>CM065781.1:59109363-64109363 GCA_033296515.1 Macrochelys suwanniensis | reverse complement strand
TACTGCCTATTAATTTCATTGGGTGATCCCTGGTTCTTTTGTTAAGTGAAGGGATAAATAACACTTCTTTATTCATTTTCCCCTCACCAATCAAGATTTTATAAGACTATCATATCCACTCTTAGTTGTCTCTTTTCGAAGCTGAAAAGGCCCAGTCTTCTCTCCTCATATGGAATCTGCTCCATACCCCTAATCATTTTTGTTGCCCTTCTCTGTACCTTTTTCAATTCCAATATATCTTTTTTGAGATGGTGTGACCAGAACTACACACAGTATTTAAGATGTGGGCATGTCATGGATTTATATAGTAAAAGTGGAGGAGCTTGGTTTGCCACACTGATCAGCTAAGACAATACTGACAACCTATATGAAAAGGCTGCAAAACACCATGCTTCTGGACTGCATCAACATGAAGAAAGCCTTATAAGCCAGTCACCGTCAAAGCCAATTTTAGAAGAACTTAATGAGGCTGTTAAGAATGCTGGAGACACAACTCAGTTTATGTGAACCAACATGGCTATTGCATCATACTTTCTATTTAAGCAAGAGATACCACACACTACAAACTAGAGGCCTATGTTAAGTGCATTGTCACTTGTTAGTCCTGAAGTTGGACACTGGTTCCGAACAAGACTGGCAAATGCTCACTATCTTTCTGCAAAAAACTCAGCTGACTCTCTTGAAACATGTGGTGCAACAGTGAAAGACTCAGGAGTTGAAAAAGTGAAGAAAATTATCTCACTATATTCAAAATATGTGCATACATGGCCAACAAATACACCAATGCAAATAGGCATCAAGTATTAAGTCATTACGTATGTTATCTTGATGTCCGTGGTAGGCCAGTAGATGCATTCTAGATGTTTAGTTATAGACGACACATCAGCTGCATCTGTGACATCTTAGAAGAGTTAAATGCTTGTAAATTGAACCCCAAACAGATCGCTGCTTGTGCATTTGATGGAGCTACAAACTTCTCTGGAAGACATAGTGGAGTACAAGCTTTGCTCAGAGAAAAGTGTAACCCTAATCTCTCCTATACATACAGTAGAGGCCATCTACTCCAGCTAGCGCTAGTACAAGCTGCAGAATCTTCAAAAGACATTAAAAAGCCACAAATTTTATGGCTTTTTTATACTCTTTTTTTCAGCAAGAGTCCAAAAGGACTGAACATTTTGGAAACAAATAGAAGATACACTGGGATTGAAGTTCAAATGAGTCCAACCTGGGAAAACCTGCTGGCTTTCTCATGAGTGATTCTTGGCAGTTGTCTTAAAATTACTGCAACCGTTATTACTGGCTTTAGAAAGTATCCACCAAGATAGGACAGATCTAAGTAGTGAGGCTGGTGGACTACTTTTGTTACTAAGTTCAGAGAAGACTATCGCCATTCTCTCTCTTGTAAGTCTACTGTTGAAACCACTTGGGTCATTAAACAATGTAATCCAGGCATCTGCTACAACAGTAGTAGATCTTTGATCCAAGGATAGCTTCTATTTCTGGACAATCAGAGATACCCATTGAAAATGTACTGGAAGAAGCAGACTTCAGTCCAGAAGTTGACTAATGAAGGTACTTATATTGACTCCATAAGTGAAGAGGACAAGAAGTGTTTGTTAAGCCACCTGAAAAAGTACAAAGATTTGATTCTTACAAATCTACAATAGAGATTTCTGGATTCTATTCAACCTCCTCGTAGCTTTTACAGATGCCTGTCTTATAAAACATCTACAGTTCAGTGGAGTGAGGCACTACCAGCAATGGAGCTGCTATGTGATCAGGGCAGAATAGAGAATTTTGAACACAGAGTGGAATATCATACGATGAACGAATGAAGATTTAACTTCAACTTCTTTATCATCACTAATGGTTTGACCCAATCTTTGTGCTATGTTTCCTGCCATGAAAGTAGGAATTCATCTCTTGCTAATCCCAATCACAACAGCTATAGCTGAACATAATTTTTCCTCATTGAATAGAATTTTGTGTTCTGAAAGAAGTCGCCTTCTGCCTGATCATGGGCATATCATGAAGGGCTGGAAGTAACGGACACACAAGAAGACACCAAGGAGTGCAAAATTACAACAAGAAACCAAGACTGAAGTAGATGTAGTGCTTCATAGTAGGCTTGAGTAGCCAACTTTAATTTTTGTGATGGTTTCAATCATGAGTTAAATCTAATAAAATGGTTGTGAAACATTTTTCAGTTTTTACTATAGTGCCATACAGCCCACCTTTGCCCTCACGGTCTCATCCCTCGTTGGCCCTCAGCCCCCCCCCCGAGTATTTCAACACCCCCCCCCCATTTCAATTCCTGGGGAAGACACTGCCCCCGATTCTGCATTCCTTGGGCCCTGTGTGCTGGCAAATCTCCCACTGGGAAACAACCCCAGCCTAAAGGGGCGTTCTACAGCCTGCATCGAACTGCCACAATGAATCCCTAGTCCCTGGTTTGTCAGGAGCAGAAAAGGGAAGAAGGGACATAGCCACAGCACACTGTGCTGCTCTAATTTGCACCAGGTGCCAGGCATGCAAGCCTCTAGCTGCCCCAAAAATATGAGGAGATCAAAGGAGGCTGGTGCAGGGATACAGGAATGAGAATCAGGACCTTGTTTTTGTGACTGTGAAGTAAAGCCTGGGCTTTAAACCAATTTATCACAAAGAGCAAACTGCTGAAATTAAGTTTTTCTCATTGCACTTACTATTACTTCCCCCCCCACCCCCCAACACCCAAACAAAGAGAATGGCATGTCTCTCAATTGTAGCTGGTCTGCATACTTCTCTTATGGTCACCCTTAAACAATGTTGTAAGGAATTTCTGCTCATTATTAGTGTTGTTTAAAATACTGTAAACATCATTTAAAACACTGAAAATCATAACTAAAATGTATACAAAGAAAAGGTACTGGTCCTAGGGTCACATGTATCCAGGAATTCCTTAGTATCTGTAGGATCAGAAAGATGTACACCATTACAGTGCCTGCTAGTTTTAGCCTCAAAGCAAATAACTACTAACAATGGGCCAAAGCAGAAGTAGATTTGTGAAATCTCCACTGGCCTTCAGCACTCACTGGAAAGCCTATATATCTACCCATAATTTCTTTGAGGGATTCAGTGCACTGAATAGGGAGAATCAAAGGGCATGGCTACACTTGCAAGTTAGAGCGCATTAAAGCGGTCCCGTGTGCTCTAGCTCACGACGTGTCCACACTGGCAAGCAGGACCGGCTCTAGGCACCAGCAAAGCAAGCACGTGCTTGGGGTGGCACATTTCCAGGGGCGGCATTCCGGCCATTAGGGTTACCATATGTCCGTATTTTCCTGGACATGTCCGGCTTTTTGGTTTTTAAATTGCCGTCCAGGAGGAATTTGTAAATATCTAAAAAGGTCTGGGATTCCCCCCCGCCCCCAATGCAGAGCGCGGTGTGGCTGACACGGTGGGCGGGCCGGATTGAGGCGCTCGCATCGGGGCCTCCAGCAGCCAGAGCCCCTCTCCTGCTGACCCCACCCCGGCAGCCTCAGTGGGGCAGCCTGGGGGGGCAGGACTGCGTGCTCCGTGGGGCAGGGCAGCAGGGTGTCACTGATCTGAGTGGCACGGTAAGGGGGCCGGGGCGAGAGGGTTGGAGAAGGGGCAGGGAGTCCCAGGGGGCACTCACGGGACAGGGAGCAGGGGGCAGTTGGATGGTGCGGAGGGTCTGGGGTGGGGGGCCTGTCAGGGGGCGGGAGTGTGGAGAGGGGTCAAGGCAGTCAGGGGACAGGGAGCAGGGGGGGTTGGATGGAGCGAAGGATCTGGGGTGGCTGTCGGGGGCGGGGGTGTGGAGAGGGGTCAGGGCAGTCAGGGGACAGGTAGAGGGTGGCGTCCTAGGGGGGCAGTTAGGGTGGGGAGGTTTCAGGAGGGGGCAGTCAGGGGACAAGGAGCTGGGAGGCTTAGATAGGGGGTGGGGTCCCGGGGGTAGTGGTTAGGGGCTGGGGTCCCGGGAGGGGGCGGTCATGGGACAAGGAGCGGGGGGGGGGTTGGATGGGTTGGGTGTTCTGAGGGGGGCAGTGAGGGGCGGGAAGTGGGAGAGAGTGGATAGGGGGCAGAACCAGGCTGTTTGGGGAGGCACAGCATTCCCTACCCGGCCCTCCATACAAATACCACCCCCTCCCGCCCATCCCCCCGTGGAGTGTCCTCTTTTTTGAATGTTCAAATATGGTAATCCTACTGGCCATACCTTTTTTTTTCCGGAAAAATCCACCAATGTACGAAAAAAATAATAATACATGAAGATCAAAAAAACCTCCAGTAGTGCGATAGGAGCGTGACATGAAAAATATTGTGTCACGTTGTGACACGGTCACTCATAATGTGAACGTGCGTAAATGTGTTAAAGATTATTGATTAATTAAATCAGGAATCATGATTACTTGTGTGTACTGTGCCGCCCTATTGGTGCCATTCGCGCCAATTTCCATGTTGCGTAGGTGCCAGTGGTTTAGCGTGTGGTATTGAATATTTTGTTTGTGTTTGAACTTGTTTTAAATCATTTCAACTTTCAAAGTACTCAAACCTTGGTAAAGGTGAGTAAAGCGTTTATTTATTTCCGTATTCTAGCCGACGACAAAAATCGGCTATGCAACAAGAGTAAAGCATTAAAATATAAACTTGAAACTTAAGTTTCGCATGACAAGAGGAAGAACTGATTAGATTTTGAGCAAAAGACACTAACGGTTTTCATTACAGTGTATAGTTGAACCCAAATTGTTTGTAATTCTGATTTTGTTTAAAATTAAATTAGTACACTAGTAGAAAATTGTTTTATTTCACTAACTACAAATTCTGTTTTCATGTTTTTAAATTGTAAACAGTAAAAAAATAAAGCAAAACAAAAAAAATTGCAAAGTGCGAACGTGTAAAAGCCACAAAAAAAGGGGGGGGGGGATTTTTTTTTTGCTTGGGGCAGCAAAGAACCTAGAGCTGGCCCTGCTGGCAAGGCACGTAGAGTGGTCTGACTCCGTGGCTAGAGCACTCCTGGTAATCCACCTTGGCAAGTGGAATAACGTTTGATGTGCCCCCGCTGGAGTGCTGCGGTGCCAGTGTGGATGCCCTGGTCTGTTAATGCGCTCTGATAGGCCTCCAGAAGTGTCCCACAATGCCTGTTCTAGCCACTCTGGTCATCAGTTTGAACTCTACGGCCCTGCCCTCAGGTGACCAACCATCAGTCCCGCCCTTGAAATTCTCTGGCAATTTTGAAAATCCCCTTCCTGTTTGCTCAGCCAGCCGTGCAGTGCTCTCAGCAAATCTTTCCAGGTGACCATGCCTCCACGCGCCAGGCAATCCCCAGTATGGAGCAGTGGCGAGGTGCTGGACCTCATCAGTGTTTGGGGGGAGGAAGCCGTCCAGTCCCAGCTGCGCTCCAGCCGTAGGAATTATGATACCTTCAGGCAGATATCAAGGGACATGATGTAAAGGGGCCATGACCAGGACGCACTGCAGGATTAAAGTGAAGGAGCTGCGGAATGCCTACCACAAATCCCGCAAGGCAAACGGCCGGTCTGGTGCTGCCCCCGCGACCTGCCATTTCTAGAAAGAGCTGGATGCGATACTTGGGGGCCACCTTTACCCCGAGGACCACCATGGAAACTTCAGAGCCCAGTCCAACAAGGCAGGAGGAGAAGGAGGAAAGTGGGAGTGAGGGTGCTGAGGCAGAGGAATACACCCCAGAATCCTTAGATGCATGCAGCCAGGAGCTCTTCTCAAGCCAGGAGGAAGGTAGCCAGTCACGGCGGCTGGTGCTTGGGGAAGGACAAACACCAGAGGAGGTTCCTGGTAAGCGGTTTTTATTTTGGGAAGGAAATTATTCAGTGCGGGCTCTGGGGCGAGGAGGGTTAAGGCTGCATGCATGCCTAGATGCGGAATAGGGCATTGATGTGCTCTCTCACATCGCGGTAATCAGCCTCAGTGATCTCTTCAAAGGTCTCATCCAGAACTTGGGCAATACGCTTGCGCAGGTTTCTTGGGAGAACCACTGTGGTCCTTGTCCCAGTCAGGCTAACATGTCCGTGCCACTGTGCTGTGAGGGGCGGGGGGACCATTGCTGCACACAGGCAAGCTGCATATGGGCCAGGGCGGAAGCCGCATTGTAGTAGAAGACCCTCCCTTGCTTCCCAGGTCACCCTCAGCAGCGAGATACCTTCCAGAATGAACTTCTGTGGAAAATGTGGGGACAGTGTTCAGTGTAGGTGCCCCCTGCAGCTGTTGGCTCTCCCCAAGGCACAGAAACCCAGAGGAGAGTACAGCCATGAAACAATCAGTCCCTTTAACCCTGTGCTTACTCACCATTTTGGGGCTCCCGTGGGTTATGTGCGCTCACTTTGGGACAGGCAAATTATGCTATTGTGTAGACTATGCTTGCCCTCCTTAAGTACGGGGGAATCATCGCTCTGTCTGGTGTGAACAATGCTGCCTCTGTTAAGTGTTGCATTTTGCCTTTACAGATGCAACCTTGAGATCTCAGCCGTCCATGTTATCACCGGCTGAGAGACTGCAAAAAATCATAGAAGCAAAGAAGACATGCTGCGTGAAGTAATGCAGCAGTCACTTAACGAGAATCTAAAAGTGCGGGAGTGGAGGGAGAGTGAAAGGAGGATCTGCCAGCAAAATGAGGAGTGCCGGCACAAAAGCACGGTGCTCCGGCAGCAAAGCACGGATCGGCTGATAAGCATAATGGAGCGCCAAGAGGACTCTATCCAGGCACTCATAGCCATGCAGGCGAAGCACTACCGTGCTCGCCCCCCTTGCAGCCCTTGTCCCAAAACTCTTTTTCCCTTGTGCCCCCATGTCACCTCCAACCCACTTTCCTCAACATCCAGGTTCTTACCGCCTCCAACACCTGTAGCTTCACCACCCAGCCCTGAAAACTACGACCCTTACCCACTGCACTCAACCCCCATCACCATGCATTATAGCCATCCTGAAGTGCAGCACCCATTGCACAGCACTCCAGACAGGAAGGCTGAGTATGATAACAGGACATACGCAAATCTGTGATTGTACCGTTCCCCACCCCACCCCCTTGCCCTTTCTGTTTCCCAAGCAGTTGTTTCTTTTCAATAAATGGATTTTTTGGCTTTGAAAACATTCTTTATTTTGCATAAAGTAAAAGATCCCTTAGCCCAGGAAAGCAACAGGCACTGCAAGTCAGCGTAGCAAACACAGATTCCTACTAACATTGGAACCACTGCACTTTACTCCCGTGCAGGGCACCAAACATGGACTGGTGGCTTTCAGCCTCAAATTGCTCCCTCAAGGCATCCCTAATCCTTGCAGCCCCGCGCTGGGACCTTCTAATAGCCCTGCTCTCTGGCTGTTCAAATTCAGCCTCCAGGTGTTGAACCTCCAAGGTCCATGCCTGAGTGAATCTTTCACCCTTCCCTTCACAAATGTTTTGGAGGGTACAGCATGCGGATATAGCCACGGGGATGCTGTCATCTGCCAAGTCCAGCTTCCCATACAGAGTGCCAGCGGCCCTTTAAATGGCCAAAAGCACACTCCACAGTCATTCTGCACTGGCTCAGCCTGTTGTTGAACCACTCCTTGCTGCTGTCAAGGCTCCCTGTATAGGGTTTCATGAGCCACGGCATTAAAGGGTAAGCGGAGTCTCCAAGGAATCAGAATGGTCATTTCAACTTCCCCTACGGTGATCTTCTGGTCTGAGAAAAGAGTTCCAGCTTCCTGAACAGGCCACTGTTCCGGAAGATGCGTGCGTCATGCACTTTTCCGGGCCAGCCTGTGTTAATGTCAATGAAACGCCCACGGTGATCCACAAGCGCCTGGAGAACCAACAGAGAAATACCCCTTCCAATTAACATACTCGGAGGCTAGGTGGGCTGGTGCCAGAATTGGAATATGAGTCCCATCTATCGCCCCTCTGCAGTTAGGGAAACCCATTTGCGCAAAGCCAGCCACAATGTCATGCATGTTACTCAGAGTCACGGTTCTTCTGAGCAGGATGCGATTAATGGCCCTGCAAACTTGCATCAACACGATTCCAACGGTCGACTTTCCCACTCCAAACTGGTTAGCGACCAATTGGTAGCTGTCTGGAGTTGCCAGCTTCCAGATTGCAATAGCCACCTGCTTCTCTACCATCAGGGCAGCTCACAATCTTGTGTCCTTGCGCCGCAGGGTGGGGGCGAGCTCATCACACAGTCCCATGAAAGTGACTTTTCTAATCCGAAAGTTCTGCAGCCACTGCTCGTCATCCCAGTCTTGCATGACGATGTGATCCCACCACTCAGTGCTTGTTTCCTGAGCCCAAAAGCGGCATTCCATGGTGGTGAGCATGTCTGTGAATGCCACAAGCAATCTCGTGTCGTATGTGTTACTCGAATCGATATCATCGTCGGAGTCCTCACTGTCAGTTTGGATCTTAAGGAGTAACTCGACTGCCAAACGTGACGTGCTGGCGAGACTCGTCAACATATTCCTCAGCAGTTCGGGCTCCATTCCCGCAGACCAAAAGGGAAGAGCAGCGCAGTATAAAAAATGTTGAAAGATGGCGCCAAATGTGGACGGAAGCACAAGGATTGCTGGGATGCGAACCGATGTATCACGGCGTTGGGACAGGACCCAGAATGCATCCGCAACCCCCGCACACTTCCCACAAGCCACAGTGCCTGAATGGGAAGAGGTGCTCTGTGGGATAGCTGCCCATAATGCACTGCTCCCAATGCTGCTGCAAGTGCTGCAAATGTGGCCACGCCAGTGCACTTGCAGCTGTCAGTGTGGACAGACTGCAGCGCTTTCCCTACTGCGCTCTCCGAAGGCTGGTTTAACTCTGCAAGTGTAGCCATGCCCTAAGTTTTCATTGTCTGGGTGTGGTGTATGTACTTACGATTCTGTTTTCTGTATACTGGACCTTTTAAACATAAAAAAGCGCTCTGCCTGTCCATTGGGTGGCAGGATTGTGAGAGGATTAAAAATAACTCCTCCAGATTGAAAATGCATGGTTTGCTCTTTGTGTATGGAAAACTTTACACAGGAGAGTGTCTCACTGTTGGCATTGGACTGTGTGAATTATTGTGTGTGTTTGTGTGTGTGTTAAAGATTATTAATCATTCATGTGCCTAGAGCTTGGGAATACCAGTAGGCACATTGTCCAAACAGAAATAAACGTATGCACGCAGTATATTTACTTTGTGTCTAGATATAGATTTAGTAAATGCCTTGATGATTGTGCTTCTATTGAACTGTACGCTGTGAACCAACAGCAGGTCTGTTACAATTGCATTATTACAGTGACATGTCTACTTTTGTTTCCAGCAATCCTTTTAGCACAACCTCAACTGCCATGATTTGTCAAACCAGAGCTTTAAATCACAAAGAAATGTAGTTTCACCATCTGCATGGAAATGTTTTTCATTGACATTATAGTATGCATGCAGCAATGTACATATGATCCCAAACTATAATGTGCCTGGCATTTTCTTTCACATCTGTTATAGTCACCTTTCTACAGGATTTCTTTTGAATTACCAGTAAAAGAGAAACAGTTCTGTATCACTGGTTCTTTTTAACTCAACCATTTCTTATTGTTTTTTAATTTGGAATTATTCGAGTGTGTAACTGGTAATTTGGAGGGATGGAGGGAGAGAGAGGGGGAGTGTGAATGAGAGAGAAAGAGAGATCCATAGCATCCTGCCTGCTATATCCCCATAATCTCCTACACCAAAGAGAAGGCACATATACTTGTTGAAGTACACTGTTCCTGAATCCAAAAAGGCACAGCCATGCCAATCATCCGTTTGCTGTATTTAAATGAAAATTAAGATGATGAAAGTGAAATAATGGTGACTGTGATGCTTCAGACACAGGATGATGTGTCTTTACTCTGTAGGGATTATCTGAAAGGATAGTTTAAGGGTCTGTGAATTGATTGTGAAACCCTGGGAATACTGGTTCTAATCCTGGCAGGATCAACTACCTTTGTTGTTTTGTCTTTTTTTAAAAGAGTGGTTTTTTTATTATTACAGATGGTACAAAAAGTTAGTTTAGTCAAAGAGACCAAAGCCCATTGGTAGGCAAATAAAACTGAGTTTACTCTGAGTAAGTGGTGGTGGAAGAGTGTCTTTTGAATGAGCTGTTTAAAAAAAAATGAGGTTGTGTGCGGCATGTTTTGTAAGAATAGGGGATTGGCTAGAGCAGGACTGCAGACACTCCTTGCTTCTGGGAGGAAGCAGATTAACCCTATTGCTGGAGACAGATTTTACAGTATGCCTGCCCAGCCCCAGTAGACAGATGCACTAGGTCTGCTGAAGCTGGTGTATCAAAAATAGTGTGGCTGCAGCACTACAGGCAGCAGCTCGGAATATGTACTGCGAGGTTCAGGCGGGTTTGTACTAGCTAGCCCAAACCGCTGCAGCCACACTGATATTTTCAGCGTGCTAGCTCAAGCAGGACTAGCGTGTCTGTCTACCCATACTGGGAAGCACACTCCCAGCTGCTGTGTAGACATACCCATAGAGACAAGCCCACCAGGCAAATATATGGCTCCCCAGGCATCCATTGGAAGTCTGTTATAAAGTTGAAACGGAGTTGGTCCATTCTGTAGGCTACATCCTGCCTTGTTGTACGTGCATGTGCAGGTTGGGAAGATGATGCCTGAAACTTTTAACCCACACAGCACAACCACACTAAAGCCAGGCAAAATGGTAACTAAATGTTCCACTGAGTGCTAAGTTGGGGGGCCTGGCTAATGTGCATGCTGATGCTTCTCAGCCTTCAGAGGGGTTGTCCAGGCCCTTGTCCATCCTGTATGCCTGCTGGCATCTAGTAGCAGATACTGGAGGTAGCCAGACATAAGGAACATTACAATGTATGCTGTCTCCAGGCACCCTGAGCCATTCTGCTTGCATCTGCTTAGTACATATAAACTGGTTCCTGGACCTTTGCTCAACCACTAGAGCTCCACTTTCTCCACTACTCCTAGCACATATCTGGAAACTAGACCCAGAGTTTAGCCCTGTAGCTTCATAGCAGACAATTTCTGCGTAACAAAACATGGTTTAACATGGATGAAGGGTAAATGTGGTAACAATACAATAAACACACTCTTCCTGTCTGTGTCTGAAATAGGGAAAAAGAAAAGGAGAATGTGCATAGCAGAAAGAAAATAAAAACTGAGAGAACTGACGGGGATAAAATATTAGTGATGAAAATCAAACAACTGAGAATTAAAAAAGAAACAAACTGAGGATTAATTTTAAAAATGGAAGGGAATTAAAAGGAAGATATTTCTAGGAAGTAGAAATGAGCTTGAGCTACAAAATTCAGCTCCTCAGAGTTCACATTAAGGGGATTGAGCCAGGGAGTTGGAACTAGGGTATTGATTCACGCCCATTTCTAACAGAAAAAGGGAAAAACATAAATAAAGCGGATATTAAAATGAATGAAATAAAGTGACAACTGAAAGAACAATCTCCACAAAATTGACACATACTGACGTAGAAGACCAATTGTTTTGAAGTTATGGTTCGTGTTTTCTCTTCATTTTTCTTTTTTCAAGGTGTAAAGTGCTCTCATTTGTAAGAACAGCCAAATTTTATTGCATTTTTAATAATTTTTGATTTTTAAAAAGTGTTAAAGCATCAGCAAATCCTCTAAATCCTTCTAAAGTGTTCCATGAACAATACAGTATTTCTCCAACTGTTTTTTACTTATTTGGAACTTACAATCCTCCTCCAGCTCTTTCTACCCAGCCAGTCCTTTGTGCTTCTTTACTCATAGCTAAGGCTATGATTTAGTCATGGGTATTTTTAGTAAAAGTCGCGGACAGGTCACTGACAGGTCACGGGCAATAAACAAAAATTCACGGTTTGTGACCTGTCCATGACTTGTACTATATACCCCTGACTAAATCTTAGCTGGGGGGCACTGCTCGGGGTGCTGCCCTGGGGGAGGCAGCTGGGAGGCTGCTACTTGGGGGGGCCCAGGGGCCAGCAGCACCAGCTGCTGGGGGCTGCCGAGCAGCAGCTGCTCTGGCCACCCACCCACCACTGCTCCCGCTGCCCCGGGACCGCTGCTCAGGCGGTCCCCGGGGCAAATGGCACCGGCCGCTGCTTGGGTGGCCCTGGGGTCAGCCACACTGGCCACTGCAGAAGTTACAGAGGTCACAGAAAGTCATGGAATCCGTGACTTCTGCAGCCTCCATGACAGACACAGAGCCCTACTCATAGCAAAGTGTGATTTTTACCATGGTCCTATAGCCTTATAACCCTATCATTTCATTTAGGTGAGGGCTTTAATGAAATGTTGATTTAAAAATGCAAATGTTAAGGCAGGATGTCATTTTTACATGGTTAAAATTATGCTGCAGTCTGTTCTGTGTCTCTTGTAAAGAACTGGATCTTGATTCTGGTAAACTTTCTCAGGATGAGTATTCACATCAAACTCACCAGAATGACTTGTGAGAGTCATTACTTCTCCAGATGAGTTATGGTGGCCTGAATCAGGTCTAATTATAGTTGAAAGAGCAAGAATGGCTTCAGCAACTATTTCTCTGCAACTATTGATTTTTATTATAAGATAAACATTTGCCATGTACTTTCTTAATGATCACAAGATCCAATTAAGGTTCTATTCTTCCAAAGACATTACCAGTCATACTGTATCTTACAGTTAGTTTTCCCCTTTGACTTCAATGGGGACTACTCCTGGTACTAAGCACTACAGCCAATAGTGTTTGAAAGGATCGAGCCTTTAAAATAGTTTTTCTATAAAACATCTGGATTTGTCAAATCAGACCAGTAAAAGCTAAATCATGACCCCCTGCCTCCCAACACCAAATTAAAGGAAGACAGGCTGACAATTTATAAAGTTACTTGTGATCATTTCAAGTAAGTTTGTTCTGTAAAAAGCAATTTAAAGATGATGAATTCTCTGTACAATAATGTTACTTCATGCATAAGGAGGGGAATTAGTTATGCTCACAGGCTAAAACATAGTGAGTGTTGCAAGGGAGGCAATTATTTTAAAATATCATTTTGCAAACATTAGGGGTCTATGTTAAGTGAAGTTATGAATATTATCTGAGGTGACATATGCACCTCTGCTACTCACTTGGTCTAAGTACATATGAACCATTTAATAACTACTTATATAGACAGGGATTTAAAAACAGCTGTAATTTTACAGGATGTCTTCAGTCATAAAGAGGCATCAGCCAAGAAATAAACTCTCCTTATAACAGACAAAACTTGACACTATCTATTTTTATTAGTGTCTGTCACAGGGTTGGGTTTCTCCCTGGCTTCCAAGCACATACTGCCACATCCAGTCTCCTTTAAGACCATTTATTTTCTTAGAACAGGCAGAAAACAGTCTTAACTCACTCCTTTTTCTCAGACTTCAGGGCCTCCCAGGGGTTTCTGACACTCCTGCTCCTGGCAGCTTTCCAGTTTTAATCAGCATTGCTCCCTTACTGGATCAGCACCCCAGGCCTGCTTCCCTGAGCACCTGGCCCCTTGCTCCAGGGACCCACCACTGGCATTAGCTCCACTCTACTGTGGCATCCCTTCCCAGACACCACCTGTCTCAGTTACCCCTCTCCTCCATCTCTCCTTTCCTGCCCTTTATAGGTTCAGGTGTTGCCCAGTCCCCTTTAGGTGGCTTGAATGAGCTCATCTGCTCTGACACAGGGGAGCTGGGCCCAGCTCTACTCCCAGGGACCCTGTGGCACACCTCCCCTTCCTTTCAGGGAGAAAAAACTCTTTTTTCTTTGTTCTTTTTACAATGACATTCTTTAACATTCCAGGACCCCCAAAATTCCCCAGACCAACCAAAACATTCCCCTTAGTTTTTTAACATATCATAAACACCCCACACACCATTTCACATACATTCTGCTAGGCCACAGAGTGTCTCCCCCAATTCCAGGTACCCTAGCACACCCTCCCGCACAAACCCTAGCCCAGTTCTGAGTCTCATACAGGGGGAGGGAGTCAAAATCACATTCCCAGCCTCACCAGGCACAAGCAATATACAGTCTTATCTTTGCCACCTGGACTTCAAGGTCCCTGCATGCACAGGCCTTTCTGTCTCTGTGCACAGAACTTTTACCTCAGGCTCAAGTTCATGAACCATGAGGAGTAAATGTTCTCCTCACTCCTCGGTGAACCACAGATCTGTGGCAAATTGTTCTTCATTGAACTTGAGGTTCTGTAATTTGCATTCTGTTGCTTGCAATCACTGTAATTTTCTCAGCCCTCAGGACAGGAGCCTTACCACGGTTACTTGTTATCTCCTTCCCCATACCAGAGCCCGGGCACAGATGTTATCTTCTGGTCTTGGACTACACCACTGGCATAACTTGCTGTAAGGTCCATAGAACACATGCAGGGCCTTTTTAAAGTTCTATCTTGTCACAAATAAATTGCTGACAAAGAGCTCCTTCTGTTTGGCAAGAACTCTGATGTTAATCAGTTGACTCTCCTACAGATGCTATAGTATGTTCAGAACTGGTTTACATAGGTTGCCAACTCTGCAGAGGCAGGAAGCACTGGCTTGGAAGGGGCCTTTACAGGAAGGCAGTTACAGACACCACCATGGCCAGGGACGGCTCTAACAATTTTGCCGCCCCAAGCAGTCGCCGCCGAATTGCTGCGGCGGTGGGCGAGAATGGGACGGCAGTCCGAGTCCCACGGTGGCAATTCGGCGGTGGAAAGAGCGGCGGACCTGCTGCCAAATTGTCACCGCGGGACTCAGACTGCCGTCCCATTCTCGATGCCGCCCTAAACACCAGCTTGAAAAGCTGGTGCCTGGAGCTGGCCCTGACCATGGCTTCTTCAGTTCAGTCTCACTGCTCCTAAGAGAGCCTTCTTCAGTACCTACTGGTCTGTTCCTGCCTTTGTCTCCCAATGGCCCTCACACTCAGCTTGTTTCTTTCCCTCCACTCTCCTCCTTCTGTAACCCCTCTGTTTTATTTATGTGCTCATAGTGGACTTGAATAGATCTGCAAGTGGCCCTTGATATGTTTGAACAAGTACTGAGTATGTTGGAGTGGTGGAGTTCCCTTGGACATGCCTTGCTCTAAAAACTGAATGGTTAACTTAAAGCATCCCGTGTCTCTATGGAGATCTACTGGAGGTAGGTCTACAAGAGGCTTCCTAAAGATTTTAGTCCAAGGCTCACACAGCTCAAAAAATTGTGACTGTTCACAAAAGGTCAGACTTTCTGTTTGTAAGGGTGCTCAGAGGGGGGAATTAGTTTCCTCTGGTACTCCAGTCCTCTGGCCGGGCAGAACAGTACGGCAGTCTATGAGCCCCAGGCCCAGTCAGGGAGGGGCAGCAAAGCAATGGGCAGGGCCGTCCTTAGGATTTATGGAGCCCTACGCAGTATTATTAAACTGGTGCCCCTATGTCCGACGGCAGCCTGGGCTTGCAGCCCGGGCGGGACGGGGGGAGAGACGAGGCAGCAAAGGATACCAAGACGCCCGGCCCGCCTCATGGTGGTGGAGAGTCACAGTTCCCCGCAGAGACCCCCATACCCTCTCTCTCTCACAGAATGCGCGGTGCCAGCGCATTTGGCTTGGGAATACGGCCACTCCCTAAGGACACTGCAGCACATGCTGGGTGTGCGGGAGCCAACCCGCTCTTACCTGCTGTCATGGGCAGTGGGTGAAGCTGCTGCTTGGGGAGGCTAGCTCCCCAGCCCACCTCTTCTGCCTATGGCCCCACCCATACTCCACTCCTGCTCCACCCTAGGCCCCGCCCCACTCTGCCCAGGCCCTGCCCTCTCCACACTGTCTCCCTCCTCTCTTCCCTCCCTCACCCTGCTCACCCCCTTCCAGACAAATCCCTGAACCCAAATGAAGCAAATTACATTTGAAAAAAACACTCTTCTGAAATGTCTTTCTAAAGGAAATGGAGCATGTTTTCTACTGCATGCCAGATGGTGAAGACTGGACATGCAGAAGGTACCTAATTAAAAGCACTAAACTTGGGAATAAAAAATGTCAGTCACAGGTTTTTTGATGTGCCCTGAAGTTTGTCAGAGATTTATTTGCAAAAACTTTCTAGTAAGGGCGAGTCAGCTGTCTTGCTGAATACAACATTCAATATTATGGAATACATGATGCAGCTCTTCTCTGTTTTACATTTTCTTAATCAGTAATTCTAAACTAATTTTATATTTTAATGTACTCTTAAGCCTTCATAAAGTAATCATTCCAGAGTACTACATATTTAACTCACTGAAACAAAGACATTATTTTAAATTAATCAGTCACAGAGATTTAGTGTGTTCATAATAATGTTCATTGCTTTTAGGAAAAGGGAACACTAATTTACTTTGTGTGATCTCCATAACAATAGACATGTTTATGAAATTTCACCAACTGTAAAAAATATGTTTCCAAAGATTTTAGGCATAACAAAATATTTTATATCTTACTAGGTACTGATTTTGCTGGAGGGTTCTCTTAAAACTAGTTAATCAGATAGTCAGAAGTAAAGAAAGGGAAACTCTTTGTCCAGCTGTCTGGAAGGAAAGGGGTGTTGTTCCTTTAAGGGCGCTCCAACAGTGGGGTGGGGGTGAAGGGAGAAAGGGATGGACAGAAAGGACAGGAAAACTTTGGAAGCAAGTTTTTTTTACTATAGTAATTAAAATTAAAATGTGTATTTTAGATAAGGGTGGGCTTTTGAAGGATTTATTTAAAAAACTATATGTCTGAAGATCCAAGCATTTAAGGCTAAAGATGATTGTGCATCTAAAAATCTATGCAGGGATTTTTTAGAGATGTGATTTTATAATCTTCACCAATTCACTGATGAAATATGTTTAAAGCACATTTTAAACTAAGGTCCTGTAGACTAACATGTCCTGAGTAAATATTATAGTAATGCACAACTGTTTTTGTCAGTAAATTCAGAAACTGACAGTATATACCTGAGGGTTGGCAAATACCTGTTAAATGGCTTCATTACCACTTGAATGGCTCTTTAACAGTTTCACTGTTGTGCTAATAGGTCTGGCAGGCTTTTTCACTTTTAAGTTACTAGATCCCCTCTGGAGTAAGAGTCACCAGGCTGCAGCAGCCAGCTGTGGGAGCCTGCAGGAAGGGTCAGAACAGGGATAGGAAGAGCTGGGTGGATGGACACTAAGACCCAGTGGTGCCCCAAATTTTCAGGTGCCCTTCGCAGTCCCCTATTCTATGTATGCCTAAGGATGGCCCTGGCAATGGGTAAGCAAGCTCTGGCTTGCACTCAGACTGCTTAGCTGCTCTGACCTATGTGTCCCAGTAGGGGTGAGCACCATAAAGCCTAGAGGCTCAGGTAAAGGTGAGCACCAAGAGAGTCTATGGGGCTCCGGTAGGGTTGAGCACCAATAACAGTCTATGGAGCTCTAATAGGTTGCCTGAGGAGCACAGGGCCTCCTGGCCTAAGGAGGGGGAGTACTGCCACCCACGGGTGGGGTGGCAGGGGAGGATGTGGGCCCACTCAACTCCATCGCCTCCCAGCCTAGGGCCCTAACAGTGGTGGAGTGGTTCGCTACTGGGTCAGCGGGGATCCACCCACAACACACTGACCTTGTATCAGGCCGCTCCCAACCAGACTATTGCCTGGTTTCCTTGGGCTGCTTCCTAATCTCCCCCTCAGGTGTACTTGTGTCTGTCATCTCGGGGAAGCTCTGGCCAGTCTGCAGGCAGCTGCCCCAGCAGCTCCCCAGCGTCTCGGTCAGCCAGCAGCCCGGGGAGATCTGACCAGTTCTCAGGCAGCAGTCCCAGCAACTCCTCAGCGTGTTGGTCGGCCAATGGTCCTGGGAACTCTGGCCAGTCTTCAGAAAGCAGCCCCGGCAGCTCCTCTGCAGGCTTCAGCAGCTGGCGGGATGCATCCGTCTCCTGTGGCTCCACCACAACTGAGCTACAGGGCCCGCCTTTTGTACTTCCCCTTCCTGTCCTGCCCTTCCGCTTCCGGTGGGGCAGATGTGGCTCTCCTAGTTCAGCCCATGTTGTTGTCCCTCTCTGTCACTCTCTGAGGGTAGGTCTACACTACCCGCCTGATTCAGCGGGTAGAGATCGATCTTCTGGGATCGATTTATCGTGTCTCATCTAGACGCGATAAATCGATCCCAGAAGCATAGGCGCCAACTCCATGGGTGCTCCGGGGCTGGAGCACCCACGAGGAAAAATTGGTGGGTGCTGAGCACCCACCGGCAGCTCCCCGCCAGCCCCACCCAACTCACCTTCCGGGTTCTGGGTTCCCTGGCCGGAGGCGCCTCCCACCAAGGCGCTTTTTTTAGCCGCAACAGCCGCCTCTCAGCTGTGCGGCCAGGGGGGGAGGCGCGGGGTGGCGCCTCAGGTGGTGGGGGTGGGGCAGCAGCGTTCTCTGCTCCTGCAGTGTGGCCGCCCCGCGCTGGGATTGGCCGTCTGGGCTGCCGCTCAGTTTCTCTCTGGGCCTGAGAAGCGGGGCTAGGACATGTGGAAAGGGACGTGGCCGGGCCCGGGGGCGTGGCCTATGTTGGCGCTGCCTCCCGTCCCCCACACCGTGGTCAGTCGGAATCAGGCGGCGGCAGGAGGCGGGTGCGCCGGGCTGAGGAGCGGACGCAGTGCAGATCCGGGTGCGCAGCGGGCGGGCACTGTGCGGTGAGTGGGGCGTGAGGCAGTAGCATAGCCGGGAGGGAGCAGGGGGAGCGGCTGCTGTGGCCGAAGCGGCGCCTTAAAAAGCGCCACCCGAGCCCCACTGCCAGAGCCAGGCTTGAGCGGCGCTTTAAAAGGCCCACGGCTCCTCGCGGCTGCAGGAGCCACGGGCCTTTTAAATTCCTGTGAGGGGGATAGAGTGTGAGAGGGTGGGAGCAGGGTGCGCTGCTTCTTGTAGTTAGATGGGTAGAGGGAGCTGGGTGCGGTGAGTGCAGGGTGGGGTAGAGGGAGCTGGGTGCGGGGAGTGCAGGGTGGGGCGGGTGCGGGGTGGGGTAGAGGGAGCTGGGTGCCGGGTGGGGAAGAGGGGTCTGGGGGCAAGAGCTGGGTGGAACGTGAGTTGGGTGGGTGGGTGCGCACGGGGGCGGGCGGGGCTGGCGGGGAGCTGCCGGTGGGTGCTCAGCACCCACCAATTTTTTTCAGGGGGGGAGAAGGCAGGGATTTGGGGAAGGGGCAGGGCCAGGGGTGGAGTTGGGGCGGGGCTGGGGGCACGAGCACCCACCGGCGCCAGCAAAAGTCGGCACCTATGCCCAGAAGCGCTCCCCGTCGACTGCAGAACTCCTGATCGGCGAGAGGAGGAAGCGCTGTCGACAGGGGAGCCTGCCTGCACCGTGTGGACCCGCAGTAAGTAAACTTAGTTCCATCTAGGAAATGTCGACTTCAGCTACGCTATTCTCGTAGCTGAAGTTGCGTTTCCTAGATTGATCCCCCGCCCCAGTGTAGACCAGCCCTGAGGGAGGCCACGTTTCCTTGCTACACTGTTCTACACATTTACCTTCATTAATCTGTGTCCCCTGTAACCATGTACAAGTTGGGATGCTGCTAAGTTTTTGATCATTTTTGGTTTTGTGGTCTTGGACAAATGGTGATAACTTTGATAGCATCAGAACTTTCACAAAAAGCATGTTGTTTTGGATAGTGCAACCTTTGATTAGTTTTCATAGTGCTGTCCTGTGGGCTTGCCTCTGTAGCCCTAAATGTTACCTTGGGCTCCCATGGTCTTCACTCCAACCTCCTAAGGCTTTCCCATCTTTAATTTGGCTGATGGCCTGTGACTCCAACAATTTTTGCTATGTGATTTTCTCTCCAGTATCATAAGACTTTCACTACCTCAGTTAAACTACTGGCCTGTGGCTAGTGTTCCACGTTTTTTATTTTTAGTGATCTTCACTGATAAATTACCAGTTTTTTTAACTAAAGGAATTTGGTTTTTACTGAGTTACACCCATTTATCAACCTACTCAGTATTTCTTGGGCTACTTATTTTTGTTAAATACTAATGCTTTATGTGATTGTTGTGTCCTGCAGTTCTGAGATTGAAGCAGTTCAACAGTGTAAAAAACAGAACACATACATGGTGGAGGTTGGAAAATAAAACAGTGTTAATATCATGCTATGATTGGCTCACAAGGAGATGCTGCCTCCTATTTCTTTTCATCCATTTAGTGCAGCACTGAATTTAAACAATTCCACAGATAAAGATAGATAAGGTAAAAAGGTAAACATGGGACAAAAATACAAATCTATGCCTGAGTACCAACAAGAAAACAAGCGCTTAGAAATTTTAAAGAAAAGTAAAGATGGAGTCAGTAGGATGCATTGCACTGCAAATACTGCAGCATTGAGGTCAGAGCTCGTGCTGACAGAATAAAGGAGCATGTAGAAAGCAAGCGACATAAGAAGCTTAAAGAAGAAAGTGAGCTTCGGAACAGTCAATATCAGGAGCTTTCACCAGCGCTTTAATGAAAGAGAGGACACAGCAAAACTGTGTCAATGAATTTGTCCATGCTCTTTGTTTTTCCAGACAGCTGCTGTTAATTGCAGAGTGGCCTATTGGTGATTTTGTGCAACATTACTGTCTAACAGCAAAAACCCTTCCTAAGGCAGACAATCTCACTAGTAAATACCTGAAACAAAATGACGATACTTTAGTATGGTGTTTAATCTGATTTTTTTATGAGTCTCCTGATGTTTTCAACCCTCCGATTCTTAGACTTTAGGTTTTTTTTAAATTTCAAAGCGAATAAACTTGCATTGTTTTTTGCTGACGTGATATTCAATACCTCTGCTCACAGCCATTTTGTCAACACAGCAATAACTGACATGTTCGAGATGTACCAACTAAATTGGGAAAATGTGGTCACAATTAACACAGATTCTGCTTCCTACAAGGCTTAAAATTCAACCAGAAGCTGGAGCTTTTATGTATTACCTGTCCTGCTCATTAACATGTTGTCATGTTAATGACAACAGTAGCTACTGATACAGAAGAAATGAAACGTGAAATCTTACATCATTGGATTCAGGTCATTTTCAAGCATGCGAACAAGTTGAGTGAGATAATGATAGTTATCTACCCCGTTGATCCACATTGGTGGATGAGCTTGTACTTCGCTGCCTGTCATGTAAATAAGACGTGGACTGTGCTAATGTGTCTCCTAGATCATCCTGATTTTGTTGGTTCTAAAGCAGAAACTCTGAAAAGGCTGACAGATAACCAAAATGAATGCCAGATTCTGTGCACCAAGGTAATGTTCATTGTTGAAAACTTGTGACACACAAAAACAATGGATTTTTCTCCGACTACTGCCCATACAGACATTTATCAGATCCTGAAAACCAAACTCTCAGCTGAACTGAGCACAAAAGCGGTAGGAGAAACATATGGCAAGAAAACCCTTCTGACCCTGGAACACGAGAGAACCAAAAAAGCATTGAAAACCTTCAACCTAACGCTCAGCGAGAAATGGGAGACAACCATGGCCCATAATCTGAACCCTGAAGTGTTTGGTGCCAAAGATTGTCATCCAGAGGTTGCACCACTTCCTCAAGGTGAATTTTGCAGCACACTATGACCATTATGCCAGATGGTTTCAACCATTTGCCACTAAAGATGAAATTTCAAATCTGAAAGGGGAATTTACTACTTACATGAACATGCTGTGGCAAATTGCCGGCACTACTATGATGGGTCCCGCACTTTCTCTTCTTGTGGGGGGGTTTCAGGGTGCCATTTCTTGCCCCTGAACTGGGGTAACAGCTATCCTACTAGTATCCCAGGGAAGGGGAGTGGAGAGGGAGGGACCCAGGCCCGCCCTCTACTCCGGGTCCCAGCCCAGGGGCCCTATGATAGTAGGTGAACCACTTGTACCAGTGATTCTTTCCCCTGGGCTACTTCCCTCTCCTGACCTTCAGCTTGTGGGGCTTCCTGCCTTCCCTCTGCACAAGCCAGGTGTCCCTTTACCTAGGATCTTGGTCTTCTTAGCCCGCTGCAGCACTTCTCAAATCTCTCCTCCACTTTCCTTCGAACTGCTCTTTGTTCCACCACCAATACACTCTGCTTCACTCCTCCAAACTGCTCTCTGCTCCACCACCAAACCACTCTGCTCCAACTCCTCCTCACTCTGCTCCAGCTCCTTCTCTGGCTGATTGAAGCAGGGAGATTTTATCAGGTGACTGGCTTCAGGTGCTCTAATTGGTTTCAGGTGCTTTTAATTAATCTACAGGGAATAAGGCTTCTCCTCATCCTAGATCATTCTCCTGCTGCCTTCTGGCCATGCTGTATCACAATGCCTAACCCTGACAATGGAAAACTGGATGTGCTGGGTTTTTGGAACAATTAAGACACTTCCCAACTTCAGCAAAATGGCACAGACAAACTTTGAGTGTACCCCCTAGATCTATTGATGCAGAGTGCTTATTTTCAAAGTTGGACTACCTCCAAGACAGCAAGACGCTCAACATGAGTGAGGATACTTTGAAGAAAAATATGCGAGCATATGCAAACAGGATTTCTGGAAAAACTACTACCTCTGTGAGAGACAAATAATAACTTTGTACATAAAAAAAATCAATTATGCTATATGTGCATATTATGAAAGTTTTTTTCTTTTTCCCCGATTTTTTAAAAATTATTTTTAATCTGATTTAATCCGACTTCTAATGTTTGAAAAATGAATACTGAAAATTCCCAGAATTTTTTTTAACAAATAAAAAATGAAAATGCAGAACACTACCAATGGCTTATCTGGCCCTGTGAAGGGGTTGACTTACCACTGGCACCTCCTTGTGGCCAGGCATGGTATAACAGAGCTCTCTCCACTGGGTGTCTCCTGCTGATGTCTGCTCCACCTTGCAGTGGCCTGCCTCTTCCTGTGACTTGGCCCTCTGGCCTGATCACATCAAAGTCAGGGTAGCCTGTGAACAAAAAGTAAGGGGGATTAACACATATAAATTGAGTTAGTAAGAGAGAAAGGGGGGAATGACTCCCTCTGAGGATGTATCAGGATCCGTCCTTCAGGCCATGGTCATCTGGGAATCTCCTGTCCATAAGGGCTTTCCTCAGGAACTGAGGATTGAAGGTCTGTTCTTTCCCCTGGTCTGCTAACAAGTGAGCTGTTTTGCTCCCGTTAATCTCCTCCTCCAGCCTGTGCTTGCCTTGCAGGTGTGGTGGGATGGAGCTCGCTGAGACCAGAACAGTTCTATAACCTCTAGTTGTCCAGCTTGTATACCCCATCACAAGCCCTCATTATTGCCTTGGGTTTCTGTGGTCTTCATTCATGTCTCAAACCTTCCTTAACCTATGTTCAACTGCTAGCCAATGGCTTCTCTCCTTGCTGGAGCCCCAGTAAGCCTTCTCTCAAGCTTTCTGAGGCTTTCCCATCCCCAAACAGCTTTTCCACATTCACCTCTCTTTCCTATTCATCTTTTGGTAATGTAATTGGGTTACTATAACTGATCTATTATACTGAGTCTCATATAAGATGGATAGCAGTAATGGCTTGAAATCTTAGCACAAGTTTCTCGGGTTATAAACTGCTTATATACTGGATCAAATTCAGTTTCCCCCCCCAATTTATCATTTTACTAGTGCATCCATAACCAGCTGATATTTAAAGTCAATGCATGGAGGCTTAAGGCATCTTTCTTGCTACTAAGCATGCTGTAGATAAGAGGTATCATATTATAAGAGGTGAGTGTAAAGTTATGTCAATAAAAATATGACTGGCAACAGCATAGCATCGAAAATGTTGAGAGGGAGAGAGGTGCAGTAATAAGCCTATGTGAAATTATTTCATTTGTGTAATATTCTCACGTATTCATCTTGTCAATTTTTCCCTGTGTGAGAGTGAGAAAAATCCTTCTTTTAAAAAATTTCATTCTGCAAGTTTATTTTCAAAAAGGCTGCTGGCTGGCTGTCACAGAAGAGGAAGATTATGATTAACTGAAATGTCATCAGCCTGTTATTCTCCACAGAGGCGATATGAATGGGAATTAAGTAATGAACTTCTGCAAACAGACGATAGGAGAAGCAGCAGCAACAAGCTGATTTCTCACTTAATGCTGGGGCTTTGCTGAAGGGAAGGGAACAGTGAGATTCTCCTTCCCACCCCTTCTTCTTCTACCTCATCAAATCTTATTACCAAAAAAATACAATTAAAAAAAAGGGCAAACAACTTCTCTCATGTCAAAAAGAACTCTCCAAAATCAAATGAAAAAAAGATGTGATTTTTTTAAATTTAACCACATTAATTACATTTCTAAATCTTAATCTTTGGGTTTTGTTTTAGTATTGCCATGGTGTACGTGCTATCGACCCTTCTTATAATGTTCCATGATTGTATTATTGCATTCGTAACTGTGATGCATTTAAATCAACAGCATCAATGGAATACTGTTTACGTTTCTCCTATGGGAAGCTCATGCCAGATTCAATCAGATATTCTTTAATTACTTTTTTGTTATCAAAGGAAAGAAAGTATATTACATGTTAATCCATCATGTTACACATTATAACTAGAGATGAGTTCAAGCCACCAAATTTGGATCTGAATTTCAAAAGCCAGTTATAAAGATAGGGGCCTTTTCCAACATACTGATCTGGATCTATATTTGGAGGTTGAACACGCTACAGCTTGTGGAGTTTCAGCTTTGGGGTTTCAATTTGAACCCATCTCTTCTTACAATACAGTTGATGAACTCTGAAGTGATGATGCAAGCCACACAATGCAACAAATGGCAGTGGAAAATATTGTCATAATCGGTGGTGGCATTGCCTGCCTACTTGAGAAAGAGCTACTGGTTAGTCAAATAATCAGAGAAATCTAGGCCAGGAAGGGACCTCGAGAAGTCATCTAGTCAAGCCCCCTGTGTTGTTGCAGGGCCAAGTAAACATAAATCATCCCTGGCTGGTGTTTGTTCAACCTATTTTTAAAAACCTCCAATAATGGAGATTCCACAACTTCCCTTAAAAACCTATTCCAGAATTTAACTACCCTTATAGTTAGAAAGTTTTTCCTAAATATCTAACCTAAATTTCCCTTGCTGAGGATTAAGCCCATTACTTCTTCTCCTGCCTTCAGTGGACACACAGAATAATTGATACAAGTCCTCTTCATAACAGCCCTTAACATATTTGAAGACTGTTATTGAGTGCTCCCCCACTCCAGTCTTATATTCCCAGTTAGTTAACCTTTCCTCTGAGGTCAGGTTTTCTAAACCTTTGATCATTTTTGTTGCTCTGCTCTAGACTCTCTCCAATTTGTTCCACATCTTTCCTAAAGTGTGGTGCCCAGAGCTAGACATAGTATTCCAGCTGAGGCCTCACCAGTGCCAAGTAGAGTGGGACAATTACTTCCTGCGTCTTACATATGATCAGGGATCCTAGAAATCCATTTGCCATGGAAAAACACGGAATTTGCATTTTTACAAAGAATATTTAATTTTTACATTTTGTGAAAAAATAAAAACATATACATCAGAACCCAGTTTATCCAAGCCTCCATTATCCGGCTCTCCATATTAACCAAACCAAACCCGAGTCCCTGGTGATGGATCTCCTGCTATCGGCCCCAGGTGGCGGGGCTTGGGCTTCTGAAGCTTGACCCGTACCACTCAGGGCTGAAGCTCTCCAGATTATCAAAATTTTTGATTATCCAATCTGGCTCTGGTCCCAATTAGATTGGATAAACGGGGTTCCACTGTATCAATAAAACACTTTTTTCAACTGATTCCTATGTATATTTTGGCTAGGGAAACTAAAGTTCAGCGTTTCATTGTAACAATGGAAAAATTACAGATTTTTATGTTTTTTTTTAACTGGAGAATTTTGGGTTTTTTTATCATGGAAAACTAGGAGCCCTGCATATGACACTCCTGTTAATACACCACAGAATATTAGCCTTTTTTACAGCTGCATCATATTGTCAATATTCAATTTGTGATTGAATATAACCTCCAGATCCTTTTCAGTGGTACTACTACTACCTAGCCAGTTATTCTCCATTTCATAGTTGTATATTTGATTTTTTCCTTCCTAAGTGACGTACTCTGCAGTTGTCTTTATTGAATTCCATCTTGTTGAATTCAGACCAGTTCTCCGATTTGTCAAGATTGTTTTGAATTCTAATCCAGTCATCCAAAGTGCATGCAATCCTCCTATCCTGATGTCATCTGCAAACTTTATAAGCATACTGTCCACTCCATCATTCAATTTATTAATACAAACATTGAATAATACCAGACCCAGAATTGATCCCAAGGGATCCCACTAGATTATGCCCTTTCAGTTTGACAGCAAACCATCGATAACTACACTTTGAGCATGGTCTTTCAACCAGTAGTACACCCTCTTTACAGTAATTTCATCTAAACTACATTTCCCTAGTTTTCTTATGAGAATGTCATGTGGGACTGGGTCAAAAGCCTTACTAAAATCAAAATATATCACATCTGTCTTCCCCTTTCTCCCCAGGCCAGTAATCTTGTTGAAGAAGGAAATTCGGTTGGTATAGCATGATTTCTTCTTGACAAATCGATGCTGGCTATTCCTTATCACCCTATTATGCTCTAAGTGCTTACAAATTGTTTAATAATTTGTTCCACTGTCTTTTCCGGTATCAAAGTTTGGCTGACTGGTCTATAATTCCCTGGGTCATCTTTATTCCCCTTTTTAAAGATAGATACTATGTTTGCCCTTCTCTAGTTTTCTGGGATCTCACCCATCCTCCAGGAGTTCTCAAAGATAATTGCTAACAGTTCTGAGATCTCTTTAGCTAGTTCCTTAAATACCCTAGGATGAATTTAATCAGGCCCTGCCAACTTGAATACATCTATCTAAATATTCTTTAAACTTTTATTTCCCTATTTTGGCCTGCATTCTTTCCCCCTTGTTAATATTAATTATTTTGAGCATCTGGTCACCAGTAACCTTTTTAGTGAAGACTTGAGCAAAATGGGCATTTGACACCTCAACCTTCTCGATGTCATTAGTTATTAGCTCTCTTTCCCTGCTAAGTACTGAATCTACACTTTCCTTCATCTTTCTCTTACTCCTAATGTATTTAAAGAACCTCTTTTTACTGCTTACTGTCTTTTGATAGGTGTAACTAATTTTGTGCCTTAGCCTTTCTGATTTTGTTCCTACATGTTTGTGCTGTTTTTTAGTACTCCTCCTTAGCAATTTGTCCATGATTCCACTTTTTGTAGGGTTCCTTTTTGATTTTCAGGTCATTAAAGAGCTCCTGATGCAGCCATATTGGCATCTTACTATTCTTCCTATCCTTTCTCCGCATCAGGATAGTTTTGCACTTTTGCCTTTACTATTATCTCCTTGAGAAACTGCAAGCTTTCCTGAATTCCCTTTCCTCTTAGATTTTCTTCCCATGGGACCTTACCTACAAATTCTCTGAGTTTGTTAAAGACTGCTTTTTTGAAGTCCATTGTCCTTATTTTGCTGCTTTCACTGCTTCCTTTCCTTAGACTCATGAAATCTATCATTTCATGATCACTTTCACCCACACTGTCTTCCAACTTCAGTTTTCTTACCGATTCCTTCATGTTGGTCAAAATCAAGTCTAAAATGGCTGTCCCTCTGGTTACTTCTTCCACTTTTTGGATGTTTGCAAAATGTTGTGATGAGTTAATTTTTTATCTGTAACACAAGATATTAAATTATACTTAAATATTAAATTGTTCATGTAGTCTATGAACATCAGTGGGAGTTTTTGATGCATAAAGAATGCAGGACTGGGCCCTATCAATGGTCTGTCAGATGGTATAACTGCACAGTAAAGTTAAAGGGTTTATTCTGGATTTACACCACTGGCATAAAACCACTTCAGCACAAGGGCTAAGCTTTATGTTAAAAAAGGGGCAATAGTCAATACTTTGGATCAGATTCTTTGCCCTGTTCCACTGCTTTTGTAACAGTCAGTTGGTGCAAAGGGAGCAGAAATCCCCTGCAGGGGATTTCTCTGGCATGGTGAAGTCTTCAGTGGGTATGTATCTGACTCCTATGACTGCCTCCCTGCACCTCTAATGTAAGGAGTGAGGAGGAGGAATGGTTGGAGCAAGCTGCACTGTGGCTGCTACCAGCTAGTTTATGGTCACTTGGAGATCATAGCTGATTAGCACAAGGTAGAGCAGCCACCCAAGCTGCTTTAACCTGCACCAGGACTGGAGCACAGAATCAGGAGCCAAAACTGGAAGTTGGTTCTCACCACCTTTGTATTTTCCCCTTTCCTGTGCTGCCTGGGTGGCTCTGTTGGAGAAGGGAGCCGTCCTTTGTCAGGTTCTCCCCTAGGTTCAGGCAGAGCCAGTTGAGGTTATATCCTGCTCTCCCTGGGACTTCCATATCCCTCAGGGGAAGCAAGTGATAAAGCAACAGTGCTGCTACTCTCCTCTTTCTCCCCTGAGAGACAGCAGGCAGCAGTGGGTGAGCTGGTGAGTAGCTAGACTAGAAAGGGAGCACAGCTGTTTGAAGCACAACTAGATCAGATCAGAAATGGTCCTGGGGCTTCAGGGGAAACAGTAGGAGACAGCTGGGGGGATGTTCGCTCCTACCATCTCTTTGTAGTGATGGGGGTGATTCAAATTGTTAATTTTAACCATTGCAAGGTGCTGCTCAGGGAGCAGATTTTAAATTCATAATCCAAAACAATTTAACACAAATGCTCCCAAGAACCATAATGTAAAAGCCACTAGTGGTTGCCCAAGCTATAGACTGGTTACTAGTGATTTACACTGATGTAGCTAAGAGTATAATTTGGCCATAATTATTTAATGTAAATAATAAAACATAACTCATTCATCTACTCTTTTGGTGGTGTTCTCAAACATCACTGAATCTCCTGGGTGCAAGCATTCCATTAAGGTAATTTTTTCTTTCCAATTTGTTTTCTTCCTTTTTTTCAAGTGGTAATCAGTAGAAAGTAAAGTAATTCTAAACTGAATAGAGGAATTCAAAATCTTATAATTTCTTGCAATCATATTTCTTACTTTTTTGAACAAACCACATTTTTGACAAAAAGTTATCTTTCTCATCTGTTCAAAATGCCTTTCCACCCTCCAACCAATCCCATTAAAACTGTCCTCAAATATTTTTATTTTTCTGTTAATAATTTTAAATTCATTCGCATCTTCTGTTTGCAATCAGAAAGACATTGCTGCAGCTCCTGGTAGTGTAGGGCCAGCTTTTGCCACCCTTATGCAAGCTGAGCAGTACTTTACTCAATGCATAATCTCAGTGAAGTCAGTAGGACTACTTGTAGCATCAAGGACTGCTCAATGTAAGGGTGACAGAATTGGGCCTTAAGAGATTTGCAGGGTATAAAGGTGTGGGTGAAGAGTCCTTGCAAGTTGATTTTACAGCCGTAATTCTCTCAATTGTACTGATGTGTGAAAGCATTTTAGGCATGGCTTAGAATGGATTGAGTTCTCAATTTTTCTAGGCAGCTCTCAATTCTGCCTCCTTCCTCTGTGCTGAAACTAGAGCATGATTGTTTATTGAAAGGGAGCTCCAATTTCCTATTTGTGTATCAGCTCCTGTAACACCACAATGGACAGTGTATTGCAAAATAGTCTACAGCAGGGCCAGGTGGAGGGTTCTTGGTGAGCTAAAATTACTATTGCATCTTTGTGTAACACCTTAAAAGTGACATGATTAGACATAATAGTCTTACAGAAATGTTCAAGTATGTGCTATAACTAGGCTCCCAAATAACCTATAGCCAAATAACTTCATACTTGTAGTTAAATGTTTGTGACGTGAAGTTCAGTGTGAATGGCTACTTGTGTACTTTGATCAATTATACATGATGATACATGATGCAATAGATTATTGTAATAAAGATCCTAATGATCACATGATGAAGGATTTCCACTTATGCGAGTGTTGTAGACCCAGACAACAGAGGAAGTGAAATTTCATTTCTTCCACAAAACATGTTGAGAGATGTCCAGTGTTAGGTAAAAACCACTGCTAATATGTGGTTCACAGGTCCCTGTTCCAATCATCTATATTCTATAATAATCTTAGCCTAGTATCATCAGGTTGGGAAACTGGCAAATATAAAAGAAAATTTCAGTGAGATTAAAGTGCTTTTTATGCTGTTAAAAGAAAATACCCAAAAGAGTAATAGTTACTTTTTGTACATTTAACCTAATATTAAAGAAAAATATTCTATCCCCTAATAACAATGGCACAACAAATAACAAAGCTGTGAAATAAATAATCACTAAGTTAATTTGAATATCCCTGGATTTTGATATATAGTCTAAAAAGCTGTTAACTCAAGTTGAGTGGCTAGGTCTTTTAGAAGCTGGAGCAATGTTCACTGCCCAGATGTGATGATCATGCCTCTTAGTCTTGCTGCTTTTCTTTCCACTAACGTTTTATTTCTTCAGTCCTCTTAAATTTCCTTTCTAATTTCATTGTTTCCCTCTTAGCTCAGCTGCTTTTTTTTTTTTTTTTTTTTTTTTTTTTAAAGACATAGCATATATATCCCACTTGGACATCAAGGGCATGAGTCTGGTTTACACTGACTAGCCGGCTTTTCATTGCTCTGGCAATATAATTTAGTCCCACTTTAAGGCCCCTTTATACTGCCAAAGAGCTGTAAATGGGCCTTTGTGCACATGAGAATTAGGCCCCATAAATCCATATATTAAATCCTTTTGGTTCTCTGAAGGTTCTGTTTTACAAATAATATAACATAAATCTAAACAAAATGCAATGTTTTATAGTAAAATTACCAAATATTGGTTGGTCTAGTAAGTGTAACAGCAGCAGCCCCTGGGGCTGCCATACAGGAAAGCAGCATATTGAGGAGCATGACTGTCATACAAGGATCAATGTTCGAGTATGTTTTTCAGGTGGCAATCAAAAAATTTAACTTGGATTTCATCGTATCTCACAAAATGCTATCAACAGGCCATGGGACCAGCCCATTAAAAACAAAGTTAATGTCAGTATTTAATTTATTTCAAATGCAATTTCCAAAGCTTTAAAAGCCGTCACCCATAACATATGATTGTCTCAGTAACTAGCAAATGGAGAATTTCTTGCTCTGTGTATGTGTTTGCTGTCAACTGGGAGAGGCAAATAATAATATAAGGTTGCAAAGAACAAAAGCAATAGGTTACCACAAATATTTTGTTGGGAAGGATTTTGGAGCAGGAAAGGATACAGGCAGCTACTGACTCTGTAGCTGGGTGGTTAGGGTACTGGCCTGGGATATGGGAAACCAAGGAGCAAGTCCCTGCTCTGCTTGATTCATAGTGATTTCAGATTAATAACTCTGCTCAGAATCAGGTAGCGCAGGTTTTGTTTTCATTCCAATCCAAAATGAAAACAAATCTTGAAACTTCAGAAATTGCCAGGAAATGGATTTGTCTTCCATCAGTCAGCTTTGCTGTCAGTAGGAAATTACTATATGAATTGAAGATATGACAAATATCCCAAAGCACTTCACTTAGGCAGGTGACATTTACTTATGTGGATAGTCCCACTGAGTTCATTAGAACTTTGTGTGCATAAAGCTATTCGCGCATGTAAGTGTTTGCAGGACTAGGACCTATATCAGTAAAGCCCCATAAAAATGCAGCCACCTCTAAAATGGAGGGTGTAGCTAACTGGTACATAATGTGTTGTAGAAGGTGGGGAGAAAAAAATTTGGCCAAAGACTCTGTAGCAAACATTTAATCTAGTGAAGAGTGTTATGGGATGTTCAATGTCCACATAGAACAAAGGGGACTCCAGTTTTAAAGATCTCATCTGAAAGATAACATCAAGAATATTTTATTGCTTATGCTTATACTAATTACATGTTTACATTTTTAAAAGAGCAGCAGGGACCTATCTAAAATCAAAGGGAATAGATTGCTACATCTGAAATGCTATATTAGATCTAGCCAACTGTTTCTCTGCTCTTACAGCCAGATTCTGATTGCTATTAAATCAGTGTAAATCTCAAGTAATTCCATAGTAGTCAATGAAGTTACATGCCAGTAATGGATTTCATGGAACATTTTTCTGGCGCCCCCCGCCCCTTCTTTTGGATAGGGGGCAATCACAAGAACACTTGCACCAGGAAGCAAACCTAGTCTATACAATTGTTGCATATGTACTTTCATTTATTATCTTCATCCACATTTGGTCAGTATTGAATAGCAAAGTATGTGCAGCTTTAAATAAAGAACTGTAGTATTTGTTCCATTTAGGGTTCAAATTATACATGAAAAGAGTGTGAAATAATCAGTGCAGGTTTTGAAAAAGTGGACTGGTGCTCCTTAAAATAATCTTTGGTCCAAGATCCTTGCTGCTGAGCTGTTGTCACTACAATGTGTCACTAAATTATAGGGAGGGGGATACAACGACAACTAAACTAGGGTATAAAAAGTCTTTACACATAGCATCTTGAAAGTCCAGTTTGTGGTGAATGCCATGTTGATATCCAAAGATGAGATATAAGTGAATTACTGGAGGGTAGGATACAGGTTTTACTGTATTTCCATCTGTTCTCTTCAATACAGAGGGTACTGGAGGCACCATCTTTTAGACGAAACTTGAACTTGGTAAAGTATAGGTTTTCTAATAGAGAAACACCACCTACAAGATGTCTGGACATCTAAAGCTTACCTCATTTTTAGACTTTGCTTACATTCCTATGAGTCTAGAGATAATGGCAGGCCAGAATTTAAAAATACTAATCATAGAATCATAGAATCTCAGGGTTGGAAGGGACCTCAGGAGGTCATCTAGTCCAACCCCCTGCTCAAAGCAGGACCAAACCCAATTAGATCATCCCAGCCAGGGCTTTGTCAAGCCTGACCTTAAAAACCTCTAAGGAAGGAGATTCCACCACCTCCCTAGGTAACCCATTCCAGTGCTTCACCACCCTACTAGTGAAAAAGGTTTTCCTAATATCCAACCTAAACCTCCCCCTCTGCAACTTGAGACCATTACTCCTTGTTCTGTCATCTTCTACCACTGAGAACAGTCTAGATCCATCCTCTTTGGAACCCCCTTTCAGGTAGTTGAAAGCAGCTATCAAATCCCCCCTCATTCTTCTCTTCTGCAGGCTAAACAATCCCAGTTCCCTCAGCCTCTCCTCATAAGTCATGTGCTCCAGCCCCCTAATCATTTTTGTTGCCCTCCGTTGGACTCTTTCCAATTTATCCACATCCTTCTTGTAGCGTGGGGCCCAAAACTGGACACAGTACTCCAAATGAGGCCTCACCAGTGCCGAATAGAGGGGAATAATCACGTCCCTCGATCTGCTGGAAATGCCCCTACTTATACAGCCCAAAATGCCGTTAGCCTTCTTGGCAACAAGGGCACACTGTTGACTCATATTCAGCTTTTCGTCCACCGTAACCCCTAGGTCCTTTTCTGCAGAACTGCTGCCCAGCCATTCGGTCCCTAGTCTGTAGCAGTGCATGGGATTCTTCCGTCCTAAGTGCAGGACTCTGCACTTGTCCTTGTTGAACCTCATCAGATTTCTTTTGGCCCAATCCTCTAATTTGTCTAGGTCCCTCTGTATCCTGTCCCTACCCTCCAGCGTATCAACCACTCCTCCCAGTCTAGTGTTATCTGCAAACTTGCTAAGGGTGCAGTCCACACCATCCTCCAGATCGTTGATGAAGATATTGAACAAAACCGGCCCCAGCACCGACCCTTGGGGCACTCCACTTGATACCGGCTGCCAACTAAACATGGAGCCATTGATCACTACCCGTTGAGCACGACCATCCAGCCAGTTTTCTATCCACCTTACCATCCATTCATCCATCCCATACTTCCTTAACTTGCTGGCAAGAACACTGTGGGAGACTGTATCAAAAGCTTTGCTAAAGTCAAGAAATAGCACATCCACTGCTTTCCCCTCATCCACAGAGCCAGTTATCTCATCATAGAAGGCAATTAGGTTAGTCAGGCATGACTTGCCCTTGGTGAATCCATGCTGACTGTTCCTGATCACTTTCCCCTCCTTTAAGTGGTTCAGAATTGATTCCTTGAGGACCTGTTCCATGATTTTTCCAGGGACTGAGGTGAGACTGACTGGCCTGTAGTTCCCCGGATCTTCCTTCTTCCCTTTTTTAAAGATGGGCACTACATTAGCTTTTTTCCAGTCATCCGGGACCTCCCCCGATTGCCATGATTTGTCAAAGATAATGGCCAATGGCTCTGCAATCACATCGGCCAACTCCTTTAGCAGCCTCGGATGCAGTGCATCCGGCCCCATGGACTTGTGTTCGTCCAGCTTTTCTAAATAGTCCCGAACTACTTCTTTCTCCACAGAGGGCTGGTCACCTCCTCCCCATACCGTGCTGCGGAGTGCAGCCGCCTGGGAGCTGACCTTGTCTGTGAAGACAGAGGCAAAAAAAGCATTGAGTACACTAGCTTTCTCCACATCCTCTGTCACTAGGTTCCCTCCCTCATTCAGCAAGGGGCCCACACTTTTCTTGACTTTCTTCTTGTTGCTCACATACCTGAAGAAACCCTTCTTGTTACTCCTAACATCTCCGGCTAGCTGCAACTCCAAGTGTGATTTGGCCTTCCTAATTTCACTCCTGCATGCCTGAACAATATTTATATACTCCTCCCTGGTCATTTGTCCAATCTTCCACTTCTTGTAAGCTGCTTTTTTGTGTTTAAGACGAGCAAGGATTTCACTGTTAAGCCAAGCTGGTCGCCTGCCATATTTACTTTTCTTTCTACACATCGGGATGGTTTGTTCCTGCAACCTCAATAAGGATTCTTTAAAATACAGCCAGCTTTCCTCAACTCCTTTCCCCCTCATGTTATTCTCCCAGGGGACCTTGCCCATCAGTTCCCTGAGGGAGTCAAAGTCTGCTTTTCTGAAGTCCAGGGTCTCTGTTCTACTGCTCTCCTTTCTTCCTTGTGTCAGGATCCTGAACTCGACCATCTCATGGTCACTGCCTCCCAGGTTCCCATCCACTATTGCTTCCTCTACTATTTCTTCTCTGTTTGTGAGCAGCAGGTCAAGAAGAGCTTTTCCCCTAGTTGGTTCCTCCAGCACTTGCACCAGGAAATTGTCCCCTACACTTTCCAAAAACTTCCTGGATTGTCTGTGGACCGCTGTATTGCTCTCCCAGCAGATATCGGGGTGATTAAAGTCACCCATGAGAACCAGGGCCTGTGATCTAGTAACTTCTGTTAGTTGCTGGAAGAAAGCCTCGTCCACCTCATCCCCCTGGTCTGGTGGTCTGTAGCAGACTCCCACCACGACATTACCCTTGTTGCTCCCACTTCTAAATTTAATCCAGAGACTCTCAGGTTTTTCTGCAGTTTCATACTGGAGCTCTGAGCAGTCATACTGCTCTCTTATGGTCACTAAGAGACTAATCTATTAGTGTTCTTTGTTTGTTTCATATAAGGTCTATGAATTCCTGCATCAACAGATGTCTCAGATTAATATGACTCATAGATATCATAATTCAATTAGGCTATTTTTGCAGTGAGAAACATCATGAACTCCCCTACACAATATCAGTAAAAACAATATAAATTTTGCAAATGTTACTAAACAATTTGTGTATGGATGTATCTATGAAAGCTATATCCATTCCTTTGGAGAGTGGTACAACTGAAAAGCATTATCATTGTGAGAAAATGCAAAAATCTTTAAGGTTTACATAGAAAATGTCGAGACAGCAAGTCATGTCATCCACGCGCCTCATAAATAAATTAGCAGAGCTATCCATGTCATTAGATGACTTGAGATAGGGACAGAGCAACTGAAATTACAGATATTATTGTGCTAAAATCACATTCACAATCCTGTTTTTGTAACTAAAAGAGCTTAAGGTTTGGCAGTGAGCAAAAGTAGTTTGTTATAAATTAAAATGCTTATAGAAATGGAGATTGAAATATACAATACTTTAGGGTCATGTGACACAATGCAAAAAATCATTCAGTGCCTCTGGGAGGGGATCCTGAAACTCTATTGCACCCTCCAGGACTGGTATACTCAGGATACATCATCAAAGTGAGAAGGGATTTTTTTAAAAAGTTTTAATCCCAGCAGGGATTTCAGAGAAGTGTGAGGGAGCCACAAGAGTTTATTAACCAGAAACTAGGACAGGAAGTTCTGGAGTGAAAACTGCCCTGTGTACAGGTACGTTCCTTGGTTTGGGGTAGAGCTGGACAGGGACATGTGTGCACACACACTTTCTCTCTCTCTCTCTCTCTCTTAAAGAAATGGAAAAATATATATATTGGAATTTGTGTGTGGAAATGTTATTTTTAAATGAAAAAAGTGAAGATAGATATATTTTGGTTTTTTGAAAACTTTGATTTTCAATAAAAATCAGTTTTCACTTTTCAAAAACAAAAAAATTACTGAAAACTGAACATTTTGGCTCTGATTTTGCTTTTTCATGGAAACGATAGAAAACTTTGCATGAAATTACATTTTTTCACAAAAATATTTGTTTAAAAAGAAGTGATATTTAGTTGAAAAAGTTGCAACAGAAAACGTGTGACCAGCTGTCATCTGAAGTTTATTGTTAAACTTTAACAACACATTGTTAAAGTGGCCAGAGACTTTGTTGGTTTGTCTTCTTTTGGTTGAACAAGAATTCTGTACATAGTTTGGAAAACCAAGAGATAATTATTTCCTTACCTACGGCCTCCTGTGAACTTTTCTCTTCAGCTTCCCAGGAGCTTGCTACTGGCCTAATTCTCCCAGGTTTTGAGTACTTTCCTGAAAGTCATGAGTGATCGCAAATACCATTAATATCAATGGGTTTGATAACCCTCAGAATGCCTTAAGAGGGTCTCAGTACCTATGGGTCTCAGAACTTTAGTCTGCTATTTCTGAAAAGCAATCAAGCTATGTTAGGTTAAGATAGAATATGTTTTGGCCTGATCTTGTGGAGAAAGTTTTGTCTGACTGTAGGATTATTTTTAAAACCTGTCAGCATTCTTTTAAAAACCTGTCAGCATTGTTTGTACTAACAAACCAATTTCCATACTTTGAACCCACAACTTACAATACAGTGATTTATTTTTTTTGTGAGGACCTATTTGTGAGGGTTCTGCGACATAGGAATCAGCATAGGTGGAGTTAAAAGTCCTGCTGTTGAGAAGGAAGGGGCTGTAAAAAACCGAGTGGATTTTCTCAGTGAATAATATCTTCACAACATAAAAGAGCTGTGAAGTCTCTGTGACTCAATAGGCCAGGAGGAGATTTTGCTGGATCAAACCCTTATGTTTTCTTGTTTGTCAAAAAATTTTTTTGTTTGGGTGTGCAGGAGGGATTTTTATTCCTTAAATAACAATGAAATAATGTCATGATAAAACAAACGTTCATCTGCTCACCTTATGTGACTCCTCAATCACTGTCCTTAATACAGACTCTAATATTGCCATGGCAAGAAATCTTGAACTCATCCTACACTGACTTTGAACTTATTTTTTTCCTCCCACATCTCTCCTTACTGTAAGATTGCCTGTCATCACCTCTAGAACTTGGCTAGAATCTGTATTTACTTTGACTGCCTCTGTTGAAATTCTTATTTAGACCTTAATCACTTCCTTGTCTCAACTGCTGCAATGAACTCTTAAAGAGACAAGCTGGGTGAGGTAATATCTTTTGTTGGACCAACTTCTGCTGGTGAGAGAGACAAGCTTTCTAGTTTACACAAAGCTCTTCTTCAGAGGAATCTTTCACCAACAGAAATTGGTCAATAAAAGATATTACTTCATCCACCTTTGGTCTCTCTAATATCCTGGGACCAACATGGCTACAACAACACTGCATTAACTCTTACAATCAGTCTAAAAACTTTAAGGTTCAGATAATGGTACACCCAGACTTCTTCACTCTAGGAAGCAAAACCACTTCACCCTAATCTTCCAGTCATCTTCAGTAGCTTCTTAATTATCTCCAAATCCAATTCAAAAGTGCCCTCTGACTCTTCAAAACTCTCCATAGGCTTGCTCCCCGCTCTGACCTCATATCAACTTCTGTCTGTTCATCCAACTCTATATAGCTGTGGGGAAAGTGTGTGCAGTGGAGGGTGCTATATTATTCTTTCACTTGTGCCTCCCATCTACTGGTACAGGTGGTGTATGATACCCATCAATGACTTATGCTGCAGGAAACACTGGTATGCTCTCAGATTCAACAGCCATCACATTTACGGATCAGCATGTGCATAGTAATAACTGTATTTCATCTGAAATATAAGATTCAGGCTCAGAGATAACAGTTAACTTAAAGCGTGCATCTGAAACATTCACTCTATATTAGTATTTTCCCATTATACTGATTTTTTTTCATCCTAGGGTGTTCTAGAGGCAAGAGACCAGTAAGGATCTCTTGTCCCATAGCAGAAATGCAGCCACCACACTGTAATGGGGCCTGATCTTCCAAACATTCCATCATTGGGAGCCCTATTGAAATCAATAGGAGTTACATGCACAGATCACTGACGAGATCAGACTCTGATACTGCAAAGCAACATTATACAACAGTTTAGGCCAAAAAGTGAAAATGCCAGTATATGACTGGAAACCTAGGGAGAATTAGGTAGGCAGAATAACTGCCCAAATCTGAATTTGACCAGAACATCAGGATGAATACTGTTTGCATCTGAACTAATCTCTCTCATTTCACAGGAGTTCATGTCATAAACTAAACTGTACTGGCTCTAATTTCCCCATAAAGGATATGACTAACGGCCATAGACTTCATAGACTTGCTTGGAGTCTATGAGGTGTTTTATTGTTGTTATTCATTATTATTATTTGCTGTTGTTGTTGTTATTTTTGATGTTTTATTGTCTGGTCATATTCCCTAACCAACCCAGGGTTGGAAGTGAACATGTCGAAGACATAGTGGATGCGGAATGAGCATGGTGAAGAAGGAATCATCACTGTAAATGGGAAAAAAAATCGAGGAGGTCAACAAATATATTTACCTGGGTCAGCAGCTGAGCAGAGACAACTAATTCAAAGGGGAATGCAGTAGGAGGCGAAAGGCAGGGTGGGCAAGTTTCAGCAAAATAAAGACATCTCTAACAGATGATGAACAGCCCATGAAGAAAAGGAAAGAACTGTTTAACTCCACTGTTCTGCCAGCAATGATATACGGAGCAGAAAGCTGGTCAACAATGAAAGTGGGGGAAAAAAAATTCGCTGTCACCCAGAGAGCAATGGAAAGGCAAATGTGTAAGATAGCGCTCTGTGATCATATATCGAATCAGGAGATCAGAAGGCGTGCAGAGATGACCGATGCAGTGCAGGCAATGTATGACGCAAAATGAAGATGGTGGGTTATGTAGTCTGCAGGCAAGACAATAGGTGGACAATCTGCATCAGTGACTGGATCCTCGGAGACCACAAGCGATCAGTGTGCAGACCGAAACACGCTGGGCCGATCCCATGACAAAACTCTTTGGCCAGAAATGGAAATAATGTGCTCACAATAGAATGGTGTGGCGTTGACTTGTGTTCATGGAGGTACAGACGAGGACAAGCTGGACAAAGATGATATTCCCTAAACATTTCTAACAAAACCCTCAAACTTTAAAAGCTGTTTTTGTTAAAAGGTCACCATCAACCTGAAATTTAGGGTTTATCTATGTACAATTTTCTAAACCAGTATAGTTATGATAAAAAATGGTACAGCCCCTAGCATGGATACAGTTGTGTATATAAAAGTGCTTTTATCAAACATACTATAGCCGTGTGTAGATCAGCTTTCAGTCAGCTTTAAAAAAAGTGTTAAAAGTAATTTCAAGTCTTTTCTTTGTTCGGCAATGTTCCTGCCAATTGTTGGAGTTTTTACAATGTTTTTTCATTTCCCTCTCCCCTCTTGCTGTGTGACTCTACACCAGTGGTCCCCGAACTGTTGGGTGTGCCCCCTTTGGGGGGGCATGTGGTGGGGCCTGGGCTAGTGCCCAGGATAGTAGAGGGGAGCACCACCCAGCCCCATTCTGCCCCCAGCCCAGCTCAGGCCCCAGCCGCAGCTCCACTCTGCTGCCAGCCCAGCCCCAGCTCCACTCCGCCCCATGCTCTGCCCCCAGCCCATCTCTGGCCCCAGTCACAACTTTACTCTGACCCCCTGCCCCAGCCGCAGCTTCACTCCACCTCCAGCCCAGCTCCAGCTTAGTGCTCCGGCCCCAAGCCAGCTCCGTTTCTAGCCCCAGCTCCACCCCCATCCCCAATTCAGACCCCCAGCTCCACCTTCAGCCCATTGGAATTCTGGGTTGCGATCCCAAAGCCTGATGGGGCAGAAAACATTGTCGCTGGTGGTTCTGGGTACGTCGTCAAGCCATCAAACGTCACTCCCTCCATCCGTGAAAGCAATCTTTTTCGCGCCTTTTTTCTGGGGTTTACGGGGATTCCGGGTTTGCTACGGCAAGCATGGCTCAGCTCACAATTACCGTAATCTCCAGCATACGCCTGGACATTAGGTCTAGTGGGGATTCAGTCGCATTGTAATACGGGCAGAGGGATAGCTCAGCGTTCTGAGCGTTGGCCCGCTAAACGTGGGGTTGCGAGTTCAATCCTTGAGGGGGCCATTCTGCCTGAGGCTGGTAGTTACGGGACTACACAGCATAAGCTCCTTGCCTTCTAACAGCACGTGGTGCAATATGCCATAAATGGTCATAGTTGTGGGACTACACAGCAGAAGCGCCTTGCCTTCTAGCTGCAGATGGTGCAATAGGCCATAAATGATCATAGTCGTGGGACTACACAGCTGCAGATCGTACAATATGCTTGAAATTCGTGTGCTCCTGGCCGGCGGCCTATGGTGTGGCTGGCCGGGGGCGCTTGGACATAAATGGGAGTGACCAGAGTGACTCTGGTGGTTCTCTTTTTTACGTTTTGTTTAAGGAAGATTCAGTACTGCTTGGAACACGGGTAGAGGGATAGCTCAGCGGTCTGAGCGTTGGCCCGCTAAACCCGGGGTTGCGAGTTCAATCCTTGAGGGGGCCATTCTGCCTGAGGCTGGTAGTTACGGGACTACACAGCATAAGCTCCTTGCCTTCTAACAGCACGTGGTGCAATATGCCATAAATGGTCGTAGTTGTGGGACTACACAGCAGAAGCGCCTTTGCCTTCTAGCTGCAGATGGTGCAATAGGCCATAAATGATCATAGTCATGGGACTACACAGCTGCAGATCATACAATATGCTTGAAATTCGTGTGCTCCTGGCTGGCGGCCTATGGTGTGGCTGGCCGGGGGCGCTTGGACATAAATGGGAGTGACCAGAGTGACTCTGGTGGTTCTCTTTTTTACGTTTTGTTTAAGGAAGATTCAGTACTGCCTGGAACACGGGTAGAGGGATAGCTCAGCGGTTTGAGCGTTGGCCTGCTAAACCCGGGGTTGCGAGTTCAATCCTTGAGGGGGCCAGGAGATGATGATGGATATCAAGCATATTGTACCATCTGCTGCTAGAAGGGAAGGAGCCTAACCCTTGCTCACCGCATATTGTACCATCTGCTGCTAGAAGGAAATGAGCCTAACCCTTGCTCCCCCCTCCCTCTGTGAAAGCAACTGAGGAGGGAGCCAAAAATCCTTTCGTGCCTTTTTTCATGCGGGCGCCATATTGCTGACACCATTGTTATCCACCCGCCGCTTCTGCTCCCACTCTGCTGTCCTGCAAACAGCATACCAGGGAAAGCATGGAGCATGATCAGATCACCACGGCTGTTATCGCTGTTATGAACACCACGTGCATTGTCCAGGAGTATATGGAGAACGAGAACCAGGAGCTGCTACAGCTACAGCAGGTGAGGAGGCGACAGCAGCGCCCTGAGGACAGTGATGAGGACATGGACACAGACCTCTCTCAAAAAAGGCCCCCCCCTGCAAGGTGGACATCATGGTGGTAATGGGGCTTGTTGATACAGTGGAACGCCGATTCTGGGCCCGGGAAACAAGCACAGACTGGTGGGACCACATAGTGCTGCAGGTCTGGGATGAATCCCAGTGGCTGCGAAACTTTCGCATGCGTAAGGGCACTTTCGTGGAACTTTGTGAGTTGCTTTCCCCTGCCCTGAAGTGCCAGAACACCAAGATGAGAGCAGCCCTCACTGTAGAGAAGTGACTGGCGATAGCCCTGTGGAAGCTTGCAACGCCAGACAGCTACCGGTCAGCTGCGAATCAATTCGGAGTGGGAAAATCTACAGTGGGGGCTGTTGTGATGCAAGTAGCCAGGGCGATCACCAAGCTGCTGGTACCAAGGGTTGTGAGTCTGGGAAATGTGCAGCTCATACTGGATGGCTTTGCAGCAATGGGGTTCCCGAACTTTGCAGGAATATGGGTTCAGTCTATTGGTGGGGCAATAGACGGAACCCATATCCCTATCTTGGCACCGGACCACCAAGCCAATGAGTACATAAACCGAAAGGGTTACTTTTCAATAGTGCTGCAAGCACTGGTGGGTCATAAGGGACGTTTCACCAACATCAATGTGGGATGGCCGGGAAAGGTACATGACGCTCGCATCTTCAGGAACTCTGGCCTGTTTCGGCTGCTGCAGCAAGGGACTTTCTTCCCAGACCAGAAAATAACCGTTGGGGATGTTGAGAAGCCTATAGTTATCCTTGGGGACCCAGCCTACCCCTTAATGCCATGGCTCATGAAGCCATACACAGGTAGCCTGGACAGTAGTCAGGACCTTTTCAACTATAGGCTGAGCAAGTGCAGAATGGTGGTGGAATGTGCATTTGGGCGTTTAAAAGCTCGCTGGCGCAGTTTATTGACTAGGTTAGATCTCAGCGAAACCAATATACCCATTATTATTACTGCTTGCTGTGCGCGCCACAATATCTGTGAGAGTAAGGGGGAGACGTTTATGGCGGGGTGGGAGGTTGAGGCAAATCACCTGGCCGCTGGTTATGCGCAGCCAGACACCAGGGCTATTACAAGAGTACAGCAGGGTGCGTTGCGCATCAGGGAAGCTTTGAAAACCAGTTTCATGAATGGCCAGGATGCTGTGTGAAAGTTCTGTTTTTCCCCATTAATGAAAAGCCCCGCCCCTTCATTCACTCTACTTCCCTTTAACCAAACCGCCCTGCCCTCCCCCCCTCGGTCACTGCTTGCAGAGGCAATAAAGTCATTGTTGCTTAAAAATCATGCATTCTTTATTAATTCGTAAAACAAAGAGGGGGAACTATGGGGGTAACTGCCACGGTCTCCTGGGATGGGTGGTGGAGGAAGGGAAGCACCAGGATGGGTGGTGGAGGAAGGGAAGCACCAGGATGGGTGGTGGAGGAGGGGATGAGGGAAGGACAAGGACACACAGCACTTTAAAACTTATTGAATGCCAGCCCTTTGTTGCTTGTATTGTTCTCTTGGCTTGAGTGGTTGGGTGCACAGAGGCCGCCCAAACGCGTTCTTGGGCATCTTGGGGATGAGGTTATGGGACTCGGGAAGGAGGGCTGTTGGTTACACAGGGGCTGTAGCGGCGGTCTGGGCTCAAGCGGCCTTTCCTGAACCCTACGCCTTTCCTCAGCCATAAGCCGGAGGATTTCCGTTTGATCCTCCAGTAGCCTCAGAATTGCATCCTGCCTTCTCTCTGCACACTGACGCCACCTACTCTCTTCATCCCGCCGCTGTCTCTCTTCATCCCGCCAGTCATTGTCTTCAGCACGCCACCTGTCCGCGTGATCAAATTCTGCCTTCCTGGACTCCGACAGTGTCTGCCTCCATGCATTCTGCTGGGCAGTTTCAGTGTGGGAAGATTGCATGAGCGCTGAGAACATATCGTCTCGATTCCTTTTTTTTTACTTCTAATCTTCGCTAACCTCTGGGACGGTGATGAAAGGGGAGGCGTTGAAACATTTGCAGCTGCGGGAGGAAACAAACGGGAGAGGAGTAGTTTAAAAGACACATATTAGAGAACAATGCTCCAAACATTACATATCACATGGCAATTTAAAACTGGTTGGCAATTGAAAAGGGAGGGGTGGCGGTTTTCGGGTTAACGTGCAGCGCGAACCTAATCGACACCCCCCCCCACACACACACACAGACACACATCCAAGATGTTCGCTGTTCCCCCTCCCCCAACCGCGTGGGTCACAGCGGGGAAGATTTCCGTTCAGCCACAGGCAAACAGCCCAGCAGGGACGGACCCCCTCTGAATACCCCCTTAATAAAATTCCCCTATTTCAACCAGGTAACCATGAATGATATCACTCTTCTGAGGATAACACAGACAGATAAAGAACGGATGTTGCTTGAATGCCAGCAAACACCGGGACCATACGCCGCCATGCTTTGCAAAGCAATGATTCCAGCCTACGTGCTACTGGCCTGGCGTGGTAGAGTGTGTTACCACGGAGCACAGGATAAGGCTGCCCTCCCCAGAAACCTTTTGCACAGGCTTTGGGAATACATCCAGGAGGTCTTTCTGGAGATGTCCCCGGAGGATTTCCGCTCCATCCCCGAACATGTTAACAGACTTTTCCAGTAGCTGTACTGGCCGCGAATTAATCATTAAACACGCTTGCTTATAAAACATGTATTAATTTAACAGAGGTACACTCACCAGAGGTCCCTTCTCCGGCATCAAGCACGCCTTGGGTGGGTTCGTAGGGTACTGGCTCCAGGGTGACAAAGAGTTCCTGGCTGTCGGGGAAAAGGGCTTCTCCGCTTCCTTTCTGTGTCTGTGCACTATTTTCAGCATCATTATCATCATCTTCCTCTCCCTGAAAATGCTCCTCTGTGGTTTCTGATGATCCACATACGGAGTCATACCACATGGGTGGGTCAGTGCTGGCTGCACCTCCTAGAATGGCATGCAGCTCATCATAGAAGCGGCATGTCTGGGGCTCTGACCCAGAGCGGCTGTTTGCATCTCTGGTTTTTTGGTAGGCTTGCCTGAGCTCCTTAATTTTCACGCGGCACTGTTGCGCGTCCCTGTTGTAGCCTCTGTCCTGCATGCCCTTGGAGACTTTGGCATATGTATTGGCGTTTCTTCTTTTGGACCGTAGCTCTGCTAGCACGGTTTTGTCTCCCAATACAGCGATCAGATCGCGTACCTCACGCTCGGTCCATGCTGGAGCTCGTCTTCGGTTCTGGGACTCCATCATGGTCACCTCTGCTGATGAGATCTGCACTCACCTGCAGCTCACCATGCTGGCCAAACAGGAAATGAAATTCAGAAGTTCGTGGGGCTTTTCCTGTCTACCTGGGCGGAGCATTCGAGCTCAGACTGCTGTCCAGAGCGGTCAAATGTTGCACTGTGGGATAGATCCAGGAGTCCAATACCGTTGAATTGCGTCCACACTAAGCCTAGTTCAAGTCGGCAATATCGATTTTAGCGCTAATCCCCTCGTTGGGGGTGGAGTGGTGAGATCGATTTTAAGAGCCCTAGACGTCGATGTTAATGGCTTTGTCGTGTGGGCGGGTGCATGGATCAATCGATGTAATGCTAATAAATTCGACCTAAACTCGTAGTGTAGACCAGGGCTGAGTGAAATTGACTATTCATTAATTTCTGTTAAAAGCATGGAGTAAACAAACTAAAAAACAGGTTGTTTTTCTTCCAGTGTCTTTCAGTTACAGTAATCTTTGTTGTGAATTACAATTGTAGGTACAAAAATGTTCAGACAGAAGTGTGACTTTTAAATTGATGGTGTCCATTTAAACATCAAATTAAAAACATAACAAAAAGTCATAGCTATACTAATGCTAATCTGGAAATACTGACCTCCTCACCTCTCCAAAGACATTTCTTCAACAGGAATTCTGTCAATGGAGTACTGTGACTAATTTGCGATTCTAATACAATAATAGGATTGAATCCTAGAACTTGGGCTGACTGGCAGATCTGCAAAAAGTGATAGCTGGGTCAACTATCCTTCAAACAAATGAGTGGTAAGTCATTTGTAATTTCTTCCAACATCATTTTTTTTTACTATAATTTAATTTTGTGTCTAAGAGTGATTTCTTGAAGATAAATATCTGTGTCATTTTATAGTTTGTTCAGAACCCTGATAGCCACATACAAACTAACTGGATGTACAATATCAGTTTGGAAAACGGTCTTTTTGAATTATAGGACTATAAAAAAATAAAAGTATCTGAAAGCTGATGTTTTTTATTTGTTATATAATTTTAAGTATATTTCCCTGAGAACTTACATTGCAAATTAGTGTACATTACTAAATGATTTTTTTTATGGGTGACTTGTATAAAGCCTGCCTTCCTACTTAGCCTGGGGCTGCTTGCTCCAGCCACACCCCTCTCCTGGGCTGTTTTCAAGCCCCTTCAGGCCTGAGCGGGGTGCCACCCCCCTACATATGGCAATACCTGTATGCCTGAGTGTTGATTTAAAATAAAAACACTAACATCTTTCTTAAAAATACCTTCAAATTTCATTTGATTGCAGTTACTTTTGCATAAATCAGAGATATCATTTTGGCTTTTATTGTCCAAAGTGTTCCTGATCCAAGAATTTCATTTAATAAATAAGATCTGCATTAGACTTAAAATGACAAGGGGATGGGGTAATATCTTTTATTGGACCAACTTCAGTTGGTGAAAGAAACAAGCTTTCGAGCTACGGAGAGCTCTTCTTCTTGTCTGGAAAAGGAACTCAGAGTGTCACAGCTAAATACAAAGTGGAACAGATTGTTTAGCATAAGTAGATATTACCTTGCTCACCTTGTCTCTCTAATATTCTGGGACCAACACTGCTACAACAACACTGCAAACAATGTTAGTCTTAAAATGGAAATTATGCTCATTGGTATCCATACAAATACAGATTCAAGACACGTGTCTCGCTGTGCACTTGTGTGTGCTACATTTTTTTCTGCCAAGCATATCTAATTGTCTAGAAACGAAATGGCCCTCATCACTACAGTATCTGAGCATATCTGTTGTATTTTAGTGGGTAGGCAATTGCTGAAATGCATAAGAATCATCCAGATCCTTGCAAATTAGGTGAAAGTGCTTGCTGACTGCAAAACAAGACAGACAGGCTTGGCAAGAAGAAACTGAAATGTGAAAGTGTGGGCTTCTGTTGTCTACATACAGTTGGTAGGTCACGTTTGTGGCCTGTCAGCCTTGACAGCGACAATTTAATTTCATGCTTCCCACCTAACAATCCCCTTCGTGTCCTCTCCTCTCATGCTTATCTTCATGCTGTCTTCTATGCTGCTTCTGTGCTACAAACTCTCTCTGTCCTAGTGTGCTATACATCCTTCCTGCCTGTTCAAATCTCTTTTTAAAACAAACTTTTCCAGTGAACTCTATTAATATACCCAAATCAGAAGCATTTCCTTTTAATTATAAAAATTATAAATCCTGCATCATTCTATTTTTTAAACTATAAGTAACGGCGGATCCCATCTGTAGTTGTAATTACTTTAAACATTTTAACCGCATCATTAATTATTTACAACAACAAAATTGACCAGATCTAGGGTAAGCGAGTGTTGACTATCGACAAGGTTGCTTTGCAAAATGGCTGCAAACTCCCTTATACTGGGGAGGCCACAAAGGGTTCATGGAGCTCAAAAAGCAGGCAACACTGGCTGCAAAGATGGTGTGGTCAGTGCAGTTGGAAAGTGTAATGATTCTATACTTCATCTCTGTGGAGCTTCTGTAGACATTGAGTTAAAGCTGCTCCCCTAGAGGAAAGCTGCAGGGGGAAGATGGCAAGGGAAAACACTGTCTACATCCTGCCAGGATAAATTCCCCCTCTGGAGTAGTGAGTTTAGCTGGCACAGAGGTGCAAATCACTGAATCTATCCCAATGTCAAGAACTCTCTACCATCTCTTCTAAAGACATGAAAAGAAAACTGTCCCTACTTAATACAACCTCTCAGAAGACAGAGTGAAAAGATGGGCCTTGTATCAAGTCCTGAAGGTCATTAATCAAGGGTTCTACCTGACTGTCTCGGTGTTAAATCCATTCTCTAGTCAGCTGATACATTTTATATCCAATGTTTGTTTGTTTTTCTCCTTGGGGCAAGGGAAAATGATGTTTGTTGAGCATACTGTTGATATTCATCAGTTAAAAAATTGTATGTTCTATTGGAAGCAGAGCCGCAAAGTTCAGATCCTAATTCAAATTTTCTAATCTTTTGGGGTGGTTGGGGTGACACTGCACCCCATATTTTTCACAGTGGTATTATTATGATATGATTATGACATAGTTATGGTGTATTTTATTCAAGATAAATCATGTAAGATGTCATTGGAAAGGTTATGATTTGCTGAATATGATTATCCTGTTTATATGCATGTATCATTTTTAGCTGAAGTTATGAATATTGACTATGTATCCGTATTTCACATGTAGTTACACTTGGGTAATGTCCACTAGACAAGGTGTTTTCATTCTAGACAATGGGTTGGGAATGGGCCATTAGGAAAACAATAAGCCTTGGAAGAAGTTTATCTCCCACCTGGGGAGCCTTCCTGAAGACGCTACAGACAGCCTTCGAGTAATGGCTGCTATGACTCTACAAAGACATGTGATGCAAACACATATCTCTAGACTCCATCTTGGGATGTGTGTGTTTTTCAACAGACCAGTCTGGGAAATAAACTTTGAAACAAAGGGTTCCCGCCATATGCAAAAGCTATATAAGGCAGGGAGGGACATCACTGGGTGTTCTTCACTCCCCACACAAGAAGACTCCTGGAAACACCTGAGGAACAAAGACTGAACTGGGGGAAGTGCTGGACCCAGGCTAAAGGAATTTTTAGCCTGTGAATGGAACTCCTGGGGATTCCAAGCTGTAAGCAAGTGCAGGTTGCCCCTTAAGAATTTGCAGCTGGCTTGTATCATCTCTTAGGGTGAGAATCTGCTATTCATATCCAAACTATTTAGTGTATTAAGTTCAGTTTGCATTTTTTGTTTATTTGCTAGGTAATCTGCTTTGATCTGTTTGATATTACTTATAATCACTTAAAATCTATATTTTATAGTAAATAAACTTATTTTTGCTTTATCTAAACCAGTGTGTGGGAATCATAACTCAGGGGCAGAAGGCTGTTGCATATTCCTCTCCACATTGAGTGCAGGAGGTGGTCAAAGCGCCCGCATGTAACTGCAGATGGGTGTATATGTACCTGTATGTATGCTGGTGAAAGTGCAGGCTGAAGCCTGGAGAGCTTGTCAGCTTGTCACAGCAGTACAGTGTAAGAGAGAGCCCAGGCTGGGGTGGGTCCCCATGTAGACAAGCCCTTAGCGCAGGGGTGGGCAACATTTTTGGTCCGAGGGCCACATTGGGGTTGCAAAACTGCATGGAGGGCCGGGTAGGGAAGGCTGTGCCTCCCCAAACAGCCTGGCCCCCACCCTCTCCCCACGCCCTGGCTGCCCCCCTCAGAAACCCCCACCCATCCAACCCCCCCTGGTCCTTGTCTCCTGACCTATCCCTCCTGGGACCCACCGCCCCAACCACCCCCCCAGGACACCCCCTATCCAACTTTCCCTGCTCCTTGTCCCCTAACTGCCCCCTGGGACCCCACCCCTATCCAACCCCCCTGTCCCCTGACTGCCCTGACCCCTACCCACACCCCCGCCCCCTGACAGGCCCCCCAGGACTTCCACGCCTATCCAACCCCCACTGCTCTCTGTCTGTCCTGCCCCCTAGCCACACCCCTGCTGATCTCTGTCTGTCCTGCCCCCTAGCCACACCCCCGCTTCTATCTGCCCCCTGGGACCCCACCCCTATCCAACCCCCCCTATTCCTCGTCCCCTGACCCCACCCCCAGAACCTCCACCCCATCCAACCGCTCCCTGCTCCCTGTCCCCTGACTGCCCCCCGGGACCTCCTGCCTCCATTCCAACCCTCCCCACCCCCTTACCATGCTGCTCAGAGCAGCAGGAGCTCACAGCCCCACCGCCCCGTCGGAGCCAGCCACGCTCCCGCTGCTGAGGCTGCAGGGGAGGGGGCTAGGCTCCCTGACCAGGAGCTCAAGGGCCGGGCAGGACGGTCCCACGGGCTGCATTATGTATCCTGCTCCAGATGCCATTATATTGCGCACCAGTGCCACTCAGAACAGACAGAAACTGAGAGATATTTGATGCAGAATCTTAGCTTCAGAGATTGGTTAGTGAAAGCTTCAGTTATATTAGCCATAGTGAAATGGTTTGTATTCTGTCCCTGAAGAGAAGTATTCAGAGCAAGCCAATGGTAATCAGTGAAGTATTCAAGAAGGGCAGACCCTTCAGCAAGAAAAATCTTGCTTGTTCTCTGAGCATGACAGAAAATGCAAATCTTTGCTGTGCAAAATCCAGCACGGAAGAGGAGGTGCTGATGTGCGCTCATTTCTTCACATCTGCAGCCATCTTTTAACCAGTTACTGATCCATGAGAGGACCTTCCCTCTTATAACATGATTCCTTACTTTGCTTAAGAGCCTTTGGTGAGAGACCTTGTCCAAGACTATCTGAAAGTCCAAGTACACTATATCCACTGGATCACTTAGTCCACATGTTTGTTAACACCCTGTGATGAGGTGTTCACCCCACCCTGGTACTGAAGGGGTTAAGGTGGCAAGAGAGAACAATTAGCCATAGGCTGCATCTGCTGGGGAGCTAAGGGGCAATGATGCTAATTGAGCTCATGGTGGGGGGCTAGCCCCTGCCCTGCCCCGCTAGGCTCTGTGGAAGCCCAGAGCCCCACACCGTGGCTGTCAGCCCCGGGCCGCCCAAGTGCCTCCAGCCCTGGAGCGCTAGGCAGGCAGGCGGCGCAGCCACCAGCGCCCCCAGCCCCAGTGCATCAGGCAGCCCCAGAGCATGGGCGGGCAGTGCGGCCCCCAACATCCTCCACTCCTGGAGCACCGGGCAGGCGGCACAGCCCTCCAACCCCGGAGGACGGTGCGAGCACAGGCCCCAGCAGCCTGGAGTCCTGGGCTGCAGGCCAGCCCCCACTAGCCCCAGCCCGGCCACAGGGGAAGAGCACCGGCAGGAAGCAGGAGGCGGCTGGGCCATGCAGGGCTGTTTGGGGAGGCTCAGCCTCCCCTAGCCTGTGATACCCGCTACCCATGAGCAGGCGGGGGTTCTGTAAAGCCTAGCAGTTGATGATAGGAAGAGAGCTGCAGTGAGGAAGCCTGCAGTCACACTCTGTGATACAAGTGGGGAGAGTAGAAGCCTTTAATAGGAATGCAGGAAGCAGTCCAGGGAAAGAGCAGTAAAGGCTGAGGGACTATAGACGTAAACTGCTAGTTTGAGGGTTCCTGGATTGGAACCCAGAGTAGAGCACCTGGCGGGTGGGTTTCCCCTACAAGCCGTTGCTAGAGCGGCGCAGTCAGCAGATTGGACTTAGAGTCTGCCTGACACTGTGTGGAGAGAGACCTTGGTGAGACCCCAGAAGGGGAATGCAATTGTGACTTGGCTGGAGGGCTAACCCACAAAGGAGAGGTGCAGAAGCTCCTGACTAGTGAGAAAGAGACTGCAGAGAGAGTGACTGAGGTAATGGGCTGAGTGACTGCTAGACAGGGCACGGACAGTGGCAAGCCAATTCCCCAGATAAGCCATGAGGAGGCGCTGCCGAGCAGTGAGTAGCAAGCACCTGCTACACGCCCTCAGAGAATTCTAATAGATTGGTGAGGCACGATTACAAAAACTGAATCTGAAGAAGAGTTTTTTTACCCATGAAAGCTTATGCCCAAATAAATATGTTAGTCTTTAAGGTGGCACCGGACTCCTTGCTGCTTTTGTGAAAACTATGTTGATATTTCCTCAACATATTGTAATCATCTATGAGCCTGATAATTATATTCTTTACTATAGTTTCAATCAATTTACTTGATACTGAATTTAGGCTTACCAGCCTGTAATTACCAGGATTGCCTCTGTACACTTCTGTAAAAATCAGAATAACATATCTGCCAGTGATTTACTAGAGAGTGATTTAGGCAATAGGTTACATACCAAAGTTAATAGTTCTGAATTTCATGTTTGAGTTCCTTTGGAACTCTTGGGTAAGTACCATCTGGTCCTGATAACTTATCACTGTTTAAATTATCTATTTGTTTTAAAACCTCCTCTACTTACACATCAGTCTGGGGCAGTTTTTCAGAGTGGTCACTGTAAAAGAAAGGCTATGGTGTGGGAATTTCTCTTAGATCCTCTGCAGTGTAGACTGATGCAGAGAATTCATTTTACTTCTCTGCAACAGCCTTGTCTTCCTTGAGTGCTCATTTAGCACCTCAATCATCCATTGGCCCTGCTGACTGTTAGGCAGACTTCCTGCTGCAGATGTATTTAAAAAGAAATTGCTATTAGTTTTTGAGACTCTTGCTAGTTGCTCTTCAAATTCTTTTTTGGCCTGCCTAATTATACCTTTACACTTGACTTCCCAGAGTTCATACCCCTTTCTATTTTCTTCAGTAGGATTTGACTTCCCATTTTTAAAGGATGCCTTTTGTCTCTAACTGCCTCTTTTACTGTGTTGGTTAGCCATGGTGGTGGTTTTTATTTGGGGTATACATATAGTTTGAACCTCTATTATAGTGTTTTTTTTAAAGTTTCCATGCAGCTTGTAGGCATTTCACTCTTGTGACTGTTCCTTTTAATTTCCACTTAAATAGCCTCCTCATTTTTGTGTAGTTCCCCTTTTTAAAGTTAAAATGTTGCTATGGTGGCTTTCTTTAGTATTCCCCACCCTCCCACAATGTTAAACTTAATTACATTATGATTGCTATTACAGAGTGGTTCAGCTATATTCACCACATGGGCCAGATCCTGTGTGCCATTTAGGACTAAATCAAGAATTGCCTCTCCACTTGTGGATTCCAGGACTAGCTGCTCCAGGAAGTAGTCATTAATGGTGTCTAGAAATTTTATCTCTGCATCCCAGCCTGTGGTGACATGTTCCCAATTAATATAGAGATAGTTGTTTATTGTTGGGTTTTCTGTTCTTGTAGCTGCTCTAATGTCGCTGGGCATTTCACACTCACAGTCACCAACCTGGTCATGTGATCAGTAATATATTCCTACTGCTATACTCTTATTATTCAAGCATGGAATTTCTATCCACAGAGATTATATGGTACAAATTGATTCATTTAAGATTTTACTATAATAGATTATAGGATTTCTTTTACATATAATGCCACTCCTCCACCAGCATGACCTACTCTGGTATTACTTATGTCCTACTGATTATCATCATTCCACCAAGTTTCTGTGATGTCTATTATACCAATGTTCTAATTTAATACCAGGCACTCAAGTTCACCCATCTTAGTATTTAAACTTCTTGCATTTTATACACACACTTATAAAATTTCTCAGTATTTAATTGTCTGCCTTCATGTGATGTAATTGAATGGGACTCTCTTTCATTTGCTTGTTTCTCTTCAGTTCCTACCTGCATTTTATCAACTTCTAGTCTCTCCTCTTCAGTAGGATAAGGGATGTATCTGTCCAAACTGTGTGCGCCTCTGCTCCTGTCAACTTTCCCAAGCCCTTAGTTTAAAAACTCCTCTATGAACTTTTTAATTTTACATGCCAGCAAACTGGTTCCATTTTGGTTTAAGTGTAGCTCATTCTTCCTTTCCCAAAAGATTCCTCGGTTCCTAATAAACCTAAATCCCTGGTCCTTACTCTATCATCTCATCCATGATGACCCTGCAGGTCTACCTGTCTGACTGGCTCTGCGTGTAGAACTGGAAGCATTTCAGAGAATACTACCATGGAGGTCCTGGACTTTAACTTCTCACCAAGCAACCTAAATTTTGCCTCCAGGACGTCTCTCCTACCTTTACTTATGTCATTGATATCTACATGTATCCCAACTACCAGCTTCCCCCCAGCACTGCACATAGATCTACTCAGATGTCTCAAGAGGTCTGGATGGGCACAGACATCCCACCAACATTACCCAGTAGGGTTACCACCTGCTGGTATTTGACCGGCCTGGCTGATTTTGTTATGGATTTACCAGAAAAATAATTAAATCTGCAGGATTTTTTTTTACATGGGTCTAAAGATTTGCATCATTAACACATTACACGGGGATATCTAATGTTAAAAGTTTGCATTCAGCTAAAGAGATGGCAGTGTTCCCCATTGCATAGTTTAAGCAATACCAGATCAAAACTACTGAAAATACCACAGGTGTTTGCCCACCAACACCCAAAGGTGTGGGAGAGAGGGTTTGCGTCATGCCAGAGTGAGGAGAGGTGCGATGATATCAATCTAATCTATGGGTGGTAGGTAGCTCTCTACTATCTGTTGAAGGTGGGGGGAGGGTTGTGGAGTTGCTTTGCGGTTGGGGATGCATGGGGCTTGCCGGGCGGGGGGTGCATTTCAAAGGTGGTATCCCTATTACTCAAGGGTACAGAGCCTAATGGTTTCTTCTTTTTAAATAACGCGTACATTCACATTGAACCAGCAGCGGTGAAAGCCCTAACTCACACTGCTGTTGACTACGTGGTGTAACTCCACTGCCCTGCCACCTGTCCGCTCCTCCCCGAAATCCGGACTCTCAAGGCCTCTCCGTGGCCAACTCGGCTGGCTGGAGCCCGGGACCATACGGCTGGGGTCGCGGAGCGGTCTGGTCCCAGTCGGGCGCCCGCTGCGCGGACTTTTCGCGCCAAAGTGTGTGTGGGGGAAAATGGTCCCCGCGTGCTCCGGGGCTGGTCGGGCGAGCCCCGGAGCTACAGAGACACCCCGTCGCGCTGCGCAGGCTGCAACCGCCCCGCTAGGCCTAGCGCTTGGCCGTTGTTATAGTAACTGCAGGAAGGCTGCTCCCCTCTCCCCCTCTCGCGAGAGCTCCTCCTGGCAGCAGGCGGAGCAGGCGCCGGGGTGAGCTCATCCCGGGAGCTGGGGAGGGAGCGCAGCGCGGAGGCTCCTGCAGCAGCTGCAGCAACTTTGTTGGGTGAGTTCAGTGCGGGAGCTGGCAGGTAGCGTGGAGCCTGCGGGGGCAGGTCCCGCTCCTCGCCCCTAGCCTGGGGAGGGGGCCTGCGTGGAGCTCGTCCTGAGCTGGAGAGAGGCACCGCGCTCCCCTTCCCACCAGCCCGAGCCTGGGGGAGAGTGAATGGAGCTGATCGTGAGCAGACAGACCAGACCGGCCGGCCCCCTTCCCAATCGAAAGCCGCCTCCTCCGCAGTCTCCAGAGTTTGGTGGTGGGGAGGGTCCTGGAGAGAACTGGCCACTCATGAGGAGAAACCCCTCCAAGCCTCTTCATTTAATCTCTGTATCGCCTTCCCCCATCCCTGGGTCAGTTACACCCTGACCCCCAAAACTGCCGTGTGTATGCGGGGAGTCCTCGAGCCTTGCGTGGCGCTGAGCCTGCGAAGAGCATGCCCTTGTACTCCCCCATCTCTCTGTCTTTTGCTCCCCCCCCCCCAAGATGTTTGTGGGGGAGGTCGTGGAGCGCTGATGTATTGATTCTATGTGAGGGGAGGATCGCTCTTTCTCTGCCTCCCCACCCCACCCCCCGCACGACTTTAACAGCCCCAAGACAATCTGGGAAAAAAGTCCTGGGGCCAGGGGCTCTGACTGGGGCTGATTTCCGATGAGACAGAAGGAGGAGGAAAAAGAAGGGGTTGGACATAAGGATTCCTTACACTCGGTCACCCTGCCCCCAACTTAAACAAGGGAAGGAAAAGCAGCAATATCAACTTGGCTTTTCTACCCCCACCTCCTTCTGCTGCTCCTTGGATACCTCCCTTTTCAGCAAAAAGTGACATGTACTTATCCACCCCCCCTCCCCCCACCAGTCTGGATGGTTTTTTTCCCCTATGAACAAAACTGAGGGAGATGGTGGAGGAAGGAGGAGGTGCAGTAGTGATGGCTTTTGTGTATATGTGTGTTTTCTCTTTAGGAAGGGGAACGTTGAGTGGGAACGGCTCTAAACGGTCCCAAGGAGGGGAAGAAGGAAAAGGGGGTAAGCTCTGTTAAGTGAACCAAGGCACAGGTTGTTCTGAAATGACAATAGGAAATTATGATTTAGGCAATATACTCATTACTTATAGTACTGCATGTACTGTTTAATGAAAGCAATAAAACAGATTAAATACGAACAAAAATAGAAATGTTACATTTGTCTTCAGGTGTCTTACGGAAGTCAGAGAGAGACATGGGGGGTGGGGGGATATAATCTGATTATAAGGCTGTTTCCACTATAAGAAGTGAGTTATTTATTTGGTGCTATAAGTGCACAAGTAGCTTTACTTTTGTTCATTTTATTCATTTTGTTAAAAGCCAGCTTTGCTTTGTAGTTGTTTTGAATCAGTTTTGATACCACAGTAATGATAATTAGCTCATTTGAATGAAGGCAGTGCCGATAATCTAAATGTTTATATTGTTGGAGAGGGAGTGGAGGAATGAAATGTTTGAAGGTGGTTAATTTCTTTCCTTGAAGTCTGGAGAAGTGAAATACAGGGGATGCCTTAAACTGGATCTCATGGAATAGGGTAGCTGCTGTGTTTGTGTTTGAAGAAAACCAGGTAAAGAGACAAAAGAGGAGGGGGCAGATTTCACCTTCATTTTTCACTCTTTTCCATTTTATATTTTCAAAACTATTGAAATTAAATTCCTCACTGTATATCTTTTCATGAATAAAATATACATGTACACTGACCAATCATAAGGTTGATCATGTTCATTTAATGAGGAATGCACCTATTCATTTCTGATAAAGCAGCAGTACAAAAAGGGAATTGCTCAATTTAAAGGAAAATCTCCTTGTGTAACCTTGACTACTGCGTGTGTGACTTTTTACATGGAGAAGACATTTTTTTCTAAAATGTGTGTGCATTTCTGTGAGCAGTATTGCTCACAAGATTTCTTTAAAATAGTATCTGCACTGAATATTTTAGTAATGCTGTTTTTAATGAATCCCTTAATGCATGCTGGCCTAAGTGGATCTGTGAGCTGTGTCCTTAGCTGATAATACAATGTAAATTTGTTTTTGGGGGGCGGGAGGGGTAGGTGTCAGATTTCATTAGGTCCCGGCTCTATCTGGGTGGACTTAGATTGGTGTTTCCTCTAGAAAGCAATCCTTTCATGATGAAACTGACTCAGATCCTTGACCATTGTGAATGCTACGTGGGAGTGAAGTGTAAACTTTCTTAAGTTTAAATCATAAAGCAATTTTCTAAGGAGAAAATAGGCTTTTTTCTATAACATTTGCTTGTACTCAGCATAAGTGTTGATTGAATAACATATAATTGTTGTCTTGTTTGACGGAAAGATTGGTCATTATTTTTCTATTTAGAAGGTGCAATCAAGCCAAACTCGCTCCTCTCTCCCCCCCCCCCTTTTGGGGAGGATCAGAAAAGTGGAAATAATGAAGCAAAAGTTTGCATTAGAAGTCTCAGAGAAATGGTTTAAAATTTGTATTTCATTGTCAAGGTTTTCATGCCTTAGGCTATCAGGTATCATACCAGTCATTAATTCAGAAACACAATGTGGGAATTTTGAGATTTTGTTGCTGGTAATACAAAAAAGCACATTGCATTTAGTTTTTTAATTAGTTTTTTTTTAATGGGAGCCTTCATAAAGTTCAGGAAGTAGAAATGTCTGAATTACATGAGACATTATTTGAATAATGAATTCAAATCTTCGTAACAGTAGATAATTAGGAACAGAAAAACTTTTAAGTTGCCTGTGTAACTGGCTTACACATGGTCAGTTGATTAAGGAAAATGCACTTAGTACATTCCTCAGAAATGCATTGAGTGGGTGCTACTGCTGTTAATTTGTGTTTAGTTGTTAGTATTACTAGTTGAAATGGAAATACGAGGTTAACAATTATGGTTAAGTGAACCTTTTATATTGCAAGGTGACGAGCAAAATGGGGTCACTGGCTGTGACTTGAATGTAGGAATCTGCACAAAGGTGGGAGTTTGTGACTACTAGCAGGTGTAGATGTGAGCATCAGAATAAAGAAGTCTAACATGGAAATAACTGAAGTAGAGAATGAAAATGAAATTTTAATTGGGATTTGTGCACTGCTGTATTCTTCATTGGTCTTTACTGTTTCTGCCTTAACATGTCCGATCATCAGTTCTTTGTTAATGATTTTCTTTTTTCTGCTCTTTTTTCTGTTTATCCCTCTTGGTCTAGAAAATGTCTTTATTACTTTCTACATTTTTGTAGCTATTGTTTTAAGTCTATTTTGATCATGTGGCCAAAAATCTTACCTCCATTCCCCATGTCTTCAAAATGACTGAGAGGTTTTTCCTTGCCTGTGAACTCTCGCCTGTGGTATCTCAAGAACTTCGTTTGCATTCTAATGTAACTTCTCTCCTCAATCTTAATATTTCTCAACTATATATCTGACACACTTTTATTTGCAAAATTGTAGACTCTACTATTACTGAACATATATTTGATCTTACCAAAATAATTATTTAATTCTGTTTTTGTTCTCCTTAGCAAGAGTATTTGGTTCAGGAATATCAGATTCTTGCAAACAGGGGAAAGCCAGGTGAAAAAAGGACAAGCCACTGAGAAAACACACAACTTACTTTAGTATGTGAAAGAGTTGATGCCCATTTCACTCTTTTGTATTCAGCTTTCTGTATTGTACTATAGTGTATTGATTGTATAGAAGAAAAAAGCACAGTTTTCTCCATATCAGTAGTTTAAACCCTTCAATAAGGGGTTTGCTGCTGACTATTCAGTTCTTTGCGCTACTGGTTGGAAATCCAGGTTATCCCACTGTGGTGTGGAAACAGTTGCACCATTGCCCTCATCAAAATTTTGATCACACAGATTGGTTGGCTTTCTAATGTTGATATTTCCAGTGCTTTAAAATTATTCTGATTGAACCTGCATGTTGGTTTGTTGGAAACAATATTTTATTTCAGTGTTTCTTTGGCTGTTTTTAAAATTTTTGCATTTTTCTCAGCAGCTACTGTCTACATGTTAACATTAACTTTTTAAACATTTATATGATAATTCCATAATATCTTTATGTCCTTGCTTTATTTACTTTGAAATCAGTGTTCAGGTTATTCTTCTCTTGTTCACATGTGCAGTAGCTGAACTTTTTCCAGTGCTGTGCACTGTCTATCGGAAGGCAGGATGGAGGCTTTACTGTTCTGGAATTCCTCTTCCTGAAGAAAGATTGCTTTGTTATTTCTATATAGTACCTAGTATAAAAATGGACTTCCATTGATTTCAAGCTACTTGCCATCCAGAAAACTGCCCACATTCTTTTCCAGGTCTTAAGAGACTTTGCCTAAAGCTTCTTTGTTAAAGGGGGTACAAACCCCTATCTGTTATTCCTTTAGCAATGCAGCATTCTGCATTTAAAACTAATCAAAACTAATCATATATTAAATATCCTTTTTGTGAGCAGAAAAAAATACATGTTAGATTGTTCCGTGGTTTACGTTTCCAGGTAGATATCAGTGGCTTGACTTCAAATAGATCTCTCTAAATGGGACATATTAAGTATGTTAATCTTAATATATCAGTGAATTCATTTTAAATTTCTAATGATGGACATTAAGCTGAATTTGTTTAAAGTGGTATCTTATGGGATATGAAAGGTTGTGTTGGTTCTTGTTTTTAATTAAAATAAAAACTCCAGACTGTTTGGGACAGAGCTTGTACACTTTACCTTACACATGCTAGATGGATGCCTAAATATTATACCTTGAGGGTGCTGCCAAAAATGGCGATGGGACTATAACTATCAGTGAGTTTGAAGCACTAAAATATTGCTACTCAGACTGGTTCTAGCTTTTTCTAAGCAGTTGCTTTGTAAAACTAACATGATTCATAGCAGTTTGTTCTACCCATGAGTTCTAGATAGCAGTCTTATACTTTGGTGTCCTTTGGAACAGCGTTTCTCAACCTTTTTCTTTCTGAGGTGCTTTTTCAAGATGCTCTATAAAAACTCCATGGCCCACCTGTGCTACAATAACTGGTTTTCTGCATGTAAAAGCCAGGGCCGGCGTTAAGGGGTAGGAAGCAGGGCAGTTGCCTGGGACTCTATACTACAGGGCTCCACTGAAGCTACATTGCTCAGACTTCGGCTTCAGCCCCAGGCACTGGGACTTCGGCTTTCTGCCCTAGGCCCCAGCGAGTCTAATGCTGGATCTGCTTGGCAGCCTCTCTGAAACCTGCTTGCGGCCCCCTAGATGGTCCCGGGTCCCTGGTTGAGAACCACTGAGTTGGGAGACCTATGAGTAGCTGCAGAGACAATGGAGTCCTTTGTCTGTGGGCTCAGGAAGAGAATCCTGTATTGGCTTACATTTGGAAGGGTATCTACCTTAACATAAGGGCTAGATACTTTTTTTTCTTTTTAACATGAAAGCTTAAATTCTACAGAAGTTAATGAGTTTGGCCCTTTTTATTCATCTTCCTGTTTACTAATACAAGTAGGATTTTCAAACTCTGGATTGGGATCTACCATGAGCCTGTTTTGCTTAGTGTAACATTAGCTTAGTTCTGAAGATTTTTGTTTTCTTTGTGGGAGTGTTCCTTAAAGAGAACTTCATTTGAATAGAGCAAAGTAATTAATTTAAAAAAAAAATCTCTGCAACTGGTGAGTTTCATAATCACTGATGGATGATACTTTTTAGTGCTGTTTCAAAGAGATCTTGTATAAACCCCCCCTGTAGATTTCTGTTTGGTTAGATCAAAATTCATCCTCGCTGCTACTATTCATAGTACTTTTGAAACTTAAATGCCTGGTTCAGATGCTAGAATGATAAGTATCAGCCATAGAGTTGTATGCGGCTGTTCATTACTGACAGACTTATCATAGGTCTGGAAAATGCAAGGTTCTCTAAGACAACTTGTCTATGTATAAATTAGCTGGATTATTTTTGTGTTGAGATATGTAGTGTGTGTGTGTACTTTCAAATTATCATGTGCTAAGTGTTATTGGGAGATGTGGGTGACCTTCTGGTTAATGCATAGGACTGTGTCATAGGAATTCCAAGTTGTAATCCCAGCTCTGAGATAGATTCCTTCAGTGGCTTTGGGCACAGAATTATTCTCTGTGTTTTAGTTTTCCCATCTGTAAAATTGGGTAACATTTACCTCACAGATGTTGAGGACTATTTGAGTGGTTTGAAGATGTAAAGTTTTCAAATCAAATAGATCATGGGGAAAGTCCCATCTGTTAGCTTTTAAATATTGATAACTGATATAAATATTACTGTCACACAACACATTTGCTTTTAAACCAGCTTATTTTTCTTATTGGTTTCTTTTGTTTTGTCTTGGTATGAAGTACTAACCATAGTAGAAATTGAGGACATCTATAAGGAAAAGTTGTCTTTCGAATCTGTTTAAGAAGAGTTCTTTTACACGGAAACATAATCACTGCCTGTTGATATCACAGTGATAGTTTTAATAGTATCTTTCCTTCAGCCAGGAAAGTAAGCAAATATTTCGCTTCACATCTGTTGCCTATTTTGTTGCATAGCCAAGTACAGCTAATGGTTGCAAGAGGTGACACGTTGCTTGACAAAAACATGTACAAAAAATACGTGTTGCTCTTCTGTCCAGTAACTACCTAGTTTTGACATAATACTGAAAAACTTTTACGTTTTTGTGTTTTGAAATTAAAATGTATTTGTTGTTTACTTTGACCTGTTTTGTTTCTAAAGTCTTAAAATAACAAATTGCAGTTGTTACTTCCATGCTTAATGTAAAAGAATCATCTCTCTTTGTATTTCACATAGTCACCTGAAGTATACAGCACAAATCTTGGACCTTTTGTAGCAAGTATTTCAATAATAATTTGTTTTTCAACTTCCAACTTTTTCCAATCTGGTTCAGATAAATGATGGAAAAAGTAAGCACTAACTTATGAAGTGGTAGTTGTAGGAATTTCTTAGCTGTCTTTTACAAAATCCAAAGCATCTTGGTAGCAAACTTTGTGGCTCAGCTCAAATGCTTTGTACTCTTCATGTTTAGTCCATTTTGTGTTTTTTTGCTTGGGATATCAGCAGTGTCATTGATGGCTATCCACCTGCTTTAATTTTGGCTGTGAGGTTGCAGACCTCTGTGGCAGAAAACCTGATTTCTTTTATCCACTGACACCTAGGAACTACACACTTTTCTGTAAGAGGCAATAATAAAACATCATATTTTAATGTCTGTCTTTGAACAGTGCAATAAAGTGAACTCTCAAACTTCTGAAGAACTGGTGCTTGCAGAATAAAGCAAACTTCACTTGCTGTTGTATTACAAAGGTGAGACCTAGTATACCAGTAGAAGGTAGATTAGAAATTAGTGGACAACAAATAATAATTCATATGCCCCTGAGAATGTGGAAAAGTAAATTCAAACAGGTAAAGACTTTGAGAGGCATTGTCTCAGTGCAAATAGATATTTATTTTTTACAAATTCATATAATAAAGACTGTCACTTCACAGGAAAACTTACTTTAATTTGATTACCAGTAAGTATATCTTTGTCATTGTTCCAGACAACACTTCTTTACTGAATTGGCAGTCTGAATTCTTTAGATTGTAAGAATGAACTATTCAGTTAAGGAGCAACACTATTTGGAGTCTATATTTCCCTTTCTCCTTAGTCCTTTTAATTAACCTATATTTGCATGGAACTGTTTAATTGGATGGTGGCAAAGGAGATATTTGTACATGTCTCATGTAAGTGGATGCTGCACTCTGCAGAGTAAATGTTAGTGGGCCTGCTAGGTTTCTGCTAAATACAATCCAGGATTCTAGCATTAAATCTATAATTTTGAAAGACTAAATTGGATTTTAAACGGCTATGCTGAAGGACTGAATAATTCTAAAAGTTTTATATGTTTAATATTCTCATCCCTTAACAACAAAACAAAAAACCTCAAAACTTCTTGAGTTCATAAATTAAGGCATCTTTTACATACTACATTACGGTGGCAATATTGTTGTAGTTTCAATTCTCAAGTTGGCTAAACCTTTTGTTGTGTATATTTTGTTGACTTTTTTAAAAAAAAGTAGACCAACAGTTCTCAAACTTTGGGGTCCTAACCCCATTTTAATGGAGTCGCCAGGGTTGGTGTTAGACTTGCTGGCACCCAGGGCTGTGTCTGAAGCCGAAGTCCTGAGCTGGAGGGCTTCAGTCCTGGGCAGCAGGGCTCAGGTTACAGGTCCCCTGCCTGGGGCTGAAGCCCTTTGGTTTTGACTGCTTCCTCTCCTCCCTGCCCAGGGCAGTGGGGCTCAGGCTTTGCCCCCTCCGCCGCCCCCCCCCCCCCCCCCCCCCCCCCCCCCCCCCCCAGGTTTGGGCAGGCTCAGGCTTTGGTCCCCTCTTCCTAGGGTCGAGTAGTAATTTTTGTTGTCAGAAGGGGGTCACAGTATAATGAAGCTTAAGAACCTCTGAAGTAGACCATTATATTACTGTTCATGGTTTTCAGCAGCCTGAGCAAAGAAGGAAACCTAGAGAACAACTTTCAAGCTAAAGCAAACTTGTGAAGGCAGAGAAAGAAAGCAAATATTTATACAAAAAGCAATTTACTTGGCCAGTTCTTGTTTTTGCCTTTTCCCTCTCCAGTTATTGAAAAAGGTCATGTTTAAATAAAGGCTGTCTTCCTAACTGTCCCACTAGGCTTTCTGCTGCCTCCTGCAGTGAAGTCATCAGCCTGTATTTGACATAGCTTTGTTTCCATGGAAGTTACTTGTGATGTCAAAAAAGTCAGCATTATATCTTCACTGCAGTATCATGCAGAAAGAGTAGAGGTGATCTTTGTTAAAACACCAATGCCTCTGTTAATTAGAGGAAAATGGAATTGTATGTTTTTTCCTAAGATGAAAAGACATTTTTTGGGGCGGCTTTATTAAAGGCTTGTCTATGTGGAGAAATTGACTGCAATAGTTGTTAGGGAATAATTCCCCATATGGATGCACTTATTTAGGATTGAGTGCCTTTTTCTTTAAATTTAGTTTAATTCAGTTTGGAAGCAGATTAAGCTACCTGGAAAATGGCACTCTGATTCCTGAAAAGAGGATATGTTTATACTACCACTTATGTCAGTATTACTTATGTTGCTCAGGGTGTGAATAAGCCACTCCCTGAGAGACATAAATTACAGGGAACTAAACGCCAGTGTGAACAGTGCTATGTCGGTGGGAGAGCTTATTCCGCCGACATAGCTGCCGCCGCTCGTTGGGGGTGGATTAATTAAGTCGATGGGAGAGCTCTCAATGCAGCTGCGCCTCTGTAAACTGTCTAGTGTAGCCATAGCCAGTGTCTCCACACAGGAAGATATTGTAGAATCGCTATTCTGCTTTAAATTCACATCTTAATTTTTTTGCAGAATAACTCACTCCTGTAGTCAAACCCTTAATCTTTAAACCTACTTAGGTTTGTTTGTCGTTTAATAACACTGTCATGAGATCCTTTAATATGAGCACTGTGGTACAAGTGATTACTTTCAGATGTGAAAAGAGAATTTTAAAGAACCATCAGTATACTAGGCTAAATAAAAAGAGACTAACCTTTCTTCCCCTTCCCCGCCCCCGAATGCTAAAGGAATTATCTGTTTGTGACAATAAAATGGATATTATGGATTTAATCATTCACATAAATGTTGATGCAGTCAAGATTTTTAAATTGAGTGATAATTTAGAATGACTATTAAAACAAGCGAATAGCAATGAACAGGTAACTCTTATGACAAGATTCAATCCATACTAGTTTAGAGCACTGCTTTGATAAAATACAACTAGTCAAACAATTATGTTGACTGCCAGTTTGGTCAAACCCCAATATTTACAAGTGAATGCTTTCACACTAGAAGCAGCTGAAAGGACATTTTGCAATTTTCTGTAGTTGGACAACTACCATTTTATTCCTTTCTTTTAATGTGTTTAATTTCAGCGTCTCATTACTTATGGGGAGATATTTATCTTAAACTGCCAACAGGTTTATTCCTGTCAAGGACAAGAAAGCATACGTTGTGGACGTGCTCTTCAGCTTGCCCAGCAGCTGATATGGTATACAGTTTTCTGAAAACTGGAAAAACAAATACTTACTTCAGACAATCATCTGTGCAAAATGGAAAAAAAAACCAATATGAAAGTTAGACTTTGGTCTTGTTCGTTGACTTTTATTATTTATAATATTTAAATTTCTGTAGTGCACAAGCAAGACTGATCACATATAGTCCCATCATCAATAAGTGTACAACCAAAGAAGACAAATAACCCTATGCAGGATTGGAAGGGGAAGAGATTTTGGGTGGTTATGATTTTTAAAATGGCAAATTTGTATATGTTGTAAGTGTCAAGTATTCCCAATTACTTTTTAGCCTAGCCTTTATTAATTGGTTGATTTCTCATGGATGTCAAAGCAGAAGGTAGAGACAGTGGCCTTACAAACAAGTTCAGGGAGAAGACGTAAGGGGCACTGTGGAAGGAGATGTTTGTGTGGGAAGCTGTCAGATGAGACCAGCATCTTGGGCAGATTGGGGTATGCATGATGCTTTAAGAAACAAGTGGAGAATTAGGGAGGAGAACAGTTGTAGAGGGCTTTGAAGAGGAGAAGAAGCTTAAAGTTGATGTGATGAAAGAAGGGTATCCAGGGAGAGAGTGAGAAGTCAAGGAAATTATTTTTAGCAGCTGTGTTTTGAATGGATTAGAGAGTGGAAATATGGGTGTTGAGACTGGAGGTGGTAATGAAAACAGGAGGTGATGAGAGTTTTGTCTGTAGTCTCCGAACTGTGGGGCATACCCTCCTAGGGGGATGTGGAGGAAAGTTTGGGGAGGGCGCAGCTTTGCTCCGGCCCCAGCCCTGTCCACAACTCCACTCCACCCCCTGCTCAGCCCCAGCTGCAGCTCCACTCCACCCCACCCCTTGCTCAGCCCCAGCTCTGGCTCCAGCTACACTCCGCCCTCTGCCCAGTTCTGGTCCCAGCCACAGCTCCACGCTGCCCCCTGCTCCATCGCCAGCCCAGCTCTGCCTCATTCTCTCTCTGTCCTAAGGCCAGTTCTGCCTCTAACCCTAGCTCCTCCTCCTTTTCCAATTCAGCCCCCAGCTCCGTCTTCATTCCACTCTCATTTGCTGGGGCAACTGTGCAGTAATTTGCGGGTGGGAGAGCACAGACAGATTCCGTTACTGGTAAGGGGGGCGGGTGTGACAGTAAAAGTTTAGGCACTTCTGGTCTAGAGAAAGAAAAGATAGGAAGGATCTTAGAAATTTTTTGGAACAAGAAGAGGTAAGATTTGAACACAGCCTGAATGTATGGGGCAACAGAAATGGAAGAGTCAAATGTGATCACAAAGTTACAGGATTGGGAAGATTATCGTGTTAATGATTAAGTGGAGAGTAAAGAGAGTTTTGGTGGAAAGATCAGGGTTTAGCTTTGGCCATGTTAAGGTAAAGTTGACAGCAGAACATCCGGCATCAGAGAAACTGATATTAGGGTCTTGTTGGAAGGTGATGTGGGTTTTGATGTATTCCAGTAGTAGAAGAGATTTTTGAGTCATTTGTGTAAATATGCTAGTTGAAACTATGTGAGCTGATCATATCATCCAGAGAGAGGGTGTAAAGGAAAAAGAGATGGGGCTAAAGAGATGCTTGCCCCCTGGTTTCCCTGTGGTTCCCTCTTGGAGAGAGAGGAGGGATGAGGAAAACCAACCAGAAGAAACGGGGGGGAAACCCCGGTGAACGCTGCAAAGAACACAGCCCCTTACAGAATGAGGGAGGCAACCTAGTGACAGAAGATGTGGAAAAAGCAAATGTACTCAATGCTTTTTTTGCCTCTGTCTTCACAAACAAGGTCAGCTCCCAGACTACTGCACTGGGCAGCACAGTATGGGGAGGAGGTGACCAGCCCTCTGTGAAGAAAGAAGTGGTTCAGGACTATTTAGAAAAGCTAGATGAGCACAAGTCCATGGGGCCGGATGCGCTGTATCCGAGGGTGCTAAAGGGGTTGGCGGATGTGATTGCAGAGCCATTGCCATGATTTTTCAAAGATAACGGCCAATTGGGGGAGGTCCCCGATGACTGGAAAAAGGCTAATGTAGTGCCCATCTTTTAAAAAAGGGAAGGAGGAGGATCCGGGGAACTACACGCCAGTCAGCCTCACCTCAGTCCCTGGAAAAAGCATGGAGCAGGTCCTCAAGGAATCAATTCTGAAGCACTTAGAGGAGAGGAAAGTGATCAGGAACAGTCAGCATGGATTCACCAAGGGCAAGTCATGCCTGACTAACCTAATTGCCTTCTACAATGAGATAACTGGCTCTGTGGATGAGGGGAAAGCAATGGATGTTATTCCTTGACTTTAGCAAAGCTTTTGATACGGTCTCCCACAGTATTCTTGCCAGCAAGTTAAAATAGTATGGATTGGATGAATAGACTATAAGGTGGATAGAAAACTGGCTAGATCGTCGGGCTCAATGGGTAGTGATCAATGGCTCCATGTCTAGTTGGCAGCCGGTATCAAGCGGAGTGCCCCAAGGGTCGGTCCCGGGGCCGGTTTTGTTCAGTATTTTCATTAATGATCTGGAGGATGGCGTGGACTGCACCCTCCGCAAGTTTGCAGATGACACTAAACTGGGAGGAGTAGTAGATAGATACGCTGGAGGGTAGGGATGGGATACAGAGGGACCTAGACAAATTAGAGGATTGGGCCAAAAGAAATAGGGTGAGGTTCAACAAGGGCGAGTGCAGAGTCCTGCACTTAGGATGGAAGAATCCCATGCACTGCTACAGATTGGGGACCGAATGGCTAGGCAGCAGTTCTGCAGAAAAGGACCTAGGGGTTACAGTGGACGAGAAGCTGGATATGAATCAACAGTGTGCCCTTGTTGCTAAGAAGACTAACGGCATTTTGGGCTGTATAAGTAGGGGCATTGCCAGCAGATCGAGGGACGTGATTGTTCCCCTCTATTCGACATTGGTGAGGCCTCATCTGGAGTACTGTGTCCAGTTTTGGGCCCCACACTACAAGAAGGATGTGGAAAAATTGGAAAGAGTCCAGTGGAGGGCAACAAAAATGATTAGGGGGCTGGAGTACATGACTAATGAGGAGAGGCTGAGGGAACTGGGATTGTTTAGTCTACAGAAGAGGAGAATGGGGTGGGGGGAGGGATTTGATAGCTGCTTTCAACTACCTGAAAGCGGGGTTCTAAAGAGGATGGATCTAGACTGTTCTCAGTGATAACAGATGACAGAACTAGGAGTAATGGTCTCAAGTTACAATGGGGGAGGTCTAGGTTGGATATTAGGAAAAACTTTTTCACTAGTAGGGTGGTGAAGCACTGGAATGGGTTACCAAGGAAGGTGGTGGAATCTCCTTCCTTAGAGGTTTTTAAGGTCAGGCTTGGTGAAGCCCTGGCTGGGATTGGTCCTGCTTTGAGCAGGGGGTTGGACTAGATGACCTCCTGAGGTCCCTTCCAGCCCTGATATTCTATGATCAGTCTGGAGTTTTGGCTGTTGCTTCTCTTCAGATTCTTGCAGGTAGCTCCAGCCCTAGCTGATTGCTAGGCCTTGGGCATATAGTAGAACCTTTACACAGGCCTTTTTCTATTATGATTAGATGTTGTAATGGCCAAAACACATGTGCCTTCTTATACTAGAGCTATTGCTATCACCAGTGGTGCAGCCCATTTCTGCAAAAAATGCTAGTGTAGATACTGGTTTTAAGGACTCTAACTCTGTTTAATGGTTTTTCATTTAGTTGTTTTTAAACAGATCTGGGAATTCGATATTCATCTTGAGGTACTAGATATAAAGTTATAGCAATGGATAATGAAGGTATATTTGTTTTTGTGTGACCTTCTATACTCCATTTACCATCTCAACATGGAGCAAGAGTAGAGTTTCTGATGCAGTGCTGTGCTATTTCAGTAACATTTTACAGGTGGCAACAAACGTTCTTGGCTCTGCTACAGTATGTGGGTGTTGCATGCATATGCTTGCAGCTAAAGTACTTAAGCACCATTGAGAGCTAACATTTTAAAAATTAAGTAATTATATGCACAATATGATGCAGAGTACCCCTGTTTAAGTTGTGGTTTGTTTATGCATCTACACTGTTTAACTGTAGCTGATAAATCAGGTTAAAAACTTTTCCATTTTAGGGGCTTAAAGAGATGTTGCCTAGTAAAAAATTCTTTTTGAATGCATGCTTTTCTTTTTTTTTTTTTAAGAAAAAGGATATCCTTACTTGCAAATACAATACACAGTAACTTATTAATGACATCACTTGATTTTCAGTGCAGATATTTCTATTTAAAAAAATAAAGAATAGCAACAGGTACCTTCTTTGCTGTCACCTTAATGCTCAGGTGTAGGTGAAAAAAGCTCTGGACTTTTTGGAAAATCTTTTGGCCTCTTGGGGCATGTCTACACTACAGCCCTAAGTCAACCTATGTTGGGTCGACTTACAGCCACCGCAGTAATTGTCCTCCTTCTGTTTGGTGGTGGTGCGTGTCCTCACCAGGAGTGCTTCCACTGACTGAAGAGGGGCAGTGTGGTGGGTGAGAGCCATGGCTCTCAGCTCTGTGCGGCTCCCCACTGGGAGCCCAGCTGCCCCCACCCCCCAGGCTTTTGGCTCCCCGTTCCCTGCTGGGAGTGGGGAGCCTCTGGGCTGCAGCCTGGTGGGGAGCTGGGGGCAGCCGCTGTCCAGCGTTATTGTCAATTCCATGGCTCTATGCTGGAGCCATGAAATTGACAAGACAACCAACAGCCAATGTAAGTAAGGCAATGTCTACAAAGATGCTGTGTTGCCCTAACTACCCAGACATAAATTCTATGCCTCTGATGGAGGTGGAGTTATTTTGTTGATGTAGTAGGGAACTTACATAGACAGGACAAGGCCGTAGTGTGTATATTGACATGATTAGGCTGATGTAAGCTGCCTTACATTGACCTAACTGTGTAGCATAGACCAGGCCTTAATCAAATGTCTTTGGTATTGAGAGCATAAGACAGCAAAGCTTGGTGTCGGTGGAGTGTCTCTTTTTCCAAAGGCAGAAACCAAATTTGTGCTAACCATGAAGTGCTGCTACTGTTTGGTTGAAGTGTATATCCGTTGGTCCTAAAAGTCATTAAGGTGTATATGCGCAGTATGGGCAAAACTTGAGGATATGAGTAGTCATTGTTTCTAATTCAGTTAAGTTGTATTTAAAGGTTTCTTTGCTTTGGAAAAGAAATCAAGTAGACTGCAAAAGTCCATAGCTGTACTATAGTGTAGCCCTTCACAAATATGTCTGACCCAGGGTTATTAATGATGATTGACTATTTGTTTGCAGTGTTGTTGTAGCTGTGTTCATCCCAGGATATTGGAGGAACAAGGGTGGATGTGAATAGCTATCCCTGAAATTAAACACAACAGTTGTTTTGCACAACAGTTTAAGATAAGAGAAGAATAATTTACTAGGTTTAAAATATAAAGAGAAATGAGATTAGCTGACTAATTACCAAATTGGAATTTAGTCAGGACCCTGAAGCTAACATCTGTGTACTTTGGGAAAAGTGCCAAGAGATTTTCATTGACTTCATGTGCTCAGGACCCTAGTTCAATATTTTATCCAGAAGGTGGCATCTCCTACAGAATATCATGTTGCCCTGTGGCCTCATGTTTGGGTATTGGTTCAGTATTGATTTAGCCTGATCTTGTTCACTTATGAGTGCTAATGAGAGTGCATTTTGAAATGTCATTTATTTCTTTTGTTTACATTTGTATAACACTCATCATTATAGCACCTCTCACTCTTTAATAAGTTTAACCATCACAACATCCTTGTGAAGTATGGTAATAGTATTTTTCCCCATTCAAAAAATAAGCATACTCAGACACTAGTGTTGTGTGAGTTGCCCGGAGGGTGCACAGGTAACCTGCAGAGCCAAGAATAGAACTCAGTTACTGACTTCCATTCTTTTGCCTGATTAGTGACTAAGATTAGTAGAATAATGTTCCAACATAATATGTGGTGGTGCTACAAAATGCTATATTAAGTAACTCAATAAACTGTTTTGGGCTTTCTTTTGCCTGCTAAGATTCCCATTCTTAGTTTGATAGTCAACTATTGTCATACATACAATAATAAAGTGAGACATACTGTATATAAAACTGTAGCATGAACAGAGCAAGCTGATGCATGCAACAAATAGGACCATGAGGAATCTGTAAACCTGAAGTGCATTTATAAGAAACTGTCAAACCAAAGGCTGTTAGAAGTACGTGTGTTTTTAAAAAATTAAACTAAATCAGGATATAACTGGGGTAAATATCCAATAAAGACTGGGAAGTTTTGTTTTACAAGTTGCATTTTGACAACCTTTCTGTGTTCAAGATGAGTTTGTATTAAATTAGATTTCAAGTACTGTCTGGCTGCACTGAAATGTGTAGTCTGTTAAATCCCTGTGCTTAGCCTTGTTAAAAATGACAAATGAACCTCATATTGTAACTCAACCTTTTCACCATTTTAGTTGGTAGCCTACTGTATGTAAATGCTTGGATAGTATTGTTTTTAGTTTTAAATCCCACTAGCACAACTTATTACATTGCTGGAAGCACATTCTCATAAAACATGCTGAGATGGCTGTATGCTGGAAATGAATTGCTATGCTGCATGGTGACTTGAGGGTTGGTTTAACTCAAGCATTATTAAAGTCTTAGGTCTGCATAGATGTGCACATGTCATTCCTCTAAAGCAGGGGTCTCAAACACGTGGCCCGCGGGCCACATGCGGCCTGCAGAGTTATTTCCTGCGGCCCGCCATAGGTGCCGACTCCACTGGCAGCCAAGCTCCAAACATTACTGAGTGTTTATATTTTATTAAAACCCCTCTTTGCATTACAGTTTTTAAAAAGTTAATACATTGACTTTTAATAGAATACTATATCACTCTTCATTTTTTTCATTTTTGACTATACTTTTGTATCATTGTATGAAAAGGTTTCAGTGATGTGGCCCTCGGGCCAATTTACTAGTTCTCATGTGACCCTCGTGGTGATTTGAGTTTGAGATCCCTGCTCTAAAGTTTATTGGGAGTATTAGAGAAGTTCACAAAAAGATTGGGTGTTAATTTTCCATGGAAGCCTTTTCTGAATACTACCAACTGAGAAGTATTTTATATGAGTTTTTGCTTCAGTGAAACACCTACAAACAGATACTTTTGTTTTGCGTATTTCTGTCCTCAGACTGCAGCATGAGTAATCTCCCTTTCTTAAAGTGTTTTGATAATATAGAAGAACTGTTTTTCATTTTCCCGGAGTGGAGATGCATAGGCTGAAATTTGAAGGTTAGTAAGTATGCTTTTATGGTTCTGTACACCCTGATCCCTTGCCTAAGATCTGATACGGCACTCGTTGAAGTCAGGTGGTTCCAAGACCACCTCTATCAGCACTTCAGTCTGGGACAGTTCCTCAAATATGTCACCTAAAAAGAATGGCTCAGATGTGGGAATCTCCCTCGCATGCTCTGGTATAGATGGATGCAAAGAATTCATTTAACTTTTCTGCAATGGCCTTGTCTTCCTTGAAGCTCCTTTAGCACCTAAATTGTCCAGTGGTCCCACTGATTGTTTGGCAGGCTTCCTGCTTTTGGTATACTTAAACATTTTTTTTTGTTAGTTGCTCTTCGAATTCCTTTTGGCCTGCATAATTATACTTTTACACTTGACTTGCCAGAGTTCATGATCCTTTCTATTTTCCTCAGTAGGATTTGACTTTGAGAATTTTTAAAGTACGCCTTTTTGCCTCTAACCACCTGTCTTACTCTGTTTAGGTCCAAGAGAGAAATATAGCTGAGCCACTCAGGAACTTTTAACTACAGTGCTACTGTAGTGGGTTTCATTGGTGGTTTCCCCCCGACAAGGATGCTAAATTTAATTACATTATGGTCACTCAGCACGACCAACTCTGTCATTCCTATATATTTTATTATACCCTAGTATTACCACATCCCATTGATTGTCAAAATTCCACCTACTTTCTGTGATGCCTATTATATCAATATTCTCATTCAATACCAGGCACTCTAGTTCACCTGCCTTAGTATTTAGACTTCTTGCATTGTACACAAACACTTATAAAATTTGTCAATATTTAGTTGTCTACCTTCATGTGATGTAATTGAATGGGACTCTTTCATATGATTGTTTCCCTTCAGTTCCTACCTGTGTTTTATCAACTTCTGTCCTTTCTTCGTTAATACATCTATCTAGATGTTTTGAGGTCCACAACCTTCATAGCCGGTAGGCAATTCACTATGTGGTTCTCCTGGTCATCACAAACCCAACTACCTGTATTTCTCATAATCAAATCCCCCAATTATTATTACCTGTCTTTTTCTTAATAACTGGGGTCCCCTCCCCAAGAAGGGTAGCCTCGGTGTGAGAAGAAACCATGACATCATCTGGAAGGAGGATCCCCAAAATAGGATCATTTCCCTCTGCTCCAGCTTAATGCTCTCCTTCCCCAAGACATTCATTCTCCTGAATATCACAGAGGCTGTCATATTGGGGGGTGGGGCCATTTTACTGTTTCCCGGAAAGTCTTGTGTATATACCTTTCTGTCTCCCCTAGCTCCTCCAGTTCAACCACTCTGGTCTCAAGTGCCCATGCTGTCTCTCTGAGGGCTATGAGCTACTTGTACTAAAGGTGCACACATGCCACCTACCCACAAGGCAGGTAATCATACATGCTGTATTTAGTTCAATAAAATGGATAGCCCCCACTCTGCTGCTAGGCTTCTGTCTGCATTATTTTAACGCCTGCATTTTTTTTTTTTTTTTGAGGGGGTGGGTCTGGGTTGGGGAAGTGTTTATTGGCTTAAGTTTAGGGAATATTAGGTGTATTTGGCACTCTCACTCCCCCTCTAAACCTCCTCACAAAACTCCTGTTTGCTGCTCCTGTTCACTAGCTCCTCTGGTTGCTATGGAGCTGGCTTTTTAAACCCCTGTTTTACCTGAGTAGCCCTGTCCCCTGGTTAACAGATCCTAAAGGGATTAGGGATCAAAGGCTTGTTAAGAAGCTCTCAATCTTGCCTACCAGGCCGCTGGGCTGAACACCATACTCCCTCCCCACAACAGACCACATTATAAACTTCCGTCAAGCAGACACATTTCAAGCAAACTAACAAACGCACCCCAAAGGGCATGTTGTCGCTCCTCCTTGGCCTGGAGAACTCACTCCAGCTTTCTGCTTCAGTTTGCTAGCTATCGAGAGTCTATTGTAATGTTGCTTATCAAGAAATTTTAAACCCGTGGTCCCCAATCTGTGGGACATACCTCCACTAGGGGAGTACGGAGGAACATTTGGGGGGGCATGCAGCAGGGCCTGGGCCAGTCTCCCCCTCCCCCCCCGGGGGTGTAGGGAGTGCCATGCCCCCAGCTCTACTTTGAGGCCAGAACTGCCCCCAGCTCCCGTTCCACCCCCAGCTCCACTAAGTTACCAGATTCAGCGCCCTGGGCAGTGCGGCTCAGGCTTCAGCCTCCCTGGGCAGCCAGGCTTGGACATGTAAATTAGCTTCGCAGGGCCCTCCTGTTGTGTGGGGCCCCGGGCAATTTCCCTGCTTGTCACCCGCTAATGCTGGCCCTGTGTGTTCTTCATAATTTACTTAATGATATTTAAGATGTGGTGGGAGGGTCGCAATTTTTAAAGTTTTGGAAGGGAGCTCACCAATTTTTTATTTTTTTTTATTTTTTTTTTTAATTAAGGTTTAGGGCATGTCTACGCATACAGCACTGCAGTGCCACAGCTGTGCTGCTGCTGCACATCTGCTGAAGACGCTCTATGCCAACGGGAGAGCTCTGCGAATAGCTCTGCGAACAGCAGAACCAATGTCAGTGGGAGAAGCTCTCCCGCTGTTGTAGCTTTGTACAGATGAGTGCCTATGTCAGTGTAACTGTCGCTCGGGGGGTAATTTATTCACAGCCCCGAGCAACATAAGTTTTGCTGACATAGTCTGTAGTGTAGACATAGCCTTATCTATCCTGCAGGATTCGATATTTAACACAAACAATTAATACATGGGATACACATCCTCTTCAACAGAAATGCAGCCAACTCTGTTGTGAAACATAGTCACTGTTAACTGTGCAGGACAAATCAAAAGGAGAGAGAAATTAAGAGGCCCGGATGAGTTTTGGCGGGCAAAATAGGATTACCCCCAATCTTGACATTTAGCCTCTCTTAAAAAGAGGACCTTTAATGACCCTGAATAGTAAGGACACCATTTCTTGTGTCATTAAAAAGAGAGCACCTTCATCAGCATAGTGGCCCTTAATACTTTACTGGGAAACTGGCCCCATATTGATGTGGAGGAAAGAGTGTCGCCTACTGAGGGTACGTCTACACTACAGAATTAGGTCGAAACTATAGAAGTCGATATTTTAAAACCCGAATTTATGGAATCGATTGTGTGTGTCCCCACTAAAGAGCATTAACACCATGAGGTCGACGGACTGTGTCCACAGTAGCGGGGCTAGCGCCGACTTTCGGAGCGTTGCATTGCGGGTACCTATCCCACAGTTCCCGCAGTCTCCTCCGCCCATTGGAATTCTGGGTTGCGATCCCAAAGCCTGATGGGGCAGAAAACATTGTCGCTGGTGGTTCTGGGTACATGTCGTCAAGCCATCAAACGTTCCTCCCTCCCTCCCTCCCTCCGTGAAAGCAATCTTTTTCGCGCCTTTTTTCCGGGGTTTCCGGGTTTGCTATGGAAGCCTGCTCAGCTCACAATTACCGTACATCTACAGCGTACGCCTGGACATTAGGTCTAGTGGGGATTCAGTCGCGTTATAATACGGGCAGAGGGATAGCTCAGCGTTCTGAGCGTTGGCCCGCTAAACCCGGGGTTGCGAGTTCAATCCTTGAGGGGGCCATTCTGCCTGAGGCTGGTAGTCGCGGGACTACATAGCATAAGTTCCTTGTCTTCTAGCTGCAGATGGTGCAATAGGCCATAAATGATCGTAGTCGCGGGACTACACAGCTGCAGATCATACAATATGCTTGAAATTCGTGTGCTCCTGGCCTATGGTGTGGCTGGCCAGGGGCGCTTGGACATAAATGGGAGTGACCAGAGTGACTCTGGTGGTTCTCTTTTTTACGTTTTGTTTAAGGAAGATTCAGTACTGCCTGGAACACGGGCAGAAGGATAGCTCAGCGGTCTGAGCATTGGCCTGCTAAACCCGGGGTTGCGAGTTCAATCCTTGAGGGGGCCAAGAGATGATGATAGATATCAAGGCTATTGAACCATCTGCAGCTAGAAGGGAAGGTGCCTACCCTTGTTTCCCGGCATATTGTACCATCTGCTGCTAGAAGGAAATGAGCCTAACCCTTGCTCCCCCCTTCCTCCGTGAAAGCAACTGAGGGGGGAGCCAGAAATCCTTTCGTGCCTTTTTTCATGCGGGCGCCATATTGCTGACACCATTGTTATCCACCCGCCACTTCTGCTCCCACTCTGCTGTCCTGCAAACAGCATTCCAGGGAAAGCATGAAACACGATCAGATCACCGCGGCTGTTATCGCCGTTATGAACACCACGCGCATTGTCCAGGAGTATATGGAGAACGAGAACCAGGAGCTGCTACAGCAGGCGAGGAGGCGACAGCAGCGCCCTGAGGACAGTGATGAGGACATGGACACAGACCTCTCTCAAAAAAGGCCCCCCCATCATGGTGGTAATGGGGCTTGTTGATACAGTGGAACGCCGATTCTGGGCCCGGGAAACAAGCACAGACTGGTGGGACCACATAGTGTTGCAGGTCTGGGATGAATCCCAGTGGCTGCGAAACTTTTGCATGCGTAAGGGCACTTTCATGGAACTTTGTGAGTTGCTTTCCCCTGCCCTGAAGCGCCAGAACACCAAGATGAGAGCAGCCCTCACAGTAGAGAAGCGACTGGCGGTAGCCCTGTGGAAGCTTGCAACGCCAGACAGCTACCACTCAGTTGCGAATCAATTCGGAGTGGGAAAATCTACAGTGGGGGCTGTTGTGATGCAAGTAGCCAGGGCGATCACCGAGTTGCTGGTACCAAGGGTTGTGAGTCTGGGAAATGTGCAGCTCATACTGGATGGCTTTGCAGCAATGGGGTTCCCGAACTGTGGTGGGGCAATAGATGGAACCCATATCCCTATCTTGGCACCGGACCACCAAGCCAGCGAGTACATAAACCGAAAGGGTTACTTTTCAATAGTGCTGCAAGCACTGGTGGATCATAAGGGACGTTTCACCAACATCAACGTGGGATGGCCGGGAAAGGTACATGACGCTCGCATCTTCAGGAACTCTGGTCTGTTTCGGCTGCTGCAGCAAGGGACTTTCTTCCCAGACCAGAAAATAACCCTTGGGGATGTTGAGATGCCTATAGTTATCCTTGGGGACCCAGCCTACCCCTTAATGCCATGGCTCATGAAGCCATACACAGGTAGCCTGGACAGTAGTCAGGACCTTTTCAACTATAGGCTGAGCAAGTGCAGAATGGTGGTGGAATGTGCATTTGGGCGTTTAAAAGCTCGCTGGCGCAGTTTATTGACTAGGTTAGATCTCAGCGAAACCAATATTCCCATTATTATTACTGCTTGCTGTGCGCTCCACAATATCTGTGAGAGTAAGGGGGAGACGTTTATGGCGGGGTGGGAGGTTGAGGCAAATCACCTGGCCGCTGGTTATACGCAGCCAGACACGAGGGCTATTACAAGAGTACAGCAGGGTGCGTTGCGCATCAGGGAAGCTTTGAAAACCAGTTTCACGAATGGCCAGGATGCTGTGTGAAAGTTCTGTTTTTCCCCATTAATGAAAAGTCCCGCCCCTTCATTCACTCTACTTCCCTTTAACCAAACCGCCCTGCCCTGCCCTCCCCCCCTCGGTCACTGCTTGCAGAGGCAATAAAGTCATTGTTGCTTAAAAATCATGCATTCTTTATTAATTCGTAAAACAAAGAGGGGGAACTATGGGGGTAACTGCCACAGTCTCCCGGGATAGGTGGTGGAGGAAGGGAAGCACCAGGATGGGTGGTGGAGGAGGGGATGAGGGAAGGACCAGGACACACAGCACTTTAAAACTTATTGAATGCCAGCCCTTTGTTGTTTGGACTGTTCTCTTGGCTTGAGTGGTTGGGTGCACAGAGGCCGCCCAAACGCGTTCTTGGGCGTCTCGGGGATGAGGTTATGGGACTCGGGAAGGAGGGCTGTTGGTTACACAGGGGCTGTAGCGGCGGTCTGGGCTCAGGCGGCCTTTCCTGAACCCTACGCCTTTCCTCAGCCATAAGCCGGAGGATTTCCGTTTGATCCTCCAGTAGCCTCAGAATTGCATCCTGCCTTCTCTCTGCACGCTGACGCCACCTACTCTCTTCATCCCGCCGCTGTCTCTCTTCATCCCGCCAGTCATTGTCTTCAGCACGCCACCTGTCCGCGTGATCAAATTCTGCCTTCCTGGACTCCGACAGTGTCTGCCTCCATGCATTCTGCTGGGCAGCTTCAGTGTGGGAGGATTGCATGAGCTCTGAGAACGTATCGTCTCGATTCCTTTTTTTTTTTTTTTTTCTTCTAATCTTTGCTAGCCTCTGGGATGGTGATGAAAGGGGTGGCGTTGAAACATTTGCAGCTGCGGGAGGAAACAAACGGGAGAGGAGTAGTTTAAAAGACATATATTAGAGAACAATGCTCCAAACATTACATATCACATGTGCATTTGGTCCAAGGTTGCACTTTGCCTGTTATATTGAGGGTCTGCCGGTTTGGTGTGAGAGATCACACAAGCAGGTCCGGCGGGCAACAGAATTCGGCTTGCAGGCAGCCATGGTAAGCCACAGTCTATAGGCTTCTTTAACCTTCATAGCATGTGGGATTGTTTTCAAACAGCAACCCCCTCATTTCCCATAACAAACAGCCTTTGGGCTGGCAATTTAAAACTGGTTGGCAATTGAAAAGGGAGGGGTGGCGGTTTTCGGGTTAACGTGCAGCGCGAACCTAACCGACACCCCGCCCCCCACACACAGACACACATCCAAGATGTTCGCTGTTCCCCCTCCCCCCACCGCGTGGGTCACAGCGGGGAAGATTTCCGTTCAGCCACAGGCAAACAGCCCAGCAGGGACAGACCCCCTCTGAATACCCCTTAATAAAATTCCCCTATTTCAACCAGGTGACCATGAATGATATCACTCTTCTGAGGATAACACAGACAGATAAAGAACGGATGTTGCTTGAATGCCAGCAAACACCGGGACCATACGCCGCCATGCTTTGCAAAGCAATGATTCCAGCCTACGTGCTACTGGCCTGGCGTGGTAGAGTGTGTTACCACGGAGCACAGGATAAGGCTGCCCTCCCCAGAAACCTTTTGCACAGGCTTTGGGAGTACATCCAGGAGGTCTTTCTGGAGATGTCCCCGGAGGATTTCTGCTCCATCCCCGAACATGTTAACAGACTTTTCCAGTAGCTGTAGCTGTACTGGCCGTGAATTAATCATTAAACACGCTTGCTTATAAAACATGTATTAATTTAACAGAGGTACGCTCACCAGAGGTCCCTTCTCCAGCATCGAGCACGCCTTGGGTGGGTTCGTAGGGTACTGGCTCCAGGGTGACAGAGTTCCTGGCTTTCGGGGAAAAGGGCTTCTCCGCTTCCTTTCTGTGTCTGTGCACTATTTTCAGCAGCATCATCTTCCTCTCCCCAAAAATGCTCCTCTGTGGTTTCTGATGATCCACATACGGAGTCATACCACATGGGTGGGTCAGTGCTGGCTGCACCTCCTAGAATGGCATGCAGCTCATCTTAGAAGTGGCAAGTCTGGGGCTCTGACCCAGAGCGGCTGTTTGCATCTCTGTTTTTTTGGTAGGCTTGCCTGAGCTCCTTAATTTTCACGCGGCACTGTTGCGCGTCCCTGTTGTAGCCTCTGTCCTGCATGCCCTTGGAGACTTTGGCGTATGTATTGGCGTTTCTTCTTTTGGACCGTAGCTCTCCTAACACGGTTCCGTCTGCCCATACAGCGATCAGATCGCGTACCTCACGCTCGGTCCATGCTGGAGCTCGTCTTCGGTTCTGGGATTCCATCATGGTCACCTCTGCTGATGAGATCTGCGCTCACCTGCAGCTCACCACGCTGGCCAAACAGGAAATGAAATTCAGAAGTTCGCGGGGCTTTTCCTGTCTACCTGGGCGGAGCATTCGAGCTCAGACTGCTGTCCAGAGCGGTCAAATGTTGCACTGTGGGATAGATCCAGGAGTCCAATACCGTCGAATTGCGTCCTCACTAAGCCTACATCGATTTGGCAATATCGCTTTAAGCGCTAATCCCCTTGTTGGGGGTGGAGTGGCGAGATCGATTTTAAGAGCCCTAGAAGTCGATGTTAAGGGCTTTGTCGTGTGGACGGGTGCACGGATCAATTAATGTAATGCTAATAAATTCGACCTAAACTCGTAGTGTAGGCCAGGGCTGAATGATACTTCCTGTATCACTTAAGTGTTCATTCAAGGCTTCCCATTCAAGCAATGAATCGGTTTCTCTCTGTTTTTCTTGTGAGATGCCAAGATTAAAGCAAAAGGTGCTGTGATTCTGTTTTCATTGTTCAAGTTGAGATAAATGGAAAAAAGGAAAGAGTATAAATGATTAAAAGGAAAAGTAGGTCTTTAAAAAGACTTACTGAAATCTTACAGCAGTAAAACTAACAGTTAAGGAAATCTTTTCATAGATAACTTCTATGTTGTGTTCCTTTAAGGAAAACATAACTAAGTTAGTGTGCCATGTTATATGAGGTGCTAGTAGTGACCCCTTTATTTAGGTTGCCTAACACTTTTCATTATAAGGGATTCCTGTGACCTTTTCTTTGAGAAGTTCTCATACCTCCATTGTTTGCAGCATGCCCTTTTATATTTGAAAGGGGGGAATGCTCTTGGTCTGGAGAAGTATGTATTCTTTGTCCTATGAAGTTCCATTCAGCTGTTGTGGAGAAATAAACAAAAATTGCCATTTCCCTTCCTCCCAATCACAGTCCTCACATTTTGGCAGAATGCCAGAAAACCCAGATACAGGAACATTCTGTGGTGAGGCTCTCACTGCCACAGTAGATGCAACTTTAGTGGGAACACCATGGAACTGCCAGACTCCTTATCATCCAGACCTAGCGCATGGCCACAATGGCCCATGCTCCTCTCTGGTGGCACCTCATGGGACAGAAACTGGGCTGGACTCCCCTTCTCCCCACACCTTCTATCCACTCTCAGAATCATCACCTGGACCCAGTAGCCCATTTTCTTTCCCCCCGCTCCCCACCATCACTACGGGGCCTGGAGTTTCCCCATGTCCAGGAGAGGGGGAAAAAATGTGGGTGGGATTAGGGGAGGCTGAGTTCCCACCTGAACTCACCAGCCCCAAGACCTAGCTTCAGGACCCAATGATTCATGACCTCTCTGGGATAATGGTCTTCTCTTGCTGCCAGCTGGTATACTTAGTCATGGTATATGCTAGGAACATATGTCGGTATAACTACATCGCTCAGGGGTGTGGAAAATCCACACCGGAGGTTATACTGACCTAACCCCTTGTATAGACAGTGCTATGTCGATGGGAGGCCTCTTCTGTCAACATGGCTACCACCTCTGAGGTGGATTACCTACATTGATGGGAGAAGGTCTCCCGTCAGCATAGGTAGTCTTCACTAAGCGCTACTGCAGTGCTATGAGTGTAGACAAGCCCTTAGTCGTGTAACTTAGTGGTAGCAGTCTATGCTGTAGTGCTGAAGGTTCATAGTTCAGACCCTGTTGTTGATTCATGTTGAGGGAGTTGTTACAGTTGCAAATGGAATAACTTGTGTTTTGTTTTTTTTCTTCAGAAGAAAATCTAAGGCTGTGTCTACACTGCCACTTTCAGCGCTAAAACTTTTGTCGTTCAGGGGTGTGAAAAAACACCCCCCACCCCCCCCGAGTGACAAAAGTTTTAGCACTGAAAAGCGCCAGTATAGACAGTGCTTTATCGCCAGGAGCCGCAGTCTCGGCGATAAAGCTACCACCGCTCATTCGGGGTGGTTTTTTTTATCGCCGGGAGAGCTCTCCCCCAGCGATAAAGCGTGTCTACACTGCCCATGTCACAATGCTGCTGCGCTGTAACGTGGGTAGTGTAGACATACCCTAAGTAATTACATGCTAAAATAAACTGTTTAAAAAAGCATTTAGGTCACAAAATCCAACACTTGAAAATTAATTGCATACATATCCATAAATCTGCTACCTTAATTCAGACCCCTTCAGTATTTTAATTCAGATACTGTTTTTTCCACAGGATGGACATAAAAGTGGGTAGCACTAAGGTTGTATGGGCAGCCATAAATCTGGCATTTAACTTTTTGTATGCTTTTGCAACTTAAATAACGTTCTTTTAATGTAGTTTTTTGTGTGTAAAATACACACCCACCCACCCACCAATGTAGTCGCTGTGTAGTGGCCTTACGCATTCGAAAGTTCTGCAGCCACTGCTTGTCATTCCATAGCTGCATAACGATGCAGTCCCCATAGGCACCGACTCCGTGGGTGCTCTGGGGCTGGAGCAACCCCGCCCAGCTCACCTCCACTCCGCCTCCTCCCCCGAGGCACCGCTGCTTCGCTTCCGCCCCCTCCCTCCCAGGCTTGCCGCGTGCCAAACATCTGATTCCGGCAAGCCTGGGAGCGGGGGAGAGGGGGAGAAGTGAAGCAGTGGTGCCTCAGGGGAGAAGGCAGAGCGGAGGTGAGCTGGGGCAGGGAGCGGTTCCTCTGCACCCCCCCTGTCCCAGCTCACCTCTGCTCCGCCCCCGAGGTGCCACTGCTTCGCTTTCCTTCCCAGGCTTGCTGGAATCAGCTGTTTGGCACGTGGCAAGCCTGGGAGGGAGGGGGGGAGAAGCGAAGCAGCGGTGCCCGTGGGGAGCTGCCGGTCGGTACTCTGCTTCTCTCCTCTCCCTCCCAGGCTTGCAAGCCTGGGCGGGGGAGGAGAAATGCAGAGCGCCTGGGGGAGGAGGCAGGGGCGGGGACTTGGGAAAGGGGTGGAATGGGGGTGGGGCCAGGGGTGGAGTTGGGGCGGGAGGGGTTTCCCTGAAATCAATGGCAAACACCATGTTCCCACCACCCGCACCAATGTTTTCATCCCATAAGGCATTGCAAGTCCAACCCAAAATTCCACTCGTCTACGTGCACTATGGTATAGCTGCCTGTAGTGTAGTGTTTTGTGTGTCAGTGCAAGCCCTGCTAGTGAGGATGCACTCCACCAACACAATGATTGTAGTGTGGACCCACAAGACTGAGTTGCTTAAATCAGAGGCTTGATGTCGACTTAACTTTGTAGTGTAGACATGGCCTTACAGTGTAGAGCCCTAATCATGCAAACACATTTGGTTGACTTTGATAACATGAGTAGTTCCATTGAACTAGTGGGACTACTCATGCTTAAAGCTTGGTTTGTGTTTTCTGGATTGGGGCCTATGCATCTGATCCAGTGTCCACTGAAGTAGATAAAAAGACTCCCATTGACTTCTGTGGGCACTGGATCAGGCTGTCAGCAGATGAGACAAAGCAGAGAGTGCTAAGGGTGGTTGGTGGCTGACCAGTCATGTTCAGTTAAACAAGTTTTCTTTTGCTAGTAGGAGAGGTCATTTCAAATTGTTTTAAACACAAACATGTATGTTTGTACCGATGTTTCGCACTCTCTGCTTTGTCTCATCTGCTGACAGCCTGATCCAGTGCCCACAGAAGTCAATGGGAGTCTTTTAATCTACTTCAGTGGACACTGGATCAGATGCAACAACTAATAGTGTAGTGGTTACACGTACGGTGCTTTTGTATCAGGTATACTACCCGCTTCCAGCACACTAGACTACCCCCTCAACTTCTTCTTCTTTTTTTTTTTTTTGCACACCTTTCACCAACTATCGTCTCCTACCCTATTAGTTGTTGACGTTTGTCTTGTGTGAATTATTGCCTTGTAAATAGTGTTAGTATTGTCTGCTTTAATGTATCTTGACTAATTTAAGGTTGTGTATTTTCTTGAAGTGTTTGAGACACGGTCCTTGAAAAAGAATATATTTATTATGGATGGAGCTGTCAGGGTCCATTGACTGAGTGGAGAGGCTAGCATTTGGAACAAAGATCCCTGAACATAGTCAAAATTCTTCTTGTTACAAATCAATATGGAAAGACTATCACAGGGATCCTTAGGTTCCCTTTGTGCTTCATGCTATGTCTTAGGGGTGATGGTTTGAATGGATATACTATCAAGGCATTTGGGAGAGGAGTCTTGTTACTTGTATAAAATATTGTGCTCTGACTGTTGGGGAGTTCTAGGCCTTTCCCTTAACAGGCAATTGTGCTCCTTTGTGGGTTTCATCTGCTACCTGCCTGGTCCGATATCCAAATTCTGGAGTCTTTGGTAAGTATTTAAACAATAAACTTAATTGCAGAAATGAAATCATGAACACAGGCTCTGTTGGTCAGGCAGAATCACAGTGGGGCAACCTAGCTAGCAGATAACTCACCAAGAACTGGTAACAGTATATAATATATATTAACAATGGACAATCAATGCAGAGAAACACCTCAACAAATCAGGAACTGTTGCTGGGCAAACTAGTAACTGCTGCTGCACAGAGTAAGACTAGTACCCTTCACATGAATCATAACTAGAGTTCCACATTTTCGGTTTTTACCATTTTTAACTGATAAAGTGCTAGGTTTTTTTTAATTTAAGGAGTTCGGTTTTTACTGAGTTACACCCGTTTATCAATCCACTCAATATTTTTTCAGGTTCTTATTTTTGTTACTCTAATGCTTTATGTGATTGTTGTATCCTGCAGCTCTGCAGTTGAAGCAGTTCAACCGTGTAAAACACAGAACACACACGGTGGAAGTTGGAAAATCAAGCAATATTAATATCATGCTATGATTGTCTCACAAGGAGATGCTGCCCACCTATTTCTTTGCATCTGTTTAAATAATCAATCTTCCACAGATAAAGATAGATAAGATAAACATTGGGACAAAAATACAAATCTGTGCCTGACTATCAACAAGAAAATAAGCGCTTAGAAATGTTAAAGAAAAGTAAAGATGGGAATTAAGAGGATGCATTGCACTGCAAGTACTGCTGCATTGAGGTCAGTGTTTAAAGAAGAAAGTGAGCTTCAGGATAAACAGTCAGTATCAGGAGCTTTCACTAGGGTTTTAATGAAAGAGAGAACACAGCACAATTGTGTCAATGAAATTGTGTGTGCTCTTTGCTTTGCTGGACAACCACGGTTAATTGCAGAGGGATGTACTAGTGCCTTTATGGAACAATACTGTCCAACAGCAAAAACCCTTTCTAATGCAGACAACCTCACTTTGAAGTATCTGAAAGAAAATGATGCTTTAGTTTCTAAGCTGATGGAATGAATTGATGGAATTGTGGTGTCTAGTCTAATTTTTGATGAGTCTCCTGATGCTTTGGACTGCCTGATTCTTGGCCTTTTGTTTTTGTTTTTTGATTTCAAAGCAAATAAATCTGTATTGTTTTGTGCTGATGTGATATTCATCCCCTCTGCTGACAGCCGTTTTGTTGATTCAGTAATAACGGACGCGTTTGAGATGTACCAACTAACCTGGGAAAATGTGGCCACAACTAACACGCATTCTGCTTCCTACATGGTTAAGTTTGTACAGGAAATTAAATTCTATCAGAAACCGGAATTGCTGCATATTACCTGTTCTCACCTGATTAACGTTGTTGTCAGCAGCTATTGGTACAGAAGAAATGAAAGACATGAAATCTTGCATTGTTGGATTCGGGGCCGTTTTCAAGCACAAGAACAAGTTAAAGGCTTTGTTTTACACAGTGCTAAACGAGTGCAGAGTCGACTACCAATTACCTATCCTGTTGATCCACATTGGTGGATGAGCTTGTACTTCGCTGCCTGTCATGTAAATAACACATGGACTGTGCTAATGCATCTCCTAGATCATCCTGAGTTTGTTGGCTCTTAAGCAGAACTTCTCAGGAGACTGGCAAGTAACTAAAATGAGTGCAGGATTCTGCACATCAAGGTAATGTTAATTGTTGAAAACTTGGAATCACTGTGTGACGCAGAAAACAGTGGAGTTTTTTCTGACTACTGCCAATACAGACATTTACTGGATCCTAACAACCAAAATCTCAGCTGAATTGAGCGCACAAACTGCAGGAGAAACATACGGCGAGAAAACCTAGCTGTTTCTGGAAATCTTTCTTACCCCGGAACACAAGAGAACAAAAAAGTGTTCAAAACCTTCCATGCAATGCTCAGTGGGAAATGGGAGATGACCATGGCTTGTAATCTGAACCCCAAAGTGTTTGATGCCAAAGATTGTTTTTGGAATGTCATCCAGGTGTTGCACCCTTTCTTCAAGGTGAATTTGGCAGCAGACTATGACCGTTATGCCAGAATGTTTCAACCACTTGCCACTAAAAATGAAATGTCAAATCTGAAAGGGGAATTTACTACTTACGTGAACTTGACTAACCCTGACAATGTGAAAGTGGATATGCTGACTTTTTGGAACAGTCTTCAAGATATGCTTCCCAGCTTCAGCACAGTGGCATGGGTGAGCTGTGAGTGTAGCCCCTGGATCTATTGATGCATAGCACTTATTTTCAAAGTTGGGCTACCTCCAAGACAACAAGAGGCTCAACATGAGTGAGGATATTTTGAAGAAAATTATGTGAGCATATGCAAACCAGCATTTCTGGAAAAATTACTATCTCTGAGAGACACAAAAAATACCTTTGGACATAAAAAAAGTTTGTTATACTGTAGTAAAATGCATATTATGAAAGTATTTTCTCCCCCCTCCCACTTTTAAAAAAAATTATTTTTAAACCTGATTTCATCCTGGTTTTAATGTTTGGAAAATAAACACTGAAAAATTCCCAGATTTTTTTTTTTTAACAAAAAAATCCGAAAATTCGGAACACTAATCCTAACCGTAATAGGACTTTGCGACCTGTGCTCCTCAGTCCTGTCCGCATATGGGTAGATCCACAAAGGTCACATAGCAGACACAGTGATTGACAGCCCCTAGGCTGCCCTCAACTCTATTGGCCCAATGCTGTTAACACATCTTACACTGTCATCTATCAATAGATTGAAAGTGGCAGAAAACTTTCATAGAACTTCATTTGCTGTAACTTAGCTGTTTAATTGGATGAGGGTAATGGGGGCCACAGAGCCACCGGCATGGTGAGGGAGACAGCAATATGTGAGGAAGAGGGTATGAGGGACACACCTTCCACTGGCAAGTCCACCAGCCCAATACGAGCAGCCAACAAGTTGGAGAGTTCCAAAATAGGTAACTCTTTGGTTCCTAGAGCCCTATTGGACTGTCTTTGCTCTTAAATCTTGGCCTCACTGAAGGGCACAGCTCATGTGGATTTCAGTGGAACCAGGATTTGTCTTCACCTGTCTTTCTTCAGTCACACTGGGGAAGCACAGAATATATGAAACAGAAAGGACTGGAGTCCAGTGCAACAGTATCCAGGGGAAGCTGGTGGCATCTGAAGCTGGGGAGACAAACTTGACATGGGGCTGCTGCCTTCTGAGGACTGAGTTCTTTTCCCTCTGTTGTGTTTCTCGTTTTTCTCCTTTGCGGGTTTGATTAGCCATCTGACAAGCTATCCTGTGGATTGGGTGCCTCTCAGAGGGTCATGGTGTACTATGTCCTCTTCTCCTTTCTATCAGGACTATAATGAGGAAACCATGGGGATATCCTGGCGTTAATCTCAAAGAAGGAAAACTATGAAGTTATTTCCACAGGTCTTGAAGGATTAAATATGTCCAGCGTCCAGAACTACCTAATAATTAATGAAAAACTAACTTAGAACTATTGGTCACTATTATTCTTATTTACCACTTGTTTATAGGAGCACCCACGATATATCGGGTGCTTTCTGGACATTCAGGAATTGACATTCCCTGTCCTGAGTAGAGAACAGTCTAAAGACACAAGTGTAGATGGATGTAAGTGGAAAGGGAACAACAAATAGGTGGGTTTTTTGTTTACACAAATAAACTAGTTCCATTGTAAGAACTCGTCATTTCGGTGACAACATATGACTTATAATGTATTCTGTAAAAGGGAAACGTATTTCGGGAAGAAAGAAAATGTCCGGAAAGGATTGTCCTGTTTGTCTTCTACAGGGGCCTCTCCCAGTTTAGTAATGATTGCGTTATCTAGTTGCACTGTCAAATAAGTACAGTTTTATGGAACCTGTCCAAAGTAATTGTGAATAAGTATATTTTGAGTTTAAAAAACAAAACTGAACTGTGTTGTGAGTTGAGCAAAACCTTGTTGTGGGTTGCATTAAAAACCCATTGAGACTGGTAGTTGTGAACTCACCCATCAGTTAATATAACTAAGCATAAGTCCCCCACATAAGACAAAAGGAATGTGTGAATCCGTCTAGGAGTTTTTTGACTGAGTATTGATTTTGGGGTGTGTGTGCGTGCGCAGAAAGAGACCAAAAATGGAAAAAGACGAGAACAAAGAGATGCAGAGGCAAAAGGCAAGACAGTCAAACAGTAGCCTGAAAACACAGTAGCCTGGAAGAAGCTATGGAGAGCTTTGGGGTCTGTTGGCTAAAGAGGCTTGGGGCTGTAAACCAAAACGGTTCCTTTTATTCTTGGTTCTTCTTGCATTTGTACATTCCTGGTAAATAATTAAGATTGCATTAAAGGAAATACCAGGCTCCATCAACTTCTAATTCAAACTGGAACATGCTCAGGGCCCTGAACTTTGACTAGCTGCTAAGATCAGAAAGGGGCAACAGTATATACTTGTTATCAGCTTTGAGAGCTAAGTTGTTGAGGTTTTGTGTTTACAAGTATAATTTTATAATTTGAGTTCTTTATCATTTGGGTTGTCTGGTGTGTGTATCAGGGCAAATTTTTGCCCCATGACTTATGGTTTTTATGATGGAGGAGTTCTGTATATGTAAGACTAATTATGTGGAGAAGAATAAACCAAAGGGCTAGCGTTTGAAGGATGACAGTGATGTAATTAGCCCATACATTAGTAAGATCACAGCATGTTTTGTCAGAGACTGGGATGTGGGTGGTTGGGCCTAGTGGTTAGAGCAGGAGTCAGGGCTTGTGATTAGTGTTGGATTACCTGGAGTGAGGCAAGACTGCAGCCAAGGAATGACCATGGGCAAATGTTTTGGGCAGCCATTGAACTGCTGCTACTGCTGGGTTTAAGAGCTGGTCTGCTGACTCTTCCCACCAATCAGGTGGTGTAGCTAGTCAGGCAACCTATTATAAGCCAACTGTGCTCATGAGGTAGCCTTGAGACTGGCTCTCTGCAGGCCCTGATTCCTGATAAGTAAGCCAATATGTTTTTAATTCTATGTTAATACTTATGGAGAAGCTTAAAGTTCTAGTTGCAGTTCCAATCCAGACCTCTATTGTCAAGCTTTGTTTTGGCTACTGAATTTTTTCCTCTTCCCAGTGCTCAGCAGTGGTTGCAAAAGAAACAGTGTTGAAATGTGAAAGGGATTCAAAGAAAACTGTACCAGGCGACTGTACCAGTGTTCCAAGACCTCTTTTCTGAACCAGAATATCAGGAGATTGCTGTGAGACAACAGGCAAGCAAGTTTTGGAGAATGACAACTGCAGAGATGAGGGAACCTCCTCTGTACAAGGATCATTACTGTGTGTTTGGTTTTTTACTGTTTTAAACTTTGCACATTTGGGGGCTGCTGAACTAGTTTTCTGGGTATGAACTCTGTCACTATTGTGAAATGGGGGATGCAGCCTCAGTGAAGGTGAAAATTCCCTCTCATCATTGATGGAGCAGAACTGTTCCCTCCTTCCCTGACTCAAACTAATAGCTGAATTATCCAGAATACAGTGCTCAGTGGTTGGCTGAGCAGTGCTGTGTGGCTGGACTCAAAATGGCAGACAAGTGCAGATTAAGTTACTAAACCACAGAAATATTGAAAAGGGCAAAGCAGGATTATGAACACCATGGCCCCAGCATGTACAATATAATGTAGCAGTTGGCTTGTGTCGCTCTGCTGTACAGCCTGACTGGGGCAGTTACATTTCATTATCCATGAAATACAGGCATAATTATTAGAATGCAACTTGCTTTACAGTAATTTCCGGCAAAAGCAGTGGAACCTTGGCTTTGTCCAGGCCCCATGTGTCAAACCAGCCAATTCAAGGAAGCAGTCTTAACAGAGGTAACAGATTGTTTTAGTTCTGATTCTTCCCCTTCCCCCTCACTTGTCCTTGTGGAAGGGTAGTCATAAAAAATCCCTGATAAAATCACTTCTCTAGCTTGGTGATTTATATTTTTGGAGGGAATGGGAAGTTGTGCTAACTTCCTCACATCCTTGTGGAAACTCGCTATCTCTCTCCAGGTCCATAGTGTGCTGTGTGTTATCAGGGAGTGACTCTAAAGCAGCGGTGTCCAATACGTTCGCCACTAGCCACATGTGGCTAATAGGCTATTGAATTGTGGCTAATGCATGTGGCTTTTTTATAACGTGGCTAATAAGAAAAATTCAAAATTACAAGTGTGGCTAGCATCAAATTTCTATTGGACACCGCTGCTCTACAGCAAATTTCTCTTCAATTGCTCAAATTGGGCTTTGCTTTCCTTTCCTTTTGCAGGAGTCCTCAGTAGCTAGAGGTTTTTTAGTCTGTTTTCAGTTATCCAGTATTAGTCCCTTTGCGTTGCAGTATACAACCCCCAATCCATACATGCATGGACCTTCCAACACCCCCTATTCCCTGAAGAAACAAATAAATTAGTGAGATTATGCGGGTTTATGTTTTTACCATCTTCAATTCTAGAACAAAGTGCTTTCTGCAACGGCTTGGAGATGAAAACAAAACTGGCCAATTGCGCTACTTTTATCTCATTCCCTGGAATTTTGATGGTGGCCTGTGTATTAAAACACCTGCTAACCTTCTTATTTTTCATTTCAGACCACAACCACAGCCCTAGGCATCCCCAGTTTGCAAATGATATCCCCACAGAGACCAGGTGATTGACCAGGGATCCGGCAACAGCAGTAGAATGTTTGACTAATTTCTATGCCAAGAGATGGGATGGAGGTCAAGAACCAGAAGACTGAGGATGACAGACTGTACTGTGTTTGAATGCCAAGATAAATTTGGGGACAATGATAGAGGAAAAAATGGGAATATATCCCTTATGACAGGGAAATGAAGCTGCTGGCATAAGAGATCCTGTAGGAACTCTGAAGAGTGTCTGCAGAACCAAAGGCAAATTGCACTGTTTGCCCATCTGTTTACATACCTAGTCTGTGCATCACTGACCTTGGGTCACACTGCTTGTTTGTCAAGTGCTGCATAATTTACAGCAGGCCTATAACTGACACTCCTAAACATCTTTTCCTTGCTTCACAATTGTTGTGCAGAATACCACAGGCAGATAGTCAGACTGAAGATTCTCCTGTCATTGTTTGTCTGCTCCCAGATACATACTCAATCACCATCCTGCACCTGATGTCTGTAGGTGAACTGCTGTCTGTTAGTGTTTGTATAGTCATGGCAGTGCTGCATAACTCAGGTGAGCAGTGAGTGTGCAGTCTCTGGGAATTATATAGTGGATGCTGACTCCATTATAATTAGTTATTAGGGATGCTTGTAGTTAGGTTTTTTTAACACTTCGTTATAAACCTCTACTTTAGTTGCTTATGACTTTTTGATAAACTTCAATCATTGGGCTTGAAGGTTTTTATGGCTAGCTACATTCTGCCTTGGGCTGAATTGTCTGATGCAGTTCAGTTGTTTGAGAATGAAACTACGGGGAAAAGTACATAGTCTTGCCAGTGTTAATTATTTTCCCCCAGCAGTTTCTTTGAAGAGATTTAGTATGCAGTATTAAGAAGAGGAGCTTGAAATTTGGAAGGGAGATGATATTGCAGTCAGTGATGTGCCTTTTGCTGTTCTCCCAAAAATCCACCCAAATTTGGCCAAGTTGTAGGCTTCTGAACATTATTTGCAGATGCTCAGTATAGCTCACTAGATGCTTGCTGCCAAAATCTCCGATTCCATCTGCACTGATCATACTTCAGCCCTACAGAGCTCTCTTTGTCATTTGTACTGAGTATGCCGTCAGGCACAGAACTAACATTCTGGAGAGGGAGATGATAGAGCAGCAGCAGTAGCAGCAGCTGCTGCTATACTCCCTCTCCCTTGGCCTAGAGGCAAGTGTGCTGGGTTCAGCTCTTCCACTGACTAGTGTTAATTCTGTGACCTTCTGAGACCTTATTATGGAACTTAGCCGGCAGGTGAGCATCATTTCCCTAATTTTAAAGGTGTGAGATATAAGGTTGAACAAGGTCACTTCTGACAAAGCTGGAAATATAATTCAAGGGCCAGGTTCTGTGCTTTTCAGATGGCTTTAATGCACATTTGCACTTCCAAGATTCTGAGCTGCTTCACTGCTTGATGTGGTTCTTGGCTTCTGCATGTATATGATTGCATACTATTTGTATGCAATACATACAGGATGCTGGCTTTATACGTGTACAGGATGGATCATGAGCAAGGCAGAGGATAGCAAGAAGAGAGGCTGTTCTGTACTGGGACCCAGGAGACTCTTGGGTTTTATTCCTGATTTCCACAGCCTGGAGATTCTCTAAAAAGTCTGATATAGGCACAGCCTAAGTGTATAGAAAGTAAGAAAGTGTCTTCTGCCTCTAAGCAAGAAAGTAATTTGCAAAGGAATCACAATGGTGAAAGAGAGTCAGTTATTTATCATCAAAGGAATGGAGTGGTTGTGTTAGTTTGAGGGATGCAATAGTTTTCTCTCTATTTTTACTATGAAAGATCTTTTATGTTCCTTGCTAGGAGTAACTCATTTTGTGCCTTCGTCTTTCTGGTTTTCTCCCTACATGCTTGCACTATTCTTTTGTACTCCTCCTTAGCAATTTCTCTGTTCCCACTTTCTGTAGGATTCCTTTTTGATTTCAGGTCACTAAAGAGCTCCTATTGGCCTTTTCCTATTCTTCCTATTTTTCCTTTTCATCAGGATAGTTTGCAATTGTGCCTTTAATATTATCTCCTTGGGAAACTGCCAGCTCTCCTGAACTGTGTTTTATCCCTTAGATTTGCTTCCCATGGGACCTTACCTACCAGTTTTAGTCTGCTTTTTTGAAGTCCACTGTCTTTATTCTCTTTGTTCTCACTCCTTCCTTTTCTCAGAATCACAAAATCTATCATTTTATGGTCACTTTAACCCAAATTGCCTTCCACCTTTAAATTCACTACCAGTTCCTTCCTGTTGGTCATAATCAAGTCTAAAATGGCTGTCCCTCTAGTTACTTTCTCCACTCTCTGAAACAAAAAGTTGTCCGCAATACATTCCAAGAACTTATTGGAAATTTTGTGTTTCGCCATATTACTTTTCCAACAGGTGTCTGGATAGTTAAAGTCCCCCATTACCACTAGGTCTTGTGATTCGGACATTTGTTGTTTGTTGCAGAAATGCCTCATCCATCTCCTCTTTCTGATTAGGTGGTCTATAGTAGAGCCTTTCCATGGTGTTATCCCTATTTTTTACTCCGGTTATCTTACCCAGAGGCTTTCATCTAGTCTGTTTCACCTCTGTTTTGAAAAGGACTCAGACTTTTTGCTCTGGACCCCTGGGGCCACCACACCCAGAGGAAATAATGCCATCCCGATCTCTAGACTCCAGTGATTCTGAGCCAGCGGAAAACAGAACGGTTTATTGAGCATCTGAACACAGGATAGCATGTTTTCAGGGTCCTCAGGCCTAGCACCCCTCAGCACAGTACATGTAGGCTTCCCCTGCCTCTAGGTTGGCACTGGCTGCTCTCTGTCCCCAGTCCTGAAGTCCCCTCCTTCCAGCTGATCATCCTAATTCATCTCCCCAACAGCTCCTCCTTGTCCTCCATCCCAGGTAAACAGGTTGCTGGGGACCTCTCTTCCGTCCTTTGTTGTCTTCCTCCCCCAGCTGGTTGGGTCCTCTCTTTTCAGCCCTTTGTCCTCCCACTGGCCAGAACTGGCTGACTGTTAAGCGGGGGTGGGCCTGCTGGTCACCAGGTCATCTCCAGGCAGTTGTCCGGGGGACTGACTGCCAGGCAAGGTCACACCTGATCCTCTGTAACAACAAACCCCCTCTCCTACCACTCGTTAAACACGCAGCACACAGGGAAGCTGAGAAACACACATTCATACAAAACACTGAGAAAATCCCCCACTTCCATCACAGTGCATCACTCTGATTTCCTTCACTAGTAGTTCTATACTGCATTAGTATTGCACTGGTGAAATACAGTAGAGAAAACAACTAGTCTGATTTATATGCACCTTCTGTATATTTTGCTAACAATATTTAAAACAATTTGTAAAAGCCTGGTTCCATTGTTGAATACAGTAGGACCTCAGAGTTAGACACCTCGAGAATGGAGATGGTCTGTAACTGAACAAGACGTTACGGACTTCATCCACGGGGCATTTTGGGGCTGCAGCTGCTGGGGCGTGGGGCTTCTGACCCTAGGGACCACCAGGGCTACCAGTGAGGGGCACAGGGCTTCTGCCCCCTGGGAGCACCAGGGCTCAGGGCTTTAGACCTGGGGGAAGCGCTGGAGCTTGGGCCTTCAGCCCTATGGCTCTGTTCCTGCCTTCAGCCCAGTGGGGGGGCACTGGGGATGGGGCTTCAGCCCCATGGCTCTGCTCCTGGTTTCAGTGGGGGTGGGGGTCGGGGCACCGGGCCTTGGGGCTTTAGCGATACGGGGAGCACTGGGGCTGAAACTGGCACTCCCCTCATAGCTAGAGCCAGGGCCGGCTCTACCTTTTTTTGCCGCCCCAAGCGCCGAAGTGTGTCTTTTTTTGTTTTTTTGTTTTTTTAAAGCAGCTGCTGAAGAAAGAATAAAAAAACCTGCCACTGAGGAAGGAAAAATAAAAAAGCTGCCGCCGAAGTGCCGCTGAGGAAGGGGAAAAAACAACAACCTGGGAGTGCCGTCCCAAGAACGGCCGAAGTGCCGCCCCTTTTGATTTGCCGCCCCAGGCACCAGCTTCCTTAGCTGGTGCCTAGAGCCGGCCCTGGCTACAGCCCCGGCAACCCTCATGGGGCTGAAGCCCGGAACAGATCCGCGGGGCTCAAGCCGTCAGTCCGGGTGACCCTTGCATAGCTGAAGCTTGCACTGGAGCTGAGGCTGAAGCTCTGAACGTCAGCACTCCCCCAGGTCTAAAGCCCTGAGCTCCGGTGCTCCTGATGGTCAGAAGCCTCCAGCTCACCCTGCCTGCCCGGAGCCTGGACTGCCCCCACCCTGCAGCTGCAGCCCCAACCCCCCACCCGTGTCTGAAGCTGTGGTTTTCAGGGCTAAAGCCTGAAGCAGTACAGTGTTTGCTGGTTTGTGTGTGCACGTGCGCACGCGTGTGGGGGTGTTTTTGGTCTCCGCTGCTGCCCAATTGATGACTTCCTAAATCCGTAATTCTGTTTGTATGTTTGAGGTTCTGCTGTATGTGAATCTTTGCTAGGAAGCAGTTATTTTTTTAGATCAAGCAATAATTAACTGTCTTAGTTGGTTGACCTCTGGGAAGAGGGGAGAAATTAACAGATGACAAGAGGTGAGTCAGGCCTGTAATAGCATAGCTTCATTGGTTAAGATCTATTATTAAGATAATATTACCATAGAATGGTATGACTACTGATTGCTTGACTATGATATGATCATGACATATTGTGAAACCTTTCCTCAGAGGTGGGAAAGGGGAAGTACAAATTACTACTAACAGAACATATATTCCAAATTGAAACACATTCCAACCCTTCGTAAACTCAGATGGAAAGTTTACAGTAGATTCTGTACAGTGGTGTCATAATGCCCTTCAGTTCTGATATAGTTGAAGGGCCCATTAGGTTGTGTGCGGGAATATGTATAAAAGTCTCATGTAAAAATTGTATACATTCATTATTCTGGTTCATGTGTCAAAGCAAGTGTGAAATTCAATTATAAAACAAAGTAGTCTGAGTCTGAACTGAAAAAAACATCAATTCTGAGCCAATAATATAGAAGGATGGATGGATGTTTTCCCTCTTTGCTTGTCATGCTGGTAGAGCGCCTACCAATGGGGTAATAGAACTGTGATGCCTCTCTATCCTGTGCTTTTTCTTCAGTAGGGTGATACAATTTTGTTGTGCAATAGTGAACTTAATAGCTGCTACTGCAATTCTATTTAGGTTTGCACTGGGAATGTGTAGGGCTTAAAGAATTTACTTGTTTTATTCCATGTTGCTCCCTTACCAACTTTTCAAAACATAGCTTTTGATGGGATTTTGGAGCTTCTATCAATTAATTCATTAAGAGAAATCCCTCCCACAGGCTTGGACTGCACTGATCTGGGTCTGGACCATTGTTATGCTTTCTGAAGTCAATCATGCAGGTTACTATCCTGAAATCAGACCTGTCAACTCAATTAACTACTTAAGCAGGCTTTACCTGTTTCAAATCCAATCAAACTTCCATGAAGCCTTCCTTTATCAAAGATTAGATATTTAATGCATGCAAATACATTAAAATGAATTAGATATTTGTAAAGCACTTTAAAGCTTGGAAAGTTCTGTAAGAGTGCAGTGTTAATCCAGGATCCTACCTCTGAGTTGAATGTGGACTTCAATATGAAATGGTTCAGCTGTTTTTTAAGAAAATGCTTCACAAGTCAACATTTTTCACCTATCACACTACATTAAATCAGACTAGGAAATACTATTGTGGGTTAGAGATTCTTCATGTCCCTGGAGTTGTAGTTCTCGAATACTGTCTATGTATGTTCTTAACATCACTATCACTGTAATATCTGGGTACCTTTCTTTCTTCTAATATTTCAGTAAAAGGTTGGGGAAGCTGACAGACTTGGTGAGCAGGTTGAAAATGGAAGGAATGTGGGAATTAAAAACAAAACACAAAATAATGGTTAATTTGGTGCTGTCTTTGAATGATTTGAAGTTATAGGTTTCAAGGTTTAAAGTAGTAGGTTGCAGTGTTTGAAGATAGAAAATAGAAACATAAGGTCATCTGCCATCCTCTAGGGTTTTGGAGCAGCGTTAATACAAACAAACTCTTTCCAATCACAGTACAGTAGAACTTCAAAGTTATGGACACCTCAGGAATGGAGGTTGTCCGTAACTCTGAACAAGACGTTATGGACTTCAGCCATGGGGGAGTTGAACTGCAGCCACTCTGTGTGGGGAGGGAAGGGGAGGAGAGGAATATTAAAGTAGATGGCAGGACCAGATTTGGGTTGAGTTCTATGAAAATTCATTCAGTTATTTGACTTGCTCTTCCTAAGTAACACAGAGTGAAATGTTACAGTGTAGTAGCCGTGTTAGTCTGTCAGCAAAAAGAAAATAAAGAAATACTTGTGGCACCTTCGAGACTAACAAATTTATTTCAGCATAAACTTTTGTGGGTTAGAACCCACTTCATCGGATGCATGGAATGAAACATACAGTAGACAGATATTTATACAGTCAGAGAAACATGATAAGGTGGAAGTGCGTAAACCAACCTTAAGAGGCTAATTAATTGAGAGGAACCATAACATAACGATCCTCATTCACACCTGTGTGTCAACTGTCCACATTGGCCATCTTGTTTATCACTTCAAAGGTTTTTCTTCCCCTGCTGTTATGGTTCCTCTCAATTAATTAGCCTCTTAAGGTTGGTTTACGCACTTCCACCTTATCATGTTTCTCTGACTGTATAAATATCTGTCTACTGTATGTTTCATTCCATGCATCCGATGAAGTGGGTTCTAACCCACGAAAGCTTATGCTGAAGTAAATTTGTTAGTCTCTAAGGTGCCACAAGTCTTTCTTTCTTTCTTATTTTCTTTTTACAGAGTGAAATGGCTATCCATTCCAATTTTGAGTTACTGAAAAGAAATTCCTTGCTTGGAAATTGCATTTTTGTTCGGAGGTGTCAGGGTTCCCTCCCCACTCTAAACTCTAGGGTAAAGACGTGGGGGCCTGCATGAAGAGCCCCTAAGCTTATTTTTACCAGCTTAGGTTAAAACCCCCAAGGTACAAAATTCCCTGCACCCTGAGAAATGCTTCTCCCACTGCCACCATCAAGTGCTCTAAACAGGAATCCAGGAAAGGAAACCACTTGAAGTTTATCTTTCCCCCCAAAATACCCTCTCAAGCCCGTACCCCCCTGTCCTGGGAAGCTTGAGAATAATCTCCTAACCAATTGGTTACACAGTGATCTAAAAACCCACCCCCTGGGTTTTTAAAAACCATAGAAAACAGTCAGCTTCTTAAAAGAAGGATTTTATTAAAACAAAGAAGGTAAAATCAGCTCTGTAAAATCAGGATGGTAAGTATTTTACAGGATACTCAATTTCCAAACTCAGAGGGATTCCCCCCTCTGGACAAACCCTTAAAGTTACAGAAAAAAAAAGAATAACCCCTTCCTCTAACACAGGGAACACACCCAAGCAAAATAAACAGAAATCTACTCGCTATGCTGACTAGACTTACTTTAGAAAAGTGAGGATTTGATGGAAAGATGACTGATTCCTTTTTACTCCAAGATCACTCCGTGTCTGACAAAGAGCCACACACAAAGCTTTTCCCCCTCCCAAGATTTGAAAGTATCTTGTCCCCTTATTGGTCAGATGCCAGCCAGGTCAGGTGTCAGTCTGGCTATCTGCATTTCTTAACCCTTTACTGGTAAGAGGATTTTATCTGCATCAGACCCTCTCCCCTTTCCCTTTATATTTATGACAGGAGGGATGTTTGTTTCTGGTAAATTGTGCTGCAAAATAAAATCCATGTTTTAAAAATCTGCAGATGGAACTCCTCTTTTGAAGTTGACTTAGTATTGATTCTGACAGGAAGAACAGAAACCTCAAGAATTCATATTAACATACAAGTAACTAGGAGAAATAAGGAACAGGGTAAGAATTCAAAATTGATGTTTTAAAAATGTCATATACAGACATTTTGGCTACTGAAGCATAGAGTATGGCTTTCTGGTACATAGCTGGAAGGGGTAAAGGAAGTTGTGAAGGCTGCATGTGCCTATGAGATTTTCACCTAGGAGATGGGATTAGATGAGATGTCACTATGGTTGTGTGCTAAATCTAGACAGTAGAAATGTGGCCAAGAGGAGCTGCTTTCTGTAGCAAAGGAATATAAACTAAAAAGATGACCTGAATATCTTTTTAAAAGGAAACTTGATGCATCTTCTGCTATCTTTTTATTTTGAGATTTATGAATATAAAGCAACACACAGTACCAGTTATAAAACCCTGTAGGAGCAGAAAATTTCCTTTTAATTTGGGAGTTGTGGTACTCCTCTGAGAACTGCTGTAAGTAACAAGCCCTAGGGAGGTCCAGGTTCTTCAGCTTTTGAATAGTGTGAACGTTTTTTTTGATGGTCAGATATTAATTTTTTTTCCTGGAAAAATAGATAAACCTCAAAAAGCCCGCATTGGCAAAAAAGTTGAGCTGAAGTGGAATTGAGAACAGAACCTTCTGATCGTTTTGAAGATCTGTTCCACAGTGTATAGTTAAACAGTGTCTGCGTTCTCTGATGTTCCTAATGATTTAGTGTTTCCATGGACATAAATGTGGGTGATTCATTGCAGTTATTTCTGACTGGCTTGTTTTTTGTGGTTCTAAGTTGTTCAAGGAGTCAACAGCAGAATGTTTTTTCTTTAATTATATATTTTAGAACTTAAGAGTCCTGATATGATACAAATGAGTATAGACAGCAAAGTTAGCTCCATACAGTGGTTTCAGACATTGAAGTCTGTTCTTTTTTACAAAAGAATATGCAATTCCTGCAATACAGAGTTTTGAATACAAATTATAGTGCTGCCTGCTAAGGTAGATTTGACTTAACACTTGTATTTATTGAAAAAATTACTATGTACCAGATAACGGAATGGGGGAAAGTAGCTTTCCTTTGTACAGGTGGATTTTGCCTTGGCTTCCTAAAATAAGGCAGACATGAAGAATGGGAAGACTGCTTATAATAGCTTTGTAGTGGATATATATTTTTAAGGCACCTGTAAGATGTGACTTCAAGTGAACTGATGATAATTTCCCAGACACAAGGTAGATTAGGTAATATCTTTTATTGGACCAACTTCTGTTGGTGAGAGAGACAAGCTTTTGAGTGACAGAGTCCTGTGGCACCTTATAGACTAACAGACGTATTGGAGCATAAGCTTTTGTGGGTAAATACCCACTTCATCAGATGCATGCAGTGGAAATATCCAGAGGCAGGTCTAAACCTCGTTATCTCTAGCCTGACTCTTGCTTGCAGGCATCTGACGAAGTGGGTATTCACCCACGAAAGCTTATGCTCCAATATGTCTGTCGGTCTATAAGGTGCCACAGGACTCGTAGTCTGGATCTGTAGAAGCGACAAACATGGCTACCCCTCTGAAGCTTTTGAGCTTACACAGAGCTCTTCTTCAGGTCCGGGAAACGAAGGCCATGTCTATACGAACAGCGCTGCAGCGGCGCAGCTGTACTGATATAGCTGCGCTGCTGCAGCACATCTGGTGAAGACACTGTATGCCAATGGGAAAGAGCTCTCCCCTTGGCATAAAAAACCCACCTCCATTAGCGGTGTAAGCTGTGTCAGCAGGAGAAGCTTTCCCGCTGACATAGCACTGTGCACACGAGTGCTTATGTTGGTGTCACGTATATCGCTCGGGATGAAATATTCACACCCCTGAGCAACATAAATTTTGCCGACATAGGTTGTAGTGTAGACATAGCCTAACTCAGGGTTTGTTCTACATATATAGCGCTGCAGCGCGCAGTCAAGACTCTATGCCGACAGGAGACGGTCTGTCAGCATAGGTACTTCACCTCCTGAGAGGTGGTAGCTATGTTGACCGGAGAAGCCCTCCCATCGACATAGCGCTGATTACATTGGGGTTAGGTTGGTGTAACTGCGTCACTCGGGGGTGTGAATTTTCTAGACCCCCTGAGTGATGTAGCTATACCAACATAAGTCTGTAGCATAGACCAAGCTTCAGAGTGTCACTGCTAAATACAAGATTTGAACAAATTGTTTAGCCTAAATAGTTAACACATTTCAAGGGACCATTCAAGGTGATGTGGCCTGTTAACACTTCTCCTGTCGTAGGGAGGAAAGACTGGGAAAAAGCAGCTAGGAAGGGGTTGTTAGTGGGTTATAGTTTGTAATAAGGCATAAATCCAGTGTCTCTGTGCACTCCATGATTTTTAGTGTCTAGCAAAGTTATTAATTTAAGCTCCAAGGCTCATCTTTTGAAAGTGTTCAGATTTTGTTTGAGGAGGAGGATTAATAGGTCAGATAGTGATCATTTTGTGAAGTGATCTCTAACTCCACATTCTACAGGCCATTATCCTCTGATCCCACTGAGGAGTACCAAAAGAAACTAGACCATTTGCTCCAGAAACTCCCTGGAAAAGCACAGGAACAGATCTGTACAGACAAGTGCCTTGAACCCCGACCAGGGGTATTCTATTTGCTACCCAAAATCCATAAACCTGGAAATCCTGGACGCCCCATCATCTCAGGCATCGGCACCCTAACAGCAGGATTGTCTGGCTATGTGGACTCTCTCCTCAGGCCCTATGCTATCAGCACTCCCAGCTGTCTTTGAGACACCACTGACTTCATGAGGAAACTACAGTCCATTGGTGATCTTCCAGACAACACCATCCTGGCCACTATGGATGTAGAAGCCCTCTACACCAACATTCCACATAAAGATGGACTACAAGCCATCAGGAACAGTATCCCTGAGAATGCCACGGCTAACCTGGTTGCTGAACTTTGTGATTTTTGTCCTCACCCACAACTATTTCACATTTGGGGACAATATATACCTTCAAGTCAGCGGCACTGCTATGGGTACCCGCATAGCCCCACAGTATGCCAACATTTTTATGGCTGACTTAGAACAATGCTTCCTTAGCTTTCGTTCCCTAATGCCCCTACTCTACTTGCGCTACATTGATGACATCATCATCATCTGGACCCACGGAAAAGAAACCCTTGAGGAATTCCACCACGATTTCAACTATTTCCATCCCACCATCAACCTTAGCCTAGACCAGTCCACACAAGCGGTCCATTTCCTAGACACTACTGTGCTAATAAGCGACGGTCACATAAACACCACCCTATACCGGAAACCTACTGACCGCTATACTTACCTATATGCCTCCAGCTTCCATCCAGGATACATAGCATGATCCATTGTCTACAGCCAAGCTCTGAGATACAACCGCATTTGCTCCAATCCCTCAGAGAAACACCTACAAGATCTCTATCAAGCATTCTTAAAACTACAGTACCCACCTGCTGAAGTGAAAAAACAGATTGACAGAGCCAGAAGAGTACCCAGAAGTCACCTACTACAGGATAGGCCCAACAAAGAAAATAACAGAACGCCACTAGCCGTCACCTTCAGCCCCCAACTAAAACCTCTCCAGTGCATCATCAAAGATCTACAACCTATCCTGAAAGATGATCCCTTAATCTCACAGATCTTGGGAGACAGACCAGTCCTTGCTTACAGACAGCCCCCCAACCTGAAGCAATTACTCACCAGCAACCACACACCATACGACAAAAACACTATCCCAGGAACCTATCCTTGCAACAAAGCCTGATGCCAACTCTGTCCACATATCTATTCAAGTGACACCATCATAGGACCTAATCACATCAGCCACACCATCAGGGGCTCGTTCACCTGCACATCTACCAATGTGATATATGCCATCATGTGCCTGCAGTGCCCCTCTGCCATGTACATTGGCCAAGCTGGACAGTCTCTACGCAAAAGAATAAATGGACACAAATCTGACATCAGGAATCATCGCATTCAAAAGCCAGTAGGTGAACACTTCAGCCTCTCTAATCACTCAATGACAGATTTAAAAGTGGCAATTTTTGCAACAGCAAAACTTCAAAAACAGACTCCAATGAGAAACTGCAGAACTGGAATTAATATGCAAACTAGATACCATTACCTTAGGTCTGAATATTGACTGTGAATGGCTCGGTCATTAAATTAATTGAATTTATTTCCCCTCCTTAAATACCCTTAACACCTTTGTGTCAACTGTCTGTAATGGGCCATGTTGATTATCACTTCAAAAGTTTCTTTCCTACTAACAGTTCCTTTCAATTAATTAGCCTCTTAACGTTGATATAGACACTCCCACCTTTTCATGTTTCTCTGAATGTATAAATATCTGCTTACTGTATGTTCCATTCCATGTGTCTGATGAAGTGGGTTCTTAACCCACGAAAATTTAGGCTGAAATAAATTTGTTAGTCTCTAAGGTGCCACAAATATTTTTCTTATTTTCATTTTGTGAAGTGTTCACCCACAGATAATGTAGTGTGTTTGTCTTTTATCATTTTCCTGTGTGAAAGTCTCTCTTACAATTTTCTTTTTAAAAAAGAAATAACCTTTTCTTCTACATTAGCTTCTTCCATTGTGTCTATAAATGCCCTTCCAACACACTGAAGGGGATAGTTTTGTATTTTCCTCTTTGGCTGGAGATAGGATGTGTTCCCTGATAAGCAGCTACTAGATTGGCTTTCTGGTTGTTTGCCAGAGCTGACCATGTGCATCGTCACTGATTCTTTCACAGAATGTGTGCAAATAGCAGAATATTGTTGAATTCAATTGGGTTTTCCTAGAGTTTTACATTTTCTGTTTAACCCTTTAGTTGTAGTATGTACTATGGTTGATTAGAGTGTTTGTTTCTGTATTTAAAAAAAATGCTTTTAGTTTAAGTAATTCTCATCTACCCCAATATAAATTGTTTACACCCTAGATTATTTTATACTCACGCTAACTTTTTTGGGGGGTGGGGGTTTGGTTCTGAAATCTGGTTGTTAGTTACATAGCCTCAGTAAAGGAGAAATAAAATGAGTTACATAAAGGATTTTGCAGTCTTACTGCATATGAACTTGTCTGAAATTTATTACAGAGTTCTTGGGTAACTTCTAACCAACATATTGCGGGATTTGATTACAACATGAAATTGTTAACATACAATTTGGTCTTGTGGTGTAGCTGGGACCAGTCCAAATTTTAATTACGTTCCTGAACATGTATTTGGACTTGATGTATTCAGGAACATAGTTACGATTCGGACTGGTTTTTGGATTGTGACTGAAATATTTGATTCCCATTTATGGTACAGGCGCATACTGTGCGTTGATTGTAGACTACTGTGTTGTAAGCCATTTCCCCCAACACTTTTTTTTACTGTGTAGGCAGAGACGTAAGTGACACCTGCAGCAATGCTGTAGTTAGATATTTAGTTATGAATGGAAAGCAAGATAAGTTTAAAAGCAATGCACGTTGAATTCAGTGGGGCCTTGTGTACACAATAAACACAGAATTGAGCAGTAGTGGTTAAATTTTGTTGTGTTCTATTTTGTTGTAATGTAATTTGGTCCAGCCTGTGTGGACTGAGCCAGACTATATTATAACTTGGTTAAAACCAATGCTTGAACTCGGAGACGTAGCCTATTGCAAAGCTTTTTAGCCTAGTATTTCCTTCAAACTTTTGTCATTAGTTTACAGTTTCTAGTGACGTTTCTGACTCTTGTGATTATGTTTTCTTAAATGACAGGTCACCAGATTTGCCAACTATGAGTGAATGTTAGTACTGTTTAACAACCCATAATGTAGCAATATTATATATATTTTTAAAGAGATTGAAAACGTTGGTTTCTTTGTTTTTTAAAAAGGTGAATTAATGGACAAAGCGAAGTCCTAGAACTGCTTGACTTGAAAGTAAACATTTTACACTACTGTATGATTTTCTTGTAGGATAGTTACAGTGAGCTAAATTCTGTGGGGGAGTGCTGCTGAAACAGACTAGGAGTTCACCTATTTTTCAAGATGCTGTTTCTGCTCTCCCTCCTGAGAGTTGCACCAAGAATGCTAAACTGTAACTTTTGTTTGTGGAGAAGTGATACTGTGGGGGTTGCCTCATCTTTGACCAAGAGAGTAGTTTAAGTTGAATAATAGCGTACACTAGGTGTGCCTCTTGGCCCTAATATATCTGTAGTAATAACATGAAGTAACTTTGAACATGTTTGAACTTGTTGGATTATGATGTGTCAAGCACAAGTAGCTGCACAGCACAACTGGAAATATTTGATAGACCTGTAGTTAGGTATAATATATCCCCTGCCTATTATAAATGGAAATTTTTGGCCACTCTGTGACTTGCAGTTGCAATTAGAAAGGCATTGCTTTTGTTAATGTATTGTAAACAGTTCCTTACACTTATTGTATAATATAAATGCAGTTTAGTGAAGTCGTTGGAAGGAACAAATAAAACACTTTCTCAGCTTTACTTAAGATTATTTTGTTTGAACAATTGATAGTAATGGATAAAACATTTAAACACAGTTAAGCCTGACTTAGTATACTTATGCTCTGTAGCTAATATATTTTATTCTGCATGATGACTGGCTGATGAATCAGAATTGGACTGTAAGAACCGAAGATTATAGAGAAGTTCCAAGTTTAATGAGTATTCTGAAAGTTGGAATCCTAGTGTGAGATTTTTAATATGCTAGACTTTAAGTATATTATATAGCTATTATATAGCTAATGTTCATTTGAAATAGTGGGGGGCAAGGTGATCAGAATGATTCTAGATTGTTTGTATTCGTTAGTATGTCTCAAAAGGCTTTAGTATGCACTTCTAAAGCCTTCTCTATTGTATGGTCTTTTGTTTTTTAGCTGAATATAACACCCATTTGAGTTTGAACAGTGTATAAAAATGAGAGGTTTCAGATAGTGTCTCAAGTACTGTCTGTTAATTCTAAGTTGGCATTCTGAAAATCCACATGTTAATCCTAATGTGTAACTTTAGTGTTTTCATGGATAATGGGATTTTGTGTAAATTAAATTTTTCTTTTGAAAATTAATTGCAAGTCCAGTATGGAGCTGTATAATATGTACGCCTGAAATAAAAGCTTATTGTTTTTTCCTGTTTATTGTAAAATATTGTAAAGTACATGAGCAGAAGATCAGCAAAATAAATCCTCCGAAGCCTCAGATTGGTATCCACTAATAGAGAGAGAATCCTCACCTCTGACCTGTTGCTGGGAATAAAATCATGGGAATGGTGAGGATATTGCTGATGCTGCTACTGACCCTATCCAAAAATAAACCTTTCTTGTGGTGACATGTGCTGTGTTGCTTGCTTCTGGAGAATGTTTTTGTCTATTAAGTGCCTATAATAATATTTATTATAATCAAGAGCCTAAAGGAGGTGGGTGGAAATGAAGTAATGTTACTCTCAAGCTCTGCTCACAAACTAGCTCCTCCCACTTGATGCCAAAACACTCCATTCTCTGTAGATCTGCAAAACATTGTTGTGACACAACTTTCTTGCATGCTTTGCTTAGCTGCAGAATGGTTAATGATTTTTCATCATTAGACTTGACTTACTCCTTTGAACTAAACTAACTGCAGATTCTGTACTATCAGGTTCTTATTTTAGGTTAATTATTTGAGTTCTCTTTGGAACCCAAATGGGCTAGAGACTTTTTTTTTTAAATTAAAGCTTAGATTGTGGAGTCAAATGGTAGCTTCAAAAAAAAAAAATCAGTTCTCAGAACCATTGTGAACTGACCCAGTTTGATCCCTTCTGAGGCTAAAACAAGAAACTACATATTTCACTAATTTAAAATGTGGGTCTATTTTGAAAATTGAATAAGGCAATACATTTTACTCCATGTGTCTGCCCCGTGTACATATTTGCTTACTTTTGTCAATGAAGTAAGTCTTTACTCCTACTATCACTGCAGAGCTAATGCAGCTATGAGATCCTATTCTGTTCCACACATGAAAAGAACTGAAATGAATGGGGCTATACTGATCTCCACCAGCAGAGGATCTGCCCCGTACTTGTAGACAATAGTTGGTACAGATACATTTGATAGGGTGAAACTTTATAGCAGAAAAAAGCCCTCATGCTTCAGGATAGGCCCACTGCAAGATGTTAGGAAGAAAAGCTACGTCCTAATTGCCAAGCAGTTTTTTCTTAACCATCTGTATTGGGCCCTGCCAGATCCAGGATAGTGGCCGGAGACGTAACTTGGTCCGTCTTAGTATGGCAATTTCTGTGTTTCTAATAGAGAACAGAATTTGGTTTGCAAAATTTCTATTACTTATGCTGTTTCAGATTTGTAAACTGTCAGAACTTTCAGTTTCTAGGGTCAGTTTGCAGGTTTATGTATAGACTAATCAAACAAGACCTGGAAATCAGAGACACATATGCAATCCTGTGGTGCTTTTTTTGAAGTTAGTTTTCAGAACAGAGATGACCTTAAATTAATTAACTTGGGAGAAAAAAAAAACGGTAAAAATTGCACATTAGTAGTTAGATACAGTAACTCCTCATTTAAAGTTGTCCCGGTTAACGTTGTTTCGTTTTTACTTTGCTGATCAATTAGGAAACATGCTCATTTAACGTTGTGCAGTGCTCCACTATTATGTTGTTTGGCTGCCTGCTTTCTCCACACCTGGCAGCCTCCCTACGCCCCCTCCTCTCCCCACAGCGCCACCTGCCCACCAGCAGACCACAAGGATCAGCGCCTTCCCCCATCTCCTCCTGCCCGTGACAGTCAGCTGGCTGGCGGCATTTTGGAGCAGGGGGGAGGAGCGAGGACTCCACGTACAGGCTCTCCCTCCCTTCTTTGCCGCAAACCAGCTGATTGCCCCGGGCAGGAGGCGGTGGGGAGGGAGGGGTAGCCTGCGCGTCAAGTCCTCACTCCTCCCCCTTTCCCTCCTGCCTTCTAAACAATACAGGATTTACCATGGCACCGGGCCCATGGTCCAAGGGGGCCCGGCCCGGCCCGTTCTTCTCTGCGCCCCCTCTCCCCCGTGGGGGCAGAAGCTTAGTGCTGCCGGCTCCTGCTGCAGCAGGGCTCTGCTGGCAGCCAAGCTCCTCCTCCGCCTCTTTCCCCAGCATGCTACATTCCCTCCCCTCCCCCTCTCTCCCTGCTGATCAGCTGCTTGCTGGCAGGAGGGAGGAGGCGGAGGAGGAGCAGAGCCTCAGCGCACTTGCTGCTCTGGGGTGGGGGGCGGGGGAGGAGGAGGAGGAGGGGGGGGCCTTGGGGAAGGGGCTGGAATAGGGGCATACCCCCTCCAGCCCCCCTGCTGTGAGCACCCCGACGACCCCAGTCCACACCCCCAGCCCTCTGCCCTGACCCCTGCACCCCCCCCCCCCACCAGTATTAAATTGCTTGTTTAAAATTGTTTAAAATGTATATAATGCCTTTTGTCTGGCAAAAAAAAAATTTCCTTGGAACCAACCCCCCCTATTTAAATTAATTCTTATGGGGAAATTGGATTCGCTTAACATCGTTTTGCTTAAAGTTGCATTTTTCAGGAACATAACTACAGTGTTAAGTGAGGAGTTACTGTACTAAGTGTAGCTCTGTCATCATGTTGGTCAATGGGCAAAGTAATAGCTGACAGCTTGGATTTTTTTAATACCTAATTTAAAAATACCATTTTTTCCATTCTTCTTTTGCAAGGAGACAGATGGGTTACTGACTCTCACATAACCTACTTACAATATTATAATTACAACTTTCCCCAAGCTGGAGCCTACCGCTTTTTATATGTATTGGTTAAATATGGAAAAATAAAAACAGGTGGATTGATATAAATTTAAATTCACCTTTTTTTGGGCCTTTGGGGTGATCTATGTAAAAATGGCAATAAGTGGTTTTTTTGTTTTTTTTATTTTTTGTTTTGTAAAAAGCTATAATTTTTGTAGTTGTCCATGGGTGATTTAAAACAACTTGTGTGTATTCCTTTCACTGTAATTAGTTTATTGTAACTAGATAATTACTGTAACACCATTATTTTTCTACTCTTGATTCAAGCATTTAACAGGAATTAAGCAATATTACCACAGTATACCATGCTACCATAGATGAGGCACTTGAATAAAATACTATTCTAACTCTGAAGCTGTGTTCAGACAATTTTGTTCATAACACCTGCAGTTTGTGTGCAGGTGAGCAACATTCAGCAAGTGTTTAGTAGCCTTGAAAGACTCTAAACAGAACCACCTAGAAATGTTAGTATGGATTATTTTTGTTGAAGTAGGAATCAAAAATGCATTTGAAAGGACTAGTTTGATGACCCGAAACATCCTGGGTAGGTCTGGAAGCTTTAATTTAAGATGGTTTGTAATTTGTGTTTGTAAAGCAGCTACACAAAGTATACTTATGCCCATATGGCTTCAGTTCTAGCTCTGTGAGAGACTGACTGACTCTCCCAATGTACCATCAAAGCAGCTGAAGTCATGTTAGCTATTTCTAGTCCATAGATTTAAACATCTGGGAGCTAGTTGGTGGCAAGTGTTGGAGGGTCTTGATCCTTGAATGTTTTTCTCCTACTGTTCTGACAGAGCCCACATTTGATCTTTTGGTGGTACACTGGAAAGCCCTTTCCCTAGGCTTTTGCTTGGTTGGGGATAGAGAGCGGTTGAGTGCGCTGACTTTGGGTAGGATAAAAGTTTTTTCTTTTATTTTTTCCCCTTTGGCCTTTAAAGTCATTTTGTTAAATTTTGTTTGTCCACCTGAGACCCTGAAATGGCACAATTTGTAAATAGAAAATCAATCATGGACATTATCCCGAAATGTTTTGGGAATGTTCCATTGGTGTAAAGTGCATCAGATTGAGTCTGATGCTAAACCTGGACCTCTTACCAGCTACACTTACAATCAAAGCCCGTTGCACATACTCTGTGGATATCAGACCTACATTCTTTGGCAAGGCTCCCTGATTTCGGTAGCAAAGCAACACTAAATTCTGTGATGATGTTGATTTTAAAATAATTCTAGAACATAGTTTTTATTTCATTAGCACTATCTTTTACAGTGAATTTAGAATAATTTCAGCACTATCAAATATTATGACGGAGCTCTATAGTTGAAGTTGTGTTGAGATTTGCACTTAAAACAGGGATTACATTTCCTTTTATACAAAGAATATTGTGTCTTACCTCTCTGGAAGGAGTATGTGCTATACATCTGGAGAAGAATGTTCTGAGATTTTTCAGGTAAATCTGTTAGTTAAAAGCATTTAAAAATCACCCAATTTTTTTTTAATTTGTATAACTTTGGTTCCATGTAGCAAAGATATTTCTGAAGCTTGAACATTTAAAATTGACTCCGTTATAGGCAGTTGAAGTTAATGATTATGCAAATAGTTGATTTATGAATACTTGTAACCATTTCTGTTTACATTACAATGTTATAATTAATTTGTCAAATTAATTTGTCAAAGTGTATTTTATGACTATTAAGGTGAATAAATAATTACGTCCAATCTGCTCAAAAGAGAATGGTGGCTCAATACCTCATATGGGAAGCTGATGGAGAAGCATTCTTTATTAAAAGGACTGCCTTGCAACTCAGCCAGATAAGTGAATTTGAGTTTCATTGACTGTGTGGTAGGCAAGGATCTGCACCCAGGAATTGTCTCCTTGACCTTTGGAAACTCATAGGAGGGAATTGCTTTTCTGTGGATTTCCTAAGGTTTACAGGAGAACAACCTCCTATATAATTCCTAATAAATGCAGTGAGGGAACTTGTCATCTTCACTCCCTATACATGTTGACAAGCTCCCTTATGCACTGCCTTATTCTCCCTGGCCAGTAGTCTACCAACAGTCAATGCCCCTCTCCACTGCCATCTCCTATTGATTATTTGTAAATGGTGTGTGTAAAATATATAAATATTTCAAATGTCAACCTTTGTGTGTTTGTTCATCTCTCCAGCCCCTCAAATAACTGAAATCACGTTGCCACACTAGCTTTTTGACGTTTGATTTTTGTGTTATAACATACAGTGAATATACGCATGGCAGTGTGTGTGTATTACCACAATATTTGTGTATGATTTGGTTTAGTAATGAGTGTTGTATGGTTTTTTTGGGGTGGGGCGCGGAGGTGGGGCTGGAGAGTCATAATGTAAATAAATAGTGGAACCTTTTAGCATGAGATCAATTTAGGCACATAAAGAAAATATCTAATTTCAACACAGTGGGAATTTTTAAAAGAATTACCAGAAAAAATACATACTTTCTAATTTCCTCCAGGACCAATAGTATCACAATAAGGATATTGGATAACCTAAGGAATTCCAGAGAATTTTCATGAATGGTTAATGTGCCAAAAATTATTCCAGCAAAAAAAAAAAAAGGTGGTTATTGTTTTTATTGAGCATGTCAAGCAGAAAGGAATTAAGGTTTTGTGGGACCCTGGGCCACAGCAAGTGGGGGCCCCTCCCCATCCCTTCTGTCCACAGCCTGGCCCTTTCCACCCCTTCTGCCTGAGAGCCCTGCCCCTTGTGCTGTGACCCACAGCCCCATCACATTAGAATCATAGAACTGGAAGGGACCTCGAGAGGTCATTTAGTCCAGTCCCCTGCACTTGTGGCAGGACTAATTATCTAGACCATTCCTGACAGGTGTTTCCTAGCCTGCTCTTAAAAATCTCCAATGATGGAGACTCCACAACCTCCCTAGGCAATTTATTCCACTGCTTAACCACCCTGACAAAGTTTTTCCTAATTTCCAAACTAAACCTCCCTTGCTGCAATTTAAGCCCATTGCTTCTTGTCCTATCCTGAGAAATTAAGAAAAACAATTTTTCTTCCTCCTCGTAACAACCTTTTACATACTTGAAAACTGTTATGACCCCTCTCAGTCTTTTCCAGACTAAACAAACCCAATCTTCCCTCATAAGGTCTAGAAAACATGACCTTAATCATTTTTGTCGCTGTTCTCTGGACTCTCTCCAATTTGTCCACATCTTTCCTGAAATGTGGTTCTCAGAACTGAACACAGTACTCCAGTTGAGGCCTAATCAGCGTGGAGTAGAGTGTAAGAATTACTTCTCGTTTCTTGCTTACAACACTCCTGCTAATGCATCCCAGAATGATGTTCGCTGTTGACTCATATTCAGCTTGTGTTCCACTATGACCCCCAGATCCCTTTCTGCTGTGCTCCTTCCTAGGCAGTCATTTCCATTTTGTATGTGTACAACTGATTGTTCCTTCCTAAGTAGAGTACTTTGTATTTGTCCTTAGTGAATTTCATCCTATTTACATCAGATCATTTCTCTAGTTTGTCCAGATCATTTTGAATTTTAATCCTATCCTCTGAAGCACTTGCAACCCATCCCAGCTTGGTATGGTCCGCAAACTTTATAAGTGTACTCTGTATGCCATTATCTATCTAAATAATTGATGAAGATATTGAACAGAACTGGACTCAGAGCTGATCCCTGCAGGACCCTACTCGTTATGCCCTTCCAGCATGACTGTGAACCACTGATAACTACTCTCTGGGAATGGTTTTCCCAACCAGTTTTGCATCCTCCTTATAGTAGCTCCATCTAGGTTCCATTTTCTTAGGTTTTTTTTAATGAGAAGGTCCTGCGGGACAGTATCAAAAGCTTTACTTCAAGCTATACCACGTTTACTGCTTCTCTCCCCCCTCCCCCCCCCCCCCGCCAAAATCCACAAGGCTTGTTACCTTGTCAAAGAAAGCTATCAGGCTGGTTTGACACTATTTGTTTTTGAGAAATCTATGCTGTTACTTATCACCTTATTCTAGATTATTGCAAATTAATTGCTTAATTATTTGCTCCATTATCTTTCCAGGTACAGAAATTAAGCTGCCTGGTCTTGTCCTTATTTTCCTGGGTTTTCGTTATTTTCCTTTTTAAAGATGGGCTCTATATTTGCCCTTTTTCCATTCTTCTGGAATCTCTCCCATCTTCCATGACTTCTCAAAGATAATAGCTAAAGGCCCAGATATCTCCTCAATCAGCTTCTTGAGTATTCTAGGATGCATTTCATTAGTCCCTGGTGACCTGAAGACATCTTTTGTCCAAGTAATTTTTAACTCGTTCTTTCCATATTTTAGCCTCCTCTGAGCCTACCTCATTTTCACTGGCATTCATTACATTAGATGTCCAATTACCATCAACCTTCTGGGTGAAAAACTGAAACAAAGAAGTCATTAAGCACCTCTGCCATTTCCACATTTTTGGTTACTGTATTATTCCCCCCCGCCACATTGAGTAATGGGCCTACCCTGTCCTTGGTCTTCCTCTTGCTTCTAATGTATTTGTAGAAGAAAAATTAATTTTTGCTAGAAGTAGAATAAGATCTCTTCTCTCCCCCCCCCCCCCCACCTTGTATTCAGTTGCCCTGTTGAATGAATGAGGTGTGAATGAGGAAGGCGTGGAAGGCAGGCACCTCCAGACAGCTGCAACCCTTGGAGAGGGGATGGGAACCAGACCAAGGACAATCAAACTTGTCAAGTGGGCTGACTAGAGAAGAGCAGACATACTGATGGCCTTGGGGGTTAGAAGCAAGCACCTTCCTTTGGGAACACCCTCTTTGCAGCATTGGGACAACCCCCAGCCCAGAGACAAGCAGCAAAAAGGACCAACGGACATAGTCCCAGATTTTGGGCCGCACAGTGAGCCCACCTACTCACCCCCCGCAGGCCGCACAGTGAGCCCACACGGGCCGCATGCAGCCCCTAGGCTGCATGTTGTGCAGGCCTGTTCTATGTGTTGAAGGGAGTTGCTGGGTACTGTACTTTTTGGGGGATATTAAATACTCATATCTTTTGATTAAAAATATAGCTTAACATACATTATCAAAATTCCTAAAATACTAGAAAATAACTTTCTAATCCAGAAAGTAGAAACTCCAAGCTCAGAAGTTACCCTATATCTATTTCTTGGCAATAGAGAAGAACTGGATGTGAAGATAAAAGTGAACCTTGGAACCAGTGACTGAGCTAATTTGAATTTAGAGTAATGAGGAAAGAATGGCTTTCCAAATTTGCACCAGTATGAAGATAAAGGACTTCAGGTAAGCAAGTTTTGAGGACTTAACTAATGTAGGGCCTGATTCTGCCACCCATGCTCACATTTAGTAGTACATTATTCTACAAGCAGTCATATTGAAATGAACAGACTACTTTCAGAGTATATTACTACTAATTGTGAGCAGAACTGAAAAGATTATATCACTTATTACAGAATTGTAAGGAAAATGTAGAGAAAATTAGTACACTGGCTTCTGGGAAGTTGTTCTTCATATCTTGTCTGTGGACCCATCACATTTTTCTGGCCATGATATCTGTCACGGGGTTAGGACTCACCACCGTGGCGCCTCCTGCTGGTTGTCTCCTGGGAATTAGCTCCATCCAGTGGAGCACCCTTTGCCGGTGGCGTCCCGCCTGTTGTTTCGCCCTTGGTAGGCGTCTGGACCCGCATTGCTCCCAGCTCGCGGCATCCCCTTCAGGACACTGTCCTCCGGCAGTGCCCCCTAGTCCACGCTCACCCCCTTCTGGGGGGCAGGGGGGTGATCAGCAGTCTCTCTGCACCCCAGCCACCATGTTCAACCACACCCCCAAAGTCTAATCCCTCCTGTCAGGGATCTGGCATAGTCCATAATGGCCGCTCCCTACGGCCGATGTCCGGGTGTACTGCAAAGAGGGGAAGTGGGGGGGGACCCAGGCCCTCCCTCTACTCTGGGTTCCGACCCAGGGACCCTCTGACGGCAGCCTCGCTGTCCTCCCTTCACTCCCCTTGTCTGTCCCCTTCCCTGGGCCACTTCCCCTATGGCCCCTTGCACCCGCTAGACCCTTCCATTCAGGGCCTGCAGGCTACGGGGTAGAGCTCCCTTCCACTCCCTGAGCCTGCGCAGCACTGCGCTGTCCATGGTGCTAGTCCCCCAGCTCTGGAGACTGACCTTCCCCTGTCGAAGGCCTGGGACAGACTACCTGCTCCTCTCCTGAGCAACCTTTATGTAGGGCTGAGCCTGGCTCTGATTGGCCGCCTCCTGCTCAGCCCTGATTGGCTCTTTAACAGGCCCTCTCTGATTGGCTGCCACCTTCCGCAGCCTCTCTGACCTGTCTTAGCCCACTCTTGCAGGGGAATGGGGCACCCGCCCCACCACAATATCCAAACCACTGTTCGAGAGTATGAATCAGAAATAGATGGAGAATTCTTACAGAGAGTAGAGACTTGCATTAACCATTTGTTATTGCCTTCAAAACTTTTTATCCTTCTCATTTTGACATTAGAGACAGATTAGGAATTACAGTTCCTCCAGTCCTCAATTCTTTTTAGATAAAATTGAAATTTGTGATACTAATACATGAAAAATTTGTTTGTTTATCCCACAAATCAAAGCAAAATCTGTGAATGGTCATGCCTTAATATGAAATGCATTTTCAGATCTGGGCCTATGGGGCTTTCCTAGCTTTGACTGGTTGGGGTTCTCTCTGGGTTAATATTTAACTGACATCAATCATTGCATAGCACAGAGGGCCTTTGTGTGAAAGAGGTCTGATTTCTTCATGGATTGCCAAAATTTTGTATATGGGTTGGCAGAATGCATGCCCAACTTTTGATGAGATTTTATATGGTAGTAATTAAACCATAAAAATTGAAGTAAAAACACCATATTATGAGGTCTATTATTAAAATTAGTCTTCTAATGTAAAAGCTACATGAAGAATATATGTTATGGAAAGTATCTGAGAATGATTGATGGCCTACTTTCATGCTTAAATGTTAGCCTTTTTTAAAACGAGTTTAAAAATGAGATTTTTGGAAAGGACAAAGGGAAGTTAGCCTTTTCAGTGGGAATTGAGTGTCTAACTCCTCTTTATGCTTTTGCAAATTTCTCCCTTGAAGTGTGGCTATTCAGGAGACTATGATCTATATGATCTTGTATTTCAGAAGTGGTTTGAGTTTGCAGGAGCCTTGTCTTCACTGGTAATCTACCAGCCCAGTAAACAGCAATGTCAGTGGGCTCTGCATATCATCCATTGTTTTTGTCCATAAGAACTGTGGCCATTATACGTCATTCAAAATTTGTGTGTTCTGAGGAGGGTAAAAATGGGGAAAAGATGCCTGCTGGAAGATGGGGGGGACATAATGGACTCCTCCTAAAGGGGCCTCAAGGAATCCAAAATTGCTTGTATGAGAGACCATATTCCTGCAAAGTATATCTTCTAACATAAATTTCTTTATGCCATGACTTGGGAATTCCAAGTGACTGTTCTGAGACCATGGACAAAAAAGCAGTTTAGCTGGAGTTTGATGGGAAGCTCTGATAGTAATGTATGTTCTGAGATAGGCCACAAGGCATACCTTATACAAAGATTATTACGATAGTGTGTAAGGTGTGAATACAGGGAGGCATTCCATCACACCCATTTTGGAATAATCCTTCTGTTTGATCTCTCCCTTTTAAAATAATCCTAGCTTTTTTTCCCCTGGGTTTAGTGAATCCACTTTCCTTTCTGTGTTTGAGCATTATTTCTATAAGGCTGAGAATTTGTATGTTAAATTTTTTTATTTAAAAAACACAAACACAAGAAAACACTGATACTTTGAGGCACCCAAACTTGGAGAATGTATTGCAAAGCTTGCCTATTGTCCTTAATTAGTGAAAGTGCTGGGCCCACTGCATCGGAGGTAATGACTAGAGTCTTATGCTAGTAACAGCTGGTGTGTTCGTGAGTGAATGTCTTCAAATGAAAGTCAGGTCAAAAAGAGTTCTAATGAAATTTGATGGTTGTTTTTTTTGTTTTGTTTTGTTTTTTTTAAATTTCAGGCAGGTAGGCTTTTCTGCATATTATATTTAATTCCTTTTTTCCTTTTTATATTCACTTTTGTTGACATTCACTTTGGTTTGTTAAACCTACATAAAAGGCTGTTGTATTATGGTCTATGAGCGGTAAACACTGCTTTTTATAAGATGTATTTTGTAACAATATATTTGTTCCTCAGTTTTGTTGTGGAAAGGATATCCTGTATTTGTTTGTTTTGTGGATTGCCATACGTTCTTGGAAACTAAGGATTAGAGATACCATTAGCATTGTAGATACCATTGCATTTGAACACACACAACAGATATAAGACACGTGCAAAATGTGATGTTGGTTGGCGGGAGAGAGTTGATCATATTGTTCCTTTTTATAGCCATTTTGCAGCAAGGACCCAACCCCGCCCCCCCCCCCCCCCCAACAAAAACCTTAGAGCAAATGTGAGGAGGAATGAGCAGATGCTCCTAAAAAGAGCATCATGTTAGATTTGTGCTATGCTGGGAGTGGAGATTTTATATAAAATGGTTCTTGGCAGCTTATCAAATAAAGTACAACAAGCTAAATCTCTGAAAAGGTGTTAAAAATCAGATCTATATGTATAGCTCAGTCAGGAGAACAAGAGCCTTGAATAAGGAACTGAAATAAATGTTACTTAAGTTGAAAAAATAAAAACCATTGTTGCACCTTTTTACTAAAGGGAGAAAAGAAGCGTGTCTTTGGTAGTTTGCTTCTGTTTGTACTTTTAAATTATGTAGATGACTGAGCTTTAAATTAGAGTTGCTTTAAGCCAGGGGTCTCAAACACATGGCCCCGCGGAGTTATTTCTTGCAGCCCGCCATAGGCGCCAACTCCCTGGCAGCCAAGCTCCAAACATTACTGAGTGTTTATATTTTATTATAATCCCTCTTTGCATTACAGTTTTTAAAAAGTTAATACATTGACTTTTAATAGAATACTATATTACTCTTCATTTTTTTCATTTTTGACTGTACTTTTGTATCGTTGTATGAAAAGGTTTCAGTGATGCGGCCCTCGGGCCAATTTACTAGTTCCCATGTGGCCCTCATGGTGATTTGAGTTTGAGATCCCTGCTTTAAGCTTTGGAGTACACTGATTTGGAAGGTTGGAGAAGAATGGAAAGAAGGTTGCAACTTGTATCATCTTCTGTATCCCTTCATTTCAAAATGGCTGGTTATGAAGAAATATGCAGTCCTGGAGAAAGCTGCTGCTTATCTGTAGCAATACCATTAAACCACAAGTGGTAGCAAACATCTTATTTAGGTGCTGGTAGGTGAATTAAGAAGCCTGACTTCAGGCTTCAGCTTTTAAAAAATTTGGCCCTATGCAGGTAAATACCAACACAACAAGTTGCAAGAAATAAGTAGTTTCAAATGATTGGAACTAGGTTCAAGCTCCTTTATAAACTTCATAATAAAAATATTTTTAACTATTGGATATTTCAAATAACCTTACAGAGTCCTCCGTCAACAGCCTGTAAGTCTCATAGTTTAAAACAATCCCTTCTCCAGTTACTTATTTAAGTTAAGGACATTTAGAAATTGGAAATGGCAGAAAAAAAATAGTGTTTAAAATCAAGTTTAAAACCCTACAATTTTAAACGTGATTTGTCCCCATCCAAGCTGGCTAGTTATACAGTGGTTAAAACAGTGTTTTAAAATGAGTTGAGCAAACCTAGTTTTAGCCCAGTTGTGATGGAGCCAAAGAGAATGCTGTCTTGTGACTGGAAATATAGGAGTGAGGTATTCTCTAGGGTTGTGCTCCCAACTCTGCTGCAGGCATGCTGTATGTCTTGAGGAAAGTCACTTTCCCTCACTTTGTTTCCCCATTTATAAAAACAGAAAATTACCTCCCTCCCTCACAAGAATGTTATGAGGCTTAATTCATGTTTACAAAGAGCTTCTGGAAACTTAGGTTAAAGATCCTACATAATGCCTGACTACATATGTGCAAGGGTTGTGATAGAGTGTATGAAGGAAGAACTAGATAACATGACATTAGCAGTACTATGACATTTATTTAGTGTTTGATTTTTTTAATATATTTTTTAAAACATTACCTTTAAAACTTTAAAACTATATTTTTTTCAATTCCTTGAAAATCTTTCATGCCTACTCCCTACATCCATAAAGAAAAAAGGGGACAGGTTCAATTTTTTTTTTTAATTTGTAGGTCACCATAAAGTAGAGCCTCAGCTGATGAGATTTGTACTGACACTCTGTTTAGGCTCTTCTCCTATCTCTACTGACTTTTAGATTTTTTTTTATTCTCCCGTTCAGCAAGTGAAGATACATTCCTGGTGTTTTGTTGATATCATTTTTAGAGTTAAGTGTCTGGTATAGCTGTCGCTTTTTTTGATGATTTTTTTCATACTAATGACATTTCTTAGCTTGTGTATTAGTCCAAAATCACCCCTCTGTCCCTAAAATTGTTTCATTTAGGTCTTCTAAACCAGGGTTTCTCAACCTGTGGATCAGCCACTGCAACTTATGGGGCCCTAGCACCACTCAGGTTTGGCCCAGCTGTCATGATGATGAGAGTCAGGGTAGGCCAAATTTTACTGAGTGGCGCTGTAATCCCCTGAGCCAGGTCACATCTCCACTCTCACAAATTTGGTCCAGTAAGAGGAGTGGGCAAACCCTGAGCGGTGCTGTGACCTCGGAGATTGCAAAACCCAGAGCTCATAGCCAAGCCCAGCCAACCCCACAGCACTGGAGCTGCCACTGTGGGGTGAGTGCCAGGCAGGACCCAACCCCCTCGGGGGCGGGATCCGACTGAAATAACCACAGGGACTGGTTTGCAACAGGCCATAAACATTTACAAATGGCTCCTGAGCCTAAAAAGGTTGACAATCACTACTGTAAACCTCTGACTAATCCCCCTTGTTTTTCAACTTTCCTCTTGCCACATTTAACAACTTGTGTGGTTAAAAATTCCTGTCTTTGCAGAAAAAAAAAGGTTAGATACTGTTCCTTTGGGTGCCAGTCAAGACCACTCCTGACTCTTCCGGTGAGGTCTTCGCTGGTCTCTGCCCCTTCTCTGGAGCAATGTAACTGAAATTTGGGCCAACATAGAATAATTTTCAGCCTTTTCTGGTCCTAAATGTGAGTCTTGAACGTCGGTCCCCAAATGTTTGGCACTTTTCAGCATGGGGTGATAAGGTAATCTTAAGTTTTGTATTGTTTTGTGGTGGGTGGGTTTTTTTTTTTTTTTGGTATTTTAGGACTATTAGTTTTGTTTCACTGATGAAAAAGATTCAGGTAATTTAATCAGATGACAATATTCAAATTTATCCATTTCATGTAGTCATTTCTTTGTTTCCCTCTGCTGGGTTGGATCTGCAGCACATGCAAACTATGTGCATGTGTATCTGTGGAGAGACATGAGAGTGGTTTGGAGGGAAACATAGTCATTTCTTTGTTTCCCTCTGCTGGGTTGGATCTCAACAGATGTAAGATTCTGCTGGATACAGACATTAATTTAAAGTTTAGAAACGTACCGTTCTGGTGGAAAGGATTACATGGTCTCCTGTAAGCTTTACATCAGGAGAGTCATGGGTTATTTTGTCAAAGGGGTGTAGTTTGATAGTTAAGCATTTACCATACATTCTACAGACTGTGAAGATTGAGTAATGGCAATTCTGGAACGTGTTTGGTAGCAAAGACAAACTAAGACTTCTTTCAAGTAATTTATATGGGAGTGTAACTGTGTAATGTTTTATGACTCATTTGTAGACTTTCCTCTTAAAAACATACTTTGTCCATAGTTCAGTTCTACTCACTGAGAGGAGCAGGGAACAAGTTGATTTGACAGTCCTCAGGTATTTAGAGATATTAGATTATCTCCAAAGTCTGTTCAAATTCCTCCTCTAAACTCACTTTTTGCTCAGCCTTTGGTTACCAACTCCCCACTCCCAAAGATATGCTGGAATCCATCTTTAAATTTTAATACAGTTTAAAAAAAGAGAAGAGGAACTCATCATATGCACCTCTAATATTAATAACATTTCCCAATCTGTGTGTGTTGCAATTCTTCTTGTCTTTTACCATCTCTCCACATCCTGTTTGTCCCCCTTATTGTGGTAAGCTGAATTTAGATTCCACATTTCTGGGGAGAGGGATGTGTCATTTTAGTTGTCTGTAAAATGCTGTGTGCACCTCTGGGACTATATAGTAACTTTAAGTCACAATTGTGTGTACACAGCCTGTGGGGAAAGTGCTTCCCAGCCCAGATAAACAGACATGTACTAGCTGTGCTTGTGGTAGTCTTCAAAAAACTGCAGTGACACCATGGAGGCATGGGTATCAGCTTGGGCTAACCACCCAAGTATTTACTCAGGGGGTTGGGCGGGGTTGTACTGGCTAACTTGCCTGAACCACCACCCTTGCTGCTACAGCCACTATTTTTAGTGTGTGTGTTCGAGCACAGCTACTGTGTCTGCCTGTGCTGGGCAGCATGCTTTCCGCTGCTGTGTAAACATACCTATGGTGACTAAAGTGTGTTTCTAACTTGAAAGACATTTTCTTTTTTGGAGCAGGGGAAGAGGTTGCACTGGAGAATAAGTGAAAAGTGTTGCCTCTCAAAAGAGCATTTCAATTATGGCCGCAATGTTAAACTTTCTTACCTGACATACTGGATCATTTTCAGTTTGGGCACAGCAAGTGGAGGGAATTATACTGAACATAAAATATTAGTATTCAATATCCAATATTATTTTTGTGAAACAGATTCCTGTTTATATTCTTGCTGGCTTTTTATTTATTGAGCCTAGCACCAACTCATAACCACATGTGGCTGGGTCCTCCACACTGAGCAGATGTGTAATGTAACAGGAAGTATTTAATCTTAGTCTAACTTTTGTCAAAACTGTTACCCTGTCTAATCCTCTCCCCATGTATTCCATTAGCTTCAGTGTGGTTGCTTTGTACAGTAACACACAGAGCTGAGATGGCACTTATCTGTACCATAGACCAATGACCATTGTATTTGTTTATGTAACCTGTACTTTGGCAAATAAGGCCTCCTTTGGTTTCTCAAAGAATTTTTGCCATATTGGTAAATAAGCATTTCCCCAATCGATGTTTAATGCACCAACATTTTTTTCATTTTTTCTTTTTTTAAACATACTCTGAGACTATAGTAGTGGGTGCATTTCTTGGGTGATGAAAAGTGTGCATCAGTAGCCTAATATGGCATACCATATTGTCTTTCAGCAACAGGGTAACATTGTGAAAAACACTTCAAACCCATTTTCAAAAGTGATGTCAGCTTAAATCGTTTTTGAAAAATCACTTACATACTTTTGAAAATTGTACCCATAGTTAGTACGTATTTTTGCCAAAAAAACAGTCCCTCATTTTCCATAGATTTGTTTCTACCCTCTTCTTGCTCCCTTTAGGAAGGCCAGTCTTGGAATTTGAGAAACATTGCCCTATGTGAGCGTGTCTCAAACTTTAGCAACCCGAGGACACCCATTTTGATTTAAAATTTCACGCAGACCCCCATTAGAGAAACCCTATTTAATTTTTATATGCTTTTTAATTTTAAATATGCTTTTTTAATGGTTGGTTGATGAAGGTTTAAGTATTACACATTGTCTTAGACCTTGATTTAAACCTGTTACATCACAAGGAAATGCATTGTGGTCTAGTTCTTGATGAATGTTTGCCTCCATCACAAAATCACCACGTCTCATGGATTTGTAGTCTTTGCTCAGGAGAGATGCAGGGACAGGACTATTAGAAATGCTGCAGTACAGGATTGTGATGCATTGGCAAGACTATGTCAGTGTCATTAGTTCGTTCATGAAAACTAAACTCTAAGTTCAGACTCACCAAAATATTTTTAAAGTACACTCTCAAAAGCTAGTCTTGCAGGTTCTGTTGAACTTTCTGTAGAACATTGTAGCATTTGGAATTTTTAGCAAAAGTTAACTTGGCACACGAGGAGGGAAAGATGGAAAGACATTAAACAGTTCACTTCTTTCCAGAGACTATAATGGCTCCATTATATTTTATGTTGCTGGCAACACTTTAGCGGTGTTTTATGGTATGAAGAGAAGTTAATATATTAAACAGAACAGAGAATGAGAAAAATAGGAAAAATAGAGATATATTTGCTAGGAAAGAATATAAAAAGATGGTTTGGTCTGTAAAATAAACTTTTGTAATCAAGCATTTTATTGAAAATTATTTTCAGTCAGGTTATGTGAATACAGCAGTGACATCAGTTTTTTATAGCTTGAATTTACTCTAGCTGTTCACTATAATCTATTGATGATATTTCTAACAGACTGCTAGGAGCTGCTCTCTCCACTCTCCTTCCATTTTTCTCAACTGCGCAGTTACCAGATGAATTTAAAAGAAGGGTACAAATTGCATGTTTTATTTTTTCAAATGGAAAGGAAACAAAATTCCCATGTTGATGAGTATTTTTAAATTCCCTCTTTGTTAAAGTAAGACGCTGGCTATTTGTTCATAACTGATATATTGGATTACAGTAAACTTAAACTGTATACTTAAACTTCCTCCCTGAAAGGAGTAAAAAATGGAGAATACCATATGTTGGAGAGGACATAAAATTGAATGCAGTCAGTGGGCAGAACAGCAATACATTTACATTATTTAAAGAAAATAAAAATGTACATTGTTCAGGCAAAATTCAGAAGGTAGTAATATTTGCCAGTTCAGGCAACTGTAGAGGATAATTTCCAACCATGCCATAGTTTAAAATCTAGTTATCAGGAGACTTGTGAAGTATGATTTATCATTAGCTACTTGATTAACTTAGCTACTCTACTGCACCTTGATGTTTTTGTTTTTATTATATTAATAACTTTCATATTAATTGCTCTCAAGCTCAAACATTCTGTGAATGTGTTTACCTGAATGGTAGCTTCTTTGCTGTATGCTTTCTCCAGCTAAACCTAATTACCTCCTACTTTTCTTGAATTTTATTTAATGAGTAGAGATGCAGTAACAATAGCTGATTTTAAACACTTAAATTCACTGAAACGAGAGAGAATGTTATGTACATTGACTAAAGATAACTGACATTAACAAAATAGCTAAAGTAACTATGTACCACAGTGTAGACACTGGGAATGATGTTTCTATTTGGTGGATTGCTTAAGGTGGTACCTGAAGGTTAAGGAAGATTTATAGTAGGAAGAATGGATGGGCAGAGCTTGGCATATAGTGAAGAAAAATTATACACAAATATTTGAATACCTTCTAACGAGTTTCCTTTTGACTGTGTCTACGCTCTTTGATTTTTAAAAGCAGTTGGGCAAATGTTAAAAGAAAAAGAATTTTGCGTCTAGGGCAGAGATTAATCACAAAATGTAAAATGGTGGGCAGAAGTAGCCTTTTATGGTAAAGTAATTCAATCAGTGAATGGAATGAGACCAAGTGACAGGTTTTCGTATTCTTTATTATATAATGGTGAGCCAGCACAAAACGTAACTGTTTAATTGTAAATATTCAGCATTGAGCAAACAGTGTGAACCATTTATAGGCTGAAATTCATATGCACAGAATATAAACTTTCAAATTGTGAAGATTTTATAAAAACCAGTGTCTTTGTGAACAGAGAAAAAGGTTAAGTTAACCAAATATTGTGAATTGTTGGCCCACTTCCACTCAGTAATTATTGCCCTCTGCCATGCAAATTCTTTTTCAAGTTGCTTAGGGCTCTTCAATAGAGTTTTGTCGTCATATTTTATTTTACCCCATTTTGTCTCCTACAATTTTTTAAAAGAACATTAGTTTTGTTCTCACCTTTTTATTCTGACAATGTCAGTTCTTCCTTTATTTTTGAAATCCAAACCAGAATATTACACTGGTAGCTTTAAACTGGGGTGAAACCTTAGAAATATTGCGATTGAAGTCTAAAATAAGTCAGAAATTATCTGACTTTAAAGGTGACCTGCGGAGGAAAGATTGGGCTTGTGTCCTCATTTTGCTTTTTTATGACTTAGCCTGAAAGTGCGTGCTCCCATTGTGTTCCAAGTATAATTTAAATAAATGAGAATAATTCTTTAAACCAATGACATTCTTTCACCAGTCTTGTGAATTACTAACCTGTCATAGTTCGTCTGAAGCATACTTGTTTTAAATATATTGATATCTATGTATGCAGTGGTGTTGTAGCTGTGTCAGTCCAAAGATATTAGAGAGACAAGGTGGGTGAGGTAATATCTTTTTTTATTGGACCAATTTCTGTTGGTGAGAGAGACAAGCTTTTAAGCTTACACAGAGCTCTTCAGATTTGGGAAAATTACCAAGGGTATGTCTACACTGGCAGAGTTACAGCGCCACTCAGAGAGCGCTGAAGGGAAACCGCTGGTGTGTGTTCACATTGTCAACTGCCTGCGCAATAGCGTGTTCACACTTGCGGCACTTGCAGCGGTATTCGGAGCGGTGCATTCTGGGCAGCTATCCCACAGATCACCTCTTTCTCTTCTGCTGCCAAGAGTTGTGGGGAGGGGGTCAAGGGGCATCCTGGGTCCTGTCCCAATGCCCCGTGATTCATTGCTTCGCTTCCCAGCAGTCCCTGTGATTCCATCTGCATTTGGTGCCATCTTTCAACGGTTTGTGTACTGTGCGCCCTGCCTCTTTGGCTGCAGGAGTGGATCCCGAACTGTTGACCAGTATGCTGCTCGCTCTGACCAACATGTCACGAGTGGCAGTAGAATTATTCCTTAAACTACAAAGGCAAGAGGAGTGCGACATTGATCTCGCCATGCGTACTAGCTACGACACGAGATTGCTTGTGGCACTCATGGAGGTGTTGACCACAGTGGAACGCCACTATGGGCTCAGGAAACAAGCACTGAGTGGTTGGATCACATTGTGATGCACATCTGGGATGATGAGCAGTGGCTGCAGAACTGTTGGATGAGGAAAGCCACATTCATGGGAATGTCTGATGAGCTCACCCCAGCCCTGCAGCATAAGAACACAATAATGAGAGCTGCCCTGCTGTCGGAGAAGCGTGTGGTGATTGCACTGTGGAAGCTGGCTACTCCAGATTGCTACTGATTGGTCGTTAACCAGTTTGGAGTGGGAAAGTCGACTGTTGGAGTCGCGTTGACGGAAGTGTGCAGGGCTATTAATCGCATTCTGCTCCGAAAGACCGTGACTCTGGGCAACGTGCATGACATTGTAGGTGGCTTTACACAAATGGGCTTCCCTAACTGCGGCGGGGTGATAGATGGCACACATATTCCAATTCTGGCACCAGACCACTTAGCCACTGAGTACATTAATTGCAAGGGATATTTCTCAATGGTTCTCCAGGGCTTGTGGATCGCCGTGGGCGTTTCACAGACATTAATGCAGGCTGGTCCGGAAAGGTGCATGACACATGCATCTTTCAGAACGCTGGCCTGTTCAGGAAGCTGCAAGCAGGGACTTTATTCCTGGACCAGAAGATCACTATAGGGGATGTTGAAATGCCCATTGTGATCCTGGGAGACCTCACCTACCCCTTAATGCCATGGCTTATGAAGCCATACATGGGGCAAATTGACAGCAGCAAGGAGCAGTTCAACAGCAGGCTGAGCAAGTGCAGAATGACTGTTGAGTGTGCTTTTGGCCGTTTAAAAGCCTGCTGATGCTGCCTGTATGGGAAGCTGGACTGGCCGATGACAGTATTCCTATGCTTATAGTCGCATGCTGTATGCGCCATAATATTTGTGAATGGAAGGGTGAAAGCTTCACTCAGGGCTGGACTGCAGAGGCTCAGCGCCTGGAGACTGAGTTTGAACAGCCAGAGGGGCATAGCGTGGTGCCATAAGGATCAGGGATGTCTTGAGGCAGCAATTTGAAGTTGAAAGCCACTCTTATTTGTTGCTATGCTCGGGAGTGCAGTGCTTGTAATGCTAGGAGGTGATTGGTGCAGACGATGGTATATGTGGGTTTAACATAATTGTATGTTGCTTTTCAGGGCTCTTTGCTTTCAATTAATAGAATAAAGATTGCTTTCAAACTAACACAGTTCTTTTAATAAAAGACAACAACCGGAAGAGAGAGTCAAACAAAAAAACCCATCAGCAGTGAGGGGTAAGGTAAGGTCCCAGCAGGAGGAGGGGTTATAAAGATGAACCTATAAAGATTTGTCTATGTCCAGGGATCATATCCAACCTTCTATGGAATACAGTGTAGCAGGTACTGTACTTCATTAGGGCCAAACTGCAGAGGGATGGGTGTTGAGTGCAGTGGGTAGTGGGAGTCCGCAATGCTGGACTGTGAGCGGGGAGGAGTTGGAATGCCGTGGGTATAGACTGGAGCCAGGACGTTGATAAGAGTGTGTTGGCGGTGTCTGGGTGAGCATCGGAAAGAGTTTTGCAACAGCAGCTGCAGGGGAGGGCGGGTGGGTGGGTGTGGAGCTCCTCGGTTTGCAGTACTAGTATCACCTGGAGCATGTCTGCTTGATGCACCGTAACCTTTAAGAGCCGCTCCGTGGCTTCATTCTGGCGTGCCGCATTCTCCTTTCAGTCCCTCTTCTCGCTGTCCCGCCACTCCTTCAATTCCTGTTTCTCGGCAGCGGAGTGCATCATAACATCATGCAGAAAGCCCTCCTTAGTTCTTCTTGGCTGCTTTTTAATTCTGCTCAGCTGTTCAGCCGCTGATAACAAAGAGGGAGGCTGGGCTCCCAAGGTAATCTCTGTGAAGTTTAAACGCAACATTTTATAGAAGCAATATTGTTTGCAACACAGAGAACACTAATTCAGTGATTTAAAACACAGCCAGTATTCACATACCTGGCACTAACTGGCTGACCCCAGGCAACCACTCATGAGCCACAAGACCCCCAAAATGGTGAGTAGCCGCAGGGGCAGGGTAAATCAGTGTTCCCGGACCCTACTGTACACTGGGAAAGTGGCTCCTGGGGAGAGCCAGCACTTTAGGGGTGACCTGATAATCATTCCTGACTGCACACTTTCCACAGGATGTGATCATTATGGAAGATCTCTCACTGCTGAGGGTGAGCAGGGAATCAAGGGAGGGTCTTCTCTAAGCCTGCAGCTTCCTCCCCTAACCCCTATGCGGCTCGCCTGTGGGCAGCAGTGGTGCGCCCCCTTCCTCGCTTGATGGCAGAGTGGCGCAGGAAAGTTACAGTTAATGGGGCAATAAACAAAGCAGCTCTGCCAAAGAACCTGTGGCAGCGGATTGCCCAGTATCTCCACAAGAGTTTCGTGGAGATCTCTGAGGGAGATTCCTGTGAAGTAAGGGAGTCAATCAACAGCCTGTTCCACTGCTCTTCCTAGGCATGTGTGGGAGACAAGCCTGTTTTCTGCAACCATCCTGCCCCCAACAACTCTTGTCAGCGATTCCCCAAATCAAATCCACTTACCAGGGGCCTTCTCTCCTGTTTGCCCTTTGTCAACATCTGATAGCTGTGACTGGCTAGCCTCCTCCAGAGTAGAAAAGAGCTCCTGTCTGCATGCATCTCTGACCTCTGAGTCATCCTCTGTCTCTGGGTCCCCCTCCCCTCCCCCTCCTTGTCCAAGATTTCCTCCTCCTGGCTTGGTCCACTCTCGGCTGGCACGGGAGCCACCGAAGTATCCACAGTGGTCTTCACAGTGGAGGTGGGGTGGCTGCCGAGTATCACATCGAGCTCTTTATAAAACCGGCAGCTCGTGGGCACAGCCCCGAAGCGGCGGTTTGCCTCCCGCGCCTTGTGGCAGGCATTCTGCAACTCCTGCACTGCAATGTGTTCTGGTCATGGCCCCTTTCTGTCATGCATTGTGAAATCTGTCTGTAGGTATCCTAATTCCTACGGCTGGAGTGCAGCTGGGACTAGACAGCCTCCTCTCCCCAAATGCTGATGAGGTCCACCAGCTCGGCATTGCTCCAAGCGGGGCATGGCCACCTGGAAAGATGCGCTGAGACCACTACATGCATCACCGAGCAAACAGGAAGGGGACTTTTAAATATTCCAAAGGAATTTATGGGGTGGGGATGACAGTTGATCAGCGGAGGGCAGGGCAGTAGAGTTCAAAGCGATGACCAGAGAGGCGAGAACAGGCATTGTGGGACACCTTCTGGAGGCCAGTTGCAGCGCTGTAATAGACCAGTGTGTCTACACTGGCACCGCAGCGCTGTTGCTCTGGTGCAGAAGGCTCTATGCCTCTCGTTGGGGTGTTTTTTTAAAAGTGCTACAACTGCACAGTTTCTGCGCACTAAGTGGCTTGGCAGTGTGTACACCTCGGGAGTTACAGTGGAGAAAGCTGTTTTACTGCCCAGAAACTTGCCAGTGTAGACAGGATCTCAGTATCACTGCTAAATAAAGATGGAAAAGACTGTTTAGCATAAGTAGTTAACACATGCTTCAAGGGATCATTTATGTAACAATTGACAGGCTGATCTGCTGCAAATGATACACCTGGCTTCCCCTCCTTCTCTCTCAATTTACATAGCCCCATATGTCCCATCAAACTTGTTTTCTTGTACTTACACATTGGCACATGGAGAGTAAGTATGTTTGAACCTGTAGTCAATTAGTGATGGTGTATAACATACACTGTTGCTGGCCATACGTCTTGGAAAACTCTACAGAATATTGTTCATCTCTCAAAAAAAGGACCCAGTTGATCACTAGCCATAAGAGTCCTTCCTTGCACTAGTAGTTAAGAATGCCTTTTGTTTACATGGTGGAAGGTAATGGTTGAAGCATCCCAGAACAGCGAGACACATACCTGTTTGTTCTGAAGCATGTAATTGTCACAGTCAATTACCATATTTAAGCTAAAGTGATGTTAGTGAAGCTTAAGCTGGTTTAAATGCCTCTGTGTTAGGGGTTTTCATCAGTTTAATTAGGTGAACTGCAAATCAGTTTGGTTAAACTGGTTTGATACTTCTCATATAGGCAAGGTGTAATAGAATGAAAATTACAATTAAAACCACATTAAAATTGATTACACATCTCTTTTTCAAATATTTCAAAGCCACTGGAGATAATGGGATTGAATGATTGCCACTGAGGGGCTTATGTGGTTTGTAAAACCTGTATCACTGGTGTTGAGATACGAAATGGAAAGAACCCAGTTTGACACTCAAATCCCGGGCTGAATGTGCCATGTTGGGAGTTAAGAACAAAAAAACCCATCAGTTTACTTGCAAACTGAGCAAATTTACTGTGAAACAAAGTGAGGTAATGAATATGAACGTTTTGATGCATTTTTAGAAAGTTAGCTTTTAGGGGTGCCAACATACTTTGTACTAATGTTTATATTCGTTACTGCTTTATTGGATGTAGCAGTCAAGTATTCCATTTAATGTCTTAACTCTTCCCCCCTCGTTTTTTTGTTTTGTTTTGTTGGCAAACCATGGGAGTTTGTCACTCGAGTCTCATGCCTCCCGATGAGCACACTCCAAATGCCTTGCAGTTCTCAGATGCTAATTGTCTGTCAGGAATGAAAAGAAAATTTTCATACCGCTTTCTCTAAAACCAATAGAAAATTAGAACTGCAGCAGCAAATCCTCTTACAACAGTGGTTCTCAAACTTTTGTATTGGTGACCCCTTTCACACAGCAAGCCTCTGAGTGCGACCCCCCCATATAAATTAACCCCCCCCTTTTTACATTTAACTATGATAAATGCTGAAGGCGAAGCAGAGTTTGGGGGTGGATGCTGCCACTTTGTGAGCCCCCCCCATGTAATAATCTCGCAACCCCCTGAGGGGTCACTACCTCCAGTTTGAAAACCCGTGTCTTACAATCATGCACAAGTGTATTTGAAGTCAGGTTCTTGAAAGAATGGTATCAGGACTAGAAGAACGTTTTTAATAATTTTGAAATTGCTCATGGAAATTAAATTGCAGTGTTGAAACCAATACCAACTTCTTCTCTTATGACTCTGCAGCTCCCTAGTGTTTCATACAGTAACGCTTGTCAAAATGCCTGCTGTTTGTGCATTACTTTGTGCCTTATTTCTCAGGCAGGAGAGGCTCCTAAACAGTGTGTGCCTACTTGCCCTCAGTATCCTTGAGGATTCGTTTTGGGACTTTGAGCATATGCTAATCTGTAACTGACCCAGAGGTGAGCTAATCTGAATGGCATAAGCAGCCAATAAAGTGTATACGGTTAGACATCTGAAGAAAATGTTGCTACTTGGATTGTTTTTTTTGTCTGTTCTGTATAGTTTTGTAGTACTTTGATTTCTTGACACCGTTTGGAATAGTTTAAAATACTTCCTTACTCCCCTTGTCAAAGTTTAGTCTGAGTCTGGAACTTTTATGGCATATAAGTGGCAACAGCTGTGGAATTTAAAACAAAACAATTTTTATATCTGAAATATTGACAATATTTTCACGTGCTTTGGGTTCAGTGGTATCCGTTTATCATCTACTTTGTAATAAAGGCTGCTATGATTTAGGTTTTTGTTAGATCCTGCCACAAAGTTACATTTATTGATAACAAAAATTTGATAAGCCAAATGCTCATGATCAGAAAAAAAATTAAGATAACGTCTAAAACAAGTTATGGGGAAAACATGGTTACGAGCCACAAACTGCAAAACAGCAACAATTCAGCGTTGGATATACTAATTAAGTTGAACACCTAGACATACTTTCCTGTTATAAAAAAAAAAGATGGAGACAAATACAGTGAATACTTATAACAGTGACATTAATGCGTTTTAAAAATTCATGCACAAGCTGTATGAAAAATTTGTGATCCTCTGGAGTTTTGTTAATATTCTCAAGTGATTTAGCCCCTGAGATAATTTTTAGTAGGGTATAAAACTTAGAGTTGAAATGTATTTTTTGCCAGTTTGCACTACTAATTTGTTGAATGTTCTCCTTACAATTAATACTTCACTTTTTGGATGGAGGTCATAATAGCTTGCCTTTTAAAATCTGCTCTATCATTTCTTGCGGGTGGCGGGGAATCTTAGTATGGCATAGTTGACTACGAGAAAAAATTGATTGAAAAATAATCCTCTCTAACATTCTATTCAGTGTTAAAAATTAACCCCACTTTCTTTGAATTTCCTAATTTTTTCCTGTTTGTATAAATATTAGTTTATTTTCCCTTATTTGAAGGGAGTGAATGTCTCTGTGTGTGGTGGTTTTTTTGTTTTGTTTTTTTGTTTTGTTTTTTTTAAAATATAGTAGCAAGCCGGTCGAAGTGCTGAATACAGAGACTCATTAGTTACAGAGATATTATAGTAGCCAGAGTAGAGAGATTTGCATAGTTACAATGTGGCTACAGATGAGTAACTTTTGGGTGGTTATTTTTATTTTTGCATAAGATTTCTGTGGTGCTTATTACCATAATATTATGTGCAACAACAAAGGTGCATCAAAACTGTGTTTCAACAAGTAAACCTCTATCTCTCCTTTCTTCGTTTTAAGCTAGTTCCATATAAATGTGTACTAGTGATTGAGACCTTCTGTACTGGATGTCATTACTACATGGCTTTTTAGGGAAATGCCTTTTCTAAGAGATTTGCCTTTCAGCCATGGTGAAGCAAGTGGATAATTTCCCCTATTTAGGAAGTCAAATAACATCAGATAAGGGGCAACAAGGAAATCAAGAACTGCTTGCAAAAAACGTATTCAGCAACTTCCAGAGACTTCTGTGTTGTCAAAAGTTACAACTCTACATCCTCACTAGATTGCTGAAGTGCTACATATGGTCATCCCTTCTGTATTGATGTGAGAGCTGGGCATTAAAAATAACACCCATATGACTCAGTGTTTGAGTGTTGATGTTAAAGAAGAGTGTTAAAAATTAACTAGATAACTATGAATGAGGTGATCAGAAGGATGAATTTAAAAAGAGCACAATTAATTGAGACCTTGTGTACCTAACATCTTTCTGTGGGCACATTGCTTGTTGATCACAGAGCAACTCGATTCCTTCACTCATACTGTCGGGCAAGGTTGCAGGCAAATCAAAAACAGAAAAAAAGAGCCAGCGGTGTCAGAAAGGAGAGTGGAAGTTTTATGATTGTGTTGTGTCAGTGAAAGATAGAAGGTGGTGGTTCACCACCTCTGTATTGGAGGTGTCACGTGAAGACCTCTCAGCACCTTCTGAAGGTGTTACGATTTGGGGTCAACCTGTTCTTCTACTGAAGTTTCATAGTCATGGATATCTATTTTTATGGTCATTGTCCTTTTGCCTACCAATTCAAGACGTAGCTGCGATTCCATTTGCTGAAATATCCCAACTGAATGTTAGCAAGTGAGATGGGGCATATATACAGGGATGGTCCTTTAATTAGCTGGGCCTTCGCTCACTCAGGGCTTTGAGGATGAGAATCAGGCCCTGAACTAGATCTGGAATTTGACTCCAATGCAGAGTGTGGAATACTGGTGGTTATGTGTTTGTTCCAGCTGTCTCCACTCCAGAGGCACGCTACATTGTGATGCTGCATCTCCCAGATGACCCCTGGAGTTAGACCCAGGTAGTTGTTGTTTTTAATAGACTAGACTTGATGTGATAAAACTAGGGCTGTCGATTAATCGCAGTTAACTCATGTGATTCACTCAAAAAAATTAATTACGATTAATTGCACTGTTAAACAATAGAACACCAATTGAAATTTATTAAATATTTTTGGATGTTTTTCTACATTTTTCAAATATATTGATTTCTATTACAACACAGAATACAAAGTGTACAGTGCTCATTTTATATTATTTTTGATTACAAATATTTGCACTGTAAAAATGATAAAAGAAATAGTATTTTTCAATTCACCTCATACAAGTACTGTAATGCAGTCTCTTTATCATGATAGTGTAACTTACAAATGTAGATTTTGTTTTGTTATATAACTGCACTCAAAACCAAAACAATGTAAAACTTCAGAGCCTACAAGTCCACTAAGTCCTACTTCTTGTTCTGCCAATCCCTAAGACAAGTTTATTTACATTTACGGGAGATAATGCTGTCCACTTCTTATTTACAGTGTCACCTGAAAGTGAGAATAGGTGCTTGCATGGCACCTTTTGTAGCCGGCATTGCAAGGTATTTACGTGCCAGATATGCTAAAAGTTCGTATGCCCCTTCCTGCTTCAGCCACCATTTCAGAGGACATGCTTCCACGCTTCTGATGCTCGTTAAAAAAATAATGCATTAATTAAATTTGTGACTGAATTCCTTGTGGGAGAATTGTATATCTCCTGCTCTGTTTTTCCTGCATTCTGCCATATATTTCAGTTAGATCAGTCTCGAATGATGACCCAGCATGTTCCTTGTGGGAGAATTGTATATCTCCTGCTCTGTTTTTCCTGCATTCTGCCATATATTTCAGTTAGCTCAGTCTCGAATGATGACCCAGCATGTTTTTTGTTTTAAGAACACTTTCACAGCAGATTTGACAAAACACAAAGAAGGTACCAATGTGAGATTTCTAAAAATAGCTACAACACTGGACCCAAGGTTTAAGAATCTGAAGTGCCTCCCAAAATCTGAGAGGGACAAGGTGTGGAGCATGTTTTCAGAAGTCTTAAAAGAGCAACACTCTGATGAGGAAACTGTAGAACCCAAAACCACCAAAAAAGAAAATCAACTTTCTGCTGGTGGCATCTGACTCAGATGATGAAAATGAAAATGCGTTGGTCTGCTCTGCTTTGGATCGTTATCGAGCAGAACCCGACATCGGCATCGACGCATGTCCTCTGGAATGGTGGTTAATATATGGAGATAGGCATATCTCATAGAACTGGAAGGACCTTGAAAGGTCGAGTCCAGTCCCCTGCCTTCACTAGCAGGACCAAGTACTGTCCCCTGACAGATTTTTGCCCCAGATCCCTAAATGGCCCACTCACGGATTGAATTCACAACCCTGGGTTTAGCAGGCTAATGCTCAAACCACTGAGCTATCCCTCCCCCCCGTGAAGGTACATATCAAACTTTAGCCCATCTGGCGCATAAATATCTTGTGACGCCGGCTACAACAGTGCCATGCAAACGCATGTTCTCACTTTCAGGTGACATTGTAAACAAGAAGCAGGCAGCATTATCTCCTGCAAATTGTATCCAAACTTGATTGGCTGAAGTAGGACTGAGTGGACTTGTAGGCTCTAAAGTTTTACATTGTTTTATTTTTGAAGACAGTTATTTTTTGTACATAATTCTACATTTGTAAGTTCAACTTTCATGAGAGAGAGATTGCACTACAGTACTTGTATTAGGTGAATTGAAAAATACTGTTTCTTTGTGTTTTTACAGTGCAAACATTTGTAATCTAAATATAAGGGAGCACTTTGTATTCTGTGTTGTAATTGAAATCAATATATTTGAAAATGTAGACAACATCCAAAAATATTTAAATAAATGGTATTCAATTATTGTTTAACAATGCTATTAATCAAGATTAATTTTTTAATCATGCAATTAATTTTTAAAATCTATTGAAAGCCCTAAATAAAACGTGTGGCTTGCTGTTGTGAAGTCTACATCAAATAGAGATGGGTGTAGTTGTTCAGTTTTTAAGAGTGTAGAAGGGATTTTTAATCACTGCTGCTATGAGGGCCTCTTGAAGCAATAAAGGTGTTCAACAGGACTTTTAGACTGTGAACTACTTGGCTGCTGGAAGCAGGTGCCTTCAGTGATGGGCAAGGTTCCATTTTCAGTCAGTTTCATAAATTGTTTCCTCTGCCTGAATTGAGTGTTAGCCAGGTCCCTACTTTATTCAGGCCTGTGTTACTAGGGCAATTGTGAGTCCTTGAACTAAATACTATAATAGTTGTAAACCAGCTTGAGTACAGGTATTTTCATAGTGTATGGTCAAGCAATAACTGTACAGGCACTATGCAGATCAGACAGTCACAACCAATCAAAATAGGAAATCACATAACTTGCGAAAAAATTGAAGTTATTGGTTAGTAACTATCTGCACCCTTTTCCCCCTTGCTGACAACAGTGTCATTTCAATATTTATCATCAGACTAATGCTCAAAATGCTATAGATGGTTTAGACAATAATTACTACTTCAGAGAGTATGTCTTACTATATTATGTGTTTGTCCAGCACCTAGTACAATGGGGGCCCTAATCTTTTATTTAGGTGTCTGGGCACACAATGATATTAATATTTAGTAATGTCTGGTTCTTAGAGTACAGGTTTTAAATTATCCCCCAAAAGATATAAAAAAAGTGACTGATTCTAATATTCAGATTCCTACGTTCAAGTGCAATATTTCACAATAAAGTTAACTTTCCTGTGCTGTGGCCAATATTTTATATACGAATAGGTATTGATCGTGAAAATAGTCTTCACTTATTCCATTACTTTTCAGATTTTTTAAAATGTTATGAATCTACCATCTGTGAGGTGTTTTTTGGAAATATGATGTCTCATATGACATGTCTAATAAGTAATATACTACCTAACTTTTTTTCAAGCAATAACCTGGGATAAACTTGTTACGTAAGATTGTTGCTGCTCATCAGATAAGAGAAAGCACATATACTATATTGTATTAGTGACTACTAGAATAAGGAAGTTTCTTAAGCTTCATTTGCACATCAAGGTGAAATCAGTCTCTTCATTGCAGGCTAGCTAGATTTAAATAATAGTTGAACCTTTTTATGGGAGGAACTTGTAAGCTGGTTCAGACTGCTAAACTGCTCAGAAGTTGAAAGCCAGTCTTGCCTCTTATTTCTGAATTGGCATCTAAAATGAATAAGATTAGCTATAAATTGATCATTGTATAGCGTCAAGGAATGAATGAATGGGGAAAAATCCTCTCTTGATCCAAACTACGTCCAAAAAATTCCCTGCAAATAACACTTTATGCTTGACCTCGGAGTCGCATATATTTATAACTGTCAATAATATGGAAAATAAAAAAGCTTTAAACACAATAGCCACTTAATATAATTCTATCCTACTGCTTACAGGAGTTCAGAGTTTATTAGTATGATTGTTTCAATTATTTTCTCAGCTGAGGTATTATGAACTTTTTGTCCACTTGTTTTTCAATAGTTCATACTTGTTCAGCTGTATGCATTAAAAAAAAAAAAAGGGAAAAACCTCAAACAGGCCACAGGAGGTTGCTATCTTATACACTTTGTTCAAGGATATCTAAATCATATACAAGGCATAGTATAACTTTCTCCCATGAGTCAATAGCAGTACTGTCTGAAAATATAGATAGACTCAACTTTAAATGAGTTTTTCTCAAAGGTGGGGGGAGGGGGAAGGGGATTTGAGAACCAGCAATCAGAAGAGCATGGCAGTTAGAGACAAACAGGAACAAAATTCAAATAGTGTGATAGCCACTGGTGGCTGGCAGCTGGAGTCTCACCGCTGGCTTCTGTATCTGAAAGTGGCTGTTCTTTTTTTCCTTTTGTTATATAATAATCCCTAGTAGGGTCCCTGTCATTTCCAGCTGTTTTTCAGGATTCTAGGCTCTTTGTAGTGAAAAGCCTGGCTGACTGAAGAAGCATCTGGAATCAAATAAGCACCATGTCCCAAGCCAACTTTCTGTGGACCATGCTTTTGGAACTTCTCCCCTGTATCATCTCCAGAATCCATTTCCCTCCCTACTGGTGAAACCCTTGTTTATTAAAAAAGCATAGCCTTTATTGCTGCAAGTCCTTCTCTTTTTTGGCCTCTAACCTGTACAAAATAGGCAGCTACAACGTTCGTAGGCTTGGTCTACACTAGGAAAGCACTAGGTTAAAGGGAGAATTTTCCTGCTGCTGTAGCAGTTTAAATAGACAACCTTTTAGAAGCAACATGTTCAGAACATACTCTGCGCTAGTTCACTGACTATCTCTTATTGTCCTTTTTGGTGTCAAGATTAATCTTTTCACCTTAAAAGCCCTGAGTAACTGTGCCTGTGTTTATTATTTCTTTCATTCATTGTCTGAGGCTCCCGATTCTGCAAAGAGCTCCGTGCAGGTGGACCCTCTGCACAGATTCCCACTGCTGAAGCTGGCTGCCCTCACTCTATACCCCCCCCCCGTCTATCAGCAGGCATGGGTCGCCTCTGGATCAATGCCTAAACTTCTTCCTATCTTTCTCGTTCATTTCCCCTTTTTTGCTCCTCTGCTCCCAGCTTAGCCACTTCTTGCCTGCTGCCCTATGCGTCTCTTTATGTGCTAACCAATTTCCCATTCTCTTCACCATCCCTCTTTTAAAACCGAGCTTTTCAGAAATCGGCCAGTGATGACTCAAGTATCGAGCGTTAATCAAACTAGAATACTCATTCAAAGATTAGACCTTCACCTGGTGTACTATATGTATCTGTCTTCCATTGCCTGTGTTTGATTTACATTTTAAACTCCTTTGGGCAGTGACTGTGTTCCTTTGTTCCTTTTGAGTGTGAATGGCACTCAAATAAGAAACCTCTCACCAGGAACAAGGTCTCTTTAAAACACTTAAATCTTTCCCCCATTACTAAAGCACAACAGAAGAACTTCCCTTGACATTTTAAAAACCACTTTTTACGTGTACATTGGAAGTAGGCTTTAGTGGAACTTCCTTTCTTAACATTTTGTCACATTCCTAATGTTTATGTGAATTGCATATTTTGTTGTAGTTGACCCTACCATCAGTTTTCTGTATATGCCTGCATTTTCTGTGTAAATCTGAATAGTTTTTTTCTTTCTTGTTGAAACCATTTTTTTTTCAAGTTTGACAGTTTGTTTATTTTTTAAGTAACAGACATTTAATCTTTGCTGGAATATATTCTGTTACAGAACATACTATCTACCATACTGTCTCTTTTCAGAGCTTTTTAGAAGATTATATGGGTCTCTGTTTATAGAGAAAAGAATATTGTAAAATGGAATGAAGCATTTCAGTGTACTGTACAAGGACTGTACAGAATGGACTTACATTTTAATTCCACCTTACTATTGGAATAAGTTGAGGAATGTAGTCTTAGAGTGACTAGTATTCAGTCAAGTTGGTTTGCTGCTGCTTTTGATTATGGTACCTAAGTATTAGATTAATCAAAACTTGCTGGTTAATTCTTATTTCACACACTTGGACGTTATGGTCACTGGAAACCTCAGATGTGGATATTAAGCTTACAAATATGATACATTTATTAAAATGGGCATTGTGGAGGTTATAGTGCTCAAATTATTTACCTTGAATATGTATTTCTTTTAAAAATGAACTCTTGATCCTAAGGGTATGTCTACACTACGAGAGTAGTTTGATTTTACTTAAACCAAATTTGTGGAACCGATATTACAAAGTCGAACGTGTGTATCCACACTAAGGACAGTAATTCGACTTTGTGAGTCCACAGTAATGGGGCAAGCGTCGACATTGCAAGCGGTGCACTGTGGGTAGCTATCCCACAGTTCCCGCAGTCCCCGCTGCCCATTAGAATTCTGGGTCGAGGCCCCAATGCCTGCTGGGGCAAAAAATGTGTCGAGGGTGGTTTTGGGTAACTGTCGTCATTCAACCCTCACTCCCGCCCTCCCTCTGTGAAAGCACCGGCGGGCAATCAGTTCGCGCCCTTTTCTGGTGATTGACAGCGCGGACACCACGGCACTGCGAGCATGGAGCCCGCTGCGATCATCGCTGCAGTTATGGCCGTTGTCAACACCCCGCGCCTTATCCACATTTTTCAGAGGGAGATGCTGAGAAATCGGGCGAGGAGGCTACGGCAGCGCGGTGAGGACATTAACTCTGAGAGGGGCACAGACCTCTCACAAAGCACGGGACCCCGCGCCGTGGACATCATGGTGGCAATGGGTCATGTTGATGCTGTGGAATGGCGATTCTGGGCCCAGGAAACAAGCACGGACTGGTGGGACCGCATAGTGCTGCAGGTCTGGGATGAATCCCAGTGGCTGCGAAACTTTCAGATGCGTAAGGGCACTTTCCTGGAACTTTGAGTTGCTGTCCCCTGCCCTGAAGCGCCAGGACACCCGGATGCGGGCAGCCCTGACTATCCAGAAGCGAGTGGCCATAACCCTCTGGAAGCTTGCAACGCCAGACAGCTACCGGTCAGTCGTGAATCAATTCGGAGTGGGCAAATCTACCGTGGGGGTTGCTGTGATGCAAGTAGCCAACGCAATCGTTGAGCTGCTGCTCTCAAAGGTAGTGACCCTGGGAAACGTGCAGGTGATCATAGATGGCTTCGCTGCGATGGGATTCCCAAACTGCGGTGGGGCTATAGATGGAACTCACATCCCTATCCTTGGACCAGACCACCAGGGCAGCCAGTACATTAACTGAAAGGGCTACTTTTCAATGGTGTTGCAAGCACTGGTGGACCATAAGGGACGTTTTACCAACATCAACATCGGATGGCCGGGCAAGGTTCATGACGCTTGCGTTTTCAGGAACTCTGGTCTCTTTAGACGGCTACAGGAAGGTATTTACTTCCCGGAGCACAAACTAACTGTTGGGGATGTGGAGATGCCTATAGTGATCCTCAGGGACCCAGCCTACCCACTAATGCCCTGGCTCATGAAGCCGTACACAGGCACCCTGGACAGTGAAAAGGAGCTCTTCAACTACCGGCTGAGCAAGTGCAGAATGGTGGTGGAGTGTGCTTTTGGACGTCTGAAGGGGGAGATGGACAAGCTTACTGACTCGCTCTGATCTCAGCGAAACCAATATCCCGATTGTGATTGCAGCTTGCTGTGTGCTCCACAATCTCTGTGAGAGCAAGGGGAAAACGTTTATGGCGGGGTGGGAGGTTGTGGCAAATCACCTGTCTGCTGATTACGCCCAGCCAGACACCCGGGCAATTAGAAGAGCCCAGCGGGACGCGCTGTACATCCGGGAAGCTTTGAAAGCCAGCTTCCAGAGTGATCAGGGTAACCTGTGACCTATTACGTTTGTTTAAACAGAATCTGAACCTGCCCCCGTTTCTTTACCCAGTTAATGTCGACTATCCTCTTGAGTTACCAACCCCCTTCCCCCCCTTCCAACACACCTTGTCATAAATATGAAGGGAAGGGGGAGAGGGTCTGATGCAGTGCTATAAAATCCTCTTTCCAGTAAAGGGTTAAGAAATGCAGGTAGCCAGACTGACACCTGACCTGGCTGGCATCTGACCAATAAGGGGACAAGATACTTTAAAACTTTGGGAGGGGGGAAGGTTTTTGTGTGTGTCTTTGTCTGAGAGAGGGTGATCTTGGAAGACAGAAGGAACCTACAGAAAATCAAACCTCCCTTTTCTGAAGTAAGTTTAGATAGCATAGCGTATAGATTTCTGTTTATTTTTGCTTGGTGTATCCCCTGTGTTAGAAAGGGCAAAGGGGGGGGGGGGGGGTTATTCATGGTTTTCTGGAACTTTAAGGTTTTGTCCAGAGGGGGAAATCTCTCTGAGTTTGGAAATAGTGTCCTGTAAAATAGTTACCATCCTGATTTTACAGAGATGATTTTACCTTCTTTATTTTTAATAAAATCCTTCTTTTAAGAAGCTGACTGTTTTCTATGGTGTTAAAACCCAGGGGGTGGGTTTTTAGATCACTGTGTAACCAATTGGTTGGGAGATTGTTCTCAAGCTTCCCCAGGAAAGGGGGTGTACGGCTTGAGGGGGTATTTTGGGGGGGAGGGAAGTTCACGTGATTCCTTTCCTGGATTCCTGTTAGACATTTGATGGTGGCAGCGAGAAGCGTTTCTTGGGGTGCAGGGAATTTTGTACCTTGGGGGGTTTAACCTAAGCTGGTAAAAATAAGTTTAGGGGCTCTGAATGCGGGTCCCCACGTCTTTACCCTAGAGTTTAGAGTGGGGAGGGAACCCTGACACACCTTTAAAAATAAAATAAATGAAACTTTGTTCATTAAAACCGTTTTCTTTATTAAGGATTTCTTGGTAAAGGGTTGAAACTGGGATGCAGACTGTGGTGGGGAGCGGGTGGAGTGATGGAAAGGACACTTCTAAACTCGGGGAATGACAGGCTCCTGCTCCTAGAGCGGTCCACAGTGGTGGACTGGATGGCTCAACGGAGCCTGCCACCCCTCCTTTTCGGGACTCTGTGTGTGGGGGCTCTGTGACTTTGTGGCGGGAGAGGGCGGTTACAGATCCCCTGCTGCGTGGCTCTGTCATCCAGTCTAAGGACCGCTGCATAAGATCTGTAACCGCCCTCCCCCGCCACAAACTCACATCCCCCCCCCCCCCCGAACATGAAAACCACCTCCTAGACTGACCAGGGTGCCTACTGACTGCAATGTGTGTGTGACCTTCTGCTGAACCTGCCCCCGTGTCTGTACTCTGGTAAAGGTGACTGTTCTCTCCAATTACCAACGCCCTTCCCCCCCTTCAAACACACTGTCCCCTAAAAGAACATGACGGAAACAGTAATTAACAGAAACGTATTTTTTATTAAGAACTACAGTTATGGGATGAAACTGGGACGGGGGCTTGGGTGAGGTGCAGTTGGAGGGAAGGAAAGGACTTATCAAATCTTTGGGAATGAGAGCCTTCTGCTACTTGAGCAGTCTGCAGGGGTGGAGTGACTGTTTTCATGGCCCCTGCCGCCCCTCCTTCGTGGGACTTTGGGTGAGGGGGGGATGGGACTTTGTGGCGGGGGAGGGCGGTTAGAGAGAGACTGCAGCGGTGGTCTGTCCTCCTGCCTCCGGTCCTGCAGAACATCTACAAGGCGCCGGAGCGTGTCCCTTTGCTCCCTCATTAGTCCAAGCAGCGTTTGAGTCGCCTGCTGGTCTTCTTGCCGCCACCTGTCCTCCCGTTCGCTGTATGATCGCTGGTATTGCGACATGTTCTCCCTCCACTGGGTCTGCTGTGCCGCCTTGGTTCGGGAACAGACCATAAGTTCTGAGAACATCTCGTCCCGTGTCCTTTTCTTTCACTGCCTGATCTGCGCCAGCCTCTGGGAGGGGGATGCCAGGGTAGCTCGGGAGACACTCGCAGCTGTGGGATGGGAAAAAGGGAGTGAATTCCTCACAAAGATACATTTTTGCGAACAGTGAATGTAGTCTTTCCCTGAGAACAAGACCATGCACTCTACCTATCACGTGCACTCAGGGCAAGGTCGAATTTTCTGTCTTTTATATTGAGTGCCTGGGGTCTTGGTGTACAGATCACACAAGGGGGGCCGGACAACGGAATTCGGCTAGCAGGCGGCCATGGTAAGCCGTAGACTTTTGGCTGCTGAAAGCTTAATTTACAGCAGTGCCCTCCTTTCACGATCCAAGCACTGCTCCTACCGTTGGCCACTTCCTGCTGCCGGCAATCCGGCCAGCATGAACTCTGCCCCTGTCCCACCCCCCGGCGCGGCTGTCCCCGGGAAAGATCCCTGCATGCTGCCAGCGAACCGCCCAGCATGAATGGTTCGCCTCCCTGCCCCCACCGCGTAGCTGTAAACCACCGGTTACAGTTATTTAAAGGAACAGGCAATCAGTCCCCAGACTAAAATTCCCCTAATTCAAACCAGGTCACCATGACTGATATCACTCTGAGGATTACGGAGACAGAGAGAGACCGCATGCTGCGTGAATGCCATCAAACACCGGGGCCGTATGCCGCCCTGCTTTGCCAGGCAATGATACCGGAGTACCAGCTGCTAGCCTGGCATGGAAAAGTTTCCTACCATGGAGGAAGCAATAAGGCCGCTCTCCCGAGGAACCTGATGCAAAGGCTTTCACATTACCTCCAGGAGAGCTTCGTGGAGATGTCCCAGGAGGATTTCTCCTCTATCTCCAGACATGTTAACAGACTTTTCCAGTGGCTGCACTGGCAATGACTACAAAGTAAAGCGCCTAGGGCAAACTAATCATTAAAAACCCATTGCTAACATACCATGCCTATTCTATTCAAAATAAATGTTTAAAACACTTACCTACTGATCCTTCCCCTGATTCACGGTCCGGGTTACCGCCTTGGGAGGGTTGGTAGGGGATCTCAGTAAGGGTGATGAAAAGGTCCTGGCTGTCGGGGAAATCAGCGTTGAAAGCGCTGTCGACTGCCTCGTCATCCTCATCTCCTTCCTCATCTTCCCCGTCTGCGAAAACCTCCGAGGAAGCGGCCGTAGATAAGACCCCATCGTCGGAGTCCACGGACACTGGTGGGGTGGTGGTGGCAGCGGCCCCCCCTAGAATTGCATGCAGTGCCTCGTAGAAACAGCATGTTTGGAGCTGGGATCCGGAGCATCCGTTTGCCTCTTTGGTCTTCTGGTACGCTTGTCGCAGCTCCTTGATTTTCACGCGGCACTGCGTGGCATCCCGGCTGTATCCTCTCTCCGTCATGGCTTTTGAGATCTTCTCGTAGATCTTCGCATTCCGTCTTTTCGATCGCAGCTCCGAAAGCATGGACTCATCGCCCCACACAGCGATCAGATCCAAGACTTCCCGATCAGTCCATGCTGGGGCCCTCTTTCTATTCTGCGATTGCATGGTCACCTCTGCTGGAGAGCTCTGCATCGTTGCCAGTGCTGCTGAGCTCGCCACGATGTCCAAACAGGAAATGAGATTCAAACTGCCCAGACAGGAAAAGGAATTCAAATTTTCCCCGGGGCTTTTCCTGTCTGGCTGTTCAGAGCATCCGAGCTTGGACTGCTGTCCAGAGCGTCCACGGAGTGGTGCACTCTGGGATAGCTCCTGGAGCTATTAGCGTCGAATTCAGTCCACACTAACTCTAATTCGACATGGCCATGTCGAATTTAGCGCTACTCCCCTCGTCGGGGAGGAGTTCAGAAATCGATTTAACGAGCCCTTTATGTCGAAATAAATAGCTTCGTTGTGTGGACGGGTGCAGGGTAAATTCGACATAAACTTCTAGTGTAGACCAGGCCTAAAAGTGTTTCTTTAACGTTTTTATCCATATTGCAGCCATAATTTAAATTCTTTTACCTAGTAGCTATGACTTAGATTGGATTTCTTTGTGTTTGCGCAATTGTATATTGATTTATCCCTCCTCTCTGTCTGCCTGTCTGTTTCTTGCTTGCAAGAAGAGAATTGAAATGTGCAAGAATCTAAGGAATATGATTATTTGGGTGACTCATTCATTTACCTAAAAAGTCACTGAGATAGATTCCATGATAATAGACACTGTTTGACTTTAAAGGGCTCCTGGTAATTTGACAATCATGGCCTGGATATACAACAGTGATAGTGATTTGGGGGTGTCTCAGTTATTAGATGTCCAACTTGTAACACATTGAAAGGGCCTGATTTTCAAAGACTGTGCGCTCAGCAGTCAGCACCTAAAAATTGAGGTACCAAAATTGCTACTCACGTCTGAAAATCTTGGTTAAAACACTTAAAGAACAAATCCTTGCGTACGTACAGATAAGTCCTTAACTCATTAACACTGAAAACTATAATTTTGCTTTTAGCTGTTTACATTATTGCTTATCTTAATTTTTCTTCTTTTGGACTCTAACATTAATTAGGTATTTCATCATGGTTTATAGTTATTTTCTCATAAATGTTGTTTTTAAATGTGGGAGGCAGATATTGATTGGGGTGGAGGGGAAGTAAGTTTCCATTTATATTTTTTAAAAAAATTAATGGAAACACATTTGTGTTGATCCTGAAAGTTTAATTTTAGAAATCCTTAAATTTAGGACATATTTGCCGGTATGACTTGAAGTGTAAATTCAGTACTTCGGTTGCTCATAAGTTTGGAACAAGTATACAGGTAAACTGGAGAGAGAGGGCTTTGTTTTTGTTCTTTATAAAAAATCGGAACAACCCGGAATGCATTATTTGCTTTCCTGAAATTGAATAAATGCTGATATGAAATCTCCTTCCCCACATTTGCAGCTATACCTCTGGCTGTTTCTGCCATATCATTCCTTTCTCAGGAGGGGTTAAATTCCATTCTCTTAATGTGAATGAGAGGAATGTTGGAACAGAAGAAATTGAGAGAAAATACCTTTGTTTTGTCTTGAAAATATATCAGATTTTAACTAAATTGTGGGGTCTTTATTTATCTTTCCTTTTATTAATACAAGTAGCGCCCCAGAAGCAGAGCATCTGGATTTGATTTTAAACTCTCAGTGATTTACAAGAATTTTTTTTAGCTCGTCCATGTGATCTCTGAACATTCTAAATCTAAACCCAAACCACAGCTACCCTCCTCCTTGTTCTCCCCTTCCCCCAAGACCCTCATCTCCAGATGAGTATGGAAGGTAGGAAGACTTTTCAAGTTAGAAGTGGTTTTTTATTTTGTTTTGTTTAAAACAACAATAATACAATTTTCAGTCACACGATCTTTCACCCCCCACCGACTGCCAGAGTAAAGATTTCAGCTGGCCTAAAATCAGTTTCCAATTTTGTGCCTACAAAAATATTTACAAACTTATGAAGAGAATTAAAATAGATGACTCCAATTAACTGTCTTGAACACACACTATAAGAAGCTGTTGCTGAAAATATAGTCCTTGCTGATACTTCACAATAGATTGCAGTAAACTTAGTTTAACAGTCACCATTCATGTTTCTGACCTAATGGTGAATACAAGGTTGAGCTAAATGGTGGACATAGTTGTGAAGGCTTCATTATGCGCTCAAGTCAAATGAATGGAAACGTATCACATTTTTGGGGCACTACAGAGTAACCTGTAATGATTTTATAGTGAGAAATGAATAAAAATGAAAAAGTAGGAATCACGTTCAGTAAGAACTTTTGGAAACTTTGAGTATTTTTAAAGATAAAAAAATTAGTTATTTTGGAGTTTCTTAATGGGGATGGAAGCACATGTGGGCCATAGAACAGCTTTTTGAGTGAATTGGGGCTGGTTTGAATGTACTGGGGCTACTCCATGCAACATTTAGGGCAGACTTGAAAAAATTGGCATGTGAATTTTCTCGTTTAGGCACAAACATCTACTTGCCTACCGTGACAATTGTAAGCTCTTTGAGGAGTTTGTTTCTTGTGATTAGTACATTTTGGTGCTGAAATCCCAATATAATATTTTATTTTACTTTCTTCTCAACAAGATTATTGCTCCACATGAATGAATAGAGTTTTGCAAGGCTGATACAGGACATGGGTGAGCAGATGACTGTAATATTATTTGTAGTATTTTTTTTATTTGAGGAGCAACACAATCTAGAGAAATGAGCTCAGGACTTGGAAACAGGAACATCTGAATCCTATTCCTGGCATTGCTACTGACTCGTAAAACCTTGAGAAAGTCATTTCACTTCTTTGTATCTCATTTTGTCCATCTATATATGCAGTGCTGCCTAAAAGTTAAAATAGGCCCCGATCTTGCAAATACTTACATAAGTGCTTAACTTCTTAAGCTTCTGAGCAGTCCCATTGGCTTCATTGGGACTACTCACAGGAGCATAAATTACACGTGTTTGGAGGACCGGACCATTAATTTGTACAATATAATCGTGGAGCTGTAAGATGTCAAGGGCTAAATAATATTATCTTTAAGAATATCTCAGGGAGCAAATAATTTAAACCCATGTTAGCCAAAACCTGTTCAACTTCATGTTAAACATAAATAGGTGATATGCTGTTAGAAATCCAAGGTAGAGTATAACTGTTAACATTTCCTGCTTTCTATGTTATCGTTTGGTTCTTGTAGTGTTTGAAAAATAGCTGATGAGCTCAATGACCTAATGTCTTTTTATTCTTATGGGATAGAGAATGTAGTTTTATTCATATTATTCATTTTTTTAGTTAAAAATACATACTCTGAAAAACTGGTGAAAGCTAATTGTGATCTGCAATTTTTTTTGAAGTATTCTACCACCACTCATACACTGAAGGCTTTCCAATAAATTAACCCAAATGTTTTTCTTCTTCCTTAAAATTTGCTTTTTAGATGCACCAGCTGCTGAGAATAGAGGGTCGTATAACTTTATTTTCTTTAAAATAGCGGCATCACATATCCCGTGGACATGTTAATTACTGACTGCAATCTGATTGTTCCTAGTCTGTGAGCCTTCCCGCCCCACTCCTCACATACCTATTCACACTTTGGGCTGGGAGGTAATAATGCAACAGCTTTCTCACAACAATGTAGTAGCTTTAACCAAATCAATGTCATAATGTACAAGTAAATTGTGTATGTGAGAGTGAGGAAATAGTATTTGAATTTTTTAGCATGCAGGTAACATGGTGGTCAGAATTGTGGTTTTTATTTAAAAAAAATATGAAAACATGGGTTTTGACAAATAAAATAGAGGTGGATTCTCAGACTGAACTTCATAAGCTAAGTATGAGTACCAACTTGAAAAAAACTTTGCAGGTCAATTTTGATGTTTAGAGCGACAGTTTAGTAACTTGTGACTACTGAACTAATAATGAATCTTCCCATACAGCACAGCTATTGTGGTAAACGCAAGAGCTTGCAAACTGATATCTATGTTCCAGGGCTAATTATGTCTTGGTGGAGAATGTTGACTTAAATAAAGATGTCTGAGGCACTAGTGCTGCAAATGCTTAGGCACCTGTGTAATTATACTTGCATCAATACTCTACTGACACAAGTTACATATGTGCCTACGATTTTGGAGGATCGTGGCCTAAGCCAACAACTTTGATTTCCTGTTAATCAGCTGCCTGTGTATTGTTTTTTGTCTAAGAATGTAAGGGGGGAAAAAGCACAAATAATTTTTTATATAAACCAGGAGTAAGTGAGTGGTTTGCTCTCCATATCATTGTTTGAGTGGTCATGATACAGGTAAATGAAGGTCTTCTAGAAACATTTGAACTACTCTGCCTCTCTCAAGAAAAGCTGGTTGAGGAGCATGCCAGTCAACATGGGAGTTTATGGAAAATAGAGCTTGTTAGACTTGATGCATTTTTTGATGAGATTACAAGAGTGGTTGCTAAAGGTAATAATGTTGATGTCATATACTTAAACTTCTTTATGGCATTTGAATTGATAATGTAGGACATTTTGATTAAGAAACTGTAATGATACAAAATCAACATGAGACATTAAATGGTTAACTGATAAGTCTCGGGATGTAATTGTAAATGAGCATTATGTTGACAGGGAGAAGCTCTCCCATTGACATAGTATTATCTTCACTTAAGTGCTACAGAGGCATAGCTGCATCAATGCAGCATTTTAAATGTAGACCTGCCCTCAGGCTTGAAATCTGGGTGTCTGCCTTCTCTGTCTGTGCCCGAAGCAACAAAGGGTCCTGTGGCACCTTATAGACTAACAGAGACTGTGCCCGCGCACTCAGGCTGTATCCAAGTCTTGCTGCCTTTACATATGTTTCAAAAATTTAGTATAAAATTTTCAAAAACTTTAAGACCCACTTTCAAAAGTGATTTAGAAACCTGAGTCTCATTGAAAGTCAGCTGGGCTTAAATTGGAGTAAGGGTGTTTTAGATTGGACATTAGGAAAAACTTCTTAACTGTCAGGGTATTTAACCACTGGAATAGAAGGAAGCTTGTAGAATCTCCATCACTGGAGGTTTTTAAGAGCAGGTTAGACAAACACCTGTCAGAAATGGTCTAGATCAGTGGTTCTCTAACTTTTGTATTAGTGACCCCTTTCACCCAGCAAGCCTTTGTGTGACCCCCTTTATAAATTAAAACACTTAAAAAATATTTAACACTATTAGAAATGCTTGAAGTGAAGTGGGGTTTGAGGTGGAGACTTGACAGCTCGTGACTCCCCACATAATAATCTCGTGACACCCTGAGGGCTCACAACCTGAAGTTTGAGACCCCCTAGTCTAGATAATATTTTAGTTCTGTCATGAATGCAGGGGAGTAGACTAGATGACTTCTCGAGGTCCCTTCCAGTCCTATGATTCTTCATGTGCATCCTTTCAAGTGACGGCCCGTGGCTTCACTCCTCTCAGAGTAGAATCCTGGAATGCACCCCACTTTTATAATGTCCCCCCAGGATTCAGCTCTCCTTTTTATTAACCGTGTATCCTCGGTACATCCAACTGAATTGGGCACTTGCTCTAGATATCGCTTCACGAGCTGTGAGCAGTAGGTAAATGCAGTAACACCAAACAGTTTCTTGAAAACCAAAGTATCCATAGTAATACAGCAATTAGAGAGAGAAGTTTTGAAATGAGTCTGCTCTGGGGAACAGATGACCATCTGTTTCTCTGTAGACCCTGTCTCCCTGATCATCCTCAGGAATTAAGCTTTTAACAGGTTCCAAATTCTATTTTCAGGGATTCCCCAGTCTCTGCAACACTGGGAGTTATCAGCCTATCAGCCAGCCTGTTGAACAGAGTGTGGTGGGGATAAACCTTTTAAAGGAATTAACACACACATTGTTTTGAGTACCAGTGATTGGGCTATCTGTGACCATTGTCTGTCTTCCTGCAGATGTGTAAAACCACTGTGACAGACCCAGACAAGTGGGATACAGAAATCTCATAGAAGGCAAATATACTGGCCATTGGATTAATAGTTTTCTGTTCCCTGAGTGACCAGAGCAGGGGCTGCACTAGAACAAGCAGGAACTTTCTGGAACCGATTTAAGGCAGGCAGGCTAATCAGGGCGCCTGGGTTTAAAAAGGAGCTCACTTTAGTTTGTGGTGTGGCGTGCGAGGAGCTGGGAGCAAGAGGCACACAAGGAGTTGAGAGGGAGAAGAGTTGAAGGACTGAGGAGTACAAGCATCAGCAGACCATCAGGAGGAAGGTCCTGCAGTAAGCGTAAAGAAGGTGTTGGGAGGCGGCCATGGGGAAGTAGCCCAGGGAGTTGTAGCTGTCACGCAGCTGTTACAGGAAACCCTATAGACAACTGCAATCCACAGGGCCCTGGGCTGGAACCCGGAGTAGAGGGCGGGCCCGGGTTCCCCCCAAACCTCCCAACTCCTGATCAGACACAGGAGGAATTTGACTGTGGGTTCTACCAGAGGGGAAGATCTCTGAGGCGATCAAAATCCGCCAATAAGCGCAGGACTCACCAAGGTAGAGGAGGAACTTTGTCACACCACTAAGAACTGAGTTGCACCTATGTATCAGGCACAGTGATCAAAATCAAATAGACAGAGGTTCACATCATGTTTGTAATTTTTATTAATATCATCAATGTTCTTCAGAGGGACTTTGGGTTACCTAGGTACTATTGGAAATTTTGCTCTTAGTCTTTTCTGTCTGTCCAGACTTCCATGCCCTCATCCTGCATCTCGATTACAGCAATCCTCTCTCTAGCCCAAGGGTTCTCAAACTGGGTGTCATGACGCTTTGGGGGGTTGCGAGGTTATTGCATTGTGTGGGGGGGGGGGGGGTCATGAGCTGTCAGCTTCCACCCCCGAAACCCTACTTTGCCTCCAGCATTTATAATGGTGTTAAATGTATAAAAACATGTTTTTGATTTATAAAGAGGGATCACACTCAGAAGCTTGCTGTGTGAAGGGGTCACCAGTACAAAAGTTTGAGAACTCCTCCTCTAGCCCTAATATCAACCACATTCCTCTCCTTAAGTATGTTGAAGTCTGACACGCTCCCTACTGGCTTCCCATAGAATATTGACTAAAGTTCAGGGTCCCAGTCTTTTATCTTCAGGGTGCTCCATGTCCTGGGCCCAGGATAAATACCACCTGAAGCTCCAGAATAAACATTCTGGTTGACTATATTGCTCATCTGGAATAATGCAACTTTCTATAATAAGGGTAAAGCTCATGTGTGGGAGATGGAATTTTCTTGGCAATCTGTCCAAGACTGTGGAATGAAACCCTCCCAGGAACTAAGGAACATCAGACTTCACCACCTCCACTCCAAGTGCAAGGTGCATTTCTTTGACTTTGCCTTCTAACATAAATATGTAGTGACATATATATTAAAAACAAACAAAATCCAAAAAAAACCCCCAAACTGCTACCCTACCAAAACAAAACACTCCACTGCCCATGGTTCTCATCCCGGGGAGATGTGACAAATGTTTAATTGTGCACTGCTGGAAGTGCTAGTCCTAGATAGTGCTTAACCAAGCGCGACATATTCAACATTGATATACAGGATGGGCCCACTCCTGTGAGAAGGCGAGATGGAGGCCAGTATCCTGGTACTCTGCATCTCCCAGGATTGGACCCTATATTAACAAATGTTTACAAATATTTTACCTGCTTATTAATGGGATGCTTTCAGATACTTGTTAACTTATTTCTAAACTATTTTCTTAGAAGCTTGAATATAACATTTTTTTAAGCAAATTATTTTTCTTCTATTTGCCAAACATTGCTGCTTCTTTTTTTCTTTTTTTTTATTTCTCCATCCTGCCTTTCCCCTCTCATTAGGAGCATGTCTTTTTTGGTTAAAAGAATCTTGTTTCCCCTTCCTGCAGTCTGACCAGAGTGTCCTTTGGCATCTTTTTTTGCCCCTGTGCTACTATCACCTCAGAGGCCCTGTATCATGGCAGCTTGTTCTCTTATCTGAACATTTGATCCCTCTGGATGCAGCTGACCAAAACACTTAGCTTTTCTGTCTCCTCCTGCCCCCATAAAACATACCAATTCCTGTTCTCCATGATCACATTGCTGCTATAATGCTTGGGGAGGCTCACTGAGAAGATTCTTGAAGATATACCCTAATCTTAACTGACTCATCTTATTAAAAATAGTATATGTATGGATATTGTCTTCCTTGCTCTCTGCTACAGCTTCTGGTTTGATTTTTTAAAATTTTGATTTGAATAATAAGACTTCTAGACACGCTGACACATTTTATTACAACAAAAGAAAACCTCAGCATCACTAACTACAAATTCAAAAGGAGAAACTCAGCTAGCTTGCCACCTATAAGGCTGCTTTTTCCCACCCTCTCATAGTTCTGGGGAGAATGTCTTCAGCCCTCTCCAAAATCATGATCAAATAAGTGTCTGTTGCAGCATGCCTGGAAGGTCATCAAATTTAGACTATTTTGGTCCAAGGAGAAAGGAAGTTCCAGTGTCCTGGAGCTTTCATAGAGAATCTCCTTATCAGCAACTGGCTCTGTGGCTGTAGCAGACTTCTGTTTGTTTATATACCTAGGGTTGAAACATTGGTTTATATTTTTGAAGGTACCTTTGGAAAGAACTATGATTCTTCATCTCTGCCTCTGGAGCTGCTAATGTCTTTCCATGTATTAAAGAGGATTGACTTGAAGTGGCTTGCCAGCCTGGGATATTGGTCCAGAGTTTTGGTATCTATATTTAGATTTCCTGTGCCACTGCAAGTTGGGCTGCCCTATCTCATCCATCTTTGATGAAACCTACAATGATATCATTAAATGTTCTGGAGCAAATTACGATCAACTGACATTCTACCGTCTCCCACACAACAACCAAATTGCCCCCATCCCATTCGTAATTTATAAACCCTGCAACATACAGTATTCATGGAACATGAATTGCTCTGATCTGCTGGGAAATTACGGACTTTACAACCTGTAAGAACCTTACTCAGTGAAAAATGCACATTCTTGCCCTTTTTGGGTCACAGAGGATTGAAAATCGTCAGTAGCATTTTTTTTAAATTTTGATTTTCCTTGTTCTGAAAACATAAATGTATATGGGTCAAGACCAAAGTATTTTAAGTCTTCGCGGTTAGTACACTGTGTACTTATGACTCACTCTTTTACGTTTGTAATCCAGATGAAGCTTATTATGAATAATTTTATTTTATTCAAACTAAGCTTCCTAGAATTGTTTTAAAAGTGAAGATATCTGTCAAAGCTTAAAAAAAATCAAACCAAAAATAACTTTAATAATTTAGAAGATGGCTACAAATACTACTAGTTTATATATTATATAGTTATTTTTCATGTTTTTTATACATGAGGTTATTTAAAAACTTACTTCTTTCTAAATATTCTAATTAACCCTATTAATTTGATGATGAAATCAGTATTTAACCAAAGTCAATGTATGGTAAGGATTTAAAATGTATTTTCTTAACACGATTAATACTATATCTTTAAGAAACAGAGGATAATTTCACTGGCAATAACTGTCTGGATTACTAGACCCATAACGTGTATGTGTTTGAATACATTCCAGTTCTGATATAAGTATTGAGCAGTTGATAAGGACCTGATCTTAGATACAGGCAAAAAAGGTGAATTGTCCATTCCGTCCCGGGAATTTATGAACTCCTACCTACCTCCAACAGATATAGCTTGGAATCACCTATTGTGGAATACACATGAGCAATCACTCGAAGAAGAAAAGACAGTTACCTTTTCCGTAACTAGTGTTCTTCGGGATGTATTGCTCATGTCTATTCCACATCCTGCCCTCCTTCCCCTCTGTCAGAGTTGTCTGGCAAGAAGGAACTGAGGCGTGCACAGCGCCCCTTATACCACACCATGGAGGCGCCACTCCAGGGGTCGCTAGGGGTGCTCCCCTACGGGTACTGCTAGGGGAAAAACTTCCGACACCGGTGCACGTGGCGAGCACGCACAGCTATTGTGGAATAGACATGAGCAACACATCTTGAAGAACACCAGTTACGGAAAAGGTAACTGTCTTTTCCTTACTGCACAGGGTGCTGCAACAATAAACACATTAAAGATTATGAGGTGCTCATATACTGTGGAGGGCCATATAAATACAAATCATTAGTGCAAAGTCTTAACAAATCAACAAATAGACACATCTGACTCTCTCACTCCTTACACTTGGGACGCTACTCTGCCTTTTCATTGCTGAGGTCTCTGTTAAGGTTTTTGCTAGTTTGCAAATTTGATGAAGTATGGGGTTTTTAGTATCTGTTGGAGATGGAAGCAAAGGCCTTATGTTACGTTATCGACTGTTATAGGCAATGTGAAAGCAACCAACTTCTTAATAAAGTAATGCTTAAATATAAAAGAAACGGACAACTGAATCTACATGAGGCATTGCTCTTGCAGCTGGGTCTGCATAGGGCATTGTTGACTTTTGAGGGGCTCTACATGGGTGAAAGGGGTCACTTGTGCAGATTGGTTGCAGAATCAGGACCTGAGTGAGTCAAATAATTTTATTTAAATGTATTGTGAATTGTAATTGTGTTGCTTGCTAGAAGGCATTCTGTAAAATGTTTTTAACAAGGCATCAGCATCTGGCTTCTAACTAATCAAAATCAATTGATAAACATCCTTTAAGCTTATAAACATCCTCTTGGCAGTTGAACTCCAAATATTGTCTGGCACACACAACCTGGCGGGAAGGTGGAGTAAAGGACTGTATCTTATTGAGAGAGGAGTTTGTTTTAAAGCAAACATCCAGCTTCCTATTTTTTTAACAGAAAAACAAGTGTTTCATAACTTAAATTATGTAACTTAAATAAAAATAGCAAAAAACAAAAAAATCCCAATTTTATGACACTGTTGTGTGCGCGCCCAAAAGAGTGAGTGTGTGTGTGTGTGTATTATATGTTAAAAACTCCCTTTATTTATAAGCTGCCAACCCTGTAACTTTAAAGTAATGTAGTTGTCAAATACACACGATTTGATTTAGTTTTTATGAACTTCAGAAATTATCTTATAAAAGGTCTTTGACTAGTAGTTTCTAGTAGTAAAAATATAGTCTTCCTTCCACACATGGCTACAGTTACAATTTTGGTGGTGAATTAATGATTAAGCATATGTTGAATGGATGACATTTGGACACAATCAGTTCAGCACATTTAATTCTGAACAGTTTCTGAGGAGTATTCCATTAATTCTTATAATACCCAGATTTTTGTTTTATGCTTGTACTGTACAGCCAAAAATACTCTTCAATGATGGTAAGTATACAGTTCTTTGTGGGGCTGTATCTGATTGAGAATACTATAGTTTACATTTGTCTTGTTTAGATTATAAGGTCTGAGAAATTGATAAATGCCTCTTGCACTTCCTGTTTCTGAACACTGGTCATCAGCGGAAGGAAAAGGTTTGAGGTCATGTCAAATTCAGGTCCCAAGTTCAATGTTGATTATGCTGGTTTGAAGCCGTCCTTTCTCTTACTGTGTTTTTTGCTTTTTTTTGAATGCTCAGCATTCATGTGCCTGCCTTTTGTATATTTTTAAGCTGACATTGAGAACCTTTGTTTCCTGTCTTTTTGGTGCTAACATCTACAGCTGTTTTTCTGATGCTGACATTATCTGCTGTCCATAATAATTGTATAGCATATCTTTTCCTCCATTGAGCATGCTTAATCAATTTATGATTTGACTGATTATATATTAAGATTTGTTTACCACAATAATATTTGTAGCTATAAAAAGATCAGTGGTATGCTTGAATGTTAAAAGCAACAAAAGTGGGGAAAATACCCAATCTGTAAACGCGTGATGTTGGGTGGCATATTTGGATCCATTTAGTTTGCATTCTGGGCATCCCACTGCACTTATATCCCAATCTTCTGTTTAGCAAATTTATATTTGTAAACATCTAACCGGTGATGTGAGTAAAAACACAGTAGCCAGCGTACATATGAGAGCATTCCACTAAATTGGGAATTGTAAAAGTTCCACTTAATAAAATGCCTCAAAATATTGAAAGTCAAGTCTGTCTTGTGAAAATTAAGTCTAACAAAGGTTGTTGGGTTTTTTTTAAAGTGATGGGGTGGAATGACAGTGGAGGCTTATGGGCCCTATTGATGTGACAAAAAGCTTTTAGTCTGTTACCCATACGTATCATATCCAGGTTGGTAGTAACTAAAAGTTCAGTTAGTGCCTTTGTGTGATTTGAAGAATGGCATTGATTGAGACCAGAGTAATGAGGGGCCGTTGTGAGGGGGGGTGACTCATGAAGAGGATTTCTCTCAGCGAAATTTCTGTAGGCTAAGAGGCTGGAGAACCCTTAGCCTATTTGAAAAAAATTGATGGTGTTATTTCAGGTTCCAGTTAATACAGATGTCTACATCACAGAACCACCAGTAAATTTGTCATAAATTAGCATCCTTGTTGTAGTCTAAGAACAAGTGACTAAACTACCTTCTTTCTGTTATGGATGAATCCTGCTGTTTAGAGTTGAGGCACATTGATAGATAATGTGCGGAAGCTTACTCCATGATTTCCTGACCAATATTCTTTCTTTGGATATGTGGAGGACAACCCCATCTTTGTTAAATGGGCTGTATAGATCACCCTGATCTCATTAGGAATATATAATTTTAAAACTTATTTTCTTCCTCCTATATAATATAGCCCCAGTTTAAGGTAGTTTTAGATTATAGGATTATAGATTTAGAAGAAAACATGCTAAATTTTAAAAACCCAGGTAATATTTTAAGCCTCAGAAAAAACTTTTAATTGTGGAGTGTATCCACAGGGTCACAACTGTTTCAACTACTCGGGCGAGTTTTTACTTGCTTTTGAAGTGTATAAAGTGTACATTTTTATTAAAATGTTATTTAAAAATGTATAGAATAGAATATATTATAGAATATAATCTATACAATAGAAGCAAGAAATGATAAATTCACAAAAGACGATTAAATTTTTTACCTTCAGAAGCATGAACTGAAGTAGTTAGAAGTGACATTTTGCTAATCCTTTCACACAGGATGATAAAGCCAAGTCAAATATTCAGCAAATATTCAGCAACTTTTAAAAAAAATTGACAGTCTCAATGCAAGGTGATGGGGCGAGAGAGATTTTAACAATGAATAGTCAACCCATAGTACTACCAGATTGGCATATGTATTTGGTGGAAGAACATCCAAAATTCTCAGACTAAATATACACAGGTTTTTTAGCTCGGTTTCGTCTAGTGAGAAATACCCTGTAAAGTCCACTTCAGTATCAGTCAGGTGGATTTGTCTCACAAAGTAGAGTTTTGGCACCTCTACTAGTTCCCTCCTGCCAGCTTCCTAGTTTCTTCCTGCCTTTTGCAGCGCCAGCAGGTGCCTGTACATGAGCCTTTTTAAAGCTTTATTTGATTTTCATCCTCAGCTGAGTAGAATCTTTGAAGGGATCAGAAAATCTGGAGCTCCTCAAGTTCCCTAGAGGAAAGTAGAATAAGTGGTCTTATTTCAGATGCACTTCTCAGGCTTTCGTTGCAGGACCTTAACCCCTGTCTGATACTCCTGAGGGATCTGTCTAGAGACTGTTCTCCACTATCCAGAGATTCCCTTAGGTAGATGATATTCCCTGAAGAGTGGTATTACCCAATGCACTTACTAATTCCTGTGTAGTTTTTATTCGTCTGATCCTTAAAATTTCTAATTGAAGATCAAGGTGACGATGAGGAGAAGGTGGGCTAGTGGCTTCCTCTTTTCCAAGTTGCTGGAGGCTGGATGTGCTTTCCCTGATGCCTCCATTGTCTTTCCTTGGCTTCACAAATTATACCCCATTTTCCTAAATTCCTGAATTATGTATCCTAAAGTAGAGAGACAAGGTGGGTGAGGTAATATTACTATGTTTGATTTTATATTTAGCAGTGACACTCTAAGTACCTTTCCTAGACCTGAGGAAGAGCTCTGTGTAGCTTGAAAACATCTACTCTCACCAACAGAAGTTGGTCCCATAAAAGATATTACCTCATCCACTTTGTTCCTCTAATATCCTGGGACTGACAGGGCTACAGCACTGCATACTTCCTAAAGTAGGCACAGCTGTTTCATCCCACTCAAGCTCTCTGACCTCCCTGTGATACTCCACCCTCTGCCAAAATACTTTTGTTCGCTTTAGGCTGACACAACTTTTACTGGTAGAACTTTCTAATAGAGATAAGGCCTCGTAGAGACAGATCTCGGTCTTGGCATCTACTGCCTTGATCAGTGTGAAAGTTTGGTTGTGAATTGAAATAAAATGTCTGTCTTGGTAGTTGAGAGATCTTCTATGGATGTTGTCAAACCTCAGACTAATCTTAGTACTATCTAGTAAGCAATTCAAATGCTTCAGGGAGAGATTGAAACTTATTTGTAAAAATTGTTTAGAGGCTAAAGTAGTAGTATTGGATGTAGCTTTAAAATAATAAAAAAAGCTTAGCAAAGTGAAATTGGTTCAAGCATTGACAGGAGACCTTACAAAGATTAACATGTTCTTGTTCTATGAGAGATATTCAGATATCAGTGAAAATATAGTTGTGGTTTGTTTAAAATGAGGGTGCTGAAGCAAAATCTCCAGTTGAGAAAATGAACATTTTAGGAAATGTGCTAGAGAGTTATTTCTTAAATTATTTATGCATTTCAAATATCCTTTAGCATCCTTAATGTTCAAATGTTGTCTGATCTGGCCTTGGTTCCTAAATAGTTTTTTTTTTTCTTGATTTTTCATTTGGCTTTTTTCTTCTCTTGGGATCAAAGCCAGGCTTGGTTTCTTTTGTTCATATATTTATTTTCAATATTTGGAAAATAAGTGCGTATAAAAGCTCTCAGTACCTGGATGATAATTAGTAACTGTGCAGCAGCATAATAATATACAAATAAACTTATTAGCCAACATTATTAGTCTCAATTTAAGATAATTTACTTTTGCCAGCTACTAAATTAAAACAAACTCCAGAAAAGTCTCTTATCCCCAGAGTATACTCTCCTCCTTCCTCAAAAATCCTTATCCAATAATAATTCATTTGGAATTAGAGGGCTATGTTATAACAGCCTTTAATACTTTAATCACCTATTTGCCTGGCATTGAGTAACTTTTTTTTGATGGCCAAAAAGATACTATTTTCCCCACTAGCACTGTCACCATCAGAGTAATAATCGGTGGAGGAATAGGTTTTGTGCATGAATTGATAAATTTTCATGACATTTTTGGGAAGTCTGTGGTATAGTTTCTGTCTTGATTTAGACAGATAGCATGAGAAGACCATCAGAGGCTTGTTCACTTGGACATCTACCAATGTGATATATGCCATCATGTGCCAGCAATGCCCCTCTGCCATGTATGTTGGCCAAATCGGACTGTTTCTACGCATAAGAATAAATTGACACAAATCAAACGTCAAGAATTATAACATTCAAAAACCAGTCGGAGAACTCTTCAACCTCCCTGGACACTCAATTAAAGACCTAAAAGTGGCAATTCTTTCACAAAAAAACTTCAAAAACAGACTCCAATGAGAAACTGCCGAACTGGAATTAATTTGCAAACTGGACACCATCAAATTAGGCATGAATAAAGACTGGGAGTGGATGGGTCACTACAAAAACTAATTTCCTCCTACTGTTACTCACACCTTCTTGTCAACTGTTTGAAATGGGCCACCCTGATTTTGGTCTCATTTACCACTACAAAAGTGATTTTTCCTCCCTTGGTATTCTACTGTTGAGAATAGCCCACTTCCACCTTAATTGAATTGTCTCGTTAACACTGACCCCCAACTTGGTAAGGTAACTCCAATCTTTTCATGTACTGTGTATTTATACCTACCTACTGTATTTTCAACTCCATGCATCTGATGAAGTGGGTTTTAGCCCACGAAAGCTTATGCCCAAATAAATTTTAGTCTCTAAGGTGCCACAAGGACTCCTCGTTGTTTTTGCTGATACAGACTAACACGGCTACCACTCTGAAACCTTTCACCAATATAGTAAGAGTTGACAGGTCCCTCTTGAGTCTTTAGCAGCCTGTTCTCTCTATCATCTATCAGTGAAGACTGCCTGTTTGGTAGTTATCACATCCGCTTGAAAGGAAGAGGAGTTTCAAGTTCTCATGGTGATTCCCCTTATATAGTGTTCTATAAGGACAGGATTACTCTCAAGCCTTATCCCAAGTTATTGTCCAAAGTTATTTGAGTTCCATATGGACCAATTTAGTCATTTCCCAGATTTCTTGTCCAAGTCTGTCTTGACCCTAAGCTTCATACCTTGATGTAGTAAAGGTATTGTCATGTTACTTTAACAGGACAAAACCATTAAAGAACACATCTAGACTGTTTATGGACTCATTAGGATAAAAATCAGGTGTTAGCCTCAAATAATTATCCAACTGTATAAGAACACATTATGAGCTAGCTAGGTTAGATTGATGTAGCCACATTAGAGCTCAGGCAGTCTCTCCTGCCGGTTTGAAGATACTGTTTTTTTAATTAAATTTGTAGGGCAGCTATGTGACGCTCCATCCACACATTTACAAAACACTATTAGTTAACAAAGATTTCCACATCATATGCTCACTTTGGTAGTGCTGTCCTGCACTCATTGTTTTAGTGGGATTCCTAGTACCAACCTCCAAGCAAACAGACTACTGCTTCTTAGTCATCAAAAGTGGAAGCCATGTGGACAGTCACTCAAAGAAAGAATGGTTACTTACTTTACAGTAACTGTGGTTTTTCAAGATGCCCACATGGATTCTATGACATGCCCGCCTCCTTTTGCTACTATGGAGTTCTATTCCTCTGGGATTCTCTCTTGATGAAGAAATTTGAGAGACAAATGGCCTGCTTTGCCCTTTATGCCCTCAGGTGGGAGGATGCAAGGATATCAGGGATGCAGGTGTGGCCCCAATGGATACAGGTTGTCAAAAAATCCAATCTTGCATTTATGGGACGCATACGCATACAGTGGAATCCACGTGGATAACACACCTCAAAGAACCATAGTAACTGTGAGGTAAGTAAGCATTCTTTCACTTATATGACTGTATTTCTCCTTTCATGGTCTTTGTGAAGAACATTTTGGGGGTGTTGGTCTCCTGTGTGTTTGTAGTTTTATCTGTGTGTGGCAGGTATTAAATGAAATAATACGTAAGAGCGATTCACAAATTTTTAAATGGTATCAAAAGATTTGTCATAAATACATATTTTTCACCTTTATGATCTTGTGAACTTTGAGCATTATCGTTAGTACATAATTAACTTTTAAAATTATTTTTTTTCATAGTTGTGACGTATAAAAATATTAATATAAAATTCCCTTCCCTATGACAAGCTTTGAATTACTAGGCACTCTCTTCCTATACTTACATGACTAAAAAGCTTAGAGAGTTGAGATGCAGCAGCACTGTTTTCCTTCTTTCAAATTTCCCTTTTATTGTTGTTGAGATTTGTAATACTAAGTCTTACATTTATAAAATATCTTTGCTTCTTTCATTGTTTCTCGTCTATTAACTGTGTTTTCAAATAGAAATTGAGGCATTAAATTACTTGATTTCATTTACAAGTGAATGGTTGGGTTTATTTTCCCCATGCTGTTTTTCCTCCCCCCCCTCCCCCCCTTCAGCCCCTATGTTGGGTGCATCACATTCACTCCTCTCTGTTTACTAGATAACTTTAGTTGTAATTCTGCTGTGCAATAAAATAAATACTTTTTCCTTTAGAGTAATGCATTTCATCATTAAGTGGTGTGTATGTGTCATAAAAGATCTAGGTCCCCAACATGTGTGGACACGTTTGGTTCCTTGACTTGTTTCCTAGAAAAATTCCTTAAAAAGTTGCGCTCAGTGTTAGTAGACTTTAGTAATTGTTTTAAGTTAATATTTACTCATGGTGGATCCAGAGACAAGGTCTGTATTCAAGACGTGTAGGTTGTATGACAAGGTGTTGTCACTGCTTGACCCACCAGGTGCCATATCTGCCTAGACAAAGGCCATTTTCCCTGGGCCTGTTTAATCCATGCCATATTTACCCCCAAAAGCTCATCAGAATGCGAAAGGAAACTGAAAGTGATCCTCCCAGAGCATGCTATATTTTCGTGTGCAGCTGCACCGAAGAAGTAGGAGTCTGGGCTGGCTTAGTAGAGAAAACACTTCTCAGACCAAATAGCTGAGAAGTGGTAGACCTTGGATTATTTCAGACCATTAGTCACTGATAAGTGAGATTGATGCTGTTGAATGGAAATGTTTTGAGAAAGTGTTTTGTGCATGAGAAATATTTGACCTTGAAAGCCAGGCCCCAGTTTACTTAGTAACAAAACAGACGATGGTCCATCAAAATTGAAGGCGTCAAGACCATTTTCCCCCAATTTTCATATAAGATGAAAACATTGGGCCAGATTCTTAGCTGCACCCAGTAAGCATGGAGCATAACTGGTGGGGAGACATTTGTTGCTCCCTAATGCAGAGACTGGTTTTACACCAGCCAGGCCCCCATCATGGTGCAGAGCAGCCCCAAGATAGATGGAGAGGAACCAAAGTCTGTCTGGAGCAATAGGAAGTTTAAAACCTGATGTGGAACAATCTAAGCCATGGGTTGATTTGCACCTGGCCCTTAATAATTAACAGCTTTAATCATTTTTGGACTTGCAAGAAAATTCACTGTACTCCTCCTTCAGCACGGATCTGTTGGAAACAATACATTCAAAGTATTCTAGTTACTGCAGAGTAACCTTCTCATTTCTTTATCTCAGCATCTAGCTAAGCCCTAACTTTTAACATTTTAATCTATTTTAATGAGAAAAAAAACTTAAAAGATGCAAGTTTAGAGAGGTGAATTAAATAGAAGGGCAAGATTAAAGACATACTCCAAAACTTGTTTATTCAGATAAAAATCCATTCTGAAGTCTCTGCTGCTATTGATGGCTGGGCATAAAGCTCAAGTGAAGTTTTGTTGGTAATGATTTTATTTTGTGTGTGTACTGTTGATAAAATTCTTAGAAACTTGAAAGAAGTTAGTGCTACTAAACGCCAAACCTTTTCTCATTCAGAATATTAATAGAAAATAGAATCCTTCCACCCTCTCTCACTGCTTTTACTTTTCATATCCTTTATGAATATTAATCATTTTCACCTCTGAGGTAGATAATTACTATTTTTATTTTCTTACTGGAATGTGGAGGTGCAGACAGTTGAAGTTGAATTAATGGGAGCTTGTGAGATTCACCACTTGCAAACAAATTTTATTCAACACTGGAGAAGTTTAACTTTACTTGGCTGGCAAATGTTAAGTATACAGCATGCAGGGTTGCTGTTCAGTAACTGAAAAGCAGCCTAGGCTTCTTCAGTTATGCAGTTCAGGGTGTCTGATTTGCATATTCATTGTATATTATTTCTCAAACTATACATTGTGTGAATTTCTGTACTCTGGCTAACAGTAATTTTGAGCCAGCATGTAGGAGATTGTGTAGTGTTACTTTGTAGTGTTACTTTTCTATAACAATACCATGTTTACTGAAATCTTATATAAAAAGGGAGGCTGCATGGTTCACAGCATAGGGCCCCAAAATGGGACTTAAGAGATCTGAGTTCTGGTTTTGGTTCTTCCATTGGCCTGCTGGGCAACTTTGGGTAAGTCACCGTAGCTCTCTGTGCCTCTGTTTCCCCATCTGTAAAATTGGGTTAGTGATACTTACCTCCTTTGTAAAGCACTTAGAGATCTGTTGATGAAAAGTACTATATGAGAAGGATTGTCCAGTGGTTAGGGCACTAGCCTAGGATTTGGAAGATCCAGGTTCAGTTCTATACTCCCCCCCACAAATATCCTGTGTTACCTTGGGCAATTCACTTAGCCTCCCTGTGCCTCAGTTGCCCATCTGTAAAATTGGGATAATACCTCTCATTTTCCCAAGGGTGTTGTGAGGATGAATACATCAGACTGTGAAGTGCCTGGAGATCTACGGATTAAAAGCGCTATATAAGAGCGAGGTGGCATGTCTACTCTACTCCATCTGTTCTGATTGACTAACCTATACAGAATTTTCAAGCTGTTGGTCAGCAGTGAAGATGTCACCTCAGCATTTCACTGCTTTCAGAAGAAGCCAAACAACTAAAAAATATATATGACACAGAAAAAAGAATAAAAGCAAAAAAAAAATAGAGAATGGGCTGTCAAATAGCTGAAAGGGCAAATGTGTACTGGATTGGGCCCTTCTCATTGCTCGCCCTGTGCAAAAACCTTTCTTCTTCGAGTAGTGTCCCTATGGGTGATCCACTGTAGGTGTGTCTGCATCCCTGCGCTCTGATTGGAGATTTTAGATAGCAATGTCTGTTCGGTCTGCATATGTGCTCTCCCTGTCTTGTGCTTTGACTTGAGGCTATTTAGTGCTGCACGGGCGAGCCACCCTCAGTTCCTTCTCAACTGCCCTTGTCCTGAGACAGTGATTAGCAGTCCAATTCTGATTACAGTTCCTCGCTTTGAATTTTGTAGTAGCCAGTAGTTTCCATTCTCATAGTAGCTAGTAAAGCTTCCATTCTAATTCCCCCACCCCCCCCAAATATTTTTTTCTCCTTGTCCTTGACACATTCCCCTGCCCCCTTCTGGGAACTGACTGCGCCCCCCCCCCCCCCCCAACAAGGGTTATGCCCGGCTTCCCTGGGTTCAAACATTGCCTCTTCTGCAGAGAGGCAATACTGATCAGCGACAGTCATTCACACTGTATCCAGTGCCTAGGATAGTCTCACATTAGTCAAAAGTGCACTTTTTGCCAAAAATTGAAGGCCAGAAGGAAGAAGAGCGATAAACTAAAACGTAAGCGCCTCATGATGGAGAGTTCCCACAGACCGGCCTCTGACCTCAGTCCTGGGACTTCCCCAGAGCAATGGTCACCGCCAAGACCATCAACTTCCAAGGAAAGAGAGCTTAAGAGGAAGTCTTCTGACTCCCCTCGTTAGGCGTAAGAAAAGGGCGACCAGTCCCCAGACTGAACACTTAACCAGTCAGAGGAGATCCCCAACAAGATCAGTGACCTCGGCACTGCGGCATGGTACCATAAGGCTCAGGGTTCCTCGGGTACTGGTACTGTTCTCAAGCCTAAAGACCCAATGTGCACAGGCTCAGACATGTTGGCACCGCCTGACAGAGCTAGAAGCAAAGACTACCACCTCTGCAAAAGCAGCACCGATGCATATGACTGCAGTACTGAGAACCTACATTCAGCCCTCTTCTGGTCACCTCATCACACCACAAGAGACCTCAGCCTCCATTGACTCCTTCAGTACCAATGAGCCAGCAACAACAAACCCTAGTGGTAACGATCACCACCACGGTAATGCAGGAATTTAGTTTTTCCAGAGAACAGCTGGTTATCATTACATCCCAGTCTCTAGGATCACCATTACCGACTATCTCTTGGTCTCCAAAATCACCCGTGGTACCAAGGCATTCACTGGCAGCCCCTCTGTCTGCTCCACCTTTATCTAGTGAAGAGGCAGACAGTGGGGAGGATGACAGTCTCTGCTTAGTTACAGAACACAACTCCTCTGAGCAACACCCAAGGTCGTCTTGATTTGCTGCCACAGCCAGAGCTTCAACCACCTACTTGGCATGGACACCCGTGGATGCCACTACCCATACCCTTTGCTCTACCCCAGTGGCCATAATGGGAACCATAGGTAGCCTACAGACACCATCCTTCTGGGGCCTTCAGTGTCTCCCACAGAGAGACAGTATGACCCTCGTCGTCAATCTCTCTTTTCAGAGCCCTGAACCTCCAGAGGAAACTTATGAAGAGCAGGAGGCTAGACTGAAGCAATATCGCCTCATCCTCACTGGATGAAGCTGTAATGCCCTTTCCACCATCAACAGCGGATGATTTTAAACTATTCCAAGTTCTCACTAAAGGTTGCTGGTGCACTCTAGATTCCTGTCAAAGAGATAAAAGTCGCATCACAAATGACTAGTCATTCTACATATGGTCTCCTCAACATGATTGCACTCCCAGTCAATCAGGTGCTCTTGGATCCTGCCAAGGTTATTTAGCAAACACCAGCTTCCATAACACCTACATGCAAAAGGGCCGATTACATTCTTGGAGGGCACATAGTATTTTTTTACCCTTTTTTCCCCACATCCTACGCCCAGCTCTGTTGTCGAAGATGCTGTCAATACACATGGAGTGGAAAATACAGTAGGAAGATACATACACCGCACCCTCACTAGATCTTCCTACTGTGTTTCCCACTCCATGCATCTGACAAAATGGGTGTTAGCCCACGAAAGCTTATGCCCAAATAAATTTGTTAGTCTCTAAGGTGCCACAAGTACGCATTGTTTTTGCTGATACAGACTTACACGGCTACCACTCTGAAATCACGTGGAAGACAGCATCACGCTCACTCTGCCCTAATGACAAAAACTGGAAAAGGCTAGATCTATTCGGTAGAAAGGCATATTCCTCTGCAACCTTGCAGTTTAGGATTGCAAATTACCAGGCCTTAACGGCAAAATATGATCACATCAATTGTGGGAAACTTAATGCCTTTATTGACTACCTGCCGAATGAACAAAAAGAACAAGTTCAAGCCACCATTAATGTGGGCCAGCTGATCGCAACGACAGCACTGCAAACAGCACTAGACTCTGCAGATACAGTGGTCCGCTCTGTATCGATGATACAGTGGTGGTGGCGATGAGATGAGCTTCCTGGTTACACCTTTTGGGAATACTGAAGGAAGTACAAACAGTTGAAGACCTTCCCTTCAAGGGCTCCAAGCTCTTTGCAGACACAATGAATGCTTCACTTCATACATTGAAGGACTTGAGGGCCACATTGTACTCCCTAGGAATCTACATGCCAGCACAAAAAAGAAAATGTAGTATACAAACACACGGATCCTGACTGGCCCAGTTCCTTCCACCCCACCGGTATTATGAACCTCAACGGAAGAGACAACGAGTGCAAAACCAAAAACCCTCAACCCAGCCCTCAACCTCAAAACACCAGTTTTGATACTTTGGTCAAGGCCCCGAGCTACCACTCCCACCAATATTTATTGCTGCAGTATACAAACTGTCCACATCCTTTCAGATGCCACCTTGCTTGTTTCCAACAAAGCTGGGAAAACATGGGTCTTGGAATATCATTTTCAAGGGTTACTCTATCCACTTTACCTCCCTCTCTCCCTCCTGTCCACACTCTTTCCATCCCCCTTCAGTGACCTTTCTTACGAGAGACTGTTATGTCAGGAAATAGATCATCTGTTAAGCCTGAGCGCTATAGAACCAGTTCCCAATCAAGTCAAGGGAAAAGGTTTCTATTCCAGATATTTCCTGATTCCCAGTTGTTGTGTGAGTACCTTGAGAAAAAGTGGTAAAGGATAAAATGGTGAATTTCCATTGAAGAGGTAGGGAAAAGAATTGGTGAATGAATTATATTTAATGTTTTATTCAGTAGTGAATCCCCTTGGATCAATAATGTAATGTGCTTGACATTATTCTGTGCATCATGCACTAAAAGCTATCTGAAAAGAATACCTGTTCAAAAGTCTAAAGATAAACCTATTGGCAGATATGTTTTCTATATTCCAATGAAGAAGGTAGATGGGGACTCATTTGTGTCCTTCTGTTTTATTGGCACTTTGAGAAGCTCCATTTCTAATAAGTCTGCTCTGGTCAGAGACCTTGTAGCATAGAAATTGACATGTAATAATCCAAACTACTACTATCTGAGAAGAATGTTATATTATGTGCCCTTGTTATAACATTCAAAATGCTTGGCTTCTAGAGATCTTAATTCTTATTTTACAGTGAAATAAAGTTATAAGAGAATAACAGATTGAGCTTTTTTGGCAATAGTTATTGAAGCAAAATGTTCTTTAGATGACAAGCTGAGCCTTGACACAAATATATGCTATTGGAGTCATTCTTGACTACCAAAGACTAGGGTGTAAACTCGTTGCATGCGGTTCAGTGGCAGTGAGAGGGAATTATTTTTATGCATTTTTCTGTTTCTCAGTATGTACAAGGATATATTTTCAATTTTGTCAGAATATCCCCCCACTTTTTTAAATCAGGAAGGTCAGATTTTGGAAGATGGATTCCAAAGTTTTATGAAGTTTTTATGTAGTGGCAAAACGAATATGAGTAACAATAATAATAATAATAAAAAATTCCTTAACTTATTTTTTTCTCTTTGCTCTCTCACTGTTTTCCATCCTCCTTTGGATTTTTTACCTGTCTCTCCTCTACACTTTTATCTGGCAACCTCAGTTCCCCTTCTTTCTCCATTTTTTCCCCTCCCCACCTTCTCTTTTTGAAAAGGTTACACTGCTGTTCATCGCTGCATCTCCCTTTGTTAGTCTAATACTACTGTCCATCTCACCCAGAAGGCCCTGCAGTACAGTGACCTTCAAGAGAGAAGCATGGTCAGTCTAGTGGTTTTAGGAGTGGACTGGGAATTGTTTTAAATCTAGCTACTATTCTGTTCTATCAGACTCACTGTATAACTTTGGGTAGGTCAATGGGACAGATGCTCCCAAGTCATGTAGGCAATTTTAATAATCCATTTTTTAATTTCTCTGCCTCTGTTTTACATCTGTAAAATAGGGATAATACTTATCCATTCACATATGTAAAATGCAATTGTTTAAAGTTCCAATTCATTAGTCCAAAAGGCAGTATCAATGTGAAAAGTTATATCCAGTTTATAGAGGTTTGTGGGTTTCTGGTTTTATGTTCACCAGTTTTATGTCCAGCTTGTAACAGTGATTGTTATGGTACGTTTCTCCAGAGGAGGATGAGTACTTTCTTGAGTTTGTCAGCATGTGTAATTCTGTTCAGTTGGAGTCTCATTAGTGGGTGATATGTGAAGCTATCCTCCACGGTGGCTGAGTGTGCTGCAGTTGCAGGAGTCCAAATTTTGACTAGCTATGGGAGTTAGACTTTTTGAAACTCTCAGCCTAAATGTCTAAGGGAGTTAGATATCCAGCTTCCATTGACTTTGAAAATCCCAGCCTTATTTAGGAGCCAAGCTTGTGTATACTACCGCAGAAGCCCTAGGGTAGTTCTCCCTGTTATGGGATATGATTTTACTATTATCAAAGTTAATGGAAAAACTCACTTCCATTAACTTAAATGTGAACAAAACCAGGCCCTTTGTCACTAACTTCCCCATTTGTGCTGGTGTGCCTTTGTGTCCTATCTACCTTAGAAAATTCCTCCATCCTTCTGATAATATGGCAGTGGAAATCAGCTGAGGAACTTGTGCCAACAGTTTTCTGATTTACATGTGGAGGAACATGCAAATTAGTACTTAAATAAATATCTTTTCATTTCTGTTAAATGGTACAAAACACATGTTTACAAAGAGGTTCATTACAAGACAGAATGCAGAAGGTTGTTGCCTTCATGAGTAAAACTCAGAAGCACATTTTCAGTGAAAGATCATTGACTTAAAAATTTGCTTCTCCGTCGTTTGGTCCTATAAATCCTGATTTGTTGATCTACAAGGTGGATTGAGAATGGGCTATGACTGTTGAGGCTAGAGATTTATTAAAAAAGTATGCCTTTGAGAAGCCACTAGGGATGTTTATGGACTGCTTTTCATTCACATTAAGCAAGTGCTACTGATGCTCAGCACCTCTGAAAATTAGTTTCTTAGTGGTTTGAGTAGGAACATTTAAAAGGGAGGGAAGTCTTTGGATGTAACTGTTAATTAAACTGTTTTATTGTAGAGTATAAGGCAGTATAGGAGGGGCACAATCACCAGCAATGTTGCCTAGTCCTGTCCCTGAGTGTCCCTGCCCAAAGGATTTCCAGTCCTACCCTTTAGCACAGGGATTTTTGGGGTCTGGGCCCTTGAACAGTCAAGGTCTTTTCTAACTGGCTTCTCACCCTTGAAGAAGTGGTGTGTGTGGGGGAGCCGTGGCTCATCCTCTCCACTGGGCGCTTGTCTAGGGCCCAGTGGTGGGCAGCTACACTCAACACCTTGTGGTGCTAAGCTGTTGCCCACCCGGACCACTTCCTACCCCAGTCTCCAGGGCCGGCCCACAACATTTTAGCACCTGAGGCGGGGAGCTCAAATGAGGCCCCCATGCCCCCTCACTTGGGCCAAAACTTTGAAACGTCTCAATTCTGCCTTCTTCCTGTTCTAATTCTCTTGTGGTACTGCTCTGCTACCTACCCCAATAAAGGAGAACCAACAACTTAAAGTGCCTTGTTCAAAAATTTTAAGTAACACTTAACTTTCAAACACCTGAACAGCAAATGTAACTTTCCTTGTCTGCATAAAAACACTGGCATTTTTATCTGTTTGAATAATCAAAGTGGTGCTTTCCGTGTCTTCTTGGTTGCAAAGATTTGAACTGCTTCCTGAAGGTCCACAGTCAGGGCCAGCTCATGTTCTATCGAGATGGTTGCAAGGCCGACCAGCCTCTCCTGTGTCATTGTGGAGCGTAGATGTGTTTTTATTAACTTCAGCTTGGAGAAGCTGTGTTCTCCACTGGGAACTGTTACAGGAAGTGTTAGAAGTATGTGCAGAGCAACAAAAGCATTTGGAAAGAGGGTGGTCATCTTATTTGTGCACATATATTCCAGAACAGCCTTTGGAGTTGATCCTGCTGAAATGCATCTTGAAAGTGCGTTCCGTTCATCATCTAAATCACTCGTATCAATATCGCGCATGTCATCATGTGTCAACACTGTCTCTAGTTCCCTGCATTGCTGGTGTAGGTCTTCTTCAGGTATAGTGAGGAGTTTTGGAATATCGTACATCATCCCAAATATACAGCTGGGTTCCTTGAGCTGCATGAAATGTTCTTCAACTAACTGTATTGCACAATCTAGCACCTGGTTAAAGAATTCATCTTTGAATTGTTGTTTGGGGTCTCTTATGGGATTATCCCGTGCCTCATAATCAAAATGTCATCTTCTTCGGTGACTCTTGTATTCTTGAATGGGTGGGAAAATAGCTTGTGTGAAGTTCCTCTCCCAACCCATGGGCACTTTTCAGAACGTTTTGAAATTCCTCATCTAACCGGTAAGACTGTAGGTATGACTGCTTTGTCCAGTTGTTCCATTGCTCCAGATATATCAAGGTCAACACCTTGGAGTTTTTTGCTTACAACATTTATTTCAAACAGTATGTCATGCCACAACACTAAGCCACACAGAAATTTGAAGTTATGTATGTTTCTGGTGATTCCATTTCCCTCTGCCACTGTTCTCCCACGAACAGTTCCTGTCATAGCATTATCCTCCATAATGGCAACTATGGCATCATCTATCTTCCCAATTTGGTGTTTGTTAGGCTTTATCGCCTCCACTCGACTTTCCCATCATGTGGCACTCAGTGGTTTCAGTGTCAGAGAGGATGTTCCCGGATGTTGCTTCAAAATTTGCCATTGATGAGTTGATGCACAGAAAAATACATAGATGTTTTGAATTATATTAAAAAATTCAGCAGCCTCACTGGAAGCTGATGCTGCATCACTGACCACCAAGTTCAATGACTGAGAACTGCATGGGACAAAAAAAGCTCGAGGGTTTAACTCTCGGATCCATGTCTGCACTCCTCTGTTCTTTCCTCTCATGGTAGCACCATTATCGTAGCCCTGACCTCTCATGTCAGCTACTGCAATTCCTGTATCTTCCATTTAAGAAGCACATTTGTCATACCAGCTCCTGTAGTATCATCAATGTCAGTAAAGTCTAGAAAATGCTCTCTGACAGTCACCATTGCAGGGACATTTTCACTAGGTTCTGTTGTTACAAAACGCGCCATTAAAGTCATTTGTTCCATATGGCCTGATGTCCGGTGTGCAGTCCAGAATAACAGAGTAATATCTTGCTGACTTCAGATCTGCCACAATCTTCTGTTTGACTTTTGTTGCCAGTAGCTGTATGATCTCACTTTGAATTGTTTTTCCAAGATAGTGGTGTGTGTATATTTCTTGGTTGGTGACTCTTCTTAGATGCTCCAGGAGTACAGCATCAAACTCAGCCATCAGCTTCACAATTTTAAGGAAGTTTCCATTGTTTGGCACATACAGCTGATCTGAAGTGCCACGCAGTGCTAGGTTTTGGGTAGTAAGCATTCTCACAATGACAATAAGCATTTTCAGAACATTTTGCCAGTAAAGAGACTCTGATGCAATCTTCTCTTGATGCTGATCATCTGTGGTGGCCTTTAACCTTAGTCTCATCTCAAGCTCTTTCCACCTATGGAATGCTCTCTGGTGATTTGCTGCCTTCTCATGGCATTCCAGATTTCTAGCCAGATTTTTCCAGTCCTTTGTTCCTGTAGAACCCAATGTGACTGGAACATTAGACTGGAAGAGTTTGCAACAAAAACACTATTCAGCATTCTGGGTTTTTGAGTACATAAGCCATGGCCTCTTCACTTTGTCACCATTGGGGATTTCACGCCAGGAATGTGTTGGATGGAAACTTCTATTTTCATTGTCTTTGGGGAACATGAAGTTTTTCACTTGCTGTGGCCCATGCAGAACAAGGAAGTACTTCAGGCTACTGCTCAAGTGGGTCCACAGTCCTGGATCATCGAGATGTAAGGAACTAAACTCAGCAGCAGCTATTTCTTGCGCCTCCACCACACTCTTCTCTGATCTACACTTTTCTTCAGGAATGTGCATGGTTACATCCATTTGAGATGGAGATATGGATGCTGCAGTAGCTGCCAGGTCACCTACGCTGTGACTAACTGGAAGATCAGGGATCTCCTCACCACTCTCATCCTCGCTGGGGCTGAAAGGCTCACTGTGAACATTGGTGTCTATTAAAAAAAAACAATGAGGAGTACTTGTGGCACCTTAGAGACTAACAGATTTATTTGGGCATAAGCTTTCGTGGGCTAAAGTCCACTTCATCAGATACATGGAGTGGAACATAGATAGATATCTCTTCCTACTGTATCGATCTAGATCTAGATATACAGAGAACATGAAAAGATGGGAGTTGCCAGACTAATCAGTTAAGGTGAACTATTATCAGCAGGAGAAAAAAAACCTTTTGTAGTGATAATCAGGATGGTCCATTACAAACAGTTAACAAGAAGGTGTGAGTAACAGTAGGGGAAAACAGATTTCAGTTTGCGTAATGACCCAGCCACTCCCAGTTTTTATTCAAGCCTAATTTAATGGTATCCAGTTTGCAAATTAATTTCAGTTCAGCAGTTTCTGATTGGAGTCTGAAATCTGTTTTCCCCTACTGTTACTAACACCTTCCTGTCAACTGTTTGTAATGGGCCATCCTGATTATCAGTACAAAAGGTTTTTTTTCTCCTGCTGATAATAGCTCACCTTACTTGATTAGTCTGGCAACCCTCATCTTTTCATATTCTCTCTCTATATATAATATCTTCTTACTGTATGTTCCACTCTATGCATCTGATGAAGTGGGCTTTAGCCCATGAAAGCTTATGCCCAAATACATTTGTTAGTCTCTAAGGTGCCACAAGTACTCCTCGTTCTTTTTGCGGATACAGACTAATACGGCTACCACTCTGATTTTGTATCTCTGTATCTCAGGAGAGCTCCTTCCTGCTTAGATAGAAAAGCTTCCTTTGCTTTATTTTTTTTTCTGAATGCTGCCCCAGAGGGGCGTTATCTTCTTTCAGTCATTACTGCTGTTCTGTGCCAGCTATAGTGGCTCTCAACACTCAGTTGAAGGGGACAAATAAGCAGACTGGTAGCAGGGCCTAGTGAGGGAAGATATCAGTGTCTTAAGGGCCTAACTGGCTCTTCCTACTTCAGTTGACTGCCTGTTCTCCTCAAGTGGGTTCAGGGAAGCAGCAGGAAACAGGAAGCTCCCTGAGAAGCTGATGTTAATCAGTCCAGGCTCCTGGGGGTGCTAGAGAGGTACACAAGAGGCTCCTCCTCCTCTCTCTCCCTGCAGCTCCTGCTGCTTTCTGTTATTCCCTCAACTTTTCTCCTGCCTGCCTGTTACGTCTCTTGTGCCCTCCTTCCTCCAGCACAGCACTCCACCATCTCTGTGCATCTAGAGCAGAGAGAATACATATACACCAGCAGCAGACACAATTTTCTGTACTCTGGGTCCTAGTGGCGCCTTCCCTCCCCCAGTCTGGCACCTGAGGCGGCTGCCTCAGTTTGCCTCATGGTAAGGCCAGCCCTGCCAGTCTCCTTTATCTTTATAGAGTAAATCACTTCAATCAAGTCTCTGACCTGCACACTCAGTCACCTGCTTCACTTTCGTAGGTTTGCACAGGTCTGTTGTCAAGTCTCAGGTAATGATTTCCTGGGCAGCACTTTCCCCTTAGAGCTCAGAGCAGCCATCTGCTCCCTTCCAGTGCTTGCCTCTGAGCTGCTCTGCTCCCCTTTTCAAAGCCCTGCTTCCAGCTTTTTCAGGCTTTGCAGGTGTGGGTGCTTGGGGCTGCCTGGGCCCAGAGCTGTTCCTTAACCGCTTGCTCTCCAGTGTGGGATCTGTATACTCCATCACAGGCTCCTTAGGCTTTGAACAGGTGCTAGTGCACAGGTGGCTTCCTTTCTGTGAGTGTATCTAATACAGGGAGTTGCAAAAATTTGGGGGAAAGGCAGCATTCCTGCCCAGATTTAAAGCCCCTCACATTAAGGATATGAACTTGCAATGGCTTTATCTTACAGTTACTTATAATATTGGCACCTGACATCTGATAGCTTGCTTGTTTGGAATGGAGAACAGTCCTTTTGCTCATCTCTAAGCAATGCATTTTAGTTCTTTCCCAGACTGATGTAGGAAAATAAAGTCTTCTCATTAGGACTAGTATCTGTTCCTTCCCTCCCTGCCCTCCCCATGTACGCCCACACCAGTATATTTTTTTTTCAGCTCTGCAAGTGTGTTTTTCTCACTTTCTCTTCTGTGTAGGCGGCCTTCCCTCTCACAATTGAGCTTCACAGGAAATTTAAAAAAACTTCTCTGCACAGCAAATCTATAATTTAATAACAAAGAAAAAATGTAAAGAGCTTTTGTTTAGAATTATGATGCAGCTCAATAATGGGCAAAAGGGTGATGAATCTAGTTCTAAGAAAAAAGGGAAAAGTTTCTTTTTGTTCATATGTATGTTTGTCGAGACCTTGTCTAAAATACTCTTACTGGGAACCTCCTGTGAAAATTATTCACATTCATCCTCTTCACAAATGATTGTTACTGAAATGTCAGCAGGGCAAAGATGGAAGGAGTAGAAGATATTTTTAGACATTTCCCTCCCTTCTTTAGACTAATCTAGAATTGAAACCATCTACCCTGCAACTGACACATTTTTCTGTTGAATTCAACCATGATCAATTTATCACTAATCCGAAGGTCCAAGTTTCTTCAGTGACAGTTGTTTTTAAAAAATGGATTTAATCATCTTGTTTGGAGATGCTTTTCATTGCAGTTGCTCACTTTTAGTGCCTTAACCCCTTTAATAATATTTGCAACCTGTTTGAGGGTCTTCATTTCAGACAGTCTTGTGAGTTAAACCTTTCTTTTTAGACAGAAGCTTGAGGGGCATGTAAATGAACTATTTTAATGAACAGAAGCTACACTTTTTAAAACTTCTCTCAACTATAATGTAGTATGGCCTTTGCTAAAGAAATGTTATGTAGATACTGATGTTCTTGCCTAATGAACTCTCATCCTCTAATCTCCAAGTGTTTGGATGTCAACCATTCAGGTTTCAGAGCTTGTTATGGTATAAAAGCCTCAAGTCTCAGCAGTGAACATATCTATGTAATCTGAGGTTTTGTATGGCACCCTTATCTTGGGATCCAAGCATCTTATGGCAATAGTGAGAGAGTAGACGTCTTTGCAAATACTTCAAAATAACGTTGATTTAACAACAGGAACTTGCAAGGTTAGAAGAAATGCCTTCAAACGTTTGTTTGGTCCTGTTTGAGAGATCCTAGAAGGTCATAGGGGGTGACTCAACTCCATTCTGCAAATCTTCTTGTTCAATATGTATGTTCAGCCATTGTAGTTATGGTATCATTATTATTTTTTGCTATTACCAGGAACTCCAGCCGTGGACACGTACCAGGACCCCATTGTGCTAGGCATTGTATAAACACAGAATGAAAAATACAGTCCCTACCCCAAAAGGCTACAATGTTATTTCTTCAGACCCAGTCTGAGGCATTTCTTTACTCACTGTTGTAAGACAGGATACTGGTCTAGACGAACCATTGGTCTGACTCAGTATGGCTGTTATGTATTAACTCCTCTAAAGTCTGGTAGAGAGAGTGTCCTGGAAGAAAACTAGTTGTCTAAATCTGCCTGGATAAAAGAGAGGCAGGCTGGGGTGATTATTTTGAGAATCTTCACTCTCTCAGTTGGAGTCTTACTTGCCTTATCTTCAAGTGGTTTTCACTGTCAGGTTTTTACTTGACTACTCTTTGCTCCTGGCCTTCTATAGTAATAATTTCCAGAAAAGTTTTTTCATCTGTGGTGTGCCAGAAGATTGCACCCTTTCATTTTGGACGTAGAGTTTCTCTATCATCCATGTTTACTTCCAGGTTGGACTAATGTATCGTGCTCCATCTGGAATGGACAGTCGAGGCCAATAGGAAGTTTTAGCTAGTGCAGAGTTCAGTCACTTGTTTTCTTAGGAAGGCAAGAACATATCCTCCTTGTGTCCCAAAGGTATGTTTGCACTGAGAACCCCCTCAGGTTCTTTAAGCCAGTTACCCACACAAAATTGGTTTGAGACATGTATTCCCTTTGTGGGGTCTGATATATTAGTCTTTTAACCAAGTATAACTCACTTTGTTAGTTACCGCGGGTCACCCGGTCTGGGCTTATGTAGGAGTCCTAGCCAGCTCTCTTATAACAGGAGTCTCCAGCATAGGCGCCAACTTTCCCCAGTGCCGGTGGGTGCTCGCGCCCCCCGGACCCACCCTGACTCCACCCCTTCCCCAAATCCCCGCCCCAGGCCCACCTCCTCCCCTGAGTGTGTCGTGTTTCCCCTTCTCCCCCCTCCCAGGCTTGCCGCGCCAAACAGCTGTTTGGCGCGGCAAGCTTGGGAGGGGGGAGAAGCGGAGCGGCGGCCCACTCAGGGGAGGAGGCAGGGATTTGGGGAAGGGCTTTAAGAAACTGACTACCCTGTCACACGGAGAATCATTTTTAGGAAGAACTTTAGGGTGCTAGTTACATAAAAAGCCCTAATTGACCTATTTGTTGAGTGCTGACAAAATTTAGAGTCGTATAGGGTATACAAGATGTGGTCTCGACCTGAGTGGTTTACCAGTCTGTGGCCAGCTATCTCTTATTGATTGGCCATCTATGATCCACTGCCAATTGCCTGCATTCAGAATGCTTAAGAACCATTCAAAAGGGTAAAGGAAGCTGGAGGCAGGGCTTTTTCACTGCTAGGCACTTATGAGAAATATGCCTAAAGCTAAATCTGGCCATACTCTGAATGTGTTATAAAATGTGCGGTTTTGCCCTGTATTTTGCAAATGGCTAGCCCATGTACTCCTGATTTTTTTTTCTTTTTCCTCAACCTACTGATGAGACTGTACTTGTGCTCCAGGTGATAAAGGGGTGGGTGGTGTATTTGGTCCCTGTATTAGAAATGATTTTGATTATAATGTAGGATATGTAAAGTGAGCCTAGTTAATGCAATGACACCTTATAAATGTTTATACTAAAAACAAAAACAAAAAACACACCACCATCCAAAACTTTCCTCTGTTTAGCATGGCTTTACCAACTTTAGGGAGCTATTTTTTTTTTTTTTAAAGTCAACTTCCCTAATCGATTAAAAAACCATCAGACCAAAGGTCCATCTAGTCCAGTATCCTGTCTTCCCACAGTGGCCTGTGCCAGGTGCTCCAGAGGGAATGAACAGAACAGGTAATCATCAAGTGATCCATTACCAGCTTCTGGCAAACAGAGGCTAGGGACACCATTCCTGCCCATCGAGGCTAATAGCCATTGATGGACCTATCCTCCATGAATTTATCTAGTTCTTTTTTGAACCCTGTTATGGTCTTGGCCTTCACAACATCCTCTGGCAAGGAGTTCCACAGGTTGACTGTGCATTGTGTGAAGAAATACTTCTTTTTATTTGTTTTAAACCTGCTGCCTATTAATTTTTATTTGGTGACTCCTAGTTCTTGTGTTATGAGAAGTAGTAAGCAACACTTCCTTATCTACTTTCTCTACACCAGTCATGATTTTATAGACCTCAATTGTATCTCCCCTTAGCTGTCTCTTTTCCAAGCTGAAAAGTCCCAGTCTTATTAATCTCTCCTCATGCAGAAGCTGTTCCATCCCCTCATCATTTTTGTTGCCCTTTTCTAAACCTTTTCCAATTCTAATATATCTTTTTTGAGATGGGGTGACCACATCTGCACCCAGTATTCAAGATGTGGGCATACCATGGATTTATATAGAGGCAACATGATATTTTCTGTCCTATTAACTATTCCTTCCTTAATTATTCCCAGCATTCTGTTCACTTTTTTGACTGCTGCTGCACATTGAGTGGATGTTTTCAGAGAACTATCCACAATGACTCCAAGATCTTTCTTGAGTGGTAACAGCTATTTTAGACCCCATCATTTTATATGTATAGTTGGGATTATGCTTTCTAATATGCATTACTTTGCATTTATTAACATTAAATTTCATCTGCCATTTTGTTGCCCAGTCACCCAGTTTTGAGAGATCCTTTCGTAGCTCTTCACAATCTGCCTGGGTCTTAACTATCTTTAGTAATTTTGTATCATCTGCAAATTTTGCCACCTCACTGTTTACCTCTTTTTCCAGATCATTTATGAATATGTTGAATAGGACTGGTCCCAGAACAGACCCCCGGGGGACACCACTATTTACCTCTCTCCATTCTGAAAACTGACCGTTTATAGCTACCCTTTGTTTCCTAGCTTTTAACCAGTTGCCAATCCATGAGAGCACCTTCCCTCTTATCCCGTGGCAGCTTACTTTGTGTAAGAGCCTTTGGTGAGGGGCCTTGTCAAAGGCTTTCTGAAAATCTAAGTACACTATATCCACTGGATTCCCTTGGTCCACATGCTTGTTGACCCCCTCAAAGAATTCTAGTAGATTGGTGAGGCATGATTTCCCTTTACTAAAACCATGTTGACTCTTCCTGAACAAATTATGTTCATCTATATGTCTGAAAATATTGTTCTTTATTATAGTTTCAACCAGTTTGCCCGGTACTGAAGTCAGGCTTACAGGCCTGTAATTGCCGGGATCACCTCTGGAGCCCTTTTTAAAAATTGGCATCACATTAGCTATCCTCCAGTCATCTGGTACAGAAGCTGATTTAAATGATAGGTTACAGACCACAGTTAGTAGTTCTGCAATTTCACATTTGAGTTTCTTCAGAACTCTTGGATGAATACCATCTGGTCCTGGTGACTTATTGCTGTTTAATTTATCAATTTGTTCCAAAACCTCTTCTAATGACTCCTCAATCTGGGACAGTTCCTCCAATCTGTCACCTAAAAGATTGACTTGGGTTTGGGAATCTCCCTTACATACTCAGCTGTGAAGACCGATGCAAAGAATTCATTTAGTTTCTCCACAATGGCCTTATCGTCCTTGAGTGCACCTTTAGCACCTCGATTGAGTGGCCCCACTCGTTGTTTAACAGGCTTTGTGCTTCTGAGGTACTTTAAAAAAAAATTTGCTATTGCTTTTTGAGTGTTTGGCTAGCAGTTCCTCAAATTCTTTTTTGGCCTTCCTAATTGTATTTTTACACTTCATTTGCCAGTGTTTATGCACCTTTCTATTTTCTCCACTAGGATTTAACTCTGACTTCCTTCTGGTGGGTAGCTCACATAAAGTTACAGAGAAGTGATCAAGTCACTGGCAACTATCATCCCATCTCCCTCCCATCATACCTTGGGCAGTGTTTGGTACATTCCCTGGGCCCTACGCAAAATACAAGACTAAGTCAGGAGCGGCAGTAGGTCCCTAAAAGTATGGAGGGGCCCACCAGCGCAGGAACAGTGGCCCCTTCCCCACAGCTCTGCCCGTTCCCCATGGCCCCGCCCCTGCGCCCGCTCACTCCTCTCCATCCCCTTCCCCTCATTGCTTGCCCTTACAACTGGCTGGTAAAAAGTGAGAGGGCATAACCCTCCCACTTTTAAAAGTGTGTGTGTGGGGGGCATGGCCTCTGGCCCCCCTGTTTCAGCACCCTTGGGTTAAGTATGGGGGGGGACCTGACATACTCACACTGAGTCCAGACCCTCTTAGGTGGAGAGGAAGATGTGCTCTTAACCAATAATTTTATTTACCAGTGGCAAGTAAGGACAGTGCTTTTCCCAACTTCTTGAAAACTATATAATTTAGCTTTCTCTCAGGTAATGTTTGTATTTATTGAAAGGATGAAGTGATTTCAGTGCTTGAGACTTAAACTGTAGTTTTTCAAGTGACAAAACGCATTTTCATGTTTACACCACTGGACTGCTTATTCAAGGTCATGCACTGCTTTCACTGTGTGTGCAGGTCCTGTGTATCAGTCAGAGTTTAGCTTGTAGTCTGAAGACAGCATATTTCTCTCCTTTATTTTTGAGCTCAGTTTGTGGGCATGTCTGTTTACTGAAATTGTACTTATGACCAAATTTGGTTTGTTGAATTGTTCTAGGGTATTCATAAGCTATGTTCCTATAGGCAAAGCTACTTGGAAGCCTCTTTTTAAAAAATGAGTAGGCAAGCTATTATTTAGGGTATTAATCTTTTGAAGTAGAGCATACATGCGTTAACAAGTAATTTTTCTAGAGTAACAGTGTCTCAAAAAGCTGCTTTTTGCTTATGTTCAAAATACCATGTGCACCTAATTAAACACCTAAGGCTATTTGGGTGCCATCACCTCTGTAATTATCTCACCGTCTTGTCAGATGCAATGCAATCTTTTGTTCATATTAACACACCAAAACTTAATCTCAAACTGTAATTTAGTGTGGCTTAATTCATTTTCCCAGTGTCCATTATGTCATAAAAGGCAGTAAATGGTTAAACTTGGTTTTAAAAAAAGTGATTTTTTGCAGAGAAGGATGTGTTAAAGGCCTCTTATTTACCTTTTCTTCTCTATTCGTGTTTGCAGATTGAAGCCTAGTAAATTCATTGATCGTTATGGAGGTAGGGCCATCGGGGTTGCCTGAAGAGACTGCAGCTGCTTGAAAGAGCAGTAGTCTGTACCATGGGAGGGAGGCATATATGTGGAATTATGCTATATTTCCTAATTTAGGAAGACAGCTGCACCTTCATTTCTCCAAAGAAATGTGAGGAATGATTCATCTATAGAAGAGATGAATTACTTAGATTCATCCTTTTGAACTGTCAAGATAGCTGTAAAAAATATTACAGTAGTTGTGGTAGGGCTAAGGGATTTAATTTCATGAAATGCATATTGCATTTCATTAAAGGTCACCCACCCTGCTGCCTCAGAAGTAGGGCCCCACCAGATTCATAGCTGTGAAAAATGCATCACGGACCATGACATCTGGTCTTTTGTGTACTTTTGCTATAGATTATATCTAGGGTAAAAGTATACAAAAGTACTGTGCATACTTCCTTATCTAGGGCAATTTACAAACGTAATAGTAGTACAGTACAATACTTGTGTGTGTGTGTGTGTGTGTGTGTGTGTGTGTGTGTGTATATATATATACTATATGAACACATCCACCAACTTTGCTTTTTATTCTGTGATCAACCCACAAAAGTGTGAATTCTCCATGATTTAAGTAGACCCCTACTCCTAAGATGAAACAGAAGACCCATCATGTCTCTGTATCTGATTACGTGGCTTGACCAAAAGGCAGTTCACAACCCAGTTCTTGTGGCATATCCCAGCATCAGTGGCACCCACTTCCTAGAAAGCAGCATGGAATTGAATGCTTTATCATCCACCCAATCCTGGATCACATGGAAGATGAAAGGAATAAGGGTCTCAAAAGATGACACAGAGAGAAGGACCCTTAAGAAGCTTGATTTGACAGGAAGGGGTACTCCTCAGCTAGTCTCTAGAGATGTATGTCCAATTATCGGGCTCTGCTCTCAAAATATGACTATCTGAACTGGGACAAGTTGTCACAATTCAGGGAAGCTTCCACAGGAATAAAGAGAAGAACAAAAATACCTAGTGTCTGAGGGGCAATTAGTGGCCTGAACATCTCTGCAACCTGCTCTAGATACCCCTGCTGCAGTGGCACATTCAGTGACCACTTCTATTGTCATGTGCATTGCTTCATGTCAGTAAACTTCTGGAATATCCAGGGAGGTCCAAACAACCATCAAGAGTCTCCTGTTCAAAGGTTTTGAATTGTTCAATGCATAGACTAAGGAAGCTGGCTTAATGTGACTCCCTTGTGAGTCCTTAGCAACCTGCTCATTTTACCACCTATCTGTGGTTTTTAGTAGTCATAACATCAGCTCAGAGGGTAGGGAAAATTCAAGCCCTTATGACTGGCCCATTTTATTTAGTATTCAAAAAAGGCGAGTTGACTCTTAATACTCATTCCAAATTCTGGCCTAAAGTTGTCTCTGATTTTCATTTAAATCAGTTGATTCACCTCCTGATATTTTTACCCCAAACCCCACTCAAACCCAGGGGAAGCTAAACTACATATCCTGGATGTATTCAGGGCTCTTTCATACTACCTGGACAGAACAGGAACCTTCAGGAGCTCCCCTAGATTTTATGTAGCCTTTTCAGATAGGGTTATGGGTCAAGCGATATGCACTAAGATTGTATGGGTATCCTGCTGTATTAGATCCTTTTATGAGATAGCTAGGTTAAATCCAACCTATGAATGTTAAAACCCATTTCACCAGAGTTCAGGTAGCATCTACAACTTCTCTTAAGAAGTATCCCCGTTTCAGAAATTTGCAAGATAACTATGTGGGGCTCAGTCCACACTTTCACCCAAAAGTGTTCACTAGTTGAGGTTTCAAGTTCTAATGTCTGCTTTGACAGAGCTGTTCTGCAATGCTTGTTTAAATGGGACCACTAGCACCAACCTCCTGATCATGAGGTCACTCCTTGCTAGTCACCAGAAGTTGGGTCCATGTAGACAATCATTGAAGAACCACAGTTACTGTAAGCTAAGTAACCATTTTTCATAACCATTACAGACTATGCAAAAAATAAGGATTGAAAAAACACAGTTCAACAGCCTGCATTTAATGATTTTATTTATATCAAAATCTGAGATTTGTAAATGTTGTGCATACTTAGGTGAAGCTGTGTAATGATTAAACACCATCTAGAGTCTGATAGATTCTTGTTGTTTGTGTCAACTGTCCCTTTAATTAATTTGTATGATTAACATAGGGTATAGATATTGATTTCTGTAGTTATTGTAGTTAGCAGTATTAGTAGTTATAATTTGTATTACTGTGGTACCTAGATGCCCCAATCAAGAATCAGAGCCCTATTATGCCAGATACGGCACAAACTGTAAAAATATAGTAAAACCATATCCCTCATTACAGTGATTCCATACTGTTAGGATCTACTTTTGGGGATTCTGCATCTTGTCTAGGTATTGTTGATTAGTCAATACGTGTATTATATAGCATATTTCTGAATAGTGTTGCTTCTTGGAGACATACAGTGTACGTTGGATGAGTTCAGTGGCAAGGGGTCCTGCAATAGATTATTTCAGTCCTCACTGAAATGAAGGATACAATAAATACAAAAATGTTTGGGAAGATATGGACGCCATCTAGTAAGATATTTTTCTGCATAACTGATGTTTCTCAGATGTATGTATTCTAAGATACATCTACACTTGTGGTGGTGTGCAGAATACAGACACCGCATGCCCAGCTTGCATGGGTATAAATAGCAGTGTACATGGTGAGGAATGGCTTAGGCGAGTAGAGTGCCCTACAAGCCTGAATCCTAGGGTATATACCCAATATGGCTCATTACAGACCCAAACAATGCCTCCCCCATCTACACTGCTATTTTTCGTAGTGTAGTATCCCTCTGCTTCCCTGCTGCTGGAGCCTCCTCACTGCAGTGAAAGACTCTGGCAAGGGGAAGCAGCGAGGAAAAGTTCCGGCAGCAAGGAAAGGTTCTGGCAGCTCCCTGCTGCTGGAGCCTTTCCCCACTGTCTCCTCCCTGTCAGAAAGCTTGTCTTTCTTACCAACAGAAGTTGGTCCCAAAAAAGATACTAACTCACCCACCTTGTCTCTCTCTAATATTCTGGGACTAACACAGCTACACCACCATTGCATACAGCAGTGAAATAGTTGGTTAGTTTAAAGTGCCACCTTTATGCATTTAGAGTGACCAGACAGCAAGTGTGAAAAATTGGGACAGGAGATGGGGAGTAGTAGGCACCTATATAAGACAAAGCCCCAAATATCGGGACTGTCCCTATAAAATTGGGACATCTGATCACCCTACATGCATTAGAGTAAACATTCTAGTGGGATTAATACAATGTGTGAGGGAGTTCATGCCTCTGAGCCATTGTTTCAGGCTGTCTGAAGATTTGGGAAGGCTTGGAGTTTGATTCCTCTGCTCTTCAAAATGGTGGAATGTACACTCATTTTAAATCAAGCCTCTACTGCAGAGCTTTCCAAACTTTTCATGTTGGTGACACACTTTTTAGACATGCATCATTTCGCGACACACCGGAAGTGATGCGGAATCAATTCCGCCCGGATTACACATACTGCGCATGCGCAGTACCCAGGGCCGGCCGCCCCAAGCAAAAAACAAACAAACAAAAAAACCCCCCAAGTGCCGCCCCCCCCCCAACGCCGGCCGAAACACCCCCCCACCCAACAATGCCGCCCCGCCAAAATGCCGGGGGGCAGGGCGGAACGCCTGCCGCCCCGCTGCCCCAGCCGGGGAGCGGAGCATGCCTGCTGCCCCGCTCCCCCGGCTGGGGAGCGGAGCACGCCTGGGAGCGGAGCACGCCTGCCGCCCGCGACACACCTACACACTGCCGCCGACACACTAACGTGTCGCGACACACAGTTTGGAAAGCTCTGCTCTACTGAGAGGTCCAAAGAAAGTTAGAGTTAGATCCTACAGTTAGAGAGTCTACAGGTTCCTAGGGTAGACCTGTAAAGAAGAAGGGGGAGAGTGTGTGTGTGTGTGTGTGTGAGAGAGAGAGAGAGAAAATATTACATATTTAGTGTGTTCTCAGATTTTTTTTCTTATTGTGCAATTCATCCTAATAAGTGTCTCTTGGATACCACCCATCATTTCCAATGGTATAGTCCATTTCCTCTATCATTTACATCTTGGAATATTCCTGTGGCAACTACAGCAATTGATTAAATGGAAAATTAATATTAGGCAAGCATATAATACATTTTTAGCTTCTTCTAATGCAATTTAGCAGTTAGAAACGACAAGGAAAGCCAGCATTGTGTGACCAGCCAGCTCTCCACTGACATAAGCGAGCACTCTGTGGACATGGTCTATATATCATAGTTTGAGAGTTTAAGGCATTTGATAATCTGAGACTACTTCAGTCTCAGTATATTTGATTCAGCATGTTAGGTCTGGAATTGGAGAGCTATTTTAAATGTCTGTATGACGTGTTCTAGATTTAGTTTTTCGTGTTTTAAAATTTTGCACAAGTTCAAGAAGGTATGGATAAGTGCAATGTAGAAATCAAAATGAACAAATACATGCATTTTGCTTAGTTGTAGCTTTTTAATATGCATTCGTTGTATATATTATGACAGAACACTTAAGTGTGCTGCAAACACATGTTGATTAGTATGCATGTCATTTTTTGTTGTTGTTAACAATAATATATTTTTAAAATTTTGGGAGGTTCGCTGACAAAGTATCAAAGATCCTGAAAATATGCTATGTTTCAGCATGCTACATTTTTTTTTTAGAGCCAATTAATACGTTGTACTGCAACAATGGTAGCACCTATTATTGCAATTTAAAAACACTAAAATAAATTACTTTGATTTTGCAGGTTTCTAGTGAGTATTTATTGTTGAGTTCATGAGGAACGGAGCAGAAACCAGGATCTGTAAAGAAAAGGTAAGTTAATAATTTTAAGGTGAGAAGGGGGCGACTGTGTTTATCAATTCTGACTTCCTGAATACCACGGGCCATAAACCTTGCCTGAATTAATTTCTGCTTCCGGTCCAATAGATGTGGTGGAACTAGAGTTATACCTCTTGGAAAAACATCCAGTGTTGATTTAAAATTTTGGAGAATCCACCATAACCCTTGATAAGTTGTTTCAATATTTAATGACTCTCACGGTCAAAAATATGTGCTTTATTTCTAGTCTGACTTTGTTTAGCTTCAACTTCCAGTCACTGGATTTTGTTATACACTTGTTTCCTAGACTGAAGAGCCCTCTGTTATCCAATTTCTGCTCCCCATGTAGGTACTTATAGACTGTGATCAAATCATCCCATAGCCTTCTCTTTGATAAGCTAAACAGATTGAGCCTTGAGTCTTTCCTTACAAGGCATGTCTTCCAAGCTTTTAATCATTCTTTTGGCTCTTTTGTGAAACCTGTCTAATTTTTTACCTCCTTCTTGAAATGTGGAAACCAGAACTGTACACAGTATTCAGGTAATGGTTACACCAGTGCCAAATACAGAGGTAATATAATCTTCCTGTTCCTATTCTATATTTCCCTGCTAATACATCAGAGAATTGCATTAGACCATGTAGTCACAGCCACACACTGGAAGCTCACATTTCTCTAAATATGCTCAAGAAAGCTAACAGATAACTTTGAGTTAATACACTAGGACTTTCACTTCTGAAGATCAGAGTTCACGTTTTTTCTCTGGTTGTAAGTGAAAATGAGCTTGTTTCAGTCTAATTGTAGTCACAGCTTATACATAGTAGAAGACCACCTCTCATAACCCTAGCAGGCACTGATGAAAGACATAGATCTCAGTGTGATAGACACCATGATGGTAAACTCCATAAATTATTTCAACATAAGGTACTAATTATATATATATAACTGAATGCAGGAACTGTATAGATATATGTACACATATAATGTCTGTGTTGTGAGTTATGCTTTGTGGGGTTTGAGTTAATGTTTTTAGAATTTGTAAGGGGAATTTCCTCCTTTTAACAATCGTGTATACTTTTCATATTTTGAGTTACTGAAATGTCAATATTTTACGCTTATAGTTCCTGCATTCAGTTAATATCTTAAACATGTAACTTGTCATGAATTGATTATTTCCATTCTTTTGTAGTATTTGCACTTTTTAATGGTAATATTCTTATTTATTTTTGTATAATTTTTTTTAAAATTTCAACTTTAACTGTAATAGCAACATTTTAACATACATTTCCTCTGAGTTTTTAAAACTAAAAAAAGGAGCCTAAGATTAAAAAAAAAAAATTGTCTAAATATTCTACAAAGGGTGCATGAAGTTTTCTACACAATAAGGCTTCCTTTACTCTTTTTTCCTTTCCAGGACATCATATTTTTTCCCTATGTCTTTTTTTTCAGTGTCTCTTTAATCTAATTTCTCCTTCTCAGTCCTTTTCTCTCTCATATTTTTTCCCCTTAGTGTTCACCTACTTCCTAAGAGTATTTTCATAATCATCACCCTTTATTCCCTTCAAAATCTGCTTTTTTATCTCTTCTGTCCACTTGCATCACTTTCTCCCACTTCCTTTCTTCTTCCTTCTCATCCCCAATTTCTCTTTCATTTCTATTTTATTTTATTTATGAATCACTTTCTCCTGTCTCTCCACTGACTTCTTACGAGCATTATCCCTCACCGCCCGGAAACATCCATCACCTAAGATTCATAGGGCTCAACCACAACATATACTGGGCAAAGCCCCTCAGGCTTACTTGTGTGTGCATTGCCTTCTTTCCTCCTCCCATGACATTCATGCATACACACAAGTTCTCTGGACACACCAGTATGTGCATGTGCACACTGATACTGATGCAACTCCCTAGTGCCTGCGACAGTGAAATTTCCAGTAGGAGGAGACATTTCCACAGGGGAGTGGATGGGAGAGGGAAGATAGCTGAGACCTGCCCATAGCTCCCTTTGCAGGGGAGGAACAAGCACTACATTGGGCACTTTTTTCCATGGATGGACCAATAGGAGGGGATTGTAGCCTGGCAAAATGATCAACTACACAGTTGACTGGGGACTGAGCTCCTTCCTGTTTTTTCCCCAGCTGGCTTTGCTTTACGATGAAAGGTTTTGTATCACTCCTTACACACCAGATGAGGTGGGGTGCTCATTCTTTTCAGACTTTGCTGCTTCTGAAAGCGATCCTTGGCAGTAAAAGGAAAATAGGGAGAAATCTGGGAAGGTGTAAGAAATTGAAAGAGGGCCTGGGAGAAGAGAGCACAGCCCAAGCAGCTGGTCATTGAATACTTTTGTGTTAATGGAAATGAAGCTTTGGGTCAGGCTGAGCTCCTGGGGAGCCTAGCTGCTGCACTGCTTTTGTCTCAAAAGAAGTTGACCTTTCTTCAGCAGTGAAGGCCAGGAATGGACCTACAGCTTAGCTTCAGCTTTCAGTGAAATGGCTCGGATATGAAAAATGACATGTGAGTTTAACAACCATCTGTATAGGTATCTAAAACCTGTACTAAATGCCAGATTAAATCTTTGGACAACTTGGACGCATTTTCTCTTGGATTGAAACGAGTGTTGCCTTTCAGCTGGAACAGAAATTTACAATCATAGAATCTCAGGGTTGGAAGGGACCTCAGGAGGCCATCTAGTCCAACCCCCTGCTCAAAGCAGACAATTGAGTTATATATACTTAAATGGAATCCAGATACTGCCTAGCTCCTTCTCTGTAGTGTCATGAAAATCTTAAATGTGGACCTCTGCAAGCTGTTTAGAAAGACACTATGTAGCATCAGTAATGTGGCTGCTTATCTTAGGGTACGTCCACACTACCTGCCCGATTTGGCGGGTAGCGATCGATGTTCTGGGATCAATTTATCGCATCTCATGTAGACGCGATAAATCGATCCCAGAAGCGCTCCCCGTCGACTCCGGAACTCCAGCTCGGCGCGAGGAGTAAGCGGAGTCGACGGGGGAGCCTGCCTGTGCCGCGTGGACCCGAGGTAAGTACTTTGTAATTCGATCTAAAATACTTCGACTTCAGCTACGATATTCATGTAGCTGAAGTTGCGTAATGTGGACCAGGCCTTACTTGGCTAGAAATTTTTCAGTGAGCACTGTAGTGGGTGCTTCATAATTGCAGCTCAATATGGTATGTAAGATTTTGTGGCCCTCTACCATGACATGGGCTCAAAGAATCTCCCCCACACCTACCTGCACAGCTGAAAATACCTGTGTTGCCATGCTCGCAAAGCTGCACCTTTTTTCATTTCTTTTGTTGTACTTTCCCTCTCTCCTACCTTCTCCATTAAATCACTTTCTGCTGTCCTCACACTGTAAACCAGGGGTCTCAAACTCAGTTTACCTTAGGGCCAGTGCCAGTCCGCAAATCCTCCCAGTGGGCCAATAATGTCACTGAAGATGGTGTTCAGAAAAGAAAACATTTATATTGTATTTTTTATTTAGAATTTCTTAGAAATAATAAAATTGTCATAAAACTTTATACAATTCTTCTCCTGCTAGAGAGTTTTTAGTGTTTGCCATACACCTGGCAACACTTCAGTTCTGTCAGTTTGTTGATGTTTGGCCTCAATGACTGAGCAGTTGAAACCTTCAGGATTGCAGCAAGGTGTGCATCGGATAGTTGTGTTCGGTATTTTGACTTGTTTTTATTCATTGTGGAAAAAAGTGACTCTGCCTTCATTGCTGACGCTGCCTGGCAACTAATGATGCTGCCTCCATGGCTGACTCTGCCCAGCGACTAGTGATGAAATCTCTGTCCCTCTTCCCCAGCCAATGGGAGCTGTGGCGGGCGGCACCTGCAGCAGACAGAGCTGTCAGGGTCGCGTGGCTGCATGCGTTTCATCTCCGCAGGCTGCAGTGGGGAGGTTCTCAGGCCGCAGATGGCCTGCGGGCCGGGACTCTGAGGCCTCTGCTGTAAACCATTTCAGTCCCCAATCAGCTCTGCACCCTCATACCATCATTCCTTCCTCTTTCTCCCCATCCTCAAGTCAGTTAATGAAGGTGACCTCTGCTATCTGCGATCAACCCTGGAACTGCCAGTCTATCTACTGAGCAGAAAGTCACTAGTTTAATATTTAACCTTTTTCTAAAGCTGTTTTAAATAATCAAGCTTTATAACTTCAATATAAGAATACTAAAAACCTTTGGCTATTGATTAAAAATGAATTTACCATCTCCCATAGACGAATTGTTTGCCTCAGAGTTCATAGGAACCTCTGAGGTTCCCATAATAGAGCTTATGCTCTATTATCACTGGTCTACAATTTTTGAAAAGTCGTCTGCTTCAGAGATAAAATGTGCTATTTAGTATGTATTTTGATGTGCTGAATTCAAATATGACAATTAAAGCAACTGACTGGCTACTGTTTCTAAGATTTCACATTTTATGTCTATGTATATTGTGTAGATAGTAGAGTTTTAATCATAAATTGTAAACCTAGGTCTTTTCATGTGTTTATGGTTGCTTTACATGATACTATTTCACCTGTCCTGTTTATGTAACACTTTAAAAATCAGCAAAGGGGTTATATAAATCAAATGTATTATGAAACAAAAGGCAAAAAACTATTATGTACATAGTTTAGTCCTATTCAGTGTCTACTCGGCGCTTCTTGGCTTGTCTCTTGTATTCATTAAATGGAGCATCTCTTGTCACTGTCCAGCAATAGTCTGCAAGCATTGATGGGCTCCATTTGCCCTGATAGCGTTTCTCCATTGTTGCAATGTTCTGGTGAAATCGCTCGCCGTGCTCGTCGCTCACTGCTCCGCAGTTCGGTGGAAAAAAATCTAGATGAGAGTGCAAAAAATGTATCTTTAGTGACATGTTGCAACCAAGGCTTTTGTATGCCTTGAGGAGGTTTTCCACCAACAACCTGTAGTTGTCTGCCTTGTTGTTTCCGAGAAAATGTATTGCCACTAACTGGAAGGCTTTCCATGCCTTTTTTTCCTTGCCACGCAGTGCATGGTCAAATGCATCATCTCGAAGAAGTTCACGAATCTGAGGACCAACAAAGACACCTTCCTTTATCTTAGCTTCACTTAACCTTGGAAATTTTCCACGGAGGTACTTGAAAGCTGCTTGTGTTTTGTCAATGGCCTTGACAAAGTTCTTCATCAGACCCAGCTTGATGTGTAAGGGTGGTAACAAAATCTTCCTTGATTCAACAAGTGGTGGATGCTGAACACTTTTCCTCCCAGGCTCCAATGACTGTCGGAGTGGCCAATCTTTCTTGATGTAGTGGGAATCTCTTGCACGACTATCCCATTCGCAGAGAAAACAGCAGTACTTTGTGTATCCAGTCTGCAGACCAAGAGAGCAACATCCTTCAAATCGCCACAAAGCTGCCACTGGTGTTGGTCATAGTTTATGCACCTCAAAAGTTGTTTCATGTTGTCATAGGTTTCCTTCATATGGACTGCATGACCAACTGGAATGGATGGCAAAACATTGCCATTCTGCAGTAAAACAGCTTTAAGACGCGTCTTCGATGAATCAATGAACAGTCTCCACTCATCTGGATCGTGAACGATGTTGAGGGCTGCCATCACACCATCGATGTTGTTGCAGGCTACAAGATCACCTTCCATGAAGAAGAATGGGACAAGATCCTTTTGACGGTCACGGAACATGGAAACCCTAACATCACCTGCCAGGAGATTCCACTGCTGTAGTCTGGAGCCCAAAAGCTCTGCCTTACTCTTGGGTAGTTCCAAATCCCTGACAAGCTCATTCAGTTCACCTTGTGTTATGAGGTGTGGTTCAGAGGAGGAGGATGGGAGAAAATGTGGGTCCTGTGACATTGATGGTTCAGGACCAGAAGTTTCATCCTCTTCCTCGTCTGACTCAAGTGAGAATTATTCTGGTGCATCAGGAACCGGCAGTCCTTCTCCGTGGGGTACTGGGCGTATAGCTGATGGAATGTTTGGATAATGCACAGTCCACTTTTTCTTCTTTGACACACCTTTCCCAACTGGAGGCACCATGCAGAAGTAACAATTGCTGGTATGATCTGTTGGCTCTCTCCAAATCATTGGCACTGCAAAAGGCATAGATTTCCTTTTCCTGTTCAACCACTGGCGAAGATTTGTTGCACAAGTGGTACAGCATATGTGTGGGGCCCACCTCTTCTCCTGATCTCCAATTTTGCAGCCAAAAGAAAGGTGATAGGCTTTCTTAACCATAGTGGTTATACTGCGCTTTTGTGATGCAAAAGTCACTTAACTTCTGCTATGTTTGTGGTGATCTGCACTGTTCACACAAGTACGAGGCATCTCTGCTCACTTTGGCTAAACAGAAATGTGTCCCTTTGCAAAATCAAACTCTGACAAATAAGAGAGCACGACACTGTATGATTTCTAGAGCTGATATAGGGCAATTTGTTCAGCAGAGTGATGTAAGCTTCGTTATGATTGCATCATCCATGACTGCTAGGAATAACATGATGCAATTCATATCATGTATGACGCAATACCAGCTTCAGATTGCATCATTCATTGTTTTGCCTAAAAAGCAAGTACTGTCCAAACCCAGTCATAGATTTATTCATAGATCCAGTGAAAGATGTATTTTAGTCATTTCTGGTTTAAATTGAGATCCCTTCCCTTTATAACTCACTTATCCTCCGCCGTTCCCAAGTCAAGGGTCATATATACTGACCCAATCGCATGTCTTGAAAACTAGAGCCAATCAACAATTGTAAGCATCATTTTCGTTCTCAGTGACCCAGAATTAGTAAAGTTTGACTACATTTATTTCAGAAGCATTTTGGCTGTAGAGCAGTGTTATCTGAGTGGGAAGTTGTTTGGGGGACATACATTTTTACTGAAATACTCTAATATGGCAGGATTTATCAGATGGCACTGTTGTACATAGTCTTAAAAGTTTTTTCTTAGTTTGTAAGAAGTGTATGATTGAAGAAATGTTGCATTGTTAAGGTTTTTTTTTAAATGCTGTTTATTTTTTGTTGGGAGCTGTGGCAAGCAGTTGGAGAGCTAGCTCTCTGCCTTTTAATCTCTTTAATTAGAATTAATTCGGGAGGCAGAGTTGTGGGAACCAATTGTGGGTGTTCTGGCTGAGATTCCTGAAAGGAAAGATTGCCTATATGCTGTTTGACCATCTTTATTCAAGGACTGTAAATAAAAGGAATGCAAATAAAACAAATTATACTGAAAAGATACCCAAATGCCATGTCTTCCTCCAGTGGGAAACCAACCTGCAAGGCCCTAAAATCAAATATCTCATGGCAGAGGGATGATATATTTTAGCATACAGCCTGCCCCTTTGGCCGAAGGGAAGTTTTAAAATACAATTTCCCCCCTTTTAATATACCTTATTTGTGTGTCATGGATCTGTGCAGCAATCATAACTTTCTCCTTCCCTATTTTTCTGCCTCATTAACTATTTGATTGCTAGTTGAGGATGCAGTTTGGTGACTTGTGTTGTTTTTTAATTTAGCAGATCAAAGCTGTGTTTTCAGCACTAAAAGCAATTTTTGTATCTTCTGTGGGCTCATCCACTTTATCCTCCCATAAAACAGTTGAATTCTTGAAGGAAATGCAGAATAACAACATTTTTATATTGATTTAAACAAAACAAAATGATTAGCATGTTTGGGTAATTTGTAGGTTTCTCTGGTTTATACTTTGAGATAGTACAACCAAAAGTAGGAATTGTGTTAGAGTGTGATGGACGCCAGGGGTATTGTCTTGTATCCTTTTGTATGCAACATAGCATTTTAGGAATACACGGAATGGCAGGGATTAGAGGAGCTTTGTCCTTGGTTTGAGCAGTTAATAGTCACTGTAGTTTTGATTTTGTTGTGCATAAAACTAAGAGACTCTGCTGAAGCACTTTAAATAATTCTTAGAGATGGAGATCATATTACTGATCATGCTAGCAGGGAAGTTTCATAGTGCTGAATTAAACTATATGTTACAGATTTTATTTTGAAATCTGAGGAAGCTTTACTCTTGTTTCATTTTCACTGATGCTTTCAATCAATGTTTTTCGTTATCAGTGAAAAATCTCTCTGCAGGAAATGGATGTTTCTGAAAAATTTGATATATGTTTTGTTATGTTGTTTAAAAGAATTGGCAATCTGGTGAATGTAGCACTCGTGGACAGGAGTCTGATTAACTCTAGTTAGACCGTGACATGCTATAGAGTTGGCAGTTGTGAAAAACATCACTTTTCCCAATACTGCTGTGCCAGTGCAGTTATCACTGGCACATCCATGCTATTTTAATTCATCCTTGAGCAGACTGGCAAATGTCATGTACTGTTTTACAGTTTTATGATGTGGACGGATGTTCACTAGGAATTTAGGAGAGAACACATTCACGTTCACATGTGATGATTCAAATCCAAATTAGCGCATTCCACCCAAGTCCGTAACTAAAATGTACCCATTCTAGAAAGAGTGGGAAAGTTTTATGGAGTTTTTATGTTTCGTGTGTGTGTGTGTGTATATGTGTGTATATGTGTGTGTGTGTATATATATATGTGTATATGTATATATGTGTATATGTGTATATGTATATATAAAAATAAACTGGACCTATATTGTATACTTTTGTGGTAAATTTATATAGATTCATATCCGGAGAAAAGAATGGGAGGATGATGTTTGCCTTTTGTAAGTTTGCTTGGCACTCATAAACGACAACATTTTACAGTATGTTGTAAAGCTAGAGACACGAACAAAAATTCCCTGTATACATATTATATACCCTACCCTTCTTTCAGGTGGAACTAAATAATGATGCCTAATTTATGTGCTGTATTTAAAAACTAAACTATGTACCAATCCAGAATAAATCCACTTTTCATTTAAAAAGTGGGGTAGTAAGGAAAGTGCATTATTTTTCATTCCTAAAAACTGAATCAAAGTGGGGAAAAATCATTTCATATACAGTATTACGGTTGGCATTCTACTTACATAAGGATATTTGCATTTATTTTGAACCTCTCTCTTTTTGCATATGGTGCAAATGAAAAAAATAAATGTCTCTGTAAAATAGCAATGAGCCTTGTACAAAAACAGCTAGTATCTAAAAAAGTCTTTCCAGGGTCTGTAGTAATAAAACAGTGTTAAGATCAAACTTGGGATCTTAAGAAAGGAAGTGCTAGCTGGATTTTACTAAAGAACAAGAGCTTTAAGAGGTTTTTTTATTCCATCTCCCCCATTATACACACGTAAAAATAGACTGGTAATTTAAAGCTAGGAGAAGAATCTCTTATTAATGACAAATGTGCATCTGGATTATCTCCCAGGCAATGTGGTTGTCTAGGATTTTGTGTAGCAGAGTATATCCCTTCAAGTTAACAGCAAAGAAATGAAAGTCTCTTGGAAATAAAAGCCACTAAGGGCATTGATCTTGGAAGAACAGATTGAAGCCAATAATTTTAATTTATTATTAATTTCTTGTGTGATGTTATGATTAACATGTTTGTCATATATAATCGTATGCTAAATAGAGTTAATTTGTAGGATTATAGAAGAATAAGATTGATCAGTAGTTAGAAGGGATAATTATGTATTTGGTATCTAAGTAGGGCTTAGAAAATACTTGACCTAAATAAGTGATCAAAGAATGACCCTGTGCCACAAGATTATGGGAAAAGATCTATCAATGGATGATATTGTGAAAAATTAACAGAGTCGTTTTTTGCTTAGAAGTCAGAATCACATTATAAAAAGAGGGTACCCAGATTAGGAAAATTGAGCTCCCTAGTGGAAACTCCAGCAGGAACCATCCCTCTACTGATGATCAATTGGCAAAGCAGCCACCAGACCTAAAGTATATTGTTAAGGATGTGAGTATAACTATATTTGTAACTTTTGCATATGTCTTTATAGAATTTCTGTATACTCGGGTAATCATATCTTTAACTGTAACTTTAATAAAACTTTCAAAACTGACTACACCTTGTATTTATAAATACATGTGATTACTATCCTTAGTCTGTATGTTTTCTTAGAGACTCTAACTCGGAAGCAGGTAGCAGAGGTGATATTCACTCTATTGAGCTTGAAACTGTAGCCACCAGAGCCAAAACCTGTACTACAACATTATTAAATTCACTTTAAATAAAATAGGCTACAAGATGCAAAGAAATTGCAAATCAATTTGAAAGTATAGCACAGGTCTATATCCATGTGTATGAAAGTCAATACAGAAGGCTTGATGAAGTAAATTTTGAGGAAAGGGTGATCACAGAGAATTGGAGGTTGCCTGAAGGACAGGGGGAAACAGTAAAGAAGGTGCAAAGCTGAGAGTGGTGGGAGACAAAAGAAAAGGGGAGGGAAATAAAGGAGTACAACCAGAAAGCTGAGGTATAAGAAATGGAGAGCTGCTGGGAGGGGTGGCGTTGTACAGAGCCTCTTAAACTGTTGCTTTCACAAAGAAAAATATACTGAACAACAGAGTAATAGACCTAAAACTCATTTTTTAAATTTGTTGGTATCACCTTTGTATCTGAGCACTTATTATTTTTAAAACATAAAATAGATTTAGGTCAAGTTCCAATAAACTCCACCTACTTGCAAAGAGTCTTTCTTGCATCTTTGATCCCATGTAGGTGACAAGGGATGGGGTGCAACAAAGCATGTGTGTATGTGGGGTGAGGTTGTCATGCACAAAAACAAGTAGTGGGAGCTGCTGACAGTCAACTGAAGCTTTTCACTTGCTACCCGGATCGGCGGGTAGCAATCGATCTATCGGGGATCGATTTTTCGCGTCTCGTTAAGACGCGATTAATCGATCCCCGATCGCGCTCCCCGTCAGCGCCGGCAATCCACCTCATCGAGAGGCGGAAGCGGAGTCGACGGGGGAGCGGCAGCGATCGACTCGCCGCCGTCCTCATCGCCAGGTAAGCCGATTACGATACGCCGACTTCAGCTACGCTATTCCCGTAGCTGAAGTTGCGTATCGTAGATCGACCCCCTCCCCTAGTGTAGCCCTGGGCTCAGTCAATTCTGTAAAGCCTCTGGGCAAAAGATAGAAGCTTTCATCTCTGGAATGGCTCCAGTCCCTCTCCTGATTGTTTTCCTTCGTGATGGCTGCAGTTAAGAATCTATTTGTTTTCTTCCACTGTCATGGAGCAGATAATTTATTGCTCATTACCTGTAATATGATCATGTTGAGCCAGTTCATCTAGGAGTAAACATCTCTCTATTAAGGCAGATGATACAGCACCCTGACCTCAAGAAACATCTAAAGTAATTAGAAAAAGAAAGTAAAGAAGTCATGATAACAGTACACCATTCTACTCAAAAGATTTGAAAAAATTCTAAAACGAATAGAGACGGAATGGGCTTTTTCCCATTGGTGGGAAAATTTATTCAGTGGTTCTGCAGATTACAGCAAGGCGTGGAGTATTCTTCTTCATCCAGTATTGGTAATACTAATCATCCAAATTCTAATTATTATCTGAACGGTGCTCTTAGTGTACTGGATGAGGGAAAAGGTAAATAGGATAAAAGGAATGAATTATAAACTAATTCTCAATAGAATGGTGCAACCACCAGTTATAGTTTTGTCCAAAGTCACTGGTTTAACAATGCCTGTAATGCAACAATGTGTTTGTTAGTGATGGCATAAAACGTCTAACTACATTAAGCCATCAAGGAGGGGAATTGTTAGGAATTATCCACCATTTTTGTTGGTTGTTTGTTTTTTTTACCCTCCATATTGGTTCACTTTCTTGTTGCTCTGTTTGGCATGGTTCTTCTACCCCTTACCTCTGATTGGGCAAACCTAGAAGAGTTCTGCCTAATAACAGGAACAACGGTGGGAAAACTTAGAAAAAGGCTGGAAAGGTCACCTGACCTTGGGGGAAAATCTGTCTGGTAATATAAGACTATCTAAGGGCTTAGTACAATATACTGGTTGCTGCCTGCCCCAGTGGCAGACTGTGTTTGATATTGGTACCATCAGAGAAGAAGGAAGATAGGAAACACCTACCTGTTACTGACACCTACCCATTCCTGGTCCCACGGTGGCATGCTCTCCTGAAGTTCCTGGTCCCTTTGTTCCTGGTTCAAGTTCCTGGTCAGCTGCTCCTGTTCGGTTTCCTGGGACTCCTGGTTTTTGGCTTTGGTTGTCTTCTGCACAAGCCTGAGTAAAGTAGATAATCTTATAATCTTTGTAACCCACATCTTACTTTAGTTTGGGTCTAGGCTTAATGCCTTCGTGGGTGTTAAATCACTGAGTGTTTTGTCAATTAAACCATATTTTGTTTTGTCCCTTAACAGAGACTAGTGTAATGCTTGGGATTACCATAGGTGATAGATACTAATTCAGGGGAACGGGCCTGTATGGGAGGGGGGTCCTTAATAAAGAATCCTCTTAATTCCTTTTGGTAACACCAGGTGTTGCTACAGGCTTTCTCTCCAGCAGCTCATCTTTTCTCCATTGCAAAGGTGACCAGGCACAGAGAGGATCTGAGCCTGCTTGGCTGATGTCCTGCTAGATCCCACGTTTTCAAAATGAAGGTTGTGGACAAGTTCAGGCAGTTGCAACCATCCCTTTCTTCATGACTGGGTGGGAGGGTGTTCTGAAAATATTTTTCTGTTGTGACACGGGCTTCTGGTATGGAGAAGATGGAGAACCACTGCTTTAGTGCCTTTACAGCAGCAACCTTAGCTGGTTTTTAGTGTTTTCATAGCTGTCGTTGGCTGCCCACCCTCCAAAACACTCCCAAACCTCCCACTGAGCCTCCACCATTCAGTGCCCTCTCTGATCATTAGGAGGCTTTACAAAAGTGGCTAGAGCCAGATGCCAGTGGTGGTTCTTCCTTCTCTTATTTCTATGTAGTGTAGCCTCTCCCTCTCATGCCTTTTGAAATTAGTCTCCCATCACCCCTTTCCTCAAGAATCTACTCTTCTTTCCTCCTCTTAAGGGGAACAGAATGGACAAATACTTTTACACAGAAACATTAGGCACTCTGTCACATAAAGGGCATGTTTCTCTGGTCTGTAAAGTAGGACAGGGTTTGCCAGAGGTAGAGGAGTGCCACCTAGGAAATCAACCAACACCGTTTTCTGTGAAATTAGGGTGTTCCTTGAAAGACTCTCATTCCACTGTACATCCAGCCCATCCACAGTTGACTCACATGATGGGATCACAGAACAAGTAAATGAAGCCATGAATCTGATGAAGGGGGAAAAAAGTGACGAATGAGCATCAGATATTTGTTGCTAATTAATTCTGCCCTGTGTATTCTAAGCACAATGTTTATTTAAAATGCAATAACAGATATACAAATTACTTAAAAATAGCACCTATTGGGGATAACTAGGAAGAACTCAGATTCTTTCACATCCCGGGCTGCTTGCAGTTAGTGCAGTGGTTCTCAACTGTGGTCCACCGCTTCTTCAGGGAAAGCCCCTGGCACGCCAGGCCGGTTTGTTTACCTGCTACGTCCACAGGTTCGGCCGGCCGCGGCTCCCACTGTCTGCGGTTCGCTGCTCCTGGCCAATGGGGGCTGTGGAACGCGGCACGGGCCGAGGGATGTGCTGTCCGCCGCGTCCCGCAGCCCCCATTGGCTAAGTCTCCCAAAAGTGGCCAGCATGCCTGGCTGCTAGGCGGAGTCATGGCCAGGTGGTTCTGCTTGCTGCCCCTGCCTGCAGGCGTTGCGCTAGCAGCTCCCATTGGTCATGGTTCCTGGCCAATGGGAGCTGCAGAGCCAGTGCTGGGGACGGGGTGGGGGGGCAGCGTTTGGAGCCTCCCTGGCTACCCCTGCGCCTAGGAGCTGGACATGTTGGCTGCTTTTGGGAGCTGCACGGAGCCAGGTAGGAAGGCCTGCCAGCCCCCCTGCGCTGCCAAGCAGACTTTTAATAGCGGTACTGACCAGAGCCGCCAGGGTCCCTTTTTGATCAGATGTTCCAATCAAAAAACGGACACCTGGCAACCCTAAGTCCAGCCTAAAGGTTTTTTTTTATAAAAAAAATATATATATATAAAGCAGGGTTGGCATGGTATTAAGGTAAAGGTTCAAACCTGAAAATCTGTCAGGTGTAAATACAGCATACAGAGTAAGCCAGTGTCCCTTTTCTCTTTTGAGTCCAGTTAACTTCCATAAGTCAGAATTTAGCTGTCTACTTCTTAAAAAAAACAATTGGCATTGGAAACTTGACTTGAAACCCAAAAGACTAAACAGAGACAGAAATGCCAAAAGAATTGCCAAAATCACGAAAAAGTAATATAAATTATACAAATATCAAGGTTACTATGAAATAAGCAATTCTTCTCAGACTGTACTGGTTAATTTTAAAGTAAGACATTTTGTTTTAGTTTCACAAAAGGAGCCAGGAAACTTAAAGCTGAAGTTGAAAATGAAGGTACATTTCCTTTTTTTCTTGAATATTTTATGTACATTTATTTGTAGCCATATAATATACATGCAATAAGAAAAGAAAATACCTCAAATAACTTTTCCCTTGTGACTTACTATAAAACTCACATCCCACCCCGTCTAGCATCCCATCACAGGCCATTGGGCATATTTACCGCTAATAGTCAAAGATCAATTTATTGCCAAAATTTGGCTATGCCATCAAACCATCCCCTCCGTAAACTTATCAAGCTTAATCTTGAAGCTAGATATGTCTTTTGCCCCCATTGCTTCCCTTGGAAGGCTGTTCCAGAACTTCACTTCTCTGATAGATAGAAACCTTCGTCTAATTTTCAGTCTAAACTTCCTGATGTCCAGTTTATATCCATTCATTCTTGTGTCCACATTGGTACTGAGCTGAAATAATTCCTCTCCCTCCCTTGTATTTATCCCTCTGATATATTTTAAAGAGAGCAATCATATCTCCCCTCAGCCTTCTTTTGGTTAGGCTAAACAAACCAAGCTCCTTGACTCTCCTTTGATAAGACAGGTTTTCCATTCCTCGGATCATCCTAATAGCCCTTTTCTGTACCTGTTCCAGTTTGAATTCATCCTTCTTGAACATGGGAGACCAGAACTGCACACAGTATTTCAGATGAGGTCTCACCAGTGCCTTATATAACGGTACTAACACCTCCTTATCTCTATTGGAAATACCTCGTCTAATGCATCCCAAGACTGCATTAGCTTTTTTCACGGCCATATCACATTGGCGGCTCATAGTCATCCTGTGATCAACCAGTACTCCAATGTCCTTCTCCTCCTCTGTTACTTCCAACTGATGCGTCCCCAGCTTATAACAAAAAGTCTTGTTGTTAATCCCTAAATGCATGACCTTGCACTTTTCACTATTCAATTTCATCTTATTACTATTACTCCAGTTTACAAGGTTATCCAGATCTTCCTGTATGATATCCCGGTCCTTCTCTGTATTGGCAATACCTCCTAGCTTTGTGTCATCTGCACACTTTATTAGCGCACACCCACTTTTTGTGCCGAGGTCCTGCCCTTATGTAATAGTTTTCAAGCATAAAAGGACTCCTTTCATTTTTAACTGAAATTTTTATTTTAAAACTGCTTTGAAGAGCCAAACTTGGCAGTACTCACTCGGGCAACACTCTTAAGTCCATCATGAGAGTTTTGTCTTTTTATAAGAACTGTAAAAATGTGCACAAAGAGACCAGTAGCTGCTTAGTGTTGAAATAAAACCCAAATCACTGGAGTGGCCTGGAGGTGTAGTTTGTCAGTTTTTTTCACTTTTAATACAGTTTAAATGTCAACTTCCTGCAGCATGCATGAATATACCCTGTTGATGCATTGTATACCATGGACCTGGGAGTTCTCTTGCTGATAATCCCCACTGGTAATAACTAACTACTTACAGCAGATACTTAGTAAGTACCACTAAAGAGGCCATAGCACAGTCCCATTTGTTTAAAGCTAAAAGCATTGTGATTGGATATTGTCCAAAAATATGTAATGTCTGTTTTTCTAAACATTTAAACAGCTGCTTGACAAATACTGTTTCAGTAATTCATGAAAGAAATAAGTGTGTAACATCAGCCATTCTGCTCATTACCAGAAATAGGTAACATAAAATATTTAGTAGCAAAAACAAAACTAGTCCAACAAAAAATGAGATTTAAAAAAACAAAACTGTCCAGTTCTATAAAATAAACTAGTAGTAAAATCAAAAAGTCACATTTCCCTCTGCTGGTAATGTGTTTAAACAGATGGAAAATTCTATAAATGTGCTAAATTCATCTGCTAAATCAGACTAATAGTTGTATGTATGTCCTCTAATAATTTTTTATTCAAAAAATGATCTTGTACTGTGGTCATAATAGTGTTTATTTTGACATATTTTGCACTTTAAAATACTCCCTAAGTCAAGTATGAAAAAGTTTTAAATGGCCCAGGGACTGAATCGGAAGCTTTATATCCAAGTTTTTAGCTTGGTAGGGCATTTGTTTCCAAAAGAAAACTCTATAGATTCCTTAAAATGTTGCAAGATAGAAAGCAGTAGGATTATTTACTGACATTAGAACAATAAATGTTAAACTGTAGAGGGGAGGGTGTTCTTTTGTCCATCAGTGTAGTTAATCATTAATATATGTAGCCATTAAAATAATAAATCCTGGTACTTTAAAATATAGCTGCAGTTATTCTACCCATCTGAAAAATCAGTCAGATAAGAAACACTGAGTTACTAAAATAACATCTGTGTTCAGAGTGGTGAGCTTAAATCATAGAAATTAGAGATGGGAAAAAACCTATTAAGGTAGCCACCTCGTCCTCCCACTCAGTTGAGTTGGAACCCCCAGTGTCTTTAAAGCTAAGTGACCATAGGAATTTCTGTCCCATGGGAAGTTGCAGTATTTCAACATTTGTTTTTGTTCTAATTTTGGAACTTTTTGAGGAATTAAATGTGCCAAAAAAATGTCAATACAAATTTTGAAACATTGCAATTTAAACGTTTTTGATCAGAACAAAGTGTTTTGACATTCTAAATTGAAATGTTCCATTTTGATATGTTGAGCTGAATCAAAATATTTTGTTTTGAGTTAGTTTGATATTAAGCTGCAGCTGTGTGTGGTGCCTCATGAGAGAGATGGGTCTGCCACCTCATGCTCTCATTCCTTCCTATGGGCCAAGCTCCCTGACTGGACCACATCTCTGCTGAGTCATGGGAGTGCATCATGAGAGAACATGGTATGCAATGGGAGATGTAGTCCAGCCCAGGAGCCAGCCCCATACAAAAGAATGAGGTCATGAAGCACCTAAACTTCAACTCCCATGAGGCGCCATGGCATCACAGCAGAGGCAGATGAAATGTTTCAGTTCACAACAAACCAAAATATTTCAAATCAGGTTGAACCTATTTCATTTTGATTGTCCTGACTGAATTGAAATTTTTGGCAAAATCAAAATTTTTGCATGGAAAATTTATACTTTGCAGAAATAGCAGTTTCTATCAAAAATCATTTTGATAAAAAATGCCCAAACCGCTTTTATTGTGCATTCCATTTCTTCAAATCCTATCCCACCTTTAGTGTCTGCCCATTGATCCTCTTGCATTTATGCTACAATAGTGTACTTTTGGTAGCCAGTGAATAAGAATATTGAGATTTGCACAACACATGCTTTTACCAATATATTGCAAGTACTTGTTTTAATTATGACTGACTTAATTTTGGCAAGAGAATTTTGTTGAACTTCTGGGTGTGGGAGCTATTGAGAAAAAGGGCTTGGACACAGGAATTTGTGATGCTGGCTCAGAAGAGTGGTTCATCTAGTTCACTGTCCTGTCTTTGACAGTGGCCAAATTACGAGCTGCTTCAAAGAAAGGTGCAGAAAATTGTGTTGTAAATTCTGGTGTGATCAATTATGGATCCCCTGTGGGGAAGTTTCTTTGACCTCTACTCCATTAGAGGTTGGTTTTATTTTAACAAAAGGAAGGTTCATATTCTTTCCAACCATTTTTTAAAACATGTATAAAGTGACTTGGAATATTCCCATTAGCCATAGAAATGCTTGGTCCTTTTCTGAATCCTGTTCAACTCTTGGTTTAGTTGTTGTTTTCTGGCACTCAATTCCCCTGGCTAATTGTGTTGTATAAACATTTCCTTCCATCAGTTTTAAATTTGTTGCCTTTTAATTTCATTGAATGTCCCTGTCCTTTTGTTCTTTTGTTTTGAGGAAGGCTAAATAATGCATTAAAGATGGAATGCAATTTAGTAGCTGCCTTTAGCTTATTTTAAAAATAATTTTATTCGTAGGAATACAATGTAGTAGTGGTGCATGGAATTGTAAGTGAGTGGAATTGTTTCTCAAATCTTGCTAGTGCAATGGGTGTTAATTCTCTACAAGAATTTTGTGTTTTGTATGTCATTTAATTTAAATTGCTACCCTTTAAAACCAGAGTTCTGGTTCCTCATTAAGATCCTTTTGTACCCCGGTTGTTACAGGCAGCCTCCTCGTGGAAACTTAGTCATTCCGAGGTGAGCAGATTGTTTCCGGCCTTTCTACTGTTCTAGTAGGTCACTTCTGATCAGCACTTCTGCAAATTAGATTCAGGGGCATCATCTTAGAAAATTTCTTATTTAAAATTAAACCTGAAAAAACAGAAATTCCATAATGAGGAACCATATTGATCTCCAATCTAGGGGTCATCAGGGTTTGGATCTTTAGAGCTTGCAGCACAGACTTTTACCACTTGAAGTATTTGAATAAGTGATAGCAGTAGTAGGCTGTTATCTGTGTGAACAAGCCACTAGAGGGGGATCTCTCTCTCACTCATACAGTCAGCGAGTTTCATAGATAATTGCTTACAGCAGAGGAATGTAGAACTCGGGACCTCTGGGCTCAATTCTTGGTTCTGGGTGTGTGTGTTCTAGTTATAGACTCTCCTGCCACTGTGCCCCAGCCTTTGTCCCCTTCTGCTCCATCCTGTTTTCCTCTCCCTCCACTTCCATCCTTCCAACCCAGCTCCTGTTCCCACCTCCTTTTTGGTTTTCCACCACCCTCATCCCTATGGCTCCTGCCTTTTTCTTCCTCTATGCCTGTAATTTCACCCATCTGCCTTTGCCTCCCCACGCCCGCTGCTCTTATTCCCACTCCCCCACCAGCTCCTTTCCTTCTTGTCCTCTTCTGCCTTTTTTCCACTTGCTTGACCCTGCAACCCCCCTAACCTCCCATTCTCATGCCTCTGCATTTGTCAGTGAACTTCCTCCTACTTTTCCAGGCTGGCAGGGCACCAGCAAAGGGAGCATTGAAAGTACAAGTAACACTGTTTCCCTGCACTTAGTTTCCATGCTCAGATTCACAGCGGCTTCTCGGAGGAGAAATTGCAGGGAAGATGCTGCTCAGCACCTGCAGCTCTGAGTTGGAGCACACTCAGTGCAGATGGAATTTATGGAGAATTCAGTGCCAAACTGTAGGAAGTCTTTACTGAGCATGTGCAACAGATTTTTGAAAGACTTGCAACTTGGCCAGATTCTCATGGGGAGGAAAAAGCAAAATGTGTATCGCTGACACAAAGGCAACCCCCTGACAAGTTTCGAGTCCCTGCCCCAAAGCATGGAGGCGCTAGAACTTCCTAGTGAAACAGTTGTAATAATTTTTTAACATCGGTAAACATATTTTTCCATAATCTTATTCTCTGAAACAGCTGATTCACTTTTGCTCAAATAAAAGAGAAAAAAATCTCCAGTTGAGGCAAATACCAGATGTGAAAATATTCACTCTGAACAGTTTGCGTGCCAAAGTTATAAACAAACTGACAACAGTTTTATAACGGAAAGTGTCAGGCACCCTTAACTTTAGGTGGTGATATCAGCTCTACCTATAATGAAGTGGTACACTTCCTCCTGAATGTTATAATCTGCATATAAAATAGTGTTTTGATCTCTCCACAAAATGCAGCTGCTTCTGTTGTGCAACGTGGCAGATTTTTAACAGTACACAGCTGCCTAACTTGGGAAGTGAAGAGAAATGCCTTCGCCAACAGCAACTACAGGAGGAATTGAAGTTAGGAGAAAGTAATTACCCAAACCGGAATTTGGTCAGGACACAGGAACTTTTACTGTTGTATAAAGTTCGGTATGATCTTTAAATATCTGGCCGTAATTTTTGTATTTAATGTTCACATATTAAACTTTCAGAGATAGCTGACTGACAGCATAGTAATTGATTATGTGGCATATCAATTAAGGGTCTAGAGTGCCATTAATAACTACTAATCATTAGTTCCTCTGATTTACCCAACTCCCAAATATCATAGTGCTTCCTAGTACACATGGGGGTATTGGCTCAGAACTAGGCCAAAGGGAGGAGTCCTACCAACAGAATCCCAATGACCATTTCTGCAAGGAGTTATCCTTCACACATTCCCATTGAAGGGTAGATCATGCCCAAATGTACCCTTGTGAGTTTGAGTAATTTGCCAGAGGTGATAAGAACATATTCTTAGGTAGTATTCCTGAAGGATTATTGTGGAAATAGTCTCAAAGCACAACACTTTTTTCTGTGCTTATTTAAATTTAGTATTTCATTGTAAATAAAAGAGAAAAATCACTAAGGCTACATCCACACTACCCGCCCAATTCGGCGGGTAGCAATCGATGTTCTGGGATCGATTTATCGCGTCTCATCTAGACGCGATAAATCGATCGCAGAGCCGCTCCCCGTCGTCTCCGGAACTCCAGCTCCGCGCGAGGAGTAAGCAGAGTCGATGAGGGAGCCTGCCTGCTGCGGTGTGGACCAGCGGTGAGTACTTTTGAAATCGATCTAAGATATTCGACTTCAGCTACGTTATTCACGTAGCTGAAGTTGCGTATCTTAGATCGATCCCCCCACCCCCTAGTGTGGACCAGCCCTAAGACTAAAAATTTGTGTAAAATCCTAGATTTTTTTAAAAATGGGTTGAGAATTGCAGGAGATGTTATCTGAGTATAGTTTGCTATAGTACCTTAAAACAATTAAGCTGTTTCAACTTTTAATTTTTGTTTTACCTGATCAACTGCATATTTTCAGGAAAACCAAATATAGCAAAACAATACAATTTCTGGAGGGAAAATGTACAAAATCACTCAAGCTAATTTGGAAAATTTGATTTGTGCTGAGCATTCAGTATTTGCTCTATGCCTGATTCTGAGAGGCGTTTAACAGCTGCAATGCCCGTTGATGTCAATAGGCGTTGAAGATGATCAGGCCTAATATTGGACCAAAGTTTTTACATTTTTCTCCAGCTATTTTCAAAACTTGTAAGTGAGAGAAGTCTCCCAAGTTTCCGTGAACACAATTGGAATACTTTTCTGTATATGTAATGCTCTTTATAGTATGGTCATTCAGGGATTCTGAGTAGCTAGCAGTTACCTAAAGAGCGAGCAATAAGATATGGTTGAATGCTCCAAAACAGTGCTAATGAGCTTTTGTTCAGATTCTGAATTGCTATTTTATTTGATCATTTCCATGTTCCCTTGTACTTTGCTGCTTCCAAATATTTCTATGAATGGGTTTTTACTTATACAAATGTGAGGAATGGCTGTTCTTTATGCAGATACCTGTCTTCTCATGTAGACAAAGGTATTCATGTGTGAACAAGTATTTTTCTTCTTTATTAAAATGTAGACGTCTAACAGGGACCAGAAGCTGTTACCATTTGACATACCATAGGTGAATACCACAAATAGCTGATAGTTTAACAATTTGTGAGGAATCCAAGACTGAAATGTGGTCCAAACTGTCTTGGGGATGGTTATGAATAGCAACTATCTTTGCAGAAATTAGAACTAGTTTGGGAATCATTTGCAAACAGGAAAAGGGGCTAAATTCACAATGAATAATGTGACCAGCTGTAATAGCAATCCTTTTCCGAGAAAGAGTTGGCCAATTGTCATGCTAGTTGACATTTTGAATAAGAATAAGTTTTGCTTTATCATCCTTGTCTGTCTGAAAGCACTGATATTTCCATTCTACTTCTAATCTAATTTATTTCTCTATCTGCAATAGAGACCAACTATTGACTTGGCAAATGTATTTGCTTTAAATTATTTTTTTAAATTGTGTAGGACAGTTAAGTGAGTTTTATAGGATAAGAAGCTTTTGAACAGTGTTGCTTTTTACCACTCCCAGCTTATGACAATTATCATTTTCTTCTGTGTATGATTTAGTGAGAGAGAGAAAGTAGAAGTCAGATACTGAATTAAGGAATAAGTTAATAGGCAAAACAATCAATGTCAGGAGAAACTGGGTGTAGCAGTTTGGTTGCAGTTCGTTACACAATATGTACAGCATTGAATTTCTCCCTCAAAAAGATTTTTTTAAAAAAATTCTTAATTAGATGTTTGATATAGTGAAAGTTTAGTTGATCTCGTTTGTTTGGTTTAATTTCTAGTATTTAGCATGCAGGAATTCTTTAGCTTTAAAACGTGTAATACTTTTTTTTGTTTTTTGAAGGTACAGGAAATAACTCTCGTTTGAAGAGACTAACCTAGGATAGGATTTGGCAAAAATAATTGATATTATTCAATCCAATGGAAATTGCAAACCTAGCCTTTTCTGCACCTGTTTTCTATAGAAATTCTGTACTACTTCCAAGGTTGCATTTGGTTTTTCATGTCTTTTCGCTTTGCCTGGAGTTATTTCCAATCATCTAGTATTACTTTAAGTTTTGAAAATGCAATAAACCTGTTCTTAAGTTCAGAAAGTAATGAAAGATAATAAGAAACCAAAGAATAGTCTCAGACATTGGGGGAACAGCCCTACATAATACAAGGCTTTGGATAACAGAATGTAGAAGAGTCTGCACTGTCACATTTAAATTTGAAGTAGTTGCAGACAACGAAGTAAGCAAGTTATTGTATGGGGTATTTGTGGGCTTAGCTGAAGGAATGTAAGGGCAGCCAACAGCATGTCACTTTGATGAATTATGCACCAAAGTTTATTTAAAAATAAATCTGTCAGACTCTGGTCTGTGAAACCCCAGTGGTATGTGGAGCCCTTCCCTGATCTGCAGAGCAAAAGATTTTTGGTAGCTAAACAGTTAGGGACTGTTGTGTTGGGAGAGGAGGTGGGGCCATGAGAGGACTGTCTTGCAAAGTAGTCCACAGAATAAAGACTAAAAGAAGTTGGAGAGGGACTTAATACTGTGTGGTACTGTCTTAATACATCTGGCTACTGATATCACTGTGATTACTAATTTATGCTGTCACCTCTCTTTGTAACATTGCCCTTGAACATTCCCCACTTTCTATTTGTTTACCTGTTTTGTATTGTCTAAAGCCTAGCTCTTTGGATATGTGGTGGTGGAGGGGTACAGTTGTTCCTCGGTGCCTGTTTGATGTTCCTAGGTGGTACCATAATAGAAATAAAATGACAGTGTACTTTGCAGAAGAACTCTCAAACTGTACCAAAACATTTTGTTTCCATAGTAACTGATTTGGGGTAGCACGTTGAAAACCACCTACATTTCATTTTCAAAAGTGACCTGGGGCCTAAGGCCCAAGCCCTCCTGAAAGTGTTACCCTGCTCCACCGGGTCTCGGACTCTGATCCCTCTCTGACATCCACAGGCGCTTGGGTGCCAGTCTGAGTCTCAGGAGCTCTGGCTTCCACAGTCAGGGGTTCCAGCTGCTCGCAGGCTGGAGTCGGCAAGAAGCATCCTCCCCAGTGGTCAGCCCAGACTGAGCTGGGCTGCTCCCTTTTCTACTAGTGCTGCATCTGGAACATGCCCAGTGGGGGCGTGGCTTCCTCAGCCACAGTGAGGAGTTAACCCTTCCCGGTCCAGTGCGGGGTGCTTTCACCCCATCACATTCCCAAAGAAATTTTCTCTGTGAAGATGGACATCATTTTCTGACACTGGTAATTAAAATAGCTTAGTCACTCTGGTACTATGGTGAGAAAGATGTATATAATCAGAATTATTAGCAATTAGTAAATATGTCTCAATAAGATTATCTTCTGATGAATAAATTTAGATACTGGTGAGAACTACATCACATACTAGATTACAAGACACTTTTAAAAAAAAGTTATTTAAGAGCATCTTAGAAACTGATAGTTTTTCTTTGGTATTTACTGTAAACTATAACTGACTAGTTCTCAGGTATATTAAGAATTTTTAAAATGGCTAGATGCTTAAGATTACTAAGGAGACAACTTCACACAGTGGGGATGTAATAGTTGACAATTATGCTTCTGTGAATAGTGTACAAAAATCCTTCTGAAACATTAGCCATTGTCAACTAATTCTTTAAAGCCTGTTCTGATATTCCTTCGGTAAGATATTTTAAAGCTTGTTGTAAGCCTACTGTTCAGTACTGACATTTTTCAAAAGCTGTTGAATAGATGTTTTATCTATCTCTATATGTTCAGTGTTTACAGCAGTGTTTAACGTTTTAGAGAAGTAGGGTATAATAGTGTTATATCAAACCTTAAAGCAGGGTTCAAAAAACACTTGCACGGCAAGTGCTTCCTTGATTCTTAGTAGCAGCACTGTAAATTGCCATGAGAAATGAAAACCTTTTCTGCATTGCATTTCTGCATCCAGGTTTTACCATAGTACTAAACATAATGAGGTGTAAGTAATTTTGAACCAAGTAGATTAGTGTGCACATGCATGCACACACATGTATTTGCTTTGAGAGAGAGAGATTATCTGCTTTGATCTTTGTAAAGTAACTTTTTTGCCTCAATGTAGAGGTCTATTTGCTGTCAAATTAATGCTATTAAATGCCTATCCGGGATATCCCTATAGTTGTTTATATGTTTATACAAGGAAAAAAGTACTGTTTTAGTCTGAAGCATTTTGTGATTGGATGATAAAATCTGCAGTCAAACTGTGTGCAGCTAAAATGGCTATCTTGGTCATTGTTTTATGACAAGAGCAGATGTATTTCTCAGCATAAGCTGCAGGCAAAGTCCAAAACTTGGAGACTTAATTTGCAACCATAATAGTGGCGATTTAAAAATAAAATCAGTAAAAATAAAATCAAGTGATGGTCTCTATATGTGTTCCACTGTGGGTTGTGCATGCACTCCACGTGTCTGAGACTGGAAGATTTTTGCTAGTAGTGTCCGTTGGTCCACCCCTGTACTTTTCTCCTTCTTGTGCTCCGAACCAAGGATATAAGGAGTAGCGTGGACCCGACTGCCTCTCCAGTTCCTTTTGTACTGTCCATGGTCTGAGGTGGAACCACTTCAGTGTCTGCAACTTCCTTGCTTCATCCACTTTAGACCTGTAAATATTTATGAATTGCTGAGACAGTTTTACATAATTTTAGTCCTTACAGTTTTTAATTAGGGTAAAATTAGGATTCATGGGGTACTTCTACCTGTTAATCCTTCCCACTACCCCTGGTACAGAGCGACTAGTATGCCCAAAATCCCGGGTTTCAAGAACTGTTTCCTGTCCCTGGGCTTTCTCAGTCAGCAGTGACCACTTCAAGTGCCTCTACTGCCTCAAGGAGGCACACATCTCTTAGAAGTGAGCATTTGCTGATCCTTGCCAAGTCAGACCCATTAAGCAAAGATTCCTTATGATGAACAATGAATCCCCAGTCCAACCCTGGCTTTGGAGACCCATTGTGCATTGGGCAAAGGCATCAAGGAGCAAACCTCGAAGCATGGTAATCTCTGGTTCTGGAGCTAATAGAGGCAGAGATAAGGACTTCTTCAAACAGGAGCACAAAATGGGTAGAAGACACTGTCATAAAAAGTGAGGGAAGAAAAGGACCTCTTCTCTGACACTTCTAAGTTGGGTGAGACTTACAAGACTGTCAGGAGCTCACATGGAACATGATACCTGTGCTCTGGCTCCAAAGACGAAGAGTGCTCTGAAATAAGCATTTGCGTAGCAGCTGGACTGTGTGTGATACTGACAAGAGAGAGAAGCCAAGCAGCATCTATACCAATGGTACTGTTCCATCTAGATAAGGACTTTTTTGTGCCAAAATCTCTTAATGAGACTGACTTCATCTCTTTGGAAGGACAGGAGTCTTCCCTGATGCCTGGGGATAGATACACTACTAGCATCCTCCTGGGTTTGGAACCTCTGATGCTGTCACATCCAGTCCTGATGAGGGAGATCATCATGCTGCTGGTACAGGGAGTGCACTTGCTAAGCACCTGGAGCCAGAGTTTGTTGAAGTGCGCTATACCAGCTTTTGACAACAGTAGCCTTTTCTGCATGGGCAGAGAAAATATTTACTTAATGTCAGTGTATTCAACTTGTTCAGTTCAATGACTAGACTAGTTCCTTCAAAGTTAAGACACAAGTTGGGAGTTGAAAAATCAGGAAAGCTTGTTTTCCTCTCCAATCTATGAATAAAAACTAAATGTGAGGGAATGAGATCTGTTAGTTCTAAATTTTTTGAAGGACATGGTGACAAGTAGTAATCAGGCCAGTTCACTAACTACACAGATCATATTTGTTTGTTTAACAGATGAGTTTTAAATGCAAAATATGTTTTGATAAACTTTATGTATCTAGCATATTTAAGGTAGTTTTATTTAATAATAAAATACAATGTTTGTGCATTTTTAATTTTATTTGAATGTCCATCCAAATAGAGCTTGATGCAAGCACAAGTAACTGTGTAGGTTACAAAATATAGCATTATGGAAAATCAGGATTATAACAGATATGTTCAGCCGTAATCAACAAGCTAAATGATTGTGGTACAGTGATCAGCAATGGAAGTGTTGAAGGTGAACAGAGAAGCTTTGGGGAAAAATATAAAAACATGCTTAAGGTTTTAATTATTAATGGGACACATGTGTAGCCTTAAAAATGCAAGCAAGTACATGTTGAAAGTAAATTTAAAGGTCCTGGCAGGTTAAAAACACAAATAATTGAGAGCTTGGTGGGTTTTTTCCCTAAATGTTGAAGACCTTACAAACATAAAGCAGAGCACGGAGCTGTGTTCTTTATTCTGCCTTAGGAGTAAGAGATGCCAATTCTTACAAGAGAAATACAACTATGGACTTGGGAGAGAGCCCTCTTTGGCTTGCCCTCCTGCCTCTCTACTTACACACATACATTGAATAGTTTCATACTGAAGATCTTGCAGAATCAGAGGATCTAAAATAAGAGCCAAGCTGGCTGAGAAAAGTTTCTGATATCAGGCATTTGATCTTTCCCTAGTTCCCCTAAGGGGAAAACTACCTTACTTTCACAACCTATGGGACAGTATTACCAGTGATTGTTTGGTTTTCTTCATCCTCTGGACTGTGTAGAATTCAGCTCCTCTCCCTTTTTCATTTTTTTTAACCCCGAGTGCCTTTTTTTCCCTTCCTTAAGAGGAGCTGGCACTGTGACAAGCCTTTCAGGCTATTGACATAATGGCAGTTTGAAGGTTCATCTTTATAAAGCTTCTCTGGAATTTGATTTAATTCTCTGTTTGCAAAAAAAAAAAAAAAAAAAAAGTGGCGAGAGGGGATTGGTCTGTGTAATTTTAGATTTATTTTATTTAGATTTAATTAATAAAAAGACTTATTCAGTGCTCTTGGTACTCTGTCATTAATCCTAATATCAATAATACAGTAAAATCCCAGTAGCATTATAAGAGTAATTTCAACAGGGACTCAACTGACACCTACAAGAAAACTTCTTCCCACCCCTTAATTGTTCAGGAAAGCATACCCTCATCCTTCTTCAAAAACTTTATCAACCAGATGTAGCATACCCAGAAAGTCACCAAATTTGGACTATTTTGGAGTTGACAAGAAGCAACTTTGAGTCCTGGGGTCCTTGAGGAGAATGCCCTGCCAGCTACCTGCTCTCTTTCAGAGAGTGGGGGATCCAGCTCAAGTGCCTCCGTAGGCTGAAAAGTGGTTATATATATGACTCCATAAGTATTTCTAGATGGAAAGCATTTAGTTTATAAAAATGGCAGTAGTTTCTCCATTTTCTTGGTATCCATAGACTTAAATAATACATGTATCCACATTTTCATCACAGAATTCCTGAAATTTGTCCTGGGCTCTGAGAACAAACAGCTTTCTCATTCAGTTTAGTGTCTGTTCCAAAAGTATGCTTAAAAATACTTCTTCTGGAGAAATTCTGCGCAACTTCAGCGCAGCAGAAAAATATCCCTCTTCCCCATCCCCTCCGCAGAATCCCTTTGCTTCCTTGCAGAAAATGGTTTCTGTGGGAAAGCAACGAGAAGCTGCACCAGTACTCACTCACCCCTCCCCGGCAGCTCAGATGTGCCTGTTCAGGCAGTGGGAGCGGTAAATCACCGGGAGGAGGGGAGTCTGGGGATGCCCTGGCCACCCAGGGACCTTAGTCCCAGCTGGAAGGGGGTGGGGGGGAGGACAGAGACAGAGTTTCCCCTCCCTCTCCCCTACATGTAGCAGCCGAGGCTGTGTCAGATGAAGTCCCAGATACTTCCCCTGGGTGCAGGAAGCTCTGCACCGTGGGTGTGGGTGTGTGTGAGTGCGATGGGGGTGGGGGGTGAGGCTTGGAGGGGATGTTCCAGGTGGGGGGTGGGGTGAGGCTCAGTGGGGATGGATTAGTGCAGAGAGGGGGGTGTCCCTGGATGCATGGGGGTTGGGTGGACAGTGGGATCAGCTCCCTGTACAGTGATCCCTCCCCCACCCCGCATCCAGAACCCCCCGCTGAGGCCCCCAACGCCCCACCCTGCCGAGCCTTACCTCCTGCAGCAGAAGCCACCCATACCTGGACCCCCACCCCGCTGAGCCCCAATCAGCTGCATCCTGACTTCTTCTCCCCCCTCCCAAGCCCTAACTACCTTCACCTCACCTCCCCTTGCAGAGTCCCATTTCCCCTGCACCTAGAACCACGTACCGAGCCCCTGTGCACCCAGATTCCCCCATGCATCCAGACCCCCCCCCCCAAGCTGCCCACACCCAAATTGCACCACACAGAACCCTGGTACTCTTGAGGGAATTGTGCACCAAAAAATTTAAATTCTGCAAAGTTCTGCATATTTTAATTGTCAAAATAACGCAGAAACACAATAACAATACAATCAACCATTGTCAATTATTTGCTGACAAGTATTTTGAAATAAATTACCAAAATAATTGAAAATGGTGTGATTATATCGTGTTACTTTGACAAATAAAATATGCACTATTTTGCCGAATTTTAAAATATTGTGTGTAGAATATTTAATTTTTTGGTGCACGATACTGTATTTAATTTTTTGGTGCAGAATTCCCTCAGGAATAATATTCATAGTGGTGGCTATTGCCAGAAACCATATATTTATCTGTTTGCCTGCCTACCCATACAGGGATGACTGGTCTGTCTGTCTCTGGCTCCAAAAAATCAGGGATGTGATTCACCCAGAAAATTAGTTTGAAAATGTTTCTTGGACAAAAATGTCATGAAAAGTGAGGATTATTTCTCACAGCACTGCCTTCTGAACAGTTAGTATCCCAGGCCACTAGCTCTTTAAATTCCTTTCCCTTATTACATACCTTTTACTTGAAATATATTGCTGTTTGATTAATTGATGCATTTAGATCAGTATGTTCTAACCAGCCTTTTCCCATCAGACAGGGTATTGTAATTTTCCACAATGCTTCCAGACTCTGCCTAAAACAGAAAAATACCAGAACTGATCATTTCTAATCACCCACATGGTAACACAATGTGTTAGCAATCATGCTGTTAATGTGGCAAGATGGGTGTGATGTACAGTGAGTCAACAGATCACAAGCCAATGTTTCTATATTTACATTTAGACAAAAAACCAAAGATGCACAACAAACATCAGGTTTTCTTTTGATATCTTCTCATGAGAATTTATAGGAAATAAAATAAAGATTAAATTTAATTTAAAAGCAGCAAATGAACATCTTATTGCTGCATCAGTATTAAATTAATGTAGTGCCTCTAAATTCTTAAGGGAAGTAGTTTTTCTAGCACAAATCATTATCACATCAATTTCATAGCCTAACTTTTTCAACACGTAAAGTATCGTGCAACAGTGTGTTGTTTTTGTGTGGTTAATTGTAACTATAAGTAATTTTTTAAACTTGTTTCCCATGCTACTAGCATAGGAACACATAAAGTTGTTAAGAGAACATTAAAATCGCAAAGCCAAGCAGCCAGAAGTTAGGAAACGCCGGAGTTAAGGTTGCTCCTGCAATCTTAATTTGTTCTTCGAGTAGAGTCCTATGGGTTCTCCACTACAGGCGCGTGTGTGCCCTATGCGCTTTTGATCGGAGGTTTTCATTAGCACTATCCATTCGATTTGTGCATGCGCTGCCGATATCCTTGTGCTGCATACTGAAGCTATATCAGGCTGTGCAGGTGAAATGCTCTCAGTTGCTTCTCAGCTGCATCAGCCTGAGATGGAGCTTAGTGTGTCTGCATTGTGTGTGCTTTGGCTGTTTGCTGAGTTTGCCCTACTTAGTTTATTTAGTTAGCTTGTTTGTTACTGGTTATTGAAAGAGTGTTTTATTTCCTCCGGGGAAATCTTCCCTGTCAGGGGCATGCCCAGTTCACCAGGGTTTAAATGTTGCCTCACGTATAGAGAGGCTATCCCACTCAGCCAGTGAACGCTCTAAGTATGGGAGAGTCGCATGTCCCACAGAAGTGTAACTTCTGTTTTGCTGTCAAATCCAGGGCATGGAATAACTGGGAAATGAAGCTCTGACTGTTAATGATGAAGTGCTCCCTTCACCTTGCTTTGGATCCAGGTCAGGAGAACACTCCTATACATCCCCCAGTGTCTCTAGACCTTGGTACAATGCCCTACTAGAAAGGGGAAAGCCTCAGAAACTTCCTCTAAAGATCCTAAGAAGAGAAGTCTAATTTGAGTCTTAAGGTATCTACCTCAAAAAGACCTCATTCACTGACCAGGTAAACAGCCTCAGAGACTTTGTCCTTGAGGCTCAGTACTATAGAGGTGAGGTGCTCCTCTGGTACCTGTGAGGCAGGAAGATCCTGCAGCTCTAAGAATAAACATGGCTCTGGGAAGGCTCCAGTACCATTTAGTGGAGATAGAGCAAATACAGAAGATGGGTACTGTTGAACTTAACCCCTCTCCCAGTACCCTTATTGAGCTGTTCAGTACTGTGTAAGATTCTCTACATCAGCACTGCCTGTGAAGCACTGAAAACCATTGGTACCATCCTGCAGGAACAAGTATATTGGTCTATCAGTACTACAGCCTCACTTGGTGCCGCAGAACTTCAGGTATCTGAAGGACTTATCTGTGACTGCTGGCAGGTACCGAACATCTCTTGTTACTGAGAACCTCTGTCTCCAGACCCTTATACATTCCTGGTACCATCACCTCTCTTTCTGATCAGCTCTCCCCCGTTTGAGGAGGAGAGGATGGAGACTTTTCTTCAGTATCATCGCTCTCTGATCTTCTGTCTTAGCCATATACCAACCCCCTTTCTCAAAGAGACAGGGAAGATGTCTGGGGCCCTGACCACTCCTGGTGGGAGAACCCCGGATGTCTCTCCCTCTCAGTTATGGTTATCAGTGGCCATATTGGGATTCCTGGGCAGCTTATTGTCAGTAGTTTGCCAGGGTCCAGACTCTCTTCCATCGGGATGATAGGGAGACTTAATCTTCTCCTCCCTAGAAATAGGAGGAATCATTTGAGGATCAAGAGACAAGGGCAGATAAAGATGCTAGCCCTTAGACGACCATCTCGTCATTTTCACTGGATGAGGTGGTAATGCATCCTCCTCCATCTGTGGCTACTGATTTTTGGCAGTATCAAGACCAGTTGCTGGCAGACTCTTGAGGAGGTCAAATAATCCAACATAAATTGGTTATTCTTCACTCTGCGACACTATCCAGGGTTGCCTTTCCTATCAATGAGGATCTGCTGGAGCCTGTGAAAGCCATTTAACAGACCCCGGCTACAATAATACCCACATGTAAGACAGCTGATAAAAAGTATTATGTTCCCACCGAGGAATCTGGTTTCCTATTTTTTTCACCCTCCACCCAAGTCTCTGGTGGTTTGTACAGTGAACAAACAAGGCAAACAGCAGTATAAATCCACCCCATATGACACAGCCCAGAAGCACCTGGACCTTCTGGGGTGAAAATCTCAGTCATTTGCAACCCTACAGTTCACTGTTTTGAATTACCAGGTGCTGGTGGCCAAATACAGTTTTACAGATTATGCAAAGTTCGGTTTCTTTATTCAACACCTTCCTCTAGACCAAAAGGGAACAATTTCAGGCTGCCGTTGCTGAAAGATGGTTACTGGCCAGGACATCTCTTCAGGTGGCTCTTGAGGCTGCAGATACCACAGCCCATACCATCTCCATAGCATTGGTTTGGCTACAGTTGTCTGGTTTCCCCAGAGAAGTGCAGAATATGGCAGAGGATCTCTCCTTTGATGGTCTGGAGCAGTTCACAGAGAATACTGATTTGTCGTTGCGTACTCTTAAAGACTCCAGGGCCACATTGCATTTGTTAGGCATCTACACTCCTGTGAACAAAAGAAAATTCAGTAGATCACAAACAGCTCAAAGATCCTACCAGATGCAGTTTTCTGGTTTTCAGAGACTGATGGAACTTCCTAGAAAGAGAGAGAGAAAGATCCTTTACCCCACCCGACAAGTTCTCAGCAGGCTTAATCTTTGAAGATTTTAATGAGATGGTTGAAGGTTTGGACCCTCCCCTCTCTTTAGCCTGTCAGCTACAATGATATGCCCACCTTCACCCATTTGGGGATTGACTCTGCCATTTCTGACAAACATGGGAGCATATCACTGGACAAATGGGTTCTGGAAATAATATCGGGCTGCACAATCCATTTTTATCTCCCTACCACCTCTTTGTTCTCCTTCCCTGTCTCTCCTTAGGGACCATTCGTGAGTTCCTACTAAGACAGGAGATAAATTCTCTCCTTTTTTTAGGAGTGGTAGAGCTGGTCCCTGCTCAGCACAGGGAAGAGGCTTCTACTCTAGGTAATTCCTCATGCCAAAGAAAAATGGAGGGTGGAGACCAATCTTAGATCTAAGACTGCTAAGCAAATTCATGAGATCTCAAAAGTTGACGCTGGCAACTGTAATTCCTTCTCTAGATTCAGGGGATTAGTTTTTGGCCCTTGACCTTCAAGAAACAGACTTCCATATAGCGATACACCTGTCCCACAGAAGGTTCCTGTATTTTGTCATAGGCCAGGATCATTTTCAGTACCAGGTACTCCCGGCAATGGGAAAGGGAGGAAAGAACGCGTCATAGCCTGACTTAACACTCCAGTTCTGCTCCTTCCATTGGGAAATGTCTGCCCCAGCTGTGACAAGATCTGTGGATCCTGGATTGGTCTGATTAGCCACCCACGGATCCACCAGCAATTGGAAGGCAATTATCCTCGAACTCCAAGGGATTGCTGACTTCTAGTTATTTGAGATGTGTTCCTATGGTTGCATCACTACCCACCCTCACTCCTGTGTTAGTTTCCTTCTGAGACTTAGCAGTGGAGAAGGAACTGATTGCAGTTTGCTTGCCCAGCCTGATATAGCCTCGTTCTGAGGCACGAGGATAGCAGCAGCACATATGCGGACCGAATGGACACTGCTAATGAAAATCTCTTATCAAAGGGGTGTGGGGTGCAGGCACACCTGAAGTGGAGCACCCATAGGGGCACACATCTCAAATTAGTTACTTCACAGGGTGAATAACCTCTCTTTGTCCACGTCATGCATATGCATTATGATGTAGTTTTTAATTATATGACCACATAATATTTTTTCCACAGGCCCCCTGCCGCACTCAGTGCACATGATGGGATTGAATCAGGGTTGTGTACTGAAAGACTGTTGTCTGTAGGACCCCTTCCTCATTTGTTGCAGAAATTTGAAGGTGTGTAGTAAATAAGTAGGGTCCTTCATTTTCAGTTTTTATTTTATTTAATTTTTCCTGGGAATTTATCAGTGTTCATTACCACAACAAAAACAGGTGAAAATCAGTGCAGAAAACTATTAATAATTTTTCTGAGTAAATAGCAGGGTTTATTTTGATGGACGGAAAGATGGGGAAAAAAGTATTCAGTAGATTGATGAACAGAATTCAAAGCATTAATGTGAATTGCTGGAGAACTAAAACAGAACTCAAAACAAAATGCCACCTCTGAGTTTAAGAAAACAATACATCTCTAATCCCCAAATAAAACTTTTCATTTGAATAAACAGTTTACTGTTGAAGACTTAGAGCTATTAGCTCGTAAATATTTACATTTAATAATTGGGCCACACCATTTGCAGCGCAAACACTTAACTTCGTCCTTTTCTTCTGTTTTTGCTTTTTTAAAACTTTCGAATACTTCCTTGTGTTCTGAAACATACTCTGATACAGATTTTCATTTTCTTCCCATTTTAGTGTATCAAATCTTTAAACTGTTATCTGCTGACTGCTTGAAATCTGTACGTGGTGGGCATGAGATTCATCGTTATGTTTTGATGCGCACGTACATTAGAGCTTGTGTGTGTGCCTGTTTGGTATCTTCTAGACCAGGGGTGACCAAACTTACTCGCCCTCCAGGCCACATATGACATCTTCAGAAGTTCGAGAGCCGGGGCACACCTGCTGGGGGTTGGGCTTCAGCCCTGCTCCTGCTGAAGCCCCGAGCCTTGGCAGTGCGCCCCACAGGGTTGAAGCCCCGAGACCCCTCTCCCTGTTGGGCAGAAGCCCCGAGACCTGACTCCCCACTGGGCAGAAGCACCTACTGCACCACCCTGCCACAAGACAGAGGTCCTGAGCTCTCCTCGCCCCCAACCTGGTAGGTGAAGAATGGAAGGTTGTGGGGGGTTCCACGAGCCGCACGTAATGGTAAAAGAGTTGCATGTGGCTCGCTAGTCACAGTTTGGCCACCCCATTCTAGATTGATTACATAGCCTTACTTCACCAGGCAGCTTTGCATATACACACAGGCTACTGTATTGTTGTAATACATATATCCAGGGCTGGCTCCAGGCACCAACCAAGGAAGCAGGTGCCTGGGGCAGCAAATCTTAAGGGGCGGCACGCCGTCCATTCTTGGGGCATCACTCCGGCCCCTTTGGTCTTTGGCGGCTCTCAGCTTCCTTCTTTCTTCGGTGGCACTTCAGCGGACTTCGGCGGCAGCTCTTCAGCGGCGTGACTTGGGGTTTTCTTTTTTTCTTTTTTTTCACCGCTTGGGGCGGCAAAAAAGCTGGAACCGGCCCTGCAGATATCTCATGCAGTGTCTTATATTTTCCTAATAAAACAAGTTATTTTTTTAAAATTTGAATGATACAAAAGTAGGGTGAAAATCAGAAAAAAATGGAATAATACTTTTTGTAAAACCCGGGAATATTTTGGTAAAAATCCATTTAAACTGAAAACGAAAGGGCTTATAAATAATGTAGGGATTGCAAGGAGAGAGAGGTTGGCCTCATAGTTAAGGCAGTTGAATGTTACCCTGGAGAATTTGATTCTATCTCTGCATCTGCCACAGAGTTGCTATGTGATGCTGGGCAAGTCACTAAAATCAAACTTTTCACAGGTGGTCACTAATTGTGTGTTTCCTGGATGCCTGAGTTGATTGATACCCTGGGATCTGATTTGCAGAAGTGCTGAGCACTCACAGATGCAGCTGAAGTCAATGGGAGCTGTGTTTTGAACATATAAAGAGCTAAGTAATATTAAATGCTCTGAAAAATTAGGCTTCAGGCATCTGAGAGTGGTACCCAAAATTAGTGGACACTTCTGACCTTAATCTCTCTGTAAAATGGGAGTAATACCTCCTCCAATCATGCGGGTGTTATGAAAATAAATTAACTTTTGTGAAGCATTCAGATTGCTTTAGTTCTGATTGCCACAGTAAAGCCCAGTAAGAAATGAATGATTTTGTATTAAATATGGGGTTTTAATAATGTGTGGTAAATAAGAAACGGTACCACACAGCGGACAGTGAGGATAAAAGAGTGTTGAAGAACTGCTCATTCAGACTCTTAAACTGAATATGTAAATAATTAAATATGGCACCAATTCAGCAGTTCTATTTTCTCCCTACACTTCAGTACAGCAATGGATTTTGGGAGTAAAAGTCCCACTGTTTAATATCCTGCATTTATAGAACAAAGGTATAGCGTCCCTTCCCATAAAGAGAAGTGTAACAGATCTGGACAGGTTCAGCTATCTCGGGTTCAGCTACCTTCAGTCACAGCTGTGGCTAGAAAATGTCGCAATCTTTACTATGTTCTCTGTCAGGATCTCAGGTTTTTTCTTACTTCACTGGCCCAGATTGTTTGGTCTCTCTAACCCTAAAGAGAAGAGTGACGTAGACCCATCCTTCAAACCGTGGAGCCATGAAACTTGAATCAAATATTGGAGACATCTTATTCCTCTGTAGTCTTCAATCTGTATGTGGTAAACTTTCAAGCAATTATGGATAGATATGATGATCATATCTTAAATGAAATTCTCCCCACTCTTGATCAGTTTCCATTGTCTAATATATTTAGGAATGTATTTCAAGAAGACACAGGATTGGTAGAAAATGCTCTTAGAGCTACACATATAGGTGTACATACCTGTATACTTCGATCCTCTGAAGAAATAAGAACTTGATTTTAGTAGTAAGATAGAGACCAGGACGCAGTCCAGTCTCTTGAAATTTGCTAGATGTCAATGTCTTGGTGACTGGGTTTTCCATTGATAGGGGGTCAGCCTTGGCCAGTTCTCTCTTAATAACCCATTCAGGCTCAGGCAGTTAGACGACATTCAGACCTATGTCTCTTATGGCTTGTCTACACTTGAAATAACATAGCAGCACAGGTGCAGCTGTGCCGCTATAGTGCTTCAGCATAGACGCTACCTATGCTGTGGGTTATTTCTGTGTCACTCATGGGTATGGATTTTTCACAACCCTGAGCAACGTAGCTGGGTCGACCTAACTTTTTAGTGTAGACCAGACCTTAGCCAGAAGAAACAGTCCTTTCGCCGCCCCCCCCTTCCTCTGAGTAGCTATGTGAAATGTAGGGGAAACTGAGGAACACATAGGATTCATAAACATATTACAGAAAATTCTGATTTGGTAACAGAAGAACCATTCTGTACATCTCCAGTGGGGTGTTAACTCCTAGGCCCATTACTCTGAGGTTACTGCTAACACTACCCTAAGGAGTGTGTGTGTGTGTGCGCGTGCGCGTGGGGGGGTGGGGCGGGGGCAGGAAAAAAGTAATGCATTGGTCCTGTCCGGCCACTGAAGCAGATAGCTCAGGTTCTACTACACCTTCCTCTCTTGGATGTAGGCTGGTACAGTGGTATCCTCTTCCAGTTTCTCAGGGGAGAGGTCCCCTGCTGCCATTCCTAGCAGGAGAAGGGATGCTTTTACTGTTGCCCCTGCCTTACTGGGAGCAGAGGGGGAAGCTCTGTCACTGCAGTCCAAGTAGGGATTGGTGTCCCTGGCAGGGGGCAGAGTCATGGGAGGCCTCAGGTCATGGTAAGCCTCACATGCTGGTGTTGCCTTAATACAGCCCTATGTGAGCTCCAAACTTTTACTGATTCCCTTAATCCCTACCCTCGCCTCCTTTTATCAGTCTTTCGCAAAGACAAAGTGCTGGTTTGACCTCACCAAAAATTCTTGTTAAAGGGGGGAAATCTCTGTTTTTGATCTGAATGAGTTCATTCCTTGCTGATATTCTTTTACAGACTCCACAATACACCTACGGTAGCTTTGCTCCACACGTTTTATGTGAAATAGGGGCTCATTTATCAACTGGAAGAACTGTGTCTCTCTGGAATTCATCCAGATTTTTTGTTGCATTTGGAGAAAGCTAAAGTTTGTTTCAACAGTCACTGCCAAATAGATCATACTTTATATTTGGAACTGTTATTTTCAGTAAGAGATTCATGTAGCAGATGGCCTTAAAGCCCATTCAACTGGCTGTGAATCCTTCCTATTATATTCAAGGCTTGTAAAGTTCATTTCCCCTGCTGCCTATGGAACCATTAGGTACATAAGAACTGCCATATTGTATCAGACTTCTAGGTCAGTACCCTGTCATCAACAGTGGCCAGCATAGATGCTTCAGAGGAAGAGGCTAAAAAAATCTACAGCAGGGAGTTCTCATATAACCTTCTGTAGCATCATCTTCTCTCAACTTCTGGTAGGTAGCGTTTGGCATTTGCCAGGAGGGTTTATGTATTTTCCAACTTAATTTTTATAAATATTTCCAATTATAACTCTATATTCTGGTTATCCATATAATTCTCTAATCTTTCATTGAATCCTGCTAAGCTCTTGGCCCCCAGTGTTATCCTGTAGCAGGCTGTGTGGTGTAAAAATATTTCCTTGTTGTCAGTTTTGAATTTGTCACCTTTTAATTTCATTTTCCCCTTCTTGTGTTGAGAGGGTGAATAGAAGTTCCTGATCCAACTTTTCCAAACCATTCATCATTCTTTGTACTTTAATTACATCCCATCCTGTCTTCTCTTTTAAGATACAGAATCAGTACTTTCAATCTCTCTTCATATTGCTTTTTCCATGCTCTAATAATTCGTATGACTGATCTCTGAATCCCCGCAAAATAAGTTACTCTTGTGATGGGGAGATCCTAAATAAATGCAATATTTCAACTGAGGATATACCACTGATTTATATAAAAAGCATTATAATATTTCCCATATTATTACCCATGCCATATTGACCGCTGCTACAGGAGAAATGTTTGTCGGAATCTTCTTCAGAATCTTAGCTTGAATTTTAAAAACTGTCTAGCAAAGATAAGATCGTAAAAGTGAACCTAGTGTAAACTTGATGCAGTTCTGCAGCAGAATGAAAATTGATCAGATTTTTCTGTTTACACTGATGTTTTCAAAACGTTGTGAGAAGCTGTAAAACCGGGAAGAACTAGCTTAGTTTTCCTGTTGCTCCGTGGGATAGATATGAACAGTAGCTAAGGCAGGTACTGGAATTATTCAGTGGGGAAGATATTGGGAGAGGGTTGAATAGTGACGGGGATGTAAGGGTGGAATCCAGCAGCCAAAAGGTCTTAGAATAGAAGGAGGTGTTGAGGGATGCCTCAAAATTGTTGTATGTTTATTAGCCATGGGTACAAACATTATTGGTGGTGGTGGTAGTAGTATTCCAGTAATGCCCAGGAGCCCAATCATAGATCAGGGTCTAATTGTGCTAGATACTATACTATGGCAATCATGGGATATGCTAGTAAAGAGAAATAACCCTAACCCAACCAGCAGAAGAGCAGATGTCTTTTTCCAATCTAAGTTAAAAGGACCATAGTCAGATGTTTTTGTTGTATTTTATACTCAAGTTTCCAAGGAAACATGAAATTTTGTTGTCAGGGTGAGAAATTGAGAAACCATAGGAAGAAGAATTTTAAATTGCACAGCAAACCACAAAACGCAGCAGGGAAGATTTATAGCATGAAATAGTTTTAAGGTTTGAAGTTAAATGAAACACAACTGAAATTGACTTTTTGAACTAGTGGTAATGATTAGTGGTTAATTTTATGATATTTTAAAACCATGAATAAAATTATTTTTATTTTTAAGTATATGGAGGAAAGTCTCTCTCACAGTACCAAGTAATAGTTCCAAAGGTTTATTGTCCCCAGGATTTACCAAAAAAAGTTGCCAAGAAGTTATAAAGAAAAGATAAAATTATTGGGGATATATTCTTTTACATATCAGAAAGGGTATTACAAATAGAGAAATCCTGGAATATCCTGCAGTTCCTAAGAGAAGTGCAAAAGATACATATGATGGGTAAAACCCCCATCACAGGAGAGAGAGGGTTAAAAATCCAGTTAGTCACATTCATTTTACCTGGGCATTAATTAGATAATTGTCAGCCAGAGAGGGCAGGACTAAAGAAGGGTCAAGTGGTATCTCAGACACCTGGCTCTTATAAATAAACTAGAGAGAAAAGGGGGAAGAAGCCACAGGGTGCAGGCTAAGGACCTGAGTTCCAGAGACTGTTGGAGGCTAGAGGCCTCAGGAAAACTTAGGCTGGGTGGGGGAGTGCTCAATAGCAGAGCTGGAGAAATGCAGTGGTATCCCAGGAAAGGGTTGAGCACACGGTGCCGAGGACAGGATGATGTTTTTGGGTCTCTGGACTGCGCTTGAACATTTTGTTACCCCAGAAGGGGTCTGAACGAGACGCTTCTCAGCCAGAAGGCTGAACAGTGCACAAAAACAGAAGGCCTACAGAAGGTGCTAAAGTGGACTGCTTCCTACCAGTCTGCTTCTCCCCTTTCTTCTCCTTTACCTCAAGGAGAGGGGACTGCAGGCTTCCTCACTGTTACTGTTGCTAGCCTCCTGGCTTTGTAGAAGCCCTGCCTGTTCCCTCACAGGTGAGCTTCCTTCTGATTAGCTTCTACCAGCTTAAGTCTCCCCGATTTCAGCCTAATTGGCTGACTGAGCCCACTTGGCCTACTTTAGCCCTCTCGGGGCCTGTGTGAGAAACACACCCTATCACACAGGAATATTCGAACTGTGAAATATGAGATTGTGAAATTATCTGCATAAGGAAATAACACTTCATTAGCTTAAAACTGGTTAAAATGTTAGCTGGTGAATGTACAACAGGGCACAAAAGTTAGAGAGGACAGGATGTAGTGGTAACATTTAAAGTTCCTTCTGTTTTGAAAGATTATTATTTTGCGACCTTTTCCCTTATACCTTAAGTGAGGAATATTGCTGTAACTGGTAATGTGTCACAAACTAGGTTAAGCGACAGCGTCCTATGGCACCTTATAGACTAACATACGTATTGGAGCATAAGCTTTTGTGGGTGAATACCCACTTCGTCGGAAGCCTCTGACGAAGTGGGTATTCACCCACGAAAGCTTATGCTCCAATACGTTTGTTAGTCTATAAGGTGCCACAGGACTCTTAGTCTGGACCTGTAGAAGCGACAAACACGGCTACGCCTCTGATACTTGAAACTAGGTTAAAAAATTTATAATTTCTTTATAAGTGTCTTTATAATTTCTGTGAAACTAAGAAAATATTAAGATCATGATGATGTTTCCATACCCGGTGTATTAAAAATATAAAGTAATTTACCAGGTAAAACTGTTGAGACTGTTGAACTGCTGAGCGTAGTTCATGATTGTCACCAATTTATTTTGGGAGAAGTTGGCTGGGTGGTATAATTGGGAAGGAAGGTTTAGAAGATTAATCAACAAAGGAGAAATGTGTTGACCAAATGGCTTCTTTTAATATGTCTCAATTTATAAGGTGAGGAGCCAAAAGTCTGTTTTTATGCCTTATGAATGTAGAATTTTCTCAAGTAAATTAATTCTGTATTTCATGCTGGCATGATAGTAGGAATCCCTAAGCATTTAAAGAAAGGTGGTCATATCCTGTCCAGATGAATATTAGTTCTTGTCTATCTGTATGTGAACAGTCTCTAGCCAGATGTGAAACGTTATCTAAATATCCTGTGTGGTAATTTTAATTTCTACAAAAATGTCTACTGACCATACATTTCAAGATTACCTCAGTAGTTTTTATGTGTATGGAAAAAGTAAATGTTTTCCTTATTGAGTCAATCTCTTTCTCGCTCTACCCCACCCCACATTTCAATAATAATCTTATGAATTGGGTTATGAGTTGAGTTAAAACCTCTCTGAGATTGGTGGATGTGAACTCACTGTTCAATTAACATAAATATAAGGATAAATTAACCACAAACTGTGACGCTTCCAAGGGGTATCCTAGGTTGTGAGGCACCTCACCACCGCCTGCCCTTAGTGTGAGGCAGTCTTGTCTGTGCCTGCCGTGGATCAGGTCCCTAAATCCACAAGCCTCTGGCAACACAAGCACTATCTTCGAGGCCTCACTCTTTTTGTGCTGGTAGCAATAGGCACACACCAATCCCTGAGTCCTCGGAGCATTCCCTACAGTGTCCAGCTTCAATTTGCAGGTGAACAGATAGATGAATAAACATCTCTTGTCTAACAGAACCTGTCAGTGACCACCAGTACCTACAGACTAAAATATGTTCTTAAAGTATCTATTCATAACTTCTTACATAGTATTTGCATGCATTTCACAATGATTTTGATTGCCAGTGTGACACAGGCTTTTATTCAAGATTTCATGTGACACTCTTTGGTGAGCTAGATTAAATATATACACCTGACCCATAACAGGGGTGTAATTTCTCTGCATCCCCTTGCCAGTTGACATTAAAAGGTTCTTGGGTCACATAAGCTCCTACCTAAAGCAAATGGGTTATGTGAACTCGACTGTGAGTTTTGGACTGTGTGGGTGAAGGGTCTTTGCTAAGTGTGGTTTTGAGGGTGTGTGTATGAAAATAAGCAGAACATAAAGAAACTGAGAACAGACAAGAATATAGAGAGAGAGGCAGAGGCAAAAAGCAAGAGAGCCAAGCGGTAGCTGTTGAGCACAATGTGACCCTGGAAAAAGCTAGAGAACAAGCTTTTCGGTCTGATGTTGGCTAAAGAGGCTTGGGCTGTAAACTAAGAAATAATTCTTACATTTCTGGTTCCTCCAAGGCATGGATTTGTACATGCCTTGTGGATAAGATTGCATCCAAAAAAACCCAGACTATCACCAATTTCTCCTCCTAACTGGAATATCCCCAGATATTTAACTATTTCACTCCTAGGGGAATGCTGCGCATGTGCAGAATTTATGTCCCCTGCAGATTTCTTTGCTTCCCTGCAGAAAAATGACTTTCTGACAGGGAAGCAAAGGGAAGCCACAAGAGTGGTCATGCGACCCTCCCCGGCAGTGTGTTTCGGGTGCACAGGGCAGCCAGCAGAGAGGTAAGTCACTGTGGGGAAGGGGACAGGACCTGTCATCTGGTGGCTCCTGCCCTTCGCCATTCCTGGCTGGGCTGGGGAGGACGGGGCTTCCTCTTCCCCTGGCTGCACGGCATCCATGGCTGTGTCAGACTCACCCCCAGATTTCTTCCCCGGCTGTAGGAACCTCTGCAAACTGCATCCCCACCATGTGCTTTCTGCATCCATTGCTCCTCATTTACAGGGGGAGGGATCACTGTTCAGGGAGCTGCTCCCCCATACACTCAACCCTGGTGCGTCCAGACCTCCTCATACCCAGACCCTCCTGCCAAGTCTCACTCCCCCTGCACCCAGAACCCCTCCTGACAAGCCCTAATCCCCCTGCACCTGGACCACCCCAACCAGCCACTCGCACCTGGATCTCCACCCTAATGAGTCCCAACCAGCTGCACCGGGATTCCTACCCCATTGAGCTCCTACTCCTCCAGCATCTTGAGTCCCACGCCCAGACCCCCTGCCAAGCTCTATATTCCCCCCCCCCACACACACACACACAAGCCACCCACTGAGCCCCAATCAGCTTTACCTGGACCCCCCTACAGAGTCCCATTACCATTGCACCCAGCACCCCCCAACAAGCCCCTGTGCATCCAGATCCCTCCTCCGTCCGAATCCCCCACTGAGCCACCCGCACCCAGATTTCCCCATACAGAACCCTCTCAACACAGACCTTGATCCCCCTCCCCACACTAACCCCTCCATGCTTGTATCCTGCCTTGATGAGCCTGCCTGCCCACTCGGAGGGGCAGGGCCCTGGGATGTTTCTGGGGCAGGCCCGGTCCTTGCGCCATATCCGGGATGGGTGCAGCCTTACTGCTGAGACCATGTCCAGAGGGCAGCTGCACAGTGATCTCCCACCTCTGTGCAGCCAGTGGACTATGCTCCCCAGTGCCACACTCAAGCCTCCACATTTATTTGACAAATACAATCTGCAGAATTTTAAAATACTGTGTGCAGAATTTTTAATTTTTTGGCACAGAATGCCCTCAAGAGTACTAGTTGCTCATGTCCACAAGGAACAACAATAATTTGGAGAAGAACCCTGATTAAAGAATTTTTCTTTCAGGGGAGATGTGTCCTAATTAAAATTTTGGTTTTTTTGCCTGATAATGTCTAGCTGCTTTTTAAAATAAGTATCAGGAAATTCAATTAGCAGTGAATGATCACTCATTAAGATGAACCCTTTTTAGTGTCAACTTTCAGTTTTTGAGGTTAGTGACAGGGCTTAGAAGAAGAGTTCCTCATACTTTTTTTTTGGGGTGGTGAATTTCTGTTATGGAAAGTCAGTATGTAAAATGGTATATTTCTGTGCTGTAGATCATGTATTGACAATTATAACTGCCTACTTCACAGGCGAGTACATTTTTACTGCTTATAGGCTAGTCAACACTAGAGTCAACATAAAACTAATTGAATTCTCTTAGTTTGTGCAGTTAACCAACATAATACTTAACTTAGTTAATTTGCAGGGCTACATTTTGCCCTTGATTACATCCGTGAAAGTCCATTTGGCTTGCAGAACATATTCATGGTGGTCATGTACGAGTCAGAAAGAACTACGCTTGACTTTTACATCCCAGGTCGACTTTGCAGGGCTGGCACTTAGGGGAAAAATGAACAAATGATAGTTTTTACTTGAAACTGAGTAAATATGATCTGAAAATCAAATGTAAACATGGAACCTCATGAGTCATGATAGTGTCTTTCCAGAATTCTATTTTGTGTTTTAAAAAAAACAACAACCCAAAAACCCATTGTAAACATCTATCAGATATTGAAATAACTGCTTTCAGTTTGTATACATATGCTGGAATTGTATAGCATTTACCAAAATGTATTGCAGAGAGAAGATTATTTTAATAACAGGATTACATTTTGGGCCTTCTAGCCAGAATTTGAATTGAGCAGGGAAGTGATGTTCAATTTGTTAAATGAATAGAAGGAGAGGATAAATTCAAGGGGAATTAAAACTTGTTAAAACTTGTATATAAAAAATTATGTGGGCTTGATGATAGCAATACATCAGATATCCTATAAGTTCCTTTACCAGATATTATTTTAAAATTTACAGTGATTTTTTTTCTTTTGACGGATGATAGGGCATACTTAAATAGCCAAATTTTTATTTTAAAATGACCATAGTTGGTTGGTGCCAGGTGTTATATTCAAGCCAACCTCTTACAGGAAAAAAAGGTGCATATTTGAAAGTGCACTTTGACTCTAGAATTGTGAAATGTTAGCTTTATGTAATCTATATTATATTTAAAAGAATGTTAAGGTTGCAAAGTGAGGCACTCAAAAGTTAGGAAATGACTTTGTTAGGACTGCCTGGTCAAGCAACCTTAAATTATACAATCACATTATTTTCCTACCTGACTCTTGCCTCATTCAGTGTATATACTGCATGGTTCTTGGTGAATTAGGTACCTGTTTAGTATTTTATTTTATCCTCATTGTCCAGTAAGTATAGCCTGTCTCTCCCACTACACACATTCTGCCTAAAGGACTCAAATGTGCTCAATTGCACTGGTGTAAATTCAAAGAAACTCCGTTGACTTAATTAGATTTACTGCAGGTAAAACATAATTTTGTCCAAATAAGGCACAGGGCTGCAAGAGCTGTCTCATTCACTATATATCTCTGACTTATTTATTGCACACAGTGTAACCCATGTGATGAATCATGCAGGGACTTTTGTGGGGGGAAGAGTGTGCGTGTACTTGAAGACTATATAGTAGTAATCCATACACATAAAGGATAGAATTAGGGTTGGGTGAATAACCTTCACTTTGTCATTTCCTGATGTTTGAGTGCTTCAGTGTGCAACTTTGATATTCTTTAACATTCTAATGTGGATTCTTTTTTAAAAAAATGCAGATGATAAAATTGAAACAAATAAAATGAGGAATTGTTTGCTAGACAGCAGTGATAGTCAAAAGGCACATTCAATTAGGCAAAACTTTTAATTAATCTTTTGTCCATATAAAGATCTGAAGTATCTCTGCTTTTTTCCATACTGCCATAAGTGAGTACAAATTACATTTATTTAAATAAAGAATGGATGGCTAACTTGACACACACAAAACCAGCCATCATTTTTAATTTGGAGAAAAATATCAGCATGCATGCCCAAGGTTTTAAAAATACCTATAACTTGGGCAAATCAAAACTGAAAGGCACAATTGTAGTCTTAGAACTAATGTACCTGAATAATTTCAACTTTCTACCTCAAACTGCAATGGTTTGCAAACTAGATCTGTTTTTGTTTTATAAGCTGCATCTTAAAAAAACCAATACAATAGTATGTGTTTTTTTTCTCACTCTCTTCATATTCTAAATAATCTGAAACAGTTTTGCCCAAACAAACAAAAATGCCCTTTCGTCCCCAATACTGTTGAACAGAAACATGACTGAGGAAAAAAAAAAAACAGCCTGGGGAAATTTTGAAACTATTGAAACAGGAAATGATTAAATATGTGTGTCATTAGATACTCCACCTATAATGTAGAGAGAGAACCTTTTAAAAATAATCCTGATTTATACTTGTAGCTAATTATGAAAAACTTTGGACTTGGAATATTTAAGCCTTCTCCATCTGTCATTTGCACATGACATTGTAAGCCTTGATTCAAACTTCTGATAAGTCAGTAATATTCTACTTTTTAGTTTTCGTTGACAGATGAGACAAAAATGGATTACTTTTCAGCTAATTATGTTTTGTACTTCTGTAGAACTTTTCTCCCAAGGATATAAAAGTGCCTTATAAATATTAGCAGATTAAACACTGCAATATCACAATACCCCTGAGAGGTGGGAAAGGGAGATATAGTCATCACTTTTCCCTTCATCTGCTCTGGCGATGAAACGTAAAAACAGCGATACTGGGTTGGACCAAAGTTCCATCTAGCCCAGTATCCTGTCTTCCAACAGTGGCCAATGCCAGGTGCTTCAGGGGAATGCACAGAACAGGTAATCATCAAGTGATCCATTCCCAGTCATCCATTCCCAGCCTCTGGCAAACATAGTATATGTTAACATTACACAGGAAATTCCACAATAGTTTAGGTCTGGCAGGAAGTGAAGAATACTGCATTCATTTGAAACAGCTGAAGGAATTCCATTATGTAAAATGAAATTACCAGGGTTCACGTTTGGACAATGGGAAATAACACCTCTACTCTGATTCTATTTTTTAAAAGTAGCATGACATCTTTGATTAATACAAATGGTTGGGACCTTGATTTTTATGTCTCCTACAAAAAGCTGCAACTTCAACAAAGCATCAATTAACACCAATCTTGAACATTGTCAGTGCTAATAAAAAGAAAAGATTGTCCCCTTCTTAATTCCTAGCATCTTCTGCAGTACTGACCTAGCCTAACTTCATTAGCATATAAGGTCTGCAGATATGGGACATGGTATGAAAAATTTAGTATTAACTATTAAAAATATACTAATTGGTAAACCTAATGACTTTTATTTTTCTGAGAGATTAAGAAAAGAGGGCACATATTTAACAAGTATTTAAAATGGAAGAAATTAAAGTGTGAGGTTTTTAATCTTGCCTACACTAATCCTGATAAGGATTTGAGCAAAAGTGGATTTTCATTTGCTCAAAATGCAGGGGTTTAGGATTATGGCTGTCCTTTGCTGGGATCATTTCCTTCAATGAAATCCTTGTTTCCTCTCTAGATATGCAGCAGTTGAACTGCCAGCCCCTTCAGGTTGTATTATTGTGCTACATCAGATGTAGGATTGTCTTTCTGAATATTGCTGCACTGCTCTTTTCTTTCAATTTCTCTCTTTCTCTAACTTCATCTTCCCAGTGCTTCCATTTCCCTCTACCCTTTGTTGTGAATCTGAAGTAGTGCATAAACCTATATTTGATATTTGAAAGAAAAAGCTGCTGTTTTCCAAAACTGTGGCCTAAAAGCTTTGAGAGTATTTATATTTTCAGTTTTCTTTTAAAGGTCCCAAGTTCTGGCAGAAGGCCCAAGGACTTACAGTGCAGTTTCAGGCCTTTTATGTTCCTGGTAAACTGAGGAATTAATTGCCATCTTGTTTTGATTTGTATGCACGTGCATTTCCAAGCAACGATTTCTCCAGTGTGAGGACACTATTTACGAATTGGCAGTTGCCAGACACACAGTGGCCCACCTGGCCCTGTGCTGCCAGCGTGCCCCTTCCCCTTGGGGGGGCGGGCCCATGCTGCGCCACACAGCCCCCGCACCCAACATCCTCCCGACTCCCTATGGCCAGAGCGCGCCCCCCCCCCCACTATGCCCGGCGGGGGGCCCCCCCCCCCAGCTCCCTCCACACAAATGCATAGTGCCCTGCACAACACCACCCCTGCCTAGCACCCCACATCCCCACCACAACTGCCCAGCGCCCCCCACAGAACCCCCACTCCCTAGTGCCCCAACATACACATCTTCCCTGCCCTCTCACAGCCCGCAAGAAACCCACTCCCCCATGCCCTGCCTCCCAGCCGCACTCACTGGCCCTGCTGGAAGGCAACTGTGTCTGCCAGGCTGAGCCGGCAGTGCAGCCAGAGCTGGTCCCGGCCGGGTTCCCTCAAGACGCACTTCTCCTGGACGGGCTCAGCTAAGCTCCCCGCACTGTCCCTTTCACTCCCCTACCCCCACCTGAGACTGGCCAGGCTTCTGCACCAGTCCCAGGCAGCTCAGCTCCGGGGAGACAGGTGGGGCCCCACAGGTGGTGGGAAGCAGAGACTGTCCGGAGCTGGAAGTGCACTGGGGTCCGGCCAGGGGGCAGAGACGAGCAGGGGGGTGGGACTGAGGAGACAGTAGGCGGGCAGGCCAAGAGGAGCAAGTGGTGGGCAGGGGGAGCCAGAGGGGTCTCAGGGCGTAGTGCAAGCAGAGCAGGCCGGTGCCACTTCTGAGCATGGACCCGGTTCCATGGAGTCACTGGAGCCATTGTAAACCCAGGACTATCTGTTGGTGAGAGAGACAAGTTTTTGAGCCACACAGAGCTCTTCTTCAAGTCTGGGAAAGGTACTCCCAGTGTCACAGCAAAATGCATGGTGGAACGGATTCTTTAGCATAAGTAATTAGCACATATTGTAAGGGATCATTCAAGGTAAAGTGGCCTGTTAACCCCTCTGCAGTCTTAGGACATACCAGGTCCCCATAGACAATCGTAAGAGAAAAGAATCATCTGACTGGATGCCACAGAGCAGATGAAACTGTACTCTTGATCATTACATTGATTGCTTCAGGAAAAAAAAAGACTTTGAAATCCTTAACAAACTTCACATCCACCCTAACCTCTCCACCACCAAGAGGACAGCCGTACAGTCCCTGAAATCTAACCATCACAAAGTGGTCAAACCAGCAGACAAAGAGGGTGCCAATGTAGTTCTCAATCGTGATGATTGTTAACGAGGCCAACCGACAACTCTGACACCACAACTATAAAGAACTCAAAGAAGACCCTACACCACAATTTTCCCAGGAATTTAAGGATATCATCAAATCCTTCCCCAAACAACTTCAAGAGAACCTCTACAAACACATCTTTCACAAACCCACCCCAGGGACCTAGTACATGTTTCCCAAGATACACAAGGGAACCCAGGCAGACCCATCATATCTGGCCACATGTCTGAAGGAATATTTGGACTCATAAAAACCATCCTCAAACCACTCGCCATACAAAGGGCCAGCTTCCTCTAGGACACGAGACTTCCCCCACAAACTCTGCAACATTAACAGCCTCCTTCAGAATACCATCCTCACCACCATGGAGGTCACTTCCCTATACACCAACATCCCTCACAATGAAGACATAGCTGCCTGTCTGAAATATTTACAGGATTAGGGACAACCCTCAGGGCTGGTCTACGCTATCGCTTCAGTCAATGTAAATGACGTCTCTCAATGGTGTGAAAGTGACACCCCCTTGAATCACCTAAGTTGCATCCATAGATGTGCCCTGAGATATTCATCCCAAACACATTGCCAAATTCATCCATTTCATCTTCACCCATAATTTTACATTCAGCAACAAACACTTTGTCTGTATCATGGGCACAGCCATTGGTACTGGGATGACTCTCCAATATGCCAACCTCTTCTTGACAAATGCACCACAAAACCAATGATATACCTGAGCTGCATCAATGATATTTTCATCCTCTGAACAGACGGTTTAAACTCCCTCATAGATTTCTACCACAACATTCTACAACTACCACCTGTCCATTAAACTCTCTTTGGAACACTCTCATACTAGCATCAACATCCTGGACACCACAGTCAGCTTCAACAATGGTGTGACGCTGCCTGGCAGGCTATCAGCTCAAACCAAGGCAGCAGGCTAACTCACTCACTTGTTAATAGAAACCAAATAAATGTTAAAAGGTCATAGGTGTTCAAGCCAATTCATTTATTAGAATAGAACAAAGAGGGGTGTTATCACATTACATTTATATGGCATATGCCCCGATAATTACATTTGCTCTAAATGCTTGAAAACTAGTGAAATGCTATTTTGTTGTCTTCACTCGTCTAATATTTGGTTTATATTGTAGTTAGCCCTAGATCAAATGGATGTATTAGCATTTAGATGTAAGTTCACTTAATATGTAAAACTTCATGAAAAACGAATGAAGGATTGTTTCTGGCTATCACATCGTGTTTACATTATGTTTACTCATTGGAGATTGGAGCCTTGGAAACGTAAATGAAAATATCAACTTCAAAGCAAGGGCCATTAAGCAACAATGGACTCTCAGTCTCAGTCTGCATTTCCTAATCTTCGTCATCAAAGGAGGCACCCACATGGGTCAAGATGCTTGTCAGCGTGCCTTCTGTGAGTGGAATCTATAAATACTGATTCAAGGGAATGATCCTGTATCTCTGGGCTGATGAATTCTGACAGGCTGAAATTCTGAGCAAGTGGACAGAGGTCCCCAAAGCCATTTTGGGCAACTCTGAGAGACTTATGGAGAACTAACAGATACTACATCTCTGCTATCATTTGGACTACAAACTCTGACTCACCTGTTACGTATTTTAACTGCTTTAACCTCTCGATAACTCTTAATTTCTTTTTCTTAGCTAATAAATCTTTAGTTAGTTTACTAAAGGATTAGCTATCAGCATTTGTTTTTGGTGTGAGATCCAGAGCATCCATTGACCTGGGGTAAGTGACTGACCCTTTGGGGTTGGGAGTAACCTAATGTCTGGTGAATTCTGGTTTTAATAACATTTCATCACAAAGTCCAGATTATCTGGGTTGTAAAGTAGGGGTTGGAGAGCCTAAGGGGGACTGTCTGTGACTCCATTGTAAAGCTAATATAGTAATCCAGGAGTGCACAGTTGTTCCTGACGTGGTGAAATCTAATTATAGAATATACCGCCAGTTTGGGATGTCTACCCTGCCTTCTGACAGTCTGACCTGAGATTGGCACACTCAGCTGTGAGCCATACCAGACACCATGACAAATGGCACCCCACAGATAGCCCTATACAAGAAACCCATGGATCACCACTCCTACCTTCACAGATTCAGTAATCACTCCAAACACACCAAGACATCTGTTATCTACAGCCAGGTACTCCGATACCACAGAATATGCTCTGAAGAGAAAGTCCGGAATATACTTCTTAACACAGTCAAAACTGCATTCACCAAACAAGGACACTCCACCAGAGAAGTAGATCGCATCATGGAATGGGCCACCCAAATACCTCAAGAGAGCCTGCTTCAGTACTCATCTGACTGACTGCTCATCCCTAGTTGTCACCTATCACCCTACACTGGAACCCATACTGGGTATCATTGAACAACTATAACCCATACTCAGTGGGGACCCCATCCTGAACCCCCCACTTCTGGACTTCAGATGCCCCCCAAGTTCATAATCAGAAGCAAGCTGCCCACAGACAAGGACACACTAACTCAAAGCGGCGCCATATCCTGCTAGAACAATAGACGCAAAACCTGCAGACATATCGCCACTGCTACAATGATGAACACCCCTCACAACACACCTTTCAAGCTCCATGGAGCCTACACATGCCTATCACAACATTTGGTATACATCACCCCAATAATACCTATGTGGGTGAAACCAGACACTCACTATGCTCTTGAATGAACTCACACAGAAAACTGATAAAAGACAAAAACAACCTATCGGCTGTGGATGAGTACTTCACAAAGCGATCGCTCTGTATCTGACGTATCAGTTCTCAGCCTCAAAGGAAAGCGGCATAACATTTTCAAAAGATGAGCCTGGGAGCTTAAATTTATTACTCTGCTAGACACTAAAAATCATGGACTGAAAAAAAGACACTGGATTTGTGTCTTATTACAACAATCTGTAACCCACTAACCCCCTGGTTTTGTCCTATGACTGTAAAGGTGTTAATGGGCTACTCGACCTTGAATAGTTCCATACGCTATGTGCTAACTACTAATGCTAAAGAATCTGTGATGCTGGGAGTACCTTTCCCAGACCTGAAGAAAAGCTCTGTGTGGCTGAAAAGCCCCTCTCTCTCTCGGAAGTTGGTGCAATAAAAGATATTACCTCACCCACCTATGTCTCCATCCTTGACACACAAGGAATAGATTAAATAGTTTTTTGTTATGTTGGAGAATGCCAGATTGAAAAGCAGTGCAAATTTGGATGATTAGTGTTCATTTAGTCAGGTTCCAGTTTGTCAGGAGAGAAGAGAATATACAGTAACTCCTCACTTAATGTCATAGTTATGTTCCTGAAAAATGCAACTTTAAGTGAAACAATGTTAAGCGAATCCAATTTCCCCATAAGAATTAATGTAACTGGGGGGGTGGGGGGGTTAGGTTCCAGAGAATTTATTTGCCAGACAAAAGACATTATACACATATACAGTATACGTTTTAAACAATTTTAAACAAACAGTTTAATACTATACTCAGCAATGATGATTGTGAAGCTTGGTTGAGGCGGAGGAGTCAGGGTGGAAGAGGGTGTATTGTCCAGCTGCTCCTCTTGCTGTTCTTGCTGAACTTTCCCAACTCGAAAAAACACATCTAGAGAGTGTTGTTTTGCTTTCCTTTTTATTTCTTTTTTCTTTTTCTTATTTCTTATTCTTGTTTTGCTTTCCTTTTTATTTCTTATTTCTGAAGGTGCCACGGAAGGCTAGGAAGCGCCTTGAGCGGCAGCAGCAGCTTCCCCCATTGCAACTCAGGTACAATATAAGCACAGGTGCCAACTTTAATGGGGGGTGCTCAACCCCCGGCTCTGCCCCAGGCCTGTCCCTATTCCACCCCTTCCCCTAAGACCCCACCCTCTCCTTGCCTCTTCCTGCCCCCACTCCACCCCCTCCCCGAAGCACGTGGCGTCCTTGCTCCTCCTCCTTGCCCCCAGCCTCCTGAATTCCACAAAACTGCTGATTGCAGCGGCCAGGAGGTGCAGGGATGGAGGGAGGGGGGAAGCGCTGTTCTGCGGGGGGTGGGGTGGGGGGTTAGGGGGAGCTGATAGGGGAGCTGCCGGCCCACCCTGGTTCCAAGCCCCCACGAAGATGGGCTGCTCTTCAGAGAATCCTACAAGCAGTGGTCAAAGCAGGTGGCCAAACGATGTTATAAGGGATCATTGTACAACTTTAAATGAGCAAGTTCTCTAATAGAACAGCAACGTAACAATGTTAACTGGGAGGATGTTAAGTCAGGCGTTACTGTACATCTAAGGTCCCACATAAATGTTAAGTATGTTATCTTGTGGAAGAAAGTAAAACTGAACTTAAATAGGATGGTCGTTTTTAAAATCAAGATCCCAGTGGATAGTGAGAGGAATATAGGAAATATCTACCACCAATCGGCACAGAAAAGTGGTGCATAGGTTGATGTTTTAAAGAAATGACGTTCATGATAGAGAAAATAATAGATGGGAATTAGCACAACATTGCTATTTCCACAAAAGCATTTGGAAGCAGATTTTGCTTTCTTCACACCATTAAATATTGGTGCTTTTAGGGATCTTTACAGCTGACGTAGTCATGCTGACACAGCATCTAGATCTGCAATTTTTCCCTCAACCTGGAGACACCTCATTATTGTGCAGTTAAGAAGTCCCCTTCATAGGGTGTTTTTGTATGATATTTTCTATAATATTTTGCATTTTTATTCAATTTATAAAATGAGTATCTTGCAAAAATATTAAGCTAATTAAACATTTTCCTGTCGGAAGCCAAGTTCTTAAACAGAGACAACAGAAGTATCACACTGTACTGCATTCCACAGAGGATGAAACATGTTTCAAGTTGCTGTGTTTAGCTTTGCTTAACCAGTTGTATCATTTTATCAATCAAATTTGCCTTCTAAAGCTTGCTTAAAGTAGACATCTCTAGGCATAGTACATGGCTTATAATAAATAAGTGCTATTTGCATTTTTAATAGGCTAAAATAAACATATGTTTTAAGTTTAACAGGAAACTCTAAAAGCATTTTCAGATATTTTAAAATAATTCACCCATTGCTGTTAATACCCTTTTAGAAGTTTGATTAATAAAATTTCTTTCCCTATCCATTTAGTCCTCCGTAGATTTTAAAAAATACTGTCTAATGGAATTGAAAGCTACTTAGGAGCTTATGTGAAAGGAGTGGGTGGTTCAGTCAGTCAGCATGCAAAAAACTGCTCATGCAGTTGAGACCTTTACTGCCAGTTTTAGTAGAAGCGCAAAACAATGAATAGTCATTGAGACTGGACTGTCATCTCACTACTGGAGATGGGTCCATGCAAGTGAGGAGTGAGACACACTGGTAGGGTATTGTAAGGGAACCTGACACTGTTCCTGTGCTGTGGTTAAATAGTTCGTTTCTAGTGCTATACCTCTGGTACCTTTCACGGATATTTGACGTGCAAAGGACTCTTAAAAATTGTACATATATTCCCCCCCACGCTTTTTTTGTGTGGCTGCTATATCAAACACAGAGAGAGCCTGAAATTTAAGTGATGTTCTGCCTTTTTAAAAAACACTTTAGAAATACCAGTATAATCAACACTTGTCTTCCCTAGATTTGTTGGAGGAACCTGCTAGGTGTCTCATAGATAAGCCTGTGAGTCTGTCATGGAGGTCATGAATTCCATGACTTTACGGGACCTCTGTGACTTCTGCAGCTGCAGCAGTTGGTGCAGCTGACCCCAGGGCCACCCAAGCAACTGGGGCACAGTCACACTGGCTGCTGCCCAGGCAGCCTCAATGGCAGCGGGTCCTGGGGACTGCCAAAGTGGCAGGCCCACCCCCTCTCCCCAGCTAGAGCAGCGGCGGAACCCCGGGCTGCCCCCCCAACTGGAGCAGCAGCAGCGCCCCAGGCTGGCAACTCCCCACCCCTGCCCCCAGAGCAGTAGCAGCCTCCAAGGGCCCTCCAAAGCAGCTAAGATTTAGTCAGGGATATTTATAGTACAAGTCATGGACAAGTCACGGGACCATGAATTTTTGTTTTTTGCCCGTGACCTGTCCATTACTTTGACTAAAAATACCCAAGATTAAATCTTAGCCTTACTCATAGATATTGTTAGTTCTCTTAGATTAATTGGGGGTGGAAGATGTCAATGATTAAGGTTCTGGTGAAAATAAATTAAACCGATGTTAACAAAAACTAAAAATGGCAAATTAAACTGTATGCCTAAAAATAGTTTTCCCTCGTAGTTGCTTAGTTTTCACTTTCTTGTGTCAATATCAGTTCTCCATACATCATAGTCTTCCAGGATCTATAGGACCTCAATTTTTAATATGAAAAGACTGTGGAAATTTCTCTCTTCTACCCCCATACTTCTGCCCCTTTTCCCTTTTTCTTTTTAAAATGGAAGGCGGGGGGTTACCTAGCTTATGGGGCTGCCTTTATAAAGACGGTGCTTTCCCTTTTTGGAGGACACTATTACATTTATTTACAGAATGCACAATCGGAAAGTAGTCAAGGAAATAATTTCCATTGCAAACCAAATATATTTTTATGTATCAGCCTCGTAGAGATCAGCACAATTCTGAACTCTTTTATAACATTTACTCATTGCTGTTCCATTGACTACAGTGAATTTACTTATGTGAGAGTAGTTCCTTTGTTTTTGCAGGAATGAGCCTGGAATTTATCAATTGAGGCGCCCCCCCCCCCCAAAAAAAAACAAAAAAAACAAACCCAAACAAATTCCATGCGACGGTGGTTAAATATTTTCCTCAAAGAGGTACAGTCCAGTAATTTAGAACAGACTTCAGTAGTCCAAACAATTAGTTATAGCACACAAAAAGTGGTTCCCACGTCAAATATATGTAAAGAATGGCATGTGTTATCCATTACAGTAGAAAGGAAATCTACCAGAGGCTCAGCTGTCTGGCATTCTGCTTCCAGCTGCTGCTTCTCTTGTGGTCCACACCCAGATTCCTTAGAAAGGTATTTGTGGTAATGGGCAAGATGAGTTTATTCTAAGCAGCTTGGACTGTGTAGAAAACCCAGATATTTCTTTCCAAACTGTAATAGATTTAGGATAGATCAGCTTTTGAGTCTAAACTACACACCTTTATAATGGACTGATTAAAAAAAAATAAAAATATATCGGTCAGTTAATTACTGGACTAATGGAGTTGCCACCTGACTTGATTTTTCATGGGATAGTCCCAAATTTTGACATGGCTCTTTCATGTTCTACAAATAATACGTAAAGAATATTGCAAAGTTTTTAGAGTAGTGGTGTAATGCTATGTAGGCTATTTGGTGCAAAATTAAACACTTGACATTTGCTTTCTCTTGAGTCCATGTAACTTCTATAAACATTCAAGTACATAAAAGGTTATTACAAGAAGGAGGGAGAAAAATTGTTCTCAATCTCTGAGGATAAGACAAGAGCCAATGGGCTTAGATTGCAGCAAGGAAGGTTTAGATGGGGCATTAAGAAAAACTTCATAACTGTCAGAGTGGTTAAGCACTAGAATAAATTGCCTCTCAACTTCCTTTCCGGTTCTATGGTTCTGTGATTGTGGCCACTGGGGCTCCTTGGGTCAACTGGCAGAGGGCCTCCCCACAGTGTAACTCACATCAAGCTTGACACACTCATTGTCCCAACACACTGTTGTCATAATATATACCTTACATAACTCCTTTGAGATATCATGTAAACTGGTGACATGCTGGTTCTGAAAATCATTGTGTGATGTATGTACAGGTTGCATACAAAGTTATAGATGTGTGTGCTGGAAATGTGTTTTAAAATGTGCTTGGGATGCAGAGCATAAAACCCAGCCTGCCCTAGACAAAAGAATGCATGTTTACCTTTCTGACTGGCTTGGTTACTGGCAGAGGAAATGGAAGTACATTTACCTATCAGATAAACAAAGCCATCAAGCTAAACAAGAGGGGTAAAAACTATTCAACAATCACACCAGGGGACAGAATCTACACCCTAAGTAGCCTTCCTGGCTTTTGAGCCAGAGGCAAGGGACTTTGAGTAGTATAAGAGGAGCAAAAAGACTTTTTATTTGCCTATCACTGAGGGGGTGTTAGGGTATAGCACCCTTTGAGCTTATGAAAGCTGGATCCTCTTGGCCTGAAAGGCAAGAGCTACTGGAATCTTGATGCAAGTGAGAAACTGCTAAGGTAAAGATTCCAGCTTGCTACAATTAAGTTACAGTTACTAGGAATTGTTTGGTTTTGGTTGTAACCAGACCTGTCTTTTTTTTATTCTTGCTTAGTATCACTTAAATCGCTGTTCTTTGTTAATAAACTTATTCTTGATTTATTACAAAACCACGTCAGTACTGTGTATTAAGGTGACGTATGAGTCTTCAGCTAATCCAACAGGCTTATTATGTGTGTTCTGTTGCTTTGGAGGCAATGAGATTGGTCATTTTTGTGAATGTCACAGTGAGAGGGACTGGACACTGAAGAGAGATGTGTCTGAGGAACTTGAGAACTGGGGTTCACTGATTGTTAGCTGCAAGGCAAGATTTGGACTGGCAGAGTCCTGAAGAATTTACTATCATAAACATTCTGTGCTGTAGTAAAACTTTTTGCATTAGTGGAATTTTTGTTCCCGAGTGGTGCTACCTCTGACCTAAATTTTCTATTATATACCCTGTGTGCTGTTTGTTTAATACAAAGCTGTTTAAAAATGCTGATTCTCTATTTGCTGTCTTTCTCCTTTGTTGGCTTGTGGGGCAGTGTGAGTAAAATAGTTCATCCCACAAGATATGTGGGTTAGTAGTCAATCCATTGACTACTATAGTGTGAGCGTTGACTGGGTAATGTTTCAGGGAGGAAATTTGGACAGGGAGACAGGTAGTCAGTAGTAGCAGCAACATAACTTTTTTTCTTTCTCTTACAGTCTTTTGTGCTCAATACATTTCATATGCTGCCAATATACCAGTTCCTCTTAATGAGTAGCAACACACAAATGTAGAGTTGGTAGTTGAGTTTTGATAACTGTTTTACACATTTCAAAGCAATCAATAACACTGCTCTACAACCAAAACGCTTCTGAAATGCATGTAGTCAAACTTTACTAATTCTGGGTCAGTGAGAACGAAAATGATGCTTACAATTGTTGATTGGCTCTAGTTTTCAAGACATGCGATTGGGTCAGTATATATGACCCTTGACTTGGGAATGGTGGAGGATAAGTGAGTTATAAAGGGAAGGGATCTCAATTTAAACCAGAAATGACTAAAATACATCTTTGACTGGATCTATGAATAAATCTATGACTGGGTTTGGACAGTACTTGCTTTTTAGGCAAAACAATGAATGATGCAATCTGAAGCTGGTATTGCGTCATACATGATATGAATTGCATCATGTTATTCCTAGAAGTCATGGATCATGCAATCATAACGAAGCTTACATCACTCTGCTGAACAAATTGCCCTATATCAGCTCTAGAAATCATAGTGTCGTGCTCTCTTATTTGTCAGTGTTTGATTTTGCAAAGGGACACATTTCTGTGTAGCCAAAGTGCGCAGAGATGCCTCGTACTTGTGTGAACAGTGCAGATAACTTCTGCGATGTTTGTGGTGAAGTGACCTTTGCATCACAAAAGCGCAGTATAACCACTATGGTTAAGAAAGCCTATCACCTTTCTTTTGGCTGCAAAATTGGAGATCAGGAGAAGAGGTGGGCCCCACACATATGCTGCACCACTTGTGCACCAAATCTTCGCCAGTGGTTGAACAGGAAAAGGAAATCTATGCCTTTTGCAGTGCCAATGATTTGGAGAGAGCCAACAGATCATACCAGCAATTGTTACTTCTGCATGGTGCCTCCAGTTGGGAAAGGTGTGTCAAAGAAGAAAAAGTGGACTGTGCATTATCCAAACATTCCATCAGTTATACGCCCAGTACCCCACGGAGGAGGACTGCCGGTTCCTGATGCACCAGAATCATTCTCACTTGAGTCAGACGAGGAAGAGGATGAAACTTCTGGTCCTGAACCATCAATGTCACAGGACCCACATTTTCTCCCATCCTCCTCCTCTGAACCACACCTCATAACACAAGGTGAACTGAATGAGCTTGTCAGGGATTTGGAACTACCCAAGAGTAAGGCAGAGCTTTTGGGCTCCAGACTACAGCAGTGGAATCTCCTGGCAGGTGATGTTAGGGTTTCCATGTTCCGTGACCGTCAAAAGGATCTTGTCCCATTCTTCTTCATGGAAGGTGATCTTGTAGCCTGCAACAACATCGATGGTGTGATGGCAGCCCTCAACATCGTTCACGATCCAGATGAGTGGAGACTGTTCATTGATTCATCGAAGACGCGTCTTAAAGCTGTTTTACTGCAGAATGGCAATGTTTTGCCATCCATTCCAGTTGGTCATGCAGTCCATATGAAGGAAACCTATGACAACATGAAACAACTTTTGAGGTGCATAAACTATGACCAACACCAGTGGCAGCTTTGTGGCGATTTGAAGGTTGTTGCTCTCTTGCTTGGTCTGCAGACTGGATACACAAAGTACTGCTGTTTTCTCTGCGAATGGGATAGTCGTGCAAGAGATTCCCACTACATCAAGAAAGATTGGCCACTCCGACAGTCATTGGAGCCTGGGAGGAAAAGTGTTCAGCATCCACCACTTGTTGAATCAAGGAAGATTTTGTTACCACCCTTACACATCAAGCTGGGTCTGATGAAGAACTTTGTCAAGGCCATTGACAAAACACAAGCAGCTTTCAAGTACCTCCGTGGAAAATTTCCAAGGTTAAGTGAAGCTAAGATAAAGGAAGGTGTCTTTGTTGGTCCTCAGATTCGTGAACTTCTTCGAGATGATGCATTTGACCATGCACTGCGTGGCAAGGAAAAAAGGCGTGGAAAGCCTTCCAGTTAGTGGCAATAAATTTTCTCAGAAACAACAAGGCAGACAACTACAGGTCGTTGGTGGAAAACCTCCTCAAGGCATACGAAAGCTTTGGTTGCAACATGTCACTAAAGATACATTTTTTGCACTCTCATCTAGATTTTTTTCCACCGAACTGCGGAGCAGTGAGCGACGAGCACGGCGAGCGATTTCACCAGAACATTGCAACAATGGAGAAACGCTATCAGGGCAAATGGAGCCCATCAATGCTTGCAGACTATTGCTGGACAGTGACAAGAGATGCTCCATTTAATGAATACAAGAGACAAGCCAAGAAGCGCCGAGTAGACACTGAATAGGACTAAACTATGTATATAATAGTTTTTTGCCTTTTGTTTCATAATAAATTTTATTTATATAACCCCTTTGCTGATTTTTAAAGTGTTACATAAACAGGACAGGTGAAATAGTATCATGTAAAGCAACCATAAACACAGGAATAGACCTAGGTTTACAATTTATGATTAAAACTCTACTATCTACACAATATACATAGACATAAAATGTAAAAACTTAAATATCTTAGAAAAAGTAGCCAGTCAGTTGTTTTAATTGTCATATTTGAATTCAGCACATCAAAATACATACTAAATAGCACATTTTATCTCTGAAGCAGATGACTTCTCAAAAATTGTAGACCAGTGTAATGATTACCCTGAAATACTGTGAAGAAGTGACATTTAAGTTAACAGTGTCAATTTTTGAGTGTAATCTGTTGCATTTTTTTTAGGGCTGTCGATTAATCGCAGTTAACTCATGCGATTAACTCAAAAAATTAATTGTGATTTAAAAAATTAATCATGATTAATCACAGTTTTAATCGCACTGTTAAACCGTAGAATGCCAATTTACATATTTTTGGATTTTTTGCTACAATTTTAAATACATTGATTTCAATTACAACACACAATACAAAGTGTACAGTGCTCACGTAATATTATTATTTTTTATTACAAATATTTGCACTGTAAAAATGATAAAAGAAATAGCATTTTTTAATTCATACAAGTACTGTAGTGCGATCTCTTTATCGTGAAATTGCAATTTACAAATGTGGATTTTTTTTTTTACATACCTGAACTCAAAAACATAGTGTAAAACTTTAGAGCCTACAAATCCACTCAATCCTCCTACTTGTTCAGCCAATCGCTAAGAGAAACAAGTTTGTTTACATTTACAGGAGATAATGCTGCCCGCTTCTTATTTACAATGTCACCTGAAAGTGAGAACAGGCATCCGCATGGCACTTTTGTAGCCGGCATTGCAAGGTATTTATGTGGCAAAAATGCTAAACATTCGTATGCCCCTTCATGCTTTGACCACCATCCAGAGGACATGCTTCCATGCTGCTGATGCTCGTTAAAAAAGTAACCCGTGAATTACTTAGTGACTGAACTCCTTGCAGGAGAATTGTATGTCTCCTGCTCTGTTTTACCTGCATTCCACCATATATTTCATGTTATAGCAGTCTTTGATGATGACCTAGCACATGCTGTTCATTTTAATAACACTTTCACTGCAGATTTCACAAAACACAAAGTAGGTACCAATGGGAGATTTCTAAAGATAGCTACAGCACTCGACCCAAGGTTTAAGAATCTGATGTGCCTTCCAAAATCTAAAAGGGATGAGGTTTGGAGCATGCTTTCAAAAGTCTTAAAAGAGCAACACTCCGATGTGGAAACTACAGAACCCAAACCACCAAAAAAGAAAATCAACCTTCTGCTGATGGCATCTGACTCGTGATGATGAAAATGAACAAGCGTCAGTCTGCACTGCTTTGGATTGTTATCAAGTAGAAACTATCTTCAGTATGGATGCATGTCCTCTGGAATGTTGGTTGATGCATGAAGGGACATATACATCTTTAGCGCATCTAGCACATAAATATCTTGCAATGCTGGCTGCGACAGTGCCATGTGAATGCCTGTTTTCACTTTCAGGTGACTTGTAAACAAGGAGTGGGCAGCATTATCTCCTGCAAATGTAAACAAACTTGTTTGTCTGAGCGATTGGCTTACCAGGAAGTAGGACTGAGTGAACTTGGGCTCTGAAGTTTTACATTGTTTTGTTTCTGAATGCAGTTATTTTGTACCTAATTCTACATTTGTAAGTTCAACTTTCATGTTAAAGTGATTGCACTACAGTACTTGCATTAGGTGAATTGAAAAATACTATTTTTTTGTTTTGCACAGTGCAAATATTTGTAATAAAATAAATGTAAAGTGAGCACTGTACACTTTGTATTTTGTGTTGTAATTGAAATCAATATTTTTGAAAATGTAGAAAATATCCAAAATATTTAAATAAATGGTATTCTATTATTTAACAGTGTGATTAATCGCAATGAATTTTTTTAATCGCTTGACAGCCCTAATTTGTTTCTTTGATTTTGCATCTCTCTAGTTCGGGCACAATTTTGTAGAGGTTTTTATTTAAATGAGGTATTCTGATTACTCCTAGTATACTGTCATGCAAACTCAACTCCTGATATAGAATATGTTGAGATCCTTTAGAGTTGGAGCTTTTGATTTTAGGTTCAATAAAATATTTAAAATTCTGTATGCAGTGTTGCTGTAACCATGTTGGTCCCAGGATATTAGAGACAAGGCAGGTGAGGTAATATCTTTTATTGGACCAACTTCTGTGGGTGAAAGAGACAAGCTTTTTAGCTACACAGAGCTCTTCAGGTCTGGGAAGGTTTCTCAGTTGATGCAGATAAATACAAGGTGAAACAGATTGTTTAGCATAAGCACTTAAGTGGCAAGTTAACACAGCTGCAGTCATAGTTCAAAAACGGGGGAGGGTTAGTGAGTTATAGATTGTTGTAATAAGACATAAATCCAGTCTCTTTCTTAAGACCATGATTTTTAGTGTCTAGCAAAGTTATGAATTTAAGCTTCCAGGCATGTCTTTTGAAAGCATTGTGCAGGTTTCCTTTGGGGATGGGGCCTAAGAGGTCAGATATAGAGTGATCGCTTTGTGAAACATGTTTACCCACAGGTGATAGGGTGTTTTCTTTTATCATTTTTCTGTGCAAGTTCATTCAAGAGTGTAATGCTTAGATATTATTGGAGCATTGAGTGCACTGCATGAGGTACACCAAGTGTTGTGATAAGCATGTGCAGGACCTGTGGATCTTGAAAGGTGTGCTGTGGGGGGAGGGGTATTGATAATCATAGCAGTAGAGATATGTCTGCAGGTTTTGTGTCTGTTCTGGCAGGATCTGGTGTCGCTTTGAGTTGGTGTGTCCTGGTGTGTGGGGAATTTGCTTCTGATGATGAGCTTGGAGAGGTGGTGGGGTTGCTTGCCCTTGAAGGCCAGAAGAGAGAGTTCAGAAAATATTTCAGCAGGGGAAAAAAAACTTTCGAAATGATAAACAAGATGGCCCATTGTGGACAGTTGACACAAAGGTGTGAGTGAGGATTGTTAACTTAAGGGAAATAGATTCAATTAACGTAATGGCCAAGCCATTCTCAGTCTCTGTTCAACCCTGAGTTGATGGTATCTAGTTTGCATATCAATTCAAGTTCAAAAGTTTTTTCCCCCCCTGCTGATATAGTGCTTCTTAATTAATTAGCCTCTTAAAGTTGGTATAAGCACTTCCACCTTTTCATGTTTCTCTGAATGTATAAATATCTGCTCACTGTATGTTCCAGTCCATGCGTCTGATGAAGTGGGTTCTAACCCACGAAAGCTTATGCTGAAATAAATTTGTTAGTCTCTAAGGTGCCACAAGTAATCCTGTTCTTAAAGCACCATAAGCATTTATAAGGCCATATTGTCCTTTACACCACTCTGGCAATTTAAAGGAGCCTTAAAACTTGTACATCTGTTTTATACGCCTGGGGGGAATTCACAAAGAGAATGGGAACAATTCACTAAGCAGGAAGGCTGCTACATTCTGGTCTGCCTGCGGGACAGAGCCTGTCCCATGCCCACCTCCTCAGAAACACCCTGAAGCCCTAAACCTCCATGCCAAGCGTGCTGCAATAGAGTGCGCGAGAGGCACAGAGTCAGTCTCTCTCTCTCACGCACGTACGACTACCAAGCCCCCCCTCCCTGGCAGTGATTTACATCTCTACCTGCTGCTCTAGGTGTCAGAACCAACCTGCCTGCGCTGCTGAGGAGGGTCATATGACCGCTCTTGCATCTTCCCTTTGCTTCCCTGTCAGAAGTCATTTTTCTGCAGGGAAGCAAAGAAATCAGTGGGGGGGGCATGAATTCTGCACATGCGCAATGTTGCACAATTCCCCCAGGAGTAAAAGTCAAGCAGTCACCTTACTGGTTCCTTCCCCCCCCCCCCCCCCCATTTTTGTGTCATAACCTAGCTGTGCTGGCTAGAGTAGAATGAATATATTCTGTGCTTAATTTACCTTTTGGTTGCAGTTCTATCCTGCTTTCCTGGTTACTCTGTGAACCTTATGTACTTTCTCCCCCACTTGCATTTTTAAACTTATTTTCTGCCTCTCCTGCTAAAGGTAATAGGAGTTTTTCATATTACTTTTGTTGTTGGCTTCTCAGAGAACCAATATTTCTTTGTATGTTGACTGATTTTTGCCTAAATTAAGAGGATGGTGGTGACTATTGCTTCGAATAGAATTATGCACAAGTGTTGATCTTTTCAGCAGCTGATTGTTCTAGTAAATCTCATTTTTGGTGTGTGAATCCAGCTGGTTATTCAGACCATCAACTCTCTAAACAGTTATGATGTTTTTAAAAATGTGCTGTTCTGAATTTGAATCTAACCAAATTTTCAAAATGATTATACTGTGCACTGGCATTTTGTCCTGTGTTTAAAGTGTGGATGATTATATTTTCATCTCTTTTTTGGTTGTGTTTTATTTATTGGGACAAAATGAATTCCTCTGATGTAAAACTTCAGTCTCTGTTGATAACTCTGGCATCTGTTGGAACAAACATTGGTTCATTCTTTGGCAGAGCTGGTTGATTATAAATGCTGTTTCTATTCATGCTTTACTATTGCAGGCTTGAGCATTGTTCTAAAAATACAGGTAGCTTTTTTCCTTGGAATATTAAATGTTGTAAAGGATTGCTTTTGAAACAGAAGATACCATCAGTTTTAAAAGCTTTGTTCAGCACAGTGGTCTGGTCTTCAAAGGATGCAAAGTGCTCTGCACTGAGAATTGTCTGTGTGGATCTCCACTCCTCAGGGAACTGTGCCTTGGTGTTGAGTTCTGGAACCATCTAGAAAGCAATGACCTCTGGGGCATGCTCATGCTGTCTTACAGATCTGAACTTTGAGTATGATTTTATAAGGGAGGGAAGCTTGCATAATAAAACAAGACTCTTACCACCTGCAATTATTTTCGTACTGCAATAGATAGTGAATCTCAGAACTATTGCTTCAATCCAGGGCTCTGCATTGCTGTATTTCTTAGTTTGTAGTTGATGGAACTTTATTTGCGTGCGCACGCACACACACACACACTAGATTTGCTAATATGTTGGTTGAATCTACATACGTGCATGGTTTCTATCTGTTGGTTATGGTGGATCTTGATTTAAAAAAATCAAAATTTAGCATATAATCTGACCGTAAAATATGTACTTCCGCACCAAGTGCCTGAAATATCTATGAGGTAGGCTCTCTGAAGGCTGCTCTGTCTACTCTGCTTTTATCACTCAGGAGTTTCTTTAGTGGGACTGCATTTGGCTGATTCTCAAGGAGGAGGCCTTAACAGTCCTTTTGACTGGAACTTCTTCCGTTTCTCTATTCAAGGCTTGATGAATGAGTCTGTTCTCTTTATCCAGGACTCTATCAAACCACAGTGCTTAAGAAAGGCCAAAGTGCTGGCACATGAATTAAGTTGTCAGATTTAAATCCTTTAAAAAAGAACTCAAATTCAGAATTGGGACCACATTTTTAAAGATTTGGTGCCTCTGTTTCTGGCACTCGAGAGCACTTGTGGATTTGTGCTGTTCCTTACCTATGGTTGGAAGGCATCCAATGGATGTTAGAACTGTGGCTTCCTTGTTTCAGGCTCCTCTGATGTGGCAATTTACTTGGTGCCTATCTTTGCCTCGTAGATGCTGATAGAGGCATGTGCCATCTCATTTCTCCTGGGGAATTTAGAAGATAAAAATCTCTGCTCTGTTCTCTTCAGATTAGCAGATTTTCTCCTGCATTTTGGGAAGGAGGGACTTGTGCAGCCTGGAATCTCCTATTATTTTTATTTTTCCTTTTGTTATAGGACATTGGTTTGTCTTCTAAAGCCTTGGATCTGTGATCTTATATTCAACCTCAGGTCCATCTGTGATGTGATCGGGCCTTTACCTGAGCTCTCTTGCAACAGTGAGTCTGCCCTCAAGTGTTAGGGTGATTTCAAGAGTTAGAGAGGGGTTATTCATCCTCTCCTAACATCTCAGATATTGGGTTATCCAGGCCAGTCTGAAGAAATGTTGAATCTTCCCCTCTGGAATGGTTGGTATCTACTATGATACCAACCATAGGCCTCTTACCTTTAACTCTTACACACCATATATGGCCCATGTGCAGTCAGCCCAAACACTCAAGTAGTATTTGACTAAGAGAATCATTACATTCATTTAGATCACCCTTTTTAAAGCATTTGAGAGAGAGAATAACATTCTGCTGTCTTTGGGATGCATCTCCTCCGTTTATCAGCCTGGACAATAACCTTTTAAAGATGTATGAAGACAAGGAACACATTGAGGATGAAGATGATCCTTGGGTATCATGGAAGATGACCTTTTTCTTCTACCTGGTCAGACAATGGGACTTCGGCGTCCACCTCTCTTTCTGATGACTATGAAATATTTGCTTCTCTGGTAGAGGTCCTGGATATCATAGTGTTGTCAGTGGGGATAAAAAGGTCACCCCTGCTGTTCAACTTGCTGGAATTCAAGAAAAATTGGAAGATTGTTTTACTGATCATTTAAGGGTTATTGGTATCAATCAGTGCCTGTGGTTTATTGCAGTTTTGATCACTGTTTTGGGAAAAGAGCAAAAGATGCTGATCATCTATACCAAGTGCCAGAATAAGGATTTTGAATATACTCATTCTGTTCCAGAATCCTGTCTAGTCTTACACTTTTTTTGACAGCTATAGTGAATTAGTGGATGTGGTGAAGCAGTAGACAATATATCTTGATTTTTGTTAGTAAGGCTTTTGACAGAGTTTCTCTTAAAATTCTCATACACAAATTAGGGAAATATGCTCTAGATAAAATTACTCCAAGGTGTGTGCACAACTGGTTGAAAGACCACACTCAAAGTAGTTATAATTGGTTTGTTCTCAAAGTAGAAGTCGTGTCTAGTGAGGTCCTGCAAGGGTCTGTCCTGGGTCTGGTACTGTTCAATAATTTTATTTATTATTAATGACTTGGATAATGGAGTGGTGAATATACTAATAAGATTTGCAGATGACACCAACCCCATCATTGGAGGTTTTAAGAACAAGTTAGTGTTTGGTCTTGATTTGCTTGGTACTGCCTCAGCACAAGGGAATGGACTTGATGATCTCTTGAGGTCTCTTTCCACCCTACATTTGTATGATTCTATATCAGAGAATCAAAGACTGGCAAGTCCAAGCACATAGATGTCCGTGGCTCCCACTGACTTTGTTTACAGATGTAAGAGTGCTCAGCGCTTATGAAAATCAGACTTCAGGTGTCTCCAGTTGGGCACCTGGGAAATTAGGAACACATAACTAGTGGCCACCTGTGAAAATTTTGGTTTAAGTGACTTGACCAGAATTATATAAGAACTCTTATGGCAGAGATGGCCATTTCTCTTGGATGGCAATCTGTTTTAACCACAAAACCATCCTTTGTATTCCTGCAGCCCCTGCCTCATTCACTATTCTCCTTCCAGCTTCCTAAACAAATGAGGCAGGGGTCCTGCAGACAACAGCCTCCTTCACCACACAACCCTGATTCATTCCTTGAACACTGTTGATTCAGTGCACTGATTGACTTGGGGGCATTACAAAGTTAATAATAGGCTATCATGTAATTAAAGACTCTATAATAGTGCATATGCACAGGGGGTTGAAATAAAGTTGCATGGGTAGCCTACCTTTATATTGTCAATTCCTGACTTTGAGTGCTTGACTCTGCAACTTTCATATTCTTTTAATTTAGGTTTTAAGTGTAAGTTTCTAGTTTTTAAAAAGGCAAAAACACAAATTTTATTGTGTAGTTATGACTAGGGATGTAAAATAGTGAATGGTTAGACGGTTAACTGGTAAGCATTAGTCTTATTGTATAACCGCTCTAACCGTTAAGCCCAGCCCCGGGGCTGGCCGGAGCAACCCCAGCCGTGAGAGCAGCTCCAACCCCAGCAGCGCTGGCCAGTCGGAGCGGCCTTGATGGTCAACCGGTTAAATGATAAAAAGTTAACAGGCTTAACGATTAAAATTATAAAACAATATTTACATCCCTAGTTATGATCCTCCGTCTAATCATACATCATCATCAGGATTTTGAACACAGAACTTTCATCACTGCAGCACACACACCTATTACTATGAAAGGGCATGTAATGCATAGAATTATCAGTTATATACACAGTTTACAGACTGTATACCTAGCACAAAGATTTAGTAGGTTCTTTCTGAGGTTCAGTGTGGCGAAGTGACTGAGAATTGTCTCTCACCATATAGAGATCTAGATTATATTCCTAGTTTGTATTAACTCTCAGTGGGGTCAGAAGCCTTGCTGAATAATTAAAATGGTTAAGAGCACAGAATTAACACTAGTCAGTAGAAGTAGTGAGTCTAGAGCTCATAATCTGCTGGTTCCCAGTCCTGTACATTTTCCTATAATTCAGAGGTTATTTTGGTCAGTTTTTGTCCCATCCCAAGGCACATTGTGTAGCATGCTGAAGCAAGATGTTGGATGTACAATGTTAATATAATTTTAAGGAATGTTGGCAGCAAGCTTAATGATTTTGTGTGCTGAGCAAATCACAAATGGAAAATAGTAATTTTCAGTAGCTTGGCCAAATCTGAATAAGATGTCAGGGAGACAGGAGCTCAGGCCCATCCCCCGTCCAGGTTTCAAAGTACTACTGTACATCATTGAGTCATCAGAGTTCTTTCTCAAAAAACTGAGAAAAAATGTATAATGAAAAGTATTAGGTAACCTTAATAGCAGAGTTGTTGCTATTTTCCTTATAATAGGCTCTGGATAACCAGGACTATAGCTCAGTTGATTTTCTCCACCATCTTCCCATTGTGCCATCTACGAGTTATTCAGCCGTTTCACTTGCATGCTCCATTCCTCATTTCCTGGTCTTTTTTAAAATTAATGTCATCTTGATTTCTAGATCATTTCATAGTGGGATAAAACAAGATTCACTGAGTTTAGAAGTGTTTTGTTTCTGAACCAAACGCTGGCTCGAGGTTTTGTGGAAAGATTATCTATCTATCTAGGCTTTTGGTTACTTTATTACAGAAATTTGTGGTTTAAGTGGCTTAATTTCGTACTGCCGAGAGATGCTTATTTCAAAGAGTAGCTAATTGACCAGTGAGACTTGTATCATTCTGTTTTTCGTGAAATTGATCTTTATTATAGACAGCTTTGTAAAAAAAACAAAGAAAAAAACAAACCCATCCAACATTGTCATCAGAGTAGATGGAAAAATCCCTAAATGAAAATTATTTTCAGGGGCCCAATCGTGTCCCCAGGCAACTCATGGGCCCTTGCCTGGCTAGGAGAGCCATAGGTGGCTGGTGTACAAAAATGGTCTTGTGCTTGAGGATCTGACCCATTTTTCCCTGTCCAGTTCCAGTTACTGCTTGATTTGGAGATTTGGGATGAATTCTCTTTCCTCTTCTCCTCCTCCTTCCCCCCTACCCCATCTTTTTAAAAAACAAACAAAACAAACATTATTCAGACAGCTGATGATATGCAACCTCAGATTACTGCAGAAAGTCAGTAGTGATACATTTTTAACATAATGATGGGGATGAACTTCATTGCTAGACATTGATATGATTGTGAGCCATAATTTTTCCATAAGGAAAGTGAAGTACTAATGCTTATTACTAGGGGAACTGTTTGTTTGGTAGATGGCGAGCATAGATATACTCCTTGGAAACTTGAACTACTGTTGATATAGGAGAGAACAGAGACTTGAGGATATCACATAAGAGTTTAACAGGTTGTGTTCAATTTTTAACAAAAGGCCAGTGGCCTTCAATTCAGTTATTGTTATGATTTATTATTTGTGGTGTTTTAGCATTTAGGAGTAGGGCTGTCAATTAATAACAGTTAATGCCTGCGATTAACTGAAAACAAAATTAACGCATTAATTTTTTAACGCGTTAATCACATACCTCTGGGCAGGGAGAGAGGCATCAGCTGTGGAGGGACCTGTCAGTGTCTGGTCAGGCGCGGTAACCCAAGCCGCCACTGGAGGGCGAGAAGAGAAGAGGAAGTGATTCCCATCCCAGCCCTGGTAGAGAGGGAGGGATCCTGAGCCCGCCATGCCCCATTGACCCCAGCCGGCCCCTCACTCCAGGGACTGACTCCCCACCCCCTTCCATGCCTCATTGACCTGGGCTGGCCCCTCACTCCATGGACACCCCTCCATGCCATGCCCTATTGTCCTCGGCTGGCTCCTTGCTCTGGGGACAGATCTCCCCCCTCCCCCCGTGCCATGCCCCATTGCTCCCTGCAGTCCCCTTGCTCTGGGGACCGACCCCCCCACTCTGTGCCCCAATGCTGCCGGCCGACCCCTCACTCTGGGGACCTGTTATACCAATAAAATAAAAACCAGCAGGATCTTATTAAAGGGGATAAGAAAAAATGTCACATTTATTGTAAATACAAAAAGAATCATAGTAAGCAGTCAGTTATAGCTATAACATTTCATTCAGTTTCACATTCATTCAGACACACACACAGGTTCTGCATAGATGTCATAGTTACCAGCCTAGAAGTTGCTCATGCCAAGTTACTGGCCAGGTAACCTGGGCATGAGAGTGGAGCCGAGTCCTTGTCATATTCATCTGATGCTCCTGGAGGTTGGCAGCAGAACCAGAGACTCAAAGTCCTTGTCTTTAGAGGCCATTCTTACAGGGATTTAGTCCTATGTCAGTCTATGGGAATTGCTTCATCATGCTGTTGCTGAATCAATCAGCAGATGGCACATTCCTGATGGCTCCGTGCTGTCAGATGTTATCTTGTTTTTCCCATCCTTTGAGATGATCGGGTGGATCCCAGTTTACCCTCCGGGGGTTGTCTGGTCATTCCCACTTGATGCCGCCTTCAGCCGATGGTCATTGGATTCCTAGGCTGGCACCTCCCTGATCATTCATTCATTATCTACACCAAGCATCCATCCACATACATACTGTCTCCACCACTTTCGGGTTGTGTACTAATTTATTTGAGACTCCCTGCCCTTTAATCAAAGAGGGTGGGGGTCTTTCTATGCTGTTTCTAGGTACAAAGCATGCATAAAGAACAAAGTCAAATAACTTGTTTGCAAGTTTCTCATAGCAATACAGTATCTTTCTGAGAACAGATACAATCCATGGTTTACACAGACAGTAGCTTGTACGTTTAACAAGGGATCCAAGAGATCTTTTACTTGGTAATGCTATGAGGTTTAAATTGTGGGGGACAAATTATGGGGAGTTCCTTTCATTTGGGGAATCACTTTCAGTACCTTCTTTAATATCCCTACAGACCAGCCCCCTCACATGTGCCATTCCCCCAGCTGGCCCCTCATTCCTGGGGATACCTCCACCCCCCACATCCTCCCTGTGTGCACATACATTATGGCAGTCTTTAACTACAAAATCACACACTATTTTTGAGTGCTTGACTTTGCAACTTGAATGTTTTTTTTAACTTACTTTTTGTGTGTATGATTTAGGTTTAAATAGCCCAATACCCTCCACATCATCCCAGGAAGGGAGCCCCAAGTCGCTCCTCAAGTCTGACTCCTGCTGCCTCCTTCTCACTACCCCCACACATTCAGTATAATGAAAGTTCCAGTAAGACTGCACAGTCCATTAATTTTAATTTTACATTGTACAAGATACAATTAGATCACCCCTTAGGATCAGATTCAAGAAAAAAAAATCATGTCTAGACACATACATTGTGAGTAAAAGCCTATACAGGGCCCCAGAATCTATGGAAGAATTATTTTTCTTCAGGTGAAATTATATGTGGTTCTGTGAATTCAAATATAAAAACCTTACAGATTTTTAAACAGAAATGCAGATATGTTTATTGTATATTCCATGTTAGAATGAGAATTTCTTAAAGAAACATTCTTTAGAAGTATCTAAATAAGAAATTAGAAATCTGTGAAATTCCTAACTGCTGAATTTAGGGAATAATACCCATATTAAAGTATAAAAATTATGTCTGGGTTTGTTAAAAACAATCTTTTTGAACTGGTGACTACTGCTTTGCTGCTGCTGTTGGTGTTGTTTTTCATCTGTTATAATTGCATTTATAGTGGCCATTATTTCTGCTCCAAAAATAAGTGAACAGCCTTTAATGAACCGTTACCTGAATTAAATGTACTTGGACAGAGCAAAGGCAAGTGCTTTATTTGATACCTATGTGGACAAGAACAAAGTTACCAGACCTTTTAAGACATTCCTATTAGGATTGTAGGTTTGGAACCTGAAAATGTTCTGCAAATGCCAAAACATGCATCACCTAATTGCTTAAATCAAATCCATCAGTTCTTGTTCCTGCCCCACATCCTGTCAGTCAAGGAAATCTAAAAATTCTTTCCTCTCTCTTTGATTCCCCTAGCCCTCCTCGGTCTCTGTTGCTCCTTTTGCTATTCGTGTTTCCTGGTCTTCCCTGGGACATTCCCTTCCAAAGCTCTGGAGGGGCCAAGGGGATTTCTCCTCTCCCCTGCCCTAAGTTATGTGCTGGGAAGTGCACCAGAATCTTGCTTCTTTCCTAGCTTGCTGTGGAGATTTTTCCTACGTTGCTGCTGCTGCAGGTTGCAGTGGGTATTTCTGCACTGCATCTGTGGGCGTGCCTGTGAGCCCAGGTAGTTAGATGTGCACTAACGGGGCTCAAGCTAGCATGGTAAAAAAAGCAATGTGAACTTTTGAAGTTGGTCAAAAGCCTGGACTTTAAAGTCCATCTGCTTCCCTAGACCACACCAGAATGTGTATGTTGCTGTGTTTAGTGAGCTAGCTCGAGCCTGGCTAGAGTGAGCCTGTCTACCCAGGCTGGAAGACTCACTCCCAGCACCAGTGTAGACATACCCTGAGAAGCTGCATGAGAAGCAGGAGATTAGGGAACCACTTGGGAGTCCAGTAGAGGGCACATGAAACTGGGAACCTTATGGAGAGAATTAACAGGTATGCCAAGGCCATCAACTCCCAATTGGTCTGAGCAGCCATTATTGATTCATGCTGGAGAATGAGAAATTCCTGCCTTCCCTCCGAGCTTTGAGGCTCATCCTACAAAATCATTTCCATTTCTCAGTAGTGAGGAATCAAACTTTTCAGAGCAGTGAGTTGTATGAGTCAACTTTTACAGCCACTTCATTTCTTTGCCTCTGTTTTTCCATCTGTAATATCGAAATGTTTACCTCCATCTTGGGGTATTGTGATGTTTAATGTTTATATAGTATTTCCTCCTATTCCATTTGAACCCACAATGAAGAAAAACAAAAATAATGAAATCTAACTGAATTTACAGAAGAACTTGCTGCTGTTTTCTCCATTTGTTCCTGCCTCTCTAGACATTTTTAGTTACCATAACAACACAAGGTAGTTTGTTAAATGCTTCAGTTTTGTATTTTAGTTTCTCTGCTGCTAAGGAGAAAGTCTTCCCCTCCCCCTTTCTTCTTTATGTTTAAGAGCTCATAATATGCAAAATAAAAGATGTTCTAACTTAGGATAAAATGTGATCATTCTAATAATAGCTAACAGACCTATGAAACTTTAAACTGCAAAACATAAGGAAATACTTCAGTGTAGGTTCTCCCCTTTGTCTTTACATCACCAAATGAATTGGGGTGTATTGTTTATTAATATGTAAATCTGTGTTGAGGCCACAAATATTTCTTCATTAAATTGCCCCAAAGTTGGTATTTTAATCCTTTTCAATATAGCTTAAAAGACTAATACACTTGAGAATTTGTCAAAAATTCAAAGATTTGCTAACGTTGCAGTATCTTACCCTTCGAATGCTTATACTGCACTGTCTCTTTTAGCAATCAAAATCATAGTACAGATCCATTGTTCTAAAATATTTATTCAAAATAGGTTGAGAGAGAGGGATTTCTAAGTTAACATGTTCTTCTACCTCTCTCAGTGCATGTTATCTGCTTGTGCCTTTTAGCTCTTTGGATAGGAACTGTCTGAATAATTGTATTGTACAGCAGTGAATACGTGGGTGGTTAACAAAAAATGTTGTGTCTTGAACTGTGTTTGGCAACCCTTTGTGTGTGTGAAGGGAATGAACAAATATGTACCAAACTTTTGTTTGTAGTGGATTGTTCTATAGTGGTTAGTGCTGAGCAGCTGAATGTGATGGTAGGAAATAAGCATGTTTGCTTTGTATGGTTGTGTAGTGAATGGAGCTCTGTATTGGCTTAATTTCAGATTTCTAGAAAGGACATAGCTATTTAGAGCTCAAGCCAAAATGCTAAGTTATTACTGTATAAAAGAAAGCAAACACTGCGCTTTGATTTATGCAGCATACTGAAACAGAGGGAGCCTAGAATTCATGCAGCAAACTGATGACTTAACTTAACCTGATGTTCATGGCATTTATTATTTGATTCTTAGCTTCCAAAATTGAAATTAATGCTTTGTATATAAAGGTATCTACTCCCTTCAACACATTCTAAAAATCTAATAATGCCATGTTGACTATGTGGAAGTTGCAATACTTACGGAAAAACAGGTTTCCTTTACTCATAAATGTGTAAAATGTCTGTCACAAGTGTTCAGAAAAAATGCTTTGTTTTATCAAGTAACAAACAACTGATCAGAGCTAAACCAAGCATAATGTAATGTTTTCTCTGAAAGTAACATGTCATCCCTTTATGGGATTCTGACATTCTCTCATTGGATTCAAAAATTGTAATCAAAGAACATTCCAGGACTATTCTATATTTAAAACATAACAAAAGGATTAAAATATGCATTTTTACACAGGATGTATCAAGGACATTGTTCTGTTATTCTGACTTTTTCCACTTATTTTTTTGGTTTTAAGAATTCTTATTCCAGCATGTCTTACAGTTCTTGATACAGTAATTGAAATCATCACGGCTCCTATTTTCAACTGTAACCTTCTCAATGATATTTTAATTCATGCTGAATAGATGAGCAGACTCCTCTTTGCCAAGAGACATTAACATGACACTACTGCAGTTTATTTGGTAGTGCTTACATAAAAGTAAATGCTGAGGTATAAATAAATGCCTAATAGGTTTCTGTGGGATTAAAACGTAAATAAATATCCTCGTCATAAAATGCCTTCATCTTTTATTTGAGGTTTGTCCTTGATGAATGATCATATCTTCAGGATATTCATGGGCATAATTATGTCTCCAAAATCATATTTTGTTTTTACATTAAGTTCTTCCTGTTGTAAATATTTAAAACAAAGATGCATTTGGAAGAAATATTTGATAAGTATGAGGAGAATCAAAAGGTGATAGACAAAATGTCACTTAAAAAAATGATGATTTTTATCGTGTTAATTTATACATACCCAGAGAACAAAACCTTTTTTGGTTTTTTTTTAAAAAGAGATGCACTCCTAAACACACTCATCTCAGCCTCAGCTATTCAGTGACAGGCAAGAGAACTTAGTCTGGATTAAAAAAGAGTACAAGAAATTTTTTTCTACAATGTCACATTTTCCTTTGTTTTTATTGTTTAAAATATAATGTAATCATTTCATTAAAGGGGGATAGTACATGTCTCTGTACTTAAGTTAGTTTCAGGAAACGAGATGAGGGAAGAACAGAATAATACTAACAAAGCCAGGGTGCGGGGAGGGATTATAAATGTCTGTATAGATAACATGAAGTGCTTAATTTTTTTTTTTTACCTTTCTCTACTTACGTGTAAGTTTGTACTGAAATATTTTTCCCTGCTAAGGAAACCTTCCCTGATTCTAGGATTGTCAGTGTAATATAATACAATAATAATAAACATGCAGAAATGCAGCATCAACAGTTACTAAAGTACATCATTCTCAGTGAAATCCATGCCCCATTGATGTCAGTGACAAAATTCCCAGTAACTGCAGTGGAGCCAGGATTTCACCTATTGTATTCCAACCCCTTTTTGCTTTTACGGCAGGCTACCATTACCCATCTGCAGTCAGGTTTCCCATCCTCTACAAAATCCTGTGTTCTATACAAGTCCTGGGTCTTGGCAGGGGGTTAGACTAGATGGTCCCTTTTTGGTCCCTTCTAACCCTGTGATTCTTGTACTAACCTCCCTGTCTAGAACCAGGATCTTCTATGTTCCCCATACTTGCAGGCTTCCTCTGCACTTTCCCAGTAAAATCAGGTTCCCCTTGAATCACTACAATATTTTTCTCCCTTATCAGCCCTCTGACTAATTTCCACCCCCCTTCACTCAAAGTCCCCTTTCCAAACTATCTGCTGCTATTTTCTCATTATAAAGGTGCCTACAATCTATCTTAGGTGGTGGTTGTGTAGTTGCGGGGAGATTGGAAGTATTTTGTTGCTGCTTTTTTATAGCAGTTCATGCTGCTCCAAGTGCTTGTCTATGCCTCTACACAAACGCAAGAAGCCTGGGAAACAAGTAGGAAGAGTTGGAAGTCCTGGCACAGTCAAGGAACTATGATGTGAGTGGAATAAGAGAGACTTTGTGGGGTAACTAACATGACTGGAGCACTGTCATGGATGGGTATAAACTGTTCAGGAAGTACAGGGAGAAAAGGTGGAGGAGTTTCACTGTATGTAAGGGAGCAGTATGGTTGATCAGAGCTCCAATATGAAACTGGAGAAAAGGCCGTTGAGAGTCTTTGGGTTAAGTTTAGAGGCGAGAACAACAAGGGTGATGTCCTGGTGGGCATCTGCTATAGACCACCAGATAGGGTGACCAGATAGCAAGTGTGAAAAATCGGGATGGGGGGTGGTGGGGTGGGAGGAGGGCTAAAGGTTCCTATATAAGAAAAAGCCCCAAATATTGTCTGTCCCTATAAAATCGGGACATCTGGTCACCCTACCACTAGACCAGGAGGATGAGGTAGATGAGGCTTTCTTCGGACAACTAATAGAAGTTTCCAGATCACAGGCCTTGGTTCTCATGGGGGACTTCAATCACCCTGACACGTGCTGGGAGAGCAATACAGCAATGCACAGCCAGTCCAGGAAGTTTTTGGAGAGTGTTGTGGACAACTTCCTGGTGCAAGTGCCGGAGGAACCAACTAGGGGTTGGAGGAACCAACTAGGCCGACTTGACCCGCTGCTCACAAAGAAGGAAGAATTGGTAAGGGAAGTGGAAGTGGGTGGCAACTGGGGCAGCAGTGACCATGAGATGGTCAAGTTCAGGATCCTGACAAGAGAAAGAAAGGAGAACAGCGGAATACAGACCCTGGATTTCAGAAAAGCAGACTTTGACTCCCTCAGAGAACTGATGGGCAAGATCCACTGGGAGGCCAATATGAGGGGGAAAGGAGTCCAGGAGAGCGGGTTGTATTTTAAAAAAGCCTTATTGAGGGTGCAGGAACAAACCATCCCGATGTGCAGAAAGAATAGCAAATATAGCAGGTGACCAGCTTGCTTGAAGATATATAAATCTTTGGTGAGCTTAAACACAAAAAGGAAACTTGCAAGAAGTGGAAATTTGGAAGATGAATAGGGAGGAGTATAAAATATTGCTCGAGTATACAAGGGGTAATCAGGAAGGCCAAAGCACACTAGGGGCTGGTCTACACTAGCCCCCAAGTTCAAAGTAAGATACACGACTTCAGCTACGTGAATAACGTAGCTGAAGTCGAAGTATCTCTTATTTCGAACTTAAAAGTACTTACCCCTGGTCCACACGGCGGCGTGCAGGCTCCCTCGTCGACTCCGCCTGCTCCGTTCGCAGAGCAGGATTACCGGCGTCGACGGGGGAGCACTTCCTGGTTTGATTTATCACGTCTAGACAAGATCGATCCGAAGCCTCCGACACAGTGGGTAAGTGTAGACTAGCCCTTGGAATTGCAGCTAGCAAGGGATGTGAAGGGTAACGAATGGTTTCTACAGGTATGTTAACAACAAGAAGGTCAGGGAAAGTGTGGAACCGTTACTGAATGGGGGAGGCAACCTAGTGACAGATTATGTGGAAAAAGCTGAAGTACTCAATGCTTTTTTTGCTTTGGTCTTCACAGACAAGGTCAGCTCCCAGACTGCTGCACTGAGCAGCCCTCAGTGGTGAAAGAACAGGTTAAGGACTATTTAGAAAAGCTGGACATGCACAAGTCCATGGGTTCGGATCTAATGCATCCGAGGGTGCTGACTGATGTGATTGCAGAGCCATTGACCATTATTTCTTAAAACTCATGGTCCCGAACGATTCGGAAAAGGTAGATGTAGTGCCTATCTTTAAAAAAGGGAAATAGAAGAATCCAGGGGATTACAGACCAGTCAGCCTCACCTCTATCCCCAGAAAAATCATGGAGCAGGTCCTCAAGGAATCCATTTTGAAGCAGAGGAAGGTGATCAGGAACAGTCAACATGGATTCACCAAGGGCAAGTCATGCCTGACCAACCTGATTGCCTTCTGTGATGAGATAACTGGCTCTGTGGATATGGGGAAACGGTGGACGTGATATATCTTGACTTTAGAAAAGCTTTTGATAGGTCTCCCACAGTATTCTTGCCAGCAAGTTAAAAAAAGTATGGATTGGATGAACGGGCTATAAGGTGGATAGAAAGCTGGCTAAATCGTCAGGCTCAACGGGTAGTGATCAACGGCTCGATGTCTAGTTTGTAGCCTGTATCAAGCGGAGTTCCCCAGGGGTCTTTCCTGAAGCTGGTTTTGTTCAACATCTTCATTAATGATCTGGATGATGGGATGGATTGCACCCTCAGCAAGTTCACAGATGACACTAAGCTGGGGGGAGAGGTAGATACACTGGAGGGTAGAGATAGGGTCCAGAGTGACCTAGACAAATTGGAGGATTAGGCTAAAAGAAATCTGATGAGGTTCAACAAGGACAAGTGCAGAGTCCTGCACTTAGGATGGAAGAATCCCATGCACAGCTACAGGCTGGGGACCAACTGGCTAAGCAGCAGTTCTGCAGAAAAGGACCTGGGGAGTACACTGGACAATAAACTGGATATGAGTCAACATTGTGCCCTTGTTGCCAAGAAGGCTAATAGCATATTGGGCTACATTAGTAGGAGGATTGCCAGCAGATCAAGGGAAGTGATTATTCCCCTCTATTCGGTACTGGTGAGGCCACATCTGGAGTATTGCATCCAGTTTTGGGCCCCCCACCACAAAAAGGGTGTGGACAAATTGGAGAGAGTCCAGCGATGGGCAACAAAAATGATTAGGGGTCTGGAGCACATGACTTATGAGGAGAGGCTGAGGGAACTGGGTTTATTTAGTCTGCAGAAGAGAAGAATGGGTGTGGGGGGGTGGGGATTTGGTAGCTGCCTTCAACTATCTGAAGGGGGGTTCGAAAGAGGATGGAGCTAGGCTGTTCTCAGTGGTGGCAGATGACAGAACAAGGAGTAATCATCTTAAGTTGCAGTGGGGGAGGTCTAGGTTGGATATTAGGAAAAACTATTTAACTAGGAGGGTAGAGAAGCACTGCAATGGGTTACCTAGTGAAGTGGTGGAATCTCCATCCTTAGAGGTTTTTAAGGCCTGGCTTGACAAAGCCTTGGCTGGGATGATTTAGTTGGGGTTGGTCCTGCTTTGAGCAGGGGGTTGGACTAGATGACCTCCTGAGGTCTCTTCCAACCCTAATCATCTGTGATTTGATTTGTTTTCGTTAACTATTATTTGTGTTTAAAGATTTATATCTCTACATATAGTCGTCATCTCTTAGGAATTAGCATCAGGAAGTACATATGAATTTCTGCCTATACCAAGTGCAATTTGTAATAGTAATATATTTTGTAAATATTCCTTTTTAAAACAACCCATTTTGTTGTTTAAAGTAGCTTGCTCATTGTTGTGTTTTGAACATTTCCACCATCCTCTCTCCCCCAGTGGCTTAAAGATTTTTATGCTTCCATGGAAAAGGAGAGGAGCTTGACAGTCTTTTTTTTCTCTTTCTTCTTTTAACTTCATCAGTAATCCTATTTACAAGATGTCAATTGATGTATTTGTCAATATTATTATAATATATTTTCTTCCTGATGTTATTAATGGTCATATTCTGCTTTTTTCCCAGGTCATACAATTCATTGTATGGATGCTGAAGCTAAGTTCTGTGTATTGGCCAACATGCCATGAAATTATAGTAAGTTTTTTGCCTTTTGCTTAAATCCACTTTTTTGTAAAAAAAAAAAAAATTTCAGATGCTAAACAAAGGCGTGTGATACTCATGTGGAATCATTTTGCTCTATGTTAAGTGAGAAGCTTTACTGCAGTATTCTAAGATACCAAGCTGTTGAAATGGAAAACAAAAATAGCATTTTGTGCCATCTATTTAAACATAAATGTGTTCAACTAGATTGGTTCAGTTTACATCTGGACCTTCAAAGTAAAATCTGGACACCACAAAGTTGATTAATTTCACCTTCTGTCAAATTGTGCATTGCTTAGGCAGTTTACTGTAAATGCTAATCTCCATTTTATTTTTAGCAAACCATTAGTCTCTCAGGGGGGAATGTGGGAGTAATTGTCAAAGCTTAGCAAAGGACTGCTATTAAACCAAACAGCCAAAGCAGGTGTTGGGTGGGATCCCCTTCACTCTTATCAGTTAGCAACTAGTGGTTCTACATTTTAAAGATGTGTGAATAAAGCAGCCCTGTCATGAAGAGATTTAATAAAATCTTCCTTTTCTTTTGGCATCATTTGTTTGTGGGTTTTTTGACAAGTATCTCTTTCTGTCTCTTTGCCCTGTTGTGAGTGCATGTGAATTTGTACTCCGTATTTGCTGTCCTCTGTTCTGCATTTGACATTTTAATATTTATATTTTTGTATCTTTAAACAAAATTCTTCATAACTAGTATGGGGAGGTGAATTAGTGAGGAGGGTGCAAGGACTGGGGGCTGTGGAAGTTAGGCATTGGAACTGAGCTGGTTTTGGGCAACAGTGGCCAGTAGTGTAGGGAGGCAGGTGTGTAGGGAATAAGGAAACAGCTTAGCTTCCTCAGCTCCCTGAATGTCCCCTTAGTTAATTGAATCTTTTCTCCATATCCTCCTTCCTCTGCTCCCTTACATGCCAACCCAATCAGTTACCCTAAATCCATGAAGTTTAGGGCTTGTCTACGGTGGAGACTATGGAGGTGTGAACTGAAGAGCACATCAAAGTGTTGCGCTGTAGCTGCCCCACATAGACACTGCTGACGCAAACTAGAAAGTACCCAGTTTGTGTTAATGTAGTCTGGTTCGAGGACTAGGTTAACGCAAACTGGGTACCTTCTAGTTTTGTGTCAGCAGGGTTCACATGGGGCAGCTACAGCGCAACACGTTGTGCTCTTCAGTTCACATGTCCGCAGTCTGCATTGCAATGTGGGGTAGACGTAGACACCTTAAGTCATTTTAAATTCATTTGAAAATTTTACCCTACAGATTTAACAGAAATTAGGTTGTCTAGTGCTGAGACAATGAAGTTGATCAGCCTTCCTTGGCTCATTGCCTGTAGAGTCCAATTCAAATTCGTTTTTTTTCCCCAAAGAAAAATCTTCCAGGACAGAATGCAGGCTTCAGTTTTTAATTACAGATCCTTCCCTCAACTTGGTCACATGCAAGTGTAAATCTTGCCAGTCCCACACTACTGCTGTATGTAGCAAAAAGGCTATTATATTTGACAGGGCATCCTTAAAAGTGAGTTTATGGATCCCTCCTTCTCCTGTTCCCTCAAAGAACATCCTTATATAAAGGTGGACTGATACATGTGAGTGTTCAAGAGGTCCATAGGTTTTTTGGGGTGAGCGGATGTGAGCTAATTAGAATTGATGCTCTCCTTCGACAGATCACAAGTGCCGCTGACACAGGTCCATCAACCTCTCTACTGAATAAGTTGGCTTGCTACATGGTCTAGATCAGGGATCTCAAACTCAGATAACCATGAGGGCCACATGAGAACTAATAAATTGGCCCGAGGGCCGCATCACTGAAACCTTTTCATACAATGATACAAAAGTATAGTCAAAAATGAAAAAAATGAAGGGTAATATAGTATTCTATTAAAAGTCAATGTATTAACTTTTTAAAAACTGTAATGCAAAGAGGGGTTTTAATAAAATATAAACACTCAGTAATGTTTGAAGTTTGGCTGCCCGTGGAGTCGGCATTATGGCGGGCCACAGGAAATAACTCTGCAGGCCGCATGTGGCCTGCGGCCCGCGTGTTTGAGACCCCTGGTCTAGATAGCTTTTCTTGCAAAATATCTAAACCAACTCAAAAGGTTTGTAAATCTCTATAGGCCATTTCTAGCACACATCCCCACTTCTAATTCAAGATAATCAGAAAAGGCATTCTTATAATTTGTGCTTACATAAGTTTTTCCACTAGTATTCCCTAAGTGCTCTCTCCGCATTGTAATGTATTTCCCCCTTTGGGTCAGATAAAAGGAATAAAAACACAACAGCTATTTGTTCTTTTTGAATCAATCAGGCTAGTTCTCCTGACAATTGCAGAATGCTTTTGATAAATTCTAACATGGCTGTATTTTGTGTTGTCCTTCTTACCAGACAGCAGGATAGTCAAGAACATTGAGAGTTATGTAATTCACCAGAGTCAATAAATATAAACTCTCTTTATTTTAACAGTGTTAGATAAGACTCAAAGGTATTCCCGTTTTATTAATGCAGTGTGTGCACATCTGTGTGTGTTAATAAGGCTCAAAAAAGCAATTACTTTGCTTTTTTCTATTGAGGATTAAGGCTTAGTCATTATATATTAGTTTAAGGCTGTAGAGACCAGTTATGGTCCTTTATCCTGGGGAGATAGGAAAATCTAGCATTCTCAAGGTAATTGGGAAGAAAACGGAAACTCTTAATTTTCTAGGATGTTGATAGACTTTTAAATGAATTTGCATTTACACTTGTATTACTAAAGCAGCCTGAATACAATTTGCCTTATCTTTACCCTCTTGTATAAACAGTTGAGTGGCAGTTGACATTAAATTCTTTAACCACAAACCAAATTATCATATCCTATCTAACTATATAAATTCACCCATGGAAGAGTAAACTTTCTGCATTTCTCATGTCTTACGTTTTTAGAAGGAAAAAAGAAAAGCTAAGTTTGTAAAATTTTCAATAATTTCCTAAGTCCCATTTTCAAAAGGAACGTAGGAGCATCATTATCATTGAAAGCCAATGCGACATAGGAGCCTATTTGCCTAGTCACTTTTGAACATTTTACCCAAGAGCTCTTAAAGTGATTGCTAAGCCTCTGCTCAATAAACTATCATTTGACACAGAAAATGTTGGCAATCTTTGCCCTAAGTCTAATAACCCATTTTTAGGGCAGATTATCAAGAAATGGTGCAACAGCTCTTACGATTTCTAGAGATCTGAATTCCTTCATCCTCTTACCTGATTTTAGGTCTGATTATGGTGCAGAGACTAAGGGCTGGTCTACACTAACCCCCCCCGTCAAACTAAGATACGCAACTGCAGCTACGTTAATAACGTAGCTGAAGTCGAAGTCTCTTAGTTCGAACATACCTGTGGTCCACACGCGGAGCACAGGCTCCCCCGTTGACAGCGCTTACTCCTCGCGGCGAGATGGATTACCAGCGTCGACGGGGGAGCCACTTCCTGGTTCGATTTATCGCATCTAGACAAGACGCGATAAATCGAACCCAGAAGATCCATCCGACGCCTCTGATCCAGCCGGTAAGTGTAGACTAGCCCTTAATGTCATAGTCAATGTTGTTTTTCTGGAGATGGATCAAAACCAATTATCCAAGCTGGGATTTTAAGATCTGTTAGAAGCCTTTGAATCTGTTTCCCACAAGCTATTGATACGCCCATCGACACTGGCAGGGATATGTGCGGATGTGATTGGATAGCTCTATTCTTTTCACTCTTCCTCCTCCTTTTACAGTACATAGTCACACAGATTTGGATTTCTGTTACTTCAAACTGAAATGTTTGTTTTGAAAATCTCTAAGGAATCCAGACTACACTTCCTATGTAGTTACCAGTGTGGTCTTTTCTGTTCTTTGCTAAAATAAATTATTTTATAAAAGGAACCAAAACAAAAACAAACAAAAAAACCTGTGGGTTGAGCCCATACCCACTAAAGGAATGAAACTTAGAAAAAGCAATTGTTGGAGGAAAATATTCTGAGAGTAGGATAACATGGCACCTCAAGTATCTGTTTCTTCATAGGTATTAAAATTGTTTTTCTTATTTATTTATGATTGAATATTTCATATTGCTGTTTGCTCGCCATTAATGTCATTCATTTTGAAATTGCAAAGCCCAAAGTTTTAAAAAAATTACATGAACTTTTGTCTATTTAAGATAGAAGGGGGTTTGGCAGTTATTTTAGAGAATTGCATGATTCATAAATTATTTCATAAGTTATTGAATGCTATTGGTGAACATAGCTTGTTAAATGGATAAGCACTTTTCTTCTGTAATAAATCATTTTTTTTCTCCAGAGTGGGTGTACAGTAAACTGGCATCTGCTGCTTATTTTAAATTGATGAACTTTCTAAATGAGAATGTGATCAGTCTTTTTTTAAACTATCGGATGCTGCAGTCACTGCAGCCAGTCACATTTTCTATTTCAACTCGTTTTCTGGACATAGTATTAGCTTATACCTAAATCCACATTAACATTCCACAGCTTCCATAATCATATAGTTTAAGAAGTTCTCATTGACAGAAATTCATGTTTGTATATTCATCTCAAATCATTTGCATTTTACTGTAAACCTAGACAAGCATTTCATTTCTGTGTTTTCAGAAACAACTTGTTCTAAGTTGTTTGAAGTCCTGCTCTGAGACTTCAGAAAAGGAGTAAGAGGCAGTATGGAAGTATGTTGTGTGGGTTATCGTCTTTCTCTGGGAAGCATCATGGTTTATTGGAGTGCATTGTATAAACACTTTCCCTTCACGTAGTTATCCACCAATTTGGGCAACTACATGAGAGAAATTTGCCATCCTACATGACTGACAGAAACCTCCCTCAGCTTTATCTACTCCAGAACCTTGAAATATTTGGTATTCTTTGAACAAAGTGCTACAGTTTAGGTAGTATTGATAGGAACACTACCTGCTTTATTATTCTCAGTATGTTGTGACAAAGTTCCTCCTCTGCCTTGGCGGATTTGCTCGCTTCAGAGATTCACGGCAGTCCTTAGTTTGGCCAATTTTGCCAGTGGCTCAAAGCTGCTGTTCACTCAGCTAACCTCAACACTGGCCAGCATGGGGAAAAGGAGGAGAACAATCCCCACAGTCTCTGCTGACCCACCTAGTGGGTCGGGGGACAAGCCAGGGACCTTCCCCTCTGGTGAGACTCACAGTCCCTGTCAGCTCCTCTTGTATCAAAATAGGGAGTTGGAGGGATGGGGGGCCCACTCTCTGCTCCGGGTTCCAGCCCGGGGCCCTGTGGATCACAGCTTTCTACAGTGTTTCCTGTAACAGCTGCATGACAGCTACAACTCCCTCGGCTACTTCCCTGTGGCCTCCTCCCAACACCACCTTTGTCCTCACCACAGGACCTTCCCTGCTGCCTGATGACACTTGTATTTCTCAGTCCTCCAGCAGTACGCCTCACTCTCAGCTCTTTGCATGCCTCTTGCTCCCAGCTCCTTGCACGCACCTCACTAACTGAAGTGAGGTCCTTTTTAAACCAGGTGCCCTGATTAGCCTGCCTGTCCTAATTGATTCCAGTAGCTTCTTAATTGGTGCCAAGTGTCCTAATTAGCCTGCCTGCCATAATTGGTTCCAACAACTTTCTGATTGTTCTGGAACAGCCCATTATTTTACTCAGGGAAAAGGGACTTGCTTAATCTAGGGCTAATGTATCTACTGTGACATAGTTCTTCCTTTACCTCGGTGGGTCCTGCGCTTATTGGCGGATTTTTGTTTGCCTCAGAGATCTTCCCCTCTGGTAGAACCCCCAGTCCAGATCAACTCCTCCTGTGTCTGATAAGGAGTTGGGAGTTTTGGGGGGAACCTGGGCCCGCCCTCTACTCCGGGTTCCAGCCCAGGGCCCTGTGGATTGCAGCTGTTTAGAGTGCCTCCTGGAACAACTACATGACAGCTACAACTCCCTGGGCTACTTCCCCATGGACTCCTCCCAACACCTTCTTTATCCTCACCACAGGATCTTCCAGCAGTACGTCCTCTTACTCTCAGCTCCTAGTGCCTCTTGCTCCCAGCTTCTCACATGCAACCTCCTTCCACAGCTCCTCCCCTCTCACTGACTAACTGGGAGGCTTTTAACTAGTTCCAGCCAGTCCTTGATTGGCTTCAGGTGTCCCAATCAACCTCCCTGCCTTCTGGAAAGTGCTTAATTGGCCCCAGGTGTCTTGATTAATCTGGAGCAACTGCCATAAGGTATCAGGGATTTGTTTAGCCTGGGGCTAACATACTGGTTCCTTACCACTTCCCTATAGCCCTCTGGCGGGGAAGGAGGTAGAGGGCTGCTGCTGCTGCTGCTCCTCCTGCTGGGGCTGCTGCTAGGCCCTGGGCCCTCCCAGCTCCTGTTTGCTGCTACTGCTGCTCCAGCTTCTCCCCTGGCTGGGCCAGACACCCCTCCCACTACTCTACTCTCCGGTTGCTGGCTGCCTGGCAGCTGAACCCCCCCCCCCCCCAACACCTTGGTTGCTGCTACTCCTGCTACTGCAGCAACCCCTTGGGGGGGAGGGGGCCTGCTGGCCCTCTCCCCAGAGGAGGGGTGTAAGGGGCTCCTGCTCCAGCCGCTGCTGTGACCACTACCACCACCAGCTGAGAGGGGTCCTGCCTGACCACCAGACCACCGCCTGGAGTTGCTGGAGCTGCTGATGCTGCCCTGTTTGCTGCCAGGAAGCTGCTGGTACCCAGAGGAGGAAGACCCAGAAGACCGTCGGCGGAGACTCTGCAGACCACCGTGGAGGGGGCCTCCAAGAACTGAGTAATCTTTCGAACTGTGCTCTAGTGGTGGGGGTATTGACTGTGTTTGTAGGGGCACAGGGGGTGTGGCACTGAGCCTGCCCCCTGGTCCACCTGTGCCCCCCCATAACCCCCACCACCACCGCTGCCCCCTCCACCACCTCTGCTGGCTGCTCACCATCTGCCTTGTGCTACAGCCTCTGGACTTAGCTGCTTCCATGGCCTGCCACAAACTTTTAACATCATTTGGGCCTGCAGTGGCAACCAGCCCCACCCATTGACTTTGTGCAAGCGCACGTGGGTGCACGTGCCCCTCCCATACCCCTTGGACTGACCCTCTTCCCCCCAGCAGCACGTCCCTTGCTTTGTCCCTTGCCACCTGCCCCATTTACCCCTTGCAGTTGTTTGCCCCCCCCTTTTTTTTTGGTCCCAACCCCTTACTAGTTTGTTTTGTCTGCCCTGCCCCTCTCCCTCTACAGCCTTGTTTGTTTGCCCTACCCTAGCCCTGCAACTAGTCCCTTGTTTTTCTGCCCCATTCTTAGTTGGTTGTCTCCCTCCCCCTGAAGCTCCGTTTGCCCTGATTAGCCCCCCGCTTCCGTGAACCCACGCCCCCTCCCATGCGCTTGTGCCCCTCCCCTGTTTAATTTTGACCCCATCTCACTGCACCCCCATGCTGTTATATCATCCCCTCCCCTACTGCAACAAGGGGAGCCGGATTTCCCATCTTGTGTCGGTGACTGAACCCTACCCCCGCAGTAGTCCGAGTTAACCCTGAACCCTGTCCCCACTTTTATTGCCCTCCTCCCCTGCCTGCAGCCTAGCAGGGAGGAGTGGTCACCCCAATTCCTCTCCCCCCCCCCCCCCCTCTCAGGAGTTTTCCCTTCCTCCCCTGTTCATCATGGCAGGCGATATGGAGGGAGAAGCCCCTCCAGATGGCATGGCCGCCCCTCCTCCGCCTGTTGCCCCGTCACCCTCCCTAGCCTCCACCTCGACCGCCGCTGCCGAACCACCTGCTCTCGCCCCCGCTGGGGCACTGGCAGCGGCGGACACTGAAGAGACCTCCGCTGCTGCCACGTCCCTCGCCCCCCATGATCCTGGGGGAGCCCCCCCAGCCGGCAGGAAGGGCCAGGGTAAAAAGAAGGGTAAGGGCCCCGCGACAAAGGCCAGACCCTCCATGGCAGAGGCAGCCACTACTGCTGCGGCCCTGCCACCGGCCGCGGCACCCTTCCCTGCTGTTCCCTCTACCAGCTCTGCGGGTGTCCCACCCCCGGCCCCCAGAGTGTACGCCCAGGTGGCGGCAACCCCCCCACCTGCCGCAACGTCACCTAACCCGCCCACCGCCTCAGCTACCATCTATAGCGGCCGGGGCCCCTTTCCCACCTTGACCAGGAGGCATGGCGTCCGTTGCCTCCTGGTACCCGCCTCGCCCCACGTAGAAACGTATGTGCGGGCGTTGGCGAGGGTGGTGGGGCCCACGGCCATCGTAGCGGCCTCCAAAATGTACGGGAAGGTAGTCTTCTTCCTCGCATCGGAGGCCGCGGCCCAAGAGGCGGTGGAGAAGGGCCTGGCGGTGGGGGGCGTGTTCGTCCCGTTAGAGCCGCTGGAGGACTTGGGCGTCCGCCTAGTCCTCACTTCCGTCCCTCCCTTCCTCCCCAATGCCGCCCTGTTACCTGCCCTCTCCGCCCTGGGGAGACCCATCTCTGTAGTCAGCCCTCTCCCACTGGGCTGCAAAGACCCCGCCCTCCGTCACATCCTCTCGTTCCGCCGGCAGGTGCAGCTCCAAATGCCCCCAGCTGCACGTGACGGGGAGGCGCTCGAGGGGTCCTTTATGGTCCCCTATCACGGGGCCCGTTACCGGGTGTACTATTCCACGGGGGAGGCCCGGTGCTACCTCTGCCGGGCGATGGGACACGTCCGGAGGGACTGTCCCTTGGCCCGGCAAGGGGGAGCATCCGAGACCCCCGAGCCCCGGCAGGGCGTCGGCCCCGTCATCGCCGGCGCCCCTGAATGCCCGGTGCCCAGAGCCGCCCCTCCTCCTTCCCAGTCCACCGCTGCTCCCGCTCGGGCCCTGGGAGTACCTCCCCCAGTGAGCCCAGACGAGTGGGAGAGGCCCACTGCGAACAGTCTGCTGAGGCCTGTGGAGGAGGGTGAGGCAGGGATATTGCCGGGCGTGGGAGAGGGCCCGCCCCAGGGAGACTTTTCTCTCCCTTATGCTGCCCCACCACTACCTCCCCGAGTCCCTAAGAAATCGCGCCCCCCCCCGACCCGACCCTTACTAGCCAGCCCCCAGATGATGCCATGGAGGGCTGGGCCTTAGTACAGGGGAAGCGGGGCAAGCGGAAGGCTCGAGCCCCGCTCCTTTCCGCCGATGCGGAAGCCCCCCGGAAGACCAGGAAGGGGGGAACTGATGCCGAGCCTTCCGCTTTGCCCCCGAGCGGCTTTAGTCCGCCAGAACCGACTGGGAAAGACGTGGCAGCACCGGAAGGTATTACCGCCCCTCCCTCGGGAGCCCCTGATGGAGCCCCTTCTGCCCTGTTTGTCAACCCTGCACGCCCCGACCCGGGCATCGCTTCAGGTGCCGGCGGGGAGAACCCCGGGGTGGCAGAAGGTGACCTGCCCTCCATCTACGAGGAGATCGAGGCCCTGGGTCTGACCCCAATCACCCAGGGGGAGGACGACCCTTTACCAGCAGGCCTCGACCTCAATGACCTCACCCCGGTGCCCCTTTCCCCCCTCTCCCCATGCTCCCTCCCCTTGACCGCCGGTTCCGCTCCCACCTCCGAGGATCCCCTGGGCTCTTCCACCTGCCCGGTCGCAAGTGACACCTCGCTGACGGCCGCCAAGCCTCCTGAAGCGACGGCCGGTGCCCTGCAGCCGGGACCCGAATCCCAGAGGGTACCCCTCATTGGGGTGGGACAACAGTTCTCCTTCCCAGGCGGGGACCCCGCAAATATCTGTCCACCTCCCGATGCCGTGGCTGTAACACAAACCATCATACTAGAGCCCGGCATCGTGGGGGGTCCCCTTCCCAATTCCCAGATCCCTCAGCCACACCAAGAGAGGCCACCTCCCAGTGGCCCAGCTCCTGCGGCTCAGGATCCTCTACCCGTTCCTCAGCCCGGCCCTGCTCATGTCCCGCTCCCTGCCCCTACTTCTGATCCCTGCCCCGCCCCTGATGCCATTCCAATCTCCCACACCTCCCATGATGACACTGCCGCCTCTGGGGCTGTCTCCTTCCCCTTCTCGGAGGATGACCCCCAGGGAGCGGCTCCAGTATTTCCTCGTCCCGACCCACCAGAGGCTGCTCTTCTCCCCCCGCCGCCTCCCCCAACTAAGCCGAATTTCGGGTTGGGCCCTAAGGTGCCAGCCCAGCAGGAGCTGCGTCGAGGCTCCGCCCCTTGCCTATCTGTTTCGGTGGGCCATAGGGCTGTGTCCGGGGCCCCTTCTTTCGATAGCCGGGAGCCAGTAACCCCACCCCCCCATACGCTGCGAGAGGAGCTGCGGGAGTTCCTGGAGGACGTCCGGGGCTCCCGCAACAAAGTACAGCTCGCTCTCCAGCGATGGGGGGATTTCCACCAAATCCTCCGGGCCGCGAGGGCCCTCATGGGGGAGGGCAAAGGGACTGGGAAGCAGGCCGCCACGGCCTACCAACGGGTCCGCCTTTTCCGTGACTCACTACTCGCCTACGGGGTGGGCCACGGATTGTTACGCGGCCCGATGGGGGCCGTGAGTGACTCTGCCGGCATGGATCCCCCCCAGCCCTCCTCATGGCATCTCTCCTCTTCGCAACATTGAACACCCGGGGCTGTAGGATGGGTCTCCGCAGGAGCCAGGTGCTCTCCTTCGGGAGGGGGGGTACTCTGTAGTATTCCTGCAGGAGACCCATACGGATCCAGCCGCTGAAGACAGCTGGCGGCTGGAATGGGGGGACAGAGTCTACTTCAGCCATCTCTCTGTTCGCCAGGCTGGAGTGGCGACCTTGTTCTCTCCCGACCTACGGCCTGAGGTGCTGGGGGTTGCCGAGGCTGTGCCGGGCCGCCTGCTGCACCTACGGGTCCGTATGGAGGGGCTCGTGGTCAATCTTGTCAACATCTATGCCCCGACACCGGGCCCGGAACAACTTCGTTTCTATCAGCAGGCGTCCACCTTCCTCGGCACCTTGGATCCTCGCGAGTGCCTGGTCCTGGGCGGGGACTTTAACAACACCCTTGAGAAACGGGACCGCTCGGGGATCGAGCAGTGCCCGGCCGCCGCGGACGTCCTCAGGGAGATTGTCGAACATCACTCCCTGGTGGACGTCTGGCGCGACCATCACCCGGACGACAGCTCAACCTTCACCTTTGTCCGAGTGGAGGCCCATCGGTCGCACCACTCCCGGTTGGACCGCATCTATTTATCACGTTTTCACCTTTCGCGGGCCCACTCCTCCAGCGTCCGGCCGGCCCCGTTCTCTGATCATCATCTCGCTACCGTGACGGCCTCTCTCTGCGCGGAGAAGCCGGGGCCAGCCTATTGGCATTTTAATAACGGTTTGCTGGAGGATGTGGGTTTCGTGGCGTCCTTCCGGGAGTTCTGGCTGGCCTGGCGAGGGCAGCGGCACGCCTTTCCCTCGGCGCGGCGATGGTGGGATCTAGGGAAGGTACGCGCCCGGCTCTTCTGCCGTGACTACACCCGGGGCGCCAGTCGACGGAGGGATGCGACGATAGGGCAGTTGGAACGGGAGGTCTTAGAGCTGGAGAGGCGTCTGGCCGCCAGCCCTGAGGATCCATCCCTCTGTGGGGCGTGCCGGGAGAAGCGGGAGGAGCTCCGGGAACTCGAAGATCATCGGGCCCGGGGCGCCTTCGTTCGATCCCGCATCCGTCTCCTTCGGGAGATGGATCGCGGCTCCCGCTTCTTCTACGCCCTGGAGAAAAAGAGGGGGGCTAAGAAACACGTCACCTGTCTCCTCGCGGAAGATGGCACCCCCCTCACGGATCCGGTGGAGATGTGCGGGAGGGCCAAGGCCTTCTACGCGAGCCTTTTCTCCCCGGATCCGACCGATCCTAACGCTTGCAGAGTGCTCTGGGACGAACTCCCTACGGTCAGCACGGGCGACCGAGACCGGCTAGAGCTGCCTCTCACTCTGGCCGAGTTCTCGGAAGCCCTCCGTCGCATGCCAACGAATAAATCTCCGGGACTGGACGGGCTGACCGTGGAGTTCTACCGCGTGTTCTGGGACGTCCTCGGCCCAGACCTTGTCACCGTCTGGGCCGAGTCCTTGCAGGGCGGGGTCCTCCCTCTTTCGTGCAGGCGAGCCGTGCTCGCCTTATTGCCGAAGAAGGGGGACCTCCGCGATTTACGGAATTGGCGTCCCGTCTCGCTCCTCAGCACGGACTATAAAGTCGTAGCAAAGGCCATCTCGCTGCGGCTTGGGTCCGTGCTAGCGGACGTGGTCCACCCAGACCAGACCTACACCGTCCCGGGCCGCACCATTCTCGACAACCTGTATCTGGTCCGGGATCTCTTGGAGCTTGGGTGTAGGGATGGTCTGTCGTTCGCCCTTCTGTCTCTGGATCAGGAGAAAGCGTTCGACAGGGTGGATCACGGGTACCTCCTGAGCACTCTGCGAGCGTTTGGCTTTGGGCCCCAGTTTGTGGGTTTTCTCCAGGTGCTGTACGCCTCCGCAGAGTGTCTGGTCAGGCTCAACTGGACCCTGACCGAGCCGGTCAGCTTCGGGCGAGGAGTACGGCAGGGGTGCCCCCTCTCGGGCCAGCTGTACGCTCTGGCGATCGAGCCCTTCCTTTGTCTCCTCCGCAGGAGGTTGACGGGGTTGGTGCTCCGAGAGCCGGAGCTGCGGCTGGTCCTGTCGGCATACGCCGACGATGTACTCCTCGTGGTCCAGGACCCGGGCGACTTGGTGCGGGTGGAGGCTTGCCAGACGATCTACTCGGCGGCCTCCTCTGCCCGGGTCAACTGGGTCAAGAGCTCTGGCCTGGTGGTAGGGGACGGGTGGCAGGCGAGCTCTCTCCCACCCGCGCTTCAGGCCATCAGGTGGAGCGTGGGTCCGCTGCTCTATCTCGGCGTTTACCTTTCTGCCACGCATCCATCCCCGCCGGAGAACTGGCAAGGTTTAGAGGGCAGGGTGATAGAGCAGATCCGGAAATGGACAGGACTGCTCCGGTGCCTCTCCTTTCGAGGGAGAGCACTGGTAATCAATCAATTAGTCCTGTCCATGCTCTGGTACCGGCTCAACACCCTGGTCCCGGCCCCGGGTTTCCTGGCCAACCTCCGGACGTCGATTCTGGAGTTCTTTTGGTCAGGACTGCACTGGGTCTCTGCAGGGGTTCTTCATCTTCCTCTGGAGGAGGGTGGGCAGGGCCTGAAGTGTCCACACACTCAGGTCCATGTCTTCCGTCTCCAGGCCCTGCAGAGGCTCCTTTATGGTGCAGGTAGTCCGGCGTGGAGCGTATTGGCGCACGCCTTCCTGCGCCGTTTCCGAGGGCTCCGATATGACCGGCAGCTCCTTTATCTCCATCCGAGAGGTCTTCCGCGAGACCTCTACGGGCTGCCGGTCTTCTACCAGGACCTCCTCCGGACCTGGAAGCTATTCTCAGCGACCAGGTCCGTGGCGGCCACCGAGGGGGCAGATCTCCTCGCGGAGCCCCTGCTACACAACCCCCAGCTCCGTGTGCAGGTGGCGGAGTCCCCCTCGGTGCGCCAGAGGTTGGTCCTGGCAGAAGTCACTAAGGTCGGAGACCTCCTGGACTACGACCGGGGAGATTGGCTGGATCCCCTGACGCTTGCTCAGCGCATGGGACTCTCCAGACCTCGTACTCCCCGGCGCGTACTTCAGGAGGTGAAGGCTGCTTTGCCGCCCGCTGCTCGGGTTTACCTCGACCGGGTCCTGCGAGAGGGTACACCCCGCCCTCCCTTCACCCCAAGCCCTCCGGACCTTTTTATTGGGCCCCTGCCCCGTGGACCCAACCGGGTCCCCTGTCCCTTCACGGTGAGCCGGCTGCACGAACTGCAGCCGGTCCGCTTCCAGACCGCGCCAAGGAAACATCTCTACACGCTCGTGCTCCACACCCTTCATCTCCTCACCCTCACGTCCCGCCCCGATACGAAATGGCGAGACCTCCTGCCACCTCTAGAGGGTGAGAAGCCCCGGTGGGCCAGCCTTTACTCCTCCTTAGTCCCAAGGCCCGCCGGGGATGTCAGTTGGCGGCTCCTTCACGGAGCCGTGAGCACGGGCGTGTACTTGGCGCGGTTCACCCCTATCCCCGACACATGTCCCTTTTGCGGTGTGAGGGAGACCCTGGTGCACATTTATCTAGAGTGCGCCAGGCTTCAGCCCCTGTTCCGGCTCCTCTTAGACATTTTGTTGAGGTTTTGGTTGCACTTTTCCCCTCACCTTTTTATTTATGCACTTCCAATCCGCGGCCCCACAAAGTCACGGGACCTCCTGGTCAACCTCCTCCTGGCCCTAGCTAAACTGGCCATCTACAAAACCAGGTTGAGGAGGTTGGCCGATGGAGGCTCCTGTGACTGTGGGGCCTATTTTCGATCCTCTGTTCGTTCACGCATACGGGCAGAGTTCCTCTGGGCAGCATCCACTGGCTCCCTTGACACCTTTGAGGAGCAGTGGGCGCTGTCCGGGGTTCTCTGCTCGGTGTCCCCATCTGGTTCGCTTTGTTTGACCCTTTGACCGCACTCCCGTTCCTGTTTTTTCATTTTTTGTCCCCCGGACTCACTTGGTATCCAGGTCCTGTGGATCCCTCCCCTTAGGCTGAAGGGGGGGATCCTTTAGCAGTGGGCGGGCTTCGCCCGCCCACTTCCCGGATCCCAATAAGAACATACTGGTTCCTTACCACTTTCCTATAGCCCTCTGGCCTTGCCCCGTCACACTACCTTCTATCACTCTCCTGTAGCCATCTGGCCTGACCCTGTCACAATGTATAATAGAATATTACTATTTACTATACATGCCATTCTTCCTGATCATCCCCTTCAACCAATCTGATGATGATAAAATCTCAGTTGATGGGGTCGTAGTTGCACTGAGAATAGATAGTATTTGCTATTCCTGTGCTTCTGAGTAAATATGTAGCTTAATATATTTAGTGTTTTATATATAATATATGGCATAATACTTTAGACTGCAATGCAGTCTACTCCATGTTACTGTTAGAACCCTAACTTTGCATTTCTGGGCTCTGTGATTTTTTTTAAATGTGCAACCGAAGGCCCTGATTATGCTATTTGATCCATATAGGCAGACTCCTGTGCTTTCATGAATCCCCATTGACTTCCGTGAAGCTCCATGTGTGTGTAGAGGTTCACCCATGTACATCTGATTGCAGGATTAAGGCTTTAAAAGGAATGCTATTGAGTAGAAAAATCGCACTTCTTTGAACCATTTTTTAATATGGTTATAATTAACATTTAGGATTACTATGGTTGAAGGAAATTAAAATACTTTTTCCTTCAATTTTTTGTTTATTTTGTGTGTAGCCACTTTCACTTTTTCCCTGTATAGTTGGATAGGTTCACCTTTTGTTTGTGTAATGCTTTAACACAGCAATAAGTCTGGGGAATTTTTTTTAAATAGAAAAATGTGATTGCAAAAGTACATACATTGGCATGAGGTCTCATGAGCAACTTTAGTACTTTAAACTATTTTAACCCATTCTTGTAGTCCTGTCCGCAAGTAATACATGGCATTTGTAAAGCTCTTTTCACCCTTCGATGTCAGAGCATTTCACAAAATCTCATTATCAACATTTCTCAGATGGAAACATGGAGAAACATGAGTTAGGGGACTTATCCAGGGTCACATGGGCAGTGTGTGACAGAGTTGGGAGTAGCAACTAGGCTCCTGAATACTAGCTCTGTGCATCTCCGTTAGACTGTAAAAGGTTTTAAGTCGTTTACACATGACATGTTCTGGCAACAGGTGCACTATTTTGCTTTCCTAGCTCTGGGTTTCCAGATCTACCTCTGGCCTATGTTGTTTTTCTAATTTGTTCCTTATTATTTAAATCTCCTCTGTTCTGTGGCTTTTTACTTGGTGCCCTGACTTACATAATTCAGAAAAAGCCCTTTCATGTGGACCAATCCTGTGCCCATTCAAGACAAATGGGGCTTTGTCATGGGGCTATTTTCAATATGACTTCAGTGGCTGAAAACTGGGGGAACAAAAATTGGAAATAGCAAAGGATCAAATGTGGAGAGTGGTGCCCACATTAGTTAACTGGTGATTGTAAGCCACCTTCACAGCAGGCTGCATTCTAGCAGCTATATTGTTTTGAGGAAAATAAAAGTAACTTTTGAATATTATGCCCCAGAGTCTTTTTGGGTTTGGTAGAAGAGGATCTTCATTGTGCTACCTGAGAGATGGGGATTTAAAACCTAGGAAAAGATACAAAAAGTGACTTATCTAATGTGAAGGGAAACCTATATTGGTAGGATTCTTAGTGTCTTTATGGCTCATGATCTCATCAGATAAGGAGTGCATAACATGTTACATAGCACAGTTGTCAAACATGTTCTGTGGCTGAGACCATAGACAGCTGATCATGTCAGCTGTTTAGTGGTGAATATTTCTTCACCTGCTTAAAGAACTTAATACTTTTTGCTGTAGCAGAATCCTTTCAGACAGGGTGTAGTGATATACCTAGACAGAGTGACTTGTGCTTTCCAATTGGTTTCTGAAAGAATTATGTACAAGCAGAGAGATTACTTCAGACCAGCAGTTACCTATGTTCTTTGATGTAAAAGCAAGTAGTCTTTAGAAGCATATTGAGGTTAGGTAACTTTTAAGCATTTTATTTATGAAGAGGCATCGGTCATACTCCTCCCTTCCCTATGATTTATGTAGTAAGGTTTTGAACAGTCTATAGATGAATATACTCAAAGTTCAAATTGTGTCATTAAAGCTTTTGAGAGAGAGAGTGGAGAGATGATAGGTTGGGAAAAACAGGAATACACTCATTTTAAGTCAAGTGGTTCTTTCTTGAAGCCACAAATTTTATTTGGAATGCCATAACCAGTTTGCCATCTTCATTTTATTCCTGTCTGGAAGTAGTGTTCTTACTTACTGATATTATACAGTAAATTAGATTGCTGACAAGGGTCACCACGGTTTCTAATCACGAGACAGTTGTGGGTATAGACAGAACAAGCAAATGAGACCCTTGTCTACAGGTCTCTTTCCCAAATCAGGGGTTTCTTAGCCACTTTGTAGGAACTCTGCATTTTGTGGTGTCCCACAGTCATGCAGTCATAACAATTTTGTTTTAAAGTACAGAAGTATTTATGAAGAGAAGGATTAAAAAAAATAAGTAACTGTTAATGTTAGCAAGTGTAGGAGTTCTTTTCAGAGTCCTTGATTATACATAGGCTTGGAAGGGTTAGTTTTTTATTGGTAAATATCAGTACAAACTTCATTTTTGCTGCCCACATACAAACTGATGAAAAATATTTCCATCAATAATCAAAATTTACTGATAGGCAAAGTAAAAAATGCATCTTGAGAACTTCTTAGAGTTAGATTAAAAGATATTTAATTTGTATATTTTGACATGTTGCAATGCCAATTTGTGGTTTTAACAGTTATAAAGCTTTAATTATTTGAATCTCAACGTCTAGTGTAGCAGTTCTCAAACTGTGGGTTGGGACCCCAAAGTGGGTTGTGATCCTATTTTAATGGGGTCGCCAAGGCTGGCGTTAGACTTGCTGTGGACCAAAGCTGAAGCCCGAGCCCCACCGCCTGAGTCCAAAGACCAAGCCCTACTGTCCGGGGCTGAAGCCAAAGCCCAAGGACTTCAGCCCTGGGTAGTAGGGTTTGGGCTTTAGCTTTAGCCTCCCCTGCACCCACTGGGGCTTGGGATGGCTCAGGCTTCGGTCCCCCCTTCTGGGATCGTGTAGTAATTTTTGTTGTCAGAAGAGAGTCATGGTGCAATGAAGTTTGAGAACCACTGCTCTAGTGTCATGAAATGATTCTGTCCCCCCTCCCCGTTTTGACCCCTCCATAATTTTCTTGAAATGTAAACTGTGAAAATGTAAATTGGTAAAAAATAAATATAAATTAAATGTTTTTTAAAATAAACATCGGTATTATCAATCAGACTTATAAAATAAAAATTCAGTTCTGCCGAGTCTAATTATACATCAACTGATTTGATCCATCTTAAGTACTTTGTAGTTAAATGCTGTACCGTCGCTGGTTTGAATGGAGTGGACTATACTTTAAATTATTTACGACTGTAGTTAATGCAGAAAAATAAATTTTGATTTCTGACTTTTTAGCATTGTAGTTTCTCTAGTAGTTTTTTAAATATACAAGCTTTATTATTGCATTTAAATATTTGCAGATATTGGATGCTCTTTTGTATGCTTCCAAATGCTTTCTCCACTCATTTTGTAGTATAAGATTAAGTGTAAATAGTCTCTTGGCCTATCAAAGGCCGTTATCAAGTGTCTTAATGTTTTTGGTCTTTTTGCCTCGAGGTGAAAATCTCGTCAGTGTCTCTTGGACTGTGAAATAAAAACGTTATCTAAGTTATATCTTTTCTGCTGGAGGTTATTGAATATTAGCTGCAGGAATAGTCTGCTTCTTTATAGGTGAGTTAGGTTATTGATTTAGTAATACTTGTTAGCTCAGTAGCATAGGAATAGAGCACATCACCTGTGTCATTTCTTCTCATCATCAGTCAATATCTCCGTAGATGACTTATGTCCTTCCTACATAGTTTTTAGTGCATGAAATTCATTTCCACTTAGTATTTATTTTCAGTCTTGTGATTAGTGTTATGAATAAAACTTAACGCCCACAGTTTTCAACCCGGTTTCCTAAAGTTAGGCTCCTATGGATTTCTCTAAACACAAAAGTTATACCATTGTATAACCCCCTGTAGAATGGATGCAGTTATACTAGTATAGTTTATATCATCAGAAGGGGAATAAACTATAGCAGTATAAACACTGTTATAGTAGTATAACTGCACCCACACTAGGGTTTCACCAGTATAACTGTTTCAGTAAAAAAAAGTCACACTACAAAATCTGTGTGTAAAGTAGGCCTAGGATAATGTGGCTTGTTTGTCAGAAGTGCTCAGCATCTCTGAAAATGAGACTGGTTTTATTTAGGAGCCTGATTTTAGATTCTAAGGTTGGAAATTTTGGGGCTGAATCTTTTTTTTTATAGGTACTTATGTCTCTTCACGGTTGAACTCTTCACTGTGGAAGAGATTATGGAATGCTATAAGAATAAATGTGGAGTTAGTAGGCACCTCAGAGCTTTTGTTTACTGCCTGTTTTTCTCAGTAGGTGTTTAGATGGAAATATGCCCACTCTCATTCCTTCTAGGTAAATTATTCTATATGTGGTAAGTAATTATGAGGTTAGATAAAGATCTGATTGCTATAAGAAGTCTTATCTATGAAGTCTACTGAAAGCACTGTTACCATGCGCCCCTTTTACCTGATGAGATATTGCTGTTAGTGCATGTCAACTCCTTTCCTGCACATTAAAGGAAAGCTCAGAGTTCATGGGCACTTTGCACTGCAAACAATACAGAAAGTATTGCAGATGGCAACTTCTAAATTCACTAAGAATTGTAAGTTTTCAAATTGTATGTACAGAAATTATATAAAAATACTATTAGACCAGTTTTTATAAATGCTTATGGGACAATAGTATTTTGTTATTCAGGTACTTATTGGAATTTGAAAATACAATATTTTATGTTGTGATGGGGAAAGGCCAGAGGGCTATAGGAAAGTGGTAAGGAATCAGTATGTTAGCCCCAGGCTAAGCAAATCCCTGATACCTTATGGCAGTTGCTCCAGGTTAATCAAGACACCTGGGGCCAATTAAGAACTTTCCAGAAGGCAGGGAGGTTGATTGGGACACCTGAAGCCTATCAAGGACTGGCTGGAACTAGTTAAAAGCCTCCCAGTTAGTCAGTGAGAGGGGAGGAGCTGTGGAAGGAGGTTGCGTGTGAGGAGCTGGGAGCAAGAGGCACTAGGAGCTGAGAGTAAGAGGGCATACTGCTGGAAGATCCTGTGGTGAGGATAAAGAAGGTGTTGGGAGGAGTCCATGGGGAAGTAGCCCAGGGAGTTGTAGCTGTCGTGCAGTTGTTCCAGGAGGCACTCTAAACAGCTGCAATCCACAGGGCCCTGGGCTGGAACCCGGAGTAGAGGGCGGGCGCGGGTTCCCCCCAAAACTCCCAACTCCTGATCAGACAGGAGGAGTTAACCTGGACTATGGATTCTACTAGAGGGGAAGATCGCTGAGGCAAGCAAAATCCGCCAATAAGCGCAGGACCCACCAAGGTAGAGGAGGAACTTTTGTCACAATGTCTAACAGTTGATATGCATAGAACAAAGACTATCCAAAAATTGATAGTTTAGTTACATATACTTTCCAGAGAACTTCACTCTTCACTTGGGTGGATTTTCTAATCCCTGTGCAGGAGTCAGAAATCTCATTGTACACAGTGTAAGAGAAGGTGGAAACAAAATAGATTAGTTTAGGTCCTCCCTGCAGACTGTACATATGTAGAAGGTGGTGTGACTACTGTCAAAGTAGAATCTGATAAACAGAATACAACCATTTTAATCTAGGGAGCATGGAGTTCCCATTGTTAGACACTTGAAAAGATGCAAGGGAGTAGTTCAGTATCGTTGTCTATTACTTGTGTATCAGTCCATATTGCTATTTTGTTTTTAAGATCCCCCAACCCCAAAAGATGCACAGCATTGAATTTGTTATTGTCATGATTAACTTCTTCAGTAGTCTCATTCCTTCTAATATTGATGAGGAAATTTACTACCATTTATAAATGTGTATGTATGTGTGTGTGTTTTTTAATAAAAGCAAATGATCTGCAAGGGAATTGTTGTCTGCTTTCCATTCTGTTGTTTGTGAGCAAGACTGTCATCTTGTCTACACACATTTAGTATAATTTAGCACAGGGGTAGGCAACCTATGGCACGTGTGCCAAAGGCGGCACGCGAGCTGATTTTCAGTGGCACTCACACTGCCCGGGTCCTGGCCTCTAGTCTGGGGGTCTTTGCATTTTAATTTAATTTTAAATGAAGCTTCTTAAACATTTTAAAAACCTTATTTACTTTACATACAACAATAGTTTAGTTATATATTAAAGACTTGTAGAAAGAGACCTTCTAAAAACATTTAAATGTATTACTGGCACGCGATACCTTAAATTAGAGTGAATAAAGGAAGACTCGGCACACCACTTCTGAAAGGTTGCCGACCCCGATAGCATAACTTCATAGATGAAGCTTTGGCTTTTGGATAAGTCACCCCGTTTTTTAAAAAGAGCTAAGGAACGGATATTTTGCTTGAGTTTTTCGGGTACTAAAGTTTAGTGTCCAGTTAAGAGATCTGCCCACCCTTGACATGTAGGCACTGAATATTCATTCTTGACTTTTGTAATATCAGCTTTAATTGGTAGTAATCTAGTTTTGTGATGCATTGTCTAATTGGGCTGGATCCTTTGATGTGGTCTAAACCCGTTAATGTTATGGAAGTTCAGACTAGACAGCCAATAAAATATGCCAAAAAGGTAGAACAATTGTAGGAAGGTATGCACTCTGACCATGAGTAGAATGGGATTTTTTTACTTCTCAATAACACTGAAACTGATTAAAAGTACCATTCCACCATTCTTTCAGTGAATGGCAAGTATCACATGTAGAGTTTGAGGGTCAAACACATGGGGAAATTTACAACTGATCCTTCTTAAGTACATTTATTTCTCTTAATTTTACTCATAAAATACGTTAGTTTTCTCCTTACAATCAGACTCTTAATCCTTCAATGAGATCAGAATACTGTATTGGTGGCATTACAACTTCCATTGAAAAAATATTATGCTTCTCTGCAGGATTGAGCAGAAGAAAACTGAGTTTTGATGTTGGAAGTTCTTACTCGTATACACAGAGTTAAATAAAGATACTACTTTTAAAAAGTTACAGGCAACTTTCTACCTCGTGTAATTATAGAATCATATCTAGTACAGTAGATCTTTGATATTTGTACAAGTCCATAGGATCCCAGTTTTGCTAGTTCCTGCATAGTCAAGTTTGTTTTATTTTCTGAACACGCAAGTGGAAGTCTTGGTACTTGTTTGAGAGTGGGCTCTTCAATCGTTGCACAGCTTCAAATCAGCACTGTCTCTTCAAAATTAAAATTAGGATGAGAATTACTGGTTAGCTAGCATTCATGTTTTCATTTATCACCTTCTGTCATGTATTTATGAGATAAGTGTGGAACACCACATAAACTACAGCCATTAGAGTTTCTTTTAAGTGGGGAGAACATTATATCCCACAAGAGAGCATTCTTAGTTTTGTTCTCCTTCGAAAGCTTCAGAAAAAACTCATTTAGATGTTTATATTTTTCTTCTGCTAAAAAATGCCTACTATAACCTTCATTCAGTATTTGTCATTTATTAAACAATTCTTATGATTGTAATAATCCTAACCATAGTCTGTTTATAGTATGTTCAGTAGAGATCCTTGGACAATTGCAGAAAGCCTATAGTAGCAGTCTCATTTGTTTTTATAATTAACTCACTGGGATTTTCCATACATGGTGCACTAATGTTAGGAGTGTTACAGGTCAGCTGATGTCTTACAAAAAATCATTCTGTTTTTTTTTAAAAATAGTATCACTATTCTTTGTCACTAGAAAAATGTGCCAGCACATGGTACTGAAATATAATGGCTCACACTAATCTGTACTGGCCAGAGGGGTTCAGTTAGAGAACCTTATCAGGAAAAGATTCATATGTGGAACCAAATTTTAATCTTTCCCACACAGCAGCCACAAGAGTTGCTACTAACCCATCATGTCAGTCTCTTTTTATTAAAAATATTGCCTACATTGAGATTTTTATCAGGAACACCACACGGATATATCAGTTTAATTCTGGAAGCTGCGCTAAAAAATCTTGTGTTGGCAACTTCTTTTCAAAAGAAATGTTTTCTTGAATTTCACAATAGGCCTGTTCAGGCTTTAATGGGGAACTCTAAAAGATTACTATATCAAAAGATATTCCTTGCAGCCAGCCTATGATTTCCATCGACAAGGCTTTCTGAATTGTTACAGAACCCTAATCACTAACCGTCAGCAGCTTGCTTGTCAGCAGCTTGCTCCTCTGAGGGAAGGAGAATGGCTGGTTATTGAATGTACTAGAAATCTCTGATTAGAGCAGATGGATAAAAATCAATGATTTCTTTTAAAATCAAAAACATTGGATTATTTAAATTAAATTTGAAATTGACAACCTGTAGTAATGCCTAAATTTATTATAATCTATTAAAATAACTTAAATTTAATTTTTTTTAAAAAGCAGTACATGTTTGGTGCCAAGTTTTTAAAGAGAGCCCATCGACTGAACTGGTGGAAGTCACTGGTTAACCACCTAGAACCAAAGCTTGCGAAGTGTTAAAACAGCTTTTGACAACAGTAGCCTTTTCTGGAGGGGCAGAGAGAATATTCACTTCATTTCAGTTTATTCAAATAGGTCAGTTCAGTGACTAGTTGATTCAAAATGAAGAAACCAACTGGTAGCTGAAAAATCACGCAGCTAGCACATACAATAAGCCCAAACACACACTGCCCTTCGTGGTAGCATGTGACCCTCATTTGCCATGTGCACAAATCAATACCAGTCTCCCAGCACAACACAACCTACATACAGATCAACACAACCAGCATACACAATAACCCCAAACATCCCTCTAAAGCCTGGAATGTCTGTTGAATCAGTGTGAAGCAATGGAAAAACCTGCAATATCACCAAGTCCAGTCATCACTGGGATTTGCGGTCTATTACTATCCAATTTTTTCCCCACATATGATTTTATAGATTATACCAATGTGACAGCACAGGATTTCAGCTACTAGTGTTTAGATAATGTTTCTATTCTTTTCCTTTCTGAAAAGTTTTACTGTTTGTGGTAAGTTATGATGATAGACATAGGCGCCGACTCCGTGGGTGCTCCGGGGCTGGAGCACCCACGGGGAAAAATTGGTGGGTGCTCAGCACCCACCGGCAGCTCCCCGCCAGCCCTGCACCCGTTACCCGAGCACTTACCTTTGCCCCGGCCGACGTTGCGGGGCCCTGCCCCCGACGCACCCAGCGGAGCCGACGGAAGTTGGCTCCTATGATGATAGACATCAATATACCAAGTTGAAACAATGGCCGTGCCAACTTCCATGCACTGCCTTACAAGTGTGACAAAACACCATTAGCTACATGGAATGAGCCAAGATCCAGAATAATTAGCCCAGAGAACCCCATGTACTTTATTGTCCCCTTCTTTCAGGTATCATCTCTTGGTTGCTACCAATCACTTAATTGCCGACTTAACATTCCATTTGCCATCTCCTGTTGTTATTGTGCTCCCAGTTGCTGTTATATTTTGCTTCTGACTTGTCCTTTGCATGCTCCATCCTTCAATCCACTACAGTTGTGTTTTACATCTCATCCTAGTTCTGTCTCCCTCAAAGGTTTCTTCCTACTCCATCTCTCCAAATAGGATTGTCTTCCAACTCCAGTTGCTTCAAATGCCAATTTTAGATCTTATAGCTGTGTCCCTAGAGCTTTTGTTTTTCTATGGCTATTTCCCAGAAGGCTTTGACTGCTGTTCTTGCAGTGGCAGAAGCAAAGCTTTGTAGGGTGCATTAGTGCTACTTCTAGTTGACAGGCTGTGAATAGAAAATGTGCTCTGTGGATATTAGTAGCACTGTAGGCTAGCACAGAGCAGCAAAATAGTTTTTTTTTAAAAAAAGCATCACATAATGGAGTAGCATCCTGTTTGCCACACTATGTTTATGGTTAAGGAGGCACTTTCATTAGAAGTCTTTTTCCTGGTCTTAAAATGGTTTTTAAAAATTACCTTATAGGCTATATTTTTCTCATGCTTGTTCTAAGTCCAAAGGTAAATATTCTGTGTATGGAAAGCTTGGTAAAATTTTATTCAGCTGTTTTGAATTATGAAAGGAATGTTGCATGTATGCAAGGGAGCCAGTATGCTTCCATAGTACCCTGCTGGGGCTGCTTTCACATCAGAGTAAGCTGCTGCTCTTGGCAGAGTCTGCCTCCTTCTGCTCATCTCTCTTTCTTGCCTTCCAAGTTCCTCATGACTCTGCTGCAGCACCCCCGTTTCCTACCACATGCCTTGTTTCCAGCTCAATCTTAGCACATCTCTTTTCCAATCTAACTTTCTTTCTCTGCTCCTATTCGTCACTTAAGTATGACCACCAGATCTTTTCCATCCACACCGTACAGATTTTAATTGAATGCAAGGATGAGGGAATTAAAATGCAATCTTTCTGAAGTTGTGAGAACTCTTGACATCAAAATTTTTTAAAATTAATCTATACTGCAAAATGGCAGTATCAGTCTGTTCCAAGTGCATTATTAATAAAACTATATTTATACATTTCAACATCACAGACTAAGTTTTAAAGATTTTTTGACTTCTTGTGCAGTACTCTAATAATGGTACCCAGCTCTTAGATAGCATCTCCTCTCTATTTAATACCTGATTAGAATTCAGTGTTCGTTTTTAATGTTTCCAAATTTGCTAGCGCTAGTAAAAGATGTGCATATATCTGTTGACTCCAGCAAGGAAAGAATTGTGTATTTAGGAAGTACATAAGATCAAGAACTTTAGCTTGGTTAAATTTTAGTTTTGTATGCAACATTCTACCATTGTTTGTATTTATGGGGGAGGAGAGAGAAAGAAGGGCAGGAGCTTAAATGTTTGTTGTAGAAGAGAAAATGTGTTGATTGCTTGGTCAACAGGGTTGCAATGAAAAACTGAATGTTTCCCCCAACCCGTTGCCTTTCTTTTTATCCTTCCCCTTCTTTACAGTCTGTTTCTGTCCTCACCATCTCCCTCTCAAAAACCTCTCTATTCTTTACTTATTTCCTTGTTATCCAGATCCCCTTATGAACTTCATCCTCTCCATTTAATTTTGCACTTTATTGCTTCCATCTGCTTGAGGATTATACTTTATAATATCTCACTATTGTTGCTCTGAATTGACATTTGGAGACCTTTTCTCTTACTGTGATTGTATACCTTGGCAAGGCCCCTTAACTCTAAATTAATTCATAATTTGAAATTTGTAAAAGGGTAAATCCAGACTACAGATTTAAAAAATGTTTTAAAATTGTCAGATGTTATGTCTATGTTGTAAGTAAGGGGTGTGATTCTCCTGTTCATGTACACATACAAATACATATCCACCAGCTTCAGGCAGGTATGTAGTTGGCACGGCTCAGCTCTGCCTTCATTGCTGCTACCAGTGCTACTCCAGCTACACTGCTGTTTATACTTGTGCTTGCTTGATGAAAGCTACTGTGAGCATGTGTATATAAGCAGGAGAATCACACCCATACTTTACTGTGTAGACATAGCCCAAGGCATGGTCTACACTACAAACTTACATCGACGGAAGCCACCTTACATCGACGTAATAATGTATGCGTCTACACTACCATGTCCCTTCTGCCGACCTAACTCGCCTGTAAGGTTGACTTAATTACTCCACCTCCATGAGAGGTGTAGTGCTTAATTCGATGCTGAGGGGTCGACAGAGAGGCAGTGTAGTTACAGCATTGTGTAAGTCGAGTGAATTGGCCTCCAGGAGGTGTCCCACCATGCTCCACTGTTACTGCTCTTGATATCATTTTCAACTCCGCTGCACAACAGCCAGGTACACAGGAAACAACCACTCCCCTGTTAAAGCCCTGGGAACTTTTGAATTCCCATTTCATGTTTGATTAGCGTAGAGAGCTCATGCCCAACTGATCATGACGACTCAGTGCCCCAAACATGCTCCAGGCTGGAGTACACAGGAGGTGGTGGATCATATTGGTCCATGGGAAGAAGAGAGTTTGCAGGCACAGGTTCCATCCAGCCGAAGAAATGTAGACATCTATGAAAAAATCACATGGGAGAGAAGGACTATAGCAGGGACATGCAGCAGAACCACATGAAGATCAAAGAACTTTGGCAGGCATACCAGAAGACAAGGGAGGCAAACAGTCATTCTGGTTCTGCACCACAGGTATGCTGCTTCTATCATGAACTGCATGCGATTCTCGGTAGTGATCCCACCACTACCCCTAAACACAGCGTGGATACCTCCCAAGAGTCTGAGGCCCAGGCCACCTGAGGCAGCAACGAGGGGGACATTCTGGAAGAGGAGGAGGAAAATGGGAGACAGGCAAGCAGTGGATCCATTCTCCCCGAGAACCAGGAGCTATTTTTAATCCCGGAGCCCAGCTGGTCGCAGGACAACATGGTGGCCTCATGTGGTGCTGGAGAAGGCACCTCTGGTGAGTATGCAATTGCAATCAAACTGTAGGGGTTACATGCTCTTATATTTTGTTTAATCTGAAGGAAAAGTGATGTGCCGTGGGCAGGGCCAGCTTTAGCGGGTGCAGGGCCCCACGCGAAGAATGACGGCGGGGCCCCGCCGACTTTGTTGGAGGAAAAAAAACCCCAAACCCTCCAGCCACTGAAACTCGGCGGAGCAACAAAAAAACAAAAATACCCCTGGCAGTGGGTATCTGCTTCCCAGTGGCCACTCCAGCTATGCGAAGGTGCCCTCGCTGAAAAGATTGTTCATGTGCACAGGGATGGCCTGGGACTCCTCCATGGAGATCTCTAGGATACTTTCATGGAGGTACTCTGCCATCCTTTTCAGAAGGTTTCTGGGGAGGGCTGCCTTATTTCTTCCACCACGGTAGGACACTTTCCTACGCCACTGCAGTATGAACTCTGCTGGCATCATTGCGGTACACAGAATAGCAGCATAAGGACCAGGTCTGTACCCAGATGCTTGTAGCATCTGCTCCCTTGCTGCCTCTCACCCTCAGACTGATATCACATAGGGTCACCTAGGGGAGACGGTGGAAGTTTTCATGACAACTGCTAATACCACAAACAATTGAGCATGTGATCCCCCACCCATGGTGACTTCTGGGTCCCTAAACCATGCTTTTTCTAGCATGCTGGTGGTTTGGTTGGCAGGGATCAGGGTTGACCTCAGATTCTGCACGTCCAGGGTGACTATTACGACCAGCGCGTTAAGGGAAGAGAGGGTGGGCTTTCTGTGTTCTCTTGTGGCCACAACCCGCTCTCCTCCCCGAGCTGCCTTGAATAAAGACCGCAATTTGGGAGGTTTAATGCTGGTCCCGGGTCTCAAAGCAATATCCATGTTCCTAGGGGGAGGGGCACTGTCCACCTGCTCACTTGTACTCCCAATGCTGGTTTCCCATAAGTTGCAGCACAAAGCCTGTCACCCATGCCTCTGGGCCAAACTCACCATGGCTGGAACAGGAAACCAGTTCATTGAATATCTGAGGATTCTGATTATGTTGTAGTTTTCACTTGTGTGTAATAAGAGGAGTATTTTTTAAATAGCAACTTTGCACTAAACCCAGGGTATGCACTGGCAATGGTTGTTTTGTGCTTTGCATGCCTCATAGTGGAAAGCTTGGCCTTTAGCACATCCCCCACACCAGTGGAGAGGCTTTTGCACATTAGAAGGCTGAAAAAGACACATGATGACTTGTTCAGCGAGATAATGAATGCTTCTGGGACTGCTGACATGGAGCTAAAGGCCTGGAGGATTTAATTATCTGAAAAACTGGACATGGACATGGAGAGCAGGAGAGCATCCCAGGAGCATGAGCGTGCCATGCAGGATGAGATGTTATGGATTATGAAGGACCAATCAGACATGTTGAGGCATCTGGCTGAGCTTCAAGAAAAGCAGCTTGAGGATAGATTCTCTCTGCAGCCCCTGCAGAACTGCCAGCAAGCATTGCCCTGTTCCCAGTCCCCTTTCCCCAAGCTTTCTAGGAGGCGGGGTGGGGAAGACTTCTGTATCCCTTCAACTCAACACCAGGAAATGGTACCAAGAACAAAAGGAGCCATTCAAAGACCGTTAATGTGCAAGACTACTGTGCTTTCACAGACAAGCTGACTTGATTTCTCCCCTCCCAATTTTATCACACCATTTGCCCAAGGTTAAATTATTTTCTTGTTCTTTCAGTTTGTGCAATAAAAGTCAATGTTTAGAGAATGAAATGCTCTTTATTTATTCTAATCATGGGGATTTGGTGTGGGAGGGAGAGTACAGGGAAACTGATGCAACAGAGGGGATGGTATGGGAAGGCCCAATGCAGATAAGTGGCATACATTACTGTGATTCAATACTGAAACGGGGTTTCAAAGCCTCCTGCAGACACAGAGCTCCTTGCTGGGCTCTTCTTATTGCCCTCCTATCTGGCCGATCAAAATTAGCTGCCAACCTATCCACCTTCATGCTCCACCCTGACTGAAACTTCTCTCCCTTTGCCTAACAGATATTAGGGAGCACACAGCATGTAGTGATGATAATGGGGATATTGTTTTCACTGAGGTCTAACCTAGGCTATGTCTAAACTATGCACCTTACAGCTGCACTGCTGTATGATCTTCTGTGTAGCTGCTCTGTGCCGGTGGGAGAGAACTCTCCCACCGGCATAATTAAACATCTCAACAAGTGTCGGTAGCTATGTCATTGGGAGATACTCTTCCACTGACATAGTGCTGTCCACACCGGCGCTTTTGTTGCTGAAACTTATGTCAGTTGAGGGGTTTTTTTTCCACACCCCTGACCAACAAAAGGTTCGCCCCCAAAAATGCTAGAGTACACAAAGCCCCAGTAAGCAAACTGCTCCAGCAACCCTTTAAACGTCCAAAAGCACATTCCACCACCATTTGGCGCTCGCTCAGCCTATTGTTGAACTGCTCCTTATTGCTGTCCAGGGGCCAGTATACAGCTTCATGAGCCATGGGAGCAAGGGGTAGGCTGGGTCTCCCAGGATCACTATTGGTATTTCAACATCATCAATGGTTATTTTGCGATCTGGAAAGGAAGTCCCTGATTGCAGCTTTCTGAACAGAACGGAGTTCCTAAAAATGCCCGTGTCATGCACCTTTCCTGACCATCCCACATTGATGTCGGTGAAATGGCCCCTTTCGGTTTATGTACTCCTTGGCTAGGGGTCTGGTGCTAAGATAGGGATATGCATGCCATCTATCACCCCATCACAGTTAGGGAACCCCATCGTGTCAAAAACATCTGCCATGTCCTGCACGTTGCCCAGAGTCACCACCTTTCTTAGCAGAAGTTGATTAATGGCCCTGCACACTTGGATCACAACAGCTCCCATGGTGGATTTACCACCTCTGAATTGATTCTAAATAAATAAAATAAATAAATGGAGATATGGCAATCTCCTAGAACTGGAAGGACCTTGAAAGGTCATCGAGTCCAGTCCTCTGCCTTCACTAGCAGGACCAAGTACTAGCCCCTGACAGATTTTTGCCCCAGATCCCTAAATGGCCCCCTCAAGGATTGAACTCACAACCCTGGGTTTAGTAGGCTAGTGCTCAAACCACTGAGCTATTCCTCCCCCCCCGATTCCCCACTGTTCAGTAGCAGTCTGGCATTGCAAGCTTCCACAGAGCTTTCGCCACTCGTTTTTCCACTGTCAGAGCAGGTCTCATTTTAGTGTTGTTGCGCTTCATGGCTGAGGAAAGCTCTGCATAAAGTTTCTGGAAAGTGGCATTCCTCATTCGAAAGTTCTGCACCCACTGCTCGTCATCTCACATAATGATGCAATCCCACCAGACAATGCTTGTTTCCCGGGACCAGAAACAGTGCTCCACCATGTTCAACTGCTGCGTGACTGCCAGCAGCAACTGGGAATTGTTTCATTCTATGGCTTGCAGCAGGGCTGCTTGAATGACATCACAGTGTTCTGCACAGCAGCTCTTGTCTCATCTCTGGAAATACTGTAGGATAAGGCATGAGGTGATTGGTAATGCTCATAACAAGGTTGCACAACTGAACGGGGTCCGTGCTTCGTGGGCTGTGGCGTACACACGGCTAAGCCAGGCTTTCTAAAAAAGACACGAGGCAATATGGGTTGTTTGCAGTTGATATCATGGTAGGGAGGAAACTGCATCATGGAAGGTTGAAGATATGTTCCAATTCCCATCTGCAACAATGTTTTGGTCCCATGAGGCATTGCAAGCCCTTCCCAAAACCCTTGCAGCTAGTTGCACTGTGGGATAGCTACCCACAGTGCACTGCTCTGTGCATCAATGCAAGCGGTGCTAGTGAGGACGCACTCCCACTGACACCATGAATGTGGTGTGGAAAGGCATGACTGACTTTATGACTGCAATGGTTGGATGTCAAGTTACATTAAATTGACTTAATTTTGTAGTGTAGACATGCCCTTAGTGTTGAAAGCACAGTCCATTTATAATTACAAAAAGGTTTCCTTCTCCTGTATCTGTCTAAACTTATCTGCCGCATTTTCCTCTGTTTTCTAGCAGAGTAAACATTGACTGATTGATGCAGGATCTTTTGCTCTGATCAAGTAATTTTACTTCTTTCTTTAAGCCTTATCAATTCATATAAGATACTGACTTCAGGAGACTCAGTAGACAACATCAGTAGAGAAATAATAAAGTTAAAATTACTTTGCTTTTGAAGAGCCTGCTTAGTTAAGTTTAAACTTAATGCAGTCCTCCTCTTTCAATTCTGGCAACACCTATATGATTCAGCACTGCTTTTCCTGTGAGATATCATTGTATGGTGCATCTATTCCTTTTAAGATAATCAATCTCTCTCAAAAAAGCATTGCCTTCTACCTAATACTTACTGTCTCATCTGCAAACTTAGTAAATCCTGGCAGACTGGATCCTGCACTAGTAAGTCCTGCACTGTCTCATTAGTGGTCATATTGGATCACTTACTATAACTTTAGTCTAACTTCCACATTAGTCTAAAAGATATTTTAGGGAAAAATTAGAATCTTGTATGAGAGATGTTGGGTTATATTATATTATTGACCACTACCATTGACTGCATTCTGAAGCGATAGTGTGATTTAGTTGCCTTCTTTATCAAATCAGAACTTTACACATGGAAGAAAAAAATGAAACCTCTGAGTTTTAGATTTTTTAAAATATTGATCTGACTTCTTGATGATGATCCTTTCAAAAAGTTGCCCTTATCTGACCATATTAAGTAGGCATGGGTGTCAAAGTTCAGGAAAAAATAAGCTCCAAAATCTCCATTCCTCCCATATTTCTGCAGACCTTTTCCTCATTTTCTAGGGTTAAACCATTTTTGAGGGTTTCAAAATTTTAATTAACTAACTTTTAAATCTTTTTTTCTCCCCCCCCCCCCCCCCCCCCTTCCAATTTTGTGCCGTGTTGCATGTCTGAATTCTAGCTAGGACTGGAGCAGAGGGAAACTAATCTCTCAGTATTTTTCCAGTTGTAAAAGAAGACTGAAGTACTGCAAATTTCAAACATGCTCTCAACCAAATTTTACTATTTTAAGCTTTAGATAAGCTTCAGCAGCATCTGTATTTTTGGGTGTAATGTGAACTATCCCAGAAGTTTTAACTTCTTTGCAGTTCACTTGTCACAGAGGAAACCTTCAGAATTTGACCCTTCTAACTGAGCAAACGAGTGAATTTCCCAGTTAAATATTTGATCTCTATTGATCTTAAAGATACACCATTCATTAAAATCCTCTTACCTAGCTATGGAAAATTCCTGTAGGTTTTTCAGAGCAGTGAGCTAGATAGACAGCTTATGATATACATGAAAGGGAATTCCAAAGGAGGATTCAAATGTCTGTTTCTGAAAATTGATACTCCATTGCGGAAGTCTGTTTCTGAAAATTGATACTCCATTGCGGAAGTTTGTAGACATCAGTAGTTCAAGGATTTTCTGTTCATAGGGTATTAGGGAAGAAATATTTCAATTCAACGCTATGCTCGTTTTTTAACTTCTCTAGTTCATTATTTAGGAGGTATCAGAAATTTCACACCTCTCCCTTGGAGGTTAGAATGGTTCTTCAGTTTTTCAGCACAGTTCATTTAGCTTTTATTTTAAATGAAAACAATTATTTGAAGAAAATCTAGATAATCTGTTGAAGCATCTCTTTGATTTCATGAATCCCTGTCTTCATCAAACAAAGCTTAAAAGAGAGTATCTTCCCCCGCTCCCAAGTTGATTCCTTGGTTCACTGAAATTGGGAAGTAATCCATTCTTTCCCCTCCTTTCCAGCCCACCTAGTAGTTCAGAGTAGTTTAGACCTGGCTTCCATTTGTCAGTGTGGCAAGTTTTTTGCTTGCCTTGCCCCAGTCCCAGCAGACTTCGTCTGTTACAATCACACCACTGTGTTCAGCACTGATTTGAAGATCAAAGGAGAGTTAGGGCACGACTACACTTAAAATGCTGCAGTGGCACATCTGCAACGGTTCAGCTGTGCTGCTGTAGAGCTTCAGTGAAGATGCTGCTATGCCAATTGGAGAGCTGCTCTCGTCGGCGTACTTAATCCACCTCCGCAAGAGGCAGTAGCTATGATGACAGAAGAAGCCCTTCCATCGACATAGCGCTATTTATACCGGGGGCTAGGTTGATATAGCTTTGTTGCTTAGGGGAGTAGATTTTTCACACCCCTAAGCGACATAGTTATACCAATGTAAGTTTATAGTGTAGACCTGACCTTAGCTGCAGAAGTGGAAACCAGTTACTTCTACTGAGATGTGTGTACAGTCGGGAATTTTAATATTCTATCTGTCCTGAAGGGGATTTGCTGCTCTGCAGGATAAATTTGATTAAACATGAAGTTTCTGTTTTGGGGTTTGGGTACTTGTTGGTTTTTGTTTTTTTTAAGTCTTCCTTATATCATGTGGAATTTTAAGATTTCAGAGTTAGAAGTGACTGTCTTTTCGATGGCATCATTCCCCATCATGTAAAACATTTTCACACTCTTGGGCTGACTCAAGGACAAGAAGTTGGCATGCTGTGGCTTACTAAAGTAATGTCAATGGTGTTATAATACAGAATTTATAAAAAATACATAAGTCCATACAAGCAGAATTTTCACACACATTCACAGATGCTTTGCTCATCTTCACACTTATGCTTGTGCAAAAAGTTGAGTTATATGTGACTCCCATCATATGCTAATCTCTGTTCAGGACTGTAGTTGCCAACATATTTTTAAATAGCTTTGAAAAAGAGAGCTGTACAATAAACTTTGCACTGCTGGTTCTGCAGCGGGAAGTTTTTGGTCTTGTGGTGAACTTTAGCACTTATCTAATGCTTTGCATACACCAACTACTTAATTTTCACAACATGCCTGCGATGGGTAAGCAATATTCTTCTTCAAGTAGTGTCCCTGTGGACGCTCCACTCTAGGTGCGCTTGCGTCCCCTGCACCTTTGATTGGAGATTTCACATAACAATTTCCGTTTGGCCTGCTCATCAATCCGACTTAGTCTTGTGCACTGCACCATAGTTATATAGCACTGCACAGGTGAACCACCCTTGGTTTCTTCTTGACGAGCCTTAGCAGCTGTCAATGTTGAGCTTCCCTCCACTGTGACCCTTAGTTTTCATAGTAGTTTAGTTTGTTTTTGTAGTAATTAGCGTAGTAGTAGTATTTAAAAAAAAATCCTAGTTTTTTTAAAGGACCATTGTTTAACCATTTTTATATTCCCAGGCTACCTATACAATACATGGGGAAATTTAGGTGCCCAAGAATGGGATTTATAGAAGCCAGCATTCTGAGTGGGGAAGCATCTAAGCTAGCCAATAGGAAATGCCTATTAGGAGGCACCTCTCTCTGAGTATGATCCACAGCAGTAAGCATGAAGTGGGCGTCGATTTATGAATTTGCCGGGATGCAAGTTAGATTTTAAAGCTGAAATCTAAATAACCGAGGTTTGCCAAAGTATAATAGAATTCAAGAGGATAACCCCTTTTTAATTGAGTCCAGGGAGCGTTGCCTTACTAGTTTAACACTAGGTTCTTTTCAGGTCAACTTTTTTAACTTGAACAGTATCTCTCAAACTGGAACACTTGCTTATTCTTAACCAACCAACAATTTATTAATTCACACAAAACCATATTAATATATAATGAGCAGTTCACCAGTCAAACACAGACACGGCCAGTATAGTCTTGCAAGCAATTATCAGAGTCTAAAATTGAGGCTCAGTAGTTATATCAAAAACAATGTAAATTATCAAGATTTCTTACTACATTTACTTATGATCAGCAAATTTTCAGTTCTTTGATACCTAACACATTCATCACACTTCCAAAGGTGCACTTCTCTTTGAGGAATTTTTAAGTGTGTGGTTACTTCTCTTTGACTAGGCTGGTCCAAAAAGGATAGATTTAGAATATTAACTGCAATTGCTTAAAATATTTTCAATCTCTCTTAAGCCAATTTCCTTGAATTTATAAAGGAATTAAAATCTAAAAGATGGTTACTTGAGTTTTACCGAGAGAGTATAGACTCAGCAAGATAACCTACAGTTATTTATATTAAAGAATAGAAGGGGAAATACAATCTTTAAAATTAAATGTAACCACATTTTTTTATTTTCTTAATCCTGGGACGAAGGAGAGTCCTTTCTACATGACTGGTCCAGGTGTCGGTCGCACTTTGGATTCTGCAGCTTCTTGTGTTGGGTTCAGTCAACTCCCTTGAGCACATAGTGACCTCATTGGAGGGGGCTGTTACCCAGGGTTTTCAGAACCCAAAGTAGTGGTAACTTAATTGTTTTAACTTGCTGCTGGGGAACCTTAAATGACAGCTCCTTGCCCAAAGAAAAGCTTCCTTGGACTATTCCAAAGCAGATCTTTTCACCTAATTTTTATAGTTAACTTAATAAATAAAGCATGCAACTGATAGTGATTCCTAGTGGGTTACCAGACTAACTCTTAAAAGGGTTACCAATATTTTTAGTTTTAGCAAAACTATTTATTATTTTTTTTACTAAAGCATTTCTCATCATCATAATAAAATTTACATCTCAGAGGTGCCAGAGGCACTTAAAATCAAGGTTGGCTGTTCAAACATTTTTATTTTTATACTATACTTAATTTTTATTTTATTTTATTGCATATATGGTTAGGCAGCAGCTAAGAAGGGGTTTAGAGGATATGAATGTTGGATTTAAAGTGGCAGTTATACTCCTAAATTCCTTTGTGGGTCTAGCCCTGAGTGATTAGGGACACTGGGAGAAATCAAACCAGTGTGTTCAAAATATGTTTCCTGTCTTTTTCAAAAAGGGTTAAGCATGATTCTTACTGAACTGTTACCAGCATGATTTTATATAATGAACTGTAATCAGATATACTGCGGAAGGCTGATTAAGCTGTTGATGCACTGAAACAGGAATACACCCACACATGTACTGTACTGTAGGTAATTTGCTTGTGGAGGTTTAACATTAAAATCTAAATAATGTAGAATCTGTTTTTATTTTATGAAATGTTATGCATGCATGCAAACCAGCAACAGATGTAGATATTTTCCTTTACTGACTATAGTTACTAGGTAAGACAGTAATCAGAGAGAAAACCATAGATGACAAAAGTTACGTTTGTTTTGTAAACTACTTTAGACCTTTTTTCTTTCTTAAACTCAAGTTGACATATTGAAATATGCTAGGGACTAGCTTGTAGAGCTATCTGTCAAGTTCAGGGCAGCTGCATCTGTATTCCCCATTCATGGTCCTTTCCAGCTCCTCAGCCATCACCTTTCTTGAGTAGAGACTGGTATCTCTCCCTCTTCTAACTGGGATTTTTTGAGGCTGCTCTGTTTCCTGCTTACACTGTGATATCCCCAGCAAGCCAGACTGCATAAACAGGCCCAGCATCTATGCTTTGCTTTCTTTTTGAAGGCTATGAATAACATAATTGTCAACAGTTGTGAGTTTCCGCACAGCTCTTTAAAAGCAAACACACTTATTCTCAAGGTAAAAGCATTACAGAAAAAACACATTAAAAACAAAAAAGGAACCTACAGATATGCTAATAAGCTCATCAGATATCACTCCTCATCTCCAGCAAGGATACTGGTAGGAGTCAGTCCTTCAAACCACACAGAGGTGGTGGTGGTTGTTTTTTTTAGCTCAGTGTTAGCTCAAAGCCAGAACAACCATGGACAGTTCAGTATTTCCTTATACATCATGCGCCTTTGATCTTGGTCTCATTTAACAGGTGATCAGCAGACAAAGTCCCACTTCTCAGGGTGTAGCTTCAAAACGCTGGGTTTTTGCATAATTGAGGGTGCAGAATTTGCATTGCATTATATAAATATCGTTTTGTGTGTGTGTGTGTGTGTGTATATATATATTTGTGTGTATAAAATTTGATTTGTCTATGTAGACAAATTAAAGAATAGCATCTGTTTCATGATTGATGCTAGGGTGACCAGATGTCCCGATTTTATAGGAACAGTCCCGATTTTGGGGGTCTTTTTCTTATATAGGTTCCTGTTACCCCCCACCCCCGTCCCGATTTTTCACACTTGCTGTCTGGTCACCTTAATTGATGCGGAGGAATCCATACCAAAAAAATCTTTCTAATGAGAGAATCTTTTGTGCTTCTTGTTGAACAGGGCTCTTACTCTATTCTCTCCTCTCAAAATCCATCCTTAATGTCCACTTTTAATGTGAGTCAACCACACTGTTATTTAATAAGATATTTATTTTATATGTATATTTGTTTGTTTTTTAATTGCAAATGTTGTGGCCATACAGTGCACAGATTTATGCTGAGATAATTTTAGTACTGTAGCCTTTGTCTTTTCTCTCCATTCCCCCCACCCCGCCCTTGTTTTGTTGACTTTTTATGAGGCCTAACATACTTGCGGGTGCTGTAAAGTAATAATTCAGTATCTGCAGATGAGTTTGCATTTGGAGTATTTGGTCTCTTCATGTTGTACCACTATAAACAATCTGATTCTTGTGTTAAAGTAAATTCTTACATGCAGAAAGAGTATGCTCTGAACACTTTAAAACTCCTCAAAGCACTAGGCCTTTTGTATTAATGCATGTGCTCTTTACCAAGGACTGTGGTTTTACCTGTTCTATTAATTGTTCTATCAATCTGTTTGTTGTGTGTGAGGCTGAAAGTTTCAAGATCTCCTTGTAACTTTTGTATTTTATGGTTATGTTGTTAATAGTTTAATTCATTAAGCTTTGTCACCAGATTCTCAAGATTCAAAAACTCAAGTGAATCTTTGTACTTTAAATCTTTTAATAGCATCTGATAAGCATTAATAGCAAGTCTCAGCTATTGATCTGAGAATGTGCTAAACTATTAGCCAGCGATAAACCCTATTTGCTTGAGCTTTAAAATTTTAACACATTGAGCCATCAGATCTTGTTTAGCTTTTAACTCAAAATGTGTTGGAGGCATCTACAATATACCTAATGAGAAAAGCAGCTAGTTATGAGTTGTTACCTTGTTTCACAATGTGGAGTTTGGATTGTTTATTTTTGTTTAATTGGTAAAGTTGATGTTTTGGGAAAATGAATCCTTAATAAACATGGTTATCAAAAGGCAAAAAGCTTTTCTTATATTTAAGATTTTCTCAAAAATAGCAGAATTATCCACAGGGAGCTGTGCTATTATGCTTGTTTACGTTACATAAGAATTGGAAGCCTAAGTGCTTTTTGGGCTAGATTTATGGAGCCTCATGAGTGTAGATATATACAGTATATGTGCCAAACTTTAACTGAAGATGGTTTTCCTTTTTTGGTATACAAAATGACCCCTTGTTCTTGGGTCTGAATGGAACTAAAAATAACATTTAAATAAAAATCCATGTCTTTAACAAAAAGCTTTTCCATTATAGAGCCTTCATTTTTGTTGGTTCTTGGGGAGTCTTTGTGCAGCCACAGACGACATTTAAAGAATACTTAGTGACTTTCTGAATCAGTTGTATTTTTTAAAAGTTTTCTGTGCTGCATACACAATGTAATTTTAAAAGAAGAAATATTTCATGCAACTGTATTTTTAATTAAGAACAGATGTAAAGTATAAAGCAAAGAGTTTAAACTACTTAATTTTAATAAGGACAATAGCTTTTTGTTTCTCCTCAAATTAAACTCTCTGTTCGGGGCTCCTAATACTTCTTTTTAAGGGCCTCAAAAGTAAAATAATGGCAGTCCTGTCCTTAAAATTTTTTCCCTTGGCACTCTGTTTTAAAGAACACTCAATTGACTTCCTTTGAATTATTCTCAAAGGGGATGTAGTGCAGGAATCTTTTGAGGTGCATCTGGATATATATCCTTTTATCTTTGAGTGTTAGTTCTCGTTTCTATCCAGTACTGTTATCAAAACAAAGTCTTTGTATGCAAGTCTATATCTGCCTATAATTACTCAGTTTCCATTCTATACTGCTGCACATGCAGCCGTTTATGGTGATCTCTTGACCCAAAAACCTAGTGTACCTGTCTCACAGAGCTAATGTGAGGATTGATTTTCAGTGTGTGTAGCTTGAACACATAACATGCTAAAGAAGAGGCTATTATCAATACGCTCCTGTTATTTTGTGTAGCTCACTCATGGAATAGAATCATAGAAATGTAGGGCTCATGAGGTCGAGTCTTGTCCCCTGTGCTGAGGCATGACCGAGTAAATGTAAACCATTCCTGTCAAGAGTTTGTCCGACCAGTTCTTAAAAACCACCAGTGATGGTGATTCCACATACTCCCTTGGAAGTCTATACCAGAGCTTAACTACTCTTATCATTTGAAAGTTTACCTAATATGTAACCTAAATCTCCCTTGCTGCATATTAAGCCCATTACTTCCTGTCCTACCTTCAGAGACACAGGGAAAAATTGATCCCCATCTCCTTTGTAACAGCACTTAACATGTTTGAAGAGAGTTATCCGGCCTCTTTCAGTCTTCTTTTCTCAAGACTAAACGTATCCAGTTTTTTAACCTGTCCTCATACGTCAGGTTTTCTCAACCTTTGATCAATTTTGTTGCTCTCTTTTAGATACTTTGCAATTTGTCCACATTTTTCTGAAATGTGGCACCCAAAATGGAGGCCTCACCAGTGCAGAGTAGAGCAGGACAGTTGCCTCCCATGTCTTACATATGACATTCCTGTTAATACACCCCAGAATAAAAGCCTTTTTCACAACTGCATCACATTGTTGACTCATATTCAATTTGTGATTGACACTAACCCCCAGATCCTTTTCAGCAATATTGCCACCTGGCCAGTTATACCCCATTTTGGTAGCTGTGCATTTGATTTTTCCTTCCAAAGTGGAGTACTTTGCATTTGTCTGTATTTAATTTCATTTTGTTGAATTCATACCAATTCTATTTGTCTAGGTTGTTTTGAATTCTAATCTTGTCCTCCAAAGTGCTTGAAACCCCTCCCAGCTTGATGTCATTTGTAAATTTTACAAGCATACTCTCCACTCCATTATTGAAGTCATTAATGAAAATACTGAATAAAACTGGACCAGATGATCTGTGGATCTTTATTTTTGCTAGTACAATTTGTAAGCTGTCTTCTGTTGACCAAAGTGTTTTTTTTTGTTTTATTTTTTTGTTTTTTTGGAGCAGTTATTTATTCCTTTTTGAGATCAGCAGTGTTAAAATTTTGTGCTCTACTCATTACCTCAACCTCAGCTTAATAGCTTTAATAACAAACAGCTGCCTTTAGAATCGCATAATTAAAATTCAGTGTAGTTCTTCCGTTTAAATTCACTTTTTTTTACAGTTTTAAAAATATCACCATTGCATAGTTTCTGGAGAATTAGGCATTTTGTAGTTAGTTTCAGAAAGGGACAATTTTTAAAATAATTCCAGAATTACTTACAAAAGTTTGTTTTAGGCTTCCCAAGTTATTTCTGTCTGCCTAGGTCTGGAAACTCCCTGTGGAGAAGCATTCTTAACATTCTGTTTATGTATGTATGAAATATGCTCCTTTAAAGGACAAAGAATCTTTGTATCTCACCTAGACTGTGTGTGATATCAATAAAGGGAGTGGTTTAGATAGACTAAAACAATTCTTTCATAGGCGGATGAAGAGATTTTTGACTGAGGCATACAGGATCAGAGGTGTTTCACTACCTTCATCCAACCAGAAGTAATTCTGTTGGTAGTGTAAAAGTCTATAGCCAGAGCATAGGTCAGTACTATATTTCAGAATCACTAGAGAGCATAGCTGTGGGAACTGTCTGCTTTTATAGTGTATTACAAATTAGAAGTCAAAGTTTCAGCAAAAGAATAAACGGACACAAATCTGACATCAGGAATCATAACATTCAAAAACCAGTAGGAGAACACTTCAACCTCTCTAATCACTCAGTGACAGACTTAAAGGTGGCAATTTTGTAACAGAAAAGCTTCAAAAACAGACTCCAACGAGAAGCCGCTGAACTTGAATTAATATACAAACTAGATACCATTAACTTAGGTTTGAACAGAGACTGGGAGTGGCTCGGTCATTACGTTAATTGAATCTATTTCCCCTACTTAACTATCCTCACACCTTTGTGTCAACTGTCCGAAATGGGCCATCTTGATTATCACTTCAAAAGCTTTTTTCCCCTGCTGATAATAGTTCCTCTTAATTAATTAGCCTCTTACAGTTGGTATAGGTACTTCCACCTTTTCATGTTTCTCTGAATGTATAAATATCTGCTTACTGTATATTCCATTCTATGCATCCAATGAAGTGGGACTGTAGCCCACGAAAGCTTATGCTGAAATAAATTAGTTAGTCTCTAAGGTGCCACATGTACTCCTGTTCTTTTTGTTTTCAGTAGTGATCAAAACACAAAGATTTTTTCCATAAAATTAGTAGTCCACTGGCAAAAATATTGAAATTTTAATAGAAACTAGTAGTAATGGAGTGCCTGATTTTGTAGCAGTTATGTGTGCATAACTCCCACTGAAGTTAATGGGAATTTTGTTTGTGCAAGGACTGTATATTGTATTTTAAAACCACCAAGGAAAGAAATAAATATGCTGAATGCTAAACCTATTTTGAAATGTACTTAGAATGTAGCATGGGATATTTGGACATTTGAAACTCGGTGTCAGGGAAAGTAATTTTTTTAAATACATATTTTGAGTATCCTTCATTGGCTTTACCAAGAGAGGCCTAACACTCAACTGGATGGCATTTCTGTTTGTCTGTAATGTAAATTTGGAACATCACCGTTTGCTGCAAATTGGAACACCAGGCAAACCCGATTCACAGGAAAATTAGGGCCCTAGATTGCCAGGTACTGTAGGCAGAGCAATCTCTCTCAATCTCTCTGCTACCCCCTACCGCTGACTACACATTGGGGCGGAAACTTAATTTGCTGTATAAGAACATTCTCTCTCATCTGGACTGTAACTGAAATAAGAGAACCTTAGAGGGTGGGCTTATCAGAGGGAAGTGGGGACCTTCGGGGGTGTGTGTGGATGAGTCAGAGTGAGTAGGTGAAGCAGAGATCTGGTGTGAAGTGAGGGGGCAGTGGCTTTGATGATCAGGGGGGGAAGGATGGGAAAGCAGGGGCCCACAAGGCCCCAGAAGGGCAATCTGGGTGGGTGGGCATGGAAGTAGGGACCAGGATAGGAAGATGGGGGAATAGGAGTCACACACAACCCTGGGAATGTGGGACCACACAGAGCTTCTATCATGATGGGTGGGGTAAATAGGGGACAGTGGTATGCTGGGCTGAACACATGGGTGACCCAAAGAGCTCCTGGCATGAGGGAAAGGGTGGTTGAATGGATTTGCAAGACGTCCTTGAAATAGAAGGAGTTTGAGGGGTGAACGGAGGAATGCAAGGAGACCCTGGCTGAGCACATTACACCCACCTACAGAGGCTGCAAAGTGTGCATTCCCATAGTTGTAGGTCATGCTTTCTTCTGTCGAAGAAACTGTTCTTCCAGTCATTGTTCATTACCACTGCATTGTTACCAATCTGTTTTTATGTTTGAAATTCTTTTGCTTTATTGATTTGCAAAAGTCATGGAAATCAATTTGTCAGTTTTCTACACAGAAGAGGGCAAATAAAGAAAAACAGAAATATTTATTGGAGGTGAGGTGATATGGTGGCAGTGACTGGTGTTTTCAATTTTTCTACCACATTTTAAAAATACTATTTGAACAAAGTATATTATGAAGCATTCTGTCCAGAAAATACATTGGTTAAAATAAAACGTTGAAGCACTTGAGTACAGAAGGAAAGAATACTGCATTGGACAGGTATAACTTAGATAAGAATAATGAACTTTTACTTTCTTCATGGCCCTAAACCCAGTCTTTAAAACGTTTGAAAAATTAATCATTCAGTATTATTGGGACTTGTATGTATGGGTGATGGAATTATTCACAGTACTGTGAAATCCTAGTACAGTTAATGAAAATGAATGAGTTTGTAGCTGAAGAGGAGACCTGCAGTACCCTTATATTACATAAACGTACATTCAGCAAACACATTTTGACCAGGTGTGGAGAGAAACCAAAACAAATGTGCTAGGCATGTGTTATCTAAAAAGAACAACCTGTTTATATTGTCATAAAGTTGGGATAAAAAAATCTGGGTGTGCTATGCTTGCTTCAGTGATTAAACTAAATAACTAGTTGATCAGACTGATTTCATTTTGTTGCTCTTCTCTGGGCTCTTTCCTGTTTGTCCATTTTTTCCCCAAAGTGTGGTGTCCAGAATTGAGCACAGTATAGAGGCCTCATCCGTGCTGAGTAGAGAAGCACGACTACCTGCTATGTCTTACATACCAAAATCTGTTGTTAAACCCTGGGATGATGATAGCCTTGTTTGAAACTGCATCACATAATGGACTTGTATTCGATTTATGACTGGTTATAACCTCCAGATCCTTTTCATCAGTACTACCATCTGTCAAGTTATTCCCTATTTTGTAGTTGTGCTTTTGATTTTTTTTCCTTCCTAAGTGAAGTAATTCACACTTGTTGCTGAATTGCATCTTGTTGAATTCAGACCAATTCTCCTATTTGTTTAGGTTGTTTTGAATTCTAATCCTGTCCTCCAAAGTGCTTGTAACCTCTCCCAGCTTGGTGTCATCTGTAGATTTTTATAAGCATCCTTACTACTCCATTATCCAAGTCATTAATGAATATACTGAATAGTACTAGACCTAGGACTGACCGTTGCAGGACCCCATTGGATATGTCCTCTGCATTAGACAGCGAACTGTTGATAACTACTCTTTGATTATGGCCTTGTACGCCCTCCTTTATTGTAGAAGCAACAAAGGGTCCTGTGGCACCTTATAGACTAACAGACGTATTGGAGCATAAGCTTTCGTGGGTGAATACCCACTTCTTCAGATGCATGCAGTGGAAATGTCCAGGGACAGGTATAAATATGCAGGGAAGAGTCAGGCTAGAGATAACGAGGTTAGCTCAATCAGGGAGGATGAGGCCCTGTTCTAGCAGTTGAGGTGTGAACACCAAGGGAGGAGAAACTGCTTTTGTAGTTGGCTAGCCATTCATAGTCTTTGTTTAATCCTGAGCTGATGGTGTCAAATTTGCAAATGAACTGAAGCTCAGAAGTTTCTCTTTGAAGTCTGGTCCTGAAATTTTTTTGCTGCAGGATGACTACCTTTAAATCTGCTATTGTGTGTCCAGGGAGATTGAAGTGTTCTCCTACAGGTTTTTGTATATTGCCATTCCTAATATCTGATTTGTGTCCATTTATCCTTTTGCGTAAGGATTGTTCAGTTTGGCCGATGTACATAGCAGAGGGGCATTGCTGGCACATGATGGCCAATTTTTTTTTAAAAACTGTAAGAAGACCAAAAAAATGCCACCATGGCTAAACAGCAGAGTAAAAGACAGTTAGAGACAAAAGGGCATCCTTTAAAAATTGGAAGTCAGATCCTAGTGAGGAAAACAGAAAGAAGCATAAACTCTGGCAAGTCAAGTGTAAAAATATAATAAGGCATGCCAGGAAAGAATTTGAAGAGGAACTAGCTAAGGTGATGGTTCTCAACTGTGGTCCACCGCTTCTTCAGCGAAAGCCCCTGGCACGCTGGGCCAATGGGGGCTGTGGGATGCGGCGGACAGCACATCCGCCTGGCCCGCGCCGCAGCCCCCATTGGCCTGGAGTGGTGAACCACGGACAGCGGGAGCTGCGACCGGCCGAACCTGCGGATGCAGCAGGTCAACAAACCGGCCCAGAGCGGCAGGGGCTTTTCTTGAAGAAGCGGTGAACCACAGTTGAGAACCACCGAGCTAAGGGTACACAAACCAACAGCAATTTTTTTTAAAGTACATTAGAAGCAGGAAGTCTGCCAAACAGTCAGTGGAGCCACTGAACAATTGAAGTCCTAAAGGAGCACTCAAGGAAGACAAGGCCATTGCAGACAAAGTAAATTAATTTTTTGCATAAGTTTTCACTGCAGGGGAGTGGAGAATATCCCCATACCTGAGCAATTCTTTTAGGTGACATATCTGAGGAACTGTCCCTGGTGAAGCGTCACTAGAGGAGGTTTTGGAACAAATTAATAAATTAAACAGTAATAAGTCGGCAGGACCAGATGGTATTCACCCAAGAGTTATGAAGGAACTCAAATATGAAATTGCAGAACTACTAACTGTGATATGTAACCTATCGCTTAAATCAGCCTCTGTACCTGAGGAGCAGAGGTTAGCTAATTTAACGTCAACTTTTAAAAAAGGGATGCGATCCTGGCAATTATAAGCCTGTAAGCCTACCTTCAGTACTAAGCAAATTGGTTGAAACTATAGTAAAGAACAGAATTATCAGATTAGCAGCCGTGATAGTCTGTGTCAGCAAAAATAACAGGATTACTTGTGGCACCTTAGAGACTAACAAATTTATTTCAGCATAAGCTTTCGTGGGCAACAGCTCACTTCATCAGATGCATTGATAAACTTGATATGTTGGGAAAGAATCAACATGGCTTTTGTAAAGGGAAATCATGCCTCACAAATCTATTAAAATTCCTTGAGGGTGTCAACAAGTATGGGGACAAGGGTGATCCAGTTGATATACTTGGACTTTGGATTTTCAGAAAACCTTTGACAAGGTCCCTCACTAAAGGCTCTTAATCGTAGAAGATTAGGGTTGGAAAAAACCTCAGGAAGTCATCTAGTCCAGCCCCCTGCTCAAAGCAGGACCAATCCCCAACTAAATCATCCGAGCCAGGACTTTGTCAAGCTGGGCCTTTAAAAACCTCTAAGGATGGAGATTCCACCATCTCCCTAGGTAACCTATCCCAGTGCTTCACCACCCTTCTAGTGAAATAGTTTTTCCTAATATCCAACCTAAACCTCCCCCACTGGAACTTGAGACCATTGCTCCTTGTTTTGTCATCTGCCATCACTGAGAACAGCCTAGCTCCACCCTCTTTGGAACCCCCCTTCAGATAGTTGAAGGCAACTTTCAAATCCCCCCTCACTCTTCTTTTTTCCTCATAAGTCATGTGCCCCAGCCCCCTAATCATTTTCGTTACCCTCTGCTGGACTCTCCAATTTGTTCACATCTTTTCTCTAGTGGGGTGGGCCCAAAACTGGACGCAATACTCTAGATGTGGCCTCACCAGTGCCGAATAGAGGGGAATAATCACTTCCCTCTGTCTGCTGGTAATGCTCTTACTAATGCAGCCCAATGTGCCGTTAGCCTTCTTGGCAACAAGGACACACTGTTGACTTATATCCAGCTTCTCGTCCACTGTAATCCCCAGGTTTTAAGCAAAGTAAGCTGTTATGGGGTAAGAGGGAAGGTCCTTTCATGGATCAGTAACTGGTTAAAAGATAAGAAACAAAGGGTAGGAATAAACGGACAGTTTTTACAGTGGAGAGAGGCAAATAGCGGGGTCCCCCAGGGATCTGTACTGGAACCAGTGCTGTTCAAGATGGTCGTAAATAATCTGGAGAAGGGAGTGAACAGTAAAGGGGTGAAAGAGGATAAAAGTTACTCAAGGTAATTAAGATCATTGCTGACTGCAAAGAGTTTTACAAAGGGCCATCACTAAACTGGGTGACTGGTGACAAAATGGCAAATTAAATTCAATGTTGATAATTGCAAAGGAATGCACAGTGGAAAAATAATCCCAATTCTACATACAAAATGGTGGGGTCTAAATTAGCTTTTACCACTCAAGAAAGAGATCTTGGAGTCACCGTGGATAGTTCTCTGAAAACATCCACACACAGTTTGGCAGCAGTCAAAAAAGCTAACAGAATGTTTGGAACCATTAGGAAAGGGATAGATATTAAAAATATATATAGCAATGCCACTATATACATCCATGGAACGTCCACACCTTGAATGGTGTATGCAGTTCTAGTCACCCCATCTCAAAAAGATATATTGGAATTGGAAAAGATTCAGAGAAGAGCAATGAAAATGATTAGGGGCATGAAACAGCTTTCATATGAGGAGAGATTAAAAAGACTGGGACTGTTTATTTTAGAAAACAGATGTCCTAGGGGAGATATGATAGAGGTCTATGAAATCATGAGTGGCATGGAGAAAGCGAATAGAGAAGTGTTTTTTACACCTTCACATAACATAAGAACTAGAGGTCACCCAATAAAATTAAAGGCATCAGTTTTAAAACAAACAAAAGAAAATACTTCTTCACACAACACACAGTCAACCTGTGGAACTTGTTGCCAGGGGATGTTGTGAAGGCCGAAAGTATAACGGTTCAAAAAAGAATTAGATAAATCCGTGGAGCATCGGCCTATCAATGGGTATTATCAAGATGGTCAGGGATGCAACCCCATGCTCTGGGTGACCCTAAGCCGCTGACTGCCAGAAGCTGGACTTGGGTGACAGGGGATGGATCACTCAAAATCTTCCTGTTCTGTTGATTCCCTCTGGAGCCTCTGGTATTGGCCATTGCCAGAGACAGGATACTGGGTTAGCTGAACCATTGATGTGGTCCAGTAAGGCTGTTCTTATGATCCTGTATGTTCATAGAACATCTTAGGTTGACTTCAGTTGCGGCTGAGAGTGCTCAGCACTTCTGCATATCAGACCCTCCGGTCTCAATAAGGGCACCTGCTGACTGGCCCCTCCCAGGCTCAAAATGAGGAACGCACAATTAGTGACCACATATTAAAAGTTTGGCTTGTGAAATAATTGAAAATTCAGTAGTTTTGTGACTGAAGTAGCCAGTCATCAATCTTCAAGAGTTATCCTATTAAGTTATGTAAAATGATTTTTATAAATAATGGTTGATGAAGTGTTACTAGGAAGACAATTGCATGTCTGAATGGCTGCACAAAAACATCAGTATCACAAACTGCTTGCACTGTTTTTGCTATGTGTACTGGAATTAGTTTGCATTTTTCCTTCCTAAATGTTCAGCTTTATATAAATACCTGCTGCTGTTTCAAACCGGTTCTGTCTCTGGCAGGTGAAATTAAAACATACTGCCTTTGGAAGTAGAAAATGTTCTGGCAGGATATTTAATTACTGTGGAAGTAAGTACTCATTACTTTTGAGAGCTGACTGCAGAAAGTACTAGTTTTCCTAGAAGCACCAGAGCCCTTGATTCATAGACAATACTGCATTGTCAACGTGGTGCTGGTTCAGCAGCATCTTTCCACAGATATTTGGCAAGTGTTTAAAGGCCACATTTTGTGTAATTGGTTTGGTCTTTGAAAATGATCCACTTCTTTTTGTTAAAGGATGTACACAGCAGTACAGGATTTTATGCTGACATTCTCATGCCTTTGTCTTCTACCAATTGGGGCGTATTTGTATAACTTTTTGTAGCTCCTCAAATAGTAACAATGCTTTGTGATCAGTTTTGGTGCTGAGGAGTGTAGAAGAGCATTTCTTTCAGTAGCCTTGTGAAGCTGGAATATAGAGGAGCTGTGATATTCACAGTATTTTGCCAGCAAGTGAAACATTTCCATATCTGGGTATGCAAAAGTGTGTGTGTGTGCGCACGTTCACATTGTGTATATGTAGCAAGTGGGAAAATGGGGTTGAGGGGATGCTACATATTTTCCAAAATATTCAGCTTTTGTGCAAATAGGACTGTGGGGGGAAAAGCATAGGATAAGTGTTACTGAAATAAGTTATGTCTACTGTAGAAACCTTTTAGGACCTTTTTCTCGTTAGCTTTTCTGCAGTTTTGTTGTTAGCAGTAGTATAAATAATTGTGAAATAGTAACAAAGGGGAACAGTGGATATTGATTTCTAATTACTCACAAGGGTGGTTGACATCTAAACATTAGTCTTGCTTACAAACCTTAAGAGAATTGTATTCTTCTAACTCAACTAGTCTACAGAATGTGTAATAAATCAATGCTTTCTACAGTATATGTGTGCTTTATTGTGGAGCATACCTGTCACACTGAAGTATTTTATGACCTAGTTAGGGTTCTTGGGATATTGTGCATGGGCTTAGAGCTGTCGCCAGGGGCAGACTGCTCTCTGCTTTGTTTTGTAATATTCTCTGCCAGCCAACCTATAAAACAGCACTGACCTGTTCAGTAGGTGTGCTTTGTACACAAATGCTGCATCCAAAAGTAGTAATAGTCTTTCTATATGCAAATCAATAGGTACAGTACATGAAAATTCCACCACTCTACATTTTTGATAGTGTTGGAGGGTTAAAAATGAAGTGTTCGTTTTACATATAACTTTAGTGTAGTAATTTATTTAATACATTTGGTTGTGGGATAATGCATTTACATAAAATTACTAATACTTTTGTCTCCCTGTTTCTCTGTTCTAGGCATAAAATCATTGGATTATAATAACTCCGAAGTTTTAGAACCCAAGTGATGTTAAAACAATTTAGGCCTATTGGAATATGGCCACCTGTTAAAATGCAGAAGCTAAAGGAGCTATTACATATCAAAACTTATTGAAGACCAGAATTTCCTGGATATCTGTCATTTAACCGCTTCCTTAAATGACCACGATTGGGATCTCATGCAACCAGTGTATATTTTGGAGACTATTCTCCAAAAGGGAATTGTGCATTTAAAAAGCAGAGATGACTATTTCTTTTGGAACTTACTAAAGCTAAACATATTTACAAATCATGACCAGCTTGAAGCGGTCCCAGACAGAAAGAGCTGTTGCCACAGGGGTAGCAGTTGGAACAGATGGAGGTTCTAAAGTCCACTCAGATGACTTTTACATGAGGCGCTTTAGGTCACAGAATGGCAGCTTAGGATCTGCAGTCATGGCTCCAGTGGGGCCTCCACGCAGTGAAGGTTCCCACCACCTTACCTCTACTCCTGGTGTTCCCAAAATGGGAGTTAGGGCCAGGATTGCTGATTGGCCCCCAAGGAAGGAAAATGTCAAAGAAACTAGCAGATCAAGTCAGGAAATTGAAACATCAAGTTGCCTTGATAGTATGTCCTCTAAAAGCAGTCCTGGGAGTCAGGGGAGCTCTGTTAACCTGAATGCTAGTGACTCTGTCATGTTAAAGAGTATCCAGAACACTCTTAAAAACAAAACAAGACAATCTGAGAATCTAGATTCTAGGTTTCTTACACCTGATGGTTACCCCAGTTCCCCTAGGAAAGCCCTTCGCAGAATAAGACAACGCAGTAACAGTGACATTACCCTAAGTGAGCTTGATGTGGATAGCTTTGATGAATGTATTTCACCCACTTTTAAATCTGGGCCATCACTGCACAGGGAATATGGCAGCACATCCTCAATAGATAAGCAGGGAACTTCAGGGGAGAGTTTTTTTGATTTATTAAAGGGTTATAAAGATGAGAAGTCTGATCAGAGAAGCCCAGCTCCAGCCAAGCTCAGTGAACTTCTGATAGCCAGTGGAAGCAAGGGTTCAGGATTCTCTTTGGATGTGATAGAAGGACCTATCACTCAGAGAGAGAACCTCAGACTCTTTAAGGAAAGGGAGAAACCACTTAAAAGGCGCTCAAAATCAGAGACTGGAGATTCTTCTATTTTTCGTAAGTTGCGTAATGCCAAAGGTGAAGGGGAACTCTCAAAGTCTTCAGACCTTGAAGATAACAGGTCAGAAGACAGTGTCAGGCCTTGGACTTGTCCAAAATGCTTTGCCCATTATGATGTTCAGAGTATATTATTTGATTTAAATGAAGCAGCAATCAACCGACATAATGTTATTAAAAGAAGGAACACTACAACAGGAGCTTCTGCTGCTGCTGCAGCATCATTAGTTTCTGGGCCCTTGTCCCATTCTGCAAGTTTCAATTCTCCTATGGGCAGCACTGAAGACCTGAATTCAAAAGGAAATCTCAATATGGACCAGGGGGATGATAAAAGCAATGAACTTGTGATGAGTTGTCCTTATTTTCGTAATGAGATTGGCGGGGAAGGAGAACGGAAGATCAGCCTGTCCAAATCTAATTCAGGTTCCTTCAGTGGATGCGAAAGTGCCTCTTTTGAGTCTACTCTTAGCTCCCATTGCACAAATGCAGGAGTGGCAGTACTTGAAGTACCCAAGGAAAATCTTATGTTACATTTAGATAGAGTGAAAAGATACATAGTTGAACATGTGGACCTTGGTGCATACTATTATCGGAAATTCTTCCATCAGAAGGGTAAGTAACCTTCTTTTCCTACAATATATCAGTATTTTTCTGTGACTCCAAATAGGAAATTATTTTGGCATGTACTAATTCATGCAAATCTTACTGTGGAGTGCTGTATTCTGCTGACATTTTAATAACTTAGAAGTAAGTTTACCCATAATAAAAAAAACATATATCTTAATTCAGGGCAAAAACCCCAAAACATTTAAATTAAGTTAAAAGGCAACAATCTTTATTTACGTGCATGTTCTCTTTCATTACAATTATCACTCTAGGAAAAGAATTCTTATTCACATAATTCTACCAAAAAATCAGTATTTTTGAATAGCAGCCGTTTCTTTCTTAGGTAGCAACTATCTTAAAAAACAGCAGTAAGAATCAATCTTTTTGTCAACTAGCTTTCCATAGGCAATGGTGGATTTTTCCAGGGGATGGAGAGAGATATATAGAGAGAGAGATAGAGAGAGAGAGAGAAAAAATAAAAATGTGGACACACTAACTGTCAGAGCACCAATGCATGTGTAATTGGATTAAAAATACAACATTATTTTGCAAAAACAAAGTACCTGCTTTTGCTTCCGTTGAAGTCAGTGGCAAAAACTCTAGCTGATTTCATTTGGAATAAAGGTAGGTCCCCTGGCTTTAAATAAAATCGCTGCATATATCGTTCTTTACAACCAGTAGGATAATAATTGTACTATCTTAGTCAGACAGCCCATGATATTGCATAACTAATGCTGTAAAATCCAGGTATTATGTTTTTCATAGAATCAAACCAATGGTAACAAAAATAACCTGAGATAATTTCAGTACTGCATTAGTTCCTTGTTTAACATTCTAGATTTAGAATTACATTCAGGTTAGAAATTTAGGCTTTTAATGAAACATACATTAAAAATCATATGCTGAAAAGTCTCTATTCATGTCTTATTTATAAAAGCTTGAAGTATTGAAAGGGAAAGCGTTTTAACAACTGAATTTGTTTACTTTTTGCATTTCATTTTGGCATGGATAATGAAACTAGACTGACTAGTTTCTGGTTCTCGTATAGGAGCACATACATTCCCAAACTGTGGTCCACAGAACACTTTCTGACAATACGCAGAAAAACTGACTGTTGGTTATACTGGCTGGAACTTCATTTCTAGTTGCTAAGTTACATTAAAAGACAGCTAAAAAAGAAAGGGAAGTTCTCTGTGTAATTATGAATGGGTGGGGAGGGATTCATAAGATACTTTAAGATGAGGCCCACACAATGAAAATGTTTGAGAACCCCTGACAGTGCTGTTGTGTTTGGATTCCCAGTGTTTAATATTTACACAAACCTATTTGTATTTATTTTTAAATGTTTGAATGCTGCTATTGATATAAATTTGTATACAATAAGTAACTAACAAAATCTACATTTTGGTCTTAAATTACTTGACAGCATCCTTTAACCATGAAATTGTGGCATCACTTGAGTCAAACATTCATATACAGAAATATTTATAGTAAAGAATCCTATTTTAATGTTGTCAAAATGAACTAAATATTGGAAGTGTCCACACTCTGCATTTTAATGGTTTTCTGTTCTTCTTTTCCTTGATAACTGACTTTAATTTAGAACCATATGTCCAGGGTTCAGATGGCTGAGCTGCTTAGTGCATGACATGCATACCTGTCATGTGTTCTTGCGGGCCAGATGGATCTTTACGCATGTGGGTAGAGGACTGTTGCTTCTGTTGATTGCCAAGGGTACACTGCAGCATCTGCTTTGCAGAAAGCCCCTCTACCTCTCCTCTTGTTCCTCTGACTGCTGGATCTGTTCAGGAAGGACCAGCTAGAAGAACAGTCAGTGGCAGCAGTGGGTGGCCAGTTGGCAGGGTCAAGAGTTATTGGAGTTCATTACTGGCCCCAAGTGCCACCATTAAGTCCCCAGCCATCATCTCAGACACTCCAGCTGCCATCCACTTGACCCTTATCTTCAGGGTAGCCTTGGTGCCACAAGCAAAGCCTATAAGGAAAGGGTGGCCATCTCTGTGAAGGCCAGCCTGTGGCTTCAGTCCTACTGAAAGTAATGAGAGATGGTGGCCATTTTGAATAAGTGCAAAAGTTCAGAAGATAAGCCACCTAAAAATTGTAGGACTCAAGATCGTAGCATGAGAATTCATAATTTTGGAATGTTCATGCCATGGTATTGCTGCTCATCAAGTGTTTGGGCCACTGCATCTTGGCTTTGTGTTTCAAAATGCATGGTGGATACATGACAGTACTATACATTTCCTGAGACGGGCTATTTTTGTCACAGTAAGGTCCAGTTCAACATATGATAATTTCAGAGGACACCTGCAAGAGTTATGCTGTTTGTGGCTGTCATTCTCAATAGGACAGTATGAGCTTTGGCCCCCTACTTATGTCTTCGCCAGCTGTTCACAATGAGTTTATCATGGTATTTTGTAGTCCCCTAGCTACAGTTACAGCTTCTACAAAACTGCTTCCCATCTGTTTGAATTAGGTCCAAACTTCCAAACTAATTCTTGGTTTACTTTATCCCAGTGAGTGAATGTTAATTGGAATCACTGTAGTAAGTGTCAGAAAGACTCAGAGGCTTGGTATACAGAACTTGAAGACAGACAAGTTTAGAAGATAGAAACCTGTAGATGTTTCAATTTTGAAAATGCTTCTTTTTCAAGCGAACATGTCACCTGCTGACCATGTAAACATACAGAGACTTATATTAGCACTAACTCACATTTGCCAAGTTGTGTAGCTCCATGTGTCATGGCGCACACACAGAGAATGTAATGAGCTAATTTGCATATTTGCAAATAATGTGTATGCAATGATAAATTTCATCTTCTGTTCAATACACCCTGCCCCAAGCAGTGGCACGGTTAGGACATGAAGTGATACAAAACTTGGTATCTGTGTCAATTCCCTGGTGCCTTCTATTCACGGTCTCAATAGGCTGTACAAAACATTAGGGATGAAACACCTCGCAGAAGGCCCAGCTGTCTCGTTTGGAAGCTGTGCAGGAAACTCTAAAGGGAAAAGAGAATATGTGGGAGTGTAAGAGAGGGATTAAGGTTCGGTGCAAGAGAATGTGGGATACAGTGGAAAAGAGAGGGATAGAAGGAGGGAGAGGGTCAGCAGATATATAAGGGAATGTGGACACAGGCGCCAACTTTTGTCGGCGCCGGTGGGTGCTCGCGCCCCCCGGCCCCGCCCCAACTCCACCCCTCCCTGCCCCTGTTGGATCCCTCCCCAAATTTCTGCCCTGGCCCCGCCTTCTCCCCCAAGCACACTGCATTCCCCCTCCCAGGCTTGCCGCGCGCCAAACAGCTGTTTCGCGGCACAAGCGCTGGGACGGAGGGGGAAGAAGCAGGACTCGGCAGCGCGCTCAGGGGAGGGGGAGGAGGCGGAGCGGAGGCAGAGGTGAGTGGGGAGGGGAGGGGAGTTGCCGATGGGTGCAGAGCATCCACCAATTTTTCCCCATGGGTGCTCCAGCCCCGGAGCACCCACGGAGTTGGCGCCTATGAATGTGGATGCAGGATGGAGATTGAGGGGAGCACAATGTAATTTGAGAAGCAGGAGGGAGACTGGGAGCAGGAAAATACAGTAAAAGGTATAGGACAGGAGGTTAGAACACCATGGAAGAAAAATGTGAGTGCGGTAAGGACAGAGGTGGAAACAGTTAAGCGGATGGGTGGTAACATAGGGGAGTGATTGGCGAGGTAAGTTTAGAGGGTGAGAATGCCAACTCTCCCATGCAGCGGGTTGGGAGAGGAGGTAACTGAAGTTCCCCTCCAAGTAGCTAAGGGCAGAGCCTGGCCTTTTTGGGTGTGCGTGTAACAACATGTCAGCTTGGATTCTGAAAGTGAAATGATCACCCACAAATAGAAGGTGGAAGAATAACTTCTCTTAAGACTTAAAAAATTCTTAAGGCAGAACAAAAATGCACAGTTGTGCTCCTTTTCTGTAGTCACGATGTAAAACAATTGTTGTGAAGGAGAAAAGAAAGTACCCAGCCTCCAGCAGAGGAAAAAAGTTGCAATTAGAGTGTCCCATTTCCCATGCAGTACTAGATAAACAATTCGTGGAGTGCTTGAAAATGTTCAGAACTGGCTGTATAGGTGCAGCAATGCTGCTTTTTCAGTGATATTATGGCAGGTGCAGGCAGATCCCTCAAGATAGGTCATCTTGTGTTCATATACAGTACAGGATAGAGTTGGCTTGTGTATCTCTGATCAGATGGAGTCTATTATAATCTAAAAGGTTAAGGAAGCAGTGAGCAAAATTGTTACTGGGAAAACTAAATAAATCAGATGATGTGAAAATATCTACATATTCTTAATCGCCAAACTCTGAAGCCTGAGGGTGAGGAAAGAGAGTGAGATCAGAGCCCAAACTCCAATCTGAGCTGCAATATCAAAGCACCACATCCACACAGTTATTTTGAGCACTCTTGCATTAGCACCTCTACCACAAGTCTGTGGATGTGGGCTGGAGGGCTTGCTCCCAGATGCCGTGTAGATATACCCTTGTAGGACATATGCATTTTGGTTGCTGTACAAAAAATAAACAATAGATCAATATAAGCTAATCTGCTAAGGGTTAAACTTGCTGTTATATGAAAAAGCATGCTTTTTAAAAGTTGAGAATTACAAATTTATCCAAGTTTGTAATAGCGCTTCCCAAATTTTAATTAATTTTTGAATAAAGAACTTTCAAATATACCATAAGTTGTGCACAGTCTACACATACTACTACATTCAAAGTTTTGTTTTGTACTACTTTGAAAGGAAATGTAAATTCTCTAATGAGTCTAATTTAAACCAGGAAATTCCCAGAGAATTGTTTTTAGAGTGGTAGCCGTGTTAGTCTGTATCAGCAAAAAGAACGAGGAGTACATGTGGCACCTTAGAGACCAACACATTTATTTGGGCATAAGCTTTCGTGGGCTAAAACCCATGTCATCAGATGCATGGAGTGGAAAATACAGTAGGAAGATATCTGTAGATAGATAGATAGATACAGGCTCAAATAAAGACTGGAAGTGGATGGGTCATTACACAAACTAAAAACTATTTCCCCATGCTAATTTCCCCCCTACTGTGACTCACACCTTCTTGTCAACTATTTGAAATGGGCCATCCTGATTATCACTACAAAAGTTTTTTTTCTCCTGCTGATAATAGCCCACCTTAATTGATTTGTGTCGTTAGAGTGGGTATGGCAACCCCCATCTTTTCATGTTCTCTGTGTGTGTGTGTGTGTGTGTGTGTGTGTGTGTATATACACATGTAATGTGTGTATATATATACACATATACTTCATTCTTTCAATTAAAAGATTCAGCGGGGGGCGGGGAATGTCACCTATGATTTTCAGAATTCTCTGTAAAAAGAACGAGGAGTACTTGTGGCACCTTAGAGACTAACAAATTTAGTTGGGCATAAGCTTTCGTGGGCTAAAACCCACTTCATCAGACGCGCGCGCACACACACACACACGCACGCACACACACACACACACACACACACACACACACACACATCTTCCTACTGTATTTTCCACTCCATGCGTCTGATGAAGTGGGTTTTAGCCTATGAAAGCTTATGCCCAACTAAATTTGTTAGTCTCTAAAGTGCCACAAGTACTCCTCGTTCTTTTTACAGAGAATTCTGAAAATCATAGGTGACAATCCCCCCCCCCCTTTGAATCTTTTAATTGAAAGAATGAACTTCCAGCCTGAAGTTCAACTAGGACCTGTGTTGCTTTTTTGGTAGGGCCTGTAATCTTCTGTTACTCTATGTATTCTATAAATACTTACAATATTATGATGTAATAGGACTTGTTGCCTTGTGAAATACTTGTGTTTATAATTTACGGAGTGTTTCTCTAAACTCGGTCTGCCAGGCAGTCTAGATCGGAATGTAACTAGTCACTCAAGATAGGTTTCCATTTAACTGTATGACATACTACATTAGTGGCAACTCTTCTCTCACATCACCGACTTCAATCCTCATGCAAAACAGTCCAAGAATTATAAATAGTAAAGAGGGCTTCTAACCCAACTTCTGAATGCTTTGCTTAAGTTTTCAGGTCTACATTTTGTTGGACTACATTTTTTTCTATGCTAGAAAATTTGGATTTGTGCATACGAATTGAGTAATTTACATGTGTAAAATAAGAATTAATTCATTTTACCTGTCACTCAGCAAATAAGTGATTGTTCCTTCTGCCATATTTTCTACCACTTTGTCCAGTCCAATTTTAAACTCAATTAAGACTTAATTTTCTATTGGGGTACTACTCCATGGTCTCACTGTTATTAAATGTTTCTTGATAGTCATCCTAAATTTTCCACTACGTAATTTTCTCCCTGCATTAACGTTATGCCTTTTTTCTCACTTCTCAAATAATATTTCACTCTTTGACATTTATACCCTTCAAATACTTGTCGAGGTTTATTGTATTGCCCCTGAACTGTCATTTGTCAAGCTATAAGTTAGTCTACAGAGAGAGTCAAGTATAGTCTATACTACTTTTTACAGTATAATCAACACTGTCATTTCATATTTAAATATGTAGTTCTGAGTTTTTTGCATCCATTCATTTGCTTTCCATACTTTTACTTTTAATGCATTGAGTCAAATGTATTGATTAATTTAGTGTGAGTGAAACTTACTCCTTTGCAAAGGGCCAGCATAAGGGGCAAACACATGTTAAGTCCCATTTCAGCCCTGTTTTGAGTACAGGCACAAAGACGAATTTCACCCTATAAATATAGATAGATCACATTGGTGAATTGATGGCTAAGGGTGAAATTTTGGCTTCGCTGAAGTAAATGGCAAACTCCCATTAACTTCATTGGGTCCAGAATTTCACACTTAATAAATTATCTGAATGCAAAATGTTTCTGTGAGAGCTGTAACATGAATTTTTCCTTTATTTTTATTTTTATACCCAAGAACACTGGAACTATTTTGGGGTAGATGAGAGCCTGGGTCCAGTAGCTGTGAGCATTAGAAGAGAAAAACCAGATGAAATAAAAGAAAATGGACCTCTATATAACTACCGCATCATTTTCAGAACCAGTGAGGTAAGAAAAGTATGAGTGGAATAAGGGGGGGAAGAAACTAGTAGTGAACAGGCAAAGCCAGATAGTATGTGGTGAAATCATAGATCCAGGTAGTTGTTGTTGTTTTTCAGATATTGGAAACCAGAAGGAAGCCTGTGTGTTGCTCATCATGATACATTTTTGTCTTCCACATATAAATATGCTACAGTAATCTCTTTACCAATAACCATAATAAATTATATTTTACAGAATAAAGATAAATATTTCACCAAGTGAACTATACAGTAGAATTCCACAAATAAGCAGGTGTATTTGAGCAAATCACTTTGGTTAGGGCTTGAAAAATTTACTGGACCTCATGGTGAGAGGCAAGTAAACGAATATGGAATATTCCCCACCCTAACACTTTAGGTGGCAGTGCATTGGTCTCTGAATCCTATTGTATTTTTAACAGCTAACTAGTACGTGTGGAGGGGAGGTGGGGTGAGCAGGTGGGAACAGTGTACAGAATTAGCCTTCTTTTCAGGTGCGGAGTCTGGGCTTTATTGTTGATCCCATCTTTCCTGTAGATGTTTGGTAGATTGGAAGCTTTCCCACAGATTCTTCTTTCTTTTCATTCCCTCCCTCCCTCTCAGCTGCTGCAAGGATGGTGTTTCTTTTCCTCTTTGCTTTTTTCCTATCAGAATGAAAGGATGGATATTCCACTCATCTTTCCTTCCAAACTGGGAAATGTCATTCTCTTCCTCTTCTTTTTCCTCTCCCATTCAGATTATATCTTCACCATTGTTACTGTTTATGGCACATTTATTTTAAGAGTGGCCATCTTCATTGCTTCAGTTCTTATCCTTTAGCTGGAGTGAAGATGACCAGACTCTTTGTCAATCTCAATCTTTGTAAATTTAAGCAACAGAAACTACTAACCTTCAGCTGCTGCTAAGAATGCTGTCTCTGCTGGGGGAGTGAGGAGGTGCGTTCTGTACTTATGCAGGTGTTGGTTTCACCATTTCTTCCTCCTATTGGTAGATTTCTGGAGCAGCAAAATTAAACCTGAAACCACTGGTTAGTGTGAGTCCTTTTGTTCAAACTGCTGGGGCAGCAGAAGTGAAATTAACCAATCTTTTGTAAATTACACTTTGTTACAACAAAGGGACTGTTTCACTCTTGGGAGAATCTTCTCAGTGACAAATAGGGGAGGATGCTTTTTTAAAGCTGTCTTATGTCTGAAGATATGTGTTCCATTTGTTGTTGTTGAGTTTTATTATAAAGGGGCACACAAAATTGTTTGGCATTCCCAAAGGTAGGGCACAGGTTGTAAAAGCAATTATAGATTTTCCTGCTGTTACTTTCTGTGTAGCTTGCTAACTTTAACTTACTTGACATTTACACTTGTCTTATAAAGCTATTGAAACTTACTTTCTCACCATTAATTTCAAATAAAGTTCTATATAAGGTAACTATGATGCAAATTTCTTCTCCAAGAACATTCAAATGGACATTGCTTAGTGTATCTCATCTGAAGTATTCAGTTCAAATGCAGTTCAGTGCACAACTAGGACTTTTGTTTCCTATTTAAAGATCAAACTCTGATAAATAAAGATTAGCATTCAGCTTGCAGACCACCTCAGGCTAAACTTAGAGTACCACTGGCAAAAGTTGTGGGATTTTTTGTCTCTTATATTTAATAGAATAGAGGCTTACACTTAGGGATTTTTTTTAATCTTAATGGTCTATTTTATTAATCTGTGCAAGACATCCCATATCTTGCAACAGAATAGTAGTCCTTTTGGATGAGTAAATAAGATAATGGAAGGATGCGTGTAAAAAATAGAACTACTGTGCTTTCCATACTAAATTAAAATAAAGATTGCATAGACTTATTACTGGATAAATAATTAGGTAAATGCGTTTTTTAACTCTATGCAGGTTTTTATAAATCTCTAATGACAGAGATTCCACAACTTTCATAGGTAATTTGTTTCTGTGCTTAATTTGCCCTTACAGTTAGGAAGTTTTTCCTAATGTCTTACCAGATGTCCCTTGCTGCAGTTTAAACTAGGGCTGTCAAGTGGTTAAAAAATTAATTGCAGTTAATCACGCTGTTAAACAATAATAGAATACTATTTATTTAAACATTCGTGGATGTATTTCTACATTTTCAAATATATTAATTTCAGTTACAACACAGAATACAAAGTGTACAGTGCTCACTTTATATTTATTTTTATTACAAATATTTTTCACTTTAAAAAACAAAAGAAATAGTATTTTTCAGTTCAACCAATACAAGTACTGTAGTGTAATCTCTTTATCATGCAAGTTGAACTTACAAATGTAGAATTATGTACAAAAAAAACCTGCATTCAAAAAAAAAAGAGTAGAACGTAAGAGCCTCAGTCCAATCAGTCCTACTTCTTGTTCAGCCAATTGCTCAGACAAACAAGTCTGTTTACATTTGCAGAAGATAATGCAATTGATATATTTGAAAATGTAGAAATACATCCAAAATATTTAATAAATTTTAATTGGTATTCTATTGTTTAACAGTGCGATTAATTACGATTACGTTTTTGAGTTAATTGCATGAGTTAACTGCAATTAATCGACAGCCCTAGTTTAAACCCATTACTACTTGTCCTATCTTCAGTGGATGAGAACAACCTTTTATGTACTTGAAGACTGTTATCGTGTCCCCCCGCAGTCTTCTCTTGTCCAGAATAAACAAACCCAGTTTTTTCAGTCTTTTCTCATAGGTCATGTTTTCTAGACCTTTAATCATTTTTGTTGCTTTTGTTGACTTTCTCCAGTTTGTGCACATCTTTCCTGAAGCGCGGTTCCCAGAACTGGACACAGTATTCCAGTTGGGGGCCTTATCAGTGCTGAGTAGAATGGAAAATTACTTCTCGCGTCTTGCTTACAAAACTACTGCAAATACATCCCAGAATGAGTTTTTTACAACAGTTTTATACTGATGACTCATATTTGGTTTGTGATCTACTATACGCCTCAGATCCTTTTCTGTAGCACTCCTTCCTAGGCTGTCATTTCCCGCTTTGTATGTGTGCTATTGATTATTCCTTCCTAAGTGGAGTACTTTGCATTTGTCCTTATTGAATTTCATCTTATTTATTTCAGACCATTTCTACAGTTTTTCAAGATCATTTTGAATTCTAATCCTGTCCTCCAAAGTTCTTGCAACTCCTCCCAGCATGGTATCATGCACAGACTTTATAAGTGTACTCTGTATGCCATTATCAAAATAATTTATGAAGATATGGAATAGAATCGGACCCAGGACCAATTCCTACAGGACCTCACTTCATATGCCCTTCCAGCTTGGCTGTGAACCATTGATTACTCTCTGAGTACAGTTTTCCCACTAGTTGTGCATTAACCTTATAGTAGGTTTGGCTAGGCTATATTTCCCTAGTTGGCTTATGAGAAGGTTGGGTGAGACAGTACTAACGTCAAGATATATCACATCCGCCGCTTCCTGCCTATCCACAAAGCTTGTTACCTTGTGTAAAAAAGGATATTAGGTTGGTTTAACATGATTTGTTCTTGACAAATTAATGTTGACTATTACTTATCACCTTATATCTGCTTACAAACCGACTAACTGATTATTTGCTCATTATCTTTCCAGTTACCAACGTTAAGCTGCCTGGTCTAAAATTTCCATGGTTGTCCATATTCTCCTTTTTATAGATAGATACTATGTTCTCTTCAGCCAGGTATTTTATTAGACCCTGCTGACTTGAAGACATCTAACTTGCCTAAGTAATTCTTAGCTTGTTTTTTCCCTATGTTAGCCTCAGATCCTACCCAGTTTACCTAGATCAGGCCTGCACAACATGCGGCCCGCGGGGGAGTGAGTAGGTAGGCTCACTGTGCGGCCCAAAATCTGGGACTGTGTCCGTTGGTCCTTTTTGCTGCTTGTCTCTGGGCTGGGGGTTGTCCCAGTGCTGCAAAGAGGGTGTTCCCAAAGGAAGGTGCTTGCTTCTAACCCCCAAGGCCATCAGTATGTCTGCTTTTCTCTAGTCAGCCCACTTGACAAGTTTGATTGTCCTTGGTCTGGTTCCCATCCCCTCTCCAAGGGTTGCAGCTGTCTGGAGGTGCCTGCCTTCCACGCCTTCCTCATTCACACCTCATTCATTCAACAAGGCAATTGAATACAAAATGGGGGGAAGATCTTATTCTACTTCTAGCAAAAAGACATTTTTCTTTTACCTTAATTATACTACCTTAGGGGCCCGCTATAACATATTACCAAGTGTGACGGGGCAAGGCCAGAGGGCTATAGGAAAGTGGTAAGGAACCAGTATGTTAGCCCCAGGCTAAACAAATCTCTGATACCTTATGGCAGTTGCTCCAGGTTAATCAAGACACCTGGGACCAATTAAGAACTTTCCAGAAGGCAGGGAGGTTGATTGGGACACCTGAAGCCAATCAAGGACTGGCTGGAACTAGTTAAAAGCCTCCCAGTTAGTCAGTGAGAGGGGAGGAGCTGTGGAAGGAGGTTGCGTGTGAGAAGCTGGGAGCAAGAGGCACTAGGAGCTTGAGAGTAAGAGGGACGTACTGCTGGAAGATCCTGTGGTGAGGATAAAGAAGGTGTTGGGAGGAGTCCATGGGGAAGTAGCCCAGGGAGTTGTAGCTGTCGTGTAGTTGTTCCAGGAGGCACTCTAAACAGCTGCAATCCACAGGACCCTGGGCTGGAACCTGGAGTAGAGGGCGGGCGCGGGTTCCCCCCAAAACTCCCAACTCCTTATCAAACACAGGAGGAGTTGATCTGGACTGTGGGTTCTACCAGAGGGGAAGATCTCTGAGCAAACAAAAATCCGCCAATAAGCGCAGGACCCACTGAGGTAGAGGAGGAACTTTGTCACAACTGGTGTTAGGGGTGGGATTGGTGTGCACAGCGCGTCGGAAGAAGAGGGGTGTTTAAAAAAAAAACAAAAAAACAAAACAAAACAAAAAAACGGGAAGCGGGCTTATTTTTTTCTCACCACAATGGAAGATGTAATACGGGCACTGATACAAGCCATGGCTGCCCAGCAGGAGGCTACCCACGTCCAGGCAGCCGCCCAACAGGAGGCAGTGCGGCTGCAGCAGGAGACCAATCGCCTGTTGATGGACCAGGCCGCTCAAGACCGTACTATGTTGCGGGAACTGGTAAACCAAATGAAGGCCCTTACGGAGATGAACCATGGCCATGATGGGATGCGGCACATACGGGCCAGCAATTGCCTGCAGAAAATGATGGGGAACGATGACATAGAGGCATACCTCCTGGCCTTTGAGAGGACAGCCCTATGGGAGGCCTGGCCTCGAGATCAGTGGTCTGGCATCCTCGCCCCATTCCTGTGTGGGGAAGCCCAGAAGGCCTACTATGATCTGCCTGAAGAGGCTGCAGCAGACTACCCCCAGCTGAAAGAAGAGATCCTGGCCAGATCTGGGGTAACAACCGCAGTGCAGGCCCCGCGGTATCATGAGTGGAGGTACCAGGAAGACAAAACCCCGCGGTCCCAATTGTATGACCTCATCCATCTCGCACGAAAGTGGTTGCAAACTGAGTCCCGGAGTCCAGAAGAGATACTAGAGGTTCGGGTCATCGACCGATACATGAGGGGACTACCACCAGACCTTTGCGCATGGGTAAGCCAGAACGAACCCTCCACCTATGACGAGATTGTGGCAATGGTAGAGAGGCGAAGGACGGCGAGGGAACTGACCCAACCAGTTAAGGAAGTGGAACCCCGGGTTAAACAAGCAGCACGAAGCCCTAGAGTTCGAGTGACTGGGCCACCAGAGGCCATAAAGAGTTGGCGCACTGAGGGGGAAGAAAATTGTGATGTTAGACTTCCCAAACCCCCGGGGAGTCCTAGGTGGAAGAAGGGGAGGGCTGAAAACCAGCGGGCACCCCAGAAGGAAGGGATTGGCCTGAGTGGGGGGAATCCTGGAACTAAACCTCCTACTCCCCAGGATAGGGGAGTGATTAGAAGCAATTATAGATGTTATGCATGTGGTGAGTGGGGACACATAGCAGCACAGTGTCCTAGCACTGAGGAGCCTATGCAATGTAACTTGGGGGATTGGGAGGTCCCATGCTCCCTTATCCACCTTGCGGGCGTCGCATTAGCCCCGCATAACTACACCAGACCGGTAAAGATAAACGGAGTAGGGACTATAGTACTTGTGGACTCCGGAAGTGCAATCACCCTCATATCGGGTAAGCTGGTAAAAAGTAGCCAGCTGGTAAAAAGTATCCAGCTGCTACAAGCCAAACGTGTAGCAGTGATGTGCGTACATGGAGCTGTAAGCCATTACCCCACCATCCAGGTGGAGATAGAGGTTCAGGGGAACCCCATTGAAGTGACAGTGGGTGTAGTTCCTAAACTCCCGCATCCTGTAGTCATTGGGAGGGACTATCCAGGGTTTGATCATTTACTCTCCCTGGAGAGGCTGGGGGGAGGTGGGGACCCTGAGGGCAGCGACTTGTCACTTGGGGAATGTCAACCCCCGATGTTCGCTGAGATTTCTCAGGATCTATTCTCAGCCCCCCAAAAGACCTGGAAGACAAAAAAGGAGAGGAAGGCTGCAAAAGCTTTGGGAACCCGGATCCTGACCAGGGCCAGAAGATCGCCCTAGTAGGAAGACGGACACGAGCAGCCAGAGAAACTACCACCACGGCAGGTGAGCCGGAGTCTGGCCCCAGCCATGATGGAAGTGAGCCGTTGGAAGCAACAGAAGCCGGCCCTTGGGAGCTCGGGCGGGTTAGTCCCGGGAGAGAGACTTTCGGATGGGACCAGGCAGAGGACCCTAGATATGATAACGCCAGGAAAGAGGTGGCCGAGATAGATGGGATACCTGTGGATGGGAAGGTCCGGGGTCCAGGACTTTACTTTATAGTGAAGAAAGATCTCCTGTACTGTGTGGTGCAAATGCAGGAGCAAGAGATACATCAACTTCTGGTGCCACGAAAACATCAAAAGGCCATATTGAGCCTCGCCCACAGCCACCTATTTGGAGGACACGTAGGGGTAGAGAAAACCCAGGCACGGATCCTGCGGAGGTTCTTCTGGCCAGGAGTGCATGAAGATGTCCGGCGATACTGCACCTCTTGTCCGGAGTGTCAGTTACATAGTCCTCGTCTGCACTGCCGGGCTCCTTTGATACCTCTTCCAATAATAGACGTTCCGTTTGAACGCATAGCCATGGATCTGATAGGACCCCTTGAGAAGACAGCTCGGGGCCACCAACATGTGCTTGTTGTACTGGACTATGCTACCCGGTACCCGGAAGCCGTTCCCCTACGCAACACGGCTTCCAAAACCATAGCTAAGGAGTTAGTGCAGATCTTTGCCCGAGTTGGGCCACCCAAAGAGATATTGACTGATCAAGGGACACCTTTCATGTCCAAGTTGATGAAAGATCTCTGTTCGTTACTCCATGTACAAGCCCTACGGACCTCTGTATACCACCCACAAACAGATGGTCTTGTGGAAAGGTTCAATAGAACCCTCAAGGCCATGATCAGGAAAGTGGTGAGCCGGGATGGGAAAGATTGGGATACCCTATTACCTTACCTCATGTTCGCTGTCCAGGAGGTTCCGCAAGCCTCCACAGGTTTCTCTCCGTTTGAACTATTATATGGGCGCCACCCCCGGGGCATATTGGATATAGCTAGAGAAGCCTGGGAAGAGGAGCCAAATCGAGGAAGGAACATAGTCGAGCATGTACTGCAGATGAGGGATCGGATAGCTCGAGTTACGCCTATTGTACGAGAACACTTGGAGAAAGCACAGGAGACCCAACGAACCCATTATAACCACCAAGCAAAGCTTCGAGGGTTCCAACCAGGGGATCGAGTGATGGTCCCGGTGCCCACAGCAGAAAGTAAGCTGTTGGCCCAGTGGCAGGGACCCTACAAACTGATCAAAGCCGTGGGAGAGGTGAACTATAAGGTGTGGCAGCCAGGCCGCAGGAAACCAGAACAAATCTATCACATCAATCTTTTAAAACCTTGGCACGATCGAGAGGCATGCTTAGTCACCCAGGAGACCCTTCCCCTGGAGGATAACTTACAAGAGCAAGTAAGGATATCACCCGATTTGATGCCGATTCAAAAGATTGAGGCAACTGACATGATTAATCGCAACCGAGATGTGTTCTCTACAAAACCAGGGCGGACGACTGAGACCTATCACCATATCCGCACGATCCCCGTAGCCAAGGTAACATTGAGACCCTACGGAATCCCAGCAGCCAAAAGAGAAGAAATCAAGGCCGAAGTGAAGAAAATGTTAGAATTAGGGGTGATTGAAGAATCTTAGTCAGTGGTCCAGTCCAATCGTTCTAGTGCCTAAACCTGACGGTACCACAAGATTCTGTAATGACTTTCGCCGACTGAATGAAGTATCCCAGTTTGATGCATACCCCATACCACGCATCGACGAACTGGTGGACCGACTGGGTAGTGCTCGATTCTTGACAACACTGGATCTGACAAAAGGGTACTGGCAGATTCCCCTGACCAAAGAAGCTAAAGAAAAGACCGCGTTCTCCACGCCGGACGGGCTATTCCAGTACACCATCCTCCCTTTTGGGCTACATGGGGCCCCGGCCACATTCCAGCGCCTCATGGATAAGCTGCTGCACCCCCATACTAGTTATGCAGCCGCATACCTAGATGATGTTGTTATCCATACACCAGACTGGGGAACCCACTTGGAGAAAGTTGAGGCAGTACTGCGCACCTTAAGGCGGGCTGGCCTTACTGCTAATCCCGCTAAATGTGCCATAGGGCTAGCAGAGGCTAGATACCTGGGATATATTGTAGGAAGGGGCATAGTGAAGCCCCAAATGAATAAGCTAGAGGCGATTCAAAACTGGCCCCGGCTGACCCGGAAGAAGCAGGTCCGCACGTTCCTAGGTGTAGTAGGCGACTACCGACGTTTTATTCCCCACTTCGCTACTAGGGCAAGTCCCCTAATGGACCTGGTGAAAGCCCGAGGTCCAGACATGGTGAAGTGGACCGACGCAGCAGAGGGGGCGTTCACAGACCTTCAGACAGCCCTTTGTAATGACCCCGTACTCATAGCTCCGAACTTTAACAAGGAATTTATTTTACAAACAGACGCTTCCGAGGTGGGGTTGAGGGCGGTTCTGTCACAAATGGTGGGAGAAGAGGAACACCCGATCCTCTACCTAAGCAGAAAGCTTCTCCCAAGAGAACAGAAATACGCAGTAGTTGAGAGAGAATGCCTTGCTGTCAAATGGGCTATGGAGACCCTATGTTATTACCTCTTGGGCCAGCGATTTACTCTTGTGACGGACCATGCACCCCTCCAGTGGATGCAGCGGAATAAGGAAAAGAATGCAAGGGTCACCAGGTGGTTCTTATCCCTCCAACCGTTCCAGTTCCGCATACAGCACAGGGCTGGATGCCACCATGGCAACGCTGATGGTCTATCAAGAGCACACTGCCTGGCGTCCCAAGTTGCCCAACTCTATGGTGTTGAGCAGAGGTGGGGGATATGTGACGGGTCAAGGCCAGAGGGCTATAGGAAAGTGGTAAGGAACCAGTATGTTAGCCCCAGGCTAAACAAATCCCTGATACCTTATGGCAGTTGCTCCAGATTAATCAAGACACCTGGGGCCAATTAAGAACTTTCCAGAAGGCAGGGAGGTTGATTGGGACACCTGAAGCCTATCAAGGACTGGCTGGAACTAGTTAAAAGCCTCCCAGTTAGTCAGTGAGAGGGGAGGAGCTGTGGAAGGAGGTTGCGTGTGAGAAGCTGGGAGCAAGAGGCACTAGGAGCTGAGAGTAAGAGGACGTACTGCTGGAAGATCCTGTGGTGAGGATAAAGAAGGTGTTGGGAGGAGTCCATGGGGAAGTAGCCCAGGGAGTTGTAGCTGTCGTGTAGTTGTTCCAGGAGGCACTCTAAACAGCTGCAATCCACAGGGCCCTGGGCTGGAACCCGGAGTAGAGGGCGGGCACGGGTTCCCCCCAAAACTCCCAACTCCTTATCAGACACAGGAGGAGTTGATCTGGACTGTGGGTTCTACCAGAGGGGAAGATCTCTGAGCAAACAAAAATCCGCCAGTAAGCGCAGGACCCACCGAGGTAGAGGAGGAACTTTGTCACACAAGGTTCAATACAAAGTCATATAAAAGTTATACAAAAATGCGTAATGCAGAGATTTATCTACAATTGCATTGATTGACTGTTGTGTGCAGTAATATAGTGACCCCTGGGGGGGGTGGGTGAAGAGGGGTGTGATGGTGGGGCCGAGCGGGGAGGGGGCAGGTCCTGTTTTACTGCTGTGATCTGGTCACCCTATGCGCACTGTCTCTTTCCCCATCTACATGCTTCCACACCCCAGCATTGGGGAAGGAGAGGTTGTTTCTGTGGGGCTGGCAGCGCGGGGGGGGGGGGGGGTGTTTCAGCCCTCAGCTGTTTTCTTTGGAGTAATATGTGCCTCGCTGCTTTACGAGTTGTGCAGGCCTGACCTAGATGTTCGCTATGATAGCTGTCCAGTCACCGCTAACCTTTTTGGTGAAAACGGAAACCAAAAAGGAATGTAACACTTTAGCCCTTGCATTTTCTGTTATTGTCTTTTCCTCCTCATTGAGTAATGGGCCTCCTCTGTCCTATGTCTTCCCTTTGCTTCTAATGTATTTGTAAAATGTTTTCTTGTTTCCTTTATGTCCCTAGCTAGTTTAATCTTGTTTTGTGCCTTCGGCTTTCTAATTTTGCCCCAACATGCTTGTGGTGTTTGTTTATAATCATCCTTTGTAATTTGACCTAGTTTTCACTTTTTTGAGTTTTACGTCACTGAAGATCTTTTGGTTACGCTAAGGTGGTCTCTTACCATGCTTCCTATCTTTCCTATGCATTGGGATAGTTTCCTCTTATTCTGTTAATAATCTCTCTCTAAAAAACTACCAACTCTCCAGAACTTTTTTGTCTTAGACTTGGTTCCCCTGCGATCCTGCCTATCAATTCTCTGAGTTTGCTAAAGTCTGCCTTCTTGAAGTCTGTTATCTTTGTTGTGCTGGTTTCATGTGCAGTAGCACAAGAAAGATCCAAATAGAAAGCGCACACACACAAAAACAGTAAATAGAGAAACAATTTTACATTTATAGTTTCTTTTTAAGTACTGCCTTTTTCTAGTAAAGTATAATCACTAAATCCATATTTTCTACCTTTTTTTTTACTATATCAGATACAATATCACAGTCTGAGTTTCATGTTATGGTGAACATATAATCCTATTACATGTTCCTAAATATAAGCAGCGCACACACAAAAAACATTCTCTAAGAACTGTTGTGGATTTGGTTGGGTTTTTTTAATTGACTAATGCTGGCAAAAAGTGCTGAGTTAACAGCTCTGGAGACTGAAGTTCTGTATTTATTTACAGAATGGGTGTGCACGGCCCCACTTTGCCTAGCCAATATACCTCAACCCTAACTGGAAGGATCATCTCTAGGAGTGAGAGAGGGATTTATTCTCTTCTCTTTCAGTCTGTCATGGAATTTTCCATGAAATTATAATGAATGGTATCAATTAGTAATGTCTGTGGGTGATTTTGTGACTTTAACCCTGTTAAATATAGGTTGGACTAGGTCAACCAAACCACATACTGTAGGTCATTGAATTGAGAAATACTATACTTCAAACACATAAAAGAACAAATGGACTCCTATTATAATTAACTATTGTAAAATAATGGCACACTAAAGATCATTAATATGTTCATCTATAGGTCTCAATTTAAAAGAGAAATACATTTCTTCACACATTGATTTATTGGAAGCCAATTATTTCTATCAGGTAAAATACATTTGACAATCTAAATTGCTTTTATAACCTACATGTAAATCCGACTAGATTGTTGCAACTTGATTGGCCAATATACTGAGCATTAATTTTGTGACTGGGTCCAATGAAATCCAAATTCACAGCATACTCCATGGATAGTGGCACCCATCACACAATATGGAGGACAAATAGCAACATAAAACCCTAACTGGGCAGTATTTTTGAATTATTTTTTCATATGAAAGATTTGGCTTTTAACAACAACTATTTTGGGACATAGCACTTTTGGGGTATTTAATGATTGCCTGTAGTTAATACCTGAGGTGCATAACTCTTACTGGTTGGCCATTAATCCTCAGGAAATTCCCTCTACCTTTGTTGCTTGAACATTGAACACTCAAGAAAGGTAAGGCGAATCAAGTAAAGATGTAAACTCAATGTGCATAAATTCAATTATGTTAACTTCTCTTCCCTCTTCCTCTGCCGTACTCCCATCCCTTTGATTTCTTCAGGAGTAAAGTGGCCTAAAATACCTGTAACTTAATCCTTCTCCTCTCCTTTAATTTATGCACATTGGTTTCCTAACTTTAGTTGAGTTGCCTTAATGTTCCTGTCTAGACATGTCCTCAGATTCCTTCTGAAGTAAAGCTGTTGAGGGAAAGGAGGAAGGAGAGAGAAGATGCTTATGTTGTGGTGCTTTGCTTCATTCATAACAAAAACCTATGTCTGTTCTAAATTACTGTCTGCTTTAATATAATCTGGGTTTTATTTATAAACTGATTTTTTGTTTGGAAATTTGTCAGTCATTTTTGTGTTTAAAACAGATTTTTTTCTGTGTGTGTGTGTGTGTGTGTATATATGTTCTGTAACTTCTTACAGCTCTCACTGGGGATGTCTCATTTAATATTTCATCTTTCAGGTTTATCTCAGTTCTCACTGCCTATTACTAAAGCCTTACAAGTCTGCTTTCTTCTCGTGGTGCTGGGGTCAATTTTAAATTTGACCTGCTACCTGGATTTTCACAAGACAAATGTGAACTTCTATGCATCTCCCCTAAGTATTAATTTCATACAAAATGTGAGCCTCTGGAGACTATTATAAAGCACTTGCCGTATCATGTCTAGTATTCGTATCATAACATTCTGCACATCTGTATCTATTTATACAACATGAGTTACTTAAGTCTCTCAAATACTATTGAGAGTTGGAGAGGTAGTATTGTTCTGGTTTACTCACAGGTACACTGGCATTCTGAAAGGTTGATTTGCCCTAGGTGTCACAGCAAGTCAGTGTCAAGGGCAGGAATAGGCGCAGGAGTCCTGAGTCAGTTCTCTGCTCTTACCACTAGTTGATACATCCTCCCTAAATATGTCAAAATAATTTATTATTTCTGTGTTCTAGCTTCTGACTTTAAGAGGTTCTGTGCTGGAAGATGCTGTCCCTTCAACTGCAAAGCATTGCACAGCAAGAGGACTTCCCTTGAAAGAAGTGCTTGAACATGTGGTTCCTGAGCTGAATATCCATTGCCTCAGATTGGCTTTCAACACTCCTAAAGTCACAGAGCAGCTTATGAAGCTAGATGAACAAGGGGTAAGTCCCAAATTAAAGGTTAAGAAAGACTCTTCAGTGTTGTAAAATTAAATTGGGAGACCTGCATTGAACTTCAAAATTATCTGTTCGTCTTACATAGCAGCATTTTAGTTCCAATGAGGCATTTGCACAATGCTGGAAGTTGAAATGACTGTCTTTTTTCATCAAGTCTTCCAGTATTTTTGGAATTGTTAAAATTAAACTCACCAAGTTGAATTGTTAAATGTTTGCTGTTATGAGGCAAACAGTGACTGAAGGAGAAAATTCTGATCTTGCCTGCTAACATTTTTTTAGACACTACTCGTGTAAAATCTTAATTCAAATTAATTTTCTTGCCAGTTGGGGATTTGTTTCATCACAATAGATCATAATTAAGACTTTGCATAGCTCAGTGAAATGAAAATTTTGCATGTGCATTCACTTACTTGCTCACACAATTCTCTACCCAAAGTGGAAGGGACATTGTCAAAGAAGATTAAATCTTAAAAATTAACTTTAATGGCAGTTGTTCCATTTAATCACTCTTATTTTAAGGATTCCAGCCCTCATTTTTTTTAAACTGCTCTTTTGGTGCTATTGTACTGAAAAGAGAAAAATCTCCCAAGTTACTGAATTCTTCACTGCTGTGTGCATTGTACTCAGTGCAAGGCATGTTACTTCTCGTTTAAGAAAAAAAATCCTTGCAGAAGTAGAATGAAAATTTCAAAAGGACATTTTCAAAACAGACTCTATGCTTTCTCCAGTTCTGATTAATAGAAGTCTTAAAGTGTTGGTGGAGATCAGATACTGGCTCACTACTAATTTCCTGGAAAAACTTGCCTGTTTGGTGAGGTAATTAACATCAGATGATGGTTTGTTGAGCATCGGCTGGTCTCTAGTATATTTTAGACCAGGAATCTCAAACTCAAATCACCATGAGGGCCACATGAGGACTAGTACATTGGCCCGAGGGCTGCATCAGTGACACCTTTTCATACAAAGATATAAAAGCCCCTCCCCCTAATCCCCCCCGCCCCCACTCCACCCCTTCCATGAGGCCCCGCCTCTTCCCACCCTTTCCCCGTCCCCATTCCAACCCCTTCCCCAAAGTCCCCACCCCAACTCTTCCCCCTCCCTGCCCCTATTCCAACCCCTTCCCCAAATCCCAGCCCCGCCGCTTCTCTACCTCCTCCCCTGAGCGTGCCGCGTCCCCACTCTTCCCCGCTCCTTCCTGGAAAGTCCTAAGCGCTGCCAAACAGCTGTTTGGCGGTGGGAAGCGCTGGGAGGTAGGCGGAGGAGCGGGGACGTGGTGTGCTCAGGTGCGGGGTTGTTGGGGCAGGCACGGGGGAGTCGGCGCCTATGCGGGCCGCGTGTTTGAGACCCCTGTTTTAGACTGGCCATCAGAAAAATTTTTCTGAGGGTGGCTTTCATCACTGAATTTCACTAACCAGAAGGTATATGTTTGCATATCTGACATGCACTTATCCTACAAGTTTGACTATGCAGAGGAAACACTCTGAAAGAACTACAGTCACTGGTAAACCACTTGTTTTGTTTTTTAAAGACTGTTGGCACTGCATATTCAGCCTAGAAGCCCATCTGTCACTCTTCCTTGGAGTTCTACACTCTTAATGATTCTGGGTTTACCAGAAAGAGCTGAGGTAGTTGTGGACTGCATGGCCTCCTCCCTTTGGCGCTGAAGTTTGGCCTTGCAAGGAACTGCTAGTCTAGTCCTCATGGGAATTGACTTTTTAGTAGGTTCCTGAAGCCCAGCAATGCCAGGGAGTTCATCACACAAGTGTGAACATATAGAGGTGAAACCATTCAAAGAGCCACCATTACTGTTAAATAACTTTCCTTTAGTGGTTTTGGCTGGGTTTTTCGAAGATACAAAACACAGTCAGGCCCCTCATTTCCGTTGATTGCCAATGGGAGCTGAGGACTTAACGCCCATTTGTGCCTTTGAATATCTCCCACTTTGTAGACTGCCAACCTAAAGACTAGCTTTTTGATTAGTTTAGAACTTTAATAGTCCAGATGTGGTTGGTGGGTGTCATATCCTTTGTCCTACAACATCTGTGTGGGCAGCTGTAAAAAACAAACAAACAAAAAACCTTAGTAATTGGCAGTGTAACTAACACTTAAAAAGGAATGCCGTGTAATGTAACTGTTAAGAATATAGAATATTATTTTATATAAGGTATTAGTAAAATAAGCCAAATTATAATTTATTTACCTCTTGCATAGAAAAAAATGTGTAAAATGCATTGCAAAATAACTGTTTTAAGTAGAGAAAAGACAAGTCCAGAATCTTAACATCAAGGATTGTTTTTACTGATGTGAAACAAGTGGCACACATCCTTCTTCCACAAGGTGGTTTAAATGAATCTCATAGAATTGAGATTCTGAGATTCATTTTATGTTGTGCATCTACTGTCTTTCCCAGGTATCAAATTAAGGGTGGCTGGTCTATAATTCCTCGGGTCCTTTTTGTTCCCCTTTTTAAAGATATGTACTCTGCCCTTCTTCAGTTCTCTGAAACTTCACCAGTCCTCCATGAGTTCTCAAGGATAATCACTAATAAAGTTCTCTGTTACTGCAGGGTGTACTCCTGCCCCTATTGAAGTCATTGTGACTTTTGCCATTGACTTCAATGGGACTAGAATTTCACACTCTAATTTCTGTACAGAACTTTGAATGTGAGTAGTACTAAAAACAGCCTTGTGAGGTAAACTAGTAACATTATCCCTATTTTACTCTTGGAGACACTGAAGCAGAAAAGGTGAAATGACTTTTCCAAGTTCACATGGCAAGTCAGTAACTAATCTGAAATTAAAACTCAGGAGTTTTTGATTCCTGATTGTATGCTTGTATCATTTGACCATATTGCCACTATGAAAATAAAACTAGTGTATAACTCCAAGTGCACATTCAAATTTGCTCTCTTAAAAATGAAAGTTGAAATGAACATTCTGTCACAAATTATCCATGTTGGCCTTGATGTTTTAGAATTAAGAAAGAGAAGGGGGGAAAGAGGCATATTCACTGTGCCACATTATATAATCCTCTGTGATGAAGTTGTGAGCTCTCTAAATTAGCTATCATAACACTGTCGCTACTGGTGCATCATCTCTTCCTAAGAAAATAGCATCCAATCATATTTGGAGACTTCTATATTGTGTACACAGATGGTTGTTCTTAATTCAGCTTATGACAATCATAATTCAGTACATTAATTTGCACATGCTCAGTAGCTATTGTTCAACACTGAGTATCTGAGCTGTTCCTAATTTGTTTATCCAAAATACTTTATCACACTGCTTAATAGTCCACATTATTGGTTGTCTTTATAATTTAACGTTTAAAGAGGAAGTTTCAGCTGTAGCAGTGAGAAAAGCTTTGGAAATCACCCAAAAATAAAAAGGAGATGGTCTGTTTGCAAGTAAGGCAAGGAGCAGATTATTTCTATTTGAAGTTTTGGTAGTCTGGCTAAGTGTCTCCTTCATGAGAACTATGCAACGATGAAATAACTGTCATCACATCTTATTGAAGACATTTGAAGAGTGATATGCAAGGTATGTCTAAATCTTGCCGATTCTTTTTTCATAATGTCTCCAAGATATGGCCTTTTTTATCCAATCATCTAAAACTCTCATCCAAGCTCTTAACTCGCATCTCAATTACTGCAGCATACTTCTCTCTGGCCTTACCAAATGCAGTCTTGTCCCACTCATATCCATTCAGAATGCTGCTTCGAAGCTCATTTTCCTAACCATTCACTTTGACCAGGTCACCCGTCTCTTTGCATCCCTTCACTGGCTCTATCGTCTCTTTCACCTCAAACATAAGCTGCTTTTCTTAAGGCCTTTTACAGCCTATCCCCAGCCTACCTATCATCTCTCATTTGCTAGTGAGACTTTGACTCCCACCTCCAATCAGCCCATGATGCCAGCCTCCACTGCCCACTTGTTATATTTTCAAACCAGCACCTTTGTTCTTTTTCCCATGCTGCCCATCATGCTTGGGAATAGCTAAACTAACTCATTATCCTCATTCAAAACCCTCCTCAAAACTTGCTTTCTTCCATGGTGCCTACAAAAAAACCTGACAACAGTGAGTCTGCTGGTGTGCTGAGACCACTGCCTATCATGCTGACTAATATTCTCTCATTGTTTCCTTGTGCTCCCCATCTGTCTTATTCTTAGATTGTAAGCGCTTTGGGGCAGGGACTGTCTTTTTGTTCTGTTTGTACAAAGCCTAGCATAATGGGCTCCTGGTGCATGACTAGGGCTACTAGGTGCTATGGTAATATAAATAATGAATAATAGTCTCCTCTTCTGCCTTCAGTACTCCCCACAAAGTGCCTGATTAATAGTACAATGCTGAAAAAAGAGGAAAAAACTTTCCTAACCCTCCAGTGGTTAAAGCAAGTAGCCAAATTGTTAATTTTGAGTATCCCATCTTAACGTGCATAACTACCAGTAATATTGATTGTAATGACTCTTGTAGAGAATGGGTCATAGAAGACCTGGGTTCTACTCCTGGCTCTGACATTGACCTGTTATGTGACCAATGGGAAGTTGCTTTTTATTTTTTCTGTGCCACTGTTGCAAATTTAACACTTCTAATCTCTAGTTCACATGGATGGTTTTTGTGAGTTTTAATGGGCTTATATACAAGTTAAAAAAATAGAAAGGAGGTATTTACCCAGGTTTTAAAGACTGACAATGCGAAAATTACTGACAACCAACACTTAATTTTTAAGTATCAGAGGGGTAGCCGTGTTAGTCTGGATCTGTAGAAGCGACAAAGAGTCCTGTGGCACCTTATAGACTAACAGACATGTTGGAGCATAAACTTTTGTGGGTGAATACCCACTTCGTCGAATGCATGCAGTGGGAATATCCAGAGGCAGGTATAAATATGAAGGCAAGAGTCAGGCTAGAGATAACGAGGTTAGTTCAATCAGGGAGGATGAGGCCCTCTTCTAGCAGTTGAGGTGTGAACACCAAGGGAGGAGAAACTGCTTTTGTAGTTGGCTAGCCATTCATAGTCTTTGTTTAATCCTGAGCTGATGGTGTCAAATTTGCAAATGAACTGAAGCTCAGAAGTTTCTCTTTGAAGTCTGGTCCTGAAGTTTTTTTGCTGCAGGATGACTACCTTTAAATCTGCTATTGTGTGTCCAGGGAGATTGAAGTGTTCTCCTACAGGTTTTTGTATATTGCCATTCCTAATATCTGATTTGTGTCCATTTATCCTTTTACGTAAGGACTGTCCAGTACATAGTACATATGTACATAGCAGAGGGGCATTGCTGGCACATGATGGCGTATATACATTGGTATACATATATATATATATATATATATACTCTTTGTTGCTTCTACTTAATTTTTAGTTTATCTTTCCTGTATATGTATGTTGAATTGTAAATGATAACCCTATCACTAACTAAATCCATAAAACAGGTTTGTCTGACCCCCAAATGTGTCTTGAAAACTGGACAAGCTGTTCCTTTTTTGCCCCAGCAGACACATCCACAATCTGAACTTCAAAATCACTCTCTAGCAGGATCCAGTTGAGTCTTCAAGAAAAGTAGTCAGTTCTTCAATCCACTCTCCAGAGGAGCCTGGGACTTAGCTTTCACACCAACCAAAGCTCCTTTTCATACCCTCAAATGACTTTTCCTGTTGGGGGAGCTTCTGAAATGTGGGTCTTATGAATTTCCTTAGCAGCTGGCATAACGCCACCCTAATCTTCTCTGGCACAAGTCCAGTAAATTTAAAGAGAGACTCCTCTCTCCCCTTCACTCCAGCAGGAAGCTGGCAGAAGCAGTTAAGCTGACCCTTTTACTTCCTTTCTTCCATTACTCCTGGGGGAATTTGGCACCAAAAAATTAAAAATTCTGCACACAATATTTTAAAATTCTGCATGTTTTATTTGTCAAAATACCAAAATAACTGAAACTGGCCTGATTATATTGTGTTAATTTGTTTCAAAATACCTGTCAGCATCTATGTCTGTAACAATACAGATGACAAAAGATTCAGGAAATGTTTTTTGACAAATAGATTCCTTACTAAGGATATTAATATAGAACTTTGAGTAATAATTCATTTAAACTACAATAGAGAAACGTATTTCCCGCACCCCTCAGAAGCAGTGCAAAGGCTTAGAGGAGTTTAATATTTAATAATGCTTATTGTCAAATGGAAAAAGAAAAACAAAAATTGCCAGATAGACATTTTATGTTAAAGCTTCTAAATTGATAAATTATAGCTTAAAAATAATTGACAGTGACCCTTAAAAGAAATAAAACCGCTAAAAAATGCAGTTTTCTTTGTGTCATTGTGTTTTGCTGCTTGTGTGAAAATTAGTCATAGGAAAGCTCTTCTAATGCAAATTACCTATTCCTACAGTGGTGCACTGGTATCACCCAGTTAAATGTCATGTGTCTTCTGATCTTTCCTCTTGCTCAAGGAAACTCTACTCATTTTGACATTCACAACAGTGATAAGCAAATACTATGAGCTACTATTCTACATAGGGAAGCAGTGTGATCTTATTGATAGTGCATAAGGCGGGGAATCAGTAGTCTGATTCCTATCCTGCCTCTGCCTAGACTTTCTGTGTGGTCTTTAATAAGTCACTTTTCCTGTACCTCAGTTTCTTCATCTGAAAAAGGAGGAGGATAATGTTTACTCCCCTGTGGAAAGCAATTTGAGATCTTCAGGTGAAATGTACCTAGTCATCTAAAGGTCTCTGATTCAATCCCGGGCTTTGGGAGCCTTTCATTTTTATTAACAGTGAGGGAAATTAACCATTGGAGCAATGTACCAAGGGTCAGGGTGAATTCTCCACTGGCAATTCTTAAACCGAGGTTGAATGTTTTTCTAAAATATATGATTTAGGAATTATTTTGGGGAAGTTCTATGGCCTGTGTTATACAGGAGGTCAAACTAGATGATCACAGTGGTTCCTTCTGGCATTAGAATCTATGAATCACAGTGCTCATCATCCTTGAGGCAAAAATAGTAGAAAACAACGGGGATATCTGCAAGAAAGTTATACAAAGGATTAAGTATTTTTTGAGTCTGTAAACTAGGGGACTAACTAAATGACTGAAGAAAATCAGGCAGAATAAATGCTATATAACCTGATAGATATATACATCTTGAATCTTTATTTCTGTTTGTAGTTAAGCTATCAGCTGAAGGTGGGGATCATGTATTGCAAAGGTGGACAGAGCACTGAAGAGGAAATGTACAATAATGAGTCAGCAGGGCCAGCCTTTGAAGAGTTTCTTCAGCTCTTGGGAGAACGAGTTCGACTCAAGGGGTTTGAAAAGTACCGTGCTCAGCTGGACACCAAGAGTAAGGCATCCCTCTTATTATTTTTTAGACTAAAAAGTATATCTTATGAGAGGATTGTCAGTTACTGAACAGATTTCTTCAAAAATCACATTCTTGGCTATAAAGAAAGCTGTTCAATATCAAAGGATGAGTAAAAACAAAGCAAACATGTAAATTGAACTATGTCAACATGGTCTTTTGTAGCTTTAATAACAAACATTTCACTTTTACATTGAACCAAAACTCTGATGCAAAGGTGTTCCAAAAATTCAAGGTAAAAAATGAATAGCCTATGGAATCAATATTAATATAACAATGCAGTGAACTACATTACATTAATTGCATTGAGCATGCCTTATTAACTTGTGTTAATTTTTAATGATAATCTTAATGATCTGTCACTGCCAGAAAAAGAAAATGCTGAAATGGCTTTGCAGACCCAAGTTCATAATCTTGACCTTAGTAAAATGATCTGTTAATTTTATGCTGTGTCCAACCTATGTATCTACCTCACCTAGGTATTTTTGTCCTATCCCTTACTACCTAATTTATTCATTTCTCCTTAGTGACTTCTGCTGAGTTGGCCTACGTAAATTAAACTATGACAACTATGCCACCAGTTTTTACCATAAAATATATTGGAATGGTGATCTTGACTTATGTGGCAATATTTGTAAAAGAAATATTCTCCTTTTGTATGAAGGAGGCATAATACAGTTAGTGAGATCTGTTTTTATCAGACAGTCCATACAGCGTCTGTATGTGTTTCTTCAATTTTAAAATCTTTTTAAAAACTCCCGGACATCTTTGAACATTAGGATTAACCCATTTGTATTGAAGTCTGTCGTTATCTTGCTCCTTGCAGTACAGGAAATTAAATAAGGAATTGAGTCATGAAAATAGAAAAACATTTATAAACTTCAGCTCAGCAAAAAATGTTCCGTTGCCATGGTTCTGCTATCACCAATATTATAACTACAGGCAGTGAGAGCAAGAGATCATTAAAAATATTAAATTACTCAGCTTCTCAAGTATTACTTTAAAAGTCTATTTGCTGTAACCAGTAAAGAATGTCAAAATTGAATGTATAAAACTTCCTTAGAATTTTCAGTATTCACCTCTCTCAAATCAGTATCATGTAATCTAGTTTTCCTACAATGTCATGTAACCTAGTTATCTATGAGAGAGATCATATGGGAGAACCCTTAAAAAGCTAGGGAGGGGAGGAGTCAGCATTTGGTTTCTCTAAGTGGGTGGGTGAGGAACTGATCTTTCCCTAGTGGTGTTGGTGTTTTTTCCACTTTGAACTGCGGTAGTATTTCTATTATTCAGAAGAGAAAAGTTCACTTTCCTCAAATCCCAAAGAGATAAATCTTTTAAATACAAATTTAATAAGAACTACAGGCTCTTCAGATTCTGCATGAATACAGAGAGTAGCTATTTCCAAGCGATAAATCTGCAAAATGAATTGCGTGGTTAGGAAACTGTTGAAGGAAACAACTTTCTAGAGACGTATGCTGTCTGTACCCTTGAATGGTATGTCACTGTATCTGGCACAGGAAAATATTGCACAAGCTACACTTTAAGATATTTAACATTTTTAAATTTGTAATTCCTGAATTCTTATGCTTTGGAGCTCATTAAAGTATCTTGCATTCATATTCAGCGTTGGTAGTCCTTGCTTTTGGTATCTAAATCTAATTTTACGCTGAAATTTTATCATTTTATCTAAAACTTGAGTGTTCGGATGTGATCTTCTATTTCTGGGTCTGGCATGGGTTGTTTTTTTCCCCACTGTACTGTATTGCACCCACAGAGAGCTTTGAAATCCCTTAATTCAAAATAGGTTTAAGATTTTATTTTGATATATTCATGTAATATAAAATTATGTATGTATAAAGTCCCAAAAGATGCTATGAATCATATTCTTTATATGCAGTATTTTATTTTTTACATAAAATTGGTAAATGTAGATTCTGTGCAGAGCAAGCACTATGTTTAAACTGCATATGTAAGAATATAGAAAAATGGACTTATTACTGCATAAGCTCTATTTTTAAGAATGTTCTCTCTGGCTGTTAGTATCTTAATAATATTATTAAGACTATATCTCTTCCCCTCTTCTGGTTTAGAGTTGTATCAAGGTCCAGTATTGAAAGCATTTTTCCTTTCTTTTTTGAGTGATTATCCCTGTGTATTTCATTTCTGGTGTGCTTGTGCCCTATTAGCTCAAGTGGGATAGCTCAGTGGTTTGAGCATTGGCCTGCTAAACCCAGGGTTGTGAGTTCAATCCTTGAGGGGGCCATTTAGGGATCTGGGGCAAAAATTGGGGATTGGTCCTGCTTTGAGCAGGGGGTTGGACTAGATGACCTTCTAAGGTCCCTTCCAACCCTGATATTCTATGATTGGTTTCTTTTGGTCAGCAGGCCATGCCTATGCCTTAGGTCCCCTCATGCTCCCGCCACCTGAGTGCATAAAGGACAGACTAGGTCCAGTCATCCCTCTTATTTCCTGTGGCTGTGAGACAGAATCCCTGACAGTACCCACATCTCTTGCACACTGTGCAAGCAAAAATCATTTTTTGTAAATAATTACTATGTTTTTATAGTGTTAGTTTAATGTAGTTAGTATTAGTATTTGCTAATGCTGGCTGGCTCACACTCTCTCTATCTTTATCTTTATCTCTATACATCTGTAGATATCTATGTCTGTAGAGAGAGAGAGAGAGACTTCCTTGTTAGATTTAGCCATTTGTTATACCAGGGCATAGTCTTTATCGCAGAACTGGTCTCAAGACTTGCCCCTCTTGTGATGAAACTATTCTACTGAACCATACACACTTGAGGGTGTGTGTGTGTGTTGCTTTGGAGAGGGGCACATCCTTGAAAGATGTGCTGACTGTTGTTCTTTTTCTAAAAGACCACAAAAGGTAAGAAAGGCTTGCTGAAAACTATTTTCTCTTAGAGCGATTGATGTGGGCTTCCTCAGAACTGGAAAAGAAAGGCACTGCTAGGCCTCGGACTCAGTGCTCCTGCAAGCTCCAGTTTGACTCCCAAGTTCTTGGGCTCTCTGGGCTAAGAAATTGTTAGCTAAGGCCTGGTCCACACTAGGGCGGGCGGGGGGTGGGGATCGATCTAAGATACGCAGCTTCAGCTACATGAATACCGTAGCTGAAGTTGAAGTATCTTAGTTCGAACTTAAAAGTACTTACCGTGGGTCCACACGGCGCAGGCAGGCTCCCCCGTTGACTCCACTTACTCCTCGCGCGGAGCTGGAGTTCCGGTGTCGATGGGGAGCGCTACCAAGAGAGGTTCTTCTTCAAGTGCTTGCTCATGTCAATTTCATTGTAGATGTGCATGCGCCCACATACGCGGGCATCAGAGATTTTTGCCTTAGTGGTATCCGTAGGGCTGGCTGTGGTGCCCCCTTGAGTTCTGGCTCCCAGAGTCAAGATTTGGAGTGACCTAGCAGATCACCCATTCAGATAACACCAGAGGGGAACGTCACACTTGTATATAGTTATTCTTAGTAGTTAATACTAAGTACCTGTTAATAGCTTAGTTGCTAGTAGTTAAGGTCTTAGCAGGGACTTTGCCACCGAGGGGGCATGCTCCGGTCTCTGGGTTTCAAGCTCTGGGCAGACTGTAACAGGCCTATGTTTGTTAGTGACGCTCACGGAAGTTGTCTCAAGTGCTTGGGGAAGGCACACGTCAAAGACAAGTGCCGTATCTGTAAGAACTTTTGGCCCCCACATGCAAAAAGAGTGGGATATTCGACTCCGGGCTCTCCTTATGGAGTGCGCCCGGCGTCCGAGCCATCTCAGCATGAGATGTCAAGCACCTTGGCATGGTGAAAAGTGCACCCCCAACACTGGGCTCCGCCTGTCACCGCTCCCCATCACTGGTACCCAAAAAGAAGATGCGAAAACATAGCTCCCTGGTGCCAGCGAGGAAAAGCCAAGTGACAGTGGGCAAAGGAACTACCTTGGACCATCCACTTACCCCAGAGCCCCGCAGTCGGCCTTCTCCAGTTGAGTCCATTAGCCCAGTAAAAGGTCCTCCTCTGACTCTTGTGAGCGTTACTGGACCATCTTTCCTGCCAACACTGACACTAACATGTGCTCCCCAGGTGTCAAAGGAGCACAGGCCTCTGCGGCCGCCCCGGTGCAGCAGTTGCCGCAAGCTTCGGCGAAGTCTCCCCAAGAGGGCAAGCAAGCTGATAAGGCTCACCAGGGAGCAGTGGAGTGCTGCAAATCTCTCTGAGGCGATGATGCACTCTCCACCTCCATCCAGGTCGGCATATACTCGCCATTGGTCGTCGGCATCGTGGCTGCGGTCACTGTCGTCCTGATGCAGTTCGCTAAGAGTGAGGTGCTGGTCCCCCTACTACCGGCACTGGTCATCGTCAGTCCCAATCGCTGATGCCGTGGCAACATTCTCCTTCCTTTCTCCAGTTCCGCCGGCACCGACCCTGGTCTCCACGCTGTAGGTACCGGTTCCCTTCCCCCCCGCCCCCCCCAGCCCCCCACCGCCCGGTGCAGGGCACCTGTCACCGTTATCGGTGGTCTCAAGGCAGACTCCGGAAGGACTTATTCGGAAGGAAAATTTATTCCACTGCCAGTTTACAGTTTCAGGTGGTGAACCATCAGGCCCTCTTGAGCCGTTATAACTTTAACTTATGAGACTCCCTCTGTAAGTTCAAGGAGTCCCTTCCTCAGCAACTGGCTCAAGAGTTTGACACTCTGGTTCAGGAGGGCACCACGACAGCTCAGTGTGCCCTCCAAATGGCCTAGGATGCGGCGGACTTGGCAGCCAAGGTGGTAGTGTCTGCAGTGATTATGATGTACAGCTCCTGGCTTCAATCCTCAGAACTTTCACAAGAGATGCAGGCCTCCATTCAAGGTCTCCCATTCGATGGGAACGGTCTTTTCTCTGACCAGACCGATGTGAGGCTGCATGGGCTGAAGGATACCAAAGCCACCCTTTGCTCGCTCAGCATGCATATGTAAGCAATTCCGGCTGCCCCCGCTGCCTAGGTCTTGGCAGCTTCGCCCGGGGTCTGCTAGAAGAAGGGACAGACACACTTCATTCAGTCGTCACCGCTCTTCTGCCTCCTGCTCACCTGCGCAGCCTGGCCTGGCAAAGCGCTCTTTTTTAATGGCACTCGAGAGTGACTCCCTAGCCAATTCCCTGGATCCGTTGTGACCTTTCCTCATCCGCCTCCTCCCCTACCGTTTGGCCTGGTTGCAGGTCATGTTGGACCGCTGGGTCCTGGACATATCTCGGGGCTATACCCTGCAATTTTTGGCCGCCCTTTCCTCCCACCCACCCCCACTTCTACATCTCTCTTCAGGGACCCTTCTCACAAGCACCTACTCATTCAGGGTGTCTAGAACCTTCTGTGCCTGAGGGCAGTAAAGGAGGTTCCTTGGGACATGAAAGGAAAAGGGTTCTACTCCTGGTACTTCCTAATCCTGAAGGCAAAAGGGGGCCTCAGACCAATCCTGGACCTGCATCGCCTTAACAAGTCTCTCAAGAAGTTGAAGTTTTGCATAGTTTCCCTTGCCTCCATCATCTCTCCCTGGATCTGGGAGACTGGTATGCCGCTCTCAACTTAAAATATGCTTATTTCCACATTTCTATATTCCCGGGCCACAGGTGTTTCCTCCATTTTATGGTGGGAGGGCGCCGTTTCCAGTTCATGGCACTACCCTTTGGCCTCTCTTCGACCCCGAGAGTATTCACAAAGTGTATAGCGCCAGTGGCAGCTTACCTCAGACGTTGAGAGGTCCATCTGTTTCTGTACCTTGATGGCTGGCTCATCAAGGTCAGATCTCTGTGACCTGGGCCTGTTGATAAACACAGGAAAGTCCACCTTAATGCCAGTCCAATGTATAGAGTTCATTGGAGCAGTTCTCAACTCCACGCAGGCCAGGGCCTTCCTTCCAGAAGCACACTTTCAGGCCTTGTCGAGCTTAATCTGCCTGATAAGGGACCATCCACTCACTATGGCCCACACCTGACTACACCTGATGGGTCACATGGCCACTTGCATGTACGTGGTTCCCCATGCTTGGCTATGGCTATGGCCTCCAAGTGTGGCTGGCCTCGGTCTATACCCCCAGCAGACACACTCTGGACTGGTTGGTCAGAGTACCGGACCATGTCGTACTGTCCCTTCACTGGTGGTTGAACCCCAGGTCGGTGCTTGAAGGGGTCCCCTTCGTGACTCCGACCCCATCTCTAACCCTGGTCTCCGATGCTTTGGATCTGGGCTTGGGAATCCACCTGGGCGAGCTCTGCACACAGGGCTGCTGGCTATGGGATAATCTAGCCCTCCATATCAATGTGAGGGAGCTCAGGGTGGTCCGCCTGGCCTGCCAGGAATTTTTGCCCCACCTGAGAGGCAAGGTGGTGCAGGTCCTGACGGACAATACAGCCATGATGTATTACATCACCAGTCAGGGAGGTGCCAGATCCTCAACCCTTTGTCAAGAGGCACTCAGTCTTTGGGACTTCTGTGTGTGGCATGCCATTCATTTGGTCGTGGCCCATCTACCGAGCTCCAGGAACATCCTGGCAGATTGCCTCAGCAGGACTTTCTCATCTCGCCACAAATGATCTCTCCATCCGGAGGTAGTCGACATAATCTTTCAAAGGTGAGGAATTCCTCAGGTAGACCTGTTCATGTCCAGACAGAACAGGAAGTGCCACATGTTCTGTTCCATCCAGGGTCTGGACAGAGGTTCCTTTTTGGACGCGTTCCTCATCCCTTGGTTGGGGGCGCTCATGTATGCCTTTCCGCCGGTGCTATTACTCCATAGGGTTCTGGTGAAAGTCAAGTAGGACAGAGCGAGAGTTATCCTTGTGGCCCCACATGGCCCCATTAGCACTGTTTCAGCATGCTGTTGGACCTTTCAGCAGCTGCTCTTCTTCCCCAGCCTCTTCGGCCGGAGCCGCTGTTGCAGAACCATGGCAACATGCTGCATTTGAACTTGGTGGTGCTGAATCTGACGGCTTGGCTCCTGCGTGGCTGAGTGCGGAAGAAAAGCCACGCTCGGCCCATGTTCATCAGGTTTTGCTGGGCAGCAGAAAACCCTTAACCAGGGTGACGTACCTAGCAAAGTGGAAATAGTTCACATGCTAGACTTCGGAGTGGTGCCTGCAGGCCTCACTGCAGGATGGCTTGGACTATTTGCTGCATCTCAAGCTTCAAGGGTTGGCCTCTCTTCTATCAAGGACCACCTGGCAGCCATCTCGGTGTTGCATGCCCTACTCCAGGACCGGTCTCTCTCTGCCCATCCTATGACAGCGAGGTTTTTAAAGGGTCTGGAGCGCCTCTATCCGCACATCTGGGATCCAGTCCCTCCCTGGGACCTGAACCTCATGCTGTCCAGGCCCATGGGATCCCCCTTTGAGCCTTTGGCTACCTGCTCCCTCCTGCTGCTCTCCTGGAAGGTTTCTTTCCTGGTCGCTATAACCTCGGCCCACAGGGTGTCTGAGATCAGGGCACTCACCTCAGATCCACCCTATACGGTCGTCTTCAAGGACAAGGTCCAGCTGTGCCTGCACGCAGGTTTTCTGCCCAAGGTCGTTTCCCAGTTTCATACTGGCCAGAACATATACTTACCAGTCTTCTGTCTGAAGTCTCATGCATCGGATGAGAAGCACAGGCTTCATACCGTGGACATCAGGAGAGTGCTGGCATTCTACATAGATAGAACCAACCCATTCTGCAAGTCGACAGTTGCTTGTGGCAGTGGCAAACAGTATGAAAGGTCACCCAGTGTCTGCTCAGAGAATCTCGTCCTGGATCGTGACCTGCATTCGCTACTGCTATGACCTGACAAAAGTGCCCCCCACCGGCGATTGTGACAGCTCACTCAACTAGGGAACATGCATCATCGGCAGACTTCCTGGCACAGGTGCCAATCCAGGAAATCTGTCTGGCTGTAACCTGGTTGTCTGTCCCCACGTTCACATTGCATTATGCACTGATTCAGCAAGCTCGAGATGATGCTGGCTTTGGCAGAGCAGTGCTTCAAACTGCAAGATGTTAAACTCTGAGCCCACCTCCGAGAATTCTGCTTGTGAGTCACCTACAATGGAATCGAAATGAGCAAGCCCTCGAAGAAGAAAAATGGTTACCCACCTTTTTGTAATTGTTCGAGATGTGTTGCTTGAATCCATTACATTACCTGCCCTCCTACCCCACTGTCGGAGTTGTCAGCAAGTAGGAACTGAGAGGGCATAGGGCTGGTGGCGCCTGATATACCAGCACATGAGTGCGGCGCTGAAGGGGGTGCCACGGCTGGTCCTACGGATAGCACTAATGCAAAAATCTCTGACTGCGCACGTGGGCACATGCACACCTACAAGGGAATGGACATGAGCAACACATCTCGAAAAACAACAGTTACAAAAAGATGGGTAACCTTTTTTTTTTCCTTTCCCTTTCAACCATCCTAAGAAGGCAAGCCATCATCATCAGTGACTTCACATGAAGAAGAGTGGACAGAGAATTCGGCAAAAGACAGAGGAACAAGAGGATAATGTGCTGTCTCCCAGGAATGAAAATATGAGGTGTACCTGCAAATTGGACAGAATTATGAAGTCATCATCTGGCAAGTCTCCCCTGGAGATAGTACACATTGGCATCAGCATCATATGGAGCTACAAAGATCATAGAAGGCTTCAGGAATTTTGGAAGGGAGCTGATGAAGAGGAAAGTCTAGGTGATTATCTCAGTGATCTTTCCAGTCCTACAAATGAGAGAGCAGAAAATACAGACGGTGAACTGTTGACTGCACAGTGTGAAGCTGAAGATTTTGGTTTTGTGGAACATTGGGCCATATTCTAGTGGGAGAGTGGGCTGTATGAATGGGACAGCCTGCATCTCAAAGGTAGGGAAGCTAATCTTTTTGACTGGAGACTTGCTGGAGCAGCCAGGTGGACATTAAATTAATAATGCAAGGGAACAGTGCTAAGGAGGGAAATGCACTTCACACTCAGTATGTCACAAACGAATTGAAGTGACAAAGAATGTAAAGAGAGATTTTTTTCAGTTGCTTATATTCCAGTGCTAGATGTCTGGGTAACAAGGAAGAGGAATTGGAAATTCTCACTGATGAGAAGAAATTGCTATAATTGATATGAGTGACACTTAGCAGGATGACTTGCATGATTGGAATGTTAAAATCACTGATTATAATCTGGGAAGTATAGAGTAAAAGAAGTTGGGGGTGGGAGGTGTCACTCTACAGTTAGATACCATTACCTGTTTTAGAATTACTGATAACTCAGAGCCACAGAATCTTGAATGCATATAGATCAGTGTGCGAACTAAGAAAGCCCAGGAGTTTTGGTATTGGTTGTGGTCTGCTACAGACCACTGAATCAAACTAGAGAACAGGATGAGGTACTCCTTAAGCATGTACGTTAATGTAAGGAAAGAAAAATGTTTGTGTTATGGGGAATCTCAGTCTGGGGAAGACATGCTGGAGATCTCATTCAGCCAGTAGTAAATTGTCATTAGAGTATCTAAAAATTATATGTGATGATTTTTAACACAAAAGGTGTTGCACCTACCACAAGGGAACTCTCTTTTGGACCTCATTGTGATGGATAAAGATAAATTAATTTCTTGACTGGAAGTTAGTGATTGCCTAGGAACTAGTAAGCATGACCTGATTACATTCAATATGGGCAGAGGATTGTCCCGATCTGTAACATATATACTTGGTTTCAAAAGGGCTAATTTCTCAACGTTATGGAAAATCAATAGCAAATTGATTGGGAGAAAAAATTTAGACACAAATTGAAAGTTCTTTAAGAAGAATTTTTTAGTTGGCCAAAAAGCCACAATTCTGCAATCAAGAAAGAGGACAATTTTGGCTAAAAGTCTATTCTTTTTCAATGGTGATGTGAAAGCAGCAATTAGAAATAAAAAAGCAACATATAAGAGAAAAAAGGGAAATAGATGGCAATCAACATAAATTACAAATTATGATGTGTAGAAAATTAATAAGGGAAGCTAAAGACAATAAGGAAAACTCCATGGCTGGCTTGGCTAAGACAATAAAAGAGTTTTAAAGTGTATTAAGAACAAAGGAATTCCTGGTAATGGTATAAGCTCATCGCTAGATGGAGATGGTGAAATTGTTGTTGATGATGCAGAAAAGGCAGAAGTGTTTAATATATGTTTTTGTACTATATTTGGAAAGAACAGGATGATGTGCTTGTATTACATGAGGATGATGATACACTTCATTCCTTTAGTAATTAAGGAGAGTGTTAAACAATACCTACTAGGGATACACATTTTGAAATCAGCAAGTTCGAATAATTTTCACCAGAGTCCTAAAAGAGTTGGCCACCGAGATCTCTAGCCCACTAATGTTAATTTTTAATAAACCATGGAATACTGGGGAAATTTCAGAAGACTGGAAAGGAGATAATGTGCCACTATTTAAAAAGGGCAAGTGGGATGATTCAGGTAACTGTGCTGGTTAGCTTGACATCAATCCTGGGCAAAATAATGGAAAAGATGGTATAGGATTTAGTTGATAAAGAATTAAAGGATAGAAATATAATCAATAGAAGTCAACAGGGTTTTATGGAAAATAGGTCCTGTCAAACAAACCTGAGATTACAGGTTTGATGAGATTACAAGTTAGGTTGTTAAAGGTAACATAGATGTAATAGACTTAGACATTTATAAGGTATTTGATTTAGTACTCCTTGACATCCTGATTAAAAAATTAGTACTATACAATATTAATAAAGCACATGTAAATTGGATTATGACCTGGCTAACTGACAGATCTCAAAAAGTAGATTTCAGTAAGGAATCATCATTAAATGGTGGTGTTTCTAGTGGGGTTCTGCAGGGATCAGTACTATGCCCAACAAAATTCAACAATTTTATCAATGATCAAGAAATAAATATAAAATCACTGCTGATAACATCGCCAGTCTATGTGCCATCTGCCAGAGTGGTAAGTCATTATCACAGGGCAATCATACAGAACAGTCTGAATTGCTTAGTAAACTGGGCCCATTTTAATACAGCCAAATGTTGTACATCTAGAAACAAGTAATGTAGGCCATACCTACTAAGTGGGGGATTCTATTCAGGAAAGAAATAAGCTGAAAAGGATTTGGGGTCAATAGTGGGCAAGTATCTCCACATGAACTTCCTGCGCAGTACTGTGACTAAAAGGGCTAATGCGATCCTTGGATGTATAAACAGGAATGTAGGAATAGGGAGATGATTTTACCTGTATATGCAACATTGGGGAGACCAGTACTGAATACTGCATATAGTTTTGGTATCCATATTTTGAAAGGGGTATTGAAAAACTGGCTACGGTGCAGAAAAGACCCACAAAAATTATACAAAGGCTTGAGAAAATGCCTTAAAGAAGCTCAATCTGTTTAGTTTATCAGAAAGAAGATTCAGAGGTGACTTGAATAGTGTAAAGTACCTTCACAGACAGAGAATACTGGTTACTAAAGGGCTCTTTAATATGGCAGAGAAAGGCATAGCAAGAACCAATGGCTGGAAGCTGACGCCAGACAAATTCAAATTAGATATTAGACCCACATTTTTAACTGTGAGGCTGATTAACCATTGGAACAAACTATCAAAGTAAGTGGCAGATTCTTCTTCTCTTGAAGTCTTCAGATCAAGGTTTGCTGTTTTTCTGGAAGATATGTTTTAGTTAAATACAAGTCATTGGGCTCAATACAGGGGTAAGTGGATGAAATTTTAATGGCTTATGATATATAGGAGGTCAGACTAAATTATTTAATGGTCCTTTTGGCCTTAAACTATATACATTTATAAACATCTCTCTTCCAGAGAGCACAAATCTGGTAGACCTAGTAGAAAGAGGCTGAAATCATCTACCAGTCTCTTCAAATGGTAGTTCAGCACCCAAAATAGGTCCCTCTGACACACTCATAGAGACAGCTTGTCAAGCAATGATACCATCTCAAGTGGAGCTCAGTACACTGCTCTTACTGATGCTTTGGTATCAGCTTTGATGCACATGATACCAATGGCCTTGATACCCATGACTCTGGTGCCAGCAAACTTGTTGCAGCTGTTTTTGCTACTGACCTTGGCACCAGAGCTATTTTTGAATAACTTAACCTAACCATGACTATTCATCCTGAATCACCATTCATGTCTTTGGTGGTGAGAGTGCCATATACAGTGCCAACCAGTAATATTGTTATGGTGCCGAGCACTTCATAAATGCCGGTACCATAGTGTAAGCCTATAGTTTATCATCCCCTGTTCAAGTACCCTGTCTTCAAAGACAGACATTATTTTCTTCAGCTTCTGAGCACAGAGAGAAACATCCCCTACCCACTCATTGTGGTTCTGTTCCAATGACTCCTACTTTTCATAGGAGTATAGGGCCCATTATTACACTCTCAGACCTTCAGGATGTAGGGATGAGCATTCTCCATGGTACCTATCATTTGGCTCGAACCCTTATCAGGCTGAATCCTGGCCTACTGGGCCCCTTTGGGACATGCAGCAATCAAGAGAGCCAGCTTCTACTTCCGAAGCTAGGTCTACCTCCCCTATGAAATCCTGTACGATGATACAAGAGGCACAGGTCACTCACACTTCGCAGCTGCAGGAGCATGAAATGATAATCACTACCAAAGACATTAGTGGTGACTCAGGTTAAGTAGTCATGGTTACATTAGGTTATTCAAAAATAGCTTCAGTGCCAAGAAGGTCAGTAGCTAGAGAAACATCTTTTGTTAGACATCAGTGTCTGTGGTGCCTACCTCCAGAAAAGCAGACCGGCACTGCCAAGTAACTTCATCTGGCTTTGATTGCTTTTATCCACATCTGGTCCCAGGATTCATAAGGGTCCATGATTGTAACCGCTGTACCTGAGAGAACCTGACAGCTAGAACCACCAAAAACACTACCACAAGACAAGAACCCCAAAGATTGGATTTATTCAGAAGAAAAAGCTACTCCTCCGCAAGTTTGCAAATACGTATTGCTTGTTTATCAGGCACTGTTATCTAAATAGGATTATTTAAATGAAGACAGTTTCAAATGTGATTCATAAGGTATCAAGGAGGAACTGAGGACTATTGTCTCCAAGGGTCAGCTACTGGCCAACACTTCTCTCCAGGTGATGTTTCATGCCTTGGACATAATACCGAGATCTACAGCACATCCATCACCATGTAAAGCACTTTGTATGTCTTTAGGAATTGCCAAAGATTTCAGTCATAGACAACTATTGAGGATCCTCCATTTGACATCTCTGACCTCTTTAACACCAGAACAGATGGAGTCTTGCACTAGCTAAAACACTCATGAGCAACTTAGATGTCTTTGGGAGTCTGCACACTGTCACTCAGGAGGAAACAAGCTAGGCCACTGTCTTACTCCAGCAGAGTCCCCCGCCCCCCCCCCCTCCACACACAGTATAGTCAGTAGAGACCCTCAGAACCACCAAGAAAAAGACAGAGGTTCCAACAAAGGGGAGACTACTGTTTCTTCATCTGCCCTCACTCATTGTCCAGATCAAGACAACAAATTTGATGCCTTGCTTATGAGTAACTTGGAGCATATAGAGGATCAGTACTTTTCCTCTTCTTCATATTGACAGCTGCCTGTTTTGTTTTCAGGAGGCCTGGAACCACATTGCCTCAGACCATTGGGTCTTGAATACCACACTTCATTGATATCATACTTTTTCAGAGCCTTCCTACCCCATTTCTTCTTCCATCCTTCTTCAGGGCCCCTTCTCATTAGAGAATGTTACAGCAAGAAGTGGACTCACTTGTAAATCTCAGAGCAATAGAAGAACTGTCTCTAGAATTCAGGGGAATGGGTTTTACTCACATTATTTTCTAATCTCATAGAAGGGGGACTGACACCCAATCCTGGGCTTTGAACAATTCAATGCCTTCATCTGCCATTTCAAATTCAGGATGATAATCTGAGTTTCTACATTCCTGTTTGTAGATCCTTAGGACAGATTAATGGCTCTTGATGTACAGGACTTGTATTTTCACATAACAATTCACCAGGCACACACACAATACATGAGATTACAAGTTGGAGGCTCCTAATATTTGGACGGATTTCTTCCCTTTACTTTATCAACAGCACCAAGAACCTTCACCAACTGCTTGGCAGTAGTGACAGCTCTGATGAAGCAAGGGATCCACATATACTCTTACCTCAACAATTGGCTGATCTGGGAAACATTCTACAACAGGCGATTGACTCTATTCACCAAATCCTGCAGCTCTTCAACAGTTTGGGCCTCAGACTAGGGTGACCAGATGTCCCGATAAAATCGGGACCGTCCCAATTTTTCTTCTTTTGTCACGATTTCCGGTCGTCTTCCGGTTGTTGTTGTTGTTGGTTTTTTTTTTGGCTCAACAACTTCGGGCGGGAAGTCCCGATTTTTGGGTCTTCTCATCTGGTCACCCTACCTCAGACTCAACAACCCAGAGAATAGAGTTCAAAGTACTGAATACCACAACAGCAAACACTAGTCTGTCTCAGGACAGATTCAAAACCATAGCGGATCTTGTCACCCAGCTGCAGGTTCACCCTCAAATATTAGTAATAGTCTGTCTCTCATTCCTCAGACTTCCTGCATATATATCACACAGCATGTCAGAGTTCACCTATGCTGCATGCAAGGATGATTGAAATCTATATAGCTACCCAACAGATATCACGTAGACATGAGTGTGTAGGTCTGCTGAAAAGTTCTCTTAGTGTTAAATTGGATCCTCTCCAGGTATGCAAAGGAGTACCATTTTTAAAATCTCTATCCACCAAACTGCTGTTGACAGATGCTTCCTCTCTGGGGCTCTCTCTTTTTACCTAGACAGAACAAGACCATTCCAAATTTCCCCTAGACTTTTCTGTAGCATTTGCAGACAAGGGTCAGAAAATGTCATCCTAGAGACTTTCTTAGTGGGTATCTGATTGTATTAGAGCTTGCTATGAGTTTGCCAGGCTAGATCCTTCCATATGGGATAGATCAGGCTTCTCTGGAAAGATTGCCTCTTACTGAAATCTTCAAGGTGAGTACATGGGGATCAGTACATACTCTTACACAGCACAATTCCCTAGTTGAGGCATCAAAATCTGACACCAGTTTTGGCAGAGCTGTCCTGGAGTCTTTATTTAAGTAGCCTCCAAGCATTCACTTCCTGTCGATCAGATCAGTGCTTTTGAATCACCAGAAGTGGTATACAGATGGACTGTCACTCAAAGAAAGAATTATTACTAACCCTACTGTAATTGTGATTCTTTGAGATGTTATCCATATGTATTCCACAACCCACGCCCCCTCCCTCACTATTAGAATCCTGTAACTCCTGAATTTTGTATTGATAAAGGAAGTGAAGGACATATGGGCCCGCTCTGCCCTTTATGTCCTGGGGAAGGGGGCGCCAGAGCACCTAAGGTGCAGACCCAGCCCCAGTGCACACAGCTGGCCAAAAGAATTTAATCTTGGGCACATGCATACCAGAAAGAGAATAATATAGACAACTCATCTTGATGAGCCAGTTGCTGTATGGTAAATAGCCATTCTTTTCTGTGATAGTCCTGTTACGAAAGGCCCTTGTGAAAAAAATAGACGTTTTGGTGATGGTGATGATTTCAGCTTATGAGACTGCAGCAGCCCTGCTATGCGGAGGTCTACAACTGTGAAAACTATCTTAAGCTTTTTGCAGCTGTTTGCTTTTCAAAAGCTAGAGACCACCCTTAAGAACAGTTGTTTTGGAATTAGTATTTAGGAAACTGTTTCCTGGCTGGAAATTCTGCATCAAGTCACCACATAGGAAACTTAGAGTTGATTGTGAAACTGCTCTTACAACAAGCCCAGTCTCATCATTAGATTCCAAGGAAGATCAGTGCTGTGGTGTAGGTTAATTCCCTAGCCCTTTATCCCTTTGGCAGCATTTCACAAGCAACAAAAAATAGGTGCATGATCCAAGACAGGATATAAGGCATTCCCGGCACAAAGGAAAGCTGATTTTAGATATTGTATAAAAATGCAACAAGATTACATTTTATTTGATGTCAAAAAGGAAAATTAAAGCTAAGAATTGTTTTGAGAAATGTTAAGATTAGTTCCTCAGTGTTTGCTCTTACAAGTGATCATTGCAGTTAGTGTTCTCTATATCATAAATGAAAAGTGTTCATGACAGATATGTAGAATTCCTTCAGTTTTAAATATTGTGTCCTTTCAACTGAATACCTATATCATATAGATTGGGGCAATGATCTCCATTCATCGTAGTAATGAACTTCAATTGCTGAAAGGAACAACATCTATTTGTTTTGTTTGGGGAAGGGGAAGTAGCTTAACTCCTGGTAGTCAGCCGTCTTCGGATAGAAAATAAGGTTTGGAAATTACGTGTATCCTAGGGTTACAGCGAATTATGATAATTTAAAATAAGTAAAAAACAAGGAAACCTCTCAAATGACTTCCGTTGTTGTTACATTATCTTTAAATATTATAACCAGTTGTGTTTAAGTATAAATGTTTCATTTCTGTCTGGCATGATGCATATTCATTGATGAATATTTAAAAAGGGTAACGAAATGACCTGGGTAACTTTAGGACTGTCAGCTTGATGTTGATCCAAAATAATGGAACTGATTATATTGGTCTTGATTAATAAAGAATTAAAGGCCAATCAACATGGATTTACAGAAAGTAGATCTTATTAAACCACCCTGATTTTTTTGAGATTTTATGTTTGGTTGATAAATAATAATAGAATTGGTGTAATATACTTTGACTTCTATAAGGCATTTGACTTGGTACCACACAGCATTTTGATTAAGAAACTGGAATCCTACAAAATCAGTATAGTACACATTACGTTAATTAAAAACTGACTGAAAGGTCTCAAAATGTAATTGTAAACAGAATCGCCAAGTGGGTGTGTTTCTGGTGGGATCCTTCTGGGATCGGTTCTTGGCCCAGTGCTGTTTAACACTTTTATCACTGACTTGGAAGAAAACACAAAACAATTAATGATAAATTTGCAGGTGATACAAAGATTGGAGGAGTGGTAAATAATAACAATCTGGATCACTTGGTAAACCGGGAATGAGCGAACAATTTGCATTTTAATAAGACCAAATGTAAAATCATCCATCTAGGAAGAATGAATGCAGTCCATACTTACAGGATGGGGGACTATCCTGAGAAGCTGAGACTCTGAAAAAGACTTGGGGGTTATGGTGGATAATCATCCGAGCATGAGCTCCCAGAGTGATACTGTGGTCAGAAAGGCTAATGTGATCCTTGAATGTATATACAGGAGAATCTTGCATAGGAGTAGAGAGATTATATATACTCCCCTGTATTTGACACTGGTATGACTGCTTCTGGAATATCGTGTCCAGTTCTGGTGTCAGCAGTTCGATAAGGATGTTGGTAAGTTGGGGAGACTTCAGAGAAGAGCCATGAGAATGCTTAAGGTATTAGAAAATAAGCCTTATAAAGAGTCAATGAACTAATTCTATTTAGATTATCAAAGAAAAAGTTAAGCGGTAACTTGATCAGTCTGTAAGTACCTACATGGGAAACAGAAATTGGATAATAGAGGGCTCTTCAGTCTAGCAGCGAAAAGTATAACAAAATCCAGTGACTGGAAGTTGAAGCTAGACAAATTCAGTCTCGAAATATTGTGCACTTTTTTAACAGGGTAATTTACCACTGGAAGACCTTATCAAGGGTTGTGGTGAATTCTCCATCACTGTCAGTTTTTAAATCAAGATTGGATGTTTATCTAAAAGATTGTACTCTGATTCAAACAGGAGTCAATTTGGGGAAGTCCTGTGACCTATGTTATAGAAGAGGTCAGACTAGTTGATCACAGTGGCCCCTTCTGGCTTTACAATCTATGAATCTGTGAAAACAGTCCTGATCCCCAGTCATAGGGTTTTTCTGGAATGACACTTCTGAAGTCAACAGCCTGTCACTGTCTTACAAATGGCTGGTTTTGTTCTTTGGTGAAAGCATTCTGGACTGTCAGGAGAGAAGAAATGTGAGTGAGGACAAAGAAGTGAATTCTCTATATGACACAGTTTAAGGATATATTCACTAGAGCAGTGCTAATAATAGATTTTACTGGTTCATTGGCAATTCTGAAAAAATTAATTCTGTTAAACTCATAGACTTGTGGAAATGAGTTCCACAAAGTAATTACGTTATATAAAATATATTTCCTTTTTTCAGTTTGAAATGTGTTGCCTTTTTCAATGTCATCTTGTTTTTACTGAGAGAGGAGAAATTGGAAGTGCCCAATTTACCTGTTCTTGACCAATCAATACTTGCACACTTCAATACTATTCCATTTTATTTTTCTCTTTTCTAAACTACACAGTCCCAGCTGTACTAATCTCTCTCCATACAAAGGTCTGTCTTTCCATTTCTAATCATTTTTGTCACCTGCCTCTGCATCCTTTCTATATCTGCTATACCTCTTTTGAGGTCAGATGGCCAGAACTGAACACAGTATTCCAGGTGGGAGAATACTTTTGGTTAATATAATGCCAGTATAATATTTTCATGATTATTTTCCCTCCTATTCCTTAAGCATGCTAACATGTTGTTTGCTTTTTTGACTGCCATTCTCCATTGAACAGAGGTTTTCAATGAGCTTTTTTTCTGATTGGTTACAGTTAATTTAGAAGCTTGCATTATACATTGATATTTTAAATGACCTCTTTCAATTCCTTACTTCATACGCTGAATGTGTCAACACTGAGTTTCATCTGCCATGGTGCTATCCATTCACCTTGCTTTAAATTCTTTTGAAGTATAGGTCTGTTTAGGCTTGACTGACTTAAAAGATTTTGTCATCTGCATGTTTTGCCATCCCAGTCTTTTCCCAAGCTCATTAATGAACATGTTAAACACATGTTCATATAAGAAACATCCCAATGTTCACCTTTTTGCCATGTTGAAACTGGTCATTTATTCATGCTACTTTGCTTTGTCAGTTAGACATTTTCTACTCTTTACAGTATTTTTCCACTCCCCACATGACTACCTACTTGCCTTAATAGCTTCTTGTAAGGAACTTTTTCAAAGGTTTTTGAAATACTTTTAGTAAGACCGAGTATGCAGATAAGGACATTAAACTAGAAGCCAATTAACATCCAGAGAGCACTAAGTGATCCATGCAAGCATGTGCTCGCGCCCCCGGCCCCCACCCCCCCACTCCACCCCCAGCCCTGCCCCAACTCCACCCCCGGCCCTGTCCCTTCCCCAAATCCCTGCCTCCTCCCCCCCTGGGAAAAATTGGTGGGTGCTGAGCACCCACCGGCAGCTCCCCGCCAGCCTCCCCCTCCCCCGTGCACGCCCACCCGCCCAACTCACGTTCCACCCAGCTCTCGCCCCCCAGACCCCTCTTCCCCACCCAGCTCCCTCTACCCCACCCCGCACCCACCCCACCCTGCACTCCCCGCACCCAGCTCCCTCTACCCTACCCTGTACCCACCCCACCCTGCACTCCCCGCACCCAGCTCCCTCTACCCATCTAACTACAAGAAGCAGCACACCCTGCTCCCACCCTCTCACACGCCGCCCCCCTCACGGGGATTTAAAAGGCCCGTGGCTCCTGCAGCCGCGAGGAGCCGTGGGCCTTTTAAAGCGCCGCTCAAGCCCGGCTCTGGCAGTGGGGCTCGGGCGGCGCTTTTTAAGGTGCCGCTTCGGCCACAGCAGCCGCTCCCCCTGCTCCCTCCCGGCTACGCTACTGCCTCACGCCCCACTCACCGCACAGTGCCCACCCGCTGCGCACCAGGATCTGCAGTGCGTCCGCTCCTCAGCCCGGCGGACCCGCCTCCTGCTGCCGCCCGATTCCGACTGACCACGGTGTGGGGGACGGGAGGCAGCGCTGACATAGGCCACGCCCCCGGGCCCGGCCACGTCCCTTTCCACACGTCCTAGCCCCGCCTCTCAGGCCCAGAGAGAAACTGAGCGGCAGCCCAGACGGCCAATCCCAGCGCGGGGCGGCCACACTGCAGGAGCAGAGAACGCTGCTGCCCCACCCCCACCACCCGAGGCGCCACCCCGCGCCTCCCCCCCTGGCCACACAGCTGAGAGGCGGCTGTTGCGGCTAAAAAAAGCACCTTGGCGGGAGGCGCCTCCGGCCAGGGAACCCAGAACCCGGAAGGTGAGTTGGGTGGGCCTGGCGGGGAGCTGCCGGTGGGTGCTCAGCACCCACCAATTTTTCCCCGTGGGTGCTCTAGCCCCGGAGCACCCACGGAGTCGGCGCCTATGCATGCAAGACCCATGTTGGTCCATAAGGTAAAGCTATCAGGCATTTTTATGTCCATATTCTGCAATGCTAAATAATGTTCTGTACCATTAGAAAGCTATTTACTTTGCTTTGTACTATATTACATTAATATATATTTCATAAGTATATATGTGATACTCTTAAAGAGTTCCCTGTTGTATTTCCTACAATGCTGGTGCTCAATTAGATTGAGTTCAGGATGTTCAGGATTCTTAATTTCATAATTTCCTTACTTCTTACAAGTTCTTTCTAACATCTTGTATTAAAATAGCATTGCAAAATTATACTTGCCTGCTGGGTGAACAGTTTTGGCAGGTGAGCAAATTATGGTTAGGTTTTTCATTGTTGTCGTCGTTATTAAAGTGAAGATGAATGATGAGTGGGTTTTGTGCCTTGGCTGGTAGGTTTTCATAACAATGTGGCAACCCTGTTTTAAAGTATTTTTAAGGACTTAATAGTGTTGTTTTTTCACTTTATTAATTTTTAATTGCAGCTGATTCAACAGGAACTCACTCTCTCTATACAACTTACAAGGACTATGAAATCATGTTTCATGTTTCCACCATGCTGCCATACACTCCTAATAACAAGCAACAGGTAAGATGGACTTTGATCATTTAGAATTTCTCTGTCCTTTACCTCAGAAAGTAGTTGTACTGTCAAATGATAACTGAATATTACACCTGTAGCAGTGGCAGAAAGCACTTAACTTTGTTGAAGTATTGAATACAGAGTGATCTAAAAGAAAGTGAATAAACAGGAAAAAATTTAGATCAATGGTCAGCTGAGTAGCTTTGTGAATAATCTCATACTTAAAATAGTGAATAATCTCATACTTAAAATAGTAAATAACTGCATTGGTATTCAACAACCACTATATACAGCCTGTTAAAAAGTACTCTCCAGAGTCTAAACAACACAAAAATATAAGATATTGAATTACATATGTATCAGGAATAAAACTGGCTAACTCTGTCACAGGATGCTCAGCAAACAGGTTTATGTGGGTCACACTGTAGGCTCTGAATAGGTAGAAAGGACAGTCCTGTGAAAAAATGTATTTTCAATATATTTTAGTATTACTTATTATCTGACGTTTTCAAGAAGAGAGAACATTGTACAATAATATTAATGATATGTAAAATCAGAAAAGATTCTAGTGGTCTATACAGTACATAAATATTACTATTTGAAGCACTCAAATTCAGCAGCTTTTAATAAGAAACATGACAGCCATTAAGAGTGGACAGCAGCACTATACAACAATTTATAATAAGATATGAAAAATTATTTAAAGTTCAGGGGGAATTTTAGGTAGGTGTAATGTATATATTCATACAATAATTACCAAAGTGATGCTGGTCCTGTTATCCCATAGACAAGGGGGATTTCTATTCCTTCTAGATACAAGAATTTTAACCTTCCACTGAATTTGTTCAAAGTTCAGAATGGTGAGCTGACGTTCCATCATCCCTTCCTTCAGTTCGCTGAAATCATCCCACGAGAGTAGACCTATTCAAACAATACTTGAAGAAGAAAAACACTTACAGTAATTGTGAGTGACTGAAGTTCTCTGAGATGATTGCCTGCACAGACCCACATGGCACTCTCTCCATCTCCACTTCTTTACAGTCTACGGTCCCGGCTGTTAATCAGTGATAGGAGCTCAGGGGCATGTCTGCAGTTTTTAATATGCCCTCAGTTCCAAATATTCAATATCACAAGGGAACACATGAGTGGCCCCAACAGCCAAATTTTCCCAGAGGGTTCTGGTAAGTGGTTATCAACCAGGGGTCCAGGGCTGCAAGCAGGTTTCAGGGGGGTTGTCAAGCAGGACTGGCATTAGTCTTGCTGGGGCCCAGGGCAGAAAGCCAAAGCCCCACCTCATGGTGCTGAAGCCTGGGGCCTCGAGCCCCGCCACCCATGGCTGAAGCTGAAGCCTGAGCAACTGTGGTATGAGGCCCGGTGAATTGCCCTGCTTACTACCCCATAACATTCCTTGGCTTTTATATACAGAAAAACAGTTGTTATGGCACAGGTGGGCCGGGGAATTTTTATAGCATATTGGGGGTGGGGAGGGCTCAAAAAGAAAAAGCTTAAGAGCCCCTGGATATGGAGGCCATAGGTGTACCCAAGGGTGTTGATCTATACAGAAAATAATCTGAGTTCCCAGTCACGGGATACTTTTTTTGTCCTCTTAACCATCTAATCACACCTTAGCAGCCATATAAGATCTTATAAACGAAACAGAGATGGGCTGTTTCAGTACTCTGAAGAGAGACCTTAAAGGACAAAAATATGTATAGGTGTTTGCAGAAAGCTATTTTGGCCATGCAATAGTTGGCATTTTCTCCTCAAAGACAGAATTAAATCAGTGCCTGTCATGGTAGTTGCGGGGGTGGGAAAGAGGAGACGTGCTGTACTGTTTGAGGTTCTGTCCTTTGGTTGAAACATAAAATCAAGGTTTTATAGTCATTAAAGCACCCTTGGCATCTTTTATAAGAGCATAGCTGTCAACTCAAGTATCCTGGCCAATTTCAAACTCAGATAATCACATTCCACCTACGTAAATTCTCCCTACCTATACATTTTCAATTGAATAAATGTAATCATCTCCTCCTTTCCTAAAGCATTCTGTAATGTTGCTATGCACTGTGAAACAACTTATTTTCAGTCCAGAAGTGGCTGATTTTCTGTGATGAAGGAAGTTGGTATATTAATTTTACAAATAAAACCTGAAACATTTTATATTATTACAAGATCACAGTTAACATGAGTTTTTGTTTACTTTTGTCTGCTAACCAGCATTTTTGTTCTCATCATATTATGCCTAGTTTGAGTGTTTATTGCAGAATTACATTGGGATCTTGTGCTCTTTTGTGTGTTATAAAAAGTTTTTGTTGCTGCTGTTTTTGCAGAAGAATAATATTTTTAAACAGTAGTGTTGGGATTAAAAAGAAAAACATGTTTGAAAAATACATTAACGTACACAGTCAACCAGTTTAAACAAGAAATATTAAGCTACCTCAAATTTTGTAATAATTATTTATTGTGGTATTCAACTTCTAAATATTACCAGCTCATAATGTTAGAACTTACACAAAAAGTAGACAAACTAAACCATAACATGCCTTGCATTACAATTTATTTGATTTTTAGAATCACTTAAAATCTTCCCCATACATAGTCCTTTCTTTGTGTTTAAAATAGAATTAAAACTGTTGTTATGGAAACAGAAAATGCAGGATGCTAGCATTTTGTCTAATATGTCAGACATTGGCAAGTTCCTCATTTAAGTCCTCAGATATTCTGTGTATTTATGTCTGCATCAACTTGTAGAATAAAACTATGGCAATAGCTGTGTGGCTTACACAAAAATACCCCATAATTAGTAATGACATTAAAAAATATAATTGCAGGCGAAATGAAAAAATTATGAAAAGATTGGTGCATTTTAACCTATGCTCTGAGATTTCCATTGTCGTCATCTTGTTAATATTTTTTTTTAGCTCCTGAGAAAACGACATATTGGAAACGATATTGTGACGATTGTTTTCCAGGAAACTGGAGCACAGCCATTCAGCCCAAAGAACATTCGTTCTCACTTCCAGCATGTCTTTGTCATTGTAAGAGTGCACAACCCCTGCACTGACAACATCTGTTACAGGTAGCTATTACCAGGTTAACAGCAAAAAGGAAATATTGACATATGCTGAGGCTTAGCACCTTTTTGCATTCTTAAACAGAATAAACTTTATTGCTTCCTTTAAGGAAACAGTTTTCTGGAGTTTGAAAGCTAGAGAACATTATTAACATCACAAACTAGAATGGGTACTGGTGGGCACATAGACATTTTCAGGAAACAAGCTGCTAAAAATAGTGCATTTGAACATGTAAAATAAGGATTTCTTTCATTACTGATTAGATACTGAGTTCTGATATCCTTATATTTTTAAACATGGGGGTTAAAAACTGTGGTGCAGTTTTAAAATTAGGTTGTTACCCTTTTGAAAAAAATGTGAGGCTTCCAGATTAATTGAATTAGCACTGTATCAATCAATGTTTAATGTATTTGTGTTCATTAAATCTTTGTTGTTAAAAGTAGATTTTATGCTAAATTTTATAAGATTAGGTAACTAATTTTTATGTAGAAAGAACACTTTTGGTATCATTTGATGCTATTATTTATATTTGTAGTCTAGTAAAAATACAGATTTTTGTTGAGAACTCATAATGGGTTTGCTGCTTTTTATGGAAAAGACTCAGAAATCTTGAGTTCATGCTGCCACTTCAGTGAAGCCATTGAAGAAGTGTGGCTAGATCTGCAGAAAGAAGAAACTGAGAGTTACATTTTCTGTCTGAAACCGTATTTTTATTACACAGTTGGCTTCTGTACAGAAATGTAGTTTGCAAATCAAAAAGTAAGCAAACCACTTGGTTTCAGTGATACCTCTACATAGATACCAGGAGTCTTCCCATGCATGGTAACTTGCAGGATCAGGACCTTTGTGTGTTTCATGTACCTTCCATGGTCTTAAAATCCTTCATTGATAGGTTTTCCAGTACAAATACTTGATCCATATTTATACAATTCAGTTCTGAAAAGTGTTTATAGGAAACCTCTCAGAGCAAGTTTGACTTTTTCTCCACTGGATTATTTGGGACAGTTTCATAGGTTCATAAATTCTAGGTGATACAGAAATCCATATAGCATAAGATGGTGTTACATTGAACATCATATGAAAGGAGCAGACTTGGGCACCATCTTGCACAGTGTTTCTCCCTCCCTTCAAGGATAAACACTCTATTAGAGTACTTGTTCCAATATCAGCATTCACCTTCTAAAACAGCTGCATTGATAACTTTATGGTAAAAAATTAATTCTTATCCTTGCAGTTCATGATACTGGAAAACTTAACCCTGCAAAATGTCACTAGTAGCTTTTCATTGTATGCAACAATTGTACTTAACTCACAGACAGCCTGTCTGCTAATAAAAAGACCCTCTAGGACCACTGGAGATGACTGAGAGCCAAATTGCACTATGAGTGTCCCTGCTGAGTGATTTCTGATGTGTTGTCATCCCCTCCAAGGAAGATCTGATCATTTATGTATTTGAATATCAGTTGCTAGAAAATGAGATTACAAAGCAAATTTTATAATCAAAGATGACTTTTCAAAAGTTATATTAACCTCACTGTTTTGGGATGGTTCTTTAATCTTCATTGATTTTCACAAAAATGGAGATTTTAACATACAGAATACTTGTTTTCTGATTACACTTTGCTGGTTCAGATCAGAGGTCAGATCAGAGATTGTTTTTGTTCTTATCTAACCTATCTACCAATTGTGACAAACTGGTAAAATGTCAGTATTGTTTCCTAGGAATATTATGTATAACTTGGTTTCCCTGTTTAATTTTATATTGCTGTCTGACCTAATGCATAGAGTTAAATCAAAGGACGCTGTAAAGGGTGGTTAAGGAACTCACCAAGGGTTAAGAAACCCACCAAAAGAATGTCAGAGATAAGTCAGCCTCTCAGATACATGCTTCAAAGGAATTAAGTCAACAATGGCTGGGCCATCAATTGGGGAAGAAGCTACCTTGCTGGCTCCATCCGGATTAAGATGCTTTTCTCTTCCTAAGGCTGAGATGAAAAATATCATGAGGGGTTAAAAAGATGCAGAAAGGGAAGTGGTCACAATGGAAGCTGATGCAGACACAGAGTTAGCATGCAGTGATGCTAACACACAGACAGACTGACTTGAGAGCCAGGGTCTTCAGCAAACAAGCTTTAACTTGCTGCCCAGAAAAGAGAACAGAGGGCACCAAGGCTAAGTCATGTCTACCTAGGGGCTTGAAGGGAATGCCAAGTGTAGGCAAGTCTGTCTTAGAAGGGGAAGCCTACCCAGGGAATGTGACACCAACCAGTATTCAAAATGAACCATCCGATTAATAAGTATATGAGAGTAATTCCATCCTATTTTTCTTTATAAAGCACCAGCATTATGAGACTCAGGACACAAGAAATTAATACGCTGACTGACCTTGTTAATGTGGTCAGAATATAAATCTGTGTTGAATCATGTGTGAAATATGTTTGGGGATCTTCAACTAGGCCCTACTAGGCTCTTGTCCATATTCAAAACTGTCTGACGTTTTAACATAGTTGGCAATTTCTGCTTATGACAAACTTGGTCCTGGAATAGCTACTAGAATATAGAATGGCCTTGTTTTCAGAAGTGCCCGACAACTCTCAGCTCCTGAAGACCAGACTGGAAGTGGCCAGTCAGGATAGCTCTGTCTCAGTAGAGCTTTCATCTGTTGTCAGTGGATCCCAGGACAGTTTACATGAATATCTTCAAACTCCCAGGAAGGTTCCAAACCTGTTGTTTTAGTGAAAAGTTACTGATAATTCTGTGTAGTAGAGAAGTGAGGAAAAACATTATTTGTGTTGTTTCCATAATACTTACTACATTTGTTCACTTTAGATCCAAGTAATTTATGTAGAACATTAAAGGGAAAGAAAAGTGTTTAATATGTTTATGTGCAGTCTGTATATTATTAAAAATCTGCCAGCATAATCAATGAGTCTAGATATTAGATGTTTTTGCTCCATTTTCAGGGCTGGCTCCAGGCACCAGCTTTCCAAGCTGGTGCTTGGGGCGGCATCGAGAATGGGGTGGCAGTACGAGTCCCGCGGGGGCAATTCAGCATCAGGTCCGCTCTTCCTGCCGCCGAATTGCCGCCGCGGGACTCGGACTGCCGCCCCATTCTCACCTGCTGCGGCGGCAATGGGGCGGCAGGTCCGCCGCCCTTCCCTTGCTGCTGCGGACTGGGACTGCCTGCGTTGGGGGTGGGGCCCCGCCCCCGACGCAGGCAGTCATAGTGGGGCCCCACCCCTGACGCAAGCAGACGTGGCGGGGCCCTGCTACGTCTGCCTGCGTCAGGGGCGGGGCCGCCGCCCCTGCTTGGGGCGGCAAAATTGTAAGAGCCGCCCCTGTCCATTTTATCTATATTTATCTTTGCATGTCATCATTTTAATACATCTTTTTTTCTAGACAGAGCCCTTTTTTTTATTTATTTTTTTAATATATATCCTATCTTTAAAAAAAAAAGCTAGATAGGCACTAGTTTCATATGACCCTTTCATCGAATTCATTACTTGTTTGTTGGTGAGGCAGAAAAGACAAGGCTGACCTTTAGAAATATGTGTACCAGAAATTTTCTGTCTATAATGCAAACCATTATCTAATTTCAAATTTATAACATTTTCTATGGGCACCCATGCTGTGCTCTGGATGCTTATACTGTAAATTAAAATACAGAACTGCCCATAAATAATTATTTCCTCATAAATCAGTCAGCATTCAGGATTCTGGATCTGAAGCTCTCTTCAACTTGTGCCACTTGGTGTAGTCTCAAACTGTTCATAGATGCTGATTATTAAATTCTATTTATTTTTTGGGAAGACATGGTCCCTCCCTGAAGAACTTGAAATCTCAGTAGACACACATTGTGACAAGGGAAGAGAGAAGCAGGGAAGAAGGGTTTCAAAGACATAGTAGTGGGGTTATTTTTGTTTTAATGGATGCACTGGTTATAGCTCTGTGGCTAAAGTGAAGTTGAGTTCAGTCATTTTGTTGTTATGAAGAATACACTGTATCCTCACCAAAGTTACAGCACTTTCTTTTTGGATACCAAATGAATTTTCTGAGAATTTTCAAATAAATCCCTTAATTTGTTTAAGGTTAAATTAATTTAAAATGGGTCTTTTAAGAAATTTAACACCATTTGGCAGGTCTTTTTTTGGTCACAAATTATTTCAGCTCAGCATTGTTGGCAGAGGTGTGAATCTCTGGTGCATTGACTAGTTTCCAAAAAGGAACTTTTGGGATTAATGATTGATTTTTGTTTTCTGTTATAATTCTGGAGTTTCTCCTTCAGCAGAGGCTGAAGAATAATGCCTTCCTTCAGAAAAACTCTCAAAAATGGTTGTCACCTCGTATTCTCAATGGGATTAAGGGCCAGCTCTAGGTTTTTTGCTTGCCCAAGCAAAAAAATGTCCCCCCCCCCCCTTTTTTTTTTGCTCTTACATGTTTGCACTTTGCAATGTTTTTTTGTTTTGTTTTGTTTTTTTTGTTTTTTGACTGTTTAAAATAAAAAAAAGAAAACAGAGAATTTGTAGTTAGTGAAATAAAACAATTTCCTACTAGTGTAACTCATTTAATTTTAACAAAATCACAATTACAAACAATTTGGGTTGTAGGGTACCACAGACGATTGTGTTACGGCGTAGTAAGGGTGTGTTCACTTTCTCATGCTCTGTCAGGGTGTTTTTTGCTTTTTCACATTCTTTTAGCGGCCAGCCACTGTAGGTCATGGCTGGCCAGCTGCAATCTGTTTTGAGCTAATTAACATAGCTCCTGCTTTCGATGGCCTTGAGCCAGGAGGCGGCCCCTGCTTGCTTCTGTATGAGATGTCTGTATATAGCTGTATGAGTCTGCCCCGTTTTTGGCACTCCGTACCAGGCCTGGATTATGGTGAGCTGGGTTCCCCGTCTCCATGACAGCAACGCCAGGAGTCCCCGTTGCGGATGTGTCACTTTGCCTTCAATAAAGCCAATAACTCACAGAGTGTGTGGGCCTCGTTCTTGCAAAGCACCCTGGGTAGGCCCGCAGCCTCCCACGAACGTAACATGGTTCAACTATACACTGAAAACATTAGTGTCTTTTTCTCAAAATCTAATCAGTTCTTCCTTTTGTCATGTGAAACTTAAGTTTCAAGTTTATATTTTAATACGTTACTCTTGTCGCTTAGCCAATTTTTGTCGTTGGCTAGAATAAGTAAATAAATAAATGCTTTACTCACCTTTACCAAGGTTTGATTACTTTGAAAGTTGAAACGATTTAAAACAAGTTCAAACACAAACAAAATATTCAATACCCACACGCTAAACCACTGGCACCTACGCAGCACGGAAATTGGCGCGAATGGTGCCGATAGGGTGGCACAGTACACACAAGTAATCATGATTCCTGATTTAATTAATCAATAACCGTTAATGTTAACACATTCACGCACGTTCACATTATGAGTGACCGTGTCAGGACGTGACATGATATTTTTCACGTCACGCTCCTATCGCACTACTGGAGATTTTTTTGATCTTCATGGTTTTTTTTCCCCGTACATTGGTGGATTTTCCAACCAAAAAAAAAAAAGGATGGCAGGTAGGGTTACCATATTTGAACATTCAAAAAAGGACACTCCACGGGGTGGGGAGGAGGTGGTATTTGTATAGAGGGCTGGGTAGGGAAGGCTGTGCCTCTCCAAACAGCCTGGCCCTGCCCCCTATCCACTCCCTCCCACTTCCCGCCCCCTGACTGCCCCTCTCAGGACCCCCAACCCATCCAACCCCCCCTGCTCCTTGTCCCCTGACTGCCCCCTCCCAGGACCCCACCCCCTATCTAAGCCTCCCTGCTCCTTGTCCCCTGACTGCCCACTCCTGAGACCTTCCCACCCTAACTGCCCCCCTAGGACTCCACCCCCTACCTGTCCCCTGACTGCCCCAACCCCTCTCCACACCCCCGCCCCCGACAACCCCCCAAAAAAACCTCTGCTCCATCCAACCCCCTCCCCCTCTCCCTGTCCCCTGACTGGCCCGACCCCTCTCCACACTCCTGCCCCCTGACAGCCCCCCCAGAACCTCTGCCTCATCCAACCACCCCCTGTCCCCTGAGTGCCCTCTGGGACTCCCTGTCCCTTCTCCAACCCCTCGGCCCCCTTACCGTGCCACTCAGAGCAGCGAGACGCTGCTGCCCTGCGGAGCGCGCAGCCACCCCCCCCCCCAGCGCTGCCCTCGCAGTGCGCTGAGGCTGCGGGGTGGGGGGAGGGGTATCAACAGGAGAGGGGCTCTGGTTGCTGGAGACCCCGATGCGAGTGCCTCAATCCGTTCTGGCTGCCGTGTGAGCCACACCGCACTCTGCATTGTGTGGGGGAGGGGAAAAAAATCCTGGACCTTTTTAGATATTTACAAATTCCTCCCAGACGGCGATTTAAAAATCGAAAAGCCGGACATGTCCGGAAAAATACGGACGTATGGTAACCCTAATGGCCGGAATGCCGCCCCTGGAAATGTGCCGCCCCAAGCACGTTCTTGCTTTGCTGGTGCCTAGAACCGGTCCTGATGAGATTGAAACCTCAAGCTGCTTTCAGTAAATTTGGTCACCACCTACATTCTCCAGTTCCTGTTTGCCTTTTGACAGAACAGGGATACACTGTCTTCCCTGAGGGCAGCTTGAGTTCATTCCCATTGGGACCAACAGTATACTATGGTCATTTTAAGAAGGCCACCGAAACTGAAAGCTACTTGTGACCTGAGTCCCTTAAAGAATACTGTCTGGTTGTTGCCATTTTGAAGGAGGACAAAGCCTGGCAAATTTATCTGAAGGATGTTTTATGCACTAGTCTCTGTTAAGGACAAACTTTCAGTTATGAATAATGCCAAACATAACCGTTAATCCTAAGTGTTTCTTCTGAAAAAACTACCTGTTGCACAAGAGGTACCAAACGTGGGGGGAGGGGAGGGGAAGGACACCAGAGAGTGAAACCGGTGGATGTGTGCACCGTGCACAGATTAACATAGGGGGTGGAAAGGTTGGGGAAAGCTTGGGGTTGTGGAATGGGAATGCAGGAAACAGCAGAGAGGGGCAAGCTGGGATATACACCATAGCTGCTTGTTCTTCTCTGTTGATGTAAAACAGCTCTGTAAACCTCCTTGAACTGACCATCAGAGAAGAGCATGCATCCCATCCTCCCGAGAGGTCTTCATAAACCATACAAAAGTAACATTTCTGTTCAAGGGGTAAGTTGAGCAGGAGTTTAGAGTAGTCAGATTTGGTCCAAGCAGTTCACCTATCCTGAATGACAGATTAAGAAGATAGCTTTTTTTCCTACTGACACAGAGCAATTCTGACCTTAAAGAAAACAGACCAATGTTTTTAAAATTGTGCATACAATCATGGTGATTGTGCATATAGATTATATACCCACATTTTTATTCATACACAAGTAAGAAAATTTGAGTTAGTGTATCTAAATGAAAACATCAAGAGAGTGTTAGTTTTGCTAAAAATAAAACCAAGAATGCTTTACAATGGATCAATTATCGGTCTTAATTAATATGGTCAATCATAGATGCTGCCATAGTATAAGTATTAAAGAATAAGTACAGGAGCCAGAATTGTTCCCCTTCACCTCATAGGTGAGTCATGTACCACTCAGAGAATTATATATTAATATATGCCCCCAGCAGCATTGATTTACAAGAAATTGAATATATGGGACTTACCAAAAGTACCTGGCTATTGACATTTCAATTATTATTATTAACATATATTACAATATATTATTTTGGCCACATTCTCAAGTTAGTATAAACATTGTTTTTGCATGTAATTGTACCTGAAGTAAACATGCAATACAGAGTTTTGTGTGGGTTTCCAATGTGGGGTATTGTGAAAATTTTGCACATTATACAAAGCATTTAGTAGTTAGGTTATCTTTTTTCAGCAAGGCAACTGAGAGCATTAAGAAGAGTGAGTGATTATTTACCTCTCCCCTCTATTCCCTTCCCCCATAAATAAAAGTACTCAGATGTATACATTATAGAAAACTTTGAGAAAGTAGCGAAGTGAAAAAATAATTGTCTCTGTTAAGTGCATATACTTTGTGCCTCTGGTGAATCAAGCAGCCCTTTCTTTTGCCACAGTGTAGGTCTCTCTGAAAATCAGAGAGTGGCCTGAGAAGGGCATGCCTATGGTTTCTCTAGATTCCATAAACCGCTAAGGAGAAATTAAAATGTTGACACATCACTTCTTCATTTCTGTATTTCTTCTAGTGTTGCTGTGACAAGATCCAGAGATGTACCATCCTTTGGACCACCAATCCCAAAAGGTGTTACCTTTCCTAAATCAAATGTGTTCAGGGACTTCTTACTGGCCAAAGTGATTAATGCAGAGAATGCTGCTCATAAATCCGAGAAGTTCCGTGCCATGGCCACCAGGACTCGCCAAGAGTACTTGAAAGATCTAGCAGAAAAGAATGTTACCAATACACCCATTGACCCATCTGGCAAGTTCCCCTTCATTTCACTTGCCTCAAAAAAGAAGGAAAAGTCCAAACCTTATCCAGGAGCAGAGCTCCATAGTTCTGGTGCCATTGTGTGGAGTGTCCATGCAAAGGACTATTGCAAGGGTATGGAAATAGACTGTCTCCTGGGTGTATCTAATGAGTTTGTAGTTCTCATTGAGCAAGATACAAAGAGTGTGGTGTTCAATTGTTCCTGCAGAGATGTGATAGGGTGGACTTCAACGGACACAAGCGTCAAACTCTTCTATGACAGGGGTGAATGTGTTTCTGTGGAGAGCTTTATCAACAACTCCGATGATATCAAAGGGGTCGTGAAAAGACTGGAGGTTAGAATTTTTGTTTTTTCTAAATTAAAATTTGGACTTTAGTAACAAATGAATTACAATGCTTGCAATAGCTGTTTGCTAATTAATTCCACAAGGCCACTTCCTGTTTTCTCTCCCTATTCCCCCCTCCCCCACCACCTCTACTTTGACATCTACCAGAAAATAGCCAGCCATTGTTGGTTGTTTTTCATCAGTCAGGAGCAGTTGATGTTGTTTAAAAAGAATGAGAAAAAATTTGATATCTTCAGGAACCATCAAGTTGTACAGTAAATACCTGTCTAGTCAAATGATCTTATCTATTTCTCTTGTTTCCTTCTTTCTCTGTCATATCCATGTTATATTTAATCTCAAATGAAGTTTGAGTAGGAGTTGCCTTACTGTGTGTCTGGACAGTGCCTAGCAAATCAGGCCCCAATCTAGATTGAGGCCTCTAGATGCTGTCTCAATACAAATAATAATAGTAATAAAGTAAAATAAACAATTCATTGCATTGTTATTGTTTGGCTAGAAAATGTCTGTCCATCTTCACTACTTGTCAGCTGTGTCATGAAGGAAAGAAGTATATGTAGCAGCTATGTTCTCCACTACATCAAAAATAGCAATTGTAGATGAACAAGAGGGAAGGAGAGACACATGCCATTGGTTCAAATATTTAGAACCTATATTCACCCTGGTGCCATTTAAGAGAGTGGCATAAGGTTCCAGTTCCACTAAATTGGATAGTTGCATGCCATCAAACTATTGTACTGAATAATAGAGAAATGGTAGTTTTGTGAAATATCTGCAGACCTAGTAAAAATGTCAAATTTTAAATGAAAGATGAAATACAGGTGCTTGTGTAAGTCCTCCACACTTACCTGTTGTGTACTGCCACGTTCCTTTAATGTTCCTATGAAATAAGTGGAATTTTAAGGCAGAACTACAATACCACTAGTTAATTCTGTGCAACTAGATACTATCTTAAATATCCAACTTCAGTAAAGGGATTTGTTTGAACTGGTATTGTACATAGCTGTGGGGACTTTCCTTGGGACAAAGTACTTCTGTTCCCTTTCCCCATACCCCATCTTGGACTGTGGCTGTAAAACTCAGAATTATAGCCCTCTCAGAATGTAATTCATTACACTAATCACTCTTTCCTCTTCATTTCAATTCTCAGTTTGTGACAAAGGGCTGTGAGACCACGGAGATGACTTTACGTAGGAATGGACTGGGTCAGCTTGGTTTCCATGTGAACTATGAAGGCATTGTGGCAGACGTTGAGCCCTATGGCTATGCTTGGCAGGCAGGATTACGACAGGGCAGCCGGCTAGTGGAGATCTGCAAAGTGGCTGTAGCCACTCTAAGCCATGAACAAATGATAGACCTGCTGAGAACATCAGTAACTGTGAAGGTTGTCATCATTCCTCCGCATGAGGACTGCACTCCACGCAGGTACTGTGAGGTGACAGGATGAGAGTTAATGCCATCTAGAGCTACCTTTGGGCAAGAAGTTTATTTTGTTTTAAAAATGCAAAACGTTTCCCCCTTGGTACTTTGACATAAATTCCGGCCTGTGTAAAGATTATAAAAGAATTATGTTACAACATCCCATATTGTCAACTGAAACAAGTTGCAAAAGGGGGCACACTGTCTAACTTTACATTTCAGCTCCACAAAATATCTACTATGCGTACAGTAGTTTAGTAAAAATCATAATACTCTCAAAGTATACTTCAAACTCCCACAAACACCTTGTGAAGATCAAACATCTCTAAACTGACAAGTGTACATTTATGATGCATCAAAATACTAGTTAATTTTCCTCCCGCTCACAGAGAACTTTTAATTCCTATGGATCCTTTTTCCCAATGCCAAATGTTAATGTTCCATTCCCCTTCCAACCAAGCAAGGCTACATGTGACTAGAGCCTGTCAATCTATCTGTGTATGTATTGGTCAGGGAACTTGCTGCAGATTGAGACTGTCTCCTCAGTGGCTGAGCTTGCTGACTCCACAGCACTCTCAATCCTTGCTGAGTTTATAAATGGAGATATGCCAGTCTCCTAGAACTGGAACAACCTTGAAAGGTCATCAAGTCCAGTTCTCTGCCTTCACTAGCAGGACCAAGTACTGTCCCCTGACAGATTTTTGCCCCAGATCCTTAAATGGCCCCCTCAAGGATTGAACTCACAACCCTGGGTTTAGCAGGCCAATGCTCAAACCACTGAGCTATCCCTCCCCCCAAAGTTCCAGGCTGGCTGTCTTTTTTATTGCTTTTATAGCTTTTAAATGTAGCTTTTGATCTTGTGATTTTCTTGCTAAACTGAACATTCCCAATTTCCTTCATCTTTTCTTAGAGCTTTATTTTCCCAATCTGTTTATCATTTTAATTGCTTCTCTATTCAGTCATATCACTGCATCTGATTCCCATCTCTTAAATACCATGTATTAATTCCTCATAAACAGTATTTAAATATGAGAGAAGGAACCTATATAGATTGAACTTGCCTACTGTCAACTCAAGGTTTGTGCTAAATTTGGTTAGAAGAAAGCCAAGTACAAGAATCAAATGTGCAAATGATGTTTTTGAGGAGGTACTGTGTTACAGTGCTTTGTGAGATTATTATTATTTTGAGATGTGATTATCTGTCATAACAAAGGTGACCACCTGCAAGTTAGATAGGAGTCCCCTTCCTCCTTCATATATATGCAAGTCCCCTTCCTCCCTCATACCCAAGAGAATATTGATCACAGATGCATCCCCACTTGGTTAGGGCACCCATCTGTATGAGCATACATCACAAGGCACATGGACACCTCAGAATGTGCATAAATCTTCCAGTGCTGAGAGCTGTCCAGGAGGCCTGCAAAACATTTTACAGATCTCACAATCCCATCATATTCTAGTAATGCTGGACAATATAACTACAATGTTCTACATCAACAGCCAGGAAGGGGCAAGATCCACCCCTCTCTGCATAGCCAGTGTGTGGAATTGGTGTACTCAACATCATATTACCCTATCAGTAGTCACCTTCTGGAAAAACAGTTCTCTAGTGGACAGCCTCAGCAGACATTTCTCAACTGACCGTGAGTGGAAGTTACACGATTCATTGACGAACATCATATTCACTCAATGGGAAGCTCTGAATTGGGACCTCTTAGTATTTCAAGGGAACAGAAAATGCAAAATGTACTTCTGCAGCTGGGATCAGGGCCCCAGGGGTGATGCTCTGCTAATCTCATGGGTGGGATATGCATTTACATCCATTCTTATGTCAAGTCCTGCGAAAGGGCCAACAAGACAGTTATAATCATTCCCAAATGGCCTGTGCAGTTTTGGTTTCCAAGCCTTCATCACGTGTCAGTTTGTTTACTCATCAGCATCTAATTGTTCCCAGACCTTTAGATCCAGGACAGGGTTCAACATCCCCATCCAGACTCTCTCCATTTGACAGCGTAGTATTTGGATGGATATTGAAACTAAAACAAAAACACATTCAGAAGCTGTCCAACCCATCCTCAACAATAGTAGGAAAGAATACACCAGGAAATACTAGATTCTCTGTTGGGGCCCAGCATCACCAAGTGTCCCTAGAAGAAGCGGGCATTCCCATTATCTTGGATGATTCCGCACCTTCAAGTCCACAGGCCTTTCCATTATCTTGTTGAGAGTTCACTCGGCTGTGATCAGCGCTTGCCACCCTCCAATCTGTCTTCACCCACCTGCTGATCGTAGATCTTCTCAAAGTTTTAATTAGAACTTTTCTGCCTATAACCAAACCAGTTCCAGTCTGGGATCTTTATTTGGTAGTCTCAACATTAACTAGCCCACCATTTGAACTGTTAGGGATGTGTTTGATATCTCATTTATTAATGAAGGGTGCCTTTCTAATGGCCATCACTTCTGCCAGAAAGGTAATGGAACTTGGTGCCCTGATGGCCGATCCACTGTATTCAGTATTCCATAAGGATACGGTCTTGTTGCAATTGCACCCAAAATACACTCCTAAAGTAATCTCAAACTTTCACATAAATAAGAGTACACTTACCTGTATTTTTTCCAAAACTTCATACAAGCAGTGAGGATAAGAGACTCCATACCCTGGACATGCATGCAACATTAGTGTTTTATCTGCAAAGAAACAAATCTATCAAAAAGTCACCTAAACTATTCGTTTTCCTAGCAGAACAAATAAGAGGCCTCTAACAGAACACAGGCATCTTCAGTAGCCTCACTTCAATAAGTGTCACTCAATGATATATGCAAAGGGGCTAAATGGAGTTCCATTCATACCTCCATGAGATATGCTATAGTACAAGCCTCCACAGCAGACACGTCAGTTCTGTAATCATTTATATCACCAGCATTCTCACACCCATCTCCTCTTGTGAATACTGCTTGTCAGTCACCCACAGTGAATACAGATAGGGACCATCACTGGAAGAAGAAAGAGAAGTTACTTACCTTATTGTAACTGGAGTTCTTTGAGATCTGTTGTCCCTGTGTTCCACTACCCTCTTTCCCTTCTGCCTCAGATCTTTTCCTTGCTTTGCAGTGGAGAAGGAACTGGGGAAGCACTTAGTCTGCACTGCCCCTTATAGCCTCAATTCACAGCGTTAGGAGATGGGCACATGTGCAGAGCAATGGACACTGCTGGCAAGAATCTTCTAGTCTCAGGCACATGGAGTGCACGTACACAGTAGAATACAGATAGGGGCCACACATCTTGAACTCCAGTTACTAGAAGATAATGCTTTATCTTTATCCCAAAGGCATCTAGTGGCCAAATTAGAGAGAAGCATCTAAAGTTCAATAGGAGAGATCTGTTGCTTTCATAGATCATAAGGCCAGAAGAGACCTTTGTGATCATCTAGCTAAACCTCTTGTATAACACCATCAATAGGACGTCCCTTAATTTCTGTTTGAACTAGAGCGTATGCTTTAGGAAAAACAGTCAATCTTGATTTAAAAATGTCTAGTGAAGGAGAGCTATGACAACCCATGGTAAGTTGTTCCAATGGTTGATGACACTCTGTTAAAAAAATGTGTGCCCTATTTCTAGTCTGTCTGCCTTTGGATCTTATTATGCCTTGTCTGCTAGACTGAAGAATCCTCTATTATCATATTTCTGTTCCCTATATAGGTACTTATAAACTCACCCCTCAAATCACCCCTCATCCTTCTCTTCCTTAAGCTAAATAGATTGAGCTTCTTGAGTCTTTCACTATGCCATGTTTTCCAATTCTTTAAACATTCTTGTGGCTCTTCTCGGAATCCTCTCCAATTTATCAACATCCTTCCTGAACTGTTGACACCAGAACTGGACACAATATTCCTGTAGCAGTTACACTAGTGCCAAATACAAGGGTAATATTCCTACTTGAGATTCTCTGTTTATACGTCCCTCTATTCCTACTTGAGATTCTTCTGTTTATACATCCAAGGATCTCATTAGCCCTTTGGGCCAATCACACTGGGAGTTCACGTTCAGATGATTATCCACCATGACCACCGAGTCTTTTTCTGAGTCATTGCCCCCCAGAATAGAGTACCCCATTCTGAAAGTATGGTCTAAATTCATTCTTCCTAGAGGTATGTTTTTACATTTAGTCATCTTAAAACACATATTGTTTGCTTCTGCCCAGTTTACCAAGTGATCCAGATTGCTCAGTATCAGTGATTTGTCCTTTTTTGTTATTTACCAGTCCCCCAATCTTTGTGTCATCTGCAAACTTGATCTATAATTATTTTGTTTTCTTCCATAACCTGGTTTTAGAATGATTATGGAGTTGCAGTAGTTACTTTGTAGACTTCATAGTGACTTTGAAGTCGTAGCTCACTTCCTTTTCTTAGCCCAATTTTGACACCTTCCCAAAGCCACAAATTCCTAAAAAATAAAATATAAATCCCTTTAGCTTCAAATTTGGTATTTGTGGTCTCTAGCAAGCATTGAACTTATAGGGAAAGTAGGGTTGATTATCCAAAGTATGTCAAAGGTATAAAACATTAAAAAATGAAGTGTAATTCATTTTGGGGTGTATTACCTTTTTTGTTTGTAAAGCATTATCTCAAAATTAGCTGTACTAGGAATCTCAAATTTATATTTTTCTTGTGTCCTAGACAAGATCTAGCATGTGGGAATTTTTTTTTTCATTCACAGGGTAAACATTTTGAATGTATTCCCTGCAGCGTTTTTAACCTTAAAACGGTCAATATCCAGTGAATAGATAAGTTTACTCAAACTCTGATTAAGCTTAATTTAAAAAAAAAAAAGTCATATCCCAGTTGGTGCAGCTGACTGCATGATCCTGTGGGAGGCCTTATGTTTGAAGAATTTCTGATGATCACTTTTATGTTTACTTTTAATAGGTATGTTTTAATATCTCCAGAAGATTCAATCTTGTTTGAGGATTTCTTTGCTTTCTACCGTTCAGTGAAAGCAACAAACAAAAAGCCTTTTGTTGGTTAAGTAGGAGTTTTTGGTTCATGCTGCTTCTCAGTTCCTTGTTCAGGCCCTGCCTCATTTAAAGTGTAAATTAACCCGCTATATAAGTGATGTTGTTTTAAATAGACCATTAATTGACATTCTCTTAATGTGTATATTAATATTTTGCTCTGGGACTGTAGTAATATTTTGCATCTAGTGGTAGAAGGGAGGGAATAAAGCAATGGTCTGAACCTCTGAACTTGAAGGCTTTAGTGACTGGTGCATTAGTCTTACTGTTCTGTCTGAGCCTCTGCTGGTCCCAGTGCACTTCTGCTGTCCAAATCGTAGTCTTTTGTTTGTTCTCTAACCTGCAGTGCTGTTTTGGTAGCTCCAGATTCTTCGTCAAATGATGGTCCCAATGTGAATTCCACATATGGGAGCGCATGCATGCCATGCACCTGAGTCCGGAAATGTTAGAAGTATCCATTTACCCACACGTGCATAGTGTGTCTCCTCATGCTCCCAGCTGAGGGTATAATAGGTAGTGCCTCTCCAGTTCCCTTTCAGCACCACATTGCCTGTGTCGGAACCCCAGTTCCTTTGTGCTTTTAGTTTTTCTAAAAGAATGACTTACTTCTGATTTGGTATATATAGCTGTATATAGTCTTTTCTAGGGTAGTTAGATAAACTATTACTAGTAGTGTATTTCTTTCCCCATTTGGGGACCATCTCCCCACCAGGGAGTATGCCCCGGATTCCAGCTTTTAAAAACTGCATTTCTTGCCCACGCTCATTCTCTGTGAGAGACAAGCACCAGTGGTGCCTCTACTGCCTCGGTGAGGCACGCTTTGAAGCTTGCTGCTCCATCTGCAAGTCCTTCCCGCCCTGAGCCCAAGAAGCTTGAGAACTCTGCCTCCATAAATACTTGATGGAGGAAGCCATGAGACTGAGGGCACACTCAGATCCGGGCCTGGGAGACCCCCTGCATAGTAGCCATTATTGGCAGTGAGTGCTCCTCTGAGCACCTTGCATGCCCCAGAATCAATGGTACTGAAGGCCAATGACAAGACCCTGCATGAATGTAAAAAACACTCTCATGGGCATAAGAGCAGATCCCCGCAGTGGACTGCTCCCAAGTGCAGCATTTCCTTCCCAAGCGGGGCTAGGTCTGGTGAGATGTTGCATGCGGATCCAGCCAGGTCAGTGCCCACATTTCCCCATGTGGAGGGTAAGGCCAGGTGCAAACAGGATCCGACACTGCCAACAGCAACCTCAGTACCCACGCATTCAGAATGCCTACTGGCAAGTGCTGCCTGTTCTGCTGGTACCTCTGTGCCTCCCAGACAGGCTGGCTCAACAGATGCCACCAGGCCCCTCTGGCATCTCCATGGGCACACTGTGGACTCCTGTACACTCTGAGCCTTTCCTGTTGGCAGAAGAGCTGAACCTACCCTACCCACAGTTTCAACTCCTGTCTGGTCCTCCTCTCGCTTACGACATCCCCACTCCAGCGGATGAACCTCTTCTGCTGCTGCCTGAGAAGCCTGCCCCATTGTGACACCGCAGCCCTCCAGTACCGACGATTCCCTCTTTGCCAGAACAGTTGTCAGAGTTCTCGGAGACAGAACCCTTGTTCTCCCTGATGTCACACCAGAGTCTGGACTCTCAGCCCAGACTGCCTTACTCCTTGGCATATGGTCCAGTAACGGAGGCCTGGAACCGCTACCTGTGAGGGTGACCATATCTGAGGGGCCCTTCTTTTTGGCCATACCAGGGACCCTGGGATCCCTACCACAAACACCAGGCATCATCTGAGGTGTCCTATCAGCTGTACCCCACTTGCCCATCAGTGCCGTCAGTTTATGAGGAGGAGGCAGACATTGAACCGGTACTGCCAGTACCGATCCCTGCTGAGGGGGGCGCTTATTCTGCTCCCACTCTCTCTGCCAAACAACCCCCACAAATATCAGGACTTGCTCCAGAGGGTAGCGGCAGACCTGGGTATCCGGTCCAAGGAGGATCAGGACCCGCAACATCAACTTCTGGGCATCCTCCAACCCCAGGGACCCTTTTGGGTAGCTTTACCCATTAACGAGGCCATCCTTCAGCCAGCGGGGCAGTATGACACATCCCTGCCTCCTGTCCCCCCACACCTAAGAGGGCGGAGAGGAGATTTTTGTGTCTGCTAAAGGGCCGGATTTTTTTTACACAACCAGCTCCCTGGTTGTCCATGCAGCAGCAGAGCAGGCACTCCAACACCCTCAGAAGTCTACCCTTCAGACAGAGTAGTTAAATGGATGGACCTGCTGGGCATGAAGGTATATTCTTTGGCAGGGCTACAATTCTGCATTGCTAACTACTAGGCTCTGCTAACCAAGTATGATTTTAACGACAACAAACCAGCAGAGTTCAAGGACAAGCTGCCACCGGCGCACCAGTAGCAATTTCAGGGGCTGGTAGACAAAGGGCATCTGGTCGCCCAGGTGGGCCTCCAGGCCTCTGTGGGTGCAGCCGACATGTCCTCTCGCCCTCTAGTGACTAAGATAGTCATATGCACTGGGACTCATGGCTACAATCCTCCAACTTCCCCACAGAGGTCCAAAGTACAATTGAGGACCTTACCTTTGATGAGAACAAGTTGTTCCACAAAAAAACACAAATCCCTCCACTCACTGAAAAACTCCAAAGCCACACTACTGTCCCTTGGTGTGTATGTATACACCAGCTCAGTGATTTAGGCAGTACTGAAGCCCTCGGCCCCATGGAACATTAATCTTGTGCTCTCCATCCTCACAAAGTGCCCTTTGAGCCACTGGCAACATGGTTCCTCTCCCACCTCTCAAAGAAAGTGATATTCTTGGTAGCCATTACCTCTGCCAGACTGGTCAGTGAACGAGAAGCCATGATGGCAGACCCTCCCACCCACAATATTCCACAAGGACAAGATGTCCTTAGAGCTGCAGCTAAAATTCCTCCCAAAAGTGGTGGAGTGCACCTACCTGCCGGTTTTCTGCTCCAAGCTGCACGCTTCCCCAGCTGACACTTCCTTGACGTCCGCCATGCACTAGCATTCTACCTACACCGTATCCTGTCCTTTCACACATCGCCAAAGCTATCTGTACTTGTCATCAAATGGTCAAGGATCAAGCCCTGTCGTCCCAACAAATCTCCAAATAGGTCTCAGGGAGCATCCGCGCATGCTACAAACAATCCAACATACCCCTGCCTGATAGAATCACAGCGCACTCTATGCAAGTGTGACTCATTGGCCTCACTGGCAGATGTCTCCTGGCAAGACATCTGTCACGCAGCAACATGGAGCTCCGTCCACATGTTCACAAGACACTACGCCATCACATAAGCGGCAGCTACAGATGCTGCTGGGGGCCAGGCCGTACTGCAGACCACACTTCCATTGGATCCTCTCACCCACCTCCACATTGATCACTGCTTGCGAGTCACCCACGTATCGAATACACATAGGGACTATCACTTGAAGAAGGAGAAGAAGAAGAAGAGGTTACTTATCTGTAACTGTAGGTTCTTTGAGATATGTGGTCCCTATCTGTATTCCACTACCCGCCCTCCATCACCTCTGCTTCAGACTGGATTTCAAAATGGTAAGAGGGAGACTGGAGTCGTGTTGGCCCGTACTACCTATTGTACCCTTGGCTGGGGGCACGAGGAAACTCACTACGCACATGCAGGTCAACAAACACTGCTAAGAAACTCTTCTGGACTCAGGCGCAAGGCACACGTGGGCACCTACGTATGCAATACACATAGGGAACACACATCTTGAAGAACCTCCCGTTACAGATAAGTAACCTCCACTTACAGTCTCATAATCACCATTAAGGTAGGATTTCTCAACCTATGGGTTGCCAGAATGTGTCACAAAGGATCATGGGGGAAATTTAGCCCCTGCAGAAATTGGATCCCACCTCCCAGAGGGTAGGGGGAGTTGCAAAGCCCATCCCACATTCACCTTGCAGAGCTGGCTTCTGCAGATCTAGTCCCGTGTGGCTCTGCTCCCAGCTCCAGGCATCATGCCCTGGAGCATGGGGTCACAGTGCTGCTCAAGTTTGGCCCAGCAGCACTTCTGTCATGATGATGTCGGTCAGACTGGGCCAAATTTGAGTAAGTGCGCTGTGATCCCGGAGGCCTCAGTGCCTGGAGCAGGAGCCATCCTCAGCCAGCCCCGTGAGACAGGAGCTGTCACTATGGTATGCACAGTGTTATTTAGTTACTCCTGGGGGAATTCTGTGCCACTGCGCAAGCACAGAATTAACGCCCCCTGTAGATTTTACACTTTCCCCAGGAAAAATTGATTCATGTACCCCTCCTGGGCAGCGGTGTGGGACAGTGGGGAGGCACGTCTGGTTTGGGCGTTAGGAGCAGCCAGGGTAGTTGCAAATCACTGCATTGGGAGGTGGAGCTGTGCTCTCTCTCTGGCGCTCTCACTCACCATTGTGGTGCGCCCAGGAACGGGCAGGGCTATAGATGTCCCAGCCCATGGCTCCTAGCATGCGCTGGGCTCCAGCTGCTAGTTCCAACTGGGTGGGTGGGAGAGAGATTTCCTCTTCCCCTGCACTGGCCGATTCCGGGGCAGGGTCAGACCCATCTCCGGGAACCTCATTACTCTCCAGCTACGGGGGGAGGGGTCACTGTATAGGGACCTTCCCCCCTGTCTTCCCAACCCCCGTGCATCCTGACCCCCTCATATACACCCAGACTCCCCCTGCATCCAGACCCCCCACTGAGTCCCACCCCCTATCTGAGCCCCAACGACTTCACTCCGACACCCCCAACAGAGTCCCATTCCCCTTGCACCCAGAATCCCCGAATAAGCCCATGTATCCAAATCCCCTCCAGACTCCCAGCCAAGCCACCCACACCCTGATTGCCCCACATAGAACCCTCTCACTCCACACCTGGATTCCGCCCTACATACACACACTAAGCCCCTCCGCACTTGGATCCTGCCGGATTGAGCCTGCTCGCCTCACATCTGGATCCAGGGGGTAGGGGTGGGCATGTGTGCCTGCGAGAGACTGTCCCGCTCGCTTGCTGTGGAGCCATATAGATGTGTTAATATGCCTAGTAAGGAATCTGTCAAAAAAACCCATTTTCTGAATCTTTTTTTGGTGCCTGTATTGTTACAGACATACTTGCTGAAAGGTATTTTGAAATAAATTACCAAAATAGTTGAAAATGGCATGATTATATTGTGTTATTTTTGACAAAATATGGAGAATTTTTCAGAATTTTTAATTTTTTGGTGTAGAATTCCCTCAGGAGTATTTAGTATTGACTGTTAGCATGTTTATAGTGGGTAAGAAATATTTAGTAAACCAGATTATTTTGTTTGTTTGTTACTAAAGCTATTTACTGGGTCAGGACAGGTCATCAAGGTTTACAAATGAGTCCTGAGCTCAAAAAGGTTGAGAACCACTGGATTAAAGAACATCCAGTTGAATGGAACTTTGAGGCACACACTGGTACATCCATATTCTTTATTTAGTAAATTGAGAGTTACTAGAAAACATTGGGAACGTTAATAGAAAGAGTGAAATATTGAACTCAGAATTCAAGATTTAAAGGTAACTTTAACTGTCTGACCTGGCCTTCAAGTTGGAGTTGAATGAGGTGCAACAACGGACAACCTATGCTTTTGGATGCTTTGAGGGGTGATCTCTGAGCAAATGTATAGATACACTTATACACTAAGTCAACAATCTGCAAAAGTCAGATCTGAATTTTCCCTTTTTTGGATCAGGGTTTTAGAGTTGGGCTCATTGCAAATAAAACCCATCTATCAGACTCCCTATCATTGAATTGTAGAAGATAGAGACAGATCTACTATATTAGCTCATCTAATCCATTCCATGTTTCTCTGGGTGTGTCTTACTGACTGTCTATGTTTTAGTATTGTTTATAAGCCTGCTGCAACAAAAGTTAAGGCAACAGAAAAGATATGTATTAAATAGGATTAAAACCTTCTGTTTAATTGTTCCCTTTGCCAGCACTTAGCAATGTAATTCTAGGCAATACTTACTTTTCTTTCTTTGGTGTGAACAAATATGTTACCTGTGTATTCATTTTCTCCCTTCCAGGAGTTGTTCAGAAACCTGTCGCATGCCAGTGATGGAATACAAAGTGAATGAAGGAGTTCCATATGAGTTCAAATTCCCCTCCAGAAACAACAACAAATGGCAACGAAATGCAAACAAGGGGCAGGGGCCTCATATGTCACAGGTACCATCCCAGATACAAAGTCCAGTAACCTCTAGGATTGGTTCAGGGAAAGGAGAAGGGAAAATGCCGCCCCAAGAGCGAGCAGCCAACATTCCCCGCAGCATCTCTAGTGATGGACGTCCATTGGAGAGCCGGCGGTATGTATGCTGTTCACAAATCAATTTTCAACACTTTTCAGACTTTTTTCAAAAACAAAACACATTACATGTATTTTCAAATATTTTATTCACTGTATCTTGCAAATAACTAAAAATATGGAGAAGAATGGAATACCTTATTACGGCTGTTTGCAAAATGAGACGGTTTTGCATTGTTGGAATTTGTTTTGTTATGGCATATTTTGAAATTGATGTATTGCTATTTAAATTTGGTGGGACCAGAACTGAAATCCTGGATCCAAACACACCTGGACTTTTGGCTGTTCCAATTCTGGATCCACATTTTGTAGCTTTGTGGAAGTCAGATACAGCTGTTGATGCAGAGAAATAGCATGAGGTAATATATTTAGCTAATGATAAAATGCATACCACAATATAGAGAGGTGAGGGAGGTAAATTTCCCTGATATGATTGGAAGTCATTTAACTTTAGAGCCAGATAACAGGTAGCTTAAAGTTTAAATTTCTACTGCCTCTGCATTTACAAATGAAACACTGATTATTTTTGAGATGATGATAGCAGCCCCATCATGTCACAATATTTCCATCCCTTTAAGAACGGGAGATGTGGACGATAGTACTGAAATGTAGTGTCTTTGTGTTTTGATTATCTGAGTAAACCTGTTAGCATCACTAGACCTACAAAGAGCTGGGCGGCGGGCAAGTTGGTGGGGGAAGTCTGTTTTGTAGACAACTTTGCATGTAGTGTATGTAGACCATGTCTGAATAGTGCTTTACACATTTGGAAAATACAAAGAAGTGGACAATACATGCTATAAATTACAGAACTCTTTTAAAATACATGATATGGTTAATTAATTCATTAAAGCATTCATTCATGTAGCCAAAAATTGAAGGAGAGAGAAATTGAGTCATCATAGCCAAGGGAGAAAAACTATAGCGATAAAATTGAAAACTCAAGTGTGGCCCAGGTGTTGACAAATGATGGTAACTCCTAATGAGTTAATAGATTATACTTTCATTTCTTTCTCCGTCAGTGATTTTATATTGCATTTACACCCTTTTAAAAAACAAAATTAAAATATACGTTTTGCTCAAATTGTTGATTTGTATTTTGCCTCATAAGGAAAATGTGCACTTGAGAATTTTAGGAAAGAACTTGCTTGTATTACCAGTGGTTCCGTGGTAGCACCAGTGTTTTTAGCACTGTCAGTTAAATTGGTATTAACATAAAAAGCGAGAAGCTTCTTAAGCCTTGTCTAAACAGTTTCTGTTGATTTACCAATGTTAGCACCGATGGGAATTTTTTTCTAAAATTCTCTTGTATACAGAAGGCCATAGAAGTCAGTTTGGTGTTTGACATAAAGTTAGCTTACCTCTGATCTGTCTGTTTGGATCAAAATAGAGCATTGTATGCTCAGATATGTAGCATCTACAGGATATACCTCCTTAGTAATGTTGAAGGGAGTCATGGCCTGAGTTTTCAGAGCAGCATGGACTGATGTTTGCCCACTCCTGTACTGCAGGATTTCAAATTATAATCATAATGGCAGGACACAAGGTGTTTGGTGGAGACCTTGCAAAACAGAAATTACATTTCCATACCGTTCAGTGTTTTTGCTGTAAACGTGAAACCATGAGTTTGAGTTAAAATGGTTTGGAAACCAAGCAAACTTTTTGTCTCCCTCTCCTTAAAATCTAACATTCTTTCTAAAGCATTTTTTAAAAACTGTTAATATTATGTCTGTTAAGTACCTGTTATCTAAGGTTTTTGTTTCTCTCTTTGTCTCCCTGCTCAGTTTGCTAAAGAGGTTAATTTTGTGGGCTGGGTCCAGTTTTATATAAAACAGCAGCTGTTTAATGTTCACTTGTTTCCAGTTACGATAAAGAAATAAATACTTTTGTGATGTTAATGGAACACTGAATAGCCAATAGGCTCATGCATTGTCATATCATTTTTCTTAAGTTGCGTAATTCTTTGTGTACTTTTAGTAAATAAAATCCAAATGCTTCGGTGCTTTTATTTTTTTATTATGTAAAGGTCCTAATGCCTACAGAGGTGAGATTTTTATAGCTAGTGAAGAAATACTTTGTCTGCTTTGAATTTTCACCATTGGCTCCCATACTTACAAACACGGATGATGCAAGACAGGCAAGGAACACGTAGTCAACTTTTAACACTGACAATGCCTAGTTAAGGACACTCCTTGCACAGTCTGTGCATGATCCTTGCAGTTTTTCTGGTGCACACTGAATCAACTGTACTCTAGTTCACTTTGTTGGTCTCTACTTTGCACTAGTTAGAAACATTACTGATATGTGGTTTCAAAGAGGAAAGACCTTGGAGTAAGTAGTTCTCTGTTCACTGGAGTGTAACATGGCAAAGAGAAGCAACAGTTAACTGGAATATAAAGCCAATTGATCTTTTTTTCCCCTTGCAAGTAAAAATCTAGGGAGAGCTGAGGAAAATTCTATTAGTCACTGTTGATATTTTAGGTTGATGGGAGCCCCTTTGGATTTAGAGAGCTGTTATCAGTTAAACCTACTGAAAAGAATCTTTCTTGATATTAGCTATCCAGTGCTGAAGTAGTAGGGTCATTAATAGACAGTAGAATTGCTTACAGACTGTCTGTATGCATAAAGATTTTGTGTTCTTTTGTAATAAACTAAAAAAGGATCCTGAGTCACAAATGTTTTGACATGAAGGATAAATGAAGTCTGTTCTTCATATAATACATACTGTATAACTCTCAATTAATTGTGTTGAGAAACTGGATCCCTTCAAACATTAATTTTAAAATTGTCACTTAATATAATGAAAATAATATCCTTTAAAAAAAAAAAGAAAGAAAGAAAGTGACAGTCACCTGCAAAAAGTCTTTCTCTCTAATGTTTACATTCTGCCCCAGCAACTTACACGTGTCTTTAGAAAGGAACATGAAGAACAGTTTTTCTAGTTTAAATTGAATTCAGATTGTATGTAGGCAGAATAATTACAAACTTGAATATGGCAAAAACTGAAGTGTAAAAGAAGGAGAATTAACCCAAAGATGACAAAGGATTGTCTAGACTTCAAAGGTTTGCCACTTCAAGTGTGCTGGCAAAGCAGCCAGATCTCCCTTGTGTGGATGCTGTTGTATCAGTATAAACATGCTTATACCACTATATCTTCTTCTGGTTTTAGGAAAAAATAAGCTGTACTGGTATAAGGCACTTTTATACTGACATAACTATATCAGGACTAGGGCTTTTACTGGTATAACTATTATGTCAGCAAACAATCACACTCCTAGCAAAAAGTTATTCCAGAATACTTTTTAAGTGTAGACCAGCTCAAAGAGTGGTCAGAGCTTTGATTGTACATAACATAGAAAAGAGGGCAGCTCCCAGCAGAACAGTGGTCCCTTAAGCTCTGGTTCAGTACTGATTCAGTGAAGAGACTTACCAGCTATCCGCATCAGTACCACTTTAAGCAGCACCTTGATTTTTTTTTCAGTTTCCCAGTCAAATACTGACCTGATTGAAGTATATTTAACTTATAAACCTGAAAGTGATCATCAGAGGCAGAGGGAATTCTGTTGAAGAGTTAGGATTGATTTGTGCTTTCTCCCATGCTTAGGAAAAGCTCCCTGTAAATATCTGCAAAACTAAGTCTCTGTCTACGCTACTGAGACTATGCTGGCATAGCCCCCTCGTGTTGATGGAGCATATACATTCAGAAGGAGTTTTTCTGCCCAGAAGGATGTTCACTACCCCAACAGAAACACTCTTCTGTGTCAGCATAGCTATATCTGCACTGAGGGTTTGTCAACATTGGTCGGGGTTGTTGTTGTTTTTTTCCCACACTCCTGACCAACATAGCTGTTCTACTATACGTTTTAAGTGTAGCCCAAGTCTAACTCATTATTCTCCTTCAACACCCTCCTTAGATCTCTACTTTGCTCTGAGGCCTACAAAAAATCGGGACAACGTGCTGACCGGTATTCTCTCATTGCTTCCTTGTCTTTGGGGCAGGGACTGTCTTTGTTTTGTGTTTGTGCAGCGTCTAGCACAATGGAGTCCTGGTTCATGACTGAGACTCCAAGGTGCTACTGCATAATACAAATATAACTAATAACGATTGTGGCACAGAGTTCCACCCACCTTTTGGACATACTCCAGAAATGGGGCAGTTAATCCTTTGTTTCCCCTTGCCTCCAACCTCCAGACCGTGAATGTACAGATTTAAATTGCCCAGTAACAAACATTGTTTAGGTTGCTGTAGACCCAAGCTTCCAGACTTAAGAGTTTCAGGGCTGCTCTAACTTGTGCCAGCTGCCCATTGCGTGGAGCAGTCAGGGATTAATGGAGTGTTAGGCAGGCCAGGCCTTCCTGCCTGTGACCAGACACATCCCCTCTGCTTGCTATGCCAGCCCAACGCTTCTAGAGAAACCCTTAGGCAGCAAGAATAGACTGGCGCTATGGTTTCTTTGACCCTGGCTGGTCTATCACTAAATGGCAGCAGCCAGGGCCAGCACCTAACCCTTTGTTTTTTGTTGGTTAGTGTGTGGTGTTAGTGTTATAAATAAATTCCTTTTATTTGGTGGGTTTGGGTGAAATAAGCTAACAAGTTTTGTAGATAGTTTGGTGTTTAGAAGTGATGGATGCCATTTCTGTGTACTTCCCTTAAAAGGTTTTTGTGTTTCTGGTTTTCTACTTAAGAAAACAAACACAATAACAGAGCCAGTGACAGGGAGCCTGCAGAGTGACATTTTTTCTGGACTGGCTATTGAGAAAAATGGTGGTTCTGGAGTGTTTTCATTGGATAGTTTGAGATTAAAGTTCCATGGAGGTAGAGATGGAATATCATTGATGGTTTCTTCAGTTGCTCTGTAACTGCTGCTGCTTGTCCTGTCAGCTATTTACCTGGTTTTGTTGTTTTTTAGAACTTTTTGCTCTAAATTGATTGCCATGATTTTATTTCTTATAGTGTATGTTCAGGGGTTTTTTCTCCCGTTTGTTTTTAATGATGGCATTGGGTGTGGGAGGAGGGAGTTGATGGCTGCAGAGAGGAGGAATAAGAGTGACTGTCTAAGATGGAAATTAGGAGTAGAGCTGAGTGATTTTGCTCCTTTCTCCCCCTCCCGCCACAGGCTGTTCAGGGCCAATTTGAAAAAAATGTGGTTCAGTTCAAATGGAAAAAGTTGTGTTTTGGGTCAAGGAAAACACTTCGACTTGAAATGATTTTTTTTTTCCATTTTGTTTTCAGGTGTTGTTCAAACTTTAAAAAAAAATAAATTTTGAAACAAAACTGCTATTTTGAAATGAAAAGTCTAAAAGGCTAAGGGATAGCCAGGAGGATTGTATTCTGACTTCAGTTCATGGTTTGTGTTTTAAGGGATGCTGCAGCTGTGAAACTTGCACATAATAAATTGATCCAGGTGGCCCTTTGAGCTATGAACTTGAGATGATTTGTGGGACAAGCTTATGTAGCAGTACTAACAACCATTCAGCAGAAATAAAGTAATCTAATACCATCATCATCTCCATTCCAACCGTGTGGAGTTTAAGGATGAAACAGAGAAGCGCTGTAAAATTTTTGGCTTATATTGGACTTGACACAATATTGAATTTAATAGTATCAGCAATAAAACTGTGACCTATGTTAACATCTGGAAGACACTAAATATTTCAGGGACTTAAACAAAAAACAGCTTAAAAGAAAATAAGTATTTTTCTTACCTTTTTTTTTGAGTGATCAACTAATGGAACTTAACTGAGTGGTGCCTTTATGCTGTTGAATCTTGTTGCTTTTGAGACTGAAAACCTGTATATCAGTTCAAGTGAGTTTCCAGTTGACTTTTGCCATATCAGAGATTGTTCTTTAGTGAATCTAGTTACAGTGAAAGGTGCTGGATTAACAGTCCTGGAAACTGAAGCAAATTATTTTTCCACTGTATAAATAAAGCATAGTTTTCCCATATTGTCCTATGAACATATATCAAGAGTGACCTGGAGGGACTGAGATGGTAGTTCAGTAATAGTTCTTGGCTTCTGAGTACCACAAAGGGTGCCAATTATTGCCAGCTGTGTTTGTGTTTTTCTAATACAGGCACTTATCCACTAGGGACTGAGCTGAGACACTGACTCATTTCTCATAAGGTATATGGCTTTTTTTTCAGCCTGGTGGAACTCTATTTCATACAACCCCTACATTCTGTGGCACTGTTAAGTTAGTCAGTCATCATGAAATACTCTTCATTCTTATCCAGGTAGCCCAGCTCAAAATCTTTGTTTCCATCCCCCAGGCCCACTGGACCCAGCAAGCAGGGAGCTTTGTAATTAGTTTCAGTGAACTATCTGTTCTCTGGGCAGCCCAAATCACCAGCTTGTACTTCTGACTCTCACTGCTTCCCAGATACAAGGTAGACTTCAGCTCTGGCTCCCTGACCCTCAGGGGTCTTGTTCCATTGAATAGTTCAGGGAGTATGCACCGTAGCCCAGCTAAGTCCCTTATGGTGAGCAAGAGGCTGTTGTAGGCAAAGTCCAGCAGGGCAGGGAGACAAAATGTTTGGGCACTTAGTTGTAGCAAAATGGTGAGTTCCACCACAAAGATGTTGAATTCCATGGCATATTGGAAAAAATCTAAATTCTTTAGCTGCAGAATCATGGATTTTGTGGGGCCATGATTGAAATAAATGGGGCAGTTCATGCTTATCAAAGTTATCATTTCAGCAGGCACCTCTTTATTGGTTTCCACAGGATTCACTTTTTCAAGCTTACGCAGGTTTCCAACCCTTGGTAATGCAACTTTTTGATAAAGAAAAGTGAGTTTCTGGAGCAGAATTCGATGACAAGGGATGAATTTCACAGCCACAGAATACATGATCCCTAGATATAAGATACTGAACAGTCATCTGGGGGCAACTGCGTGCACAAATTAGAACTGTTAGTTTAGACCATAACCAAATGCCAGTCCCCCTGAACCATAACTGTTTTCATATAGGTACTTGCATGGAGACTAATGTTGTATACTTAAGCACTGATGAATTCCAGAATCCTAGTGCGAAATACCAAATTCATTAAAACTTAATGTGTGGGATTGGTTTGCTTTAAAGTGGTGATGATGAAAATGAAAAACACAAAAAGCAAGCATGTCTGAATAAGCTTTCATTTAAGGAAGACACAATGAAGTAATTACAGTGTTTCCTGAAGATGGTGAAGTGAATTCATTTTATTGAAAAATTATGGATAGTGAAGAATATAGAAGTGGTCAATGTGGTCTAACAAGGAAATGGAATTAAAGCAAATTTTCACTGTCTATATTCAGCAACTCTTGTTTGTTCATTTTAGACTTGTTGCCTTGAAAAGTTGTAAATCATTTTTTATTTGCGAGGGCTCAGATTTGACTAGGACTGGAATATGGGTTTCTCTTGATTGACCAAAAACTTCTTTTAAGTAAATTAAGTATGGCCATGCTACAATATTTTGTCAACTAGGATAAAAATGAAATAAAGGTCAGGCTTGCAGACTATGATATTACCAAAATGTTAAGTCGAATTTTATTTCGGTTCTGCATGTCAATACAACACTTAATGGCTTAGTTAACCTTTTTTTAATACATATTGATATTTTTATGGTTTGAAAGTTTTAACTGAGAGAGACAGTATTAAGAATAGGTTACAGTGTAGTAGCCGTGTTAGTCTGTGTCAGCAAAAAGAAAATAAGAAAGAAAAAAAAACTTGTGGCACCTTAGAGACTAACATTAAGTAGTATTAAGAATAAAGGTGTACATATCCACCTAGCTTCTGAGCTTTCTGCTTCAGATTGGAGTGTCCCCTTTTTTAGGCTCCCCACCACCACCACCTCTCCACAGTGCACCGGCCACTGTTCTTCTTTACCCCGCCCCAGACATTAACTGTAGTGCATCATACTGCCTCCAGAATGCATTTCAAAATTAAACTTGCTGTTTACTGTCATTTTCAGGTTGCGCTTTATTCAGTCATTCAGTGGTACTCAAACTGCAAAGTGAAACTTATTTCAGGCCTAATTGTCCTTTTTGAAAGTCGCTTGTGCTGGCAGCACAGGGAGCTAGAATGGAGGGAGTGGATTGGAGGGAGTGCCTGGGGAATAGCCGTAGTACAAATTGATTGGTTACAGGTTGTGTGCGTGCATCTGTCTGTATATGTGTATACATACATGTAAAGCGTGCATACAACATAGAGACTGCTTGGGAGAAGGGTGGGAGCATGAAAGAGACAGGAGACAACATTAAGGGGACTTACTCTGGCTTTTTCAAAAGAAAAGGTTTAGAAGTATTAATTTTTACAGAAACCAAACCAGACACACAGCAAATATTAAAAGTAGCCTCTGATTAGGTCTTGGCTCCATGCTCTGGCTATGTGTTTCAGACTGAGTAGGAGGAGTGCTACTGTGGGAGAGGCTGAAAGTATGCAGCCTTCCCACACTGCTGATAGTGTTGTGTGGAGGTGGAGGAAGGGAGCAGATGGGCAGGGTAAAGAAATTATGTGGGGGTGGGTGAAGTAAAGTGAGACAAATTCCAAATCTCTGTGTAGCCTCTCACTGAAACATGGCAGCTCTGCATTGAAAATGCATGGCAGCCAAAGTAGGGAAAGTCATCCACAATTCACTGGCACGCTCATAGAAAAGATTTCCATTCACATGAAGGCATACACAGAACAGTAGCTAATTCTAGACCTGAGAGACACACCAGCGTTGCTGTAAAAAATCTGTGAGCTGGAAAAGCATTCTGGGTTTTCCCATGGAAATAAGCATCCCATGTCCAACAGTACTACAGGAAATTCCTTTTTAAACTAAGTAGACTATACCTACTCTAGGTGGAATGTATCTGCAGTTAAGCATTTTACTTTGAAAGGGCTCATCAGCAGGGCCGGCTCCAGGCACCAGCTTTCCAAGCAGGTGCTTCGGGCGGCATTTAGAATGGGGCGGCAGTCTGTGTCCCGCAGCGGCAAATCGCGGCAGCTCCGCCGCTCTTCTGGGCGCGGCGGCAATTCGGTGGCAGCTCTGCCACTGTTGAGACGGCAGCAATTTGGCAGCAACTGCTTGGGGCAGCAAAATGGTAGAGCTGCCCCTGCTCATCAGCATCTACACACTTAGGCTGGGATTTTCAAAGGAGCAAAACAGAGGTAGGCACCAAACTCCCACTGTAATTCAGTGCTGTTGAGTGCCTAGTTTCCTTAGGGTCCCTCGGGAAATTAGACTTCTTTGATATGGGACAGGTGAGAAGCTGAGTATACAGGCCAAACATATTCTGAGATGGAGGCTTAACCTTGAGCTCTACTTTCTTTATATATTGAAACAACGAGTGACTCTTTTAAAAGCTCCAGTTTCACTTTCAAAGTACTCTAGACTCTTGTCAAGCATAGGAGGGTGCAAACAAAACATGACAATGATGCAATCATCCCAGTTAACAGAGATTCACTTTAGTTTCCTAACCTTATTTAAAGATGAGCGTTGTTTAAAAAAAAAACAACCCACACATTCATATAGTTATTCAGGTAAGAAACTAGTTTATCAGCAATACTACAGCAGGAAAGTAGTATGAAATGAACAGAGGTCCATCATAAATTTATGCTAATGTGAATAAGATTGATGGTCAACCCATGTGTCATATACACAAGTTTTCAAAAATGCCACCTACCCGCATCAACAGTGCCTGGTGTGAAAGGGGGACAATCGCCAAGGGACAATAGGTAGCTCCTCCCTGGACATTGGCCAGATGGAGAGAAGTGCTGATTAGCCTGCATTTCAAAGATCTCCGGATTTAGCCCAATGCAGGGGCCATATGGAGCCTCTTTTGGCTGCATTCCAGCAGCCCACCCTAACAAGGATTGGGAATCCAGCCTGACAGATGCCACGGTCTAGCCAGTTGCCTGTTAAGGGGTCAGGAAAGAAATTTTTCTCCCAAGGGCCAATTGGCAGAAGACCAGGGAGTCTTTTGCCTTCCTCGAAGCACCTGCAAGCCGCAGTGGGTTGAGTAGGAATGCACTTAGTACATGACTGAGGTACAGGGGTGGAGCTATTTATTTGTCACAGCTTGCAGCCAGTTTCCAGTGCTAAGAGAATAAAATGAACAGTTCCCAGATTGAAAAGACCTGGGATTTTGGTGATGGGCCTTGGGCTCAAGTTATAGGGTGAGACCTTGTGGCCCTCGTGGGCTGAGGTCCCCACCCTGCTGCACCCTCTGTCCCCCTCGCAATGGGGAGGGTGCTAGGACTCAGAGAGAGCTGAGTCCTGAGGATAGGCTGAGGAGAGCCTACCCCGCCTTATGGATTATATGGTAAAGAGCCCTGTAACTGTGTAACCCCCACACTAGAACCAATTAAATGCCTGGTGTAGGAGAATATGCTGATAGGAGAGAGCTCTTCTGTTGCCATATAAAACCACCTCCACAAGCGGCATAAGCTTTGTCGGCAGGAGAACTTCTCCTGCTGACATAGTGCTGTGCGCATGAACGCTTATGTCGGTGTAACTCATGTTGCTTGGGGAGGTGGAATATTTACACTCCTGAGTGACGTAAATTTTGCTGACATAGGCTGTAGTATAAACATATTTTGAAATCTCAGCCTTAATGTTGTGTTAATGTTTTTTTGCATTTAATTTCCTGTTTGTTTTAATGAGGGGAGGGGGAGTGTGTGTGTGTGTGTGTGTGTGTGTGTGTGTGTGTGTGTGTGTGTGTGAGAGAGAGAGAGAGAGAGAGCGAGAGAGAGAGAGAGAGAGTGTGTTTGGGGGTGGGAAGGAGTTCTATTAGTTGTATCACAATCTGCTCTTAATTGACTCATCCCAAAGTGAGTCAGTCTTAACTGAAGCCTGGTTTGGCAAAGCACTTAAGCAAGTGTGTGAAAACATGTGAGCTGAAGTCAATAGGGCTGTTCACATGCTTAGTTATGTATTTTCCTAAATATTTTGCTGGATCTGAACATAAGGCTTTTAAACTATACAGACACTCCTAAGATAAAAGGTTATTGAGCGCAGTCAACATTTTAAGCCAAATGGAAACTGTACTGATGTGGTTACATTCAAACACTGACTTTAAACCTCTATAAATTAAATAATACTGGAATAATTGTCTTCAAGTTTGGCTTTAAATCTCATTAAGGACCACAAAGTAAGCCAAGGGCCCAGTCCTGAAAACTCTTACACTTGAGTAATACCTTTATAATCAATGCATTAGTTGCATGAACAGTAGTTTGTAAATTCGTGCCCCAAGTTTGAAGATTTTAGATTACAGTTATACATAGGGTAACCATACGTCCCGTTTTAGCTGGGACAGTCCCTTTTTTAAGCTCTGTCCCGGTCATCCCGACTTTTTGGCAAATGTGGGCATTTGTCCTATTTTGTCTTGCCAAGTAGGTAGGGTGTGGAAAAACATGCAGGGCTCAGGGTGAGTGGTGATGCCAGCCCCACGGGGAGAGGGGCAAGGCTCAGGCGGGGGGCAGGCAGGGCTCAAGCAAGCACCGATACCAGTCCCGCACGGGGAAGGGGGTTGGGCAAGCAGCTTGGGCCAGCCCTTCTTGGGGGTTTGGGGGGAGGCAAGAGATGCAGGCCAGCCCCAGGGTGGGAAGGGGGGAATTGGCCTCCAGATTAGCCCCACACGGTGTCCCATTTTCCCTTTGGGAAATATGATCACCGTAGTTATACAGAAATTCAGAATACACATGCTTATAATGGAGCTGAAGGAATACATTGAAAATGCATTTTTTTCTGAAAAGAACAGCATTTGAAGGAAGAACATCTTTTCGTTTTCATCAAAAACAAAAATTCACGTTTTTTGTCAGGATTTTGCACAAAACCCATCAAGAGTTGATGGAAACAGAAATGTTCTCTCAAAAATTTCCATCTAGTCAAAAAGCCACTTTTTATTAAAAAATCAAAACAGTTTTGGGAAAAAATACTTCAGCCAGCTCTAGTGCATAGGTGGGGTTTGCTCAGACTTTGCAAAAATATTTTTCTTTTAGCTGAGGCAAAGTGTGGGAAATGTCAGCTTAAATGGAATTTGGTTAAAAAGTGTAGTCAAGCCTGTTGAGTAAGTAAGTAGTCATGGTGCTGTGTTAAGTACCATACCAGAAACCATGGTTAAAACCTTTTCTAAACAGGTTGTTGTAATGGTATTTGAATACAGTTTGTCCTTGGCTACGCTTGCTGTTAGCACAAGTAGTGTTCAGCACAAGTCAAGAGCATCTGTTGCTGATGCTTGATACTCTTATTTTTCCTAGTGTAGACAAGAATAGGCCTCTCTATGATTTCACCATCTGGAATACAACTCTTACTTTGCCTACCTGACAGGAGTTTTGGATTAGAAAATGTAAAGCCTTGCATCAGTACCTAGATACAGTAACTCCTCACTTAAAGTCGTCCCGGTTAATGTTGTTTTGTTCGTACGTTGCTGATCAATTAGGGAACATGCTCGTTTACAGTCGTGAAATGCTCCCTTCTAACGTCGTTTGCAGGCTATCAATGGTAGTTCAGCTGTCCCTTCCCCCACTGCCATGTGCTGCTCTCCGAGACTCGTGCCTGCTTGCTGTGTGGGGTGGAGAGGAAAAAGGGGGGGGGGCTAATGTCCCCCTGCACCTTGCTTACCCCATCTTCCATAGAGCAGGGGGGACACACGAGGGAGGGAACTGCTGCCTTAGGCAGAAGCTGCAGCTGCGGGGCTTGCTGATCTAATTAACAAGGCAGTGTACTTCTGACCCCACTCTTGATACCTAATTGGAAATGCGCATCTCTATCTCTGAAACACACCTTTCCTGCTGGCTTGTAGAGTGTGAGAGTTAACCCTTGAGGGCTCAGTGGAGTGACCAAGCTTCACTATCATCATCGCTGTGTACCAGTATTCAATTGTTTGTTTAAAACTTATATTGTGTGTGTGTGTATATGTATATATATATAAAATTTCCCTGGAACCTAACCCCCTTATTTACATTAAGTCTTATGGGGAAATTGGATTTGTTTAACATCGTTTCGTGTAAAGTCTAATTTTTCAGGAACATAACTACAACATTAAGTGAGGAGTTACTGTAGTATGTTCACTGTGTACTAGCACCAGGCCCAGCACCTTCACTCGGCATTGGAAAATTGGAGCTCAAATCCTGCAACCCAAGACTACAGCCTCAGATGTCTAAAGATTGTCAGTTATGGTTCTTGACATTTTACATAATATATGTATTATACACACACAAACTACACTAAAAAGAACATTACTAAGGTTACAAAGTCTAGCACTCAAAAGTCAGGAGATGCCAGAATTAAGGTTGCCTGTGCAATCTTCATTAAGCCCCCTTGTGCATATGTATTATGATAATCTTCAATTATAATTATTCACGGTTTTCCCCACAGGACACCTACCTTATTTAGTTCATGGAATGGACTGCATTTACGTAATGAACAATTATTCAGTATTTTGTTTTCTCTTTTTTTTCCCCCAGTGTGTGGCCCCAGACCTTATTTACTGCACACTGTTCAAATCCTGCTCTGAAAATGTAATTAATTTCCTTACAGGCTTTTCTGTAGCACTCATCTCTATAGTAACTGAGCACTTCACGGACATTAATGAATTTATTTTCACAATACCCCTGTGAGTTGAGGGGATATATTTATCTCTATTTTACAGATAACAACTGAGGCAGAGAGAGATTAAAGTCAGAAGAATTCATTAATTCTGAGTGCTGTGGCAAATTGCTGGCACTACTATGAGGGTCCCGCACTGTCTCTTCTTGTGGGGGGTTTTCAGGGCACCATTTCTTGCCCCTGAACTGGGGTATCAGCTGTCCCACTAGTATCCAAGAGAAGGGGAATGGAGAGGGAGGGACCCAGGCCCGCCCTCTACTCCGGGTCCCGGCCCAGGGGCCCTAGGTTAGTGGGTAAACCACTTGTACTAGTGATACTTTCCCCTGGGCTCCTTCCCTCTCCTGCTTGTGGGGCTTCCTGCCTTCCCTCTGCACAAGCCAGGTGTCCCTTTACCTAGGGTCTTGGTCTTCTTAGCCCACCACAGCACTTCTCCAAACTCTCCTCTGCTTTCCTCCAAACCGCTCTCTGCTCCACCACCAAACCACTCTGCTCCAACTCCTTCCTCCTCCTCCCCTGTCTGCCTGAAGCAGGGGGTTTTATTAGGTTCCTGAGAGGCCTTAATTGACTGCAGGTGCTCCAATTAACCTGTAGCCACCCTCCCTAGTCTCCAGGGAACCACGCCTTAATTAGCCTAGGGCTTATATATTTCCCCTCTCACACTCTACTACTGTTGCTCCCTGGCCCTCCTGTATCACATATCCCCCTCCCCTGCTCAACACCATGGGGTTGGGCTACTTGGGAAGAGAGACAGTGTTGTCATGACAGGCTGTCCGCGTTGCCGTGTTGGGTTCCGGCTCTATGCTGTATCTGGAAGTGGAAAGGTTGTAGTGATAGAAACCATCTAGTCACTCGTGCATTTCTTTCCTTGTTTGTGTGCATCCATTGGAGTGGGGCGTGGTCTGTCACAAGGGTAAACTTCCGCCCAAGCAGGTAGTACCGTAGAATCTCCATGGCCCATTTAACCGCTAGGCATTCCTTTTCTACTACGGCGTACCGTTGCTCCCTGGGCAGGAGCTTTCGGCTAAGGTAAAGGATAGGGTGCTCCTCATCCCCCACCATCTGTGAAAGGACGGCCCCAAGTCCTACCTCTGAGGCATCCGTTTGTAGGATGAATTCCTTTTTGAAATCTGGGGCTATGAGCACCGGATGGCTGCAAAGGGCTGTCCTTAGGTCTGTGAAAGCTTCCTCTGCCGCCTCAGTCCATTTAACTATCTCCGGCCCCCGAGCTCTTATCAGGTCTGTCAGAGGCGCTGCCCTTGGGGCAAAGTGAGGGATGAACTGGCGATAGTACCCCACTATCCCTAAGAAGGCTCTGACTTGCTTCTTGCGGATCGGGCGAGGCCATTCCTGTATTGCCTTCACTTTGTTCCATTGGGGGCTGCACCAGGCCCCTTCCGACTACATACCCGAGGTATCTGGCCTCGGCTAACCCTATTGCACATTTGGACGGGTTAGCGGTGAGGCCAGCCTGCCTAAGAGTATCCAGTACTGCTTCTACTTTCCCCAGGTGCGTCTCCCAGTCAGGGCTATGGATTACCACATCATCTAAATAGGCAGCAGCATACTTGGCATGGGGTCGAAGTAATCTGTCCATTAAACGCTGGAAAGTCGCGGGGGCCCCATGGAGCCCAAAAGGGAGGACGGTATATTGGAAAAAGCTGTTTTTTCCTTGGCGTCCTCAGCCAATGGGATCTGCCAGTAGCCTTTTGTCAAGTCCAAGGTGGTCAAGTATCGGGCCTTGCCTAACTGATCCACCAGCTCATCAATATGTGGTTTTGGGTAGGCATCGAATTGGGATACCTCGTTTAACTTCCGGAAGTCATTACAAAATCTTAGGCTGCCATCAGGCTTCGGGACCAATACAATAGGGCTGGACCACTGGCTGTGTGATTCCTCAATCACCCCAGTTTCCAGCATCTTCCTTACTTCTGCCCTAATTTCTTCTCTTTTTGCCTCTGGTATACGGTATGGTTTTATCGTCACTCTTGCTCCAGGACAGGTGACGATGTGGTGTTGGATCAGCGTCGTACGGCCTGGTTGTATAGAGAACACGTCTTGGTTCGGCTGGATCATTTCAATGACCTCTGTTCGTTGTTCTGGGGCTAATTCGGGGGATATCTTTACCTGCCCTTGTGGGCCATCTGCCTGGGATGGAGCCAGCAGGATGGCCAGGCATGTCTCCCGATCGAACCAGGGTTTTAGTAAGTTAACATGAAGCCTTCGGCGGCCTGGCTGCTTCACCTTATAATTCACCTCCCCAACGGCTTCCACGATCTCATAGGGTCCACACCAACTGGCCAGGAGCTTACTTTCTGTTGTTGGTACCAATACCAGCACCTGTTCTCCTGGTTGAAATTTCCGTGTTTTTGCCCGACGATTGTAGTAGGTTCGGGTGCTTTCTCCAAATGCTCTCGTACTATGGGAGTCACTTGGGCTATTCATTCTCTCATCTGGGCTACGTGTGCAATGACGTTCTTCCCTGGGTTAGGTTGTTCCTCCCATTCCTCCTTCGCGATGTCTAATATGCCACATGGGTGGCGTCCATACAGTAGCTCGAAGGGGGAGAAACCAGTAGATGCTTGGGGAACTTCTCGTACTGCAAACATCAGGTATGGTAGGAGGGTATCCCAGTCTTTTCCGGCTTGGGCCACCACCTTTCGGATCATGCTCTTGAGAGTGCGGTTAAATCGCTCAACCAGACCATCTGTTTGCGGATGATAGACCGAAGTCCGCAAGGCTTGGATGCGGAGCAGGGTACATAAGTCTTTCATTACTCTCGACATAAAGGGAGTCCCTTGGTCTGTCAGGATCTCCTTAGGGATGCCTACCCTAGCAAAAACCTGCACCAGTTCCTTTGCAATTGCCTTGGACGTGGGGTTTCTTAAAGGAATGGCTTCGGGGTACCGTGTAGCATAGTCCAGGATTACAAGTATACTTCGGTGGCCCCGGGCTGTTCTTTCTAATGGGCCCACTAGATCCATTGCTATCCTTTCAAAAGGGATTTCAATTATTGGCAAGGGTACCAATGGGGCCCTTAACTGAGGTCGGGGGCTGTGCAGCTGGCACTCTGGGCAAGAGGTGCAATAGCGCTGGACTTCTGCCCGTACTCCTGGCCAGTAGAACCTCCGGGCTCGAAAGGCCGTCGTTACCCCTGCCCTGGCCAGGATTTCCGCCTTCAGTCGGGGGTAATCTGCCGCCTCCTCTGCGGTCATATCATAGTAGGCCTTCTGAGCATCCCCACACAAAAATGGGGTGAGGATGCCTGATCACTGATCTTGGGGCCAAGCCTCCCGCAGGGCTGTCCTCTCGAAGGCAAGGAGATATGCCTCCACATCATCCTCCCGGGTCATTTTCTGCAGACAGTAGCTGGCCCGTATGGTCCGTGTCCCGTCATACCCGCGGCTCAGCTCCGTAAGGGCCTTCACCTGGTTCACTAGTTCCTGCAGCGTGGCCCGATCTTGGGCAGCCTGGGTCATCAGCAGGCGATTGGTCTCTTGCTGCAGCTGCATGGCCTCCTGTTGGGTAGCTGCCTGGACCCGGGTAGCCTCCTGCTGAGCGGTGGTGGCTTGTATTAGGGCCTTGATCACGGCATCCATCTTAAGGACTGGATTGTTTTGGCTAACCCTGGTTTAAGTCCCCAGCGCGGTCATCCCACCCCTGACACCACGTGTGTCAAGTTGCTGGCACTACTATGAGGGTCCCACACTTTCTCTTCTTGTGGGGGGTTTTCAGGGCGCCATTTCTTGCCCCTGAACTGGGGTATCAGCTGTCCCACTAGTATCCAAGAGAAGGGGAATGGAGAGGGAGGGACCCAGGCCCGCCCTCTACTCCGGGTCCCGGCCCAGGGGCCCTAGGTTAGTGGGTAAACCACTTGTACTAGTGATACTTTCCCCTGGGCTCCTTCCCTCTCCTGCTTGTGGGGCTTCCTGCCTTCCCTCTGCACAAGCCAGGTGTCCCTTTACCTAGGAGCTTGGTCTTCTTAGCCCACCACAGCACTTCTCCAAACTCTCCTCTGCTTTCCTCCAAACTGCTCTCTGCTCCACCACCAAACCACTCTGCTCCAACTCCTTCCTCCTCCTCCCCTGTCTGCCTGAAGCAGGGGGTTTTATTAGGTTCCTGAGAGGCCTTAATTGACTGCAGGTGCTCCAATTAACCTGTAGCCACCCTCCCTAGTCTCCAGGGAACCACGCCTTAATTAGCCTAGGGCTTATATATTTCCCCTCTCACACTCTACTACTGCTGCTCCCTGCCCCTCCTGTATCACAGTGCTCAATTTGTGACACACAAATCCAGATTTTTCAGAGTAGTTCTTTTTATGTTCAAATGGTTGGGAAGTTGGAAGCTCCCCGTGAATGGAGGGATAGGAGGGGGAGAGAGGGGAGCCAGCTCCATGTTGGGGTGGGGCACCATCGTAGTTCCTACTGCCGCTCCTACGGCAGTTCCTCAAGGGCTGGTGCCCAGTGCCCTGTGCTTCTCCCCCTTGTTATCTGCCATCCTGTGCACCAAAGCCTCCCTGTCCCCTTGCCTGGGCGTTGGCGCCCTGTCTCATTCTTTTTCTCCTACCCCAGGATGTCTCTGCTGGGACTTGTAGTGGCTGGAAGGTGGGACCAGGCTGGGCCAGAGAGTCCTACCTGCTCCCTGGTGGCCAGTCCAATCTTCTGTGCAACCTAGGCTGCTCCATCCCCTCCTCCAGATGTTGGGAGGTGAGCAGCCCCTCAATATTTGCATTGCAGAAGCGCTAGCCCTCCCTCGCTTCCCCTGGTTCTGTTGCCCCTTTGTTGAAAACAGCTCCCGTTGACTTCATCTATAGTTGTGAATGCTCAATACTTCTGCAAATCAGACCCCGGGGTGTGTCTCACTGGGCACCCGGAAAATGAAGAGAACACAATTGGTGACAACTTGTGAAAAGTCTGGTTTAGGTGACTTGCCTAGCATTGCATAGGAACTCTGTGGCAGAGGCAAAGAGAGACTCCAGTTCTTCAGGGCAACACTGAACTTCCTTAACCATAAGACCATCCTTTCTCTTCCTTCAGTCCCCTGCTTCATTCACTGCACACTTCCCAATTTCTGAGACAAATGAAGCAACTCTCCTTCACTGTGTGACCTTGATTCATCCCCAGAACAGGTCTGTGCACTGAATGAGGCCAGGGTCCTGTGGAAAAAATAGTATGTAAAGACTGTATCATAATGCATACACACAAGGGTGTACCAGAAAGGGACACACCCAGCTGCAGCTTTACACAGATGCTCCGATCAGCTCTGCAGGGGAAGGCTCAGCTAAGGCATCTCCCAGTTGCTAAGGCACCCCCTCCGCCCCGACTGTAAACCGTGTTGCGCTGCACAGGGAACTGTACCGCATAAGCTCATAAAATTCACCCCCTCTCTCAATGGTGGAGAGAGATATGCCACAGCTTTCTGCCCCCAAAGTTATAATTTCCACATACTGGTTTTAGTCAAAACAAAAGCAAATTTATTAACTACAAAAGGATAGATTTTAAGTTGTTATACGTGATAGCAAACAGATCAAAAGCAGATTACCTTAGTAAATAAACAAAACGGCAAACTGAGTTGAACAGACTCAATAGATAGGATATGAATTAGCAAATTTCTCACCCTGAGTGATAAACAGGCTGGCAGATTCTTAAGGCACAAGCTGCCTTGGCTCTACAGCTTGGGTTTTCCAGGTTTTCATACACAGGCTAAGAATCCCTCTAGCCTGGGACCATCACTTCCCACAGTTCAATCCTTGCATCTCAGGTGTTTCCATATGTGGTGGTGGTGTAAGGAGAGTGAAGTACCATCATGATGTCATTGTCCCCCTTGTATATCTTCTTCCCACTTGCTGGGAAGCTCTTTCGCTGTGGCCTGGGTCAAGCAGTTCCCATTGTGCAGTGCTGTCTCTGAGAGGTTTATATTGTACACGGTTCTTGGTAATCCTTGTGCTTGTGTGCATTTCTTCAATAAACCTTTAACATTGTTTGGCCTTTTTACAGTTGTACCTGAAAGGCTGCTTGTGGGCGTTTTTAATCTCTCAGCATGTTTCAGTAACACATACATAGCCAAACTTCATAACTTCACATACGACGATTGCACATACAATCCAACAAGATATTACTGTCTATCAGATCAATACTTTTAGAATGATACCTCACAAAGCATACTTTGTACAAAACATATCCTAATTTACACAATAGTGGTGAATATTGAGGTGCCAGGATGTCACAGAAGGAAATCACAGATGTTAACAGATGTCATCCCACTAGAAGATATTGATTATCTTGTCCAACTAATTTACCCTACAAATTAGTTTTATCATGACTTATGTATGGTGTTTACAGTAAAATAAAACGTTCCCTATTCAAAGTTTTCTTCAGTTAGATGGTAGCTAGTACTAATTGAAATCCAGTGCTGCTGTAAATAACAGACTATCCTCCCTATGGGGCTGTTCATCCTGCTGTTCAAACCAAGTTTATACTAATTTGTTTTGCTCTCAGTAAATGTCTTCCAGGTTTGTGGAGGAATTATAACTCTGTCATGGTTGTATAAGTCTTTGTATCACCTCACAACAATACTGTCATTTTTGGTAAGGCATGGGAAATGAGAATAATCATACCTGAAATTGAAATTGAAAATACAAGCTATTCCATTGGGGGAACATTTTACACAAAACTATAGAAGGCGTTATTGCTCCGTTACCATAAATTCTAATCAACCATCATATGAGAGAAGGTCATAGTTTAACAAAATGTGATTTATGTATTGCTAGGTACGGGTTAGTGGGTCTACATGTATGTATATGTGCGAGTGTGTGAATCTTATTTGAAATCAAGTATTTTTCTTGGCTGGCCTTTTTCTTTTTTCTGTATAAGAATGCCACTGGGAAAATGAGAATTGCTATTAATCAGCTTGGCTCATCTCTCCCTAAATTTCCATCTCTTGAACTGTTTGTTTTCTTTGCAATCAAATACTTCAGAATTTTTGCTTACATGGATAAATGTGAGTTGTTAAATTTAGGTCAGTAGACTAAAGATGCATTGTTGGGTTTGGTGCTGTGCTTTAAATGATTAGGATTTAAGTCACTGCTTTTTTGGTTGGGTAGAATTTTTCTTTAATCTCATTTATGCAGACTGAGTTTAGAGAGTCAGTTTTTATTCTCCCCCCCCCCCCCCCCCCGACTTATTTTTTGTCTTTGTTCAAGCAAAAGGGTGGGAGGGAAAATACAAAATAAATAGAAAACAATCACAATAATGCCTAGCTCTTAAAATTTTTCAACAAGTATTTCTCTCAGCAATCAGAACTATAAGCCTTTTCATCTTCAAAGTAGTTGCAAACTTTTAATAATTAATTCCCACAGTATCCCGTTGAGAAAGCTAAGTAAATATTATCCCCCACCTTATAAATGGGAAACTAAGGTATATCAGTTAAGTGGCTTGCTTAATGTCTTGGAAGTTCCTGGATCTAAGTCCTGGGCTGAGACAGGCAAACCATATTTTTAATGGAAGTCAATCTGTCTTGTTTTTTTCACATGTAAGATGACTGAAAGGTCTTAAGCTTCAATGTGTTGGACTTTTTTGCAGTTACAATTTGTTAAGCAATTTGTTTAAAATATAATTTGTTGTTGACTGAGGGCCTGATCCAAAGTCATTTTAAGTCACTGGAAAGATTCACGTTGACTTCAGTCACGAATAGAACAAAAATATGTAGCATCATTAAAATAGTATAGGCTCTGCTTGATGCATTGGAGACAGAATGCACAGGAACCAAAAAATCACCCAAAACCTCAATTGCAGGACAGATACCCTTGCTGGATGAAGTAAGGATACCCCTGTTCAAACTTTTTGTCCAGATGTGAATGTTAGAACGCTAACCATTTATGATATACTGTTGCTGTATTGTTAGGACATAGCTCCATGTGACATATGTAGTTACCAGCAAAGCTATAAGGTGTTAGCCAAACAATTCTGTGTATTTAGGAATGATGAACATCCCAATTTTTGATTTATAAATAACGTTAACCAAGTCTACAGTCCTAGTATTTTAATTAACAAAACAACGGTAGCGAAGAGACCAGCTTTATATGCTTGAAGAGTTGGTATTGATAAGTACTGCATTTTCTTAAAATTCCACACAAAAGCTTGTTCTGAAATGTAAGAATAAATCAATTGTATGGTATGTGGGCGAAGTTTGTTGTGTTTCAGTATTCCCGACTAGCAAACTACAAAAACAATTCAACAAGTTTATTTCTGGCAGTCTTTGGAAACTGGCATGTTTTTTTAAAGTTATTTTTCCAAGTCTGTTTTCCCACTATTCCCACGGGGAATAGATTAATAGGGGAAAATATGTAGAGCCCTCCAAATGGCTTCAATTTTACTATCTCCATGAAGCCATGCTTACTGCTGATGTGGCAATTTGTGCATATTGCCCATTATGCTTTACACTGTGATTTATTGACTTTGACTGGGTTTGTTTGTTTGCTTTAAACAGGTTGTCTCCTGGTTCTGATGTCTACGTCACAGTTTCATCCATTGCCTTAGCAAGATCACAGCAGTGTCGTAACTCCCCCAGCAACCTATTGTCCTCGAGTGAGATGGGCTCTGGTGGGGGAACCTACAGACAAAAATCTATGCCAGAAGGGTAGGCACCAGGTTTTTTTTTTTTTTAGGTGCTGTTTGGTCGAGGTTTCCCTCTTCCATTTGGTGGCTAGAGTTATAAAATATATGAGCTGTGCTTACTCTGCTGGTTTACAAACTATTCTTTACATGCAGTTACTAAAAGAGTTTTTCTTTCCTTGCCTAGCTTTTGAAAAAAAAGTGAGGTTGAAGAGTCTTCTCACTTTTTCTCTCTATGACAATACTCAGGCTAACATCTGCAGAGACCCTCAAGTATTTGAGTCTTCATTAAATGCATCGGTTTCATGTTGCAAACTTCTTCACTTCGCAGCTTTCGCTTCTTAAACGATATCAATAATGCACAATACTCAGACTTGAGTTCTTAGGCTTTTGACTTTGCAGCCTGCACTGCTTTTTTTTGAAGCAAGAAAGTGATACATTCATCTAAGACTTGGATAGTTTAGACAGAAGGGTATTAAGTGACTTACAGGGATTGTTCAAAATAGCATTTATTTCACATATTAAAAGCTTCTCAGATTTCTGCCTGTCTCCTCCAACTTTTGAAATCAGGAAACTCCTTGGAATGATCCACTATTCACATTTGGGGAAAACTCATGGAGGAAGAAATTAAATATGTATCATTTTCAGAGAACACTGAAAAGGAAAAATGAATCAAACATTTTTAAGTAGGGAAAGAAAAATAATTGGCAACAATAGAACTACGTGCCTAAGAATACCCCTTACAGAGAAGAGGAAGGGAGAAAAACTGCTTAATAGTTCACGCTGTGAAGCTTCTCTTGAGGGTCTCCTTGGGTAGTTTGACGGTCAGTGTGTAATCCTCTCCATGTTGGTGCTTATAAAGTTGAAATCTCTGTTCCTGTATTACAAAAATGGCAGTAGTGATGTCAATTCCATTGTCTGAAACTAGCTAGCGAGACACTAGTATAACACCCTGTCTGTCCTATGCATTTTAGGGAAGTCTGCAGACAGGAGCCTCTATCCTGTGCAGCATGGAAGCATGTAGCTTAGCAAGGTGTCAAGTGTTTTCTCTTGCTCAGAGCTCCTGAGGTGCCTTTGAGGTGGTCTTGCTCCAGCACAGATTAGGAAGTTTGCAGGAAAGATACCTTCCCCTGCAAACATTAGGTGCTGTGTGCTTCCCCTGTTGCAGAGCAAGTTCCCTCCTGCACACCAACACAAAGGCCCAGATTCAGAAAAGCATCCCTATTAAGGACAGATTAAGCACTGTTCTGAATAAGGATTGATTTATGCATGTGCCTAAGTGTTGTCCTGACTCATCCCAAAGTGCACAGGAGTCCTTCCTTAGCCCATTTCACTGTACAAGTTAGTCATGCGCACACCTATAGTGGATCCTTCTTTGCTGAGCATTTTACAAGTTCAGAAAACAAAACCACACTTGCGTACTAAATTCACTGTTTTAAAAGATTAATAATTCTGTCAAATCAAACCAGTTTGCACTGGAATAATGAAAGGAACAATGCTGATAAGAAGTGGTACTGATCCTCAAAACAGGCAATTTCTTTGGCAAATTTACCTTTCAGAGCACAACGACATGGTTGTAGAAACTGTTTAGAAAAACTAGCAAGGTTTTTTGCTGATGGGAAAAATACCGTGCCCCTCTGTATCCTCCCCATTGTTCTCATGCTCACAAATGGCTGGACCATATTTGCTAAAGCTGTCCAAAAATTCACCTCTAGGTATAGAGAGAAACCATAAAAAAAATCAGCCTGAAAGACAAAAGTTTCAGAATACGAGTAATTGAAAATGGAGGGTAGAATGGAAACTTTATCCAACAATATTTATTGTAACAGTAACTGGTGATCCTACTATATTATTGGTCCTAATCATTCACCCATTAAAAACAATGGCAAAAGCCTCATTCTTCACTTCAGCAATATTCAGATGGGGCTTGCTCTGTATATTATAGATATGTTTCATGTGCACTTCTGTTTGTATTGTATGGTTTTTATGTATCTGTATGAATGTTAATAGAATGTAAAAAAGGAGTATAAAACAATGAATGAATGTTTTTCCTTTTCTGGCTGTATGAAATAAACTATTTTCTTGTGTTCCTTTGGGAATTAAATATGCATTTCTGCTGTTTTCATGAGGCCTGTAACAACTTTTATATTGTAAGTAGCATAAAGGATACCACTACAACCAGCACTAATTATTTCCTAGTTTAATTAGTAAGTTTTAAATTGCCTAGTTAATAAAAATAAAGAAACAAGTTTGTTGCATCAACCTCACCAAGATTAGCAAACAGTATTTTCATAGATCTCTGATGTCCTCTTTAATAAAAATACACCATAAATTAAGCAAAGCATATTACAATGCACTTGATGATGAATATTGATATCAAGGATGTTAATTAGGAGAACATTGTGCAGCATCAATATTTTATTCTTCACATAATTTGATAAATGAATTTTTAGATCTTGAACGTCTTTTTAAATACTAATTTCTAATTACTCCTTTTTTATTTTTGGTAGTATGGACAGATACTCACTACCAGATGTTACCATTGTTTCAATAGTCACTCAGCTAATGTTTAGGGAAGTGATCAGTTTTTTAAAAAAATATATAAAAACCATACATCTCTAATGTAGTTTAATACAGTAATAATACTTGTTTGAAAATCTTTCACAATGTTTAATTTTGACAATTCCCATTATCTCTTGGATTATGAGGTAAAATTCTGTATATCCTTTAAAGTTTATGGGATGTTGAAGGGAAGGGAAGGAAATTCTAGGACAGAATGGAGACCTCCACACAGCATGACCTTGCACCTACAGTGTGTGTAAGGCCACACTGTGCGGAGGATGCCATTTTGCATGCAAGTGTACAGTTGCATGCCTGACTAAATATGTGATGGCACGCCACTGGTTGGCAGGTTTCCATTTCAGTATTAGGTCACTTGGGAGGCCTATGTTTGGCAGGGTGGGATGTGTTTATTTTCATTTCAACTGTTGTGTTAAGTAGTTGGAACTGGGGAAATTCCATGATGTGAATTATTGTGAAGTGTACAAAGTTTATCTGCTGTTGCTGTTCATCTGTTTTAATGGTTGTTTTGTGTGATTTTATTTTATTTTTTTTATTTTACATTCTGGCTATGTTCATGAAATCCTTCAAGTAATGGTCTAACCCTGAATAGAAGATCTGAATCTAATATTTAAGCTGCAGTATTAAAATCATACAGCATGTTACATTTATAGATATTGATGGATAAAGGAGGATCCTGTATATTCCACAATTGTTTAGCAGTGGAATTTGCTAGAATCCGTCCTTTGCTTGTGTTTCAGAATCTAGGCTTTCATTTAAATAAAAAAAGATTTTAGTTCTCATGGCTGCAAATAGAACCCTACAAATATGTGCTGAGTGTAAAATTATTACCTTGTGTCTCCTTGAATCTGCAGACAACCTGAAACGATAGTTCGGAGATGGGAGTTGCTCCAGTACCTCTCAGAACAGTATCCCTTTATTCATTTAGAAATATAATACACATTTCAATGTCAAATTAACTGTTTCACAGCTGATCATTTTAACATCCCATTAATGGATTCATCACACAAACTTTAACTATATTCCACACCTCACATCTTTCCAGATGCCAAAAGCCCCAACAGTCCATTCTTAACTGCCAAAATCATTTGCTTCTATGTTAGTTATGCATTTTCAGTACATTATTCTGCAGCATATTTGAAAATTAAAAATGTTGGGGCAGCATGAAAAAATTTAATGCCATCTTAAAAAAAGGGGGGGGGGGAGATACTATAATGACTATTTTTCATTTTCATTTATAATTAAATAAAACTTCAATTTTTGTATGTGATTTTCCTGAAGTTGTTACAGAATCTCCAGTCTGCTCCACCGGAGTAGCTTTGAATACGTAGGGTCTTTCTCCAGAATTTAGGTCAAGGTTGCTATGGTTCATACAGGGCCTTGACTACAATTGAATTTAAGTGGGAAACATAGTCACCTGTCTCTGTTCATTTTTAAGATCTCTTTACTCTTCTCCTCGCTATCTACTTTCCTTGCAGCTACTGTGCAGATTAGTACCACATCCTGAATGCCTGGCCTTTTATAAATGATCTCTTGTTTCTGTACCTTCTTGATATGCTTTTGAGTTGCTTTTTGCTGTGGATTTCTGCTTGTCAGATACTTGCTTATTGAGCAGACATATATAAGTATCACACCACAATTTGAATACATTGTATTCAGTGTCTTAATGAATTTGATCTACAGATATCATCATGATATGACTTCAATCAGGCCTGTGATCTTTAATCAGTCACAGTATGTAAACACTCTAGTGAAACACCTGCAACTGGCCTGTTTCAGCTGACTCAGGCACAGGGGGCTTAGGCTGCAGAGTTATAAAACTGCAGTGTAGCTATTCTGTCTTGGGCTGGAGCCTGGGCTCTGGGAACCTGCAATGGGGGAGGGTCCCAGAGCACAGGCTCCATCCAGCCTGAGTCCAAACATCTATAGTCCAGTTTTATAGCTTTGCAGCCTGCACCCCACAAGTCTGAGCCAGCTGACAGAGGCCAGCTGTGGCTGTTTATTGCAGTGTAGACATACCCTTAGGCATTTTGAAAATCCCACCCAAAAATGTATGTGGAAATTAAGGAAAAACAATGGCTTCAGATATTCATCTATCTCAGCCAAAGCTGATCGATTATCTCAAAGCCATAAGTTTAAAACTAACCCAAATCAGTCATTCACCATAAATTACCAGGTAATGGCTATTCCATGGCCCATGTGGAATGCATTGGTGCTTTCAATCTAGTTATGAATGGACAAATGCCCACATCCCAAAAATCACTACTACTGTTGCCGCGTAGTGTCATGATGGTCACCTCAGCATATAAGCCAAGGATATAATAGTCTATGAAGTCTGTAAAACCTCACAGCCCACTTCAATGGCAGTGTAGGGAAATTCATGCAGTTACTCCCCATGTTGTACTTGTGTGGCTAGATAGCACTTCATGGTCTAGGACTGTTGATCCAGCACCTTTTAAATACTTAATTTGTTAAAAGAGCCTAAGTGAGTTGGGGCCACTGGCCCCACTGGCTTTCAGTAAGACTTGTAATCTTTAAATCACACCATTAGTGAATGAAATCAGACTTTAAAAAGTTCTGGTTTTATATGAAATTGGTGCTTGAATAAAAAAGAATTCTAATTCAGCCTTTGGAGGTGTCATTAGCCCATTGGACTGCCTCTTGACTGGTCATGTGACAAACCAATCACGTATTGGACCAACTTCTGTTGGTGGAAGATACAAGCTTTCAAGCTGCACAGAGATCTTCCTCAGCTCTGTGTGCCTTCTACAAACAGAAGTGCATTAAAAGCTATTACCTCCCCAACCTTGTCTCTCTCATATCCTGGGACCAACATGGCTACAGCAACACTGAGAGCCAATCATTGTTAAACAACTTATTGCCCCCTTAATTTTTTACTCATTTTTGGCTGAAGAATTAAAAATGTCATGTTGCTGCCTGTTGGGATGGGAAATTGCAAAAAACAAATTCAATTATGATATAAACACTCAACTCTTTCCCAGGTGCCACTTGTTTACGACAAATAGTTCTCTTGAAACCAGTGCTTAATTTGTAATGAAAAAGGTGCTGGGGCTCAAGCAATTTTTTTTACATTCATAACTGATGCAGCAAGCCCAGAGGTGCCAGGGCTATAAACTGCCAAGCCTAGAGGTGCCAGGGCTTAGCCTTGGCAAGGCCTGGCACAAAGTAAGCACTGCTCAAAATCAATGATAGTCAACTGAAAAAGGTAAAACCTACTGTTTACATTAGTAAAAACAACTAACACTTGATTGACCCTTCCAGAATACATCTTGCAACAAAATAATTTAGCATATTTTAAGAACAGAAAATGTTCATCAGATTTAGCATGCTGACTGGTGATTTAGTACACAGGACCCGTTTTTGGTTAAATAATTTTTTTTTTTAACTGAAACCAGGGGTTCTTGAACCAGAGGTGCTCAGTAAATTAATGTTTTAATATATATACTGTGTATTTTATAAATAAGCGGTGGTAAGTGACCCCCAACAACTGAAAGGAAAGCATTATAAATCCCACAAGCAGCTATGTTTCTGGATTTCTGGGTCAAGTTACTTGATGGAATTACCGTTTTTCTGTAAGTGCTATTCTTCTACATGGGATTTAAGCATAATTAAAACTGTTGTCTACCTTTTGTTTTGGGGACACTACAACAGGTTCGGAATGAGTCGTAGATCCCCTGCCTCCATTGACAGGCAGAACACACAGACAGATACTGGTGGCAGCGGCAAATCCACACCAAGCTGGCAGAGGAGTGAGGATAGTATTGCTGACCAGATGGGTAGGTAATTAACTTCTGCAGTAAGCAAATGGTGTTAACCACCAGGTGACTTTGGCAATATATTTCTCCATGCAGTGGGAGAAGCTTCTAAAGCACTGTATTTTCTCTGTGTAAATCAGGCCTGCACAACATGCGGCCCGCGTGGGCTCACTGTGCGGCCCGTGGGGGGAGGGGGGGTGAGTAGGTGGGCTCACTGTGCGGCCCAAAATCTGGGACTGTGTCCGTTGGTCCCTTTTGCTGCTTGTCTCTGGGCTGGGGGTTGTCCCAATGCTGCAAAGAGGGTGTTCCCAAAGGAAGGTGCTTGCTTCTAACCCCCGAGGCCATCTGTATGTCTGCTCTTCTCTAGTCAGCCCACTTGACAAGTTTGATTGTCCTTGGTCTGGTTCCCATCCCCTCTCCAAGGGTTGCAGCTGTCTGGAGGTGCTGCCTTCCACGCCTTCCTCATTCACACCTCATTCATTCAACAGGGCAATTGAATACAAAATGGGGGGAAGATCTTATTCTACTTCTAGCAAAAAGATATTTTTCTTTTACCTTAATTATACTACCTTAGGGGCCCGCTATAACATATTACCAAGGTTCAATACAAAGTCATATAAAAGTTATACAAAAATGCATAATGCAGAGATTTATCTACAACTGCATTGATTGACTGTTCTGTCCAGTAATATAGTGACCCCTGGGGGGGGGGTGAAGAGGGGTGTGATGGTGGGGCCAAGCGGTGAGGGAGCGGGTCCTATTTTACTGCTGTGATCTGGTCACCCTATGCGCGCTGTTTCTTCCCCCTCTACAGGCTTCCGCACCCCAGCACTAGGGAAGGAGGGGTTGTTTCTGTGGGGGGGGGGGGGGGGGGGTGTTTCCGCGGGGCCAGGAGGTTTTGGCTCTCAGCTGTTTTCTTTGGAGTAATATGGCCCTCGCCGCTTTACAAGTTGTGCAGGCCTGGTGTAAATGTTACTCTTATTAATCAGAAAGAGTGATTAAATCTTAGATATACTTCAGTCTGTGTCTTTGAGACCTCTGAGTATCACCTAAAGAAGAACAGAAGTTATTGTGAGGCTAAACCTTCCATAATTCTCCCACTCTCTGAAACACACTGCCCTTAAGAAGTGGTTGGATAGACATGCTTATTAGTTTGTCTTGCTATTGAAGACTTGTTTGATCGCACCTACTCTCCCCAGTGGTTTGGCTTAGTTTAATTTTTGCTTAGTTTATCCTAAGTGTTTGTGGTGATCCCTTTCAAATGGTGCTATATAAATGCAAATTGATTGTTTGATCATTGAAGCTATAAAAATCCCATGTACAAAATGGAAAAAATGCAATCTAAGTTTAAGTAGTGAAATAATCTATAGCTTGGTTAGAATCACCTTCCACCAGTGTATACATTTTCTTTGCATTTTGCAATAAGTTGTCAGCTGAAGAAATATATTAACTACATAAAACAGCTGGGTACTGAAGATTTGCATTGTTAAGCCCTTATTTGGAGTTTCAGTACATAGACCTTTTCCTTCTTTATATATCGCTGTTGTGCACTGAGGTGACAACTTGACACTAGTTGATACCAGTGAGGTCTGACACTGATACAAGTTTTGCCCTACAATAGCCAACCACAGTTGCATTGTTGCAATATGACTAGTTTGGTCAAGGTTGCTATTTTTTTAAATTCCTCAGTTGTTATAGGTTAGTAGGAATTTAGGACATTTTAGGACCAAGGAATTGAAGGTATTCTTGTAAGTCCATATCTTTCCCAACCTTGTCTGCACATAAGATCTTCTTACTGCATTGTAGTTTGCTATTATTCCTATATAAATGTGCTAATCTTGAACACAGAAAGGATTCAGTGAAGGCAGCAGGCATTTGGGAACTGCAATGTGATTCTCGGGTTCTGAAGACATACTTTGTTCCAGTAACTTCAGAGCCTCAGTGAGCTGTGCCTTATTAATGAAGCCATCTGTCATCCCCTCCTCCTTTCTCCTTTTAACATGGAAAACCTGTGATTATATTCATCTGTTGTTCTCATTTTGACAGAATGATTTTTAATTGCATATGTTTTCATACTGTTGTGATGGTAACGACACATGTAAAACTGATCTCTTGTTCAGCATTACTTCTGAAGCTTCTCTGCTGTGTATTGGTGCTGGCATTGAATAGACTTACCACAAGTTCTGCTGTGGAATGTTAGATGCTACAGTATTAGCTTAAAGAAAGTGAAAAGAGCGGTAAAAATTGTTTTTCTGGTGGGAAAGGTGGTTCCAAGATTTGTCAAAAGCAAACAGAGGATACGGGACTATTTCTCAGTATCTCTGTTGGGTAGTGTCCTGCATTCAGACAGTTCTGACTGACTGGGGAGGGGGATAGCTCAGTGGTTTGAGCATTGGCCTGCTAAACCCAGGGTTGTGAGTTCAATCGTTGAGGGGACCATTTCGGGATCGGGGGCAAAAATTGGGGTTTGGTCCTGCTTTGAGCAGGGGGTTGGACTAGATGACCTCCTAAGGTCCCTTCTAACCCTGATATTCTATGATTCTATGAAACAAGATGATTCAAAAAGGGCATTGGGGGCTATATTTTAGGGGGGAGGGATAGCTCAGTGGTTTGAGCATTGGCCTGCTAAACCCAGGGTTGTGAGTTCAATCCTTGAGGAGGCCATTTAGGGATCTGGGGCAAAAATCTGTCAAGGAACAGTACTTGGTCCTGCTAGTGAAGGCAGGGGACTGGACTCAGTGACCTTGAAAGGTCCTTCCAGTTTTAGGAGATTGGCATATCTCCATTTTATTTTATTTTTTATTTATTTATTTATTTTTAAACTTCATCTCTGGCTAGAAGCTATAATGCCAGTTCTGATAAGTCTATGTAGCAGTTTGGTTCACCACAAAATAAGTAGAATTCTTTAGCTTTAAGAAGGCACAAATTTATCTTAAATGTTGCATTTTAAGAGTGTAGAGTATTCAGTCTCTCTAGAACGTCACCAAACCCATCCACTTTTAGCCCTTTGAAAGCAAATATATACTGCTGGGGAACCCTCCATTGCAAGACCTCTATACTTCTATAGCAAACTCTCAGAAAAGAATTAACTGCTTTTTATATTCAAACAGCTCCTTATCCACTTACCTTAAATTGATATAAGGCACAGGTAAACCAAGTACGAGTGTTCACACAAAGTGATTGCCCAAATTTAATTAATTCCATTTCTAAATTGTTTTTGTTAAATTGGTACAACTTTCTCATGTAGACAAGGCCAAATATATGCTGTTTCTTCTTCAAGTCCTTGCAGAACTGTATTCCACTCAGGTGTGCATGCGCCCAACACACTGAAGCCAGAGAATTTTGCTTAGCAGTCCCTGTTGGGGCAGCACTTGCCCCCGTGGCCCTCATGGCCTCTTCCATGCCTATATCAGGGTGACACTACTCTGACCCCGCTCAGTTCCTTTTCACTGCCCGTGGCTTGAGTTGGAGCTTGCCATGTGGATTTTACCTCTCTGTTTCTGACAACAGTGCGATTGTCTGTAAATTGTTAATTAGCAGTACCCTTGTAGTCAGTTTAGGAATTAGTTCTGTTTATAGTGTTATATGGTATTATGCCCTCACCAGGATTTAACCTCTATCCTTTTTGTAGGGTGGCATTTCCAAATAACAATCCCCATACATGGTGGTGGTTGTGTTTTAGGAGAGAGAGACAATAAAGAGTGCTCCATTTGCCATTCCTTTAAGAAAAGCACTCAAGTTGCCTTGGACTTGTGTTTAAAACAGCACCTCATGGTACAAGCCATGAAGCCAGTTTTGGCCTTGGGGCCCTATGCAGATTACCAGGGCCATCAGTCTTCAGAGCTGGTGTGGACCCTGGATAGGCCACCAGATTCAGACTCTTCTCAGAGAAAAAGGGACCAGTCTCCTTCATCTGCTCCCCTGAGGAAGAGAACTCATAAAACTAATCAGAGCCACTCCTGGGCTCAAAGAGACACTTCCTCCTCTTCTAAGAGCAGTGTGGCACACTGCCATGTCTCAGTGAAGAGGGCTTCTTGGCTGCAAAATTCAGGCATTGCTCTGTACATAAAACAGACCATAGAAGACATGCCATTTGATGGACAGTCTTTGTTTTCTGAAGAGACACATGAGAAGTTACATTTTTTTTTAAGAACTCCAGGCTATGTTACGGTTTCTCTCAGGGTATCCTCAAGCTGAAGTTGGACCATGCCAAACTGATTCTCATTGCACCATGTTGGACAAGACAGTGTTCATTCTTTGACCTCAGTCTGTCTGTTCAAACTCCCGGATCTCGTGTTTATCTTCCCAACCGTGGCCAGGTTGCACATCTTACACTTCACAGTGTGGATGGTGGATGGCTAGGTGAGAATGAAGATCAATGTTCAGAAGCTGTTAGGAGAGTTCTAATTTTCTGCTAGTACTACCTATTTGGCCAAGTGGAAACATTTTTCAGTTTGGTCAATAAGAGAATGTTAACTTGTGTTCAGGAGACTTGGATTACTTATTACATTTGAAATCCTCAGATCTGGCTCTTATCTGGTTGAGGGGCCACTTGGCGACGATCTTGGCATTCCATTCTCCAATCCAAGGGAGGTCAGTTTTTTCAAACTTCATGGTAGTGAGATTTCTGAAAGGAACTGTCCACCTGTTTCCACCTATAAAGGAAACAGTCCCATTGTGGGACCTCAATACTGTACTGGCTGCCCTCATGGGTCCTCCATTTAAGTTAGTAGCATCATGCTTCTTGTCTCTCATTTTCCCAAAGACAGCCTTTCTTATTGCTATAACTTCTGCAAAAAGAGTAAGCAAACTGCAAGCCCTTATGGCGTAGCCTTTATATACAGTTCTTCAAAGACAGTGTCCTTGAGGCCACATCCAAAGATTTTGTCCAAAAAAGTTTTGCAGTTTCACCTTAACCACGCTATCTTCTTACCTGTATTCTTTCCTAAGACACACACGAATGCAGATGAACAGCAGCTTCGTACGTTAGATATGAGATGGTGCCTGACATTCTGTCTTGAAAGAATTAAATCATTTTGTTCATTACCACCTCAGCTCTTTGTCTCTTGTGTGGATCAGATGAAAGGTCAGCCAGTATCCGTGCAGATGATTTCTAGGTCGATAACTTCCTACATTACCACAGCTTATGGAGTAGCTCGGACCACACCCCTACAGTCCTTATGGGCTCATTCAACAAGGGCTCAAGCCTCATCAATTGCATTTTTCAGTGATATTTCAATCTTGGACTTTTGCAAAGTTGCTGGATGGTTTTCTGTACATTCTTTTGCCAAACCTTATGTGATTACCACAGCGTCTAGGTCAGATGGAAAAAGAAGTCATTTGGGAAGGCAGTTCTGCAGTCATTGTTTAAGAAGACTCCAAGCCCTATCTCCTACCAGTATTGTTTGTGAGTCACCTCAGTGGAATACATGTCTGCAACCAGTTGAAGAAAAAATGGCTACTTACCTGTACTATAACGTATTCGTCAAGATATGGGTGCAGATATGTATTCCATGACCCACCCTTTGTCTTAGTCTTGGATTCTGGTGCAAAAGAACTGAGAGTGGTTGGGGCGGTGCTGCCCTTATTTAGCCATGGGAGGGGCTATGAGGGCCAGAGGGCGTGAACATTGCCCTAGTGAGTACTACTAAGCAAAGTTCTCTTGCTTGGATGGGCTGGGCACATATGCACCTGAGTGGAATACACATCTGCACCCACATCTCGAAGAACAAGTTACACTACAGGTCAGTAACCAGATTTCCATGGAGTACAGTCAAAACCATTGAGTGGGATGGAAATAGTACGACAGATGATATTACTATTTAGGACTACAATAGATTCTTTTAAAAATATCTGTTTGTTTATAAATGGTTTGATGAGAAATACTTGGGGTACTTCTATAAGATATGCTTGAAGTTCAAAGGGGAAATAAATGTGTATAGTTAAGTGATCACTGTAACTTGTCTGTTCTGCCTTGCTTACAGTACAACTAAACAGAGATGGACCTCAAGCTTTCTAATTTATTGTCCTCTGGCCATGTGAACAAAGAGACATTCATTTTTATTGTATGCCAGCACCTGGTTTAACATCCTCTTGGACACTTGAGGCACAATACTCACCTGACGTAAATATTCATGGCTCCATTGACTTCAGTGGAGCTGTACTGATTTACTACGGGTGAGGATTTGGCACTTGTTTTTTTACATGCGGTTTGTATACCATACATTCTGTATTTTGAAATAAATTTATGACTGACCAAAGGTTTTGGTTAATGACAGCAGTGGGGAGAATCAAACTATAACATCAGATTTCAAGTTTTCTTAATTTATCTCACATGCCCCTACAGTGCAAATACTGCGTAAGTGTGATGTTGCTTGCTGTATTACAGAACCCACATGCCATCTCCCAGCTGTATCAAAAGTACTGCCATCCTTCAGAGACAGCCCCAGTGGAAGACTGATGAGGCAGGATCCTGTCGTTCACTTGTCTCCAAATAAGCAGGGTCATGTAAGTTAACTTAGTAAAAAATATTTTTAAATATTTAACTCTGTTTCTGCCCAAAAGGCCTGGGTGCTGTTCAAAGGCAAAGTATCTTTCAAAAACATAATTATAAAATCGGCAAAAAACCATACTCCTCTGTTAGAATATAGAGGAGTCAACAAAGAAGATCTGTTGCTTTTTCAGTATACCAGAAGCTAAGCACGGCTTTAATAGCAAATTTTTTAGCAGGAACATTTTACTGCCAATTGAACAGCAGGTTTTTGGTTTGGTACCTGGTGATAAGCAGAGGATTTGTGGGAACTTTGATTATTCCCAAAGGAAGTATCCTTGGTAAATCCCCTTAGCTAGTCCCAGGCCACAGATGCAAGACTTGAGGAATTTACCAAAAATGCTTCTTCATATGGCAATGTTTAGAAGCTTGGCACAGCAGTCCATACACATACGTTGAAATATAAATAGCATTTCCCTTTCCTCTACACTTGTTTTTGTTTTCATTTTTCTTTCTTTATCTAGTCTCTCTCATTTATTTCCTTTAAATGTGATCATAACTTTTTCCCTAGTTGGAAAGGTTCTTCCATAATAGCTGCTGGAGTCCTGCCTGAAGGAGTTTTTCTTACCTTTATACATATGTTCAATCGCTGAATAGAAAACTACATCCTTCTGACGCTGTAGAACTGGGTGGGAACACCCTTTGGAGCTTCTCAGCAGTAGCGCAGCAAAAAGGCACCTCCCCCTGTACTCACCCGGCAGCTCTCCGGGTCTTCGGCGGCGGGTCCTCCCTCACTCCGGGTCTTCGGTGGTACCCGCTGCCGAAATGCCACCGAAGACCTGGAGCGCCGCCGGGTGAGTGCAAGAAGCGGCGCTTAAAAAGAAGCGGCAGTGCTAAAAAAAGGTGCCGCTTCCTTTTTAAGGCGCCGCTTCTGCTCACAGGGGGAGCAGCCGCTCCCCCTGCTCCTCCCCTGTCTACGCTACTGCTTGTCAGACATACATCTGTTTGTAAAGCGTGCAGCATTCCCAACCTCTGCCAGCCCTGAAAGGGAGAGACCCAGATTAGAAATCAGATTTGGGTCCCCTGCAATGGAAAGCCAAGTGCTGTTACAAAGGTACCCTTAAACTTTCCACCAGCGTGAAACATTCTGTCAGTTACAGTAATAGTCCCAACCTTTAAAACTGCAAATTCCATTAGAATAAAAAGAATCTTTCAAACTGGTGAAGCTTTTTAAGTACATCCGCAGTATCAGGCCATTTAGTGTGTGTGTGTGTGTGTAATTTATATAAATATAACATATCATTCATATATGTTCATATATATGTGTGTGTGTATATATATATATATCTGTGTGTGTATGTATGTGTGTATAATAAGGACTTTTATATATATAATATTTCCTTATTATATAGTTATCTAAACTAAATTGTTTGATTATGCTGAAATGATCAACTATGTCAACTTATGCACAAATAACATTCCCATACAGATGTTTGTTTACATTTGCTGTTGCTGACCAGTACTCTGTTTTGGACATAGTTGGTACTTCTGCTACTGGTGTGCTGCAAAATTCTTTTATTACCAGCTAGTAAAAACACTCCATTATAAAAGTGATGATGGCCTGTCTTCATGTGCTCAGCAGTATGAACCAGGTTTTGCATTTTGATACATTTGGTCTTTATATTGACACATCTGAATAAATGTCAACATAGGAGATGGGAAATGACATGTATGTAATAAGGCCAAAGAGAAATGTAGTACTGGAAAAATGGAACTAAACTGAACTTGAGGTCCCTTTATCCTACATTTCTACGATAAATTAATATTTGCATTGTTGTAATTTAATGTTTGCTTTGCTGTTATTTATTCTTTAGATTGATGGATAGTAGGAAGAGAAATAGTCTTACCGAAGACTAAAATAGTTGAAACTGAAGATATTTAGGAATTAGAATCAATTTAATGACTGTTACGCCAATTTTTGTATGAATTCTTACTCTAGGACATCGACAAATCAGAGAGAGAGAGTGAGATTCCTGATACTGTGTGGATCCATGCTTATTTCTCCTTCCTCCATCCTCCACAAAATTCTATATATATTTCTTAGACCCTTGGCCCACAGCCTGAGCTGTGCTTGGTGCAATGAGCTGCATGTAGAGAGGAGGGGTTTGGGAGGGAAGGAAGGAAGGAGAAGTAAAAAGGAGGCTTTAAACAACCTTTTCACCCCTTCCCCTGTCTTCCGACCATCTAACTACCAAATATGTCTCTTGCATAAAGTATAGCACTTTCAGACCTGATTATATGGATGAGCAGAACATCCAGAATTGCATTTGATAGGAATTAAAAACAAGAAATTCAGAAGGGATATAAACCCTCATGCTTCAGGGCATTAGTCAACCACTAACTGATGATGGGGGATAGGAAGAAATTTCCTTTATAATCAGGTTATTTCACAGATGCTCACAATGAAGTTTAAAGCATTCATTTAAAGCATCTGTCACTGGCTGCTGTTAGAGGATAGTGAACTAGATGAACTCTGGTCTGGTCATTCCTCTGTTCCTCCTTTTGCTCACTGCGCTGAAACCTCTTTTCTTGCAACTCTGCCTTTTGAAGGTGATGCTTTCAAAACCAAATAATACATTTCAGTGTTTATTTGTAAAGGAGATTGCTGCTGAGGAAGCAGTGAGCTTCCTAGTAAAGGGGGATCTGAGTAGCCAGAGATGCCCATTCTGTCCTTTCTCAAACTTTTGGGTAAGTAATCAGATTATTAAAATAACACACGCTTCAGCTGTGGATTGATGGATTCTTGTGTTCTAAACCACCTTAAAATGAGCATCTGTGCTGTCTTTAATTATAAGCACTGTTGAAGAATTGGGCACTTTTCTAGTGTTATGCACTTGTGATTGAATATCACAAGTTTAAATGTGAATGGTCAGTTTTTCTTGTGAGTGGGCTTAGTACAGGTGACTGAATTTTAAAGTAAATGGTGTAAAAATATTGTGGGGTAAATTAGACTTTCTCTAATAAATTAAGGCATGATCGCCCAAAGTCATTCTAAGCCTTTAAAATGGGCATTACATTGATGGCCTGAGTTATGTCTGTGAATTTTAGACTTTCTAAGTCCCCCCAGACATGTGTAAAAGTAGAGCTCCCATAGTGCAGTTGTGCCTTCTTTGTCTTGTCTTCATCATGATCATTCTGAATTATAGCCATGAACTTTTTTTTGTAGTCTGACAGCCACTACTCCAGCCACTCCAGTAGCAATACTCTCTCCAGCAATGCCTCCAGTGCCCATAGTGATGAGAAATGGTATGACAGTGGCGATCGCACTGAGTCAGAGCTGAACAGCTACAACTACCTTCAAGGGACTTCGGCTGATAGTGGCATAGATACCACCTCATATGGCCCCAGCCATTGCAGCACAGCTTCTCTGGGAACCTCAGCAACGTCTCCTCGATCAGGGCTTACAAAGGAGAAAGTGACACCACTGTGGCATAGTTCCAGTGAAGTAGTCTCCATCGCAGACAGGACTTTAGAAAAAGAAAGCCATATTGTAGACCGGAAAACGGAGTCTTCACTAAGCCTGGATATTCACACCAAGAGTCAACCAGCCTCCAATCCTTTAACAAGAGAGAACAGTGCTTATAGTCTTAGTGATGCTGTTTCCCACACAAGGTAATTTTCTCTCAAATCATGACTGATGCACCTTCCACCTTCACTTTCTCTCTTTAACGTATCAGAGATGAGAAGTGAGTGTTAAGGGAAAATTGTGTGCCTATTTTGGCTAACCCAGAGGTTTGAAAGCAAACACTGTGTAAGGTGTTTGACAGTGGACACTGCATGTGGGTCCAGTCAGTCTAAGGAGTGTGTGAATATTTGTGATAGCAGGAACATGCTCCACTCTACCACTGTTACACATGATGTAAGATTTTAGTATGATAGGTGTATTATAGGGAACATCGTGCAAGCATTGCTCTTCAAATCATTGTCAACAAGGGGATAAATAAATTTAACAATGCCCATTTGATTTTGGAATTTTTGGGTTTTTTTTCAAGTGGTGGTTTCATACAGGAAAATATAGCTGTACATTTGCTTCCTCTCTCCATGCCCCCGAATCTTTTTGTTTAGACACTTGGGAGGTAGTGTCATCTAACATATGCAGTAAGGGACAAGTAAATGAGGAGACCTTGATTCTAGGACCCACTCTGCTACTGACTGTGTGTGTGACATAGGACAGGCGTTTTACCTTTTTGTCTCAGTTTCTCCATTTGTAAAACGAAGATAATGAACATCTTTGTAAAGTGCTCTGAGCTCCTTTGATGAAAGGCCTTCATTCTACAAATGAATCATAAAAATTAAAGGTGAAAAAAATTCAGATCTTCTAGCTTAATTCCCAAAATACTAAATATAATTATTTTTAAAATGTTATTAATCATTGTAAGAAGAAAAATGCATCTATGCTATAGTACTAAGCAAAAAAAACCCAACCAAATCTGCAAGGGAAAGCATTTATCTTTTTTCTTCTTCCTGGTTTTAGGCAGGCAGTTGAATTTATTATTATTATTTGTATTAATTTCTTTGTGTTTTTAAGAAACAGCTACGATATCTAGTGGGCTGGAGGGTAGAAAATATGATGCTAACAGTTCTTCAGTCTAACAGTTCTGTTAGAGGAGAAATGAGATGAGGCAAAGCTGGAGATTTACCAGCCAGTTTAACAGCTTCTGATACTGTAGCTGCAAGTTGGAGTTGCCACAGAGTCTGTAATGCTGTGAATGATTTCCTTGCACTCAGTGTCATGGTAATTTGAGTTAGGGATTTTATTAATGGGGTTCCATACTATTCTGTCTGTGTTCTAGGGGCATTGTAGGCATTAAGTGCCTCCTTATGTTAAGCATCTCTTTACACTGATTTTTTAACCTGACATTTATAACTTTTATTTTAAGACAATGCTGGAAAGTTGCCAGCAACATTTTTGTTTAGAATAAATTTTTCAGAAAGGAGAAAAAGGGCCATGGTAAATCCCTGGGTTACAGTAAGTATTTAAAGGTACACTATGAAGACATTCCTAACAATAAAAACATGTTTGGGCTGTTGAGGTTCTAGAATTCTCTCCTCCATGCAGCAAATAGTATAAATAGAAAAGTAGAAATAAAAAAGTGGCAGAGAATGAAAAGAAAAAAGGAAACATGATATCATGAAATATAAGGGGTATACAAACTGATACCAACTGATTGTAGGGTGAGCCTGTCAAACCATCTCATTAATTCACTGTACTATAGCAATATGTCTCAAAACATGACATTTTTCTATGGTTTATTTGGTTTTACCCAATTCTCATTTCTCTAGTTACACTTAAATTGTTCCTGTAAATATTTTTTTCAGAATGGTGTTGAATTTTCTTGATAAACTACTCTGGTTTTACACAAAATATAACAGTCTTGTTTTGCTTTATTTGAAAACAAACAAAATTACAGTTCTTTACACAGAGAAATAATATAGTAATCAGTAGAACAGAATTGAGGCACCCTAGTTTGGAAATATGGTAATACAGTACCATGCATAGTATTTGGTCTATTAGCCATGGAGAAAAGACAGGCTACCTTGTATTCCTTCATTATTATTTTATAATGTTTGAACAATCAAAAATGTATTGAGTGCCTCAAAACAAAGTAAAAGAGCCTGCACTCTTGATTAGACATGACACTGTAAGTAAGGGTTACTAACAGGTCAGGAAGGAGAGAGGAAAGTCAAGAGTGACAATAAGAACGTGCTGTTACTCAATAAGGCATGTACACATTTTGATGGTTCCACACACACTTGTTTTTTTAAGCCTCCCCTTAACTTCTTGTAGGCTTACCTGGTGCCTGCAGACCTAAAATACTTTTGGTATGATCTGTAAAGGCAATCATTCTGAGCTGGAGGAAGAGGAGCTTAGTTTGGTGACAATATGAACAGAGTCGCAGAAAATAAAATAACTGCAAATTAGGGTGTTTGTGCCTTTAGAGGACAGGGACAGTAATTAGTGTGCAGATCATGTGACAGAGCATAAAAGAGCTTGTACCTGAGAACTGGTGGCAAAATGTAAATTATAGTGATTACATTTTGCAGCAGTATTTCTGGCTGGGCTTTATTTTCCTTCTCCACCCTCATTCCCAAAATCTCTATTGATGATTGTGCAGGTTTCTCATGGCATCCCAGGAGGACTGCATTAATGTAGGGTGGTAATTACACAGAATCATTATATCTGAACATCATTAACAGAAACCATATGCACTGATAGTTTGAATTTCCTAAAATAAAAAAGGAAACACATTAATTATGCCAAACTTTCATTTGCTCCCTAGCTAAATGGTCTCTTGTGGTCTTCACTATAAAAACTAAAAACAAAATCCCTGATATTTCCATCCCAATATGGTATTCAGTTGCTTTTTAAAAAGTTGTATTTCATGATTGGACAATATTTTTGAGTAGATGAGTCAAATCTAGGATTCTTTTATGGGTGTTGGAGGAAAATTTTTTTTTTTAAATTCTTTCCTGTTACCACACTCAAGTTCGGTGTAAAAACAACCTTTTCTCAAGCCTGAGGGTTGTACTCCGGTCCGTTCCGAGACAAACTGTTCTGACTGCCAGCTCAAACAATGTGAATCCCCCACTTTCTTCCCAGGAATTGAATGTGCTGCCTCTACAGTGCTTCCAGCCCCTTCTAGCCCGTGTAGACTGTACCCAAATTTGTGTCCCAAGCCTTCAGGTTCTCGTCAGACAAACACCTTTACTTGTGCAGTGCCCCACTGACTTCAGAATGTTTGCACTATGTTATTCAACAACTTGTAGATTGGGGGCTTTTGATCCCCGTGTGTCAACAGCATAGTATGCTGCCACTAAAGTACAAGGTTAATCCCTAGAATGTTCATGTTGTAATACTGAGCACCTCCAAAAATATTTAAAACTTGTATCTAAACATGGACAAGTGGGGAGCAATGTAATATATAAACCAAGGGCATAAAAAAAATAAAAATTGTTGTGAGCTAACTTTTCTACCCCTCTGCCACCCACTGTTCCTTGCATATTTTATGTGTTCTTTGCTGCCTGGATCTTATTTCATGTGTTTACTATACCCTCTTCAGTGAAACATCTTGATAATAGGTATAAACAAACACATGGAGTGTATTTGGAAATTTATTTACAAGCCCTCTCTTCCCTCCTCATTGATACCACTCCCTCTGTAACTCTCCATTAACACTAAAAATTCTGAAAAATAATGGGAATATTAATATTCCTACATAAAAGGAAAAACCTCCAGTTCTCAAATATACACTCCTTCTGAACTATAAAATATTTTCAAAACAAAACAGCCACATACAATTTTCTTTTAAGATGTGCATCCCAGCCGAGCACTTGATACTTTAACTTGATAATGGAGATGTCTCATAGATGGACTGGTTTCCACAGCATGTGTAGGAGTTTCTCCCCCCCCCCCCCCCCCCAAAAAAAAAATGGCAAGCAACTTCTAAATTTCTTTCCTAACTTCTGCTCTATTTCCTTAGCAGAAGTGATATTTGTGCAGGACATAAATGGACAAAATTTGTGACATGCAATTTCAGGTGGACTGTACTTTGACCCGCTAAGGGCAAGCTGTTCCCAGTTTTTTTTTAAGCTGACTTTTACTGGCAGATAACTGGAAGAAATTATGATTGTCAGCTGTGTTTTATGGCCTGAACAGATTTAAAAAGAAAGTTTTGAATTGGAGCACAACTGGAAATCGGGAGAACTGAGTTTTTTCACACTAATTTGTGACATTGGCAAATCATTTATCTCTGACTCAGTTTCATTATCTGCTATTTAAAAAAAAAGGAATAACAATACCTTCTTTTGCAAAGGCCTTTGAGATTTACAATTGAAAAGTGATATATAATATCAAATGTTCAGTATTATTATGAACTGTGTAGACAATAGATTACTATAACTGATGCCTTAAATATCTTCTATAATTGTTTCAGTAACAAATTATACAATGCACCGTTACATGACAGGATCACTGGAGAACTTGCTATCAGACTAAAAATTTAGGGTTCATTCAACTACTAGTTAATTCAACCATCCATTTAATTTTTATTTCACAGTCAGAAAACACCGCTTTATACCAGAAACCTCATCTGTTTCAAATGCTAAAATTACTCTCACTCACTCACTCAATCTAGTTATGGAGAAGACAATGCACATAAGTAAGGTAGAAAATTGTGTGTCAAAGTCCTTAAAATATATGATGACATTGCAGCACCGAACCTATACCTGAAGTTTTGCTGTAGTTACAGATGCCTCCACCTTTTTAAAGCATAACATAATATATAGTCTTCTTAAAATTTAATGTTCCAATTCCTTCCTAGACAGCATCTAACTTTCATATCAACATATAAATGAAAACTAGTTTTATCCAGGAACTTCTTCCTATGATGCAAACCAGCTGGAATTTGGTACTCTGTTTCTCCTCATTCTTTGTCTAGACATATTATGTCAGGAGTTAGAGATATTAAAAGACAATCCGTTCAATTTCAGTTAAGGCCCAGTCTGCTGGACAGCAAATTAATTGCCTAATCATTTTTCTTCTTTTTAAGGAAACTGCTCTCGCAGATTTTCTATTTACACAGAGTCCTAGAAATAAGAAAATAACCTATTTAACCGACGTTTTCCTTCTTTCCCCAATGTTACTTGCTCCCTTATGCAACTGCCTTGAAATGACTAGGGAAAACTAAAAATCATTCAGCTTCATGGGGTAAAGGTTCAGTCCACCTAGAATGCTGTTTAGGGGGAATATGTATTAGCCAAATGATTTCTTCCTCTTGATTAAATGCTCATAGTAAGAGGGTGGAAAAGAAAAAAGGACTCCTCCTGCTGTGGTGAGCAATCCTATTTTTCCCCTTAAACTTTTAGAATTGAAAATTAGGCTTTAAAATGCTAGGCACCCAAACAACTGCATTGATCATGGCCTACATAACTCTCAGACTTCACAGAAGAATGGTTCTGCTCTTGTAGAATCCTCAGGTCTTGGATCTCGATGAAGGTAAGTCCTCAATGTACAGTCAGTGCTGCCCTCCAGTACTGATGATGTTGCCCAGAGTCTTTCATCGAAGAAGAATTCAGTATATTCATCCACACAAAATGCTGGTTACCTCTAACAACTTGTCCTCTCTTTCCGGTCTCCAGCCTTTTTTGGTAATACTGAAAAGAAACTTCTGTAACAGTGAAACGTTTGTGTCTGCAGGACTCTCAAACGCTTCCATTTTTATCACATAGTAGAGTGTTGTCTCATGGTGGCACTGTCAGCTGTGACAGCAGCAGACTCTGAATTATGAGCAATAATGAATAAGGCCAGTAATATATATTCTGTAGAGTTATATATTGTTGAGATTTCTTTAATACTAAAAAAATCTCTTGGTATTGATAAGGCTGGTCTTGTGGATAAAACGCTGAACTAGGACTTTCACATGGGTTCTCTTGCTAGCTCAGCCAAGACTTCTTGTATTACCCTGAAGTCACTTAACCTCTCTGTGCCTTAGGTTCCCCATCTGTAAATTTGGGGTGATACTTTTGTACCTCACAGGTGGCTTGTGAAATTTAATTCATTCATTTTTTGAAAGTGCTTTGCGATCCTCTGATGGAAGGCACGATAGAACAGCACAGTATTATTATTATTATTATTATTAGCTTTACATCGCAGTAATAATAGTAATACTTTGTATTCCTGCTAACCAAATGCGGTTTTAAAAAAAGTTACATACGATGCATACACACACACTTAAGTTAAGCTTTGTCTTTGTTATGCTTCTCTCCCAGTACCATGAGCTCACGACACTCTGCCAGCCCAGTTGTTTTCACCAGTGCCAGAAGTTCACCTAAAGAAGAGCTTCATTCCGCTACTTCCCCACAGCTCGTACCTTCTTTCTCCTCCTCCTCTTCCTCCTCCTCTGGTCCTAGGACTTTCTACCCTCGCCAGGGTGCTACTAGCAAGTACCTGATTGGATGGAAAAAACCTGGAGGGACAATAAACTCTGTGGGGTTTATGGATACCAGAAAGTAAGAGCGTTTTTTGGTTCTATTGTTTGGTTGTTACTTAAACATGAAGAAGCACTGAAATCCAGAGAAGTTTCCCATATGGAAAGGTCCGATAGAATTTAATGATATGATCAGACCTCTATAGAACTTCAGAATCTCTACCCTAGAATTCCATAGTGTAGCTTAAAAATTCTATAGCTTGGTTATCATTTTTCATTACTTTTAAACGTTTTTAAAGTAATTTCTATAGAAATTCTATAGAATGCTGTAGATTTCATCTTTATTAAATTGTAGGCTTTTTCTTTAGAGAATTCTTAAATGAAACTCAAAATATTAATTGAATTAATGAAAAAGCCATTCTCAAGTGTTTTTCCCCTTAGATTCTTCATTTTGTTCCCTCATTCTAAGACTTGCATCAAGAGTTGTGATTTGGGGTCTCAGATGATCTTGAAAGGTGGAGGTTGGAAAAATGCATATCAGAACCGTTGACCCACTACCGTGGAGATTCAAATGTCTGGGCAATTAGGGCTGCTTTGAAATCATTATTGGTGTTAAGCACAGCATTCCCAGATGATGCCAGTAATTGCAATGGGCCACCGAAGGGAATGCTAGATAGAAGCTAAAATAAAAAGTATTTTGTACAAGTTATACACTGGAAGCCAGTTAAAAGAATTAGGGACATTTGGTATGTTTAAGCATTCAGCTAGTATTTAACCGACTTTAGTTTATATATTTGTTCTTTGTGCAGAATACTCATTCTTTGAATAGATACATTCTTTTAATAGGGAAATTTATTATGGTACTCTTTTCATGCATTGGAAGTTGATGCTTTCAACAGCTTTATTCCTTTAACAGGTTTCGTTTATATGGGACTTTACTGTATTATTCATAACTGGATCTTAATCTTCCAATACCCACACCCTCCCTCTACCCCGTTTTTCCCTCTGAAAATCTTGATGATGCTTTACTGCTTATTACGTTCATAGATCCAGCCCCGAGTGGCTTGGGTCCTGAACATGTCTGTTCCCTTCCCTTTAAGACGTCACCAGAGTGATGGCAATGAAATGGCCCATCCACGGCTGCGTGCATCAGCCAGAGATCTACGGGCATCACCAAAACGAGCATCCAAGTCCAGTGTTGAGGAAGAGCTGAAGAAACTGATAGATCTTGACAGCCCAACGCCAGAGTCCCAGAAGAATTTTAAGGTATGCTACAGAAATGGATCATCCTCTTTTGTAGCTGTTGAGTGAAATTCAGGAGGCAGGTAGAGACCAGGGGACCAGAGCTCCATTAACTTCAGAGATCTATGCCAGTTTACAGCAGCTGAGGATCTGGACTCAATGACTTCCTTAGTGTCCTGAGTGCATCGTGCATAAAGCATTGTTCATCGCTGTTGAAAACAATATAAAAGCCTAACTGAAACTGCAGTGTTGTGTCCCTCAAGGAAAATCTGAACACTGTCAACTCTAAGGAGAGTTGAAGGCATTCACCTCTTTACAGAGCTGCTCAGCACCTCACAACATCCTATAAGTTTCTCAAATGAAACTTTCCTGTTCTCATCCATAACAGCAAAACAAAATCCAAAATGTTAATCTTCCCTGATCTTAACATGGACACAATGCTGGCCATTTGCCTCAGAGCTTATCAACTGCTGGAGGGTAGTACTTAGGGAATGGTTTTGGTATTCCAGCTGTTGCAATGGTGTGTCCGTTTTTTTGTGCCATCTTTTGAGGAGACTAACCTACTTAATTGAAGAGAACACCTAAAACAAATATTTTACATTCATACTAAATCCATTCAGAAAAATTTCCTAAGGTTTCATCAGAAATTGTAATAACTTCTACTTTATTAATATTTAAAATTATATCATTTTCAAGAGAGTGTTTTGATTTCTATAGTGTCTGTGTACTAAGTCAGTCATTAACAGTTCAGGCTCATCACCCAGGGCCCAAATGGTTTCCACAGCAACCATGCAAAAGAGAGAGCTTCCAACTTCTTTCTCTGCTTGTCAAAACCCAAAAAGTCTTATTAAAACGTATAAATACCAGATTCCATATACAGACTTTTTTCAAATATTACCTTAGAGGCAGGAGCGAAAAAGGTTTGCCATGGGGAAGATTTTTATTTTTTTATCTATCTAGTGGTGTATAAGAGGAATGAGGCATAAGGGAAACATCCTCCTCCTGACCTGTAAACAGGCGCCTATTGTCTTTTCAAGAAATTCCATTTAAACTATTAATTGTCCCAGAGACCATGAATAGCGTGTATCTTTTGTGAGCCTCTTTCTTTATTGACTATGCACAATGAGTTCAATCTTTCCAGTATCCTTCATTTTCTTGGTGACTGGGATCAGTGTGTCAGCTCAGTCTAGTGACCTGCTCAATTTTATCAATGCTATTATCTACCAATAATTAAAATAAATGTTAAAATTTAAACATAATTATAATTTCTACCCCGTGCACAATTTATACTTCATGCTAGGTGAAGAAATGTGGCCCTCCTTAGCTACCTGAATCTTTTTTTTTTTTTTTGGCAGCAGCACTTCTTGTATTTGGTAATGGAGAGGTCCTGTTTCCTGGTAGGATAGACAGTTTTTTTGTCTCCTAATCTTTCTGCCTTCTCATTCCTTCCCTTCTCCCTGTCATCTTCAGTTTTCCTGCCCATCTCCCCTTCCCTTCTCGTACTGCTTCTTCTCTCTTCACACCCTTCACCTCCATGCCATCTTCCTCTAACTCCCTGGTCACTCTCCTTTTCACTTATTTGCTCACATTCTCTCTCCTCCCTAAATCCACCTCGTATTCAAATATTAGTAGCCTAACAATCTAAAGGTCCAGCGCTAATCATGTTTCCAGTTTCTAATATTTGAGGCTGCAAGTGTTTCTACTCTGGTGCCTAACACAAGGAGTACTGCATGTGTTCCTCGGTCGAGCAGTGCCTGGTGTTGGCAACGGCTTCTTTTTTTCCCTCTCCCCCTTGGGACAACTATTGTGGGCTTGGTTGGGTCACGACAAGAAACTGCCAGCTGGGCTTTTGGTCCCAAAAGTTGAAAACAGAGTGGTTCTCTCAGAGTGGATTTGATTTAAATCATGATTTAAATCACTAGTCAGGAAGACTTGATTTAATCATGGATTTCTACATAAAAGTGCATCTTGTTGGTTGTTATAACCTTAATACATATACTTCACAACTCAGAGATAGATGTAGGTTTCATTTTTAGAAGGTACACACTAGACATTTTTAAAGTGATTTATTTTGAAAAATTTTCAGATTAGTTTTACAGCTATATCAGAAAATGAATGATTGGTTATTTCATTTACCAAAGGTAATTGAAGCAGATATTATGAAGTCATTGAGAGGTGAACTATCTTCAATTCAACAGGTTAATCATTAATATTTGGAGGGTTTTCTTGCCATGCTGTTTTAGGAGGAGAACATCACCAGACAGATATTTAAATTGTTTTATTTAACTATTTCTCACCTCTATATAGTATTTATTTATTTAAAAACATTTTTGCTGCTAACAAGCATGTTATCTCTGGAGACACAAATCCACAGTTTGAGAACTGCAAAACTAAGCATCTCTGATGGTATCTTCTAGATCAGTGGTTTTCAACTCGTTTCAGTCCACAGACCACCAGGAAAATCAAAAAATTTTCATGGACCACCTCCCCTTTATTTATTTATTTATTTATTTATTTATTGAAACATGATTAAAAAGAGCAGACACATTTTGGTTTGAAATGTATATTTATTTCTTACTAGATGTTTGGATTCTCTTCTCACTGACAAGCTTTTCAATATTTGGAGTGGTACTTGATAATGCACAATGAATATCGCCTTCCACTGTGAGCCGATTCCTCTGTTTGGACTTAACGTGCAACAAACACGAAAATCCCGTCTCTCACATATAAGTTGATGCAAATGGCAAAAGAAATCTGACTGCATGTGCTGGCAGATTTGGATAACTCGCAGTCATGCTGGCCCAAAATTTCTCTATGGTAGACTGCTGGTACATGTTGGGTCGCAAGATCAGTTTTCAGATCCAAAAATTCCTCTTGCAAATCCTCTGGAACACTATTAACATCTGTTGTGAATGGATTCCTGATGAAAGATAATCCATCCTTTGTCCTGTCGACCTCTGGATAGTATCGTTGGAATTCGTCTCGTAGCTTTCATAAATGATCGAGAATTTGCGTCCGAATGGCTTCCTTTTTCCCAAGCATGGCATCCACATATGGAAATTGAACCAAATTATTGCTTTCAACTCTTACGATCCAGAGTTCCAATTTTTCAGGAAAAGCCTTGATGATGCTTTGGTGAGAGAACATATTTGCACTTTTCCCTTGCAGCTGAAGATTCAGTTTGTTCAAGATTTCAAAAATATTGACAAAATACGCAAATTCTAAATTTGACTGCCTCAGCACATTTCGGAATTCCTCTTTCTCTTGAGCCTGGAGAAACAAATCTAACTCCTCTCTCAATTGGAAAACTCTGAGTACGTTCCCTGCTGACAACCACCGTACAGAAGTGTAGAACAGCAACACATCAAAGTCAGAACCCATGTCCTGGCAAAGTCTTTTGAACAGCCTGGTATTCAGAGCCGATGATTTGATCTAATGCACCACTTTCATCAACCCTTTGAAAACAGCGTTGAGTTGATCAGGCAATGTTTTTGATGCCAAAGCTTCCCTATGAATGAAGCAATGAACTCTGGTTACCATTGGAGCGCACTGTTTCACCAATTTGGAAGCCTGATCTTGAGCCCAGCATGGCAGGTGCACCATCAGTGGTGATACCCACAAGATTTGCACAATCCAGACCATGCACTTCAAAGAAATTGTTAACAATTTCCATCACATCCTGAGCCTTTGTGGTGGTATCAAGAGTCTTCCAAAAAAGAAAACTTATCTTTGAAGTCTCCCTCAACCATATATCGTGCGAACACCAATAGCTGAGAGCACAATGCAACGTCGGTCGATTCATCCAATTGTATAGCAAACAATGGAGACTTCTTTATTTCATCCACAACTTGTTCATTGATGTTCTGTGATATCTCATTTATTCATCTCAATATTGTGTTGTTAGAGACAGATATATCATTCAGCTTCCTTGCTGCATTCTCGCCAAGAACTCTTTTGCACAGGGGAGCACAAGTTGCTCTACAATGGTATGAGGCTTTTTGGCCTGTGCAACTTCGTATGCAACAATGTAGGAAGCAGTCACTGCATTGTTTGTATTTTTGTAGAATGCACCTGTTGAATCGAGGCACTGTCGTTTCAGACCTGATAACCGCCACTCAAAATAATCTTCTTCCTTTTGCAACAATTTTGGATGACCCTTTTCGAGATGGAGTTTCAGCTTAGCCGGCTTCATTGAGTCATTCCCCAAGACTTTGAAACAAATAACACATTGTGGCAAATCCACGCCTTCTTTTTCTTCACAAGTGAAGCTGAATTTGATGTAGTCCTTCGAATACTTGCGCTTGACATTCCTTCCTATCATTGCCATTATCTCAGATCTCTGGGATTACAATGAAATTTTGATTTTTTGAACGGACAGTTTATTTTGGGAGATGTATAGTAATTATAAATCACTCATATAGATGTCCCATTTAGCACAGAACGAACGACACGACAACCACGCCGCATGACGGTGGGAGCTACGCTGACGCTCAGAGCCTTAGACGGAAGTTACTGGCAACACAACGCGGTCGCGTCCTAGATGACGCTATGGATGACACGCTACGTGCTTGTGAACATGGCGTAAAACAGCCTAACAGCAGCGCCTGCTCACACTATCTGACTTTGGACAATATTTTTGTGGACTACTGAAAAAGTCACCATGGACCATCAGTTGAGAACCACTGTACTAGACTGAGCACTGAGTCCCATTGGGTAGATAGAAAGAGTAACCTAAATAATCTATACAAAAGCCCCTGGAACCCCATAAAATTGGGTCCCTAATCCATGAACTATTGGAACTCATTTACAAAATTTTTCTTAAACATTACATTAATATATTGTCTCATACTATAGAATTATAATTTATAATCCCTATTCCATGATGAGATATCTTTAATTTAGATACATTATAGCTCAAAGATATCTTTAGGTTTTTTCCTCAAAAATCATTTTATCAAAAAAATCAAATTTTTATTTTTTAAAAAAAATCTTCGATTTTTAATCCACCCTGGATTCTCTACCTATCATATATAAAACCCTTGTTATTGATCCCTTGGTACCAAGAGTTATTTTTCTGGTGCTCAACCTTAAATGGAAAACTCACGTTGTGATGGTCATTTCAGACCGTCTGACACCATAGCAATGAAATTAGCCAGTCTTATTTTTGTGCCCACTGAGCCCCATAAAGAGGTATAATTCCACATCTCAATGGGCACATAATTTTTATATCAATATGTTTTCAAAAATCCCATTACAGTGTCATTTCAGCTGTGGTAACTTTAGAGACCTGCTTTGTCCACACCGTGCAATATTCATCTTGCTCGCCAAATGACCAACGTGTGTGTGTGTCCTAGTGTGGATGATCTCATGGAAGAGAACTAGCAGAATACAGAATTAACATGTAAAATGTCTCTCTTCTGTTTTTTTCAGATGGTATCAGCAAGTTTTAAAAACGTTTTAGCTACATTTCTGGTTCTTTATCCATAAACACAAAACTTGTAGCAGCTTTTAGCAGGGGCTTCTGATTTTTTTGATTAAAAACATATTTCATTTTGTCAGATTGTCCTTTTCTCCTCCTCCCCGCTTCTGTCCCACCTTTCAGTGTGGGTTTTAATCACAGAAATAGAATACCGTCTGGTTAAATAACTTTTTATTTATGTGAACAGATAAGTATTTCTCTGTGAAAGAGCAGCTCTCCAAAATGCACTTAATCATGTCTGCTCTAGGAATTTCAGTTAGTGGAACTGTTTCTGTTTTGTTAATTTTTTCTCAAAGCTCTCCAAAGAATTTTAGTTTGTCAGATTTTCCTCATTGTTCTGTTACATGGGGCTTGTAGCCAATTGGCATAAAAAAATAAAAATAAATAAATGGAGATATGCCAGTCTCCTAGAACTGGAAGGACCTTGAAAGGTCATTGAGTCTAGTCCCCTGCCTTCACTAGCAGGACCAAGTACTGTCCCCTGACAGATTTTTGCCCTAGATCCCTAAATGGCCCCCTCAAGGATTGAACTCACAACCCTGGGTTTAGCAGGCCAATGCTGAAACCACTGAACTATCCCTCCCCCCTTTCTTAGCCAGAGAGTGTGGAAGATAGCACAAGAGGTAGAGCTCTTTGTTTTAGATATCACTTAACTTGTTTCTGCAAACATTTTCCCTAGTACATATGGTCTGGAGCTAATTTACAGAATCCATGAGGAGTTTTTTGAGGTTAGATGTCCTACAAGATGTCTGTTGAATGACAAAAATAGAAATTAGTGATGGCGAAGATCTAATAGGACATCTAGACTTGGTGTTCATCTTCTAAACAGAGCTGTTCATGTAGTACTTTGTCCCATCCAGTTTGACGAAGATTGGGTATGTTAAAGCCTGCTTGTTTATACAAATATAGATTGCTTTAATAAACAAATGTAGTGCATGTTTGAAATGTTACCATGTACTGATGTCCTCTTAAGAATGTATAGTCACACCTTTCCCTCCTCTCAGTCTCCGTTCCCTAGCACTCCTACCACAAAGCGTGCCTTGCAGAGGACTTTGTCAGATGAGAGTATTTACAGTGGTCAAAGGGAACACTTCTTCACTTCGCGGGCCTCACTCTTGGACCAAGCCCTGCCAAATGACGTCCTGTTCAGCAGCACATATCCTTCTGTTCCCAAGTCACTACCCTTACGAAGGCCATCATACACTTTAGGAATGAAGTCATTACATGGTAAGTATATGTCCAGCCTTATTACAGTAAAGGAGAGATGCCATGACAGTTAGTTTAACAAAAAACAGTTGCCTGGCTATTTGTTAATTGCATCTTGATTTTGCTAAAGTAAGGGGAGTCAAATCCCATGTCTCAGAATGTAAGCTGGATTCTTTCCCTCCCCCTTCCCCCCACTGGGTATAACATTGCTTCATAGGCCAGGTAAATAGTTTTGGGGAAGGAGTAGGGAAGTTTGCCTTTTTCTTTAGCATCACGTTTTCACCCCTGCCAAAAGCGGGAATCAATACTCGTTGATCCAAAGATCCCGTCCTGTGTGTCATACAAGTAACTATTGCCTACTTCTGGCGTCCCCTGTTTTAATGTATAGTTTATAGGCGGAAAGTGCCACTGACAATGAAGACCACTGAGGTGGATGAACGCCAGTGGACATTTGGAGGTACTAAAGCACTTAATAAATTCTTAATGCACCAAGTGATCCTGAATTCAAATCCTTGCACTACACACTGCAGACTTTGGATTTACTTAAGCAATTTGATCAAGCATTAAACAGGTAACTGGAAAAGGTTGCCTTACTTAGTTTTAAAAAAATGTGCAGATGATACTGCAAATGCCCTCATTACTGCAGTGAAGAGCATCAGTAATTTTATGCAGTATAATGTGGATTACGTTAGGCTGAATCCATTGCTGCTGACGGGGGTGAGGGTGGGTGGGATTTTACACATATTCCTACTGCACCCTTACTTAAATGTGTAATTGTATGTTTTCTGAATATTTAACCTTCACTTGGAGAAATAGTTCAATAGGTCTCCTAGTGTAAAAATGCTCCATAATGTCTTTTGGAGAGGTATACCTGTTTCTGTTCATCCATGTTGTGATACATTTTAGGTAAAAGAATTAGTGTTATAATACCAGTAGGTTCAACTCAATCCAGAGATATTTAAGCACTTAAAACAAAACTACAGTAGTTGGTAGTTCTTTGATTTGCATTTTGCTTTAACTTTTAGCATAGTTGGTTATAGTATGTGCCATTTCTCTGGACCTAAAACACCTGCCAACTCTTCAAAGTTGGACCCTGCCAACTCTTCAAAGGAAGGGATTTTAGTCAATTTCACTCTGGAGCCTGGGAGTGTTTAGTATGCATCAGAGCAGCTGAGACCAATAAGAGGACTACAGTTTCCCAAGAATGGAAACTCCAGTTTTTTATTCCGCAAGACATTCTTTGCCAAATTTAGTGAGTTGATCAAATATGAATTGTATGATAAAGAAAGGAGGAGAGAGTGCTTCTGCAGTCCTACCTGTCCCACTACACAGTACCAGGGGAAACAATGGAAGCTTGCGTACTTCTGAGTTGAAGGGGAGAAGTAGCTGCCTATTCTCCCCACTCTTTGGGGAAGTCCTCTTTTATCCTAGCTGAAGTACTGAACCTCCTTCCCCAGTTCTCAGTATTAGAATGTTGTCTCTCTTCTCCAGCTTTAATTTTGAGCTGCGGCACTGCCCACACTGATGTAGTGACCTGAAAGGCATGCAGAAGCAGGTCTGAAATTCAAATAATATGGTGGTCAGAATTTTAAAAAAAAGGCAGACTGGATCAAGCAGGCAAACGCCAAAGGAGTCTTCAGTGCACCAAGGGACTTGAGTTAGCCTAAAAAACCCAAACTCCCTACTCCAAAAGACAGATAACCAGAGTTCAAATAATGGACTGGTTGTAGATGCAGGAAATTCTGACTCCTAGTATATCACCCTGCTCTTTCCAAATCTGTATTTATCTGCCGCTAGGAGTACTAGTTTTACCATAACTGTTGCTGTTAAAATAAGGTGCCGTGAATTAAAGCACAGTTATTGTTTAATGTATCTCACCCCAGCCATATAACTGGGAAAATAAACTGCCCCCTGCATCACGGGGAATACTGTTTGTCCATTGATTGTCATCAGATTCATAGAATACATTTTCTTCAACCGTTGACTATGCTGGAAAAAATATCTAGATAATTTTCAGCTGCCTCTCATTCCTAGACATCAGTTCATTCAATATTGAAGTTGACATTTTTGTAAATAGTTGCTGCTGTTTAACATAATTCTCATAGGCCAGGTCTACACTAGCGCGAGGGGTGGTGGTGGTGGTGGTGGTGGTGTTGTCGACCCGAGATATGCAACTTCAGCTAAGCTTCAGCTTGGCGTCCTCACAGCGACGAGTCGACCACTGCCGCTCCCCCATCGACTCCGCTTCCACCTCTCGCGGCAGTGGAGTTCTGGAGTCGACGGGGAGAGCGTTTGGGGATCGATTTATCACATCTATACTAGACGTGATAAATCGATCCCCGATCAGTCACTACCCGCCAATCCGGCGGGTAGTGTAGACCTGGCCATAGTGAGGTGGGAGGGATGAAGCTCCTTTACTCCTTCTCTCCACAGGTACTAAAATATATTTTTAGACTGAATTACATTTGTAACTGACTTGTGGAAAGAGTGCCTGTATGCCCTGTGAGCGTAAAAGAGCAGGCTATACAGGGTCTCCTTTCATTTAGACCTCTGTATTTTCCAAAAGAAGCTTGGCTGCTCTGTCATTCTCTCCTTTGCACTGAACTGCTCTTATTCTAAAGCAGGGGTTTTATGCAATCGTCATCAAAATAGAATTTTCAGTTTTATGTAAAATTCAGGCCTCCAAGATAAAACAACCCAAACATTTGAGTGACACACAAATTGGCTTTCTTATTTACATGCCTTTGGTGAGAGAGAGTTTAAATAGAACTGGATATTTAATACCACCCGGTATTTGTTACCTTCCATTCACTCATAATGTTGTTAATTTTAAGCATATTAATAACAGCTGCATCCTCTTCATATTATGTGGAGGGGAAAACATGAGCTAGAAATATTCTGATTTATCTGACAATCCAGTTAACACCTTGAAACAAGTAATTTTGTCAGTGGTTACAAATATTTCATATTTTATTTTCCTTTTAATTCCATGAGAGAGAGTGTGTACAGGGATGCTGTAGTAGAGCCTGCAGACTGCTAAGTCTTCTAAAGCTTATCATGCCCATGAGGGGACATGAGCTGTTGGGGTACAAGAATCTGCAGTGTACAATGTCAGATGAGAGCTTGGATTTCCAAGTGCTGGTCTGCAGATCTTGGGCATGTTGGAAAGAACTGAATCTGAGGGAGAGAGGTTAACACAGTCCCTAGAGAGGTAACTTGCAGAATGACGTGGCTGAGCACTCTCATTGCGGCTCTTAATGGCGTCTGTGCAGGTTTGAAAAACTACATCCCAGAAAAGCAAGGAATAGGGATTCAGTTATTTATTTTTTTGAAATGAAGAAACTTTCTGTGAGGGAAATGGCTGAATTTTTGATTATTTCATTTTTGTTCTGCATTGCTCCAGGAGAGTTCTCTGCTTCAGACAGCTCCCTCACAGACATCCAGGATCAGAGAAAGCAGCCCATGCCAGATCCGGGTCTTATGCCCTTGCCCGATTCTGCCTCCGATCTGGACTGGTCAAACTTGGTAGATGCTGCCAAAGCCTTTGAGGGTGAGTATTCAAAATACTTTACCTGAAAAGCTTGTATGCTAATATACACCTCACTAAGGATGGTTTTTTAATTCTGATATTTTTTCCATTTCTTAGCTTCTTTTACTCTGAAGTCCAAGTTCTTTTGAAAATGCAATCCAAATTGCAACAGCCTAATACATGTTTGCTTATAATATTCAGATGCCATTTCTTTACATTTGAATCATGCTGCAGGTTTCAGTACTGTAGCTGAAACACAAAATGATTTAGCTGCATTTCTGTGTAACTGAATACTTTTCATTAATACAGACCAGTCACAAAGACCACAGCAGGCATGGACAGCCATCTGGCGTGAAAGTTCAGAGTGAAGCCAAGCAGCAGTGGAAAGGAGTGCAGTCACTTTAATGACTGCAAATTGCACTAGAAAGAAGTTTCTGTATTATAGTTGAAGTGCATTGCCAAAGTAATTTGGAAAGTCTGCCTTGCTGGCACATGCCTTTCCATTGCTGTTCTCCCCTTAGCATACCTCCAGATACATGGACTTGCACATGGAAATCACTTTATCCTGTGGTGCTTTCCATCTCCTTCACAACTAGTAAACTGAAGAGGAATGTATGTTGTCAAGATGCACTGGAATTTAAAGAAACACTAAAGATTTTTAGCTCAAAGTATAAACTACTTTAAAATTGTTAGAATCTGATGGAAAAAGTCATATGGATACTTTAATCAAAAGTCACTTTTTCAAATCTCTACATAAATGCTGTTCTACCTCATGAAGTTGCTTCCGCTGATCCCTGCTTTTTTGGATGCTCTGCTGCATTGACACCAAGAATGAGGATACCTGCAGGCAATACACTCTGAGAACTGCAGTTACTGTTAAGTAACCTACTTTCTTCTGTTCCCCTGCTAGTTCTACAATAGCAGCAGTATGAGGAACTAACACACAGTATTCCCTAGTTAGTGATGATATCCATCAGTGATGTAAGAACATGCTGTGACATTAACCTGGGAACTGTGTGATGCATGGATTACTGTACTTGCCATTCGCCTCTGGAGAATAGAGTTCTAATCCTAATTTAATTCACAGAGGGAAATGAAGTTGTTCAGAGGGTTTGTGAAATGCACAAATAAGAATTAGAACAAGGCCACCATTGTAGCTGAATTTACTATGATTGGCAATCTCTTTTCCTAGTCTTGTTCACAGTATACCTGACTCTAGTGTTCTCCACTTTCATAGGCACTGAATCCACTCTTCTATTTTTCATTACAAGTTTGAATTTATTAGTTCTGGTGAAAGGTGTCTGACAATCCTCTGGCTACTCATGAAACAAGTAAAGCATGGGCAGTGTATTGTCAGCTTACTACTCCTTCAAACCTGACCTGGAGAGACAAATTATCCAGTTTCTAAGTCAACTCAATGCAGTGGCCTGTGTGCTGAATGCCAGTGTGGGATTTGCAAGTACCAATTAGAATAAATAATTGGTGCTTTTTCTGATTTTAGACACCTGTTGACTAGAAACTAGGCAGGGCTCTCCAACTCATCCCACTTAGGTCCCAGCTGGCTTCTAGTCACTAACAGCTGAACTGAAAACCTTCATGCCCTGTTACTAAATTCTTAAGCCATCCAGTTCTCCTGCGTTTTTCATTTTTTTTAAATGGACATAGCAAAACTCTGTCAAACAAAACAGCCATGTTAATTTTAGCCTTATTCAAAACACAGAATAAAACCTTTGCCAAATAGTAGAAGACTATTTTTCTCTTTCCAGTGAGAGGCCATTAGTAGCTAGCAAATAAGACGTTACATTTCTTCATTTCTTTGAGTATGACCATTTTTGCTAGGAAGCCTGAAGGACAATGTATCATTTCATGGTGTTTCCCTAAACAGAAATGGTATGGTAATGATTTGTAAATTTGTTAAAACTTCCTAAATAAACAGTTATAAGGAAAAACAAATGGTGGCGCTGGGGAGATTTCTTTTGAATGTTTTTATCTCAAAATATGTTATAAAGGATTAACAATTAACAAAAAATGACCAGGGTCTCTTCCCCATGTAATTCTCTCAACGATAAAGATGTGGAAAACGCCTTCTTTCTAGGAAAAATAATGATTTGCCAAGCTACTCCAATAGTGCTTTGTGAAGCCATAAGATGGCTCTAAAACTTCTTTGCCACAGGATGTCCAAAATCACTGAGTGCTGCAGTTCTTCGTGAAAGGAGTGCCTTATATTCTTTTACACGAGTGGCTTTGTACCTTTCAAAATGTCAGTTCCATTTCAATATGAAGGGGCTGCATGATGTAGGTGGTAGATCAGTGAGATGGGATTCTCGGGTTTTATTTCTCTCTGCCACTAGCTTGCTTTGTCACTTTGAGAAAGTGTTGTGTTTAATTTTTCTGTGCCTCCGTTCACCTATCTTAAATTGCTACTTTGATTACATATGTCATGTAGGTGTTGTGTTGTGATATTTAATGTTTGTGTTGCTTTGAGATCCTCAAATGCAGATGCTTCAGTATGTAAAAGCAAATTATCATTACATTTACAATTGTTTGTCACTCTCTCTCTTTCTCTCTTCAGTTCAGCGAGCCTCATTCTTTGCTGCTAGTGATGAAAACAACCGACCTGTGAGTGCTGCTTCCAATAGCGATCAGACTGAGGACCAGCTTACTGCACAGATGAAGCCTTACACAGGGTGAGTAAATATATTAAGACAGATAAGCTTTTTCAACTAAACCTGGGGAGGACAGGTTGGAGAGATGCTTTGATTTGTAACAAACTTCTAAATCTCTTACACATTTTTACAAAGGAAAAACAGAGGAGGGTGGAAACACAAGAATGCGGAATATATTTCTGCCTTTGTGAAAATAGCATGTTTCTGAAGGTTTTCTTTCATCTGAGATGTTTAAAATGGTGTCCAAGGCAGTCTCATTCCAAGGTGTATGTAATTATCTTGTAACTAATGGAGAGAGAGAGAAAGCAAGCGATGAGTCTTCAGTTACTGCTAATAGCCATTTAGTTGAGTGATTGTGCTGCTTAAGAATGTGTATACCATTTCTGTTAGTAGTCATGGCCTGTGGTGAACATTTTTAAGTAAAAATATATATTCAGAATGTTCTGTATCACACATGCATTTCGAGCAGTTTCTCATAGGAAAGTCTGCTAGAAATCCAGCCTAGAGTTAGAAGTGAAGAATGATCACGGAAAATCCTGCCAATACTGTCTTTGTCTCCAACAGTAAAGAGTCTCCTCCTACTCTCACTTCCAAAGTGGACCAACTGGAAAGTTTGCTGAAGATGCTCCAAGAGGATTTAAAGAGGGTAAACATTTATTCTACAGGAAGCCTGTAGGGTGTAAATATGTTGTTGCTAGGCAGTACTAATCATGTTACAAACCTTTTCCACCACCCTCAAACTTGTAACAGTCTCATCCTTTGTTGAGAAAATTACATCTCTTTACTGCTTTCCTCAGATCATAGTCCAGGCTATTTTATTTTTTAAACACAGTGGTGTTAGAAAGTAAGAGGTAAAGTCAGCACATTTACTTTCTAATGGTGAAATATATGCTTTTGTGCAGAAAGGATCTTGCTGTGCTCAGGTCAAAGGTCTCTTACACAGTACAGTATTCATGGAGGTGTTTGCTATCTCTTACTTAGTTCTCTTCAACAGTAATGCCATAGGAGGACTGCATTAGCATTGAATCGATTTGTGACCGTTTTCATCACCCTTGTGATCACTTAGGGAGCTAGCATTTACATTAGAATTTAGTTTTGAGAAATCCCAACAATCTGTGCCAAAGGAGTGTAGGGAGGAAAGAATGTCACCACACAACCCATGGGTCTATATAATATATATAAATGGAGGTATGTCAATCTCCTAGAACTGGAAGGACCTTTCAAGGTCATCGAGTCCAGTCCCCTGCCTTCACTAGCAGGACCAAGTACTGTCCCCTGACAGATTTTTGCCCCAGATCCCTAAATGGCCCCCTCAAGGATTGAACTCACAACCCTGGGTTTAGCAGGCCAATGCTCAAACCACTGAGCTATCCCTCCCCCCGAGGGATACCCTAGAATACCCTAAAGCCAGGAACACAAGTGTTCACGCACTTAAATTTCTTATAAAGTGGGGAAACAAAACTATATAATACCTCTCTAGGATGGAGTCATCCTTGTTGACAAGGGCAGGAAATGTGACCGGGCATCACCATTGAGCTCTCATATTCTTCCTCATCCCTTAGGAAAAAGAAGACAAAGCCAATCTTCAGGCAGAAGTGCAACATTTGCGAGAAGACAACTTACGGTTACAGGAGGAGTCCCAGAGTGCATCCGAGAAACTGAAGAAATTCACTGAATGGGTTTTCAACACGATTGATATGAACTGAGAACAGTAAATGTGGAAGGAAAACATCAGTTATAAATAATTGTTAGTGGGACTTAGCTTTAATGCCACCTTAATCATTATATGTGAAAGTATAGTCAGAGCACTTCCCCACCCTATGTACTCTGATGATCCCTTATTGCGCCTCTGCACGCAGTCAGAACAATCGCAGATCAACAATCATTGTCTGCCTTTTGTAGAAAAACAAAAAAAAATAATTTTAAAAAGGTAAAATAAAAGTTTAACTGCTAAAATGTGAATGTCTTTATTTTTTGCACATTATCTCTTTATCTGTTATGTACAAAATGATTTGGAGGCTGGACCAGAATTGTCCGGTCTATTTGCCTCTATTTATTTCTATTAACTCCTTTCTATCTGTTTCAGGTAATCTGCTTTTCCTTGCTGCTTTGATAAATATTATGACTCCTAGGAAACTAGAAAGAAATGTTTATTTTGCTGCTTTCCTTACATTGTTTTCTGAAGTATGCCACAGACAAGGGGATGTAAAACAATGTTTTAGGTGTCTCCTGAATGATTTGTGCTTGATCACTAGTGCTATCTTCACATATGTTATACAAAACATGTGCCCATAGTGTATGGTACAGTACAATCAGCATCAGAACATTGGAAGAGAGATTAGACACTTGAGCCATGGATGAGTCAGATTATCACACATGTCCTTGCATTAGCACTTCTAGTTGCCTTTGTTTCCTATGGAAACAATGGTTGCCAGGTACTTTAGGAATAGTGCAACTTGGCATGCTAAATGGCACACTGCATCAGGCTGACTGAGAGAATACTGAGAATAGCTGCTGTACTTCTGCTTAAGCATTGTCTCCTTCCCTCTCCTCCCTGGGGATCTATTACCTAGCTATATATAGTAGGTCCTTGGCTGAAGCTGTAAAGTGTTTGATTTATTTTCAAACTGTGTGCATTTTCTTATGCACCATATATGCCATGTTACTGTGCCTACCCTCCCATGCACACCCAGTTTGGTCATAGAACTTTTCAAATAAAAAAAAATGCAAAGAAATGTTTATTAATCTCAACTATATAGCAGGCCTTTGGCATTAGTAAACCTTTGATAACCTTGTTATGGATAATGCAAATGGAGAAATATAAAGCTGTAGTTAGAGACTTTGTCCCCTTCCTTAAGTAGTGGGACAAGGAGGGAAGCAGTATTTTAACTCTTAGATCTCTGATGTCGGGATTTCCCAGTGCAACTGGCTAGCATAAGATTTCCCTGCCTGCCTGGCACCAGGAAGATTAACTTGTTTTTCTTTGAAGGAGCTATAAACTTGCCATAAAATGTCACCTCTCCAGAAATACTTTTTTGGTGTCACAATATAACTCATACTACAACCTGCACAGATATTGATGCAGTGAAGTATCATCTTTGCCCTTCTCTGTATTCATCCAACACCCTCACATTGAAACACACATTGCCTTACACAAGTAACATTGTATTATTTGTCCATTTCAGGAATAGCCTCCCCTTCTTCCGCAGTCACCCACTCTCTCAAAAGAAATCATCAGTGGGAATCTTCCAAGCTCTCTCTGATCCTACTACACAGGAACTTGCTACATTTTGACCTAAAGCTGATCATTTGTGCTGATAATCCCCATGGAATTCTTCTCTGATGATGTTTTGTCATGGAAATGAATCTATTTGGAACTATTTCTTGAGTGCTTTTTGTAAAGGTTGAGAATGTCCTGTTATTTTTTAAAAAATGACTTGTATGAAGGAGATTTGTATAATGCCTGATATTATTTGTAAATGGGAAATATTGCTAACATCCCTGAGCATCCTGAAGTCTTGCTTATTCTCTTCTATTTTTAAGTTTGGTTTGGTTTTTATTTTATTTTTAAAAAAAATTGGGACTTGGGGCAGACTATTTATTAGAGTTTTGCAACAGAGTTCTTGTATGAAGCCTCTAAAGGCAACTTGTAAAATTCTGACAATAAAACTCATTTTAAAGGCTCTTCTAAAACCATTTTCTATTGATTTTGTTGGTTTTTTATATTGTTTGAAACTTCCTAAAGATAAAGCCTCCTTTCCTGGCCCTTCCTCACTGTACCAGTGCATCGGGACTCAAGGAGACAAGAGTTTCATTCTCCAAGTAGTCTCTTCTTTTGCTTTCCCCTTGTTGACCATCCCTCTTTATATACATATGCACTTCACCGTTATACTTTCTATTCCTACTAGTGCAAAATCTTCACTCCCCACCCTCCCCATTAAAATATTCCTATTTCTCTAATGAACAATTTTTTTATCTTAATTTTGATTCTCGTGCAACAGCTTCACCAAGCTGGTAGAAAGGTTTCTAGGTCCACTGCTGGCACAGGCATCCACTGGTGAGTCGGGCAGCACTTTAATTAAAATTTGTCCCAACAAGAGTGTTACTTCTCAGCTACACTTTTAATGGCTACATCCATGGCATCCCCAAAAGGTGGATAGTGAAAAGGGGAATCTATTTCAGTCCAACAGAGAAATAGTTACCCAGTCAGGTCCTGGCATACACTACTGTTGCCCAGAGAGCTCCCTTGTGGTAAGACCTATGGAATCTTGCTAAGAGAACTGGCTGCCATCTTTCCATTGTAAAGTCCATTTTTATTGGAGTTAGAATTGAGGGACAAAGGTTACTGCTTCTCAGTGAGTTTCCCCCACCCATGTCCACATTTACGTAGAGCTGGAGGCTCCCAAACTTTACATACCATGGGCCACATTGGCAACTTGGCAGGAAACCAGTGCAAGAAGACCTAACTTACAGACTTAAGTTAAATTGTTCAGAAAAATAAATGAAAACTGTTGTTTGCACCTGTCTCTTCATTGAGGCCACCAACAATAAACGTGCAGTTGATCAGCTTTGACATCACCTTGCAGTCAGGTATCCTCTTATAATTGTTTCCGGGTATGGAACAAACACCAAAGTTAGTTTAAAAACTTTGAGTGCAGGCTCTCCTGTGTCTATTACCTCTTCCTCCCTTGCTGTTGCTCACTCCAACATTGTCTACTCATTCCCCCTCCACTGACTGACTCATCTTCCTCCTCCTGTATCCCACATTCATTATCTCCTCTTCACATACGTGGGGGGGGGGGCGGGGAGGGAGTGAGGAAGCCTTTGCTAAAAACTAGTCCGCTCAGTATGGTAGGGAAAGTGCCAACTTGCCTCCTTTCCTGGGCTTTGGTTTTATTAAAAAAAAACAAGATCATACCAAAGATCAGTTCAAACTTTCTTCCCAAATTTGGCCTTCCTAGGGTTCCTCTCTTATGACTTCCATGGAAATAGTGGGAGAAGGTTGAGACAATAGAGCACCAGTTCATCCTATGCATTGCACCATAGGGTAGCACCACATAAGAACTGCCACACTGGGTCAGACAAGATGATCCTCTAGCCCAGTATCCTGTCTTCCAACAGTGCCCAATGCCAGGTGCGTCAGAGGGAATGAACCGAAAAGGTAATCATCAAGTGATACCCCCTGCCTGGCAGGTACAGTACTGTCTACTTTGTCAGCAGAGGGAACCACTGAGTGCTGAGCCTGCAGCAGCTCTTGTTGAAGTGAATTGCTTGCAGTCCATGCTGTGTTTGAGGAGGTCAAATTGTGTTTGGCGCCTCAAACAACATTCTTGAAACCTTTCAGTTAGAGGCTGATCACAGAGATGAAGCTAAAATTGCAAATTCTTTAAGGGGTCCTGTCTGCCTTTCCACCCAAGGAAACTGTACGTGAGACTTCACCCTCTGGATTGTCAAAGGAGCCTAGAGAGATGGGTGCCCAGCTCCCATTTAATTCAATAACTGCTGTAGACTCTTTTGAAAACCCCTCCTAAATACTTAGTGCAGGCCAGTACTGAGGGCTTTGACGTTTAATCGTGTGCCATGGGTTGCCCTTACAGGAAACCAGATAGTAATATTTACTAAACAATTACAAAGAAAAAACATTTAATGCAGGGCCGCGAGGGGGTGGGGGAAGTGGGGCAATTTGCCCCAGGCCCCACAGGGGCCCTCACAATAATAAAGCTTTAACAACGGGGCGGTGCTCCAGGTTTTCGGCGGCACTTTGGCGGTGGGTCCTTCACTCACTCCGGGTCTTCAGTGGCCAGTCCTTCAGTTTCAGTGCCGCCTGGAGCGAGTGAAGGACAGGCCACCGAAGACCCAGAATGCCGCCGGGTAAGTAAAAAATTAAAAAGGCACTTAATTGATTAAAGGGCCCCCAAAATTGACCCAGGCCCCCTGAATCCTCTGGGCAGCCCTGATTTAATGTGGAAATGTCCTGCTTGAGGCAGTGACGTGATCCAGACCCTGATGAATAGGTAGGGCTCAGTAAGCCTTTTCTTACACAACAAAGACACCCATCAAACACTCTTTAAGGGAGGGGGGACACCGTTTTCTTTGTTATAAATTTGGTAGTGGTGTTTTTTGGGTGGACCTGTAACAGTCTCCCTTTTTAGTAGGGTTCTGTTCATTTGCTGCCTGCTTGGCTCATTTAAAATTCTGTGTGGCTGGTCTGAAGTCAGAGCAACTAGCCTTGGACGGACAGAAGGAGAACAGAAGTGGTTGCCATTTCCTAATTCAGGTGGCATCTAAAATTCAATTTTCTGGAAGAGATGGGAGCTGGAACAATTTTCATAGTAGGGATGCTGATGATGGGAACCATGTAGTTGGTGTTTGTTATGACTACTTCAAGCCAGAGGGTGCAGTAGCACCCCTGGGAAGAGAGACATCAGCCTTCCCTCCATTCCTGCAGCAAGAACGGAAGAGAGAGCAGAGCTGAGGAAAAATGGTGAAACAGGTAACAGTGTGGGAACAGCGCCAACATGGATGGAGCTGGTGGAAACTCCCTCAAATCTGACTGTTTCTAGTGAGTAGGGACTTAAAATCCTCCCATCCTGCCTGTGTAGATGAAGCTAAGGAAGAATATGGAGCTGAATGCTTCCTCTGAAATTCTAAAGTAAGACCATTTTCCCTAACAGATGTCAGCTTTTGAAAAAGTAGTTCATTTAAGTCATTCAACATTTTTGTCTTAGTCAGTGTGTGGTGTAGACGTAGTAACTCCATTCATCCAGCCTCTATTTAACCCACTTGGTCATGTCCCCTGACAGCAAATGACCCCAAGCATTGCCATCCAGCTTATTTCATTTTCTGAAACTTTCATTTGTTTCTGAACCCCCTTCAGTTAAAGTGGGCTAAATAATAAGCTGTGGGTGTAGATCGGGGTGCTTGTGCATTCTTGGCCACAGCCCTCAATAGAGGATAAAATGGGATAATAGCACTTTCCTACTTCGTGGGGTGCTGTCAGGATAAATACATTAAAGCTTGTGAGGTGCTCAGATACTACAATGGTGCAGGACAGAAGTACCCAAGATGGATGGATGAGGTGGAAGTATATTGCCCTACAGAAACTAAAAAAGCATTGTACCTCCAGCAGCTTATGGACAGTGTGATTTGCATTCTATACTTTTTGAAAGCCTGAAATGTACTTTCCTCTGTGTGGGGCCAGCTCTCTTGGCTACTGAGAGGCGAGCAGAGCCCTGTTTTTACCCATCCATTGGGGAGGCTAGCACTGCTGAAGGCACTAACTCAGCGCAGACTGTATTTCCCCATGTGCAAAGAACGATTATGCTCAGCCCCTGAGCAGGGGATAAGAGGAAAAGTTCCTTGCTCTCTTCACTATTGCACAGGCCTCGCATAATATAGGTCCCCAGTGTTTTGATACTCAAGGGCAAAGGCCAAATATCTCATCTGCCCTGAGTGTAGATGTGTAGCCATCCCTTCATGTCTGTTGTTTATGGTGCTGCATGTGGCTAATGAGTCTCCTACTGTGCAGTGATTTTTTTCCCCAAGGATTTTGCATAACTACTGTCAGCTTTATTTATACACACAATGCATGGACCAAATCCCTGATTCAGAATTCTGCTCCACACAATTGTGTTCTTGAGAGGGCTGTACCTAGCATCAGTTCTGGAACAGCAGCTGGTGGGGATGTTGTGCAGATGGCACTGCTGGTAACCAAAGGAGATACCTTGCCCTCATCAATTTTCAGCGCCCAAAGAAGCCTAATTAACTAAGATTGGCATCCACTCAAGGACAAGGTCCTTATGCACCTTCCTAACCTCAGGTTGTCATGGTGGTCGATATCACTGAATAACAACTATAAATCGGTCTCTCGCCTAAAGGGCAGAGGAAGAGGGATGCTTATAACACTTCACTTTCAGCTTTGTGTCTGCTCTTTTCCCTTCCCTCCCGCTCACCCTAAACCTTGCATTTACCTCTCTTGGAAAATAGTACACTCAGCTCGATCATTTTCTCTCCTAGCTGCTTTCTCTCCCGGGCACACAATATCCAATGCAGCAAGAGCTATTGCAACTCTGATTCTGGCAAACAGATGGGAGAGGAATCAAAATTAATATCATGGAGTCCGGAAGGAAAATGTGGTAGTTTGAAGCACTTCATTAAACAATGAAACACGGCTGTCACCTGTTAATGTGAAGGGAATCAAATCAAGAATAAAAATGTGTATCATGTGTCCTAAGATTTCACTCAGACAAAATATGCATGTTCAAGTGGGCAGGGCCAGCTCTAGGCACCAGCAAAACAAGCTGGTGCTTGGGGTGGCACATTTCTAGGGGCGGCATTCTGGCATCGGCCTGCTGCCCCTAAAAATGTGCCCCCACCGCCCCAGCTCACCACCACTCTGCCGCCGCTGCTCGGCTTCTTCCTTTCCCTCCCAGGCTGGAGAAGCTGAGCAGCGGCGTGCAAAACAGCTGTTTCGCGTGTGGCAAGCCTGGGAGGGAGGGTGAGAAGCCGAGTGGCAGAGCGGAGGTGAGCTGGGGTGGGGAGCGGTTCCTGTTGCTCTACCCCAGTTACTTCCTACACCCCCCTCACCCTAGCTCACCTCCGCTCCGCCTGCTCCCCTGAACACGCCGCCGCTTCACTTCTCCCCCCCCTCCCTCTCAGGCAGGGGAGAAGTGGAGCGGCAGCATGTTCAGGGGAGTAGGCGGAGAGGAGGTGAGCTACAGCAAGGGGGTACAGGGGGGACCACAGGAAGCAATGGGGTGGGGGAAATGCAGCACATGCGGGGGAGGAGGCGGGGCTGGTGATTTGGGGAAGGGGTTGGGAAGGGACGGAGTTCAGGCCGGGCTGGGAGTGGGAGGGCAAGAAAAAAAATGGGGGGGCAGCCAAAAATTTTTTTCCTTGGGGCAGCAAAAATCCTAGAGCCGGCCCTGCAAGTGAGAGTGGCATCCACTTACAGTATGCCTGACTTTGGTTAGCCCTGAGGTCGAGAAGGGCAATGACAATGGTTAACTGTATGGCAGGAGTAAGTTCTGGCATGCCCCAATGGCATGTAACCACATGTTCTGGGTGCCTCTAGCCTGTGACGGCCAGATGCTGGGAGTGGATGACGGGATGAATCACTCAATCATTGCCCTGTTCTGTTCATTTCCTCTGAAGCATTTGGCATTGGCAACTGTCAGAAGACAGAATACTGGTCTGACCCAGTATGGCCATTCTTATGGTCTTTATACCAGAGATTACACTTAGACTCGAGCCCGGCAAGGGGGCTTCTTGAAAGGCAGGCGGGGGGGAGGGAACAAACAACCCAAACCTGGGCTTCCCTCTGTAAGAGACAGTCCCTTCCAGGAAAGGAGAAGAGTGAGACAGCAATACTGGGGTGAGGCTGTCTGTTCCAATGGACTATGAACTGAGAGTCTACTAATTGCATGTAAGAATACAACTTTGACCTTCTGTAACAAAAGTTTCCTGACCCTTAGTGGCATAGTGTTCCCAGAGCTTATGTCTGGAAAATAAGAGGAACGGTTTTTGCTTTATTTTTTCTAGTTTCTCCATTTTTTCTTAAAGGGACACTATACACTTGAACTTGAATCAATTTTTAAAAAATAATCTATTCAAAGTAGTTCTAGCCCTACATTTGCCCCAGACTCCCCCCTGCCAATTTTTTTATAGTTGCATAAGGTCAGATTTGCAAAGGTATTTAGGTGCCTCAATATGCAGATAGGCACCTAGTGGGATTCACAAAAGCACCTAAGCAGGTTAGGTGCCTGACTCCCAATAACTTGAAGACTTGAAATCCAGCCCTGTGCAACTATGAAATCACAAGACTTGAAGTCAATGGAAGTTGGGTGCCTGAGCACTTTTTGTAAATTCCACTGAGGGGAGGGATAGCTCAGTGGTTTGAGCATTGGCCTGATAAACCCAGGATTGTGAGTTCAATCCTTGAGGAGGCCACTTAGGCAATCAGGGGGTGGAAGAATAAAAAAATCTGTCAGGGGACAGTACTTGGTCTTGCTAGTGAAGGCAGGGGACTAGACTCAATGACCTTTCAAGGTTGTTCCAGTTCTAGGAGATTGACATATCTCCATTTATTTTTTTATTTTTTTTAGGCACTTATCTACATCTTTAGGCACCTAAACACCTTTGAAAATCTGTCCCCCATATTTGTATTATTGAAGTGTTGCTGTGAAAGAGACTGTCACAAAGAGAGGAAACTGTATAGACTAACCATGTTGGGGATAGCCTGAATCGCTCTCTACACCAGGTTCCATCAAAATGCATGAAATAAACTGAAAAAACAAAGTTTTTTCCCCCGATCTCTTGTCATGGTTTTAGATGTTCTGTGTAAGAGCATTAGGTACAGTTTTTTAGACAGAAGTGTGTTTTTTAAGTTATCATTGCCTCCTTGAATACTATATTGTTTCAATTCAAAGACAATGAAAATATCTCTGACTTGGTTGTTTCAGCAGCTGCCCACATATCCCTGGTAATGAAGGATCCTTCACACTTGGGAAAGAAGAGAGAGCAAGGTGGGGTTAAGTGATTTGGACGTACCAAAGATCAGAGGAGGGGACATTGGAGATGCTGAGATTTTTGTTTATATAGTTGCCCAAGCCAGAAGACGAGGTGTGGGTTGGCATAAATTTAACCATTGACTTCAGGGATTCTGGTACACAATGACCTGCTGCCAAAGGATGTAATGAAAACGAATAAGTCCATTTCTTCGGCTGTCTAATGATATGAGGAGTCATTCAAAATTACTGGCATTAAAATTTAGAATAAGTACAAAGAAAATAGGGGCCAGATTGTTAAAGGTATTTAGGCACCTAAATATGTAGGTAGGCACCTAGTGAGGTTTTCAAAAGGGCCTAAGTAGGTTAGGTGCCTGACTCCTGATTGATTTCAATAGACATGAAGTGCCTGGACAAATCTGAAAATCTCATCAGATGCCTACCTGCATTTTTAGATACCTAAATACCTTTAAAACTCTGGCCCAAGGTATATACACAACAGGGGGAATCCACTGCTGCAGAAGGTCACAGCCAGTGACTAGAGCTAAGTTTTTTTAAAAGGGTTGAATCATTTGCTTTATGGCCAGTGCTATTTGTACATATGCTTGTTAAGATAAGGATAATCAAATCTCAAGCTTGGGGGCGTAAGCTGATCACTTCTGTAGTTACTAAGGGGTTTTTCCCTTGTGTACCATGGTACACATTTAGCTAAGTGCGGTAAATCTTTGGTATGTAAATCTTAGCATGTCATACTGCAAAAATTGGTCTAGTCTCGTGGACTACGATACAGAAAGCAAGTAATAGGTATCTGTAATTTACAAGAGGGGTGTGTGGGGCTTTGTTTTTTTTTTTGTTTTTACAAATGCTCGTTAGTAGGGCATTGTTTGTTTTTTCAAATCTAAAAGCAGAAGTGATTTGGCTCTGGCTTCTATTTTTATATGAACCAAGTGCTGCAGGATGATTTGGATGGAAGGTTTCACTTTTGTTGCATCCCAATAAGGAGCAAACTGGGGTGCATTTGGTTTTGAAAAATATTGCTACAGTCAGATTTTGGGTTTGCAAACCCAATTCCCGGTGGCATTTTGAACCTGGGTTCAGTTTGATCAGAAACACCGAAGTTTGGGAGTGAGAAGGATTGGAGTGTGGCCCATGTCTACATATCAGGAAATCATCCTTCCTTCCAGTGATGACACAACCTATGAGCTGCACTTACCTGGATTTTATTTTATATGTGGCTGCAAGTTGCTCTCCCTTCTACAAAATGCACTGTCTCTTTCATGGCTGGAACAAAGCAATCAGCCTGTTTTTAACTGTGCGCTCAACTGTCCTTCATTCTAGAGCCACCTTTTTCGCTCTCCCTCACAAACCAGACAATATCTCACTTTGACAATTGTAAATGATTTAAATCAAAAACACTGGATCCTGAAGCTGAACTGATGCATGCAGACAGTGCTTAGAACAAGGGAATGGGGGTCAGAGTCCAGGGTTCTCTTCCCAGGTCTGGCATTGCGCCATTTTGTGGTGATGGGGTTGGAGCAAGTTATTTAGACCCAAATTTTCAAAAGTGGTCACTAAATTTGCTTGTTCAATTTCTGAAACTTCAATAACAGTCTATTTTTAGAGGCCACAAGGCCAATCTTGGTTTTAGGTTGACCATTTAAAAAATAGAGACACCCAAAATTAGTGACAACTTTTTAAAAAATGTAGCTGTTAACCTCTCAGGGCCTCAGTAGTTAATATTAGTCTGTGTAAACCTTTGAGCTCCTCTGGTAATACCTGCCCTGCTTAGCAAAAAGTCATGTTTTGTTATTAATAATGTTATAGAAATTCACTTTGCAGTATTTTAAGCATCTTGTACAACTCTCTGGACTTGAAAAGCTGTGGGCCAAGTCTGTTGTCTGATGGAGGGAGAGGTGAGTCTTGGTTAGCTTCTCAAAGTGTTTTCCTCTTCCCACCGGTGTCACTCTAATCTTGACAAAGGGGATATTGGTCATTCTAATCACTTGACCCCTCCAGAACCACATCAGTGTCAATAACTGCTACTGTAGCAATGGTGCTGAGAGCAGATGTGAATGTTGGCAGCTGCTGGAAAGGAATGAAATTGAAATGAGGCCGATATTGGAGACACATAATTAAATAAAATGCAAATAATCAGCTATGATGCCTGGAACAACTTTGCTTTTGCTGTTGATGATATAAACCCTGAGTACAAAGGCTATCCCTACCGCCCCTGGATAGTACTCTGTGCCACATACTGCAACTAAGCTGTCCCCACCACAGCACTTCTGCTTTAAGGATGGGAAGAGAATAAGAGTCAGTATTTGACATGGAGATGACACCATGTCTGCTAAAGATTAGTAGAGAGAACTTGCATAGCATGGCTCTTGAGCACTTCTAGCCTCAGATTCTCACAGATGGAAAAATTAATCACAGCTATTTGACTTCTTAAAAAGAACAAAGTGCTAGAAATAATCCTGTAGAGAATAATCCTTCTGTGCTCCCTGAGGATGGACTAGATGTAATAAGGTCTTTCCCATCTCTAATGTCTGTGATAAAACCAGAAACCTTTGTGGGGGATTAGCTGACATAGTGATATTATAATGCTCGCTATAGTTCACTTTTTATTCACAAGACCTGACATCTGGTCACAAAATGAGCTTTTGCACTGTGTGGTCTCCTGAGAGATTTCTTCCTCGGATGTCAGGTCTTTGGGCACTGACAATTAGGACTGAGAGACAATCGATATGTGATGTCTTCCATCCATGTTTTTTTAAGAACACCAAATACACGGTAAGGTAGAAAAGGGTATTTGAAGTCAGGAAATGAGACCTGTATTTTGTTCTTCACTTACTCGCAGCATAACCTGGACTAAATTATTTAACCTCTCTGCTACAGTTTTCTCAACTGTAAAATGGAGAGAATATCCCATTCTGCCCCACCTTAGTGAAGTGTTTTGAGATGAAAGTTGCTGTCCAAGAGCTTTTCTTCACTGCAGTGTTAGCTTGAGTTATCTGCACTGAGTTAACCCCCCAATTTAGCCTAGCTCAAGTGAGAGAGGTCACCCTGCACAATAACACTTGAGCTGCAGTTTGTATTGGCAGCAGACAGTGCTGAGTGCCCACTGCCTTAGTAGTGCCAGCATCAGCAGGACTCGAGCTGTAACCCAGGCCCCCTGCTGGGCAGTCAGCTCGAGTTTAAAGCACCACTTCGCTCAATCTAGACGTGTGCATGCAGATGGGAATCGGGCTGGGGTGCCAGTCAAGCTAACACTGCAGTGAGGACAAGCCCACTGTGCCCAGTGTCATTATCTCCTTAACACTTTAATCACTGCTGTTTCCAAGCAGCTAACACCTGGGAATGGGCTGGGAGCCAGTCAGTGGAGGAAGCATGTTCCAGGTTTGTAAGAGGACTTTCTGCAGTGCCCAGTGAAGTCAATAGAAAGATTCCCACTGATTTGGGTGCGTGTTGGATCGGGTCTCATGTTGGGAAGAGTTTTTGCAGACTGCAAGGTCATCAGTAGGATTAGCCAGAAAACAAGAACTTCGTTTCATGAAAATTTTTGAGATTTGGTTTTGTTCCAATGTGGAATTAAAATGAGGCCTTTTGAAAATGTTCACAAAAAAACCCTACAAGAGATCCACCCCAGAATAGCGCACTGGTCAGGGCACTCACCTGGGATTGGAAGACCCACATTTAAGTCCCTGCCCTGAGTCAGGCACTGAGCTATTGTGATGTACGTGTCTCATATATTCCTAGACTTGAGAAACAATTAGACAAGAGCCGCACTCCTGGTCAGATGATGTCATTATTGTAATGGAAGGAAACTAACAGAGCAGGAGCAGACTGTGGGAGCGTCAGGCATCTTAGAGATGGCCTGGGTGCAGGAGGTAGTGGGAGGCACCATTGTGTTCACCCCCTACACACCACTGCAAAGATATTTGTACAAAGTATATCTTGTGAGGTAACATTTAAAAACTAACACCACACTGGTCAATAATATCATGATGAAAGGTATGTGACAATGCTGCGTGCGGAATTATGGATACTCACTGATACTGTGCTTTAAAATCAGTCACTAAAAGGTGTTTAAATTAGGCATGTCAGAGGGAGTTGATAAACAGGTTTCTCAAGATAAAGGAAAGAGGCCAACACTTCAAGGTGTGGCCAAATTTAATGGGCTGTTCATTTGTATTGGAGGTTGCAGGAAGGGAACATTTGCATTGTAAAATTACAGCAAGAAGCATCACATTGGAATACACCAGGGGACATCTTAATCAAGGTGGAGTCAGCCCCACGGAGGAGACAGGAAATTAAACCCCAGGGGATCAATTTAACCATTGAAACAAAGGCAGACTTCGAGATATGAGGACTCCTTAAAAGATTTTGGATTATCCATCGCCCGAGGAGACAAGGAAAACCATGGACTCTGTGGGGATCTTAGCTAAGAGTTAGCCAGCTATTGCTGGGAAAGAGAGATTGGCGGGAAACTACCATGAATAAAGACTGTGGCTTGTTAACTTAGGTCCTGGCCATTAGAAAGCATATTTTTACTTTTGTTTGTTTGTAACCATTTCTACCTTTATTCCTTTTTCTTGGTATCACTTAACCCATGTCTTTTTGCTAATAAACTTTGTTTTATTTTTCCTAGAAACCAACTCAGTGTGCTGTGTTAGAAGGGAAGGGTATGTTTACCCCAGGTAAGTTAATACATTGTAATATACTGACTCTTTAAAAGAGCAATGAACTTAATATCTTTTGTGACTATCCAGTGATCGGGACTGTGCATGGCAGAGCAACATCTCTGAGGTGCTCAGGGGCTGGAGTTCACTGATTGTTACCTGCTGTGCTAGGCAAGGTTTGGGCTAGTAGAGCCTTGAGGGGCTGGCGGGTAAGGAAGACAGACCAGTGTGGCAGGGAGCTGACCCACAGTCTAATCTTCAGTAAAGTTCATTCTTGCTGAGGCAGAGTGGTAACATGGTGGCTCACCCTTCCGGGTGTCCCCAGCAGCATGTTACATAGGGATCAGCAGTTGTTGGGAGCACCAGGCTAATTGTAGAGAGGTGGGAGGTGATAGTGTGGGAGGGCCCAGGAGCTGTGAACTAGTAGATTTGTCTTCAGTGCATTTTGCTGAGTGTGATTATCATTGCCAGCACGTTTGTTAGGATTGATAGAAATCTGTCTGAAAGACACTCTCCCACACAGGATAAAACTGATCTCACCTTCATCCGGCAGTAATTATATAGATGGGAGTTACTGGGTGATATTCGAGACATGTCAGGTTCCAGTTACATGGTCTGATTTATCAGAAGCGCTAATTTCTTCATAACTAGATCTAACCATGTGTTGTAATAAACTCCCAGCCCCCAATTTGCCCAGGCAACACAGACATTCCCTTCCAACATAGAGTAGCACAATCTTTCAGTTCCTGTGGTTGGGTCTACATGGAAATCTAGGTCATTCAATCTGAATTCCACAGGCTAGTCCAAGGGGGGAATTTTGAGCTTTATAATGAGAAATTGGTCCCTTTATATTTGGCAAGTGTCCGTTGTACAAGGGAGTCTCTTGTAGTTTAGCCATAATGGCCAGTTAAGATTATTATGGTGAGATGATTTTAAACAGAGATTGATGACCTGATCAAAAATATTGTATTTTAAGTGTATGGACCAGAATTCCGGCACCAACGCTTATTATACTGATTTGTATTTATACATTACTATGCAGCCACATACATACAGCCCCAATTTTCCATACAAAGTAGAGAGTACCTCCAGGTGACCTTACACACATAACATGGGTAATCTTGAAAATAAGAGGAAGATTAAGGCTTGTGGGAGGCCTCCATGCAGTTGCCTCTGAAGGGAAGGGTGGATTTTGTAAAAATTAAATAAGTGCTTTGTGAAATCATCTAAAATACATAGCAATTTACCTACTGAAGCTTCTCATCAAAGAGGGCAGCTAGAAATGCATAGTCAGGAGGCCAAAAGCGATAAGAAGCTCTTTTGTGAAGGGAAGAAATGGACTGATGGATGGCTCAGCATGACTAATGGCTCAAGCAACTTGGAAGACTTTTCTATCTGACTGAGCAGTGCTTTGTTCCTTTGTCTGTTTCAGGTAATTGAAAGTCTTGGTCTATCTACATATCTCAACTTATATGAGGAGGATGTACAGCACTTTAATGGGAACAGGACTTGCTGCAAACTTAATTGTGTAACACTTTTCTGTGCTTTCATTGATGCAATGGGCATTTATGGCAAAGAAAATGTGACTCCTCCTGACACCACAGGGTTAATGTTTGTTGCTCATTCCCACTGGCAAATGTGTGTGCTATAGTAAATCCCTGCACCTGCAAGCCCCTTAATATCAAACAGTGGGATGCAACTCTCCAGGATCACAGAACATTTGGGATGAGAAGGCACAAGGAGTTTGCTGAAAAGTAAATCTTCACTAAGAAAATCTGTCACATGCTGGAGAGTTTTTGTTTTCTTTCCCCTCCACTAATCAAAGGAACTGTTCTTTTGATTTTATGACTCTTTGAGACTGAATAACACTGTTTGACCTGGGGACCCAGTTGTGATGGAGGAGTACAGCACTTAGTTCTAAATTTGAGAGACAGTTTGTTCATGAGAATGGCACTGGGGACACCTGAGGTGTTGGGATTACTACAGTGGGAGAAGGGCAGTGCAATCCAGTGTGTAGGACGCTGGGCTAGAAGTCAGGACACCTGGGATCTATTCTCACCTCTGATTCACACTTTGGGCAGATCACTTTTCTGTGTTTCCACATCTAGGCCCCAATTCAGGACAGTACTTAAGCATGTGCTTCAGTGCCATTGGCTTCAATGAGACTTAAACATGCTTACGTGCTGTCCTAAATAGGGAAGCTCTCCTGAAATGGCTCCTTAATGAGGATTATAGTGCTTGGCCATGTTTATGAAGTGCTGGGGATCAGTGGATAAGAAGCGGTATAACTATTTTTTTAATGATACTCTCACTTTTTCCTTCTTAACTCATTGATCTTTTTGTCCCTTTATTGATTGAATGTCTTACAGCCCACCTCATATTGGAGAGATCTTTCCTGGGCAAGCTCCTTCCTTGATCCCTCACTGCTTGGGTGTCAAAACATTTCATTTCCGTAAACTTACAGCATGCGGGTCACAGAACCTCTGGAGTAAGACAATGCTGTAGAATAGTCTTGTAAAATTTTACTTGTCTGGTCACCTGGGGTGAGTGATTATTTTGACAAGAAGTAAAATATAATTCTTATTATTTTGTAATCGTCCACATGAGTAAATATGGACAAGTATATTTTGCACCTGGGCTGATAAATTTTCATGAAGATTTTTCCAAGCTGCTGTTCTACATTATGCTAACTGTAGACTAATATGAGCTAGACTATAGACTAAGAGCTATACTAGAGCTCCAACAAATAGAGCTCAGATAGCCAACTAATCAGCATCTTCAGGGAGTGTTTATAAAATGCCTGAGGAGGAAAAATAAACCCTCTTGGCATGTTGATCATATCATGTGCATGGCTGAAGGTTCAGATCTTCACCCAGTGATGGCAGTAAAGACCCCTATCTTTGTCTCTTCACCCAATACCCAGAAGGATTCAGCACATCTAAAACTGTGCGCGGAATTAGTTCCATGAGGAACTAACACATTTTGTATTTCATGGACAAAAGGATCTGCCACTTCCACTAAATTGTTTCATTTTTGATTGAGGAAAATCTCCATGTTTATCTGTGACACTATGACAACTGTATAATAACCTTCCTCTAATCAGATACATAGAAATGGCAAAATACCCTGCTGCTTTAAGAGAGCATCTAAGATCACAGTGAAAAAAATAAAGATTTGCAGTTCTTACAACTGCCTCAAGATTAAGATTAAACTTCCATCACAATACTGACACTTAAGGCACATGGCAGAAAGCCTGTTAGGCAACCAACATTTAATCACCAATGTAAAAATCAATGCTAGAGCAATAACAGTGAGTTTACTCTCCAGCTAAGTGGTGTGAACTCTCATCTGCAGCAGCATTCAAAAGAAAAACCAATCCCATATGGCTTTCTGTGAAGGCTTTTCTGAATTCCCAAGTGAAGAGCTAATTTTAACTACACTTTATTAGTTAACTTACATCCTTTGCAAAAATCTTCATCAAAGCACTGTGCAAGCAGCTCACCCAGATAATTAGGAAACTGAAAAGAAGGCTGTTGGCTCCCTCTAGTGTTGGCTTCTGCAACCAAGGTCAGTTCTTTTCTCCTTGAAAAAATAACATCTATTTGGCACTGGTTTGACATTGCAGGCTATTCTGAAAGGCAGTGAGAAGGGAAATGTGCGTGTTTATGAAATGGGAGTTAATCCCAGGGCTGAGTAGATTGGGGTGACAAAGGTATTTTTAATAAACTGTGTTAACTCTGGGAAGGACAACTGAGAGTGTGACCATATGTAGTAGAGGGCAATTCAACCAAAACAAGGCTTGGGGATGGAGTTAGGATGAGGAGGATGGGGTTGGTCTCCACAGCCATGCACAAAGGCTGGATGGAATTAACAATGCTGAAAGGCAATGGACTGGTGAATGCCCATTGGATGTTCAGAGAGGTATTTAACTGGAAAACAAGAATTTGCAGAATCAAGTTGATGGAATTTAAGCCAAAATTTCAAACCTGATGCACAAAGTAATTGCCTACATCTGTATCATTGTTCCTTGAAAAAAATGGTTTTCAGAAGTGCAGCTTCCATTAAATTCAATATGCTCAGCATCTCCGGACATTGGGTGTCTAACTTTACGCCTTAGAGTCTCAAAATGTTGGCCTGGGCCTCTAATCAGGTTGAGCAGAATTTCTCTATGGAACCTGCCCCAGTGAACCAAAGGGAGAGCATGTTCATTAGGGAGCCAGATTAGCATATTGAATCAGGCTTATTCAGACTCCTGCCTTTCAATCAGTTTGCCCCTGAAACAATTTATTTAGATCAGTCTACAGAAGTGGTTTTCTAAATGTGCACTCTAGCATATTTCTTATAACTGCTGCACTTGTCTCCTTGAACAGACACCTGATCTGCATATCCTATTTGCTGCTGTGGGCCAGGCATGGGAGATATTAGGAGACGGTAGAAGAACTGGGGCAGAAAACTGTTCCAAGACAAATTTCTTTCTCCTTTCCCTCTCCTATTCCCTTCTGTCTCCTCATTGCTCCCTATGTCTTCTTTACATATGTCCATTTCCCTTCATCTCCCCTTATTTTTACTCTGCCACTTTCCTTTTAATTTTCTTCCACGTGCTCTATAAAGTACAACTATTGGACAATCCCTCCCCCCCGATCACTTTTTGGCTCATGATTTAAACCCCATTCTCTCACCCTCTTTTAAAAAGAAGATGAAAGCAGATGCAGAACCAAGCACTCTGATGACTTCCAATTTATTTTATCCACATTAGGGGTACAAAAATAATTGCAAGGTTCATTGGGATATCACCAGTACTTGGTCTCTGGTGAAAAGGAATTACCTGTGATTCATCTTTCTTCCCTTTGCACACATGATGGCAGCAGGGCTATAGAGTGTCTGCTAGGAAGGGGGAGGAGAAGAGAGAATGCCTTTGTGAAGGTGCAGTGGCGCTCCACACCTAGGCTTATAGGGCTGAGTTGAACCCCTAGCTGAGGAATTTTCTGTTTCTACATATGTTAACTTATTCTTCTTTTTGGTTCTAAATGTTTTCCCTGGAGGAAAAGATCCTGCTGGCTGCAATTGTTATTTGCCAACCTCCTGGTTGATAGTCACATAGAAGAGTCATGTGGCTACTGTCGGTTTCTTTCCTTTAGAAATCATAGTACGGGTTTCACCTCATCTTCGAAAGTGTTTGCACGTTGGGTAGTTTGATATGTGAGTTTCTCAACTAATAAATCATCCATCATTAATATTATATCATTCTCTTGATGAGGGACTGAGTCAACATTGTAGCGGTTTAGATATAATTTTTTTGCTGGTAATATGTGCTCTTAATATGCAGTTTTCTTAATCTCCCTTCCTCTTACATCCCTAACAGATGAGGGCTGGAGTTAAAAGGAACTGTACATTTGGGGCTATTAATGGAAAAAAACCCACTTCCCCAAATAATTTCCCCCAGTGATTTCCTATCTTTCCTCCTACCTTTTGCTTGTTGTAAAATCTTTTAGATGTCTAGTATGGTTTCATAGGCCATTTCCCCCCTGCTGTGTTGAGTCAAGACTTCAGACAGCAGTGCCTCCTCTCAGTAGGGAGAATCAGCTGTCAAGTGATAAGAGGTGTGTAGCTTCCACTCATCAGATCCACCTCCTGCACTAATGGATGCTATTCCTAGCCTTAAGTCTAGCAGACAGATAAACTACGCTAGCTGCGCTGTGATATACCCTATCTTGGGTTGACATTTTAAATTGTCCAAAGTGGATGAAGGGTGGCAGGAGGGTAATTTTAACCTCTAAATATTTTATGTAAGATGGTTGTTGAAAGGAAGCACAGAACAGAGTCAAAGAAATGATACAAACTGAGTTTCCTAAACTAAAATGTCTGTCCGTTTCTTTAAGGGCTTAGAGAGATTGTACCCGCAGGTGTGAGAACCTGTCCCCTCCAGAATCTCAACCTGGTCTTGTCGAGGCTTACTGGGCTCCCATTCAAGCCACTGGCAATGTGCTCCCTGTTATACCTTTCCTGGAAGGTGGCTTCATAGTGGCCATTACTTCGGCCAGAAGGGTTTTGGAGACCCGTGCCCTCACTTTGGAGCCGTCGTACATGGTTTTCTTCAAGGATAAGTGCAGTTGAGTCCTCACCTTTGCTCTCCTTCCAAAGATGGTCTCCCAGTTTCATTGCAATCAAGCTATCTTCCTGCCAGTTTTCTATCTGAAGCCACATGTGAACAGGGAAGAGCAGAGACTCTACTCATTGGACATTAGGCATTGCACTAGATTTCTACATCGAAAGGACCAAACCATTCTGGAAATCCACCCAGTTGTTTGTACCAGTTGCAGACAGGATGAAAGGTTTCCCTATCTCAGGTCAGGGAATCTCGTTGTGGATGATGTCATATATCCACCCATGCTATGAGCTGGCAAGTGTTCCACCCCCACCTATCCTAGCTGCTCACTCCACAAGGGCTCAAGAATCTTCAGCAGCGTTTCTAACACAGGTCACTATTCAGGACATTTGTAGAGCAGCGATTTGGTCTTCAGTGCACATGTTTTCTTCTCATTACTCCATCACTCAGCAGGCTAGGGATGATGCTGGATTTGGCCAAGCCATGTTGCAGTCAGCATGTCCGTAAACTCCGAGCCCACCACCGATTCAACTGTTTGGGAGTCACCTACATTGGAATGAACATGTGCCAGGACTGGAAGAAGAAAAAAACGGTTACTAACCTTTCCATAACTGTTCTTCGAGATCTGTTGCACATATCTATTCCACAACCTGCCCTCCTACCCCTCTTTTGGAATTGGCTGGAAAGAAGGAGCTGAGGGTATGCAGGGTCAGCTGAGCCCTTTATACCGGCACTTTGGACACGCACACCAGAGGGTGCCAGAGCTAAGCTGATACCACTGAGGGGAAAATTTCCAGCAACCGTGCATGGGGCATGCACACACCTACATCGGAATGGACAGGTGCAATACACCTTGAAGAACAATGGTTACGGAAAGGTTAGTTTTTTGAAGTGAGACATAAAACTGAATGCCTATTTGCCACTGAGCAGAATCACAAATGCCAAAGATTTTTCATCCATTGAAAGGAACCAACAGTATGTGTGAGTGGTGCCCTTCTAATTTCCCAAGTAAGATAGGGAATATGCCATTTAAAACTTTCTCCCTTTGTTGAGAAAAGTCTGTCAGCGTATGTGTTCGCTACAGAGTTAACTCGGGTGATTGGCACCTGGATTAGTCTAGTCCAGGTGTGAGCAGCCACAATGCAAAGCCATACCTAAATAACTGTGACCTTACTGGTGCTGCACTCACCGTGTGTATCACTAGGATTTCTGGGGGGCATAGCTTATTGCTTTTTGTATTGCAGGATCCTGTCTCTGGGAGTGGTCAGTGCCAAATGCTTCAGAGGAAGGTGCAAGAAATCTGACGTGAACAATTATTGTATAAGTATAACCAGCTTATAACATAAATTTCTTCCGAGCCCTTGTCAGTTAGTAGTTGACTGATGCCCTGAAGCATGAGGATGTACGTTCCATATTTTTATCCTATCTAATGTCACTGTTGATGTTCTCATTATCAATATAAATGTCTAAGCTATTTTTGAATGCCACTAACCTATTGGCCTAATGAAAGAGGCCACTAGCTTTGTTCGCCCTATGGTACAAATGTGCACTAGGAAGTACTAGGTGCTACCAGGAATTGTATTACTTGGCGATGTCCAAGGGATTTCAGCTTAACTATCCTTGTAGGGTATATGTCTACAGTGCAGCTGGGAGCAAGTTTCCTAACCCCAATAGCCAGACGTGTGCTAGAGGTGCTCAAGCAAGCATGTTAAAAGCAGTAGTATGGACATAGAACTTTGGGTTGGAGCTCAGGTTCTTCAGCTCACCCAAGTCCCTAGGGTTGAGAGTCTGAGTTCCAGCATGAGCTCCAGTGAGCATACTGCTACTTTTAGCATGCTAGCTCAAGCCTTGTTAGCACTAATCTGTCTAACTTGGGCTGGAGGCTCGCTCCCTCTTGCAGTATAGACATACTCTTTGTTAGAGCGTTTTTCCAAAAATTTAACCTAAATCTCCCTTGCTGCAGATTAAGCCCATTGCTCTTGTCCTACCTCCAATTGATCATCATCATCTCCATAACAGCCCTTAACATATTTGAAGCGACAAAGGGTCCTGTGGCACCTTATAGACTAACAGAGGTATTGGAGCATAAGCTTTCGTGGGTGAATACCCACTTCGTCGGATGCAAGCAGTGGAAATGTCCAGGGGCAGATGTGCCCCTGGACATTTCCACTGCTCCAATACCTCTGTTAGTCTATAAGGTGCCACAGGACCCTTTGTCGCTTCTACAGATCCAGACTAACACGGCTACCCCTCTGATACTTGAGAACATATTTGAAGACTCCTATGGACACTCTCCAGTTTATCCACAGCTTTCCTAAAATGTGGTGCCCAGAACTCACCATTTCCGAGCATAGTGGGATAATTACCTCCCATGTCTTACACACAACACTCCTGTTAATACAAGCCAGAATATTAACCTTTTTTGCAACTGCATCAAATTATTGATGCATATTCAATTTATGAGCCACCATCACCCTCAGATTCTTTTTAACAGAACTGCCACTTAGCCACTTATTCCCCATTTTGTAGCTGTGCATTTGCTTTTTCCTTTCTAAATGAAAACTTAGCACTTGTCTTTATTACATTTCTTCTTGTTGAATTCAGACCAGTTCTCCCATTTGTCAAGGGTGTTTTGAATTCTAATCCTGTCCTCCAAGGTGCTTGCAACCAGTCCCATTTTGGTGTCATCTATAAATTTTATATGCATACTCTCCACTCTATTATTCGCATCATTAATGAAAATATTGAACAGTACCGGAGCTCAGACTGACCCCTGCAGAACCCAACTAGATAAGCCGCCTGCCCCCAGTTTGACAGCAAACCACAGATAATTACTCTTTGAGAATAGTCTTTCAACCAGTTTAGCACCCATCTTATAGTATTACATCTAGAGCACATTTCCCTAGTTTGCTTATGAGAATGTCACGTGGGGCTATGTCAAAAGCCTTACTAAAATCAAGATATATCACATCTACTGCTTTCCCTTATCCACTAGGGTAGTAATCCTGTCAATAAAGAAAATTAGGTTGATTTGGATTATTTGTTTTTGACAAATCCATATTGGCTATTCCTTACAACACTACAGCCCGTACATCCCCTGATAGAATTTGTTTAGGTCTCAAGGGCTTTACTTCCATGCCTTACACTCCTTCATCCTTTCCCTTTCACATCCTTTTCTGGGAAGGAAGGCTTCTTGTGGCTACTACTTGTACCCACTGGGTGGAGCAGCCTACTGCTTATTATGTGCTGCAAACATTTTCTCTTTCACTCCCTTTTTGAAAAAAGCTCCAGATCAAAAATCAAACTAAATTACAAGGAAAGTGATCAGAGGGGATGGGTGACAGCACTTCAGCAAGGACTTGTGTCTAGAAACCACTGTGGCAAGAATCCAACCTTAATGATCCGTTGACATGTTCAAGCCAAATTCTGTAATGAAAAGGGCTAGAAACTTTCCTATGTGGCAACAAAGGTGTAAATTACCCTTGATGTTTAGATTTTGCCCTAAGTGGGACAAAGGAGATTTTAAAGCTCCATCTCAGTTAACCAGCCAGCTCTTCCCCAGTTTTAGCTTTTAAAGTGTGTACAAATGTGTGCTGGCAAAAATTTTAAACTATGAACAAGGATATTAGCCAGAAAAGGAATACTTGACTGGCTGGTAGTGCATAGAGCTGCTCAGGATGATTTCAGCACAATATATTTGTGATGAAAAATGGCTATTTGACAAACATATCTAGTAGAAATGGAAATTTTCATTTTCCAGAACTGGAAATTTTTACTTAAAATGTTTTTTTAAAAACTGAAAAAAGTGTTTTTTTAAATGTTGTCAGTGAATTTTTTCTCAAAATTATCTATGACAAATAACTGGGATTTTTTCCCCCACCTCTAGCTCTATTATAGTTAAAACCAAAACCAGCCAAAACTCATGAAATTCTCCTTATTCCTTCCACAGCAGCAAAGGGAAAAGTCACTTCCTTACCTGCAACAATCAGTTGCAACCTGCAGAGGGAACTAAAAGGTCACTCACTAGGCTCTGCAGTCGCCTTTCCTTGCTCTTCCTTCCAGAGCAGCACAAAGCCCAGGACAGGAGTGACTATGCAAACAAATGACATCAAAACTGCTCCCAACCATGATGTACGCACTTATCACCAATCAGAGGAACGTGAAGGCAGACACCGGGATCCCAAGCTCAATACAAGATCAATGGTAAGAAACCCATTTGTCATCTACAGTGTCATCAGAAGGGTCACCCCATGCCTTGACTTGGTCTGTATTGCACTGTATGACACTGCAGGCCCAGGGTTCACTCATCTCATCCCCCAGGTAATAGCCTGCTACAGACTCAGTCACAGAAAACAGAAACATGTAGTGGAAAAAGCCATCCTATTCCACTCTAGTTTCAAATACAGGAGAGGCTCTCTGAGCCCAGATCCTTCAGATGCATCTTTCTACTCTGTTAATGCAGAGAGAAGTCCAAGGTGTGCATCCTGCTGATCTCTGGACCTGTAAAAAGGAGAGGCTTCCTAGAGAAGCTGACAAAAATGCCACCTCATATAGTGTGACGCAGAGGCTCAATGGCAAAGAGGCCCCTGTTCTTTGCAAACAGCTCTCACATTAGACCTGACAAACTCACTACACCAAACATGTCTTGCAGGATATTGATCCATAAATAGTAACATGCAAGGTATCTACAGAAAGCTTGTAGCTTGTCAAGATTCATAATCATGGTGAGATGTGTGTGCATGGGTAATATTTAAGGAATAATGTAATTATATTGAAAATATGCTTTCTGGCGTTGGAGTAAAAGTTAGTCACCAGGGGATATGTTTTCGTGATGACCCATGCAAGCAGGAGGATGTTTTCACCCTGCCCTGGTTAGCTGGTGAAGTAATGCAAGGCTCAATTACTTAGCCTTGCTCCATCCCTGGACTTTCAATGGAAAACCACCAGAGACAACTGCAAACAACTGAAACCACTTGGAGGTTAAAAAAAAAAAATTACGACAGACAGACCTTCCCCCTTTCTATGAATAAAGACAAAAGACGGTTTCAGTATAACGCGGGGGAAAGGCACGCCAGATCTTTTAACCGAGACATCATACTGGGGAACAGGGATGTTTTCATGAAATATTGGAGTCTGGTTCTTGAGAAGCCAGCCAGCTCTGCAACGGACTAAGCTTTGGGGGGAGGAAGCCGACATTAGTAGATAGAAAAGAAAATGATCAATAAGTGCAGACCCAGGTTTGTGTTTTATGATTTGTTTTGTATTGTAATCTTTTGTTTCCATCTCTCGTCTTGTTTCTAGTAGAATCTCTATTCTTTCTTAAATAAACTTTCTTTTGTTTTTATCACAAGTGATGTGTGATTTCCCCCCCCCCCCCAGGAGTGGTTATTTAAGATCTGTAATCCCCCTTTTGGCTCTGGCTTAGTACCTCGTATGATGAGTGAACAGGGGAGGTGTACCTCATGGTCTCTGGATGGTTCCAAAGTTTCTGTCACCTGGTTCATTTTGCAGTGCTACTGGTTGGTTCCTGACTCCTCCTCCACGTGTCCTGAAAGAAATAAACTGGCAGTGCCTCCAGTGAGACGACGGATTAATCACACTCAGGCAATGGCCACCACACTTGAACTCGCAAATAATTCAAACTCGCACAAACAGGCAAGTTAAAAGCGATAGCTAGAAACTTTTTATTAGGATTTGATTAAAATGAAATATGCGATCAATAAGAATATTAAATGATTAGAGATATTAATAATGTTTTTAAATTACCCAAGGCTATGCTGGCAAGCGTACGATGCCATGTGATCACACACTCCCCAATATTCCTAACCAAAAGTGTGTCCCTGCTCAGTTCTGTCTGTCCCGCATGTCTCAGGTACCCAGGTGGTGCATGTGGAGACATGTTGCAGGCCTGTAAGGAGATGCTGTTAAAACCCTAACTAGCTGTCTAACTACAATACAAGGTACTCACTCAGGTTCCTTTTCTGACTGAGTGGTCAGGAGATTGGTGCAGGCAAGCAGGTCCTCCCTGGGGATTGCTGGAGAGGGACTAACCATCTGCTCCCTTCTGGAATGGTCAGGGCCGGCTCTAACTTTTCTGCTGCTCCAAGCAAAAAAAAAACAACAAAACCCCAAGCGCCGCCCCACCCAAACAAAAACAACCCCCCACACAGCACCCCCCCGAAACAACCCCCCCATCACTGCCGCCCCTGGAAACAACCCCCCCCCCCCAGTGTTGAACCGCAACAACCCCCCGAGCGCCTCTTCCGGCCAGAGCGCCGGGGGGAGGGCGGCTTGAGCGCTGCGGGGAGAGCAGCTTTCCCATGGCCCTGCCCTCCCCCCCCAAGCCGGAGTGCCGGGGGGAGGGCAGCTTTCTCGCGGCCCCGCTCTCCCCCCCGCGCCCCGGTCGGGGGGAGGGCGGCTTGCCCATGGCCCCGCTCTCCCCCGCGGCCGGAGCGCTGGGAAGAGGGTGGCTTGAGCGCCATGGGGAGGGTGGCTTTCCTGTGACCCTGCTCTCCCCCCCGGCCGGAGCGCCCCAGCCAGGGGCAGGGCGGCATGCCGCCCTGCTCTCCTCCTGGTCGGAGCAACCTGGCCAGGGGGGAGGGCAGCATGCCCGCGGCTCCGCTCTCCTCCGGGCCAGAGCGCCTACGGGCGCCACCCCCGGCCCAGGTGCCTCCCTAAGTGGGTGCTTGGTCGGCTGGTGCCTGAAGCCGGCCCTGGGAATGGTGCTGGCAGTTTTTAAAGATTGGGACCCACAGGTTCAGATGCAAGCTGGATTCAAAGTCCAGGAGCTGGTGCGGGCTGGCTGCAGGTGGTGGCAGGACAGATGGGCTGTGTCCTTCTGTTGCTGGCGGTGGGTTGCAGGAGGAGCGAGCGGATTGTCCCCTCCTGAGGCTTTTCTGCAGGCTGGGGTTAGTGACAGGCCAGTTGCTGGGACTAAAAGTGCTGTGCCTGCAAGCTGCAGGGAGACCTTCTCTCCCCTCTGCTGCTTGGCTGGTCTCTCCCACATGGCGGGAAAGCTGGGCTCCCTCCTGCTTTCCTAGGCATCCGGGGCTCTCCACAAGGGCAGAGGCTGCTTGCCCTCAGCCTGCTGTTTTCTGCCCTATGCCTGGCTGCTGGCGACTGCTGTTGTCTCCCCGCACCAGGGTGACCACGACCTCTCCTCTTCCTGCCCCTGTGCTGTCTCATGCTCCCTAGGCCTGCGTATGTTCCAGAACCTTCTCAGGGACTTTCCCACCTTCGGCCGCTGCCTCTCCAGGCGCTCACCCTCTCCCTGGCTCCACATGTCTGCCAGTAGCAGCGGGAGCATGGGGGGATGCACGTTCAATCTTCGGCCCACTTGGGGCCCAGCAGCAGCCTTTCTCTTTGGCTCTCCCCGCTTTTCAGCTGCCTCGGGGAAGTCAACAATGCAGGACTCTGTCTTTGACTTCGCAGGGGGCCTGAAAGGTATGGCTCTTGGGGCACAGCCCCTTGCTAAGGGGGCTGGGGCTACAGATAGAACTGGTAAACTGGGGTACAGTGCTCCTTCGGGAGCAGAAAATCTGTGATTTGTGTGAGTAGCCAGTGTCATGGGCTGGATATCACAGGGGAATGACTCAAAGGGACTTGTGGACCATGGTGCAGCTCTTGTTAACCTGAGAGGAAGAGACAGTTGACAGAGCCCAGAGAAGAGTGCCTGAGTGGCTAAAGGGCTGGTGGTGTTGTGGAGCTAAAATCAGCCATATCGTGGGCAACCCTCCCTCTTGCTAGAGGCAGAGAGTAACAAGATGAAGCACAGTCCTGGGTACCTTGAGAACTGCCAAATAGAGTGATGAAGTTCCCATGACTTATTTTCTTGGAAACCTTCAACATCCACACTGGTGCAACCTCTGATGCAATGATCCCAGATCTCCCCTCTATACCACCCACCCTCAGTTTGTCACAGGTTATCTCAGAACTTGTACACACAGCGAGTGGTCCACTCCCCTACCCCCACCTCCCAACATAAGCCTATTATGATGGTGAAAGATCCTCGCATAGCTGGGATATACATTATTATATTATTACAGCACCCCACTCCTATCATCTCTGGTCCTAGAAGCCCAATTTCCCACTAACTCCTCAAAGTGTTTGAAGCAGGCAGGGGAAAGCAACATGTTACAATTATTTCACTATTTAATTTATTTCAATGAATCCTTTTCTGAAGAGCCCCTAATGAGAATGACCTTTAGTTGCCAATTAGACTCATTGAAATGGCATGATCACATTTAAATAATGTTGTCGTCTTTATACAATAATCCAAATAAGGTCCTTGCCATTAAGTAGGTTTGAAGAGAATTTTGCCATCTAATTGTTCCATATGAGGAGGCCAGTCTAGAGATCTGTCACTCTCCCACACTGTGAAAACCAGCAGTGGTGCAGTGCCAAACAAAGCCCAAACAGATGTTGCTTTTTATTGGATTGTAATCCTGTTTATTGTATTATAAATATATATTGCTAACAATATTTTCAAGAGTGGTAAATATTCAGAAGCGCTTTCATACACTAGGAAGTACGACCAAAATTCACAAATATTGTCTGAAAATTCTTTTTACCCTGTTTCTGAATACAACAGCAGCAGTTTCACATAGGAAAAAACTACCCAATAACAAAAGTTACACAATCTATCATCCATGTGCTCTGTTATACTAGAGAAACATATGCATAAGGAAGAATGCTTGATCAATGCAAAAAATATATTTATCTGATGGCTTTTAGGAATCTTACGTTAAATGTTTTGGGTTTTTCAGTCCAGTTCCTCAGTGGGCAAGAGTCCATATCCTAAAAATCATCACCCCAGTCTGTATGTTTATTATCTTTGGTAGCAGTATTAGCAGATTAATTCCTGACTCCATCCACCTTTCAGCATGCCTTAGAAAACCACCCAACTATAAGGCCAATATGCAGTGCCCTTGAGTTGGTAGAGCAGTAAAACCACCAGATGACGTTAGCCATCAACACCTTGTTCCTAAATCACTATCTTCTGTGGTGCCTGAGAATGTACCCAGGGGGTCATTCCTATACCAGGTCAGATGAAGTGCACAGGCAGAAGGCTAGTGCATTGGTCACATGAAACCCATTTTGAATCCATCTTTTAGCACTACAAAGATTTCCTACAGGACTATACCATTGCAGAAAAAGAAGAGTGTTCCCTCTTCTATCATCACTGCCAACGTCATGGTCAACAGAGCTTTTCTGCATAGTGAATCAATCTAGATGACATAACCCAGACATCAGAACCAAGCACTACCTGCTGTGCACAATCCTTGTACTACTATGCAGAAAACCACCACCAATCCTGCAGTCCTATGCAGGCTCAATTCCTGCTAAAATAAATGAGAGCATTTCCTGCATTGGTGGCTCAATCCTGCAAACTGCTGAGCATTCTGGCTGTGACCCAGGAAAGCATTTAAGCACATGCTTAACTTTAAGCATGCAAGTAATCAGAATGTGGTAACATTTTTCTGTATAAAAGGATCTTTTTTAACATTCAGCTTCAACAGAAAAAAGTTTCCTATAAACAAATCACTTAGAGGAAGAAATAATAATAATGGCATAATGTGTATAGATAGCAAATAGTTCATTTATAATAACAACAAGAAATAATAACTAAAAAGAGTTTCAGTCCCTGTATGCCCATTAACTGCATTTTATGGGAATGGATTCAATTCTCAAAGGTCTTGACTTTTCTTTCTAAAAGTAAATAGCATTTCATTAACATTTTCTGTATGAAGGATTTTCTTATTCCCTTGGTGTGTTTTAGTACCTCATCTTCTGTATGCTGAATCTATTGTTCTGCTTCATCAACCTACCTGTCGAGTGCATTGATCTTTGAATTGAAGGCTTGAGACTTCCCCTCCAACAAGGTCATTCAAGCTTGCGGCTCATCCATTATTGCCACATTTAGTTCCAGAAGGTCTTTTACCAGTCTGTCCTATTCTGAAGATCATAGAATCATAGAATCTCAGGGTTGGAAGGGACCTCAGGAGGTCATCTAGTCCAACCCCCTGCTCAAAGCAGGACCAAACCCAACTAAATCATCCCAGCCAGGGCTTTGTCAAGCCTGACCTTAAAAACCTCTAAGGAAGGAGATTCCACCACCTCCCTAGGCAACCCATTCCAGTGCTTCACCACCCTACTAGTGAAAAAGTTTTTCCTAATATCCAACCTAAACCTCCCCCTCTGCAACTTGAGACCATTACTCCTTGTTCTGTCATCTTCTACCACTGAGAACAGTCTAGATCCATCCTCTTTGGAACCCCCTTTCAGGTAGTTGAAAGCAGCTATCAAATCCCCCCTCATTTTTCTCTTCTGCAGGCTAAACAATCCCAGTTCGCTCAGCCTCTCCTCATAAGTCATGTGCTCCAGCCCCCTAATCATTTTTGTTGCCCTCCGCTGGACTCTTTCCAATTTATCCACATCCTTCTTGTAGCGTGGGGCCCAAAACTGGACACAGTACTCCAAATGAGGCCTCACCAGTGCCGAATAGAGGGGAATAATCACGTCCCTCGATCTGCTGGAAATGCCCCTACTTATACAACTCAAAATGCCATTAGCCTTCTTGGCAACAAGGGCACACTGTTGACTCATATTCAGCTTTTCGTCCACCGTAACCCCTAGGTCCTTTTCTGCAGAACTGCTGCCCAGCCATTCGGTCCCTAGTCTGTAGCAGTGCATGGGATTCTTCCGTCCTAAGTGCAGGACTCTGCACTTGTCCTTGTTGAACCTCATCATATTTCTTTTGGCCCAATCCTCTAATTTGTCTAGGTCCCTCTGTATCCTATCCCTACCCTCCAGCGTATCAACCACTCCTCCCAGTTTAGTGTCATCTGCAAACTTGCTAAGGGTGCAGTCCACACCATCCTCCAGATCGTTGATGAAGATATTGAACAAAACCGGCCCCAGCACCGACCCTTGGGGCACTCCACTTGATACCGGCTGCCAACTAGACATGGAACCATTGATCACTACCCGTTGAGCCTGACCATCTAGCCAGTTTTCTATCCACCTTACCGTCCATTCATCCAGCCCATACTTCTTTAACTTGCTGGCAAGAACACTGTGGGAGACTGTATCAAAAGCTTTGCTAAAGTCAAGAAATAGCACATCCACTGCTTTCCCCTCATCCACAGAGCCGGTTATCTCATCTTAGAAGGCAATTAGGTTAGTCAGGCATGACTTGCCCTTGGTGAATCCATGCTGACTGTTCCTGATCACTTTCCCCTCCTTTAAGTGGTTCAGAATTGATTCCTTGAGGACCTGTTCCATGATTTTTCCAGGGACTGAGGTGAGACTGACTGGCCTGTAGTTCCCCGGATCTTCCTTCTTCCCTTTTTTAAAGATGGGCACTACATTAGCTTTTTTCCAGTCATTCGGGACCTCCCCCGATTGCCATGATTTTTCAAAGATAATGGCCAATGGCTCTGCAATCTCATCGGCCAACTCCTTTAGCACCCTCGGATGCAGTGCATCTGGCCCCATGGACTTGTGCTTGTCCAGCTTTTCTAAATAGTCCTGAACTATTTCTTCCTCCACAGAGGGCTGGTCACCTCCTCCCCATACCGTGCTGCGGAGTGTAGCTGTCTGGGGGCTGACCTTGTCTGTGAAGACAGAGGCAAAAAAAGCATTGAGTACACTAGCTTTCTCCACATCCTCTGTCACTAGGTTCCCTCCCTCATTCAGCAAGGGGCCCATACTTTCCTTGACTTTCTTCTTGTTGCTAACATACCTGAAGAAACCCTTCTTGTTACTCCTAACATCTCCAGCTAGCTGCAGCTCCAAGTGTGATTTGGCCTTCCTAATTTCACTCCTGCATGCCTGAGCAATACTTTTATACTCCTCCCTGGTCATTAGTCCAATCTTCCACTTCTTGTAAGCTGCTTTTTTGTGTTTAAGACGAGCAAGGATGTCACTGTTAAGCCAAGCTGGTCGCCTGCCATATTTGCTTTTCTTCTTACACATCGGGATGGTTTGTTCCTGCAACCTCAATAAGGATTCTTTAAAATACAGCCAGCTTTCCTCGACTCCTTTCCCTGTCATGTTATTCTCCCAGGGGACCTTGCCCATCAGTTCCCTGAGGGAGTCGAAGTCTGCTTTTCTGAAGTCCAGGGTCTCTGTTCTACTGCTCTCCTTTCTTCCTTGTGTCAGGATCCTGAACTCGACCATCTCATGGTCACTGCCTCCCAGGTTCCCATCCACTATTGCTTCCTCTACTATTTCTTCTCTGTTTGTGAGCAGCAGGTCAAGAAGAGCTTTTCCCCTAGTTGGTTCCTCCAGCACTTGCACCAGGAAATTGTCCCCTACACTTTCCAAAAACTTCCTGGATTGTCTGTGGACCGCTGTATTGCTCTCCCAGCAGATATCGGGGTGATTAAAGTCACCCATGAGAACCAGGGCCTGTGATCTAGCAACTTCTGTTAGTTGCTGGAAGAAAGCCTCATCCACCTCATCCCCCTGGTCTGGTGGTCTGTAGCAGACTCCCACCACGACATTACCCTTGTTGCTCACACTTCTAAATTTAATCCAGAGACTCTCAGGTTTTTCTGCAGTTTCATACTGGAGCTCTGAGCAGTCATACTGCTCTCTTACATACAACGCAACTCCCCCACCTTTTCTGCCCTGCCTATCCTTCCTGAACAGTTTATATCCGTCCATGACAGTACTCCAATCATGTGAGTTATCCCACCAAGTCTCGGTTATTCCAATTACGTCATAATTCCTTGACTGTGCCAGGACTTCCAGTTCTCCCTGCTTGTTCCCCAGGCTTCTTGCATTTGTCTATAGGCATTTAAGATAACTCACCGATCGTCCTGCTGTCCCAGTATGGGGCAGGAGCTTTCCCCTCTTGTACTTACCTACTTGTGCTTCCTCCCGGTATCCCTCTTCCCCACCTACTTGTGCTTCCTCCCGGTATCCCACTTCCCCACTTACCTCGGGGCTTTGGTCTCCTTCCCCCGGTGAACCTAGTTTAAAGCCCTCCTCACTAGGTTAGACAGCCTGCTTCCAAAGATGCTCTTCCCTCTCGTCGTCAGGTGGAGCCCATCTCTGTCTAGCACTCCTTCTTCTTGGAACACAATCCCATGGTCAAAGAATCCAAACCCTTCTCTCCGACACCATCTGCGTAGCCATTCGTTGACTTCCACGATTTGACGGTCTCTACCCCGGCCTTTTCCTGCCACAGGGAGGATAGACGAGAACACCACTTGCGCCTCAAACTCCTTTATCTTTCTCCCCAGAGCCACGTAGTCTGCAGTGATACGCTCAAGGTCATTCTTGGCAGTATCATTGGTGCCCACGTGGAGAAGCAGGAAGGGGTAGCGATCTGAGGGCTTGATGAGTCTCGGCAGCCTCTCCGTCACATCACGAATCCTAGCCCCTGGCAAGCAGCACACCTCTCGGTTTTCCCGGTCAGGGCGGCAGATAGATGACTCAGTCCCCCTGAGGAGAGAGTCCCCGACCACCACCACCCTCCTCCTCCTCTTGGGAGTGGTGGTCATGGAACCCCCATCCCTAGGACGGTGCATCTCATGCCTTCCAATCGGTGGAGTCTCCTTCTGCTCTATTCCCTCAGATGTATCATCCACGCCACTCTCTGCACTAGTACCTGCGGAGAGAACATGAAAATGGTTGCTCACCTGAATCTGTGTTTCTGGTACATGGACTTTTCTGGTACTCTTTCCTCTTCTGGAGGTCACATGCCGCCAATTATCCTCGCTGGCCTTCTGTCCCCGCTGCGTAGCCTGCTCTGAATCTTCAGAACATTGTGCCCGCGGAAGCCGATCCTGACGTCTATCCAGGAAATCCTCATTTTCTTTTATGGAACGCAGCGTTGATACTCGTTTCTCCAGACCTTGAATCTTTTCTTCGAATACGGAGATCAGCTTGCACTTTGTACAAAGTCGCTTCTATCCTGTGGAAGAAAGACAAACATGGCACATCCTGTGCAGGTCACAACAGCGGATCGCTCAGCATCCATAGTCTCTTCCTTCTAAGAGCTTCCTTACTTGTGGCAGAAGCTACTCAGAGAAATCTGCACGAGGGATGCTGCAGCAGGCTCGCTCCAGGCGAACTCCCAGGCAGACTCCTCCGGTTCGCTGCTCAGCTGGTTCGCTGCTCACTGCCTTCTCCTTCTTATAACAGTCTGGCCCAGCTGGAACAAAGCACTCCCAATTCACACTGTTCAAACAAGCAAGCAATCAATCAAGCACACGGTCCAACTGCCAAACTGTCCCCTCAACAGACACTCAGATACTCACCAGCGCAGTCCCCCTAATGCAGCACTTAGCATACCTCTGCTCAGGCAGATCCCAGGCAAACTCCTCCTGTTTGCTTCTCAGCTGTTCGCTGCTCAGCTGGTTCGCAGCTGTCTGCCTTCTCCTTCTTATAACAGTCAGGCCCAGCTGGAACAAAGCACTCCCAATTCACACTGTTCAAACAAGCAAGCAATCAATCAAGCACACGGTCCAACTGCCAAACTGTCCCCTCAACAGACACTCAGATGCTCACCAGCGCAGTCCCCCTAATGCAGCACTTAGCGTACCTCTGCTCAGGCAGATCCCAGGCAAACTCCTCCTGTTTGCTTCTCAGCTGTTCGCTGCTCAGCCAAAGATGTTGGTGTATTGCTTGCAGCCTGTGTGCTTAGCTTCTGCCATTTGGCTGCACCGGCCAAAAGCTGCAGCTTTTTTTTTTTAAAAAAAACCAACTCTAGTCCCAGCATTAGTTTGTTCTTATTTGGTGTGATTGCTGTATCCATTCAGCAATTCAGTGAATGTTTCTTGAATACAGAGCAGCCACTGAATACTGTGTCTGCATTCTTAAGAGCACTTAGTTTAGAAAGCAAACATAAAGCGTTTCCTCCATATTCAACACAGGCTATCCCCTGAGAATTAGCAAATTGTGATTCATATGTTGACAACATACAGAATGACGCAAGACATTAAACAGTTAGCTTAAGATGGGTTTTCCTAAAGTTAAAGGATTTACTATCACTGAAGTTAAATGTAGGATGGATTAGGATGATAACTCGTATGATTGCATAGTACAAACGATTCACAATTGAGTGAAGTGAAATCTATAGGTAAGTCTTTAAAGGGCTCTTAGCAATATTCTTAGCCATCCCATGTTCACAGGGCAGATGTGTGAAGAGTCATGATACGGTTCACATGGCAGATGTGATTTGTTAGATGATTTCATGGTGTTATATTCTTTAAGTAAAACATGGACAAATTTTCAATGTGCTGCCTAGTTGTCCAAGTTCAGAAATTGACTCTCACGCTGCCTCCTTGATATCTAAAGAATCTAGAAGTCCTTCCTAAGCAAATTTTTTTAATTCACACAGTTGTTCATTTGTGCCATTTTATTATTGCTAATTATTTCTACAGCACATGTGTATAATATTTTAGACACTATGGCCTAGAATTTCAAAAGTGACTAGTGATTTTGAGTCCTTCAGTTTTTGTGTATCCAACTTGAGACACTTGAACAGGGGACCAGGTTTTACCAGAGTAGATACACAGCAGAAAATGTCAGCTAGATACAAGAAGATAAGTTCCTTGACCCAAAATCTTTACCGTATTTGTTTGCCAATGAATTAGCAAAAGTTGGAAGAGTGGAGGTAATAAGTTCATTTGAGTTTGTGTAGGTTAGGTTTGGCACATAGTAGTTCCAAGATTTTTTTTTAAATAATATATTAATCATATATTATCAAATCATATATATAATCTCATTTAATTGTAGCCCAGAGAGCAGTTGAAGGTACTTAGTTGTGAAAGGCTAGCCAAAAGAAGGGGAGAGCAAGGTCCCAAGTTTAACATTGTCAATTTTCAGTCATTTAACCTTTTTAATTACTGAAACTATAGTGTGTGCTCATTAACATATGGGACTACTGCAATAGCCTTCCTGCTGGAATCCTCATGTAGTGATTGTGTTGTTAAATGCCTACTTCCTACACTCATGATCATCAATCCAGCCCTAGAGATGCAGGCAGGTACATTTTTCAATATACTCAACTCTCATGTCTCTCCATTATTTTCCCACCTTCAGTGGCTGCTGATCCACTGAATCAAGAGAATCAAGTTCCATATTTCATTATTGGCATTCAAGGCTTCCACACCATTGTAACTAAAATTGCGTAGATTTACACGCCAACCAAGGCTTTCAATTCAACTAACAACTTGCCTTTGATTTTCTCTAGGACCTATAGGTGTGCTAGAACCCTAGGCAAAGACTTTATTTGGTCCCTTCTTGCATCTCCTTGTCAACAGAATGAGTGGTCTACCTCCTCCACCCTGGGTCTAACTCATCTTCTCCTTTTCCTTCCTTGCTTTGTCCTCTTCTCCATTCCTTCTGTAGGTCTGGCCCCTTCTCTGTTTTTACTCTCCCCAATTGTCCCTTCATTTTTTTCCCCCTGGACTTCCTCATTTCATTTGCCCAAGACATCCCTTGTTAGTGCGATTAACCTATCTGTCAACCAGCTGCTCCTGGAGCCCCCTTCTCAAAGATGAAATCCAGTAGTGCAGAGATCTTCTGAATGGATGACTTCTGCCTGCAGTTGATCTTCCCTCCAAGTCAGCACTCCTCCTCCCCACCATGAGACTCATTTGTGGGACCTGTAAGTGTCTGCCTATGACTAAAGCTTTCCTTTTGGGTTCTAAGTATTCATCTAGATAGCCCATGCTGCTGGTTAGTTTAAATTCAAGAAGAAAATGCTCAGTTTTTTTAATGTTACCTCTTTGCTGTTTGATTTTATATATTTAACAAAAAATGTTATAAATTCATTGTGCAATGTTGCTCAAGCTGGAGCAAGAGAATACTAGCAATGGGGATGAGATTGAAAATATTGTTAGTGAAAATCTATAGCCTCAGGAAAACCAAACCAGCCCACACCACCACACAAAATCAAAGCCACTTACAGGGGTAGGTTCTTGAAGGAGCTCGGTCTTTACTTTTCTTTACTCCTATTATTGTACAAGTGAATGCGAATATGGTGCTTTATGCATCGACAAATATTAATAATTCCCACTCTGTTCTTAATACTATCGCACTGTTAATTTCCCCCCAACTCTTTAAACTCCTACAACTGATTTGACACCAACAGGATCAGTGGAGTAGGTGGGTCAAACACTTAATGGCTGAGTCTAGTGTCAGCCACTGGAAGAGCTTCAAACCCACTGGCAGAAAATCCAGAGTATATTGGTCAGATGACATATATTAATATCATTTCATAGCATAGGCGCTGACTCCAAGGGTGCTCTGGAGCATCCATGGAAAAAAATGGTGGGTGCGTCAGCCCCCCTGATTAGCTCCTCCCCCTCCTCCCAGCGCCTCCCACTCACTGTGATCAGCTGTTCCACAGCTTGCAGGAGGCACTGGGGAAGAGTGGGGGGAGTGAGGGCAAGGCATGCTTGGGGGAGGGGGCACAACAGGGAGGGAAGAGGCAGGACGGGGAGAGGCAGGATGGGAGTGGGGCTTTGGAGGAAAGGGTGGAGTGGGAGTGGGGCAGAGAGGGGGTCAAGCACCCCTGGAACATTGGAAAGTCAGTGCCTCTGTTTCATAGCACAGTAAGGTTACTACAAATAAGCTCAAAGTGTGCCCCTTACTTTGAATTGACTGAAAAGTGAATGTGTAACATCTCTTCATGAGACTGACTTCTCAGATTACTTGAAGACAGAAAATAGACACATACTTTGCCAAGACATTTTTCTGGTTTAAGATCTCTGCTTTTGTAAAGGGACCAAGAAAACGTGTGTTCAAGATGTTGGGAAGGGAGGCTGCCTTTATATAGCTGAAAACATCAGAGGGTTGACAATAAATTCAGAGCTATTCATAGCAAGATCCTATAATTGTGGAATCTCGGATAACATCAAAGAGCCCAGCAGAATTCCATGACCCACATCAAGAGGTAAACAAGAGAATTCTCCAAGTGCTAGTTGCTAATGTGAACTCCACCAATTCATGTTAGTGCCAGGTTAGCTTTAGACAGTCCTGCTACCCAAAGGTTTAACATGGGTTCATTTTCACTTTGGAATGTCTGCCTATATGGGTTGGAAGGGGTATACTAAGGCCCAGACCTTATAGGCATGTGTCCACAGACCTGGCTCTTGGAGTGACATGATGGGGTCAGAATCAGTTTTATTTCATAAATAAATAAATAAATCTGTTTCTACCCCACTTAGCTGCAAAAAGAATCTTAAACACACAGAGTTTAAACCAAATCAGTGACATATGCCCGAGTCTGCAGACAGCCTGAAACAATAGCTCTGAGAATTGGGAACAGCCTTGTTCACCTTATCAGGTTGTTAACTTTACAACTCACTGCACCAGGGGGTCCCCTCTGACATCATCCCAGAAGGGGATTTTGGTTTTGGCAGGGGCCATGCTGCAGTCACCCCGTCATAGCTCATGGGAACTAAAAGAAGAAACCCACAGCTCACCTGTGGAAAGTGGCGGTCCATGGAGGGGGAGACCCAGCCTGGCTAAAAAGGAGTGATGGTGGCCTTGTCTCCACAAGCCCATTTGATGGCTTTTGTGTGAGTGGCTTGTACAGCTGCCACCTCAAAGAGCGGTAGGACCCTAGTGTAAAGGGTATGGTCACAGCATGGGAGAGTGGCTAGAGCAGGGAGTCAGAGCGGCAAGTGAGGATGTGCGTAAGTCCTTACATTGCTTTAATCCAGGTTTTGGACTGGATGATGTAGATCATAAACTTTTCCTTTCGGCTTTTCAATTTACCAGAATTTTGGAACTCCTGTTTGAAAAGGATCCTGGTTTTCATTTAAAGTGAAAAGTTTTTTGATCCAAAGGCAGGTAATTTAGTGTCTTACTGCTTATCCAGTTGTAAATGGATAGTATCTGTTGGTAAGACCACTGGCATGAATTAGTGTGACAATCAACAAGGACAATAAGCATGGAACTAGGACGAGACTGAGTCACAAAGCGCAGATTTGGATCCGAGCTTTCACATAGATTAACAGATACTAAGGCCAGAAGGGACGACTGTGACTATCTGGTACGACCTCCTGTATAACACAGGCCATAGGACTTCCCAAAAATAATTCCTAGAGTATAGCTTTTAGAAAAATATTTAATCTTGATTTAAAAACTGTGAGTGATGAAGAATCCACCATCACCTTTGGTAAATAGTTCCAGTGATTGATTACTCTGACGGCTCAAAATTTACACCTTATTTCCAGTCTAAATTTGTCTATCTTCAACTTCCAGTCATTGGATCATGTTATACCTTTTTTTGCTGAATTGAAGAACCTATTATTAAATATTTCTTCCCCATGAAGATACTTATAGACTATAATCAAGTCACCCTTAACCTTTTCTTTGTTAAGTTAAATAGATTGAGCTCACTGAATCTATCGCTATAAGGCATGTTTTCTAACACTGGTCTACAATTTTTGAGAAGTCGTCTGCTTCAGAGATAAAATGTGCCATTTAGTATGTATTTTGATGTGCTGAATTCAAATATGACAATTAAAACAACTGATTGGCTACTGTTTCTAAGATATTTAAGGTTTTTTTTACATTTTATGTCTATGTATTGTGATACAGGAGGGCCAGGGAGCAGCAGTAGTAGAGTGTGAGAGGGGAAATATATAAGCCCTAGGCTAATTAAGGCGTGGTTCCCTGGAGACTAGGGAGGGTGGCTACAGGTTAATTGGAGCACCTGCAGTCAATTAAGGCCCTCTCAGGAACCTAATAAAACCCCCTGCTTCAGGCAGACAGGGGAGGAGGAGGAAGGAGTTGGAGCAGAGTGGTTTGGTGGTGGAGCAGAGAGCGGTTTGGAGGAAAGCAGAGGAGAGTTTGGAGAAGTGCTGTGGTGGGCTAAGAAGACCAAGACCCTAGGTAAAGGGACACCTGGCTTGTGCAGAGGGAAGGCAGGAAGCCCCACAAGCAGGAGAGGGAAGGAGCCCAGGGGAAAGTATCACTAGTACAAGTGGTTTACCCACTAACCTAGGGCCCCTGGGCTGGGACCCAGAGTAGAGGGCGGGCCTGGGTCCCTCCCTCTCCATTCCCCTTCTCTTGGATACTAGTGGGACAGCTGATACCCCAGTTCAGGGGCAAGAAATGGTGCCCTGAAAACCCCCCAGAAGAAGAGAAAGTGCGGGACCCTCATAGTTGTGCCAGCAATTTGCCACAGTATATTGTGTAGATAGTAGAGTTTTAATCATAAATTGTAAACCTAGGTCTTTTCATGTGTTTATGGTTGCTTTACATGATACTATTTCACCTGTCCTGTTTATGTAACACTTTAAAAATCAGCAAAGGGGTTATATAAATAAAATGTATTATGAAACAAAAGGCAAAAAACTATTATATACATAGTTTAGTCCTATTCAGTGTCTACTCGGCGCTTCTTGGCTTGTCTCTTGTATTCATTAAATGGAGCATCTCTTGTCACTGTCCAGCAATAGTCTGCAAGCATTGATGGGCTCCATTTGCCCTGATAGCGTTTCTCCATTGTTGCAATGTTCTGGTGAAATCGCTCGCCGTGCTTGTCGCTCACTGCTCCGCAGTTCGGTGGAAAAAAATCTAGATGAGAGTGCAAAAAATGTATCTTTAGTGACATGTTGCAACCAAGGCTTTTGTATGCCTTGAGGAGGTTTTCCACCAACAACCTGTAGTTGTCTGCCTTGTTGTTTCCGAGAAAATTTATTGCCACTAACTGGAAGGCTTTCCATGACTTTTTTTCCTTGCCATGCAGTGCATGGTCAAATGCATCATCTCGAAGAAGTTCACGAATCTGAGGACCAACAAAGACACCTTCCTTTATCTTAGCTTCACTTAACCTTGGAAATTTTCCACGGAGGTACTTGAAAGCTGCTTGTGTTTTGTCAATGGCCTTGACAAAGTTCTTCATCAGACCCAGCTTGATGTGTAAGGGTGGTAACAAAATCTTCCTTGATTCAACAAGTGGTGGATGCTGAACACTTTTCCTCCCAGGCTCCAATGACTGTCGGAGTGGCCAATCTTTCTTGATGTAGTGGGAATCTCTTGCACGACTATCCCATTTGCAGAGAAAACAGCAGTACTTTGTGTATCCAGTCTGCAGACCAAGCAAGAGAGCAACAACCTTCAAATCGCCACAAAGCTGCCACTGGTGTTGGTCATAGTTTATGCACCTCAAAAGTTGTTTCATGTTGTCATAGGTTTCCTTCATATGGACTGCATGACCAACTGGAATGGATGGCAAAACATTGCCATTCTGCAGTAAAACAGCTTTAAGACTCATCTTCGATGAATCAATGAACAGTCTCCACTCATCTGGATCGTGAACGATGTTGAGGGCTGCCATCACACCATCGATGTTGTTGCAGGCTACAAGATCACCTTCCATGAAGAAGAATGGGACAAGATCCTTTTGACGGTCACGGAACATGGAAACCCTAACATCACCTGCCAGGAGATTCCACTGCTGTAGTCTGGAGCCCAAAAGCTCTGCCTTACTCTTGGGTAGTTCCAAATCCCTGACAAGCTCATTCAGTTCACCTTGTGTTATGAGGTGTGGTTCAGAGGAGGAGGATGGGAGAAAATGTGGGTCCTGTGACATTGATGGTTCAGGACCAGAAGTTTCATCCTCTTCCTCATCTGACTCAAGTGAGAATGATTCTGGTGCATCAGGAACCGGCAGTCCTTCTCCGTGGGGTACTGGGCATATAGCTGATGGAATGTTTGGATAATGCACAGTCCACTTTTTCTTCTTTGACACACCTTTCCCAAATGGAGGCACCATGCAGAAGTAACAATTGCTGGTATGATCTGTTGGCTCTCTCCAAATCATTGGCACTGCAAAAGGCATAGATTTCCTTTTCCTGTTCAACCACTGGCGAAGATTTGGTGCACAAGTGTTGCAGCATATGTGTGGGGCCCACCTCTTCTCCTGATCTCCAATTTTGCAGCCAAAATAAAGGTGATAGGCTTTCTTAACCATAGTGGTTATACTGCGCTTTTGTGATGCAAAAGTCACTTCACCACAAACATAGCAGAAGTTATCTGCACTGTTCACACAAGTACGAGGTATCTCTGCTCACTTTGACTAAACAGAAATGTGTCCCTTTGCAAAATCAAACTCTGACAAATAAGAGAGCACGACACTGTATGATTTCTAGAGCTGATATAGGGCAATTTGTTCTGCAGAGTGATGTAAGCTTCGTTATGATTGCATGATCCATGACTTCTAGGAATAACATGATGCAATTCATATAATGTATGACGCAATACCAGCTTCAGATTGCATCATTCATTGTTTTGCCTAAAAAGCAAGTACTGTCCAAACCCAGTCATAGATTTATTCATAGATCCAGTGAAAGATGTATTTTAGTCATTTCTGGTTTAAATTGAGATCCCTTCCCTTTATAACTCACTTATCCTCCGCCATTCCCAAGTCAAGGGTCGTATATACTGACCCAATAGCATGTCTTGAAAACCAGAGCCAATCAACAATTTTAAGCATCATTTTCATTCTCAGTGACCCAGAATTAGTAAAGTTTGACTACATTTATTTCAGAAGCATTTTGGCTGTAGAGCAGAGTAATTTAATCATTCTTATGGCTCTTCTCTGAACCCTCTCCACTTTATCAACATCCTTCTTGAATTATGGGCACCAGAACTGGACAGGGTATTCCAGCAGCAGTCACACCAGGGCCAAATACAGAGGTGAAAATAACCTCTCTACTCAGACTCAAGATTCCCGTTTATGCATCCCAGGATGACATTAGCTCTTTTGTCCACAGCATCACACTGGGAACTCATGTTGTGCTGATTATCCACCACCATCCCCTAATCTTTTTCAAAGTAATTGCTTCCCAGGATAGAGCCCCCCCATCCTAAGTATGGCCTACATTCTTCATATCCTGGTAATGTTACATCTAGCCATATTACAACAAATATTGTTTTCTTGCTCCCAGTTTAACCAAACAATATAGATCACTCTGAATCAGTGATCTGTCCTCGTCATTTATTTATCACCCCACCCCAACTTTTGTGTCATCTGCAAACTTTATAAGGGAAGATATTATGTTTTCTTGCAGGTCATTGATAAAGCTGTTAAAAAGAGCAGATCTCTGCTGGACCTCACTGGAAATACACCTAATCGATGACGATTTCTCATTTAGAGTTTCATTTTAAGACTTAACCCTTAGCCAGTTTTTAATCTATTTTATGTGTGCCAAATGTTGTTTTTTCATTCTAGTTTTTTAATCAAAATGTCATGCTCCTGACACAAATCTATGTGTATTACAACAGTATTACTTTTATTAAAAAAAGTTAGTTTGACAGGATTTATTTTCCATAAAACTACGTTGATTTGCATTACTTACAGTACCCTCCTTTAGTTCTTCATTAATTGAGTCCCGCATCAGGTGCTCCTTTATCTTGCTTGAGATCAATATCAAGCTGACAGGCCTATAATTACCTTGGTCATTTCATTTACTCTTTTTAAAAATTAGCACAACATTAGCTTTCTTCAAGTCTCCTGGAACTTCCCCAGTGCCCCAAGACGTACTGAAAAATGAACATTAATGGTCCAGCAAGTGCCTCAGCTATCTTTTAAAAAACTCTTCTATATAAATAATCTGGACCTGCTGATTTAAAAATGGCTAATGTGAGTAGCATCTATTTAACATCATCCATCGATACTAGTTAAATGGAAAGAGTATTATCACCATATGATGAGACTGCATCATCTGTTTGTTCCCCAAATACGAATAGAAATACTTATTGAACACTTTTGCCTTTTCTGAATTATTATTGATGATTCTACCATTTTCATCTAGTAATGGGCCAATACTATTCTCAGGATTGTTTTTGTTCCTATTATATTTAAAAAACTGCTTCTTATTATCCTAAACTCTGGTGGCCATAGACTCCCTTGGCTTCCATTATCAATTTTCTACAATTGCTAACTTCTAATTTGTATTAATTACTATCAGTGTCCTCTTTCTTCCATTTGTTATATATTATTTATATTTCACAGCTGCCTTCACTTCCCCTCTAAACCAACTTGGTTTTTTAACCAGCACAGCCGCCTTCTTCAGTTATGGGATTTTGGCTTTTTGGGCATCTAGTGAGGTGTTCTTAAATGACTCCCAATTATCATTCATACTTCTCTCATTAAATTCTTCCTCCCAGCTGATTTGGCTCATAATTGCTTTTGGTTTTGTGATATTGGCCCTATTAAAGCAGAAAGGGCAAATTTCACCACATAGCAACACAGTGCTATGATGTGTTGTAGCATGAGCTTTGAAAATATTGTAGGATATATTAATACCCTGGAAGCTATGGGACAGCCCCATGAAATTTGGGGCTGCCCCATGAAAACAGAACAACCAAAGATGTGTTTTGTTTTTAATATATAGCAGGGAAAAATGGGTGGGTTTTGCTCTAAAGGCCCAGAGATAGATAACATTTTTGTGCCATGAAATACTGCATTTGAATCAAGCTGAAAGACACAGTGTGTTTGTAAATATTTATCAGAATCTATTGCCACGTCCGTGGTGGCAACTGTATCTGGCTCTTTTTAGTTCACCCAGCCCCTAAGTTAGATGTCATTAAATAAGCACTGTCATTCTTTTTCTGATTTGTAAGCTGAAAAACCTTTTGATACAAAACCTGTTTTGGCGGGCAAATTCCTCAGAGATTAAATTAAGGATCACAAACCAGTTTTTCTTTCATTGTCTCTTGGTATCCAAATGCTCTGCAAGCACTGTAACAGAGTGCAAAACAGAGGAGTGATTTCAATAAGGTTTATTATCTTCACCCCATTTACAATTCACATTATTGTTGATTATTATAGAGACCAAGGTAGTAAAGCTCACTCATGAAGATGGGAAGTCAATATTGCATTTTACTTTCATAAGAAAGGGTCAATTTAGAGAGGGTCAATCACCACAGTATCAGGGCACTAAACATACTATTACTAATAAATATAACCGTACACTTTTATTTAGCTGAGAATATCAAAGTGGTTTAACAATGGCTAATTTCTTTCACTATATGGCAAATAAGACATCTTTATATATACTTGGGCCTACATTTTCCAAGGGGACTAGAGGTATTGGGCATCCAACTTGAACACCTTAAAGAGGCATAACTGTGAGAAAGTGCTCAGCACCGACCTTCTTGAAAATCCAGCCCCTTTAAGGTGTCTCAAATTGGGCATTCAAACATTGACACATCTGGAATTACTAGTCACATTTCAAAAGGGACAGGCTCACTTTTTAAAATACAGCCCAGGGAACTTTTGATTTCAAGATGGGGGCTTGTGCTAGAAAAGGGGTGGTTTTCAGGGAAAGGTATGGATGGTGTGACAAGGGGACAGGCATGTTGTTGCCATCTGGTCTGAGGATGGGGTGGAAGGTGTGCTTGGTTTGTTAGTGAAGAAGGGAGGAAAGTGGGCCAGGAGGACACGGTGAGCAAAAGGATACTTTGCCTTAGAATAGGACTTCTGTAGGTTGAGGAGAAACACTTTGTACATATTGTGGAACAATTTGTGCATAACAACTGAGTTAAACCTTTGTCCTCTCACCCTCCTATTTCCCCACCTATTGTTTGCAAGTCTCACATTTGCATTATGCCCATCACTAGATGGTAAACTCTTCAGGGTAGGGAATATCTAGTGGTATGTTATTTAAGATGCCTACCACACTGTGGGTACCATGAATAAGTAAATGAACAAGTATTAACCTGGTATTAGCAGACCAGAAATTGATGGGAGTCTTGACTTCTTACAGTCATTGAGCCGTGTTCACCCCTTGTTTAACCCCAATGACATAATTACTTCCTGTAAAGCATTCTATAATTGGGGACGGCAAGATTCCTGTGGACTAGCCCTATTAGCAGATGTTGATCCTCCTGGGAGATGCTAAGTGAGTCCTGCTGATTTATTGCTAGTAGTGGCTCCTTAACACTCCCCTGGACATAAAGGCGATGGGAGTGTCTCTCTTGAGAAAGAGAAATCTAGGGTGTCAGGCAGAGCAGCCCTAGGGAAGGAAGCCCTGAGAGAAGACCAGGGTTGGAACTGAAGTGGTTAATAAAGCCAAACCACAGAAATAAGGTGAATTCTTACCCCGAACAACATGTATTAACTGTGATTTGGAGCAGGCTGGAAAACTCACCTGCTCAGACACACCTCTAGGGAGGGGCTTGAAGTCCTTGGGAGTTGTCAGGTGGAAAAGCCTTATAAATATCCATGGGGAAGCATTCATTCCTGATTTGCAGGGATGGAAGCCATTCTTCCTGGGGGCAGCAGCCTCTGCTGGTCTCACTCTTCCCTGACAGTACTGCTCCTATGGATCTGGGTCACCACTGGTTGTCCTTTCTGTTCTTAAGAGGACTACAGCTTGGAAGTTGCATGTAATACTGCAATTCCATTTAATTACATTCTTTCCAAACTCTGCCTCTCTTTTCTTCTTTTGTTTTCCTCCGGTGTTTCAATGTGTCTCTTGTGTTGCTGTTTGCTGTATTCTTATGTAATTTATACAAGTGCTATTGAGTTTGCTGTAATCCTAATTGCCATAACGATGTAATGGTTTTGGACTTCAGTCACTCTCCTGTTGTATTCTCTGTAGTCAGAGCTACGTCAGTAATTTCCATTGGGGAAAAATGTAATTAACATTTTATAAAAACCAAAAGCACCATTTATGCAGTGTGTTGATTAGAGGTGTGGAAAACCCAGATGTTTTGGTGTGAGCATTTCTGATGGTGTTGAGACAGGTCTGGCTGTGTGATGTCCCAGGTCTTGAACGCAGGCCTGGGACTCCCCAGACAGCTACTGCATCCTGGCCTCTACCCAATATCTGCTGAAACCTGGTGGGCTGAGAAACTAGTAGGACTATAGCCACAGTCAAGATACCACCCACAGAAGCCCTGATTGGAGGATCACCCGGCTCCACCTATTGGTCCAACTGCACTATTTAAGCTAGAAGGAGGCACAGGAAGTTAGTCAGAGCAACAAGGTGATTTCCTGTTGTGGCTGTGTTGGACCCTAGTTGTGCTCTGCCTTTTGCACCCAGCCCTGTTCCTGCTTGGCTCCTGCCTTCTCTCCTCTTTCCACCATGCTCCTGTTCTGTGCGTGATTCGTGCCTCTCCCCCGCCCCCTCCAGTTCCTGCTCTTACCTCCAGTCATCAGTTACAAGTCCTCTTTGATCCTGGCCTCCACCTTCTGACCCTTGACTCTGACCGTGGCTCTGACCCTCAGCTTTGATTCCTGGTTCTGACTCTGTCTTGACCTCTGGCTCTGGTAACTGGCAGTTGACTCTGGTGCTGACCCTTGGCTTTGTTCCCTGCCCACTACACCTGACTCCTGCTCTGACTATTAGACCAGGCAGCCTACATCCTGTTCACAACAGCTTGCACCTACTGAATGGCTTGGGTTTTTATTACTCACCATTGGTGTCGCGCTAACAATTACATGGGATGTCTGTATCTCTCATTTTCAGGTGCTTGATGATATTTATTCTGGAACCTTGTTCTTTGCAACTAGTGATGAGCCCAATCAATAAGGTTAGAGACTGGGTTTTGGGTTTTGAGTTTTGGTTTGCCCCATTTAAAAAATATAGCCCCTCCATGAAGTTAAGAACTCAATCTTGATTTTCCAAAGCTCAGGGTTGTTCGGATATGGGGTTTGGTTGTATTCACTACCCACCTACAATGAGTAGCTCTCCAGTTTAATGCTCCTCTCTTACATCTCTGCTATTCCACTGACTACTGTGGTGTCACACCAGTTTAAGAGCATTTGACCCTCTCTCTTGATTTACTTGTTGGCTTATCTATTATTTTGATTGTAAGTTTTACAATGATTTACAAAGGTATCTCTAAAATAACATTATATTTGGTGTGTATTCAAGTTAAAATAAGCTACTTGCATTTCTTTTCTCAGAACAAATGGAGTGACTTAGTTGCTCAGGGAAGTGAGGTTTCATAGTGCAGTCTAGAACCAGGCATGGAGCTAGGAAGTGCTGCAGCAGATTTATTATTTTTGTTGCTTTTAATTAGTATTATACTAGCACCTAGTGGCCCCCACCAAATCACAACCACGTAGCATCAGACACTGAAAGAGACAGTCCTTGCACTAAAGTCTAACTAGATAAGGGAGGCAATGGAAGTAGTATTATCTACAGTGAGAACTGTCCCAAGGTGTTACTGGAAGTCTGTGGCAGGAGTGGGTGCTGAACTGTGATAGTCTGCATTCCAGTTCACTGCCTTAACCACAAGACCAACCTTTCTACTTAGTAGAGCTGTGCCACCACATATCAGTCCTCTTTTGCAGCACCCCTCCTACTCCAGTCCTGAGCGTGTCCAGGGCAGAGACTGCAGGTAATGCCAACTTGCCCTGGAAAGGTCAATAAATGAGTTAAAAAGAAATCAAGCCCAGCATGTGAGCAGTTCATGTAGTAACTAAATACCAGGGAAATCTTTTTAAAATGTGTTTCAGGGGTATATTGTGGCATTTAAAAAACACTTCTGCTTTACGTGCGGTTTGCTGCACCAGTGAAAATTTCTGAATGCATTTTGCCTCCAGTGGACTGAAGCAGGCAAAATGTCTTCAGTGGAAAGAGGTGTTGGCACTTCCTTTCTGGGGTGTGTTCTCCCTTTGGCACCAGCCCTGGCTTGCCTGTTGGCATGGAAGGTGCACTGGGCTATAACCCAGCCCTTACTGCTCATTGTGGAGAGCCTAATATTTATGATATGCCTCACCAGCTGCATGAACATCAGCAACAGGAGTCTAGCGGCCTGGGAGCAGATGCACTTGAGGGAGAAGGGTTCCCTGTGTCCTCTCCCTCTTACATGCCCATAGCGGGGAACCAGAATCTGGCCCTAGTGGCTGAGGTTTGGGGAAGCATTAATTATAGCAACATATGTAACCAGCTGTGGGGAGAGACCAGGAGAAATAGCCTATCTCTTGTAGCGGCTCTAAAAGAGCAATACGAGAGCATTCAAGTCCCTATTTCACCTAATTTACTACTACCAGCAGGGATAATGCAGGGGGAAAAAACGTCAACGTGAATCATTTTAATTAGGTGCATTAATACTTAATAAAGTGCAATGCATAATAAATTGTGACCAGCCCACCCATCAGGGGTGCTAACTGTTCATGAATACTGAGAGGCTGTGAAAAAGAGATCAGAAAATTAGCAGACATTTCCCCCTAACACCATCCCTTCCCCCCACCAAACAACAAACCTCAACTCCTGATTACTAAATGACAAATCCTGTGCTACTCACTCCACCCATGGCCATAGCAGGCCTTGAATACATGGGACCTGGGACAGTTCTGTATGGGGATTGCTGGATGTAGGAAGCCTGCTCTGGGGAATGTTCCAGCTGCATGGTCTGAAGCACAGCTTGACGGAGGCCTGTGCCTTGCTCAGAGGGGGCTATATAATCTGGGCAGGAAGGCACAACAGGAGCAAGAGATGCTGAGCCCACCTGAAGCAGTTGTAGCTGCAGTGCATGGATGGGAGGATTTGTTTCCATATGGATGTCCCAATTTCATAGGTCCATTGATTTCTTGTCTCATGAACATCTGGAGCAACAGCATGAATCAGTCCATATACAGGCACCCACATTAGATAACAGTGTTGCCCAAGCAGTTAGGCAATATAGGGCCTTGCCGGGTAGTTTCTGTTAAGAGGAAAACATGATTAAATGAGTCAGGTATGCCTTTGGGGCAATCCTGTTAATTCAAAAAGAATGTACACAGAGTGCGGTTTTCCTAAACACAGTGGGAACAAACAGGAGGTAGTTTCCTTGCTCACAATTTCCAAGCCTGCCTTTCTAGCCAGTACTGAGCCCTAAGGAGCTCTGTCTCTGTTCCTTCTCAGGGCCATGCTCATGATTGCTTTTCTGGTTGCTTTCATACAGACACACCAGCTGCAACCTAATCAGTGCACCAGCCACTGTGAGTTCATTCAGTTCCCAGGGAAACCACTTGGCTTGTATGAGTTAGCTGCTGATTGGCCTTGCATGTCTAATGCCTTGGGCAGTGGCTTCTAGTGTGCCCAGCTATCTTACACCATAAATAACTTTAATTGCTTCCTCCATTTTGTTTGAATGAAGTGTGGCTAGCCCATTATTTTAAATGAGTTCTGTGATTGCCCATAGATTAGAGATGCACTTAAAGGCATACATTAATATCTTCCGGGATAACCACAGTCTGGAGTTTGGATGGACAGGGCTAGGACTTGACTTCCAATGCATGGGCACACTAACTTTTAGCAACCTCGAACTTTTAAATGTTGCAACATTATTTATTTTATTAGTTTAATCAAGGAGAACAGCATCTACTCAATAAAGGGAGAGTTTTTTCTTACCTGTTGATCCCTTATTCATAAATATGCAGCTTTTCAGCTTCCTCGTGACACTGTTAAAATATTCTATGATAACAGAATGAAAGAATTTCACCCAATCTTAAAACACTGTAAAACTGATAGCCAGGTTACAATCCTGTCCTAAGGATGTACTACTTAATGTTTTGTACCTGGTTTAACCTTAGTGAAAACTCTATATGGGCAGCCCATGGTACAACATCTTTCCTTATACTATGTCCCTAGTAATCCAATCTGACTTTGATTAAAGTTAATGGAAATACTCCTTTTAGCTTCAGTTGGAATTTGAGTCCTCCCACTCATGATCACACAAATCCTAGTGCAACATACAAAACATACCTCAGTGCAACATACAATATAAGCAAACATATTGGGTGAACTCCTGCCCCTCCTGAAGTCAATGAGAGTTTTGCCATTGATTTCAAATGGGACCAGAATCTCACCTATTGTCTCTTAGGGCCAGAGTTTTAAAGGTATACAGATAGGTGCCATGTGGGATTTTCAAAAGCACCTAGGTGCCTAACTCTCAGGTAGCTTTTTGCATCTCTAGGCACTAAATACCTTGGAAAATCTTTCTTTTAGATGACAACATGTAATATTGAAATTCTTGTAATTTTTTAATCACCTAACCCATAAAACATATTTATGGAAGTTTCATTACCTAAAATCTTATAAATAGAACTGGTGACTGCTGATGACCATCATGTCTCCAAAAACTGTCTGGCTCACAGAAGGAATTATGATAGGCTTTTGTTAATTAGTTACCTCCTTAGATGCATGAAAGTGCACTAGGATATTTGAAATCTGATGCGAATGACTGATGGAAATCTGGTTAGAGCAACTGATAATCTTTTGGTTGCCTCTGATGGAAAGGCCAAATTTCTTCTTAGGTATACTTACATTTATGCAAAGGGCAAAGTTGACCCCTGGGTAAAGAACCAGCAAAAAGTCTATGCACTATTATGTCCTACTTAAGCCCCATTTTGAGGCAGTAAGGGATGCATAGATCTTCTGCTGATCCTCTGCACATTTGTGAATTTCACCCATATAGTCTAGAGGACAAGTGAGTATATCTGCCATACTGCTTAAAGGTAAAGACCCATCTCTAATAAAGACCAGTAAAAACCTGAGATTTTCAGATTCCTTTGGAACCCAAGTTCCAGCTCTTGTGATTTACTGTTCTTTGTAATTAGATGTATAGTGATCTGTTATAAGAATGACACTAGCCGTTCCCTTTATCTCAACTGCCTGGCTGCCATTAGCATCCAGTTGGAAATACTGTACAACTTATTTTAGGAATTTAAATTGTTTTTAAAAAAGCACTACCAAAAGTAACAGTTTTATGACAAACCTCCAGCCTGAGATTCAACAACACAGGATTCTCTGCCAAACCTGCAGCCTTGAGTTACTGGATCCTATCTAATACTAGTCCATATATAAAACTGGGATAAATAATAATCAATGTGATTGTTCATTTATTTTGCCTACCATGGAATTCTGCCTTACAAATACAACAGTCTTCATCCCACACTTTCTCTCTCTTCAACCCAGACTTTACAGTTTTTTTCCCCAACAGCTCCAAATTCAAAGCAGTTTAATATTTATTTGTCAATTACTTCACGTGCAGCTCTATGGGATACACGTATATAAAATTAGCTACAGGGATAAATATAAGGAAATATTTTACTGGAAATGCTGGAAAGACATTTAGCTGATGAAATTATGAAGCATTTAAAAATGTCAGGGATCTCATAATGCAACATTAAAAAAACATAGACACAGATTCTAGGCAAGAGATGCTAATGAATTCCTTACAGGTAGAGAAAATTATTTTATCCTTGGTCTCCATTGCAGCCACTTGAATCTTGTTTATTTCCATATCTCACGTTTTCCCCCTCACTGTAATCCTCTTCTTGTATCACATTCATTGTGATCTCCATCTGCCACCTTCTATACCATAGCTGCTCTCTATAATCCCTGTGTTTCTCCTCTGTCAATAATGTTGAAAGGACTCTATCAAGGCATTTTAGGGCCTATGTTTCACTGACCTTTCAAGGGGTTTGTTGTAGTTGTAAGAGACTTACTTATACCTCTTAGATGATTATTTAAAAATTGATATAGCAGGAGTCTAGAACTTAAAACCACAGAGATGCAGTAGGGCTTTTGTGCTGGGCATCCAGCAGGTGCAACACAGGAGGACAGGAGGTAAAGGTGTTTTAAATCATCGTTGTGCCTTCCTGAATCTGAGCTGCTCCAGGAGATGAAAATGACCCCGGTATAAATTAGAGCGGGCCCAAGGTTGAAGGCTACCCACAAACTTTCTGTAGTCCAGAACTTTTATAGTGATGTGTACTACAGAGACCCTCCATCCAAGCGCCTCCACCACCATGGCATCTTGCAAGGGGTACAGCAGCCAGCAGTGGCCTTATGCTGTGCCTGCACAAGGGAAATTCTTTCCCAGCTCCTTGAAGCACACTTCTGACACACGTAAGCCACCAACATAGCATATAGGGGCTGGGACAGGGGGCAGAATCTCTCTCAGTGTTTCTAGCGGTTAATGTAGGAAACTGGGACTCTGCCACTGATTTGCTGTGTGGCATTGGGAAAATCCTTTAACCTCTGTGCATCTCAGACGAGCTACCTATTGATTGATCAATCAAAAAACCTGTACCTACTGTTCCAGCCTAACCAGATTAGGAGACATTGCTAAACCTGAAGGTAGGACTTCTTAGGAGGGAGGCCATGTAACATTTGCTTTTAAGTATATTAGTGTCACTTTCTGTTTGTGTTTTGCATTTGTTGCAAACGTGACTGTATGATGATTTGAAAATCAATAAAATGTTTCAACAGGAAAGAATCTAATTTCCAGTTACTACATCTAATTACAAAGAAAAGTAAATCACTCAGGGTGAAAAACAACCCTATGCAAAGGGCCAGCACAAAACCAATTCATCACTAAAGTCCCACTTGTGTCATATTTTGAAGCTTTAAGTGGTACATACACGTTGTGCTGACATTCTGTACAGGAATGAATTGCAACTCATTTTAGGAGTTAAAATTGCTTTTAAAAAGCACTACCAAAAGTTTCTGATACTGCCATCCTGACAATTTGGTGATGTAGAGCAGGACTCAGGGAATCTGCTCAGCTCTTGAACGTATGGCAAATTAGAGACTTGTAATGTGTTTTCTAAGAAATTGGTTAATTTAACTCGACAGATCCTGAGCTGCAAAATTCTGATCCAGACATCTCCCATCTTTGGGATTTTTCAGATTCTTGATTTAAGTTTGGCTCCTTACAGAGTTGGAGCCAACCACAAAGTGCTCTTCAAATCCAAACTTTTAAAAAGTGTAGGGGTGTCTAGAGCTGGGGGGCTTGTTTTGGACCCATCTCTAAATGTAAGCATTTTTTTAAAAAAAGAAAACCTATTACATTAACTAAAAATTGTCTTTTTAAATTGCAGAAGTTACAACAACTTTGAAAATCTCAGGGTTCTTATGTACTCAGATGGCAAGCTGAGTCCTTGAGTTTTATTCTGTCATTAGGTTAGCCCTACTATCTGAAAATATTATTAAAATGTCAGTTCCTACCAAGGCCAGTCAGAGTGATGGAGATAGTGAAATAATGGCAGGTATTGCTTAATGTTACTTTGAAAATTCATTTTCCTTACTCTTATTTAATCAATATTTATTTTAGCTCTCTAAAGTCTCTAGCCATCAATGCAGTTTTCCTTTAATAAAAAGTTCAAGGAGATGGACCTACATGCTATCTTTCAGGCAAGCCTTTCTTTTGTATCATCAAAACAGCAAGGATCAGAGGGGTAGCCGTGTTAGTCTGGATCTGTAGAAGCGACAAAGGGTCCTGTGGCACCTTATAGACTAACAGAGGTATTGAAGCATAAGCTTTAGCAAGGGACAGGAGAAGAGAACTGTATTTTTTAAAAGTCTGGAAAATTCAAACCTTTTGAAAGCAACCTATCAGTTTATTAGAGACCCGGTCCTTGCCTGAGTTCTAATGTGATCATGTTGTAGGATTACAGTGGACTGCATGCTGAGAAGGTGAAGATAATGGTTTACCACTTGAAAATGACTGTTTCTAATTAGCACAAGCTACCATTTTGGAGGGAGTCATAAAAACTGAAAAGACTTCAGAAAATTCTCTTTTTCTGTTCTTGCTTTCTTGGCCTGTGTGAGATTCTCTCGGTACAAGAATATTTCAGAGTGGTGTTGGAGATGGCAGAAATGCAGAAACCAGAGGAGGTTCCTTTATACCAGTTTTGCAAATATTGCAAATAGTCGTGCTTACTAACTGAGTCTTCCCCCACCATAAATCTTTTCCTCTTCCAGGCTTCCACACCCGGCTCAACCCCATTCTATTTTCTCAACTCTGAACCTGGAGGCAACACGGGTAGATGTGAAAGATTATTTAAGTCCCCAGGCCACTTAAACCCATTGGCTTCTCTCCTGCAACTACAAACATGGGGTGCCACTTAATGCTAGTTGTGATGATGCATTTTTGTGACAGGAGAACCTGCTGACTAGAAAACAGATTGAGGTCACTATTTGACTACCAAAAACTGATGGTTATTTTCTATCATATCTGAATAAACTCTTGGTGTTTGTCTCTTAAACCTTGAATCATGCACTAGGTTCTTCACAGATTAATGGGGAGTGAGAAAGCAGAACTAGTGTTGCTCTTTCTCTTAAACCACAGAAGGAAGCAAACTTAATCACTGAACAGTTTCTTCCCATTCCATTGTTGTTTAAGTTCCCTGATGATCTTCTCCAGCCAGGGGCTGAGAGACTACAGATGATGATGTTTTCTAAGTCCAAGGTTTTGGTTTTTTTGTGGTACAAGGCTCTTAGAAACAAATACTAACTTCTACAATATGTATGGTATGAAGTAATCCTGCACTGGCTCATGGAGCTGGAAAGAATAAATTGATGAGTTTTTCCGATCCTTATTTCTGTCATTCAGATGATTCTCAGAAGGAAAAGCTGTCCTTTGCAATATTCCAATGAAATACTATATACCCTTATGGTCCAGATTCAACTCCTATTGATGTCAATAGAAATACTCCCAATTGTTTTAGCTGGAGTTGGACTGAGTCCATATCACCAACCCAGGGTGAGAGTTCCCCATGTTACTACAGTTGAGCACTGAGGTTGATGAAGAGTCTTGGGCTGCATCTGCTACAAACTCTGCCTTTAACCCACTGATTGCAGCAAATTCGCAGGGTAAGAAACATTCCCCCAATTTCTGGCGTTAAGAATTAATGTACATTGACAGAGCTGTGTGGGAAGCTTGCAAATTTTACTTTCGAGAACACTGAATTCACTCATAAATATTTAAAAGTGAATAACAAATGGTTATATAGTATATTTTCCAGGGGACAGAAAAATGTTTGCAGCAAAGAATAGGGGGAAATGTTTTTTTTACTTGGTATAGTTTGGCAAGACTTTAGGAAGGGCATAGGGAGAGATTTAAAGGTGATTGTCAGAAAGTAGCAGGTAATGTCTTCATTGCTTTAATTAACTCTTCTCAAAGTCTCTTTCATTATTCAGATCTCTGGCTGTGAAAGAGGTTTTGGTCCATACCTGAATGTGTGGAAAGAAATTCTGAACTCTGAATCAATCAATCATCACTGTCCTGTGCCATTCTCATTTTTGAGGGTAAGTAGATTTTTGTCCTATGATCTGCCAGCTGTTGTTGTTTTTTAGGCCTTGGCTATGCTTGCAGATGTACAGCGCTGTGAGTTAAACCCGTCTTTGTACAGCTGAATAGGGAAAGCGCTGCAGCCTGTCCACACTGGCAGCTGCCAATGCACTAACGTGGCTACATTTGAGGCATTTGCAGCTGTATTGGGAGCGGTGCATTATGGGCGTTCAAGTGGCTGCAACGTGCTTTTCAAATGGGGGGGGTGAGGGGGAGTGTGACAGGGAGCGTGTTGGGAGAGAGAGTGGATTTTTGGGGTATCCACAGAGTGTCAGCTCATTATTTCCTAAGTTTACACACCTCCACATCCCCTGCCTCTCTCTCAATCACTGAAAGCAAGCAGCAGGGGCTTTGTTTGTTTTTAAAGAGCAGATAAAAGAGAACTCGGGGAAACGGAGCCCTCCCCCTCCCCCTCCCGCCGTGCTTTCCTGCCCCCTCCCCCCCGCCGTCTCTCTCCAAGCCAGCTTTGCTGCTGCATTCCTAACGGAGCCCCCCCCCCGCCCCCCATGGAGCTCTGAACTCCAACCCGGAAGTGCTGTTTCAAAACAAAGGGAGCTTCCGGAGGTCAGTTACTGCGAATTCCCCAGCTACATTGCAGTAGCAGCCACTACGCAACAGCTGTTATTCCTCTCGGGGAGGAGAAGTACCAGCAGCGCTGTACCTGTGGAGATGCAGCGCTGCACCTGCCTTGCAAGTGTAGCCAGTTAGTGAGTTACAGCGCTGCAGGCAGTTTTATTGCGCTGTAACTCGTGAATGTAGCCAAGGCCTTAGTGTCATCAGTGCTGCTGGATTGCCAGTCATGTCTATAAGGCCCCTCGGTGCCCTTTGTATAACTTAGGCTAAATTCTGTTTAGAGACAATCCTGTTGATGGGATAAAATTCACCTTCATACAGAGGGCCACCACAAAACATGTGCACCAGTTAAGTCCCACTTAAACCCTCCAAGTATGGCTTATATGTTACATAGATCTTGTGCTAACCAACCTACACAGGGGCCATTGTTACCCATAATGAATAAGAAGCAGCAGTGGAAGTAAAGATCATGTTTTCTAGAAATTGTATCCCGAAAGAAGGATAGATGGGGGAAGAGAAGAATCTTCACCGATGTAAGCAGAGTCAGGATGAGCTCTACCCTGACATCTGGTGGTGAGTTGTGGAAAGGGATGTCAGGGGCTAATCTTGTTTGCATGGACACACCCACCCTGCAAAGCATGATGGACCGCTTGCCCAAATGGTCACTTTGGCTGCTGTGGGAGCCCCAGTTTCTCTGTTATTGGGGCAGGAAGAATAAAGTATTGTTACCCTGATGATGTGAATCAAGGACAGTGGGCTTTTGTTATGATGAAGGGACTCGCCATTAGCTAAGCAGCACTTGCTAGGCAAGGGACATGGATTCCAAAACCCAGTGAATTGAGAGAGGTTGGGGACAGATATTTGTATCTGGTGGCATGGGCCTCTTCTGAGGGCCCTAAATATCAATTGCATCTTCTTCTTCTCTCTCTCCACTGTGGAATATCAGAGCTAATTTTGAGTTCCTTAGGAGTCTAATCACAGGCTGCTGAGTTGGAATCACTCTGGGCTAAGTGTGCAAATGAGCATGAAGGCTCCCCTAACTACAAGCTGAAATCACTAAAAAGCTGAAATTGTTATTAGCTGAAATCACTGAGCGCTGTGTTAAGTAGTGGGGGAGCCGGAAGATATATTGCTGAGTGGCTGGTGGAGCGGAGCGGCTGGCGGAGCAGTTGGCGGGACAGCCGGAGCGGCTTGCAGGCTGGCTGACGGAGTGGAGCTGCTGGCGGAGCGGAGCAGTTGGCGGGACAGCCGGAGCGGCTTGAGGGACGGCTGAGCGGAGTGACTCGTGGGATGGCTGGCGGAGCAGAGCCGAGCCAAGCGAAGCCCCATGAAGGGACGGGGCAGTCAGCTTTGAGCCACGTAAGGTGCCCCTTACCTCTCCCCTCCCCATTTCTACCCAGACTGGGGGGGGGGTGTAACACTCTGCAGATGAACTTTTGAACTCTGGGTCTGGACTTTTGGGTTGTTGGACTTTTGGGACTTTGGGTGATTTTTGGGGTTGCTGGACTCAAGAACCAAAGGGAAAGGACATGGCCAATTTGCTGGGGTGGGTCGTTGCTCACAGTTTGGTTTACAAATCCTAGATGTGGTGTTTCCCCAAAAAAATGCTGCATTGTTTCTCTCTGTCATTAAAAGGTTTTTCTACACTCAGACTCTGTGCTTGCGAGAGGGGAAGTACTGCCTCTTAGAGGTGCCCAGGGGGGGTGATATATATTTGTCCCAGGTCACTGGGTGGGGGCTCGAGCCGGTTTTGCATTGTGTTATTGGAATGGAACCCCTAGATACGGAACCCGGCCCTTGTTGCTGCCGACTCTGACTGGCAGAAGGGTTACACCTACATGACATATAGAGAGACCGGTTTCTAAAGGGAGAGCTTTCTAAGGCTTTTAAATCATTTGCTGCTTCCAGAATAGGCCCGTATCCTCTCAGCAGCTTTCATTCAAATGAATGGAATGTCATCTGGATGCATCATATTACTCTCCAAGGACAGGGTAGTGCACTTTTCCAGGATAATATTGTATGTATCAGAGGGGTAGCCGTGTTAGTCTGAATCTGTAGAAGCAACAAAGGGTCCTGTGGCACCTTATAGACTAACAGAGGTATTGGAGCATAAGCATTCGTGGGTGAATACCCACTTCTTTGGATGCAAGCAGTGGAAATGTCCAGGGGCAGATATAAATGTGCAGGGAAGAGTCAGGCTAGAGATAATGAGGCTAGCTCAATCAGGGAGGGTGAGGCCATCTTCTAGCAGTTGAGGTGTGAACACCAAGGGAGGAGAAACTGCTTTTGTAGTTGGCTAGCCATTCATAGTCTTTGTTTAGTCCTGAGCTGATGGTGTCAAATTTGCAAATGAACTGAAGCTCTACAGTTTCTCTTTGGAGTGTGGTCCTGAAATTTTTTTGCTGCAGGATGGCTACCTTTAAATCAGACATCTCTGCAACAAGGGGTTTATGTTAATGAGGTACAATACAGAAGAGACTCCATCCCATAGCTGGGGAGCAGGGTCATGGGCCTCTCCACGTGGCTCCCAGAAGCAGTGGCATGACCCCCCTATGGCTCCTACATGTAGGGGCAGCCAGGGGGCTCCACTCCGCACACTGCCCCCGCCCCAAGTGCCGCCCCTGCAGCTCCCATTGGCCGGGAACCACGGCCAATGGGAGCTGCAGGCACCGTGCCTGCAGACGGGGCAGCATGCAGAGCCGCCTGGCCATGCCTCTGAGTTGGAGCTGGAGAAGGGACATACTGCTGCTTCCGGGAGCCGCCCGGAGCCTGCACCCCTGAGCCTGCCCCTGCGCCCCAGCCCTGATCCCCCTCCCGCCCTCCAAACCCCTTGGTCCCAGCCCAGAGCCCCCTCCTGCACCCCAAACCCCTCATCCCCAACCCCACCCCAGAGCCTGCATCCATAACTGGAATCCGCACCCCTACCCCAGCCCCGATCCCCCTCCTACCCTCCGAACCCCTTGGTCCCAGCTCGGAGCACCATCCTATGCCCCAAATGCCTCATCCTCTGCCTCAGCCTGGAGCCTGATCCTGCACCCTTAACTTCTCATTTCTGGCCCTACCCTGGGCCCCCAATCAGAGCCCTCACCCCCTCCTGCACCCCATTCCCAATTTTGTGAGCATTCATGGCCCACCATGCAAATTCTATTCCGAGATGTGGCCCTCAGGCCAAAAAATTTGCTCACCCTTGGCTTAGAAGCTGGACATGCCAGCCACTTCCGGGAGCTGCCTGAGGTAAGTGCCACTCTGAGCCCATACCGCCTCCCACACCCCAAGCTCTTGCCCAGGTTGGAATCCCCTCCCACACCCAAACTCCCTCCTGGAGCCCGCCCACTGCCCCACACTTCTGCCCAGCCCTGAGTCTCCTCCCACATTCTGAGCCCTTCAGCCCCAGCCCAGAGCCCCCCCTGCATGCCAAACCCTTCATCCCCAGCCCCACCCCAGAGCCTGCACTTCCAGGCACAGCCCTCACCCCTTCCACACTCCTGCCCCAGCCTGGTTCCCCCTCACTCATGCTGAACCCCTCATTTCTGGCCCCACCCTAGAGCCCACACCCGCAGCTGGAGCCCTTACTCCATCCCGTACCCCAACCCCCCTGCCCCAGCCTGGTGAAAGTGAGGGAGGGAGGGAGGGAGGGAGGGGGAATGGAGTGAGCGGGGGTGAGGCCTTGGAGAAGGGATGGGGCAGGGCAAGGGTGTTCAGTTTTGTGTCATTAGAAAGTTGGCAAACCTAGGGTTATCTGCAGCCAGAACAGAATTTTCTGAGACGTTACAATCAGGTGTCTTGCGATCAATTTTTCTGTGACATCACCTATTGGCTCATCTTTTACAGTAATCATGTGGTCTTATTGACATAGGGTCAGGCTTAGGTCACCCACTCATGTCTAGTTTCCTTAAACCTGCATCATAGTGTGGCTAAGCTGAAATCTTACAGGCCTTAGCCTGTAGAGTATGCTTTACTGCCTTACCTTATTTATTACACACTTGTCACTCCTAAATACTTGTCAATCTTCTGCTTCTATAATCTTTTCATACTTATCTATACATCACACATTGATTACCTATGAAATAATTTGTGAGTTAACTACAGCAATAACTCAATTAAATGATAAAAAGAACTAATTGGCTACAAGGAATGAAAGTTAATTTCTAGATTTTGCCAAGTTGCTTAATTTTCAGGAAAATTACTGACCTTACTGACAATAATAACAAAGTCACTGCAGGAGTACAGCGTCTACTTGTTTACGTCAAAGTGGCACTGTTCATCTCTCTTACTGTATTGATTTTGTGCTCTCAAAACCATGCCACTTCAGCAATTCATTCTGGCTTCTTTGAGTAGGCTGTTTCTGATAAAGGCAGAGATGACAGAGTAAATGTGCTGATTTATAATAATAAATAGAGTCATGTGGGGGACTGGGGTTGGTTGGTTTAGAGGAAGCTGGATGCACTTAGATAAAGCTCCAGTGCTACTGTGGGAATTGAGGAATTAAAATTCAAATAGTACAATATGGCAGCTGAAATTTACTCTGGGAAGAAAATTATATACTGTTAAGTGTAGTTTGTGAGCAGACAGACATCCTGAATTCCTTGATTACCAAATCCATTGCAGGAATCTTAGGATCTTAGGAGACCCTGAAGACAAAAGACCTAAACTTAAAAACTTGCTAATGTAGTCCAAAATAAAATTCCTTCATTGGATGTGGATGTAAAGGAGGGCCTTGTGTGTGTGAAAAAGTGGTTAGAGTTTCTCTCATAAAAAAAGGCTAACCTAGTGAGGAGGGCTTTAAACTAGGTTCGACGGGGACAGGTGAGCAAAGCCCACAGGTAAGTGGAGAACATGGGGACCTGGAAGATGGGTTGGAAATAGGAGGGGGCATGGGCTCTAATGATAAAGAGATAGGAGGGTCAGGGCAAAACTGGGAGGCAAGATCAAATCAGTATCTTAGATGCCTGTATACAAATGCAAGAAGTATGGGTAATAAGCAGGAAGAACTGGAAGTGCTAATAAATAAATTCAACTATGACATTGTTGGCATCACTGAAACTTGGTGGGATAATACACATGATTGGAATGTTGGTATGGATGGGTACAGCTTGCTCAGGAAGGACAGAAAGGGAAAAAAGGGAGGAGGTGTTGCCTTATATATTAAAAATGTACACACTTGCACTGAGGTGGAGATGGACATGGGGACGGAAGTGTTGAGAGTCTCTGGGTTAGGCTAAAAGGGGTAAAAAACAAGGGTGATGTCATGCTATGAGTCTACTACAGGCCACCTAACCAGGTGGAAGAGGTGGATGAGGCTTTTTTTAAACAACTAACAAAATCATCCAAAGCCCAAGATTTGGTGGTGATGGGGGACTTCAACTATCCAGATATATGTTGGGAAAATAACACAGCGGGGCACAGACTATCCAATAAGTTCTTGGACTGCATTGCAGACAACTTTTTATTTCAGAAGGTTGAGAAAGCTACTAGGGGGGAAGCTGTTCTAGATTTGATTTTAACAAATAGGGAGGAACTCGTTGAGAACTTGAAAGTAGAAGGCAGCTTGGGTGAAAGTGATCATGAAATCATAGAGTTCACAATTCTAAGGAAGGGTAGAAGGGAGTACCGCAAAATAGAGACAATGGATTTCAGGAAAGCGGATTTTGGTAAGCTCAGAGAGCTGATAGGTAAGGTCCCATGGGAATCAAGACTGAGGGGAAAAACAACTGAGGAGAGTTGGCAGTATTTCAAAGGGACACTATTAAGGGCTCAAAAGCAAACTATTCCACTGGGCAGGAAAGATAGAAAATGTGGCAAAAGACCACCTTGGCTTAACCACGAGATCTTGCAAGATCTAAAAAATAAAAAGGAGTCATATAAAAAATGGAAACTAGGACGAATATAGGCAAACAACACGGGAATGCAGGGACAAGATTAGAAAGGCAAAGGCACAAAATGAGCTCAAACTAGCTACAGGAATAAAGGGAAACAAGAAAACTTTTTATCAATACATTAGAAGCAAGAGGAAGACCAAGGACAGGGTAGGCCCACTACTCAGTGAGGAGGGAGAAACAGTAACAGGAAACTTGGAAATGGCAGAGATGTTTAATGACTTCTTTGTTTCGGTCTTCACCGAGAAGTCTGAGGGAATGCCTAACATAGTGAATGCAAATGGGAAGGGGGAAGGTTTAGAAGATAAAATAAAAAAAGAACAAGTTAAAAATCACTTAGATAAGTTAGATGCCTGCAAGTCACCAGGACCTGATGAAATGCATCCTAGAATACTCAAGGAGCTAATAGAGGAGGTATCTGAGCCTCTAGCTATTATCTTTGGTAAATTATGGGAGACAGGAGAGATTCCAGAAGACTGGAAAAGGGCAAATATAGTGCCCATCTATAAAAAGGGAAATAAAAACAACCCAGGAAACTACAGACCAGTTAGTTTAACTTCTGTGCCAGGAAAAATAATGGAGCAAGTAATTAAGGAAATCATCTGTAAACACTTGGAAGGTGGTAAGGTGATAGGGAATAGCCAGCATGGATTTGTAAAGAACAAATCATGTCAAACCAATCTGATAGCTTTCTTTGATAGGATAACGAGTCTTGTGGATAAGGGAGAAGCGGTGGATGTGGTATACCTAGACTTTAGTAAGGCATTTGATACGGTCTCGCATGATATTCTTATCAATAAACTAGGGAAATACAACTTAGATGGGGCTACTATAAGGTGGGTGCACAACTGGCTGGATAACCGTACTCAGAGAGTAGTTATTAATGGTTCCCAATCCTTCTGGAAAGGTATAATGAGTGGGGTTCCGCAAGGGTCTGTTTTGGGACCGGCTCTGTTCAATATCTTCATCAACGACTTGGATACTGGCATACAAAGTACGCTTATTAAGTTTGCAGATGATACCAAACTGGGAGGGATTGCAACTGCTTTGGACGATAGGGTCATAATTCAAAATGATCTGGACAAATTGGAGAAATGGTCAGAGGTAAACAGGATGAAGTTTAATAAGGACAAATGCAAAGTGCTCCACTTAGGTAGGAACAATCAGTTTCACACATACAGAATGGGAGGAGACTGTCTAGGAAGGAGTACGGCAGAAAGGGATCTAGGGGTTATAGTGGACCACAAGCTAAATATGAGTCAACAGTGTGATGCTGTTGCAAAAAAAGCAAACTTGATTCTGGGCTGCATTAACAGGTGTGTTGTGAGCAAGACACGAGAAGTCATTCTTCCGCTCTACTCTGCGCTGGTTAGGCCTCAACTGGAGTATTGTGTCCAGTTCTGGGCACCGCATTTCAAGAAAGATGTGGAGAAATTGGAGAGGGTCCAGAGAAGAGCAACAAGAATGATTAAGGGTCTAGAGAACATGACCTATGAAGGAAGGCTGAAGGAATTGGGTTTGTTTAGTTTGGAAAAGAGAAGACTGAGAGGGGACATGATAGCAGTCTTCAGGTATCTAAAAGGGTGTCATAAGGAGGAGGGAGAAAACTTGTTCATCTTAGCCTCTGAGGATAGAACAAGAAGCAATGGGCTTAAACTGCAGCAAGGGAGGTTTAGGGTGGACATTAGGAAAAAGTTCCTAACTGTCAGGGTGGTTAAACACTGGAATAAACTGCCCAGGGAGGTTGTGGAATCTCCATCTCTGGAGATATTTAAGAGTAGGTTAGATACATGTCTATCAGGGGTGGTCTAGACAATAATTGGTCCTGCCATGAGGGCAGGGGGCTGGACTCAATGACCTCTCGAGGTCCCTTCCAGCCCTAGAATCTATGAATCTTTGAAAATATTTGAGGGTCTTGGACTGAAGCTGTGATTGCCATACTGCCAGATTCCAGAAGCAGGGAGAGTTTTACAGGCAGCTTATAAGAAAGTATCTTGTTATTATAAAGACATGATTTCCCCCCCATAGTTAAGGTGAAAATAAACTTCCCATTCGAAGCCTGATTTTTGGCACGCATAACCAGAACTTCACTATTATTATACCAATCCATCTGAAATATTACATGGCACCAAAGGGAAGAATTTCTGTGTTGTTTGGAAAGTTTGGTTCAAGTTGAACAAGCTCTTTGGAGTTTATGGACTCAGTCCTCATCTCTGTCAAGTCTGTGCTCAATGGAGCCGAGGAGGAGAGGGGGAAAGGTGGCTTTCCTTAGAAGCACAACGCTCCCAGAGCCAGGACCAACAACTGAGCTCATGGGTTCAAAAACGTAAGGAGGTTTTCCGTTTTAAATTTTTTTCTAATACTATTTTGGCTCCTCCTATCTCCACAATGGCTTGACCTACACACTCCTTGCTTGTTTTACTATATTGGCCATGCTGAAGTGAAGTTCTTCTCAGTGGGATAAGGCTGGTGAGGGAATTATAAAGATATAAACAGGTGTTTTCAAATAAATACATCACACAACATGACTGATGTGGTGGAGCTACACCCACAGCTAATGTATGTGTATAATAAAACTAGGGGCCTCATTCTCCACTGCCTTGTATAATTATTTATACCTGAGTAAAGTAGATGTAAAATGTTAATCAGAATGGTAGAATTTTACATCCATTTTGCAAAGAAGTAGGTGACTACTCATGATATAATGCAGTGGAGAATCACATCCTAGTTATATTGTATTAATTGGATGAGCAAAGTGAGGCCTAACATGCAACTTGATGGCATTTCTCTGTTTGTCTGTCAAAACCTATTTAGTTCAATGGTTGAAAGCCCCATTGCTTGAGACAGTAAATTGGAAATAAACAGGACAAAGGACTCTAGAGTACACGGTAGGTAATAATTCTGCACTGGACCTCTGGGGACTGACTAGATGGAACTTAATAGGTCTTTCCCATCTCTACCTTTTATGATTCTATGCATGGATTCCAGCAGAGCCCTAAATTTGGTTGAAACATGTGAGTCTGTTGCAAATTAATTCCACTTCACAGAAACATAATTGTCTTCACAGGTTGCTTCCCTTTTTCTAATCTCCTCCTCCTACATAATTGGATTGTTGAACTGGAAGCATTTTGGGCACTGAAAGACTTAAAATCTAATGGAGCGATGCAATGTATAAGACTGTGTTCCCTTAGGAAATGATTGTGGAATGTGGTGAGATAATGTTAAAATTGGAAGAAAGTAAAAAATTTAAGCATTCGGGGAATTGAACCACTAGGCACGTCTCCTGATTGTAGACTTGAACCATTAGGCACTATCACCAACCCAAAGACTCGAATCATTAGAGGGTAGAGTGAGCTTGTGCTCTGACCAATAGAGGGTTGTCTCTTATATCATAAGGAGGAGAAGATATTTACTGGCCTACATTAAAGTGACTAGTGATCTTGAGTTCCTTAACTTTTGAGTGCCCAACAGGAGACACTAATTTTCAGAGTGTGGGTGCTTAGCATTTTCTGAAGATTTGGCCCTGTTAGGGTATGTCTACACAGCACACACACAACATTCCCCCCGCCCCCCCGCCCCGCAGCAGCAAGTCCCCGAGCTTGGGTCTTCAGATCTGGGCTTGCACTACGGCACTAAAAATAGCTGTGTAGACATTCGGGCTCAGGCTGGAGCTTGGGCGCTAAAGCCCCGAGAGGGAGGTCAGTTTCAGAGCCAGAGCTCCAGTTCATGCTGGAATGTCTACACAGTTCTTTTTAGCTCTGTAGAATGAGTCTGAGTCTCTAGATCTGGGTTCCGAGACTCGCTGCCATGAGGTTTATTTTTGCTGTGTAGATGTACCCTTAAAGGGCTAAAGTTAAGCCCCTAAAAATTGAGAAGCCCAAATCGCTAGTCACTTTTGAAAATTTAAGTGTGGGTGGTGCATGAATCCCCCATTCAGGGAGGCTAGCCCCCGCGCTGCAACTTCCCCTCGAGAACCCACCCCCACCCTGCTCTAGGCCTACTCTCATTCCTCCCCACGCTTGCCTGCTGGGGCCAGAGGAGCCCTGAGTCTCTCACCGTGGCTGGAGGAGGCCTGGCCGAGCTCTCTGACCTGCCCAGCCAAGCTGCCCTGAGCGCAGGCCTGCCTGCTCGAGGAGCCCAGAGCCCTGAGCCCGCCGTGGCAGGGAGCATTTGGGGAGGTTTAGCCTCCCCCAGCCTCCATTACACACTGCCCATGAGTTTAAGTGATTTATTAATAGAATTTTTTTCAATATTAAAAATAAATATTTCTTCTAAGAATTTACCTGCAGAATTGGGAACCCAATCTACAACAGCCTTGGGATAGTGCATGAGAACCAGAGACTGAAACTGACCCATCTACTTTCACTGCCCAAGCTTATGGAAGTGTCAAAGTCAGCAGATATCAGTTCACTAATGGTGAAACACAAACCCAATCTTTATATATATATTTTTCAGTTTTATTTGTTTGCGGGATTTATATGGTTAATTGATTTTAAATGTGATTTTCATCTTGTCATTTTTCATCTTATGCACCTTTACTGCATTGTACACTTCTTTTCTGAGGTTTGCAGTTGTTCTTTGCTGCTAAGTAATTGAAAAATTGGTGGTCATTGCCTTTGGATAACGGTCTCTTGATGTGACGTAAGTGCCATGGCAAAACTGAGATTTATTTCCAAATCAGGGCAGGTTTATCTGTGACAATGGCCTTAGGTATGTTAATAGAAACATATTACATTTGCAAAATATAGCACCTTTTGTGTGAGAATCTCAAAGTACTTCACAAACAATTCTCACAACACCCTTTTGAGTCTGATATGTATTATCCTCCTTTTATAGATGGGGAAATTGAGACACTGAAAAGTTAAATGACTTGCCCAAGATCACATAGTGAGTTAGGGGCAGAATGAACAACAAAACTCAGGAGTCCTAATTCTTAGTCGATTGCTCTAACTACTAAACAACAAACACTCTGTCACTATTGAACAATAGATGAAATAACAGTGAATATTAGTGTTAGGAAAAGATGACTGATGATGGGCATAGATAATGGGAGCAATATGCCCAAATCTTGAATAAACCTGGCAATTACTTAAAGGATAATAAAACAACAACAACAAGGAGTCCTTGTGGCACCTTAGAGACTAACAACTTTATTTGGGCATAAGCTTTCATGGGCTAAAACCCACATGAACTTTTTCTCCATAACCTCTTGAAATTGAAGGATCCTCTCTGAGAACTCTGGATCTTGACTCCCTTCCATGTAAGTAAGGCAAAAATACATTCATAAAGAAATTAGGACTTATGCTTTCACTTTGTTTGTGACTATGTTTGGCATATACAGAATTATACAATAATCAGTGACTTAAAATCAGTTGCCATAAAATACAGTGTCATTGCACATATTTCAGAAATAAAAATCTTAAACATATGGACATGAAAAATATGCTGTGCTGTCTGTGCAGCTTTAGCAGGTAGAATGGCTACTTTAATTAGTAAGAATGTATCTCTGCAAGTCAAGCATAAAAATGCAATTCCCAGTGGCGTTCCTTGTATTAAATTTTCATATGGGCCATTCAGTATTAACAAAACATAGCTACAGTAAAATAGAGGAAACATCCATTTGTTCATATTCCCTCAGCTATATAGTACATTATTCTATAAATTACATCAAAGCTTTCTTGTCTAATTCAGCTGTGCATGGAATGGTCCCTCCTGACTAATCAGGCTGGCAGAAAATGTGGCCAGAGGGTACCAAATTCAGATATTCTTTTCCTGCTGGAGTGCAGTGCGTATCTTGCCAAAGCACAACATACCTATTTTTGAGTCGTCATGAGACTGCAAGAGTATTATTTAATACCCATTCTGCTGCTCTTCATTTGGAGGAATGGGGTATGTGGGAGGAGGTTGTACCCTCTTCCATGACAGATTTATCAGCTTAATGTGTGATGAAGGAAGTTTGATCTCTGAATAATCCAAAAGAGGTCATTCTGCTGGAAGGTGGTAAATGGATCCAGAATAAGGACAGTTTTGCTGAGATCCCGGCAGCTTCCATAGAAGGGATGAATTGACTGAGACAGGACAGACATGAACAAAAATCTGGACTGGGTTCATAAAAGGAAAACACCTAGTTTGAAGCAGCAGAAAGATATATACAGAGAGTCTTGTGTACGTATGAGGATTTAGGTATTGGTTGATTAGTGTTGCATTAAGTAATCGGCAATACTTAAGGAGCATAGTGTCTCGATACATTAGTCTAATTTCTTTAACCATTTGCAAAGAGAGTTGGATGAAAGATTCCAAGAAACTGCTGAAAAATCCCCTTTTGGGGGGGGGGTCTTGCAACAAATAAAATGCTTTAGGTGTCACTTTCCTAAAACGCAGGAATCAGAATTTGATCTCATGGGATTCTGAGTGCCCACTGGGTCATGGTGAAATTTGCATCTCTTCAAATTTGATTAGGGGAAGTAAGAACAAGAATTAACAAACATTTTAGTGATTGTCTTGTGACTGTCTCCTTTGGGGGCAATCACAGTTCCCTGCCAGTCCCCCATTATGAGGACAGAGAACATCACCTAGGCTTGGAAACACCAAAGAAGTATATGATTGGGGACATCATGTAGGAAGAGGAATGGTGCTTATGTAAATGGGTGCAAGGTAAGGTGTTTACCTGGCAGACACTGCTTTCCTTGTGGATCTAGGCAAATCTGTCAGCAGGGTAGCTACATGTGACACATGAGTCAGAGCAGCTGCTGTCTTCAGAAATAATATGCCCTTTGGCCCCAATTCAGCATTTAATCAGGTAAGAAATCCATCCCTAACCAGCAAAGCACTTAGGCAGGTGGATGGGGATAGGGAGACTTTGTGCTCCATTTCTTTGCTGAATCAAAGCATTGATGAAGATCAAAGATAATTAAGAAGATTGTAGTGACAAACCTGTCAGACCCCCTTTTGCCTAGACAATTAGTGGTGCCTTGCCAAGCTCCAGGACTTGGCCCTCCTTCTGCTTCCCGCTAACGGCTTAGAACTGCAGCCAGCACAAACTGCATGCAAATCCTGTCAGCTTTACTTTGTTTCAAGGGAATATAAGAGAGGTTTCTGGTCAATTACCAGAGGCCTAACTTTAAAGGAGCAATGGCAGCCTGAACTGTATTTTCCTGGTGCCCTGATCCTGAACGAGGTCTTTAGATGCTATTACAATGCAGATTTATAATAATGCTGCAATGCTAGAAAACAGTAATTTTGTATCAGAGATCTAGTGCTTTCTCTGTGACTTCACTCACTGGATGTTGCTAAGCAATGAATGCTGCTCTGATGCAGATACACACAGAAACATACACAGAGCCTGGGATGACCAACTAGGGAAGGGGGCAGTAGCGTAGCCAGGTCCGGAGCACAGGGGGAGCGGCGCTATAAAAAGGTGCCTCCCCGCTTCCCCTGTACTCACCCGGTGGCGCAGTCTGGTCCAGTAAGGCGAACCGGCAAGAGCCAGCACTGTGCCGGACCATGCTGGCTTCCCCGCAGTGGCAGGAGCAGCGGGCCTTTTAAAGCGCCGCCCGAGCCCCGCTGCCGGAGCTCCGGTGGCGCTTTAAAGGGCCCGCGGCTCCCCGCGGCTGCAGGAGCCGTGGGCTTTTTAAAGTGCCGCCCGAGCCCGGCTCTGGCAGCGGGGCTTGGGGGGTGCCGCTTCTGCTCACAGGGGCAGCGGCTGCTCCCCCTGTCCCCCTGGCTACGCTACTGGAAGGGGGCAGGCATGCAGAGAACCGAGTAACCTATGCTTAGCCAGATATGTCAGAAAAGTCCATGTGCTTTTCCTGGGGGTATAAGACTGGGTCGGAGTGTCTATTACAGTGGTGGGCAACCTGCGGGCTGCACGCAGCCCATCAGGGTATTCCGCTGGCAGGCCGCCAGACTGTATGTTTACATTTGCATGGCCGCCCACAGCTCCCATTGGCTGGGAACAGCGAACCGAGGCCACTGGGAGCTCTGGGCGGCCATGCAAATGTAAATAAACTGTCTGGCAGCCCACCAGCAGATTACCCTGATGGGCCACATGCGGCCCATGGGCAGCAGGTCGCTCACCACTGGTCTATTAGGTGAAAATTAGCATATGCAAACTAGCAATTTACCAACATGAATGAGTTCTGCACATCCAGAGGAGGGCAGTTAAAAATCAGGCCATTTTTAAACACCATGGGAGAAACCACAGAGTTGGGGAAGTTTCAAAGGCACGAGTGGCAATTAGGCACCTAACTCCCATTGAAAGTCATTATTAGTTGTGCCTTTAAAAATATTCCAGGAATGGCAAAAGCAACAGCTTCTGGGGTAGGCTCAGGTGATGAGAGAGATGGCAGAGAGAATGGGGGAGGGGGAAAAGGAGGAGTCCATCTACACAGACCCAGAACTGATAACATATTAATAGCAATGACACCATTCCCCTTTCCCTTCAGTGAAGAGATGCTTGGCAAGTGCTCCAGGCTCCTTGGGCAGCCTTAAGCAGAAACTGTGGGCTCTCGTTGCAGAGGACAATGGCAGGACAGTAGAGAAGATGAAGATAAAATAAAGGGATATCCATAGTGTCAGAGTTCAGGGCAACTGCACCTTTGTTTCCCCATAGTGGTTCAGCAAGGGCACCCACTCTTGGGCTTCTGGCCCCTAGTTGTTGCTTTTTTTGGGTGGAGACCTGTGTGTGTGTCTGTCTCTCAACTGGGGTATTTCCAAGTTGAATAGTTCCCTGCCTTCACTATGATTTTCCCAGCAAAATACAGACTGCCTAAGCAGGCCTGTTTCTTTTCTCTTCTCAGAGATGGCACACAGTATGATTGCCACAGTTATAAGTTATCACACAGTTGTTTCTAAGCAAGCAGATTTATTCTTAAGATAGAAAGCATTACAGAGAAAACATTAAAAACTATAAAAGAACCTACATGCATGCTAATAAGCTTACCAGAAATCACTCCCTCGCTTCAACAAGGGTTCTGGTTGATGATTAGTCCTTCAAACCCTACACAGGGTTCTCTGTGGTTGTGAATTCATCACAGCTTCAGCTCAGAATGAGCATTCGGTCTTATGGGGCCTCAGTAGGACAAGGTCCTTCCAACCTTCCAATGGACAAGGACCTTGGACAAGAAATCCTGTCCATTTGCTGGATCAGAAAGGCGGCCCTGAGCCAGTTTAAAACAGGCTATTTATCCAAAAATGGCATCTTCACAAACCTGCACATAATTCCCACCCTCCACAATTACCTAGGTCATTTACATCCACCAACCCGCCCCCATTCACCATCATCTATCCACACTCATCTCTTATCTTCCCAACGCTAAGGAAAAAGTTGCATGTGTGAGGCTTAAGTGGGTGTCCCAAATTCAATACATTTTGTGGATGGCAGATCCACGGCTGGAGAATGTTTTCTGTGCTTGTTCATGTTTGCCCAGAAACATCTATTCCCCTTTTAGGCACCATCAGGAAAACCTTCAGCCATTCAGCCATGGTTCATCTATGACTGGAAGATATCAAGTATCTGTGGAAGAAGAAAACTCTATCAGGTACTGTACCACCATTTCTTTCCACTTCTTCTCTATGCAATGATACATTGACCCTGGCATTGCCAATAGAGGGGAATGACCCAAGATTTTCAATTGAGGCTGTCCTTTTTGTCATAATCTCATCTCTCCCCTCCCCCAAATAACTTTTTTCTGCTCCCTACTAAATATAATGATCATAGGAATATTTATAATGTGTTCTTCAGTGATGAGGTCCCAGCTGTGCATCATTGGTACCTAGCTGTGACATCATAAAAAAGGCCAATCAGGCACTGTTTGTGCACAATACAGTGTCCCCAAAGCCATACTCCTAGAAGAGATGAAATGAGTTACACAAGCTAAAGATGCTGGGTGAGTGGCAGCGAAGAAGCCCCACCACAGGGAAGCAACAGCTGACCTATCTGTCTGCCCTCCTTCCTAACAAGCGCTGCTACTGTATGGAAGGAGCATAGGGGTTGGTAATTGTCTGAAGGAGAGGTAAGCAGATGGTGGTTGGAGTTATCCGAACACTTTCAAACTTTACATGAGGTTTGGTTTGAGGAACGAATGACATTTGTGAGGGGTTCTTATTCTAGCCCAATTGATTTGCTCATCCCTTTCTAACTGGTACCTTAGGGAATCAAAGCACTCAGTGTGAGAAGGGACTCCATCTCTATTTTTTTTTAATCTGGAAAAACTGAGACTGTTAACTCAGCAGAATTGACTGAAGTTTATTATTTCACTGGAACAAGGAAGATTGTGCAAAGAATATGAAACAGAAGGTTAAATGAAATATAATTTGAAAGCAATATAGACAGATATTAAAAAAGAGGGAAGTTAGTATGGCAATTTGATTCATACACGAGGTGCTGTGATCCTGTAATACTGTAGTATATATTTGATCCAGGGAACTTCCCTGCTTAATTTACCTCTCTTCCCCATCTCTGTGCTACAGCATTACAGGAGCCTCCAAATGTTCTACAGTAAGGCAGACTCTATTTTGAGGGTGATGATATGGTGTTGGCTGGTTCTTTGAAATATTTCCTTCTCATCTCCATCTGGCTGGGGTTTAGATGTAGCCACTTGCTCTTCAGCTAGTCGCAGACATCATTCAGGCACTAGGATTAGTGGGGAATGGTGCTGTCAGCATTTGATGGGAAGGAAGTATAGTAGCTGTAGATATTGCTGGCATTTGACAGTATCCTTTGCTCTGGAATGGGAGACTAGATTTGGAGCTGTAGTCTAGGAAAGGTAGGTAGCACTGGGTGGCAGCCTTACATGAGTCCTACCTTTGGAAATAATGGCAAAATATGGTAAACTCTATTGGTTTGCAGTGGGTAAAACATGGATATTATTAATGGGGATCCTTGTAGGTATATCTTCAGTTTATTATCCGGTCTCTCTGTTCATTAGACTCTCCTGTCTTCATTTCCCCCCTACTTTTTCTGCATCTTTCTTTTGTTCCCTCATTCACTACCTTCTGAGTTCTTCCCTCCTAGCCGCCTCCTCTGTTCTTTTAGAAGGTATTAAGGCTGCCTCTCATGCTTCCTCAGAGCTGACCAAGTGCTGAAAGAATCACTGAGCTAATCAGCAAGCTCTGGCTCTTGAAAAAGTGTACCAAAAAACCTCTTTAGCTTTTGGCAGAAAGTGATTGAAGGGGAAGGGTGGGCTGGCACCAGCCCAACACACGCATTTAAACAATAGGCCTGCCAAGCCAAAACAAGTGTAGGGAAAGTGTGAAAATTGCACAACTGGCAATTTACTCCCATTATTGAGCTTTGCCTGTCCCCATTAATGGCACAGAGATCTACTACAGGAATACTATTTTAAGTGACAGCAGTGTGTATTACCACTGAAAACACTTCACATCCCATTGCATTGTCACTGCATAAACACTTTTGAAATACATCTTTTGTGCAGAGACACTGAGTTGGTAAGTGTAGCTGAATGAATATCATTTCTGATTCTGCTCAAACTGGTTGGGTTCTGAGCTGGGATTTCTTTTCCCTGTTTTTTACCTCATTTCCTACTGTAACAAAGCTATTATGAAGGGGTTACATTTTAATTAAGTGAACGTAACTACCCTGTAGTTACACTGCAATTACTTTGTAATTACATTGTGGTTATGCTTTGTGATACCTACAATTACCACTAATTCATGTAACTGGTTAATTAAATGAGTGAATTTTTTATTATCGCTTGACTTTCAGACTTAATACATCACATTTTAATTACTCTGAAATTATACTTTGTATATATACCAAAGGGCTTACAACAATAGACTGACTTACATTTTGTTATAACTTACATTATTATGTTAACCTAAAATAGTCTGTTTTTGAGTTTTTTGTCTGTGTTTTCAGTTGTCTATTATTTGCAATAGAGCCCCGAGACCAGAGCCCCATTGTGCTAGGTGCGGTACAAACATATAACAAAGAGACAGCCCCTGCCCTGAAGGGCTGATAATCTAAGTGTAAGACTACAGACAACAGGTGGATACAATAAGCAGATGGGGGCAGCACAAAGAAACAATTAGGGTATGTTTATAGTAGGGGTGTATCATCTGTGTCCTGGCTCACATGCATGTGTCGGTGCATGAACTAAGCTTGCTGCCAGAGTCCACACAGCAGAGCGTGCATGTACCACACCCAGTGTAGCGGCATCCATGCCAATGGTGCAGCTACATGTTGTTTTGTGCTTGGATTCATATATCCCACAGTCCCAGTAGTCCTTGAGACCTGCAGCTGCTTTAGTGCTTGGTTTGCAGTCTATCGTGGGAGAACTTGTCCGTCCTTCACAGACACCCGTGTGGAAGTGCTTTCAGCAGCCATATAAGCGTGCCTGTCACTTCTGGATGTGCAAGTCATTCACTTCTGTCTGTTCCAACCCAGGACCAAGCCATGGATGCATTTAATCAGCTGCTCCTGCTTGCGGGTAAATGGTTTATGCAGTGGAGCAGACATTTGGGGGGATGCTGGATGGCATTCCAGGATTGCTTTCCGAGATGAAGAAGGCACTGGGACTCATAGGAGGCTGTATTCATGACAGACTGTACAGACCTAATGCATGCCACAATTGGTGCTTATTTTCCATGTGTGGAGCAGGATTTCTGGTGGGACCACATTGTCCTTCAAACCTGGGTTAACAAGTAGTGCTTCCAGAACTTCTGCATGAGGAAGCAAACCATCCTGGAGCTGTGTGAGGAGCTAGCCCTGACCCTCCAGTGCCAGAACACTTGATTAAGGGAGGCCATGGCAGTGCAGAAGTGGGCTGCTACTGCCCTTTGGAACCTGGCTACCCCAGACTGCTACAGGTCTGTGGCTAGCCCGTTTAGTGTCAGCAAGTCAGCTGTGGGGGTAGAAGTGTGCTAGGCTGTCTATAACTGCCATAAGCTGGGAATGTGCGACAAGGGATGGATCACTTGATGATTACCTGTTCTGTTCATTCCCTCTGGGGCACCTGGCAGTGGCGATGGAACACTTTTTATAGTGGGGGTGCTGAAAGCCAGCGAAACTGCTAAGCCCCTTTTTTACCTCACGCCTCCCCTTAGACCTGTCCGTGCAGGGCCGGCTCCAGGCACCAGCCAACCAAGCATGTGCTTGGGGCGGCACCTTGCAAGGGATGGCACTTGTGGTTTGTTTTTTGTTTTTTCTTTGGCGGTGGCGCTCAGGTTTTTTTTTTACTTCGGCGGCGGCGTGGGGCTCGGGGGGAGGGGGTTGTTTCAGTGGGGCGGCGTGGGGCTCGGGAGAGGAGAGGGGAGCGGGGGTTGTTTCAGTGGGGCGGCTCGGGAGAGGAGAAGGGATGGGGGGCTGTTTCAGTGGGGTGGCGTGGGGCTCGGGAGAGGAGAGGGGAGGGAGGGGTTGTTTCATCAAGGCAGGGCGGCGCAGGGCTCGGGAGAGGAGAGGGGAGGGGGGGTTGTTTCAGTGGGGCGGCGTGGGGCTCGGGAGAGGAGAGGGGAGGGGGGTTGTTTCAGCGGGGCGGCGTGGGGCTCGGGAGAGGAGAGGGGAGCAGGGGTTGTTTCAGTGGGGCGGCGCGGGGCTTGGGAGAGGAGAAGGGATGGGGGGCTGTTTCAGTGGGGTGGCGTGGGGCTCGGGAGAGGAGAGGGGAGGGGGGGTTGTTTCAGTGGGGCGGCGTGGGGCTCGGGAGAGGAGAGGGGAGGGGGGTTGTTTCAGCGGGGCGGCGTGGGGCTCGGGAGAGGAGGGGGAGGGGGGGTTGTTTCAGCGGGGCGGCGTGGGGCTCGGGAGAGGAGAGGGGAGGGGGGGTTGTTTCAGTGGGGCGGTGTGGGGCTCGGGAGAGGAGAGGGAAGGGGGGGTTGTTTCGGCAGGGCAGGGTGGCACGAGGCTCGGGAGAGGAGAGGGAAGGGGGGTGTTGTTTCGGCAGGGCAGGGCAGCACGAGGCTCGGGAGAGGAGAGGGGAGGGGGGTTGTTTCGGCAGGGTGGCACGGGGCTCGGGAGGGGGCGGGTTGTTTCGGCAGGGCAGCACTCGTTTTTTTCCCCCTGGGGTGAGGGGGGAGCTCGGTGTTTGTTTTTTTGTTTTTTTTTCCGCTTGGGGTGGCAAAAAGGTTAGAGCCGGCCCTGTGTCTGGCCCCCCCATCCCCTAGAGCTGGGACCAGGAGCAGGGCCGTAGCTCCGGGAGGGAGGGGACATGGACGGGGCAAGGGGGCTGAGGCTGGGGGCAGGCATGGAGCCCCAGGCACTGGGCCAGCAGCTGGGATGCAAGGCCATGAACGGAGCCCAGGGCACGGACGTGGAACTGGCAGCTGGAACCCAGAATGCAGTGCTGGGAGTGGAGCCCTGGGCGTGGGGCCAGCAGCTGGGACCCCAAGTGCAGGGCCAGGAGGAGCGGAGCCCGGGCACGGGGCGGTAGCCTGAGCCCTGCGTAAAACCTGGGGGTGATGCAGAACCCCTGCACATCTAGTTACCACGCCAATGGCACCTGGCATTGGCCACTGTTGGATGACAGGATATTGGGCTAGATGAACCTTTGGTTTGACCCAGTATGGTTGTTCTTATGTTCTAATGAGCTGTGACTTACGCATGTGCAGTTGGCATTAGAAATGTGCAAGGAATAACAGCTGGCTTTCGCAGAATGGGGTTTCCCAACTGTACTGGGGGCCACTGGTGGCACATGGCCCATAATTTGCCTGCAACAGGGAACAAGTGAATATGTAAACTGCGAAAGGGACTGTGCCATCAGTCTGCAGGCTTTGGTGGATCACAGAGAAAGGTTCATGAATACCAGTGTGGGTAGACAAGATGCATGAAGTGAGGGTTTTTGGGAACTCAGGACCATACCTGTTGGGAGGAGCCCTATTTCCCCCTGCTATTGTTGTTATCAATGGGGTATTGGTTCCTACTGTTAATTTTGGGGAACCCCCCTACCTGCTCTGGCCATGGCTCATGGAAGCACATGCGGACAGCACAGCACCTGTCAGGAGACGGTTCAGTTAAATTCTCAGCAGTTGCTGGGTAGTGGTGGAGTGTGCATTTGACAGGCTGAAGACAGGATGGTACTGTTTACAGAATCATTTGGATACCATTGTGGCTAATCCCATATTTGTGATTATTGCTTGCGGAACCCTCTACAACATATGCAAAGTTAAAGGAGAATACCTTTGTATGGAGTGAACTCAAGACATCATTGATTTGCAGGCCAGGTACATGCAAGCAGAAAGAGTACCTGTCCTCTCTGGGGCTGTTTCCTGGCATGTAAGGGAAATAAGGGATGCCTTGTGTGCCTCCATATTTGCAAGGCAGGGTTCTGTAAATGACCTATGATGATGTAATTGGGCCCTGGACTGTGCGTACTGTTAATAACTGTTACCTATGTTCTCACTTTTCTCCTGTCACTTATGGACGCATGCCTTACTGCATGAGTTGTTGGGGGACACTGCAATGCTGGGGGCCGTGCTCGCCCAGCACACAGCCTGGGCACACTGCAAGGGTGACCAAACCCCAGCATGCAGTGTGTTGGTGCACACGGAACTGAGGGGTCAGCCACCTAGGCATCAAACAGTGATCGATCGAGGCATCCCACACCATTGTGTGGGTGTCTGGTGACTAAGGGCCTCGGATGGGGCTATGGCTGTGTGTTTCATCTCTTTTAAGTATGCATCTGAACCCCTTTATTATGATCCCTGATAACTTTCACTGTTCATGCAGAAAGCCATCAGAAATAATCCCCATCATTGCAAAACATAATATGTCACAGGAAAAGACAAAGATATGGCCAAATGTGCAGAACAGCCAAGTGCAACATACCTCCCCACAGCTAAACTCACAAGCAATAAGTGTGCATGTAGGTGTAAGTAAAACTTGCAAAATATACAACTGTGTGAAACCTTATCAAACAATTAAATAACAAATACAAACCACAATAAATAAATAAATAACTGAAATAGTAATGTAAAACAGAATCAATACGTATCATAACATAATATCAGTAATATCATTTATAGTAACAGAAACATACTTAATATAGTACTGTACATAATATGACAATAAGATAAAATAAATTAGTAAAATAATAACAGCTACTACATAATTAATAAGTAAATGCATAAATAATAAATAGTACATAACCAAGTCTGCAGCATGAAACTGTAACAGTGAAAACTCCAAATTATATAAGTATAAAAGACAAGCAAGTAAATATGATAGATAACTGTTCAAAATGGCAATGAAAACTTAGAATAGCGCAAAACATAATTTTTGTAACTGTCCAACACAGGGAACACACAAATAACCCACTGTACACATCAAACTGTCAATAGTCCACAATGCAATTTCAGCAGTGCACATTGGCATCACTCACTGCACTATACTGTACTGTCAGGGATAATGTTTAGCAGCTGCTGATTCTTCTTCTTCTTCTTCTTCGAGTGCTGTCCCTGTGGGTGCTCCATTCCAGGTGATGGTGCGTCCTGGCGCCGTTGATCGGAGATCTTCAGTAGCAGTGCCTGGTCGGGATGCACTGTCACCTGGAGTGGAGCACCCACAGGGACACACATCTCAAAGAACCTCAGTTACTGCAAGGTGAGTAACTTTCTCTTCTATGACCCTTACCTTGACCTTCTTCTGCAGGGCTGTGGGAGCGTCGATGTTTGTGCAGGCGTGGGCTCTGCATTGATTTCAGCATGTGCAGCTATGGAGGAGACTCCTATTGGCATATAAACCTGTGTAACTACAGACCCTGCAGCTGGCACAGGAGCTTTGATTTCAGGTGACTGTGGACCTGCCAATGGAGCTGGCTGAACCAGCCTGCTGGCTCATGCAGTCACCCGCGGCTCCAGGAACAGTTGGTCCTCCTCCTTGTTCCTCCTCTCTTCTGCAAAGAAACTCTCTAGCGGTCTGTCCTTATGGAATGTATCCCTCTCCTCCTTGGTCCTCTGGAAGGCAAGGTGCTTCTTGCTCCTTTTGGTCACATTCCTCTTTATATGGAAATGCTGCTGGCGACTAGTGGTGTCTGTAGTGGTTCACAGGAGGTCACACCAACAGGCGTTTAAGTGCCTCCTAACTGAATAAAAAACACAGTATATTATTTGAATGACCATGTGGAGGACAAAAAAAAAAAGAGTTAGCTTTCATTGTTCTCACAAGGCCATGACTTACAGCATCAAGGAATGCTTGAAAATCCCTCCTTCAGTTTTTCTCGTGAGAAGACATTCTCACTTCTGGCACTGGAGGCGTCTCTTTCTTTCTCTCACTTACACACTCACGTACACACACAGCCTCTCTCTCTCTAGTAAGTAACACTGCATATTTTTTAATAGAAAAAGTTTTGGGAAGTGGAACTTCCTTGGAGAGGGTAGGGTGAAATAATGTATCAAGGACATCTACCAATTGCAGCTCTAACTTTTGTCTTGGGCAGTGGAAGCAATCAAGGACGTAAATATTTTCGAAATAACCGAATGGAAAAATACTTGTAAGGGCCAGGCAATGGATAGCCAGTGTGCACTAGTCAGTTACCAAGTTGCAGTCAGGAGATGTGTAGCAAGGTCTGGGTTGAGCCAGGTCAGGATACCAGAAGTTGGAATCCTTCAGGCCCCTCTCCCCAGAGTGATGCCAGTCCAGGCTTCTTGGGGTGAGTCCTATGGAACTCCCTCACAGTGTTTGGGGCATGGACATGGGAAACAGGTTCTCCATATTGTCTTTGGGGCCCATGTGATCTTTGGGGCTGTAACTCATGTGTCCATTGGGAATTGAGGATGGCATATATTTCATACGCCTTGTGACCCTGCACTTTGACTGGGGGAGGCAGTGATGTGGTTCAGTCGGGAAAGGGATTCTCAATATAGGACTTCATAAATGAAACCTGAAAACCTGGTTATATTTTGAGGGACTGTGGAAGGTAACTGGGTTGATCTGCTGGCATATTTTGAGGGTCCCAGCAACTGGTGGTGCAGTTTTTGGGAAGGTCAGTTGGCCTGGAGATGCTTTGTGGCAACTCACACCTTCTGGCCTACTGTGAATGCCAGTGCTTCCTGTCACTGATGGTCCACATGCCTCTTGTAAGCCTTCTTCACCTATTTTAGGTGGTTCTTGAGATCCTCCAGGATGAGATGGATCTGTTGGATCCAGTTGGTGGTGGCTGGGTTTGGGGAGGCTGCTGGTAGTGTTGGGTGAAAACAGGGGTGGATCCTGTAATTTGTGAAGAAGAAGCTCTGACCTGTAGATGCATAGTTGATGTTGTTTTATGAAACATCACACAGCATACAGCAGGAGTGTGTACCAATTATCCTGGTGATAGTTCATGAAACACCTCAAATATTGTTCTAGTACTTGGTTCACCCTTTCTGTTTGTCCATCTGTTTGGGGTTGGTACACAGTGGAAGTGGATATGTGGATGTCTAGTAACTTGAATGCATTGTGCCAGAAGTGAGAGGTAAACTGTGGGCATCAGTCTGAAACTGTGTGTTCTAGAAGTTTGTGAAGATGAACCATGGTTTGCACCAGGAGTTGGGCAGTAGTTTCAGCATTGGACAGGTGGTGGCAAGAGCTGAAGTGGGCCATTTTAATCAGATGATCCATCATTGTTAAGACTATTGTGTGGTCACTAAGTTCCACAATGAAGTCTAGGGTGATGGCAGATCAAGGTCTGGCTGGAGTATCCAGAGGTAGTAAGGTGCCAAGAGGTCTAGTTCGGGGTGTCTTGGTACATGCACAGCACTCAGAGGAGTCCACATAAGCTTGGACTTCAGCCTGTATGTGGGGCCACCAGAAAAAAGGGGCAACCATGCAGAAGGTCCTAAGGTGGCCAAAGTGACCCTCCAACAGAGTGTCTTTCCATAGTTGTAGCACCTCAGCTGGGGGCTCCCTGGGGGAATATACACTGTTTGCACTTACTGAAATATATTATTGCATCCCACATAGAGTGGTGCATCTTAGACCCTAATGGTGTAGATTGTGTTCCTTGGGTGACTGAGCCTTCTTTTGTGATGGACCAGATGAGGGAGACCAAGTTTTGATAGATTGTCTCACTGATAAAGTTACTAGGTTTGAGGAAGTAGGTGGGGCTTAAAGGTAGGTTCCTTGTTTTCCGAGTTGTATCCCCCTTTTGTGATAGAATGTTTGCTTTCCTGTTTCGGTGCCCCAGGAGGTAAGTGATCATAAACTTGAATCAAGAGAATAACAAGGCCCACCATACCTGGTTCAAAGCTCAAGCCTTGCAGAGTCACTCGAGGTTCTTATGGTCAGTAAAAACATGTACTGGGTACTGTGCTCCCTCAAGGAGGAGACACCATTCTTGCCAAATAGGGAGGAACTGGTTGCAAATTTGAAAGTGGAAGGCAGCTTGGTGAAAGTGATCATGAAATGGTAGAATTCATGATTCTAAGGAATGGTAGGAGGGAAAACAGCACAATAAAGATAATGGATTTCAAGAAGGCAGACTTCAGCAAACTCAGGGAATCGGTAGGTAAGATTCTCTGGGAAACAAGTCTAAGGGGAAAAAACAGTTTAAGCTGGCAGTTTTTCAGAGAGACATTATTAAGGGCACAAGAGCAAACTATCCCACTGTGTAGGAAAGATAGGAAGTATGGCAAGAGACCACCCTGGCTTAACCAGGAGATCTTCAATGATCTGAAAATTAAAAAAAAGACCTACAAAAAGTGGAAACTAGGCCAAATTACAAAGGATGAACATAAACAAATAACACAAATATGTAGGGATAAAATCAGAAAGGCCAAGGCACAAAATATGGCAGGGCAGGGCTGAACTGAGATGTGGAAGTGGAACGGTCCATACGCACAAAAGGGGAGGGGTAAATGCTGAGCAAGGAAATACAAACAGCAGGTTACTTCTGGTCCATAGAGAATAAGTGGGAGAAAACTGAGGAGGCTGAATGGTGGGAAGATACAGGACACAGAATTGTTGGAATGATGGTGGAGGACTATGTAGACTCCAGAGTGATTCACTGCATCATTGCTGTATTCATACCACAAAGTGGGTGGCTAGAGACGTGGATCAAATATTAATGCTTTTTCTTACTCACACCCCCAGGCAGGTACACTAACTTACATTCTCTGTGCCCCTGGACACCCATTAGAGGGCTTCCCATGTGGATGGTGGGGCAGGGGGTAGGGGCAAAAACACACCCCTTGACATGCATAAAGCTGGAAGTGTTAACATACCCATAGATGATACTAGGCTGCATGATTACCTGTGACCACAATAATCCAGCTGCTAGCAGTATGATCATACCTAAACTGATTGGGTATAATCAGCTGATTATACCTAAACAAAATCTTGTGTGTTTCAAGGCTAACAGATGACTCATAACTTGATCTGGAAAAAGAGGGAGGGCTAGTCAGGATGAGGGGGTGGACACCTGGCTTCAAGACTTGCCTCCTGACACCAACGTTTTGTAGTGTCCTGTCAGCCCTACAAGCCCTTTGAAGTAAGAGCAGTTCTGGCTCGCTACCGCAGTGGCACACTTAGCACATAGGGAGTTAGTCAAAGCAAGTATCAACCCTACCTTGCACTTCAGTGGTGAAACCCTAAATCCAGTTAATTAATAGGAGTTTTGCCATTGACTTCAATGGAGCTAGGATTTCACTTAGGTTTACAGCGCTGCATTCCTGGTGTGGAGGTTGATTTTACTTAATGTTTTGGTTCTGAGGCACCATTTAAGTGGCATATCAGAATCACTTGCACTTCAAAGGATTTACATAATCCCGGGAGCCCCGCAAACCTTTGATGTGAGAAGGCTGCAGGGAGCAGCTCCTTTGTACTCAGCTCTCAGCTTCATTCCCTCCCCCGCCGGCCTCTCCTTTTAATCTCCAGCAGCAACTCTGCTAGCTGGAAGTAGCCGTAAGCTGGCCAGCAGAGCAGGGCTGGCACACTCTGCCAAAGTGCCTCCTGAGCCAGCCAGGAATCGTTGCAACATGCTCTCACTGGCCAACAGGAATCCTGCCCTATCCTCCTTCATCCGCCTGTCTTCCTTCCTCCACCCCAGGAATCCCACCAAAAACTCCCTGGTCTCCCCGCCCTACATCTGCCTCTTCTGTGGATCCTGCTATGTTCCCCACCACCCGCAACATCAACTCAAATTTCACCTAACTCTCCTGCTCCCCTGGCTTCCCCACTCTCTTGACTTACTATCTGCTCCCTGCTCCTTATTACCCCTCCCCCATCTCTCTAGCCATTCCCACCCCCCACAGACACTACTTCCTGTCTCCCAAACATCTAGTCTTGATTTTAACAATACATCAGGAATGAAGAGATTAACAAAACTCACATGTGGATAACTAGAAGTGAACTCTTGAAGTTAACAGAAGTAGGTCACCCCCTTTTTTGCTTTGGACCTCTCCTTTCCTCCTCCTCAAACCTCTAAATTTGTTTTAATGATTTTCTTGCAAAGAAAAAAACTAACCACAGAAAAAGTTTGAGACTGAGTAGAAAACAACGTTCTAATAGAAAGGCAGAGAGACCTCCACAGCCTGGATTATTCCTTATTGCCACATTCTGCTATTTGACAGTGCCAAAGACTGCCTGTGTGACCGTGGCAAATCACTTATTCCTATGTGCTTCAGCTTTGTCATTTGTAAAATGGGGTTAATAAAACTTACTCCCATCACAGGGAGGTTTAGACTAGGATTTTAAAAGGGGACTAAGAGTTAGGCACTCAGATCCCATTGAAATTTGATGAGATTTTGGCACCTAACTCGTTTATGCTCCTCTGAAAATCCCAACCTACATTAATTAATGCTTGTAAAATGCTCTGAGACCCTTCGATGGAAGGCACTGTAGAACATCACAGTATTATTATTTTTATATCTGCTATTCACAGTGGCACTCAGGGAACATTCACAAACCACTCAGCCATCTACTCACCCAGAGAGAACAAACAGCCTTGGCTTATTGTGCAGAAGACTGGGGATCAAAACTAAGTTCTGGATTTTTACTCCTAGGAATACAACTAACTGCTGAAATGTCAAGCTTGATGTGCTGGGGTAGGGTGGGATGAGAAAAAAGGGGGCAGTAAGGGGAAGGATGCATTAAGCAGCCCATTTTTAAACCATCTTTTCTACATGTAGAAAAATTAACATAATTATCTCTTTTCTGGTAAGTGACTGCTGTTGTGCTTTTGCTGTTTATATGTATCTAGAGGGAAATTGTAGGCAGTGCCTGCCAAGTGTATCCCCAGAAATATCTTTGAAACTGTCATCTGCAGGCATTGAACATCAGCAGTTGTTTGATCTCTCTCTCAACCCCCACCTCCCACTTGCTGGCTTGCTTATATAGAGGAGTTTAGCATCTTAATTGGATGTGAAGTACTAGACACTTGACTTTGGGACAAAAAAGAAGTCCAACTAATATTATAGTTTGAGTCCCTGGGGATATCCCCTCATCAAAACAATGCAGCTTCAGTTTGAGATAGAGAACAGGGAACAGCTGGTCAAAGTATGTGCATTCTAGAAAAAAGGACATGAAACTGGGGAAGAGTCCCAGTCACTAGGAAAGTTGGCCAGTTCTCCCCTCTTCCCCATCAGAAGAGTGAAGGTCTGCAACTGTAGTCAGCTCTTGTGCAGGGGGTATGATGGGGAGATTCCCTATGCCCTTGTGGGCTGTCCAACCACATAGGTGCTAGCCATAATCTGGCCTTTTCTTACTAAATGTGTAGTTTAGTATATATTTTCATGCTAATGCATACCATTACATATACAGTAGCGACTAAGAACAGGATTATCTGAGTGTGTCTGCCTAAGACCTTATCCTATGAGAGGTGCTGAAAGGCCTTAACTCCCAATGAAGACAATAAGGTTAGACAGGTTTAACTGGGGACATAATAAAGATCATGCATGTGAAATACTTTGATTTTAGCAGTGATGTGAGAGAAGAGAAAAAAACTACCTTGATTATTGGAGCTGAGTTTTGCACATAGAAAATGCATCTCTCTACTATGAAAACTTGATGGAGTAAAACTATCACTGATACACTAGCTCTTATTTGCCCAGCCATCTATACAGCCTGCCATGGTTAACTAGTAATTTGTGAGAGATGAAGCAGGATGTTGTGAACTCCAGATTTGGAGATTTTGGACTGGATAAGAATAGATTTTTTCAGCTATGGAGTACTGTGGGTTCATGGCACAAAGTTATGCAAGAATCTGGCTAGGGGCTTGTCTACACAAGACTTTATTGTGCAGCAAGCCAATGTGTGAAACTACACTGCACTAGTTTGCTGTGTACTATGTCTGATGTGGACACTGCTAAAGTGCACTACAAGGTCAGTAAATGTGCTTTAACATATTCCTGTTTCAAATAGTAGTATGTCAAAGCACACTATGGAACCTCAGTGCACTGTAGCAATCTCCGCATTATACATTATTGTGTTGCAAGCTAAGTGTGCTGTAGATTCACACCCTGGCTTGTCTTGCACTAATATCCCATGTAGGCAATCCCTAAGACTGCAGAACTGATCTCGGTTCTTCCACCCTATGGTAAGGTGGAGGAGCATGTGTTCATTATGATCAAGAAAAAGAAAACGTCTATGTAGGAAAGCCCGAAGTTGTCCAGATCCCGCTCTGATAATCACAGTGAAGTTGGTTGGAAGCAACAATACTGAGTTGCCAAAATAGGTGATGGAAAAAAACCACAAAAGAGGCAACTTGGAATAAAACAAAAAATAGTTCAAAAAGCACTGATTTTTGTGGCTCAGAAAACAACATAATTCATAACATGCTACTTGGATTTGTAATTGCTTTATGAAAATATTGGGCCAGATCCAAAACTGGTGTAAACTGGCACAGATCAACTGACTTCAGGGAAGCTATGCCAATTTACACCAGTTAAGGATCTGGCCTATTATCTTCATATGCTACAACAAAATTCTGAAACTGAAAAATATTGGCAGAATTAAAATATTTTAAAACTCCCACTGCATGTATATTTACTTCAGTTTAAAAACCAACAGCACCACATTTGCTGCCCACTTCTCAGCTGCCTCATCCAGGCCAGGAACTCCTAGATTCAGTGCTATTTCCTATATACACCCTTTGATCCATGTGGCAGAAACATCATTTTACATTATTATTCGCTATTTGTAGTGCTGTGGGGCGTAGGAGTCCCAACTGTAGGCCAGGACCCCCTTGTGATACACCCTCTTGAAGGTCTGGAAGTGTATGAGGCAAATATTAAGAGTTCAAGACAAATGCTATTGGAGTCACTGGGAAACTTTCCATTGAGCACAATGCAAGATGTAGCAGAAAAGCCCTGTTCTTGTTCCTTTCAAGACATATTCTGCTTGGTGACCATTCAGTGACATCATTTCTGGCTTTCTCGTGAGATATCTGGTTCTCCCTGTTTCTGATAAGACTGAAAATACTGTAAGAAATTCTCCTGCTATTGCAGCATTTACATTTTTGGCACCTGATAGATCTAGGATGTGCAGAGTCAGAAATGTGCAGCATGCAAAAATATTTTCAAAAGAGATTAACTCAATCAACCCTTTTACACTTCTAAAAAGGGGCCTTTCCAAGACTTGGGTAGAGAGTTGGGGTCATTTCTTATTTTAGCTATGGTAATTGGCCCATCTTTAGATATTTGTGTAATGAAGTATGAGACAGATGTAGCAATTACCTGCAACATGTTTGGGACATCTTATTGAATTAAGTTTAAAAAGTTTTATATCAGAGGGATAAATACCAGGGAGGGAGAGGAATTATTTAAGCTCATTACCAATGTGGACACAAGAACAAATGGATATAAACTGGCCATCAGGAAATGTAGGCTTGAAATTAGACAAAGGTTTCTAACCATCAGAGGAGTGAAGTTCTGGAACAGCCTTCCAAGGGAAGCAGTGGGGGCGAAAGACATATCTGGCTTCAAGACTAAAAGCTTGATAAGTTTATGGAGGAAATAGTATGATGGGCAATTAATTGATCTTTGACTATTAGCAGTAAATATGCCCAATGGCCTGTGATGGGATGTTAGATGGGGTGGGATCTGTGTTACTACAGAGAATTCTTTCCTGGAGGTCTGGCTGGTGAGTCTTGCCCACATGCTCAGGGTTTAGCTGATCGCCATATTTGGGGTCAGGAAGGAATTTTTCTCCAGGGCAGATTGACAGAGGCCCTGTTTTTTTTTTTGCCTTCCTCTGCAGCATGGGGCATGGGTCACTTGCTGGAGGATTCGCTGCACCTTGAAATCATTAAACCATGATTTGAGGACTTCAATAGCTCAGACATAGGTTAGAGGTTTATTACAGGAATGGGTGGGTGAGATTCTGTGGCCTGCGCTGTGCAGGAGGTCAGACTAGATGATCATAATGGTCCCTTCTGACCTTAAAGTCTATGAGTCTATGAGTTTTTGGAGTCCATTGTATTATAAATACGAAGTTTATGTATTATTGTGGGATTGCATGTAGCTTCTCTATGAGGGGAGATGTGGCCAATGTAAGCCCTGGAGAGTGTTATGAGCTTCAAAGGACTATTTTCAGCAATGTGCCTGAAAAGGAACTTTTGGGACAAAGTTAACTTGGTTTCCTAGGAAATACCTGTGGGGAGGGAAACACAAATTCCTACCTTCAGACCCAACTTTTTGAAGCTATGCCTTGAGGCGAGAAACCATTGTCTGCTGCCCTATTCTTGGAGTCTAAAGCTCAAAGGGCCAACCTGTATAAAAGAGTAACTCAGATTCATGGGGGTGCTTGTTCAGAGCTAACAGCTGTTATGAACTTATAACTACAGAAACATGTCTTGGTGGGGTTTGAAGGGCTGATCACTGGCCAGAGCCCTTGTTGCAGTTTGGGATAAACTGATTAGCATTCGTGTAGGTTATTTTATTGTTTTTAGTATGTTTCTCTGTATTGTTTTCATTTTAAGAATAAATGTGCTTGTTTAGAAAGGGCTGTATGATAACTTATAACTGTGGGCAATTATGCTGAGTTGAAAACAAAGTGCTGACGCTGGCCTGTTTAGACAGTCTGGCTTGCTGGGGAATTCACAGTGTAGGCAGGGCACTTGTATAGCCTGGAAAAAAAACCCTCAGGAGCGAGAGAGACACATGGGTCTCTACCCCAAAAGACATAGGCAGGGACTCCATGGGTGCATCGGGGCTGGAGCACCCACGGAAAATATAGTGGGTGCTCAACACCCACCAGCAGCCTCAGTGATCAGCACCTCCCCCTCCCCCCTCGCCGTGATCAGCTGTTCAGCGGCATGCAGGAGCCGCTGGGGGGGAGGGGGCAGAGTGAGGGTGGGGCATGCTCGGGGGAGGGGGCAGAACAGGGGCAGGGAGAGGCGAGGCGGGGGCAGAGCAGGGTCGGGAAGAGGTGGGGCAGGGATGTGGCCTTGGGGGAAGGAGTAGAGGGAAGTGGTGCCTAGGGTGGAGCAGGTGGTGAGCACCCCCCCACCCCCAGGAGTTGACAAAGTCAGTGCGTCTGTCAAGAGAGGTTATGGCTGAGGAGCTGGGAGCCTAAAAGTGGGGGTCATTGCTGGACCATGGCCGGGGGGTGGGGAGGGGGGAGGAGAGAATACAGGGGCAGATGCCCTGAACTTTGACAGAGTAATATTCAGATATTGACTGCACCTGAATGTCCAGGTGCATTCAATAGACTGGAGATCTTGGGTTTATAGTTTGCTTACAGCCTGTGGATACAAAAATATCAAGTCAATGGTTCTCCTGAGTAATGGATTGACTACACTGCTCTCTTAAGTGGATGTATAAGCATTAATTATCTTCTTCTGAAGGGCTTCACCTTTTAAAACCAGTCTGACAGGGAGATGGAAATCACTTCTCTGAGCTTTTCACACAGGGTTAAGAATGATCACTGGATTCTCATACATTTGGTATCCACCTTTTCTTTTCTCCTCATATCAGTCCTGTTTGCAACTAACCCCAGGAAAGGGTCCTCTCTAACTAAGAGGAAAAAAATCCGATTAACACTGAATCTTTTGTGCCTTGTCATTATTCTCTCAGAAGTATTTTTATTGAAAGTAAAAGCAGATGATGGCAGCAAATCCACTCCTCTCCTAGCAGTTCAGTTATGATTTGAACAGATGGTCTAAAACTTTTTTAGTGTTAGTGTCTTCATGTGCATCCAGTACCATGGGGCATATGCACTTTCTAGATCAGCCACACAATCCTAATGCGTATAAAGCTGACTTTTAAAGAACTGATACAACATTATTTTTAAAACTAGCTCATCAGGACACAGTAGCACTTTGAGCAGGGATACTTAATCTGCTTTTCTCTATTCTGTGCACGTTTTATAGACAAAACTCAGTGTAGTTCAATATCCTTTCCAATGAAGACGTTTTTTTTATTATTAATTATTTACTGAGTGCTGTCATTAAGATTGATGCAGTACAAAACAGAGGAAGACACTGTTCCTACCACAGGGAACTTAAATTCTGAGTTAGATAACATGGTAAATTAAGTATGTGAGTGGTGGCAGAGCACAGAGATTTTGCATTCTACACATGTATTGGGCCTGATCTACTTGCTCATCCACCAAGTTACAGTATTGTGCAGCTGAGATCAGATTCAGGCCCATAGTACATTGGGTAAGTAAATCATGCAATGCAGAATCAATCTGTGCAAAAGAGTCAGTTGCAGCTTCTGAGGTGAGTGTCTATCACAGCGGTAATTGTTAGCATTGGCGGCACTGGGGTACTGAAATGTCTTGTGTATAGATTTACATATCTTTGTAAAAATAAAAAATAGCTAACCATAACATTTGCCTGTACTTGTATCTTCCTTGACAGATGGATAGAAATTGCTTGGCAGTTGAGTTCACCATAAATAACGTTAAAAGCTGCAGTTGTCTGTACACCTCACTGAGGCCAATCTCCCACTGAAGTTGGTGAGAGTTCTGAGTGGGTCTGTAGGATCAGGCCTGTAACTTGATTTTATTTCCTACATAGCAAGTTACAGGGACATGGAGGTTGCACCCATCTCAGGGCTGCATGTGGCTCTCAGCTGATGCACTGTATTTCCCTGAGCTATGGGTCTGACTGATCCTGCTTCCACTTAAGTCCAATGGGCTTGAGCAAATGGCTTTGGATCAGGCCCTATGTGATCTAAATATTGTTTTGATGGTGCTCTCGGTTGCTCCTATTTTATCTTTTGTTCTGTGTTTTAATGGACACCTGACACTTCAAGAGGATGGGAGGTTTATTTGGGATTGATGGTGTCAATAAATTAATGGGGGATCCAACATAATATTTTTTTGTTTAGCACCAGCAATGTTCTCAGCACTGAATAATACACATATAAAACACAGCCCCTCTCCAAAAGTCAGTCTAAAAGATAGATACAAACAAGACAGGGCCCTGGGAAAATTATAGTTGGGAGGGAAGGGAGATAATTTAGTAATGAAATGTCATTTCTCGTCTAAGAATTCCTTAAGGATTTGGACAGCTTGAGTAACTTTCCTCTAAAATTATGAAATCATAGAATGAATTAAAATGATTTTGTGTAGAGTAAATCAGCCTGGATAACACACACATACCTTTATCATTTTAAAGAGGATGGTTAGGGGGTTAAATTAAGACATTTCTAAATATTTTATTTAGCAAGTAAAAATGTCACTTTAATCTCTTGTATCTTGAAATATTACCAAATCGATGAGCTGTGCTGATTCTAGAATTGCAATGTGATTGGTCATAAATCTAGTGTCATTTGCCTGATTGATGCAAGATGGATGAGTTTTTCTAGCCCCCTATATTTGTCTCTGTACTTTTGGAAAGGATCTTGCAGTCTGTGTGGGGCCTATTAACTTCAGTGAGGCCTTGTTTTGTGGCAATAGAATGAACAGGACCATAAGACAGGAGTCTAAACTACTTGGAGAAATGACGTATTATATTAATAGAAGTTGTGTTTAATTAATCTCCAAATAAATCCCGAGGAAAGCTAACTGGGTCTGCCCCTGTAAGTAATATAGGAATAGTAGATGGACCATTATTTCTAGGTGAGTTAGACAATTTACCTAGTTTGTTAATTTATTTTAAAGAAATATGTAACTACCTTTTTTTCTTTTTTTTTAATCAATGAAGGTGCTAAAGGTATGTTCCTATCCATTACAGGGCAGTCAGACATAGGTTAAAAGTGTCTTTTTAAAAATGTGTCGTTCCCTCCCACCCCCGCTAGCCTATGAAATCCTCTGGCACTTCCTGGTTCTCTCCAGATTATTCTGTGCTAACACAAGAGTCTCATGTAACCCAATCATGTGATTATGTCACAGATCAGAGATTTATTTTTCCAGTTGAAATTCACAGAGGGGAATTGTTTTTTTTAAAGTTTAGTTAAACTTTTCTCAACTGAATGCACCTTGCAAGCTTGTTAGTGGGGGCAGTCAGCACATACTGTATTTGAGTTTAATGCAGGTGATCATTAAAAACCCTTCACGTGACAATTACAGGGCTGGGAAGCAAATCCAATTCTGTTTGTGTTCCAGTTATAATCTCAAGTTTGGGTAACTCAACCTCCCCTGCATCATGATGCAATGTCAAAATGCATATTGCATTCTGGCAGGCAGAGCTGCTGACGTTCTTAATTTGGCCAGGACCCTTATAGGTTTTGTCAATCTATCCTAGCTAATTGCTTTCTTGGCCAATGTCCCAGACCTATGATGTCACTGGAGAAAGCTGCAACACTTCTATGCTCAGAATGCAGCAGTGTCACTCACAACTCTAAAATCCCAGTCTACTAACCCTGCTGGCTCTTCCTTTCAGATGCAATTTACTGCTCCAGGGTAGAGCTGGTAGTTTTTTTTCTTGGTAAATGCGGATACATCAAAACCAGGTTCTCAGGTAGAGACAGTGTGCTCCAGTCACCCCAGAATAGCCAGTGTTTGGGTGATTAGGGTACTTAGCTGGAATGTAGGAGAGTCAGATTCAAGTCCTTTCTCTGCCTGATACAGCCCAGGGACTTGAATCTGGGTCTCCCATATCCCAGGTAAGTGCTCCAACCATCAATCCATTGGCTATTCTGATGCGGTTTGGGCTGTCTGTTTTTTTATTGAGAGATATAAAAAGTCTTAGTTTTGCCCTGATGCCAAACAGGAAAAATTTTGAAATCTCAAAAATTTGGCAGGATAGGGAAACCATTTCCCACCCAACTCTACTGTGCTTCTTAAAAATTTGAGCACAAAAAAACTCCCACTGAAGCCAAGAGGCAGGTGCCAGGACCTAAGAGAATGAGGGGAAATCGTTCTGAAGACATTTAAAAATGAAGTGGTTGAGCTCTTGCTAAAAAAAAATCTTATTAAAATCAGCTGTTTTACTGGGGATACTGAAGGGTAGCAAATGTTGTAACTATTGGTCAAAATTGCTGTCTTCTTCTGGGATACAGTGTTCAGTTCTGGTCACCTGAAAAAATATAGCAAAAATAGAAGAGGTCCAGGAATTGGCAATAAAAATGATTTGAGGGCATGGAGAGACTTCCCTATGAGGAAGCCATGTCCCCTCGCTACACTCCTCAAGGTGTAACTTCAAAAGGATGGGACTGGAGGTAGGTAATTTACATTACCCTCCCCCCCAAGTGTTTCCTAGGAAACCCACTCAACTAAAATTCAAAGAGTCCTTTGATGCTCATAACATTTTCCTCGGTTTACATTAATTCTGTCTCCCACTTAAAGAAGTTACATACAGTCCCACAATAATACACAAATATTTGTATTTTTAATAAAATCGACTCCTAAAATACTTCATTCAGTAAGATTTATCTTAATTCAGTAAGGTTTGTACTGGAAATTGCCATATCTGTCACAACATTGTCACAGAGTGACTGGCCCTTTTAAGAAGCAGCAGGATCCAGTGTATCTGTGACTGATTAGCTGCCTCCCAACTGGTTTAAGAGAAGGCACCTAGGCCATATCCATTGGGAGAGACTGAACCAGGGGGGGAGTCAGCTAGGAAAAGGGGCAGATGAGAGCTACTAAGGAGGAACGGTGAGACTAGCTAGAAACAGGAGCAGTAGAGGAGAGTTAGTCCAGGGTACTATTGGGAAGAATAAATGTTGAGGAAAACTATGGGTGAGGACTGGCTTCAGCTGTGGGAACTTGTGCTGAATTACAGGAGAGCTTGAGTAGTGGCCCCTAAGCCAAAGGGGAAGACCCAGTCTAGTTAAGGGAACGTGAGCCTGAAACAAGAGGGTTGATGCTGGAGGGTGGATCCCAGGAGCTGGAGTAGGATTCTGCAATCTATAGAGATTTTGCTTGCATATGTAATATAGAAATGTGTTGAAATGTAAATAAGCCTAAAATTTTATTTCCTAAAAATAGGCTTGATAGTAGTCAAGTGAGGCCTGATCAAATATGAGTAAGGTGAAGAGAGGTAAGTTAGGACGTAACCTCTTGTTGTAACTGGCTTTAACAAGTGTATTCGATGAAATGTGAATGTTTTGGAAGAATGTGGTCTATACTGATAGTTATTGGAATATTTATGTAGATGTTAATTAAGATGATATTTAATATTAAATAGTCAATGAGGGAGTAGAAGGTATTTTGATTATGGTAGCAGAAATATAGATATAGTAAAAGGCAGACTTCATGCTAATTAATTATGGGGTGGTGTTGTGAGTGATTATGAAAGGGGTAGTAGGCTGAATTTAGAGAGGCGCACCCATCCACCATCAAGGTACTATTAGAGAAAAGATTGTACCCATTGTTCTCGTCCAGACTCTGATCATGCCTGCATGCCTCATGGCATCTTAGAGTTTGAGTATGAATGCAGTGTGTAGTTCTCCTGTAATGCTTGTTTGCTTTAACTCACAATTTTATTTTAAATAAACTGTTTAATTTTTTCACTCGTCATTCACAGTCCTCCACTAAATTAAATGATCTGTAATTACCCCGGAATCTCGAACCTTAAATAATTCAGTTTGGTTTTATTACTTATCTTTAAACTACTCATTGGAAACCCATAAATCAAAGGTTATAACTCCTAGGCAGGGAAGACTGGGTGAGTGGAACACTGTAGGAAGCCCCCTTGCAGCAGGCCTGAGTGGAGGGCTGTGGGAAGCTGAGTTCAGAACAAGGGATTGTTCCTGGATGGATGTTTCCTGAGCAAGGGTAGGACTCTCAGCCAAGGAGGCCTGGGGAGCGAAACACTATGGGGAGCTCTCTTGAGGGAGACCTGACTTGGGGGCTGTGGTAGCACAGTTGTGGGAGGGAAGAAACTTTGGTATCTCTCTGGTGAATGGTGTGGAGAGTTGGGGCCTGAAACAAGAGCCACGAAACTATGAACAGAGTGGAAACTGACTCTTGGGTGGGGAACATGGAAGTACTGTCCCCTGAGGGGGTATGGAAAAACTACTGTGACTGTACCTGTTCTTGGGGTGAGGGGGAAGTTGGAAGAAAGGGTTTTATTATGAGAGTTCTGAGGACTATTGTGCATGTATAAGAATAAATTATGCCCAAAGGTAGAATTTTCAATGGCTGCTTAAAGAGACTATTGTTTCTATGGCCAGACCAAGGGGAAACTGAGGAAGGTACACCTGTCATGCTGGCGCCTGCCCATGCCCTATGACATGTATACAGATAAAGAGCATGTGCACAGTTACTTTAGGTAGGTTTTTGATACTTAATTATCCTACTTTTATTGACAGATAAGGCTGAATCAGGACCCATCTTTGAAAGTCTTGGTGTAATCAACAGTGTGATAGTCAATGTGAAGATGTCAAGGAATGCTGAAGGCATTTCCCTTAACTTGTTATTTCCAGGCTTGAGGGATTTGAATGGGTGAAGAGGGTCCTTAATTATCACTAATTGTAGTCTTTTTAACTTCCTTTCTAAAAATACAGGATAGGTGTATCTCGGGGGTAGCTCTCCACAGTGAGAGGGGAGAGATGACACTTGCGCTGCTGTGAAGCTGCTCTGGATTGTACCAACCTTCCTGAAGGGGTCTGAGATGGCAACATACCACAGGATGTGGAGGGTCTTTGTGTCTAACATTTTATCATGGCTGAAAAATTCCTGAAATTAGTTACCCCATGAGCAGCCCACCATATTAAGCAGTGATGAGAACCTATCAGTTGGTGAGGCGACTCTCTGAAGGAGTGTGTACCATCACTTTCTTCTGAAAATATACCACAGCCTGTCCTATACATCTAGAAATTGGGTTTAACCAGGAGTGGCTGCACCAGCAGGTGTCTGTCGGCTGTTTTCCTCCTCCTTTCTCTGGGTTCCCCCATCTCTGCCAGTATGAAGTACATCTCTGTACCTTCAAACCTGCCATGTGTGACACTAGTATTCTATATGCAGCCAAATGCCTGAAATGTTCTATTGACATTTTGTTAGTCTCCATGGTTGTTTGTGACATTTATCTGTCGTGAAAGCCCCAATTGACACACACACCACAAACATGTGATTCCTGCTGGCATTCATCCCCTGGATTTCAGCACAGTTTGTAAGTTTAAGAATGCTCACCAACTGCTGGAGGAAGCAAGCTGATAGTGAAAGGGGCCAGTATGAGGGGCGGGGGGAGACATGGATGGGAAGCTACCATAGAGGAGATTGAGCCCCCTGACAACCAGGCATAACAATGAATGGTAACACTGACACCTGCTAATGTCAGACCAAAGTACTGTCAACATTTCATACAGGGCCCCATGTTGTACTCCACCAATATAAAAGTTGTTCTAAAGTGCCCTCAACCTTCTCCACTACTGAAAACATTGCATAACCCCTCACGCACGCTATGGCTGTTTGTTCCCCCTCTGGTGGCTATAGGACATGCTGAGGTTTATCCATAGGCTCTTCCTCCTGCCTGTGAGTTAATGGCCATGCTCCAGCCCATCCCCAACCAATCAGTTCTGCCTCCCTCCCCAACCAAAGAGTTCTGTTGGTTCCTCTCATTGTTTGCAAGAGAGAGCCCACCCTATGACACACAGCTCACTCCTTAGACTGTAAAGAATTTGAAGCAGAACTGTGTTTACCTCTTTTTGTTCAGTTTCTATCATAAAGGTGGCCCTAATCCTAGTCAGAGCCTCTGAGGGCTACCATAATATAAATGTTTAATAACCACTTCTTGCCCTTATTCTTCCACATGCAGGTTCCTTGTGGTTTTATGTTTGTAAAGTGATATGCATACTGTAGGCATTGTTGAAATAACAGGTAACAATAAAATGCAATGTATGGATTGTCCTTTAGAGTTGTACAGCTCAATCAAAAATACTGAAAAAACAACCAAGCCCCAACCCATAAAACCTATTTTTTCCTGTAAATGTAGAAACAAATTCATATTTAGAAATTCCATAGCATCACTTCTGGCTAACAAGCTATTACATCAACTTGTTTGTTGTCAAATGTCATTAGTTTGATTCACAATTAATATAGTTAACAGCTTTTTCGTTATCGCTATGAATGTGACCCAAGCCTTCTCATCTTCAACAATAGAGAAATGTTGACCTCATAGAAGAAATAACTTGATGAAAATATAGGTTATTCCCAGATAACTGCCAAATCTGAGCATTGATTGAAATTGTGGGAAACATCTGTAGATGGGCCAAACCAAAATGATTTCGCTCCAGATCCCATTTTTATATAAACTTATTATATTTAGGGTGGTATTATTAAATCCAATGCCAAGTAGGGGATGGGACCATGGTGAGAGAACTAGTCATGTCATGTCATGTCCAGGTCCCTGGGCGTTGGGAGGAAAAATGGGAGGAAGCTCCTTTAAATACTCACTTGCAGTCAGAGCATTCAGACATGGAAACAGCGAGAGGCTCTAGTAACATCTAATGTTGGCAAGTATATTATAGTAATACAGGTAAACAAGTGGTGCCCTAGGACTAAGTTTTGACTAAGGAAATAAACCATATGCAAATTTACCTGCTTTCCAAAAATAAAAGGTAGGGAGAAATTTATTGAAAGCTAGGTTGCTTTTGCTTCCCTAGTAAACGAGAGAGAGAGAAATAGGAGTCTTAATGGAACATCAAATTAGACAAGGTCTATACTGCCTGAAAATGTTTTAAGTAATTGCAGTAAACGCAACAGGTCACATGTAATGTAACCAGTTGCATCAAGATATTACTTTAGCAGCAGACTAAACCAATGACCTAAAATGTTTCTTATAAAGAGCCCATTAGTGAATTTTTACTCTGTCAGTATAACTAGGTTGCATTGCATTACTTAAAGTATAGTACAGGGCATCAAAAGCCAACATAGATTTTCATTTCATACAGCAACTATTTAAATCAAGCTTATGAAGGAAGGGTAAATGAAGAGACTGATCAACATTCTATGGTATTTGGGGGGCCCATCCGTTGAAGGGGGTAGTTTTTATATTTATTGGACTATTTAGGTGGCAGATTGCTTCTGAAAACAAAGATTTTATAGCTATTCTATTTAGCTAGCTCTGTGACCCAGCAGACACATAGCTGTTCCATGTCTAAACAAAGTTGAGGGACAGATATAGTGGGCCGTTTGAGATTGCAGAACATTCCCATGGCCTCAAAGCCCCAAAATAGTATTGTTCCCTGTCTAAGGCCACTTGAAACCTTAATCTGGCCTTGACCAAAATGTTTGGTACATGGAAGCAGGCCCAGATGTAATATTTAAAGCAGATATTTTTTTAAACTGTGTATAACTTTCTACACCTCATGAGCCAGTGTACTGGGTTTTTGCTACAGTAGCTGTATTTAAATTGCTCTTGCTAAAACTTAAGTATAATATTTAACTCCCTTGATAGATGCAGATTAACAAATATATTATATGTATAATTAAAGTGTGTGGGGAAAACATTGCCTAGCACATTCAGCAGCTGCGTACTGTAAATTGGCAAGGCCAGAGGGAGGAAGTTGGCATATAGTTGGCTAGATGCACCTACATGTGGGCAGGATGTATTCAGCTACTGGTCAGGGAGGCTAATAGGAGGCAAGGGGCTATGCAGAATACTAATGTTAGAAGGATGAGATGAGAACGGGTCTTGCTTATTTTCACTTTTGTTTGCATTTCTCTCTTTCTCTCCATTTCCTTCAAGGTCTCTTCCTGATAATCCAGTAGCTGCAGATGGCAGTGCTGTGTTCAGGTGCTGAAAAGCTGCATATGCTGAGCTAGCTAAGGAGGAAAATTCATCAAAGTTATTGATGATTATTGATGAGCCAAATCTCTTTCCCTCTGCAGCCAGCTCCACATGCAAAGTGCTTCTGATGCTGACTCCAGTTGCTCCCCTTTTGAATATATAGTAATTTGCATTACTACATATGACGACTTTTATGCTTTACCATGCTAGCCTATATGTAATGTGGTCGCATTTCAGTGGTATTTGTAGGGCCTGTGGCTTTGGATTTTCTGAGACCTATGCAAATAAAATCAGCCATAAGGTTGCAATACTGCATTTAATTTCCTTTACAAATAATTATCAGAATTTATCATTAAAGGTTGAAATAGAAGCAAATATCAGAAGGAATTTAATGTACTCTGACTCATTCTTGCCTTTGTTTATTTTTTGGCCTTTCCCCAGGCTTAGGGACCAGTCCGGCAAGATATTGAGATGCCATCAATGTCAATGAGAGATGAGAATGCTCAGCACTTCACAGAATGTGACTAGATTCTATAAGTGTTTTACTGTCCCTGTAAAAGAAAACAGAGCATGTCCACTGTCTGTCCCTGTGCACCCATCCCTCAAACAACATGGTTCTCTACAGATGGTGCTAGAGAAGGAGTGGAATATTTGAGCTTTGTTTTGAATAAATTTATGATTATCTAAATGACCACGATGTCATCTGGCCAATTAATATGCATATGAACCTAGCAAAAACCAAAACAATGCATCTATTTGACAAAAGAAAGCAAGGATACAACTAAGGCTCGATTCTATCATGGAGCCCAGAATGTAAAAACTGTGCTTCACTTCTGGGCTTCATTTTGGGGACTGTGGGTGGGTGGATGGGTAGGTAGGTAGGTAAGTGTTGTGTTGGGCTTTTTTTGTTTGTTTTCCTGATCATCATAAAAACTGAATACTTGAGCTTCTAGGGAAACAGACCTCCCTTTCTGTCATGTCATATGATAGAGGGAATTTAAGGGGGACCAGCTGATCATGATAGAGAGAGGAGAACTTTGGGGAGTGAGGTTGTAGTTGGCCACTTTAATTGCTTAAAAAAGGTTTTATGTAAAATTAAGACGCTAACCTCTTCCTTCTAAAATAATCAAAGGAGATGGGCAGTGAGTCATCTCCAGACACTAAACAAATAGTAGGGAGATTTTTACTCATTTGTTTGATATAGGTTTAAAAGTATAAAAATGTAAGTATTGCAAATCAAATTCAAAGGAAACTAGGACACTAGAGGTAGAATTGATGAGAATTTGGAGAAGAAGTTGCAGTTGAGAGAATTGGATACTTGTGCCCATTAGGATGGGGTTAGCAAAAACAATGAGGTGTCCTTGTGGCACCTTAGAGACTAAAAAATTTATTTGGGCATAAGCTTTTGTTTAACCTACAATCCAATCAAAACTAACCAAGCTGTAAATTTGCAATATTAAATTCTTGCAGTAAACTGCTAGAAAAGAAACCACAGCCCAACAGTTTGTAAAATAAAGTATTAAATAACAAAAGAGACTAAAATAATAGAAATAAAATATCCACGCAAAATTGTTCATTCAGCTCCACTTGTTAACTTATCTCATCATAGAACCGTATCTCAGAAATCAGCTCTAAATTTGAACATTGGATGTAGGCATGGGTTCCATATATTAATCCTGTATGTGGCTGTGACAGCAGAATTTGATCCATAAGAACAGAAGGGACCTCATGGGTAATTAAATCCAATCCATTGCACCTAATGCAAGTTATCCTCTCAGCTATTCTCCTGAGTATTATCTTACATTGAATCATAGAATCATAGAATCTCAGGGTTGGAAGGGACCTCAGGAGGTCATCTAGTCCAACCCCCTGCTCAAAGCAGGACCAAACCCAATTAGATCATCCCAGCCAGGGCTTTGTCAAGCCTGACCTTAAAAACCTCTAAGGAAGGAGATTCCACCACCTCCCTAGGTAACCCATTCCAGTGCTTCACCACCCTACTAGTGAAAAAGGTTTTCCTAATATCCAACCTAAACCTCCCCCTCTGCAACTTGAGACCATTACTCCTTGTTCTGTCATCTTCTACCACTGAGAACAGTCTAGATCCATCCTCTTTGGAACCCCCTTTTAGGTAGTTGAAAGCAGCTATCAAATCCCCCCTCATTCTTCTCTTCTGCAGGCTAAACAATCCCAGTTCCCTCAGCCTCTCCTCATAAGTCATGTGCTCCAGCCCCCTAATCATTTTTGTTGCCCTCCGTTGGACTCTTTCCAATTTATCCACATCCTTCTTGTAGCGTGGGGCCCAAAACTGGACACAGTACTCCAAATGAGGCCTCACCAGTGCCGAATAGAGGGGAATAATCACGTCCCTCGATCTGCTGGAAATGCCCCTACTTATACAGCCCAAAATGCCGTTAGCCTTCTTGGCAACAAGGGCACACTGTTGACTCATATTCAGCTTTTCGTCCACCGTAACCCCTAGGTCCTTTTCTGCAGAACTGCTGCCCAGCCATTCGGTCCCTAGTCTGTAGCAGTGCATGGGATTCTTCCGTCCTAAGTGCAGGACTCTGCACTTGTCCTTGTTGAACCTCATCAGATTTCTTTTGGCCCAATCCTCTAATTTGTCTAGGTCCCTCTGTATCCTGTCCCTACCCTCCAGCGTATCAACCACTCCTCCCAGTTTAGTGTCATCTGCAAACTTGCTAAGGGTGCAGTCCACACCATCCTCCAGATCGTTGATGAAGATATTGAACAAAACCGGCCCCAGCACCGACCCTTCGGGCACTCCACTTGATACCGGCTGCCAACTAGACATGGAGCCATTGATCACTACCCGTTGAGCACGACCATCCAGCCAGTTTTCTATCCACCTTACCGTGCATTCATCCAGCCCATACTTCCTTAACTTGCTGGCAAGAACACTGTGGGAGACTGTATCAAAAGCTTTGCTAAAGTCAAGAAATAGCACATCCACTGCTTTCCCCTCATCCACAGAGCCAGTTATCTCATCATAGAAGGCAATTAGGTTAGTCAGGCATGACTTGCCCTTGGTGAATCCATGCTGACTGTTCCTGATCACTTTCCCCTCCTTTAAGTGGTTCAGAATTGATTCCTTGAGGACCTGTTCCATGATTTTTCCAGGGACTGAGGTGAGACTGACTGGCCTGTAGTTCCCCGGATCTTCCTTCTTCCCTTTTTTAAAGATGGGCACTACATTAGCTTTTTTCCAGTCATCCGGGACCTCCCCCGATTGCCATGATTTGTCAAAGATAATGGCCAGTTACAAGACATGGCAGTTACAATGTCTTGTACAGTCACAGTCTTGTTGTTCAACCAACGTGTTACTGTAGTGTGTCTCAGGGATCGTAATTTATAAAGTAGAGCTGATTAAAAAAACAGGAGGAAATTTAACGAACTATTGTTCCTTTTTTTGTCAATATTTGAAATTTATGGAAGAATTGTGGCAAAATACCAAATTTTAAAAAAATGTCAACCAACTCTGTTATAAGATATGAAGTCAGAAGAGGAGTGACTTCAATTACCTGAGAAATACAATGTTCTCCTAGACCAGCTGTTCCATGGCGTGCAGAAGGTCCTGGGAGGGAGGGGGAGAAGCGGGGATGGGGCACACTCAGGGGGAGGGGGAGGAAAGAGGCGGGGAAGAGGAGGGGCGGGGTGGAGCAGGGGTGGGTTGAGATGGTATGGGGCCTTGGAGGAAGGGGTGGAGTGGGGGCTGGGGCTGAACGGGAGGCTTCGGCACTCATGAAAATTTTTTAATCTAAATGGGGGTCCTTGGGTTGCTAAAGTTTGAGAACCGCGGTCCTAGACAATGTTTGAGGGCCTAAACTGGCTAACCCCTGCTATAATTTCAAGCCCCTGCTCCGAAGCATGGGGACACCAGAGTTTCTCAATGAAAAAGTTGTAAGCATTTTTTTTTAAATCGGCAAAACAGCTGAAACTTAAACATTAGCCTGAGGCAGACACCCATGATGGAAAATTTAAGCCCATACAGTTAGTTTGACGTTGCAGTGCCCCGCCCCCAATGCCGGGCCCCGCCCCCGACGCCGGGCGACGTTGCAGTGCCCCGCCCTCAATGCTGGGCCCCGCCCCCGACGCCGGGCGACGTTGCGGTGCCCCGCCCCCGACGCCAGGCGACGTTGCGGTGCCCCGCCCCCGACGCCAGGCGACGTTGCGGTGCCCCGCCCCCGACGCCAGGCGACGTTGCGGTGCCCCGCCCCCGACGCCGGCACTGCCCCTGACGCCGGGTGACGTCATGGGGCCCCACCCCCGACGCAACGTCGCCCGGCGTCGGGGGCGGGGCCCCGCAACATCGCCCGGTGCTGCGGTAAGCTAGGTGCGGGCCCCGGGGCAGGCGGGGAGCTGCACACCCACCAATTTTTCCCCGTGGGTGCTCCAGCCCCGGAGCACCCACGGAGTCGGCGCCTATGTGGCAAAGTTATAAGCAACTAAAAACAGGGTTCTATCGAAGAACCTTAACTAAAGGCAGTACTATCAGCTCTGCCTATAATACTTACTACATCAAAATGGATTTGAGGACTGTGATTACTTCATTAATGTTTGTAAAGCACTTTGAGTTCCTGGGATGAAAGGTGGTACATAAGTGTCATATATCTTTAAATATTTTGGTAGCTTTGTAATGGTGAAACTGTTATAAAACAGCTTATTGGACAATTTGTTTTTAAAAATTAAAAACCTCGTCTTTTAAAATAGGCCCTCTGCATCGTTGTGATGGCCATTGTGCAAGCATGTTGCTCTGATGTTCCATCTTAATGGCACAGAACAATTTCATTTTTGTTTTAATTGAATCAGGCCCTATCAGTCTCTTTATAGTAGCTTTGCAGTTGGCACATTTAAATACAGTTTTATGTTCCAAATAGGGAGTTTCAGGGGGACTTCAGTGAGTTTGAGAAACAGAAGACAATAAGCCAATACCAGAGATTAATTTATAACAAAGAGCCTTATAAAGAGAGAGAAGAGTACCTGGACCACCATTTGGTATCACCACTATCTTTGTTTTTTTCTAATTTCACATTCCTCCTTTCTCTCATGTAGTTAAATAAGCAGTAGCATAAACTAGATAGTTAAAGAAGGGGACTGTTCAGCTTCCCAACTGAGTGCTTTACCTTTGAACCAAAGAAGGCAGTTCAGTATCTCACTCTACTAAAGATGCAGGATGAGATTTTTTCAAAGCTGCCTAAGGGATTTTATTGATCCTATAATTTATAATCTATAATTTTAATGAGAATTGGACATCCACATCCCCTATTATGGCTTTGAAAATCTCAGTTACACCCCCTTCCTAAGTACATTTTCTTTCCAGATGATGAGGTGAGAAAATAGTTGGAAAAAATTGTTCATGAATATTCAACTTGAATTGAAAATGAATTTTCATTTGACCATGTTTACAACACTTTCATGGTAATTTCCCACAAACATTTGAATGCTCAAGCTTTATTAGTGTGAGTACTCACAAAACTAATTTTAGCTTGCATGTTTGAATATTCACCAAAAGCAAATTTTACATTGCATATTCTATTGTTAAAATCAGAATGTGTGCTGAGATGTTCATTGTGTAAGTTATTCAAAGAGGGAATAGAAGCAGCACCATGTGACTTGCATAACTAACTAATACAATGTAAATTACATACATTTTGAAATTCAAGCTGTCGGTTATTTATATCAGTCAAGTGGTGGTGTTTGTTTTCCATGATAGGATGACTTACATAATTAACCAACACATCATGAACTGAAAATATTACAACTGTAGATATATACTTTGAAATTTGAGCACTGTTAGTTGGTGACATAAATCATCCAGGCAGGAAAGATAAATAATGTATTTTCTACATATTTATTACTGGGTTTGCAGTAGTACTCACCATATGTGAGGTGTTTTCCAAATGCATGGGAAGACAGTCCCTGTCCTGAAAAATGTACAATCTAAGAAGACAGAGTGGGGGGCAGGAGGGATACAGCATACAAACAATGTGATCGGAGTGATGATAGGGACATATCCTGTAATCATTTTTAAAAAAATCAAACACATTGAACTTCTTCCTCCACAATTCAACCTGCTCATCCTCCACACCACTTAAAAACATGGTTTCTGTAACTAACCTATACTGCACATATTTCAAATAGCAAATATCCACAGCAAACTTGTGACTGGTCTGCAGCACAGTGAATATCCAATGAAGAGATTCATGAGAATAATTCTGAATGGCAAATACACTTAAGAATTCTGAGGTTCGTTCAGACTGATTATAAAGAGATGTTTTGATTTGTTTTTTAAAGTAAATTTCTTCAAATAAATTATTCCTTGTGAATCTTTCCTTCACCTTGATAGGAAGGGGCCTGAATTTTCTGTTTGTCCTTCACTCATCTCTGCCACATAGCCCAGCAACCCTGCATGTATTTTGACACCCACTATGGCAGAAGTGCAGAGAGTGCTGTCATGTAACATTTCTAAAGTTTAGACTAGTTTTAGGGAGGCTGGGCTGGGCAATGGTTTGGAACTGATGATCGTGGCTGAGGGGGAGAAGAGGAGAAATAGCTCTAGTTTGTTGTTAGATAGCAAATAACTGAATTCTGAATAGGCAGAGATAAATTATTTCCTTGCAGGTGATGGTGAAATCATGGAATATCCCTAGTTCTGAAAGGTAGGAAGCCAGAATTCTTTATAAGTACTTGCCAATAGCAGTGGAATGCTACTGCAACCTACTGACTTTTCTTTGGACAGCACCCCCTCATTCAACAAATGTCCTAGATTGTTCCAGGTGTCTGGTCATCAGGGGAAAAGGGGAGGGACTGTCAGTAAGTGGTGATGTCTTGTCTATGGTATGGAGAGGCCCATCCAGGAGTAGAATAGCATGGAAACTGAATCACTTCCCCACCCCCCTTAATAACTGTTATTCCACATCCAGTTTGGGGCTACTGGTACGGCAGTGTAAGACACAGGTCCTTATACAAACTGCTGTTTAATACTTGTGGTGAACAAAGTCATCTACACCCTCCCAGAATGAGTCTGCAAAAACTGTTTCTTTTATCATCTTCTTCTCTGATTATAAAAACCTAAAATAACAGAGGTTGCATAAAGTGTTCTCTGATGTTTTTAGCTTTTTACTGAAAATGTGCTCTTAATGTTATCAGTTTGCAAGTTTCATGCCCATTCAGAGCCCAAGTCAGGGGTAAAAGTAATTTAAGGGACTTACCGGTATGCAGGGCGGCCGAGGTCCTGAGCAAGGTGGTAAGGGCGGCTCAACCGGAAGGGGCGGGGCTGGGGCCAGACTCCCCCAGACAGCCCTTCAGTGTGGCCCACCGGCAATTTAAAGGGCCCAGGGCTCCCGGCCGCCGCCGCCAACACTACCCCAGGGCTCCGTCCCTTTAAATCACTGCCGGAGCCCCTGGCTGCTGCTACCGCTACCCTGGGGCTCTGGTGGTGACTTAAAGGGCCAGGAGCTCTGGCTTTTGGCCCCCCTCATCAGCCCTGTCAGTATGGTCGGCTGTGTACCGGCTCTTACTGGTATGCCGTACAGGACTGGAACGGCTTACTTTCACCTCTGGCCCAAGTTCTCTTTCATGTGAAACCTGCAACCATCTTTTTTTTTTTCTGATGAAAACAAGTCCCATGGAAATCTTGCAAAGTCCATTCAAAAATGTAAGAAGCATTAGAGTTGACATAAACCTCATGTGTGCACAGACAACTGAAATCCCAGTGCACAAAGCTAGGAATTCAGTGAAGCTGAACAATAAAGCTAGAGCAGCCTGGCTCTGCTTGCTTCAGAATGTTTTTGATTAAGTTGTCCATGTTTTCATGGCTTGCATTATCCTTGAAGATGTAGCGATTTGATTTGATGTTGATTTTTCAGTCGTGGCTCAGAAACTATCAGTAAACATTATGGGCTGGATTCTCCAGCCTGCCAGGTTCAGTTTGTACTGTGCATGAAAGTGGTGCAAAGTGAACCTAAAGTGGCTGGAGATTCCCACTGGAGAATTTTTCCTGTCTAAGGGGAATTTTCACCAGTGTAAAGCTGGCAGAGGTGGCTGCATCTCCTGCACTGAAATCCGTTCTACAACATAAAGGGAGGGAGCATACATGGTGGGGTGAAGCTTTGCCATGCCTGGTTCTCCACTGGTGAAGGGCCCCGGGGAGACTTACGTTAGTGATGTAAGAACCTGCCCCCTGTGATGATCGGCTAAGACACGGGAGATGAGGGTCACCGTTGGGATGCATGAGAAAAGCCAAGACATTCAAAGCTGTTGTTAAGTGAGGTCGCTGTTGCATTAAATATTGTTTTAAAAAAACAACTTGAACAACGCTGAAAGGCTCCCTGCCTCTCTCGTCATTCCAACTGGGAGCTGCGTTTTGTGTCTCTTCATGTTCCCAGTAGGAAGTGACGTTTGATGAGGTATCAGCAGCACCCTTCTGAGAGCCACCAGCTCTGTTTTGCTCGTTAATAAGAATTTAATATTTATATCAGGGTAAAATCTGGAGGCTCTGTCGTGCTAGGTACTGTACAAACTGGAAGGAAGTCATTGTCTCTGCCCCAAAGATCTTACAATTAACAGCTGAATTCTGGCCCCTGCTCCAGCCCTTTTGTGTCAAAAGCCTACCCTAAGGGCATGTTTACACTACAAGTACTGGCCTGGCGGCGGCGGTGCTACAGCTACGCTGCTGGAATGCTGCAGTGCAAATACTTGCTATAGTGACAGAAGGGTTTTTTCCCCTGTTGCTGTAGTACATTCACCCCCTTGAGAGGCAGTAGCCAGGTCACTGGAAGAATTCTTCTGTTGATGTAGCCGTGTCTACAGCAGAGATTAGGTTGACCTAACTATGTAGCACAGGAGTTTTGCCATGTGATTACTCTTTATTTCCTGGTCTCATGACATAGTTCAGGGTAAGAAAGATTAATGCCGCTGTCACATGACAGGATTCAGTCTCCACTGACCCTTTTTATTGAAAAACAAATACAAATAAAATACTACTTATGTAAGCAGCACCTTATGCTATTAAAACGGAAATAATTTTTTACAGTTTAATTTATTTGTGTTTTGTTTACTGTTCCTTTATTTGAACAATGCTTGAACAATGAAAGTGGACTCATCACTTTTACTTGGTTAATATTTCTAGGCAACTTCACTTTCTGGTTTTCAGGTGCTAGCATAATTCTGCAATGTTTGGGCTGGAAACACTGCAGGAAAATGTATTTGAAATCTGTTTGCATGAAAACCTTTCCACTGACCTTAGATTTTGAAAAAAGGTTATTTTTACAGAGCCTACATTTTGGTCTGAATTTGACCTGGTAATTTCCCTTTAAGTGCTGTCTCTGTATTCTTTTGGGAGGGATAGGAGAAGAAAGATGGAACAAAACAGAATAGAAATCAAGTTTTCTGGCCCTGAAGTGGTGTAACATACTGAAATAGTCAGTCCTTGATGTGACACTGGTGGTAGGCAAAGTAATATTCTGGGATAATTTTCTAGTTCAATTTAACTAGTAGTTTTAACTATTTTTCTGATAAAATCCTGACAAAAGTATATATTTCATAAGTACTCAAAATATAACTAAGAAGCCTTTATAAGGGAAATGCTGTGTAACATGTTTTAGCTTTATTTAAAGTACACTGACAATTAGTGTAAATACAAAACTAATATATATAGAAATATTTTTAAGCACGGGTTTTCAAATAACACGGGTTTTCAAAAAGTAAATAATCCTGTGAAATTTTGGAAGCACAAATTCAAGCTGTTTGTGTTAATACAGCGGTGGCCAACCTGTGGCTCTTCAGAAGTTAATATGCAGCTCCTTGTATAGGCACCGACTCCGGGGCTGGAGCTACAGGTGCCAACTTTCCAATGTGCCAGGGGGTGCCACTACTCAACCCCTGGCTCTGCCACAGGCCATGCCCCCACTCCACCCCTTCCCGCCCCCTCCCCTGAGTTTGCCATGCCCTTGTTCCTCCCCCTCCTCAGAACCTCTTGCACGCCATGAAACAGGTGATCGGGAGGTGTGGGGAGGGAGCAGGAGGTGCTGATTGGCAGGGCTGTTGGTGGGCAGGAGGTGCTGGAAGCTGGGGGGGGGGGTAGGGATCTGATGGGGGGCTGCTGACGTATTATTGTGGCTCTTTGGCAATGTACATAGGTAAATTCTGGTTTCTTCTCAGGCTGGCCACCCCTGTGTTAATACATGAGGTTAGGGGAACAAAGAAACAATACAATTCAGCCTTAATTTGCATATCATTCATAAAGACTGAATCCCAAAATAGTTTACAGAGTTAAATAATCATTGTAACGTTTAAAGGGGGAGATATCAAAAGAGGAGCAAAGAAGCTTCAAATGAGATTTTGAGAGTTGAGGCCGCAGATATTGAAAAGTTCTAGATGCAGGAGGTACACAGCAGAAAATTCTAGTGCTAACTAGGGATTATGTCAAGGGAGGCCATTGGTAGAGGAGTGGAAGAAGTTAGAAAAGGAGTAGAGGGAGACAAGGTCCACTAAAACTGGAATTAGTCCACAGAAGGTTCTCAATACCCAATGCTAAAGTTTCCACTGATTTATATCCCATGAAATCACATCAACTTCAGTGATGTGCAGAACTTAGCCCCAAGAGGTAGTTTTGGAACAAGATGCTAAAATGAATGCACATCCAGTGAAGTATCTGAAGATGAGGGAGGATGTATCTACTGCCTGCAAAATACGGTTCAAGATTCTGCACATGCTAGATTCTGGGACTTGGGGAGGCCAAATAGAGTAGGAATTGAAATGGTTAAGACAAGAAGAGATGAAGAGGTGGATTAGGTTTTCAATATAAATGGAGCTGAAGCAGTGGCATACATAGGAAATGTTGTAGAGTGGTTGATAAATCAATATCTTTGTTTACCTTTTGATTTACACAAAAACATTATTTTCCTTCAGAATGTTGGCAATGATTATTTACTATTTGTATTATGGTTGCACCTTCAGGCACTACACTAGCTAGGAACTGATTGTGTTAGGCACTGCATAAACAGGGTAAAAGGCAGTCCATGCTCAAAATAGCTTTCAGTCTCAATCAACAAGACAGACAAACAGAAATAGACAGTCACAGAGCCAAACAAGAGAAGAGAAGACTGAGGGGGGGGGGGACATAACAGTCTTCAAATATGTCAAAGGTTTTTATAAAGAGGATAGTAGTCAATTGTTCTCCCTGTTCACCAAGGGTAGGACAAGAAGTAATCTGCTTAGTTTGCAGCAAGAGAAATTCAAGTTAGATATTAGGAAAAAAATTATAACTATAGTGCTAGGTAAGCACTGGAACAGATTACCTAAGGAGGCTGTGGAATTCCCATTCTTAGAGGTTTTCAAGAAAAAGCATTGCAACAGGAACAAGGGTGGATAAGGGTGGAGTGTGGACACTAGTACAGGGTGGTCTTGCAATTTAAGATCTTTTAGTGAGGTGCGTGTAATGGAATACACCCTGTGTTCACACCCTTCACACTATTGTAATAATTTCTGTACAAAATATGCCTTGTAAGGTATCATTTGAAACTCATAATTTGCTGGTCAGTATTGTCCTGGTAAAATATGTGTGACAACATTGTATGTGAAGTTATAAGATTCCTCGGCTGTATGATGCTGTTAACACATGTTCCAAACCCCGCAGCCCTGCCTAGGCAGAAGTTAGGTCTGTCCTAAACAAAGGAAGGAATGTATGCTTGCCTTATTTTGCATTTAAGCAGTAAACAGAGTCATCAAGCAGGAAGGGAAAACAAAGGAAATTCAAACAGGCGAAAAAACCAGCAGGTAATATGCTTCCACACAAGACTCTTTGTTTGCTGGGTCTCAGCTGGAATTATTTTTTCAAGAAGGGGACTGAAGCTATAAAAAGGAGGGACAAAGAGCCCCAAAGGCCCCTTCTCTTTCTCTCTGCCCAACTCATTTTCTGCACCTGAGAAGACCAAAGGAAACAGCTGTTGGACTCTCGGGGAGGGGTCCTGACCTGAAAGTTTGGTCAGTAAGGCTGCAGGAGCATGTGGTGAGAAAGTCTGCTTTGCAGCTAAGATAGTTTCTTAAGTAGATACTAGTAAGTGTTTTATCGTTATTTTATTCTGTACTTGTAACCACTTGAAATCTATCTCTTTGTAGTTAATAAACTTGTTTTACTGTTTTATGTAATCTGTTGTGTTTAAATAGATGTATCTGGGTAACTCCATTTAAGATAATAAGATGGTATTTTCTTCCATTGTGCCCTGGTATGTCACAATGGGTAGTTAAGATATCGCTCTTCTTCCCTCAAGAAGATAAACTTTGTGAAGGTGAGTGCAGCCTCTCCGTGAAGAAGGTAAGGAGTCTGGACAAAGCGGGGGTAGTGGGTGTGGAAACCCAGACTTGAAACCTCTGAACTTTTTGGCATAGGTACTAGTGTGGCACCACATAGCAGCACAGGTCACATGAGACAGCCGAGGGACTGGTCCAGAAGTCTCTGACCCCTGGGGTATTCTGAGATGTTTATAGATCTTGGAGACATCTGTGAGCTTAGTGGGCTAAACCGTCCATCATTCCCGGTGGGAGAAGAGGTGCAACCCTATCAGTTTCCACCAATTTTTCTCCTGGAGGAGCAATCTATGAGAAGAAACTCAGTTTGTAAGCCCCTACGCAGGAAAACCCTCAAAAGGGCAATCTGTGGCACAGTATGTCTGTAAAGAACTTTGAGTTCCTCAGATGAATGGTGTGATATGAGAGAAAAATATTATTTAATATGAATGTGTGAAATATCATTGTGAATTTCCTTACATTCAGTGCCATGGAAGGAAGCAAGAGGGGTCAGAGGAATGAGGAGGTCTCTCTATTGGGAAGAGGGCAGAAAACTTTGATTTCGCAATAACATTCCCCCACAATTGTGGAAGCTCTGGGGGTAGGGTGCTTTCCTCCTGACTAGTATTCGAGGCCTTCAGTAGCGTCAATCATCAACAATTCAGGTTCAGTTGAAACTGGGGGCCTGTGGGAAGCCATTTAATTGGATCCTTCAGTGTGCATCCTCCTCCGTCATACCTACTTCAAACTGCATCCGATGTTTTGCATCCGAAGAAGTGGGTATTGACCCACGAAAGCTTATGCTTCAATACCTCTGTTAGTCTATAAGGTGCCACAGGACCCTTCGTCGCTTCTACTTCAAACTGCTTTACCTTGCCATCATGCGGGGGTGGGGGAGGATGCAGAGGGGATGGCCCATACAGGAAGGAAGTTTGTGTGTGTGTGGGGGGGGGGGGGAAGGTGGGAATGTGTCCATAACTGGTTTGTGAATTCCCCTCCTCCCCCAGAGGCCTCTATGGCTAAGTATCATGCATCTCTTGCAGGGGTGAAAGTAACTTAAAGGACTTACAGGTACTCTGGAGTCCTGAGCAGGGGGCTGGGCCTCAACTGGAAGGGGTGGGGCCTCTGGAGCTCCAGGCCCCTTAAATCGATATTTAAAGGGCCCCAGGCTGTGGTAGTGGTGGCTGGGAGCCCCGGGCCCCTTTAATCACTGCCGGAGCTACCAGCTGCAGAGGCAGCTGGGAGCTCTGAGGCTTGGGGGCCATTTAAAGGGTCGGGGGCTCCAGCCACCGCTACCGCAGTGGAGCACCGGGCCCTTTAAATCGCCACCTGAGCCCTGCTGCTGGAGCCCTGGGGTAGCGTCAGCTGGGCTCCGGTGGTGATTTAAAGACACTGCTGGGAGCCCCAGGCCCTTTAAATTGCCGCCTGGGGAAGCCGGTCCGGTCCGGCGCACTGGCTCTTGCCGGTACACCATACCGGGGCATACCGGCTTACTTTCACCTCTGATCTCTTGTGACATTAATGCCTGTGGCTGTCCTGTCATCCATTCTGCTTGGGTCAGATTTTGCCTCGCAGTTGCTTGTTGCAGCCATTGGGAGTTGTTGTGGTGCCTGCTCCGCAGGCAGACAGGCACCCTCTCTGTTTCCCCTCTTGGTGTTCCCACTTCAAGGCAGTATAAAAAAGGGAAAGTGCATCCTGGATCAGGTAGCCACAGAGGTGATGTTGCTGCATATTAGCCCCATGTTCTCCTACCACACAGAAAACCCTCCAGAAAACCCAAGACCCACTCACATCTGCCAAGGTTTCTACAGCTTCAGGTCCCGCCACTGCTTGGAGCGTGCATGGTGTGTTGAGCAAATAGATGTTCTCTACAATTGTGAGGCCTGGAGCTGCACAATACTTGGCTGTGAGGCTCAAATGATCTCCACAGAATTCTCTGTCAGTACAATGCAGCACTATTTAGGTCAGGACTCAGGAAGACCCTGCATGGAGACACTAAATATCTCATGCACTGTTTAGTTAGTTTAGGAGCTGAAAAGTGTAGGGTCTGTGTCCAGCAGCTTGAATGAAAAATCCCTTTTATATTCATTACAAGAGCGGGACAGCAGCCTTTGAAGGAAGTTTGAAGATCAAACACAACATCTCCTCACAGGAAACATAGTTTTAAAAAAGTTTTCTTCCACCCATCCCCTCCCTCCCAACGGACATCTCAGCTCCCATTTCTGCTCAGTACTGTAGTGCATTAATGTTATATTTTATGGGAAATTTGAGATTTCCTGGTACGACTGACTGACCAGGCTTCCTACCTGTAAGGCAGCTCTGCCTGCAAGAGCTACATCACTCAGTCGGTCCCTTTGCAAATGGTCTCATTGGACTCCCAATAGGTTCAAGCACTTGACCCTCTATACTACTACTACTACTACTACTACTACTAATTAATAACAAAATGGAAAACATGGTGCCAAGTTATCTGAGGGAACCTACAGGATTTACTGCTAGCTTGATGCATGTGCTTTGCATTAATCGTTCACCATCTGCCACCCAATTTGTGCATCTCTCCAGTGATTGTGTGTGTGTGTGTGTGTGTGAGAAAGAGAGAGAGTGTGAGTGTGTCTCCTAGGGATGGAAGGGAAGGAGTCACATAAAGATCTCAAAGCTTGTGGACAAAGGTAAATAGTGCATCCTCATCTACTTGGCTAATAACCATAATAATTAATAAACACACAGCAAAAATAGAGGGGGGGGACACAGCCTGAGGCTGGGAAATTATTGAACAGTGTTCTAGGAGAACAGATAGCTTGGGAGGGGGGCTGTGGAGATTTCCTTTCCTCCCCTCCATCTCAAAACAAATTCCTGCCCAACCTCTCCCCAGGAAGACCATTTCTAAAAGTCGAGGACAGGTGTAGTGGAACCCATGTGGCATCAACTGAACTGGGGGAATCTAGTCTTGTTGCAGGAGGGCGGGGGTTAAGGTGCTTTTCGATCTCTAACCCAGTCCCTGCTTCCTTTGTCCCTTTCTGCCTATCAGGTGCACGTAATGAGGCTGCAAGTCCTCGCTCCTCCCTACAGTAGGCGCTGCTGCAGCAAATCGTTTGCAAGGCACAAATCTTTTACTTGAAGCAGCTTCTCCTCCCCCCCCCCCTCCGTTTCTCATCTCTCTCTGTATCTTTCCTGTAGCACTGGGCTCCCGCAGCTGGGGAGCTGTTTTTTCCCTCTAGTGTGCGCTGAGACACCGGCGTGTGAGTGTGTGCAGAGAGAGAGAGAAGGACAGAAAAACCAGGCAGAAAGATTCAGTGGCTGGAGAGAGAGAGGGGGGAGAGCATGTTGCCAGTGGCTCTTCAGCAGCAGCCTTCCTGTTCCCATCTTCTCTAACTGCACCCCAAAGCCTCGGTCTCTTCTGCAGCCAGGGACACTGAGAAGAACAACCAATTTTGAAAGGGGGGGGGAAGAGCCCCCAGGAACCTGCAAATCTCTCCCATTCATTTTTTCCTCCCGTTTTACCATGAACCAGGCTCTTTCCTGTCTCTGAGGAGAAATTAAAAAGCAGAAGGGGGAATTCAGCAATTCTTTGGTTGCTAAGGTAATTGGAGTGGTTGCACACAGATTTCTCGAGGAGCTTAATGGGCAGATGATGTTATACATTTCGGGGCTTTTTGCTTGTTTGTTTAAAGAGAGAGCTTTTGAATCTGCAGTTCAGCTCTGTCTACAGAACCGATTGAGAGTCAACGCATGTTGGTTGTGCTCGGTGTTTTCAGGAACCCTTTTGGGGGTACAGGGGGGTTCTTGATACAGGATGAAAACATTTTTTCTCTTCCAGAGTAGGTTGCATGTTCTGCATGTGTATTTGAGAATAGGTAAGGTGTGTGAGAGAATGAATTGGTTTACATGTGGGAGCTGCAACTCTGTTCCTCGGAGTAACGTTATTTAAATATGATTGTGTGTGTTGTGCTTAAATGAAAGCCACGGGATGGTATTTGTGAATGTACGCCAGCTTCTCTGACACAGGCGGCTGGAGAAGGGCTTGTTCCAAAAGAAAAACGATCCTCTATGGATGGAAAAGAATCGCGGTTGAAGAAAACATAGTGGGATCACTAAGAAACCAATCTGGGGGGCAAGGAGGGACTTTTGTGTGTGCTTCTCCTGCTATATTGCTTCACTTGCATTTATCAATGAAGGAAGATGGGAGACTGGAGTTCAGCGGTAGTTTACAAGAGTCTCTCCTGTGCTGGCTGTCAAATTGCAGCCCTGGGCTCAGCAAAAGCACGCTAGTGAAATCTTTGGTGGGGGTCGGGGGACGGCAGTACGTCAGTATATACAGCAGGGGCTTTGGGGACAAGCGGGGCTTGCTCCAAGGGCGGGGGGTGCTTTGGGTGATCAGATTTTCTCCCGAAAAGGAAGTCCGTTTGGTTAAAGGCAAAATGTTGTGGGCAGAGCGAGAGCCTTCGCTTATGGCAGTTTCTTAGGCGGGCGTGTCGCTGCACGTGTTAAAATGATGAGCTCGCCTCGCTGCAAGGATTTCGGGAGAAGTTTTCTAAGACACGTTCCGCAGACCGGTGCTCTGGGAAGGGGCGCGGGGGCTCTGGCCGCAGGCGGAGCAGCTTTTGAATGCAACAGGAAAGCGGTGCTGTGCGTGGCGTTTTTGCTGGGTTCTTTGATTTTCTTTTGTGGGGGAGCGGGTTGTGGGACTACGGACTTCATTGGGAGATCCCCGAGCAGGAGATTTCCCCGCACAGCAGCACAGCGAGCGGAAAGTTTGTCTCTCTTGTAATTACAGCGAACAATCCGCCCCTTCCAGTGCGAACCCCTGCACAATAGAAAACATTGGGAGTGTGGTGCTTTGTAGCCACCTCCTCTAACCCACCGCCAGCCAGCTCCCTCACAGTCACATTGTTGTGCTTGAGAAATGTCAGCTCTTGCAAAGCATCGAGGAGGAAGGACATGGTGTTTACTAGGGTTTTGTGTTTAATGCAACTGTGAATCTGTTTGTATCACTTGTCTCCTTCAGTAATTGCAATGCTCCCTGAATCCACGCCACCGGGGCTTTAAACAAATGCTGCTGCCTTGTTTTTAAAAAGACAAGTTGGCACGCCATATAAAAGATTGCAGTAAGGCTTTCTGGGTTAGGAGTATGAAATGGGACACTGGCTAGGGAGTTAAAAATAAGCAGTAGGATGGGGCTCTAAACAGCAACGGAAAACTGCCGAACGACGTGCTTTTCGGAGGCAGGTTTGTTTAGGTAGTAGTAGCAAATAGCTATGATGTATTTTCGTTCCTAATTACAAAGGACATTTGCTTGACGACAAGATCGTTGCTTAAGAGATCAGCTGCTACCTGTTCTCCGCGCACAGTCATTCTCCTCTGTCATTCTCCTCTGTGACACTATCAACAGAGCCTTAGTAACCAATTGTGATGTCACGAGGGAAGATTGGGGACTAGGTTGCAGAGGCAGCAAAAAGCTTCCCAGCAATGCCGTCTGTAAGGGACATACAGCAGTTAGGAGGGGTAACAATACACGGCCCCATCTCTGTGCTTTGTTGTGCCCTACCGAAATTGCAGTCACGGTCCCTGCCCTTTCAAAGAGCGTGTAGGCTCCGCGCTGCAAAGCCCAACTCACAGGAATCCTCCTTGCTCGCGGGGCGCATGCTGTCCCTACGGAGATCAGCGTGACTGCTCACGAGGACACTACTCTAGTGAGTAAGGATTTACAGGACCTGGCCATGAGAGGTTTTCCAGGATCATGCCTTAATTCTAACCTGTATATCACAGAGTAGCGTGATGTTTCTCTACGCTTTTGAAACTAGGGATTATGCGATGCACCCCCGTCAATCGCTCTTTGTTGGTTTTATTTATCTGAGGAGCTTCCCGTGAGTACTGTTGCGAATAACAGGAAAATCTGTCTTTTGTAAATAGTACCGCACTAGAAAGCGTCCCTCCTCTGTTGTGGTGAGGTTGTGCTCCTGCTGCTTTTTACCTCCGCCCCCCTCTCCCCCAAAGGTGGTTGCATTTCAGTGTCTGCTCTGCGTGTGCGCGCGGGCGCAGTTTGCAGAGTGCTTTGACATCCTTGGGCATGAAAGACAAAGTAAAGTATTATTTGTGATAATTCAGTACAGATCATACCAAAAGATGCCATCTGTAAATCAGAGCTTTGGGAGTTAGAAGGATACACAGTGCATTAGAGTTACATACATACATTAGAGTTAGGATACAAAGCGCATTAGAGTTCTGAAAGTGTGGTTTTGTTTTTGTTTTTTAAGGGACTGCACGTGCTTCCCCCCTTCCCCTCATTTCTTCCATCACTTGGCTTTACAGTGAATGCCACATTTATACTGATTTTTGGATGTCAAAAAAATGATCAATCTTTTGTTTAATTATTAAGTGCAATATTTTCTTTGCCAGCTGATTTAAGCACATCTCATATGTGCCCTTGGAAATACCTGCATACAATTCTTTTAAACAGGGTCAAATGCTTGAAGAACAGTTATTTTCTTAGGGGCATATCACTAAAGGCACAGAATAATAAATTTAATTGTTTGAATCTCTATGCCAAATGCAGAAGAAACTGTTTAGACCCTGCCAAAATTGACTTTATTTTTGCATGGGATGCATGGTAAATGTTAGTGTATGCAAGTGTGATGGAATTTAAATAGCAGCAAAGATCATGAACTGGTGAGAGACAGTGTAACAATTTTCACATACTTCAGTGTGAGTTATACCTGGAGTAGATGTTTAAAGGCCACAGTTAAGCCATCTCACTAATTTTATGATTGCCCTCTTAATACTATTCCAGGAAAAGCTATAACACACAGCTACATATTATTGTTAGCATCATTATTATTGACACTGCTTGCCCTCAATTTGTGGCTGATCATTACTGTACGGGTGATGGTACAGCAAACGGTTTCCATCCAATGGCCTTTGTGGATAGGGCAAAAACACATCTCTGCAAAGTAGTGATCCCCAACCCTTCTCTCTGGAGGCATAGGAAGTTCTTCAGGGTCCAGCATGTATTTCTGGTGTAGCCCACAGGTCTGATGAAAGTGAGCAGAGTGCTGTTCACAGAAATGCTCTCTGCATTGTTTAACGTGTGCAAGACAGCAGGAGCACAATTGAGTAATGGATCAGAACTGGCAGAATCCATCACTATCTCTTTTTCAGCACCCAGGAAGGAGAGAAAAGGAGAAAGAAATACTCTCTCAATGACTGCAGTGGGCTAGCAGATGGAGGAGAAAGAAAAGGTACTGTGCCATTTGAAATCACAGAAAGAGACAAAATAGCCGCAGCATGGCAACTTGACATTGTTTGTTGTGATGTTACATCAGTCCATTTTAAATTGACTAATGACGTTGTCATGCCATGACTCAGTCTTCCCAATCTCAGGCTGTCATGTTGCAATTATTTTGTGGATGTCTATAAGTCCATTCTATGATGGTGATGCTCTCCAGCACTTCAAGAATGAAGACCAATATCTTAAAGAATCTGGCTCAGAACGGTCTTGACCATTTCATTGAGACAACAGGATTTGATGTAAAATCTTATCTCTACCATGATAGGTTCACTAAAAACAGTAGTGACAGATCTATCTAACAACAATGATGTCAGAACTAGCGTTGGTTATTCCTCAACAGTGCCCTAAAACAGAGGAACGTAGCTTCCCCCTCATGGGCAGGTGGGCAGGATTTTACATTCTTACCACCAGAGACAGAGTTTGATTTGCAGTCAGGGAAAACCTTTGCCTTATTATTTCTGGTAAGGCATGCAGGTATGATAGTGCTGGGGACCATATGAGTAGTTAGATTTACTTTACTGAGCAACAGTGGATTATTATAAATTAATATTATTCCATCTTGCTTTAGCAGCTGAAATAATGCCCATTACTTATGAGATTTTCCCAACTGGCTTCTAAATGCATTTATTTTCGATACCATCTTGTGGTATTATCTTTTCATCTCTTATGACTTAGTATGGTGAGGCCTGTCTGTATTTGGATGGAAGACCTCCAAAGGAAACCCTTGGTGCTCTCGGGAATCATGCTGGTGATTCATTAGGGTTCTCCTTCAAATCAGTATTGAACCAACATAATGTAAGTTGACACGTCACTGCTTGACATGTCAGATCAGATGTAAAATTGACATCTGAGCCACCTGTTGTTACTAAAGATTCTATGGTACTGTTTATAATGGAGGCATGTAGACTGCCAGATATACGAGAGAAGAGATACTAGTGACCAAGAGCCAGATGTGGGTTTAAAGATGCAGATAAGTACCCAATGAGATTTTTTCAAAAGGCACCTATCTCATTTAAGTGCTAACTCCCATTGATTTTGATGGGAGTTAGGCACATAATCTACTTTTGAAAATCCCACTGGGCATCTATACGCATGTTTAGGTACCTAATTACCTTTGAAAATCTGGCCCCAAATTCCAATTTATGATATTGTTGGCAGTGATGTTCTAGCATTGGGACCTGAAGAGTTCTGTGAAGCTCAAAAGCTTATCTCTTTCAACAACTGAAGTTGGTCCAATAAAAGATATCACCTCACCCACCTTGTCTCTCTCTGTCCAGATTATTGCATTCTGCCTACCCAAAATTTCCTCTGGAGTTTCAACTTGATAGAGTGTTCTTCACTTCCTGTTGTAAACTATTGTGTAGTGTTGCTGTGTGCTGTGAAATAGCTGCTGACTTGCACCATGGAAGTGTCTGCATTACAGTGGTGGTTGAAGTGACAGCATATATATATAATCTGAAGTATTTTGGAATTCTTCACTATATATTTGATTTTGTTTTTCTTTCAAAAACATGTAGACGTGACATGTGATGATCTGCTATAGTGTTTTGAAAATAATTTCTTTGTAGTGCATTTCTATGACCATAAGAATTGCTCTTCTGTTTTTATGAGTGCTGGGGATAATACCTTTCTGTCATGGAAGATTTCAGTATCCGGATTGGGGGTAAACTCCATCAGAGGGAAATCACTCCCAACCTCCCTTCAATTTAATGGGGAAATATTAACGAGAGGCTCTGCAAGAACTCCCAGCACATACCTGCTTCAGTGTGGCTCTTTCCATCTGCTCCATCAGCCCTCTTTTCACCAGCACACATGTCCTGCTGGCGCAGTTGTTTCAAGAGGGAGCAAGCACAGCCAGAATTTGGCAGAATCTTGTAATTCACGGGTGTGGGCCTTCACCTCTGTGAGTTTGGTCCATTTTTATAATTTTATTGGAAAGAATCTTAGTTAACCACGAAGCCTCCATATTGCATACATGGGAGGTAACATGGGCCAATGATAGAGCACTGAACTGGGACTCCAGAGGCCAGGGCCTGGTTCTTCTATTGGTCTGCAGTATGACTCTGGGAGAAGTCACGTTGCCCATCTGTGACTCTGTTTTCCTGTTCAGACATCCTGTCTATTTAGACTATAAACAAGGGGTGCCAAACTCTGTGGGAAGAAAGGGCTGGATTTCATGTTTGGTTATGGTTGACGACTTGGGGGTATAAATTCAGGATGTCATATTCCTTTCAGACACCGGGGAAGAGACCCCACTAATATCCATGGGAGGTTTGCACAGAGATCAAGAAGAGAGCCTTTATGTAGTAAATAATTTTTTTATTTTTTCCCCCTTTGCAACAACTCCCAAATCCCACCCTTTGAGGGCTTTACTCCCACTTCCAGACCCTGTTCCATCTGCTTAAAATGATCAGGAATGCAATAGATAATGTTGACAGTCAAATGCCATCATTAGTCCTCAGAACCGGCACACCAATCAGATTAATAGGGGGCAGAAGAGTTTGCGGCTCTTACTTATTGTTTCAGGCTGTCTGCTGACTCAGGAAGACATCATGTTATCAGTTTACACGTGGTTCACGTTTGGAAAGTTATCATTGTAGGCACGAAGATTAGAAATTTATGTTTTAAATAAAACTAAAGCTGAGATTCTGAATAATCTTAAATATGCTGGCCACAAAACTACATGATGTGGGCAGGATGCCTGATATACCTGCTGTAAACTCTTTGGGGAAGGGACTGTTCTTCTACTATGTGTTATTTTACATTGCCTACCAGTACACAAATCTTGGTTGGGACCTCTAGGTGCTACTGTAATATAAAGAACAGCTAACAAATAGAGTATAAAGATACAGATTCCCTCCTGTCAAGTGGCATTCTAGAAAGATCTATGGCGCAGATGTGAAACCTCAATTTAGAGTTAATGGAAACTAATTGAATTCAAATTAACTAATTATTTTTTTTCTTGTCCTTTCCCTCCTGTCACTTTAACTAATTACCTAATGAATTGGGTCTAAATATTCCACCAGACCAGGTAGACTTTTTCTGGTAGATGATTATCAGTTCAGCAACTCAAATGGCTGTGGAAGTTTTCAAGCACATAAACAGTAGAGAGTTTTAGATATGCATGTTACCCAATTTCTCTGTACAAAGTATGTTTTAATGACACCAAACTGCTTTTTACACTAGATTTGCATAACTGTGGTCACTATGAGCTCCCAGTCTTGCACATTTGGACAGGAGCATGACATCTCAGACAGAGGCAGTTTTTTAAGTGTAAAAATTATACAAACCCAGTTATTGCTATTAATGATCATATGACATTTTATTGCAGTCAGGAGATGCTGATGGATTTTTGGGTGGGTATTCAATTCATATGTTCCATTTTATGGGCTGAAGTTTGTGCTCTTTACCCAGGCAAAATTTCCCATTCAAATCAAACACGCTAGATGAACAGTGTCCTGTTCATCACTTTCATTATGTTGGTTGACTTCAGAGGAAGTTTTATGGAAGTGCTGAACTGGACCCCAAATCTGCAGCTCTTTTGCTTGGAAAATTCTACATGCATTTAATGAGAATATTTAGGTACCTTTGCAGAATATCTTCTCTTAATTCTCCTTTTCTCTCTCTCCACCCCTCCCTACAAAACATGTGGTTTAATGTGACTCAGATGAGGTAGTATATTGCTCTCTTTCTACATACTTGGGTACAAGCTTGGTTTGTAGAGACTAGGAGATGGCACTGATGTTACAGCTGTTTTACTTTTGATTGACTAAGTACTTTAGAAAGCATATTGAAGGGCCCTGTTAATGTTCATGCTGATTAGTTATGACTGATTTAGCATTTTCTTATAGGGATTTCTATTAACAAAATCCACGCATTAGGATGTTGGTATGGTTGGCTGTCATCACCTGGTGTCTCACTTCAAAATCCAGCATCAGGGAAGATTAACAGCTGGGTTGTAGATAAACTAGTGTTTGCATCTCAAGGCTACTGTATACATTGGTTATCACAGTTTAAGTGACTTTGGAGATCTTGATGTAACATAAAGGAACCATTTGTTCTTTACAGTTGATGATCCTCCTGTTCTTCCCAGGAGGTTCCAGGAACCCAGTCAGATAAGAGAGAGATAAATAACCTCTTACACCAACCAAGTACATTTTGTCAAGTGCTGCCTGCCTGCTCTAGTGAGATTATTTTTCAGGCAAGAGTGGAGCTGTGTGTAAGCAAAAAAAGAAGGAAATATGTAATGTAAAAATATTAGTAGTAGGCACATGTGCCAATCCCCCTTCCTCAAAACCTTATCCTACAAGAAGCTGTTAGCACATTTATTAAGGTTTTAATTTGCCACTAAACATTGTTTTAAAAAAATCTTTTAAATGATCTTCATACCAAGAACAAAATGTCGAATATTGTTGGCTCACAGTGTGTGTGTGGAAAACCAGAATGAAACTCATTTAGGTAACAGGCCAGACAAAAAACTTTAGAGGATGCGAAGCAGTACAGTATGTCAAATGTAAAATATGCTTCTAGATTTTTGCTTTTGATTGCTTTGTGGCTAATGTCAGAAAAGTGGTTTGTGTGAGTGAGTTAGTGGCCTCAATCCAGTTCTGAGTGAACATATGTCCACAATTCAAAATCCAACATCAAAACGGGCACCCTTCTAGGCAATTTCAGCAGGGTCCCTGTGGGTTGGCTAACCTAAGCAGAACAAAATGCCCTGATTACTAGTGGTGCCCCCTTCACAGAATGAGTTTAACAATCCTGCACTGAGATGTTGTTGAGAGCAGTTATTAAAATGCTGGTCTACTCAGAAAAGTAACTCTAAAATGGCATCAAGAACCCCGAAGATCGAAATGGATTCCTTGAAAAAACAAATATACTCTGTTTGCCTGAGCGTGTTTTTTTCCCCTCACTGCCTGCCTTGTACTTCAACCTAGATCTGAAAGTCAAACTTGGATTTTTCTGCATTGCCATCACTGCCATCACCACCACCACTAAAGATTCTGCAATCTGAATTCTGTTAATAATTGTGTTAATGATGCAAAGCCAGAAGAGAATCCAATTCCTTGGCCTGTAGCTATATTAGGACTGGGAGGAGAAAAACATAGTAACAATTTTTTTAGTCACTCAAGTATCATTATTCTGTGTTTGTACAACACCTGGCATAGTGGGGTCCTGATCCATGAATAGGGCTACTAGGTGCTTCAGAAATACAAATAATAATAATAATAATAATTAATAAAGAAGATATTTTATTTAGATTTAGAATAAATAAAAATATGAATACACGGACTCTGATAATCCTTCCAATTATTTATTACACAGGCAAAGCACAATACAACCAACTCCTCCCTTCTACCAAGCAGCACCAAATAATCAAATACCAATGTGTCTGATTGTGCCTCAATCCACCTACATCAACAAATGGTCCCTGAATTCATCTAGAGAACAGATTTATTGCTTAAGAAGACTCTATTTTCAACAGTCACTTATCTGATATTAGCCACAAAGAAGTCCAAAGGAAAAGTGATAAAAATCTAGAAGCATGTTTTACATTTGACATACTGTACTGCTTCGCATCCTCTAAAGTTTTTTTTTTTTTTTTTTTTTTGTCTGACCGGTTAGCTAAATGGGTTTCATTCTGTTATCTCACTCACAGTGTGAACCAATACTATGGTCTTGAGTTAGCTACAAATTTCAGTCATTACCTACATTGGCTGGCTATGAACCAGAGGTGACAGACTCATACTCCATTACCCATCCCCTGGGCCATCTTGTCCCTAATTCTACCATATAGATAATTTTTCTCCATACACTTCCTAGTTTTCATTTAAAAAATAAATACCATTTTTATTTTCTGTCAAAACATTGTTACCTTTCCTATTGCTTCTCCAACTCTCTATATAAACAAGTAATAACATGTAATCTTTATGCACAGACTGGGTGTCACATCTGTCAACATTTTCTGTTACATACCTAAAGCATCTATAAATCTGACTTTTTTCTATTGTACCGAGGCCAAAGAAAATAGTTGTATTTAAAAAACAATAAGTTGCAATTGGTAGATGATGAAAAGCCTGTTTGTAAAAGCACATAAAATGCAAGTTTATTTGCCTATTTGCCAGCATATTCTCTCAGAGCAGTTATGATTTACTAAACTGAAAAATTATTGGGTTTAGTTCTAGAGTTACATAAAGCAAACAACTAAAGTCAATTGCACATTTATGTATCTCTCACAAAGCTTACAGTTAATTTTTAATACAGTAAGCATCTATCAGATCTAAGCTGACTGTTCAATTTGATACAGTTAAAGATGATTACTTCTATTAACATTATTTACAAGGCTACCATCATACAGCATAGGAAGCATGAAGGAAAAAGGGGGAATATACAGTAACTGTATTATTAAATATTTCTCAGAAGACTAAATTTTTATTCACTACCCCTCCTTTTTTTGAACCATTCATTGAAACCCGAGACTGAAACATTGACTAATTATTTTTACATCTACATAGTTTAAATTTATAGCATCAACCTAACTATATATAAATCTGTAGTCCAGGTGGTGTGCTCCAAAACCAAGTAAAACAGAGAAACACTCTGATTAGAGAAAAATGTTTTTCTTCTAATTTCAAAGTGACATTTGACCTTCCTGTGATAACACTACGGTCTCTACAGAGTTGAGTCTGATTATTAATGGAAGGGATAATCTGTAATTTCTTAAAAATGCATGCAAATATGATAGGCTTGGGTTACATAGGCGATGGATGAACTGAACCTTTCTTATCATGTAAAGAACAGATTTCTGTTAGCTTAAACTGTGTTTGTAGTATTAAAGCAGGAAAATATTGATCGTGCTGAAACAAAAAATTGAAGAAAACTGTGTGACTTACAAAATTTTATCCTCTTGTTGATTTTTTCAGTGTTACTTACCTTACAATAATATTCAAAACCTTTTTAACCAAATATAACATTATTTGTAAGGCCACATATGCTTTTCTTGGCTGCAAATATGGCGTATTAAGATAGCTACTATTAAGAGGATATTTCACTTAGCAAAAAATTCTCTTTCTCTTCCATCTAGGTACTATATACCTCTGGAGGCCTGGGGATTCTCCACGTTTCTGTTGTGATGGCCGCCCTTTCAGCCAAAGAAGGCTGGCCTGGCACTTCCTTTAGTGTATCAATACTGCTACTGTGTCAGCTGGAATGGTCACTGCAGAGTGACATGAGGCACTTCAGCTGGGTGCCTTAAATATAATGCCAGTGTAGCACTCCCAGCCTCTTCTGGTGAAGGGAGTGAGAAATGAGACCTGGGAATTGAATTGAGCCTGGTCACTAACATGCAAGTAAGGCAGAACTCCAAACAACAGCTGGTGATCTTTTTAGCTTTAATTTAACGTGTATAGTTTATGCATGTGTAAACAGCACAAATGGAACAGGCCTTAATAGGAACCTAGCACTGCCATGCTTGTCATCCAAACAGCAGCTCTGAGTACACTTTCTCTTTCCCTTTATGTTCTTTCTTTCCTCCTTTTTGCGTCAGTGGAAAAAGAAAACTAACTAATAAATCAAAAACAGTTTTCAACTAAGTGCATCAAATGAAGCAGAGTAAAGAAAGCATTACTTTGCAGATCTACTAGGAGCTGTTCAGCAGTGCTTTGGCTGAATGCACTTTGCCACTACCATGACCCTCCCACAACTCAGTATTCTATCACTGTAAATTAAATGAGACTTCTTTTTTAACTTCCTTTCTTTTCTTGTTGAACTGTACTAGACAAAACACGGGAGAAAACAATCCTGAATTGTCATAATGGAAGACTAGGTGAACTCTCATTCCTCTGATGATATTGTATGCGTTTTGGGAACATGCCCTCAGGAAAACCTCTCACCAGTATATCACTTTTTTTTTTCTTAAAGAGTAGAAGGATACTAAGACCTGTCTGAAAAATCTGAAAATATGGTCATTTAAGGTGAAGGATGAAAATTGTGATGTCTGGATAATATGAAGCACAACTGAGTAACACTGGGAGGAGACTGTTTGACTAGATATCAGAAGTATCATCTGTAAAGTGTGCGCTGTCAGTTTAAAATTAATATATTTTTTTAAAAGCAAAAACTAAAAAACCAAAGATCTTGATTTGTGATATATCAAGGGAGCGCATCTGTGCTCTAATGTCTTGAAGATGGAGCTGGGGAGTCAGGAGACACGAGGACCATTCTCAACTCTACTTTGACTTTGAGTGGTCTTCAGAAAGTCACTTAACCTCTCTGCCTAAATTTCCCAAACCATAAAATTGGGATAATAATACCCAAATGCTTTGTGGTTTAACATACTTAGAAATCTCTGGATGAGAAGTGCTATAAAAGTTTAAAATATATTAGTATCTTATTCAAAGTGAAAGAATTTTAAAATTAATACTTTCCACCATCTATTCTACTTTAAATATTTTTTCATGTAATCATTTTGGATAGAGAAATTAGTTTCATTTTCAGATTCTAATGCACTTGAACAATATTGCAGCGTTGGGTTTCCAACAATGTATAGAAATAGCTAATGCTACGTGGAATGAAAAACAATTGGTAGAAACATTTCTGTTTATCTTTGGTCTTGTTTTTTTTTTTATAAAAAGCATTAAAATCTCTAGCTCTTGTGCATGAATTGACCTATGTGTCCCTACAATTGAGTATTTCCATATTTTTAGGTTTAAGCTAGAATCTTAAAGTTGAACTGCAAAATGTGTGTGCTTGTGCACATGGTGCGAGAATGAGGGTTGTTGGTGGAGGAAGAAATATATTTTGAACCCACATCAGCAATAAAAAAAGACGATAGTCTTCCTTGGCCCTAGGGTGACAAGACAGCAAGTGTGAAAAATCGGGACGGGGTGGGGGGTAATAGGAGCCAATACAAGAAAAAGCCCCGAATATAGGGACTGTCCCTATAAAATTGGGAAATCTGGTCACCCTACTTGGCCCCAACCCATGAAGGAATCTCTCAACTGATATAGCTAGCCACTCCTGGCTCCGTTGAAGTATGTGGTGTTCTAAGTTGGGCTCAGGGCTTCTCATGGGTGGGAGGGAGCAGCGCTGGTGGGTGATGGGTCAAGATGATCCTGGCCAGTGGAGCAGCTTCTTGGGAGCTATTTCACAATGTAATTTAGAGCAGCCCCCAAATTGCTCTAATTTATACTGGGGTGGAATGGCCCTTGGCAGCCTCCAGGAATAGGGGGAAGAGGTGTGGAAAGGTGGTGAAAACCACCTCTTTCTCCCCTCAGATGCAATGACTGCTGCTCTGGATCAACCGAAAATGTCGGATCCCAAAACTTGGAAAAAGAGGCAATGGTAGGCAAATTATATTGGTAGGTGTTTGGGGGAGTTTGCAGATAGTTCACCTTAGTTTTTCCAGTGCAGAAGAAATCTGATTGGAGCCCTTGCTGCAGGAGAATATAAGAGTTAGGCTTCAGGGAGGGTGGGGTCCAGCTATGTAGGCCTTTGTCATTGGAGTACTAGAGGCTTGAGCAGCTTGGAGAAGGTCAGGAATTCTTGTCACAGGGGCGATGTGAGAGGATGTTGTAGTTGGTGGGAGGCAGTTCTAATGTAAGCGTGGAGAAAGATATTTTCACAAATCCACAAGAAGTCTAAGTGCTGGACATTGGATCTTGAAATGTGTACATCATAGACTCCTTTCCCAGATGCCCTGATAATGCGTGTTCACTTTTAAATCTTGTTATACTCTTTTCCTCAATGTCTTATTGCTCTGATTTACACAGGTTAAGTATCTGTTTGGCTAACAAAATAACTTTGTCAGTTTTAAATTTGTTGCCTTTTTAATTTAATTGCGTATGTCCTTATTTTATTACACAAAGGAATAAACTGGAGTGTCTGGCTGACCTTCCCTAGTGTATTCATTCTTTGATATATTACTATCATGTCACTTCTTATTTACCACCTCTCTAAACGAAATAGTCCTAACTTTTTAAATCTCTCATGTGGAAGTGAAGGTAAACTGACCCCCCTGACTGGTCGTCTTGATGGATATCTTTTAAATATATCATGTTTTTAGCATATTCAGCAGGGCTGGTTGAAAAATGTTGTACAAAATATTGTCTTATTGAAAACTGGGGTTTCATTGATGTTTGTGTCAAATCTGTCTTTTCATGCAGAAAATTCCCATGGGGAAAATCAAACTGAACCATTTCATTTTGGTTTCTTGACCCAAAACAAAATGCTGCATGTTGGGGCAACATGCAATCTCTGCATCTGCCTGAGTTGCTGTGGTGCCTCATAGGAGTTGTAGTGTGGGGTTCCCCATGCCTTCATTAGGCACTGTGGCAATTCAACCACAAGGAGAGACCAACATGTATCATGGGGGATGTAGTCCAGTCAGGAGCTGGGCCTCTAGGGGTAAGTTGTCATGGGGATAAAAAACCCACACTAGCATGGCTCAACTGACTTGGCTCTGGCTCTGGGGCTAAAAAATTGCTGTGTAGATGTTCGGACTTGGACTGTGAGGGTGGAGGGTTCCAGAGATCAGGCTCCAGCCTGAGCCCAAATATCTACACAGCCATTCTGAGCCCTGTGACCCCAAGTCAGATGACTTGGGCCAGCTGCGGGTTTTTTATCCCTGTGTAAATGTACCCGAGGGGAGAATGAAGGACTTGGAACTACAACTACCATAGGACACCATGACAGCTCAGGTGGACGCAGAGATTAATACTGACTCAAAACCAAAATAAATTTTTTTTGGGAATCTCTAAATGTTTCTGTCACGGTTTCAGGGTAACTGCACCTCTGACTCGTCTGTGATCTGATCAAGGGATGCTGCTCTTCGATCTCAGGCTTCTAGCAACCACCTCTCTATGAGCTGTGACCTGAGTCCCTCTCCCTCCAAACCATGGGGCATTTAGGCTTGCAGTCTCCCTGCACTTCACTGTGATTATCCAAAAGGCCTGACCTTAGCTCAGATCCTGCAGTTTTGCTCTCTCCCTGGGGTTAAAATAGTTGTTTACCAGAGATCTGATAGCCTTCATAAAGCAAAGTACATTTATTGGATAAAAGCCTTACAGAGAAGGTGTCATGCAGGTTTCTTTTGAGGACTAGGACAGAGAGGTCAGATATTGAATGATTGCTTTGTGAAGTGTTTGCCCATGGGTGTTGAGGTGTTTTTGTCTTTTATCATTTTTCTGTGTGAATTCATTCGAAAGCATAGTGCTTGTCTGGTTTCACCCACCTAGTTGTTGTGGGGGCATTGGATGCACTGAGGAGGTATGCTACATGTGATAGGCATGTGTAGGACCCATCTCTTTTGAAAGGTGTGCTATGGGGGAGTATTTATAATTGTAGCAGTGAAGACATGTCTGCAGGCATCTGTTGTTAGGGCAGGATTTGGTACCACTTTGAGTTGTGTCCTAGTCTGTTGGGGAGCTTGCTTCTGATGATGAGTTTTATGAAGTTGTGGGATCGTTTGAAGGCCAGAATAGGAGGTTCAGGAAAGATTTCTTTCAGGATGTGTTCCCCATTGAGTATAGGTTATAATTGTTTGATAATACCCTGTACGGGTTCCAATGTGGAGTGGTAGGTGACAACTAGGGGTGTGTAATCAGTGGTTGTTTCCCCTCTGCCCTGTTTTGAAGCAAGTTCTCTCTGGGTGTTTGGATGACTCTTTCTATGATGCGCAATCTCCTTCTCTGGTGGAGTGTCCTCATTTGATGAAGAGGTTTGAAGTGCATCCTGGACTTTCTCTTCGGAGCATATTCTAGACTGTCGGAATGCTGAAATAACATTTATAAAGTTGATGCAACCGTCTCAAATATATGCCTGTGTTTGTCATATCTGTCAGTTTCCTTTAGATTAAAAATATTACAATGAAATGTGTCAACGTTTCCAAACTGAACTTCTCATTCTGTGGAAAGTTAAAATATTTTGCCTTTTTGGGGGGGGGGGGGGGGGGGAGGGAGGCGGGGGGGGGGGGGAATGAAAACATGTTGAAGCCCTGGAATTTCTGGGGAATGGAAATTCTGTTTTTCAGTCAGCTCTAATATTAAAGTCCAGAACAGATAGGTGTGAGCCATTGTGCTTATTATTTGTGGATCGTGACACACTCCCACAAGTGACTAATCCATCTAAGGCAGTGATGGCAAACCTGCAGCCCTTGAGGACAACTTTGTTAAGTAAAAAGTTTTGTATATGATTATGAAGTTAAATTTCTTCTCTGAATTACACTCTGCAATTTTAAACTGATGTGTTAGAATCAAGCCTGTCACTATGGAGAGGAGACACCACCTCTCCAGTTGCCTCCTACTGCTTCCTCTGCAGCCTCAGAAGGAGCTTGGGTATGAGCCGGGAGCACTGTAAGTAGTTGCTGTCTTTTTCTGGCTGTTCAGCAGTTTCCTGCTGGCTGCATCACAAGGGGGAGAAGAGAGTCATGCTGCTTGCTCCATTACTTACTTCCCTGCTGGGCTATGGGAGCTGCAGAGAGGAAAGGAAAGGAGACTCTCCTTTGCAGTGATGCATTCAGGAATCTTGACAAGGGTAGGCTGCTGATATGCTGAAACCACATACTATTATGCTGACTAATGTTGTCTCACTGTTTCCTTGTGTTCCCTGGCCTCCTGTATCCATCTGTTGTCACTTGTCTTATACTTCGATTCTAAGCTCTTTGGGGCGGGGACTTGTCTGTTTCTACCCCTGAGCACAATGGGTTCATGGTCCGCGACTAAGGCTTCTAGGTGCCACAATAATATAAAGAATAGATTGACGGCCTCTTCCTGAGCCTAAGGGAGTGTGTAGGAAAGGATGGCTCCTCTCCCCTCCACAGCCACACAGGGCAGTCCAGGAAAGGGGAAAAGGAGGAAAAATTTAAAACCAACAACCAGTTATGATGTCCTGGTTCTGGGCTTTAGCCCAGGCTAAAGAAATGTAGGGGCTGCTGTAACTTGTATCATCTGGGAACAATCCCCTATGGACCACCCACCAGCTGGGGATGGGTGAAACAAAGTGCACTTCCTCTTCCTTCCCTGCCCACTCCACACCCACTACATCAGAGGCTGCAGCAGAGCAGGTGTAGGGACTGCCTCTGCCAACTCTACACCTTCTGCCCCATGCTAATGAATTCCCCAACAGGAGACTTGCAGGTGGCTTCCACCCCTTTGTGCTGCCTCAGAATCTGCCCTAAAATACTGACTGTGCCCCCATGATCCTTTTTAAATAAAATGTTTGGCTGCTCAAAGGTGTGTCTATATAGAGAGAGCACCAGTCATTGAATTGTCTAGATAATATCTAGTGTTTTGTATGTTTAGGAACTGTAGATGCTGACGTTTACAGCTAGCTCATACTTCAGGGATCGGCAACTTTTGGCACGCGGCCCACCAGGGTAAGCCCCCTGGCAGGCCAGGCTGGTTTGTTTACCTGCGTCCGCAGGTTTGGCTGATCGCAGCTCCCACTGGCCGCAGTTCATCACTCCAGGCCAATGGGGGCTGTGGGAAGCGGTGGCCAGCACATCCCGCGCCGCTTCCCGCAGCCCCCATTGACCTGGAGCAGCGAACCACGGCCAGTGGGAGCTGTGATTGGCTGAACCTGCGGACGCGGCAGGTAAGCAAACAAACCCGGCCTGCCAGGGGGCTTACCCTGGTGGGCCGCATGCCAAAGGTTTCCGATCCCTGGTCTAAAAAATACTCACTACATAATAACTTATACTGCACACTTAGGGCCTGATCCAATGGCTATTGAAGTCAATGGTCATCCATTCTATGCATCCGATGAAGTGGGACTGTAGCCCATGAAAGCTTATACTGAAATAAATTTGTTAGTCTCTAAGGTGCCACATGTACTCCTGTTCTTTTTGCTGACACAGACTAATACGGATGCTACTCTGAAACCTGTCATTGACTTTAGTGGTCAAAGGATCAGATCTTTATAGCATGGGTCTTCAACCTGGATGTTGTGAATAGGACCGGGGGTAATGACTGCCCTTACCTTCACCTATGGCTGAATGGGAGATAGGCCTCCAAACTATTGTCTGTTGTAACATGGGATCACCCTATAGAATGCTTTGAGAACGACTGATGTAGGATAAAAACATTTAAGGCTGGGTTTTCAAAAGATCCAAAGAGACTTTCAATGGGACTTATGTTCCAAGGACACTAAGGCCTGGTCTACACTAAGAGTTTATGTCGAATTTAGCAGCGTTAAATCGAATTAACCCTGTACCCGTCCACACAACTAAGTCATTTATTTCGACAGAAAGGGCTCTTAAAATTGATTTCTGTACTCCTCCCCGACGAGGGGATTAGCGCTAAAATGGATATGGCCGTGTCGAATTAGGGTTAGTGTGGACGCAATTAGACGGTATTGGCCTCCGGGAGCTATCCCACAGTGCACCATTGTGACCTCTCCGGACAGCAGTCTGAGCTCGGATGCTCTGCCCAGGTAGACAGGAAATGCCCCGGGAACTTTTGAATTTCATTTCCTGTTTGGCCAGTTTGAATTACATTTCCTGTTTGGCCAGCGTGGCGAGCTCATCAGCACAGGTAACCATGCAGTCCCAGAATCGAAAAAGCGCTCCAGCATGGACCGAACGGGAGGTATTAGATCTGATAGCTGTATGGGGAGATGAATCCATGCTATCAGAACTACGTTCGAAAAGACAAAATGCAAAAATATATGAAAAAATCTCCAAGGCCATGATGGACAGAGGATACAGCAGGGATGCAACAGTGCCGTGTGAAAATTAAGAAGATCAGACAAGCGTACCAGAAAACCAAAGAGTCAAACGGATGCTTCGGGTTAGAGCCCCAGACATGCCATTTCTACACTGAGCTGCATGCCATTCTAGGGGGGGCCGCCACCACTACCCCACCCCTGTCCGTGGACTCCGATGATGGGGTATTCTCATCAGTCGCAATGCCTGAGGATTTGGCAGACAGGGAAGATGATGATGGTGATGATGATGATGAGGTTGTGGAGAGCACACAGCACACTGATTTCCCTGACAGCCAGGATCTTTTTATCACCCTAACAGAAATACCCTCCCAACCCTCCCAAGGCGGTATCCCGGACCATGAAGCTGGAGAAGGCACATCTGGTGAGTGTATCTTTTGAATAGAAAAGACATGGTTTAAAAGCAAGTGGTTTTTAATGATTAATTTGCCCTGAGGACTTGGGATGCATTCATGGCCAGTACAGCTACTGGAAAAGTCTGTTAACATGTCTGGGGATGGAGCGGAAATCCTCCAGGGACGTCTCCATGAAGCTCTCCTGGGGGTACTCTAAAAGCCTTTGCAGAAGGTTTCTGGGGAGAGCAGCCTTATTCCGTCCTCCATGGTAGGACACTTTACTACGCCAGGCCAGTAGCAAGTACTCTGGTATCATTGCATGACAAAGCCTGGCAGCATATGGCCCCGGTGTTTGCTGGTATTCAAGCAACATCTGTTCTTTCTCTGTCTGTGTTATCCTCATCAGAGTGATATCATTCATGGTTACCTGGTTGAAATACGGGAATTTAATTACGGGGACATTCAGAGGTGGCCATTTCTACTGGGCTGTTTGCCTGTGCCTGAAAAGAAATCCTCCCCGCAGTTACCAGCCACGCGGTGTGTATGTGTGTGGGGAGGGATGGGGGGCCTTCATGCTGAGCTGTTTGCGTTTGGCTAGCAGGGATCTTCCCTGATACCAGCCACACGGTGGGGGGAAGGGTAAAGCGATCATCCCAGAGAATTGGATGGTGGGGGTTAGTTTGGTTTCTGCTGCTGCACGTTAACCCGCAAAGTGCAGCACTAAATGGCCAACTCAACGGGCTTTGCTTGGAACGGGAAAGGAGGGCTCTGCTGTTATGAAGGTTGCAGAAGCCGAAAGTCTATGGCTTACCATGGCCGCCTGCAAGCCGAATTCTGTTGCCCGGCCCTGCGTGTGTGATCTGTACACCAAAGTCGCAGGCACTCAATATAAAGATGCAAAATGCGACCTTGTACTAAAAGCACATGTGCTATGTACTGTGAATGATGGTGTTCACCGCAAAAGAGTATACCCATTGTTCTGTAAAATGTATCTTTTAAAAAACTTCTCCCCCTTTTTTTCCTCCCGCAGCTGCAAATGTTTCCAGCCTCCCCCTAGCATCTCCGTCCCAAAGGCTATCTCAGATAAGGCGGCGAAAAAAACGCACGCACGATGAAATGTTCTCAGAGCTCATGCACTACTTCCGCAATGAAACAGATCAGCAGAATGTATGGAGGGACACAATAGCACAGCACAGGAAGGCAGGCAGTGAACGTGAGGACAGGAGGGACGCTCGAGATGAGAGGTGGCAGCAGGAAGATCAGAGGGGGCATGAGGCAATGCTGGGGCTACTGCAGGAGCAAACGGACACGCTCCAGAGTCTAGTGGAGGTTCTGCAGGAACGGAAGCAGGATGACAGACTGCCACTGCAGCCCATCTGTAACCGCCCTCACTCCTCCCCAAGTCCCATAGCCTCCTCACCCAGAGTCCCAAAAACGTGGGGGGGGGGGGGGGAAGAGGCTCCGTGCACCCAGTCACTCCACCCCAGCGGATTGCCCAAGCAGCAGAAGGCTGGCATTCAACAAGTTTTGAAGTGGCCTTTTCCTTCCCTCCTCCCCTCAGCCCGCACCCCACCAGGGCTACCTTGTCAGTTCTCTCCCTATTTTAATAATTATTGAATAAAGAATACGTAGTTGTTAAACAATAGTGCCTATATTTCCTTTCAAAGCAAAGTGTGCTCCAAGGGGGGAGGGTGGGTGGCTTACAGGGAATTAGAGTAAACAAAGGGGGCAGGTTTTCATCAAGGAGAAACAAACAGAACAGTCACACGGTACCCTGGCCAGTCATGAAACTGGTTTTCAAAGCGTCTCTGATGCACAGCGCATCCTGCTGTGCTCTTCTAATCGCCCTGGTGTCTGGCTGCGCGTAATCAGCAGCCAGGTGATTTGCCTCAACCTCCCACCCCGCCATAAATGTCTCCCCCTTACTCTCACAGAGATTGTGGAGCACACAGCAAGCAGCAATAACAATGGATATATTGGTTTCACTGAGGTCTGAATTAGTCAGTAAACTGCGCCAGCGACCTTTCAAATGTCCAACTGCACACTCTACCACCATTCTGCACTTGCTCAGCCTATAGTTGAACAGCTCCTTACTACTATCCAGGGCGCCTGTGTACGGCTTCATGAGCCAGGGCATTAAGGGATAGGCTGGGTCCCCAAGGATAACTATAGGCATTTCAACACCCTCAACAGTTATTTTCTGGTCTGGGAAGTAAATACCTTCCTGTAGCCGTCTAAACAGACCAGAGTTCCTGAAGACACGAGCGTCATGAACCTTTCCCGGCCATCCCACGTTAATGTTGCTGAAACGTCCCTTGTGATCCACCAGTGCTTGCAGCACCATTGAAAAGTACCCCTTGCGGTTTATGTACTGGCTGCCCTGGTGGTCTGGTCCCAGGATAGGGATATGCGTTCCGTCTATAGCCCCACCACAGGTAGGGAATCCCATTGCAGCGAAGCCATCTACTATGACCTGCACATTTCCCAGGGTCACTACCTTTGATAGCAGCAGCTCAATGATTGCATTGGCTACTTGCATCACAGCAACCCCCACAGTAGATTTGCCCACTCCAAATTGATTCGTGACTGACCGGTAGCTGTCAGGCGTTGCAAGCTTCCAGAGGGCTATTGCCACTTGCTTCTGAACTGTGAGGGCTGCTCTCATCTTGGTGTTCTGGCACTTCAGTGCAGGGGACAAGTCATCACAAAGTTCCATGAAAGTGCCCTTACGCATGCGAACGTTTTGCAGACACTGAGAATCATCCCAGACTTGTAACGCTATGCGGTCCCACCAGTCTGTGCTCATTTCCTGGGCCCAGAATCGGCATTCCACGGCATGAGCCTGCCCCATTGCCACCAGGATGTCCAATTTGCGGGGTCCCATTCTCTGAGAGAAGTCTCTGTCCATGTCCTCATCATTGTCCTCACCGCGCTGGCGTCGCCTCCTCGCCGGCTTTCTCAGGTTCTGGTTGTGCATAAAGTGCACGATAATGCACGAGGTGTTTACAATGATTATAACTGCTGCGATGGTCTCACCGGGCTCCATGCTTGCTGTGCTATGGGGTCTGCTCTGGCAATCCAGGGAAAAGGGTGCGAAATGATTGTCTGCCATTGCTTTCACGGAGGGAGGGAGGGAGAGAGGGTTGACTGACGACATTTACCCATAACCACCCGCAACAAATTTTTTGCCCCATCAGGCATTGGGAGCTCAACCCAGAATTCAAATGGGCAGTGGGGACTGCAGGAACTGTGGGATAGCTACCCACAGTGCACTGCTTGGAATGTCGACACTTGCCATGGTACTGTGGAAGCACACCGCCAAATTAATGTGCTTAGTGTGGACACACGCATTTGACTTTATAATATCTGTTCCCAAAAATCGATTTCTGTAAAATCAGACTAATGTTGTAGTGTAGACATACCCTTAGTTGCTTTTGAAAATTTCAGCCAAGTGCCTAATAAATCACATGTAGACTGAAGCTTTTAGTTTACAGACAAACCTATTATCCTTTGTGTTAAGGTTGGCCTCCACTGGGCAATAAAGCCCCCTGTGGCTTTTGCAGTCTTTATAGTTCATAACTAACAGGTTCATAACCGGTATGGTTGCTGAGACTCAAACTGTGACCTTGACACTGAGGAAGCTGGATTGATGTTGATGTGCCATGCATCCATGACAATCAATCTATTGTTTCTACCAGTGAGAGTTCTCCCTTACGAACAGTAGCAATTTGACTTGTTCCTGTGAAATTCATTCAAGTGTATTCTTTCTCTCCATTTTGAATTTGATTTGGAGTGTCTCAGGCACATACAGCATATAAGGAAAAGATGTAAATTCCTAAGACGATACCAGCCAGTAGTGCTCTATTTTTTTGGGGTTTATTGTAAGGGGAGGAAGTTTGTGCAAAACACTCATCTCCCCCTTTCTGAAAAGGGTTTTACAAAGGCTGGAAATGGGGAAAGACAGCTATTTGATAAATACAGTTGTGTGTGGCTAAGTATTTCTTGTTCTTTGAGTGTTTCAGTAAAATGAAAATGTTTCTCTGTTTCATACATCCAAGCTATCCTGTGAGTGAGTGTGACAAATCTACTCAGGAATGAGATCAGAGCGCATTTCTCTGTCCCTTTCTCTCTTATATATCTATCTTTAAATTTGGAATGTATCTTATCATACTTCTATGTGACTTGATGTTCCATTGAATTCTATTCTTGTCCTTGCAGTGTGAGTGACAACTGTTAAGCATGGCCCAAGGAGCCACTGATCAAAGTAATGTGGAAACTGCTGACCCAGAGGAGAGTTCTCCAAATATGATTGTCTACAGAAAGGTAATGAATTTGGGTTTGTTTATAAAAACTTTCTGTGCCATCTGTGGAAGGATCCTACTGACCCTTTAAAAGTTAAATATATCTTTTATTCTGTTTGAGAGCATGTATGTAACATTTCATAGGGCAGCAAATACTTACAGTATAAGATTTGAGGGCTGATGTTGGTTTCTCTACGCTTGCAAGTACTACTTTTTTGTAGATGTAGTATATAAAAATGTGTTATATGAAATGTAATGACTAGACCAATGCTAATATAGCTTGCAATTCATCTTTTTAATAGTGAAGCAATTATTTACCTATTCAATTTACTAAAAATACCTGTCTAAAAATTACATGCTTTACGACCCTTATCCAATGTACAGTCTGTTCTTCCATACAGTGGATTCATTTCAAAATTTTAAATGGCCTTTTGCATGTAATTTAGTGTTACCAGTTACTATGGCATTCCTTATACTAAATATAGGCAATAACACAAGTACTAGAGAAAAATGAATTAGGTGAAAGGTAAAATTATAAACACGTTAATGGTTACCATGGGATATAGTGGCTGTTAATAACCTTGACTCAGTAGATGTACATAGCGTTCTGTAATATAGGGTAGGGGAAACTGTCCCTGTCCTGGAATGCACATATGCACATACAATGCCTGCCTGCTTGTACTGTGACTTGAATTTCCATTGATGTTAAACCTAACCCCCTATGTCACTCATCCAGTTATTATAATGCACAAGTCTTAGGCCCATGAATATTTGAACTTCTAGGAGGGAGTAATGAACCAGACTGTCTCCCAAATTCATATACTGGAGAGTTTTCCCTCTTTTTGGTGGTATTTTTTTTTTAAAGAAGCCTCTAAGCTTTCTTTAAAATACATTTTTCACAGAATAAAGAATGATCTGGCTTTGAGGTAACTGATGTATGTATTTAAGAATCATAGTGCTTAAAACAGGAGGTGGAAATGACTTGAAATTCTGACTGGTGATGTATCTCATGAGGTTGGCAGCATATGAAGCTTAATTTATAAAACTGTAGCATAAAACCCCAACAGTGTTGTTTTTATTTTTTTAAACAGATGGATATAGTACATTCATTCACTGTAATAAAATGTCTCGTTTTGAAGTAGTCTGGGGGTGGGGGAGTTAAATCTGAGGGAAAAGCAAACTTTTAAATTATAGCTATGAGAGCATTGATTTATTTTCAGATTTGTGTGTCTGTGGACTATGGAATTGGGTCTCTTTATAAGGAACAGTAAAACACTGAAAACATTTTCTATACAGTGTGGGAAACTGCTGTGTGGTTCTGCTAAAAATGAAATTTCCTGCATAAATCAGGAAAAACTATGATCTACCACCTGTTTATCTGTGCCCTGAGAGAAATGCTGAGTTTTATTAAGTTACGTTATTCAGCACAAATGACGTTTGCATATATAGAACAGTCCCGATTTAAATTATTTTACTCATTTCTTTGATTAACAAAATGGTTATAAATAAGGGAAATATGCTGTTGTCACATTCCAAGATTTTGTTTTCCACTGCATGATTGTGATCTCAGATAATTTTCATATGCTGGAAAATAATTTGGGTTGCATCCATCCACAGGACCAAGCTTTGAACTTGCTGTTTTTGATAACCCTGGTTTAGATTTGGTTGTTGCATGTTAGTTCTGGAATGTGAGTGTTAACCTAGTACAGTACTCTGAGTAATTATGGGTTTTGGTTTTTGTTTTAAATGTGATATAAATTCATTCAAGCTGCTAATTGAAAAGTAGCTGTAGTTGTTTACCATCAGATGTAGCTACCCTGATTCCTGATCTGAAACGTCCAACCACCACCATCAGGCTCATCTGGGACCTGTACTTTGAAGGAGGCCTCCAAGTTTCTGGTTTCGTCATCCAGAATTGAGGGCCCTGGTTCCATTTGAGACTCTTTATCCAGTCCTGAAAATATGATTTTACTTGTATGTTCATCAGTTTTCTATTCCTCACATCGTTTTTACACTTATACATTTATTCAGTTTCTGTGACTGCTGCTATTTCACTATTATCACTGTAAAATAATTGTTGTGTGATCTGCAATATTAATGGAGAAAAATGCTCCTGCCATTTGATTCATTTCTCTATTCTGGGTACACCAGATGTCAGTACTATCACAATTTCATCCATACTCCATCCAAGTGCACTTGTACTTCTTGATTAGCATGTTCCATACATCATTCAGTAATACTGTTATTACACTAATGTATTGCTGTGATTTTTTTTTCTGGTGCTGGATTTCACTGAGGATGGTGCTTTTGTGTTTAGGGCTGGTAAGTGCTGTCCTTTCAACATAGCTCATCCAGTAGCTGTCTGACTTTCTGGGCCTTTGTAGTTGTCTGTTATTAGTGCATTCATTATCTGTGCAAGAAACTACCATAGGAAAAGCTTAACAGGTTGTGCATGTTCATCCATTATTCTTCCTCACAGCCAGATACTGATGGAAAAATCTGAGACCCACTTTTGTTCTTTTGGCCACATCCTCTCCTTCCTGAGTAGTGTTTGGCTGTTTGTCTCCGCTCATTTCCTTTCAAATGGCTTTATGACCAGTAATGAATGAAGAGAACATTGGCTAGGACCTCTGAAGTGTGGACTACACAATCCTCCCAGCAAGTTGACATGTCTGTCATTGTATGACCTATACGTTACATTTAGAACACTGAATCTACATGTAATAATTTGGAATCAGGGTTAGTTTGTACCTTTCAAAGGAAAGTGTTTTGTTCCTTATTCCTCAGCTGAAGAATAAGAGTATTAAACCCCAATTCTCTCTTTTCCTGATCCCTCCAAAGAAAGAAGCCAACACTCGAATGACAAGAATGTAATGTGTAGGTTACTTATAGGCTGCTGGCATATCTCCCCAACCCAGAAAGGATTCATGCCATACCCAGTGTCTGTTCAGGTCTTCTCTTCAGGACACCATTTACTGAATGCATGGACAATCTTCAGCAAATCCCCAAATTAAACAATTTAACATAAAGCCAACAGCTAACTTTCCCCCGACCCAGGGGCTCCTTGCGAGAGCTCTCCCTGTTCTGGACATCTCTTTCCCAGTTCTCCTATATGCCACCTGCCTGGGACTGCCCCTGGTCTAGGGCCTGCCACACGAGCCAGCCTTCTTCCTTTAACTCCCAGCTCCCCTTCAACTGAGCTCTTTCAGCCTTTATAGGAATCAGGTCTTATTAGGTAGTTTACCTGACCCCTTCCTAACTGGGTCTGATAATCCCCTCTACCAGGCCGAAACACCGGTTCTTAAAGGGGCTCTGCCGCAGAACAGAGCTGTCTGGCCCCAGATCCCTTTCCCCTTAAAGGGGCAAACCACCCTGTTACAGCCACCATTTAGTTTTATGTCTCTGTACACATAAAACATAAGGATAAAACAAAATGAAGTATTTTAGCTCTAATTAGTTTGTGCTGTTCTTTACAGTGGCTTGCAAGCCTCCTTTTAACTGTTCTGGTTGCTACTCAAATTAGGTTCTTTGAGAAATCCTTTTTATTTCTGTTTCCTTCAGAATTAACTTTCTGGTGCTGAGGTTGATAATAGTCACAAGGCATGTCATCACTGAATGTTCAAAGGGCACTCTCCAGCAGCTTCCTTCAAAACCAGCAGCCCAGCTCCTGTCTTACCACACACTCTCTTGCCTGGCTAGCAGCAGGGCCTTGTTCACCTCATCACAAAAGAAGTCTATGTTCTATAGTGATACCTCTCTGTCAGTCACAGAGGGTGGTTTCCAGTCTGCCGAAGCTCATGTTACCCTCCTATCTCTGTCTATACCTCAAGATGTAGCCCAGGCCTGCACAACTCGTAAAGCAGCGAGGGCCATATTACTCCAAAGAAAACAGCTGAGGGCCGAAACACCCCTCCCGCCTAGTGCCGCCCTCCGAGCGGAAACAACCCCTCCTTTCCCAGCGCTGGGGTGTGGAAGCCTGTAGAGGGGGAAAGAAACAGCGCGCATAGGGTGACCAGATCACAGCAGTAAAATAGGACCCGCCCTCTCCCCACTCGGCCCTACCATCACCCACCTCTTCACTCCGCCAGGGGTCACTATATTACTGCACACAACAGTCAATCAATGCAGTTGTAGATAAATCTCTGCATTCTGCATTTTTGTATAACTTTTATATGACTTTGTATTGAACCTTGGTAATATGTTAACGGGCCCCTACGGTAGTATAGTTAAGGTAAAAGAAAAATGTCTTTTTGCTAGAAGTAGAATAAGATCTTCCCCCTACTTTATATTCAGTTGCCCTGTTGAATGAATAAGATGTGGGTCTGCTGCTGCCCCCGCCTCCAGCCCCTGGCTCACCCTTACTCCCCAGCCTGCCACTGGCCTCTTCACCAGCCTGCCCACCGTTGGCTTGCCCCACCCCGCCGCTTGCTTACTCACCCCCCCACGGGCCGCACAGTGAGCCCACGTGGGCCGCATGTTGCCCCCGGGCTGCATGTTGTGCAGGCCTGATGTAGCCCAAAGAAGCAAACAGGTCTGTCAGATAGGGTGATGTGGGCTGCATTGTAATAAGTGCCTGCTGTAATTTGTCTTGTTTTGTGGAGCTTTGGGCAGGGGTGAAAGTAAGATGAAAGACTTACCAGTACGGGAGCCCTGAGTCAGGCCCCCGGAAGGGATGGGGCCTCGGGCAGAAGGGGCGGGGCTGGGGGTCAGCCTCCTGCAGCCAGCCCTTCCACAGTGCCTGGCCTGCGCCGGAGCGATTTAAAGGGCCTGGGGCTCCGGCCGCTGCCGCAGTAGCAGCAGCTGGGAGCCCCGGGCCCTTTTTAAGTTTCTGGGCCCTGGGGCAGGTGCCCCTTTTGTCCCCCCTCCGTCGGCGGCCCTAGGGGATGAGGGGCAAAAAAAGAAAAAGGGGGCAGCACTTTAACGTCGGCTGTGTACAGGCTGGTACCGGTAACCACTTCTTACCAGTACGCTGTACCGGCCTGTACCGGCCCAGTTTCACCTCTGGCTTTCGGACTAGTTGAGAATTTTACTGCACTCTGCAGGCCACATTTTATTCCTGCCACTCGTGTACTGAGCTGTGACTAAAAAGTAGCAACAATATTTTTTGTGTGGCTCTGGCCATGTCTGGCAAAGATGTTGGATTTTGCTTTTGATGTGATTACAGCAGAGAGGATAATTTTTAATTTTGTATTTTTAAAATTGTATTGAAAGCACATTCTTTTAACCTTTAGCCTACTTTTCATGGAAGCAGGTGTTGTCTAAAGACAAGGGCTTTCACTGAAAGTGAGTGCAGTGCTGCTGCTTATTTCTATTTGGGGGTGGTGCTGAGGGTGCTTCAGGAAGGGGACAAATGCAAAAGAAGGCTGGGAATAGGAAAACAATAGCAGAAAGTATTAATTCATTTTCAGGGCTGTCACTTTTCTTTGAAATCCAAGCTCTGGTGCATCTTTCCAAAAATCTGGCCCCTAAAAGTTCAGACTCTGTGGACCATATCAAGAAAAGAAGCATTCATTGATGCCATCTGGCATTAGTAAATAAACAAAACAAATCTGAGTGACTCATTACCAGAAATAAATTGGTGAATTTGGAGGGAGTTCAGAGATAGAAGCAAAAAATGATCAGGGTGCTGGAGGGAAAGATATATGAGGAAAGAGTAAAAGGCTTGACTAAGCAGGGGCATAGCATTCTAAAATATTCAAAGAATGTAAGCACTAAGGAGGGATAGGAATTGTTTAGGGTAGTAGTTGGCGAATATAACCAAGAGCAATAGGGTGAAATTAAAAAAGTGAAACTCTAGACTGAATATCAGAAAGAGTCTCTCAGGCTGCGGAATAGTCTCCCGAGGGAAGTTTGTAAGTCTCATTGCTTGAGATATTCAAAGTTAGACTGAACAAAGGTCTAGAGAATACATCATAGGGAACAATCCTGCATGGGCGGGAGATGAATTGGATGATCGAATAGGATTTTTCTACATCTGGAGCTCAGTTTTGCCAGATACACCTGGAATTTTTGGCAGCAGTGAACTGTTTAAATTGTGAATTTTTGTTGTTACTCACTTTGTCTTTTAAGTAAGCAATAAAATTCAATGTCAAAAGGCAATTGTTGTTATGAGTAATTTTAGTGTGAATTTGCAGCTGGCATCTGATACTTTTAAAAAGTCTTAATGTTCTGCTAACCTCAGTGTTTCTCTGTCTTGCCACTTTTTAAACATTTCCATTTTTTAAAAAAAGGTTAGTTAAAACAATTTTAAAAATTAACTTTTACATTAGCAGCCTGGGTCCCAGGTAAACTCTATGGAAACCCAGGACTGGCAGGCACTTTGAATATATGAAGGCGAGCAAATCTGGAATGGTGATGTGGAGAGGACTAGTAGAAGAACAGAGAGGGTATATTAACCAGGAGGACAGAGAGAGAGAGAGAGGCCAGAATAACAGTGTAGCTGGTTCAGATTGGTAGAAGATAGAGGTCAGGTTAGATGGGGGGAGTAAAAAAAGTAGAACAACAAGCAGTAACAAAACTTAACTGCACATGGTAAAGAATATATTGCTGATTTTTAGGACCTAGTCAGAAGATCAAGTCTGTTCCTTTTTACCATTCTAAATGGTGGAGCAAAAACCATCTCAGAATTAGCCATTGCACCCTAATGGATGTGATATAGGCCTACTGGCATCAACACACCCAAATAGAAGAAAAAGACTCCTGTGCATGGTTGAGAACATGAGAATGAGACTCTTTTCATTGATGTAACTTTCATATTTATTGAAAGAAAAAGGGCGGTATCTTGAGGTTTCATTAAGCCTTCTGAGAATATATGCCCCCTTTGTGAGAAACTCAGATCTCCTGTTTCATGCAGTACCACTATAGTTTGTTCTTGTCTGCAAAGTTTCTTTGTATATCTGAGCGTGTTGACTCAGTATTGTGAGCCCCAAACATTCAAAAACAATGAGTCAGGCCACTCGAAATCATGAGATTGGCTTAAAATTTGTGATATTTCAAAAGAAAAATGTTGTTTTCTCTTTATTTGCAGTCTGGCTTTTGAGGCTTTAGGTTCCACTCTGGTCGTATTTTCAAGCTTTTCTTGGCAAGCATGAAGGCTAGAAACTTGCTTTTTTTTTTTTTTTTTAAAAGAAAGCTGAGATTCTCACAGAATCACCTGTCTCCAGATTCTGAGGCTTTAAGTGAAACACTATCACAAGACTTGCAATAAAATTGCAAGTGTTGGCAACACTGGTGGACTGTAGTGATAAAATTTCCCACTGACATCTTAAATGAGCTTTGTACTAATCTGTGTGTATATTATTTCTAGACAAGAAAATGACATTAACCTGGAATTCAGGTTTAGAGTACATATCACTAGTTTAAGAGCAAATGGCATTGCAGGGATGTTATAATTATTCCTGCAAGCAAGCCAGGAAATTCAGTTACGGTTAAACCACAAAATAAATCCAGACATGTTAAGAAGGCATGGGCATGCAGAGTTAGGGGACCCAGATAGCCTTAACTATGCCCGTAGTGATACCATGGGAAAACATATTTGGAAAAACACATCTAATTAAAAAACAATTTAATCTAATCTGGGAGCGTAAACACTAAAATGTCTTACTCATAATCAAATGTTAATGGATGGCTGAGCTAAAGAACATGAGTATATAATTTCGCATCTGACAGATTGTCACACTTTTTGAAAGAGGTGCTTGAACCGGGAATTTATACAGTAGCAAAATTTATACAGTACTGCCTTTTCCACTTATTGTTTTGTACTTTACCTGTAAGTCTAATAAAAATATTTTTGCAGGAAGATGCTTTTCATTGCCAATGAAAAGCAATGATGCTTGTAGCTTTTCACTCCTATGCAACTATATTTCAAGAATACAGATATTTGACTGTACTAACTGAGAGCAAATAAAGCCATTCCAAACAATAATGTAAATAATACTGTATCAGAAGTCCCTTGTCTGGAAATTTTTGTTGAATCTCTCCACAGCTGCTATTGGGGATGCCCAGCCCATGATAATCTTTCCTATAAGCAAATGGAATCTAGGTTGTTTTAGAACATAGAACCTATGTTGGGTATTCCGCAGCACTTTCAGCTGCTTTAGTGACCTAGGCCACTTGGTTTGCATTGAGTAGTAACTTAATTTGAATAGTCTCATTGCAAACAGTTGGGCTATTTATAAAATGAGATATTACTCAGCATGAATAAGGGTGGCAGAATCTGACCCCTACTTAACAAAAATAACTTTAACAGAGGTGCCTTACTGTTTGTTCAAAAAAGTACCATAAACTGAAATACTAATAAGAGAATGGAAAGTTGAGAGAGAAAGGCATTTTAAAAAAAATTGCAGAGTAGATTTGCAAAGGAGATGTGAAATAGAAGTAATAAAAAGAGAGAGACTGTTTTTTAAAGTTAGAGATGAGTTTTTCAGAAGAGTTGGAGGGAGACAAATGTAGCAGAATGCATCAAACAGGCATCTAAGGGTATGGAGTGAGTGGAGGAAAAAGGCAACTGGAATGTAGGGACAATACCCGAAGATTAGGTTGAGAGTAGAGAAGACAAGAAGAGATATGCGAAGTCAGAATCTGGAGAAATGCTGGATCTATGGGCAGGAGAATTCAGAAACAAATCTTTAATGGGTTAAAGGAAGAAGCCGGAAGACCTGCTAGTGAAAATGTATAGAAATCTAGACAGAAGATAAAAGCATAAAAAAGCGGTTCATGTGGAAAGGGAAAGAAAAGGCCAATTCTTTAGGTATTTAAAAGTGGAAGTGACAAGTTCTGACAGCAGATAAGATAAAATGACCAAAAGATAACGAGTTCAAAAATGATGTCAAGGTAAATTGGAAATAGTAGTGGTTACGTCAAGGAATGTTTTACTGTAGTTATTGGCAGCAAGTCTGAGGTGAAGAGTAGGTAAAGAAAATAAAGAACTGTTTTATTCAGGGTAAGTTTAGATAGTGGTATTAGCCAGTGGGAAATAACAGACAGCAAGAAATCTGGTTGGTGACAGAAGTAAGAGATGGGGAAAGAAATGAAAATCTGGAGAGTCATCGGCATATGAATAACAGTAGAAACCAAAGCTAGAGGTGATCAGGCTTAGAAACTGTACAAAGGAAGGTAGGGACTGAAAAGAAAACCTTGTGGTACCTCAGCACAAAAAAATGAGCAGATGAGTTTGTGAGAACAGGGCATCTGGTGAAAATGTTTAGAAAGATAAGCTGGGAACCATGAGAAAACAGAATCCCTTGAGGAGTCCATAGTCAACAGTACTAAAAGCAAAAGAAAGATCAAGATTGGATTTCTTTTAAAGATATGCTCTAGTTTGAAAGGAATTATTTTGGAGATGTTTCCTCACGGAAGGTGAGATTAGTGGGATCCTTCAGGTGTTCAGCACTTTGAAAATGAGACAGGTGTCTAAATATGGATTTCCAAACCTAACATTAGACTTTGATTTTTTTAAAAAAATCTTGGCCCTAGAGGATTACCCAACTCTTGGGTTGAGCAGTCTGAAAGATGTCTTTCAGATTACTGGCTACTAAGCGAAGAGCCATGAGAATGATAAAAGGATTGAAAAACAAGTCTTATAGCGATAGACTCAAGGAGCTGCATCTGTTTCATTTAACAAAGAGAAGGTTAAGAGGTGACTTAATCACAAGCTATAAAAACCTCCATGGGGAAGAAAAATTTGATAATAGTCTCTAGCAGACAAAGTTATAACAAGATCCAATGGCTGGAAGTTGAAGCTAGAAAAACTTAGACTATAAATATGGTCCAAATTGTAAACAGTGAGGTAATTATCCATGGATCAATTTACCAAAGGTCTCCATCACTGGCAATTTTTAAAGATTGGATGCTTTTCTAAAAGCTGTGCACTGGTTCAAACAGGAATTAATTCAGGGAAGTGCTATGGCCTATGTTGCACAGGTCAGATTAGATGATCACAGTAGTTCCTTCTGGCCCTGAAATCTATGAATCAAAGAGAAATTAAAAAGAAGAGGTGAGGAAAAACTTAGCAAAATAGGAATGAATGGAACAGACAGCTGATAAATTAAAGTAGAATGTATCAGAGAAAAGCCTAGCAGTAGTGGATGAAGTAGGGCTTGTCATTAATGTTGTAAATGAACAATGCCCTCCAGAGCATGAGAGAAATGGGATAAAAGAGATTAGATGATAGTTGGCATAGGTAATACAGCTCCCCAAGAGGCAGTAGCTACGTATACGGAAGAATTCTTCTGTCAACCTAGCACTGTCTACATGGGAATTCAGGTCAGTTTAACTACACTGCTCAGGGGTGTGGATTTTTCACACCCCTGACCAACATAGTTAAACCAACCTAACTTTCTAGTGCAGACCAGGCCTTAATCTTTCTTAACTGAGGTAGGAAAAAGACCAGAGCAATGATGAATCAGTGAAAAGATAGAGCATTGCAAAAATTTACAGCAACAAAGAGGATATGGTGTTACATGAGGAAACAAAACGTTTGAATGTCACATTGAGAGAAGATGGCAATCAGGTAATGAAGCAGTATGAAGAGTTAAGGATGAGGAAAGGGATAGGGGAAATGAAGGAGAAAATGAGCCATTTTCAAGCTAAATGTGGCAAATCCTCTGCAGAGTAGACAGAAGCTGGAGGTGAAGGAGGATGAAGGAGTGACTCAAAAGTATGGGAAAGTTTATGGATTAGAACCATCAGAGTTAATAATACTGCTTTTACAGGGGAAGAAGGGGGAGTGTGAGGTAATATACCAAGAGGGATTTAAACTATAACAAGTCAGTGGGAAGCTTTTCTCAATGTAAATTCTAATGCTGTTTCAAATGGATAAGGCAAACTACTTTGCTACTTGTCATTGGAAAGAGTGACATTTGAAACTGAGTAGGTACAATGATATGATTGAGGCCAATTTACATTAGAGGTTAAAAGTCCCAGTGCATGTGACATGAAACTGCAGAGACAAATCTACTCAGCTAATTCTGGAGAGCCTCTACTGTTTTCTGCCCTAAATCATAGGCGCCGACTCCGTGGGTGTTCCGGGGCTGGGACCACCCACAGCCCCCCTGTGCCCAGCTAACCTCCGCTTCCGCGTTCCGCCTCCGGCTCTTGTGCTGAATGGCTACACTGGATGAATTTTCTTTTTTTTTATAAAAAGAAAAATGCACAAACTTAATCATTTAGCAAAGTTATTCACTCTCACTTGCTGGAGGATTCTCTGCACCTTGAAGTCTTTATACCATGATTTGAGGACTTCAATAGCTCAGACATAGGTTAGGGGTTTATTGCAGGAGTGGGTGGGTGAGATTCTATGGCCTGCATTGTGCAGGAGGTCAGACTAGATGCTCATAATGGTCCCTTCTGACCTTAAAGTCTGAGTCTAAAATCAATATGATCATTATAAAACTCAGTCACTTAAAAATTCCACACCTCATAGAATTGGTCACATCCTGCAAACTTTTGCAGTCACTTTCATGACCTGATGCATACCTCAATGAGACACATGTTAAATAATTCCTCTGAATGTGGATTCCTCTGAAAATCCCGCAGAGGGCAATGCCATTGCATTGCTCATGAGATCACCTGCATATTCCCACCAAAAAAAGAAACAAGAGTCTTGAGACCGCTTCTGGTCTGTTGTGGATTGCTTTCCCCTACTGTAGTAGCTTTTGTTCCCACTCCCTACTGTGCAATGGTCAGTAATCCAATAGGCCTGAAACAGGATAGTTGATTAACAACTGGCTGAGGATGCATGATGGTGTCTTTCTTTGGGGCCAAGCATGCTGCGGAAGAGGAAGTACCATGAATCTTTGGTTGGGGATAGTTTCTCTTCCCCCAGTAAATGGTGCAAATAATTATACAGTGGGAATTCTGGTCTATAGCTATTTGATTCTATTATTATAACTGGTCATAGTTTACACGGTTGTCTTCTATAGTTAATCAAATTCTTGGATGCTAAGGCATCCCCTTTATTTCTTGAAAATTAAAAACACTTCCCACAGACAGATCCCCAGCAAGAGCTGTTGTTCTTTCCTCTAGCTAGGCTGGGCTATATTGATCTTATTCTCTGTCCTCCTTGAATGTTCAGAATTTACTTACTTCCCTATTCTATTGTGCCTCTCTTTGTATGAGAAAACATTCACAATACCACTAGAGATCTCAGCCTTAAATTGCAGGTACCCTTAATTATTTCACTACTATCAGAAAAGAAAAATCTGCATAATTTAAAATACAGATAGGTAAAAAAACATTTTTTCTTTCATGGAGAAAGAGCAGTTTTTACCTATCTTGATTAAATGAAACTCAAAGCACTTAGTTATTTGAGTCTTTTTTATTATCAGTCACTTCAATAATGCTTAAATTTACAGTCCTTAAATTCTGTTCCATCCTGTAATATTCTGAGAAATAAGTGCAAATGTATCCATACAGATTATAGAAAAAAAGGCACAGTGCTAGTTGTTTGTACTATTACAATAAAGGTAGTAACCATGTTGTTCTTCAGCCAAAGCATAATCAGCAAATTAGATGCTGTTCAGGGTTTTAATTCCTTGTCCTGAGGTAACTTTGATATCTTTAAGAATTATGAAGCAGCGGTAGCTGCTGCATAAGGTTAAAGATAGCATCCAATATAAGCCTGATTGTTAACCCCTACCTCCAGCTTCTCCACAAAGAAATCAATTCCTCCTGAAATGCTACATGCCACACCTCATCCTAGGTAGACTTTTTTGGAAAGTTTGGGAAAAAATAAAAAAATATTTTTAAAGTTCTGGACTGGGTTAAGTCTGAGAAATGCAAGCATGGGGGCAGAAAACTGTCAATATATAGTGATTCCCTCTTTGTCGCATCACTTCGATTACTCCAGAGCCTCCATGTACCACTAATATTTAACCCCAAAGCCATTTAAAAAAAAAATCCTGCTAAGCTCTTGGCCTCAATATGTTGTGGCAATGAGTTCTACGTCTAATTGTGTGTGGTATGAAAAAAAGTATTTCCTTTAATTCTGAATTTGCCACCTTTACGTTTCATTGGAAGGTAGGGTGACAAGATCACAAGAGTAAAATGTGAGTGTGAGCCACAGGCTCACACTCACAGCCCCCACCAGAGCCATGGGGGAGGGTGGTGCATGGCCCCGGCTGCAGTCCCCATGGCAAGCTGTGGGTTGGGGGTGCATGGCCCCAGCCCCTGCTTCAAGCTGCGGGTGGGGAGTGCAAAGGGGGGGTCTCGGGGCTGGGGAAGGGGGTTGGGGGTATAGGAGCAGGATCAAAGTGCTGATTCTGGGAGGGAGTTTGTGTGCAGGAAGGGGCTCAGGGCTGGGGCAGGGAGTTGGGGTGTGGGCTCAGGGAGATGCTTACCTCAAGCAGCTCCCCGGAAGTGGCAACGTATCCTTCTGGGTCCTAGGTGGAGGTGCGGCCAGGTGGCTCTGTGCACTGCCTCGCCCACAGACACCATCCCCGCAGCTCCCATTGGCTGCAGTTCCTGGTCAAAGGGAGCTGCAGAGCCAGCGCCCTGGCCCTCCCTGTGCCTAGGACCTAGAGGGAGATGTCATCACTTCTGGGGAGCTGTGCGGAGCCAGGTAGGGCGCCTGTCTGCCCCATACCAGCCAGAGGACTGGCAACCCTACAATATTTGGACAAATGGCATCCCAACCATACATCGGTCAGGATGCGGGACAGAGAGTTAAATATCGGGACAGTTCTTATGTTTTTATTATTTAAAAGAGTTAACCATTGATTATTTTATATAGCTTTATAATGTTTCCTTCAAGGTAAACAGTTCCAATTGTTTCCATCTTTTCCATGCCCCTAACATTCTCATCAATCATCTCTGAATGCTTTCTATTATTGCTTATCCTTCTTGAGATGTTTTAAGATGTATAAAGATGGGTCTTTTATATACATTAAAAACGTTAAATACCTTAAAATTTCAATGTGTATAAAAGACCCTTTCTCCTTCATTCCCCTCCGTTGTCCACTACCGCCATGTACCCCAAGGTACTGTAGAACAATAACACCCCTCTCCTCTCTTCTCTAACCACACACACTTCCCCTTAGCATGCTAAAATTGTCCACTGATGAGCCACAATAAGATCTTGCTGAGTAGGATCATGTCCTGTGTATCTTATATACGTAGCTGAAGTTGCGTATCTTAGTTCAACAGGGGGGTTTAGTGTAGACCAGCCCTTAGATTTCAGCAGCCAGATATCAAGTGTAAACTCCTTAGGCACTATAACAGCCTAACCATCGAGTCACAGACAGCCCCCTCGAATATCCTGGTCTATCTTGCCATGCAGGTGGGCCTGCCCTGGTGATAGATGGTTACTTACACCAAAAAAAAAAATCACAATTATATTCAGGTTACTCCCAGTCCCAAAGGATGGTCACTTACCATCTCAATTGCACTTGAGATCTTACAGCAATGACAAAGCTTGTAGTCAATCCTATAATAAACTATCCAAAGATCTATTAACTAGGAAAAAGAAAAAGAGTTATTTACAAACTTAAAGCTGGTAAACACACACACACGAAGGAATTAGTCTTACATTCTCAAGGTAATAGAAGCTTCGATAATAAGGAAGCTCTTTATGTCCTTTAAGGCTAACCCAGGCCAAGCACTGGGGGTCCTTTCATTATGTTTAGAAATCTTGCCCACACAAAGTCCAAGCAGCATAGAGATATAGTTTCTTCTTAGTAGGGATTTCTATTCCATGCCCCTGAGCCCTGGGCTACACTGCGGGGGGGCGGGGGTGTGTGTCGATCTATGATACGCAACTCCAGCTACGTGAATAACGTAGCTGAAGTCGGCATATCGTAATCGACTTACCTGGCCGTGAGAACGGCGGCGAGTCGATCGCTGCCGCTCCCCCGTCGACTCCGCTTCCGCCTTTCACCGAGGTGGATATCTGGAGCTGACAGGGAGCGCGTTCAGGGATCGATTAAGCACGTCTAAATGAGACGCGATAAATCGATCCCCGATAGATCGATTGCTCCCCGCCGATCCGGCGGGTAGTGAAGACAAGCCCTGAGAGTTCAAGCTGATTAGGTAAGTTCACAGGCACGTTTCCTCTTCAGGGGTGTGGGAAGAGCAATCAGCAGTCTTTTCTCCTCTCATGTTTCATAGTGATTTGTCTGAGGTTTATGGGCCTTCTTTTGTTTGCCACGGGAGGTGTTATCTCCTGCCCAGCTAGTATTTCACACTTGGTAATGCTTCTCTCTTGACTGGTGGTTTACAGTCACAGAGCAAACACTTAAAGAGTATCTGATAACATGGGATACAGATATTATAAGTGAGATTAATGCATGCAGCAACTTGCAAGCATTTCATAAAGTCTAAACACTAGACACATTTTTGTAAATCTAATGCCTATTTATTTTAACAGTACTAACACACAGGTGAGCCAGCCTTGTTCCAGCTATGTATTCATCAGTGTTCAGTTGAGGCCTAGGAGGCCTTGGGGTGAGCTGACACCTGGTCTACCTGTGGCACATTGATCTCCACCTTTAACTCCACACTACTAAAACTTTGTACAAATGGCAAAAGGAGCATATTTTAAAAACCAGGTGGTGGTGGTGCAGGTACAATAACTGTCTTTTTGTATTTGTATTATAGTAGCATCTAGAGACCTCATCTGAGATGAGGGCTCCATTGTACGAGGCACTGTGCAAACAAAGTTACTACAATTGTTCAGGCAGATAGGAAGATGCATGCCAAACAGTCATTAGGCAACAAAATAGTCATTTGCTTATGCTTTTCTCTAAGATATGAATGCATTTGAAGTAAGCGGGTAAGCACATAGTGCATATGTGCAATAATTTTTGTTTGTTTTGCAGACACACATGGGCCTCTTTACTTTTGAAATATTGTCCCTTAACTCCCGAGTATTGCTTCTCTGCTTGGAGCAATACTTTTCGCTTAGCAGATAATTAATAAAATTAGACTTTTCTTCATACTTCATACTTCTTCTTCGTTTTCAGTGAGTTGAGTGTCTCTCTTTTATTTACTTCGTTTTACTGTCCTTTCTGACTCTCTTTTCCCTTGTCCCTTTTTTAACTCTAATGATAAGCTGTCTCTTGGAGCTATCAGAAACTAATAGCAGCGATCCATTGTCATAATTTTTCTCAAATGCTTAGGGACTGAAAAAGGATGAGTGAGGACCAGAAACTATAAACATATTTTGGAGTTGTCCTAGTAGCCAGTGTGTTTTGCAGGAGAGGGAGGATGTTAAGGGCAATTCAGCTAGAAGCCTAGGTTATTCCAGCATTAGCATCTGTAAAATTCCTCATACTTGTTAAGAGTCCTTTTCTCTCTCTCAACATCTTTCTCATATCATTCCATGTGTGTTTGCTGTTGCTAGCATTTTTCAGACGTTATGGTCTTGGAGTCTTTTCAGTATGTTTGCTGTTTTATTTTAACATATTCTGTGCAAATAGCTAAATATGAATGTTTTGTTTTCTTTCTGCCTAAAGCATCATTAAGCATCGGATTGTTCATTTAAAAGCCAAACCAAACTGAATCGAGAAACTACTGAGCTCAACAAACACTATTAATACTTAAATATAGGGTAATTCATGGTTTTCAGCAGCAATTTCTAGAAACAAAAGGACATCTACTATTGGCCCATCCATATTTTTACCACATTTCTAACCAGGTTGTAACACAGATGACTTCAGATAGGGTTCATATCTACGTGAATAACTCTTGGTTCCTAACAGTGTGAGTACACTATATTTGAATCTTGTTTGTGAGCTAGGCTGTATGGGGATAATTGTAAGGTCTTGTCTGAATTGTAAGTCTCTCATTTTACATAGTGTGTATATGGGATCACTTAGCTGTGCTTTTATAACTAGGTTAGCCAGTCCTCCCTCTGAACTCCAGGACTTTATGCAGAAAGACACCCCAAAGTGCTACATGTGTAAAGTGGCCCTGGCACCAGCAACTCGGGGAATGGGAGAGCTGCTCAAATTTTTGCACAATACACCAATGCAAATATAGATTTGTAGTTTGATAGCTGTGGACTAGCCATCATGGTTGATACATGGTTGTGCTGGTAAAATGGTTCAGAGTGATCATTCTGGATTATGATAGTTATAACCATGTCAGATGAGTATTTCAGAGCCTTATTACCCATATTCCCTTCATTTTTTCCGAGTTCTCTTTGCCCCCCACCCCCTTTATTCTCCTTTCTTCACCCTTCGTCCTCAGTTTTTTCCTCAACCTCCCTTTTTCCTCTCACAATTTTCCTTTCATACTCGTCACCCTTTCTTCCACTTAAGTATATTACTCCTTTTTAATTCCTGCATTCCCATGTTTTGCCCCCAAGTTCTCTATATTCCTCTACCCTTCTCTTCTCTCCTACTGGTAAGGTCCCGAGTGACCCAAAAATCCTCCTCTAGTGCTGAGTCCCTGAGCAACCTGAAGACCTGCTGGAAGCACAAAAGCCAGTTCCTGCTGCTTTGTGCCTAGATGCCAGAGGTAGGTTCTTAGGTTTTTAGAGGCCCATGCAAAAACTAAACATGACAGTCCAACCCCCAGACAAAAAGTGAGTAAAGACATGAATGACAGAATGGAAATGCTCCCCAAAGCCTATTAATTCTGCCCCAGTCAATAAATATTCTTCCCCTCAAATTAAATTACTGCTTCCTCCCACCAAATAAGTGAATTAATGATAATGCCACACCTGTTCTGGCTGCTCTCTTGGATTCCTGGAAGTCCTCAGCCTTCCTGCTACTCTGCTCCCTCATTTTACTCTTCCCTTTTGAGAACGAGATAGTGATTCATGGAGCTGCTCCCTACTTTCACCTCCTGGGTGTTGGCTGGGGTGCACAGAGCCAGGAGTGATGAGATGTCTCAAGATTCTAGTAAAAACCCAGTGTCACCAGAACTGAGCGGAGGTCTGGGACTGCCCTACCTAAGCTAGATGACTTCATTAAACAGGACCTCTGGTTCCTATAATCACAGCATAGCTATCTGGCATCAATCACACATTTATTTTTATTATACTCCTGTATATTCTGATTTTGACCCATCTTTAATTTGGGTATAATGGCCCCTTCCGTACACAAACGATTGGAGCTTTTGTTTATCAGGGTGCTATGAATGGAAACAACCTGTACTTTGTAAAACAGCTCTTATATGGTTTCAGTAGTTAGCTGTGCTGACTAACTCCCTTCTCCTCCTCCTTGTACAGTGCATCTGATAATCTATTAATCCCTCAGAAAAACATTTCTCCCTTTATTTTAATGTGCTCTTATCACCCCACGCACAGAAAACTGTGATGGAATATAAAATAGTTTCTAATCACTTGATGCAATGTAAATCATGACTAAACCCTAATCATTATTTCTTTAAAATTCTCTTTATAAAAAAATTATATATGAAATAATGGATCAGCAAGCAGCCATGTTGTCAGTTTGATGGCATGTGTCAAGAAGGTAAGTCTAGAGTTGCAGCAGGAGATTTCCACAACTGCTTTTTTTTTTTTAACGTAGTTACATATTCCTCTGGTGGTCTTTCATTTGCATACTGTGCATCCAGATAATATTGCTGTTCCTCGCCCTCAACCATCAGCTTCTTGTGTCTCTGGCTGCTGCTCTGGTCATCTCTTGTTGATACATGTGAACAGGCTGAATTTACTTATCTTTAAAATGGCAGACCTTCCCACCCTCCACCCTCCTCCAGGATTACACGGCTGCCCAACACACACTGTGATTAAGTGAATTTTTCTGTAGTCCTTTAAGGCAGTAGTAATAATCACTGCAGGTATCTTCAAATATCTCTGGGCTGCAAATTCTCATGATGTTATTATGAATCTCAGAATATCTGGTATTTTTCTTAATGCTGCAATCAAGAGATTGAATGAGAATCTCTGCTTTCGTTTTTTAAAAAAGTAAGTTTCTAGTGTTTATGGAGAAGAGCTTGCAAGGAAGAGGCGAGTATGCCCTGAAGGTTTGGAAGCCAGAAGGCAAATTCAATAGAAATTCATTATTTTGTTTGAATCTCAAAAGCCAATGGCATGAATTTTTGCTGTCTGATTCATAGTTTTTGAATGGTTGGGGCTGCCAATACTGATCTCTAGTGTTTACACCATTGCTCAAAGTGATATGAAAAATGTGAAAGAACTAATCAAGGGTCAACCTTGCTCCTGTTGACTGTAATGTGAACAGCTTCAGGCCCCAGGTCGATAGGAGATTAAGATCTGATACATCCTCTACCTTTGGCTATATTCTATAGTTGGAGGGGGAGGGATGTGCTTATCAAACAGGTCTCTTTCCATCTCTAATTTCTGTGGTTCTAAAAGCTGCAACACTGATCTGAACTGGAGAAGCACAGCATGTGGAATGGTGGTTAAATTAAGCAGCATCAAGCCTTGATAACAGATTGAATCTGACACATGCATAAATGTTCCCTTTAACATTTAAATATCATTATCTTTATACAGTATTTCATAGTTTCTTCATTTATAGTTTCTTTTCATACTGCAGTAAAACAGTGATACTTTATTTTTAAATTTTAGAACAGTGCTAGTACTCAGTTCTGTGTATGTGTGTAGGAAGTGCTAGAGTTCATCTAAGGATTTACAAAATTCCAACAGTGCAAAGATTTTTCAACTGGTCAACTATACATTGGATTACTCACTATATTCAGGAATTAAGTCATTTTTCTCATGTGGCAGCACACTTGTAATAAATGTCCACAGCAATTGATTAAGTGCTGAAGTGGATTGAAGAAATATAATCAATAGTAAAAGCTATTCTTTGATGCTATGAAAAAGAAACTGTGGTTCTATGTAATTGTGAATTAACAATCTGCCCTTAGCACGGGGCTGGATGGTATTGTACTGCCCCTGGAGCAGAGCAAGAAGGAGATTGATATAAGAAGTCACAATCTTTCTCCCTTTTACTAGGGGAAGGAGTAAACTGTGCTGGGTCTGCAGCGTATGTCAGCTGATGTGCTGCCACCCACATGCCGTGGCTTAGTCCTGAACAGATAACACCACTCCCCCCTAATGAAGCAACTTTGGTGCTGTTTGTGATTCATCCCATTTCAGAACAGTTTAAGTAGAGCGCCCACCACCACTCATTTCATTCATGACTTCTAGACTTTTTAATGCTGTCTCAAACTTTAAAATCAGATGCAAGAGGGATGAGTTAAGTTGAAAGTGGATATGAGAAAGAGAGAGACTCTTAAAAAAAAAAAAAAAAGCAAAAAGCAAAAAGCAAACTTCAGCTAAACTTTTTCTCTGTCCTGATTAATAAAATATCACTTTGGAGGATTAGGAACTTCCTTCAAGAGGCTCTGAGTTAAGCTTTGAGTGGGAGGATTCATTTCAATGAATGGAATTATGTGTGCAGGACCATGAATAGATGCAAATGAAATTCCATTTAAAAAGCCATGTTTTGTATCTTAAGACATTCTGAAGCTCTTTTTTTTTCATGAGAAGCTGTCATATTATGTTCAAGGGGAAGCAATTGCCTTTTTTTAAAAATTGTTGTCTTGTTTATCCTTTTCTCTTCTCTCTCTTTCCAAAGTTAAATGAACTGAAGAAGTATCGGGCAGACTGATTAACCCAACCAGATGCCAAAGTGTGTTTTGCTGCCCCATAGGCAAACACAGTACTTCATGGTTCATGGCTGTGGGGCAAAGGTCTCACTATTGATGCAAAATAATATTAATAAAATTATATCTTATTTTTTAAGTTGTTACATACTTGTTTGCACCTTTACTGAATATTAAAATATACCTACAAGAATGTTATAGCTAGGAGGCTTGTAAGTATAACAGTACACAGGTAATTATGTTACAAAATATTAAGGCTAATCACAAAAATTCCAGATTTCTGCTTCGAGCTCCCAAAGACAAGTAAACATCAAGCAGACAAATCATGTAAATGCTTTTAGGGAAAAAAGACTAATTGTAAAAGAAATGCAGGATTGTATTATCAGAGCAATAAATCTAGAGGTAAAGTGGGCCTATACTAACCCCCACTCCCTGTTCTTTTTGAAAGAAAAACCTGAGTTTAAACCCACTCAAAGAATTCTAGAAATATCCTTATTAAAATTGATTTCTTTTGTCAACACACTAAAGTCATCATTCTCTAACCTTGGAAAACATTTATGGTGGGATATGTTTTATAGAAAATACAGTTTTTTTTTCCAACTCATGTTTCCCACTTAAAAGCGAAAACCTTTGTTGTTCCTCAAATGCTTAAATGACATATGCTTCTTTTAATATGTATATTTGCAAATATTTTGTATCTAAATGCAAAAGCCTTCATATAACAACTGCCTGTACTTGTTATATAAATAATAAAATAGGTTACATACAAATATAGCAAGGTCATTTGATGCTAGACAAATTACTAATGTCAGAAGCCATTTAAACAGATAATTAAATTTCTCATTACTATAAAAATTAATTACTCACACTGCGCAATCAAACACTCATCCAACGCAGGAAAACAAAACAAAAAAAAGTCACAAAAATTGTCATGTAAAGTCACCAACTTAGGCTACAGACTTTCTAAAAGTTACTTAATGTAAAAAAAAAAAAACTTCTGAAAACTAAATCTCTTTTATGTAAAGAACAGAAGTGTTTGGACTTTTTAAAAACAGAATTTCATTTCCTGTTAAACTCTAATAAAAGTAAAAATTATTTAAAAATGGACTAAGTAAAAAAAAATACTTTTAATTTTAAAAGTAATCTAAATCTTTCCTGTCACAAGAAAAATAAAGACAATTAAGAAATGTTAGGTATTCATTAAACAAACTGCATATTGAGGAGCTAAAAGTGCCACCTAAGCCAAACCTGAAGGCATAGAGACAATAATAACTTAAACAAGCATAAAAAGTTTTTTTCCTACAATTTCATACAAATTAAGAAGGAAGAGTATAAAAAGACTTTAAAGTAAGCATCCCAAACTCATCCCTTGCTACTCTGCTTAAATAGCAAGCACTTCACAACTCATTCTGCCCATCTCTACAAGCAAGGTACCAGAGACAAACAACCTCCCCCCGCCCCAAAAAAACCCACCCAAAACAAAACAAAGCCCTCCCCAAAACTTCAACATAAAGTGGTGAAAGGAAGTTGACTAAAGTACTGCCAAGAAATTAAAATTTAAAAGTTTTATAAGAAGTTCTGTTGAAATATTAGAATGCTGTTGTAACTTAAAAAACTAATGGTTTCTTCTGATAATCACTAAGTGGTGAGACCATGTATTCCTGAAAAGAAAACAGGGACTAAACATTGGTAACCAAAAAGAAAAAAATTAATTAAATTTTACATTTTTAATATTGATTAATTTTCCAGTTTTAAGACAGTTTAAATGGCTTCTTCTAAGGAACTAACTTAAATATTTTCTTCAGTTTCATAGACTATAGTTAAAATTGCTTACTTTGCCAACTATAAACTGGCTGATTATATATTAATAATCAACAGGGCCACCTGCTTTTAAATCTCATGGCTGCAATCTTTATTAAAAGCTTTCCACAGAGAGACATACAGAAGAGACTGTAACAGAAGTAACTAGTTTAGCATTTGTGGGGTTTCATATTTTTTCAGCCATGGCTAATAATTGTAATTATTGAGTTTGGTCTTAATCATGGTATTCCCTACGGTATGTAAAAAATAAAAAATCCTTCCTGTAACTAAATAGTGAAAGCTGCACCACTGAGATGGCAGTAGGAGAAACAATTAGCAAGAGCTGGTGTGCCATTTCTTGTTTCTGTAAATGAAATATTTTTGGTAATTTTCAAACCAAAATAAATTTAAAACTACCCCTTTGAACCACACACTGGCTGTATATTGGATGCCTTTCACCACTCTAAATTCATAACATTGAGATTTATAGATATATTGAAATTAGTTCACTAAATAGTTTGCATAATATTTCACATACAACTTGGCAGCTCTGGATTTCTGTCAGTTTGACTGTCCCCCATGGGGCTCTGAATAGTGAGATTAACTAGACCCTTATACCTTCCAGACTGTACCAGAAAGCTGAGCTGCAAGCAGAGTTGTCTGTGTATAGACTGAGGATATTATAACAGTGTAACAATTTAAAGGTTACTTCTTTAAAATATGAAAGCCTAAATCATATAGAAATGAACAGGTTAGGTCCTTTCTTTCTCTGCCCTCCAACCAGGGAAACTCAGCTATTGACCAGTGGAAAACGGATGAGTGAAGGTTTTAAGTTCAGCTTCAAAATTTATCTTTTGACTGAAAACAGTTAAAATACACTGTATAAATGAAAGTATGGGGCAGGGGGGTGGGAGCTCTGACTTCAGTTTATATGAAGTTCTGCTTCTGAAGTGGGGCCAAAAGTTGTTTGGAAGTGGCCAGTGTTCCAGGACTGACTTTACTGAGCTGTCGTCTCCAAATTACTACACCATACATTCATAATGAATAGTGTTGGGAGAAGGTAGTGTGGTGAAAAGGGTCTGCACAAGGAGAGGGAGGGATTGTGTAGTGTTTGAACAAGGTGGTTTGGGAAATGTCCTGGAAGCTTGGCATCCCTAAAGGGAAAAGTTAAATCTCAAAGTGGCAAAAGTATCTTTTGCTAATCTATAGCTGCAAAGAAATGCTTAAAAATGATTTAACCAGTATTGATCTTTGGCACTCTAAAGTTACCCCACTGTTGTAACTACTTTTACATAAGCTCCCATTCTAATATTTTATTCTTAAAAATTTGTGTGAGATTGTATTATTCGAGGAATATTATTTGACCATGCTGTGAAACACATTAAGGCATAATGCAGATGCAAAAGAAGGGAAAGCTAAAGCTGCATGCTCAAATTTAATTTAACTATTTCCTGTTTTGAGTGTTGCGCTTTGTAACCATAGCATTCTTATAATGTAGCTTTTGTAAGCTGGTGGACATTAACTGAAGACTGAATGTCATTTGGGTCAAAATGGTTCCATGGGTAAATTGGTCTGAATTCTGTTTCTCTTCTGGGGGAAGCTGCTATACATTTGAGATAATGTGTGGTGGATATGGCTCTACTTCAGCTGAAAGTACTAAAAATTATAAAGCACTGAGAAGTGGTCAATTACCTGAAAAATGAGGTAACATTAAGATAGAGCAGGTTGATGAGGGCTCCTTTGAGGGTTCAAGCAGGTGCGGCTGAGATATTCTTTTCTAAATAGATTATGAAAATGCTGTGGAATGGACCACTTCTGTTTTCTTGATTCTTCTCCAGTTTCTTCCAGCACGTTGCAAATCTCATGAGGGCAATTGGCTGACTTTCCATCACCAGGAATTTAAGGATATCATCAAATCCTACCTCAAACTACTCCAAGAGAAACTCTACAAGCTCATCCCCCACAAGCCCACCCCAAGGACCTTCTACATCCTTTCCAAGACACACCAACAAGCAGACACAGGCAGACCAATCATATCTGCCCACAGCACTATTACTGAAGGAATATTAGGACTCATAGAAACCATCCTCAAACCACTCATCACAGAAAGGGCCAACTTCCTCCAGGACACAACCGACGTCCTCCACTAACTCAGAAACAATAACAGTCTCCCTCAGAACACCATCCTTGACACCATGGATGTCACTCCCCTATACACCAACATCCTCCACAATGACAGCCTGTCTGAAACATTTACAGGACAACAGACAACAGTCAGATATCCACCCCAAACACATTGCCAAACTCATCCATTTCATCCTCACCTATAACAATTTTACATTCAACAACAAACACTTTGTTCAAAACATGGGAACAGCCATGGGTACTAGGGTGGCTCACCAATATGCCAACCTCTTCATGGGTCACCTTGAAGAAGAATTTCTGGATAAATGCACCATGAAACCAATTATATACTTGAGATACACCAATGATATTTTTGTCTTCTGGACTGAAGACTCAAACTCCCCCATAGATTTCCACCACAACTTCAAAAGCCACCACCCATCCATTAGACTCTCTCTGGAACACTCGTATGCCAGCATCAACTTTGTGGACACCACCATCAGCTTCACCAGTGGAACCCTACAGACAATTATATACAAGAAATCCATGGATCACCACACCTACCTTCATAGATCCAATAACCACCCCAAACACACCAAGAAAACTGTTATCTACAGCCAACCACTCAGATACCACAAAATATGCTCCTAGGAGAAAGTCAGACATGTACACCTTTACACACTCAAAACTGCCTTCACCAAACAAGGAGAAGTAGATCACATCAAGGAATGGGCCACCCAGATACCTCGAGAGAACATGCTTCAATACAGAAATAAAACCCCTTCTGACTGCCCATCTCTAGTTGTCACCTACCACCCCACGCTGGAACCCATGTGGAGTATCATTAAACAACTACAATACATACTCAATGGGGATCTCTTCTTGAGAAAAATCTTTCCTGAACCCCCCTCTTCTGGCCTTCAAACAACCCCCCACACTCTCCAAGATCATCAGCAGAAGCAAGCTCCCAACAGAGTAGGAGACACCAACTCAAAAAGTGGCACCGGACCCTGCCAGAACAACAGATGCAAAACCTGCAGACATATCACCACTGCTATGATGATCAACACTCCTCACAACATACCTTTCAAGATCCATGGGTTCTACACATGCCTATCACACCATGTGGTGTACTTCATCTAGTGCACTAAATGCCCCAATAACAACTATGTGGGTGAAACCAGACTATCACTACAGTCTCAAATGAACTCACACGGGAAAATTATAAAAGACAAAATCACCATATCACCTGTCCGTGAACACTTTTCATAAAGCCATCACTCTATGACTAACCTATCCATCCCCATCATCAAAGGAAACCTGCACTTTCAAAAGATGAGCACGGGAGCTTAAATTCATAACATTGCTAGACAAAAAATCATAGACTGAACAGAGACACTGGATTTATGGTTTATTACTGCAATCTGTAATCCACTAACAACCTAACCCCTAACAACCTCTCTTTTTCTCCTCCCTGTGACTGGAGACCACTTCACCTTGAATGGTCCCCTGAAATGTGTGTTAATTACTCATGCTAAACAATATGTTCCACCTTTTATTTTGCTGTGACACTTAGTTTCCCAGACCTGAAGAAGAACTCTGTGTAAGCTTGAAAGCTTGTCTCTCTCACCAACAGAAATTGGTCCAGTAAAAGATATTACCTCACCCACCTTGTCTCTCTAACTTTCCCTATGGCGTTTATAGACACTATATGTGTAGTGTTGGCATGAAGAGTAAAATCCTAAAATTGGGGAACTGGTTAGATTAGGGGGATTGTAATGAAAGAAAGAACGTTCAACTTCTAGGCCCACAATTTAAATCCAACCTTGAATCCATAGTGACAGAAACTTATTACAGTCTGTAGCTATTTATAGATCTATGTGAAATAAGTTAGTGCCTTCAGTTCTTAGTGGACAAGTGTCCCTCATAAAAAGTAATGGTCATAGTTGGCATTCTCAGGAGAGAGACTAAGGAAGAGAGGCTGAAGAGGCCTTGTAAAGGACTCCTTCAGAACAGAGCCTCTGGCAAATATACTGAAATATAATTTTAAATATTTTTTTCTTAACTGCTTCTAGCAGGGGAGCATTTTACATCTTTATTTTAGTGCTTTCTCTCCCTTCTTAACTTTGAATCAAGAGGGCTTCTACACCGATGTGCTAGGGAGTGATCTGGTCAAACATACCTCACCTTTTGGACTATTCTAGCCTGAAAGTTTGTAGATTTTGGCCCATCAGGAACTGGTAGCCTTATTCAGAGGAAAAGATCAGCCAGCTGTGGAACTCAATAACTTTATCACACAGAAAACTCTCCTTCAAGATGAGCGTTCATCCAGAATTGGAACTATTATCTGAAACTTTTACTCCGTCAGCAAGCACACTTCTGTTTAGATAAAATAATCTGAATTAATTTTACTTTAGCAAAACCTGGATGTAGATTTTGGAAAAGCCAAATCAGTCATAGTTTTCAGGCTGGAGCACTTGAAAGACAAATAAGGAGCTCCTGCAAATTAATGTCTCTCTGTTGTGGTCCATGAAGGCAGAACTCCTCGCCCCCCGCCCCTTTTTTTTTTAACTCCCCTTCCCCCACTAGCTGCTTTGAAGCAAATGGTGCTCACTCTTGCTCTGAAATAAGCGTTACCTTTGAGTAAGGGTGGCAGATGAGTCATCAGACACCTCCTCCACAGTTTTAGTCCTGTGGTTAGGATTGAAGATACTTGTCTCTTTCAAAATGTCTGGCCATGCACGGCATTTTTATTTTTCTTTAATGTTCCAGGGAGAGCAATTTGCATTGTGAGAACTGTGCTTGTACAGTACCTACCCGTTATTTTGAAGGCAGAGTAGGATGCCAGGAATAAATGATTCTCCCATCCCATCCCAGAAGTGGATCTGTCAGCCAAGATCATCTTTTCGGTGTGTCCTCTTTTTTTTTAAAAAAAAATCCAGTTGGCTATCATCTGATTAGTTGGGAAAGAGCCACCTTCCATGAGGGGATGTGTAGGAGACTTCATGAGTATGCTTTGTGGAGCTCTTAGTACACTTTTCAAGGACCTGGTTGCCACAAAAAATATGGAGTAGGCAGCAGAAATTGAGCAAAGGTTCCACACGTCAATGGATACAGACACTCTTTTCACCTGGGTCAGTAAAATGACATTTTCTCTATTATTTTGTGTTCTGTGTTTGCTAACCAGGGACATTAAAAACTGGGCTGCTGCAGATTTTTTTTTTAACACAGGACATCTCTGTCTCAGACTTTAAATGTTCTTAACTAATGCTGGGATCCTATCCAAGAAACTGCTTTTTACCTCCATACACTTCTTAGTGTATAAATATCAAATTACTGCTGACAAAATGCCTGAAAAATGCAAATCAATAAACTTTTTGTTCTTTAATTCTTCAAGATGAGGTTTTTTTTTAAAGGAAACTCTGTTGTTCGTCCAGTAAATTGTGAAAACTGCTGAGCAAATAATTAAATTATTATGAAAAGGCACTAATTCACTGAGAAGGTATATGCTATGTAGTAGAACTGGTTGGCAATTTTTTGACAAACCCTTTTTTTATTTTTATTTTTTGGTCAGAAAATGCCAGTTTGACAAAACCATAACTTTTTACAGAAACACATCAGTTTTGATTAAACTTTTGTCACAAAGGTTTCTCGGGTTCAGGATGGCATTACTTGTCAAAACCAGAGAGAGGCACTAGACTAACTGTCATTCAGAATAGGGACTTGAACCTGGGTCTCCCACATCCCAGATGAGGGCCCTGCCAACTGGGATAGGGATATTCTGGGTTGGACGCTTGTCTTTCTCTGTATCTGTCCATGTTTTTTGGCAGAAAAAATTCAAAAGGGCTCATCTATTTTCCATATCGGAATGAAACCAAATCTTATGGAATTCTTGTTTTCTGTAATTCTGTAATTAATTAATATTTCTAGTTTTAAATACAGAATGAAACATAGATACAAATAGGATGAATACAAAGCTTATAATCTACTGAGTGTGATGATACCTTACAAGAGACCTTTTGCATGAAGCATATTCCAGTTACATTATATTCACACTCATTAGCATATTTCCATAAAACATATGGAGTGCAACGTCGCGGGAGTGTTCCAGTGCTTTATAAGATATTTATATGCTCTCCTGAGTCCTGTCTCTTTCTGTAGAAGAGTGCTGTCTTGAGAACAGTTCAGACGAAAGAACTGCTTTTACACTTCATGGTCCTCCTCTCAGCCAAAGTGTCTAAAGACAATACTAAACAAAGAGAGACACTCCAGAAAATGTTTGAATATTAGATCATTTTGTTTGGTTTTATCATTTGGGATATAATGACCTCAATTTGCACATGTGGCACTTTTAACTTTTCTTGCTAAAAGGATCTTGGGCATGAAACAGTTTTAAAAAAGTGTTAAATATTTAAGACTTTAATATAACTTAGAAATACCTATTCGACAGTGCTGTTGTAGCATCCTTTGTCTGAGGTCTGCACTCAGATATAATATTGGTGGGATTTTAAATAAGTATATCCATTGTTAACTTTATAGAAAGTAGTACCAGTGAGATCGACTGTTGCACTTAAATTGTTTATTTGTAATGTTCTAATTTTTAAAGTTTGTGTTGTCTTTAAAAAGAAAAAAAAAGTATTTGGTATTGTGGCCCCATTTTGGAATATGTAGGGTAGGTGGGGCTATGACTGATTAAGAACTTGCCCTAGAGTCAATGGTTTTAGAGAGAAAAGCTGCTAGCAATAAATCTGTGTTGCAGAAAAGGGGTGGAGCTGATAAATTAGAGTAGAGTAATTTGCCTTTTTTATCTTGCATGGCAGCATTGTTGGAATGACTACAGTCAATTAAGGAGTGACATTTATCTGCTATGCCTTTCAGGTGCATTCACATTACTCCTGCTTAGGGAAAAATCCCTGAAATCTTTCTTGTACAAATGAGCTGGGGGCAGGAGACAGTTCAGAGAGACTCTCTACTTCCTAGCACATCTGTGAAGGAGCAGGGAAGATAACAGATCCATGGCTCCCCTGGAGTACTAGATAGGGTGCACAGTTAACACTACTGGTGAAACTTCACACCCCTGATGGAGCATGGTTGGGGAGAGCGGTCCAGACACAAGCCCCACGGCATGCATACTTCCCTCAGCAGCAAGCACTGGGAGAGCACATGCTGCTTCATTTTGGAGTAGCATTAACCAATAGTGCGCAGTATGGTGTGACTGCTAGTCTCTTCTGAGGCACCATCTTACCCTATGGTTCTTGTCCCACTCCAATTTGCTTCATGGTCATTTACACAGAATTTTGCCCTTCCTCTTTTTTCCAGTTGTGGCGCATTAATGACTTAGAAGGTGACTTTTGGTTTTGTTCACATATGCGATGCTTCTTTCATTAGGCAAGGACTGCTTAATGGACCAATCAGAGCAATGAATTTTCTTTATAGTCTATATTCTATCAGGTTCACAGGATACATGATACAGTACAGCAATCCCCTTGCTTTACACTGCCTATACAACTAGCTATATTAAGAGAGGAGAACACTAGAGACCATCTTTTCTCATGTTTACAGTTGGTCTTTGAGGGACATTAATTGGCATAATTACTGTCTTCTCATTCCCATGTGAAATGAGTTGTAATCACAGCAAATCTTTTTTTATATGTTTCCCTGAGTAGTGACTGTGGGTCTTCCCCCCCCCACCCCCAGGTTTTAGAGTTGAGCTGGGATGTTTAATTCTGTCTTGATGCTGGCCAAATGATTGTTTTGTAATACTGAGAACAGCTACAAACAAAATAAGGTGGAGGAAGTGACGTTGGTGGAGAGTTGGTCATTTGGAATGGGCAAATTGGAGGGCACTGTAATGGGCATGTGTGGGAGGAGCGTAGGGATAACGTGGTGGGCTGGGTGTACTTGTCTCTGGGTGTTCTAGGAGCAGCATGCATTAGTGGGAACCATTCAGTATTTCATATTAAATGGCTTTTAAAATATAACCTTTATAACTTTTTAAAATGTTCTCTGAGGACTGCAGCATAATTTGAAATCATGATCTGGATATCTTTGAAGAAATATGAAATGATATAAGAATTTAAGTTATTGTATTTTAAGTGCCATTTCTAGCTGAAGGATATTATTACTAAGGGTATAATGGTATAAATAATGCACATGATCCATTATTTGGAAGCTGAGGATATCAAAGGGTGGCTTGCTAACTACCAGTAACACATAATGTATCCTTTTTGTTATCTTTCCTCTTTCCATATGGTTTGTACTACATTTGCCTTATTGCACATCATAGGGATGGATGGGCTAGTGATGGGAAAGAAAAACAGAATGACAGTTCTGAACACTATTTCCCTTTAGCACCTGGATGCTGAGTTTGTGTGTGTGTGTGTGTGTGTGTGTGTGTGTGTGTGTGTGTGTGTAAAGTAACACTGGTCAAAGAGAGAGGAATGGAGAAATTAAAGTGCCTATATTTCCTTAAAGAAAAAAATCTTACTAGATTTATTCCATCACCTGACTTTTAAGTTATCTTTGTATCTTGTACTGTCTATTATTCTAGTTTACAGACTGCCAATTCATGCTGCGACAGCATGTTTGGTTAGCTAGTTCTTGCTGATAACACTAGATGCTACTGACATCAGACTTACGGTATAAAATTACAAGGAAAATGAGGTGGTAATTTTGTTCAGTGTGCAATTCACTCTTCTTATTCTTTTCTACTTCCTTCAATTTTATTATCTCAGCTCTCCCAAAAATCATTAAAGTGCTCATTAGATATTAATATATAGTTTATTCTCTAGACAAAAATTAATAACTTGCCATAGCCTGCTATAATTTTAAAGAAAAGTAATTCTGTAATAATTTTTTAAAAAAAATCAGAGCTAAAAATTGCTTAATCAGGCATACCTCTGTGGAATAGCGTTCCCTTCTAGCTAATGAATACTAATTAAAATGAAATAAATACCCATAATATTCCTAGAACCTTTACTTTAGTATATGTTATCATGTAATGCAGCCAACTCTGGGATTGAACATAGCAGCAGTTTAACAGCTCAAATCTTAAATTTTAGTAGAGGAACTGAAAAGGAATGCTGTATTGGACACAGGGCCAGTGCAAGGAAGTTTCGCGCCCTAGGCGAAACTTCCTTGCACCAGCCTTTGCCCCCCCCCCCAATCTAACGCTGCCCCCCCATGGCAGCCAGCTCCCCTGCCCGCAGCAGACGGCTCCCCATTCTCCCCCGCCCACGGCAGCTCCCCACCCGCCCGCGGCAGCTAACCCCCCCGTCTGCGGCGCCTCCCTAGCTCCACGCTCAGCGGCTGAGCTGAGTGTGGAGGCAGCCGCGCCGAGCCGCCCCCTGCCTCCTGGCTCCATGCTCAGCCGCTGAGCTGAGCGTGGAGGCAGGAGGCAGCTGCGATGAGCCGCCTGTTTCATTCCTCGCAAAGCCCTGCTGAGCCCCAGCAGCACGGCAACAGCCCTCACCACAGCAGGGCTTCACGAGGAAGCGGGCGGCTGGCTCGAGCGTGGAGCCGGGAGGCAGGAGGCAGCTGCCCGCTAGGGTGACCAGACAGCAAATGTGAAAAATCGGGACAAGGGGTGGGGGGTAATAGGAGTCTAAATAAGAAAAAGACCCAAAAATCGGGACTGTCCCTATAAAATCGGGACATCTGGTCACCCTAGTGCCCGCCAATGAGGGCGGCTAAATGCCACCCCCCAAATCCTGGCCCGCCTAAGGTCCTGATTAGACAAAATTATAGAGAGAGGCTTTAGTGAATCAAAATATAATAACTGAAGTTGGAATTTGGCCAGGAAGCTGGGGCTGACACTCCTATTTTTAAAAGAAATATTAGATCAGTAGTTTACTTTAAAGTCTCATCTGAAAAGTGGCCCGTCCAAAATCACAGTGCTCCTTAGTACCATGCTGAGGTAGTAGATTAATACTGACTCACCTACTGACTTATCCACAATGCTGCCTGTAGCACACTGTTGCCTTGGAGGTCTTCCATACAACTACTGACTGGAATTTTCCTTGCAGTAAAGTTAATTCAATATTAGCTGGCCAAGACCTTGTTACAAGCCTGATCCAAAGCCCATGAAGTCAATAGAAAGACTCCCATTATCTTCAATTGACTTCCAGTCAGGTCCCAAACTATTACAATGACAGAATTGGCCATAACAGCTGGGTTTTGCACTAAATATAATTGTAAAAAAATGCAAGAATAGTTTTTATTTGCTGGAATATTTTTATCTTTGAGAGCCAGATGTAAACTAAGAGATCCACATAGCAGTGAAAAATGAAAGTCCACTTTACTTTCCAGTTGGAAGATAGCTTGATATGGTGGGAATTGGAACTTTACTGGAGATTTTAAAATAACAGTGATATCTATTATCAGAGGGGTAGCCGTGTTAGTGATATCTATAATGCCATAATTGTATCTGCCACTTTACAGGTAAATGAAAAGGCAAGACCTCATGTGTTGTAGAGCTCAAAGTCCAAATAGTTCAGGTGCAAGCCTGACAACATAGAGGTTGGTGGAGTGCAAAGGTAAAAGAGATCCACAGGAGTGGAAAGTCTGCAGTCCCACTAGATTTAAAGTTATGCTCTTTCTTTTGTATTTGTATGTTCTCTCTCTCAGAATCTAAGGTTTCATCTCCAAAATCCCTTCTGGCTGTGAAGACTGCTTTTGATATGTAGATAAATGTACTGTTGCTAGTGCAATATCTTAGATCTACAGATACACTAAATCAGTAGCTCTGAGAGAGGTGTCCAGTTATTCATATCACTAAGATGTCAGTTTAATTCTGATAATTCAAATATCCGTGTATCATTGAGAGTTTATCCAAAATAGGAGCACCCAGGTTAGAGTCATTTAAATTCAATGACCAAATCCTCCTGGCATGAATGCCTTCTCCATGATTTGACAGGAAGGGCCTGAGCTAAACTTCCACCATTAACCCTCCAATTACATGTTTGGATACTAACGTTGTAATGGAAAAGTGGTGGGCGTGGAGAGAAAAAGGCAGTTTAGAAAGCTTAACCAGCAGCTAATTGGATGTAGGAAGTGTCTAGGAAAGCCTTTAAGAATTATTTATATTAGTTTGTACTATGCTTTGATGATGTAAAGAGAAGAAGGATGATCATGTGATTGAGGTACTGACTGGAACTCTGAAGATTTGGGTTCAGTTTCTTTTACAGACTTCCTGTGTGACCTTGGGCAAATCACTTAGTCTCTTTGTGCCTTGGTCTCCTTTCTCTAGAATGGGTATAATGCTACTTCTCTTGCTTGCCTATCTTGTCTACCTTAATTGTAAGCTCTTTGGGGCTGGGACAATCTCTTACTATATGTATGTACAACCCCTAGCACAATATGGCTTCTAGGAACGACTATTCTAATATATATAATAAATAAAGTACTATGTAAATGTGTGGTTATTATTAAGTATATTGTTACATTTCTTACTCAGCAATAAGCCCTGATAGCGCATATATTGTGCTGTAAAATAATTATGCTGACAGCATTTAGTTAGTCATAATGCTGGCGTGTACTAACCAGAGAAATATTCATATCCTAGCATATGGCACTTCTTGGATTTATTGAGATTTACTTAATGATAATCACGTAAATAACATTTTAAAGTAAAATGAAGTGTTGTTTTATGCTTTTTGAACTATAAATCAAAGGAATAGCTAAATGAGATCCTATTTAATGAAAAACTTATAACTTTGTTCCCCTTATAAATCTGGAATGAGGCTAATCATCCTGTTTGCCCACCGGTGGAGACAAAAACACTGAAGATTTAAGTGACTTCATATTTTAAATAACTGAAACTCATCTCCTTAGAGCAGTTGGATCAAATGTTTGCAACTTACTGGGACTAAACTACTGTATTTCTGTGCTTTTAGATACAGTATTTTGGAGTGTAAGGTTGACCAGTCCCACCTGTCATCTCCTTGCTCCTAGTCCCAATCCTGAATAGCATCAATTGAGACATTCTGCTTAGTCCTCGGAATCCTAAATGTCTTTAAAACATCCCTTTTGTTCGTCGTTGAGAAATCTTATGAAATGATTGATACTTCCCATTCCCAAACTGTTGATCCTGGCAGTCCAGCAGACATTAACAGAGCTGGACAGCGTCTTTCAGATTAAACTTTTGACTAAAAATGCAGATTCAGGCTGACTGAAATATTTTGCAAATTTGCATAGGTTTTGGCAAATTGTTTTGGTTGATACAAAAAAAAATTTCAAAAATGTTGAAACAAACTATTTCTCAACATTATCAAAAGGAAATGTTTCCTTGGCTTCTAAAAATTGTTTTAAAATGTCTGAAAAAAATAAAATGTTTTGTTTTGGGGCAAAAATTAAAAAAAAAAATCATTTTCAGCTGAGTCAGAACCAATTTTTAAAATTTTTGCAACTGCGAAGGAACCAAAAACCCAGTTATTCATGCAGCCCTAAATATTAACAAATGATTTCCACACAGCTGTGGTGAAATTACTGCTGCTGCTGATCAAAAACATGTTAAAATGGTCACATTTGCATCTTAATTTAATTTTTAAAGTCCTGGTGAAAGGTGCCAGATTGGCAGCCTTTGAGCCAAAATCCTCCAGGTATCCACAAAACAAGCTTCCCCAGACTGTTCTCCTAATAAGCCGCCTCCTCCATGTTCTGGAGGAAGTACTGAGGTTTGAGATGGATAGTAGTTAAGTCTCCATACACATTCAGTCTCTGGCCTTCCTCCTGAGATTGCCAGTAAAGATGCCAGTTATGATGGTGGTTATTGTTATATATCATCTATCACCAAAGATATGAACTGATATCATGCACTCATTCCATTTATGGTGACAGGTTTCAGAGTGGTAGCTGTGTTAGTCTGTATCTGCAAAAAGAACGAGGAGTGCTTGTAGCACCTTAGAGACTAACAAATTTATTTGGTCATAAGCTTTCGTGGGCTAAAAGCCCACTTCATCAGATCCATAGAATGGAACATACAGTAGGAAGATACACATACATACAGAGAACATGAAAAGATGGGGGTTGCCATACCCAGAGCCGGCTTTAGGAAGTGCGGGGCCCGATTCAAACAGTTTTGACGGGGCCCTGGCAGGGACAGGGCTGGCTCCAGCTTTTGCACAGAAAAAAAAAAAAGCTGCTGCTGAAGAAGGACCCTCCGCCGAAATGCCGCCGAACACAGTGGCAGCGATTGAGCTGCCGCCGAAGTGCCTCTGAAGACAGTGGCACCGATTGGGCTGCCGCTGAAGTGCCGCCGAAGACACGGACGTTGCGGGGCCCTCTTAGGTGCCGGCCCGATTCGGGGGAATCGTCCTAAAGCCGGCCCTGGCCATACCAACTCTAAGAGACTAATCAATTAAGGTGATCTATTATCAGCAGGAGAAAAAAAGCTTTTGTAGTGATAATCAGGATGGCCCATTACAAACAGTTGACAAGAAGGTGTGAGTAACGGTAGGGGAAACTAGCATGGGGAAATAGATTTCAGTTTGTGCAGAGACCCACATCCACTCCCAGTCTTTATTCAGGCCTAATTTAATGGTATCCAGTTTGCAAATTAATTCCAGTTCTGCAGTTTCTCGTTGGAGTCTGTTTTTGAAGTTTTGTGTGTCACTCAGTAACAGACCTAAAAGTGGCAATTCTTCACCAAAAAATCTTCAAAAACAGACTTCAAGGAGAAACTGCTGAACTGGAATTAATTTGCAAACTGGATACCATTAAATTAGGCCTGAATAAAGACTGGGAGTGGCTGGGTCACTACACAAACTGAAATCTATTTCCCCGTGCTAGTTTTCCCCTACTGTTACTCACACCTTCTTGTCAACTGTTTGTAATGGGCCATCCTGATTATCACTACAAAAGCTTTTATTCTCCTGCTAATAATAGCTCACCTTAATTGATTAGTCTCTTAGAGTTGGTATGGCAACCCCCATCTTTTCATGTTCTATCTCTTCCTACTGTATGTTCCACTCTATGCATCTGATGAAGTTGGCTATAGCCCACGAAAGCTTATGCCGAAATAAATCTGTTAGTCTCTAAAGTGCCACAAGTACTCCTCGTTCTCATTCCATTTAGACTCCCATGCAGCCATTGGCAATTAAAAACTTTTGGTTGGGTAAGACTTTTCCTGCTGGGTAAGATTCAGGCCTGTGATGGAATCTCATCAATCCGTCAAACTATCCAACTCCCTCCAAATTAACCATGTTATTTATTTCCATTAAAGGCACCGTGGGGGGGGGGGGGGGGGGAAGTGTCTGAAGTGGCACAGAATAAAATTGAAAGGGAATGTATTGATGAAATGTTGTTTTCAGGATTCTTTGATGGCATTGGTAAATTTGTGTGGATTAAAGTAATTTAAGGAGGGATGGGGAAGAAGTTTAGTCTTGATAATTTGAAAGAATAGGGAAGACTATGGTGTGGTTGGTTCAGCTGAAATAGGTTGGTCTGTCTTTTGTATATAACTGTTGTTCACTTTGGATGTTGGGTAGATACAGATTTTTAATAACTAAAGAAATAAAATATTATGGTGAATTAACTTAAAGAAACATTTTTCTTATTTTGGTATTGAGTTTACCAGTTGCTTAACTTTAATATTTTCCTGTGCCTAGACTGCAACATTACACCAAAATGTTTCTGTTGTCATAGGGTAAATATTTAATCGTAACATTTAAAGAGTTCAGTATTAAAACAATGGAGAACAGAAAAATGAAAGAACATTTTTAAGAACAAAGAGTTGTCCTTTAATACTGTTACGCAATGTATTATAGAATCCTAGCTCTTAATCAAACTTGTACAAATGTTACCATTATTTATGGAGTCACAATTTTTTTTTGTTTTCTGCTTCCTAGTTATTTAAATTCTGGTAAGGCTGCAGGCAGTTTAATTAATACGTTATAACAAAAGAGAAGAAGAGTGAATACGCAAGCAGCAGTTTTTATTTGCTTCTCCCTAATGAGTTTGAATTAAAGTTTCCTGGCATTGGCCCAGGAGAATCAATGCAAATACATTAACTTTGTAGCAATAATTTCCCTGCCACTTTGCTGCAGTTCTATTTGGAAGAGTGATTTTCTGATAAGCTTGGTATCAGACCTATAGCGCTTATCCTAAATGCTCTTTGCTGTGACTAAAACCTATGTCTTACAGCAATGATAGGCTGCTCTTTCAGAAAGATGATTTCCCTCCATTATCAATTTGGAATTTATTTTATTTTATTTCATTGGTTTGCAGTAGTACTTTTCCCATCAGTGAGGAACTGCATTTGGGTACTGGGGGTTGGAAAAAGAAACTTAGGGGTGAGATTTTCAAAGCTGACTAAAGTCAGCAAAATGTCATGCACTCCAAGGGCCGCAAGAGCAATTCCAAATCCAAGTGGGTCTGGCTTTGTGAAGGCTTTTCAGATTGACAGTGGTCGCGTATGTGATTAAGTGTTCAGGAAAAGGCCCATTTTCCATGTCTGTCTGAAGCTGACACTCATACATAAAATAATTACTTTCAGGGGGAATGGTGAATTTAGTGGTTTTCAAAGCACAGTCAGACAGTCAACTCTCTACCAACTACACATAAACAGATATTTGAGTGCACAAGTTACTCCAGCAATGGTTGGCACTTATTTATACTCATAAAGCTTGCTGAGTATCCTCTGGGTTTGGATTTTATCATACATCTTAGTTTGCATTTTGACTAATGCTGCTCATTGATGGGCAGGTCATACTCAGTCAGCAAGGTCTGGTGACTAAAACACGATAATGGGAATCAGCCTGCCTGAGTTCTGTTCCTGGCTCTGCCACATCTTTGCTATCTATCCTTTGGTAACTCGCTTACCTTCTCTGTTAATTCAGTCTTTCCTGTTATAAAATGGAGATGATGATGATTTCCTGTCTCAGTGGAGCTGAGAGGATCAATCCATGTTTGTAAAGTGCTTTGAGACCCTTAAATGAAAGGCTCTATAGACACGCAAGCATATACTTTTTTAGGGGAAATAAGGTAATACCTGTAAAGTGTACAGTAGAATCCACTGTCCAGATCTCATGAATATAAATACCAAATTTAACTTATTTGTCATGAATCTCTGATGCAATCTTATGATTCCTCCAGTCATCAAAATTTAATTCTTAAATGGAGGAATTTGGTGTCTGCAGCTTCAGATATTTGGCAGCTGATCTTCTAATGTAAAGGTTCTGCTTCAAGCATTGGCATTCAAGAATATTATGACAGTTAGAGAAAATCCATGGCAGACTTTGGTTTCATAAACAAAATTATCTTAGAGGCTTGTGACAGGAATCAACCTCCACATCTGTGAGGTACGCTGTTAAAAGGCTATTTGGCAAGGATTAAAGTACATGAAAGAACACAAAACTGACAACGAAAACATGGCAATGAAATGCAGTTTCACTAACAGTAATACAAATAATAACAGAAAAGAGGAAATGGGCAAGGTTTAAAGTAATAGAAAGGAGATAAGGAAGGCTAAACTAAATCAGCACAAGGCATGGAGCTAAGTAACAATGAAAAGTGGGATTTAGAGTGTGGGTTCTAATCTACTATTGGGTATCTTTAATCCATTCCTTTCCAAGTTCCCCTTTGTCTGTTAATTATCTTGTTACATTTTAAGTTATTTGGGACTGGAATCTGTCTTATTTTACATGTCTGCTCTGCAACATTTAGATGGTATGGCCAAGATTTTCAAATATGGCTTCCTAAATGTAGGCTCCTAAATTAATATTTAGGTGACTGAATAAATGCCCAGATTTTGAAAAGTGCTGTGCCCCTGCAGCTTTGATTGAATTTAGTGAGAACTGCTGGCTGCTCATTTCTGAAAGTGAGAACACTTCTCAGTAGCGTAGGCAGGTCCGGAGCACAGGGGGAGCGGCGCTATAAAAAGGCCCCTCCCAAGGCTCCCCCAGTACTCACCCAGCGGCGTCTCCGGCGGCGCTCCGGGTCCTCGGCAGCACTTTGGCGGTGGATCCTCACTCGCTCCGGGTCTTTGGTGGTACCCGCCACTGAAATGCCGCCGAAGACTCGGAGCGCCGCCAGGTGAATGCAAGAAGCGGCGCTTAAAAAGAAACTTCCTTTTTAAGGCGCCGCTTCCGCTCACATGGGGAGCGGCCACTCACCCTGCTCCCCCCCGGCTAAGCTACTGACACTTCTTTAAGCATCTGCATTTGGACTTAAACTCCAATTATTAGGCACCCATTTATATAAATCAGGTACCTCCTAGTTCTTGTGTTATGTAAAGGGGTAAATAGCACTTCCTTATTAACTTTCTTCACACCATTCATAAGTTTATAAAACCTCTAGTCATCTCTTTTGTAAACTGAACAGTCCCAGTCTTTTTCATCTCTCCTCATATGGAAGCTGTTCCGTATCCTTGACCATTTTTGTTGCCCTACTCTGCATCTTTTCCAATTTTAATACATCTTTTCTGAGATGGGGCGACCAGAACTGCACGCAGTATTCAAGATGTGGGTGTGCCAGGGATTTTTATAGTGGCATTATGAGATTTTCTGTTTTTTTTTTAAATCTATCCCTTTCCTAAGTGTTCCTAATGGGGCAGAGGGTGATGCATCTAGAGAACTATCCATGGTGACTCCAAGATCTTTCATCAGTGGTAACAAGTAATTTAGACCTCCATCATTTTGTATGTATAGTTGGGTTATTTTTTTCAATGTGATTTACTTTGTATTTATCCACATTGAATTTCATCTGCCATGTTGTCACTCAGTTTAGTGAGATCCCTTTGTAACTCTTTGCAGTCAGCTTTGGACTTAACTATCTTGAGTAACTTTTTGTGTCATATGCAAATTTTGCCACCTCACTGTTCACCCCCTTTTCCCAGATCATTTATGAATCTATTGAAGGTGGGCAGCCTGCAGACTATGCCCTGGTAGCATAGAGATAGATGGTAGTAATGTCTAGAAGATAAGCAGAGTAGTAAGCCGATCACCAGTCCTAAAAGCCCCATGTATAGCTCTATGGGCTACTACAGCCCAAGTAATGTAGTAGGGGCAGTGGAGAAGTTGTGTGGCTGTTTTGTACCAAGCCAGTGGGTTGGGGGATTCTTTCCTTCAACGCTTCTTCAATCCCCTGGTTATAGCTTGTTCACATACAAGGAGGGAGTTTCAAAGTGGGGTAGATCAAAGTGCATTACACACCTTTTAGTGCACGGCGGCTGCATCCACATGGACGTTTAGTGCGTGGCAGGCTAGTGCAAGGTAGATTTACCCTCCAGCTAGCTGCAAACTAAGTGTTTGTATAGGCAAGCTTTTACAGTAACAGATTTTCCCAACTTTCCATTGTGCTACTGTTGATGATAATCCTTCCTGAGTCAAACACTAAATAAATCCTTATAGAAATCCAGTCTATCATCTCTGAAAATATTTCCCTCTAATAGTCTATATTGTACTGAAATGCTTCATACAGTAAAAGAGGTTAGGCTTCCTGTACTTTCCAAAGGAAAGAACAAAGTCTTACATTGCACTTTAAGGCAAGGCATTGGGATTGTGTAAAATAGGTCAGAGATGTATTTAATTTTAAAAAGGCTGGAGTGGGGAAAGGGAGAGAATAAAATTTTCCATAATTGCAATCAGGTAACCCTGAGGTGTGGTTATCATAAAATAATTACACCCCAGAGGGATTAGAGGCATTGACATGGCCTGCTGCCTCATAATGCCTCAGGGATGTGATTAATTTATGATAATTAAAGATCTTAAAGTGGAAGTACTGCACAAACATGGGAAATCTGAAAAAGTTTGGAGGTTGGGGCCTGGCACAATGTTTTCTGTAATTAACTTTTTTTTGTTTGTGATCTTTTTCTGTCCCACATGTTCCCTGGCTCTTAACTGTGGAAGTGGCATCATGGATTAATTAAATTCCCACAGGACCCTAAATATATCAGTGCCCTGCTCATATTAGCATAAGATTACTAGTTGTGTAGTTATCTAAAGTGGGGCACCGCCTTTGGTAAGCAGATTAATAATTTAAGTACCTGCCACTTTGAACCTGCTCAGATTGGAGGCTGAGATCACTATTGCCACTGTCCATGATAGTGAAAATTTGCTAGATATTTTAGATATAGATTTGCTATATTTTGTAGAGAGCGCTCCAGACAAATAATTCTGGATTCAAACTTTCCTCTCATTTAGTGGTATTTAGGGTCTGGAGGTTTGGTTTGGGTTTATATCTAATCCACCTTCCCTTCTCCCCTCCAATTAACCAGTGAAATTTTTGCTCTTCTTTCCTCTCATTTAGCTTATATATAGGCTATTAAAATTGCAAAGTTTGTAACCACTGTAGGTTTTTCACTATCCATGTATATTTCCGTAGTATGTTCAATACTCCCTTCATTTCCTTCTCAAATCCAAGAGTGTTATTGCAAAGAATGCATCTTTTTCCCATTCTCAAAATTATCAAGACTAATAAAAGACCATCACACAGTAGATCCTACAGTCTTACAGTAATAGTTCTTTATTCTTGAAAACTTGTAACAAATTGTGTTGCTGTATAAAAACATATACATGAGATATTAACAAACAAACAGAACAACCTTGAGGTCTCTTTGCAGATGAAATTCTGTGGCACTCTAAACATATTTTTTCTTGTTAAATTTCTATAGTTTGGTTCATTGCTAACTCCACTTCAGACCATGCATGGACCAGGAAAGATTTTGTAGTTTATCTGGTTGGTTTAATGGCTTAGTAGAAGTAGCTCTCGTATCTTGGGTCAGAACTACATTAACCACACAAATAAGAGAGTGCTAGATTTTGAATTTTAATTCGTGTGCAAAAGACCATGTCTGAAGTAGAATTAGCATTCCTCTCCCCACCCCTAAATTCACAGTGGGGTATTAGTGACATGTTTACTAGAAATTTCAAGCTTTGGGCAGAAAAATCTTTTTTGCCCTTTAGAGTAAATAGGGAGACTAACACCACCAAAGGCCAACTTCTGTGCTGAATTTAGTACCCAGATGTGTGTGACACTATTTTGTGTGCAAATCACTCTTCTTGCTACTTTGACAGCCAAAGTGATGATTTTTTTTATAATAAGCAGTGCAATGCTTCAAAGCATTATAGATATCTCTTTTGGTGACTGACATTGCATGATCAAAAATGATCATCTAGCCAGGTCAATGAGATATAGGGGTAACAGCAGCTTTTCCTCTTATACCAAAGCTGCTTTGCCTGTGTCTTGTTGACTTCCACATGACCTCATGGAGATGGGATAGTCATGTTTAGCTGAATGCAAGTTGAAAGATTGGTCTCATTACTTATGCTTTAAATGTAGGGTAATTTCTCTCTGAAATCTATGTGTGCAGGATTCAGATTTAGAAGTTTTTTGACAACTGCAGAGTTAACAATTTTCATTTTACGCTAAGAATTTTTTTAGTAGAAGTTTGCTATCCAATGGATTTCTGAAGAATATGTTTTATCTGCAGAGATGAGTCTAGCTAGCTACTGTATACCATTATCCCTTTTCATTTTCCTTCACTATTTGATGCCTGCCTATCACTGAGCCCTTTCAAAAGAAGAAACAGTACAGTGTTCTCTGAATCACTTTACCGGTGTCTGCTCTAATTACACCTTTGTATTCCCTCCATATCTATCCACAATATAAATAAATGTGTGCATCTTTATGAAACTCGATATTCTTTTAAGTTTAATTCTGTTTATGGGCTACTCTTTGTGTCTTGCGCATGTTACTTTACAGAGATGTAAATATGCAATATTTGCCTTTGGCATAATGGCAGTTCTTCCTGTGCTGCATTTACTATGTATGATTTTGGTAGTCTAGAAATAATTTAATCTCTAGATCATTTCATTTAGAAAGAAGGATGGAATAAGGGAAATTGTTTAATGAATAGGTGAATTACACTGTGCAAGATTCACCTTCTCCCATTAAGAGAGATAGTAGCTGGGTTTATTCCATGACAGCTCTTTGTATTTTTAAAATGAGGTTATTTGGAATCACTCAGCATGGCTGTTGAAGCTTTTCTCTTGTAGTGATATTCCGATCAAGTGGTTCTGGATGTGGCTTCTTTAGGGTCTCATTCACATGATTGCATGTCATTTGGGGTCCTCTACAAATCATACATTATTGCCTCTGGGCAATATCGGAGATATCAGTTGAAAGCAGCATGGAGAATTAACTTCGTCTTTCCTTGCCCCCTCACTCCAAAGGGGATGAAAATGCTGCCTCCATATTGCTCCCAATTCCTGACAGTGAAGACTAGCAAAATGCTTGGAATTTGCTACGCATGTGGTACCATGTTATGTTGCCACTGTCTGCGCAAGTCTTGTGCTAGCTTTTTACATACAGGCTTTTTGTGGTGTCGTGTCAAGCTGGAAGGAATGAAGAAGTGTGTACAGTATCAAGAGAAAGTTAAGGATATGTAGTAAAAGGGAAATTAATTAAGAGAGATGTTTACTGGTATCCCAGTTTATCTTAGCCAGCTTGTTTTGTGGTGATGGTGGGACCCAGGAAGAACTTCCTATGCAAATATAACCAGAAAGCATAAAGTTCCATTTCTTAATTTAGAACAATGCCTCTTCTTTTTTGCCATTATGTGCACTGCTCCCTGGTGTCAAAATTTTAATGCATATGAATTGTTTGTGCATGCTGAGGGACCAGAATTGTCTCAAATTCAGAACTATTAATGCTGTTCACTTTACCATCCGGGGCATACTCATTTGATTGCAGAGAAGGACTGTTTGGTATTTGTAGATAATCCTTGTATTTATTTCAGTCTCCATTTTCCCTAATGATTTTTGACATTTCTTCACTGATCAGTGTATACCTCTCTAAATGTTTTTCCCCAGAGCAAAGGTAAACCCGCAGGCATCTTCAGGTTGAACTCTCTAATCCTGCCCACTGTTTTCTAACAGGAATATTTGAAAATCCTTATACTTATGCAACATGCCTGACAAACTAATCAGCTTTTCACACTCACTAATAAGGCTTTCCCATTCACTCTGCATTTTTATTCAAACTTCTCACCTATTCATAGTGAAAGTAATTGCATTTTGTGCATTGTTCATTTCCAGTGAGCTAAATCACCAACAGCTACGGTCAGTCTTCTTTTAATCCAAAAAAAGCTTTGTTTGGATTTGGATGAACATGTATTAAATCAAAGAAAAATCATTCATCAAGTGCCTGTAAAAATTAGAAGCATTTTCTAAGAATGGATCTGTAAAGTGCTTTGCTTTCTGGCAGGGCCTAGGCGGTCGCCTAGGATGGCAGGATTTGGGGGGTGGCATTTTGGTGGCGACTCATTTCCCGGCAGCGATTTGGCAGCAGGTTTTTCTCTGGGCGGCAAGAAAAGCGGCCGCCAAAACACTGCTGAGAATGCAGCTTCACAGGAGGAGCTGCCGCCAAAGTGCTGCCGATTACTGCGGAGGAGCACTGCTGCCTAGGGCGGCAAAAACCCTGGCACCGCTACTGCTTAATGGTATCATGTTGCTCAGCTTTTGTTAATGGAAGTTGTTAATGGCCATTATCTCAGTGCATAATTTTTTTTCTGATTTGACACTGGATATTCAAATTCTCCAAATCTGAACCTTTTTGCTTGACCGTTTGGTCATTAATTTTTAATATCTTGATGTGCAATCACACTTCTTGGTTTTATCTAAGCCTGGAAACCGAGATACCAAAATGCACCAAAGGATTAATCCTGTGGTATCTCTGACTGGAAAGACAAAAATAATCTGCATCGACAAACTGAACCGAACACTTTGAATCATCTGAGATTAGAACATAAGAATGGCTATACTGGTTCAGACCAAAGGTCCATCTAGCCCAGTATCCTGTCTTCCGACAGTGGCCAGTGCCAGGTGCCCCAGAGGGAATGAACAGAACAGATAATCATCAAGTGATCCATCCTCTGTCTCTCATTCCCAGATTCACTCATTGCTCATTCTCTTCAGTTTTAAAATTTTGTTTAATTGATTCTGATATTGAGCACTTGAACTTAAGTGGTAGTCTTAGTCTGTCCAAACACTTCCCCCACTCCCCCCCCCCAAATCCTGCTGTTTACATGAGGCTGTTAAAGGTTTCACTCTATTGGGGCAAGAGAAAACTTGTTTATTACAGGCTTGTGATGTTAATAGAAAATAATATAAAATATTTTTAATGAAAAGTTATTTCAAAAGAAAAAAAAACATTCCGTTCTGATAAGGTAGAAAATCTTTGTTTTGATTTTTTTCTAAGCAAAATTTCATTGAAATCAACATGTTCCTGCAGAATGTTTTTTGATTTTGAGAAATTGGCAGTTTCTGGCAAAAAAAAAGTTCAGTTGGAAAATTTTCAACTTGCTTTGCATGGTTATTTGGTTCAGGTGGGTTGTCCTCTTTGTTTGGTGAATGTGATAAACTGCTATTTAAAGGATGTGACAATAAAGATGGTCTTTGGTCTTGTATATTGTGTACTTTGTGTCACTTCCAAGCTGTTCTGTCCATTGAAAGGGTGGTTCATCCTTATAGCTTTGTTTAGAGTGTCCCAAAAGAGAGGTGGGTCGAGTGAATAGAACAAAAATACCAGCAGGTGGTAAGATTCATGTGAATGTATTGTGTTGAGAAATGCAAAATAAAACAAACTATAATATGTTTTAATTAGGATGGGTCTAGGGTGCAAAGTTCAGATCAGAACCTGGACTAGAATTGCCAGGTGCCCTGTTTTCAACTGGAAAGTCAGGTCGAAAAGGAGACCTGGCATTGTCTGATCAGATGGACTGACTGGACACCAAAGTCCCAGTTAGCACGGGATGGGAAGGGGGGGTGCTAGGTCATTAACCTCAGCCGGGGCTGCCTTCTACTTGCAGGCAGGCTCCTTGTCAGGCCACAGTAACTCCAATGCCAGCTGGCACGCGGAGGGAGGTGGAGATGATCCAGAAAGTGACAGGGTGGGGCCTTGGGGGAAAAAGGCAGAGAAGGGCGGGGCCTGGAGGAAAAGGGGGGGCAGGACCAGGGCCTCGGGTGTCCAGTTACCAGCAATTAGAAAGGTGGCAACCCCAATCTAGACATTCTCCAAGTCTACCAAAGTTTTTGGTTTGATCTCATCTAGTGGTAAACAAGGCCCAGGCATCAAACTGGGATCTGGATTCTGTGGCACTCAGGTGCAGAGATTGAAAATTCTGTAGCAGCATTATTGTAGGTTTGCAATGAATTAAGTATGAAAATGAATTATACTGCCAGTATAGAAACCCGTGTGATATCTCTGAGATCTTAGTTTATATTATACAATTCCCCACTTTTGTCAAGGCTGCAGATTACTGTATTTACAGCTCAAAAGTGCATCAAAGGGGCTATCGGGGAAGCTGGATGTTTTGGCAGCTGGATCGGGAACAGTTTGGGCTTTTGACTTCTGGCGGGCACCTTTGCTGAATGCTCCTGCTAATCAGCAATGCAATAGTTAAATGCTGACATTTTAAAATATCTTTAGGAGAATGGGTCAGTTCATAACTCCCAGGAGCTTTAGTTTTAGGTTGTCTCAGAAAGACAACACTGCACTGGCTTACACTTGGTTCCTGTTTCTGGGGTGATCTTCACAACCCTGAGGGCTGGAAAGATATTTTAAAATGAAACTGTGGATTATGGAACACAATTCTGTGGCAAGGAGCAGATTCCATGACCACACATGCACAGAATAAACAGATGTACTATGCTCCCACCTTATTTCTGTCCCCAAATGTACACTTCTACCAATAGCATGGAAGAATGTCATATCACTGATTCTCGGGGTCAGATTTTTCCCTCTGGGTAGCACTGTTGAGTTCAGATGAGGCTCCTGGATGCAGCAGAATATAGTCCTCACCACCACGGCACATCTAAATTGAATTGACTTGGAAGCTAAAATCCTAGGGTGAAATACTGGCCTCACTGAAGTCAATAGGAATTTTGCTGTTGACTTCAATGGAGCCTGGATTTCACCCCTAATCTAAAAATTTAATTTTAAAACAAAAATGAAATGAAAGGAAGGAACAAAATGGTGACAGTTGCAATGTGCATTCATCAGTGCTGGGAATAACTCCAACAATAACATAATCATAGTCGGTATGTTGTGTGAGAGAGAATAAAAGGGATTAGGAATAGTTCCTGTTACATGGAGACCTGGACAGCTAATCTGTGGTGTAGTCCTATCCATATGGATGAAATAAAGGATAAAGCTGACCCTAGTAAGACTGGGCTCTGGAAATGTGCCACCTCACATTAGATTGTAACTGGGCAAACAAAATAGCTTTTTCAGACCACAAATGACTGAAAAAATATCATACAAGCATTTTGGAATATTCAGTGTCTCTAATTCAGCACTAGACTTTGTAACTTTAGCCTGAAGCAGAGGAGACTTTCTCAGTACAGGAATAACTTTGTGATTTTTCTGTAAATCATCCAGGAGACAGAATGCTGTTACAACATCATGTATTGTGCCAAACATCAAAATATTTATGCATCACTTCCACCTTAAACATCACAAATTATGAAAACTCACATCATAAGAAGGATGCAAGAATCATATACTTAAAGACCAGAAGGCCTTGTTCTGATCTATTTTATATTCTTTCCTCCATACATAGTATCACCTGGTAGTCACACTTAGCTGATGAAAATTCTGTTCCTTCAGATGGAAGGACGTGATTCTGCAGAAATCCTCTCAGCTTAATTTTACTCACTGTCTTTCTAATATCATGCAGCTAGAAATGTTGAAAATCTAACAGTGATGATCTCCCAGCCCCTACACCCTGTTTTAGTAAAACCCTTTTATTACACTTTTATTCCTTATCAGGGGAACAAAGTCAGAAAGCTAAAGCCAAGCTTCTTATAGACTGGAAGAGTTCTCACTGGGATGAGCAAAAATTCCTCAGCGCTGCTATTGGGAATGGGAATAGAAGGGAAGGATCCACAGAAGTGGAGAGAATACAAGTGGATAGATAAAGTCGTAAGGTTGTGAAAATAATTTTTTCATGTTGAAACTATTGTGGCCCTTAAGTCAACATAGAGAAAAAGAGAAGGCTGCTGGACTTTTTCACCTTGAAGGGCACTTTCAGGCAGGGGAGCTGGAACAGTTTGTTTAGTGGGAGTGCTGAGAGCCATTGAATCAATCTGTATAATGGAAACCACTTCAAGCCAGTGGGTACATCAGCACCCCCAGTTTCACCACCTATGCTTTCAGGTGAAAATAACCTTCTTACAAAGCATGAAATATTAAACAAAACCTTTCATTTCCCCAGCTCTTTCCTTCTTGTTTGTGTTCAAACATTTTACAGTTTCCCAAAAATACTTATTCTTGGTGAAATATTTTATAGGTTGATGCAGTTAAGTGCTTTTCTGTATTTTTTAAAAAAAAAATCAAAAAAATCTTTCTCCTAAACAAATGCACTTTAGCATTGACGCACTGTTATCCTTTAACTTGTGAGCTCTTCAGCACGATTTGGTTTACTGATGGCTAGGCAGATGGGGAGCTCAGAGTAGTGCTTATGCAAAACATGTTAATTTTGATGAGGTGGCAGTGTGTTTCAGTACTTTGGGCACAGGACTGGGAGTCAGGAGACACAGATCTTTATTATTTTTGACTCTGCCACTGACCTGCTTGGAGTGCTTGGACAAGTGAAATGAGTAGAATAGGTTACAAAAAAAAGACATGCCTTAAGATTCTGTGATGGAAAGTGCTATTATGTATTACCCGTCTTCCCCGCTGGCTCCTGATTGTTTGTTCCTTTTGTATGCATAACCTCGCTATAAGCCTAGATTGGGAACTGTCTGGGGCAAAGACTGTCTTTTTCCTGAATGTTTGTAATGTCCATCACAATGGAGTCCTGGACCTTGAATGGGGCCCCTAGATACTACTGCAGTACAAATAATTAATGTCATAGGAGTCTTTACTTCTTTATTAACTTTTCAAATCTGACCTGTTGGATTGAATAAAAGAAGGAACAAGTTTAGGAATGGATTTATGTTATAAGAAACCATAAAGCAAAGGCTAAAGGATAAAGTGAAGCAATTATGAATACAGCTTTTTCTGACAATTTATTTGGCTTTTAAAAATGTCAGATAAAATACAAATTAAAGTTGTTGAGATTAAAAAAAACATTTGGACTTGGGGTATATTGTGGTAGTGGTAATATCTTGCGATTCTTTTGGACTGCTTCAGGGAGCACTTATAACCTTGTTGTGAAGCTCTGGAGCTATGCATTTTGCATGACAGCAGAGAGGGCAGGGTTGACTGAACTTTGTCTGGCGTTACTCCTGAAGTAGCTCATTCTAAAGTTAAAGCTGATAATGGTTTGCCAGAAACCTCTGCATCATGCATCATGAAAACATACCTTTAGGAATAGACTTGAGGTTAATTTGCTTATCTTCACAAAGAAAAGGTTAAGGGGTGACTTGATCACAGTCTGTAAGCACTATATGTGGAACAAACAAATGATTTAAAAAGAGCTTTTCAGCCTAGCAGCCATTGCTATAACAAGATCCAGTGGTTGGAAGTTGAAGCCAAACAGTTTCAGACTAGAAATAAGAGGCACATTTTTAACAATGAGGGTAATCTGCCACTGGAACAATTTACCAAGTGTTGTGGTGGATTCTTTGTCCCTGTCAAGTTTAAAATTAAGATTGGATGTTTTGCTAAAGTATAGGCTCTGGTAGGAAAAGGAACTAATTTTCAGGGAAGCCGTAAGGCCTGTGTTATACAGGGGTCAGAGTAGATGACAATGGTCTCTTCTGGCCTTCTTATCTATTACTGTATGAAAACTATAGCTCTCTGAATTATTGTCAACTGTATATCAATTAACAATTCACAGTGCTCTCACATTCATTCGTTAATGTGAATGTATTTGACTCAGGGGATTAATTGCATACTGTTCTCTGGGAGTATTCAGTAGACAATATTAGACATGTAAGATCTGTTGTTTACCTGTGATTGGACAGATAAATCCCATGGTATTGTTTCTGTTCCACGACTGGATGAACACGTGCACATGAAAATATAACATTTGTTTTCCAGGTATAATCATGGATGTAACTCTAACATTTTGCTTGCGGTGAACATACATGTCAGTAAAACACTAGCATTTGAATGTCCAGAAAACACAAACATATAAGGGACACAATTATAGTTGAAACAAATGTTTGTAGGAAATCATTTGTAGTCTTCACTCATCTCTAGCATTAGTAAGGTAACATTAGAAAACTGTTCTAAAAAGCAAACCTTCAAAATATATTAAGTATAGTAAACTTAATGTAGATGTCTTACATAAAAGTGGCTTCTTTTGCTGCTTTTCTATTTGCCTTTTTGTTTGTCATTAAATTATATTGTTTCTTAAGTAAAATAAATATGGACACAGAATTTTTGCACTAATTATGTGCACCCTTTAATCTCTTTTGAGAATGCTGTCTCCCCCTCCCCCCACCATGGAATCTCATTGTGAACAGAATTTGGAAAATATAGATCCTATTAAAAAAGCACTAAAATCTCCAAGGAAATTGCTTTGAGTACAGAATGCAGAGTGGTGTTCACTTAGCGAATGCACTCTAGCTGAAAGTATTTTAGCTTAAACTACATAAAGTAAAAAAAGCTGGCAAACTTTTAAAGCATCGGCTTTACTTCAGGGCTTGATGTTAAATCCTTTGCTTCTGGGGATCTGCTGCTTGTTAGCTCTATGCTCCTGATTTTAAGTTGGTACTTTAAAAAAGGTGGAGAGAGAGGAAGACCCTGTAGGCATCTATTTGAGAGATGAAAGGTATGAAAGAGACCCACAAAGTTCCCATTGTTCTAGAAATCTGCTTTATTTCTTCCAGAGGCCTTGTAAAATCAAACTTTTTCCCTCTATGAAATGTAATGTGGAGAGCAGGCAAGAGAAAGGTAGGAAGTCTTTATCTAGAGCTTTTTTTTTTTTTTTTTTGGTGTGTGTGTGCATTATTTTCTGCTCCCTGTTTGATTTTGCTCTTAATGTTTGCTTTTGTTCCCAGTTCAGATTTCTGTCACAATTTCAGCCTCTTTGCTTCACATTAATTTACAGAAACATTTCAGTCTCTATTACAACACTGTTCTGTCTGCAGTATGATGTTACAGGAAACATTTCAGAAATCTTTTCTGTATATTCTCTATATAATCACTCATTCGTACACACAAAGATCTCAGCTTCAGTATTAATGTGTTGCTTTTGCATTTGTAAAAGCAAATGCGGTACAGGTAGGGTCTGATTCATTAACAGCAGCCATGGGAGGACGCTATTCTAGTTATGGCAATCACCCTAGTGCTGTTTATGGCACAAGCCAGAATGCACATAATTATGTGTGCTATGCCATTTCTTTTGATCTGCACTTCTGTCCAGAGCATGTCAGGGGCACAGGTTAGGGCTTTCTGTGGTGGCCCAGTACAGTTCCAATGACATGGTCAGTCTTCCCCTGTACTTGTACTCCATTGGAGAGGGTAGAGTGAGGGGGCAGAATTCCTTTGGTAGGTTGCATTTCAGCTGCCATAAAAATTCTCCTTTAGAATTGAAACCGTCCATACTTGGCTTTAGCCAAGTTTGTGCAACATCGCTTCAGCCATTTTTAAATTAGAGGAGGAGGAATTATATAAATACATAATTAAATCTGGTTGAAAAATTGTCAACACAAGTTTTTCATTGGAAAATGTAGTTTTGTCAAAATTGAAACATTTTGTGAGAACGTGTCAGTTTTGAATACATTTTTGATAGAAAAGTGTTAAAACAAATCATTTTGACTTTTTCTTTTCATTCTGAAAATGTCAATGATCATTTGTTTTGACCTATTTGAAATATTAATTTTAGTATTATTTATATCTAATATTATGTATATCTAATTGGGTGTAGTAATGCTTTGAAAGTATCAAAACAAAATGATATACCTTATCAAAATGATTCAACATTATCAAACAATTAGATTTTTCCAAATCATTTTTTTTGGGCGGGGGGGGAGGGATTTCTGTTCCCCAGTAGTGTTCACAATTTTTTTTTTTTTGTTCAGACTAAAAAATATTTTTTTTTTCAAAATCTTGGAATTTCACACAGAATGATCATGTTTCAACCACCTCTTAAATATATAATATTTGAGTGTGTGTATATATGATTAGGACCCTTGTGCAGAGTTCAGAAATGGATGAACTTCAAACTTACTATGCAGCCAGTCCTCAGTGAAGAATAAGCTTCAGGTGAGTTTCCTTCTTATTTTAAATAATAAAGCAACTCATGTTTGAAAATTAACATTATTGCATGTAGACTAAAACATTTCTATTAGGTTTTTTTGTTTCATGTTTGTCTGTGGAATTATGGAGTTGAAAAACTTCATGATGCTTTATCTACAGTTTTTTGTGGGTTTTTTTGGATATCCATACAGTAGAGAAGTTTAGAACATGTGGAGTTGCATAAAACTGTATTGTGTAATTATAGAGTGCCACAGCATTGGCATTTATAACGAATGTACAATATATACAGTAAACTGTGCTGCATTTTGAAATCAGTACTGTGGTTCTCAAACTTATGGCGTGAAGAACTTCTTAAGACTGTTGTCCTCTTGTGTGCTCTTCTTCCACCGTCCCAAATTTTAGTTTAAGAAAATTAAAAATACTTGAAAGATACTTTTAAAAGTAACTGTTACTAAGTATAAGGGATTCATGAACACTTGTTGTTACACAGTACTACATATCTGTGGCTCTTTTATTTGAAATAATACATATTGGTTGAAAATGTGTTGTATGGTTGTCCATGCATGTATTAATGAGAAGGTTTGCACTTTATTCATTTTTTTCTTTTAAAAATGTATACTATTCTCAACTTTCTGCAGAATCTATATCGCTCAGTAGTAGAGCTCGATTACATTTTTAAGACTTTTTTCCCACCAAAACATGCAGATTTGGGTCAACCAAAACATTTTTGTGAATTCTTACTGATTTTGGCAAATTGTTTTAGCCAAAGTGAAAAAAAGAAAAAAATTCTGAAAGGTGTCTGGGTTTTCCGAGTGCTCTAACCACTGGGCTAAAGATTAGTAGGGTGACACCACCACCACCATCATTTTTGTAAGTCTAGCCCTTCATTTCTTTTGCTTTTAGTAAAAATACTCACAATGAAACATTTCATTTTGGGCCGAACAAAATGTTTCATTTAACCTGAAACAAAACTTTTCTTGACTTTTTTGATTTGCGGTTTGTCCTCCCTTGATCCCCCCGCCCCCCCGAGCTGCCAGTGAACTGAAAAATCAATTATTCATGAGTTCTACTCAGTAATCCATCAAGGGAATTTATATGTCTCCACATTTGTTTGTTATGTTGTTTATATACAAATATGTTGTGACATAATGAGAACATACTTAAATATTAAGCACATGCAGATAGAATTCTAACTAGAAATGAATGCTGTATATTTCATAGAAGAACCTTGAATACCATTTGCTCTGTGATAGGAGGCAAGTGTTCTGAGTCTTGATGAAGGTGTTATGAGTAAGGCTAAGATTTTGTCATGGATATTTTTAGTAAAAGTCAGGGACAGGTCATGGTCAATAAAGAAAAATTCATGGAAGCCCCTGACCTGTCCCTGACTTTTACTAAAAATATCCATGATAAAATGGGAAGGGACTGGGCAGCTGGTGGGGTGGCTGGGAGCTCTGGGGCCCCCACCACCTTTGGGAGCTGAGAGCTCCAGGGTCCCCTGCCACCAGTGGCAGAGGGGAGCTGCAGAGTCCCCTTGCCCCCTCCTCAGTGGTGGGGAGTGCTGTGGGAATCCCCCTGCCACCACCATAGTGGAGAGCTGCGGGAGTCCCCCTGCATCCACATGGCAGTCAGGGAGCTGCGGGGGTCCTCCTGCCCTCACATGGCGCTGGCCGGGCAGCTGCAGGAGTACCTCCACTGCCCATGGCAGCTGAGAGATTGGGGGCCCATAGCCTTTAGTTATGTGGTATCAGATGTTCACATTATTAGTCTTAGACCACATTTACACTACTGGCTAAATCGGCACTGCTACAATCAGTGCAGTGGTGTCGATTTAGCGGATCTGGTGAAGACATGCTAAGTCAATGGGAGAGCATCTCCCATCAACATAGTGTAGTGTAGACAGCACTGTAATCTGATTTAAGTTACGTTGACTTCAGTTATGTAATTTACATAACTGAAACCGCGTAACTTAAATCGACTTAAGGCGTTAGTGTAGACCAGCCCTTAGACTTTGGACCAGTGTAGTTCTGGAGGGAGGGGGAAAACATTTTCTGTGGCAGGTTCTCTTTAAATACATCAGTGGCAGCTGTTAAGCTGCTCAGAGTTTTCGAGTGTTAAAGTAGTGCTGGACGTGATGGATAGGTGGGCAGGATACAGATAAGGAGTTGGTCAAAATGCATGAGAAATGTAGTTTATACTTTAGAAATAAAGCAATTAATCACAAAGATATCATCCCCACATATATGTTGCATGTGGTTATACAGTATATCCATTTGGATATATTGAGGAAAACTACCCAAAGTTGTGGGCTCTGAAGGCTTTAGTTCCCAAAGAAGATAACCATTTACAGTTATGAGGTAATATTTTTCATGTAAGCCAAAACCACCAATGGGTATATGCTATACTCTATACTTAATATATTAAAAATATGAGTGCTTTCTAAGCACATTGTAAGGACTCTCACTTCAGACATCAAAGGGAAAGTATGTGTTCTGTGCAGGCAACATTTTCCTGGTCAGTATTTATTTATGTATTTATTCATTCATGTTCTTAAAGTAGCATGGCAAGAGTGACAGAAAATAGGTATTTTAGGGATAAGCTTACCTCTCAAATAGGCATTTAGTTTTATGTCACTCTAGGTGTAGTGGTGACATTTTGTAGTAAAACCTACTGGTGTAATAATCTCATGTATTCACATGCTATGCAGTAGTAAAGAGAAGAGGGAGACCATTTGGAGTAACTGCTCTAAGGTTTGCAAATTGCTAAACAGACATTTATTTTTATGCCACAATACATGTAGTGATGTTGCATTACAGTGAAAGCCCTGATATAGTCTATGAATTAGAAGAGAGGTAGAGCTGTTTAGAGGTGTCTGTAGAAATAAAAGGAAATGGAGATGTTTATAGCAAAATGTCTTTCAGACTGACAGCTTGAATGTAGACTGTAGAGATGCTATTAAGCATAACAAAGAGGAGAGGTGTAGCCTTTTAAGTGAAGACTTCCTTCAGCTGTAAATTAGCTCTATTAGAATAATTGAATATATATGCCATTACTTAAAAAGTTTTTCAGATTAATTGAAAATATTCCATTAATGCTGAAAGTATTCTATTTAAAAAAAATTTATATTGCAAATGGAATAAGTGACATCCTTTGTTTTTTCCTCATTCAGTTCCACTAATTTAGATTGCTGAATCATACCCATGCTCTCATCCAAGTGACAGGCAGCAATGACATTTGGACAGTTTGGGTGAAATTCTGGCATGGAATAAGAATTCACAGCTCTTCTTAACTTCAATGCACCGGGGTGCTGGAACAATTTGTTTAGTGGGGGTGCTGAGAGCCATTGAACCAAACTGTAAACAGTGCATATGATGGAAACTACTTCAAACCCCTAGTTCCAGTACCTATGTCAATCTTATTTATGTCAGGGATTAATTTAGCCCTCTGCCTATTTCTTCCTGTATCAGTCTCTAGTTACTATATTGGGGTGGGCAAACTTATTGGCCCTCCGAGGCATGTACAACAATCTTCAGAAGTTCGAGAGCCAGAGCACACCTGCTGGGAGCCGGGGCTCAGGGCTTCAGCCCCACTTCTGCTGAAGCCCCGAGCCCTGGCTGGTGCGCCCCTCAGGGCTGAAGCCCCAAGACCCTCCTCACTGCTGGACAGAAGCTCCTACCCCACCACCCCACTGCCAGGCAGAGGTCCCAAGCTCTCCCCCCTTCCGGTTCGGGAGGCAGAGAATGGGGAGCACAGGAGGCTTGCAAGACGCTCTTTAATGGTAAAAGAGCCACATGTGGCTCGTGAGCCACAGTTGGCCACCTCTGTTCTATATTGTCAATCAGTGAGTAATTGCATCAGTAGCTATTATCTATTGATTTTAAGCCCTTCATGCAACAAGTCGATACAAAATGCTCTCTTAAAGGCCTTCTTTGCGGCCCGGTGTTACTGGGTCAGTCTGTACATGCTGTTCACGGGAAACCAAATATTTTAGATGAGTTAGAGCTGGGATACTGGATTTTTCAGAGCTTCCCTTTCCTGATTCAGTCCAAAAGCAGTAAAGAGCTCTGGGTAGGTGCTCAAGAAGATAGGGGCTCAGATTGGTATACCTCAGACTTTATACATACTGGGCCAGATTCACTTCATGAGTTGACACAGACCAGCTGGTGGTGGAAAGCTTTCCAGAGGGGCAGCTATAGAGCATTAGGTTCCTGTGTAACCTCCTCTCCACTGGGTGGCCCACGCACATCTCCCAGAGTGCACGGCAATGGCCAGGAAGGGGAGAAAGCCATCTATCTCTTTCCTCCACTGAAGAGCGGCCGGGCTGGGGCAAGGTGGTTTAACTTACACCTCTCCTCACCAAGAAGAATGAATCTGACCCATTTGACACTTCATGCTAACTCCTGCACAGGACTACTGATCCCAAAGACTTGGGGTCCATACACCTCAGCTGTGACCTCAAGAACATGGCTATATGAGGCTATAAATATGGTTCAAACAATTCTGGGGCTTCCTGCAAAGTCATTTGATTACAATCCCATTTCAAGCCTCAGGTATTAGTGAGAGATTGTTTTTCTGTTCCTACATGCCCCATATTCCTGTGCCAGGACTGTGACAAATGGGGCAGTGTCTTTTTCCTGAAAAGAGGCTGAAGTTATTATACAAAATGGCTCATCTGAACATTTTGTTCACTCTTTAATTTAAGCCTAACAGCACTCTCGCAAGGTAGGTTAGAATTACCAACTCCATTTTACAAATGAGGAAACTGAGGCATAGAAATCACATGAGTTGCTCAAGGCCACATGATGATAAAAGATGCTGAGGTGGATCCTAAATCTCTTGACACAAGATCCTCTGCCCTGACCACAAAACCATTCTTCCTTGTTGAGAAGTAAATGTCGCCTAGAATTTCACCCTGAGGCCCCTGGTGAGGGTTGTGAAGCCCTTGCAGTGCATTCGCTGAACTACCGTTATGTGGCCAAAATAGTTACAGAGAACTCCAATTTACAGCTAAGTAGTTTAATATTTGTTTTGGCTTGTCCTGTAACCTTCATTAAGTGTAGCTGTCACCATTTAAAAAGTCATCGTTTTCCAATAGCTGTCACACAGTGATACCACTGTTTCTCCTTCATACTTAGAATAGGAGAGAACTGTGGTAAGGGAAGGTAAATGTTTACTCTTTTTAATACTGTCTTCTAGTGAACTGTTGATTAGAGAGAGGAAGCAATTTTAAGCAAGAGGACAGAAATAGAATTGAGCTAAAAGCAAAGTGGAGCCATAATGTATTGCTCAGGTGAGGATTCTAATCCGTGCAGTGTATTAAACTGTACTATGCAATTCAAATGAAAAGATAGACTTCATAGTCTTTTTTTTTCCTATTACCAATGCACAACATAGTCTTGACTGAAGCTAAATGTGGCACAGGCTATTTATTCCCTGTCTTTCATTACTTTGAGTTGTCTCAGCCCTCAAAGGGTACTTGTTTTCAGCAGTCCCTCTCTATCAAAAAATATCCACTTACCAGTAATTCTGATATTTAGGTACATAAACGTAAAATATTTCCGTTGTTCAGTATAAGTATTGATTTGTAAGAGCATGTATACTAATAATAATTCAGTATAATATTGTTTACATTTTTATTTGGGATGCTGTATTTAGAATGCATAATGGCTTTGGCTGGTATTTTCCTGATAAATGATTTTATATATACTTTAATGTGTTGGTAATTGCATTGTTGGAAGCAGTGAGGGTAAGAGGAGGAGTGATGCAAGTGATGTATAAGTGGCCCTTTTTATTTGTTTGTTTATTAATCACAGGCAACCTAAACATCAATATATTGATCATTTTGATGCCATTAGTGTCCTCAAACCCTTAATTTCTATAGTGAACAGCAAATGACCTTTTTGAATGAAACTATCCTTCCTTTTATTTAGGCAGTGTTCTAAAAATAGGTCCCATCTGCCACCCTTATCATGAATAAACCAGACTCTGTATGCAGTTATTTAGCACATTGGGGAGAGTTTTGTAGTCACTGAGTTAAGAGTGAAAAAGGGCAAAAAATTAGGGCTTGAGAAAAAATAAATATTTAAGCATTTTTCACATATGGCTTCAGCAATTCAATAATCAGTCCATATAGCTGTTCTGATCACTGGATTCACTGTTTGACTGGGTGCACACACAGTCTCTTCTGGGAATGCAATGCCGTTTTAATAATAATCCAATTAAAAACTGAATATTTGCTCTGCCACCACCACCCCTCTCCTTGTTCCTTCCAATTTGTGCTGAGATCTATGAATAGCATTTCCAAGGGGATCTCCCCACTTCGCTAACACTACCTATGAACGGCCATGTTGTGTATAGTACAGTTGTTGGGTTAGCCCCTTAACTCCATTAAATACACAAATACATTTTTTATTACAGTTTCCAAGAATGTAATCTGATGATGAAGCACCCAGTGGGATCTTTTTAAATGACTAAATTGAAAGATGGAAGCTATTGAGATCTCATGAAATCCATTCTTTTGCTAATCCGTGGTTATTTTTTCTTGTAAGCGTTCATCACTTTTTTGTCCTTGGACTTTTATTTCTCTGTTTACTACTACTAAAATTATATAATTAAAAAAAAACCTCCAACAACCAGACTTTATTGCCATGCTCCGCACAGAATGGAGGGGGATATGACTTACATAATCAAGGCCTAGTCTACATTAGAGAAGGTTTGCCATTACAACTATACCAGAAAACCCTCCTTGACTAGATATTGCTGGCAAAAGACTGCTTTTACTGGCATAGTTTATACCAGTTCCTTGAACAAAATAAGCTATACCAGCAAAAACCTTTTTGTTTTTTACCACTTTTGCTTAATACCACTAGAGCATGAAGCTCTAGTGGTATTAAAATTCCCAAAAGGTTAGGAGAATAGGAGGAAGGATACTGGGGTGAATGTATTTCCTTACGGATGCATTTTCAAGGCGGTGGAGGTTTTTTTTATTTTTTTTAAATGTTATCTAGTATCTAGTCATTCTGCCACTGAACTGCGATCAATATAATTTGGAATGGAGGTTAGAAGGAAAGAAGAACAAATTGCAGATCTTGGCATTATTGTAAATAATTGTTACATTTGTAAACTCTCTTTTCTTTACAAGTGTTTTATCCTCCTGCCAAAATTTTCAGTGTGGATGAAATCTTAGGGTACGTCTATACTACCCGCCTGATTCGGCGGGTAGCAATCGATCTTCTGGGATCGATTTATCGCGTCTTGTCTAGACGCAATAAATCGATCCCGGAAGTGCTCGCCGTCGACACCGGTACTCCTGCTCCGTCTGGACCCGCGGTAAGTGCTGTTTAGTTCGAACTAAGATACTTCGACTTCAGCTACGTTATTCACGTAGCTGAAGTTGCATATCTTAGTTCGACCCAGGGGGTTAGTGTGGACCAGCCCTTAGTTAAGGAAATGAAAATCTTCTTCTATCAAGGGGAAAATATTCAGTACAATGTACAGGGTTATAGACATACAAGTTATGTTTAGAAATGTCTTCAATCTGCTGGTCTCTCAGTGTATGGTCTTTTTAATTTTTATGTATATTTTCAAATTCATTTTCTCTGAAGCAGAGTTGGGTGGTAACATTTATTTATCTCTGTTTTCTCACTTATTCTAAATGCTATCTCTCATGAACAGAGGAAATCTTCAGTGAATGGGTGTTTTGGTCAGTCTTTGAGAAAGCAGTTTGTTAATTTCAGTGATATGTACTTTTAATTTTGGAATTAAAAATTTAACCTTTATCATTCAAATTTCCAGCATAACAGTATTATTGTAATCTATTCTTTGTTTTTGATGGAGTGGAGGGGAAATCAGTAACCCCACCCCCCCAAACCAATAAAATACTGAACCAGTAGTAAGGAATTCAGTATAAATGAATCAGCTGGTGAATTTTATATGATAAACACTCATTACTAAACAGCCAACAAACAGGAGGCATTGTATTTTTTCAAGCCTCTTTATGCAAGTAAATCATTCAGCATATAACGGATTTTGTTGTTTTGTATGACACTGAACTTTTCCATGAGGCTTCTCCAGACAAGGATGGCTAGTTTTCATAAGGTAATTGTACCAATGGAGAGTTAGCAATGCTAGGCAGAGCTTTGTGCCTCACACCAGCCTAGAGATAGGATTATGTATCTAACGACAACAGCTATTCCCCTTAATGAGCCTTCTTGCTGCCTTCACTGCTGTGTGCTTGGTAAACTGTACGTACAAAAACTGCATGAATCTAGTGATGCTCCATAGGAGATTCTCATGAACTTCTTGTTCTGCCAGCAAATTGACAGGAGTGTTGGAGTGATTTCCCTGCCTTTGCCAGAGCTCACCCCTTTTCTGGATAAAGCCATATCATCTCTGTCAGAGAGATCTAATTTATGGGCTCATAAACATATTTCTCCAGAGCAAATTTTTGGACTCTGCAATGGACTACATCATACCACATTTCCTCGAGGAAGGATCTGTCTTTCTCCAAAAGTGGGTCTTCTCCCCCACTTTGAATTATACAAGTTGAACACATTTATGTTATCTACATAATCAGTATATTTGTACAGAAACTATATGTAAAAATATTTCCAGCAAAGTGCAGCTTAATAGAAGGTGTTTGTGCAGTGTTGTTGCATCCTTCTTTAGTTATTAGTGAGGGTTTTTTTCTGTTTAAATGGAAAAACAAATAGATTTGACAGTCCCTTGCCCCTCCCCTCAGCAAGCCCACAACCTCTGGGATAAAGAATTTATCCCTGTCAGAGCCTGCATATGGGTGGTCTGATCTAAAGGTTGGAGCCCAGAGTAGAGTTGTGCTTTGTGGTCAGGAGTCATGCCTAGGATCATATAGCCAGAGTCAGAAGCCACAAGCCACACGAAGGGTTAAACCAGAGTTGCAGTCAGAGTCACACCACTCATAGTTTTGTTTTGATTTTACTGACTTATACTATATAAGTAAAAATATTTAAACTAGTATGTTGTCATATGATATGTCGTGAAACAAAATATTTTGACCCTGTTGAAATGAAATGATTTATTTCTACAATTTTGTGCCCAAAATTTTGACAAAATGTTTATATTTCCATGGAATGTTTTGATTTTGAATCTGCATTTCCTGACAGAAAAAGGTTCCACTGACAAAAATTTGACAATTTTGGATATGTTTCATCTTGGATGTGTTCTGACATTGCACTAGATTCATTTTATGGAAAGACATGTTAAAGGAGGACAAAATCTTGTAAGGGAATGTAATTTATCACTGTTCATATTGTAAAGTGCTTGGGGAACAAGGTTTGATTTGGAAACATTCTTGGGGTTCTTATGCTTCAAGTTTGCAGGGGCTGAAAGAACTACATAGCCAATCCTCCTTACCAAGATTGAATCACCTAACATTACACTCTTAGCTTCTTCAATTGGCTGCAATGATCTGGGCAGCCTTGGTGACGGATTTCATTCTGATGCTGGCAAAACAATGACAATGCAAGTTATAAGTAACCTTTAAAAGCATCCTTTCAGTCCGTACCATTACACAGCCCTCTTCCTATCTCAGCAAGGGGTTTTTCAGTAAGACTTTCCAATTTAAAAGTAAGCAACGAACAAACGCTAGGGTCAGCACATTGCAGCATTGTGACAAAAGATGGGCAATAACACTTAATCTTTTATTGTTTTTAAGTATCATGGGGACATAAAGAAATAAATCTTTAAATCTAAATGTCAGCCAACTTGGTCAAAGGTCAGTTAACAGTTTCATGTAATAGCTATTTAAAGTACTTTTCATTCCATAGTATTTAATTTTTACCAACCCATTTTGTTAGAAGTCATGATAGTGGTAATTCCTAATAGTTATGGCAAGAGATGGTGCAGCTTATCATAGATGGAAACAAACTCATTTCATGTTTGGTAGACTATGAAATGAGTCACAGCTGTTCTCTCCCTGTCATACAGTGACAAATTGCTTTCATTACAGAGTATCCACAGTATGCCTGTTCAGCCAATCGGATCACTTGTTTTACTATATATTCTGAAATCTCTCTTTTTTTAGATCAACTTCTAAAATATTGAACTGCTCCATTGAGTCTGGTTTTGAGATAAGGGGGGGGAGGGAGTTATTTTCTATTCTTTTATCATTTAGATTTATTTCAGAATTTTGAGTTTCATAATACATTAGTACAGTGAAAATCTCCCAAGTGACTACTCAAGGGACCAACAAATTGGCTTCATAAAATGTTGTCTCCTATTAAAGGATAACATTAATCAAAGGGTGCATTAATGAATCCCCTAGATGAGATGTAAGATTCTGCTTACAACAAAATTGTACTGGTGGAGCTGAGTATTTCTAATCTTTTTTTATTTTTTGTAGTGAAGCATCTCACAAGGAACTTGACCCCCTCCCAGATTTGGTTCAAATGGGATCTTCAGATTTTCCCCTTATTTTCTCATTGTGAGGTCACTATTAATCCTGTATTATCCTCCAAAGGCTGGCGCTACTGATTGTATTGTCCACCAAGTGTTGTTAGTAGGGTTGACATCCAGCAGCACGTCCTTACCAACTTTATTTTTGTGAGTCCCCTGAGTTTCCTCTGATGTGATAGAGAGCCCCCATCTCATTGTTCCCTTCCATGACTGTTTGTTACTATGCTGCCACTTTAATCAGATCCTATGCACTAAATTCAAAGTAAGGGCAATGTGAATGTATTATCCAAGTAAATTTATTACACTGTAATTCATTTCTTTCTGGTGCAGAGGGAACTGATAGCTAAGGTGTAAATTTTGATGTGCTTATTTTATAGCACAAAGAAAATTAGCTGCTGAAATAAGCCACTTATGCAAGAAATGTCTAATAACACATCTCTGGTTCATCTAGTCTCTCTAAAAGTAAGTGGAAAAAATGTTTGTCGTCTTCTGACTTTATCTTCATCCCTTGTGTCCCTCCCTTTAAATTCAGGACTGCTTTTTTCTCCCCACTTGCAGGTATCTTTTCCTTAGGGACACACTAAAATTATTTTTATTGAGGGATGAAATATGCAAAGTGAGTTCTGTCTTCCAAAAAAAAAAAAAGTCCAATTAAGTGCTTTATTTAAAACTGTTAACAAAACTGACTGATCTTACTTTCCACCACAGGCACACTATTAAGGGGAGATGAGACCATGTTCTGCAAATTCCGTGGACACAAAGGCCCTTTGCTTAAAGGTCATTCTGCTTCCAATTGCTCAAAATCCATCAGCCCCCTTTGGTTTTATGATGATGAATTTCTTACAGTCAGTGTTAACCAAGGGTTACATGAATGCTAAATACGCTTCACCTATGTTTACATTTCCAACTCCATTGCTTCCTTATCTCCCTTCTCCCTTGTGGAAAAAATAAATCCTCTGCAGCTGAATGGAACTCATTTTGATATTTGCCTAATTAGATTTATAAAAAGGTGTGGGGATTGTTGCAATCAGGAAACTGCTTACAAAGCAGTAAAGCCCTGTGAGAAGTACTTGGTTGCAAAGGAGTAAGAAATAAGATAATCATGATAAGTTCTTGATGAATCAAATAACTCCTCATCAAACCTGTAAACAAAGAACTATAAAAGCAGTGAACCTGAAATAATGGGTTTGTTTGTACATGTGTGAAAAAGGTAGGGCCCAATCCAGTACCTTTTAAAATTAACAGGCGTCTTTCAAGTGACTTTAATAGGTGTTGGAGCTAGTCTCTAGCAGTTTTTTTTTTTAACTGCTAAATCAGCAGGGTGACTAAGCAGTTTGTGTTGACTAGCGCAAAATACTTTTATTTTACTATATTGACGTATTTAAAAGTGGATCTAACATATAAAACTAGCCACAAAATATACCATTTCTCTAGTACCTTTTCCTTTCTCCTATCTACAGATAATAAATGCCATTCTGTTTAAGAAAAGGCACACTGATCAGGTGCCTTTTGTATTGCATTCTAAAGGTTACACACTCAATGCCTGTGTGTGGTGTTTGCCCCTGCACCATGTCAGTACCAAGTTCCCAGTGAACAATAGGTTAACACTGATTACTCTTTTCCCCTTACAATTGCTTAGGGAAGAGTAAAGGCCTTGTCTACTCTAGAGAAATTTGGCATCTTAAGAATGACACTAAGGGTCCAGAGAGAGGAGAAACTCCTTTGGGAATGAGGGGCTCCACACCCAGATTCTGACAACGGTATTGAACCATTTCCCTTGGGACCAGCTGGCTGGGACACAAAGACAGAATTTGGTTATAGAACAGGAAAACTCTTTCATTAATTGAGCCACCACAGTCTCAGTAATGATAGAAAGGATTTTACCATTTTTTCCTTGAACTCTCCCTCAGTATTTAACTCTTGCACACCACACGTCCTGTTGTTCACCATTAGGACTGAAGAGAACAGGCCGCCTTTCCGAGCTTGTTAATGCCACTTATGAATAAGAAGGAAGGGCGACTCAGCTGAAGCTGCAATGCTCAGCTATCCTATCCCCCGCCCCGGACTGAGCAAACAAGTGAAGAGACTAGGGCTTGGAATGAACCTTGAAGTGTGGCTTGTTTGAATTGTGTTCAGTGTCAGTTCAAACTATTGGAAGCAGTGATGTTTCACAGGCAGCACTCATTATGATCTTGCCCCCTCTCCCCCTCCCGGTTAAATGATCATCTAGTCATTCTTCTCTTTGACTTAGTGATGAGATCAACTTTTATTCCTTTTAGGAAGATAAAAACAAGTCAAATAGGATCAGGTACAATATTGATTGTTTTATCCACAAGATGATTTCTGGCCCTGTGAGATGGCAGTAAATTAGAGTGCCTGACCAAATATTTGCCTACTCTGCCCAATCCTCCCTACTAGAAAAGCCATATTACTCAGATACTGCCATTTGAACTGAAGGAGAGAACAGTGTCCAGAAAGTTTGAGTTCATTAGTATACAGGCACCCTCTGCCCATATATTCCATGGGTTCCATGATTGCGGGATTTGTCACAGAATTCATCCGTCGCTGCACAATTGTGTTCCAGAATCTCAGATTTTATTTTAAAAATAAGTTTCTAGCCCTTATGATTGTAAATATAACCTTGAAAATGTGAAGACTTTAAGCTAGGACTGTCAAGCAATTAAAAAAATTAATCGCGATTTATTGCACTGTTAAACAATAGAATACCATTTAAAAATATTTTTGGATGTTTTCTACATTTTCAAATATATTGATTTTAATTACAACACAGAATACAAAGTGTACAGTGCTCACTTTATATTTAATTTTGATTACAAATATTTGCACTGTAAAAAACAAAATAAATAGTATTTTTCAATTCACCTAACACAAGTACTGTAGTGAAATCTCTTTATCATGAAAGTTGAACTTACAAACATAAAATTATGTACACAAAACCCCTGCATTCATAAACAAAACAATGTAAAACTTTAGAGCCTACAAGTCCACTCAGTCCTACTTCTTGTTCAGACAGTTGCTCAGACAAACAAGTTTGTTTATATTTGCAAGAGATAATGCTGCTCGCTTCTTGTTTACAGTGTCACCTGAAAGTGGGAACAGGCGCTCTCCATGGCACTGTCACAGCCAGCGTTGCAAGATATTTATGTGCCAGATGTGCTAAAGATTCATGTCCCTTCATGCTTCAACCACCATTCAAGAATACATGTGTCCATGCTGATGACAGGTTCTGCTTGATAATGATCTAAAGCAGTGAGGACTCATGCATGTTCATTTTCATCATCTGAGTTAGATGCCACCAGCAGAAGGTTGATTTTCTTTTTTGGTGGTTTGGGTTCTGTAGTTTCCGCATTGGAGTGTTGCTCTTTTAAGACTTTTGAAAGCATGCTCCATACCTCGTCCTTCTCAGATTTTGGAAGGCACTTCAGATTCTTAAACCTTAGTTCGACTGCTGTAGCTATCTATAGAAATCTCACATTGGTACCTTCTATGCGTTTTGTCAAATCTGCAGTGAAAGTGTTCTTAAAACGGGCAACTTGAAATATATGGCAGAATGGGGGTAAAACAGAACAGGAGCCATACAATTATCCCCAAAGGAGTTCAGTCACTAAAGTAATTCATGCATTTTTTTTAAACTAGCATCATCAGCATGAAAGCATGTCCTCTGGAATGGTGGCCGAAGTATGAAGGGACATACAGATGTTTAGCATATCTGGCACGTAAATACCTTGCAATGTTGGCTACAAAAGACCCATGCAAATGCCTGTTCTCACTTTCAGGTGAAATTGTAAATAAGCGGGCAGCAATATCTCCTGTAAACGTAAACAAAATTGTTTGTCTTAGCAATTAGCTGAACAAGAAGTAGGACTGAGTGGACTTGTAGGCTCTAAAGTTTTACATCATTTTGTTTTTGAGTGCAGTTATGTAACCAAAAAAAAATCTACATTTGTAAGTTGCATTTTCACGATAAAGAGATCACACTTCAGTACTTGTATGAGGTGAATTGAAAAATACTATTTCTTTTGTTTATCATTTTTACAGTGCAAATATTTGTAATAAAAATAATATAAAGTAAGCACTGTACACTTTGTATTCTATGTTGCAATTTAAATCAACATTTAGAAATGTAGAAAAACATCCAAAATATTTAATCAATTTCAATTGGTATTCTATTGTTTAACAGTGCGATTAAAACTGTGATTAACTTTTTAATCACAATTAATTTTTTTGAGTTAATCGTGTGAGTTAACTGGGATTAATCAACAGCCCTATTTTAAACCAATGCCTGTCTGAGTTGACAAAGAGCTTCACTAAATGTCTCTGAGAGGTGTAAATGTTTCAGTCATCTCATTTAGTTCCCATGGTCTCTGTGCAGCTTAAGTATTTAGTATTTTTCCAAGATATCACAGAATTCAGTATTCTTGCTACAGAATTCAGTATTTTGTTGTCTCCAGGCCTCAGCATTTTGTTTTCTATCTCCATGCTTTGCTGGGACCTGCCTCTGCAGCTCTCTCTTGCTCTGCACTTTTCCCCACAATAGGGATCTAATTGGATTACAGTGAATGCTTCCATCACTATTCTATAGAGCCAGTCGAGAGGGGGAAGTCAAGAACCTAGAGCTAGAGACCAGGTTTTAGCCAGAGAGCAGGAGGAACCAGCATTACAGGTTGGTAGTGGCGCTGCTGACAGAATGAAGCAGAAGCCTGGAGAGATGAAAAGATGAACCAATGAAGCTGACTAAATCCACTGGCTCCTTTCTTGCGTTCATGAAGTAGGGGAAGGAAATTCTGAGCTGGACTGCCCAGATAACATTGTAACTTCTGAAACCCATAAAGTTAAAATCTATTATCAACAATAATCATTGCTGGAAATAATCATTGCTGAATTGTACATCAAGGAGTATTTTCAGATACAAGCCTTAGTTGTATGTGGTTGGATGTGGGAGAGATGGGAATGAAGGTATTTCATGTAAAAACATGGAATCATGCTATTAAAAAGATTAATGAGTCCTTCTCCTGGCAATGCAGGATTCGAGATCCTAGACATACCAGTTATTGGAGTTTAAGCTCAGAAGATCATCTAGTTTGAACTCCTGTATATTATAGGCCATTAAATGTCACCCAGTTACCCCTGTATTGAGCCCAATAACTTGTTTTTGACTGAAGCACATCTTCCAGAAAAGACACCTAGTCCTTCCCTTGGGAGTTTGTTCCAGTGGTTAATCACCCTCACTGATAAAAATGGGTGCGTGATTTCTAATTTGAATTTCTCTGTCTTCAACTTCCTGGTTCTTGTTATACTTTTCTCCACTAGATTAAAGAGCTCCATAGTACTAATTATTTTGTCCCTGTGAAGGTACTTGTACACTGTAATCGAGTCACCTCTCAATCTTCCTTTTGCTAAACTAAACGGATTGAGCTCATTTAAGTCTCTCACTGAAAGGCATTTTCTCCAGTTCTCGGATCACTTTCATGTTTCCTTTCTGGGCCTTCTCTTATTTTTCAACATCCTTTTGTGCACTTTATGGGTCAAAATCTTTGCAGCCATAACTATTGGCAAAGAGTTTGGCTCCATGAGCTTTGTTAAAAAATGCATCCAAAACGTACTACACATATGTAGAGCAAGATTTTCTATAAGTAATAATTAAGTCAAATGCAAGCCAGTTTTCACCAGAACACAGTTAGGTCCCACGTATGTGCTCAAAATATGAGGAGAGCTTAAGTGGTGAATAGGCCTCATGCTGCCCCTCTTTCCAGGGCTCAATTTTACCTATCAAGGAGGAGCATGTAGCAGTCATTGCTGGGTCATTGAGGCTACATGAATAAATATAGTACATCCCTGTCGCAGGGTAGGTGCACCCTGTCACGTGGTGGTTGTTCACAAGAGAGGGAAGAAGCTGTATTGCGGACGGTTAGGTCCTATGCGGAAGATCCTTACTATGGAACTTGGTAATACGGCTTAATGGCTGAAGTCAACAAAGCAGCCCTTCGGCTCAGGGTGGCGTGGCCTAATGGCCGGAGTCAATACTGAAGCCCCTTACAGTCAGGGTAGTGTGACCCAATGGCCAGAGTTGAGAAAGCAACCCTCACTGTCAGGGCAGGGTGGCCTAATGGCCAGAGCCACTAAGGTAGCACTCCTCTGTGGGGTTGCGTGGCCTATTGGCCCATTGGGGAAGTTAGGTACCACTTGGGGGTATGTGGCACCCCGGATAGGGGGACTCGGGTCCTCCCTGCCCTCTGAGCCCCAGCCCAGAGCCCTGGCAGGGGCAGGGTTACTCGCCACTGAGTAGGCAGGGATCCTCCCAAAACACACTAACTGGTTCTCTGGTTCACCCACTGGAGCAAAGTATAAGTCCCCTGGGCTGCTTCCTACCCTGTCTTCGCCGGCGATGGGCCACTGTTCCCATGGGTCTCTGGGGTCCTCAGGCGGCATAGCTTCTGACTGCGCGGTCTCCACTCTGGGTTGGTTAGGCTGCCTGGAATCTGTCTGGGGCTCGGTGGACCTTGCTTCTGGGGTCAGGTCCTATAGCAGCTCCATGGACAGAGTCTGTAGTCTGTATCCTCTCCCTTCAGCAGCCTGCCCAGACTGAGCTTGAATGCTTCCTTTTATATCTTGCCTCCAGGCTGAGCATGCCCAGCAGAGGTGAAGGGGTGTGGCTTCCTCAGCCTGCAATACACAGTTAACCCCTGCAGAGCTAGGGTGGGGTAGGTGCATCCCGTCACAATCCCCTAGTTCCTAGACCATGCACAATGAAGTTCTTTTGAGCTTCTTTGTTGCAGAAGTCTCCAAAGCAACTTCTTCATGTTTTATAGAGGTGTCCAACATTTGTTTTGTGATTCCACTGTTGCCTGTGGATTTCTGGCATGCACATATTGGTACGCACAGCATTAGCAGTAATTTTGTCCGGCAAGATATTAGGCACTATTATTTAACAGACAGATTAAATAATTCTGTTGTTCCAGGTATAAAACTTCAACTGCAAAATTTTATGTTCATATTATATCCCAGGAGCTATTGTATAGCTATCTATAGCTCCATCTCTCTCCCAACTATCATCCTATCTATAATCTTCTCTGAAGAAGCATTTTGTCTCTTTAACTAAACTCGGGGACAGTTTCCTCTGCAAAAATTTTAACTATTTCCATGAAAATACTTTGCATTGATGTCTTTTATTTTGATTCTCCCTATGCACCATCATCCTTAATATAGTATAAAATCATTAACAAAAACTTGCCATAAAATGAAGGAATGAAATATGAAGGAATGAATAAATAACGTCGCAACTTTGTATTCCAAGTATACTAGGACTGTGAACTTTCATCCTGCCATCTTTGACCCAAGCAGTAGCATGGAGAGGAAAATAAATATGAAGAAAGAACTAACACTGTATTTACATCAGACACTCTGCATGAATAGAGGAAAGAAGCCCGAAATCAAAGCTTTAGTTTGTTATCAGAATTTGGTACGTTAGGTGCTTTATCATCCAAATACTTGTTTGGATCTGTTTTAAAAAAACAAAACAAAACAACCACCCTGTTTTGGAGCTCCACTTAGTTATGTTACTGTCTTTGGTAGTGAGTTTTTTTTTTTTAATCACTCTCCATGTAATGACATTTATGTTCTTAACATTGTTTACTTTAATCTTGTCTTAATTATAGGATCATTCACAGCGGAGGACTATGTAAAACAATAAATGGTGTTTGCAGGTGATTATCAGACATCTCAGCTTCATTGTACCATTTAATCACAACAAGCTGTTGATTATGATTATACTCCAGTTCCGTGAACATTATTTTATTATATGAAAAGGAAGAGAAATGAAGCAAACCAGACAGTAATATTTTTCTTGCCTGGTGAGGATTTGAAATGCCTGTGTTGCTGCTTCCATGGTTGTGCTTTTGGTACCACAGAGCTTCAGGAAATAACTATTCAATGGCAAGTTCAAGAAGTGAATAATTGTTCAAGGGACTGATGTGCATGGAAAAGTAGTGATATGGCTTCATATGCATAGTGTCATGGACGGTTTCAGTCTTTTTTGTGAAAGGATATTGGATTTTCCTAGTCTGAGACTGAAATCTTTTTTCTTGCTGTATGTTTTTGTGAGTGGGGCAAGGGCAGTTTAGTTTCAGGTTGCATAATGTTTTCTCTTTTAATCTCCTGTTTTCAGCTGTTTATAACTTTCTGAAAGTTTCCCCTTTGGGGATTAACCTTTTGAGATTTGGTCTCTGCCTGGAAAGTGAAATTTATTTCTTTTTAAGTTTGAGCAACCTCTGTTAAGCTGTTTTTAATACGAGGCAATGCATAAAATAACTTTATTGATTGTTTTAAAAAGAAAACACAGGAATATTTTTTGATGTTGTAACATTTAGTGTACAGCTCCATACAACTTATTTTCAATCAAAACATAGCCTATGAGCAGTTAGCCACGGAGCTAAATTTAGATGGACTACGGTATAGATGCAAGCAAATTTTCACATATACTGTGTTACTATACCTAGCCTATAAGTTGTATAAGACCACAATAAATTGATGGACTCTGACTGTTATACAATGATAGCACATAGTACTGGAAAATGCTACATAGCTATCTAAAGTAGTTGGAAAAATTGTGTGATATGTTGTATTATGTGAGAAATAGCATGTAATCATATAGTTAGACTATAGTAGTGAATGAAAGGGGAAAAGAGTTAAGGTTGCATGTATAACCTTAACTATGACATTTCCTGACTTGATTGCTTACCTGTGCAACCTCAATATTCTTGCAACATTACTTATTTTGATGTAAATATACATTCTTCAGTGTCATATTTTGTCTTGGAAACACAGCACTTCATCATGCTTTGCATAGTTTTTAAATAAAAAACTATATGTCCTATGTTCTAAATAAACTTTACAGCTGTATTAATAGGGCCATATTTTGCCCTCCCTGTCCTGTCCATCCCTCCACGTACATTTTCATGTTCCAATCCCCACAGTTTAACAAGTTTAACAGACACCCAAGTGCCAGAAGGGTTAAACTAATATCCAAGGATAGATACACAAAATGAGGGTTCTTCTCTGTCTGATGCAATGTTTAGGGGAGAAGTCAATCTTGCATCCTCGCTAGCTGCTGGGAGAGGAGAAGTTGCTGTGATTCCTACCGAAGGGCTTCACTGGACCCTTCTTAGCTAGTGCCATGGTTCATATTAGACACTGCCTTATAGGTTTCTGATTAAATTTGACCTCCCACTCCACCCAAACCCCTTTGGCAGCAGAAAGAGAGAAGAATAAGCATTCTTTTTGTAGCCCTCCATCATCTACCACCAAGCCTGCTGGTTGCTGTGGGCAGGGGAAGGGGGAAGAGGTGCAGGTCTTCACTACTCCCTCGAGAGCTTCCATTTCCCCCCAGTATGTGAGTATGAGTATATAATGAAAGCCATCCTAAGTGACCACACAAGGGACCAGCAGAGATTCAGAGGAGAGCCATAGGCAAATTCTAAATCTGTGTTTCATGCTCCTAATCTGTAATAATTTTGTACTTGCTACAGATTAGAATTTGCAATTTAAAAATCTTTGGAACTCTCTGACCAAAGGTCTGTCAGATGTGAACATTTTGTTATGGCTGGATATAATTTACATGTCTGACTTATAGACACGTGAGAGAGAGAGACTCCAGAGATAATCTTTCATTTTAGCAAGTGAAAATATTTTGAAGAACGAGAGGTGTGTAATGACATTGCTTACTTAACCCATCAAATGTTCTGTCATAGTAAAAGCTATAATGAATGCTGCACACACAATCTTAAGGGAGGTCTTCATTTTGAGCTATACTGTTTACTTTCAGCAGAAGCAGTAGCAACAGCAATAATACAATGGTTCTTTGGGGCAAAGAAGTCTCAGGAGCCTTCCTTTATTTCAGCTTCTCAAATATTGTGTATAGCTGTGCTGTCAGAATTGGATTTCTGCAATTATGAGAGAAGAACCATTTTGGGGCTAGGGGGATTAGAGAACAGTGTTTTCTATTAGTTTAATCAAATTTCCCCAAGTCATTTATACAGCAATAACTTAATCTTTCTTTAAGGTACCTAGAAAACATTTTAGATAATAAAAATGATTAATAATCAAAATCGAATTCTTCAGGATTCTTTTCTTTTAAAATTTATTTAGGATCCCTTCTTAAGTCAACAACAGGAATTTTGTTTGCTTTTCCACACGTTCGCAGCTACTTATTCACACTCTTAATTTGAAGTCATACCATTTTTGGTTTTAGCATTGTGCTTCCATTAACTCTCCTTCCTCTGGGCTTCTCCTGATTGTTGGCTGCTTCACAAACTGGCTCTACTTTTACAGCCCTGGTGACCTATTGAGCTGAACAGACTGTAGGTTCATCAGCTCACTTCTAGACTTCACAAAGCTGTGCCGAAGTCTTTAGTGCTTTCTTGTTGAACACTGGCTAAAGTTTCCAAATGGTGTAGTTAGTAAAAATTATTTGACACCTGCAAGAACTCCTGTTCTCCTTTTGACTTTCTAACTCTTTTTTCTTAAGTTCTTCATAGGTTTCTTTAGTTGTCATCTTGCTTTTCCACATGAGTCTTTTTGATACCGGTTAGAACTCATTAGCCTTTCTAGAAAGCTTTTGCTCATTTTCTGTGTCTCAGAACAGGAGTCTGAGTCCACTGTTCATTTCTAGTCAACCAAACCAGTTAGCACAGAATTCCTTTCAAGATATAGTTAAATAGTCAATGCTAAGTGCTGTACTGCTACCAAAGTCAGAAGAACTCTACCTGCACAGGAGAGAGTAGCATATCCATCCCCTTGCTCAAACTCAAACAGTGACAGGAAGAGGAGATTGAGTTTGTTAAATAAGAGGTGATCTCTAAAAGTGTATTTATGCCATATGCAAGAGTTTTGAATGGCTCAGTGAACTTGCCTCTAAAGGCATGGTAGCTTGCTAGATTAGATGTGGCATTTTGGGATATTACAAAACTAAGTAAAAAGACAAAAATTAATGTTTAATTGGAGCTATGTTTTCTTTTGGGGTGGAAGGGCCAATATCACTTCACTCTGATGGGAATGAAACAACTGCATGTATTCTCTCCACATTTTTGCCACCCATCGCCATTTAAGTATAATGGTGGCCTAAGTTATTTACTGAACTATTGCAAAATGCTTGATGGTGTTTTGTGGTAACTCCATTCAAAACAGTGCTATCTGTATATTTTGACTTTCATTATCAGTGGATGACATAGCCTAGACCTCATTAATAAATGAGCCTCTACAAATAGTGTTTTGGAGGATAAAATTTCTCAGGTAATGATTTCTTCCAGTTGTTAATTAGGTTATTTGTGAAATCTTGAAAGAGACAGTTAAAATTGTCACTGTGAATTTATTTTTTCTTTCAATTCCTCAAATAGTCCTTCCCTCGAATAACCTTTTAAAAGGTATCTTTTATTGGAGGAGCTCCATCTTTCTAATACTGTCCTTAGTCTTTTTTGCAGTTTGCATCCTGAGATTGGGTTTAGTGTTGTGTAATGGATCTCAGTCGATGCTATGCAGAAAAGTATTTCATAGCCAATAGGGTGAGGCTGAATAAATTTTCAGATGCCATGGTGATGCTCAGATACAGCAGTGATGGGTATGCTTCAAGAATCAGAACAGAGGAGAGTAGAAAAACATAACTGACTGCTTGTTTGGAAGTTTCAGTCCTCTTGTTCAAAATTGGGATCCACAGATTAAAAGTGAGGCCCCGGTTCAGGAATACATCTTGATTCTCAAAACCGCTAATGTAAATGATTAAATGCTTTCCTGACTGGGGGGCCTGAGACAGCAAGAGAAAAATGGAAAAAAAATAAATTCACCACAAGAAACAAATTGAGATTTTCTGTGTCATGAACCAATTGACCTTTTAAAACCAATGATTAAACAGAATTAATCATGACTTCACAAAGCTATGCTCATGCATCCAGTGCTTTCTCATTGAATACCTGCTAAACCTTCCAAGCATGGTAGTTGGTAAGAATCATATTCAGTTTGACTGTTGTGCAATCTCAGCTCAAGAAACTGTAACTAGTATGCACAAAGATACTCCGTTGTTTCTTGGAAGAAGAGGTATACAAGCACAAAGTTAGGCATATTTTGCTAAATGTCATGTAATGTCATACTTGTGTCATACAATTCCAGTGTCCTGGAAAGAAAAATTAGACATAGGCCTTGATACAGCCAAGCACATAGACATATGCTTCACTTCCATTGAAGTCAATGGGATTTAAGCACATGCTTAAGTAATTTGCTAATCAGGACCATAATTAGCACAGAGTTACTGTGTATATACTTCTGGTAACAATCACTGAAAAGTTGTGCAGGGAGTTTCCATTTTTACGTATTTTCTTATTTTGTAGTTATCTGTATATTCCGCCATTTCTGCAGCTGCTCTACATAGAGTGGTCTAAGATTTCATGTGCATAGGAGTTAGTTTCTTATCTTGAGATTTAGGATCTACATGTGTAATTCCTTATGATTCCGGAAGAAAATACTAGTTGACATGTAAAGAGTGAACTTTCCTCTTGATTAAAAATAAGTTTTCATCATGTTACATGTCATTTATGTCAAAGCTGGTGGTGTGTCATGTAAAAATATGGAAAAATCATGCTGTGGTCGTAGGGAAAATATGCAGAATTCACAAATGTATAGGGAAAAACCAATTGGTCATATTATAAAAAAACAGTGAATAATATGTAATAAAACTCATGGAGGGGTCTTCCACAGTAGCAGGCCAGCTGGGGTGATGAAGACCGTGGGTAACATTTTCAAAAGTACCTAAGTTAGGAGCCTAAATCCTATTTTCAAAATTGATGTAAGCCCTTAAGCCCAGATTTTTTAAGGTATTTAGGTGTTGCTCTGCTCAGCATTGCAGGACCTAAATGATTTAGCTAAATCCCATTTTCAGAAATGATTTGGGCACTTAGGAATCTAAGTCCCATTGACTTTCAAAGAGACATATTCTAAGTGCCTAAGTTACTTTTGAAAATGGGATGTAGACATGAGAGTCCTTGTTTTCACTTGCAAGTTGTTTCAGATGCATGCACAACATGCATGATTGCAACACTCTCACTTAGGAAAACTTTCTGTATCTGTAATAATTTTGTTAACACAATTAGTAAAGTTACAAACATTCCAACCCAGCAAGGTAGATAGAGAAAATACAGAACATGCGCAGAGCATCCATGTACTCACACCATCCCTTGCAAAAGGACCTAGAGTGTTAGTCATCATCCTCATCATTGGACTCACCATCACTATCATCCTCACTGCTTAGCATCCTGGCTTCTCCCAAGGGTTGCATCTCCACAGGCACACAGGCCCGGATACAACTTTTATAATGTGTTAAGCTGACGCCCCTGTCTATTGCATATTCAGTTGGGGTTTCATCCCCTTTTCATTATTTGTATTTCCTCACCCTACTAATATTGAGGTGCTCTCCTCTCATAGGTTACTAATCTTTTTACCTCTAGCTTATTAGCATATATGTCATAGCACTCTTGCGGTCAGATATCTGCTGATGTTCCTAATTTAAAATATCCAAAGCTGGTATAAACAAGCATTTGGTGGTTACCTGTCAGCAGTTTAGTCATACTTGTGTATTACAGAATTCTATCTTGTGATATCTTATGATCTAGGGGTTACTGTTGGTTAGCTGTTTATGCTAAGGCTTTTTGGACCTTGCACCTTTGATTAGTTTAGCTACGCTGTTGTTTTATAGGCCGTCAGGGTTGTAGGCTCATTATTACTTTAACTTATGCCTATGGCTTACGTATAGGTTACATTGGATGTCACTTCCCCATTTTAAATGAAGGTACACACTAAGGTAGAATACTTTACAATTCCAGTGTATGTGTGAACTCACACACCCAGACACCTACTGATCATACAGCAGCCATATACAGCTGCAATGCCATATGCTTCCACGTAATCCTGTACTGAGGTCCTGGCTTGATTTGCCCTGTGTGGGGAGGAGACAGTCCAGTCCTATCTTAAGAGCAGTCACTAGAGTGCCAAGACAAATGAGATGATATTGAAACAAATGAAGGAGAGGGGACACTCCTGGGACCCAATTCAGTGCCACCACAAAGGACACATGCTCTGACAGGGGTTTAAAAACATCCGGGACAATAAGAGGACCTCTGGGAGAACTCAGGTGTTCTGTGCTTTCTATAAGGAAATGGAGCAGATATTTGCAAAGGAGGGCACCCCTGAACCCTGGCATGTTGTGGACTCCAACAAGGATGCCCTTGTGAATGCTGACCTGGATGCCAAGCAGGAGACGATTGGCCGGACAGCCAGGATCTCTTCAACTCAAACTGAGGCGGAGACAGTGCTGGAGAACCACAAATCACAGACTGAGAACCAACCTGACCATGCAGGGTGGGGAGGGGTCTCGCCTAGTAAGTAATATGTGCTATATTACAATACACCTGCACAGGGGATTTATACATCTTTGTTTTGGGAACTATCAGGGTGCTGGCCATGCCTGATTAGCCTCTCTCCACCTCTTTGGCTTTTCGCCTCTGCATGCTCAAAATGGAGGCCGGACTAGAGAATTTAATACTGTAGTTCCATACCATTATTTCTGTGAAATAGCAAATTCAACAATCAGCTAAACATGCTGCGTCACCCCCTTCCTCTGTGGCTTATTGCTACCTCTCCCTCATGGTCCATCATAGGCCCCTTTGTGCACATCCCCTCAAGATGATGACACCACATGGGTTGAAAATTAGGCTTACTGCATGGCATGTTTATTTTAGTGGCAGATATAGTAAGAGAAAAGACAATAGAAAAAGTACTCTGGTCCACAGTTTCATTAATGCCTTCATCTTTGAGCTATCTTGAGTTTTGATGTAAAGTGCCCATCTCAGGCTACATAGGTATTTCAAAATGCATAGATATTTTAAGCCATTATAAGACATTGATGGATATCCCCTTTTAGGTTCAGAACAACTACTATTTATTTTGGAGTGCACTTTGTGTTGATCTGTAGGTGTCTTGAAAGAGAACTTAAGGCATCTTTGCCTTAAGTTCTCTTTCATAACACGCACAGATCAGCACACAATGCACTGAAAAATAAATAGAATACTGCAGTAAATGGCTCTATTTTGTCTGAACCATGTGCTCCTCTGCACTGTCAGCTTTCCCCCACCCTTTAGTTTAAAAATTTCTCTACAACCTTTTTAATTTTAAATGCCAGGAATCTGGTCCCATTTTGGTTTAGGTGGAGCCTATCCTTCCTGTGTAGGGTCCTCCTTTTCCAAAAGGTTTTCCAGTTCTTAAAAAACCTAACCCCCTTTCTCCTACACCATTGTCTCATCTACACAGTGAGACCATGTAGTTCTGCCTGTCTAACTGGCCCTGCATATGGAACTGGAAGCATTTAAGAGAATGCTACCATAGGTCCTGGACTTTCATCTCTTACCTGGCCACCTAGATTTGGCCTCCAGGACTTCTCTCCTCCCTTTCCCTGTCATTGGTACTTATATGTACCATAACCACTGCTTCCTGTCCAGCAAGTCTGCATAGATGTGTCCCAAGATCTGCAACCTTCACATCTGGGAACCAATTCACCATGTCGCTCTCCTGGTCATCACAAACGCCACTGATGATAATGATGGGCAATCACACGTTACCGACTATGATCATCTTCCATGGGAGTTATGGGTCCTCAGGTGGCTAATAAGGCCAGTCCTTGAACCACAAGTTCTATTACAATGAGGACAGATGTTTTCAGGCTCAGCAGGAGGCTGTTGACCATGACTGGCAGCCAGTCTCTACTTCCTCCTATGCCTCTTGTCCTCTTCCGCTTGTCGGTGAGCAAGTTCAAAATGCAGGGGACCATCACGTAGGACTTCACCCCATTTTAAACGCTCCTGGGCAAGTGTCTCCCAAGTGTCAATGTCAATATTACACTTTTTTAGGTTGTTCTTCAACAAGTCCTTATAACGCTTCTGTTGTCCACCCACATTACGGTATCCTTCTTTCAGCTGAGAGAACAGTACCTGTTTTGGGAGGTGATGGTTTGGCATCTGGACAATGTGACCAGTTCAGTGAAATTGCTGATGGATGATCATTGCCTCAATACCGGTGGTCTTTGCCTCTTCCAAAACAGTAATATTGATGTGCCTGTCTTCCCATTTGATCTTCAGAATCTTACGAAGGCAGTGTTGATGGTGCATCTCAAAGACTGTCAAGTGGTGTCTATAGGTTGTCCAAGTTTCGGACCCATACAATGGTGTTGGGAGAATAATGGCTTGATAAACAAGAAGCCTGGTGTGTGTTCGAATGTTGTGATCTTCAAAAACCCTATGCCGTAAACGAGAAAAAGCTACACTGGCATAACTCAGGCAATGTTGAATTTCTGCATCAATATCTGCCTTGGATGAAAGATGACTTCCAAGGTAGAGGAAGTGATCAACATTCTCCAGTGCTACTCCATTGGTTATAATAGATGAGGCATGTAATACCTCATTTGGAGAGGGCTGATAGAGCACTTTAGTCTTCTTGATATTAAGAGTGAAACCAAGACATTTGTAAGAATCGGCAAACATATTCAAGATAGTTTGAAGATCTTTCTCAGCGTGGGCTAAGATTGCGTTGTCATCAGCATACTGAAGTTCCACAATAGATGTGGAAATCTTACTCTTGGCTTTCAGCCTGCTAAGCCTGAACAGCTTTCCAAGAGTAATGACAAGTGCTGTTGACTGTTGGACTGATCATCGCCTTATTTGATCCACAATGAAAATTAAGATCGCTTCTAAATGGAGGCTGCAAAAGAAGTAGGTCAGGTGCAAGTTGAAGGTTCAGGATTTGAAGGACCCTATTAAGTGTGACCACTTCCAAGCAGTCTTAGAAGAAAAGCTCCCATCTGAGTTTCCGGAAGAAATTGAGGAACATTGGAGCCAGTTGAAAGCAGTAATCATCAATGCCTTTGAGGAAACCTTAGGTTACCAAACCAGAAAACATCAGGACTGTTTTGAAGAGAATAATGCTGAAATTGAGCAACTTATCAATGAGAAGAGAACGGCATTTTGTGCTTGGCAGGACAACATAAATTTTAATATAAAGAGAGAAGCCCATGCCAAGGTGAGGGTGGAAGTACAACATAAAACCAGAGAACTCAAGAACAAATGGTGGTCTGAGAAAGCGCAAGAACTCTAACATCTCACAGACATCCACAATACATGTGGTTTCTTTAGTGCCACCAAGGTTGTTTGGTATGGTATGAATTTGTCATGGTATGAATCCTCTTTACTCGAAGGATGGAACCACACTTCTGAAGGACAATGAAGCCATCAATTCTCGCTGGAAAGAACATTTTGAAGATCTCCTTAACTGTAATTCTATGGTTGCAGATGAAGTCCTTGAGCAAATCCCACAAACCCCACTACCTGTGTTTCTAATAATCGAATCCCCCATTACTATTAGCTGTCTCTTCCTGATAACTGGAGTCCCCTCCCCCCAGAGAGGTATCCTCAGTTCAAGATGGTAGAACGGCATCTGGAAGGAGGGTCCCAACTATGGGATTGTTTCCCTCTGCTCCAGTTTGATGGTCTTTCATTCTTAACAGCACAGAGGCTGTCATATGGGGTGGGACTGTTCTACTGTGTCCCGGAAAGTCTCATCTAAGTACCTTTGTCTCCCTTCACTCCTCCAGTTCAGCAGGTGGCTAGGCTCAGCACAAGGCCCCCCAAACAGACCACACCATAAACTTCAGTCAAGCAGGCACATGGCAAGCAGCAAGCACACAACAAACAAACAAGACAACAAACTCATTGCAGAGGTCACACATTGCTCCTCCTGGAGAACTCTCTCACAAAACTCCCGTTTGCTGTCTCTTCTGTGCACAAAGGGTTTTTTTTATTTACTGCTTACAATTTGGTTTATCATTTATTTAAATTTATTAAAATGTTATGAAAACATGAAAAAAATTCATAAAATTGTTACATAAAGCATCAGGAAATCCTCAAAGTATAATATCTTTACGTAAAGCAGGATAAAATCTCTACACAATGTTATATACATTTTTCACAATACCCTAGCCTCAAAATAAGAGCACAACACAACTCTGCGTCTTTTACCAGCTGCAGCATTCAGTAGAGCCTGCCTCTGACAGTTCATAAGGTTCAGAAGATCTGTTCACCTTCCCCTTGTAACCACTGGTGAGACTCTCTACCTTGCTCTCATCGACGTGCAAAATGCAGCAGGCAGCTATCACACAAGGCAGATATTGCTCAGCAAGCTCTAGCCTTGTCATGAGGGGCTTTCACCTACAATTCCAGCCTTCCAAATGCACACTCCACTGTCATTCTTCAGCTGCTGCTCAGGGAATAAACTTCTCCTTTCTCCTGTCCAAGTGTTCAGTAAAATGTTACATAAGCTGTGGAAGCAGAGGGTAAGCTGGGTCTCCCAGTGTAAGAGGAGGACCCACAATGCCATTAATGTCCATAGTGGTCCTGGAACTAGACATTCCATTTTTCATTGCAGAAAATGGGCCAGCATTTCTAAAGATCATGGCATCATGGACTTTTCCATCTCCACATTAATTAGGGTGACCAGATGTCCTGATTTTATAGGGACGGTCCTGATATTCGGGACTTTGTCTTATATAGGCACTTATTACCTTCCACCCCCTGTCCCGATTTTTCACACTTGCTGTCTGGTCACTCTAACATTAATGTTGGTGGATACATGCCAGGGCCCAGTCCCCACACCCCACTCTGGCAGCTAGCATGCTTGATCTGAGTCCTGCCCCTTGCCTAGGCTGGGTGTTTCCCACCTGCTCCCCGACAACCAGCCAGATGGCACATGCTGCGGCGGCTGCTCCGACCCCTCCTCCAGGTCCTGCTCTTGCCTTCACACCTTCCCCCTTCCTCGGCATGCATACATGGTGGGGAAAAACAGCCGTGCCCCACTCTTGCCTCCTCAAGTTGTCAGCCAGAAACATACCTCATCTCCCAGTATTGCCATTGCCGAGGTGCTTTCCCCCATTGTGCCCCCCACCCGGTTCTGCCACTCCCGAGTTCACCACTGCTGGTGGTCTCCGGTCTGCAGCACGCTCCTGTCCCAAATGCTAGTTGGCAGAGTCCCAAAGCAGCAGCTGGTCCAGGAAAAGTTAATGTAATGAAGAAGTCAGAGGGTGCTAGGCACCTAACCTGCTTAGGTACTTCTGAAAATCCAACTAGGCATCTCTTTGATACTTTAGGCACCTTTGACAATCTGGCACTCAGGAGCTAAATTCAGGATTTTTTTTTTTTTTTTTTTTTTACTGGAAGTCAAGACAGATCCAGCTGTAATTATGCCACTTCTATGCAAATTGTGGGAACTGCATTGCAGGTTCCTAAAAGCATCTACAGATGCTCCCACAAATTGCAAATCCAACACCTTTTAACTGGTAGAGTAAGTGACTGTGAATGTGTGACTCCAGGCTGGAAATAGTCTGCTTCTGAATGTCAGGCTTGGTGTAGGGACTTCTATTTTAAGTTCAAGATTCATTTCCTTCCATTGTGGGCATGAACTTACTATTACTGGAAGATAATGAGCTCCCAACAGTTACTGTAGGTGTCATGTTAGTTGTTTGTGTGTGTTTCATCTAGATCACCCCAATTTGTGTTGTCTGATGCCCTGGATTTTCATTTTATTCTTATTTATCTTTTGCTTATTTCTCTTATTTCTCTTTCTCTTCCCTTTTAAATGACATTTACCATTATGTGCATTTTTCTTTTGGAGTTTATGGAGTTGGTTTTCAAAGGGAGCTTCCCAGGAGGCATTTTATGTAATGCTTTCAGGGCTTTTCTAGATTGTGATTATGTGGAAGTGGGTGTTGTTTCATGCTTTACAGGCTGATTTGGCAGTGGCGTGAAATCTATTGTGCCCTCTGGATCTTTTGTTGTGTAGTGTAGCTATTCTAACATTTTTTCCCCATCTCAAGAATAACATTCTCTTTGGTGACTGGCCTTTTATTCTACGAGGGTGACCAGTGCTTATTTATGAAGCTGCAAAGCAGGTCATTGGATGTGTAAAGGGTGTGATTACGTACTGTGATCCCTCAGTGGCCAAAGCTCAGAGCAGCAATAGTAAGTATATATTTTTCTAAAGGAATATGATGGCAGAAGTGAGCATAATGGGGGCTTCATTTCCTGCCAAAAAAACCCATTGCAGAAAAAGTAGTTTGGGAAGAAGAGGAGGAGGATTTAAAAACAAAAACAAAACCCCAAACAAACTGACAGCTCCCCTCCTGTACTCCCAGCATCCACACAAACCAGGTAAGTCTTGTACTTCCTCTAAAAATGTTTGAGTGGAACTGAAAAAATTGTGTTGTGATCTCATCATGCATAATACATGTTGCTGAGAGTATTAACAAATAAATAGGGAAAAGAGTACAAAAATTCTTCTCTTACAAAGGGCACACATTCATCTTCCTTAGGAGAACCAAAAACATTCCGCAGTTAGGACAGATGCAACACTGTGTGCAGATATCTGAGAAGGATCATGCCTAGAATGGTGCAGATAGTTCACGGAGAGTCCAGAACCCACTGAATATCAGAGTGCGTTAGTGCAAGCTAAGAACATCAGCCTGTGTTCCCAGACCTGACTGATTCTATAACCAAAATTATTTTAGACTGAAACACCTTTAACATAGAGCACATACGCTTAAGTCCTTTTCTGGATCAGGGCCTATTTGCAGAGCCCTAGACCCTCCACTGGCATAGCCCCTCCCAGCTGTGGGTTCCCCTTGCATCTACACCTGTGGCTGATTTGGGGAATGGAGATACTGGTGGCCTGACCCTGTTCACACTCTATCTTGGGGCTGAGTGCCTGGGGTCTCCAAAGAGTGCCAGGTATCCATTTCCCTGTCTTGCAACTTGAAAGGAGGGACTACCAGGCAAAAGCCACTCTCCTTTCTTCCTCCCACCACGCTTCTCCACAGTTTCTGAAAGTCATTGTAGAGTGGGACAATGAGTGGCCATAGATGTAGGAGTGTGGAACCTGAATTTCCAAGTGGACTTACATCCACAGGGTTGTTTGGCTGCCAACCCATGCAGGCTAAACCCTTTAGAGTTCCCTTTGTGAGCCCCTCATGAACTGAATCCTGCAGGTCGCTATTTATGACTCCATTGATTGGACCGTAGGAATATGCTACATACAGTAAGCATGCCTTTTTGAACACATCATCATTCTCTGTCTCTTGATTCTAACTCAATAAAACTGAATTAGATGTCCAAATCTTTCATGCAGTTAGGCCTATGAAGCAATTTTCACAGCTCAATTCACCACAATTCAGTTTTGTTGCCCTACTTAATCCTAGACTTGGTGAGCGAGAACTCCTCAAACAAAAAAGCATTTGTATATCTGCAGGAGTTTACACTCTTCGCTAACTATTTAGTTATTTATTTTTAAAGGCTGAATAACAGGAAAAAGCAAACAACTTAAGAATTCTAGCCTAAATTTTTAAAAGTGACTAGTGAGTCTGGGTGCCTCAACTTTTGGCTTCCCAGTTGAGACACTAGAAAAGAAAATTTTCAGAAAATTCTGAGCACCTATGCTCTGAAATCCAGGCCACTTTAACAGGTTTCAAGTTGGGTAATCAGAATTACTAGTCATTTTTCAAAATATAAGCCCTTGTCTACATTACTCCTCTTATAGAAGATTGTTACCTTTGCTGTTCAATTTTTATACTCTTTATTTATTTTCAACTATTTTCCAAAATATCTGTAAATACAGCAAAAAATGACATTTTTCTTGTCTGGATGCGCTTTTATCAGAACACCTGCCTTCTAAATTTAAAACAGTTATATTCCTTCACTAGTCTCTTCACTTGGCTGACAATATGTTTTGTGCAATATTAATCACTAAGTTCAAATATTAAATCATGATCATCTTAGATTAGAAAGAAAAATCAAACCAGCAGTCCAAAAGACAGCTTGCTTTTTCTTTTTAAAATTGGGGTGTATAGAGTGCAACTAAATATGATACTGGGGCTTGTCTTTTAAATGATCATAAAAAACCCACCTTTTTTCCAGCCCTGTCCTCATAAAGCTCCTTATCTTAAGACCTTAATGGCATAAGCATGTATTCAAAGCTTAACATACTGTAATAATAGTAGTTTGCCTTTCTGTACCACCTTACATTGGCAAGTTTCAATGTGCCTTAAAAACATTAATTAAAATTCTCAAACCCTGTGTAATAATTGGGTATTGTACCTATTTCAAAGAAGGGTGAAGTGAGGCATATAAATGTGAAGTGTGAAATTGAACCCAGTGAAGTAGGACTGCTTGAGGCCCTATATACCACTTAGAGCCCAGTTAATGTGGAAAAATAACTCGTATTGAGGGATGTTGATTAGCTTCATTCAGGGAGTTAAGTTGCATGGGGTGGGGGGAAGGGGGAAATTGATGTAACTCTAGTCATGGCCAGCTGGCCCCATCATCTGCCTCTCCTCTTTGCCCAGAGACTGCTCATGCTAGTCCTACTTGTTTGGTGCCTGCTGCCCACTTCCCCTTCTCTGATGGTTTATATTCTACTATATTTTCCCCTTTACCTGGCATTTTCCCTGCTGCTTCCCTCTCCCTTTCCTTGTTGCCTCTAAAGGCAATAAAAATGATAAATGTATGAAGAGATCTGGAAGGCGTGGAACCTCTCTGGTGGATCTACAGAGTCCTAGTAGTGAGAAGTCTGTTGACGGGAAGAGACTGCAGTGGCACACAGCAGCTGTAACCTCAATTTTGCTGTGGAGGGATGGTGCCATACATGGATCGCTCTTACTGAGAAGGGAGTGTGGCCAACTAGTAGTGGTGGTGAGTTGATTCAGTGCATCTCATCAGTGGTGACCATAAAGCAAAGCTGTCCCAAAGCTTCCTCTGTCCCAACAGAAACCCTTGAGGGAGAATGGTAGAGGTAATGCTACCTAATTTTGCTTACCCAGGACACAAGAGGTTTAGCTGGTTCAGGGAGATGTAACTCACACCTCCCTGCATTCACACCTCAGAATCCGGCCCATAGAAAAAGGTTTTAAAAAGACAAGACTCAGCAGAGCGGAGGAATATGATCATAAGCTATAAATACTTCAGGGTAAGAATTTAAATGAAGGAAGGGGATTATTCAGTCTCAGAAGATGGTAGAATGAGAGCAGTTGCCTGTAGTTAATGGGAAAATAGTTTAAGCCAGATATTAGGAAACAATTGTTAACATTAAGAGCAAACAGGCAGTGCAAGAAACAAGAAAGTGGGTGGCCAGCAACATTGCAGAATCAAGATCAAGTTACATACAGTGCTGGTTGGAGTGATGTAGAGAGGAACCTGGAAAAAAATGCACGAATTAGACTAGATATCCCAGGTTGTCTATGCTTGTCCCACTATCTATGATTATATAATTTTTACATCAAAAGTAAGGTAAAAATGCAGATGCAGTTGGACTGGATTTACTTGATATAAATGAGGGAAATTGTTTACAAAAACTTTTGTTAGACTTATTCTGTTATTTTGGAACAAACAAAATCCTGACTTTGATGCTCTTATGGAACATGCACTCAGTAATTAAAATAAAACCACTTTTAGCAGTAGATAAGAAAAGCAGTGAATTGCTGGCAGTCTAATAGCTAATTGCACCAATGAGCATTTAATTGTATGTGTGTGTGTGTCCGTGCTCTTATGCAGTACATACTCATATAGAAAGGAAGTATCCCAGAAACGTAGTATTAAAATTGCAACTATTTGTGAGCCTAAGTGTTGTTACCTTTGGAACAATCTATGTGTCAAGTCCATACCTGAATTATCCTGGACCAAAGGGTAAATCAAATATAATGGATAAATTGCTTGTTCTCCCTTTGTATCTGATCTGTGAGTTTTCATGGTTACAGGGATCCTATTCCCCTGTAAATCAGGAAATGTTCTCACTGACTGATTAAACAGTTTAGTGTTGGATTCTGAACCTGCCCCATACAATAAAGGATCTAGTGTCTGGAAAATTTCTATATATGTCAGTTTAGGAATAAATCACCAAACCACTTGCTCAACTCTGTTTCCTCCCACTATGCTGCCTTAGACATGGGGAGCTGTTTTTTTGGGCCAATACAGATGATAATCTGAACAACTTTTTGTGAAACTTATTTCTAAAATCAGGACTTAATGTGATCCAGATCCCCATCAAATCCCTTTCAAGATCTGGCTCCGTTTTATCATAGAAGGAAGGACTCTAAAGATTTCTCAAAGTTAAATATCTGGACTACTGAATAGCAGACACCTTATTTTGATACTTGTAAGCCTTCCTGCAATGGCAGAGCCAGGTTTTGCAACCAATGGGGGAGATGGGTCACTGCTCGTGGGCTGGATTACAAGCCTGCCCCCTACTCACTTAGCAGCGGCAGCTCCTGTCCCACAGGGCTGGGCCCTGCACCCCACTCCAGGCATTGCCACCAGATGTAGGGTGATACAGCGCTATTCAGGTTTGACCCGGCTGTCCATCAGTCATGACGAAGAGGCAGCTGGTCCAAATTCGAGTGTAGTGGCATTGCAATGTGGTGTATGGTGGTGCAGTGCCACATGAGCCAAGTGCACCATGTCACAACACCTGGATCAGGGAGCTGGGCCCAGCCCTTTGGGACAGGAGTCACTACTTCTCAGTAAGTGTGGGGTGGGCTTGCTCTTCAGCCCCATGTGAAAATTGGTGTTGTACACCTCCTTTTGTCAATTGCATCATCAGCTTGACAAGGAGCTGCCCAGACCCCAAAGGCCTGCCCCCCTCCCCACTTCTCCTCCTAGCTCCGCCACTGCCTTCCAGATGATGCACACTAACAGGAACTGGATCCTGGGCCTTAAATTGTATGGGGAATGGAAGAGTATTTTTGTCTCCTGAGCAGTCACAGTAAAGGGTATAGAAAGGAAGTATCCCAGAACCAGCATTAAAATTGCAACTATTTGTGAGCCTAAGTGTTGTGCTCCTTCATCTGCTCCTTTCCTACCACTGGCATGGCTCATCACCCAGAGATGTGTCAGCAGTAGGAGAGGGACTGTATGGAAACATAAAGCTCCTGCTGTAGCTACTGAATTAGAAGAGGCAGAGGAAAAGGGCCAGCTCTTGCCAGCAAGATCTAAGTGTGGGGCTGCTGAGAGGTGGAAAGTTGGTTTTTCTAATCTCTCTCTCTCTGATTCATGAAGTAGCCGGTCTTTCTCGTTGGTTCTTCCCTCTGCTTAAGTCTTGTGACCCATTCCAGCAGCCAGTGGGGTTTTGTTGCCCTCCCCCAGCAAAACAAAAGTCTTTCTGGCACATCTCTGAGATACCATGCCTGAATAAGATGTGTGAGGCCATGGGTTTAGAGGTAATGCCAAAACCAGCTCTTCACCAGGGAGATCTGATTTTCACATCTGTCACTGACAGCTGTGAAACCTTTTTAAAAGTAGCCATTGCATATATTAACTCAATTTTTATCTGTCCCTCCCTCCCTCCACTGATGGTTCAAATCTTACCACTCTGAGAGTATGGGATGGACCATGGTTCCAATTTTCCCTCTTCATGTATTTCATTTATATTGTGCAGGGGTCTGTTTAGCTGGTGGTGTGTCAAAGTAAATGGTGGGCTGAAAATTACAGCCATTTTCAGAGACTAATATTTTCAGGCCAAATTGTTTTTATGGAGTGCAACTTTGGCTGCAATGGTAGTATTTCATGAGCCTAGGCAATAGGAAGCAATTTTAGAATTGCTAGTATGTAGTGCTTTTATTTTTATTTTCAAAGTGATTTTCTCTTTTTAAAAATGTTTTACTGGTTAGTTCATCTCCCATCTTTTCATCCAAGCAGGACAAAAAAAAGTACTTTAAAATAATGTTGCAGTTTTATGCTTGTAGACTTTCACTTGGATCACAAAAGTTGAGACTTGAATGAAATGTGTTACTTGAACATATTCTGTATGATAAACGTAAGTGCCACAAGAGTAAAGAAAAATAAGGTAGTAGGTGTCAAGCTGGCTGACTTCTGGAGGTGTAGGTCAGTGGCTCTCAACCTTTCCAGACTACTGTACCCCTTTCCGGTGTCTGATTTGTCTTGTGTACCCCAAGTTTCACCTCACTTAAAAACTACTTGCTTACAAAATCAGACATAAAAATACAAAAGTGTCACAGCACACTATTATAGAAAAAACTGTTTACTATCTCATTTGTCTGTATGAAATTTTAGTCTGTACTGACTTTGCTAGTGCTTTTTATGTAGCCTGTTGTAAAACTAGGCAAATATCTAGATAAGTTGATGTAGTCAGTGGAAGACCTCTGCATACCCCTGGTTGAGAACCACTGGTCTAGGTTCAAAATCTTTGCTTTGTTCACAAGTATAAAAGAGTCGGGTTCAATCTTCTAGTACTTGATGAGTATGCAGTAAGTCAAATTCTATCCTGATTTACACAATGTGTGACTGCACTGCAGTCAATGAGATTGTATGGGAGTATAAGACAGAGCAGAAGTTGGTCTAGTGTCTTTAAAAACTGGAAGTTAAATCTTACTGAGGAAAATAGAAAGGAACATGAACTCTGGCAAGTCAAGTGTAAAAGTATAAAGAGGCAGGCCAAAAAAGAATTTGAAGAGCAACTAGCAAAAGACACAAAAACTAGCAGCAAAATTCTTTTTAAGTTCATCAGAAGCAGGAAGCTGGAAAAACAATCAGAAGGGCCACTGGATGATCAAGGAACTAAAGGAGCACTCAAGGAAGACAAGGCTGTTGCGGAGAAGCTAAATGATTTCTGTGCATCAGTCTTCACTGCAGAGGATGTGACGGAGATGCCCAATTCCGAGCCATTCTTTTTAGGTGACAACTCCAAGGAACTGTCCCAGATGGAGGTGTCAACAAAGGAGGTTTTGGAACAAACGGATAAACTAAATACTAATACATCACCAGGGCTAGATGGTATTCACTCAACAGTTCTGAAGGAACGCAAATATGAAATTACAGAACTACTAACTGTGGTATGTAACCTATTGCTTAGATAAGCCTCTGTGCCAGATGATTGGAGGATAGCTAATATAATGCTGATTTTTAGAAAAGGTTCCAGTGACGATTTTGGCAATTACAGGCTAATAAGGCCCACACCAAAAGCTCTTAAGCTAAGTAAGTAGTGATGGGATAAGAGGGAAGGTCCTCTCCTGGATCAGTAATTGGTTAAAAGGTACAAAACAAAGAGGAGGAATAAATGGTCAGTTTTCACAGTGGAGAGAGGTAAATAGCAGGGTCCCCCAAGGATCTGTACTGGGATCTAGAAAAAGGGATAAACAGTGAAAAGGGGCAAAGTTTGAAGATGATACAAAATTACCCAAGAAAATGAAGTCCAAAGCTGACTGTGAAGCGTTACAAAGGGATCTCACAAAAATGGGTAATTGGGAGACAAAATGGCAGATGAAATACAATGTTGATAAATGTGAAGTAATGAACATTGGAAAACATATACATACTAAACATACAAATATACATGCAAAATAATGGGGTCTAAATGAGCCGTTACAACTCAAGAAAGAGATCTGGGAGTCATTGTGGATAGTTCTCTGAAAGCATCTGCTCAATGTGCAGCAGCAGTCAAAAAAGGTAACAGAATATTAGGTGCCATTTGGAAAGGGATAGATAATAAGACAGCAAATATCATAATGCCCCTGTATAAATCCATGGTATGCCCACATCTTGAATACTGCATGCAGTTGAGGTCAGCCTGTCTCAAAAAAGATGTATTGGAAGTGGAAACGGTATGGAAAGGGGCAACGAAAATGATTAGGGGTATGGAACAGCTTCCATATGAGGAGAGACTAAAAAGACAGACTGTTCAGCATAGAAAAGAGATGACTAAGAGCAGATATGACAGAGGTCTATAAACTCATGAGTGGTGTGGAGATAGTGAATAATGAAGTATTATTTACCCATTTATGTAACACAGGAACCAGGGGTCACCCAAATTAATAGACAGAGGTTTAAAACAAACATAAGGAAGTACATCTTCACGCAGCACACAGTCAACCAGAGGATGTTGTGAAGGCCAAAAGTATATCTGGGTTAAAAAAAAAAGAACTAGATAAGTTCATGGAAGATAGGTGCATCAATAACTATTAGCCAAGATGGTCAGGGACACAACCTCATGATCTGGGTGTCCCTAAACCTCTGTCTGCCAGAAACTGGGACTAAATGACAGGGGATTAATCACTCAATTATTACTCTGTTCTGGTCATTCCATCTGAAGTATCTGACAAAGGCCACCGTTGGAAGACAGGATACCGGGCTAGACGGATCATTGGTTTGACCCAGTATGGCCTTTCTTATGTTCTTCGCATCACAAAAAAAATCACAGATTGTATTATTGTAACAGAAATGGCATTCTCTGATTAGGAGAGTCTCAGCAGTGCAAGTCAAGACTGAGGTGCACTTATAGATTTGTGCTATGGAAGCTTGTATAGTGCTTGCCTGGCTCCGGCCAGCAGTATTATTAGACCTTCTCTTTCACGTACAGAAAAATTCCTTACATGTTGCAAAATCAGATGAAAGATAGTGATTTGGGACTTTCTCAGCCTGTGTCTTGAAGATCACTGAACCTTTCTCCCATGCCTCATTTCCTGCAGGTGCCAAACATGTTGAAAGCCAGGAAGTTTAATTTGAAATAAACTGAAATTAATTCCTAAGGAGCGAGAAGAATATCTCACCCAAGAAGGGTAATTATATTTCTTTCATTTGTAGTGAGAGAAAATTATTTTGTTCACTTTCAAAAGAGTCTTTCACTATAGTAGTTCCTAAGTACTTTGTGAAAGAAACTAATATCCGTCCTTCATGGGTGAGAAATCCTGTTTCCTGGGATTACTGTCTTTCTCTAATCTAATTCATTATCAACTATAGCAGGAGGGAAAGAGCAGCAGGGTTTTTCAGCCTCTCTGCAGCTGAGGAATTGTCAGTCTCTTTCAGGGAAAGTAGAACACAGCAGTTGCTGTACCAGATCAGACCAATAGCCTGCCTATTCTAATATCCTGCCATTGACAGTAGCCAATACCTGCTGCTTCAGATTAAGGTAATTTCTTCCCACCCAACAAATACACTCACACCATTAATGCATCTGTCAAGTTATGCAATACTGTACAGGGGGTGTCTTGGGGTGGTGGAGGGAATCCTTCTTCAGCTCTGCAATGATCAGATTTTGCATTGAAACATGATTTGATTACCATTATTATATTAAATCAAGATCTGCAAATGTTGATAAGGGCTATATAGTTATTAAGGGTGGGCAAACCCGAAAAGATTTGAGGTTCAGCCCCAGTGATTGATGACCCTTGAATACAGACCTAGTGTGGGGACGTATGTCACCACACCAGTTTCTGGTGCTGGAAAAGGGCCTTAAAATGGGAGTAACTGTAATTTAAATGCAATTTTCATCCACTTGAAGGCCCCTTTATGCCAAAGCAGTGTAAAATAGCCTCAGTATAAATGAGAGTAGAGGGTTCTTCTTGGTTTTCCACTTCCCCATTCACCCCTTCTTCATTTACCAACCAGATTCTAGGAACGGGATGCTAGAAGATGGGGTTTTCTGAAGTGCTGTCATCACACTGCAGTTTGATGACACGCTCACGACATTAGATTGAACATGCTGTTCTTGGATTTAATGTAGCAAACTCGAACATGACTATATGTGTGAGTTTGTATTTTTCAGCATTTCCCCCCAGCCATTTGTAAGTGGCCTTTGAATGTTGAGCTCTTTCCAAAGTCTGCCCAATAATATAGTGTAGGCAGGAGGCTGGGCTCCAAAATTCGAATTTAGGTTCAGATTGCAAAAACACCACCTCCCACAGGAGTACAGAGGAGGTCGGATGCAGGTGTTTGGTCTGGGAAATATTAGTCCCTCATTTTCACAAGAAGGAGCTAATTCCAGATGTTAAAGAATAAAAACAACGCATTAGACCAATTTACCTAGGGTAACTCTCTGCAACCTGCCATTTTAACCCTTTGTGCAGATGATCAGCAAATGTAAAATGGATGGGGCACCCCTAAAATATTTAAATTACTTGTGGAGGAATTAGCAAGCACTCCATTTCCCCACCAGAATTAAAAGAGGGAGCGAGAGAGAACCCTAGTTGGCGCCAGAAGCAAGTGAGTCATTCTTAATACCACTGGAAAGCTAATTCTACCTGGCTTCAAAGGAACACATCAAAGGATGTTTTACCCTGTAACTAGGTGCTGAAAGAAGAGCTTTTCCACACTGTTGTGACCCAGGCTGGGGTCACAGATGAGTTTTGCTTGCTCATTAGTAATCTGAAATCATAATTAAATAAAGCCTATCAAAATGTTATTTACACAGGGTAGGGAACTGCATTGACAAGTTGGAAAGTGCTCTCCCTGTTTTCTGTTGCAGGATGAGAAGCAGAAGAAAACTAAGAGATAAGACAGAAGGAAATCATTAGGTGCCCCCTTCTTTGCTAAACAAAGGAGCTAAATATTCCTTAAGAGGTCCCTTATTTACACTATTTCTGTGGAATCCACTGCCTCACTGTATGTTTCTCCATATATAATTAAGAGGTTCCTCCTCTTTCCGTGCTTGTTCCCTTTATCATGTCTGCCAGCTAGTAGCTAGACACTGGAGTGGACTTAATTAGCACAATCCCCCAACCACATGGTGTATAGAATCATTGTATGGGTGTGTACGTTCTACATATTACTGTAGTCAAGTCTCAATCAAAAAAGAATTAAAGGAGGGCAATTAATTTTAATTAACATGGGTTTGTTGAAAATAGATCCTGTCAGACTAACTTGATCTATTTTATGGATGAGATTAAAAGTTTGGTCAATTAAGGTTAGTGTTAATGTAATATACTTAGACTTCTGAAACATGTTTCACTTGGTACTGCATGACATTTTGATTAAAAAATTAGAATAATATAAAATTAACATGGCACACAATAAATGTATTAAAAGCTGGCTAACTTGACAAGTTTCAACATGTAATTGTAATTGGGAAATCATCATCGAGTGCGTGTGTTCCTAGTGGATCCCACCGGGGTCAGTTCTTGGCCCTATGCAATTTAACATTTTTATCAGTGTTTTAGAAGAAAACGTTAAATTATTACTGATAAAGTTTGCAGATTCAAAAAAATCAGGGGAGTGGTAAATAGCAGACGACAGGTCACTAATATATACAGTGATCTGGAACACGTGGTAATCTGGGCACAAGAGGACAATGGGTGTTTTAATACATCTAAATTCATCTACACATCTAGGAACAAATAATGTAGACCATACTTACTCTTTACTGGGAAGCAGTGTGACTCTGAAAAAGATTTGAGCAGGAGGTTGGATAATCAACTGAACATGAGCTCCCAGTATGACGCTGTTGCCTAAAGGGCTAGTGTGACCCTTGGATGCATAAATAGAGGAGACTCCAGTAGGAATAGACAGGTTATTTTACTTCTGTATTTGACACTGGTGCGACTGCTTCTGGAATACTGTGTCTAGATTATTAGGATGTTGATAAATTGGAGGGGGTTCAGAGAAGAGCCAAGAGAATGATTAAAGGATTAAAAAACATATTTTACAATGATAGACTCTTGGAGTTCAATCTATTTATCTTAACAAAGGGAAGGTTAAGAGGTGACTTGATTACACTCTGTAAATACCTACATGGGGAACAAATATGTAATAATGGGCTCTTCAGTCTAGCAGAGAAAGGTGTTACCTGATCCAATGGCTGGAAGTTGGGGCTAGACAAATTCAGACTGGAAATAAGGTGTAAATTTTTAACAGTGAAAGTAATTAACCATTGGAACAATTTACCAGGGGTTATAGTGAACACTCCATTAGTGACCATTCTTCAGTCAAGACTGGATGTTTTTCTAAAAGATAAGCTCTAGGAATTACTTTTGAGAAGTTCTATTGCTTGTGTGTGTGTATGTATATTTTATTTTTATATTAAAAATAAAATATACATACACACAAGCAGTAGAACGTCTCAAAAGTAATTTTTATATTAAAAAATAAAATATACATACACACACATACAGTAGAATCTGTAGGACGAATGGCTGTCATCCTGGCATACAAAGTCAGTACAGACAAGGCAATAGTTGATGCTCTTCTATAGTAGAAAACAATTGAAATAGGAAACAATTAGTACTGGCCACCAGCAGAGGTATGTGTATCTTGCATTATACTTCAACCCATCAGTAGATAACTTGAATAAGTAACACTGTTCTACTCTGTCACAGGCTTTTTCAGCAGCCAGAGGGACCAGGTTCCTTTCTGCCTTGATGCAGAGAACAAAGGATATTGAATTGCCTAAATTTAGACACAATCTAATCTAAAAACAGACTACAAATCCTCCCTGGTGTAACTTTAACAGTTTAGTGAGCAGAGTGTTTTGTGAAGAGGCCAAGATTTTTTCCCAAAAGCTCAAATTTATTTTTATTTTATTATAGCAGTGTCTTCAGGCCCCAGTCGGGATCTGCACCAAACACAGAATACAAGACAGTGTCTACCCTGAAGAGCCATGGAAGAAAATTACAAGGACTCACAGTTTTTCTGGTTTCTGTCATGTGGATATTTCCATAAGGTTATTATGATAATATGAATAACAGAAAGAAAGAAAGTATACTCTTAGACAAATTAAAAGGAGGGAATGGGGATTGATAATCATTAACCAAAGCAGATCCTCAAGGATGAGTATATAGGGTCATATGTCCCTATACAACTGTTTACCAAAACCAAACCTTACTAAAATCTGTCTGCTCCATCCAGTCAAAGCTTTCTCAGCATCCACAGAAAGCAGCATGCAAGAATTGTTATAATTAACAGTATACATCAAATTCAGAGTTCTCCTAATATTCTCATATAAATGCCTGCCAACAACAAACCCAAGTTGGTCAGGGTGAACATATTTGGGCAAGGTGACAGTCCTTTTGCTAGCATGTTGGCATAAATTTTAACATCTGTATTAATTAAAGGAATAGGTCTGTATGGCGCACAGTTGGTAAGATCTTTTCTTTCGTTATCAATTATCTCAATTTTTGCTTCTTTCCAGACATTCTGGAATTTTGTTCCCCTGCAATATATCATTAAACAATTCAGTGAAAATAGGAACCAACACTTCCTTTAGAGCTCTATAATACCCCCCAGAAAAGCCATCAGGATCTGGTGCTTTAAGGGATTTGAAATTCTTAATTACAACTTCAACTTCCTCTGCAGCAAATTGCCTATCAAGACCTGCAAAATCATTCTCTGAGAGCTGAGGTAGTTTCACACTTCTCAAATATCTATTTAAAAGTTCAGGATTTAGATGTTCTGAAGTGTATAAAGTATGGAAAAAGTTTAATGTTTCAGAGATCTGTTTGATGCCCAGTTACGAAATCTCCTTTTTATTTCTAATCAGAGGGATCCTGTTTCTTTTAAAAAATTCTGGCTAAAAGCTTTATTTCCCTTTTCATAATATATTTTTAATATATCTCAGTGTTTGCTCAGCCACATCTGTTGGTAAGAGGTTAATCTTCTCTCTCATTTATTTTCTTATACACCCTTTTAGATCCTGTAGAATTGTGTGCCTTCCAAAACATATGGTTCTTTAACCGAACTCTCTTCTTTAAGAACTCTCATCTTTTCAAGATATGGTGTATTTATAAGGATTTCTCCCTCATTACCACCTTTCCAGCATCCCAGAGAATATTTTGATTTGATCTCTTCCTTATCATTTTACAGATGTGCTCTGACACACAAAAATATTAAACAACTTGAGCAAGGGTTGTGAGTTCAATCCTTGAGGGGGCCATTTAGGGATCTGGGGCAAAAATTGGGGATTGGTCCTGCTTTGAGCAGGGGGTTGGACTAGATGACCTTCTAAGGTCCCTTCCAACCCTGATATTCTATGATTCTATGATTCTAAGATCATATAGGAAGTTTGTGGCATTCTGGGAATAGAAAGAACCTAGATCTTTGAATTCTAGTTCAGTGTCTTAACAGCTAGGACGTCTTTCCTCCCTGAGAAAATCTTGGTATAATGAAGTTTGTTTGGAATATTTTATGCTTTAGTTCATCTTTATTCCAAAAATTCCAGCTTCAACAGTAGTAATGTTGTGATTCTTTCATTTCAACATCACTCTAAACATGTCTTTATCTTTAATTAAGGCTGGCTAGTTCACTGGCAGTTAACATTTAAAAATCACTCATCAGAGACAGAAAAGTAGAAGGCAAGCGAGAAATAGAAAGAAAATGCACAATAGCCCTCTGGTTTCAGACAGGACATCAGCTTAAATCAGGAGTTGGAAGTGAATATAAGGATTTTCCTGGGAGAGTTTTAAAATATGAAAATATAGAATGAATGTCATTTTGTGTGGGTCTCCTAAGACAGGCAACAAATTGTAGGCCAATAGGGAAACAGATGATGTTCGGTAAGCCTAAAATTAAATATGTGAAAAAGAATGAATCCAGTTTCCTCCATATCTCAGAAGTGTTTCTGCTCTGCTTTGAGCTGTTAAGGTAAATGCATTTTTAATCCATTTTAATGCCACTTTAGATGCATCAGCTAGGGTTTTATGTTATGGAGTCTGCTTTCCTCTTCCTAGCAGTTTCTTCTTAAACTTGTGAGTGAGCTTGATGTTCTTGAAGATGAGATTCTAATAGCACCTATTAGCTAACCTGGACAGGCTCTGTTTATGCTCCCGCCAGCTCTTCTCAATGCTGTCCTACAACACAGCCTAGTGTTTCAGTCCAGTCAAAGATGACCTATTGTGCCAAATCTTTTTTCTCATCATAGTGTCCCTTAGGCTTAGTTCAGAAAACTGCCACCCACACTTATTTTCTGTTTTTACCTCAGCAAGAATTTGAACTCAGGTCTTAGTAGTGAATTGTACTAATCCTCTGCGTCTTTCCTTCTCTCAGTCTCGCATTCCAGCACCAGCCTTCAGATTTCTGTAAACATGATCTATAGTAGGTGTACGCTGGGTCATATTAACAGTACAGATGTACACTAGAATGTAGGCTCAAAAGACAATTGAGGAAAGTAAATTTTATGATGAACGAATGATTTTGTGGATAACAAGTTTTAAATCAGGAATGGGTGAACCAATTTGTTAAAAATGTGAATAGAATCAAATTTTCACCCATTCCTTTGAATATAACCCAACTTTTACCAAGCCTTTTCTAAGGTTAAAAATTGGCGCCGTAGTTCTCATTTGGCTGTCTTGGCCCTTATTCCCCTTTTCCACTGATATGACTCTCAAATCCAAGCTTGCTAACTTCGCGGTGAACTTTTTTCCTGGTTACATCACTATCTTCACCACTTCATTTTTTTCTTGATTTCATTGTGCAGCTCAGAACCTCTGGATGCCTGGACCTCCCAGTTGCTTGACTCTAATCTTATGTACTCAGAGGCACGTGTTACACTTTGAGCTTTATAATTCCAGAGAATTCAAATTCAGTAGCAATGAGGCCCAGCGTCCAGCAGAGAAGCTTCTGAAGGTGCTGTGCTCTGCCACTCTGAAAGGAGTTGTCCAAATATTGGGAGTGAAAAGCTCTTATTTGTCATAATAAAATTAACTCCTGTGCTCACCAGCCTCTGTGTCCCACCATAACTGCGACTGGAAATACAGAAATGTTCACATTGGTTAGAAATGTACAAAACAAGAAAATGACATGAAATATAAAGAATGCCACCTGCCAAAAAGATCATTGGAAGGTATGGTGAGAGAGAGCGAGAGAGAAATTAAAAAGTAGCAAGGCCTGAAATAGCCATGCAACCTATCTTGAAAAGGCACTACACAGTCTTGTCAGGAAGCACACAGGCCAGCAGCCGGAAGTTTGCTCATCACTGTATCTGAAAAATAAAGTTTATTAGCACGAGACAGTATTTTACCACATTTATCAAGAAGCTGTGAAAGAAATACCTAGTGGTTCTTTCTTCCCTATCTGTCAGCCTTTTGTCCATATTAGTCTGCTTTTAGCAGCCTTAAAAAGGCTTGTGGAACTATGAAGGAAGAATTTAATATATGATATTGGAGGGTTTGCCAAGTAACTAGCAAAGAATGAGTACTTTGGGAACAAAGGGATGCTTTTACTTTTAATCAGCTCCCTTTTCTTCTGCTCTTTCCATGATGAGGTTGTGATCTAGGGGTTAGAGATCAGGACTGGAAGCTAGGACTCCTTAGTTCTCTTACCATCCCAGTCACTGACTTTGAAAAAGTAATTTAACTACCTGGTGCTTCAATTTACCCATCTCCTAAAAGGGTGATAAAACTTCTTCTACAGGTGTTGAGACTTGACTCATGTTTGTAAAATGCTCTGAATGCCTCAAATAAAAGGGTAAAATATTATTATAGACTCATAGACTTTGAAGTCAGAAGGAACCATTATGATCGTCTAGCCTGACCTCCTGCACAACTCAGGCCACAGAATCTCACCCACTTACTCCTGTAATAAACCCCTAACCTATGTCTGAGCTACTGAAATCCTCAAATCATGGTTTAAAGACTTCAAGGTGCAGAGAATCCTCCAGCAAGTGAACTGTGCCCCATGCTGCAGAGGAAGGCAACCCCCCGCGCCCCCCCCCCAAAAAAAAGGCCTCTGCCAATCTGCCCTGGAGGAAAATTCTTTCCTGATCCCAAATATGGCGATCAGCTAAACCCTGAGCATGTGGGCAAGACTCACCAGCCAGACACCCAGGAAAGAATTATCTGTAGTAACTCAGATCCCACCCCATCTAGCATACCATCACAGGCCATTGGGCATATTTACCGCTGGTAGTCAAAGATCAATTTATTGCCAAAATTAGGCTATACCATCTCCTCCATAAACTTATCAAGCTTAATCTTGAAGCCAGATATGTCTTTTACCCCCACTGCTCCCCTTGGAAGGCTGTTTCAGAACTTCATTCATCTGCTAGTTAGAAACCTTTATCTAATTTCAAGTCTAAACTTCCTGATAGTCAGTTTATATCCATTTGTTCTTGTGGCCACATTGGTACTGAGCTTAAATAATTCTTCTCCCTCCCTGGTATTTATCCCTCTGATATATTTGCAAAGAGAGCAATCATATCTCCCCTTAGCCTTCTTTTGATTAGGCTAAACAAGCCAAGCTCTTTGAGTCTCCTTTCATAAGACAGGTTTTTCATTCCTCGGATCATCCTAGTAGCCCTTCTCTGTACCTGTTCCAGTCTGAATTCATCCTTCTTAAACATGGGAGACTAGAACTGCACACAGTATTCCAGATGAGGTCTCACCAGTGCCTTGTATAACGGTACTAACATCTCCTTATCTCTACTGAAAATACCTCTCCTGATACATCCCAGGACCGCATTAGCTTTTCCCACGGCCATATCACGTTGGCAGCTCATAGTCAACCAATACTCCGAGGTCCTTCTCCTCCTCTGTTACTTCCAACTGATGCATCCCCAGCTTATAACAAAAATTCTTGTTATTAATCCCTAAATGTATGACCTTGCACTTTTCACTATTAAATTTCATCCTATTACTATTACTCCAGTTTACAAGGTCATCCAGATCTTCCTGTATGGTATCCCAGTCCTTCTTTTTATTGGCAATACCTCCCAGCTTTGTGTCATCTGCAAACTTTATTAGCACACTCCCACTTTTTGTGCCGAGGTCAGTAATAAAAAGGTTAAATAAGATTGGTCCTAAAACTGATCCTTGAGGAACTCCACTAGTAACCTCCCTCCAGCCTGACAGTTCACCTTTCAGTATGACCCGTTGTTGTCTCCCCTTTAACTAGTTCCTTATCCACCTTTCAATTTTCATATTGATCCCCATCTTTTCCAATTTAACTAATAATTCCCCATGTGGAACTGTATCAAATGCCTTACTGAAATCGAGGTAAATTAGATCCACTGTGTTTCCTTTGTCTAAAAAATCTGTTACCTTCTCAGAGAAGGAGATCAGGTTGGTTTGGCATGATCTACCTTTTGTAAAACCATGTTGTATTTTGTCCCAATTACTATTGACCTCAATGTCCTTAATTACTTTCTCCCTCAAAATTTTTTCCAAGACCTTGCATACTACAAAAGAGGCCTGTAGTTACCCGGATCACCTTTTTTCCCTTTCTTAAAAAGAGGAACTATGTTAGCAATTCTCCAGTCATACGGTACAACCCCTGAGTTTACAGATTCAGGGCTTTGGAGCGGAGCCTGGAGCTGGAGCACGGAGCAATAGGTTTATGCCTGGAGCTGGAGCAGAGCCAGAGTGGAGCAATTCAAAAATTTGATTGCTCCAAATCCCTGCACAGATTCATTAAAAATTCTTGCTAATGGGCTTGCAATTTCATGTGCCAGTTCCTTTAATATTCTTCAATGAAGATTATCTGGGCCCCCCCGATTTAGTCCCATTAAGCTTTTCGAATTTGGCTTCTACCTCGGATGTGGTAATATTTACCTCCATATCCTCATTCCCATTTGTCATGCTGCCATTATCCCTAAGCTCCTCATTAGCCTCATTAAAGACTGAGGCAAAGTATTTGTTTAGATATTGGGCCATGCCTAGATTATCCTTAACCTCCACTCTATCCTCAGTGTTTAGCGGTCCCACTTCTTTCTTTGTTTTCTTCTTATTTATGTGGCTATAAAGCCTTTTGCTATTGGTTTTAATGCCCTTTGCAAGGTCCAACTCTACATGGCTTTTAGCCTTTCTCACTTTATCCCTACATGTTCTGACCTCAATAAGGTAGCTTTCCTTGCTCATCCCTCCCATATTCCACTCCTTGTAGGCTTTCTGCTTTTTCTTAATCACCTCTTTAAGATGCTTGCTCATCCAGCTTGGTCTATAACTCCTGCCTATTAATTTTTTCCCCTTTCCTGGGATGCACACTTCTGATAGTTTCTGCAACTTTGACTTGAAGTAATTCCAGGCCTCCTCCAGCTTTAGATCCAGAAGTTCTTCAGTCCATTCCACTTCCCTAACTAATTTTCTTAATTTTTTAAAGTTAGCCCTTTTGAAATCAAAAACCCTAGTCACCGATCTATTTTTGTTTATCCTTTCATTCAGTTTGAACTGAATTAGCTCATGATCACTCGAACCAAGGTTCTCCGCTACAACCATTTCTATGAGGTCCTCACTACTCACCAAAACCAAATCTAAAATGGCATCCCCTCTTGTTGGTTCAGTAACTACTTGGTGAAGGAACCCATCAGCTATCACATGTAGGAAAATCTGAGCCCTATTATTATTACTAGCATTTGTCCTCCAGTCTATATCTGGGAAGTTAAAGTCTCCCACGATCACACAATTCTGATTAGTATTTACTTCATTAAAAACATTAAAGAGGTCTCTATCCATATCCAAATCAGATTCCGGTGGTCTATAGCACACCCCAAGCACTATCCCAGGGGAGGCTCTAGTAGCTTTCTTCCCCAATGTGATTTTTGCCCAGACAGACTCTGTCTTATCCATTCCATCACTTCTTATTTCTTTACAGTCTACCTCATCATTGATCTACAATTCTGCTCCACTACCTTTACCTTTATTCCTGTCTTTCCTAAACAGCACATACCCTTCAGTACCTGTACTCCAGTCATGACTACTATTCCACCATGTTTCTGTTATCCCTATAATATCTGGTTTCACTTCCTGCACCAGTAGCTCTAGTTCCTCCATTTCGTTACCTAGGCTCCTTGCATTGGTGTACAAACATCTTAATTTTTGCTGTTTGGCCTCGCTCACATTCTTTACCCAATTAGGCATGGACAGTCTACCACCAGTATCACCTATTAGATTGGTATCTACACTACCCTTTCTCCTTATGTCCATTCTCCTACCCATGGCTGTATCCTTTCTTACTTCGTTTTCTTCCCTCTCAATGTTAGAATCTGGTGAGGAGATTACCTGGACATCTCCCAACCATCTCCACCAAATTCCTAGTTTAAAGCTCTCTTAATCAGTTGTGCCAGCCTCCATCATAGAAGTCTATTTCCCTCCCTATTCAGGCGAAGTCCATCCCGAGAAAACAGACCTCTGTCCATGAATGCCTCCCAGTGGCCATACATCCCAAAGCCCTCCTTATAGCACCACTGCCTGAGCCATCTATTGATCATCATAATCTTGTCACACCTTTGTTGCCCTTCTCTAGGAACAGGCAGAATCCCACTGAAGATCACCTGAGCCTCGATTTCCTTAAGCGTCTTCCCCAGCCTGGCATTGTCTCCCTTGATACGTTCCAGCGAGAATCTAGCCGTATCATTTGTTCCCACATGAAGGACAATCAGTGGATTCTTTCCCGCTCCCATTAGGATCCTCTTCAGCCTCAGGTCCACATCCTGTATCTTAGGACCCGGCCGACAGCACACCCTTCTGTTCTCTGGATCAGCTCTGGTTACAGGTCTGTCTATTCTTCTCAGTAAGGAGTCCCCAATCACATAGATCTGCCTTTTGCTGGTGATAGTGTGATTCTCCGGTCTATCCTCTGTTCCCTCTGGCTGCAAGTCCTCTTGATTCCTATTCTCCCTTGCAATCCTCTGCAACCCATCCTGCATCCTCCTGGGGCTCATATTTGGTGGTGTTATCTCCATTGACTCTTCCCCTTATCCTATAGGACTAGCTGCTCTTCTCTTCTTCCTTGCCCTCCCACCTTCAGTGACCACTTGCTGTACCCCTTCTTCATTTTCCAAACTCTGCAAACCTGTTCCTGAGTGCTTTTTCTCCTTCGCTAGCCTGTCTGTTCCTCTGCCTGGTTCTCCTAGTCTTCCCCCCAAACTCCTCCAACAGAACTCCCACTCAAACTCCCCTGTTTACAGCTCTGTTTGCTGGCTCCTGTGTGGCTGCAGCTGTCTGTGCCATTGCCTGACTGGCTGGCTACCTTTATAGGACCCCTAGTCAGAGAAGCCCTGCCCCCGTTGAGCAAGGAAGCTTCTGAATTTGCTGCACTCTTTATGCCACTGTTGCAAAATGAAAACAGAACTGTTTCTGGTCTTGATTCAGGTCACAGACAAAAGGGTCTCTTGATTAAAGGAGGGAAAATACATGTCCTGCTTTAAAAATGTCCAATTTCAACGTTTTCAAAACAAAGTTTTGTTTTTTTTGGTTCAAAATTATTTTTCATTTCTAATTTTTAATGAATTTGTACAAAAAATGGTTAAAATGTAAAAAAGTCAATATCAGAATGACATGTTTTGAAATTATCTAAATAAAATATTTCAACTAACCCAATCCAATTTTTTTTTCAGATTATCAGTTTGCAATTTTTTTTTTTTTTTTTGAAATTTTGCCTTTTCATCCCAATTTGGAATGGGAAATTTTTTTGAAATCTTGAAAAAACTCATGGGACAGGAAAACCATTTCCTTCCCAGCTCTACTCCTGTCATTGCTTCTGTTAGTATCTGCCCTTCTTCAACTGATCAACAAAATATAGTAATGTCTACTGTGGGCACGTGGTAGTGTAGTAAAACTATGGGGAGATTGTTCTCTAGTGGACAGGAGATAGGTGTGACAATTTGGAAATGTCTGTAGAGTTTATGAATTCTGTATGAGCTTATACACTCCATGTATCTCTACCAAGCTGCAAACTCCATTTTGAATGTACAGCCTTTTGGCTTCTCTGTTACCTTTTTGCCTCACTGTTGTGCTAAAATTCCAAAGGCTGTTGGCAAAAGCATAACAAGAATGTCATTGACTTAAAATGTTTGACCATTGAAAGGTAATTGCTCTAAAGAATAGACTGACTCTCAACCAGAAGGACTGGTTTAGGAACATGAGACCATGTTGACACCAAAATAACATGGCAGGGTTTTTCTGGTCACCTGACGAGGCCAAAAAGGACATCACCTGCCAGAAGGCAGCTAAGAATTATAAATATGGAGGAGCTGATTTATCTGGGTCTTTGGCCATTATGTATTTAGCTCAAAAGGGAAGAGAAGTAACCTGGCACAATGGGACCTGAATCAGGCAGGGGGCCCTGCCTGCCTTCTTGGACACAGATGGTCCTCAGGGATTCCCAGGGGAAGGGTGAGCTAGTGAGGGACACTGTGGTTAAAATGTTTATTGTTTTCTAAATAAACTGTACTCTTTTGTGCTTTATATGATTAAATAAAAGAGCAGTTGTGTTAGGCTCTGGGCAAAATGTGTCAGTGTTGTATGCTTCAACTATTGTGTGCCTCCAGAGAGAATTAAGGGCGAAACCAGAACATTCACCCCTTTGTGGTGGAGTTCTGGCAGTAGCATAGCTAGCGGGGGAGCGGCCGCTCCCCCTGAGCACATTTTCTAAAAGTGGCGCCTTTTTAATTTTTGAAAGGGTGGAGATGGAGTGGATGGAGGTGGAGCCACAAAATAACGCAGGGCCGACAAAAGAACGCCGGGGTCCCGCCGCTGGCCTGGGTTCTTTCATCCAGGCTGGCAGCAGGCTGAGAGACCCCGGCTGGCAGGAGCCCGCGGGGGGAATCCTAGAGCAGTGGCGGGCTGAGCCACTGCTCAGCCCGCTGCCGCTCTGGGATTTCCCCCTGCAGGCTTCTGCCAGCCGGGGTCTCTCAGCCCGCTGCTGGCCTGGATTCTTTCACCCAGGCTGGGAGCGGGCTGAGAGTCGGGGTGGCGCCTTTTTTTATGTGTTCGCTCCCCCTGGTGTTAGAACCTGGCTACACCACTGAGTTCTGGGTGAGGGTGTTTTTAAGTATGGGGGAATCTGAAGGGTCAGTACTGCCCGCAGAGGCGCTAGATATCTGGACAGTGGGTTTCAGCTCTCAGAAGGGATTGTTAGACTGCAGTTCTGCACTCCAGTAGTATGCTTAGGGACTGCAAGTTTGGGGAAGTGACTGGACTCTGTTCAGACACTAAAGGCTTAAAACACCTGGGACCCAGAGGCCTGGATTCCTCTCACAGCAGTCCAATGGGTGGCCTGTATGGGGTCTCCCAGCTGGATTTGGGAATATAGAAAATTAGCACTGTTGGAATCTATTCTTAGCTCTGCCACTGACTCAGTGAGTGACTTTGGGCAGTTAATTTAATCTCTCAGGGTAAATTTTTCACAAGCACCTAAGTTCCACTTTTGTAAGTGGGTTAGACACATTTAGGCTATGTCTACCTACAAATTACTTCGGTATAGTTTACAATGCTCAGGGGTTTGAATAATCCACACCCCTGCGTGTTGTAAATTATACCGACTTAAGCACCGGTGTGGACAGCGCTATGTCTGTGGAAGAGCTTCTCCCATTGACTCACGGCAGCAGGAGTTATTAAGCCAACAGGAGAGCTTTCCCCTGTCAGCTTCCAATGTCTTCACCAGAAGCGCTAGAGCAGAGCTGCTGCACTGCTGTAGCTGATATAGTGTAGACATAGCCTTAGTCACTTTTGAAAGTGGCATTTAGGCTCCAAAGTCACTTATGGCCAGATTTGTAAAGGTATTTAGACATCTAAAATCTGGCCCTTAAATGCTTTTCAAGATGTTACCATCTGTGTGCCCCAGATTACTTCTCTGTAAAATGGAGGCATCAACACTTTCCTGTTTCATGGGGGTGTAGCGAGGCTTCATTAATTGATCATAAATTACTTTTAAGATCTTAAGATGTTAGAAATTGTAGAAGTGCAGAGGAGGAGGATACCCTAGGGCATGTAGGTAAATGGCAGAGAAGTGACATGATTTCACTTAACAGAGGATTATAGAAGCATATAATCGTTGCTAAAACTGTTAAGATAGTCTCCATTTGTGCATCCATGTATGTCTGCACAAGTAAACACTAGAGCAGTGGTTTTCAACCTGTGGTCTGTGGTCCACAGACTATGTCTAAGATTTCCAAAGGGATCTGCACCTCCATTCAAAATTTGTTAGGGGTCCACAAATAAAAAAAGTTCGAAAACCACTGCACTACAGAAGGGAGACCCTCAAAAAGTCCGGCAGTTCATTTGTACACACGTGAACATTTGGATGTTTGTTTGAACCCTGTCCAAACCTATAAGACAACTGGCTCCGAGGAAATAATATCAGGGGCTTGATAAACATACCAAATGAATCTGTGATGTCCTGGTATGGAAGGAGATTATGTGGATAACTAGTATTCAGTCAGTCAGAGAGGTATTTCAAAGGAGATGGATGAGCCAAAACTCATCCTTGGGGATGGCTAAAATGGGAGGGCTCCAGATAAGAGTTGGCTCATTGAGCCAAGAATTACCTTACACCCCCAAACCAAACAGTATTTGAGGGAGAGAGAGAGAGAGAGTGTGTGTGTGTGTGTGTGAGTGAGAGAGAGAGATACAACTGTGAACTAGGTTTCTCCAGAAACCTGAAAGGTGTCACACTGAGCTAGGGGATTATGCATTTAATAGCCTTCTCTCTAGATAAATCTGACTTTTTAGAGTTTATTGAACACTACCAGCAGGGGGATTGAAGGAGTGGGAGGTAAGGGCTGTCCTCTCTCCATTGATCTTAAGTGACGCTTGAACCAACCTCCAACGTAATTACTCTTAGATTTTAAGTGGCACTTTTAATGTGAAAATCTCAAAATGCTTTGTAAAGTAAGCATCATTATCACCATGTTACAGATGGGAAACTGAGACACAGCAGAGTGCTCACACAGAAGGTGAGTGGCAAAGCTAGGAATAGACCATAAATATCCTAACTCATAGGCTCATGCCCAATCTCCCAGCCCACTTTGCCACACAAGACAATTTAAAATCACTTAGACCACCCATAATTTGTTCAGGCGATGTCCCCCTCCTTCTTAAAAGGCTGTGCATAGAAGTGTGAACACTTCAGTATCCCATGTTGTGGTGGGGACAGAAACAGGTTCAGCTTGTGTTATTGATTTAGAGCATATGAAGTTCCCTTCTCCCCACAAGAGCTCCTCTGTAAATCTGGCATGTCAGGTTGATAGTTTTCTCCCAGAGGGGGTAGAGAGGATGCGGGCTTCCAAAACAGGCTAACATTTCACCTGAAGAGGTCAGCTCTGCTCCCAGACCCAGCATCCATAGTTTGTTGTGGCTTGCAGAGGTCAGGAAGCTGTGGATGTGTTGTGGTAGCAAATACTCGGTTCTGGAGTCTGTTAGATTTGGAAAGAGTTAAGATGAGCTTTGGAAGACAAGCAAAAATCACCAACAGAAGCCTCTGTCAGCTAACAGTATTACATGCATCTTCCTATGCAATGTTTATTTCCAAGAAACAGTGCCACCACACAAGGGGCTATGCTGATCGGGGCTTGGGCATTCGGAATCATTCTAAATGATTTATTATTCAGAGGGAGATAGGGCTGTGATTGACCACTCATCTCTCACACTAAGGCCTGTCTCCCTGCTTACTTTCTGTGAAAGCCTCCTGTGTCTGTGCCATTCCTTCAGGAAATTTTGTGGGTGGTCAATGTGCAACTCTTTGACATTGCCCCCCTGAGTTGGTACTGCCTCTTGGCTCCTGTGCTTTCACAGTGTCTGAGTGGATTTCTCCTGCTGCAGAGAGTGTGGGAGCTGGGAGGCTTTGTGAGCTCAGCCAGGGAGATTGCCTCCTCAAAATTTGTGAAACAGAATTCTTGTTTTCTGACCAGTTCTGTAGTGGTTTAGCAGTTGTGAAGTGACTGGCAGAAGGGAAGAGAGTGCAGGGCTAACAAGCTCCAGTTGAGAGTCCTCCAAGTCAGAGAAGGGCAGCTGTGTTCATTCTTTTCTCAGTGCGGAGAGAGAAGGGGGCCACAGCCACCATCTTAAAGTGACTGCTTCACTCGCCCCCAAAAGAGGATGCTGCTTCTGTTTGGGAAAGGAGCCAATGAATCTTCCATGTTCCCAGGTGAAGAAATTAGGAGAAAGTATCTAGGAATCCTGTGGGAGTAACCCAAGTTGCTGAGACAGGGAAGGAAATATGGCTGTGGGGATTCAGGAAAGAACACCTTCACCCTTCCTATTGTCCCCCCCCCCCCCCCCCAGAAGTAAGGCCATTTCTGCCTCTGAACCAAATATGATTTTTCTATCAAGTGTAGCATTTGTTGTTTCCTTTGTTTATTGCCTTTATAGTGCCCAGAGTGTACTAGGCTCCTCTCAGACAAAAGGTGAAACCAAGGTCTCTACCCTAAAGTGCTTATACATTCTAATGCTGACAACAGAGATGAAAGAAGAAAGCAACAAAAGCATCTGTCTCATATTCACTTACATCCCCTATGGTAAACAGTACTTGGAGGGAAGAACTCCAGGGTTTATAAACCTCATAAAAAAGTGTGTTTTGAGAACAGAATTGGGGGGAAGGGGAGAAGTGAGGGAAGGAGGAAGTGGAAGCAAAGGAGGGCCTGGTCAGAGTCCAGGGTCATAACCATTGGGGCTGCAAGGAAGAAGACATGGAAATGGGAATGGGGTGAAAGACATGAAGGAGGCAGATGATCATGGAGTTTGGGAGAAGTGAAAAGAAATGAGAGCAGACAGAAAGGCAAGAGGTAAATGTTGCAAGGTCTTGAAGCTACTGCATAGTGAAAGACTCCAGAATGTAAGAAGGCTTCTCCGTCTTATAACCCAATTCCGGTGCTTAGACTCTCTATTGAAATTATTTTACAAGCCTGTCATAAGGAACTGCTGTACTCACTTTTGCTGCCCCCGGGCAGAATCTTCCTGCATCTAGAACATTGACTCTGTTGGGAGTTAATTATATGCCCTGAATAATTAATTTTCAGGTTTGGTAAATCAAATAAAGTAAATGAGATTTCTTTGTTAGCGTTTATATAACAAAATAGACTCTGTGTGTGAACAGTAAGGTTATAAGAGCAAAATAATCTGTGTGTGAGGATCTTTACAAATAAACCTTGCAGTTGTCCATTACAGCGTGACAGACTCGCCTGTCTTTAAAACCGTTTTGTCTTCCATTCTCTACATCCCATGTAAAGGAATTACTGTCATGTGTTTTATTACTGGGTAGCAGGAAAAAATGAAAGAGAGCCACAAGATTATATTTGTAATTATAAATGCATTTTCATACCTGCAAACAGCTAATCAAATTTGAGTCAAAGTAGGTGTTTATTGTAAGTGGGAAGATAACAGAAAGAGGATCTTAGCTTTTTCTGCATCACTCTTCATTCTACAGCATTTTACTAGTACCTGATATGTTGTCCTAGAGTCCTGCATCTCATTGCAGAGGTTTGCCTCCATAGATGTACCTTTTCTGAAATGTCACATCTCATAAAGTTAGGAGAGAGAGGATTTTCTACAGGTCTGTCATTGTGCTTGTCCTTTCAAAAACAATTCTGATGTTGTGGAGCTTCTCTAGGAAAATATTTGTCAGTGAAAGGGAGAGAAGTATAGGAGGTACCATGCTGGGTAAGACCATTCAGTGGGCTCCAGTGCAGGACTGGGGACCTAGTCTGGTAGCCTGCTTCTTACAAAGATTTGCCTGTAGATCAGGTCTTACCAAGTGGGCAGCATTCAATGTGGCTTTTGCAAAATGTTTAGCCAGTTTTTCCCCTTTAAAGTGTATTGGCAGTAAAGTTGGGATTCCATATTGGCCCAAATTCATGTTGTTAAATGTTTTCACCTTCCAAAATATTTGTTCTAATATTAATAGTTCTGCCTAATACATTAATTGAGCCTCCGTCTCATCTTGTGGGAAGATGCAGTAATGGATCCAGCAGGATACTGAGGACTCTTACTAGTGATTTAGACAATGGGAGTTGATGGTGCTTAGCACCTTGCGGAATGGAGAACTAGGTTTTGAGCTTCAGGAGTCTCAGAACTAATGGATAGTTTAGATTCTGAACTGCACTGAAATTCTAGAATTTGCAATATCCCTAATGAAAATCATATTCCAAGGAGAGAGATTAAAAATTTTCTCACGTCACTGGAATCTGGAGTTCTCATCAATATTAAAATAATATTAAAAAATTGGAACCTACATTATAGATTAGCTTGCTCTCATCCATAATTAAGGAAGAAGCTAGCTTCCCATTATTGCCTGACTGAAGACCACATTATGGACAAATTGCTTTATTTGAAAAAGATCTTGTAATTTTCCTAACTTTTTTTGGCTCATACTCCAAAATGGGTCTGGCCTATGAACTCCAAATGTCTTTTGTTTTGTTGGCCTTGCTAAGAAGAATTATGTTTTCCTCAAGTTTTAGGGGGATATGGCTGGATGCCTTAGCTGATCATTTCCATGGTTTTTTAAAAATGTTTTGTTGAAGTTGTAGAATTTTTGTAAGGAAACTGTAATTTTTGTTGGGGGAGGGGAGCTAAATTCCTTTGACTCACACTTTCCTGCTTCATGTTTTTAACAGATTTTTGTTTAGGAAAAAATTTGGTATAGTCTACATTTAGGGAATTTAAAATTCTACTTTGAATGGAGTGGGATTGGAGGGGAGTATTTTTTCGCCTTTTGGTTACTATATATACAATTTGAATGTATATAAATAAAATAAAAAACCTCTCTAAAATGCAAGTGAGTTTTTAGGTGTTTAGGAAGTTGATGTTTCACTGAATGCTGTACTTGTGCTGTTCTGCTTCTCTCTTTATTAGTATTTTCTTGAGCTCTGCAGAGGACAGAAACTCCATTTCATAAAGGATTTTGAGACTACAACATTTGTCTTAATTCCAGTTGGGAACAAAACCTGAAAATATCACAGGTCTTCATGAAAGAAAATTCTGAAAAAAAATCATTTAGACATTTTTGATTTCACTTTTTAATTTAATTTTATATTATAATACATAATATACAAAATAAAAACATTTGATAAAAAGTAGTTTCAAAATGAAAAATCAATTTTTTTCTGGTTTTCCTCTTAATGAAATTTTGGTGAAATCAGCATGAATTTGCAAACGGTTTTGACTTTGATGAAACTGCATTCTATGACAGAAAGTGGTTCTATCAAAGTTTTTTGACTAGCTCTACTGTCTCTCTGTGTGATACGTCATTCGTATTTTGTCAACTTTTTGCATTTCAGCCCTGATCCAACAAAGCACTTAGGCACATGTATAACTTTAAGCATGTGAATCGTCACTTTGACTTCAATGGGAATACTCACATAATTGAAGTTGAGCACATGCTTATGTATTTTGCTGCATTTGTTGTCTGTGATGCAAATGCATGTGCAGTAAAAAGAGTAAGATGAACATACTAAATATGACCATATCCATTGTCTAGGTGCATGTTGCACCAAATTCCTTTTGTACTGAATTCCTTTATTTGCAGAAGTGACACCATAATCTCTCTGAGGCAGTTTGGTTTCCAGTACTTAATTTGTAATGAAAGAGGTGCCAGGGCTCAAGCAATTTTTAAAAATTTCATTATTGACGTGGCAAGACTAGAGTTGCCGGGGCTCAGCCCTGCCAAACCCTGGCACAGATTTAAGCACTGTTGGTTTCCCTTTGTTTAGGTGGGTGGCTGTGGTGGTGCTGATCTTGGAGGGCAGGAGAAGGAGAGAGAGAACTTGCTAGCAGATGGCTGCATGCTGGCTGTAATCTCAGAAATACACTTAAAATAGAAAATCTGTTTCCCTATAAAAAGGGTGTCATAAGTGTATGGGCTCAGATAGATTGAATGTGTCTAATCACAGAGGAAGATTTTAATCGAGGTCAAGCTATGTTGTTGCTGCCACTCTGTGTCCCCCCCGTCCCATCCCCCGCAAAACAAACATACAAACAAACCACCACCTTCACTGGGTTCTTGGATTCTACTACATCAAAACCTGGTTCTATTCTCCCCATCAACTTCCTAATTCATCCTACACCCTCATACACTTCTGTCCCCATTTCATTTAGTTTCCTACAGGTCCCTTAATTTCCTTCTGCCCTTTCCCTTTGTGCCTTTGTCTGTACTGTGCTCTGCACTTAGACCTCTTTCTTAGGGGCAGATCCTGAGCTGGTGTAAATAAGCATAGCTCCACTGACTTTAACTGAGGATCTGCCACGCCCCCCCCCTTCTTATCTGCTAAGGACACACACTCTCTCTCCTTCAGATCGCACCTTAAACCCCATTTCTTCCAGGATTTCTTCCTATCTTGGTATCTAAGCTATTATCTGTGTCTTGTTTTGTTTCTCTTAGATTGTAAGTTCCTCTGGGAAAGGAGCATGCTTTACTTTGTTTTGGGAAGCATCATATACATTAAAACCATTATGTAAATGATAAGGCATTTACAATGATTTTTATGTTATCCCTATTGTGCGTTGTTGCTTATTTTTTTTAGCTGCTGTGTGTGTGCACCATACTGCAATGATATATTTATACCATCTGTTTTGTAGTTACCCTTTTCACATGAATGAAAGATCTCCTTATGCTTCTTTACCAGCTGTTTCTCTGTCATGTATTGCTCTCCTCCCTGTATTTCACAGGAGGAATATAGCTCCCAACATGGCATTGTTGGCACACACTGTGGATATTTACAGAAAGGTTTTCTGTTAACTAAGTAACCAGTAAATTTAAGGATGCTTGCTGGTTTATCAGCATAAGTTGGCAGCTGCAACACCTCCACCCAGAAAATATGTACAAGGAATGACAGAGGTTTTACTGTTAGAGTGCAAAGTGTAAAAAACATGCGTTTGTTACATTTTAAACTCAAGAAAAAGTCACTGACGAGTTTACAGTGAATGGTAATCCATGGGATAAGTAATAGTTGCTTGTGATGGCTTCTGTACATAAGAATAGCATCTGTCATATTTTTTCATAATGGGGACCATATCTTAACAGCTTGTCACATGGACACCTCCCCTCTCATTCATGATCACAGGAACCTGCAAGGATCTCACAATTTCCTAGTGAGGATTACAGTTGCTTACATGGATAAGCGGTATTAGGAAAGTGTTTCAGGTATTCTTAGCTGTCTTTACTGCAATGTAGCAGCTGGAGAAAAGGGGGGAAGCCATCCCCATATGACCAGTCAGCTCTCCATAGCCAAGAAGTTATTTATTTATATGCATTATAGGAGCCCCCTACAGGCCCCAATCAGAGTTCCTCAGACCACATTTTGGGAACCTATACACTAGCGTAAGTGCTACAAAATGTTAGTTGTACTCTGTCCTCTAGTGAAGCTTCCATAGTGCTCTCTGAATTTACAGGATGTTCTACATGTTGCTGCTTTGCTGTCATGTTATAGAGAACAAGGACCTCTCTTATTCTTTTGAAGCTAATATTGTAGTAAATCAGTATGCTGAGGCATTAGACAATTGCCAGGTTAATTTCACATACACCTGAGGAGCTGGGAGTAGAACCACAGTCGGTGCATTACCCATAAGGATGAATATGCTGAGTTCTCTCAAAGAACTCCAGTTACAAGTAACCAAACTTTATATCTTCATCCCCCAAAATCTACATCTCTACCACTTGAGCTAAAGAATAGCTTAATTTAGCTTAATTTAGTAGTAGCAGGTCCCTCATCTTCTCTGTGAGCCAGACCTTAGAGAGCAACCCCTTATCCACTGTTTTTTCTCTCTCACACACAAATACATTGCAGGGGCAACGAGAGGTTGGGTTGAGCTAAATGGTTATTGTAGTGTATAGAATTGGGTAATATCCCTTTAAATACTTTGTGATGTCTAGTTGTCATCACTGTGTTCTGTGTTTTAGAAACCAGCCAAAGCGAGTGTTCATGTATGTGTGTAAAAAAACAAGACTTGCATGTTGTGTGTATTTAGTGAACATGTTTATTTGGACTAGATCTGGTTGGAATTTGTTGTACACATATACAACAAATTGTTGTAGCAAATTTTTCATCGAATCTATTACATATTTAACAAAACTTTTGCAGAAACATATATAAAATCTCCAGGAGGACATCACTTGATATTAACAAAACAAATGCATACTGCAGAAATCAATGTAAATGTTACAGATATATAATAACAAAGGAAATTTACCCAATTAAGGGACTGACTACAGCCCAAAGGAGGAAGCAAATTCAGAGTTAAGGACATGGCACAGAACATTTCACATCATCTCAGACTTCTGCAGTACCTAGTACACTGGTACTTTGATAAACTTTTGAGTTTCCTGGGCTGTAAGGTGTTGAAATCAGAAGGTGTTTTGAATATCTGCTAATAGTCTATTGAAATCAGAGGAACATGGAAATGGACTGGATACATTCAGTCCAGCGGGTGCATTCTATCTGGATATAACTTGGCCCTCAGAAGCACTTGAGCAGTTAATATTATTATAATGTACAATTCTTTTGTGATAATTATACTCTTATGTGATCTGAAACCAAATTACATGCTACCCTCTTTGTATCTGATTTTATAAGTACAGGTTTGCAGTGCTAGTGTGCATTATCTATTCTGGTAACTGTTTGTTCTTTATGTCTCATGATTTAAATGGGAGGCAGGAAACTTGAGTCTCATTATGAATGCAAATGTTTAAGCAATTAAAATAAATAAAGTTGAGTATTACCATTTCCATATATTTTATCTATATGAGCATCTACATATATACCCCACATGAAATCCTGGCCCCACTGAAGTCATTCTGATTTGTGTCATTGAATTCTCTTGGGCCAGGATTTCATGCTCCATCTTTCAGAATTCCATGATGTTTAGGGAATTCTGAGGTTATGATTTCTCCATGTTTTTGCTATGCTTTTCATAATACTCTTTGCTAACCAGGATAAGTATGCCTGTGGTTGAGCAGTAGCTGTAAAAGGATAATCTATAGTATCTATGCAATTCCAAGACACATTTAATGGAAGATGTGTTTTTTTCACAGTTACGGGGTTTGGTTTCATACCATTTCCTCCCACAGTTATAGTTGACAGCATGCTTTGGAACTCTTCTTTCATGTGCCAACTGATAGCATACAATTTTTAACATTAGAGATGCCCTTATTTCCTGTGTTGTTGTTACTCATTGTTGATATTTTTATCATGGAAGTATTAACAAAAATGTCACCTCTGTATATGGTTGGTACTCAAATGAATCACATTATGGTTCATTGATGCTATAATGCTGTTCCCCAGACAACACTTCCAGGAAAGACATTGACTTAGTGTATCAGAGGGGTAGCCGTGGCATGAGAGTTAAAATAGATACCATCAAGTAATGTAATACCCATTCATGTTGATCCAGAGCATTGTACTTGCTTGTTTTAAATTGAATCGGGATACAGGTAGGGCAGGTGGAGCTTCTTCCCTCCACTTCATGTGTGTTTCACTTCATACGGTATGTCATGTAAGTAAATGATTTGGTGTCTCTACTGAACTGCTGGATACCAGACGCCCTAGTCCTACAGCCTATTCTCAACCCTTTAATTCTGGGAGTCAGTATTTCCTAGAGCCTGTTTCTCCCCCAGCCCACTAGTGATATGACATGATGAAAAACATAAGTGGGCTCAATTAGGTTTCAGGTATGATTAAACTTAACACCACCTTAGTTGTATTTTTTTAAAAATTTTGAATGTAATATATCTAGTGACAGTATCTTACTCCTCCTCCCTTTTCTTGTATCTGGAACTGAGTAAATGTGAGTAGTTTTAAACCTCACTCTACCATGCTCTCTGTTCTCTCAGTTGACTTCCCAACTCCAGCCATTTCTCACCCACTATGCCATGTAGAGGCTTGCTTCTCAATTGCCCTGGCTTGGGAAATGTGTTTCTCCAAACTTCTGGATTGTTCTTGGTTTCATCTAATAACAGAATGATTAGAAAGTCCATTTTTCACTACTACCACCTTGCTTCACATAAAAACCTAAAAAAACCCCAACTGTATGAGAAGGGGAGGATTTGCTGTATTGTTTAAATGGGTATACTGTCTATTACAAAATTTCTAAATTGTGAGGTCAATTACTATGATTTCCCTGAAAAGGGATAATGGAAAAGGAATGTGATTTAGTGTTTTATTAATATGAATCTATTTGTGCTGAGCAGTGGACTTTTAGTTTTTCAGAGGAATACATATTGGTACTACCACTCAACCTTGATGTTTCTTTCACTGTGAAAATCCTCCAGGCTGTAAGCAAACTTTTATCACATTGCATTGATAGAATTTGGTGGGTATTTTTTATTATGGCCTTTTTTGTTGGGGAAGAAGGGAAGGGAATGATTGAACTCTAGCTTACTGGCAACAAAGTAGTTTTTCTGTTTAAAAATGATCTCAAACATTTTGATGAACACAAAAGTCAAAAAAGGCTTCAAATTTAGCGACAGCCTAAGCTTGGTACCCAAGCATCTTTCATGGTTGGTTTAAAAAAATATAGAAGAAGGAGAATTAGAAGCAAAACATGTTACAGGGACAATGTAAATTTAAATATCTCACTCACCTGTGGGAACTGTGTAGTTACTATTGTTGTAACTTGCATCTAAGATCAGTACAAGAGTAAAAGTCAGAGAGAAAAATGTTGTTCTCAGTTTTTTTCTAGTTAGTTTACTTTGTGTAGAATCACTTTCTGTTTCCACTATGCATTTAGTTAGCTTCCTTTGCTGTTTGTGTCAGACTTTCACACAGCAAAGAGGAAGAGAAAAACAACTGAAAACCATGATTTTGTAAACCCACCAAAATGGTGTAGGTAGGGAGGGAAAGCTGGAGAAGGACTCTAGAGCAGGTGGATCTGAAACTGTTTTAATTAATTTTGGTGAAAATGAATGCTTGTCTCTTTAAGAGTTAGCTAACATCCTTTAAAAGGCTTTCTTAATGTCTGTCCCAACATGGGTAAGCCATACATAACTATGCATTTAACTTATTCTCTTATATGAAATTGAGAAGTTGTGACTTATTCAGGCCAGTAGGTGAAGATAGTAACAAAAGTGGAGGTGATAGGATTCCTGTTGCTGCAGCTTCCCATCATCTTCCCCCCACCCCCAAATGTTTACTATCAGATAGAGTCCTAACATTTGGAATAAACTACTATCACTTCTCTTTAGAGAGTGCTGCTCCCAGCTCTATAAGATTTATAGTTGGACCATTGGTGAAAGTTGTTATTCCAGAGGATCACTTTCAGACCCCCGGCTGCAGTTGTTTTTGCCTTAGATTCTCTTTCCTTTGCTTTAGCTCCCCAGTAATTTAGGCCTACATGTTGGAGATTGCTTTAACACACATCATTTTAAAGGAATATACTTACATGAATAGGGATCTCTCTACCAAGAATAGTTTACTTGGGTATTTATTTTCATATCTGCTCCCAAAAATATATGGTCTAAGTACTGCAGTAGTCAACTTTTCCTTCCAATTCTAACACCCTTAGGACTAGTCTACACAGAGACTATATACCAGTATAATTATACCACTATAGCTATGCTGAGATAACTGCTTGTACGGACACTCATTTTCAGGATTTAGACTGCCTTTTTTCAGTTTAGCTTAAATCACTTCCAAAGTGACATAAGCTAAACTGAAAAAGGCACTCCAAATCCCCATAAAGTATGTCCACATGGGAAGTTATACTAGCTATAGCAATATAATTCTACTAGTAAATTTTCCCCATATAGAAAAACCCTTAATTAGATAATCTCCATTCTCACAGTTATTTTTTACTCAGATTTTGTATTTGGTACTTACATTAGGAAGTGTAAATTATATTTACACTCAGGAAGGAAAAATCAAATGCACAGCTACAAAATGGGAAATAACTGGTTAGGTGGTAATACTGGTGAAAAGGATCTAGGGTGATAGTGGATCACAAATTGAATGAATCAGAAAAGTGATGCAGTTGCGTAGAAGGCTAATATCATTCTGGGATGTATTAATAAGATTGATGTATGTAAGATATGGGAGGTAATTGCTCTGCTCTACTCAGCACTGGTGAAGCCTCAGGTGGAGAATTATGTCCACATGTTAAGAAAGTTATGGACAGATTGAAGAGAGTCCAGAGGAGAGCAAAAAAACTATAAAAGGTTTAGAAAGACAAAAGAGGAAAGGTCTAAGAAACTGGGCATGTATAGACTTGAGGAAAGATTGACTGAAGCAGGGATCTGATAACAATCTTTAAATACATTAAGGGTTGCTATCAAGGTGATGATGACCAGCTGTTCTCCATGTCCACTGAAAGTAGGAGAAGAAAGAATGGCATCGATCTACAGAAAGGGAGATTTAGGTTGGATATTAGGAAAAGCTTTTACTCATAAGGGTAGTTAAATTCTGGAATAGGCTTCCAAGGGAGATTGTGGAACGCCCTCCATTGGTGGTTTGTAATAGGTTGGACAAACACCTGTCAGCGATGGCCCAGGTTTACTTAGTCCTGGCTTCCAGCCCCACATTTCTATGCTTATTTACAAGTGATGCATAAATCCACAGGAAAACAGAGTTGGATATCTTGTTGCCGTTAGAAATAGCAGGTATTCTAATCAGTTTAGGTAAAACAGTAATAATCCCCTGGGGGTTAGGGTTAGAAACGGTAAGGCTCCCCAATTTAGCATTAGGGTTACAAAGGGCAGGGCTCCCTGGGCTAGGGTTAGGGATACAAAGGGTAGGACTCCCCAATGAGGGTCAGGGTTACAAAGTTAGGGCTCCCCAGGCTAGGGATAGGGATATATAGTGTAGCACATCCCAGGCTAGAGTTAGGCCTGGGGCTTGTTGGGATCCCAGGTGTGGGTTAGCGTTCCTGAGGGTAAATCTTCCTGGGGTAGTTTAGGGTTAGAAAGGGTAGGTTCCCTGGGATAGTGTTAGGCTTGGGCCCAGTAGGGCTTACAAATTGAAGGGCTTCCTGGGCTAGGGTAGGGTTAGAAAGGGGAGGGCTACCCGGGCTATGCTTATGGTTACAAAGGGTAAGGGTCTCCAATGTAAGTAGTGCCTGGGACCATTAGGGTTCTCTGGATTCTCAAACTACTTTAGAAATACGTATTACTGAATTAAGCCTCACAGCACCATAGGGAAAGTGACGTAAAGTCTGTAAATTTTGCTATTGTTGTAATTATATTGTGATACTGTCTGGCTTATACGAGTTGGTTTGGTTCTCTTCTAGCCAACCTCTGTAAGTGGTATGGAGATCTCTTCAGGATTCCACATGCTGTAGTTGAGAAGGCGTGTGAATATCCAGTTGTGCATTGTCTTGGGAGAAGAAGAGGGCGATAAGTCGCTGTCCCCAACACACTGCAGCAGGGAACAACACACAGATCTGCTGCCACTGACATGTTTTCTTGACTGGCATAGACAGGAAAAATGGAATAATAATAATAATAATATAAGAAGGGCTGTCAATTAATCACAGTTAATTCAGGCGATTAACTCAAAAAAATTAACTGCAATTTAAAAAATGAATTGCAGTTAATCGCACTGTTAAACAATCGAATACCAATTGAAATTTATTAAATATTTGTGGATGTTTTTCTACATTTTCAAATATATTGATTTCTATTACAACACAGAATACAAAGTGTACAGTGCTCACTTTATATTATTTTTAATTACAAAAATTTGCACTGTAAAAATGATAAAAGAAATAGTATTTTTTCAATTCACCTCATACAGGTATTGTAGTGCGATCTCTTTATCATGAAAAGTGTAACTTACAATGTAGATTTTGTTTGTCACATAACTGCACTCAGAAGTAAAACAATGTAAAACTTTAGAGCCTACAAGTCTACTCAGTCCTACTTCTTGTTCAGCCAATTGCTAAGACAAACAAGTTTGTTTACATTGATGGGAGAACTGCTGAGTGCTTCTTATTTACAATGTCAGCTGAAAGTGAGAACAGGCATGGCACTTTTGTAGCCGGCATTGCAAGGTATTTACATGCCAGATATGCTAAACATTTATATGCCCCTTCATGCTTCGGCCACCATTCCAGAGGACATGCTTCCATGCTGATGATGCTTGTTAAAAAAATACTGCGTTAATTAAATTTGTGACTGAACTTCTTGCAGGAAAATTGTACATCTCCTGTTTTGTTTTACCCACATTCTCCCATGTATTTTATGTTAAGCCATCTCGGATGGTGACCCAGCACATGTTGCTCATTTTAAGAACGCTTTCACAGCAGATTTGACAAAATGCAAAGAAGGTACCAATGTGAGATTTCTAAGGACAGATACAGCACTCGAACCAAGTTTAAGAATCTGAAGTGCCTTCCAAAATCTGAGAGGGACGGAGTGTGGAGCATGCTTTCAAATAGAGCAACACTTCTGCAGATTCTGTGTTGTAATTTAAATCCATATATTTGGAAATGTAGAAAACATCCACAAATATGTAAATAAACGATATTCTATTACTGTTTAACAGTGCGATTAATCACAATTAATTTTTGTAATCTCTTGACAGCCCTAAATATAATTTAGTGTCTGAGGATTTGAGAGAAGATGACAAACATTAATCTCACAATCTCTCTGAAGTAGCGTTTGTTATTTTCTGGCTATGCCAAAAGGACAGGAGACATTTGATATGGGTTTAATCAGGCCACAGCTTTATTATTAGATGTCTCAGCCTTGGTCCATGTAAAAAGGAAGGCTTTAGGCACCGAGCTGCCCCTTTTAAACCTTGCTTTCCCAGGGGATGAGCCAGCGACCATGCTGACCCCTTTTTGCAGCAGTTTTCATCTCCCCTCCCCCCACCAGCCATAAAGCACTGTTCCTTTCACTCAGCCAGCCAGCCAAACACTCCCCCGCCCCCGCCGCTTAAAGCTGCAGGGTGGTCATTATCCCCATTTTACAGGTGGGGGATCTGAGAGAGACAGACCTTAAATGACTTGCCAGGAAAATACTGATCTAGTTGATTAAGCATGTATGTAGAAGTCAGACAAGATTGGGTTCTAATATGAACTTGTGACCTTGGGCTAGTCACTTAATCTGGCTCTACAATAGGGATAGCAACACTTACCATTGACCTGTGAGAGCACATAAGAATGTGCTGTGAAAGTATTACTATTACAGGTGAGAAAAACTGAAACACAGGTTATCAAGGTCAAGTGAATCCTTGGCTATACATTATGGACAAACTGTATATCCCAGAAATGCTGTCTGTGAAGTCAAATAATGGATTTCCTCTTATGACTCCATATTAGATATTAGCTATGAATTTGTCATTCTTCATTGATTATGTACCTCATCAGGAAGCAAGCATAATATATCCCCTCCGATCCCAATCCACCCTTCTCTCTCCGCACACACACATACAGAGTGCAGTGACAGTTGACCATCTGGTTTGAATTACTGGAAAGGAAATTGTGTATAAAGGCCACTTAGGGATTATTAAAGAGAGACACAGAGGAAAGAGCGCTCTCTCTAATCAGCAGTTCATTAATAGCAACAAAGTGTGTGCAGAATTGTGCCTAGGAGACTGCTGAGATTTATGTATCTTTAATTGTTTAAACTGGAAATTTGAAAACTTATTAGGATCTTGGGTGATTACTTCTGAAATGCTTTCCATTCTCAGCCAAATGACAAAAGTTTATCAACGTACGAGAAGTAATGAGTAGCAGTTGATGACTGGCAATAGTAGGAAAAACACAGTTTTCCCTAAATTAAATCAATCAAATTACATAGAAAATAAGAGAATCAAATGGCCATTTTGGAAGATAAAAAGCAAAGCCCTGCTTCTGCAACTGCTTTTGTGGACTTCTGTACTCATGAAAGACCGCATGGGGCTCTGCACAGGTGTAGTGACTTGCAGGATCAGAGAATGAATTAGGAGCCTATAAAATAAAAATAATCATGAGCAGTTGACCAAACTGACAGGAGAGTAACTTTTTCCTAATAATAATAATAATAATTTTACACCTTACTGTGAAACTAGTTTTTCCTTTTGAGAAGTCCTCTATGTTATTTGAACTGTCTGGCAGTAGCTAGAATATATTTTGTAACGATGCTAAGGAAAAAGTACTTTCAAAGATACTACTTTGAAGTTTGAAAGGAAAATATAGGTCAGGAGATTCACATCCCTCCTTTATCATTAACCTACAGGGGCCTGGTCTTATTTCAATTATATAAATTCAGTGAGACCTGTATTCTTCCAAGTATTCCGCATAGGAAAATGTAATACATTTATAATCATTTTAAGGAATAAAATAGCCCACTCAGTGTGTTTCATCTTTGAAGTTTTGGAAAAATAAATACTCTGCACGTCTACAGTGCAATGTTGACAATCCTAAGTGTTCAAAGGTCAGGCCCCCCAAAAATCATGAACCGAGCTTAAAATCATGATTTTAGTACATTAGAAATTTGGAGATTTTTATGTGACTTCTGGTATTTGAGCAATTAGCATTCATGTAGCTATCCTCCGCATTCACCAAGGCTAGAAACTTACTTTAAAAGACAGAAAAAAACCTGAGATTTTCACATAATAGCATGACTCCTGGAGCTGGGGTTTTAAGAAAATCCCCAATTAACACAACACTTCTGATAAACTTGTGGGAGTTGGCAACAAAGATTAATGTCTTTCATCTGAAGATCATGCTTTAGAAATACAAAGGTGTGATGGGGTATTCACCCTACACTGGCCCTGAAAAGGTTAATGTAGATTGAGAAGGGGGCTGATTAACCAATGGGCCACAGCTGAGAGGAATCAGGTGGCTAAGATATCTCCTGACTCAGTGAGAGGGCCTGGGCTGGAGGTATAAAGACAGGAAATTGGAAGCAGATTGGGTGGCAATTTGCAGTCACTCCCTGGGAGAAGTGTTTGGAGGCTGTAGAGACAGGCAGTCTACAGTTACTCCCTTGGAGAAGGGAGTTGGGTGGCTGGCAAATCCAGAGGGGAGGGAGTGTTATATGGTTAGGAAAGGGCTCAGGGAAAGGCAGTAAAAGTCTAGAGGGTCCCTGAGCTGGTACTCGGAACAGAGCAGGGGTCTCAAACTCAAATTACCACGAGGGCCGCATGAGGACTAGTGCATTGGCCCGAGGGCCGCATCACTGACCCCGCCCCCTCGCTGCCCCTGGCCCCACCCCACTCCACCCCTTCCATTAGGCTCCGCCCATTCTCCGCCTCCTCCCCTGAGCGCGTGGCTCCCCACGCCTCCCCCTCCCTCCCAGAAACCATGAAGCCGCCAGACAGCTGCTCTGGCGGTGGGAACTGCCTGGGGGTAAAAATAAAACCTTGGAGCAGCATGGAGGGAACGGGGATCTTAGCGATCTTAGCGGCCACAGAATGTAACTGGGGGCGGGGGTGAGGGGAGTTGGTGGCCACAGAACATAACTGGGGTTGGGGGGCAGCGGGGGTGAGGGGAGTTGACGGCCATAGGACGTAACTGGGAGGGGGGGCAGGGGGAGCCTGGCGGCCCGCCTCTTCTCCCCCACTTCTCCCCTGTGTGCGCGCTTCCCGCTCCTCCCCCCTCCCTCCCAGAAACTGCGAAGCCGCCAGACAGCTGTTCTGGCGGCGGAACTTCAGAACGTAACTGGGTGGGGGGTTGGGGCGTGGGGAGCCCGGCAGAGCGCTTCCCTGCGGCCCGCCGGCCCCCCCGCCTCCCCCCCGAGTAACTCAGAAAGTAACTCGGGGGGGGGGGGGGGGGGCGCGGGGAGCCCTGCGGGCCGCAGGGAAGCACTCGGCTGCCTGTTTGAGACCCCTGGAATAGAGGGTGAGTCTGGGTTCCCCTGTCAGCCACTGAAGAAGTGATGTCATGGGGCAGTGAATGAGAAGACTGCCTAAGAATACCGAAGAAAGACTTTGATACCCTGGAAGTAGTAGAAAATGCATACAGTGACCTGTCTGAAGGGGCTGAGTCACGAAGACACAGCAGCAGCTCATGGAGCAAGAGAGGGGCTGCAGACCCAGAGAGAGAGAGGTGAAGAGACAGCATGCAACTGTGGGAAGGGGCATCAACCTCACAAAGCTAATCCCTAGAACGGCCAGGCGGAAGCACCACCCTAACAGTGAGTCAAGCATCCCGTCACATATGTTTTCAAGTGTGGGTGCCTACACACATATATGAATAAGTCGCCTGACTTGTCAGAAATACTGAGCATCTCCAGTTCTCATTGACTTTGAATTGCTGGTTCTAAGCACCTCTTAAAATCAGGTGACTTAATTGGGTGTCCAAAAACAGAGTTGGTTGCATGACTTCAGACTCTGAAGTTTGAAAATTTTGTCCTAATTAATTAATCCTCCCAATACCCTGGTTAGGTAGGTTGAGTGGTCACATTGCCCATCACTGAAAGCTTTCTCTCTGGGGTGTGGCACAGCAGCTGCTTAGTCCTCAGGACATTGCTTCCTGGGTTAGGGTAGGTTTGTAAGGACACTATTGTGAGGAAGAGTGACTGGAGCATTCCTGTCATGTCCCATTGCCTTCTTAGGCTGGCCAGTCACACAGAAGTAGGAAGTGTTGGGCAACATAAAGGTGAAGCAACAACTAGGGACGGAAGCTTCCTGGCATTGATGCAAAGAACATACGTACCCAGTCACCTGTAGGGCTGTAAGGATTAACAGCCCACTACTGGAACACTACTTAATTATGGTCCACTTAAAAATCTCTTTCCATAGATGTTAAAAGTGGGATTTTTGATGCAATATTGTCTGTTTTGTCCCTCTGAGTATCAGGTTGCCCTAGTTAGCAGAAGTGGGTGGCAATATCATGAGAGAGCTTTCATTCTCATTCTCATAAGCAGTGTCTGCCACTGTTTCCTCAATTACCTTTTCAGTGGCAACTTGGCAGTAGCAAAAGTCTGATAGTGTGGGCTGTCTGTGAGAGTAATGATTGGCAAATGCAAACTGGCAACAGGACCCCCCATCTGCTCATGTTTTCTATACATGGAGTGTTTCAGTTTTATACTGATAACTAGGGCTGTCAAGCGATTAAAAAAATTAATCACGATTAATTGCGCTGTTAAATAATAATAGAATATCATTTATTTAAATATTTTTGATGTTTCTACATTTCTAAATTTTCAAATATATTGATTTCAATTACAACACAGGATACAACATGTACAGTGCTCATTTTATATTTATTTTATTACAAATATTTGCACTGTAAAAAACAAAAGAAATAGTATTTTTCAATTCACTTCAGATTCTTAAACTTGGTTTGAGTGCTGTATCTGTCCTTAGAAATCTCACATTGGTACCTTCTTTGCAGTTTGTCAAATCTGCTGTGAAAGTGTTCTTAAAACGAACAACATGTGCTAGGTCACCATCCGAGACGGCTATAACATGAAATATATGGCAGAATGTGGGTAAAACAGAACAGGAGACATACAATTCTCCCCTAAGGAGTTCAGTCACAAATTTAATTAATGCATTTTTTTAAACGAGCGTCATCAGCATGGAAGCATGTCCTCTGGAATGGTGGCCAAAGCATGAAGAGGCATATGAATCTTTAGTTCATCTGACATGTAAATAACTGTGCCATGTGAATGCCTGTTCTCCCTTTCAGATGACATTGTGATTAAGAAGTGTGCAGCGTTATCTCCTGTAAATGTAAACAAACTTGTTTCTCTTAGCGATTGGCTGAACAAAAAGTAGGACTTGTAGGCTCTAAAGTTTTACATTGTTTTGTTTTTGAGGGCAGTTATGTAAAAAAAACCCAGCCTACATTTGTAAGTTGCACTTTCATGATAAAGAGATTGCACTACAGTATTTATATGAGGTGAATTGAAAAATACTATTTCTTTTGTTCATTTTTTACAGTGCAAAGATTTGTAATCTAAGATGATATAAAGTGAGCACTGTACACTTTGTATTCTGTGTTGTAATTGAAATCGATATATTTGAAAATGTAGAAAAACATCCAAAAGTATGTAATTTCAATTGGTAATCTATTGTTTAACAGTGCGATTAATCGCGATTAATTTTTTTGAGTTAACCGCGTGAGTTAACTGCAATTAATTGACAGCCCTACTGATAAAGTTTATACTAAAATTTTAGTTGATTCGTCCCTGAACAGTGATTCCTGGTGTGTAACTTTCCTCAGCAGGGGACATTGGGCCAAATTCCTCTCCCATTTACATGGGTGCTTTTCCCTTGACCTTAGCAGCGCCCCAGTAAGAGAGACCAAAATTTGGCCCATGAACCAGAGGAGAGGCTTCCTCCATGGAGAAACCAGTTCATCAACCTCTTGAAAACAACTAAGGGCTTGTCTTCACGCACACTGGAACTAAAGTTGTGACTGGAAGCTGGGTTAGTTATTTCAGTCCCAGTTTGTATGCAGACAAGTCCTCCCTGAACATAGCCTCCCTTTTTCTCAGAGGTGGGATATAGTTTTATTTCACAAATGATGTGAAGAGACATGACTTCTTCCTATAGAAATTTCCATGCTGAGCAGTATTCTGCATTATTGAACATCATACTTACAGTGTCATTTTCATAGCTAGGTAGTTGCAGTAAATAGAATGAAGTGAAATGGGCTAAGATGAAAATAGATTGCCACGTTGATTAAACCGGCTTTGATTTTGATTCCAGTCAACAATATCAATAATTATAAGATAAATTATGCAATGCAGTGTTTTCTGTCAAAATAATAAACTAGGATTAATGTGTATCACCCATGGTAAGACATTTAAAGCTAACATAACATGTTGTTAAGTGTGTGTTATTATTGATCTGTTACTGTCTTCCCTGAAGAGTTGATAACATTGTTACTTCCAAACAAGCGTTAAATCTTATTACATGTGTATCCCGTATACCATAACATTTAAAAATGGAGTTATGGCCAAATTCCTGCTGATTGGTGTTATACATTGGTAGTGGGCAGGTGAAGATTCTCTTGACCCAACCCTACAGTTTCCCTCCTCCTTGTTCCAGGGAATGCAAAAGGAGTTTCATTGTCTGTCAGGTAGATGCAATTTTTAAAAAGGCTTCTTGAGGAAATGTATTTACTTATTTATTTTGTCTAACATGCTAATTATTCTGACCATAAAACTATGCTACGTGGATTCTTCCCAGTGTCAGCTCCCTGCCCCAGATTATCAACCAATGTATATGGATAATAGAAAGTGGTGGTCAGGTGGGGAATGAGTACTTCCAAATATTTGACCTGTGGTGGCATTGAAGTCTTTAATCTGTGGTAAGGAGAACAGGGACACACGTTTTTCTTGAGACACCAGGGGGATTTAATGAAGTGGAGGAGAGAGACTAGATGCCCTAGAACAGACACAAGCATATGAGAAACAGATTGTGGGAGTAATTACTTCCCATGCTTTCCTGACATTAGCAGCAGGACTGATGTTTTGATGAGAAAATGTAATTAAAACTTTAATTTTTTTAAAAGAAAAAATATTCAGCATGGCACATTGGTGAGTGGAATTTGGGGTGCTATGCAGTTTTAATTGCTTTCAAGAGATATGCTGTATGAATACTTCTAGAGAAAAGAGAAACACAGAAAATCAGAATTGGGTAGCTACTATAGGTAAAAATAAGAACACTTATAAGCCATATCTATAGTAGGCCTCTTTCTAACAAATTTCCCATAATTGATAGCACAGGTGGATCTCCATCAGCGAGAGGAAGCAATGGAGTGAGCCCCAGCATAGACAAGGCATTGCTGGCACCTGACATTTTTATCATTGTGTTGTGTAGACTTGCTTTGGTGGTGGTTAAAACATTAGGGAGAACCTGGAGCATTTGCTATATTAGAGATACCAGGATTGCTGCTACTGAGTTGTGACAGGGGGAACTTCTTTACAAAAATGGCTAGTATATTATTATTATTTTATTATTTATTATTACATGTACTGCAGTAACATGTAGAATCCCCAATCCTTGAATAGGAACCCATTGTGCTAGGTGCTGTACAAATACAGAACAAAAAGATGCCACCTTAAAGCCCTAGCTACACTACATAAATATCAATATCTGAACATGTAGCTCAGCTGTGAGTGTGATTTTTTTTTCATATCTGTGTGGACAAGAAAAGGAATAATTATAGTGCGGAACAGGCTTTTTTTTTTAATGTAGGTACCCACCAGGGTTAATATGTGGTTCATAAATGTTATGACTTAGTTTATTCTGTCCACAGAGGTAAGCAAAAATGGTATAACATGGTTGGTCCATAGCCATTTTTTAAACATATTTATTTTTATAGTGTGGGCAGGGTCTTGCAGTTAAATCCTTCATGGGTAATTTATTCTGTAAGAGCGCAGGTACAGGCTATTTCTCTAAGGTTCTTAAATAAAAGTACAGCTACCATTGACCTCAAGGTGAGAAGCATAAACATTTGCCAGGCTTCAAACAATAGCTTCGGGGGGGTGGGGGTTTGCTAACCATGCTCCCCGCTGAGTCTGGCTTCTTGCTGTGCCTTTCAGCTTTCCAGCCAGGAAGACACTGTACATCCCATGGCTGGGAGAACACCCTTCCTCTCCAAGTCCCTCTGCTGTTTTTGCACAATTCTGCGTGGTTCATCTTTCAGTTAACACAGAGCTGCAAATGTACTAAGGATAAACAACATACAACAGTGTGCTGGGCAGTCCAGAGCTTGTGTTCCCACTGCCTTTTCTGTAACCATTGTCTGGAATAGAGCATCAGGGCAAGTCTACACTTAATGCTCTAAGCAGACAGGAGGGAGCTCTCCCGTCACATAGTTAGTCCACCTCCACAAGAGGCAGTAGTTATGTTAGTGGGAGAAGCTATCCCGCCAACATAACCCCCCCTGTAGACAGCTCTATGTTGGTATAAGAATGTTGCTCAGGGGTTTGGATTCTTCACATCCCTGAGTAACATAGTTATGAGGATATAGGTCTGTAGTGTAGACCAGACCTCTGTCTCCAGTGCCAACCTCATACAAAATTCACTTAAATTTAGAAACTGGGAAGTTTGCAAGCTACACTTCAGGGATATGAATCAACTTTTTAATCAACTCAGCTAAACGAGAGAGAGAGAGAGAGAGACTACATCACATCTCGTCCTTTCTTTCAGCCTTTCTAAGAGTTGCCTGAAAGAGTTCCAGATTTTAGGTGTCAAAACTTGAGAAATGATATGAACCAGGATTAATGTAGGTTTGAAAAGGGGCCATTGTTAGGTTGCCTAATGCCAAGGTAAAAAGTCTGTGAATTAGAAAACACTGGACCCTCAAAAGAATAGCAAGAGTCTGAGATGAAAAGAAAGAGGAACAGAGCTCTTGTGCATTAATGTCAACATTATGTAATATCACACACTGGAGCGGAAAAATGGGGTCATACGGAGAAGAGCTTGGTTCTAGTTGGTGAATTATTTATTTTAGTTACCCACTTCACTATGTCTAGGAAATCAGGCAAGGAGAAGATATGAAAGTAAACAGTGAGGATAATGGAGGTGCAATGGGGTGGTGGTGGTGGTGGTTCTCTGTGGAAATATACAAGTATTGCATTGTACAGACTGTGTGAATCCTGCATGCTGCTCAGACTGCATGAAGTACACTTGTGGCAAACTACAACCATTTATAGAAACACAGCTTCCCAAGGAGAGCAGCATACTGTAGGATTAATATAAAGAAGACTCACAAAAAGATGATACAACACATTTGCTGTAGCTCTCTTTAACAACACTCAGACATTAGTCTTGCAACAGTGATAAAGAATCACAGAAGATGATTTCTTCTAGCATAGACAAGGAACTTTGTTAGAAGAAAGCCAACAGGTTTGTCTCTAAAGCTACTCTCTCTATACCTACAATTTCCCCATCCTTACTCCTGCTTGGCTTCCTGTTGCTTTTTGAAGGAAACAGAACACAGAGATTCAAAACATTCTCTTCTTCCCACTTCCCTCACACACACAGCCCTACTAATGTATGAAGGGGTATACTGTGAAGTGTTAGTATCCTTTGCCTCTTGCCCATATCTTTGCGTCTTGCCCATACCTTTAAGCTGTTCCTGATCATGCCATCATAACTCTTCCCTCACTCCACACAGACCTGACACTTTCTTTCTTCTATATTTATAAATATTGTATTTTAGAAATATTGAATGATGAAAGTCAGGGTGTAACAAATGTGGGAGTTTTCTGTAATATTTTTAGCTCTCTCTATGGCTTTGTACCTATTATGTAGCCTGATGTTCGATGTCCAGGGGAGAAAATGAATTATTTTCCCCCAGTGGGGAGCAAGACCAAGGTATTTAAGACATACACTGGCTAGAACTGTCTGGGCTAGAACCAACACATTTGAAGGAAAACCCTACAGAAACAATAGGAGCTTCAATGACCAAAAATTAACACCTAGCTGCAGAGGCAACTGAACATGTGAATACAGCAAAGCTGTGTCTGGAGACTAGACAAGATGTGTTAGGTGTCTCTGTTCAGAAGAGCAAGGTATACAAGGCTCCTGAAACTGGGAGACAAAGGAGACAGGACAGCTGAGGATGGGCTCAGTGGCACAGGACATGCCAACACCCTGGCTTCCACCACCACGAAGACAGGCGAGACAACAGATTCTCTAACAATAGATGGGCGGGGGGGAAGCCAGGCGCAATAAACTCACAGGTGACGACTCCTCCAGGAATGCCCTTAGGAATAATCAGTGACGATCCACCTCCCTGAATACCTTTCTCTGGGGGACAGTCTGTCTGTTTGTTCCTACCAAGTGTGCCTCCACATTGGACAAATAGGTGAGAGACATAGTTTCCAAGGGTTACGCCTTAGAACACAAAAGGACCTCTCTGCCCCAGATTCCCCCCCCTCCTTCCATCCCTCCAAGAGAAAGGCTATGTTCAGGCAAATTGAACTTTTCCAACTCAGAGGGTAATAGAGCCTGTCCTAGATCAGGAAAGGGACAGGGCTTATGTTCCATACTGTTCCTGGTTCTGAAGAAATCAGGGGAGCACAGAGTTGCCCTAGATTTTAAGACTGTCAATGCGTCAATCCACTCCCACAAATACAAACTGGAGACAGCTCAATCCACCGTGGCAGCCGTCACCCAGGAGGATTTACTAACTCTGTGAGCTTCCCTACTCACATTTGCAATTCCAGCTCACACTGTAATACTTCCCCCTACAGCAAAAGAGGTTCCTCAGTGTGACAGGTTGGGATCACAGAAACCACCTTGGTGCTGCCACCTGGTGTGTCAAGGCTACTTCTGCCCCTGCTTTCCTGCCTTTTCCAGCTTGGGACTCCCGAATCCTGTCTGTTTTGAGCCAGATTCCGCTGACCTGCAAACACAGACCCAGGTCCGAACTAAGTCTCCTAACAGCTGCAGGCCTGCCTGGAAGCAGCTCAGGAAGTGCACTTGCCTTTGACACCCAGGTGCCCAACTCCCAATGAGGTTCAAACCCTTAATAAATCCGTTTTACCCTGTATAAAGCTTATACAGGGTAAACTCATAAATAGTTCGCCTTCTATTTCAAAGATAGAAAGATATGCACAGCTGTTTGCCCCTCCCCTAGGTACTAACACGTACTCCAGGTAACTTAATAAGTAAAAAGAGATTTTAATAAGTACAGAAAGTAGGATTTAAGTGATTCCAAGTAGTGACAGACAGAACAAAGTGAATTACTAAGTAAAATAAAATAAAACATGCACATCTAGGACTAATTCAACTCAACACAGATAAAAGCCTCACCAGTTTCAGTCTCTTTCTTTTACAGGCTGTAGAACTCCTAGCCTGGGTCCAGCAATCGCTCACACCCCCTATTGTCTTTGTCCTTTGTTCAGACTCTCTCAGGTATGTCCTTGGGGGGTGGAGAGCCTCTCTCTTTAGCCAGCTGAAGACAACATGGAGGGGTCTTCCAAGGGTTTTTATAGCCTTTCCCCCACTCCCTGTGTAGCATCATCTTACCCTGGAATTTTGGGATCACATGGGCAAGTCACATGTCCATGCACCCTAACCAGTCCAGCCAGTTGCATTCCTGGCCAGGCCCAGATGTGGATTGGGGTCTGCACCTCCTATTGTCTGTGTAAGGGTTTCTTGACTGGTCTCTTTACATGTACATACCTTTCTCAAGACATGATCCCAGGCTCTTACAAAGGCTATGTACAAAACCAGCAAATATAAAACCGATATTCATAACTCCAACTACAACAATGATACATGCATACAAACAGGAGGAATAGATTCAGTAGGTCATAACTTTCACAGAGATATGTTACATGGCACATGTAGCATAAAACATATTCCAGTTACATCATGTATACATTTATAAGCCTCTCCTCATAAAGCCTTATGGGGTACACCGTCACACTCAGATGGTGGCAAAGACGGACACCATAATGACGGATGCCAGTTTGGAGGGTTCAGAGAAGGGCCACAAGATTGATGAAAGATTAGCAAGCATTGCTTATCATGATAGACTCAGAGCGCTCAATCTATTTAGCTAAACAAAGAAAAGGTTAAGGTATCACTTGATTAGTCTATAAATATCTATGTGGGGAATAAATATTTTATAATTGGCTCTTCAATCTAGCAGAGAAAGGTATAACATGATTCAATGGCTGGAAGTTGAAGTTAGACCAATTTAGACTGGAAATAAGGTGTAAAAATTTTAACAGTGAGAGTCATTATTGGTTGGAACAATTTACCGGGGGTGTGGTGGATTTTCCATCACTGACAATTCTTAAATCAATATTGTGTTAGAGAGCACTGTTATGCTAGGCATGCTATCTTTTGGATAGGAGATGATGAACATAACACATTATAGCTGGGGCTTGTGGCACCAGCTATTATTAAGGTTGCCCAACAGTTCCCATTATAAGATGCTGTTTTAAGTTGCTTATAATTTTGCCAAACTTTAACTGTTTGAGCTAAAATGTTCCAGGCTGTGTTGGATGTCTGCCTCAAGCTAGATGTTTTTGGAAAATGTCAACCAAAATAGGTCAGCTGTTTCGGAGAATGATTAAAAATACATTGTTTTGCCCATGTTAAAAAGTTCTGCTGACCTTTACTTTTAAAAGCTCTCCCGCACCCTTGTGTTTTAGAGTAGGGACTTGAAATTTGGCAGGAGGGTGCCCTTTGTGCCAGGAATGTAGCTTTTGCTGTCCCCATGAAAATCTGCCCAAATTCGACCTGTTGTAAGCCTTTGTAATGTAATAGTTCACACATGCTCAGTAGATACTTCTCAGATTTGTAGCAGCTAATTTCCCCAAAGATTCCACCGAAATGAGCAGCCTGGGCCTAAGCAAGACTTTCCCTGCAACTGCAGCTCTGGGCCGCTCTGGGATGTGCTGCGTTTGGGTCAGAACTGAAAGCAGGGAGCCTCTCTCTCCTGTTCTCTCAGTGATCCCCTCACTGGTCCCAAGCAGCATAGAGGAGGAAGCTGTCTGATTCAAATGCAGAGGGGACAAGATCTGGACCTTTATGGGAGGGCAGGGATAGTAGATTGGGAAAAGGAGCCTGGGTAAAGGGGAACTGGGAATGTGGGCTGTCATGGAGGAGAGGGAAACTGGGACTGGGATTTGAAGTGGGGGACTGGGACTGGCTGGCAAGGAAACTGGGACTGGTAGCCAGGAGTGGAGATTAGGACTGGATGAACGGGGACACTGGGTCTATGAGCTGTGTGTGTGTGTGTGTGTGTGTGTGTGTGTGTGTGTGTGTGTGTGTGTGTGTGTGTGTAAGTGGGAGTTGGCTAGGCAAGGAGGCTGATACTCAGAGCTGGGGGTGTGGGAAGCTGTGACTGTCTGAGCAAGGAGACTAGGCCATGGAGCTGAGGAGGAGAATGGGGGCAGGGAAGGACAGGGATGCAGTGGTAGTGGAGCAACTGAGATCAGATGAGAAGCTTGGAGTGGGAGATTGGGACTGGCTGGAAACTGGAAGTGAGAACCAATGGGGCGGGGAAGAGGGCAGACAGATCAGCCAATGAGCTGGGGTGGGAGTGGGAGAACCAGGAATAGCTGGCCAAAGAGACGGGAACAAGCATCTAGATGGAGAATGACACCGAGATTGGATGAAGAACTCGGGGACAGACACTGGGACTGGGAACCAATAGGGACAGAGGAGGAGGGGGGTGATTTGAAGCCTGTGTGGGTGAGAGAAACAGATCAGATGAGCTGGAAGTTGGGGACTAGCTGGGCATGGCAACTGGGAGAGGGGAAGAGACTGGACCTGGGACAGGGAGTCCAGAGCAGTGAGACTAGTACTTGCTGGTAAAGAGACTGGGACTTGAATGAGAAGCCTGAGGAGTGGAGACTGGGGCTGGCTAGATGAGGAGAATGGGGCTAGGATGCAGAGCAAGGGTGGGGAACAGACTGGACAGGTACAAGGACAGATTGGAGGGGATGTGTGTGTGTGTAGAATGCTCAGTGGCGTAGCCAGGTTCTAACACCAGGGGGAGCGAACACATAAAAAAAGGCACCACCCGACCCAACCTGGGTGAAAGAACCCAGGCCAGCAGCGGGACCCCTGCTGGCAGGAGCCCGTGGGGGGAATCCTAGCGCGGCGGCTGGCTGAGCCGCTCAGCCCGCCCCGCTCTGGGATTCCCCCCTCGGGCTCCTGCCAGCTGGAGTCTCTCAGCCCGCTGCCAGCGTGGGTTCTTTCACCCAGGCCAGCAGCGGGCTCTTGGTGGGGCCAGCGGAGGATGTCGCTCCACCTCCACCCTTTCAAAAATTAAAAAGGCGCCACTTTTGGAAAATGTGCTCAGTGGGAGCGGCCGCTCCCCCTGCTCCCCCCCTAGCTACGCTACTGAGAATGCTACCAAATCGTACGGTGGTGTTTTATACCCAGAAACATGCTTTGTATTGGTGTAAATGATACACAAGGTGCAAGGCTGCAGAGAATCAAACCCCGTATTTTAGAACTGAACATGTAGTCTGCTGAAAATTGTTTTCAATGACAGTTTGTTTACACTTCTCCTGCCACAGTAAATAAGTAATGGCTGTATAGCGTGCTCCATCACACCTCATACTGGGACTCTGAAATATAGGGGGTGGTTTGATAAGAGACAAGCTATTTACTTTGTGTTAGGATGGCTGGCAATCCATCTTCATTTTATGAGTTATCCCCTCACCTGTTTCTATAAATTGAACTTTGGTGTTGCTAGGGGACAAATTTTAGCTAGGTTTCTCAGTGTTATAAGATGGTTATCCAGTTGGAGATAAAAAAACGTTATGCATCCGTTCCTATTGTTTAGAAATGGAGACTTGGAGTTGGAAGACCTAGGATCTGTTTCCCACTTTATCCTGCATCTGTGACTTGGACAAGTCACTTCACTTTCTTATTTCTCAATTTCCCCATTTGTAATGTGGAAATCATACTGCTTCCCTTTCCTTTTGTAAACCTATTTGAGACCTTCAGATGAAAAGCCCTAAATAAACGCCAAGTATTCCAGTTATTTGATATATTTTAGTGGATATTAGGCTATTTCTATGCTACGAGCTCGGGGCGTGATTCCCTGTTCACATAGACTTACTCATGCTAGCTCTTATCTGAGCTAGCACGCTAAAATCGTAGTATAGCATGCATAGGTGCCGACTTTAGTCGGCGCCAGTGGGTGCTCGCGCCCCCACTCCAACTCCACCCCCGCTCCAACTCCACCCCTGCCCCAACTCCACCCCCGGCCCCGCCTCCTCCCATGGGGAAAAATTGGTGGGTGCTGAGCACCCACCGGCAGCTCCCCCCAGCCCCCCCCGGCTGCGCGCCCAACTCACCTCGGCTTCCGGGTTCCCACGGGAGGTGCCTCCAGCGGGAACCTGTAAGCCGATGTGAGTTGGGCGTGCAGTGCGGGGGCTGGCAGGGAGCTGCCCGTGGGTGCTCAGCACCCACCAATTTTTCCCCGTGAGTGCTCCAGCCCTGGAGCACCCACAGAGTCAGCGCCTATGATAGCATGGGCAGCAGCAGTGGCAACACGGGCTAGCTGCACCGAGTACAAACCTGCCTGAGTCCAATGGCTACATACTCAACATGGCTAGCCCCAGGCCACCTCTGCCCTTGTTACCCTGGCTACATTACTGGTTTAAACATTCTAGTTCAGATGAGAGCTGTCTACGTGTATGAGTATGTCTACGTGAAATGGGAATCACACCCCTAGCTTGTAGTTTAGATGTAGCCTTAGAGCTGTGAAACATACTGGATTGACAGTACTAGAAAATGAATCTGTCTTTTCATAAAACAAGTACAGTCCCAGCAGAAGCTTAAAAACAAGTAAACAAAAAATGTCACCTAAAACCAGAGTTTAAATTCAACTGAAGCTACCCTGACTCTTGGTACTCTCAATCCACTGGAATTAACTCTGTTCTCTCCCTGTAACTAAAAATCCTAATTATTCCCTTTCCCCCCTTAATATAAATGCCTATGTTAGGAAAAGTCTTGTATTTTCTTTTTCTTTAAATGCTTGTGCATCCAGACCTACAGTAGCTGGCACTTCGTTAGCATAGTTGCTTTCATTCTCTGGACTCTTGCACCCATTCTTGTTTTTAGAATGTGAATACTGCACTGACAAAGATGGGTTTTTGTATATATCTGCCAGTACTAAACTCATTCTAAGGGTTTTTTTATGTCATTAGGATGGGTATTGCAAGGTGGTGCTGTTACACAGCCTTCCATATTATTTTCTAGTGTGTGAGCAAATGTTCAGTCATGGAAAGACTTAAACTGTGTTGCTAGTTTTGCTCTGCAAGGTTTTAGATCAGGGGTGGGCAAACATTTTGGCCCGAGGGCCACATCTGGGTGGGGAAATTGCATACAGGGCCGGGGCAAGGGGTTAGTATGCAGGAGTGAGTGGGTGTGTGGCGGGGGGAGGGTGCGGTGTGAAAGAAGAGGCTCAGGGCAAGGGGTTGGGGCAGAGGAGGGGTGAGGAGTGCAGCAGGGGGCTCAGGGCAGGGGGTTGGGGTGCAGCAGGGGGCTCAGGGCAGGGGGTTGGGGTGCAGGAGGGGTGTGAGGTGCAGCAGGGGGCTCAGGGCAGGGAGTTGGGGTGCAGGATACAGGAGGGGTTCAGGGTACGGGCTCCATACCTGGAGTGGCTCCGGGGTGGCAGCAGTGTGCACCAGGGCCAGGGCAGGCTCCCTGCCTGCCTGCCTGCCCTGGCCCTGCGCCACACTGCTCCTGGAAGCGGCTGTCACCACATCTCTGCGGCCCCTGGGGGAAGGGGGGGCAGAGGGTTGCCCTTGCTGAGCCTCCAGGTACCTCCCCCAAAGCTCCCATTGGCCGCGCTTCCCTGTTCCTGACCAATGGGAGCTGCGGGGGGGCGGTGCCTCTAGGCGAGTGCAGCGCATGGAGCTCTCTGTCCCCCCCGCACCAGGGGCCGCAGGGACGTGGTGCTGGCCACTTCCGGGAGCAGTGCAGGGCCCGCGGAGCCACGGGATTGGCAATGCCGCGGGCTGGATCCAAAGCCCTGAAGGGCCGGATCCGGCCCGTGGGCCATAGTTTGCCCACTCCTTTTTTAGATAGAAGGGGTTGTATGAACCACGGGGGAGTTTCTCCGCCTTGGTCTCTAATTAAAGTCAATACTTGATGCAGAGTTGCTCTCTGAGAAGAAGGCATTGATGTTGGGCTGAGATTCCTGAAAGGCGTGATTGCCTGCAAGCTGTTTGACCACCTCTGTTCTAGGAGTGGCGTAAATGTGTAAAGAAAACAAGTTAGTTACAATATACCCCAGATTCCACATCATTGATTTCTCCTTCACTGGGATGCTGATTTTTCAAGGCTCCAGAAATGTGTTGCCATTCATCAGAAAGGCAGCAGTATATTACAATATAAAAACATCAGGTCTGTCAGGGATAGAGATATATTTAACTCCTCATATCCTCAGGAATAGTTAAAGAATTGGCTTGTAGGTTAAGGCACAAAATAGGAAGCAAGAAAATGAAATGTGATCCAAGAACTCCTTAATGCCAATAGGCAAGGGGGTTACAGGAATGTCCTGATTCTGGTATGTACATTTTGGTTCACCAAAGAATGTCATGAAAGGTCTTAAATGAAAGTCAGGGTCTTACTGGTCATTAATAAGCATTGTAAGTTAACACAATGGATGCCCATTTACATACAATACCAATGAAGTCAACAGGGAAAGAGCACCTAGGAAAAATAAGTCAGGGATGCTTATCCTGTCTCTGAGTACAGACAATGAACTTCTGGTGGGGGTGAGGGGTAATAAGTAGAAGGCAAAGAAGACATCACGTCACTCTTCACCTAGGAAGTAAACGGGCAGTGCATTAACTTTCATGAAAATGGGTTCTGAAACAACCTTGTCTGAAATGCTACAGAGGACTTTGAGGGTGAGGTAAACTTCTTTAGACAGGAGGTTAACCTGTTAGTTAATTTTAGTCTCTAGAATGTATGTTATGATTTTATTTTATATGCAACCTTTTGTTTCCAATTTCCTTACTCACTTGAATCTTCGATAATAAACTTACTCTTGTTTTCCCTATAGATATATGTAAATGCTGTGATATTAAGCAAAGTGCTGGACCAAAGTTGAATCTTACAAGCGAGTGTGTAAACTGTTCCTCTGGGAACAGGAGACCTGGTATGTCTGTGTGAGTACCCAGTGTCAGGGACTGGATATCACAGAGGAATACTTCAAAAGGACTGGGATGCACCTGTTAACCTGCAAGGCAAAGTAAGGGCTGGCATAGCCCAGAGGAGAGTGCTTGAGTGGCTAGAAGGCTGGTGCTGTTAGGAAACTGATACCCAGCTAAGAACAGGCAAGACTCCCTCATGCTGGAGGCCAGGGTTTACAAGGTGACTCAGTCCTGTGGACCCTGAGAACTGTCACAGGGTACGTCTATACTACAGAATTAGGTCAAATTTATAGAAGTTGATATTTTAAAACCCGAATTTATGGAATCGATTGTGTGTGTCCCCACTAAAGAGCATTAAGACCATGAGGTCGATTGACTGTGTCCACAGTAGCAGGGCTAGCATCGACTTTCGGAGCATTGCATTGCGGGTAGCTATCCCACAGTTCCCGCAGTCTCCGCTGCCCATTGGAATTCTGGGTTGCGATCCCAAAGCCTGATGGGGCAGAAAACATTGTCGCTGGTGGTTCTGGGTACATGTTGTCAAGCCATCAAACGTCCCTCCCTCCCTCCGTGAAAGCAATCTTTTTCGCGCCTTTTTTCCGGGGTTTCCGTGTTTGCTACGGAAGCCTGCTCAGCTCACAATTACCGTACATCTCCAGCGTACGCCTGGACATTAGGTCTAGTGGGGATTCAGTCACGCTATAATATGGGTAGAGGGATAGCTCAGCGTTCTGAGCGTTGGTCCGCTAAACCCAGAGTTGCGAGTTCAATCCTTGAGGGGGCCATTCCGCCTGAGGCTGGTAGTCGCGGGACTACACAGCAGAAGCTCCTTGCCTTCTAGCTGCAGATGGTGCAATGTGGTCACGGGACCATACGGCAGAAGCTCCTTGCCTTCTAGCTGCAGATCGTACAATATGCTTGAAATTTGTGTGCTCCTGGCCGGCGGCCTATGGTGTGGCTGGCCGGGGGCGCTTGGACATAAATGGGAGTGACCAGAGTGACTCTGGTCATTCTCTTTTTTACGTTTTGTTTAAGGGAGATTCAGTACTGCCTGGAACACGGGCGGCGGGATAGCTCAGTGGTCTGAGCGTTGGCCCGCTAAACCCGGGGTTGCGAGTTCAATCCTTGAGGGGGCCAGGAGATGATGATGGATATCAAGCATATTGTACCATCTGCTGCTAGAAGGGAAGGTGCCTAACTCTTGCTCACTGCATATTGTACCATCTGCTGCTAGAAGGAAATGAGCCTAACCCTTGCTCCCCCCTCCCTCTGTGAAAGCAACTGAGGGGGGAGCAAAAAATCCTTTCGCGCCTTTTTTCATGCGGGCGCCATATTGCTGACTCCATTGTTATCCACCCGCCGCTTCTGCTCCCACTCTACTGTCCTGCAAACAGCATACCAGGGAAAGCATGGAGCACGATCAGATCACCGCGGCTGTTCTCACCGTTATGAACACTACGCGCATTGTCCAGAAGTATATGGAGAACGAGAACCAGGAGCTGCTAGAGCTACAGCAGGCGAGGAGGCGACAGCAGCACCCTGAGGACAGTGATGAGGACATGGACACAGACCTCTCTCAAAAAAGGCCCCCCCGCAAGGTGGACATCATGGTGTTAATGGGGCTTGTTGATACAGTGGAACGCAGATTCTGGGCCCGGGAAACAAGCACAGACTGGTGGGACCACATAGTGCTGCAGGTCTGGGATGAATCCCAGTGGCTGCGAAACTTTCGCATGCGTAAGGGCTCTTTCATGGCACTTTGTGAGTTGCTTTCCCCTGCCCTGAAGCGCAAGAACACCAAGATGAGAGCAGCCCTCACAGTAGAGAAGCGACTGGCGATAGCCCTGTGGAAGCTTGCAACGCCAGACAGCTACCGGTCAGTCGCGAATCAATTCGGAGTGGGAAAATCTACAGTGGGGGCTGTTGTGATGGAAGTAGCCAGGGCGATCACCAAGCTGCTGGTACCAAGGGTTGTGAGTCTGGGAAATGTGCAGCTCATACTGGATGGCTTTGCAGCAATGGGGTTCCCGAACTGTGGAGGGGCGATAGACGGAACCCATATCCCTATCTTGGCACCGGACCACCAAGCCAGCGAGTACATAAACCGAAAGGGTTACTTTTCAATAGTGCTGCAAGCACTGGTGGATCATAAGGGACGTTTCACCAACATCAACGTGGGATGGCCGGGAAAGGTACATGACGCTCGCATCTTCAGGAACTCTGGTCTGTTTCGGCTGCTGCAGCAAGGGACTTTCTTCCCAGACCAGAAAATAACCGTTGGGGATGTTGAGATGCCTATAGTTATCCTTGGGGACCCAGCCTACCCCTTAATGCCATGGCTCATGAAGCCATACACAGGTAGCCTGGACAGTAGTCAGGACCTTTTCAACTATAGGCTGAGCAAGTGCAGAATGTTGGTGGAATGTGCATTTGGGCGTTTAAAAGCTCGCTGGTGAAGTTTATTGACTAGGTTAGATCTCAGCGAAACCAATATTCCCATTATTATTACTGCTTGCTGTGCGCTCCACAATATCTGTGAGAGTAAGGGGGAGACGTTTATGGCGGGGTGGGAGGTTGAGGCAAATCGCCTGGCCACTGGTTATGCGCAGCCAGACACCAGGGCTATTACAAGAGTACAGCAGGGTGCGTTGCGCATCAGGGAAGCTTTGAAAACCAGTTTCATGAATGGCCAGGATGCTGTGTGAAAGTTCTGTTTTTCCCCAGTAATGAAAAGCCCCGCCCCTTCATTCACTCTACTTCCCTTTACCCAAACCGCCCTGCCCTCCCCCCCTCGATCACCGCTTGCAGAGGAAATAAAGTCATTGTTGCTTAAAAATCATGCATTCTTTATTAATTCGTAAAACAAAGAGGGGGAACTATGGGGGTAACTGCCACAGTCTCCCGGGATAGCTGGTGGAGGAAGGGAAGCACCAGGATGGGTGGTGGAGGAAGGGAAGCACCAGGATGGGTGGTGGAGGAGGGGATGAGGGAAGGACAAGGACACACAGCACTTTAAAACTTATTGAATGCCAGCCCTTTCTTGCTTGGACTGTTCTCTTGGCTTGAGTGGTTGGGTGCACGGAGGCCGCCCAAACGCGTTCTTGGGCGTCTCGGGGATGAGGTTATGGGACTCGGGAAGGAGGGCTGTTGGTTACACAGGGGCTGTAGCAGCGGTCTGGGCTCAGGCGGCTTTTCCTGAACCCTACTCCTTTCCTCAGCCATAAGCCGGAGGATTTCCGTTTGATCCTCCAGTAGCCTCAGAATTGCATCCTGCCTTCTCTCTGCACGCTGACGCCACCTACTGTCTTCATCCCGCCGCTGTCTCTCTTCATCCCGCCAGTCATTGTCTTCAGCACGCCACCTGTCCGCGCGATCAAATTCTGCCTTCCTGGACTCCGACAGTGTCTGCCTCCACGCATTCTGCTGGGCAGCTTCAGTGTGGGAGGATTCCATGAGTTCTGAGAACATATCGTCTCTATTCCTTTTTTTTTTACTTCTAATCTTCGCTAGCCTCTGGGACAGTGATGAAGGGGGTGGCGTTGAAACATTTGCAGCTGCGGGAGGAAACAAACGGGAGAGGAGTAGTTTAAAAGACACATATTAGAGAACAATGCTCCAAACATTACATATCACATGTGCATTTGGTCCAAGGTTGCACTTTGCCTGTTATATTGAGGGTCTGCCGGTTTGGTGTGAGAGATCACACAAGCAGGACCGGCGGGCAACAGAATTCAGCTTGCACGCACCCATGGTAAGCCACAGTCTATAGGCTTCTTTAACCTTCATAACATGTGGGAATGTTTTCAAACAGCAACCCCCTCATTTCCCATAACAAACAGCCTTTGGGCTGGCAATTTAAAACTGGTTGGCAATTGAAAAGGGAGGGGCGGCGGTTTCGGGTTAACGTGCAGCACGAACCTAATCGACACCCCCCCCCCACACACAGACACACATCCAAGATGTTCGCTGTTCCCCCTCCCCCCACCGCGTGGGTCACAGCGGGGAAGATTTCCGTTCAGCCACAGGCAAACAGCCCAGCAGGGACGGAGCCCCTCTGAATACCCCCTTAATAAAATTCCCCTATTTCAACCAGGTGACCATGAATGATATCACTCTTCTGAGGATAACACACACAGATAAAGAACGGATGTTGCTTGAATGCCAGCAAACACCGGGACCATACGCCGCCGTGCTTTGCAAAGCAATGATTCCAGCCTACGTGCTACTGGCCTGGCGTGGTAGAGTGTGTTACCACGGAGCACAGGATAAGGCTGCCCTCCCCAGAAACCTTTTGCACAGGCTTTGGGAGTACATCCAGGAGATCTTTCTGGAGATGTCCCCGGAGGATTTCTGCTCCATCCCCGAACATGTTAGCAGAGTTTTCCAGTAGCTGTAGCTGTACTGGCTGCGAATTAATCATTAAACACGCTTGCTTATAAAACATGTATTAATTAACAGAGGTACACTCACCAGAGGTCCCTTCTCCTGCATCGAGCACGCCTTGGGTGGGTTCGTAGGGTACTGGCTCCAGGGTGACAAAGAGTTCCTGGCTGTCGGGGAAAAGGGCTTCTCCGATTCCTTGCTGTGTCTGGGCGCTATTTTCAGCATCATTATCATCATCATGCTCCTCTGTGGTTTCTGATGATCCACATACGGAGTCATACCACATGGGTGGGTCAGTGCTGGCTGCACCTCCTAGAATGGCATGCAGCTCATCATAGAAGCGGCATGTCTGGGGCTCTGACCCAGAGCAGCTGTTTGCATCTCTGGCTTTTTGGTAGGCTTGCCTGAGCTCCTTAATTTTCACGTGGCACTGTTGCGCGTCCCTGTTGTAGCCTCTGTCCTGCATGCCCTTGGAGACTTTGGCATATGTATTGGCGTTTCTTCTTTTGGACCGTAGGTCTGCTAGCACGGTTTCGTCTCCCCATACAGCGATCAGATCGCGTACCTCACGCTCGGTCCATGCTGGAGCTCGTCTTCGGTTCTGGGACTCCATCATGGTCACCTCTGCTGATGAGATCTGCGCTCACCTGCAGCTCACCACGCTGGCCAAACAGGAAATGAAATTCAAAAGTTCGCGGGGCTTTTCCTGTCTACCTGGGCGGAGCATTGGAGCTCAGACTGCTGTCCAGAACGGTCAAATGTTGCACTGTGGGATAGATCCAGGAGGCCAATACCGTCGAATTGCGTCCTCACTAAGCCTACATCGATTCGGCAATATCGCTTTAAGCGCTAATCCCCTCGTTGGGGGTGGAGTGGCGAGATCGATTTTAAGAGCCCTAGAAGTCGATGTTAAGGGCTTCGTCGTGTGGACGGATGCATGGATCAATCGAAATAATGCTAATAAATTCGACCTAAACTCGTAGTGTAGACCAGGGCTCAGGGAGTACTCCTGAATTTTGGACAGTAAAGAGGGCTGGATTCTTAGTGTAAATTGGTTGCGGTCCATTGACTTCAATAGAGCCCTGACAATTAATACCATCTGATAATCTGGCCCTAAAAATGAGAGACCTAGGAAAACAAAATGGAATATAAACCCAGTATGTGCTAGTCACAATGTGAGTTTCCTCTCAGTAGTGTGAATGTAGCTCACCATGTGAACAAGCAAAGAAAGAGTCTAATTTCAAAAGATGTGTTCTTACTACCAATCTGGAGCATTTATGTGGGAGCACTGGCATGGGGTTTTAGGGACCCCACCCCTGATATGTCCAGAAGTGTCCTATCTTATGGGACATACCAGGTACAATTTTCTGTAATTCTTTGTCATTGCCGCAGTCATTGACACAAAATACTAGTGTGTGCAGTTTAGTTGTGCAGGGTGTGGTCAGATTTCCTGTCTGTCTCATTTACTTATCTATGTAAAATTCTCTTTCTTTAAATACACACTTCTGAAATCTTGCTTTCTGCAACCAACTGTTCAAGTAAAACACTCTTACTGGAAAGGAAATTAGCTATTAAAGCTGAGAGAATATCAGTGAAAACTGTTCACTGTTGAATTCACCCAGGTCTACAAAAGTGTTGGAAAGCACTGTTTAATTATTTTTTTTTAATTACCAACATTTTGGTGTGTAAGTGAAAGGCTGCCAGAGTAGAAAAGAGTGATCGGTATCACAAAGTAAAACTAGTGTGAGCTGAGATCCTGACAATGGATCTATAAAGGCTGTCGCAGAACAGACCTATAATTAAAGTAAAGGAGAGTAATGTATGGGAAGTGACAACCCTTGTTGATTGCCAGGAGAATTTCTTTTCACTGAGATTTCAAGTTGTCAGACCAGCTCCTTCTAATGAGAGCATGGCTGAGTTATATGGTTGGTTGGTTATTACAGGACAACAACAATAATCAACAAAAACAAGCTGAAAGCTGAAAGTTGAGGAAAAGCACACGGTTTGGACAGATGCATTCCTTATGGGAAATTGTATTAATGGAATTTCTCCATATTTTAGTAAAGAGGAGAGGATAAAAGTTGATAAAGTACAGATAGGCGCTGAAGAGAAACAGTCAAATGAAAGAGTGTCCCACCCAGTTACATCACATGAAGGCAGACAACTAAATATTGACAAATTTTATAAGTGCTTGTATAAAAATGCAAGACATCTAAATACTAAAATGGGTGAACTTGAGTGTCTGGTACAGTATTAAATGAGGGTGCTCATATAATAGTCATCACAGAAATTTGGGAAAATGATGATAATCAATGGGACACAGTAATACAAGTGTACAACATATATAGGAAAGACAGAATAGGTTGTGCTGGTGAGGGAGTGGCACTACATGTGAAAGAAAGCATGGAGTCCAGTATAGTAAAAATCTTAAATGAATCAAATTGTACCATAGAATCTCTGTGGATAGAAATCCCAAGCTTGAATAATAATAATAGTATGGCAGTAGGGATATAGTACTGACCACCTGACCAGGAAGGTGATGGTGATTATGAAATGCTCAAGAAGATTAGGGAGGCTACAGAAACAGAAAACTCAATAATAATAATAATAATAATTAATAATTAATAATTATTAATAATAAATATTTAATAATAAGGGGGATTTCAACTATCACCATATTGACTAGGAACATGTCACCTCAGGACAGGATGCAGGGATAAAATTTCTAGACCCCGTTCTGATTGCTTCTTGAAGCAGTTAGTCCTGGAACCCACTAGGGGAGAGGCAATACGAGATTTAGTCCTAAGTGGCACACAGGATCTGGTCCAAGAGGTGAATATAATTGAACTTCTTGGTAATAGCGACCATAATGTAATTAAATTTAACCTCCTTATGGTGGGGGGAGAATACCAAAGATGCCCACCACAGTAACATTTAACTTCAAGAAGGGAAAGTACACAAAAATGAGAAAGCTAGTTAAATGGAAATTAAAAGGAATAGTCACGAGTGAAATGCCTGCAAGCAGCATGGAAACTTTTTAAAAACACCATAATACAGGCTCAAACTATATGTATATCCCAAATAAAAAAATAGTAAGAGGAGCAAAAGAAGTCGCCATGCCTAAACTACAGAGTAAAAGGGAGTTTAGAGGCAAAAGGGCATCCTTTAAAAATTGGAAGTCAAATCCTACTAAGGAAAATAGAAAGAACCATAAACTCTGGCAAATCAAAAATATAATTAGGCAGGCCAAAAACGAATTTGAAGAACAACTAGTAAAAGATGGGAAAACATTTTATAAGTACATCAGACGCAGGAAGCTGGCCAAACAATCAGTGGGGCCACTGGACAGTTGAGGTGCCAAAGGAGTACTCCAGGAAGACAAGGATGTTACGGAGAAGCTAAATGAATTCTTTGCATCAGTCTTTACTGCAGCGGGTCTGAGGGAGATTCCCACATCTGAGCCATTCCTTGTAGATGACAAATCTGAGGAACTGTGCCAAATTGAAGTGTTGATAGAAGAGGTTATGGAAGAAATTGATAAATTTAACAGTAATAAGTCACCAGGACCAGATGGTATTCACGCATATCTGAACGAACTCAAATATGAAATTGCAGAACCTCTAACTCTTTGGTATGTAACCTATCACTTAAATCAGCCTCTGCACCAGATGACTGGAAGATAGCTAACATAAAGCCAATTTTAAAAAAAGTTCCAGAAGTAATCCTAGCAATTACAGGCTGGTAACCCTAACTACAATACCAGAAAATTGGTTATAATTATAATAAAGAACAGAATTATCAGATACATAGATGACATGATTTGCTGGGGAAGAGTCAACATGACTTCTGAGAAAGAAATCATACCTCACCAATCTATTATAATTCTTTGAGTGGGTTTACAAACGTGTGGACAAGAGAGATCCAGTAGATATAGTGTACTTGGATTTTCACAAAGCCTTTGACAAAGTCCCTCATCAAAGGCTCTTAAGAAAAGTAACCAGTCATGGGATAAGAGGATAAGAATAAATGGCCAGTTTTCACATTGGAGAATCTGTGCTCGGACCGGTACTGTTCAACATATTCATAAATATTACGGAGAAAAGGATGAACAGTGAGGTGGCAAAGTTTGCAATTGTCACGAAACTACTCAAGATAGTTAACTCTTTGCAGTCTGCTTTGAACTTACAAAGGGATCTCACAAAAACTGGGTGACTGGGCAACAAAATGGCAGATGAAATTCAGCATGGATAAATGCAAAATTATGCACATTGGAAAACATAATTCCAACTATACATATAAAATGATGGGGTCTAAATTAGCTGTTACCACTCAAGAAAGAGATCTTGGCATCATTGTGGATATTTCTCTGAAAACATCCACTCAATGTGCAGTGGCAATGAAAAAAACTAACAATGTTAGGAAGCATTAGGAAAGAGAGAGATAAGACGACTGTAAATATCATGTATCAGAGGGGTAGCCGTGTTAGTCTGGATCTGTAGAAGCGACAAAGGGTCCTATGGCACCTTATAGACTAACAGAGGTATTGAAGCATAAACTTTCGTGGGTGAATACCCACTTCTTCGGATGCAAGCAGTGGAAATGTCCAGGGGCAGATATAAATGTGCAGGGAAGATTCAGGCTAGAGATAACGAGGTAAGCTTAATCAGGGAGGGTGAGGCCCTCTTCTAGCAGTTGAGGTGTGAACACCAAGGGAGGAGAAACTGCTTTTGTAGTTGGCTAGCCATTCATAGTCTTTGTTTAGTTCTAAGCTGATGGTGTCAAATTTGCAAATGAACTGAAGCTGGACCAGACTCCAAAGAGAAACTGTAGAGCTTCAGTTCATTTGCAAATTTGACACCATCAGCTCAGGACTAAACTAAGACTATGAATGGCTAGCCAACTACAAAAGCAGTTTCTCCTCCCTTGGTGTTCACACCTCAACTGCTAGAAGAGGGCCTCACCCTCCCTGATTAAGCTTACCTCGTTATCTCTAGCCTGAATCTTCCCTGCACATTTATATCTGCCCCTGGACATTTCCACTGCTTGCATCCGAAGAGGTGGGTATTCACCCACGAAAGCTTATGCTTCAATACCTCTGTAAGGGCTGGTCTACACTAACCCCCCAATTCGAACTAAGATACGCAACTTCAGCTACGTGAATAACGTAGCTGAAGTCGAAGTATCTTAGTTCGAATGAAAAGGTACTTACTGGGGGTCCACACACGGCGCGCAGGCTCCCCCGTCGACTCCGCCTACTCCGTTCACGGAGTAGGATTACCGGTGTCGACGGTGAGCACTTCCTGGTTCGATTTATCGCGTCTAGAGAAAACGCGATAAATCGATCCCAAAAGATTGATTGCTCGCCGCCGAAGCAGCGGGTAAGTATAGACGTACCCTTAGTCTATAAGGTGCCACAGGACCCTTTGTCGCTTCAGTAAATATCATAATGCCACTGTACAAATCCATGGTATGGCCATACCTTGAATACTGCCTGGAGTTCTGATCGCCCCATCTCAAAAAAGATGTATTCAAAATAGAAAAGGTACAGAGAAGGGCAACAGAAATGATTGAGGGTATGGAACAGCTTCCCTATGAGGAGAGATTAAAAAGACTAGAATTGTTCAGCGTGGAAAAAAGACACTAAGGGTGGGGGGATATGATAGAGGTTTATAAAATCACAAATGGTGTGGAGAAAGTGAATAAGCAAGCATTTTTAACCTCTTCATGTAAAACAAGAATCAGGGGTCACCCAATTAAATTAATAGGTAGAAAGTTTAAAACAAACAAAAGGAAGTACTACTTCACACAATGCACAGTCAGCCTGTGGAGATCATTGCTAGGGGATGTTATGAAGGCTAGAAGTATACCTGGGCTAAAAAAAGAATTAGATAATTTCTTGGAGGATAGGTCCATCAATGGCTGTTAGCCAAGATGGTCACGGATGTGACCCCATGCTCTGAGTGTCCATAAGCCTCTGACTGACAGATGCTGGGACTGGATGATGGGATGGATCACTCAATACATTGTCCTGTTCCGTTCATTCCATCCGAAGCATCTGGCATTGACCGCTGTTGGAAGACAGGATACTGAGCTAGATGGACTATTGTGCTAACTCAGTATGGCAATTTTAATGTTCTTATGTGCTAATGTATGAAAATCAGAAAGTGAAACCGATCTGTTTCATTGTTCAAACTAAGTGCAAAGAGCAAACAAAGGGGGTAGCTGATGGTGATATTAGTGAAAGACTTCTGAGGGAGAAGATCCACTGTGGCAGAGGGTGTGAAGGCCCCAAAAGTGGGAGGTTCTGACTTTGGAGAGAGCTTAACTTGTGCTACCCTGTTATGTACTGATGCGACCCCTGAAATGCATCCCCCAGCAGGGCTCATATGGAGTCCCCAACATAAATTAAGCCTACTCTTCATGGAAAACTCAATGGGAAGGCCAGTGGTGGTACAATTGCTTACCCTCGCTTGGAAGAATCCCTCAGTAGGCCACGCTGTCACAGGGAGATGTTATTCATGCCTCTTTCCATAGGCTTCAGGGGATCTGACCCTGTATATTCAGGGACTGGTGGCCATTTGAGGAATGACTGTGTTGTTACAAACCAAGGATTTTAGTCTGTATGTGCAGTCAGGCTGGGAAGGTTGGTCCCGAAAGAGGTTTTCTGAACATAACCGTATGCGTTAAATAAAACCAACTGTTTTTGAAGTAGCAGAGGAAGCAGACTGAAAAGTAGATGAGCTCATATTTATTTTATAATAGGAATTGTTTTAATTACTGAGAGCAAAGGTTCACTGGCCAGGGAATGCAGTAAATTTTTATTGCATCTCTATTACAAAGCTGGTATAAGTCTGAAAAGTGTAATGCATTTCATCTCCCAAGTGCATGAAGTCTCATTATACTTTAAATACCTTTTGCGATGCATGACTAAGTGGAACATGAACAATACTGCCTTCAGTGCTGTGCACTTTCTTTCTGGCTTAATCTGGCACAGTTTGTTTGGAGCGACTGTATCAAAGTTTGATGAGCATCTATCTACCTGAGCATCACGTTTACAAAATTTGGTCTGGATATAAGGAAAAAAGATGCTCATACAATCAGCTTTGTTCATATAAACCAGTGTGATGGGGCGCTAAGGGGTTAATAGAGCCCTAGGGAGGCTGCGCAGGAGGCAGCCAAACAGAGAAGGGCTGAAGGGAGCAGCCAATCGGGGCCAAGCTGACCTATATAAAAAGGGAGCTGTAGGGCAGAGGAGGACAGTTCTGTGCTGGGAGCCCAGGGAGGAAGGACGGACTGTGTCTCTGGAGGGCTGAGAGAACTGTCCGCACCCTGGACAAAACAGTGCTGCTAGCAGGGACTGTGGGAGTGAGAGACAGCTCCTGGTTGGCTGCTGGGGTTTGCAGGCTGAGGCCCTGGGGCCATGAGGAAGTGGAATGACAATTTACTGCAGTAGCCACTGAGGGAAGTGGCTGAACAGCGGATTGCAGGTCCCCTGGAAGGGGGAGCACAATGTGTGGCACGGCTGGAGGGCTGTCTCACTGAAGAGGATGCTGTGGTCCTTGGAGAGATGTGGGTCCTAGAGCAGGAGTGATGGCAGCAAGGCACCATCCAAAGAAGGCGCACTGACACGCAGTGCTAATTCCCAAGACAGCCAGCAGGAGGCGCCACAGTGGTGAGTGAGCCCCGTTACACTGCTGCTAGCAAAGCTCAAGGCCCCAGAAGGGATCTGTGTCGTATCAAAGTGTCACATTCTGGGGTGCAATACAGACCAGTGAGGAGTTGTGTCACCACTTGCCCTGCAACCCTGGTGCCTTACTATGCTTTTGCTGCTGTAGCTCCTAGCATGGGATGCTCACGATGCAGGTCACACCCTGAAGTGGCTGTTTGCTAGACAGCTCTAGTTCAGCAGCTCTGACCTCAACAGCATGTCTACTTCCACCAGCCTTGGTTACAACCAGCCAGGTGACCCCAGCACACTCCCAGTCCTGAATTTCTCCAAAACCATGTGATCTGCAATATCCAGCCCCCTTCTGAACAGCTCAGAGAAGTGATAAGGTCTAATTGTTCCTCATAAGAGGCAAAGGCACATCAGCTTTTTAACTTAGGTGGGATAAATACACCTTTCTCTTTAAAAACAGCATTGAATTGGTTTATAGTAAAAATAAAACAAATGTATTAACAATAGGATATAGGTTAAATGATGCCAAGAAAAAGGAGTAAGTTAGAAAGGGTTACAAGCAAATAAAAAGCAAAAACACGCATCTAAAAGTCTAAACCTAGCAAAATACAGGTTTTGTTCAAGATGTGTTTTCTTACCTATATTCAGTAGCCAGAGACTTCAAACCCTCCTTGGTTGAAGGACCCGTTTTCATATCTTGTATCTGTCTAGTGATGGATAATTTAGGGGTCCTCTGCCCCTCCCTTTATAGTGTAGTGAAGCTCTGGAAAGCATATCTCTCAAAGTTCATTGACTTTGTTTCAAAAGGCAGGATGACCTCATGCTGTTCTTCCCTTCCTGTGGTCTTCCCATACCCCAGGTGATTTCTATGTAAATGGGCTTTCATTGTTTTGGTCACACATTGAACATGTTCTAGCGACATCATACAGGGGGAATTCATAACTGTACATATAATCTTGCTACATACATTTCACCATTGTATTGTTGACCAGAGAATTATTTGTTTTTAAATGATACCCCATAAGGCATATTTTGTACAAAGATTATCACAATAGTGTGTAAGGTCTGAATACTTCGGTGCTTTGGGTACAGGTTTTGGCTTTGGGGAGTGCAGCCTACAGCTGTAGAACAGATGTTAGTAACTTCCTCCACAGCACATAGGAGCTTCCCAAGATCTCTAGATGCATTATATTTAGATATCTCCAAAAGTCACTGACCTCTCCAGCAGTACAGTGCCCTGTAAACTCACAATGGGATGATGATAAATGGAGCCTATTTATTCACCATCTAGGGCATGCTCCAGTGATCTACTCTTCTAGAGACTATAGTACTGACAGCGGAGCCACTGTCATTTCCTTTCTGCTGAAGGTGTTTATCTGGGAGAACAAAAAGCTTGTGTCCCTTTAAAAAAGGGAAATACAACTTTTGCAACAAATTTCAAATCAGCTTTCGTAGATTCCTAGGACAGAAGGAACCACTGTGATCATCTAGTCCAACTTCCTGTATGATGTCATGGAACTTCCCCACAGTAATTCCTAGAGCAGAGCTTTTAGAAAAACATCCAGTCTTGATTTAAAAATTGCCAGTGATGGAGAATCCACCATGGCCCTTGATAAATTGTTCCAATGGTTAATTACCCTCACCGTTTACTGATCCATTCACCCAACTACCCCCCTGCACATACTCACAGGGGCCATGCACAGTCTAGTCCTACATGTTTAACCAGTTCAGACTAGATTTCTTGACTGCAGTGGCTAATTAGGGAATTACAAAATATTGATTTTTTTTAATAGGCAGCAGGAAAATATTTTTGTACTGTGAAGCCAGGTGAAGTTCACTGATAAACTGCATTTGAACGCAGACTGCCATCTCTGTGTAATACATCTTTCCTCTTATCTTTCAGCAGTCTGTGAAATCAGCACACACTCTCCCTCATTTATTACCTTACCTTTTTGCTGGATATTTTTTATTTCTGTGCCCTCTCCACCTCTTTTTTTTTTTAAGTCCTTTTCTAAGCAAAACACAAACCCAATAATGTGAGAATTCAAGGCGAGCTTTTGGACCCATGAGGCTTGATTCTCCAAGGCTTTGCATATTCTGTAGTCATTTTATACTCACATCACAGATGCAAATGATTATTTAAGGTGCAAGGCAGTGGAGAATGTGGCCAGTGATGTTTGGATGCATTTGTAATTGGGCAAAATTAGTTCATTCATTAGTACTTGCATGTATAGCCACAGATTGTTGCATCATAGATTTGCCATGTGTGCACAGCATGGCTATCACATTTCACCGGAGGACAGGATGCATTTCAGTGGTGGGTAGATGATCTCTGTGCAAAGTCTGAAAGCTTCAAAATCCTATTGAAAAATAGCAAGTACAGATGCATTGGTAGCTATGTACAAACAGCTATGCATATTTATCACACAAGTGATTCATTTTGCATTTGCCAACTAGCAGCAGCCAGATCTTTTTTTGGGAAGTGGCTTGGAGTGGTTTAAGGAATCACCCAGTTGTTGTTGGTAGTGGAGACAGAGGGATTATTCCTGTAATACTTCTTATTGCTTCTCAGGTCAGCCTCATTCTCTGAGGATTAAATTAGAGGATCAAATGTACAATCTGGGAAATTTTCCAGATGCATTTTTGACAGAGTGCAATGCTGCTGTAACACAGTCACACTAAGCAAAATCCTCCTCTCTGTCGCTGCAGAAGGGAATGCATACTACTTGCATGTTTTGTGTGCCCTGGGACTTCAGTTTTCCTCTAGGGCAGGGGTGGGCAAACGTTTTGGTCCGAGGGCCATATCTGGGTGGGGAAATTGGATGCAGGACCATGAATATAGGGCTGGGGCAGGGGGTTGGGGTGCAGGAGGGAGTTTGGGATGGGAGTGGGGGTGCGGTGTGCTGGAAGGGGCTCAGGGCAAGGGGTTGGGGTGCAGGAGGGGTACAGGGTGCAACACGGTGCTCAGGGAAGGGGGTTGGGGTGCAGCAGGGGGCTCAGGGCCAGGGGGCAGGGGGTTGGGGTGCAGGAGGGGTGCAGGGTGCAGAAGGGGGCTCAGGGAAGGGGTGCAAGAAGGGTTCGGGGTGCAGGTTTCGGCCCAGCACCGCTTACCTTGAGTGGTTCCAGGGTGGCAGCAGTGTGCAGTGTTGCCAAGGCAGGCTCCCTGCCTGCCCTGGCCCCCGCCACTCCCGGAAGCAGCCAGCACCACGTGTCTGTGGCCCCTGGGGGAGGGGAGGGGAGGGCAGAGAGCTCCACACACTGCCCTCACCTGTGGGTACCTCCCCCAAGGTCCCATTGGCCGCAGTTCCCTGTTCCTGGCCAATGGGAGCTGGGGGGGGGCGGTGCCTGCAGACAAGGGCAGCGCGCGGAGCTCTTTCCCCCCCCCGCCCCAGAATCAAACCCAACGTATCCAATTATTCATAAATGTAACTATTTCATAATTTATGTGAATGACAGTGATACAGCCATTGTTCAATAGCCTTTGAGCCTGGGGGGTCAGATCTGGGTTAGTTTTCCCCTTGGGAAGCACAAGAAGATTCCTAGATCTAAACATACAAATGTTTTCTAGCTCTAAGATTTCATAGTAACAAAATTAAGCAAATACACTTTGATATTGTTAAAGTATATTTTATCTGGTTGTAATAAGTGGAATGTTGTCCACTGATTGAAGTTGGTGGGGTGAGGTGCTGGGAATCCTGGGCTCTGTTCCTGGTTCTGCCACTGACTCACTTGGGTAACATATTTACTCACTCTTGGACAGGGCTGGCTCTCCCGGTTTTGCCACCCCAAGCAACGCGTCCACGGCAGCAGTCCGTGTGCTGTTAGGGCAGCACGCGCATTTCCTCTGCAGCGGCGGCAATTTGGCAGCAGCTTCTATCTTCAGCCGCCTGCGACAGTGGCAATTTGGCGGTGGCTTTTTGAAGACAGAAGCTGCCACCGAAGTGCCGCCGCTGTGGAGGAAACGTGTGTGCCTCCCCTTACACATTGCCGCCCCAAGCACCTGCTTGGAACGCTGGTGTCTGGAGCCGGCCCTGCTCTTGGCTTCAGTTTAGGTATCTGGAGAGGATAATATCTACCACAAGGAGTGTTAAAAGACTTCATTAATGTTTGTAAAGTGCTTTGCAACCCTTAGATGAAAAGTGTTATGTAAATGCAATTTATCATTATTATTAAAGGTTTTGGGCACATTTTCATACATTGTTGGAGTATTGTGTATATTAACACCATCCTGTTGCAGGGTAAATTTCTCTTCAGCGATGCTCCTGTCCAGAATGCTGAAAGAACTTGCACAGTCTTGCTGCACTTGGACAGAGTGAGTTGGCGGTGATTGGGATACTGTTTGCCAAGTTAGTCTAATCACTGACCTCACCACCACTGCTGAACCTGACAAGTACACGTGTGCTCAATTTCATCATGTTGGAGTGAAAAATAGTCCTAAATTTACGTAGCTGCTTAAATATTTCCATTTGCATCTCTACATAGCAGGTCCAGTTACTAAAAAATAATGAGGTGTGAGATAGACTTCTGTTTCCAGGCTATACTAGGAGCAGATGCAATTTTGACATATAGATCTGTGCAGTATTCTTTCTCGGACTTTTTCCATATTCACCTAGATTCCTTCCCTTCATATAACCATCACAGAAACAAAACTTGGTGCCATCTGCCGGAAGTTTCCCAAGATTACACTATAAAATTTCAATAAGACAGCTCACATAAAACTAAAATGAGTAACTTTTTACAAATGAAGAGAGATAATGGCTTGTGTTGTAACCTTTGATTATAAGAACAAACATTTCTCTCTTAAAATGCATTCATATTTATAACCAAAAAGCTATAATGTCATTTCAGTTAGGTTATTCAAGTAACTTTATACATACAGTACTTGGACACAAAAAAGTCTTAATTCAGTATTTGTGAAAGGTCCCTTAGCAAGAATAGAAGAGAGCACTGTAGATGTATGCACTTGAGCATAATTTGCAAGTCCTCAAATAGCAGCTGTTACATTAATGAGTATACGCAGCTGACTTTTACTTCATCTGTTCTTAATGAGGTTCAATGTAATTTCTTCTTCTGTTTTATTCATTAAAAGCTTCAGAGAATTTTAGTTCAGTTTTGGACTTACCAGACTCCCCTGGGAGCAATTCCAACCACCTATCCCTACCAGTGTGTCAGAAATCCTTTATTATGTGACTTGTTAGGGACTACTGGAATTGAATTGCCACCTAATGCATCTCAAACAGCTTTTTGGCAGCCAAGAATAGCCAATCAACTATCTTGTAATTCTGTCTCTTTATTTGTATTCAGTCTATCTCTAATTAGCTACCTCAAGTGGAGAAAATACTCAAAGGCTAAATTTCTTTAGGTATGTGTGTACGTTAAATTTCATTAACCCAGTCTGTTTTATTTCTTTGCCCATTTCTCACTAGGAAGCACCTCTTCTGATGAAAAATTGTAATGTTCAGAAGTGCCCTCCTAGTGATAGATGGACGAATGAATGTGGTATATATAAGGATAGTATTTGAAAACTGTCCCAAACCAGTACTCTTTCTGAATTAGGACAATTGGATAATTTCTCCTTAGAAGCAGCCCTTCAGCTTTTAACCCATGAGCCCAGACAACCCATTTTGACCCACGCCCAGAGAGACTTTGCATTTTTGGTCAGGATTCTCAAATACAGGGCCGGCTCTGGGTTTTTTGCCGCCCCAGGCAAAAAAAACCAAAACGGCCGCCCGCGGCCCCGGCCGGGGCACCGGCGGGGAGGGCGGCATGCCCGCAGCCCTGCTGCCCCGGCCGGGGCGCCGGCAGGGAGCATGGCATGCCCATGGCCCCGCTCCCTCGGCCAGGGCGCTGGCGGGGAAGAGCGCCGCCCCCGGCGGCTTGCCGCCCCAGGCACGCACTTGCTGCGCTGGTGCCTGGAGCCGCCCCTGCTCAAATAGTAAAGCTTTGCCTGCATCTTTCATTAGCAATTTAGCCTCATGATGCTAACTAAATATTCCACAGCATCTGTCAGCGTTAACCTTGCACTCTATCAAAGCTAAGTTATGATAAGGCAGTGTTTATACCGCAGCAGTATTAAAAATAAAAAGGCTGTCAGTCAAACTTCTGATGAGACACAGAGTATTGAAATAAATAGCTGATAATGCACAGTGTGTTGAAATAAATGTGCATTATCAGCTATTTATTTTTATACTAAAATATGCTGTGACAGTAATAGCAGGCAGTGTATTAGAGACAGTTATCAATTATCACCGTTTTGTGAGACAAATTGCTAATTGCTCTGTTTGAAACAAATGTTTTCAGTGAAGACAACATGAATAACTGATTTGCGCTACTCATTTGGAGGCTGTTTGTGTTCTTGGAATTACTTGTGATGGAACACAGTACTGCCCAGTTAAGACAATAATACAGCTTTATTTTGTAGAGAAGCTTTCATGGAAAAATGTATGCCCAAATGCCTTATACTTATGCCAGATGGTTAAAACTAGAGATGAGCCCAACCTAAGATGTCCAGATCTAGCTCTGAACTTCTCAGTTTCCAAACGGCTTTGGGTTCATTGTTTCAGTTGAAGGGTCCATTTGTGTGTAAGGAGCAGGTGGGGGGAGGGGAAGCATTTCCAGTTACAATGGGGAAGAACAGCAGAGTGGGAGAAATTAAGAGGTTTTAAGCAAGGGGGACAAGATATATTTTCTGATGAGATTTGTGAAGAGCTGAAGATTTGATGACAGAGGTACAAGACAGCTGTTCCAGATGGCGGGAGCTGCAAATGAGGAGGCTGCTGTATTAGCAATAGTGAGATTACTTGAATGGGCAGCTCAGAGGCCAACATTGGATAAAAGCGGTGAGCAGAGAGACTGAGATGCTGGACATACAAATAAGTTTAAACTTCAACTAGAAATCTGTGTGGGGACACTGGACTTATATGAGAATGGTGTGATATGGTTGTGCTTCACGTCAGAATGCAGGGAACAGCAATTTATGTATGCTGCAGTCTGGAACTTGACAAGTCCATAGAAAAGAGAGTGACGGTAGTCAAGATAAGAGGAGATGAAGGTATGGATTGGGGATGAGGCAATAAAATTCATCTCTAGTTTTCTGAAGGTGATGACAAATATACTTGTAGAGGTAGTAAAGGAAGAGAAGAAAATTTATCTCTAGAATGAAAGGTCTAAATTGAAGATGGAGATAGATTCTAGTTTATGTTGTCATGATCTTTTAGGAGTTTGAAAATGTGTCTCTGCCTTTAAAATACTCACTGAACCAGAATGCCTGCAGGAATGTTGGGGAACACAGCCATGGGCACCTTTTGAAAGAGTGCAATGTATACCCCATCTTGCACTGCACCTATTCTGCTGACTGGTGCAGCAGGTGAACAGTGCGATAGCTGTATTCCTTTGGTTCGTCTAGTGCAGTGTTTCTCAACCTTTTTAATACAGGGACTGGCATGCTGCCTTCCTAAACTGTGACAGGGAGATCTCAGGGACCAGCGCTCATCTATGGACCGGTCACTGAGAAATACTGGTCTAGTGTCCCTGTTCATCCTAGACATCTTGAGTCTGGGCAACAAAATGGCAGATGAAATTCACTGTTGATAAATGTAAAGTAATGCACATTGGAAAACATAATCCCAACTATACATATAAAATGATGGGGTCCAAATTAGATGTTACCCCTCAAGAAAGAGATCTTGGAGTAATTGTGGATAGTTCTCTGAAAACATCCACTCAATGTGCAGTCAAAAAAATGAACGGAATGTTGGGAGTCATAGAATCATAGACTATCAGGGTTGGAAGGGACCTCAGGAGGTCATCTAGTCCAACCCCCTGATCAAAGCAGGACCAATCCCCAATAAATCATCCCAGCCAGGGCTTTGTCAAGCCTGACCTTAAAAACCTCTAAGGAAGGAGATTCCACCACCTCTCTAGGTAACCCATTCCAGCGCTTTACCACCCTCCTAGTGAAAAAGTTATTCCTAATATCCAACCTAAACCTCCCTCTCTGCAACTTGAAACCATTACTCCTTGTTCTGTCAGCTGCTATCACCGAGAACAGTCTAGATCCATCCTCTTTGGAACCCACTTTCAGGTAAAGCAGCTATCAAATCCCCCCTCATTCTTCTCTTCTGCATACTAAATAATCCCAGTTCCCTCAGCTTCTCCTCATAAATCATGTGCTCCAGCCCCCTAATCATTTTTGTTGCCCTCCACTGGACTCTTTCCAATTTTTACACATCCTTCTTGAAGTATGGGGCCCAAAACTGGACACAGTACTCCAGATGAGGCCTCACCAATGCCGAATAGAGGGGAATGATCATGTCCCTTGATCTGCTGGCAATGCTCCTGCTTATACAGCCCAAAATGCTGTAAGCCTTCTTGGCAACAAGGGCACACTGTTGACACATATCCAGCTTCTCGTCTACTGTAACCCGTAGGTCCTTTTCTGCAGAACTGTTGCCTAGCCACTCGGTCCCTAGTCTGTAGCAGTGCATGGGATTCTTCCATCCTAAGTGCAGGTCTCTGCACTTTTCCTTTTTGAACCTCATCAGATTTATTTTGACCCAATCCTCTAATTTATCTGGGTCCCTCTGTATCCTATCCCTACCCTCCAGGAATCATTAGGAAAGGGATAGATAAGGCAGGAAATATCATATTGCCTCTATATACATCCAAGGTATGCCCACATCTTGAATAGTGCATGCAGATTTTGTCGCCCCATCTCAGAAAAGGTACAGAAAAGGGAAAAAATGATTAAGGGGTATAGGGAGAGATTAATAAAACTGGGACTTTTCAGCTTGGAAAAGAGACAACTAAGGCGGAATATGATGAGGTCTATAAAATCATGACTGGTGTGGAGAAAGTAAATAAGGAAGTGTTATTTTCTTCTCATAACACAAGAACTAGGGGTCATTAAATGAAATTAATAAGCAGCAGGTTTAAAACAAACAAAAGGAAGTATTTCTTTACACAACATATAGTCAACCAGTGGAACTCTTTGCCAGAGGATGTTGTGAAGGCCAAGACTATAACAGGGTTCAAAAAAGAACTAGATAAATTCATGGAGGATAGGTCCATCAATGGCTATTAGCCAGGATGGGCAGGGATGGTGTCCCTACCCTGTTTGCCAGAAGCTGGGAATGGGTGATAGGGAATGGATCACTTGATGATTGCCTGTTCTGTTCATTCCCTCTGGGGCACCTGGCATTGGCCACTGTTAGAAGACAGGATACTGGGCTAGATGGACCTTTGGTCTGACCCAGTATGGCTGTTATAATGTTCTTGGGCACTAGGGCTGGGGTTTTCAACGGCATCTAAAGATGTTAAACATCCAAATGCCATTGATATGTGATGGGTGTTGGAATCTAATTCCCGTGGGTCCTTTGAAAATCCCTTCTGCAAGTTTGAAGCTTCCCTCCCCCCGCCCTCTCTCTCTCTCACACACACACACACACACACGCCTAACTACAATCAAGTGCTGCATATTTGAAAGAGAAAATTGTCAGTTATTTTAATCCCATGTAAAATTTAAAAATGTGATTAAAATATGCAATGGAAAATATGGTTGTTCTATAGTAGTGCCTCTCCTGTGTCTAATATTTCCTTGGGGCACTTATATTGTGGTGTTTGGATCTATTTATATTGTTTCTGGCCCTGGAAGTATCTCCTCTCTATGTTCCAAACTGTGCATCCGTATCTAGGTTAGATCAAAGTCTGAAGTCACAATTAAATGTGGTCGCTTGCATAATTTGGCTGATTAATTGGCCAGTGACCTGGCCTATACTTAGCATCATAGGTCTATAAATTACCATTATGTTAATACAGAAATAATTGCAGGTACTGAGGCTGGTAATAAGTTGCATTTTATATCCTTCTGTAATAGCAATGTTTTATCACTCATTTATTGAGAACAATTATTAAGTTTCAGGCCCAAGGTGCAATGTGCAATTCAGTTGCACACAAATAGTACATCAATTTATAAACCTGTAGGGGAAATGGTAGCTGAAAGGACATGAATAATACCCCAGGCCTGAAGGAAAAAGAGAGGAAATAAAATGAAAAAAGAAAAAAAAAAACCTGCCAAAAGTATGGTCCTTTGAGTGTAACCTAGATACAAAAGAGTGCTGCCTTTCTTCACCTACCCTACCCCCATATCTGAGCTGTATGTGTATCAGCACTATATGCTTTTGTGAAGGATATCATACTTTCTAAGAGGCACAACAAAGTAAACTGAAAGCTTGGGGAGCTCTTATGAAGAAATAATAGGAGTCGTCATGCTTGTGTGCACAGACACAACGTTATTGTTGTTTTTAATCAGAAAACCTGGTACAAACTACTAGGAGGGCAACACAAATACTAAGCACTCCCATGGCTCTCTGTGCTTTATGTTCACGCTTGTGGAAACAGAGCATGCATGATTAGTCTCTAACATTCAGTGAACAAAACAAAAAATTTTATAACATACAAAAAAAACCCGTATTCTGAAGAAAAACTGATGCAGAATAAGTGTCCCTTTGGAGACTGATGATGGTGTAAATACTCCTGCTGCACTGAGTTCCCTTCTCTCTCCTTCCGAGAAATGATAGTGGGCCCGCCTCTCATTGAGAGTAGTTTGGCTCACCTTCCACATAGCTGCCTCTTTTCTGTCTTGCTCTGCCAGCTTGCATTACCTTTATTTATATTGAGCATAGTAAAGCCCAGCCTCTGAAATGCTGAAAGGCTTTTGTCTCATTTTGGCTGAGCTCAAAAATACGAGGTGTACTGAAGTGACTTCTTTCTGTCTGGGATACAGGACCGTTCCCGACACATGTTCATTAGCACAGCCTGACCTCCCTTTAACCCAGCGGATCTACTTAACAGGGAAACCACATTGCGGAAAGCCGCTAATTGGTTTAAAAAACTCATTTTTTGTTCCTCTAAGAGGGTTTTCTGTAAACTCACTAGAGGAAATGAAACCAGAATGCAAACGGTAGTTTGTAAATATACATATACACATGATGTTTTATATGATGTCTGTCATGCCAACTGCATTCTAAAACTTTACCAAAGTAGGCTAGGTGGTTGAGTATCAGGAAAGAAAATGTTCAGGGTTTTCTTTGTTTCTTTCTGAGTTATGGATTCAGTTTGCTTTAGAAATAAACAATGGCAGAAGGTAAGAAAATTGAAGATTGGATCAAGGAGAAAGGAGGCTGTGTCAGTCATGATTGTATATGAGATGTAGCGTTTGAGGTGAAGTCACAGGAAGAGTGTATCAGACCCTAGAAGCAGGTAACAGAGAAGATTCTCACACCCCCATTGCCAAGATTGTTTGAAGGGAAAAAGAGGAAGTCACTACTAAATGAGATCAGCAAGTGGGATAAAAGCAAAGAAAAAAAGAAAAAAAACAGTAGTAGAGCACAGGGGTGGGTGTGGTATGGATATTCACCTGTGATAACACAGAGAACCCGTAAAAGTATGGATTTGAAGGCCCAGTCATCAACTCTGACCTCCTGTATGACACAGATGATAGAATTTCACCCATTTACAGTGTACTGAGCCCAATAACTTGTGTTTGACCTATGTGTGTTTGAGCTGGCTCGCCACTGGAAAAGCTCTCTCTTTATCTATGTCGCTGCTGCTGTTCTAGTCACTTATAGATTGTGTGTTTTTCTTTCTGGACCAAGAGATAGTTTCAGATATAGGGAACAACTCTTGACATTGATATATTTTTGTACCCACTGACTTTGGTAATGCAGGAAATATTACAGGTATCCAATCCACCGTACAGACTAAACATTTAGAGTCCTATTCTCCCATTATAATTAGTAATATCTTGTGCTGAGAGTAATCCAGAAGAAATCAGTGTGACAGTTTGTGGAATAATGTATTATTCATTGAGACTAAAGAGACACATTTGGGCCCTTGATATTTAATAGTGAAGTTATTTGATTGGTCCAACATTTTTGTGGTTCTTATCCTCATGTTGTTAAGGTGTTTTGCTAGTTTGCAGTGACTTCCTGCGGCCAGGTGAAGGGGAGGTTGTTGTGACTGAGGACCATAAAGAAATTGGAAAATCCTTCATTGCAAGCCTCTCTTTTTGTTTAAACAAAGTACAGTAACTCCTCACTTCAAGTCATCCCGCTTAATGTTGTTTCGTTGTTATGTTGCTGATCAATTAGGGAACATGCTCATTTAAAGTTGTGCAATGCTCCCTTATAACGTTGTTTGGCAGCTGCCTGCTTTGTCCACTGCTTGCAGGAAAAGCAGCCTGTTGCAGCTAGCTGGTGGGGGCTTGGAACCAGGGTGGACCGGCAGCCCTCCCCCACCCCCATCAGCTCCCCACTCCCCTAAGTTCCCTGTGCAGCAGCTGCCCAACGGGCTATCAATTGCCAGCAGTTTAGCTGTCCCTCCCTCCCCTGCCAGGGCCGGCTCTTGGTTTTTTGCCACCCCAAGCAAAAAAAAATTTTGTGGCTTGTACACGTTTGCACTTTGCAGTGGTTTTTTTTTTTTTTTTTTTTGGGGGGGGTGGGGGGGGGTTTGACTGTTTAAAACTAAAAAAAAATGAAAACAGAGAATTTGTAGTTAGTGAAATAAAACAATTTCCTACTAGTGTACTCATTTAATTTTAACAAAATCACAACTACAAACAATTTAGGTTCAACTATACACAGTAATGAAAAACGTTAGTGTCTTCTTTTTTTAAAATACTTATTTGAAGTATGAGATAGTTTTTCTAATTCTTTTTGCCGTTTCTCTTGAAAGTCATTTTCGTTTTTGTCCCGGCATTTTAGCCCTATAACCACTGGCACTGATGCAACACAGAAAATGGCGCGAATGGTGCTGATAGGGTGGCACAGTACACAAGTAATCGTGATTTCTGATTTAATTAATCAATAACTATTAACGTTAACACATTTACGCACGTTCACATTATGAGTGACCATGTCACGATGTGACACGATATTTTTCACGTCATGCTCCTATCGCACTACTGGAGATTTTTTTTATCTTCATGTATTTTTTTCCATACATTGGTGGATTTTTCCAAAAAAAAAAGGATGGCCAGAATGCCGGCTGCCGCCCCTGGAAATGTGCTGCCCAAAGCAAGTGCTTGCTTTGCTGGTGCCTAGAGCTGGTCCTTCCAACTGCCATGTGCTGCTCCTGCCCTCTGCCTTGGAGCTGCTCCCGGGAGCCTCCTGCTTGCTGTGCAGGGAGACGGGAAGGGGGGGGGGGGCTAATGTCAGGGTGTCCCATTCTCCCTTGCTCCTGCACCCCGCTTACCGCTTCTCCATATAGAGCAGGGTGGGGACACGGAGGGAGAGAGACAGAGAGAGCTTGGGGCAGCAGCTGCTGTCTCAACTTCCTGATCCACTTAAAAAGACAATGTACTTAAGAGTGGGGTCAGCGTACTTAAAGGGCAATGCACATCTCTCTCTCTCTCTCCCACACACAGGGTGTGTGTGTCTGTCTCTCTCTGCCATGCTGTCTCCCCTCCCTCCATTCATGCTGTCCTGTAGAGCGTGATGCTACATTAACAACAATGTGTTAACCCTTGAGGTCTCAGCCAAAAGCTAGTTCATTATTTATCAGTAAGGCATTCCCTGGGAAATATCCCACTCTCTTCCACTCTCTAACTTCACCACCTCAACCAAGCTTCACAATCATCATCGCTGTGGACAGTATTAAATTGTTTGTTTAAAACGTATACTCTGTGTGTGTGTGTGTGTATATATATATACATATATATAAATATATAGTTTTTTATCTGATGAAAAAAATTTCCCTGGAACCTAGCAACCCCCCCCCACACACACACACACATTTACATTAATTCTTATGGGGAAATTGGATTAGCTTAACATTGTTTTGCTTAAGGTCGCATTTTTCAGGAACATAACTACAACGTTAAGTGAGGAGTTACTGTAGTGGGGGAGGAGGGGCAGTGGCGAAGCTAACCCTATTAACCCCCTATCTATGCCACAGGTACTCCATCTGTTAAATAGTCAGCTGGAAGAGGATTCCTGTCTTTAAAAAAAAACAACAACAACACCCTCACCACTAGGAAGATTTTTTGTTGTTGTTCTGCCTGATTGTTCCTTTCCTTGGCTCCATCTTGTTGCTTGAGTGCAACCCCCATAAACCATTCCTCTTCTTCCTATGAGCTTTACATTCTTCATAAATGTCTAGGTAGTTATTATGTCTCCCCTAAATTATCATTCAATCACACCAAGCATCTTTAGTCTTTAATCTTTTCCTCCTAGTTGATCCTTCTGGCCCCTTAATTATTTTTGTTGTCTTTACCAGAATTACCTACAAACAACCTCAAAGCTTATGCAGAAGCTGTAGCCTGAAATAAATGTCAACAGTACAATTTTAGTGAGCTCACGTGTAAATCCCTAAAAATAGGATGTTGATGATACAAAAACAGGCAGCACTTTTTATTAATAATTAATATTGTATTTTTAAAATTAAAGTACATACATATATAATATATTAATATATTGCAACTATAAAACACAATACAAGTGACTAACAGATCATGATGTAGACACCTCGTAACTATTTACTGTGCAAAGCATTCTCTCAGTAATCACTAGTGAATTATATGTGAGCAAGTTGATATTGTGAAAAAGAAGTTAATAAAACAAAATAATCGAAAAGAGAGAACAGTAGAGAGTGGTTGTGATGGGGTGTCCACCCCCACACAATGCCTGAAGGGGTGAAGGTGGCTAGCTGGGCCAATTAACTGCCCAGGTTGCACCTGGAGGAGGAGGCAGGGAGTAGAGCTTAATTAGATGAGGCTCAGCTGCACAGGAACAGGAAGGGGCTGTATAAAGCCCAGTCACTGGGAGCAGCTGGGGCTGCAGGGAAGTAGTCTGCAGCTATTCCCTAGATGGAAGGAGGTGTGTTTGGGACTACAGAGGGTAGTCTACAGTTATTTCTTGGGAGGTGGGAGTTTGGGCTGGCAAACCAAAGGGAGCCAGGAAGGTAGGAAAGGCTCAGGGGAAAAGCAGCAAGGTATAGGATAGTGCAGGCCTTGGATTTTGATCATAGGGTCCCTGAGCTTGAACCTGGAATAGAGGGTGGGCCTGGGTTCCCCTACCAGCCATCAGGGAAGTGGCACAGACCAGCTAGTGGAGAGCGGACAGTTCACTCTGGAATACTTTGATACCCTGGAAAGGGAGAAGTATACTGACCTGGCCAGAGGGCTAAGTCACAAACAGGAAGTTGAAGCTCCTGGAGCGAGAGGGGGCCACAGGATGAGAAAGGTTGACAGGTAGGCCGCCAGAGGGTGCAGCACCTGGAAGGAGATAATCCCCTGAGTGACCAGGAGGAAGCGCCACCTGCGGTGAGTGGCTCCATGACAGGGTGATACCAACTTATCTCCATATATCAGCAAAACTCTGTCATGGATGCATGTGTGGTACGTAAGGTAGTGATGGGACACACAGAGGTAATTTCTCACAATACAGGTCACAAAATGAGCCCTACATTACATACCATATCCTGCATGTTTTTCTCAGTGCTGCACGTGAGTAAAGAGTAGGGCATTACATGAAATCATAGCAATCATTTTTGGCTTGCCTTAGAAAGGGAACCTCATCACATTTTGTAATATTTTATAAAGCATTTTTCCTCGCTTCTACACATGGGGTCAGCATAGATGTCCAGTTCCTCAGAATGATCCTTTTGGGAAGTTAAGGGTCTATCTTTTTCCATGGGCCTAGAGAACATGTACACAAAAAGTGCTCCTTAAAGGAGTGCCAATAACTCATTTGTTTTAGCAATCCTCATAGTCTTAGCAATTGAATTCACAATCACACTGCAAATGACAGGGCCGGCTCTAGGCACCAGCACAGAAAGCGCGTGCCTGCGGCAGCAAGCTGCAGGAGGCAGTGTGACGGTTGCCATGAAGGTGGCAGTCAGGCAGCCTTCGGCGGCATTTCTGCGGGAGGTCCACCGTTCCCATGGATTCGGCGGCGGGTCTGCTGACACCGCAGGAGCACCTGCAGGAGCGCCCGCAGGACCGGTGATCTCCCACAGAAACGCCACCAATGGCTACCTGACTGCTGTGCTTGGGGCGGCACAAATCCTAGAGCCGGCCCTGGCAAATGAGGGCACGCTCTAGGACTATTGCAGATCAGGTGTAGCGCTTTTGCTTTATAGTCCCTGCTCTTCCAGTATAGTGTATCTGATATGATACCAGGCCAGCACAAGTGGTTGGGAGTCCAACAGCCTGTAAACCAAACTGTCCTGATTCTATGATCCATAGAAGAGCGCTAGATATGTTGACGGATCATATTAATCAGCTTTTGTGGGTAATAATCTGAGATTAATCTCCTACAATGGCTTTAAACCAACATTTGTGACTCACTGTCTTTTCAAACACTTATATATGTTTGAGATCAAATTTATTATATACACAGAACTATAAAGTATTGTTCGTTCTGGTGTTAAGGGAGTGGAGAGTGAATTTCCCCTAAGATAGCTAAGTGGCAGATCTTTAGTTGGAGAAATTTTCATAATTGCCTCTGAGGCAGCCCTTTACTACACAGTATGAGAAGTCAGTCTAGAAACAGGAGGGTTTATTACTGCTTTCCCACTTGGGTTATCGAGTGCGGTACTGTATACTTAATAGAGGTATCTGATGCCACCATATTCTTCAATCAGGCTTATTGTCTTTGAAGATACTTCAGAGAAGTTGTGTGAAATAAATTGCTCATCTGTTTGTTGATGTGGGGGGGACGGACATACTGCAGACTATATATTCTGTGCCAAACACACCTTGCTGTTTCAAATTAATTATTATATAATCTAATGGTTTTGTTCAGAAGGTTTTTCCTATTTTGTTCTCAACTTCATAAGCAGAATTTAAAAATAAAACCATGAAAGAGCCTAATGGCTTTAAAAGAAAAGGGGGGAAATGGCTCTTAAGCTGACATCTCCAAAAGGCTATGAAGTTGCTCTTGATATATGCTATAATTCTGCTCCATATCTAGGAAAATTTAAACAATAAATTACCACCCCTTGTGTGTCCTACATCTGCATTTACCATAGGATATCAGTGTGACGGGTTGGGGCCACAGAGACCTGCTTGGTGCTGCCACCTGGTGTGCCAAGGCTACTTCTGCCCCTGCTTCCAGGCCTTTTCCAGCTTGGGACTCCCGAATCCTGTCTGTTTTGAGTCAGATTCCACCGATCTGCTGCAAACACAGACCCAGGTCCGAACCAAGTCCACTCCCCACTGTAAGGCCCCTGGAAGCGCTCTTGCCTTTGACACCCAGCTGCTCAACTCCAAGGAGGTTCAAACCCTTAATAAATCCGTTTTACCCTGTATAAAGCTTATACAGGGTAAATTCATAAATAGTTCGCCTTCTATTTCAAAGATAGAAAGATATGCACAACTGTTTGCTTTCCCCAGGCACCAACTCGTACTCAAGGAAACTTAATAAGTAAAAAGTGATTTTAATAAGTACAGAAAATAGGATTTAAGTGAGTTCAATTAGTGGCAGACAGAACAAAGCAAGTTACTTAGTAAAATAAAGTAAAACACGCACGTCTATGTCTATTCAAAGTTGACACAGGTAAAAGCCTCACCAGATTCGGATATTTTCCTTTTTACAGGCTGTAGAATTAGCCTGGGTCCAGCAGCCGCTCACACCCCCTAGTGTCTTTGTCCTTTGTTCAGTTCCCCTCAGGAATGTCCTTGGGGGTGTGGAGAGCCTCTCCCTTTAGCCAGCTGAAGACAAAATGGAAGGGTCTTGCAAGGGCTTTTATAGCCTTTCTTCCTCTCCCTGCGTAGGATCCAGTTGCCCTGGAGCTTTGGGATCACATGAGCAAGTCACCTGTCCATGCGCCCTAACCAGTCTAACCAGTTGCATCCTTGACTGGGGCCCCGATGTGGATTGGGGTCTGCACCTTCTTTTGTCTGTTAAGTACTTGTACTCAACTTGCACATTCCTTCCTCTGGACCTGGTCCCATGTTCTTACAAAAGCTATGCATAAAACCAGCAAATATAAAACCAATGTTCATAACTTCAACCACAACAATGATACATGCCTACAAACAGGAGGAATAAATTCAGTAGGTCATAACTTTCACAGAAATATGTTACATGGCACATGTAGCATAAAACGTATTCCAGTTACACATATATAGTTATAAGCATCTCCCCATAAAGTTTTATGGGGACACTGTCACAATCAGTTCCTGATATACATTGCATTCTGGGGCATCTTAGTGAATTAGTGGGGCCATCTGCAATGGCAGCCATTGCACTGGAGGAATCTTTTTGCATCCTAGTCTATTGGGTGCAGAATAGGTGGCTGGGAGGCCATATACCCTACCCCTAAGCAGACTATTTCAGGAGAATTTGAGGGGCAAGTGGACCTATTAACAAGTCTCTGAAAAAGCAGGCTGGAGGGGCAGACTGATTCTTTCCTTGAAGAGAAAGGAGTTTAAAAATCACTGCACTTCTCCTCAGAAGACATCTAAGGACCTAACTGGTTGAATCCCATAGGCACTTGCACATGCTTACATCCTATTGAAGTCAAATTAGGACTAAATACACTTTCTACTTGCTTATCAACATAGGATAGAAGAAAAGCTAAAGTGAAATACGTGCTTAAGAGCTTGTTGAACCAGGGCCCAAAAAACTAAAAGCAAGTTGGGGTGAACCTGTTTGCTGTGGGAAAAGAAAGCGTGAAGTAGAAGGCTAGGCCCTGAATCTTCTTATCTTTGGTCCCTTCAGAGGTTGGAGATGTAAGGGACATTTCTTCCCTTCTCCTCCTTGCATGTGTAGGAGCAAAAGGAAGTTCCCGGTTGGCAGCAGCTAGCCAGAACTAGATCTGGTCAGCATGTGTGAATGTGTGTTCATCAGCCAAATATCACTAATAATAATGCTATATGGAAAATCTCAAATAATTGATTCATCCATCCATGATGGTTATCCAGTCAACCACTGAGAAACCTTTTCCTCCATTCGTTAAGCATAGAATTGGAGTTGGTTTGAAAATGTATTGTATTTTCTGCCAAAAAACAAAAAACAAAAAACCCAAAGAAGATGAAATATTTTCATTTTCATCAAATTTTAGATTTTGCATCTCAAAACCAAACCTTTTAAACAAGTTTTGACCCAGAATATTTGACCATCTCTAACCAGAGTGTCTGGAAATGGATTTGTGAACAGACCTAAATTCAGATATCTATCAAAATTAATTTCTGTTTTGGAATTTATATAATATAAATTTGGGGCGGGGGGCACTCTGAAAAGCTCCTTGTGCCTTGAAGTGTGAATAAAACTGGTGATAATGTAATGATCTGAAGCAAAGGTCTTCATTCACTGAATACTTTGGCTGAGAGGAAAAGTTGCCAATTGAAAGCAAAAGTGCCGACTGCTTTTGGGAAATGCTGATGTGTTAAATGCTGGTCTGTTGATCAAACATGCAGTAGGATTTCCTTCACCAGTTGGGGTTTTTTCTGAGTTCTCCTGGTATTTTTCTCTTATGCAAGAATTCCCTGTCCATGCTTCAGTTGCAAATGAGCACCCTTGATCTATCTGTTTAAATTGTTTAGTATAATGTGTTTGTGTTATACATAGTTCCACATCCACAATTACATTTGTACCCTAACTAATGTATAAAGGATATAAAATCCACATTTTTCAAAGCATAAGGCAACCACTAATTACTTAGATTACAAGGTCTTTGAGGCAGGGACCTTCTTTTTGTTGTGTGTGTGCAGTGCCTAGCACAGTGGGGTCCCAGTCTATGACCAGGGCTCCTAGGAGCTATGGTAGTAGAAATAATAACTGCACAGCCTTAGGAACAAACTTATCCTATGGGTAAATTATCTTATTTATCCATTATAGGGTTCTTATGCCTTCCTCTGAAGCATTTGGTAATGGCCAATGTCAGACCAGCGTGCTAGGCAAGATGGACTTTCAGACAGATCCAATATGATGATTCCTGTGTGCTACATTTTGGAATCTGACCAACCTATAGGTGGATGAAAAATCCAGGAGCAGCTCCCGAATTTAAATAAGTGTAGTGCATTGACTAAGCATCATCAACAAATGCATTTTATGTGGGTATAATCATTTGAAAACATGCTTTATTATTTCCTTTACAAAAGTCTAGCAACAGTTATGATAGAACGCAGATTAATTTTGTATGTCCGTTGAGTATAAAATGAGGCATGCATTTGGTTTGTACACAAAACAAGACATATGTAAAAGTGTATACTGTAGGGATAAAATTAGATATTCCCACAGTGCCTTGGAATGTACAAACTACATTGCTAAAATTAAACCACCCCAAAACGATATTAAATTGATGTTGAGGTCTGACTATAACCCATTGGAGCAAGGAAATTCAGAGGTAAGGCTAAACATCAGATGCTACTCTATGTCCTTAACAAGGTTCTTGTGCCTTATTTTGATTTCCCCTTGATTGACAGCAGTGTAAATAAAGAATGCTATCAATTTGTCTTAGGTGTTTCTAAGGTTCCTGTTTAAAAAGGTATCTTAGTGCTGGACATATAATTTACTTAATACCACACATGCCCCAAGGTCATCTTACCTTTCCACGTTATATTGTCGGTTCTTCCTAGTCTCTGGTCTGCATAATGCTGAGCCCTCATGGGAGGTGCTGAACATCCTCACTGAAGTCAGTGGCAGTGGAGGGCACTGAGCACCATGCGAGTCCTTGCTGAGATTCTTTCCACTTAGTGTCCCAAGAACTGAATTCAACTCCAGACTTTGTCACTCAGGTATCTTTATTTGGCATATAGCAATGCTAGTCTGATTTGATCAGACTCAAATGCAGGAGGTAGATGCAGGGTACATCACAGCTCCAGAGTTATCCTCTTCTTTTATATACATTTACATATTTCCTTGCATTTACTATACATTGCATCAAACACTCTGGGATTGGCTTGGTTACTATGTAGGAGCCCATCCCTTTACAGCATGCGCTGTCCACAAACTGTTCATGTTCGAGCTACTCTTTACCTCATTTTAGGTTCCAGGCCTATCTTACCTGTTCTTATCTTGTCCATTGTAAATGATTCACTGGATGTTACCCCTTATCTTTGCTGGTACAGGCATTCTGTTTCCAGCCTGCTGATCCATTTAGCTCCCTAATCCCATCTTCCAAGAAATGATGCCTCACCCATATCCAGTTACTCATGTCAAACCAGGCCTACATTCCACTGCATTGGTATTTCTGTTTTATTTTACTATTCGTTTCATTTGCATCATAGTTTTGTCGTTCTGTGCTTTCTTTAAGTTCACTACCTGGTAACACATTCCCAAGACCACAATAGTTGTAATAATTTGAACCACCATTAATACTAGGCTCGAAGTATGGACCAGGGAGTGCAAGCTCACCAGGGTGTCTCCGCTGCCTGTACAGTGCTGTCTCCAATTTTCTGTTGCTTAGCTATTATTTGGGCAATGGGTGGGCACCAATTGCTCTGTTTTCCTTTGTACTAAATTAGTGATGTTAATGGACAAGGGAGGCATGGATCCAAGGAGATTGGTCACCAGTGATTCCTATTCAGTGTTATCTGTCATCCTCTGTAATGTTTTTCTTAATCTGCACTTTTGGCCATAGGGCATGGGTCCCAATCTGAGTCAGAGAGGTGAGGTTCAGACCAAATCTACCCAGGCTCCCATGGCATGGTGTTGTTTCCACTGAAAAGTTGTGGTATTCCTGTTTCACTTGCTCTTTAGTGACTCACTAGTCAGTCCCAACCTCCCTCACTTGTGGTGGGCTCTTTCGTGCTGAGCACTCAGAACCGTCTGCACTTGATTCGTTTACAGCTAGCTGTGTTTATTCTCCTCCTCATGTTTCCATCTTCACACTGGGTTAATGCTGTTTACAGGTCCCATTCTCTCTTGTACCCATACTGTTAACAGTTCTTTAGGAATCCCTTTCCATCTAGGAATATCAATCATAATTGGCACAGTCGAATTATTAACTTCATGTAGTGCCCCAGATCCAAGACCTTCTAGCCTTGCAAATTTTCTTCCCCAATATTATAAATTCCATTTTCAACTAGCATGCTCGAGATGAGCATACTGTTTAACAATCTTGACCTCCCTCTACTTTATTTCTTCTATTCCTTGAGTTAAATGCATAACAAGTTTAGTATCATATATGCTGCAAGCGATTGCTTGAGAAACATTATTATTCAATGAATTACAGTATTTACAGATATATTTGTTCATTTCAAAGTTTGCACAATGGGGTGCATAATGCTTATAGTCAGTGCCTCCTGCTGTAAAATTGTACTAATTCCATCCAGTTTTTTAATGGCTTGACCAAATCCATCAATTAACAAGTTAATTTTAAGGTTTAATTCCTTAATGCCTGCAGAATTCCATAGGAAGATCCCAACTCCATTGCCACCCAGTATGATTGCCACCATATCCCTCTTGGCTCTACAGCTTTTGTGTCCATGAAATATGCCTCCCACCTCATCCTGCTATAGTCAAATGTGTGCCCTGATATTTCAGAGTGGTAGCCGTGTTAGTCTGTATCAGCAAAAATTACGAGGAGTCATTGTGGCACCTTAGAGACTAACAAATTTATTTGGGCATAAGCTTTCGTGGGCTACAACCCACTTCATCAGCTGCATGGAGTGGAAAATACAGGAGCAGGTATAAATACATGAAAAGATGGGAGTTGCCTTACCAAGTGTGAGGTCAGTCTAATGAGACAATTCAATTAACAGTAGGATACCAAGGGAGGAAAAATAACTTTTGTAGTGGCCCATTTCAAACAGTTGACGAGAAGGTGTGAGTAACAGTAGGCAGAGATTAGTATGGGAGAAATTAGGTTTAGGTTTTGTAATGACCCACCCACTCCCAGTCTTTATTCAGGCCTAATGTGAAGGTGTCCAGTTTGCAAATTAATTCCAGTTCTGCAATTTCACGTTGGAGTCTGTTTTTGAAGTTTTTTTGTTGAATTGCCTCTTTTAGGTCTGTTATTGAGTAACCAGGAAGACTGAAGTGTTCTCCTACTGGTTTTTGAATGTTATAATTCTTGATGTCAGATTTGTGTCCATTTATTCTTTTGCGTAGGGACTGTCCAATTTGGCCAATATACACGGCAGAGGGGCATTGCTGGCACATGATGGCATATATCACATTGGTAGATGTGCAGGTGAACAAACCCCTGATGGTGTGGCTGATGTGGTTAGGTCCTATGATGGTGTCCCTTGAATAGATATGTGGACAGAGTTGGCACCGGGGTTTGTTGCAGGGTTTGGTTCCTGGGTTGGTGTTTTTGTTGTGTGCTGTGTAGTTGCTGGTGAGTATTTGCTTTAGGTTGGGGAGCTGTCTTTAAGCGAGGACTGGTCTGTCTCCCAAAATCTGTGAGAGTGAGGGATCATCCTTCAGGATAGGTTGTAGAGCCTTGATGATGTGCTGGAGAGGTTTTAGTTGGGGGCTGTAGTTGATGGCTAGTGGTGTTGTGTTACGTTCTTTGTTGGGCCTGTCTTGTAGTGGGTGACTTCTGGGTACCCACATATATCACATTCGGTACCCAGAAGTCATCTACTACAAGACAGGCCCAACAAAGAAAGTAACATAACACCACTAGCCATCAACTACAGCACATATCTGTTACACCCTGGTGTTAAGAACAACTCCCCAGTATAGTATCTATTAACCTGGGTCAGCATGTATTAGTCCTGCAGCCACTCTCAGAGGGTGGGCAGGGGGAGGGAGAGCAAGAGGTTTGCAAAACGTTGGAGAGGAAAAAATGTCCAGATGTAAATCCAGTCCTGGGGAGGAATGGTGTCCCTAGCCTCTGTTTGCCGGAGCTGGGAATGGGCGATGGGATGGATCAGTTAATGATTGCCTGTTCTGTTCATTCACTGTGAAGCACCTGGCATTGGCCACTGTCTGAAGACCAGATACTGGGCTAGATGGACCATTGGTCTGACACAATTTGACTGTTCTTATGGGTGTGTTTTATAGCGTTAGTTTAAAATTTCCCTTAAGAGAAGAAAATCCTGATGAAGTGATGTTGTGTTTTGTGTGGCGCCAGAAGTACGAGTACCTACCGGAAGAAATGCTTTCTAACCTGCCTCTGCAACCCCCAGATTTCCTGAGTAAAGAGTAAGGCTTCTGTCAAAAAAATGTTATGTTAAATTGTGAAGCAGACAGAGAAATCTATGCTTCATGTACTTTTTTTTTCTGCAGACATCCACCATAGTTCCAGGTCTTAAGTCCAGGCATTTCATGTGGGTCCCTGTTGATGTTGCAAATTAATTACTTACTGTTTTGCTGAGAAACTGACAAACCCATTTGGTAATTCTTAGATGGCCTTGCAAATGTTAAGGCCGGCTGTGAAAGCAATAGCATTTTTGTACCTATCCTCTAAAAGAAAAAGAGAAAAACACATCACAATTTACTGCAACTTCACTAGAATTACAAGAGCTGCTGTTACTAGAGCACTTTTCTGGCCTTACCAAAGTGCTGGCTTTTATTATTAACTGGTCTATCAATATATTTTGTTGAAATGTAGGACATGATTTTCCTCTGATATACACTGGTGTAATTCCTAGAACTTTAGTGGAGTTACTTCTGACATACCAGTGGGGAAAATCAAGCTGTTAGGACTGAGAGTGGGCTGAAACTGTCTGAACAGCAGCAAAACTCTGCCAGTGTTTGCAGGCAAAAAAATGGAGTTAATAGTTGCTTGTTACTTGAAGTGGATAGCTACAGTGTAAATTATCCTTGTCTCCAGAGACTGTTCTAAATTTGGGGGGGTCATTTCTATTCATTGCTCTATGTAAAGCTATAGGATTTGGAGCTACAATCCTCCTTTAGAAAAGGAGGGAGAAAAGTAAAAATAATGAAACTACTTCTATGCTTGTGATTCTGTATGTACATCCCAAGGTTATAGAATAATGTCAATCTGTTTAAACAGGGATGGTTAGACCATTTCAAATCAAAATACTGACTCATGTCCTTAACTAAACTTGCATCTTTTCAGGGGAATAAAGAAAAGGGGTGTGTGTCTGTGTGTCTGTCTGTGGGGGGAGGGAATAGCTCAGTGGTTTGAGCATTGGCCTGCTAAACCCAGGGTTGTGAGTTTAATCCTTGAGGGGGCCATTTAGCGATCTGGGGCAAAAATCTGTCAGGGGACAGTACTTGGTTCTGCTGGTGAAGACGGGACTGGACTCAATGACCTTTCAAGGTCCTTCCAGTTCTATGAGATAGGCATATCTCCAACATGACACACAGAGTGAGAGAATTTAGGGTTGGTAAAAACTGACAACCTTGGAGACTGAAGTTGTCTATCAATGAGAGAAGTTCAGCATAAGCAGCAACAGCAGTACAAGCTTTCCTCGTGCTGTCCCTCCATTATAACTTAAGTCTGAGACGGAAGCAAAGCATTTCTAGGGATGAAAGAAGAGTTGAGTGTGTTTGGCCTATTCAGTCTTTGGCTGCTCTGTTGAGATGGACAACAAGGGTGTCAAATGTGTGATGGTGGATTCTGAGATGTGACACTTGTCCACTAAGAGCTGGACTGTGGACTAAATCATTTCACATAGCCATTGAATAGAATTGTTTTGCTTTCAGTTGTCATGCATTCCAGTATTCATCACAGTAGTTAATTTCATGTTGAAATGTTATATGCCTGTGTGCACACTCAAGTGTATCAAATTTGTAAGCAGCAGGACATGCCTTAACATTCCTCTAAAGGGTGGGTCCCTAAGCCATTTTCATAATAGCATCTTTAACGAGCCATTAAGAATGTCCAAGCTTTTTAGTGATGAAATTCATCACTGGCTCAGCATGTGTCCCTGTTTTAAACAGCCTTGTTTAAAATTGCTACTTATCCAATTACTTTCTTTGCCACTTGGCATACAGCCATTGTCAAAAAGTATAATGTCCAGTTGCCAAGTAAACAGAAAAATTCATCTGCCACTGTTTCTGTTTGCCAAATGTAGGGTAGTATTATCACATTCGGACTTTTATTTCCCAGTTAGGAGGAATGTTTTGCCTACCCACAGGTTTGAAAGTAAATTCATGCGTTCCTCAGTGACAGTTGGTGAGTTCTATAATCGTGCTGATGTTTGTTTTGTGTGTATAGCTACTAATCGGCTGTCTGTGAGAGAATGACGTTTTCCTTCTTGATGGCACAAAAAGCTGTTTGTTATTATGGTGGCCACTTTCCTCAAGAGTAGAACAATAGCTGCATTTTCACCTGGGGTCCTGGGGTCTCTAATCCCAGCTGTAGCACCAGTACATGTTTTACATAGCTCCATACAATAGTCTTTGATCAATGAATTCTAGGATTCAAATAAGGTTGTGGAGTGGAACATCTTCCTCCTCCTATAAAATGAATTCTTGCTCAGGAAGGGTGAGAGTGGGAGCTTCATTTCTTACCATGAGGCAAACCTGCAACCAAACCAGGGCTGCTCACACAGGTGCCCTTCCAACAGAGGTGAGGTGAATCACCACTCAGGCATGCAGCAACAACCCATCTGCACTGACCCTTCCAAAACAGCCTGCAGTGACTCAGCACTCAGGCATGCGGTAGCAACTTGTCCCTGAGCTGAGCCTGAGTCAGATGACCCCCAGACTCAGGTATTTCCCCAACCCTGCCAGAGCTGCAGATCAGTCTGTGCAACACTACCTGGCCAGTAACCTACCCCATGCTGCACGGTGTATCAGACTTTGGAGACGCCCAGCTCCTGTTCCTGCCCCAACCTTGCCTGAGCTCTGTTCTGTTCTTATCTTGTTCTTGCCCTGCTCTGATCTCCCTCCAGCCCTGTTAGTGACCTGCTTCCTGACCTGAGACTCTGACCACCCGGCTTCGAACCCTGGCTTGCATCTGGACTCTGGCTATTGTACTGATTCTGGCTTGTCTATGGACTCTGATCTTGGTTCTGACCTCGACCTGTCCCCAGATCTCAATTCCAGAACCACCCTTGGTCCAGTCCCGGCTCAACATCTGGCTTTGACTTCTGCTCTGACCATTAGGCCTGACAACTGGTAGACAGTGCTGGACACTTATCTTCTCTAAGAATTTGGGGTTGGAGAGTGTACAGTCAAAGACCCATTCTGTTTTAATTGTGTATACACTTATATGCCAATATTTAATGCATATTGTTTGCTGTTGATAAATCGTAATATTCCATTAGTTTAACAGTCTAGTCCCTTATCTATATGGAGAGTTCTCCTCCTGTCCCAGTCTGCCAGTGACTCTAAGTGACTGTCTTGGTGTTTCTCTCCAACCAGTTCATTCCCCCCGCCCCCTGTCAATTTGGGGTTATGGGATAACTACTGAAGAGTGCAGTGAGAAAGCTCTAGATTAGTTGTCCCTGCCTCCTGCTCTTTTATTTTTCAGTCCTGTGTACACATTATCTTAACCAAGCCTGACAGGGAAATTACAGTGCCTTTTTCTCCTCAATTTGATCTGTAGAGAGTCTTTCTCTCAACTGGTCGCTCACTTACAGTGGCTGCTATAAGGCACCAGGCAACCCAACTGTGGCCAGTTTCAAGTGCAGCAATAAGCCAATAAGTAAACAGAAAGTGAGGCAGCATGAGTAATTCTGGTGTACAAGAGATTGAAACAATTTGTCCGGGGAAGGGTGGGAGGTGTCGTCTTGGTGGGGTAGCAGCATCATTCAAGAAAAAGCTCTGTTATGGTACCAGGAGATAAAGTCCTAGACCATTGGTTCTCAATTAGGAGTCCGGGGCCCTCTGGGGGGCTGCAAGCAAGCTTTGGGGGGCCCGCCAAGCAGGGCCAATGTTAGACAAGCTGGGGCCCAGAGTAGAAATCCGAAGCCCCCACCGCATGGGTCTGAAGTCCAAGTCCCTGAGCCCCATCACCCAGGGTTGAAGTTGAAGCCTGAGCAATGTAGCTTGGGGCTAGGGTTGCTAGGTGTCTGGTTTTTTACTGGAACACCTGGTAGAAAAATGACCCTGGAGGGTCCAGTCAGCACCACTGACCGGGCCGTTAAAAGTCCAGTCGGTTGTGCAGCGGGGCTAAGGCAGGCTCCCTGCCTGCCCTGGTTCCGCACAGCTCCCAGAAGCTGCTGGCCATGTCCCTGTGGCCCTCAGGTGCAGGCAGGGGCAGCCAGGGAGGCTCTGTGCACTGCACCTGCCCCGAGCACCGGCTCTACAGCTCCCATTGGCCAAGAACCACGGCCAGTGGGAGCTGCGACGGCGAGGCCTGTGTGCACAGGCAGTGCACAGAGCCGCCTGGCCATGCCTCTGCCTGGGGGCTGCAGGGACATGCCAACCATTTCTGGGAGCTGCCTAAGGTAAGTGCTGCCTGGAGCCTGCACCCTGAACCCCCTCCTGCACCCCAATCCCCTGCTCCAGCCCTGAGCCCTCTCCCTCACTCCAAACCCCTCGGCCCCACCCCAGAGCCTGCACCCCCAGTCAGAGCCCTCACCTCCTCTTGCACCCCAATCCCCTTCCCCAGTCAGGAGCCCCTCCCACACTCTGAACCCCTCAGCCCCACTCCCCGGGCTGGAGCCCCCTCCTCCACCCCACACCCCTCATCCTTGGCCCCATCCCAGAGCTTGAAGCCCCAGCCCAGTGAAAATGAGCAAGGGTGGGGAAGAGCAAGGGAGAGAGGGGGGATGGAGTGAGTGGGTGCAGGGCCTTGGAGAAGGAGATGGGAAGGGGTGGGGCCCGGGGAAGGGCAGGGTAGAGGGCAGTGCAAGGGTGTTCTGTTTCCTGCAATCAGAAAGTTGGCAACCCTAGTGGGGGGGCCCCCTGTTGTGTGGGCCCCCAGACAATTGCCCTATTTGCTACGCCCTGTTACCCCCTAATGCTGGCTTTTATATGCAGAAAAAACAGTTGTTGTGGCACATGTGGGCCATGGAGTTTTTATAATATGTTGCAGGGGCCTCAGAAAGAAAAAGGTTGAGAACCCCTGTCCAAGACTATAATTGCACTCAGGATTTGGGGGAGTTGGTTGCCTATATTTTCCCTTCTTATTAAACATTTGATATAAGTACTTTAAATCAGCTTATTCTCAGTCTCCAGTCTAACCCTAAATATGACATAGCAGGATCCCATCTTTATTCTTTCTCAGAAATTCTTTATCCAGCGTGCTCAGCCACAAGATAATCTGTCAACCTGTCAGCTTCTCAAATTGAGGCAGGGATCTGAAAAGGAAGCTGAGTTCCTTCTGGCTCACACATCAGCGCCGTTCATAAAAAATAGTCAACAGACATTTTGGCCTCATTTTTGAAAGGTGTTGAGCACTCACCACTCCCTCTGGCTTCCGGCCAGTAGATGTTAATGTTGCTTATGCATGAGGCAGAATAGAAAACAGTGTTCTCAGTTATTTTATTTATTCCTTCAGATTTCTAAAATGTAACTAGAGGGGCTCACCCTGTGCTGTAGTTGCCTAGCTGATACATTACTGTCCATAAGCACATCCACCTCAGCCTACCTCTTTCTCAACAGCCTTAATGAAAGGAGATAAAACTGGGCATTTCAGAGAATCAGGAAGGTTAACAAATTTGGGCTCTGGCAGACCATGTGGGGAGTAAGTTCCAAAATTATGGGCCCTCCACAGAGAACACCCTGCTAGCTGCTCCTTCAGATTTCTGTTGAGGCTCCTCTGCTGACCTCAGTTGGAGCTCGCAACCTGGCCATCTCTAAGCCTTAAATAATCATGAGATTGGCTTAATCATGAGATTTAAAAACAATAATGGTCAATTTGAAGTCCTTTTCATTTGCCTTCTGGGTTCACATTTTCAGTCTTTTTCTCTGAAGTGACAAGGACCAGAAACTTTTTTTAAATGAAAGTTAAGGAGCTGAGTATTGAAAAGTTCTCTCTATGTCTAAGAGTGGGTACATTCATATCCAGAGAGGAGATTATTTTCTTTCATATTTGATTGTTCTTTACTTTTTTGGGAAAGCAGGATCCTTGAGTTGTGAAGCAAGATATGTCAAATCTTTTTTATTTTGAGATCTTTGAATAAAAGTGTTATACACTGCAAAGTACTTGACAATGTCAGGACCGTATTATTATCCCCATTTTACAATTGGCAAAGTGATGCACGTGTGATTAAATGACTTGCCCAAGGTCACACAAGTGAGTCAGTGGCAGAGCTGAGAAAAGAATCAATTAGTCTTGATCATCAGTAGCAATAGTAAAATATAATAATATTATGGTAGACCCCAAAGGTCCTAATTTAGATGGGGCTCTATTGGGCAGGGCGTTATACAAAAACAGAAAAACAACAATCCATGACTTGAAGAGGGGCTGTGTATACAACACAGAAAATGAATATGGTGAAGCATTGGTACAGCTTTGTTACATGAATTGTAGGCTTTGAGGTTTTTTTAAATTGGGGGTAGAGGGAGGGAATAGGAAAAAGAAAAGAAGGAAAAGGAAGAGGCACAGCTCATTACCTGCCCAGCCATGGTCAGCAACGTGGGTTTTGTAGGCATCATGGCAGAGGTGAGTCTTAAGGTGAGAGATGTGCCTACACTAACCACTAGACCAAATTCGTTCATGGAGGATAACTCTTCCTGTCCTTTCTCCACCTGACTATTCTGCTTCTTTCAACCCAAGTAACCGGATACTAATCTAAAACCTGCATCTTCTGGGCTAAGCCTTATGAAAAATTATATACTTTTAGCATACTTGAAGGAAACAAACATATACTTGAAGTAAAATGGAAGTAAACTGCAACTTGTATAAGGAAAAATAGATGAGTTGGCAAGTTACACAACATGTAGGGTCAAATTTATTCCTGTTATTACTCCATTAAAATATATGAAGTTACACCAAGTAGAAATTTCATTGTACATGCTCTTCTCTCACTCTCGTGCAAATTGCTGCTGGTGTCACCTCTCCCTATATACCTCCTTTTTGTTACTTCTCTCATGCATCCACTCTCATCCTCCTCTTCTTATCCCTGTCCTAGGTCTTGCTCTTATCCATCCTGTCCTCTTTCCCTTGTAACAATATGTCCATCTTGAGCTGTTCAGAAGCCAGCAGCTAAACTTATAGCTCAGAAGTGACAGAGGTACCTCAGTCAATGATTATACTGCACCTGAAGCTTCATTGCATGCTGCAATCCCATTGGTTGAAATAAAATGAGGCATTTGCGGAGAAACAAAACAAGACCTTTTCCTCCACAGGTCACTTAATCAGAAATGCGTGTCCTTATTGCATGTATACAGGTTGCTGGATTTCAGATGATACCAGTCATTTTAAAATCAGTGGTGCAATGGCAGAGCCTTTCACCAGAAATATATTCATTAATTCATGCACTCGTACAGACTTGGGAAATTTGCAATATAGATATTTGTGACGGTTTTTGAGCTCTTCAATGGTAATGTTCTATATAATTGGAAAGGGTTGTTTTTTCGTTTTGTTTATTTATTAACAGACATTTCAGTCTCTCTCCAACAGAAGCTAGTTCAATAAAATATATTACCTCACCCACCTTCTCTCTTAGGCCACGTTTACACTAGCGAGATTACAGCAGCGCAGATAATAATATATCACCTCTGTGGCCACTTCATTTTGCTGCATGTAATTTTATCGTTATCAGGTGATGTGAAGGGGCACTATGCAAAATAGTTTAAACTTCAAGTTAGACTGACAGTACCTAGGATATAAGGAAATAGACCTTAGAGATGGAAAAGACCTCTTTGATCAAATCTGTTCCCTTTCAAGGGCAGGATGCCATCCCCCTACTACAAGATATGGACGTGGGAAATGTCCTCTGGAATTCAAATATTAGAGTGAGAGAAATACCCACTATTCAACAAAAGACAACTATATTGGCTGTAGATATGTTTTCAAATCAGCTGGAGAAGGAATGAATGAAATCCAGAATCATGAAAGAGTTCTTATTTGTAAAAGTTTCAGAGACATTATTATAAATACTGGTGAGTTTTAAAAGAAAATCATGAAGAAATGACTTGTATGTGGATCTTCTAAGGCAAAAATAATCAAGCAGCTTTCTTTGTAAAGTCAGATTACGGTTTAATTATAGGAGTAATAGATTCAGTATTTTCAAAATTATGCATATCCTGGTATCTAAAAAACCACAGCATTTTTCAATACTTAGAATAAGAAATAGCTCAGGTATCTTGGAGAGTGGATCGGTAACTGCTTGTTAGTGCTGACTTTTAAAATCTGATCACTCTTCCCTTTCATCGATAGAGGTGATCTGTCCATTTGTGGTGGAGGCACACTGCTGTGGGGGCATTATGTGGGAAAGAAGCCTGCTCTGTTAAGTGAAAAAGAACTTCATTCTCCAGGGCAATCAATCTTCCACTAACATTAAATATGCTGCTTAAAATTGACTGATTTATTTCTGAATTGCTCAAAATCCTGACCAACATGGTCTTCCTCTTGACATGGAACAGAGTATGGAAAAGAAATACTGTCTGGCTAAGGACATGAAGTCAGACATCTTGTAATCTATCAACTATAGGATAGGTGCTGAATTCAGGAGATGAATTTCACATTTCCTACCCAAAATGCTAATTTTCATTTCCTGATCCCTCACTACAGATCTTGACCAGAACAGGTAAGTTCAGCTTCATAAACCTCTTTCATTCAAATGCAGGAAGGCCCTCGTGATGTATTGCTTGCCTCAGACATGAGGTGACTTCCATATAAGTTTGTCTAGCTGTAAACATTCAGCTAACAGATGGTATTGAATGCTGGAGTAAAACTACATAACTCTATTCAGCCACCCTGCTAGGAGGTAGGTCTACTGGCTGCTCTAGTATCACCTATTTAAAGATCTAAAAGAGTTGAATAACAAAATTATTCTATACTGAATGTGCAGTTAGAAGAGGGATGACCGTTAGGGGCCTGATTCCTGTCCCACTGAAATCAATGGGAATCTTTTTAATGACTTTACAGGTATGGATCAGACTTTACATCTCTCTGTGACTGCACTGTATTTCTCTCCTGTTCTATATGGAATTCTCCATAAATTAAAATGAATCATGTGAATGAATATAGGTTTATTGCCGATACTGACTTAATTAACTATCACATGATTAGCACTCTTGTTTAGTGTTTGCTTGACCTAATCAGACTCTCTTCCATTAGATTTAATGTACAGATTATCTGGAAGTCTGAAGGTTATAATAAGGATGTATGCACCAAGGAGGGAGAAGAACTATCTGGGGAGATAAAGGAAGGTATAATAGGATGCAATTAAGAGAGGGAGAATTTAAGACACATATTAGGAAAAAGCTCTGCCGACACGATCTATTACACTGAAGAAGCCCCATCACTAGGGACATTTACATCCAAACTGGGACAAACACTATTAAATGTACTCTAGGGAAGACTTATGTATGCCATAGCCATTTCTGATCTATCTATAGGTAATCTATCAACTGAGGAATTGTTAGCCTTATTACTATATAGTCTCCCCCATTTGCGTTTATCTGTTGTGTACTCTGCTTATGTACTCCACCCCCGCCCACCTTCATTAACAAGGCTTTAAAAGGGCTCTCTCCCATGATTGGTTAAACTAGCTATTAGGTAAGTGTATCACTATTTAGTAGTGGAGACCATTGCCCCCACATCCTGGGTCTGATTCACTGACACTCTCCTCTCTTGGCTTGATTTGGGGAAGAATGGGGAGCAGCATTCTAGATGAAGTGCGTGTCCATTACTGAAGAGGTGTTCCTTCCAGTACGTCCATCCTACTAGGAAGATCTATTCTCTTTCCATTCCTTTCCCTGAGTCCCCATCACCTAGGGGAGGGAGAGAGCATGAGACTTCCTTGACTCTCAGTCCCTGCTCCGCACGCTGTAAGGCATAAGAAGCAGAAAGAGCTGGAGACAGGCTCCTCACTCTCCACGCAACTGAGGCTTGGGGGGTAGCTCAAAATTTCAGACACCAGTTACGTAAAATCTTGAGTTTACTATCTAAGATTAATACCACAATGCCCAATTTCTCTCCACAAATGGGTCCAGTGCCCTGCCCTGCTGGGAAGGCCTTTCCCCAATAGCAAAGACAGTGTAGTCATGGTCGAGATATATTAGACTTCCACCAGGGTGCTATCCTTGGATTCTGATATATATCTTTGGTGTTGGTATTTGCCAATACAGTAGGTTAAAGCTTTTGGCAAATGTGTTCTTCTTTACTGTTCTCAGTACCTTCTAAAATTTAGCTACAGTGCTAGAGTGGCCCCGAGGTGTATAACCACAAACAATTTCAGTAAATTAAAAAAAGATCAAAATAATCCCTTAGAATACATGCAGCATGAATTCCAGGATGGGACTGTGCAACACCAATTCCTTAGCACACATTTGATTATGTGAAAGCGAAAATACTTCATGTGTATTTTAAACAAATAAAATAAAGCATAATGTGTTGAATGAAAATTAATCTGAGCAGGGGTAATGATTGCCTAGTTAACCATGTTCCTCAGTTTAGTCAATCAATGGTACAGTATTTGAGTGACCTTCCAACTCCTCTGCCTGTCAGAGGACATCACCCTATGAGAGTTATGATGATGAGCTTTAATCTTTTTTGGGATCTGAGCTACTTAATGAATTTTCTTCTCTCTAAGGGTTGCCAGTCTTTGCTGTCATGAAATTGCTTCTCAGGATGATGAGCTATATTTTTGTTCTGTGTAAATGCAGTTTCCACTGTGCGGTGGCTCGCATAGATTAAGAAACCTTTTCAGAATGCCGACCAGCCACTTGGAACAATCTTTTATCCCCTGCAGTTTTTATAATGGCTGTTGGAATCACTGAACTGACTTACCTGAGAGCATTGTAATGTGGGTAATAAAACAATATGCCAATGTACATCATACAGTATGATACAATTATAGTGAAAGTTATGTATTATTAAAACAAAGAAAAAATAACCCTGTTTCCTTAGAAGAGAAAAAATCTGTTCACAGTATGTACTGTGATTAAGTTGCAGCCAGTTACAGTATGTTAATCTAACCAATGCACAATACAGAGTTAGGTTGAATGTCTCATTATTAAGGAAACTGAGTCCATCAGGCTTTTTTAACCATTTGCTCTTAGTTATGGAATAAAAAGACATCTTAGCTGTAGGGCATAGAAGGCATAAAGCTAGGAGCTAGGAGACCTGAATTTTATCCCCAGCTATGCCATAGACTTCCTGTGTAACCTTGAAAAAAATAATTTACTCATTCTGTGCCTCACTTTCTTTAATTGTAAAATGATGGTAGCAGGGGTGTTTTGAGGCCAAAATTAATGAATTTTATAATGTGTTTTGGAGTTCTCAGGTGGACAGTACTGTACTGTACTGTCCACTGCCTACCTTTGTATTTACATGGCCCGCCTCTCTGAAGGTCTGAATGTATCCCAAGTACTTAAAAATAGAAATAGTAATATCAATATCTCTAGCCTCTTCCCTCTTTCCCTGCCTTTAGGGGAAATGGCTTAATTCTTCAGAGTTGTGTTTTTGTTTGTGTGACTGAGAGAGTGTCTGTGATTGTAGAATTTGGTCAAAGAAAAGTGAGTCAAAGAAATGCTGTTGCATTTAATTCTGAAAGTGGTGAGGTCTTTGGTCCTCATCTTTTGCAGGAGCAAATTCCAAAGTTTAGGTCCAGCTCCTGAGAAAGTTCTGTCTGTCACCACCCGGTGCATCATATTGGTCAGTTACATTTCACCTGAGCTATTGGTCTGTTGTGAGAGGCTGAAAGGGTGGAATGAGATGCAGTCTCCGAGATAGCAAGGGCCAGTTCCATGGAAGACTTTGATTTCGGCGGGAGGGATAGCTCAGTGGTTTGAGCATTGGCCTGCTAAACCTAGGGTTGTGAGTTCAATCCTTGAGGGGGCCATTTAGGGATCTGGGGCAAAAATTGGGGATTGGTCCTGCTTTGAGCAGTGGGTTGGACTAGATGACCTCCTAAGGTCCCTTCCAATCCTGATATTCTATGAGGGCAGAGATCTTGAATTGGTCTCTTCATTCAATGGTGGGCTATAGCAGAGCCCTACAGTGATGTGTTCGTGGTCAGTGTTGCTAAGCAAATAAGCTGCTACTTTTGTCTGACATTTTTTCAGGGTGTGCAGATTGATTTCTAGCCATAAGGAGTGGCAATAATTGAGTCTAGACATCGCCAATACGTGGGTCATTGTGGCCACTGTCAGGTGTGACCTTTTGGCCAGTCAAGAATGGAAGTGGGTATTTGTTGCCACCATGGCTATTTAACCATCCCGTTTTGAGTCCTTTTGAAGCACTTCCCTCTTACTCCCAGTCCTGTCTGGGTCCAGCTTTATAATTACTGTAATTGTTGTTTAATTTGTTGCAAACAAAACACCAATTCCAAGGGAGTATAGCAAAATTTAGTCTCTATTCTGATGGTGGTATAGTCAGTCAGTGTAAATTGATATTAATTACAGGTTTTGTTTTTGGGTGAATTTAAATGTGCCATGTGGGGGGAGAACATAAATATTTGTTAATTTACAATCCATAATGTTTTTTGCAGAGTCATGTGTGATCTGAATGTGAAAAGCTGTATTACCTTAGAGATTGTATGCCATTACTCATAACTAGATCTCTCTCTGGAGGCTGGAATAAAAAAACAAAACAAAAAGCAAATCTCGCAGGGATAAGTGTAGTATTGACTGGTTACTCTGAAATTCTAATCCCAATACTAATAGAGTTTACAAATTGATTCAGGTTTACTGGGCCTGGCTGTACTTCCATTACCTCTCTAGATACATTAAAGAAAACATGTCATTTATAGAGGACATTGTAGAGGGAAGGCAGTTGTAACTCCTTTGAGATCAACATTTTAATTCCATGCTCTAAGCTCCTGACTGATTACATGGATAAATGTGACAGATATGGCAATTTCCTGCAATATCCTGGACAAACCTTATTGAATTAAGTAAAATCTTACTGTATTAAGTTCATGTATCACTGTGGGTGAGAGATTGTATGTACTTCCATCGGGGAGGGGAGTGAAGGGTGGCTGGGCAAATTCACTCAGGTTATAACACTTCCTGTGAGGCACCACCATTTGGAAAACATAAGAACAGATATACTGGGTTAGACCAGTGATCCATCCAGCCCAGTATCCTGTCTTCCAGCAGTGGCGAATGCCAGGTGCCCCAGAGGGAATGAACAGAACAGGTAATCATCAAGTGATGTGTCACCGTCACCCATTCCCAGCTTCTGGCAATGCATGGTTTTGCATCCCTGCCCATCCTGGCTAATAGCCGTTGATGGATCTATCCTCCATGAACTTATCTAGTTCTTTTTTGAACCCTGTTACAAAGAGTTCCACAGGTTGGTTGTGTGAAGAAATACTTCCTTTTGTTTGTTTTTAAACCTGCTGCCTATTAATTTCATTTGGTGACCTCTAGTTCTTGTGTTATGCGGAGTAAATAACACTTCCTTATTTACTTTCTCCACACCAGTCATGATTTTATAGACCGTGATTATATCCCCACTTAGTTGTCTCTTTTCCAAGCTGAAAAGTCCCAGTCTTATTAATTTCTCCTTATACAGAAGCCGTTCCATCCCCTTCATCATTTTTGTTGCACTTTTCTAAATCTTTTTTGAGATGGGACGACCACATCTGTACACAGTATTCAAGATGTGGGCACACCATGGATTTATATAGGGGCAATATGATATTTTATGTTTTATTATCTATCCTTTTACTAATGATTCACAACATTCTGTTAGCTTTTTTGACTGCTACTGCACATTGAGTGTATGTTTTCAGAGATTTTCTCCAAGATCTCTTTCTTGAGTGGTAACAGCTAATTTAGATCCCATCATTTTATATGTATAGTTGGAATTATATATTCCAATGTGCATTACTTTGCATTTATCTCCATTGGATTTCATCTGCCATTTTGTTGCCCAGTCACCCACTTTTGTGAGATCCCTTTGTAGCTCTTCAGTCTGCTTTGGACTTAATGCAAAACTATTAAAGATAGTTATCTGCAAATTTTGCCACCTCACTGTTTACCCCTTTTTCCAGATCATTTATGAATATGTTGAACAGCACTGGTGCCAGTACAGACTTCTGGGGGACACCGCTATTTACCTTTCTCCATTCTGAAAACTGACCGTTTATTCCTAAACCATGTTTTTTATTTTTAACCATTCACTGATCTAGGAGAGGACCTTCGATCTTGTCCCATGACTGCTTACTTTGCTTAAGAGCTTTTGATGTTGGACCTTGTCAAAGTCACCCTTGTCCACGTGCTTGTTGACACCCTCAAAGAATTCTAGTAGATGGTTGAGGTATGATTTCCCTTTACAAAAGTCATGTTGACTTTCCCCCAACATACTGTGTTCATGTATGTGTCTGATAATTCTGTTCTTTACTATAGTTTCAACCAATTTTCCTGGTACTGAAGTTAGGCTTACTGGCCTGTAATTGCTGAACTATAATTTATATGGCTGTTATATGGCATTACCAATAGGGCACAAAAACTGAAATGACTGGATTTGGGAGCATTAGAGCGGTGGTCCCCAACCTTTGTGTAGCCAAGAGCACATTCATCCCTTCATCAGAGTGTGGCGGGCAGCGACACTTCTTGGCGGCATTTCGGTGGCGATGTTCTCCGCCGGAAGCGCTCCTCGGCGGCATTTCGGCAAAAGCTTCTCCGCCGGAAGCGCTGCGTGGCGGCATTTCAGTGGCGACGCTTCTCCGGCGGATGTTCCTCTCCTCTTCCTTCCTTTGCGCTGGCCCTGACGGCGGGCGCACATAAATGCCCCGGCGGGCGCCATGGCGCCCGCGGGCACCACGTTGGAGACCACTGCACTAGAGCCATGGATTGTTGGTGCCTGTGAGATAATGCCCCTAAAAGCCAAGGAATGCATACAATTTTTGAAGGGTAAAACTAGGCTGCAATGATAGCACCAAGTGCAACTGTCCATACTCTAGCAAAATTCCAGTTGGTTTCAATGGCAGTTTTAACAGAGCAGTCTATATGTGCCATGGAACACATGTTATCATAATGATGAATATATTATCTGCTTCTGCAAAAGCATGACTCTAACCATACGCGATGGTCACAGCAATCAAAAGGGTTGTCTCTACTGATGCAAGACTATAGATGCTAGAATTAGCAATTGTAAGTATTGTGTGGAGGGAGGGGATGGGCTGGCTGATTAAATCTGTGTTGTCCAAAGAATTTTTTATCTTCCAAAAACCCACAGAAGTCAAAGAACAAAGGAATCCCACAGTGATGTTTAAATTTCCTTTCTAAGGTCTTATTTCAAGTTTAATGAAACATTTTAAATTAGTCACTAACAAGCATAGAAATAATTACCAACATCAGGCATGCAAATGCACAGATCAAATTGCATGCCCTTGCACATAACCCTAACTATAAGGAAACAATAATTAAAGCATGCTACAAATGAGTGCCTGGTTGAGGGAAATTGCATGAAATTATAAGCCTGTAAACATAGCACTGGGCCTACTGTGTCAAGTTTAGAAAGCTCTGTGCTCCCATTGCGCGTTCTCCTTCACCCCCTCAGTTTTATGATGTTGGGGGTGGGGGAGAGCCGAGTCTTATATCTACCAAGATGGTACTCACAATCCCATACGGTTGTAAATGCTTTTTTTATTCATGGACATCTACCAGTTGCCATTTCCAGGACCCAAACATCCTGGACATTTGAATAACATGGCACTGAAGCAGAGGGACAGTCTGTCTATTGGCTCTGGCCTGTCAACAGCGGATAGGACTGTTATGGGGTGATTACAACAATTGGAAGTGGGGTCCTGTGTTCCTAGCTGACCCAAATGCTTGTTCTTCCTGCCAATGCAGGATTGTTCTTCACAATAAAAGTGGCAATAGGCAGTCAGTCACATGTGTGTTCATGTATATGCATGCATGCGGTTGCAGGAGACATTTAACTAGCAATTGTCTGTTGCCTGCAGCACACAGTTTTGTTCTAGATTGGCCTCTGAACAAGCACTTGAATGCATCTGAACTTTCATGTGCCTGTGGTAAACATTCTCTGACTTGGGGGAAATATACCCTTTGCTGGCTCCATGAGTGAGTGATGTTTCCTAGGGGCTGACTTAGAGAGAGACAAAGGGACCTGCTGCTGTGATAAGCAACGGGAGCTCTTTAGCCTAAGTGCTAGATGCCTGTGTCTTTGGATACAAAAGATGAAGTTTCTAGTCCCAGCTGCCCATGTATTAGTATGATTTATCTAATACTTGTCTGTTGTCTTCAGCACAAGCATCCTTTCCAGGTTCCCATCTCCATCATTAGTGAAACATAAAACCCCAATTTCCATGAAACAAAACACTGGCCTCTATAATCCTAATACAATGATGAGTAAGAAGTTTAACTAATGTTCCCCACTGGGCTTTAACATTTCCGTCTTATCTTTACAATGTAGTCTTGTTTTTATGTTGTCTTGTTATATCCGGAGGAAACTGAAACACAGAATATTTCATCTTAAACTTACTTGTAAAATGTTTTGGAGCACAGATGGCCTTCAGAAAGCTGTTCAATAAAATGTTTTTAAAATGTATTTTCAATGAAACCCTGTTATAAAGATGGATATAGGAGATTCCTATTTGGATTGTTACACCCAAATGATCACTATATCCAAAAGCATAAAGTGAATATCCTAAATCAGAAATATGAATAAAAGCAAAATCTCTAGGCCTTATTGTCATGGCCGAGCACTTTGTATGTGTTGGGGGGAAGTAGCATACAGCCACGTTTGCTCCTTTGATTCTCTGCCAAGCAGAGCTTTGAGATGAGGATTGAGATTGTTACCACAACTAGGAAATAGCCTTTGAAGGGTAATTTTTTATCTATCTAAGCTCAGTGATCTCTATAAGTGATGCTTATTAAAAGTAAATTTTATTGAGTTTGGCAGGTATCCTTTTGTGTTTCATGTTTATGTCCATTCATATTTTGCAATCTAAAGCTCCATGTCTCTTTGATCATTCTAAATCAGGGCTCCAAACCTGACCATTGAATATACTCGTATGTATTTTTTCAGAGAGTTCCAGAACTGCACAATTTCCTGAAACTTTTTCTTCAGTAGTGTGTACTTTTCCCTACCCCAGAAGAGTGAATGGGTGTTGCCAGAAGATTTCTTCCTTGAGCAGCCAATTCTTGAAACTGGTACCAGCTATAGTGCTTGCTCTTGGCTAGAAAATGCGATCCTGTTAATTAACATGATGTTAAAATGGGACTTTGTACTCAATGTAGACAGGAACTAGCATGACATCAGCTTTCAACCCTCTCTCTGCTGCCAGAGTGGTACAAAGAGGATGGAACTGGGCTAGGATTTGACCCGAAGCTGCTGCCCCTGTTGCCTACAGTCTAAATAAGAGAAGAGTCACAAAATTGGAAGAGGAAGCAGGACAGGTATATAGAATTTCTCCAGCTTATCACAGTTGATGTATCCTAGTTGCAATAAAACAGTGACCTATGATGACAAGCCTGAACCCCCTATTGGTACAACTATAGCCATATTATATCTGCCAGTGGTGCATCGACACCAATTTGCTGCTGCTAATAATAATAATAAAAAATAAACCACAACCCCACTGTCCCTTACTCCTTTTCTTCTCACTCTGGAGAAACTCTTAAAATGCAAAGTTCAAGAGCACTAACATTAAGCTACCAAAGAAAATTAAGATCTTATAGCAGGTGGTGCCACCTGCATACAATCTGCTTCAGAAAGGAGTGCGGAGCATGATAGTGATTCATGTTGATGGGGGAGGAGTGAGAGTAGGGGTGCTGACTCAGGCAATGAACGTGTTATCAGAGATGAATATTATTAGTTCCCGTGCCCCCACATCACACTCACACTCTTCACACTGTCACTCTCCCTCTCATGTTTATATCTACGTATACTGTATGCACGGTTTATATATGTATATTCTGACCAAATAAGTCTCTCTGTGCTTGGCTAGTTAATTACGGCAATACCTGTGGGCCAGATGTGCAGAGCTGTCATCACAAGCCGAGCCTTCCGTACTGTATGCCAGTTTCTTTACTTAGAGTGGGTCATGAGTGTGGATCTGTTAGAGGATGTATGAAAAGCTAGTTTGTTCTATGTTAAATACATTTCCTATTCACTGGGAGGGGAAACTACACTGTCTTTGTAATGACCTAAGCTTTTGGAAACATGTCCAGGATTCAAATCCTGTAGTCCTGGGCTTGACACTGCAGGGGCTTTCTGTAAAAACTAGTGAATTCTGGCTTGCACATTAGTAAAACTGCTAAGGCACATGAGGATGGCATATAACAGAGCAGAATTAAATGTTTGCACTGAAACCCCAAAGCAATTGATATTCAACTTGTTTGTGGATCTGCTACAAATATGAAACTCAGACCAGATTTCCCAAAAGGAAGGCGAAGGTCTGTGAAACTTTGGAGTGGACCTGGACCCAGTTTGTTTTGCATGAAAATCATGCAGAATTACTGGCTCGAGATGCTGCTGATGATTGATGATGAAAAATGAAGGGGTTCTCATGACTAAGGTTTGCTTTCAGATTTGGGGTTTGTTCACACGTGAGACTCAAAGTGATTGCAGAGCAAAAAAGAGGCAGAGAAATGCAGATCAAAACTGAGAAAAAAAATGTTTGCAAATGTTTGTATGAATCCTGTCAGATAAAACCCACCCTGTTTTGGGAAGCTCTATTAATAGCTGAGATACAGATCTTGTCCCTGACTAACCTGTACTTACATGTAGGGAAGTACAATAATACCAAACAGCTTTTCACAAAATGTTGTTAGTTTTCTTGTATATAAAATTTTGTGAAAAGATGGTTTCACATAAAATTGAAATTTTGCATATTTTGGTGCAAAAAATTATTTAAATTATTTAAGTATTGAGGATTTACTCAAATTTCTTTGAATGGAAAAAAACCCTACGTTTTTGCATAATTTAAATAATTTCACTCAATCAAACCTAAATATGACCTCAAATTTTGTGGCTTTCAAATTTAATTGTGAACATTGTGTTATTCGATGCATGAAAAAGTTCTGTTAAAGTTCAGTTCCAGAAATGGGCAAAAGTTCAAGGGTTTATTTTAACCAAATTGCTAAACACAAAGGTAAACATTAAACCTTACATTTTAAAAGTGGCACTCAAAATTAGAGGCCGCTCTTGAAAATTTGGTTCAAATGTACTAGACTGTTGATTATGTTCACTTACTATGTCTGTCTATGCCTCCATCTGCCAGACAAGAATTTTTTTAGAATCTAAAAATGAATACACCCCATGTATACCACTAAACAGAGAAGTAGTCTGCTCACTTTGCCCAGCTACAATTTTTATCATTACAACAATAATGCAAATTGGTTCATCCAAATAACTAATATATTCTGTCCTTTCAAGTATAAAGTATATCCTTGGGTATATGAGAGTACACTCTCTTTGTATCCCTCGCGGTTCTTCACTCTTTTCTTTTTTGGTGTGTTGGTGCCCCATGGTTACATTAGAAGTGATGTAAACATAGGTCTCATATTTTTTTCTGGACACATTTTCCTCCCTGCCACACTACAAGCAATCATTAAGGTAACATGCCTCTTCAACCAAATATATTCAAATGTAACTTTTTGTGTGTCAAAAGCTATATGACACATAAGCAGCTGAGGATACCTACATCTGAGGATGAGGTCAAAGCTACTGTCAATTCTTCAAAATGCTGCTCTTTTTTTTTTTTTTGACTCAGCTGAAGCCTTTCATCGAAGTGGACTCTGTTTGATGCAGACATTGCAATAACAGAGGACCAACATTATCTGTGTTCTGTAAGGAGACAAATAGTGGTATGCCAGCCAAATATTGGTACACTAGTCATATGCAAAAATATTGAAAATATCAGAGGAAGAAGACATGAAAAAGGTGTAGTTCTCAAAGCTCACCAATATCATAATATCTAGCTCATATATAGCACTCTTCCTCCATAGATCTCAAGATGCTTTACAAAGAAAGTCAGTATCAGCCCCATTTTAGAGGTGGGGAAACTGAGGCACAGAGGGGCAATGACTTGCCCAAGGTCACCAGCAGGCCAGTGATAGAGCCAGAAATCGAACCCAGGGCCTCTGAGTCGTAGGCTAGTGGTCTATCCACTAGGCCACACTGAAGTAATTATCCAATCACACCTCTCAGTCCAATATCTGAAATGCACACATTGGATGTCTGATTCAAAGAAAATAAATCACACTGTATACACAGAAAAATTATTCAAAAATTTAGTCTACAGTGTAGTAGGAATATGGCCTAAGACATAAGGCCTTGTATAGAAGATTAGGGTTGGAAGAGACCTCAGGACGTCATCTAGTCCAACCCTCTGCTCAAAGCAGGACCAAACCCAAATAAATCATCCCAGCCAGTGCTTTGTCAAGTCGGGCCTTAGAGGTTTTTAAGGAAGGAGATTCCACCACCTTCCTAGGTAACCCAGTCCAGTGCTTCACCACCCTCCTAGTGAAATAATTTTTCCTAATATCCAACCTAGTCTGCCCCACTGCAACTTGAGACCATTGCTCCTTGTTCTGTCATCTGCCATCACTTTGAACAGTCTAGCTCCATCCTCTTTGGAAACCCCCTTCAGGTAGTTGAAGGCTGCTATCAAATCCCCCCTCACTCTTTTCTTCTGCAGACTAAATAAGCCCAGTTCCCTCAGCCTCTTCTCATAAATCATGTACCCCAGCCCCCTAATAATTTTTGTTGCCCTCTGCTGGACTCTTTCTCCAATTTGTCCACATCCTTTCTGAAGTGAGGGGGCCCCAAAACTGGACACAATACTCCAGATGTGGCCTCACCAGTACCAAATAGAATCACTATAAAGCGCCACCCCACCCCTGCGCTTTCCCCCACCCCCAGCATGCCACCAGAGGCGGAGGGAGGAGCCTGCGAGCGGCGAAGAAGGCACGCCTTCCTGGGGAAGCAAGCCGGCCCAGTTCAGCCCAGGAGCACTGGTGAGCAGCCGGGTGTGGGGGTGGAGCAGGCAGGGAGTTGCAGGGCCCAGTGGGTGCTTGGGTGCTCTGTTGCTCTCCCCCGCACCCGCTTGCAAGCCGTGGGCGGGGGTGGGGGGAATGCAGCACGCCCAGGGCCGGGGGAGGAGCTGGGGCCAGGGGCGCGAGCACCCACCGGCAGCTCCCTGCCCGCCCACCCAACTCAATCACCTTCCGGGTTCCCTGCGCAGCCGGAGGCACCTCCCGCTGCGCAGGGAACCCGGAAGGTGAGTGAGTTGGGCGAGCACGTGCAGGGCGGCCGGGGAGCTGCCGGTGGGTGCTCAGCACCCACCAATTTTTCCCCGTGGGTGCTCCAGCCCCACGGAGTCGGCACCTATGGTCCGGGACCTCCCCCCGATCACCACGAATTTTCAAAGATAATGGCCAATGGCTCTGCAATCACATCAGCCAACTCCCTCAGCACCCTCAGATGCATTAGATCCGGACCCATGGACTTGTGCATGTTCAGCTTTTCTAAATAGTCCTTAACCTGTTCTTTCACCACTGAGGGCTGCTCAGTGCAGCAGTCTGGGAGCTGACCTTGTCTGTGAAGATGTTAGGATGATTGAAGTTTCCCATGAGAACCAGGGCCTGTGATCTGGAAACATCTGTTAGTTGTCCGAAGAAAGTCTCGTATACCTCAACCTCCTGTTTGGTGGTCGATAGCAGATGCCCACCACGACATCACCCTTGTTGCTCTTGCCTCTAAACTTAACCCAAAGACTCTCAACAGGCTTTTCTCCAGTTTCATACTGGAGCTCTGAGCAATCATACTGCTCCCTTACATACAGTGCAACTCCTCCACCTTTTCTCCTCCACCTGTCTTTCCTGAACAGTTTATACCCATCCATGACAGTACGCCAGTCATGTGAGTTACCCCACCAAATCTCTGTTATTCCAATCACATCATAGTTCCTTGACTGTGTAGGGACTTCCAATTCTTCCTGCTTGTTTCCCAGATTTATTGCGTTTGTGTACAGGCACCTAAGATAACTAGCCGATTGCCCTACTTTCTCAGTATGAATCAGGAGGCCTCCCCTGTTGCACCCTCCTCCTTGTGTTTCCTCCCGGTATCCCACTTCCCCACTTACCTCTGGGCTTAGGTTACCATCCCTTAGCGAACCTAGTTTAAAGCCCTCCTCACTAGGTTAGCAAGCCTGCCTGCGAAGATGCTCTTCCCTCTCTTCGTTAGGTGGATTCCATCTCTTCCTAGCAATCCGTCTTCCTGGAACAACTTCCCATGGTCGAAGAATCCAAAGCCCTCTCTCTGACACCACCTGTGTAACCATGCATTTACCTCCACAATTCAATGGTCCCTACCTGGGCCTTTTCCTTCATCAGAGAGGATGGACGAGAACATGACTTGCGCCTCAAACTCCTTTATCCTTCTTCCCAGAGCCACATAGGCTGCAGTGACCCGCTCAAGGTCATTCTTGGCAGTATCATTGGTGCCCACGTGGAGAAGTAGGAAGGGGTAGCGGTCTGAGGGCTTGATCAATCTTGGCAGATACTCCGTCACATCCTGAATTCTAGCTCCAGGCAAGCAACGCACTTCTCGAATTTCCTGGTCTGGACAGCAGATGGATGACTCTGTCCCACTTAGGAGGGAGTCCCTGACCACCACCACCCATCTCCTCCTCTTGGGAGTGGTGGTTGTGGAACCCCCAACCCTACGACAATGCATTCCATGCCTTCCGGTCAATGGGGTCTCCTTCTGATCCTTTCTATCTGCATTGGGGGTACATGGGTTCTCCTCTTTCTTCTTCTGGAGGTCACATGCCAATTTTCTTTCCCGTTTTGCCCTGCCCTCTCAGATTCTTCAGCATGCTGTGCCTGCAGTACCAAATGCTGACTTCTATCCAGAGAATCTTCATTTTCTCTGTTGCAATGCAGAGTTGATACTTGGGTCTCTAGTCCTTTAACCTCTTCCAATATGGAGACCAGCTTGCACATCGTATGGACAAAGTCGCTTTTATGCTCTGGGAGAAAGACAAACATGGCATATCCTTTGCAGGTCACAACAGCTGCTTGCTCACTATCCATAATGTCTTCCTTCTAAGAGCCTCCTCAGATGTTGCAATTACTGCTCACAGAAGCCTGAAAGGCAAAAAAAAAACAAAAACAAAAACCTTCTGTGGGAACCTCCAAGCGAACTCCCAGGCAAACCCCCTCTGTTTGCCTGTATCAGAGGCCTGGTATGAAGCCTGGGCTAAAGTAGTGGTCAAAGCTTTGCTGATATAAAGCAAAGTCAGGCTGTGAACTAAAGGCAGGGCCTGCTCACAGAACCTGGCAAGAACAGGGCTAATATTGCAGTAATACACATTCCTCAGTAATGCCAGGCACAAGAATCACATGCAAACACATTCCAGAAGGATGGTACCAAAACCCCTTGATACCAACACATTCCCCAAAGATAACAGGAACATGCTGACCCATCTGAAAGATAGGATCAGGATGACAGCATGATGGATAGAGATGTTTTGATCGAACCAACACGTATAAGGTAATGGGTGGCACATAGATACATCAAAGGGTGGTACCTGGCCGCATCAGAGGGGCAATACGAAACTTGTTTGTACTGAGGGGAGACTGGAAAGTCCCGCCATTCGCAGAGCTGCATCGATTGTCGCGGGCATACATGTGTTAGTATCCTCATAGAGTCTTCCAGGTGCTATTACCGTGCTTCGTTAACAATAAACCTTGCCTGGTGCCTTCGTACTTTAATGGAGCTTGTGGTCATTGGGCAGTTCGCGCGAAGTCTGCTGTGCCAGCTACCTGCGCAGAGCTGGGACGGCACACAGAGAGAGCGCGCACACACACACACACAGCCAAACATCTGACAACATACAGTAGTTTAACTATAACATGCTAAATTCCTTCTTTGATTAATCACCTAAATAGAGTTAATCAAATACCAAATATGAACCTAGATGATGTCACACAATTGTTTTAAAAGTCTAATTTATTCCACGAGCATTTTAAAAATGAAACCAGCAAAACAAATCATACTCTGTGCTTTATAAGCTTAAACTGCAACACAGTGTGCACACCATACTGAATTCTTCAGCCCTGAACCAGAAAAGCACTTGAGCATATGCTTCACTTTAAATCTCAGGCCTGTGACCCCAAATTGTCTTAATATAGCCCTGTGCACAGATGTTTTCTGATGGGATGTCACGTTACTGCATAGCTGTCTTATGTCTTCTGGAATGTCTCTTGTGTGTAGTTTTAGAAATATCATTTTTTAAATAACACATGAGATGTTGACTGAGATGGCTTCAGAACTACCAACTGTTGATTCATGAGATTTGAGAGAAACCTGAAGGTTTCATAAGAACTTACAACTCTTTTTCACTGGTTTCTCCAGGGATGAGAATTCTTTCACGTTGCCTTCATGGTAATGATGACCTTCTCCCCCTGCAGTTTATCATGTGGCTTACAACCGCTATTCTGCATGTGCAGGTGTTCTGAGGATTGAACATTTTTAAAAAAAATTGACACCTTAGCCACCTTCATACTGAGGTTATTCATGTACTTCTCAAGAGACCCCCCATGAAGAGTTAAAAACCTGACCTAACCCAAACACTAGTGAAAGTGTCTGTTAGAAGTGGCAGGCTTTGTGTGTAACATGCACTGAAATGCAGAAGAGATCTGTACAGGATAAGCAGGATGCAGAGTTAGCTCAGGGTGTGTGTGTGTGTGTGTGTGTGTGTGTGTGTGTAGAGTGCTGTCAAGTGACACTTGAGTCAATTAAAACCCCACTGCTCTTAATTAACTGTATAGCATTATCATTAGCAGCTGTCTCTGCTATTGTTTTCATTATTAATTATGGTGATATAAATGTATAGTGGTAGCAATTTCCACAGGGAATTTCTAGGTTTATGCAGCAGTGGAAGAAAGAAAATGGAAATATTTACACTTTTCTGGTATTTTTGCTGGCAGTTCTGAGACTTTGTTTGGGTAGTGGTCTGGGAGTTCATCATTTTATTGCATTACTTCTCTCTGATTTCTCATTTGGCTTTCATTTACATGGCAATTTTCATCACTTAAATAATCACATCGATTGTCTTAAAGTGAGCCTATGTTTTTGTCAATTTTCAACATGAGCATTGGTAGCAAACAATCTGAATTCTTTGTGCTACTGCTTTAAAATAGGACACTATCAGGACATCCTTTTATCTGGGATCCCTTCCAACTGTTCATTAAACAGGTGCTCCCCTGCATCCTCAGATAGCAAATACACATTTGTAGTATCATTGCCCAATTTCAGTCTCACAAGTTGGATATCCACATATGTCAAGTGTGGGAGGAAGTTATTAATTCTAAGGGATCTAAGCATTATCAACAGCTGGAGAAGGTATAATTGGATTTGTTCACTGCTCTGTCTCCATCCTTCCATAATTTTAATAGACGTACAGTGAGATGACTCCCAGTGGAAATGACAGGTACATTTTGTGTGTGTGTATGTGTTGAGGCTGGGGGGAGGTTTCAGTTTTCTCTCAAGACAGTTTTGGCCACTGTAGGAGAAAGGATACCAGGCTAGAAGGACCAGCATTTTTTCCTCAATGTTGTCATTATTCATATTATTTATTGAGTGTCAATACTCTATGAGGCAGTTTACAGAATATAGAAGATGGTATCCCTGCTTCTAGAGATTTACAATACATGGGTCTCATACTATGATGTGTTGAGGCTGCTGTGATGCTGTAGAAAAAGAATGATAATCACATGTACACTACTGTTACAATCACTAATGTATCATTACTGTTGCACAATTGCACTAGACCTGATAAAAAGCATGTCATGTAAGATACCAATATTTGCCCTGTTTCTTACAGTCTGCCCTAAATGTGGCATTCTCAGCTGTGACCCACACCGGGCACGATCCACAGTTGCTCAGCACTTTGCACGAGACACTCAACTTCTCTAAAATCTAATAGAAGGCACTCAGCTAAGGCACTCAGCACATGGCAGCATTGGGCCTTAGATTAATTACAGACATACATTCCACACTAAGCATGCTGGATGTATTGGCAGGCCCTTGCATGGCCCCAGAATATGAAGCATGCACAGGTGGCTTAATGCCCCATCACCACCACACACACGCCATCACTGCTCCAAGTGCAGGAACGAAGTAATTGAGAATTAGGCCTTTAATCTAACAGTGGTAGCCAGCTACTTCGCCTGCATCAATTTGTGTAAAGAGGTCCAAAAGTTTTACTCATGGTTTCATTCACCATCAGATATGCAGCCAGGTTAGCCTTGTGCAACAGAATGTTGAAAATCTGTACTCAGAGTAGTTATCGATGACTTGCTGTCAAACTGGGAGGGCTTATTTAGTTGGATCCAGTGGGGGTCTGTCTTGGTCCAGTCTTACAAAATTTTCAGATGACCCCAAGCTGGGAAGAGTTGCCAGCACAAGTTTTTATATCAGTTCAGTCATTCATACTGTGTAACCGACCATAGTTATACAGTAACTTTACCTAACTGACCAGGTCACATACAGTGTTCCTAACATTACTGCATCTCAGTATTCTTAGACTATTACATAGCCTTTTCATGACTGTCACAGCAGGATTATTTCAGAGTAGTAGCCGTGTTAGTCTGTATCAGCAAAAACAACAAGGAGTCCTTGTGGCACCTTAGAGACTAACAAATTTGAGACTAAACTGCTATAGCTCCTCCATAATATCAACAAACTGTAAATCCAGGAGTATGAGGCTAAGAATAAGGAAGTTGTCTCCAAACTCCATATCAGAACCATCTCTAGGAAAGAATTATCAGTTCGTTTAACTTAAATGTATCTTCCAGTTATGGAGAAAGAACCATTGTTAGCAGGCACCCCTTATTTTAGCAGGAGAAAAACAATAGCTCTCCTCCAAAAAATTTGTATGTAATATGTTGTGTATTCTTTTATTAGTTTATTTTAGAATTCATCAAGTTCTGGAAGATGTTAATGGGGCCAACTTTTGCCTGTTATAGAATGATCTGTGTCCTAGAGTTCATGGAAAGAATATCAGGATCACAGACCAGAGCAGGTACAATATCTTTTAAAATTCAACGGATTATATTTTAAAAGCTGCAGTTAATTGAGTCTAAAGAAAGCCCCACCAAAAAAAGAGCAGATGGGGTTATGAAAGGGCAAAGTCTGTAGAAAGACTGGAGCATATTCATTTTAGTTTAAGAAGCAGTTTATAATCAGGGAAGTCAACTCCTCTATAAAAGAAAATAAATCCTTGATCTCTCAAAGTTTTTGTTTGTTTAAAGTTGCAAATGTCCATCTATTTAATCTGATTATGTATAAATAGTATGTTTATAATTTGTGCTGTACTATATGGTGTATAAAGGTATGTCTGCACTAGGAAAGCTTTGTTGGCATAGGGACATCAGTATTGTATACTGGCAAAGTCCTTAGCGTGGACCCAGCTACACCTGCAAAACTGAGCTTTGTACCAGGATAGTAAAATCACCTATAAGCAAAACAAGCTACATTTATACCAGCAAAACTGCACTTTTATCACTGCATCTATACTAAGGGTTTCTGCTAGCACACCTCTGTTGATCAGGGATCATGCCTCATCACACCCCTGACCAGCATAGCTGTGCTGAGAGAAGTCAGTAGTGTAGACAAACCCTTGGACAGATGTGTATGTTATGGATTGTATCCATAGAACCTCTTCCTCTGTCTTCCTGACTTAGAGAGACATGCCAAGTGGTGGGTGAAAATGTAGGACAAAACATGGGAGGGGGAAATGGTAGTGGAGGAAAGATGAGTCTATTTTTGGTACTAGCTATTAATATAATTGCCGAGGTCTGAAAGCAGATGCTTTTGAGAGGAATTCTGAGCTTTTGTTGGGTAGCAAGAAAAAGGGTATTGAAACCTGGAGATTTCCAGAGCTGTAAAGTCTAGTGTTCCAAAATTCTGAACTGAGCAGTTTTTAAATATTTTGGGATTATGTTTTTCTCATTCTTTCAAATAATGGTCATGGAGTGGCATAATTGGGGCTAAACAAATCTGAATTTTTGTGGTGGAAAATTGACCTGGTCTCATCTGCATAATGATATTATCTTGGATTCTAGTAATCCTGAGTTAAAAACAAATATATGCAAGTGAAGGTTGGGTCCCTTAAGCCCTTGACTTTTGCAGTCGGCCTAGATTTGAACATCTCCTTGCAGCTTTATTTATAACAAAGTGTGAGAGAGATAATTGAAATGCCTGACAAGCAAGAGAATGGGGAACATACCTCACAGCTAAGGCTCATTATACTGACACTGCAGCTCATTTTGGATCTAAATTACCCACATGCCACATAAATCTGCTTCTATCCAGCTATTACTATATTCCCTTATAAATCACGGAAGCACATGCCTACTTTATGATTGGTAGGATGAGTCTCCAATTCAAGACAGAGGATCTTTCACTCCCAAAGTGCTTAATGTAATGAATTATGGGCTCTTGTTTCCAGTCTAAAATGTATGAAAGTAGTTATACTTTTCTTTCTCGATTTGAGTAAACTCCAACAGAGGGGACGTCCCATTTTTCCCTCCTTTCCCCTCACCTCTCTCCCCTCCTTCCCCTCGCGCCGACAATGGTAAACCAAGGCAGCATGTACAAGTGTGTGAACTTCATGCAAACCACATCCCCTCCCGCCCCACCAAAAAAAGGTGCAGGAGGGTTGGTAGAAATGTTTGTGATGGTGTCCCCATAAAACTTTATGGGGAGATGCTTATAAATGTATATATGATGTAGCTGGAATATGTTTGTTTTATGCTACACGGGCCATGTAACATATCTCTGTAAAAGTTATGATCTACTGAATCTATTCCTCCTGTTTGTATGTATGTATCATTGTTGTAGTTGAAGTTATCAATATTGGTTGTATATTTGCTGGTTTTATACATAGCCTTTGTAAGAGCATGGGATCATGTCTTGCGAAAGGAATGTGCATGTAAAGAGACCAATCAAGAAACTCTTACACAGACAAAAGAAGGTGCAGACCCCAATCCACATCTGAGATTGGCCAGGAATGCGACTGGCTGGGCTGGTTACTGAGGGGTGCATGGACATGTGACTTGCCCATGTGATCCCAAAACTCCAGGGTAACATGATGCTACACAGGGAGTGGGGAGGAGTGTCCATTCAGGGGAGAAAATCTATTTAAACCCCCGGAAGACCCCTCCATATTGTCTTCAGCTGGCTAAAGAGTGAGGCTCTCCACCCCCCAAGGACACACCTGAAAGAGCCTGGAACAAAGGACAAGGACAATAGGGAGTGTGAGCGATTGCTGGACCCAGGCTAGGAAGACCATAGCCTGTGAAAGAGAGAGACTGGAACTGGTGAGGTTTTTATCTGTGTTGCGTTTGATTAGGCATAACTTGCATGTTTTATTTTATTTTACTTAGTAATTCACTTTATTCTGTCTGTTACTACTTGGAATCGCTTAAATCCTACTTTCTGTACTTATTAAAATCACTTCTTAGTTTTTAAGTTACCTGGAGTACGTGTTAGTACCTGGAGGGGGCAAACAGCTGTGCATATCTTTCTATCTTTGAAATAGAGGGCGAACTATTTGAGTTTACCCTGTATAAGCTTTATACAGGGTAAAACGGACTTATTCAGGGTTTGAACCCCATTGGGAGTTGGGTACCAGGGTGTCAAAGGCAAGGGCACTTCCTGAGCTGCTTCCAGGCAGGCCTATAGCTGTTAGTGGACGTAGTTCAGACCTGGGTCTGAGTTTGCAGCAGATCAGCGGATCTGGCTCAAAACAGACAGGATTCTGGAGTCCCAATCTGGAAAAGGCAGGAAAGCAGGGGCAGAAGTAGCCTTGGCACACCAGGTGGCAGCTCCAAGGGGGTTTCTGTGATACCAACCCATCACAATGTTGCTTTACGTGCTTTGTCCTGGAGAACTCTCTTACAGTAAACCATGTTCATCGCCAGTTCAGCTACACTCATTGCTGACACCCTTTGTCACCAACAGAGAATTTTCCTAGCGTATACAAGACCAAAGGGAATGAGAGAGACAAGGTGGATGAGATAATGTTTTATTGGGCAAGCTTTACACACCCTGTGCCTCTAATATCCTAGGACCAACATGGCCACAGCACCACTGAAAACAATAAAGGGAACTATGGATTTCCGACAGCATATATTTTCCCCTCACATAGTACTATGTATAGCATTATTCTGAGCTTCTTCCTGCTGCCTTTACATTGGATCTAGATAAGTAGGGAAGGCAGCAAGGGGTACAATTCCAGTTGAGTATGCTGGGATTTACCCTCTAATTCCACCAGTGGAATTTCTGCAAGTCAGTCCATGGGAATCACATTGAGAATGTCTTCTTTCTGTTTTGAAAAAAAAAATCAGTTGGCGTTAGGTGCCTAACTGCCATTTGGGTCTTAGAAAAATCTCCCTTGTAAGTGAGAGGAAAATTACTCCATGAAGAATATATGAGTTTATGTTTAAATAATGATAGTATTTTGGTGTCCCTGTCTTCCCCTGCAGTGACAATCCCTCTAAAAATAGTGATTCTTATAAAATAACCATGAACTTCCTTCATTAAACTAGCTCCAGGACTTTCTCCATTTGGAAATGCCTGCACTGGAAAGAACAATGACAGGTATCTGGATCTGAGGAGCAGGCTCTGAAAGCACCATTTGTTTCAGAGAGATATTGATGACCCTATAACTCATGCATGATGGAGCAAAGCTGAGCCAAGAATGAGTTATGAAAGGTCACTAATATCCAGCATTCAAGGTCAGCCCACCGATGTATCTGGTTTGGGGTTTCTAAAAAAGTTTTGTTTGTGAAATTTGTGGTCATAAAATTGACGTACCGGCTAGAATCAATCCTGGGTCCAGAACTAGCCAATATTTTCTTTAATTATTTGTCTAATTAAGTGGGGAGTATGCTGATACAATTTGCAGATGACACCCAGATGGGAGGGATTGCAAGCACTTTGGAGGACAGGATTAAAATTCAAAATGACCATGACAATCTGAGAATTGGTCTGAATTAAACAAGATGTAATTCAATAAAGATAAGTGAAAAGTACTGCACTTAGGAAGGAAACATCAAATGCACAACTATAAAATTGGGAATAACTGTTGTGATACAGGAGGGCCAGGGAGCAGCAGTAGTAGAGTGTGAGAGGGGAAATATATAAGCCCTAGGCTAATTAAGGCGTGGCTCCCTGGAGACTAGGGAGGGTGGCTACAGGTTAATTGGAGCACCTGCAGTCAATTAAGGCCTCTCAGGAACCTAATAAAACCCCCTGCTTCAGGCATACAGGGGAGGAGGAGGAAGGAGTTGGAGCAGAGTGTTTTGGTGGTGGAGCAGAGAGCAGTTTGGAGGAAATCAGAGGAGAGTTTGGAGAAGTGCTGTGGTGGGCTAAGAAGACCAAGACCCTAGGTAAAGGGACACCTGGCTTGTGCAGAGGGAAGGCAGGAAGCCCCACAAGCAGGAGAGGGAAGGAGCCCAGGGGAAAGTATCACTAGTACAAGTGGTTTACCCACTAACCTAGGGCCCCTGGGCTGGGACCCAGAGTAGAGGGCGGGCCTGGGTCCCTCCCTCTCCATTCCCCTTCTCTTGGATACTAGTGGGACAGCTGATACCCCAGTTCAGGGGCAAGAAATGGTGCCCTGAAAACCCCCCACAAGAAGAGAAAGTGCGGGACCCTCATAGTAGTGCCAGCAATTTGCCACACTGTCTATATTGTAGTACTGATTAAAAGGATTTGGGGGTTATAGTGGATTACAATTGAATATGAGTCAACAATGTGACACAGTTGTGAAAAAGACTAATATCCTTTAGGGGTGTATTAACAGGAGTGTTGTATGTAAGAAATGGGTGAGGCTTGAGCTAGAGTACTGTGTCCAATTCTGGGTGCCACACTTTAGCAAAGATGTGGATAGATTGGAGAGAGTCCAGAGGAGAGCAACAAAAATGATAAAAGGTTTAGAAAACCTGATTTAAGAGGAAAGGTTAAAAAAACTGAACATCTTTAGTCTTGAGAAAAGAAGACTAATGGGGAACTGATATGTCTTCATATACGTGAAGGGCTGTTATAAAAAGGATGGTGACTGACTGATTGTTCTGCATGTCCACTGAAAGTAGGACAAGAAGTAATGGGCTTAATCTTCAGCAAGGGAGATTTAGATTAGATATTAGGAAAAACTTTCTAACTATAAGGGTAGTTAAGGTCTGGAATAGTATTCAAGGGAGGTTGTGGTCCTACCTCACCGCAGGAGGCTGGACCTGATGACTTCTTCAGGTTCCCTTCCAGCTGTCCTTTTCTATGGCTATGTCTACACTACCGCGGTAAGTCAACCTACACTATGCAACTCCAGCTACTTGAATAACAAAGCTGGAGTTGACGTACCTTAGGTCGAGTTACCACTGGGTCTACACTGCGGGGGGTCGACGGGAGAAAATCTCCCATCGACTTACCTTACTCTTCTCATCGGGGGCAGAGTACAGGGGTTGACTGGAGAGCCATCTGCAATTGATTTGTTAGGTCTTTACTAGACCTGCTGGATCAATCTCAGAGTGTCGATCCCAGCTGTAGTGTAGACCTGCCCTATGATTCTTTGCTGCAGACAGGTTCTGGACGAGCCTTTCACTGCCAGGGCTGTTGCAGTTGGGAGCTCTGCTAATGGTCAGTTTTGGCCCGCAGAACTTTGTGCTATTTTAAACCTGAGCTCCATTTCATGGACAATGCTGCCATATTGGGGAAGGCAGCACCATTGTCCATGATCTGGCCTAAACAGAGGGTTTAGGAAAAAGCAGTGCTTCTGATTAGCTTCCATTGTGGGCTGCTTGGAGCCCCACTATGATTCACTTCTTCCTGTGCTCCCTTTTGAAGACCATCTGCAGAATGGGACCACTGTGACCCGCAGCCCCAGTCCTTACCCACCCTCTGCTCTAAAGCTGATCTGATATATCCCCCTCCCCAAGTAGTTCTGAGATTTAGCAATACACCACAATCCTAACCTATACAATCCTCTGCTTTCCCAGTGCTGAGGTTTCAGAACAGAGACTGCCAATTAAATGACGATCTTGTAATTTGGATAGTTCTCTATAAAGGAGTAGGATAAGATCATCAAACTCGTAGTTTACTGGTGATATAACAGAGTAAGGATTAGAGCTGGGCAAAATTTTTCAACAAAAAAATTTTCAGTGAAAAATTCAAATTTGGCAACATTAATTTCATGTTGATTTCACAATCGTTTAAAAATCTGAAATTGAAATGTAATTTTGAAATTACATTTTTCAGTTATTCTATTTGAAATAACTGTCAATTTCCTTTATTTAAACAATGAAAAATATTGACATGCTTCAAATTGAAATGAAATATTTCATTTTGGATTGAATGTAACACAGTTGACTCAACAAATTTTTTTTACTTTTGATTCACTGAAATTTTAGAAAAAAATTCATTTTGGTTCAACCCAAAACTATTTCCCCCCCAATCTTTTGGAATTGTCAGCAAACTAAAAATTCATTATTTGCCCACTTCGAGTAATGATGGCTCAGAAAGTGCTCAAGTAAATAAAATGCCATGCGATCAGCTGAAAAGTGTGTCAAACTGGGCTGGCATGAACCCGCACAACGTCACACTGTACAATATTGTTTGTGGCAATATAGCTTTATAGGAAAAAGCCAGCAAAATTCTGCAAAGGATCAGCAGAGAGTCCTGCAACTCGTACTGTGATATGCTGCCCTTTTTAGCTCTGTACAGTCTGCTGTGAGGAATACCAGTGTGATTGGGTGACAGACCTTGAATGATCTCATAAATAACAGAAACCGTCTCAAGTGTCAAATATGAGAGAACCTTTTGAATCAGGAAGAGGAGGAAGGAGATGAATGGAAAACAGCATCCACAGACAATCTGTAGCCTCTGCTAAAATGTAATAGCTGAAAAATGTAATTCTATTTAGATGATAGTTTATTAGATTTTGCCTTTTTTCCCCTGCCCCAATATTTAAGGCTGCTTTAGCAAAAATAAGGGATCTGCTCAAACTTAAAATGCAAGAGTCGTCTTAAAAATAATTTATATGCCTGATTTGAAAATCTAGTTTGTAATTAGATCACTTGTCTTGAGTTACAGTAAACTTTTAAGGAAGATGGTATCGGAAGTCTGCAGTTCAGGCATAAATGAATTGTCATGGCTATTTTGCATCTGAATAATTCCAATTTCTTTAAGATGAGGGGATGACGTGTAGGAGGTGGGCTGAACTTTATACATTCCTGAGCACAAAGAGACGGGAGCGTGGTCCAGTAGCAGTAGAACATGTTGATGTATTTCTAACATCCTGGTAGCTACTTCCAAAATAGCTTCAGCAACAATAGGTAACTTTAGGGATATTTAATATTCGCTATAGACTAGACACAAAACTGTGTATCCATTTCCCAGCAATGGTACAGCTAAGGTAGCACTAGCAAGAGAATAAGCACTGATGTAGACAGAGCTCAGTTGTTTTTACCACTTCATGGGGAATAAATACCCAAATCTTGTCTATCCTGTTTCTTCAACCATTGCAAGCATTGGTGCAGCTGAACTGTTACTGAAAGTGGGTACAAAGTGTTGTAGGGCAGACACTCCCATGAAAAGTGAAAAGGATAGTGGAGAAGACTGATAACTTTCTTCTGTACAATGTGACTTGCTTTAACAACAAACTATAATTTTCAAGCTTCCTAATCTCTTTCAGATGCACTCTCTTGTCCACAAAGTTCTTTATTGCCCTTAAATAATTTCAACCATGAAATGTAGTAGAAGAGTTTCTCAATCAGCTGACATTTGGATTGTTTTAGAGTAATCTGTGTTTTCACATGCAAATGGAGTTCAAGATGCTGAAAAGAGATTCATGTGGGCTGCCAGAAAACTCATGGGAAACCCATTGTAGCATCTCCAAAACATCACAGCTTGGTAGAAGAAATTCTCAGGGAGTTGGGGGTGGTGTGGTGAGAGACCCTTGCTTGCAACTGATGCCAACATACCTAATGACTTTCTTGCTAACATTACTCATTCCAAGAACATTTGGAACACTGCAGCACTTAAGCAGAAAAAGCAATATAAACACTGGGAATACTGTACAGATCTGTTAGCAAACAGCTTCTTCACTGGCACTGAAATCTTCCCAAATCATCTTCCCTGATGTTGGGGATCAGTGCCAAGAGAGAGAAATAATTAAATAAATTAAAATAGCAAGCTGATGAAGTTGGTCCTAAAAAATCTTTCTATATGTGCGCTCCCTCTCTTTCTTTTTACATGTATCTTTCTAGGTTCTTATAGTACCATAGTAGATGCTGCAGTCCCAGCAGATGGGACAGAGTTAAGAATGGGGAGTCTTAAGCTCTTTGCTTCTGTATACACCACATTGCTTTCTATCTGATGGAATGTTAAGATCTCCTCAAGTGTACAGTCTTTGGGTTCCCTCTACTGGCTGAGCTAGTGGACTTGTTCAGTTAATTTGCTGGGCACAATCTTGTGCTTTTGGGGCCAAAGAACCTGAATTTTATTCTCTGATGCTGTATTTTTGTGTTTCCTTAGGCACCATATCAACAAATTATCTATGTTAAACAAAGCATTTAGGCATATGTTTAACTTCAAAGAATATGTTTTGGGACTTAAACATTTGCATAAAGTTAAATATGTGCCTAAGTGCTTTGGTGAATAGGAATGGATTTAAGCATGTTTAAATGCTTTACTGAATTGAGGCCTTAATGGACAATAGTGTTTGTGGGCAATACAATTGGCTGCAGCTTATTAATCCACTCAGACAACCTTACAAACTATTGCCTTGTTTCTCACCGTTATCCAGTCCGTCCCCTGCCATATAAATGGTACTTCCAGGGATGATGATAAACCAGTAATGATCACCTTGTTCTCTGTGCTACCTTTCATGACTTTCTTGTTCCCTTTAAAGGGTGAAATGGGCCAAAAGGATATGGTGTGGTTATTGTGACAGAAAAACCTTGAAAAACCTTATTGAATTAAGTTTAAGTATCTCTGGGGGACCATTGTATTAAATGCAAAGTTTTGCTATTATTGTGGCCCTGCATTGTATGTAACCTCTCTAGGAGGAAGATGTGATGTGAGGCCTGGAGGATCAAAGGATCATATCGAACAAAGCCCCAGACCAAAATGGTGTTGGTAAGGATTTCCTGGGGAATGCCTAGAAGGACGTCAATGCAAACTCCCCATCTGTAGCTATGAAAAAGCTCTGCTTTTTGAAGCTACGCCCTGAGAAGAGGGTCTTTGTCTGCTAATTACCTGTTACATGAGGCCAAGATCAAAGGCCCAAGCTGTTTAAAAGGAAAGACTGAACTATTCATGGTGGTTCTTGTTCTGAATCTGAAACCATTATGATTTTGTAATCACGGACAAAACTCAGGACTGACACCCACCAGAACCTGAGGTTGGAGTTGTGGTGACCTCTGATGAGCTTTTTAACAACTGTGTAAGTTCTTTTATTGTTTAATGTGTATTTTCTATAATGCCTTCACCGTAAGAATACATGTGTGCTTGCTTATAAAGAACTGTGTGGTAACTGCAGCAGTTACACTGTTCAGAAATCTGGAGAGGAAGCAAAGTGCAGATGCTGGCCTGTGTAGGCTGTCTGGGGATAACACAGTGTAAGCAGGGAACTGTACAGCCTGGAAAACCCCTACTCAGGAGGGAGAGAGACACGAGTTTCTACCCAAGAGAGGTGATGGCTGAGAAACCAGGAGCCTATACAGTGTGTGACCGAATGCACCCCTGCATTTACACCCTACAAACTATTGTAGTAATCTTGATACAAAATATGCCTTGTAAGGTATCATCTGAAAACTAATAACTCACTAGTCAGTAGTATCATAACAAAGTCTGTAGCAACTTTTTATGTGAAGTAATGAAATCCCCCTGTATGCTGTTAGGGCTACATGGGTCTGAACATGTGCTACCATCAGGCAGGAGTGGTTAAGCAGGTCTAGCTTAAACAAAGGCATGCGTGTTTACCTCAATTTACATATAAATAGTAAACAGGGTCCTTGAGACAGCAAGAGAGAGACAAGGCAAATCTGCATTTCGGCATGCATGGGGGCACCTTTACCCCCAGACTCCATGTTGTCACTTTTACAATTTGAATAAACTTAGCTTTAAGGGGTAATCTTCAGAAGAATCCACTTCAAAGAGGAACTGGACTACAGAAGTGAGCAGCAAAAGCATCCCAATCTCTCTTGATCGTTCACCTAAGACGACACAGAAACCAGCCCTTTGGATATTAGGGGCAGATCCTGACTTGAGAATTAGGTCAGCTATGTTGCTGGGACCACGTGGTAAGGATTTTACCTTGATCCAAGCCTAGTTAAGTCTTAGCTACTAAAATGTGTTTTATCTTTATTTCTCTTGTAACGATTTTTACTGTAATACCTTGTACTTGCAATCACTTAAAACCTATCTCTTTGTAGTTAAATGAACTTGTTTTATTCTTTAGTCAAAACTAATCCAGTGCTGTGGTTAATCTGAACTCTTTGGGTAACTCTGGGTGGAGTACCAAACTGTTGGATATTGACCCCTGTAAGGGGCAATGGACCTATACTGTCTGAACTGGGAAGGGTTGGACAGTGCAGAACACATGTTTTGGGGAAAATTTGGGAGTGTGGTGGGGTCACCCTGCATGTAGTAACCAAGGCTGCTGGAAGCCAGAGTGGGGCTGGTGTGTTACTGACAGGCCGCGGGGGTCGGTTGCTGGACTGGTGCTGCAGCTATACACAGTTACTCAGGGTGTGACCTACATGCTGTTTGTGAGGGGCCCGGGTGGGGAGCAATATCAGTAAAGCATTGTGAGGCACCCAAGGTTGCAGGGCAGGTGGTGACACAACCCTTCACGGGTCTGGATTGCACCCCGGAATGTGATAGAGTGCCCTCGAGGGGCCACAAGGTGGGATACAGGTACAGTTGCCCAGAAACTGAGAGTTATTATACAGGACTGGGACTTGAAAGACCCGGGTTCTGTTAGGGCTGTCACTAGACTTGTATATATGAACACTTAGTTCATGGCAAGTTGGGGTGTAAATGTACCCTGCACTAGCCTGCTGTGCACCAAGTGTCCATGTGGACCCTGCTGCCACACACCAAAGGTTCCATAGTTTGCTTGTTTCCTATTTCAAAGTGGGATAGATCAAAGCACATACAGAACTTTCAGTGTGTGGCAGCCAGATCCATGCGGCCACGGCAGGCTAGTGTATGGTAGATTTACATTCCATCTTGCCATGATCTAAGTGTTCATACAAACAAGCCCACAGATTCTCTGTGTAGCCTTGGGCAAGTCATTTAGTCCCTTTGTGCCTACGTTTCCCTAGTTGTGAAATGGGAATAATAATTACCTCATAGGAGTGTGATGAGCCTTGAGCCTTGATTCATTAATATTTTAAGTGGATAGAAATCATCAGATGGGCAGCACTGTAGCCATGCTCATTGTAATCTGAGAGAGGAGGTGAATGAGGTGTTATATTTTATTGGACCAACTTCTGTTGGTAAGAGACAAGCTTTCAAGCTACAAAGAGCTCTTCTTGTAATTGTTATATCACCCAGGCAGGATAGTGCTTCCCCCCACCACACACATACAAGGAAAGGTGACCTTCCTTACTTAATCCAATGCTGTTCATGGTCTTCAGTCTTCAGGCTAAAACTACTATTTCCAAAAGGTCAAGGGGCCACCATCAGTGCTTTGGGGAACATTGCAAAAGGAACAGAAACCACCCCCAAGTCCCACAGCTTGAGTGTCTCTGGTATGGGAAAATTTGGGGGCTCTTTTTTTATATCGGCCCCTATTATCCCTCCCCACACACACACACACTCCCTGTCCTGATTTTTCACACTTTCTATCTGGTCACCTTACTCCCCACAGAGGGAGTGGAGAGGCAGTGGCTGGAACATGCTGCAGTGTGGCTGTCCCCAGCTGCTGCATGTGTGTCTGCTGATCATAGCCTCTAGGTTGCTTTAATCTGCTCCAGAACTGGGGCAGAGAATCAGGGAACTGGAACTGATTGTTGGTATTCAGCTTTCCCTCCTTTTCCCCTTGCCTGGGCTGCCCTGGGTGGGTCTGTAGGGAAGGGGAGCCATCCAGGGCTACCACTAGGTGTTTTGTCACCCAGTACAAAAAATGTTTTCAACCCCTACCCTCCCCCCAAAGGGACAAACACACATGCAAACTGGGGATTAGGCACCCCCAGATGTTGGGTGTCCAGAGCAGCCCTGGGCACCATCCTTTGCTCAGCACCTCCCCAGGCTCAGGCAAAGCTATCCGAGCCCCTCTCCTACTCCTGGGAGCACCCGCACCCTAGCAGGGAAGCAGGTGGTAGAACAGCACGACCTACTCTCTCCTCTTTCCCTGTGATGCAGCAGCTGGCCAGCGGAGGAGCTGCTAATCAGCTGCAGCACAGAAGGGACAGTAGCTACTCAAAATGTTGGTGTTTCAAACCAGGGCTTGCATGGGGAGCAGCGGGGGAGAGGATACCCCCTAGCACCTCCCCAAACAAATATGGCTGTAGTTTAAAAATCACTGGGTATTGCTCAGGGAGCACATCTTCAGTTCATAATCCAATGCACATTTTCTTAACACACTTGGCCTCAAGGGATGGAGTTTACAGCCTCGAGGGTCACAGCTTGGACACCACTGATTTAATCAAATCAATTTATTATCTATCCATCCATCCTCTAATCTCTTTGTGTACCTGACTCACTCTGCCCACCAGAAACCATCAGCTAGAAAATGCAAGTTGGTTTCTGCTGTCATCTTTACAGACTTGTACTCTTGAAGAACTAGATTGTATAACACGTGGGTGGATTTTGGGCTTCAAATTCAGGTAGCCCCTCCAGGCCAAGCCTAGGACTATGATATGTCAGCAAGTTAGAACTCAGACAGAGCTGACCGCTGTTGCAGAGAGCAGTTCTGCTAAACTTTTTTTTGGGGGGGGGTGGAATAAAAATGTAGAACTAACACTTTCAGATATTATTTAATAGCTTGTTTAATACTTTGTACATCTACAATACCTACCATTTAGGTATTGCATAGAGAAAAGAATCTGTACTCCACCCCTTAGGAAATACACAAGGTAAATATAATTCAGCTAGATACCGCAGTGATGGATGCTACAGGGAACCCCAAGGTAAATTTTATAGATGAAGAAACTGAGGCACTGAGTAGTTTAAATAATTTGCTTAGAGTCAGAAAGTTTGTTTCATAATCAAAAGATGTGAGTTCTAACTGCCAATCCTGTTAGCCATAAGCCCATGCTTCCCCAAGTCATTTGAAATCCACAGTTGTTAATTGAATATTGCACATGTGGGCTTTAAAACTACAGAGATACCTTTTAAAAGAAAACTGAAGTGTGTTTTACTTGCCAAAGTCCAAGTTCTGTGTTTGCTTCACAGTTTCTAGTGACAATCAGCTGCTTTAGTTAGTGAGGTCACTGACTGCAGGAGGGGAGACATGGGAGTCTGGATGCAAGTCTTGGCAGGTGAAGAAAGAAACTATTTTGTTCAATATATTTTTATAATTTCGAAGTCAATTTTTTTATCATATTCAGAGATCGTGCCTGCAAATTTTGTATGAGCACAAAAAGGAAAGATGGCTTTGTGGTGGCACAAGGCTGGGTGAACTGGATTCTAATTGGAGCTGGTTGAGAATTTTCTAGTGAGAGATTTTTTTTTTCATCAGAATGAAGACATGTCATGGGAATGTGCCAGTTTTGACTAAATTTTCATCAGGGAAAGTTTCTCAGATCAAGGATGGAATTTCTGGAGCAAGTGAGTTATCCCAGAATTGCCCAGCAGTCAAGGCACAATCCCACCCCCAAAATATGGGAATCCCAGGTAAGTCTCTGCTCCGTCTCATACAGACAAAAGAATTGAACCTCAGTCTCCCAAATGCCACTGGAATGTCCAAGCCAGCAGGCTGTTGGTTATTCTGTTGTGAGTCTCCCTGTTTCTCCTTTTGGAGCCTTTTCTCTCTGTATTTTTTTTAAATCTCAAAAGTGTTCATGGGACAGGAAAACTGTTTCCCATCCATCACTAGTTCAATGTTTCTAAAGGGTTCTGAGAGGCTTAGGTCAAATATACTAGAGAAGTACAAAGTATAACTATTCAGTCACATAGATAGATGTCGGTTTACCCCCATTTTAATACACATGTGCAAAAGTTGAGGCTGACATTTTGGAGTCAGGCCAAATTTTGAACCAAACTTAAATCTACCCTTGGGCTGGAGAGCCTGAGACTTAAATGAATCCTGATTATAAGATGAGCCCCACCTGGGCTCCAATCAAGGCTTCCAATACAGAAGGTAGCAGAAGCTGCAAGAGGGAGTGTGTGTTTGAGAGGAGTAGCTGAGACTGCCAGAGGTCTGGTAGTAGGCTAAGGTAAGGGTTCTCGACCTTTTTCCTTCTGAGGCCACCCCAGCATGCTATAAAAACTCCACAGTCCATCAGTGCCACAACTGTTCTTCTGCATATAAAAGCCAGGGCCAACGTTAGGAGGTAGCAAGCTGGTCAGTTGCCTGAGGCACCATGCCACAGGGGTCCCTGTAAAGCTAAGTTGCTCAGGCTTTGGCTTCAGCCCCAGGTGGCAGGGCTAGGAACCCTGGGCTTGAGCCACCCCCACCCCCACCCCCAGCATGGTTTCAGCTTTCTGCCCTAGGCCGCAGTAAGTCCTGGCCCTGCTTGTGTCCGTTCCCCCCCCCCCCCCCCCCCCCGATCCCTGGCTGAGAACTGCTGAGCCAGAGAAGCCTGGGAAATAGGAGAATGTGCTGAACTGGAACTGATGAAATACTTTGTTTTGGGTCTTTTGAGCTCTGTTTTTGACAAACTCTGTTGCCAGCCTGGTGAAGAGTGAATTAAAGGACTTTGGACTGGAAACTTCATAAGAACGGCCATACTGGTTCAGATCAAAGGTCCATCTAGCCCAGTAGCCTGTCTTCTGACAGTGGCCAGTTCCAGGTGCCCCAGAGGGAATGAACAGAACAGGTAATCATCAATGATCCATCCTGTCACCCATTCCCAGCAAAATCCTCGTGAGTGTTTACTGGGGCCCTGATGAATTGAAAATAGAGGTGGGTGGTGGTCATGGTACTAAATCATGTATTCAGATAATTATTTGGGATCTTAACTAGCCTCTTTTATTGGTTTGTTTATTTTTATAAAGCTTTTTAGTTCAGTTTTGATAGCCCAAAGAGGAGATCTGAAGTGTCGAGTTATGGAACACTGAGAGCCTTCCCCTGCTTCTACCCAAACGGGTTTGATCTACAACCAGCTTCCCTCAGTTTTCATTCATAGTTCCAGTTTATATACTTTTCTCTTCTTTATAAGCTGAGATCCATGACTAAAGGCTGAGACCAGAGCCTTCTGGGGAATGGTGCTAGCAAGGTAAATATAATAGATTGTATTTCAGCCTAGTTGACTTTATTCCATCTCCGGGTTTCATTTGCAAATGAATTACAATAGAGTGATTGTAAGGAGCCAAAGCCATTAGAAACAAAGTTTGATGGGCTTTTGTTTTCCCCCCAGCCCAGTGTGTGTATTCTCACATAGGTTCAGTCTGGGTGGAGAATGACAATGTGTTTATCATTAGCTATTCTCATTTACCCAATTTTCCATGCAACGCTGATGAATGAGTGAGCACTACTCAGGGATACAGTCACTCATTGGGGGCTATGCTTACTGCAAGTATTTTTGATTAACCCCAGAGGGTTTTCCTGCTGGCAATTGTAGAGTGACTCCCTATGAGTCATCTGGTAGATGTTTCTTTTGAAACAATGTTACTGAATAAAATGAATGATTATTCCCCAATTAAGCTGCCCTGTAGCATGTATGTGAAATATTATATACCTCCTATGCTAGAGATTCCTTCAAATTAGAGGCATTGTTACCAAAGTGTTGGGTTCCAAAAGAAAGCAATGAAGGTTGTGACATCTGTTGTATTAATTTAGATGGAATATATGGGTGTAAAGAGTTAAAGATGTTTATATAATTTAGTTACTAAACATTTAAACTGGTTTTACCCAAGGTTTGATGTACAGAAACTTCAGCCTGCTTGGAACTATGGTGAACAGACATACAAGTTTATTGGTTTTTTTAAAAAAACCTGTATTAAAGATACAGAAGAAAAGCCGGGGTAGGGAGAGGTTAAAGCTTTTGAAATGTATACTATTAAATAAGGCTTGTATTTTAATCTATTCACTGCAGAGTTTTTAAAGGGCGGGTTGGGGGCGGGGGCACTTGTTGGACATTTTTTTTAACACCCTGACTTCTGGAATAACACAAGCACAACACAGGGTTTACTTTGAGATCTGGCAAACTTGTACCAGCTTTGGGCTGTTTAGAGCATTGCATTCAGTTGCATTTTGGCTACAGGCTTATAGCAGTGTTGCAAAATATGCAATTTTGAGCAGCTAAGTCAGTTTTTTATTAGACCGAAGGAAAAAAGAGAGCAAAAGAAAAGAGACAATATAAGGTAGGAAAAGGACACATGGGGGGACAGTGAGGAGATGGTCAGGATTTAGCCAGAGCTGTTGGAGGTGGTGATGTTACTGGGCTTCTTTTTTTGGGGGCCCAGTTTCGTTAGGACACTTTTTAGGATTGTATTGAAGAAAGTTCTAGGATTTTAGGAGATAGTGGAAATGGCAGTCATGATGGTGAAGCTTGCTTGGTTTCTTGTTTTTTAGTTAGCCAGTGTTGCGGTTGCCTTTGTGGTGGGTTTATGTATTTAAGAACCCCAAAAGGGAGTGATGGGTGGAATAGTTTCTTATTTTATCAATAGGTCTAATTTCTAATGCACCAGTTTTGGTTTATTAACTTTTGGTCTTCTACGGTTTACCAGACATAATTTTGTCATAGTCCTTGAACTATATTAGTAGGCTGCTTGAACTGTATTAGTAGGCTGCCTTGTTTGAATGAATTTGGGCTGGGGGAGGGGGCATTTTCATTTTTCCATTAACGTTTATTGTAGATTATTGTGACACTTTATGAACTTTTACTTTTTACACTTGAGCTTTCACTTAGGGTAATAATTGGGCCTACAAATGTACAGCATAATATTTTGATTAACCAATTCCACATAGGATCAAGCATTTGTTCATAAAATTATAATTATGAACAAAAACCTTAGTTTAGTTTAAGCATATAGAAAAAGAGAGGTTCTTTATTTTAAGGTTTGTACATTTATTTGCAAATTTTGTTTAGGTAGATGTTTTCTAGATGTTAAAGGTAAGAACTTTATTTGCAGCTAAAACAAAACTTAAAACTATTTTTATATCAGTAAGATGTTTAAAACGAACCAACTTTTATTGCTTTTTTGGCTGTATACCCAGAATGGGTAGAGAGGGAAGAAACTTTCCCTCTTTTTGCTGCTTATACATTTATAATTACACATTTACACAACCATGAAAATTTATGCTCTAGTGGTTAAATTTTCTTTCTTCTAGAAAAAACTTTAGCCTTGATAGCATTTTTTTTTTACCCAAGTGGGTTGCAGTCTTTAAAAAGAAGCAATGAATTCATGTGTGGTTTTCTTGGAATCATTTTTTGCATTGATAATCTCTTTACAATATCCAAAGGTGGTAAAAATGTGCAGGTATTTGACAGATCCTGCCCACCTGTTTCACCATCACTATTTGTGAGGATAACGTTGCTGCTGTTGTAATTTAGCTGTTATGGGGATTTAACCTGCAACACTAGCATCATACTGTCTTATACTAGTTGTTTTGTGCCAATAACAAAAATCGACATTAAAAACAGGAGAAAATTGCAAAAGCAAAACCTTAAGGGGACAAAACTGCAAAAAAAATACCAATTACAGAATGTTTGATGCAACAGTCCTTGTCTTAAAATTTAATTTGTAGTCAATGCAATGGCAACCCTGAATTAAGATGGTGTTTTGTTAACAAGCAGAGAATAGGGTTTAGCATGATGATGCTAAAACAAACATCTCCTAAAGTAACTTAACCTTTAACAACGTAAGAAACTTTATTTTTGCAGCTTTTTAAAATGCCTTTGTTACATTAAACCTTTAAAGGTTTTTCTATTTACAAAAACTGCAAACCCTAACAAAAACAAAAGAAAAAGAACCAAAGTATTTGTTTTTAAATTAGAATAAAAAATTGACCTTTTTGTTAATTTTGTTTAGAAGTTTACTCTTTTTATGCTTTTTTTTTTTTTGTTTAAAGCGTAACATGTTTAAGAGTTTTAAACCCTTTGAAAATAATTGTTTGCCAAAGTGCCAGCTTTTGAGTACGTGTTAACCATTTAGGCCCATCAGGGACACCAAAAATGTTGTTCTGAATTAGATGGAATATATGGGCCCCAAAAGTAAAGTATTAGCATAATCCAGTTACTGTTTAACATTAAATGGTTTTAAACAAGGTTCAGGGTTTGGTACCTGAGCCTGCCTAGGACCATGGCAAACACCCCATTAACTTTTTTTAACCTTTTATTAAAGTTCGAGAAAGGAAAGGTGCGGGGGGCGAGGGGGATATTAAAGCATTTGAAATGTAAAGTATTCAGTAGGCTTTTATCTTATTGCTTATTCCCTTTCCCTTAACTGCTGTAGAGTTTTTAAATGAAAAACATGTTTGTTTGACAGTCTTTTAGATCAGTGGTTCTCAACCAGGGGTCCGGGTCCTCTTGGGGGGGCTGCGAGCAGGTTTCAGGGGGTCCTCGAAGCATGGTCCGTGTTAGACCCACTGGGGCCCAGAATGACGTTATTACATTAAGACCTACCTCATGGGGCTGAAGCCCCGGGGTCCTGAGCCCTGTCACCTGGGGCTGAAGCTGAAGGCTGAGCAATGCAGCTTTGCAGGGGGCCCTGTGGCATGGGGCCCCAGGCAGTTGCCCCGCTTGCTACCCCCTAATGCTGGCCCAGTTTTTATATGCAGAAAACCAGATGTTGTGGCACAGGCAGGCTGTGGAGGTTTTTATAGCATGTTGGGGTGTCCTCAGAAAGAAAAAGGTTGAGAGCCCCCATTTTAGATAAAAAAAGGTGGCTGCGGTAATAGCTTTTATTGGACCAACTTCTGTGTCGCTTGAAAGCTTGTCTTTCAGTAACAGAAGTTGTCTAGTAAAAGATATGACCTCACCTACCTTGTGTTTCTAATATTCTGGGACCAACACAGCTACAACAACATTGCAAACAGTCTTTTAGATGGTAATAGCAGTCCTTTTTGGGGGGGGGGCAAAGGGGACAGGGAATAAGTTAGTTGAGATGGGCTGGTGTGGTTGCTGCTGCTGTTTTAAAAAATAAAATTAAGACCAAGACAAACACCTAAGGGGAGAGAGAAGAACAGTGAAGATCACAAATGCAGCTTCTTCCCTGATGTTGGCTCTCATTTGTGACTTCACTGTTGGAAAAAACACAGGCAGAACACATGGTCTTATTAGCCACTTTGAGATCTGGCAAACTTGTATCGACATCCGGCTGTTTAACGCACTGCATATGGATGCCTTTCTGGTTACAGGATTGCAGCAGGTGTTTCAAAATATGCAGTCTTGGCTGGCCAAGCCAGACTTTTTCATTAAACAAATGGAAAAAGGAAAGAGATGACATAAGATAGGGAAGGAAGAGGACAAGGGCAGGGGGGAACACACACCTGGTGAAGAGGGGAGACATATACATGGGGGGAGCACAAGGAAACAACAAGACGGCATTGGTCAACATGCTAGGCAGGGGTCTCAGCACACCTAGCCATTGTCACAATTTTTGTAGGAATAACATGCAGTCTTCAAGTATTCAATTTTCAGATGGCAGGAATTTATGAAATGGTCACTGTTCTCATAATTCCTCTTTTAGAGCTCCACTCAAAACAGACTAAAGATACTTGCTAGTCATATTCTACTCTGATGTGCACCTCAATGAGTACCAGACATCAACCCAGGTTCACCTAAAACTGCACTTCTTTCACTCAAAAGGTTCTTGAGTTTTAGTGGATCTTTCATTGAACATTGTTTGCAGTGTGGTGGCCATGTTGGTCCCTGTAGCAGATCGAGGGCTCACTGCCGCAGCGCCTCCTGCTGGTCTTCTGGGAATTAGCTCTTTTCCAGCCTTGGAGCGCCCTCTGCTGGCTGGTGTCTCACCTGCCTCAGCCCCCCGTGTCCCTCCCGGACCCTGGTGCCCCTTACCTTGGGGTTCTTCCCCCAGTAGTCCCCACACTCTGGGTTTCCACTCCCAGGGGAACCCCCAACCCTTGCCTCAGTGGCTACTGCCAGTCATCATCTATCCCCCATTCTCGGGGGCAGACTGCAGTCTGTAGTGGCTGCTCATCACTGACAAGAGGATAGGCAGAGGCAGCTGGTCCTGTCCCCGGGCTACACCTCTTTAGTCCCGGTACCTCTTTAGGCCTTAAACCAGGCCGCAGCCTGGGGAGTTGCCAGGTTGGAGCTCCCCAGCTCCTCTTGCCTTTCCCCAGCACTACTCTGCATCACATACCCTCTGTTCCCAGGCAGCTAGGCCCTTCTCACTCCAGGGCTGGAGTGAGACTGACCCAGCTCCTCCCTTAGCCCTCCTTATATGGGAGGGAGGGATAGCTCAGTGGTTTGAGCATTGGCCTGCTAAACCCGGGGTTGTGAGTTCAATCCTTGAGGGGGCCATTTAGGGATCTGGGGCAAAAATCTGTCAGGGGACAGTACTTGGTCCTGGTAGGGAACTGGACTTGAGCCTTCCAGTTCTAGGAGATTGGCATATCTCCATTTATTATTATATCAGGGCCTGGTGTTGTCTGATTAGCTGTGGCCACTTCCCCAATCAGCCTACCTTTAACCTTGTTTTCCAGGAGCAGGGTATCTGCCCCTCTACAGTCCCAGGCAAGGTAAGGTAATACCTCCAGAGCCAGGGAGGTTGGGGAAGGTTAGGTAATATATTTTATTGGACCAACCTCTGTTGGGCTTCTCTTTCACCAACAGAAGCTGGTCCAATAAAATACATCACCTCATCCACCTTAGCTCTCTAAGTGAACATATTGTGAGTTTCTAGTTTGTAACCTATAATGAAACCATGCTAGTTTCACTTGGATGGGGATTTTGTTGCAAACATTTTGCTCTGCTCTATGTACCAACTGCAAAACAAACAATGCATTGGGTTTCCATGGAAAAGTCTGAGCTCTGAAGCTCTGTCTCTTGCACATATAGATTTCTGTTCTTAAACATCTACTCCATATTACAAATTTGATCCTAGCAGTTCTCCCTGACTTCAGTGGGAGCAGGATTGGGTTCTAGGAGCTGATTCTTCCATCTCCATCCCCAGAAATTGAACTGAGATCAGTACAGTTATTTCATAGAGGCTAGCAAACAGTTGTAAAATGCTCAGAACCTATGACACTACAATTCCAGCCCTGGAGGAGGTTAAAGCAATTATCCCAACTGGCATTTGTTCCCCTGGGCTCATCCATCACCTGCGGATTGGACCACATCAGCCTTCCAACTGTGCCCCTCCTGGCTTTGATATGTCCCTTTGCTGGAGCCAGAACTAGGGGAAAGGAGATTGTAGGAACTGGCTATGCTGGAGGGTGGTTTCTGGGTCAGATGAGAGATCTTGCCATCAGGGGAATTCTTAGCTGGGCAGATATAGCTTAATCATGGGAGAGAATCTGGCCCTTTACCTCTAACACTGCATATAGGCAATCCCTTTTCTAAGGAAAAACAAAACGCTCAGGGAATGTGTCCTTTGGCACAACTGGCTGAAAAGAGGACAACTTGTCAAGCTGAATTTGGCATGAGAATAAAATAGACATTTTTCCAAGTATAGAAAAACATTTTTAAATGGTTTTTGAAGGGATGGTACTGATGCATCAAAGTAAAGTAAACTTTAAATTTTCCATTGAAAAGATCAGAAATATTAAAAAAAAATTTAAAAAGCTACTTCAGATTTCAATATCCATGAAAACTAGAGCTCCTGAAAGCTCTCTGGCCTGATTCTCACTAGACCTGGCATGAAATCTAACTCCAATAAAGTCAATAGTTACAACAACATAGAACTGATCTAATAGTGGTGAATCAGGCAATATGCTGATTTGTGAATACAGAGACTATGGACCCCACTTTGATCTTGCTCACAATGGTGTAAATCAGGAGTAAGTCAATAGAAGACAGTGTGGTGACACTGATGTAAATGCAGCATAACTAAGTCAGAATCAGGTTCTGTCTTTTTAATAACCCTCGCATGTTGAGAGCACAGTGAGAGCTGCAAAGGTCGTTTGGATTGGGGTTTTGTGGGTGTGAAGGCTATTATGCTACCAGATCTTGTACTAACTTTTTAGATTTTTTTTAATAGGGGGAAAATGTACTGTTTTTCAAAGATTCACTGTAACTATCGAGACTGAGATGATGCTAGGGAATTTTTTTGGAATATAGAAAACGTTAATCAGATCCTTGCAATGCTCATACAACTTCTCTTGGAAAATGCAAATAGAAGAAAAGCTAATTAGAAGCTTTCTCCAGAGTGCACCATGAGAGGAAATGACAGCTTTGGTAAAAGGCACTCAGTGACATGATATAAAGGAATGACCTCCTTTCAGAAACCCAGAATAGAGATTGGACTTTAAATGGCAGCAATCTCCCAGGAGATTTGAGCTCTGAGCCTAGACACACAAGAATTTTTAGAAATACAAACTTTTGTAAAGGTGAAAGATTTGAAGAACACTTTTCTCACACAAGTTTCTGTGTGAGCAGAATGAACTCTCTGTGCTCAGATCTACTTTAAAAATTAAAAGCCCTTATTGTGGTTATTTGAGAACAAATCTTGTCTTCCAAGGTCTGAATTAAATGGAGAGGATTCTTAAGGAGAGACTTAAGAACTCCAGAGATCTAGTCCGTGATAAATGTATACACTTTTCACCTGTGGTGGAGATGTTGAAAAAATTCAATAGTATTTTAAGCTGTTTAAAAAAAACCCAGGAGAAAAAAATCTAAAGCAACTATTATTTCCTGCCTCCTTCCACAGATAGGATGGACTTAAATCAGCCACCGAGCACTACCCACCCCAAAACTCTGTAAAAGACCAGAAGTTTTGCTTTGATTTTCTTTCTAAAATTGAACTGGACCAAAAATCAGTTTCAGGTGCAATTTTAGAGGAGAAACTTGGGCCTAGTCTGGCTAAGAAATCAAATTTCTAGAGGTACTAGAAAGAGAGCCTAATATTCTCCTTAGAAAACATAAGAAATGGTTGAGGATAACTGCAGTAGCTTCTGTGCATGGAAGGAGACAGCAAATAACTTGATTTCTTTACCCTTTCTTCTTTTCTCTTTGTTTTTTAAATAGTTTAAAACACTTTCAAATTTTAGCAACTTCTCCCAAGAAAAAAGGTTTATAAAGTTACCCGAGGCTAGTGTGTTTGGAACTGGATCAGATCCAAATCAGTTTTACACTGGAGTTCAAAGTTTGGATTTAAAGCAGGAGTGTATTTATATTCATACCCACCATAAGGCCCTTTCACACTTGCAAGAACACTGGGTAATTTTCCTAGTGTAGGTGAGGCTAAAGAGTTAGGGGAAGTGCCACACATAGAGGGCTTGCAGGACTGAGCCTGAATATACCACCAGTAGACAGTGGTCAAATTAATAATGAAGTATGTGGGCCTATTTGGCTTAGAATACTGAAATAAATACTGAATAGTGAAAAGCAAGTACTAGGCCCACCGGTACAATATTTCTAACTTCTTTTCATTGCTTTTGCTAACCAATCAGGCTGGTACCAGTTCAAAGGCACCTGTGCATTTTTTGTTATACAAGGGAAGGACTGGTATCTTGTCTACCCAACCTACTATCAAACTCCTCTAAGACAATTTGACATCACTTCTCGCTTATTCTGGGAATAATGCCACTGGCCATTTGTGTGTGTAAGTCTTGCCATCTCAAGGTTCATATGATGTGTAGTGCTGGTAAACAGACTGGAACAGCCTCTATTCTGTACTGTGCCTGTTTTGTACCAGATTCTCAGCACCTCCTCTGAGTAGCAATATGCTTTGATGGAGGAGAGCACTTACTATGAAACTAGAGTACTCTTGCCAGGCTTGGCTGGCAATTGCATTATCGGCTACAGATCATTGAACAAACACAGCATTTAAATCCTGTTCCTACAATTTGAATGTTATTGTGCAAATGATCCAACTTAATTACTGTGATTAATGGGGGGCTCTTTGCCACCCACATTGTGTACAATGGTCACAAAGGTAATGCAGCTATATATATTTTTCTGCTCCATTTTCATGTCTCATCCTATTCATATTATGCTTGAGGAGTAAAATGACATCTTCAGTGGATGTTCTCCATATTGATTGTATTTGGTATTTGATCACCATTATGCAAACTGGGTTATAATTCAGGATCCTCCCCTCTACAAATAGGTTCTGAAAATAAGTAGATAAAGCTGTGTGTCTCTTTCCAACATTATGTATTCTAGGTAGAGCTGGTAGTGCCACCTAAAGTTAAGGTTGCCTGACAATTCCCATTATAAGATGTTTTCAGTTGCTTATAACTTTGCCAAAGTTTAACCGTTGTGTGAAACATTCCATGGCAGAAATTAACATAAATTGATTCTTCCCCAACTATCCCATTTCTTGTCCTTTTGTGATACACAAAAGGACAAGAAAGCAGAAATAAGAGGTTCTAATTATTCTTATAGTTAAATTACTGTTGTACATAGTTTGCCATAGTTCCTGTTACAATAGATGAACCAGTAATGTCTATCTCCAGCTATTTCCCACCTCAGAGGAAGGCAAGAACTATCATTTGCAGAGTACTGTAATGAGCAGAAAACCTTTTCCCATCCTGCAGACAATCATTTTATGCCTTGAAGCATGAGATTAGATTAACCTTTACTGTTTTAGCTTTCATATATGCAGTGATACTCAGCTTTGCCCAGAATGAAAGCCACCAAAAGTCACTGAATAGTAATTCAGAGGTTCACAGAGTGAAGTCCTGACACTATGTTGCATAGTGAATGCCAATTAAAATGAGGTAGGATCAGAGGCTAAAATAGAGAAAGAACAAGTTAAAAATTACTCAGACAAGTTAGATGTCTTCAAGTCACTAGGGCCTTACAAAATACATCCTAGAATACTCAAGGAGCTGAAATTTCAAATTATCTTTGAAAAATCATGGAAGACGGGAGAAATTCCAGAGGACTGTAAAATGGGCGCAAACAGTGCCAATCTACAAAAAAGGAAATAATGACAACCAGGGAATTACAGACCAGTCATCTTAACTTCTGTACCTGGAAAGATAATGGAGCAAATAATTAGGCAATCAATTTGCAAACATATAGAAGATAAATAACAGTCAGCATGGATTTGTCGAGAACAATTTGTGTCAAACCAACCTAATAGCTTTCTTTGACAGGGTAACAAGCCTTGTGGATAGGGGGAAGCAGTAGATGTGGTATATCTTGACTTTAGTAAGGCTTTTGATGCTGTCTCTCACGAACCTCTCATAAACGAACTAGGGAAATATCACCCAGATGTAGCTACTGCAAGAAGGGTGCATAACTGATTGGAAACCTGTTCCCAGAGAGTAATCATCAGTGGTTCATAGTCAAGCTGGATGGGCATACTGAGTGAAGTCCCTCAGGATCAGTTCTGGATCTGGTTCTGTTCAGTATCTTCATCAGTGATTTAGATAATGGCATAGAGAGTACACTTATAAAGTTTGCGGACAATATCAAGCTGGGAGGCAGGAGGATAGGATTAAAATTCCAAATGATCTGGACAAACTGGAGAAATGGTCTGAAATAAATAGGGTAAAATTTAATAAGGACAAATGCAAAGTACTCCACTTAGGAAGGAACAATCAGCTGCACACACGTAAAATGGGAAATGACTGCCTAGGAAGGAGTACTGCGGAAAGGGGTGTGGGGGTCATAGTGGATCACAAGCTAAATATAAGTCAACAGTGTAACACTGTTGCAAAAAAAAAAAGCAACCATCATTCTGGGATGTGTTAGCAGTAGTGTTGTAAGCAAGACATGAGAAGTAATTCTTCCGCTCTACTCCATGATGATTACCCTTAACTGGATGCGCCACATTTCAGGAAAGATGTGGACAAACTGGAGAAAATCTAGAGAAGACCAACAAAATGATTAAACATAACCTATGAGAGAGACTTATTAAAATTGGGTTTGTTTAGACTGGAGAAGACTGAGATGAGACATAGCAGTTTTCAAATACATAAAAGGTTACAAGGAAGAGAGGAAAATTTGTTCTTAACCTCTGAGGCTAGGACAAGAAGCAATGGGCTTAAATTGCGGCAAGGGCAATTTAGGTTGCATATAAGGAAAAACTTCCTGACTGTCAGGGTGGTTAAGCACTGGAATAAATTGCCTAGGGAGGTAGTGGACTCTCCACCATTTAGAGATTTTTAAGATCAGGTTAGACAAACACCTGTCAGGGACTGTCTGGATAATACTTAGTCCTGCCATGAATGCAGGAGACTGAACCAGATGACCTCCCAGGATCCCTTCCAGTCCTACGATTCTATGATTGTGACATTGATTTGTCATATGTGGCCGTCATGATATGTGGTATTTCATAGTAATGTTTGGGTCATAGCAAGGCATCAGTATAAGGCTCTGATTACTCTGCAGCACTCCATGATGACCAAGTCACAATCCATCCTCTTCTCCCAATCCTCGCAAATTGCTGGGAAAGGGGTGCTTTTCCTTTCTTTCCCCCTTCTTGTTAAGGGAAAAAGATCTCTCTGGTCTCCACCATTTCCCCTCTTGACTACTGGAAGTATAGTATGTTTCTCCTCTCTTCCTTGCTGCTTTTTTGAAGAAGCAGGAGAGATCTTGGTAGCTTTAGTCTGTTAGCTCAGCACTCTTCTAATCAGTGATCCGCTTAATCTGCCTGAGAAGTGAGCAGCAGAGGGAAAGCAAGAGATCTTGTGAAACTTGTGTACTCCACGAGAGCCATGTGTAGTTTCCCAAAGTGGTTGAGTATTTTTTTATGGTCATTAAATGTCCCACTTCAGTATGGTTCAGTAACATCCTGCTATATTGAAATTGCTGGCAGAGTACATTATTATTTATATTGTGGTAATACAGGGAGACCTCATCAGTGTTAGACATTATACAGATGAATAAAAAAAATCCATGCCTTAAGGAGCTTACAATTTAAATATAAGGCAAGACAAAACAATGGGTTTAACAAACAATAGTAGAGATTCATGTAGTTATATTGGGATAGCTAGCGTGTAAGTGGGCGAGTTTCATGTTTGGATCTAAGCAAGGAGTTGGGTAGGGCTTGGTTGGGTGGCAATGGGACCATCCTTCACCTGTGCTAGATTTCCTGAGATCCATGGGCTTGATGGAATCCTTGGCCTCCCTTGCAGGATAGCAGATCCCTCCTCTGCACCCATGGAGTAGTCTGAAACAAACAACACAAATGAAAACTCTCACAGCTTCCACTCCCCTAGTGCATTATTTCTGTGCAGGGAAGCACCAGGATCATATACTTACGCTGGAGAGATCATAGAATCATAGAATCTCAGGGTTGGAAGGGACCTCAGGAGGTCATCTAGTCCAACCCCCTGCTCAAAGCAGGACCAAACCCAATTAGATCATCCCAGCCAGGGCTTTGTCAAGCCTGACCTTAAAAACCTCTAAGGAAGGAGATTCCACCACCTCCCTAGGTAACCCATTCCAGTGCTTCACCACCCTACTAGTGAAAAAGGTTTTCCTAATATCCAACCTAAACCTCCCCCTCTGCAACTTGAGACCATTACTCCTTGTTCTGTCATCTTCTACCACTGAGAACAGTCTAGATCCATCCTCTTTGGAACCCCCTTTCAGGTAGTTGAAAGCAGCTATCAAATCCCCCCTCATTCTTCTCTTCTACAGGCTAAACAATCCCAGTTCCCTCAGCCTCTCCTCATAAGTCATGTGCTCGAGCCCCCTAATCATTTTTGTTGCCCTCCGCTGGACTCTTTCCAATTTATCCACATCCTTCTTGTAGCGTGGGGCCCAAAACTGGACACAGTACTCCAAATGAGGCCTCACCAGTGCCGAATAGAGGGGAATAATCACATCCCTCGATCTGCTGGAAATGCCCCTACTTATACAGCCCAAAATGCCGTTAGCCTTCTTGGCAACAAGGGCACACTGTTGACTCATATTCAGCTTTTCGTCCACCGTAACCCCTAGGTCCTTTTCTGCAGAACTGCTGCCCAGCCATTCGGTCCCTAGTCTGTAGCAGTGCATGGGATTCTTCCGTCCTAAGTGCAGGACTCTGCACTTGTCCTTGTTGAACCTCCTCAGATTTCTTTTGGCCCAATCCTCTAATTTGTCTAGGTCCCTCTGTATCCTGTCCCTCCCCTCCAGCGTATCAACCACTCCTCCCAGTTTAGTGTCATCTGCAAACTTGCTAAGGGTGCAGTCCACACCATCCTCCAGATCGTTGATGAAGATATTGAACAAAACCGGCCCCAGCACCGACCCTTGGGGCACTCCACTTGATACCGTCTGCCAACTAGACATGGAGCCATTGATCACTACCCGTTGAGCACGACCATCCAGCCAGTTTTCTATCCACCTTACCGTCCATTCATCCAGCCCATACTTCCTTAACTTGCTGGCAAGAACACTGTGGGAGACTGTATCAAAAGCTTTGCTAAAGTCAAGAAATAGCACATCCACTGCTTTCCCCTCATCCACAGAGCCAGTTATCTCATCATGGAAGGCAATTAGGTTAGTCAGGCATGACTTGCCCTTGGTGAATCCATGCTGACTGTTCCTGATCACTTTCCCCTCCTTTAAGTGGTTCAGAATTGATTCCTTGAGGACCTGTTCCATGATTTTTCCAGGGACTGAGGTGAGACTGACTGGCCTGTAGTTCCCCGGATCTTCCTTCTTCCCTTTTTTTAAAGATGGGCACTACATTAGCTTTTTTCCAGTCATCCGGGACCTCCCCCGATTGCCATGATTTGTCAAAGATAATGGCCAATGGCTCTGCAATCACATCGGCCAACTCCTTTAGCACCCTCGGATGCAGTGCATCCGGCCCCATGGACTTGTGTTCGTCCAGCTTTTCTAAATAGTCCCGAACTACTTCTTTCTCCACAGAGGGCTGGTCACCTCCTCCCCATACCGTGCTGCGGAGTGCAGCCGCCTGGGAGCTGACCTTGTCTGTGAAGACAGAGGCAAAAAAAGCATTGAGTACACTAGCTTTCTCCACATCCTCTGTCACTAGGTTCCCTCCCTCATTCAGCAAGGGGCCCACACTTTCCTTGACTTTCTTCTTGTTGCTCACATACCTGAAGAAACCCTTCTTGTTACTCCTAACATCTCCGGCTAGCTGCAACTCCAAGTGTGATTTGGCCTTCCTAATTTCACTCCTGCATGCCTGAGCAATACTTTTATACTCCTCCCTGGTCATTTGTCCAATCTTCCACTTCTTGTAAGCTGCTTTTTTGTGTTTAAGACGAGCAAGGATTTCACTGTTAAGCCAAGCTGGTCGCCTGCCATATTTACTTTTCTTCCTACACATCGGGATGGTTTGTTCCTGCAACCTCAATAAGGATTCTTTAAAATACAGCCAGCTTTCCTCGACTCCTTTCCCCGTCATGTTATTCTCCCAGGGGACCTTGCCCATCAGTTCCCTGAGGGAGTCGAAGTCTGCTTTTCTGAAGTCCAGGGTCTCTGTTCTACTGCTCTCCTTTCTTCCTTGCGTCAGGATCCTGAACTCAACCATCTCATGGTCACTGCCTCCCAGGTTCCCATCCACTATTGCTTCCTCTACTATTTCCTCCCTGTTTGTGAGCAGCAGGTCAAGAAGAGCTTTTCCCCTAGTTGGTTCCTCCAGCACTTGCACCAGGAAATTGTCCCCTACACTTTCCAAAAACTTCCTGGATTGTCTGTGGACCGCTGTATTGCTCTCCCAGCAGATATCGGGGTGATTAAAGTCACCCATGAGAACCAGGGCCTGTGATCTAGTAACTTCTGTTAGTTGCTGGAAGAAAGCCTCGTCCACCTCATCCCCCTGGTCTGGTGGTCTGTAGCAGACTCCCACCACGACATTACCCTTGTTGCTCCCACTTCTAAATTTAATCCAGAGACTCTCAGGTTTTTCTGCAGTTTCATACTGGAGCTCTGAGCAGTCATACTGCTCTTACATACAACGCAACTCCCCCACCTTTTCTGCCCTGCCTATCCTTCCTGAACAGTTTATATCCGTCCATGACAGTACTCCAATCATGTGAGTTATCCCACCAAGTCTCTGTTATTCCAATTACATCATAATTCCTTGACTGTGCCAGGACTTCCAGTTCTCCCTGCTTGTTCCCCAGGCTTCTTGCATTTGTGTATAGGCATTTAAGATAACTCACCAATCGTCCTGCTGTCCCAGTGTGGGGCAGGAGCCCTCCCCTCTTGCACTCACCTACTTGTTCTTTAATGGGCTCTTTCAAATTCCTTATCTGATATTGTCAAGTCCTGGGGGGGGGGGGGGGATGTCTAGTTTTCTGTACGAATGTCTCTTTCCAGTAGAAGTCTGAGTTCCAGAAGGGAGGGAACTATGAGAGGTCAAAGAGATTCAAATAGAGTGGCCCAAAAATGGGTGAGTTAGAAACGTGTATACACTATTCTTACTAGAGAAGGGTATGTCTCGTAGGTGTTGGCTAAGGACATTTCAGTAATCGTTGCAGACCAATCTAGCATAGTAATCACGTTTTATCCTGATGTGCCACATTAATTATAGTCTAGGTAGGGGTTATTTCAGAGAAGCAGTGACTGAATTAAGTTAAAGAGACTGGCTGCAACAATGTAATCCCTGCAGAGATAAAGTTGGATAGTAAAGCATTATGGATAACACACTGCAGATGGCTGTAAGGACAGAACTATTTTCTTAGCCTATAAAGTACTGGAAAATGCCTGCTAAAGGATTAGCTGCTTCATTATAAGAATTTATTCTGGGGTGATTTTTTAAAATTGGGATGGTAGTGTTTGAAACACTATCAAGTATGTATGTATTTGGAATTAACCTGTGCACATGCACACAGAGAGAAGAGTAAACAGATGCCATGGGCTTTAGAGGACTACATTTCTTGTAAAGGTTTTTTACTTTGCCCTCCCAGCTGTAATTAATCTCCAGCCAGGCATTAAATTGGGTCAACAGCTAAAAAGGTTTGAGAACAGACATTGGTGTGTGTGTATATACATGCACACAGGAAATAAACTACAGTGTGGTGCTGGGCTTGATAAGCTTTTGAATGCTGTAAGGGTCTCATTAACATTCAGGTAATAACTACATTTTTTCTCATGTATCATCATAAAATAATAAATACTCATAGGATGTCAAGGCATTAGGCTCAGCAGACAACTTCTAATCCCTTGAGTTTGATTAGCGTATAGTAGCCATCCCCCAGAGTCATCTTGTACAGTAGCTATTATAAAATGACTTATTTAAAGAAATTACTTGGCTGACCTCTGTCATCATTAAAAGATTGTAAGTATGAGTTTTTCAGACACTTGCATATTTTCCCACCACCTCTTTAAAATCTTGCATGGCCAATCTGAATCCTGTTTTATGGTTAAAATGATACAAAATCCTGTGTCAATTAATAACATTCATATGTGGGGCAGAGTGGAGCTGTCACTTCAGATTCCTAGCACACACAGTGACTGTAGGACTAGGTGATTTGACATCTTATTTAAAAGATGAGCAGGAAGCACCTGCATTAGGGTTACTATTTTGAGGCAGTGAAGATAACAGATTGTCAGATGGAAGTATGGGTGGGGGAGTGGAAGAAATCCATTCAAACCTGGTGATTTATTGTTTGGCAGAGTCCTGAATGAACTAAGTATCAAACTAGTAAATATAACAATGCTTTGTATTTACATAGATCTTTCCTCCTGAAGATCTCAAATATAAATGAAATAAGTCTCAACACCCTGTTAAGATAAATTTGTATTATGATCCTCTTATGAAACTGCAGAATGGAGATAGTAGAGCCAAAGATTGCCAAAAGCTGGGCAGGGGCAAATAGCTATCAGGATATCTGTTCAGAGCCTTGGGTTTGAATTGGGCACTCAACGGATTTTTTCAAATCTGGTGGTTTTTGGTCATGCTTTTGTAGTCAGAGTGCCCTGGGGCTTGAGCAGTCCTCTCTACCATATTCCCTATCACCTGTCTGCCCCAGAAATTGCTGCTACTACCACCAGGCTGTAGGTTTGGTCACTGTCAGGATGTCAGGAGTGGCTCAGGACCGTGAGTGCCAATCTCAGGGCAGACTGTCAAAAAGCAGCATGGACACCACAGACTGGTTCTATAGCTAGATTTCACCAATCCAGCAACAAATGTAAACTCCTGAAGCATTATAACAGTCTTACCATGGAGTCACACAGTCCCCTTGGGCTCTCCAGTCTAGCTTGCCACACAGGAAAGTTGGAGTTAGTGATAGATGGTTGCTTTACTCCAAAAATTACAAAATATTCAGGTTACTCCCAGTCCCAAGAGACCAGTCACTTACCTCAGGTCAACTTGTACCTCAGATCTCACACCAAAGACAACACTTGTAGACAATCCTATAGTAAACTAAGGATTTATTAACTAGGAAAAGGCAACTTATTTGCAAGTTAAAGCAGGCACCATGTATACACAAATGAGGTAGTGTATGGTTCCAAAAGGTAACAGAGATGACATCTGTCAGCACTGAGTGTTTTTTAGGGCTAACCTAGGTTCAACCTGGATATCTCTGCTTTGGTTTCCTAGCTCCAGTCTTGTGAGAGTTCAAACAGCAAAGAGATGAAGAATTTTCATGTCAACTATATTTATTCCATTATCCTAGAATTCATAGTGATAGGATGAGCCCTTCTGCACATAGCCTATGCAGGGGCAATTAGGAAAGTATTTTGTATTATGGTGTTTCACAATAGCCCACTTAGTTTTGACAGTCCTCCTTGATGGGCATGGGAACCACTCCTCCTGACTGAATTTACAAGTTCAGAGCAGGCATTTTCATAGTTATAAAGCAACCCTTATATTGCCTTATAGCATGGGATACTAACATCACAAGTAAGATTAATGCATGCAGCAACTTACAAACATTTTATAGCGACTAAACACATGAGCTGGTCTGGTTTTCAGTTATGAATTTGTCAGTGCTCAGCTGATGCCTAAAGTCTTGGCAAGAGCTGGCACCTGGTCTGCCAACATCATAGCAACTTACCCATGACATCTGAAACCAGCCTGCTTATGCACTGCTCACCATTGTGCATCCAAGCCTTGTTAACATATGCAAATTGTACTCCTCTCTAGAAAAGGTGTTAAGGATGATCTGGGGAATCATAGACCAGGAGAAACTGTACAGCTCAGACCTATGCTGCTGCATTTGCTGTGTTTCGCCTATTGTTTCATTTCCATGTAGGTGGAAGAACGACAAGAACAAAATCCCCTACCATTATTGTGCCCCCTTTTTAAAGTGGCTGGTGAAACACCTTTTTTAGTACTATAATTTTTGAAATTATAGATCACCTCAAATGTCACAAGCAGTACATTCATCCTAAAATTACGCATACCAAGAGAGCCAATTTCATTGCTCCAAATGGCATACTCATATGGATATTGTTCCCTAAACATCCTGCATTTAAATGTTGTGATAGATTGTGTTCACCAGAATGTGACTAAAAGCACTGAGTCAGACATAGTGTGGGTAATCTATGTGCAAAGTTCCTCACACAGCTCTACCAATGAATCTCATTCCTGATTTCTAGCATCCCCTGCTGTGCCAGTCCTAGACCTCCAAGCAGCTCTGCCAATGAACCTCAGTCTTCACCTGAACCATCCTTTGTTCTAGCAGTCAGTGTTTTCTCACAGGTCTGCTCTTGCGCCTCAGTTCTCACCTGCAGCACACCTTCTGTTTGGCCATAAATCAAAGCCTGTTGACACCCAACTCTCTAATAGCATGGCAGTTGATGTGATGCAGATTATCATGAAGGGGGAAAAGGGAGGTAATTAAGTTATATTCGCTGATTTGCTTAAACGTGCAAATACCTTTTTAGTGTTACACCATTATAATAAAGAATGACAATGCACAATATTTTTATAATATGCCCGGAGTGAAAGCAATGCTGTAACTTAAGGGGCTCTGATAACATAATGGAGTAACAAAACACACCTCAAAGGGTATATCCAGTTGTATTTATTTTCAACAGTTGTAGTGCTGAAATGGGATCGGGGCTGAATATTGACACTTAACAGAGAAATAATCCCTAGGAAAGAGAAATGCCTGTGAGCATTCTAGTGAAAACTGATATTGATGGAGTTATAAGTGTTCGAAAAATCACACTGTTTCACATGCACATTACAGTTGGTATGATTCTGTTGTAAAAGTGGGCCTAGTATACCTCTTAGTCCTCATCAGCCAGCAGGGACATGGGTTCTCCAGTACTTCCACAGCCTCATTGAATAACAGTGGCCAAAACTCCAGTGAAGATCGTGTTTTTGACTTCCTTTGTGGTGCATCAGTACAGCAAACATTGCCAGTAATAATGCATGATGATACAGAACAGAGAGACAACAGGAAGATTAAATAATTTTTTGTAGAAACAAATAAAGTGGATTTAAACTATGAAATATCTTTTCTGTTCAATATTCCTCAAGTTATAAACATTTACATATATGCTAGGTCAAATCACTGTAGTTTGATAGTGCCCTTTAATCATCTGCTGTGCATATAGTAGTTTGATTAGTCACTTAAAAATAAATTTCCAGATAGTGTACATAGTATCAGTTTGAAATAAAGAAAAAAATTCCAGAAGACTCTAATTGGAATTCCCACAGATAAAATCAATTCTTATATCAGTTCCTCTCTGCTATAAATGTATGCTTAAAATAAAAAAAGTGGATGGTACTGTGAGAGAAATCTGACATGTATCGAGTAATCACAACAAAAATATTACAAGGGCAAGTCAAAGCGCAATAGGGATGGTATATATTTATCAGCTGGGGCTGTCAAGCAAGTGATGTGAACAGGATATTGCAGTCTTTCCATAGTCAGTCACTCAGCAAAACACTGTCAAGGCTTCTGTGACATTGAAAGACTTTTGCCAGTTCAGATGAGCTTCCGATAAGCCCAAGCAGAACCTGGCTTAATCATAGTAAACCTTTTTAAAACATTACTTGAAATACTTAAAATTAGGTCACTTTTGCCAAAATGTTTGGGTTTTTACCAGTGAAATTTTTTTTTAAAAAAAGGAATATTATCCCTTAAATAAAAATCTTTGGCACTCCTGTAAACTGTATTACAGTAAACATAGTGGTTGAGAGCCTGCAAAGTTAACAGCTACAAATTAAACTGCAAAATTGACCTTGGTGCAGATGTCATTCATCAAAGCCATTCCTGAGCATCAGGCCTACAGGTGGAGGGGTAGATATGTAAACAAATGTGGCCCTCTGCTTGTGACTGTATGAATAGGGCCGTACCAAATTCATGGTCCACTTTGATCAATTTCATGGCCAGAGGGTTTTTTAATTGGTCAATTTGACATTTTCAGCTGTTTACATCTGAAATTTCCTGGTGGTATAACCATGGGGGTCCCAACTGAAAAGGTACCTGGAAGTGGGTCTGATCTCCCCCTACCTCCCTCATCCCCCACAGCTGCCATGCAAGGGAAGGACAAGTCCTATCTCTCCCCAGCCCAGCAGGGCCTCACATCTAGGAGCTCCCTGGCTGGGGTGCTCCCAGGAGCAGGGGGATATTGGACCCACCTCCACAAGCTTCCTCCAGCTGCAGAAACCTCCAGGGCTGGAGCTTCCTGTAGCAGGGGGAGGCACTCAGCTCAGAGGTGGGTCTGATCTCCCTCTGAGAGCGAGAGTGGAGGTGCAGGGGAAGGACAAGTCCTCTCCCTCCCCAGCCCATCTGGGACTTGCAGCTAGGAGCCCCCTGACTGGGGCACTCCCAGCAGCGAGGGAGAGATCAGATTTCATGGGGAAGGGCTTATTTCATGGTCTGTGACACATTTTTCATGGCCGTGAAATTGGTAGGGCCCTATCTATGAATCTTTCTGATACAATGCATTCTGTGAATATATGTGCCCTGTAGAACTGGATCATGCCAGTAATTATCATAGAATCATAGAATCATAGAATCTCAGGGTTGGAAGGGACCTCAGGAGGTCATCTAGTCCAACCCCCTGCTCAAAGCAGGACCAACCCCAACTAAATCATTCCAGCCAGGGCTTTGTCAAGCCTGACCTTAAAAACCTCTAAGGAAGGAGATTCCACCACCTCTCTAGGTAACCCATTCCAGTTCTTCACCACCCTACTAGTGAAAGTTTTTCCTAATATCCAACTTAAACCTCCCCCTCTGCAACTTAAGACCATTACTCCTTGTTCTGTCATCTTCTACCACTGAAAACAGTCTAGATCCATCCTCTTTGGAACCCCCTTTCAGGTAGTTGAAAGCAGCTATCAAATCCCCCCTCATTCTTCTCTTCTGCAGGCTAAACAATCCCAGTTCCCTCAGCCTTTCCTCATAAGTCATGTGCTCCAGCCCCCTAATCATTTTTGTTGCCCTCCGCTGGACTCTTTCCAATTTATCCACATCCTTCTTGTAGTGTGGGGCCCAAAATTGAACACAGTACTCCAAATGAGGCCTCACCAGTGCCGAATAGAGGGGAATGATCACGTCCCTCGATCTGCTGGAAATGCCCCTACTTATACAACCCAAAATGCCATTAGCCTTCTTGGCAACAAGGGCACACTGTTGACTCATATTCAGCTTTTCGTCCACTGTAACCCCTAGGTCCTTTTCTGCAGAACTGCTGCCCAGCCTTCGGTCCCTAGTCTGTAGCAGTGCATGGGATTCTTCCGTCCTAAGTGCAGGACTCTGCACTTGTCCTTGTTGAACCTCCTCAGATTTCTTTTGGCCCAATCCTCTAATTTGTCTAGGTCCCTCTGTATCCTATCCCTACCCTCCAGCATATCAACCACTCCTCCCAGTTTAGTGTCATCTGCAAACTTGCTAAGGGGGCAGTCCACACCATCCTCCAGATCGTTGATGAAGATATTGAACAAAACCGGCCCCAGCACCGACCCTTGGGGCACTCCACTTGATACCGTCTGCCAACTAGACATGGAGCCATTGATCACTACCCGTTGAGCACGACCATCCAGCCAGTTTTCTATCCACCTTACCGTCCATTCATCCAGCCCATACTTCCTTAACTTGCTGGCAAGAACACTGTGGGAGACTGTATCAAAAGCTTTGCTAAAGTCAAGAAATAGCACATCCACTGCTTTCCCCTCATCCACAGAGCCAGTTATCTCATCATGGAAGGCAATTAGGTTAGTCAGGCATGACTTGCCCTTGGTGAATCCATGCTGACTGTTCCTGATCACTTTCCTCTCCTTTAAGTGCTTCAGAATTGATTCCTTGAGGACCTGTTCCATGATTTTTCCAGGGACTGAGGTGAGACTGACTGGCCTGTAGTTCCCCAGATCTTCCTTCTTCCCTTTTTTAAAGATGGGCACTACATTGGCTTTTTTCCAGTCATCCGGGACCTCCCCCGATTGCCATGATTTGTCAAAGATAATGGGCCAATGTCTCTGCAATCACATCGGCCAACTCCTTTAGCACCCTCGGATGCAGTGCATCCAGCCCCATGGACTTGTGCTCGTCCAGCTTTTCTAAATAGTCCCGAACTACTTCTTTCTCCACAGAGGGCTGATCACCTCCTCCCCATACCGTGCTGTGGAGTGCAGCCGTCTGGGAGCTGACCTTGTTTGTGAAGACAGAGGCAAAAAAAGCATTGAGTACACTAGCTTTCTCCACATCCTCTGTCACTAGGTTCCCTCCCTCATTCAGCAAGGGGCCCACACTTTCCTTGACTTTCTTCTTGTTGCTCACATACCTGAAGAAACCCTTCTTGTTACTCCTAACATCTCCGGCTAGCTGCAACTCCAAGTGTGATTTGGCCTTCCTAATTTCACTCCTGCATGCCTGAGCAATACTTTTATACTCCTCCCTGGTCATTTGTCCAATCTTCCACTTCTTGTAAGCTGCTTTTTTGTGTTTAAGATGAGCAAGGATTTCACTGTTAAGCCAAGCTGGTCGCCTGCCATATTTACTTTTCTTTCTACACATCGGGATGGTTTGTTCCTGCAACCTCAATAAGGATTCTTTAAAATACAGCCAGCTTTCCTCGACTCCTTTCCCCGTCATGTTATTCTCCCAGGGGACCTTGCCCATCAGTTCCCTGAGGGAGTCAAAGTCTGCTTTTCTGAAGTCCAGGGTCTCTGTTCTACTGTTCTCCTTTCTTCCTTGTGTCAGGATCCTGAACTCGACCCTCTCATGGTCACTGCCTCCCAGGTTCCCATCCACTATTGCTTCCTCTACTATTTCCTCCCTGTTTGTGAGCAGCAGGTCAAGAAGAGCTTTTCCCCTAGTTGGTTCCTCCAGCACTTGCACCAGGAAATTGTCCCCTACACTTTCCAAAAACGTCATGGATTGTCTGTGCACTGCTGTATTGCTCTCCCAGCAGATATCGGGGTGATTAAAGTCACCCATGATAACCAGGGCCTGTGATCTAGCAACTTCTGTTAGTTGCTGGAAGAAAGCCTCGTCCACCTCATCCCCCTGGTCTGGTGGTCTGTAGCAGACTCCCACCACGACATTACCCTTGTCGCTCACACTTCTAAATTTAATCCAGAGACTCTCAGGTTTTTCTGCAGTTTCATACTGGAGCTCTGAGCAGTCATACTGCTCTCTTACATACAACGCAACTCCCCCACCTTTTCTGCCCTGCCTAGCCTTCCTGAACATTTTATAGCCATCCATGACAGTACTCCAATCATGTGAGTTATCCCACCAAGTCTCTGTTATTCCAATTACATCATAATTCCTTGATTGTGCCAGGACTTCCAGTTTTCCCTGCTTGTTCCCCAGGCTTCTTGCGTTGGTGTATAGGCATTTAAGATAACTCACCAATCGTCCTGCTGTCCCAGTGTGGGGCAGGAGCCCTCCCCTCTTGCACTCACCTACTTGTGCTTCCTCCCGGTATCCCACTTCCCCACTTACCTCGGGGCTTTGGTCTCCTTCCCCCAGTGAACCTAGTTTAAAGCCCTCCTCACTAGGTTAGCCAGCCTGCTTGCAAAGATGCTCTTCCCTCTCTTCGTTAGGTGGAGCCCGTCTCTGCCTAGCACTCCTTCTTCTTGGAACACCATCCCATGGTCAAAGAATCCAAACCTTTCTCTCCGACACCATCTGCATAGCCATTCGTTGACTTCCACGATTCGACGGTCTCTACCCCGGCCTTTTCCTGCCATAAGGAGGATAGACGAGAACACCACTTGTGCCTCAAACTCCTTTATCCTTCTTCCCAGAGCCACGTAGTCTGCAGTGATACGCTCAAGGTCATTCTTGGCAGTATCATTGGTGCCCACATGGAGAAGCAGGAAGGGGTAGCGATCTGAGGGCTTGATGAGTCTCGGCAGTCTCTCTGTCACATCATGAATCCTAGCCCCTGGCAAGCAGCACACCTCTCGGTTTTCCCGGTCAGGGCGGCAGATAGATGACTCAGTCCCCCTGAGGAGAGAGTCCCCGACCACCACCACCCTCCTCCTTCTCTTGGGAGTGGTGATCGTGAACCCCCATCCCTAGGATGGTGCATCTCATGCCTTCCAATCAGTGGAGTCTCCTTCTGCTCTGTTCCCTCAGATGTATCATCCACTCCACTCTCTGCACTAGTACCTGCGGAGAGAATATGAAAACGGTTGCTCACCTGAATCTGTGTTTCTGGTACATGGACTTTTCTGGTACTCTTTCCTCTTCTGGAAGTCACATGCTGCCAATTATCCTCGCTGGCCTTCTGTCCCCGCTGCATAGCCTGCTCTGAATCTTCAGAACATTGTGCCTGCTGAAGCCTATCCTGATGTCTATCCAGGAAATCCTCATTTTCGATGATCATCCTTATGATCATCCTTATGATCTGTTCTGTTTCAGTCTATCCATTTGTGAAATGAGGATACTACTGGCTTATTTCAAAGGGAGGGGAGGGGTGTGAGTAGGCCTACCAATACCAAACCCAAAATATTGTGGCCAAAATACCCTTTTTAGACAATTACTTTTTGTGTGTGTGTGTGTGTGTGTGTGTGTGTGATAGAGTACAAGTCCAGTTTTCAGGTTGATGCCAATTACATTTAAAAATACCCTCGGGCCAAGTTCTGTTAGTGTAAATTTAGAAATAACTGTTGACTTTGGGGTTGCTCCTTATTTACACCATGGAACAGCGTGAGGCATATTGAATACAAATCATTTAGTGCAATAAAGGCAGCATATATATGTGGAAAAAACATATTTTTAAATTTTCCACAGATTTTTTGGAAGTAGATATTTAGGAACAATTTGATAGTTCCCGTTCTGAAGCTTAGTTAATATTTATGAAATTCCTTGGCTGAAAGGCATCATAGAAAAGGCTATTTAGTATCAAATATTTAAAGATCAGGTTGTGCCCTCACCCTATGAGAACATGCAGGGACATACAAATAAGATACACACACCCTGGATCCCCTTACACAGCTTGCTTTATGGCTATTTGCATACAGTTCCAGATGCCTCTTGGGAGCAAAAGGGTGGAGAGTAGGCACAGCCAGGATTCCACTCCCCGAACCCCCGCACTGGCCAGCATAGGTGGCTGGTTGCTTGAGAGGAATGAGCAATACTTGATAAAGGGATGTCTCGTTGCTCTCCATCCCTCCTTTTAGGCTCCTAAAAATATTGTCCTGTGCTGCTTTTAGGTGCAATGCCTCTGTCAGGAGCATCACTTGTTATGAGGCAGGGGGCAGTTTGCTCAGACTTTTCACAGCCCTTTCCCAGCTGGTACTAAGGTGTCTCCCCTGGGCCTCTGAAGGATGCAGTGGGATGGGGTTCCTTGTTGGTGCATTGTCTGTGCTGTCCCCACTCTCCCTGCCAGCCGGACAGGAAGCAGCAGCATACTAGGTTGGAGCTGTTTGCAGAGTGAGCTGGCCCAGATACCTGCTCCAGGATGGCCATTGGTGAAACACCTCACTCCTGGCCTTCTGTGCTCTCCTCCACTCCATGCAATGGGACTGGCCCCATTGCTTCTCCTCCTCTCCTCCCCCCCATCCACGGTCCAGCATGGGACCAGCCTGTTAACCTCCCCCCGAGCAGCCATAGCCTCAGTGGGAAGGCGGAAGTGGGGATGCTACCACAGCTTTGCCCCCTGCCCCCAGATTTGTCTAAAATGATGCCCGTGCTCCCTCTGGGGCACTGCACTCACCTTTGCACAGCCCCTTACCATGGCCAGCATGCAGGTAGCATAATCTTGCCCTAAATTATGGGACTAAAAGACATTTTAGTTGCGGAAAAAAGGGGTAGTCTATTTGGTTTCCTGTTTCCAGTGTAGTTGTGGTGAGTGGAGCCTAGAGAAAGGAGAGAAGTCGGAAGAAATACAGAAGAGACTTTTTAAAGATTGCTACTTAAGCTTTGGTCACAAACTGGCATTGAACCTCAGTATGAGTGTAACTAATAGCATGATTTCTTTGTGCTCAGCAACTGGTACGTGCCAAGTTGTTAATTGTACACGACAAGTGCATCAGGTTATGCATGATATTTTTAAGTAAGTGAAAAGTATTTAGAATAGGCCTTAAATAACTTGAGACTCAAGAGAAGCTGTAGTAAACAAAGTAGAAAGCTTCTCATGAATAATAATCACAGATTGTTGTGTTTATGTATTACACGTGTAGCTCCTATGGCAATAGCTAATGGTTCTAAAGTTATCATAAACAAAAGTAAGACTAAGTAGCAGGCAATCATGTCTTTGCTTCTTAATAAAAATGTATCCCTTATCTGCTCATGGACCTTTTAATCTGATGTATAATGTTCAATGGATTGTAAATATCCACCACCAAGTCATCAAGATATTTAAAGCAAAGCATTCCTTAGCCTGTAGTTTACATATAAGGATTATAATATGTTTTGATCTGTTGGTGCAGAACCAGAAGAGGGAACTAAAAAAGATCTTATCCCCAGAGATGTATTGACATGAATGATGTATTGCACCAACAAGGGTAAAAAGGTAAATTAAAAACCCATCATGAAAAAATGTTTGCCAAACTGAAGCATATTTGTACAGTTGTGAAAATAAGGATATGTTGGCTAAAAGAAAATTCAGTATTGTCAAAAATATAAGGTTATTCTAAGGTAGCATTTCAAATACTGGAAGGGGAAATAACAAACTGTAAATATATACTTAATGTCATCACTTTACATAGTTTGTAGAGATTTTATGAAAGCAGGTTAATATCCAAATTCTGGTTAGAGCTTCCATAGGTGTGTATAGGAAAGAGAGGGGACGTGAGCTAGTGGAAGACTTTTGAAAGTCACTATGCGACAAACAAGCAACTGGCCTGATTTCAGAGGTGCTGGGTAATGCCAATTCCCATTGAAGCCAATGGGAGCTGTGGGAGTACAGAGGCTTTGGAAAGTAGGCTATTCCACACTAAATCTACCTCAAGAAAATCAGGTACAGAGAAGGTGTGGGCGTCCCATCGATAGCTGCAGAGAAGAAATATGCATGTCTTGAAAGTGGGCTTGATTTATACGAAACCCAGACTAACCCAATCCCTACAGATATATACCGCAGAGTGCTCAAGCAACGAACAACTTGGTTGATCTCTGACATGAAATAAATTGTGCTGAAGGCACACACAATGAAACTGCTTTGTGGAGTGATTGGAGGTTCTTAAAGACATTCTAACATATCTGGCCTGTTAGTAGCCAGTATTGAGCGATCAATTGCTGTGGCAGTTGTCTATTTTGCACTGTTGTTTTGGGGTCCGAGACTGATGCTGCTCCCACTGAAGTCAATGCAGTTTTTGTCATTGTCTTTCATTGGGACAGAATCAAGCCTGTGTGTTGTCAAGGGACAGCAGAATTTTGGTTTTAGTTCCTGTTAATATTATTTAGTGTATCTTTCTCCCCCAAAAGAGCCAATACATTTAGAGCTGTCTGCCTTCCAAGCCTTGTGTGCTAGAAAGCTATGGTATATTTCATTCATGCTCCGAAAAAATGTCTGCCAATACAGTGAATAACCCTGTAAAGTGAAAATGCCTTGTTTCCTGAGCTTCCCCTGATTGGTGGGAGAGATCAGTTAGTTTGAACAACTGTTTTTTCCACCACATCTCCTCCAGCCATGTTACCGATTCTAGCTTTTGCTAAGAACTCAGTGAACTATCATAAACTGTCAAATTTCATGTTCAGTTCTTCTTCCAAGTAGAAAGTTTTGGTTGACTTATCACCAGAATTTTTAATGTGGTAGCTGCTCCCAGCTTTGCTTTCAGTCTTGGGCTAACAAACTGTTTAACCACGTGCCAGTGGTGTTTTTGGCTTAGGCATTGTTTCCAATCTAGAAACAGTGTGTGTAATACAATTTATCTTACACTCATTCCAAAACAAAAAAAATCCGTTACAGTTGAGGTTCCTTTTTTTGCAATTAGAAGTCCCATCCTTATAGCATTTTGGAAAGGACAGAGGAACATGAGTCCTAGCTAGTCTACCCCTTCCCACCAACACTCTCTGGAGTTGCAATTCCGCAGGGCTGACACAGGCACTTTCCATCCAGGGCTCCAAACTCTCCCTTCAACCATGTAGGATTAGGGAGTAGAAACTCAGCCTTGCCAGCTCCAAGTTTTAATAAACCGTGAGTCAGCCCCCCTCCTCCCCTAAATAGTGAGAATGGCTCAAAAGTACAGAGACGTCTCCAAAATTACATTTGAGATTCTTTTTATGTGCTTACCAGTTTCTGAACTCTTAGATTGGATCCCATTGTTAAGCTTTTCCACACAACCATGAGGCCTAAAAATTTATTTAAAGAACAGAAAGTTGAGATTCTCATATTCACAGGATTCTAGGAGCTGGGGCTTTAATCAAAATATCAGGCATTGTGAGCCAGGCATGCCATGACAGGAGAAGGCCTAGCCCACATGCAATTTCCAGCCCTGCCCAAAGGAAAACCCCTGTGATTGGCTGCCTTTCCCACCCTCTGGGGAAGAGCAGCTGATCAGCATTCCTGCAGGAGTCAGGCTTAGCTCTCCCCACCCCGCTTGGGAGCCAACAGTTGTTTTTGGATAGGGGAGGTGACAAAGTGTCCGGCCAGCACCATTCTCACTGAAGGGGAGGGAGCAGAGAGACCCTAGTCTGCTCCCTCCTCCCCCACTCTTGTGACAAAGAGTCAGTCTGCTCTCTGCTCCTCTCCCTCCTTGCAGCACTAAGGGTGGGAAGGAGGAGGGGGGGTGAATAACCTCTGGAACTGCCCTCTGGGCCTGGATAGAGGAGAAGAGGACCCTGCTGTAGCTGACCCCAAGCCTGGGAGAAAGGTGTAAAGATCCCATGTAGCTGCATGAGGAGCAGAAGTACACTGAGGGGGCAAAGTTGATGTAGGGACTGGAGGGTTGAATAATTGATTGCTGGGCTGGGAGATGGGCAGATGTAGCTGGGTGGAGGCATAGAATTAATTGGCTAGAATGTTGGGCTTTGGGGAAAAGCTGAAAGCTCTGAACCAGGGGTCTCAAAGCCCTGGTCTCTGGGCCATCTGCGGCCCTAGAACCTCCTCACTGCGGGGAAACTGGAAACTTTTAAAAAAGTTCTTTCATCTGGCTCTCGTGGCTGCTGGCCAAGGGGGGAGTGGGCAGGAGAGATGCAGCCACGCTGCCGGCTCTGTCTGCCGCAGGCACTGCCCCCCACAGCTCCCATTGGCTGGGGGAGAGGGACAGACATCACTAGTCGCCGGGCAGAGTCAGCCGGGGCGGCATGAGGGAAAAGGGTGAGAAATGGCCTGGGAGGTGGCGTGACTCGTGAGACTCCAATGACAGCGCGAGGGGGCACGCTGTCTCCGTCCCCCCTGCCCCAAGTGCTGACTCCGTGGCCAATGGGAGGTCTGGGGGATGGCGCCTGCATGGAAGCAATGTGCCTGGTGCCTGCAGATAAGATAAGAAAGGAAAGAGGTTCTTTCTAGCTGTTGGCACTGCAGGTCTGTGTAATGAAACTGGGGCCCTTTATTTACCTTTTTACACACACTCCCATGTAATGTTGGTAGGTTGTGTAGGAGAGGGCCATCTCAGCAGGAGCACCAGGAGGCACAATCCCAGATACATAGGGAGGGTTAGAACCACCCACTGCCCCATCTCTTTAGGGTAGTAGCAATGCTCCTCACCCCCTGCATCTGACCAGTGGACAGACCATGACTGCCTCCTCCTTAGCCGCTTTTGTGCCCAAGGAGACCCAGCCCAGCAAGGTCCTGCTGTCAGCAGAGCATGGAGTGTGGGAAAGTGGACCAAACACAACTATCTGATGCACACCTTGCTGCAATCCTGAAGGTTTCAACTGCTCAATCACTGAGGCCAAACATCAACAAACTGACAAAACTGAAGTGTTGCCAGGTGTCTGGCAAACACTAAAAACTCTCTGGCAGGTGAAGAACTGTATAAAGTTGTATGACAGCTTTATTATTTCTAAGAAATTCAAAATAAAAAATACAATATAAACGTTTTCTTTTCTGAACACCATCTTCAGTGACATTATTTTTCTGCTGGGAGGATTTGAGGACTGGCACTGGCCCTAAGGTAAACTGAGTTTGAGTCCTCTGGCTGAACCATCAGGCACCCAGCCAGAGGTCCTGCAGCAAGGGCAGAGTGAAATCATCTCACTGTTCAAATTTGGGAGAGTTAGCAGCACTGTAACTATCACGCCCCCATTAGCGGTGGGCAGAGGATATTCAAAAATCCAGGCAGGCGAAAAACCACAATATAATCTTTTAAAAAATATTTTTTAATTCTTGGGATTGACAGTACTGCAGTCATGATACTACAGAACAATCTAAGAATGTATTCAATTATCTATAATGGTAAAGGTGTATAAGAGTTTGGTTCCACTGAAGTCAGTGGTAGTTTTTTCTGTGACTCTAATGGGAACTGAATCAGATCCTAGAATAATATCAGAAAGGCAGGAACACAGACAATTCTATTTGGCTGCCAGCCATTGAGAAGTTTACAGTTTAAGGTCTGTATGGGTGTGAGAGAGAACTTGATAAGATTTTCAGTTTTGATAATTTAGCTTGATAAGATCCAGTCTATTTTGTACAAGATTATTAATAGTTTGTGTTTCTGAACCAAAATTCTGATAACCTATACTGTGAGGTTGTGTTAAAATCTAGTCTGATCTCTGGAGTTATGAAACAAGGGTAGAGAAGAATCTGCACTGAATTTCTGTACACACCTTCCCACCTTTCCAATGAACTTGCACACCATTGCATGTCCTTAAAATGAATGGCACTGCCTCAGAGCATCCCTGATTAGTAAGTGATTCAAAAGGCAAGATATTTCTAACTTCATTTTTGCTTTTCTTTGGTGCTCTGTGATGCCTTTGACAATGAACCCCATTCATTCACTCATAGACACTCGGTATGTTTGCTGGTGTCTTCCTGTAGCACAGGTTCAGAGAAGCCTTTCAAGAATTCCAACCAGCTTTGAAAACCACAATGTAGTTTCCTTCCTTTTTTCTCTCTCTGGCTGTTTTAACATTTATTATTGATGGCCTTCCACCATCTTCTCTCACCTCCTGCCCTCAAATCCCTTGTGCACTGCTGTGCAGCAATCTGCATGAAGCCCAGACTGCTGATCTCAGGGCTGTCAGGACTTGTTTCTTTTCATACATACTTGCTAGCACTAACAGAGGGACCACTTGGCACCAGGACAGAAGCAGCAGCAGTTAGGGAGGAAACTTTCATTATTCAGGAAGCTGATGGCTAGGCTTTTCATTTTTAAACATGTCATGTAGACTCCTAGACACTACAGCCCGAAGGGACCAGCATGATGTTCTATTCTTACCTCCTGCACATTGCATGCCCCAGAACCTCACCCACCTACTCCTATAGTAAGTCATAACCTCTGGCTGAGATACTGAAGTTCTCAAATCTTGATTGAAAGACTTCAAGTTACAGAGAATCTACCATTTACTCTAGTTTAAACCATCCTGGGCCCGTGCCCCATGATGTGGTGGAAAGGGGAAAACCCCCCAGGGTCTCTGGGGGAAAATTCCTCCCTGACTTTAAATATGGCAACCAGTTAGACCCTTAGCATGTGAGTGAGACCAACCAGCCAGACACCTGGAATAGAATTCTCTATCGTAACTGAGAGCCCTCCCCATCTAATTCCCCATCTCTGGCCACTGGGGATATTTGCTAATAGCAGTCACAGATGGGCCATATGCAATGGTAGGCAACCTTATCATACCATCCTCTCCATAAACAAATTATAAAACTCGGTCTTGAAACAAATTAGATTTGATTGTTGGGGTGTTTTGCCCCCACTACTCCATTTGCAAGGCTGTTCGAGAATTTCACTCCTCTGATGGTTAGAAACCTTTCTCTAATTTCAAGCCTAAACTTGTTGATGGCCAGTTTATATCCATTTGTTTTTTTGCTAACATTGGCCCTTATTTTAAATAACTCCTCTTCCTCCGGGATTTATCCCTCTGATGTATTTGTAGAGAGCAACCATATCTCCCTTCAGACTTTGTTTTGTTATGCCAAACAAGCCAAGCTCCTTAAGCCTTGTCTCCTAAGGCAGGTTCTCTATTGCTCTGATCATCCTAGTAGCCCTTCTGTGTACCTGTTTCAGTTTGAATTAATCATTCTTAACCATGGGAGACCAGAATGGTACTCAGTATTTCACGTGATTTCACCATTGCCTTGTATAATGGTAACAACATTTCCCTATCGCTACTGGAAATACCTTGCCTGATGCATCCTGGACCTCCATTAGCCTTTCTCAGCCACACCACACTGGTGGCTTATAGTAATCCTGTGATAGACTTAGGTGTATTGATCATTCTCCTCCTATGTCACTTCCAACTGGTAGGTCCACAGCATATAGGGGAAACCCCTGTGATTGGCTGTCTTTCTCCCTCCTATGGAAGAGCAGTTGATCAGGTCCCCTCAGGGGTGTGCACAGGAATAAAAATTTGGTGGCTTTTGGAGGGACATATTCTATGCCCCTTCCGTGGCCCTTGGGGCCCATGTTCCTGCTTGCCCCACCTTGTGCATGCCCCTGGGGCTCCTGCAGGAGGCAGGCTTATCTCTCACCCTTCTACCCCTCCGGAGCCAAGAGTTGTTTAAGGATCGGGGAGGGGGGAAATGGAGCAGCCATCACCATTCACACTGGAGGGGCAGAGGATGGAGCAGAAAGACCCCAGCATCTCAGGATGGCTCTGCTCCCTATTCGTCTCCTCTTGTGACAAGGGGTCAGTTGCAATGTTCCCTCTAATTTGTGACAGGCCGTGTGCACAAAAAATTTCTTCTGTGCAAATTGTTGTGCTTATGTGCAAATTGTTGTGCGCATGGTGTTTCACTGTGTGCGCAGGGTTTAGGATCTGTGTGCACGCGCACACGCGCACAGCTTAGAGGGAACAGTGATCAGTTGGCTCTCTGCTCCTCTCCCTCCTTGCAACACCAAGTCTGGGGAAGGAGGCCGGAGCTGCCCTCCAGGACTGGGAAGGTGAGAAGAGGGCCCTGCTGCAGCTGTCCCTGAGCCTGGGAGAAAGGTGTGAAAATCCCATGCAGCTTCAGGAGGAGCAGAAGCGCGCTGAGGTGGCAACTTACATACAGTTTTGTTTAATTGTGCTGATTGCAGATGCAACGGTTTGGACCTTTACCAACAGTAACAGATTCATGATGCTTGTATTATCCCAGCTTTCTTTGGCTGGAGTGCAATCTGTATAAACAAGACATGTGGGGGAGTTTGTCAAAAGGACAAATGGAAGTTAGGTGTCCAGCTCCTGCTGATTCTCCCCCCCCCCCCATAATTAACCACATTATGGGCCAAGTCCTGGTTGTCATACCCATGCATAGTCCCATTTACTTCATTAAAACTACTGCTGTGAATAAGGCAAAACAGGAATTAGCAGTTCATGCTACATAATTAAGAGACTTCAGTTTTCTGTCACATTTAGACAGAACAGAAATGTATCTCTGAAAGAGTGCTTTAGGTTTAAAGAGACTCAAAAGTTGGGAAAATACTAGCTCTCTGTATGCCCTTTGTGTCTGTGCATGTGTACACAAGTTTAAATATGGATAGATATAGCACCCTGAGCTGGCTGAATGCTGTATAAACTCTGTTCACCAACATTCACTCAGATTCTGGATCAGTGTTTTGGTTTGACCGTGTGCCCTTTTTTATTTAAGCACAAACTTTCACACTAATGGGATTTTATCTGCACGAGTGTCTGGGGAATGGCTGTAGTTCAAGTAAATGGCCATAGCGACAAGCAAACGATTATATTCATACATTACCAAGATTATTTGCTAATGTCAATTGCGCAGTCTCCTCTTCAAAGGTTTGTTATCCCATCAGGGAGCAGAAAATATAACATGTTACTTAGGTAACCACCTCTGCACCATATATAGCAAATAGAAGGCAACGGTTAATGAACAATCAATAGGCAGAAAAACTGTTTATTCAAATTATATAACAAATATTTATGAATAGTGAATATATTTGTAGCATGAACATATTCACGATGAACAACTTGACCAGCACTTACCGCAACTGAAAAATGTAACACCATAACTAGCTCTTGGTTTTAACATCTTTGTCTGGTGTCTACCAGAAGCATAAAAAACCAAAATGCCACACTAGATTCTTCTAGCGTGATACTTTGACACCAATTTTGCATTTATGAAGTTTGGCTAATAGTTGGAATGAGTGCCTTATGTTTTTTGTGCTCTAAAGCATTATTGCAGCTTCTAGATCAGGCCTGCACAACTCGTAAAGCGGTGACGGCCACATTACTCCAAAGAAAAAAGCCGAGGGCCGGATGCGAGGAAAGTTGTTGAGCAAAAAAAAAAAAAAATTATTTTTTTTAAGCCAGCCTCCTGCGGGCCACACAGAGCACCTCCGCGGGCCGAAATGACCCATGATGTAGAAAGAAATAACTCTCAGTTGCGGATATAAACTTTTCCACAGTTTAGGGGTGTTCAGATTCAAAGTTTTGTTGCTGCCTATTGTAAAGATTTGGGTCATCTGTGATGTTTGGATATTAGCATAACGATTAAGTTAGGTACTTCATTAAATCTCTTCTCTGCGAAAGGCATAGGAAAATAGGGATTGCTGAGCCACCTGTCTGATACCGAAGACCAGGAAAGTGAGGACAGTAAATTGATGGAGTGCTCCTGAGAGAGAGATTCCTCTGAGACCCTTTGTGTCCTATTCAAGTTAAGGTGTAAACTATGGATTTCAATAGATACTCTGTTTCTACCCAGCTATAAATAGGCATAAGCCAAGGGACTCACCTGGCTTTCTTGCTCCCCCTCCCTTCTCTTAAAATTGAGTATGAAGAAATATCTCGGTTTAACAGATGTCTGAGGATTACCAGATTGTTGAGATTTTGTTTTTTCTCTAAATAATTCAAATTTGAAGGTTGCTGGCAGCAATACTGATTTCAGTTTGAGCCTATCTTTAATTGCAAGTATGCTGCAACTCATCAATGACAGTAAAGCAATACACATAAACAGCACCAAATGGGCCACATTGCTTATTGACTACAAAAAATTAGCCTTCTGAAATTTCAGTAGCTGGAGAATCTTCTGGGCTCCTATTAAATTCTGTTACAAAGGTGATGTCCCTTTGTTGCAGGGAAGAAAACTTAGATTATTTCTTTAGAAAAAAGGAAGTTCTGGAACAAGAGAACATTAAATCCATAGAAATGGTCAATATTTCAGACTTCAAAGGCTTTAATAAACTATAATACATGGTAGAAGGTGATTTTTATCACCAAGTCAAGACTTGAATAAAAGAATATTATTCTTTGAATAATAACTCAGCACTAAGTATTGATGTCAGACTTGAACGCTAATAAAATATGACAACACAAAGGTGTATGTTAAGACTACTAATGTGTAATTCCCTCGCATCAGAGTGAAAATCCCATATCTGAAGGTTGTGAGCATCTTTTTAAAACTTGAAAAGAAGCTATAAAAAAAATTTCCCAAAAATAGTGTTTCCCTGAATTTATAATACCATAGAATACACCCCCCTCCCCCCCCCCCCCCCCCCCCGCCCAGCTCCATATAATATTGTTCCATCTCAAGTTTGGGATAACAAAGGTATATGCTGCTTGAGCTTCATAGTTGTGGTTCATGAACCTCGTGGTTGTTGTTTTTTTAAGCCTTCTTTATAAAAGCGAGAGTATTACTTAATTTATTGGTGACACTGCATCAGATATGATGATGGGCCAGATGTTGTACTATGTAGTCATAAGTAACCTTTTGGTGCTTGATAGTTTCCAAACTACTTCTGGATATGGGTTTTGTACTCAGAAATTCCAGCCATTGGTATCAAATAACTACAAACACAATGGAAATAGTATTTTAACTACCTCTTCTCACACTCATATACATACAAGAGAGAGTGCAGCAGTATTAAGCACCATACATGTTGTTGGGTCAATACTTTTTGCAGTTGAAAGGACACTTAGTTTCCCAAATTCATTTTTATACCTTGTTTACCCGCAGAATTCATCTTACTATCAACAGTGTGCAGTCCATGTTATTAGGGGGCCATAGCTTTTTGCTTTTCACAGGAGAGAAGGCACAAATAAGTTAAACAGGATACTAGCGCCAGAAAACAGTAAGCAACAAAACTATGAATGCAAGTCTTGAGACTGACAGATACCTGGCTTCGTGATAGACTCAATACCGGGAAAGAGAAACATATCATAGCTTCAGTCCAAGAGAAAAGGTGTAGAAATATTGTTTTGTGAGAGCACTCCCCCCTCCCCCTCTTTTTTTTTTAACTTTTGGAGCCTCAGTTACATTACAAGACAATGTGCTGGTGGTTCTGGGCAATCCAGTTAAGAGATCTGGCTCTTTGAGTCAGTCACTTCATAGTAATCTGTTTTGGATCCATATTTTCAAAAAGCTCTTGCCTCTCTATTTTTTACATCTGGTTAAATTATGTGAAAATATTCCCTCATGTATATCTTGGAAAGTGGTAACCATTTATGGACTTAAAAAAAAAGTTAGGTGACTTTGATCTGATATTTGAGACTGATTTTGAAGGTCAGCTTGGGAAGAGCACTGAGTGAGAGAAATTTATTAAAATGACCACATTCCCATCAGAAATTCACTAATATAGGAATATAAGAATTGCCTTATTGAATCAGAGCATGGTTGATCTAGTCTGGTGTCTTGTCTTCAGTGCTAGCCAGTATCAAAGCTTCAGAGGAAGGTGCAATAAACTCTAATGGAGTAACCTTCCCATAGAGGAAGCTTCTTTCTAACCTTTGTCATCTAGAGTTTGATCCTACTCCCATTGTAGTCAATGGTGAAAGTGCCTTCAGTGGAGCAGGATCAAGGACTTGAAGGTTTATGCAATGAATCCTGTAGGGTTACCATATGTATCCTTTTATAATTGTTTTTATCCTTCTAATGCAAGTGCATGTTTTCATTATCCATATAAATTCCTTCTAGGCTGATGGCCTCCCTAATATGTGGTGGCAGTGAGTTCCAAAGTCTGGTACTAAGTTATGTAAATATTTTTCCTTTTGTCTGTTTTTAAATTGGATGCCTTTTTTGAGGCTCCTTGTTCTGGAAATACAAGAGACAATAAACAGCAGAGCCTAATTTACATTCTCCTATACCATTTATTATTTAAAAATTAGCTCTAACATGTCTCCTCTGACTTATTTTCTCTGTAGTCTTTACAGTGTCTCCTCATATAGAAATGTCTCCATGCATATCATTTTTGCCAGTCTTCTCTAGTCATGCCTAACATAAATTATTGTTTGTAATACAATATTGCCTAGAATCCCTATCTGAAATCAGACCCAATTTGAAAAAAAGTTATTCACAAATTTAGCCACTGCTTGCAATTGCTAATATATCAAAAATCAGCCCTAGTACAGAATCAAGGGGCTGTTAAACTTTTGCCATATTAAAAATTGAACATTTATTCCTGCCTTTTGCTTTCTGTCTCTTAGCCAGAGTCTGATCCATGACTGTACTTTACCTCACCCCATGAATACGTAGTTTCTTTAATAGCCATGTGTGAGGGACCCTGTCAAATGCTGTTTTAAAGTCTGAATAAATTATATCATCTGCTATTCATTTATCCACACCTTTTGAAACACTCAAAGAATTCTGTTAGATTGGAGAAGCACAATTTTCCTTGACATATGGCATATTGGGTTGTCTATCATACTATGTTTGTTAAGGTGTTTATAAGTCTATCTTCAGTTATCTTATGAACAAATGTACCTAGCCTTGAAGTAAGGTTTTCTACTCTGCAATTCCCAGAATCACCCCAGCACTATTTTTATACCTCTTACCCCCTTCCAAATTATAAATAACGGAGATTCTTCACATTTCTATAGCACTTTTTATACAAGGATTTCTAACAGTAATGAAGTCTCACAGCCTCCCAGTGAGGGTATTATTAACCCTATATTCCAGATTGAGAAGCTGAGGTACAGAGAGGTTGGGACTTACTCCGGGTCACTTAGGAAATCTGAGGTGGAGCTAGAATAGAACCTAAATCTCCTGTCTCCCAGTTTTAACAAATGGTTACCGGTTTCTTTCTGTGTGCACGTGTCTTTCTCTAGACTTTGGTCTGGTGCGATTGAAATCACACAGGAGTCTTGTCTTAGAGATCAGAAGCCAGCAGAATTTACATACACTTAAATGAAGATCACTTAAATATGAGAGTTGTGGGTTTTTCTGAACACCATGAAAACTGAACACAATGTGGTTCCTAAAAATTAAGATTCTTACATCTCTTTAGAAATCTGTGATCACTGTTCCCTCTAAGCTGTGCGCGTGCACACAGATCCTAAACCCCGCGCACATAGCAAAACACCATGTCCACAAAAATTTGCACAGAAGCACAACAATTTGCACAGAAGACATTTTTTGCGCACATGGCCTGTCAAAAATTGGAGGGAACATTGTCTGTGATTACTATAAAAATGCAGTTACACTAGAGGAAACAACTTAAATGGGTCAAAAGTGCAAATACTTGTCCAGAATTACCTCCTCTCCCATAATGTCATAGGAGATTAGTTGTGACAGCTCTCATCTGACGTGTGGCTTAGTCTAAACCATATGTTACACAGGGCCTATCATGGGGTATCTATAGTAAACTATTTTCCATAAAATACCCCACCAGTCCAGCTCCAGGCACAAACAGAAAGAGGCAGTCAGCATGGATCAGCATTCAGGGGGTACAGATCAACATTCAGGGGGTACGGATCAGCGTTCACGTCACACTCCCTGTCAGTACCTGGCCCGAACTGGGGAAGCTAATGATTCAACCAGCAAACCAAATTCATTGAAGAATCCTGAGTGCCGCCTGAGGCATGTTGTGCATACGCTAAGTAGAGTCTGTCATCTAACCCTGTTCAGAACAGATGTAGACAAGATGGTAATTAAAATAGCAGCAGCTGCTGGTGCCCTTGTCTATACCCGCATTCCCATTGTAGTTACCACTTGTGAAGCTGTAGCAGTGATTCCTGTAATGGGGAAAATTTAGGACCAAAAATGCTAGTGTGAACCAAGTCAGACAAGCAAGGAACATTACAATTGTTCCCTTCACCCAGGGTGACTGTGCTCCACGTTTAATCCCTTTTCTGCAATGTCAAAGCAGTAAGCAAGAAAGTACCTGTATTTATTCAATCCAAAATAATACTATGGACCCTGCTGATAATACACTCGTTTATAATGAAGCTCCTCCTTGAATTAAATACAAAATCCTTTTTAATTATTTCCCGTGGAATTTTGGTCCTTTTACCCACAACTCAAGATATGGCGAACAAGGGATTTCTGAGGGGGCTGATACTATTCAACCAAAGCAACTGAATACCTCCTAGGCTCCTTTTGTTGGTGGCAGATCACCTCCAGCTGCCTATTAGGATAATTGAAATGCTAATAGAGACCTATATCACTTCATTAACATGCTTTAACCCTTTTTAAATGCTGGGAAAATTACACTTCTTCAGACACTGAGCAGAAAGAAACTTAACAATAGTCAAAAGAACCCTGAAGGCACGGGTGAATAGGGAATCTTTGATCTTCTAAGCAATAGATATCATAGAAAGAAGAATGAATTAAAGAAGATTGGAAGAGTTTTTAAATTTTAATTGTTCTTTTGACAAATTAATGTAACGACTTCTAACTCAATCATATGCTATATTTAAATAAATGAGCTGCTTAGTGACTTCATAGACTGTGAATTTATTTATATCTTACAGACCAGTAGGGTATTGAAAATGGCAATTCTGCTTATAATGAAAATTTGTTTATAGTAAAGTCAGCCTGTCGGGGAAGTGGGGAGAGAAATACTTCATTATGGCCTTGTCTATGTTAGAGAAATTTACCATTTTAAATGGCTTGGTCTTCCCAGCACGCTTGTCAAGCATATCAGGTCCACACACCCAAGTGCTCGAATACATACATTACATATTCCGTTTGACTTAGACTGACTTTCAGCAAGGCTAACTACTAGTTTAATCTAAACTGTTTCAGCTTGAACCATTTTATTGCAGTGAGATCATTAAATGGTTCATACTGAAATTGCTTAGCTAGTCCTCCCACTGCATTCCCATAGTGCATTATCTCAGAATCCACTGCCTCTCTTAAGAAGTGCAAGAAAGCATTGAACTGAAATGATTTCAAGCAGTGCTACTGTGGACTGAGGCAAAACTGCAGTAGTTATGAATCAGCATGACTAGTGGATGCATTTGGATTTAAACTAGAACAATCCCATGGATTTATATAAGAATGGTTCAATTCTTTAATGTAGATATGGCCCATAACTGAGTCAAACTGGACTTATTCCTCACAATATCCTTTCAAGGTAAGCTAGTAATAATTATGAATTTGCCTCACTAAAAGCGTTGCTGCAGGATAAATCTATCCAGCACTTACCACATGTACGTACAAGAGGAAGCTTTGAAATAGGTGGTGGTAGGGAAAGGGGGGGGGAGTGTGAAGCAAACAACTGACAAAATTCAGAATGACTGAGGAGATTCAATTGTTACTTGCTATGCACGCAGCATTCAATTGGATGCCTACACAAGTGAGCATTTGCCTGCATTGCAGTATTCAGTGGATTGAAGTTCATTTGGTTGTATTGTACCAGCTAAAGAACAGCTGGTTGAGTGGATCCTCCCTGTACTGGTGGAAATTTGCCCTTCTGTCTACACTAAGTCTTCTTTGCCACTCTATCTGCATCAGTGTAATCACCTTCGACAACTGTTACCTGTGTAATTCCTAAGTCACTGAACCGCCTTTCTGCATCTCTTGCCGATGCCCCCTTTAGGCACACACATTATCTCTCTCACTTCAGAAATGCTTTCCCATACATCGTAAGTCTCAGTCATGCTTTCTAAAGTGGCATTGAAAATTGTCTTGTAGGCTAGCACCAAAACCTCCTTCTTTGATGATTCCTATTGTATTCCACTGAGGGTTTACGCACGCACACCATGCGTCTAGAGCCAGAGATTTTGAGTAGTAGTGGCTGTTGATCCACGCATGAATCCTTGGCTCTAAGGCCAGCCCACAACATTTTGGCACCTGAGGCGGGGAGCTCAAATGACGCCCTCATACCCCCTCGCTTGGGCCAAAACTTTGAAAGGTCTCAATTCTGCCTTCTTCCTGTTCTTCTCCTCTCATGGTACTGCTCTGCTACCTACCCCAATAAAGGAGAACTAACAACTTAAAATGCCTTGTTCAAAAATTTTAAGTAACACTTACATTTGCTGTTCAGGCGTTTGAAAGTTAACTTTTCTTGTCTGCATAGTAAACACTGGTGCTTTCCGTGCCTTCTTGGTTGCAAAGATTTGAACTGCTTCCTGAACTGGGCCAGCTCATGCTCTATTGAGGTGGCTGCAAGGCTGACCAGCCTCTCCTGTGTCATTATGGAGCGTAGATGTGTTTTTATTAACTTCAGCTTGGAGAAGCTGCATTCTCCACTGACAACTGTTACAGGAAGTGTTAGAAGTATGTGCAGAGCAACAAAAGCATTTGGAAAGAGGGTGGTCATCTTATTTGTGCACATATATTCCAGAACAGCCTTTGGAGTTGATCCTGCTGAAATGTATCTTGAAAGAGCTTTCCGTTCATCACCTAAATCACTCACATCAATATCGCGCATGTCATCATGTGTCAACACTGTCTCTAGTGCCCTGCATTGCTGGTGTAGGTCTTCTTCAGGTATAGTGAGGAGTTTTGGAATATCATACAACATCCCAAATATACTGCTGAGTTCCTTGAGCTGCATGAAACATTCTTCAACTGACTGTATTGCACAATCTAGCACCTGGTTAAAGAATTCAACTTTGAACTGTTGTTTGGGTTTTCTTATGGGATTATCCCGTGCCTCGTAATCAAAATGTCTTCTTCTTCGGTGACTCTTGTATCCTTCAATGGGTGGGAAAATAGCTTCAGTGTGAAGTTTCTCTGCCAACTTCTGTACACTCTTCAGCATAGGCGCCGACTTCGTGGGTGCTCCGGGGCTGGAGCACCCACGGGGAAAAATTGGTGGGTGCTCAGCACCCACTGGCAGCTCCCCGCCAACACCAGGGCCCGCGCCCAGCTCCCCGCCAGCCCCGGGGCCCGCGCCTAGCTTACCGCAGCACCGGGCGATGTTGCGGGGCCCCGCCCCCAACGCCGGGCGATGTTGCGTTGGGGGCGGGGCCACGCGATGTCACCCGGCGTCGGGGGCAGGGCCCGGCGTCGGGGGCAGGGCCCGGGGGCGGGGCCACGCAACGTCACCCAGCGTCGGGGGCGGGGCCCGGCGTGACGCCGGGCGCCAGCACCCACGGGCGCCGCCAGAAGTCAGCTCCTGTGCTCTTCAGAACGTTTTGAAATCCCTCATCTGACCGGTAAGACTGTAGGTATGACTTTGCTTTGTCCAGTTGTTCCATTGCTCCAGATATATCAAGGTCAACACCTTGGAGTCTCTTGCTTACAACATTTATTTCAAACAGTATGTCATGCCACAACACTAAGCCACAGAAATTTGAAGTTATGTATGTTTCTGGTGATTCCATTTCCCTCTGCCACTGTTCTCCCACGAACAGTTCCTGTCATAGCATTATCCTCCATAATGGCAACTATGGAATCATCTGTCTTCCCAATTTGGTGTTTGATAGGCTTTATTGTCTCCACTTGACTTTCCCATCATGTGGCACTCAGTGGTTTCAGTGTCAGAGAGGAGGTTCCCGGAAGTTGCTTCAAAATTAGCCATTGATGAGTTAATGCAGAGAAAAATACATGGATGCTTTGAATTATATTACAAAATTCAGCAGCCTCACTAGAAGCTGATGCTGCATCACTGACCACTACGTTCAATGAATGAGAACTGCATGGGACAAAAAAAGCTCCAGGGTTTAACTCTTGGATCCGTGTCTGCACTCCTCTGTTCTTTCCTCTCATGTTGGCACCATTACTGTAGCCCTGACCTCTCATGTCAGCTATTGCAATTCTCGTATCTTCCAGCTTTTTAAGAAGCACATTTGTCATACCAGCTCCTGTAGTATCATCAATGTCAATAAATGCTAGAAAATGCTCTCTGACAGTCATCATTGCAGGGACACTAGGTTCTGTTGTTGTTACAAAATGCGCCATTAAAGTCATTTGTTCCATATGGCTGATGTCAGGTGTGCAGTCCAGAATAACAGAGTAATATCTTGCTGACTTCAGATCTGCCACAATCTTCTGTTTGACTTTTGTTGCCAGTAACTGTATGATCTCGTTTTGAATATTTTTTCCAAGTTAGTGGTGTATGTACATTTCTTGGGTTGTGACTCTTCTTAGATGCTCCTGGAGTACAGCATCAAATTCAGCCATCATCTCCACAATTTTAAGGAAGTTTCTATTGTTTGGCACATACAGCTGATCTGAAGTGCCACGCAGTGCTAGGTTTTGGGTAGCAAGCATTCTCACAATGGCATTTTCAGAACATTTTGCCAGTAAACAGACTCTGATGCAATCTTCTCTTGATGCTGATCATCTATGGTGGCCTTTAACCTTAGTCTCATCTCAAGCTCTTTCCACTTACGAAATTCTCTCTGGTGATTTGCTGCCTTCTTATGGCATGCCAGATTTCTAGCCAGATTTTTCCAGTCCTTTGTTCCTGTAGAATCCAATGTGGCTGGAACATTAGACTGGAAGAGTTTGCAACAAAAACAGCATGCAGCATTCTGGGTTTTTGAGTACATAAGCCATGGCCTCTTCACTTTGTCACCATTGGGGATTTCACGCCAGTAATGTGTTGGATGGAAACTTCTATTTTCATTGTCTTTGGGGAACATGACATTTTTCACTTGCTGTGGCCCATGCAGTCCAAGGAAGTCCTTCAGGCTACTGCTTAAGTGGTCCACAGTCCTGGATCAGCTAGACTTAAGGAACTAAACTCAGCAGTAGCTGTTTCTTGCGCCTCCACCACACTCTTCTCTGATCTACACTTTTCTTCAGGAATGTGCATGGTTACATCCATTTGAGATGGAGATATGGATGCTGCAGTAGCTGCCAGGTCACCTGCACTCTGACTAACTGGAAGATCAGGCATCTCCTCACCACTCACATCCTCACTGGGGCCGGAAGGCTCACCATGAACATTGTGTCTGTGTATCTCAGGACAGCTCCTTCCTGCTTAGATAGAAAAGCTTCCTTTGCTTTCTTTCTTTTTCTGAATGCTGCCCCAGAGGGGCGTTATCTTCTTTCACTCATGACTGCTGTTCTGTGCCAGCTATAGTGGCTCTTAACACTCAATTGAAGGGGGCAAATAAGCAGGCTGGTAGCAGGGCCTGAGTGAGGGAAGATATCAGCGTCTTAAGGGCCTAACTGGCTCCTACTACTTCAGTTGACTGCCTGTTCTTCTCAAGTGGGTTCAGGGAAGCAGCAGGAAACAAAAAGCTCCCTGAGAAGCTGGTGTTAATCAGTCCAGGCTCCTGGGGGTGCTAGAGAGGTACATAAGAGGCTCCTCCTCCTCCTCTCTCTCCCTGCAGCTCCTCCTGCTTTGTTATTACCTCTCACCTTTTCTCCTGCCTGCCTGTTACGTCTCTTGTGCCCTCCTTCCTCCAGCACAGCACTCCACCATCTCTGTGCATCTAGAGCAGAGAGAATACATATGCACCAGCAGCAGACACAATTTTCTACACTCTGGGTCCTAGTGCCCACCCCCACAGTCTGGCACCTGAGGCGGCCACCTCAGTTCGTCTCATGGTAAGGCCAGCCCTAATGGTGGTGTGAAAAGTTTTTCCTTCTAGCCATCTGAAATGAGAATTGCATGTGTTTCTTTTAACTGTAACATTTCTTTGTACAGTATTTTATAAGTTATTCCTCACTGAAAATTGGAAATATAGCTGCTACCAAATAATTTAGCTAGTAGTGGAACTACTGAATAAATCATGAAATCAGTAGGTGAAGTAAATAATAGCAGTCATGGTGAGAATTGTAATTGAGTGATGACAGAAGTTGATCCCCTTGCCTTATTCTGAAAATTCTTCTGCTGACGGGAAAGTGCCTATCACCCCGAACGTAATAAATGAGAGTTGCAGTGAATTAAAATGTTAATGAATCCAGTAAAGATGACCACATTTCATTATAAACGTATCTGATTTTTATCCCTTTGTTCTTTGTCTTCCATTTAATTTTGAATGTATTTTCATTATAATTATGACCAATACAAAAGGGAAGTAGCTTGGGAACTGGGTGGCTCAGGGTAAGAGGCTATGGAACCTGTAACTTTTGTGAACTGTGTGTATATATAGAAACTGCACCAATTTTAACTAAACACATTTCTAAATTATTTTAAATTGGTTAGACTTTCTTAAATCAGTTTGAGTGGCTGGTATCAATTTAATTTAAATTGAATTATACTAAATGTTAGTCACACTCAAACCTATTTAAGCCCTTGTTTTTGCAAAGATTTAAGCATATACTTAACTTCAGGCCATTGAGTAATTTCACTGACTTCAATGGGAATATTCATATGGTACAGTGAAGTGCATGCATATGGTTTTACAGGATCAGTGCATAAAAAGGTGTCCGCCTCCATGGGCTGTACCAGATTGATTTAATTAAATGCAATTTCTGTGTGTAGACTGGGGCTATGTCACTGGTCCAGGCCGTACCAGTAGTAAATGATATGTTCTGATGGCTGTTAAAATTTTAAACTAAAAAAGAAAAAATTGAAACAGATTTAAATTTTTAAAACTCCAATTTCTTATTTTCTTTTAATTAAATAGAAGTGATTTTTCCATTCTCCTTGTGGAGCGCCTTTGAGGGAGGGTTCGTGAAATGGAGTGGGGGTGAGAACAGTTTGGATAACAATCCAGAGTAAAATCTACCCCCAAAAGTACAGCTATATTTTCATTTATAATTCCTAGTATTAAATGGAACATCTCCAGCATAAAACCAGAGATCTTTGTAGGTCAGAGCAGACCAGGATCAGATAAAAAACAAGGCACAAGATCTCCCAGCATTTCAGTCCCCCTTCTCTTGCTCCATTTCCAATATCTGTTGCATTATCTTTTTTAATCTATCCTGGCAAGTGGCTAGTCATAAGTGTCCTAATATATATGCAATAACTTGATATGATCCCTGTAACTTGCCTAGGAAAATGACTGAAGTGGAGATATTTTTATTAATGGAGTTTAACTCACTAAAACCCTTTTTCTCTGCTATGCTATTGGACTCAGTTCTGCAAATACAAGAATATTTGGTTCCTTAGACTGATGCTTCTTGAATTGGCACCATAACTATTTTTTTTATTTCTCTGATCAGATAGGATCACACTTGATTATTCAGCTTGATTTCTCTCGATACTGGCTGTGCATGTGGAGATCCTGTAACAGTGTTCGGGAATATTGAATTAGACCTCATTCCTTGCCAAATTGTGAATATTGTTTGCTCTTGATTTTTACACATTCTGTGAATGGTAGTTAGTGAACTTAACATAAAATTCCTCTTTAGGTAACCAACTTCTGCCATTTTTTTCATGTTGTCCTTTTGATTTTCAGGTGTCTGTTCCAAGTTAATTACTATTTCTATCCAACAAAGTTAGTTGTTATTACAGCTGTTAGTTATTGTACTGTCTAATTAATATGTAAGGAGTAATGTAGATTTTTTTTTTTTTGTATTGTTTTGGCAGGCATCCCCAGGTGGTGCTGTTACACATGGTTTTCCAAGTTTCTTCTTCGTGTAGGAGCATGTCTTTAATCTTAGAAGAAATGCTAGTATTAGTTTTTGGTTATATAAAGCCCAGGGGAGGGGAAGTTGTGTGAGAAGCCAGAGAGTTTGCTCTTGGTCTTGGTCTCTGATTAGAGTCAATCCTTGAAGCAGAATTGCCCCCTGGGAGCTGAGCGTTGGAGTTGGGCTCAGATTCTGGAAAGATGTGATTGCCTGAATGCTGTTTGATCATCTCTGTACCACGATGGGTGTATATGTGTAAACAAACTAAGTTACATTTAGAACATACCCGTCACTGATTTCTCCTCCACAGGGAAGCTGACCTGCAAGGACCCAGAATTATGTTACCATTTGGCAGAGGGACAACACTAGTGCAAGAATAGAACACTGAGCTTGAAAGAAGGGACAACAATCTTCAGTGATTTTGTACTAGGGTGACCAGATGTCCCGGTTTTATAGGGACAGTCCCGATTTTTGAGTCTTTTTCTTATATAGGCTCCTATTACCCCCCCACCCCCTGTCCTGATTTTTTACATTTGCTGTCTGGTCACCCTATTTGGTACAAACCTTTAAATCAATTAAACAACTCACATGCTTAAAGTTAAGTATGTGTTTAAGTACTTTTGTGGATCAAGGCTTGGCTGGTAATTTAGAAAATGCCTGTGTTCAAGGGGTTAAAACTGCTTTATTTTGTTTCTGTCGACATGTTTCATTTAGGGTATAGCATTTATTTTTTCATCTGTCTAAATGGGGGGAGGGATAGCTCAGTGGTTTGAGCATTGGCCTGCTAAACCCAGGGTTGTGAGTTCAATCCTTGAGATGGCCATTTAGGGATTTGGGGCAAAAATTGGGGATTGGGCCTGCTTTGAGCAGGGGGTTGGACTAGATGACCTCCTAAGGTCCCTTCCAACCCTGATATTCTATGATTCTATGACGGTCACTTTCTTTAGATTTGTGTCAGCTACTGTAAACTTACTTTCAGGAGTACATGGGGCCCATGCTAACTGTAATAACGCATGGTTGTCAGAATCAATTAGAATGCTCTCATGTTCGCTTCTCTAGTAGTCCTTTAAGATTACCATACTGTCTGGGCATTACTGGCTCCAGCACCAGATTTAGCTTAAGCCCCTAAAGAGATTTCTAAGAGCAATTTTTTGACTCTTTAAATAAAAATGGATTTTGATGATAACTTTTAAAATGAATATATGCATCTTCTATTCCTCAGTATTATGCTTCTTAGATTTGACAACTGCTACCCAGCAAACTAGTGTAGCTGCTGTCACACCTTTGATCGTATTACAATAAAAGAGCATGAAACCGATAATTTTAAAAAAGAGATCTCGTTTGTTAATGTGATTTTGCTGAATGTAATTTTGTAGCTAATGGGGATTTGTTTAAAATAACCGCTTTGTTTATTGAGCCTTACTTCACTATAAAGATGGGTCTGAGCAACAAAGCTCAAATACAGAGCCAAATTTTCCCAAGGGTTAGAGCTGTCCAGATGGGGTATTGTATTACCCCATTTTAAAAGTGGGTCTCAGTCTGGAACTTTGGATCTGTACTTTGCAAAATCCAGGAGTTCAGATCTGGTGTCTTGTTTTGAATCCATATCTATTTCATACTTCTACATATATGTATGTTAAATGTTGTGTGTGCATATAATGTGTGTATGCTGTTAATATTATTACCACCTGTTTGTGGTAGTGCCCACAGTGTGCTAGATGCATTCCATACAGACAAGAAAGAATGTGATATGTATACTGTACATGTAATAACCACATTATATTTACCCTCTTTGGTGCTTGTCCATAAGGTGTAGAATTTCTTTAGTAGCAAGATTTGATTTTTGGGAACATCTTATTTTAAATTCCCTTGTTAGTTGTGTTAATCTATGGCAATAGTCAAAAGTTCTGTGAATTACTGTATTTAGTGATACTTATTTCCTATCTCTATAGTACCTTATTGTAACTGACTTGTCACTGGTTGAAATTTCAGGTGATTTTTTTCCGCAGTTTTCCAGAATGTTCTCCACTCTATTTTTTTTTAAACTGTTTTTCAACTAGCTTGTATTTGTAGCTATATAAACTATTAATAATACGAGAAGAGTTAATTGGCATCATAAAACAGTCACAAAGTTGTTGTTATTGACCATATATTTTACCGTTAATGTGAAGTGGCATAGTGGGTTAGGCTTATTAGTCTTTCCCCTCTATGGATGTGGGATGAAATTCTAGAGGTGAGATGCCAGTGGACTAGCCCTCTATGCCATTGGCTGGGGCATTCTGGCAAGGGGCAATGCATAAAGACTTGCTGTGCCAATGCTCCAACAGTACCTAATCGGGGGATAAATTGAAGACTTCATTCTTCAGGGTTGTCGATCTGGCATTTTTCATGAGCGTGAACTTTTAAGGTTTTTTTATACCTATTTTTTAAAAGCATTACAAGAAAGGGATGTGCAAATCAGATGCAACTGGAAGAGGTAAGCAAAAGTGAGCTGAATATCGACTCCCTAGCAAACGGAATCTTTAAATAGTTTTTTTCCCTTCCCTTTTCTGGAATGGGTTCTTCTGGGAAGAACACTTCCACTTAACAGCATGAACATTGAAGAGACAGATAGCAAACTTATTTTCCCCCATTTTGATTGTTGCATTTAACATTTTTTAATGCAATATGTTCTTTTAGTTGAGTTACTTTATAAAAAAAGGTTTCAGTGTAGTAGCCGTGTTAGTCTGTGTCAGCAAAAAGAAAACAAGAAAAATACCTGTGGCACCTTAGAGACTAACAAATTTATTTCAGCATAAGCTTTCGTGGATTAAGAACCCACTTCATTGGATGCGCTTGCATCCGATGAAGTGGGTTCTTAACCCATGAAAGCTTATGCTGAAATAAATTTGTTAGTCTCTAAGGTGCCACAGGTATTTTTCTTGTTTTCTTTTTATAAAAAAAGTCAGGGACAGTGGGATTGCATACCCTTGTGGAGAGCTATATTGAAAATATGACGTTTTTGATGGTGGCAAACAGGATTGCTAGTAATGCAAAGCACACTGCTTTGCATCCACTTTGCCACACTTTTTTAGATCTAATCTTTCTTGTGATACATTGCATGGCAAAAAGTTAAATCCTGCATGAAATGACCTGCCACACTGCATTTTGTGGTGCAATATAACACACACAAGAATGTTTTGTGGGTCTTTAATGTTTACTAATCATTTGGCGAAACTGTCCAGTCTGAGTTGCTTTTGTTAATGTGTACAAACTTAGTGGCCACAAACATAAAGGTGTGGGATATATTGGGTACAGTTTTGCCCATCAGTTCTCTAGGAAAGCCAGTATTTGTGATCCTGTGCCCTTTACTGTGACATTCTTCTCAAGAACATCAGTGCCAAATGGCTGGGTTTCATAGTGGGAATATTTTATTAACTATTTTCTGAATAGCTCCAAATTAACATCTGGGTTATTGTGTGGGAAGCTGGAAACGTATTAATGAAAATTTGCAACTTTGTAAGAAGAAATTTTATCCAGTGCAACCAAATTTCACAGAGCAGATATTGCAAACCATTATTATGAATTCTTACCTAATTTTGCCTATGACTGTTGCCTGCATTTTACAGCATGTTGTTGAATCTACATGTTGAAAACAGAGGTCTGCAGTGTAAAAAGTCAAAAAAGTATTCTTGATTTCACTATGAAGAGAGACTAAGACCCAGAGATGCCCTCAGATGTGTCATGTATATCTGAGGGCAAAATTAGGCCCTGAGATTTTAAATAGAGAATATGTCCATTTTTAAAGTGAGTGATGCTTTGTTTTAAAAACTTTTCCATATTCAGAAACTGGTCCTTTGTACAGTATAGCTTTTGTCCCCTTACTGTAGATTGTTACTTTCCATATTCAGAAACTGGTCCTTTGTACGGTATAGCTTTTGTCCCCTTACTGTAGATTGTTACTTTCTGTTAAAGATTTTCAAGTTGGGTATAAATTTTGTATTCCTTTAAAAAGCAGGAGTGGGGAACCAGACAGTCACATGAGAGCCCATTTGGGTGGTGGCACAATGGAATTTCCCAATCATCTTTGCCGTAATAATACAAATCTCTACTGTGGGGTATCCATCAGCTCCGCCCCTACATCTTTCCTCTCCACCTGCTCAATACCATGTATAACGTATGCTTTTTTTTTTTACAAGGACACTTAGCAACAGCTGCTTGCTGAGTCATTTATATTCTTCTCTTCCACAGTAAGTGCAGCCTGCTTTGTCTCACCTGCCCAGCGTTACTTAAAATCATTGTGGCTGCTTCCAGCCTGCTCCATGGAAAGTCTCCTTTCCAGATGGTACTGTAGCTGGAAAAGGAGCTCATTGCCAGGGTTGGGATTGCCTTTTGCTGACTGTGTCTTGGTTGAGGCAGGCAGAGTCGGGTTTTGCAATTCTGTATTTCCAGCTGTGTGAAGGATACCGGACAGCAGCTTCCAGAACATTTGCTTAAGTTTTAGTGTAGGAATTTGCTGGAAGAAGAAGTCAGGTATTTGGAATTTTTTTAATTGTGCGGGTATATTTTGTAATTGGATCCTAATTTTTGTGAAGACTTGGGAACACAGGACTTGCTCTACCAGAACAGATCCAGGACCCACCTAGTCCAGGATCTTATCTCCAAAAGTGCCCTAGACCTGAACCCCCACCACAAATAATGCACTGGGCAAAGTGGAATTCTACACCATTGGAGAGAGACATTTCATCCTGATTCCAGGATGAGAATAGGCTGCTGGAGACTGGGATTTCCATGTATGAAATGTACAACTGGCAAGCACTAGTCAGAGCTGTGACCAAATTACATATTAATCATGGAGATGCAGAGAGAGTAGAATGTCCACCACAATATTGGCAAATAGTCTCCTGTTTTGGGTAGCCGTGCTGACCTTCCAGGTGGCAAAAACAGGATTGGAGATATGTGCTTCTTCAGTTAAATGTGGTACTTGGATCTGGAAAGTGAGAGTCTAGAATTTAATGATGCTTGTTATGTTCTTGAAAACATCTTCATTTTAGGTGACATTCTGTTCAGTTTTGCGTCAAAGTAGCTATGGTTCATTAACTGGAGTAGAGTATGCATCTTCATTGAATTAATCTGAAGTGGTAGTTGACCGATAATTCAGGAATCAGTGGTACACAAACTTCCCTGTTCTGTAACTAGTTGGCTATTCTCACTACCCTCTCCATTGATTCATTTATAGAATTTCAAATTAAAATTAAGTCTTGGAAAATACTATTACAAAACCTCATATCTTACAAAACTGGCCTGTTGGGTCTCATTACAAACTAGAAACTCAGCCCAGGTTGAAGCTTTTTCAAAGAGATGGAGCTCATTTATGGTTCCGGCACAAATTCAGGTGAAAATCCATGGTTTCTGCAGTATTTCATTCTGTATATTGGGGGTTGGTTCAAAGTGAGCATTCAAAGTGATACTCAGGGTAGCAAACACCACACAGGTTGCTATTTCAGAATGTTTGTATGTATAGGCTTATTTTAGGAGTTTGGTACAGAAGCTGTTTCTCGGTGGCACAGCTCAACATCTTCATGCTCTTGGTTATTAGATTAATGGGTCTTACCCTGGTACTCTGCTATTTAGCAAATAAAAGTGTTTGTGGGGATGGGGGAAATTATTTTATGAATGTACAGAATTCACCCCCTCTGAAACAGCCTCCTTATCTGCATTTTTGTCAGGCAGGTCTGATGAATTCTATTTTTCAGTCGTCGTCGTATAAGCTAATGTAGTCTGAAGACCTGGCTGTTTTTACGTTAGGTGCAGTGATGCAACAGAAAAGAAAATCTTTCTTGTTACCAAGGCAACTTGTGCGTCTAAAAATTTCTGTAGTGAGGCAGCAGACTTCCGTCAATCCCTGCAATAGATCACTCTATTAAAAGCTTTTCTAAACAGAGTTCTCTCTCTCTACCCCCCCTCCCCACACACACACAGCCTGTAAAGAACTGATTTGTGAAAGAACACATTTTCAGCTAAATCTACTTTTTCCCACTTCAGATTCCAATCTGTGGTTTAATTTTGCTTTTCATAATAAATTCTTATTCTCTTATTAAACTGCAGTTAATTCTTGTAGAGCCTTCCTATGTCAACAGTCTGAATCTAGTCAAGGAATGGTGTTGGTCAAAGGTAATTAAAATGAAGGTAGTAGGTGGTCTGCATAAAATGACCTATGGGGTCTTAGTCCTGTTACTAGCTGATAAGTATCCACATCAGATCACCATCATGTTTGGCACTAACTGGCTCTCTGAGAAGAAGAGAGGTTAAGGACTTAAAGGACATAGAGATTGCACTTTCCTCTCATCCCTAGAGATGGTCCTTCAGGTCAGATTAAGGTACATTTGGGAGGCAGCGTGGAGGAAGCTTGCACTGCCACAACCAATGCTATACAGTACCTGATCTGGGCACAAAGAGAGGGCTTTATTACCAGTGCTGTCAATTTTCACATCTTTCATTGACATTCTAATTCACCTAGGGGGAAATGTAATGGAAATAAATGAAATAGTGAATAGGAAAAAAAAGATGAGCAACAATACCAAAATATGAGCTGGAGCAATAGAACACAACATTTCAGGGAATTATAGTTTGAGTGGGGAAACTGTGCACGCACATGTGCGTGGAGAGAGATTTCATTCTGAATACGGCCCATAAGCCTGCCATTGCTGCTTGTATGCACACAGACATGGCTTATCTTAAATGAAGTTTGGGAAGTCTCTAGACTATTCCAAAGCATCTGGTTGGTGTTTTTTTTTAAGAGGGGGAGGTGGTAGCCCTGTCTGTCTCCGTCTGTTGTCACTTGTTTTAAACTTGGATTGTAAGCTCTGTAGGGCAGGGACCATCTTTTTGTTCTTTCTGTACTGTACCTAGCACAATTGGGGCCTGGTCCAGGAGCAGGGCTCCTAGGCACTACAGTACTACACTATGGTAGTTACTATTACTACTACTACTACTAAAGATGATGCCAATGATAGGGAACCTGAATCAACAGAGGGTAATCTGAGGGTCCAAAGCCAAGTAACCATAAAGTGTGCTTTTTAAAAAAACAAACAAACAAAAAAGCTGGGATGTAAATGTACTTTCTAGAATTAATGGAAAACTAAATGTGCATAGGTTCCATATCAGAAAAATTAAATGTTTTGTGTAATTTGCAGAAAGCCTGGGAAACTTTTTGATTAGGGCAGTCTTCTTGTAAGAGGTGTAAGATCTTTAAAATTGATCCCCTGCAGCTACATAACTGGTCTGTTCATGTGAAATGCATAGAAGCAGAAAATGTGTCCCTTTCTCCAGAAGACACTTATGTTACTAGATTATACAGTAAAATGCCACACGAGGAGACCCCAAGTTTGCTACCTTGTTTAAAACCATTCATGCAGTCCCCCAAACAGGAGTTCCATTTTAGTAATTTTTAAAGTGTTCTCCAACTTGCCGGCCAAACATGGCCATAAACCTTAGGTCAGACTATATTAATACTAAAAATAGTTGGCAATTTTCTGTTGGAGTGATTTTGCAGTTTCTGCAAAACTAAAATTTTTCCATAGGAAAACTTTGATTACCTTCTCCCCCCAAATGTCAATTTTCCATCAGAAAAGCTAAAGTAAAATATTTTACTTCAGGTTGGCTGGACCTGAATCAGAATATTTGGGTTTCTTGAAATGACCCAAAACGCTCCATTTAATTATTTCAATGAGCTACATTTCCCTATTGTGCCTATTCCCTTATGAGAGTTTTAGTTCTGCCCCATTCTTCCCTGTGGGTCAGGCTCCTTGGAGGACTACATCTCCTCTAATAAACCCAGTCATGTGACTCTCAGGTACAAACTGTTTCATTTTGATAAAAAACATTGACATGTATTAACTGAAAAATTTCAGAATTTCCATCCTATCAAAAATTCCAGCTTCTCATCGTGACTTGAGACAAAAACAAATGTCTGGATTTTCCACAGGATAGAAATTCCATTTTCCAACCAGCTCTAAATAATACACCTATAGTGGGAATACTTAAGTGGCAATTACAATCTCAAGAAAATGTTTCTGAAATGCATGCAGGAAGCTAGATGAATAAGGGGACTTGGCATAAACACATTTGTGGACCCAGTCACAGTGGACCATGCTGGTAGAAAACTAGACTACAGCTGGTTGAAATTTTCCCATCAAAGCTATTTTTCAAAGGAAAATTGGGTTTTTAACTAAGAATTGTTGTGAATTGTCTGCTTACTGCAGAAAACATCAGCGCTTCATTGAAAAACTTGAACAATCTGAAAAACAAAAATTTGGATCCAAAACCCAAAAATTTTGATTTGGAGATGCTGCTGCTGTGCCTCATGACAGTTTTACTTTGGATGCCTCATGCTCCATTCTCCTCTGTTCCAGACTCCTCTGCCAGACTACATCTTTCATGATGCACTGAAGCAGTTCAGCAAGAAGGGTGACAGTTGTGTATGCTCCTCTTACTGATGGGTAAACAGAGGCCTAGAGACTCTAAGGGATGTGACCATGGTCACACAAGAAGCTAGTGGCAGAGCTGGGACTAGAACTGAAGTGTCCTATCTCCCAGCCCCTTTTGCTACATAGTAGACAAGACTACCTTTCCTAATAGCTCTCCTAGAAGATAATAGCTAGCTAGAAGATAATGAGATGATTAGTAACAGTCAGCATGGATTTGTCATGAACAAATAGCTGTCTTTGACAGGGTAACAAGCCTTGTGGATAGGGAGAAGCGGTAGATGTGGTGTATCTTGACTTTAGTAAGGCTTTTGATACTGCCTTCTCATAAACGAGGGAAATACAACCTAGATGGAGCTACGATAAGGTGGGTGCATAACTACTCTCTGAGAATGGTTTTCCAACCAGTTATCCGTGGTTCACAGTCATGCTGGAAGGGCATAATGAGTGGGGTCCTGCAGGGATCAGTTCTGGGTCCGGTTCCATTCAATAGCTTCAGCAATTATTTAAATAATAGCATAGAGAGTACACTTATAACGTTTGTGGACAATGCCAAGCTGGGGGTGGGGGACATTTGTATGTGCTTTGAAGGATAGGATTAAAATTCAAAATGATCTGGACAAACTGGAGAAATGGTCTAAAGTAAATAGGATGACATTCAATAAGGACAAAATGCAAAGTACTCCACTTAGGAAGGAACAATAGGTTGCATATGTACAAAATGGAAAATGACTGCCTAGGAGGGATTACTGTGGAAAGGGATCTGGGAGTCATAGTGGATCACAAGCTAAATATGAGCCAACAGTGTAACACTGTTGCAAAAAAAGCAACCATCATTCTGGGAAGTATTAGCAGGAGTATTGTAAGCAAGACACAAGTAATGTTTTTGCTCTACTTTGTGCTGATCTCATCTCAGCTGGAGTATTGTGTCTAGTTCTGGGTGCCACATTTCAGGAAAGATGTGGACAAATTGGAGAAAGTTCAGAGAAGAGCAACAAAAATGAATTGAGGTTTAGAAAACATGATCTATGAGGGAAGATTGAAAAAAATGGGTTTGTTTAGTTTGGAGAAGAGAAGACTGAGAGGGGATATAATTTTTCAAGTACATAAAAGGTTGTTACAAGGAGGAGGAAGAAAAATTCTTCTCCTTAATCTCTGAGACTAGGGCAAGAAGCAATGGACTTAAATTGCAGCATAGGTTGGATGTTAGGAAAACCCACAGAAAAAAATTAGTGGATGCTTAGCACCCACTGGCAGCCAACTTCCCCCTCATCCCCCCTCCTTCCCAGTACCTCCTGCCCACTGCAATCAGCTGTTCTGTGGCGTGCAGGAGGTGCTGGGGGGGGAGGGGGAGAAGCAGGGAGAGGGCGAAACTGGGTGGGAAGAGGAGGGGAGAGGGTGGAGCAGGGGCGGGAAGAGATGGGGCAGGGGTAGGGTGGAGGCAGGGCCTGGGGCAGAGTGGGGGGTTGAGCACCCCCGGGGCCCATGGGTTAGACAAACAATTGTCAGGAATGGTCTAGATAGTACTTAGTCCTGCCATGAGTGCAGGGGACTGGACTAGATCTCTCAAAGTCCCTTCCAGTCCTACAATTATATGATTCTATCCCTCCATATGATACTTAAGCCCAGAGAGCCTGTTCTTTGGATAACAAAATGTACATATTTTAAAACCACAAGAACATTTCCAGCACTATTTAAATAACACCTGATGCATTTGTAGATATTGATACACTCTGATTCTATTCAGTGTGGATGTGCATAAGTTCTAAAGGAAGCTACCAGTCTCAAGGTCAAAATTGTTTGCATTGTTTTATCCTCCTAGAGGACATAAGAACAGAGCAAAGAGTTGTTTTGAAACACATTCGGCACTAGGGAACCTGTCTTATCCACCTGATCAGAACACTCATAATCAGTGGTTAGTCCTGAAATCTACAAAGAAATAGAAATTAAGACAGCACAAGATCCATCCATGCACCTGCCCTCAGCAATCATAAGAAATCAATCATGTGGGATACACCCAAATGGTCCTATCAGTGCTCCTCTGCAATATGTTTTGTTGTTGCTGTTTTCATTTAACAGGATTACTAAAGGTAGTTTTGAGGTGGGGATTATATTTTTTGTCCTCACATATCATCCTCTATCATTCTCTATGTAAAAGGATAAATGGACACAAATCAGACCTCAGGAATGGTAACATACAAAAGCCAGTAGGAGAACACTTCAGTCTCCCTGGACACTCAATAACAGATTTAAAAGTAGCCATTCTTCACCAAAAAACCTTCAAAAACAGACTTCAAAGAGAAACTGCTGAGCTACAATTCATTTGCAAATTTAACACCATCAATTTGGGCTTGAATAAGGACTAGGAGTGGTCGGCTCACTACAAAAGCACTTTTCCCTCTCTTGATATTGACACCTCCTCATCAATTACTGGGAGTGGACAACATCCACCCTGACCTAATTGGCCTTCAACATTGGTTCTCCACTTGTAGTGCAACTCCCTTCTCTTCATGTGCCAATATATATTTATGCCTGTTTCTGTAATTTTCACTCCATGCATCTGAAGAAGTGGGGTTTTTTTTACCCACGAAAGCTTATGCCCAAATAAATCTGGTAGTCTTTAAGGTGCCACCTAACTCCTCATTATCCTCTATCTGGAGAACTCAAAGTACTTTTCGAATATTGAGTTACGTTTCACCACTCCTTTGTGTGTTCAGTATTATCTCCATTGTGCAGATGGGAAAACCAATACAAAGATGCATTAAGTGACTTGTTGCTCAAGGTCACACCTTTAGTTCTCCAGCAAAACTGGGAATAGAACCCGTCTGCTGACTCCCAGCATTGTGTCTTGGGGAGAAGACACATGAGCACTTCTTTAGACTCCTCTCTCTGTCTGAGCAGAGAAGCAAGGTGAAATTGACAAGATCTTTAAAGCAGGAAACCTTTCAGAAATCTTCTCAAGTGAACTTTTCTGGTCCATGCACACATGGCGCTGTGTTGCAGGGGTTGGAGAGTGAAGAGGGCTGGCAGAATGCTAGGATTTGGGTATGTCTAGTGGAAAATTGTGGTAAGTAGGGTTTGGGATTGAGAAACACTGTTTTTTAATTTACACTTCAATCCAATTGAGAAGGTAAAACATACTTGATAATCCAGTTATCACCACATTAGCTCATAGATCTTGATCCTTCCTCATGCCATCAAACTCCAGCAGATCCCAGCAACCTGTCAGCAAACACCAGACACACTCTGGATCCCAGCAGCCTGGGTTATTATTTGCAGGGTGACCCAACACACTCCCAGTCCTGAATTCCCCTTCCCCAGCCCCCGCCCAAAATGTGTGTTCTGTACTGTTTAGCCATCTCCCAGCATTCATGAGAATTCTCAGTTTAGAAGGCAAAACAGTATAAACTACATACCATATTGTGTCTATTCAATGTAAGGTGTGTGTTTTCCTTTCTAGGTTTAATATCAGTGCTGCTGAGTAATACTTACAGAACATTCTGCCATTGGTTAGCATGTGATATGAATTGCTAGGATTCAGGCAGTTGCTGCAGGGAATCAGACTGGCACATGTGGATCATTTAGAAAGAAGCAGATATCACCCAGATGTCTCCAGAAAGTGGTTGGGGGTGGAGGGAGAGAGGAGAAATGCAGATTAAGAGGCTGAGACAAAAGGACTGGTTCCATTACAAGCTTACTAGAAGGAGTTGGCAAAATTAGACTCTGGTGATCTCTGAATTGAACTCACTAGATAGTAATTACTAAGTACCGATATATGTTCAACAAGGCAGCGTCGTGAAGCTGAAAACTAGCAACCATGCCTGAGCCTTGGCAGGTGAGACAACTTTTAATTTATTTCTGATTTATCTCCCTGCACGTGCTGCAGTCAGCTTCTACATTTCTGACTCAACACAAACCTAGGTGATTCTGTCTGTATGCTTCAATTCAAGTATGCCAGGTGCTAGTGGCCTCCTTTGCTGTGGTATGGGGAGAAAGCAAGCAAGTTCACCGCAGAGTTAAAAATCATTTACTATTGAATGTGGGGTGTTAGATTTTGAGACAATTAGATAACAACCCTGGAGTGGCAATGAGACGCAGCCCTGAAATTACTTTGGTAGTGATGTCTATTTCTTTGGACACTGACCGGACCATATCATCACAGAATTTATTTTAAATTCTGGAACATTTTGGAAATTCCATTAAAATGGAGAGAGGAAAATCAAGATAAAGCTGATTTTGTTTTGTATAGCTCTGGCTCCCCTTTCACTTAAACTGTTTTACTCATCAAATGTAAGTGAGTCTTATTCATACAAAGACACGCTTCATAGATGAAGATACACAGTGCAGATTCGTCATTCTCTTGTCCCACAATGTTGGAATCCAGGAAATCACTCTTCAAAATCAGATTGGTGGTGGTTGTTTATTGCATTTATTATAACAAGCAGACAAAGATGTTATTGTAGTAACATGTATGTGAAAAGAGACTGCTGTCCAACCTCAGCCCAGAATAGTGGTATTCAGCACAGCTGGGCTTGAAACTCAAGCTCTTCCTGCTGTTTTGCTAGTGGAAGTGCTGAGAATGGAATGGGAGAAGGTCTAATGAAAATTAGTCCCTTTATATTGGATGGATAAAGGAGTGGATTTGGTACATGAGAATACAACAGTATATTGCAAACTATTACATTCAGAATCCTCTTTGTGTTGATAGTCATATGTTTCTGGAGCCTCAAAGCACTTTGCAAATGCTGTGAAAGTGTGCTGATGTGAAGTGCAGCTATCTTAGGACAGAGGGACCATAAAGAGGGGTGGTTGGAATCATATGACAGCTTCCAGTTATGAGAGAAACTATGTTTGTGTGGTTTGTTAAACACACACTATGTGGCTGAAATTGTCAGTTTATAAATTAATTTTCCATTGGTTTCTCAAGAAGCTAGTAAGCCCTTGTCCCTCGATCAGTGACATTTTCCCTTACTACTAAAAAAGGAGTGAACAGCTAAAAGAAATATCAATGACCACATAATGGGGGGAAAATTGCCGCCTCTTATCATGATTTTTGCTTGGCAGAAGCGAGTTCAATGAAGCTCATGCACTTTGGATTAAGAAAGATGATTATCATTTGCTTGTAGTGTTTTCTGCCTCCCACACAGATGAGATGAAATAGCCAAGGATTCATTTTTGCTACTTTCCAGATAGAAGGGAACTCTAATGAAAGGCAGGAACTGAAGAGAGTCATTAGCAGTTACGAACAGGCAATGCTTTGCAAAGTTAGGATGATACACTGTAATAAAAATGGCCTTCACACTTGATACTCCATCTGTTTTTTTGCACGTCTGATGCTGTAGTGAGCTTTTTTTTTTTCTTATGACTATCGCCTACTGCCTGAAACCTTTCCAAAGATGAGCATGAACCAAAACCTTGGATGCAAACACCTGCAAACTTTGGAAGGTTTCAAAATAGAAACCCTGAAACCGGGCTTTTGCCAAAAAACAACAACAATTTCTTTATAATGGATCAAACAAACACTCGCCAAGTAAACTCATCAAAATTTGGGGGTTTGAAATGTGAAAGTAATTTTGGGCCCATAATTCTATTTTCCCTCCCTGAATGATGGCAAGTATTTTTTTTTATTTTAATTTTTTTTAAAAAGCCAACAACAACAAAAACCACACGCAGCAGGGTTAGTTGAACAGGGCATGGGACTGAGTCAGGAAACCTGGGTTCTCTTTCTGTCTTTATCACTGACTCATTGTGTGAACTTGGGCAGGTCACTAAGGCCCAAAGTTTCAAAAGTGTCATTTTAATGGAATGGACCCTTGTATTCACACCCTACATGCTATTGTAATAATGTTTGTACAACATATGCTTTGTGAGGCATTATCACTTGAAAATGAGTAGCTCACTGGTCAATAATAGCATGGCGAAATCAGTAGCGGCCGCTCCCCCTGTGAGGAGAAGTGGCACCGCCCGAGCCCCGCTGCCGGAGCCAGGCTCAGGCGGCGCTTTAAAAGGCCCACGGGCAGCTCCCCGCAGCTGCAAGAGTCACAGGCCTTTTAAAGCGCCGCCTGAGCCCCACTGCCAGAGCCGGGCTGTGGGGGGCGCTTTAAAAGGCCTGTGGCTCCTGCCGCTGCAAGAGCCGTGGGCCCTTTAAAGCGCCGCTGGAGCCCCGCTGCCGGAGCTCCGGCGGCGCTTTAAAGGGCCCGGGGCTCCGCAGCGGCTGGAGCCCCAAGCCCTTTAAAGCGCCGCCAGGTGAGTACCGGGGGAGCGAGGAGGCGCCTTTTTATAGTGCTGCTCCCCCTGTGCTCCAGACCTGCCTACGCTACTGGGCGAAATGTCTGTAGCAACATTGTGTAAAGTTATGAAATCCCCCTGTATGATGTTAAGGGCACACATTCAAACAAACTATCCTAAACAAAGTGGGCGGGGGATTACCTCAATTTGCATATCAGCTGTAAACAGAGTCCTCAGACAGCAAGAGGGGGAATAAAGAAGACAAAGAAAAGCTGCATTTTAGCATACACAGGTGAAAAGAAATAGCAAGGAGCCACCAGGCTCCATGTCTCCTTGCTCTCAGCTGGAAAGATCTCTAACTAGGGGCCACACTCAGGAAAATGCTTTTGAAAGGGTGACAGCTATAAAAATAAGAGGCAAAACCACCCCAAGTTTTCTCTCCATGTCCATCTCTCTCTTTTCACCTAAGAAGACAAAATAAACGGCCATTGGACCTCGGGAGCAGATCCTGACCTGAAACTTGGTCAGCAATGCTACTGAAAACCTGTGGTAAGCATTTCACCAAGTCTAATTTAAGTTTAGTGCTAGGAAGCCTTATATATTTTATTTTTATTGTAACCATTTCTGGCTTTAATGCCTTAGTACTTGCACTCACTTAAAATTCTGTCTTTTTTGTTAAATAAACTTGTATTCTTTAAACAAAACTAATCAAGGGTTGTGGTTAAACCGGGCTGTGTGGTAACTCTATTTAAAAGGAGGAAGTTGTTGTATATTGTTCCCTTGCAGGCACAAGGGACCTACAATATCTGATGTGTCCAGGAGATGGCTAAACAGTACAGAACACACATTTTGGACGGGGGCTGGGGAAGGGGAATTCAGGACTGGGAGTGTGTTGGGTCACCCTGCAAATAATAACCCAGGCTGCTGGGATCCAGAGTGTGTCTGGTGTTTGCTGACAGGTTGCTGGGATCTGCTGAACCAGAGCTGTGGCAATACACAGGCACTCAAGGTGTGACCTGCATGCTGGCAGACGGTGAGTGCCCCAGGTGGGAGCTACAGGGTCAAGGCATTGTGAGGCCACCCAAAGTTGCAGAGCAGAGGTGAGACAACTTTCACTGGTCTGGACTGCACCCCGGAATGTCATAGACATACTTTTGGATGTCTCTATTTCGAAATGCCTAACTTCACACTCTTATAGTTGCCTGATTTTTCAGTAGTGCTGTTCAGAAAAAGATAAAAGTATATTTTGCTAACCCCGTCAAAAGAAATGGTTTTGTTTGAAATTTTCTTTGGTGGGGGAGATGGACAGAGGAGGAGTGAAGGTGTCTTTCTCACTGCAACAATTAATTTTTAGTTGAAAATTTTCATTGAAAACCAAAACTCTAAAAAAAAAAATGGCAAAAATATTGATGAAAATTTGGTCCATTTTTTGTAATAAAATAATGTTTGTGCAGCTCTAGTCCTATAACTACAAGTGGAAACCTCAAAATTAAAGAGCACGTGAAAATGTGGGTCTAACTACTCCTGGTGAGCATGTCCCCCAAAAGCTGTTTTTCTCCCCTCTGCTGTGAAATGGAAAGATCTAGCTGTGTTGTGTGTCTGATTTCCATTCAAAGGTGCCACAGTAGTTGGGCTTATGGAGGCTTGAAGTACTTAACTCATTAAAATCTTAAATCAGTTTGAAGTTTCTGCTAGTTCAGAGTCTGACTGAATATTTTGGTCCATCCTGAATATCAGGTGCACTGGAAGAAATACATGGCGTGGGAGCTGGAAGCTTCTGGATGCTACTTAAAAAAATCAGCCTGCTTAGTTAAACATCTAAATAAGAATTTAGGAGCTGAAATTTATGCACCCATGTTTACAAATCTTGGTCAATGTTTCATGGTTAAAAAGGACCAGAAGACAGGAAATATGGGATATATTCTTGGATCTGACATAGACTTGCAGTGTGACCTTGGACAAGTCACTTAATTGCTCTATGCCTCAGTTTTTCCATTGGTAAACCAGGAATAATAGAATACATGTGAATCAAACTTTTCAACTGTATTTTTTTTTGTTTGGGAATGTTTTGCTTAACTCTTGTTTTATTATTACTATTTGGTATTTGTATTACTGTAGCACTTGTGGGCCCTGCCACAGACTAGGGGACCATTATGCGAGGTGTTATACAAACACACAACAAAAGAGGTGATCCCTGCCCCAAGTGGCTTACAATATTGGTATAGGACACGAGACAACAGATGGATACAGTCAGATGGGAGGAATACAAACAATGAAACAATATTGGTAGGCGTGATGGGAGGTGGTCTCAGCATAGCAGCAGCCTAACCATTGTCCAGTTTTATGTAGGCATCATGATGAAGAGTTTTGAAAGGGGATAATGAGGAGGGATTGGAAGGTGGTAACTTTGTGGACATTTACCTCCCAAGTCTGTGGGACAGCATGGGAGAAAGCACGGAGCTGTTTGTTTGAAAATTTAACTAGTGAGCAATGGCGGTTGGCATCATGAGCTTATCGGAAGCAAGCACTGACATCTTGATAGTGAATAAGAAGTGATAGGTAGGCTGCGGTTTGATTCTCAAGGGCCTTGAAAGTGAATACAAGCAGCTTATGTTTGATGGAATTGGGGTTGGGGGGAGCTACTGGAGGGATTCAGAGAGAGGGGATGACCTGGTCCCAGTGACAGGCTAGGAAAATGACTTTGCAGCTACACTCTGAATGGATACGAGTGGGGCAAGATTGCATTTGTCAAGGCTGGAGAAGATGTTGCAGTAATTGAAATAATGAGAGCCTGGACAAGAGTTTTAGCAGTGTGAATCAATAGCAAAAGCTGTATTTTAGACAGACGCAGAAAGAATCAGCAAATTTTGATACCTTCAAGTGCCTCTGCACTTCTGGTTTCCATGTGGAGAAGAAGCTGGTGTGACATAATTCACCCGGTGTCTGCTCACTAGCAGTTCCATGTCCTCAACATAGATGGGGCACTGTAATTGCATATGTTCTTGTTCATTGAGTAATTTTGAAAGTGCCTTGTAGGGCTCTGTTATGGCTGCCAGGCCATTCATTGATGCTCTTATTTCTTTGAAAGTCCTTGTTGAAATGTGTATTCTATGGCCTGGGACAGACGAGCTGCTGCTCTTCCAACAGTTCTTAAATGGGGGAAACTATTATGGCCAATTAAGAGCTCTGAGTGGTGCACAGAGTTGGGTGTAAGTAAAATTGTTCTGTTCCTCAGTGGTCTGATTGCGAGGGGGAAAGCAACATTAGTCTGTGACTGATTAAATATGGATCACCAGGTGTCAACAGAATCTGTTGTAACTCTAATAGCATTTTTCTGTGTCTTGGTTTCTGCTGATGATCCGTTCACCAGTGCATGTGTCAGTTTAAAATTAATATATAAACAAGGGATGAGTAGTTCATTCGTGTGATAGCCCGAGGTTACAAACATGGTGATTAAATTCAGCATCTGCAGTAGGCAAGACTGCCTTACAACCCCAGGAAACCTTGGAATTAAATTAATTTTTGAAATGTAGAAGTGGAGCCTGCAAATCAAAGTTGACTTGAGATTTTTTTAAAAAATGCTTCTAAAGTTAAGGGGAAATCATCCAGGTTCATGTCTATAATGCTCCAGTCTGTCATTGTGGTAGAGAGAGGTTCTCTCTCCTGTCCATCCATCCTGAGGAAAGCATAGGGAAAATTTAAACACTGTGAAAAGACTATTAAACTGGAGCAGAAGGAAATGATCCTATAGTTAGGACCCTCGTTCCAGACATTGTCATGGTATCCTCTCATATTGAGCATACCGCCTCTGGGGGAGAGGACCCCAGTTATCAGGAAGAGACCGGTAATAGTAATGGGGGATTCAGTTTCTAGAAATAGAGATGACTGGGAGAACCTGCACGGTGAATTGCCAACTGGGAGGGAAGGATGCGGCTCTCTCAAGACATCTAAACAGACTTGTGTGTGGTGCTGGGGAGGAGCTGGTGGTCGTAATACGTGTAGGTACAAGTGACATATGGAAAGATTGGAGTGAGGTCCTGGAGGCCAAATTTAGGCTTCTAGGTAAGAGATGAAAGTCCAGGACCTCCATGGTAACCATCTCTGAAATGCTTCCAGTTCCATATGCAGGCGAGTTAGGCAGAACTACAGGGTCTCAATGTGTGGATGAGACAATGGTGTAGGGAGAAGGGGTTTAGATTAATTAGGAACTGGGGAACCTTTTGGGAAAGGATGACCCTATACAGGAAGGATGGGCTCCACCTAAACCAAAATGAACCAGATTGCTGGCATGTAAAATTAAAAAGGTAGTAGAGAAGTTTTTAAACTTGAGGTGGGGAAAAGCTGACAGTTGAGGAGGAGCACGCAATTTGGACAGAGACATCCCATAGGGGAGGATCTCTTAATGGGCATTCTCTATATCCTAATAAAGAGAAGAGGATAGAAGTTTATAAAGTACAGGTAGGAGCTGAAGGTAACCAGTCAAATGAAAGAGAGTTCCATTCAGTTACATCACACGAAGGCAGAAAAGTAAATATTGACAAATTTTGTAAGTGTTTGTATACAAATGCTAATCCCAAGAGATCAGCCACATAGCCAGGTCAATATATAACTCAGATCTTACCCAATAATTATGCTGTTACCAATCCTTTATTATCTAATATCTAAAGGTTTATTTATAAGAGAAAAGAAAGAGAGATTTTAAAGGGTTAAGGAAGTCATATACATACAATCATTGCAAAGCTCTTGGATGAGGTTTGTAGCAGTGATGTTACAGATGGCTGGCTTGTAACATCTCTGGTAACTTCCAAAATATTGGAAAGTCCTCAGTCCATAGTCAATATGCTTCTTTTAGTGTAAGTCCATAGTCCAGAGATCAGAGCAGAAAAGAGGAAAAATGGCGATGCTTCCAGGGTCTTTTATACCTTCTCCCATGTGGAGGGAATTTCACTGTCCCAAACATAGCTCTCAGCCTTAGTTTGTGGAAAATTACAGGGACAAGATGGAATGCAGGGTCATGTGAGCAAGTCACATGTCCTTACATGGCTTGATGACTCATAGGAGCAGCCATTACCCATATTCTGACTAAAGCATCCACAGGAAGGCTCACCAGGTGAGGAAGAGCTTCTTCTATGGTCCATTGTGAGAGTGGAGTGTTCTTTAATGGGCCATCAACTTGAATAGTTCATTCAGAATGTGCTGGCCAGACTGGATGTAAATTACCTGGTGGGTGTTATCCCAGGAACAAACGCACTTGAAAATAAATAAATATATATCCAATACTCATCACTTCAGATACAAAAATGATACATGCATATAAACAGGATAATCATAGTGACAATGCAAGTTGGCAAACCATAACTTGCATTGACACCTTACATAATATACTTTGTACAAGATGTGTTGTAATTGTTTAACACTGGCAGTATTAATTATACAAATGATCATGTTCCAATCATACACCATCACACACAGTAATACCAGCATACAAAATAAATAGGAAGGACAGAGTAGATCATGCTGGTGGGGGAGTGGCACTATCTGAAAGAAAGTGTAGAGTTAAATATATTAAAAATCTTAAATGACCCAAACTGTACCATAGAACCTTTATGGATAGAAATTCCATGCTTGACTAATAAGAGTAAAGCAGTAGGAATATACTGCCAACCACCCGACCAGGACGATGGTGATAGTGAAATGCATAGGGAGATTAGAGAGGCTACAAAAATAGAAAACTGAATAATAATGGGGGTATTTCAGATATCTCCATGTTGACTGGGTATATGTCACTTCAGGGTGGGATGCAGAGATAAAATTTCTAGACACCATAAATGACTGCTTCTTGGTGCAGCTAGTCCTGGAACCCAGAAAGAGAGAGGCAACTCTAGATTTAGTCCTAAATGGTGCACAGGATCTGGTCCAAGAGGTTGTTATAGTTGAACAGCTCAGTAATAATGACCATAATGTAATTAAATTTAACATCTTGTGTGTGTGGCTAAATTAGAAGGCATTCCGCAGAACTACCAGAATTTTCAATTCTCATCTTTTCTTCCACTGTTAGTATTAAAGTGGGGGCAAAACTAGTGATTCTGAATAGAGAAATAAAGTGGCCTGATTCTACCATCTTCCTTTACTGAAATGTTTGACTGCTCTGAGATTAATCTTCTCTTGACCCTTTCCCCTTTCGTGCTGTCTATATGGAAAATATGTTCTAAATTTAGCAGACTGGTCATGTAGATAATGAGAGAGAGAGAGTGTGGCATGGCTCAGGTGATTATTAAGCAGAGTATTCTCCCTCTAGATTGCTGATTCAAAGAGAGCCCAGATCAGCAGTGACTGTAAAGTGTTCCACGTCACGAAAAACATTCCCCCTCCCATTGGCATAAATTCTCAGCTGTGAAGGCAGTTTCAGCAGAGATGCCAGCAATAAGATGGGAATGGAGACTGAACTCCTTTCCCACTCCTAGAGGTGTGGATTGAGTAAGGATTGAAGCTAGAGATGGGCGAAATGCACCAGCCAAAACTTTTGAAACAAAAAATGCCAAAATGTTTTGCCAATTCATGTCTGTGTTTTTAAACTGCTTTTTGATCAAAACTTCAGAAAAAAAATCTAAATTTTATTTTGACATTTTTTCAAAATGAAATGTTTCAGTTTTTCAGTTTGAAATGATTTTTTGTTTCAAATTTCCCAAAAATCTTTAAAAAGGTTGAAAATGAAACAAAACGTTTAGGTTTTGTTGAAATGAAATGTTTCATTTGACCCAAAACAAGCCTTTTTCAATTTTAATTTGGTTTTGACTCAAACCGAAATGAATTTTTTTTAAAATAATTGCCAGCAAATCAAAAAATCCATTATTTCACACAGCTGTAGTTGAGAAGGGAGTATTAGAAAGTTTGAGCTGCTGCCGCCACCAATGGTATACCTGTTATGTCAATAAAAAAGACATACTAACTTGTCTTTCTGGGATCTGCTTTAATCAACACGAATTTTTACACCGATACACACACACACACACACACACGAATTTCAGCTAGTTCTAGTCAGATGCCAACTAGTAAGAATAGTATAGCAATGCACACAGCTCCATTTGTCTAACTCCCAAGGTAACTCACATCACTGCACTGCACATCACTGCACTTTTTAAGGAAGCAAGTTCAGCTTTTATTTGTTCCACTGTTTTGGGGAGGCATGTGGAATAAGAGGGGGGACATGATGTTGGATGTCATGAGCTAGCTCTTCAGGACAGGAACTTTATTCCCCTTGTGTAGGGCCTAGCACATTATCAGTCTACAACAAATAAATATTGTCATGTGTGGATTGATTACGTTATTTATGTGCTCGATCCATGAGTGTATGATGCAGCTATTCCCAAATATGTGGCAACCAATGCCAGGAGTAACTGAAACCCTCTGAAATTTTGTTTATAATTTTTCGACTTGCTTCATTTTTTTCAATTCTTTCACTTTTACCTTTGAAGTGCATTCATTATTCTGGGCCAACTGTCTTCAATGGGAGTTTTGACTAAGTAAGGAATTCAAGATATGGCCCAATAGGAAAAAATGGAAGTCGTTGACATGTCTGGAACTTAGTCTTCCACTTCTAGGACTGTTCATGTAAACCTTGCGTTAACCAATCATATCAATACATTCTCAATCCCTTTTCCCCTTCTCCCAAGTGACAAGGGAGTTGGAATAGGTTACCAAATCTTAGCAAATGACATGAAAAGACTCCATGGCACCTAGTTTTTGCTGGTGCCAATACTTTATCAGTATTATGAGTATCTATAGTCACTATTCTTGCAAACCCAATGTAATCCTTTCCTTCCCCCTTGCCAGATTGAAGATATAATTACAAGAATGCAGGATGACAAAGCAGGTGGAGTTCCCATCCGAACAGTCAAGAGCTTTCTGTCTAAAATCCCCAGCGTCGTCACAGGTAAGAACCATGGTTTGAATGAAAGACTAGGAATTAGTGCTAAAAGGAATATGGCCCTGTAACCTCGTGAAGAAGAGGTGAGTGCTGGAGGAAGAGGAAATGAAGGGAAAAGCTGGCTGATCTGAGCCTATTTTCTGGATGTGCCCTTCAGGCAAGGCATAAAGGATGATGCCAAATTGGTTCTCTTCTGGATTTCCTTAGGGTGATCTCTGAAAACCTGTTAAGTGTTTGTATAGCTCTAGTCTGCATCACAACATTGCCATGCAATATCTTATATAGTGACATCATACATGGACGGGGGATACAGGCTCCCATTTGAGACATTAGAAATAAAGCTGGCAAATACAGCACATGATCAGCAGATAGACAAGAAGGTCAGATAATGTCAGGAGGCTTGAAAGAGCACTGGGAAGAGCTGCTGGGAAGATGATGTGAGGAATCTGTTTCTTTCCCTCCCTTCATCAGGGTTCCTTTAGACTTCTTCTGAGTGCACAGGAACCCCGTGGGAATATGAAATCTCTGTTGCAGGGACCATTCTAGCACAATGAAGTTGTGTCTCAACCTGTGGAACCGGGGGTGACTCAGGAGCATGGCATCAGAATATAGAGCCATTCCTTCCCAGATGTACAGCTTGGAAATTGTCCATGGCTATTAAGACCAAAAGTCATTGCCATGTGATAGATGCTCTCAGTGACAAATGTAGAATGAGTCAGGAGGGTCTCAGTTCAGTTCCCAGTGGACAGCTGTCCACCTCACAAAATCCCACAATGACTGCTAGTTCTAATTTTCTATCAGAGAAGATAAGGATTTGAATAAACCATTAACCCTGAAATGTCCTCTCAGCCCTGGAGTAACTTTTTCCAGGCCAGACCTGAAGCACATTGTTGGGACAGTTTGAGGAAGCTTTCACTGCTGCTTTACCTGTTCTGTGGATAAAGAGACTTTGCTCTCTGTGGCACTTTTCACTGACAATCAACTCATTACAATGATTAGTAAAAATGCAAAAAGCCAATATCCTCTAGTAAATAGGCAGCAAAATCTACTTTGAGGAAGGTTGGATTGACCAGAGACTTGCAAGTTAGGCTGATTCAGTCAGAGGGATGAGAAGAAGCATGATTTGACATCTCTGTATCAGAAACAATGGCCCTTGTCCAAGTTCAGCACAGGAATGAAATACAGACCTCTAGCAATGTAGGAGTCAAGGCAAGAATATGGAAAGTGACATGGTGTTGCTACTGATTTAGAGCTCAATCCTGCGAATACCTCTTATCAAGCAATAGGCTCTACTTCTGTGAGTAGGCCAATTGATTTCCAGGGTGAGACTCAATGTAGTAAGCAGTTTGCAGGATTAGGCTAGGATTAGGCATGGAAGAGAAACACGAATCTACAATGAGATGTGAAAAGACACTAAATTGAGGCTTATGACTGGAGCATGTGTTGACTAACTGTTTTTGAAAGTTCCTAAGGAAAATAACCGTTTTATCTAGTTTGAAAATTCATCCTATTAGCTCTAGTGCAGAGTACGCAAACAGGATGGCTCAATCCTTATTCAGCTAAGAGAGGTTGCCCATATTCTTGTTAATATTCATTGACCTGATTAAGCAATTGATCTAGTCATCAAGCCATTACGAGGAGGAAGAAAACAGGAGACATAACAGCATCTCTAAGCTGATTATATTTATCTTTAAGCACCACCATGGGAGACAGCTCCCTGGTAGAGTGAAAACTGCCCTTTTGTATTCTGCTGTTCTAGAATAACAGCTGCAATAGTGTCACCTTGAAATTGGGTCTCTCCACAGAGGAGAACTACAGTTCCAAACATTTTTAGTCAAGAGGAATGGAGCGAACGGAGTCAGATAAAATAACAGAACCTAATCCAAAATTTGTGGAAACCTTTTCAGGGGAAGATTTGGGAAATGTGTTGTGTTGCTCAGTTGACAGTCCCTTCAGCTGACTTGAAACCTCAGCCAGTTCTTCTCAGCCAATTGTGGCTGTGACCTTGGAGGTTGAACAGCAGGGAAAAACAGAGATTAAATAAGGAACCTGAAGTATCCTGCATTTTTCCTCTCCCCCCACCCGCCCCTCACAAATTGATGCTGTTTAGATTTATATCTATGATAAAAACAAAAGAGAAATTGTTTTGTCATAATACAATGCCAAATTAAGTACATTTCTTAACTCTTGATTTGCTTAATGTTCGTAGCATAAAAAGACATACATTTTCCATGTGGAATTGGATTGGTTGTGAAAGCAACAAAAATGCCAAGGCATGACTTACTGTCAGGCTAACAATAGCCACGCTGTAATACACATGGGCATACTTCTTGACTGCAGCAACACAGTATATGGTACTGGCATTTTTCTTCCTTCTCCTTCCCAGATTTGTGTGTAAATTGTGGAGAGGGAAATCAGACGAAGATCAGGAGGGAAGGTGGAACAGGGAGCTGTCAGGGGAGGGTTAGAATGGAGAGCCATATGAGAAATTATGGGACTGTGACTCTGGGAAGTGAGGTTTGAGTAGAATAATGCCAGTTTTTTTCACTTCAACACCCATCTTTGGCCAGTGGCAATCATGTGTGTTGTGGTACAGAAGGATGTGAATCTCCCATCTCCCTAAATGTCTATTGTAGTCAGTGTCTAGAATAGCACTTGCTGCGGTGGAAGAAGCCACACATTCCCCTCTCAGGTAAAGTAAACGATGCCTCCAATAGTGTTCTGTCTCTGGAATGCACATAAATAAACTTACAGCTCACCCCTCCATGGTATTCCACTTATCAAAAAGTATCATCAATACACCTCCTCAATATATTAACCACCATTCCATTGAACCTGACTTCTACACCTCTACCAATGCATCTCATTGTTAACCTGGTATTTCTGTACAAGGACCCCACAGCTTTCAAACACTGCTATTTTTCATGCAAGGGCTCTCTTTACACCATTGCCAAAGTGATGCTGTACTGATCTGCAGCACCTATGCTTTTCTGATATGGACAGCCCCTTTCACCTACAGCTCTGCCAAACCTGATTCCAAATCTTCTCCATGTTGGTCCTGAGCTTGTTCATACCTCTGCTAATGTACCTCAAGGGTGACCTGTAATCCAATATCTTTTAGCTATTCACTCCCCTTCTGATTCACCTTAATCCGAACCTGTAACCCAGTGGTTCTCAACCTTTCCAGAGTACTGTACCCCTTGCAGGAGTCTGATTTGTCATACCCCCAAGCAGGGTCTATGCAAAGAAGTTTCGCGCCCTAGGCGAAACTTCCTTGCACCAGCCCTGCACACCCCTCAACTAACACCCCCCCCCGCAGCCAACACTGCCCCCCGCAGCCAATCCACCCCCCTGCGCCCCCCGCAGCCAACACTGCCCCCCGCAGCCAATCCACCCCCCTGCGCTCCCCGCCCAGCTAACACCCTCCCCCCCTGCAGCTCAGCCCTCCGCCCGGCAGCCTCCCCCACCCGCGGCGCCCCCCCAGCTCCCGGCAGCCACACCCCCGGCTCCCGGCTCAGCCGCGGAGCTGGGAGTGCGGGCAGCCGCGGCCAGGCGCTCCCCCGGAGGGCGGGAGGCATCTGCGGCCAGCCACCCCCCGGCGCCCTAGGCAACTGCCTAGGGTTGCCTAGTGAGCGCGCCGGCCCTGCCCCCAGGTTTCACCTCACTTAAAAACTACTTGCTTACAAAATCAGACATAAAAATACAAAAGGGTCACTGTTACTAAAAATTGCATACTGTCTCATTTTTACCATATAATTATAAAATAAATCAATTGGAAAATAAATATTATACTTACATTTCAGTGTATGGTATATAGAGTAGTATAAACAAGTCATTCGTTGTCTATATGAAATTTTAGTTTGTACTGACTTCATTAGTGCTTTGTAGCCTGTTTGTAAAACCAGGCAAATATCTAGATTAGTTGATGAACTCCCTGGAAGACCTCTACATACCCTCAGGGGTACAAGTACCCCTGGTTGAGAACCACTGCTGTAATCCACTAACATCCTTCTGTTCTAGTACAGCAATCTTTTTCACCCAGCTCCACCAGTACACCTGATTTCTGATCTACACACCTTTATTCCAGTCTTGATCCACCTAGTACTTTAATTCCTCCTTATTCCTGACCTGTAACTTACTACATTCCTGCTTTTCCTGTCTGCTGTTCTCAAAAGATTGCCAATTTGCTTCTCAACAGTCAGATCCCTGCTGTTTCAGGCCTGGTTTTGCAAATTCCCCATAAACTTGAATTCTACTTGCCCCAAATATTTCAGCCATGACCCCTTAAATATAGGACATCATTGTGAAAGGGTTTCACCCCTAACCTGCAGCTTTCCCCTGGCATTCTAATATTCAGGGGAGACTGATATTGCAGGCAGGTGCAATACAATCTACCTCCATGCAGCTCTGCCAATGCACTTCATTCTTGATTTGTAGTATCTCTTTTATTTCAGTCCTGGGCATCTCTGAACAGAAACTGCCAATTTTGCCAAAGCTGGTCTGTAGTTTTCTTGGTGTAAACAAACATTCACTTGAGACTAGTGATCTAAACTAAGCTTAAACTGCTGTATATTTCTCCTTAACAAGCCAGCATCTATCTTTTGACAAGTGTGCATACAATGGTCCCAAAACAAATCAGAACGCCTCCTCTTTGATAGAGTGGCATTCAGCTGGAGGCTATAAAGTCCATGTTGCTGGGAAAGAGAGAATGTATTATTAATAGTGCTCCCGGTCAGTGGAGCTTGTTGTGACGGGTTGGTATCACAGAAACCACCTTGGAGCTGCCACCTGGTGTGCCAAGGCTACTTCTGCCCCTGCTTTCCTGCCTTTTCCAGCTTGGGACTCCAGAATCCTGTCTGTTTTGAGCCAGATACCGCTGATCTGCTGCAAACACAGACCCAGGTCAGAATCACGTCCACTAACAGCTGTAGGCCTGCCTGGAAGCAGCTCAGGAAGTGCCCTTGCCTTTGACACCCAGGTGCCCAACTCCCAATGGGGTTCAAACCCTGAATAAATCCGCTCATAAATAGTTCGCCTTCTATTTCAAAGATAGAAAGATATGCACAGCTGTTTCTCCCCCCCCCCCCCCCCCCCCCCGGTACTAACACGTACTCCAGGTAACTTAATAAGTAAAAGGTGATTTTAATAAGTACAGAAAGTAGGATTTAAGTGATTCCAAGTTGTTACAGACAGAACAAAGTAAATTACTAAGTAAAATAAAATAAAACACGCACGTCTATGTCTAATCAAGCTCAGCACAGATTAAAAACCTCACCAGTTCCAGTCTCTTTCTTTTACAGGCTGTAGAACTCCCAGCCTGAGTCCAGCAATCGCTCACACCCCCTATTGTCTTTGTCCTTTGTTCAGTCTCTTTCAGGTATGTCCTTGGGGGGTGAAGAGCCTCTCTCTTTAGCCAGCTGAAGACAAAATGGAGGGGTCTTCCAAGGGTTTAAATAGACATTTCCCCACTCCCTGTGTAGCATCATGTTACCCTGGAGTTTTGGGATCACATGGGCAAGTCACATGTCCATGCACCCTAACCAGTCCAGCCAGTCGCATTCCTGGCCAAGCTCCGATGTGGATTGGGGTCTGCACCTCCTATTGTCTGTGTAAGGGTTTCTTGATTGGTCTCTTTACATGCACATACCTTTCTCAAGACATGATCCCAGGCTCTTACAAAGGCTATGTATAAAACCAGCAAATATAAAACCAATATTCATAACTTCAACTACAACAATGCTACATGCATACAAACAGGAGGGATAGATTCAGTAGATCATAACTTTTACAGAGATATGTTACATGGCACATGTAGCATAAAACATATTCCAGTTACATCATATATACATTTATAAGCATCTCCCCATAAAGTTTCATTGGGGACACCGTCACACTTGTGTTAGAATGGTAAAGTAGAACCATTTTACCACCTGCACAGACTGTGCAGGAGGATTCTCAATTTCTGTCAAAACCATTTTTCACGGCCAGGCCGTTGTGGGGATGAACTCTTGAGACCACTGTGAGGATACGGTTATAGCCTCTTTCCTCAGGAATTCCTGACCTGTAACTTCAGATTCCTTTCTCCTGTGGATGCAGAAGCCAAACACTTCAGTTAAGGGGGGAAATTGTCTCCTCCTCTGCAGTCATGAAGGTCTCCTTTGCTATGAAAGTATGCAAGTGGGGAGGTCGGCCTGGGGAGGCATGATACAGCAATCCATTCCTCAGCAGTACATAGAGAGCAGGGCATGGGGACTGGGCATGAGGTTTCTAAGAACAGGTTAGACAAACACCTGTCAGGGGTGGTCTAGGTTTACTTGGTCCTGCCACAGTGCAGGGGGCTGGACTAGAGGACTTCTCAAGATCTCTTCCAGCTCTACATTTCTGTGACTCTGTGAAGGGCTGCTTTAATTATTAGCCTGAAAGAGCCTCCACAGACTGGTTCCAAAAAGGATTCCTCTTCCTCGGGCCCCTCTGCACATCTGCCTACTTAGCCTGGCTACATAATTTTAGCTGAGCCTTGTCCAGCATCCCTGAACTTTGAGATCTAGCATGAAATTTCCCCAAACTTACAGCTGGTCCCTATCTTTGTAATAGATGAAGCTACTATCTCAGATGCACTAACTCACCTGCTTGTCAAATTGTGAATCTGAACTTCTAGTTTGGGTCCATCTTTGTTTCTACAGGTTTGCTTCCTGAAAAAATGCCCTCAGGTAGGACTTGAAATCTAGCACGTTGGCTGTATTTTCAGTACCACAAGTGGTGTAAGGTGTAGGTAGTGCTTGGATGCTGCATTTTGGCTTTGGTGATGGTCCCACCTCTAAACAAAGTAAGGATCAATTTGCATATGCAGTTCTTTTGGTAATGAATGAACCCATTTGGATAAAATAAGAATCTCCCAAAATTCAAACCAACTTCCCAAAATAGCTTTCAGGTGAGTGTGGTTTTATACATTTCAACTTTAATTTTAAATGGTTTCTGGTGATTTTCCATATCTATGTTATACAGTAAATTCAATGGTGTCCAATAGTCACTCGATGGAAACCAGCTCATGAGGCCCATATTCATATAGATTTGCTTCTCGCTGGGAATCAATTGCTCTGGGCAAGTTAAGTTTTTAAATTATTTCAAGCTAAGACTGAAGTGGGTTTCTTCACCACAACTTAGTGGTATTCTTTATTATGCATCTCCTCTTCACATTTGACATTAAGAAATGTAATCCACTCTGCCCACAATGGGCGGGCTGTCGTACCTCTTTATTTAGTGTAGTCCAAAGCGTCCATGAATCATCTTGTATTAGACATGTCAGTTCCAATACACGTACTGCATGGCTTGCAATTTTCTTTTTCAGTCTTCTCCTAAACTCTTTTGGTCCGGTGCCAGGAGACAAATGAACCCAGTTAAGGAGCAGAAGAGTTATGCCAGCTTTATATGCAATTCCTTCTACCCCCTTTTCCTTTTGAACTTGCTAGTTTTGATTAAAGTAGGGGGGAGAATGAGTTCAGTGCTACAAGTACACTAATTCCCTGCTGATTGCTAAGGCTTCATTCAATTGATTGCGAAGCAAAGATACAGAGAGCCTGATTTTCAGAGGGTTTGGGGATATAGATTAAGACAAGGTTGTAAAAATGTAAATGAAAATGACCAGTCTTTGAAACTAAATTATTAAAATGTGGACTTTCTGCATATCTTTGTGTGAGTGTGCGTGCGTGCACATACACAGACATATGCACAGCATATAATTCTCCAGTAAATAACTAACAAGAAAATAAACTTAAGAATAGTAGTTGTGTTGTGCATTATGACTAAATATCTAACAGGGTTCTGCATTATTTCTATCTTCTATCCAAATATAAAGTAATGTGTATTATGTGCCACTGCCCTCTGCTACAACCCAGGTGTGCATCAGACTCCATATAGTTAATGTAGATTCACAGCCATATTGTGAATATATTGTGCTTTTCTAATTTAAGCCTGATTTGTGCTTATTTTTTTCTGTGCACAATGGTAGGGAAATAGCACAGTGCACAATTTGGCCTAGAACATTGTAGCAAACTTTCATAATGTGTCATGTGATCTTTCATGTCCACAGAGTAGCCAGAGCTATAAGGTATTATCCAAAAGATCCAGACTCTAATCTATCTGCTATGGAAGGATGAAGGGCTGAACATACCCTTCCAGGAGCTGAATGTGTGATTACCGTAAAGTCAAGGTATAACGAGCCTGAGGCTTAGACAACAGACCTGTCACCTTGAGCTTCTGGTGGGCACATAAGAATCTGTCTAGCAGACAGGATTTGCCTCCCTCTTAAGATGTGTCTACGACAGAGCTGGGAGGTGTGTTTCCCAGGTCACACAGATGTACCTAGATCTAAAAACAACAGTGTAGCCAGGATAGCGCGGGTGGTGGCTCAAGTTAGCCACCCAACAGGTACCCATGCAAGCTGGGAATTGCACCTACCGCCTCAAATGGAGACATACCCTTAGTCAATTTTGACTGTCTGCCATGACTTGTCTTCTCTCTACAGACACCAAAGACATTTTCAAAAGCGGGGCGGGGGGGAGACTTTGCCATCTTATCAAGTTGGAACATCACAAAAACATTGTTGCCTGCTGTAAAATAGAAGGCATAGAGGTTAGTAGGCCAGACTGCCGATGACAGCAGCCAGCAAGAATTCTGTGCTTGGCTCAAGCAGCCACAGTCATCTTTTGTTTGATTTTTTTTAAAGGATGGCTTTCAGGACTTTTAGCCTGCAGCACAGGCTTAGGAACTGGAATGAAATGGGGCTGACTTGATGATAATTTAACTATAGAAACAGTGGTTAGATGAATTGATAATTCACTCATGGTATCAAAACATTACTAGGTAAGAGTTTTCTTGGTGCTGACTACAGTCTTATAAACACACTGCATTTAGCTGATGGAATATTGTGGTTAATGGATGGAGCATTAAAAAGAGTTGTCGATATTTCAGCACCTGTAGAAAGTAATGAAAATAAATGATTAATGACTCTTGCTTTTGTCCTTATGTCTTCAAAAGCACAACATTATTGTGAAAGTTTATTTCAGAATCTGAATGATATAGCACAAGAGCACAGATTAAATGTAACGCCCATCATGTGTGGTCACGAATTTGAACAACTGTCCTGAGGCTGTAATACTTCAGCTGTTCGTCCTTTGCTTTACAGTGGGCAGTGGATCTGTGGTAGTAATGGATCTACTAACCCAGCCTCATTTCTTCTTACTCATTACTTCTTCTCTGTCCTTTTCTATCCCACCCCCAATACTTTTGTGGGCTTTCCCTCCATCATCTATGCAACAGAAGCCAAATCAATTCTATGGGAGATATCCATGCCCTCTAAGGCATGAGGGGAGATTTGACCCTAAGACAAATAACCATTTATACCATTAAGTGCTGTAGAATGAATTATACGAAATACAAAGTGACAATCGATAGCAATTTGAATCCACAAATCTTTATTGAACATAATTTGAAAGGCTCCATCCTGAATCAATCAATCACAGTGTATTTCAGCTTTCATTTGGTGGCATTCCAGCACTTAAAAAAATAAATCATTCACATTATTCAGTAAATACATTTTACTCACTCTTATTTACCGTTCTCCAGCTGCCTTAGTCAAACAAATTTTCAGGGTATTTAGTGAGAAAGCCCTGACCTTCAGTTAAAGAGGCTTAAATTATAGATCATGATAGGTTTTTTACATTTCATTAGAGGAAACTATGTTACTGCAATCTACGTACTAAAGTCAGGAAATTCAAAGTTATGGTTTCCCCCAGTAACTGTAACACCAGTCTCACATGTAGCATATTTTATTCCTTTACACATAGTGGTAAGTTTAATAGCAGGATGCCTCCTCGATGTACAATGTAGCCAAGTTACAGTTAATGGGGAAAGCATAACTGAAGCTTTCTGTGCCATTCAAATCTCAGATTGTTATCTTAGTGTAGTTTTAATGTTTATTTTAAGGGGGGGAGGGTGTTAAAAAGAAATAGGTTAAAATGGTCCTCCTACTGTCCCCAATGCAGCTGCTTTTTTAAATCACCCAGAATCCACTGCTTTTGGGAACTGTGCCAGGAACAGTGGGATACCTTCCAAGAGGTCACTGGAAGTGAAAAGATTTAGCACAACGCTAGTGGAGACACAGAGTTTCAGTATTCAAAATGTAATTATAAATGGAAAATTGTCATCAAGTGGTATGTTTCTAGTGGGGTCCCACAGGAATCGGTTTCTTGGCCCTAAGCTATTTATCAATGACCTAGAAGAAAATGTAAGCCCATCACTGGTAAAGCTTACAGATGTACCAAAACTTGGTGGAGTGATAAATAATGAAGAGTGGAGGTCACTAATACAGGGAGATCTGGATCTCTTGGTAAACTGAGTGCAAGAAAACAATATGCATTTTAATATGGTTAAATGTAAATGTATACATCTAGGAACAAAGAATGTAGGCCATACTTACATCATGGAAAGCAGTGACTCAAATATATTTGGGGAGGCCTTGTAGATACTCAGGTGAACATTAGCTCCAAGTGTGATGCTGTGGTCAAAAGAGCAATGCGATCTTGGGATGCATAAATGAATGTCTGCTCCTACTCGAGAGGATATTTTAATTTTATTTGGCACTGGTGCAACCGATGCTGGAATACTATGTACAGTTCTGGTGCCCACAGTTCAAGAAGGATGTTGATAAATTGGAGAGGGTTCAGAGAAGAGCTAGGAGAATGATTAAAGGATTAGAAAACCAGCTTTATAGTGATAGACTTAAGGAACTCGATCTGTTTAGTTTAACAACGTGAGGGTTAAGGGGGTGACTTGATTATAATCCATAAGTACCTACATGGGGCACAATATTTAATCATGGGCTCTTTTTAATCGAGCAGAGAGTGGTGTAACACAATCCAATGGCTGGAAGTTGAAGCTAGACAAATTCAGGCTGGATATAAGACATACATTTTTAACAGTGAGAGAACAATTTACCAGGGGTTATGGTGGATTCTTCATCACTGACAATTTTTAAATCAAGATTGGATCTTTCTATAAGTTCTACTCTAGGAATAACTTTGTGGAAGTTCTATGGCCTGTGTTACGCAGGAGGTCAGACTGGATGATCAAAATGTTCCCTTCTGACTTTGACTCTGATTCCAGAGTTATTCTAACTGCAGTGTGAATTAAGGAGCTGGATATTTTAGTTGTATGATTCACTACCGTATGCAGGGGGGAAAACTATATATATATTTGTTCTGCAGAGAAATACAACTAAACAGTTAGGTCTTCTTTCAGTTAATTCCTATGTGATCCCTGCTTCTGCTGGAGGAAGAGGATATCTGGCATGGCATCACTTGTGTCTACCTCAGTATTATAGTCATTTACTGAACAGGAAATTTCTAGGGGCAGATCCTTCTACAGTATGAGCATGGCTTCTCAATGTGTAGTTCTTAAAACTGAGAAACTAAACAAATGAGCTTTAAAAAGAAGCCTAACTGAAAATCCCAAGCATGTTCACTTTTAAATCATAATTCCAAATATCACATGAATTTGAAGAGAAAAGTTACATTTTTATTTCACAATAAAAAGTTGGATATGCAGTTATTTTATCCTTATAGTCTCGTGTTGCACTTTAGTGGAATTCCCTGTCCTATGGTTTTGGTTTTACATCTGTTGGGGATTGGATGATTCCACTTCTCTTTAAATAATCAGATATATAGACTATTAGTATCTGGTCAATACCAAAGCATAATTCAGATGCTAATAGTCATTATGAAGGCAGGCACAGAGCGGATGGAAGGAGCCATATCAGCAGGAGGGATACTTGAGCAATGGAGATGGGATCGAGGGAGGATGGGTAAGGGAATGGGACTCAGCACAGGCTTTGGCTGTCATGAGGTACCACGGCAGAAGGGGGAGTGAAGTTCAGTTATACTTGGCCTTCACTGGGCAGTGACCCACAATTTTAAGTATCAGTATTGTGGCTATAAGAAAAACATTCTGATTTGGGGTCTTTGTTACATTTCTGCAGTAAATTGCCTGTCTTTCCAGAAGTTTTATGAGAGGGGTTCGGGAGGGATTAACCTCAATGTTGGGAACTGAGGATAGAAGCACAAGCCATTTGTAATTCAAATAGCCCTGCTTTCATGGCTAAAAGTTAGCAACACTAAAATCAGAACATTGACAATTGCAGGCTCTGCAGTAACCACTAAAATAAATACTTAGAATAGGAGACACCACAGAACCACAATTACTGCAGAATGACAGAGGCTGGATTTTTAATGGGGCCTGCTATTCTTGTGTATTTGGAGCTCCGTGGGTGCAAAGTCCTCTGGCAGTATTTTTTCCCCTGTAACTTTCCATACCTAGGCCTAGTGCGCCAGGATCTGGTTTTGCACATGTATTTTCCAATATATGCAATTATTTGGGTTAGGCATATTCAGTAACAGAAATGACTTGCCCATATAGCTCGCTTAACTGAAATAAACCCCTCTCTTTGTGTGGCATGCAGTTGGGGCCAAAACGGAACTGAGAAACTTGGAAGAAATTCTGTCATTCTAGACATAGACTCTGAACTGATTTAATATATTGGGTGTGGACATCTGCTCTATTGCTTTTACCTTTTCAGCGTCAGGTCATAGCCCTTGAGAGGTTAGATAAGAGTCCCACATATGGTATTTTAGTCCATTGCAATTTCATCTTGTTTTTGTTTAATTTTAAATTTACTTGCATGGCTCTTTCTAGTAGACAGATGAGGTTGTGGTCGTGGTCTGCCACAGCTTCTGCCATGCTGTCTCCACATTTATACATCAGAATAGATGTGTGAGGCTGATCCCTGTGAGTCCTGTTAGTGTGTCTGTCTTCTGGCATTGATATTCTTCCACTGCATGTTTAATCCCAAACAGCTTTCTTGACCACACATATCTACATACTGGTGTCTAAAATGTGGGGAGGTAGCTGCTTTCATTATCCAGTAGCACCTGCTAATATCCATTCGTGGCATCAAATATTGAGAATATTTTTGCTTTTGTCAAGTCAGGTGGTAATTTTTCAATTGTAAGCACTTGGTAGTGAGCTCTTTTTAGTGCTTTGTTTGCATTGTTAGGTCTATGCAGATGTACAGCTTGACTGGCTCCTCAATGGTTAAAACACTGTTTATCCAGCTTGTGGGCTCCGTCACTTTAGCAATGATGACTTTTTCCATTTGGCTTTATGGTTCCCATTTTTTTTCTTATTGCAAAGCATGCTCTGCAAGGCAGATGCTACACTGGATAAATTATTTTATCTATTTTCAGGTGTAATATGTATGGAAAATATGCCAGTCCCTGGTAATCTTGTAACAGCTGTGCTGCAGGGGTGCCACAGTGCAGTGTTTGCTCTGGATATGTTTCTTGTTGTGCTTGTGTGTCTATTGAATGAGTCCCTTTCCACAGGGTTAGTTTCAGGGCAACTGTACTAGTATTCCCCCTCTGTGGTCCAACAAGGGCACCCACTTAAAGGTTTCCAACACTCAGCCATCACCTCTCCTGGGCAGAGACCTGTATCTGACTACCTTCTGATCAGGTTTTTTTAAGGCTGCATAATCTCCTGCCTTACACTGTGCCATTCCCACCATGCTAGACTGTCTAAACAGGCAGTGCCTGCACTTTGCTTCCTCTCTGAAGCTATGGCCAGTATTGCTCACAGTTATAAGTTACCACACAGCTCCTTCTAAGCAAGCACATTTTTCTTAAGGTAAAAACATTACAACCAGGCTATTTATCCAAACATCCTGTCTTTCTCTGTTGGTCTCTGGAAAATCCAGTTTGAGCTAGTAAGAAGCCTCCCCAGGGAGGGATACCTCTCTGAGGGGTTACAACTTGGCTGACTTGCCTTAATCACCACCACCTCTTTTTACTTCCTGGAGGAGCTGTGTTAGCCTTTACCTTGGGGAGTAGAACATAATCATACATACATCATTCATTTAGAGCAGTGGACCCCAAAGAGAGTGCATGGCATTGCAATAGCTCTCACCTCTTCCTCCCTAGAGAGGTTACATACAATCCTGTCCCATGGTGATACATCCATCTAATATCACAAGTTCTTTCAAGGATATGGCAGGAAATTGCCATAACTGTCACAGGTATTATCACGAGGTGCACAAATTCACTTGTTTGGAAAGCAGTCATTTCTGTGGTGTTTGTACCACCTGAAACTTCAGCCTGTGTTCTTTACCATGGTATTCTGCTTGCAGTTTACATTGTGCTTGTGGTATTATGATCGTGCCATCATATATTTTTAATTTGGCTTTGCTTGGTTGCAGTTTTGCTTACTTCTCTTGCATAATTCTGAGGAAGCCTTTGTAGCCTCACACATTCACTATTGCCCCACTGTCTCCTAGCACTCAATTTCCTGTTTGTTTGCCTGCTGCTGCCCTCTCCTTGCATCTGGTGCTAGTCTGATCTTTACAAACCATTTATGCTTGCTGTTTCCCACTGCATTAATGTCACATACATACAAATCTCATCCTGAGTCACGGTTAGTTTCCTCAGTATTTTCCTTTTTTCCTTGTCTGCAAGCTTTGGTATAATGATTTCGCTTGCCAAAATAATTACCCCCCATATATGGGGCATTTTCCATTGTCATGTTTTTCTCCTCTTACTGACAAGTCTTTCTTTGCATTTTGTTTCTCCTCTGTTTTGTATTTGGCCATTTGTTTTTGCATGTATTTTGGTGTATTTTTTCCTTGTATTTCATGCTTTCCCTGTGCTCCTACGTGAATGATCTGTGTCCATTCCACTAATGCTTTGCATTTGGTTGTGAACTTATTTACCCAGCATTGCACATGTCTGTAGCCCTTTGTAGTTAGTGGGGGCTCCCTGAGCTTTCTCATTTGTCCACCTGCACCTTTCATCCATATTACTAATCTATCATGAATTAGTTCATCTTTTAAGATTTGATAATTGCACGAGTCAGCCATTTTGCATAGTTCGGCAATCTACTGATCTATTGTTTCTCCAGTTTTTTTATAACACTTGTTGAAGAGAGATCTTTCTTTTGTGGGTTGAAAATGCTTTTGGAATCCTTCTAAGACGTTACCTGGGCCCTCCCGATCTGCTACTGACATATCTAGGTGCTGTTGGAGCACATAATAGCCTTTCTCCATTTCAGCTAATGGTATGGCTGGTGTTACTTTGTTTTCCTTTTAATCCAGCCTCATTGCAATTTTGTAGTTTGCCCATTGTGATCTGAAGAATGTTAGCTGCTAAACACGTCCCCTTTCATGTCTATCTGATATGCTGTCATGATTGTTTTCTTTTTTGGTTTTTTGGTCAATTTTTTAAAATCTTTGCTTGAGGGTGGGGAGGAATGTGGAAGAACAACAATATTCTTAGTTTCTGATTTCACTCACCTGCAGAACCAGCTCACTTCTGACGCTATGTTCTGTGTGCAAGCATGAAGAAAAAAATAAGACAATGAAACGTTCCGGCTTTATTCCTTCCTCAAGGAATCACGCACTTCCTGAAAATAAAGTTCTCCAGGTTCCTAGACATAATTATATTATAACTCCCCTCCCATTGGGAAGCTAGTTACCATAACAAAAGTAAAGCTGGGCAAGAGCTAGGACATCTGATAATAGCTAGCACTATTATCCATGGTGATTTCTTTGCAGTATCTGATCAGCCTGCTCTTTTGAGTCCTGTGTGAGCTAGCTTTGGGTGTAACTTCTAAATAGGTATCTGGGTCATGTTTGACACACTCCCAAATCTGGACTCCATCTATGATGTTTTTGAATCCCTACATAGTTCAAAATCTGCCAACTGTTTTCCTTAAATAATTTCATTCTGAATTGTGCATTAAAGTGTATTGCATCTTGTATAATTACACCTGCAGCAGACCTGGGGCACTTGTAGGGGACCAGGAGATGTAAATCTCACAAGATTTTGCACTAGCCATTGTATTTTTTAACGGAATCATTGAAGTTTGGATTCAGAGCTTTGTCATGACAGGCTCCTCTAGCTCAGCTCTTGTGCATGGTCTCTGGATTATTTGTGTGTCGCTCTAACCACAACCCCAGCAGCAATTGCTCTTTATGACACAGATCCCCTCTAGTCCTTGTCTTTCAACTAAAAATCCTGAAATGACTAGAGTAGACGACCTGCCCCATTGTCATCTCTCCTTTCAAGTGTGAAGGATCTGTTCTCTGATGAACTGTGCGAATTTTTTCTAAACAGTCTCAGACTCTCAACGTTCATTCCTGCAACACAAGTGTATTAAGAAAAAGAAGAGGAATGCAAATCAAAAGAAAATAAATGATACATAAGCAGATCAGTGTTTAACACAGTACAAATCAGGTGCAGGTAGGTAAGGAAAGAGAAATATGAGAACAAAGTTAGTGTGCTGGGCCCTGCTCATGATCTGTCAGTCTGGTGGTGGCTATTGTTAATAAGATGGGATTCAGCCTGGCAGTCCTTTGCTAGTCCCCATCCAGTTTAAAGAGTGTATTAAAGGCCATACAAGTGTACTTGCTGCAGCCTTCCATCCTTGGATCCTTGATCTAGGCTTTCTTTGGTTGTTAACCCTTTCTATGGGGAGAGAATATTGAGTATTTAGATGCATTTCATTCGCATCTTTGCCAAAACAGTAGTTTAGATGAAAAAACTTCTAGCTAGCTAGCTGAAAAAATAAGCCCCTGGCTTCTGTGCCTTTCCTGCACTAATTTCAGTCTTTGCTTCCTTACCTTCCAGGATCTGCACAACTCCATGCCTGCCCACATCTCAGAACTCATTTAATTCTGTTCCCCTTATGGCACTCTTTATAATCCTCTCTGCTTTGTCTCCTCCTGACACTCTCAGCTTCATACTTTCTTCCATGCTGCCTTCCTATACTTGGTATAGCCTCCCACAACCTGTGTGTGTTGCACCTTGCTGCTTCTCCTCAAAACTCTATGTGGATGTCGCCACAAAGGTCTTAATAACTTCCCATGTATTCACTGTTTTTCTAGTTATTGTATTTGTCTGGGTGAGATTTTGAATGTTTCAGCATCTCTTTTAATATGTGTTGTTAAAGCACCATGCCCATTCACAGTGCTATAAATATATAATAGTAATAATAAAAGGTACATGCATGAGAGGGAGCCTGCAAACATAGCTGATTTGCTTTTAAAAAGGTATCATTTACTTTTTATTTATCAATTTAAATTCGCATAAAAAGGGAGGCCTTTATACAAGTGCACTGTCAACAATATTTTTCATTTACGTAGCACCTTTCCTCCATAAGTGAATTGGTAAGTTTTATCCCCACTTCACTAATGGGGAAGGTAAGGCACACACAGTTATGTACCTGGCCCAGAGTTACATCCACAGTTAATTTTGCCTTCTATCTATATATTTCTATGGCCTCCTTCACCATAGAATCCAAGTGGCTCACAGCAGCGCTGTGAGGTAAAGAAATTTTATCTCCATTTACAGATGGGTAACAGAGGTAGAGAAAAATAGAAGTGACTTTCCCACTGTTACATATTTATATATAAACTACTTTTTTACTCCTGTTATCTCTGCAAAGCCAGGGCAGCTAAGAGAAAGTGAGCTGGATTCTGGTCCTAATTTTGTATTGCCTTTACTCAGTTCAGCAAAATGCCACCCACTTGCATCAGTGGGTGGGGGAACTTGATACCATCAGCAGTGAAAGGGGAACAGTCCCAGTAGCAAGGGAGGGAGACGCTCACCAAGGGACAATAGGTATCTCCTCCTGAGCGTCTCTGGCACCCATTGGCCAGCTGGAGGAGAGAGGTGCTGATTAGCCAGCATTCCTCTGCTCCCAGGATTTAGCCCAGCGCAGGGGCTGTGTGGAGCCTCTTTCAGCTCTGTTCTAGCAGTCCACCCTACCAAGGAATGGGAACTCAGCCTAACAGATGCTGCAGCTCTAGCCAATCTAGCCAAGGGGTCAGAAAGGAATTTTTTCTCCCATAGGCCAATTGGCAGAAGACCAGGGAGTTTTTTGCCTTCCTTCCAGCACCTGCAAGCCACAGTGGGTTGAGTAGGAATGCACTTAGTACATGACTGAGGTAAAGGGGTGGAGCTGTTTATTTGTCACAACTTGTAGCCGGGTTCCAGTGCAGCTAAGAGAATAAAATGAACAGTTCTCAGAGGGAAAAGACCTGGGATTTTGGTGTTGGGCCTTGGGCTCATTCTGGACCCTCTGTCTACCTCATGGTGGGGAGGGTGCAAGGACTCAGAGAGCTGAGTCCTAGGGGGTAGACTGAGGAGTACCTACCCCACATTATGGGTTATATGGCAAGGAGCCCTGGAACCCCTGCCCTGGAACCAATTAAATGCCTCGTCTAGGAGAGTGTGGGTGCTGGGCAAGTAGCACCCCTAGCCTGTGTTAAAGATTAATAAAAGTTGCAGCCTGCCACTTAATTCCATGCATGTGTCTGTTCTCATTTTGCCACTGTGTCCACATCAGGCACTTACCTATGTGTTTAAAGTTAAGCATGTGCTTAAGTGACTTGCTGAAATAGGGCTTATGTTCCTAACCAGTTACACCTGGGCAAACCCACTGAAGGCCATGTGCTTGCACCCAAGGACATAACTGGAAGGTGATGGCATTACACAAACATAACTTGAAGACATAATTTTTGAAATTCGAGTTGGTGGTTTTAAAAGGTGAAAAGATCACCAAGTCATTTTCACTGTTGTGACTAGGCACACACTTCCTTTCCAGATAAAGGCTAGCTCATTAACCCAGCTCCCACCCTAGCCAAAGCACCTGGAGATACTGCATCTCATTTTCCTTTCATTCTCACCAGTGTCCCTCTGATTTCAGTGGAGTGACTCCTGATTTCCACTTGAAGATTCTTGATACAAACTATCACTCCATTGCTGTTTTGGGTCTGGGAAGAAACTTTCTTCATTTGTTCGTCTGCTGTTAACCTGCACATTAATTAAACCTAGCCTGAATGATGTTGAAAACATTCTAATGCTCCAAGTCAGCACAAGTGTAGTCAACCCCTATTATCTTGTACCCACATAGGCACCTGATCCACTTTTTTAATAGATGCTCTCTATTGAGGTCAGAGTTAAACTCTACTGCTGAGAATTCCTTTTTTGGTGTGGTTTGGAACAGAGGCGCCTTGTTTTCCCCTCCCTGTACATGCACAGCCTCTATGGTAATGCTTCTTAATTTCAGTCATGTTTACTGGAGAGGTCAGAGCTCATCAAATACAGCATCTGCACCCCATTCCTGGTGCTCAGTTTGATTTCTCTTGACTTCAGAGGCCAGAAGTGACTTTTCCATTTTGCTTTGGATCACATGAACAGAATACAATCAAAAGGCAGAAGTTCCTGAACTGATGACCCTGAACAGTTGATCCAGGGCTTGAAACAGAAGCTGGAATAGCTAAATTAGTCTTTTCAGCCACTTTGCTGGCTTTTCTCAATTAAGGGGAAGTAACATCTGCTCTTTAGCGATGACCTTGGCTAGTATATAATGCCTAATTAGTCGGAGTAAATTCCTTCATCTCTTAGATGAGCACCTCTGACAGAATGCTAAGTGAGATCATTGCCTGAAGCATTCATCCTTCTTTGTCCCACTATCCAGCAAATTTGATCTTCAAGCAGTATTACTGGATCATATTGTCCTGTTTCTCTAAAGCACTAATGAAATCCCACTCCATGCTACTGTATAACCCTGAACTGTAACTGCATTTTCTTGTACACCTCATCATTTTTGTTATTAATAATAATGGACCTAGTAGTGTAAGAAGTTGTTTCCTGGCAATATTGTACCCTCTCTTATAAGAGCTATTGAATAGGGAGTACTTAAAGCATTTGATTCTAAGTGTTATAATGGAGCAGATCGTGGCTTTCTATGGGAACCCTCAAGAGCGGCTTTGGGGAGAGGGAGACTCCAAATGGGTTCTGCTTCCTCCTTTCATTCAATTCTGGGGTGGGATTGCACCTTGTGAGAGAAGAATCCAGCCCCCAAGCACCACAGAGATTCTACTGAGCACACAGGACCCTCTGGAGAGGGATTCCATGTCCCAGTGGTGAGGTTGGCCTTGCTGCTATGGATTTTAACACAAGCAACTGCCCTTGGGACCACTACGAAGGAGGATTGTACTATGCAGGGGACTCACCACAAAAGGGAATTAGCCTGGAGACTCCCTGACACCCCTGAAGAAGCAGAAGCTGATGAACATCACCTCCTCCAGAACATAAAGAGAGAACGTTCCAAAGGAAAGAAACCACAAAGCTCTCCAGGCAGGGAGTGCCTGAGAGAGACCCTGAGTTAGCAGGAGAGAGACTTCAGAACTCCATGTGGTGAAGAAGCCTGGGGACTTAGAGCAGAAGAAGGCTGGTTTATATGCCATGCATATAAATAAAATAAACTAGATCCCTGCAGGGGCATTGTTCACTGTATACAAGACTCATTTAACTTTATTGAAAGCCCACTTGATGAAACTGACAGAGATGTAACCATGGTTCCACACCAGGCCACCATTACAGGCACTTACACACGCAATTCCCATTAATAGCTAATGGGGATTGGGCATCTAATTCTCATTTGTCCCTTTACACATATGGGGGAAGAGTTTCGTTTAAAGAAGTAGAGAGATGCAGACAACTAAGAAAGGGAAACAGGCAAAGGACTGAATTTATTTTACTTACTGGAATCATTACTTTAGAATACAAAATTATAGACCGCACACAAGCATCCAACAATTTAGTCTCATAAAAGGGAGCAATCTAAACCAGCATAAACTACACAATCACTCTACAATAAGTTTTTTTTTAACCGGGGGGGAGGGATAGCTCAGTGGTTTGCGCATTGGCCTGCTAAACCCAGGGTTGTGAGTTCAATCCTTGAGGGGGCCATTTGGGGATCTGGGGCAAAAATTGGGGATTGGTCCTGCTTTGAGCAGGGAGTTGGACTAGATGACCTCCTAAGGTCCCTTCCAACCCTGATATTCTATGAGAAGTGTGAGTTTAATAATCAAATGTTAAAATTTCTTCACCTAAGAAGACATTTCTAATTGAAACTAAGCCAATAGAGAACCTATTAGTCTCCAGCTCCTGATAGCCCCTGATTATTCTTCCTACAAAGAGATTAAAAACAAGCTGATAAAAAATACTCCTAACGTTTTTGCTATTGATCAACTTTTCTTGTCCCCTTTAAATTCGAATGAAGCAATTAGGCCCCATCAGCAATGTGGCAGTTTTCATTAAAATGCAATTTGGCAGGGTATGCAGTGCATTTGTGTGGACCTTTCAGAATCCTCAGAGAAGATTTCATCATAAATCATAGAATCCTGGAATATCAGGGTTGGAAGGGACCTCAGGAGGGCATCTAGTCCAACCCCCTGCTCAAAGCAGGACCAATCACCAACTAAATCATCCCAGCCAGGGCTTTGTCAAGCCTGACCTTAGAAACCTCTAAGGAAGGAGATTCCACCCCCTCCCTAGGTAACCCATTCCAGTGCTTCACCACCCTTCTAGTGAAAAAGTTTTTTCCTAATATCAGTTTGTTTTTAAAGGAATAGTTTCTTCCCTGATACCAAAACTTAACACAACAACTACTGCCCAATTAGAACAGATCAGTATGGGTATGTGTTAAACTGTTCGCTGAACTAATTGCACAACTGTAGTACTGAGGAATGCAGTCAGTATTAGTAAGGTGGGCAATGGAGTCACATAGTGACTCAGGTAGGTAATAAACAGTGAGGTGCTTATGGATGCACAGCAACTGTTTCAAAGCTGCCCTTCTGCTGTACATTCTTCTTTTCTGTCACCACCCTGATTCCTGGACTAGTGCCCCATGCCCAGCCTGACTGCCAATCTTAAGAACAGACTGTTTTCTAAGAGTTTAGATTTCAAATGAGCTACAGAACATATGTGGGGATTTAAAGTTTTGCATTTGAAGCCTAAATAATTGGAAAATCTGTTCTCCTTCATTGGCTGCTAAGATACCGGTGTGCAGGGTTCTGTGTTTCCCATGCACTACTTGATGGGTTCACGGTGCCCTAACCAGAGCAAGAACAGAGAAACTATTCATAGATGTATAGAGTTTAAGACCAGAATGAAGCGTTACATCATTTAGTCTGATTACCTGTATATCACAGGTCATTACTTTTCACCAAGTTACCCCTGTATTGAGCCCAGTAGTGTCTGGCTAAATTTAGATCTTCCAGAAGGGCATCTAGTTTTGATTTGAAGACTTTAAGAAATGGAGAATCCAACATTTCCCTTGGTGGTTTGGTCCAATGGTTAATCACCCTGGCCGCTAGAAAATTGTGCTTTAGTTCCAATTTGAATTTAACTGTTAAAACAAATATTTTGTGTTTTTACCATTGTACTTGCTATATTTAAATCTACGTATTTAGGACCCTATGAGGTGCAAAGTGACACTTGTCAGGTACCCTCAAGAATATAGGCATTTTTGTCTTTTTTCCCCTCTAGGCATTTACTATGCTCTTCATCATCATATCTAAGTGCTTATTGACTTCAGTGCTCTGTGACTTGCAGGATCAGGCCCTTAAAGAGGAGACAGTGTTTTAATGGGCTGAGTTACAGGGTGGGTAGCAAGGTATTTCTCAGTTCTCATTCTGGCTCAGCCACAAGTAGGCTGAGGCTCTCACAGCTGGTACCATTTTCAGAACAAATGGCATGTGCAAAAAGCTTTATTTGTGGTTATTAACTTTAACAGTCAAGTTCAAAATGATTCATTCCTTACTGGCAGGTAAGGATACAACATCTCCTTTGTGCTCTGGTAGCTCTAGTAATTGATATATACTGGCCATTATCGGTGTAGTAAGTACCATAGGTACATAAACAAGCCATAGAGAGGATAACGTACATACTGATTAAGAATCACCATTTGATAGGATAGTGTAAACAAACAGTCTATGTGGATCATTGATTTCTCTCAACCCAATAATCTCAGTAGGAGTCTTTTTTAAAAGTTTTGTGCTGTTTTTTTATTTTCCTGTAATGGTTTAGCAGTTGTAGTTTGTCTATTTTAAGGGGAGAGTGAAAACAAACAAAATGGCCAAAGTCATCTCTGGTATAATTCCACTGAGTTTACTCAGTGACTGGCCCAGGTGAAATATTTTCCCCCAGGGGAAGGGGTCCCCTGCATTTTAAAGCATTATGAATCTCTCCCCTCCATCCATGTATAGCCACCAGCATTATAGTCCCTCTTCTTAATGTCCTCTATCAGTTCTCCTGGTGGGTGGTGAAGCGGTGAAACTCATGCTACAGCTAATTTCAAAAAATTAAGTTGATTAGTGCTTTAGTTTATACTTGGCACTTGTATATTGTACTTCATCTCTTCAAAATGCTCTACAAACATTACAATGAACAGTAAAGCAAGTCTAATGGCAGCTTAAAACAGATTACAGCATAAGAAGTGAAAACAGCTGAAGACTTCCCAAGTGTTGTAAGCAGGGGTGAAAGTAACATTAAGCACTTACTGGAAGGGGCATGGCCTCAGGTGGAAGGGGTGGGGCTGGGGGGGTCATCGTCTCCCAGCCAGCCCATCCGCACTGCCTCACCTGGCCCCCCCGGGGCTCCAGCGGCAATTTAAAGGGCCGGGGCTCTGCCCGGGGCAGCTGTTCCTTCCCTCTCCCCCCCACCCTGTCGGCAGCCCGGGGGGCACAAAAAATGGGCAATGACGTTAAAGTGCGGCAGCGCTTTAAGCAGGGTCCTTTGCCGTGGCAGCGCTTTAATGTCAGCTGAGTACAGGCCGGTACCGGCGGCCACTTTTTACCGGTACGCCATCCCGTCCCATACCGGCTTACTTTCACCCCAGGTTGTAAGGCAAGTTCTGTTTGTTTGGACAGTGTATGTGGAATACATAATGGTGTGGTCTAAAGGTTTTCTCAGCCCTCCTTTGGAATGAGATGCATAACTTAGGGTGACCAGATGTCCCGATTTTATAGAGACAGTCCCAATATTTGGGGCTTTTTCCTATATAGGCTCCTATTACCCCCCACCCCCGTCCCGATTTTTCACACTTGCTATCTGGTCACCCTAGCGTAACTTGTTCATAGCTTTGAAACTCATCAACGCTGCACCCATCCAAAACTCATGCTGAGAAAACCTTTTAGATCACACCATTATGTACCTGTCCAAACAAACAGAACTTGCCTTATAACATTTGGGAAGTCTCCAGCTGTTTTATCAGCATGGTTGGGTGCAGTGCTGATGAGTGACACGGTCATGAGTGAGTTGTGCACTTCATCCCAAACGGAGTGCTGATAAAACCTTTATTGGAAATATATCGTGGTGTGATCTAAAGACACACATGTTACAGAAACACCATCAGAAGAATGTTTAAGGGCATTTTAGAAACTTTTTTTATCCCGCTCCTTGCAAAGACAGGCTCCTTGGTTACCAATTGTGCAAGGCTCCAGGAATAGAAAAATCTACTACATTTTAAACAGCTCTAAAAATAGATTTTCTATCTATACAAATGTTCTGATTCTTAGATTTACTATCTCAGGTACCTCTATGGGCAAAAAGTGACTGCTGGATCCTATTAGGAAGGGAAAAATCTCCCCTTCCCAGTGATTCAAATTCCCTGTTTATAACCCTGAAAGCGTCTTAAGTTACTAGCCTTTAAAGTTATGATATAACATATTTATGTATAGAAAAGCAATCACTGGCTCAGCACCGATTCTTGCCCATTGTGGGCCGCATGCAGGCATAATTTGGGTAGTGATTTCACATTTAGTGGGACAAGAAGGAAACATTTTTCTGGTAGGCTGATTTGATGTCAAGGGCCTTGTAATATTAGACCCAGGAGAGATGAAATAACATGCTGAGGGTAGATGAAGTGGTCAGTGGTAAGTGATATGTTTATTTAACACATGGTTCCATAATGTATTGCATGGGTCTGCAACATATCACATAGATATTGCTTCTGTGGGGGCATGGGTGTACAAACAGGTTGCACACACAGACTTTTCATAGCCAGCACTGTCAGTCTGACAATCACAAGTGAATATCCGCTATAGTCAGGGATGAAAGCAGGCTGGTACGGTGTACCGGTAAAAAGTGGCCGCCGATACTGGCCCGTACTCAGCTGACGTTAAAGTGCTGCTGCGGCAAAGGACCCTGCTTAAAGCGCTGCCGTGACAGTGCTTTAACGTTATTGCCCCTTTTGCCCTCCCTCTCCCAGGCTGCTGATTTTACCGGAGGGGCAAAAGGAGCAGCTACCCCAGGGCCGCGATTTAAAAGGGCCTGGGACTCTGGCTGCCGCTACCACAGCAGAGGCCACAGGCCAGAGCCACGGGCCTTTAAAATCACCGCTGGAGCCCTGGGCAGCATGGGCCAGGCAGTGCCGGTGGACTGGTTGGGGGATGCTGACCCCCATACAGCTAAGTGCTTAATGATACTTTCACCCCTGGCTATAGTTTTACTCTTGCCAGACCAGCCTCTCTCTGTGGTTTTCTCGTGTAGCCAGTGTACAATAACCTCTATATTTTAAGTCTGTTTGCAACATGGGTGGTCATGGAGTGTGGCTCTGGGAACCGATGAGTGCTTACAGAGTGATATTGGTGAACATGGCATTCTGTTATAGATAAATGTGCCAGACAAATAGCAAAACCTCTCCCCAAAAAGCTTAAAATCTCTGGGCACTACTGAGCTACAGTACAGTACTATGTAATACAGAACGAAGAAACAGAGTGACACATGATTATAAATGTACGTGATCAGGATAACTGTTTCAGACTTGCATTGATTTGTCTGATTCTGTGCGTGACTTGCTGAGGGTTTCTACATATTGTCCTTTCATTTAGTTGTCTCAGGTAGGAAATAATATTCTGAGTTACCTGCCTCAGGATTCTACAGTAGTTACTCTGGGCATAACATGAACTTTATTTGCAGAGCAATGACAGCTTTGAGTCTGTAGGAGTAAAACTAGAAATGAATATTTACAAAGGAGAAATTGTTAGCAAGTAAGGATAGCACTAGAAAATTCTGTCAGAAAGAGTTAGTCGTATTCAATATAATAAGCACATGCATAGTGGTTTACATTTTGAAACTGCTATGCAGACACTAATTAATCTTTACAACACTTCTGAGAGGTAGCTAAATGTTGTTAGCCCCGTTTTACAGATAGAAAAACTGAGCCGCTGAGAGATTGTACAGCATATGGCCAGCTAGTCAGAACTCAGGAGAATTAAAACTTGGGAGCCCTTGATTGCCAGCCTCAGTCTATTAGATCAGGGAGTCAACACATAATCTGTAGCAGAACAATATTTTGACCTCTTGATTGTTTTTATACTTTGATTATTTTTGGCAGCATTTTTTATTTTGACTCAGGAAGTTGTGCAAATAGATGGAGAAAGGGAAGTCATCCAATTGGTGGGTAAAAACATACCATGTATGTAATATGATGCTGTTCTTGTAGAGCATAGTTCTCCAACCCAGAGGTGAAGAACTTGCTGGGGGATGTGATGTGTAATTTTGGATGGGCCTGCAAATCACTTTCTACCTCTACCACACAACTGACTCTTGATCATTATTACACTTCTATGCTTAGGGGAGGTTTAGCAAGATGTCTCTTCAGGATACATTCCAAATGTAACTGACTGATGTTACATACATGTGTGCAAAGGGGCTCCTTCCCAACTTCCTACTGCAGAAGCAGAACCCAGCTTGTTGTTCCTTTTCACTCTACCATTTGGTTACTGGCAACTGATGCTGTTCACATTTTCAATGCTCTTCTCAAGGAGCAGAGCTAGAAAATTACTTTGAGAATGCCAGTCTGAAATTCTGAAAGTTTTTGAAAGTTATGAGCCGCTGGAAAGCAGGAGGCTGGAGTGGAAACTCGTTAACTTCCGTAGGGCTTGTTGACAAGGTGTAGCAATGCATACTAGAGGAGCGTGACTTCTAAAATGTGCTGTGCTGTGCACTAACTGGCCCATGTAGGCCTTGCTGGCAGGAGTTAAAAGTTCCTTATTGTGCATTAGTGTTGTGCTGTTTTAAACAGCACTATGTTAACACAACTCGGGAACTTTGATTTTGCGCCACCAGAGTCTGTGCAGGCCAGTTAGTGCACAACACATTGGTGTGCTTTAGAAATCACACCCCTCCGGGGTGCATTGCCACGCTGTGTTGACAAGCCCTTAACTGTAACTGTCACTGGTACATAATACCAGGAAACAGTAGAGGAAAGTTATGAAAAGGAGAATAAACGATCAGCAATGAACCAGCAGGTCGTCATGAGTTCAGCAACTGGTTTCTTAGTACATATACATTTTATAGGTTCCATGTGCACCACGCCTCACAAGTGCAAAAAACCTAATGCATGTATTCATTAATTAAGGGCAAATTCTTCATTCAGGTGCACACAAGGGTCTTTTCCGGATTTTAATGGAAAGCCTGTTCACATATTGAAGGGCAAAATATGTTCCCTTTAGCGTTCACAAATGTAATTCTGAAGCAGCAGTTGGAGAACACATCCCTTAAAAGCAGAGGGTGGCACCAAATTGCAGGCTTCTCCTGTGAAATATGAAAGACTTGGCAGAAATTAAAGGTCTGGAGGAGAAAGAACGGAGATGTGATTTCCAGGCTGATGCTATAAAAAATACAGGGCTGATGAAGGGAAATAAATTCTAATAATAAACCTAGGATTGGCAGCAGAGCCCTGTGTGAGCTGAGATCAACATAGCTCTAAATGTCATTTGTTTGGAAATCCATATATTTTTCTCTCTGATATTTTCTTTACATGCATGTTCTGTCTCCTGACATGCTTTCCACTCATTTCTGGAGCTGCACGAGATTTGGTATTTCTGATTCATGTGAAATTGAGATTTGAACATTTTGGTTTTGGTCCAAATTGGAACAAAAACAAGTATTTCTGAAATTTCCCATGAATGGGAATTTAAAAAAAAAATCAGTTTGGGAAAAATTTTGTTTTGAAATTTACTTTGTTTTTTACATTTTTATATTTTGTCAGTAGTAGTAGTGTACTGCATAATGCGGATTTTACCCCTTGCATCTTAGATCTTCAGAAGCAAAGGTGCCTGTTAGCCTTCTTGATAAAAATAAGCAGATTTCCAGAAATTCTTGGCATCCTAAGAATAGAAAACATGCAGTAACCTGAGGCCCAGATCCTGCAAATATTTTTGCATGTGCTTAACATTATGCATGGGAGTAGTCAAGATCAGCGCCTGAGTGAGCTTGGAATGGATGCTATATACAGAGTTACACCCCAGTCAATTACAGAGCAAGTAACCCCAGTATGACAAGATCTTTCTTTTGGAACTTTTGTACTGAAAGCCAATGGCTCAATACAAAAAAAACCAACATCACGGTGACCAAGGTGTGTTCCTCCTACTGTTTACAAGAAGAAAGTGAAATAATCAAAGTCAACAGAACCTTCACTCACTCTCCCCTCACCATCCCCTCATTTCCACTACTTGCATCCGAAGAAGTGGGTATTCACCCACGAAAGCTTATGCTTCAATACCTCTGTTAGTCTATAAGGTGCCACAGGACCCTTTGTCGCTTCTACATCCCCTCTTGGGATTCAACTCAGGCATTCTACCATGTCACTGACTGTGTACTGCTTTCGGTCTATTGTTTATCTCTTTTACCCCATGGGTGAGTTCTCTCCTTTGTCCTTCTCCCTCTCCTCTTCACATTCTATCTTTTTTTGGCTTCTATTCAGTTGCCAGCCCCAGCCCCTTCTCTTAGGACTGGGTGGTTTGTGTTTTTATCTGTAAAATCAGTCACATTTTTAAAACAAGCACAGCCCTTGCAAGAAAGGCTCTGCTGTGACTCAGTGTCAATGGTCTTTTCTCCCTTCTCTACATTTCTGTAAATTGATGTTAGATGGATTTCAGATCAATAGCTATAAAGCTAAGACGTTAAGGAGTATTTGGGGGGCTAATGATTGCTCATTTAAAAGAAATTCAAAATCGATATGTCCATTCAGCCTGTAATCTACATGTAGAAAAGATACCATAGCTGCTGAAGAGGCCTTTGCTCTGTAATTCATGGATAGCAACACCACCTTGTGGCAAGTAATTGAACTCGAGCCTCATGATGCCTTTGTTTGGAGGTGCTGCTGAGCTGGGGGGGGAGGGGTGGAATCTGCAATGAAACGAGGCTAATATTGTACAGCAAGCAAGCAAGCAACATCCCTTTCTAGCTGATGGCCCATGAAGCAGTCCCAGTTTTCAGACAGCTTGTTGTTTTCCACTGGAGCGTTCATTACAGCAGGTATTCTGCATAATAACACTCCCAACTAACTTCAAAGGGAGTTTTAGCAATGAAGAATGAACATTTGGAGAGAAAGGGCATGGAGGAAGACGAGGGGAAGCTCCAGGAGAAAGGAAAAAGACAAAACAAAGAGAAATATATTTATATTTTAAATGAGAGCACTGACTTTGCCTGATGAGCACAGATGGCTCAGTGAAAGTTCCTTGCCTCAGGCACAGTTGATTCATACTTCCGCAGCAGTGCTGCACTTGAATTGCAGCTTGTATGGGATTTCATTTATATACCAGCTGATAAAGGGATTGGTGCCGCACTCTGTCAAAACAGAGTAGTGATGACAGGTTTCTTCTGACATTTGGGTACATTCATTCCTCCTCCATCCCTTCCATGCTGCTGCCACTCCACTTCTGTTCACTAGAGAGAGGCCTCACTGGAAAAATATGGCTCCTGAACTTTGCCCAAGTTCCAGATGGAGAAGAATGTTTGGCTGTAGGGTTTTTGGCCCTTCTGTACCATTCACTACATGTAAATGCTTCTGTATTTCCTCCCCTCCAGCTTCCTGGGTGTTCCTGAGAGTAAAGGTCTTATCAACTAGATCAATGCACAGGTTAGTCAGGGTAAGAAATTCAAAGCTCCAGCCCACCTGATCCCTAGCTCTACTATCGTTATTTATCCTGGACCTCCACCATTAGATCTGAACCTCTATCTTGACTCTGTCATCTCATTCCTATTCCAGTTTTGTCTCCCTTCTCCCAGCTCTGCTTATCCACTTAACTCTGATCTGTTACATTGATATCTAATCTGAGCAAAGACTGATAATCACACCAGATTGTGTGGTGAATTTAAGCTGTGAACTAAGGTCCACTGACATTAATTAAGACAAGACCACCTAACTCCTGTTTTTCTGACTGAAGCATATATTGACAAGCATGGACTGAATAATTTGCAGCAAATAATTTTTGATCTTTTTATGTTCCCAAATGGTCCCTGTACAGCTTATTTTACTGAATTTATTAATTATTCAAATAACTTATGTAAATAATTATTGATCTGCAGACTGATCACCAACAGCTTGCTGCATTCCAGATTAGAAAATTGAGTTGTTTTGGTTAGCTTTGATGACCCCAAATATCATGTGGCATCGTTTCTGCTCCCTGATTGGATGCATGTAATGCTTAGAAACCGGTTTCCTGTGTGAATATTTTTGTGTCTATGAATACAAAATTTGTTTTCCACTAATATCCATCTAAATGTAGCCATTCCTGTAAACATTCCTGCCAGTAACTTATTGGACTATAATGCAACTTAGAGCAGGGACTGTGTCTTCATTTGTGTTTTGTACAGAGCCTTATTGGGCCTCTGGGTGTTACTGCAATCTAAATATTAAACTATTATTATTTTTACTGGAGAGTAAACACAAAAGAGAAGTGGGCAGAGGTGGAACAAAGTCAACGCTTTATTTGTGTGAATGTTGTAGGAGGTTTCTGAAGTACTCACTCAACTCTAGTTTCTAGAATCTGTTGAAAGGCTCCAGAGATGCGTTAACGTACCATATAAATATTTCATAGCTTTAAATGGTTGATAAAAAATCCTAACGCCTTATTAGAAAAAATTGAGCTGGCTAAAATAGCCTTTGGATTAAGTGATGTTTGTTTGTTTTTATTTGTGAGAAAATAAAACGTGTCATTTGTTTTGCTAGAAATATCAATTGACACAGCAGAATTGTGCATGCTAAGAAACACTGTTGGGGCAAATAGCCCCAAATTATGCCAATGCATTGCCAATGAGGGCACAGTTCCACTCACTGAGTACATAGCAGTCGATGTGTCTGACACGACTATTTATAGAATAAACTAGCAAATTGGCCTTCATCAGCAATCAGTGGTGACACTTACATTGCTGTCAGTAGAGCCTCTTGAGGAACCAAAAAAACCCCAAACAAACAGGTAGGCTGCTGAGCCTTGGGCTGTGGATCATTCTGCAGACTGAAAACAGGACAACAGCAATGGGCAACATAGTGAGCAAGGATATTGCCGACATATTCATAGGTATTGTAGACGTTGCTTTTTGGCAAGTTGCCCTGAACAAGGCTGGCACTTAGTTTTTTGCAGAATAAATTGTTTTATCAAGGCTATGCCCTGTGCTTGCGTGCACAGAAGAGAGAGGTCTGAAAAAATGTTGATGTCTGATTCAGAATAGGGCACAAGATTCAGTCTCTCGTTGAGCCTATTCCAGATTCAAGGTCTGTCACCGAATGCAGTCTTCAGTGTTTGCTTTGAAAGCTAGGCACAAATTCTGTTTTCCAGATCAAGATTCATATTGCCTGTAAAGGATCTTAATAAAATGTTGACTGTAAACCTGTCGGAAAGAAGGAATATATTTTGCTAGTTAAACTCTCAGTGTTTTCTTAGGTGGAAAAAAAATCACTTTGAGTCTTTTAGATGTAGATGCTGTCTGCAGCTGCAACCTACGGACTCTTGGCACCACAAAGATTGTTTAAATTGCAGGCGTATTTGTTTGCATCTGCTTTCCGCTTTCCTGAACTCTTCTTAATTTTATAGATGATTTTGTAAAGCAGATTGGGAGCTTGATGCCATAGGGCAGTAAATGCATTATATTGCTTATGTATTTAAAACAAGTTAATTGATTTTTTTCACTGCATTTCTTACTGCTCCCAATACTGCAAAATCGGTCTAGCTTATGAAAGAGCAAATAATTTCCTTCCGGCTTTGTACTTGCTCCTTGATTATAATTACTACCCAATTATTTGTTGTTTGTTTATTAATAATTTCTATGGCATCGTAAATGTGCCCAGCACTTTAACAATGCAGACTGAGCAGGCTAACCGCGTTAGATACACACGACAAGATGCTGGGCAATAATTCAGATGATGTAGGAAGTGAGGGTTATGACTCAGAAGAAGGTAGGAGGCGTTGCTTGAATAGGTGTTCCTTAAAGAATAATGTGAAGGAGAGGGCACTTTGCAGACAGCAGTTGGGAGAGTATTCCAAGTGTAGGAGTGCACAAGAGAAGAAATGGGACTGAGAGAGGTGAAGCAGACCAAGGGAACGGTTAAGACAAAGTACTGGGCGAGAACAGAGTGTGAGGGAATGAAATCAGAGGGTGGGAGCAGCAAGATGATGTAGGACTTTGTTAGATGATGGAGACAAGAAGTATGAATTTAATGTGATAGCTAATGGATAGCATCTGCTGCAGGAGCGGGGGGTGGGGGGGCGGACCGCTGTCTGGGCAGGAGGGGCGGGGGAGCGCGGCTGCTCCCTGCTAGCGGCGCTGCTGCCTTTGCAGGGCTGCTGCCCCCACTGCACCGCACCGGCTCCTCCATGGCTGGGGCCGCCCCCCCCGCCGACGCTTTTTGGCGCCCCCAACCACTAGGCACCCTAGGCGACCGCCTAGTTCTCCTAGTGGTTGCACCAGCCCTGCTTATTTGGCTTCAGTCTTCACTGAAAAGGCTAATTGTGACCAGATGCTTAACATGATTAATATTAACAGCAAGGGGGAAGAAACACAAGCCAGAACAGGGAAAGAACAAGTTGAAGAATATTTTGGTGGGTTAGATGTATTCAAGTTAGCAGGGCCTGTTGAAATACACCCTAGGGAACTTAAGGAACGAGCTAAAGCAAATTTGGAAACATTAATGATTATCCCCAAGGATGCATGGAGGACAGGTGAGGTCCCAGAGGACTGGGAAAGACAAACATAGTACTTATCTTTAAAAAGGAGAACAAAGAGAACTTGGGGAATTATAGCCCAGTCAGCCTAACTTTGATACCTGGAAAGATACTTTTTTGATGCTTTCTTTGGGTGCCCAGGACTGAGTCATCTTGTTACTTCCCTATCTCCAGCGAAAGGAAGATCTGCTTGTGCTTAACTGGGTGTCATCTCCCTGACCCCACCAGTCTGTTAGCCTCCCAAACAATCCTCCTCAGGACTCTGCCAGCTCTTACTTTGCCTTGCAGGTTAACACATGCACCCCAATCTCTGAACCCCTGTGAGGCATTTCTCTGCAGCCCTCAACAACCAGACATTCACAGAAATTACCCAATAAACTGTCCCTAAAGGAACAGTGCACACACGAGCTTGTTAGATACAACTTAGGATGAGCTCCAAAATAACATCCCAGCATGTACGTGTGTGTGTGTATTATTAAAGGCTACAATTTAAGAGATAGCGAGTAAGGCTAACAAATGGAAGCAGAAATGGTTACATAAAAAACAAGAAGTATAACACTCTTCCTAGAGTCTAAACTTAATTTTAACAGACTAACCCCTCGTCTAAAGGAGTTTATCTCACCTAAAGCAATCTGTGAGCATCTCCAACTGACATGGCTGGGATCCCTTTTTCATGAATGCAAAAAGAACTATCCTTTTTGCTTCCTCAGTAAAGGATGAAGGGGGTGTGTCTTTTTTTCCGTTCCTCTTCAATTCCCCAAAGTAATTGATTTGTCCCCAAGATGACACCTATGGTTTATTCTCTGGAGTGTTGGCTTCATGTTGCCTTCACATCCTCAGGTTGATTTTATATGCAAATGGGCTTCCCTTGTCTTGGCTTCCGAAGCCTATTTTAAATGTGAACCAAGGAAGACAGGTGAATATACATCCTTTGTCTGGTCAGGCTTCTTGTCAACCCTACTTTGATTCAGACTTTAAAACATGTTTTCCAGTATATATAGGCTATGGCTACACTAGAGAGCTTGCAGCGGCACTGCTATAAGCGCTCCAGTGTAGCCACTCTAAGTCAACGGGAGAGAGCTCTCCCATTGACTTAATTAATCCACCCTCAACAAGCGGCGGCAGGTATGTTGATGGCAGAAGCTTTCCTGCCAACATAGCGCTGTCCACTCTGGTGCTTAAATTGGCATCAATTACGTCACTCAGGAGTGACTAATTCGCACCCCTGAGCAACATAAATAATGTCGACTTAAACTGTAGTGTAGCCGTAGCCATACATACCTCCTTAATATATAATTCATACATACATCTTACAACAATTATGAGGATCAATATGACATAAGCTTTTATTAGAACCTCACTTGACCTTCTTTGGTTAAATGCTATGCAAGCAATTGTTGGGTGTAGTGAGTTTGTTGAGTCTGTTAGGAATTACTGTTACAGAAAAGTGACCTTTTGCCAGTTCTCACCAATAGGCCTCTGTGTCTCACAAATCATGCCAAACCAACTTAATTCTTTGACAGAATTACTGACCTCGTTGATAGGAGGGAAGTAATAGATGTGATATATTTTAATTTTAGCACAGCTTTTGCCACAGTCATACATGACACTCATAACCAACTAGGGAAATGTGGACTAGATGAAATCACCATAACGTGGGTGCACAACTGGTTTGAAAGCCATATGCAAAGAGCAATTATCAATGATTCACTCTCAAAATTGCAGAATGTATATAGTGGGGTCTGACAGGGGTCTGACCTGGGTCTTGTACTGTCGTATATACTCGTTCATAAGCAGAATATTTTTGGTAAAAAAGTGAAGCATCAAAGAGTGGGGGTCGGCTTATAAACGGGTCTACACCAAAATCTGATTATTTTAAACTCTATGGAATTATTGAATTCAATATCTAATACATTGTCACTTTGTTTACCTGGAGCACCCACAGGCATGGAGCCCCTCAGCTCCCTGTGGCCGTGGTTCGCCATTCGCAGACAATGGGAGCTCTGTGCCTGCAGATGCTCCAAGTAAACAAAACGTCCCGACCCGCCAGCGGCTTACCCTGACGGGCCGGGAACCAAAGTTTACCAGCCCCTGAAATATAAGGTCGGCTTATGAAAGGATCATACAGTTTTTGCTATTTTTACCTATCCATCTTGGGGGGTCATCTTATAAATGAATGGGCTAATGAACGAGAATATACGGTACTTTATTTTCATTAATGACTTGGATAATGGGTTGGAGAGCATGTTTCTAAAATTTTCAAAAAATACCAAGCTTGAAGGTGTTGCAGGCTCTTTGGAAGACAGGATTAGAATTCAAAAAGAACCTTGATAAATTGGAGAATTGGTCTGAAGTCAACAAGATGAAATTCAATAAAGATGAAATTCAATAAATTCAACAAATAAGTATAAAGTAGTACACTTAGGAGGAAAAAATCAAATGCACAAAGAGAAAATGGGGAATAAGTGGCTACACAGCAGTATTGCTGGGAAAAAAAACACGAGGGTTAGAGTGGGTCACAAATTGAATATGAACCAACAGTTGGAAAAAAGGCAAATATCATTCTAGGGTGTAGTAATAGGAGTGTTGTATGTAAGACACGGGAGGTAATTGCTCCACTTTACTCAGCGGTGGTGAGGCTTCCGCTAGAGCATTCTGTCCAGTTTTGGGTGCCATATTTTAAGAAAGTTATAGAGAAATTGCATAGAATCCAGAAGAGAGCAACAAAAATTATAAAAAGTTTAGAAAACTTGACCAATGAGGAAAGGTTAAACTGGGCATGTTTAGTCTTGAGAAAAGGAGATGAGGGGTCCACCTGATAACAGTCTTCAAATATTTTAAAGGCTGCTACAAAGAGGATGGTGATCAATTGTTCTCCATGTCACTGGAAGGTTAGACAAGAACTAATGGGCTTAATCTTCAGCAAAGCAGATTTAGGTTAGATATTAGGAAAAACTTTGTAACTAAAAGGATAGTTAAACTCTGGAATAGGTTACAAGGAAGGTCATGGAATCCCCATCACTGGAAGCTTTTAAGAACAGGTTAGACAAACACGTGTCAGGGACGGGCGGTCTAGGTTTACTTGATGCTGCCTCAGTGGCTGCTCCAGCCCTTTGACCATGGTGCACTATGGGGAAACTTGACTGTCCACCCTGCACGTTACAGAAAGGTTGAACTGCCCACCAGCACAGCCTGCTGAGCTGTCTTTTTGCTCTCAGCTCCCTCCCAGGTACCAGGGCCAGCAACATGAAGAAGGCAGTGGCGTAGCCAGGTTTAGAGCACGGGGAGCGGAGCTAAAAAAAGGCGCTGGGAGCAAAAAGCGTCAGGAGCAAAAAAAGGCACCGGGAGCAAAAAAAAATGCTCCACTCTGGCTGCAGCATAGGAGAAAAAAGCGTCGGGAGCAAAAAAAAAGTGCTGGGAGCAAAAAAAAAAATACTCCGCTCTGGCTGGCTGCAGCGTAGGAGCAAAAGGCGTTGGAGCACAAAAAAGGCACCGCTTCTGCTCAGTGGGGGAGCGGCCACTCCCCCTGCTCCCCCCCGGCTATGCTACTGGAAGAAGGTGATTTTTCAAGAACTTCTGTTGCTTTTGCTTTTACTCCTGTGTCAGGAAACGAACAGAGCTTCCATGGGGCACTGTTTTGGTGGCATATTCTGGCCCACCAAAGGCACCTAATATAGCTTATGATGGAGTGCGAGGAGAAGGCAGAGGAGGAGGAATACCCAGGAATGTGTGACAGGGCAGACTGGCCCCGCACTGGCAGTGAGAGGGTTAACCCTTCTCTGCTGGCAGAGGAAGCCACACCCCTGAAGCCCTGCTGGGCATGCTCCAGCAGGGGGCCAAGTATAAAAGCCTGCAGAGCTGCTCAGTCAGGGCTGGCTGCTGAGGAGGAAGGATGCCCAGCAGAGGCTCCAGCCCAGGAGCTAGGGCCGCCCTTACCAGGGAGAGCTAAAGAGCCCAAGACCGGGACTGGAGGCCAGCCGCTACTGGAACCCCAGGAAGTTCAGGGAACTGAGGAGCCTGGGGGCTCAGAAAGCACATGGACTACTGCAGCAAAAGAGCTGGTAGGAAGTGACCCGGGGGGGTGCGGGAGTGGTACCTCCCATCCCAGTGAGGGCAGCGTGTTTCGGTGGGATTCCCCGCTGGCCCGTGGCGGGCTGTGTTACCCGCTGTTAGGGCCCTGGGTTGGGGCCCAGGACCCCTACCGAGGGCTGCTGCCCTTGTGGGACGGGCCCCAAGCTCAGAACTCAAGACTGCCTTACCTGACTGAGAAAGGCACGCTGAAGTAACTCAGGCCACTAAGCCGTGATATCCCTTCAGGGGAAGAGACTAAGGGGGACTCTGGCCATTGAGTCCCACTGGACGGGCCGCCAGGAGTGGCATAGAAAACAGACCGGGAACTAGACAGGCGGGGTACCTCCTAGCCCCCCTGCGACTCGGAGGGGCGACGGAGTACAAACGCCGCCACAGAATGGCAGACTCAAAGTGGCAGATACTTCTCATGACACTCATTATAGCCACTGATGTCCTCCTATGTAGACCGACACTTCTGGAGCAGGACCGCAAGCACAGACTGGTGGTTTCACATCATCATGCAAACCTGGAATGACCACCAGTGAGACCAGAACTTTCACATGAAGAAAATTACATTTCTGGAGCTTTGTGAGCAGCTTGCCCTGACCCTTCAGCATAAAGACACACACATAAGGCCATCTTTGGTTCACACACGGGTTGCTATAGCTGTCTGGAAGCTGGCTACCCCAGACTGCGTCAGCTCCATTGCAAACAAGTTTGGTGTGGGAAAATTGACTGTGAGTAAAGTGGCAGTGGAAGTTTCTGAGGCAATCAGGCATGTGGTTTACCCCAAGGTGGCAAGCATAAAAGATATTCCTGAAGTAATTGCTGGCTTTGAGAGAATGGGGTTTCCTACCTGTGCTGGAGCCATTGATGGGATTCATGTGCCCATAGTTTGCCCTCCTCAAGGAGCAAATGACTACATAAACTGCAAAGGGTATTATGCCATTGTTATGCGGCCCTCGTGGACAGCAAAGAGCAATTTATGAATGTCAGCATGGGCTGCACGGGTAAGTTCATGATGCCGTGTTTTTCGCCAATCGGCAGTCTTCATTCATGGACAGGCTGGGACACTATTCCCACCACATGATATTATCATAAATGAAGTTACTGTCCCCACCACCGTTCTGGGGAACCCTGCATACCTTCTTTTCCCTGGGTTTATGAAACCATACCCTGGTCTCAGAGGCCCTGCTGAAAGACGGTTTAATTACACTCTCATCAGGTGCAGAATCGTGGTTGAATGTGCTTTTGGCAGATTGAAATCCTGTTCAAGATGTTTACAGATCTGTTTGGATGCCAGTGTCATTGATGTTGTCAGCATTACTGTGGCTTGCTGAGCTCTTCACAATCTTTGTGAAGCCAGAGGTGAGCTATTTCTCCCTGAATGGACCTGTGACGGCAAGGGGCTGCTGAACCAGTACATTCAGCCAGCAAGTGCACCTACCTCAGCTGGAGCTGGATGTACCCAGGCAACAGAAGTCAGGGATGCTTTGTGCTCCCACATTGTGGACTTGCATGGCGCAATGGAGGAAGGGAAATAGTACCTCTATGAATGTGTGATTGTTGGGGGGGTTCAGTGGTTGGGGAAGGGGTGGGGAGTTTTGTTCCATGCAATGTACTTATGAATGGCATAACCACTTATGAAATGGGAGCCTGGGACTGGTGTGCACAGAATGGATTGATGTGAGGCGTGATTGAGGTATGAATTGCTATAGAGCAGTGGTTCTCAAGCAGGGGTACATGTACCCACTGGAAGACCTCTGTATACCCCCAGGGGTACATCAACTCATCTAGATATTTGCCTATTTTACAACCGGCTACATAAAAAGCACTAGCGAAGTCAGTACAATAGAGTACATATAGACAATGACTTCTTAATATCGGTCTATATAATATACACTGAAATGTAAGTACAATATTTATATTCCAATTGCTTTATTTTATAATTGTATGGTAAAATGAGACAGTAAGCAATTTTTTCAGTAATAGTGTGCTGTAACCCGTTTGTATTTTTGTCTGATTTTGTAAGTAAGTAATTTTTAAGTGAGGTGGAACTTGGGGGTACGCAAGACAAATCAGACTCCTGAAAGGGGTACAGTGGTCTGAAAAGGTTGAGAGCCACTGTTATCGTTAACTGCATTGAGGGATAGTCTTTGCATACTAATTCCTAATTGTTCCTGATCATGTGTTTACCTTTACTATGCTAGCAATACATTTTCTTGATGAAATAAAAAACTGTATTTATAAACATATATTAGAAAAGTACAACATTCACCCATTCCCAGGCAGGCCAGCTGCCATAACCACACCAAAACACCACTAAAACAGAACCTTACAGAAAAAGAAGGTGCATAAACCAGTGAAGCCACATACAAGCCAAAAAAAACCTACTGTGGCATATCCCATGGCTGCATGTTCCCCTTTTCCTTTTTTCCCCATTTGTTGTGCACTTGGTGCTATTCGTGAGGGAGGGGTTCAGTATGGAGGGCTGTGTGGGTTGCCCTGCCCAGCCACTCATGGGGGCCGGCTTCATGGGCCACCCAGCCAAGAGTCTTCCAAGTTGCTTCTGAACTGCAGCAGAGGGTAACATGCAGGGGACTCTCTCTTGCAATCATTAGTGATATGAGCTGCTCAAACAGTTCTTTCTACTGACCTCTATCCTTCTCCCTTAGCTGCCATTCCTGTTATAGTAACTGCGAAGCAATTGCTTGCTCACTTGCTGAAACCCGGTCCTCTAGCATGCAGCCAGCCTGAACCTTTCCTCTTGCCTCTCAGCATGCCTTTTCTCTATCAAACCCTTCATAAAACGGGCACAATGTCAGTGAGTTGCCTGAGGTGAGGTTCTGGTCCCTGGTTTTCCAGTACTCACTCTTGAGCTGCTTAATCCATTCCCCACACTGGTCACCGGTCCAATAAATTTGCAAAGCTGCCAGCTTCTTCACTATTTGCTGAGATGCGTGGCCATTCCTGGTATTCTTCATAAAGTCCACAATTTTCCTGGCCTCTCACCAGGGATTTTCCAAAATCTGGCTGTGCTCCTGTGACCGTGAAGCAGTGCGCTTTGAGAAGGCTTGTTCCAGTCTCCATTGCAAACACAGAAGGCTTTCTGCTGGTGTGTTTTCAGCTCAATGATCAAAGACAATGGATGAGTTAATGCAGACTCACTGAGCTGCTGCCATATGCCAAGGGGAGTGATTTCTGTGTTCACTGGGGTCGACTGGAGATTCTTGGGATAGAGAAGACAAAGAAAGCTTGCCCGTGGGATTGTGGGATACTTCTGATGGATTTCCAGGCACTGAGTCAGGGAGGGCTGTGTCTAACTGAAAAGTAATAGGGCTTGAACCCTGCATCACGGCTTGACCAGGGCTTGGGGCCCTCCAGCCTCACAGGGTCCTAGGAGCCTAGGTCTGAGCCCAAGTCTGAGAAATTTGTGTGTAAATGGAGGGGGTTGGGGGCTGGGCTCAAGCCAGTCTCTGAGCCCAGACTTGCATTGCAGTGTAGACATACCTTATGACTCCAAGTGCACTGGTGCTTTTGCAAGATTAGAGCCTCTAGCTGCTAAGAGATGGGAAAAGTCAGGGAGTTATGCAGTACAGCGCCTTTTATTTTCATGGCTGATGTTTCAGACTTGAACTCTTGCAGACCTACAAGGAAGAGTAAAAGATCTAGGGCTGTTAGGTACTGAACCTTTCCAGTTCATATTACTGGTGTTGCTGAACTCAAGCACTGCGCATGGCTGTCCTTACTATCTGAGAGGAGAATATTAGCAGGAGGTCAGGACCGAGAGGGTTCTTCTCATGGTGGAAAAGCTGTTGTTATCCTTCAATCTACATCTACACCAGAACAATACACAGGTAATGCTGATGCAGTTATAGTGGAACTGTTTGACCTCCTAGCAAAATATAGTGATTTATCATGGCCAGAGCTCTTAGTGTCTAATGCTTCAGTGCTTGTGCAGGCAGAATTCCTACTGAAATCAATGAGAGCCTTGCTTATGTAAAGACTGGAGGGTCACGTCTCTAGTAAACAAATATTATAGCAAATAATTTGAAATGCTGGGTCACTTGGGGCCTGGTTCTCCTCTACCTTGCACTGTGCATTTTTGTTCATACCTTTGCAAAGAGTGTCTTAATACACTACTGTGTAAGTGACGCATTTGGATTTGGTAATTTTTGGTTCCCTTTGGGTGCAGGTGTAAATGACAACAGAAAGTGTGAGGTAGTGGGGAATCAGATAATTGTAGAGCTATGTTGAGTTACCCCGATCACGTATCTGGCCCTTGATATTTTACAGTTCTTCCTCCTCCGTTAAAATGAAAATCTGCTATTGAAAAACTATCAAGGTGTGATTTACATGACAGAACATTTTTGTTTGTTTAAAGCTTGTCAGTATGAAATATGTATATACACCAGAATTTTCAAACTCCCTGATTCCAGCAATGTTTCAATTGCTTCCCTTGCCATTTTGTTGCCAAATTATTTTGACAGCAGTGTCTAAATGTTAGTGTATGGCTAAAGGCCAAGATGGTAAATTATAGAAGCTGCTTGTTGTATCCTTGGGGGCAGAAGTTTTATGAAGAAATCACTTGAGACACAGAGAGCTGTGAACCTTAAAAGCAGCCATTTATTGCCACACACTGAACTAACCAAACCAGCCAAAACTGGCTGGGCTATCCCCTAATAATCTAACTCAGTTGCCATAGCAACAACAAGGTTCTATTACCATGACAACCAAATACACAACACTGCTTTCAGTCATTTTTGGTGTAATTTAATTCTAGAGAGGGTGGAAAAGCAAGTCTAACATTATTAAAATTGTAGATGGGGAGAAAAATACATCTTTAACCATCTGCAGTGCTTAACCATTTGGAGAAGGAGCCTATTTCTCATATTTCTTGTAAATGCTGATGACTGTGTTGCTGCTGAGGCTGCATGAATGCAAAATAAACTTTTTCATCTCATGTTAATTCAGTGAACAATAAAGAGGAAAGATGGTCCAGTGGTTAGGTCACTAGCCTAGCAATTAGAAGACCCAATTTCAATTCCCTGCTCTGCTGAAGACACTGCTGCAGACTCTTGTGTAACTCTGGGCAAGTCTCTCAGCCTCTCTGTGTCTCAGTTTCCCATCTGTACAATTAGGATAATAGCAGTTCCCTACTGCACAGGGGCATTGTGAGGATAAATATATTAATGATTTTGAGGTGTTCATATGGCCAAATAAATACCTAAGATAGAGAGGAAGATCCATCTCCTGAGATGTGTAGAGGTGGGCACAAGTTAGAAAATTTGAACCCTTGTTTAAATTTGTCCCAGATTTTGGCCTTGTGAGAGGGGGCTTCCTCTGGGGCTTTGGTTTGGCCCGTTATACAGATGGGGGTCATTCACAAAATTTGAATCTGTACCAGATTCTGATTTTGAACCCCTCCAAAGTTTGTAGATTTTAGATTTAGGGTTTTGGTTCAGGCCCATCTTTGCAGACAGTAAACCTGATTCTGATTTCAGTTACACCAATGTAAATCAGTCATAGTCGAACTACTGAAATCAGTTTAATTACTCCTGATATACACTACTGTAACTGAGATCAGAATATGGCCTGGCATCTCATTAAAAGCAGATGTCAGAATGTTCAACCAGTCAAGAGCCTGCATTGGTTTGTCCTAAATATAGTATAACTGATATTGTAACTTCTTAGCTCACTGTCAGCCGGTTGGATTCCTCAGCACTCATTGGCTGGTCTTCAGTGATGCTTTGCTTTATTTCCTTTGGGTGTGAGAATGCTGTGGCAGCCTATGGATGAGCAGGAGACTGAGCATTGACCCTAAGAATTCTATATTCGTGATCTGAGCCCTCCTGACTCAACGGTGAGAAACCAAGGATACGTCTACACTGTCATTAGACACCTGTGGCTGGCCCATGCCAGCTGATCTGGGCTCATGGGGCTCAGGCTAAGGGGCTGTTTAATTGTGATGTAGATGTTCAGGTTCTGGCTTGAACTCTGGGACCCTCCCACCTGGCTGGGTCCTAGAGCCCAGGCTCCAACCGGGCCCAAACATCTACACTACAGTTCAACAGACCCTTAGCCTGAGCCCCGCAAGTCGGAATCAGTTGGCACAGGCCAGCAGTGAGTTTTTAATTGCAGTGTAGACATACCCCAAGAGTCTGTCCAGGGGATCAGGGAAGGGAAGTTCGAGAAGCCCATTTCGGAGGAGGCCTGGTAGAAGGACGTTTGGTTCGAGGGATCCTGTAATGTTAATCTCTATCTGTTTAGGATGTATAAAGCCAAACTCTGCATGTGACTGTCTGTGTGAAATAAACATATTGGAAGGAAAGACCAAAATTACAGACTGGAATGTTGAGCGATTTAAAATTGCAGCCTTTACATTATGAACGAATTTAAATGATATCAAAACTGAAGAAGCTTTGAAATCTCTGCCTGGATCCTAGTTACAACAGTGTCAGTTCTGTGTCTTTCATGGGTCTCATTCTCTGAAATTTCTCTGCTGTTCATGTTATTTCCCCTTCCCTCCCCATGATTACAGTGTGTGGTAGTTCCATTCCCCTTCCAAGGCTATCTCCTCTAACCTCCTTTGCAGCAGGAATGTGCTTCAACACCCTACAGTACAAGTTGGGTCTGGGACATTTCCCCTCTTTGTGAGAGAATTTTTCCACTCTTGCAGACGTGCTGCCCATCTTGCTTCCATGACAAGAACAAGCCAAGGAGAAAGGCAAACATCCTAGTCATTCACTTTTAATGGGCTTTCAATAAGTGACAAGGTTAACCCTCTATAATTTGATTAGCGTATCCATTTACTTATGCAGGCATGTTCTCTGAAGCAGCAGAGGGGTGTTGTGCTGCCCAAGTTTGAGATCAGAGGAGACAAGACAGGTGGAAATGTTGCACTTTGTGTAATGGTGAAAGCTTTGCCTCTCAGGATGCATCTCACCTCACCTAGAGAATACCATTAAACAGCTTCAGAGAAAGCCATAGACCTTAACTAGTACAGGAGAGCTGAAGGAATGGATGAATGGGAACGGCATATCTGTCCAACAGGTGAGCCAGTAGCCCACACACGACTGTGGGACATGGAGAGGAGCAGAGTGTTTGCTATATATTTATCATACGGAGAATGTAATCTGGCCCTCTAGTTGCTATATGCCCATACGATGCCCTTGTACCATTTACCTGAAAAGACCACTGAATGTGTAGCTTCCTGTCATGCTAATAGGTGATTCTTCTGCTTTGTATAAAAGTGTTACATAAAAACAACACACAACACAACCCTCCACCACCACACACACCTTCGTTAAACAAACATTAATGTTGCAAAATCAAGCTCTCAAAAATTAAGAGTTAAAATCAGAGTTAAAATTTCCTGTGCATCCTTAATTTGCTGCCCTGGTGTGTGTGCATTATGAGACAGTCTTTAACTACATGATCACACTCTGTTTTTTCCACAGGACCCCTGCCTCATTCAATGAATGGCTAGTTATTCAAGATTTCTTTTTATCCTCCACATTCAGTGAGTAGCTCTGGCCTCATTTATCTCACTCCATCCAAACCCTGCAATGAAGACAGAATTCTTAATTTCCTCATGGGTGTTACTATGGTGTTCTCATTATAGTATTTGAGTGCTTCACAAGCACTAATTAATTTATCTTCCCAACACCCCTGTGAAATGAGGGAGTAGTATTAACCCCAGTTTATATATGGGAAACAGAGATTAAGGCCAAAATTGTCAAAAGTATCCACTAATTTTGGGTACATAGGGCTTGATTATTTTTTAAGAGTGCTTAGCCTTTTTTTATAGCACTTTGTATGTTCAAAGCACAGCTCCAAGTCCGCTTCAGCTGCAGTTGTGAGCCTTTGGCACTTCAGAAAGTTTATTCCCAAGTGTCTCATGTTGGGCACCCAGAAAACGAAGAACACACAACTATGAAAATTTTGCCTCAAGTGATTTGCTCAGTATCTCATAAGAACTCTGTGGTAGAGGCAGGGAGAGAATCCAGTTCTCCAGGACAGCAATCAGTTGCTTTAACTGTGACACCATCACTTCTCTTCCAACAGTCCAGTCCAAAGCATGTGTGAACTGAGACTTTTTTGCAGGTTTATAACCTGGGCAAATTTTCACAGGGATGGAAAAAGGCCCCTCTCTGATACCCCTGCTAAATTTCAAAATTCTTTCTCCAGAGCGAGGGGACACTAGAGCTTCTTAGCTAAATGGTTATAAGATTTATTTTTTTTAACATGGGCAAAACAATGAACAGTTTAACCATTTTAGCTCAAATTACAAAATAGTTCAGCCTGAAGCAGACACCTGGCATGGAAAATTTTGACCCAAACAGTTTGGCAAAGTTATGCACAGCTGAAAACAGGGCCTTATAATAAAGTTAGACAACCTTAACTAACCAGCTCCACCTATAATAGAGGAATCCTTTCCTGCCTCCCTCCGTATCCAACATTCTCACAGTGGCTTTTGCAGGGAAAAGGAAGAGAAGAAGGGCTACAGAAAAAGCCCAGGTCTATGATGTTTCCCTACCACCTCAGTTCTTGTTAATTCAAAGTGATAAACTGTCTGTGTGGATGCCTATAGCAATGCTTTGTTCCATGGGTGTCTTTATGCAATCAGCATTCAGGAAGCTACTAATGGGATGGAGCAAAATGTAGAAAATAAATGAACTGTAATCAATGATAACATCACTTTAACCGGCCAACACACTGAAAAGTAAGTAGCAAGAAATTAATTCAGAAGTAGGAAGGATGCTGTCCTACTAGGGAGTTAAAGAAGAAATTAAAGAGGATAAGATCATTGCAGAGAAGCTAAATGATTACTTTGAATCTTTTTTCCGTATGACACATTTTCAGAGTTAATAGAAGTTGTGAATGATCTGCATTTCTGAAAATCAGGCCAATTATTTAGATGCCTACACTAAATATGGATTTAAGTACCTAACATTAGACACCCTCATTTGCAAATGTTGTTCTTAGTCTCTCTGTCCATCAGTTTCCCTTTCTGTAAAAAAAGGACTAAATAATACTTATCTACCTCACAGTGGATGTGCAAGAATTATCGGTAGTTAATACATGTTGAAGGTTTTCAAGATGAAAAGCATTATATAAATTCTTTTGATCACTTTCATAACAAGCTCCTTATGGGAAGTTTCAGATACATTTATTGTACTTGAAAATGATAAAATTTGCATAATAAGAATTTTCCTACCCTTTGCCTCTCAGAGCTTTTCTCCTACAAATCAATTCAAGCAGAAGGGGATTATAACTTGCATTTCCCAAATCACATTGCTGAGGACAAGAGTGTTGCCAGGAAATATGGGAGGTTATAAGCCATGATAATTTTTTTATCTTTAGAGCAGCTGGGTTCTTTCCAGCCCCAGTGTTTCTGAACTCATAAGAACAAGTAAAACGTTCATAGTCCCCTCAGATTAATCTTGATTGAACACAGCTTCTTTTTTTACAGGCTTTGATTAGGTTTTGATTTTTCAAAATGTCTTGCACCCCTTTTAGCGAAGTGTACGAGAGTAATAAAAGCTGATGGCACAGTGTTTCATTTTATAGAAACATATTACCAGTACTGTTTACATTTTGTAAGTTTAGTTGATAAAACAGTATTTGTTCTTTGGCTTTAATAAGATGATAGTTGAGCTGTATCCCTTTGCATTCTCCAGCTTTAATTTTGCCTATCAGCATTGTGTTTTTTTTTCCAAGTTTCTTCCTGTCTAGTTCTTGTGCTCACCATCCTCTTGTAAATCATATACGTGGCTGCTGAGAATTGCCTGTCAGGTTGTGAACGAACAGGATATCAACTGATGATTTATGGTGTTATGAATCCATCAAGAAGGTTTTATAAAATAAGCCATGAGAGCAATGACATATAGACTCCCCCAGTGTTGATGTAGTACTTTGGTAATCTAGCTATCCAGCTGTTTATTATTTTTGTAATACTTTTGTAATACAATGCTATCTACACTGTAAACTCTTTGGGGGCAGGGACTGCCTATTCACCAGGTATAGTCCTTTGTTATTTTTCATAGTACTGTGATCACTACCTAAGCCCTGATCCTGCAATTTATTGCACATAGGCAAACTTCTATACCTGTGTGGATCCCCAGGGAGGTGGGGGGTGTGTGTGTGGGATCTGAGCAGGTGCAGCAATCTGACATCATGCTATGAATTGTAGGATTGGAGACTTAAACTGTTACATAGACTGTAAGCTCTTTGGAGCAGGGACTGTCGTTTCATTCTGTATGTATACAGTACTAGCACAACAGGATCTCTAGGTGCTGCCATAATACTAAATAATGCACAGGCAAGACTTACACTGCACATAATGTAAAGAAAATCCTAATTGCTAAAAATTCCATGCTGCTATTTGCTGTGATGAGGCTCCATGCTGACACTGAGTGGTGCAATTATCAGTGCTAATGAGGAGGGTTAATTATCACACTTTCAGACAGAAGTGCTGGGGCTTTTCAAGCTGACCCTAGTATGTATTTACGTGATTTTTTGCAGGCAAATGCTATAAACTGTTTCCCTATATTGTGACACAATGTAAAGAAGAGTCAAAGAGAGATCACTTTTCCATCACAAAAGTTGGAGCACTACACAAAATATGTGCTATGGCCAAGATTCTAAACTCCCTACCCAGGCAAAACTTCCACAGAGGGGGTTGCCAAAGAAAAGCGGTAGGACTGAGCGCTGAGGAAATAAACCATGCTGGGAGATTCCATAGTGTTATGTTCGTGGGAGGCTGCGGGCCTACCCAGGGTGCTTTGCAAGAACGAGGCTCACACATTTTGTGAGTTATTGGCTTTATTGAAGGCAAAGTGACACATTTGCAACGGGGACTTTTGGCGTTGCTGTCACGGAGACGGGGAATTTAGCTTATTAAAATTTGGGCTTGGTACGGAGTGCAAAGTGGGGCTAGGCTTATATAATTATATACAGACATTTTATACAGAAGCAAGCAGGGGCCGCCTTTTGGCCCAAGGCTATACAAGCAGAAGCTATTTTAATTAGCTTAAAATAGATTGCAGCTGGCCGGCCATGACCTACAGTGGCCGGCCGCTAAAAGAGTGTGAGAAAGCAAAAAACACCCTGACTAGCATGAGAAAGCGAACACACACTCGCTATGTCGTAACACAATTTTTTGTGGTACTTTTTTTTTTTTTTTTTTTTGCTTTTTTGAGCGATGTTAGCGGCTATATAGAACCCGTCCCCCCGGGGGGGGGCCGGCGCGGGGCAGCGAAAACAATAGCAACGGCCATGCAGGCTACATACAAAAAGACCCAAAAAGCAAAACAAAAAGAATACATGGCTGTATTTAAAACATATTGGGCGGGGCCCAAAGCATATACATTTTTATATATAATGGCTTTTGCAATTATTTTAAATAGGGAATATTTTTGCAATAAGGCCGGGGCTGCATATATACGCTAATAAAATAGGTTTTTATAAGGGTATTTATAGCATATATATGAGGAAGACAAAAAAATATTGCATTTATAGCAATTTGGGCGAGTACTATTTATGCATTAACCGGCGGGGGTGGGGGGGCGGCAGCTCCCTGGGCAATACCTTTTTTTATACAGAGCGCAGCAATAAGCGGGAGAGCGAGGCCATACGAGGATAGGTGGGTTTTTTTGGTAGCATATATGTTTTGGTTTTTTTAGTGGCTAGAACCATGGTGGCTTGCAGTTTTTGCTGCGGCACCGTTTATTAGACGTTGGCTAGCACGCGCTATTTTATTTTATTGGGGACGTGGGGCGCTAAACCTGCAGGGGGTAAGGGAATAAATTTACACAGGGCCTCCCCTTGCTCCCACGGCACCGGCTTAGTGCCCACATTGGTGCACGCCAGCCGGGCCAGGGTGACCATGACCTTATACGCCGGGGTCTTGGCTTTTTTGAGGCCGTTTACCTGAGTAGCTTGGCCCAGAGCCTGCGCAGAGTGTAAAATTGTGACTTTAGCACCTGTATTGAGTAGCGCCAAGACATGTTGAACTTTTCCCCTTGGCCGATGGATTACCAGGGGCACGTAGGGGCGTTGGTCCCCCATTTCCCTCCTGTGTGTGGCTGCCGCCAGGCACGGAATGGAGGACCCGCCACGCCCTCAATAGGGGCGCGGCAGTTGCCACTCAGCGGGTGGAGCAGCGGGCGCTGCAGGCTTGCTTTGTTTTACGCCTCTCTCTCCCTCGCCTCCGGTACTCCGTTTCGAGGCGGGTAGTTGCATTTATTGCTTATACAGGTTTGCTGTTGGTTTTTTGTTGATTTTTTTTTGAGGGACACTGGCCTGCAAAAGATTTAACCACAGGGTCTTTTGGGGCACCCACAGCTCTCCCTTCTCTTGTCCCCTGCCGGCCTGTTTTTTTGTGGCTTGGATGGCCCTGGGCCGTGCCCCGGCCAGAGCGGTCTCCAATTGCATAAGACTGGCAGCCGGGTCCCCGACACGCTCATCCGCGGCCATAATTACTGCGAGGAGCGAGGGCTTTAGCTTGGCTGGGGCCAAGTGCAATAGGGTGGCTTTAATGGATTTTGTGATTAGTATATTATTTGGCTTTTTTGTGCTGCTTATTTTTAGGGCCTAGGCCATTTTTAATTGCCGAAGTATTTGCCCTCCCTCAGCAATAGTTTTTTACGGGCCTGCTAGTGCCTCCAGTTCCCCCACCGATGGGTAAGCCGCGCTTACCGCTGCCGCTAACCTACGGTCCAGGGAGGGCAACTTAGTATCCCCCCCGGGATGCGGGGGGTTAGCTAGCTGCGCACGTATTTGGGAATTTTGTGACAGGATACCTAGCTGTTGTAGCTTATACCGGAGGAGCATGACCGTATTGCCAGCGTTGTCCCAGGCTTGGATTAGCTATTGCAGGACACCCTTTTTGGGCTCCTGACGAAACGTTTTTATAATTTTTTGCGGGTTTTTTTTTTAGTGCCCGCTGTAAGTGGAGCACCTTTTTATTTTGGGCCCAGAGGGCGGTTAGGAGGAGCCACCCTAGCCCCCCCATCGCTCGCCGTTCCGTCCCAGAACGCCGGTTTGCTTGCACCCGCTGTAAACCCTTAGTCAGCTGTGCGGGGGTAACCCCAGCCGCCTGTTGGAATTCCGGCCAATTGGCCGGGGCAGCCCACCCGGCCAGAACCCGCGCTACCGGCCCCCAGAGCTCTGTCTGGGGCCACCCAGGTATGTGCTGTAGGGACAGCGGTGGCTTCCCTACTTTTTTTACCTTTGGCCAAAACGGCATTGTTTCCCAGAGCACCCTGCTCGCTGCGCCAAATGTTACGTTCGTGGGAGGCTGCGGGCCTACCCAGGGTGCTCTGCAAGAATGAGGCCCACACACTTTGTGAGTTATTGGCTTTATTGAAGGCAAAGTGACACATCCGCAACGGGGACTCCTGGCATTGCTGTCATGGAGACGGGGAACCCAGCTCACCAAAATTCGGGCCTGGTACGGAGTGCAAAGTGGGGCCAGGCTCATACAATTATATACAGACATTTCATACAGAAGCAAGCAGGGGCCGCCTCCTGGCCCAAGGCCATACAAGCAGAAGCTATTTTAATTAGCTTAAAACAGATTGCAGCTGGCCGGCCATGACCTACAGTGGCTGGCCGCTAAAAGAGTGTGAGAAAGCAAAAAACACCCTGACTAGCATGAGAAAGCGAACACACCCTTGCTATGCCGTAACACAATCTTCCGTGGTACCCTACACATAGCAAACAGTTTTGTACTTCAGCAAGGATTGTTTTATTTGTTTGTTTTCTAACATGATCTGGATAGGGTTACCAACCCTCCAGGATTGTCCTGGAGTCTCCAAGAATTGAAGATTAGTCTTTAATTAAAGATTATGTCATATGATGAAATCTCCAGGAATCTGTCCAACCAAAATTGACAACTGAAGATCTGGAAGTGAAAGCATGAAAATTAACCCCATCATTCCCAGATGCACCATGGAGGCAAATGCTGCCCTCAGATACACATTGGTGCAATTCCATTTATTATTTATTGATGTCATTGTTAGCAGAGTATGGAATGATCTGCTTAGTTAAGTGTGCAAAAGTGTTTATATTTTGGATATTTATGACTTTTTCAATCTTACTGCTGTGAAAGAAATTTGATAGGTTTGGTCGTAGTTTGGGAGAAAATTGTTTTGAAAAATTTGTGCCAAAATGACTCAGTTGTTCTCAAGAATGAAATGAGAGAGGAAAAACTACATTTCTGATGCTGTTGGAGAAAAAAAGAAGAGAGACAGAACTGACTTTTGTAAGCAGTGATAGATGGGAGAAATGGGAAACTGGTGGGGAGATAGTCACGGATCTGCCTTTTGGTGCTCTGGAGAAAGTTGTGATTGACCAAAGTTATGAGAGTCTGAACATGTATTTTGCCCATGCACACTGAATTTTGTAATGCAGTCTCTCAGTGGTTGCCAATGGTCAGTAGGTTCTGCTCATATGCATAACTTAGGAAAATGTGTAGGCAGTGCTGCATCTTTCTCTACAATGAGTGAATAAGTACTGTGGGTCATGGGGCATTTAGAAGACTGTGTGACTCCAAAGGATTTTTGTTGTCTTCTATATGGTCAGGGCCGGCTCCAGGCACCAGCTTTCCAAGCAGGTGCTTGGGGCGTCAGGCGAGAATGGAACGGCAGTCTGAGTCCCACGGTGGCAATTCGGTTGCAGGTCTGCTCTTCCCGCCGCTGAATTGCCACCACGGGACTCGGACTGCCGCCCCATTCTCACCTGCCGCGGCGGCAAGGGGGCAGCAGGTCCGCCGCTCTCCCCTTGCCGCCGCGGACTGGGACTACCTGCGTCGGGGGCGGGGCCCCACCCCGACGCAGGCAGATGTGGCGGGGCCCCGCCCCCAACGCAGGCAGGCCCCTGCTTGGGTCGGCAAAATTGTGAGAGCCGCCCCTGTGTATGGTATAGAAAATTGTGTGTGGAAAGAGGCAAAGGCTCCTGGTTATTGCTTGCTTATGTAGTGCCTGTGCAGAGCATTCCACTGCTGTCTAGCAAACATGAACATTCCTACAGATGAACAGGGAGGAATTTATTGTATGCTAATTTATTTCGTTTCTTCATTTTTCATTTGAAAAAAACCCACGTTTTTGAAACTTCCATTAAAACACACCTTAAATATGCTAAGGTTTTAAAATTAAGCACCCATAAAGGAGGAAAGACTAAAGTTAAGAATGGCTGTGGAACATTACCTGTGCCCCCAATGCCTTGTAATCTAGTCTTTTATTACCTGATCATATAGTATTTTTCTTTAAGAACCTGCCTCATTCAGTGCATATGTTGGGCAAGAATAAGGCAGAACTGTATGGCAAATTGATCTCGAATTGTTGTTGTATGGTATGTAATGAAGGAAGTAGGTGTACATTGTGCCCAGGGGTGAAAGTAACTTACAGGACTTACCGGTACGCCGGAGTCCTGGGTGGGGGCGTGGCCTCAACTGGAAGAGGAATGGCCTCAATCGGAAGAGGTGAATTAAAGGCCCCGGGGCTCTGGCTGGGAGCCCTGGAGTCTTTAAATCACCCCAGAGCTACCAGCTGCAGAAGCGGCTGGGAGCCCCGGGGCTTAGGGGCGAACTAAAGGGCCCAGAGCTCCTGCTGCCATAGAGCTCCGGGCATTTTAAATCCCTGCTGTAGCCCAGCTGCCAGAGCCCTGAGGCTCCGGCAGCCAGGCTCAGGCGGGGATTTAAAGGGCCCGAGGCTCTGGCCGCTGCGGAGAGCCCCGGACCCTTTAAAGCACCACCCGAGCCCCACTGCTAGAGCTCCGGCAGTGCTTTAAAAGGCCTGGAGCTCCCTGCAGCGGCCAGAGCCCTGGGCCCTTTAAATCCCTGCTGGAGGGCTCTGGAGGTCCTTTTAAAGGGCCTGAGGCTCCCCACAATGGCAGGAGCACCGGGCACTTTAAATCACCACCGGGGAAGCCGGTCCAGTCCGGCACGACGTACTGGCTCTTGCCGGTACACCAGACCAGACCGGCTTACTTTCATCTCTGATTGCGCCACTACCTCATTCGCTCCCAAAGTGGCAAATTTTAGTCCTTCATTCTTAATGCTACAGCTGGGTAGTTTGAGGTCTCGTACTCCCAGTCACTGGAGAGGGTGGGCATTGAGCCACCGTCACTGATGCTTAGCAGCTTGCCCCAGATCATTATACAAGTTTTTGAGTAACTCAGAAAAAGAAAAACTGAACCTTTTAAAAGCCTGTCTCCTGCTCTGTCTCCATTTCTGCATTTCCTTTAAAGCTTAAGAACTATTTTGAGCCTCTGGGTTCTTTGTTCTTCAGGGAATTAATTTTCCATTTTCTCCAATTGTATTTGTATTTCTTACAAATAAAGTGGTTTTCCTCTCACTAGGGACCCAAGCCTAGAAATATATGCAGTGACATACACATGTGTGGTGGGATTTTGAAAATGTACTCTGACAGGTTAGGATGCACCCAGTCCACTGATTAGTAAACAAATCCCTCAGGCTCCAAGTCCCAGAGCCCAGAATCAGCAGTACGTTTTCTGTGATATGCAGTGAGTCATTCGGGTTTTTGGGTACTGCTAGTGGTGGTTACTTCATTGTGCATGTTCCTTTTTCCATTCCAGTGCAGGGAGAGGGAGATAGGTGAATCCCATCATGGCTTCATTTATCTCCCTCCAACTGGCCCTCCCAAAATAGGACTGACTCTTCTACAAGAGGAGGATCAGGCTAGGTAGGGTAGAAAAGGTGCTAAGTATAGCTGTGGTGATTCAGTTCATTAAATGCATCCCACCTGGGGCCCATGCCACTTGAACATTCCTTTGTATTTTATCTTTTCATGGCTGGTTTGCTATTTGTCATGCTGACAGGCACTGGCCTTCTGGAAACACTAGGTACCATTATGAGACTGCTAAGGCCTAAAGTAAAAAGGAGGAAATGGCAAGAAATATAAAGTTATTATTCTATCTCTAAACCGGATAAGTAGATGAATGGATATTGTCATAGCTTATGTTCAGATAGAAAACACTAAGACTGAATCTAACTTCACCTACAGCTGCTTCAACTAACAGCCTAAATCAATAGTGTCCTTGTATATAAGAGGGTAATAGATGTCCCCAGACTGTTAACTATCCTTGAAGTGGGTATATTGTCACAGAGGAATGTATGTGTACAGATTATAGTTGGGGGAGTGGTAGCAACGCGTTCATTTTGAGTCACCGAGACTTTCCATTATAAAAACATTTCCAACTATTTTAAAAAATATCTTTAATGCCTCCGCAGTTTGTAGTAGGAACTTGAAACTTGGCAGAGTCAAGTAATCCAGCCAAAGTATTCTATTAAATTGTTTATTAGGAAAGCAGGGAAGAAGAGTAGAATATGGACCCTAGAAAACAGCCAGAAGAGACCTTCTTTGGTAAAGTGAATTGTGTGAAACATTTAGCATGGTCCCTGGGAAAGCAGTAAGATGAGATTCTGAGAGGAATTTAGTTATGGGTGAATGGCTTTAAAAGAATTTGTATCATGGACATGAAGAAGAGGGGGTCTTGTTAAAGAGAACTTGTTCCCCTTACCCTGATTTTTATAGATAAATGCAAACTTGATAATTTGAGAGATGGATTAACTGGTATTTTGTAATGGCCGAGATTGGGCTGTTGTGGTACAACCTATGGCAGAGGTAGAGCTGAAGCCAAGGTCAGCTTATAAATTGAAAATGGTTTGGGGGGCAAAGTGTTTTCATTGTGATTGAATAATAATTAGTGACATGGGTATTAATGTGACAGTAATTAACAGGGGAAAGAAAGGCTTGTCATTGTCCTGAGGTTGAATAATTGGTCTTGGCAGATAAATAATGGTTCAGCAAACTCAGCAGAAAGATTGCCTGCCTGCCTGAGGAAAGCTGGAGAATGGCCATAAAATCCTCCTGTCTCTTGGCAACACTCAGAAATTACTTAAAAAAAAAAAAAAAGACAAATTAAGATCCATGGTTTCAAGTGATGGTTTTGGATTATTTTGAGGCTCTGCTTTCAGTTTCTGTGTATACTGTGTGGTATCAGAGGTCTGACAAAATGGCAATATATTCTTGCGTGGCTGTTCACAATTCTGTCAGTAGGGTTGAAATAGAAGTTTTCAGTTTAACAGGAGCTGTAAACCTGTAATTTGTAAGAATCACAGTAAAATGGCAAAAAAATAAAACAGCAAGTCAACTTTCCACACTGTTTGAATTTTTCAGGGCGGATCATTGAAAATTGGGTTGAGAAAAAAGAATAAGGGTTTCAAAATGATCCCTTTTTGGAAGTTTTTCATGGAATCGTCACACCTTTTTGCAGACAAAACAAACTCTGGGATCTGTGCTTACTTCCACATGTTGCTCCTTATGTGCTGATCAATACAGTATTGATTATGTATGGGGGGGTTCATTTGTGTCATGATTTTTAACTTTTTCTCCATCATTTAAAAAATGCATTAAGATGAACATACTGTGTTTAGCAGTGATAACGTAACATGTCTAATCAAGGCAAAAATTGAGTCAGAGGGAAAATGAATCCTGCAGCCAATACCCCCTTATTGGCTTCTGATGTAGGAACTGAGTGAATGGACTATGGAGTAATATACAGCAGAAACCAATTATTATTTCCCCTCCATCTAGAATTTTAAATTAGAGATGGGCCTGAACTGAATCTTATATCTAAACACCTCTGAACTTTGTGGAAGTTTAAAAGCAGAGCCAATCTTTGTAGCTCATACTAATCTCTAGTTAAAATCTCAACTTCTGTACAGAAATCTCCAACCTAGTTTAAGATCAGTTCATCAACACAATTCTGTTTTAAAACATGTCCTCACATATCCCAGCTCTCTCTTTGTCTTTTCACATTTGTTTTGGCCAAGTCTGGTGTAAGTGGGTGCAGTGCCATCCAAGTCAGACTGGCACTTTTGTACATCAGCCCTGAGTTTGCCCTTCAATCTCCAAAGTACTGACTAATCTCCCTGTCCTTATCTTTCATTGTTCTGGCATATTAGAATGTTGTGAATCATTTCTGTGATCCTTAATCTGAACTCACAAGATGTGCTCCATGCAAGGCATAATTCCGCTGGTTGGTTTAGGCAGACTGAACCCCATGGTAATTAGTTATTGTGGGTATAGCACTCTGAGCTCGTACAGCACAACATAATGCCATGTATTATTGTGAGTACTGAAAAATTGTGCATGGGTGTAAATCTTTCTGGTTAAACTGAATATGCATTGAAGAAGTCTTGATGTGTCACTATCCAGAGTGATGTAGAATCAGTGCATTGTATTGGAAGGTGGGATTTCCCCAGTTTGGCTCCAGTGTGGACTTGCTAAATTGCCACTGACTTGCTGTGTGACTTTGGACAACTCACATTGGCTATTTTACAAAGCTGGCTAGGGGATTTGGATGCCTACTCGAGACATGACCTACATCATGGTTAGCACCTCAGTACATGGTTTAAACAAGGTGGCAAAATTTTATATCCCATCATGTTACATTTTACTGATCAGTCATAGGATCTGCGTATGAACAATGACACATTTTCTGCTCCCATGCAGGCAGCAGAGTGGTCATGTGCATGTAGGGAACCAATTCTAAAGGTCTTACACCTCTTACAAGAGAACTGCATTTGTTGTACCTGACTAGAGCTGAAAAGCCCAGACCCAATCTCCTCCCTAGTCTCCACAAACCTCCAGTGGTATCACTAGCAAACAACACATTCAAAGAGAGGCTCCCCCCGGCCTGGCACACATTGTTTCACTTCTTTCCCCAAGACATGACTTATGTGACTGATGTAGGGTGATCAGACAGCAAGTGTGAAAAATCGGGACAGGGGGTGGGGGGGTAATAGGAGCCTATATAAGAAAAAAAACATCTAGACTGTCCCTATAAAATCGGGACATCTGGTCACCCTAGACTGATGTGAACTAGGCTCATTCCCTGCACCCTGGTCTTTGACTAGCTGCTCTGTTCTACTGTTCTAGCCTAGGAATCACCTCTGACAGTTATGGGTGAAAGTGTTAGTAATGAGCAATGAGGCCTTTTCTTTCTTTGAGACATAGGGGCTTTCACAAGCCTAACTCCTTGTGCGGAGAGTAGATTCTGTGGCATTCACATGTTGTATAATTTAAACTATATCAAGATTTCCATCATATGAGGCATCCAGGGCCGGCGCTATCACTAGGCAGTCGCCTAGGGCGCCAGGATTTGGGGGAGCGGTGGGCAGCTGCCTCCTGCCTCCCGGCTCCACTCTCAGCCACTGAGCTTGGAGCCGTGAGGTAGCCGCGGTGAGTTGCCCCCCTGCCTCCTGGCTCCACGCTCAGCTGCCGCGGGCGGGGGGCTGAGCTCCCACGGGCAGGGGGGCTGGCTGGAGGGGGGTGGCGTTAGCTGGGGGGGGGGCGCAGGGCTGGTGCAAGGAAGTTTCGCCTAGGGCGCAAAACTTCCTTGCACCGGCCCTGGAGGCACCTGTGTGGGTTTATAACTCTAAATAAATAAATGCTCAATAGTGTCACACAGGTAAAGAGATTCTTCAAGCCTGAAGTGGGAATAGGAAAGGAAATGCATTGACCTGAATTTCTGTATCTTTTCTTCTTGTTTAAACATGGTGTGTCTCCACAGCTTCCACACATCTGTGGTCTTACATGTGTAGCGCATTTCTGTCTTTGTAGGTACTGACATTGTGCAGTGGCTCATGAAGAACCTCAGCATCGAGGACCCAGGTAATATGATTGTTGCAACAGAACAACCTACTAGTAGTGTGTGTGTGGCATTAGATACTAGGTACCTGTCTGCCACTAAGTCTAATGCTAATAAAGCAATGAGGTTGTTGTCATCTGGAGAGGAGTGGGAAGGAAAGGGATATGAATTATATTTACGGTCCCTCAGCATATCAGTGAATTGTAGAACCTTGTCCTGCTAACTTTAGAATCCTATACAATGCTTTCAAGCCATTTGTTAAACATTTACCTAGGTAAAAAGGCCTGTTTTGCTTGAAGACTGGGGCCCTGACTGTACACCTAAGAGCAGATCCTCAACTCGTGTAAACTTGCATAACTCTGAAGTCAACAGAACTTTGACAGTTTACATCAGCTGGGGAGCTATCCCCTGATGTGCAGCTTGCATGAGAGGGAACTGAAGTTGCCACCTGTGCTGCTGAAAGTTGCAGAACAGCATCCCTCTGCCTCAGTGCATTTCCCTCCGAGTAAAGCCCTTTGCTCCCTTTTTATATTTGTTGCCATATTAATAAAGATGCTGTTAGCAGTATAGCATTCCAGCTGCTTGTATAATTTAGAGAAACGATGGGATTCACTGTTGGAAGGGGTTTCTTGTTAGTGGTAATGTACAATGTGCTTTGAATTGAATTTCACAATGTAGAGCAGCGTGACACACTGTAAGCATCAACGGGGACATTAAAATCATCAGGTTAACGTTTTCAGTTAAGTCGTACCAATACTATAAGGTTGGTTTTCACTTTTGTATAATTTGATTGCAAAACTGAGGGGTACACCAAGTCTGACTGTGAGCCACCATCAGATCTGCTGAGAGCAATGGATTTCCTAGTGCAGCAGTTCTGAAACTTTAGTAACCTGAGGACCCCCATTTTGATTTAAAAATTTGCTGCACACCTCCAAGACCCCCACTCAGCCCTAGGACCCACCGCCACTCCACTCCTTCGCCAAGGCCCCACTCCTGCCCCACCTCTTCTCGACCCACCCCTGCCCCTCCTCTTCCCCACCTCTTTCCACCCCCTCCTCCTCCTGTTCCCATTCCCCCTCCCTCCCAGTGCCTCCTGCACGTCGGGGAACAGCTGTTCCCCTGCGTGCAGGAGGCACTAGGAGGGAGGGGGAAGAGTTGATCAGCAGGGCCCACGGACCCCCAGGAGTACCCTTGCAGACCCCAGTTTGAGAAACGCTGCCCTAGTGTACATCTGTCTGACAGATTTCTACTTTTTCCTCCTTTCCCTCTCACAGTGGAAGCAATACACATGGGAAGTCTTATATCAGCACAGGGCTATATCTTTCCAATCTCAGACCATGTTCTTACCCTGAAAGATGATGGAACCTTCTATCGTTTTCAGGTAGGTGAGCCCTCTGCTTCCTACATTGTTGCTTCTATTATCACTGAAATATTTACCTGTACACTGAGTGCTGTTGAAGTTCATACAACACAAAGATCCCTATACTTATTGAGGTCATTTGGGTACAGCCATGAAGTACTAGTGAAGTTCCTTTAAGAAAGTTTGTTCTATAGTCCCAAAGTATGTTTATCTGATGCCTCTGAATCAAAACCCCAAATCTTGAGGTAAGTCATTTTCAGAATCTGAATTTGGTAGCTAGTTTTCTATGTGTAATGGGCTGGAGCAACCCCCAGATCTGAACACATGCAAACACTGCAGTGTTAGAAGTCTGCATCCAGATTTTGCATCTCAGTTCCATGCTCAGTTTTATATTAGGTTAGTTGTATCATCTTTCAATTAAAGCATAGGTTTGGAAGTCAGGAGATCAGGATTCCATATCTGGCTCTGCCACAAAGTCTCTGACCTTGGCAAAAATCACTTAAATGCTCCATGCCTCAGTTAGATTTACCAAGCCATCACAAAACAACTTCTATAATACCTTACTGGTTACCCAGAAGCCAACAAAGCAATCCAGCCTCAGCTCTCCACCCAGACACCCAAGTCAAATATGATGAGGATTACTGAAAATCTTATTCATCATATAAGAAAGTTCTACCAATCCCAAAGGATCAGACACATTACCTCCCAGATCTTTAGACAATAGACACATTACTATTTCAGATCTTACACAAATACACACTTACATCCAATTCTTATTAACGAAACTAACATTTATTTAAAAAGAAAAGAGAGACAAAGTGTTGGTTAAAAGATCAGTATAGATACAGACTTGAGTACAGTTCTGAGATCAGATTCATAGTCAAGATGGTGAGCTTTGTAATTGCAAAGAGTTCTTTCAGAATTAGTCCATAGGTTATAGTCCAATGTTCATATTCATGGTGATCCAGGTAGGACTGGAGATCTCAGTCTTAGGATGTAAGCTTCCCCTGCATGAAGCATCAAGCAGCTCTGAGATAAAAAGGATCAGGACCCTAGATATTTTTGTACAGTTCCAGGCCTTCTTTTGACAGGTCGGAGTCCTTAGGTGAACAATAGGCAATCATGGAGACTTTGAAGTAGACCTATTTCCTAAGCATCACCGGTAACTAGCTACATGGATTAACATAAGGCAATTAATTGCTCGTTCTTCCACCATTCATAGGTGATTTGTTATACATTTCAAAGAGAGATGAATACAGTGATATTACTATGTTTACAGTTCATTTAAATGTTAAGATGTCCTTTTGATCTCTGAATTAACAGTATATGGCATAGACCAGGACTGTTTTACTACATTGTTAACCTCTAACAAGATACGAGTACACAGATGCAATTAGTATCACCTCTAATTTCTAACAACGTAGGATTGCATTTTAAAGTTCTAGCCTATCTACCATGGAATGGCCCTAATTACTATTCACATACTTTTCTAACATCTCTCTAAAGGTTGGATCTGGGTTATTTATTCTGCAGGATGTTTAACCCTTTCTGGACTTGCATCATACTTTGTATAAGATTTGTTGCAATTATATAACAGTGGTAGCAACAATGATTTGCATGGTCGTATTTTAATCAGATAATGTCACAGTAGGATTTGAACTAAATATTTTTTGACACCTCCATGTGCTCATTAACAGTTCCTTTCACTGCTCCTTGGCACAAAGATCTGTCTTCTTACATGCATGCAAAGTGCTATGCCCACCATTTATAATAATAGAGCACTGTAACTCATGTTCCTACAGAGGAGTTACTCTTTTGTGCATATTAAAACTGCAATGTAACTACCATCTAGTTAATATTGTTGTAATTAATTGTAGCAGAAAGTTTAAGCTGGGTGGTTACAGTGTTCTCTCCTGAGCAGAATGGAAAACCAGTGATGTTAGTTTGAGTCCTGCTTTCAAAATTACAATATTAGATTGGGCTTTGAAATTAGGCAAAACTGATTTGCCCATTCTTAATCTGAATTGTATTGTCCGGTTAATTTAGAATGTAAATTGGGGCAGGAGACTGTATCTTCCTCTGTTTTGTACAGTGCCAAGCACATTAACAGTGCTCAAAACCCAATGATATGTACAATGAGTAAAAAGGCCACAAGAATGTTCTCTCACTCCTTAACGATGGTAAGAGCAGGTTCTTTTGGAGTGAGGAAGGTTGTGGGGGGATGGGCGAACAGGCCGATACTCAAATGTAGAGCCGGGGGTGTCTAAAGATAATCTGAATATTAGGAACCCCGAATCACTGTACTGGTCTCTTCATCTATCCCTAGGCACTGAATGCAGAGAAGGTTTGCCGATACCCTACTGATGACCCAGTCCTGTGTCCACTGAAGTCAATAGCAGTATTTTCATTGACTCTATAAGAACAGGGTTTGGACTTTAGGCTGTCAGGGGCATCATAATATTTATAATTTTCAGCTGCATTAAGGTTTGTTGTTGTTTAAGCTGAAATGAAATTGTTAAAATATAAAGTGCTGTTTTTCAGGCCCCATACTTTTGGCCTTCAAACTGCTGGGAACCAGAAAATACAGACTATGGTGAGAATAAAATATGTTAGTTTTTGAAAATTCCTGTTGAAAGTGTCAGAAGTAACACTGTTGCCCTGTAGAAATTATTTATTAGTGGTCTACAACATTTCATGCTCGGAGTTTCCTCTTCAACTCCAGATAAGGGCCATATCATATGCCATCCTTACATTAGGTGAAATCCCAGCTGCATTGAAGGCAATGGGAGTTTGCCATTAACTTCAATGGGGCCAGGATTTCACCCATTGCGTAGCACCTTTCTTCTCAAATAGTCCTATTGATTTTAACAGGACTACTTGGGGTGTAAGATGATAATCAATGTGAAGGTATAAGTATCTCCCTCATAAGAACTAGTAGGGTCTAGTAGCATAAAGATTGCTTCTGTGGTGGAATACTCTCTGTTCTGTAGCTGAATTTGAACTGTTAGTCAATAAGCATTAATCCTGTTTGGGCACTGAACTGGCTGCTTAATAAACAGTTATCTAACCAACAATAACATACCAATAGCAGTGTCAAACAAAAATTAAGCTTTTCTGATACATGGCATTAGAAACTTGAAAAGGGAAAATATGTTTAAATTATTAGATAACTGGTGACAGAAGAATAACAACAATGGTTTATGAGCTAATAAACCACAGTGCACTATATTAAACATCCGAGTGGCTGACGACAGGAATAATGCATAAATAAAATACAGCAGTGTTTTGTCTTTAACTGTCTCTGTGCATTATTACTCTCTCTTGTAGAACTATACTGTTCTCATATCTACATGATAAAATCAGTTATTCCATCCCACTGTGGCATTGCATCTGTGTGCTCATAAAACAAGGGCTTCTGGAAGTTGTTTCTTTAAAAAATCTCTCAGTAACTAAGGCCAATTTATAACCAAAAAAAATCATCCCCTCCGTCCCCTCCCACCCCCCACCCCGCCTGGCAACAATCATTCATCACTGTGGATCTTGGAAATAATATTTGGTAGGGTAAATGGGAAGCCCGTAACCATGTGTAGAGCTCATTTGCAATCCCCACATACAGTGATAGTTATTAACATCTTTCTATGTTTGCCTGAGTGTAGGGAACATCTACGAAAAGCCATGGTAAGAGTTGCAGTAATGTTAATTATTTACAAAGGCATTTCTAAATATTTTAATGGTAACCACTGTATATAATGTACGTGCACAGTTACACTGAAAATACTTTCTGTACGTATCATTGTAACAATCTGGAAACAGAAGATTTTTTTCTCTAGCATTAAGTAAAAAATTGGATGTAGATGTCAGATTATTGTACTGCAATGCATTGTATGTAATAGTGCCCCTCAAAGAAAGGCCTTCTGTGACCTGCCCCAAGGCTGAAAACATGCTGCAGATTAATTAGCTTTGAGCCCCTTCGGGCTCATTTTCACGTATCCAATATCAGCATTTGTAGATCAGTTAGGGATGTCCATGTGGATTCTTCAGAATCCTGAATAAAGCCAAAACTAGCAGTTTTCAGCTAAACCCAAATAAAACTGAAGTCTCAGTAGCTGTCTATACATTTTTTTACCTGCATTTTTGATGCCTCAAAGACATTTATGGGTCTGAAACTGGCTTTCTGATGATAGTTCAGTCCTTGGAACGTGGAAATACCCTCAGATGACTAGATCTGGAATTATTTTGACCCTATAAATGGCTGATGAAACTACTGTTGAAATATATAAATACCAAGAATAGCAATACTTGAATTAATCCGGTTTGGTCACTGGGCCTCTAATGCAATATCTGAATCTCCTCTGTAGAGCTAGTTGGAAAATATTCTGTCAATTTTTAACAGAAAATTGGGGTTTTAACTAAATGAAGTTTTTTGTGTGTGTGGAAAGTGTCTGTTTCAAAATTTTCATTTTTTCAGAAAATCAAAAAGCCATGTTTTTCAATGAAAAGTTGACATTTTCTATTGAAAATTTTGATGAAAAAAGTAATTTCCTTCAGACAAAACCCTATTTTCTGACCAGCTCTACTTCTATAGACTGTGGGATAAATTGTATCCAGCCCTGAAAGAGATTAGGCGAGGGTGTAAAATAGGGACTTTTACCACATTCAGATCCAGGTTCAGATTTCAAAGACCTCAAAAATTGGAGACATGGGCCCATGTTATGTAGTTTGGATCTTAATCTGAACTTGACCCAGCTCCTGTGTAGGGTGGGATTCTATGTTCTGGTTTCAGCCCATAATAGAGGTGAGGGGCCAGTTGCAAAGTCCTGATGCTAACTGCATCAGAATGCAGGATGGTACAGAATACATTGGGCCCATATCAACCCCCAGTATATACACTCTCAGCAATTGCTATAGTAACTAGTTGTGGTGTTGGACAAAATGATTTTAAATGGGAATAAGCAGATGGAACTGCTGAATCTTAAAAGCAATTAATCAGATCCAAAGAGGCGCTCAGCTCCTCTCAGGATTTGGCTCAAATTGCTATTTTCATATCAATAATCTGAATACTTTTTCAATAAAAAAGGGAAAGGAAATGCAGATGATATACAGGGCCACTCCCAAGAACAGTCCTCTCACTCCCCGTGCTCTAGATGGGAGAAGGACTCAAAAAGTGGGTGAGGAGGTAACAGGGTAATGGCTCTGACCCTTTCCACACCAGCTGTGCAGGATGGCAAATGCACAGATGAGAGCATCTTTCACCAGCCCCAGTAGCAATTATGTCTTTCTGAGACTTGACTCCTCCTTGGGCACCACCCCATACCCAGGGCTTTGTTGATAAAGCCATAAGATAGCCCATAAAATGCAAGCAGAGCTATGTCTAAATAAAATGGCTTTTTTCATGCTTATTAATTGAGATGTCTCCAGATCTTTAAAGGTTGTAGCCTCCTATGGGACTTGAGACCCCTACCGTGCACAGGAAATGCTAGCTAGGTATCTTGCTCTATCATTCCTTAGGTCAGGTTTAACTATGTGAATGAACAATACATGCACAACAATGTTTTTGGTTGTTGTTTTTTTCCATCCTGTAGTAACTGCCTTTTTCTGAATTGTTTTCATTATGGCTCTCCCCTTAGCCATCTATCTTTGCAAGCGGACCATGCAGAACAAAGCTAGGCTGGAGCTGGCGGATTATGAAGCCGTAGGTATACTGATGTTACAGTTCATGGGGAGGGAGCAATGCTTTGTTTGAAAACTGAATCTTTCTTCTTAGTGATTTGAATTCACCTTCAGCAGGGAGCTCTCTGTTTTATTATCACTATTATTTTATTTTATTTATTTTCAAAATATTCTATTGGTTAATCCTTGAGAGAATATCAAACTCATAAATGAGGATGTCCATGATACACATTTTAGTGTCTCAACTTTAAGTATCCACAGCATACTCCTTCAGAGATCTAGGGCAAGTTGCATAAGAGCTTACACTGGGGCTGTTTTTCTGGTTAACTTATGTCTTCTCTCAGTTACACCAGATTTACCTGGTGTCACTCCATTGACTTCAGTGGAGTTACTCCTCATTTACACCAATATACTGTAGGCGTAGTTACGTTTTCTTTTGCCTCTTTACCAGCTACTGCTGATTTCCTGAACCCAATTCAGGACCACACTTAAGCATGTACATAATTTAAGGCATATGATTAAGTCACATAGAATTCAATGCAACTTAAGCACATGCTCAAATGGTCTCCTGAATGTACATGAACTTAGACTTATGTATGTATGGACTTCTGGGGTAAATGGGTGCAATTCTATGGCCTGTTATACAGGAAGTCAGACTAGATTGTCTAATGGTCCCTTCTAGCCTTGGAGTCTGTGAATGTATGAACCAACATGTATGTGTTTATGTGCTTTCCTGAATTGGAGCTATAGCGATAATGGGCTGTAGTGGTAGAACCAATAATATCTTACCAACCAGTAAAAAGTTAAAACATTTTAACCCAGAGTGAGTGACAAGAGAAGAGGAGGATCAAGCTAATAGTGTTCTATGTCTCCATATCTCTGTGCACGTGGGTGTAAATTTGACTTCGGAATACCTGTCAGTGTTCTGAAGTTAATTTTAGAAATGGGTTTGAACTTGGAATTCGAGCCATATCCCAAACCCCACCTTACATTCTGATCAAGTTCAGATCCAGCCCCAAACTTTGTGGCTCAGGCCTCTCACTGTAATGGTCATGGAGCAGAAACCTAAACTGAACCTCAGACTTAGACAAAGTTTGGATCTGGATCCAAACGTAAGCAGCTTGGGCCTATCTCTAGTTATTTCCATTGTCCTGAGAAATAATCAGTTTCCTTTCATGAATTGCCCTGACAATACCCACACTTCAGTCCTCTGCACTGTGGAATGCTTTCAGAGTTAATAATCCACTGAACAACTGAGGAATGGCCATCCTTTATGAAACAAGTACGGCCGGAAAATACCCTCCCTCCACCCGCTCCCAGCCACCCCACAAAAGCAAAGCGTGCAAGTAGCAGTCAGCTGCTATCAGAATGGGAAGTTGTTAGTTCCAAAAACTTTCACAGTATTGTCTTGTAGAAAGTACACCGAGGAATACATGGGAACAAGTACAACACTGTTTTATTAGTAGAGCTCTGGCAGTCTGTTTACCTCCTCTTACAACTCTTGCTTGGGTCCTTCCTGTTCCTGCTATGTGGTGGCTTGAAAGGGACACACACACCATTGCATTCACATTCATATTATACTTTGCCTACTGAGACAATTTACCAATATTAATTTCAGTGTTTTGAGCTTTCCAGGTTAAAAAAACTGTAATAATTTAGTTCTTAAATTGCAGTTATAATTAGTGTGATTAATTGTTCACTTTATTTGTTTCTCTTATCAGGAAAACTTAGCAAGATTGCAGAGGGCTTTTGCAAGGAAGTGGGAATTCATCTTTATGCAAGCAGAGGCTCAAGTGAAGTAAGTATTCCCAGTTCAGTGAACTGGAGGAGTCTTTAGAGCTTTGTTGGGGAAGGGGATTGGATTAAGACAATGTTTTCCAGTTAAAGCCTTTTCCAAAACTAAACTCGGGATTTATTGGTAAATTCTAGTCCCTGTCATGCTGGAAACAGCATAGGGCTAATTCACGAGATCACATACCATGAGGGAAAAATGCCAGGATAAAGATGGGTCTAATCATCTGTGCGCAGGTCTGGAAGCCAGGAACTCCTAAGCTTCTTGCTCTTGTTCAGGTCTCTTACCATTTGTGCCTCAATTTTCCATTTGGTATAAGTGGGAAGAATAATCCCTACCATGCAGGTGTATGAGTTAATGTTTGTAAAGTACTTTGAAGATAAAAAGTGCTGCCATTTCTGCAGTAGCTGTAAAGTTGGGATTCACACAGTACATTTGTTTTATAAATATCCCCAATTATTTTTCCCACTGAATAAATCGAATCCCAGAAAACTCAGTTATATTGTATCCATACTAACTGACCTCCTTTTGCTACCAAATCATTGTGGACTATAATGTAATACTTCCATAAGGCTTACTCATATTTTACAAGAAGTAATTTTTTTTTACCCTCCTTCTCCTGTCATTCCACCCAGAACTGGGAATCCACAGTTTACCTCCTCTTTACCCATGATCACAATGTGCAGTCTCTTAGTAGTATATGCAACATGACATTGCTACTGCTACAATATGTGCATGGTTCTGGGTTTGTGAAATTAGGGTGCTTAGAAGTCTGCATGTCCATGTTGCAGAAGGAGTTGTCACAAACTACAAGGAAGATGAAGGTCACATATTAGTGATACAGAATACAGATATTTGTATTCTTGGGGAAAAAACAAAAAAGCAAAGGGAATTTGCACTTTCAGAATCAAACAGCAAATCAAATGTTACAAAATGAAAAGAGATTGTTACTTATTATTATGTATGTGTATATATGCGTGTGTATATCTATATTTGTAGTACTTCGTTGATTAACACAGTAATTAAATTGTAATTATGGACCATTTAAGAACATGGTAATTATCCTTAAAATAACGTGGTAATTAAGGGATTATTTCAGTTCAGAATACTAGTATGAGATGAGAAAATTGGAAGTTACAATAATAATTAGTCTTTGAGATACTTAAAGGTTCACTGCCAAGATAAAAATCATAATCAAACAAAATTATTTACTTCTGTCACTAGTAGCATAGATCATTACAACTGGAAGGATTTTAAGTCTTGTTTTCTTTTCACTATCAATGATGTTTGTTTACTTTTTCTCCGTTTGATTCACTTGGAACAGTAAAACTCAGCTGGTTGCTATCACTTCCTGTTGCTAGTTGGCTTCATTTATTGGATTTTAGGAACTACTCCAGTGCTGTTTGGGCTTAGGTTTCCAGCACTGCAAAGTAAGATTTAAACTGAAAAACTACAAGCATCTGGAAACATTCTTTTTCATATCAAGTTTTGTACTCCCCTCCCCCATCTTACATATAGAATTCCATTGGTGTATTTACCTGTAGGCTGGACATGCCAAAGCCCTGGGCAGCATTAAATGAGCAATAATATTCAATGTGGACTTCAATGAGAGGTGTGGTCGCTTAGTATTTTGAAAATCAGGCCACCTGCTTAGTGGATTTCGTTGCAATGCTTGAAAATCATGGCCTTAATGCAATTAATTATATTGTGTTTTCATAATTCAATATTTCTAATTTTTTAAAAATTGTAATCAATGGCACATTCTTGGAGATTGTATATATAAAAAAGCCCAGATCCTGAATTGTGTTGCAACCATTTTATGCTTTACTACTAGAGCAAAGCAGCCCTAAAGTCGGTGTAACCAGCCACAGGAGGATTACCCACTATGGGCATGGGAATCTTCAAATGGTGTAAAGCTGGCATAACATCTCCTATTCAATCCCGTACACCTTTGTCTGGCATAAGGGGCTAGGCTGGAAGAAAGTGGGCTGTATCTGAGGGCTTGTCTTCACTATGGGGGTAAGTCAACCTAAGTTACGCTACTCCAGCTACATGAATAATGTAGCTGGAGTCGATGTAGCTTAGGTCGACTTTCTCTGGTGTCTTTACTGCGTTGCATCGACAGGAGATGCTTTCCCATCGATTTACCTTACTCTTCTCGGGGAGCTGGAGTACCGGAGTCAACTAGAGAGTGCTCTGCCATCGACTTAGCGGGTCTTCACTAGACCTGCTAAATTGACACCCGCTGCATCGATTACAGCAGTGCGATCTCCCCAGTAGTGAAAACAAGCCCTGAATCTCTTATCCTCAGCTGCCATGCCCTAGGCCAAGGATCTCAAAATCAAATCACCAGGAGGGCCACATGAAAACTAGTAAATTGGCCCGAGGGCCGCATCACTGAAACCTTTTCATACAATGATACAAAAGTATAGTCAAAAATGAAAAAAATGAAGAGTAATATAGTATGCTATTAAAAGTCAATGTATTAACTTTTTAAAAACTGTAATGCAAAGAGGGGTTTTAATAAAATATAAACACTCAGTAATGTTTGGTGCTTGGCTGCCAGTGGAGTCAGCGCCTATGGCGGGCCACAGGAAATAACTCCGCGGGCCGCGTGTTTGAGACCCCTGCCCTAGGCCCATTGACAGCCACCTGAAGGCTACTCTAACTGTATGCTAGGTGACCCAAAACTGGGGGAGCACAAAGCCTTTGCATACCACCCTCCCAGGTTGCACTATGTGTAGCCAAGGATCTGGATCATTGTCTCCACCTCATGATGCTATGTTCCAAGAGGTGATGTTATAATTTCACTTATAGGTCTGGCTGGGGATCAACAACTGATTGCAACCACTCCAACAAGGGGTGATGGTGATAAAGATAAATAACTAATAACCCCCACAATGATGGGTTTTCTCCAAACTACTACTTTAAATTATAATTTAAAAATAGTGTCAATAAAGATGCTGAATTGAGAGCTTTAAAAACGGACACCCTCTGTATAGGAACAAAACAGGTACACAGTATGTAGTGCCAGTGCAGGCTTCCACCACACTCCTCCATCAATATACTTCAAACATGTTCTGAAGGGACCACATTATGTTTAAAGGGGATTGTTCATTCTCCTTGTCCCATTCAGACTTGTCTTCTGAAATTCCTTTAAAGGGTATCAATGCCAGTTTTGATGGTGCTACTGTTATTTATGAGGTGGGGAACTGTCCATGAGGAATTTGCAATAATTCTGTTAGTATGTCCCATGTGGAACAATTTTGTGAAGTCATGTGTTTATCTGACTTGTTGGATCCTGATACAGGACAGCCATTAAGTTCATGTGTAACTTTTAAGTAAACAGACTTCAGGGGGACTCCTCACATGCTTAAAGTTAAGCGCCAATTTAAGTGCTCCGCTCGACTGGGACTGGGAAATCTGGTGTCAGAAAGGCTATTCACTTCCAGGTGCAGAGCAGATGTTAACAAAAATGTTCTCTCATTAAAAACAAAAGATCGGGTCCAAAAATCCAGGGGAAAATTGGGAACAGGTCAGAAAAGTGAAGTCGTGGATTGTTTCATTTCTTTATTTCCCCAGAATTGACAGAAAAAAGGATAAAACTGAAAGGAAAATTTTGGACAGCCAAGAAAGAGCATTTTGGGATGTGCACAGGCCAGTGGTAAGTCTCTTTAAATTACACTACTTAGCAAACCTAGCAATGTTGGATATGCTGCATGGAGAGGTTAGCTTTAAAACCGCTAAACAGATTTTCTACACATTTCAATTGTCCATTAGGAAATCTTCAGAACAAGCCAAGTTTGAACAAAATTGTTTCAAAAGTTTTAGATTTGTACATGCACAACATTTCTGATTTGAACATAAAGTATAAGTGTAAAGTTTTTTTTTTTCATAAGTAGAATTCAAAAGCAGTTAAAGTTTTCTAGAAAAACTCAGCTCCGAGCTGAGACCAAGTAATTTCAGCCTGAAAGGAATTTGTGTGCTGAAGTTATGAGCAACCAAATTGGATGCTGAGATTCAACTTAATTAACATATGCAGTTACTGATTAATGAATATGATTTATAGTACACACCTTAAAGAAAGCATTTTGAAAAAGATCCTATTATGTATTTTTGTAACAATATTTATGCTGCAAGCAAAGGATGAAAACTGTTTTTTTATTATTGCTTTCCAGTGGGAGGAGGTGGTCTGTACATTGTTAACATCAATGGTAATATTATGAATGTCCCTTTCTTAGCCAGGCTGCGTGAACACAACAGAAATGGACATCAGAAAGTGTCGCCGTATGAAAAACCCACAGAAGGTCAAAAAGGTCAGGTTGTTTTTTTTCAGAACAGTAACAACTATGTTTTACACCAACAGTATGTTGAATCTTTCAAATGAGAATTTCAAAGTAATTTACAAATATTAATTAAGCCTCCACATTTGTAAGTAAGTTTATGATGTTCATTTTACAAATGGACCAGTACCAGACCAAGTCTTGGCAGAGTTGAGAACAGCACTAGGGAGTTCTGACTCTCAGACCCCTGCTGTAGCCACTAGACAGCACTCTTTTCGAATTAAGACCAGATTATTTTTTTCTTCTGCTTGTGATAGTCATTGTTTTCATTTTGTGACCATGGAGCTCCCATTTTAACAAATATAGGCAAACATAAATGAACTGTTGCATATCAGCATGATGGTCCAAAACATGTCAATATGCTGGCTATTAAATGTCATCATAACCTTTCAATTTTTATACAAATGTCAAATAAAGAAAAAAAATAATTGAACAAAAAGATCCCTGCTATTGCCTTCAGTACCTGACAAATAAATGCACTACCAGTGATTTAATGTTTTACTGTTGTGTTGTTGCTTTTGTTTTTTAAGGTTTGTGGAAAACTTGGCTCATTGACACCAAATTAACCCTATTTTCAGTGCATCAAACGCTCAGGGTTAAAAGTTATTTCCCTACGTTCTCTTAAAGTTGTTTAGTATCCTGTTTAGGAGACAATTGAGTTAGAATTGGATTTCCACCCCTATCTTTTCCTGCCCCCCCATCTCAATTACTGATACTACAAACATAAACACACATGCATAACTTCATGCACACGACAGTCTCCTGAAGCCTGTATACTCCAAAAAATGCATGACAACCAAAGTATCACTTCTCAAATATAAATGTCTCCATTCATTGTGGAAATGCAATAGACTTGTAGAGTAGAGCAAAAACCAGTTATTTTATATCTAGATAAGAAAAAGAGGGTTTGATTGACTGAAAATGAGGAAATGTAGAATAAGCAAGCAGATATTGAGAATTTTTGAAGTAAGTGTCAAGATTTGTTAATCAAAAGATACACATTAGCAGAGATGAAGCCTTCATCAAAAATATGAGTTTCATAAAATGTAGAAGTTTCACTTTTGCAACTAACATACTAAGGTAGGGAATCAGAAGAAAAACCCTCTCATGTACCTCTGATTATCAGGCAGAGATTTGTATTTGTTCTCAGTTGGGCTCGTCAGAGAGAAATCATAATTTTCAATTAACACAGCTACAGCTATTCATCACTCAGGTATTTGTATATAGAACCTCATTTATTAATTTTGTTCCAGATTTTAGAGTTATTGATCTCTGAAAAGGTAACAGTAGACAGTTGCTGGCTCATTACTTGACTGTTTTTGTGCACAGATTTTCCTTACGTATGTAACAATAAAGCTCTGTAATTTCTCGTGTTATTTGTTTCAGTCAGTATATGGGGTTACAGAAGATTCTCAATCTCAAAGCCCTGTACATATGCCCTCCCAACCCATACGAAAAACTACAAAAGAGGACTTCCGAAAACAAGTAAGTAGACTGCCCTAGAACAACTCCTCCAAGAACTGAGTACATTATTTTCAAAAAGATGTTTTATTTTTATTGAAATATCAATAAAACCAGAAACATGCTTATGTTTCCTGGTGCAAAACAACAGAAATGTAAGGTGATGTTGGCATGCTTTGAACAAAGTAGCATGTATCAAAAGCTAAATATGAAAGAGGACATGCAGATAAATTGAGATGAATGCTACATGCCATATTCTCTTTTCAAATTAACAGAGTGGCTCTCAAGTCCAAAATTCCACTCACCTTACCTGTCCACAGGCAGCATTTCCCATAAAATGTTACAAATGTGTGTGTGCAGGTTTATTTTAAATAATTATAACTTTTAAATATATTCCAGTCATCCAATCAGGGAGTAAATGCAATGCCATGTGACCAACACCACGCCATGAATAGCAAATAGGCAACACAAAGAGTTTGTGTACAACCCACAGTCTGAAAATTATTTGGCAAATACTTTCAAAGAATGAATACATTCAACAAAAATCAGAATGGGTTTGCAAGGAACCCCTCAACCAAATTTATAAAGAATTTTATGTGTGTTGTACCCTCTATAGCCATAGTTTTGCCTCTCCTTCAGGTCACCAGGGATACTGAAAAAGTGGATGGTATTGATAAGGGAGGAGGTGTATCCAAAGCAGCTGGAGGTTCTGCTCATTCAGTACTGCTTCCACAGGCAGGGCTTCCAGGGAACTTCCAGTAGGAATAAAAAGCTGTTTTCTGCAGTAGAACCCCCCTGGGGAAGGCAGGCACCGTACCACCAATGTATAGCTAGAGCTGAATATTAAGGGGTAATGCAGTTATGATCAGAATCCCTCCAGGGCACAGCCAACCAAACGAATGCAGGCAGGGAAGGGCAACTTACATGTCCCTGTTCCAACACAAGTAAAGCTGTCCCACTGTTGTGTTCTCTGACACCCGGGAGAGAACACATGGTTATTCCTTGCAAACTGATATGTCACTTGAAATGCAAAGCCAAGACTGCATCATGATACAATCAGTGGATGGTCTAGAAAGGAGCACAGGAACCTGTGCAGAAGGGGGCGGGGCGGGCACTGGTGCCACAACTGTGGCCTACCCCCTCTGCTCCTCTTCCCCTGGGTTCCTGTTCCCTGCTCCCCTTCTCCCCTCAAGACCCTGGCCAGGATGCCTGAGAACAGTCCCCTGGGGCACACCACCCAGGGCAGGTAGTGGTTCCGGAGCTCCCTACAGTGGCCTTGGCTCTCTGGACGGCTCTTACTATGGCCCAGCTCCAGCTCACGGGGAAAAGAGGAAGCGCAAGGGGCTGGGCCCTGTGGCAAGTCAGGGCTAAGGCCCACCTCGGCCCCCCTACCGGGAAGAGGCTGGCATTGCTAGCAGGGACTGTCCTTTGTGGCCGGGGAGCTGATCACCTCATCAGCTCCCCCACTGTGAAGCTCAGCCTCTGCCACCACCTCGCCACGCCTGCCCGACTATGCTCATGTTAAAGCGGAGGGGTGGGGGGAGAGAATGCCCCCCTGGTCTCTCCGGTTCCAGCACCCTTGGATCTAGATCTGCTGGGTTGTTAATCTCTTTTAATCGTCATCTCTTTCCCCAGATAACCTTTCTGAATGTGCAGATAGACAGACACTGTTTAAAAATGTCCAAAGTAGCTGAAAGGTGAGTTTCTTGATTTACATAATTATAATGCTCTCTTGTTGATTTAGTATTTCTATTAATCATCTCAGATGATCAACTTTGACATTTTTCCATAAAGTTATGATGCAAGGCTATGTACAGAGGATGATAGCAGTTCCATTTCAGTTACAAAATTTCCCAGTTCACTTTGTATGAAAAAGAATGTTTTTTACTGCTCTTTACTCCTGTTAGCCAGAGCAGCTCTGGGAGGATGAGCTGTGTTCTCTTCTGAATCATGCATCATCTATGTAATTTCAATTGCAGAGCCAGATTCTGCCCACACTTGCAGCTTTTCAACCTCACTGAAGACACACGGGTTGCACCTGTGCAAACCAGGGCATTTTTTTAAGACAGTGGGTCTCACCCAGGGATCCATGTACCCCTGGGGTTACGCAGAGGTCTTCCCAGGGGTACATCAACTCATCTAGATATTTGCCTGGTTTTATAACAGGCTATATTAAAAGCACTAGTGAAGCCAGTACAAACTGAAATTTCATACCAACAATGACTTGTTTATACTGCTCTATATACTATACACTGAAATATAAGTAAAAGATTTATATTCCAGTCAATTTTTTTTATTATTATATGGTAAAAATGAGACCGTGAGCAATTTTTCAGTAATAGCGTGCTATGACCCTTTTGTATTTTTATGTCTGATTTTGTAAGCAAGTAGTTTTTAGGTGAGGTGAAATTTGGGGGTACGCAAGACAAATCAGACTCCTGAAGGGGGTACAGTAGTTTGGAAAGGTTGAGAGGCACTGGTTTAAGGCATTAGGGTCACACAGATGCAAATGTCGGCGCAATTTATCCTGTGGAATCTTTATTGCTGGTGATGAAGCATGAGCCAGAAAAGAACCTTCTTGAATTGATCATCCTAGTGAGAGTCTGCAGGGCTGGCAGTTAGAAAACAGCAGCTTAGTTACTTGTAAACAGAGAAAATTTGCAATGGAATTTTTGATACAAATAGGGATCCCAATAATGCTATGTAGAGTTGTTTTGCAGAGCAGAACTGTACTGTAATCTAAAGCAATGGAACAATGATCATTATATTTTTTGCAGTACCAGGTGAAGGCTGGTCCTTTATAGAAAAATAATTGAGAAACATTGGGAATTTGCCATGTTTAAAACAAATTAAAAAGACATTACCTTGCAAAGTGCTGTGCTTCACAGAATCAGCTCCTGCCTTCAATATATTTATACTGAATTAGGCAAATTAAGAAGGCACATGCTTAAAAGTAAGTCCCCTGTTGAGTCATCAAAACTAACCATTTAAATGGAAATGTAACTAATTAAAAAGAAAACGTTCAAATGTTTCATAGGACCTTGCATAAATGTAATGATATTTTGCTGTATTGAAAATGATCACATCCATATTTATGCTCTAGGCTTTTTGAATCCATTCTTCCCATTGACAGTTAGCAGCTGAATTTTGTGCTTTATAGTAAAGGTCATTTTGTATAGATTTAACCCATAAGAATGTTGATATCATGAGGCAGTAACAATCTCCAGACAGGTAATTTGTAGACAAACAAATTTATCTTTTGTATAGTTTTGCAAGAATTATATTAATTCTGAAGGATAAAATCAGTAGAACTCATTCATTTATTAACACTGAGCATACATGTTCCTCAAGTAGAGCTGAACTGTCATTATTAATAGTAGTATTTATTAATGCCAAGATTTTAAAAAGTAAATAGTTTATTTCAACTGGAGCTAGACAGAAAATTGTTTCCTGTCCCATGAGAATTTGAGATTTCAAGACATTTTCCCATCGAATTGGGACAAGTCAAAATCTCAAACTTGTTTACAAATGGATAAGCTGGAAAAAAATTCAGATCAGAACAATTTAAATGTTTTGTTTCAATAATTTCAAAACGTTCTGTTTTTATTTCAGCAATTAAAAAAACAGGAACAAAAACCTTCTTTAACTAAATTAATTTAACTAAAATTTCAAATTAAAAAGTTTTTTTAACCAAAAAAAGAAACTTTTGTTTCAAAAATGTTCCTGTCCTATTAATTTGGTGTATGCAATCCAGTCAAGCCAAGCCAGAGTGTTCTTATCAACAATGTTCAAGGCACGAAGACCTCCAGGAAGTAAAGGTCATTTTTCTAGTCCTGAAGTGTACAGTCTGAGGCCTATCCTGCTCCCACTGAAGTCAATAGGTGTGGTAGTATTTACCATAGGTAACTGTAAGACATAAGGAAAACAGATACAATAGAACCTCAGAGTTACAAACACCTCAGGAATGGAGATTGTAACTCTGAAATGTGCATAACTCTGAACAAAACGTTATGGTGGTTCTTTCAAAAGTTTACAACTGAACATTGACTTAATACAGCTTTGAAATTTTACTATGCAGAAGAAAAATGCTGCTTTCCCTCTTTTTTTTAGTAGTTTATTTTTAACACAGCACTGTGCTGTATTTGCTATTTTTTTTCTTTGTAATCTTTGCTGCTTCCTGATTGCATACTTCCAGTTCCAAAGGAGTTGTGTTGTTGTTGACCGATCAGTTTGTAACTCTGGTGTTCAGAACTCTGAGGCTCTACTGTAGCAGACATTGGAAGGCAGGGGGAAGGACAAGAGTTGCAGCAATAAAACCAGGAGGTTACTTTGGTAGGTTATTATAGGGCTATATGTTTCTTTTACAGTCAAATCTTGAGATTTGTTCTGGGATTTAGAGGCATAGTGAACGGGGCCAGGAAGAGAATCCCAGACATGGAGAGCTCAGTAGCGTAGCCAGGCAGGGAGCAGGGGGAGCAGCCGCTCCCCCGTGAGGAGAAGCGGCGCCTTAAAAAGCACCGCCCGAGCCCCGCTGCCTGAGCCAGGCTCGGGCAACGCTTTAAAAGACCCGCAGATGGCTCCCCGCGGCTGCAAGAGCTGCAGTCCTTTTAAAGCGCCGCCCGAGCCTGGCTCCGGCAGCGGGGCTCGAGCGGCGCTTTAAACGGCCCGCGGCTCCCCTGAGCTCCGCTGCCGGAGCCGGGCTCGGGCGGGGATTTAAAAGGCCCATGGCTCCCCGCGACTGCAAGAGCTGTGGGCCTTTTAAATCCCCACCCGAGCCCTGCTGCCAGAGCCGGGCTGGGTTGGGGGGGCGCGCTTTAAAAGGCCCGCGGCTCCTGCCGCTGCGGGGAGCCGCAGGCCTTTTAAAGCGCCACTGCCGGAGCCGGGCTTGGGCGGGGATTTAAAAGGCCCACCGCTCCGCAGCGGCTGGAGCCCCGGGCCCTTTAAAGCGCCGCCGGGTGAGTATAAGGGGAGCCTGGGGAGGCGCCTTTTTATAGCGCCGCTCCCCCTGTGCTCCAGACCTGCCTACACTACTGGGAGAGCTACACTGAATGAGGTGCAAAGACCAGAGCAGGAGAAGATAATAAATGGGGTGATTAGTTACGTGACTGGTCAGAAGAGAGGGCAGATGAGAAGGAATGAGCTGATGTGAACAATTATCTGAAACAACAAATGTTGTCTCTCGAGTCAGCATGTAAAATGCTGAATGCACAAGGACCAGTTCTGTTCAGTAAGAAGGTGCAATTATTACAGTCACTGTCAGAGTAAGTCCACTCTTTAAGAGATTAAGCTGACAGTGTGGCAGTTTAGCATGCTACAGCACAACGGAGACTTCCTTCCTGTGCTCTCCTTTAGACAGCTGAATAATGAGAGCAGCACCCTGTGCAACACCAACTGGCATTTTTTCAGTTCAGTATAAAGGTATTTCAGGACAGCCATGAGAGAACTCTGAGGTGGAGGTGGGGGGTGGGGTGAGGGCAAGGGAAACAAGTTGCAGTGTTAGCAAGACATAATACAGTCCAGCCACTCAACCTGCATGTGCCTTGTGCTCTAACTGAAATACCCACCTCGCAGAGTCCTAGATCCTGAGCTCCAGCCCGAGCCCAAACGTCTACATCACAATTAAACAGCCCCTTAGTCCAAGCCACTGGCACGGGCCAGTCACAGGTGTCTAATTGCAGTGTAGACATACCCTGAATCTCCTGTACAGCTGTGTTTCTCATCTGCAGCTAAATCATGAAATGAGCTGATCACTGGTGGTTCAATCCTGCATGATGCTGAGCACTCCTTCAAGATGTTGAGCACCCTCAACTCTAATTGAAGCCAGTGGAAATTAAGGCCAATCAGCACCATCCAGGATCCAGTGCCTGCTGAGCAGCAGCAATTTCCTTTGAAGTCAGTACTACTAACACCTCGCTCGTACCTAGTTCTTTGCATCAAATCTCAAAGTGCTTCACAAAGGAGGTCAGTATCAATATCCCCATTGACAGGGAAACTGGGGCTCTGGAAGATGAAGTGAGCTGCCCAAGGTCACCCAGCAGGCCAGTGGCAGAACCAGGAATAGTATCCATGTCTCCTGAGTCCAGTGCTCTAACCACTAGGCTGCACTGCCTCCCAATGTGTGTTACAGAAGCTCAGATCCACTAAGAAGTTGGTGCCTGATGTATAAACAGAATCCATATCAGGGGCTGGATAGAGTGAGGTAGGATATGCTTTTACTGTCCTGCAAATTTTTTTGAGATTTTTGACAAATTTTCCTATCCCAAACAGAGACTGTGACGGGGTTCACTCACCACTCTGGTGCCTCCTGCCGGCTGTCATGGGAATTAGGTCTGCTCACCAGGGCGCCCTTCTCTGGTGGTGCCCCACCACCAGCATTTTTGTTCTAGGACTCGCACCACTCCCAGGACTCTGGCATTCTCTTCAGTGACACTCTCTATTCCCCCCCTTCTGCGAGACCTGCAATCTCTGTCCAGCCAGTCTCCCAGTGGCAACTGCAGTTCATTGTCCTGGGGTTGCTTCCCATTCAGCTCCAGAATCCTCTTCTGCCCTTACCTCAGCCTGCAGGCCCTAACAGCCAGCCAGGAGCTCTCTCTAGCTTCCCTGGCCCCTGGTTGCAGCACTGCTCTGTCCCAGGTGCTGGCGCTCCTTCCTGCTGCTAGGAGACTGGTCTTCTCCCCTCAAGCCCCACAGCCCTTCTTATATGAGCCTGCTAGCCTCCAGACCAGTGAGCCTCACCTCAGTCCCCGGAAAAATCATAGAGCAGGTCCTCAAGGAATCCATTTTGAAGCACTTGGGGGAGAGGAAGGTGATCAGGAACAATCAACATTGATTCACCAAGCACAGGTCATGCCTGACCAACCTGGTTGCCTTCTATGATGAGATAACTGGCTCTGTGGATATGGGGAAAGCAGTGGGCATGATGTACCTTGACTTTAGCAATGCTTTTGATATGGTCTCCCACAGTATTCTTGCCAGCAAGTTAAAGAAGTATGGATTGGATGAATGGACTATAAAGTGGATAGAAAGCTGGCTAAATCAATGGGTTGATGTCTAGTTGGCAGCTGGTATCAAGTGGAGTGCCCCAGGGGTCGGTCCTGAGGCTGGTTTTGTTCAACATCTTCATTAATGATCTGGATGATGGGATGGATTACAATACACCCTTAGCAAGTTTGCAGAAGACACTAAGTTGGGGGGAGAGGTAGATAAGCTGGAGGGTAGGGATAGGGTCCAGAGTAACCTAGACAAATTGGAGGGTTGGGTCAAAAGAAATCTGATGAGGTTCAACAATGACAAGTGCAGAGTCCTCCACTTAGGACAGAAGAATCCCATGCACTGCTACAGGCTGGGGACTGACTGGCTAAGTGACAGTTCTGCAGAAAAGGACCTGGGGGTTACAGTGGACAAGACGCTGGATATGAGTCGACAGTGTGCCCTTGTTACCAAAAAGGCTAATGGCAAATTGGGCTGCATTAGTAGGAGCATTGCCAGCAGATCGATGGAAGTGATTATTCCCCTCTATTCGGTACTGGTGAGGCCACATCTGAAGTATTGCGTCCAGTTTTCGGGGCCCCCACTACAGAAATGATGTGGACAAATTGGAGACAGTCAAGCGGAGGGCAACAAAAATGATTAGGGGTCTGGGGCACATGACTTATGAGGAGAGGCTGAGGGAACTGGGCTTATTTAGTCTGCAGAAAAGAAGAGTGAAGGGGGATTTGATAACAGCCTTCAACTACCTGAAGGGGGGTTCCAAAGAGGATGGAGCTAGGCTGTTCTCAGTGGTGGCAGATGACAGAACAAGGAGCAATGGTCTCAAGTTGCAGTTGGAGAGGTCTAGATTAGCTATTAGGAAAAACTATTTCACTAGGAGGGTAGTGAAGCACTGGAATGGGTTACCTAGGGAGCTGGTGGAATCTCCACCCTTAGAGGTTTTTAAGGCCCAGCTTGACAAAGCCCTCGCTGGGATGATTTAGTTGAGGTTGGTCCTGCTTTGAGCAGGGGTTGGGCTAGATGACCTCCTGAGGTCCCTTGCAACTCTTATCTTCTATGATTGCATGATTGGCTGCTCCTCTGAGCCCCTTTCTAATTGGCTGCCTCTGCCATAGCCTCCCTTGGGCTGCTTTCAACCCCTTTTCAGCTAGTGAGGGGCAGCTGCCACATCACCAGGACAAAAAGTCAAAATCTCAAAAAAAAAATTGTGAACCAAAAAATTAGGAAAAATGTTTGGTTCAGGTCAACCAAAATCTTGAATTTCAAAATGTTTTGTTTTTATTTTGACCACTTTCTGTTTCCTTTAATTTTTTTTTTTACTCTAGTTTAAATTTTGAAATGAAAAGTCCTTTCAAATTGTGGATCTGAAATTTTTCATTTTCAAAATATTGAAATTGGACACTGATTTTCAAAAATGTTCTGAGTCAAGAAATTCATCAAAGTTAACCCTTTCCCATGAAAAGTTTGGTTTTAATGAATTGATATTTTTTAAGAAAAAAATGTACTGAATAATTCCCAACCATCTGTATAGCTGGGCATTAATACTGTGGCTGTGGTTTTCCTGGGACTCTCTCAGATGAAAAGGGTTAGTTGTTAAGAAGGCTCCATTATCAGACAGTAAAAGGACAGGTGTATCATGAACATGACATCAGTTGTGATTGCCTGGCCCAGCATAGACATTATAATGAACAAATGCTTAAGGCCAGATTGCGATGGCCTTGTTTGACTATGGAGGAAGGGATTGGAGGTGGTTCAAAGGTATAGCCTATGGGCAGCTGAGTCTTAAAGACAGATGTGGTCCCAGCCTGTGTGTTTCTTCTTGATCTGAGAAGAAGGCCTCTCACATCAAGATGAAGCATTGCATGCTCCAAGTTGTGGTCTCTTTGGCAGCTGTAGTATCCTTCTCTAAATACTTTAGGGTACCCCTCTGGCTCTAGGAAGGTTGTCAATACATCCTTCAGTTGGATGAAGTCTGGTTGCATGTAGTGGAATGTCTCTAAAGAGGAGCCTGATTCTGTCTCCCTTATACTTGTTTTATACTGGTACAAATCACTGACTTCACTTGACTTTAGCTCCTAATTTACACCTGTCTCAGGATCAGCCGCATGTTGTTCATCTTTCCAGTCATAGGGATATTCATATTATTTGAATTCATATAGAAAATGAATTCAAATAATGCAAAACAATAAGCCATCCAGCTGAACACTCTAAGGGAATACATCCATACAGCAGTAACCTGGGATGACAATGCCAATTCCTTTCCCATTTTCATGCTAAAAAACAAACAAATGAAAAGCAGGTTGGAATCCTACCACCCAGGGGGAAAGGGTAGTTTTCAGATTCTTGTGCATACACAAATTGTGACCAGACACTTACCACAATTAATGATGACAACAAGGGGCAAGGAATAGAAGCCAGAATAGTGAAAGAACAGGTTAAAGAATGTTTAGATAAGTTAAATTATTCAAGTCAGCATGTCCTGATGAAATACACCCTAGGGATCCTAACGAACTAGCTAAAGCAATTTTGAAAACCATAATGATTATCTCTGAGGATGGATGATATCCCAAAGAACTGGGGAAGGGCAAACACCTATCACCTATCTTTAAAAATGAGGGAAAGAGGACTTGGGGAGTTATTGACCAGTCAGTCTAATTTTGATACCTGGAAAGATTCTGGAACAAATTATTAAACAATCCGTTTGAGTTAGTGATAGGCACACTAACCCCTGAGTCCTCCAAGCATCCCCTGTAGCATCCAGCCCCTTATCCACTGAACACTCAAAGAACGGCCAGACTTGCTGTTCCCAAAGGAACAGTGGACCACAGCTTATTAGTTATCGCTTAGAACACAGCTCTGCTAAACACATGGCACTTAGATATATTTAGTGAAAACAAGAATAAGCTTTATCAGAGAACAGAGATTCAAATGATTGATATTGAGTAAATCATAACACGCTTTCTAGAGACTACATTTAACTAACAGGTTGTCCTCCTGTCTAAAGAAGCTTGTCTTATCCATGGTTCTCTCCAGTGATTTCAACCAAGCCTGGCTGAAAGATCCCTTTTTTTATGAAGCAAACTCACTGTTCATTTATTTCCTCAGTGAAGGATGCCAAAGTGTCTTCTTTGCCTCGCTAAATATACCAGTCACACTTTTGATGCGCATCTCAAGATAGGGCCCCCCCTGCCCTCACACTGTTCACCTTTTCCTGATAGTTTCCTTCTGAAGTCCACACCAGCTGTTCATTAGCATCTGACTTAGAATACTAATGGTTGCCCAGTGTGAACCAGACAATATTCTGTTTACATGTAAACATAAACAGGTAGATGGAGAAAAACCTGCTTTTCACCTTTCCTGGTGACCAGCCCCGCAGTTGCATACCTTAAGAACATAATTTTCAGTATATAGTACATAACTCTTACATAGTATCAGTACCTACATTTCATAATGATATTGATGACCAGAGTGACACAGGCTTTTATTACAGACCCCAAATGACACTCTTTGGTCAACTAGAATGTAAATGCCAGACCCAGGGAATTCCTATAACCCTTTTGCCCCCATTATGCCCTCTGCCAGTTGGCAGCAAGAGGTCCCTGGGCCACAGAGGGTAATAGTGGATCATAAATTAAATCTGAGTCAACAATGTCATGCAGTTGCAAAAATGGCAAATATCATTCTGGGGTGTATTAACAGGAGTGTTGTATGTAAGACACAGGAGGTAATTGTTCTGCTCTACTCAGCAGTAGTGAGGCTTCTGCTGAAGTACTGTATTCAGTTTGGGACACCACACTTCAAGAAAGATGTTGACAAAATGGAGAGAGTCTGGAGGAGAGCAACAAAAGTGATAAAAGGGTAGAAAACCTGACCTTTGTGGGAAGGTTAAAGAAAGTGCATGTTTAATCTTGAGAAAAGAAGACTGAAGTGGGGGACGTGATAAGTTTTCAAATATATTAAGGGCTGCTATAAAGAAGACAATGATCAGTTGTTCTCCATGTCCACTGATGGTAGGTCAAGAAGTAACTGGCTTAATCTGCAGCAAGGGGGATGTCGGTTAGAAGTTAGGAAAAACTCTCTAACTGTAAGGATAGCTAAATACTGGAATACTGTAAGGATAGCTAAATACAAGGGAAGTTATGGAATCGCCATCATTGGAGGTTTTTAAGAACAGATTAGACAAATACCTGCCAGAGATGGTCTAGGCATGCATGATCCTGCCTCAGTCCAGAGGGAAGGACTAGATGACCTCTCTAGGTCCCTCCAGGCCTTAGGTTTCCATGATTTTATGTTGATCCAGCCACCACAGCAATTCCTGAGGGAACAAACATTGCTCTGTTGCTGTATGTGCCAGAAATACTCAGTGAAACGAGTTCTCTTTCCTTCCTTCACATTCTTTTTCTCCACTTGACCCACACACCACTTCTGGCTTTAGGATTTGGGTACCTTGAGTGAAGTCACTGTTAAATTCACAAATTACACCCACTCCTTTCCACGTTTGAGCTTTTCTTGTTCGCATTCTGACGTTGCATGAATGTGTACTGATACAACACCGTCATGTAGCGCCACTCCATTGTAATGACTCCTGAAGTAAATCTGGGCCTCTTCAAATGAACAGCAAGCTCATTTCCTGTGACCTGGAACAGAACCATGGAGGAGTATCTTGTAACTTTCAAGATGGGTGTCAACCATGCCAAGGGTGTTGTGAATCCCCTGCATTAATAGTACCCCTGTGAATGTGCGTGTAAGAAGTGCCTAACGCCGTTCTTGCACACCTCAGTGAAGCATACCACTACATCTTCTATCAGAATTATATTATATCACTTCAAAGGCCAAAAGCCCAAGTTTACATTTCTTTCTCTTAGGATTGCCTGGGCCTATAACTTCATTTAGACAAGCAGTGATCCAGTTGCTGTTGATAGGCTGATTCAGCAAAAGGCACTTAACCTATGTTGTTTTATTTAATTTTAACTTATTTTTTGCTGCTACTTGTGGCGCCTGCAATGCATTCTCATTATTTTATTAGGAGCCATTTAACTTTCACAGCAGAGTGCACCTGATTGATTTTTTGACCTCCTCTCGCATTTCCATCTCTGGGATTGCTGCTGCTCTCTGAAATTGGATGCTGTTCCCTCCTCCAACCCCTAACCCTCAACAATTGTGAAATGTAATTAATGAAATGAGATAAGACATCATGGGACTGGATGCCCTGAGGGTCTATTGAAACCTGCTACATTTATAAAAGTGTGTGATTTTAATGCCTTCTGACAACAGTTAGGACCAAAAAAGAGGAGGGTGGTGAGGAGGGTAAATCAGAGCAACTTTCTGGCTTCTGTGACACAAATAAAAAAATAAAAAATTGTCCATGACTAATCAGTGTCTGGGTTCAATGAATTTCCTTTAGCTATGTTCGTCTTCATCTTGTAGATTCCCCCCCCCCCATTGCAAATATTTGATTGATCAAGTTCTACTCACAAACATGTTCCCACAAGAGGAATTCCCAAGTTTTCTGAAAGTATTTGTGGAAACCATTTTTTAAATCTGCACCCCCAGTTATTTACCTGGCAAGTGCTTTCACACTCATTCAATCAAGGAATAGAAAGTGTAATATGTGCCTTATCTAACCAGTCACAAGCAAGCGACATGGCATATATATTAAATATTAGCAATAAAAACAAAATACTCAGCAAAATATTAATCACATCATTTCAGGTAATACTTGAGGGAATTGCAATCTGCTGGTGGATATTCTATGAGAAGAAAAAGGAACATAATTAGTGGAATAACTTATTGTGAATTATTTACTCAGCTCTAGTATAAACACAGCTCAAAAACTTCCCTGCTCAAAAGCACAGCATGATGGTGAGCTCCTGGCAAATTAATTTATGCAGCTTTACCAACATGTACACACTTTTTTTTTGTTTTCTGAAACTTAGATTATTAAAAGATACAACTATTATTTATTGTATTGCAGTAGCATCTAGAGGTTGCAGCTCCATTGTGCTAGACACTGCACAAACATGACTAAAAGATGGCTCATGCCCTGAAGAGCTTACAGTCAAGCTCTGATCCTGAAAAAGCCTACCTCCCCCATGCGTAAAGTTATGCACGATGCATAATCCCATTTAAATCAATAAAACTACTCAACGAGCATAAAGTTAATCATGTGCAGAAGTCTTTGCAGGATTGAGGCCTAGGTACAAGACGAAACAACAAGTGAATACAACCGACTGGGGAGCACATGGTAATGACGTGATCACTGTGAAAAGCCCTGGCCGTAGCACACCAGCTGCCTAACTATTATCGGGTTTTTCTATATTCACCACAGCAGACGTGAGTTTCAAAGAGGACAATGTGTTAGCTTTGTGACGTTTTCTGGAGAGCAACTTCCGTGCATAAGAGGTAGCATGGGGCAAAGCATAAAGGTGCTTGTTGGAAAATTTGACCAATGTGTAAAACTAAGAAGAAAATTGTTGAAGAATTATAGTTTGCCAATTCACATGTAAGCATGTAGACCACAGCTGTTCTTTTCTTTTTTTCCCCCTGTCCTAGTTTAATAACTTACTCAGACCAGTACATTGAATATGATCCATTTATAACTCCTGCTGAACCTTCCAATCCCTGGATAAGCGATGACGGTATTTTATGGGACATAGAAATGAGGTAAGAAATTGAAATTCTGTGGAAACTATGAATAACCTTAAAGCAATCCTTTCATTTTATTTGTATTGCTCTCCCCCTATGCCCCATATAGACAGCAGATTGTATACGTATGTAAATTCAGAAGCGACACATGCTTGCAAGAAATAAGGGTGCATGCTATTTTTTTCTTTTCATAAGTTATATTAGATGGCCATAGAGAGGTTTGAGCCTTTCTTGTTTATTTCACTCTTCTATAGCATATAATAAATGCATGAAAAGGTAAAGGAAATAATGTAGTGGTGATTCTCCACTGCCATGCACCTTGTGTGGTTATTTTATTTACATCCTTGAAAAATGGGTGTGCAATTTTGCAAAACCAGAATGGTCATGTTGTATACACACTTTGCACAGGTGTGAATGACTACACAAGATATAAGGCAGAATAAAGTTTAAACCCAGTGTCCTTATTTACTCGGATCACAATGACAGTAGCACTTGGGACTAGAATCATCATGCCAGAGCGTATGTCTAGCAGTTGCAAGAGCAGCTCTGAGTGCAACTCAGAGTCCTTGGGTCCTGGCTCCCCAGCTCATTCACATACACCCATCAGTCACATTGCTAGACCTCCGTTCAGGCACCATGGTGATTAGGCAGCGTTCACTTCTCCCAATCCTTTGCTCTTACTGTGTGAATATGACCTGGGTGTGATATTAAAATAGTCAAATATGTCAAAGGGGAGCTACAAATTCATTCCAATCGTGTTCATGCCTGACTATGAGATAGAGACCTAAGGTAAAATCTGCTCTTTGGAACTTGGAGGTAAAAAAACTCAAAATCAAAATACTGGGTCTGCCTCTGGAGGGCCAGTCCATGCTGAATCATCATCTCCAGGCACATGGTTGCCTGTGGGGAGAAGCAGACTCAGCAGCCAGACATCAAATCCTGTCCTAAAAGAAATCCAAGGGCAGAGCAAATGGATTTTTGTGTTTCCCTCAACTGTGAAAGGTACCTCTCCACTTTCACTCCATCGCACACAGGAATCTGTGATCCATTTCTTAATCCCTACTTCCTTTATCTTTTATTTTGTGGTACCCTGGATTTCTTTTTAAGCTGTTTCACTTTTGGTTTTTGCTTCCCCTGCAAGACCCTGATGCAATTTTCATTTCTTTAACTAGTTTTGTATGGAATAAACAGCCAAAACTGCAGCAAAATGCCCCTCTGATGTAAACAGAGTGCTGGTATCCTGATATCTGAAGCTATATTATTACTGTATCTCCCCAAGTGGTCAGCATGGTGTCTCCTGAAAGCCTTTTGTGCTCCTGAGAACTATGATTTAAACCTGACATCAGGGCTGCATATAAATGTAAAAGAAATGCCTCGCTGCCTCTAGGGTCTCAGGTCAAATTAATAGAGATGGTTCTCCTGGTGATGAAATGAGAAGACGGTATTGCTGGGAGATGGGAGAACAATAGCTCGATAGGTCCATTTTTTTCTCTACTCCAAGAGCATCAGCTGCGTCTGCATCTAGTTGCAACTTGTTTGAATAATTTGAAAGATGAGGCTCCCTGCCACCCCCTTTTCAGGAAAATGAAACTATTCACACCCCATTTCAAACCTACCATGTGTTGGCAAAGGCCTACCCATCTTAATTTATACAGCTACTGTGATCCTGCAGCTAGTCCTTCCTGGGAACCCCACACTTTGGGAAATGCAACTATAAAGTAATTCGATTTTGGGTACAGCTTGGTCTGTCAAGTGGAGGTCATATCAAATCCCGCTTCACTCCATGCCTTAATACAATGTCAAGACTTTAAAAGACTTCATCCCCCCAGTGACATTTATTTTATCTTGGTTTAATCTTTACACCAAAGGAAAATTAAAAGCAGGCACACTAATTTAAACTCCTGCATCCTGGCCCCCTTTGTCCTTTCAGCAGGGACCCCATTGTCTATTAGAGTCTCTGATTTTAGGAATCTTTCATAACGAGGCCTCATCTGTAATCTGTGAAACAGAGAAGCATGTCACTCGCTAGGCATTGTACTTGTCTTAAGGAGACTGAGATTCTAGTACTACTAGTCTGAGCAACCATGCTGTATTTTAATGGATGTCTCTTATTGGGTACCTAACATCATGTCACCCTTAGTCAGAGACTCCTCAAACATTTTCATAGTGTGGGCCACATTTTAATGCGTTGTTGTTCTCCTGAAAACCTCTCTTCTCATTTGCAATAGCAGACACCACCTCCTCCCATTTGCAACTATACCGTATCCCTGATGTAACTATAGAAATTACTGTGCCATGGAACAGGAATATTAGGGAAGTATTTAGGACAGTATTTTCAAAGGTGACTAGTGATTTTGTGTGCTTCCATTTTTGGATGTGCAACTTAAGACACCTTAAAAAGGCCTGATTTTCAGAGGGGTAGGTGCCCTAGTCTTCAGTTCTTCTTTTCATATGGTGCACGATGGCCTTCATTTGTGTGAGTTACTAGAGAAGCCTCTCCCTTTGGTTGGTCATTCTTTCCCCCTTTGATGTTAAATAGAGTCAATTGACATTCAGCCTTTTTGGACCACAGATGGACATGCATTCACTCTTACCTTTCCTCTCCATCACCTTAACAGCAAAGAGCCCAGCCAACAGCGGGTGAAAAGATGGGGCTTCTCTATAGATGAGGTGCTGAAGGATCCAGTGGGGCGAGACCTGTTCCTTCGTTTTCTGGAGTCCGAATTCAGTTCAGAAAACCTCAGGTAACACCCCTCCACTTGAGCTGTATGCACAGGTTCACACCCCTGTACTGGGCCAAATCCTGAAATCCTTACTCAGGCAAAACCTCTAATTGAAGTCAATAGGAGTAAAGACTGAGTGAGAGTTACAAGATTTGGCCCACAGCATATGCACTGTAAATTTTATAGAAGTTTACATGAGAGGTGCATTTACGAAAAGATGTAGATAATCATGACCAAAGCCACCTTTGCCAAGGGTCTGTCAGTGTGTCAATAATAAACCTGCAGATCTCAAAGGTTGAACATTGTGATGAATCAGAACATACGTATGGGTTCATATACAATAAGTAGTGCAGGGGTTCTACGGAAGTAGTAGTATGTGATAATGTAATTAGAGAATATCATAATGCATCCAGAAAAGGGGGTCAAATTAAGGTTGCATAGTGGTGTGAGGCAGTTATATTGTGTCCTGGTTTGTCGTCATTTCTGATGAAATTCAGGATCAAATTCACCATGCTTTGTGCTTACAGCGAGCACCTGAAGTTAAACTGAGTTTGGTTTGCCACATCTGGAATTATGCCATCACCAATTAATCCAGCAGGGAAGAGAAAACTAGGGCAGTTAGAAAGGGGAGAGTCCATGTTTACACCCACCTTATACATATGTGCAATCAGAGGAATGGACAGGCTGAAAAGGGACATCATAGTTTATTGGGATTTTAGCAAAACAAATTCCTAAACTTTCCTTCATTTAAATAGATTAAATAATTCATAGAACATGAAATGTGATGTGACAAATTCCCCACAATGCACTATCAGTCAATAAGTTTCATAAAGAATAGCAGAAACTAAACCTATTCTTTAACAAGAGTCAAACTAAACAATTGTCAACAACTTTCAATCTCATTAAAGAGTTCCCCATGGGTATGCATAATGGAAACACAGTCCATGGGAGGGATGCAGTCCAAAAACTAATATAAAGGATTGTTTACGTTCTGTGTAATATTTCTAATACAGAGCCAAGTCATGCAGTCCTTGAAAATGTAAAATCCCCATAGATTTCCCTACAGTATCTTCTTTCTAGTTAACACCACTGCATAATGGGAAATTTAAGCCACACAAAATAAGGTATGTAAAAATGTTTTTTAGAGACTAAAAGTCAGGAAATTAAAGCTGAAATTCCCTGGGTCGGGGACTGCAGAAAGTGGGTGGTGACCTCATTTACTAGCTGAAGTGCGATACCTTAGCACAGGAGGGTAAGGGTAAGAGTTGCGGTGAGAATATAGCTTCATTTGAAGATTAAAGACGGCTTCAAATTCCCATATGTTTCTATGGCTTAATTTTGTGTTTCTAAAGCTTCAGGAATGAGGAAATGAATGTTGAATGCCGCAGATCCTATGGAGTCCAGTAAAAATAGACAGACATGCACATTCCAAATTACATCATCACACTGGCTATCAAATGTTACTCTTGTTGGCAGTCTCATTATAGCAGCCAACAGCTGAGTGGGCACAGAGATTGAATCACCCTTTGTCCCTAAGAAGCAGTCCCTCTAGAGGAGAGGTAGAGCACTCTGGCAGGGCAATATTGGGCAGCTTGCATTTCTGCTGCCAGCACAATATCTGTTCTGAGGATATAAAGAGGATTAAATAGGGCCCAATTCTCATCAGGTGTAAATTAATGTAGTTCTTGAAATCAATGGAGTGACTCCACTTCACACCAGCTGAGAATCTGACCCAGTGTCTTTCACTGGCTCTAAATTTGTGTCATTATTTTAACTTTAAGAATGAAATATGAATGAACTGGGTGGACAACGCAGACATTAGAGCACCGAGTTAGTGCATGAGAAGTGAAATTCACTGGAAAATTGTTTTAAACTATAGGGAAACTGAGTCAAATGAGAAATCTGAAATTTAAATGAACAGCATAAACAGTAAAAAAAAAATACAATTTTCATTTTTTGTTACTTTTAATAATTGAAGAAGTTATTTGTAACACAAGCAAGGCAATATTTTAAAATGGTCTTTAACCTTACCAAGCCACTTTAAGTGGCTATTGAACTTCTACATCTTCATTGCACTTATGTACATTTGTGTTCTTGTTCTGGCAATTAATCTGCCATTATGAAACACTGGTTAGATCTTTGCCATTTAAATATGGTGCATTCCTCAGATTCCTTCTGTGAAATGCAGTCCTGCTTGGACTAATGAAGGGCAAAAGGTTTGCCTCTGGCAGGTGTGCATGCACTCAGCCTACTCCAATGAATCCAGAGGGTATCATAATTAGAAATCAAGTTGTTACCTTTCGGTGTCACCACTAGCCACTCCTCATGCTGATATGTATTCTCTTTAACCTTGAGGTAAAGCCCATGTCCGTGCAAAAGGGAAAGAGGCCTTTCACACAAGCTATCCCAACGCCCTGCAGAGTTAATCAACAGTTTACAGGATAGGCCCTAACCCTGCCTGGGGATCCACTAACACAGATCCTTGACTCCAGTTGGGACTCCAAACACGGGGTTCCATATTAGCAGATCCTCTTGCTGACTGAGGCCTTAGATAATAACTAGCACGAGGAGAGAAAAAATGAAGACCTATTCACAAGGGAAAATAGAAACAGGTTGGATTGTAGAAGGCTCTTGCATCAACAGTGGTGTGGAATTATGTGGCGGGGCAGAGGGAAGGCCAGTGCTAGACACAATCAAGCAACATTTATATTCATACTTATTAATGAATGTTTGAGAAGTTGTAGGTCATTTCTTTTGCAACCAACAGATATCAATAGATGTGTGAGGTGATCACAGTGGGGCCATATTCTTCCTTTGGGGCATGAATGCAACCCTCACTAATGTTGATAGGAGTTAAATGCACACATCAAGGGGAGAATAGACCCATATGTTACTGAGTGGCCAACAAGACAGATACAAATGGGTGAATATTGGAAAATCAGAAGTTACTATCAGTGCAACCAAAGAGGTTTCCTGCAGTGTGCACTTGGCTGGCTGATTTAGTTCCTTGAAATGTTTTTACATTTCATTATTATTATTATAAGTATTATCATAATGCCTAGGGGCCCCAGTCATGCACCAGGACCCCGTTGTGCTAGATGCTGCACAAACACAGAATAAAAAGACAATCCCTGCCCCAAATAGCTCACAATCTAAGGATAAGACAACAGATGGATACAGAAAAACTGATAGGGAGTATTAGGAAACAATGACAGTACTGGTCAGCATGATTGGCAGTGGTCTCTGTGCATCAGCAGTCTAACCATTGTCCAGTTTTATGTAAGCAAGCCACATAGCACAGTTAAGAAGAGATTTGAAAGTGGATAATGAGTTAGTTTTCTATATGTTTTCAGAGAGATCCTCGCAGGCATGAAGGGCAGCATAGAAAAAAGAACAAGGTGTTTGAAAATGTAATAAGTGGGCAATGGAGGCAGGCATCACAGGCTGATTGGAGGTGGGAATCAATTATTTACTGAATGAGAAATTATAGGTAGGGTGGGGATAACTTGTGAAGTTCTGTGACAGTGAAGACTATGAGCTTAAATTTGATGTGATGGAGAAGAGGGAGCCCGTGGAGGGATGCAAAGAGAGGGGTGACATGGTCAAAGTGACAGGCTAGGAAAATGATCTTTGCAGCAGCATTCTGAATGGATATGAGGAGGGGCAAGACTGCATTTTCTAAGCCAAAAATAAAAAAGGATGTTGCAGTAATTGAGACACAAGATGATGGGAACCTGGATGTGAGTTTTAGCTGTGTCGATGGATAGGAAAGGAGCAAATTGGACCAAAATCGGCTCTCAGCTACACTGGTGTAAATCCAGATTCACTACAATGACTTCAGTGGGGCTACTGCACTCCTCTGTAACTGAGAGCAAAATTGATCCTTTGAGTGGGACTTCAGTGAAACTGCCCATGTAAGAACTTCAGAATTGGGCCCACTACACTCCTGGGTTTGGCTGAACTCTATAACTTATTTATTTACTGTCTGTTATTTATGTTAGAGCAGGAAAGTCCATCCTTTTTCTCGACGTCGATTTCACTCTTCTTTCTCTCACTATTTCTTTCATCTTTCTGTCACCATCTTTGATCTGCAATTTGATTTGCTTTTCTTGGTTTTTTGGAGCTCACAGAAGTATAGCAGATTACTGAGATGTTCAATCCTCCAGTCAGAAGATTTTTTCCAGCTTCAAAGAGTGTCAGTTGGAAAGAGAGCTAAAAGGGATCATGGGAGACACCAAGCTTATCCAAGGGGAAGGGAAATTGTACCCCTGACCGCAGACAGTAGTACAGTACATCCATCCCCTGTATACAGTGTACAAAGGCACTTAGATACTACGGTGATGAGCATGATATAAAAATCTGAATAGAATAGAAATGTGAAGTCTGCAGCACACTGAAGCGGGTGTTTCTGTGTGTTGATGGGATGGGCTAACTCTGGAAAACCATGTGCTGGAGGCAGCTAGTTGCAAAATGCTTTTTCCCATGGAAAATGTTGACTACTTATAGAAAACCAACATTTTTGACCAAAAACAGAAAGTATTGATTTTTGGTTTTCCGATGAAACATCACTAATGGAGGGGAGGAGCAGAAATTAATTGAAAACCCAATTTTCCCTTGAATAAAATGTTTATATGCGAAATTTTTGACCAGCCCTAGCATTTGCACCAAAATGCAATCATATTATGGTGAATTTAGAGGAGGGCTGAACAGAAGACAGTGTTGATGTCTGAGTTGTACTATGAGTTTCAGTTAGATTTATTACTGGGATGATTGCACTCTTTACTGCAAATGATGTAATGTTAATCTGAAACTTTACTGAAGTTGAAATGCCTTCACATTTAACATTCATTTCTCTTATCTTCTCTTGGCCACCAGAGGGCACAAAAACTCTATTTTTGCACTTACTGTGGGCACAGAGAAAACTTCTGTGCGCTTCAGCAGTGAGAATAATTTTTATGTCACATTTGCCTAAGTAGCAAATTGTACGTAACCATTTAGGAGACTGGGATCAAAATCCTGCTCCTTTCTGTACTCTCATCCTAGAATATATCCACACATTACATCCAGGCAGTGGAGGGAGCATTTGCTTATTTATTTGTAAGTGCTCTCCCGAGCATGCTAGGTGCCTCACAAACAAGTAAAAAAAGGCACATTTCCTGCCTACAGAGCTAAAATGCAGAAATGAGAGCAGCTTCCAGGTGGAGGCTAAGGAGAGACAATATAGGAAAGGAAGTATAAAGTTTATAAATATAGGACCAGACCCTCAGCTGAAGAGATCATGGTGCAGGAAGGTAGCTTCTCCAGCCAGGCGTCAGTTCAGCAGCCTAAAGGCTGCTCTAAGTTACACCAGCTGCTGCAGTCTCTCTTAGGAATTGCTGTATCAGTATTCCATCCTACCCCTAGCACACCACCTTCCTGCAGCTCCATACCCCAGAAACACTCCCTTTGGGGCAGCTTTCTGCAGTCTCATTTAACATTAAGGGGAAAAGATAGGCTATAGGCATAACACCCTTACAAACCAAGTGGACATCTTAAAAGAAGATGGAGGAAATAAGGACATGTGGAAACCACAGCCAACCCAAAATAAAAATGTCTCCCTATTTTATAAAACTGCTGAAATCCAACTTAAAGAATATTGACTAAATGGCCTTGGTGCAGTCCCAGTGCATTTCACTGACAACATACTGTAGAGTGAGAATAGCAACTATATAAAAAAGAATCTATATAAGCATTACTCATTGTAAGTCAGGGTTACAGGATTAGGCCCCGTGTGTACCAAAGTTCTACAAAAGCCCCAGCAAATAGTCACCAAGGGCAGCCAGTCGCTTCATGTGAATTAGTTCAGGATAGTAAGTCATGCCTAGACAGGCTCCTCTGAGTACCATCGCCCAATGATAGCCAGGCAGGACAAGGACAGAAGGAGAAAGCTGATGCTGTTGTTGGCTTGTCTCTGCCCTTCCTTTGTCCATGGCAATCTATGCCTATAACTTCCTGCTCAGTGTCTGCTGAACGTTACCCAGCAGACCTATTTATTTTTTTCAGCCCGGGCTCCTCTCTGTTGCTACACTCCCAACTGCCGTGGTGTGGGTGCTGCTTCCTGCATAGGTTTACATAATGCACTCAGGGCCAGATTTACACCTTCTGCGCCTCTAGGCACAGCATCTTCAGTTCCTCCCCCGCCTACAGCTGACCTTTGTGTTGCACACAGTTTTAGAGACGTAAGGCACCCCTAGGCATGTGCCTACTGTGCCTAATTGGAAATCCGGCCCTGTATGCACTTGCTTGCACCTGTGACCAATGTGTGCTGTTTGGAGGGAGACTACGTGGACGATGCTCCTTTTCCAGGGGGCTTTGCTCCCTTTAGTGTTATGCAACCACTGAGCACAGTGACCATGCGGCTTTGCCCTGTTCCCTTTTTGCTAAGGGCTTCTTGTTTACTTTACACGTCTTAGCGATGAATTGACACACTTTCCCTCATTCCCTGTGCCCCTGTAGCCAGAACCTGAGAAGAAAGTTTTTACAGATTAAGGAGTGAGGCCTTTCACGGACCTGCTTTATAAATACAGTTTGACCCTGCACATTATACAGCATCTGTCCTGCATTACAATGTCCAAAGAGGACCACACCAGATTGCTATTTTAGGGCTGTAATGAAGATGGGTTAAGTGATGAGCTAGTATCATTTGCTTTGAGAATGAAAAATATTCATTGTAATGATCCATATAAACTGTTGATGCTGATTGTGGGCCCACACAATTGTTGATCTTTGCAGTGTTCTTCATTTCAATTGGCTTATTGCCTCTACTCTTTCTTGCCGGTTGCTAGGGCTGTAGAGGAGGAGACCATGAATGGCCAGCCAATCAAGCTGCAGGAGGCTTTAAAAGGTCAAAGTAGCACAGCTCACTGCTGTCTCTCACAGATTTCACAGATGTATTAAGTACCTCTGTCTGGTGAGAGAGTTTGTAACAACAAGGAGGAGCGGAAGATGAATCTATTATTATGACACTGATCATAACAAGAGAGAAACTGGTGCAAACCCTCAGCTCACTCGTGTTAGCAGTCCAGGTGTGTAGGAAAGGCTTGCTACTGGCTAGGGAGTTGGGCAAGGAATATTATTCCTTTACAGTGTGATGTGATGGCCCAAGCTCACCAAGATGTATTCTTTGGCCTTCCTCTGAAACTCTGGAGATTGACTATCCATTCTCCTGTAGCTGTATGGACCCTGCAGCGCTTACAGGAGTGACAGCCTGTTTGTATGCATACGGTCAGACATGCAGGGAAGTGGTACGTTTGAATATGAGACATTCTAGAGTTACTTTTCTGCCCCTCATAATGTTGTAGTGGATTGGTGTAGAGCATGTTGGACCTCTCCAATTCAAGTATATAAATGGAGACTCTGCAATTGACTCCAGTAGGTGTAGGACCAGGCCCCACTGGTTCAGGATTCTACGAAGGTTGATCCAAAACGTTTTTTCTCAGTTTTTACTTTTCTTTCTTCTCTGTTTTGTTACTTCCCATAAAAGGTTTTGGTTGGCTGTCCAAGATCTCAAAAGACAACCTTTGCAGGATGTAGCTACCAGAGTGGAGGAAATCTGGCAAGAGTTTCTAGCTCCAGGGGCACAAAGCCCTATCAACCTGGACTCTCACAGCTATGAGAGAACAAGTCAAAACGTCCAAGACCCGGGGAGATACACGTTTGAAGATGCCCAGGTTTGGATTTTGATTTTATTAGTAGTAGGAAACTAGTAATTAAATAGCTAGTTTTATGGTAGCTCCTTATATTCTACTCTGGCAGTGTTATCCACTTAATTTTAAGAAAAAAGAGAGGTGCAGTTGGAAAGGACTTCAGTGATTTGAGTTCAGGCAGGGTGAACTGTATTTCTTTAAATCTATTGTCTTTAAGAGGCTAATACTCCCCGGGAAACAAAGATGTTCCTAAACTGACAAATCTACAAGGAGTGCTAAGCTGGAGCAAAGTGTCGGGTCCAGGCCATGGGCAGGGTCAGTTACCAAGTTGGAGTCAAGAGACGAGTAGCAGAGTCAGTGCTGAGCCAGGTCAGGATACCAGGAAGTCAGGATCACTAACCAGTTACAGAGAGGAGGCAAGTAGTGAAGTTGGGGCTGAGTCAAGAGATGGAGCCTAAGGTTCACAGTAAGGCAAGGTCTGAAGCAGAAGCAAGCAAGCAGTCTGCATCATTGCTCAGACAGCTCCCTGTGTTGGCTTCCTGGTTTATACACTGGCATAGGCCAATCATAGGGCTGCCATCCAGGCCCCACTGGGTGGTACGTCCTGAAGTGTCTAGCTTCACAGGGTTCCCTCACAAAAGCCCAGTCTGAGATCCTGGTGGCAATGTGAAAGCATTAGCATCCTGGAACCTCCATGGTCTCAAGTTCTAGTCCCACAGGTGCTTACATCACCCCCTCCTTCAGGCTCCCCCTCAAAGTGGTCCAGACTTGTTGGGGTGAGTCCTTTGGAACTCCCTCACCTGGAGCATGGACAAGGGAGGCACATTCTCAGGTGTGCTGTTCGGGACCGTAGGCTTCCTAGTCCACAAGATAGTACAGGTGGCCACATGTCTATTGGGAATAGAGGATGGCATGCACTTTGAACTACTTGGAACCCCTGGCTTTTGACTGGTGGTGGTGTGGTTTGCTTGGGGAAGGGATTATTAGTATAGGGCTTCAGAACGGAAATATAAAAAACTGGATGTATTTTGCGGGACTGGAGAAGCTGTAGCTTAAAGGTAACCAAGTTGATCTGTTGTCATATCTGGAAGGGTCCCAGGAACTGGTGGTCCAGTTTTCAGGAGGGTCGACTGGTCGGGAGATTTTTTGCAGCAAGCCACAGCTTCTGGCCATCTGTGAATGCCAGAGCTCCCTGTTGTCAAAAAGTGTGCATGCCTCCTATAAGCCTTCTTCACCAACTAGCTGGTTCTTGAGCTGCTTCTGGATAAGATGAATCTGTTGGACCCAGTTAGTGGCGGAAAGGGTTAGGGAGGCTGCTTGTAACACCAACTGAATGTGGGGGTGGAACCTGTAATTTGAGAGGAAGGGGCTCTGACCTGAAGAGGCCTGATTAGCAGTGCTATACAGGGCCGGTGCTACACAGGACCGCTACAGGGCGGTCACCTAGGGCATCAGGATTTGTGGGGCAGTGGGTGACTGCCTCCCAGCTCCCCGCTCAGCTGCTGAGCGGGGAGCTGGGAGGCAGCCGCGGAGAGCCACCCCCCTGCCTCCCCGACCAGCGGCTGAGCGGGAGCTGGGAGGCAGCCATGGAGAGCTGCCCCCCGCCTCCCGGCTCCACGCTCAGCTCCCGCGACCCGCGGGCGAGGGGGCCTGAGCTCCCAGGGGCGGCGGCGTTGCGGGGGAGGGCGGCGCAGGGCTGGTGCAAGGAAGTTTCGCCTAGGGCGCGAAACTTCCTTGCACCGGCCCTGGTGCTATATGAAAACTCTGCATATGGCAGGAGCATGGAGCAATTCTCCTGGTGATAGTTCATGAAACATCTAAAGTATTCTAGTACTTGGTTCACCCTTCAGTTTGCCCATCTGTTTGGGGATGGTACATGGGGAGGTAGCTATGTAGACATCCCGTAGCCAGAGCGCTCCGCACCAGAAGCAAGAGGTAAACTGTGGGCCTTGGTCTGAAACTATGTGGTCTGGAAGTCTGTGAAGATGAACTACGATTTGCATCAGGAGTTGGGCAGTAGTGTCAGCAAAGGAAAGAAGGTTGCAGGGGATGAAGTAGGCCATTTTAGTCAGACGGTCTACAACTTCCATCAGACACTGGGAGTTCCTCAATGAAGTCTAGAGTGATGGCAGACCAAGACCTGGCTGGAGTCTCTAAGGGTACTAAGGTGCTGAAAGATCTAGTCCCGGGCATTTTGGTACATGAACAGCACTCACAGGAGTCCATGTAAGCTTGGACTTCAGCCTGTATGTAAGGCCACCAGAAAAAATGGGGAGTTATATGGGGGGTCTTAAGGTGGCCAAAATGATCTGCCAGCAGAATGCTGTACCACAGTCATAGCGCTTCCAGTCAGGGGTATCATGGCGGGGACATATATGCTCTCAAAGTATGTTGTCCCATCCTGCATGGAGCTGTGCATCTTAGGGTACGTCTATACTTACCTCCGGGTTTGGCGGTAAGCAATCGATCTTCTGGGATCGATTTATCACATCTTGTCTAGACGCGATAAATCGATCCCGGAAGTGCTCGCCGTCGACACTGGTATTCCTGCTCCGCGAGAGGAGTACGCGGAGTCGACGGGGGAGCCTGCCTGCCGCGTGTGGACCCGCGGTAAGTACCTTGTAGTTCAAACTAAGATACTTCAACTTCAGCTACGTTATTCACGTAGCTGAAGTTGCGTATCTTAGTTCGAACTGGGGGGTTAGTGTGGACCATCCCTTTGTCCCTAAGGGCGTAAACTATGTTCCTTGGGTGAGTGGGAGTTTTTTTTTAGGCGAACCAAATCTTGACGAATTGCAGCATTGACAAACTTACTAGGCTTGAGGAGGTAGGGAGCTCAGAGGTAAATTCCTCATTTTCTCAGTAGTATTCCCCTTTTGTGATAGAACCTCAGCTTTCCCATTTCAGTTTCCTGGGTGGTAGGTGATTGTAAACTCAAATCGAGAGAAGAACAAATCCCACCTTAACTGTCAAAGCTTGAGCCTTGCAGAGGTACTCAAGATTCTTATGGTCAGTAAAAAAAAAAACCTGTACTGGGTGCTGAGCTCCCTTAAAGGTGGTGAATCCATTCTTCAAAAGCAGTTTTGATTGTGAGTTGCTCCTTGTCCAGTATTTCGTAACTCATTTCTGTGGGGGGTGATTTTTCAGAGAGTGGTATGCACAAGGGGGCTGCACATCGCTGCAGGAGTACCACCCTGATTTTCACATTGGACATATCTGCTTCCACTATAAATGGACGAGTCAGATCGGGATGTGCCAGTTCGTGTCCATGGTGAAGGCTGGTCAAAAGCACACTGGGCTTCAGGCAACCAAGTGAACCAAACAGCTTTATGAAGAATGGAAGTTGCGGGGTGGGGGAGCTATTTCTTCGAGAAATTGGTGGTGAATTGCCTATAAAAATTTGCAAAGTTCAGGAAGCACTGAATTTCTCGCAGGTCCAGGATGCTGTCCAGTTGTGCAGGTCCGTCTGAATACCCTCTTGGGAAATAATGTAATCCAAAAATTCAATGGTGGACTGATTGAAGGTGCACTCCTGTAGTTTGACATACAAATCATGCGCCCAAAGCCTCTACAGGATGGACCAGCCATGATGGTGGTGCTGTTCAGGGCTCTCAGAAACACCAGTATATCAGCAAGCCATATGATCAGGTATTGGTCCAGAATGTTCCTAATCACATCATTTACAAAATGTTGAAACTTTGTGGGGGCATAGGTTAAGCCAAATGGCATTACTAGATATTCAGCCTGCCCATATTGGCTACAAAGAGCAATCTTCCATTCATCCCCAGGCCTTATGCACACTAGATAGTACATCGCTCAGAGATCTAATTTAGTGAAAATGCTGCACTAACACTGCTGTCAGCTGTGATGTATTTTGGACCATGACTGTAGAGTAGTGTTTTTTATAAGATTAGGAGGGAAATCAACAAGAAAAGTAGTCAGGTCGGCCTGAAAATGAACCGCTGCAAAACGAAATATATGCGATCAGACGTCTTACGAAAAGCCCAAATAACGGTAACAGGAGAAGACATTGAAGAAGTGGAACAGTACATGTATTTGGGCCAAGAAGTTAATATGCGCCAAGACCTGAACGGAGAACTCTCGCGAAGGATTCGGGCAGGATGGTGTGCGTTTAATTCCATCAAGGACATCCTCAAAGGAAAAATTGACAAGACCACATGTAAAAATATTTTCAATTCAGCAGTGCTGCCAGCCATGCTGTATGGCAGTGAAACGTGGGCACTGACGAAGAGAGAAGAGCAACGGCCGTTGGTAGCTGAAAGGACAATGGAACGAGCTATGTTGGGAATCTCCCTTCTGGATCGTATACCAAATGAAATCATCAGAGAACGCAGCGGTGTGAAAGATATTGTCGTGGAAAGCAGACATAACAAGATGCGATGGGCGGGCCACACAGCACGGCTCACTGATAACAGGTGGACCGCAATCATTGCTGAGTGGTACCCGCGAGAACAGAAAAGACCCCCCGGTCGGCCTCCAAGAAGATGGGAAGATGACATCGTTAAACATTTCGGACGAACATGGAGAAGAAAGGCAAGAGTGCGAGAAGAATGGCAGACGTGTTGTGATCGGCGCAGTCTTAACGACAGCTGAAGTCCGATCAATCCAGGTGATCCAGGTGAGGAGAGAAATATTCAATCTTGAATCAAATGCTTTATTCCTCTGCATCTTGGTCATGAGTCAGAAGGGGTGTGTGCAAAGGTTCCAAGGCAGTCCCCAGCATAAATTAAAGCAGCCTGAAAGCAGTTTTTATGGCAGGGGATTAACAATGCATACCGTTTTTCCTCAGCCATACCCCAAAACAGGTGACCAGGAGCTATGGCATCTCTGTGTCACCTGCAGATCCCCTTTAAGCAGGAGAAACTGTGATGGGAAAATATAGCCCAAAGTTATTACAGACACAACAAGAGTGAGTTCAAGAGAAAATGATTAAAATAAGTAGAATTATTGTTAGGAAGTCCATCTTGCTTTCAATAAACTTTTAATTGGAAGAAGGTGGCAGAAAATCTAGACTTGGACTGATCAATTTCAATTGTAATAGCTGCCCAAAGGGAGCTAATAAAATCAATGGAAGTTCCTAAGACAAATTTTAGTTAAATGTGGTCGCCTCCTGATAGATTTTGATTCCCCTACTTTCTGTTGCAGTTGATGGAAATATTCCCATGATCAACAGATTCAATGAGTCAGAGGTGCTCTCCTGTAATCTCCTGTATTCGAGTTGGAGATCAAATCCTCTACCTACAAAAACACTCCAAAGATAGAATTCAGAGTGAGTTCATGGGGATCATGTATCTAAGTTATCTGCTTGTGCACTGTAGATGACTTCTAATAGTTCATAGCCCTCAGAAAGCCATACTACTAATTTCTGAGTTAATTGGCAAATTAACTAATGAGGCTAAATAAGGAGAAAAAGCAGACATAGGAGGTAACATAAATGCCATATGCCTAGTGGAAAACTAGAATATTGAAGCTACCATGGATTCACCCTGGAGAAAGGCAGATTCTGTTTGCACTGCCAGCTTTCACAGGGGCTCTATCTGAAGATGGCTGCTTTAAGGTGTCAGTTGGAGCCCAGTCAGCGTAAACTCGACCTAGCGTATCCTGAGCACCCTAACTACATCCCTTTCCTGGTCAGCATTTGGTGAGACTGTGTTGGCTGGCTCCAAAGCCCTGGCATGTTGTGAGTACCTTTCCATTATCTCAGCGTACAGGCACCAAGATCCCATGAGAGTTCAACACATCACATTCCTGTGGTGTAATCCAGACAGAATCAGTCAAAACATACCAATGGCAGGGAGGCAGAAATGTGACTGTTATGTTAAAACTAACACAAGATAGGGGACAGAATAAAACAATGTGAAAGTCCTGATATAAGGAGAGACAAATTCAGTTTACCAAACAGTGCATTCGTTAAATGCCAATGACTTAGAGATGCTCTTAGAGGGAAGAGAGGGTTGGCTCATCTGAGAAAAGGAAAACACTATATCTGAATTAAGAAAATAGGAAAAGGTGACCGTGGAGTAGTATCTTGCCTGTATGCTGAACTATGAGATGGCATCCGTACAGAATGCCAGCAGCACATGGAAAAACTGGGAAGAAACGTTGGCATAGGAATAAAAGGGAAGGAAGGAATATGACAAAATGTGCTTCAAACTACTGAACGCATGAGGACCAAAAATTCAAACTATAGCATATTATTGTTATAATTCATTTATATAACACTGTAAATGTACACAACACTACAGAACATATCTTCCCTGCACTAAGAACTTGTACAGAAAAGTTACAACCACGCAGAACAACAAGGGAGGTTAAGAAAGCATTGTAGATGAGCCCCAGGCAAAACCTATTGATCCAAGTCCCACCCTACCCCCATTTTCAGCGGGGTTGAATTTTGCTAATAGCCCCTAACTTTATATTGAGCTGAACAAAAATCTTAGATCCAAACATCCTCGAACTTTGGAGTACTTATAATCCAAATCTAAATTTTAGATAAATTTAGTGTTCGTTACAGTGGTCCCAATAAGATAGATTTATGCATGAGTAAGTATTTTGCCACCTTTCCCCCACTCAGTTTTGCTAACATGACTCAATCCAGCCCTGCAAAGCTCCCCCCATCTCATATTTCACTCATGTATTCCCACACTGCTCTGTTTATGCACATCCATCCTGCCTTGTAGCACCTCTTGCTATTCCAGTCCCATCGCAGGCCCCCATCCATCTTTGCCAGTACACTTAAGTCCCATCTAGCCCTGTTCTATGCTATTCCACTCCTGAGCCCAGCTCTCCACTCCACCCTGATATTTTTACAAGTGCACCTCATTCATCTGCACACACCCCATTGCTCATTCTGCGCTGATCCCCGATATACACAGTTATGCTAATGCTTCTCAACCTTGATCTGCAGCATCTTTTGTTATTCCAATCCTGGGCTCCTCTGGAGGAGACACTGCCACTTCAAATGATTATTTTCTGTTCTTAGACAACTATCCACTAAGCAAAAGATTATAATGATCAAAACAGTGTTCACTTGGGACTAAAGCAGCTTTTAATACAAGGACACCATGGGGAAAGGTCAGCTCAATTAAACCAGTGCACCACGTAGCAAGTTCTACACTCTCAGAATAGGTATCAGCATCACTGCGCAACCAGTGTGAGGCCTGAAGACATGACACTGCCAGGGTCAGCTCTGGAGAATAAATAGGTACCAGTGTATCCAAACATCCCCCTTCTGCAAATGAAGCTGCTGATCACCAGCCCATTTCTTACTTGAGGTAGAAATAGGGGCTCAGTTATGTGCCACACAAGCTCTGCTTTCTTATCACATTCTTTTGGGTTTTTTTATAAACTCCATTTTATTCTATTTTTCAAATTTGTACTAGGTTCCTAGCCAGTTGAAATGTCCTCTAGCCTTCAGAGAGCCATTGATCTATGTTCCAGTCTCACAGGCCATGGCATTGTGAACCAATATCACAAGAATGCACTGCGTTTCCTGATATTAGTGCTTGGTTGTAGGACATTTCCTGGTAGATTCTGGAGCCATGCATACTTTAACAGAGCATGCCAGATAGTTGCCCTTGAGGTTTCTTTTGTGTATGGTTAGTTGGACTTTTGTTGTTGTTTGTTTTCTGGTTTGATAAACCAAACAGCTATTTTAGATTTATGTTCAATTACCTGAGGTAATCAGCTATTGTTTACTATGGATATGATTTAGGGAAATTCAGTTCTAATCCCAGCTCAATTAAGGGTTTAACTGTACTGCTCAGATACTCAGTTCCAAAGCAGAGTTAGATCATTGTGCCAAAATCCATGCTGCTCAGACTAGAGATGCACCTGACCCGTGAAGTTTGGATCCAAGTCCAGATCTCAGCAGCCCCAAATTTGGATCCAGTTTGTTCTGGCACATTATAGAGACAGGAATTTCTACAAAATTTTCAAGCAATTGGGCTTTCATTTTGATTCCATCTTTAGCTGAGACTATTACGGTAATAATGTTAGGATCATGTTGAACTCAGACATTAAAAGCAAACACTTAATGGGTTGAAGGCTCTCTGAGGTTCTCTCTTTCAGGAGAAGGGACAATGAAAGTGTGTGTGTGTTAGAGAGAGAGAGAGATTGGTGTTTTGAAGCAAGGAAGAAATGAAGCAAGCAGATGAAGAGCAGCATATTGCACGTTGACCATTCAGTAGGCGGATCTCTTTTTGATGGGTCTTGAGTAGAAATGATTGGAAGAAAGGAAAGTTTAAAAAGAATAAATCATTGCAGAACTGCAACGTCTTTTGTCCAAAACCCTCAAGGGTGCAAAGGAAAACCAACAGCTAAAACTTCAGATGAAATTTATTGTGTCACTTAAATAACTTGAGAATGGTCAAATAGATTTTTCTCAAATTTTCCAAAGCAGTTCACTCTCAGGCAAAGACCTTTTGTGTCAATTACCAGCCTGAAACATTTCTTTTCTAAACTATACATCTCTAAAAATCTAGGGCTTCAACAGAATCTACAATGATCATTTAACCGTAGCAATGTTACCTCTCTAGTTAACCAGGGAGCTCAAGCAGGGAACTTTGTAATTTTGCTATAGTTGGTGCATGCAGACATCACTAAAATGATTACACAAAGGTAGTCTGAAAAGGGGAAAAAACGAAGAAAATTGAAAATGCAACAGAAACAAGAAAAAAGAAAATGCAGAAGAGTGGGGGGGGGGGGGTTGTGTGTGGGCTGCAGAAGACTAAGGGTATTTTGAATGAAAATCCTTTGAGTTTTTAATGGGTGTTTTTCTTTTAGGGTATAGTAAGGTTAGGTTCTTCCTTCTGCTACATATTTCATGCATACTCTGAACTACATCTGCTACCAGCTCCTTCTGCTTCTGGTGCTGATGTGGCAATTCCTCCTACCTAATCTGAATCAAGTTTCAGTGCAGTTCTCAGTACTCGTTTAGCCTAAATAGTGATCAGATAAGAGTGCTTATTAAGAACTAGGGTGACCAGATAGCAAGTGTGAAAAATCAGGACAGGGGGTGGGGGGTAATAGGCACCTATATAAGAAAAAGCCCAAAAAATCGGGACTGTCCCTATAAAATCAGGACATCTGGTCATCCTATTAAGAACATTAAGTTCAGCAATGACAGAAAAGGTTTAAATGTTGTAACTGACTCTCTTCCAGGGTTTGTTCTGTTCTTTTATTGCACAGAGCTTGCTGATGATCCCTGGGTCTGTTTGTGTGCTGTTGTGCTACAAGAATCCTGTAAGCCAGGGCAGGATTCCAGAGGACAAGCTGGAAGAATGTAATATAAAGCCTGTGGAACCTAAGTGCTGCACAGGCCTTGTGTAGATCCTCTGTTAAGGAGGCAATTTTTTTTATTCTAAAAGAATGTTTTATACTTCAGATGTGATAGAAACTGTACCTTAAAACATATAGGGTGTAGAGAATCTCAAGATGTGTCTTAATCCATCCAAACAGACAAGCATTAGCTTCTGCTTACTCCTAAATATATACCAGAATGTGGGGCACTCTCTATTAGCAAGGTAGAATCTGGGGGCATATTGGAATGCCATCTGAGTTCGAAGGTTGCAAAAACATTATATTTGAGCCCAGAGCCTACAAGACCTAAAAAGCTTGGACTTTGTGTAGATTTTGCACCAGGCAGGGAACACATGAGATTTTGGATGGATATAAAAAAAACAACCCCACTTTTCAACCAGAGAAACTGCGCTTCTCTTGTACACACAATTCAGAGAAAATAGCCAAGATTTCCCACTAGAAAGGACGCTTTGAATGAAGAAAATGCTTGCTGAGCTCTATCAGGTACCCAGCCTAGAAGAGTGCATTATAAAATTATTTTTTAAATCACTCAGCCGTTTCCAACATCCTTGTCTGGTATTCCCAAGGCCCTGGTTGGTTGGCCGACTGCCACCCTCTGCCCTAGTCAGGGTCATTGTACTTTGATTGCTTGGGGGAGGGGGAGGGGGAGACTTAAGATCTTGTTGCAACACATTGATTTGAAGCAGGTGCAGCTTTGAGACAGCTTCTGCTATCTCATCCACCTCCCACATTCCCGTCTGGATTTCCAACTTTGATTTTTTTTTTCTTTCCTCTCTTGTCAAGAAAATTTACAAAGCTTGTCCTTCATCTCTTTCCAAAGATGTGGCATGTGAAGGAAAAACAGCAGAGGGGTGCTGTGTCTTATCAGGGTTTACTTCCCCACACTTCAGCTGTCAGCCATAGCCGGGGCGTGATTTCCTTTCGGTCTCTCATAACTGTGGTAAAGAAAGTTTCCTTGATTTACTACCTATTTGGTCCTTTGTTTTCTAATCCACAGAAGTGTCAACATTTTCCTTTTTAAAATTTACTATTTATTTTCACATGTACAGTGTAACGTATGTTGCAACAGCAACTGAGCAATTATTTGCAAAATTTAACAGACACGATATAAAGCTATGCACAGAGAACATGGGATGGGAAAGCTATGCACAGAGAATATGGGAGAATATGGGATGCACTGTGTAGTGTTCTTCAGACTGGAGAAGAGACATAATTCACATGTAGTAAACAAAAAAGGGATACTTTATTCAGAATGCTGGATATACACAGACCTGTAGCTCCCGGCTGCTCAAGTTCAGAGACTGGGGAGCAAAGACTGTTGTCTGGAGATAGCGCACAGTCTCAGAAAGTAGAAGCAAGTGACCTGCATTACCTCTGGGATCTTTTAGGAGAAAGAGTTAACCTACATCAGGGTTGTTCTGATCACACTCACTAGACCACAGGTGAGAATGAACAAATACCTGTAGATCTAATCAGCATGGATACTTTACCTTAGTTCCTTTGCTAGAGGATGATAATTAACTATATGTATCATTCATTCATAGATATGATCATGTCACTCTATCTAGTAATGGAGCCATATATCCTAAAAAATCTAACCGTAAAACAGATTGTTGTGAGCACATCACCTCAGTGCTCCATTCTCTACACTTCAAGGTCTTTGTCCTGATATTCAAATTCCTTCATGAAATTGGCCCTAAGGTGCATGAGAGATCATCTCTGCATCCACAACCATAGCCTCCTGCAACAGCTGCGTTCCATAGGAATGACGGCACTGCCAATGCTGGGGAGGCCCATGAGCACAGAAGACAGAATTTTCAGAGAGGTTCCCATGTAACTCTATGCAGTTCACTACCCAAAGAGAGGAGAATGACCACAGACCTTCAGAACAAAATGCAAAACTCTCTTCTTTTTTACTTAGCTTTCCACAATTAGCTGTTCACATCTACCGGCACAAAAATACACCCAGGCTAACTGTTCATGTTTATTCCTACAGGTGGAGAAAGGGGGAGAGATCATTTTGTGACTGTTTTAACACGTGAGACACTGGTATTACTGTGACATGGGGCTTCAAAAATAGATAAATATGTTAGACTCCTGATATTAGGTGCACATACCCAAAGTAATCCATCCTTGGGAGGGGAGATCAGCTGTGCTTGATATCAGATGCACAAAGCAAACCTATATTTTCACTGCCGTTCTCCATACCCCCGGATTAAGAGTATGTCTATACTGAAAAAAAATGCATTCTGAACTCAATTAACTAACTCGGGTTAATGCATCTTTTATCTCAGATTAGCAGTTTGAGTGAAAGCCTATAAAGGAGCCTGGGGTTGAACTCAAGCTGCTAACCTGAGTTGAGTCTCATTGCCCATGTCCTCGCTGCTATTTTAACCCAAGCTAGCTAATGCAGGTTAGTTAACCTGAGCTGAGTATACCTTTTTTTGCAGCGTAGACATACCCTAAGTCAGGGATCGACAACCTTCGGCCCGCGGCCTGCCAGGGTAAACCCCCCCTTGGCCCGCACTGCTTCCCACAGCCCCCATTGGCCTGGAGCGGTGAACTGTGGCCAGTGGGAGCTGTGATCGGCCGAAACTGTGGACATAGCAGGTAAACAAACCAGCCCGTCCCACCAGGGGGCTTACCCTGGCGGGCCGCATGCCAAAGGTTTCCGATCCCTGCCCTAAGTGATTAGCTAAAGCAACATGAGCCACTACAATTCCAGCTGCATCATCTAGCCAGGTCTCAGTAATACATAGTAACTATTAAACAATCCGTTTGTTCAAACTTGGAGGATAACAGGGTGATAAGTAATAGCCAACATGGATTTGTCAAGAATAAATCATGCCAAACCAATCTAACTACCTTCTTACTTAGGGTTAGTGGCCTACTGGATGGGGGGAAGTAGTAAAGGTGGTATATCTGAATTTTAGTATGGATTTTGACACAGTCCCACGAGTTACAACAGAAATTCTTTCCGAGGTGCCTGGCTGGGGGTCTTGCTGACATGCTCTGTGTTCAACTGATCGCCATATTTGGGGTGGAGAAGGAATTTTCTCCCAGGTCAGATTGGCAGAGACCCTAGGGAGTTTTCGCCTTCCTCTGCAGTGAGGGATATGGGTCACTTGCTGGTTTAAACTAGAGTGAATGGTGGATTCTCTGTAACTTGAAGTTTCTAAATCATGATTTGAGGACTTTAGTAACTCAGCCTAAGATTATGGGTCTATTACAAGAGTTGCCTGCGATGTGCAGGAGGTCAAACTAGACGATTACAATGGTCCCTTCCTGGCCTTAAAGTCTATGAGTCTGAGAGACATTCTCATAAGCAAACTAGGGAGATGTGGTCTAGATGAAATTACTATAAGGTGCGTGCACAACTGGTTGAAAGATTCTTTCAAAGAGTAATTATCGACGGTTTGTTGTCAAACTGGGAGGATGTATCTAGTGGGCACAAGTGCTGGAACTAGGGGTGCAGCTGCACCCCCTGGCTTGAAGTGCTTTCCATCATATACAGGGTTTACAGTCTGGTTCAAAGATTCTCAGCAACCCCACTATAAAAATTGTTCCAGCCCCCCTGCTAGTGGGGTCCGGTGCTATTTTGGGTCAAATACTAGTCAATATTTTCATTAATAACTTGGATTGTGGAATAGAGAGTACCCTAATAAAATTTGCAGATGACATGAAGCTGGGAGGTGTTTGAGGACAGGGTTAGAATTCAGAATGACCTTAATACATTTGAATATTTGTCTGAAATGAACAAGATGAAATTCAGTAAAGACACATGCACAATACTACACTTAAGAAGAAAAAATAAAGCACAAATATAAAATGGGGACTAACTGGCTAGGCATTATTACTGCAGAAAAGGAGGGGTTATAGTGGATTCACAAATTGAATGAGAGTCAACTGTGATGCAATTGCAAAAAAAGCAAATAACATTGTGGGCTGTATTAACAGACGTTAATGTTGTAAGACATACGTAAGACACGGGTGGTTATTGTTCTGCTCGACTCAGCACTGATGAGGCCTCACCTGGAGTATTGTGTCCAATTTTAGGTGCGAGACTTTAAAAAAGATGTGGACAAATTAGAGGTAGTCCAGAGGAGAGCAACAAAAATGACAAAAGCTTTAGAAAACTTGACCTATAAGGAAAGGTATAAAAAAAATGGGCATGCATAGTCTTGAAAAAGGAAGACTGTTTGAGACCTGTTAACAGTCTTCAAATAAGGGCTGTTTTAAAGAAGACTGTGATTAGTTGTTCTCCATGTCCATTGAAGGTAGGACAAGAAGTAATTGGCTTAATATACAGCAAGGGAGATTCAGTTTAGATATTAGAAAAAACTTCCTGTAAGCGTAATTAGGGACTGAAATAGGTTACCAAGGAAGTTGTGAATTCACAACATTCGAGGTTTTTATGAACAAGTTAAACAAACACCTGTCAGGGAAGGTTTAGATATACTTGGTCCTGCAGGCATGGACTAGATGACCTACATTTCTATGCAATATCAGGCACTTCGTCCACTGTGATTGGATGGTGGTGCTCTTATGTGAAAGAAACAACATTAGTCTGTGGTTTTGTGAGTTGAGCCTCTGAGAGAAGGCCCTAGACAGAGCCAATGGGATGGATAATAAAAGCCAGCCCCGAGCCTGTTCTTGAAAAATGCTCTTTTCTACTTACTCTAGAGTTTTAAAAGTAGGATGTTCCCTTTGTTGATGTTTAAAAGTCATTTATGAGATTCATATTGTAGGCTTATTTTTTAGAAAATTACATAGAGGGGTGTTGTCTTAAGGTTAGTGCACAGGACTGAGGTTTTATTAGTTTTGTTCTGATTGCTAAAGCTGAGGGGCAGTACCTCAGGATTGCTAGGGGACTTGTTGTTGCTATTCCTAAAATAAAATGTCTCTTCCTTCTTTTGAACGGCAGTGCAAGGCAGAACATAACTTTTCCATGGCGCTCCTTGAGTAAGAGTAATGGGCAATTCCAGCGAACTGCCCCACTTTCTCCTAATGAAATAGGCTCTACTGTCCAGAGTTGCAACTGAGCTGTTATGGATTGCATAAATGGTGTGTGTGTTTTACATAGTCACTGTGCTAATTGCAGCTAACTCGTTGGTTTGGGATACATGCTCTGTGAAATGAAATATTCTTCCAACCTTCCAACTGGAAAGCTCTGAATTTCATGTCAGCTGCACCATGTAGATAAGCATGTCTTGGAATGTGCATGTCTGTAGAGGGCATTGCACTTCCACATCCCTAAAATGTTGCATCCCTAAAAATGTCTGTAGAGGAAGATTATAGCCTCACAACAGGGTATTCATCCTCAGCCACACAGTAAAGAGAGAAACACATGCAGCTGCTCTGTAGGTTAGGAAATGGGATCACAGTAGGTAGTAATGATAGCCCAGAACAAGGAATGAATTAGTTATATGCACAATGGGACTCATCCATTTGCCCTATATGAGAGTAGAGCAGCTAAATTTCCACATTCTCCACTGTCAATCTGTCTTCCCCCCAATATTTATTATTTGAATTTGTTTGTTTTTCTGTGTATTTCAGAAATGGTGAGGTGCAAGACACTATAATTACAAGTTGTCTCAATGAGCTGCAGATTCCCTAGATTCTAACATTGCAGTTGTATCAACAATACATTGGTGTCTATTAATGGAGGGTATCAAAGACCAGTATGGACTTAGCCAGTTATTAGAATCCACCATCCAATGGCTGGATTTATTGTGCATGCACATTATTGCAGCCACAATTCAAAGTGGAACCTTTGTGGTCCATTCTCAGCAGCTCTTTCAAGTGAGCCAGTGGGAGCTATGCTGAGCAGGTGTCATCTGGAAGACACTCTGCAGACCCTGCAAGACATGAACAGCTGGTTCAGATGTCCAGTGAATGTTCCAGAAAAGCTGTGTTATAAAATGCTCAGCATATCAGTCATGTGTTTAAGAAAACCCTTGAACCCTTATAACTGAAGAACAAGATTTTGCTTCTGGAAGCTACATATTTCCCATGCTCAACCACCTTTCCTCATTAGCGTTCAAAGTTTAGGAATAATGAGCAACAATGCCATAATGTCAGTGCCCTGCAGAGGAACAGTAGCAATATCATTGTTTGCTGGTTCCAAGGTGTGAAACCCAGAGAGAATGCATAGTAAAAATTACATGAATACATCTACATTAGAGCTTTGGGTGTGATTCTGCCTTATCTTTCCTGGGAGGGACACAGTCAAAGTGTCAGCTCACTATTTATTTAATCTCAAGATTTGATGAATCATTGTTTTGTTCTCCCAGCCTCAGCTGTAAAGTCCCTACTCTAACAAAGATCAAATACAAGCTGTTGTCTTGGCTTGGAGGAGGTCAGTTTGCCCTAGTTACAGTACTGGGGCAACAGCTTTACTGTTAACTGACCTGGTTTGGTATGTCTCTCTCTAATCTGCAAACATCTAGTGCCATCTGTCTGTATGTCTCTGCAGCTATGAGGACTGAAAATATTTTTACCTCATGAGGATCATTTCCTTTTGACAGCAAGCCCCAGGATCTGAATACAGGTTTCTCCATCATGTACTAGATCCCAGACATCAGCACTCACTAAGGGCAGTGCCTGAGGCGGTGATTCTTGGAATATGTGAGTGGGCCATGCAGGAATTGTCAGGTCCTTGGACCTGGCAATATAGGCCACTATGGTTTTTCCCCCCCATGAAGTGGCATCCAAACCCCTGCACCAATAATGTATTACAGCACATTTTTGTGCTCAGGCCTCCCTGTAGCCTCCTCCAAGGCTAGAATATTCTTCATAACTATGCTAAAAAGTGATGAAATCTATACTTTCCTCCACCCACTCCTCAGAGACATAGGCCATAATCTCTACCGTGCTCCCAGCATGTCCTCGGAGGCTGGGAATCTCATCTCCGTGACAGACCCAGTCCCTTCATCCGACACTGATCCTCTATGACACTCCAGGCACACTTACTCTCTAGAGATCAGGAATGTCACTTTCATCAGTGCCCCCAAATATTCCCAACCTACAGAGAGAATCATCTCTACAATGTTCCTGGTCGCAGGAGGCAGAAACCTTATGTGTGTTTTGACATAGTTTGATTTCTAGCCCATTATGAAATGCTCATTGCTGTGCATGGAGTTTGTGACACAAGAGGAAATTAACTTGAGTCAGTCATCATCCAGTTGAATTTAATACAATTGAGTCCTACAGTCTTACTGAAATCCTGTGAGAGTTAATAAGTAATGTCACATGCACATGAGAAAAATATAAGGCTTTTAATGACCAAACTCATGACATATACTTTATTTTTTCCCCTCTAGTTGGCTGTGAGTTTGGCTCTCTATGTTCAATACTGAGCAAATATTCCACGGCTGCTGAAGAGGAGAAGTCAAATCTCCTGGCTGTATTGGTAGTGGGAAATAAAGCTCTCCTCCCACTTTGCTTGTGTTTATGTCTTTTGAGATTCTCTTTCTTAAGAATGCAGTAGGACAGAGAGACTTTGGCTTTGTTGTAAACAGGCTTTTCTTCTGTGAACTCTTGTGCTATTCGTGAGATATAGAAAATTGCATCAGTGGAGGATGGTGGCATCTGAAAGTGAATAAGCAAAATTGACAAGTAAAGGATTGCTCCAGGCCAGGTTACATCAGAGGGTAAAGATTATACTGTGTCTGAGTAAAAAGATTGCCAGCAATGCCTACCTTACAGAGAACACAGTTAAAAAGTTGAATCAGATAATACTCAGACACACACATACAACTCCAGGATTGAGCAAAATTATATAGATGCTGGAGCTTTGCTTAGTTTGCCACCACTGTGGACATATGGAACTCAACCAACTCCTTCACTGGTTCTCCCTCTCTTCTAAAAGTTCATGTGCACCTAAATACTGAAGCTTTGGGGTGGGGAAAAAAGATTTCATATGATATAAATATACACAATTTAACAGCATAAAAGAGGTTTCCACAGGCAAAGAACTAATAGGAATGTCCAGTGTTCCTGTTTTTCCTCTTGTGAATTAGACTCTCTTTTTTTACTGCTATTCTCTGTCTTTACTCAATCAAGTATATTTAGGTTTGATTTTGTTGTGTTTGGCACGAAGGTTATTAAGAGTTCACAGGGGAAGTAGAAAAATAGCTGAGTTTCTCAAGATATGTTCAATTATGAATTAAAACTGAACAAGCAAGTTGGTGATGTGGGGTTGGGGGGAAAAAGCTCTGTCTGATTGCAGAGAAACTCCGCCCACCAAAGCTCTGAAGCAGAGTATCAGATTGTAAGTATGACATCCTCAGAATAAACTCTTAAGGTTTGTTCAAACCTTGATGAAAGGACATTAAGGGACAGATTATTTCATGCATATTCTCATGTAAGTAGTACAACACTCCTTCAGTAGTCTTTTTTATTTCAATAGCACTAGATGGCAGAATCTGGTTATAATATAGTAGCTTCTGAGAGCCTTGGGCTTTACAAATTCAACCCTTTTCTAGGCTACAGATTAATACATGCAAGCTCTTTGGGGCAGGGACCATTTTTTGGGTGGGGTGTACTGTGCCTAGCATAATAGAGTTCTCCAGGACGTGGGGTGCTGGGCGCTACCACAATACAAATGATAAATTATTATAATTAGGACTTTTCTCCCTCTTTCTAATTCTCTCTCTCTCTCTCTCTCCCTTTTATTGGACTGTTTTGAATCCCTCTGATTTCTGAATGGCATTTGGTAACAATTCTCAAACTTTCCTTTCCTCCTGCCCCACAGGAGCATATTTACAAGCTGATGAAGAGTGACAGCTACGCACGTTTCCTCCGTTCTAACACGTACCAAGACTTATTGCTGGCGAAGAAGAAGGTATCTTTTGGGAAGGACATGCTTGCATCTCTTAGCACCTATTGATTCTCGCCTGCTGCTTGCTGCTAGTGTGAAAATGGGAATATTGTTTCATTTACTTTTTTTTTTTAATTTCTTTTTTTTAAAAAGGAATGAGAACATTTGTTTCCTTCACCTGAAGGCCCAGGGTATGGCATCCCTATATACAGCTTCAGCAACCATGGCAGGGGAAAGGTAGAATGGCCAGCCAGTCAAAATACAGAATATGGAAGAATGCTCAGATTATACCGGCGTCTTCCAAACTCGCAGGCAATTAGAAGTCCACTGTCTCCTCTTCATGACAAAGATGATATCTTGTATCAGAATTAGACCCCATAAACGTGTTCATTTGCTAGTCAGGGTAACAAGATTGGGGAGAGGGTGCAGCATCCTATATGTAACCATGTGGTCTTCCTTTGGGATGCCTTACCTGGGGACCTCCCTGTAATGTCTTACCCCCTCTTCCTTTTCCCCTTTTCCCATTTCCCTTTTCCCCAAAAATGTTTGCTTTTTATTTTAAACAAGAAATAATTGCAACCCAGAGAGAAATCAAGAACTTCAGCCAAGTTCTTCACCAAAGACCTGAGCCTCAGTTCTTTTCATCCCCTTGGTGTCAGCATGTCCACTGCCGGCAACATATTCTCTGCCAGGAATTCCCCACTCAGAGTAGCAAAGGATTGATTCTGTGGGATTAAGTCAAGTCAGCTCTTATCCAGACAGTTCTATTCAGGCAAGGGGGGTTGGAAGGTAAGATACTTATCTCTGCATTTGTGGCTGTGTTTAAATGCTTTCTGTACCTCCCAGCTTACTTCAGTACTCTGCAAGAGAGAGTGAGAATGTGTTTGTGTGCGTGCACCTACCTTTGTGTGACCCACTTACAAAACACTAGATACAATGACTTCCAGTTACTGCAGCCTGAGCTTGTGGTTTTCCATCACCATGCTCTCTGCTGTTTCTCCACTGCATTCTCAATGGGCTGTCAAATTACAATTCATTGGCACAACTCAGTGAAATCCCATTGACTTTTTACATGCTCATTGCTATTATGGATCCTCAAAGTGCATATCGTGACATAATGAGCCAAACTTTACTTTCTGTTGTGCCTGGCATACGCTTCAGTCGGATTGCAGTGGTGTGACTGAGGATATGAACTGGCCCTGTGTTTTAAAACCAGCTGGTTTGAGACAAGTACAGACCAGAAGAAGAAATGCAATGTCCACACTGACATTTGAAATTTTAAGTTGCTCTTTAAACCTGGGTCAGAATTCAGAGGTTGAGAGGAAGAAAGGGGTGCAGTTAAAACTCTTGAACACCCTGTGATGATGTAAAAGAAAAATTAAAAACCATTGCTGTCTTATCCCTATGAGCGTCCCTGTATGTTCTCCCTCTCAAGCTCTCCCTTTCAAAACATTAGGACCTCATGGTTCATGTGTTAATACAAAGGGAAGTTCTCCTCCACCCAGCTCCAGTTTTGAATCAAAGATTTCTTTGGAATCATTGTTTGCTGTCAGATCAAGTGCTAGACCTGTCAGCGTGACTGGAATGATTCTCATGCCACCCGAGGAACAGATTTCAGTGTCATGCTAACACTGCAGTGGAAATAAGAATCTAGCTTCTTTTGGAAAGAGCTGTGGGTAGTCAAGTAAACATATCCAAGCAAAAAGAAGACAGTGGCAAAAATCATGTCATTGTCTTTCACCAATTTAGCATAGGGTGGGGGGAAGCTGTAAAGCACATCTTACTGTGTTCGGCTAGTAGACATTGTACCCCTGATAGCACAGAGATGCTGACTGAAAGAAAATGAAGCTTCCATATGCTGACCTACCTGGTAGATCCTTAGTAGTTTTACAGCAGATTTGAGAGAGTCCTTTAGGGCTTCTTGAGGCAGCCTGGAGTGTGGAGTGAGGGTCAAGGAAGAGCAGTGGGATACCAGAGCCTTTCAATATTGAGGATTTGGGTTTAAATCCCAAGAGTAAAAATTTGGCCTTATTAAAGTCAGTGGGAGTTTTGGCATTGACTTCAATGGGACCAGGATTTCACCCCAAAAGTTTGAATCCTTGTTGGGAATACCTCCTGAATGTCCCTTATTTCAAGGGACAGCACTCATTTTAGTCCCAAACTGGCTCGCATTCCACACCTGTGATGTGCCCTCGCTTTTCTTGTTCACTATTAATTACAGCAGAAATGCAGAATCATGGAACTGATGTTACAGAAAGTTATTTACACTAAAGAAATGAATCCCATTGCATTTTAAGTTTCTTGTATGAATGTATGTTTGTGTCCCCCTTATTTTGGGTCATTGCCATACATTGCATCCCATGTATGGGCCTTGTGGCAAAAGTACAGGATTGGGAATCATGAGATCTGTGTTTGTTCCCTCGCTTTTCCACTAATTTTCTTTTGTGACTTTGGGTAAGTCACTTAATCTCTGTGTGCCTTCTACTCCCCACTCTGTAAAATGCAGATAATAATTCTGACCTGTGTAGCAGAGATGTTGTGAGTCTTAATTACCATCTGTAAAAATGTCTGGCATATTCTGAGATCCTCTGGTGCAAATCTCTATATAGTATGCACTGTGTAAATACAAAGTATCATTTTTCCACATCACAAAATAACTGCACATGTGAGAGTTTCTGATCCAGGATCTGGAAGTGGAATGAGCAAGAGGGGCTTGTGGGCCAGGATTCAAATACATTGGCAGAGTTAAGAGGAGGAGAGGGGGAAATGAACATTCTTTACATAGACTCATGGATGCACAGATGATGGACATGGGTCATGTATAGGCTAGGAGTTCCTTATTCATTCATGATGGAGTTTTTCTTCTTTCCTACCACTGTCATTGTTATATGTACCACAGTATGAAAGCCTAGAGCCTGCAAATCCATGGTATACTACTCGGAGTGCAGGACTGGACTCCAGCAGGGGTGTGTTTGGAGGCTACATGTAGGAACAAGGAAGGTTAAGAGCTAGATGTAGGTCTCTGCATTGCACAGAAGTAAGTCACGCTTGCATGTCTGCCTCCTTACTCTGAAAAGGGCAGGGTGAAAAAGGGAAAGGATATGGGCAGTGCATCCATGTATCGGAGGAGAAAAGGACTTTAGCCTGGTAAGCATGCAGATGAGCCACTTAGCTAAGTGTTTGTCTGTGGGCCTCACTCCTGCTTCTAGGTAGGAGTCATTAGGTTGCTGTCAGCAGCTGTCTCACAGATGCAGGATTGGGTTCTGCTGCACTCCTTCGCCTACCCATTGCGTTTTACTTCTTGTGCATACGCACAATGTGCCACACCTGTGCTGTGCAAGACCAAGCATCAGTCCGCCCGTATTTCTACTGATACATACATTAGCACATTTTATAGTGGGAAATAACCAACATCCCTTCCCCTCAGGAGCCAAAAAATGTCCATGCCCTTGGATGACAGTGAACTTTATGTAAGAGAAGAAATGCCTGTTACATTTAGGCCTTGAAAAACCTCCTCACCCACTCACTGAGGGCGAATAGTGATTTTGACAGGGTGTGTTGGCTGAGCGGGGTTAGATATTCATTGGCGCCTGCTCTGAGGAGAAGGTAAAAAGCAGAGCAGCTCAAGCCCCAGTGCTTCTTCAACAGGAGGGGTCATTCTAAGAACCTAGGTATATAGGAGGGAGGGAGAGCGTGGAGGGGCCCTGAGACTGCTAGTTCTCATTCAGGATATGGGGCAGTAAGGACAGTGGCTGCTGCACTGAGAGTGAAATGTTTGTGTAAAATGAACAGCAAGCAGCTAGAGCCATTCTCACCAAAAAGGAGGAGCAGGGGGGCCTTTGAGCCACCATCTTCTAAGAGGAGGAGAGGGGAGGGTTGGAGAGGGCCCAGCTGCAGGGAAGGGGCTAAGAGCGATCTGAGCCCCAGGAGTGGTAGAACACTGGAGGAACTCTGCAAATAGGTGGGAGTGGGCTCTATCATCAGTTTATTGGGAAGGGAGAGCTGATGTGCCAATGTAAATAAAATATGCCTGGTTTAGGAGGGTGGGGAAGTTGTTTTTCTCCCTAACAAGAACACTTTGGGTCACATTCCATATTGCCCTGTGCTAGTGAGTGCAAAGTAGGTGTAAATTGCCACGCCTCTGATCTAGCAGTGTTTTCCACTCATTCTGCGCTGCTGTCAATGACTACGTGAGGTGCAGGGTAATTGATAATCTGGCTCTTAGTTCACAAGTGAGTGAGTATCAAGAGAATTTTTCAAGCCTTGCTTATACTTATGCCTAGTAAAATATTGTTCCTTTTGAAATACATGAATTTCATGCTTCTGAAACACAAAGGAGGAGAAATTAGTAACAAGTTCCAATTTGAATGGTGGACCTACAGTGTAGAATACTGAGCTCTATACTTACCTCCGGGTTCGGCGGTAAGCAATCGATCTTCTGGGATCGATTTATCGCGTCTTGTCTAGACGCGATAAATCGATCCCAGAGCCGCTCCCCGTCAACACCGGAACTCCTGCTCGCTGAGAGGAGTATGCGGAGTCGACGGGGGAGCCTGCCTGCGCCGCGTGGACCCAAGGTAAGTGTGTTTCAGTTCCAACTAAGATACTTCGACTTCAGCTACGCTATTCACGTAGCTGAAGTCGCGTATCTTAGTTCGAACTGCAGGTTTAGTGTGGACCAGCCCTTAGAACTCATTCATACTCTCCTTCAGTCAATGGCAAAACTTTCATTGGTTCCAGCACGAGCACAACTGAGACCTGAGTATACATATTAAAAAGAGAAGAGAACTCAAAAGTCATATTAGCATCCATGGGAGGACAGTCTCTATTACAAACAAGTTCTCTTTGAAAACCAGTCTCATGCTCTCTCACCTTCTGTCTCCTCATAGTGTGTACCAAGCTAACTTCAGCGCCTCTCCATCCCCTTCTCAATCCCTTCAGAGGAAGTGTGACTGACTTCATTCTTAGCGATAGAGCTTTACTTGAGTGCCATAAGAATGCTAAGAGATTTTCTACTAATCATGTTGTTAATCATTTGTAGCTGGTTTTCTAATGTCTACGCTGCCCTGTGCTAACAGACTCTTTACTCAAAAGAACTAAAATCGGAACAGTTTGATAAATAATTAACCAATAGAAAAAAAACATGGAGAACTGCAGTAAATAGTCAGTGATATAGTCCAGTATATTCTGGATTTTTTTCTGCACCTAACTGGGCTCAGCTGTTTTTAATAAAAGCTTTTAAAAAAATTTTAAAATCTGTATCCTACTGTTAGCTTGTATAGTAGGTCAGTCTGTTTACTGTTGGTGAGGGTAAGTTTTCGTTTTGCACGTTTGAGGAGTGCTTGAACAAGCTTGTGTGTGTGTGTGTTTGTACGAGTATTGTTGTCATACTTCAAAGTATTTTGGTGCACTTCCTGTGCTTTACCTGATGTGTTCAAACAACATACAGATATCCTTACTCTTTATTTTTCTAAATTCTTACTACTTTTTTTTTTTAATTTCCTTCCTCCAGTTTGCAAGGCAGCCTCAAGCACCTTTGCTTTGAGCTGGACCGAGGCAGGCAAGCGGTTAGCTCAGTAACACATAGCCAGTCACACATTTTGTAGACAAGCAGGCAGGAAATGCTGGAGAGCAATACAGCCAGCACAAATGTGCGCTCCTGATGAAACTGTGCATGTCGGCTGCTTGGCGTGTAGCCAAGTTTGGGTGCTTTTTATTTGAATAGAAAAATGTAATGCTTTGATCAACAACTTGATACTCTGGTGACGTGTTCTTTTGATACCTTAGACAGTTAGATTTAAACTCAGGGCTCTTGCATTAATACAGTTCACTGCAAGTGTGTCATATGTTGGACCTGGGAGTGTTTGCAAGGCAGGTTTCAAAATAGGACCTTAGGATGGCTAAATTTTCAGATGGTAGTTCCCAGTGAACCCTTTCAGTATTAGAATAAACCTTATATGCTGCAGCTTGTCAGTTGATACAAAATTTCAGTGCCCCAAACTGAATCCTTGTGGTCCATTTACACCACCCACTCCAGTTTCCCTAAGAATGGGAAATGACATCAGCCTACAATAGTGTTCCAAACGTTCCTGATTCTGCAGTTGCAGAATTCGCTAGAGAATTGAACCTTTGCTATCAAAAGAGCTCCAGAGTCTAACCTTTCAAAAACAGCCACGTTTCTAGCTCTCCTGGTTGTGGGCGGCAGCAGTGAAGCACCAGTGCAGAAGTTCAGATCTGGGCAGCTGGAGAGCAGTGGCTGCTGGCCACGGGCATTCATGTTGTATGCAGTGCAGGAGGACTATTTTTCTTTAATCCCGCTCCCATCCCGTCCCACAATACCCACTTCCACTCCCACATTGTTTCCTGAAATTTTTATCATACTTCTGCTATTATGGCAGTGGGTCCTATGGCATCTGTGGGATCCCAGTCCCACATCAGGGCTCTAAAATTGGCCTAGCAATGGCTGCACATGTTGCTGTCAGGATGACTCTCCACTAGCACTCACCCACTTCCTGCACCCACATGCAATGGGATGGGAACTCCCAACCCATCCATGCAAAGGGATTGGAGTCCTCATAGGGGATGAGCAGCCCCTACATCTCCTTTTCCCCACACAAAGGGATTAGAAAACTCTAACCCTCCTGCAGCTGGACTGGGGTCCCACAGGTATTGCAAGACCTGCTGCCATAATAGCAGGAGCGGGGCAAAAATTCCAGAAACAATGTGGGAGTAGGTGGTAGTGCGTATTGCGGGGCAGGACAGGAGCGGGATTGAAAACATAGCTCTTCCACACAGCAAACGACATGAACGCCCCCGCCAGCAGCCAACGCTCTCCAGCCACCCCGCTCTGAAGTTCTGCGCTGCTACTGGCAGCTGCGGCGCCACCTTTAAAGCTGGGTGGCCGGAGAGCAGCAGTTGCTGGCTGGGAGCCAGTGCCTCCCCAAATATAGAAGTTAAACTATGCCTATGTTTGCTATAATAATTGTATCCGGGACAACACACTCCAGGGCTTGTGTGTTGTATTGCATTGTGTTATCCCTTTTACAGACTCTTTTTTCTGTTTTGATAGGTATATATGAGCCTATTTCAGAGGGGGTACGTGGTAGACTACATTATTAGGAAAGGAGTAAGGAAAGCAGCCTAAAAAGTTTGAAAACCACTGGCCTAGACATTACATTTCATTGTCAAAATTGTGCCTTTAAGGCACTGGGCATTGCTGGGGATGTGGCAAAGCTGTATCACCTCAGTGGGAGGTCAAGAAGCAGGGGAGTAGCCATGGGTGGGCCTGAGTGGGCCACGGCCCACCCACTCAGCATCCAGGCCCACCCAAATCTGAGTAGGGGTGTAGTGCTGCCACAGCGGCCCAGGGCATCACTCGGGCACCTGAAATCCAGGACAGAGCTAGGCGCCCGCCCTTCAGAAAGCTACACTCCGGCAGCTCTGCCTTGCCATTTTCTGAGCCCCCCCATGTCCAGCTCGGCAGGTGAAGCCCTGTGTCTGGGGGCACCACGGCTATGAAGGGGGCGTGGTGTCGGGGAGAAGCTGAGCTAGCACAGTCTGTCATTGCCCATCCACCCAAAAGTCGGGGCCCACCCAAATTTCCACTCCTAGCTACACCACTGCCAAAGAGGGACAGTGCTTCTGAGAGGCCCAATGCACAAAGGTACTGCACAGTCTGTGTTGTCCTTTAGATTGACACAATGGTGCACTAGGCCTGATCTGTGTTGAAAGGGCAGCTCCATGCCTCACTTTCTCCCTACCTCTCCCATGTGCCTCCTCTGGGGTGACATGCTCCCCTGTGAGTGCATGAAAGGAGGAGTTTCTGCCCTTCCCTGTGCACAGGGACTGCAGTTGTGACTGAGCCCTGGTTTACACTGGGTGGGGGTCTTTCTAAGATATTCAACTTCAGCTACGAGAATAGCGTAGCTGAAGTCAACGTACTTAGATTGACTTACTGTGGCGTCTTTACAGTGGTGAGTGGACTGCTGCCGCTCCCCCATCAATTCCGCCTGCTCCTCTCATGGCGGTGGAGTACTGGAGTCAATGGGAGAGCGCTCGGGGATCGATTTATCGCATCTAGAGTAGACGCGATAAATCAACCCCCCAATAGATCGATCGCTACCCGCCGATCCAGCGGGTAGTGTAGACATACCCTTAATCTTACACAGGCCACACGTGAGTGAGTCTGGAGGCTCCTTGTACTTTCCTCTCTCCCCTCCACTCGCACACCGTGGTGTGAATGTTAAACAACCTGCACAGTGCCCAATCCACACAGGCTATAAGTCTGTTATGGCCCCCAGCTATGGAGTATGGTTTTTTAGCTCCAGTAGTAAAGTTCTGTGCTTTCAGCTCTGGATGTCCCTGGTTCAGTCCCCAGAGTTTGTCAAAATAGTGGCTGTCACACAATAACCAAATTATAACAGGTTCAACAGAAGTCCAACTCTCAAAGATCATCATCACAACTGACACTAGCTGGGAATCCTGGAAGGTGTTTCACTTTGGGTAGGTGGAGGAGTTGGGAGTAATTCACAGGCACGAAGAGTTTGCTTGAGAAGCAGAAATTTATTGCAATAAGACTAAGGCCATCTCTTACAATAACTTCTCCTTAACTTCCCGGAGCAGGGGTCTTCTTTCTGTACTGGTCTCCTCCCAATCTTGATGTACCCTGGACCCCTTTGGGCGGGGTGGGTTTCTCTGACTTTCCAACAGTTTACCCAATCAGAAGGAAGAGTCCAGTCATCTCCCCTGTCCCTTACCTATCATTCCTTTATTTACTTTCCACGTCAGCTTTCCTGCCCCCATCAACTCTTATACTGTTCCGAGTGGTGCTGCTTGTGTGCCATACAGAAGCCACAGTGAACAGCTCCCCCAGTGGTCAAATTTGGAATTACATCTGCCATTTTAACTTTTATTTGGCCAAACCCCTCCATTTAATATTGTTTTATACCTGGTTCTGGAATATGAATATCAGTATAACCTGCATAGATGAACACCAGTATTGAAAACATGGCCTCATTGTTCCTCTTCCCTCCCTACTGAAATGCTGTCCTTAGAATTAAAAATCACAGTAAACTAATATACTTTTTAAAATAACACTATTTTATAGATCAGCTATAAAATTTCATCATCCTAGAATCTCTAGCATTTGTGTTGGATGCTATATGGCAGCATCTTGGCTGATAGTGTGGCTCTTTTAAATAGTTACACAGGAGAACATTCCGTGGTTGTCTCACGCAGACAAGGGATGGTGTTTTCTTTCAATGTCCATTTATATTGGCCCTGCTGTCTCTGAGGACTCGTCACTGACAGCTAGTTCAGTCCAGTCTTCATCTAGGCATTAAAGTGCTGTTCTTTGGTGGTAGGGGTAATCAATTGGCTGTATAATCTGGTAAAGGCTTGGCATATATCCAGTTACACGTGCCTTCACCAGTTCACCTGCCTTCCTTCTGGATTCTTTGTATCTTCTCTTTGTTGTTTCTGTACTCCTTCTTTGTCCTTTTGGCTTGATATTCCAGCTGAAGTCACAGCTGGTAGGTAATCACAGGCAGAAGATTCTGGAGACGTACTTTACTTGTATCTGTTTCTCTTAGGGGTTTTATCTCATCTACATGGCCCTCTCTTCTTCCCTCTTCTCCAGTATAAACTGTATCCTCCCAATGTCATCATCTTTTCTCTGGCTCGCCACATTCACAGAAGTTTCTTTCCAGGACTCTGTCTCCTGGGTGCAAGCACCGCTCAAAGCTTTCTGTCTGCAGTCACACTACTGAATTTCTCCTGTTTTCCATAACAATTTGTAGGCCCTCTTCAGCTGTTCTCTTCATCAGTCTGTATAGTTGGTTCAGTCCCGCTCTCTGGATGGACACCAGTCAGTTGTTAATGGATCCCACTGCTGGAACCCATATGCTTCTAAGCCCCCTGCGTCTGGATAATAACTCATCACTGTTCCTAACCCATGGTCTTTCGGGCACACTCCTGGGTGGACCCTGGGTTTTTGATGCTATTCTTGGGCAGTGGAATTCTTGCTTAGACATATTCCCCCAGGATCCACCTGGCTGTGAGAGCTCTTGTTTCTCAGCTAACCCCTTCAGGGACAGATGAGCCAGGAATGCAGGCTTAATAAAGGAATTTCTTAACCACATACTTTGCTCTTAAAAAGCACACTAGGGGATTACGGATCTTTGGAAAATGACAAACAGTCCTGAATGCAGCCCCCACCCCAGGCCTGATCTCACCCTTCCTATGAGTCCTGGGTTTGGGCAGCATCCTTAGGCTAGGTAGCCCTTCTTGTCTTCTTACTTGCATGTTGTAGTGGTCTAGCCTCTTGCTTAGAGAAGCACCCCTCTTCACCTATGTGTTTGCTGGAGTAGTTCTAGTCTCTGGCCCCATCCCTGGCCCTATTAGTTTCTGAGTAGACAGTCATTCAAAGTCAATGACCCTCCTGATAGAAAATATATTGTTCCAGTAGGGAAGAGTTATCCATCATTGATGGCCCTTGTTTGATCAGTCTCAGCTTTTTAGAATTTTCCATTAACTGTCAAGTCCCTGCCACAAAATGGGTGCTCTAATCTACCCTGGAGGTTACAACACAGTGTGAAGGTCACACTCCAAGAAGAAGGTTACAGTACAAAGCAGCGCTTCTGAAACAAAATGGGTGTCACAGTTTGATACAGACATATCCTCATTCTGTCATTTTTGGCATGACTATTTCCCACTTAATTCTGTGCACAGTCAAACCTCTCTATAGGAAATCTTGGTGATGAGACCATACAGCAGTAAAATGGAGAATACCCATTTATGCTTGGACCAATTATCATCATGCGCTATGTGGTACAGACAGTCCTTCTGAATGTATTGTTCCTCAGACAATGTATCATTACTGAGAAAGTTCTGCAGACTCTTTTGACCGGGTTCCTTGAAGATGGTCAGGTGTGGTGGTATGGGTACTTTGTATCTCACTATACTCCCCAAGTCTCTTTAAGAGTTGATTCTCAAATTCCTTATGCTCATGGATCTTTTCAGAAAATTTAGATTGAAGGACAAAGGCTCTGAGTATTTTATTGGCAACTGTTCTACTGGATTTATTGGCTGTTGGACAGATCTGTGTAAATGTAGTGAAATGATGTGTTCTCTGCTTCCTTTTACTAAGATCTAAATGCAGCCAATCGATGGAGAAGGGTGGTGGCTGTAGTGCTCTGCCAAGGGCTGGTGATTTTTTTTCTAATTATTAGGTCTTTTCCATTCAGCATACTGACAAACATGCCAATAACTCATCAATTTCTTTCCTCGTTAGTGGCCAAAAGAATCTCTCTTGTGCCAAATGAAATACTGTTCAGTCCTGAGGTGAGCCATGTTCCTCATGTAAATGCTAATAAGCCAATGGTGTGTGTGTTTCAGTCTTATTGCAATGAAGTTTTATGACTTCTAACATATGAATACCCCTAAGCTCTGTGTAAACCAAAACCTGGGCCAAAAACATGACCTCATCTTTCCACGGCCATATACAGAATACATAAGCTGTCTCATACCTAGACGTGGCCTCTCCTGAGAAGAGATGAGGCACCTTAAGTGACGCAGTGAGGTGAAAATCAGCTTCTACCCTCTCTATAAACAGAGGAGTTCAGGCTGTAATTCCAGCACTGTTTTTCTCCAGCACTGCATTCACTCCCCAGAAAATTATGAAGTTGATGTGGTTCTTCCATCTTTCTAAAATCTGGATAGGAGCCTCCAGTCAGCTGTTTGGCAGATGTTAACCAGAATCAGAGGTCTCCGCACAAACAGCTACAGAAGGAAAGTTCAACAAGAAATCAATAACACTACACAGACCCTGTTTTATAGCTTTGAATCAGCTATGGAGCACATTTTGAACAGAAGAGAAGAAAAGGTGTCATTCTCCAAGGCAGCTGGTGGCTCTCATTCTTTAAGGGTTTGCTGTTTGCTATAGCAAACAGCAGTTGCTGCTTTAAAAAAAATCCAATTTTTATTTTATTTTATTTATTTTTTTGCTTCTTTATCTTTTTCTGCTGTTTTGAAAAACTGCATTTAAGCTGAAGGTTTTTTTTCTGTATTTTTTCTTCCCACTTTTTTCCCCCTTAAAGCCAGAGAATGAGCAAGGTCGTAGAACTTCTCTAGAAAAGTTCACTCGCAGTGTGGTAAGTTCCTTTTTTTTTTTTTTCTTTCCTCAGCATTTTACTTTTAGTTGTGGGGTGTTGGTGCTTAACTTTTTAGTTCTTTTTTAATTGTTTTGCAGCTAGCCTTTTTGCAGCTTTTCTTTTAATTCAGTAGCTCATCAAAACTGTAACTCTTAAAAAGGGTGTGGGGAGAGGGGAGCAGAATTCCATAATGTGCATTCTGGATAAAAATCACCACATCAATAGGCCAATTTTGGTTAGCGTTAAAAGCCAGGTTGTGGTTTTGCTATTTTCACACTACAATATTTATTATGGCTTCCCCTGCACATTGTAGTAGGACAGCATGGTTATAATAGCGTCATTTGTATTGTATCCATATTGATTTCTGTGCATGGTTAATGATAACATACATATATACCCATATTGCACCTTTTATACATCAACTGCAACAACTTCCTTGGTAGCCCAGATTTGTTGGTGTTGTTGTAAGAAGGTGATGTATGATGATGAAGATGATAGGATGCAGCTGAATCTGTAAGAAGCTACTGTTTAGTACAAGATTTTGTGAAAAGAACATGATCTTTATTACATTTTCATAACACCTTTGTAATGAGGGAATTGTACTATGTGTATATACAGTACATATGCTTGCATTTGTGTGTGTACATACATGTATGTATATTTATATATAATATATATGTATGCACCATATACATAAAGATAAAATATTTGCATACACAGATAGAAAAGGGGAAACTACTCAGGTAAGTGTGAGCTATAATACAATGTGTAGGCATCAAGGGGTTCTTTCTGATGCTGTCATGCTAAGTATACAAGCAAAACTCAGTTGTGACATCTGATATGTCTGCAGATTCCAGAGATGTGTGTGATCTCTGGCAGGTTTCCTCTGTAGTGCTTTAATATAGTTAATGCATATGGTAGACATAAAAAAAAACATGTTTACAATACAGTCATATACAAAATATTACTCAGCCAATCTCTCTCTCTCTGTGTGTGTGTGTGTGTATTCTAAAATTGTCAGAAAGCGAGCAAGAAGAAAACGAAAAGAAATATAGCATAAATATTTTTACACTCGGAGCCAGATTCTGCTCTCAGTTATGCTCATATATACTGAGAGTAACTCAGTGACTTCTGTGGAGTAACTGGTTTTACAGTAGCATAACTGAGAGCAGACTATGGTACTTAGGATTTTGATGTCAAGATTAGTATGAAAATCTCATCTTGGAGTGCTAGGATTATGATATAAAAGATAGCCAAGGCAGTCATCATAGATTGACCTATAAGTTTAGATATTGCAGTATTATTGGTTAGAAACTGTAAATGATTTCCTTGCATTTTATAGCTGATATAAATTGGTTTAGCTGTACTTTAATTTCTATGGATCTATGCCAATTTACACCACCTGAAAATCTGCCCCATATGATTTTTAACCTGTCATTGTCACTTTAAGCGAAATAATTGTTCTTGTTTAAAATCTTATGAGATCAATAAGCTGTTTTAAACAATACAGGAAAACTGGATCTCTGATAATATTACACACTACTAATTTTTTTCCCCTTATGCCTACCGTCATGTGATCAAAACTCTTTTGGCCTGATTTGCAGTTTACACCATTTGTGCACTAGAGACAGGGCTGGGGGTGATAGTTTTAAGCTATCTTTGTGCTCACTGTCTTCAGGAACCAGGCAAGCACTGACCAGGCCTCTGATGTAAATTGGGGCTATTCTAATTTATGGTCTGCTTCCCCAGGCTACCTAACTGCCCTGGGAAACTGAGACTAGGCATAAGCTAGTGCAGCCCACTCACGTCCTAACATGTCCACAATCTGCCTTCTTTACTGTGCGCTGAGAGCACAGACAGCACCGAGCCTTTTTGTTGGTACTGTATCAGCTGAGGAGGACTTCTGAACCAAAGACCTTGTAAACTGGAGTAATAGTAATAGGATGAAATGTAATAGTGAAAAGTGCAAGGTCATACATTTAGGGATTAATAACAAGAATTTTTGTTATAAGCTGGGGATGCATCAGTTGGAAGTAACAGAGGAAGAGAAGGACCTCGGACTATTGGTTGATCACAGGATGACTATGCGCCGCCACTGTGATATGGCCATGAAAAAAGCTAATGCGGTTTTGGGATGTATCAGGCGAGGTATTTTCAGTAGCGATAAGGAGGTGTTAGTACCGTTATACAAAGCACTGGTGAGACCTCATCTATGTGTGCAGTTCTGGTCTCCCATGTATAAGAAGGATGAATTCAAACTGGAACAGGTACAGAAAAGGGCTACTAGGATGATCCGAGGAATGGAAAACCTGTCTTATGAAAGGAGACTCAAAGAGCTTGGCTTGTTTACCCTAACCAAATGAAGGCTGAAGGGAGATATGATTGCTCTCTACAAATATATCAGAGAGATAAATACCAGGGAGGGAGAGGAATTATTGAAACTCAGTACCAATGTGGGCACAAGAACAAATGGATATAAACTGGCCATCAGGAAGTTTAGACTTGAAATTAGATGAAGGTTTCTAACCATCAGAGGAGTGAAGTTCTGGAACAGCCTTCCAAGGGAAGCAGTGGGGGCAAAAGACATATCTAGCTTCAAGATTAAGCTTGATAAGTTTATGGAGGGGATGGTATGATGGGATAGCCTAATTTTGGCAATGAATTGATCTTTGACTATTAGCGGTAAATATGCCCAATGGCCTGTGATAGGATGTTAGATGGGGTGGGATCTGAGTTACTGCAGAGAATTCTTTCCTGGGTGTCACAGCCATCGGTGCAACATTGATGGTCCATGTATATATTGTGGAGCAGATCTCACAGCTGTTCTCTGCACAGAATTGTCCCCGATTTCACATGAGAGTTCCGTGAGTGGAGCAATGCAAAGTTCTGTTCTAATGCAGGGTGAGTCCTTAAAAATATATGGACAGATATACAAGTCTGATGTAAGCATCTGTAACACTTCTGCCAGGTGGAGTCGGCAGCAACAAGGGCCAGGTTCAATATCTAGGGATTCCTCCTAGCAATACAAAACAGAACTGGCTCGAGCCGCACCTGGTAATCTGGGAAAATTAAACACCAGTTTTGGGTGCTTCTAAGCGGCAATACTTCCCCTGTCGCAAGCACTGACTCTGTGTAGAGCAAGGAAAACTTCTAATAAATGGGGGAAAGGAACCCGGCGTTAATTTGGGAAAACACCACTACCACAATTTGAAAGCAAATGGCCACGAGCAAGCAAAAACCCCAGAGCATGCTGAGCAGTGTCCTTTGCCTCAGTTTCTCACCTTTCAGCTTGAAAGTCCAACAACAAATGTTCGTTCAACACATCACTCCTCTCTCCCTCCACTGCACCCCATTCACAGTTGCTGTCCTTGGTCAGTGAAGACCCACAGTTCAGAGGTACATTCATATGAGTTCACTGCCCTTCGAAGGGCAGGGGGGACGCATCAAGCAACACCTCAGCTACTGCGCTGCCACTGCAACTGGCTCACAGTTGTTGCCATTCACTCTGCTGCCACTGTTGATCACTCTGCCACCACCATCCCACTGCACTCTGCTACCTCTGTCTCTCTGCTGCAACATGATGGTCTGAGGTTCCACCACTAAACCCAGTCTCAGTGATTTCAGAGGGTAGTGGGGAACCTCGCTGCTAGTGCAGGCTGTGCAGTGACTTTCACTGCAACATTGTCCCACACCAGGTGTAAGGCTCTGCACCTGGCTATTAGTAACTTCAGCTCTAGTGATCACTGAACAAAACAAGTACTCTCAATGGAGTCTAATCAGCTCTGTCTTTAAAGAGTACAAAGGGGAGAGTCAAATGTTGTCCAGGGCTCCTTAGGCAGAGCCCACACCCCTGTGTCAGAACACCTGTCTCCAGGTGAGACTACTTAGTGAATGAGATTCAGTTTAGTGGGAACTCCTCATTCGGGGAAGGCTAAGTTCAGTTCTGCTATCCTTTTTTCATACGATAAGGATAACATTTCATTACCACTGCACTCAATACTAAAGTGATTTGTAACACCAGCCAAAAGCGATCGTTTTGGCAAAGCAGCTCCACCATGAAGTTCTGGAACAGCCTTCCAAGGGAAGCAGTGGGGGCAAAAGACATATCTAGCTTCAAGATTAAGCTTGATAAGTTTATGGAGGGGATGGTATGATGGGATAGCCTAATTTTGGCAATGAATTGATCTTTGACTATTAGCGGTAAATATGCCCAATGGCCTGTGATAGGATGTTAGATGGGGTGGGATCTGAGTTACTGCAGAGAATTCTTTCCTGGGTGTCACAGCCATCGGTGCAACATTGATGGTCCATGTATATATTGTGGAGCAGATCTCACAGCTGTTCTCTGCACAGAATTGTCCCCGATTTGTCTTAGGCAGAGTAGGCGTGTCTTTACAAACATAGTCTGTTCCTGAAGTCTTTTCCCACAGCTCAACACTAGATATCAGAGGAGAGCTCATTCAGACCCTGCTTACACATCCATTAAGATTCACCTGGCCCATTGGGCCACATATTTTATGCTCATTCTTTGAAAGCGTAATTCAAAACCTATAATCTTTTAAACTTTTCAAAGGGGCCTTGAAAAGATTCTTGTGGAGTAAATCTAGGGGGCAGTCACAGTCAAGGTGGGCAGGACTTTGCAGATCTGACAGCCTCTTGCTTCAATGTGCCTTCTAATCCACTTCATTTTAACAAAGATGGCACTGTGCAAGTGGCAGGTTTAACTTATTACAGTTTTCTTCAGTGTATGGCAAGGAGTGACATAACCAAAGCTGAGTTATCCTTTCTCTCTTCACAAGTATAGATAAATGACATCATAAAAATCAGACATCATATATCATATTATAAATAGCACCTGCTGTTAAGGGTTATAACTTAATTTTAAAGACACACACACACACACGCAAATAAATCCATATAATCTACATTTCTCTCCTCTGACATGTGTGATCATCTTACTAATTAAAAGTAGCCTACCGGTGATATTTTTAGTCATGCAGTCTCAACCTAGTTGTTTAAACCACTGTAGTTTCCCATCTGCTTTGGAAATTATTTAATAATCAGATAGGCAGAAGCTTAGTTTTCATAAGCTGGGATGATCCATCAGGGCCATGAGTAGAAGGAAAATATATTTTAATGAATACATGGAGGGAAAACATTCATGCTTTTATATTACAGTGAAAGCCATTGGGTCCATTCCTGTCTTGTTGCTGGTAGCACGTAATATTTCCCACATTTAATAAAAGGAGAAACAGATGATGGTTTCCTTATTGCATGCTGCAGCATCTTGAATATTTCCATTGCCCGAAGTCCAATTGGTAGTTAGTCCAGTGCCAAATCTGAGATTAAAACCATGATTTCCATCCTTTGCAGGATGCATATGTGTGACTACCAGAGCTGAGCTTGAACTATAAAGTTCAGATCAGAAGCCAAACTTTTCTAAAATTGTAACATTCCAGGAGGCTGCCACCATGAGAAAACCAGCATGAAAGCCAGTGACAATACTGAGCACTAGGGGCCCCACATTGCATTCCTACTTGACATTTATATGAACAAAAAGAGCATTTGCAGGTACAATAGCTAGGAGGTTTTTGTAAATGACCAGGAGTATCAGTCTTCATGCTTCAAGCCATAAAATGATCACCAGTCATGGTCAAAAAGGAATTCTAGCCAGGGGATAGTTTTGTATGGTTTAGGTTTATTTGGATGTTTCAAAACTTCCTCTAATTCATTAGCCACTGTAAGGAGATAGGATACTGGCCTAAATAGACTATTGGTCCAAACTGGTATGGCAGTTCTTATGTACTTCTCTTCCACTTAATGAATATTGCAAAGATAGTTGTATGGCCAAAGAGAAGTCAAAATGTGCCGTTGGCAGCGTCACCTATCAAATGGCCACCAATGCAATGGTGTTGCCTGTCAAATACCAGCCCAAATCAAAGTGCCTAGCCATAGAGCAAGTGTACAGGATGTAATGGTTGATGCTAAGTCATTGGCCTGGGAAGGTGTGTATATGTCATACTTCTGGCTAAAACAGTACGCATGTTGTGTAGGATAATTATTAGTGCCTATGGAACAATCCCCTCATGTACGTGTGCGCGCGCTCTTTCTCTCTCTCTCTCTGCTAGTGCAGTGGAACTTATGTTTAAGTGTCATTTGTATAAACTTGTTACAGAATGTTTCACAGCTGCTTACAGCCTATGTATACACATACAAGTTAAATGTAGACTACAGTACATCTCATACAGCTAGCATCTGTATGGTGTGGTAAAACATGAAGTGAAAAAGAATCCAACAGTCGGAGAGAATGAATGAGTGCAAGGAGATTCAAAGAATCAGGGAGAAGAATGTTTTTAATTAGTAGGTTACAAGTCCTAGATCATGGAAAAGAGATGAGTTTAGAGATAGGGTATGAAAGGGATCGAGGAGTCAGGTACAGAGAGGCAGGGGAGCTCTTCCAAATGGTGAGTGAGTGCAGCCCAATGTAGAAAGACAAGGGGCTAGGGAGATAGAAATCTAGTATTTGAAGTGCATAGGAAACAGGCTGGAGATTAGAAATATGAAATTAAAGGTTCATTTAATGATTCTGAAGGAACTTGAAAACTAAGGAGAGAAAACTTGGTACTGGATTAGCAAATGAACATCAACCCATCTAAGTATAGGGGAATGTTTCAATGTCTAAGTACAAATGAAGAGATAAGCAGACACATTTTGGCCAGATTTTCTGCTGGTGTATATAGATGCAGCTCCATTGGCCATTACGGACAGACATACAACAGTCAAAATGAAAGGAGGAGAAGGCAGGAAAAGTTGCTGCTCCTAGTGCTTTTGTTATCACTGACTGGTGGACTTGTGCTCTTCTTAGTACATGAGCACAGTGGGCAGCATTCTGGATGTCCTCAAGACACAGCATGCCATGGTCCCTCCCTGGTTTTGTTTAGATGTCTTCTGTTCCTCTGATAGGGCTGACATCTTTAAGAGTGAGTGTGACACGTGACCTTCTTGTGATTTGGTACAGCTATTACCATGCTAGATGGCCAACTAATTTCTAACTGGAATCTAACATTCTCTCCCATTTGCAGTAGTGGTGTCAAGAACCTAGCCTGTAGCAGAGCCCATCTACTGGCAACCTAATCAGGGCTTCTTACTACCCTGTGTTGACTATTGAGCTCTGAACAAAGTGACAGTCCAAAACCACCACCCTTTGCCACTTATTAATGAACTCATTGGAACCATTCTGTCACAACATACTGTCTCTCATAACCAACTTCACCCCTATGCCTTTTATTCATGAAAACTGACCCTACTGAGAAGAATTAAGATATTTGGAACAAGGAGCTACTTGTGATAAAGACAGCTTTCGAAGAATGGAGGCACCTTCTAGAGGGAGCTCAGTTCCTGGTTCAGGTCCTTACCAACCCCAAGAATCTGGAATATCTCCAAACAGCTCAAAACCATAACCAGCGACAGATCTCCTGGTCACTGTTCTTTGCCAGATTCAATTTCATCATCATCTACCATATTGGATCAGGAAATGGGAAGGCAGACGCCTTGTCCTACAAGGACGAATATGCTGAGTCAGATACAGCGCCCTGGGCTACTATTTTATGCCCTTCAAATTTTATTCGAGAGTCAACAAACAGGGACCTGATGTACTTCCCCTAGTGCCTGCTTCCCCAAGACCTCTAAAATACTAAAATCTGTCAGACCCTAGATTATCCTAATAATCTGCCTAGCTCAGTATTTCATTTGAAGGATGGGCTGCTTTATTGTAGAAGGTGCCTTGTACATCCTAGAGGGCCAGCTCAGTCTCAAGATGTTAAAGTTATTTCATGATACACCAGTTGCTGGCCACTTCAAAACTCAAGACCTAGTGTTACGGAATTTCTATTGACCAAGGTTGATTACTGACATTAAAAGGTATATTAGTTCATATTGTCTCTTCTGTTGAAGCCAGTGCCCACATGCCAAACCACTCATTCTTCCATAGTCTTTACCTATCCCATCTTGACCCTGGTCATTGGTATCCTTGGATTTCATGGTGGAGCTACCTCATTCCCAGAGTTGCATGGTTATCCTCATCACTGTTCATCTCCTCATTCTGATGGCATACTTTATTTCCATTTTCTCCATCACAGCCTCCCAGGAAATGATCTATATTTTCCTAGATCCAATTTTTCAGCTATATGGTCTCCTAACCAGAATAGTGTCAGATTGAGATTTACAATTCACTTCCTGGTTTTGGCACAAACTCTGCAAACTCTTAAGAATGGAACTCCTTACTTCCTCATCCTATCACCCATGGACCAATGGGCAGACAGAACAAATGAACCAGATCCTCGAACAATACCTCCATTGCTTTCTCAGTTATTATCAAGATGACTGGGTTGTCCTTCTGCCATATGCATAGTTTGCATACAACAACTCCACCCATGCATCCACCTGACTTAAAATGTACTATGCAAACTATGATTTCCATCCTCGCCTCCAGTCAGCTGCACCTACAGATTCCAAAGTCCCTGCTGCAGCAGATCTAGTTGTCCACCTTCAAGAGCTTACCAAACACCTGGAAGTTGCCAAGGAGGCTTACAAACATCATGCCAGCCAACAAATGCCAAGCCACACCAACCATGTCAGTAGGAGATGCGCACATCCTTCAGCCAAATTGGACCACCAGTACCTAGGCCCATTTAAGATCATGAAACAAATTAGCCCTGTAGCATTTAGTCTCCAGTTTCCAGAATTCTTGAAGGTCCACCCAGTTTTCTGTGTGTCCTGTCTGAAACATTAGGTAGAGAATCCCTTTCCTGACCACTGTGCTTCCTCACTCACTCCCGGTAAATGTCCAGGGCCAAGAGGAGTACAAGGTTAGGGAAATACTGGACTTTAAGTGAATTCAAGCCAAATGCTAGTATCAGGTGGACAGGGAATGCTATGGACCGGAAGAGCGATCATGGGAGCTGGTAGAAAACATCCATGCTCCAGAACTCATACTTGCCTTCCATCAGAAATGCACTCTAAAACCCGGTTCCATGGCTCCTATGAGGCTCCCTTGAGGTGGGGATAATGTCAGGGGCCTAGCCTGCAGCAGAGCCAATCTCTTGGCAACCTAGTAGAGCACAGCTGGCCCTGATAGAAGCTGTCTGACTGTGCCATCTGATTGGTTGAAGGAATCAGGAGGCTGATAGTTAAGTTCAGTAGCAGCAGCAGTTCAGTGACTGTTCAACTTATTCCTAGCACACAGCTGCACTTGGACCTGTCCCTCCATCTGTGTTCTCTAGCCTTGCTCCAGCCGCAACCTGTACCTGCTCCTGCTCAAGCTCCCAGCTTCTTCCTGACTCTAGACTCCCGACTCAGACCCTCAGCTTCACCTTCTGACTGCAATGCCATTAACCCTTTGGCTTAGGCTTTGGTCTTTGACACCCAGCTACAACTCTTGACTTCACTCTTGGACCCTCCCTGTCTGGATTCAGCACTAACTGATAGGCTGGACTCTTGCTCCAACCACTAGGCCAGACTGCCCATGACTCGGTCGTCAACAGGTGGTAACTGTTTGGTGTTATTGTGGTAGTAATTATTATATTCTAGTTTCCTGGCATTTAGTACTTTTGTTACAACTTCAGGTATTAATTGACTTTGGCTCAAGAAGCTTGTTAGATGTTGGCACGAAATTATAGGGGGGAGGTTTGGTTTTGTTTTTTTTTAGTTTCAGTGGTTCTCTTCCATTTTGTTTCCTGTATTAACTGCAGATTTTACACTTGATAATTTTACACTTGATACAGTGGGATCGTTAATGCCTTACCAGAGTAACCTCTATTCTTACATTTGTCCAGTATTCAGATGGGTATTTTGGCTTAGGCTTAGCATTTCTGACCTTATGTTATGAGGTGTTATGACTTGGATGGACCATTCTTGGAGTGAGAGAATATTTCATATTATCTGCCCATCCATGGTGATGACAGTTTTTGTGATTTAGGCACCTGTCCACTTGGAGCTGGGCTTAGACCATTTCACACAGGCCACACAGCAAAAGTAAGATTATTAGAGCTTTAATTTACCACCAACCCAGACAAGATTTGAACTGTCAGCCTACAGGTTCCAGCCATGCTCTAGCCTATTAGCATTTAATTTAATCTGTCTGGGCTACTTAGGGAATTTTTAAACACCCTGCAAGCTACTGCAGGACACAGATAGAACTATGAAAATTGAGATATTGGTATCATGACCACTGACTGGAAGTATAAATCCTGTGGATATATCTTCCTGAGGATTCTCCCCACATCAGAGGCTCAGAGCCACCCTACTGACATCTATACCACCCTTCATCCTAGTGTTGTGGGTGTGAGCAGGGAAAAGGGGCATGGCCATAGCATTCCTATATCCTGCCTATGCTCAGTTGCCAGGGTTATTGACAATCATGGGTAATTTAGGGCAGCTTTGCAGCATGCTGATCTAACATATTCCAGGAGCCAGGCTGGCTCCAGGATTGGAGGAGTCTAAAGATGCATCTTTATTTTGTGACACCCTTTTTTGGTATAGAGATGTAGGAAACCATTTTAGAAGCTTTGTTCATTTCCAAATGTATTTCACAATAGACTCAGACTGATAACTGTTTGATGTGTGATTAGGAGTTGCAATAGTGGGTCCCTGTTAGCCAATCAACCTGCAGTAGCTGTAAGATTATTTGTATACTAAAATCTATTGTCTAGAATGCTGTGAAAACTAATATGCACAAGTCATATATCTTTGAAAAATCGTAGAGAAGGGGAGAGATTCCAGAATACTAGAAAAGGGCAAATATAGTTCCAATCTATAAAAAGGGAAATAAGAACAACTCGGGGAATTACAGACCAGTCAGTTTAATTTCTGTACCTGGAAAGATAATGGAGCAAATAATTAAGCAATCAATTTGCAAACATCTAGAAGAAAGTAAGGTGATAAGTAACTGTCAGCGTGGATTTGTCAAGAACAAATCTTGTCAAACCAACCCGATAGATTTCTTTGACAGGGTAACAAGCCTTGTGGATAGGGGAGAAGTGGTAGATGTGTATATCTTGACTTTAGTAAGGCTTTTGATGTTGTCTCACATGACCCTCTCATAAACAAACTAGGGAAATACAATCTAGATGGAGCTACTCTAAGGTAGGTGCACAACTAGTTGGAAAACCATTCCCAGAGAGTAGTTATCAGTGGTTCACAGTCATGCTGGAAGTGCATATCGAGTGGAGTCCTGCAGGGATCAGTTCTGGGTCCAGTTCTGTTCAATATCTTCATCAATGATTTAGATAATGGCATAGAGAGTGCACCCATAAAGTTTGCGGATGATACTAAGATGGGAGGGTTTGCAAGTGCTTTGGAGGATAGGATTAAATTCAAAATGATCTGGACAAAGTGGAGGAATGGTGAAGTAAATAGGATGAGATTCAATAAGGACAAATGCAAAGTACTCCACTTAGGAAGGAACAATCAGTAGCACACATACAAAATGGGAAATGACTGCCTAGGAAGGAGTACTGTGGAAAGATATCTGGAGGTCATAGTGGAACAAAAGCTAAATAAGAGTCAACAGTGTAACACTGTTGCAAAAAAAGTAAACATAATTCTGGGATGTATTAGCAGGAGTGTTGTAAGCAAGACATGAGAAGCAATTCTTCCATTCTACTCCGTGCTGATTAGGCCTCCACTGGAGTATTGTGTCCAGTTCTGGGTGCCACATTTCAGGAAAGATGTGGACAAATTGGAGAAAGTCCCAAGAAGAGCAGCAAAAATGATTAAAAGTCTAGAAAACGTGACCTATGAGGGGAGATTGAAAAAATTGGGTTTGTTTAGTCTGGAAAAGAGAAGACCGAGGGGAGACATGATAACAGTTTTCAAGTACTTAAAAGGTTGTCATAAGGAGGAGGGAGAAAAATTGTTGTTCTTAACCTCAGAGGATAGGACAAGAAGCAATGGGCTTAAATTGCAGCAAGCGAGGTTTAGGTTGGACATTAGGAAAAACTTCCTAACCGTCAGAGTGGTTAAGCACTGGAATAAATTGCCCAGGGAGGTTGTGGAGTCTCCATCATTGTAGATTTTTAAGAGCAGGTTTGACAAACACCTGTCAGGGATGGTCTAGATAATACTTAGTCCTGCCATGAGTGCAGGGGACTGGATTAGATGACCACTGGAGGTCCCTTCCAGTCCTATGATTCTATATATATATTAGTGAAATCTATTTAGATAATCATGTAAGACTTTACATGGTAGCTGGCTGCAGGATTTTTGCTATATTTGTTAAATATTCACCAGGCTAGAGTCAACAGCTGACAGTATAGATTGGTGACATCTGAAAACAAGTAGGCAAATTTGATGTGTAAAAGTGAATTTTCGAGCCAATATCAGCAGTAGTTAGAGAGTAAAGTATACAGTGTCTAATTCAAATAGGAGGGACACTGCCTGCCCGGAGGGAAATTATATGACTATAACAGAATCAAAATATTCTAGTGACAGTGTGAGCCACAAGAGTCAATGAAACCCAGAGAGCCTTAAAGTCACCATTCTTCTGTTTTTTAATGTATATTATACATAAATCAGACTCCCGGGTCTATGCCCCACGTGGGATCCCATTCCTTCCTTGCTTTGCTCTACCCTGTCCCACGCACAACCTCTTTCGTCTCCCTACTATCCCCACCCTGCATATTATGCAGTCCTTTCCTTGCTGCCTCCCTTTTTGCTACTTTCATACCCCCACCTCCTTTACTTTACCCCTAGCTCTTGGTTACTGCTGCTGCCTCATGCTACTCTGCTCATTATGTGCACTCATTTTGTCTGCCATTGGAGTAATTCTTACTTCACACTCCAAGAGCCCAGTCCTTATTGGTTTAATGTCATAATCCATGAGTATGATGTGAATGGTGTGGATGGGATCTCATCATTCACAGCTGAATGAATTATATTTTACATGGATTCTAATGTGATATTGTATAAATGTTTATGATGTGAACATTGTGAAAGGAGGCTTCTGGTTGGCTGATGGGTAAGTACCAGGTATAGTCACACAACAGGCCAGGACTTTCTTTTTTTAGCTTGTTCCCTGAAAATCATGTAGATCTTTCAGTTCACCTTTATTTACCTGTGGCTTTCCAAACACTAGACAAATGCAACATAGATAAATAGGTGACAACATGAGAGGGCATGGAAACTATTCGCCACTTGCATTATAAGAAAACACCTGGCCTAAAATTAAAAGTCAAAGACACCGGTGAGCAGAGAATAAATATACCCAAACTGGAACAAGCATAAAGGAGCAGTATCCTGAGATGCAAGCAAAGTGGGTACCAGGAACAGTTAGCTCAGAGAGAGAGACTGAAATAAATGTCAGAGCTTTGCAAATGTTGCATTAAGGGAGCTATCTAGAGATGAGATTGCTTTACCTTCAGGAAGGATATTTTATTACAATAAAAATAATAGTTTGCTCAGTATTTTAATCATTTTATATTTACAATCACTCTAAGAAGGCTGTGACTATACTGGAGAAAGGTACCTGCACTACTTAGCTGGCAGAAAGCAACAGAATGCACCAACAGAGTGAGGGTATCTAATATTCACAACATGTCCTCTGTTCATTGTAACACTTATTGTAATTGGTTAATACCTACCACTGTAGAGGACTGTACAAACATTGTATGCACTTCGTGTACTGAATATATGCTGCATGCTTGAGTATACTGCATCAATTCCCTGTATCTACATAATACTATAGCTGTATTATGTATATGCTACATGGGCTTACACAGCATGCTTTATCTACTGTAAAAATAGGCTGCATGTATTGCATGTATGCTGCATGTTCTCTTCTACACGAGGGCTCCTTTAAAGATAAGTATCCATAGTTTCTATTGGATAAGTTATTCTTTCCCTTCCTAAGAACACTGTTGTGTAATGTAGCTGGCGCAGAATGGCTGCCACGTTACACTCCAGAGGTCGCTACATTCCAGCAGTGGGTGAGTGATCCCTATATATACAGTTTGTAAAGTGCTTTCGGATCCGTCTGGATGAAAGGCGCTACATGACGTGTAAGAAAATACTATTATTCCTTTGTTGTCTTTTATTCCAGCTACATACAAGCTCTGAATGATTAAATATCAATACATTTCAGCTAGAGATTGAGTTCTGGCCGCTAAATTCAAATCCAGATTTCAAATACCCTCAAATTGACAGATTCAGTTCTGGGCTTTTGTTTGGACCCAGCTCAGATTTCAACTTAGCCGAGTCTAAATTTCCTTCTCAAAACAGGTGCAAGCAAGTGAACTTTGACTTCACGAGTTTCTATTCTTTTCTTATCATGCAAGATATTTACGTAAGTAACTCCTATTTCCACTAAAGGGAGTTAAGCAAGTAAAGCCCCCTGTTCATGAAGAGAAGAATAGAACCCGATGTTGCATCTGCATTGAAACAGTAACACAGAATGCTGGTTTCTCCTTCAACATTAATAGAACACATTCTGCCATAGAATTGTGCACTGGCTGTAATAATTTAGGAATTCCATATAACATAATTTTATCTACAATTTACCTATTACATAATATAGAAGATAGGATTTAAAAACTATCTTTTCCCTTCCAGTGAACATCAGAAAATAGCATATATGTTATTAACTAGCAATCAAGGTATTTTGTGACCTGGAGGATATTTGGGAATTGCTTATTTTCACTGCTTAAGTATATTAAAGAAGGTAACAGTTAGGAGGGAGTTCTAGACTTTGCTATTTTGCTGTTTAAAAAAAAACCCTAATCACATTTTATCAACTTTGATATACAGTGGGCCAAATCCTGCAGTCCATATTGATGCAAAACTTTCACTGCGATAATTGACCTGAGAAATTACTGCCAAATTTAACCAGTGGAATTGATTTCCAGAATCATTATTTTCCTCTGCCAGGATACCAGGCTGGTGGTGGTTCTGGCACAGGCAAATCCTGCAATATATTTCTATGTTCCAGATCATATATTTTTATCACAGTCCTTCTCCAGAGTTTGTTTAGGACTGTGCTCCAATGGCATAAGTTAGAGCAGCCCAAGGCTGCTCTGATACCAGGGCTGGCACAAACTAGTTCTCAGAATCAAGGAGCCATAACTGCTCCTTGACAGAAGAAGATCTTTCTCGCATTAGGTATGAGATTGTAGGGATGATCACCAAGATTTGCAAATGGATCTCTACGAATTGGTGGGTTTTGAAGTTTGTCTTACTTCTTTCCTTGTTTTATACTTGGAGGCTATTGTATATTTTACTGCTGTTTACCATGGTAAAGTACAATGCCTTGGTGAGGTAAACGCTTTAAGAATAGGAAATATTCAGTCAATTGAAAATAGAGCAGGGATGGATAATGTTAGTTTTAATTCACCTGTTGTCCAAGCATGTGCCCATAGAGGTATAGCCAGAAACACAATCAGGGGCAGGTGAGGGAGGGGAAAGAGCAAACACCCAAGCTATTGATTTTGGAGAAGAGTAAACTGTAGTCACTTAGACTAACTGTGAGCAGTAGTGAGATAGAGTACCACAGAGTCTCCAGATAAGAGGTCCAGTCTGCAATGTTTTGGAAGGAACTCTTAAGAACACAGTGGTAAGGAGTGGTTGGTATGGCTGGAAATGAAGTGAGCTGTTATTTGTACACCTAATGTTGAAAGCCATGCTATGTGTTTGGTTTGTATTCTCTGTAAGGCATGTTCTTGGTGGTATTGTCCATTACTTTTGTGTATACTAATTTAAATGTTTTTAATTTGTGACTGTGTGGATTTAGTGTTCAATTAAGTTATTTTACTTTATAATTATTGGGTTTCTTTAACCGTCTTTCATATTTATCTTTTGTTTTCTTAATTTGTTACTTACCTTATGTTGGCAACATGTCTTTTTGTGGAAAAAGTCTAATAAAAAAACATTAAAAAATGAAATTGCCCTAAGATCCGTACAGAAATCTAGCAATGAAAAGATCAACAGTGTTGGAAAATCTCTTTCTCGAGGAACAGTTTGGTGGGTAGCAACACTCTCTAGTTCAATACCCAATTGATGTACCTGTGCCACTTTAGTTAAGATTTGCTTCAGTCCAAAAATGCCAAGAATATCTATCACCACATGAGAAATGTCATGTTCAAGCCTAAACCCAGGTCTGATTGAAGTGCCATTTGTTTGCCTCTGAAAGAAAGATGTACATAGCTTCAAGTCTCAGCCCTCCTGGAGGGTGATTTTTCATAGGGATCAAACAAATGGGAAATGGCAGCAAGGAGTGGATGGGTGGGGGGGTGGGGTGGCAGGAAAACCGACGGTTATATCTGAATCAATTTCTTGAAGTCCTAACTTGATGTCAAAGGAGGTTGGCAGGAACTGTGGACAGGAACTCTCGTAGCATTAAACTCATTTGGTCTGGGTCAATCTGGCAAGGGAAGCCCAGGTGCGGGAAGCCCTCCCACATACCTCCTCTTTGCCGTCCCATAACCACCAAAATCCCCATAGGATAAACACTGTCCAGGTAAGTAATTGATAGAGTGCATGCTGATTGCTGATTAGTGCATGCTGCTGCTGAGAATGTCTGCATGTATCTGTGTGCTGGCCAGTGCACATTAAAGTATTCTGAAACCACAAAAACTGGCCAAAACAAAACTTTCTTTTTTTGAAGATGGGTACTTCACAACTTCCTCCCAGTCTCCTAGCTATGAGAACGGCAGCCATACTAGGGAAATTCCCCTGTTGTATACAGCGTTAGCAAAGTGCAAGGTGGGGAATAACACAACACACAAAGACGCACAATCTGTTAAAGCAGGCTAGAAAGAAATACTATTCTCTATTTATGCGGAGAGCCTGATGGAAAGTTTGTTTTCATTTGGCTTTTTGCCTTTATGGGGCAGTTGTGCTTAATTACTATATTACACTTCATTAAGAAGCTTAATGTTAATGGAATTGTAAATCTTAGTTCAGCAGCAAGGGCCCAAACCTGCAAGATGTTAATCATCTCCAGAGACTGAGTGAGTACCCTTCACTTCAATAGATTTTGGAATGAGCTGAGGGTGCTCAGCACCTCAGAGGATTGGATCCCTAAGTCCCACAGCTGATCAAATAGTAAAATGGACTGGACAGTCAAAAGTCAGATTCTGAATATGAATCGCCGAAGTCCTTTTTATGAATTCCCTGAAAATTCCCTTGGGGTTAATCCAGCTTCGTATTACACATTGCTTCCCCACCACAAACACAGGCTGTCCCTATTTCTAAAATGCAACTACTGCAAATGGTAGAGTTCAAGAGTAACAAACTCATTCCGCTCCATAAACAGAGCTGAGGAGTACCTTACCCACCTGCAATAGATATGGACTGGATCCTCTCTTGACACCTACAGTGAAGTACAACTGTTTGCAGAGGAACAGCTGAAAAAAGGAACCAACACCTTTTCCTTTCCAAAACTCTCCAGCAATACCCCTAAAGCTGTAACATACTGTTTGAGTGAGAAAAGTCTGGCTAGTTGGTTGTTGCTGCTACAACTACCAATGAAGAACATCTTGCTGCTGAAAGACTTTAGGTGTGTGTGGGGGGGTTGGTTGGTGGTTTTTGTTTGTTTTTAAGATTTAGCCCCTGTTGAAGGTCTATCCCCAGGACCATGCCCACTTTTATCCTTGACTTAAGTGTATCAGCATATGTGTTGACAATCAGAAATCAATATTTGGTGGGTATAGCCTGAAATCAAAATCATATACTGTAAAAAGCCAGCCAATAGCACCATGGCAGGATGAGAGGGAAGTTGGGTTGGTTTTATTTTTGATAGATACAAATGACAGAACATATGTATTTTGTTAAAACCCCAAAGGATATTTTGGGCCAAATCCCACAGTCTTGATTCAGTCAAAATTGCCTTGTTGGAGCGCTGACTAAGGAGTCCAGGGTTTGGCTGTCAGTGTGGCTATGATGGTAAACATGGCACTCTGGATTTGCACTTTCTTAATAAAAGTTCTTGTCCAAACTGTGGGATTTGGCCCAAAATATCCTTTGGGGTTTTAACTTTTTTAACACCTATCATACCTAAGTGAGGATCAGTTTAACTACTTACAGTCTTCTGATTGACTTCTAAATCTCAGCTAGAAAAGTCCCAAAGAGGGGACATGATATTGGGATCAAATTAGCACAAACCCATGCTCACGGACCCCCTGTCTTGCAATCTGTACATTCAGCTTTGCACCCACAATCACTGCGTTCATAAATAACAGAATTTGTGTGAGAAGGATTCAGAAATCCCATTTGTCAGGGGAGGCTGATGATGTCTCAAAGTGAGGCTATGAAACTGACAGCAAATTTTGCAGAAGAATGGCATTGTGATGGCATAGACTGCCCTTTTAAAGGCAGTGGTGCTCAGGGCCCAGCCAGCCCACCCCAGCCCAGTCACAGGACATGGCCCTTTAAGATTCTGAAAAATCTGATACAGAATCATAGAAGATTAGGGTTGGAAGAGACCACAGGAGGTCATCTAGTCCAACCCCTTGCTCAAAGCAGGACCAACCCCAACTAAATCATCCCCGCCAGGGCTTTGTCAAGCTGGGCCTTAAAAACCTCTAAGGGTGGAGATTCCACCATCTCCCTAGGTAACCCATTCCAGTTCTTCACCACCCTCCTAGTGAAATAGTTTTTGCTAATATCCAACCTAGGCCTCCCCCACTGCAACTTGAGACCATTACTCCTTGTTCTGTCATCTGGTACCACTGAGAACAGCATAGCTCCATCCTCTGTGGAACCCCCTGTGGTGGGTTCGGTCACAGAGATCCTCTTGGGACTGTCACCTGATGTGTCGAAATTACCTCTAAGCCTATTTTCACTGCCAGCTTGGGACTTGCAGAACCCAGCTTTGTTGAGCCAGACACACTAGCCTGCTGCAACACAAACTCAGGGTCTGGGCCATGCCCCCAAAGCTGCAGCCTTTAACCAAAAACAGCTCAGCAGGTTACCTCTCCAGCACCCAGACACCCAGTTCATAATGGGATCCAACCCCCAAATAAATCTGTTTTACTCTGTATAAAGCTTATACAGGGTAAATTCATAAATTGTTCACCCTCTATATCACTGATAGAGATACACAGCTGTTTGCTCCCCCAGGTATTAATCACTAACTCTGGGTTCATTAATAAACAAAAGTGATTTTATTAAGTATAAAAGTAGGATTTAAGTGGTTTCAAGTAATAACAGACAGAACAAAGTAAGTCGCCAAGCAAAATAAAGCAAAAACACGCAAGTCTAAGCCTAATACATTAAGAAACTTATTACAGGTAATATCTCACCCTCAGAGATGTTCCAATAAGCTTCTTTCACAGACTAGACTCCTTCCTAGTCTAGGGCCAGTCCTTTCCCCTGGTACAGTCCTTGTTAGTTCCAGCAGACATCTTAGGTGGTAAGCAGGGGCTTTCTCATGACTGGCCGCCCCCTTTGTCCTGTTCCCAGCCCCTTTTATAGCTTTGGCACAAGATGGGAATCTTTTGTCTCTCTGGGTCCCCATCCCTCCTTCTAAATGGAAAAGTACCAGATTTAAGATGGATTCCAGTATCCTGTGACATGGACACAAGTCCTGTAAGACCTCATTCTTCATTACACATGGGTTGGCCCACATGTACACAGGAAAGCTTGCAGGTTAAATAAACCCATTCACAGTTCATTGATTCTGAAGCACCCTTAATATGTTTACAACAGTAATACAAGTTTATATCGTATTCTCTTAACTCCAGACATAGAAATAATACATGCAAACAAATAGGATGAACACACTCAGTAGATTATAATATTTGTTATGCTACTTTACAAGAGACCTTTTACGTAAAGCATATTCCGGTTACATCATATTCACATCCATAAGCATATTTTCATAAAGCATATGGAGTGCAACATCACACCCCTCTTCAGGTAGTTGAAAGCTGCTATCAAATCCCCCTCACTCTTCTCTTCTGCAGATTAAATAAGCCCAGTTCCCTCAGCCTCTCCTTATAAGTCATGTGCCCCAGCCCCCTAATCATTTTGTTGCCCTCTGCTGGACTCTCTCCAATTTGTCCACATACTTTCTGTAGTGGGGGGCCCAAAACTGGATGCAATACTCCCGATGTGGCCTCCCCATTGCCGAATAGAGAGGAATGATCACGTCCCTCAATCTGCTGGCAATGCTCCTACTAATGCAGCCCAATATGCAGTTAGCCTTCTTGGCAACAAGGGCACACTGTTGACTCATATTCAGCTTCTTGTCCACTGTAATCCCCAGGTCCTTTTCTGCAGAACTGACGCTTAGCCAGTCGGTCCCCAGCCTGTAGCAGTGCATGGGATTCTTCCGTCCTAAGTGCAGGACTCTTCACTTGTCCTGGTTGAACCTCTTCAGATTTCCTTTGGCCCAATCCTCCAATTTGTCTAGGTCACTCTGGACCCTATCTCTACCCTCCAGTGTATATACCTCTCCCCCCAGCTAAGTGTCATCTGCGAACTTTCTGAGGGTGCAATCCATCCCATCATCCAGATCACTAATGAAGATGTTAAACAAAACCAGCCCCAGGACCGACCCTTGGGGCACTCCACTTGATACCGGCTGCCAACTAGACATCAAGCCATTGATCACTACCCATTGAGCCCGATGATCTAGCCAGCTTACTATCCACCTTATAGTCTATTCATCCAATCCATACCTCTTTAACTTGCTGGCAAGATTACTATGAGAGACCGTATCAAAAGCTTTGCTGAAGTCAAGGTATATCTTGTCCACCGCTTTCCCCATATCCACAGAGCCAGTTATCTCATCATAGAAGGCAAAAAAGGTATTGAGTACTTCAGCTTTTCCCACATCATTAGTCACTAGGTTGCCTCCCCCATTCAGTAAGAGTCCCACACTTTCTCTGACCTTCTTCTTGTTGTTAACATACTTGTAGAAACCCTCCTTGTTACCCTTCACATCCCTTGCTAGCTGCAACTCCAATATATACAAAGACTTATGAAGCATTGTAGAGAGGAAGTGCGCCTGGGAGAAAATCCCATCACTGTTTGTTTATGGGTCCGGAACCAGGAGCTTTGCAGAATGGACAGAGCAAGGTCCCCCTGTTCTCAGCCAGTTGGGAAGAACGTTAAGGAACAGGACAAGATTATATGCTGTCTCCACCCTTGTAGCAGGAGAGGACTGACCTGCTGAATCTTGTGATCCTGGGAACCAGCTGGGGAAAGGGGCCATCTGAAGGAGAAGCTAGCTAAGGCCCTACAGGTGGTTGAAATCATAACCCAGCTCCAAGGAAGAGCATTGGGGACTCCTGTCTTAACAGTGAATGACTGACTGAAGTACAACCCAGCTCTGGGAAGAGGGCTGGGTCTTCCCGAACTGGAGCAAGAAAATCTATCAAGACTCTTATATGGCACCAGAGTGGGTGTTAACTTGAGCGACTAAGTGCGTTACACTCTGCAGTGGGTTACACTCTGCAGAGAGTTAATAAGCCAGACCCTATGAAAGGGATCTATTGTTTCGAACTACTCTGATCTGGGTAATTGATTGAAAGAACCTGAGTGCTGAGGGCAATGCACCTGCAGGGCCAGGAGGGGGCATACTTGAGGGCAGCTCCCCATGTCCGCTTGGTGGTGGTATCAGTGGGAGCAGGGACCCTCTCCGATCCCAGATGAATGTGAACAGTTGCAGTTGGAGAATGGAGCAGAAATGCCAGAAGGTGGTCTTCTCTCCCAAGTTGATGTATAGGGGCACAGATGTGGTTGCTGGCATTCCCATGCCAGTTGCTGGAGGAAGCAGAGTCATCCAAACAGATCCTGGCAGTCCTCTGGCAAACCTGGAAGACGCAGCAAAAACAGTGGGATCTGCAGCTGGCCAGGGTAGCAGATAGGGTGACCAGACAGCAAGTGTGAAAAATCTGGACGGGGGTGGGGGCTAATAGGAGCCTATATAAGAAAAAGACCCAAAAATCGGGACTGTCCCTATAAAATCAGGACATCTGATCACCCTAGTAGCAGAGCAGCACCAAACCATGCTGGCGAGCCTGTGTAAGGCCGCTGTCTGTGGTGTCAGGGCTGGAGAAAAAAGGTATTTGTGGCCACTTCCTCTCTGTCAATATCGCCTAGATCCTTGTATATATCAGATCTTTCAAAATTTTAAAGGGCCATGCCACATGATAGGGGAGGGCTTCTCCCTAGGCACCACTACCCTTAATGGGACAGACTACTCCGTCACAGTCATATTGTATCTCTTTTAATTCAGGGAGGACAGTGCCCAGTCCCACCCTACCCTTCCTGAGGAGCCACTACCGCCTTCTGTTCCGGGTACACACATTCTGTCATTTGCATGCAAAAGCGATGGTGCTAACAAACGTTGAGGCCCTTTTTGAAAAACTGCGGCATGTGGCTTATGGCCAACCAGAGAGAGCTGGGTTTAGAAGGAATGTTGTGTCAAAATGCAGGACTAACTCGCTCTCCCAAGGATGACCAGGTGCGTAGCCACTAAGGAACTGTACAGCACTATGTGTTTTATTTCAGCTCTCTCAGCTAACTCCAAATGCGAAGCGCCACACTCAGCAACATTTTGTGGATTTATGTCTTTCCCTGGAGGACTTTGGGAGTATAAAGCAATGAAGGGATTACGAAGGAAACATAAATACAGAGGGTCAGATCCTCAGCTGCTGTGTGTCGGCATTGCTCCACCGAAGTCAATGGAGTTAAGCTGATTTACACCAGCTAAAGCATGTGGCCCAGTGTTTGCATTTGTGAATTTTACTCCCCTGTTATTTGTATTAAACACAGGAAATTTGCACCCTTTTTCCTCACAAAATTTAGTTTTCAAAATGTGAAAGGAAAAGAAGGACCTGTATAAAGAGAGAACGCTAAACCAAACTCCTCCAGCTTTGGGGTGATCAGATCTAGATCCAAGCTTTGCGCCTGGGACCTATCTCTGTAGTGGGCTGAACCACAGCCCTGCACCTAAATCCACCCGAACATTGGGGCTCTTTGGTTTCAGATCTGAAATTTTCACCTAGGGGCCCTTCTCTACCCATTGCCAAAAATGAAAAATATACAGAATCAATTTGTCTAGGTACTTCTGTGAGTCCCTCCCTCATTCTAGCTTCACACAGAATATATATGTGACAATTGATTTGGCTTGTCTTTTGAAATTTTGTATTTTGCAAAATGGGCATAGATTCTTTTATTGTTTTAAAACACCTTGCATCTCTTTATCTGATCCTCAACACCGTACTATCTCAACCCCTCTCAGTTTATTGACAAATTTATCCTCCCAGAACTCTAAGGTGCAGAGAGTTTAAGTGATTTGTCCAAGTTCACACACAGGAAGTCTGTAGCAGAGCTGGGAACATAGATACCAGGCCAATACCTTTACCAAAAGACCCTGCAGATGGCGGGAAAGGAGTGGGGAGATGAGTGCCCTGCCTTTGCCCAGGAAGAGTAAGAGCAGATGGTGAGAGTCTCTGGCAGAGGAAGGAACAGCTTTTTGGCAACAATCCCATGCTGTCCTGATTCAAAGGCCTAACCCCTGCTAGCTCGTCACCAACATTTCACCTGTCAGTTACCCCTTTCGCTGCTTTAACAGCTGTGGGGATGGGGCCCCAATCTCCATTTTCAGACTCAGTCTCTGCTCTCCATGAGACCATGCAACCCTTCTGCCCTTACTCTGCTGTCAGCTGCCCCAGTCCCTCTGAGCAGCCTGGCCCTGGGAACAACTTAAACATGCACACGTTAAAATCAGCATTGAGGGTGGGACCCCATTTACTCCTCACCCCAAGCTGGACTGTTAAACATGGAAGCAACATGGGGATGGGGGACTGGATGCCCCTCTTCCAGCAGAGAAGCTGTGACACTGTTCTCTGACTGTCTGTCAGCTCTTCTTTGCAAACCACACATTGTTTGTGTGCATTTTTAACAAAAATCTGCCAACATATGGATGGGTGGTAAATTGTACTCCACATGTGGGCATAGTTAACTTAATATATAGTTAAAGAGCCACATGGCTGTGTAAAATCAAACGTCCATCTACAATTTTTTTTTACCTACTAGTGTTGCAAGTTACACCTAACAACACTATAAGGGGAAGAGAGCAGAGAAAAAACATTTTTCTTTATTTTTCAGTTTGTTTGCTTTATGAATTTGACTGCATTTTATATGTAGACAATTTCACTGTGTTGTTTGTTTCCCTTTGCTCTTTCTGTGGGTCTTTGAAACAGCAAGAAATAAGACTTTTCAAAAAACTTGGGTATTTTGGCTAAATACAATAACATAAAATAAGCTCTGTATAAGATCCATTAGAGATAGCAGAGCTCTGGTATTCCTTGTAAGCTTATTTCAATATTTTGTTATAATAGGAGAGTATTATTGTCAAACAAGAAAAAATGACCAGGGAGACTTAGCAGCTGCTGAACTTACCTGAAATTACATGTAACCCATTTTTAAAATCTGACTAGCTGTAAAGTTGGCAATGTCCCTTTAACAAGCACATCTCTCAAGGTGCACAAGAAATGAGGCAGGGCTGATATGCACTGACCGGGGGCTGGGATTGTATGATGCAAGGGGAATCCAATGAAGGGAGTCAAATCTGGTAGTGACATGGGCACCTGGTCCTTAATCCTATACTTATTGAAATCAATGGCAAAGTTCCTATGGACTTCAGTTGTGCAGTATCGGGTCCCTGGAGAACAAAATTCCTTTAGTGTTTTGAATGGCCTGGAGGAGAGCAAGCAGGGAAGCCAGAGAGGTGGAGTTTGCAGTAGACATGGTGAGAGATGACTGAGGTGTGGAGAAAGGGGTTTGGTAGAAGGGAAGGGACTGATTAAAATATCTCTAAAATATGTTTGTCCTAAATTTATTTCTGTTGGACTGATAATCGGTATCCAGGGTTGTGTGATATGAGTTTGAGTCGAGTGCGCAGGTGACTCATGTTCTGAGTACAGCCCAATACATGCTGTGAGGAAGCTGTCAGAGTACTCATAGGGTCAATTCTGCAACCTTTACTTACACTGAGCAGCACTTACTCATGTGACTAGCCCTATTGGTTTCAATAGATCTACTCCCATGGATAAATACTACTCAGTGTGAGTAAGGGAGGTAGAATTGAGCTTTACATTGGCTAATTCTCATACCATCACTCAACTTCTCTTGACACTAAAGAGATTAAAGTGTAATCCCCCTGAGATAATGCCAGGGGGCAGACTTCAGTGTCCGAGCTGATACCCTTCTTGCTGAACATTCAGCTGAACCTCATTTCATAGCTTCCAAAACCAGAAGAGACCACTGTGATCATCGTCTGACCTCTCATATAGCACAGGCCAGAGAACTTCCCCACAATAATTCCTAGAGCAGAGTTTTTAGAAAAACATCCGATCTTGATTTTAAAATTGCCAGTGATGGAGAACCCGCCACATCTCTTGGTAAGTTGTCCCAATGGTTAATCACCCTCAATCTCAAAAATGTACATCTTATTTCCAGTCTGAATTTGTCTGTCTTCAGCTTCCAGCCATTGGATCGTGTTGTACCTTTCTCTACTAGATTGAAGAGCCCATTATTAAATATTTGTTTCTCATGTAGATACTTATAGACTATAATCAATTCACCCTTTAACCTTCTCTTTGTTAAACTAAATAGATTGAGCTCTTTGCATCTGTCACTATAAGCCATGTTTTCTAATCCTTTAATAATTCCCGTGGCTCTTCTCTGAACCCTCTCCAGTTTATCAACATCCTTCTTGAATTTGGGGGAACCAGAACTGGACAAGTATGCCAGCAGCAGTCTAATACAGTGCTTAATACAAAAGTAAAATAACCTCTGTAACCCTTCTCGGGATCTCCCTGTTTATGCATCCCAGGATCATATTAGCTCGTTTGACCACCGCATCACACTGGGAGGTCATGTTCAGCTAAGTATCCACCAGGACCCCCAAATCCTTTTCTGAGTCACTGCTTCCCAGGATAGAGTCCCCCATTCTGTAAGTATGACCTATGTTCATTGTTCCATTGCAAGATCAAGTACCTGAGGCACAGAAGGGGTGAAATACCAAGAGTGCTGTTACATACAATGTATTGCCCCTGTGTAAGCATTGGCATGGGTAGGAAACCACATGCTCCCGTCACCACCCTTAAGTGGCAGGCACTTATCCCCTGCACTCAGCTGCATCTGCACCCTTTCAACCGTTTCAGTCTCCTGCCCTTCATGATCAGTCACGGCCCAGCTGATTGAGCGGGCTGGTCTATTTTACTGTGCAGCAGCTTCACTCACAGCTTGGCTTTCTTCTTCTGTTTGTTTGTTTCTCTAGGGGAAGTCTCTGGCAGGCAAGCGCCTCACAGGCCTGATGCAATCCTCCTGACAGGCTCAGCCGGACAAGCAGTTGCTGACATCCCTGAAGGACTGCTGCACTCCACCTCCATGGAGGAAGTTTCGTTTTGGGGAGAATGGGTCACTGTGAGAGAGAGCGTGAATGAAAGCAAGGGGAGACAAAGGAGTGCAAGGTGGAGAGATCAGCTCACCGGAGGTTCCTCTTTTCATAGTTTACATCAACACTTTCTTACTTGTACAGCTTTGTAATGACACTGAGTTCTATAAAGGTACTTTGGTTCCTACTTGGTTTCAAAGGAGCACACTTCATTGTATACGAAAGGTCAACAAGGCAGAGGGCTTAGTAGCTTATAAGGAAAGGAATCAGTCCCAACCATAACCTAGAGAAAGAAGAGCTGAGCGAGATCGGTATTTACCCTTCATCTCTTCTCTCCCTGGTAAATGCCACCACCATCACTGCCACTTGCTCTTTCTGGTGACCATCCGGGTCCAATAAAATATCTACCAGAAGCTGCTTCTCCTGCTCAAAAAATGCCTAATTCACGTCTGGTGTGGACGGAAGCAATTGTGTTGACTTTATAATTTTTTTCGTTCCTCTCCTCTCTTTAACCAATGGTTGAAAAAAGCACTTTTTAGTTCTTCACTTGCTGTCCTTCCAAGGGCATGTAGCATGTCCAAAGATACATGGCCAGAGCATCAGCTGACGTCAGTGGGGCTTTAGTGATTTAAACTAGCTGAGGATGTAGCCCATGCAGTCAGATTCAGATTTCTGTGTAAATCCTCTGCCTTCAGGAGTTACTCTGCATGTACTTTAGCGTGATCAGTGTCTGCCCCATGGTCACCAGGCAATGTTTTAGATGTATAATATATACACACATAGTGATATGTTTTATATTGTATTTGCTTTCCTATTTATTTTAAGATTTTTTTACATACTTATCACTTTTTTCAATTTAATTCAAAATAGTTTGACTTGAACCACTTTGGGAAAACTTCTAGCCACTCCAAACAGAGAGGGCCAAAATCTGCACATTTAGGCAGGTACAGCTAACTCGATTGACTTCAGTTGGTCACTCAGGATTTACAACTGAGGGGAAAATTCAGAGAGGAGAGGGTTCCTGGTTAAGGTTACACAAGGGTGGAGCAGAAGCATGTTGTGAATGGGTCAGGGATTTTGACACCAGAGAACACTTTTTGAATAGTAATGTGCACTGCCAGGTCCTTTCTTTAATTCTCAGATATGCCACTCCTCTGGGATGTGCCATTTCTAATAACATTAGAAAAATGAGGATTGGCTGAAACTTAGTGTGACATCAGGCCTAAGAGCACATCTTGAAAAATGACCCAGAGGCTTCCCAACACTGTTCTCAGTAGTCTCTGTAAGAGCTGAGAAGTGTGTCTTGGGAGGGAGGAGGACAAGGAAAGAACTGAAGTAAAGTAATTCATTTGGCTAATAATAAAACCCAGGTATGGTAGCTGCAGAAGTAGAAAATGACCTGTAGTCACCTGCAGCATATTGTACATATACAAAACCTTTTAAAAAACCCCATCTTTTCCAAATGTGGCTCAGTTAGTTAGTGTCACAAAAACTGCCTAATGAGTGATGATAGGTTTAAGTTCATGAACTAGCAAGTGGTTCAGATTAAGTACCTGTCTATTGCATTTCTTCACTCACACACTAAGATGTCTTTTGGTGCAGGTGGTAGAAACTTCTGATATAGGTTCCAATTCTGCATTCCTACTCAGGCAGAACTAGCTAGCTTATCCATTTATCTATCTACAATATATGTGTAATGCCGACAGACCCTGGTCGTCAGCAGGCGGGATTGAACCTGGGACCTCTGGAGCTAAATGCACAAGTATCTACGGTATGAGCTAAAAGCCACCTGTAGAGCAGACTCATTAATCTCTATGTGGTCTCGGTGCCACTAGATGGGACAGAACACCATACCCAGAAGGTATGTGAGTTACTTCGGATGCACTAGTATCTAAGCTTTATATATATACAAAATTAGGATAACACAATTTCTGTCAGAAAAAAAAGACCTTTTCCTCTTCTCCCTCCCCACTGAAATGAAATGCCCCACAAGGGCACTTTATTGCTTCCAGGAAACTTGTGTTGTGTTTCAGGATACATCAATGGAAGTTCTGCCTAAGTGAGTGCAGGACCAGGCCCTTTGCCTGTATGAATACGCAGTCGAGCTTTGAGGGGTGATATTTGTTATCTTTTGCTTTATTGTCATAAATAGTATGTTAACCTAGAGCCTCAGACTAAACTCTTCCCTCTTGTACACCAAAAACACACTTGAGTCTCAGGACTGCAGAACCGCTACATCAGTGCACGCACACATACATGTTCAGTTGGTTGCATGTCCTGAGGTGACATTTGGTCACCCTCAAGATCTTACTTTGTCCATCCCCACTGGACCAGATTTTCTGTCTTTCTTTTATCCACCCAGCCTCTGGTAATAATGGGGCCTTCTGCACAATGGGCCCAGTTGGCTATCCACCTGCAGCCATCCCCAAGAGTTTGAGAATGTGATGGCTGGCCTCCCAGAGATTTTTTTTTCTGTGTAAAACCTATCAGTGGCACATGTCACTGAAGTTTTATAAGACAATTCCTGCTTCCACCCCAGACTATCTTATTGCTGCATGAATGCTGCTGCACAGCCTGTGGGCAGAGGTATCTCAGCCCTGCCACCTTCACTAATAAGGAGAGTTTCTTATGAAATACCAAGTCAGGCTGCATAGAGTGGTCACAGGGAGGATGTGTACATGAAACGTGAAGCATATGGGTGTGTTCCGTGAGGGGCAGACAGGTGGGCTGTGTGCACTCAATGTTAGGGGAGGACTGTAGCTGCTTTCATGCAGGTCTGAACGCTAATTCATGCTGACTTCCTAGCACCAAACCGAGCCCTGGCTCCACTCTGGAATGCTGGGTTCTGGAAGAGTGTGACGCTGGAGCAGCTGAGCGAAGGTGCTCTGAGTTATTCTGTCTGCAAGGGCCACATGCAAGCAGAATGCCTCACAGTGCTGGCGAGGAGCGTGCTGTATAGTGCTCCGTACCTGCTGGTGCTACTACATGCTGGCAGGTGGACAGGGATGGGGGAAGCCTGGCCATCCTCCCAGCAAGGAGCACTGGTGTTAGGCTATACCTTGGACCTGTGCAGGTGTCCTGGGAGAGGGGAAAGAGGCTTCCTGTTCCTTCTTGGCTCCCCCTCCTCCTTTTCTGTAGGGCATCTGTATCAGGAAGGGCATGTTAGTGAATACTCTGTGGCTGTGCAGTGTAAATAGTATGCTGAGCAGAGAAGGAAGTTTTACAGCGAGTGTGTATGTATATACCCAAGGGGGCCTGGATGTTGAACAACTTGCTAGTTAAGTGAACACACACGCAATCTAATCTGCTCAGCAATGACTAGAGGAGCGGCCAGAGCTGCATTTTCTCTGGAGATCAGAGAGCTTTGTTCCTACTTGGTTTTCTGACTCCATTTCTGTAAAAACAAGACGCAAGACAGCAGCCAAGTCCTTCTGAGGACACACATAAACTCCTCTGCGTTTGTCTCACTTTCTTTCAGCATGATAGTATTTATATGCAACTACTTCTCTACGAACTGCGTTCTTGAATTGTTTTTTAATGCCTTTATTCATACCATGTGATGCTACTTTTGTCTGCTCAACAGGATCCCATTGGGTATCGCAGCAGCAATCCTGCTACGTTACAGTGTGTCTGGTGTGTGCTAACTACCTCACCATTCTGAAGATGAGTTAGGAAAGCAGCTTTCCACCCCCACGCATGCTCTAAATGATGTTGTTTCAGGGAAAGGCCTTATGCCAGTTAGCAAGGTGGAGGGCTTCTAAAATCTCAGTAGTGTGGAAGCTGTTTATAAAACATCCCATTATCACAGGGATACTGCTGTGAAATATGGCTGTAACGATATCTTTGGATAATACAGGTGCTACTGGATATTGCCGTAGAGTAGTATCAGAACAAGGTAGTAAGAAGGTTCCACAAGACAGTACAGCCAAATGTTAAACTAAGGCAATAATAAGATACCCAAGGCTAGTGGAGCAAAGTACTCTCAGTATATAAGGTACCACAGAATCCTGCGGTAAAGTGGTATCTGGACAATACAACCATAAGATGTCACAGCATTCCAGTATATAACAATACCAGGATAAATGTAGCAATAGGGGCAACACAGGACACTGAAGTAAGGTAGTATTAGGATAATGCATCAATAAGGCACTATTGGGATGCTGCAGTAAATTAGTTTGGAGATAATGCAGTAATAGTGCGTGCCAGGAAACTGTGATACATTAGGAGCAGGGTGGTACAGCACTACGATAGCACAGCATGCCGCAGTAATAAGGTGCTGCAGTAAGTAATATCAAGATGAAGCCGTAGTAGGATGCTGCAGTTAAATATCAGGCTGCTAAGATGCGGCAGTCAAATACCACAAGGTACTGTCAATGGACAATGGAGACAAAATATGCTTCCACTCCAGGCTACTAAAAAGTTGCTGCAAGGTAACCAGAAATGTTTTAGTACTCTTGACACTTCTTCATTTGTCAGTTTGCTTTCAATGAAGCTGGGGTAGTAGGACTCCAACACAGCGCTCACTGCTGTTGTCTGAAAATAGACAACTGAACTCAAATTGTCTGATCAGCTAACTTCTTATGGGCCGTATGCTTAAATTCTTCATTAGCCCTTAGTCTGGTAAAAGTCCCAGTAACTTAAATGGGATCTTTGCCTTGATCAGGCCTTCAGGATTTGGTTCTATGATACTTAGGTTTGGGCGGTGGTTTTTGCATGCAATTATTTAGCTCCTGCAAAAAGCAAGAAACAGACTATTAATTTTACTGTCCTGCTTCCTGAAATGCACAAATAAAATGAGCAGCCTGGAAAATTGAATCCTGCTCACTCACTCTCATGCATCCACATGCATACTCACTCGCGCGCTCTCTAGCTCTTTTTTTCCACTGACGTCTCTGTGGGCCATTGAGCCTAACCAATGTAAGGTGTCTGAACATCACTCTGAAAGGCACAGGTATGACGTCTCCCCACTGAGTCTGGTCTGGATTCCCTGCATAGCGTAGTGTTTCCTGTCTTCTTTGTGTATTATGTATTCTTAGATGAAATCATGACATTGATTTGCCCCAAGGTGGCATGTACGATGTTGGGTGACTAGACTACAAATCCATTGCTGTTTGTGCACCATTGGGTTAAACACTTCCCAGACTGTTGCGTGTCGTACCAGACAGAGGCATCCTATGTAAGGGCTCATCAGAAACTAAAGCAAAGCCAGCAAGACTTGCACAGTTTGTGTATTAGATAGATAGAACCGTGATCTCTTGGGGCAGGCGAGGGGATGTAAATGGGGTATCACTGCAATGTATTGAATAGCAGGGACAGATCACAGCTGGTCCCAGTGTCAAAGTTCTGCCATTTCTTCCTGTCCCTAGACACAATAGCCTAACTGTAACTTTATGTAGCTTCCTCTTCCTAGATGGCATAGTCAGCTGTAAATGGCTTGGTTCATGATTTGACTAGTGTGGTAATGCCTTGGCTTGGCTCTGCCTTCAAATTCCTTGGCTTGCCCTAGTTTTGCTTTAATTATTAAGCAGGATTCTCACATGTTGCTAAACTATAGTACATGGCAGGGTAGGGTAGGTTGTTGTGATTTTTGTATTTTAAGCGGTGAGAGTTTGTGTAGCTTCAAAGCACTGTTTATAACCTGAGACTCAAAATAACCAAGACAGCTGCTCATCATAACAGTGAGCTATGTAAACAATACGCTAGGCTTAGGCCCATACAGTCCTTTGAACTTAGTGTTTGGAAGAACAACTTTGTTGTGAGAAAAGCAATCTTACTGCATGAGAAAGTCAAAACTGATCAACTTTTCACATGCTATGGCTTTAGCCTCCCGCTCCCAAACATCTGCAAAACTCACAGCTGAGAGCCTGCAATCCTCTAATCCTGCCGATAAGCACTTGAAAACAAGCTTTCAAAGGGCTGCCTTTACATTCTGATCCTATTACTTGGGTGCTTTTAACATCAATTTATGGCTATCCCCATAAGTGTCAGTGTGGCTGCCCTCTTGCCTCTGGGACAGAAGATTGTGGTCTCACCTCCCACAGAGGGCAGCCGGCTAGTGGGCAGTATAAAAGGGAGGTAAGTGCATTACTAGAGGTTCCGTCCTTTGGCTGTGATGCTAAACTGAGCTCGCTTCTGCCCGTCCACAGGGGCTAGACCAGCGGGAGAGTTAACAATTTCATGATGGGTTTTTTAAATGATAGCTAAGAACCCTGACCAGCACTGGCAAGGAAAGAGGCTCTAGCTTTGTCTAGACTAGGATTTCAGGTGTGATGTTAGCTATCATGTGCTAACATCACCCCTTTAAATCTCAGGCTAGACAGTGCCTCTTAGTCTGCTCTATTTTTAGGTTGTTGCTGAGGGCAGAGTGGGCTGCCTTCTTATCTTATGCAATGAGTCCGTATAACTACAGTCCCAAACTCTTCTGTATGTAGACATAATTCCCTCTTGAAGCAGCCAAGGGTCTAAAATGACTCTGTGTTGTTCTGACATCACTTTAGGCCAAACCTTGGGAAATGAAAACCTGTAGGCTTTTTTTCCTGAGAAAAATGTGCTGAAATGCAGGAGTGGGGAAAGGAAAGCCCTGAGCCACTGTGTGATTTAGGGCACCCAGAGCTGTGTAGCAAGCTCCAGGCTAGCTATCCATGGATAATGGATCCCCTCCGCTGCTCCCTTCCAACAGGGGTTTGGTCTTTGTGAGTCCCTCTGAACCAAATCCAAGTTCCGTCTCTGGAATACAGGGGGTTCCATACACTGCAGAGCCAGCACCATGGTCTGCTGCATTGGCACAAAGCAAGATTTAGAGGCGCATCCTGTGGAACCCAGCTCCTCAGCAGTCCCATGAGCAACTACTGCATTAAGGGCAGCAAAGGGGTGGCTGGGCCAAGGGAGGGCTGGGGACAGTGAATCTCTCACTAATGGATCCATGAATCAGGAGCAGTGTTACAATCAGCACAGGGGTTACTGCAGCCTCAGCATGGACCCACAGCCACTCCCCTGTACATTGCACCCCACTCTTCAATCTGTGTGCTGATTCCCAGGCTTTGGGCTTTTGTGCATGACCCCATTCACACACACATACACACACACTCCTCCTGTCCTCCACCATGTTGTCCAGAATTGCCCCAGATGTCTTCTCCACAGTGTATTGGGAAGGAGGGGGATTCTGTGTGTGAACTCTGCTGCCTGGCCTGCCCGCGCAGTGGAAATGTATCAGTGCTTCTGAGTATTTCAGGCCTTAAGCAGGCATGGAAACGTGTTTAAGATTTAGCCTTTTGAGACTTCTAGGGAAGGCTTAGAGCCAGCTGGAAGGTGCTAGAGCACAGCTTTGCCTTCTACTACGAATGAGTGGGTAGCACTCTGCATGCTCAGACTGCAGGGATCGTAGAATGAGTGTTGTGATACCACAGCACAGCCATCGCAGCATTTGTGCGCTCTGCTTTCATTTTGGAAGTAATGTAACCCTTGGTTATATGGCTTTCTGTGGCCTATTGATTGTAAACAAAACACGTAATATCAGGAAAATATAAGCCAATGCAAAGGTTTTACTCAGAGATGGGAGGTTCAGTTAACTAACTGAAATTTAGCTGCTTGATCTACCCACTCTCCTCAGTACGCTCCCATCCCAGATTACAATCATAGACTTATAGACTCATAGACTTTCAGGTCAGAAGGGACCATTATGATCATCTAGTCTGACCTCCTGCACAATGCAGGCCACAGAATCTCACCCACCCACTCCTGGAATAATCCTCTCACCTATGTCTCAGCTATTGAAGTCCTCAAATCATGGTTTAAAGACTTCAAGATGCAGAGAATCCTCCGGTAAGTGACCCGTGCCCCATGCTGCAGAGGAAGGCAAAAAACCTCCAGGGCCTCTGCCAATCTACCCTGGAGGAAAATTCCTTCCCGACCCCAAATATGGTGATCAGCTGAACCCCGAGCATGTGGGCAAGACCCACCAGCCAGACACCCAGGAAAAGTTCTCTGTAGTAACTTCTAACATCCCATCATTGACCATTGGTCCTATTTACCACTGATGGCAATTAATTGACCTTTGACTAAGATCATGTTATCCCATCAAACCATCCCCTCCATAAACGTATCTAGCTTAATCTTGAAGCCAGTTAGGTCTTTTGCCCCCACTGCTTCCCTTGGAAGGCTGTTCCAGAACTTCACTCCTCTGATGGTTAGAAACCTTCATCTAATTTCAAGTCTAAACTTCCTGATGGCCAGTTTATATCCATTTGTTCTTGTGTCCACATTGGTACTGAGCTGAAATAATTCCTCTCCCTCCCTGGTATTTATCCCTCTGATATATTTAAAGAGAGCAATCATATCTCCCCTCAGCCTTCTTTTGGTTAAGGTAAACAAACCAAGCTCCTTGAGTCTCCTTTCATACGACAGGTTTTCCATTCCTCGGATCATCCTAGTGGCCCTTCTTTGTACCTGTTCCAGTTTGAATTCATCCTTCTTAAACATGGGAGACCAGAACTGCACACAGTATTCCAAATGAGGTCTTACCAATGCCTTGTATAACGGTACTAACACCTCCTTATCTCTACTAGAAATACCTCGCCTAATGCATCCCAAGACCGCATTAGCTTTTTTCACGGCCACATCACATTGGCGACTCATAGTCATCCTGTGATCAACCAGGACTCCGAGGTCCTTCTCCTCTTCTGTTACTTCCAACTGATGCGTCCCCAGCTTATAACTAAAATTCTTGTTATTAATCCCTAAATGCATAACCTTACACTTCTCACTGTTAAATTTCATCCTATTACTATTACTCCAGTTTACAAGGTCATCCAGATCTTCCTGTAGGATATCCCGATCCTTTTCTGAATTGGCAATACCTCCCAACTTTGTGTCATCTGCAAACTTTATTAGCACACTCCCACTTTTGGTGCCAAGGTCAGTAATAAAAAGATTAAATAAAATTGGTCCCAAAACTGAATCACTGTTGTTCTTAATCCCCAGGCCACCCACAAGAACTCCGGCATCTCACTTGGCCACTCTGCAGTCTGCTCTGCTATCTTTAATAATCTGGGAAGTAGTAAATCAGCAAACTGAACACTGTTGTGAATATTTCCTTATAATTATAGATGGGGCTGCAAATGTCTGGTATGGATCAATGATTGTGAATGCCCCAGAATTCGGAGGTGCTTGGAACAAAGTTTTACTTCTTACGAAGACTTACTGTACAACTGTGCACATACTAAAGCATCAGATGCTACCCCAATAGATTCCACGCTCGTCCCAGCTGAGAGTGCTTGCCACCTCACAAAATTGTCTCATTTCCTTTCCCCACAGAAGTTGGTTGTTGGGGTCAACAGACTGATTCAGAGTTGTGTTCCTTCAGTTTCTTTCTGCAGAACTGAGCGTGGTGTCTCTGCAGGATGTCTAGCCTAGGCTGGCCTGGAAGCACAGGACAAGTACCGGCCAGGAGATGTGATCATAGAATCATAGAATCATAGAATCTCAGGGTTGGAAGGGACCTCAGGAGGTCATCTAGTCCAACCCCCTGCTCAAAGCAGGACCAAACCCAATTAGATCATCCCAGCCAGGGCTTTGTCAAGCCTGACCTTAAAAACATCTAAGGAAGGAGATTCCACCACCTCCCTAGGTAACCCATTCCAGTGCTTCACCACCCTACTAGTGAAAAAGTTTTTCCTAATATCCAACCTAAACCTCCCCCTCTGCAACTTGAGACCATTACTCCTTGTTCTGTCATCTTCTACCACTGAGAACAGTCTAGATCCATCCTCTTTGGAACCCCCTTTTAGGTAGTTGAAAGCAGCTATCAAATCCCCCCTCATTCTTCTCTTCTGCAGGCTAAACAATCCCAGTTCCCTCAGCCTCTCCTCATAAGTCGTGTGCTCCAGCCCCCTAATCATTTTTGTTGCCCTCTGTTGGACTCTTTCCAATTTATCCACATCCTTCTTGTAGCGTGGGGCCCAAAACTGGACACAGTACTCCAAATGAGGCCTCACCAGTGCCGAATAGAGGGGAATAATCACGTCCCTCGATCTGCTGGAAATGCCCCTACTTATACAGCCCAAAATGCCGTTAGCCTTCTTGGCAACAAGGGCACACTGTTGACTCATATTCAGCTTTTCGTCCACCATAACCCCTAGGTCCTTTTCTGCAGAACTGCTGCCCAGCCATTCGGTCCCTAGTCTGTAGCAGTGCATGGGATTCTTCCGTCCTAAGTGCAGGACTCTGCACTTGTCCTTGTTGAACCTCATCAGATTTCTTTTGGCCCAATCCTCTAATTTGTCTAGGTCCCTCTGTATCCTGTCCCTACCCTCCAGCGTATCAACCACTCCTCCCAGTTTAGTGTCATCTGCAAACTTGCTAAGGGTGCAGTCCACACCATCCTCCAGATCGTTGATGAAGATATTGAACAAAACCGGCCCCAGCACCGACCCTTGGGGCACTCCACTTGATACCGGCTGCCAACTAGACATGGAGCCATTGATCACTACCCGTTGAGCACGACCATCCAGCCAGTTTTCTATCCACCTTACCGTCCATTCATCCAGACCATACTTCCTTAACTTGCTGGCAAGAACACTGTGGGAGACTGTATCAAAAGCTTTGCTAAAGTCAAGAAATAGCACATCCACTGCTTTCCCCTCATCCACAGAGCCAGTTATCTCATCATAGAAGGCAATTAGGTTAGTCAGGCATGACTTGCCCTTGGTGAATCCATGCTGACTGTTCCTGATCACTTTCCCCTCCTTTAAGTGGTTCAGAATTGATTCCTTGAGGACCTGTTCCATGATTTTTCCAGGGACTGAGGTGAGACTGACTGGCCTGTAGTTCCCCGGATCTTCCTTCTTCCCTTTTTTGATGCGCTGTCAATAGACCTCTCAGTGGCCCACAGTTGAGTGGATTCATATTCTCTGATAAATCAGACTCAGGAGGGCTGCTACTTCTCACTCTTTATCCTGAAGGACAAATTTGTTTGCTTATTTTACATATCTTCAGGCAATTCCAGGGCACTCATCGCCAAGTACCCGAGTGCCCTTTTGTTGCCTCACAACAGTAGGCTGTTGTGTCACCATATCATCGATGTTGCCTCAGTCCCCACTGGTTCAGCTCCTAGCAGCCTCTTTTCAGTCTCAGCTGCCTCCCTCCCTCAGTAAGGCTTACCCTGCTTGCCTATCCTCTGCCCACCTTTTAGGAAAATCTGATTATTTAGACAGGAGGGTCACATCAAGATCTGCCTGATTAATCTGACTGAAGGTCTTTGCACTGTATTGAAAACGTTCCAGTAAGGAGCTGCTTTCTGCCTTATACAAACATTATGATTAAAAATAAATTTGAAGGACTTGGCTCATCTTAGGCCCTATTTGTCCAAATCTCAAACCCACTGCACAGTTTGGCTCAATGAGCAAATTCAGCCCAGGAGTGGCATATTGGCAGAACTAACTGGGTGCACAATGCTGGCACTGGTCTTTGCTTTCATTTTCTTACTTTTAGGACATCTAGTCACTGACAGCATCCTTGTATGTTGTACCAGGGAAGGGAACACATCCTCACTTTAGGCTGCTAGGAACAGCGTGTGTCAGGTTTCAGACATTTGACCTCCCACCCCAGGGCACTAATAGGCTTTGGGAAAGTGGTCTATGATTTGAGATAACAGGTGCTCTCTGCAGGTCTAGACTGTGCATGTCTGCCTAACCAAAAGCACCTCACCCACCCCAGATCACACGCACCTCTAAAAACTAAAAAACAATGGAAGCTCTTAATGCTCAGAACATCTGCAAAGTGCACCCCACTCTTTTACGTGGCTGGAACCCTGGAGCACCTTCTCAGACCTACTGAAGGTTCCTCACCCTCCCACCTAGCTCTGAATGCTTAACTATGCCACCCAGATCTAGAGCCTTCCTGCTAAACTCCCTATCCTGCCCCTCTTAATGCTCCCAATTTCCAGGTGCCATCCATAAATTGGCACCGTTTCATATAACCCTTTAATTCAAAGGGTTAACACAGCTTTCTATAAAGTAGCATAGCAAACCGTGGTTTATCATATGTGCACCAAATTATCTGACTATGGAAGACTCAGTGTAGGGACCCGAGTGTGACCAACAGTAAATCTGTAACCATCAAACAGAATGAAGAATTGGTTGCATGTACTTTTCTTTCTCTACATCTATATTATTAAACAGATCTAGTGAATCTGGAGCATTTTGCATCCCCGGGAGACAGGTTGGGGCGTGAACTCTTGGATTCTTGTTCCCAGGGCTTTGGGGGCTATGTTGTGTCACAGGCATGATGTCTCCTGGAGTAAAAGAAACCAGTTTAGCAACCTCCTCTTGGCTCTTTGCCAGTGATGGCACAGTGCATCACTCATGGCATCTCTGCAGGCCAACGTCATGTGACACATCCTCCCCTCCCCGCAGGGGCCAAGAAAACAGTTCCCAGAAAGTGGCTGCATTCCTATATTAAGGTGTTCTGCTCTTGGAATTGCTTTGTTTCTGTGGACTCCTTCGCTAAGTAGAACACTGTGGTCTCTGTGTAAAAAGAAAGGAAAATCCAAAAGGAAAGATAGAGCTTTGAGCCGTGTGTTTGCATTCATCTTGGACACAACAGATTTCCCCTTCTTGGAAAGCAGCTGTGGCATAAATAAAGCTATTAACCGCTTTGTTATTAAAGTGCCCTTTACTAGCATTAATCATGGAACCATAGATAATAAAAGACCTGGCACCTCAGCATGTGCTGCCCTCTGCAATCAGCAGGATTTTCCCTACTGACTATTCACCAGGGTTGCTTTATCCAGCCTGCCTTTGAAAATCTCCTGGGATGAAGCCTCTGCAGATACCCCCAGACACTGTTTTCCATACCTCAAGCATTCTCACTGCAACAGAAGAATAATTCCTTCTTCTGTAAAGTCTAAAGAGCATCTCTAAGCAGATTTAAGCACCATGCTACCCCCTCTGAAGTCCATAGGATGTAAGGCACAGTAGATTTTTGGTCCTAGAGGTTTTCTTTGTGCATCTTCATGCCCTTGCTCCTACTTATCCCTCCCTACACCAATTTTCCCCCTCTTCCCTCCCCACTGATATCGCTGACTCTTTCTATATATCTGTAGATTGTGATGTCTCCTTTCAATCTCCTTTCTCCCCTCAGGCTATACATATTTAGTCTCCTTTCATATGTCAGGTCCTCAAAGACCCTTACCTGCTTTCTTGCCTTTTCTTTTATTAACACTTGAGAAAAACAGCATAATGAATGTACAGAAGGACCTTGCTAACCCACACTTCACTAATCAGTATGCTTTATAGTTCACACAGAAAATGACACTCTTGCCACTCCCTCTCTCAGCAAAGGTTTAATAGCAGATTCTAGATCAAAGTTGCAGCTCACAAAGACCAGTCTTTTTACAAAATATTGACTTTGTGCAAGTTGATTATGAAGTATTCTCAGAAATAATTAAAACGAAAGTTGTCCAAGTTGTACTGCTGAGTAATGGAGAAGACTTGCTTTTCTTTTAACTATTTGTTCACTTAATGCCTAATAAAATCCCATTAAAGGCAATGGAAAGACATACCTGGGCTTTCATGAGAATTGCAAAATTGCACTAATTAGCAAAAAAAATAAACACCTCACAATGGATTTCCCAGTCATTCGTATGAACTGGCAAGGCACTACGGTGTGTATTCATGCTCATGCAACTGCCGCATATGCTGTGGTGATATCCAGTTGATAAATACATTTATCATGCATTGTTTGACCACTTCATCTACCCTCTGCCCACACAGTAGCTCCCCCAGGACAGATTCCAACATTCCAACAGCTTCCAATGTCTGCCATTTTAAAAATTTAACCTGCCAGAGAAATGTTTCCTCCTTTCTGCCCCAAAATTATCCCAGGACCAGGATGGGCAAGATTCAACACTGGATCAGTGACAACTTTGCTATACATACAAATAATATAATTTTGAAGTCTGTTATCATGACCAAAAAGGTGATTTTTTTAATACCATTGGAAAAAGGGAGGTGCCCACCATCACCATGGGACCCCGCACTTGATTCCAGCCCTGAAAGGGCATAAGATGTGAGTCTTTAAAACTGTGACAATGTAGGAACAGAAAAGCCATTTTAGGTTATTTTTATGGCTCCCTCAGAACCCAGTACAGTTGGTCTCACAGAGAGTAAGGCACCTGGCTTTACAGATGGGGGTTGTTTGGAAAGTAGTCCCAGGAAAAAATCTTTACAACTCTTGAATTCATTCCTAGATTAGTTTTTCACATAAAGAATGACTTGCATAACAGACTTGGGCCTTCACCACTCATGAGTAATGCATCAATCCCCAACTCATGCTGCTAAAAGCTTTATACAACACCACACCATCATGCCTTCTCTCTTTATATTCATACATGGATATTAGGATTGATCGATCCAAAGCCACCTTAGGGCTTTAAATGCACAAATCCCATTGAAATTAATGAGAGCATGTTCAAATCTCCCAGGCAGCTTTGAAGCCATCAGCCTGGTATTGTATATGATATACTATTGTACAGAGATAGTTACACATGTGGATGTAGGTATTTGCTGCAGTTAAGTGGGCAAAGCCACTTCCATTATAAATCTGTGGTGATTTACACCAGCTGAGGCTTTGGCCCATAATGTATCTGAAATTATCTGAGTACATGTTCCTAGGAAACAGTAGGGCCCACCCAGCCAGCAGCAGCCACTAATGGCTATAGACTTGGTTCTGTTCTAGTGATGATGGTACAGTCATCCAGTTAGTGTTACTATAGCTACAAATAAATGTAGTAATGAATGTTACAGGTATTATCACCACAAACCATTGATTATGAGGGAAGTTAAAGCTCTACCAGAAGACGGGGAATTAATTTAAACAACAATATTGACAAGAAAGCTATGCCCTGGCTGGCTCTGTGCCCCACTCCGAAACTTCATGTAGAGCAACATTCATCCCTGTGCAGAGGATCAGCCTGAGGCCTATGCACCACTGAGGGCCCACTTACGTGCTACTTTGAGGCCTTGAATGGAAATGAAGAGCTGCACAGACTTTGTTCTGGCCCCAGGATAGGAGTGAATTTCCCCAGAACAGGATGAATTTTTTTCCTGTCCCATGGCCAAACTGTACATTTTAAGTGCCCATGAATGACACCTGGCTATTCTCTACCTCTTGGTTGTAGATACCAGTTTGCCAAAAAAGGTGTCATGGTTGGTGACTCCAGGCAAAAGCAGCACCCATTATTAGCAACAGTGCATTCATTTCCATCAGCCTATAATTCAAAGCAAAGAATTTCTTTGATTCATTGCATCTCTTTTTCTGGCCACAATTTGTCTGTGAGATGATTGCAGTTTTCGCAGATCTGTTCACTATTTGAAATCATCCGCCAAGTAATTAGTCTTCAAGTAATTCTTGGTCTGTAGTGCCGCCACAAGCAGGTTGTTACCAGCATTTGACATCTAAAATTCAAAATGTATTAGTTAGTTTTGATTGGATGCAAAGGTTGCATTGTATTCTTTCTGCCCCCTGAGCATACCATTTTAGAATCAGGTTTCCATCATGAACTGGTGTATGTGTGTTCAACTGTTTCCATAAACTTTCCTGGAAGTAAATATCTGTCTTTGATGATTCATGGAAAGAAAAGGGATGAGAAACCAGCCAAAGTAATTTTTGTTGGTTATTATTATTTACAGAAAAGTTATTGAGGCATTTACTGTGCTCTACAGATAGGGTCTGCCAGGTGCGGTATGCAGTAATCTGAGTATAGGGTACCCATCATGTTTACTCAGCTAAAACTCCCATGGAAGTTGCTAAAGAAATTTGTCTGGGAAAGAACTGCAGGACTGAGTCATAGGGTAGCCAGCCAGCTCATTCACCAGCACAGCTGGTAATTGTACCTTAAGCCTACCGCAGAAATAACCCAGACTGCAAAAGCTGGTGTTTTTAACTGTACAGAGAATAGTTCTACTGTGCACTTTGAAAGTAGAAAATAATTCAAACAGCATTTTTCTTGCTCCCGGCTAGTATTTTTTTCTTTGGAAGTTGGCAGCCTTTTTAGTGATGGGCATCTCTCAAAAGGCCCAGGGCTTCACTTTGAGAGGTTAAAATGAGCAGCTGCAGTTCCCCATGATGTCAGTTGGAGATGTGGATGCTCAGCACTTCTGAAAAAATCAGCTCCCCAGTTTAAGATACCTGCTTTTGACTGCTTTCTCCTCCCCTGTACAGCTAAGTATCTCATCCGTTCACTTGTTACCTCCCAAACTAAGATCCTTTGGCACCCAAGGCACCTGTTCCCCATTTCCAACATCATTTAAAGCTTCCTCCTCCTGTGTCTTGTTGTGTTGTGTTAGTGCAGGTTTTTCTCCCACCTTTGAGCCTTAGCAATGCTTTGGCAAGTGCACTCTATGTGTGACATCACAACATCTAGTAGGAGCTCACTTTTGGCACTCTGTGGCCAATCTCTAGGCCCACATAATAAACTGTAAGTGGCCCATAAGGTAAGGTTTTAATTAGAGCTGGACTGAACCAAAAATTGAGCTCCAAAAAGCAACAAACACATTTTGTAGCTCCAGCCCAGCTGTAGGGTAGCATCTCCTGTGTTATGCTACAGCTGTTCAGTAGTCAGAAGAGCAAGCCAGATGCATGTTTTAGTACAATTGAGAGCTGAAGCTCCAGTTAATGTAAGTTCCCTTATGTAATTAGTCATCCACCTCCCCCACAACCCATCCTGTTGAGAATTAAAATTGTATGTATTCTTTATTTTGGTCTATATAAATATATATGTCCATAACCTAGGGCAGGATGATTGGGAGGGCAAAGGATGGAGCAGGCGGGCTGGCTTGTAGGGAAGGGAGGCGAATGGGGGCTATGCTGGTGAGGTGGGTGAGAGAGGAGGTACATCGAGGGGGAATGACTGGCTGGGAGAAGGGGTGCAGAAGCAGGGAATGGAAGCAGTTGAAAACATGAAACATCTGGGTGAGGTGTGACACAAAGTGACCAGAGTCTCAAAATAAAAGAATAAACAGGACAGCTATCATTTGTGGGGGCGGGGGGTGTGATACCTAGCACTTGGTGAGGGGGAGGACGGGCACCTAGGGGAGGGAGCAATACCTATTGCTTGGGGGCATCAGATCCTGCAGGGAGCAGCAGCAGCAGCACTGAGTCACTGGGGGCAGGAGGGGAGGGGAAAGTTGTTTCCGAGCCTCCTTCCCCTGAACACGTTGAAGGACCTTGTGTCAGCTGCATGCTACCTGGGGTGCAGGATGGGGTAGTACCTTAGGGTCTCTTTTCCTCAACCTCTCTCCAGTGCAGATCCCAGTGCTTCCTCCCCTGGCCCCTGTGAGGAACCCATTCCCTGCACTCACCCAGCCCACATGCTACTCCTGGGCTCAAGCTAGCACTAGTCAGGTTCCTGCTTGCTTGAATGTTGACAATGCTCTTGGCACTGGAGAGTCCTGGTGTTGATACCAGCAGCAGTACTGGTGTCACTTGATGCCACTGTGACCGGCCTCCACCTGGAGGTGCTGCTGCAACTGCTCTCCTTGGAGGCAGGAGCCAGTGGAATTTATTCCGGGCGCCTGCAGCAGTGCCCCCCGGCTGGTGGGGCGGGGGGAGCTGCTGAGCATAAAGCAGGACACTTAGATATCCAAATTTCCCACACAGCCCCTTGAAAGACAGTGCTTGTCCTGGGAAAGAACTGGCCAGCTGGTCACATTACCCAAAACAGACCCCCTCAACTGCACCAAATTGTTCAGGATCTTCTGCATTTTGGCTGAATGAGGCTGCCTGTTCCACTGCAGAGGCAAGCAGTGTCCACCCAGCCAAATACTCTGTAGCCTTGGGGAAAGTATATGGTAGTAGGAGGTAGCAAATGATGAGGTCAAACCTCAGCCCTAGTGACTGTACATGCACTTCACTGCCCTTCTTACTTACCAAGGCTTCATATCTTAGCCCTAATGTAATAGCCGCCCCATAAGTCAAGCGATGTCATACCAGTTTTCTTCAGGTGAGTGGGAAACAGAACCCACGTCGACCCACGTCTTAGCTGCTCTGTCATGCTGCCTTTCAGTTACTTAGTTATCCTACCGCTAATGACTACACCACCCTCCCAGAACCAGAACTCATTAGCCCTGAGCTCCACTATTCTATGGCTGTCTAGAAAACAGTTGTGAACTGACTTGCAGCTTGTGTGTCAAGTTCCCCCTTGGTGGCTGAGTCAGAGAGATGGCAAGAGTACATTCTGTAGCTCCAGTGGTAGCAGTCTTCACTAGGGATCTGAAATGCCAGGGTTCAGAACCTGGTAGTGGGGTTTTATGGCTGCCTGTGATGGAATTTTTTGAATGGTCTGTTTAATGTATACAGTCAAAAACATTTGTCAAACAGGTTTATAGTTAACCATTATAATCTGTTGATTCTGGTGCCTCATGTAACAGAATACAGGTGTTCTACATTTCACACGTGTTGATTGCTGGTGTCCAGCACTGGCAGTTGAGCAGTATGCCCAGAATGAACCACCAATCAGGGGCAGCTTGAAGCACTTGAGAGGGCAGGGACAGCAGCCAACTGGGTGCCAGAAAGGAAAGGACAGTAACACAGCATAGTTACACTCCAGACTTCTATGCACCACCACGTCCTTTCAAGGCCACCACCTGTCGCACTGAGGGACAATGTGTGGCTTCCTTGAACTTAATGCCTTAGGTAGTGACTAAGGGGCAAGCAAGTGACACCCAGCATGGGCTCAGCTCCGCTTTCTAGCACTCACATCTTACACAATGCGTGAAGGATAAGTGATGAGCCAATATGTACCCAGCTCTTAACCCTCTGCCTCTCGGTAGGGAACAGTGTGTCTTCCAGTTAGCAGAGGCAGCCCTGGGAATAGCTAGCTCAGCCCAGAACCAGCTCCTTAGCCACCATGACGTGACTACGGAATTTAATAAACTATTTCAGCAGCGTAAAAGCATCAGAGGCCAGACAGGGCCTTGCATGGACGTATGTTGGGTCAGGATACAGGGAACATCCCTTCTTACATACCCCATATAAAGAGCCATAGTCATTGTCCCTGGCCTCAGGGGAATACAGCAGTTTCTCCCTTTGTGCATCCTCACGGGGGACCCAGGGCTGTGAGACACCTCGGGACCACGTGCCCTTAGCATGGGGAAGCCTCGTCTGTGCCTACCAGGAATCAGCTTGCTGACTCCCCCGGCCACGGGCAACACAAGCACTCCCCTCTCAGACTATGCGGGCTCCACTGTCCTTCTGCAGGTTAATGATAGGGACGCTCAAACCCTCCACGCGTCCCCCTGGAGTGGCCAGCTCCTGGTCCACTGGGCACTCTCAGAATTCCCAGATTCACTGCTCCCAAAGAACCAATACCCACCCTAGATCACAGCGCTGCTTAACACCCAGCACTTAGATGTGTTATTAGTGAAAAGAAGCAAGCATTTATTTAACAAAGAATACAGGTTCAAATGACAGCAAGTAGAAATATTGGAAACAAAGGGTTACATGTAAAAAAAAAAAAAGCCTAACATGCATGCTAGAGCCTAGACTTAAATAACAAGTACTTTCCTGTCTAATGATGTTTAGTTCACCCAATGTCTTTGCAGCATTTGTCAGCCAGGTTAACTATGACCCTCCTTTCATAAGACAGAACACACTGACAGTTCATCTCCTCAGAAAAGAGATGCACATACCTCTGCACCCATAGTTACACCCTCCCAAAAGCCATTGTCTTTACTTTTAACCAGGATTACCTCCCCCCTTGCTATTTTTGTTTTTCCTGCAGATTTCCTTTTATGTGGTTCTCACTCTTTTGATTAATAGCAGGCTCAGTAATGCAACCAGGCCACCATTGTGATGCATACAATGCATGACACACTCCCTAACCAGACAGCGAGAAGAATCTCCTACCCCGTGCCTGAACAGAATCTGTCCAAGGCCTGTCACCAGCTGGTGATTTGCTTTTAAATTTCAAGAGCACAATTCCCAGCATAGACACACAGCTTCTTAAATATGATCCTTCCATACCTTTCCCCATGACAATGCCGACTAGTAAACTACTGGTTCTTGGTACAGCCCTTATCTACCACCCTTTGGTGAATTATTATGCATACACCTGACCCGGGGCCGCCTGTAAAACCACATGCATCTCCTCTGTGCCCCTGTCAGTTGGCATCAAGAAGCCCCAGGGTCACAGTCACACTTTGCCCCAAAGAAAGGAAGGCGGCGATGGGGCCAGGCCAGCCTGCGCACGCACGCACGCACGCACACACACACACACCCCGCTGTGCACAGACAAGCTCTCTTTGGGAGGTGCCGTTTCTCAAGAACCCCAAATTAAGTGCTAGGTCCTAGATAGGGGTTGTTAGTTTTTCCATGGATGTGACGCAGGTTACTATCGCCTGCCTTGGTTTGAGATTATTCTATGGTTTAGGTTTACTGCTGCTGTCTGGCTGGGATACGGGCAGAGAATATGAACTAGGTACACTTCATGACTTGTTCATTCTTGTAGAAAGCACAAATAGTGTTGGCATAATCTATGCATATAATATATCTAAAGTAGGGTCATAGGTTCCTACATGATTAGCCCAGCACACAGAGAACTGTAGTCCAAATAAGTACAATTTAACATTGTCCTTTATCTCAAAAATAATGCTTACAAATAACTTGTAAAGGTATCAGTTTTTCCATAGTGAACTTGCTTTATGATGGACAGCTGGGAAATTGCAGTTTGAACATGTCACAAACTGTCACTAGCAAAAGCAGCCTGGAGTAGGGTCAACACTATCAGTGGAGCAAGACATGAATGATGGGACAAATCTTTGCTCATCTTACTCACACTAACAGTCCCATTGAAGCCAACAGACCTGCTCATGTGAGTAAAGCAAACAGTATTTGCTCATAATCATGTTATTAATACCTTAGCAGATGTTGTCTGTTAGTTCCCCTCCTGGTAGAACATTCTATCACTATGGAGAAGACAAACAACATATACAACATTTAAAAAGTGTATATGGATTTATAATAAATAATAAGGCGGCACCTATGACTGTTCAGCCAATCAGATTATTCCATTGGCAGTTCCTCATGACACCTCTTCCAAAGAGATGTCAGCTAGTGACTGGCCAGTGGCCTGATGCACTGTCACTCTTGGAAGAGGCACCTTTAAAAAAAAAAAAAGCAAAACTCTTTTAAAAAAATCACAGAAATGCAATGATGCTTTAGTATCTATTTTCAGGTCTTCCCTGCTTGGGTTTACTGACAGTACAGAATACTCGCACTTGCCATAGTCCATGGTACTTATTGTCACTCAAGCCAGAAAGCGACAGAGGCAGGGGAATCCCTTACAAACAGGTACTAGGTTGCCTCTGATGCAGCCTTTATGGTATGAGTGTTAGCTTCTTTGCTTCAGTTGACAGTGCCGCTATGATAGTAACACGCTCATACTAGAGGTGGCACCTGGGACAGTATGTAGCTATTTATAGGATGTCACACTAATAAACCATGATTTGAGGACTTCAATAGCTCAGACATAGGTTAGGGGTTTATTACAGGAGTGGATGGGTGAGATTCTGTGGCCTGCATTGTGCAAGAGGTCAGACTAGATGATCGTAATGGTCCCTTCTGACCTTAAAGTCTATGAGTCTAATAGCCAAATGGCACTGATATTTCAAATTCATGCATCAGCACAAAAGTCCAGCCAGATGTTGTGTTGCAGGTAACTGAGAGCCTCTTATATCAAAGCACTGGGGCTTAGATTGTGATCTTTGTTCCATTAGTGTAAATACAGCTCAACACCACTAAGTTTAATGGAGCAACACTAGTTTGATACCATTGTAACAGAGCAGAATCTGACCCAGACATTTAATAGTGAGATATCATTAATAAAGCTGATGCTTATGTGTTGCACTATGTAACTATCCATCTACCTTACATGGACTAAATTCCCAAGTCCTGTCCCAGCATGCTCCGGGTTCAGTGTAACAACAGGCACTGTATTAAAAAAACCTAGTCAAATGTACTGATGAAGGGTGTCCTTAGTTTAGCTAATTTTGTTTAGAAAGAATATAGCGCTGTGTGCTCTTTATCCAACTTGACATTCAAGGGAAACAGGTTTAGAGAACTCTTCTGAATGAATGCTGAAGGTTTCCAAAGAGGAGAAGAGAGCAATTAAATTCCAAACAAAGCCCTGTATTTCTTATGCAAATATTGTGCCAAATCTCCTCACCTTTCACACCTCCTATCCAAACTGCAAACACAAGCTGGCAAATAACGTGAGTATCCATGCAGGCAATGCTAAAATTCAGGTAGTGGTCCAGATGGTGCCAATTTGGAGGTTATACATCCAAATGTTTAATAGAAAATAGAAAGCTCTCAGCCATGAAAGGCAATCACCATGCTTCCTTCTCAATGACTGGCTTGACAGCTTGCTATGGTCACAGATGTGCAAGAGAGCTAGCCAGGTGTTCTATAGCAATGAAAGGCAACACACACATAATCACCATGGTTCAGTCAAGCAGTTCAGTGGGAAAAGGAAGAAGAAAACTTTATTTAAAAGTTTAGATTTACATTAATTCGCTAGTCATAGCATCTTGATTTCATTGGCTTTCACTAGCCCTAAAGAGGGTGCCTATATCTATTAGCATCTTTTGCCCACTACCACAGTAAGTCTCCCTTTGCAAGTAAGTAGACTAGGTTCAAGAACTTCATTCTTACCTCTTCTCTGGCAGGGTATTAACTTGGAATCTGTGTGGCTCACAAGTGTTTTATCCTTTTTCCCGCCTTTCCTTTGTAATCCAAATTATAGGACATGTCTCTCTTTGTATTGGCTAATGAGAGGAATTCCATGTAAAGTGTCTATGTGGACCTGTTAGAGTAGCAACTTTCAACTAGTTTTGTTTCATATTGTATATTTCAAACTCTAGTTAGAGCAAAATCCAGTATTCTCTCAGCTAGGCTTGAGGTGGAGTAAACTTGGTACAATCAAGTGGTTGCAGGACAAGTCTTACTAATTAATTGATTAATAGATTTTCAGGCCAGACAGAACCATTATGATCAATTACCCTGACCTTCTGTGTAACACAGGCAATAGAATTTTCCCAAGTAATTCCTGCATCAAGTCCATATCTCTTGATTTAGAGCTTATTGGCTAATATATAGCTGGGGACTAGCTGCTGAGTGAAGGACTCCTACCTCATATGTTGAAATACACATGGTTGTTGAGGAATTATATTGCATTTAAAGTTTTTCATCCTCCCATGTCGAACCTCCATCAAACCCCACAACTTCCCAGAAAGGCTTAGTCGATTTGTTTCAAGCATTTATTACAGATTGAAGAAAATCCAAGAGCAGATCAAACTGAGCAAGGCATATATTTCAGTTGAGTAGACCAGCTGGCCTCATAAATTTGATTCCCCAGCCAAATGTATCCCTTATATAACTTCATTGAAGTTAATAAATTTGTACCAGGCATGGATTTGGCCCATGCTATTTTTTGTGCTTAAACTTGGATATGGTTTTTTTTAAAAAAAAAAAATAATAATGCACTTTTGGTCAGCTTAATGACCTAGTTGTAGTATTACGCACTGCCAAGTGGAAGAGTTTGTTTGGAAACCCAGGACAGATTTCACTCTCTGAACCAAAGCAGAGAAAGGGAACTTGTCAGAGACAGCGAGCTCAGCTCTTGGAGAATGTTGGCCCACCATGGCATCCAGTGACCAATCGGGGTCGATTAAAAGTAACTCTGGTCAGTGACCTGGGCTCCTTCCTCAGCTTCTTGCCCTCTTTCTGCACCCAGATTTCCTGACTCACATAGGTCCCTTTGTGTGGCCTCAGTGTATTGGCGGGGAGATCATAAAACAGAGGCAGAATCAAAAAGTTGTCATTGGGTGAGGGGGCAGGCTGGGGAGGCTTCACTTGCTGACAAAAGGCAGCAACAACAAAAAGCAAAGCAAACCAGCAATGCTTTTTTTAATCTCTCCAAGAGCTAATACTGCACTTTCCTTCTGCATTTAGGCTAGATCTCCAGCAGGCTTCTCAAAATGAACCCATAGTATTTACAGGTGTGTAACTATAGATTTAATTGTGCTCTAATAACCAATTTGCATATGCAAGTGCAGGCTTTTGCATATACAAACAGATGCATCTGCTACTACTTTGGTAGCTGTTAGAGAGTCAGATGAAAATTTACTCAGTGCTGATTTTGGTCTCTAATTTTAGATATGTTTCCAGTTTGAACATTTATAAGTAAAACTTTCACTGAGTAAAAACATGATGCTGTTTCTATTTCCTGTTTTCCCATACCAAAATTTTCACTCCCCAGCATTTCCCCCAATTACGCATTTCACTTTAGATTCACAAATCTACCAAATGCTGATCATGTGCCTCTACTGAAAGAGCAAAGTTCTCATGGCTTCAGGGGCAATATTTTAGGTGCTAAACCTTCTCACTGCAATGTGTATCTTTATTGGTTCTGATGACAAAGACCTGTATTGCTGTTTAACTTGTAATGCGGCAATTCTGTAGAAGCAGTTACTTCTTTGCATGTATATAGATTATCAATAGCAACAGTTTCTTGAAATGAATAACAAAATATGTACCAAAAACGCAGTAGATTATTGGAAAGCTAAATAAAATCCTACACAAGTTTCATTACAATGATTTGGTGTTTTCTTTCATGAAAAGATTAACAGCCATTGTGTCTTATAAATATGGACCACAATACTGGTATGATCCTGGCCAACAGTACAATTTTAGAACAGAATTTTAATTGCATGTTTTATTATCAGTCAGTTCAGGAGGGAGGTTGGTTTTTTTTTAAGTGTTACTTTAAAGCTTGTTTCTATCTCCATTGCCCAGGCTCAGTGGTTCTGCAAAAAGTCCCATTGGAATGAATAAGATACCGCTAAGTGTAAAGGGCCTTTAGTGATGTAATGCTCATGAAAAATGCCCTCTGTTGGGTAGGAAATCCAGCCACTTGTGTTGTCAGTGAGGTTCCTAAGTGACACAGAGGACACCTTCAAGATATAGAAAGTAGAGACTCTAATCAGAGACGAAGCCATCCTGGGTCTACTTCTTACTGAGTGGGAAATGGACTGAGAGTGAATGAGTTGTGAGGAAGTTTGCTTCTGTATCAGTGATCAGAAGCAACTCAAATTCTGCCCAGGAAAAAGGATATCACAGAATGCAGCAATAAAGGGTATTCGGTTTCAGGGAAGCAAACGCTAGGCATTAAGAAATTTAGTGAGTAATATGAAATAGGAGGAAGTTTTTAAATCTCTCAAATGGAAGACGGATGGGGAATCCTGAGAATATAATATGAAGGGACAACAGCGTAAAATGTCTCTAAAAAAGAGCGGTACAAGAACAAGACCTGACCAGAGTGCCTACACAAGGCAGTGCTCAATAATTCTTAGTGTAAAAATAACCACACTGGATATGGAAAGAGGCCCAATTCTCCATTTTGCCTCACTCGGAGTTAGCTTGTAAACTACTATTTAATAGAATTTCTGCACCAACTCAGAGACATTAAGCTAACTGAAGTTTGGTCCAAACATATCATAGCCAACCCGTTTTCTTCCTCAGACAGACAGCTACTCCTGAGCACTCTGAAAAAATCTCAATTTCTCTTTCAGTCTGAACTTACTTATATGTCCCTTATCACCACAGTTTCTGAGCACTTAGTACACTGGTCTAGGTAAAAGGCTAGTTCCCTGGCGACTTTCCCTCCCATGGTAACTAAAGCAGCCTCTCAGTCTCCCTGGGACCACAGTGTGTTAATATCTGCCTCAGTAAAAGAAAAGCAAGGAGTACAGTTAGGGAAAAAATGGTTGCTCATCATTAGAAAAGGCCATGCATGCCCCTTGCCTCCCCTCCCTCACCTTGATGCTTCCCTTTTCAGACCCCTTAAAAACTCTGGAAAATGACTCCAGGAGCTACTCACTTAGCAAAGGCAAGTATGGTGCTTACTGAGCTTCCTGGGAGGAAAATGACTCACTCCTCACCCAATCCCACCCATGGCTCTCATGCACCCTCCGTTCTGCTGAGGCTGGTCAAGTCATTTCATAGTCACTCTAGACTGAACAAACATATGGAAACATTTAGTAAGTAATGGAAACCATGACCTGTCAAACGTCATGGGTTGGTGCCAAGCAGGTTTCTAATTATAGCCTGACGTGTAAATACTGTTGGAAGATGATTGCACTTATTTGGACGAGCACAATATTAATTGCATATTTTGATTATTTCTATCAGAGGCTCTGTGTGTGTGTGTGTGTGTGTGTGTGTGTGTGTGTGTGTGTGTGTGTGTGTGTGTGTGTGTGTGTGTGTGTGTGTGTGTGTGTGTGTGTGTGTGTGCGCGCTTTACAATTGATGTAACCCTTGCAGCACTGAAAACAAGTGTACTCATCCTTGAACTGCAGTGAAGAGCTGAATCCAAAGTACACTAGACCCTCTTGCCAACCTGATCTCTCCTACTTAGTCTCATCACACGTCACCCCACTGCCTTTCTACCCCAGCCTGCCTCTCCTCTGATTCCATGTCATTTTTCTCATATATCCCAAGGGCACGTGCTTGTGGCTTACCTGCCTCCTACTGCAGGGTCCAGGATGGTAGAACCAGCTACGAGAGGTTTGCACTGGAAACGCAGGCCAGAGACGAATAAGGATTTCTGGCAGCAAGCAGGTGAGGCAGGGCTTGCTCTAGTCCAGAGACCTGAGCGATCCTACAGCATGAAACGCAGATATTTGGCCCAGTATCCTCCCTGGAAAGCCAGGTTCCAGCTGTTAAACTGGTCAGTTCCCAAAGTTCTGCCTTTAACTGGGTCATGCTGGAGTTGAGCTGCAGGACTAGATTAGTGCCATAGCTCTTGAGACTGCTTATTGACTGAGCTATCACAAACCCAGTCATTACGACAGTGTAGGCTAAATCCCATTTTCACTGTAGCCATGCTGGGACAGAGCATATGCTCACACAATCCAGCAGGAGTCACTTATGTTTTTGGTGTAAGTGTGGTTCTGCTGCAACTGAGCTGGGGACAGAGGGGAAGGAGTAACCTAATGCGCGTATTTGTATATCTGAAGATTTGTATATCTTCAGTGATCCAGAAGCCATCTGTGCCAAAGGTTGCTGAGGATTTTGGATATTCAGGGATGACAGTATGCGAGTCCATTGTCTGGATCACTTGTCCTTGGGGAAAAAATAGTTACCTTAGGTTTTAAAGCTAAAGAGTTCCAACATGCATTAGGAAACCTGACACCAAGTGAAATGTGCGCAGCTTTTGAGTTCATGGCAGACTTGAAGCTGAGCTCAGCCTCCCCTATAGGCTTACTAAGGCTGGTGAATGTTTTGAGTGAGTCCAGAGGCCTGGCTTTGGTGCAGGCCTGGAGGCATGTTTCTAGGAGGGAGCAGGCTGCAAGCAAACACCTTTTGAACAAGCCTGGGGAAGGATTTTGAACCCAGGGCGGGGTTTTGAGTGCTCTCAGGGCCAGGTTTTGAGGAAGACGGGCCGCATTTCAAGTGAGCCAGGGCTGCATGTCCCAATTAATGGTTGCACATTGAAACCATGTGAAACTCGCCGCTTTGCATTGTTTCAACACAAAACTAGGTGAAAGTGGTTGGTTTCAGGTCGCACTGTCTCTTGTCCCCTCTCTCAGTAGAGCGACTTGGGAAGCACGGTCCACGTTTGTACACTTTCACCACGTGGGTCACACTTCCCATAAGATGTCCCGCTGATTTGATTTATGCTCTGTACAACTAAACACCAAACACCATTTTCAAAGAAAAGGAAACCACTCTTCTAATCATCATCTACACATCTGGGAGAAAGGATAGTACAGGAAGAAGCTGCTTGGTTTTGGCATTACAAATACCCAACGCAAAAAAACAGACTTCTGGTCAGTACTCCCAGTATGTTCAGAAAAGGTCAGAGCCCTGATTCCAGTGCATTCTTCAAGGCATAATTCCTGACTGGCGGTGTGTACACAAGCCAAGAAAAATACAATAAAAACTGTGGGGGATGCTACATGCTCTGTAGCAGAGCTGACTAAGTCAAAGCAGCAGGCTGCTCAGAAAAGCAATTCTTTCCAAACGTTAAGAGCCCTGGCTCAAAGGCACAGGGGAACCGAGACACAGATGTATCGATGCAGTGGTAGTTGTGTGTGCCTGCCGGGGGAATATTTTTTGCATATTCCCTTTGTGAAGAACGGCAGTTCGTTCTGAGTGGGCTAGGTTGGAGTTAAAGGCCCTAAGCTTCCTCTCATCTACACTGGTTTTAGATTGCTGCAACTCTATTGACTTCAGTGGCTTTATTTCGGACGTACACGGGCAAAACTGAGGTCAAAATCTGGCCCAAAGCCACCATTTTTTTATTGGTAACTTGCTTGTTTACAAAAAGTAGATGTTGCTCACGCTGGCTGTTTCACCTCATTATGCTCACAAGCTCTGTCCTGCCTCCCCCTCTTCTAATGACCCCATTCCATGCATCTTTCCTTCTAATTGCATTTGCAGAGAGGAGAAGAATGTTTCAGCATAAATTAAACAAGAGGCTGTATTTAAGCAGCTCTTGCATTCTCTATCTCTCCTCTCTCTTTTTAATGCAGTGAATTTATGACTGCAAAAGATGCTGGTTTGTCACTTCTGGAGATAAATCCCCTATTGATCCAAAAAAGAGAAGCCATTGCTTGGACACATTTTTCAGACCATCCGTTTAACCTCCTCAATTCTAAAATGCAGGGACTACATCCAGGGGTGAGAGGGAAGCCCATTCTCCATGGCTCATTGCAGCTTTACAAGGATGTCACTTAGTGCCAACTGTGATGGTGGTTCTTGTGATATAGACACCTGTCCAGTCCTTAATTTGTGCAAGGGCTTGCCAGGGATAAGCCCAGCCACCTCTAGGCTTGGCAGTTCATAGACTCGGCAGCTCTGAGCTTGCTGTGTCAGTTATGAAAGTACAAAAATTGCTTGAGACCCAGCACTTAATGGCTTGAGCCCCGGCACCTCTTTCATTACAAATTAAGCACTGCACCTGTCTATTAGGCCTGGTTGGGCTTTTTTACCTGCTCTGTGGATAGACACCCTCTAATTTTCCATTACATTCAATAAGACTTTTCCAAAAAAGATAAAACTCTGCTTCTGTTTATGTATTTAGAACCTTCCCATAACTTGATGTGAAATATGTATTCACTGGCCTTGGCCCTTTTATACCTGTTCAGAAATTATCTATGGAACAATAATGATTTTTACAAATGTGTTACCTCTTCATAATTGGCTGGTAAATCACTCACATGAATAGATTAGTTTTCACAGACTGTTTGTCTGAGTGGTCTTTTGAGCAGCCAGCAATTGGTATTTTATGTGTGTGACTGCATGCATCTGAAGAAGTGGGTATTCACCCACGAAAGCTTATGCTCCAATACATCTGTTAGTCTATAAGGTGCCACAGGACTCTTTGTCGCTTCTACAGATCCAGACTAACACGGGCTATCCCTCTGATACCCAGCTCTAGCTGCCAGGCTCAGCAAACAACATACATTTAAGTCCTTTCTTTGCCTCTGAAAACTTTATACTTCCCATGGAAAAAATCCAAGAAGAAAACAAAACGGCAGTGGAGGACGCAAGAAGAATGAGGAACCTGCATTTATCATTTATCCCAGGAGAAAAGGAAGCCCCCAGGGAGCGTAGATATGGTCCCATTAAAAAGGGGGAGGAGGGGATGGCCATCTTTGTAATAAGATTCTGCTTTGGGTTGTGATCACAGCGGGCGAGAGTAGTGTAGTCAGGTTCTTCTTTTCCCCTTTTTATTATTTTAAATATTGAATTTTAAAGGACAGGCCCAAGTAGAAAATTAAACGCTCACTCCAGAAACGAAGCCAACATCAGCCTCTGGCTTTGCGACTGGATTATTTTTGAAGGCACAGTATGCACAAAATGAGGCCAGTGAGGGCTGGCGATGGAATCCCCAGGGGGGCAGGTTCCTTTAAAACACAGATTAATAGAGAAGGAATGCACAGGATATGAATATGAATTGATGTAGGGCCCTTCCTGGTCTCATTCCATTCAATAAAGTACATTCCCTTATTGCATGTCAATTATTTACATTATTTACATATGTATCCTCCAATGAACATGCCATTATTGAAAGATATATGCTGTATAACTGTAAGTAAATGTATCATCCAGCTATCTATCTATCAGAGAGGGCTGCATACACACATGTACCCGGCTAACAAACAATAAGATGAGGGGATGCTACAGAAACCAGCTACCTCTCTGTAATGATCACCCTTTGACTGATCCCTGATGCACTCACTGTGCTGACCCTTTAGCAGAACCAGAGTCAGATCTTTTCAGAACAGTTTGAACACAGGCTCTGTTTAACATGATGGGAAAGTTAGTACCTGAAAGGAGCCCGTGTCTTTCTCCTGTGCCTGCACTCACTGTGCTGACCCTTTAGCAGAACCAGAGTCAGATCTTTTCAGAACAGTTTGAACACAGGCTCTGTTTAACATGATGGGAAAGTTAGTACCTGAAAGGAGCCCGTGTCTTTCTCCTGTGCCTGCACTAATCTCTGGTACACAAAGCTTGTGAGCTCAGAAATAGTTATTATTCTTCCCTTCATACACACAAGTTCACAGTGAAAGAAAGGCAAATAGTGTAAATTCCCTCAGCCTAGTGATTCCCAAAAGTTAACATTATTGGGGAAGATATTGGCTATAGATATCCTAACATTATTTCCTCTGCTAGCATATAAGGATTTATTGTTAATTCTCCTGACTCACATATGTTTACATTCTGTAAGTCTCCCTCTGCCTTGACATATCTGCCTATGGTATGTACCTACTTTGGTTTTAATGGTAGGGCAGTGGGAAGGGCTAGACTACAAACCTAGACGTGCAATTGCCATTGGCCTCTACCCCTACTGCATAATGAGTCAAACTAAAAACCTGGACCTGGATGCCCTGTTTTCAGAGACATTCTGGATCCAAATTTTGCAGCTTAGACCAGTCTGTTTTCTTTGTATACAGCAAGGGCTAAATTTTCAAAGATCCCATTGTACATGCAGTGGCAGCTGAAGGAGTGCACTCTTCTGCCCTCTAAGAATGTTTCCAGTTTTCCAAAGCCCTATTGGTGAAATTGAAGCCTGATAAGAACATGCCCAAAGTCTAGACGGGCCCACACAGATCATGGGCATCTGTACAGCTCAGTATACTTGGCCAGACCCAAAAGCAGCTGAGGCAAAGCTTGGCTGATTTCAGATTTCATCTAGTGTCCCCTGCTTCTCACCCTTCCCCTGCCATTAGCAAACCCCAAAACAACTGCGGAATCACTTAGCTGAGTTTGGATCTGCTGGAACACTCCCTAAAACAGAGGATAGAATGAATACAATTTTACCGATCTGCTGTAATGTTAATTAGCAACAGTTCTACAGAAATAGGAAGTTCTCCTCAGTGCCCTTACCTCCTGCGAGAGCAATAAGAAAAAGCGCATTAGACAATGGGTACATTTTTGAAACAGATAACACTTCTATTAACTGTACATTAGAGCCAGATTCTCAGCAGGCATAAATCAGTGTAGCAAAGTCAATGGAGCTACACTGATTTACTCTAGCCAATCAGTCCAAAGCAAGTATACTTACTGTGCTGGGCGTCTGCCATGGTACTGCCCTCCACCTATTTCCAAAGGGGTATTTCTGTATCTCTTTAACAAAAAAAGGGGGGGCAGCCTTAGTAGAGATTAAAATTACACTGGTAATACAGACAGACAGATGCTAGGCTACCTCCCACGCATGGACAGTGGGCATAATAAGCCAGGGAAGGCTAAGCCGCCTTTGGCGCAGCCGCTGTCACCGGACGCCCCGTTTTGACAGTTTGCACAGGAGACGTTTTTGCTTATTATGATATTGAGGCAGCTGAGTAGCACATACCACCTCCTCAACCACCCTGGAACCTGCATGGGGCATATAAAAGCTCAGGTTCTTTGTGAAGAGACAAGCACTTTTCCCACAGAGCATCTTAGGGTCTCAGAAGGGAAGGTGGGGAGGGCTCCTGCGGCCGACAGAGGGAGAGGCTTGGGCAGAAGTGGAGGGGCTGGCGGGGGGGGGGGGGCCTAGCCTCCCCAAAGGGAGGCTCCACCCACCACCCATGCTCCCACTCTACCACACATATTTACAGATGCAAAAACAAAGCCTCCATCTTACCCTGCTATGGTACCCTGCAAACCACTTAGAGTAGTTGACGTTTCTGGAAGACACTGGAAAGATTCTGCACCATAATTCTCCATTTGACAAACACAAATCCCCCTCTCCATGTTCTTCCAATTTAGCAGACACCAACATGGCTCTGTGTTTGTTTGACTTCCTAGTTTGGGTTCATAGTATCATAGAATATTAGGGTCGGAAGGGACCTCAGGAGGTCATCTGGTCCAACCCCCTGCTCAAAGCAGGACCAATCCCCCACTAAATCATCCCAACCAGGGCTTTGTCAAGCCTGACCTTAAAAACCTCCTAAGGAAGGAGACTCCATTACCTCCCTAGGTAACCCATTCCAGTGCTTCACCACCCTACTAGTGAAAAAGTTTTTCCTAATATCCAACTTAAACCTTCCCCATTGCAATTTGAGACCATTACTCCTTGTTCTGTCATCTGCTACCACTGAGAACAGTCTAGATCCATCCTCTTTGGAACCCCCCTTTCAGGTAGTTGAAAGCAGCTATCAAATCCGCCCTCATTCTTCTCTTCTGCAGACTAAATAATCCCCGTTCCCTCAGCCTCGCCTCATAAATCATGTGCTCCAGCCCACTAATCATTTATGTTGCCCTCCCCTGCTCGCTTTGCAATTTTTCCTGGGGTGACCAGACAGTAAGTGTGAAAAATCAGGACGGGGCGGGTGGGTGGGTAATAGGTGCCTATATAAGAAAAAGACCCCAAAATCAGGACTGTTCCTATAAAATCGGGACATCTGGCACCCTAACTTTTCCACATCCTTCTTGTAGTGTGGGGGCCCAAAACTGGACACAGTACTCCAGATGAGGCCTCATCAATGCCAAATAGAGGGGAATGATCATGTCCCTCGATCTGCGGGCAATGCTCCTACTTATACAAACCAAAATGCAGTTAGCCTTCTTGGCAACAAGGGCATACTCTTGACACATATCCAGTTTCTCATCCACTGTAACCCCTAGGTCCTTTTCTGCAGAACACTTGGTCCCTAGTCTGTAGCAGTGCATGGGATTCTTCCATCCTAAGTGCAGGACTCTGTACTTGTCCTTGTTGAACCTCATCAGATTTCTTTTGGCCCAATCCTCTAATTTGTCTAGGTCCCTCTATACAGTAGCGCAGCCAGGTCTGGAGCGCAGGGGGAGCGGCGCTATAAAAAGGCGCCTCCCCCTGTACTCACCCAGCGGTGCTCTGGGTCTTGGGCGGCACGTCCTCACTCACTCCAGGTCTTCGGTGGTACCCGCCGCCGAAATGCCGCTGAAGACACGGAGCGCTGCTGGGTGAGTGCAAGAAGCGGCGCTTAAAAAGAAGCGCGGCTAAAAAAAGGCGGTGCTTCCTTTTTAAGGCGCTGCTTCTGCTCACAGGGGGAGCAGCTGCTCCCCCTGCTCCCCTCCGGCTACACTACTGCCTCTGTATCCTATCCCTACCCTCTAGCATATCTACCACTCCTCCCAGTTTATTGTCAGCTGCAAACTTGCTGAGGGGGCAATCCACGCCATCCTCTCGATCATTAGTGAAGATATTGAACAAAATTGGCTCCAAGACCGACCCTTGGGGCACTCCGCTTGATACCGGCTGCCAACTAGACATGGAGCCATTGATCACTACCTGGTGCGCCCGATGCTCTCGCCAGTTTTCTATCCACCTTATAGTCCATTCATCCAGCCCATACTTCTTTAACTTGCTGGCAAGAATACTGTGGGAGACCATACCAAAAGCTTTGCTAAAGTCAAGGAATAACACATCCACTGCTTTCCCCTCATCCACAAAGCCAGTTATCTCATCGCAGAAGGCAATTATGTTAGTCAGGCATGACTTGCCCTCAGTGAATCCATGCTGACTGGTCCTGCTCACTTTCCTCTCCTCTAAGTGCTTCAAAATTGATTCCTTGAGGACCTGCTCCATGATTTTTCCAGGGACTGAGGTGAGGCTGTTCAGGCCAGCTGTTCTGAATATGTACTGATGGGGTTCAGGTGGGTTTCTTCTTGGCGCATCTAGTCCATGCCTCTGTTCATACTACTGTGGCTCCATTGCTATTTTTAGCACATTAGCTCGCATCAAGTATGTCTACACAAGCTGGGAATCGTAGCCCTAGCTCATAGTGCAGACACAGCTAATCTGCCCCCCCACCCCAATCCAGTCTGTGCCCTCCCCCCAAAAAAAAATTCCTGCACACACTATTTTAAAATTCTGCAAAGTTTATTTGTCAATAAATAAATGTGGAGGATCCAGCATGGCAGTGGGAAGCACAGGCCAATAGCTGCATGGAGGTGTAAGATCACCCTCCAGCACTGCTCTGGATTTGGTGAGCACCAGGTAAGATTGCACCCAACCATGACACAGCGCCAGGGCTGGGCCTGCCCCTGACTCTCCATGCCAGGTGTACCAAGTGTGGGCAGGCAGGCTGAGCCCAGCAGGATTCAAGTGTGTGTGGGGAGAGCCAGGTTCTGTGGAGAGCAATCTGGGTATGGATGGCTCAGTGGCAGGGGGCTGAGTTGGGGTGGGGAATGTGGATGCACAGAGGCTTATTGCAGGGTTTCATGTACAGGGTCAAGGGGACTCTGCAGGGGAGGGGGGGGGTCAGGTGAGGGTGGTTGGGGGGTCATCAGGGGACTCTGGGTGAGGGGGGCATGGGGCTCAGCGGGGGGGGCGGTCTGGGTATGAGGGGCTTAGCGGGGGGGTCCAGGTGCTGGTAGGGTAGGGGGTCTGGGTGCAGCTGGTTGGGATCTGGGTGCAGGGGACCCATCAGCATGGGGGTTAGACTGTGGGGGGCTCATCAGGGGGCTGGTCTGGGTGAAGGGGGGTGGGGTTTAGTGGGGGATCTGACTGTAGGAGGTGAGGCTCAGTGGGGTGGGGGGTTGGGGTGTGAGGCAGGCTCGGGGGTGGGGGTCTGGGTGCAGGGGGAAGCTGTATATGCGGGGGTCTGGATGCACAGGGATTGGGCAGACAGTGGAGTAGCTCCCCATACAGTGCCCCCTTTCCCCCGTGGCTGAGGAGCTATGGGGGCAGGATGTATGTGCAGAGGTTCCTTCAGCCGGGGGAGGATTCTGGGGGTGGGTCTGACCTGGCCCAGGCCACTCCTTTCAGGGGAAGAGGAAGTACTGTCCTCCCCAGCCAGGACTAGCAGCTGAGCCCGGCTCAGGGCAGGAGCCATCAGCTGAGGCATTCCCAGCTCCACATTCTAGCCCCTGGCCCTAGCCCCTGCAGTGATTTACCTCCATTTACCTACCAAAATGATGCACCCCCATTGCTGGAGAGGGGCAAGTGACTACTCTTGTGACTTCCCTTTGCTTCCCCACAGAAAAATGACTTTATGAAGGGGAAGCAAAGAAATCTACAGGGGACGTGAATTCTGCACACGTGCAGTGGTGCGGTATTCGCCAGGAGTACTGAGCAGTGTAACTGATACAGAGATGTCTATATGAGGCTGCAGAGAGCCTTTAATAATAGCTCTGAGCCATGTGAACAGCCTGAGTCCTCTCAGTAAGGGGGTAACTCAGATGCCCAGTGATAATGTAAATGCTAACAATATTAACTATTTCATCCTTCGTGTATGAAGAGGGAGGGTCACAGATCTGCACTAGTTACTGTGTGTCGTCTCATTTTGGTGCCACAATTGGGTGGCATTTGGGAGAAACCACCACCGATTTTCCCACTCAAGAAAGAGCCAAGTCCCAGCCTAGAGGCCCATCAAATCCCCACTAATGGTCAATTCAGAGAGCACACACAATCGTATCTTGAATAGCTGCACCCGGGAGCAGTGTCTCATTTTGGTAACTCACAGAGATGGCTCTTGGACGAGCACCCTCTCCTATCCCCACTCTCCACTCTGACCCCCGTCTCTGCTTCTCAGTAACAATAATGGAAACAAACCCAAAAGAGGGAAGGCCCAGACTGCCCCTAGGTGCGCAGGAGACAGGGACAAGCACTCTGTGCCCGCCCCCACAGCCAGAGGAGCTGGCTCCCCCCCCCCCCCCGCCATCCCCAGAGGACATGGTTCTCCCTGCCACTGCCCTGGGGCCAGTGAAGTAGCCCCCGCGCCCACGCAGCCCAGGGGTTGGTGGAGCTCGCGCTCCCCCAGCAGCTCAGAGGAGCTGTCGTCTCCCGGCCCGGAGCTGGAGGCGCTCACTCTCTCCGCCCTGACTCCAGAGGAGTTTTGTGTGCCCCACATGAATGGGGGGGGGCCCCCATGGCCCTGCTTGCCCCCTTTGCGCATGCCCCTGATCTGAATTTATGCTGGCCAGCCAGGCTCGCCCTACCTTGTGCACACCTTGGGGTGAGGCCTCTGAGCAAAGCGTTTTGAGCTCATGGCTCATCTTGCCTCTTGTGCTCATGGAATAAGATTTTGGACCTTGGGCATCTACTGAATATAAACAGTTCCTCTGCCTGCTGCTGTGCTCTGAAAGGGGAGGGGCTTCTTGCAGGTGAATTCCTCCCATAAGACAGGCACTTGCTTGAATATGGCACCTTAGGTAGCTTTTCCAGTCAATGCCTAACACTTCCCTTAATGCTGAGTGCCAGTGCTAGAATATCAGTTGCGCTAGGAAATAAGGAAAGCCTTGATAAATAAGCCCAGTGTTTAACCAAATAGCCCCCCACAGTAACAGGCTCACAGTGGTACATGAAGCAAAGCTGATACCTGACTCTTCGCCTGGCTTCCCCCAGGAAAACGTTTTAATGAGGTGCTCAGCTGTAGGGTCACACAAAGGACATTAATACTGTTAATTACCCAGCGTTGAGCCCATGAACACTCAACCGACCCTACCTTGGAGACGACTTGTTGTTTTGACCCAAATGAAGTGCTGATGGCTTGAAATGCAAGTCCAGGCTTGTGAGGGAACATGAGACCAAGGCATTAGGCCCACAAACCTGGCAATGGTGCTTCCCTAACCAAGCTGTTAAATGGAGGAGGTGGCTGGAGAGAAGAAAAATCTGACCGCTCAAAGGGAAATTGCCCTGCAGTGGACAAATCTCTCTTGAGAAAATTCTGAAGGTGTTGCTAGGCCCCCTTAGCATTTCCGCATAAGCACTGTGTGCAGTACAAAGTGGATGGGGGCTCTGGAAGGAATTCTTCTGCTAGACAGCTGCACCTGTCATGGTCTAAAGCTTTAGACTAGGTCGGGAGAAGCCAGGATTCTGCACAGACACGCAGCACAGGAGCAGCCTCCTGTCTGCAATAATTCCCAGGCCATTGCTTCACACCATATGCACAGTTTAGCTCAAGGTCACGACTGGGGAGGCTGGGTGTGTTAGGATTACTGCAGTGAACTGAACGGCTTTCCTTTCTCAACTAGCTTCAACCAGTCAAGCTTCCATAGCGTTGGAGCTTAGACCGTGACACAATAAATAAAGGGCTATGAACAGCATTGCCTGAAGCTTAGTTTATTGCCTGTGTCTGTATCTCCTTATCACAGTCTTTACAGGGTACAGCATGACAAAGGCCCTCTGTCTGCTGTGTGTCAGAACTGGCAGTTCGGGTGCTCCCACGTGTGCCGCACAGGTAGAGATGGATTTTAGCAGGCTGCATTGGCCGCCTCTAAATGAGCACACAGACATCATCCTGGCATGCGACAAGTCCATTATCAAGTTCTGTATGCCGAGGGTGATTTTAATTATCTTTCGTCCCCAGTGGACAACGGGATGCTCTTTGCAAATCTGGACGGGGATTGTCAATTAAGCAGCCTCCAGCATCACTAAACCAGGCCCAGACACATCGTCTTGCGTCACAAGCTGAACCCTGCCCTTTCATTTTCTCATCATCTCCCTAACGCTGCGGTTCTCTGCTGTGAAATATTTATTATAGTGAGCTGTGGCTGTGGCTGTTGGGTTGCTTGTCTCCTTGCCAAGGTCAGCCTGCTGTGTAGGCATGTCTGCTCTCAGGACGTTCTCTTCGTGACTGACAGGCCTTCCTTCATCTCGGTGCAGGGCAGGCAGCCTTGGGAAGGAGGCTATTTTTGTTCACATAGCTTTTCATTTCTCAAGAATACAGAGGGCATTACAAAAATTAAAACAGCAGCTGTAAGCAATAGGCTGTGTTTGGTATCAAAATAGCCATTTGCACTACGGCCCTTTTGGGAGTGCATAATATATTGACCCATTAAATCAACCTTTAGTGCTTCAGGAAGCCTTACTTTTTACAGTTGGAATCACAGTCACTACTCACTGGAAAAGCCCAAATTTCCCAGGGTGAAATCCTGGCCCCATTTAATCAATGTGAGTTTTGCTAGTCTCGCAAAGGGAGCCAGGATATCACCCCTGGAGTTTATTCAGGATTTGCTGAGGTGTGGCTTATCCTTGCATGAAACCTATGTGCCAGTAAAATGACAAAAAGCTGAATTACCAGCTACAGTAAGTTAAATTTGCAGGCAACCAACTTGCAAACACTAGCATAATTTGATGAAGAATGAGCTCATTAATGGCTTGCCTACGTTACAAAGTTTTGCTGCTTTAACTATCCTGGTATAGTTAAAGCAGCAAAATCTTCCCACTGCAGACACAGTTATATCAGTATCAAAGTACTCAGGAATCTGTGTAAGTCACCTTCATACCAGTATAACTGAGTCTATACTAGAGCTTTTAGCAGTATAACTCCACTGGCAAACAATCACACGCCTGACCAACTAATCTTAAAACTTATTTTAAAACTGAAATAAGTTTTAAAAAAAATAACTGATACTATTTTAAGATACATTTGTTAGCAGGTCAGATATGTTTGTTTGGATCTGTCTCTCTGCCCATCACTGTAATGGCTAAACAGATTCTCTCATTGTCTTTTGCACCCAATGCAACATTTTAAAAACATGCACTTCAACTTCAAAGTAGCTTATTAAGCCATCCCGGAGACTGTCACTTGGAAAATCATTGTCAGGCTTCAGGTTATCAGAGGAGCGTCTCACTGACTAATAATGACCAATGCAAATGCATTTCCTGGCAGGTAATGCCCACTTGGAAGAGATTTGCCTCTGGGCCCAACCCAGCCAATCAGTCACTGGCTCACAGGTCATAATGGCTATTGAAAACCACAAATATATTAAAATAGAGAGAGAAAACAAATTACCATTTTCATGTGTTGAAACTTGAAAGCTACTTGCCTGTTACAACAGAGACATGGTTCTGTTTACACTACCATTCACAACCCAAAGCAAAGCAGATTGTCCTGAAAGTCCATGGATACTTTCTTCTGGGGTTAAGACAAAAGACCCATGCTGTCATGTGGGGCTTCACACTCTTATCTTGAAATGGACATGTTTTTAACCCTGGGCTGAAATGTCGTCTCTTCCAGTTAAGTCACAATCTCTTCTATAAGATTTCAGGTAGCCTCAACTCTGCCCATGAGTGCATATGGATTCGCCACCAGGAATATGTCAGACTATTCAAAGGTACTTGAAAATGGAGGGTTCTGGTTGCAGCCTCATGGAGCATTCATGAATCTCCTGACGTGTATTTTGGGTACACAAAACTAGGTTGAATTTGCGCTTCCTTTTTCATGGCAATTTAAACCCATGGATTTTTTGCTGTTGTTTTTTTATCCAGGGTGAGTCAATTTAAAATAGTTTATCTAGCTAAAAGGATTAGTGTGCCATATAAGAGTATCTGAAGTGCTCAGATATATTTCGGTAATGAGTGCTGCATAAATACATAGATACAGAAGAAAAACGACAAGAATCTGCCCTCTTAAAAAAATTAGCTAGCCTGTCACAGCTGGTTGATTGCAAATATAAGTATATATAGACATATAGGGACACTTCCTCAGTTGGTATAAATTGGCATAGTTGCATTGCAGTCAGTGGAGCGACACTTATTTACACCAGATGAGGATTTAGTCCACAGGATTTATTTTTTCCATTAGAATTTTTGTCTTTGCTCCTTCTCGGATCCTTCTTTCCCCAAGTTCTCTACTAAGCAGAAAAAAACCCATAATAGCTTTTGAGTTATAATACAATGTTTGAATTCACTTGTCTTCAATGTTCAATTCTGAGTTGTAAATTGCTGGCATTTTTAGCCCATTTGTTAATCTCTCTGTTTTAGCCTTCTTTCTGGGCCCAATATTCAGCTGAGGTCATGACGCCCACTGAAGTCATTTGGCATCAAGGTAAATAATACTTCAGAAGACTGAGCTTGCTAAAGCGTCAGATCCCTTTCCAGGGAGCAGAGCAATATCAACCCCCCATTCTCCTTAGCTATTTGATTTTTCCCTTCCATGGCTCTGGAGCATATAGCTCTGGACAAGAGACAACCCAATATTCTTCCATTGTTGTTTATTCTGTCCCATTTTACTTGATCCTGTCTCAGATTTATGAAATGTTTGAGAGGAAAAAGAAGAATTAGAAAGTAGAGGATCCTGAAACCCTTGGTGGATTGGCTTTTCTTTTTCACAGAGAACTGTGTATAATGTACAGAATAACAGAACAGTGCTAGAGTACCTTAGAGCAGTGATTTCCAAAGTGGGGACCCCTGACTCCTGGGGGGTCTGCCATGGGTTATTTAGGAGTCCATCCCTTGAGCCAGGTCCAAAACATATCTGAAAATAGGGTAACCACATGCCCCTAATTGGGCGGGACAGTCTCAAAATGTACATTTTAAGTCCCGGTCCCAGGCTGAATGACTCCGGGACAGCATTTGTCCCGTATTCCCTGCAGTGCCACTCCACGCCTGCCCAAGGCTCAGGGGCAGTGCCAGCCTCTTCCTGGTTGCGGGGGGGCTGTGGGCCTTAGCCCCCATTGCCACAAGGCCTTGCCCCCTGTTCCACCTCTTCCCCCGAGGTCCTGCCCCTGGCCAGGCTAGACGCCGGAGCCGGGCAATAGTAAGAGCCACCCAGAGAGCCCGGGCTGCTGTGGGGAGCCCTGGCATTCTGGACCCTCCACCTGCCCTGGGAGCAGGGACATGGTTTGGGGGCTGCTCTTGGGCACCCTAACCCACCGCCCAGAGCAGGTGGAGGGTCCAGGGACCCCCAGGTGGCTCTTACCACTGCCTGGCTCTGGCTTCTGACCTGGCCGGGTGGGGGCGGGGGGCGGGGTTCAGAGAGAAAAGAGGATCAGGGGGCTGGGCCACAGAGGGGCAGGGCTCTTGCATGTGTCCCATTTGCATTCTGAAAAGGTGGCCACTCTACCTGAACAGTGTTCCAGAACTTTTGCCACAAGGAGGACACCATTTTGTTGCCAAAACAGCAGTCTCCCCCCCAGCGTGACCTCTCATGCATCATGCGTCTCATGCGTCATGCTGGTGGGGGTGTTCCAAAACTGACAAGGGCATTCTGGTAGTACCAAAAATGAAAGTGGTTTGGGACAATTAGTCAGATGCCAAAGGGGTCCTTGGCAGAAAAAAGTTTGAGAACCACTGATTTAGAGCAGAAATCTGAGAGAGAGAGGGAGTGTAATTAAGTCTTGGTTTAATTAAGTGCTGGATTAATTGCCCTGGAGTCTGAAAGTCTTTGTTGATCTATAGATCTGGGATGAGGAAAAGAGGTGAAAGCTCTCCCCACCAACAGGGTCAATTTTGAGAATCTCCTCTAAAAATGAAAGAAGGGTTCTCTTCCCCAGTGACCATTCAATTTTCCTGTCTGCTAAGAGGGCCAGCAAAAGAAACAATTGCGGTGGTGATTTTTGTGACATGGACATCTGTTCACTAAAAACTAGACTGAGAGTAATAAGTGAAAGGTCACAGGATAGCCATCAGATGGTAATAAATTTGGGTTATTACTGAGATAGGGATATGCCAGATATCAACAGGCAACCTCACAATGAAAGGCTCCACACTCTGATTGCCATTGATCTGAGTCAGCCAGCCCACCGAGAAAGATGGTTTTCTCGTCTCCATTCGCTGCCAGACTTCAGTGACAAAGTGAAAAACATCATGTTATCTTTGTTTATCTAATACTAGAACCCACAACAGTATGTCCACTGAAAACTGAGGACTTCCACATTCACAGCCTTCTGTGTGTGTTTATCAAAGGAAGGAGAAGCGGGGCATTGTGCAGGAAGCTGCATTCAAAGTGCCCATTCATACTGCATACATTTCTGTAAACAGACAAGGAGCTTCTGACTGTCAACCATTTTGTCAAAGCTTTTCCTTTAAGCCTGTTGCTAAGCAGATCTCAAAAACATACTAGAGAGATGTCCTTCAGACTCAAGATATTACAGTGATTGGATCCATCTAAGTACCTGGATAGATTCTTTAGGATCTTTAAATTTAGTTCACAGACTAGGGAGCGAAGACAGATTTTCTGGAGAATGTGACATGACCCATTTGTGGGCTGTCTTTGCAGAATGAGACAAAGTCCACATTCTTCCAGTATCCCTACAGTATTTTTGGAGGGGTAACCTTTTCTGCCACTTACACAACAACAAAGGCGTTTAGTTAACTTCTAAATTATTGCATCATAAAACTAAAGATATAGTAACTCACTGCCTAGTTCTTAGGACTATGTCTACATGGCACCTGGTACAGATGACAAGGGTGTGAACTGCAGGGCGCTCTAAAGTGTTGCTCTCTAACTGCCCCATGTAGACCCTTTTTACTCAAACTAAAAGGTATTGACTATATCAATGTGAACTAGGTACCTGTTAGTTCACACCAGCAGGGTCTACACAGGGCAGATACAGTGCAACACGTCAGAGTGCTCTGCCATTTACACCGCTGTAGTCTGCATCACAGCACCACATAAACAAGCCCTTAGTTATCAGCTGTACGATAGCTTCACAGAGTTGCATTGGTCACCACTTAGGCCTGGTCCACACTGGGGGGGGGGGGGGAGGGATCGATCTAAGATACGCAACTTCAGCTACGAGAATAGCGTAGCTGAAGTCAACGTATCTTAGATCGAATTAAAATTACTTACTTCGGGTCCACGCAGCGCAGGCTGGCTCCCCCGTCGATTCTGCTTATTCCTCATGCCGAGCTGGAGTTCCGGAGTCGAAGGGGAGCGCTTCTGGGATCAATTTATCACGTCTACATGAGACGCGATAAATCGATCCCAGAAGATCGATCTCTACCCGCTGAATCGGGCGAGTAGTGTAGACGTACCCTTAGAGGTGGTCTAAGCTGCAAAGTTCAGGATCTGGATCTGAATTTCCCAAGTCTGGGTGTGTTCAGATCTGGGGTTTGGGCTCAGGCCCAACTTTTGCTGGTAATGAACACAGAGCACGTGTGACTGAAGTCTATTGCTTGCTGAATAAACTTCAACATTTGGAGTTTTGATCTGGATTTTACCCTTTTCTGTTTGAAGGAACCAAAATAAACAGTGAAACATTCATGAAAAGAGCCAGGGCTCTCTGGCTCCACACATCTGTTTAAATGCATAATGAAGGCCCCAGGCAGCAGGATTTTTTCCACATTTTTAATTGAAGTGCTTTAGTATAAAAATGTACACACAATTTCTCATGTCCTGGTTTCTTTAATAGTTTACACTTTCTCTAAGTTGCAACAGAATATTAGCTAGGTAAGTTGTCAACACTGCTAACTAACCACAGTACAAGACACTAATAACAGTACAAGATGCTTGGAATACATTCTTGCAGATGTGTATGACTATCCAAGAAGTCACGTAAAGTCAAGAGGTTCCAAGCACACATCACCCTCTTCTCTCTTCTTTCTCCCACATACAGGATTTTATCCTCAGTTTTCCTAACCAGCAAATCTCACTAAAAGTAGTAGGCCAGATCCTCAGATGGTGTAAAGTAGAGCATCTTCATTAATTTCAGTAGAGTTATGCTGATTTACATCTGTCAAGGATGTAGAACACTGTATCTTCACATAGCTGCAAACTGGGGGGAACATAATGTATGTTTCTATGGAGGACAAATTGATGGGTTTTCTGAACCTGTGCTATCTTGTAGCTTTATCAAGCATATTTTTCCAAGGGTTTTGGAAGTGAGTTGGTTCCCTTGGGAGAAATTGGACCAAGACTATCTAGAAATGTAAAGAGATTTGGGACCATCCTGGGTTCAAATACTCATCTACTTAAAGCTGTGCACATGCCCTCAACAAAAAAAATCAAGTTTTAAAATGTAAGCTTCCACTGCCCCCCTCCCACCCCCAAAAAGGGTCTGACAAGGATATCAAGAACTTTAGAAAACTGGGTGTGAGCAAAGGGCATTCTCAAACATACCATATCAAAATAAATGTATACATACACACATAGTAACAATACAGTCACTTCAAAGGTTTTGGGGGTGTTTTTAAGTTCACACTTTTCAGAGGAAGGTCGAGAAAATATCATGATGAACTCTTCTGACAATAATGCACTGGTTCCCAAACCTGTAACCCTAATTTCTAACCACCAATAATAAATGAACTCCAGCACCAAGCAGCATGGTTTAAACTCCAATTAGGTGCCACACAGGCCAACAACAGGCAACTTGGAGGTAGTGTGAGTGGCTGATAAAAGAAAGACATGAGGGAACTAATAGAAATACATATTTTTCTCCTATTCTTGAATGTTCAGATCTGAGAAGACACTTGAGCCAAAGAGGCAAGAGATGTAGAGTGTAGGGTCCGCAAGCATAGGTGCTGACGCCGTGAGTGCTCCAGGGCTGGGTGCTCAGCACCCATCGGCAGCCCCGCAGATCAGCTCTTCCCCCTCCCCACCCAGCACCTCCTGCCCACCTGCGGCCCCGCCAATCAGCCACTCCCCCTCTCTCCCAGTGCCTCCCGTCCACCGCGATGAGCTGTTCAGTGGCATGCAGGAGGTGCTGGAGGGGAGAGGGGGAGGAGTAAGGGCAGGGTGTGCTCAGAGGAGGGGGCAGAATGAGGGTGGGAAGAGGCAGGGTGGGGGTGGGGACTTGTGGGACGGGATGGAGTGGAGGCAGGGTCTGGAGCAAAGCAGGAGTCCATCACCCCTGGAGAAATTCCAAAGTCGGCACCTCTGTCCCCAAGGCACTATGATCAGATATCTCTCTCACCTATCCCTATCTCCACCCCCAAAGGCATATGCAAAGGGATGGCTTTTGTCTCTCTGAAATGGTGACTCAAGATTTTGGCTGTTCTCAATGTAGGAGGTTTCATAATGTTTTTGCTCAGCCCACCGTTCTGAGACACAAACACCCCTCCCTCTGAGTGGCATTCTGCACTCACTTTGTGACTGAGAGGGCAAGCAAGTTTGTTTGACACTGCAGTGTTTTCCCCACAAACACTAGTTCAAAACACTTGCACCCTGAAAACCAAGGCTCTTGGTTGGGGATCTCTGTTGCCACCAGCTCAAGACCTCCCAGGATTCTGCTGACTGGTGTTAGATTACTATGGTAAGAAACTATTGGGACTGGCCAATACATAACAAAGTTGACTCCTCCAGACATCAACTCCATCTGAATTGACTAAATGTAACCACCAATAGCTCCATTTTGAAGTAGGGAGCAAAAGCCAAGTTCTCTTCTCCAGCTCAGATCATTAAAAACTACTTTTGGGACAGAAGGTCTGGCATCCTGTGAAAATGTAGTGGTCACTAAAAAGTCAAGAGATAGAAATCTTCCTCAGCCTTCTCACATTTTAAGATACCTTGGGTTTAACAGTATGGATCCTTATCCACCTCCAGCCATCCTAGCTTGACTTCAAAGATAATGCATTAAAGTTTCTGTGATCCAGTAACTGCACATTGAGATATATATACATAAAAGAAGCGGTAAGGGGTTCTCAACCTGAGACTAGGTCTCAAACCACCCTTCTCTTTCATTATTACTAAATGGGAAGGGGAGGCCAGTTAAATGAGAAGGGGGTCTCTCAGAATGTCCCCAGTATGGAAAAGAGGGTTGTGGGTATAGAAATAGATAAGAACCTCACAAGAACACAAGAATAAACAGTGATAGAATACCCCTTAAAATTTTTGACTAACTCAATTGACATTAAAACAGCTCAATAGATTATATCATGCAGAGTGTGCAGAAGAAAGAGAACATTCTGTCTCCTGGATAAGGGATGGATATTGTCACTCAGTATTGCCCAGAAATTACCCAATCAGCCTGCTCTTCCCCAGCCCACTCCTTTTATGACAACAGTTCATCTGCCTTAAAGGACAAGGGTGGTTATAAACAAATTTCTAGGTCAAGGCGTTATGAGACTGGCAATAGATACCCTTCTACTTTTAACAGAAATAATGTATCATACATTTATTGCTTATGGAAGTCCTCAATCCACAGAGCAAACAGCCTCATTCCTGACCTTGAGGGACCAACTCTGGAGATTAAAGGATAACTCAATCCTCATAGCCATTCAATCCTTGGCTTCTCTGTTAAGAGTGCCAACATGGGGGCCAATTCATGCCAGCTGTGTCTGTGATATGGACATTTATACACTAGGTATTAAATTGAGACCAACAATTCATTTCATATAGCAACCAAACAGCTATCAGTTAACAGATTCCAGTCCTGGTCTATGTTTCTTGGGCTATATGTGACTTAGAAGCAAAAGACTCTATACCCCGTGCCCTACAACTTTTTAATTGGTTAGAAAGCCTGTGTGCGGACACTAAATAATGACATCGCTGCCAGGTCAAGAATTTGAGTCAAGATTTGCTCATAATGTCTAATGGGCTCAGCATCTTATGCTGTGGTGGATGAATGGAAGGTTGAAGCCACAACAGTTGTGTATTACTGGCCTCACCCTGACATTGATATTACTTAAGAAACACATTTTGTTGCACATTTCATTACTTTAAACATATTTAAAGTGCAGTTCCAACAAAATGAGTCTGTAAAAATGGCATTATAGAGGACAAAATTGACTGGTGTCTCATTGATTTCTGTAGGATATATGTTAAGTTTTCAAGTTAATAGATGTTTTCCCCTAACTGCCAACCCTACCAACTTAGCCTGGGCTCTAAGAATCGCGCTGGGTACTTCACAGGGTGTGACATGAGGCTTGATTGATTAATGTCTGAGACGTACTCAGACACTATGCTAAGGACCACAGAATGCCTCTAACTAAAAAGGGTTCTGCCTACCTATGTGACAGCTTGAAAAATGCTGATTGTGGCTGTACGAGTATGTTATTAGGCAACCTTCCTTGTGGTGGTAGCTCTCTTGCATGTGATCTCAATCAACATGTGTGGTGACAGAAACATCAAGGGAAAAGCCCATGCAGTTTCAGTTAAATTGGTTAGTAAAAAGGTTGGTTCCAAATTAACTGTAACCACTAAGGAAAAATTCCTGGGGATGACCATGGGCAGCTCAATAAAACATCTGCCCATTGGGCAGCCCAATAAAACATCTGCCCATTGGGCAGCCACAGTCAAAAAGGTAACAAAATGTCAAGAAGTATAAAAAGTAGGATAGAAATAATACTAAGAATGTTTTAATAACTTTATGTAAACTGATGACATGCCCTGACCTTAAATACTGTTCACTTCTGATCAAGCTATCTCATAAAAGATATAGCAGGAAATGCCTGATTTCAGATATGGGCGACAAAAAATCGTTGGGGTAGATTGAAAGGACTGAGAAAGATGACCTTTAGAGAGGAGATGAATAGGAGAGGACAGTTTAGAAGTGTGCAAAATAATGAATGATATAGAGAAGGTAGATCACACACTTCTGTTCACCCTTTCTCCTTCTGCAGAAACAAGGGGACAATCAATTAAAACAACAGGCAATACATTTAAAACTGATAAGCCAATCCCTAACTGCTTGAGTTTAGGAAGAAATTTGCTCTAATGGCAGGTTATTCTTTAATTGTCTATTACTGGGATAATTGCATCTTTCCTTGAAGCATGTGCTACTGGCCATTGTCAGACACTAGACTAGACTGGTTTGATGAGGGATAACAATTCCTATTTTCTCATGTGTATAAAGTAAGTTTCGTTTTTAGGGAAAAATAATTAGAAACACTGGGTATGGGTTTTGTGCCTAAAACACTTAAAGTATTGAATGGGACTCAAAATACTCTAATCTGGGCCTGTTTAAAACATTGAGCAAGATTCTCTGTCATCAAAGTCAGTCACACTATGTCAGTTTACTTCGGCAGAGGATCTGGTCCACTGTACAAACTCTCTTAATGTATATGTCATATACCTTGTCCTGCATCAATAATAGCTCCCCACCTCCCCCATCCCTCATCCTTATAAACACATTCTAAAACTGTGGTCCAAATAGTAGAGTTGTACTATTGGTAAGATGTAACATTTTGTACCGTGACCCTAGAATGGGGTAGGACATTTAAGAAAGGGGAATCAAGGCTCTCCCCCGCTCCTCTTCCTCATTCATTGCAAGTAACATTCACACACTAGTGAGTCTATCCCTTATTTTAATAAATGATTACAGAATTGTGCAGTAATAGTCCCAAGCGCTGCAGTATCTGTAGGCCAGAGTATTTTTTTTTATAATTTCCATAGTATTTAAACAAAACCCAAAGAATTACATCAAAACTGTTCCCAAGGCAATGTGCTATGATGTCACAGAGGATTTATCCTGCTTCCCTTTCCCATTTTGACCAAAGAGGAAAGTCTGGTTTATCATCATGTTAAGGGCCAATAACAAAGAGCCAGAGTTACACTCTCCCAAAGTTTGATGGTATTTGTATGGAGTCTTTGTTTGCACACATCTCTAGTTAAGAGGGAGGAAAACTGTTCTAGCATTCACAAGCCAAGGGCAATGCTCAGTCTGAAATAGCGGGGGTAGGGAAAATGTGGAAAGATAATTATAAAAAAAAAACCCACAACTTTGGGCTCTTTGGAGCACTGACTGCCTGTCATATGTAATGATTTGCTAGAAACTTGGCAATAACATTCTCCCTTGCACACCAGCACAGATGATGCCAACACAGCTCTGGGGATAGCGTTTGTTAAGTAATTGTTACTGCAGAGCCAATAAGGGGAGCACATTTGCATGAAAGATTTGTTAAAGGGCTCACAAAATACATAGGCTGTTGTGTGAGCTTGGAGTAATGACAATAAGGAAAGGTCAGATTCTGGCTGGCAGTGCACATAAATGCCCATCAACAAATCCATGAGCACAGCATTTAGATGGTAATGACATGTAGCTGCTAATGACCCAGGCTGGGTTTGAATTGGTGAGATGGTGATGGAAGTGTTCATTATCAGTCCCCTGAGACACCGTGCCCCAAGAACTATGACTGTCACTTCAGACATAATGACAGCGTCCCAGGAGAGCCCAAACAGGCACTTTACATGTTGACATGACTGCAAATGGCCCAAAGCTTCCAGCACCATCTTATTTTCAACGGTTGCTTAACTCTCACAGGACAAACGTCTGTCTCCCTTACAGATAAATAGCAAGCGGGGAGGAAAACATTTTTCTTAGAGGGCACTTGCCTACCTAATGAGGTCCAAAATATGGCCTACTTTAGAACTGATCATATCTTGTAAGGAATGTCCTCAGAATCCTAAATAAATATTTTTTTAAAAAAGAAAACCTACTACTGTCCTCAGATAAAAAATCCCACAAGAATGAGCCTGCATTTTGATGCAACAAACTAAGCAATGTTGAGGCTCATGTTGGCTTCTGCTGCAGTAGAAAGACCGTAAAATGCAATGCCTGCTGGAGGGCAAGGTTGAGATGGAATGGAACATTTTTCCCTGTGTTTTTAAACAGCATTTTACATATAGACAAGAGAGCAGATAAACCATTATGAGACTATTAATTCTGACTTGGAATGAGCTCAATATTTGAATTTCAGCAACCCCAAAATTCCAGGCTCTCCAGATCTCTAGGTTTGGTTCACCCTTTATGGAAGTAGGGGCCATTGTGAAGTTTAGCTTTTAAACACCATTAATTTAGGAGGTGTTAAGATTTAGGTTGGGGCCTATTTTGATTACAGAGGTGAACATGCCCCTTTAAACTAGTTTGTGGAATACAGTTTTTAAGAAATACAGTAAGGTTTTATTTTAAGGGAAGAAAAAGAGATGAGACGAGACAGAATATGGAAAGATGCGTCTCAAAAAAGCTTTAATGAAACTGGCCTTTGGAAATTCTTCACTCACTGTTGCCTTTCCATAGGAAAGTAGGAACAAGGAAATAAGAACGAATCAGGCAAGGACTCCTTTTGCTATATTCCCTGGGGAGCTGTGAGAGGCAGAATATGTTCTGTGTTACGTTTTATCTGTTTTCCCTTTGTTCTGAATAGATTTTCTTTCCATCTAGCTGCAGTGCTAAAGGCATCAGCAGTGGGCAAAGGGCATCAAAATCCAGTCTTGAACTTACAATACCTGCAACTGTCTGGTGTGCCAACAAATGAATGTGTTCAAGCACAGTTCACAGGCTGAGGAGAGGGTGTCTTCTGCCTAGGTGACACTCATCCACTCTGTATCTTAAACAATTTAAAGGCAACTCCAATCTTAATTTTCAGGAGCACAGACCACACAGCAATTCCCTCAACTACTGCTAACTAGCAGCTTAGAAATATTATATGTCTGAGGCATAACTTGAATCCTTTCCCGATGGACAAAACTCCCTAGTGTGTCACTCCCCAGGACTGCACAGGTAAAATGAGGCTAACTAACACTAACACTAGTCTTAGTGCCAGACCAAGAAAGATTCTCTTGGAAAGCCTGCTCATTTACTCAGGACATGTGCACTGTGATCAGTGGAACTGGAGTCAGAGGGCCCATGTTCCTTGGAGGGACAATCATCGGGGGTCACCAGAAAAACAGGGAATGTGAGGGGGTTGGGCTGGAAGCAATATAGCCATATGAAGAGAACAGTGCACAGGGTTTAATAAAGATCCACTTGCTCAACTTAACTTGCATTCAGCTTCACTCTTTGCTATTGAAACAACATGGGAAGGAGAAGAATCTGAAGTGGATTTTGACAGTCTTCTCATTCAGTAGGAATGTGAAGAAAAAGCTGAACTAAACCCCTATCCTCATCCTCTGAAAGAGACGGAATACAGCTGGTGTATTGGTGAAGTGGCCTATGTTGGGTTTCAGTGAACTGAGTCATAGTGGGGACTGGACTGAATGAAGTCTGAAAGGATGTCAATATCTGAGAAAGCTGCAATCAGCAGAGTATGAAATATGATTTACATTTGAGTTTATAAGCCCTGGGTGAGGAAAGTTCAGCTGAAACAATGGCTTTCCTGTTCCAAAATAATAATAATGGTGGCTATTTCAAATGCATAAGCGAGTAATATAATAATACTTTGCACTTCCAGCCAAGGGTCTGAAAGTATATTACAAACATTAATGAGCTATTGGTTTGATTTTCAAAGGTGCTAAACACTTCCAGCTCCCATCAACTACTGTAAAATTAAGGCCCCTCCTATTGGGCTCCTCCTGCCATGCTGTAATGTTAATTATTATCCCCATTTTACAGATAGACAAACTGAGGCACGACAAAATTACATGACTTGCCAAAGATCAGACAGCAATTCAGCAGCAGAGTTGGGAACAGAACTCAGCTCCCTGGCCACCAAATCCTGTGCTTTAACCACCAGTTCATGCAGATTATGCTCTCATAGTCTGCCAGCCCACCTTACTTAAGTGCACACACATTCCTCCATGGTCTTAGGGCACCAGCTGGCAGCTTCCAATCATCCTTCTTTTAGTTTATCCCTTGGTTAACACTACAGGCGAGATTCTGCCACTCTTGCTTATGCTAAGTAGTGCCTTACTACATAATGTACCTCTTGATGTCAGTCGTGCTACTTGTGTGTGTGTGTAACGGTTCTTCAGTGAGAGTAAGGGTTTCACATTCTGGCTCTAATTGAAGGTACGAGTGCTAATAACGATGCTGCTGACTGAGAGTGTGTTGTTATGGTAATCATGACAGTGAGGTATTTGGGGGCTGATGTTGGTGCTGGGAGAGTTCCCTTGGGACCAGAAAGACCTCCTGCTCTGAAGGACATTAGCTCCCTTCCCCTCCAACAAAATTGAGTTTCTCTCATATAAAACAGACTGGGGTTGGTGCCTGCCCTGAAAAGCCACTTAACTAGCTGCCTGGGCTGGAGGTCATTATTAGTAATTATATCTCCACTGAAGATGGATTTGGCTGCCTGCCAGTCCCAGCTCCTAACCTTCTCTGACCAGAATGAGGAAACACAGCCAATCAACAAGAGCGTTTCATTTCCTTTGCAGGGCCTTGACTGTTCAGCAGGAGACCTCTGAAATGTCACCTGAATCTCATCTGTGTGTGCAGTATCTCTGACCTTGGGCTGCCAGGGTTTTCATGGGGTAGGAGGGAACAGTGTAGTAGGTAACTAGAAGAGAATTCTTCTCCATCTTCAGCTGTGACCTGGTTTCACAATAGTAAATTAGTACTTATCCAGTGATTTTCTTCCACAGATCTCAAAGATCTGTACAAAGATGGCTTAGAATTACCATCCCCACTTAATATATGGGGAAACTGAGACACAGAGAGATTGGGTGACTTTTCATGATCATATATCAAGTCCTTGGCAGAACTGGGAATAACAATGAGATTTCCTGATTCCAATGGACCACAACATGAATTCTATCCCTTCGGGCTGTGAAGAAAACCTCCTAAATAACTTACTCCCTAAGCCTGCACTCAGGCAGAGAGAGAGAAACAATAGTTCGGAGAGGCAGAACTTACCCCATTTAGTTCAATTGCTTGTTAATGCTGAAGCCCAAAGACGACAATTAAAATGTACATATTGTTAATTATTTCACTGCTGGTCATTTTAGTAGAGACACTGTGGTTTTGAACTGCGGGCAGAGCTTGTATAGAGTACATTACATTTCCTGCAGTTATTGTGCCCGCTGGCAGTAGCAGGGGAGTTAAGAACCATATTTAGCATAGGTTGCTGGCGCACAGGGTTCACATCAGGAAAACACAAAGGACATGGTGGGCATAAGGGGGTGGGAGTGTGTAAGAGAGAGAGAGAGAGAGTGCCACAGATTCAGTCCTGGGATTGGATGAAATAAAATGAGCCCAAACTCAGCTTTTCCTGTCCTAAAACATTAACACATTAAACTATGAACTGGTCTGATGTTAGCAATGACATCTTTGGAGAGGTTTATCGTGAACTAGGTGAGGGCTGCCCCTTCTCCATTGCTTCAGCTCCTCCCCTCCATTCAGATCCCAAATTTGGCTCCTCCCGGCTTAGAGGTTTCGTGCAACAGTCTCAACAACAGTTTGAACAGAGTCTCATGGAATTGGAGATGGGAAAGACGTGTTATTTATTTGTAATGCAGTAGCATCTTAGAGGTCCTGACTCATTATGCTAAGCATTGTACAGATTTATAGGAAAAGGAGGCCCCTGCACTGCAGGGCTTACATTCTGAGTCTACAATGAGAGACAACAGGTGCACACAACATACGGACAGGGGGATCACAAGATACCAGTGCGAGCCTCTCCAATATGGCTTCCGCTTTCTACGCTCCACTGAAACTGCTTTCAGCAGAGTCTCTAACAACCTCTTCCTTGCTAAATTTCAGGGTGAATATTTCATCCTCCTCAGCCCATTGGCTGCCTTAGATATAATTGTCCATCCTCTCCATCTTGCTGGATGCTGAGCGATCCGCTGTCGTGACCTGCACAGGATGTGCCATGTTTGTCTTTCTTCCACAGGATAGAAGCGACTTTGTCTGTACAAAGTGCAAGCTGATCTCCATATTGGAAGAGAAGATTCAAGGTCTGGAGAAACGAATATCAACCCTGCGTTCCATAAAAGAAAATGAGGAGTTCCTGGATAGATGTCAGGATCGGCTTCAGCGGGCACAGTGTTCTGAGGATTCAGAGCAGGCTACGCAGCAGGGACAGAAGGCCAGTGAGGATAACTGGCGGCATGTGACCTCCAGAAGAGGAAAGAGTATGAGAAGTCCATGTACCAGAAACACATATTCAGATGAGCAACCGTTTTCATGTTCTCTCCACAGGTACTAGTGCAGAGAGTGGAGTGAATGATACATCTGAGGGAACAGAGCAGAAGGAGACTCCACTGACTGGAAGGCATGAGATGCACAGTCCTAGGGATGGGGGTTCCACGACCACCACTCGCAAGAGGAGGAGGAGGGTGGTGGTGATCGGGGACTCTCTCCTCAGGGGGACTGAGTCATCTATCTGCCGCCCTGACCGGGAAAACCGAGAGGTGTGCTGCTTGCCAGGGGCTAGGATTCGTGATGTGACGGAGAGACTGCCGAGACTCATCAAGCCCTCAGATCACTACCCCTTCCTGCTTCTCCACGTGGGCACCAATGATACTGCCAAGAATGACCTTGAGCGTATTACTGCAGACTACATGGCTCTGGGAAGAAGGATAAAGGAGTTTGAGGCGCAAGTGGTGTTCTCGTCCATTCTCCCTGTGGCACGAAAAGGCCGGGGTAGAGACCGTCGAATCGTGGAAGTCAACGAATGGCTACGCAGATGGTGTCGGAGAGAAGGGTTCGGATTCTTTGACCATGGGATGGTGTTCCAAGAAGGAGTGCTAGGCAGAGATGGGCTCCACCTGACGAAGAGAGGGAAGAGCATCTTTGGAAGCAGGCTGGCTAACCTAGTGAGGAGGGCTTTAAACTAGGTTCACCGGGGGAAGGAGACCAAAGCCCCGAGGTAAGTGGGGAAGTGGGATACTGGGAGGAAGCACAAGTAGGTGAGTGCAAGAGGGGAGGGCTCCTGCCCCATACTGGGACAGCAGGACAGTCGGTGAGTTATCTTAAATGCCTATACACAAATGCAAGAAGCCTGGGGAACAAGCAGGGAGAACTGGAAGTCCTGGCACAGTCAAGGAATTATGATGTAATTGGAATAACAGAGACTTGGTGGGATAACTCACATGATTGGAGTATTGTCATGGATGGATATAAACTGTTCAGGAAGGATAGGCAGGGCAGAAAAGGTGGGGGAGTTGCATTGTATGTAAGAGAGCAGTATGACTGCTCAGAGCTCCAGTATGAAACTGCAGAAAAACCTGAGAGTCTCTGGATTAAATTTAGAAGTGGGAGCAACAAGGGTAATGTTGTGGTGGGAGTCTGCTACAGACCACCAGACCAGGGGGATGAGGTGGACGAGGCTTTCTTCCAGCAACTAACAGAAGTTACTAGATCACAGGCCCTGGTTCTCATGGGTGACTTTAATCACCCCGATATCTGCTGGGAGAGCAATACAGCGGTCCACAGACAATCCAGGAAGTTTTTGGAAAGTGTAGGGGACAATTTCCTGGTGCAAGTGCTGGAGGAACCAACTAGGGGAAAAGCTCTTCTTGACCTGCTGCTCACAAACAGGGAGGAAATAGTAGAGGAAGCAATAGTGGATGGGAACCTGGGAGGCAGTGACCATGAGATGGTCAAGTTCAGGATCCTGACACAAGGAAGAAAGGAGAGCAGTAGAACAGAGACCCTGGACTTCAGAAAAGCAGACTTTGACTCCCTCAGGGAACTGATGGGCAAGGTCCCCTGGGAGAATAACATGAGGGGGAAAGGAGTCGAGGAAAGCTGGCTGTATTTTAAAGAATCCTTATTGAGGTTGCAGGAACAAACCATCCCGATGTGTAGAAAGAAAAGTAAATATGGCAGGCGACCAGCTTGGCTTAACAGTGAAATCCTTGCTCGTCTTAAACACAAAAAAGCAGCTTACAAGAAGTGGAAGATTGGACAAATGACCAGGGAGGAGTATATAAATATTGTTCAGGCATGCAGGAGTGAAATTAGGAAGGCCAAATCACACTTGGAGTTGCAGCTAGCCGGAGTTGTTAGGAGTAACAAGAAGGGTTTCTTCAGGTATGTGAGCAACAAGAAGAAAGTCAAGGAAAGTGTGGGCCCCTTGCTGAATGAGGGAGGGAACCTAGTGACAGAGGATGTGGAGAAAGCTAGTGTACTCAATGCTTTTTTTGCCTCTGTCTTCACAGACAAGGTCAGCTCCCAGGCGGCTGCACTCCGCAGCACGGTATGGGGAGGAGGTGACCAGCCCTCTGTGGAGAAAGAAGTAGTTCGGGACTATTTAGAAAAGCTGGACGAACACAAGTCCATGGGGCCGGATGCACTGCATCTGAGGGTGCTAAAGGAGTTGGCCGATGTGATTGCAGAGCCATTGGCCATTATCTTTGACAAATCATGGCAATCGGGGGAGGTCCCGGATGACTGGAAAAAAGCTAATGTAGTGCCTATCTTTAAAAAAGGGAAGAAGGAAGATCCGGGGAACTACAGGCCAGTCAGTCTCACCTCAGTCCCTGGAAAAATCATGGAACAGGTCCTCAAGGAATCAATTCTGAACCACTTAAAGGAGGGGAAAGTGATCAGGAACAGTCAGCATGGATTCACCAAGGGCAAGTCATGCCTGACTAACCTAATTGCCTTCTATGATGAGATAACTGGCTCTGTGGATGAGGGGAAAGCAGTGGATGTGCTATTTCTTGACTTTAGCAAAGCTTTTGATACAGTCTCCCACAGTGTTCTTGCCAGCAAGTTAAGGAAGTATGGGCTGGATGAATGGACGGTAAGGTGGATAGAAAACTGGCTGGATGGTCGTGCTCAACGGGTAGTGATCAATGGCTCCATGTCTAGTTGGCAGCCGGTATCAAATGGAGTGCCCCAAGGGTTGGTGCTGGGGCCGGTTTTGTTCAATATCTTCATCAACGATCTGGAGGATGGTGTGGACTGCACCCTTAGCAAGTTTGCAGATGACACTAAACTGGGAGGAGTGGTTGATACGCTGGAGGGTAGGGACAGGATACAGAGGGACCTAGACAAATTAGAGGATTGGGCCAAAAGAAATCTGATGAGGCTCAACAAGGACAAGTGCAGAGTCCTGCACTTAGGACGGAAGAATCCCATGCACTGCTACAGACTAGGGACCGAATGGCTGGGCAGCAGTTCTGCAGAAAAGGACCTAGGGGTTACGGTGGACGAAAAGCTGAATATGAGTCAACAGTGTGCCCTTGTTGCCAAGAAGGCTAACGGCATTTTGGGCTGTATAAGTAGGGGCATTTCCAGCAGATCAAGGGACGTGATTATTCCCCTCTATTCGGCACTGGTGAGGCCTCATTTGGAGTACTGTGTCCAGTTTTGGGCCCCACACTACAAGAAGGATGTGGATAAATTGGAAAGAGTCCAACAGAGGGCAACAAAAATGATTAGGGGGCTGGAGCACATGACTTATGAGGAGAGGCTGAGGGAACTGGGATTGTTTAGCCTGCAGAAGAGAAGAATGAGGGGGGATTTGATAGCTGCTTTCAACTACCTAAAAGGGGGTTCCAAAGAGGATGGATCTAGACTGTTCTCAGTGGTAGAAGATGACAGAACAAGGAGTAATGGTCTCAAGTTGCAGAGGGGGAGGTTTAGGTTGGATATTAGGAAAAACTTTTTCACTAGTAGGGTGGTGAAGCACTGGAATGGGTTACCTAGGGAGGTGGTGGAATCTCCTTCCTTAGAGGTTTTTAAGGTCAGGCTTGACAAAGCCCTGGCTGGGATGATCTAATTGGGTTTGGTCCTGCTTTGAGCAGGGGGTTGGACTAGATGACCTCCTGAGGTCCCTTCCAACCCTGAGATTCTATGATTCTATGATTCTATGATCTTGTCCTCCTTCAGCTTTACACGGTCTATTCCCAGGGCCTGATGCAGATTTGTTCCTGATTGTGTTATTCTCCATTGCTTTATCCAGACTAGTTTTTAATGTCTGAACTGAAGCAATGCTGCTTCTTTCACTTTTCCCTTGGAAGACTATTTCTTAGATTAACAAATTTCAGTGATATATTGGATAGATAGATCTTGCTGAAGGAGATGTTTCTGTTAATCTAAATGGTCCGTTTCTTATTTGTCTTCCTGTTACTGCTAGTTCTACCCTCATGTACCACTCTAAATGATTCCTATTGCTCCATGGTATCTGAAATACTTTCCTACAATCCCTTGTTTTAGTTGTTTCTATGGCCATGTCTACACTTCTACAGGGACTATAGCAGCATAGCTACAATGCTGCAGCTATGCTGGGATAACCCCTGTAGTGTAGACGGAGCCTACGCTGATGAAAGAGGTTTTTCCATCACTGTAGGAACTCCACCTCCCCAAGTGATGGTAGCTAGGTTGATGGAAGCATTCTTCTGTTGACCTAGCTGTGCCTACACTAGGGGTTAGGTCGGCGTAGCTACAGCACTCAGAGGTGTGAATTTTACACACCCCTGAGAGCCGTTGCTATGTTGATCTAAATTTTAAGTGTAGACCAAGCCTAAGAAAACTACTTTGATGCAAGAGCTTTGAATTAAACAGCTGCACTGAAAAAAATAATCCCGTGGGATATCATTGTGCACAAAATACACTAGCCCTGCAGCAGTGACAGCCTTAATTAATATTTCTTTCCACACTCATCCTTTTTTCTCCTCCTGTATGACCCCTTTCAAAAAACAGACAGCAGATAAAGAGAAAACACAACAGCCCCACACCTAATATGCTGTGTAGGAAATTCTCTTTTTGAGTCAGAGTGTAATAAACCCCTTTCAGAGTACAGGAGAGAAGCTTGGGAATAGCAGTTTAAAAGCCACAGGGAGTAATGTTTGCTTCATATTAATGCAGTTTAACAGTGGCTTTCCAGTCTCAAGACCTGAGCTAAACCACTGTTTGCTAACACAGTTATAGGACAGTGCTGCCCCAACCACACTAGCAATAAAACACATGCTAGAAAATGGACGCCCTCCACCCCTGACCAGTGCTGATAACTGTGTTAGCATATGGTTATATTCAACTGGGGCTGGAGCTCAACAACTGTGGAAAGCAGTGCACAATCTCAGGTTGGGGAACCTAAAAACTGAGATACTCAAAATTAGCAGGTGCTTTTGAAAAAGCCCTTTGGGTGGCATGAGGTAAAATTTACTGTTTGTAAAGCTCTTTGAGTGCCTCAGATGCAAGGTGCTATGAAAGTACAAAATCCTGTTAACTCTGAGGTGAGCAAAATGCTAGTTAAAATGAAGAGTAACTCACCTTTAGTAGCACAATACAATCACTTTAGGCTGTTGCTCAAGAATGCAAATGTTCCTTTCTTTGTGAGAGGGAAGGGGGAAAATGCAGCACCTCATTTTCTTTGTTAGTAACTGTTAATCATTTTCATGCCCTGCACTAAAGGGGAAGAACTAAAGGTTAAATGTGCCATGATCACAAAAAAACAAAACAAAAACAAAAACCTCAACCCAAACCAACCACCAAACTACACAACATTAAGGTTCTCATGGAGCAGTCACTGTGAAATCCAAACGAATACTACGTCATTCTTTGACACCTCTTTCCAGCTCAGGATAGTAATAGAAACGTCCCTCCGAGCAGAGTGAAGTGTGGTTCTAGTCAAACACAGGACTATGTAACTGGAGAATCCCATATTTCGTTTTCTCTCTTTGCTTCTGCATCAAATGTGATTCACTTAAAAGCCAAGTCGTGGTTTTGCTGTCAATACTGCAAACTCAATCTTGGATCTCAAAATCAAGCTACTGACAATGTTATTGATGCTCCCTGAGGGAGAATAGGATCTAATTCATATTTCCATAGCTGTATTAGCTCTGAAGGGCTAACGGGGAGTGTTTGCTTGTGATAATAAAATATGCACATCTGACTCGGATATACACGGGGAAGAGATCTATTGCATGGGTTGGTACTGCTTAGATACAATCACCGTTTCTGACTGTGCGCCTGATTCACTTAATCACTGGTTTCCAGGAGCAGTGCTGCAAACTGGCAGCAACATTGTTTGCTCCCATCCATTCCACTGTGGAACCAGGATCCAGTCAGTACAGCCAAGAAAATGGAAGGGCCAGGACCAAGCTGGCTGAGGGATTCAACACATCTCCTGGGCAGCCTCACCCACTGTAGCTGAGTTGATAGTTGCTCCTCTCTGGAAGAATCCCTGGGGTAGGACAGCTGAAGTGCTAGGTTGCCTCTTTCAATGCAATTGCTCCCATGAGCACACAGGAAGCAGTTTGCAACTCACTGTCCCAACACAGGTGAATCATTTCCCATAACTGCACTTTAAGGGCTCATCTAAAAGAGGATAAAAGATGGGGGAGGGTGGGTTAAAATGTGTGACCAAATATGTTTTAATTAAAAACATTTAAGGGCCCTGGTACAGAGAGGAGCTGTATTTTCACATGTCACCTAAACCAGCTAACATGTGTTTCAATAGATCCTTAGAGTTTAAGCCAGAAGGGACCATTGGATGATCTAATGCAGGGGTTCTCAACCTTTGTCTTTCTGAGGACCCCACAGCATGCTATAAAAACTCCATGGCCCCCCTGTGCCACAACAACTGTTTTTCTGCATATAAAAGCCAGGGCTCGGGTTAGGGCGTAGCAAGCAGGGCAATTGCCCAGGGCCCCATGCCAGAGGGGGCCCCACAAAACTAAATTGCTTAGGCTTCGGCTTCAACTCTGGGTGGCAAGGCTCAGGGTCCCAGGCTTCAGCCCTATGCCGCGGGGCTTCAGCATTCTGCCCTGGGCTCCAGTGAGTCTAATGCTGGCCCTGCTCAGTGGACCCACAGAATCCTGATTGCGGCCCCCCACGGGACCCCGGACCCCTTGTTGAGAATTACTGATCTAATCTGACCTCCAGTATGTCACACACCATAGAATTTCACCCAGTTACTCCTGTGTTTGACTAACTGTTTGACTGTAATTGTGTTTGACTAAAGCACATCACCTAACAAGGCATCCAGTCTTCAAGAGATGGAGAATCCACCATTTCCCTTGGCAGTTTGCTCCAATCTGCATTAAAATACTGTATACTGGAGTTTTTAAAAGTATCAGTTCACATGTATTCACTAGCAGTTTTAAAACACCCACCCTTTTATCCTACTCTAACCCTCAGTATTTGGTTCACATCAAGTGCCGCTTACAACTCACACAGCTCTGCCAGAGCCAATGGAAATACCCCTTTACTGTAATTACAACTGTTTATTTTTAATGTACCAATTTAGTTTTTTAAAAGCCCCCACGAACAACATTTCCAAGAAACAAATAAAAACGGTGAAAATTGTTAAACTTTGAACGGATATTTATTCAATTTGCAAAATGTTACTTCCTGCCATGAAAAAAGAGAGGGAAGCCTGGCGACAGAGTCCCCAGAATGTTTTTTTCTTACACTAGAGCTTAGAATCATCAAATCACAGAAATGTAAAGCTGGAAGAGACCTCAACAGGTCATCATGTCCAGCCCCCTGCGCTGAGGCAGAACCAAGTAAAACCAGACCATCCTTGACAGGTGTTTGTCCAACCTGTTCTTAGAAACTTCTAGTGATGAGGATTCCACACCACTCCCTTGGAACCTGTTCCATAGCTTAAATACTCATATAATTAGAAAGGTTTCCTAATATCTAACCTAAATTTGCCTTGTGACAGATCAAGCCCATTGCTTCTTTTCCTATATTCAGTGGACAAAGAAAAGAGTTAATCACTGTCCTCTTTATAACAGCCCTTAACATATTTGAAGACTGTTATTCTTTTTTGAAGACTAAACATGCCCAGTTTTTTTAACCTTTCCTCACAGGTTTTCTAAACCTTTTATCATATTTGTTGCTCTCCTCTGAATTCTCTCCAATTTTTCAACATCATTCCTAAACTGCAGCACCCAGCACTGGACACAATACTCCAGCTGAAGTCTCACCATTGCTGAATAGAGCAGGACAATTACCTCCTGGGCTCCTGTTAATACATCCCAGAATGATATTAGCCTTTTTAGCAACCACATCACATTGACTCATATTTAATTTGTTATCCACTATAACCCCCAGTTCCTTTTCAGCAGTACTTCCACCTAGCCAGTTATTCCCCATTTTGTAGTTGTGCATTTGATTTTTCCTTCGTAAGTGAAGTACTTTGCACTTGTCTTAATTGAGTTTCCTCTTGTTGATTTCAGACCAATTCTTTAATTTGTCAAGGTCATTTTGAATTTTAATCCTGTCCTCCACAGTGCTTGCAACCCCTCCCAGCTTGGTGTCATAAATAGATTTTAGAAGCATACTCTCCACTCCATTATCTCAGACATTAATGAAAATATTGAATAGTACCAGACTCAGGACAGACTACCACTAGATATATACCGCCCCTGCCCGCCACAGTTTGACAACGAACATTAATAACTACTCTTTGATTACGGTCTTTCAACCAATTGTGCACCCACTTTATAATAATTTACTCTAGACTACATGTCCCTAGTTCGCCTATGAGAATGTCATGATTATGCTGGGTTTCGGAAATTGCCTTATTGTAGATTGTTCCTTTAAATAAGTGTACAGCAAAGAAGTAGCATAAGGAAATGTGTTCAATGGTTAGAAAAGCTGACTGGGAATCAGCGCTCAGGAGTTCTGTTCCTCACTTTTTCACTGTATGACTATGGGCAAGACATGGTATAATTTTTCTGTGCCTCTGTAAAATGGGTACAGCACTATTTACATAATGGGTATTGTGTAGATTAAATAATGAATCTTTTAAAGCACTTTGAAGTTGTCCAGCTCTATGTACATGCTAAGAATTATTACTGAGTGGAATGTACCTGCCTATTGCCTAAGAATAAGGCTGTGAAGCGGGGAGATATAAGTTGCAGGAACATCTTAATGTCAGAGAGGTGAAAGCTTTGGATCTATCAGGCTGCTAGAAGTTAAGTGGAACAGTCTGTGCACGTAGATACGTGAGAGTAAAGCCTGAATAAATGAAATGTAACTGGACCATGACAAGAAAGTTACTATTAATCTGAACTCATACATGTGGATCCTGGACTGTAGCTAACTAACTCTGCCTTGGTAGATTGGATATGGGATACAGAGGCTGTAAAACAATCAGTTCTTGTTAATGCTTGGAGTAGAGGGACACAAGGTACAGCTGATAGGCCATCTGAGGCTCCTGGAGTCCTAGGATATGGGCTGCTGCTGCAGTCTCCCTGGAAATGCAAGGTGGAGATGACACAGCTAAACACTTGTAAGTTTTCATGAGGGTTTAACTGAAACAACAGGCAAATATAAAAGTCATGGCAATTTATTTTGATTAACAAATGTATGTGCAAATAAGCTGTGGCCATACAGCTCCTGGCAAGCTGCCAGTGCAGCTTTTTGTACCAAAAAGTTTGGGCACCTTTAGCATCTTGTATTCTACTCAGTCTCTAGTTATGGATCCAGCATATCTGCCAGGGGGCCAGGGGGCGGGGGGAGTTAAGAAGGCAGTGTGCATGGGAGCGTTGGAGAAATGTGACAGACTCCCTTAGCTCTTCCTAAAGGGATTCTAACAGACAGGAGGGAGCTGAAAAGGCGACGGCCGCTCGGAGAGTTGGATGAGACAATGGGGATGAATAGTTTGAAGTGCTTCAGCATGTTGTACAATGAAGTTGAAAAAAAGTTGGTCATTTACAGTTTTAAAATGGTTTTGTTTAAACAGTACGTAAATCGTCTTACTGTAGCTGTGTGGACACAAATCGTATTTGATGGTCTAGGATTGTATAATGTAGGCCCGTAGTAGAGATTTAAGCTCCTATCTTCCCCTCCCAATGCGTGACACAGAGAAACGATTTTTGCACACTTTTCAACTGACATGATCTAGTAGTTTGGGGATGCTACATTTGGGCATTGTCCCTTACTAACGGATGAAATTAATCCCAGGGGAAGACAATAGAGCTGCACGGGGGTAGATTTGGTGCAATAGGGATAGAAATAAAGTGCTCAGGTACCACCTTGCAATTTAAAGAAAACAGTTTTTGTGGGATTGAAACAATTCTAGGGCAGTTTTGTGAACTCACACACAACTGCACTGTGTGTGAGTCCACGAGAACAAGATTGAGAAACTGACCAGACTGGTTTCCTTGTCCAAGCTGAAAGAAGTGAAAAAGCTAAACAAACCACATAAAAAATGAAAAGTAAATTAAATTTATACAATTCATTTAAATTTAATAGTCTGAGGTGTTATAGTAACACAGGGAAGGACCTTTTAAAAACTAAATTACATTTATTTTGACAATGTCAATTTTAATCCTCAGGGTGAATAATTTTGCAGAGAGGCTTCAATTAATATGTATATCCCAAATGCAATCTTAGTGTCCTTACCATCTTGCATAGGCATCCTGAGTCACTCATGCGGCTTGGGATTCATTAACCTATATTACATTCCTCCTCTCATGCAAGCTTTTAAATCTGTTTATAAACAGATTTTATATGTCACACTGAAGATAGGACAATTCTTTTATACTTGATAGAATCAAGAGTAGCATATTTGTAACTTTAAAAATCATATTTTTAAAAAATAATCCTTACATGTTTGACCCCTTAGATTACTGAAACGGAGAAGATTGTTTAAAAAAATACTTATTCTCCATTGATGCTTTTGTTTTGTTGTTGTTCGCTTTTCTCCATTTCACTTAGTTTGGACAGTGACAATACAGTGAATTATAGTGACACTTCCTGGTTCTGCTACATGAGCTCAATGCTATTTTGTTTGGGTGTGCTACACAGCAGGGGACTGTTTAAATAAAGGAAAGCTATTTTTATTTAAATTTAAAAATCCTCCATGACAATCTTTCTTTTCAAATTCTGTAAACCATTACTCCTCACCTCTTTTTAAATAAAAAACAGCCTTTTGGATCTGATCTTTATAACAGCGCCACTTTAAGATGGTCTCCCTGAACATTAAAAGAAACTGGAAAGGGGTGGAGTAGGTGTCTGAGTCTATATATGTATATTCTATTCTTCTTTCATTTACACTAAAATCAAATTTCTAATATCAGTAAAATCAAAGGGCTTGATGATTCAGCAAAGAAACTGTCACCCAAGGAACTTTAGATCAGTTCCTGTCTCAGTGGCAATATGCTCGTGTTATTCACGACTCAGGAAGAACGGAGCTACCACAACCTTCAAAGCCTCTCTAGATCTACACAGTGTTGCAGTTTTCAGTCAAGCCTGTGAGGAGTAACAGTTCCCAGCATCCCAACCAAAGCATCTCATCAGTGGTGCTTTGGGAACTATGTTGCTATTTCTTTCTTTACAAAGAAGACCAAACGAAAAAGCACAAGGCTACACAAAATTGACTCCTCGGTATCGGTATAACAATTTCCCATAATGCATGTGAGCCTATTACAGTACAGCATCAACCATGCACAGCAGTGAAGAGATTCCATTTGGAGCATTAAAAGGAGAACATGTTTCTTCTAGTAGAACCGAGGAGGTACTATATTAGTGAAATCTACTCTTTGACAATAAATACCATTGTTATGTCGTCTTATACTTGAGTGTCCATTCTCTTTGATGTGTGTGTGCGTGTGCACATGTGTGTGTCTTTGTGTTCTGGATGGGAACTGTGCACTGGTACCACAACTCCAGGAGCAAATTGCATCTTGATCCCTGGAGCTCCTTAGGCTTGAAAGCCAAAAGCTGATGCTCTCTCTCTGAGTAGTTCCCGGCACAAATGACAACTCCAGCTCCCTGTAAATCAATGAACAATCAATCAATCTCACATGCACAGTATTAACTCTGAGTACTGAGACTGTATGCTAGGGATGGTTTCAATGGGACTGAAGGTATCTCCCCCAACTGGAATTTCCAATATATTTCTGAAGCAAGTACAGCATTGTTCCTTTCCTGCTGGTGTTGTTCACTTAGAGTCAGACTATCCCCAGAAGTTGCTGATCAGTTGTGATGTGCAGCCTCACAATACGTTTTGCCAATTAAACAGAAATCTTGGCTATTCAATTTCCAAAACGTTTCTCCCTATCAGTTTGGTTTCCTCTTTAGCAAATTTTTTTTAAAAAAACATAAAACTCCTGTGCTCTTACGCATGATGGCTACATAGTTGATTCATAATTATTCTTGTCTCAGCCCCGTTGGACATTCCAGTACACTCCGTTAGAATCATTATGTAGGCCTCTGTCAGTTTCTATTGGGCTCTATTGATTTTAATTGGAGGCCCACTAACCTCAAGAACTAGTAGATCATTGGGCCAGGTCTTCTGTTCCAGAACCAACTAACAAACCGGAACCAGCAGAAACACTTTCAAGCGGAATTTCTTCCAAGGACATAACTATGTACTGAACATAATACAGATCTGAAAATTCCTCCTTTTCCAAGGTACAGATGGTCTGAACAGCACTGAAAATTACTCTAAATAGTTTTTGGCTAGTCTAAATACGTCAAGGAGGCACTGCACATGCTGCCTGAACACAACAAGGAGATGGAGTCTCATTGGCCATTATGACTCCATGTTTAATGACACTGTATGTGGATTAACAAAAACAAAACCATTCCCATAAAACATTAGAGACAGTCCTAAACCATAAGCCCATCTCTAATTAGGGCATTTATAAACTCTACTGGGGAAGAAAAGGAGAGATTCCTTACCTCTACAGTAACTGGAGTTCTTCAAGATGTTTTGACCCTATTGGTGCACCATGTGTGTGAATGCACAGCCAAGTGCCTTCCATCAGAGATTTTTCACCAGCAGCATCCACAGGTCTGTGCCTGCACCCTACACATCTTCATGCTCCAGATGGAGAATATACAGGGAGGGGCAGACCCGCCATTGCTCCAGTTTCTTCTCAACCCCAAAGTTCAAAGGCAAGGACTCTGAAGCAGAGAGGAAAGGGGGAGACAGAGTGGAGTACCCCTAGGGACATAATATCTCAAAGAACTCCAGTTACTGTACAGGTAAGAAACCTCTCCTTCTTCAAGTTATTGTTGCTATGGGGGCTCTATGTTAGGTAACTCCCAAACAGTACTTCAGGTACAGAGAAGGGTATGGACCAGACAAGTTCAGAACAATTTGGAGCACAGCCTCACCAAAGGCTGCAGCTGATCTAGAGGTGTGAACGACAGCATAATGCTGGGAAAAGGTGTGCACCAATGACCAGATGGCAGTTTTGCAAATGTCTGGAATGATATGTTATAGAGGTGGACTTCACCCTCATGGAATGAGCAGTCCCCTACATGGAGGGTGTACCCCAAAAGCTTCGTAACATGCTAAGATACATCCTACGATCCATTTAGATAGTCTTTGGGTGAAAAGAGGAGCTCCCTTCATTCTCTCTGAAATGGAGACAAAAAAATCTAGGAGAGGATTTGAAGGGTTTAATCTTGAGATAGAAAGCAAGGGCTCTTTTCACATCTAGAGTTTTGAGACTGGTCTCTTCCCTTGAAGCATGAGGTTTGGGGTAAAAAAGAGCAGTAGCTGAATGTCCTGGTTGATGTGAAAGACTGATGAGACTTCAGATAAGAAGCGAGGAAGAGGACAAAGTCACCTTGCCTCGGTAGAACACAATATATGGTGGATCAGCCATAAGAGCTCCCAATTCACTTATTCTTCTGGCTGAAGCAATGGCTACGAGGAAGGCAGGTTTTTGCAGCAGGAAATAACTCCCCATATGTTCAAAGGGGGTTTCTCAAGGCATTGAGAACTAAATTCAGGTTCCAAAGTGGAGTGGAGTGTCCTATGTGAGGAAAGAGGTTGGCCAATCCCGTCAGGAATCTTGTAGTGGCAGGTTGCACAAAAAGTGACACCCTTTCAACTGGCTGGTGAAAGGCTGTAATAGCAGCCAGGTGAACTTTAATAGAGCTGAATGATAAGCCTACATTTTTTAAATTTTAAGATGTAGTCACATATGACAGAGAGGTAAGACTCAGAGAGGGAGAATGACAGCTGTGCACCAAAGCCAGAAATGCTTCCACTTTTGCAGATAGGTGTCGCCAACCAAGCCATGTTCAGTCAGGCCCAGTGGCTGAAATGAGAGTTCAGCCGATTGTTTAACCCTGGGCCCAGGGTGGGCCGAGACCAGAAACGGGCCAAGGTCAGTACCAGGACAGAAGTTGAATGCCAGAGCTAGCGGGTAAACTAGAGTTGTAGGCCAGGGGCAGAGCCGGGGATCAAAGCCAGAAGTCAGAAGCTAATGGGGATCTGCTGGAGCAGAAGCAGGAGCAGGGACTGGACAAGGCAAGCACAGTTGCAGATATGATATGCACTTAGCAGTTGCTGATCTGCTGGGAGGCCAGGATTATAAGCAGAGCTGCTAAACCAGCTGCCAATGAGGAGCTGTGGCTACTCTGTCAGTTCCAAGGCAATGCAGCTGGGCTCATTGGTTGCAGTGAAGTTAGTCAGAGTGCAGGTCAGCTGCTGGTCTGAGATGGTCTGGCCCCTCACAGTAGGTTTTCCTCAGGACAGGCTTCCTTCTATTCAGCAGCACAGACTGCAGCTCAAGAAAACAATCCTGTTCTAGGCCCAAGAGCCATCGAGGAGCCAGGCCCGGAGGTGTAATAAGAAGAGCTTGGGGTGAGAACTATATTTGTCTCAACCATTTTGAAGCTGAGGATAACCACTGCTTTCTGCTGTTTCAGCCTATTCAGGACTCTGAGGAGCAATGATGTTGATAAGTGTATAGCAGAACCTGAGGCTAAGGGCTGAAGAAGGAATCTTCCATGGAGTTGTGACCAAGTCCTCCCCTCAGGCAGAGGTGATGGCATTTTGTATTGGAGTCACGAAGAGGTCTATCGCTGAAGAACCAGAGGTGAGAAAGATCTTCTGAAAGATAGTATTGCTCAGTTCTTATTTGTGATCCTGGCAGAAATGTCTGCTCGGAGTGTCTGCAAAGGTATTCTGCAGACCTGGTAGATGGGCTGAGATGTCAATTTGGTGGGTGAGACACCGGTTCCAGGGCTTTATTTCCTCTGCACATAAAGATTGGGATGTTGCGCCTCCTTGGTGGTTGATGTAGTACAGGGGTCTCAAACACGCAGCCCGCGGAGCTCTTCCCTGTGGCCCGCCGGGCTCCCCGCACCTGCCTGCCCCCCCCCAATTTTTTTTAAATTCCCCCCCCCCAGGCAGTTCCTGCCGCCAGAACAGCTGTCTGGCAGCTTCGCGGTTTCTGGGAGGGAGGGGGAGGAGCGGGAAGCTGTGCGCACAGGGGAGGAGGCAGAGAAGGGGTGGGGCCTAATGGAAGGGGTGGAGTGGGGGCGGGGTCAGTGAGGCGGCCCTCAGGCCAATGCACTAGTCCTCATGCGGCCCTCGTAATTTGAGTTTGAGACCCCTGATGTAGTATATCATCGCTCTGTTGTCTGTCATGCCTCTTATGGATTGACCCTGGATCCTGAGTAGGAAGTGAAGGGGCACGTATTGGACTACCCTGAGCTCAAGAAAGTTGATGTAGAGCAACAATTCCCGGGGGTTCATTTGCCCTGTGCTGTGGAGTCCTGAAAGTGAGCTCCCCAACCTAGCATGGATGCATCTATGAGGATGATCCTTATGGTAAATGAATCCTTGTGGATGTAAAACCCTATTCTGTTGAATTTGGGAGGAACCAACAGGAGGGATTGAGCTTCCTGCTTCAAGAGACCCTGATGAGAAGGGTTCCTAAAAAGGGACAGGGGGAAGGGGGAAGAGGTTGAATGGGATGGTGTATCCTAATGAAATTATTTCCAGTATCCATCTGTCTGATGAGCTCCCAAGAAGGTATAAAATGGGAGAGAGATTCCCCATAAGTGGCTGGAGGACAGAATGTTACAGTGTAGGATTCATACAGCGTGGTGATTCATGACTGTAAACCAATAGGCCAAAATGGCCACTTGGATGAAGTTGGTGACTAGGAGGCAGCAGTAGAATACTGCTTGTGGGAAGTGAAATACTGAACTGGGTGAGATCATTGGACTGTCTGTGACTTGTTATATTTTTGTTGTTGTTGTCGTTGCAGGGATGTAAACGCCCAAGAATTGCAGGGTCTTTGTGAGAGTTTAGGGACTCATCTGTCTCACTGCTGAAAGGCTTGGGCCCTTCCAATGGAAGATCTTCTAATGTATTCTACACTTCTCTAGGAAGACTGGAGGATTGCAGCCATGAACCTCGACATAAATATAACTGCAGCCATAAAGTGAAAGGCTGTGCCAGCCACACTGAGCGAGGTTTGCAAGGATGCTTTGGCAATTGTCTCTTCTTCTGAAATAACAGCTTGAAATTGGTCCTTCTGCGGCAGATGATCAATAAAATATGAAAATCTGATGTAATTGGTGAAGTTGTACTTCACCAACAAGGCATCCCTGAACTGTAGTGCAGCTGAAGAATAACTCTTGCATACAAAAAGGTCCAGGTGTTTGAACTCGTCATCATGAGGAGTAGATCTTAAACAGCACTGTGTGTTCCTTTCACTGATTGTGTTGACCACCGGGAGGTGAGGTGGGGCGGGGAAAATGGTATTCAGAGCCCTTGAACAGTTTTTTGTCAATCATCTTCCATGTAGGTGAGATGATAGCCGATGTCTGCCATATGTTACATGCTGGAGAGAACAGGGCATCATTAACAGACTGGGATATTTTGCCATGAGACATGGTATAGAGATTATCCCCAAGGAAGTGCTGGTGCTTCTGTTTTTCCTGGAAGGGAATTTGTAAAGTCTTGGCCACCCTCTTCATCAGATCTTGACAAAATTTATGATCATCCATATTGAATGGTGAAGGGAGCAAAACGGTTTCATCTGGAGATGAAAAGGATTTATTGGAGAGAGGTGCCTTCTCTTCAACTCTTAGATCTTAGTCCTCTGAGGAGCAGGAAGGTGGGGGACAGGCTCCCTTGGTACTGGTGGCTGCTCCTTTTGACAGGCCCTTTTACATAAGAACACTCTATAAAATTCGTCATCATAGGGGACCCAGGATTTCAGAAAGCCCAATGTGACAGGGCATATGTGAAAGGAACAGGATCCCAGGGGTGTTCCTCCCAGGGTTGGTGGGATAGATGATGACTAGTTTTTGGAGTTTTATTGTCAGGATACACCACTGGGGTGGGAGGTTGGAATAGGAAGGTGGTTGAATCTTAGACAGAGATGTCTGATCCTGAAGATTTGTCATCCACTGTGTCCAATGGAGCGGCTAGGAGAGTCAGTACTGGCGGTCGAGTAGGTATTGGCATCTGAGTCGATACTGGTGCCCAGTTTTTTGTGTGAGGGAGCTGCAGTACCGGTTGGTACATTGGTGTTGGCAGAAAGGCCCTCCATCTCTCAGAAGAGGAGATTCAAGCCTCTGTCACACTGTGGTCCTCATGGGAGAGGAATGAGGTCAGTACCAGCATTCCAGGGCAGTACTCCTCAAGCTGAGGTCAATCAAGTGGTACAGAGACAGTACAGATGGGCTGTCTGCACACTCCTTGTGTCTGTGGCCCTGAGAGGGTGCCAGAGCTGGGGCCAGTGGTGGTTTCTTTGAAGAGTCTCTGTGCTTGGAGGACTCTGAATGTACCGAGGCTGGTGCCAAGCAGGGTGGCTTGCCAAGATATTTTTCAGCACATAGCATGCTTGAGTTCTTTTTCAGTGATACCGGGTCCTCAGTATTGAAGGAAGCAGGAATCTCAGCAATACCCACAGCAAGATGCAAAGTCTCCTTAGACCCTGGTCTCTGGGGTGACTTTTCCCTCCATTTAGACTCCTTGTCAGGAGACCAAGATCTCTTCTTCTTTCAATGCTTCAGGGCCTCTGGAGCTTCCTATTGTTTTTTGCTAAACAGAGCTAGAGCCAAAGAAATCACCAGAACAGTCTGAGAAGATGAGGCCAATGTATCGGGGCGGGGGGGCAATGGGATCCTGTAGGTCTCAGGGAGCACTCCCTAAGGAGCAGTTTCATTCTATCCTCTCTCAGTTTTCTTGATCTGCTCTTGAATCCAGAGCAGACCTTGCACTTCAATGGGACATGGGACTCTCTACAGCACTGGGGGCAGCTAGAATGCCCACTACTGAGTGGCAGGTCTGGCAGGGTTTGGATCCCAGGATTTGAGTCAGAGCCCACAGAAGTGAGGCAAGGCTGAGGGAGGCCGTAACCATGGCCAACCAAAAAGGGAACAGAACCCCTCCCCTCACAGGCACAAACCTGTGCAGGAGAAAAAGAAAAAAAGAGTACTAAAAATAAAAGGAAGAAAAAGAAAATAAAAGAAATGGAGAATGGATAGCTAAAAGGTTAATCTAGTGGACACCACAATGCTCAGTCTCTAGTCACAGGCAGTTGAGAAGGAACTGGAATGGCAATAGGTCTGCTCCTTCCTATGTATCTTTGGTCTGGAGCACAAGGATGAGTAGCATGCAGGCGGACCTGCAGACACTGCTGACAAAAAAACCTCTGATTGATAATGTGGCACACCTGTAGGGACAATAACTCAGAGAAGAACATACAAGTCAGGTAAGAAGTGTCCAACTGTGAACTTCTCTAGTGAACCGAACCTAGCGGATTTCCCAAACTTGCGGAGTCGCTTTAAAACACAGGAGAGCTGTTATCTCGTTTACCAGGTTTTCACGAGGAAATGCCATTGAGATTGCTTTCTCTCTTGAAATGCAGCATAAGTTAGGAAGGACAGCCTATTTCCCACATTTCTCCAGCAAGGAGTATTGTAAACTCCTCATACTTGAGAGGTAAATTAATGTTAAATAGGGCCCAGACCCACCAAATGATCAGCCCCCATCCCTACTGGACAGGAGACTTCTAGCTCAGACTTCCGCCAGTACAGAATCTTCAGCCCTTCCAAATGGTCGTTTGCTTTCCTTCAGGACTGGGTCCTTGATCTGTCTCCCTGGTAGCCAACTGTCAGCAATCAGATGTGCACTACAAAGCCACCTGACATTTTGCCTCTGCCTCATTGCTCTGAGTCTGGTTCCCAATTCCTTCACCCACCTTGCCCAAGGCCACCTTCTGAATTTCCTCCCTCCTCCCCATGGGCCCTTCTGTGGCTCTCGATGTAAACTTCCAGAACATGTTACCTTCTGGAGGCTCAGACACTGGTGGGTTTAAGCAATACATGTGATAGCCACGGTCGCAGTCATCACAGAAGAGCAGCTGGTCCTGAAGCAGAATTGTTGGCAGTGCAGGGAGGAGGAGAGAGAGAGAGAATGTCAGTTAGTCTATTGCTGAGGTGGGAACACAAGCGTATGTAAATCAGTACTGCACACTTTTAAACACAGCTTTAGCAATAAGCACATAGGGAACATGAATGGATTTACAAAACCTCACATTTCTGCTTCCATGGTCAAGCACCACACTCTCCTCACTTTGCCAGAACAACCCCTTCTGGCCACATCTGAATTGAAAAAGACAGCTTGAGTTTCTAACTGATAAATCTCCCTTTGCGCTGGGGCAATACACCAGCAAGATCAGATAAATGGAGAGATATTTACCCCCAGACCACACCCACATATGAGATTGAATTTCCCACTTCATTATACCCTCATAGACTTTAAGGCCAGAATGGACCATCATGGTCATCTAGTCTGACCTCCTGCACATTGCAGGCCACAGAACCTCACCACGACTCCTGTAAAAGACCCATAACCTCTGGCTGAGTTACTGAAGTCCTCAAATCATGATTTAAAAACTTTAAGTTACACAGAATTCACCGTTTACTCTAGTTCAAATCAGCAAGTGACCCGTGCCTCATGCTGTAGAGGAAAGCAAAAAAACCTCCCAGGCTAATCTGACCCAGAGAGAAATTCCTTCCCGACCCCAAAAATGGTGATCAGTTAGACCCTGAACATGTGAACAAGACGTACCAGCCAGAGACCCGGGAAAGAATTATCTGTAGTAACACAGAGCCCTCCCCATCTAGTGTCCCATCTCCAGCCATTGGGGATATTTGCTACTAGCAGTCACAGATGGGCTACATGCCATTGTAGGCAGTCTCATTACATCACCTCCTCCATAAACTTTTCAAGCTCAGTCTTGAAACCAGTTTGGTTTTTGCCCTCACTGCTCCCCTTGGAAGGCTGTTCCAGAACTTCACTCCTCTGATGGTTAGAAACCTTCACCTAATTTTAAGCCTAAACTTGCTGTCGGCCAGTTTATATCCAATGTGTTCTTCTTTCAGCACTGGCCCTTCACTTAAGTAACTCCGCTCCCTCCCTGGTGCTTATCCCACTGGTTTATATATAGAGAGCAATCATATCTCCCCTCAGCCTTCATTTGGTTAGGTTAAACAAGCCAAGCTTAAGTCTCCTCTCAAAAGGTAGGTTCTCCATTCCTCTAATCATCTCTGGTGTTACTTAGTCCAGAGCATCCCCTCTTGCCAGGACCCTTTTATTCTCCAGCCTGGACAGAACAAATTTTGCAAAGTTCAGCAGGTTAGTGAGGGGGGTCTGTTCAATGGCTCACATGTACATGGGCTGTTCCTATCACGAGGATTGTAGCTCTTCACATTGTCACAAAAAACTATGTTCGGATGGGCGACACGCATATACTGCACTGAAAATCCCCCCTCCGCTCTTAAAACAGAATGCACCCAGACTCTTCAAATTTTTCTGTTTTATTGCTAAAAACAAAATACTGCTTGACGTTTATCTTGCTATGGAGCAAAGGAAATAGACTAGGTTATCAATAAAAAATCCCTTCCAACCCAAATGTTTCCATGTTTTGGGGTTTTATCATAAAGATTGGTGTTCATATGAGCTTCAAATTGGGTGACATGGGGGATTAGTAACAGGAGATAGACCTACCATGTCTAGACCATCACTCATTCAAATCCAGCCCAGATCACGGCTGTTCAATGACTTTTGTGACATTGGGTTTGCGGCTTCAGTCCAGTTTCTATGGGACAAGTGTCCAAATCACAAATACTATCATCTAAAGTGGCCTTCTATGGCACCCATGATAATCTCAGGAGAGACAAATGATTAAATGAGTCACTGCGACTGGACTAGAGAGTCTCTTTCCAAGTCAGGGCTCAGGTATACTGAAGGAGCAATGGAGGAGTGACCCATCGCTGCTGCCAGTGTTTTACAGTTTTGTAGTGAAACAGAGGACAGTATTCTAGGGCAGTCATTGCAGTCACTTTCACTAGCACTAATTTACATTTGAAAAAACAACAACTCACATCATTTTCAGAGGTCCCGCAAAGGCTGCAGGATTTGCACTCAATGCATTGCCACTTATAGGTTTTTACAGCCTCCGTCATGTTTGTGGTGAATTGCAGGCAGGTAGGGTGTCCTGGAGAAAATTGGAGAGGACTGTCGTTATTACTGTTTACTTTTTTAATGACTTGTTATTAAATTGGGGGACAAAATGCACATGGACATGGACTGATCACAACATGGGCTGCAACTAGCGGATACTGAAGAGGAAAGCAGGCATTAACCCTTTCGCTGCTGTGCACACAAAAAATCAGAGTAATCCCTGCCCAATTCCCCATTGGCAAAGCAGTAATTTGTTCAGAGCTCTTAAAAACATTTTTAAAAGAAAGTGAGAGAAAGAAAGAAATCAGAAGCTCCCACTTTCAGAGGGAACTCATCCATCTTAATAGGAATGGAATTATGTTTTAACTGGCAGTTAATTCAGCCTGATTGAAGGACTTGGTTGCAATGAGATTTTATTCCTCTTTTCAAAGCTTCCCTTCCCACGGTCCAAAGAGCTACAAATAAAGGCGTGATTCTGTAAACTTTGCTTGAGTGAGAGCAGCAGGGTGTGGAAAAGGGGCAAGGGATAGCATGAAGGGGGTGGTTTTTTTAAGAGCTCTGTGCTACTCAAGTTGGTTGGCACAGAAGAAACCAAATTGCATAGCTAACCCTCCAGGTTAAAAGAAAAACAAAAACAAAAAGCCACCAACTCCCGCAAACAAACTAACCAAAAGGAATAAATAAGGGAAAGAAAGCTAGCAAAACAGTCACATCTATTTGGGAAGGACAAATTGCCAGAGTGACAACCCTCTCCCCTACATGCGTGTCGACTCCAGCTTTGTGAAACAGCAGTACCACGGTAGCGGGGTCAGCAATGGGCTTTCTGGAGGGGAAAAATATAAACAAACAAGCAAACCAAGGTAGGTTGAGTGTTCCTTCTGCAAAATAGAACAAGAAAAAAAAAAGCCACACCACTGAAATAAAGTACTGTACCCCAAGATCACCATTCAAAGTTGAGACAGTCTTTAGTCACCTGGAGTTAAATATTGTCTTCCTTCTCAGAAAACATTACGTTTTTCACCCCTCTGTTGTACATACAAGTATTAACACTGCATGGGAGAAAGTGGTATAGAAAAGAAGTGCATGTGTATGTATACAAGACACACACACACGCACACTAAATGTAGTTTTGGACATCAGGAATATTGTACAAATACACAATGTTTTGCCTCTTGCACACCTGCTATTATTGGGCAGCTATCAATAGGGAGAGAAGAAAAAGCCTTTTAACTTCATTGTTGTAGGAACATTTGTAGGAAGGTGGCCAGAGTAGAAAAGTGGAAGATATTTTGCTAGTAAAGAAATTAAGGTCTGTCATTCCTTAGTGGTTACAAATGTGCATGTGAGAATGTTCCTTTCACTACCAAATCCCTCAGCAATGTTTCTCTCTTTCTGTTGTACTTTCCCATAATTACTATACAATATTTGGAAGCTTGTATTTTCTCAGCAGTTACATAAATGGTTTCTGAGAGCGGCTGGGTAACCCAATAATGCTGACAGAGAATAGCCCTTTTATAAATCAGTTATACAATCACCAATTGCTGTAGGATTCTGGGTCTCTGGTTATGCTAGTGTGGGATCAACATGAGAACTAAGGACATCTAGTGGTAAAATACATGTTCATAAATTAAGAAATGAACAGAACATAAATGGGAGGTAGTATTAAAGGAAGGAGAAATCAGTGTCAGAGTCTGTTAATGTTATTCTCTTCAGAGCTGGAATAAACAGTCCCCTTGAGAGCAGTGACAGGCCCAGACCAAAACCCTGACTAAGAAGAACCCCAATCTTTGGAGTATTTGAAATCTCAACACAGAACTAGATCCAGATTTTGCAAACAGCACCTATCATTATGATAGATCAAACCAAAACCAAGGATCTGCACATCTTGAACTATGAGGTGTCCAGACACAGATTTTGTGACTTGAGCCCATCTCTAACTGAGAGTGACTCAGGGGATTATTGCTGAGATGGAGCCTGCAGAACCTGACATGACACTTGGTTGGTCCTCCAGGGTTAACTCCCGGCAAAAACAGAAGTTCATTTTAATGTCAGTAATCTGAACAAGCACACCATACAACGTGTAAGAGAAGAGTTCATTGCAACAGCAACTAATTGATGTCCACAAAGGCTTCACAGTGCTGGGATATATCAAGCAAACCCACTCAGACAGGGACCCCATGCACTAATCACAGAGTTACTAGCTTTAGTCACACATGAAATCAGCACCAGGAGGAATGGAATGAAATTTAACAGAAAGTAAATTAAGGCTCAATATGCACACACGCGCACACACACACAAACCCTGCATTGTCTGTTACTCTTGACAATATCTCCATCCTGCCTGGCAATCAGACCCATAACCCAGGAATCATTCTCTCTCTTTCCCCCAAATATCCAGACCGTTTCCAAATCTTTCCCCTTCTTCCATAATGTTTTTAGAATCCTACTTTTTATTGTCCAGACTCAAAAACTCTGACCAAGGCACTCCTCACCAGATGTCATAAATACTGTAACCTGCTCCTCTTCAGCTTCCCTGACACCAACATCACCTTCTTCCCGTCTGTATAAAGCACAACTGCTAAAGCCGTACTTCTTGCCTGTTCTTCTGGCCACATCCTCTTCGAATCCCTCTACTAACTTCCCCTCTTACACCACATGAAGTTCAAGTTTCTTGTTCCCACTTTCAAGGTCCTTCCCAGTTTTACTCCTCCTTCCTTATCTATGTCTGTCTTTTATCATGGCACCCCTGGCCCTATTCTCCTTTGCCAATGAGACCAGCCTAGACCACCTACTTCTCTACTCCTCCCCAAAACATCTTTGCAATTTCTTACACGCTGCTCCTCATCCAATGGATCCCCTCCCTGAACTAATCCATCCCTCTCCTTCTTTAAATCCTTCTCAAGACTCGCATCTGCCGCAAGGCCTGCAAGAAATCAGCCACTTTAAGATGGCTAGGTTGAGTTGGGGAAATAATGACAATGGAGATTGTTAAACATGTCCCATTAGTCGGATCTACTAGCAGTGCCAGTCTGGTCTATTTTTAGAGGAAGTCACCTGCAAGGGGTGCCATTTTATGCAGCCCACCATGCCCTGTCCAGAATTTTGTGAATGTCGAAGAGCCAACTACAGGTGGCCAAACAATTGCACATGCCTAGGACTAGCTCTCCCTGCTAGACCAGAGTTTCTTCACTTTCTGAAGAAAGAGATTGTCTCATGGATACTTGTCCTTCCAGCCTCCAAGTCAGGTTCTGATTCATGTTCACGACACTCCTTTGTGGTGACCATAGCCCCAATCCAACTCCTCCTGTAGCCAACGGAAAGACTGCCACTGACTGCACTGGGAGTTAGATCAGGCCCTCTAGTGCTTGGAGAATTTGTTGATGTACAGTTCATAGCATTAAAGTCAAAGGAGTTTTCTTTTCCCTGCTCTCCTTGCTGGCTCTCCAGCTCCACTCTAGACTGGCCTTGTGTTCTGCGTGACACAATGGAAACTCCATAGCAGAGAGTTCCTGTGGCTGTGCTCCCTCAGCGCATCTAAGCTCCAGAGCAGAGCAGCTCCTGGCACTCCCTCTACTAAGAACGGAAAAGCCTAATTGAACCCGAGTCTGGTAGACATATTTTGGTAGAGTCACAGTGATAACAGAAAAGGCCTGGTTTGCAATCACAGGTATTTCTAAAAAGGCTTGCACAACGAGCAGCCCAAGAAATGGCCTACATGACAAGATGTGGTGGAGCTGTGTGCGACAGGGAGCTAAAAAGGTTTTATTGCACCATATCTGTGGTTGTGATTGCCTAGAAATACTTTTTATTTCTACAATCCTGTGATAAACTGTATTTAGGGTAGGTAAAATGCTGTTGAGATGTGCAGTGAAGGTTCTGCAGTTGAAACTCCGTTAAAAATCCTGATTATAACAGACTCCAGTTCAGTCTCACATACCCGTATGAGCTCTGCAAGCTAACAGGAGAAAGAAGTAGCACAAATGTATTGTGTCCTTGAAGTCAATAGCCAGAATGCTAAAATGCACACAGGCAGTAGCTTGGTCAAAGGTTCACACAGTCACTTTTCTAACAGACCATAACTGCACTCGAACGATAACTTTCACTATGGAACAAATGCTATAAACAACACAGCCAAACCTGCAGTAAGGAGGGTAGCAGCAAGCAATCCCTTGGTCGTAAGCAACCAGTTTAATGTATAGATACCCCTGAATCAGAACTCCAAATCTGAATGAACACTCACCATCATTGTGGACATTCAGATCTGGATCTGAACTCTGTGGCTCAGGCCCACATGGCCAGTACTTTATAGTTCTCCCAATGTTGCTTCAATTGTCATGTTATTTAATCTTACAGCACATCCAGTAGACAGCTGATTTGGGGGTAGGAGAGATCACTTCAGAAATATTTCACTGGGTATGCACACAATGCTAGTACAGGCTAGTAGAGAGGAAGATTTTAACACAAATACTTAAGAAATATTTTAAATCTCTCCAGCCCTCACAGACTGTGACACTAAAGACCAGGAATGACATTGTGGCCAATAGTGATCTGCTGCATCCAAGCATTCTGCGATCAGTACAGACCTTAGAATGGCTCATTAGTGCTTCTTCAATAATGAATTCTGCATCGCAAGGTTAATTGTAACTATGTGCGCTGTCACAACCACCACAGACTGTTTAAATTAACAATCCAATCAATAATCTTTTCCAAACAATAGCAGAGATGATTTTGAGACAACAATAAGCACCAGCTTCCTTTTTTAAAAAAAGAAACAAATCTAAAAATATTTATGCTAAGCAAAAGGGATTTTCACCCAGTTTCAAAAGGAACATATAATCAGCATACAGTGCAACTGTCAAACAAGATTATGGTATTTTTCATTCTTATCCTCAACCTTGTATGTGTGGTGGGGTTTTTGTTTGCTTTAATCAATGGCATAATGAAAACCCATGGGGATCCTGGTTACCTTCTGTCAGTAGTCCATAAAATGTTCAGGTCTTTAAACAACCACAGCTAGATGGTAGAGGTAGAATGCCCAATGCTGCAGCCATCCCATATAGGTAATGGAAGTTCCACAGGCAAAGTAACTGCAGAAATCAAGCCCTTCGTTTTGCTAAGATGGAATCAGTGTTGATATAACTGGTGTTATTACAAGGAATTGGAGCAATTACTGAACATAAAAGGGCAAGCTGTAATTCTAATGGGAGATATCATGTAAAGTACAGATTCTGTCCTCACTCGTCTGCCTAAGGATATAGTTTATAATGCTTACACATGTGCACTATTGCCAACACCAAGCTTTAAAAAATCATGAGTCAGGACCCTGCAAAATTATGAGATTGTCTTAAAATGCATAAGATTTCTAAAAAATAATAATAAATGTTGGGTTCTTTTCGTTTGCATTCTGGTGTTTGCCTCTCAGGGTCTCATTCTGAAGCTTTCCTCAGTAACCATGAAGGCTAAAAACATAAATATGAGAAAGCCGAAATTCTCTATAGTCACAGGATTCCAGGAGCTGGAACTTTAAGAAAAAGCACCATGTGTCACAAGACTCATGATCAAATTGCAAGAATTGGAAAAACTGGGTATTTATTCTTGGCGTTTCCATAGCCCTTTCTATCATCAGAGCTCTTTTTCAAAATACTAAAGCTTTAATCATGCCAATATTTATGCATGTGAGTAATCCTAGTGACTATTCATGCACCTAAGTGTTTTCAGGATGAAGCCCTAATTCACTGATCATCACAATAGCCCTGTGTATTAGGGAAGTACTGTTATTCCCATTTTACAGATGGGGAAGCCGGGGCACAGAGAGATTAAGTGATTTGCCCAAGCCCACAGAAAGAATCAGTGTCAGGGCAGGGATTAAAACTCAGGAGTTTCGGGCTCCAAGTCCTCAGAACAGACCACAATTGAATTCAGCTTTTGAAATAACTGAAAATGTTAAAAGCATCAGTGCTGGATATTGTTACAACCAGCCAGTATTTTATTATTAAAGAAAGGGAGGAGAAAAGGAGGCACTAAAAAGCTTATTTCTGCCTCCTGGTGACATAAGAGTGAGAAAAATCTGCCTTTTTCTTTCAATGGAGTCACTATATGAATACGCACATTGCTGCACCCTACAGAGAGATCGTAGCCATTCTGCAGGCATGCAATACCAGTGCTGCAGATGCTGCTGCCCAAATGCTGCTCTGCTACAGAATGAGCCTTAAAGGGTTCTGGTGGCCTTAGTTAATAGACTAATTCGCTTGATTCGGTCAGCTAGCTCCAATATGCCAGTAATTGTAGAAGAATTAACTCCATCAGTAATTGATGGGGATCTGAGGCCATTCAGCTGTAGCAGAGTACAGCAATCTTCACCCCATAGTTTCTCCTTGACCAGTGTGGACAAAGCAAAAAAAAAGAAGAAAAAAAGAGAGAGAGAGAGAGATTCTGATGCCCTAGCACTTGGGAGGTGCAGGCAACTGCATTCAAGAGATTCATAGATTCATAGATTCTAGGGCTGGAAGGGACCTCGAGAGGTCATCGAGTCCAGCCCCCTGCCCTCATGGCAGGACCAAATACTGTCTAGACCATCCCTGATAGACATTTATCTAACCCACTCTTAAATATCTCCAGAGATGGAGATTCCACAACCTCCCTGGGCAGTTTATTCCAGTGGTTAATCACCCTGACAGTTAGGAACTTTTTCCTAATGTCCAACCTAAACCTCCCTTGCTGCAGTTTAAGCCAATTGCTTCTTGTTCTATCCTCAGAGGCTAAGATGAACAAGTTTTCTCCCCCCTCCTTATGACACCCTTTTAGATACCTGAAGACTGCTATCATGTCCCCTCTCAGTCTTCTCTTTTCCAAACTAAACAAACCCAATTCCTTCAGCCTTCCTTCATAGGTCATGTTCTCTAGACCCTTAATCGTTCTTGTTGCTCTTCTCTGGACCCTCTCCAATTTCTCCACATCTTTCTTGAAATGCGGTGCCCAGAACTGGACACAATACTCCAGTTGAGGCCTAACCAGCGCAGAGCAGAGCGGAAGAATGACTTCTCGTGTCTTACTCACAACACACCTGTTAATGCAGCCCAGAATCATGTTTGCTTTTTTTGCAACAGCATCACACTGTTGACTCATATTTAGCTTGTGGTCCACTATAACCCCTAGATCCCTTTCTGCTGTACTCCTTCCTAGACAGTCTCCTCCCATTCTGTATGTGTGAAACTGATTGTTCCTACCTAAGTGGAGCACTTTGCATTTGTCCTTATTAAACTTCATCCTGTTTACCTCTGACCATTTCTCCAATTTGTCCAGATCATTTTGAATTATGACTCTATCCTCCAAAGCAGTTGCAATCCCTCCCAGTTTGGTATCATCTGCAAACTTAATAAGTGTACTTTGTATGCCAATATCCAAGTTGTTCATGAAGATATTGAACAGAGCCGGTCCCAAAACAGACCCTTGCGGAACCCCAATCGTTATACCTTTCCAGCAGGATTGGGAACCATTAATAACTACTCTCTGAGTACGGTTATCCAGATGGTAGTATGCTCCCAAGTACTGCCAGTTCCAGTGAAGTAATGCATTCAAATTACAAAGAATATCAAATAGAATGAACCCTGTTTTAAGTGGTCACCCAAAGGGCCAAAAAACCTCTTGCATAATAGACATTGGGCCAAATTCTGCTCTGAGTTATGCAGCTATGACTCCAGCTGGAGTCAATGGGAATCGCATATGTGCAACTGAAAGGCGAATTGGCCTGTAGTCTATATTTGAAGTTCTCCTGGAAATGCTAGGGATGTTTTACAGTGGTTGTTCAGTCCATAATGCAGGTTTTACTGTATTCGTTCATACGCTTTCCAAGTGTTGTGCAGGATTGTAGTCCTGCAAATCCCAATTATCATTATGGGAGTGAGTCTCCTAGCTAAATACCTCCTAATCTGAAGCAAGTCTTTGAAAATCCTGTACCCCAGGAAGCTAACTAGCCAGATCTCTCTCTCTCTAGCCTTGACTATACTACACATTTTCCCTTAAAATTTCCCACCATGGCTACCATCCCCACCCCATATGTACCCTGAGAGTGCTAGCATACATGAAATGCTCGCAATTTTAGGTAAAGCTTAGGTAAAAATGTGTAGGGTAGACACAGCCCTTCTCTCGCAAGGCAAAAGCTCCAACATGACTGGCCATATATTTTTAACAATTCTTTGTTTATACTGATTGAACCAATCTGCTATCAATTATTCATATTTTTAAAGGGAAAAAATCCAGCACTTGTTGGGCATTAAAAAGTGCAAAACAAAAATACCTGCCGCTATTTGTACATGACCAACAGGCAAACAAACAAAAAACCCACAATGTTGTGAGCTCACCCCATTAACTAACATCCAGGAAACCTCTGATCAAAAGAAATCATGAGCTAGTAGCTAAGACAAAGAGCAAAGAGTTGGGAGTTCTAGGTTCTGTGCCCAGCCTTGCCACAGACTTCCAATAAGAGCTTGGGCAAGCCATTTAACCTCTTTGACTCAGGTTCTTCATCTGTCAAATGGCATTAATTATTATGACAGGAGTTTGGTGAGGCATAATTTGTTAATGTTCGTAGGGCACTTTGAGATCTCTGGAGACAAAGTGTTTTAGGTGCAAGATCTTTATTAATAGAGCTGATGAAATTACCAGTGCTAATTATTATCATAATTCATCAATGTTGCATAAATAATGAAGTCAAAAATAGATATGTTAATTTCAGCTCCATTATAAATACAGGTGTTGTGGGAAATAATCAATGTTTGCCAATGGTAAAGGACCAGAGATGTAAGGAAAATGTGTTTAAGCGTGGAAGATATTTATAGAGAAAATGAGGACTTAATCAACTGGGGTAAATTCTGCTATTACAGCCAAGCACCTTGACTGTAGAATTAACTGAGAGCAAAATTTGGCTCAAAGGATGTGTGTATTATAATATTATGTACATATCTGAGGGAGGAGTGGGGGTTGTGCACATACACACACACACACCCCTACCCAAGAGAGAGCGAAAACAATTCATTCTAGAAGGGTGTGCTCTGGAAGATTTATTTGCAACAGTTTGGGATGACCTGTATCACACACAAGTGGCAAAGTAATGAGTGAATTATTCAGGCGATATCAAAAGAGTGCCAGTAAAATGTTTATCCCACCTCAAACCATCATGTCTTCTGAATATGCTGCTATTTTGCACACAAATACCTTTAAAATGCTTTAGAGTGTTTTTAAATGGTTTTATTGGTACTTCTAAAACTCTATTCCCCTGTAAATCCAGACTTCCTTAGCACACATACTCCAGCTGTACAGGTCTTAATATACCAAATAGATTTTAAAAGCCTCTAAAATTACCTAAAATCACTTTAATATACATAACATGTCATAATGTGAGAGTTCTATATTTTGGGCTAGACCTCAGGGTACAAGTTCTGTATGTCTCACTGGACAATGGGAAGAGGAAGTTACTTACCTGTAACTGGAAGTTCTTTGGGATGTGTGGTCCCTATCTGTATTGCAAACACAGGTGCACATGGAGCCAGAAGTTTTCAGTAGCAGTATCCGTTGACCCACACATGCGTCATACATTGCTTCAGGCTCCAGGCAAAGTTATAAGGGGCCATGCAGGGTGATGCACCCTTAGACACCCTCTTACTGCTGAGTAGCGCAGTCCACAGCAGAGGGGATAGTGAGAAGGTATTGGAATGCAAATAGGGACCACACAGCTCAAAGAGCCTCCAGTTACGGAGTGCCAGGTCACCGCCTGTCATGTGTCATGCCAGGGGATGTCAACCAGGGAGGTGGAGGTGGTCGCATGTGCCCACGTGGAGTGGGCCTTAATCCTGTCGGGCAGCAGAATGTTAGACTGCTCATAGCACTCTGTTATGCATGTAGAGGCCCATTTTGATATGCGCTGTGAAGAGAGGGCTTGGCCCTGCGACCTCTCCGCAATGGCTACAAAAAGGCATGGAGGGGTGCGAAAGGTGCAGGTTCTGTCAAGGTAGAACACAAGTGCGTGGCGGACATCCGATGAGTGCAGGGTCCTGTCCACCAGAGTGGCGTGTGGCTTAGGATGGACGACTAGGAGGTGGCTGGAGTGGTTGAGGTGAAATTCCAAGACCACTTTTGGGAGAAACTTAGGGTGAAGGTATACTGAAACTCGGCCATCATGGGCATCAATTTGCTGACCCACCTAGCAGAAGTGATGGCCATGAGAAAAATGATCTTCATGGATAACTGTGAGAGGGAGCACATAGCCAGGGGCTCGAAGGGAGGTCTGGTGAGGGCAGAGAGTACAAGATTGAGGTCCCTGTGGGGGGGTGTAGGTTTAAGGAGCCATGGGAAGCTGTTCATCAACCCTTTCAGAAAGCGGGTGGTGGTGGATAAATACTGAGTGGGAAGAAGGCACTAAGTGCTGCCAAGTGGACTTGGACCGAGCTGGGGACGAGGCTTGAGATCTTAAAGTCCAGGAGGTAGTCCAGGATGGTGGGGTCTGGGACAGAGAGGTCACTGAGGGGGAGATCTGGACATTGCACCCAGGAGATGAAACACTTCCATTTCACTGCATAGCATGCCCATGTGGAAGCTCGTCTGTTGAGCGTAAGTATGTGCCGCAATGGTGTCGAGCAAGCATTGTCTACGTGCAAGCCCCATCCAAAAGCCAGGCCATGAGGCAAAGCAGGTCTGGGCAGGGATGTTGGACTCCATCCTGGTCCTGCATGAGGAGGTCCAGCAGCACAGGGAGGTGGATAGGGGGGTGGATAGTCTGAGTAGGGCCATGTGTCCATCCAGGTGGGCACCCCAACTGGCTAAGGAGTCATCCATGGTGAGGGTGGCAGGTGAGACAGGAGTGGTGAAGGGGGTGCCTATCAGCACCTTGGAGGGGTCAGTCAGTTAGGTGAGGGAGGCCCGGACCAGACATAGGACAATCAGTGTGGCATCCAGGTAGTCGATGTGGAGTCTGCAGACAGATAGGAGCCACAGCTGTAGACAGTGCATGTGCAGGCAGATCTGTGGGTTGCAGCCACTAGGGACATCAGGGCAGAAAAAGGCCCGAGCTGTTCCAGAATCTACGTGTGCCCTGATGAGGTGCTCCTTGTTTATACAGATGCCGAGAGCGCAGATGGCCAATGTCGCCTCTGTGAGGGATGGTGCCACCAGAAGCCAGTCATCTAAGTAAGGGAACACAGAGTACACCAGTTGTCTTAGTTGGCCTGCCACAACCACAAAGACTTCGGTGAAGACCCTTGGAGCTGTCACAATGCCGAAGGAGAGAACTCTGAAATGGCAGTGGTTATCGCCCACATGGAAGCGAAGAAACTTGTGGTGTGCTGGATGGACGTCAATGTGAAAATACACATCCTTCATGTGGAGAGCTGCAAACCACACCTCCTGTGGGAGGGAGGGCATGATGAAAGCAAGCGTCACCACACGGAAATTGATTTTCCTAATGAAAGTATTGAGTAGTCGGAGATTGAGGATCAGGTGGAATCCTCCTCCCTTTTTAGGGCTGAGAAAGTATGGAAAATAGAAGCCCTTGCTGATTAGGGGGTTGGGCACCAGTTTGATCGTGCCCTGTGCCAGCACAGGAGCCTGGGCGGAAGGGTGCAAGACCTGGGAAGGCAGATATGGGTGGTGGTAGGGGCCCAGAGCGGCCAGTGTGTCCATGGGGTTGGGTCCTGGGGGATACGGCAGGCCCCAAGGATATCCATGCCAAGGCAGCAGTGCAGGAGTGTACCGAGCCCGAGCTGTGCCATGACACAGGTGAGAATGACAGTTCCCCTGATGAATAGCCATCTGAGTTCAAAGAGACCTCCAGTAGCAGTGGAGCCGTCAATGTGGGCTGTCTGTGCTCAACCGCCAGGTGTGGTCTGTCAAAAGAGGAGCGGTGCATCCGCCAGAGTAGGGGGCTGCAGTACCGAGAACAGTGGAGGGGTGGATATGGCAGGTCTAGGTGCGCTGTTGGGAGCAGAGGTTAGATGCACCCAGGCATTCAGGGGATGTCTCTTGGACCACTGGAGCGTGGAGGCATGTGCAGTGCAGAATATGGAGACTCCAGTCACAATATGGGTGCATGCCATGGAGAGCAGTCTCTTCATACAGCTGGGACAGCAGTCACGGTACCAGTGCCTCCTCCTTCCTTTTAGCTTTACCCGCTGCATGGGGGAGCTTAGGAGGTGGCACGGTGTGGTCCATATGCGATGTATCACTCAACCTGGCACAGCTCAGGGAGGAAACACTGTGCTTAGGGGCAGCCTGCAACAGGGACTTGCTATGGTGCCCATGAGAACACTTACAACCCTCTCACTTGGACTTACCCTGCACCGGTGGTACTGATGGATCCGGGTAGGAGGCAGTGGGTAGAGAACTCCCCACACGGCTGGAGATCCTTCTCCATGAGGAACTTCCGGAGTCGCAAATGACGAGCCTCACAGGTCTGCGGGGGTGCAGACCTCACAGCACTCAGCAAGATAGACCTCCCCCAAGCAGTACTAGCGGTAGCGGTGCTCGTCACTCACTGAGAATGAGCAAGGGCACGACCCACAGTTTTTGAACCCCAGAACTTGGGGCATAGTCCCCTAACGAAGTCAAGACAGACCCTAAGCAGGGCAAGACCAACCATACTAACTAACTATGAATTATCTACACTATTAAGAAAAACTAAACTAGCTACGTACATAGACGACAAGCATAGAGGAAAGAGGATTCTGACTCCAACCACGCAGTGGTAAGAGGATCTGAAGGCACGTGGCCACAAATGGCCTCTTATAACCTCAAGCATGAGGCAACATACAACGCACATGCGGGTCAACGGACTCTGCTACTGAAAACTTCCAGCTCAGTCACATGGCGCACATGTGCACCGAGTTTGGAATACAAATAGGGACCATCACTCGAAGAAGAATTTCCCCTTTCCACTGGTATCAAGCTGCCATGTAAAATCCTGCAGTTGTAACAAACAGCATCAGACGTTATACCTGTCACTGATGCAGAATTTAATATTGCACATTCTGCTGCCCTGGAGCTAGGGCCACAGTAATATGGAGGACGGATTCCACATTTGATGGGGAAAGGAAGAAACACTTCCTGATTGGGTTGCTTAGGGTCTCAAACGTTAAATACCTAGGGGACAGTTCAGTGACTGATGTAAATTAGAGCAACTGCGAGGCTGCTCTAACTTACAGCTGCCTGCAGCAGCCACCCAAAAGACTGTTGTGGCAGCCAGAGATCTCCAGAGCACAGTGCATTCTAGCTAAGTCCTATCCTTTGACTTGCTATTGTACTGGGGACTGAGAGGTTGGATGGTGTTTCAGCTGCTTAGGCCATCCTTAAGAATGCTTTGTGCAAAGCAGCCCTACCATAGCTGAGGATCTGGCCCTGAGTTTCGAGTTGCTCAGAGGTTTGGAATATTACAAGCAGTCAAGGGGAGATGGTGTACTGGGCAGAATGCAAGTGAAGGGCAAGGTGCACGATAAAGGCTTATCACCTGGCTCTGCAATTCACAAGAATAGCTTCACCACTTATGTAAAGTTATAGAGCGATATAGATGTGATGCACCTGAGTCTTCTCTGGTGTACACCAGTTTACATCAGTGTAACTCTATTGACTTCAGATTTGCACCTGCATAACTGTGATCAAAATCAGACTGTGTATAGAAAGGTGGCCCTGCTTCTCCATTGCTTTGCACCTTGGGTAGACGCAAAAAGCTACCATTCCTATTTGCACACAGTACACAAGGTGCAAGGCAGTGGAGAATCAAGCCCAAGTCATACTTGACACAGTTTCTCACGGAGCAATAAGAATATGTTCTGCTCACTGATTAGCATGTCCAGCTTCCTGACAACAGAAGGCCTGATTCATTCCTGGAGTTACACTGTTGTGAAGCTGGGGTAACGGAGTGGTGAAACAGGCCCCAAAGAGGTGTAAAAGTGGAACCTGACCTCAGATCCATTGAAACCATTGTTCTCCCAGAATTTCCCATCCTGAATCAAGCAATGTTCTGCTTCCCTCTTTCCCAAACTGACCCCTATTAGACACTGCTGGCTGCTAAGCAAAATGGCTATTTCTTGCCTAAGAAAAATAACATGGGAGCACTCAAATGACCTTGTATTGAAGTCTCAGCTCGTTACTGTACTGCATAAACCGTCCAACACTGTACAATTCCTGGGGGTGATTTAGGTCAGCGCGACCTCCAAAAAAACCACCAGCCCGCATCACAGTGTGCATAGCATTATGGGTAATGATCTGCTAATTGCCAAAAGGCGGTTAGGCTGCTTACCAATACCACAGGAAAGAAACCGCCTTAAGGCACTGCACAGATTCTGTACACCAGGGCTTTCAGTAGCAGGAACACAGATCCTAATAACTAAAATAATACAACTTATAAAGTATGGCAGAGAATGCTATTGCTACAGTGCTGATGTTCTACACCCAGCAGATGTATGTATTGGCGAATGTGCTGTGTAAAGCATTCCTAGCACTGTATTCCTTTCAATACAAGATGTTTTCTCTATTTAATAGTCTAGCAAAGTGAGGAAGTGGTAAGATGAAAGGGTGGACGAAGGAGGTAAGCTGCCTGTCCAGACAGGGTGAATCTCCACAACCTGGAAAGACAACGCATCACTTGTGTGGGGGACCTTGTTATTATCCCTCAACAAACTGCAGTGGAAAAAAACTCCAGCACAGCTCAGACCTCGTCACTATGCGCTGCAGGCTCCCCAGCCAGGCCAGCTCACACACCAGAGAGCTTTCAGTCAACTGGCAGGCTCACTAACCCTTTCAAAATGAGCAGTGAAGCAAAAACACTTGTTCATAAACACTAAAATAAAGGATGGAGGGTTGAAGTGGTGTTTTGTTGAGTTTTTGTTTGTTAGTTAGTTAAATCCACTCTTCCCAGTAGATTAAACACATCTGCCCTATAGCCTATTTACAACATTACTATCCTAGGGGAGCCAGAGATTTCCAGCGGTATTGTTATAATGAAAGGAATGCTGTAGTGTCTAAGGTGTTTGGGAAGCCATGGACTGGGTATCCTTTTGTCAGTGTGTGAAAAAGAACCTTATTTTTAAAATAAATATGATCCCCACCCTTTCTATACGAGCAATAATCCTGCCATCTGTTAGAACCAACAGCCCTGACTGCTGCTGCCCTAATACCTGCTCCTTCTTCAACATCACTGGTGTTAAACTACTGTGTTAATACAAACAGACAGCAGCATGTCTGCAGGGGATTCTAGTGCTGTCCAGCATACAGATACATTTAAGGTAACCCTTGAAAATAACAGTTTTCTAGGCATGCACTGGACCCTGGTAATGCCATCTGTTCCTGAAAGGGGGAAGAAGGGGTCCTAACCAACACTGCACTGCAATTTAGAACTAGCCTGACAAGCTGATGGGACCAAAAGTGTCACCCACATTTCAGGCACTGAAAACACCTCTTTTCTAAGTTGGTATTTTACATTCCAGGGATGATTTTTGGATAGAATTTTATAACCATTTTGTTGTTGCTATAAAAATTCTGTTTTTAAAATTCATTTCTTCACAGGACTTCCCCCTCTCTCCCACCCCTTCTGAGGTGGTTTGGCTTTTTAAAAAAATACTCTACCCTACACTGTTTTGTAACGAAGACTTGCAGTGTTGCAAGTAGACCATTGCCCCAGAACACAATTTTTGCATGAACTTAATATTCGTAAAAGGTGAAGAATGACAACCCTGAAGCCCCCTATTTATCCACAAAACAGGCTTTGCTACACTGACCTGTCTCAAACCTGAGCTGGAGGGACCATCGGTAGTGGTGAGAGCATCAGCTGATTTCTGAGGGCCTTTCAGTCCTTGGCTTATCTTCTCAGACTTCCAACAAGGGGGGCACTAGTGGTGATGCACCACTGAAATTCCACTTACGCCCATAGGAGCTTCAGTGGTACAAAGACCTAGTCTCGCTGAACAGGGGTGATTTCATCCATGTGCCACAAAACAGCCATCAGATAAGAATGACTCAGACACAATTGAGTGGATTGGTTTTTAACTTGTGAATTTGAAGGGGGAAGTATCTTATCTGTCTTCTCAACCAACCAATTCTCTTCCTAGAATGCATTAAGAACAGCTCAGAATTAAGTTACTAGACAGAATGGTTCCCAAAAATTCAAATCAAAGGGCAAACTCCACAGAAATTATTTAAATTTCACTATTTAATATTAAATAAACTGCAGAAATAACTATGTATAAGACATTATGCCATTGCACACACTAACCTCATTGCCGTTACATGAGGTAACTATGTATCATACAGGTAGATAAATTCAGCACAATGAGTAAATGGCTCATAATCTACATAAACAATATACTGTAAATGTAACAGCTCTGGCTTTCCCATGCAAGTCTGTTGAACTGCCTATAATTTATACTATTGCTAATAAAGTCATGTAATTGTATACTCCAACATAACTAGCACCACATCACTCAGCTAAACAGAAAGAAAAACAATTCTGAGTAAGTTACTTCATTCATTCATTTAAATAGACTCCTTCATCTAGTGTGTGTGAGTGAGAGAGGGAGAAAATATATTATATATAAACATACTTGTCATTGTTTGTAATGTAATCTTAGAAGCTGGAAAATAAAATTGCATTGTCATTTTTCCATTCTCCATTTTTTAAACACTTTGGTTTTCCTCTCTTGCCAATGGAACATTGGTCAACATGGCTGCCTTTTATTTACTTCTCCATCAAAATATCATCATTTAGTGGGACGTGCTTAGTTAATCACATGCTGCAACCAGCAGGGGGCGCACAAACAGTGATTTCAATAAGTCAGGCCAAAGTGGTGGTGGTTTCTGTTTTTTGGTGGAAAAATGGCAGACTAACATACATTCATTTGTTAGATCCCAAATGACCTTCCCCACCAGAACAACAAGTCAAAAGGTCAGTCATATTTTAGGCTTTAACAAGCTAATAGCATTCCTTTAATGTATATAAATGATATTTCATATCAGCTAAATATCACATTTGATTAAACAAGCAATTAGCAAGTGCTACAGCAGCGGACATAAATGCTTACAGTCCACTCAGCACCAAAAGGAATTACTGAAGAGGCTATCATGCAAATTAAAATGAAACACTATTTTATTTACTTATTGGCTTGTCCTGTTGGAATTAGTTGTAGCTCTAATGCCCCGATGCAGTTTTAATTTTTTAACTGCTAGCAGGCTTGGTAATGGGCAGTTCTAGTCATGACAAAGGGCCTGAGGGATTTTCTCATAGAGCCCGCAGGCTTGCAAGTTTCTGAATGTCTTTGAATCCAATTACATTTAATGGGAGTTGGGGGTACTCAGCACCTCTCTGATAGGGTTCCTAGGGAGCTGCATCCAGGTACCAAAGAAGCCTTTGTAAGAGAACTAGTGCTAGGACCCTTAAATACAAGAGGGCTTAATTCTTATTTACATAAGGCTCCTTTACACTGCCAGAACAGAACGGCAATATTCCTAGAACAGTGTAAAAGGGGCTTTGGGGCCAGATATTTTAAAGGTATTTAGGTTCCTAGTGGGAATTTCAAATGTGCTTAGTTGCCTAACTCCCATTGAAATCAACAGGGAGCCTGCTGGGAAGAGGGCAGGTGACAACTCTCCAGAGCAACCAGATGAGGCCTGGGAGAAGAATCTGCAAGAAGCAGAAGCCTGCTGAGGAATATGGCTCAGCTGAGGGACCTACAGGGAGCAGAAGCCTGCTGGGCACAAAGCCCCAGCTAGAAGGGGTGCAAAAGACTGCATTTGGAGGGAAGGCTATAAGGAAGGAAACCCTGATAAAGGACTGGAAAGGTGTTTAACTAAGGAGGAGGTTTATATGGCTGCTGAAGCCCACTATAAACTGAAATGACTAACTGAGCCTAGGGAAGATGGCTGAAAGGTTTTGAGTGTTATGTTATAGTAATAAGCTACACCCAGAAGCAGAGCAGTATTGTGGAAACCCCAGGATTTATGATGGAAGGAGAAACTGAGATCCTGCTGCAGAGGGTGTTGTATGAAGTTCTGTGTCTGGCATATAGTTGTTTTACTGGGTATCTGTTGTTTACTGTTGTTTTACTGGGTATCTGACACTTACAAAAATAAAAACATCCTTTGTTACTGTACAGCTCTTGACTGCCTCACATCATATGGGTTCCTCTCACTTACGAGAGTTGGCTTCAGTCATTGTACTTGCTACTGAGATTAGCACAAAAGTAACTAATGCCTGTTACCTGGTGAAAGAAATGTTTAACATCTTAAATGAAGTCTCCAGTAATATTGACATAATTCTGGTAGTGCTCTTTTTAAAACCTCTAATCTGTTTCAGGGAAGCTGGTTATACGGGAAGAACATGCTCCTTCTCCTCCCAAAGCACTGCATGGTGAAGTCACATTGCTGCTGATACTATGACAGAGACCCAGAGGCTGATGAGGCAGACTGGTTCAGTTCAAGGGTTCAGTTCAAGCAAAAAATGTCTCAAAGGATCACAAACATTTAGGAGAACATAGATATGAACTGGAAGGTCTCTAATAGGGAATTTGCCGTCAGAGATGGTTAAGAATAGCATCAAGAGGCAAATTATCTCTCTGGCAAAACCAACGGAGATATGTCCTCCTCTTGCCAGGCGGAGCTGTCCATCAGCCAGGAGTTCAAAGGAGGACTGTCCCCTTTAGGAATTTGCCAAAACATCTGTTGCTTTCATGCAAGCAGCAGCAGTTCAGAGAACTTCAATCCATCATTCAACTTTCACTGTTCAAAATATATCATTTTTTCTGTAGCAGCTTCATAACTGGACCCTGTCTGTAGGTCACTCAATACCACTCCATATATTTTAGACAATTTTAAACTGAAACCCAGTCAGCAGTTTCTAGTTGTATTGTGGATGATGATATTAACGAAGACAAAACTGTGCTCCAGAAATCTAGATTTTTTTTAAAAGAAGGTGGCACACTTCCTTCTCATGGAAGAATTAGATGCCAGTTGGATGAACAATCATCCAAATCATAGTTATGGTAAGTACTTTTCTAGACACAACCAGTGCATATCATGGGAGTACAAATGCATTGGGGTCTTTTAGAAAACAATGAAGAAGTAAAGCAATGCAATAAAGCAGGGGTGGCCAACCAGTGGCTCCGGAGTCACATTTGGCTTTTCAGAAGTCAATATGCAGCTCCTTGTATAGGCACCGACTCCGGGGCTGGAGCTACAGGCGCCAACTTTCCAATGTGTTGGGGGGTGCTCACTGCTCAACCCCTGACTCTGCCACAGGCCCTGCTCCCAACTCCACCCCTTCCCACACCCTCTCCAGAGCCTGCCATGCCCTTCCCCCTCCCCCCCGAGCCTCATGCATGCCACAAAACAGCTGATCAGGAGGTGCTGGGAGCAAGGGGTGGGGAGCTCATGGGGGGCTGCTGACATATTACTGTGGCTCTTTGGCAATATACACTGGTAAATTCTGGTTCCTTCTCAGGCTCAGGTTGGCCACCCCTGCAATAAAGGGTAAGTCCCTTGTGTCTTATCATATGATGGCCTCATCAGAACTAGGATTAAATTGTTTTAAATGTCCGGATTTGGTGGAGCAAAGGAAATCACATTTTACACTGTTTGCCATGGAACAATAGAGAGCTTAAACAAATACAAGCCCCAATTCAGGAAATCGGCGCTGTTCCACTGAAGTTAATTCAGTGCTTTCCTGAATAGGGACGCTTTAGTGAGTAGGGAACTTTTAGTGACTCGGGCTCCTGGTCAGGGAGCATCAAAAAGGGGAATGAGAGGTTAGGTCACTTCAAAAGAATATTAAAGGTTTTGTTTGGGAGAGTAGGAGACATGCTCCCTCATTCCCCATTGGTTTGATGGTTCTAATTACAATCGGGACTCTCAGTTTTAGGAAGAAAATATTAACCAAAAAAAGACTTCTTGCAGGTATGGAGAAGCAGTGGGAATAAACCAGAAATTGTACACTAGTAAAACATTAATATAGGCCAAACCAACCAACAATTTTTTTACACAGCTAGTCGACTATGTCATCACAGCCCTCAGCTGTACAGCCCTCAGGATAAATCTCCACATTAATTGGGAGCAGTGCAAGACTCGGTGGACATGAGGAGGCAGATGAGATGCAACTGGAAAAGAAAATGTTTCTTTCTACCCTCTTCTGACCATTATCACCAGTGGGAGAACCCCTCTAGAGTAGAAAAACAAGATATATTTATTTAACACTTTCCTACTCTAGACAGGGCCCAAAGGTGCAATCAAAAGTAACACTGCTCAGGAGCTTGGAGGGAACCTGAGCGCCCTTAAATCCTACATTGTTTCTGTAGAATTAAAACTTTCATCTAAATAAAATTATGTTTCTGGACCTTATGATTTTAAAACAGCCTTCTATATGGGAGCTCTATGCAGAGCTATCTTCCTAAGACTAACAGCCTAAAACAGTAGCTCTACAGTAGTGGGAATGGATGGGGCCTTAATAAAAGTCTAAGAAGGCCAATTTAAATGCCAGCTTTCACTCCTGATCACTTTAGCAGAAATATCTAACTCATCTACTTATCCACAATTACTGAACACAGTGGCAGAGATGATGGGGATGGAGCAGGGCAGGGAAAGACGGCCTGTATCAATTTAACAGAAAAGGTACAGTGCTATGTGCAGTGGAGTCCTGTAATAACATCTGTTCTCTCCTTGATTTGTTAGTGGCTAAGCCTGCCCTCTAGCTAAAGTTCCCTGTCTAAGACAGAAGCGAGGGCAAATGGAAAAAATCACTGGGCTTCCTACCCTTTGTCTAGGGAGATACAAGGGAATGATTTTTCCCTTCAGTTTTCCTCTCTCCTTGTCAAGGATCAACAGCTGTGTACGGTAGTCCACCCTCCTACTGATCTTCCTGCTGGCTGCATGTTCGGTTCAGCACATTAGGGAGCTGGAAATGATCTAGGATGCAGGCACATTGCAGCTGAGGAGAGGAAGAGCAGAGACTGCTATGATCAAGGCTTTGGGAAGGGGAACAGGGATTTGCTATGGCAAATCCTCCGCCCTGCCCAGATATGGGGCAGGGAAGAAGAGCATCCGCTACCTAAAATCCCTCTGGAAGAATAGTTTTGTGGGTCTGAAATCAGGTAAAGGGGGAGGATGGGTGGTGCCTCCAAGAGTGAAGCCCAGAGAGAGGCAACTGGAAGTTGCTGGGCAAGGGGGGTTAAAAAGGTACTAAGGGTCAGATCCTAGAGTTTGCTATAACGACCCAAAACAGCCTTAGAGCTACCCTAGTAGGCCAGCTGGGGGATTCCACCAGCTCTGTGCCAATCTCTCTCAGCCCCCTCCTAGCTCCAATGTATGGGATGTGCCAAGAATGGGAGGGGCATGGCCAGAGTACAACACAATGGCACCTTGATGGCCATTACAGATGTGTAACTTGCAAAAGCCTTTAGGTTGCTCTAAATTTTGTCAGGGGCCAAACTGGCTCCTGGCAGCTACAGTGACTGGGGGAGAAAAGAGGTGGCTTAAAAAGCACCATTCCCTTCAAAACTTTTTTCACCAACATTTTCAAGTCCTCTCCACCCCCAATGGACACAGGAATCAAATTAGTGAAAGAGGCTATACAACTGAACAGAGGATGGTAAGCTTTCCATTACAGGGATATTAGCTCTACTATATTGGAGGATTTAAAAATTCTATAGTCTCATTCTCTATGGGGTTTAGAGTAATTCCTACACAGTCCTACTGGATTCATCCCTATTAAATTCTATAGAGAATTATTGGATTTTCTTCTTTTTGCGATATATTATTTATCATTAAGCCCAGTTTTGGTTTCACTACTCCAGGGGCTCTGTTCCCAAACATCAAAAGACCACTTAAGAATTGCACCCAACTGCTACTATTGCATGCAGCCGTGAACACTGAAAGTGCCTTCTGTAACCTCTTCTGGTAGCTGAGAGTATGATGGGGGACAGGGAAACCCAGCAGAGTTTCAGATAAATGACAGCACAGTCAGGGCCGGCGCGCCCACTAGGCGACCCTAGGCGGTCGCCTAGGGCGCCAGGATTTGGGGAGCGGCTGGCAGCTGCCACCCGCCTCCGCGACTGAGCTGGGAGCCAGGGGGGTGGCTGGCCGCGGCTGCCTCCCGCCTCCCGGCTCCGCGGCTGAGCCGGGAGCCGGTGGGGGGGCGGGTGCGCGGCTGGCCGTGGCTGCCTCCTGGCTCCACAGCTGAGCCGGTGGTGGGGGCAGCTGGCCGAGGCTGCCTCCCGCCTCCGCGGCTGAGCCGGGAGCTGGCGGGGGGGGGGGGGGCGCGGGCAGGGGGGAGGCTGCCGGGAGGGGGGGAGCCATGGGGGTGGGGGAGGAGCTGGCTACCTCAGGGGGCAGCGGCGTTAGCTGGGGGGGGGGCGGCTCTGGGCTGGTGCAAGGAAGTTTCACCTAGGGCACGAAACTTCCTTGCACCGGCCCTGAGCAGAGTTATCAGAGGAAAAAGAAACAAAGAAAAACCTACCTAAAAAGGCTACTGCTCCCAGCAGACCTAAAACAGTCACCTCTCTCATTCCTTCCCCATCACCCCACCCCAAAATGTGTGTGCGGAAGGAGAGGTTTAATGTTTACATTGTGAAACAACAACATTAACCAAAAGCCTGAAACTGGCACCTAGATACTGAAGCGATGGCACATTAGAAATGTGATGGATAGGTTCTGAATTTTAAAAAATGATGTAATCAATTAAAAATCTATGCTAAAGGGGGCAATGTCAAATAATTTTGACTCTGAATTTGACCTACTTTAACACAGTTGTATTAATCTCAAGGGGAAGGTCCTCCAAATACATACACATTTAAGATCCATTGCTATTGCCAAATGATGGAAAACAATCATTCTTATTTACATGGGCCCTACACAAAAGCAGTATTTTATTCTCTCCTCTGCCTACCTCCACAGAAGCAAGTAACAAACACTGTTCCCAAAATCCAGCCAACAGAGAAAAACAAGAAAGCTGTGTTAATTTCAAGCTTCATTAGCAAATACAAAACAAAACCCAAGGACAAAAGTCATCATTTACCAAATGGAAAAGGAAAACAAAATCAATAGAGAAGGAAGTTTTATTTTAAGTCTTGAAGAGAATATTGTAAACAATGGAGAGCTTAAAAAAGTGTATGTACAGCAAGTATATCTGACAGTGGGGTTCTTAGATGATAGTGTGCACTAAAAAGATACTGTGGAATTTGTTGATAAAGTAATATGTACAGAGAAATATACAATGGGGGCATCAGAAGGAGACTTTTATTTAACAAGAATATTACACAAATTAAATCCAGACCCTACAGTTTTAGAAGTTTCATTACAGTTTTGCATCTTGTTATATTTTAACAGAACAAAACCCAATTATTTTTAAAGGCAGTTTAACAACTGCAGATTTCAAAAAAACTGGCAGTGTCCTGCTCCTGCTCCCATTGATGGTGATGTAAGTTTTGCCATTGAATTCAGTGGGAGCTGGAGTGGGATCTACTGGTGATGTTACATTGCCTACACCTGCAGATTTGGTCCTAGTTGTTAAGAAGAGGAGGGGCTCCTCCAGATCCTGCATTCCTAACACACCCAAGATTCCCAGTGAAGTCAACTGAAGTCTTGGGTGAGCAAAAAACAAGATGAAGGGTCAGGACCTTCATTATCATCACATATGCTACCACCTTCTCATCAATGGCAAAATAACAAGTTCTCCCCGTCCCCAGATGCCTTTGATAAATAAATAATTTAGTGACTAAGCAGAGATGACTCACTGGATGAGGAGGGACAAGGGATTTCAGGCCAGCTCTACACTAGAAATGTTTTCTGGCATAGTAATGTCAGTGTGATTGTTTTGCAATATTTCTATATTGACAAAGCCCGGTTATATGATCATAAAGATGCTTTTGCCCGTATAGCTTATTTTGCTTGGGGAACTGATACCAGCTTCACCAGTAGCAGCTATAATGGCAAACCTTTTCTAGTGTAGATTAGGCCTCAGGTTCAAATCCAAAGCCTTCTTTAGGAGACTAGGCTGTCCTGTATCTTTAATTTGAGACATTAAAAACCAGACTGCACAAAGCACTGTAGGGAACAGTCTTGCACTGGCCCCTGGAGATGGACTGGGTAACCAAATAGGTCCTTCAATTCATCTATGAATCAAAACATCTTACCAGGCTGAGAAGATGAGTAACAGTTTAAAATAAATGTATGAACTCCTTCCTTCCCACGCACACTCCATAAAACTAAATTTAGGGTTCTACACATGGCACCTCACACTTGCCTCCTCCTGAGTCACCCCAGCTGTTTATTTCTGAGGTACTTAAAAGAAGTTCTGCATGCCTTTGAATGTCCAGTAGTTCCCAAATTAGGGCTCAATTCTGCAACGGCACTGCACTTGGAGTGCAGGGGACTTCCACTGGGAGATTCCACGCCCAGAATGCTTGCATGCTCAGGCCCTTAGATTGCAAGCAGCTCTCAGAATGAGCTGCTGAGTTACTAAAATGAAATGTAGCACTGCTGTAAATTGAGTTGTTCCTTTTTTAAACCTCTATTTTCAGCAGCAATATTTCCCAGAACTGGTAAAGCCAAAACTTGTTTCACTCTATAGAAAAGCTACATCAATATTCCTTCCAGCCTGGACACAAAAACCGATAACAAGAATTCAGCCTTTGGGTCTGTTCTTTGCTTTTTTCAACAGTATATTTGTTCAGATTTGTGCCTACCACAGTAAAGCAAATAAGCTTTAAATATCTCACAGGGAAACAGTACCAAGAATTTAGCAGAAAGTAAACCAGAACAATCTTCACTTACCACATCCAATTTGCAAAAAATAAAAATACCCAGCACATGTATGAATGGCTTCTTTAAAGTAAGAGAGAGCAGAGTTGATCTTTATTTTCATAATTTAAAAAAAAGTTTTTCCTTAAAGTAAATATTCAGTCTTTATTTTACATTAAGTGCTTTTTTTTTTAATTTTCATGTCTTCACAAAATTGCTTTTAAATTTTGAAGTAAACTGTATTTTAAACAAAAATACTGTGCAACTTGAGCACTTCTTTTCTCTCTTAAATATTGAAATAAATAAAATAGTTGTCTTTTTTTCAGTTTGTTTGTTTGTTTTTCAGTCATTTCTATTGTAGATCAATTCCAGTTTGACCTGGGTTTACACACACGCATAAAGGACAGTGAAATCAAGACGTTTAACAAAGAAAAGGTTTTCTTTGTATTGCACAAGCTTAGGGCATCCCAAAACTTCTGAGCAGGTGCCAGCCGGCTTTCCACAGTCCAGGCTCCTGTCCCAGCTGGGATGGGTTGGGCAAGGAGAGGAGAAATATCAAAGCATTCTGGCTTCTCTTGGCCTTCTTCGGAAATGGCTTGCTTGAAGGATGCTGGAGTCCATGAGGGCAGGGCAGACTGCAGAGGGAAAGGCAATACAAAATAAAACTAAAAAACCCCAAACAGACAAAAGAGCAATTCTTCAAAAAGAACAAAAGCAAAATCTTCTAGTTTGGCTCCCACTCCACTTCAAACTTTTAAAATATAGTTAGACAAATCTCAGTTTCCATTGAATGTGGGTGTCCTAAATGAATACCAAGAGAAGATAAACGGGACATGAAGGGGTTACACCCAAAAAATCCCCAAATATTGTGAGCTTTTTACTGTGAACATGTAGTTACATTTCCCCTCATTACTCATCTCCTACAACTGCTTCTTCACTAGTGGTTATGACCTTTGGCTTATGAGATCCTGAGCTGTTTAAGTTATCACTAATCATTTATATAGAGCCACATGTGTATGAAAGGCAGGAACACATGTTCGCTACCCTGAGGAGTTATGTGATGCCAACCAAATTTTAGAACTCACACACGTATGTGGTGGTGACAGCCATGTGATAATTCTGGAACAAGTGAAAAACTGAATATCACACCTGCACTCCACCCACTAGTTCATCTCCCCTGGGACTAACTCCTGTATTCCAAACCTCTGAGCAGTGTCAAACGGCCACTACCATAGTCAATCACTAAAATATTTCCCCAAAATGTGAAATCCATGCATCTCTCACCCCCAAAACTGCAATGGTCATTTAGGAGTCAAAACCTCAGAAACTATTGGTGACAGAAAGAGCTGCTGGGGGACAGGGGAGTTCCCCTTTCCTTCTGGACACACCACTCATTTCTAGTTCCAGTAAATTGAGAGATATCAGGCCTTAAAATCATGAAACCTGAAGTTTCAAAATTATATTATAATTTCTCTTCTTTTTCATGATACTAAAGACAGATAGAGGGATATGAATAATAGTGCCAACTCAGTTGTTTGAACTCTAAAACATTTCAAAAGTTTTTTCCCTATGAAATAAATATTTTACACACACATGAATAATTACAACCTACAAATAAATACAAAAAACAGGAAGAACAGGGCTTATTGAAAGCATCAATTTATGTTACAGTAAAACACATACTGGGCAGATCTTATTTAAGCAAAATTTCCGGCTGAGTCAATAAGACATTTGCCTGAGGAGTAGGCTAAGCAAAATTGATTGCCATTAGCAATGAGCCTAGGCCAAAGAATTTGGATCAGGATCCACATTTTGAACACTCAGAGTTTGGGGGTGTTTAGATCAGAGATTGTGTTTAGACCATCTCTAATGGTCATGAAAACAATTCACCAAATTATGGGACAACAGCAGCGGGAGAATGTATTCATAACAGATGGTGTCCCAGAACCGGCTGGGCTCAGCCACTGTCTGGATGCAGCTCTGATGTGTTCCACGCATCAGCAGGCAGCAATCTGAGCCTCTGTCTCCAACCAAGAATCAAAATAGAGAGCTGTAAAATGGCAAATTTGAACTCAAAATGAGAAACTAATGTAAAAGCTTAAAGACAAAACAACATGCAGGGGGTTACTTACGACAAACTAAATACCGCATCTGGAAACAAATGAGCATCTCACATTAACTAGTGTATTTACAGTGCGATTTGACTGCAGTAGCAGAAACTAACCCAGAAAGCCCACTGCTGATCCTATTGAAGCTAATGGTGAAACTCTGATTTCTGTGGCAGCAGAACACAGGAGACACTATAAAATGTGAGCTGCTCATTTGTTTCAGTAGGCAATATTTAGTTTGTTGTAAGTAATCCTCTCATAGTTGCTTCATTTTGAACTGTATTCGATATACAAAGAATAAAAATACAAGTCATAAAATCAGTAAGGAAGGGAGAGGGAGGAAAATATGAGCTAATTTCATTTCCATCACTTCTTTGCCACTTGCCCAAATAAAGCTCATGTTACACATTTATTTCCTAGCATTATATCAGCGAGGCCCATGTTAATTCCCCACCCGCTTATGAATCACCCGATTAACAATATTCTGTTTAAGATTTTAAACTGTCATCTTCCAGTAAGAGGCAAGTTCCATCCCTGTTAAGCAGCCCAAGTCTGTTGACCCAGGCTGGGGAGTTCGCTCCAAAATGTTGTGTAGACATACCCTGAGGTTGTAGGGTACAACATTTCCCTCGGGTTTAAGAGATTATTTCCCTCCCCCAGCCCCACAGATACACCCAATTTATGAGCTGGAATTCAAGTCCAGAAACTCTCTTTATGCCTTCTTGGTTTGGTCAGTGGCTTGCTTTTCTTGGGATACACGACTAGGACTGTGCAACTCCCCCACCCCTACCGAGAAGTCCGTGGTGCTGGTGGTGTCAGACGCCTCCTTTTTCTTCTGGCTAATTACAGCTCCTCTCACATATTCTCTGCCTTCAAACTACATGTGATCTGACTCTCCTCTCCCCTCTCCTACGAGAGTATCAATTAGCACCCTTGTGGACTTGCTTATGCTTTCATCTCTGACCTCTATGGCCAACCCTCTTCCCCTATTCTCAATCCCATGCCTCAACACCATTCAACACTCCTGGGTGTATTTAACTTCTATTCCAATGATCACTTCCATAGTCACAATTATGGCCACTCTCCCAGCCTGGTTTTCACAAGGCACTGTTTCCTCTCCCATCACTACATTTTCATTTCCTCTCTGTTATCATACCTTTTGTTCAGCATCACTGTCCGTGACATTCAATCTCCAGCAATTTCTCAGATTCCTCTACTGCTCTCAACTCTCTCCTCCCTTCCTTGACTGTCCTGCACGCTGCATATTGACTCCATGACCACAGCCTTCAACTCCAGCTTCTCCTTCATGCTCCACTCCTACACTACACTCACACTGCTCAGCCTGTCCTATTAAACCCTGAGCTGCAGCTCTCTCCTCGCCTTTGTTATCTTACCATAGTGAGCACATCTGAAGAAGTCCCATGACTACACTGCCCTCCTCCACAATACATTTATTTATCCTTTCTTCCTTCGTCTGTCAGGGCCAGATCAACCCAAGGAGTGTGTGTACACACACACACACAATATAGCTACTGGGGATTTTGTACACTACTGAAAATAAATGTTGGCTGGCATATTTTTATACATGAGCTTATTGTGCACTCTTACTGAGGGCACTGCCCCGTTGCCATTAAGGTGGGTACCTAGTGGCTACGGGCACAAATTGACATATATGGTCATCAGAACTTTATTCATGAAAGTAAGCCAGTATTTAATGCATTATTAATATTTGATTATCATTTGTATTCCAGTAGGGCCTGTAACGTGCTAGGCACTGCTCACATAGACAAAGACAAAATCTCTGCCCTGAACAAATTACACTTAGACACTAAAACCCAGACAAATGAACTAAAAAGGACAAAGTTCCAGCATTTCCCTTTCCCTTGTTAACCCATCTTCCACATTCCTCCCATGAATCTTTTCTCCTTCAAAATACATTCAACCCTTTTTTGGGGTCTCTATTTATTTAAAGGAACACTGTCAAATTTTTAAAAAATCACAATTCTCTCTGAAATATTTTTTTGGCTACTATAATTCCAAGTAGCCACTATGGCAGTGGTCCCCAAATTGCCTCAGCGGGGCACGGAGGAATGCTCAGGGGGGCATGTGGCAGGGCCCAGGCCAGCCCTCACAGTAGGATGGGGAAGGGGTGCCATCCAGCCCCACAACCAGCTCTGACGCCAGCCGTAACTCCACTCTGCCCCTAGACCAGCTCCACCACCAGCCACAGCTCCACTCTGCCCCCTGCTCCACCTCCAGCCTAGATCCAGCCCCAGCTGCAGCTGCTCCTCCCCACTGCTCCTCCCCTCTGCTTCGCCCCCAGGCCAGCTCAGCCTCTAGCCCCAGCTCCTCCGCCATCCCCAGTTCTGCCCCAGCTCCACCTTCAACCTAAGTTCCTCTGCTGAGGAAGCCTTGACTGTGCAGTAATGGGGGTGGGGGTGGACAGATTCCATTACTGGTAGTGGGGGGGTGGGGGGCGCAACAGGAAAAGTTTGTCACCACTGCCCTATAGTATGATAACTGTAGCAGAAGGACATAAAAAATAACATGTTCCTCTCTATTTTTTTTAGTTTGTTTACTTTGTGCATTTGACAGCACTTTGTGAATAATCAGTTCTACTGCTTCCTTTGTATAGTCAGTGTCCTTTGTTGCTTGTGTGGCCTTTAACACAGCAACAGGAGCGAGAAAAACATGTTTAAAATACAAAGTTACAAATGTGACTGAAAACCCATAAACATTAGCTGGGGTGGACAGGGAGAAGGGCAGGTGTAGTGCAAAAAAGTACTTTAAACTCATTTTTTGAAATATATTAGATTTCAAGTTCATAGCATCCTTTTAACTCTTCAAAACTACTGGACCAGATTCTGCTCTCAGCTACATTGACACAAATCCAAAGGAACTCCACTGACTTTATTAGTATTACTCTGGATTCACATTAGGATCAGTAAGAAAATAATGATAGGTTTCAGTGTAGTAGCCGTGTTAGTCTGTGTCAGCAAAACGAAAATAAGAAAGAAAAACTTGTAGCACCTTAGAGACTAACAAATTTATTTCAGCATAAGCTTTCGTGGGTTAATACCCACTTCATCGGATGCATGGACTGAAACATACAGTAGACAGATATTTATACAGTCAGAGAAACATGATAAGGTCGAGGTGCATAGACCAACGGCTAATTAGTTGAGAGGAACCATAACAGCAGGGGAAGAAAAACCTTTGAAGTGATAAACAAGATGGTCACACAGGTGACTTGTTTATCACTTCAAAGGTTTTTCTTCCCCTGCTGTTATGGTTCCTCTCAACTAATTAGCCGTTGGTCTATGCACCTCGACCTTATCATGTTTCTCTGACTGTATAAATATCTGTCTACTGTATGTTTCAGTCCATGCATCCGATGAAGTGGGTATTAACCCACGAAAGCTTATGCTGAAATAAATTTGTTAGTCTCTAAGGTGCTACAAGTTTTTCTTTCTTATTTTCGTTAAGAAAATAATGTGGCCTATGTGTCTATTCAGCTGTGGACTCCATTCCATACTATCCTCCACCCTGACTTCCATTCCTTCGGTCTTCAAATTTTAATGTATGGATTCTAATATATATGAATAAAATAACAGATAGATAAGCAAAACAATGACTACAAGGCTATTATTCTTTCAGGGATTTGAGATAATCAGACAGCTCTGTTCTTGTGGCTCGCCAACAGAAGCAAGATGGAATTTAAGCTTTTAATAAACACAGAAGAGTTTCACAAACTGCAGACTGTAGAAACAAAATATTAGCAATCTATTCCATGTATTTGTTCAAACAAAACAAAATGATTGTAGAAAGAGTGAATGTTAAAGTTCATGTTTCATTGACATGGTTAAGTCAAAATACCATTGATCTGACATTTGATCGATTATAATATGACTTGACACAGCAGTGGGAACATAGCCCAGTAGAATAACAACAGGAAAAGATTACCAACATGGGGATGCCTTAAAGGAGACTTTCTTTGGGTCACACATGCATTAATATATACTATATATAAAAATACAGATTTATTTTGTAATTTTATGCAGCATTGTTTTCTACAGTTCTAAGGGCAGATTCTTAATCGAATCCAGAAGTCAATGGCATCACTCCAGATTTACACCTGCATATCTGCTGGCAGATTCTGGCCGTTAGTTATTTCATTTCTGATGTCAACTATAAAGTTATATATAATAAAATAAGGATTAGAGTTAAACACTGGAATGTAGCAAAAAGGCTGAAGGAGCCATAAAATACCTGTTACAAACTGTGCTGTGCTGCCTCAGAAAAAGAAAGAGAATAATGGAAATAACCAGCCCCTTTTGGACATGATTTACTCAAGAACTAGAACAATGTACACCCAAAGTCTACAGTGCATGGATGTGAGTTTGTATCGTGAGTTCTGATAACATGAACACACCACTCAAGCTTCCTTCTTGGCGTGAAACTCTGGCTCCACTGAAGACAATGGAAATATTGTCATTGACTTCAGTGGGATCAGGATCTCACCTTTATAGTTTATGTTGGCACTATAAAATGACAAAAATATATCCTTACCCCTAATCCTGTAGTTCTTACAATGAGAGCATTGCAGGTGGAACCTACATGCTTAATGTCTGGGTATGCTTTATTCCTGGTTATACGTATTGGGCCAAAGCCTGCTCCTACAAAACTCCCATTGAATTAATAGGGAACAGGGTCTAGCCCGCTGTACATAACACAATCACACAGTTTACTTTAAAGGACTTACTGCTATAATAAAACAGTAAATGGTTTGTTGAAAATCCACAGCACAGAGAGTTCACAGTGGCTGAAAAACATTTCTGTTGGGACATACCTTTCAAATCTGCCGCATGGCTCCTCGGTCCTGGGACAGCCGCTGGGAAGTAATCACTCTCTTCTCCATTGCCCTCAGGACTTTAGTGAGTATTGCTTTGGTTTATTTCAAGAGAAGCTATTGAAAAACAACACAAAGTGCCTCACAAGACACTGCAGACAGAGAAAAATCTGGGAAACAAAATGTGTGTGTGAATTTAAAAAAAAAAAGACAGAAAAATATAGGTGAGGTATTTTTCCTTTTAATTTCTTCCATGATTCATTCCTCCAGCTGTTTTGTTTTTGCAGAGTCTGTGACTTGCCATTTATATTCCATCCCTGTGCTTGGAAATTGCTCTCCATGAGGTGAAAGGTGAAGAGGAGAAAAAAAAGAGGGGAAAAAAAGCTGCACGGAGTGAGGAGGAGATGAAAAGGTGCAGGCGGAGGAGATCTCTTACAAGTGCAGAGGTGTCCAGAGGAATGATGGAAATGTGTTCCTCAATGTCATGGTCTTCAGAGCTGCTTGCGTTTTCAAGCTGCTAAAGATGAGTGGTAGAGGAGTACGCGAGGGGGAGTCACAAATTCCACGCGCTACAGTAAGTGCAAAATCTCACATTGCAGAAGTCATCAAACCAAGGGCTTCACTGTCATCTCAAACAATCCACCCCACAGTGGTTTTTCTAGAAACAGTTCTAGTATCAAGTAGACGTCCATTGCTTTTTTGTTTTTTTGTAATTTTTTATTTAAAAAGTCTTTTTTCTAATAATATATAGAATATATAAATAATAATAATAATAATAATAATTAAAAAAAATTATTTGGGTTGGGTTTCTGCTCTCCAACCCATTTGTATTTTTTGTGGTTTGCTGATATATATTAAAAGATGAGAAAATCAACTCTGCTCATTATTTAAAAAAAATACTAAATCCACATTTCAGGTTTCCAGAGAGAAAGAGGGGGAGGAGAAAGGAAACAAATTAAAATGAAAAAATAAAAAGTGAATCAAAACTTTCTGTCTCTTTGAAGTAGCTGTCTATGTTTTATACGTTTGTGCTTTCAGTGTACACACCCAAAGGGGAAAAAGGGGATCTAAAATTAAAAAAAAAAGTAGTAATAATAATCATAGTAGTAAAAAGGATAGAAAATCGCTCAAAGAGTTTCTGTCTCTGTTTAGTTATTTTAGCAGCCACCCTTTTTATTTGTGGAGGGAGAGCTGCTACCATGGCCGCCTCCTCGGCTCAAGAGAGGCTCTTCCGCATCATCCTCATCAAAGCCGTGAAAGGTCGAGGTGTCGCTTTCCGATGTGGAACCGAACAAGTCCTCCGTAGTGCGTGCTGGCGCTGCTTCCTCCTTCCTGCCTTCTCTTCCCAAATGAGCTGACATGTATGATGAATATATCAGCACATGGGTTAAGCAACAGGCATCATCATTATTTTTTAAATCATCATAATTATCAAACAATGCAGACTATCAACCCGGTAGGTGTGTGTGTGCCCACAGATCATCAACAACATAGGACAGTAGAATAGCAGTAAGAAAAGGTAAAAAGGGGTTGGTTTTTCTTTTAAAGAAAAAAACCTACAGTAACACAGATGCCCGTAGGTATGGCAGCGAAAGGGTTAATGTTGTTTTCCTCTCTTCAAGAGACATTAAAAATATTCTCTCTCGATCACTTTGATCAGTTTTAAAAGATTTTTAGACCACATAAATAAGCTGTTAGATTTAAGCACAATGATTGTCCTTCAGATTGGCATCAACTGTCATGAATTTACTGCTGTAGAATAACAACTTACTAGGTATTTCATCAGTATTGCAATGGGGTGGGTTTTTTAAAAAATTCTCATCCCTGTCTCTTCCTGCCCCTGCCCTAAAGTACCTTCTTTGAAGACAAAGTGAAAAACACTTTAAAGACTAAATATTCATTAAATTAATATATTCCATGTTAGAAATTCTATGGAGTCTCTTGTGAAAAACAAAAATGAATCTACACCATCTAGCAGCTAAAACTGCCAGAATAAAGATCTGCTTTGGGGGGACACTCAAAAGTGTAGAAAGTCTTTCAGTCCATTTTTTCCATATAGGGTAAGAAATCCTCAGCACAGACATCAGGAGCAACAAACAACAACAACAACAAAACTTTAAAAAGAGAAGTTAAATACTGAAATCTGTAAAACTGAACTTTTTTCTGAATCAAATGTGATATGTAATTTGCAGTACAGATGTCAGAATCCCACTTCAAGAAATTCAGGGGAAAATATGGCTCTTGAGCCCTAGGAAAATGAAAGCATTGTGTTTGGTAGGGGAGGTTTGTGGTGCTATTCAGAAGCACTAACTAACATGATGTTACACCAATTGCTTGGTCCCTTAAACTGAAGGAAGCATCTCTGTTGCAATTATACTGTATTTCCTAAGGAACAGACTTAGAATCAAATCCCTGTACCCCAAAAGGAAATGAATATAATAAAAGAATCGCTAAGTAAAATAATCACTTCACAGGGATGTGATTTGACTGACTGAATACTGAGAAGAAACAAAAGAATGTACATGGCCTCTCCTCCATTTGTCTTTCATCACCAAGAAAAGTAAAAATGGTAGCCACCAGTCATTAATATTATAGCTTAAAAATCTATGTATAGTTGCACCTTAGGCATTCTCATCACACATCTATCACACAGATGGAGAACCCTTGTAAATGACTCAAGTGGATGAGAATTTGTAAAAAGTGTTTAATGGAATTGTTTTGGGGGGCTTGTCCACAGATAGGATACAACAACTACAAGGGGCCTGATAATCTACTTTGCAATACAACGAGGAAGCCAACAAACTAGTGTATTCCAGTCAAGTTCTGAAGATAAATATGAAATTACCGTAACAAATAGCTACATGACAGAACATTTGGATCCCTGTCATTGTGCAAGATTGGGGCAACACTGAAATGAGCGAGGCTGGGAAATAACACCCAAGGCAAAAGGGAAAACGGGAGTCATTTTCCAATATGGCAGTGTAGACAGTGTAAGCTTCTTCTCCTTTATTATGAAGCAAACACAAAAGTACAAAAAGACTCAGGTTAGTGTCTGCAGAACACTTATAGCAAAGCCCCTTAGAAGACCAAGGGTTGCCATTGGTCCACTGATAAGTAATTGTTTTCAAAGGTCAGAACTACTGTAGAGGACATTTGTTATTTAGGGCCTAGTCCTGCTCCCTTTGAATTTGATAGGAATTTTTATATAAATTTAAATGGGAGCATGAGCAGACTGCTATTTCAGTACCAGAACACTCTACATTATATATCAGCAATTATACAACAAACACTTTCCAGTGAATAAAGAGCAGAAGTAGCAGCAATTTTGAAGGTTTCAAATTTCAAAGTTTTCTTTTGTTTTCAGACTTATAATCCATGGCCTTCCTCCCCCCCTTTCCAAAAAATCACAACAATTGGGAAATTCGAATTGGAGATGGAATATGCTGTTGTTAGAGACCCCATTCCCTCCCCCAGCCAAAAATAACAGCTCAGCTGGGACAAAAACAAAAAAGAAGAAACAACCAACAACCCAGAAATAAAGACAGCTCAGGATGGGGAAAGATGCAACTTCCTAAATTTAAAAAGAGACACAAGAAGAAAACAGATAAATAAAAACCCCTTTAAACAAAATTAATGATAGTCATCTTGTAAGAGGATAATTCTTGACAGCTACTGCCATTCCAACCCTATAATTTCCCCTCTCTTTCTTTTTTGGATGAAGAAATGCATGAAATGTGTAATCAATGGAAATGCTCGTCATGCAACTTTCATAAATCTTGAAAGTAATTTACATTTGTAATTATGGCATTTGAAGACAGAGCCCATCCTTTAACATTGTCATAGGATTTTCTCCCTCCATTTAAATAAGAACAAGTATGAGTACTTATGGTCATGGCAGCCAATAAATACAATACAGCATTATATAGATAGATAGATACATAGATTATATCGTAATTGTCTTGTTAGCGCATTAGCAGAACAGAAACTTTGACAACCATCCTTCCCCACAAACAATAAGCAAACTACCCCAAAACATCAGAAAGAGCAAAAAGGGAATCGCGCTAAATTGTTCATCTTAGAAAGTTGCAAGGAGGAGTCACCTACCCGAGCGTCCGCAGTCTGAGCATGACACAAGCTCCTCTGGACAGCCGCTTTTTTTGTTCATACTGGAGCCTCCAAGGCAGAAGTCACAGTAGTTGTTGGGAATGATGGCCCCGTCTGGTCCTTTCTGGGCTGCAGGCAGGTTAGAAATCATATTTACTTAAAGAGCACACACTATGCACATTTCTCCCTCTCTTCTTCGCTGTGACATTAATTTGATGACTTTGGTGACAATAGCCTTCCCCAAATATTTTCAATTAGGGTGCCAAGCGAATTGTACAAATCACTTTCATTTTAAGTACATTACATACCAAGGCACAGAACTCTGAGGCTCTTCTGAACATCCTGTTCAAATGGGCAAGTCTGGTGTGCAGTGTCCTGCTCTCCCTTAACATGTGGAGAGGTTGTGTTGATACTGAGCAATCCTAAGTGTTTTACTTTTTTTTCTTTTAAAGAAACACTGTCAGCTTAAACATTCCATTTCTTACTCTAAAATTTTTTACCTACACTTATTTGATTTTTATAAATAACTCTTAGAATTTCTATAACAGAAAGAAATTAGAGGGGGGAAAGCATTCTCTCTTTCTTTAGCTTGTGTACTTTGTGCCTTTCGCAGCACTTTGCATACAGTAAATGTCACCTTTTCCTCATATAATCTGTTAGACCCTGATCTTGCACTGGCATCTGCTAGCAATCCCTGTGTCCATACAGAATCCAAAATAAATGGGGTCTCTGCTAATGGACCAACAGACAAAATCAGAGCCTTAGCCAGTATTCCCTGTCATTTTTCTTTTGCACAGCAACCAGGGAAGAGAAATAAGATAGAAAAAAAATTTAAACCCACAAAACATGAACTGTTGACTGAACAGGTCTGTTCAGGTCATATTCATGGGTCTGTATCTAAATCAGGTGCAATTTGTCATTTCAATTAAATGTGGCTTGGTGTTTTCAACAAAGGCTTTGTCTACATACAGATTTATACCTACTTAGCTAAATCAACAGAAAACATTTTTAAAATGGTTTAAGGGTGTCCACATAAGGGTTTGCACCAGTTTAACTAAATCAGTTGAAAAAGACACCTTTCGTCAGACCACTGAGAGTTTTTGTGCACAAAAGACCTAGGCTCCACCGAACACATGTGGTTTAAAACCAAAAGAAAGGGATATCAGAAATCCTGGCAAATTAACCTTCAAATTCCATAGGGCTTCATTTCAAAACACATTTTAAAAAATGCTGGATTTGGCTAAACAGGGTTGTGTTTTTCTGTAAGCCTGAGCTTATGCGGGCAAATAATTTGGTGAGTTTTAAAAGAGAATTGTACAAATGTATGAGTGCAATTGAATGATGGGGTTGCTTGTGATGGTAGGGGACAGGACTAAATAGCCAGGGGGCTCACTTCCAGTTTATGTCTTATTTTCCTAAAGCTTATGCTTCAGGATTTCAACTGGCCACTGACAGAGGTCAGGAAGGGATTTTTTTCCCCCAGTGTATGCTGGGAGGTTTTTTTATTCTCCTTTCTCTAAAGCATCATGGATGGCCATGGCTGGAGATGGGCCACTGAGCAGGATGGGCCAGAGGTCTGAGATGGCACTAAGGTATTCTCTCTCTCTCAGGTACTTGGCTGACTGGTTCTATGCTCAGGGTGTAACTGAATCCCATATGTGGCACTGGGAGGAAATTTGCCCCAGGTCAGACTGTCAGTGACCTTGGAGAGTTTCCCCTTTCTCTGCTGCGTGTGGGTGCGGGTCACTTGCTGGGATAATCTGGATATATCTCATTTAATCATTTCCCTGTCTAGAGAGATTTTTGTCCCCGTTATGCATTTCTAAATTAGAAATGTTTCAGCTGTACTTGAAAACATGAACCCCAGAGGCTCATAAACCAGAAGGCAAATAAAAAGAACTCCTTTTTTTTTTTTTTTAATTTCATAGATTTTATGCCAATTTCAATTTTTGGGGCTTGACTCATGATTTTTAAATACCTGGGGTTGGCAACACTGCAGAGAAGAGGCCTAATTCTCCATTGCCTTGCACCATGTTGTAGTCCTTTATATTTGTGCAACTTGAATGCAAATTGCGTGTAAAATGCTACCAGGCGATGATTTCATTAGGTAACGTTTTGCACACACTTTGCACAATGGCCACACAGGTTGCAAGGTAGTGGAGAATTAGGATGGAGGCGTTTGTTTTAGGTTGGGGTTTTTGGTGTTTGCTACTTTAAATGAATACAGCAAATTGCTTACAATTAGATGGATGCTATTAAACAGGGATTTTCTTACCCTCTTTACTCCTGCTCTATCCACCCCCTTCCCATTCTTTTTCTTTCCATTTATCTTATCCTCTTCTAAGTTAACGCACCCACATAAACATAGGCAGCGGGTATAATAGGCAAGGGAAGACTAAGCCTTCCCTGGCACAGCTGCTGCCGACCTGCCACCTGGGCCATGGTGGCCCTGCCCCGAGGCCCCCACTGTCTGCTGCTGCCTGCCTGCTGCTGCGCGCCACGTCCCTCCTCCTCCGGGTGGGGGAGTGAGGAGGGAACGCAGTAAGCCAGCGGTGGGCCGGAGGGTTTGGCGGGGGAGTGAAGTGGCTCGCTCAGCCGTGCGCTGGGGCTGGCCGAGTGCAGGGAGGCTAGCGGCTTGGCCGGGCCCAATGTGGCTGGGGCCGGGTCGGCAGCTCCAGAGAGGCCAGTGGCTCGGCCTGGTGCTTGGCAGGGCTGGGGCCCATCCCGTCCAGGGGATGGCTCAGCCCAGGGTGGCCGGCTCGGGGTGGAGCGGCGGCTTGGCCCGGTGCTTGGCGGGGCCAGGACCTGTCCCATCCAGGGGTGGCCGGCTCGGGGGGGCTGGCGACTCGGCCCGGCTAGGACTGGACTGGTGCTCAGGGGGGCGTCCCGGCGTGGCTGAGGTGGGCAGGCCACGGGGCTCCTCCAGTCACCGCAGGGGGAGGTTTTGGCTTGATACAAAGCTCACAAAAATCACTAGGAGTCTTCCTATTGAATTCAAAGGGCTTTGAATCAGGCCCTTTGCTTCCACTTGAGGCCAAATATTCCGTAATGGATACCTAGGGGAGCGTATCCTGAAAGCCCATATTTTGCAATGAAGAAAAAAAACGGATTTTTCTTAGAAAATATTACAAGCTTCTTTGTCTCAGACTTAGGCCCAGATTCTCCCTCCTGTACCTGTTCCCCACCGTTCACATCTACGTCCAACATTTGGCTGCCAGTTCAGTTCAAAGCCAGCCAATAACCCATCCTGTGTATTTCAAGTTTTCCCTTGGAGAACTCAATGATATATAATCTGAACCTATAGGGTAAGTGCCACTGTGCTTCTCTTGCTCTCTTTGCCCCCCTACTGCTGACAGATATCATCCCTCTGCAGGGCTGACATGTTTCCATAGCAACCAGAATCCTAGCTCCGGTTGCCTCTGGTCTTGCCACCTGTTATTACTTCATCTCTCAAGTGTAAGGAATTGTAGCGTATCCCCTTATTTTGCTGCTCAAAATGCATCTACAGAGAATAGACGGACTCAAGAAACAAGAAATTAAAATAAAAAAATACATCAATGGGAGTTTGGGGGAGCAGCTGCTAGAAGATATACCTCAGGAAAAACCACCCTCTAGCAGAGCAAGAGATGGATTCCCAGCTGGAGATGCACCCACTTCCACCTGGCTTATTCCCAGTTTTTAATGAGAAATGGAGAAATTCATGGGGGTGGGTTGCAAAGGGAATGGCTCATTGCACAGACCTGCCAGTTCTTTAGTGTAGGGCAGAGCTCTGGATTAGAATAACACAAGTAGATGGCATAATCTGTGGGTGTAGTAGAGGACAGGCCAAGTAGAGCTCAAATAAATTTTAGTTCACTTCACCCACCTTCCGTCTCTCTCTCTCTCTCTCTCTCTCTCACACATACACACACACTTATGTATTGCTCTCTCCTATAAACTATTCTTACAACTTTTTCATTAAAACTCATGGGAGGAAAAATGCAAGTCAAACAAGATGAGAGGAAATGGCCAGATTCTTTGCCATGCAAGCCTGAGAAGCAGGCTGCACCATCCAAAGAGAGGGTACAATCTGCACACACCCAGAACTGGCAACTCCCATAACAGCATTTTGGCCCCTGCTGGAATCAGTCTTGTGATGACACAAGAAGCTCCGGCCTTCATGTGATTTCTAGCCCTGCTCTATAGCTCTGACTGGCTGGTCTTTCCCAAGAGGTGGGGTAGTAGGAAAAGCAGTCAAATCAGAGGTCCTGCAGGAGGCAGGTCGGGTTCTCCCATCCTCCCCTTATGAGCCAAGAGGAGTTTTTGGGTAGGACAGGGAGCATCTGATGCCATTTTCACAGGAACGGCTATGGGGCTGCGGACCATAATTGATGGGCGATGGGTGGGCTGGTGTGGGGCTGGGAGGACACATTAATTAATTGGATTTTTTGGATTTGGGGAGACGGTGTTAGCTCTCTGAGCCATCAGGCAGCACTTTATATAAATTTGAGCAATTTGATCTCAGCTGAATCTTGTAGCAAGAGCTCCTGCAGCAGGGTGCCAAAATCATGTGCTTCACTGTAAATCTGTAAGAGCTGGCAACATGGTAATTGTCCAGCACACACTGGAGATGACCAGGGGGAGTTTAAAAATGAGAAGACAGAGCAAAAACCTATTATATTAAAATCTCCTTGTTTCTGGGCCAATCTCAGGATTGGGAGGGATCTGATTTATGAGTTTTGAACTTTGGGGTTGGCAATACAGCACTCCCATCACACCGGAAACTTAGGGAGGGATTGTACCACCTGAGGCACAATCCATCCCGGAGCTCACACTGGGGCAGTGCAGCTCTGCATTCATCCAAAATGGGCTAGTACGTTATGGTCACACATTGGTCCCTCCTATATGTAGAGCACTTTGAAGATGTAAATTGCACCCATGAGGCATGTGTGAACTCATGTTAACTAATTTCAAGCCCAGTCAAACACTGGGGGCTTTCTTGGGCTTGTATTCTGCTTTGGAAAAAGGAGTCAAGAGGTGAGACAGAAAAATTATAATAAAAAAATATAAATATGTGAATTACACTATAGAGAGGGCCCGAACCTGAGCCAGCCTTGATTTTTTTGAGGGAGGAAGTGGTAGTGGTGCAACATATGATTTTTAAAGGCCAATTACTCAGTCAAATCAGGATCAATTTCCTCCAAAACACTTCAAAGTGCTTCTCCTCAATGAAGGCTACTTTCCGACCAAAATTTCTACGCCCAGCCATTTAAGGTCTCAAGAAGATTTTGTATAATGGGGCAATGTATGTTTTCACCCTCCCCGCATTCATAATGACTGAACAGAGTTTCCTCAAACTTCCCCACAACATTCAGGCATGGAAAATGTCAGCCCAAAAGGTAAATGTTTGGGAAAATTATGATTAACTAAAAACAGAGGGTACAAATGGAACCTGTTATGCAACCTTAATGACAGCAGCCACTTCTACTATACTTCTGACGGCACCCTCAAATTTAATTTTAAAATGACATTTACATTCATTCCTTTATAAAAAACCAACAAAGGAAAAGAAAGAAAAATGGAATAAACTAATGAGATATCTAATCAGGGCACATGCAGCTCTTCAGTGAAAAGGCACCTGCTGTAGGATTTCCTGTAGGAAGGTGGGTGTTGGAGCATTCCTGCATTCAAATGTAGCTCCTATCACCTCCCCAGTGAGAAACAGCACTAAGGCAGAGAAAGGGAGGCCTGATGTAGCTTTTCAAATTGATGCTGCTTGTGGAGAGGAACAAACAGTTCCTCTCCAACCGAGGGGCTGGCTCTTGTCATTTATTCATCTCCAGCCCCCTGCCTAGATGGAAATAAAAATGTTTCAAAGAAGGCTGTGTGGGGGAGCTGGAGGACAGCTTGGAAGCACAGTGAGGTTAGTGCATTAATTTTTTATCTTTGAAGACTAGGTATCTAATTATGGTTAGAATACACAAATGCCGTTGACTAATCTCTCAACTAGAGATTTGTCCACATCACATGATCTGCCATAGAAATGGGCAAAATTGGCAGATGCCCTGAACTGGTACAGCAGTTGGTTTGACAAGTCAAATCTGCATGTTAGCAGAGCTGTGTGAGTGCTCTGGACTGCAGCAGCATTAGCAGAGTGTATGGCAAGTCTGGACTGGTATAGGAAGAGGTGTCCAGGTTCATGAAGTTTGAACAGCATCTGTTCACACTATGACTGACTTTAGACAGTGCTATGAGACCCTAATTTTTTGGAACACTAGAAGTTATCCTAATGTTTAAGTTTTAAAAAGCAAAATGCCACTTAGATGATTCACTCCCATTTAAAAGGAGAAGGTTTTCTCCTTACAGACAGGCACATACCTTCCTGTTCCTTTAGCAGTGAAATTAGTTTTACAATACCACATTCATTGACACATATATTTAAATAGACAGATATCAAGTTAATAAAAATCCCACTTTAGAAACCTTTCAAAATCTGCAGGTGCCAGCTACTCCAAGTCATCCTATAACATTAGGATGAGATGTACATATATTGCAACATGTGTTCAGTGGCGGATTCATGGGGTCACCCCAGGCTTGAAGCTCACATTCTGCCAATGCCAAATAGTGAAGGATGAAGACAGCAGAAGAGCAGGTTAGAACAAAATGGTTCCACATCATGTCAATTGTCAGGGTTCAGGTTTGCTTGGTTTTTAAAAGGTTTCTATAACTTCTTTTTCATAATTTCAAACCCGGCTGACAAGTATTTGCAAAGTTAGATAACAAGTCTGTATGGGACTAAGGCAAGTTTGGGTCTTGAGGGAGGGACATCCCCCTCATATCAAGGAAGTGAGCTGAGACATAAGTAAATCAGCTAACGCTGCATGGTCACAGTCTGTATTAAAAAGTATAGGCTCCCTTGTTTTAGGGGAAAATGGGAGGTCAGAGAAGGTGATTTGGGAACAGCTGAACTATACGTGAGTGAGGCAGACAACAAAACCCATGCAACAGTGATAAGCAGAGTGAGTGGTTCAGAGGAAATGGAACATCCCACCTGGGCTGGTTGTTGTTCTGTGATACAGACCCATCAGAAGCCAGTCAGTTTAAATTAGGCTGTTCCTATATTAATCTCTTTTTCAGTCCCTGGAATATATACAGAGAGCCATCCAAGATGGCCTGCGGGTGATTGAGGGCGTGGGGACAGAGGAGCGGTGCGAGAGAGATGAGAGACCATCAACTGTTGAGCTGGCACCAGTCAGAGGATCAATAACTGACTCTGGCAGAGGCTCTGCTCCAGAGAGGTTCCTTCTGTGTCAGCAGGACAGTTGTTTCTGTGGGTACTGCTGCAAGCAGTGACTGCACAGGAGACATGGGAGTGGTAGAAAGAATAAAATGGCAAGAAGTTCATACTGCAGCAGCCTGCCTGAACCTCGCTGCCACAGACCCCACCTCCCATGGCACTGAAAATTCCAAATGGCTGCTTTGGATTTGCTTTGCCTTTTCTAAATTAGGCTGCTTGTATTTCTCTGCCACACTGCTAAGGAAATAATCAGTGCCTGCTGTTTACTGTACTTCTGGCCCTTCTCTTCCGTAGGTTGCAGATTAGCTGTTTGGATTAACATCCCCTCCTCCCTCAACAAGTCCACACAGAGAGGATTTTTGAAGCCCAGACCTTGTGACACAGCAGACCTGTCAAATCTAATTCATAACACATGCCCAGAAGTACTTAGGGGAAAGGAAGGATCTGATGCTCTGGCTCCCCACCATCTCCATGTACAAAGGGGCCATTTAATGACTGTATATTAGCAACGTGGACAATTAGCATTCATATGGAAGATGGATGGCAGCATAAATTAAATATTGCTAAGTGAAAGAGGGAATATGCAAGAGCTGATCTCCAGGCTGTAAACCAACAAACAGAAAAAGGGAATAAACAGCCAGTCCAGAGAGTTGCCTCCCAGCCTACTGTGACTCCCCCCAGCACAAATCTCCTGGCACTTTTACATGGTTTCTGTCCCCACCCTCAGTGGCCACTGATTCTTGAGCAGAGAGAACATTCTACTCAAGGATCTGGATCTCAGTGTGATTTACAAATGCTCCCACAGGGGATGCCTGTGGCATTAAGCTACTCTCTGTGTTGGGGGCTGCACACCAGCCGCCTCTCCCGGAGGCATTGCACCTGCCTCACGCACAATGGCTGCAGGAGCTCGGGAGATGCACAAGTCTGAGCAGCTCCTGCTGCCTTCTTTTTCAGAGAGCAGAGTGCGCTCTCCTCCACAATGGCCCAGGTTTGCTGGCTGGTGTGGAATGAAGGAGGTATATCATTCCATCCTTCCCAGCTCCTTTTGTGGAGTTTGGTACCACTCACAGTGCTAACCTCTCCCAGTCCCTGAACCTCAGAACTGCAAGAACTGGGTCTGCCTCTGGCCCCTGTGCCAAGCTGAATGGTGGGGGACAGTGCCCTTCCCTGTTTGCTTATCTGTGCAGGGCTAAGATCAACACAAATTAATTAAGCCTCGAAAGCCCCATCAGGTAGATAAGTATCGTAGACCCAATTTCAGACACAGAAAACTAATCTAGAGACAGCATACAAAATAAAGAAACAAAAAACCCTCTCCTACAGCTCCCTGTGGGATAATGGCCAGATGGCAATATTCTAAAGCCTGCCAGAACAGTTACTCTATAGAGTAATGGTCAATTCAAGTTTATCAACAACTCAGCAAGTCAAAACTGCTTCTGGACAAGTCAAAACATCTTATGAAACATGTTAAAAATGAAAAGGTGGAGCGGAAAAGTGATAGAAGCCTTATGATTGCCCAACAGGATCAGACCAACCCAACAATGACCAGTAGTAGATGCTTTGGAGAAAGGGAAACCCCTCCCCACAACCACATGAGACAATTATGGATTATCCTGCTTAAGGGGGAATGGCTTCCTAGATCCAAGTTTCTTACTTTATACTTATGTCAGGAAGAAAAGGATTTGCCCTGTATTTTATTCTGATAAGCATTTCATTCTGTTGTCAATAAATAATAAACAATAATAATTACTTTGAACTAAAATGGCATTTTCCTAAGGACGTGAAAGTATTTTACAAAAAATCAATGACTGTAACCACATGATATCTCTGAGTGGGAGGCAATTATTATGTTGCACACAGGGAAACTGAAGCAGGGGAGGGCTAAGTGATACAATGGCACTAAGAAAATATGGATCTCCTGACTCCCAGTCCTGTGCCTTGAAAAGGTTAAAATGGGCTTTCCTGTGCCAGCAAACACATTATCTTCCCCCTACTTTGGTGCTAGGATTCCCAGAGCACAGCCCTTCTGTCCTTTCTTGTGCCATCAGATCTGTGCAGATAATTTTCTAGTCTTTCAATTTTTCCAGATTAATATTTAGAATGTGGTGATGGGGGATCATGGGGCATTTGTTGAGGATTTTATACCATAAAACTGAGAAGTGAATAAAGATCTTTTCTCAAAGAAAATAGCAAAGAGGATGCACTGACATGAATTGTGCATTTTCTTGAGCTCCACACTAACCACTAAGAGGCTGTTTGATGATGGGCAGGTGGGGCTCCCTTCTCTCTCCCCTTGTCATCTCCTCCCTACAGGAGCAGTGATGGAAGAGTGACCTGCTGCAGAGTTAATGCTGAGTTTGAACTGAATTCTTGACTAGCTGAGCTCAGCACCCGGGCAGGCTGAAGCTGATTAGCTCCATTAAACATTCAGGTTCCACTCATTCACAAAGAAGCAGAACAGTCTTAGCAACTGCTGAAATGCACAGACAAAGGTGGAGGTAACATCCATGAAAAAAAGATTGAAGGGATGACAAAAGCAAACACTACTCACGTTTGTGATTCTCGTTTCTGTGGACGGGTGGGGAGCGTGTCTCCTGCTCTTGGGCTTCATCCCCCTCTTCGCTGGCTAGATGAGTGTGAGCATAATGGTAGCTCAGTCCAGGTCTGTTCTTATAACGTTTGCCACAGACTGGGAGGGAAAGAAACATGAGGGAAGGGAGAAGAGAATGGAATATCAGTACCTTCAGCAATAGTGAGAATGGCCTTTAATACATCATCTCCCACTAACATCACTGTACATCCTTCTTGCTATTATCTGAAACTTTGCAAATATAATGCTGATGAAAGATGACAGACTGACAGCCCTGCGGGCTAATGTCCTCTATTTATCTCCAGAACATGTACAGCACACTCAAGCTTCCCTACGCTACATCAGCATTGGTCCCTATCCCTGGCCTGGATGGAGCATCTCTAAGGTTGAGAGGGTTGGTCAATCTCCATGCCCATTCAGTCCTTGACCTATCCGCTGAGACTGCCAACAAGGTTGTCTGTCAAACTAAATTAAATGACAATTGTGGTTATCATTTAATAATATGATATGATTATATATTATATCACAAAACACAGGGTGTTTTGTGATATAATCGGCTCTTTACCAATGGGAATTGGAGTGAGACCAAGCAGCATTGTTTCATGATTACTGACCTCGGGAAGAAGGAACCAATATTACTAGCAGCAAGAAAAGAAAAAAATACCTTTAAAAGCTCTGCTTTCCAGATTTAAACCCAAACACAAAAGTTAGGAATCACCTACTCCTTCTGGTTCAAAGACCATTCAGCAGTGATGCTTCTATCCTCTACCCAGTTAAGCCTCACACTGAGCATTCCAGTAAATAATATCTGTTGTGTGATGGAGAATCCTCCATTAAACTTTGCATGTGCTTATTTGGTCATCAAGTCAACAGGCCTTAATAACAAACTCAAACCATTGAGACTCATGAAAGTACTTATTCTCCCATGACACTCTACAATGGGTCAATCTTTATCACAAGGCTAATGATAGCTATATGTTAAAGTTTTTAATAGGAATTTATTTTTATTCAGGCTATTGCCTGTAAAAACGACAACCCAACCCTTAGCACTTTTCATCTTCAAAGCACTTTATCAAATGTCAACTCATTCTCTTTCAAAGCCATTTTGTGAGCTAAGTCTCATTAGTACAGTTTTACAGATAGGATAACTGAGGCACAGAAGTTAAAGGACAGGTCCTGCAAACTCTTACTACCAGACCCAGTACTTACTACTGAGTAGTCCACTCATCCCACACTTTGCACAGTACCGTTTGCAGGACTGAGCCCTAAGTAACAAGCCTAAGGCCAGAGAGGCAGTTGGTGTTAGCATTGGGAATAGAACCCAGCAACTAATGGCTCTCCAACCAGGCATTAGAATCAATGCTCCCTCTAAGATGCTCTGATGGTCTGAGTCTGAAAATGCCTCTTAACCATGTGATTTGTGTGTCTGTAATACACAGTGCAATTTCTAGGCAACTTTATTTCACTGTGGCAGGTGGTGCAAAGCAAGGCCCGGGGTGGTACTTCAGGCACTCCCTGCACAGTCCACCATTTGTGGCCACAAGCTTGGCATCATTCTATACACAGCACACTAAAAATAACAAACTCAAACTTTGGCAGTCTGCACCTTTAAACAAACAAACAAAACTCCAAGGCAAATGCCTATCTGCAGTGCTTGAGGGCAAAGCCCTGGTCTGGGCTAGGAGCTCGCAGCTCCTCTATTCCAGTCTCACTCTGCACTGTCCAGAGAAGAAACAGGCAAGCCTTCTTAACTGGCCTGTTGGCTATTGATTGGTCAGTATATCCTGGCCCTTCTAGGCTCTGGAAGGCTATCTTGTTGGTAACCCGATCTGAGTAGATTTTCATTGAGCAGGGAGTGTCAGGGGTCCAATGCCTCCCGATAGACCCTGCACATTCACCTTTCCCAAATGCAGGAGTCCAACAATGTTCTAATGCTCAGCAAAAAAGCTCAAAAAGCACTTGTTCACTAACACTGAGGTAATCAGGTTTCACTGTTAAAAACTTTTCTGCTACTTCTCACAAAAAGCAGATAGATGATCCACATTCGGGAGGAGATTATGTGAAATTGTAGACTGTAAATTGGTGAAGTAACATTTTAATCTCAATTTATTCTAACTAATTTGTAAACTCCCTCAGGGAACATACCTGGTCTTAGGTGTTTGTAAAGCATGCTTATCTATGGCATGATATCAAGAAGAATTGATTCATAACGATAACCATTCTTGTCCTATTTTTCTCCATCCACTATGGTTAAATAACACACGTATAACATTTATGTTGCTTTTGTGTAAATAAAAGAAATATATTTAAAAAAATTAAAAAGTTAAAGAAATGCCTCGATATGGGCAGGGAACACACAACTTAGGCAGCAGCCCTGCAAGCTTCCTCCATGCTAACCAGAAAACATGCTTCAGGAGGGACCACCTCCCAAAGTGAGAGGGGATTTCAGTCTGTACGACACATCCAGCCCTTGTCCTCTTTGCTGAGCGTTCCAACAAGGGGGTCAAGTGTGAGGGCCTATTATCCAAAAGACCAGAATTTTTGGTTTTTAATAGGAGGCAGTAAAATGCTGATTAATTTGACACTAAAGAGAGGCCATTAACTTGGGTCAGAGTCCATTAACATAGGTGCAAGTCTCATTAATTTCAGTGGTAATTGTGCCCATGGAACTGAAAGGATTATCAGGCACCAAATGAATAAAACACGTTAGATCTAAGGCACAAGGGTGTGAAAGAAGGATAAAATGTTAACACTGAAATTCCCAGGAGGCTGGCTGGGTCGGGGGACTGATAAAGTGTTAGGGTCTCTCTCACCTCTAGGTCACCAGGTCCAATCAAGCCCTGGTTGGTAGTCACCAAAAGACACTACTATATTACAGCTGCTTGGTGCGCACATGAAAGAGTAACTGTGTGTATTCCTTTCTGGCATTGTTAAATATTATGTTAAGGCAGAGATTCACTTATCACTGTAAACTCAAATTTAACCCCTGGGTCCTCAAATGAAACAAAAAGGTCCTTTCCTCTTCAAATTTTGCAGGTGTCTTCTGTTTTGGTTAAATTTGTGGGGAATTATACAAGTTGTTTCTAAGACATGGGAATCAGAAAAACAGGTGGTATGTTTTGAAGTCTTTTTTCTTTTTTGTCCATCTCAAAAATGGTTTGTTCTAGAAACTTCAAATTAAGTGTGATGAAAAGATCTTAGCAAGACCTAGTGCACAGGATCAATTCTTGAAGGAGTGGAACTTATGTATGTTTGAGAACTTATTCACTATCCAACTGGGATATCAGAACAGCCCATCAACCCTGGTGGGCTTTTGATGGAGTGCTATGTGACTGACGGGAGACCAAAGCTTTTATTTTAAAAAAGTCTCTAGCCCTTTTCCTTGGGACAATAGACTCCAAAATGTAACCTGATCACTAGGAAACTTTGTTACAATTATTTAAAAAAATAAGAAAAAAATCAAAGCCATCCCCAAGCATTTTCCTATCACAGTTTTAATACATCACTTGCAGCATATATTTGTATAAACGCCTAACCACAGCAACAGAAGTTGAGATGGGGAGATGAGGGAAATCTAAGTACAAACAACCAAACTCTAGGAAGGTCTGAGTAAAGTCCACTTTTGTTTTGAGTCTCTGTACCTCTTCTTTCATTGCCCAGATCCCATGGCCACTGGTGCACTATAAGAGTCAGACAAAAATACAAGAGAGTCTCCTCCATATTTAAGTTTTTCACAGCAACAGACCACAGGCTTACTATAGCCCTTATGAAAAGAGATGAAGGAAAGGAAGATGGAAAGAAGGCAAATATACACTCACTGTATCAGTACAGACTTTTTCAAATTAAAATGCAGCCATAGGCTTCTTAAAACCCTTTAAAAAACACCTTTAATACAAAAATAACACTTACAATGAAGAAGCAGATATATAGGGGCAAAGTTAAGGTTGTTTGGATGCCTTAAATGTATATATATATCCAAACTTTAAACTCATTGGCCTGCTTTTAAGTGTAACCTTAACTTTGAATTTCCTATCAGGGGTAGGGGTTAATAAACAAGACTGTTCTTAGGTATATGTTCTTTAAGAAATGTCTTTTAGGTCCTTTAAGAAACGCAACTTTGATCTCCCTTCTTTCAGTATCTGCCAGATACTCTTTGATTGCATTTCAGAAGAGGAAAGAACTCCCACCCAGATCTTCCTTCATCCCATAGAACATGAGACACACTGGTGATACAAAAATTATCAGGCAGGCAAACAGCAAGAATTCACAACCCTTAACATTTTACACAAACAAGACAAATAGAAAACACTTATTATTATATGGCTTATAGTACAAAGAAGTACGATTTTAAAAGATAAAGTCTGCTGGTTTATACGACTCTTATTACATACCTTGGTAAAAAAACAGATGGAGAGATGTTCATAGTAGATTACTTGATTGTTAAATTGATGTATCCTGCACTATCCCATTTATGCTCATGTGAATGAAAAGGAAGCTTTAAAAAACAATTACACTATTCTTGTGAACTACAGATACTATTCACAGACTTCACTACAATGTTTTAACTTAAGTGTTGTTGTCAGTTATTTGTTGAGCACAGACTAAGGCTGTACTAAATTCTGCAACTGGCCCCTCTTTTCTGTAGCAATCCTTATGATAGAGACAGGGGGGTTTCCAAGGATAGCAGCAGGCAGGGGCATTCCTGGCAATGAAGGAGGCCCGTGGAACATTTAAGCCAGAGTGGGAGGTAGGGTGACCAGACAGCAAGTATGAAAAATTGGGACAGAGGGTGAGGGGTAATAGGAGCCTATATAAGAAAAAGCCCCAAATATCAGGACTGTCCCTATAAAATCGGGACATCTGGTCACCCTAGTGGGAGGGGGCCCACTGTACACGGTCCAGTGGATACCTTGAGAGGTTGGAGGATCTCAGAGGATCTGCAGGTGTTTGAGGCTGAACCCACAGCTTCTTCTCGATGGCCAAACCTTTCCACTCCTCACACTCACACTGTCAACCTGTTGAAAATCTGAGGATTTTGTAGTCTCTGTGCAAGTTAATCTTTTGTAGGAGAAAAGGGTGTCCTGTGTTCTTATCCAGGCAAAGCAATCACCATGTTCCCTAGGAATATGCTGGAATAAAAACTATCTCAGAACTTGGATGTCATATTGGAATCTCCCCAGACTGGCAACAGGGGATGGATCACTAGATGATTACCTGTTCTGTTCATTCCCTTTGAAGCACCTGGTATTGGCCACAGTCGGAAGACAAGATACTGGGCTAGATGGACCATTGGTCTGACCCAGTATGGCCGTTCTTATGTTCTAAATTCTGCCTAATCTCTTATTTTCCAGATAGAACATATTTTATTAACCTCACATATCACTGTGTTCAGAGATAGATATTGTTAGTAATTACTGTTTTATTGACACTATCATTTATATAATGTTTTCCATATTCAAAGGGATTTTCAGACATTAACTAATTCATCCTTCCCATGCTCCTGTGGTGTTATCCTCATTATACAGATGCAAAAACAGAATCACAGAGGGGTTAAGTGACTTGCCAAAGTCACACAATGATCCTTTGTCAAAACCTGGATTAGACCCCATGAGTTCTTGATTCCCAATCCTGTGCTCAGAACACATCTCTCTCATTTATCTCTCTTATTCTCTTAATTGCCAAGGCTGCAATCAGAACACGATCTTACAACACAGATAAAAAGATCCATTGGATGTTATGCTCTGCTATCATGCACCTCCCACTTAAATGAAGAATGTGCACTTTACAAACTTCACCATGTTGTTTTGCACTCCATTAAACAGCCTTGTTTTTTTTTTCACTTTCCTCCAAGATGGACCCATCAGTCTAGCAACTGACAGATTTTCTCCTGTTTTCTAAGGGCTTGTCTTCACTACCCGCCGGATCGGCGGGTAGCAATCGATCTATCGGGGATCGATTTTTCGCGTCTCGTTAAGACGCGATTAATCGATCCCCGATCGCGCTCCCCGTCGGCTCCGGAAATCCACCTCATCGAAAGGCGGAAGCGGAGTCGACGGGGGAGCGGCAGCGATCGACTCGCCACCGTCCTCATGGCCAGGTAAGTCGATTATGATACGCCGACTTCAGCTACGCTATTCATGTAGCTGAAGTTGCGTATCATAGATCGACCCCCTCCCCTAGTGTAGCCCTGGGCTAACACTGAGGCAAGTCCTCCCTTTTTGACTTGGACTTTAATCAGGCAACCAAGCCAGGCTTTGAAGAATTTGGCCTGATATGCCCTTTGGTCCATCCTGCACTTAAGTGATATGTTTTGCATTCAGCCAGCTATAAACCATAGAGTGCTATGTTGTGGGCAAACTGGGTGAGCAAACCACATTACGAAACAGTGCAGACTGAACTCTTACTAAGCATCATTCTCCAACAGATGTTCTTCTGTGATTTATCTTAATTTGCTTCCAATTTTTGAATATGAAATTAATATTTTACCCAATTATTTTATGGGAAAACAAGCCCTACCCAGAGACACTTTGGTTACATACACAGGGAGCCTCACAAAACCAGGTTCTATTCCCAGCTCCATCACTGAAGAGTATTGTGACCTTGGACAAGTCACTTCACCTCTGTGTCTCAGTTTTCCTTCATGTAAAATGGGGATAATGATACTTCTTGTTTTAAAAAGTGCTTTGAGGTCTATGGCTCAAAAGACTTTGTCACTAGCAATTTATTGGCTGCACTGCTCTCATTCTGAGACTGTTACACATGTGGTCCTTGGCAGGAGGTGAGCTATGTTCTAGCCAGCACTACACACACACACACACACACACACACACACACACACACACACACACACACACACACACACACACACACACACACACACACACACTGTCACCAGTATGAGACAGAAGAAAATCATCCATGTGTCAGTGGAAACAGGAAATTGGGGGAGGTGTGAGTGCTGCATTCTCACCGCACCTTCCCCCATACATTGGTCTTCTTTTTGCTTCTGTTTTGCCTGCTTTCAAATGGCTGTTCTTTCTTCTCAACTGGAGGGAACGTCAAATGCTAAAGCCTAAATTAAATCACTGCCAGGGAGCCATTTTGTGAAGTAATCCCCACCTCCTATTCTCCACACACAAAAAATCCAACCCTGTTTTGCACTGGCTCTGGAATATAGTTTCCATTATTAAAACCGTCATAACCAGAATCTGGAAGTTGGAGATGTCTAACGTTTTACAAGTTGTGTTTTTATCTTCGTCAGTGGAAAAGCAGTAGGTTTGGTTCTTGCTGATCAAGAGTGTCATGTTGCAAGTCTAGTTAATCACAATGGCAAAATGGTAATACATTTCCCACTGGATTTCCAAACAATGAGTGGTTCTGTTTGGGCTGACCAACTGGATGTGCCCTGGTACCTATCTACTGTGCTAATTTCAGGCTACATGCATATTAAAGACTGAAACAAAACATTTAAATGTCGTTTTTAAGAAAATGTGACTGTATGTGATTAAACTAATTGCTGGTGACAGCTATGGATTGGACCCCCTGAAAACTGATGTCCTCTGTTAATCCTCAGAGCAGCCGTAGCACAGGTAGAAAAAGCAACAGAGTCCTGTGCTGCTCCACCCATGTGCCTCAACCCTGATCTAAGTGGGCCCACCTCTACGGGTCAGACACTTGTTAAATCTCCATATCTATTTAATCCTTGGCTTTTCTACTGAGACTGCCAAAAATGCAATCAATAAGCACGAAGTGTAGCAGGAGTCATGATGGTTATTTGTTAGAGGTTTTTATATGGACACTTATCTAAAAGTGGACTGAGACCATCAAAGTTGTTTAACATTGGCTCCCAAACAGTTTCACGGGGCACAGGACTGCCATCATCCTACATGGAAACCACAGAAAATTAGAGGCCTAGGACCTGCTGCAGGGACAGGAAGCCTCTGAGTGTGTGAGGGATGGACTAAAAGGCTGACATTTGGCTTTGGACATCTAAATATCATCCTAAGAATAGGCTCTCTGAATCCCAATACTATTTGAATCCAAATGTCATCCTGTTCACCCATCCTTAATAGCAACACCGGGTAACCCCATCCACTTCTAACTTCGCCTCTATTTTATTCTAGTTCTTAGTGCCTAATAGCTACTTTTCCTCAGTCTTCACTAAGCAAGGTAATGTCATCCCGTGGTTTAACACTTAAGCTTCTAATAGTTATCAAGGGAAGGGTGACACAAAGCAGACTTCTGAGGAAGCATGTCACAAGACTATAATCAGAATATATTTAAATCAACTGGACGCAGTGATATTTACCCTAGAGAGTTCAGGGGGGCAGTGGAAGTACTATCGAAGCTATTGTTAATGTTTTTGAGAACAAAAAAGGCAGGTGAGATCTCAGAGGCCATGCAAAAAGCAATCATAACACCTGATCTTGCAGGCCTTGCTCCAGAAAACCTATCACTGAAATCAATAGGAAGTTTCATAGAATCATAGAATATCAGGGTTGGAAGGGACCTTAGGAGGTCATCTAGTCCAACCCCCTGCTCAAAGCAGGACCAATCCCCAATTTTTGCCCCAGATCCCTAAATGGCCCCCTCAAGGATTGAACTCACAACCCTGGGTTTAGCAGGCCAATGCTCAAACCACTGAGCTATCCCTCCCCCCCTTAAAAAAAAATCGATCCTGCCACCTTTCACATGCTAAGCGAGCGCTCTACCATTTGAGCTCATTTCCCATGTACCCAAGTTTGCGCAAGTGAAGATGGCAGGACCGTGCCAATTTTAAAGATGTGGGGGGAAATGGCAGGGGAGTGTAGAGGAGCAAATTTAATTTCAATTCTTGGTAAGTTGTTAGAACAATGAATAAAGCAGTTACTTTGTAAGCACTTACAGGAAAATATGGTGATAAATAGAGAGCAACAAAAGTTTGCAAAAAACAAGTCATGCCACAGTTATGTAATATGTTAGGCCGGGATAGTTGGGTGCTCAGTTCCCATTGAAATTCAGTGGAAGTTGGGTGCCTTAACTTCCTTAGGCTGCTTGAAAATCCCAGCCTAACAGGATAGATTTAGTGTACAAAGGGAATGCAGAGGACAAGGTGTATTCTGACATTAATGAAGTCTTTGATACTATGCCACATGACACACAAGAAAATTAGAAGAGTATTGATGAGGTCAACCTACAATGTAGAGGCTGCTTTTTTAAAAAACAAAAATCAAATTTAGAATATTAATAGTTCAGTGCCAAGTTCAAAATATTCAGCAGGGGCCACTTTTACACTGGTATTTAGGTACCAAAGAATGCACCCAGTGGGATTTTCAAAAGTAAATTGAAGTCAGGATGATCCAGTGATTGAGGCATTAGCCAAGAACTTGAGAGACTGGGTTTACTTCCTGGATCTTCCCCAGGGTGAGTGTGTGACCCTGGGCACTTACTCGCTTTGCCATAGTTCTCCAACTGTAAAACGAGGATAACAGCACTTCCCTACTTCATAGGGGCATTGTGAGAATAAACATATTAAGGTTGTGAAGTGTTCAGATACTTTGGGCCAAATCCCTCTAGGTGCCTATCTGCATCGTTAAGCACTGAAATACTTTTGAAAAACTGGCCCTAGGCATTTACAAGAGTCCGTTTTGGGTTCAGAACTAGTCTATATTTTTATTACTGATTTGGCAGATGGAGTGGAGAATACAAGAATGACATGTGCAGAGGACAGATTGTTGGGAAAGATCACAGACACTTGGGAAAATAACAAAAAATGCCCTGCATGAGCCTGATAAATTGGAGAAATGAGTTGAAATCAATCACTTGATTAATAACTATGAGATCCAATAAAGATAAATGTAACATGTTTCAAGTAAGACGGATTAATAAAATGAAGAAATGGAAGCCGGAGGATAACTAGCTGAGGTAGCATGGAGAAGGATCAGGTATATTAAATATGAAGACTGTTTGAATGTGGCAGTGGAGAAAGCTTAAGATCTTTAAATCATGAGTGAAAATAGCCCTGGAGAATACAATCCTGCACTGGCAAAAGAATGGACTAACTAACCTAATAGGTCTATTGCCTCTCTAGCTTTCATAACGTGTGCACAAACGGAATATGCTATATTAGAAGTATTATGGGTAAAACAAGATAGCAAAAATAGCTACTGAACCTAATACCTATCTTCTGCACTAGTTCAGCCTTCTGCTGTGAGCTATGTTTAGTTTTGGCCACCACACTGTAAAAAAACCAGGCAAATTGGAGACAGTTCAGAGGAGAGCAACAAGCTTGATAAGAGATCTGGAGGAGAGACATGATAAGTGTCTTCAGATACAGAAAAGGATAGTATAAAGAAGCCAAGAAACTATTATTCTCATTAGGCACCAAGAAGAGAATACAAAGTGATGAGTGTAAGTCTGCAGCAGAAAAAATTCAGGTTAAATATTTGGAGAAACTTGATAACCAAAAGGACAGTTGGAACAACAGAACAAGCTTCTAGCCAAGAATCATCATCACTAGGGATACTCAAGGTTAGATTAGTCACCGGTCCATTAGGGATGATAGGAAGAATTAAGCCAGTTCTACCATTGTGAAGGGGATGGACTAAAAGGCCCACTTGGGATCCCAACCTCAAAGAGTCTATGTACAAAGGATGCTATATGAAGTAAACTGCCTTAATCAAAGTGTACTATAAAGAGAGGAAGAGCTACACAGAGATGAGAAGAAACAGTGAGACAGAATAGAGAGGAGAAATGCTTGACAAAATTACATGCAACAACTCCTTTTATAGAAGCAGAAAAGGGAAGCCCCACATGTGAAGATAGAGTAAAGGAAAAGAACAATGGAATTTAAAAGAAGATGCAAGTAAGTATATTTGCAGATTAGTTACAGTGAGGTGGGGGAAGGAATAGTAGGAGGAAGAAGAGTAAGGGTATGTCGACTTTGCTGCTGGAAGCCACTGCCCATGCAGTCCCGGCTACAGTGCTATTTTTTGTGAGCTAGCTCAAGCAGAGCTAACATGAGTCTTTCTACCCATGCTGGAAAGCATGCCCTCAGCTGCAGTGTAGACCTGCCCTAAGTAGAGTCTAGATGACTTAGCACACATGGACCACTTCAGACAGATGGAAGAACGTCAACTCATCTAGTTCAGAAGCTAGAGTTGTTCACAGTTTTTTGTTCCAGAACCCAAGCTATGAAACTTCATATAATGTTGATGAAGTTTTACCAAAGTGAAGATGTTTGATTTTCAAAGACAGCCAAATCATGGATAAGAACACAGCTGTGGTAAGACTTCTCTGGCTGGTGGATCCCACGGGGGAACATTTATGACCATATGTCATCAATTGTCCTTTTCTGTCATTTGTACATTCATTCACTCTACCCTTCATTTGAAAACTTGTACCCTGTTGTTCATCTGAAGCTGCTGTAGTAGGACCTCCCCAGTCTTCCCCGGGCTCTGTTGGGTCTGCTTTCTAGCATGGTTTGGTACCCTGGCACCTACCTAGGGCTATACATCCAGGCTCTCTCTGGTCTATCTCCTAGTTATGTATTCAGGGCTGTGTTTGTAAGCAGCAATAAACGTTCCTGTCTACAGCCCTCCCACATGGTCTCCTCTCGGTGCCATTCTCCAACCCCCTTTTCAAGGGTATCTGGTGGAGCTGGTCGAAAATGTTCAGATTGACCAGTTTTCCATCAGAAAATGCTGATACAATGAAATGCAAACTTTTCCCAGGAACATATCAATGTTGTTGTTGTTTTTTATGATAAATTATCAAAACATTTTGTTTCAACTTTTATGTTATATTAAAATGCAATATAAAAAATCAAAATGTTTCAGCCATTATAGTATGTTGTATAACAAGTCAGAATGAAATATTTCAACAAGATTGAAATAATATTTTCATTTCACGAAAAATTCCACATTTTTGACTTTTCATCTCCATTTGGGATAAAACCAAATTTTCCCGAGGGACAAAAATTCCATTTTTCAATAAGTTCTAATTTCTGGACCAGCCAACTGGACAAAATCCTCTCAGGTGGCACGTAACTAATTACCTGTCCCTACTTGGTCAGGGCTGAGTTCCTTCTCTGGAGTAGCATTCCCATCTTCCAGTGGAAGGAGGTCTGCCAGCAAGAAGTCAGAGGTGAAGAGGCTAACCCGGGCTCAGGGGTTAGCTCCTTCACAGCCATGCTGCAGACACAAAGACAGGAAGCTTCTCACAGACCTTTATGTGAGTACTGACAACTGCTGAAGTATATTCTGTTTCCTATAAGCATAGTTTTATAAATGGGAAAGTAGAGCTGGTCAAATTCCTCAAAGAATTTTCTGTGACTATATCCTTTAAATAAATAAATAATACTTCAATTCCGTTCTGTTTGTGCTCCTTTTGTGTTTGTTCACTTTCCAAAAACATTCAAGCAAACAAATTTACTGGCAGGCATGTTTGCAGAAACAGAAAATTTGGAGTGAAAATTAGAGAATATACAGGAAAAGCAAATTTTGGACTCATGAACGCAATTATTCACACCAGTAATGTGATTCTAAGAGTAATGAGACAGGGAACAGAAATGGTACTCTGAAACCTGCATGCCCCCATCTAAAACTAACCAACCTAGCTGTGAATTTGTACATTGAATATTGGGAATTAACTTCTCCCAAACAATCTACAGATCAAGATGTAATTGTAGAAAATATTTGGGAATAATTTTGAAGAAGAAATACATTTTAAAAAATCTTAAACTGTTTGCTGACAATTCATTAACAGAAAAGGGGTCTAAATTTGTCAAATAAATGATTCACTATACATTATTTATATAAGTTCTAATGGATATTAAAAGGGAGGGAGAAGATGACACACAAGAAGGATGGCACTATAGCTGGAGCAACCCTCTCTCCGTTCCCCCATAGTAATGTAAAAGAGTTATGTTACCTATAACAACCTTATCTTAGCCATCTACCTTGGTCCCCCCCTTCTGATCATATGTTTCTTAAAAATGAAAGATTTCAGCCAAAGGGAATGGGAAAGATTTATTTTTCAAAACCAAAAAGTAAATTTATGCTCTAAAATGTAAACCAGGAATTAGCAATGGGCAAAACTACATCAGTACAACATGCACCATAACCTTGGCTTCAGCTCAGATTTCTGTTGCCTGCTTTGATGTGTCACATATCTGTGAATCACCTCTTTGCATGTCACTAAGGTGCCTGGGTGATCCCACAGCTGAGCTAAATCATTTATACTCTCACTAGGGAAATGGGAGTGACCAGAAAAGAGTCACAATAGGTTCAAAATCCCTATAATCCACAAAAGTGCCCTTGCATGTGGGGGCATTTCCAAGAAAGGCGATATAGACAATCACACACACATCCACTCTCACTGAAAGGCTCAGGATTTTAAACAAAAAATATGTTTTGGACTTCTGGACAATCCTTAGAAGGGGAAATTTCAACCCTCCAATGTAAAAACAGATCCTTAAATATAAACCTGCATAGATGCCCCCCATCCTTTCACCCTAAAGAGCTCCTCCTCCTGTGATCAGGTTATACTCATGTGAAAACATATTAGAGACCATTTTTCCCATTCGAGGCTTTACTTTCTCCCTCCCAAATCAATTGCACCATTAAGGAACTCCATCCCTAGAATCCCCATAGTATTTGCACGGCCAAAGCAAGACATTTGGAATGCCAATCACAACACCATACAAGGGTCACCCAACCTCACCATGAAAGAGCATGGCTGGACTGTGGGGAACATAAACCTTTCATGTATATTCCAGATTTCTTCATTTTTTTAAAACTACAGATTCATAGATAGCTATTGTGATTATTGGTCTTTTGGGGCTGGAAGAGTTGGGAGGTTGGGGGCAGAAAGGAGTGGGCATACCAACTCATTCCAAACCCCACCAAAACCTTTTGGAGCTGTGAAGTGAAGATGGTCACCTCTCCTCCTGACTCTATTAGCTTTCAGAGAAACAAGATGGGTGAGGTAAGATCTGTTACTGGACCAACTTCTCCAATAAAAAAATATTACCTTGTCTCTCTAATATCATGGAACCGACTCAACACACAACAGCACTCTGTTAGCTTTGGTTAGTTAGCACTTTCTATGATAGGTGATATTTGACAGCACAAATTCCCAATGAACATCCTTTCTATGTTATGCATTGAAGTGGGAGCTTCTCAGAAAGACAGTGGGTTGGCCCAGCATGTCACTCACTAAATAGGATGTATTAAAGTGAGAAAGAGTTGAAAAGAAGAAGAAAAAATGCCAATGGATAGATCCTAACTGTAAAAAGAATTCATACTATGCCAAATTCTGGAGTTCTTCCTCACGGTCTGACACCCTTGCTTCACATGCAATCCCATTGGAACCCATCACAGAGTCAGCTACTACTCACAGTGAATCAGGGTACATATACACAGCAAATTAAGGTATGACAGTTGTACGGTTAGGCCCATCCATGCTAGCTTTCATTTAGCTAGCTAGGGTAACAATAGTAGTGACAATATGGAAGCATGGACTTCAGCACTGGCTAACCGCCTGAGCTGCATACCCAGGGTCCCTGGCAGGCGGCACTGGGGCAGCACACTGAAGGCTGTGCTACCACACATACACTACTGTTGCTACTTGAGCTACCTAGATTAATGCCCACATGGGCATGCCTACCCGTGCTACAATCACACCTTCCTTTGGTGACAGAACTGGGCAGTCAGGTTTTAATCAGTGCTTACCAAGGCACAGCTCCCACTGAAGTCCCTAAGAGCTCTGTCTGAGGAAGGGCTGAGACAGTTAGGACTTTGAGATTTAGCCCACTGATATTTAAAAAGGGATTGAAAGAAAGGGAATCACCACAAAAATAAGTGAGAGATACACAGGGGCGGTCTGGCTTTTTTGCCGCCCCAGGCAAAAAAAACAAACAAAAAAAACCAGCCTGAATGCCACCCCTTACAATGTGCCACCCCAAGCATGTGCTTCCTAGGCTGGTGCCTAGAGCCAGCCCTGGAGATACACAATGCTGAAGTACCTTTTTTCAGAGATTTTTGAGTTAAGCTTTCGTTTGTAACTATCTGAAACAGAGAAAGAAATAGAGGGTGAATCTTACAGGACTGGAGGTGGGGAGAGAGTTAAGGCAGAGAAGCCACAAAGAGAGAGAGAGATTGACAGAGCACGACAGGTGATTTCACTTTCTTTTCTTCATGCAAAAACCCCCAACAGTAGCAGCATCAAGTGAAAGACATGCAAGTCAGAGAGCAGCAGCAGCAGGACTCTTTGCTGGAAATGAGAAGATGAAGCCGATTGCATTTGAGCTGGTTGGACCAGGCCGGAAGCAGAGTTGGTGGTCTGGGTGCTACTTACTGTCACAAACATAAGGTTTGTCATGGTCATCCTGGGAGGCAGCATCGTTCCTTCTCCTGCCACCTCCAGATCCCCGAGCCTACAATGAGAATAAGGATGTTAATGCCATTCCAGTGCCCCTCACAGCTTTCAATTTGCCCCAACCAGTATATACTATGAACTAAATGTAAGACTTCAGTAGAGTTACATCATTGTAACTAGGGGCCCTGCCTTTTCCTAAAACATACTGTATATTTATTGAGCTTTCAATGTGGCAGAGCTCCCTTACAATAGATATCCCTACCTGATTAGTCACAGCACTATAATGATTCCTGCCTCACTGCCACAGCATATTTCAGTCAAGTCACAGGAGGTGGTATTCAAGTACTGAGCCTAATCAATGAATGAATGAATGGGAGGGCATAAATCCATTTGTGGCTAGAAGTAACACTACTGTGAAATCAGTCTGAAAACTGGCTCATAATATTATGAGGTATACGCATGATTCCTTCCTTTTAATATTTTTAAAGTACATCTTCTGCTGGTGAAAGGTGCTAGCCCAACAACCCAGGAAACTGAGGTCCTTGGTTATCCATAAAGTGCTGCCCTGCATATGTGCATCAGTGCTGATCTGAACACCAGGGATAAGAATGGAGTTCAGTGTTAATGCCATTCTATCTTCACCATTCTCAGCTGAGAATGCCGACCTGGGCACCAGTTACAATGGTGGTGGTTGCACTGTGAATATTGGGAACTGAATCCAGCCCCCCCGTTATTTTATGTAGGCCAATAGACAGTCTTTAAATTTTAATAACTTTGAGCCTGATCTCTATTTGAACTAGTGATCTCAAGGGAGAAGGTTACACAGCCCTTTCCTAATACTCTGAGCCAGTGAGTCTTCAGGCAAAGGCCACACACCTCAATTGTTTCAGTCTTCCAAATAGATAAGTCCTTGGCTCCTACTTTCCCTCCTAGAGCTAGCTGCTCTGAATCCCTTTGCTTTTTGTTTGAGAGAATATGAAATTGAAGCAGCATTAGCAGGTAGACCTGAAGATGATGCAGAGATGTAGAAAATAGTATTAGTGTCCCAAATACTAAGGGCTCTATGGGCTAACCTCGATGTACACTGAACGGCACTCTAGTTAACTGAGCTGTATTCCATCATTGGTCTGAAGACAAGGCACGAGGGACAGTTTTACACTGCCATACCATTGGTAGATGATGAAAAGAGGGGCTTACATAAACTGCACAGGTTAAAATGAACCCCATCCCATTGGGTTGCTCAGGTCTCCAGAACAAACCAATGAAAGCCTCTTAACCACTTGCATGGAGTAGGAATAAGCCTATCCTCATTGCAATCCTGGAGGAAAGGGACAGATTTGTGACTGGCTGGATGGGGTGGATGCTGTTAGGTATGATGAATACAGTTTTGCCTCCTCCAAGCAGAGTTCAAAGCAGGACGCTACATTCTGACCAGTGTGTGATCTCCTCGAGTGAGTCAAACGTAAGTCAAATGAAATGCAGTGGGGCACAAACTCCTCATAGTAACTACAGACACAATCTTTAAGGAAGCTGATGTGCATGCAGGAGGCAAGATTTGTAAGAATAAATTAAAGGGTGTGTCTACCCTGAAAAGTGATTCTGTCAAAATTGCTTTATGCAATCCATGTTCATTGTCTCTCAGTGATTCAATATCAGTTTCAGTGCTCAGTTTACAAATAAAAGATATTTTTTTCCTAACTGCCAGCTCTGCAAACTCACCCTAGGCTCTGAGAGTAAGCCTGGGTTCCTTCCTTCTCTCAGCGCAAGCCAAATCAGACCCATTTTCTTCCGTGGGTTAGCACAGGTGTAACTGATTGGACTTTAAACAATTCTATTGATGGACAGACTAGAATCCAACCCCCTGACCAGGCTACGGGTATTGGTTCTGCAGGGCTAAGAGGAATAAAAAAGCAGTAAAGACTTATTTTTGTCACTAGTTAGCAGTATGACTCTGAAGACACACAGTGAGCAGATCTGTGGAGTAAGGTGGTGTCATTTTAATATAGTCACTTTTCAGAGTAGAATGGCAATTTAAGATCCATTGCTTAGCATTTCACAGCCAGCCGTTTCCCTTCTAACTGTCCTTTACAGAAATACAAGTGCAATGCATTCATGACATGACCACATATATATACTCTTTTTCATAAATCGAACATGGAGAGATTTTCAGATCAAGTCAGTGTCTTTCAATAAGACATGGCTCCTAAACCCCTTTGGCATTTTTTAAAATGTCCCCCCCCAGTACGTACTTGAAGAGCACTTGTACTGGACATGTGCAGCTGCATTGCTTTTATATTTTTAAAACAAACTTCATGTCCCAGCTCCTTCCACATTTTCTCCATCCAACAAAGATTCTAAAAACCTCTGTCTCTGTGAATCCATCTCCTTGGCCTTCAGTCTCTTTACTAGCACTTCCATTATTTCAGAGCTAACCTTAGGGGGCCAGAAAACCAGGCAGTCACCCCAGGGGCACAAAACTGAATATCACGTTCATGCTGTCAGGGCTTCAATCTGTTGGATTCATTCATCCACAGCTGCTTTCATTCTCCTGCCGGCATGCAGCAGGGACTAGGATATTTGATGTATGAAGCCTGGAAGCCTCAACAGAGCAGATTTGAAGCAGCTTAATGGAGCCAAACAGAGAGAGTAGCCAGAGGGACAGATGTAGGGTCCAGAATTAAAAATAAAATCAGGCTGTAGGAAAAGAAAGGGACACACAGAATTTGGAATGTTCAGAGCAATAATTCTGCTGCATTAAGCCTGTGTCAATGCCTTCAGTCCTCATTTGTTCTCCAAATGCCAAGAGGTTTATGGGCCAGACTTTGCAGAATATAGTTTCCTTCAGCATGTCCTCCCCTGTAGTCCGCCATCCTTTAACAATACCCCATCCCTCCTTTCTAGGCAACAAAGTGCAGTCCTTTCTCGGGTTCGGCTGTCAAGTCTCCTCAATTTTGACCGCTTTGTCCTAGTTCCTACTTCAGGTTGGACACTTCATGAGGAGCAGGGCATTTCAAAGGCAGACTTCAGTGGAGCTATACCAGTTTACACCAGCTGATGACCTGGCCCTATGTTTTAAAGTATTAATTCTGCTTTGGTTCAACATGCTGACTTCACTCAATTAAAAGTTTATGGCATTTGGAGCTCTCTCTCCCCTCTGCACTCTCATCGCCGTGAGAAGTCACGGTCACCAGCAAAGCAGGAGTCACTAGAATGGCAAGGACTAGAGATTCTATTGTGGCTGGTTGCACTGTGCCTGTGCTTAATAAGGGGCTCTAGAACAGAAAGCAAGATATCAATGTATACTTCCAGGTGGAAGAGAAGAATAATTTAAAATGCTCCCAACCCCCACAGATTATTTTATGTATAATGGTAAAGCTAAAAAATTAGTATTATTTTCATATAGCTTCCTGAAGAGGGGAGCACAACAGTGCATGTTACAATAACATCAGGGCATTGTTTGTATGGGTTGAGGATGCATGGAACTGAATGCCAGAAAATATAATTCTCCTTTCCCAACCTGAATATTTTTTTCGCTATCCATTTGGTCCTTCATTTCCAATGACAGAAATGGCCAAATTCCATGACAGGAAGTTTATTAGGAAAGGCCCATATAGCTGAAGTATTAGTGATAGCTATAGTTAAGGTTGGAGGAGTGTATCCATTCTAACCCCTGTTTTTGGTTACTAGTTCATATAGTTTTCTGAAACTCACACTTTTCTGGCTCTGTTTAAGGCTGAATTTTAAAAAATATTAAAGGAAGATTCAGCCAAACTGTTCAGCCAATTTTGATAATGAAGCGAGTGAAAAATAAAATTTTCCAATTATTAAAAAAAGTATTTTGATCTTTATTCAAAGAGTCTTAGCACAAAAGTGAACAAGAGCAGGAAGCTGAAATAATGGAACAACAGAGGGTTTGCACACGCACATTATGAGTGAGGTTTCAAACAGCTCTTATTTTTTTAATTTTATTTTTATCTGTTTTTTATCTCAAAATATCTGCCAAGCACACCAAAAAGCATGTTCAGAGATTATGTGCCCTTGCAGCTCTCACTGCAGTCAATGACAGATGCAAGTGCCCAGCACCTCTGAGAATCATGTTCACTTTCATTTAGGGGGCTAGCTATAGGGATCTACATTTGAAAATTTTGACTCCATGTTTTAAAATTGTGACCTTGTTACTTAGCTGACTTACTGCTGGATCTGTGAGAGGACATGATAGGAATTGGAAACTACGGGGATGTTGTCTCCTGAGAATGAAATCTTGCCCCATTGAAATCAAGGGGAGTTTTGCCATTGATTTCTATTATGCCAGGATTTCACCCTTAGAGTGCTACTACAGACTTTCACCGCTGACTTTATCTTTGAAGAACATAGAGAAATGTATTTAAATAGTTAAACAAAAAAAACAGAAAATCAAAGATAACTTTGTTTTGGCTTATAGATCTCTAAATATTTTTTGCATTTATCTCTTTAGTAAGGAATGGTATTTCAAGGGCAGGGGATTGTAATAACAGGATAATCATCATCATCATCATCATTATTAGATTTTATTTTAAAAATAAAAATTCATCACTATAATAAATTTCCTCCATCTTCTCAATCTCCCAACAGTCTTATTTCTTAGTAATAGGCAGAAATAAACTGAAAACATGAGGAAAACATAAAAATCACTGACCACAATTTACCACATGGATATAACGTACGTGTGTGTGTGCGCACGTGTGTGTGTGAGAGAGAAACCAACTGAGAATGTGAGAATAGGGGTTTGCTTCCCTTTTTTCCTCTCCCATAGATTCCCAACCTACCCGTCCTCTGGGCCTGTTCTTTCGTTTTGGAATATCTTCTTCTAATTCCTCTTCCTCATTCACTTCATCAGCATTTTCATCATTTTCCAAAACTCTCTATAGGGAAAAAATAAACAATCATTTTTAAAAGAAAAACTATTGTTTGCTAGAAGACACACAAGGTCAATTATTATTTACAATTGAGATTGTGGTCATGTCCAAAATGTGCTCTTCAAACACAAAGAGAGATACAGTCCCTGTCCCAAAGAGATTTCAGAGGTGAAGACAGACAAAAAAATGGCTACAACATGCAAACAAGAGGTCTAAATAGGTGATTAAAATTACAAGTGTACTAATTCTCTAATGCCAGAATCAGATCCAAGCATCCCCAATTCCTTCCAGTCAACACCCTCAAAAGTTAGAGAGTTCCTCCCTCACTCACCCTCATTTTCCCAGGAAAATGGTTCCTGAGAAATACTAGTCTGAAGGCTGACCTCCCAGGACACTAGCAAGACACAGTCTGTGGGGGTGTGCGGGGGGTCGTGGAGATTCTTTTCTGAAATTAATTCTTAGAAGCTATAAATCAACATTTCTTTCCCTAGAAGTCTACAATTTTCCCATTTAGTGAAACATTCATTTTCTGCATTTGCCTTGAAATTAATATCCTTTTGGGGTACCAGTACCGTAAGTAGCTATACAGCTCTGGAAATAAGGGGTCCTGATCCTGCAAAGTGCTGAGCAAATGTCGTTCCCATTGAAGTCAATGGGAGTAGCAGTTGCTCATCACCTCACAGAATTGTGCCTGGGATTTGTTAATTTTTGTTTTTGTGAATTCCATGCTTGGGGAAAGGTGGCCCATTTGGTAGCTCTGGAAGCATCCACAAAGCAGATACAGCACAGTGCATGCTTCCCCCACAATACTGAGTTGGAGCAAACTCCTGCTGAGGTGAAAGGATTATTCATTCTTCATAACCCACTCAGGCCTTAGCATCTCTGCTAAGAGAGCAAACAAGGGTCCACCCAGTGTCAATCATGATGTGGGTGCCTATTCTTTAGGAGCTGGTCTGAAACCATTCACTCCAGTCAGACAGGCCACCACTAAGTCTTGAGATGGCAACATCATTCAGCCATGAAACGGATTCAAACCACTGAGTTAGAGGTGATGGAAAGGTTTTGTAATCTGTTATCAAATTCTGACATATCCAGTCTCCCAGATCATTATTAGTTAAAAGCTGCTACAGAGCCAGTAGAGGGAGAACAGGAGCAGAACATGTTAGTTCTGAGCCTTGTGTACCTTAGACATTGACATCTGGGGGTGCTGGGAGAGAATACACAGAGAGATTTCACTGACAAGGGATTTAGAATCTGGAGGAACACCTGCACCACATTATTATAATCTTATCCATTTAAATTTTTGAGTCAAGATACTGAACAATGTCTGTCACAGTTTCAGGGCAATGGCACCTCTATTCCCCCTCCATGGTCCACCAAGGGCACCCATTTCTAGGGTCCGAGCTCCCAGCCATTACCTCTCTTGGGCAGAGACCTGCATCTCACTCACGCCTGTGTTGCCCACAGTTATATGTTACCACACAGCTCTTTCTAAGCAAGCACATTTATTCTTAAAGTGAAAGCATTACAGATAAACATATTAAAAACAACAAAAGAACCTGCACACATGCTTAAAAAAAAACAACAACAAACAAACAAAAAAAAAAACTTACCAGAGATCACCCCCCAACTCTAACAAGGACTCTGCTAGGTATCAGTCCTTCAAAACCCACAACTGGATTTTCCACGTGGTTACAAGTTCATAATTGTCTCAGATTCAGAACCAGAACCCAAGCAGAGCAGTTCAGCTGTTTCTTTATATAGCCTGGGCCTTTGCTCTCTAGTCTCCGAGACCAGATAATTAGCAATCACCCTCTCTTCGGGGCATAGCTTCAAAAGACTGGGTTTTTGCATAACCAGAACTGGGGAACTGACCTTTAGCTCTCCCTAGGCATCCCCCAGGAAATCCACTTCACACTTACTGTCTCAAAAGTCCATTTTTTACTTGCACTTTTTCAGTACAGTCCTTTGAACTCCCAGGCCTCATAATAATACACAAACTTTGCATTTAATATAATGGACACCAAAGATACTTAACCTTAATTTAATAACGTCTCCCAAGGATATGCAAGAAATTGCTATATCTGTCATGGTGTCCCTTAAAAAAGTTTAAATAACTTGTAGAGTTTGGTGGGAAGTCTAATATTTGTAGGGTTTGGGATTTATGTTTCTTTCTTTTTTAACACCTCAGGGGGCCATTTATGGGATCAAACTATTGCAAGTCCTGGTCTTTTCACATAATTTTAGTTCCTGGAAGGAGGAAACATTAAGTCACTGCCATCACCACATATAATTATTCTTTCAAAATTCACACAGTTACATATATTGGTAGGGGCGACTTCATACTTTTAAAGTCCAGGTGAAGCCTGAAGAATTTTTGTTCCTGAAGAGATAAATGCTATGTAAAAAATTTGGAAAACTACTTATAACATCTTCCATTTTCACAGTGCCTTTCAACTCCAGCAACTCCATTCTACACCAGCAACACTACACAACAGTGTTAAGGAGGAATAGTGTAAAATACTTTCTCCAGTTGAAATTGCAGGGCAAATTTAAAGTAGGCAGACCAATTAACCCCACATGTGAGAATGGCCAGAATGCCAGGTAATGCCTCTAATTCTTGTGGAAAATGCCAGGTCAACTTTTAATGACTGATCAAAGACTTTGGTTTAAGCCTACTGCAAAAGATGATGCCATTTTCACCCCACTTGAGGCACATGGGGCCAAATCTCAATTCATATAAATAGCAGATGAACATCTGGCCCATAGTAACTGCACCTATTTAAGAGGGACAATCCTTATTCTTTTTTTAGCAAAATATCTATTATTTTCCTACCCTGTCCTTCCAAAACACTCTTCCAATTCACCATATTTCAATGCAGGTAAGCAATGAGTCCCTGCTTTTCTCCCAATCCACATTAAGGGCTAGAGAGAAAGTTTACTCTCAGCCCATAGTAAAGGGCAGTTCCTAGCTGGGACCAAGAAGAGAATTATGACTCTGTCCACCCTCCCATACCTGCATGGGAGGAGGAGGAGGAGGCGTAGCAGCCCCACAGAGACTGCTTCCTCCTGGACCTTCCCAAGCTGAGACAAGCAGAATGTGTAGCGTGCGTAGAGGAGTAAGAGGGAGACTTGCACATACACACACCCAACCTCCCTTACATCTCTGCACAGGCACAAAGAACTAATGATGATCTTGTCCTCCAACTGTCCAACCATCCCTACCACCTGCTGAAAGTGAACTACGGTTAACGTAATTGTTGTGCAGACTGAATCCAACAAAGCTGCACTTGCCTAGGAAACAGCAGCAAGGAAAGCCTCTCACATCAGCTCCGTGATGAAACCGGCATCCATAAGATAGGTCACCAACAGCGCAGAGGGTACAGCTGAAGGCTCCTTGTACAGACACTTCTCCCCTCCCCACTTTGTAATGCAGTGATGCCAAGACTGCTGTCAATTCCGCTGTCTCTGAAATCTCTTTCCTCAGGCTGATGCCGGGGATAACATGGGAGCTCAGATTGCACAGCAGCATCCAAAGGCACTCATAAAGATGCTGCACCATGACTTCTTGTGACCTTGGAAGCTGCTGTAATAGTCTTTAGGGCTTTGAGTTTATTAGAATCAGAAATGGGGAGACGAAGGAGGCTTTTCACATAGACCTCATGGTGAACATGGAATGCTTCCTCCTTGGCAATTTTCCATCCCACAGAAAAGAAGGTTCTCATTTAAAGGGATGTAAAGCAGGTTAAAAATCATTACCTACATTTTGATGCACCAACGTGCAGAGCATCTGTCTTTTGAAAAATCAGGTCCCTTTATTGTGTCCCAAGCTAGGCACTCCAAAACCGAGGCTTACAAAATCGCAAGTCACTTTTGCAAATATAGACATGTATAGTACAATGTTTCCTTACGTGTCACTAATAGCTCTAATCCTGCAGCCTTTACATAGGTGAAATTTCAGTGGGGCTGCTCGCAAGCATAAGGGCTGCAGGATTGGGCTCCAGAGCTATGCAGATTTGATACTCATGATTTTCAGTTTTTATCTGTTGGGCCACACACTTGAGTTTTGCTTCAAGTTTCAGGAACAAACCCCAACACTTGAATCTCAGCCAAAATCACCAAGTTTTGCCAGTTTCACGTGATTTACACTAGAAACCATAGATCAGTGTAAGTTAATTCAGCTCATTCAAAATTTGCCTTTATTTCCCTGAAAGGTTTGCAAATCTCAACAAAACTGGCCAGAGTCAAAGATTTCATTATAAACATTGTATACAACTTTTCTAGTAGTCCCTTGGATTAGCAGGATCCTAGCTATACCAGAGACCAGCAACTCGTTTTTACTTTTAATATTGGTAAATGATCAGATGGCAATCCTTATTATTTAATACTTAAAGGAATAATGGCAAGATGCAAATAAAGTTTTCCCTGCCTGTGTTACTAATAATAACTGGGATTATTAAAGATGAAAGAATTTTAAAAAAACATTTATGCTATTTGCTTTCAGACATTCTGTTTGGACAAGAAAACAGACTGGCCAGCGCCACTTTTTTTTTTTTTTAATCAGTAGCTAGGGGCCCAATTTAAGATCAAAATCTGAACTCTCCCAAAGCTTGAGGCTGTTGAGATCCAGTTTATGGTTTGGACTCATCTCTCTCCACTAGTCAGTCGCCATAGCTGATAATCTCACAAGTACAATGCTGCCGTGTTTGGGTTGCAAGCCATCAAGAACTTGGCAGGCAGTCCCAATTCTTGTGACACTTTTACTGGATAGTTATACAAAATTCTGAATGTATTTTGAGCATCACAACATAGTGTCAGGGTTTCCTGACATTCCGTAGCACACAGGTATGATATCACTATGCATTAATACAGCATTCTGACACAACGACACAAATTGCAAAAGATACAAATGGTTTGGGTTTGGAGAATGAAAGGTAAAATCTTAAAGTCAGCCCTGCTGTCCCAGTATGGAGACATATAGTGCAGCCAACATAAATGCTCTTTTTTACCTGGATTTCCTGTATAGTGTCTTCCTCTTTAGTATCCACTTTTTTCTCAATCCCTTCCCCGCGCAGCAAGGCTTCCAGTGTGGTTCCCTCTGATGTGAACCCATCCTTCTTCAAAGGCAGATCAACTTCTGAGAAACAAAACAAAAAGATTATGTCTATTGCCTGCACACAACTGCACAGCGGAGGGAGCAAGAGGATAGGTAGCAGGTTGCCCGGCTCTTAACCCTATTTCCATCTTAAAGAAAAGGGAGAAGTACTTTAGTTAACCTCTAAAAAGGGGATTCATGTCTAGTTTGCTAAAGCTCTGGGACCTTTTCAATTTGCTATGTTGGGTTGCAACAAAGGAAGGCTGGACGTATTATCTTGTAGGGGAATAAAAACAAAAACCATTCTCTTTTGCATGAACTCCCCATACTCCTCCAAATGAGAAGAAAAGCCGCATAGCTTTCTAGAGCAGGTAGCTAAAAATATTAAGTTCCTCTCCCAGAAAACAGGAAATGTATATATATATTTGGCACAGTTCACGACACTCAGTTGTGTACAGGATCATTTTACATCAGGGGCCAAGAACCAGACATTCCAGGTGTAGGAAAAGGGGAGAAGAGAGATCATACAGTGGGAGACTGCTGAGAATTAATAAAAATAATTAGGGGATGTGCAACCAAATATTGATCCCCACTTTTCTTATTTAGGCCCAGAGTCTACAACTCTCACGTGGACTTCAATGGGACTACTTACATGAGTAAATATTACTCAGTGTAAGTAAGGATTGCAGAATCCGGCCCTTGTGAGGAGGAACCTAACTCTAGTTATCCCACTGCCTGGACCATGTGCCCCCATTATAAAAAAACACAGGGATTAATGAGAAAGCTTGATGCAACATGGCACACAGATGAAAGAGACGACAGTATGCTAGTTTTGGATGGCTGTCACTGGATTGTGAAACAAGTACCGCCATCAGGATACAGATGGGTGTTAAAATACATGCAGGGAAGAATTCCATAGCCTACTCCATTTACATAGGAGTTTGACTAGAATAATCCCACGGTAGCCTCTTATTATGGGGCACCCTCATTGCCACAGCCACCCTTCTCAAGCCTCCCTCCTTCTCTTCCAGGATAGGCTCCTCTTCCCAGGCTAATACGTTTGGGAAGGGACCAGGAACCAGGGCTGATGTTTTACAAATCAGTATCTGCTGCCCTGGTTTCACTGCTGTGTCCCATTCTTTCATCTCCCTGTGTACCCCCTCGTCTCGTTGTTGTATCTACCTTCTATCTCCTGTCATAGACTGTAAGATCTTCAGAGCAGGGACTGTCTTTTTGTTATGTGTTGGCACAGTTTCTAGCACACTGAAATTGTGACACCTAGGCACTACCACAATAATAATGAATTATCATCATTTGGTGCAGAGGTGTGTAATTACTTTCTAGGGGAGCCATTTGCCCATGGAGAATGACAGTTATCTGTCTGTCCGGGATCCCAAAGCCATGCAAAGATGTGGGGCTCTCTGAGCCAAAGTGGAGGCTAGGGGATTTGCAAAGTGCTCTCTCCAATTTATTGGAGAGAGGGAACATTAGCTACTTTCATGACCTACCCTCAACCAATAGACCACAGAATGTGGGTAGTAACCACAGCAAAAACTATCCCACTCATTGAGTGGGAATCAGAGTACAAGCCAAGCAGAACCCCCAAACCTCGAGGGGGGGAGGTTGTCCAGAGGAAACTTTCCCAGAACGACTCCCAGAATGGAAGCTGGAACACTGAGTTGACAACTTCTCATCAAAGGAAAGGCCAAGCTATTCCGTCGGGATTTCTCCAGAAAGGAGTTCTCAACCTGCTCCCACCACTGGACCACCTTCTACCAGATTTCACTGCTTATGATGCAGGTTCTCTCCTGTGATGCTTGAGCTATAAAAAGAGGGAAACTAATCCCTTAAATATGGGAGAGGGGGTCAGCTTGAAATTCCCTGTATGAGTTTCTGGTCCCTCCCTCCCTCTCCTCTTCCTTATTCAGTTGGTCCATGAAAGGTGAGTTAAATTTGGAGATTAAATTCAAACATTTCAGAGTGGAAGAGAGGGATTTTAGTCCTGATTCAAATGCAAACTTTAACACAGCCTTAACTATGGAGTCACTCAAGCACCTCTATAATAACATCTCCCTATGGTCTTGACTTGATTTCAGTTTCTGTGCTGTGGTGCAAAAGGGCATTAATATTGTTTTTGGAACCTCATAGGACTGAAAACTCCAGCTGGTCATCAGACATTTTGCAAGTGAAGGTGAAGCTTCAAGCAAACTCAAGGTCATCAGTAACACACATGTCTTCATGCTGACAAACTACATCTGTCTCTGGCTTCTGATACACTCAGCAAACAAATGCATTAGACCAGGGAATGGGGGAGGGAGTTAAACAAAATCCATATTAAATCTTAAACCAAGAACACAAAGTGGGACCTGTATGTTACAGAGAAATTGAAAATTAAACCTAACATGGAAAATGCAGGGCTTTAACGGCAAGGAGGGCAGCTGCCTTCTAAAAACACACTTCTTTGCTGTGGTGCTGCTACTGCGACTAATACTCAGACCTCCGACAGTACTTCCCATCTTAGGATCTCAGAGAACTTTTAATTTGTAAACTTTCCATCCCCCTGAGAGGTAGGTATTATTACTCCCTTTACAAATGGGGAGACTGAAGCACAGAGAAGTTAAATGACTTGTGTGAGAGCACATACGGAGTGAGCAGGAGATATGGGAAAAGAACCCAAGACACCTGACTCCCAGTCCTGAGCACTAACCACTATCCCACTGCTTTCTCTCCTCTTTTAGTACTTTCCTAGCTTCACATTTCAGGGCCATCTTAGCCACCAAACTGTTCAGTGACTCATGCATGGAGCACGTAGAGACAGAAAGCGGGAATTGGTCCACACAGCTTACTGGGGACAGGGTGGTGGGGAGGAAATGAAGCCTCATATCATCCAACATTAACACCTTCATGATAAATGAGTTGACCTTAAAAGAGCTCTGAAAGGAGCTCAGCTCAATCCTTCTGGAAGATGGATAGTCAGTATAACACAGCAGATGTACAGGGCCGGAGGGTGAGAGGGAGGCTACATAACAAGGATGAGGGAGAAACCTTTATAAAAGCATAGGTTGGACTGGGACTTCAACTGCTAATGCCCCAGTTTTCCAGTCCCATCTTGGTTAGCCAGCCTGTTTGCTTGCATTACATGGTATATTGTACTGCAGTTGTGGTGGAAAGCCTGGAGCTGAAAGATGTGGCGAAATGCAGAGAATCACAAAAGAAAATTCCTTTCCTCATATCATTTTGTCCTTTCACACCCATAAGAAAGTGTCCTATAGAGAATGTAATAGAAAGTGATATTGAACCCACCTAGATAATATAATAGAGAATTACATCCCAGCTACAGAATTCTGGAAAGTGGTTCAAATCAGCCTATAGAAAAGATCTTATTCTCTGTTAAATACTATCAGGTTTGTAGAATAATTTCTATAAAACCCTAATGGTTTCCTTCCTGTTAAATTCTACAGGAATTTTCCATAAAGGTTGTCAAACTGCATTTTTTCCCCTATAGCCCTACCCGAAGGGATACTGACAAGTAGATTTGGGCCCCAAATTTAGGTTTTGTGGGAAAAGTAAGGGCCTTACAAACACAGGAACTGAGATCCATCTAGTCCAGTATTCTTTCTCTGACAGTAGCCAGCACCAGACACTTCAGAAGAAAGTGTAAGGACCCCACAGTAGGCAGATGTGGGATAATCTGCTCCCCCCCCCCCAATCAGGTGTCATCCTGATTTGTATTAGTTAAGCCCTGAAATATGATGTTTAATATCCCTTCCAAAATATTTGTTATCATGACAACTCTGTATATTCTTGTTAACCATATAAATGTCCAGTCCCTTTTTGAATCTTGTTAAGTTCTTGGCCTCAACACCTTCCAGTGACAGTGAGTTCCACAGTTTAATTACATCTTATGTGAAAAATGATTTCCTTTTTATTGGTTTTAACTTTTCTACCTTTTATTTCATTCAGTGCCCATATCCTCTTGTGTTATGAGATAGAGAGAACAGAAGCTCCCTATACCAGTCACTATATACTTCTATCACATCCCCTTTTTATTTACCTCCTTTCTGTGGTAAACAAACTTTCCAATTTCTTTTCATGTGAGAATTTCCCCATACCTCTTATTCTCATTGCTCTTCTCTGAACCCCTTCTCATTCTGCAATACCCTTTAGAGATGGATCAGTACTGCACACAGTATTTCAGATCAGGCTGCACAGCTGATTTATGTAAAGGCATGATAACAGTCTCCATATTATTCACCATCTCATTCCTTATGCATCCTAACATCTTATTTGATTTTTGACCACAGCTGCACACTGAGCAGAGGTCAGCATTGAGTTGTCTACAGTGATGTCCAGGTCCCTTTCCTGAGTTAATTTAGAACCCTATAAGGTGTACGAGTAGTTCTAATTTTTCCCTCTAATGCATTTTACTTGGCATTTATGGACACTGAATTGTATTTGTGATCATGTTGCCCATCCAGCTAGCTTGTTTAGGTCCCTCTGAAGTTCCTCACAGGAACTGAAGAGACTGGTCCACAACACCCCTTCAATCCTTGGTTCGCAGGCCAAGGAGAAGGGCGCAGGTGCAGTCCAACAGACACTTAGCAAAAATCTTCCACTCTCAGGCACATGGAGCACATGCATACCCACAGTGGAATACCCACAGGGACCATCAATCGAAAAAGAACTTTATGTCATCTACAATTTTGCAACCTCACTACTCACCCCACTTTCTGTACTGCTGATATATTAAACAAGGCACCTCGTACAGAACCTTGAGGCACCCAGCTAGTAGCCTTTTGCCATGATGAAAGTTGACCATTTAATCCTACTCTTAGCTTTCTCCTTCCAAGACAGTTTTTGACTGGTGACAATACTTTGCCTCACACCTCATAACTACTTAGCTTCTTTGGTAGCTGCATATGCAGGATCTTCTCAAAGGCCTTTTGGAAGTCTAAATAAGTTGAGTCTCTTTCTGTATCCTCCCTAATTTCCAAGGGCCTGGGTGTCTCTACTTTATAACCTTGGTGGTTATAACTCTCGTTAGGGACATTCCTAAGGTGGGGGTACTTTATCCAGGGCCGGCTCCAGGCACCAGCCAACCAAGCACATGCTTGGGGCGGCACCCTTCAGGCGGGGCGGCACTGAGGTCGTTTTTTGTTTGTTTGTTTGTTTGTTTAATTAAAAAAACCCCACTCTTCTGAGGCCGGCGGGGGAGCCGGGGGGCATGCCGCGCTCCCCGCCGGCGCCCTGGCCAGGGCAGCGGGGATGCCGCCCTCCCCGTCGGTGCCCTGGCCGGGGCTGTGGGGCCACAGGGATGCTGCCCTCCCCACCGGTGCTTTGGGTGGGAGAGGCAGTCGTTGAGGGAGGCAGTTTTTTCGGCGGTGCTGCGGTGCTGGGGGGGGTTGTTTTGGCGGGCGTTGGGGGGGGGGTTTTGTTTCCACGGGGTAGCACTTGGGGTTTTTGTTTTTGTTTTTTGCTTGGGGCGGCAAAATAGTTAGAGCTGGCCCTGGCTTTATCAGCAGCAGAACATTCTTTTTTTCAATTTTAGTGATGAACTCCCTGAGTTTCACCCAAGGCTGGTCAATATGGGGGGAAGTGATCAGGTCTCAGGCCTACATCAACCTCTTCCCCTTTTTCCATTACTTTAGTACTTCCAAGAGATTAGAGAGACATGATTTTCCTTTGCAGACACCATGCTGGTTAGATCCTATCATATCTTCCAGGTGTTGCATTATTCTATTTTTAATTATTGGTTCAACCAATTTTTCAAGTACAGATGTAAGGCTTGCTGGTCTGTAGTTCCATAGATCAGCCTTCTATTGAATATAGGTAACTATATTTGCTGCCCTCCAATCCTTTAGAGCAGTAGCTATTTTTAATTATCAGTTTGCTCCAACGCATCTTCTTCTGACATCTCAGTCTCTGAGAGTACCTCAACTTTATTACCCCCCAAAGCTGCTACTAAAATTAATATGAATACGAGTTTTCATGTTTTTAAAATAGAACCTTCAATACACTTTATATATAAATCTCCTCACTGCTGGAATTTCAAATGCAATAATACCTGGCTAGTACGTGAGATACAGGAAGCAAACTTGACCAGTCTAGTTTCAGTGTCAAAGCTAAATAAAATACAAAAATACTTGTATATTTTAAGTCTTTTTTCAGTTTTAATTAACTATGATATAACTGGTGATACAGGTAAAGATTGCACACACACACACACACAGAGAGAGATTGTAACTTAAATTTCTGATTTTAACTTGACTGTGTCCCTTTCATAGTGATTAAATTAACATGGATATTTTTGTTTACTAGCTAAATGCAGCAACCTGTATAAGTATCAAGGTCCTTACACTTATTTACACAGAATCTGAACAATCGCCCATGTCAACATCACTCCTGGGTCTGTTTGTTAGTGAACTTGCTACTTCCAAGAGAAGCATATTTTTATAGGTCCTACAAAATAGGGTTTTTTTTAAAATATCAGATTTTATCAAAACAGCAGTACATTCCACCCTTAAATACGCCCAACTAAATTCACAACTTCACAATGCCTACTCAAAACACAAATTAAAAACAACCTTCCCGTTTTCTAGACAATGTAATGTATTTGTTTCACAATGGATCATTTCCATCTCCACGGTAGCAGCTGCCACCGGAGCCATCATCTCTGTGCACTCATAAGCAGCTCCATTTCCAGGTCTAATTGGGAACAGAGATACTTATTGGGTGAGTTCCAGCATGATCCATCACGCCAGAGACAGCTACTGTGCAAACCAAAAGCAATCCAGCTTCCAAAAACCCTCTTAGACTAACAGTGACTATGCTACAGGGATTCTTGTGGTTTTGGTGCTATTTCTCTAAAACTTAAGAATCGCCAGAGGAAACTATATATTAAGAATCCAATAAGTGCTGTTTAACATAGATAAACCCAAAGACACAGCCTTAATAGCCACAACCTCTTTAAAATTACACAAGTGGTGAAAAAAAGCCACCTAATTCGCAGCAAACAGATCTACCACTGGGTGAATGCAGCCACTAAGCTCATTAACAGGATGTGGCAGGATGTGCCTGAAAGTGTAAGACAGTGGCTCAGTGAGCAATTAAATCCCATGTCACTTTAAAATAAAAATCTATCAGTGTCACAAGAGTGTGAAGCCTCAGCTCCTCTGCTGTTTCCCCACCCCCAGCCTTTTATTTATCATGACATATCAGGAACAGTGAAGTCACAACGATTATAATGAAATATGCCATATAAAAACCAGATTAAGCCTGCTCTTCTTTTGGGAAATATGCAGAGAGAGAAGCTGTCTGTTAGCTGTCGAGTTTGCAAAAGATACCATCTTTTGGGATGGTGCTCCCTGCCAGCAGACAGAGTGCCCCAGGGAAAATGGTGGTGAAAAACCCAGACAAGCAGCATCCATCCATCCATCATATGCTCATCTCCAAGGCACAAATATAGCATTAGCGTGCAAAGGGGAGGGGGAGAAATACTTTAAGAAGAAATAGAATATAATGCTCTTGCTCAAGTGGCTGGATTTTATAGCTGTTTTGGGCAAAACAAGTGAATACAGCATCTTTTGCTAGCTTGTTTGTTTTTTATATTTGTGGTCAGTTTAGTGATTTTCTTATTGTTCTTAAATTGGATGGATTCACAGCAGTGAGTAGAATCAGGTATACTGAGGGAGAGCAGGTGCTCTGCAAGCTTCCTTCTACACACTTCTGCCAATGCAACTCAGTTCTGATCTCCAGCAGCTCTCTCCTATTCCAGATCTGGACCTTCACACAACTCTGCCAATGCACCAAAATCCTGCACAGCCACAATCCCTGTTATTCCAGCTCTGGGTGCCCAAACAGCATTGCCATTGTGCTTCAGTCATGACCCTCAGTACCCTCTGCTATTCCAACCCTACCCTCTGCCTCCTTCCCATCCTGTCAATGCACCTCACTCCTGACCTGCAATCCCCTTCTGTTCCAGTCCTGGGACCTACACCCAGTTCTGATCATTCACTCCCACCCGGCTCCATGACACCTCCTGCTAACCCAGTCCTGGGCCTCTCCGGAACAAAAACTGCCAATAGTGCTGAACTGTGCAGTGGGTTAGTAATGCAAACAACTATCTTCCGGGGAATAGTTTGAAACCAACACATTCATTTCACTTTTGATCTGAGACAGACTGGGAGAAGCCAGGTCTCTAGTGGAAGTGAAAGACTACTGCATTAAGTCATTGTTGTTCCCTCTTTGCCCAAATGTCTTCACATCTAAGGGCCTGATTTTCCTGTGTACCAATGCACACTTCACACCGCACTGAATGTAAGAATCAGACCCTGCGTCACCATTAGGGAATGGCAAACCTGTCCTTGAACTAATCCTGCTGGAAAGTTTGAAGATGTTTGGGAAGCAATATCTGTCTATTATCTCCCTCTTGCAACACATCGCCTGGGTGGGATGAGTGGATTGGTGGATTTTCCTCCCTCACATAAAGGCTCTCTTCAGGGGGCAAACTGGGGCTGTACTCCACCCGTAGGATGCTGCAGATTAAGGATCAGTGAGGCCCACTGATCCCTAAAATGGGCCTCGCTACACAGTCTTTCTACACGTAAAGGCCCACTGGGGCTTTCCTTCAATTTATGCCCCAGAAAACACTGGTGGATTGGAAAATCCCAGTGCTTCATCCTTTCCTTTCCTGCAAAAATGACTAGGCTCGTGGGAAGAGAGAGAGAGAGAGAGCACAAGAAAGGATGTGTGTGTGCTATGGGACTGTGCAATTCCATGGGACAATCTGGGTATAAATTGCAGGAAAACCCCAGGATGCCTTTGAATGTTCAGACAGTTCCCCGGGGCCGAAGGGAAGGATCCCTGGATGCCACTAGCTCCTACCTAATTGTACACCGCATGAGGTTACCAACAAAGGGGGAGAGAAACAGGGTTGCAGGGACTGGTAGCAGTCCTCAGAACGTGGTTAAGCATTGTAAAATTTGCCCAGTACTAATCTGTGTGTTTTACAAGCAGCATATGGTGGACTAGTCTCTAATAGACATCACAGTAAAAAAATAGCCCTCCCGTTGATTGTGCCTCAGAAGTAATTTACACGTTTACTTCTCAGCACAAATATAAATCAATGGCACACATAAAACATTGTACCTGCTTTTCAAAGACTTCAAACTTACAATACCTGGCTAAATTCTGAAGCAGATAACTTCCCCCAGGGCATCAAATCCTAAAGTAATCTCTCCCACTGTTCTCCTGTCCGAAACCATTGTTCTAATTTCGCAGTCTTTGCCATTCATTCTCTCTCTTTAAATAGCATCCTATATAAATGTAAAACAAAACGTAATGCAACTCGCCCTTTCACAGCATCAGCTCATGTAACAACTATATTATAGTAGTTGAGGAAAGAGATTGCATAATCCCTACATTTGACAGCAGCCAGTAATTCAGGTGGTACAGTGCTGTGGAGCTAGGTGTGATCTAGACATCTGAGCAATGGACAAGGAATCAGGAGCTGCTAAATTCTTGTCCTGGCTCTGGTGTCAATGCTCTCCATAGCTTTAAGCCAGTTACAGCCTCTCCACCTCAGTTTCCCCATCTATTAAATGGGAATATAATTACATACCTTCTCAGGGAAGGGTGGGAGTGTGAATGGGATGTGTTAAGTGTTGTTATGGTTTGCTAAAAAAATGTAAATTTTAGATTCTCCTAAGGCAATTTGTGGAATCTTGTGAGATTTTGCAGGACTTCTATAATATCCCATAGGACACCCTAGAGAGCTTGTAGTGAGAATTCCCCACATTTTAGTCAGGATGCTTAATAAGCAAACTGCACCACAGAAGTGGGGCAGTGCTGGGTACTGTTGCAATTGTTGCTACACCAATTGCTTTAAGCAAGTTTAATTGACATACTGTAGAGGGAAGGAAGGTTGTCAAGAGGAATTTCAAATGGGACAGGGAATTGAGAGTCTTGGGTGCTGTCTCCAGTCCTGCCACTAATTTGCTGTGTGATCTTGGGCAAGTCATTTACCCTCTGTCTGGGAGGTAGGTAAGGATTATCATGGAGATAATCCTTACCTACCTCCCAGGGTGTGGTGAGGCTTGTTTAGTGCTTGCAAAGCACTCGGATCCTCAAATAAGAGTGCCTATAAAGTGCAAATTATTATTATAGCTGCTTACAAAGGTTTAAACCATTTTTTCAGTGAAGAAAAAGAAAGTGCAAAAAACTTAGTGGACTTTATTTGCACACATAGCAGATTTCAATGGCCAGTTGATAAACCTCTAAGGATGAGGATACTTACCCACACTGATAAAGGCCATCAGACAGATAGAGATATGTAATTGCAACGTATTATTACAAAGAGGCAAGCTTGTAATGCAAACATTGACACTTTCCTCCAGAGACGCCAATAAGTATCTTTCTGGCATTGGGAAAGAGCACAACAAATGCATCCATGACTCTGCAGCCACATGAAGATGAAAAACTCCAACAGCCCCATAAAGATTTTAGATTAAAATGTGAACTCTAGAATTAATACCAAAATGGGTAAAACAGGAAGATTAATGGCAGCAGAGAAAATTCAGATGGTGAAAGGGAGCCTGCAGGTTCAGCAAGACTGTGCGTGAGGGGGGAGGAGGAGCAAGAAGCAGCAAGGGGGAAACAAGGTGACATTCCAAGGCGGTAGAATGCCCTCCAAAAGGCCAGCCAGAGGGCAGCTGTGGACACAGATGGGCCATCTGGGGTAGGCAGGCTCATGCTAACATGGCAATAATTACTTCTTAAAAATTGGCAGGGAGGTGAGAGGGCCAGAAGCAGATAAAAGTGATTTGTTCAACGTGCAGATAACGGAGTAAAAAGGGTGGCAAGTAGGAAGACAAGGATACAGAGAGAGAACATCTATTTTTAAAAGAATGTACGAATGAGAAAGACTTAGAGACCCCAACAGGAGCCCACTATAAGGAAGTTTCCATGGTCACCTGGTACATTGGGCCAACAACACAAATAGATTCTTTCCCCGAGCTAATGTTGTCCCCAAGGCTTTCTTACTGAGGTCTAGGGAAAAGAGCTCAGAATGAAAGAAACAAAAGGGTTTTAGACAGTAAATAGTGGGAAAAAAAAACCTCAGCTCAGACTGCAACCCTGCCCTTTAACACCACGACATGGAGTTCTGACTCCTCAGAGATGCCTCTGATTTGACAGAGTTCCCTGGCTTTCTTCTCATTGCCTGAATGGTCCTTCAGCTTCCAGCCATGCTCCACTGTTCCATCCTGTGCACCTCTGGAAGAGATGCACCAGTTTTTATAACTGTTTGCTTGCTGGTAGAGAAATGGAGGAGCAAGGCCTCCTTTACCCACTCTGACATAAGAGTGGCTTAAAGAGTGGCTTTCTCCTCTCCTATTCCAGGATAGCAGCCTTTCTCCACATCATTACCTGAGTTCATCCTTCAGGTAAGTATGAAACTTTTTACAATCCACTTCCTGGTTTCTATCTGAAACCAGATTGATAGCACTGGGGAAATGAGGAGCTATGACTCACCCTTCCCTCTGAGCTCCAGGCTCAGGGCCCTAACAAATACACAAGAAGAAATAGCCCAGTCTGTTGAAAGGTTCTGGCTTTTCTTTCCCAAGAGCTCCTTTCTTATTCCCAGTGACAATTTTCTCGTCACAATAGCACTTTATAATACACCTAGAGTGTCGATAAAAATGCAGCTACCTCCAAGGGTGAGAGGCCAGCAGATGGTCACACTACATAGTATAACAGTTTGGGGAAGGCAAAATATTGGCTAAAGACACCAAGATAAAATTTCTACTCTTTAAACATTCCCTGGAATCTTCAATGTCCATATAGAGCAGATAGCATGCGCTGAACCCAAACGAAAATATGAAGGGCTGAGTTGCCCCGACAGGGTTTGAATGTATGTTTCTCTAGGGAATCTGACTTAAACCTGATGTTTAGATCATTAGAACCAACCCAGAAAATTAAAAAGTAAATGTATTCATCTATTTATTAAATGTATCGATCAAACATCACTTTGGTCCACATGTAATGTGTTTAAATTCACCAATGTCAGCTCTAAATGTACTCCTGCAAAATAAGTCAAACATGTAGTCATCCCTCATCCCCCCCGCCCCTACATACACACCCTGAGGCAAAAGTCAGAGAAAAAAATAGACAATCCTATTACACTGTGCCCTGAAGGTCAAAAGACTCTGTCTCTGTCAATCCAACAGGATTGTGAATTCAGGAGTCCTAGACATCCCTCCAAGCCCTTCCAGCAGCCTTTAGACTATCAAATCTAGGAACTGTTAGCAAAAGTGTCCGAGCTGATGGCAAATGTTGCAACAGCAAAATAAGTGTAAGGTGGTCTCTTAAGTAGCCATACCATTTGGCTGTATCTAATACTACTATAGACCAGGACAGGAGAGAGTAGATGCAATGCATACTTGAAAACACTTGCAGGAAGGAGTCTTAGGAAGAAGTGGGGGAGGAAATAAGATAAAATAGCAGTAAGCTCATGTAATCACGCCATTGCATATTCAAGCTAAAGTACAACAGGCTTGTTTTGAAAATTGCAACAAAATGTATGAGACATGGATGTTGTTAGCCTGCATTTTGCCCTCTGTCTCTCTCTCACACTTCCCCATCTAGCAGAGAGGAACTAAACTGTGTGGTAAAGCCCTCGACCCTAATAATGTCTGTCCTCTGCCTGCATTTCACCTTACCGAAAATGGCAAGAAGGATGGATGAAAGTGGGGGAAGGGAGAGGACTAACATCCAAGGGGAAAAGAAAGTGAAATACAAGAACCCTAAGAGTTGTGATCCTCCTGTATTACCTTTCATTCGACTAATGATGAGCCAAAGGAGCTGCTGGGCTCGGCTGCAAGATTGATGGCTGCAGGCAGACTCCACAGTGAAGAGACAAATGACTGGTCATTCCCCTCTGATGCACAGAGACACATCCATCCTCGCAGCCATACCAAACCCAGTCCTGCTCCTTTTAAAAAAGGAGAGATAAACACTGGCAGATGGAGGCACCTGGGTGTCCTTTTCCCGCAGAAGGACACAGTTATACTCTTCTGAGTTCCAGGAGAAGCCCTGTCCATTCCCTAACATCTGGTTGTGAGATTTGCTAGCTTCTCTCCCTCACAGAACAATCATCCATCTCTGGAAGAGAGTGCAGGTCAGGGGAAGCTGAAGAGAATAATGTGACAAGCTCATCAATCTATGCGTGCATGTTTGGTTATTTAGCTTTCTTTAAGCTGTTCCTAAATGCTACCAGTATGAAAAAGTGAATGGTGGAAGGGGCACAATGGACTGGAATAAGTCTTATAACTATTAAAATATTATCCATGTACTAAAGCAGTAGGAAACTAATTAAGATTCAGAATTGAAAAGTGGTTCCATCTGTAGCATTTACTAAGTTCAGGTGTATTTGGGGTATCATTGCTAGCAGGAAGGATGATTTATTTTGCTCATTTGGATATCAAAAGAAAGCCCCACAAAAGTACATACAGTTCATAGATTTATAATACTCTATTCTGGAACCTCAGAGTGGAGCCACTACTCCTCCAGATCGAGAGGAGCCAGTTGAGGTGCTTCGGGCACCTGGTAAGGATGCCCTCTGGGAGGCTTCCTTTGAAACTCTACCGGGCACGTCCCACTGGAAGGAGGCCCTGAGGCCAACCCAGGACACACTGAAGAGATTTTATCTCCCAGCTGGCCTAGGAACGCTGGGGAATCCCTCAGGAGGAACTTGTTGCAGAGGAAAGGGAGGTCTGGTCCTCCCTACTCTCCATGATGCCCCCTCAACTCTCATCAAGAAAAGCGGCATAAAGGAAAAAGAAGACATAAGAAAGAAGAAGATACTTATAATGCCATCCCCAGTTATAGCAGCTTCAGAGGATACTCAGTCTTGATTCTTGCTCCATTCAATTAATAGTGTGTTTGCTAATACTGTCCTGGTCTATAGCATCACTCACAGTTACAGCACTGCTGTTTTCAGTTTCACAGCTGTGCTGCTACCTCACTTCAGCAATGCACATTACATGGCAAATGCATCAGTAGCATCATTCACAAATGTCACATCACTCTTTACATTCCTAGCTACTATGAACTTAATTTTATCATCATGTACCAAGTATCTCTACCGCATCGCTCATGGATATAGCATCACTGAAGTCAAGAGAAGCTACAGGTACTCAGCACCTCTAAAAATCAAGTGTGGGTTTAGAGGCCTGACAGTATGACCCACATTTGTGAACACTGGCTTTTCTTCCTATAACACAAGGTTGGTTGGTTGTTGGTCTTTTTAAAGGTCGTCTCTGTAGATCCATAGGTCCTACACAGGGTATTTATTATTATTATTATTATATGTATTTCTAAGGCATCCATCCCAGTCGTATCTAGCTGCCGATACCTATATTTAGAAGTCATTAATTTCCCTCAAGGAGGAGGAGTAAAGTTTCTATCCCTCCCCGCCCCATTAAGGGCCATACCCTTAGATGATATAATGGAGGCAGCTCTATTGGCAGGGGTGACATCCATTTACACCATCTTAGGATCTGGCCCTAAATCATCAACTTCATTTAAGAGGAATCAACTCTAGTGCATTATAAGAGTGATATTTGGGTCTGGGAGGTGACATTTAAAAGAAACCACACACATGCCTTCTCCCTCCCAATGCACAGTACACACCTGTCCTCCTTCCCCCAAGGAGATTATTACTGGCAATGTGCTCAGAGGCAAACACTGGTGGTGTCTGAATTCTGACACATAAAATACTTGTATTTATTATGCATTTAAATGCAGGGAATATTGAAATGAATTGTAATCCAGTAAAAACATATTTAATATCCATCAGGTACAAGATGATTATGAGGCTGTAAAATGTTGACCCCAGAGAATGAGAATGACAGATTAACATGTCCACTGAAGAAGGGGGAGGATGGATGGTGGAGAGAAAACCACCCAGTTCTCTGCGCTAGCACCTATGTAAAGCTTGGCTTGTAACATTTTGAACTGGACCTTAATGTTAACATTTATTGTTTATTCCTTTATATTATGCTTTGGAAAAAATAACCCACTATAAATGTTACAATATTTCAAGCTACAAAACAACTTAATTTGCTGTATACCAAGAAGTTTATAAAACTGAATACATGAAATTGCCATATTATTGAACAAAATGACATTCCGCAATCGCTCTCATTTTTTTAAGAATTTCTTTATTAAAAGTGAGTATACAAGGAGTAGTACATGGATTCCTGGTCTAGCAGGCCTTCAGTTTTAGAGGGTTCAGTCCTACAAAATGCTGAGTACTAAGACTCTGACCCAGCAGTTTCATTGACTTCAACAGGACTATTCACGTGCATTATGTTACTTGTGTGCTTAAGTGCTTTGGTAGGATGGGGCCAGAGTGATCAGCACCTTGCAGGATCGAGCCCTAAGGTTTTGATCCTGCACACACTTTTGCATGCACTGAACTCAAGGGATTACTCACATGTTTAAATGTTTGCAGGATTGGAGCCACAGGGCTCAATCCTCCAGACTTTACTACCAGTCATAGGGCACCATTCTCCACTGCTTTGACCTTGAATAGTTATTTACACCTGTGTCAAGTGTGGGGTACCACACTGCCAGATCAGACTGGGAAGGCTTAATTTCATTTACAAAAAGTCCCCTTTCAAGGCACCTTAAAGAGATTGTAAGGCCCCTTTAACACTGCCAGAATGGTGTGAAGTGGCCTTCCTGCAACTGAAAATCAAGCCCAGAGCATTTTACAAGCAATTTGCAAAAACGTAAATGACTACACAAGGTGCAGAGCAGTGGAGAGCCGGGCCCATACTGCTTACTACCATGAGCAACTCCATTGTCTTCCAATGGGTCTCTTCATGGTAGTAAGCACTGGGCACAGCAGTGTTGGCAGGACTTAGCCCAGAAGCAGTACAACGAAAAGAGAAGTTTATTTTACACCATTTTATTTAGCCAGAAATTCCAAATTATTTTGAAGCCTGGTTATTCTCTCTCAGCTGTTTATTGGTAGTGAACTGTGAAACTCCTGGGGCCAAACGGTCCTCAAAATTACACTGATGTAAATAAGGAGTAATTATTAAAGTCAATGGAGTCACACCAATGTAAGAGTAGCATGAGAAAAGAGCCAGGCTCCTGTACAGTCAGGACTATTTCTGACTTCAAGTGTCATGTGAGAAAGAAGTTGCTCAAGAGAACAAATTTTGAGAGGTAGATGAATCATCTTCAGCAGGCGGGCAAGTATCACTCATGTCATGTGACACTCAGGCATTTGGCAGCCCTGACACACCTCCTTGCTGGGATGTCCTACATCCAGAAGAGTAACTGGCATTCCTCTACACTTAAAGCTTTTGAGGGTCTACCAATGTTGGCTAAGGGGAGAATTCTTTTATGACATTTTTATACAGTCAAAAGCCCTAGCGCAGATGCAGGTAAGTGCTTTGGGTGGTGTAGCTTATTTTGTTTGGGGAATCTGGAATAAGCTACAATAGCAAAAGCACTGAGTTCTTCGCTGGCATAAGCTGCATCTACACTATAGGGTTTTCTAGTTATAGGCAAATTCTAATGTAGACTAGGCTTCTGGAGTTGCTTCTCCCCTTTGCTAAGAAGCACTGAAGTACCTCTCAAATGGCCTAATTTCAAGGGACTTCCCCTATTTTAGTCCTCAGGTTACCGACATTCCACACAGATTTAGTATCCCCGCCCCCCCTTTTTTTTAATTGAAAATTACTTACATCAGAAATAAATAATTGTGAAAGTAACATTATGGAAAAAGTTATTTCCTGTACACTAAAGGAATGAATCCCAACCATTTTACACTGCCAGCAGGAATAATTCATCTCTCTCATTCTGAATCTGTGCTGGAACTAGGGGTGCTGCTGCACCCCCTGGCCTGAAATAGTAATAACAAACCCCAGCATGGTTTCCATGGTTTCCATCATCAGCACCCCCACTATAAAAATTGTTCCAGCAGCCCGGATACACTGCATCCCACATTTGAGCTTTGGGAGGTTAAGAGGTATGTGCTGAGGCACCTTCTCTGCAATATGCCAGGCAGCTTCTCTGTTTCCTGCTCCCTGCTCTCCCTGCTGGATCTCAGCCAGATAAGCAGCAGGCAGTAGGGAGCGGGAAGCAAGAGGAGGAGGAGGACTTAAGGAAGTAGGGAGAATGCACAGGCAAGGTCCAACCTCAGTTAACACCCACACCAGCTATCCCAGGCACCTGCTACCACACCCAGCTGCCTTAGGCACTTCAGGCCAGCTCCCAAAGAATTGCTCAGCACTTTGTAGGATCAAACTCTACATGACGAAGGGTTCTGCAAAAGCCATTATTAGCTTCACCAGTGCCATTCATTCCTTCAATTTAATAATCTTCTCAGTTAACCTCTCTGTAATGAGAGCAACACACGGGAGTGCTTACAAGAAACTGGACTTTTATTTCCTGGCACCAGTCACAGGACCTGGGTCACAGTTCCAAAGTTAATAGACCTGGCAGAAAACAGGGGTCAGTAGCTACAGGCCTTTTATTTAAAATGTTAAGAAACACGGGGCAGATTCCTACCTGACCTCTACAGACTAATGTGCTCTCACTGCTTTGCTCCGCTCCAGTGACACAAAGAAGTTGGAGTGTCCCATGGAATTGGCTTTATGTCTTTATTCAGCCACACAAGAGAAAACGTGACAGATGTAAATTTTTAAAACCCAGGAAATAAATAATAATAATTTTTTAAATTCTGGGAAATTCCAGAAACAGAAAAGTTCATATCCAAATCTAATTCAAGTTCCTGTGTGGAAACAATGTACATATCTGACACACCATTAACAAAATAAAAACACTTAACAGCAAGGAAACTCCTAGTTAAGGACATCACAAATCTCACACCATCCACATTAAAAAAAAAAAAAACCATCAACAACAAACAAATTGGCCAAGAGTTTTTTTTAAAAAACAGTGACTAAGTTTGGATGCTTCCGTTTTTGGAGGCCCAACTTGAGAGACCTGGAGGGTGCTAAAATTCTGTTCACTCATCCTCTGAAAAATCAAGCTCCTTTCAAGTGTCTGAACCTGGGCAGATCATTCTTACCAGCTATAACAGAGTCATCCATATTTCAGCACAACACAACTTTAATTCTCATTCAAGATGAATATTATCTTTCCAGCTGCAATCTCAAAATATAAAATATAACAAAAAACCCTTTGGAAACAGACATGTAAAAATGATATATGTTCAAATTAATAGCAGTTTCTCACACAGTACTTTTTTGTTATTATTTCCAGGTTTTGCAGTTTTTTCTTTTAACATCTTTCAAATTTGCTTTTGTGTAGCTCAACGAAGAATTTTTTTTTATATTTAAAAAGTATGTGTCATTTATTTGAGGCCCATATACACATAATTGTATAATTGCATGCAAAAATGCAGGGTCAACTACGTGCCTCATTTGCACATTCTGATCCGGCAAACATGTAAATACCTGCTTTACTTTAGTCATGCACATCATCTAATTGAAGCCAAAGGACTGCTCACCTGCTTACAGTTAAGCATGTGCTTAAGCATTTGCAGCCTCAGGGCCACTGGATAACATTTTCAGAAAACAACCTAAAATTTTTAGGAGCTTAACTCCTATTTGAAAAATCAATAGGACTTAGGCTCCCGAGTGTTTACCTCACTTTTGATAATGGGACTTGGAGTCCTTGGGAAAATTTTACCCCAAACTGCCACAGTTTTGCACACATTTTGTACCTGGTCTAGATTTTATAGGAATGGTGTCTCAGGGAAAGGCCTAGGTGGCCCAGGAAAGTACAGAATTAACATTTCCTTAGTCCTGATTATTTGCTACTTTTGCACTGGCCTGATCCACAGCACACTGGAGTTAGCGCATGTCTGACTTCAATTGGCTTTTGGATCAAGCCACCTGAGAAATTTAAAGCCCCAGTGGCTTCTTCAGGAAACCCTTTTCCTAACTGTAAGAGCTGGCTCATCCAGGCAAGAAACAGAAGCAACAACGTATGATTTATGAGACCAATCACACTAGCTAACCAACACAAGTGTAATTTCAAATAGCAAGTATCAAATATTGCCGTGAACTAGTCCAGCTCAATCTACGGAGGAAAGGGGGAGAAAGACAAAAAGTTAGTCCCATAAATTCCAATGACAAATTGAGAAAATAGCAATGTACGTGCAGATAATCCACAAGCAGAAAAAGTGGTTTAGTTTTACTGACTAAATTATCCACCAAGAATTATTTGCTCGTCTCTAGAAATGGGTATGTTTGATTTTCAGACATCCAAGATCATGAAATTCCATTTGGGGCAATACTACACACTCACTCTCATGCCCTTGAACCTAAAGAATTAAATTAGAAGACTAAGAAGTTACAGCTTATCACAAGATAACTGCTTCCAGCAAGGATTGTACGTGCTTTAATTCCCTTAGGGGGGGAGTTATCACAGCTTAGGCAGCCCTGGTAGCCACACAATGCACAGCTCACAGAAGGTCAGCGCAAAGCAAGAAGAGTTACACTGGGCAAAATCAGAACCGTCTTTACAACATTTACCCTGCTCATACAGCCTTGCAAAATTCTACTCATTCACTCACCTGCAGTGATTTTTTTTTTTTTTTTGGATGAATGAGTTTAAATAGTTGCTCTGCATCATCATTCTGGTAAGGGTAGATAAGCAGATTTTGCTCCTGGGCGGGTAAATTTTCATGACTGTTTTGCAAGGCTGTGTGTTGATGACCAAAATGTGGTTTAGAAACCCATGACAAACAACATGTTTTTAATTTATATAGTCCTTTTCACTTGAAGACCTCCACGCACTTCACAAATATTCATTAATTAACCCTTGCAACACTTCCCCAACATAGATCAAATAAAACAAAGTATTATTACCTCCATTTTACTGACCGAGAAACTGAGGTAGCAAGATTTGAACTTCATTCTCCACTGCGTTGCACCTTGTGCAGTCATTTACTCCTGTACACACAGGGCTATAGAGTCCTGTGGGCCAGATTTTCTGGTCCATCAAGTTCACTTTGCAGCATGTAATAACAGCAAAGTGAACAAACTGCCTAGAGATTTGGACTGGAGAATTCCCCCTCTGGAGGGAGAATCTCTGTTGACCTAATGATGGTGGAGGTAGTGTAGACTGGGCTAAGGATGTGTATAAGGGGATGGGAAGGGGAATGTGTCAAGGGGCAGGAGACTCCCTCCCCCACTAGCATAGTTTACACCTGTGGCAGAAGTTAGAGTAAACCCCCTGCTGCTAACTTCTGCCAGGGTTGGGTGGATGAAGATCAGGCTGTTACAAACATTTCCCAGTGGTGGCCACTGTCTTCTAAGTACAAACTGGAGACCGAAATAGTGGAGAATAGGAGCTTACAGTTCCAACTGTGCAGTGGTTTTGCACTCACTAGTCAGCTACATGCTGACGTGCTTTGCTGAATCAGAGCTGCAGGGACTTGTCCAAGGGCACAAGAGGAATCAATATTTACTTTAGTCCAGGTAAAAGCTAAAGCTGGTCAAAAATGGGGGGAAATGTCAATGAATTTCCTCTTATCCATTTTTCATCAATGTTTTCCAAACAGATTAGAACCGATTTAAAAAAAAAATAGGAGTGGAGCAGTTAGAAATTCTACAAAACAACATAAATGGCCCATTTTGCTTCCAAATTTCAAACATTTTGAAATTTTCTGACCAGCTCTAATACAAAAAAACAAAACAAAAAACCTCAGGAGTTCCTGCTCCCAGTCTTTTGCTCAGACTATGAGGCTGAATTTCACTCCAAAGTGATGTAGAAAGTATTATATCTGTGTACATGCTGTACAACCACAGGATATACCATATCCAAATGTGCATTATATCTGTTGCTCTTCTATTTTGGCATGCAGCACTGTACGCTATAAAATACTTAATGAAAATTAAAGTCTACTCCTCAAAATGTTAAGTGTTTCACTGCTTGTCCTCCCCATCAAGTTTACTGTACGTAGAACAGATGGTGGAAATCAAGGGATAATTTTGAGATATTCTCTAGGTCGTCCAGACGTTGTAGGCTTGATGCAGAAATTACAGGGTGAAATTCTATGGCCTGTGTTATGGAGGAGTTCAGACCAGACAATCGTAATGGTCTCTTCTATGTGTCTGTGAATTGTCCAAACCTAACATTTGACCTTACTGTACCATAAAACTGTCATAGCTTCACGGAGATTGCCCTAAATAAATAAATATTTTTTAAAAAAAAAACAAAACAATAAACCATTTCTGTCACAGAAAAATCTATACAAAGAAATAAAACATACATAATGGGCTTAATTCTTCTCACACAAGTTTTATACTCATGTAACTCCACTAACTTCAACGGGGTTACTCCCAATTCACATCTGTTTAAAGGCCCTGCACACACTAATCACATGCTATTTGTTGCTCCCTCTGCTGGCCCTGCAGCAGCAGTTATCTGTGCAGACAGACGCCAAAACAAGAAAGTAAACAGAAATAAGCAGGGTTCATTTCAAATTCTGCAACAAACTTAAGGGATGGCAGGTGGAACCAATGACTGTCATATCAAAAGGAAAAAAGAAATCAGCTAGAAAAAAATGTTATTTTTAAGCATTGGAGAGTATCTTACGAATAAAATCCTCCATTGTTTGAAAAAAATGCATAAGTGTTTGAATGAAAAGCAGATTAAAAAACCATTTTAAGTTTAAGATTTGGGGGAATACTGACAATATAATATGAATTGGTAATGGGTTATGGAATTCCTCACCTTTAGGATAATTCCAATCCCTGTCAGTAGAGATCAAAAGTTACCACCATCTTCTGGCTTGGGCCAAAATTTAGCATTTTCAATAATGTTTACAGAACCTGAGATCCATTCCTACACAAAAAAACATCATTGTGGTGAAATTAAGTCTGCAGGCACCTATCTGAGGTTTGGACTCTGGTAAACAACAATTTTTAGGGTCTCGTAATTCCAGTGCACCTTGCTCAATTCACTTTAACTTTCACGGAAATGTTCTAATTTAGCCACAGATCTAACCTACCAATTTTGATTACGATATAATCCTTTTTGCAGATTTTAGGGTTTATAATATAGCAGAAACTCAAAGGCAATTATGGAATACATTAAAAAGTTTCCATGGTTTTTTTTAAACGTTAGTGAAAACACTAATAAACAAACTTTTCCCTCCAACATTTGTAAGTGAAACATTGCAGTCTTGCACTACTGTATGAGAACAAAGAGTGTAACTGACTAGAAAATGACTGGAACCAATGATGAAACTTATTAACCTATTTTAACTGGCCAAGCTGAGAGAAATGCTAAAAGGAAACAGTCTACATAGTGAAAAGTAGATTTGACCTTTTTTTCAGCTCTAATAATCAAGGATGTTATTAGTAACATAGGTAAGAAAAATTGAGACAAAGATGCTCTTGTGGCTAAGGCACTGGACTGGGACTCAGGAGATATAGGTTCTGTTCTTGGTTCAATTTCCGGCTTTGCAACATACCTATTGTGTGACCATGGGCCAGTCATTTAACGCCTGTATGAGTAAGTTCCCTGCTACGTAGCTGTGCATTGCCTAGCAGAATGGGGCCCTAACTCTTGGCTAGGTCTATAGCCCCTACCAGAACATAAATAATAAAAATACTAAACTGTCTTTTGAAAATATATGATTTTTAACTTGACCCTGTCCATTTAATGCACCCAATCCTGAGAGGCACTGAGCTCCTGGACTATGATAAGGGGGAAGGAGACCAAAGCCCCGAGGTAAGTGGGGAAGTGGGATACCGGGAGGAAGCACAAGTAGGTGAGTGCAAGAGGGGAGGGCTCCTGCCCCACACTGGGACAGCAGGACGATCGGTGAGTTATCTTAAATGCCTATACACAAATGCAAGAAGCCTGGGGAACAAGCAGGGAGAACTGGAAGTCCTGGCACAGTCAAGGAATTATGATGTAACTGGGATAACAGAGACTTGGTGGGATAACTCACATGATTGGAGTACTGTCATGGATGGATATAAACTGTTCAGGAAGGATAGGCAGGGCAGAAAAGGTGGGGGAGTTGCGTTGTATGTAAGAGAGCAGTATGACTGCTCAGAGCTCCAGTATGAAACTGCAGAAAAACCTGAGAGTCTCTGGATTCAATTTAGAAGTGGGAGCAACATGGGTAATGTCGTGGTGGGAGTCTGCTACAGACCACCAGACCAGGGGGATGAGGTGGATGAGGCTTTCTTCCAGCAACTAACAGAAGTTACTAGATCACAGGCCCTGGTTCTCATGGGTGACTTTAATCACCCCGATATCTGCTGGGAGAGCAATACAGCGGTCCACAGACAATCCAGGAAGTTTTTGGAAAGTGTAGGGGACAATTTCCTGGTGCAAGTGCTGGAGGAACCAACTAGGGGAAAAGCTCTTCTTGACCTGCTGCTCACAAACAGGGAGGAAATAGTAGAGGAAGCAATAGTGGATGGGAACCTGGGAGGCAGTGACCATGAGATGGCTGAGTTCAGGATCCTGACACAAGGAAGAAAGGAGAGCAGTAGAACAGAGACCCTGGACTTCAGAAAAGCAGACTTTGACTCCCTCAGGGAACTGATGGGCAAGGTCCCCTGGGAGAATAACATGAGGGGGAAAGGAGTCGAGGAAAGGTGGCTGTATTTTAAAGACTCCTTATTGAGGTTGCAGGAACAAACCATCCCGAGGTGTAGAAAGAAAAGTAAATATGGCAGGCGACCAGCTTGGCTTAACAGTGAAATCCTTGCTCGTCTTAAACACAAAAAAGCAGCTTACAAGAAGTGGAAGATTGGACAAATGACCAGGGAGGAGTATATAAATATTGTTCAGGCATGCAGGAGTGAAATTAGGAAGGCCAAATCACACTTGGAGTTGCAGCTAGCCGGAGATGTTAGGAGTAACAAGAAGGGTTTCTTCAGGTATGTGAGCAACAAGAAGAAAGTCAAGGAAAGTGTGGGCCCCTTGCTGAATGAGGGAGGGAACCTAGTGACAGAGGATGTGGAGAAAGCTAGTGTACTCAATGCTTTTTTTCCCTCTGTCTTCACAGACAAGGTCAGCTCCCAGGCAGCTGCACTCCGCAGCACGGTATGGAGAGGAGGTGACCAGCCCTCTGTGGAGAAAGAAGTAGTTCGGGACTATTTAGAAAAGCTGAACGAACACAAGTCCATGGGGCCGGATGCACTGCATCCGAGGGTGCTAAAGGAGTTGGCCGATGTGATTGCAGAGCCATTGGCCATTATCTTTGACAAATCATGGCAATCGGGGGAGGTCCCGGATGACTGGAAAAAAGCTAATGTAGTGCCCATCTTTAAAAAAGGGAAGAAGGAAGATCCGGGGAACTACAGGCCAGTCAGTCTCACCTCAGTCCCTGGAAAAATCATGGAACAGGTCCTCAAGGAATCAATTCTGAACCACTTAAAGGAGGGGAAAGTGATCAGGAACAGTCAGCATGGATTCACCAAGGGCAAGTCATGCCTGACTAACCTAATTGCCTTCTATGATGAGATAACCGGCTCTGTGGATGAGGGGAAAGCAGTGGATGTGCTATTTCTTGACTTTAGCAAAGCTTTTGATACAGTCTCCCACAGTGTTCTTGCCAGCAAGTTAAGGAAGTATGGGCTGGATGAATGCACGGTAAGGTGGATAGAAAACTGGCTGGATGGTCGTGCTCAACGGGTACTGATCAATGGCTCCATGTCTAGTTGGCAGCCGGTATCAAGTGGAGTGCCCCAAGGGTCGGTGCTGGGGCCGGTTTTGTTCAATATCTTCATCAACGATCTGGAGGATGGTGTGGACTGCACCCTTAGCAAGTTTGCAGATGACACTAAACTGGGAGGAGTGGTTGATACGCTGGAGGGTAGGGACAGGATACAGAGGGACCTAGACAAATTAGAGGATTGGGCCAAAAGAAATCTGATGAGGTTCAACAAGGACAAGTGCAGAGTCCTGCACTTAGGACGCAAGAATCCCATGCACTGCTACAGACTAGGGACCGAATGGCTGGGCAGCAGTTCTGCAGAAAAGGACCTAGGGGTTACGGTGGACGAAAAGCTGAATATGAGTCAACAGTGTGCCCTTGTTGCCAAGAAGGCTAACGGCATTTTGGGCTGTATAAGTAGGGGCATTTCCAGCAGATCGAGGGACGTGATTATTCCCCTCTATTCGGCACTGGTGAGGCCTCATTTGGAGTACTGTGTCCAGTTTTGGGCCCCACGCTACAAGAAGGATGTGGATAAATTGGAAAGAGTCCAACGGAGGGCAACAAAAATGATTAGGGGGCTCGAGCACATGACTTATGAGGAGAGGCTGAGGGAACTGGGATTGTTTAGCCTGCAGAAGAGAAGAATGAGGGGGGATTTGATAGCTGCTTTCAACTACCTGAAAGGGGGTTCCAAAGAGGATGGATCTAGACTGTTCTCAGTGGTAGAAGATGACAGAACAAGGAGTAATGGTCTCAAGTTGCAGAGGGGGAGGTTTAGGTTGGATATTAGGAAAAACTTTTTCACTAGTAGGGTGGTGAAGCACTGGAATGGGTTACCTAGGGAGGTGGTGGAATCTCCTTCCTTAGATGTTTTTAAGGTCAGGCTTGACAAAGCCCTGGCTGGGATGATCTAATTGGGTTTGGTCCTGCTTTGAGCAGGGGGTTGGACTAGATGACCTCCTGAGGTCCCTTCCAACCCTGAGATTCTATGATTCTATGATTCTATGATAAGCAACTTTCATAGGAGATGAGGGCACTCCTCATTTTCCAAGAAGAGCTCAGCACCCTTCAGGATCAGGTGTAATGTCAGTAAGAGGATTTGAGGTGCTTGGATGAAGGGCACTACAGATTGGCTATAAAGATCCATGTGCATTCATACACAGATGCAGTGATTTATTCCCATGAGCCATAATGCTTATTTCTTAAGATATGAAACATCTCATCTGGTCTTGATTTTGTCCATGGTTTGTAACCCTTATTTGGCAATTACAGTATTTCCTTCCTTTTACCCATCTTATTAGTAACCTCTGCTGTCATAGGGATAATGAGCCAAAAGCCGGTCTCACTGAAGTCGACAAGAATTTTGCCTCTGCACTCCCTGGAGTCAAGACTTGGCTCTGCATCTTTTCTACCTCCTGCTCCACAAATGACTGCACTAAAACCAATTCCCTGGTATTGTTGCTCACCACTCAGTTCCCAGACACCTTCTGCTGTCAAACATTTTTTAATATTTTGTTAATTTATATTTTCCTTTGAGTGTGCGTGTTTTATACTGGCTGTGTCTCTCCTCTTGAAAACATACAGCTCCCAGTGTGTTCCCTCTTTCTCATAAATATATTACCCTAAAGACAGTACACCTTTATTACTAACTACATCGAGGAATGCACCACACTGTACTCTACCGGACACAGCTGCTGATCCTCCACATCTGCTTTACAATAACTCATTCAGCATCCAGACTCTCCATTTCAAATTAGTTTAGTGGTGGGGAGGAGCACCAAGGATAGCAAGGGTGAAAATCAAAGGGACTAAAACACACACACACAATGTGTCACATCCTCACTAACTGTTATGATTAACTATTTATATTGCAGTGGCACCTATTGTGCTAGGCACTACACAAACTTATCAGTGCACTATTCTGCACACAAATCAGCGGTCTCCCCCTCTTCCTAGCAAAGATTTCACAGCAGATGCCATAGTGAAGCTTCATGTTACTAACACTTTGGCGGTCACTGTAACCGGGTTCAAAAAAGAACTAGATATGTTCGTGGAGGATAGGTCCATCAATGGCTATTAGCCAGGATGGGCAGGGATGGTGTCCCTAGCCTCTGTTTGCCAGAAGCTGGGAATGGATAACGGGATGGATGGATCACTTGATTTCCTCTGGGGTACCTGGCATTGGCCACTGTACTGGGCTGGATGGACCTTTGGTCTGACCCAGTATGGCTGTTCTTTTGATAACTGATACCTACTTGTCCCTTTATATCTTTATGAATGGAAGACAAGATTCATTTAAGTGGGTTCAGCTCCTGTTGGTTTCAATGAGAGTTACACCCACTTTTGCCAGGGATGAATTTGGCCTGCAGACTTATATTTATTTTATTTTCTTAAAAAAAGAATTATGCAATGGACTTGATCAAACCTCAAAGAGAAAAAGAAGGAGACAGGCAAAGACAGAGTCCAGAGACTAAACGCCAGTGCTGTGCGTATGCCAGTCTTCACTTGATCCACGACACCTCAGTGAATGCAACACAGAGGAGAGAGAAAGTGAGAAAGAAACACAAAACACGTACCAGGTTTTATTTCCAGAAGCTTCAGCCTGGAGTCCTCAGGAGGATGTAAGCGTCTCTTTTTGCGCCAGCAGCGAGCAGGATACGTGTACAACTGACCTGGGGCCAATCCTGTGGGTTAAAAGCAAAACATAAATGTGGTCACATTTGCATTTGTAAATCCCCATTATTTTCTCTAGCATCTCTGTTTCTCCATTCCCAGTATTACCATACTCTAGGGTTCAATCCTGCAAAGTGAAAAGCAGCTCAGGCAACTGAAGGCTTTCGGCATCTCAGAAGCAGCTCAGCATCTTGCAGGATCAGCCCTACAGAGAAGCCACATCTCTCACTAACATATTTCACTCTGCGCACGGGTTCACTGCAACCAGAGCTCCACTTTAAAAAAAGAAAAAGAAAAAAGAATTGTAACAGATAGGATGAAACGGCTTTAACGCCATGGACACAAATGGTCATTTTTGAACAACTTGACAATATCAAACCCATGCCAATAATGCAGAACAATCCTACCATAGGGTGATAGCTGAGTGGTCTAAGCCTGCCTTGCATAACAGCAAGGAACATTCACCAAACCAGGAACAAAATCTACTCCACAAACCAGATGATGATAATGAAAAAAACTGACACCTTACTTACTTGTGAAAATTGGGCCATCCCAGTTGCTCACCCCAAAGGAATGAGCAAATCAAATTTGGCAAGTGCAGCCTAGGTCTTCAGTTTGAAATATGGAGACTCCCGGAAAATAAAGTTCAAATCCCAGCAGGGTCAAGCCACCCTTTATCCTCTTGAGGCAGATAAACTGAGCACCAAGAAATGTACTGTGGGATGGGAGGGGCTTTTGGAGGAGATCCTGAAAATAAAGTTCTTGTCTGCCCTGCAGGGATTGACACCTTCTGGGGGTTGGCTCTGGTGGCCTTAGCAACAATTTCCCTTCCCTGTTATGCAGTGTGACAGTTGTTACACCCTACCTCAGAGAATGCCTCATTTCAGTGGGTTGTGTATAATCTATGACTGGCTTTGGAAGGAAAAACACTGTGAATTACCTAGCTCTTCTATAGTGCTTGACATACTTCTTCAAGGTGCTTTACAAACCTTAACTAGGATTTAAAAGTGCTATTATTAAGGTATACATTGTGACTGGCTGTGGGTCATTGTGGGAGACCATTCAAGGAGTCTAACCCTCCCACAAACGAGCCCTGTGCAGGGGCTTTCACAGCCTTACTCTGGTGTAAAAAATGGTGTGAGAGGAGAATCAGGCTCCTTGACCTGTCCCCTTGAGATGGGGGATTTGGGTAAAATCCTGCACCTGAGCTTTAACCCAAAACCTAACTTTAAAAAAAAAAAGATTTGAAAAGCTTTGGTTCTATTGTTTCTCAGTCTCTCACAAATTGGCACTTCTAGGCTCCAGCAAAGATGGTGAATCACAAAACACCAAAATACTAAAAGCTCAGCTGGAAGCAGGAAGTCCCAGAAATATTGTAGGAAGGCCCCCAGCCCAATCCGACACCAGATGGACTCAGATAAGTTCCTGCAGGCCTCCAAACTGACCCTATGAACCTTTTGAGGGGAGCTCTACTCTGCTAGTCAATAAATCCCTGCTCAGCAGTGTTCAGCCAGCCACTAAACAAACTTTCACTTGATCCAAACAGGTTTGATACCATTTTCAAGAGGGAGGATTTACACCATTGTCCCCCACCCTCCCGACCACCAATCTATCAACATGATGACACAAGTAAAGTGTGAACCTTTGGTCATTTTTGTGGAGGAGGTGGCAAGAGAGAGGGCCTTTTACATCTGCTTTGAACCTACCTCCCCTACTCTGACTCTGCCTGTGCCCACGGTAAAACATGTACAATTCTTGCCCTCTCTAGTACTTGCTGGGTTGTCTTGCACTGCTGTGCCTTATAGGGCAACCACAGAAGGTTCCAACCATTTGCTTATAGAGGAAATAGCAGGACCTGCAGTGAGTTATGTTGTTTATCTCATTAGTGTAGGAGAGTCATAACTCAAAGCTTGCGTGAAAGGCTGGGGGAGGAAGGGAAAAGAGGGAGGGAGTTATGTGCAGTATTGTGTGAAATTAACCCTGAACTGTGTCGCGAGAGGCAGCCTTCTGACTCCTTTACAAGAGGGCTGTAAGAAAGCAAGTTTATCCATGGGGCGTCTGACTCTTCTATCCCCCTTTTAAGCCCTGTGTAAGTGAAAGGAGGTTCTGGATCTTTTCTGTTTGCCTGCGCGCAGTGCTTCAGGTTAGAAATGGGGGAAGTGAAGGCCAGTAAACAAAGCAAAGGGGTGCACACAACCCAGACACCAGGGTGGCTGGTGGAGAATTCTCATTGGTTTAATATTGCCACGAGCACACTGTGTGCAGCCTGGAAACGGCGATGCTCACACCACAGATAGATGCTGTGTCCCGTCACAATGGGGCTACAAGAGATGGATGGTACAGAGAGACCCAAGGGAGCACTAAATGAGCTAATCACATCAAGCAACAGCAAACCGAATATGTGGGAGGAGGGATTCTTGGTTTCTTTCTAAATCATTATAGTTTAAATAAAAAAGACCTCGGGTTTGGTAGCTGATACAGATACAGGAGGCTTCAGCCTATTTAAATTCTAAATGAAACATGTCTTGCCCCTAATCAGTCCTCACCACAACCCTGCGAGAAAGGGAAATGCTACTATCCCCATTTCATAGACAGGGAAACTGAGGCACAGTGATGCGAGTAGGGCTAAGGTCGACAAATTTGCCCAAGATAACTGTGAGTTAGTGACAAACCTGGTCAAAGAACCCAGCTCTCCTGGCTCCTGGTCCTATGCTTTAAAAACTAGACAATGATTCCTCCCACAAATATCAAGATACCAGCGTGTCTGGTACAAGGCTGCCTTGTGCCATCCTTGTAGCATATGCTCCCTCCAGCATCTGGCTTCTACATATAATAAACGCATACCTGCTTATGTGTGTGAGTGAGTTCAAATGGATAAAAATAGCAGTATCTCACTCATAACCAGATGCCGCAGAAACAGAAGTTCTTGGGGTAAATACATTAACAACAACAACAAAGCAAAAATTAGCTTGTTTTGCCAAAGCATAATCTCTCTGGACACGGGAGCTTTCCGATGAAACAAAATCAACGATGGTCACTAACGATCTCATGAGATTTTTCGTGAAGGAACGTCCCCAGAGACCCAGACAAATTCCAGCTCAGGTAACTACATTCTGCCTACCCAAACTCCCCCTGCAGTTTCGAGTGGATAAGGTATTACCATCCTTCAGAACTTATCCTAAATGATAATGTAGCGTTGCTGTGTACTAATAACACAGCTTCTACATCCCACACCAGGAGTGGCTGCATTTTGGTGATCCATGAAGTGACTCCCACTTATCCTTTACTTAGAGCTGGTCTTACTTCAGGTATTATGAGGTTTAACTAGTTAGGGCCAACCCTAGCCTCAGGACTTGTTTACATTGGGTGGGGGTGAGGCGTGAGGTGTTATGCTGGAATAGCCATTCCCCATCAATTCCGTGTGTGAATGCTCTTACCCTGGAATGAGAGCACCTTATTCTGAATTAGTTTAATCTGCTACCAAAATAGAGTAAACTAATTTGGAATAAGGCAATCGTATTCCAGAATAAGAGCATCCACACATGGAATTAATTGGGAATAGTTAATCTGCTTTAAATTCACATGCTACCTTATTCTGAGTTAATATTTATGTACACACAAGCCCTGAGTCCTGGTGTGCAGGTGGGGAACAGTGCAAGATGCCTTCCCCCATTCTGTGCCCTGTGAAATGGCCAGGGGAAATTCCAGTTCCTGAACTTGATGGAATGTAGGAACTGTATCCTCCATATGCCCCTGGGCCAGCTATGACTCCACCTGGCCAGTCACAGAGAAAAGAACAGGCTGCACCATCCCAAGACTGTGGAACTGTCTACCACAAGAAATAAGAATGACCAAGGACCTCCCCACAAATAGAACTAGACACAAAAACTCATGTCTTGGACTTAGCTTTCCCTCAACCTGCACACGTACAAAATGCACATGAACACACACAGAAACCAAGAGCTAGAAACTAACCCAGACATTTCTCCCAGAGGCTAGGAAGGAAGAAAAGTGAGAGATTGTTATTTCTCTTCTTAAACACTTGAGACATGCAGATTCTATAGCCATTTAAGCACCTAGATAGATTTGCTGAAACACATGCAAAAAAGTGGAGCTAAAATGAGCGAAGGCAGCCTGCTTCCTGCCACTATTCTCATTTGCAAAAGCATCACTACGGAGTTTGATCTGAACACAACCAGTATGCTCCCTCCACAGCTGTAAACCCCAAGAACCAAAGCCCACTCACCTTACTTCTACAAGTAGGCCCATTGACTTCAACAGGACTACTCACAAGAGTAAGTAAGCAGGACATGGCGCTAGCACTGCACACACAGATGCTGTCCCTTATCACAAATCACATTCCTCATGAGAGACCCACATTTACCAATTCTGCCCCACCACCACCACCACTACCCCTACCGCCGCCGCAATCTTGGTATGATTTCATTTTTGCTTATTGTAAATGATTTATGCAAAAAGGAAACCCATGAAACACAAATTATACAAAATACTATTTTGGCTCTAAAATAAATCACACGTTAGTTAAGGAGCGGGTGCAACCTCCATTATCCAACCATCAATTATCCAAAACAGAGCTATATCATCCAATGTCTATTGAACTGAGAACATCCGTTACCCAGAACCCCAATTATTTATAAATGTGTACACTTCCCACCAAGGCACTTGGATAATCAACCCTTCACTGTACATTCTGGGTGTTCCCCTCTTATTTTGGGTCTTTGTCCCAAATATTGAAAAAAACCCAAACAACTTGGCAGAGATCAAAGTGTCAAAAATTCCATTCTCTCAACAAATAATGCATCTGGCTACATTCTCAATGACTTCAGTGGGAGTTTTGTTAGAGTAGGGTGCTTAGGGTTGACCCAACGATAATACTTAAACTTCCACGCAAGGATCTCAATCTGCTCTACAAACATTAATGAATTAGAACCTGATCGAAAGCCCATTGAAGTCAATGGAGGTCTTTCTACTGACTTCAGTGGACTTTGGATCAGGCCCATATTGCCCTCATAACGTATTTATGAGGACATTTATCCTCCTTTCACAGATGGAAAACTAAGACACAGAGGTGAAGACCAAGTGATCTGTCTAAGGCAGAGCTGGGAACAGACTCTAGATCTCTTGACTCCTGGTCCCCTGCTCTAATCACTAGAGCAAAGTGAATTTCAGAAGATAAGACTCTCCTTAAATTTATGTTTCCTAATGAGAAATAAGGTTGGTGACAGTCTTCCCTCCTTTAGAATATTTCCAGGGCTCTCTTGGGTAGAAGTCCTCTATTATGCAACTAACTCAGATCAATAGCAATAAAGGAGCTGTGATGATGCAGCATTAGAAACTACTATGTCAAGCAATAGAAAGAATAATTAGGATCCGCTCTCTGCAGTTACCGAAGGGAATCTCCTCCAGGCCAGGAGGTTTAGGCAGCTTCTCCTATTTGTGTGGCCCTGAACAGGTTTGAGTTTTTAGTAATTAAACCCCATGAGGGCTCAACGGCCTGCCCTCCAGACACACATGCACAGAATGCTGTCTACCTGGTCCCCGATGCCTCTTCTCCATCCAGATGTAGCAGTTGTTCTGAGCTACCCCAGTCTGCGAATCCAGGAAGGGGAGGCGGACGCTGCGCTCGGCGCACAGCCGAGAGTTGTAGCTGCGGCAATGCTCGATGGCTTCTTTGTAGAACTGGTCTCCAAGTCTGTCAGGAGGAAAAGAGCAGAGAGTAAGAGATTGCTTTGGTCTCCCTGAACAAGTCATGGAAAGAAGGGGACATGGGGTCAGTTAAAAATGGAGGAGCGGAAATACTTTCCCCAGACACATTGTATGCATTAACCTGAGGCGCTTACTGCCACAGGGTGTCACTGAGGCACAGAGAGTAGTAAGAGTCATAAGATTAGACACTGAGGGTATGTCTATACTGCAGCTGGGAGTGAGAGCCCCAGCTTGAGGAGACAGACCTGTGCTAACAGGGCTCAAGCTATCACGCTAAAAATAGCAGCGTGGATGTTGCTGCACTGGCAGAGGCTCAGGCTAGCCACCCAAGCTCAGACTCACCTGAGCAGGTGGCTAGCACCGGTGTAGCAACATCCACTCTGCTATTATTAGCGTGATAACTTGAGCCCTGTTCATGCAGGCCTGTCTTCCCAGGCTGGGAGGCTCACTCCCAGCTGCAATGTACACATACCCTTAAGGATAAAGCAATCACCAATCAGGGAAATAGATGGCTCTGGGTAATAGGAGGCAAAGCTTTTTCGCTTCTAGTGTGCCGGTTCAAATCCGGCTCACAAAATGAACCAATAGTTTTGTTCTGTATCGAAGGGCAACTTCCACAGTATGTTTGAACAACTGAAAAGCTGCTTTAAAAATGCTGGGCCAGTTTAAAAGAACTCCACTTCAAAACCTGCAGACACACACCTCTGTTCCAAGGCTGGTTCTGCAGGCAAAACGCATGCTCTGCATGCTTATGTGTCCCCTGAGCTAGCAATAGGGACTCATCTGCGCTCCTAGGTAGAATAATCAGAGAGAGTGGAGAGCTAAGTACAGCTGCACATTAAGGGTTTGGCTTGATATAGCATGTTTAGCCCATAGTTTGTAAAGTGCTTGTGGTCCTTTAGATGACTGGCACTATAGAAATGAAACATGCCAGTATGTGCAACATGGCACAAGGTTCCTGCAAGGGACAGGAAAGAAATCTAACCCTTGCCCCTTTACAGCTTTCCACAGCTGGCTTAGGGCACTGGCCAGGAAGTAGGATACTAGATTTACCAGCATGACAAATCCTTTGTTCTTGAGTTTATAAAGGTGGGATGCTAGTTAGAGAGACTTCTCATTACCATATAATTTATTTGCTAAATAGCCATTTGTTCCAAACTTTGTGAACCTTTCAGCTTCTACAGAAAATGAGAAAGAAAAAAAAAAACCTGCACACCAGAGATAGCCCAAAATCTCCTAGTGACAGCTTCTTTAATAGCGAGAAAAGCCCCACCTTGTTGAAAGTATGCCTAATTCTCCAGTATGTTGTGCCACTTTGATGACACAGTTTGGCCATCGAGAGGGGAGGGATAGCTCGGTGGTTTGAGCATTGGCCTGCTAAACCCAGGGTTGTGAGTTCAATCCTTGAGGGGGCCATTTAGGGATCTGGGGCAAAAACTGGGGATTGGTCCTGCTTTGAGCAGGGGGTTGGACTAGATGACCTCCTAAGATCCCTTCCAACCCTGATATTCTATGATTCTATGAAAGCTGCCACAGCATACCCGTGGAGCTCGCCCGTATCCTATTGGGTGACATTCAGCAATGGGTGTAAGTTGATCAGAAAATAGGTGTAAGTGGTAAAGCAGTATAACTTGCACTGAATTTGGCATTCATTAGTCTGCAACAAGAGAGAAAATTGCATGCCAAGGGAGCAAAAGTGGAGGAGGGAGGGAAAGCAGCCAATAAAAAGGTGTCAGATATAGGGGCTACACATAACAGCTGATATAGCCTCAAGCTGCAACAGCTTTTCAGAGGACTGTCCAATTGTTTCTTGCAGCAGACAACACTCATGGTGTATCTAGCCCCATCTTCCCCCTCTGTCCACTGGCCCCAGAACCAATACAGGTGTGGCCCCTTGCATGCAATGCTGAAGAGGAAGAGAGAGGACAGTTATGTGGATGTACGGTCCATGCAGAGAGAAATCTGCATAAAGCAGGATCTTCTCTGCACTCAAATCCCAGGGAGACAGTACCAGGCCCCTGCGTCCGGGGCGGGGGGGGCGCGGTAGGGTGACCAAACAGCAAGTGTGAAAAATCGGGACGGGGGTAGGGGGTAATAGGAGCCTATAGAAGAAAAAGACCCAAAAATCGGGACTGTCCCTATAAAATCGGGACATCTGGTCACCCTAGGGGGTGGGGAGGAAAGCTGCACATACTGTATGAGATTGACTGAGTAGAAATGAAAACATATTAAAAGCTATAATTAAAGCTGGCTTTCACATCCACTTTTGTAATCAAAGTCAGTAACAAGGAAACCCAGACTGATCAAAGATTAACAGTTCTTCTCACAAACACTTTGTCAATGCTAAGTCAAATTCCTTCCTATGTTAAACCAGGGATGTTCAGACACACTGAGGTCTTTATAGAACAAAGAGTAGAAACTGGATGAAAACAAACTGTCATCCACTGCACAGGTTCTCTGTGTACTAAGAATCACACACACCCCACCCCCAATGAAATATGAACATGGCCGGCATACTGTATTAACAAAAACTCAACAGAATAAATGACAGCAACCAGGATAGGAGTCATAGCTGGAGACTAATTCAGTTTCCATCCTGCTGTAAACTGAAAATAACTGTAAATCTTTGAATGTTAAATATTTGGCTTAAAGTGACACTGTCAAGTATGGTTTAAGCCTAAAATTTAGGTTTTCCTACAAGGGGAAGAAAGGTTTTCCAAAACTTAAATGTGTTTGATGATCAGTAGAAGCTGACAGTCTAGTAGATCAAATTCATCCTCCATGTAACTCCACTGAGAATCATGTTTGGATGGATACTAGATATTTTATACCAATTGTAATTATTTTTAAATGACAGCTTTTTCTCTTCTATAAAAAATGTTAATTAGTTAATTGAGATGTGGATGCAAGGTTCTGGTTTGGACCCAATCACCTCTGAACTTTAGGGAAGTTTGGATCCAGATTCAAACTTCACAGTTGGCTCTTTTATGATGAGCAGAATCTAAAAACCCCAAATCCAAACAGCTCAAACTTTGGAGAAGTGGGGATCTACAGTGGCAGTCTGAGGGTTGGGCCAAGCTCTGGTTCTGAAGGCTGAAACAATGGAGAATAATTGATATTAAAAAGCAAAGCAACATTTTATTACATCAGTTACATCTTAATGGAAAACTTTGTTATTTTGTTTGTTTTAACATTGAACCAGGGCCGGTGCTTCCACTAGGCAACCCTAGGTGGTCACATAGGGCGGCAGGATTTGGAGGGCGGCATTTCGCCGCCGACTCATTTCCCGGCGGCGATTCAGTGGCAAGAAAAGCAGCCGCCAAAACGCCGCCGAGAACGCAGCTTCAGAGGAGCTGCCGCCGATTACGGCGGAGGAGCACTGTTGCCCAGGGCGGCAAAAACCCTGGCGCCGCTACTGCATTGAACTTCCCTGGAATCACAATATGAGTAAATTTGGCCCACTCTGAATTTTCATTAAATTTTTAAAGAAAGCATTTTTGTATGTAAACATCTTCTCCAGTGCTGCAATCCAAGCACTCCAGTGCTGCAATCCAAGCATGACAACTTTTTGCTTATGCAGGAAAACCAAGAAGTACTATTATTAGTATTAAAGGCGTCAAAGGAGGTCAAGAACCCATTGTGCTAGGCAATGCACGTTCACATAAGAGAGACAGCCTGCCCCAAAGAACTTACAGTCTAAATAGATAGGACAGACAAAGGGTGGGAAGGGAAACAGAGAACTGAAGTGACTTAAGCAAAACTTAATGAACCAATCTAGTTTTGCTGACCAAGTTCAACGAAGAGTAAAAAGTAAACACACCACATTAATAGTGAAAAGTAAATTACATTTTAAAATTTCTTTCAGGTTTAATCATTTAGTGTAATTAGCAACACAGGTTAGGAAAACCATTCATAAAATTTGTAAGACCTACTTCTCATCTCTCTAAACACCAATGTTATGCTGATACAATTACACGGACTTCAGGGGAATGTCACTGGCATAACACCCATGTAACAGGGTGGAAAATCAGGCCCCATGATTTCTGTTAGGTCTATGTCTTTTTAAATGTTGAGAAATTAAGATTTTCTACTTATGAGTAACAGCCTGATCTAACCAAAGTCAATGGATAATAATCCTTCCCTTCTTGCAACCTTTGTCTGTCTTTGTCAACCTTTGTCTGTCTATTTAGAATGTAAACCCTTTGAGGCAGAGATAGTCTCATACTATTTGTCTGTACAATACCTAGCACTACTTTAATACAAGAGTTAGATCAGGCCCTAGGTCACTATTAAAGACAGTGATTCTATGTTACACCTTAGCTGCTTTGTATCCCTTCACATTCCTGTATTCAAGAGGAATCCTGAGGGAAGCCCAGGCTGGCATAGAGCCAATGTAGCAGCTCTATGCCACTCCCTTCCATCCTGCCCTGGTACAGGCTACATTGCCAGAGGGTGAGTGCATGCTACCAATCTCTAGCTGCTAGAGTAGGTCAAAGCTGGGCATAATTTAGAGCATTCTTTAACACCTGTCACATCTCAGATTAGAAACCAAGGGATGAAATACTCATTAAAAACACATAGCCAGCCAACCCCAGAAGAGATCACACTCACTTATTACCCCCAGAAACTTTATGCCATTAAAATACAGCTCCTAGATTCTTACCAGACCCTGGGTACCTCCACCTTCAAACTTGGATTGGATCAAGTCCCACAGAGGTCAGACCCTTCTCTTCTGTAGTATCGTTTCCCTCTATGGCAGTGCTCGTTACAAACAATGGAGGTGTTAAGATGAAAATAAAAGGAGAGAGCGAGCCGAGCAGCCTTTTCTCTCTGGAGGTTTGCTAGTGTCCCTAGCTGTGCTGAAGTGCAGAGAATTCACTGTCCTTCCCAAGAGCAACAGAATGCCCACTGAGATTTTATTTTCTATACTTTTTGGCTCTACTCTTATTTTAAGACCAAGTATCATTGCAAGGGCCAAGGAGTGCAATTAGAAAATACGTAAATCTGAAACTGCTCAAGAAACCAATACTTGATGCTAGTGACCTGACTAATGACCATCCTGTTTCAAATTTTGGCAGGATTCAAGAAAATAGTGATAAATCAACTCCAGCAACACAACCTCAGCAGATTATGTGGACTCTCCCAGCCTGACTTCATAGCAGAGTCTAGAAATGAAGCAGCAATGGGGTTTCGGGGCTCCTCATGAAGTTGGACAGAGGTGACTCAATCATGATCTATCAGCTGCCTTTGACACTGCTGAACATGAGGTACTGCTGACTCAACTACTTCTCTTGGCACGCCATGAGAGAATTGTGCTATGCTGGCTACACTCATTCCTTTCCAACAGATCCCCAAAGACCCATGATGGACAGCTTCTCCTCCTCCAAGAGCTCTGACATGCAGAGTGCCTCGGGGCTCAGTCCTGTCACCACTTCTATTTAACAACATCTATGCAGAACCTTAGGGGATATTGTGAGATGACGTGGGCTACAATGTCAGCAATACATTGACACACCGCTGTATGCACCCTTCTCTACTAACCCAGAGAGCAGGCTCCCAGACATCTCAGTGTAGGAAGGAGAGTGCAAAGAAGGAAAAAGAAGCTGGCCCACCTAGAATCTAGGCAAGAATGAAGTGAAGCTGTCTGGAAGCAAGAAATGCTCTGAGGAACTAAGATTGTGCAAGTCCTTGGAGTCCTAATAGACTATCACTGATGTACAATCAAATAGAAGCAGTCATCAAAAGTGCCTTTCCCCATCTTCAGCTAGCAAGAAAACTCCATTCTATTCCTCCCAAATGATGGTCTGATCACAGTAATTTATGTTCATCACCTCCAGCTGGACTACTGTGACTCACTCTACCCAGGCCTAGGTAAGCTTACAAAAAAAAAAAGCTAGTACACAACGTGGCAGTTTACCCTCAGATTCTGCTGTGGGATTTTGGGGTATCTATCACACTTGGTCCAGAATCAGCAAAGGCAGTTTTATTTTTTGTCTAATCTATCTTACCAACCTATTAGCATTTCTAAAAGGCCTCTCATCATGGTATTTAGGTATTGCATATGGATTATAAAATCCATTGAGAACAACCCAGAGGAGCACTCAGTCTTTGTTTAATTATAGTCTGAAACCCTTATGTACACCATCACATTTTTTTCTGTCAGGTTCTTTGGGGGATGCTATGGCACAGAGGTGAGGGCACCACACAAGAACCTCAAATGAGGTACAAGGGTTTGAATATGAGTGAAGGCAAGGCAGACATTTCCTGAAAGGCCATGGAATGACCTGGTCTGTTTGCAAAATAGGTTCTTTTGGTTTTTAAATATGAACCTGGCTTCTTTCACTCTGCCTCACACACACACCTCCCAGCCTCTCCTGCTTCTGAGGCTCAGAGTCCATCAAACATCCATCCCACTTCTACACCAGTTGATTGGCTTTGTTTTGCTCTGTGGGAGAAGGGGAATCTTATGCAACTTTCTACAGCACAGGAGTCAGACGTCTATTTTTAATTCAGCCATGATTTCTTAAGACATTTGCAACCTGTTGTTTGGATGGTGTAGTGTCTGGGAGGAAAACAGCCGGGGGGTGGCGGGGTGGAAAGAAGTTCCCTACATATTGTTTCAGTGGATAGAACATGTATATTTTAGTCTATATATCAGATTGCAAAGCAGTATAGAGATGTAGGAAAAATAATAAATTTGTGATGTAGAAATGCCTGAAGGTCCCATCAGAGTCAGGGCCCCATTGTGCCAGGTTCTGTACTTTGTGCCTGGCAGAGGAGATCGGGAGGAGGGAAGGCATCAGAAAGTTGATTACAGCTTACTGATTCAGTGCCAGCCCAGCCCATGTATTAGAGCATCCAGGGAGCTACTAATTTACACTATTGGCATAATAACCTAAGGAACCTTATGTCAGTGGAAGATCAGTGTAACATGCACCCACATACCCCTGACATGCACCCATCCCCAGCATCCCCCCTATATGTTTTTGCCAGGGGACAGCTCCCCTTGTGAAGGGGAACTCTGCTGGCCATTAATGGAGTGAATCCAGCCCCTCAGTGCTGCCTGAGTGGTGCTAGAGGGCTGGATCATACCAGAGAATTTGGCCCCACAGACTAAGTACACTAGTCATTGTTCTGAATATTTATTTATTTTTTTACATTCACAGGTTATATTTTAATCCAGTTTGAAATTTCAGCTGTCTCGTAAATAAACTGGCTGCAGAGGGATAGTTACAAATGGAGGCCTAGCAAGAAATGCAGCATGTGAAGCAGATTTGTTTAGTCCCACCACTGCTGTCAGGAAGGTGTATGTGTCCCAGCAGCATCTCTATTTAAGAGAAAGGAACATCAGGCCTTGATGCAAGCTCATGCTTCTGGGATGAATGCAGTACCTTATTCAGCACCAAAGCATTAACATTCAAGTTCCTTAGCTAGGCACTACTGTTTCCCACATGTGAGGTAATGACTTTCAGTGGTCAGGTGAGTTAGTTCAGAAGGTGAATTTCTTTGCAATATTCAGGGACACTGGGCTTTGAACAGCAGTAATTTATCCACATTTCCCCTTCCTCCCTCCATCCATTCCCATTGGGAGTCAGGGTAGGCGGTAGTCTCCACACCACAAAACAGGGTACCTGGGATGTTTCCAGAGACAGGCATTGTGTATAATCTGTACGGGTCTATTAGACTCAGCATAGTGATCAATTAGGTTAAGCTCAGAGCCAGGTTCCTTGAAAGTATCTCAGAGTATCTACTCTCTCTCAGGCCAGAGATCCTGTTTTAAAGAGCTGCCGTATCATCCAATTAAACTAACAGGTGGACAAGATAATTAGCTACAAAAGGGGTCTAGGTTAAGACAGCAACCAGAATTCTGATTGGTGCTAATCTCAGAAGGTCCTGTGCTCTCTCTTCAATTGCTAAAGATGTGAACTAGTGAAACCTTCAGCACCAAAAAAGGATAATCAGTGACTGGCATCCAAGAGATTTTTTTTAAAAAGGGGGGGGGCTTAACATTTCAAGCAGCAGGGGTTCGTGAGCATTAGAAATCTCCTTAACTCTGAGGAACTTAAGCTGATCACAAATCTAGGGCCAGCTTCAGTAAAAAGCAAAGTCTTTCCATCCAAATCTCATGGTCTAGAATTCCCATACTGGGCTCTTCTTTTCCATCTGGACAGCCTGGAATGGTAGGAATTTGGACCAGTAAGAAGTATGGTCTGCTCTGTCCAGAAGGCAGCAGACTTGAGTTCTAATTCTGGCTCTGACCCAGACTCCCTCAGAGGCTTGGGCATGGCAGTTAATCTCTCTTTGTCTCAGTTCCCCTATCTGCAATGCGGGGGCAATACTACCGGCCTGCTTCACTGGTGTGGATTACTTTAGTGATGATTATAAGCCCTCTTCGAAAATACAAGCTGTGATTCACTGTGAGTGAAAATTTTTGGCCTGTGATATACAGGAGATCAGCCTAGACTCTTGGTCTTAAACACCATGAAAGTTATTTACATGGTTGCAAAATGCCACTCAGTCAGAATGTTAGAAATTTTGCACAGGTGTAAGTAACTCTGCTGGTTGCAAATCAATGCAGATTTTTCTATTGGGCTTCCCCATCATACAAAATTGTAATTATGCTAAAATTTCAGGTGCTTCCCCCTGCACAAGACTTTGAATGAATAGGGTCAAAGGACCTGATTTTCCACTGTGTTGCCTCTTTGGTAGTCATTTTGAAACAGTTCTTATACAGTACAGTTTTATACCCATTTTGCACAGATGAAAGTGATCACACAAGAAGCAAGGCAATGGAGTGTCAGGCCAATACTGTACAACCAACACCAAGTGTGGGAGCAACTAATACTTTGTAACCTGAGCCATTCTGTCCCCCCACTAACTACTTTGCAGTGAAAACAGCAGCAACACAATGTGATCCTTGCAATCAAATAATACATTATATAGATAGAGAATAAATCCACAGAAACTTAATAATTAGAATTTACTTTGCATCTGAGGTTAGCCTTGGAAAAGGCAAAAAATTCAACCACAAACAAAAAAATATTTAAAAAACAGTCCACTAATTCTGAATAGATATAATTTGCAGTTTCATTGCCATGGTACAGCATAATTAATACAATAAACATACATCACGAAACAATAAAACCTATTCCGTTCAGTTATTATTACCACAACAACAAATACTTGTGGTTGAAAATTAAATTTTCTACTCTCTCAAAATCATACTTAGCTTCGATAATAAAGGTTATGCCTCTTTTATTTATTAAATCTTTTTATCACAATGGGACACTCTGTTACTGATGTAACTCCAAATACTTGAGTGAATTACACCAGAGATGCATTTGACTTGTACTAAACCTATTAGTGAAATAAGGCAGAAGAACATCGTAAGGGAGATTTGGAATCAAATTTCCCTCTCCACCAACAGTGATTTTATCTACAGCAGAAGTCCAACAGATAGTGCGTATTCCCCTACCACAGCATTCTACTCTGTTCCATTAAATAGAATCATAGATATTAGAGATGGAAGAGACATATTGGGTCACCTCATGCTGGTACAGGACTGTTTCCTACAGGAAGAGAAATGAGGTGTATTAAAAGTGCACTCTGGAGAATTCAGAGTTCTAGTATAGGATCTTCTGCTCATTGGGTGCATGCTGGATTTGAACCCAGAGCACATTCCAGGGGGGCACATGAGTCTTTTGCACATATACGATGATTAAATTGAGAGCTTCTCTAAGCACATTAAAAGCACCTGTATACTTATGTCGCTAGGTATATGTAATGCATTGAGTGGGAGCTGGCTGGCACAAGTGAAGAAGAAATACACACATACTCCACACTCTGAGAACACTTACTCAATTAAAGTAAAAAAAAATTCTATTTATGTAGATTCTCTAGCCCCATTTTACAGATGAGGACACTGAGGCATAGAGATACCAAATGATTCACCCACGACCATACAAGAAATAAGTTGCTGAGCTAGGATCAGAACCCATTTCTCTTGACTTCCAGTCCTGTGCTTCCTCCTCAGTTCAAACTCCTCTCCTTCCAAGAAATTTACAAGGGCACATTCCACAACAGAAAACCAGTTCAGGATTTTCTTTGCTATATTCCAAAACCCACTGCTCATGGTCACTGAAATGTAGATCAGGTTCTTTTACACCAAAATCAGTTGACAGAATAAGGGAGCAGCAGACCAGTTTGCCACAATCATGCTGACCTAACTAACATCGCTTGGAGAGTGATAATCAAAGATAAAGCCCAAACTGGCACCAAGCTGACATGGGTTCTGAGTCTCCCCTTCTATCAGTTCCATTGGTAATGACAAGGAGACATGGATCTGAATGTTGCATAATCTGGGCCAGGAAAAGAGCAGGATCTAGCTTAAGGAAAAGAACCAAGGGACTCGACTGTCAAAGCAAGGAGAGGTTACAGAAAAATAGGGGAGAAAGGATAACCCATACCCCTAAAGTGATGGCTAGCCTTTAACACATGGCCTCTGCTCCTGTCACTATTTCTTCCTGGACAGGTTCTCTCAGGAATTTATGCTTTCCAATAATTACCTTTCAGAGGCCTTCCACTTATCTTGCAAGAGGAATTCGCTAGTAACCTGACCTGCATTGCTCATGCTATTGCCTTCCACCCCCTCTAACCTTTCATCTCATCTCTCAAGGCAGAAGCAGACGGATCTTCCCAGACTTGCAGTGCTGGCTCACCAAGGGTTGGTGAAGTTGATAAAAAGAGTTTTAGTGCTACAAAAATACTGATGAGTTTGAGGGCACAAGCAGTAAAGTGTTGCCAGAGGGTTAAAATACCTCCTGAAGTAGTGTTGTATTACTCAGAGCTGAAGGATGAACAGGGTATTGCACAATCAAAAGAGCCATTTTAATCTGAGGGCAAGTTAGTTTTATTATTTTACTGCTATTGTTCTCTGAGCCAGTCAATGTGTGTTTTATTAACCCTTGTTGGACCCTCTACCCAGGCTCTCTGCTTCTCTCTTACCATCCCCCATCTTTCTCTGTCTCTCTCTCCCTCCCATGTAATCAATTTCCCTCTTTGTCCTCCCAGATTCTAATTCACCATCACTACTGGAGCAGTAGTATCAGGTACGTGCTTTTCTGAAGCTCTTACAGTCAGAGCTTGTTCTGGGGCTGCCCTAGACAATCTAGCAAATACCCATCCCTATGAGGCCACAGTAACTACGCTCACGCTCCCACTCCCACCCATGCTATGCCTCTTTGCTTCCCACTCTCTAGGGATGGGCCCCAGCGCACTGTGTGCATGTGTATTCGTCTTGGCTTGTGCCAGCTGCTTCCCACCACCATTCTGGGGATGGGGGAAGTGTTTTCTTCTGAGTCTGCCCTGCTGCCTACTCCGGGCGTGATGAGATATTGCCTCAAATGATCAGGAATCATAAAACACAACTTATCAAAAAGCTAAGGGGAAAAAAGGAGAAAGAAGAGAGACGGTATTGCGCTACATATCAGCCTGCCACCAGCTCACAAATGCACAGTAAGGCCAAATTGATACAAGGGATCAAACCCTGAGCACAGTGTAGGCATCCTGAGTGGAACATAGCCCCACCTTTGACAGATACCTAAAGGATACTCCTCTCAGCCTCAGCAAGTAAGAGATTGGCTGTTGCTAAGCTATGCTTCTGCTCCCTGACATATCGGCTAGTCTGCCGTGCCAGCAAACTCCCCAGGACTCTGCAGTGCAAACCTGGCCTTGCAGGTAACAACCAGTGAACAGTGGCGTAGCCAGGTTTAGAGCACAGGGGGAGCGGAGCTAAAAAAAAGGCACTGGGAGCAAAAAGCGTCGGGAGCAAAAAAAGGCGCCAGGAGCAAAAACAAATGCTCCGCTGTGGCTGCAGCGTAGGAGCAAAAGGCGTCGGGAGCAAAAAAAGGCTCCAGGAGCAAAAAAAAATGCTCCGCTCTGGCTGCAGCGTAGGAGCAAAAGGTGTCGGGAGCAAAAAAAGGCACCACTTCTGCTCAGTGGGGGAGTGGCCGCTCCCCCTGCTCCCCCCCGGCTACGCTACTGCCAGTGAACCCCAATGGCAAAGTTCCACAGAAATATCTCTCTGCAGCATCTGTCTCACTGGGCACTCACCGAAGTTAAGTCACTGCCTCCAAAGAGACAGTACGCACATCAGCCTGCTAGGTTAGCTGAGGACTCACTCGCCGCTTTAATACACAGCACAGAGATGGTTTTGTAATAGGAGAAGAATAAATTTATTAACAAAGAACAGAGATTTAAGTGATAAAAGATAAGAATGACAGGTTACAAATAAAACAAAACAAAACATGCCTCTTAGTGACTAAAATTTAATTTCAGCAAGTTACAATCTTTGTCTAAGCAGGTTTCTCACCTAGTCAGTTTCCAGCCTTGGGCAGTGGGTGAACCTCTGGCTTGGGGAGGCTAGCTCCAGCCCCGCCCCTTCCACCCAAGGCCCACCTCCTTCCATGCTCACCAGAGCCCAGCCCCCACTGTGGCTGCCGGCCTCTGCCCAGTACCTCCACACCCCCTCCTCCTGTAGCTGATGGCCCCTGCCCCAGGCTAGCACCCCAGCCCCACCCTCACTCCCGGCACACCAGTCCACGCCACCGGGCCCAACCCCAGCCAGCATGCCCCAGCCCCCCTGGGCCATGTCCGAACCCCAGCCGGCCGCCCTCCACCCCACCCCTAAAGGCATCCCCCAGCCGAGCTACCAGCCCAAGTGCTGGGCAGGTCGGCAGGCAGCTCGGCCAGAGCGCCTCCAGCCCCAGGCAGGCAGTGCAGCCGGAGTGGCCCCGGCCCCTACACTGGGCAGGCAGAGGACAGGGGTGTGGCGCCCGGAGGACGGGCGGTGTGGCGCAGCACGGCCCCCAGCCAGCCCGCCCCAGGGAACAGCAGGCAGAATGGGGTCTGGGGGTGGAGCATGGGTGGGGGGATGTCAGGCTGTTTGGGCAGGTAACTCCTTCCCGTGCCTATGAGACCTGCCGCCCATGTTTCCAGCTACTCTTGCCTCCAAAGCTAAGAGGATCCACCTTTCATGAACTCAAAAAGTGCTGCTCCTCTCGGCCCCCTAGGTGATGGATGACTCAAATGTCTCTTTGCCCCCTGCCTTATATTACTCCAAAGTTCACTGTCTCTATTTCAGAGCCAGGAACACTTCGTGGGGATGTAGATGCCATTCCTCATCAAGATCGTTAAGCAGTCATCTCCCCTATTTGTCGTTTGATGGCTTTACATTTAAATGTACTTTTCATTGTCCTCTGCAATCAAGCTGGTCAGACAAGTAAATACATATTCCTCTCTCTAGGGCAGGCTGGGCTTTATGCATTATTGCCTGCCAAAACACATTGTAAAAACATATTTCCAGCATGCGTTTATACTCTTTGTACACACCCGTACATACATCACAAATAATTTTCAGGACCAGCGTGTGACCAGTTAGCATAGGATACTTTACACAACACCTTTTAGCTACACATATTGACAACAGTGTGTTGGGGCTATGAGTGTGTCAGGCCAGATGTGAGTTGTGGTATGGTGTGCCCTCTGCCAGTTGGCACTGAGGCGCTCCCAGGGGCATAGGTCTCTCTCTCTCTCTCCTTTATCCTTTGGCAACACTTGCTTGTTATGCCACTAAAACTCTTACTGAACTGAACTGACACTGGGCCAACCTTTGCCCTCTGCATGTGTTATGGTCTGGTTGTATCAGTTTGGCGAAACAGCACTTGTTATTTTCAGTCATGTAACGACGTTTGAACACTCAGTAGTGCTGGAAGAAGGGATGCTGCTGCACCCCCTGGCTTGAAGTAGTAATAACAAACACCAAATTCATGGTTTCCATCAGCAGTACCCCCACTATACAATTGTTCCACCTCCCCTGAACACACACACTCCTTGATAGACTCACACTTCCATTGGAACAGGACTGTGCCACAAGAAAGTCGGCTGGGAGGGCGGGGAGAAGAGAGCGGCTCTTCCCGCATTACACTCCAGTAGGTGTGCAATCCCATGGGTGCTTTGCCACGGTCTGGATTTATGTTCAGAATTAACATATTTCAAAGCACAAAGTTCTCTCTTTTGAAAAAGGAGGAGGAAGAGGAGAAAAAACACATTCCAAGCATTTGGCACAACAACCAACTTCCCCAGCCATCCTCCGGGAACAAAAAAAAAAGGGGGTGGGGCGGGGAAAGCTTGTCACCACACAATTTAAAATAACCCGTCTGTCCTGGCTCCACTCTGTCTCAGGGGGTAGATCCAAGTCCTCCCCCCACCACACACACACACACACACACACACACACACACACACACACACCCATCAGGACTGCAGGCTCAAAGCACTTGACATTCAGCAGCAGACAGAAAACAGCTCTGAGGGAAGGGACGTTGGGGATGGGAACAATCCTGCCACCAGTAGGATTTGGGGGGGGGGGGAAGGGCCCTGATAAAGGTCACAAAAATTGGAGGGCAGAGGGAGGTTATAGTTCCCCCAGGATCGATGAGCAGAAGGGATCCTCTGAGCACAGATCTCTCCTGACCATGGAGTGGGCAGTCACCTCTGCAGCCCCTTCCCCCTTTGCCCCAGACCCTATGAAGGAGCCACTATAGGTCTAAGCATTTGTACATGGCACATAAGGAGGATGCAGGAAGGGAAGTGCATGCACCATCCCCCCTTCCACACCTGCCCCCAAGCAAAAAGGGTAAATGCAGCTTCATATTCTGTTAAGTTTCTCATGGCGCCCCCTGCACTGGGGAACAAACCACTCCTGTTGAGGGGATGCGAGGGAGCTGAGTAGCAAGAGGTGATGGAAGCCCTTGGAGCAGTAGCGTAGCCAGGCGGGGAGCAGGGGGAGCAGCCGCTCCCCCTGTGAGGAGAAGCGGTGCTAAGGAGCCGGGCTCGGGGGGTGCTTTAAAGGGCCCGCGGCTCTCCGCAGCAGCAGGAGCCGCCGGCCTTTTAAAGCGCCCCCCCCGCCCCGCCCCGCTGCCGGAGCCGGGCTGGGGGCGCTTTAAAAGGCCAGCGGCTCCTGCCGCTACGGGGAGCCGCGGGCCCTTTAAAGTGCCCCCCCCCCCCAGCCCGCTGCCGGAGCAGGCTCGGGCGGGGATTTAAAAGGCCCGGGGGCTCCGCAGCGGCTGGGCCCTTTAAAGCGCCACCGGGTGAGTACAGGGGGAGCGGGGAGGCGCCTTTTTATAGTGCCGCTCCCCCTGTGCTCTAAACCTGGCTACGCCACTGCCTTGGAGCATGGCTCCAATAGAGGAGGAAACTGCTCAGTGGAAGAGAAGGGAACCTCGGAGATGGAGCAAAGGTCCAGGGTCTCTGCACAGGTCTGGCTTTGCCAAATCTTCCAATTTTATTACTATTCTCACAACATTTGGTACTTTCCTTAAAGCCCAATTGCTGGAATAAAGAGCCTGCATGAGAATCTCAGGCTTCATTAACTATAAAGTAAGTTTCTAGCCCTCACAGTGGCAGAGAAAAGCTAGACAACATGAAGCAAGTGCCCCCTAAAGGCTCGGGAACCAGAAGGCAAAAAAGATGTTTCCAAAACATCATTATTTGTAAACCAATCTCCTGATTTTGGGGGCTCTCATTCATGAATGCTTGAGGTTGTCAATACTGCAGATTATCCTTTGCCTCAAGGTTTTGAGGTTCTGGTACCCAAATTACTGGCAGTTCCATAGAGGACAAGACCCTGGCCCTCTCCCCTCAGATTGAACAATTTGAGGGGAATTCTGCAAGGAGAGCGTCTCTGAGCTTGCCTTCCTGGCCTTCTCCTGTAGGATTGTTCTTCATAATGATTTATATAGGTGCATATAATGTTTTGCACACAGATATAAAGACAAGGGGCCAAATTCTCCAATGCCGTGCATCTTGCAGTCATTTACACCAGGACAAAGTGGGTTTAAAGCACTACCAAATCAGCGTGGGAATGTTTCACACTCTCTTTGCATTGGCATCAGTGACGACATGGTGAAAGGCAAGGGAGAATCGGGCCCAAGCATCCCATGCTGAAGCTATTCAAGATCAAGACCTCAACCCCAAATGGCTGAAGACAATAGGCATGATTCTCCGCTGCCATGCATCTTGTGTAGCCACTTACAACACAAAGTGAGAGCAAAGTCCAGATAAAATGCAACCACTCTAATTTGGTAATATTTTACCCCCTTTGCAAATCTGTATGTGAGCATACCTGGTACAAGGCAGTGAAGTATCAGGACCAATGGAAGGGGAGAGTAGGTAACAGAAGGAGAACAACAGTAAATACTCCATGGTGTAACTCCACTGACTTTACTGGCGTTCCCGAGGGATGAATATTGCCCACTGTATTTATATAAGGATGTCAGGAATCTCCAGACAGGAAAGAACCTTTTGACCTCCAACTCTGCCCCATATAAAGTAGCTTTAATCCTCTTACTTAGTCTCTTTATATCCTCTCTCTTAGGCTCACATACACAGTGTTACTAGGGAGCAACGGTGAGCGCACACACCAGGACAAGCCCACAGCACTTCACATTGCACTTTCATAGTGTAACCCACACACCTCCCGGGGGTGGTGTGGTGTTCTGTCCCATCTAGTGGCACCGAGACCACGGGGGTGGGGGGAGGGGAAGAGAGAGAGAGAGAGATTAATGAGTTTGCTCTACAGCCTCAGCTAGCAGCCAGTTGGCCTTTAGCTCATGTGGTAGCGGTCATGCACTAAGCTCCAGAGGGCCCACGTTCAATCCTGCCTGCTGACAACCAGGGTCTGTTGGTGTTACAATAGCATCTCTAGGAGCCTGATGAGATGAGGTGTGGCCCCAGCTGGAGTGGAAGCCATGGTGTATGGCTGTCTCAATGTTGTCAGTCTGAAGCACTGTATGTTCATGTTCAGCACCAAGAAATTCTGGATTTATGCCACCACTAACTGGGTCAGGTTGAGAGCATAAAAGATGGAAGTTATTTTGTGGATTCAACCTCCAACTCCCTTAGCAGTCAGAGTTATGATGACTGGAGGCAATTCCAGTTCCAATACATGGAAACTTTCCCATTGGGAATGGAATCATTGGGGAGGAATTATCATGGCTTAATTTTAGGCCTGATCCTGAGAGCTGCTGAATTCTCAAACCTCACATTATCTTCAATGAGCATGGTGGGTACACCGCACCTCTCAGTTTCAGACTCCTTGGCTGGAGGAGTTATAAGCAGATGGCAAATCACTTCTCCACACTGTCAGACAAACACACACTAGTCCCACTCTGAATCATTCTCTGAATAAGCAGAGTGACTAGCTGAAAGAGCACCATGTGACCTGATGAAGCATAGAATGTTTTCCAGGTAGCCAGAAAATTCATATAATCTCAGATGGGCAAAATCTATTATATAAACCAGTAACCACTTGTAGCACTTTTCAGGATAACATGTGGTTCTGGTGGTGCCTGGAGGTTTGATCAGAGCTCCTCTCATTCTGGATTTACAAAGAAGAATGCTGTGCAAATAAACCAGAGTCTCTAGGATCCCTCTTTATTCTTCCAAACTGCTACAGAGAAGGGTAAAAAGAGGAAAACGCCCCTCCATGTCAGCAGTCAGAAAGAGTGGAAGTAAGAAGAAATGCCATTTTCAAAGAGCCACAAAATAATCATGGCGTAATGATCTGACATTGCCCTGAGATGTTTGCACATAGTTTACCATCAATATATGATCGTGTGCTGCAACAGCAAGATAAAGCAACAAAGACATCACAACGCAGTGTCAGGACACTGCACAATGGTGGTTTTGTGGCTTCCCCTGTGAATCCATTCAATAACAAAATGTCTCCGTAAGTTTTAGACAGTGTATATTACATATGTATCACACATATCAAATACTTTTTTTAAGGGTGCTATCTCTGAGGTTTTTGCATTGACTGTTTTACTTTAGATGAGTTGCGGGAACTTTGATTTAGTTTTTATAAGCACAGGATGTCTGTTTATTTTATATTATGTATTTTTAGATACTATGGCTGGAGAATATTCTTTTTGTGGGCAGTGTGAAGAACTGGGGGGATCCTCCTCTTGATTCCTGTGTTACTTTTTGAGGGAAAGATTTAATCAAAACAGAATATTGTAGTTATGGTCCTTTCTTTCTAATGCTCCTATTTTTGGTCTAAAAAGGCAAAATGTAAAAGTGTCATTTACAGAACGTACTAAGAGAAGGAGCCTCCAGTTCCTAGGCAGCTACTGTAAAGTTATGTCCTCAGTCCATCCTCTCAGAAGAAACTCTATGTCCCCGCCCATTCCACCCTTCAGAGCTCATCCATCAGACTCCTCAGCTTCATCCGTCAGTGTACGAGGCTTCTCAATTTGTGTTGTGCATTCAAAAGTGGAGAAACAGCTGGAAACATCGACAGCAGCTGGCAGGCACCTGTGGCAAAATTCCTAGAGGATTTAAGGTGGCATGCTGTGTGTGTGATTATAATTCTCTATAGGTTGTCAGATTTTAAACTTTTTAATACATAAAGATGGACACGTTTTCAAATCTTTCTGCTTCAGGGTTTTTGTGGGGGCTTTTGTTTGTTGGTTTGTGTTTTTTGTGGATCTGGGATCCACAGAGTGCAGCTTGATATAATATTAGAGGGCAACTCCATGGAATGAACTTCTTCTTAAGAAAGAGGGCTCACCCTAAGGGCAGGTCTACACTACCCGCCGGATCGGCGGGTAGCGATCGATCTCTCGGGGGTCAATTTATCGCTTCTAGTCTAGACGTGATAAATCAATCCCCGAGCGCTCTCCCCGTCGACTCCGGAACTCCACCGCTGTGAGAGGCAGAAGCGGAGTCGACGGGGGAGCGGCAGCGGTCGACTCGCCGCCATGAGGACGCCGAAGTAAGTCAACCTAAGATACGTTGACTTCAGCTACGCTATTCCCGTAGCTGAAGTTGCGTATCTTAGGTCGATCCCCCCTCCCCACCCCAGTGTAGACCTGGGCTAAATTACTTCTTTTTAAAATGTCATTATGTCTGCTCCCTTCAGATTAATATGCAGTTTGTACTATAGTCTGCTCCGCAGAACCAAAAGTTACTTTAGAAAAAGTTATTGATAATTGTCATATAAATTCTGATTCCAGATTCATCATGCAGAAAGAAGAGGTAGGAAGCAGAAAAAACTCAACTTAATTTTTAAATCACACAATTAACTTTTCACTAACTGGAAGGTTAAAATAAAAAATGTTCTAACTGGACCTGGATTTGAGGCCTGCATCTGAACTGTATAGGCCTAATTCTCCACTGCCTTGCACCTCATGTAATCATTACCACCTGTGAACACTGGATGTAAGAGGCTACCATTCTGATTTACGGTAGCATCTTACACTCAGTTTACACAGGTGTTAATGACTGCACAAGATGCAAGGGTGTGATTGTGGAAGACTGAGGCCGTATTTGCAGTATAGGAGTTTTTCTAGAGTACAGAGAATATAGAGTACACTGTTCATTTCCTAACACCAGGTTTAAAACCACATTATACTGAGGGGTTTGTTCAAAAAGTAAGTTAATAGGGCAGTTGAAGTTTCAAAGTGGACCACTGGGAGAGTTGTTCATTGCAGCTCCCATGTGGCAGAACCACTCTGGGAAGGATGAGTGTGAGTGGAGGCAGGTGAAGAGAAAAAAAATGAGATGCAGGGGCCCATGAGTGTGTGAGGGAGACTGAGAAGTTGGTAGCCTGCCGTAACAGGTGACTAGACATGATGACCCAGGAGGTCTCTGCCCATCCTGTGTTCCTATGTTCTTAACTCTGGGTCCTAGATCAAAATGGGTCCCCTACCCATTACTAAGTGAACTGTTGTAGTCAGGTAAATCTAATCCAGAGAGATTTCAGGACAAGTCAAAGCTTAGATATGCTCCATACAGAAAGGAGGGTTGTACCCAGAGAAGGTAAGGAGGTACTAGTAGAAGTTCTTGTCAGTGACTGTCAGTCTTATGCCAATACAATTCTGCTAAACTTGTCAAGTGTTTCTGTGCCTGTGTATTCCTCCCAACTCACCCCTCTGTTCAGAGTGCAACATAAAGCAGTCAAGGATCAGGACTCAAAACTCTAGAATGGGCCTCCCCATCCCTTTGGATCCATACCTCTAGAATAGGCCAACCCAACTCCCCAGATCCAAATGTGCCTCCAAGAAGGAGGGCTCAAAATCCAGATATGAATCCAAATCGTCCCAAATCCTGGTGAAATAGGATGTAGCATTTAGATTCAATCCATTACAAATAGGCCATTCTCTAGTTTTAACTAGAAAAAATAATAGAATCAGAAATGTAGGGTTGGAAGGGACTTTGAGAGGCCCTTCCCCCTGCACTGAGGCAGGATCAAATATAACTAGAGCATCCCGGACAGATGTTTATCTAACCTGTTCTTAGAAACTTCCAATGATGGAGATTCACTTAGATATTCCAGGGGCTGGTGTTCTACAAATATCCACAGTACTGACAACAAAAAAACGTTCAAAAATTATGAGTCAGGCTCCCAAAAACAATGAGATTTTTTTTTTTAATCTGAATTTCCTGTTATTTGTCTTCTGGTTTCTGAGCCTTTAGGTTACACTCAGTTCCCATTTTCAAGGTTTCTCCACAAGGAACTTTTTTGTTAAAATGAAGCTGAGACTCTCATGCAGTCTCTGGATTTCAAGAGCTGGGGGCTCTAAGAAAAATAACAAGCATTGGCAAGACTGTATCCATCAGACAGAATAAATATGGCATCCCATATTCAAACACAATGTGGTTGCTAAAAAGTCATTTTCCCTCAATAAAAGTGCCTTTTGCCATTGCACTCTGAACAGAAACCATACAAAAAGTTGACCATATTGAGTGTACGCAGTGTTGTTGTAGCTGTTTTAGTCCCAGGATATTAGAGAGAGAAGGTGGGTGAGGTAATATATTTTATTCGACCAACTTACGTTGGTCAGAAAGAGAACCTTTCAAGCTTATACAGAGCTCTTCTTCAGGTCTGTGAAACATACTAAGAGTGTCATAGCTAAACACAAGGTGGGACAGATTGTTTAGCATAGGTAGTTACATATTTCAAGGGACTATTCAAGGTAAAGTGGCAAATTAACATCTGCAGTCACAGGGGAGAACACAAGGGGCAGGGGTAGGAAAGGCAGCTGGTGGGGGTTAATAGCGGGTTATAGATTGTTGTAATAAACCATAAATCCGGTGTCTCTATTCAATCCATGCTTTTTAGTGTCTAGCAAAGTTATGAATTTAAACTCACAGGCTTGTGTTTTGAAAGACTTGTGCAGGTTTCCTTTGAGCATGAGAACTGATATATCAAATATAGAGTGATCACTTTGTGACTAGTGTTCACCCACAGGTGATACAATGATTTTGTCTTTTATCATTTTCCTGTGTGAGTTCATTCAAGAGCATAGTGACTGTCTGGTTTCACCCACATTGTTAAGGATTTCACAGTCAACAACTAACATCACATCCACCACAATCTCTCTACCACCGGGAGGACAGGTATACAGTCCCTGAAATCTAACCACCAGATAGCAATCTAACCAGCAGACAAAGGGAGTGCCATCATCGTCCTCCACTGTGATGACTACATTAACAATGCCAACCAACAACTCTCCGACACCACCTCCTATAAAGAACTCGGGAATTTAAAGATATCATCAAATCCTTTCCCAAATAACTCCACGAGAAACTCTACAAACTTATTCCCCGAGGACCCACCCCAGGGACCTTCTACACACTTCCCAAGACAGACAAACACAGGAACCCAGGCAGACCCATCATATCTGGCCACAACACTCTTACTGAAAGACTATCAGGACTCAGAGAAACCATCATCAAACCACGCACCACACAAAGAGCCAGCTTCTTCCTGGACACAACCAACATCCTCCACAAACTCCAAAACATTAACAGCCTCCCTCAGAACACCATCCTTACCACCCTAAACACCAAGATCCCTCACAATGATGGCATAGCTGCCTGCTTCAAATATTTACAAGACAATGGACAGCCCTCAGATATCCACCCCAAACACCGCCAAACTCATCCATTTCATCCTCACCTATAACAACTTTACATTCAATAACACTTTGTCCAAACCACACGAACAGATAGGGGGAGCAGGACAGCTCCCCAGTATGCCAACCTTCTCATGGGCCATCTTGAAGAAGAATTTCTAGACAAATGCACTATGAAACCAACAATATATCTGAGATACATCAATGATATTTTCATCCTCTGGACCGATGACTCAAACTCCCTCATAGATTTCGACCACAACTTCAACAACCACCACCCATCCATTAGACTCGCTCTGGAACACTCACAAACTAGCATCAACTTCCTGGACACCACAATCAGCTTCAATATTGGAATCCTACAGACAAGCATATAGAAGAAACCCCAGATCACCACACCTACCTTCATAGATCCAATAACCACCCCAAACACACCAAGAAATCTGCCATCTACAGCTAGGCACTCAGATACCACAGAACATGCACAGAGGAGAAAGTGTTAAGTATATCTGGGATATACACCTTAACACACTCAAAATTGCCTTCACCAAACAAGCACACTTCATCAGAAAAGTAGATCTCATCATGGAATGAGCCACCCAAGAGAGAGAACCTGCTTTGATACAGAAATATCACACACCCCTAGTTGTCACCTACCACCCCACACTGGAACCCATACGGGGTATCATCAAACAACTACAACCGATACTCGATGGGGACCCCATCCTGAAAGAAATCTTTCCTGAACCCCCTCTTCTGGCCTTCAAACAACCTCCCAACCTCTCCAAGCTCATCATCAGAAGCAAGCTCCCAACACGTTAGAACACACCAACTCAAAAAGTGGCACCAGACCCTGCCAGAACAACAGATGCAAAACCTGCAGACATATCGCCACTGCTATAATGATCAACACTCCCCACAACATACCTTTCAAGATCCATGGGTCCTACACATGCCTATCACAACATGTAGTGTACTTCATCTAGTGCACTAAATGCCCCCAATAACAACTATGTGGGTGAAACCAGACTATCACTACAGTCTCAAATGAACTCACACAGGAAAATTATAAAAGACAAAATCACCATATCACCTGTGGGTGAACACTTTTCACAAAGCCACTACTCTATGGCTGACCTATCCATCCCCATCATCAAAGAAAACCTGCACAACACTTTCAAAAGATGAGCCTGGGAGCTTAAATTCATAACATTGCTAGACAAAAAATCATGGACTGAATAGAGACACTGGATTTATGCTTTATTACAACAACCTTTAACCCACTAACAACCCCACACGCAGCTCCCTTTCCCGCCCCCTCCCTTTCTCTGCTATGACTGCAGGGATGGTAATGGTCCACTTCACCATGAGTGGTCCCTTGAAATGTGTGTTGACTACTTAAGCTAAACAATCTGTTCCAACTTGTATTTAGCTGAGTACATTTTACAGACCTGAAGAAAAGTTCTGTGTAAGCTCAAAAGCTTGTTTCTCTCTCCAACAGAAGTTGGTCCAATAAAAGATATTACTTCACCCACCTTGTCTCTCTCATACTGAGTTTAGTGAGATCTGGGAGTGTTGCCCCAGGGGTGAAGGCTTCCTTCATTACACAAACTCTGAATATAGCCCATTGCAGCTTGTCAAGCAAATTCTGTTCAGGAGGAGCCTGAAATTATTGGGTCCATTGACTTAAGTGGAATTGCTTCTGATTTACATCACTGTGAGAGGAGAATCAGGCCCATCGTGCTCTGCTTTTCCCTTAGCTCTGCCAGAAGAAGAATGTTTGAAGAGACATTGTCAAGATAAAAAATTACCTTGACTGAGAGAGACAATTTAGGCTACTAAACCAGAACGAATTTCATAAATCTAGTGTCTCTCACCATTTAGCCTGTTTGTTTACCTTTTTACCTTAGTTTGAAACTTGGCTATTCTGTTGCACTCTGTGCACTTAATTCAGTCCCAAGTGGGATACATCAGTTTCCACCAGGATGACCCAGGGCTGAGGACGCCAGATAAGAGAAACTCTGCCTGGAAGGGGTTGCAGCAGCAGCCAGAACTGCCCTGAAAGTTGGTGGCACTGACTGGGAAAGGGTCATGGCCAGAGCATCCTTGAAATTCACTGATTCAGCATGTCCCATGGAAAGCCCCCCCTCCAGCTATGAAGCCTAGATTAGAGCTAAAAATTGGAGCCCCTGGAAGAATAAAAATGAATCTTAAGTTTAGGACACATGTACAGACTTGATTTGTCTCCTCTCTTCCCTGAAATCTCAGGGGAGTGGGTGGGATCTGAAAATATCAGAAGAGCGACTGACTATTGTAACAGTAAAGCTAGTTTGACCAAATTCATCCCTGGTGTAAATCCACGGAATGCAACCGAGTGACACCAAAGACGAATTTGGTCTTACTTTTCTGCCACTATAGAACATGGAGAGCATTATATTAATAATGAAGAAATAAATAATATAACGATCATAGTGTGTTTTGTTAGGCAAGGCTCTCCATGTGGAGTGACCCAGAGCAATTCTCAGATTTAATCTCTCTTCTTCCCCAAACATGCAGCTGATTCCTGCTTTACTCCCAGTTTAAAATCTTTGATCAACGTTAGGGGTATGAAAGGAGTCCCTGATCTAAGCTCAGATAATGGAGAGAGATGGCATTTGGCTCTTTGAGGTAGAAGTGGACAAAAAGCAAAAAAAGACAGCTGGAGTCATGAGCATTAGTGGATTTCAGGCACAAGAGAGTGTGGGGTAAGGGCCAGAGAAAGAGACACAATGAGAGACTGTAGCCAGTTTGTTCCATCTCCTTCAAGGTGTCATTTGAGTCAATGGGAATGACTGCAGCAGATGTCAAGACACACAAGGATCATTTATTTGGCTTTTAAAAATACATTGAGAATAAAGGAAATACTAAAAAAATGAGCTAATCGCTTGGGTCATGATGTGTGGGAATGAATAAAAAAAGGTGAGTGCCAGCTGGTAATAATCTGTGGTATGTAAATAGGCTTAAGCCAAGGGAAGGAATTTTTCTGGATCTGATCCAATGGTGTCAACCATTTGCAAAGTCTGACTGAGATTAACCTGTGGTTTTCCACAGTCGGAGCACAAAGAGGAAAATACAATAAGAAAGTACAGCAGTTGTACTGAGCATCCTAGTGTTGTTCAAAACATACATAATGCAGTCAGAACCAGCCTGTGACCACACCTGGCAATGTTCCTTAGCTCTGGAAACATCCCCAGTAAGGAACTGGCTGGCTTGCCATTCCCCCCACCCCCACCCCCCACCCCGCCTTGAATACAAAAGACATCATCTGTTTCTAAAGCACTATCTCTAGTTCACCATTCTTTTGGAAAGCAAACCAAAAAATTGAATTTTACTGAAAGACAATTTGGGCCACATTCATCATTCCTTATACACACACACACACACACACACACACACATCATAACTCCCCTGAACACCATGGGCTTACACCAGAGATGAGGAGTTTGGCCATTTAATGCTTGAGGTTTACCAAATTGTACATCTGTTTGATTCCTTTGTTTCTGAGACATAATTACACAAATTATTATTATGAAAGAGATGAATTTAAGAAGGCCTCATCATATTGCAAGGACACACTGAGAAGTCTGCTTGCATTCCCTTCATTCCCCCGCCCCATACACACAATCTCAGAGTGGCAAACTGTCTTCCTATAAGTGTGCAAAAACATTTCTTTGGGCTACGGTCTTCACACCAGATGTCCGGTCCTGTGGAGAACAATTATCCAATGATAGGGAGCTGGATAGTCTTTACCATCTTTAACTTCCAGGATTCATGGTAGACTTGTGTTTTAGAGAAGAGATTCAAGGGAAGAGCATGCGTGTTGGTCTTCTGCATAGGTGCAGGAGAGAGGTTCAGGGAAAGGGAACATCGATAAAATTCCTGTCCACTATTTAAGTCAGTGGAGTTGTGTTCAAATATGCCAGTGTTGAATGTGGCCCAGTATATGTGTTGTAATATATCTTTTGAATATCTGGAACTTTCTGCAGTAAAACAATGGATTTCAAAGGTGTAATGGTGTTTATTTCCCTTTTTTTAAAAAAAAAAAATCAACATTCCAAAGGGAGTCTGAGTCCTGAAAAAAAGCCTACTGTTGTCCCCTGATGAGCCAGTCAGGAACTATCTCCATAGGCTACCTGATGAACTCAAAGGCAAAACATATTTTTCACTGACACCAGCACAGCTAATCTAGATGCATCTATTTGCATATGCAGCCTGATTAACTATAAACTCGCTCCAGATCTCAGTATTTTTTATCTTAGAGGTGGCAACAACAGAAACCAAGTGACTGACTGCATGAATTTTCAACCAATTATGAGTAGGGCCTTACCAAATTCACGGCCATGAAAAATGCGCCACGGACCATGAAATAAGATCTCCCCCCGTGAAATCTGGCCTTTTGTGTGCTTTTACCCAATACCATACAAAGTTCATAGAGGAGACTGGCGTTTCTCAAATTGGGGGTCCTGACCCAAAAGGGAGTTGCAGCGGGGTCGCACGGTTATTTTGGGGGGGGTCGGGGTATGCCACCCTTACTTCTGAGCTGCTGCCTTCAGAGCTGGGAGGCCGGAGAGTGGCGGCTGCTGACTGAAGGCCCAGCTCTGCAGGCAACAGTACAGAAGTCAGGGTGGCAATACCATACCATGCCATCTTTACTTCTGCACTGCTGCTGATGGCAGCTCTGCCTTCAGAGCTGGGCTTCTAGCCAGCAGCTGCCACTCTCCAGGTCCCCTGCTCTAAAGGCAGCGCTGCCACCAGCAGCAGCGCAGAAGTAAGGGTAGCAGTACTGCAAACCCCGCCCCCAATAACCCTGTGACACACACACACACACACACACACACACACACACACACACACACACACACACACACACACACACACACCCCCAACTCCTTTTTTGGGTCAGGACCCCTACAATAAATCTTGAAATTTCATGGTGTTGTAAAATAGCTGAAATCATGAAACTATTTTTACTATTTGCTATTTTAAAAATCCTATGACCATTGTGACGGGGCAAGGCCAGAGGGCTATAGGAAAGTGGTGAGGAACCAGTATGTTAGCCCCAGGCTAAACAAATCCCTGATACCTTATGGCAGTTGCTCCAGGTTAATCAAGACACCTGGGGCCAATTAAGAACTTTCCAGAAGGCAGGGAGGTTAATTGAGACACCTGCAGCTAATCAGGGGCTGGCTGAAACTAGTCAAAAACCTCCCAGTGAGTCAGTGAGGGGCACATGTCAGGAGCTGTGGAAGGAGGTTGCGTGTGAGGAGCTGGGAGCAAGAGGCACTAGGAGCTGAGAGTAAGAGGGCATACTGCTGGAAGATCCTGTGGTGAGGATAAAGAAGGTGTTGGGAGGAGTCCATGGGGAAGTAGCCCAGGGAGTTGTAGCTGTCATGCAGTTGTTCCAGGAGACACTCTAAACAGCTGCAGTCCACAGGGCCCTGGGCTGGAACCTGGAGTAGAGGGCAGGCCCGGGTTCCCCCCAAAACTCCCAACTCCTGATCAAACATAGGAGGAGTTGATCTAGACTGTGGGTTCTACCAGAGGGGAAGATCTCTGAGGTAAACAAAAATCCTCCAATAAGCGCAGGACCCACCGAGGTAGAGGAGGAACTTTGTCACAACTGGTGTCAGGAGTGGGATTTGGTGTGCACAGCGCAGCAGAAGAAGGAAGGTGTTTGTTTAAAAAAAAAAAGAAAAAAGAAAGGGAGCGGGTTTATTTATTTATTTTTTTCACCACAGTGGAAGAGGTAGTACGGACACTGATACAAGCCACGGCTGCCCAGCAGGAGGCTACCCGTGTCCAGGCAGCTGCCCAACAGGAGGCAGTACGGCTGCAGCAGGAGACCAATCGCCTGTTGATGGATCAGGCCGCTCAAGACCGTACTATGTTGCGGGAACTGGTAAACCAAGTGAAGGCCCTTACAGAGATGAACCATGGCCATGATGGGACACGGCACATATGGGCCAGCAATTGCCTACAGAAAATGACAGGGAACGATGACATAGAGGCATATCTCCTGGCCTTTGAGAGGACAGCCCTACGGGAGGCCTGGCCTCGAGATCAGTGGTTTGGCATCCTCGCCCCATTCCTGTGTGGGGAGGCCCAGAAGGCCTACTATGATCTGCCTGAAGAGGCTGCAGCAGACTACCCCCAGCTGAAAGCAAAGATCCTGGCCAGATCTGGGGTAACAACCGCAGTGCGGGCCCAGTGGTATCATGAGTGGAGGTACTAGGAAGACAAAACCCCACGATCCCAATTGTATGACCTCATCCATCTCGCACGAAAGTGGTTGCAAACTGAGTCCCGGAGTCCAGAAGAGATACTAGAGGTTCTGGTCATCGACCGATACATGAGGGGACTACCGCCAAACCTTCGTGCATGGGTAAGCCAGAATGAACCCTCCACCTATGATGAGATTGTGGCAATGGTAGAGAGGCGAAGGACGGCGAGGGAACTGACCCGACCAGTTAAGGAAACAGAACCCTGGGTTAAACTAGCAGCACCAAGCCCCAGATTTCGAGTGACTGGGCCACCAGGAGGACCCAGGTGGAAAAAGGGAGGGGCTGAAGGCCCACCTGAGGCCATAAAGAGTCGGCGCACTGAGGGGGGAAGAAGATTATGATGTTAGACTTCCCAAACCAAGAGACCGGGGAACGCCTAGGGTTCCATATAGATGTTATGCATGTGGTGAGTGGGGGGACACATAGCAGCACAGTGTCCCAGCACCGAGGAGCCTATGCAATGTAACTTGGGGGGTTGGGAGGTCCTATGCTCCCTTATCCACCTTGCGGGTGTCGCATTAGCCCCGCATAACTACACTAGACCGGTGAAGATAAATGGAGTAGAGACTATAGAGCTTGTGGACTCCGCGAGTGCAATCACCCTAATATCGGGTAAGCTGGTAAAAAGTAGCCAGCTGCTACAAGCCAAACGTGTAGCAGTGACGTGTGTGCATGGGGCCGTAAGCCATTACCCCACCATCCAGGTGGAGATAGAGGTTCAGGGGAACCCCATTGAGGTGACAGTGGGTGTAGTTCCTAAACTCCCGTATCCTGTAGTCATTGGGAGGGACTATCCAGGGTTTGATAATTTACTCCCCCCGGAGAGGTTGGAGGGAGGTGGGGACCCTGAGGGCAGTGACTTGTCACCAGGGGAATGTCAACCCCCGATGTTCGCTGAGATTTCTCAGGATCTGTTCTCAGTCCCCCAAAAGCCCCGGAAGACAAAAAGGGAGAGGAAGGCTGCAAAAGCTTTGGGAACCCGGATCCTGACCCAGGGCCAGAAGATCGCCCTAGTAGGCAGACGGACATGAGCAGCCAGAGAAACTACCACCATGGAAGGTGAGCCAGAAGCTGGCCCCAGCCATGATGGAAGTGAGCTGCTGGAAGCAACAGAGGCTGGCCCCTGGGAGCTCAGGGAGGTTAGTCCCGGGAGAGAGACTTTCGGGCGGGACCAGGCAGAGGACCCTAGATATGATAACGCCAGGAAAGAGGTGGCCGAGATAGATGGAGTACCTGTGGATGGGAAGGTCCGGGGTCCAGGACCTTACTTTATAGTGAAGAAAGATCTCCTGTACCGTGTGGTGCAAATGCAGGAGCAAGAGATACATCAACTTCTGGTGCCATGAAAACATCAAAGCCATATTGAGCCTCGCCCACAGTCACCTATTTGGAGGACACCTAGGGGTAGAGAAAACCCAGGCACGGATCCTGCGGAGGTTCTTCTGGCCAGGAGTACATGAAGATGTCCGGCGATACTGCTCCTCTTGTCTGGAGTGTCAGTTACATAGTCCTCGTCTGCACTTCCGGGCTCCTTTGATACCTCTTCCAATAATAGAGGTTCCTTTCGAATGCATAGCCATGGATTTGATAGGGCCCCTTGAGAAGACAGCTCGGGGCCACCAACATGTACTTGTTGTACTGGATTATGCAACCCGGTACCCAGAAGCCGTTCCCCTACGCAACACAGCTTCCAAAACCATAGCTAAGAAGCTAGTACAGATCTTTGCCCGAGTTGGGCTACCCAAGGAGATATTGACTGATCAAGGGACACCTTTCATGTCCAAGTTCATGAAAGATCTCTGTTCATTACTCCATGTACAAGCCCTACGGACCTCTGTATACCACCCGCAAACAGATGGCCTTGTGGAAAGGTTCAATAGGACCCTCAAGGCCATGATCAGGAAAGTGGTGAGCCGGGATGGGAAAGATTGGGATACCCTATTACCTTACCTCATGTTCGCCATCCGGGAGGTTCCGCAAGCCTCCACAGGTTTCTCTCCGTTCGAACTATTATACGGGCGCCACCCCCGGGGCATATTGGATATAGCAAGAGAAGCGTGGGAAGAAGAGCCAAATCCAGGAAGGAACATAGTTGAGCATGTACTACAGATGAGGGATCGGATAGCCCGAGTTACACCTATTGTACGAGAACACTTGGAGAAAGCACAGGAGACCCAACGAACCCATTATAACCACCAAGCAAAGCTTCGAGGGTTCCAACCAGGGGATCGAGTGATGGTCCTGGTGCCCACAGCAGAAAGTAAGCTGTTGGCCCAGTGGCAGGGACCCTACGAAGTGATCGAAGCTGTGGGAGAGGTGAACTATAAGGTGCGGCAGCCAGGCCGCAGGAAACCAGAGCAAATTTACCACATCAATCTTTTAAAATCTTGGCACGATCGAGAGGCATGCTTAGTCACCCAGGAGACCCTTCCCCAGGAGGATAACTTACACGAGCAAGTAAGGATATCACCTGACTTGACGCCGATCCAAAAGATTGCGGCAACTGACATGATTAATCGCAACAGAGATGTGTTCTCTACAAAACCGGGGCGGACGACTGAGACCTATCACCATATCCGCACGATCCCCGGAGCCAAGGTAACATTGAGACCCTACCGAATCCCAGCAGCCAAAAGAGAAGAAATCAAGGCCAAAGTGAAGAAAATGTTAGAATTAGGGGTGACTGAAGAATCTTACAGTCAGTGGTCCAGTCCAATCGTTCTAGCGCCTAAACCTGACAGTACCACGAGATTCTGTAATGACTTTCGCCGACTGAATGAAGTATCCCAGTTCGATGCATACCCCATACCGTGCATCGACGAACTGGAGGACCGACTGGGTAGTGCTCGATTCTTGACTACACTGGATCCGACAAAAGGATACTGGCAGATTCCCCTGACCAAAGAAGCTAAAGAAAAGACAGCGTTCTCCACTCTGGATGGGCTATTCCAGTACACCGTCCTCCCTTTTGGGCTACACGGGGCCCCGGCCACATTCCAGCGCCTCATGGATAAGCTGCTGCGCCCCCATACTAGTTATGCAGCCACATACCTAGATGATGTAGTCATCCATACGCCAGACTGGGGAACCCACTTGGAGAAAGTTGAGGCAGTACTGCACACCTTAAGGTGGGCTGGCCTCACTGCTAATCCCGCTAAATGTGCCATAGGGCTAGCAGAGGCTAGGTACCTGGGATATATTGTAGGAAGGGGCATAGTAAAGCCCCAAATGAATAAACTAGAGGCGATTCAAAACTGGCCCCAGCCAATCTGAAAGAAGCAGGTCCGCGTGTTCCTATGGTGTTGAGCGGGGAGGAGGGGGGGATATGTGACAGGGCAAGGCCAGAGGGCTATAGGAAAGTGGTAAGGAACCAGTATGTTAGCCCCAGGCTAAACAAATCCCTGATACCTTATGGCAGTTGCTCCAGGTTAATCAAGACACCTGGGGCCAATTAAGAACTTTCCAGAAGGCAGGGAGGTTAATTGAGACATCTGCAGCCAATCAGGGGCTGGCTGAAACTAGTCAAAAACCTCCCAGTGAGTCAGTGAGGGGCACATGTCAGGAGCTGTGGAAGGAGGTTGCGTGTGAGGAGCTGGGAGCAAGAGGCACTAGGAGCTGAGAGTGAGAGGGCGTACTGCTGGAAGATCCTGTGGTGAGGATAAAGAAGGTGTTGGGAGGAGTCCATGGGGAAGTAGCCCAGGGAGTTGTAGTTGTCGTGCAGTTGTTCCAGGAGGCACTCTAAACAGCTGCAATCCACAGGGCCCTGGGCTCGAACCCGGAGTAGAGGGCGGGCCCGGGGTTCCCCCCAAAACTCTCAACTCCTGATCAGACACAGGAGGAGTTAACCTGGACTGTGGATTCTACTAGAGGGGAAGATCTCTGAGGCAAGCAGAATCCGCCAATAAGTGCAGGACCCACCGAGGTAGAGGAGGAACTTTGTCACACCATGAAATTGACCAAAAGGGACTATGAATTGGGTAGGGCCCTAATTATGAGCCACGATTTTTTCCTTGCATATAACAGTAGCTATTTAACTAGGCTCTTCCACTTTATATTATTCTTCTTTTTCAAGCACCCACTTAGGTACTACTCACCTGTCATAAACACACAAAGACAAGTTTATAACATTCAACAACAGTACCCCTCCACTTTACTTTGGGGGCAAAGACAAAATGTTGATATAAGAAAAAGTGTAAGCTCTTCAAGACAGGGACTCTTAGTTTTACTCCATGTCTGTACAGTGTGTAGCACACCTGGATCCTCATCCCAGACTGGGGCTCTGGACAGTAATGTAATAAATAGTATTTTCTCCTCTCTGATACTAATAAAAATTATTCAAACTAATGGGAGAAACTCCTCTGAAACCTGTCAACTAATACAGTTTGGGAAAGGGTAATCTACATGCTTCCTTTATTAATACCAGTAGCTCAACATGTGGCTTAATGTCATTTTCATTCCGAAAGGGAAACCTTCTAGGACGTAAGTGAAGTCTGCCTGGAACGACAGCCATGGCACCATTACAGCAGCTGGAAAGAGAGAGCAAGCAACAGGCCGAGAAGGGGCAGAGCTCAGCCTTCAGCGTAGGAAGGAAAGGCGAGGAAGAATGCTAATTAAAGATGCAGTGTGGATGCAGGAGACTCACAAAGATTCTCCCCCTCCCCACCCCAGCCATCCATATGACAGTGCTGCTCTGTGGAACAGAACAATAGATACATTATGCTAACCTATAATTATCCCAAGAAAAACGATAGCTAAGTCAAGGCATTACATGAACCTTGTAATACTGGATACAATCCAACAAGAAGCAAACGGGGGAAAAGTCTTTAAACAAAGACTGAAAGCTGCCCAGTGCAGAACATCAAAGAGGAAATTTCATGTTCTCTTCACATTTGTTTGGGTGGTTTTTTCTTTTACTTAATGTTTTAAGCACAATTCCCTCTTTCGTGTATTTCTTGGCTACTTTCTGTCCTAATCAGTTCCAGTTATGAACATTCTCCTTCGACAGCATGGTGGATTTGGCTCACACAGACCATATCCCTCTGCATGGATATAGGATAGAGAATTTAGCCTAATGCATGTCTTTGTCACATGTGCAAGCAATGGGAGGCAGGAAGGGTAGATGGAGATATACTCCAAAGCCAGACAACAACAACAAAAGCAAGCCGCTGGTGCTTTAGAGAGGATGCATAATCAGGAATCACCAAGCTGCCGCATGCACAAGCACTTCAATACCTGCAGTTTGATTCCACTCAGATAGGGGATACCCAATTATGGGAAGGAGTGAGGGCACAACTGTTACACCTGTCAGAAAAGCTTCTTACTCCTTACAGCACTATGTAATATTGTGGCATGTTGGAGTAAATGGCTTATTGCCTTTCCAAATAGGTTTATACTCAATATATTATTTTTTGTTAATCTAGTATCCTCCAAGTTTTGTATAATCCCCTTTACATTCTGGGGGTGCATATCTAGGGCAACCTGATTCAAGTAATCTAGTCCTCAGTCCTCACAGCAGACCTGTGCAGTGCCCATTAGGATGCTTGTCAACAACCAAACCAACAGAAACACATTTTTCTTTGCCAGTGCTAGACGGTCAGTGCTACTCCCTGCAGACCAGAGCAACTAAGTCCCATCCCTCTAGAGACAGCACCCTATCTCTCCTGCATCTTGCCCCTCCAGAGGAAGCATACAGAGAAAAAATATATGCTAGGAAACAGCAAGGCCAGCCCACATGGAATCTTGCCATGCCATCTGCCTACAGCAGTGTCCAAACATGGTCATTGCTAGCACCATTCCAGCAGAATTTCTCTCTCTAGTGTGAACAGAGATATTTTGTTGAGAAACATGCTAGCTATACTGTACTACATGGGCAGGAAGCTATCATCTTTAAACAGTCATTACACTTGGATATGGCCCAACAGCATTAGTATCTGGTTCAAGGCAGGGCTAGAATGACAGCATGATTTCCTAACAAGGTTTGGGCCTATCCCCACACTCAAAAATGCAATAATATGGTCAGAGAACTAACAAGTTATTAAACAGTTCCCCGTTTGCTGTGTTGATTGGCACCTAGTCTCCAGCTCCTAAACCATACTAGCTTTTGGCTACACTACCAACCAGGAGGGAACGGAAAGGATATGGCACATTCCAATGTTCCGTCACTGTCACTCCCCCTCTCCCTACAGTAAGGAGACAAAAAAGCAGAAACATCTGCAGGGGAGATAAGCAGTTGCCTGGCTCAATTCAGCAGCATGGGAGCCTCTCTGGTCTTGCTGCAGGTGTTACTAGAGTCAGAAGGCCAAATTCTGCATTTAGCTGCACCAGTTTAAAAATCCAGACTCACTGCATAGACTTCAAAGGAATTAGTCTGTATTTTACACTGCTGAAGCCCACAGCAGAATCTGACTGAGAGGCAATTACAGAAATAAGTTGCAGGTGACATGAGTTACCCAAGCCAGCCAAAACAAGAGGGCATAAATACCACTTACTACAGAGAGAGCTGGATAGGTCAGCACTGATCCTTTTCTTAAGCAAGAACAGAGCAACTGCAGTAATAACCATTTTCATAAGGATGCTAGATAGTGGAAACCTTACCCAAGCCACTTCAAATTTCTCGCTCTACAGACATTATCAAGCTGATCTCGTTACCCTCCCTCCTCCCCCACAACTAGGCTCCCCATGTAGTAAGGCAACTCATATTTCATCTATATTGCAGGCTTTGTGTGCTTGTAACAGTGCCACTGAGTGTTGTCAAAAAAGCCACCAGCTGGAAGGGATCCTGGAATGAAATCTATGCAGTTCTGCGGCCTCCTAAGTGATTGCAACTGTGGCAGATAAACCCGCTAACGTGCTAAGCGTTTTCTGGCAAAGCCAACAGGTTTTGTTAGTATTTTGGGCATGGGGAGTTGATTGAAAAGAAGACTTTCTAGGCAAGTTTGAGAAGGAAGGAGGGTTAAGACAAAGAAAAAAACCCAGCACCCAGGAAACATCTTGTAAAACTCACTACAATAGGAGTTAAATTTCAGAGATTCCAGAGCAGCCTCCCCAGGTAAGTTAAAGCTGAACTCTTGGGTTCCTGCCAGCTGCGTGGAAAGAATTTCATTTCCTAGAAGAGTTTCCTTTGCTCTTTTCCTTGCCTTGGCTTTAATCATAGCATTATCTGGTTGTTTTACTGATAGGCCTGGAGAAACTTACAATGGGATAGATCCATCCCTGGTGTAACACCATTAATTTATCTAGGGTGTCCCTGCACAGGAGTTAAACCCAATTATTCTTGCGGGCTTTCCCAGTTAGAGACGTTAGAAGGTGCCAGCTAGATTTCTGGTGTTTCCACTAGTTAGAATGTCTCAACAATATGGCTCAAATGACTCCAACTTGAAACCTAGGTCTAGATCCTCAAAAGTATTTAGATAACTAACTCCCACTAAAATAAATGGGAGTTAGATGCCTAAATACCTAGGCGCATCTGGGCCATAGTCAATTTGAAAAAGTGAATTAAAAATAGGCTCGGGCATAACAGCTGCCATTGGGTATTTCCCCCTTACCAGTCTTTGTGGTTTTCAATCACACTTTCCTACAGTTGTGTGTTTCTTCCTCCCCCCCTTCCCCTGTTCTTCTATGGAAAAATCCACAGAAACAACATAGGTGAAACTGACTATATGCAAAGTACTGTCAAAAGTACACAGCAAATCAACCTGAAAAATAGGATACAGTAGCTTTTTTCTGATCTCAGTTGTAGCCATCTGAGGTGTTACTTTTAACAATAGTAGGTAAAAAGTGTCCTGAGAGAATCGTGACGTAAGTTGATGTTCCTATATGTATTAATACTGAAAGAAGGCTAAAAATAAAGGGTGGTAGAAATATTAATAGGCCAAATTATGAAGGAGTCAGTGAGGGTTTGTCATGAATAAAGACTTCAGGACTTGATTGTTTAGTAGTAGTAACCTCTCGGACAGCATGACAGAGGAGGAATGGCTTTGGGAGGGGAAAAGAGGCAGCTACAGAACTCTGAGCTGGCTTGAGTCACACCAGCGGATGGGGAAATTTTGCAAAATGGTGCATGATGTCATTACTGTCCACTTACAGGCAGGAGGGGAGTAAAGGTGCTGTATGGCTAGTGGGTGGAGGGAGACAAAGGAAATTTGCCACAGGGAGGCTGCTTTTCAAGACCAATCTGGTTTTCAGAACCAAGCTTTGTAACTGAGAAACCATCAGCACAGCAAAACAATGCCGTTCCTCGGGTGTACAGTTGATCAGCAACGTTCACAACATGAATGAGCAAGCTGATGAAATAATCCACTTTAAGAAACAGACTTTGACTTTCAATTCCCCTTTGGGGGCTTTAGAGAATGTGGGGCTTTACATCACTGCAATGTAACCCACTCGGAGGTATTCAGCCCAATAGTACACAGGTGGTCTCTTGTCTTGTACTTAGATTGTGAGCTCTTTTGGGTCCAGGTCTGTGCCGCACCTAACACAATGGGGTCCTGGTCCATGGCTGTGGCTCCTAGGTACTATGATCATACAAGTAATACTATTTTTATTATTTTAATTTCTTCCCAGATTGGCCCACCAGGAGCGGTTGCTGTGTTTGCATCCAGAGGTTTCCATAATGTTAAGAAGTATAATTCACCTATTATTTCTTCTTACAATCTTGTCACCCTATAGCCTTTTTTTCAGCTACGCCATTCAATTGTTTTCCTTTCTCTTTGTGCCCTGCCAAGCACAAGTCTTTGTCTATTTGGCTGTCCAGCTTCTCTGCTTTGTATGCTATCAGGTCATCAACACACGTTCACACACACACAAAGACACAGGAATATCCAAAGATCCTTCACTAGAAGGCTACCTTGGATACAAGCCCTACCGTGGCTTCCTGTTCAGTTTGATTACATTATGAAGGTGCCCAGGCAGGAAATCTTCCAAAGAGGAAGCATGTAGTGAGACAGCAGCACTGTAGTGACTCCACAGAAATGCTTTACAAATAGATAGTCTGAACGCATCTCATAAGCCATTCTGTCAACAAGGAGCTCAGTTACTCTTAAGCATTTTTTTACCTAACATACCAGCAAAAAGTTCCTCTCATTCAAATGAAACTGTTCACATGCAGCAGGCGTAATCCTTGCCATATTAATCCCAGTGCAAACATCACAGTAGAATGTGATAGGACTTCACCATGCTCAGAGGCAGAGACCTATCTATTTTGTCCTTTTACCCCATTCTCCCCCCTTGCATCCTACACAAACCCATTATACTAAATCATGTTGTGGGCTCAGGAAAAAAAATTAACAAACAGTATATTCCATTTCAAGTAATGCTGCTTCCACTGGAGGATAGCTATGCAAACAAGGCTTAAGTAAAGCACCGTGACAGGGAACGCCCTATGCAAGTTGAAAGAGATGGCTTAGTCCACTCCTCACCATAGCACACAAACTCCCTAAGGCCACACATTCAACTTCAAGTGGGATCAGTCCAGCCCTTGATCTATCTGAGGTAGGTAAACTGAGTGTCTATCATTTATTTGACTTCTTTCTACTTTAAAATAAAAAGCACCCATTCATCCAACGCTATGAGCAGCCTTGACAATCTTTTAAAATATAGCAACAAACAGTCCTTTGTTTTCTCCAGATCAACTCAAATAATCCATTCCTGTATAAAATACAGCCAACAAGTACAACTTATATTGTTTCAGGCAGTATACTATTGAAGGGAGGAGAGCATCTTTTGAATGAGACCTTAAGAGTCAAGGCCCTGTCCGATTTATGGACATTAAAAATCTCATGGAATGTTCCATAGTAGTAGAGGTTCTCTCCACATATTGTTCTTAGCCAAACTTCACCCACCCCTGCTGTGTACTATTGGGCTGAATACCTCAGAGTGGGTTAAATTGCAGTGATGCTGTATGTTAGGGCATGGCTACACTTGCAGATGTAGAGCGCTGTGAATTAAACCAGCCCTCAGAGAGCACAGTAGGGAAAGCGCTGCAGTCTGACCACACTGTCAGCTGTAAACACACTGGCGTGGCCACATTTGAGGCACCTACAGTGGCATTGGGAGTGGTGCATTATGGGAAGCTATCCTACAGAGCACCTCTCCTCATTCTAGCGCTGTGGCTTGTGGGAAGGGGGCAGGGGCTGCAGAGCATTCTGGGTCCTGTCTCAACTCCCCGTGATGCATCGGTGCGCATCCAAGCAACCCCTGTGCTTCCGTCCACATTTGGCACCGTCTTTCAACGTTTTTTGTACTGCATGCTCTGTCTTCCCTTTCGGTCTGCGGGAATTGATACCGAAGTGCTGAGGAATATGCTGATGGGTCTCGCCAGCACGTCACGTTTGGCAATCGAGTTACTCCTTAAGATCCAAACTGACAGTGAGGAGTCCAACTTTTGGCCATTGAAAGGGCCGCTGGCGCTCTCTGTATGGGAAGCTGGACCTGGCTGATGACAACCTCCCCATGGTTATATCCACCTGCTGTACCCTCCATAACATTTGTGAAGGGAAGGGTGAAAGATTCACTCAGGCATAGAACTCGGAGGTTCAACACCTGGAGGCTGAATTTGAACAGCCAGAGACCAGGGCTATTAGAGGGGCCCAGCACGGGGCTGCAAGGATTGGGATGCCTTGAGGGAGCAATTTGAGGCTGAAAGCTACCAGTAATGTTTGGTGCCCTGCACGGGAGTGAAGTGCAGTGGTTCCAAAGTTAGTAGGAATCTGTGTTTGCTATGCTGATTTGCAGTGCCTGTTGCTTTCCTAGGCTAAGGTATCTTACTTTTACTTTTGCAATAATAAAGAATGTTTTCAAAGCCAAAAAATCCATTTATTGAAAAGAAACACAACTGCTTGGGAAACAGAAAGGGCAAGGCTGGAGTGCTCAACAATGAGTGCTGCACTTCAGGATGGCTATAATGCATGGTGATGGGGGTTGAGTGCAGTGGGTAAGGGTCGTAGTTTTCAGGGCTGGGTGGTGAAGCTACAGGTGTTGGAGGCAGCTGGTGGCGATAAGAACCCGGATGTTGGGGAAAGTGGGTTGGAGGTGACATGGGGGCATAAGGGAAAGAATTTTGGGACAAAGGCTGCGGGGGGGGGGCAGTAGTGCTCCACCTGCATGGCTACGAACACCTGGATCAAGTCCGCTTGGTGCTCCATGATGCTTATCAGACGATTCATGCTTTGCTCCTGGAGTTCCGCGCTTTTGTATCAGCACTCCTCATTCTGCTGGCAGATCCTCCTTTCACTCTCCCTCCCCTTCTGCGCTTTTAGATTCTCGTTAAGGGACTGCTGCATTATTTCATGCAGCATGTGTTCTTTGCTTCCACGTGGCCTCTTCCTAATTCTTTGGAGTCTTTTGGCCAGTGATAACACGGATGGCTGAGATCTCAAGGTTGCATCTGTGAAGGCAAAATGAAACACTTAGGGGCAGCATTGTTCACACCAGACAGAGCAATGATTCCCCCGTACTTAAGGGCAAGCACAGTCTACACAATAGCATAATTTGCCCGTCCCAAACTGAGCGCACATAATCCACAGGAGCCCCAAAATGGTGAGTAAGCACTGGGACAAGGGGGACTGATGGTTTCATGGCTGTACTGTCCTCTGGGGTTCTGTGCCTTGGGGAGAGCCAACAGCTGCAGGGGCCCCAATACTAAACACTGTCCCCACATTTTCCACAGGAGTTCATCCTGGAAGATATCTCGCTGCTGAGGGTGACCTGGGAAGCAAGGGAGGGTCTTCTACTATGATGCGGCTTCCGCCCTGACCCATATGCAGCTTGCCTGTGTGCAGCAATGGTCCCCTCTGCCCCTCACGGCACAGTGGCGCGGACATGTTAGCCTGACTGGGACAAGGACCACAGTGGCTCTTTCAATAAACCTGCGCAAGTGCATTGCCCAAGTTCTGGATGAGACCTTTGAAGAAATCACTGAGGCCTGTGGCAGAGCTCCAATCTTGTCCCTGTGGGTCCCGTGCTTCTAGGCGGTTTATGCTAGCCTCAGAGGATGGTGAGAGAACTCCCACAGTCCCTGTTGTCCCTCTGGGCTTATTGCAGAACAGTTTAGCCTCCTGTTCTGCCAGAGGCCTGTCTTCTCTTTGTAGTGGCAGGTTGGTGGGGGGAACCCAGGCTCGCCCTCTACTCCGGGTTCCAGCCCAGGGACCCTAATGGTAGCAGCTGTTGGCAGCCAACCTCTCACTGCCAGAGTTGCTACAATTCCCTGGGCCACTTCCCCACAGCTCTCCTGCTTCTCACTTCTTCACCCTTACCTTAGGGCTCCCTTACTGATGGCGCGAGCGTGTCCTCATTTACTCAGTCCTTCAATAGCAACAGCACTTCCTCTCCTCTGGCTCCCTGGCTCTTCCCTGACCTGACTGGAGTGAGCCCTTTTATATGCTCAGAAGAGCCTTAATTAGGGTCAGGTGTTCACTTCACCTTAATGGCCTCACCTGACTCTTTGCAGGTTAATTAGAGTCAGGTGTTCTCATTAGCCTGGAGCAGTCCCTGCTCTGGTCAGTTAGGGAACAGAAAACTGTTAACCCAATGGCCAGTATATCTGCCTTCTACTATTCTGTTGTACCAAACTGGCCTGGGTCTATCACAGGCCGGTTACTGCGATGTGAGAGGGAACATTCCGCATGCCCTATTCCGCATCTAGGCATGCATGCAGCCCTAACCCTCCTCGCCCCAAGAGCCCGCACCAAATAACTTCCTTCCCAAAATAAAAACCGCTTACCGGGAACCTTCTCTGGTGTTTGTCCTTCCCCAAGCACTGGCTGCTGCGACTGGCTACCTTCCTCCTGGCTTGAGAACAGCTCCTGGCTGCATGCATCTAGGGATGCTGGGGTGTCTTCCTCCTCCTCAGCACCCTCAACTCCCGCTTTCCTCCTCCTCCTCCTGCCTTGTTGAACTGGGCTCTGAAGTGTCCATGGTGGTACTTGGAGTGGAGATGGGGTCACCCCCAAGTATCACGTCCAGCTCTTTGTAGAAACGGCAGGTCATGGGGTCAATACTGGAGTGGTGGTTTGCCGCACGGGCTTTGCGGTAGGCATTCCGAAGCTCCTTCACTTTAACCCTGCACTGCAGTGCGTCCCGGTCATGGCCCCTTTCCATCATGTCCTTTGATATCTGCCCGAAGTATTGTAATTCCTACGGCTGGATCACAGCTGGGACTGGACAGCTTACTCCCCCCAAACGCTGATGAGGTCCAGCACCTCGCCATTGCTTCATACTGGGGATCACCTGGCGCGTGGCGGCATGGTCACCTGGAAAGATTTGCTGAGAGCACTCCACACCTGGCTGAGCAAACAGGAAGGGGATTTTCAAAATTCCTAGAGAATTTAACGGGCGGGTCTGACGGTTGGTCACCTAAGGGCAGGGCAGTAGAGTTCAAAGTGATGACCAGAGTGGCTCGAACAGGTATTATAGGACACTACTGGAGGCCGATCAGAGTGCGTTAACAGACCAGGGCGTCCACACCACACCAGCGGGGGCGCATCAAACGTTATTCCACTCGCCAAGGTGGATTACCAGAAGTGCTCTAGCTGCGGAGTCAGAGTGCTCTATGTGCCTTGCCAGTGTGGACACGTCGTGAGTTAGGGTACGTCTATACTTACGCGTCCCGTCGGAGGAGTCCAATCGATCTTCTGGGTTCGATTTATCGCGTCTTGTCTAGACGCGATAAATCGAACCAGGAAGTGCTCCCCCGTCGACGCTTGTAATCCTGCTCCACGAACGGAGTAGGCGGAGTCGACGGGGGAGCCTGCGCGCCGCGTGTGGACCCCGGGTAAGTACCTTTTCATTCGAACCAAGATAGTTCGACTTCAGCTATGTTATTCACGTAGCTGAAGTTGCGTATCTTAGTTCGAATTGGGGGGTTAGTGTAGATCAGCCCTTAGAGCGCACGGGGCTGCTTTAATGTGCTCTAACTCGCAAGTGTAGCCATGCCCTTAGTTTGAAAACCCAGGTGCTGCAGATTAGGTTGCCTGTAGGTCAGTAAAGTGACACTATTCCCTCATGAAGTCACTGTTGAGCCAAACTCCAAATCATTATGCTGACAGCATTGCACTCATGCCATAGTCTACTCTCCGATAAACTGTGAAAAAGAGGCCCTGGCCTATTGCATTCACTGAAAATGCCCTGGAGTTTTTCATGTAAGCAAAATAAAAAATGGCTGGGGTGACCCACCACTGGCATAGGCAGGTGCAACTCTGTTGACTTTGGCTTCTTCCTACTTACCTCAGCAGTGACTCTGATCTAATGTGAGAAACACAAAAGCTGTAGCATGCTTTATTTCTAATGGGAGAAGGAGGTGGAAGAGTGTTGTGTTACCTTTGTAAAAAGCCATATTAGTCCAAGAACATCCTCTGGTATAGCCCTTGCCTTCCATCCTGGCCGCAAGAAAAACTCTCAGCAGGACTGGTCCCATTTACAGTGAGACGGGAAGGCTGAAGAGAGAACCTGATCCCTCTTAATTATATTTTCACTGATGAGAGATAGTAAATATGCTCTACAACCTACAGAAACTCATTCTTGATCAGTCTTTAAAAGGGACATTGCCAACTTAACATACATAAATCGTACTTCTGTCTGAACATTCATTTTTTAACCTTGTCACTGGTCACATTTAGGCTGTATGTACTTTATGGGTACTCTACTAGCATAGTTACAGTGCTAGAGCTAGTGTGGCATAACCCCATAGTATAGACACAGCGTACACCATTAGAAGGGGTTTCACCATTGGTGTCAGAACACAACCTCCTCAAGCAACAGTAGCTAAGTCAACAGAAGCATTCGTCCATTGACTGAGCTGAATCTACACCAGAAGTTAGGTAAGCATAGCTGCGGCACTCAGGTGTGTGAATTTTTCACACCTCTGGCCAACCTAGCTATGTTGACCTAAATGTTAAGTGTAGACCAGGCCATAAGGTCACTCTCATTAAGAGAGACTAGAGAAAATGTGATTGTTTCTCTATTTTTCAGTTTGGTTGCTGTATGCTCTTTGCATATAGTCAGTTTCACTGTTTTCAGCTGTACAGTCTTACTTGGATTTCCCTGATGTTGTGCCGGTCTTTCCACACAGCAGCAGGTAAGAGAGAAATATATAGAAAATAAAAGATGTGATTTTTAAAAATACGACGATTGTAAGGGAAGGGTGGTACCTGACCCTATTTTTCACTCTTCTTGTGAAACTAAGTTTTAAGTTTATTGTGTCCCTTTACCCTAGTTCCGCTCCTCTCCATGTTCCATTACTCCCTGACATCCCAGAAATCTCACAGCAGAAAAGAACCATAGATATTTTTGTAGTGTTGACAGACCCTCCCGAACAGAAGCCACACATGGAAAGGTCTGAGCTAAATTTCAGTCTATGAACTTGTCTACAAACTAAAATACAGAGCTTCAGCTCAAACCTCTGCATTCCAGAAATTTTTAAACAGCAAAAGCCATCCACACATCTGATGAGCTGTTTTAATCCTAATCCATCTTCTTCTTCTTCAAGTATTCTTACTGTTCTTTGGTAAAGGATCCTGTAACCTCACTAGATTCAGTGGTTCAACTCAGTTTCAATTCTGATCCAAGCCACTTGGTTTTGCATAGTTAGGATGGAGATTTCATATGAACATAACACTCATGGGATTTCTGATAATTTTGGGTTCCAGAAAAGCCAGACATCTCATAAAAGCAATTGCTCTCACAGTATTTGGCATTTCCACTTCTGTATGCAACCTTCAAGTGCAGAGGTGAACAAAAGTTTGTGTGTGGGGAGGGAAATCAGGGAAGAATTCTCACTTTTGAGATATTTCTCACCCAAAAATGGTTCAATTCTGGTTAGTGTTCAGGTTGCTTCTTATTTAATCTGAATTTATTTGCTCCTCCCTTATTCTGTAAAGGTTTTATTAACTTGGAAGTGTATTAACTGTTTTTTGAACTAAGAGCTATGTAGCTATTTAAATATAATTCTTGTCCAACATACTATGGCACAAGTGATGAGTGGATGGGAAGTTAAGCTTGACCTGTCAGAGGACAGAATAACAGTCCTTGGCAAAGGTCTGCCCAGATCTTAACTTTTGTGCTTTTCCTACCAGGTTCATGGACATCTAGGGAGAATCCTTGGCTGTGTATGATAAAGTGGAAGTCAAATGGGAATTATATGGTGCCTCCCTATAACAGACTAGAAGAAAGGCTTATAACTAAAGTTACTGAGGAAAGCAAGGTCTTCTCACTGGGAGTCAGTGTCCCTTCTGGCTTTGATTCCTGGGCAAATCATGCTACCTACCTCTGCTTTATTTTTCTTTATGTAAATGGGAATAATAACTACACACATACTCCTCTGCAAAGCAGTTGAATATCCTGGGGTAAGAAGCATTACTGACAAGTAAAATACAGTACAATTATTGTGAAGGAGGAGTCTCAATTCAAAGGAGTTTGGGGATCTCTGTGCATGGCTCCCAAACCATCATGCCACTGATGTGTTGGCTTTTTGCCATGTCTTGATGTAAAGTAGAGGAGAAACACTGAGAAAGCAGGAACCCAAGGGAAAGAAATGCTGTGCCGTGAAATTAGCTTCTGTGTTTTCAGGGTTTATTTAAAAGTGTTTAAAAAAAACTTACTCAGACATTTACAACAATTAGTAGTCCCTGATAGTACACAGAGGGGCTGTTAGGGTTATTGTGTGAATGGTCCTCGGATAATAGGATTTCTGAATCAAACAGTCACTTTCAATTCAAGACAAGGTGCTTCAAGGACATATGGAAAGGGTTTGGACACTTTCACCAACCTCTAGCCTCCTCCCAAGTGTCTCAGAGCTTGTAATCTACATCTCCATGGTGGGGGTACTTACAAGGAAGGGACCCAGAACTCTTTGAATGACAGAATCCCATACACAATCCCTACTTAAAACAGAAAGAAAAGACTTGGTTGGGCTATGATAAAAGTCTTGGAGATGCTGTCAAGAATAACAGGCCCCAGAGGAGAGTTTTCCTTTGAACACAAATATGCCCCAGATAATGGAAGCCTCTCTCTTTCCCCCACCCCTACACTTTCCCTTGAAAATGAGCTGACAGTCTTAAAATCCCACAAGCTAAAGTTCTCATCCACTTCAGTCCCCTGCTAGCTCCCAACAAGGGAGCCTGTGAAGCCCAGCAGTCCATCACCTGCATACTTCCCTACATCTCTGTTTCAACTTCTTTGGAAATGTTTTGGGACTGGGGGAGAGGCAGCACGAAAGGGGTTTTCATAATCCCAGATAGGCGAGCCTATCCAGAAAACAAAAGGAATCCATGTAACCCATAAAATGTGAGTTGGGGATTGAAGTTCACTTTGTAATGGACAAGTTTCCACATAACTAGCACTACCAGCAGCACACCTAGCAAAGGGATGAATGTGTTTGAAGACCAAACTTTTCTCTAGGGCCTCATCTACACAAGGAAATTGTACCAAGTAAACTAAATCAGTTTGGTTAAATTGGTGCAATTCCCTTATGGGAACACTTACTTTGGTTTAGAGGCACCCTCTATCAATTTAGCTTACATCAATTCCTTACCCATCCACTTTCTAAACCAGTGTAGAGAAATCTATACAATTCTCCTAGGTTCTTATGGAGGCATGCTGTTGGAATAGATATGAGGGAAGCTTGCACTCCCACTGACCATGTTGTACAGGTTCTTTGGATAGAGAATTTCAGACTCCAGGTCTGGAAATCCAGAAACTTTTAGCAGAACCAACATCACTGAAATTTGTTTTAATAAACTGGGATGGGGAAAAAAAACCACACTTGCTGTATGTCTTAAATGAAGTGTGTGATCTGAATTATCTTAATGAAGCCCTGCCTCTGATATGCAGAATGTTTTCAGTACCACAGTGTATCAGAGATTTAGAATATTAGGGTTGGAAGGGACCTTAGGAGGTCATCTAGTCCAACCCCCTGCTCAAAGCAGGACCAATCCCCAATTTTTGCCCCAGATCCCTAAATGGCCACCTCAGGGATTGAACTCTCAACCGTGGGTTTAGTAGGCCAATGCTCAAACCACTGAGCTATCCCTCCCCCCAAGATTATAAAGATTATGAAGATTATAAAGCTTCAATCCATTATTGGTCTCACTGGGCCAAATTCATTCTTGGTGGTACTCCAAGAGTGATTGTTTCCTTGGAAAAATGTGGAACTAAATAATATTAAAACAAAAAAAACATGTCAGGTGTGGCTTCTAGACAGAGGCTGCAAAGGCAATAAGAGTAGTTAAATTGGCAGCTGACCTTGGAAGGAAAATAAAAGTGTTGAGATCTCAGTATTTGTTTTGCAGAAGGCCAGAGCTACAGAAAAGCGGCACACATTTTATCAGCACTGGGAGCACACAAGGTAAAAACCTTGTCTCAGCATATACAAACTGTGAAGTGAACTTGAAAATAAAGTTCTTGGGCCTTATAAAAAAAGCACTGCATTTTTCAGTATGTTTAAATGGATGGAATAATATCAGCATTACAAGTGACTGAGACAGAACTAAGAGTAGTTTTTGCATTTGGTGTGAAAGCGATGAGGTTGGTGGCCATTCTTATCCCTCGTGGGAGTGTGTTCCATAGATGAGGTGCGGCTCCCACTATAGTTCAGCATCTCTGTATTGACCAGTAGTTTCATCGTTCCATTGGAAAGTAGCTGTCAAGGAAGGTTATGTGGGCAGAGATAAAGGTAGGCCAATCATGTGGCGAGCTTTGAATTCAGCATTAGCCCTCCAACACCTTCATTAGTTTCCACTATGAAGTATGGAAAGGGACCCTGAGTAGCTCACCAGCCTCATTCTCTCTGCTCACCTGTTCTCATGAGCTGGCCTGCTCGTCAGCAAGAAGCTGCTCTGCCATTCATGCCAGGACATCCCCAGCCTCTGGCATAGGCATATATTGCTTCCTGGGCTGAGAGAGAGAGTAGAACTGGACAACTAGAGGAGGTGGTTCCCACTCAGAGGGCTGTCTGGGGGATAAAGGATGGAGACCATCCACAGGAGAAGCAGGGCAGGATTAACTAACTACAAGAAAAGGTTCCAGGCCAATCCCTAGAGGCTGCAGACCTTCCCTAATACAGTCCCCACCAGCAACCTTAGCAAAAGCATGGAGATTAGCCAGTGGCAAGGTCACATCCTGCTGGGAACACAGGCCAGTTTCCTAAGAGTTAAAATGTAAATATTTAAACAAAATGTTTCACATTTAAGTTCTTTGGCCAGCCTACTGCTGTGCCCTGCCATCCAGGAAAGCCAGATTAGATTCCTGTCCCAGTTTTGCTGTTCCCTGGAGTAGCAGGCTAATTAAAGAGTCCTTTTCAGTCCTCCTTGGCTAAACACATATCAAGGAGAGAGACTCGGGGTGATCGACAGACCCTCACTGCTGGCTGATGCACAGAGCAGCTCTCCTACTGCATCACACTACCATTTGCTTTTCAGATGAGATTCGAGGAGCCCGATTCCCCTCTCACCCACATGTAAATAAAGAGTAACTCCACTGAAACTACTGACTGGGGACTATACTGTATATTGTTATACAGTGATGTAAAACAAAAGTAAGGGGAGAACCAGGCCTACAATGTTGCCAAGTGCTTAAGCATTGTAAGAAACAGAATAAAAAAAATCACAGGAATCTCTCACACACCTGGCCAAAATTCCAGATTCAGTAACTTTGACTTCAGTGGAGGATAAACCACTTTGAGAGAAAATGTCTCAGTTTCTACAACAATTATGACATTGTGAGAGGTAGGATACCTTTAGATCCAAACTGGTTCAAGACATCTGCAAACTAAAATATAATGCATTATCCCACTGGTACCACACAATGCCAAACAGAGTTTGGGGGAAACTTGGTGTATCGCTATCTAACTTACAAAGCACAGGTGGTTAGTGACCGCTATTTGGAGGCGTTATATTAAGGGTTAAAAACAATACATTTGCACGTTTGCCCAAGATGACTGGGAAAGAAGCCTGGAGTTATAGTCCTTGCTGATTAGAAGTTCCTGGAACAGAGAAACTGTTTGCTTGATGATGCTGTTGCTCTCTGCTAGGGACTATATATAACCAATACCCAAGCCATCCCCCCTCCCCACACGCACACCCCATTAGAGCCACTGATTTTACTGCTACCTCATCCCCAACCTCAATTCCCAAGCACACTTTTACATTTGAGCCTCAGTGATACAGACATAAGAAACTATGGTTAATTTCTGGTAGCATTTTCCTATTTAAGTTTGGACCGAACAGCCACTGCATCCAGCAACTGAGATTGGGTTTGATCTAAACAATGCTTTCTACAAAACAACAACTCTGAAACATATGTCATTGGGACAGCCAAGGCCTCTAAGGACTCACCTGAGAGGCTGATCAGAGAGGATGTCATACATGGTACTAGCATCCCAGAGGAGGAACTAGTGAAGGAGCACACAGAACCATTGTGCTGCTTCTCCCACAACATAGGACTGTGGCAATTCCCTGATTAAGAATGAACAGAGATTAAGTCTGTATGCAAATATTTGAAAAGTGCACTACATCTGCCCAAACTGAGACGCTCAGGTGTTTATACCTCTCCGCTGTGAAAAGATATAAGGATGGCGTGGAGGGGGCGGGGAATCTCTATAAACTACTACACCCCCCTTTCTGTTTTCATTTCCACTCCAGGGGGAGAGTCATACACTGAAGCTAGTCTTTCCAGGATGTACTAGCCACCATGCTGAAAAATTCAGTTTGGTGTGAAGATGATGCAATTCCTTTTATCACTACCGCTTGGTGGATTTTCAGAAGGACACACCCTCTTGCTCCCCTTGGATTGCTACATTTATACAGTGCACAGGTGTGCATGGCACATTACAGCAAATAAAACAGGCAAGTCCCTGCCCTAAGGAATTTACTATCTAAATAGATATAACAGTAAGAATTGGCCAAAAAAAAAAAGGGGGGGGGGGCAGTGGGAGAAAGCCTGGGAAGTTGTAACTTACAATGGTGAAAGATCACAAGATCTGCTCAGTGGTATGTGTGAACGTGTTAGTTCTCTTTCATTCCCCCACTCCATTGATTATATTACAAATCTTGGTCTAAATGAAATCAATGGCAAAACTTCCAGTGACTTCAACAGCACCAGAATTTGGTCCGGCGTGCTCTATGAATGCCAGTGCGGAGACCAGCAGAGAAAGGCTAACCAAAAGAAAGGAATATTGAAAGAGGTTTAAAGGAGGGGAGTTAGGTAGCATGGCACACAGGGTCTAAGAGGTTAAGCCATAGGAAAATGCCCAGTCACTTATGGGAAACTAAAGGAGCAACAAGGCAAGCTGAATTAGAAGACCACAAGGCACTAATGACAGAGCAGGAGGCCATCAGAGACAAGAGGTCAAATCTGTTTCTAATCACACCAGTATAAATGCACTGATTTCAATAGTGTTACGCCAGTGAGAGGGCCAGGGAAGAGGTGTGCAGGGTTTTGAAGGTGAGAATGAGGCATCTGCATCTGATATAGAAGGAGATTGGAAGCCAGTGCTGGGAATCCAGGAGGGGAGAGCATGATACATAGTTGGTTGAAACAATGGGGAGGAAGGAGTGTTGACAGCCTTGAGGGGTGCCACAAAAGACAGGGAGAGGCCAGGGACTGCTTTAGTGCTAAAGCTGAGGTTAAATGAAAAATTTTAAAAAGGACTTTGAAGCAGAAAACAAAATAGGGAAAAAATGAACTATTTTAACAAGACTAAAATGATCTTAAGATGTCCGCCTTTCCTCTTGAAAGAGAATGTAAGTATAGCGGCAAAAGGGAATGTTTACAAATGCAATTGTGTTGTGGGTAGAGGAATGCAAAATAATGTAACTGACAACAATGTAAAGGAAAATTCCCCAGATGGGAGGGGAAATGTCATACCAAAGATCCTGGGAGCAGGTTGGAGAGGGGCAAAAAACCCCACCAATGGGAAATATAATCCTAATAGGATCTTAAAAATCATAAACAGAAGATAATAATCAGCTATGTGTTCTCTTCTCCAAAGAGACCAGAGGGAGTTTCCATGATACAGTGGAGGCATCAGGAAAGAGACCTCAGCTGCATCAAGAATCACCATGGGAATTAGCACCATCTGCTACACAAAGCGGGAAAGGAGGAGGGAAGGGGAAAATAAACACACACTGAAACTTGCTAATAGAAGCCACAGTTCTACAGAATGAGAGCTGCTCCTGAGAGGCCATCAATGCGGTGACAAGAAAATGGGCAAGCACAGGATTGCTTCAAACATGGAGACCTGAGTTGACACAAATCCTGTATTAAAATAAAATCTTCACAGAAAAGGTCTGTGAAGAGAATGGGCCAGTTTCTCTGCTGGTGTACATTGGCTCAGCTCCATTAAAGTCCATGGAACTACCAAGATTTACTACAGGTGAGAATCTGGTCCGATGATTTTGTTTCCCTGTATTGCTGCATTATGAATCTGGCAGGGTGAGGTTCTTTTTAAAGGGTCTAGTCAGCAATAGCACTATTGCAGAGGTACTCCGGTCTATGTAGGTGTCATGTGAACTACAGGTGCCAGAAAATCAGGACCTGTGGTTCACGTTACATTTAACAGAAATAGCACAACACAAACATGTAGAGCCAAATTTTACTGGCCTTGCTCATGTGAGTAGTCACAGTGATATCAAAAGGAGTAAGGACCACCCCAGCCCCCACTCCAGCATACTAGCCTTGCCTTCCCAAGTAGTCCTATTGACTTTAATGGACCTATTCACATGAGTAAAGTGACCAGGACTTGACCCTTAGTGCTGAACTTGCTAATGTCACTATCTTGAGTGCAGCCACTAAAAGCCATCCGTCCAGCAATATAATGTACTCCTGGGGGAATTCTGCACCACTGCACAATGCAGAATTTTGCAGAAATTAACATTGTGCACGCAAAATTTCCTTACCCCCATAGACATGGGCTGCAGTGCTGCTAGCTGCCAGCAGGGGACACTGGACTCAGCAAAAGGCACTGCTGGGGGGAGGAAAAGGGAGCTAGAGGGTTCCTGGCAGCTGCAGTTCCCAGCATGCCCTGAGGGAAACTCCCTGCAAGCCTGGGACCAAGCATCAAGCTGAGAAGGCCCCGCAGTTGGGCTCTGGGGAGGAGGGGGTTTGGGTGCATTGCCGAGAGGGCCCCTGCAGGTGGGCTCTGGGGCGGGGAAGGGGTTGTAGGTGTCTCTCAACCTGCTAACACATGTGAAAACTACAAATGGCCTGGTCTTCACTAGAATTTCACCCCTTGTTACCACATGTTAGCTAACTTGAGGTAAGAACACAACCCTTTTCCTAGGGTGGCCACCACCCTAAATCCTGATCTACACTACAAAATTAGATCAATGTAATCTGCCTGATGTCGACATAGATGTGCATGTGTCTACACTTAAATGTGTCTCTCACTGATGTAAGTGCCCCATTACAGCAATGCATAACACCTTCTCCCTGAGCGGCACTGAGCCATGGTTGACATACTGAGGTTGATGTAGCGCAAAAGCAGACACTGCATTACTTACCCCCACTGCATTACCACCCCCACAAACATGATACAGTTCTGCGGTGACCTAGAATCCTACTTTCGACAGAGCCAGAAGGGTACCCAGAAGTCACCTAATACAGGACAGGCCCAACAAAGAAAGTAACAGAACACCACTAACCATCACCTACAGCCCCCAACTAAAACCTCTCCAGCGCATCATCAAGGATCTACAACCTATACTGAAGGACGATCCCTCACTCTCACAAACCTTGGGAGACAGGCCAGTCCTCACTTACAGACAGCCCCCCCAACCTGAAGCAAATACTCACCAGCAACTACACACCACACAACAAAAACACTAACCCAGGAACCAAACCCTGCAACAAACCCTGGTGCCAACTCTGTCCACATATCTATTCAAGGGACACCATCATAGGACCTAACCACATCAGCCACACCATCAGAGGCTCATTTCACCTGCACATCTACCAATGTGATATATGCTATCATGTGCCAGCAATGCCCCTCTGCCAGGTACATTGGCCAAACCAGACAGTCTCTACACAAAAGAATAAATGGGCACAAATCTAACATCAAGAATTATAACATTCAAAAACCAGTAAGAGAATACTTCAATCTCCCTCGACACTCAATAACAGACTTAAAAGTGGCAATTCTTCAACAAAAAAAACCTTCAAAAACAGACTCCAACGAGAAACTGCAGAACTGGAATAAATTTGCAAACTGGACACCATCAAATTAGGCCTGAATAAAGACTGGGAGTGGATGGGTCACAACAAAAACTAATTTCCCCCCTGCTGATACTCACACCTTCTTGTCAACTGTTTGAAATGGGCCACCCTGATTACATTAAACTCAGCACTACAAAAGTGATTTTTCCTCCCTTCTTGTCAACTGTTGAGAATGCCCCACTTCCACCTTAATTGAATTGGCTCATTAGCACTGACTCCCCCCCCCCCACACACACACACGGTAAGGCAACCCCCATCTTTTCATATGCTGTGTATTTATACCTCTCTACTGTATTTTTCACTCCATGCATCTGGTGAAGTGGGTTTTAGCCCACAAAAGCTTATGCCCAAATAAATTTGTTAGTCTCTAAGGTACCACAAGTACTCCTCGTTGTTTTTGCTGATACAGACTAATACGGCTACCACTCTGACACCTGCATTACTTATGTCAACAGTGTTTCAGCAGCTGTCCCAGAATGCTCGACACTCACTGGTCTGGTCACAATTGTGAACTCTCCTGCCCAGCGGTCATGGAGACTGGAAAGTCCCCCTCCCATTTAAAGCACCAAGAATTTTTGAAATGTCTTTTCTTGATTATCCAGCCTGGCAAGCACACCTAGCAGCTCCCTACTGTTGTGTGCGACTGAGCCAGCTGACCATGCTGGCTACACATTCCAGGCACGCTCCGGCTTGGATTAGATAGGAGATATTGAATCTCCTGGGCCTGGGGGGAGAAGATGCTGTGCAGGCACAGCTATGGACCAGCCGTAGAACTGTGGAGATCTGCCAGCAGATTGAACAGGGGATGCAGGAGAAGGGGAATGACAGGGATCAGCAGCGGTGCCGTGGAAAAGCGAAGGAACTACAGCAGGCATAGCAGAAGGCCAGGGAGACCAACAGTCAGTCCGGTACTGAGCTGCAGACTGTCACTTTTACAAAGATCTGCATGCCAGGCTTGGAGGAGGCCCCCCCTACACTTTGCAGGCCACCATCGATACCTCTGAGTAGCCTGAGCTACAGGCCCCTGGTATGAACAATGAAGAGATGGAGGAGGATGGGGGACATCCTGTAATTGGGCGGCAGGAAGGTGTGCCGCAAGCCAGGGCCTGCCTGAGTCTCCACTGCAGACCAGGCAGTCCCGGCAGTCGAGCCCAATGCAGAGGAAGGAACCTCAAGTAAGTGTGTAATTGTATTTCCCATTACAGTGATTTACTGATGGCTCCCCAAACTTAACAGTACACAGCTATCGACTTTTCATTAAGTTACTTGTACTAGAAAAGGGAGCAGTACAGCAAAGAAAGGTAGTGTTGTTATCTGCTTTTGATTCCCCTGTAGAGTTAGGCTGGGGAGAAGGGGACAGGCAGAGGAGTTTGTTTATGTATGCTGGGATGTCTCTTGAATCCTCCGGAGGCAGCTCAATGAAACTTTCACGGATGTACTCAGCAGTCCTCTCCCGAAGGTTTCTAGGGATGGCAGCCTTATTTCCCCCTCTGCAGTAGGACACTTTCCCGCACCAGTCGGCAATAACTTTGGCAGGCCCCATTGCAGTGCAGAGGCTAGCAGCATATGGGCCCAGGCAGCTTCAGGATGCCAGCAGCAGCTGTACTCTCTCTGCTTCTGTTACCCGCGGGAGTGAGGGATCAGCTGAAATCACCACCGCCTGTGGAAAACGGTGCCAGTATTCAGTGCCATTGCCCTATACTCATAGTTTCATGCAACCAAGCGATTCCCTCCTCATTTCCCTCATCCATGGTGGGCCATGCTCCCCATTGTTAATGGGACAGGCACTCGGAAGAAGACGTGTCAGCAAGCACATCTTGTTCAAAAAACTTTAGGGAAGCAAGGAAAGGGAGTTCTAAATCTTAACTTTCACTTTCCATTGTGACTATACTCACAATGGTACTTCTGTGTTTTATCTGCAGCTGCTGCCATTGCAACCTTGAGGGGTTCCCCTCCACATCCGTGGAATGGCTGAGCCAGATAAGGAGGAGAAAGATAAGGACTTAGGATGACATGTTTGATGAGATCCTGCAAGCCAGTGCTGCATCAGACCATGAGCAAAGGGCCTGGAGGGTCAACACTTCAGATAGCCTAGAGAAGGAAAGAGCAGAAAGGAGAAAGGTCCAGCAGGAAAAAGGAGGGAGATGCACCAGGACATAATAATAGGGGTTCTCCGGCAGCAAATACAGATGCTGCAGACTCTTGTGGACCTACAGATTCAACAATCCCAGGTTCACCTCCCTCTGCAATCCATGGAGAACTCCATTTCAGCACCTCCCTACACACACACACCCATCCCCAACGTTCCACATAGCATCAGTGGCATGCTGCCCCACCCCTACCACTCCACCCGGGGGACATTAGACAATTGCAGCTTCACATACACGGACCTGCGAAAGCTACGGTTGGTGTATGTGTAGCTGAAATGGACATAAACATTATTTCCCCCTTCATAAGTTTGTTCTATTAATTTACTACGTTTTTAATGTATTTGCTTTTAAATTGCACAGATTTTTTTTCACTGACTATTACAGAATAAAAATTTGGAACATATTTCATCTTCATTAGTTCACAATATGTGCTGCAAAGTGCCTGGCCATTCTGAAAGCAACCAATTACTTGTTACTGTACAGCATAACTCATAGGATCAGTGACAATGAGTGTTATAATTATCAATGTACAGCAAGCACCACAAAAACAACATTGACCATGTAATTGACCATGTAATATGCATTGGTCAATAAGATGGAATAAGATGCATTGACCATGTAATATTCATAGATGTACACCAAGCACCACAATTCCTAACAGGCCCCCAAAACAGCAGAGCCAGGTACAGCACACCACAATGCATTACTGTGGCTCACTATTAAGGAGGCTTTGAAAGAGCATTCTAAGCCACATAGCTCTGTGTTCTGCTCTTCCAATAGCCTTTGTGTCTGGCTGTTCGAATTCACCAGGCACCCACTCCACCACCACCCTCCATCCCAGCAGCAATCTTTCCCCCTATGCTTCATAAATATTATGCAGGACACAGCAGGCAGTGTTTAACCATTGGGATTTTGTTCCACTGAGATCCAATCTTGTGTGAGTAAACAATGCCAGCCTCCCTTCAGTCTATCAAAAGTGCATTCAGCTGTCATTCTGGTGTTGCTGAGGTGGCTGGTGTATGGCTTCCTGAGCCGGGAGAGCACGGGGTAGTCTAGGTGCCCCAGGAGCACTACGGGCATTTCCGCATTCCCAATGATAATCAGCCAGTTGGGAAAAAAGTCCTTGCTTGTAGCTTTCTGAACAGTCCTGTGTTTTTAAAGATCCAAGTGTCATGCACCTTCCCTGATATGCCAACATAACTTGCATTGGCCAAAGTTTGTAGGGTAGACATGGCCTCAGTCTGCTGAGGAGAATGAGTTTTTTCCTTTAGAACACACACTCTGGAATCAGCAGTTTTATAAGTCAAACTACAGTATTTGATGCACCATTATGAAATGTCCATTCCTCATTAGGAATTACATGAATCCAATTATACTGGATTTTTCAAATACCAAATACATTACTTTGCTTGGGTATTTGGTAAATCCAAATACCATGTGAATCTACAGAGCACCTCCAGGGAACTCAGGGCAATTCAGACATGACCAGTGACAGAGGCAGTACTCTGAGCTGTCAGAGCTGCCACTGCAGGGTGGGCAGTAGAATTTGGGGGCTGCACTGGGCGGGAGGACCAATGAAACTGGATGGAGCAACCATTACATTGATCACTGGGGTCTAGGCTGGCACTGCACCAATGGGGACTGACATAGTGGAAGAATGACACAGATCCTTTGCGCAGAACAAGTTTCCTCCAAATGCACTGTTGGGAGTAATACAGTATAGATAGAAGGTATGTTACAGGCATAATAGGAAGTCCACGCAGTGGGAGCATGTCAAAGTTTCACTAAGGTATCCAAGGCCTCATAATATACAGGACCTGAGAGTTACTGAAGACCAGACCATGGGGCAGTGTCAGGAGATTCAAACATGCCAATCCTTTTGTCATTGTCATGTCATACCCTACACAAGGCAACAAGCTGCGTAATCAAATGATCAAATTCTTGCCTTCTTTCATCAGAGTAGGAAATCAGGAACATTAGTGACTGAGGTTAAAATGAAATCATTCTAAAATTGTGTCTGAATACCTCAGAATTCTGGGGAGCTTGCAAACTGAACCCAGATCTAGATCTGAATTTCACACCTGCCCTTCTCTGTATGTGGGGAAAAACAAAGCTCTGATCCAACACCTCTGAAGGAACAGGCTCCAGCTGTTGCAGTTCAAGCCCATCTCTAGCTCCAGCAAACTGAAAATTACTTGCCTCGTATCAATGCGGTGCACATGTAAACGAGGGAAACAGGATGTGGCAAAACGAACAGAATCATTTAAATTTTATTCTGAATCAATACTCTGCCAGCGTCCATACCGTATATGGAGCACTTCCCCTGCAGGTGCAAGAGGTTTCTGCAGGATCTGCTCTTGCATGCAGCATCCCACAGACTAAAAAACTTTAATAGATGCAACGGTCGATTAGCTGATTTTTTTTCCGGTGAGGGGTGAAGGAAGAAGAGGTGGAGAGGAAGATAAACGAGCCTCAGCTTTTTTCTTTTTAGAGATGCCTCTGAAAGGAGTGGCTGTATAGTTCTGATGTGGTAATTTAACAAGCTATCTTTAGTCAAACCATAACCAGGTTTAAGTGAAAGTTTGAGCAGAATAAGGACTTGATGCATTTCATGTGGGAATAAGCCTATTCTCAGAGTGGGATCGGAGGATTGATTTTAGAGACCCAGACTGCACTGAAGACACAATGCATGACAGTGCCAGCAGCTCTAAGGCAGTGCAGGCCTGTGGTATGACTGCCAAACTGAATCGTGAGCACTAACACACAAAAAATGGAGACAAAGCTTATAAAATCAGGGGGATTAGGTCAAAAACCATGCATGTGGCAACCTAACCGTGCACTGCAAAACACACAGTGGGAGTCATAAATCGCTGCTATAATGGGCAGGCCTGAAGGCATTGTTCATTATACATATTTCCCCCCACCCTCAGCCTCCCCAACAGAGCAAATATTCAGCAGCTAGTCTGTAAATTAAGCTGTATGTAGTCACTTGAGTTCCTTGTGTCTTAACCAAGCATAAGATTGGGCAAAAGCAGGCACCTTTCCTGGAAAAAACCAGCAAGCTTCCATGTGGGGTGAATAATTTATTGAAAGATAAATACATTATGATGACAACAAAGAGCCTCGCTTCAGTCCAGTTTGGGATTTCCCTTTACTAACACAGGCAAGAAGAGCCACCTAATAAAATCTGCACTTTTTACACTGTTCTTTCATCTTCAGAGAACTTTACAAATATAAACGGGTCTTCACCGACACCCTGTGCAATAGGGAAGTAGTATATTGCTATGTCATAGATGGGGATCCTGGAGCAGGCAAAGGCTAGGGCCTACATTCTCAAAAGTGGCCACTGATTTTATGAGTGCCGTAGCTGAGACACCATGAGCCTGTGTTTCTTTTTTGCCAACTGTCTTGTCTATTTCAAGTCTCCTGAGATTTGGTGTTCTTCAAACCTCAGTTTCTGGAGTCATGCAACTACATGAGAATCTCAGCTTTAATATATATAAAGGAAGTTTCTAGCTCTAGTGTTTGCAGAGAAAAGCTTGAAAAATGTGACTCCTCAAAGGCCCAAAATCCAGAAGACAAATTAAAAGAATCCAAAAATTACCATGTTTTAAAAATCTCATGATTTTTGAACACTGAGGGTTGGCAGTACTGCAGCTCCAGTCAAGGTATCTCAAATAGGGCACAATAATATGGGGTCTCTATCTGTTAATGCCCTCATCCAGCAGGATGGGGAGCTACAGCACCTGACTCCATCCACATTATACCACCACACTCAATTCTGTGTTCATCAAGTTTAGAAGTTCTTGGCTTCCCATCAGGTCACTAAACCATGCACTCTCCCCCTCCCTCATAAATGGAACGAACTTCGTCGTGTCCTTGTGTTACAACTTGGGTGTAGAGTTCAATTAACACTTTTCACACTGTGACAGGTAAATCTAGCCCTGGCTTTAACAGGAGTATACAGTTGAAACACAGAGTTACGAACACTAGAGTTATGAACTGAACAGTCAACCACATACCTCATTTGGAACCAGAAGTACACAATCAGGCAGCAGCAGACACAAACACAAAAAGCAAATACACTACTGTGTTAAACGTAAACTAGTAAAAAAAATAAAGGAAAAGCAGCATTTTTCTTCTGCATACTAAAGTTTCAAAGCTGCAGTAAGTCAATGTACAGCTGGAAACTTTTGAAAGAACCACTATAATGTTTTGTTCACAGTTATCAACATTTCAGAGTTACGAACAACCTCCATTCCCGAGGTATTCATAACACTGAGATTCTACTGTATTACAATAACACCTTGATTCTAGTTATGTCATCATCTAGCAATTACAATAAAAAAGTTTCCTCCAGTTGGAGCTTCCATTTCTTCTGATAAACATTTGCTGATTTTTTTTTAAAAGGTCTCGGAAGTGAGGAAGCTCAGACCTTCCATTCAGTCCAAACAGGCAAGTAACTGTGCAGGCTTCCTCAATACAGCTCAGCCAATGAACCTCAAGCCTGACCCTCAGCCCTCTTATTTTAGTGCTGGGCCTCTCCTCAGAGATTGATCCTACTACTCAACTGAACATGTATATATTAAACATTGAGGGAATACACCAAAGCTCATCCTCTCCTTTTTAAGTACAGCTCTTAATGATCAATGACCTACTATTATTATTTAGACAGTGCCATCAGAAATGCACACGGCACTTGTGAAGTGAGATGGGGGTCTCAGTCTCGTTTTCCATGGACAAATGTCCACATCACTATAAACACTACTACTGGCATTAATTGGCCTCCTTGCTGGCAGTTTCAGCAGAGAAGTTGAGGACTTTAAAGGCCATGAATATATCACCACACACAATTCTGTGCTCATCAAGTTTGTCATCCAGCCCTCTGGCTGGGGAGAATATCTTTCTCTCTCACTCCCGCCAGAGGAGGGTGGGTGGGAGAATCTTACACTACCACTGCTCAGACCAATTCTGCAGATAAACAGAGGACCCAGGCACCAGCAAAAGGAATAAGGAAGAGCATTCCCCTTCCTCCTTCAGCACTTCCCCAACCCCCATCGCAATACCTTTGCAGGTGTTAGCTCCTGCTGAGGTAAGTTTGTTACTGACAAAGGACTTCCTCCCTCTCCCAAATCCTAGAGCTCCTTCTTGAATATACTGACAGAGAGGCTGACACAATGCCCTGGCTACCTGAGATGTGCTTGCGTGCATGCAATGTCTAATAGCCATAGTGCCCCTCCCAAACGGCACAGACGATGATAATAATTTGTCCTGCCACAGAGACTTTCAAAGCTCTTTACACACCCCTATACTGTACCTGAGTTTTATTATCCCCTTTTGGGGGCGGGGAGGGGACGGAGTCATAGAGCAGTTAAGCAACCTAGTTAGTGAGCAGGGAATAGATCCTACGTGTCCTGACTCCCCATGCTAGAGTGCTAACCGCCACACACATTCTTTCTTAGCCCTGCGCCAGCATATTGCAGCTTTCATTAACATTTCCAGCGAAGGCACATTCTGAATTGTCAAAAGGATTTTCCCGCCAAACTGACCAGAGAAAGAGGTGTGTGGGGGGTCTCCCTTTGGCAGATCTTTACATTTGAGCCCGTTTTCCAGTTTGATATTCTCAGAATTCAAAGAGGGAGGGGTCCTGGTTGCTAAGCTTTCCAGAGGCATGGTCTAGGAAAGGAGAGGTACAGTATCTGCTTACAGGGTTTCTAGGTGTCCTATGATAAGCAGAAAGTATCACATTATCTGCCTTTTCCAGGTGTCATGTGACAGGGTCAGAGGGCTGCTTCAGTTTAAAAGCCCTGCTTTCATGGGAAGTGTGAACAGTAAGGCAATGGAGTTTGTAAGGTGGGGGAAGGGGTGCAAAGAGAAAAAGATAAGGACTTCATCATATGTCCCTTCCTTTCCCTTCATATACTTTAGTGGGGGGAGGGATAGCTCAGTGGTTTGAGCATTGGCCTGCTAAACCCAGGGTTGTGAGTTCAATCCTTGAGGGGACCATTTAGGGATCTGGGACAAAAATTGGAGATTGGTCCTGCTCTGAGCAGTGGGTTGGACTAGATGACCTCCTAAGGTCCCTTCCAACCCTGATATTCTATGATTCATGGGTTCCCTTTCAAATCAAAAGTTCCTAGCAGTGATCACTGGTATTACACTGTTATCTGCAATGCATTCAACTCAGCCATCAAACTCTATTTTTTCCCCTAGCATTACCTTTTTAAGGTGCTGTCTTTTTACTTCCCCATTATAGTGTGTTGTTTAGTTTTTCTCAGAAAAATTGGAATTCTATGTCAGATGCAGGTCTCAGCACATGGAGATAAGAGATTAAAGTTCTCATTTTTGTATCATTATGCAAATACAGGACCTTGCCCCAAACAACCCCTGATGCCTCTCAAGCACTCACTGACAGGATCTGCAAATACAGTGTCTCTAAGGATACAGTCCTGAATCAATGAACTCAATGGGAGCAGGGCCTAAAACTTCTAGGAAAGAAACATACTGGATCTAAACATCCTACTTGTGTGTTCTATTTTGATGTAGTAGAGTTAGGGGTTAATCTTATTCTGTTACTAAAATTCAGACCTGCAAAAATTCTATCCTGCTCCATTTAGATTCTTCCATTGTGCCCCTCACAAGAGTATGTGAGTGGCAAAAAGGGACTTAAATTCCCAAAACCAACCCCTGGGGGCCAAATCTATCCTCAGTTACACTAGTAAGGATCTATTTTAGGATTGAATTTAGCCCTTGAAAATCTACACTTCACACACTGTGAATATTATAATTACTAGAGGGAACCTGGTTGTAGACAGTAGGTATTTGTGCTCCACTCATATTAAGGAAAAGAGTGGACTCCTTTTCTCACCCCCTTTTACCTATTCTCCCATCAATGTTGGCAGAGAGGTTCTCCCCCATGAAGATAGATCTCCTCTTTCCCCTTCATAACTCCCTTTTATGTTAATAGGATTTATGCACATCACAAAGAAGGAGATTCCATAGTCTTTACAGTGGTGGGGAGAAATATGGGAGTTGAAGGAGATTCTTGGAAATAAGAGTCCTAAGGAGCAAGTTTATCAATGCGGTTTTCCAGCAAGATTCTTGTGGTTTTTAATCCTATGCCTACACTATGTAATGTGAGGCTCCTGACAGTCATTCAAAATTAAGAACTTTACTTTTTACCCTAATCCCATTGATGTGGGTTGCATTTTGTGCAGTTTCCTTTACATTTTAGCACATACTGTAGTTCTTTGGCAAATAGATGAGCCTCCTGCTTTACAGTATTTATTGGCTGGAAATCTCAGCAGCTGGGGCTGTATATTTCAATACTGCCTCCAAATAGTATGAAATAGAACACTTTTAGTGGGCTGAAAAATGCCTTTCTTTTCCCTCTCACCCCCATGGTCCCTGTGTGAAAGAAACAAGGACAAGAGGGGATTGACTAGCTCTCCATTCGGAGACTGATCGCTCCTGGAATTCCTGGACTCTGCATGTTGTGTGACAAAGCCATATTTAACCGGGGTAACAGGGGGGTACTATTGCAGTAGCCCAAACAGAGAACTAGGAGTCAGGAACTCCCAAGAGGTGCTCTTGTAGAGCTAGGTCTCCAGGGAGACTGACAACCATGAAGAATTTGCAGGGGGAGGGGAACATATATATAAAATAATATTCAACCACAGATACAGCTACATTCTAGAGAGAGGCATGATCTGGCACATGACAAGGTGCCAGGAACTCCTGAATGCTAATCCCACCTCTCTATGGTCTTGGGCAAGTGACTCCATCTCTTTGTGCCCCCACTTCCCCATCTTTAAAATGTCACAGAGATTTTCATTATTACTGTTTGGGGAGTACAATGCTTTGAAGATATAACGTGCTAAATAATGGTCATCTGACAAATTACTGGCAGCTCCTTAATTCAAAGCACTGAGATTTTAACTTAGAGCTTTCCTGATCATGTCTACACAGACAAAGTATTCGCACAACACTGACTAAACACCCAAAGTCCTCTCCAGCATGCCATGGGCTCAGTGTAAAACATGGGAAGACATTTCTGGGATAAGCCTGTTCTGTGGCTGTCCCAAAGCCCTGGGTCCAGATTGTACACATTAGGATCTTCAATAAAACTTCTCTTCCTCCTTTTCCCATACATATATTGGGGAGCCCTCTGTAGTATTGAAGGGCAGACTGTGGAGAAGACAATACGGTCTCCCTGACTACTGACACTGCGAAGAACTGGGAGCAAAGTTAGTCTGTGGGCTGCCTCCACAGTGTGGAGTCCTTCTCGGGATGGTGTTTTAGGGCAGCAGCAGACGGAAGAGTCCCTGCCACCACTGCTCTGTCATGTTGCCAGAGAGGAGGCAGGAGGTTCCAGGCAGCATGGCCCCCCAGATCTGGTTTGTACCCCAGTTGCTGCCATCAATAGACGTTGAGATGATGATAAAACCATCATCCAATTCCACAAAGGTAGGAACTGTAGGAAACTATGATGGGGGCTTCATAGAGCATCCATTCTCCTATGTGGGGATTTGCACACAATGCACAATTTGGACCCTGGTCAGCAATTAGGAGATGTTCCTAGGCCATTGTTATATCTGTTATAAATAATACCAAGCTTCTATTAAAACTTTCCTGGTCAGGGCCTCAGTGAAGTCTCACCCCCTTAAGTGATCTATGTGCTGCCTATAGTCTGTTGTACTCCTGTGACTCATTGCTGGGGTTTGGTATTCCTTGGTCTTAAATTTATCACATGAAAAAACCTGCACCTGCTATTCTCCCTGCTGTAAAAGTAATAGAGAGCAGGGGTGAAATAGTCATTTGGGGCAGCTAGGAAGAGCTGATTCTTAAACCCATGATTCATTTACCATAACGCCTGAGTTCACGTTGCCTTGCAGCTTGTGCTGTCATTTACACCAAGCCAAAATATTACCAGATCAGAACAGGCTTTTACACCCTCTATGCACCCTCTATCATCACCAGGGAAGGTAATGGATAATCATGCCCTAATCCTCCATCTGAGGCCTTCCCCTCAATCCCATCCTTCTAAATCCCACTTCTTATTGTGGGATTCTTATAGGTCTATTTAGACCAAAAAATGGAAGTGTGAATAAACTAAGTAACAGTCTGAATTACTATTGCACAGAGATGCACAAAGTACTGGGAATCAGCTCTTGTTGTATTTGGCTAAGCCATACATTTCTGATAGCTATTGTTAAGTAGTTATGACTTAGTGTTTTAAGATCATGCAAGGATTGCAAGAACTTTAGGAGGAATTAGGGTGGATAGCAGTTGATGATTTTTTAAAAATAAAATAAAGAACTGGATTTTTATTTAAATCAGATATTTTAATTTAAATTAAATAAAGGTTTGTTTTTTAAAAAATAAATGTATTTAAAAATTAAATTTGAAGCTGACAATACATGTTAAGGCCTAAACTTACTATAATCCATTCAAATCATTTAAATTAAATTTTAAAATAATATGTTTTCTACCAAGTTTTAAATAAAGTCAAACTACTGAACAGGTGCCTGTCACTAACTAAGTGCCTTCAATCAGAGTTTTGTTAAAAGTGGCAAACCAGCTTTTGACAGCAGTAGCCTCTTCTGAAAGGGAAGAGAGAATATTTTCTTCATTTTAGTTTATTCAACTAGTTCAGTTCAATAACTAGTTCATTCAAAGTTAAGAAACCAACTGCGAGTTAAAAAAGTAGGAAAGCTTGTTTTACTTTTCAAATCCATAAATAAAAACTAGGTGTGAGAGGATGAGATCTACTACTCCTAAAATCCTGAAGGACAGGGTGATCAGAGACAGTTAATTTATTAAACAATTGAGTTAGATTGAACGGCAAAACATGTTTTGATAATCATTTTTCTTCTGTATGCAGCACATTCAGGGTAGCTTTATTTAATACAAAAAGTAAAATGTTTTTGTGCACTTTAATCAAATTTGAATTTCCATCCAAATAGAGCTTGACACAAGTCACAAGTAAAAAGTTAATACAGTAAATAAGAAATGTATCATTCACCATTTTCTAACATACTAAAACATGTAAAATAAGAATCTGAATAAATGTAAGTTAAGCTATATAATTGCTTAAATAGACGTGTATAGATATAATGTATCCTCCTTGTTAGCAAAAAGAAGTACCAAACTTAGTGAAAAGGCTATATTTAGAGGCAAACCAACATATTTTAATAGTTACCAACCAATGAGAGTCAACTTTTTTTTAGCAAAATACCTGATGTACAAATGCAGAACATGATTAAAATCAATGATTTAAATCAAGATTTCCTGCTTGCTGATTTAAATGATTAAAATAGGTGATTAAAATCATTTTGACTTAAATCAATCCACTCAGAGGATTTTTAGGAAAAATTAGCAGTGGGGGGGAGGGGGAAGTGGTCACAAAGAGCCAAATCAGTTGACCTGCTCCCACAAGAAACCCCATCTGGAAGGGCTCAGGGGAGAAGCCTCACAAGGTCCCCCTCATAGCATTTTCTCCAAATCCAGTGGTAGCAAATGAGGGGGCACAACATCCAGGGCCTACAGACTCCTGTACAGATTTTGAGGGATCCATTGGAGGCACACAGCAGCTGAGAAGATGGCATATACTACTTCCCTGTCCTTTGTGGTTGAGCCATGATGTCCAGACTTCCAGGGAGAACAGTAGCCCCGGAAAGCAAACCTTTAAAAATTTACCCAGTACCTATCTTTCTTGGAAACAGGATATTGGACTAAATGGACCACAGGTCTGATCTGACAGGGCAATTCCTATGTACTAGCTCAAAGACTAAGCCTACTAGCCAGAGCAATAAGTATCTGTGCTGCCACATCCCCCCAAAGCCATGCTACAAGCAATTTAAAGCAATAGTCACACATTTTTTAAAATTATAACATAGTGGCAATTGTAAGTTCTTTGAGGCAGGGACTCTCCTTTACTATGTTTGTTTGTACAATGTCTAGCATGAGTTGGGGCCTCTAGGAGCTACCATAATACAAATATTGATAAGCAATTTTCTATTTCATAGCTTTAAAAATGTAGCTAGCTCCAACTCTCTCACTTTTGTTACATCATCTTTTATTTCACATTTCCTTTCCTATCATAGCTCATAATACATCTTTTCCAACCTTGTCTTCAGTATTTTCCCACTTACTCTTTTCTCTCTTTCCTTCCCTACTTTGTGTTCTCTACCCCTTGACAAGTTCTCTCTCCTTTCTTCAATCACTTGTCTCTCCAAAAAGCTCTCCTCTTTCCCTCTCTCAATAGTATACTTTTCTTTTATAGCTCACCCCATGATTCCCATTGGTCTCCCACTCTTTCTCACACCCATTCACCAACCTTCACATACCCACTCACACATACCAGAGGGCTTGAAATACTTACCAGTCCTCTACTAACCAAAGACCAATATAAAAGATTGGGGTCAACATCCAGGTGACAAGCTATCCCACGCCCTCAGCTGCTGGGAAAGAGAAACATTCTGGGATTCCTACCAGGGTGCCTGGACTTTGCTCGGGGACTGATCATTTATATCATCTGCCAGCTAGCTGGCAAGCCCTATCACTCTAATGTCTAAAAAGATAAGGAGAGATCTCTTGCTCTCTCTCATCCTCTCTCCCACTCTAAAGTCCACTGGATGCTGTGAGAGGCTGTCTCTCTACTACTTGTCTCTAGGGCTGCCAACTTTCTGACTGCAGAAAAACAAGCACCCTTGCCCTACCCACTCCTTCCCAAGGCTCCGCCCCTTCCCCGAGACCCCACCTCCCTCTCCCTCCATCACTCGCTCATTTTCACCGGGCTGGGGCAGGGGGTTGGGACACAGGGGGGTGAGGGCTCCGGCTGGGGGTGAATGCTCTGGGGTGGGACCAGAGTTGAGGGGTTTGGGGTGCAGGAGGGGGCTCCAGGCTGGGGGGTGGGGCTGAGGAGTCCAGAGTGTGGGAAGGGGCTCCAGGCTGGGGTAGAGTTTTGGAGTGTGGGAGGGGTGAGGGCTCTGGCTGGGGGAGCGGGCTCTGGGGTGGGGCCAGAAATGATGGGTTCAGGATGCAGGAGGGGGCTCCAGGCTGGGGCAGGGGGTGGGGTGCAGGGGTGGTGGTGAGGGCTCTGGCTGGGGGTGGGCACTCTGGGGTGGGGCCAGGGATGAAAGATTTAGGGTACAAGAGGGGGCTCAGCCGAGGGGTTGGGAGTGTGGGATGGGGCTCAGGGCTGGGGGAGGGGCACAGGAGGGGGTGCAGAGTGCAGGCTCCAGGCAGCGCTTAACTCAGGTGGCTCCCGGAAGCAGCCAGCATGTCCCTCCAGCTCAGGGGTGGCCAGGGGGCTCTGCATGCTCTCTCTGCCCTTAGGCACTGTCCCCGCAGCTCCCATTGGCTGCGGTTCCCAACCAATGGGAGCTATGGAGCCGGCGCTTGGGGAGAGTCCCTTCACAAGTGGGTCTTCTGGTCAAAAACCCTACTTGTCTCTCCTTTATTGAAGATTTTGCCCCCTTCTAGCTTCCTCCTACAGATTTAAAGAAATAGAATCTCACAGCCAGAAACATTCCTTTACAAAGAAATAGCATTGTCGTCAGTTTCTACAGAATCACTGGTGGGGGAAGACACCTTGCTCACCAGGGTGAAAGAGACAGTGGGTTTTTCAAGCCCTGCTTACAACCCCTTTAGAAGGATGACTCTGCTGCATGAAAGGGCTCTTCTTAGAAGTCAACACTGAGGTAGGCTGGCTTGTTGATTATAGCTCCCTAATAGGTGCTGAACACATTTAACTCCCAGAGGGACAAATTCCAAGTGTTTTACTTAGTTCTTACTCAGGAAAACTTCACTGTAAAAAAAAAAATAATAAAAAAAAAATCAAGTAAGGGCCTCAGGATTTTGTCCACTGACTTTCATGGGCATTACAGATGCTTGGCGCCTCTCAGGATTTGGCCCAAAAGGTGGAACAAGTCAGCAGGCACCTTTAAGTGGTCTGTTGTTTTGAACTACGCTATTTTTCAATTGGATGCCTTTGGTTACTGGGCAGATAGTGGAACTGTACAATGGCCACAAAGAAAATCAGAACTATTCAGATAGCAGAACAAGGACAGTCTGAGACAGAGCAGACCTCTCTGAGCTATCGTTGTCAGCGTAGGCTGGGGTGAATGCCCTTTGTACAGAGTTACTATTTGCATAGTATAGAATAACTGTTTGCTAAGCCGTGTTTAGGCACCCCCTACTACACTATGTACAAAGAGAGAGAACACACCAGCCTCACCTCAGAACTTAAATATTTGAAGAAAAGCCAGTGTGAGATAGGGAAAAAGAGTTGTCACCCCAACCATTTTTCTCCTCCCAATCAAGAAATCACTGTAGGTGGCACCCTTTTTGATTGCTGTATACGCAGTAATAAATTCCAGGCACAAGGCAAAATGTATGTCACACTTTTGGGGATTGTTTTTAATTCAGGACAGGTTATTATGTGAGTCCAGGGTGCAGAGCTCCCCCCGGAGTACACAGCAAAGCATTTCCTTGGAGAAATCATCCCGAGCTTTAACCTGACAGTTTTCATATGTGTTTCAGTACAATATCTTGACAGTTCCCTCTTTTATGGCAAGAGCCCTCTGCCTGTTTCACTCCTCAGATGTCCCCAGAGGCCAGGTGTGGTGGCACTATGGACCTACCGGTGTGTTCTGGAAACATGTACTGCTCTGAACTAGTAATAACATTTCCTTTTCTGTCTTTAGCCCTGAGAGAAGTATTTGCTCTACAGACTGGCTCTCTCCTCCTTCCCTCCCACCCACCCTCACACTGACTCAACAGACCCTATTTTACCTGTGCAAGACTGAAGTTAAGTTAATAGGTGCCACAAAATCCTTTGCTGCAGCAAGGATCTCATTAGGTGCCAGGCACCTCCAAATATTTCATTTTAAAACACAAATGCAAATTTATCCTGGGCCCTGGAGGGATCAAAGCCTCAAGAATTATCCCTGTTTGCAGTTCTGCTTCATCTCACCTTCTGAGCTCTAACCAAATCCACACAAGTGGGCTCTCTCCTCCTCTTCTTGACTTGTAATAGCATTGAGGCAAGAGACCACTGCACTCCCAGCACTACTGCAACACCTCCTTAGACATGGCATTGGAGGAAGCCATCTGCGCCTACCCAGCTCTGTCCCCAAATTTGTGTTTACTCTCTAGTCATCTCCTCCAAACAGGATTTTTAAGATTTCACAAGCGCACAAATAGAAGTGGATCTTCAGAGCTTACTCCTGCCTGTTGAAAGGTCCATTCATATAGACCCAGTGTCCTGAAAGGTTCAGATCCTGCAGCACATACATTTTGGATTTTTTATGCCAATGCATGTAGTGTCCTGGGAACATCAGCTCCAGATTCCTGACCAAGGGCCTGCGGGGTCTGTAGCTGCCATGTGCCCATTAACACCAGTTACCCTAGTGCAAAGAGGCCACAAAGCAGCTGCACAGATTTCCCCTGTTCAGAAGGCCCAAATCAGGAGCCACAGAGCACAGCCAGCTCAGAGTCATCATCCCCCATCCCCCCCCAACAGAGTCCCCAAGCACAAAGGGCTGTCCTACGGATAGAACGGGGCATGTGCAGAGCAGGAGGGAGGGAGAAATTGTGGCTAGGACATCCCCATACCCTCGTTATTTCTCCACTACACCAAGCCTATAAGAACATTTGGCAGTTAGGGTGCAACTCAGGTCTGCTCTAATCTGAGCCAAGGCTGACTGGTGCCCTGAAGCCCTGAAATCAGGTAGGTTCAAGCCACCTCCCCTCAGTATCCCTTGCAAATCTTTGGTTGTTCCAAGGAAAAGGCTGCCCCAGATAATCTATCAAAATTTTATGAGTGCAGTGAAGGTTGGGACAGGACTTCGGGAGTTAGAGAGCACTATATGAATACTTGAGCTCCTTTTCACACCTCACTGAGACTTGATTTAAGGAGCTACCAGTTACTTGGGACCCAACAATCAGACATCAAGAATCTTTCAGTGTATCCCTGAGATTTTGAATGGTCCAGATCACCTACCAAGTGCTAATGCAAATCCTGTTGCCTTTGGTGTATTTCATTTTGAGGCACTGACATCTCCCAGTTTTCCCATCAGGATTCTCCTCTGTTTCCAGGTCCCTATCACACAGCACCAGGACAGAATAGCCATTTGATGTGAAAGTGCCAACAGCCACCCTTAATTATAAATAATAATTTTAGAAAAATATGTTTTAAAAGTGTCACATAAGCAGAGAGGTAGCTACATTGAGGAGCAAGGGTCACTAATTAGAGCAAGCGACGAAGGGTCCTGTGGCACCTTATAGACTAACAGAGGTATTGGTGCATAAGCTTTCGTGGGTGAATACCCATTTCTTCGGATGCAAGCAGTGGAAATGTCCAGGGGCAGATATAAATGTGTAGGGAAAACCATACACGTTTTCCCTACACATTTATATCTGCCCCTGGACATTTCCACTGCTTGCATCCGAAGAAGTGGGTATTCACCCACGAAAGCTTATGCACCAATACCTCTGTTAGTCTATAAGGTGCCACAGGACCCTTTGTCGCTTCTACAAATCCAGACTAACACGGCTACCCCTCTGATAATTAGAGCAAGTCTGAGACATTACTAAAAATTCATCCCTCATATATTGACTTCTTGAGGGTACAGGAATGGAAAGAAACTGTGTCTAGGAAGCCAAGTGCAGTACTTCCTCTAATCAAATCAGATCATTTCAACTTTCCCTATGATTAAAACTCCTAGTTGAGACTCTCCAATAAACCATCTAAACAGGGGTTTGTGATAACTAATGCAAATTTATTTATCTAACAGGAATGTGAACTCAGATTTTATTCTCTACCCTACTGGAATGACAGTCCTATCCATAAACACTGACTACAGCAAAATCCTCTTCACCTCAGTCTACACCAAGTGAAACAGTGTTGCAACACCACTATATAGAACACCCTGAGCTGCTGCAGTACCTTGCACTCCCAGACAACACTACCACTATTTAGCACTTATAGAGTACATTTCATCCCTTGATCTCAAAGTGCTTTACAAAGATGGATATGGATTATTACACCATTTTTGAATGTGGTAACTGAGGCACAGAAAGGTTGTGACTTGGCTAGTCAGCCAGGAATAGAATGCAAGTGTTTTCAGTCCCAGTCCGGACAATACTGCCTACAGCTCTGTACAACAGGCAAATCAGGTATGTAATAAGCATTGGTTGTCTGAATTTGTTACAATGCCTGGTATAAACTCTGGGTGAACTGGTACAATCTACAATGTCCTCTCCCCAGTGTTGACAGGAAGGCACAAGCGTTGCCTTCATCCTGATTTAGCCAGTGATCTTAACTCCATCCTGCATTTAAGAGTCTTGTGTTTTTAAAACTACTCAAAGGCCCCTTCTTGCAGCCACAATGCTAGGATCTATGAGATAGGTGCCTCTGCAGTCTCACAATGCACTGGCACAACCACAGGGGGTGGTAATGGTGTGTGTGTGTGGACATGTCAAAATGATCTTGTGTAAAAAGATAAAAAAGTCTTACTAGATGGAGGCACTACCACACTATTATGAGACTAGGCAAGACAAACGACCATTTCCCACATTCACTGTTCCAACAATGGTTCCCTTGGTTAGTGTGGGCACTCTCTTATAGTGAAGGCACTTTTCTCATCCTCAGAACAACTTCAGTCACAGTGAAAGTTCATTGTAGCCTGGACTTCAATTGGCACATCGCAATACACTGACATAAATAAGAACTTTCATTCAACTTCACAACAAATGGGGTTCCAGGATAGCAAAGTCCATGATAACAAGGTTCACTGTATTAGTTTAGCAAACATACTTCCAAAAAGAAACAACTACTGAGAACCAGAGTGGGTTTGTCAGAGGAGAGAGAGAGAGAGAGAGAGAGACCACTGCATGTTACACTGATTGGAAATGTCACGGATCAGAGCTGCTGCATCTCTGACCCTCTCTCTGGTCTCTCCAGGTGCACCTCCTCGTGCCATCACCCCTCTCAGAGTAGAAGCCTGTGATTCTCCCACTCTTAGACCAGGCTACAGTACCCCATGTATCAACTGTTCTGACCCAGCAGGTCCAACCAGATTTAGGCACCTGAAGTTCTTCCCTTTTGCCAGCTGTGACTAGTGAATACAGTGACCCAAAGCGGACTTCTTAAAAAAAGGTATTGTTCAATCTTAAAAGTAGGAACAAAACATAATATAAGAGAAAGGATTTTTAAAACAATGAAAGCTCTACACACAGGCTGTGCTGGTGACGTGGCAGATCTAGCTGCTTAAGACATCCAGGAGTGTCTGAGTGCCCCAGAGAGGGGAAGAGTCCCTTTTTTATCCACAGTTCTTTGTTCTCCCTTCCTGAGCTTTTTTGACCCTGCTCATCCAAAACCAGTTTGATGGGAGGTTGAGCCAGTCCCCTCCAGGTCAATTGCTCCCACACTGCTTGTAAAAAAAAACCAAGCGTTTGTTTGAGGGATGCCTTATATCGAGTCCTTGTTTTTGCCATCCTGCTTGTTATTTCCAACAGCCCTATTAAACTAAACCAACATATTCATACAGTGAACATCCCTTAGAACCACCTGACAAACATATAGGACACATACTGTTCAAAAATTATTACAGAGCCGCTTCAAATCCATCACAGGGAAGAGGAAACTTTCCAACCAGTACATTCTTGGAATGACTCTGTCAAGCAAAGAAGCAGCTGTAATGGATTTTTGGAGAGGAACATACTGAGAGATCAAACGGCACTTTCCTTGCAGCAATCTGAGAAGGCCTCCAGTGGTCCATATTGTTTCTTATTGGCTCAAAGTATGGAAACATCTGGTGTAGTCATGGCTTATTTGATGCAGGGACCATTCTGCAGGTGTCACCAAACCTAGAGATAATTACTATGCATTGGTTTCAGGGGACAAGAAAGAAGGGAGAATAAATTGTAGAGTTGGCATTAACACATGGATGAAACACTTTGCTTCAAAACTTCAAAGCAGCAGCAAGTCAGCTGAATGAAGTTGGCACAATGGTGACAAATGAGTTTCATGACTGTGCTATTTTTACTGTGTAATACAGAAACTATAAAAGAACAAACATTGTATGTGTGTTTAATGCCAAACCTAAACCGTTGCTAACATTCTTGTTATGATCAGATTATAATGTCACCATCAGCACTTGCTGAAAGAGAGTTCATTTTTTCCCCTCTGCTAGTGTTTTCATTACTGGCATTTTACCAGACAGTTGTGAGAAAGAAAAGGTGAACAAAAACCCAGCCCAACATATTTAAGAGCATTTAACCATTCTGGCTCATTGACAACTTTAGTCTCTCCTGTGATTTTAAAGAGCTGATGACACCTTATGGAAAAACTTTTTAAAATATGGTACTGAAAAACAATTCCACCAATGTGTTATATTTTCTGCTTTATCCCTTCCCTCGCTTCTCACTGGTAGAAGTATTTACATGAAAACAAGACCTTGACTCTTTAAGAAGAGGTTAATTCAGATCTGAAATCCCCAAAAGCTTGTGGGTGTTTGGATCCAGCCCATTATAAAGACAGGAGAGAGTCATAAATTTCAGATCCAGCTTTACTCTTTAAAGTTAACGAGTGGTACTGGGAGCCAATATTTTTGTTCAGACCCCGCTCTATTCCCAAAAGGTCATCCGCTCCCATGTTAAATCTGTTTGGGATGTCACAGGTGGCTGCTATTGACGGGACTTTCCCACCACAAAGAGGGAATTTTGATGACTCTTCAAATGGGAAAGGAAAAAAAAAAACCTCTTGTTTTCATGTAAATGTCTCTAGTAGCAGGATTGTTCTGAGATAACCTGGACTTGATTCTCCTCTCACTTACACATACACTGACATAACTCCATTGACTTCTGTTGACCAACGTAAATAAGATCGGACGTTGACAATAATCTTTAAAATTACTAAAATAAACTGGAAAAAACAAACCAGTATGTGCTATTCTACTGCTGATTGGCATCCTTCAAATGTGGTAAATTTTATTATGTTTCTCTATATTCAATACACAGAAAAAAGTCATTTCAATCCCGACACACAAGCTTCCACTGTTATGTGACAGTGGAAAAGAAATAATCGCCCTAAATCTCCTTCTCTGTGCATTACAGCACGTGCAAAAAAAACCCTCATCTCATAAAGGTTCCAGATGTAACATAATTACAAAAATAATAATTCACACTTAAACATGGCCACAGTCGAGTGGCCTTCAGGCTCCCTGGCTTATATACACAGCTAAAGCAATGGAAATATTTGGTTGTTACCTTCTTTGGGAATGTACAGAAAGGAGGAGAGCTAACCTTTCACTGACCTTAACCCTATCTTTACAAAATTATGACTCTTACCTTCAGGATTCTGAAGCAAGGTAGGGAAGGGAGACTAGTATGCAGATTCCCATCCTGCTCCAAGAAACCTTTCTTCAGTGGTTATACTGGTGACTGTGTTTCCTGAAGAGGGCTGAAGGATCCATGAGTGCTAACAGTTTGCATTTCATTGTTGCTAAGTCATGAGACAAAGATAAAAATGCAAAAGAAGCTGAAAAAGAAAAACCTTGGGGGTTTTGAGTTGACTCCTACCAAACGGACATAAAAAAACTGAAAAACACTGATCTTGTACAGTTGTTAAAGAAGCATCCAGGAGTCTGCAATGACAGCTTCTAAGGGTCAGATTCCCATCCCTTTACTCTGTATATCAGCACCTTAGATTACTAGTAATCCCATTGACTTCAATGAGGCTACTCAACATGACTAAGGGGATGGGAATTTAGCCTCAAACCACCAAGTGTCCTTCCTGTTGGAAACTTGCAGTGGCAACACACAGCAGAATCCCATCAATCAGGAAGTGCTGGAAGGGGAGGAGGGAATAGCCATCATCTCCATTAACAGGTGTGCCCAAGTAGCAGACAACAATTTAATTGCAATGCTGTTGTTAGACAACTGCTGAGCCCATCAGGTTATTGCAAAGCCCCATGGAAATAGGAGGAGACACTGTGTGCATTGGGACAGGGATTGAAACTGTTACCTTCCGGTGCCGGGGCAGGGACAAGCGGCGGGCACATGGCATAGCAGCCCAGCATGTGTGGCTGGAAAGCAAGGGGCAAACACCCAGCAGTAAAGAAATTCATCCCATTTCTGCACATATCATAGCTCTGGAGAAGAGCAAATAGAGCGAGCATGAGAATGACACACCAAAGGCCTCATCTGCACTAAATCACCTAAAGGCAAAACCTGCAAACAGAATTACTTATCATCCCCATTAAGTGGCACTCATTAAAGATTTTGCCCTTACATCAGTTCGCTGGGAGACGTCCAAGTTAAACATGTTCTAACTAAATGAAGTATACTGTGAAGCAAAGTGCGCATGTCCCACATTTGACACATCATAATAGTCCCCACCATAGCAACCAATTACATTTCACAGATAGAGGGGGAAGATTTTAGGCTAGGAACAGGCAGCGGGCACCAAATGAAATACACAAAAATAAAAATTCTGGGCTTGATTCTATACCGCCTGATGCCTTGTGTAGTCATTTATACCTCTGCAAAGTGGGTATAAAATGCTACCAAATCAGCCAGCTAGTGATTCGCATTAACTTTGCACATGTGTAAATTGATTGCACAAAATGCTGGGCAGTGAAGAATCAGGCCATTCCTTACAAATAAAAGGTCCTTAGCAACAAATGAGGAGGGAAAAACAGCACAGAAGATACAGGATGTGTAATTCAAATAGTTTTGGAAAACAGTCAATTTAGAAAGGTTACCATGAGCCCGCAGCTGCTCTTTAATAGAAAATCTGCTTCTGAACTCCCATCATTGTCAAACCATAACCCTGTCAATAATATAAAAGGGTGCAAAAAATTATGACCAGATCAGGACGTTAGTTTCCTTTCTGGGCAGGAATCCCAGCATAACAGATACTTATGCATATTCTGTCCTCATTTTATCTAATTACAGACATCTCTCTAGGGAAGGGGAGGGGAGAAGAGGTTTGATTGCCTGATTTTAGGTCACTTACGCAAGGAGTTTCTGGGATATGCATTGATCCAAAGAGTGCTATAATATTGCTATAATATTCAAAAAGTTCCCAGAGTCCTCTTGTAAAAAATCATTCTTTTCCATTACACAAGTTGTTGAAGTCAGCCAATAGGAGAGTTAGAACATGTGCTACAATAAATCAGTACAAAGTGTTTGAAAGGCCAGTACATTGATTAGCCAACAATATCATTTTTTCCTAAGACTCATCTACTATAAACATCCGCTCTTCCTATATTTTTACATACAATCTAGTACACAAACACACCATCTAGTCAGAATAAAATCAATATAATCAAAAATTAGAATAAAGGTCATTTCATAAAATCAAAAATATGCCACTCATTTAGCTTTTTAATTAATGACTGTAATTCTGGTGAAAGATGCCAGGATGCCATACTGTCATATGTATTGTTAAGAGTCAAATTCAGACCTGGTCTAAGCAACTCCATTAAATGAAATGGAGTTGCAACTGCTTACACCAGGTTGAATTTGGCCCCAAAGTCCTCAGTATTTCCACAGACCGGTACAGCACTGCAAGCTTCCCATTGTCACAAAATGCCTCATCCCTGCCCAGAGGAACCATCTTTAAGGCTAGGTCTGTATTCAGTCTTTGTCTTCTCATATAAGGTTGCCCACAGGGTGGTCAGTTAGTGCTAAGTAGGATAGCGGCTTTCATGATGCAGGTGCTTATCCACTAGAAATGGGACCCAAGACCATCAACACATTCTAGACATGATACTACATATTCTACCTTCTTTAATAAATATTATAGCCCAACCTGTGCTCTGCTGGTAGTGCTGTATGCAGGAGAGCCAGGTTCGAGTCCCAGCCCTGGTCTCTCAGTTTCTAGGTCAATAAACATCTGGCGTCCCTATCACCGCCATCTTTCCAACTAAGGAGCTCTGGACAGAAGTCCCTTCAGACCAAGTCAATATCAACCACTGAATGGTCAGCATCCTCAGTGAGGCCTTCCAACCTCCTACCCCTAAGGAATGTTTCCACAGCTCTCCCAGCAAGCTGGGAGACCATGGGACTATCAGTTGAATCAAGCAGAGGTAGTCTTCACATTTCAGAGGCCATCCTTTGCCATCCACGATGGCTGGATGACATCAGACACCCATCCCACACAGGCATCATACCCCATAACACATCAGAACAGAAGATTATGGAGGCACCTAATGTATTTGGTGGCTTCTACGCTGTCCAAGCAGCAGCATGAAAACTAACCTAACCTTGCCCATCCCAAAGGGTGACTTTCAGACTGCCGTCTGATTGCAAGACCCGTAGCTGAGGCCTCTTTACACAGCTACGCACCTGCCCTGTGGTCAGGGAATAGGATCAGCCCTAATTCAAACTCCTGAGTGACAGAACTGGACAAACTGTCAGCCGACCGGGATGAGGTCAGTCTAGCCTAGTGGATGACGTCAGAGCCATAGTCAGGAGCCAAAGCCAAGGGTCAAACCCGAAGGCAGTAACAAGATACCAGAGCTGAGGGTCGAGCCAGAGTCCGTAGTAGGGAGCCAGAGCCAAAGGTTAAACTGGAGGTCAGGAACTGGAGCGAGTAGGGTATCGGGCAAGGAGGATTCAAGGCAGGGGCAGGACAGAGCAAGATTGAGTGCAAAGCAGGAGAAGCACAAACCAGGTCACACAGGAGCAGGCACAGTGGCAGGTATGAGCGTTGAGAAGCCAGCAAGCTGCTGCTGCTTCTGGCATAAGAACCAGTCTGCTGGCCTCTGCAGTCAATCAAGTTGCGTGGTTAATTGGGTAGCCTACTGCAGACCAGCTGACAAGGCTGCCTGGAAACTAGCTCTGCTGCAAGCCCTGATTCCTGACAGTATCCCCCCCATCTAGCGGCCTCAGGACCTGGCTTCTCAGGGTAAGTTGGGTGGAATGCATGCAAGAGATCCAGGGCATAGATCTGTTCTGCAGTTCCCATGAACATTCATCTGTGCCATACCAATCCCAGTCAATTAGATATTGTAGTTTTCCTCAAAGCCAGTGAGAGTCTAGAATCTGCCAAACCATGTATTCTTGGCTCTGAGCAGTTATAGGCAGAGGACGGGGAGTAATCCAGCGTGGGAAGGGATTTTTGACTAATGGTTTTAGAAAGGAGACATGGAAGATAGGGTGAATCTTGAGGCAATCTGATAGCTGTGACTTACAAGTAACCAGATTAATCTATTTCATGATCTGGAAAGTCCCCAGGTATTTACAGTCCAGTTTTGCAGAGGGGCAAGTTGATCGAAGATTCCAGGTGGACGACCAGACCTTGTCCCCTACCCGAAAGCCAGGTGTTGGCTGGCAGGACCGGTTGGCATACCATTTGTAGCTAGCTTTGGCAACGCCTAACTGCCTCTGGAGTTCTTGATGTACCTGCTGGATGTGGGTTCTGAGTTTGGTAAAAGTGGCCATCAATGCTTTAGAGGGGATCTCTGGATGAGCACAAAGATGGAAACCACAGTTAGCAAAGAAGAGAGTCTGCTTGGTGGAGGCATGCATAGCATTGTTATATGCAAACTCGGCATGAGGGATTAGGGACAGCCAATCATCCTGAGGACAGTATAGGAAGAAATGTAGGTACTGTTCAAGGACCTGATTGACACACTCTGCCTGCCCATTGATGCTGGGGTGATAGGCTGTTAAGATTAGGTCTTGATACTCAGAAATGTAGAAATTCTTGCCAGAAGCAGGAAGTAAACTGGGATCCTCAGTCAGACACCATGCCCATAGGTAAGCTGTGAAGATGAAAGATGTTGCTCACAAACAGGTAGGCTATCTCCTGAGCAGAGAAAAGCGCACAATGTGGAACAAAATACGCCATCTTGGTTAAGTGATCGACCACCACTAGAATGTAGTGTGGCCTTGGGAAGATGGTAATTCCACAATAAAGTGCATGGAAACAATGGCCCAAGGCCGAGGTGGAGTAGGTAAGAGCTGGAGGAGACCCAGCAGTCGTGACCAGGGGGGTCTTGATCCAGGCACCATGGTTACAAGACTCTACATAGGATGCAACACCTCTGGGTCTCAAAAAGTTCCTGGAAACCAGGTCTCGGGTCTTGGAATGGCCAAAGTGGCCTGCTAGCAGAGTGTCATGGCAGAGTTGTAGAACTCTAAGCCAAGTGGCCCCTTCGGGTACATAGATATGTCCCTCGTGGTATAGGATCCCATCCTGGAATGTGAAGCCTGTGAAGGTCTGGTCCTGGTCTAAGGTGTGACAGTTTGGATGGTAAAGGGGTCACTAGGTAACTGAGAGCAGATGGAGGATAATAGGTCAGAGATTATGGTGCCAGAAATTAAGTTTGAGGGTTTAAGAATCTTGGATGTAGTCTTCTCACTGGGTTTGTAGTACTGATCCTTCCATGACAATGCATCTGCCTTCCTGTCCCTTATCCCCAACCAGTGCATGACCACAAACTCAAATTGTGCAAAGAGACACCAGCATGCCTGCTGCTTGTTCAGGTGCCTGGCCATTTTTAGGTATTGCAAATTTTTATGGACTGTCATGACTTAGACTGAGAACCTAGCACCCTACAGAACATGGCGTCATTTTTCAAAGACCAGCAATTCCTTGTCCATGATATCCTTGTTTATCTCAGTGGGAGTGAGTTTTCATATGTAAAAAGTACACGGGTGAAGACGGTCATTGGGAGCAGCTGGTTGGGAAAGGACTACCCCTGGTGCAAAGTTTGAAGCATCTACCTTTACTGTAAACCACCTGGCAGGGTCTGGATGGATCAAGATGGGAGCAGTGGCGAATTTCTGCTTCTGATTATCAAAGGCAGCCTGTGATTTTGGGGACCATGAAAACCGGTCTCTCCTTCTCAGCAAGACTGTAAGAGGGCTGGCCAAAGCAGAAAATTCTGGGATAAAATTGTCTATAAAAATTAGCAAAACCCAAGACGTGTTGGATTCCACGTACATGCTTCGGTACCACCCAATTTATGATGGCCGCCACCTTGCAAGGGTCCCTTTCCAGTCCCTGGGGTGAGATGATATATCCAAGAAATTCAAGGGTGTCTCAATCGAACTCACATTTTTCTGGCGTGGCATACAAGGAATTCTGTCATAGTCTTTCAAGAATGCTACGCACATGTTGGTCATGAAGAGCTGGGTCTTTGGAGAAAATCAGAATGTGATCAAGGTAGATAATGACAAAGTGGTCCAGCATATCTCGGAATATATCATTCATAAAGTTTTGAAAGGTTGCTGGGTCAATTGCATAAGCTGAATGGCATGATTAGATATTCATAGAAGCCATATCATGTATGAAAGGCAGTCTTCCGCTCATCTCCATCACACACACACACGCCAGGTTATAGGCCCCATGCTGCACTAACTTTGTGAAAATACAGGCCCCACAGAGCCAGTTTAGGAGCTCATTGATAATGGGGAGTGGGAAGCGGATCTGTATGGTCACTACGTTCCAGATCCAATAGTTAATACTCCGCTGCAAAGAGCCATCTTTCTTCTTGACGAAAAAGATTGGAGTGCCTGCTCGGATGTGGATGGGCAGATGAAACCCTTGAGTTATCCTGCAAGTAAAGGTGGACAGCTCAAAGCTCAGGTTCGGAGAGGGCATATGTCTGACTGAATGGGATCTTAGCTTCAGGCTGGAGATCGAATGGGCAATCGTAAGTCCGATGTGCAAACAGGATGTCCACCTTGCCCGTGTCAAAAACGTCAGCAAATTCATGGTGTTGGTGAAGGATCTTGGACCTAGTCAGCAGTGCTGCAGGGGGCACTGGGGCTTCTAACAGTCTTGTTGTCTGGAGATTGGGATCTTCCAGAGGACAACATGTACAGCAGAGTCCGCTGGTGTGTTTCTCAGATCCTGGGAGGAGCACGATAGCCGGCAATGCCTAAAATTAAAGTGTAGGTCCCCTTCCGCCAGTGAATGTGGGGTCATAGGTGGTAAATCAGGGTGTACTTAGGAAAACAGGTGCATAAGGGGCCTGGATTAATCCAAATTGTAGTGTTTCCTGATACCATTTGCTGACGACCCCTAGCTCTGCATCTCTCACCTCTGACTGAGCAGAGCAAAAGAATGAAATACTCAATGGCTAGATAAGCTTGGGGCTTAGAGCTTCTCTAAATACAGAAGTTGTTCTGGCTTAAACTAAAGTTGTGATGATAAACTGAGTTAGTTGAACCATTAATGGTATGATCTGGTGGATTACAGTCCTGAGGAGAGAAGAGACCCATCAATAGTCTTGAGCAGCTCTGGAGAGTCCTTGCGCATGATGGAAACCGTATAGGTATTAGCAAACTTTAAGTCCATAAAGTTACCCAAGGCCCCCGAGTTGACTAGGGCCTATAGGGGGATTTCAGAGTTTACCAGTAGTTGAATTAATAGAGGTATTCAGAGTTGTGTTGAAAACTGATACACAGTTCGTGCAGTGCCGACTGTGACCCAGGGGTGCAGGGAACCACTGGAGAGGGAAGAACACTAGCTCAGCCCATACCCACTTCTAAGGGCTGGGAACCTGATATTTCCCGGCCCCAGTTTCACCCAAGTCTTTGCTGGATACATCAAGGCAAAATGGCCGGGTTCCCCATAATCCAGGCACAAGCCTAAATCCCAGTGTCAGTGCTTCTCTGAGTCAGAGACATGTAAGCAAACCTGGTTGGCTTGCATGAGCTATGATGCCAGGAAAGATCTGCATGTCTGGGGTGTGAGGAGCTCGGGAAATGGCAGCTTCCAGAAAATCAAGGTATATTTACGATGCCGCTCCGTGAGGTGATCGTTGATTCAATCAGGTTGTCCAAACCGAGCAGAGGCTCCACCCGTGCAAACTCATTCTTAATCTCCTTGTGTAACCCCAGGCGCAAATAGTGGTGCTGTGCCTCCTCATTCCACCTGGTGTCAGAAGCCAAATGATGAAGTTCAGCAGCATAGTTGGTTATGGGCTAGCCTCCCTGCCGTGAGGCCTGAAGGGTTACCTTGACAGTCTGCACACGGTTGAGGTCACAAAAGATGATGGACATGGGTTGAATGAATTCCTCTAATCATTCCTAGAGTGGGATGGACTGTTCCAGGAGCAGGGAAGCCCAGGCCAAGGCCTCCCTGGTCAACAAACTTAAGATGAGCTCTTCCCCGGCCCCCCCCTCCCCCGGCTCTGGTCCATGGCAAACGATCAGGGGCGTAGGAGAAACACAAGACCACACTGGTTCAGGAACCTCCAAAACTTGTCCCGATCTCTGTCAAATTGATCGGGCAGAGGAATCTTTGGCTCCAGGTGGGGCAAAGTAGGAGGAGCCAGCAGAGCAACCTGCACCTGCAGGGCCGCATTCTGCGATCGCAGGGCGGTCACTTGCACCTGCAGGTTCTGGATGGCATCCGTTAGTTCTGGTGGTGCCTTAGTTTGGTCCATGTTAGCACCAAGAGCCCCTGACCCCAATTGCAAGGTCGTCTCAATCAGTCAGCCGATCAAGACAGAGAGGTCTAGCCTAGTGGTCAAAGCGGGCATAAGCCTAGTGGTCGGAGCGGACGGCAGGCCCAGTGGTCAGGGTCAGAGCCGTAGTCAGGAGGAGCCAAAGCCAAGTGTCAAACTGGAGGTCAAGACCTGGCACAAGCAGGGTATCAGGCAAGGAGGGTTGAAGGCAGAGACTGGACAGAGGCAAGACTGGGTGCAAGGCAGGCGCAACAGGAACCAGGTCACACAAGAGCAGGCACAGTGCGTGTATGAGCACAGAGAAACCAGAGAGCTGCTGCTGCTGCTGGTTTAAGAGCCAGCCCGCTGGCCTCTGCAGCCAAGCAGTTGCATGGTTAAATCAGGCAGCCTGCTGCAGGCCAGCTATATGGATGAGGCTGCCTGGAGACTAGTACTGTTGCAGGCCCCAATTCCTGACATGACCCCAAACTACTGAAATGGTGAGTAGTTTGGGGCTTGAACATGGAAACGGCGCCAGGTGAATTTTCTGAGCGTATTTTTTGGGCACATGAACCTTTCACTGAACGTCAAAGCTAAGCTTTTTTACTGTCTCTGAACAAACAAGAATTTGGAGTCCAAGTTTGGTGCTTGCATTTTGGTTTGACAATGAAATTTGTGACAAATCCTCACAAACATATCTGCAGTGCAAAGAGGTTCTCCAGCTTTTATTATGCCTTGAATCATAGTGCAAGAGAAAGATCCTCTCTTCCCAACATCTTAATCCTCCTTTGTTCTCAAAATGATTCATTTGGCCAATCACCTGGAAGAGCTCTCTGATCTGCTGGTGCTGCAGAGACCATCGTTTAAGAACCATGGTCAACTTAATGAGTCTCACTGATTCCATTTTTAGTCTCAATTTTGTAAAGAAGCCCAAAAAACTCTACAAACCAAAATGGACACAGAGGTTTATTGAAACCCATGCAGACTGAAACCAATACATTTCATGCAACTTTACTGCCAATGCAAATCCCTAACAACACACTCAGCACCTGAGATGGCCTCTTTATAAATATTTTTTTTAAAAGAACAAAAGCAAAGGGCCACGGCTTACAGCCCTGAAATAGATGTGTCTGAGGCAGAAATCTGACAGGTCCTGATTGATAACCATGCTGGAGGGGGCTGCTACAGAACACTGCAGCCCCATAAGCCTGCTGCAGCAGAAAGGGTCATGTGTCTGCTAAAGCAGTACATGGACATGGATAATTGACAGGGAAAGTTTAAGAGAGGTGGAATTAATGCAAAGAGCACAGAGCTCAGGTGTGCGATTCTGTTACCAAGGCAAAGAACCATTCAATTGGAATTGCAATCCATTTTCAGGTCAGAGCCTTTCCCAAAGTCACAGCACCAGCCCAACACACGTCCCTCCCCCTCTTCCAGACAGGACAGATGAGGCTAACCACCCGTGCCAACTGCCCCTTAGTTTCATACCAGAGATAACCCAGAGAAATACACAAGAATTTGCTGACCAGCCTTCAACTTTGTGTGGTGGTTGCTTAGCAATGGGTAACCTTGAAGATATATCACGAGACAGAGGAGCCAAAAAGTGTATTTTGTGGATAAGCTGGTTATGAAAACAAGACCAGAAAGTAAATAATGAGGGGGCGGGGGGGAAATCTATTTTCAGATCCACTCAGTGGAACAAATAAAGTCCTAGACCAGTTGCATTTGCAAGTTAGCAAGACAAATTAAGAGCACAGGGAGCAGGTTTCTTCTTTTCCACTAATTTTACACTAGTGTAATGCCACTGATGTCAGTGGAGTTACTCTGTATTTACACCAGCACTTGTGACACAAGAATCAGCCCCACAGGCTTTGTTGTTGTTTTTTCTTTAAACTTAACTGTGCTGTGGAGGATGGTAAGAAAGAGACAGCATCAGTCATGGGCTATATGACAAGGGTGATCTTATGCAGTGATGTGCTGCCAATATTTTGAAACGAGGCACCCACAAATATGTTCCTTTTAGCTGGCAGATAAACTTTGTGGCCCAGGCATGCTTTTGTCTACAGACTGAGAGGACTAGGGCCTGGGAATCTATTCATTTGTTCTGCTGTTTAAACAAAAATGTTCCCTTTTAACCATAACCAAGGGAGGCAAACAACATCACTGGGTAGATAACTTAGTTGTAAATGCACTTGCTAGACATGTTTGTATTTTGTTCCAAATTTTGTTCCAATAACATTAATGTTTCAATAACATTATTCTAGAATTCCATCAGTTCAAGTCAAAGCAGAATCTGACCCACCAATATATTGATAGTATCCCACAGTATTCAGTGCATGTATTTTGAAATGTGGAGTGAAAGGGGGCCCAGAGGGTATCATATTTGGGGAGATTTTTTTTTTTAAACTCACATGATATTTGGTGCAATCTGCTTCATTACAATGGCAAAAATATTTGCACCTCAGAAGCATCTATGCACCAGGGACAAGTTATCTCTGGCAGAGATGGTTTAACAATATCTAGAGAGGTAGTGAACTCCATCAGAGGCAGGAAGATAGCCTTAATCCTCCATTTAACTTAAGCCCCCTCCAGCACATCATTGGCCTACTACGTAAAGCACAGCCCTGGAAGAAAATAAAATGTGGCTGCTAAATTCTTGGCTCTGCCAGTGATTCACTACAGAGTCTTGGGTAAGGCATTTAATTTCTATGTGTCTCAGTTGTCCCATCTGTAGAATGAAGAAAATAATATCTCCCTGCCTCAGAAAGGTGTTGTGACATTTACTTCAAGAATGTTTTCAAAATGCTTTCTGATCCTGGGAGGTTAGTGTCAAAAATTAATATTCTATGTGACAGACGTTCACTAATCCCTTTTGTACTGTACCTCCTGCAATACTCACTGCAGGATATGCACAGAGAAAATTCCAGCTGAGAGAAACTTAGCACAGCTGCTACTAGCTCAGTTTGAAGAAATCTCCCTTTGTAGAGCTATACCCAGTGGACAAAGGGAGTCATCTTATATTAAAGAGACCCAGTCAACTTGCATACATTGATATATAGAGAATTAACTTGGTTTTAAAATATCCATATTCTAGTAATGCCTCCTTTAAATAGTTTGTTCTGTATGGGAGCTACAAGTGATCAATACCTCCGAGAGCAAAACAATACTGAAAACAAGGTTATAAATGGCTTGTTCAAACCACACAGTGAGTCACCATCCAGAACCAGAACTCAAGGGACTCCTGCTTCCAGCCCCATGCTCTAGGCACCAAAGTTGCCTCATTTTCTACATTGAAAAAGAACACAAAAGTGAATCTTGCCCTGTGACAAGGCTCCAGTTGCAAAACTGAAATCCATCACACAAACTCCCTCTTCTCCCACAACTAACAGTGGCAAATCTTAAGTAACCCACCCTCCCGTTCCAGAATCCATTAAACCCTCCTCCTTATTCTGTCTGAGGGACCTGAAAAAATTATTTTGTTGGAGGGAAATAATTCAGGAAGACCATGTGAGCAAGAAGTAGGGTGACCAGACAGCAAATGTGAAAAATCGGGACAGTGGGGTGGGGGGTAATAGGAGCCTATATAAGAAAAAGACCCAAAAATTGGAACTGTCCTATAAAATCGGGACATCTGGTCACCCTAGCAAGAAGAGGCACAAACAACAAATAAGGCAGATATAAATCCAGATAAAATATTAAAATCGTTAAGGGGTTGCTGCTCCCTGAAGGTTGGAAAAAATGAAGACAGTTAATTAAAAGCAATCTCTGCACAGTGCTGAGCCAGCCTGCCCTGATAAATCAGCGACTAGGACTGCAGTTGTAGAGGTCAATGGAGTAAGGAGGTTGGGAAGGGGAGGGAAGAAAGGTGAGAGAAGAGAAAACATTTAGCTCAAACTACCAACAAAAATGAATTAGAGTCAATGACAAAAGTTTCCTAGATATTTCCCTTCCCAGAGATTGTGGGTTTGATTCTAATTTCCTTAACACCTATTTCACAATAATACACCAGTGATCTCAATGAAGTTACTCCACACCAGTAGGAGAGCAGAGAGAGAAAAAACTGAGGTCTCATTCTACCTGAGTGGTGGTAACGTCACTCTCATCAGCATGATATCCAAGCACCATACAGAACTGTCAAGTTCCCCAGGCTGGCACATCCCAGGTGACCAAGAAATGAAAGGTTGGGGAGGGTTTGTTTATCACCAGACACTGGGAAGTTGCAGCAGAGGCATTCCAATACTGCCCAAACTGCAGTCAAACTACTGGAGAGCGGAGAAAGCTCATTCTGAAGTATCAACACCCTTTTCTCACTCCTGCCAGGTCTCTCAAACTGTGCAGGCCCAAATATAAGAGGCACTGACCTGTTTATTTAAACTGTTATTGATTTGTTGACGTTAAATATTAAACAAGTATATGTTGATAAACTGACAAGTAAAATGAAAACGATAAGAAGCCCATAAAATTCAAACCAGGAGTTTTCTAAACATCCTAGGTTTTAAGAAAATAAACCACAAGCAATGAAGTTAAACATGTAGCTAAAAATGGGTTCACATTATCATTTCCAATATTGCACACTGGTGTATAATGTAGAACTAGTTATAATTTATTTGAAAACTACATAGTATATCTATATATATAGCTACAGTCATTAGTTGTTTTATTCACAGTCAAGAACACAGGAGTTTAACAATAATGCAGATTCTGATCCACTGGTGTTTCAAATCTCCCTTTTTCAGGCTGCAGAAGTCAAAAAGAGCTAGTATAATCATACATAATCGTAGAGTATATTTTATTCCCATCACTTACCAACCACTAGCTAGAAATAATATTGAGGCCAAAACAATTCAACACAACAAATTCAGTTCTCCAAGTCATGAGTTTCTTTCTTTAGGCCGGAGTTCTCACAGGAAATGGAAATGTGGCTATTATTTTCCCCTGATATAAAATATTTACTTTGCATTTCCATATAGCCTTCATGACAGCATGGTCCAGTGGATACGTAACTAGAGTGGGACTCAGGACACCTGGATTCTATTCCCAGGTCTGTACTTGATCTGGTGTGTGACCCTGGGCATGTCATCTTACTTCTCTGTGCCTCTGTTTCCCCTCCCAGCCTTTAGTCTCTCGTTTATTTACAATGCAAGCTCTTCAGAGCAGGGCCTGTCTTGTTATGTGTTTCAGTGCCTAGAACATTGGGGCCCCTATCTTGGCTGCAGCCTTTAGGTGTTGCTTAAATAATAACTTGATCACAGCTCCAAACAGCCTGGCCTTTTAAAAATGGCTCCCCAGACAGAAAGGCAGGAGGGTAGAAGCTGTAAGTTAGGAGGATTCATTTAACATAGTTAGATTTAACTTTTGTCAAGAGTCAACATGTTCGTGCCCATTTATAAAGATAAACTACAAGAGAACAGCAAGTTTGTGTAAGACGGGTAAAATGAGAGATGTAATGAAGTGTTATTTGACTCCACTGTTGCTTAGGCTATGTCTATACTACCACTTATATCAGCATAACAGGTCACTTAGGGGTGTGAATAAACCATCCTTCTGAGCAAGATAAGCTACACCAACATAACCGCCGGTGTGGACAGCACTATGTTGTCAGGAGAGCTTCTGCCACGGACAAAGCTACGTCCGCTTATTGGGGGTCGGGGGGTGGATTAATTATGTCAACAGAAATGCTTTCTCCCATCAGCATAGAGCAGCTACACTAGAGATCTTATAGCAGCTCAGCTGCATCAGTATTGCTGCAGCACGGTAAGCTCTCTAGTGTAGACATGGCCTTAGGGTGGGAATGCAGATGTAATCTTAACGGGAACTACACAAAAATGAGAAGCTAGTTAAACAGAAACTAAAAGGAAGAGTCACAAGATTGAAACACACCTGCAAACTGCATGGAAACGTCACACAATGCACAGTCAACCTGTGGAAGTAGTTGCCAGGGGATGTTGTGAAGGCCAAAAGTATAACTGGGTTAAAATTTAAAAAAAGAAAAGCTTGTCTACCCAGAGAGTTATTTCACAATAGTCATTCCAGATTAACTCCATATGTGGATGCTCTTATTTCAGAATAAGAGCATCCATACGTGGAGATACACAGGCATAGTTAATCCACTTTATATTCACACCCTCCCTTATTCTGGATTACTTTTCATGTGTAGACAAGCTACACTGAGCTGGATCAGTTTTGTTCCAGTATCTTCTTTCACGAGGTCTTGCAAACCATGTGACCACACCATTACAAGACAGACAAACACACGCCACCCTTCCCCACCATAAGAATAATGGTGTTGAACCCAGAGTCCCCATCAGCACCTGAGTGGGGAAGGGGGTGACTTTCTACAGCTACTGCCCAGCAGAAAGAGAAATCAATGACTTGGGATTTGGCAGGCAAACCCTGCAGATCACAGCCACCCAGTGCAGAGTCATCAGTATCCCTTCCCTGCCATGCTGTTGCTGTTCCAATCACTCCCTGGGAAAGCCTCCTCCAGACAGTGCTCCAGTGGCAGCAAAAGCTTCCATGTGGCTACGACTGCAACTCACTGACCACACGCGGTTCAGGCAGGTAGAGTGAAAATTGAGAAGCATACTGGCATCCTCCTGTTATTCCCATAGTGGAGGAGATGGGTGTGTCGGGAAGGATATCTGCCAGCAGCCCTCAGGACACTATATTCTTCTTCCTTGTGGCATATGCTGGGAATCTGTGGTTAAAACAGGTTTTGTCAGGAAATAAACCATTTTTTCTTAATTTACCTGTGTTTCTAACAATTTTAGGTTATTAAAGCTAAATGAAAATGCTGTGTGTTTGCTTATTAAGTGTCACTCAGCAGAGACAGTGAAACTAGATTGATCAGTTTCACTTATTTAGTAGAATGAGTTTCTGGTTCTTAATAGCCCAGTGCTCTTGAATTAGGTTCATAAACTGCAGGAAAAAGTTTAAATCCAAAGAGAATTAAAAAGGAAGAAGAAAAATATCACTGGAAAGTTTTGTAAAAAGGAAGTTGCCTTATATTTTTTTCATATTCTGTTTTGTAATATCCTTTTCCAAAAAATAAAACCTAAATGTAGAGCATTAACTAAGTTGACAGTGACCCTTTAATAAAACTGAAAGCCTGATTGTCCATACAGGGAAAAATTCACCTCGGTGTAACAGGCTAATACATCAGTAAAGTCCTACTTAAATCTTCGGAATAAGCCTTGAGGGTTGTATAGGCCCTGTGCTGATTCTTTGCACGGCGGTGAGTTTCACTCAGACAAGTCTTTTCAGATCAGAGATTTCTCTCAGAAAGACCCTTCAAGCCCCTAAAATACAGAGTTGCTTCTTGCCCAAGGCAACTGCACATATAGACATTCAGATACCAGGGTGATGAGCACCGAATAAGGATCAAGCCTGATAAAATAGATTTATTAGGCAAATAGAGCTGATCATAAGTAAATAAGAAAAACCCATTCCCAGCAAATGGTGTGAGATGGGGCTATCCTAAGGCAGTTTATTTCCTGCTGAGAGAAGCCTGGGGCTATATCATTTCTGCCTTCCCCTGGGACAGCCAATTGTCATTAATTGCGGAGGACAGATTTGCAAGATGGACAAAACGTTAATTTGAAAGCAATCTCAGAATACAACGCTCACTGTATTTTAAGGTTGGGGAGCATACATTTTCAACACCACACATGGGGGATTAGATACATTACTCTTGTTGCTGCTAACCAGGGCTCAGAGTGAAGACAGAATGCCATTCTCCTTAGTCTTCTGGGTCACTGTATAGGCTATATTAAAAACTTTTATAATTTAAGCCCATTTAACAGTTGTTGTGAATCTACTCCAGTAAGTGCATTCTGAAAATGAGCCCCTAAATCTGACATTCTCTCACACACAACAAGTCCAGGGCATTAGCTCCTCTTAACCTCTCTACCTCCCATATCACCCATTGTTTTCAAATGCACGAACACCACAAGTAACAGGCTTTAAAAACCCTTTTTCAGTGACAATTTTATGATGCCAGCTCCATCCATCCATACAACCTGACAGACTGTGAAAGACTGGAATGCCAGCAAAACAAATTACAAAAGCACTACAACAAGTAATCATGCACAAGTCACTCATGCAACCAAATAGAATGCCATAACTATATCATTTATCTAGTCTCCCACATTAACCCAGCATATCCTTGGGTTTTCATATCATGGCTTTTTTTGTTTATCCTCTAACCCACTTTGTTTTTATTCCCATGTTTCCCCATACACATCACAGCTACATTCATCTATCATGTTATCAGAAGGCCCGAGCTGTGGTATGGTTGAAAGTGTTGCAGTGATAATGGCAGCTTCAGCCTGAAACACATCACACTTGGGCATGTTTCTGTTTTTAACGGACTTCAAACACTATAGAAGCCACACAAGATGCTTAGAGATTTTGATCAAGTGATTTTATTAACACAACCACCTTGTTATCAAAATGCAATTCCTTAGCCCCATCCAAATCTCCTTCACGTCACTTGTAAAAACTGAAGCATAAACTTTCCATCCAACCGTCCAGCCTTTTTTATGGTTAACACCTGCTGAAAGGAGTGCTGTGCATTATACTTTCGTTTTAATATTTAAAACTAGCAACCAGATGGCTATGCAACAACATGCAAGAAATTGGTCCTCATCCACACTGAATCACAATTTTGGGTTCATTCAAGGAATGATAATGGGATACAGAGCCCTTCTGCTCTCAGTCAACAGTTGAATTCAATCCAAAGTCATAAGTGACCAAAAGTCATTGTCATCCAAGAGCTGTTCTGTGGCCAGTATGAAATAGGTTTGTGATTCCAGATCAGTTCCTCACTAACAAGTTTCCATATCACAAAATCCATTATAACAATATCCTCAGCAGGTGAATGAATTATCCCCAATAACAGAAACTGAACGACCCTATCATCCTAGTGTGGGCTCTCTAGGTCTGGAGCTGAGCATTGGAAGGGAAGAGTTTGCACTGGCACTGCTATTCTGAGTCCATGCTATCCAAAGGAAATCACGTCTCTTTGGGAGATACAGATCGAGAATTACATTGTGAGCAAGTCTCAAGCAAAAAAGGCAGCAGCTCAGTTAACATATGCACCAGTTAGCATGTTTAATTGATCATCTGAAATAAAAGTCAGCTGTTGGAGTAAAGATAGTGGAGAAAAAAAAATCAGCTCTGTTTCTGGATAAGACTTTTTAAATTACAAGATCTTAATTACATTAAATACATTATGGCACCATATGTACATCAGAATGTGGAAAGAACACAAAGGAATGGAAGTCAAGTTTCCTGAGCTCTAGCTCTAGCACAGACTTGCTGTGTGAACTTGCGAAGTTTCGTAAGCACCCTTTGCCTCAGTTTACCCTTCTGTACAACAGAGATAACAATACTTCAGTGAGGTGTTGTGAGCTTAATTGTTCGTGTTTGTAAAGTGCATTGAGATAGCTGAATGACATTTTAAGTGATTCAAAGTATTATTCTACAGTATTTCTGCCTTCCATACATCCATGCATCTCATATCTATTAGAATAAGATGTGTGCATTAAAAGCAGAGAATGAGATAGAAAGAAAAAACCAATATAGATATAGACACACAACAGAAGGCTGCTTAAAAAAACTGAATTTAAAAACACACCACTACCCACTGATGGTTTCTGAATATGACTGTTTTGTAGAGCCGGGACAATGTGTTTATCCAGACACCTCCTGCCTTCTCTTTATGATCTGATTAACTCAGACCTGCAATATTTCTGCTTGTAGCATCATGTTGGCAAACCACAAGGTGTTAAATGGCAGAAACAATGGGCAGTCATGTCAGGTTGATTGGATCACAAAGCAAATAGAGACGAGGAGGACAGAGAAGAGATGGAGACATCCAAAGTGATCAAGCAATGGAAAAAGGAGAGCTAGACAGAGAAAGAGGGAATGGTAATGTAAAGCGTCACTGGTCATTATAAAGGGACCCAGCCCTGAGCTATGCAATGTCATGTATTTACATCAGATATTCAGGTACACTGGAAAATATTATCCCATGAGAACTAGTATAGTATAAACAGAGCAACGTAAGTGTCTATGTACTGGAGCTAAAAGAATATTACACATACATAAATAAATAAAAACACATAGGGCATTTCACAATACCTGAGCTAGTATTTCAATCTATAGTATCTACATTGTCCCCCATCTCAGAGCGAAACCTTTGTATGGCCAGTTTCTGTAGGGGGCGTCTGTCTTTTTTTTTTTTTTTTTTTTTTGAGACAATCAAAATGCAGACAGAGGAAATGCAAATGTCATTCAGCTCCCTTTCATTGTCAGGAAGGACACATGAGGATAAAACACTGTGCAATACATCCTTCTCCCCCTTCCCATTATGTGTCTTAATGCTTTTGTCCTAATTTATCCCTTGCATAATTTATGTACATGTGTATTGTTTCCTGATCAGCAACTTGTAAGAATAAATGGAAATTATAGAATGTTTTATTAAACAAGTTGTTCAAAAAAAAAAAAGACAGATGGTGTCAGCCAGCCAGTAACAGTCCTGTTTCCCCTACCCAGTATTGGTACTTTAAAAGGCTCACAGAGAAAAGCAAACCCTGCACTTGAGGTCTATTGTTTCCTCTCTTCTCACCCCAGAGGGAGGGGGAGGAATAGGGGGCTAATTATAACAGACCTGCTCCTGCTCCCATTGACTTCAATGGGAACAGGACTGAGCTTCGAAAGAATTTAACTATAAGTACAAACGAGGCAGGATTTAGCACGGAGATATAAATCACAGGTGTGAATGTTACATGTACCACAATTACAAAAAGTGAACACAATACATAATAACGTCGTTCAGAAAGGGCTATCCCACGTTCAAATCCCCTCCCTTCTTCTCCCAAGTCCTCGACACTCTCACACGGGCTTAACCACCACCGTAACTCCAGGTGGAGTCACTCCTCATTTGCACCCATGTAAGCAAGAGTAGAATCAAGCTTCCCTTCGCTCTCCGCACACACACAACATCCAGAGCCACGCGACATGAGAATGATCGGATGCCTCACCTCCAACACCAAACGAATGACTTTCCCGAAAGAAAAGCATCCCCAACCTCCTTTGTTACTAATATTTACATAGTCACACAAATATACACGGTATTTCACACAACACACAAGCAGAACAGAAGTTGGTCCAATAAAAGACATTACTTCCCGCCCCCGTCTCTCTATACATCTAACAAAATATATTGTATAGTTACCTATATTGTTTTCATGAAGTTAAATTGGCAACAATGAATGATCTAACGTATTTTTTAAAATTGAAAAATAAAATGATTTAAGCAGCAGAATGCGGTGGGGGGGGAAGATAATGTTAATAAGTTGTTCTCACTGGGACAACTATAAAATATGCAAGCTGATTGGTGGAACATTGTATAATCCATACATATTCACGGGGGGGGGGGGGGGTGGCGGTCTTCTTTTTTTCAAAAAGACATCTACTCCTTTGATAACACTGTTCTAACGGCTCTTCCCCCTTCTCAACAGATTTTTACAATTTGCTAAATGAAAGAATATTTAATGTAAGAAAACGTTTGATGCCAAGATGGAGAAAGAGTGATGCAAATATGCCAGCTGTGTGCCCCCTCCCAGTGTAAGGCTTCCTTCCCTCCAGATTGCTGCACAGCACAGAGACAGCAGCAGAAGTCCCTGGGAAAAACCTCCAAGTATTTTTCCAACTCCAATCCGAGAGAGTTTAATTGAAAGGACGCAGCTCACAGTCTGAATTACGTCTCTAAAAACTCAAACGGATTAAAACACCCAGTGTGACTAGAAAGTCCAAATGAAGTGTCTCCACCAGGTACTCTGCTTTCTTGCATCATGAGCATCTTGCATTATTAGCAAGAGCTGCCCCCAGCACAGAAGTCATTTTTAAAAGGTTGAGACAGCCCCTTCTCTCCCCACATACGGTGCCAAATCCCACTCTCCCTAATGCCTTGAGGGATTAATTGTGTGTGCCGCAGACCATAAGGAAATAAGGGACCTGATCCAGAGAAGATGATTGCCTCCTGTGTGCCCCCTCTTAAATCAAGACCGGAGAACCCAGCATATTTCTGTAGCAGAGGCACCTGCCCCCTTACTCTCTTCCTGTATCTCCTAGCAAACAGTTGGCCAAATTCTGTCCTTACATCCGGGCAGATTTCGGCAATCAGTGTGTCCATCCTAAAATGGAAACACAATCAACTCTCGTTGCCACTTTTAAAAGCGAAAATCTCCCGTACGCAAAGAGCTCTCTAGACTTCCTGCCTAAAAACCAGCCATCAGTGACCCCGAGTCATTCATTTCACGCAAGTCCGGCTCTCTCTCCCTCGCACACAAACCGAAGTGTAATCGAAATGCCCCTGCTGCCCTGCTAGGAAACGAGCGGTGCAGCCCCCTTGGCTAGCGAGCCAGCAAACGCTGTGGCTGATTCTTTCCCCCTCTTCAAGTCATCCCAACTCCAAGAAGGTTTGCAAAAGAAAACTCCGAACTGCTGTCGGAGCGCTGTAAAACCCATAATTACGGCCCCGATTCCCAGGACCGATCCCTCTCCCTTGGACACTGGGTTGGTGGCGGGGGGAGCCAGCCCGGACGTCAGGCTCAGGACTCTGTCAAGTGCAGGCACCCCCTCCGGGGTCCTGCAGGATCTTGCCCTTTCCAAGATCCACGCAGCCCCAGAGCTGCAAGAAGCCCCGCTGCCATCCTCCCCTTCAGAATTCAAATCTCTCTTCCTCCCGGCCAGCCAATTAATCACAACACAAATATAACAATTTCTTCTTGTTAATTTCAGCGCAAGACGTCTGTGTGTGTTGCACAAAAAGAGGAGTTCCGAAAGGAAAGAGGGAGGGAGGAGAGATCAGCTGGGAGGCTGGAGGCACCGGGCTCAGGCAGGCAGCGGCATCGGAAAGGCGCCCTTTTTCATATTTAAACCACGCGGAATATGTACATTTTTGATTCCTACTTACGCTTTCAGGGGGTTGTGAATGACAGTCGCCATTTTGCTACAATGTAACAGAATATTGTGTCTCAGAGTTCTAAAGGTTCGCTTAGGGGAAGCGCCCAGCCAATCAGAGGATGGGATACCGGCCCGCTGCCCAATCCGGCGCTGTGGGCGGAGCCTGGGCTGAGCTAGTTATTAGGGGAGCTGTCAAAGCCCAGAGGTCACTCCCTTTCTGTGGAACTGGAAGAGAGCAGGTCTTAAAGGGGCAGTACCACATCCAAGGGGCTGTCCCCCCACCCCGAACTAGATTTAGGGGGGCTAGGTTGAGGAGCAGGAGACTCTTTGGAGTTATCTGGCTTTTAATGTCAAGAAATTAAGAGAAAGGAATGAGGGAAAATACATTGTCTTTTTGTATTGCTGTGGCTGCCTTTCATTTCCCAAATGGCATGTCCCCTTATTCATGTGCAAGGGTTGAATGCATGCCATTTCATCAGGAAAATAAATGACATGTGTACTGACATTTGGTGCTGCAACAGATTTTCCAGCTTTATTATTATGATTCCCAATTTGTTTCCCTTTACCGAAAGCCACTTTCCCCTTCAGGTTTCTTGGAACTACTAGCACTTACCCTGACTCCAGGGCAGCACCCTCCCCCCTCCCCTAGGAATTTCTCAATGTCAGTCATCCAGCTCCTGCAGCCAGTGCACTGGTTACATAATGCACAGTGGCCAAACTGTCTGCCTGCCTGTTTTCTGTTTTTCCCACAAAGCAACTTCTGAAGTGATTGTCTTGTCTAGCATGTTGAGACCTGGGCCTCTGATCTTTCAGCATGGAGAAAGGGAGGGGGAAGGATTTTAACCTACCTTTCATATGACACCTACTTGCATGGTAGCAGAGTAACTTGGAGGCAAGAGTTCTGGAACAGATACAGCTGTAGTTAAGAGTCCATTTCTGGGAGAGGCACCAACTCCAGGAAGTCAGAGTTTACCTGTGACTAATTAAAAGAGTTTGCAAATGAATTATCCAGCATGAGCTAAAACGCTCAAGACGTGGCTAATTCTGATCTCACACCACTGTAAATCAGAAGTAACTCCACTGAAATCAGTGAAGTTACACAGCGTTGAGCTAGTATAATAAGCAAGATCAGACTCAGACCTAAGAAGTTTCTTCCTGTCTGATATTAGTGCAGGCTTTGCCTTAGAACATTTCTCTACCTCTCAAAGGTCTCCCTTCCCTTCAGGCATTCCCTAACCCCAAATAAGGAAACTAAGGCCTGATTCTCCTCTCTTCACACCAATAAATAGCTGGAGAAACTCAAGTGAAGTCAATTAAATTATACTGGTGTAAAGCCAGTATAAGGGAGAGGAGAATAAGGATAATGGCCCTTTGATTTCAATCATTCAGAACCCAGACAGTTGGAAGTATCAATGTTTTGTGATCTGTTTGGGTGTCAAAAGAGGTTTGAGACAGCAGCACTTCTGGAACAGAGGGCTGAATTAAGAAAGGGGCCAAAGAGGCCAAAGCTTCTTATAATAGTATTTAATATAATAATGGCCCAGAGGGCACTGGATGTGACTGAGGATCCTCACATTTGACACTTCCCTATTGGCCACAGAGAAAGTCAGCTGCAAACTGCAAAATTTTTGTAAACACATGGGTGACATACTCTGTGAGAGAGAGAGAAATGAACAGGATAACATGTGCAGGTACCAATGACCTATGCTAGAGGACATCAGAACTGCTTAACTGTGTGTCATAGGCTTTATCTTGCTGACAGACATTCTGCTTTAGCTCAAATGATAGGAGAATATTGGTTCTATCTCCACTGTCACAGAAAAATTCTTACTGGCCATGAACTGCCACATAGAAAGGTCACAATTATCACTAGGTGGGCATAGATTTGTTTATATAATGTTTATTTTTATAGACCGATGTGTACCACTAAGTTCCCTCTAAGCCACGCAGCTGCGCAGCAGCCTATTAAGCGCCGTGCAGGCGCTCAGGGCTGCGGTGGGGAGAGATGCCTCCCCCCCAGCCCTGGACCTGCTGTGGCCATTGGAGGGGTTCCTATCCCACGGCTCCAGCCCCAGAGCTGCCGCAGTGGGGAGAGGCACCTCTCCCCCATATCCCAGGTGCTGCTGCGGGGAGAGAGAGCTGGTGGGAGTCCTCTCTCCCTGCTGTAGCCCTGGGGCAACTTGCACCCCAAACTCCTCATCCCTGGCCCCACCCCAGAGCCTGCACCCCCAGTCAGAGTCCTTACCCCCCACCTTCCACACTCCAACCCTCTGCTCCAGCCCTGAGCCCCCTCCCATACTCTGAATCCCTCGGCTCCACACCCACCACACAAATTTTGTTATGTGCACCAATATGGAGGTGATGTGTGACACATCACCTCCATATTGGTGCACATAACAAAATTGATTCTGCACATGCGTGGGAAAAATTAGAGGGAACACTGGGTACCACATGCATGAAGGTGATATCCATGTGGTAAACTGCAGCACCATGTTACATTTTATAACTATGGGATAAATTGCAAAGCTATGTGCGTAAAGAACTTATTGTGTCCCTTTCACTGCCTCAGTTGTATTGTGCTCCCTAATCCAGCTCCACTGAATTTATTGTAACATTCCCAGTCCCTGAGCAATTTCAGACAGCTGTTATTTTAGTTAAAATGTCTCTCAACCTTTCCAGATTACTGTACCCCTTTCAGGATTCTGATTTGTCTTGTGTACCCCCAAGTTATATCTCTTTTTAAAAAAGATTTGCTTATAAAATCAGACATAAAAATACAAAAAAGTGTCACAGAGAACTATGACTGAAATTTTGTTTACTTTCTCATTTTTAACATATAATTATAACGTAAATCAATTGGAATATACATATTGTACTTACATTTCAGTGTATAGTATATAGAGCAGCATAAACAAGTCACTGTATGAAATTTTCATTTGTACCAACTTCACTAGTGCTTTTTATGTAGCCTGTTGTAAAACTGGGCAAATATCTAGATGAGTTAATGTACCCCTGAAGACCTCTATGTACCCCAGGGATACGCATACCCCTGGTTGAGAACCACTGAGTTAAACAAACCTACTCCAGAAATGTTTTGTCTTTCTCTTCCCAAAATGTAGAATTTCCCCCCACGAAGTTATAACTTTGCTTCCAGACCTACAGCCCACCCATCCTACAGATATGAGTAATGTATTGATCTATTTTGATTCTTCTTCTTCTATCCACCACAAAGAAAGATTTAACCTAATTTTAATATATTTAATGTATTGGCCTGAGGCCCAGGATGGGCAACAGACAATTTTTCTCTATATATAAAAGAAAATAAGCCCAATATCTCCTAGCCCTGCTGTGGTAGAAGTTGGAGATTTATGGCACTGGGAAGGGGAGACACCAACACTCACTCCAAGCAATGGTAAGTCCTATGATAGTATACTGTAAATGACGACATTTTTAAAGTATACACAAGCTGGTTTAGCTCATCTTTAGACGTTTAATGAGTCTCTTTGGGCCCTGTACAGTTGGACTCATGGGCGCATTCCTTAGGGTAACCAGACAGCAAGTGTGAAAAATCAAGATGGGGGTGGGGGGTTATAGGAGCTTATATAAGAAAAAGACCCAAAAATCGGGACTGTCCCTATAAAATCGAGACATCTGGTCACCCTAGCATTCCTGAGCTGTGGGCAATAAGCTCTTGGTGAAGCTGGGTAGGGAAGAAGTTGCAATGTTTTAAACTATCTTGGTGCTCCCCTGATCCTTAGGCCATTCAGATGCTAGGCCAGTCCCAGCCTCTAATTTATACTAGCTGCCATCGATCCTAACCATCTGGGCTGTTACAGCAGCCAACCATCATCTGGGCATAAGAAAAACCCTTGACACACCCTCTTTTCCCCTACCATTCCCCATATGCGAGGGGTAGCCAAGCCGCAGCTCTTTTACAATTAAAGTGCGGCTTGCAGAGCCCCCCATTCTCCACCTACCAGACTGGGGAGGGGGGGAGTTGCTCAGGGCTTCTGCCCTGCGGCAGGGTGGTGGGGCTCGGGGCTTCTGCCCACCGGGTCTCAGGGCTTCAGCCCCATAGGGCACACCTGCCGGGGCTCAGTGCTTCCCAGAAATGGGGCTGAAGCCCTGACAGGCGCACCCTGTGGGGATGAAGCCCCGAGACCTCCCTTCCTGCTGAGCTGGAGCCCCAAGCCCTAGCAGGCCCCTCTTGCAGGGCTGAAGCCCCAAGGCCCAGCAGGCATGACCCATTGGGCTGCAGCCCCGAGACCCTCCTTCCTACTGGGGTGGAGCCTGAGGAGCCTGGCAGGCACCTCCCATGGGGCTGTAGTCCTGAGCCCCAGCAGGCGCAACAGATGGGGCTGAAGCCCTGAAACCCCCTCCCTGCAGGGCAGAATTCCCTAGCCTCACCAACCCGCTGCAGGGCTGAAGCCCCGGCAGGTGTGCCCCGGCTCATGAACTTCTGAAGATTGTTGTATGCAGCTCAGAAGTCAGTAAGTTTGGTCACTGCTGCCACATGCCAATGGTCAGAAGAAGGACGTGGCATAGGAGTAACTACAGTAGCGTTATGCCATTCAAGGATCTCTATATGCAGCTTGAGGGCAAGTTTGCAATACCAGAGAAATGGAGAGAATCTGGCCCATAGTAACTAAGGCATCAAGCTTTAATGGCAGGATATAAAAATAGTACCAATAATTTTTTAACTCTAAAACATTTCCAGAATAGATTGTCCAGTAACATGTAATGTCATAAAAATACATGATGGTATGGTGTGGGAGATAGGTTTTATAGACCCGTGTTTGAAATGACCTAAACAACTTACTGGTGCCTTCACCTCTTGTGAGTAATGTGACCAACACAAACTCATGCTCATAAAACCTTTACATCACACTGTCATGGATTCCAATTTTATACCCATTAGCACACACACAACCTTCATCATTAACTGATTACGTGAATGAAATTTTTGGGACCCATTCTCCTCTCACAAACATTGGTTTTATACCAGTGTGACTCCAGTGATCAATTGTGACTGCTGATTTGCACCAGTGTCAGTGGAGAATCAAAACCAAAATACACACATTTTCTCATTTATTAACCCACCAAGTCCTGAATTCAGGGTTCTATGATCCCCACTTAAGAGCTGATGACATCACTCAAAACCACCTAAAAATCACAGCAGGGAGATTGCTAGAAGATGGAAATGCTTTTAAAATATTTAGTGTTATAAAGTAGGTAGGTATATGCTCCCCAGCAGTACTGGGAACAAACAAATAAAAACCTAAACAAACTGCATTAAAACTTTAAAAAGAGAGAAAAATAATGAATCTATTCTTGTAGGGTAAAACTCATGCATGCTGCACAAGATCCTCAGCAAAACTTGGTGGCGATGCGGGGGTGGGAGGAACAGGTTGTTGTTGTTTTTTATAAAATCTAGTTCTACCCACTACAAAGCCTGAGCATTCAGGTTCTATGTGGATGGAATGTGAAGGGCTTGAAGAGGTGAAACCCGCCCCTTCAAATCAGGGCTGATGAGCAACATGTCCCCACCCCTGCAGCAGAATAGTGGCTGTAGCTCCTCCATACCAGTTGCATGGGTGATGGGGACGTTGCAGCCACTGGACTATTGACTCCTGTGACTACTCCTCTGACCTACCCCCATTTCAGACTTCTCTGCACTGGTCTCAATGGGGCCAGTGCAGTGCTCCTTTCTATGTAGTGTAGGGGACGCATGGGCTCATGGGCACCCTGCACAGCCTGTATGCAGGACCTATGCTTTTCTGGAGGTGCTGTGCATCATAGGTGAGTTTCATCCTTTTGAAATAGATTCATTATTTTTTCTCTCTTTTTAAGTGTTAATGCAGTTTGTTAAGGCTTTTACTTATACACTCCCCAGCAAAGTTGGCAACATAAAGACAACTGCTTGAGAACTGGAAAGCGAAGTCAACTAGAAACTGAAGTGAAACTGACCTGCCTGTTTAATTTTCCAGGCTGAAGAAAATGCAAAAGGCAAACTAATAGATAAAAATGGTAAAAAAGCTACCAGAGCTAAAACATTATTTCAGCGGTAACAATCTAAGGTGTGATCAGTAGCACACAACTATATTTGTAATATGTGAATTTGATATGGACAGTGCTTTGTAAGGGCCTAAGCCTATAAGTGTGCTCCATGCATGGAAGTTCTCAACTTTAGTTGCAGCTCTGTGTTAACAAAACAGGGCCCCATGTCTACAGATATTCTGTAACTGATTTAGGATCTTAACCCCTTTTTATTTATTTAAAGCTCTGCAGACATCTTGCATGCACTGTTCCTCGTCAGTCCTCCTCCCCATTTTCTTTGATCTCCACCAGTAGTTCAGTTAACTCAAAGTAAAGAGAAAAAGATATCAGAGTGTCAAAGTTCCAGACTCAACACCCTCTACAAACACATCACCCAAATCTTATATAGTCAGCAGAACAAGGGTAACTGCAGAGCTGTATCGATGAAGTATAATCAGCACCAATGATTCATTCTTTACAACTTCAGGAGTCACTTTCTCAAAAGGTGACCTGCAATCTTTTCTTTAAAAAGCAAAATTCCCTCCACTGTAGCAACATGTGCTGAATGCCTGTAGGCTAGCAAGATTTATTCAACACACATGAGGCCTGATTCTAATCTCACATAGTTTTATGCCAATATCACTTCACTGGTTCTCCAGCTGAGTTACTTCTGATTTACATCCACCCCAGGAGGATCAGACTTAGGTCCCTTTACTTTAAAAATGAGTTTTTCAAATAAAGCTGAGAAAGTGCTGCAAAGTTCACATCTGAATTCAGATCTCAGGCTAAAGTTTCCCAAAGCCTGGGGAGAGGAGGGATGTCTCAGATCTCTGGTTCTTGTTCAGGTCTATCTGCACTTTAATAATGCATTGAATGCCCCTCTTAGCCTGGCCACTGGTGTATTCGGCACGCCCTGCTATAGTTGAGGTATTTTTATAAATGATTGGTAGGAACACCTTTACGAATAAGATATGCAAAGAGTCACACTGGGGCAAAAGAAATTATGCCAAACTGCCTTATAAGAACACAGAACCTTACAGTAGTAAATGGAGCGGTGTAGGACTACCAGATTATAATACCTTGTGCTTTCCATCTTCAGCATTAACTAATAAATCTTCAACATCACCCCTCTGAGATAGGTAAACAAGACCCTGTCTACGGCACAGGAATAACCAAATCAGGGGACCACATTTGTTCTCTGACCGAGATATAAACATGATCAAATTTGTAGTATAGATGGGGATTAACTGTGTTCTCATCTCCAGGCAAAATATTTACACTGTCCAGGATCACAGTTAGGTTCTGTCTTCCCTATAATTTTAAATTAGATTTTAATAAGGTTATGGGATAAACATGAGGCAACCAGGTCACCTGCCACCACTGTAGCTGGAAGGATTATATTTTTATCAGTAAATGTTGGTAAATATTCACTTCACTGAAAAAACTATTTCCATCAATAGTAATCAAAATGTACAGAGAGGAAAAGTAAGAAAAATGCTGTTTGAGAACCTATTAATGTTCAATTTAAGGATATGTACTTTGACATGTGCAGTTGACAATTTCTGTGTTAACTGTTATAAAGCTTTAACTTTTTGAATTTCAACACCTACTGCCATTAAATAATTATCATCTAACCCCCTATTGTCTGACACACCGCCATTATTTCCCATAATTGTGAAAATGTTAATCAATAAAAATAAAAAATGCTTAAAAATAAACATCGATATGATCCATTGATATGATAAAAGATACAAATTAAATTCTGACAAGTCTAATTATAACTGTGATGTGGGTGGAGCCTGAGTCACTGCCTATATGCAGCTGTAACTCTTTTTAAACATGGTTGTGGCCCAAGAGTATTATAACATGATTTCCGTTTGCCTGTGTGAATAGAAAAGTACATTTCATAACCATGTTAGGTAACTATGCTTTAACCCTGGTAGAGAGACAAGGTGGGTGAGGTGATATCTTTTATTGAACCAACTTCTGTTGGTGAGAGAGACAAGCTTTCAAACTACACAGAGCTCTTCTTCAGGTCTGGGAAAGGTACTTTCAGTGTCACAGCAACACAGTGTCACATACAAGGTGGAACAGATTGTTTAGCATAAGTAGAGAGCACATAATGCAGGGGACCTTTCAAGGTAGAATGACTCCCTTAACACCTTCGCAGTCATAGGATCCTGGTAAATTTACTGACCACCTCTGTGAAGCACTTTGAGATCTACTACTGAAAAGCTCTATTTAAAGCTGGGTATTATTATTATTTAATTTTTAAATAAGTTATTTAGGCCTTGTGTTTGTGAAGATAAATTCTGAGCCCTGGCCTACACTTAAAACTTAGGTCAACATAGCTATGGCTCTCACATATGTGAAAACCCCACACCCCTGAGTGCCACAGCTATGCCAACCTAACCCTCAGTGTAGCAGCTAGGTAAATGTAAGAATGCTTCCATAAACCTAATTATCACTGCTCAAGAAGGTGAATTTCCTACTGCACTGGGAACGGGGCTGGCTTTAAGCCAATTCCGCCGATTCCCCGGAATTGGGCCCCGCGCCCAACGGGGCCCCGCTCTGCCGGGGTTTTTTTTGCTCAGCCGATCGCAGCGGGAGGTGGGGGTTTGTTTGTTTTTTGGCTCAGCTGATCGGTGGCGGGGCCCCGCACCCGCTAAAGCCAACCCTGACTGGGAAAAACCCTTCTGTCGCTCCAGTCTGCATCTATGCTACAGGGTTATGCTGACATAGCTACAGCACCATAGCTATGCAGCTATAGTCCCTGTAGCATAGACATGGTCTGAATGTGCAAGCAGGTTTAAACAATAGCTTTCAGAAGTATAAATTGGTCCTTTCATCTCAATGGGGTGTTAACTCTGAAATAAGCATCAACATCACTGCAGATCAAAGCATATAAGAAAGGAGAGTGATGATGATGTTGTTATGAAAACATGCTCAACTTGCTGAGACTGATATTTCATTTGGCATCATGAGTGGGTGGCAGTGATGGCGGTTGAAGCCTTAGGTCGTGGGCAGAGCTTGAGAAAGCACCACCACTTTTTTTTCCAGTCTGCCCCTTGTTTATAAAAAAATTTCCGTTAACACAAGCAAGGAAAAAAGCCATGTTATAACGAGGTCCAAAATGTTTATTTTTGTACTATATATAGGACTGAAATATTACTAGCCTCACTTTCTGCTACAGCTAGTCTAAATTTTTCCAAAAAACTGTCCAATCAAAAAATATATTTTTGTCAAAAACAAATGAAAAATGAGGGGTGGAGGACACCTGGACAGTATTCATTTTTTTGCATTGCATTTTATTGTCAAAGAGAGGAGGAAGAAGGATTAAAATCTTTTTTTTATTTCCCAAAAAAGATATTCTGGAACATTTTTGAAAAAAAATGTTTTGTCTCAAATCCTGCAAAATTGAATCAACTTCCAACAATTTTCACAAAATTCTTTTTCTATTTTTCAACCAGCTGTAGTGGTTTAAATGTAGACACAGTCTAAGTTTGAGCCTGTCTAGCATTAAGGAAATTTGCAGTGGTGTTGTTAGACCAGTGCAAACCCCTAATATAGACATGCTGGACTGGTGCAACACAGGACTTATCCTGGTAATTTACCAAGATAAGGCCACATCTACATGATATGGATGATAACAGCATAGATACAGCTCCATAGCTATGTCAGCACAAGCCCATAACGTAGATGCAGCCTACACCAACTGAAGGGGTTTTTCCATTGCTGTAGGAACTCCACCTCTCTGAGCGATGGTAACTAGGTTGATGGAAGCATTCTTCTGTCAACGTAGCTGTGTCTACACCAGGGGTTAGGTTGGCATAGTGATGGTGCTCAGAGGTGCAAATTTTTCACACCCCTGAGCAACATAGCTATGTCAACCTAAGTTTTAAGTATAGGCCAGATGTAAATTATATTAGTTTAAGTCATAGTTGTGCAAGCCCTGATTTACACTGGTTTTATATCAGCAAAATGCCATTGACTTCAGTGGAGATACTAGTGCTCCTGATTTACACCAGCATCAATGAGAGGAGAATCAGATGTGTATAGTCCAGATACCACAAACAGTACCTGGGATCTATGATGCTAGGCAGACTCCAGTGGCTCCAGTCAAGATATTTGCTGGTATGACCAAGAATCACGTATTCTTTCCTCTAGGACACCGTAAGTATCACTAGTATCAATACCAGGTGTGTAACCCAAGTCCCAAAGGGCTCACTCAAGCAAGACAGAAAGGAATTGTTACCACCCAGTATTTCAGGGTGAAGTGATAGTTCAAGCACACCATCTTCATGTAAGGCTCACAATCTTCATCACCCCAACACGTTCTCCATCTTCTTATTCCTTTCAATGGCTGCTTTCATCCTTTCCCATTTTGCTGGAGGACAGAGCCAACCCGGGGGCATTTCAATCACTATATTTGAAAGGGTGCACCAGCCATCTTCAAAATCGGAAAAATGCCAACAAACTATTTCTGATTATAACTCAGAACACCTAAGATCTCTCAGGGGTGTCAAAAGTTTAGGGGGGTTTTAGTGGGCAAAAGCATGCCATTTGGAGGAGTGGGGCCAGGAATTCGTCAAGTGCTAACCCCTCACTTTTGTAATCATCATAGGTGATGTAACAGGGTCAGAGAAGGGCAAAGAGATGTCCTGCTCATGTACAGCACACCCTTTTCTCCCTTCTGATGGATGACAATAGCATTTAGGCACTAGGACTCAAAAGCGTTAGAACAATTTAGATGTAAATAAAAATATTTATGAAGACAATACTGTGACTGCTTTTGTGCAAGCTGGAGCACAACAAAATAGCATGTTTTATCACACAGTTTTCCTGAGGGAGATTCTCCCTTGCTTAAGAGCTTTATCATCCTCTCTGCGAAATACCAACATTTGGATCCCAATGCTGCAGCTGCGACATGTGCCAAGCTTCTGGGAGTTCTATGCACACAATGGCTACAGGATCAAGCCCTACAGTTGCATCTTGCCCACTCTTTGAACATTTAGAAATGACAGCAAGAAATGAAACTGAGCTATATGCTTTGCTTCCCTCACTGGGCCTACAGTAGCTTCCCACTATCTCCTAACCTTCAGGTCATTCTTCTTGAATACTTTTTATTAATAGCCTTTTCTCTCTCTATGTAATATTAATCCCTTCAGGCAACCATGATCACCCCTGCTTGCTCTCCCAGACAGATGCATTGGTCAAGTCCATTTTGAGAAGAGAGGGAAGGATAAAATCAAAAATACAGCCTGGGATTTACTGTACTTACATTTGCTGCAGGTGAAAGGCACTTGCTAATTAAGTCTGCACTGGGGTCAGACAAGCAGCCGACTCTCTCACTCTATTTATACACTTGGAATAATTCAACAGCTAGTGCTTTTCCCGGGTAAATAAATGCCCACCTCCTGAAATGGATTCCAACGTCTGGAGCACTGAGGTTACACACCAAGGGTCAGTATGCAAATTGCCATGCCAGAGCCATGCAGCTGTTTCCCTCAGTCACTCATTCCCTACTTTTATAGGACATGAGAATTCCACTTGTATTCCAAATTCAAATGTAACCATGTTATATTCCAATGGATGCTGGCAGTATCCCGAACTGTGGTACTGGGGACACCCACGCCTGGCTTTTGTCAGCTAGCACAGTATTCAGAATGCTAGTGGAATAGGTGGTTATTGTGTGGAATCCTAATACTAACTTTTCTATTGAGCATGTAAATGAACTCTGACCTGCATGTCTGCAGAAGCAGCAAAATGTTGTTTTGATGCTCTGCAAGGTGGTGAAAAGCAGGAGGGTGACAGACTAATGGCCCAATGAGGAAACCACCATATTTTTAAACAACTTTCCTAAGGCCTTTATTTTATTTATAGTCATTTCTAAGGCATGTGGGAGAAACATAGGAACCATATTGTTTTCAAAAATAGGGGCTAAGGGTATAAGGCCCCAATTCAGAAGAGATATTTGCACACATGCCTATGGGTAGTCAGCAGGACTACTCACTTTCTTAAAGTTAGGAATGTGCTCAAATACGTTACTGGACTAGGATCTAAGTGAGAAGAGGGGTGTTAGCCCTGGGTACCAGGCAGGGATGAGGTGAGACAGGACAGGAGAACAATTCAGGAAGTGGTGGTGTGCCACGACTGTGGAACAGATGGGAGATAGGATACTGGAGCAGGTTTAGTTCTATCATTCCATTTCTGAAACTGGGTCATGATTTTAATCAAAAATTCCACTGATGCAGTAGAATAAGGCAAGACCCCTTAAAATCAAGGGCCCATGACTGTAGGATACCTTGAAAAAGCAGGCATGAGTCGATGTATTGTTTGATTTCTGCAAGATGGCCATTTGCCACAGACACCAGATCCAAGGAGGACAAAGGGCATCCTTCTGGGTCCACAGTGCCGCCCATAACTTCTCAAGTCATGCCACAATACATCCCAAAGGAAGAGGGTCAAGGAAATATGTGATTCTGATTACCACCATTCATGGCACAAACTGAAGGGGAATATTTTTGCAGGGGGAGGGAGCAAAGTTTTGGTGGATCCAGGCTCCATGTAGCATCAATCCCGTGTACAAGATTTCTAATACAAAACGGAACTATTTCATCCCATGCAGAAAGATTTGTTTCATCTTTAAATTCTTGCTTTTAAAAGGTATTTGTTAACTTTTGGTCTAAATATATTACTGGGTACAGTCTTAAAACACACAAAGAAAAATATTTAAACTAGAGATGGGTCCAATTCACAAAGTTTGGATCTACATAAAGATCCAAAGTTTAGGAGTGGTTAGATCAGGATTTTGGTTCAGTCCATTATAGAGGTAGGAATCAGCATCAAAGATTACATCTGGATCATAATTTTTGTTTTAAAGATTTGGGGTATTCAGGTCTGGATTTCTAATTTACCTTTAAATAGATAGTTGATAAATAACAGTAAAGAATTACATATTACCAGACCAGTTTGTACATGACAGTGATAATTCTGCAATAACACGGAGTATCATCTCTATCTGTATGAGAGTTTACAAAGATTGGGAATATCAGTGTTGATGATAAATCAATATTTTCAAATTTAGAAGCCTAAAGTTTGGCTCCTAACATTTACTTAAGCAGCTAAATAAGAGGTCTGCTTTTCAAAAGACACTGAGCACCCACAGCATCGTTTGACCTCAGTGGGACTGTGGGTGTTCAGCACGTTTGAAAAATAAGACCTCTTGTTTCTTGACTGCCTAAATATAGATTTAGATAGCTAGCTTTAGGCTCCTAAACTTGAAAATTTAAGAAGCTATAACAACTGAAAGAACAAACGCTTTGCAGGCCAGATTGTGATACCAAGTAAATCTAGAGAAAGGGCTCAGTCTTGCAAGGTGCTGAGTTTCTGGATTCAGTGGAAGGTCAGGGTGCTCAGCACCTCTCAGGATCAAACCCTAACTTGCACTGAAACCAACAGAGCTATCTGCATTTACAATGGTACACGTGTAGATGGGTTTTAAAAACCCCACACATTATATCAGTGGAGTTTTCAATTTCAATGAAGATTTCTATGTTTATATAAAATTCAACCCCAGAGAGAGAGAGGGGGGCATAGTGTACAGCCAGCACTTAGAGCTAGGAAATCCTGACTTCAGAAGAATTACTGCAGATTTACATCAGTGTATCTGAGAGCAGAATTTGGCCCATATATGGTGTTTCTTCTTGAAAAAGTGACCTTAATAAAAGCATACCAAAAAAGCAAACTGACTAAACAAAGGCAGGACTTGCATGCATGAAGTTTTTTTGTGTCACTTTGTATATGAATTGTTAATTTATCTGCTAGTTTCTCTGGATATACACATCATATATTGGTGTGGTGGAGTTAGAAGTTAACATGGATTATACACAACAAATATCTATGTCCACAGAATCTCTAATGCCATAGACACCCCTGTTTAATTTCATCTCTCCTCTTTACTGTTCCACATTACCAAATATTGTCTCAGATTAATTATAACTTTTGTTATAACTTCCTTGCCCTAAAGTTAGGAAAGTGAGGAGGCAATAGTAACATGTCAAACAACCTTGAAATCGGACTCAGCAGATTAATCAAAGATTAACCTGATGCTTCATCTCCCCCTAGTGGTTCTTGAAAGGCCTTTTGAGCAATGCAAAACTAGGAAATGGAAGGAGTTTGTTAAGTATCCTCACCTTTGTGTCAACTGTCCGTAATGGGCCATCTTGATTATCACTTCAAAAGTTTTTTTTCCCCTGCTAATAGTTCCTCTCAATTAATTAGCCTCTTACAGTTGGTATAGGTACTTCCACCTTTTCATGTTTTTCTGAATGTATAAATATCTTCTTACTGTATGTTCCATTCTATGCATCCAAAGAAGTGGACTGTAGTCCACGAAAGCTTATGCTGAAATAAAATTTGTAAGTTTCTAAGGTGCCACAAGTACTCCTTTTCTTGTTACCAGAGAGCACCTCATGAGCCAGTGCAGTTTCTGACACTCCACCGACCCTCACAAGCCTCCTCTGTTATGCAGGAGGTACAAGTTAAGATAAGTGTCTGTCAGTCCACCTGACTGGATTCGCTTCTCAGTGAAGAGCTGTTGTGGATAGTACTTTTCCCCATAGAGTAAGCAATTAGTGTTAAGGGGGCACTGTGCCACCTTTCATATGAGGCTTCATACAAAAGTATTGACTGCCTAAAATTCCCCCTGCAATTTCAATTAGATGCAGTATTCTTCACTTCCTCTAACTCATTGCGTAACCCGAAGATGCCAAGCTCCAGCTCAGGAAAGACAACAGTGGATGAAGGATTCCTGTGTTTGTATGTATTTTTATATATGTAAGATACAAACATACACAGGGATTATAGGTGGCACAGGTGCTGCCTGACACCTATAAACCCCTATTTTCCTTTGTTTAGAGCTTTGCCAAACTTCAGCCATTCAGGCTACAGTTCATTTCCCATGTAAGCTGTCTGCCTGGGGTGAATTTTTTGTTTTTGTTTTTTCTGAAAGTTTCAGCAAAAATGATTCAGCCATTTCCAAGAACAAGACAGGGAAAAAATAGGTTGGTTTTCCCTCATTAAAATAAATTTTACAACCGTTTTGTTGAGAAGCTCCAATTCCTTCATGCTTTGGAGCAAGGGCTTGAAATTTAGCAGAAGGGTTGCCCTGGAGTCAGAGACAAAGCACTTTTTGATCTTCCTGTTCAAAAGCACCACATTTGGCTAAGTTATAAACCAGGCATCGTCCCATTGGCCTGGGACGGTGAACTGCGGCAAGTGGGAGCTGCGACTGGCCGAAGCGGCGGACGCGGCAAGTAAACAAACCGGCCTGGCCCGCCAGGGGGCTTACACTGGCAAGCTGCATGCTGAAGGTTGCCGATGCCTGTTACAAGCCTTTGAAAAAAATCTCAGTTTGCACATGCTGAGTAGAGACTTGGTAGAGTCTGGCAACTAACACATCCAAAGAGTCCATCTGTAATGGGCATGGTCCTAGGACCTATGGGGATGAGCAGGACTTTCTGTCTTCTCTCTGTTCCCAACAGCAAAGGATCACTGTGGTGCCGGGTACCAGACTGAGAGCAGGGCGACTGCCACTCCTGTGCTCTCAATGTTCACCCTGCTAGTGTCCAGGCAGCATGAAAGAGGAAAAATAATACCTAGCTTTTATATAGCACTTTTCATAACGTGATCTTGTAATCAAAGACTATCATAACGCATATTCACAAGGAGGCTGAATTAAGATTGCACAGGCAACATTAGCTCTGGCATTTCCTAACTTCTGTGTACTTGACTTTGTAACCTAAATGTTTTAACTTTTTTCTTTTTTATGTAATATATATTGTACATATACACAGTGCGTTATTTAATCTTTGAAGTCAGGTTGGTAACCTTGGGACTACCTTATCACTGCATCCAGAAGCATCAGTGGTTCTACTGCTAGGATAAAAACATTAAAAGGCAGTTGATACCTACCAGGAAAGTCTTGAAAAACATTTAGAACTAATTCTACATCAACATCACTATAAGTTTTTCTTCCCACTCTGGTTTACTACAATAGAGACATTTGCTTGAAAGCAAGTCTTTCACCTTTAATGGTTTATCTGCTCCTGCTGTTTTCTCCCCAGCTGAAGTCATAATTCTGTTTGTGACATGTTAGTCATTTGTACTGCAGCAATTTGGATTTGAGAGAGGATTACGATGACACTTCACGTGAGAAATAAGCAACAGGATCAGAGGAACACTTAAGCATAAAGTATTGTTTTCATGCCCAAGTTCTTAGTCATGAAAAACACTGCGAGGAGGACAGAAAATATTATATAATAGGTAGAATAGTTTATTTATAAAAATAGTAGTTACAATTTTCCATGAAGCATCAGATGATCTTTAAGGATAGGTCAATTGTAGATGCCTTGGTTCGTGTGGGATTTATTATGTAGGATTTATTAAACATACATTACAACTGATACAGAATATAGGGGACATTTATTTGTCTGATAGGGGGTTTCTTACATTTCAAAAAAGCTAGCTTGCACTATTTAAAGCACTCTTCATAAGTGCGCAGCAAGTTTATACATCCCACTTCCCAAAAACCTAGGCAAAGGCATCAGTACTAGTCTTGAAAAATCAAAACAAGTCTGGAGTTTCTAGATCAAACCATTTTCCAGTTACGACATTCCAAGTGTCAGGGAGTTTGGTTTTGGTTTGGCAAAGTTAGAGGGTGGGTCAAAATCAAGTTTATAATGAAAGGCATATTTCAGCTTTAACTATGGTAAAGACTTAACGTATGGTAAAACTATCTATTCATAATATCAAGTGGAGCTAATATTTTTTTTCAAGACATCAAAACACATTCTTACTCCATTACTTCCCATCTCAAAAAGCAGAGGTTAAAAAAATATACAATCAAAGCAATCATCCCCAAAGTTGCACAGAAATCCTTTAATAGCCCAAATGTCTATAGACAAATATTCTTTACAATTAGCTGGTTTCTGCTTAAGCGTTAATAGTTTCAGGGATGGTCCTTGCATCAGGGTATAGAAACTGAACCATGTTCTCAGTCATTGGCGTCAGGCATTAACGTGGCTTCTCTTACTCACTTGGGAGTTTTGGAAATCTGGTAGGACATTACTGTTGTCACAGCTAATACAGAGCAAATTCCCATTCTTTCCCCCCCACCCACCCACCCATACACACTGACTCCAGTAACAGATGGGTAGTGGGGGTAGAGTGGACTAGCTTGACAAAAAGCCAGCTGCAATATCTGATCCAGATCACTGTCAACAAGCAAAGAGATGTGAGTGAAACGTGTAAAGAATAGTCTTCTATAGGCAAGCAGGTGGTATGGTGGCTTCGAATGAAATGTGATGCAAAGGCCAGAAAAGTGAAACCCTATAATTTGCCCAGCAACATCATGGAGAATGGGGACATTAAAAGGACACTATCAAGTTGTTATAGCCAAAAGTAACACAGAGGGCCGGTTACACTTATATAGCTCCATTTCAAATTTGGCCCAGAATACTTTAAAAGTTGCAGTCTATTATATTTGATTATTTGTGTTCCTTTTTTTAATTCAGTGGGTTTGATTTATCCCTGCAGGAGTAGGAAAGTGCAATTTGCATCCCCACGCTTGGAGCATTATCATTGCTTCAGTCAAAGGACACCAGTTTTAAACTCCTTTTTGAGACTCAGAGCTTGATGCAAATCTTACTGAAGTCAAGAGGAGTTGTCTTTCCAGTTCTTTCAGGCCCTTCATTAGTATATCTCCCTGATGCCCTTGCCTCCCCCATCTCTGGCCAGCCTCTGAACACTTTGTACGTGTTCTGCGCAGGCTGGCAAAACAGGGGGAGCGGGGCCTTGTACTGCTGTGACCCCCCTTCCATACACCAAGCAGACTTTCTGACATCGGGGGCTGGGTTCCCACCAGCTAGGCAAAGTGACTGAATTATTCTAAAAAACTGAAATAGGCAAATGATATTTATTGTAGATCTTACACAAACAAAGCTGCACACCAGCAACATTTGATGTTTCTATTGAACCATGTGCATCCTACTTTGTTAATTTATTTGAAGTACGTGGATCTATGCTACAGCATTTCATTTCCAAGAGAAACACTTGACTGAATGAGTTTGACAGTCTCATTCCAGTTCCCAGTGGACAAGTTTTCAGCAAACCAGAAACCACTATCCCATTTGTTCTAATTTACATTGTTGGTGGCTGTTTCAAGAGAGGCCCTGAGATCTAAATAGGCATTGGTGATTGAACTGTCATCTCAGCCTTAAAAGTGGCCCCTCTCATTCAGAGTTGAGACACATGGGAAGAAAGAATTTTGAAGGAACTTGTGTGGCTTTACTCTCTCTACACTGATGAGATTCTACGTGATAAGGGCAATAAGAACCTGAACAGAATAGAAATCTGGGCCAAAAAATCTGTTCACCCATTTACTTCAATGGGACTTCTTGGGTGAGTGAAGAGGATAAAATCTGTCTTCAAGTGGGTACAGAAAGGGCTTCAGTCTGTGGCCTCTTCAGGTATATCTACACTCCAGCTGGGAACAAGGTGGATAAAATTTGGGGCGGAGGGATGATCAAAAAAATTGAATTGTATTTAAATTGGATTTTTTATTATTTAAATTATAATAAGTTTTTCTTTTAAAAATAAACTCCGATTTCATTTTAAACAAGTTTAATACAAAATATGGTAAGGCTTAAACTTCTTATAATCTCTTAAAACATTTAAATAAAATAAATATGCTGAATCCATGAGCCTCTATAAAAAACCAAGTTAAAGGCTGCTTTTCTATATAAAGAAAGAATCAGAGGAAAAAACATCTAATTTGTGACGTCAAGCTTTACAAATAGGGCGCAATAGATCATGTACTGTATTAAGAACTTGTTTTGTTTAATAAAAATAAATGTAATATGCTGTTGTGTGTTTAATTAAATTCCAGTTATAATCCTAATGCATCTTGACATAATAACTCATGAGCAAAAATTATCTATCTACTAAATAAGCAAAATAACACACTAAAAATGTACAATTAATAAGAATCTGACCATACTAAGGTATATAATTGCTTAAATAAATGTATATGTTTATAGCATACCCTTCTAGGTAGCAAAAAGATGTACCAAATTTTGTGTAAAGGCTCTATTTAGTTGTAAGTCAACATGTTTTAATGGTTACAATCAATCAATGAGAATGCACCTCTCTCTAGAAAATAAAAGTATAAATGCAAAAGTTGATTAAAATCAGTTATTTAAATCGAGGCTTTCCACTTGATTTAAATTATGATCCAGCCTGGGTAGACAGACTTGCACTGTGTAGCCAGCGTGGGATTTGTATACGCCATCACAAGCCAATCCCCTGAAACAAATCTACCTAGAACAAGAAGAAAAATTAATAAAATCTAAAAAATGAAAACACAAACCCTACTGCTTGCAGAGTTTTTACCCCAAGAAGGGAGAAATGCACAGGGACACTCTTGAGAGTTAAAAGGATGCTATCAGCTTTGCCAGCCCCCAACTGTCAGCTCTTTTAAAAGTACTAGGCTCCAGTGGTCCAAGAGCAGGGCTTAATGAGCTGCTGTGAGCAAAATCAGCCCAACTCTGCTACACCTGCAATAGGTGTTGGGCTTGGAGGGAGGGGTTACCGGGGGGACAGCCTGGCATAGATGGATCCTGGCTGGGTGGGAGTGCAGACTTCAAGCTCTCACTTCATGAGAGAAGCCTGGCTGAGGTCAAGAATGACTGGAGAGATTGTACCTGCCAGAGCAGCCCTCCGGGAAGAGAGGCTTGATGCCGGACAATTGTGTCAATTTGCCTTCTTGTTGCTGGGACAGATTTCTGCAGGGGGGCCCTCCCTGAGAGGGGTGATAGCCAAATAAAAACATTTGTCTTATGCACCCACCGAAGCAGGGACCCCGCAGTGACCACAAGCCCAGAAGCGATTCTATCACAAAGGGATTTTTTTTGGTTGGGGTTTGTCCCCTAAAAATTATTAGGAACAATTTGTACTCTTGGTGCTCCTGTTTCAGGCTGTCTGCAGATATCTCTTCTCTGTTTAAGTCTGGCTCATGTTGAAGCTTTCCTTCATAACCCAAAGGGCTAAAACCTTAACTTTAACACACACAGAGAGAGAGTTTAAATTTTTGAACATAAAATACCAGCCTCCAGAAAAAACTACCAGCTCACCAAGCCACCATGCACTCGCCCAATTCAATCCCTGCTCTTGGGAAGATCCACAGATTCAGGAGAGTTGTTTTTCTTAAGCTGGTGGGATCACTGCTGCCCTGATAGCCCCAACTGGTCTTAGAATGGGTAAAGATTTCAAAGACTCTCAATGGTATTTTTCAATGCATGTCTTTAACTGCTTATTGAAGAGCACACCATAGAGTCATAGAATTCTAGGGTTAGAAGGGACCGCAAGGGTCATCTAGGCTAACCCCCTGCCAAGATGCAGGATTTGTTGTGTCTAACCCTCCAAGACATGTTTAACGTTACCTCTTAAACCAGTCCGGAATCCAGATGAGCAGTACACACATGTACTGGTACAGACATGCTCCCATAAAAGCCATTTTTAATATAGAGAAAGGTATCCTCTCTACATGTAAAGCTGAACTACAGTAGCAAGTCAATAGTCATGATTGTAATGGTTATTTTATTTTAAAGTCCTCTTTTCAGTCACAGATTACTTTGCCTGAACTTTTTTATACTTGGTGCCAAGCCAAAATGACAGCTGTGCATGCAAAACTCTTAATAATGTGATTCGGAAGCTTGGAGTTAAACACAAGATGCTGTCCTGTGGACATCCTCACTATGGTCCAGACCAGGACTCCAGAACAGCTTAGAAACTGCCCAGAAAACGGCGCTTCCAGATTTTAAGCTAAACCCAGTCCATGCTGGGAGAGGACATGGAGTCTAATCAGTCATGCATGAATACTAATATAGTGCAAACATGATCAATAAAGTCTAAAATCTCCGTTCTTTAAGTTAAGGAGCTTCCATGAATGCAAACACACCCAAAACTATTTTTTTACTAAAAAATGTGTTCTCTGAGTGGGTTTTGGATTTAAAAAAACACACTTGGGCAACTCATTTGCTGTGAAGCTTCAGATTTAGAATGGACAATATCTGATCTTAAGTGAAGAAATTTGGTTATGAAATTAAGTTAATTTGCTTTCAAAGAGAAAATTAGCTGCAAACTTAACAATGGAGTGGCTAGCTACTGCTGCATAATATATGACAGTTAGGTACAGGGCATACATTTCCCTTTTACCTGGAAAACAGTTATCTGATTAGACTCATCTGCATGGGATTCCACATGACTTTACAGAAAAAAGAGCTAGCATTCTCTTTCAGAACTACAGATCAGCCTCGCTAGCTTACAAGTGCCTCCTGCACCCACTGAAAAGGGTTTCTCTTTTAACTCTAGGTGAGTAGTGACACTGTTCAAAACAATATCCCTCGAACCTACTTGTCACCTGACCATTGGGCTAAACGTTTTTAAATTAATGGTATACCAAACAAACAACAAGAGTGATATTTCAGATATATTCTTCCCGCAATTCACTTACACATAATGGAAGTCACAGGAAGTCTCAGTTAAAGTGCCAATAGCTGGGTCCCTGAAGGCACGGCTGCACAGAGGTTTCTGGGGGCCTGGGGCAAAATCTGAAACTGGGGCTGTGACACTGGCAGACCAGGGGCCAGCTCATGCCAAGACTCCTGAACACTGACAAATACATAGCTAGAGCCAGTCTGGCTCACCTGTGTGTTAGTACTGTTAAAACAGGCATCGGTTATAAATAAAGTCATAAATAGTCATAAAAATGTGTTTAGACTTTAAGGCATGCAGCAATTTACAAGCATTTCATCATCTCACTTATACCTGTATCCCGTGTTATAAGATAATATTTAAGTGTTTGCTCTGTAACTGTAAATCAGACATGAGAGAAGCATTAACAGGTATACAAAGGGTCCTGTGGCACCTTATAGACTAACAGAGGTATTGGGGCATAAGCTTTCATGGGTGAATACCCAATTCTTCGGATGCCCACTTCTTCACCCACGAAAGCTTATGCTCCAATACCTCTGTTAGTCTATAAGGTGCCACAGGACCCTTTGTCGCTTCTACAGATCCAGACTAACACGGCTAACCCCTCTGATACTTGATTAACAAGTATGAAATGCTAGTTTCCAACAGGAGGTATTCTCGAGCCCAACAAAAGAAGGCCCATCAGCACCAGACGAACCATTGTGGAACATCAGAAGACAGAAGGCCTTGTGGATTGTGTCCCCTCCTCACATCACTCCCCATGAAGAGGAGGTGGGAGGAAATTAGTTGCACAACAGCTGAATTTGCAACTGGAAGCAGAAGGGGGCAGGGCAGAGAGAAATAAAAAGCCCTAACAAGGAGGAACTGCACCTTTTATGCTACTTGGGCTGTAAGGGGCAAGGATTACTAAGCATAAGCAAAAGATCCCCAGCGCTTGGCCTGCCTTAGCCCTAAAGGACATATAGAGCTTGCTTATCAGAGAAGCTTCTATTACTTAGATTGGAACTCATTTGTTCGTATATATGTTTACCTGCTTTAACCAATGCAGATCTGTGGGAAAATATTCCACATTCCTTTTTAATAGGTTGTTTAACAACTTAATTAAAATCACTTTTTCAAATACTTACTCTCTCAGCTTGTTTAAAAAGGGGAGTTTCTTCAACAAAATCATCTTCTACCAAATCTATCGGGTAGCATTTTGATAGTTCGAACTTTTGAGATACTGTACTTGGCATCATTTGTTGTCAGGCGCCAAATAAGTGAAGATATGCTTTTGATTTTTTCAGCTGTTTCAGATCTTCTCGTAATTTTGCATATAAGCACATCTAGAGCAATGTGAAAAACATCAACTTTGAACTCAGTTTCTTGGTTTTCCTGGCCACATGCAGTGGTCCTGTCTTCATCATGGAATGTTTTCCTCTTTTCTTTTTGAAATCTTGTTCAAGGCCCAGACCAGCTGCTACAAGTTTTGACTTGTCAAGAAACAGAGGCCAAGAGTCTCAAAGGCCCTCCAGTGCATTTAGAAGTGATTTCATCAGCCTTGATTCATCATCAAGTGTAAGCTTGGAGTCTTGAAGTAAACGACTTTCGTCGATGGCTTGTAGGGTCTTAAACCAGAAAGTGGCCAGTAAAATGATTTTTTTAAATGTTAACTGTTTAAATGAATAGTCCACTTTGTTGCATAAGTCTGCAGGCAAGCTGAGTTCTTCCTTCAGTTTCACCAAAGTTTGTAGAATTCCCTTGGTCTCTTCACTAGTGGTTTCACTGCTTGTGATTCTTGCACTCCACCATATCTGCAACATACAATGCCACTAAATGTCTGCAGCTTCTTGTTGAATTTTTTTCCATCTGCTAGGACTGGAACTGAGAAGTCTGACACACTGGTCAGGGAGACAAATCATTTTGTACCTTTGCTGATTTCTACTGAAATATAAACCCTCTTTAGTCTTATTTCCTGTGTGCAAGTGATTTATATTTACAATTGTAGCCCACCCACTTAATAAAACTCAATATGAGTTTATTTAACCTGGAGTGCCTTCAATGCTGCCGCAAGACCTCTCATATTTACGTGGAGTCTGTCACAATATTATAAGCATTTTCCCATTTTCAGCAATATATTGTCTTTTGAATTCATATATGTACATCTGGGTTGTACACAGTAGACATGTTTCATCCACTAATCATATTGTTCCATGGATTTGCCCTTTTGCCGCATCCTCTGGGCAGCACTTGTGTGAAGGTACAGGGAAAACTGGTTTAACTGTAGTTGGGCTTATTCATTTAATTTTAAAAGCTAAGCAGGGCTGGACCTGGCCACTAGCTGACAAAGACTGCAGAGAGGAAAACAATCATGTGAAAAGAGTGTGTTTTGTACCCTAGGCTGTGCTTAAAAGCCTAAGATAGGACTATAAAACCTACTGACAAACAAAGCAGATTCTTCTCCACACCAATAATAGCCCTGCTCCTTTGGATGAAGGGGTTTAAATTTCTTGCTAGAATGGATTCCTCACAAATAAAGATTAATCCTTCACTAGAGCAGCTTTCTGAATTATTGAATCTCTGACTGCACATTCAAATAAATATTCAGATTACATTAGTCAAATAACCATATATGGTCACAAATATAAGTCATTATAGAGGAACAAAATGGTCCATCTAGCCTGGCATCTTGTCTAATACAGTGAGCAAATCCTGAGGCTTCAGAAGAAAGCATAAAAGCTTAATTGTGCATTATTATACCATGGTGGAGACATTTCTTTCTGACTCCATCTGGTGATCTGCTTTTGCTGTGAAGGAGTGATCGCCATAGATATTTCACTCCAGCTAGCATAGCAGTAGATGTCATTGCTATCCAGATACAAATAACTAGTCTTGGGGGCTAAGGCCCTGATCCATCAAAGAATGTAAGCATGAAATAACATTAAGAGACCAGAGTAGCTGCATTGAAATAAGCGGGATTACTCACATCATTAAAATTATGCATGTGCTTAGGTGATCTGGAGGATTGAGGTCTACAATTATTTGCATCAATAGTGCCCCATGACAATATAGCTCCAAAAGAACTGTTGAATTTTTTTTTTTTAAAAAAGTTTCCTTTCCACCCATTTATCATCATGGGCAGCAAATAAAAGGGGTTTCTACAGGGGGCTGGCTGAGTTTCTGGTTGAATGATTTCAGGGTTGCTAGGTTTTCATTATATTGTATAAGTGTTAGGGAGCCCAGAGCCTCAGATAGGCACTCTTTTTAATAATTATAAATCTAAATAAGCTTCCTCTGACCACATCACCACATCTTTTTGATTTTCTCCACTGGCTTCCCTTAGAATTCTATGCAGAGTACATGCTTCTCAGACTTTAAAAGTTCTTCATAATACTGCCCCCACCTGCAGCATACCTCTAACCTCACTGGCTCCCACACAAGCTTCTACTCCCCATTTTCCAAACTTCCCTCTGTCCTTTTTGTCTGTTGTGTTTTTCACATCATATACTGAGAGTGAGTGCATCTTTCATACCGAAACAAAAACCAAGAAAGAACAAGAGTAAAGGCTCCATAAGAGAAACCTGTGTCCATCTCTGCTGTTCTATGTTGCATCAATTCTAAGTCACAAAATGGCAACTGCCCAGGCAGATAACTAGAAATTTAAAGGAGCAATACACAGAAAATAAGTCTAACAATTAAGAAGCTACACACACCTGTCTCTATCTGCTCCTTACTTTGTGCCCCCTTTCGTGGTACCATCATGCATTGGAGAGCTTCCCAATGAAAATTCAAGTGCCTTCAGAAACCTGTTCCATGAGGCACACTGACCAATCTGTGTGGGTTCTGAGTTCTATTCAGGATGAGAAACTTTAAAAAAACAGAAAAGAAAAGAAAAAAAGAGCCCCGAAGTTGATTTTTTCTTATTCATTTTGAATTTTCAAAAGTGATCTGTTTTGGTGGTATGGGGGGAGGGGAGAAAAGACCCACACAAAGGTTGCAATACAGCCCAAAAGTGAGTTATGAAAAATGTCATACCAAGTCACTTCATCATTTGTGCACACTTCTGGAAATGCTGTTGACATGCCTCATGAAAATTCAGTTGCCTGGTGTCCTATTCTCCTCTATGAGCCATGCTGCCCAGATGGACTACATCTCTCCTGATGCGCAGCCTACAGAGGAGAATGGGAGCAGGAACTATCCAGACTGCAACTCCCATGAAGCATCACAGCAGCATTTCACATTTTGGCTGAAGTTTTTTTGTTTGTTTTCAGATTTCCACCAAAAAGAAAAAAAAATCCCAAGTTTAAACAAACCTTTTTTAAGCCAGGTCTATTCAGCATTTTATAGGACTGACCTTGATTCTGCATGGATGGATCCTTATGCCCATGCCAAGTGCCAGTGAACACAATGAGGCTCCAGCCAGGCATAAGGGTTTGCCCACATGGATCCAACTGCAGAACAGGGGTCTTAAATGGTCAGCTCTTCCGGTCAGGACCATAGCAGTCATTTGTTTGACACAGAGCATCTAGAGTGAGATCATAGAACAGGGGTGGAAGGGACCTTAGGAGGTCATCTAGTCCAACCCCCTGCTCAAAGCAGGACCAATCCCCAATTTTTGCCCCAGACCCCTAAATGGCCCCCTCAAGGATTGAACTCACAACCCTGGGTTTAGCAGGCCAATGCTCAAACCACTGAGCTATCCCTTCCGCTGCAGTACATAAACAATAACATCCATTTGTCATCTCAGTTTTGTTGAACCTCCTTGCTCTTGCATGATGGGAACTATTTTATATACCTCTGTCATATTCTAATGTCACTGTCACTAATCGGTCCATCAGCCCTCACAGAGAGAGCGCTGATCACAATCTTTTATCCCCAAATAAAATACTATTTTCTTAATTTCTCCTCATATCAAAGTTCTCCTGGCTCCAACCACACACATGTACAGTATATTGCATTGATATATATATCAATTGTTTATTTTCTCTTTCTCATGTGTCATTTTGACCATAGGTAACAAAACCTTAATTCGGTATTCAAGGTGAGGATGCGCCACCAGTTGACACAATTGCATTATACCTCCCTCCTCTCCTTTATCTTGTTCTGTGTCGTTTATAAAATCAGGTATGTTTTATAGAGAAAGTGAGTACATGGCTATTAGTCAATTTACACTCAGTTGTTACCTACGAAGAAAAATCAATTACATCTTGTCAGGTAATTAATCCATTTTATACCCCATGGTCTGGTAGCCTCTGGAAGCTCTTAGCCATTTCATACAGCGTACTCCATCTGTCATCCTTCCTGATCCCCCACAAGGTCATAGCACAGAGTATGCCATTTAGATCCTACAGCCAGTTACCTTAGCTGTTCTTTCCTGGGGACTTGGATAGATTTCCAGTTCCTAATTAGAAAGTACTTTCTTGTGGGGAATGATAACTCAACCAACTCTAAGTCGTTTTTAATAGCTCTTACCTACTCCTTTAATTTCCATCCAATCAAGTCCAAAGCCAAAGATTTTTGGAACCTTTATACCAGGAAGTTATGTAGCTACCAGTATTTTAAATATGAAAGACTGGAACTGTCTCTCAGCTCCATAACATAGGTATTCAGTTTCAGTCTCTTTTCTACTCCTGAAGACCTTCTCACTAGACCTTACTAAGAATAGGGGCAACATATACAGTCTATATACTTACTTCGGTATCACTATACCAACCTTAACTGCCTGTTTAGACAGCATTATGTTGGCGGAGAGAGCTTCTCCCGCCGACATAGCTACCACCTCTTGTGGAGGTGGACTTATTAAGCCAATAGGAGAGCTCAGCTTAAAGCATCTTCACCAGATGTGCTACAGTGGCACAGCTGTGCCAATGTAAATTTGTAGTGTAGACCTGAATCTTTCTCTCCCACACCCTGATTATTTCACAGCTTTTGATAGGCAAAAGGGAGCTGGGCAGGGCACATCCATCTACAATTTTTAAATTAAGTTTTATAGTTTCATAGACACAGGATCCAACCTTGCAATCTCATCCTCATGGGCAGACTCTGGCCCCTGGAGCCTGACATTGTTTGTTTTAATTCTCTCTCACATTCTCACACACCCCAACAAATAAGCCAAACCACCCACATGTAGCCTCTTCATATGCTGATGCAGTCTATAACCCCACATTAACCCTCCCTGCTCTGACCCCTTTTCCTTGAGCATGTACTCCTCAAAGGCCTCAAACGAAAAACACTCTAGGTATTTTAAGTGACTGGAAAGCTCCCACAACCAGTCTTTTTTGTCCTAGCAGGACAAAATTTGAGAGTTGTGTTGTATTAATTTAGATGGAATAAATGAGCTAAAGGTGTTAACATAACCCAGTCACTGTCCAACATCAAACCATCGGAAACAAAGGGCATGGCTATACCTGCAGATGTAGAGCGCTGGGAGTTAAACCAGCCGTCAGAGACCACAGCAGGGAAAACGCTGCCAAGTGTTTACACTCTCAGCTGGAAGCACACTGTATTCGGTATTCAGCCACATTAGCAGCTCTCGCAACGCCACAAAGAGCAGCGCATTGTGGTAGCTATCCCAGCATTCAAGTGGCTGCAACGTGCTTTTCAAATGTGGGGGGTGGGGTGGAGTGTGACAGGGAGTGTGTTGTGTGTATGTGGGGGGAGAGAGAGTGGGTTTTTGGGGTGCTGAGAGTGTGTCAGCATGCTGTCTTGTAAGTTCAGAACCCCCTTACCCCCGCCTCTCTCACACACTCACAGCAAGCAACATTCTACACTAATGGTTTGCTTTGCCCCGGAGCAGATAAGCATGCCGGCTGTCAGAAACAGAGCTTTGAAAGGGCATATCCGCATTCCTATAGCCAATTCCAAAACAATGACAAGAGTGGCCACTTGACTTAAGAGGATTATGGGACGTTTCTGGAGGCCGATCAAAGCACAGTAATGCAACACCTCGTTCACACCGATGCTGGGGCGTTTCAGCCGAGGTGCAGCAAGCGTTATGCTTCTCGTGGAGGTGGATTACCAGGAGCACTTCAGCTGCAGAGTCCAGATGCTCTAAGTGCCTTGCCAGACTGGGGACTGGCATACAGAGACCTCAGCCTGCTTAGCACCATGGCAAATACACCATTAAACATAATGTAACCTTTTCAGAAAGATACAGAGAAGAATGAAAAACAGCCTAAGCATTTCAAATGTAACGTGTTAAATAGGGCTTTGATTTTAAACAGCAGCCCTTGTTCCCTTTTTCTTTAGCTGCAGACAGTTTTAGAAGGAAAAACTCCCTGTTTGACAGTCTCCTAGATTGCATTAAAGATGGTAATAATGGTCCTTTTGAGGAAAAGAGAAGTTAATTGAAATGGGCTGGAGTCATTGCTGCTGCTGCTACTAAAGTCCAATCTTAGAAGGAAAAGCCCCCTTATTTGACAGTCTTTTAGTATCAAAGATGGTAATAACTGTTCATCCCTGGTGATGTTTGGGATTTAGCTGGGGCCAGCAGCGTGGTGATGTCATCTGGGTCCCTCTCTCTGGTCAGGACATCCCTCAGTACTAGGACAAAGAAGAGGGGGTCCCAGGAGACAGTGCAGGTGGCAACCAGGATGGTGAAGCTCACTCCAGTAGCCTGTCTGTTCTTTCCCTCTGTTCTTTTTGTTCTTTCCCCACAAAAATATTTATTTTAAGGAACTAAAAAGGGGGTTATGGGTGGAATATTTTGTTCCATCCCCTCATTATTTTGTTCAACAACTAAGCCCAATATAGGCTCATTAACTTCTGGCTCCACATTTCTTGCTTTTAGCAAGTACAATCTCAACACAGTCCTTGAATCATATCAACTTGGTCTTTTTTGTTTAGACTAATCTAGTTATTCTGTCTCCCTATCAGACCTTTTCCCATCAACATTATAGGTTATTGTAAGATCTTATGAACTTTTACATAGTTTTTACAGTTGAGCTCATAATTTGAGTAAATTGGTAGCTCCAGTTGTCACAACAGTGGCCTGCATACTTCATAAAACCTTGCACCTCCCTTTTTCTTCAGACACAGATCACTCAGATACAGGAGATTCAACAACATAAATCTTCAGCCAACAGAACAGGAGGCTGTCCTGTGTCCAACATTAGATATTGTTACAGCAGGAGTAACTAGATATCACTCTTCCACACAATCTTACACATTTGTTTTCTTCACATGCAAACAGGGTACAGGGTTTGAAGAAATGCTATATTATTGTCAGTTTTGTCTCACAGTTTCTTTGGGGAGGAGCTGTTACAAATAGCAACAGAGAAAAAAAACTCTGTGTTCATATCTCTAACTACAGTTAATTCTTGATACAGAGTTGTTTCCTGGGAACCAAGCACTGGTTTGGGGCTCAGAGTCCTGAAAGAGGGATTTTGCCTACATACCATTTGCGACCCCCTCTGTTCAAAGAATGTTGTATATATTGTAACTAAACAAGTTGCCTAAGAAGATAACCAGACTCTGTGCCATTGATTGCTACTCCAACAGGAAATCAACCTCCAAGGTCTTGCCCTCTGCTACTTCTCAGTATGGGGGAAATATTTTCCAGATGCACGAAGGTTCAACTTCACACCTGAGGGAAACTAATAAGGAGCTGAAGTAGCTGACAGTATTACATCTAGGGCAAAATGTTTCCTCTGGGATACCGGCCAGTTCATTCCACTTTTCATCAGGCCTTTCATGAATATGTTGCCGTTCAGGATAACCTTCCAGCAACCACTGCATTAAGAATCTGTAAACTGATACAATGACTCAGCAGAAGGGGGGGGGGGGAACCAGTGGCAGCCAGCAAAGTCTTGTCCTCAAGGGATATTATTTATAACAAGATACCAACCATCTGCAGATCATGGCACACTTTTTTGTGGTGAGGGTGTTTCCCCATAGCCTCTCCATGAGCACATCATCCCAGTATTTCACTCTGTATTGGCTCCCCACTGAATACAGAGTCCAACTCAAATTCTCTGTCCTGACATTCTCAGCTCTTCATGGGATCACCTCCGCTTCCATGACCTTCCACAACAGCTTCCTTCCACCAGAGCAATGACACTATCAATCAACAGGGCAGGTTTGGGAGGAGACAGAATTTTCACTGGAGTTGGACTAAGACTATGGAACAAGATATAAAAATGACCATTGACATCAGCATCCTTAGAACTAAATGCAAGCCATTTTCAAAGCACCTAAGTCACTTTGGAAACTAAGGGTATGTCTTCACTAGCAATGTGGCTGTGTAGTTGTGGCTATAAAAAACCCACCTCCACGAGGGGAGTAGCTATCAGTGCTGGGAGCACGGCTCCCAGTGTTGGTGCACTGTCTACACTGCCACTTTACAGCGCTGAAACTTGCAGCGCTCGGGGGGGGGGGGGGAGAGGAGGTTCACACCCCTGAGCGAGACAGTTGCAATGCTGTAAAGTGGCAGTGTAGACAAGGCCTTAGTCCCATTTTCAGAAGTGACTGAGGCACTTAAGAATTTAAGTCCCGTTGACTTTCAATGGGCTTCTAAATGCCAGTGTTACTTTTCAAAATGGGACTTAAGTGTTTTTGAAAGTAGGTTTTTACTACTTTTTACTCCTGCTAGCTCTGCAAAATCAACCAAGGAGCTTGATTCCATTTCTCCTTATGCATCCTCAACAGAACTGTGTATTAATCCCAAATCAGTTACACCTGGCTAATCTCACACACAATAGGACTGCAAAGGGGCAGCAGAGGGCAAAGTTTTACTTATAGACCCTCTCACTGCTTACAATGAATGTCAAGTAAAGAAGCTAGACTAACTGAGTCCAATTTGAATTGTGAATTAAAAAGGCTAGTAGATTAAAACTATATATTACACACACACACACACACACATATTATTGAATACATTTGATATGAAAAATATTGAGAGCCAATAAGTATAGAACCCATAATGCAATTATCAAGGAATCACTTCTCAGAGTGGAGCAGCACTGTAATGTTGCATTAACACAGTCAGCAACATTGCATACGCCAGGTCTTATTTTACAAACTTTTATAACACGTAAAAGACTTTACTGCGAAAGTTCATTTTACTTGCCATCTTTCTGTTGTATTTGGGGACCTCCTTCCTTCAGTGGAAATGAAGTTGATATTGCAGGATACGGAGCAGGCTTCTTCCAACACCTTCAGTAGAACTTCTCTAAGCATCCTCAGCATCCTCTGGGACTTAAATACAAATAAATACACATTAAAATAAAAATATTAAATTGATTATTATAGAATTGCAATACAGGCCCAAAGCAGGTTACAAGAATACTCCAAAAGGAACACGCGGCAGATCTTGCAGTTTGTTTTTGTAAATGCACTACTGCCCTCCACTGGATGGAATCAGATCTGTTCCAGTGTTTATAGACTGATTCCCTGGCATGTCTAGGAATGCTGCACCTCTAACTTGACAGGCAGAACCTATGTACTGGAAGTACAAGTTCTCAGATGACACATGAATGCAACAAGTGGATGATCATGATTGTTAGCGTATGCTGTCATAATCCAGCTATTGATGTTTTGTGGCAACTCCTGCCTTCACAAGCTAAATGCAGGAGGATATAAAGTGGAATTTGATAACTAAGGCCCTACCAAATTCACGGCTATGAAAAACATGTCACAGACCGTGAAATCTGGTCTCCCCCTGTGAAATCTGGTCTGTGTGTGCTTTTACCCTATACTATACAGATTTCACGGGGAGACAAACGTTTCTCAAATTGGGGGTCCTGACACAAGAGGGTGTTGTGGAGGCCATGCCAGCAGCAGTGCAGAAGTAAGGGTGGCAATATCATACCGTGCCACCCATGGGTGGTGGGTATAATAGGCATGGGGAGGCTGAGCCTCCCCTGGAGCTGCTGCGGCCACCGGACCCCCAGTTGCGGGGTTTTGGGGGGAAGTTTTTGATTTATTATGCCCCATATAGGTTCCAGGGCAGCTAAGGAGGTGGTATGTGCTACAACTTCCTCATCGGCCCCAGAACCTGCGTGGGGCATAGCAAAAGCTTCTTCTGGAGAAACGAGATGCACGCTTTTCTCTGGGCGGCTTTGGTTCTGGGGAGGGGAGGCGTGGCGTGGCGTGGCTGCAGCTAGCCCAGGACTCTGGACAGGGGAGCTTGGGGCCATAGGCACCGACTAGGTGGGTGCTCCGGGGCTGGAGCACCCATGGTGAAAAAATGGTGGGTGCTGAGCACCCATCGGCAGCTCCCCGCCGGCCCCCCCATGCCCAACTCACCTTCCGGGGTTCCCGCCGGAGGGAGGCGCCTCCCGCCGAAAAGCCGAGGCTTTTTTTAGCCCAGCCAAGCGCCTCTCAGCTGTGCGGCGGGGGGGCCGCGGGGGAAAGCACAGCGGGAGGTAGTGACAGGAGCAGGTAGTGAGGGAGGGATGAGCTAGTCCGCTAGGGGATGGCGGGGCAAGGCAAGGACGGAGGCATGTCTGACTAGGGAACGACAGGGATGGGGTAAGGCAGGGCAGTACCAGGAGGAGAGGGGCAGGCAAGAGGTGGGAGCAGGGCAGGGCTGGCAGGAGGAGAGCAGGCAAGAGGCTCGGGGCTGGGCGGCTCCGGCAGGCAAGAGGCGGGGCGGAAGAGGCAGCGAAGGTTGCGTTGTGTTCTCAGCTGCTCTGGGCTGGCGGTGGGTACAAACCGGCATGGGAGGCCGGGGAGCCTATCCCCGGGCCGCTGCTCTGGAGCGGGGTGCGCCGGTTCCCCTGGCTCTGCAACGTGCTGCTCTACGGCAGCCTCTTCTCAGCCGGGGACGCAGCCCGGGGCAGGAGCCTGACTGGGTGCAGACCCGGCACGTGGCGCTGGTGGCCCTCAGCTTCCATGGCAACTTCAACTACGTGTGGCTGCGGGGGCTGGAGCGGCCCCCCTGCCGCTTTCCCCCGTGGCCCCCCTGCCGCACAGCTGAGAGGTGGGCAGCTGGGCTAAAAAAAAGCTGCGGCTTTTCGGCAGGAGGCGCCTCCCTCCGGCGGGAACCCCAGAAGGTGAGTTGGGCACGGGTCGGTGGGGGGGTCGGCGGGGAGCTGCCGGTGGGTGCTCAGCACCCACCAATTTTTCCCCGGGGGAGGTGGCGGGGGCGGGGATTTGGGGAAGGGAAGGGGCCAGGGGTGGAGTTGGGGCAGGGCCGGGGCGTGAGCACCCATCGGCGCCGACAAAAGTCGGCACCTATGCTTGGGGCTGTGGCTGGCTGGGGACTCCTCTGGGCTGCTGCGGGGTAGTGTCTCGGGGCTCCTGCCAGCTCGGCGATCCTCCGGCCGAGTGGGGGACTTGGAGCTCCTGCTGCGGGGGGAGCAGGCAGATGGGGCAGAACCGGGGCTAGCCTCCCCAACGGGGGGCTCCATCGGCTGCCCAAGATGCCACCCTTATTTCTAAGCTGCTGCCTGCAGATGTGGGCAGCTGGAGAGTGGTGGCAGCTGTCTGAGGGCCCAGCTCTGCAGGCAGCAGCACAGAAGTAAGGGTGGCAATACCATACCATGCCATCCTTACTTCTGCGCTGCTGCTGGCAGCGGTTCTGCCTTCAGAGCTGGGCTCCCGGCCAGCAGCCACCACTTTCCAACTGCCCAGCTCTGAAGGCAGAGCCACCACCTGTAGCAGCATGAAAGTAAGGGTAGAGTGCAAGTAATTTAAACATACTGGGCCAAATTCATCCCAGATGTAACCGTATTGAAGTCAATGCAGTTACATCAAGGATGCATTTGGCCCACTGGATCAAATCCTGCTCTTACTTACACCCATGCAACCCCTTTTAAGTTTTGGGTGCAATGGATGTCCAAAATATGGCCCATGATCTGCTCCAATACAAACTAACACACAGAGGCAAATCCATCCTGAATTTGTGTCACTCCATTGGTTACACAAGTTTAAACAAACCTTTTTTAAGCCAGCTCCACTCAGCACTTCATCTGGTCCACGGAATCTCAAATGGAAAAAACAGACAGAATAAAATGAAAACTACATAGTCCGTTAGACTTAAGCAGATTTCAGCCAATGCACCTCTCCTTCGGATAGTTACTTTATTTAGAACATTGTTCATGGAGACATACACAGCTCATTTTCACGAGGATCCCCAGAAGACAAACTTATATCAACAGGCTCTGGTGCCAAACAAACAATATCACACAGGAGCCAACCTAAAACGGTGATACTATTGGGGCCATCATCACTTCAGGTGGTTTCGCACTGGTGAGGCTTTTAATAGGGGCCGGCCTCTTCTCCCACTCACACTAACGAAAGCCTGGATTAACTTGTTGAAGTTAATAGAGCTCTCTGGTCTAAAACTAATCCAAGAGGATAATCAGGCCCACAGAATCAAAAACAGCTTAAAAATCAGGCAATGTTGGTCCTACTTAAAAAAAAAAAAAACCCACAAAAAACTGGTAGCCTATCATAGCCACTTGGGAATTTTCCAACCATCTGCATCCCCACAGGCCTTGCTCTGAATCACTTTTAGCGGTAGGTACTTAAAAGTTAAAGCACAAGTCACCGAACCAAGAGTTGAATCCTGGAAGAACAGCTCCTTAGAACCGCTATCATGCCACACGCGCCTCCTAAGCAGCACATTTTCCCTTGTTTAACAAGCCTGTAAAGGCTAAGCAAGAAAACCAGGGTCAAAACGTTCAACAGAACAAGTAAATGGATTTCCTGGTTTCCCCAACATTTGAGTTTTCTGAATTAAACTTTTGGGAATGGCAAAAATCTAGTTTGGGCATTTTGCAAGGGGGACCCTAACTCAGCATTTCCCAGTTTTCTTGTGTGGAGTTTGTGTTTTATTGTAATCCTGACAATATTTTGGAGAGGCCCAGGGGGAGACCTTACCTGACCATTTCCTGTTTTCTAACATTCAGTTTGGGACTAGAAGGTTGGAACCTCCACAACCTGGATGAAGAGGGGAAGGCAAAAAAGCTAGTTGTGCAGAAAAACAACTACGGGTTAAGAAAGGTTTTTTTGTTTTTGTTTGTTTTAAGCAAGAGACTATGAAGAAGTCACCAGTTACATTTACTTCCTCCTGTTGTTCTGCTGCTGCTACCTTAGCACCCTGCTGACTGACTGCTGTCCTTAACACTTCATCCTAACACCTTACCCACCTGAGGATTGCCTCTCGTTGCCCACCTGCCAATGCCCTAGCTCTCAACTGTCTGTTTCCTACTAGTGGCCTCTCGCTGACCTGTCCCTCCGTTGCTCACCTTCCGATAACCCTGTGTTGTTCAGCCACTTGGAGCCAAGGGTTATTTCAAAATTTCAAAGAGCCACAGGCAGGAGGGGAATGGCAGTTTAAAGTTGCCATTTCTCCCCCTTCTTGCTCTGCCTTAAATTCTTAAGAAATTGAGCAGTCTATAAAGGCAACTTCCCCGTGCCCAACTAGAGTTTAAGCAGTTGAAGCTGGGCCTGGAGAGTGAAGCAGTGGATAACTTTTTAAAGAGTCCTGCTTTTAAAAACCCCATCTATACAAGGACTCACTCACTGCAGGAGCACCTCCACATGGCCAGACATGGCAGACCATGTGTCTCCCCACATGGTGTCCCCCACCAATAGTCACTCCATTCAGGGCCGGCTCTAGCTTTTTTGCCACCCCAAGCGGCAAAAAAACACCAAAAAAAACAGCCCTTGAAATGTGCTGTCTGAGGAATGGCCAGAATGCCGCCCCTTCAGATGTGCCGCCCCAAGCACCTGCTTCCTTTGCTGGTGCCTGGAGCCGGCCCTGACTCTATTCTAGAGTGGTCTCTCTTCCTGCAACTTGGCCTTCCAGCAAGGTCATACTTTAGAGTCCATCCCTTCCACGACACAGAGAACACAACCCAGCTACAGTCCAATGACTTTATAGCAGCTCTTCCCTCTGTCGTTGGGATCTGTGGTCCTTACACCACTTATCCAGGAGGCTTCACCCCACCTACCACAGTAATTGGTAGAAGAACCCACGCCCTCCCTCTACTCTGGGTTCCAGCCCAGAGACCCTATAGCTAGCAGCTAAGGTCTACTTCTTCAGACTCCTTACTGACTCCCTAGACCACTTCCTACCTCTTCTATCCCACAGAGGGTGACTATAGACTCTCTTTCCACAGCCAACTTCCAGACTCTATACTCACCACCCAGCTCCCCAACAGGGATTACCAATTAATCCTGGCTGTCTCTCTCTCCCCCAGGTATGTTAACTGACCTCTCAGGCCCACATTAATCCCTTCAGGACCTGTGTGGAATACACACCCAATCACACCATTCTACAGAAACATGCCCAGCTCTGCCTTCTTTCCCCACCCATCCCCTGTGAAACCATCACCTTCATTCACAATGCCTGAAGTAAACTGTTTCTCTCCACAAGAACATCCACTTTAGGCTCTCTCCAACCAGCCCTAAGGAACTCAGCCTCTCTCCTTTAACATGACCCCAGCAATCCTAAGAACATAACCTAGCACCCAAATCTTTCCCTTCTTCTCTCCCCAACCCCCATGCTCCTCAGGAAATCCACCCCACCCCTAAAATCCCCCCAAATCAAATAAAGTCAGTGGCTAAGGCCCCACAATCCTTCTAAAATCTATTACAGTAGGGGAACTCTACCTCTTTTTATAAGGCTCCTGCCACCATTCATTCTCTCTCCTGGATGCCCCAGTGCCTCCTATACCAGCTGCTGTGTGGTTGGTTGGTTGGCTGGCCCCCAAGCCCCTCTCCATCTTGAGAAGATTACATGGCTCCAACCCTCTGCTCTCCCTGTTTTTAAAGGAGCAGAAGCTCAGAGGCTGCTTTGCTCTTCACTTATCTCTTCCTGAAAAATAGTTCGCAGGGAACACATTTTCAGTTAGTAAAAAAATATATTTTTCTTCATAACTCGCTCATTCTCAAGGCTGATTCTCAGGACTCCTAAGGGCCTCAGGCTAGCCACCCCTTCTCTACCCAGTCCATATGCTTCCTGACATCTGCTGGCCATTTATCTCTGTCATCTCCCTCTACAACCTTCCCCTATCCCCTTCCCACCATTGTCCTAACCTCCTGTTGCTTATGGTTGCCTCTTGACCCCTCTCTCCTTACCTCCTGTCCTGCCTGCCTTTTACTGCCCACCTAGGACTGTCCTGTACCCTTGCCACCTTTTCACCTCCAATTACTATGTTATGGTCCTGCAGCTATCCTGGCCAGACTTTATTTGCAATTCTTCTATTTTATTCAGGAAAGCAAATAAGGACTAGAGAATGACCCTCCTAGAACAATCTGTCTTGACAGAAGTATGTGGTTTCCTTCCTATTCATGTTTAATTGTTAAAGAAAATGAGGTTCTAAGCTTTTAATTAATTTTGGGGAGAGTTATGAAAGGGGAAAGAGAATGTAACATTTAATTACATTTACATTTCAAAAGTGGGTTTTCCTTTAATCTACTTACTTGTAGCTACTGCTCTCTTGTGTATTTTAGACAAGGAATATCAGAGGGCATAGAAGCCCTGACAGCTTGCATAGCTTCCAGACCTCTGCTTTTTGCTCAAGGTCCTCAATTCCTTTGTATAGGAGGATTGCTCATTTTTTAAAATAACATCTGTAGTTTGCCTTACTGGTGCTGTAGGGGTACATGTGAACTTTTATGTTTCCATGGAAACACTGGTGTCACTTCCAAATCTCTCAGTAGAAGCTGGGCGTCAGTGAGAAAACACCCATTTCTTTCCCTGTACTTACCTGTCTGTTTCTTTCACAAAACTTTCCCCAATTCCATCAGAGAATACTAGCCTCACTTCAGGTGTATTTATACCAAAATGTTACTGGAATCCACTAGAGTGCTTCAGTGAACAATATTCTGCATTTCTATCCAAGGATAGACGGATCAAGGATCTCAAAGTGAATTTGACCTCCCAACACCCCTGTGAAGTGGGTATTATCCCCATTTCACAAGGTCGAAACAGACATTGTGTAAGTGACTGGCACAAGGTAACACAGCAAGTCAGCAGAGGAGCAGAGAATAGAACTCAATTCTCCCCCTAAAGCCCCCATTTAAATTCCTCATGCAGTTGAATAAACTCCCCAATGAAGAGGAATTAAAGGCACATACCTCACTTACAATGAAAGACTAATGTCACTTTTAACATTAATAAACTATATACAGCGTATAGGTTTTGAGGGAGTCCTTGTGGGACAAATTGTAGCTTGAGGGTGTAGGAGCTGCTGAGTTCTCTGGGGCCTAAGAGGAGGGACGTACACATAATATACTGCATAACAGACTTACCATTGATCTGTAACAGCAAGATTAACTGCTGGTAAACAAGATAATCTAACAGTCACGATGTACATGACACACTGGGCAGGTTCTTGCCAATGGAATTACAGTAGAATTTGTAGCTCTCAGATGACTCTTAGTTGCTAAGTCTTCTGATGTATTTTGAGCTGCCCTCTTTTCTTATAACACAGGCAAACCACACCCATACCTAACCTAGGTATCACATGTTGTTGTTTATTACATAACACTGTACTTATAAAAACACTAAATGAAGGTTAAACTATTTATACATATTATACTGCTCATAAGTATTTGCTGTTGTGGCGCCCAGTCCCAGAAGCAGGAATATCCAGGGTAAACAAATAACATGGCAGAAGTGAAGTTGTTCTACTAATTCAGTGTCTCCTTTTAACGTACGCTAGCAAACCTACCACACAGTCGCATTTGTGTGCCTACAGGAGACCATTAATACTCGGTATCAAGCGCCCCTCCAAAGCCTTACCCCGAAACCTCGGGGAAGTGACGTTTCGGGGACAGGTCGCAAGAGCTCAGACTCCTGCCTGGCTGGGAGCCATGAACCTGGGGCTATGCCCAGCCGTTCCGAGAGCGAGGCTGCGGGGCCGCAGGTCGGGACGGCGGCGCTACGAGCAGTCACAGGCGATGCCACCCGGCAACTCCCCCAACCATTGCAACTGCGCGTGCGCAGCCCAGAATCCCCACCCCGTTCCTGGGCACACCGGACCGCAGCAGCCCGCTGCGTTCTTCTACCGTCAGACCGTCACGTGGCATGGCATGACCCCGCCTCAGCGAGTGATCACCCTTTGCTCCCTAGCCAGGGCGAACAGTATGTCATATGATAGATACTGTTAGGAACCAATCAGCAGCCTACAACATGAACCGGTGAGCGGGCTGGGAGCGGCAAGGGGGCGGGGCCGCGTGCAGGAGGCGGGGCTGTTTTCACGTGCGGCGAGTGGCGCCCGGGGGCAGCAGCAGGCCCAGAGAGGTGGGTTTCTGACGGGTGGGGGCGGGAGTTAGCGTACAGGGGCCGGGCTCCCCCCACCCTGTGCGGGCCTCGCTCCTGTATGAGTCCGCCGGGCAGTAACCCCTGGGGCCATGTGGGGGGGATCCCGGGCAGGGGGCGCGTGGGCAGGGCCCTGACTCCTCTGGGGCGCGGGGGGAGAGTCTCAGTTAAGCAGGGGGACCCGGTCCTCAGCAGCTCAGCGGTGCACGGCGTGAAGGTATCGGAGGGAGGTTGGTGAAGTGCAGATAACAAAGCAGTGCCGGGCACCAGGCTGCTCTGTGTTCAGGGACTCCAGCAAGCAGTGTCTGCATTGGGTATGGGGAGGGGAGGAGTTACTCATAAAACCCTGTAGTGACCGTATTGTAGGTGTCCGTGCATCACCTAGCGTAATGGGACACCGCTCCCGATTTGAACTGCTGGGTGTATGTGTACTGTTACTGTGATGTAAATGTCATCTCTGTCCTCATGCTGCAAGAGTACAATACTCAAAAACAGAATAGGTATTATGTTCATGTAGATAACCAGAATTTATAATGTATAATTTAAAAAAATATTCAGTATAACCCAAGCATTGACAGGACTCTTTGTCGCTTAGGCAAATAAGACTTTTTTGTAAAACTGGTATTTCTCCTTCCATCAATCTGATATTACCTTAATTCCTTGCAGAAAGAGACTTGACACCCAAAAAAGCATGTGATGTTATAATCTAAAGCACTGCACTTAACTCGCTGCAATTTTTAGTTTGGCAAGGAAGAATATTATTGCTGCCATCATACTGTCTCCATAGAGCCAAATTTAGCCCTAGTGGTAGCATGTGTATTTTCATTGATTTACAGTTGTTTACACCAGGCTTTAATTTGATTCATAGAAATTCTAGGTATCTGGGCATTCATACATAAACATAGATTGAAATTAGAGGAAAACGTATATTAAGTCATTGTATTGCTCTCCTGTGGCCCAAATAAGGATTATTGAATATTATATTGTCTCCAGTATTTAGTCCAATATCATTTTAAATTATTCAAGCTGTTGTTCTTTCTCTACTTATATTACAAATATGTGACCTTTATATTCTCTCTGTGTTCATCAAGTTTCTTCCTTCACTTCACTGTCTCTTTAGTTTTGACCAGCAGTGGGTCTTAAATTTGAAATATGAGGGAAATGATGTAAGAGAATACCTTGTGTGTTGAACCCTTCCAGACAATTGGAACTGAAATTCTGGTTGTGTATGTATCTGTGTGCTTTAGTGACAAGAATGAAGAGAAACAATTGGAGAAGTAAAGAAAAGGAGGGGTGGAGCAATTGCAGACAAACCTACCATCCCAACGACTACAGAAGACACAACCACTGTAGCTTTACTGAAAGGCAAGTGTACACAGCTTAATACTTTAGCTGTAGATTTTAAGATCGTTCACAAAGGTAGTTTGGGGGAAGGAAGGTTGGGGGGTGGTTGTTGGTTTTTTTTTATTAATTTGTTTTGTTAATATTTACTGTAAAATAGGTAGGTATTATTTCCCATTTTTTATAGACTGGGAAACTGAGAAAAGTTTATAGGGACTCTGTTATCTTGAAATCTAGCCCATTTTTACAATAAAAAGTAGTTTACATATTACACCTGCCTTTGTGAGTCTTTCTGATAATTTTTTGTGGCATTCAATTTTTTCTCTCCCCTATGAGATACTCACACAAATAGCAGGGGAAACTGAATAGGGCTCTAATTCTGCAAACATTGTGGACCATTCATTTTATTGGGACTACTCACATGGAAATTTATACACATGTTTAAGTGTTTGCAGGATTGGACCCTCACTCCGACTATACGGGGGAAACAGGTTTAAAAAAGGGTTTCACATTGAAGTGATTTTATGTGTGTGTGAATCTTTAAGTAACTAGTTCAGTCCCACACAGCAAGCCACTGGTGGAGCCAGGATTAGAACTAAGAAGTTCCTCGGTCCTAATCCTGTTCTCAGAATCGTGCAGCCTCTAAAGCAACTTGACCTACTGCTTTCAGAATGACAGGATATAAGATCCATTACAGATCTTAGTATGAACAGAAACACTGAGAATTAGTAACACATTATGCATGTAATTTTAAATAGAATCTTAAGAAAATAACCCAGGGAAATTCAACCTAAAGTATGGACCTTGTCAATTTAAAATAGCTTACTTCTGATTTTAAAGTCTTTTACCTACTGTTATTGCAAGAAATAGCTAAGCTCCCTGTAATTGAAATAAAGAAGTAATTTTCTCTGATCTCTTCAGCTTGTTTACTTTGTGCATTTCAAAACACTTTGGTGAAATCCTGGCCCCATTGAAGACAGAACTCACATTGACTTCAGGAGAACCAAGGTTTCACCCATAGTGTCAGTTTCACTGTAGAGAGGGTGTGTTTTCCCCTGTTTATTTGTCTGGATCTTTTACATAACAACATGGAGGCAGGAAGAGAGCAAATCACAAAAATTGACAAGAAAACTCAGGGCAATTGTACTAAAAAAACCCATTAAAAGTAGTTTCAGGTAAAATTGACTAGATTTTAAGATGATGTTGACCTTTTAATGTTTATATAATACCTTGAAGATGAAAATGAAATATTGCTATTTTCACATTGTATGTTCATTCTGTGTACATGTCCTGTGTATACACAATGTACTTAACAGCCTTGCCAAATTCTACTCACCTAGGGAAAAGCATTGTTTTTAACAAAGCAAAATAGCTTTTTCATTAGAATAATCTTCATGGGAAAGGTGTGTGAGGAGATCTTGCGTCTGGGCTGGTAAATTTTCAAGACAGTTTTGCAAGCCCGACTTAACAGTGTGTTGTTGTTAGGTGTGAACAAGAAGAACCATGGAACTCACTGAATGCAGGCACCAGCAACAGCGGATCCTCTTCTGAAATATGTCATAGCTCTCCAGTGCCTGGTAAGGGACCATTGTGTTCAGGGGCCAAAAATCAGCACCTAAACATTGAGGGCATTAAGATAGAAGATCCTGTCATAGTTTACTTTACCTCTCTAATATCCATAGCCATCTGTGGCAGAGATCTTCTAAAAGTGACATTATTGAAAGAGTTATGTTAAATAGACAAAGAAAATATAACAATACAACACACCCCTGTGGGATGGGAAGATCCCAGAGCTCTGGCTTCAATCTGAGCCCAGAAGTCTACACAGCAGTGAAACAGCCCTACAGCCAGAGCCCCGTGAGCCCAAGTCAGCTGGCATGGGCCAGCTGTGGGTTTTTCTTTGCTGTGTAGACGTACCTGAGTGAGCCAGCCTAGTCCACAATTGAAATGTCTCATGGATTGTAGGTATCTAAGCCTTTGATTTGGGAAGTGTAATTAGGAAAGGGAAAGGGATTGCTGCTTTTATGTTTGGTCGATGATCAGTCATCCATTGTTCTTGGTGTTTGGGACATCCTAAAAAAAATTGTTTTTGTCAGCAGTGTGCCTTTTGTGACCCATTTATGTTCAAGAAGAATGGCCATGTCTATTTGCTGAATTTAATCTCCATTACTGTTGGTCTGCCTCTCCATATACCTTTAATAACATTTCCTCTGCAGATAGTAGGAGCATGGACTGGCTTTTGCTGAGGTGGCCATTAATGTAATCAATACCTCTCCCCATTTGTGACCTGCCAGTCTGGAAGCAGAAGTTTCCGTGACCTTTTTGACTTGGAATCCCCAAAGTGGCTGTCTCTTGGCTGCTACTCTGGAGTTGGGTGAGGTCAAAGGGCAATAGAAAAGGTTTGCTCTCAAACTGATTTTGTTTAGTATTTACTCTTTATAGAACTACCAGGATTTTACTATGACCCTGAAAAGAACCGCTATTTTCGCCTGCTCCCTGGACATAATAACTACAACCCTCTCACCAAAGAGAGCCTCCAGTACAAGGAGATGGAGTGCAAGAGACTGAAGCTCTTAGAAGAGGAGGAAAAGCAAAAAAAGGTGGGTTCTGTCTCTGAAATTTTATTTAAACTTTACTGTGCTGTGACCCAAGACACCAGGATGGGCTACAGTTTCAACTTTGGTATAATCGCCTCTAATGCTTGCTGTTCTAGGTCAAATATTCAAACATTTGTCCATACCCCCAACAAAAACTATGTTAAGATGGAGTTATGGTTGAGACTACATAATCAGTAATTTAGGGTAAAATACATTACAGGGATGAGGTAACTATCTCAAAACCAAGTATGATAAAGTCAGGAAATTCACAGTTAAGGTTAAACTTAAAACCTTAACTCTGCCCTGTCACAGAATCTTCAAACAGTTCATTGATAAAACTCACTAAAATCTTGTGCCTGTAAATTTTTTTTTTTAAGGATTAATAGTCATTTTTTTCCAGTTGTTGTGGAATTCTTTATAGTAGAACATTGTGTCCTTTAGCATCTGCTGAAAAAAACTTCTATGAAGAATAACAAGAAAAATGATTAATCCTTAACACTTATTCAAATATAGCTTGAGGACAAGATTTTAGTAAGTTATGGGAAGTTTGATGTTTCTATGGTGTTCTGTTACTGAGATCATGGGGCAAAAAAAAAAGTCTGACACAAGGTGCTAAACTTCTTAAAGAGCCCACTTTTAATTTAAATTCTTTAACTGATTTATTTTTAAGTTTTCAGAACAAATGAATTCTCTGATTGAGAGTAAATACTATCATTTGGAGCCAGGATATGCTTCCTTCGCTATGCCTACCAATGCCTCCATTAAAAAAGTGACTACATCAGTGGGCTAGTTTTCACAGGCACTGTGCACTTGCAGGTCCTATTCATCTCAGTGGGAGCTGTGGGTGCTCAGCGCCTCTGAAAGTCAAACAGTTTAACCTGTTTGATTAAAAAGTGACTTTCAATCTACGTTGAGACTACAAAATGGATTGTAAAAACCTGGTATGCTTTGCCTTGTCCCAGCTCTGTCTACTATTCAGTCTTTTGCTTTCATGAGCACTGAAAGTATTTAGCCCAACTGTAAAATGACAAATGGAAAAGCTCGGTTATTGCAACATTAAAGTTGCACAGTTAAAATAAAAAAGGAAATGCCAAAGCTAAAGTTTCTATGGCCGCATTAGATGGCCATATTGTATTTCAGAGTTTTTGATTTAAGATAAGAACTTGAGACATTTTTTTGTAGTGAAAATGGTTCATGTCTCAAGATGAGACAGTTATCCAATTTTTGCTTAATACTATGTGACTATGTGGAATTCAGTAGACTGAAGGGCATTCAGGTAGTTTTTTGTTTGGAAGTAGCCAGACACTCTTCTGCAGGTCAAGAGGGAATTTAGCCATTGATAATTCATTTTCCCCCTCAGAATGGATATTTTGACTTTTTTTTTCTTTTTTTTTTTAAGATGGAAGTGCTTTCTTCTCCTTTGAAAAACAGCTTTTAAATATAAGGGCTTAGGGTAAATTGTTCCCTAAATATCCCAGATGTGAAGGGACCATGGGCTGCTTTTGATCCTATGCAACACATAATTGCACACTTTCATTTGTTCTTTTTTAATAGAAAACATCCAGAGCTGGATTGAACTCATCACTTGTCTTACACAAGAGGCAGTTAGGGTTACTCAGCTCCAGCAATTATTGCAGGTAAGATGATTTCAAATCCTTTTTTCACCCCATAAAGTCCTACTGCTAATGTTTCTTTGCCATTAATCTCGTAGCGTACCCTGTTGTTCCAGTAAGGAACAGAGCTGGGGAAGCATCGGTAACAAAAGTGTACACTGCCTTTTTGATAAGACATCCTGTTGTTTTCGGTGCAGCTTTTCCATTACATTTTATACAGCACGTGCCTACAGAATGGCTCAGCAAGTCTTCCCTAAAATGACAAGAGTTAAGATGCAAGAAAATATTCTCTGATCATCCGGTTTTGAATAGTTTGTGTGTGAAATTTCCCATCCTTAACATAAATACATTCTCTCCTGCACTTTATAAGCATATTGTAGATATACTTTAATGGACCTAGTCTACAGGAAATTTCTCTTTTCCTTAACTTCCATGGCTTCAGTGGTGCAAGTGAGAGTGCTACTGTAGACAGTGTGTCAGCAGATGCCAGCAATCTGTCTTCTGCTGTAGAAGCTGATTGGGAAATTGCAGTGGTGGGACAAGGCTGGTGTACATACAGACAGGGGCCCCCAAAGTTTATTTATTGGTGACCTCATGAATCTTGGGATCTGAAGGTTGCTCGTGCTATACGTTGGTGGGGCTGCAACCCACCAGCTCCCCGGGCTGTTTACCTGTTGCCTAACCTGCTGAGATAAAGAAGCATCTCAATGCCTTTTACCCAGAATTCCTTTCATTGGCATTAAGTATCAGCATAGTTAAACATGTTTTCCTTTACAGATTGGTCCACGAATTAAAGGTGAACTGCATGCAGAGGAGGAAGGTAGAGATTCGGAGCCCAGATTCCTCAGTTACTGGAACCAACAATTTTAAACTAATAGTGGTATGTTATGGGCACTTCAATTTTTAAGGCTAGAGAGCACTTGGCTATAGTTATTTTCTCGTGAGCTCTGGGATTTGTAATGACCCAACGTAGTATACTGAGAAGTGCTTTTCTTTGTAGCAGTTTGTATTGGCAGTTTCTCCTCCCATACAGAAGGTATTCCAGACGTGGGGAGCTCTGGGGCCAGCTAAGCATGAATATGGTATCTTTTCCCTGTGACCATTCTCCTTTAAGAAGTCTGCACTGACTGTTTTCCACTCTTTTGGTGGAATGAATAAATCCTTGGGTCAAATATTGCTCTCAATTACATATTATTTATATTGTGGTAGTGTGCCCAAAATGTGCTGGGTGCTTTAACACCTAGCCTGAAGAGCTTACAGTCTGCAAAGACAGAGCCAGGTGAAGGGTGGGAGGAAAGGTCATGAAGATAATTGGCAAGCTCTACTTGTGAGAGAGGAGGAGAGGTAGGTTTTTATTATATATGGAGATATGCCTATCTCATAGAACTGGAAGGACCTTGAAAGGTCATCGAGTCCAGTCCCCTGCCTTCACTAGCAGGACCAAGTACTGTCCCCTGACAAATTTTTTGCCCCAGATCCCTAAATGGCCCCCTCAAGGATTGAACTCACAACCCTGGGTTTAGTAGGCCAATGCTCAAACCACTGAGCTATCCCTCCACCCCCAATGGGTGGGTAATGAAGTATAACAAAAGAGGGAGGAGAAAGGGAAGGGATGAGATTGATGGAGTGAATGGGGGTGGAAGAGTCAAGTCTGTGAGTAGAGCAGAGTTTATAGTCCAAAAATTCTGTGTAGATGTTAAGAGCGACATCATGAGTCTCTGGAGCTGAAGGGTTTTTTTGTGGGTTGAGGGAGATAGCAGAAGCTACCTGGGAAGCTCCCCCACACTGAGTCCTGGCTATGTAGATGGGAGTGAGGAGAAGCGGGCTGAGAAGCCCTGAACTTACCCCAACTCCATGGCTCCTGCTATGACTGGTGCTGTGGTGTGAAGCGGCTTTGAGGGGCAGGCATCTTACAGAGGCTGCCTTGGAAGCTCCCTGCTGATCTGATCCATGTAAGTGAAAGCTGTTGAAGCCAGTGGGGGTACTGAAAATTTCCACTGGTTTGAATGAGAGCTAAATCTGGAACTCAGGACCAGCACTTTGATTGCAACGGCATCAATCCCTCCCCTACTGGATCAGAGGCTTTCAGATGACAGAAAAGTCTACATTTACACTGAATGAAAATTCTTTATGCGAGCCCCATTTATATGCTGGAGCCTGTACTTACTGATTATGCTCCCTCATGACAGCAATCTGTCCACAGTACCATGCCAGAACTCAGCCAATAGGAGACAGCGTTCATTATTGTCAGGTGTCAAAGTGGAAAATAGCGTATCTTAAATGTTTTTCTAGTGAATCTCTCTAGAATGCAGATGGTCACACACACACGCAGTGTCTGTGGTGCTGAACTGCAATCAGGTGGTGGTGGGAAAGCAGAATTAATGGATTTCTCATTGTGGGCCCAAGCAGACCACCTAAAGCCAGGTCTAGTTTAATTGCCCGTAGTGATGCACTTCTTTTGCAGGCAGACACAGCTTGTGAGCGGATATTCACTGTGAATGATGTAGAGCATGGAGGGTGTAAATATGGTATCATCAACCTCAGTGGCTTAGGGAAGGACACTCTCATGGTGGAGATGTATGACAACCTCTACTTCACAAACCGCAAGGTACCGTTCTTCCACTGGCTCCTCATCCAGGAGGATATCCTTCCGTTCTGGAACTCTCAAAATGTTGTAACATGGGATGTGTGAGTGGAAATGAGGAAGGAGGAGGGAAGGGCAGGGGGAAGGAAGAGAGAATGGAAGAATCCAGCAATAAGGGATTGAGTAAATGCAGAATCCACAGAGACCTGAGCTCTGATACCCCTGAATTGATTTTGGAGAACGGTGTTGCAAAGCAGTCAGTCCAGCACCTTTCATGAGCAGTATATTTCCACAGAATTTCCACACAATTAATCTTGGCAGCACTTGAAAAGAGGCCTTCAGGGATTAATTCTACTGCTGATTTGTTTGCTCTCTTTCTTCTTAAGAAAGAAAGAGGGAAAAAAATGCCTCTCTTTGAATGGGAAGAACTTTTAGGACAAAATACAACAACCTGTAGGTGCCCAGTTCCATGGAGAAAAACTGTCTTAGTTAACAGGTGTGCTGAATGGATCCATCCAGGTTTGGGGAGACTTTTTTGAGTGCTGACCTTTTTCTTCTTTATGCACGTACTAGCAAGAGGCTGAAATGTCTCTGTTTCTTTATTGGGCTAGTCATTTTCCAGGTTGTTCTTGGCATTCTCCAGTATACTAAGGGTGTGCACTCAGTCTTTCAGACTTATGTGGAATGTTTGAAAATTCACTTTTCTGAATTAAACAGGAGACAGCAAGTATTGGTCTGTCTTGCTTTTATTTGTAGGTGAATTCTGTGTGCTGGGCATCGCTGACTCATCAAGATTCCCACGTTTTATATCCTTTTAAAAAATAAATAAATAAATAAAGCTTCAGGCTTGCTTCCACTAGACAGCAAATTGCTTCACAAAACAGAACATAAGAATGGCCATACTGGGTCAGACCAAAGGTCCATCTAACCCAGTATCCTGTCTTCCGACAGTGGCCAATGCCAGGTGCTTCAGAGGGAATGAACAGAACAAGTAATCATCAAGTGATCTGTCCCGTCGCCCATTCCCCAGCCTCTGGCAAACAGAGTCTCGGGACACCATCCCTGCCCATCCTGGCTAATAGACATTGATGGACCTATCTTCCAGGAACTATGTAGTTCTTTTTGGAACCCTGTTACAGTCTTGGCCTTCACAACATCCTCTGGCAAAGAGCTCCACAGGTTGACTGACAGCCACTTATCAATAAGAAATCCCATGTACTTGCCTTAAAAAGGCTTAATGGTTCACTGGAAAATAACCAGAGAAGCCCTAAAGTTGAAAGAAAGCATGTTGTTTAGTCATAAGTACACATGGCAGCATTCAGATCTATAGTAAGTCAAAAGACAAGGATCTCACAACCTAACCTTCAGAATTAACACAATGAATAAATTACATCAGATCACTTTTGGGTATAGGGAGGAAATAGCAGGAATGACAAAATAATGGGCTGGGGAAGGAAAACTCTCAGAAGAGCTCTTTAAAGTGTTTTTCTTTTGTGAACCCATCAGGGTGTCAGGTTTGAGATTGGCAATGGGGAATGTTTGATTAGAGATTAGTGGCAGAATGCTACACAAAAGATGCCATCTGTACTGACGGAGGCTTGCGTGGACGGTGCAGGGACACATGGGAGAATGTGAAAGGAGCATGGAAGTGAGGTTGTTGGCAGACAAAGGGTGTGTGCTGGAGTATTAGCAAACAAGGGGAGATGTAGGCAAGTGTTGGTTTCTGAAGACCCTTGAAAGGGAGAACAAAGAGTTCAATAAAATGATTGACAATGGCAAGAAGCCAGTGGATAGAGTCAGGGAGCAGAGTGTCATGGTCATACTACAGGGAGAGGAAGAGGACTTTTCAGAGTGGTTTGCACTCTCGCCCATCTATCTGATCATAATTCCAAAACACTGATCTGGAAAAATAAGTTTAAATCCTGCCCATACCTGTTACTCCCTTCAGAGGGCAATGTGATACAACCCAATTTTGAATTTTTTTTATGCACTGGGGAAGACATACCCAAAGTAGTTTGGAAAAGGTTATTTTTTGTCTTCACTCTCCAAAGTTCTGTATGTGGATGATATTTTATGACTGGAAAGACCAGGAAAGATTTTATTATTCCTCCCACTCTCCTTCCCTGTTGGGTAACATTAAATATTAAAACTAGAATCAAGGAATTACAGATCTTGTCCTCTAATTCCTATGAAAGAAGGGGAATGAACACCTCACAGGGGTGTGATGAGGCTTAATTCATTAGTGACTGCAAATCACTTTAAAGGTCATCTGAGAGGCACTATTGAAGGACAGAATATTATGTGTACCAGTGTTTGAGGCATCTCTCCCTCTCCTTCCCCCTCTCCCCCCAAGTAATTTTATGCAACATGTGCCACTTCTGGGAGAAATCATGGTTTTCTTTAACAGCCTCCAGCAAGTTGTGCCTCATGGGGATTGCAGAAACTCCAGGCTGTGCCAGTCTGCTTCCAGCATCCTTATTCAGCAACTCTAACCCAGGTAGACTACCTTTCTGTTCTGGTTAGAAGTTGTAGTCTGAACTGGGCCTAAATGAGGGATGACTTCTGTATTTTCATTCTCTAATACTTTGAGTGGTTTTGTAAGCATCACAAGAATGAATATTAACACTGTGTAATGAAGCCCAAAAACTGATTTGGATAGTAATAACTTTAGGAACTAGTTAACAAGGATAGCTTATGGCACCAGTTATTAACTGTATGATACTTGGCAGAAAATGTACTCACCTAAAAGTAAATATTTATTTGGAACTTTTCCTAAGTAAGTTATTTAGCCTCCCTTAATACATAGAACCTGGATAGATAGATAGCCCAAAAGGTGCTCACTCAAACTCTCTGGTCGTTTCAAATGGAGTGAACCAGTGCACAATTGTTCTCCCAGGTCTGACCTTTGCCCACAGTAGTTGTTCACATACGTTTATGGATGGGACTATTTGAGACAGCAGTCCTCTTATAGGTCCCTCTGCTCCTCTTCCAGTACTGATTTCCCAGCCCATGGCAAGCACTGTGTATAGTGTTCAGTCACATGAAAACATATGAATATTAAAGAGAGAAGGTTAAAATAAATTGGCTTTAATTTGATGGGTGTGGCTACATTTCCCTGTGTTGTATTTGTGCTGTTCCTTTTCATAAGGGTGCAATCTCCCTTAGCTGACTTAAATCCACACTATGCTGCTCTCTCCAGGAAGTGTCTGATGAAGACAAACATGTAAAGCGCCTTGATGGGGTGAAAATACATGAGTTATTTCCAGTTTTTTAAAAAAAAAACAGTCACATAGAGTTAGTGCTAACAGGAAGGGTTGCTGTTTGAAGGCTGCAGGATGCTTTACCAGTATGACAAAAGTAGTTCTAGGGCAGTGGTCCCCAAACTTTTTCCATTGTGCCCCACCCTTACCTGTAATGGAACCTGTCCATGCGCACGCACACCCCCCGAACCATGGTCAGGAGCCACGGTCGGGGGCTGAGGCTGGCACCTGAACTGCAATTGGGGTAGAGGGCGGGGCCAGAACTGAGCAGGGGGCTGGGTGGTGCTCCCTCCCTGCCTCCTATGGGGGCTGACCCAAGCCCCGCTGTGCCCCCCTGAATGTTCCTCTGCGCCCCCTTAGAGGGGTCGCACCCCACAGTTTAGGCACCACTGTTCTAAGGTCTTTTGGAAATCACTGCCTTCAGATATATAAGACACCTACAGTATCATTTCTAACCCCAAGCTGGGGGCTTGGTCTTAACATGTGTGAAGTGAATAAAAACTGCACACTAAGGAACTGTCAGTGGATTGGTTTTGAACTGGGTTGGGAGCTGAGAGAACAGAATACAAATCTTGTGTGTTGCTGTATAGTTCAACTTTGCTCATTCAGCAGACGGGGGCCAGTGTAACATGTTCAAAGCTGTGTTTGTCCAAACAAGACCCTTCTTCACTTCTCCCCCATTCCTTCCCCCCACATGAACATGATTTCATGCTACTTTTTGAAAATCCTTTTGAATTCTCAGTCAAGGGGAGAGGCAGGGGCATAGATAGGCTTTGGCTGTTGGGGAAGGCGAAATGGTGTCCTTGTTCCAATGCAGTTGTATTAAAGCATTATGTATACCCAGTTTTTATAAACCTTGAGAATGTGGGTGCATTGTGTAGCTATTTCTTTCAGTCTTCCCTCCCTTCCTTCCCCCAGAGTCATTCCTGTGACTACAGAGTAGTTCTCATGGCAGTGTTCTTCGGCAGTCATTTAAGCATCAGGTAGAGCAATCTTTTGTTTCCAGAAGAACAGGGTGGGTAGCAGCAGGACTGTAATTGGGTGGTTTAGTCCACTGGAAGCAGAAACCCTGAATGTTGTAAGAGGTACAGAGGCCTGGTGAAATTTTCTAGGGGCACAGTTAACTTGAAGCTTCCTCCCACATCTCCTTATGGTGCCCGGGGGCTTCACAGTTTGTTCTCATCCCTGTTGCCACCCTTAGGAGATCAGCCTGGAATGCTGTGCAGCTTCAAGATCTCTACTGCCTGGTCCTGTGCTTGGTGCCTGAACCCCCAGGCTGATAACTGCTTCAGCACAGGTAAGCAGGAGTGTATTTGTACGACTTTTCAAGGGGAAAGATCTCCACCATCACGGCCCCCAAGCTGTATTGCTCAAATGATGGCCATGTATTTGTTTTATCTTTCTCAGGTCTGATGCGGCGAGTCCTTGTGACCAATGCAATGACTGGTCACCGGCAGACATTTGGAACAAGCAGTGATGTACTGGCACAACAGTTTGCCACCCAGGTAGAAAGGGACATGGGTCTTTGATTTCTTAGAGAGATGTACGCATTGCTGATTTTGTGGAACCAGCAGCCCTATACACACTGTGACTACTTTTTGTGGTGGCTTTAGTAGCTGCTCAGTAATTAAGTTGACACTTGATGTGGCTGACCATGGAAAAGCAACAAAAATAAGCTACGCCGATTTCAAGCTCCATTGGAAATGTTGGGTGGGACGGGGGGAATCAATTTTGCTAAATAGAAAAGGATTAAAAAGAAAGTGAAGCAACAAATGCAAGGAATTACAATAAGGCTTTGCAGTCATAGTTCCTGTTATCTGAGCATCTTAAAGCACTTCACACACACTAAGTATCAGTATTGTTCCCATTTTACAGATGGGGAAAGTAAGGCACAGAGAGGTTAAATGACTTCCTCAAAGTCAGTTAGTGGCAAAGGTGGAACTAGAACTTGGGACTCTCAACTCCCGTTCCCCTGATCTAACCACAAGACCAAGTTTCCATTGCTTTTTTTACTGCTAAATATTTGAAAGCAGAATGAAAATCCTAAATTGGTTGCAATGTTTTGCAATGTGACTATGCAATTCTGGTTCTTGTGATCCTCCATGTACAGTGATATTATTCTGGCACTACAATGAAGGGGTATCTTATTACTTGAACCCTTCCTACAAAAGTGACCACAACAACTGACTAGAGAAACCTGTCTGATACTGTTAAATATTACAAGACTCATCTCCCTGCATGTTCTGGTTCGTCTAGACTCCAGTGCTGTACAATGGCTGCCGTTCAGGGGAGGTTTTCAGCATTGACATTCGTCAGCGCAGCCGGAGGGGCCACAGCTGGAAAGCTGTCCGTCTCTTCCATGACTCAGCAGTCACATCTGTTCGCCTTCTCCAAGCAGAGTACTATCTAATGGCAGCAGACATGGCTGGAAAGGTAGAGGTTTTTTTTTTATGAAAAGCTAGATAGTGTCTCATATGTTCTATTGGCCATTGCCAAGGTCCCACCCCAGACCTGAAAGAGGATGCCACTGTCTTTAGGGAATATGTTAGTTCTTCTTTCTCCCCTGCCCAATCTCTCAAAGCTTTCCCAGCTCACTGATTGGTCAGAAGGAAGTTGTGAATGGTTTGCAGATGTCTGTATTCTCTGCTCTTTACTCCTGGTTCTGAGATACTTAGAGTTTGGCTATGTCTACACTAGCACTTTTGTTGGTATAACCTATGTCACGCTGCAGTGTGAAAAAAACATCCCTCTGAGCAACATAAGTTACACTGACAGAAGCCCTAGTGTGGACAGCGCTATGTCAGCGGGAGACGTTCTCTTGCCAACATAGCTACCACCGCTCATGGAAGTGGTTTAATTATATCCACGAGAGAGCTCTCTTCCATCAGCGTAGAGCAGCTACATGAGTGATTGTACAGTGGCTCAGCTGCACCGGTACAGCTGTGCTGCTATAAGCTTGCTAGTGTAGACATGGCCTTTGTCTTCTCCAACTGGTGCATGAGCACTGGAACAGCCACAATATGCTCACTTAAGAACTTGGAATTCTACTGGGATTCCCTGACCCGATGGAGATGCTGCTTGCTAGTCAGTGGGTCGTTATAAGAAGCCTGATGCAGATCCTTCCGAGCAATTCCACCAGAGAGGATTCAGGAGCTGGGAGAGCCACTAAGAACGATATTTTGATAATGAATTAAAGGAGAATAGGGGCAAATAGAGAATAAAAGGAGAGGAGAAGGTGGAGTTTATAGAGAAGGTAAAACAGGGAGGACAGGCAGAGTAGACAAATAAGGAGAGAGAAAGGCAGAAAAATAAAGAAGTTCATTTTTCCTTTGGCTTCTAGCAAGTTGCCAGTGCAGCGTATGGTGCCACAAAAGTTGTATTCCATTGCCCCAACTAGCTAGCGCTTGCATCAGTCCCTAGAGAAGGGATTAGTAATGTTTAGCACTTCTCATTTAGATCAACATAGGTATGGCACTCCGAGGTATGAAAAATCCACACCCCGAGCACCATAGCTGTGCTGACTTAATCCCTGGTGTAGACACAGCTAGGTTGACAGAAGAATGCTTCCATTGACTTAGCGACTGATGCTCCAGAGATGGAGTTCCTTCAGCAATGGAAAAACAACTTCCATTGTTGTAGTCTGCATCTATGCTGCATGGTTACAGCAGCATAGGTAGGTAAGGTATAGCTGTGCCACTGTACTGCCCCTAGTGTAGACATGGCCTAATCATTTACTCCTCACCACAGCCTCCTGAGTTAAGTAAATCAGCAGCGTTATCTCCTTTCTACAGGTGGGGAAACAGATGGGGGTGGGGCGGGGGTGGAGTGACTTCCCCAAGGCCACGCAGATAGTCTGTGGCAGAGCAAAATTTAAAACTCAGTCCTTTGCTCAATCCACTAGACAAGTTGCCTGCAGTAAAACAAATGGAATGAGCCTTTCTATAAATGGTTTCTCACAGCCAGTATCCTAATCTAGTACTTCAAATAATGGTGGTAATTCCAAAACTGAAGGAATTCACTTGGAAGTTTGTAAAACTTTGGGTGTCTACTCCTTTCTCTCCCTGTCACCAGCAACAACTGTCAAAAATTGCCCCTGCTTCACTAAAATGTCCTTCTATTACCATTTCCACTTGCAGATAAAGCTATGGGACCTGAGAGCAGTGAAGTGTGTGAAACAGTACGAGGGCCATCATAATGAATATGCTACTCTCCCTCTGCAAATAAATGAGGAGGAAGGGCTTGTTACAGCAGGTGTGTCAGCTTTTCCGTAGTGCATGTATGTTTGGTTCTCTACACCCAGGTATGTGGGACATTTGTAGAGATAGGCTATTGGAAATTACGTGGGCATTCATTCCTTTCTGGCTTTGGGAATGGCATAATAAACCACAAGTGCATAACTCGAAACAAAAATGATTTGGATGCGTTTTAATTATGAGGATGGTCCTCTGGGTTTCAAAAGATATGCTCCAGCCAGTAGGATTTCTCAGTCAGAAGTTAGGAAAGACATTGGAAGACAAAATGGAAGAGAGAGTGGCAAGTGTCTGATTTAGAAGTAAAGGAAAACAGTGTTAAACCTCTTCATGAGTCCATAAAAAGGGTAACTATTTTACATGGAAGAATAGATGTCCTGGAAAGTCATATTTAATAACAAGAGTATATTGGGTCTTTTCTTTGATAATTACTGTGGGCCTGAGAAGTCAGTTAAGATACTTGTCAGCACCTGCAAGAGAGAGAGCCAGGCTTAATTGATAATGAAGCCCCACTGAGGAAGGGCTGGGTTGATTATAATGCTAGGAAGTTTGTGGTAGAAAGGGGGTGCAGGGAGAGAGCCAGCAATCATTCTCTGGGCGGGGAATAGAAGAGGTAGGAAGCAGTCTAGGGAGGCAGCAAAGAGTCTGAGGAAGTAGGCCTTGGCTGCCAGCTTACAGAGTCCGTGGGTTTGAGCCCAGAGTAGAGGGAGGGTCTGGGTTCCCCTACCAGCCACCAAGAAAGGTAGGGTGAAACCACCTGTGGTAAGGCGTGTAAGAACAACAGAGCCCAGAGACAGAAGGAAGACTACAATAAGGTAATTGGACTACAATTTGGTTGTACTCTGTTACCCCAAAAGGGGCAGACATAAATATTGCGACCTGGCCAGAGGGCTGAGTTCTGGGATGAGACACCACTGTGGTGACAGAGCACATGTCGTTAGTGGGTGCCAGACCAAGGGTACATCCACACTACCCGCCTGATTCGGCAGGTAGCGATCGATGTTCTGGGATCAATTTATCGCATCTCATGTAGACGCAATAAATCGATCCCAGAAGCGCTCCCCGTCGACTCCGGAACTCCAGCTCGGCACGAGGAGTAAGCGGAGTCGACGGGGGAGCCTGCCTGCGCCGCGTGGACCCGAGATAAGTAGTTTGTAATTCGATCTAAGATACTTCGACTTCAGCTATGCTATTCACGTAGCTGAAGTTGCGTATCTTAGATCGATCCCGCCCCCTAGTGTGGACCAGCCCTAAAAGAGAGCTGATATGCTATGCCTGGCCACCAGGAGGTGTTGCTGCAGTGAAGGGAACCCCTTTACAGGGGACTATAGAAACACCAAGATATTCCTGAATTTGTTCTCTTTTTCTTGAATTCTCCATAAGCAGCACAATTATGGTAAGAGGGTTTTTTTTTTTCCCCCCCATTATGATCGAAAATAAACAACCTAGCAATGGGGATACTACTTTGGATAGTGATGTACTAAGCTCTGTGTTGCCTGATTTTTTGAGATCTTGCCTATGGTTATTTTTATCCATCCCACCCTATGCAGAGTAAAATATTTGAGTCATGTTTTTCCTTTTTGGAGGAGCTCAGGGTTGGGTTTTTTTTCATGCATGGATGGAGATGGGCAATGGTTCGTCTGTTACAGTGTATTAAATACCTTTTTCCTCTTCTGGGACCAGAATTTTTCAAAGTTGGTTATGATGATTTATGTGGAAGCATTTCCTTGTCCTGATTTGCAGTGCTTTTTCCTCCGCAGTTGGTCAGGATTGCTACACAAGAATTTGGAGTCTCCAAGATGCCCATCTGCTCAGAACGATTCCCTCTCCCCACCCATCCTCCAGGGACTCCATCCCCAGTGTGGTGTTCTCTTCGAGACTCGGAGGCAGCCAAGGAGTTCCTGGCCTGCTCATGGCAGTCAAGCAGGATCTCTACCACTTCTCCTACAACTCAGATAATCCATGTTGTCCTTAGACCAAGGACACGGATCTTCCAGCCCCCCTGGGTGACTCAAGAGACAGCTGTTAGGTGTGGCCTCTCATTGTTACCATTGCATTGTGGTGCTGCCCTGCCTGTTCTGTCTATGGAGTTTTGAACTTTGCCCAGCAGGTTCAGCAACTTTCTACTGTATCTGCTCTAAAACTACCAGGCAGTTGTAAATAAAAGTGACGAACTGCTCATAAAGAGAACAGGTTTTTTTAATTCAGCTGTGAGTTTGGAAGGAAGGATCATTTGTGGGATCTGACTTTCAGCCAGTAGCTGAAACTCATTGGCAAAAGTTGCATAGAAAAAGCTAACTGTTCCACTGACTCTCCAGTAAGGGGGAGAAACGAAAAGGGAATGGGAGGAGAGCACCCCAGACAGACCAGGAAGTAAGGCTGCTCTCTAATACCTGACAGAAATTGGTTAAAACTGGAACAGTCAGGCTTCCAGGAACACAAGCAACCTCGGAGATTACAGTGAATGTATTTAATATAAGGAGTTCTCTTCATCCCACAGGGCTCCATACTCACTGATATTTTGTGTAGCGTCTTTCTAGGCCTAGTCACTTTGCTTCTCTGAGCCCCCCTCTTTCTACTCCCCTACCCTTTCTCTGAGGCTCTCTGCATTCTCCCAACACAGCATGCTGTCTCCTTTTCTATGCCATTGGATCTTTGTCTTCAAATTTCTTATCCACACCACCACTCATTGCTGAAACACACAACTCTGTCCCTGCTAGAACAGTGAAACATTAAGGAGAGTGCTTCCTTTACCGGAAAAAAGTCACTCTGTGGGAATGTTGTCTGGACAAATGCCAGTGAATAATATATATGAAGCGGTCTTCCCTGTTTGTAAAGTTTTTGCATACGGACTGAAAAATTCTCAAATTAACTTTACAGAACAAATAACTAGGCTAATTCCTTCGGTTACTAATTCTTGGCCTACTTGTTGAGAATATTTGCAGTTTGCAATTCATGCTTTGTTTGGTTATATATGTAAGTCACTGAGATTGTTAGTTTCTGTTTTTCAGTTGGATTGGGGAAGTTATTTCAATATCCAGTACAACTTGGTACAAATGGTGACTGTTACCATCTACTGTTCAATTGAGAATTGGTGTTTGGGGTATTTGAAGTTTAAAATGTCTTTTGTACGGGCATTTCTGCTTGTACCCCGAGCTGCTTGAACATTCGTAGAAAGCAAAACAAATGGTGGGTTATGAACTCCATTGAATCAAAATTCATTCTTGAATTTAAAGCAGTACATTTGGAACCCCCTCCGCCACTGTTCTCCCAGCTCTAGTCAAGACCCTCGTCCTGGATAGGATAAGGATCCTGTAATATTTGTGTACCATTGATGTGGGAATACCAGCTAAAACAAGTGTGGCAGGAAGGCATCTTGTTTTTCTCTAGTGCTTTCTTCAGTCCCCTTCAGGCAAAGCCCATTAAATGCAAGAAGCTCAGTTGCTGTGCCTGCTGTTTCCATGAGCTAAGCATTCATGAGGAGCCCCCGCACACACATTCATCCCCACCCCCTGCCAAAGTCCCTCCAGCTAAGGCTTCTAATTAAGCTTGTGGTGGGGGTGCAAAGGAAGGGCTGGAAGTGCAGGGGAACAAGATGTAATCAAGTGTGCAGGCAGTGGCCAAGGGCACTGGAATAACCTCTTTTGAGCAGCAGTAGCTGGATCCTTGAAGCAGCCACTAGGTAAGGCAGCTAGAAAGGAAAGGTCCTAGTGCCCTACTTCAATATCAAAATAACCTACTTCCTGCCTGGATGTCCCAGCAGAGGGACTAGCAGGAAATGCCCAGACTGGACCTGAAGTCATTCAGGTCCGGTCTCTGCTAATCAGAAGACACGCTTGTTCACTCACTCGTATGTAAAGCCCTGCAAATCTGCAGATATCCACGGAACATTTTTGTGTATTGCAGATGGATGCAGATTCAGATTTTGTATCTGCGCAGGGCTCTACTCATATGGAGGAAGACTGAGAAGCAGCGCTTAAAAATTTCCCCAACACCTGTTTGCCTAAGGACTAAGCCTGTTAGCCCTCATGAAAAATACCTGCACTGCTGTGCTACCAAAACCACACACATTTAACTTCAAGTGGCTCTCTTCATTTGCCTAATGGAAGTCTAGTGATCAGCTCAAGCTCAACATAGCTAAAACAGAGCTCTAAATCTTCCCTTCCCACTACTCTCTCAATTCCTGTGGATATCACGGTCACCCTGCCTGTCATTCTGGCCTGTAGGTAGCCTCTCTCTAGGTCCTCATATCCAGCCTACATCTAAATTCTGCAGATTCTTTCCACACATCTCCTCTCAGGTACAGCCTTTTCTATCCATCCACACAACAAACTCTTGTCCAGGCTTTCATATTGCATCTTTATTACTGAAACATTCTTCTCTCTGGCTTGACCAACAGTCTTGCCCCTCTCATTACCATTCAGAATGCTGCTGCAAAGATACTTTTCCTAGCCTGTCGCTTTGACCATGTCACCCCTCTCTTTGCATCCCAACACCCTATTGCATTCTATTTTATATAGGTTCTGAGACTGCATCAAACATAAGCTGCTTGTCTTCACTTTCATGGCCCTCCATTTTCTATGCCCAATCGTCTCTCATTGCCATCAAGCTGTTAGTGCTCACCTCTGATTGGCCGATCATCATGCCCAATCCTGTCCTCATCTGCTGAAAATTTATGTGTGCCCTAGGAATGAATCCAACATCAGTTTAAGCTTCTTGGCCTTTCACATTAGTTCATTGCTCCACATGTAGGTCTTGCAAAGTAAGGACAATTGCAGTGGCTAGTTTGAATACAGGCGAGTCGCATCTTAGGCGCATTTAACATGCACGAATTCAGCTTTGCGCGGTCGCCAAAAACAGAAAAAAAAAAGAAAAATAACCATTTTAAAACGGCATCGGTACTGCGGGCAATTCCGTCCGCCATTCAACTCAATGGAGTCTCAACATATGTGGTTTTTCGCTTTACGCGCTCAGCACAGAACGTAACCCCTGCATAAGATGCGACAGACCTGTACCACTGTTTAAAGATTTGCTGATGAAAATGAATTTTTAAAAACAAAACTTCATAACATGGCCCTCTGAGTAAATGGTGTTCTTGTTTAGCAGGGGCAGGTGCCATTTCAGGTTGAGTCTTGCAAACACGTATGTATGTGCATCATTTCAAGTGTGTGAGTAGTCAGATTGAAGTCAATGAGCCTACTCTCATGCCTAAAGTTAAGCACCTACATCAGTGTTTGCAGGATCCAGACCTATCTGCTAACAGCACAGCTTACTTTCTCTGTATCGCCTTTTCCAGCCATAGATTTCAAAGCATTGCACAAAATTATTATCCTCAAATTAGAGAGAGGTTAAGTGACGTTTTTCAGGGTGTGGGCAAGTCAGTGAGAAGCAGAGTTTGACAGACCACAGGTTTCCTGACTGTATTCCAACCAGTAGACCATGGCTGTCCATGCTATCTGTCACTGTTGTATCATCACTGTAGCTATAAACAGTTGTGATGTTTTTCTGACAGCCTCCCTCTAGGTACTACTGCTTCCAATTAAGAAATCCAGTGTTACACCATATACTTGGATTTTTGTAAGGGATTTGTTCATATTGGTAGTGGCCATTTCAACAGATGGTAGAAGTGAGAAAACGAAATACACTTCATTGCTTAGCTGCAATAACTGATCTTGCTCTTTGGCAGCTGCCACTTTGTTAACTTAACTTCCTGTCACAGTGAATTATTGATTTGCAAGGCTTGACTACAGTAATTTTCCCATGTTCTGGCATTGCTGGAATCTCTCAGCTGAAGTCTTTCCAGTGTAAAGAACTTGAATAGTCCCAAAATACAATTATGTGGCTTAGGCTTGGTGACTAACAAAATACATGAGTCAGGATAGTTTTCTGAAATAAGCAGAGATGTTTGGGGGAAGATCATATTTTTATATGCATGGTATGATTCCCTCTCATTCTGTAATAAAATCTGATTGTTTTGCTATTGCTGAAAAATGTGAAATGGATTGAAACAAATCGTCTGTTTGATTTTGGCAACAACAGGAAAGCAAGACCCCCTCCCCTTTCTTTAATTTTTTTTTTTAATGTAAAAAATACAGTTGGCATTGCCCTGCTCTACCCAATAGTACCTTTCATAGGCAGCTTCCTCACTGAAGCCAGGCAGCTGTTTTACATCTTCATTTTAAAACTGATGCTTTCAATCATTTTTAGCTCCAGCTGCTGTAACTTTCTGCTAATTACTCTCAGCTACCTGCATTTCTTAAGCCCTTAGCAGTATCACTTCAAGGCCCTGCACAAACTGATTAGCAAAGGTTAAGGACCTTTTGTGGAAAATTACAAACTATATATATCAGGGTGGACAAACCACAGCTTGCGAGCCACATGTGGCTCTTTTACAGTTAAAGTGTGGCTTGCGGAGCCCCTCTTGCTCCCCCCTACCCCATTTTTCACCTACCAGACTGGGCAGGGGAGCTTGGGGCTTCAGTTCTACAGGAGGTGCCTGCCTGGGCTTGGGGCTTCAGCCCTACAGGGCACACCTGCTAGGTCCAGGGCCTTCAGGAGGAGCAGGGCTGAAGCCCCAAACCCTGGCAAGTGCCTCCTGTGGGACTGAAACCCCGAGACACGCCGCCCCCAGGATAGAAGACTTTAGCCCCACCGCAGGACTAAAGCCTGGCTCTTGAATTTCCAAAGGTTATTGGATGGGACTCAAACGGTTAGTAAGTTTGACCAGCCTTGATATATATTTTCTCCCATTTCAGTAATTTTTCATGAATTTCTTTTCAATGAAAAAATTTTCAAATCTGATTCTCCCACCTTACTTTCAGTATTTGTACTTGTTTCGAAAAAAGTAAAACAGTGAGAGGAAAAGGGGATTTCTCTTCCCCCCCCCCCCCCAATCAAAATGAAAACCCAATCAATCCCTTTTAATCTATTAGCAGGCAAGGACAAATCTATTGCTACCAAAAGTCCAGACTGAAAGGTGTTTAGGTGCCTAACTCCCATTGAAATTAATGGGAATTAAGGCACCTAAGCATCTTTGAGGATCTGGGCCAAATTGCTTCTGACAGAGGCTTAACTCCAGATACTAGCACATAGCAACACTAGCTGGCGTTACAGTCATTGAAAGCATAGATTGTCCGATTACATATTGACAAGGGAAGATGTTCACTAGACAAAAATGAGATGCCAGCACAAACTCTAGCAGGCTGGCTAGAGGTAAGGGAACTACATGTAAAAGAGCCACAGTTAGTTCTCGGTATGGCCAGGTGGAAAACCCAAAAGCTTTCATGCTGTTCGTACCCAGGCTAATCCCCTTCATAACAGGTTGGGAACTGGTCAGTCTCCCAGGGCTTCAGCTGGGGCACTAGGGGATGCTGTAGCAGGCAGATGGGTGTTTCTAGTTGTTGCCGGGCATGGCGAGCTCTGGATCAAGGAATAATATAAAAGCAGAGTAGTTTTGAGACCATGGTCAGGGGAGGGGTTGTCTTGTTTTCCAGACCACAGACGAAAGGCCCAATGCAGGAGTGACAAAAATCAGGGGGTGTCAATTACAAGTGAGTAAACAGGAGAGAATATGACTCTCAGTTCACACAGACAGCGGAAGGGTGAGGTTATAGCAGGAAAAACACAAAACAGGAGGGTCAAAGACGGAAGTTCCTTTTCTTTCACATCCTCCTGCTAGATGCTTTTCTAGTCACAATCCTGCTCTTCCACCCTCTGGTTGTCTAAGTTCCAGTAGTCTACAGTCACCATGTGCTATATATACACCTTATGTGGCCTCTGAATTTGGCCCAAAGATTTCAGTGTGGGGCCATCTGAAAGTGAACAAATTTATAGTAACAAATAAACCTCCTACTGTGTCTGGCTCAAAATTGGAGAGGAAAACCCATCCCGTCTATTCAGAGGAGCATACACCATTTACAGGTAACTGACACAGCTCATTTGAAGTAAATATGTCTGAGTAAAGAATAAAATCATCTTATGTTTCCTCTCCCTGAAATCTGAGCTGCTTACTGTACACCTTGTGTAAAGAATTATTTTCACACTTGGGCAAACTGTCAGGCATATTTGCACGTCAATTCACGATTCTTATTTTAAGATTTGGGGGCGGGGGGGAGGCACATTTGCTAGAAAAGATGTAGAGGTTTCTTGATCCACCATGAATCTGCCATCACTTTTCTGGCAAAACAATATTATCAAACACAGACGACTACATTCTGTAAATCAAAACAGTCTGTTATCTTGCCACATCTCAGACAGACTGAAATTAATAATCTTGCCAAGACAAGTGTTCACTGCAGCCACTGAAACATTACCACTACAATGAACTGTGCAAGTTGGTGCAAAGGCCAAACTCCCACCTTGATTTACAAGACTTTAACTGTGACTCACTAATCAGTAATCTACAAAACCCACAAACTAGTCTTTTGGAAATATACTGAAAGAGAATGGCATTTTTCATTTAACAGGGAAATAAGGTTTTGCTTTAACCCGGTGATGTTTCATTCTTAAATTCCAATAAGAAGTGTTTTCCCCATCTCCCAAGTGAACTTCATTAAACTACTAGACCTCTTCCAGGTTGACATCATGAAGCAACCTCCAGTTTGGGCTTTTCCAGAGCTCAGGAAAGGCTACTGATGCTTGGAGATGGACTTTGGCAAGAGTCACTCCATTTAGATGCTGTGGGAGTGTGTGTAAGAACAGCTTCTCTGGTAAGAGGTTGTGGGCTTAGACTGCAAGCTTGAGGGTAGGCACTGTCTTTTTGTCCTGTGTTTGTACAGTGCCTGGCACAATGGGATTCTAGTCCATGGCTAGAGCTCCTAGGTTGCTATGGTAATACAAATAAATAATAATAATAATAATAATGAGCAAAAATTAGTTTATTTCAGGTCCTTCTTTTCCTAGTAAAAACCCATGTCTTCAAAATGGGGTTTCCACTTCCTGTCCTGGATGCTGCAGTGTTACCTGCTTAACACTCTGAAGCATTAAGCAGGTACCACTCATTTTTCAGATTGTTTTCCCAGTTAGTTTATCTGCTGCTGCAGAAATACAGCGCATTGTTCAAGGGAGGGGGTTGTTCAAAGCCATTTTCTTATGAAACACTAATGCCTCAAGCATAGAAATCTGGTAATCTCAGCTCCTGCTGGGCTCAGTTAATGCACACACTCTAGGCATATTTATCTCCTTTAAGTGCCTGATCCAACGCCCATTTAAGTCAACATGAATCTTTCCATTGACCACTAGAAGATGAACAAGGCTCTCAACCAGCAGCTAGTGCTGAGCCGTCTAGGAACCCCTGGTGTTCTCATGAGGACTATATTCCAACATGAGAGCAGGATCTTGAATTTGACTCATTTTGGAACAGGAAAGGGTCTAAAGGAAAAGTCTGACTAGGCTCTATTCTCCCCACACTCGTGATATCTGATGCTGTCAGAACAGGGAGAGGGGAGGGCCCACAGTGGACAGCTTAGAGCAGTGCTCTTTGACCTGTGTGGTGTACAGTATTTTTTCCCCTGGGAAGCTTTTGTAACCTGAGAATCTCTTAATTTTCTCCCTCTACCCAAGCACTCTCATTGGATGCTATAGCATAGGACAAAGCACAGTACATTAAAACTTAGGCCTTGTCTATCTGGGAACGTTGCACCAGTATAACCTAAGGTGAGAATGTAAACCAATCTAGTTAAACTGATGCAACCCCCCATGTAGACACACTTATTCTGGTATAAAACTGGTTTATTTCACATTAGTTTAAATAGATTAGGAACAGGTTTAAATTAAACTGAAGCAAGCCACTTAAACTGAAATAAGAGAGTCCACACAGGAATTTAAACTGGTTTGAAAAGTGATGTTAGTTAAACCAGAGCCACTTTCTTGTGTAGACATGGCCTTAGCCGAGTCTCTCACCTTTCCTGTTGCTATCTCGTTTACGGTTACCTGTTGCCCTCTTCTTTATTTTACTGATGCTCAGTTACAATATTTTCCCCGACACCAACCCCATTTCAGGTAAACACAACAAAAGGGCTCTTGCTTTGCTGACAAGATCTCAGCACAGTCCCAACACCCCAGAGAACTAGAACTGTCAGTCGGGATTGGACTCCATGTCCCAAGAGGCACTCGGATACCACCGCAATGGGTGTGCTAGAAATGCATAGACCGCACTTTGTCTTAAATGGCCTGAGGCAGTACATCTGCCTGTGGCAGGACAAAATTCTGACAAGTCAATGACACAGAGATTCTGAAGTGAAGACTTTTATACACGGAATGTCATGGATCGTTTCTCTTTGTGCATTAACATGGTAGTAAAGCTACATGCATGGAAGCCACACAGCATGGCCTTCCAACCACAACAAATATTAATTGTACTGTCCACCACCTATTCAAAAATAAACAGCTCAAAGTGCAGAGCTATGCTGTAAAACGTCTTTTCTAAGACAGGACTGTTACCCACTCCTATCCCCCACTCCCTTCCAGGTGACTGTCAGCTTATGACAGCCTTTGATTACAAAATACAAGTCAGTCTCTGGCAAGTTTAACCAGCAGGGAAGGTTTCCTACCACACATTCCGTTTCCATTTTGGCGTGAAGTCTGGGAACAGCTGCCTGGCACAGTCACTTTGCAAACAGGTTCCTTCGGGGGTGAGAGCACGAACTATTAGTTAAAAGGCCAAAGCCAGCACACTTGTTCAGACGGTCTAGTCTTTTATAGCAGTTAATTTAATAATACAGTCCTAACAGAGGGTGTCAATCATTGAGCTACACAAGGGCATGTTTAACAGGTAGGACTAAATCAGTTTCAGGGTATCGTGTCAAACTCCAGCCACTACAATTGGAGACAAGTCCCTTCCATGGGAGCATCCCTTGTCTACATAAGCCAAAGTTCAGTTCATGATGGTCGCTTATTTCTTGTCATGAGAGCCAAAATCCACAGAGAAGAAGCGTATCAGTTGAGTGCAGTGGTTTACTCATTGCTGATAAATTCAGTGGTTCAATGCAGACCTTTATGGAAGGGTAAAGTCCAGTGAGTGCCACTTGCCAAGAGCTGAGAAGAGATTCCCGTTTTCCAGCTGGATCTGTAGGTTTGGTGGTGGTTGTTTTTATAAGAAAGATCACAGTCAAAGCTGTGCCGTTTCTATGCAGCCATCTGCAAGACCATTGGTGGCACCGTGGATTTGGGGACCCTTTAAAACTTTAGTAAGCCTAGCAAACACTAGACTGCAGGTCATCCAATCTTCCAGAAAACTGGCATTTCCCTCCATCTGGTCACAAGCCTCTTAGTTTCTGACAAACCTCATAAAGCAGTTAAAATCCTCCAGAAAGAAATGCAAGCACATGGGAACGTGGTCAAGAAGAGCGAGGCCCTGCTACCTTGTGATCTTGCGCTGACATGGAAGTGGCTTCTACCACAGATGCCCTAGCATTTTCCACATCATTTGTTTTCCTTTCAACAACTCTAGCTTGATCTCTGCCATGGTGCTAGGTTCACCTCCAGTCGCCGGCACTGCAGTCCCATGACCTGCCAGACTAGCATTTGTGACCACAATTCAAATGGATTTTGAAAACCCTTTAGTGCCAGCTTCCAGAGGCAAGGACCTTCCCGTTATCAGATGTAATTCATGCATCCACGCTTGGGGAGCCTTGGACCCTCCTGGCAGCAAAGGGCCCAAACCTTTACAACAGGACCGAGTGATGAGCAAAATGCTTCAAGAGAAGAATTAGAAGGCACTGCAGTGGCTATGAATTTGACCCAATACAGCAGGGTCCAGCTGCATCTCTTATTTGAACTAGAAATATTCAAAACGTCACTAGCCACCGGCATCCTTAACATACTAAATTATATAGATTAGATATAGATGTTTAAACTGGAATAAAATGCACTGGATTTTGGGTTGCTCATTTACATGAGCTCCCCCCTTCCCCAATTAGTTTACAATTAAAACCTGAAGGTCCAGTTTACTCATTTGAGCTCATGTCCTAGCATTCCAAGACGGGTAGAACATGAGAGCAGGCCAGAGATCAGAAACATGCACTCTGGCTGCAAAAGGTGAAAGGGAGACCAAATATTTTTTTCTAACCCTGAGAACCTAAGGAATCATGAAGGACCCGGACAGGAAGCTGGGGTTAAAGATCACCGGGTTTCTTACTGCAGTTAAAACAGACTCGCACTGGATGATCCCATCCGCGGGAAGGGACTGCTCGGCGCTCGTTTGAACATTCATCGCAGAATCCCTGGCCGCACGCTCGACAGTGGTGTTTAGAGAGCTTGATGTTGAACTCCTTCTGGCAGTTGTGGCAGTGCAGGATTTCATGATCCGGCACCCAGTAAGCAGGTCTAGCAGCATCTTTCACGAGCCCTACAAAGGATTAGAAAGAACCACAACAATTAGAATGTCTCCTGTTCTTTGCTAAGGCAGAGGAGGGGAAGGACCCAAGGACTACCAGCCATGCCTGTGCCTTTCCAAGGAGCTCATTACGGAAATTGTTAAGATCTGCCCACAGAACACTTCATTCTAGCAGGCATCTGCTAGTAGTTCAAGCTATTCCAAATCTTTCATATTCTGCCCCTACACAATTCAATGGCGTTGTTTTAATGGGGACCCTACCACCACTACACCACTGTTTAATAAATAATAATAATAATTAATAATTAGAGCTGGTTTGGTACCGCTAGAGAATGAAATCCCATAGGCACAACATGCACTGCAAGCTTCCCCTCCACATTCAACCCTGACCAAGTCAGGGGCCAGATAGCAGATCAGTCTCCAAGTCTCTCTCAATCCTAGACCTTTGTGCTAAGACTGCCATCCAGGATACCAATTTATAGTACGTGATGTGGATGCCTGTCTACTAGTAACCAGACTGAGAACTCCAGTTCATTTCACATCAAATAGCAATCAGTGGCTTACAACACTTGGTGACTACTGACCGTGGCTGGATTTGGACCAGTGACCTAAACATGAAAATTCCTGCATTAAATCTTATTCAGCCTGGCATAGCAAGTTAAGTAGATCTAATAGATCTTGGGGGGGCCACAATGTCATGGGCTTCTTGTAGTTCACACTGTGGAAGTAGGGCAGCTATTATTCTTAACCCCTAGACTTGGCTCCTCAAGAGAACAGGGTGATCAAATCTCCCTGAATTACTGGAATGATCCCACAATCAGAGTATTATCTGCCAAGAAAGACAGAGATTCTGGGCTGGGAAAAAAGCACAGCCCCACTTTGCTAATTTTTTGCCATTTTTTGCAGAAGGCCATCCAGGGTAAGTGGAGGTGGACACCTCTTCCGGCCATGACTCATTTAGAGAACATTGGCTTTCTCTGCCTTATCTTCCGTTCATTGTGGTTCAGCTGGGTGGTCAAAACAATGTAACCATCACTCTCTCAGGTATGTGTACAATGGTGGTAACACCAACATCTGGCAGCTTCATTCCTGTTTCCATTTTATTAGATAATAAAAGATCTGCCAGTCTGATTAAATTCCAGACACAGCAACGGAGAGAAGGTCTGATCAGTGGTTAATGCAATTCATCACCCTCTACTGCTTTCTACCTCCAGTGGGGGTTTGGTCAGCAGAACAAACAGTAGTTCAGCTGTGGAACAACATTTAAACTCAGGTATCTGCTGAGGCACCTGGGCTGGTACCCAGTGCACTAACAACCAGCACACTGTCATTGTTCTAAGTTCAGCATTAAGGACCATCCTCCCAGTTACTGGATGTTTAAATTTCTTGGTCCTGATCTGCAGAAGTGCTGAGCACCCGTAGATCCCAATTATGTCAACTGGAACTGCAGGCACTCAGAACCTCTAAAAAACCTGATAGAATGTCTCATAGTTTGGCCATGATTTTTTAAGTACAGCCTAGGAAACTCAGTCTGGCAGATCACTGCAATAACCCTACTGGTGTATCAGGAAGAAGTGATACACAGAACTCAAGGATCTGTGATGCTGCACTGTGGAGAGAATAGAAGTGAGAAGATGTGAACTGGAAAAAAAAATGCTGAGAAAGTAGAGGAAACATAGGGAGAGAGCTTGGCGGGGCCCATGGCCCAGCAGGAGCAGAAGTCAAAAGGGGGACCCTTGACCCACATTGGCACCCTGGGATAAGAAGTGTCAGTGTGCCATGCCAGCTCATTTCAAGCACTGAAGTTTAACAAACAGCTCTGACATACGCAACCAAAATGTTCTTAGAAAAACAATTGGAAGCAAAGAGCACCCACCTAGTGGGATGTCTATGGCAGTCACCACAGCTCCAAGAGTGTTCTGCACTGCCTCACCGACCTTCCTGGCGATCAGCGTCCCACCTTCCTCCTCTGTCTGTGACTCGGGCACATCTGCATGATAGAAGTGTTATGGTTCAAAACGCAAGGCACAGTTCCTGCCAAGTCTCAGTTAATTTGTATTATCAGAGAAACTAATGTTAAACCAAGGTAACTTGGTTGGTTAGATGCAGCACCTGTAGCGTAGGCCTGGGGCTCTCTGGCATTCTAGTGTAGCCAAACACCATTCAGCCTTTATTTCACACCCACCGTGCCTTCTCTGGGGAAATTTGCATGATCTTTACTGTTACACTTTTCCTCCACCCACGTGGACAAGACACAATCTGCTCTAAGACCAGTGCAGAGGGATGCTATCTCCCCACCAGCAGGAGATGTTGCCTTCTGGGATATTGGGATAAAGTCCAATTTAGAAATAATTCCTCCAAGAGATCAGATTTTTCAGTAATTTCTTGTGAATGGTATTTGCAGTAAAAAGGATCTCTCACAGCTCATCTGCTTTCCCCAGCAGAAGCATTCACAAACATGACTTCAAATCCTGCTCTGAGGTGGTGTGTACCCCAAAGAATGGCACCATCTACACCCATTACAAGGGCATCAGTTGGCAGGTTGGATCAGCCAACTTCCCTATCTGCCCTGGAAGGGGGCTTTCAATAGAAAATCAGTGGTAAGATTTCAGACACAACATATGGTTAATGCTGACGGGAAGGTGGAGAATTTCCCTCCATTCCCAGAACTAGCACAGTCAGGTCAGGATTACCTAACCGGATGCCCCTGCTGTCATGGCAGTTGTCACACACTCTCACTGGCGCCGGTCCCCAGCCCCGCTCAGGGACGGGGCGGGTCTTGGAAGAGCAGCCATCGCAGAAGCCCTCCCCGCAGGCCCGGCAGTGATGTTTAGTATCATTATCTTTAAAGGACGTGCCACACTTGTTGCAATTCTGAACAAGAAAAAACAGAAAGAGAAACTATTAGTTTGATTTTCCTAATGATCTCCAGTAAGAAAGCGTCTGAGAGCTGGATCACAAGACGGCAGGGACCGTGGCACCCATGAAAGTGACTGGATCCTGCACGAGCGGGGAAAGTATTGTAAGTCTTACAGTTAACTGATCTGTACTTGCACTGCAGAGACTTTTTGATGTCTTTCACTGAAGTGTCTCGGGCATAGACACCACTTGGGGTGGTGCTGGCATTGTCCTTCTGGTTCGATGACTTCATACCCAAAGAAGGGACCCATGGGAAGACAAGCATACTGTGGCTAGGCCAGCAGCATTACCATGAACCCAGTGGTTACAGCCGTGAATGGTCACAGCTACGCTTTATTGGGTGCCTACAGGACTGGGCAGTTGATCTGTGGGCACTTGAAGGTTTTGGAAAACAAAGATCAGATGGTCATTTCCATTTTAGACATCTGCACAATTCCTTTTATATGCTTTCTCAAAGGAGCTGAGAGTCTCTCTCGAATTGAATTGTAAGGGCCAAGTATTCATCTCCAGCTTCATATTTTGTACAAATTGGTTGCACTTGCAAAAATGGGAGGCCAAGACTTCAACTGATTCTTTATACTCAGGAGAAAGTATGTGAGAGCCAGCATTTTTATCAACAGTTTTGATGGTGGGAATGGGTCAAACTTAAAGATGCAAGTTTGACCCTGAAGAGCTGTAGGAGGCGGGTGAGCTGCAGTTTTCAATCCACAGGAGACGAGGCACCTGAAATCTATCAGATTTTTTTTGACTGGTTACTTTGTCGTTTTATTTTTTTGGAGAAGGGGTGGAGGAAGGATTATGTTCAGCTAAGCAAAGGGAGGAGGTTCCCTCAACAGCATGAAAGTACGGCAGCTGCTACATACCAGGATTTGAGAGTTGGGTCTCCAGTAGGCAGGGGCAATCTGGTCCGTCAGCCAAGAGGTCACCGCTTTTGTGGGTCCCAGGCTGAGCTCAGACACAGACTGTGCCATGAAATTCATCCCATCCAACAGGCGCTGAGCTGCATTGTTGTTGTCTTTCAGAAATCCATCTGTCTATAACACAATGGGGATTTACATGAAAATGGAAAAACAGAGAAGGAAACGTTTACTTCTCCTGAGCAGATGCTTCTTGGAGCAAATGCCCATCCATTGCTGCTGTTAAAATGGAGAACACCACCTGGAAGAATCACACTCCCATCTTTTTTAGAGAGATGGGATGTCTTAATGTTTCAAACATTCACACCAGGAGACCAAATGTTGACAAAGTCAACCCAGTTCTTCATCCTTCCAAGGTAGGCTGAGCACTGTTCAATTTACTGTGTGCAAGACTTTCAGTGGGACCTTAAAAAACAAGGTCCTGTCCTGACTCCTGTCTCATGTGGATATTGAATATCCCATGGCACTTTCTCTAAGAGTAGGAGGTTTGCTCACATGTCCCTTACTCCCACTGTTGTTCAGTATGCTGTGCAGCAGGTGGCTGCATTTCAGTGGGGATGTGTGTAAGGAGCATTTTGGGATGAAAGCCCACTATAAAAATGTAGAATAATTTTACTTATTAATCAGAGATGGGAAATACCTGTTAGGTTTTCTAACTCATCTCTTGGGGACCACTGCAATATGGTGATGTGTCCAATCCAGTTTTTAATGTCCACTTGGGCAAAACTTGGCTGCCTCTTGCTCTGAGGATGCCCATCCTTGAAGAGGCTCCATACTTCAAGCAGCAGGGGCAGCTGCCATAGTGAGAGTCAGTGCATTTCTTCTGCCATTATGCAAAAAAAAAAAAAGAAGCCACCCACACCTCCAAAGCACCCCAACAATAAGACTTACTCCTGGCCAGACGTGCTCGATTTCTGTCCTCACCACTGTGTCCACAGGATCTTGGTTACCAAACCAGTACTGCCTGCTGCGGTACACCACTCCACAGTTGGGGCACTCAATCACATACCTGCAGTGAGGAACAAGGAGAACTGGTTACCTAGCAAGGGGCTGGAGGCCCAAAGGAGCTAGAAGAGGAAAGGAAAGGGAGAGCAGAAAGACTGCCTGCTCCTGCACTCACCCTGACCAGGCGTACTTGGCAAGGCCCATCCAAGGGGAATCAGTGGAAGCAGATGTTTTTGGCACCACACTGACCTCCTTCCCACGCTCGTAACAGGCCTGGAACAGGAGTGTTTGATTAGAATCACGTTTTGGCATCCCAGACACCAAGTCCCATGTGACTGTTTGGTCACGAGTGGTTTAAAAGCCTTATCTGGTGTGTGTTTGTGGAGATTGTTTGCTAAAGGGGCCACGTGATGGACCCCATCGTTGATAAAGGAATTTTTGTGCATTATAACCCAAATGATGTCATTTGTCTAAACAACCATAAAAAATATGGCTGTGGGTGAAGTAACCCCCAGACTCCTCCACGTGACCTTTGAGTTACATACACCCCACAAAAAAATCAACATTAGGGGTGGATGGAAGGAAATAGGGAGAGCAATTCAGGGGCTTATACATTCAGTGTACTGAGACTGAAGAGCAACATCTAATGCTTAACCTGTCCTGGGAAATGGCAGCAGCGCAGCCCTCTGTGATTCAGCCAGTAAAAAATGCAAGCAGTGCGACTGGGCTGCCGGCAAACAGAACAATTACCAAAGAACTGTTAAAGATCGACAGGAATCTTGTTGCCAAGTCAAGGCCAAAGGGCTGTTCCCACTAGTCTTCAACAGAAAAGAGGGGCAAGACCACAGGCACATGTGAGTAACACTTCTCATTCCCAGGGAGCGGGTTCCCCTCTTCTCCCTCTCCATGTACTGGACCCCATTCCTAGGGTTCTGCTTACCTTGCAGGTATAGACTCTGTTATCGTACTGGTGGGAGTATCTGCAGCGGCTCTTGGCTTCATGAGGAACTCCTTCTTTCGCATGGTTCATGCTGTTCTTACAGCCACACCTGGAGTTCAGAAGAAAACAGTGAGCAGGCTAGAGGAGCAAACAGAGCTGTAAACAGGGGAGTTTGAGTGGGAGTTTGCAAGGGGAGTTTGTGTTGTGGTGCTCGTTGGGGGTTGAAAAAGATTGCAAGGGAGAATAGGAATCGAGAGGACTTGCAGACAGAGGAAACGGGATAGACCGGAGAATCGCACGAATACCAGGAAAAGGTAGGTCTACATGATTGGGGACTCCTTACTGAGAAGAATAGACAGGCCTATAACCAGAGCTGATCCAGAGAACAGAAGAGTGTGCTGTCTGCTGGGTGCTAAGATACGGGATGTGGATCTGAGGCTGAAGAGGATCCTAACAGGAGTGGGAATGAATCCATTGATTGTCCTTCATGTGGGAACAAATGATACGGCTAGATTCTTGCTGGAATGTATCAAGGGAGACTATGCCAGGCTGGGGAGGATGCTTAAGGAAATCGAGGCCCAGGTGATCTTTAGTGGGATTCTGCCTGTTCCTAGAGAAGGGCAACAAAGGTGTGACAAGATTATGATAATCAATAGATGGCTCAGGCAGTGGTGCTATAAGGAGGGCTTTGGGATGTATGGCCACTGGGAGGCATTTTGTGATAGCTGATGGATTCCTTCACCAAGTAGTTGCTGAACCAACAAGAGGGGATGCCATTTTAGATTTGGTTTTGGTGAGTAGTGAGGACCTCATAGAAGAAATGATTGTAGGGGACAACCTTGGTTCCAGCGATCATGAGCTAATTCAGTTCAAACTGAATGGAAGGATAAACAAAAATAGATCTGTGACTAGGGTTTTTTATTTCAAAAGGGCTAACTTTAAAAAATTAAGGAAATTAGTTAGGGAAGTGGATTGGACTGAGGAACTTGTGGATCTAAAGGCAGAGGAGGCCTGGAATTACTTCAAATCAAAGTTGCAGAAACTATCAGAAGCTTGCATCCCAAGAAAGGGGAAAAAATTCATAGGCAGGAGCTGTAGACCAAGCTGGATAAGCAAGCATCTCAGAGAGGTGATTAAGAAAAAGCAGAAAACCTACAAGGAGCGGAAGATGGGAGGGATCAGCAAGGAAAGCTACCTTATCGAGGTCATACCATGTAGGGATAAAGTGAGAAAGGCTAAAAGATATGTAGAGTTGGACCTTGCAAAGGGAATTAAAACCAATAGTAAAAGATTCTATAGCCATATAAATAAGAAGAAAACAAAGAAAGAAGAAGTGGGACCGCTAAACACTGAGGATGGAGTGGAGGTTAAGGATAATCTAGGCATGGCCCAATATCTAAACAAATACTTTGCCTCAGTCTTTAATGAGGCTAATGAAGAGCTTAGGGATAATGGTAGGATGACAAATGGGAATGAGGATATGGAGGTAGATATTACCACATCCGAGATAGAAGCCAAACTCGAACAGCTTAATGGGACTTGTCATAAATATGAAGGGAAGGGGGAGAGGGTCTGATGCAGTGCTATAAAATCCTCTTTCCAGTAAAGGGTTAAGAAATGCAGGTAGCCAGACTGACACCTGACCTGGCTGGCATCTGACCAATAAGGGGACAAGATACTTTAAAACTTTGGGAGGGGGGAAGGTTTTAGTGTGTGTCTTTGTCTGAGAGAGGGTGATCTTGGAAGACAGAAGGAACCTACAGAAAATCAAACCTCCCTTTTCTGAAGTAAGTTTAGATAGCATAGCGTATAGATTTCTGGTTATTTTTGCTTGGTGTATCCCCTGTGTTAGAAGGGCAAAGGGTGGGGGGGGGGGGGGGGGTTATTCATGGTTTTCTGGAACTTTAAGGTTTTGTCCAGAGAGGGAAATCTCTCTGAGTTTGGAAATAGTGTCCTGTAAAATAGTTACCATCCTGATTTTACAGAGATGATTTTACCTTCTTTATTTTTAATAAAATCCTTCTTTTAAGAAGCTGACTGTTTTCTATGGTGTTAAAACCCAGGGGGTGGGGTTTTAGATCACTGTGTAACCAATTGGTTGGGAGATTGTTCTCAAGCTTCCCCAGGAAAGGGGGTGTACGGCTTGAGGGGGTATTTTGGGGGGGAGGGAAGTTCAAGTGATTCCTTTCCTCGATTCCTGTTAGACATTTGATGGTGGCAGCGAGAAGCGTTTCTTGGGGTGCAGGGAATTTTGTACCTTGAGGGGTTTAACCTAAGCTGGTAAAAATAAGTTTAGGGGCTCTGAATGCGGGTCCCCACGTCTTTACCCTAGAGTTTAGAGTGGGGAGGGAACCCTGACATGGTGGCAGAGCGGTGGGATATATTGAACCAGAGATTTTTTTTGAACCAGACACAGGGAGTTTAGAATTTTTTTTTCTTCTCTCTGACTCTTCCCTGTGCTGCTGGAAGCAGGGAGGGGGGAGGGGTTAAGCTGCTAGGAGCTACAGTATCTACATGAAAGCAGGTAGTTAACCCCTACAGGGAATACCCAAGCAAGTTTTTTTTTTCTTTTCTAACTCTATCGGGTTAAGACAGATTAAAAACAGAAAGGCTAAGATGACTGCCAGTGAAGCAGCTATTAAACTTGAGATAGCCCGGCTACAAGCTGATGAGGAGGAGAAGAAACATGCAAGACTGCTACAACTTAAACAGATGGAGATGGAAGAGAAAGAAAAAGAGAGGAAGCATGCTGAGGAGGAGAGAGAAAGAGAGAGAAAGCATGCTATGGAGGAGAAGGAGAGAGAGAGGAAGCATGCTGAGGAGGAGAAGGAGAGAGAGAGGAAGCATGCTGAGGAGGAGAAGGAGAGAGAGAGGAAGCATGCTGAGGAGGAGAAGGAGAGAGAGAGGAAGCATGCTGAGGAGGAGAAGGAGAGAGAGAGGAAGCATGCCCTAGAGATGGAGAAGACCAGGGTGGAGCGGAATCTACCGGATAACACTAATAATCCTTCCCCAACAACCCACAAATGGGAGCGACTATGTCCACCGTATGATGAATCCCGTGATATTGCTGAATATTTTCTCACCTTTGAGAGACTATGCAATCTCCATCACATTCCTGATGATCACAAAATGACCCTATTGGTAGCAAAGTTGACTGGAAGTGCTCTGGACATATTCAATGACATGCCTATTGATGAGGCTTCTGACTATGAGAAATTCAAGGATTTGGTTTTAAAACAATTTCAAGTTACACCTGAAACTTACCGAGTAAAATTTCGAACCCTTATCCGAGGGCCTGGACTAAGTAATGTAGCTTATGTAAACCGGATAAAGGAGCTGTTAAAAAAATGGGTCAAGGGAAGGAATGTTACTAGCTTTGAAGGAGTGTGTGATTTGATGGCTCAGGAACAATTCCTGAATATGTCCAAGGATGATATAAGACAGTGTTTATGGGATAAGAAAATGGACTCAGCAGACAGCCTTGCTGCTTATGCTGATCAATACGAACAGTCCCAGATCAGCAGAGGGGCAAGGAAATTTGGCACACAAGGGGTGCAGGAAGCAGAGAGGAACAACCCTGGTCATAGTTTGGGGAGATATCAGAAAGGAAAACCCGAGACCACACCCCCTCACCAGGAGCAGCCCAAGGCCCCACAAGGAAAAACCCAGACCCCTTATTGCCCCACCACCCCATTCTCCAGCAACCCACCTCGCCCCACTGACCAGTCAGCTGGGCGACGTTTCAAATGTAACGAATTGGGGCATGTGAAGGCCAACTGCCCCAAGAACCCCAACAGAATACAGTTCATTGCACCGGGGTCACACCAAAGGTCCTCAGGCCCAGATGCCTCCCAGATACCCTTGGAACGAAGGGAAACGGTGCGTGTGGGCGGAAAAAAGGTTACAGCGTGGAGGGACACCGGAGCACAAGTGTCGGCTATCCACAAATCCTTAGTGGACCCCAGCTTAATCAACCCAGAGGCGCAAGTGACAATTCAACCCTTCAAGTCCAACTCTTTTGATTTACCTACAGCCGTGTTGCCTGTCCAGTACAAGGGCTGGTCAGGAAATTGGACTTTTGCAGTCTATGATGATTATGCCATTCCCATGTTGCTGGGGGAAGACTTGACCAATTGTGTGAAGCTAGCCAAGAGGGTGGGAATGGTCACCCGCAGCCAGGCTAAGCAAGCTGTCACACCTAGCTCTGTTCCTGAGACTTCCACCAGAACCCCATCTGTACTACCAGAGACCCGGATAGAGGTGGTGGAACCGGATACCCTGCCAATGACTGCAACAGCCGTCATAGATCCAGTCGCAGAAACCCGACCCAAGCCAGTCTCGGAACCGGAACTGGCAAAGCAACCAGCACCAGAACCATTGCCAGCACTGAGTCCAGCGCTTGCAACCCCATCTACAGTGCCAACACCCGAGGGCACCACCGAGCCTGCAATGGCAGCAGCAGCCGATAACTCAATACAAGAGGCTCAGCCAGAGCCTGAATTACCACATTGTGCACCAGCGGAGAGCGGTTCACAGTCGACGGAAACAAACCCATCACCTGCACGCTTCCAGAGGGACCCAGCCCAGGTCCACAACCCAGTGAGGAACTGATGTCTCCAGCATCTAGGGAACAGTTCCAAGCCGAGCAGGAAGCAGATGAAAGCCTACAGAGAGCTTGGACAGTGGGACGGAGCACCCCACTGCCTCTCAGCTCTTCTAATCGATCCCGGTTTGTTATAGAAAAAGGACTTCTATATAAGGAGACTCTTTCTGGTGGACACCAGGAAGACTGGCGTCCTCAGAGACAGTTGGTGGTTCCGACTAAGTACCGGCTAAAGCTCTTGAGCTTAGCCCATGATCATCCTAGTGGTCATGCTGGGGTGAACAGAACCAAAGACCGTTTGGGGAGGTCATTCCACTGGGAGGGAATGGGCAAGGATGTTTCTACCTATGTCCGGTCTTGTGAGGTGTGCCAAAGAGTGGGAAAACCCCAAGACCAGGTCAAAGCCCCTCTCCAGCCACTCCCCATAATTGAAGTTCCATTTCAGCGGGTAGCTGTGGATATTCTGGGTCCTTTTCCGAAAAAGACACCCAGAGGAAAGCAGTACATACTGACTTTCATGGATTTTGCCACCCGATGGCCAGAAGCAGTAGCTCTGAGCAACACCCGGGCTAAAAGTGTATGCCAGGCATTAACAGAGATTTTTGCCAGGGTAGGTTGGCCCGCCGACATCCTTACTGATTCAGGAACTAATTTCCTGGCAGGGAGCATGAAAAGCCTGTGGGAAGCTCATGGGGTGAACCACTTGGTTGCCACCCCTTACCACCATCAAACAAATGGTCTGGTGGAAAAGTTTAATGGAACTTTGGGAGCCATGATACGTAAATTCGTAAACCAGCACTCCAACGATTGGGACCTAGTGTTACAGCAGTTGCTCTTTGCCTACAGGGCTGTACCACATCCCAGTTTAGGGTTTTCACCATTTGAACTTGTGTATGGTCGCGAGGTTAAAGGGCCATTACAGCTGGTGAAACAGCAATGGGAGGGGTTTACGCCTTCTTCAGGAACTAACATTCTGGACTTTGTAAGCAACCTACAAAACACCCTCCAAGACTCTTTAGCCCTTGCTAGAGAAAACCTAAAAGGGGCTCAGGAAGAGCAAAAGGCCTGGTATGATAAACATGCCAGAGAGCGTTCCTTTAAAGTAGGGGACCAAGTCATGGTCTTGAAGGCACTCCAGGCCCATAAAATGGAAGCGTCATGGGAAGGGCCATTTACGGTCCAAGAACGTCTGGGAGCTGTGAACTATCTCATAGCATTCCCCACCACAACTCTCAAGCCTAAAGTCTACCATGTTAATTCTCTAAAGCCTTTTTTCCCCCGAGAATTGAAGGTTTGTCAGTTTACTGCCCAGGGAGCAGAAGACGCTGAGTGGCCTGAAGGTGTCTACTATGAAGGGGAAAATGATGGTGGCGTGGAAGAGGTGAACCTCTCAATGACCCTCGGACGTATGCAGCGCCAGCAAATCCAGGAGCTGTGCACTAAATTTGCACCGATGTTCTCAGCCACCCCAGGACTGACCGAACGGGCATACCACTCCATTGACACAGGTAATGCCCACCCAATTAGAGCCCGACCTTACCGAGTGGCTCCTCACGCCAAAACTGCTATAGAACGGGAGGTTCAAGACATGCTACAGATGGGTATAATCCGTCCCTCTAGCAGTGCATGGGCCTCTCCCGTGGTTCTAGTCCCCAAACCAGATGGGGAAATACGCTTTTGCGTGGACTACTGTACGCTAAATGCTGTGACTTGCCCAGACAACTATCCAATGCCTCGCACAGATGAACTATTGGAGAAACTGGGACGTGCCCAGTTCATCTCCACCTTAGACTTAACCAAGGGGTACTGGCAGGTGCCGCTAGATGAATCCGCCAAGGAAAAGTCAGCCTTCATCACCCATGTCGGGCTGTATGAATTTAATGTGCTCCCTTTCGGGCTGCGGAATGCACCTGCCACATTCCAGAAACTGGTAGATAGTCTCCTAGCGGGATTGGGAGAATCGGCAGTTGCCTATCTTGACGATGTGGCCATATTTTCTGACTCATGGGCCGAACACCTGGAGCATCTCCAGAAGGTCTTCGAGCGCATACGAGAGGCAGGACTAACTGTTAAGGCTAAAAAGTGTCAAATAGGCCTCAACAGAGTGACTTACCTTGGACACCAGGTGGGTCAAGGAACTATTAACCCCCTACAGGCCAAGGTGGAGGCTATCCAAAAGTGGCCTGTCCCAAAGTCAAAGAAACAGGTCCAATCTTTCTTAGGCTTGGCCGGATATTACAGGCGATTTGTACCGCACTACAGCCAAATCGCCGCCCCTCTAACTGACCTAACCAGAAAGAACCAGCCAAATGCGGTTCAGTGGACTGATGAGTGTCAGAAGGCCTTTAACCAGCTTAAAGCAACACTCATGTCTGACCCTGTGCTAAGGGCCCCGGACTTTGATAAACCGTTCCTAGTAACCACAGATGCGTCCGAGCGTGGTGTGGGAGCAGTCTTAATGCAGGAAGGACCAGATCAAGAATTCCATCCTGTCGTGTTTCTCAGCAAGAAGCTGTCTGAGAGGGAAAACCACTGGTCAATCAGTGAGAAGGAATGTTACGCCATTGTCTACGCTCTGGAAAAGCTACGCCCATACATTTGGGGACGGCGTTTCCACCTGCAAACCGACCATGCTGCACTACAGTGGCTTAATACCGCCAAGGGAAATAACAAAAAACTCCTTCGATGGAGTTTGGCTCTCCAAGATTTTGATTTTGAAATACAACACATTTCAGGAGCTTCTAACAAAGTGGCTGATGCACTCTCCCGTGAAAGTTTCCCCGAACCAACTGGTTAAAATCGTCCTTGCAATGTGGACAATATTGTTTAGTCTTTATCCAGTTATTAGTATATTTGGAGATTCATGTGTCTTATTACTTTGTTTTCTTTTAGAGCTCCAGGAAGAAATCACAGCCAGTGTTTCACACTATCGGTGATTTGGGGGGCGTGTCATAAATATGAAGGGAAGGGGGAGAGGGTCTGATGCAGTGCTATAAAATCCTCTTTCCAGTAAAGGGTTAAGAAATGCAGGTAGCCAGACTGACACCTGACCTGGCTGGCATCTGACCAATAAGGGGACAAGATACTTTAAAACTTTGGGAGGGGGGAAGGTTTTAGTGTGTGTCTTTGTCTGAGAGAGGGTGATCTTGGAAGACAGAAGGAACCTACAGAAAATCAAACCTCCCTTTTCTGAAGTAAGTTTAGATAGCATAGCGTATAGATTTCTGGTTATTTTTGCTTGGTGTATCCCCTGTGTTAGAAGGGCAAAGGGTGGGGGGGGTGGGGGGGGTTATTCATGGTTTTCTGGAACTTTAAGGTTTTGTCCAGAGAGGGAAATCTCTCTGAGTTTGGAAATAGTGTCCTGTAAAATAGTTACCATCCTGATTTTACAGAGATGATTTTACCTTCTTTATTTTTAATAAAATCCTTCTTTTAAGAAGCTGACTGTTTTCTATGGTGTTAAAACCCAGGGGGTGGGGTTTTAGATCACTGTGTAACCAATTGGTTGGGAGATTGTTCTCAAGCTTCCCCAGGAAAGGGGGTGTACGGCTTGAGGGGGTATTTTGGGGGGGAGGGAAGTTCAAGTGATTCCTTTCCTGGATTCCTGTTAGACATTTGATGGTGGCAGCGAGAAGCGTTTCTTGGGGTGCAGGGAATTTTGTACCTTGAGGGGTTTAACCTAAGCTGGTAAAAATAAGTTTAGGGGCTCTGAATGCGGGTCCCCACGTCTTTACCCTAGAGTTTAGAGTGGGGAGGGAACCCTGACAGGACTAAATCGGGAGGTCCAGATAATCTTCATCCAAGAATATTAAAGGAACTGGAACATGAAATCACAAGCCCATTAGCAAGAATTTTTAATGAATCTGTAAACTCAGGGATTGTACCGTAGGACTGGAGAATTGCTAACATAGTTCCTATTTTTAAGAAAGGGGGAAAAAAGTGATCCAGGTAACTACAGGCTTGTTAGTTTGACATCTGTCATATGCAAGGTCTTGGAAAAAATCTTAAAGGAGAAAGTAGTTAAGGACATTGAGGTCAATGGTAATTGGGACAAAATACAACATTGTTTTACAAAAAGTAGATCGTGCCAAACCAACCTGATCTCCTTCTTTGAACAGGTAACAGATTTTTTAGACAAAGGAAACACAGTGGATCTTGATTTCAGTAAGGCATTTGATATGGTTCCACATGGGGAATTATTAGTTAAATTGGAAAAGATGGGGATCAATATGAAAATTGAAAAGTGGATAAGGAACTGGTTAAAGGGGAGACTACAGCGGGTCATACTGAAAGGTGAACTGTCAGGCTGGAGGGAGATTACTAGTGGAGTTCCTCAGGGATTGGTTTTGGGACCAATCTTATTTAATCTTTTTATTACTGACCTTGGCACAAAAAGTGGGAGTGTGCTAATAAAGTTTGCAGATGACACAAAGCTGGGAGATATTGCCAATAAAAAAAAAGGACTGGGATACCATACAGGAAGATCTGGATGAGCTTGTAAACTGGAGTAATAGTAATATGATGAAATTTAATAGTGAAAAGTGCAAGGTCAAGCATTTAGGAATTAATAACAAGAATTTTTGTTATAAGCTGGGGATGCATCAGTTGGAAGTAACAGAGGAGGAGAAGGATCTGGGAGTATTGGTTGACTATGAGCCGCCAATGTGATATGGCCATGAAAAAAGCTAATGCGGTCTTGGGATGCATCAGGCGAGGTATTTCCAGTAGAGATAAGGAGGTGTTAGTACCATTATACAAGGCACTGGTGAGACCTCATCTGGAATACTGTGTGCAGTTCTGGTCTCCCATGTTTAAGGATGAATTCAAACTGGAACAGGTACAGAGAAGGGCTACTAGGATGATCCGAGGAATGGAAATCCTGTCTTATGAAAGGAGACTCAAAGAGCTTGGCTTGTTTAGCCTAACCAAAAGAAGGCTGAGGAGAGATATGATTGCTCTCTATAAATATATCAGAGGGATAAATATCAGGGAGGGAGAGGAATTATTTAAGCTCAGTACCAATGTGGACATAAGAACAAATGGATATAAACTGGCCATCAGAAAGTTTAGACTTGAAATTAGACAAAGGTTTCTAATCATCAGAGGAGTGAAGTTCTGGAACAGCCTTCCAAGGGGAGTAGTGGGGGCAAAAGACATATCTGGCTTCAAGACTAAGCTTGATAAATTTATGGAGGGGATGGTATGATGGGATAGCCTAATTTTGGCAATTAATTGATCTTTGACTATTAGCGGTAAATATGCCCAATGGCCTGTGACGGGATGTTAGATAGGGTGGGATCTGAGTTACTGCAGAGAATTCTTTCTTGGGTGTCTGGCTGGTGAGTCTTGCCCACATGCTCAGGGTTTAGCTGATCGCCATATTTGGGGTCAGGAAGGAATTTTCCTCCAGGGCAGATTGGCAGAAGCCCTTGGGGTTTTTCGCCTTCCTCTGTAGCGTGGGGCATGGGTCACTTGCTGGAGGATTCTCTGAATGATTCTCTGCACTTTGAAGTCTTTAAACCATGATTTGAGGACTTCAATAGCTCAGACATAGGTTAGGAGTTTATTACAGAAGTGGGTGAGTGAGATTCTGTGGCCTGCGTTGTGCAGGAGGTCAGACTAGATGATCATAATGGTCCCTTCTGACCTTAAAGTCTATGAGTCTAGAGAGTCACTGATACAGGACAGATCTTATTATAAGGTCAGCTCAGTTGCCAGAACTAAAACTAGGTTTTATTCAATATCTTATGTTTGTATAGTCCCTTTAATAACAAAGCACTTTAAAAACTGTACATCCAACAGTGACTTCATGGGTCATTGAAATGTAGCCACCATGGAGTGGGGTAAGCAACGGTTTCACAGCAACATTATACAGCAATTTAGTACAGGAAGTGAATACTGTATCCAACAAAAGCTTCACTGGGAATCTAGATGGAGCTAACTAAGTTTGGAATTTGGCCAAGACATGAGAACTAACATCCCAGCTCTTACAAAGAAGTGCTAGAGAATCTTTAATGACCACAAAAGACAGGGAACTTAGTTTTACATCTTATTTGATAGACAGGACTTCCAGCAGCACAATCCTCCATAGCACCATGCTGATACAGCTCAGTACAGACTCAGAGGGAGGACTGCCAACTACTGAATTACCAGCACCACTTCCCACACTACCTGGGCTTTCCTTAGACAGGACTTGCAGTCAAGTTCTGATGCATCTGACTGGTTAGTATGCAAAATCTCATCAGCCCCAGTGGGTGTGGCTTCTAGTCACAGGCCATAGGTCACAGTCCAAGGGCCGGTGGATGTATGTTTTGCTGATGTGTATGTAATAAATACAACAGAAAGTCTCACAGGGCAATTCTTTCTGACTTCAAGGGATTCTTGTAGACCACTCATTTCACACTCTGCCTTTGAGAGACTTGCAAGTTCTGAGACGACATGCTTATGAACACTACGGAAGGGATGTGGGCAAAAAGAGATTACACTGATACTTAACTTGCGATATTGCGGATTCCGCAATATTAAGTTTCCACCGCAATTTTGACAGTGGGAGCCTCGGGTGGCCGCTCTCAGCCCCAAGGGCTGACCGTGGAAAATCACAGAAAAAGTAATAACGGACTTTATTACTGCAAATAATATGGTCCATTATTACTTTTCCTCAATTTTCCATGGCTTGTCCTCAACTCAGCCACAATTTTTTGACACTCATCTAGCAATTCAAGTAACGCCTTACTGATACATGAAAACAAGACCATATTGTCTAGCTGGGACACAGAGACAGCACCCCCCACAGTACACACATTGAACTCCTTCTCAGGAAGTTCAAATGGGTTCTGGTGTCAGGGGAAACACACAAATTCTGTATTCAGACTAAGAAGTTACCACACTGATGACTCCATCTATGCTGATGATGCTTCTTCAGGGTACTTGTGACCTCACTATGACAATGCATTCTGATGTTGCAGATCTTGACAGTACTGTCTCCCAGAGGGATGAGGGTGTGTTTCTTGCCTACTTACCCACAGCTGAGGCATACAGTAGAGCAGGTGAAATACTCATCCGGAAAGAAGGAGCTGTGAGCCATCTGGTCATCGGGGATCTCACCACTGAACCGGTCGCTCAATGCCTGTCAGACAAAGTGAGAGAAATTGCTGAGGAATTCAGAGCAACAAGGGCATTGATTCACCAGGCCAGTGACAGCCTTCTGGAAAGGTACATGTCTTCATGGACATCCTGGGAGGCTTCTCATGGAAACTCCATGGGTTCCTCTCTGGGAGAGGGCCAGCTGGGCTGTGTAGCTAAAAATCATGGTTCACTGACCAGGAAACCATACGGGTATGAGATACAAAGGAAAATTTAATCCCCTCTGCCTTCCCTCTAATACAGACCAAACAAGATCAACAATCTGTCATGTAGCAGGGAGATGGAATGGATGATCTCAAGGGTTTTTTCCATCTCTGACTTCCATGATAGGGCAGAAGAGGTTGGAGGAAGAAGGTTGCACAAAGTAAATAGCTGAATAAAAAGGATTTTGTATTCCACACCAAAGGAAACAACATTTGGTCCTACATACTCAACACACCATGCAAGGTTTGAGCTAGGTGACTTATAATAACTAGCATTAATTAAGGCCATTGGGAACCATATAGCTAACATCCTGCAAAACTTTATTTTTAGTGATGGTGAAATAGTGCAAGTTTCCCTCTTGGGGCCTTGACAAAGTGCCTCAATCCTATTCTACAGGGACCACATATGAGATGAAAAGGGAGCTCACTCGCCATGGTCCATTCGGTCCTTGGCTTTTGAGCTCAGACTGCAAACAAGCATGATAATTAGGGCCAGTTGTGACGATAGCTTCTGTGATGGAGACATGTCTCCACTGGGACCTGGGGCTTGTCTACACTGGCAATTTACAGCACTGCAACTTTCTCGCTCAGGGGTGTGAAAAAACACACCCCTGAGCGCAGCAAGTTTCAGTGCTGTAAAGCACCAGTGTAAACAGTGCTGGTAGCTACGCCCCTCGCAGAGGTGGGTTTTTTAGAGCGCTGGGAGAGCTCTCTCCCAGCTCTGCGCCGCAACCACACAAGCCACGTTAAAGTGCTGCCACAGCAACGCTTTAGCACTGCCATTGTAGACTAGCCCCTGGACTGTGACCAAACACATTCCACACAAACCAGTAAGTGGTTCTCAAATGTTAGTGCCTTTTGATTACTGATGTGGGCTAGATGTGAACTGGCAGCACCATAAACAAAATGTGGCAATAGCTGTTAAATACATGAGAAAAACAAACCACCACAGCACACATGCTGTGGGAATGGTGAAGAGGTTGATATTCTTCTCTTCAAAAGAAATCATGTTTCTTCTTTCACTAAAAAACCAACAAAGCAAAATAACAGACTCTGCCCACACCCCTTCCCCATTAGATACTCAGAATTATGCACCACTCCAGTGGAGCTATGTTCCTGACCTTCACTGGTCCCAAGGGTCAGATCTTTATCTAGAGAAGAAAGGCGAGAAAATACTTTCTCTTGTAGGGAAACTGAGGAAAACATTTGCTGCAAATCTATGTCTAGGTGACTGCCTGGAGACCAGTTACCCTAGCAACAACATAGATCTCTCCATTATACCAAAATGGTTGAACTGTGTCTGTCTTGGGCATTTATAACGTGCCTACTGTTGCTAACACTGAGCTTCTGGGTCCAACCCTAGTTTTTATACCTGTATTATAAAGTATTTTAAAAGCTATATGTAATGCTTTAAAGAGGCAGAATAACGTTATTTTAAAAGTTTCATTTTTACAGGCTTTGTTTGCCACGAAGCCTGAACTAAACATCACCTCTAATAGGCAACTCTGTCTATGTAAGGTTTTCCTGGAGAGCCCGTCACAATAATACTGAAGAGCTGAACAAATGAACTAAAGATCATGCTACTACTTTAATGAGTTACCACACTCTCTAATACAATGTTGTTTGACTTTTATGAATGTATCACTCTCTCTACCAGGCAATCAATTCCTGATGGTCCCTTGGGTGACTATGCACAAAGTAAAATAATAATCAGTCGGGTAGCCTTGTTAGTCTGGATCTGTAGAAGCGACCAAGAGTCCTGTGGCACCTTATAGACTAACAGACGTATTGGAGCATAAGCTTTCGTGGGTGAATACCCACTTCGTCGGATGCATGCAGTGGAAATGTCCAGAGGCAGGTATAAATATGCAGGGAAGAGTCAGGCTAGAGATAACGAGGTTAGTTCTCGTTATCTCTAGCCTGATTCTTCCCTGCATATTTATACCTGCCTCTGGACATTTCCACTGCATTCATCCGACGAAGTGGGAATTCACCCACGAAAGCTTATGCTCCAATACGTCTGTTAGTCTATAAGGTGCCACAGGACTCTTGGTCGCTTCTAAAATAATAATATAATAATAATTAAAACTCCTCAAATATTTTACTTCGTGAGGCATTTTGGAAAAGACAAGTGCCATACTGTTAATCTGTCCATTTGCTTTGGTAAAACAAGTCTTTCAAGGAATGGTATGAAGGCCAAAAGTGTAACTGGGCTTAAAAAAATTTTTTGTATAAGATCATGGAGGATAGGTCCATCAATGGCTATTAGCTAGGATGGTTAGGTATGCAACCTCGTGCTCTGGGTGTCCCTAAACCTCTGCCTGCTAGAATCATAGACTCATATGACTGGAAGGGACCTTGAGAGGCCATCTCGTCCAGTCCCCTGCACTCGGGGTAGGACTAAATATTATCTAGACCATCCCTGACAGGTGTTTGTCTAACGTGCTCTTAAAAATCTCCAATGATGGAGATTCCACAACCTTCCTAGGCAATGTATTCCAGTGCTTAACCATCCTGACCATTAGGAATTTTTTCCTAATGTCCAACCTAAACCTCCCTTGCTGCAATTTAAGCCCATTGCTTCTTGTCCTATCCCTGGAGGTTAAGAACAATTCTTCTCTCTCCTCCTTGCAACAACCTTTTATGTACTTGAAAACTGTTATGTCCCCTCTCTGTCTTCTCTTCTCCAGACTAAACAAACCCATTTTTTTCCAATCTTCCCTCATAGGTCATGTTTTCTAGACCTTTAATAATTTTTGTTGCTCTTCTCTGGACTTTCTCCAATTTGTCCACATCTTTCCTGAAATGTGGCACCCAGAACTGGACACAGTACTCCAGTTGAGGCCTAATCAGCGCAGTAGAGCAGAAGAATTACTTCTCATGTCTTGCTTACAACACTCCTGCTAATACATCCCAGAATGATGTTCAAATTTTTTGCAACAGTGTTACACTGTTGACTCATATTTAGCTTGTGGTCCACTATGACCCCCAGATCCCTTTCCGCTGTGCTCCTTCCTAGGCATTTTGTATCTGTGCAATGAATTGTTCCTTCCTAAGTGGAGTATTTTGTATTTGTCCTTATTGAATTTCATCCTATTTACTTCAGACCATTTCTCCAGTTTGTCCAGATCATTTTGAATTATAACCCTATCCTCCAAAGCACTTGCAACCCCTCCCAGCTTGGTATCATCCATTGTACTCTCTATGCCAGAAGCTTGGACTGGACAATAGGCGATGGCTCAATCGAAGAATGCCCTGTTCTGTTCATTCTCTCAAAAGCATCTGGCACTGGCCACTGTCGGAAGGCAGCTTACTGGGCTAGATGGACCAATGTGCCGACCCAGTATGACCATTTTTATGTTCTTCTGTTAAATGTTTAGTAGTGCTACTTCAGGGTGGGAAGGGCAAGTTAAATTGTTCCTCCTTACCTAAGCTCCCTCTAGCCTGTTCCTTTCCATACGGCAGCTGCCATCCTAGTATCCCCTTGGCTTATGGAACTGCAAGCTCATCAAGAAGCTAGCAAAAAAGAGTCTCCGGTGCCATCTGTCAGCTCGCCAGTATCCTGGATTCCTCTCAGTCAGGCTTCAGGCCAGAACATGGCATAGAGACAGCACTTGTTTTTCTGGTGTATGATCACCTCCTGTCCATAGACATTGAAAGTACACCTATATTCATCTTGCTCTGACCTCTCTGTGGCATTTGATTCACCCGGTAATCCTGGCTCAAGTCCAAGAAGATGCAGGGGTTAACAAACACCCTGGATTAAAATATCTCAGGTCCTTCTCCGACTGAAGCTAGATGGCTGCCAAAGACTCAAAAAGTAATAGTAAAAAAATTTTAAGTACCTCAGAAGCAGGAAGCCACTGGACGATCGAGGTGCTAAAGGAGCACTCAAGGATGATAAGGCCATTGCAGAGAAACTAAATGAATTATTTTCATCAGTCTTCACGGCTGAGGATGTGAGGGAGATTCCCAAACCCGAGCCATTCTTTTTAGGTGACAGATCTGAGGAACTGTCCCAGATTGAGGTGTCATTAGAGGAGGTTTTGGAACAAACTGATAAATTAAACAGCAGTAAGTCACCAGGACCAGATGGTATTCACCCAAGAGTTCTGAAGGACTCAAATGTGAAATTGCAGAACTACTAACTGTAGTCTGTAATCTATCATTTAAATCAGCTTCTGTACCAGATGACTGGTACAGATGACAGCTAATGTGATGCCAATTTTTAAAAAGGGCTCCAGAGGTGATCCCGGCAATTACAGGCCTGTAAGCCTGACTTCAGTACCGGGCAAACTGGTTGAAACTACAATAAAGAACAATATTGGCAGACATAAAGATGAACATAATTTGTTGAGGAAGAGTCAACATGGTTTTAGTAAAGGGAAATCAAGCCTCACCAATCTACTAAAATTCTTTGAGGGGGGATCCAGTGGATATAGTGTACTTAGATTTTCAGAAAGCTTTTGACAAGGTCCCTCACCAAAGGCTCTTACGCACAGTAAGCTGCCATGGGATAAGAGGGAAGGTGCTCTCATGGATTGGTAACTGGTTAAAAGATAGGAAACAAAGGGTAGGTATAAATTATCAGTTTTCAGAATGGAGAGAGGTAAATAGTGGTGTCCCCCAGGGGTGTGTTCTGGGACCAGTTCTATTCAACATATTCATAAATGATCTGGAAAAAGGGGTAAACAATGAGGTGGCAAAATTTGCAGCTGATACAAAATTACTAAAGATAGTTAAGACCCAGGCAGACTGCAAAAGGATCTCTCAAAACTGGGTGACCGACTGGGCAACAAAATGGCAGATGAAATTTAATGTTGATAAATGCAAAGTAATGCACAATGGAAAGCATAATCCCAACTATACATATAAAATGATGGGGTCTAAATCATCTGCCATTTTGTTGCCACTCAAGAAAGAGATCTTAGAGTCATTGTGGATAGTTCTCTGAAAACATCCACTCAATGTGCAGCAGCAGTCAAAAAAGTGAACAGAATGCTGGGAATAATTAAGAAAGGGATAGATAACAGGACAGAAAATATCATGTTGCCTCTATATAAATCCATGGTATGCCCATATCTTGAATACTGCGTGCAGATGTGGTCGCCCCATCTCAAAGAAAATATACTGGAGTTGGAAAAGGTTCAGAAAAGGGCAACAAAAATGATTAGGGGTATGGAATGGCTTCTGTATGAGGAGAGATTAATAAGACTGGGACTTTTCAGCTTGGAAAAGAGACGGCGAAGGGGAGATATGATTGAGGTCTATAAAATCATGACTGGTGTAGAGAAAGTAGATAAGGAAGTACTGTTTACTACTTCTCATAACACAAGAACTAGGGGTCACCAAATGAAATTAATAGGCAGCAGGTTTAAAACAAATAAAAGGAAGTATTTCTTCACACAACGCACAGTCAACCTGTGGAACTCCTTGCCAGAGGATGTTGTGAAGCCAAGACCATAACAGGGTTCAAAAAAGAACTAGATAAATTCATGGAGAATAGGTCCATCAATGGCTATTAGCCAGGATGGGCAGGAATGGTGTCCCTAGCCTCTGTTTGCCAGAAGCTGGGAATGAGTGACAGGGGATGGATCCCTTGATGATTACCTGTTCTGTTTATTCCCTCCGGGACACCTGGCACTGGCCACTGTCAGAAGACGGGATACTGGGCTAGATGGACCTTTGGTCTGACCCAGTAGTGCCATTCTTATGTTCTTATGGGAAATGGTCCCTTCCTTTCCCATATTATTCAACATCTATAGGAAGCCAGTGGCAGAGCTGGTGATACAATGCAGACTATAATGCCAGCACCACCTGGATTATACCCAGCTTGTATGTCTCCTTTATGTCAAATGTAAACAGTACTGGCTTCCAGCTTTCCCAATGCCTAGCTGAAATCAGCACCAGGATGAAGAACAACTGGCTAAGTCTGAACCCAGAGAAGAATTGAGGCAATGCTGATAAAGAGAGGGAAGAGCTCTGAAGGACTTGTTATAGAGGTAACATATCCCACAATTGTGAACATCTGCTCTCAGATTGTTCAATCAGATCACAGCCTTGGGGTCCTTTTGGACTCCTCAAAGCTATTGGATGGTCAAATAGCCATGGTGACAAAAAATACCCATTTTAGTGGCTCAAAGACTGCTCTCCACCCTATCGGATACAAACCTGAGCACAGTGATTCCCACGTTGGTGACCTCCAGACTTGATTATTGCAACTCATATCTAGAAACAAAGCAACATACCCTGAAAAAGCTCCAACTGGCTCAAAATACAGCAGTCAGTCTGCTTAGTAACACAGGTCATTGTGAACACATCAGCCCAGCATTCCTCTATCTGCAGTGACTATCCACTGAATACAAAGTCCAGTTCAAGTCACGTGTTCTGATATTCACGGTCCTCTCTGAGGCTGGTCCTAACAACCTGACAACTCACCTTTCCCTTCCCAACCATGACCTCCCATGGCAGCTACATTTCCCTGGAGCAATGAAAATGCCCACCAACAGGAGGCAGCGTAAGAGTGCAGGAGACAGAACTTTCACAGAAGCCAGATCCAGACCAGGGAACTCACTCCCTCAGGAAATAATAGTGGCCACAGGAATAAACATTTTCAGAACGAGATGCAAAACTCTTTCCTTCAACTTTCTGAGGGAGAAGCAAGTTCGTCACAAGCATACATACATAGAAAATAATCATGCTCTTTCTCCTACAGAGAGAGAGTGATTAAAAATAAGAACAACAAATACTTAGGAAGCCCACTCGTATTATGGTGATAAGGACATATACTAGAGAGGTCTTCAGCCTCTCTTCCACCCCTCCAGCTCCTTTCTATCAGCCCTCAAGTATGCTACTGTATCTCTAATCCTAACAATCCCTCCCTTGATCTCACTTGCTTCTCCAGCTATTGCCACATCTCCCTCCTTCCCTTTGCCTCCCAGCTCCTTCAGTATACTGTCTGTACCCAGTGCCTTTACTTCCTCACCTCTCAGATCCCTTGCAATCAGAACCTAGGAACTGGGTCAGACCAATGGTCCATCTAGCTCAGTATCCTGTCTTCTGACAGTGGTCAATGCCAGGTGCTCCAGAGGGAATGAACAGAACAGGCAATCAGTGAGTGATCCACCCCGTTGTCCACTCCCAGCTTCTGACAATCAGAGGCTAGGGACTCTTAGAACATGGGGTATATCCCTGACTATCTTGGCTAATAGCCACTGATGGGCCTATCCTCCATGAACTTTTCTTTTTTGAACCCCGCTATAGTTTTGGCCTTCACAGCATTCCCTGGCAACAAGTTCCATAGGTTGACTGTGTGTTGCGTGAAGAAATACTTCACGCAACACACATTTGTTTTAAACCTGCTGCCTATTAATTTCATTGGATGACCCTGGTTCCTACATTACGTGAAGGAATCAAAAAAACCCACTCCCTTATTCACTTTCTCCACACCATTCATGATTTTATAGACCTCTATCGTATCCCCTCTTAGTCATCTCTTTTCAAACTGAATTCAGTTTCTACCCTTATCACTGCACTGATGCTGCTTTTAAGAAAGTTACTGATAACCTCCTCCTGGCCAGATCCATGAGCTTCTTTATAAATATCCTCCATGAACTGTTTGTCACTTGCAATAAAGTTTATCACTCTTTCCTCCCCCAGTCAGCTTCCTCCCAGGTGTGGATTTGAGATTTTGCTTTTCTGGTTCTCCTTTAACCTTTCCATCTGATTCTTCAGGGGGGTCTCCATCAGTGCTTCTTTATTTTCCCCCTGTCCTGCTGTCTTCCCACAAGATAGATCCACCCAGCCCATTCAATCATCTATATGAGATACATTGAAGACCTGCCTTTTCTCCAGATATCTGCAATTCTGCATTAGGGCTTTGTGTGGAACTTTATTAGGGTACATGATACTTGGGAATAGTGCCATAGACATGAATAAGGACCCCAGGAGCCTCTTCCCCAACTGCTGGTGAGCCACACTCTGCAGCAAATGACTTACTTTCAGCGCTTTGAAGATAACCCCAGGTTGTCGTGGGGAACGGGTGGTATTGTTCTCCAGCTGGTTCTCCACAGCTATCCTAAGTCCCGCGAAGTCTGTGGGGGGATTGTAAGTCCGCGTTCCCTTGTAGTGGATTGAGCTGAAGGCTTCAGGGAAGCGGCTCAGTTTCCGGAAGCGATCCTGGATGAGTTTTTCAGGCGCCTCAGAGGGGTGATCTAAACCCATTCAAAAGCAGTAACAGGTATATTAACAACTGCTGGTTTAGCATAATACTATTTAACAATCAGGTAGCGCTTTAACAATGCAAAGTGCTATACTCACATTCCTAACTACTCCTCACCACCCTTCTGTGATGCAGATCATAGAATCATAGAATCATAGAATCTCAGGGTTGGAAGGGACCTCAGGAGGTCATCTAGTCCAACCCCCTGCTCAAAGCAGGACCAAACCCAATTAGATCATCCCAGCCAGGGCTTTGTCAAGCCTGACCTTAAAAACATCTAAGGAAGGAGATTCCACCACCTCCCTAGGTAACCCATTCCAGTGCTTCACCACCCTACTAGTGAAAAAGTTTTTCCTAATTCCTAATACAGATAAACAAGTATTTCTCCATTTGACACATGGGCAGAATGAAACATTTTCAAAAGTTGCCTCTGTTTTGGATACAGTGTTACCCCCTTACAACTGAAGTTGAGAGATGCTGAGCACAGCTAAAACTGAAATCAATGGGAACTGTGGGTGGTCAGCATTTCTGAAAATCCGGGCTTACTGGTCCTAAAACTGGGCACCCAAAATTAGAGGCCAATTTGGAATATCTGACATTAAATAAACAAACTTTATGCTAAAGTGTGTTAGAACTCAGCAGTTCCTGGCTCCGGGCCACTAGGCCATACCGTGAAAGGTTTAGCGTTAGTGCCTTCATTCTACATGCAGACCCTATGGCAGGAAGGGGAGCGTCTAGGTCTACCCTCCCCCAGAAAACCCAACAACACAGAATTAGCCATTTCAGGTCAAAGCAAGAGTCTACCAACTCCTAAAACGTGCTTCCAGCAATGGCATATAGTGTATGCTTCACAGGAAGGCAAATCCCCACCCCTTTTTTTTAAAAAAACCCCACACATCCCAACATTGTCCCTCAAGCTGGACAACTGTGCGTTGCTGCATATGGTGTGTTAGGGAGTGTGGATTCCCTTCTGGCTTCCACAGAGATCAGCTGATGCTCTGAAGTATATGTTTTTATTACCCTGACTTTGTGCATATAACTACAACTGTCATTATTGGTCATAAAATTAACCAGCTACAGCATTTGACTCTGACCTCCTGAGGCAGTAAATTCTAGCAGCTAACTACATGCTGTGTGAAATCCTGCTTCCTTATTTGTTCTACATTTACCTACCAAGGTGAGAAGGTGATGGCATTTTTATATAGCCACTTTGTTGCTTAAAAATACATTCTGAAAAATAACCGTAGGAAGATGCTGGGCTGAGTTCCTTGGTTTTTCTATTTGCTGAACGCCTTGTGGTCAGCAAATACTCAGCCTGAAGAAGCCAGCAACAATATTGTGGGCCTGCAGGAAGTTGCTGTGGTCTTGCACAGCAGGGCACTTCTGGATGCACACAAACTGAAGGAAGCTAAACCCCTTCTGCACTGATGTAGCCAGGTGCACTGACCAGGGCTCCCCCCAAGACATTAGAGTGTGGTAGGGGTGGGAAAAGCCAAAACAGGGTTTAGTGTACACTTGGAAAGAGTAGGTGAACTCCTGGTCCCTTTTAAGTCAATCACAAAACACCCACTGACTTCAATGGAACTAGGATTTCATCCATAGATGTGTAAACAAGCCATATGATTTAAATACGCTTAGTCTGGCATGTAATGAACCAAGTTAAAATGCCGAAGAAGGAAATAGACAGTGGTGAGAAATGAAAACATAGTGGTGCTGACATCGTGTAAGGCACTGAAGGAAAACCTACTGGCAATATTGCATATTTTGAGCGACTCCCATAGGAAGAAGCAGGACAACCCACCAGCCACTGGCGACCACACACTTAGTCTGTTTCTCCTAGAATTCATGCCTGCCTAGGAATGGTAACAATCCCCAGAAATCCCAGTGCCCAGGGAAGGGTGCAGGTTTATAAACAAGTCCATTTCATACCTCTTATCCATTTAGTTCTGTAAGTATGATCTGTTTTCATTTATTTTTGTGACAGGGTCCTCTACATCCCTATCATAACTTTAGGGTCCCCACTTTCACTTGCCCTCGCTCTATTACCCATCCTCATGATCCAATGCCACAGTCACTGTCCTATGTTGAGGAGGATCACAGGAGACTCCCTTTAGGACTAATCAGTGTTGATCACTAACTGGCTAACTTGGTTGCTAAGCTGTGACATAAATCCCTCACTCCACCATCAGAGCATAGCATGCTGCCTCTGCAGACCCTCTGCCAGCCTGAAAGGTGAGCAAGACCAGACTCTCATCCAGATTTTCCACATGGCAGTCCAATGAACAGATAACATTTAGCTATATTTTGATTCACGGTTTCTTTCGCTCTACTCACTGGAGCCCAGTAGCTTGGTGTGCACAGTCTCATGGAAGATAATGACTGCAGGACCCAGAGTGGACAAGGGAACATCCAAGCCACAGCGGGCTGTGGTTGCCTTCAGCTCCTTAGTGAAATGTTTCAGGTAGGCCTCTGAAGCATCTCCAAGGAATTTGAAGAGGTCATTGTGAAGTCTGTCAGCATGCGTACGGTAGATGACAAGGTCAGAAATGGCCAGGACCTTCAGAAGCAGCCGTGTTCTCTGGCTCACGTTCACTGTGGCCCCAAGCAGACCTTCTGTGTCAATCACCACCACTTTGCGGACAGGGTCATAGGCTGCCCATACACCGACTGTGCAGGATTCTTGGGCTGGAGAGGTCTTAAAGACCTCACGACCATAGAAGAAAGTGTGGTTAAGGGTGTGTGACTTGCCATCCCCAGTGTTCCCAAAGATGGACACCACCTTCAGATGTTGGTCAGGCTTGCAGTCCAGTTTCTTAATAAAGTCGTCTTCATTCATCACCTTCCAAAATAAGAAAATTACAACATTATAGATGGGAAACTAAAGAAGACAACACTAAAAGCAGAGCTGGCTTCAGGGCCCACAAGGTTCATGAGGATGAGCAACTTCCATTTAGGTCTTTTATAAACCTTACAAACATATAGGAGTCCCAGACAAAATTTTCAAAAACACCAGAAAGTGTTGTAGGAGTTTAAGTTCCATTGACTTTTAATGGAACCCAGGCTTCTAAGGCTACGTCTACACTACCCGCCCTATTCGGCGGGTAGCTATCGATGTTCTGGGATCGATTTATCGCGTCTCGTCTAGACGCGATAAATCAATCCCAGAGCCGCTCCCCGTCGACACCAGAACTCCAGCTCCGCGAGCGGAGGAAGCGCTGTCAACGGGGGAGCCTGCCTGCTGCGGTGTGGACCGGGGTAAGTACCTTTTGAAATCGATCTAAGATATGCGTATCTTAGATCGATTCCCCCCCGAGTGTGGACCAGCCCTAAGTCATGTAGGTGCTCTTGCTCTCCATCATCAGTGGCCAAATGACAGCTCCTCCAAATCCTATCACCAATTCTCCAAGCCAATTCCCTCCTCACCCCCCGGAGCAATAAATCTTATGGGATGAGTAGGAGAAAAAAAAAAAAAGACAGAAATTTAGATCCAGACTTCTGAAGTGGATTAAAGCAATTTTTAAAGCAGGTTTTTCAAAACTGCAAGACAGACCTGATATTCCACCTTGTAATATACTTGATTAGGCCTTTTTTTTTTTTTTAAACCACAAACGTTTATGTGACGAACTAGGACTGTTGTTAAGGTTTCCCTGAGTACTGTGTGGGTGCCTCGGTTTCCCCTATGCAGTGCTTGAGTATCTAGGTGGTGGGACAAGTGTGCATGAGTGTTACAGAGGGGCCTGGACACAGAGAAGGGCCAACACTCGGTCTCCTAGCAACAGATGGCCCGGCCCCTCCCCTGCAAAGGTGAGAGCTGAAGGTGTTGGAACAAAGGGATCAGGTGACCTCCTGGCCCGGGAAGCAGACAAAGGGGGAGGAGGGGCTGGACAGTTTCAGTTTGGAGCTGGCCGGAGAAGAGGGGAGAGAGGCAGACAGGGTCTGGCCTCCCTGCCCCCGTTTGGAGCTGTGGGGTGAAATGCAGGGAGCCCCCGGGCTGGGGTCTAAGCTCCCTGCCCCCCGGAAGGACCCGACTGAGGGGTCCTGGATGTACTGACAAGCTCTGGTTGGACTGTGTTCCTGGCATCTCTAATAAACCTTCGGTTCTACTGGCTGGCTGAGACTCCCAGTGAATCCGGGGAAGAGGGGTGCAGGGCCGGACTCCCCCACACTCCGTGACAACTGGTGCCAGCGGTGGGATGTACTGCACCCCGTGGAAGGCGCTTCCTGCAGTAAGTAACTGGGGAGCAGTAGAACGAAGGGGGGCTAACGAGGTCCAGGCATGCTGAAGGCTCACAGAGGAGCGGTTTCGGGGAGCGGAGGAGCTACGCTTAACCCCTGGGAGTGTGTGACCAGCGAGAAGGACTGTGCAATGATGGGGTCCCCCTGGGGGCTGCAGTGAGCAGTCCCAGGGGCGGAGGAGCCTGCGGCTTGGCCCTGGGAGAGAGAAGGATTTTTGCAGTGACAGGGTTCCCCTGGGGGTGCCATGAGTGGACCCAGGGGCGGAGGAGCTGCGGCTCGACCCTGGCAAAGAGGCGGTGACCTGGAGAAGGGCTGGCACACTTGGGGTTCTTCCTGGAAACCGTGGGGAGCTAAGAGCACACAGGCCTGCGAACCCACAGCAACTTGGGAGCAGTGAAGTGATGGCATATCGCTTTCTCCTTAAAAGAAGCATTGTAACCCTGTGCAAAAAGAGAGGGATACGCATTGGGAAGCTCACGAAAGCCCAGTTAATTGTGCAGCTGGAGGAGGATGACCATTCTAAGGAGCAGATTCCTGACCCCGATGGGGCTACAGCAGGATCTGGGAGCAGCTGGAGCGGTAGCCTGGCATCCCCAAGAGTCTGGTCCCCAACCAGACGGGGGTCTTCACGATCGGGTTCCCCAGCAGGGGATCGGAGATGGATGGAACTGGAGCTGAGTCCGAGAGAGCAAGAGGACTGTGAGAGACAGCGAGAGCCCGAGAGAGATCTACAGGAGAAGCATGAGCAGCAGCATGAACTGGCGATGGTGGAATGGAGAGGCATAGGGGACTGGCCAGGGGTAAGTGGGGATAGATCCCGGGGTGCCAGCTCCGCAGGGAACCTCGATCCTAAATTGCTGCCCCTGGTTAAGGAGGGTGGGGATGTGGAGGCCCACCTCACTGCCTTTGAGCAGGCTGGTGATTGGAACCAGGGAGACCCTGCGGAAAAGCCCCGGGATCTAACCCCCTTGCTGGGTCCCAAGGCCATAAACTCCGCCAGCCAGATGGGTGGGATGGTGGACGGATTTCCACTCCTGGCCCTGGACTCAAGCCCTATGGATCCCCAGTGGGAGCGGAAGGTGATGGTCAATGGAGAGACATTCTTGGGGTGGCGAGATCCCGGGACAGAGAGAACTGTGGTCAGGCCCCGGGTGGTGCACCCCCACCAGATGCTGAGGGGCTGTGTGACCTGGGTGAGGGTCCCAGGGACGGACCCATTCGCCCTGCCTATGGCCCAGATCCCTGTGCAGACCCAGGAGGGGTCGGGCTGGCTGGTTGTTGGGGTTCTCCAGGATATCAGCGGTGAGGTGCTGTTGGGGGGTGACTGTGTATCTTTGGGACAGGATCCAGGCCCTGGCCCTGTAACGGCCGAGGATTTGAATTTGAACTCAGGGAACCAATTGGCTAAGAGGGAAATGGTCAGTGAAAATGCAAATGACCTGGCTGGCAGGGGGGAGGAGCTGCCAGGCCCCGGTTACCTGCCTGCCTGTAACCAGACCCCTAGGGCGGGGTGGGACAGAGAGATGCTCCCCACCCCCCTGCACAATGGAGAGGTGGCTCAGGCAATCTCTGATGCAGAGAGCAAAGCAGCGAGTTCGCTGCCTGGCCCCACAGGGACAGCCAGGGCAGCGCTGAGCACGGGGGGAGCGGAGACCCCAGTTGAGTCGGGGGACACACAGGCAGGGCAGGACGGCTGCCAACCAGGCTTGCCTGGTCCAGAGGTGCAGCCGGGAAGTGATTCCACAGCAGGGAGGGAGCCACCAGGGACAGGGCTCAGTGGGGCGGTGACCCCAGGCCTGGCCAGTGAGCTGCAGAGGGATCCTGCCTTGGAGAAGCTAAGGGAACTTGCTGGCCACAGCGCTGCAAACCCCCTTGGGGAAGACTGCAGAGACAGACCCCTGTGGGAGAAGGAATCCCTGTGCCGGGAATGGGCTTCCCAAGGGGAAATCGAACTGTGGGGAATCATGAGGCAGCTGGTGGGGCCCCAGAAGTATCATCACCAGCTATTGTACCTGGCCCGGGGTAAGGGAGAAGATCCCTGGAGGTTCCTGCCCATCAGAGAGGAACCTTTCCAGAAGGTGGCTATGAATAGGGTGGGCCCCCTCAGCAGGGCAACCTGGTCAGGGAAGAAATGCATCCTGGGGGTGATGGGGTTCGCCACCCGCTACCCAGAGGTGGTGGCTCTGTCCTCCACCGGGGCAGACGCGCTGCTGACCATCTTCAGCAGAATGGGGGTCCCCAGCGAGGTCTTTACAGACCAGGGATCCGAGGCCATCTCAGCCCGGCTCCGGGGCGTGTGGGAGAAAGGTGGGGTCTGGCCCACCTGGGCCTCTGCATATCACCCTCAGTCCAACGGGCTGGTGGAGAGAGTTCAAGGGACCGTGAGGCTGATGCTGAGGACTTGTATAAATCAGCATCCCCAGGACTGGGACAAGTACCTGCCCCCCCGATGGCACAGGGAAGTGCCCCAGGAATCACCAGGGGGCTTCCTTTTCAAGCTGTGGTATGGGAGGAGAGTAAGGGGACCCCTAGAACCGGTAAGGGACGATTGAGAGGAGAAAGGGGAAGACCCCCTGATGGATCTCTCCCCTGAGATGGGAGCCCATCCTCCCATCAGGTGTCCCCCATTCAGAGTAACTGGGAAAAGAGCCCAAAACCTGGAGAGAGAGGCTAAGGACAGGCTGGCTTTAGAGGTGAACCAGTCATTCAACAGCCCAGGGCTGGCCAAGGTGGAGGCGATCGGAGATTGGCCTGTTCCCCAGACCAAGGAACAGGTCCAGGCCTTTAGCGGGATGGCGGGGTACTACCAGAGGTTTGTACCCCCCTTTAGCTCCCTAGCTGCCCCCATCACAGAGCTAGGTAAGAAGGAGAAGCCAGACGAGACAGTCTGGACCGAGCAGGGCCAGAGGGCTCTCTGTGCGCTGAAGGAGGCTCTAATCCAGGGGCCGATAAATCGAGTAAACCCAGACCGGGCCAAGCCCTGTACAGTGTTCACCGAAGCCTCAGACACAGGGCTGGGTGTGGTGCTGATGCAGGCCTATGCGAAGCGGGGGAGACACCCCATCGGGTATCTGAGCAAGGAGCTGCTGCCCTGGAGGCAGAACGGTCAGGCCATAGAGAGGGAATGCCTGGCCATGGTGCAGGCCCTTAAGAAGCAGCAGCCGGATCTATTTGGGTGGCGCTTTACGGTGTATAGTCACCACCTCGCCCCGATGTGGCTGCATCCAGGAAAAGGGGCCGATGCCGAGCGGCTGGTGACACAGACACGTGGTCAGAGAGGGGACCAGATCAAGAGGGAGGCTCTTAACCAAGAGAGCCCGAATTACAGCCCTCCAGACTGGAACGCTGGGAAAAGACCTGATCTCAGCTTGAACCCCAGGGGTTTTGGGATGGAAAAAGGGCACGGGCCGCATAAACCTTCCCACATGCGGCCTGCGGGTGCCATCAAGCCCACCCGACCTAAGGGAGCACGTGGAACTGGAACGGCCTGGTGTGACCAGGTTCGAACTTCCCCAGGTCACTGGCTAAAGTGACCCCGCTCAGTTCGGTCTCGAAGGGGGGAGAGATGTGACGAACTAGGACTGTTGTTAAGGTTTCCCTGAGTACTGTGTGGGTGCCTCGGTTTCCCCTATGCAGTGCTTGAGTATCTAGGTGGTGGGACAAGTGTGCATGAGTGTTACAGAGGGGCCTGGACACAGAGAAGGGCCGACACTCGGTCTCCTAGCAACAGATGGCCCGGCCCGGCCCCTCCCCTGCAAAGGTGAGAGCTGAAGGTGTTGGAACAAAGGGATCAGGTGACCTCCTGGCCCGGGAAGCAGACAAAGGGGGAGGAGGGGCTGGACAGTTTCAGTTTGGAGCTGGCCGGAGAAGAGGGGAGAGAGGCAGACAGGGTCTGGCCTCCCTGCCCCCGTTTGGAGCTGTGGGGTGAAATGCAGGGAGCCCCCGGGCTGGGGTCTAAGCTCCCTGCCCCCCGGAAGGACCCGACTGAGGGGTCCTGGATGTACTGACAAGCTCTGGTTGGACTGTGTTCCTGGCATCTCTAATAAACCTTCGGTTCTACTGGCTGGCTGAGACTCCCAGTGAATCCGGGGAAGAGGGGTGCAGGGCCGGACTCCTCCACACTCCGTGACAGTTTACAAAACAAAACAAAAAACACAGCACCTGGCCTTCAATACATCTGCTTTCCGGGGCTTTTACTTGGGATAAGTGAGACTTGTCATACTATTTAATGGCAGATTGTGAGACACTTCTGTTCAGATAGCACAGCAATGGGGCTCAGATAAATGAGATGATCAGATAGACAAGCCTGGGTCACCTGAAATCCTAATTTCAATTGCAGAATAACAGTGCTTTCAGGTTCAAAGTTTTTGTCCTGCTCAAGGTCTGGTTATTGTAGTTTGCCATGTGTGTTCACATGGGGACAAGGCATCCTTCCTTCAATAGGTGTTTGCTCAAGACAATTTGTGGCACAAGAAGAGCAAAATAAAAACACTTACTGAGAGGGATTAAATTCAGTTCATTCCCCCCCTTGACTCCTCCCATGGAGTTCCCTTCAATAGTGAAGGGCACGGATTTCCGTTCTACTGGCCACTAATTTCTGGAGGACTGGGTCATTTCCCAGGAAAAGGAATAGAAAAGATTTCTTCCCATATATTACTCCTCTCACAAGTATGTCCCAAAACTCCCCTCCCCTGCAGGCCAGTATGGTTGGAACATCTTGGAACACAAGATCCACAGAGGTCAGGAGGCAGTCAATGGACTCTTTGAATAGGTTTATTCTTAGATCACTGATTCAGGTTCTAAAGCCCCACCCTGCTATGGTGAAATCTGTGAGCAAGATGTAGACTGTACATTAAAATAAAGAGAGTCTGTGTTCTAGGGAAAGGCTTGGAGCAGCATTCAAAACGAGAAATTATAGAGTACGGGGCCACAGTAGTTACAGGCAGCCTCACAACATGAGGGAATGAAGGAAACCATCCAGAAGCACCTCTCCTTCTCGTTCGCCCCTTTACATGGAGTTATCAGGCTTTCCAGGGACAGAGTGGGAAGGACGAAGGCACACCCAGGTTTTAGCTGGGGGCAGGAGTATGCCTGTTTTTGACAACTGTTTGTTTAAGGGACAGCTTCAAATGCTCAAGTAACTGTATATTGTGATGGATTAAGACAATTGCCTCTGTAAGGCTCGATGCAGACGCCTCGCCCTTTAAAAACATCTGCTATGTTTCCTACTCCAGCCCTTTTCCGAGGATGCCAGTCTTTAAAGGAAAAATCATCTGTCCTTAACCCCTCCCTTCCTGTGCCCCAGAAGCCAGCACTAGCCATAGTGCCCGACTCGGCACTCCCTGGAGGCCAGTTGGGCAACAGCTTTGTTAAAATAATTGCTTAACTATTGGCTGGTCAGACAAGTGGGGGTTTCAGTGGCTTTGGTTACATGGGGTCAAGATGTCTGGTGTGAGATGTCAGGGTAGGGGAGTATCAGCAATGTTGGCAGCATGAAGGCACTAGAGAGAGTCAGAGGAGGCCAGCTCCATACAGAATTCCCAGCAACGGGTTTGCAATTCATTAGGGGCCTGATCCTGGACCAGGCCCTCACTGGGCAGGGGCAGTGAACCACGGCACCTCTTTCATTACAAATTAAGCACGGGGCAGGGGCATTAATGGGATATGAATCTGCATAGCTCCAATGTTACTGTTCAGCACACAACTGTGTGAAATCCCGCCACAGCAACAGGCTTACCAATTTCCCCTCCCAGATTTGGTCCATTTACGCCAGCCAATGACAATTGTTAAGCTTCATTCCAACTGAAAGCAATGAAGATACAGAACTCAAATGCTTGCTTGCCCCCCCTTTTTTGGGGGTGGGGGGAGTCCTCAAGAGGCACAGATCTGCCAGTGTGTGCAACTGCATCTCCTGGTGTTGATGCCAAGGCCTGGGTGGTGGCAGCCCATCTAACACAAACACAGCCGTGGAAATTACTCATGCTACCTAACACCACACCTCTAAAGTGACAATATCAATGGACATGGGGGGGGGGGGCAAAACCTACCCATAAATGACACTGCAATATCTGATTTCAGAGAAAGAACTGCACAAACCTGTCTAAACAGAGTGTCCTTTTCCTTAGAGGAATATGGGCAGGGAGACTAGGGGCTTTCTTCCCTTTTGCCATTCCTTTTGCTATTGGAGATTCATTTACAGCTTTATTATACTTAGAGATCATAACTGATAAACACACTCGTCTACCTCTAATAAAAAGAGATCTTATCTTATTCCCCATATCACAGGTTATAACCACGTTTAGTCTTATTTTCTGTATAGGTATTTATGATTATTTGCATTTGTGTTAATAATTGTCATATACTTACATAAAAGCCCCTCTCTAACCTGCCCTTTTGATGACATCCCCTGAGTGGGTTGTTAATGGGTTTGAATGTGGAACCTTCAGCACTAAAAGCATGCAACTCTACCACTACAGTTAAAGGGATCACTTTTGTAGCTGGTAGGAGCAATAGACTCTTATCCTTCTGTGTGGATCAGCCACTAGACTGGGACAAAGATCCACAGTGCTAATGTGGTTCATGTTTGGCTCACTTGTCACTTGTAAAGGAAGTTATATACTCAGAAATTTATAACACCTAATCTAATAACATGAGACTTCAGCAGTAATAAAAGCAAAGCCATCAAAAAGGCAAGAGAACTATTAACATAACTTCTCTTGATCATCCTGAGGACATGAAACACGGACTGTCAAAAAACTTGGGTGTTAACTTGTCTGAAAGTTAAGTACATTGTTTTGAACTGTACCCAATAAAGGGCCTGACCCAAAGCCCACTTACATCAACACATATCTTTCCACAGATTTATGGGCCATATGAACTGACGGGATCAGGGAGAAGGTAAAAAGATAGCCCAAGACTTCTAAGATGACCCTCCTGTCCATGAATTTCTTGAAACGGATCTCATTCATTAACAATATATGTTAAAGTTCACGTACAAAACCCATAAAATAACTGGCACCCAAACAACCTTAACTTTGACCCGCAGGCAAAACACTCACAATGACTACCACGTCGACATTAATCTTATCCATTTTTCACAGAACTTTCTCCTCTCAGAACTGTGCATAGGACCTTTTATGTCTTACTCTTATTCATGCAAAGGTTGTTCAAAGCCTTCCTGTTCATAAGCCATACACAATTCACAAAATCAACAATGCTTCATATGATATTCAGGTAGTGTCGTATTGATAGTTTTGAACTGAAGTTTGTAATTCTATTAGTTTGAATTGTATTGGTTGTTGCATTTTAAAATCCTACTCTTTGACTGGGTTCATTTTGACACGGCCTGTCTAGTGACTAAAACTTGAAAGTGTTGTCAATCTATAGTTTGAGATGCCAAACGTATAAATCATCAAATCAACAGACTCGTTTGACAACCAATATACCACAGAATCCCCCAACACACAACCACTGCATCACTTAAAGGTGTATATTTTTTTTAAAAATGGGAAAAAAATGACAAGATTCCTGGCAGTGTGTTCAAATATCAATTTTCAAACATCTGCAATAAACCAATGTCTAGACAAAAACAGCAAAAATAAACGAATCGCAAAAGGACTTTTTTCATTCTGAAAATCACTGATTCTTTTTAAAGTTATGCACCTACAAACCATTCTATTTCTACACTTCTAAAAATAATTTTTAAAACTTTGGTAATACCTACATAAATTCAGACCAATGGTTCTTTCAACTAAAGTCAGAGTGGGAAAGAGTCAAATTAAGCTTTATAATGGAATAGCAGTTGCAATTTTAACTGTGTAGTCTCAACCAGTGCCTCCATAACAGACAGCACTGAACTTCTGAAATGCAGAAGTCAGGCATTTTTAGGCAGCGAATCTCAGAAAGGGTTAGCATTTAAATCATAGAAGTTGGAAATCAAAGAGACCCAGTCCATCTCTCCCAAGGCAGCATGGCTCACTATGATACTAATGTTTTGGCCAGTTCAGTTTTAAATTATTCAAACTATGGGGCTCCATCCAGGGCTGGATTAAGGCTGAGGCACTACAGACCCAGGCTTAAAATGCCAGCTCCTGGAATCAGGCAATGAAATCAGAATCTCAGTTTTCCATGGGGAAAAAAAAACACAAAATCTAGGCCATATGGTTTTGAATTAAAGTCTGAAAATATGAACCGAGCGTAACAGATGGAACGATATCTGTCTGGTTCTGCAAACTGAAAGAATGGCTCTGAGAGGTGTGAACTACTCCATGAATCTCAGTGCTGCATCTCAGTGCTTTGGGGAGCCCCACCAGCACCACCCAACGGAGGAAACTGTGCCATGAGAAAAGCGCAGTAAGCCCACCCACCAACCCCAATGCACCTCAGCTGCTCGGATAGTTACTGGGAGGCCCCATGCTGCTGCCCCTACATCTCCAGAGGGGACTCCTGTTGGTGTCCTTGCTGTCACTCCAGGAGAAAAGGAGAAAGGGACTCTCTACGAGGGGAAGGAGCCCTCCCTCTGCCATGCCACTCCAAGTAGGATGCAGGACCATGGAATGCGGATGGGGCCACAGTGGGGCTCTACGTTATGGTGTGCTTAGGGACTCAGATTGCCTTAATTCAACCCTGTTTCCATCACTCCTTTCCAGCTTTCAAATGCCTCAGAGACCAGAGATTCTATTCTGAGCAGGCAGTGTGACAAGTGCGCCAGAAGGATCAAAGCTGAGCATATAGTCTAAAAGGTAATCTGTAGATTTGGTTTCCTACTCAGTTTATCTAATATTTCTTCTTTCCTGTCATGAGATTTTTGCTAGTGTGAAAAGTCTTTCCAAAAGGGTTATGTAAAGTAGTTAATGTATAAAATCAAGTATTCCTTACTTACAATTAAAAGCTAATTTTATAGTGAATTAGGCCTTGATCCTGCAAACACTTCTGCACGTTTAATTTTATAGTACCCTCAGTAGTCTCATAGACTTCAATAGGACTAATAAAGATAGGTAACCATGGGCATAAGTGTTTGCAGGAGCAAGACCTTATACCATCATAGGCCCTAATTCTGAGAGACAGCCCAGGCAGTGGGGGATGGGGAAGGGAACAAAAAAGGCTTTAAATCAACTTTGTGCCTCTAGAATTCTATATGTGGCCCCCACAGCTGCCTATGGGCCACTGTCAGCCCAGAATAGTCAGAGCACAGCTCACTCCAGCCATGCCCCTTGCCACCATTAACTCTCCCCTTGTGCTAGGGGCTGCAAGGAGTTGCATAGGACTGTTCCACCAGGGAAGCCCCTTTACACTGAGGGTATTCCCTAAGGGGAGGCCACTGTACCCTCTTTCTGCCTATGGAATGGTATAAAGGGGCCACAGTAGGGAGAGAATCAGAACCATCTTTATTCTTAGAATGAAAATTCTTCAGGGCAGAGGCAGTATCTTCAAGTGTGTTTGTACAGCTCCTAGCACAATGCGATCCTGATTGGTACATCTGGGCATTAAATAATAACATAACATGATTATTGAAAATAACAGGCTGTCCGCACCTGGAACATGAGACTGTTGGGCTCTTGCCCATGAAAGGCAAAAAGGCAGGAGTGACAAAACCTTTTTTACAAACTTTGGGCAGACAATGGAAACTGTGAATCCAATTTCAAAGGTCTTGAGGCACACCAGGCATATTGTGCAGAAAAACTGTAAAGGAGGACCCATTACCCCGAGACAGGATAGCGATTAGGAACCGAGCAATTACGAGGGAGGCTACATCCATGAGGGGCAGATGGGTGGTATGAAACAGCTAACGAGCTTTCTAACAACTTCTGAAAGCAAGGCAGAGAGCCTGGTAACTGATCCCCTAGGTGGAGTACTCTTTTTCACTCTTGTGCTAATCTGAGAACAATGAATACTTCCTCTGCTCTGCGAGGACTCCAACCCGGTTATTTATTTTTCAGAACAGCTGACAAGAATGGAGCAGGAATGCTAATAATACTTGTACTCATAGTATTCAGAGTCCTGCTCAGGCATTAATTTGGCTTCCCAATGTGCTGTGAGGAAAGCAGGTGTTATCACCCCCATTTTACAAATACGGACAAGGAGTCACAGGCAAGTGAAGTGACTTGCCCAATGGACAGTAAGTCAGTAACAGAGCAAAGAATAGCATCCAGCGGTCCTGACATCTTTTCTAACTACTAGACAACACTCTCTTCATACTAACAAAGTTTAACTTCATTGTGGCGCAGAAGCATCTTATGCAAGTGCCTTTGACGGGGTTGTATTTAAAGAATATTTTCTACATGCTGCATCATAAACTCTCTCTTAATCTAATCCCCCACTAGCCCCATAGGAAAGTGTGAAATAGGATGCGGGGGGAGGGGGCAGGGAGTCAAGATCTCACTAGAAGCGACAAAGAGTTCTGTGGCACCTTATAGACTAACAGACATATTGGAGCATAAGCTTTCGTGGGTGAATACCCACTTCTTCGGATGCATGCAGTGGAAAGATCTCACTAGGAGGAATATGACAGTTCCAGTATCATGTGACCACCAAGCTACTCAGCCAACATCACCAGTGAGGAAAAAGCAATGGGAGGCACTGAGCTCCAAGGGCTGCTCCTGTACCTGCCTCTGAGGGTACATCTACACAGCAATGTAAGCCTAGGGTTAGTGGGACTCATGTCAGCTGACCCATGTCAGGGAACCCTGGGCTTGAGTATGTATACTGCATTTTAACCCTAGGGTAAGAATTTTCTGACCCATGCTCAAATCGAGGGCTCTGGCATCCACACTGCAGTGCACAGACCTGAGTCAAAGTAACCCTATCCCAGAGCGTCTAGCACACCCCTTCCCATGTCGACACTCTAGCCTTACAAATGTGTTGCATTGTGGGAAAACTCTACTGCCCACCCTGTTTCCTAACCGTGATGGGTGCTATTGATGGGACACAGGTGTCCATAAGGAGCTCATAAACTGCATAATGAGCTCCTCTCGTGGCTGTCAGTAGAATGAACTACTATCTAATATGAAAATTGGGCTCTTCACCTCTAGGCTGAGTCACATTGGCAGGAAAATGCCCAAGTGCTCCTGTTCTGAGGGTAATTAGGCCATCAGGCTCCAGGGCTGTCAGACTATTCAAATGAAACTTGGCAATTCTTAATTTTTAAAATGGGATGTTCCACAAAGGTGGTTTTAGTTGGTTGTTTTTTATTTATTTGTGTCTGTTTTGACATTTGACATAAAATGTAGGTTTCAGAGGGAAAAAAAACATACACACACACCCCTCAGCCTGGCCGCTGCTAGCGCCGGAGCAGTGAAGTGCATCCCCAGGGCTTGGGGTACAGTGTATTCCAGCACTCCCCAGGATCCCTTATCCCTGCCCCCACTGCACCCCAGATGATGTGGACCTGGCTCCAACTCACCACCCTCACAGTGCCCAGTGCCCCTTCACATGCAGCCCCAGGGCGGGCAGGGAAGGCCCAGGAGCAAAGGCCACAGAGAGAAGTGGGGAACAAGCAGCTGCCCTGCAGAGAGGAAGAGCAGCAGAGTTCCTGACTCAAAGCCGGGGGAGGAGTGACCCCCAACATTCTGGCAGCCAGGAGCTGCTTCCCACCTGTCCGCTTTGCTCCCTGCTCGAGGCAAGTTCTGCTCAGCAGTGAGGAGCCGGAGCAGCAGCAACAGGAGGCTGCAGGGCGGTTTTGGGGCGGACTCCCACTCGCCGCCCTGATAGTGCACGTTTCCCAGGCCCCTCTGCACACGCAGCCCCAGGGAGACCGGGGGCAGGGTGGGGGCAGAGAGCAGAGGGGGGATGAAGCAGCTACCCTGCAGGGAAGGGGAGCAGCCAAGGTATTGGGGGTCATCCTCCCCCAGTTGTGCTGATCCAACAGCTCTGCTGCTCCTTCTTCCTGCAGGGCAGCTGCTTAGTCCCCCCTCCGCTCTCTGGCCCTTGCTCCCAGGCCCTCCCTGGGACTGTATGCGCTGAGGCACCCAGGCTGTGCTCACCAAAATCTGGCTGTGCTCTTGTGCCCAGAAAGCAGCTCTCTTCGATCAGAAGCTTTTCGCAGTCTCCACTGAAAACCCTGTACGTTCTCTGATAAGGCACTTCCAGACCAGTGTTCAGCAGACAATGGGCTAACGCTGACCTGAGCTGCTGCCATTTGCAAAGGGATGTGTGGCTTCCTTTTGCAATCGAGTGCAAGAGACTGCACCACAGATTGTCACCATAGAGGAGACTAAGGAAGTTGCCCCAAGGAACTCTGGGATATATCCAGAGCACTTCTGTGACCCAAATCAAACCAGAGCTGTGTGCACATAGGAAAGCAACAGGGCTCAGATCCCAGCTTAACACAGGCTGACTTTCCAGCCTTGCAGGCTCCTGGGACCCTAGGTTAGCACAACTGTTGTGTGGACACAAAGGGGTCTAGGTTTACATTGCTGTGTAGACATACCCTGCTGGAACAGGGGAGTACAGCAGTGGCAAAGGCCAAGAGAGACTGGATGAGAGGACAAAAGGGGTCAGGAGATTACCATACTCTGCCTCCCATGGCTTCTCTTCAAGCCTCTACTTGCTCTGTCTGCCTGTCTTCTGCTTCCACTGGAACCCTACAAAGAGCCCTTTGGTAAGCATGGGGAAGGCACCAGCATATCTGCCAATAATCCTAGTTTAACTAGGTTTTTAAAAAAACACATCCTGGGACTAAGGGACAACTACTAAGTAGCCTACAGCCTGCTTTTCAGAGCTGTGCCTAGTTCAGCAAGAGGGCAGAAGTGTGACCACACACATGCAGTGGTGAGCAGCAAGAAGCAGGAAAGGGAACTGCAGGCAAGAAGAAGCCAGTTGCCCAGGGGGAAGGCAGAACAAGCAAGCCATAGGGAGAAAAGTGATGATACAATGCTTTCCAAGGATTGTTTTTCAAGTCAGACAGGAGTCAAGCTGGGGACCACTGTTGGGGTTGTGTATTCTGCTGAGTTTTGTATGACTCCTCTCACACTTCTAAGAAAAAAGTATCCTAATGTTCTCCAAAATGCTTACAGACCCGGGAGGTGGAGAGGGAAGAGCTACTTTGTAGGAGCACTGTATCTGTCAACACTTTTCAGTTGCTACAATCCTTTGCACTGGGAGAACAGAAAGCCAACCAAGTGGGGGAGAGGGAACTGGAAAAGGAGAAGGAGAGAGATGAGGAAGCGCTGGGGAGGGAATGACAGGGACTGAGAACTGAGACATTCATAGAAGCTGGGGAGAAACAAATTCACAAAGATACATAGGAAAGAAAAGCTTCCTAAACCAAATGAGGAGGGAGAGAGAGAAAGGAAAACCAGTAAAACGGATGCCAGGGACATGGAAGCCCCAGTTGCAGACCATGCAAACAAGAGGCCCCACCCCTAAGAGTGCAACCTCTGTGCAAGTCCTGCATCTGATTGGTGCCACAACTCTGCTTCCTTTTAAAAGTCTGTGGCAAAGGCCCCACTGTGGGACTTACGGCTGCAGGAAAGCAGGGTATACAGTCCTGGGGAAAAGGCTCAGGCTGACAGCATCATCAAAATATTCCCACATCAGCAGATGGGGGGGGGGAAGATGTTACAGAAACTGGGAGCATTTGCCACACAAATGCTTCTCCACACACAGAGGCAGGCTGTAAAATGAAGAGATGAGATCTTCTCCAAGGACAGAAGTCATTTTGTTAGTTTGTTTTGATTGCTAAGGATTCCCTCTTTAGGAAAATGTGTTCCATGACTTTCTATCCTTTCACCTCTGGACTCTGACCTGGCTCAAGCCAGCAAGTAATGAAGTATTTTCAGGACTATTCAGGGAGTGAAGTAGCTAAGCAATGCTTCTTAAAGCAGCTTTCCATCAATAGTGCATGTAACTTGTAAATTAGAGGAAACATTGGACCCCAACAGCAGAGCAACCTATTACCAACAGTTGCATAAAATGACCAACCAGATCATCTTTAATGGGCCATCTTTGGGTCAAGTACAGGATGTGGTTTCCTTTCCATCTTCTATATGTTCAGCAGTCATCCAGGGCATCTAAATTTTCTTTAGTCTTTCCACAGAGCAGTATGTATATCCTGTGCAGTGTTTGGCAGGAAGAAGCTCAATTCCATACCCTTGAACATCAGGTTGACAAAAGGTGTCTCACTGCAGGGGTTACAGAGAAACCCAAGCATGGGCTGGACTCAGGAGGTGGAAAGGGTTGCTCTGTTAACAAGGCAAGGAAAACTCAAATTGGAGAGGGAGATGTTGGTTGCTGTGGGAGTTTCAGCTGAGAGAATCAACAATAAGTGGACCCTTCTTTCTCCATTTAATATTGTGGCTTCCAGGAACCTAGGCCCTTGTAACTCGCTGCAGGAAGCTTTCTTCCTCTCTTTGTTAAGAAACTCTAGCAACAAAGCTTTTTTCCTTGCCCCACTTTAACTAAAAACAAGAGGTCTAGCTGTCTCTTCTGACTGCTGCTCTAGGTTCATAAGTCAGTCACCTCATGCTATAGAAGGCAGAATGATGAACCATCTCCATGATCAGCTGGAGCCCAGGAGGCTGCTTACTCTACCTAAGGGTGTACACTACATAATTATAGTCTTGGACAAACTGATATTATCCCACCTGCTACTGATGGTGAGACTACACCAAAGGATTAAATTCACACCCTGTGGTTAGAAGCACTCATTAAATCAGTTCTCTGTGATTCTTAGGCCAAAGCTACTAAAAGAGGTAAGACGAAAAGTTTAGTAAAGCTAACCTATTATTTGTAGTACCATAGCGCTTAGGAACTGTACTCACAGCCCAGAACCCGATTGTGCTAACCACTGTATAAACACAGAACAAAAAGATGGTCCCTGCCCAAAGGAGCTTACAATCTAAGTATAAGACAAGACACAACAGATGGATACAGATAGGGAAGTAAAAAGAAACAATAAGACAGGATTGGTCAGCATGATAGGCAGTGGACTCAACACACCAGCAGCATAACCATTGCTAAGTTTTTTGTAGGCCTCATGGCAAAGGAGAGTTTTGAGGATAATGAGCAAGTTCTGAGGATGTTTACAGGGAGCACCTGTTCAAAATAAAATCTCAGCCTGTCTCTTACATGCCATCATGGATATCTAGCAGTCAGCTCAACCTCATCATGGCTAAAAGAGAGTGCTTAGTGGGAAGGGCTTGCGGGGAAGGGAGACTACCTCCTTTCTTGATCTCTGTGGGTACCACCACCATCCTGCCGGTCACTCAGGCCTGTAACCTGGAAATGATCTTTGACTCAGACCTCTCCCTAAGTTCTCACATCCAGGCTACATCTAAATGTTTCAGATTCTTTCTGCATAGCATCTCAAAGATATGGCCTCTTGTAGCCATCCGTACAACTAAAACTCTTCTCATCTCATGTCTCAACTACTGCAACATCCTTTTTTTAGCCTTGACAAACTCAGTTTTGCCCCACTCCTATGCATATTGAATGCTGCAGAATAGGTCATTTTCCTAGCTCATCACTCTGTCTAGGCCACCCTGTCTTTGAACTCTTCCACTGGCTCTCACTTCTCTGTTTCATCAAACATAAGCTACTTTCAGAGTATTTCCCCACCCAGTCTACATAGTAAGAGATGATGTTGACTCCCACTTCCGATCAGTCCATCACCCACCTCTGATGCCAGCCTCCACCATCCACTGGTTACATTTTCAAAACAGTACCTTTGTGCTTTCTCCCATGCTGCCCCTCATGCCAGGTAGTAGTATTTATTATGCACTAATCAGAGTGATGGCACTCCTGCAGTGGTCATTCTGAGCTGAGAGCTTATCTTGATCTGTTCTCCATTAGTCCACCTAGTTCTTCCCACAGCTCTGCTCATTATTACATGATCTCTCCCATAGAAGACTGCTGTGCAAAGGGCTTATCAGTGTGGTCTTTTGACAACCTCAGCAGGAGATGGTCTTCTTCTTGGATAACCATTTTCATATGCTAGGCATGTAAGAAAATTCCTGAGCACTATGTCTCTAATTTAGCACCAAGACCAGATTATCCCAACGTCATCACTACTGCTGTTTTACAATTCTAGTGTCTGACTACTTAGACTAAATTCTTCAAGTGGAGTCTAACAGAACTATTCAAGAACTGTGGTTAACACAGAAACTAAAATATCTTGTCTGTTCAAAAGACACAATAGTTCTTACCTGAATCTCTTCAATTTCATCCACCAGGAGGAAACTTGCAACCTTTTCTGTCATCCTCCTCCTCTTGGTCTCCTCATCCATCCCTTCTTCCTCTTCGGGTTTGCTACCATGGTACACAGTAATTGCGTGTTTCTTTTTGTTTCCCCCAGCATGCACCCTCTTCTGACACTCCACGCATAGGTTTATTTTGCACATCTGGCACCTCACTGCTGCCCTCTGCCTGGATCCTGTGGCATTGTTGTGCATTATATTCCCATTGGCACCCTTGCAGTTGTCGCAGTAAGGGACATGGTCAGGTCTTATACGGGTCCGTTCATGGTTTCGCTGCCTTTCCTGTCTGTGCAACTCTTCTTCACAGCGCTGGCATTGCAGAGTCCCACACTCATCGCACTCAAAGACTGCTTCATCGGTTCCACTGCAAACGTAGCTTTCCTGACACAGGAGTGCTGTGTTCAGTCCTTTCTCTGCTGTTGGAGCGTGAGCACTCATCTTCAGCTTTTTTTCTTTTTTTTTTTAAGTTTTATTTATCTGATCAGGTTTTTTTTGGTTTTTTTTTAATGGAAATGTATACAGGTTTTCAAGAGCTTTCAGTTGTAAAATTAATCTGTCTTCACAAGGACAAAAAGCTGCAAAAAAAGACTTTGGATTCTTAACTTTATAAACAATGTAACGACTGCTGCTGTAAAGATTTGTACCAGCCTGAACATTGAATCCCTCCCTCCCTCCACCCCCCCCCCCCAAGGTTTAATGATAAGTAAAGTGCAGATGAAGTGTTCTCTCTCTAAAATAACCTTAAACAAGGTTGGTTGTTTCAATTGCTGACCCACAGGGTTTTCTGCTTAACTTGAAGCTGTAGTTTCAGTGATGTAGAGAAATCAGACTGGGGTATTTCAATAGACAGGTTCAAACGTTCCCTGGAACACCTAGAGCCAAGGGAGGAAAAAAAGATTCATTTTCATTAGTAACATATGATTTTAAGAAGAAATTAGATAACCTTAGAAATGCACAGTGCAGAGCATTGTATCCCTAGAAAATTCACTAGTCTCACCCCACAGTTAAGCTCCTCCCTCTGAGTTTGCAGCACTCCAGGGACATACTTTCCTGATCTGCTTTCCCAAAGAAGAAATTCTCCTTGTATGCTCAGCCCTGTGATTCTTCTGGATACAAAATCTAAGTTATTATAACCACACTGATGTTTGTTTGTATCCCTCGCACACACAGTATTTCCAAAATAAGGCTACTAAAACAAATAACTGCTACATGTACATTGCAGATCAACTAGTCTTTGTTTGAATACACTTGTTTACAGTTGCCACTCCATATACAAAGCCTATCCTGACTAAGTCAGCTAACTTGTCTTTTAAAATTTATTTTAAAAACAAACAACTTTTTAAAAATTGAAGCTGACCGATTATATTTGTGGCCTGGTTTTTCATCTACCTTAAATCAAAACAACCAATAATTTTTTCTTGGTCATTTTAAACACTTGTTTAAAGCAATAACTAATTTAAAATATCATCAATGATAGGGCAGGGGGAGAGGTGCCAACAAGGGTTAAACTGCACCTATGTACACTGATTACACTTGTGTCTTGATCACTCCAAATACAGACTCTGCCTGGAACTAAAAACAGATGTTTTCTTTAAACAAGTCTACATTTACTAAACAACAGCAGTATCGGCTGCTTGCCTTCTCATGCTTTCACCATTCGCCTACCTTAAACCAGACTAAACAATATTTTGTCATTTTAAACAGTTTTTTTAAAAGCAGTAATTAATTCCTTCGGTTAAACAATAACAACACTATCATCGGGCAGACGGGTTTGCGGGGGGAGGGAGCATACTGTGCATAGGAACAAAGAAGGCCCCCCAAAAGCGACTCCACGACCCAGTCTATTGTTTACAAAACAGCGGGCACCTTCCTCCTCCTCTTCCTCCCTCCAGTACTTAGTGACTAAGGAGTCAGGTCCCAGCCGCCTCTTCCTCCTCCTCCTCCTCCTCTCAGCAGCCTGGGGGGAGTCTGTCCCGCGCCTGCTCCCGGACCACGTTGAGGTGTAGCCCCTGGGATAGCTGTATCAGCCCCACCAGGCAGGCTGACTGCCCCCGCGGAGTGCCTGTGCCAGTTCCCCGGCTCCTCGCCTCCGTCTCCCCTTGTTGTCAGAGGGGATCAGCTGATCGCAGGGAACTTCAGGCTTATTTTCTCGCCGCGAAGACAGGAAGGTGAGAGCGGAGGAAGGAGCAGAGGGCGCCCAGGCACGCCGGGAGTTGTAGTACGGGCGCGCCGCTCCCAGGGTGAGCACCGCGCAACGAGGCGCCGGCGGCGCGCACAGGCGGCCGGGAGTTGTGGTTTCCAAGGCCGGCTCTGCCCCGCCCGCAGAATGTGGCCGGGGTGGACCCGGGGCGGGAGGGTGACATGCGCAGGGGTGAGCGCGTGGATTGGTGAATTGCAGGGGAGGGGAGCTTTATCTCGGGGACTGTGCTGACGGTTTTTTGTTTTGTTTTGTTTTTTTTTTGGGGGGGGGGGGGGGGGGGGCTGATTTGCCTTCACCCTCATGCTACTAGTGATTTCCCCACTCCTATTCGTGTAATCACTCACTGACAGAGCCCCCTCCACCCAGGTTGGGTTACCAGTTTTCACATGGGAGTTACACTCAGAAGTCTGTGTGCTGCTACTGGGCTTTTCACTAGCCCCTAGCTCTGGGTGTTTCTCCCACATCTCTCTCAGAGCCAGGAGGATACAGCCTCTTCTGCTGATACACTGTCTTGGGCACAAGCGTGCTGCCATGGCAGGTGAAACATTTGCACAAACCTTCAGGATCCTCAGTGATGACTCAGTAACACACACAAAAGCCTGCTCGCCCACTCTAGCAGCAAAACTGGAGTGGAAATTGGCACCAGTTCAGATCCGACCCTATCTCTGATGGCAGGTCAAGAGGTGGAGAAAACTGGCAGCTTGCCCCGCCTTCTTTTCATTCCCAGGACTGATGGGAAAATAAACGTATGGCTCATTTTCCACCACCATCTCAGTATCTTGAGATCTTGCAAATAATTAGGTCCTCTAGAAGGTGGAGAGACTTTTCTAGATTTGATTTTGACAAAGAGGGAGGAACTGGATGAGCATTTGAAAGTGGAAGGCAGCTTGGGTGAAAGTGATCATAAAATGATAGAGTTCATGATTCTAAGGAATGGTAGGAGGGAAAACAGCACAATACAGATAATGGATTTAAAATAGGCAAAGTTCAGCAAACTCAGGGAGCTGGTAGGTAAGATGCCATGGGAAGCAAGTCTAAGGGGAAAAAGAGTTCAAGAGAGTTGGCAGTTTTTCAAAGAGAAATCATTTAGGGTACAAGAGCAAAGTATTCCATTGTGTAGGAAAGATAGAAGGTATGGCAAGAGATCACCCTTAACCAGGAGATCTTCAATTATCTGAAACTCAAGAGTCCTACAAAAAGTGGAAACTAGGTCAAATGACAAAGGACAAGTGCTTATAAACAAACAACGCAGGCATGTAGGAAAAAATTAGAAAGGCCAAGGCACAAAACGAGATTAAACTAGCTAGAGATATAAAGGTAACAAAAAAACATTCTACAACAGAGGTGGGCAAACTACGGCCTGCGGGCCACATCCAGCCTGCAGGACTCTCCTGCCCGGCCCCTGAGCGCCTGGCCCGGGAGGCTAGCCCCCAGCCACTTCCCCGTCCCTCACAGCCTCAGCTCACTGCGCCACCGGCGCAATGCTCTGGGTGGTGGGACTGCGAGCTCTTGCCGGGCAGCACAGCTGCAGAGCTGCGGCCTGACCCGGTGCTCTGTGCTGCATGGTGGCATGGCTGGCTCCAGCCAGGCGGCACGGCTGCCTGTCCTGGTGCTCTGGGCTGTAGCGCCACCAGCCACCGGTGCTCCAGGCAGCGTGGTAAGGGGACAGGGAGCAGGGGGGGTTGGATAGAGGGCAGGGGAGTTTGGGGTGGTGGTCAGGGGGCGGGGGTGTGGATAGGGGTCGGGGCAGTCAGAGGGCGGGGAATAGGGGTGTTGAATGGGGGCAAGGGTCCTGGGGGGCAGTCAGGAAGGAGAGGGGGGGTTGGATAGGGTGGCGGGGGGCAGTCAGGGGAAGGGGTTCTGGGGGAGGTCAGGAAGAAGGGGTGGTTGGAGGGGACAGGGGTCCCGGGGGGGCGGGCAGTCAGGAATGAGAGGAGGGGTTGGATGAGGCAGTGGGGGGCAGTCGGGGCAGGGGGGGTCTGGGGGCGGTCAGGGGACAGGGAGGGGTGGATGGGGCAAGGGTCCTGGGGGGGCCGTCCGGGGACAGGGAACGGGGGGGTTGGATGGGGCAGGAGTCCTGGGGGGGCCGTCAGGGGTCAAGAAGCAGTGGAGGTTGGATAGGGGGCGGAGGCCGGGCCACGCCTGGCTGTTTGGGAAGGCACAGCCTCCCCTAACCGACCCTCCATACAATTTTGGAAACCCAATGTGGCCCTCAGGCCAAAAAGTTTGCCCGCCCCCGTTCTACAAATACATTAGAAGCAAGAGGAAGACCAAGGACAGGGTAGGCCCATTACTCAGGGGTGGCGGGAAACAATAACAGAAAATATAGAAATGGTATAAGTGCAAATTACCTTTTTGTTTCAATTTTCACCAAAAAGTTTAGGAGCGCTTGGACATCTAACATAGTGAATGCCAGTGAATATCAGGTAGGATAAGAGGCTAAAATAGGGAAAGAACAAGTTAAAAAATACTTAGACAGGTTAGGTGTCTTCAATTCACTAGGGCCTGATGAAATACATTCTAGAATACTCAAGAAGCTGACTGAGGAGATATCTGAGTCATTATTGATTATCTTTGAAAAGTCATGGGAAATGGGTGTGCTTCCAGAGGACTGGAAAAGGGCAAATATAGTGCCACTCTATAAAAAGTGGAATAAGAACAACCTGGAGAATTACAGACCAGTCAGTGTAACTTCAGTACCCTGAAAGATAATGGAGCAAATAATTAAGTAATCAATTTGCAGACACCCTGAAGATAATAAGGTGATAAGTAACAGTCAGCATGGATTTGTCAAGAACAAATTGTGTCAAATCAACCTAATAGCTTTCTTTGACAGGGTAACAAGTCTTGTGGATGGGGGGACGCGGTAGATGTGATCTATCTTGACTTTAGTAAGGCTTTTGATACTGTTTCACATGACATCACATTGACAAACTAGGGAAGTACAACCTAAATGGAGCTACTATAACAGAGGTGGGCAAACTACGGCCCGCGGGCCACATCCAGTCCATGGGACCATCCTGCCTTGCCCTTGAGCTCCCGGACGGGGAGGCTAGTCCCTGGCCCCCCTCTGCTGTCGTCCCCCCCCCCCCCCAGCCTCAGCTTGCCATGCCACCAGCACTCTGGGTGGTGGGGCTGTGAGCTCCTGCCGGGCAACGCAGCAGCGCGGCTGCCAGTCCTGCTGCTCTGAGCGGCATGGTAGGGGGCAGGGGGTTGGATAAGGGGCAGGGGACCCCGAGGGCAGTCAGGGGACAGGGAGCAGCGGGCGGTTGGATGGGACGGAGGTTCTGAAGAGGGGGCGGTCAGGGGATGGGGAACAGGGGGGGTTGGATAGGTGTGGGAGTCCTAGGGGGCCTATCGGGGCGGGGGTGTGGATAGGGGTTGGGGCAGTCAGGGAACAGGGAGCAGGGGGGTTGGATAGGGGGTGGGGTCCCGGGGGCAGTTAGAGGCGGGGGGTCCTGGGAGGGGGCAGTCAGGGGACAAGGAGCGGGGGGGTTGGATGGGTCAGCGGTTCTGACGGGGGCAGCCAGGGGGCGGGAAGGAGGAGGGGGTGGGGCCAGGCTGTTTGGGGAGGCACAGCCATACAGTTTCGGAACCCCGACATGGCCCTCGGGCCAAAACGTTTGCCCACCCCGTACTATAGGGTGAGTGCATAACTGTTCCCAGAGAGTAGTTATCAGTGGTTCACAGTCAAGCTGGAAAGGCATATCAAGTACAGGGATCAGTTCTGGGTCCGGTTCTGTTCAATATCTTCATCAGTGATATAGATAATATGGCATAGAGAGTACACTCATAAAGTGTGTGGACGATTCCACAAACTGTTTGCCAGAAGCTGGGAATGGGCGACAGGGGGCGGATCACCTAATGATTACCTGTTCTGTTCATTCCCTCTGGGGCACCTGGCATTGGCCACTGTTGGAAGACAGGATACTGGGCTAGATGGACCTTATGTTACCAAGATGGGAGGGAGGTTGCAAGTGCTTTGGAGGATAGAATTAACATTCAAAATGATCTGGACAAACTGGAGAAATGGTCTGAAGTAAACAGGATGAAATTCAATAAGGACAAATGCAAAGAACTCCACTTAGGAAGGAATGATGAGTTGCACACATACAAAATGGGAAATGACTGCATAGGAAGGAGTACTGTGGAAAGGTATCTGGGCACAGGTGCCAACTTTTCAAAGTGCCGGGGGATGTTCGACCCCTGGCTCTGACCCAGGTTCCCCCCACTCCACCCCTTCCCCCAAGGCCCCACCCACACCCCGCCTCTTCCCGGCCCTGCTCCACCCCGCCCTGCCTCTTTGCGCCCAGTTCCACCCCCTCCCCCGAGGGTGCCACATCCTCACTCCTCCCCACTTCCCCGTCCAGCCTCCTGCACACCATGAAACAGCTGTTTGCGGCGGGTGGGAGGCACGGGGAGGGAAGGAAGGGGAAGGTGTTGATTTGTGGGGCTTGTCGGCAGGCGCAAACCACAGGGGGATGGAGCTGATAGGAGGGAGCTGATAGGAGGGCTGCCGGTGGGTGCTCAGCACCCACCATTTTTTCCCCATGGGTGCTCCAGCCCTGGAGCTCCCATGGAGTCGGCGCCTATGGATCTGGGGGTCACAAGGAGTACTGCGGAAAGGGATCTGTGGGTCATAGTGAATCACAAGCTAAATATGAGTCAACAGTATAACACTGTTGCAAAAAAAATGAACATTATTCTGGGATGTATTAGCAGGAGTGTTGTAAGCAACAAACAAGAAGAGAAGACTGAGAGGGGAAATGATAACAGTTTTCAAGTACATAAAAGGTTGTTACGAGGAGGAGGAAGAATAATTGTTCTCATTTAGCACTGAGGATAGGACAAGAAGCAATGGGCTTAAATTGCAGCAAGGATGGTTTAGGTTGGACATTAGGAAAAACTTCTAGCTGTCAAGGAGTTAAGCACTGGAATAAATTGCCTAGGGAGGTTGTGGAATTTCCATCATTGGAGATTTTTAAGAGCAGGTTAGACAAACATTCGTCAGGGATGGTCTAGATAATACTTAGTCCTGCCATGAGTGCAGGGTACTGGACTAGAAGACCTCTCAAGATCCCTTCCAGTCTTATGATTCTGTCCTAATGACCATCTGAGGAGCACTGGATGCAGTTCTCATTGAGCCTGCCAATGCTTCTCAGCAGAGTGGCTGCTGAAGTGATGTGAATGTTCTCAATAATGGACTCTTCCCTCTTTCTTTGTGTTTGTGGGGAACAAGAAACTCTTGTTAAGTGGTTAGGCCTAGCTCTGTTGCTGAGTTTTGGCAGTCTGGTAACATTAAGGTGACCAGACAGCAAGTATGAAAAATCGGGATGGGGGGTGTGGGGTAATAGGAGCCTATACAAGAAAAAGACCCAAAAATCGGGACTGTCCCTATAAAATCGGGACATCTGGTCACCCTAACATGCATCTTACTAAAGTAACCAATATATCTTATCCATCTTCATGGTACTGGGCCTCTTTAATGTGTTCCACTTTTTTTTTTTTTTTAAAGCATCTTCAACACAAACATTTCAAAAGATTTTAGAAATCTGTATTAGTTTAGCCTAGGGTTGCCAGGTTGAAAAGGGACCCTGGCTGCTCTGGTCAGCACCGCCGACCAGGCCATTAAAAGTCCGGTCAGCAGTGCTGCAGGGCTAAGGCAGGCTAGTCCCTACCTGTCCTGGCACTGTGCTGCGCCCCAGAAGTGGCCAGCAGGTCCGGCTCCTAGGTGTGTGTGGGGGGGGCACAGGGCTCCACGCGCTGCCTCCGCCCCAAGCACCGGCTCCGCACTCCCATTGGCCGGGAACCGCAGTCAATGGGAGCTGGGGGGGCAGAGCCTGTGGCCAAGAGCAGCATGCGGCGCCTCCTGCCCCCTCCTCCCGCATAGGACCTGGACCTACTGTATACTTCTGGGGTGCAGCACAGAGCCAGGACAGGCAGAGAGCCTGCTTAGCTCCGCTGCACCACTGACCGGGAGCCACCCGAGGTAAGCCCGTGCCCCAATCCTCTGCCCCAGCCCTGAGACCCCCCAAACCCAGAGCCCCTCCTGCATCCCAAACCCCTCATCCCCAGCCCAGAGCCTAAACCCCCTCCCTCAGCCCCATTCCCCAACGTGGAGCCCTCTCCTGTACCCCAAACCCCTCATCCCCAGCCCCACCCTAGAGCCCGCACCCCCAGCCGGAGCCCTCACCCCCTCCTGCATCCCAACTCCCTGCCCCAGCCAGGAGTCCTCTCCCGCACCCTGAACCTCTAATTTCTGGCCCCACCCTGGAGCCCGCACCCCCAGTTAGAGCCCTCACCCTCTCCCACACCCCAAACCAGTGCCTCAGCCCAGTGAAAGTGAGAGAGGGTGCGGGAGAGCGAGCCACTGAGGGGGGGGAAATGTAGTGAGCGAGGGGCAGGGCCACAGAGAAGGGGCGGGACAGGGGCAGGGCCTCGGCGAAGGGGCGTGGCTAGAGTGTTAGGTTTTGTGTGATTAGAAAGTTGGCAACCCTAGTTTAGCCTCAGCACCATCATGAGATAGGCAGTGAGTTATTCCTCCCACTTTTCATATGAGAAAACTGAGGCACAGTTAGGGTAAGTGATGTGCCCAGTGTCCCACAGAGAGGCTCCAGGAGAGCTGGAAAATAGAATCCTGGTCCCCAAACTCCCAGTCCTGTGCCTTAACCACAGATCAATTTTTTCTCCTTGGTTTGCATAGAGAGATGGATTATCTTACCTTTGCACTTCTTGTAGTGAACTTTAGTCACAATTTGACTTTGGAAAGAACATTATTACCCACTATTGGAAAGAGACATACTCTCCATCTTCAAAGTGGTGTTCACAAACACTTTCAGCATCCATGTCCATGAAAAGCCTACTCTCTCTCAAATGCAGGTAAGAAGTCCTCTGCTAGTTGGCCTCCCTGGTTGATTATACACAAACGTCATCCAGATGATACTGAATTGCATAAATGGGTTGGCTTCAGTGGTGTCTGACTCACCTATGAGATCATCTGCATGATAACCAGAACTGTGTCAGGAGCCCATGTTGCAACACATATGAGACCTTAACAGTGTTCTTGAATCATGCTATAGCTTTGGATGTGTCCAAGACTTTAACACAATTCTGGGATGTTTTGGAAGCACATATGGTCACATCTGTGCTACAAATAAGGAAGTGTGCTTTAACTGTGTCAGCAGACAGCTGTATTGAAACTAGAGTACTGCTCCCCCCCACCACCCCCAGTGATGTAGCTCTACATGTAGTGTGGATGGAACCTAAGTCTGTTACATACTGGTAAGCTCTGTGTGTGTGCATCTGTGGTTTCTCCATTTTCCCCACCAATCACAATTTGGTCTAGAGATTACCAGAGAAGAGAATAAACAACTAAAAGAGTTGCATAATAATTGTCTTATTGTTCCATTTCAGAATCCTATGGTAATCTGTTTGTAGTCCATTGTTTGTGTATTTAATAGTCTGTAGAGATGGTGAATCAAATTTGTGGAAGAATGTCAATATCAACTCCAGTTGCTGAGCCAAAGTCTTCAAATAGCAATTAGAAAATGTTTTGCAGCTGGATGTTAGGCACAGCATACACACGCAAGGGTAAGAGGGGAAATTTTAAAATCTTAGAAGACTATTCACAGGAAACTAGAAATTGTTATACCAGGTGAGATCAATGGTCCCATTTAGTCCCATATCATGTTTCTGACAGTGGCCAGGACTTAATATTTCAGAGGATGTAAAATCCTTATGGTCAATGGACAACTCTGGCTGTACAGGTTAGTTGTGTGGCTTAAAAAAAGTTGTATTGTTGCCTTTTAATTTCACTGGGCATCCCTTTGCTCTTCTATTATAGGAAAGAGGGTAAATAGGGAAGCCTGATTTATCTTCTCTATACCAGTCATTATTTTAGATACCTCTATTACATTATCCAGTATGGGCTTGGTCCCATGCCCAGTGACTTCAGTGGTGCAGGATTCTGCACCAAAGTGGCTGGATTTAGGCTGTCATGTGACAGTCATTTTATAATCATGCCTCAAGTGCTCTGGGTGCTGGCATGGCTGGAAACAGTTTGTTGCTGTTGGTGTTGGAAGAGGACTTTGCTATTGTCAAGCTCCACACCCAAAATATATATATATATCCTCTTTTCATCCTGACTGCATGTTTGGTGACTGTGATGCTTGGATCATCTTGTTTGACACTGAAAAAAACTTCAGTTCTCTTATTTTCTATTCATACCATCCATCTTCTTGCCAGTACTATTTATGTCCAGTCTCTTACATGGATATCTCCTGAAAGGGTATGAGCATCCATACAGAAAACAACTTTAAAAACACAAACAAACCTCATTTCCCTATTTGCCTGCTCTTGTAATGTGGCTTTTCCCTCATTCTTCTGGCCGTATTCCATCATTTTACTTTTTTTTTTCTTCCAGAATCCAAATATTCTTGAATGAGTAGGGTCTCCAAATATCAAATCCTTCATATTCGATTATCAGCCTTCCATCTGTCCTGATTAGCTAGTTCCTGTTAGAACACTGATTTTTGGTAGTTGCCAAACTTCTTGAAAATAATGTGTAGATATGAAAAACCACTGTCAAATACCATAGTTAAAAACTAGTTTTAAACTTTAATTTCAATTGTTTTAACAGTCTCTTAGAAGACTGAATAGAATTAATTATAAAAAGCAGTGCAGATAAACCAATGTTAAATAATATTTTGGTGCTTATTGCTTATATGGTAAGATATACCGTAATGCAAATTTTAGACTATTCAAACTTGTAGTGAAAGAAGAATTATAGCAGGCTTGCTAGTATGCACAGCAAGGAGAGTGTGGAATGGCTGGAGCACATTCCCAGCTCTGCACTGACCTCCTAGGTGACCTAGGGCAAACCATTTCTCTTTCTGCTTCAATGGCTTCATCTTGTAAAATGAAGATAATACTTCCCTACTTAACAAAAATGTTTTAAGTTTAAGGTTTAGTATTGAATATTAAGTGATGTATCGGGGGGGGGAGGTATTATAAATGTACAAGGATTATTTCACGCATTTTACAGAATGGGAAATGGAGGCACTAAATTTAAGGGATTTAGTCACCTAAATCATTTAATTGAATTTAATTTAATTTAGAGAGAAAAGCATGGTGGGGCAGGGAAAGAGGAACAATACTACCATTGCTTGTGCGGGAGTTGTGCTGCTAGGGAAGAATGGGGATGGGGTTAAATCAATGTAGATGTCCCAGGAGCTACTAAGGTAGGAACATTCTTGTCTTTCTGGATCACCTATGCTCTATATCTTTAGAGCCCCTGTTGCCTTCCCAAATCCTCTTTCACTGAGGGAAGTATTGGAAAGAAACTCTTCAAGGTGAACTCTGACAATTCCTGGACCTTCTGTCCCCTTCCTTGAAAACCAATGCATAGGCTATATTTGAAGAAATAGACTGTAAATAGTTAATGATTGTTGTATATAATTGTTTATAATGTGTGTGAGAGAGTGCAATCTACCCTTTGATTGTTGGCTGCAGCTTAGAAAGAACATAGGGATTCACCTATATTTCACCACCGAAACAAAGATTTTTCTTTAATTCGAGGATTTTAGAGCTAAAGACTTGAGTTCTAGTGCTGAGTTCTAGTGCTAAATTTGGAAAATGTTACATTGCATATTTCAGAAACCACCTTAACTCTGCACTCTGTATAGCTGCCCACCATCTATATAGCAGATACTAGTATACTTATAACAACCACAATTTCAAAAATGGAATTAGAAATTCAATACATTCTGCAGGTAAGTTAACTTTCTTTTCTTTTCTTTCTTTTCTTTTGTAACTAAGTAATGTACTAGGCTGTGTTGAGCAAAGTATTCTGGGGCCTATAGCAAGTAAACATAAAGTGGATTGGGATAAACCGAATATGTGATTAGCATCTGGAAAGTGGGGTCTCTGACTCACAAAGGAAGGATGAATAGCCAACATATTGGCTAGGTTTGAGAAAGATAATTTTTATAATATTGGAATAATGGGTGAGCTGGTGGATGTGGGGAGGAAGTGTTGTTGCTGAACTCTATACTTGGACAATTTACATGATTTCTTGATCAGAGAGACTAGTTGGGATGGGGGAGGGTGGAGTCTGGGGCCTAAATATTTAGGGTAAAGAGCAGTTGGTAGATGTCTATACCTAATAATTAATGGGTGAACTGGTGTCTGTGTGGGTCAAAGTACCAAAATTCCATGGATTACTTAATAAGGTTCAAAATGGGGGAAATTACAATTGTCTTGTGAATTATTAATATCTCTGGAAGTGGTATTGTGAATTTCAATTTTAATTTTTTTTCAGAAAGACTATAGTCTCAAAAGGAGTAAGCAACAAGCTGTGATCTAAGAACACAAGCTGGGAGCCAGGAATTTTACGTTTCTCAATCCTGCCTCTCTTTCTTCTTGAGTTTTCCCATCTGTAAAATGAAGATAAGATTTGTCTGCCTCCTAGGTCTACTGCATGGATAAATTAACATTCATAAAATATTTTCATGACTAATAGCGCTAGATACTGCAACTGTTACATTTGTATTTATTAGTAAGGCTGCAAGTCTGTCACAGAGGTCACGGATTCCGTGACTTTCCAGTACCTCAGAGACTTCTACAGCGGCCAGTGCATCTGGCCTATGGCCAGCCACACTGGCCGCTGCTGGGGCAGTCTCGGTCCACTGTGGCCCCCACCCAACACCAGTGGGGGGTCCCAAGTCGTGCACTGACACTTGCTCCCCCCAACAGCAGAGTGGGTACCAGACCGCTGCCCCCGCTGCATCAGTGGGGGTCTCGGGCTGCACCACTGCTGCCTCCCCCGAGCACCCATGGTGCCCCCAGGCCCTTCCCCCCAGAGCATCCGCGGCACCCCCGGGCCACCCCCAGAGCACCCAAGATTTAGTCAGGGGTATATAGTACAAGTCATGGATAGGTCATCGACAGTGAATTTTTGTTTACTGCCCGTGACCTGTTCATGACTTTTACTAAAAATACCTGTGACTAAAAGGTAGCCTTATTTATTCGTTATGGGGAAGTAAAAATTGTAGCTACTGTATGGAGAAATAACTAGTGAATCTATGTATTACCCTATTTAAGTTAACAGCCTATAATAAAGAAATGTTACTTCTAAAAGAGTCAGGTATTCATAAAACAGTGTACTACTGCCAAAACTGTTCAGCCTTGTACATATGCAAATCTATCATTCTCTTTGCTAATAATTTATACAAATCTAATGGAAACAGCTTAAAGGGAAATGGTGCGCTAGACTGATGTTTTCACTGGCCTGCTGGCTGCTCAGGAGTATGTGTGAAACAAGCTAGTGGACTCAGTTTGGTACCTCATTGCTGAATGTTCCAACCTGCTGCCACAGTTGACAATCTTGTTAGCAGAAGTCTAGGAGTAAATGTACTATCGCAACTGAAATATTGTCTCAGCCTCTACAAGGCAGGCCAACAAAAACTGGCAGGCTCTCTGTGAGGCTATTGTTCATCTAGAACGAACATCTGGCAAATTTCTCCAGCATTGTATTTGTAACAAAATATATGAAATAGATTTCTTCATAGGACAGCAACTTTACCCCACGCATTGCTCTCTTCATTACTTGTCTGTGTTATAGGTATTATCCCATACTCTCCTGAAAATTGTCTTAGAGCCTCCCTTCTCACTATTGCAACATTGAGTAAACTGACCACTACAAAGCAGCTGTACATTTGTAGAATGAGCACCCTCTGCTCTCTTTGACTTGAGGCACTAAGCTGTTGTATATACAACACTTGCTGTGAACACTGCCCCCTTGACTTGAAAGTGGGTGGACTGGCTTGACCATAGAATCATAGAACCAGAAGGGACCTTGAGAAGTCATCTAGTCCAGTCCCCTGCACTCATGGCAGGACTAAGTATTATCTAGACCATCCCTGACAGGTGTTTGTCAAACCTGCTCTTAAAAATCCCCTGTGATGGAGATTCCACAACCTCCCTAGGCAATTTATTCCAGTACTTAACCACTCTGACAGTTAGGAAGTTTTTCCCTAATGTCCAACCTAAACCAAAGCTCTGGGCGAGGCCTGAACTCACAACCCCAGGAGTAACCCCCCACAAACCAGTTGCCCCACTGTAGGTGCTTGTTGGAAAATGTCTCCCTGCACTGGCCAGGAATCAAACCCGGGTCAACTCCTTGGACAGCAGCTATGCTCTACACTATACCACCAATGCATCCATCTTTAAGCCCTGATCCTGCGAAGACTTGTGCTTATCATTATGTATTGTGTATATAATCCATGGAAAGCTTAAAAAAAAGAAATAGCGAGGTAGGTTATGCCTTTTTTTTATCTATGTGACATGAGCTTAATTATTGTGTAAAACAGATCCTCAAACTTACGCTTACTGTGGCCCAGCTTTTAATGGTCTAAGCAAGACAATCCCTTTCCTCCCCTTCACGCGCTCAAGGACTTCCTCTTTCCACTGGCAATTTCATGGTATTCTTCTTGGTAACTACAGTAATTGCCTAGAGGGGAAGGTAGTCTGGGGAGGGGGCAGCGTTCTGTATTTTTAAATGTAATTTGATGCACTTTCGCTGCTGGCAAGGGGTCAGGGAAGCCAGCGGCATGCGCCCTGGTCGCCCTCCACCAACAGTAGCTGCTGTGTGTTACACCACTATGTTCTGGGTGGCTCGTGGGCTTGAGGGCAATAGGGCGATGCTGGCAGGCAGGACGGTGCCAGGGCTGAGGATGGGGTGCGGCTGTACTGAGCCGCGATGACTTGAGGGAGGGGGATTCTCTACCCCGTGATGCTTTTGTGTTAGGCTGGTGAGACGCCAGCAGACCCCAGTCACTTGACCTTAAGATGGCGACGCTAGTAAGGGTCAATCAAGTGGTTACCGCTCCTGGCTGCCCCCAGCAAAGATGGCGGTGGACGCCCCTTTCCCCCGCCCTTCTAGCCATCACCACTCTATGGTAAGACGCGCTTTGTGTCTCTGTGCGTATGGCGCGGACGTTCTGTCAGAACTCCCAGACTCACCTCTATGATCAGGCGGCGCGGTGCAGGCCGGGACGCTGGCGGAAGGGGCGGCTCACGTGACCCCCAGCACAGCACGGCGGCGCGCCTGGTTCTGTGCGGTGTGTTCGCGGCCTAGAGGCCTCCAAACCCGGCGGAGGCGGCGAGCGGGACAGGCCTTCCCCATCCCCGGCTGGCGTGTGCAGGAGAGGCTGAGGCGGTGCCCCGGGCGCGGCTCCTGCCCTTCAGGGAAGGAGGGTGAGTCCCGGGGGCAGGTGGGGAGAGAAGCCGCCATCGGCGCCCGTGGAGGAGACGCAATCTCCGGCGGCGGGACGGGGAGAATCGCCCCCCCCCCCCCCCCCGCGGGTGCGCGAGGAAACCCCGCTCCCTCTCCTGGGGAGAACCCGCCCCCGCCGCCGAGGACCACGAGGGGGCTGCCCAATGCCGGGGGTGGGGACGAGTCTCGCACTGCGGGGTGTATCGGTGTATCCCCCTCCCCCCCAGCAAGCGGAGAGTCTCTGCCCAATGAGCGGGGGAGGCGGGGACGTCCCTTCGCTGAGGGGTGGGGGCCACCTGCCATCCTCTCGCTTGGAAACGCGGAGCGGAGCCATCTCTCCCCGCTTCCCCCCATGGAGGAGGGAGGGCGGGCAGGCATCTCTTCGTCCTCACTGCCTGGCCCTGTGTAGACCCAGTGGTGAGTGAGTGGTGGTAGCTGCATGTGCCAGCGAAGGCTACTTAGCACCTACTCGGGCCAAAACCCATGGTGTTTAAGAACACGCTAGCAGGCTGTGGATCCCGCTAGGACTGACCAAGACTAGCTAATTTGCTTTTAAACTGTATTGGTTTTGATCATATCTACACTGGTAAAATGTTTTGCGAGAGAACATTTTAACTAACATGATATGAAATGTGATTTCGAAATGTGGGCAAGGACAATCATATTCAAAAATATGTTAGCTGGTTGCAATTAACAAAACTTTCAACCTGACCCTAAGGAGTCAAGTGTTTTAAAAGTGTTGATAAGAATATTTTTAAACAACACTAGTTTCCCCAGGTATGTCTACAGAAGCTCTGAGAAGGAGATGGAGGCTTTCTCTGTTATAGGGGAATAGTCTTCCCTTCATTTTAGTTAAAAATGGGGAGTCTCTAACAACTTCCTCCACACTTGCATGCTCTCTGTCTGTATCACGTTGTGAGATGAAGATAAGCCAGGGGTGGGCAAGCTATGGGCCGCATCCGGCCCATCAGGGCTTTGGATCTGGCCCGCGGGATTGCCAGGCTCGTGACTGTGCCAGAAGCAACCACACCACGTCCCTGCAACCCCTGGGGGAGGGGGTGCAGAGGGCTCAACGCGCTGCCCACAGGTGAGGGCAGAACGACCTGTGGGCCTCACCCACAGGCGAGGGCAGAGCACTGAGCCCTCTGCCCCCACTCCCCCAGGGGCTGCAGGGATGTGGTGCTGGCCGCTTCTGGCAGCAGTGCAGGGCCAGGGCAGGCAGGGAGCCTGCCTTAGTCCCTCTGCACGCTGCTGCCACCCCGGAGCTGCTCAAGGTAAGGGGGGCCAGAGCCCACACCCCCAACCCCTTCTGCACCCCACACCCCCACCCCTTGCCCTGAGCCCCCTGCCGCACTCCGCACCTCATCCTGCACCCCTGCCCTGAACCCCCTGCCCCAGCCCTACATTCATGGCCCTACATGCAATTTCCCCACCCAGATGTGGCCCTCAGGCCAAAAAGTTTGCCCACCCCGAGATAAGCCACCACCACCAGTGCAGTGCAATAAGTGTGGAAGTTAAGGTTCTAGACCCAGTCAGGCCTTGAGAGAGAGAAGTCCAAATCAGTCTTTTGCACTTTTTATGGGGGCCAGACACCCCCTCAGTAGTTGCTTTGCAAATAGTTTTCTGGGTCTTCATGCTCCTCCCTAAAGATTTCCTGAGAAAGGAGGCGCATTGGATGCTGTAACCCTAGCCACACAGAGGAGATATAATCATGTTGCTGAGGAATCCTCCTCCCATTCTCAGGATTGGGGTGCAGGCAGTCCCCACATTGACCGTGGAGCTTTGTGTGGGCACAACAAGTTGCAGAATTGGGCTAAACAGTAAAGTGTGTTGCAGTGGAAGGCAGGGCATGGAGGGAAGAGTAATGGGAAGGATAATGGCTATCTGCTGTTTTGGATGAGTGTGCTGCCTCTTGGGCATGCATAGAAGGTGAAAATCCACACCCCTGAGTTATGCAGCTGTATTGCGCGAAATCCCAGTGTGCCAAGAATACAACAACAGAACCTCAGAATGATGGCAAACTAGTTTTAGCGGTTTTCCACTTCAAAATAGCTTAAAATTCTATAATGAGGATTGTGTTGACCTAATTTAGACCCCGCTCCTGCATACATTGAACTCAATGGCAATACTGACCGGAACAATTTTCTTATTCAGTTGTTTCCTCTTCCAGAGGTCATCCTGTTCTGCAATCTTTTTGATATTTTTCTTGCTAACCTGTGCTGTTAAGTGAAATGAAAAATGTACAAATTATTTGAGGACAACATATAAATGGGCATTTATTCATTCTTTGGTGGTGGTACTACTTAGGACTAGACTTTGAAGACTCATGTACTGTCAGAATTGTCTAAAGTTTTTCACCCTAGGAGTTTTGTTTGTTTTAGAAAGTATTTAAAACACTGATGTGGTGAAAAGACTGCACATTTTTAACAAAATACAAGGTAACATAGTATTCAAATCATCAGCAGAATATTTGTAACATCCTTTTAATTTGAGCAATTCTGATTATATAATTTACAAGCCTAAACAGCATAATTCTGCAACCAGCTGTATATAAAATTAGACTTTCAGTAAAGCATTCCACTCCAGACAAAAAACACTACTAAAATAAGTATTGGAATATATCTGCATGTGCACCAGATTTTGCCTAAGACTTGAACAAACCAAACTAAATTTCTAATCTAGACAAAGCTGTTTTTGAGATCGGTTAACCAAACAGTAATAGAAAAATTTTCCAAAAGTGAATTGCACCAACAGCATTCCCTTATTTCAAGTGGTTACCATGTTTGCCTCATGTTTTGCCAAAAATATCTCCTTACTGTAGACTAAATATACAGACTTTGAAATGCAAAAGGACAGTATTGAGGAATTTTGGAGGTGAGGTAAAATCAGAGTTAAAATGAAAATAGCCAGAACAGCTTTGACCATAGCATCGGTACTATAATGACATAATATGTATCTTTACCTTCAAATATATATTTTAAAAAATGAATCACTTATTCACACAGCTGGCAAGAGTTGAAGGTTCTGTAATTCCTGTGCTACAGTTGATATTACTAACACCTTGTGTAGTGCAGCCTCAGTTTAACATTCAGTATTGTAATTAACTGTTGCATGAGAAATACAGACTTCTGAATGCTGTTTTTTATAGGTTTTTAAAACAATCCTTTAGTTACCTTTGGAAAGGAAACTACACATTTTGCTCAACCAGATTTTGAAAAGACCAATATTAAAACAAATGGAAAACTATTCTGGGAACTAAGCTACTAGTGTCAAAAGTTATTGTCATCAAGATGTTACTTCTGCAAGGAGGCTTAGTTGTCAATTTAATAAAAAATTAAAGCTGTCCTTGATTGCTTTAATTACATTACTGATTCTAGTAATGAGAAATTCATGATCTACTTATAGCCCTGTCTGTTCACCCACCATTATTAAAAATATATTCTATATATTTAAAGTTCAGAAGTACTCTGAGTAATTGAAATTGTAGTTTCTTTAGCCACAGAATGTGAACATGGCTTCAGCAGTGCAAGCTTCCCACGCTTCCTTGCTAATAAGCCAGAACTGTGATGCAATGAAAGTGCTTTGTAATGAGACAGTAGTACAGACTCCACGTTATTTCACTGTTTGGAGTGGCATCACTTGTGATGGTGACTTCTATGTTGTAGACACCTATTCTCTGGGTATTGAACTCTGGACTCTAATCACTGAATGAAACTGAGCCTACACAACATGTGTCAAAGTCCTACTATGTTAATGCATTAATGAAAGCCACCTGTAACTTTGCATAAGGTCATATAAAACCAAAAACTATAATATACACTTGTAAACTCTTCTCACTTGTGAAAATATATTGATATCATTTAAGTGCTTGCTTCACACATTTTCTTAACAGTTTGGAGAAATCTGAAGTTTGCTTAAGTATACTTACTCAATATACCTATTGAGTGGACAGAGCTTGAAAAATTTATTGGATCCAGAAAGCTAACCCTACTAGTTGTCGGCCAGTATGAAAGGGCAGCACCTGTTGAGAAGCTCCATACACTAACTGCTAGGATGCCTACTAGAGTGTTCTCTCTGGACTGTGCTTGGATGCTCATATCTTTCCATATTAGCCTTTGGCTTGTGGGTGACTGATAGGGTTGCAACTGTCTAATCACACAGACCCAAATACCCCTTCCCCAAGGCCCCACCCCACTAACTCCATCCCCCCTCCCTCTGTCGCTTGCTCTTCCCCACCCTCACCCATTTTCACTGGGCTGGGGTAGGCGGTTGAGGTGGGGATTGGGATCTGGGCTGGGGCTGAGGGGTTTGAAGTGTGGGCTGAGCCTGGGGCAGGGTGCAAGCTCTGGGAGGGAGTGCAGGGTGCAAGCTCTGGGAGGGAGTGCAGGGTGCAGGAGGGAGCTCTGGGCTGGGGTTGGGGGTTGGGATGCATGCTCTGGGAGGGAGTTTGGGTGCGGGAGGGGGTGAGAAGTGCAGGCTCTGGGAGGGCGTTTGGGTGCAGGAGGGGGCTCTGGGCTGGGATAGGGGATGGATGCAGGAGGGGGTGTGGAGTGCAGGCTCTGGCCAGGAAGCACTTGCCTCGGGCTGCTCCCAGTTGGTGACAGGGCTAAGGAACGCTCCCTATCTGCCCTGGGAGCTGCGGAGTTGGCGCTTGGGGCGGGGGCAGCACGTGGAGAACCCCCCAGGAGCCACAGGGATGTGCCAGCCGCTTTTGGGAGTGGCGTGAAGCCAGGGCAGGCAGGGACTCTGCTTTAGTCCCGCTGTGCCACCAGACTTTCAGGACCTAAAATCTCCCTGTTTGGCTTAATTGGCTTCTGGGAGATAGGGTGTAATTCCGGGAGACTCCTGGCAAAACCGGGAGGATTGGCAACCCTAGCGATTAACTTGAACCACCAAGGCCCTTCTGACTGATGGAAGGGAGAAGGGTCACATGCCCTCTTCTCTCCCTCATCTAAGAGTTTACTAATTGTTGTTGGAGACATCCTGCTACTCAATTCCTTCTTCTCTCTGGTTCCTGCCTCTTCCCCCCCCCCCCCCCCAAAAAAAAAAACCCACTCCCAAAACAAACAAACCCAAAACAACCTCCTGGCTTCTACAAGGTGTCTCTCCCCTACCTTCCCTTCACAGAGAATAGCTTCAATATCTGTAGCTACTGTTGCTCTTCAGAGCACTCCTTAATAGCCAGAGAATGAAACTGACATCTTTGTCAGTTTCACTCTTCCATGAGAATTTTACACAGCAGCAGAAAAAACCTATACTATTCCCTTTAACTTCATTTTGCTGTTGCATGTGAAAGCTATGGATAGCAGAAGTACTGGAGCTCTCTCTATGCACTCAGGACTATATCATTGAATTGATTCACATTAGTAAAATCTTTTCAAGGGCTAGAAACTTGTTCCTTTTTTAAACAAGTTTAAATTGATGAATTTTTCAAGCTGTGTAGATAGCAACACATTTCATTCACTGTAGGCCTAGATGTGAAAGGTTGTAAACCCTGTGTGTTTCTTACCAACTGTTTTTTATTCATCTTGAGGGCTAAAGGTTATTCCATTGAATGCTAGGTTTTGCTTTGATTTTGATCAAAAACAAAGCTTAGTCTATATGGACATATGAGCCTCTAGCTCATTTGGAACAAATCTGGGTCCAATAGTTCTTTCCTTCCATCCTTCCCCAAAACTGTCTTTATGTATCCACATATGGAGGAGTCCCGTTGTTCAGATATCTCCTTTCCTGGGACCCTGGGAAGTAATTGCTTCGAAGGGTGCATTTGGCTTTTGGTTAAGAAAGTACACAACCAAAATACCTAGATGGAGAAGGGAATCTCCTTGTTCTCCCACCCCAGAAGTCTTAGATGTTAGTAGTATTTCAGCTATTTTAAACTGTGTTGTTCCAAGTCTAGTGTGTGTGGCAGTAGATTTTTGATTCTCAAAGCTTAATGGCAAAAGGGACAGCAATAAGAGAGCCATAGAAAGGAGAGGCATGCTAAAAAAATATTGAACAGTAGAAAAGTTAATCTATTTTGTGTGATGTAAGTATAGCTTAGATCTCATAAATGTGGGAATTCTTCTGTTTGCTACCTGGTTTACTCAACCAGCTCAGGCCTTGTATCACAGATACGTTTTACCTTTACTTGTGGTGGGAAGATTGGGCCAGTTAAAGGGACATTGTCTCTACTTAAATCTTTTTTTAATTGGCTAACTTAAAAAAATACTAAACTTGCATAGTGCTCCATTTTAAATAGTAGAAACTGAACTTTAAAAAATAGCTGCTTTTTCTGCTACTGCTTAAAGGTATATTTGATGTGAACTCAAGAATAACACCGCTGAATATGCTTGGACTCGTTGCCCCTGGTGTGCACGCCTGCTTATTTCCATAGTTCTTCCAGACTCAACTCCTCCCTCTAGACTCCAAGGACTCTCTGTATCGGTTATCATGGTAGGATAGTGGTACTAGCTTTTAGTGCTAACATCATAGCACTGGCATGTTTTCTGCTTGCTCCCATGTATGGGAGGTACAGGACTCCTAGACCCAGTGGCTCTTGTTTCCACATGCAGACCTATTTCCTGCTCATTCTGGCTCCTGCACTTAGGATGCACCTTACCACCCCAAATTATCTCTCTATAACCAGCTCTTGCTAAACGAAACCCATTTTTAAAACTGGACAAAAAACATCCCTCCAGGAGGATTGGAACCCCATTTACTTAAGAATATAGGCTCATGGTTGGGTATTTGCATGGTAATAGTTACTGATGCATTAATATATGAGATTTTTGCATGTTATCTGCTTGAGTAATGCCGATGAGCATATGGGTTTTTTGGGTTTGTTTTTTTAACACCAGTTTCGTCTGTGAAGACCAGATATTTGAATAACAAGCTAGATTACTTTTTAGACAGTTTAATAATAGCTGTGAATATAATTGCTAAGGTAGTGCTGAAACTAAGCGTATATGCCTCCCTTCTGTTTCGGTAGGAGGTGTGTGCACCTTTCAGACTGTAAGTGCTCTCTTGTAAGTGTACATATAGATAGTGACTGTGTCTGAATAGTGAATGCGTTTTAGAATGTTCTTTATTATGGGTAGGTAGCATGCTGATTCTTCAGCTCATCAGCTACCAGCCAAGTTGAACCAACAAACATAGGTACTGGCAAGATAAAAGTAGACTGGAGAACCCTCTGCATGCCTATCAACTGTGTTTGAAGTTAGGAATTTTCCTGGTGTTTGTCCCACTAATAGATATTGCTTTTAGCAAAGTGTGTCAGAAAATCCTGATTCTGACCCTCGGTAACTTGATTCGCAAAGATCTAATACATTACCACTTCATTTGTGCAGGAGAGCTAGTTGGCTTATTGCAAAACTTTATTCTGAAATTATTTCTGCTTTGAGATATTGGAAAAGTAACTCCTGTGGACATATTGTATTTTCTCTGAGCTCGTTATCTACAAACAGTTCTTTGTGAAATGTTTGACATAAAGAATTAGTTTAATCTCTTGCATCAGTCCATCCTAAAAGGCAAGACTTTCATGTTTAATAATAGCACTATTAGAAAAGAAGTCTTCCACAACTGCTGTTATTGCTTAATTGGGGAAAGGAAACATAAAACTGAAGTTTGCATTGCCAACAGGCAGTCCCTAAAAGGATGAAAATCAGAGTTAGTGTGGTGATTGTCAGTTCACTCCACTTTGAATAGATGATGTTTTTTCCCCCCTAGATTGCTGCTGCAAGAATGTCTTTTCCACCTCACTTGAATCGCCCTCCTATGGGAATCCCAACACTTCCACCTGGGATTCCACCTCCACAATTTCCTGGTTTTCCTCCACCTGTACCTCCTGGTAAGTGATGTTAGCAAGTAGAACCACCACGGAACCAAGTGAATTTTTCCTGTACTAAATTTTAAACCTTTGGTATTCACTATTGCACTTACACAATTGCATACATGTATTTTTAAGGTTGAAGACCCTATTTATCCATAGAGATGTACAATATGAGTAAGCTTCCCACTGTTATGCCCCATGTTCTAGGGTGAGAATAGCTCAGTTTCTGTGTCTAATTATTCCTCATCCTCTCCATTGAGATTGGCTCCTAACGTCATTTGTTTGTGGTGATCGGTTTTATGACACCTACCTACTTGGCAGTGGACTGCAGCTTTCAACTTTTTTCAAATAGGCCTCTGTAACAGCCTTTGGATGGTAACCCAAACACCATGGAAGGCAGTTGGATATCCTGGGGATGTATGCTAGGAAAATATAGCTGCAACTTTTGGTAGCTGCTAGCCTGTTTTGAACTTGAACTCATAGGTGAAAGGCTACAGAGCCCATTAGCAGTCCCTTGGCCGTGGTTTTAATTTGCACACTGAGGACCCTTCTTTGTTGTTTATATTACAGTACAGGCAGTCCTCAGACTTGCGACACAATTAGTTCCTGAAAATTGCGTTGTAAGTTGAAACGTCATAACTCAGAACCACAATACACTCCATTGCAGGACCAAGCGTCGTAAAGTTAAAACCAATTGTCGTAAGTCGAATCAGGGTGTCAATTCTGAAAAGTCGTAAGTGCTGTTCATTGTAAGTCGAACGTCGTAAAGTCGAGGACTGCCTGTAATGCTGAGAGGCCCCAATAAAGATGGGGCCCTTTTGTGCTAAGCACTGTGTAAAGACATGGCTTATAGTTTAAGGAGTTTACAATCTAGTCCAATTTACAAACACAGATGTTATTTTAATCCTTGTGTAAAATCTAAATATTTCCTATCAAGGTTGGCAACTTTTGGGACAATGAGATCCCCTAACATGGAAGAAGTTGGGGATGAGCCAGCCTATTTGTACTCTGTATTGAAGCTTGGGAGCCCTGAGTTTATTTCTCTCTCTAACTTTCTAAGCAAGCAAAATGTTCTAGAGACATGGGGAGTGTTCTGAGATTTCATAAGGAACAAGGTGGATCCTTGGAATAGAAGATATTACTGGCTGCACATTTTGGTTTGGAATAACTTTCTAAGAACATATATAACTGCCTAAAATAAAACTGAACTCCGTGGACCATGTTTCTCCTCCAAGAGATGCAACTTAAATATACTGTTCTATATTTTAACAGGGTGTCAGCAGGCCATATGTATAACTATCCCAATACTGCTTCATATGGGAATGTGTGTGCCCTTTCTGGCATTGTTACATGGTGAAGACACACCTATTAGTACCTCATGCTGCCTAATTTTTAGACCTGGTTTTTTTGTGTGGTGTGGGGGAAAACTTGCTTTTTGCATTAAATGGGCTTATGAGAGTCTAGTCAAAGCAAGTTAAAATCCTCTGCTAAACCTGTTTGTTGTAACATTAAAATTTCTCTCATTCCTTTCCTTCTGATTTTTCTATTATCTCCTTATACATATTGTGCTTTCCGGTCTCTCTTCTTCCATTTTTAAATCTCTCCCTCTGCTTCCATTCTGCTCGCTTTCCAGTGTCTCTTCTTCCTCTGCTCCCAGTGCTTAATCATTGGGCTATCATTCTAGTTTCTCTTATAATGATCGCTCATTCTTTCTTCGCATTTCCAATGCACAGGCCAGCCTCAATCTGAAGACAGAAGCTTTACTTTTTCAGGCTAACAGCATATTCTTCTTTCTGCACTTCAGCTGCATAGCTGGAGGCTGGTGGAGTAGGAGAGAAGGGTGAGAGCAGCTGTTGCATTATGTTGCAGTTAGGTACTGCTGCAAAATGCTGCACAGCACATGGGCTACAGAAAATGCCTTGCTGACCCTGTGTGTGGCTGTATGAGTTATCCACTGGTGTCTTGTAGAGTAAAATATTTTCAGAAGCCATGTGGCTGAACTACTGCATATATGGCTATAAATGTTAACACAGTTTTATGTCCTAGTGGGTAATTCTGGGATGGTTTGTAGAATATAAAAACACTCATTGTCCCGTCCCGTCCCCCCCGCCAAATCCCTTCTTGCATTACATTATTTAAAACTTAAATAGAAGTTTTTGAGATCAACAGGATATTATCTCTTTTCTGCTGAAGCTGCACTTCTTGATTAAATAAACATGTTCTGCCACTGAAAGCTTTGTATTGAAATTCAAAACTGTAACCTGTTTGCCATTACTGTGTCCTGAGTGTGTAGACATGTTTCCATGCTATTGCAAGACTTTATAAAGCCTATTTTTTTGTAGTATGACTTGAGTACCATCTCCCTTCTTTCCCAATAGCATTTTAAAGAATCTATTCTAAAGTGTTTGATCTATATGCTTGATACATATAAGCTTCTGTTATTTGAAGGTTTGCTTATTACCACATAGGAAGAAGAGCTTTCCTCTTGCAAAGTCTCCTTATACAAAACAAATTAAATGTTTCAGTACTAGCAATCCACATGGGGTGTAAACAGGAAGAGAGAAGGATTTTGAAAATATCAGTCTTTCTTGCAACCGGAAAGCGTGATCTGCATCGCTAATGTACTAGTCTGTGGGCATAACACCTATTTCCCTAAAGAGCGGACACTGGTTTCTCACTTCTCTACTCTTCTGTGACTAATACTACAGGCAAATAGTGACCCCTATAGTTAAGATTGCCATATACTTTTCTGTTACAAGACCTTGTTTTCAGTTGTTTTGCCAAACTTTAACTGTTTGGGCTGAAATTTCCTATGCCGAGTGTCTACCTCTTGGATTTTTTTTTGGAGAGTTTCAGCTAAAACAGTTTGGTTGTTTCTGGGAACAAGGTTGTGGGGAAAAGGTTATTTTGTGCATTTAAAAAAAAAATCTTACAGCTGATTCAATGACAAGCTCTAGCACCTTCATACTTTACAACGGGACAGGAGGTGAAATTTTGGCAAGGGTGTGTGAGTGTGTGTCTTGTCATGGTGTCAGGAATGTGCATTTTGCTCTACCGATGAAAATTCACCTAAATATAACCAAGTTATAAGCATCTGAAAAATTACAGTTCATGTATGCTCAGTATAGATTTCTTAGTTTAGCAGCTAAATTGTCTTGATTGTCAGCATTGGGTATACTCCATACACACACAGCTCCTTTGTGTTGACCAGACTGCTACTCCTGGGGGAATTCTGTGCCACTGTGCAAGTGCAGAATTAATGTCCCCTGCAGATTTTACTCTTTCCTTGCAGAATAAGTGATTCATGAGCTCCTCCTGGGCAGCAGTCCCAAGTAGGCACGTCTGGTTTGGGCATGGGGAGCAGCCCGGGGAGACACAAATCGCCATCTCTTCCCCTGCTCTGGGGGCTGGGTCAGACCCATCCCTGGGAACTTTGCCCAGCTGCAGGAAGCTCAGCACTCCCACTTCCTGTCCTCATCGCTCCCTAGCTGTGGGGGAAGAGTTCACTGTGTGGGGAGCTGCCCCCTATCCACCCGACCCCACACCCAGGCCTCCCTGCCAAGCCCCACCCTCCCTGCACCTGGATCACTCTGCTAATCCCTTTGTACCCAGACCCCCACCCCACTGAGCCCCAACCAGCTCCACCTGGACCCCCACTCCCCCAGTACCTGGGCATTTCCTTCTATCGCGGAGTCCCAACACCTTCACCTGGATCCCCCTCTGCTGAGTCCCATTCCCACAGCACCCCCCAACAAGCCCCATGCATTGAGATCCTCCGGACCCCAACCAAGCTGCTGGCATCCAGATTGCCCCACACAGAACCCTGTCACCCCACAGCTGGATTGGGCTGAGCCTGCTTGCCCCACACCTGGATTGGGTGGCAGGGCTGGGCATGTGCAAAAGACTCTGTTCCTCTCGCTCACTATTGCAGAGTGCCTGAAGCTGGGGAGAGAAAAGGCCCCAGGGTGTTTCTGGAGCAGGCCTGGCCCTTGTGCTGTGTCAGGGTCGGGTCTGTGTCCTGTGGGGAGCGGGGAGGCTGCAGGGTGATTCCCTCCGCCCTCCCCCCCGGTGCAGCCAGTGGCCCGCGCTCCCCACTGCGTGCTGGATCCTCCACTTCCATTGCCCTTCTAATTTATTCTCTTCAACAATTTCAGTTCTAGACCAGTGACATGCTGAGTACTACTTAGCCATGCCATTCACTAAGGCCCCAATCTGGCAACACATTAGTTTCATTGGGGAAACTCAGGTGCTGAACTTTATGCACATATTTCAGTGCTGTGCCAAATCATGGTCTAACTTTACTCCTAAGGATGTACTGTCCTTTTGGGAAGATAGGGACAGGAGCAGGGGGGTACCAAAACGCAGGCAGGGAGAAGAGAAAGATATGAGAACAAGAGGGAAAAGCAGAAGAGGGAAGTGTATCTGGGAAATGAGTGAGTGGGTTGGATGGGCAGAACTTGGGTCTGTAACCACTAGAGCACAGTCCCCTACAGAATCTGAATTTTGAATCCTTTGTTCTGGAGTCTTAACACTTCTTTGCTGTCTAGCGAATAGCACTCACTGGCCAAGTGTCTCCAGCCTTCTTCTCTGTGGACCTGCCACCAGAGGTAACAGCCTTTTACTGCTTACAGTTACTCCATTAGGTCAGGTAATAGTGGAGTATGCTGTGGGTTTAAAGTTCCCAGTGACCCATTTGTGGGTGGGGGGAGCGTGGAGGGGAAAAGAAGGAGAGAAGCCGTCAATATAGTTTCACCTGATGAAATGTTTTGTGTTTTCAATTTTTGTTTTTAAAAAACAAGGTTTGTTATGTAATGTATTACATTAAAAGAACATCAAAGTTGCAAACTCAAACTCTCACAAATTAGGAAATGCCTGAATTAAAGTTGCCCATGCAACCCTAATTTGGCCATCTTGTACATATGCATTATCATATAGGAACTCCTCACTCAACGTTGTAGTTATGTTCCTGAAAAATGCGACTTTAAGCAAAACGATGTTAAGCGAATCCAATTTCTCCATAAGAATTAATGTAAATGGGGGGATTAGGTTCCAGGGAAATTTTTTTCACCAGACAAAAAAACTATATGTATACGTTTTAAACAAACAATTTAATACTATACACAGCGATGATGACTGTGAAGCTTGGTTGAGGTGAAGTTAGAGTATGATATTTCCCAGGGAATATCTTACTGATAAATGATGAACTAGCTTTTGGCTGAGCCATCAAGGATTAACACATTGTTAATGTAGCCTCACATTCTAAAAGGCAGAATGGCAGACAGAGACATACACTGTGTGAGAGAGAGGTGCGCATTGCCCCTTTAAGTATGCTGACCCCACTCTTAAGTACATTGTCTTTTTAAGTGGATCAGGAAGTTGAGACAGCAGCTGCTGCCCCAAGCTCTCTCTGTCTCTCTCAGTCTGTGTCCCACCCTGCTCTATATGGAGAAGGGGTAAGCGGGGTGCAGGAGCAGGGGGGAGGGAGACACCCTTACATTAATCCCTCCCTTTTTCCCCTCCCTTCCCCACTGACAGCAAGCAGGAGGATCCCGGGAGCAGCTCCAAGGCAGAGGGCAGGAGCAGCACATGCAGTGTGGGGAGGGACAGCTGAACTGCTGGCAGTTGATAACCTGCTGGGTGACTGCCACACAGGGAACTTAGGGGAGCGGGGAGCTAATAGTGGGGCTGCTGGTCCCCCCTAGTTCTAAGCCCCTACCAGCTAGCTCCAACGGGCTGCTCTTCCTGCAAGCAGTGGACAAAGCAGGCTGCTGCCAAATGACTTTATAAGGGAGCATTGCACAACTTTAAACGTGTATGTTCCCTAATTGATCAGCAACTTAACATTGAAACAATGTTAACCGGGGCAACTTTAAGTGAGGAGTTCCTGTACAGTCTTTAATTATATGACCACATACTTCCCCCCCCCCCCCCCCCCCCCCCGGATCCCCTGCCTCATTGAGTGCATAGGACTGATGATGTTGGAATGAATCAAGTAGGGAATGAGGCTGTTGTCTGTAAGGCCTCGTTTGTTGGAGAAGTTGGAAAGTATGTAGTGAATGAACCAGGGAACTTCAGGAAGAGAGAGAATGGTCTTGTGGCTCAGGGGTATTGTGAACATAAATTCATTAATGTTTTTAGAGAACTAAGATGCAACAAAGACTATCATAGAGATGCCCAGGAGGAAATTAATTCTGTATTCAGTGCAAGATTTGGATGTTGTGCTGTATGCGTGGTGTTACATGGTATGATGAGAATAAACAGAAATTATAGGAAAATGTTGAATAGCTATCCATACAGGGAGCACAGTCCATTCTATGCATTGAGAACTGCATATTTGCTCTGAATTTGTTCTCTGATTTGCAGGCATGTCTGCACGGTAGCTTACCGGTGTGTTACTACTTTTTCCTGGCATACAATGATACGTGATTGGCTCAAGTGTATTCTGTCTTTGTTATTCTAGAGTGTGTGTGGGTAACATTGATATATTCTCTCTGTCTCCCTCAGGGACCCCCATGATTCCTGTACCAATGGGCATTATGGCTCCTGCTCCAACGGTAAGTAGTACTGGGAGTAGGGGCAAAGTAATGTGCACAAAACATGCTTTATTGATTGAAACTACTCTATATGTAATTTGCCCCCAATTCATTAACAACATTAACAACCATGAAAGGAGAAGCTTGGTGTTAAATGTTAGACTGATATATTAAACTCTGACTTGGGCAAGGTTTTAAAAGGACGTATCTGGAATTGCTAACTCCAAGAAATTGAAACAGTTACTGTTTGCAAATAGTTCAACTTTTATTTATATCTCAGATGAAGCAATTTAGAGGTGGCCTCATGATAATACTCTGCACTCTGTGCAAAACACCAGGGTTGGCTGGTTGGTCTCTTGCTTACCAGATCAATAGGCCTGCAGGGTGCCATGAGGTATTCCGTAGCCTGTAATGGTGAGTGCATCACCCAGCACTGCTTCTAAACTGGCCAGAAGAGTCAGTGCTGACAAGCTTCTGAGCAAGTTCTAACAAGTCCTTTTTGGCTACAATGCTGTGGGAGGAGAAGGATGCTCAGGACTTAGGGGAAAACTGCTTTTATTGGTTTTATCTATACACATGGATTCTTATTGGAATGTAGGGTTGTTTTCGGACTATAAAATCTGGGTTCATTCCAAGCCATTTCCTAGCTGTTTTTCCATCTAAACTAATGGGACTGCTGTTACTAGAATCTTGCATAAGTGGAATCTGCTGAAGAAATCAGTCCGAAACCTAATGTCTCTTACAGAGGAATATACTCATGCTAAATTATGTATTTTATAGTAGTAAGATGCTGGGACAAATGCATTATTCCGTATCTAGGAAGAAATAAGGTCCTGCCCCTGGCCTTAAAGAATTGATGAGGAAATAAGCACATGTACACAATGAATTTTTTTTCTAAAACCCGTCTTTATAACATGACTGGAAGATGTGCACACACATGAATGCACCATACCTAACTACATATGCACCAATTCCCAAACCATTTCTTCACATTCAAGAAAAGAGGCTATCGTAAAGGAGGGGTGTGGATTGATAAAGTAAAACGTTGGTTTCTGTGTAAAATCTGGAAGTATTAGGACATTGTACTTGGTGCTATGAATGTGTTTTTGAGCCAGAATTAATCATCTATTTACGGTCATAACTATTAAGAATCTGTTTCTCATAAGAGATTAGGGTGTACCAGTATATCAAAGGATATCAGGCTCATTGTTCATTTTTGGAGCAAGTACTGAGTTAAGGATGACTTATAACATCTTATCCAAAAGTGATCTCCTTGCACAAATGTACCTCTTTCTGCCTTGCATTTCCATCAGTGATTCTAAAATAACAATTTCATGCTTTTGAATCTAATAGGCAATATCTATTCTATTCTGTGTAGCATCTTAAAACTACTGTCCTGTTGTATTGGCTTGCAATTACCATGCTATGCTGTAAACTTAGTAGTGAAACACCTTTATATCTCCAACTCTTCCTTGTTTTAAGGCTCTAAACCATTTTCTGGTAAGTTATAAAATAGATACAGACCTCTTGTTTTTCCTCCATAGGTCTTAGTTCCTACCACAGTGTCCATGGTTGGAAAGCACTTGGGAGCCAGAAAAGAGCACCCGGGTCTAAAGAACAAAGAAAATGATGAAAACAGCGGTCCCACTACCACTGTCTTTGTGGGCAACATTTCCGAGAAGGCATCAGATATGCTTATAAGACAACTCCTAGCTGTAAGTGCAATGGTTGGTTTGTTAGACTCCATCCTCCGCTGGTGTGCAATGTAAATATTCTGTCATCGCTGTAAACATGGTGGGATTAATTCACAAGCAGTGAAGTTGGGCACTGATGGTGCAGTAATGACATGTTCATTAGACTTGTGTGACAAGCGAACAATCAGTTTGACCAGAATAGCTTTCTTTTAGCTAGTACCAAATAGGAATATAAAAGATTTTTAGCAAAATTAACCCTTACTATTTTGATTCCTTCGCAGAATGGTACATTTTGCTTATGTATTGTGTGAGCAACTGTTTAAAATTTACTAAATGGTAACGTTCCTTTCTTAATTTTCCTTCAAGAAATGTGGCTTGGTTTTGAGTTGGAAGAGAGTGCAAGGGGCATCTGGAAAACTTCAAGGTAAGTCTTGCTTTTTGGCATCCTGATCAGATTTATTTATTTTGATTATCAGGCAGCTTTTAAAGTATATACTGACAAATTAATATAACTCTAATATTTTGCATTTAGTTGCATATGGCAATTTTTCCTGTTAAATCTTTATAAAAAAGGAACAAGGTCCAAATCTTAAATTTTGTAATTCTTTCAGAATAATGCAGTGATTTTTTATTTATTTTTTTGTAAATTTGCAGAGTAAATATTTTCCCTTTTATGATGCATATTTCTGGAATATTTTTAAAAAAGTTTGAGAACCTATTGGTTCAAAGTTCCCAATATGGAAATTATTTAATGATCTGTAAGGAAAAAGCTGTTAAATATTTACCTGAAGACATTGTTTTTTTGCTTTTCATCTCAATCATCAACCTCCAGCTTTTGGGTTTTGTGAGTACAAAGAACCAGAATCCACTCTACGAGCACTGAGACTACTCCATGACCTCCAGATTGGAGAGAAGAAGCTGCTAGTTAAAGTTGATGCCAAGACAAAAGCTCAGCTAGATGAATGGAAAGCAAAGAAAAGGGCTTCCAATGGGGTAGGTATGCAATGTGTGACCTGCACTATGTAATGAGGGGTGGAGACAGGGTTATCTAGTAGTTAAATAGTTCTGGAAGCCAGGGCTCTTGGTTTCTATTCCGATCTCAGCTCTTAACTCACTCCGTAACTTTGGCTAGACTGTGGCTCCGAAATCCCATTTGAAAGTTTGTGGGACTAGGGAGCCTAAGGGCTGGTCCACACTAGGGGGTGGGGGGTCGATCTAAGATACGCAATATCTTAGAATATCTTAGATCGATTTAAAAAGTACTTACCACCAGTCCACACCGCAGCAGGCAGGCTCCCCCGTCAACTCCGCCTACTCCTCGCGCGGAGCTGGAGTTCCGGAGCCGACGGGGAGCAGCTCTGGGATCGATTTATCGCGTCTAGACGAGATGCGATAAATCGATCCCAGAACATCGATCGCTACCCACCGAATCGGGTGGGTAGTGTGGATGTAGCCTAATTTACTTAAGCATTTTTGAAAATTTTACCCTTAGGGCTTGTCTGCACATAGATTTGCATATTTAACCAATGGAAATACCTGTTTTTCAGTTTAGCTTGCCTTTGTACATTTACTGAGGCATCCTAAACCAATATAAGCTAGGTTTAAATTGATTTAAGGGTGTCTGCATGCAAAGTTGCACCAATTTAACTAAATCTGTTCAAAATCACAGCTTTAAATTGATGCCTCACCGTGTATCAGCCAGGCCTGAACCTCTGATTCTCAGTTTATAGCCATTCTAAAGAGGAGTAATACATATTATACTGTACCTTATTGTTCTGAAACTTAATGTTTAATTAGAGATTTGAGACATCGTTTAAAAAGTGACCTATAAAACTGTATTGTTTGTTACAAAATCCGTGAGCCGGCTGAGGGAGCTGAATTAAGTTTCTCTTGCAGCCTTCACAATTGTTTAAAACTCATGCAAGACAGAAAAGTAGATTTATTTCTATGCTGTTATAAGGCAGTGAACAGATCACAAGCAGATGTAACATTAAGCATGTGGGGTATTTTTTTTTTCCCATTCTTGACTTGATGGAACACCTGGTGGGGATCCAACCAGGGTCACTGTCCATCTAAATTCATTCTGAATTTTCTGGTTTAATTATTTAATTGTCTTTCTGGGGTAGTTTGGTGTGCTAGATTTACTGGACCAAATTCATCACAGGTGTGTAACTTGCTTGAAACTAGTAATTATACCAAAGATGAATGTGGCCCATTTTGCTAGATGCGTCTCTTTAGCAAGGGTAATAGAGCATGTTCATTCATTTAAAATACCTGCACTTTTTTTCTAATTGCCCCAAGCAAAGGCATATACCAATGGGCACTCGCTTCTTGAAGCAACAATTATTCATAGTTCTAGGTGGCCAAAGTAGATTTTCAATTTCATTTTATAGATAATGAATACAAAAATGTTGGTAAACTTTTGCAATCAGCGCTTTGTAGTAGTTCAGAAAGCTGCACAGAATATGCAGGAAATATGAATACTTTTGTCCAATCAGAACCAAAGCATAAATATGACTTCAGCTTTTTAACATAAATTTGACTGTCTAGCGTATGGGGGTCACAAAACTATTGCTCAGAACAACAAAGTGCTAACCATGTGAAATCCATATGGCAAAAGTACTCTAGTTGCTAACCTAGATTAAGGGAGGAAAGTTTGACTTGAGCATTCACTCCTGTCAACGCTTCTTTTTTCCCCTCTGGCAACAGCTATAATTTCTATGCTTTATGGCTGGGATTGTAAGTAACCATGTCCTACAGCTGCACTACAGTCTTAAGAACAGGCAGGATTGTGCTTTCTGTGAATTTTTGTGGGGTGTTTTGTGTAGCAAGGCAGAGATGGTCAGTTGTGACATTGTGAAGCTTTCTGATGGCGATAAATTTAATCACTAATATATAGTGAAAATTCCTAATTCTTTTTAGGATATATTCTGTAAGTAACCTATTGATATCCATGTAGAAAAGCTCTGTATCCTGATTTCATACAGTTTTAACTGGCATCTTTCTAATGAGATAGACAAATTAGACCCTGCTAGGTTCATTATTGGTGGTTGAAGGAAATGTGAATTGCTGAGCAATATTGATGTAAGAAGTTATGAAATACTACCTCCACTGAAACACTAATATGAGTTATAGTAAATGCATTACAAGTATAATCAAAGTGCTTACAGTTCCTTTTTATTAAGCCTATCATGCCTTCCTTGGCATGCAAGGGCCACTCTCAGATCAGAAAGTTGCAGTGCTCTTCTCAGAACTCATTTTCTTGATTTTTGTTTTTTGTTTTTTTTGTTTTTGGTTTGGTATTAATATACATTGCAACACTTAATTTCTAATATGAGGGAGATAAACCAAGCAACACTTTGATCTAATTAGCTCCTCTTCGTGATCACCTCTTCTCCCTGGACCTCTTCAGCTCCACTCCCTGTCACTGCTTTCTAGCTCTTCTCAGTCTACTCCTCCTTGGCCTGGCAGCCCCTTCAGCTCCAACTGAACCCTTCCTCCCCCCTCATTCTTAGCTGCTGCTCCATCAGACCCTTCCCTCCTTCCCTCCCCCTATTCCCCTTTTACCCACCACCTATCGCTTGATGGGACACCCAACTGGATTCTCAGGTGAGATTCCATTTTTTTTACAAAATGGAGGGGGGGAGGGGGGAGCAGTAAATGGGCAAGATATTCTTTATCCAAAGTATTTTTCATAAACTTCTGTATAACATTGATGCAAGGAGATTCTTTCCCAGAGTTTCCCTTTGTCCTGCTTCCCCACTGGGAGGAAAAAAAAAAGGTGAGGATAGATATATGATCAGCAATAAGGAAACTTCTTGTATGGCAGGGATATTTTCTTTCTAGAAATGTTGCTTTAAAAGAGCTTTCCCCACAGTTCACTGCTTTAAAATTAATTTGAAAACGAAAACTTTTTTATTGTATGATAGTCTAGTGGGCTTAAAAAAAAATGCTTAGAGGTGAGCTACTGAAGTGGCCTACAGTTCCTGAGGGAGGGAGATCAGAAGCTATGGTAGATCAACATTAGGGCCACATCTGTTGATACTCCATTTGCTCCCTCTCTCTCTTCCTTGACCTTGATCTGTCAGTCTTATCACAATCCTACTGTTGCAGTCTGCAGCCATTCCATTTGTAAAACCCTGGAATGCGGTCCCTCTCTGGCACTGCTAGTGTGAGGAGGTCTGAGCAATAGGATGCAGTTGGGAGCTGCTCTTAAACTTTGGTAAACACAGTAGAGGCACTAGCAGGATTATAAAAAATGAACATTTGGGACAAAATTCTTCCTCTCACGTGAGTGGGATTTAGTGTAACAGTCTGCTGATTTCTCTAAATTTGCCACTTTCCCTAGAACTCCAGACCAGAGTCTACAAATGATGATGACGAAGCACTGGATGAGGAAACAAAGAGAAGAGATCAGTTAATTAAAGGGGCCATTGAAGTATTAATACGAGAATATTCCAGCGAGCTCAATGCCCCTTCCCAGGAATCTGACTCTCACCCCAGGAAGAAGAAAAAGGAAAAGAAGGAGGACGTATGTGTTTTGATTTTGGACAAAACAGATTTTTCTTCAACTCACCTTTATATAATGGCCAAACCCTGTGCAAATACTTTAACCCAAAACTACTGATGAGAAAACAAATCGACAAGCATTGATGTCAGCAGCAGTTTCATGTATTAAATTGAAATCTAGTCAGTTTTAGATGCCATCCCCTCTGGATGGTTTAGGGGCTCTGAGCACCTAGACTTCTTGGAACTACAGGTTTGAATCCTGGCAGGTTTGACTCAGCCTTTCATCCCTCTGAGGTAGATACGTTGAATTCAGTGCAGTTTATTGCGTGTCTATAGGTCTTTCAGATGAGACCTTAAAAAACAAGGTCCTGCCTGTTCTCTGTTGACACTTAAAGATCCCAGAACACTTTGTGTAAGTGTAGTGGTTTGCTCTGGTGTCCTTTGCCAAAAATTCCTCTTCTCCCCACAGTTTGATAGCATGCCATGAGTCAGATGGTTGTTGTTACTTTTCACCCCAAAGGTGACTGCATTTCAGTGGTGGTATGCGTGTATAGTTTTGAAACACTTTGGGATCTTCCAGGGATGAAAGGCATGTTATAACTTTATAATTTTTACTATAAATTACAATTATAAAAATGTTTTAGTGTGGCTGTATTTGACCAGCTGGCTTTCCTATACTTTGTGACACAAGAAAAATCTAGTGTTTGGCAGAAATGCTCTGATGCAAATCTCCTTTATGGGTGATCCTTTCAGTGTACTAAAATAAACTCTGGAGAAGAGGGGAAAACCAAGAATTTACAATTAGCAAACTAAGACTTTGCTTTTGCAATTGAGTCTCTAACCATGTGAAAATGGGCTCTTGACCCCTCTCAACCTCCACCCAATGTTGCAAGAAATCAGAATCTAGTTGGACTGAGATTTTTACCTGCTTAAATCTACTGTATAATTCCCATTCCAAGGCAGTAATGCAGCTTCAGCTGCTGATGGGGTGTGAAAGAGCGGTGCAAGAAGCAACACCTCTCCCTCTGGGAGTGAGTATATCATCCCCAAATCATTCTTAATCTAAAATAACCTGAGGAATAGGAGTCCTGAGTTGAGAATTTAGATTTCCTTCCTCACTCTTTCTTTGGGGCAAGACTTTTTGGATGAGAATCTAAGAATGAAGTCCTTGTCTCATGTTGTGGGCTGTATTTTATGCAAACAAAAAAGACTGTAAAATGTTTATTGTGCTGTGGCTATTTATGGTCATGGATAATGACAGATGACTATACTATCACATTGCCATGCCACCATAATCTTGCAAGAACTGAGTGCTAAGTGTACTTTTTGGAACTCTGTCTCTGCATGATCTAGTTTTAGACCACAGTCTGAGCTAGCAGAGCAGATTAATATGTTCTGCCAAAGACACAGGAGCTGTTGGGTTGAAATTGCACTTTGCCTTCTCTCCCTGATGGGTAGGGAAAGGAGAATCTTGGAGGCTACCATCTTTGGCCTGTGGGGGTGCAGGTGGGAGCAGGGAGATGATCCTAGTTCATCACTCCGTTGACTTTTAAGGAAGGGGAAGAGAAGAATCTGTGGGTGGGGGGTGGAGGGAAGGGAAGATGGGGGCAGATGCCATATGAAAAAAACTGCTTGTTCTGGGGCTTCTGTCCCCCTGAAGGGGATGGGAAGAAAACTGCTGATGTTAGCAGCTGAGTCCTTCACTAGTTTCACTGGATGAAGGAATGATGGATGATGTGGGGGAGATGAGGGTGTGTGGGAGGATTGGCGAGTGAGTGAAATCTGGTTTTGAATTTCAAGCATGGGGGAACCTCGCTAATTCGCACTAACTACCAGGAGACCCATTGCAGATGACTAAATTTTGCGAATTAGCGAGTAAATAAACAAAATCGAGATTTATGCACCACAATGTATTGATCACTTATTTTGACAAGTGTAGTTTAGTCTTATTTATGACATTGTTATAGTGTACTAATGTCCTGTAGTACGCTTTGTAATTCTGTGATGTCTTACTAATATGAGACCTCACTACAACATCTGTTAAATCTTTGCTGAGAAATAGATCAGTGAAGGGAGAATTAGCGAGGTTCTTCTGTAATTTTGTTGAGTCAAAAAAATAAGATCACAGCAATACAATATTGCTTATAGTTCAAACATACAAAGCATTGTTTTTCAGAGTAGTGTGCAATCTATTTTTAAAAAAAAAAATCTCCGTGGATTTTTCCGCAGATTTTCCGCAGATTTCCAGTGGCCCCACTGATACCTTATCCACTCATCACCAAGGTTCGTTTACATTGTAGGCTTTGACAATGACTATGTTTACTGCTAGTTGCCAGATTTGTGACTCTTGTCCATCTGATTTTTCACTCATTAACATCAGACTGTCAGGTTTGGTACTGCAGAAGGGGTATTTTTATCTCTTACAAGGCTGGTACAAAACTTCTAACCTTGAACTTTTCTCTTGTTCTTCTGTTTATGTACAGATGGTTCTTAATGCTTTTCCTCCTGTCCCCCTTGTTTTTTAGGAGGATATAAATGCTATAGAAATGGAGGAAGACAAAAGAGACCTGATATCAAGAGAGATCAGTAAATTCAGAGACACACACAAGGTAGTATTCTTGTTTTTGCACTTGATACAAAATTAGGCTTTTACAGAATCCAAAAAAAAACCCACTTTTATAAAATTTACCAATACATTACAATATCACTTAAAATACTGTTTATAATGAGGTGTAATATATATATAGAGAGAGAGAGAGAGCTATTTAAAAGCCAGCAAAAGACACATACCACGTTAAGTGGCCCTTGGCATTTGTAAGACTTTTAGTTGCTATTGATTGCTTTCAGTCTTCTCACTTTATCATGAATAGACACAACTTAAGTTTCTACACATACATTAGGCTAGATATATTTATAACTAAAGACTAAACAGGCTGCAATGTAAGACATACACTTGAGTGTGTTTCTGTAGACAGTTATAACGTAATCCAAGGAAACGTTTTATGGAGAGCTGAAATTTAATTTTAAATTTAAGACTTTTTTATTTTAATAGTTCTAAGTTGAGTGGGGGAAAATTAAAAATAGGTCAGTGGTTACCAGAATTACCAAAATTTAGATGCATGGAAGAATTGTAAATTCCCATAAAGCTAATCTATTCATTGACCCCCACCATTATGATAGAGATCATATGGTGACTAATGCAAGATGAAACTCTCAGCTTGGAAAGTAACATGGAATAGGATGTAAGTATGAGCTTCTGTTTTTTATTATATTTATGGATGCCCCCTCAGAAAAATATGCAAAGGGGTAACTGGCTTGGAAATGTTGTGCACAGCAAATCCCACTTCAGGGTTCCCACCTACAGAAGTTTCTGTTAATGTCAGTGCATTTATGAATGTTTCTGGTTTGGAAGGTGGTACTAATGGATAGTGAATTGCAAACTGTGCATGTAATATATTTCAATGTTTAGCTTATAAGGCGGTATTAATTTTCCCCAGCAAGAGTGGAGGTGGTCCATGACTCACTGAAGTATTAACCAGTGTTCACGTTTTGAACAAACACTTTTTTGAATACCCAAAGTTCACGTTGATGAAAAGGTTGAAGGTGCAATAAGGTGAAGTGCACCCCTGTTATTCAGCTTTACCTTGTGCAGTTGTTGGGTGGTACTTTTTCACACAACTTTATCATCATAAAGCAAAAGGAACACTGCTGGCAATGTAAATAATGCATTTTCCTCTCCACTCAATTTGGGAATGAAAGCCTAAGGAAAAGGATTCCAGAAGAGCTCTTCTGGTGAATTTCAGTAATTAAATATGAAACTGGTCAATGGTGAGACATAGCAAAGTTGTGTTTAATTCCAGGCCCTATCAAGTCACTGGTACAAAATATAAACAAATCACGTGGTTTAAAAAAATTAAAATATGCTTCACTGTTTCAGAAGCGGTCAGGCATTGTAATGCCTTTGATCTATTTTATTGGGGGGATATTTTGGATTTCTTAACTTTAAAATCAACTTTAATTATAATAAGTGGCCATTGCATATATTGGGTGGAATGATTTAAAAGGGCTGTTGAATCCATAGCAGCTGGCTAGTGAGCACAGTGAACCTTTGCATGTTTTTAATATGAGTTTATAAAACAATAACCACAGACTGTCAGGGTATCAGCCTTGCAGGGGGCGTCCATTTACAGCACGGACGAGTCTGAAGAGAGCTCAAGGTAAGATTTATGATTCTTCTACCTGTCCTTTTCTGTTCATTACTTCAGTATATCTATGATGCTTTTTCCATCCCATTATCCCTTCAGACTCTCTTGTTTACACTGGTAGCAGTTGGTTAAGTGAGATTTTGATATGAACTAGATAGGCCAATTCATTTTTTTTATTGGATTTTTAAGGAACCAAATTTAAAATAGGTCATAAGAGACCAAAACTCGTACAGATAAAAGATGTCTCTGAGACACAATTTTTGCTATGAACAAAGTATTTGAGGGAAAATCCAGGAATTCAGCCAAAGAAATTTCTATTGGAACATCTAAAATAATCTGTAAGTATCAACTATTTCAGTATATAAACTTTTCTTTAAAAGTATATGAAATTGAGGTAAGTTTGCTTTTGAAAGTTGACATAGCATAGTCCAACATCTTACCGTATTAGTTTGTTACATTTTAAGACGTCTATAAAAGAATTTCACTTAGTTTCTAAGTTTTCACCCCTCTGTTTTGTAGAATTTAAGTTTTATTTTTCATATCAGTTTCCTACCATTTTTTAATCCCTTTTTCCTTTTGTGATTTCAATGTATCCAACACTAGCATGCCTGTATTTTACTATCAATACAGTGTGGTATGGTGGCTGGATATATTGATCTCTTGTGAATTAGCTTTATTTCTGTAACCCTTTGTCAGTTCTCTGGTCCATGGGCACGTGACAGAAGAATATTTACCAGGTAAGATTGCTTTTTAAAGTTGTCTTAAATGCATTGTTTAAAGAAAGGAAAAAAAAGAAAAGAAAATGCACATTTTATTGTTTCAGTTTTTAATTTCTTTTCAGTGGTGGTAAACGTGGAGCCAAAGGGGATAAAACCTGTTTTTTCTGCTCAATATGTGTAAAAACCATGTGGGGTTCTGGCATCTGTCAGGCTGACAAACTTGGTCTGTCTTTATTGTTTGGTATTTTTGTGAACCGTGTACTTGCTCTTCCTCCCAGAAACATAGCTTATAGGCAAAGTTAATCCAGTGTTGGCGATCCATGTCCTAGCACAGCATCTGTAAGTTAACACACAACAATTGCTTCCAAGGATGGATTTATCTATCATTCTATTGATGTATTTTCTATTGTCTTATAGGAGTTCTGGTTATAGATACTGTTTTTAAATGGAAATGTTGCAACTGTATACAATTTTAGTAAAACAGTAGCAGATAACCCTTTAGTTTCTATATTTCAAATGAGTGATTTCCAACCTTTTTTAATCTTTCCATCTTGTAGGGGTGGAAGTTGAGGATTCCATTCAGCAGAATTCACTTTTTACCAGTGAACAGTTAGAGCTCTTTAGGAAGGGCAAAGCGGGAGGGGTCCAGCTCCCTGCTCACTGTGTTGAGGCATGTGCACCAGTGTGCAAATGGATGAATGTCTTTACCCCAGGTTTTCAGATAGGGTTGATTTGGTCTACTGAGACCATGGGGAAACAACTCTGTCCCAATGGGCATCAACTGAATTCTGTTTGTCCAGCTGAGCAGAATGAATTTTGTTAGCTAAAAGTTCATTTTGTTTGTACCCAAGTGGTTCATTGCACCTGTGGAGTCTGTGGCTCTGCTGTGAACCATCATTGGGAGTGCACTGTAAATGTGCAGCTCAGTCATTATACAACAATCCAAGGCCAGCCCTACCCTGCCATCCAAGGTTGGAGATTGCTGGTCTGTGTAGATCTATGCTTTTGCACGAAATCTAGTCTTGTGATCGCTGCATTTTGATTTCATACTTATGAGTTCAAAACAAACTATTTAATACATTAAATGTTAAATCACTGGCGGTTTTGGTACGTCCATTACCAGCCTTGCGTGTTGCGCCGGGATTATCCGATTCCTGCAATTATGGAATTAACTGTGAAAGTTCTCTTGTTGGTTTCTAGAAACTGGAGGAGGAAAAAGGCAAAAAAGAGAAAGAGAGACAGGAAATTGAAAAAGAACGGAGAGAAAGAGAAAGGGAACGGGAGCGTGAACGAGAGAGGAGAGAGCGCGAAAGAGAGAGGGAACGGGAGCGTGAACGAGAGAAGGAGAAAGAACGGGAGCGTGAACGAGAGCGGGATAGGGATCGTGACCGGACTAAAGACAGAGACAGAGACCGGGATCGAGACCGTGACAGAGACCGTGAAAGGAGCTCAGACCGCAACAAAGATCGAAGCAGATCAAGGTAAATAAAAGTTTGAGTTGCTGAAATAGAACTCTAGTTCGTGCTAAGGCTGCTTACACAAGTGAATATATTTTCAATATATTGTTGTTTTTCACTTACAAACAAAGCTCTCAATCCTAGATTTAAAAAAAATAGGTCCATGTAAAATAGGAAATATGATTTAAAAAAACCTTTATTTTATATATCAAAAGTACACAAAGCATATGACAGTTCCCACAAAAGATGATGCTTTATTGCGCAACCTGTCATCCTAGCTAATCAGCAGCATGAAAAGAGCAAAGAAGCTAGTGGCTAAACATGGTGTGCAAAGTCTGTGTGCAGGATGTGAGCAAAATGGGAAGAGAGATGTACATATATTAGCCTTGGCACTCAGTGTCTGCACCCTAAATGTAAGGGATTGACTAAATGCTTTTGAGGCCTCTGTCTTGTGGCGTTAGAGCCAGATGGAGGTATTACGGAGTATGAAAATTGGTATGCTCATGGGGCAGTAGAGGGTTAAAAATGTGAAAGATAAGTGTGAATATCTCTCAGTAGGTGGTGATAACGTACCCTTAAATTCATTTAAGATTGAAGCTTTGTATACAAGGCTTTTCAGGCCAGCAGTAAACTTATTTTTTATGTTCTACATAATAGAGCAGGGGCAGTATTCATACCTAAGCCCTGGTCTACACTAGGGGAGGGGGATCGATCTAAGATACACAACATCAGCTACGAGAATAGCATAGCTGAAGTCGGTGTACTTAGATCCACTTACCGTGGCGTCTTCACGGCAGTGAGTTGATTGCTGCTGCTCCCCCGCTTGCACCTCTCGCGGCGGTGGAGTACAGGAGTCGACGGGAGAGCGCTCAGGGATCGATTTATCGTGTCTAGACTAGACGCGATAAATCGACCCCCGCTGGATCAATCGCTACCCGGCGGGTAGTGTAGACATACCCTAAGGCAGTTGTCCAATCTGACTTTTTTTGTTTGTTTGTTTGTTTTTGTTTTTTTGGGGTTATGGAATGATCTTTCATACCTTGCACAACTATCTGGCTTTCTTATTGTCTTCTGCTGTTGGGGTGGGTAGGGAGAAAGAAAAGAAGAATCCTTATAAGGCTGGGTGAGGTAGCTGAATGTGAGTGTTCCATACAGACTGGGTTTGAGGGTTATTTTTTCATAACTGGTTGCATTACACCCACTATATCCCCACCAAAGGTCCCTTTATGCCTCTTCAGACAGAGCATCTGCCCTCCATCATGAGGTGTCCCTTCTCTCTCCCTGTAATAGTCCTGCAGCAAGGTGATATCCTTTGTTAAGAGGATATGGGAAAGGTTTTTTTTATGTATAAATATAAATAAATAAAAAGATATTAACTTCTGCTCAGCAAGACCTGCTCTCCCTTTTCACCAGGATTAACCTGACATACCTCTGTTCCTGGTAGCCTGAAGAATGAGGGATTGAGCTTGCAGTTCAAACTGCGATCTCTGCAAGTAGCACAAACCTTAAGAGTTATTTAAACTGTGTAAAACGATGGTCTGGAAAATAAAGACGTGCTTTGGGGCGTGTATGTGGAAAACGATTAGAAAACATTGACCCTTGAATACTAGCTACTGCCATGTGTGCTTAGTGATTCCAAGTGTTTATGGTTGGGCTGACTAAGTAACAGGTTTTAAAAAACAGCAAAAATTAAATACGGATTTACATAATCAACACCATCACTATATCGAATCATTTTGTACAATAACAAGAGGAATAACTCCAGAGAAGGCAGGGTGGATAAAAATCAATGCTTTAAAAAGCCTTTTATTTCAATTGGATTTTTTTGATTTTTTTTTCCTCAAAAAGCGTTTTATCTAAAGATAGATACATTATAGCTCAAAGATATCTCATCATGGAATAGGGATTATAAATTCTAATTCTATAGTATGAGACAATGTATTCATGTAATGTCTAAGAAAAGTTTTGTAAATGAGTTCCAATAGTTCATGGATTAGGGACCCAATCTTGTAGGGTTGCAGGGGCTTCTGTATAAATTATTTAGGTTAATCTTTCTATCTACCCAATGGGACTCAATGCTCAGTCTAGAAGATACCATCAGAGATGCTTAGTTTTAAAGTTCTCAAACTGGATTTGTGTCACCAGAGATAACATGCTTGTTAACACCAAAAATGTTTTTAAATAAATAAATAACTAATATATAGAGGTGAGAAATAACAGACCTCAACCCTGTTGTCCCTCTGCAAATTTGTGTACACGGAGTCAATCCCTTACCTCTCTCTAAAAGTGCAAAGTTTCAAAAAGTTCAATGAATAGAAGATTGTTGGGGGCGGAATAGATCTGGACAAGGAGAAGAAGTCTGGAGATAAATGTGAGAAGGGAGGGACAGGCAGTAGAAACAAAAGTGAAACTGTCTGAGCAGCATATTCCAGAAGTCTTGAGGTCTTTGAGTGTATCCTTCATTGATTTGAGATCCACCATACCATTCTCTCGCTAGAAGGGAAAACCTATAACACTGCTCTATAGCCAAAATGCTTCTGAAATAAATGTAGTCAAACTTTACTAATTCTGGGTCACTGAGAACGAAAATGATGCTTAAAATTGTTGATTGGCTCTAGTTTTCAAGACATGCTATTGGGTCAGTATATACGACCCTTGACTTGGGAATGGCGGAGGATAAGTGAGTTATAAAGGGAAGGGATCTCAATTTAAACCAGAAACGACTAAAATACATCGTTGACTGGATCTGTGAATAAATCTATGACTGGGTTTGGACTGTACTTGCTTTTTAGGCAAAACAATGAATGATGCAATCTGAAGCTGGTATTGCGTCATACATGATATGAATTGCATCATGTTATTCCTAGAAGTCATGGACGAAGCTTACATCACTCTGCTGAACAAATTGCCCTATATCAGCTCTAGAAATCATACAGTGTCGTGCTCTCTTATTTGTCAGTGTTTGATTTTGCAAAGGGACACATTTCTGTTTAGCCAAGCGAGCAGAGATGCCTCGTACTTGTGTGAACAGTGCAGATAACTTCTGCTATGTTTGTGGTGAAGTGACTTTTGCATCACAAAAGCACAGTATAACCACTATGGTTAAGAGAGCCTTTCTTTTGGCTGCAAAATTGGAGATCAGGACAAGAGGTGGGCCCCACACATATGCTGCAACACTTGTGCAACAAATCTTCACCAGTGGTTGAACAGGAAAAGGAAATCTATGCCTTTTGCAGTGCCAATGATTTGGAGAGAGCCAACAGATCATACCAGCAATTGTTACTTCTGCATGGTGCCTCCAGTTGGGAAAGGTGTGTCAAAGAAGAAAAAGTGGACTGTGCATTATCCAAACATTCCATCAGCTATACGCCCAGTACCCCACGGAGAAGGACTGCCGGTTCCTGATGCACCAGAATCATTCTCACTTGAGTCAGACGAGGAAGAGGATGAAACTTCTAGTCCTGAACCATCAGTGTCACAGGACCCACATTTTCTCCCATCCTCCTCCTCTGAACCACACCTCATAACACAAGGTGAACTGAATGACCTATGACCTTGTCAGGGATTTGGAACTACCCAAGAGTAAGGCAGAGCTTTTGGGCTCCAGACTACAGCAGTGGAATCTCCTGGCAGATGATGGTAGGGTTTCCATGTTCCGTGACCATCAAAAGGATCTTGTCCCATTCTTCTTCATGGAAGGTGATCTTGTAGCCTGCAACAACATCGATGGTGTGATGGCAGCCCTCAACATCGTTCACGATCCAGATGAGTGGAGACTGTTCATTGATTCATCGAAGATGAGTCTTAAAGCTGTTTTACTGCAGAATGGCAATGTTTTGCCATCAATTCCAGTTGGTCATGCAGTCCATATGAAGGAAACCTATGACAACATGAAACCACTTTTGAGGTGCATAAACTATGACCAACATCAGTGGCAACTTTGTGGCGATTTGAAGGTTGTTGCTCTCTTGCTTGGTCTGCAGACTGGATACACGAAGTACTGCTGTTTTCTCTGCCAATGGGGTAGTCGTGCAAGAGATTCCCACTACATCAAGAAAGATTGGCCACTCCAACAGTCATTGGAGCCTGGGAGGAAAAGTGTTCAGCATCCACCACTTGTTGAATCAAGGAAGATTTTGTTACCACCCTTACGCATCAAGCTGGGTCTGATGAAGAACTTTGTCAAGGCCGTTGACAAAACACAAGCAGCTTTCAAGTACCTCCGTGGAAAATTTCCAAGGTTAAGCGAAGCTAAGATAAAGGAAGGTGTCTTTGTTGGTCTCAGATTCGTGAACTTCTTCGAGATGATGCATTTGACCATGCACTGCGTGGCAAGGAAAAAAAGGCATGGAAAGCCTTCCAGTTTGTGGCAATAAATTTTCTTGGAAACAACAAGGCAGACAACTACAGGTTGTTGGTGGAAAACCTCCTCAAGGCATACAAAAGCCTTGGTTGCAACATGTCACTAAAGATACATTTTTTGTACTCTCATCTAGATTTTTTTCCACCGAACTGCGGAGCAGTGAGCGACGAGCACGGCGAGCGATTTCACCAGGACATTGCAACAATGGAGAAACGCTATCAGGGCAAATGGAGCCCATCAATGCTTGCAGACTATTGCTGGACAGTGACAAGAGATGCTCCATTTAATGAATACAAGAGACAAGCCAAGAAGCGCCGAGTAGACACTGAATAGGACTAAACTATGTATATAACAGTGTTTTGCCTTTTGTTTCATAATAAATTTTATTTATATAACCCCTTTGCTGATTTTTAAAGTGTTACATAAACAGGACAGGTGAAATAGTATCATGTAAAGCAACCATAAACACATGAAAAGACCTAGGTTTACAATTTATGATTAAAACTCTATCTACACAATATACATAGACATAAAATGTAAAAACTTAAATATCTTAGAAACAGTAGCCAATCAGTTGTTTTAATTGTCATACATGTATTTGAATTCAGCACATCAAAATACATACTAAATAGCACATTTTATCTCTGAAGCAGACGACGTCTCAAAAATTGTAGACCAGTGTAATGGCAGCTTGGGTCTCATCTATCTCTGAGTTGTGAAGAATATGTATTAAGGTTATAACAACCAACAAGAATGCACTTTTATGTAGAAATCCATGATTAAATCGAGTCCTCCTGACTAGTGATTTAAATCAAATCCACCCTCAGAGAAGGTATCAATACTGTATTACATGTTTGAAATTACATCCAATATTTGTTTGTTCTTGTTCGGTAGAGGAGATAAGCTAGCTGGTTGTATGCTTAATTGTATTGGCTCTTGTCCGTAGAGAGAAAAGCAGAGACAGAGAACGTGAACGGGAGCGTGAGCGGGAGAGAGAACGGGAGAGAGAGCGGGAGAGAGAACGAGAGCGGGAAAGGGAAAGGGAGAGAGAACGGGAGCGTGAGCGAGAAAAGGACAAGAAAAGGGACCGAGAAGAGGATGAAGAGGATGCCTATGAACGCCGAAAGCTGGAAAGGAAACTACGTGAGAAGGAAGCTGCTTATCAAGAGGTAGTTTGGGAGTAGATATGCTTTTCAAACCTTTCAAGTTACTTGGGAAAGTCACTTCTGATGTCAGTGTCTTTTTAATCGTGTGTTTCTTGGTGGTTGTCTTACTGCACAACAGTCCACTTTTTTCCCAACCCCATATCTAACACTTTGGCACTGGATAACAGGATTCAGAACACAATGTTATACAAAATTAAATCAGTCTTGAGGGGAATTTCTGGCCCATTTATTCCAACTGTTTAAACTACAAGTAGTGAATTTGTATATCTTGACCTAATTATTTCTAAGTATGTGGAAACTGGGTTTGTTTTTTAGTTGTTTTTAATGCTCATGAGATGGGAGATATTTCATATATTTTTATTGCAGCGTCTTAAAAACTGGGAGATCAGAGAACGGAAGAAAACTAGAGAATATGAAAAAGAATCTGAGAGGGAAGAAGAAAGACGAAGGGAAATGGTAAGATTCGCTATTTGCAATTGGATTTACATATTTTTTCCTGTGTCTGAATTAGAACTGAGGCAGATTCTGTAGTTTTCGTCACATAAAGGGCTACTGTGAAATATACTGTAATGTATTGTCCTGCTTACATCAACAGAACAGATGGACTTTTGTATACAATAGCTTAAAACTAACTAGCCACGTAATTAATTGATAGATGGCTTTTAAAATGTGAAGCAGAAGCATTAGGTAAGAGATCCTGGAAAAATTAAAGCTTGGTTGCCTGGGTCTAGCACAGGGGTCTCAAACCCGCGGCCCGCGGGTTTCTGTCGTGCGGCCCGCCAGGCTCCCCGCCTACCCCCACAGCGCGGCCCCCTGCCTACCTCCAGGCTGGGGTGGGCAAACTCCCTGAAGCAGCCAGCACCACATCCCTGCAGCCCCTGTGTGGGTGGGTGGGGGTCAGGGGGGGGAGAGGGCTCCTTATATTGCCCTTGCTTCCAGGCACTGCCTTCCGCAGCTCCCATTGGCTGGGAACGGGGAACCGCGGCCAATGGGAGCTTCGGGGGAGGTACCTGGAGGAGCGGCATGTGCAGCCCCCAGAGCCCTGTGCCTCCCCTCCCCCAGGGGCTGCAGGGACGTGGTTCCGGCTGCTTCCTGGAGCGGGACAAGGGCAGGCAGGCAGGGAGCCTGCCCTGGCCCCGGTGCGCGCCGCTGCCACCCCAGAGCCGCTGTAGGTAAGCGGGGCCGGAGCCCGCACCCCAACTCCCTGCCCTGATCCCCCTGCTGCATCCACGCACCCCTCCTGCTCCCGCTGGGGGCAGGGAGGGGGCGGAGTTGAGGTGGGGACTTTGGGGAAGGGGTTGTAATGGGCGGGAGCAGGGTCAGTGATGCGGCCCTCGGGCCAATGCACTAGTCCTCATGTGACCCTCGTGGTCATTTGAGTTTGAGATCCCTGGTCTAGCAGAAGCAAAACAGGGAGAGAGGCAGGCAGTTGCAAAATACTCTAGTTGTTTTATGGAAAATTGCACCTTGAGTATGAAATGTTACAATTTGACCAACATACCCATCAAGTTTTCAGTGTAAATGTAGTTTGTTTTCTGATGTATAGGACATTGGTCAGATCTAGTCTGCTGGATGTACCCATGTGGTATGCTTGGCATATTCAGATTCTGTAGAATGAGGGTTTTTTTTGTTTGTGTTTTTGTTTTTTTTAAGATTCTGTTCCTCTGCCACATTTTGGCTCATGGATGAGCTCAATGCTGCAGCACATTGCAAAGGAGTATTTAAATCTAAAATTATTCATTAGAATTATTTATGTTGATTAAACTTTTGGTTTTATAAAATCTAAATTTCAAGACTAAATGAAACTGATAGTGCCCATTTAAACTGACACTTTGAAATCCCTTAAAAAACTGACTTATAAAGAGGTTATTTGAAGAACCCTATTGTGGTTTTCTTATTTAGGACACAAGAATTTTGACCATATGAAAAAGCTTCAAGATGTTAGATAATGAGAACTTCAGTGCTTGCCAGTGAGGGACATTTATCCTACCAGTCAGAGATGGACAAACATTAGTGAGTTGTCACACACTTGTATGGGAGGAGGGGGGTGATGCCACTCCAAAAGCTCTCCATCTGCTGGCAGGGGGAATCTGTATCCAATAGTTTAAACAGGGATAGAATGAAACTGGATGTATTTTTGTCTGAGAGGAAGGGGTAGAAAACCTTTACAGTAATGTTGATGTCTCTACTTGCTACAGGCAAAAGAAGCCAAACGGCTAAAAGAATTTTTAGAAGATTATGATGATGACCGAGATGATCCAAAATATTACAGGTATGTTTGAGTAAGCAACCACATGGGATAATCCAATCGTCGTTATCTAGCTGTTTAATAAAATTGTCATGGTTACTGATAGAAAATAAGACGCATGAGTGTACAGGGAACTTGGCACTCAAATACTGTGGTGATAGGGCTCATAAGTACCTAGATTACCTCATGGAATCAATACATTCAAAATCTGAGGGAACTGGGTAACACTTTACTGCTACTCACTGATTCATGGAGCATCCTCTCCTTCCCACTCCTTTAACAGAGATGAGGGTACTGCATTAGGGTGAGGTAGAACATAAGATCAAAGTAGTCCCAAAACTGGGGGTAAGGGAGGGAAGAGTAGACCTTTATATAAACTTATTTCTCTGCTCTTTATGCTGGGGCTGTGAATTGTATTCAGAAAAATTTTGTTAAATCAGGGTGGTGAGGATCCTTATGGGAATACCCAAAAAACTTAACTGATGAATTAAAATGGGAAGGAGTTCTTATCAAGTACAGGTTCACTAAGGTCTATAGAACACTTACTATTATTTTCCTAGCTTTATAAATTATCCCACTATAACTATTTTTTTCATTCAGGATTTCAGAAAGAGCGCTTGTCTCTCTGCATGTCTCATCTGCTGAGCATGATGATGATTCTTTGGAGTTGTGTATAGAATGGGAGTTGACATTTTAGCATCTCCCATCATGAGAAAAGAGGGTTCAAGGTGCACTTTTATACATCTTGTGGTTTTACTTAATGGAAAAATGAATGCAAGCAGTTGTGTCTTAGAAGGCTTTCATTAGATTGTTCTTAACTTTTAAGCACAAAGTTTGTATCTTCTTCAGGGGTAGTGCTCTTCAAAAGAGATTGCGAGATAGGGAGAAAGAAATGGAAGGAGATGAACGAGATAGGAAGAGGGAGAAAGAAGAGTTGGAAGAAATCAGGCAGCGCCTTCTGGCAGAAGGACATCCAGATCCAGATGCAGAACTCCAGAGGGTAAGCAGCAACTGGTCTGACAAAGGAAAATGCATAGATATCTTTATAGTATTAGGCAAAGTTAAATGTTTGAGTACATATTTAATAAATTAGAGGTTTATAGCTGATCTGGTGGTAATATATGCTTTGTTCGTCCAAATGTAGATATGGAAATCTTTTTTGGTTTCCAGTCTTTATGTAAGTATCATAAAATTGTTAATCTGGATTATTTTTTTAAAAAATCCAGATAAAATGGAGTTTAAAAGATTATTTGGATTTACCAGGATTATCTGATTTATGAAGACAGTAGTAGGATTTGTGTATATTTTAGTCCTTAACGGATTATGCAGTGGACGCTTCATGGGGTAGAGGGCAGAACATTTAAGTAGGTCCTTTATCAGAATTTTCCCAAATAGCACAATTTTGGTTTGGGAGGTTTTTACATTCACTAATTGGCTGTTTATTTGCAGATGGAACAAGAGGCTGAAAGGCGCCGACAGCCACAAATCAAACAGGAGCCAGAGTCTGAGGAAGAAGAGGAGGAAAAGCCAGAGAAAGAGGAAAAAAGGGAAGAACCAGAGGAAGAGGAGGAGGAACCGGAACAAAAGCCTTGCCTTAAACCAACCCTACGACCCATCAGCTCTGCCCCATCTGTTTCATCTGCTAGTGGCAATGCAACCCCTAACACCCCTGGTGATGAATCTCCCTGTGGCATCATCATCCCTCATGAAAACTCGCCTGATCAGCAACAGCCAGAGGAGCATAGGCCTAAAATAGGACTTAGCCTCAAATTGGGCAAGTTGGCATTTCATTTCAATTTTCCTTGAGGGTTTGGAGAAAAAAGAAACCTAGGAAGTTGAGAAGCAATTCAGTTTTTCAGATTTATATTGTAGATTTGGGAGCAAAACTGAGCAACTTGATATGCTAAATTGTCAGTACCTAGCGTGTTCTTCCTGCTCACAGGTATCTTAAAATATTAGCTGATTTGTCTAAAATCTGGGAAGAAGAAAACCGGTTTGACATGCTAAGTGAGTGGTTTCCTAAAGAGTGCTCTGCTAGTGAGCTGTGATTAATACTTTGCCTTAAAATGTCTTTTGTCAGAAGACCTGTAAGCATCAGACCGAAAGCCCATTGAAATCTGTCCATTGACTTCAGTAGGCTCTGGCCCGAAGTGCTTTACAAACATTTATTCATAACCCTTTTCAAAGACCAGCAAAATAAGGGATAGAGAGGCTGACTTTCCCAAAGCAGCACCGTAAACTGGTGACAGAATCCAGAATAGAACAAGAGTCTTGACTCCCATTTTTCTCTGCTCTGAGCACTAGAGAACAATTTTTGTATTCCTATTCCTTATTTAGGGATGTGAATTTTACTGTGAAGACAAACAAAACTACCTTCAGTTGCAAATTACAAATATTTTATTATTCTCTCCTGCCTTTTTTGTAGGTGCCTGCAATAGTCCAAGCCAGCCCAATGCTGTGAAGAGGAAGAAGCTCCCTGTGGACAGTGTGTTCAATAAATTTGAGGATGAAGACAGTGATGATGTGCCCCGGAAAAGGAAATTGGTCCCCTTGGATTATGGTGAAGAAGATAAAGGCTCCACCAAGGGCAATGTCAATACAGAAGAAAAGCGCAAACATATTAAGAGTCTTATTGAGAAAATTCCCACAGCCAAACCAGAGCTCTTTGCTTATCCTCTTGATTGGTCTATTGTGGATTCAGTGAGTAACAGTTTCTTTAATTTAAAAAAAATAAAGCTACTTTTGATCGGAAAGTGATACACCATGGTATTCACACCATAAGTCAGATCAATAGTGCTGACTCGAACCAAACATGAACTAGGGACATTTAATTTACTGTCACCAGGTCCCTGAGGAATAGCTTTTGATTTCTAACAAGTTCTGTTAGGTAGTATAACTTTTTGCAGAAAATTGGTCTGCATTTGTGTTGGGCAGGTATTAATTGAATTAAAATATTGATCTGACATTATATAATGGATCTTTCACTAGCTATTTGTGTGTTAGATCCTCTGCATCACTGTTAATAGCTGGCTTCTGGGTAGTACTGATGGGCAGTAAGGATGATAGTAATAGTCTGACATAAATGGTGTTCTTTCCTTTTCAGACATTAATGGAACGTCGAATTAGACCATGGATCAACAAGAAAATAATAGAATATATTGGTGAAGAAGAAGCCACACTAGTTGATTTTGTTTGTTCAAAGGTTAATATAATTTTCCTCTGAATAACTTTCTAAACATCTGGGTTTTGTTTCCAGTTTAAAAAGACAATGGCTGGAGAATAACCATTTGAAGATACTACCAGTTTGTAATGTTGACCAGCAGCAAGCAGCCAACACAGATTTAGTGCATGTACCCAATTACAAGACAGCTCCTTTAATACTTACTCACAGTATGCATATACCCAAGGCTCTTTGTAGTCTGGGGCACACTTAACTGGATTTCTGTAGTGAGACCCTCCAGGGCAGCAGATGAGATTTTTGCAGAAACTTCAGATGAATTTAAAAGAGATTTTTTTTTAATATAATTTAAATAGGAAAGTGAATAATAATCAGTATATTATCCCTGTTCACTTCATATTTAATTCAGTTTATTTTACCTTGCCCCATAGGTCTTAATTTTTAGTGTTTTATTGAAAATCCATAACTATTAGAAGCTCTTGGAGGGAAGCAGGAGAATTTGCTTTTTGGATTCAGAAGAGTTACTTTTGGCACCTGAGAAAAATGTGGGAGACACTTTGGGAGTGTGGAATAAGCACGTTAAGTGGATATAAAATGAATGTATTTGAAATATTTAATTATGGTGATACTGATATTTGCATCATTAGATTGCAAATTTGATAGATCATTGAAACGAATGTGGCAGTTGATACTTGCAACAGCTTTGAAACAAGCTGTTTGCAGATTCAGGCAGAAACCACTGGACGGATTTTACATTTGGTTCACTTTTTAAAAAAGGTTTCTTCACAGCCACAGGGCTAGAAACATTTATTTTATTTTTTTAAATAAAAGCCTGGCATCTGGAACACAGTTCTGATAGGAGGTATTAATTTTAGCAAAGTTTTTAATTTATTTGTTTAAACTTTATTAAATTTTATATATAATGCCACCCTGTCCTGGAAAAAGACTTTGAGCTCTGAAAAACAGTTTCAAATATGTTAAAATAAATACCGTCCATTCAAATCTCTAACAAATAAAACAAAGTGAGGGGGATGATTGATACCCACCCACTCACTATTCTCCCCCATCCTCTCCCAGTAGCAGATCCAGGTTGGAGGAGAAGAAATTCCTTCCCCCTCACTCCCCAAATTAGCACAGCCAGGCTACAAGTATAGGAGAAGTTAGTTGAATGAGCCCCTTGTGGCTCGTTGGAGCTAGGCAATGCTGGTGCTTGTCCCACACCTTGACCTCGGTACTAACGCTACTGTGAAAGTAGATGCAGTCTTTAAGGATTCTTAATAACTTGCTGTGGAGAAACAGTGGGTTGCTCGCTATAGCAATTTCAAATTTAGGCTAATTTTTCGGAGATCTTTAATATAAGTTCAGCTCTTTATTTCTCAGTTTGTAGACTGAAACATTTATTTGTTTCAGGTTATGGCTCATAGTTCACCGCAGAGCATATTGGATGATGTTGCCATGGTAAGCTGAAATTGAATATCAATTATCTTCTATTTTTTTCCCCCTCATGCTTCCCCCTGGCCCACTCATACCTCTCAATTCAGATGGGTTGCTTTTGTTGCCTCGTATACATTATGTAGAAGCTAATAATTACAAACTCAGAATTTCTAACTTTGAATTTTGTTGAATCTCTGCCAGTATTCATCAGTTATGGACCCTTTCTCTGCAGCAGTTTGGGTATAGCAATTGACTGCAAACTTAGGATGAAGCACAGGCACATACACCATGATAGCACTATGCAGTCACTGATGATGGACTTTCTTAATTGGGGTTAGTGTAGTATGTTTAATGTTCAGAAGAAAACTGGAAATGGATGTACATTTCCAAAATAGTCATCTTCTAGATTTTACATATGTCAAATAGTCCACTTACAAGTGGACTGGCTCCACATCCTTGCCTTTATGATTTGACATATGTAAAATCTAAAACTGCAAATTTCTTTGATAAAACTGGAGAGAAGGGTTTTGTTCCTTTGGTGGAAAAGGTATCTTGTCAAGCATGCACAAGTCAACTTCTTCCTCCTGGAGAAAGCACCTAGGCAGTTCATATTTGTTTGTTAAACTAGTAACAGTATTGATGCTAGGCAAAATTCATACTGTTCGTTATTTAGATTGTGATAGAGCCCAAAATGTGCTAGGCACTTTCCAAATACAGAGGAATACACGGTTTCTACCTGTGTAGATTCTAGATGGGCAAGCTGTGTTAAGAAATAGATACAGCATACAAGCAAAGTGATCATTGGGGGTTGGGAGGAGGTCACATCTTCAGTTGCATCTTAGTTTGGGATTTTTAAGTTACACATGAAATTCCTCACCCCTAACCACCTCCTACAGTTCAGCTCCATTACAGAGATGGGAGAGGCAAATGCAATTGCAAGCTTCAGTTTGTCGTGACACTATGCCCTCCCAACATTGTCTTCCCCCCCACATAATCAACAATTCATTCATAAGATAAATAAAGGGAAAAGATAAGTAGATGACAGCTATTTTCTTGTAGGTGTTGCAGAAGAAGTGGGTCCTCAGAAGGGATTTAAAGGAGTGGGTAGTGGCCATGTGAGTCAGCTCAGGAAGGGCATCCTATGGAAGGATAGGGAGCAGCATGGAAGAAATTGAGGCAGTTGGAGGAGCAGACAAACAGCATCAAGGTGGTGCAATGGGGCAACAAATGCATGGGAGAATAAGTAGGCAGGGGCAGTGTTACGTAGGGGATGATCGTGAGAAACTTGAAGTTTGATGTAATGAAACAATTCCATTAGAAGAATCCAAAGAAGCAATAGGGAGGTCAGATTCTGACCTTACTGGCTGTGTTTTGTTCACATTAAAAGGGGGCAGATTGGATGTGGGGAAGACCAGAACACAGGTGGCTGTAGTGCTCCGGTTGGGACTAATAGCTTACACAGAGAAAGCTTGGGTTTTGGATATATTGTGTAGGAAAAAGGAAGAGTTGGCAGTGACCTCCAGATTGCAGATCTGTGTTAGGATAGCGGCATGGTCACTTGTGCTGGAGAATGGGACGAGGATAACACTGCTTTGTAATTCAGCCTGTTGGATCATTGTCATGCAGTCATGTATCTGAAACTTAAAATTGCTCGGTTGCTATTCTGTAAAACAACTGTTCATGGTGGAAGTAGTGGTTGGGGAACCATGATACACGGATATTTAATAGTGATAGAACACACAGTGTGAAAGAAAGGTGCCAAGGCAAACTATCTGTGTCGCTGCTTGTATAGCTTGCAGAAATAACCCTTAGCCACAAAATTTGGATCCAGATTACAACATTCCCAAATGGGAATGGCTCAGAAAAACATATTTTGGTTTGGCCCATCCTAAAGATATAGAAGTCAGCCACAAAGTTTAGATATGGATCAGAAGTTTTTACACTTCCACTCCCATCCTCCCGAACTTTAGGGTACAGATCCAGAGTTTCAGTTGGCCCCATCCCTAATTTGTGAATAAAGTATGGTCTTCCCTAGATGACTAAATGTAGCATTGATTACTTGGAGTTACAATAAAAATAAGTACATACAACATGAAGTCAACTTAATGAAATAAGATACCTTGGGTTCACTTCACTTTCAGACTAAAATATGTGATGTGATTGCAATCTGCTCATGCAAATCAGAGGACCCTAACCATACTCGTTAAACTTTATATAATGCCTTACTGCAAAATTCAAAAACTTTTTAGTTTTGTGTACTAGGATCATATCACCCACCATTTGACAATACATACAACTTTTTCCAGGAATGACTTAATATTGCTGCTTAATGATGGAAAATAACTCGATTTATTTTGCTCCCCAGCCGTTTCTTTCCTATGAACACTACCAAAGTAATAAGTTTTTCTGCTAAGTGTAACTGTAGTGTCACTAACTGGAAACCCACCATAACCTAATATCTTTTTTCCCCCACCTGTAGGTACTAGATGAAGAAGCCGAAGTTTTTATAGTAAAAATGTGGAGGCTATTGATATACGAAACAGAAGCCAAGAAAATCGGTCTAGTGAAGTAAAGCACTCTCCTTGCTTTTAGGGTTCCATTTGTTTTTTTGTTTTCCTTTTCCATCATTCAAGAACTTTGAATTTTCTCTGTCCTCGGAGACACTTGTGAGACCTGTATTTTTTTTATGTAGAAAATGTGAAAAAAAAAAAGTCCTCTGCTCTGTTGAGGCCACTCTGCCCCCCCTTGGTTATGGTTATATGAATCCTGCATTGGTTCTCTTTATAATTCACCAGGTACAATTACTGGTATGTTTTATAAGATGCAGCTACTGTACAAGTCTCTGGTGATCTTGTTCGGCAAATCTGTTCCTTGTAAATATTAAAAAGACTCCCTTGTTTTGCAAAATGTTTGCACTTAATGTGGAACTATATCATACAGACCAAGAGAATTGATTTTACTGCAAGCGTATCATCCTCTTCTCTCCCCCCCTTTTAATTTAAAGAACGATCATAATAGAATTGTAATTAGAATTGTAAAAATAGAATAAGTGGATGGAGCAACTTTCTCGGCTTTCACAGTATGTGTGAGAGCGTGCCTGCGACTGTTGATTTGTCCCCCTCATCTGACTTAGGGAGAGGAGTGGCCTTAAGCTTTTCAGTGTATGTGAACCTGCAGGAAAAATGGTGGTTTTGCCAGTTTAGAATTCCTTGTGAAATTGGCCAGAATCCCTCCTGCAGATGCTCAACCGTCCCATACAGGGAGTGCAGATTGCAGGATGCTTCTTATTCTTTGTTAGTTATGATGAGGACAGGACTTCAGTGAGCACTATGTAATGCTTTTTTACCTCAGATGTCTTGTGCACAATTATTTCATTTTAGCCCTTCTCTGCTAGCCCTTCCTACCTCCAAAAACAATCTGACTGATTTTTAAGAAATTACTTTTAAAACACCTTTTTTAGAATTTAGAAGAGAAATTAATATGCCAGTTTAGGACATTTTGGGAAAGAAAAGGTTGAAGGATATAATTAACCATAGCAGTTTATAAAACTACATCATACATTTTCAAACAATGTAGAAGTCTGTTTTTATGTGTACTATCAAACCAGCCCTGGTTTTGTTTTCCTTCATTTTTTGTACTGTAAGCAGTCTGTATTGTCATTGAAAGAGGGTGATTATTTTCCTGCCTTGTCTGTATGGGATTTTTATAAACAAACTGATGCGGTATAAATGATGAGATGTACTGTACACTGCATTTTTTTAATCTCATACCCAGGTAACAAGGCACTGATGTGCGATGAGCCGTCTTGATTGCAGGATGAACGTTTTCCAGGGAGCAAAACTATCTCAAACATTTTTAATTTTTAAACACAATTCTTAATAGAAAACAAATTAAGTACAGCTGTTCAAGTATCTGTGTAACTGTATTTAACTGAAGGATACAGGTTGACCTGTTTAGAAAGCATAACTGTGACCTTGAGTTATTAGATTCTTGCATCTTAAGAGGACATTTGAAAACACTGTTCTTAACAAATGGGATTGTGTAAAGGTTCCGCCATGTAAATATTTCAAATATTAAAAATGTATATATTTGATTTGGGGGCTCAAATTCTTTTGGAGTTTCATGCAGCATGCCATTTTATTGAACATATCTGTTCCTGGTCAGGAACCAGAACAAATGTCCACAAAGGCTTCTATATGGGCTTAACAGAAGTGTGCAGATGTGGTCCTAACTTGCCCTTTTTCATCCCTTTGAGTTTGTATGTTTAAAGTGTGCTTTTCTTTATTTGGCTTGAGATCTAATATTGTTTTATGTTGTGATTTTAGTGGGGTTTTTTTGCACACCCCCCCCACACACTCCAACATCCTCCACACTAGTTTTTGCTCAACATGTATGACTGCCGCTTGATACTACCCCAATGGCACCCTTTTTCCCCCTCCTCCACCACCTTCTTCGGGGGCTCTTCCAGATGCTCGTGAAATTTGAAGTTATGAACTCCAGGGTGGGAGTGAAGAGAGAAGCGGGAGCTGGTTGAACCTAAAAATTCAAGGCCTTATTTCTTCCCTCTAATACAATCTTCCCATCTCTGTCCCTAACGGTACTGTAGCAGAGCAAGTTGAACTGATCTTTAATGCCAAGCAAATGTCACTGAGACACAACTGCCCTCCGCACTTGGTATTTTGCTCAATACCCCAACAAGTTATGAAACTAAAGCTAGATCTCTGCTTAGCAGAACACACTCAGCCAGTAGGGTTGCTCTACATACCTGCCTATTAAATTATGTTCATGAATTTGATGAATGCTTGTGCACTTGCTTCCTAGAGAAACAGTGGAATGAAGGTCTGGGTGGACAAGACTTTAGTAAAATTTAAATTGGAATGTTAAGCAAATATGGATTAATTGGATAAATAGTACTTAGAAGTGTGTAAATTATTGGATTAGTGATTTATTTGGAAATTGGTTTTAAGGAAGTTGAGAATTTATATCACTCATTTATGTTTGGTGGTAGTGAGTGCACAAGATCAGATATCTGCAGGTTCATAACCAATTTTTTCCCCCTTTCAGAATGAAACACTGACTGCAAAGTTTTTATGCTAGTGTTGCCTGTTTCTTGTTGAGCATGTTACTTAAGTTATTAATGTGGTTTACCATTGAGACTAGTTTTACTGAGCTGTTTTCCACCCACTTAGAGGAGGATGATTCTAGTTTTTGTGAATATACAAAGATCAATATCCTCTAGGATGTTCTCTGATTATAGTTGTGTTGTGCTTATGGACTTAAGTTTTTTCCCCTTGGATTCCTGTAAACATATTTATTAAAATGATCAGTTAGTGTTTTGAAAACTTATATTTCTGATGTTTTTAGGCTTTTTAAATCTCAAAATATTAAATGGAATTGACGTCACTAGTACACAGAAAGGAAAAAATGCTATTTGCTGGAATGGATTTCAGAATAAAGTAATCCCTAATAGCGCTGCACAATTCTTAATATAGAATGTCTCTTCCTTAAGTGTTTTTTCTTTCAACACACAGGAACAGGGTTATTTCAAAATGCAGTTACAAAAGAGTTGCTACAGTTGATTGTGTAAAACTATTTTGAGAGACAAGGTGGGTGAGGTAATATCTTTTATTGGACCGACTTCTATTGGTGAGAGAGACAAGCTTTCAAGCTTACTCAGCTCTTCTTCACTTCGCCCACCTTCTCTCTCTAATATCTTGGGACCAACATGGCTACAGCATGTAAACTATTTTGATGGATATTTGACATTCTCTGACCATTCTAAATTATTTTATTCTCTGAACATGTGGAAACTTGGGCTTGTTGAATATATACTATTGACATGTCAGTACAGTGAGGAAGTGGATTAACTATATATTGGTCATGAGATCTTTTGGTTAACTGTCCCATAAACTTTGATGGAATTTTGGTGTGGTGTGCTATAACACCACATCAAGTACTTTGTTATCATGGGATACATTTCACTGTGGTATAAATTAAAGGAAAAATATGTATCTGTGTTTTGGAAGCAATAAGGGGCCCTAATCTTGGATCAGGGCCCCATTGTGCAGGGCACTACAATTTAACTTGTTTTTAAAAAAAAAAAGCTATACAGATGCTATGAACATCCTGAGAATAACCACCAGCATTAATACCAATATACAAATATAGCACAATTTTTCTTGAAATATCAGGTTCATATGCCCACTGAGTGTTGCACAACTGGTGGTGCCAAACAGTAGAACCTTCTTTAATGTAGTGCCTATTAGAGCGCACGTGTGCCCCCTCCTACCCCTTCCCTTGGCATTTCCGAGGTGGAGGCTATATAAGGGGGCATTGTACCCACTACCACCTCAGTTCCTTCCAACTGCTTCACCATACAAAAGTTCTTAGTATAGTTTTTAGTATTAAGGTAGTTTTAAGTATAGATAGGACACGGCCATGAACAACGCATCACGGACCGTGAAATCTGGTCTTGTGTGCTTTTATTCTATACAGATTTCATGGGGGAGACCAGCGTTTCTCAAATTTGGGGGCCCTGACCCAAAAGGACGTTGCAGGGGGGTTGCAAGGTTATTTTAGGAGGAGGAGGGGTCCACGGTATTACCACCCTTACTGAGCTGGGCAGCCGGAAAGCAGTGGCTGTTGGCTGGGCGCCCAGCTCTGAAGACAGTGCCCCACCAGCAGCAGCACAGAAATAAGAGTGGCAACATGCTATATACTATGCCATCCTTACTTCTGCGCTGCTGCTGCTTGCAGCAGTTCTGCCTTCAGAGCTGCACTCCGGGGCCAGCAGCTGCCACACTCCAGCTGCCCAGCTCTGAAGGCAGTGCCGCCAATAGCAACACAGAAGTAAGGGTAGCAGTACTGCAACCCCCTCTACAATAACCTTGCAATCCCCTCCCAACTCCTTTTTGGGTTAGGACCCCTACAATTACAACACTGAAATTTCAGATTTAAATAGCTGAAATGAAATTTATGATTTTTAAAATCCTATGACCATGAAATTGACTGAAATGGACCCAACCTTATGTACTATCTAAAGAGCCCTACCAAATTCAAGGTCCATTTGATGGTGGAACAGCAGAAGCAGCAGCTGGGCTTCATGAGATGAACTCATTAGGTGTCTGGGAGAAGGCTACTCTCCTTTTGGGTGTTCTGCTTACCAGATTTTCACACCCAGAGCATGCAAGGACTGGCGGAACAGACTACAACTGCTGCTTTAAGCAGCTCTTGCTGCTTACACTGTCTTGTTCTGAAGGTTCATGGGATCCAAAGACCAAGAGCCCTGTTTCAGCTCTGGTTACTTCCATATAGCAAGGCTAACTTGCGTAAGGGTTTCAAGTTGTTGGGAGTTTTTGTTGGTCCTGGCTTCTGATCCTTTGATTAAAGCTGTCAAGGCTTCGAAGGCACCGTTGGTAGAAAAGAGCCAACTGCCTGCTAAGGAACCTAGAGCCATTTCGGTTCCAACTGTATTGGTTCTGAAAAAGCTGAGGGGGAAGGTGGCCAGTGTTAGCAGTGACAGATCCTATATGTCCAGCTTATTGGGTCCACCCAATTCTGACATAGCCTCTGTGCTTCTGATTTTGAAACCCAAATCAGTTCTGGGTTCCACTTCAAAGTCCAGAGTTGTCGACCTGAGTATTTCTCTGGTCTGCTACTCTCCAGGCTTATGGCACCAGTTCCATCCTCCACTCCTGTTCCAGGACTATCCTCCGATCCAAAGAGGATGTTAACAGTGGTGACTGATGTGCACCTTCTTGTATCTGAGTGTTCCTTGGATCTGACTGACAGGAAGTTGGTGATGAAGAAACAATCTGCTGCTTCACCTGAAAAGAGACTAAATTTCCTCCGCTTTTGTCCTTTCTCCAGATCCATCTATGCCACCACTTCCTAAGACTCCTATGTGATCTCTAGGGAGATCTTTCTTACCTTTTATCTCTCTCCACCATATGGTTCCGTTGCTGTCTCTGGTGCGGTTCATAATGGATCTGAGGTTGGATCCTACTTAAGAGGAGGACAGAGGAAGAATTAAGAAACTTGATTCATCCTGGAGTATGCCCCATGATCATTTTGCTCCTGTGTGTGTTTCTGCATTCCAGCTACTGGAGAGATTTGCAGCTTTGGTCTTCATGAATTTCTGGATCATCCGCCTTATGGATGGAGAGATGTTGGTGTTTCATCTGATAAGGATCCAGTTAACAGTCCTCTGATCTAGTGCCTCTTGACCCATTGGCAGCTTAGACAGTTGTACTTGATATGCTTTCTAAAGAAAAGGAGACAGCTTTTTTTTTTTTTTTAAGCAGGAACAAATGGATATTGATTTTGAACCTGATTTGTCACCTGATGAGCATGTGAGTGTAGCTTCTGCTTTCTCCCCTTCTGAGGATGCTCAAAAGTTCCATTGTGGCTGTGGAGGAAACAACTCATTGAGTTTTTGACATTCTTGGTGCTACCTCCACAAATAAGGTGACACTTCCTATTCTTGAATAGTCTTTTGCAGCCTGCTAAGACTGGTTATCTCCTGCTTCCTGTCAGCCTATTTCCAAGAAAGCAGACAACAGTATCAGATTACCCCTGAAGGATTTTCTTACTTTCATACACATCCTGTGCCAAATTTCCTGGTTGTGTACTACCAGTAACAGGTTTAGGTCTAGTGGAGCTCACTCTGCTTTCGCTGATAGAAAAGGGAGAAAAATTGATGCACTTGGGAGCTTACTTGTGGTTAATTACCAGGTGATGGTGACCCGTTACCAATTCCACTTGTGGGAAAGCTTGGCTTTCTTTGTCCAAGATTTTCCAGATGATAAAATGCTGGCTTAATGCTATTTTGGTAGGACAGAACATGGGAAAGCATGCCCTCAGAGCATCTTTTGATGTTTCAGACTTTCACCAGAGCACTTACATCCACAGTTAACTTGAGGCATGCTTAACTCCATTCATCTTCTCTGGCTGCAAACACTACAATTAAGGTGAAAGATCATCCCCTTTGAAAGGCAGATATTTTCAGCAATAAGACTGACAAATTGTTGGAAAAATTAAAGGAAATTAGATCCACTGCTTACTCTCTGGGTCTTTAGCCCTGGCTCAGAAAGGACAGTCTACTCCTTTTTGATATTGGAGCAATATTACCCTCAATTGTCTGCTTATTTTTCCTCAAATCTGAGATGTCAGCAACAGCAACCCCCAGCTTCATTTCAAACCCAGCATAAAAAGAGGTCTTTCAGATCTAGACCTAAGATGAAACATCTGCTCCCTTTTCTTTGTCTTCATTGAACACCAGGCCTCAGATTTGATGTGAGAATTGTGAACCAATCAGTGAGCAATCTGCCCAATTCATCAACAAATGGAGGCTGATTGCATCCAATTTACGGGCACTAGAAATTGAGAGGCTATATCATTCAATTTGAAAGACTGTTCCATTTCAGTTCCCCCTACCCTCCTCTTTTCAGGGAACCCTGTCATGAGGCTATTCTACTTGCAAAACTACACAAACTGCTCCAGATAGGAGCAGTCAAGGTGGTTCCCAAATATCTGTGGGGTCAGAGGTTCTATTCAAGATATTTCCTGGTACAGAAAAAAAAAATGGGTGTGTATGTCTGTACAATTTTCTTAAAACTAAAATTAGATGCATCTAGAAGTTCCAATTTTGTATGTTAACCCTGGCCTCTATAATTCTCTTGTTTGCATCTATAGATTGGTTTGCCACTCTCTATTTTAAAGGATGCTTACTTTCATATCTCTGCCTGACATGGTCATTGAAATTACCTGCGTTTCATGGTGGTGGGATGCAATTTCCAGTACAAGGTGCTTGTGTTTGGCCTGTCCACTGGGACCATAGTGCCAAGTGTTTTCTCACAGTGGCTTTCTGTGGTAACAGCGCACATGAGAAAACAAGGTATTTTTGTTTACCCATATTATAGGTTGCCAAAAGCTGCTGCAAGCAAGGATCTGTCACTTCACATCATGTTAACTTTGTCCCTCTTTTCAGCTCTGGGTCTGCTTCTAAATGTCAAAAAAATAAAATCTCTGTCCAACTCAGATAATTCTTTTTATAGGTTCTATAAATAGGTTCTCAATAGCAGGGAAAGCTTTTCTTCCAGAGGACAGATTTCTAAAAGTAGAGCAAGTGGTTTTGCTAATTTGAGCCTGCCAATCCTGAGAAGTTATGCTCTTCCTGGATCTCTTGGGTTTGATGGCAGCTACCACTCAAGTAACTCCATTTGCTCATCTCAGAATGAGACTGATGCAGCATTGGATGTCTCAAATCTACACACCTTACCTGGGCAGTCTTTAAAATGTCCTGTCACCATGGGTCAGGATGTTCTAAATTCGCCATGGTGGTAAATGGAGAGACCAAATGTTTCCAGAGGCAACCTGTTCAGTCCCACTTCGCCATAAGTCATTATAACATCAGATGCATTAAAACATCAGATGGGGAGCCAATTAATGTCAATTTACAATCTGAGATCACTGCATTTCTCAAGAACAGACTTTGCAACAGATGTATTTGAAATTAAGAGCCACTCATTTGCCCCCATACCTTTCCTTCTTTGTATAAAAGGAAAGGTTGTTCAGTTAGTGACGGACAATTCAACTGCTCTATTTTACATGAACAAAAGAGGGGGTCCTCATTCTTTCCAGTTATATGCCAAAGTGGTCAGATTATGGGATGGGTGCATTCTTCATGAGATCTATCCAGTGGCCCTGCATTTAGCAGAGGAGAGCAATGTGCTTAGCAGATTGTCTCAGCAGACACAGTTCAGATTCACAGGTGGTCCTTGAAGGATCAAGTAGCACAAGACATTCTCCTGTTGGGTCTGGCTTGATGTAGATCTGTTTGCTACAAGGATCAATAAAAGGTGTCCTCGCTACTGTTCAAGAGTGGGGAGGGACAGTCAGTCCATCTCGGATGCCTTCCTTCTATATTGGGGAAGGGGTCTTTTGTATGTTCCCCCCCCATCCCTTCCATTAATTCAGAAAGTGGTGACGATTAATCAGGACAGGGCAAAAATGGTATTGATTGCCCCAGTGGTATACAAACTTGCTTAGGTGTTAAACAGTCTTTATATGTGTCTTCCTGTTTCCAGATCTCGTCACAGCAACAAGGCAGGATAGTTCATCTCGATCCTTAGATGGAGAGACTAACTGTTTGGGCTATCAGACTTTGACTAGTCTTGAATAGTTATGATCCACGTTAGTACAGAATATACTGTTTAATTCTAGAAAACTACCTACTAGAAAGTGTTACCATTTAAAATGTCTAGATTTGTTGCTTAGATGCAGGTAAAATCTGATTCTCCAGTTTCAGCTTCCATGTCCTGTACTTTGAAACATTTAATGTACTTAAAATTTGAAAGGTCATCTTATTCTTCAAAAGTTTACCTGGCAGCTATTTCAGCTTATATTTTGGCTGATCGTAGATCTCTCTTTCTACCCTTGTTTAGATAACCCATTTGTAAACTTTCTAACTTCTAACATGTATCCTCCTTTAAGGGATACAGTCCCTTAATCTGACTTTTGTCTATGCTTATGAGGCTACCTTTTGAGCTTCTGGTGAAATGTTCCTTATTTGTCTATTAAAGTGGTCTCCTATTGCTATAACATGAGGGTGTGCAATTCATTCACCCTTCTGGTTGATGGCTGACTTGCCATTTACAAATTTTCATAAAGATGAGGTGGTTCTGAGACCTGATCCCAGGCTTTTACCAAAACTATTATCTGAGGTTCATATCCATCAGAAAATAAATTTACCATTTCCCCCAAAAACCTCATGCTAATTAAGGGGAATCTGCGTTACATACTTTAGATGTTAGAATGGGTCTCGGATAGTATTAAAATTGAAATCAGAGTTTTAGTTCATCTAGATTTTTTTGTTTCCTATGTTAAGAAAAATAAGGCTCAGAATAGCCTTGCCGTGGGAATGTTTGGAAATGCTGATGTAAGGGGAAGGCAGTGCACATGTGGTCTAAGGAGCACTTCTTGGAGAAGGGTTTACTGTTAGGTACCACCAAGAAGTGCCACATCCATGGGTGTAAATATGTAGTGTCTTCTCAACTTGGGTTCCAAGTAACCTTCATTTTTTATTGGTATGTATAATGAAATGAAGGGGAACCACAAATAAGATGCTTAGCTTCATTGCACATAAATGTCAAGGAAGGTCCTGTTTTGTTGGATTTTCATTGCAGCAGTCTGATGGCATTAAGCAGATAAATGGTTTCTTTGAAGAGATTACTTTACAGGAACTCTATACTATCATTCCTGAAGTATTCAAAGGTTCTACTTTATGCAGCTGAGCCATTCCTTTCAGATGCTATATTATACTTACAGCTGGGCATCTTCAGCCCACTGTTCATTAGTAACTGTTTCAACATTGCAGAGTCTACTCTCCTGAAGACTTTCTGGAGCTGATACACGTCTGATGTGGATAAGTGAAGGTGTGACACTGCTACCCGAGAATGTCTTCTCTACTAACCTTACAGCTGTAGCTGAACCCTCTAAGTCAATCTGGAATCCAGGGTTGAAGATTCTTTGGCAAGTCTGTGCTTTGGGGTAGTTGATACTGTCAGTCTCTCCTTTTGTATTGCTAATTTATGGCTTTTTTTTCCTCCTCGGTCCCTCTTCCACCACCTCCAAACACTACAAATTAGAAATACCAGTGATTCTATTCAATACTAGCTCATTTTTTTTATTGCCGTAATGGGGAGAGAAGAGGATGCCAGCTTCCGTTCTCACTGATGGGATCCTTTTCTTCTGATATATGCACATTCCCATTAATGGGAGTTAAACACATGAAATTAGGAGATATTAAAACCTCATTTAAAAAAAATTGAGATGGCAAACATTTACTCTTGGGGCAATATTTTGTATTTTTGTAAATTTCTGCTTCCAATTTTCAGGTGTCTAAGCTGAGTTACTACATTTCACTAAGAAACTTCATGCTTTTAATTTCTTGGAATGAAACAGCTATTGAATATTCAAGTCTTTCTGAACCATTTTAGCTTGCTTTCATGTCTTCCAGTGAACTGCAAGTATTGAGATATTAAACTATCAAGATTTGGGAAAGCTTTTAATATTGCAAGATTAGAAATGCTTCATGTTTATGGTGCCCCACCTTTTCTTTAAAAAGGGGAAAACTGACACTAATGCCATGTAGGCATATTTAGTAGTGTTTGCTCTCTTTAGTTTCTCTGTGGGAGGACTAGAACTCTGCTTCAGAAATGCCTTAAACAGTTCACTGTCTCACCGTAAGGACCAGAAGGATTTCTCCCTAATTATAGCTTAAATAAAGGTGGATACCTTACTGTTTGCAATCTTGCATGGTCTGGTAGACTGAGCTCAGGGCCTTACAGCCAGGAACTCTTGAATTGTTGTAAAGCCTTTGCTGACACAGCTCCCTTAGTGACCTTAAGCCTCTTGCTTAACCTCTGAGTCAGATTCATCCCTGCTGTAACTCCATTAATTTCAAGAGTTAGACCATGGATGAATTTGGCCCTCTTCCCCATTTTACAGATGAGGAAAATATTTAACTTTGTATACTGGTGTCATAAAGACAGATTAATACTTGCTATTTTCATTCAGCTATCAACTTACTTTAGGTGGCATAATTTTGGACCATGTAATTGACACTTGAGGTGAAATCCTGGCTTTTTTGAAGTCCGAGGTAGTTTTGCCATTGACCTCAAGCGGGCCAGGATTTCACCTTTGTGTATGAAGGGGTAGGATTTGTCAAATGGGGCAAGTTATGACTTAGCAGGCAGACTTGTAAAGTTGTCAATGTAAAGATATGCTAAGGGGTCTACCACCTTGGAATCTAAGTGTCAATAATATGAGCAGCAGAAATGTCCAATGAGGTGTCTTCTCTGTGTTGGTTTTCATGTTGATAATAGGGCTGTTGATTAATTGCAGTTAACTCACGCGATTAACTCAATTAATCTTGATTAAAAAATTAATTGAGATTAATTGCTGTTTTAATCGCACTGTTAAACCATAGAATATCAATTGAAATTTAATATTTTTGAATTTCCTACATTTTCAAATATATTGATTTAAATTACAACACAGAATACAAAGCGTACAGTGCTCACTTTATATTATTTTGATTACAAATATTTGCACTGTAAAAATGAGAAGAAATTGTTTTTTCAATTCACCTCATACAAGTACTGTGGTGCAATCTCTAGTGTGAAAGTGCAATTTACTAATGTTGATTTTTTTTCTAAAATTGCACTCAAAAACAAAACAGTGTAAAACTTTAGAGCCTACAAGCCCACTCGGTCCTACTTCTTGTTCAGCCAATTGCTAAGAGAAACAAGTTTGTTTACATTTACAGGAGATAATGCTGCCTGTTTCTTATTTACAGTATAACCCGAAAGTGAGAACAGGTGTTTGCAGGCACTTTTGTAGTTGTCATTGCAAGGTATTTGCGTGCCAGATATGCTACACATTCATATGCCCCTTTGTTTTGTCCACCTTTCCAGAGGACATGCTTCCATGCTGATGATGCTCGTTAAAAAAATGCATTAATTAAATTTGTGACTGAACTCCTTGGGGGAGAATTGTATGCCTCTTGCTCTGTTTTACCCAAATTCTGCCATATATTTTGTTATAGCAGTCTTAGATGATGATGACACAGCATGTTGTTCGTTTTAAGAACACATTCACTGCAGATCTGACAAAACACAAAGAAGGTACCAATGTGAGATTTCTAAAGATAGCTACAGCACTCAATCCAAGGTCTAAGAATCTGAAGCGCCTTCCAAAATCTGAGAGGGACGAAGTGTGGAGCTTGCTTTCAGAAGTCTTAAAAGAGCAATACTCCAATGCAGAAACTACGGAATCCGAACCACCAAAAAAGAAAATCAACCTTCTGCAGCTGGCATCTGACTCAGATGATGAAAATGAACATGTTGGTCCAAACTGCTGTGGATCGTTATTGAGCAGAACCTGTCCTCAACATGGACGCATGTCCTCTGGAATGGTGGTTGAAGCATGAAGGGACATATGAATCTTTAGCGCATCTGGCACATAAATATCTTGCGATGTGGGCTAAAACTGTGCCATGTGAATGCCTGTTCTCACTTTTAGAATCAGAGAATCTCAGGGTTGGAAGGGACCTCAGGAGGTCATCTAGTCCAACCCCCTGCTCAAAGCAGGACCAACCCCAACTAAATCATCCCAGCCAAGGCTTTGTCAAGCCTGACCTTAAAAACCTCTAAGGAAGGCGATTCCACCACCTCCCTAGGTAACCCATTCCAGTGCTTCACCACCCTACTAGTGAAAAAGTTTTTCCTAATATCCAACCTAAACCTCCCCCTCTGCAACTTGAGACCATTACTCCTTGTTCTGTCATCTTCTACCACTGAGAACAGTCTAGATCCATCCTCTTTGGAACCCCCTTTCAGGTAGTTGAAAGCAGCTATCAAATCCCCCCTCATTCTTCTCTTCTGCAGACTAAACAATCCCAGTTCCCTCAGCCTCTCATAAGTCATGTGCTCCATCCCCCTAATCATTTTTGTTGCCCTCCGCTGGACTCTTTCCTATTTATCCACATCCTTCTTGTAGTGTGAGGCCCAAAACTGGACACAGTACTCCAAATGAGGCCTCACCAGTGCCGAATAGAGGGGAATAATCACGTCCCTCCATCTGCTGGAAATGCCCCACTTATACAACCCAAAATGCCATTAGCCTTCTTGGCAACAAGGGCACACTGTTGACTCATAGGGTACATCCACACTACCCACCCGATTCGGCAGGTAGCGATCGATCTTCTGGGATCGATTTATCGCGTCTCATGTAGATGCAATAAATCGATCCCAGAAGCGCTCCCTGTCAACTCCAGAACTCCAGCTCGGTGCGAGGAGTAAGCGGAGTCGACAGGGGAGCCAGCCTGCACCGCATGGACCCACAGTAAGTACTTGTAATTCGATCTAAGATACGTCGACTTCAGCTACGCAATTCTCGTAGCTGAAGTTGTGTATCTTAGATCGACCCCGCCCCCCCCCCCCCCCCCCCCCCCCCCGCAGTGTGGACCAGGCCATATTCAGCTTTTCGTCCACTGTAACCCCTAGGTCCTTTTCTGCAGAACTGCTGCCCAGCCATTCGGTCCCTAGTCTGTAGCAGTGCATGGGATTCTTCCGTCCTAAGTGCAGGACTCTGCACTTGTCCTTGTTGAGCCTCATCATATTTCTTTTGGCCCAATCCTCTAATTTGTCTAGGTCCCTCTGTATCCTATCCCTACCCTCCAGCGTATCAACCACTCCTCCCAGTTTAGTGTCATCTGCAAACTTGCTAAGGATACAGTCCACACCATCCTCCAGATCGTTAATGAAGATATTGAATAAAACCGGCCCCAGCACCGACCCTTGGGGCACTCCACTTGATACCGGCTGCCAATTAGACATGGAGCCATTGATCACTACCTGTTGAGCCCGACCATCTAGCCAGTTTTCTATCCACCTTACCATCCTTTCATCCAGCCTATACTTCTTTAACTTGCTGGCAAGAATACTGTGGGAGACTGTATCAAAAGCTTTGCTAAAGTCAAGAAATAGCACATCCACTGCTTTCCCCTCATCCACAGAGCCAGTTATCTCATCATAGAAGGCAATTGGGTTAGTCAGGCATGACTTGCCCTTGGTGAATCCATGCTGACTGTTCCTGATAACTTTCCTCTCCTTTAAGTGGTTCAGAATTGATTCCTTGAGGACCTGTTCCATGATTTTTCCAGGGACTGAGGTGAGACTGACTGGCCTGTAGTTCCCCGGATCTTTCTTCCTTCCCTTTTTTAAAGATGGGCACTACATTAGCTTTTTTTCCAGTCATCCGGGACCTCCCCCGATTGCCATGATTTTTCAAAGATTTTAGGTGACATTGTAAACAAGAAGCGGGCAGCATTATCTCCTGCAAATGTAAACAAACATCTTTGCGCGATTGGCTGAACAAGAAGTAGAACTGAGTGAACTTGTAGGCTCTAAAGTTTTACATTGTTTTATATTTGAATGCAGTTATTTTTTGTACATAATTCTACATTTATAAGTTCAACTTTCATGATAGAGATTGCACTACAGTACTTGTATGAGGTGAATTGAAAAATACTTTTTTTTACAGTGCAAATATTTGTAATAAAAAATATAAAGTGAGCACTTTACACTTCGTATTCTGTGTTGTAATTGAAATCAATATCTTTGAAAATGTAGAAAACATCCAAAAATATTTAAATGAAGGGTATTCTATTGTTTAACAGCATGATTAATCGTGCGATTAACTTTTTTAATCGCATGACAGCCCTAGTTGATAACCTTATTGATTAGCCTTATTTTTACAGGCACTAGTTTGACTCAATTTGTCTCACAATTTATGACTGACTATTGTACTGTAAAACACTCAGCACGTCCACACAACCCATAGAAAGCTGACACATGTACCAAAGTATAAATCGGATTTAATTTTGGCTGATTTATAGTGGCTACTCAGCCTTGTTCGCTTAACTTCAGTTTGAAAATATGCTGTTTGAAGGAATTTGTGGTGGTCTGATTTGAATTCTCTCATTTAGATAACCATTTGTACCTCCCAGCACTAGTGAGTTAAACAGTGAAATACAGAATCCTTCCCAATGTAAAATTCAAGGTTGTCCAAAATGTCTACACTAGATTTTAAAGAAATCTCATTTATCTTTTAGGGTGTATAGCTATCTCAAATAGGGTTTTTGGCATTTTGAAATTGGAATTCAGGATCATCCTTCAAATATAATAGATAAGGTAAGTTCGTCCATTTCAACCCTGAATTTACCTCCATCCCCACAAAGTCCCAATTATTGTACTCTTACTAAAGCAGGCTTACTGCCTTTATACTAAGCTTAGATTTTTTTACATTGATTTTTTAAAAAAATGTTAAAGTGAGGAGTAACTTCTTTATACCCCTCAATTTGGGGAATACAGTAACTCCTCACTTAAAGTTGTCCTGGTTAACATTCTTTCGTTGCTGATCAATTAGGGAACATGCTCATTTAAAGTTGTGCAATGCTCCCTTATGATGTTGTTTGGCAGCTGCCTGCTTTGTCCACTGCTTGCAGGAAGAGCAGCCCATTGGAGCTAGCTGGTGGGGGCTTGGAACCAGGGTGGACCGGCAGCCCCCCTATCAGCTCCCTGTTCCCCTAAGTTCCCAGTTGCTGGCAGTTCACTGTCCCTCCCACCACTGCCTTGTGCTGCTCCTGCCCTCTGCCTTGGAGCTGCTCCTGGGAGCCTCCTGCTTGCTGTGTGTGTGGGGGGGGGGAGAGGGGAAAGAGGGGTGCTAATGTCAGGGTGTCCCTCTTCCCCCCTGCACCCCGCTTACCCCATCTTCCATAGAGCAGGGGACACACGACAAGGCTCGGGACAGAGGGAGCTTCCTGGCAGCAGCTGCTATCTCAGCTTCCTGATTAACTTAAAAAGGCAGTGTATTTAGAGTGGGGTCAGCGTACTTAAAGAAGCAATGCACATCTCTCTCTCTCACACACACAGGGTGTGCGTGCGTCGCCCTGTCTGCCATGCTGTCTCCCCTCCCTCCATTCTTGCTGCCTTGTAGAGTGTGAGGGTACATTAACGAGTTAAGCTTTGAGGGCTCAGCCAATTATTAGTTCATCATTTAGCAGTAAGACATCCTCTATGAAATATCCACAAGGACTCCTCATTGTTTTTTTTTATCCCACCCTGACTTCACCACCTCAACCAAGCTTCACAATCATCCTTGCTGTGTACCAGTATTACATTGTTTAAAACTTATACTGTGTATGTGTATATGTATATAAAAAATAGTCTTTTGTCTGGTGAAAAAAATTTCCCTGGAACCTAACCCCTCCTCCACCATTTACATTAATTCTTATGGGGAAACTGGATTTGCTTAATATAGTTTTGATTAAAGTTGCATTTTTTAGGAACATAACTACAACGTTAAGCGAGGAGTTACTGTATTTTAAGTCAGTCAGATGATGAGTCATATATAGGGCAATGGCTCTCTGTTCTTGAAGCATTCCCCTCCTCTAGTCCTCCCTCCACCTGGTAACTGATCAAACAGGACAAGCTCATTACTACTTATTTACAACAGAAAGATGAAGAACACGGCTATGTAGACTGCCATCTGTTTTTTATGAGTTATTTAAAGGCAGCACGGAGACTAACTTGTGGCATACCAACTACCAAACACCTTTTTTATATTCAGAGTACCCCACTGAACCATCATACCTTGGTAGGAAAAAGCGAAGACACTGTGAGGCAGTAGCCTATATCAATCCAAAGGAAACCCTCCAGCAGCTCCTAACTTGAACACTGCACAGATGCAACTACCCTGGTCAAACAGAGAAGCCTGTCAGGCCCACAAAGCACAACCTCAGCACTCAAGGCCCAACAGCAACTTATTGGAGGTGAAATTTTTCATATTAGTTCACTAAAATGGCAACACCAAGAAAAGTTGATTTGAGAGCTAGACTCACTTTGCAGAGTAACACTCAGGCAAAGTTTCAGATAAAATAGATATGCCTGTTTTGCACATTTTGTCCACTCAGTTTCTTCCTACAATTTTAAGATCTAGTCCATCTCTCAGTAATTGCAGGATTGTTGCTTATATTGAGTGTTTTGTTTACTTAAATTCTGAATATCTTAAACAGGCTTCCCAGTTCTGTTGGAGATTGTTCTAGTCTAACTGATGTTCAAGGCTTTCCAATTTTTCTCAATGGTAATTTTTTTTAACCCCTGTCTGAGCCTGTCTTCCTCTGAGGAGTTTGTCTTGCTTTATCCCTTTTGTCTTGAGTCTTGACAGTGCCTTTGACAGTGTAGTGGAACTAGGGAAGAGTGCTAACATTTGAGTGACTTGGGCCTTTTTCCTATGACCGGTTGGGTGGGATGATTTTTAGTGATCCCATATTTAGGGTAAGTAGACCAGAAATGACATCTGTGAAGCTGGGCTATGGTCTATTTGCTGAATCTGCAGCAGCCTTTCTGGTTTTCTGCCAAACTTGGATTTGTGCTAAGAAAAAAACCATGCCCAAATCTTAATTTACTTGCTGCTTTCCTTTGACTGTGCTACTTCATGCTGCTTGATGTCAACTATGAGCCTGAAGGATTTCAGGGTGAGAAATTTCTCTATAGGCGGTGGGAGGTTTCTCACTTTCCAATTATCTTACCTTTTCATCCTGCTATCAACTTAGTTATTTTTAGAACACTTCCACCAAGTGACTCAAGGACATGCTCTCCTACGAGCCTCCATGGTAGTACTTTTACTGCGCATCATGTGAGAGCCTAAAGCTGTAGCGTAGCTGGGGGGAGCAGCGGGAGTGGCTGCTCCCCCACTGAGCAGCAGTGGTGCCTTTTTTGTGCTGATGCCTTTTGCTCCTATGCTGCAGCCAGAGCGGAGCTTTTTTGTGTGTGTGTGCGTGCGTGCGTGCGTGCGCGCTCCTGGTGCTTTTTGCTCCCCGTGCCTTTTTAAAGCTCCGCTCCCTGTGCTCTAAACCTGGCTATGCCACTGGCCTAAAGTCTTCTACCTTATTAACAGTTGGGGGCTAGGGTTATGCTTTCTCTAAAATCGAGGTGAATAAAAAGCCCGTGTTGTTCAAGAACTGGCAACTGAGACTCTTTTCTGTAAGGAGGATGCTACATATGCACCCCAAGGTTTTTAGCATAACGATCTACTTGTTGAAAGCCAAGTCCTTCCTGCTATTTTTAGTAGTAATATCTAAAGTTGTTTAGCAGGTACCTATGACTAGATCCAGAGGTGCCACTAGTGGAGGTGCCTGTGTGAGGAAAAGGTCCAACTAGTTTACAACGGCGGACGGAGCATACATCACAGCGGAGCTGATTCCACCTCCAGGGCTAAACCTTTCCTCAGGTGCTATTGCCCAGCTTTTTCCTGGTCGGGTAGGTGCAGCCCGAGGCTGACTGATCATCACCCTCCATAGCAAATTCCAATTCGCCGCCCCGCCCCGGTGCTGCTCGGCTCGGCTCGGCTCGGCACAGGGCGGCGGGTTGCCGGACGGGACGCGAGGGAATGTCGGTGCTTGTGCAGTTGCTGGGGCTGCCCCGGCCCGTTTCCCTGACCTCCTACCCAGCGGCACGACAGGCGCGCGCCGCCCTCCGGCTGCTCCCGCGGGCTCTGGCGGGCGGGGGTCACGGCCCGAGCTGTTCGCCCTCGGGCAGCCGGACCCCGCCCCGTTACTGGCGCGGGGCTCACCGGAGCAGCGACACGGAAGCGGAAGTGAGGTCATGGGTGGGGGGCGGGGCCTGGGCCGGAAGTAGTTGGGTCCGGATGCTCGGAGGGGAAGCAAGTAACCAGCGGCGGTGAGTGGCGGTGAGTGGTGGGGGAGGGGGTCGCGTGCTCCGAGGGGTCTGGAGTCTCGGGTGACACCGGGCTGGGGGCGCCTTGTACGGGCCCGGACCCTGCTCGCTGAGCGCTGCTGGGTTCCGGGAGCCGCTCACCCCGCAGGGCCTAGGGAGGGGCAGCAGCGCCGATAGGAGGCCCGCGGCCAGAGAGGCGGGGGTTGAAGGGACGGACACGGGCTCCTCCTCCCAGTGCTTCCTTTCCCCGCACGCGCGTCGATTGTTTGTGTTACCCGAGCCCAGCCCAGCCCAGCCCAGCCCTGACCCAGGACCCCCCTGTGCCAGGCGCTGCCCAGGCGCGGAACAGAAAGATGGTGCCTGCCCCCAAAGAGCTTTACAATCTAAGGAGCTGTGAGGGTCGCTGCTGGGCAGGTTGGAGGCGCTGGTGCTGCTGCCCCTCCTATAGCCAGGGTGTAACTCTGACCTCTTTAACGCGCACCAAATGTTCTTACACGTCAAACAAACAAAAGCATCAAGCATCAAAAAAGTGGCAAGGATCACTTATACGGGAAGGGTTTCGCTTAGGGGGAAGAATCATATGTATCTATTTTTATCTTCTTTAGACTTCAATAAAAATTCCTCAGAGCAGCAGCTGCTTGAAATTGCATCACACCTGCTGTAAGGTGCGCTCACCTTTTAAGCATCTGACTTGAAAGTGGAGGGAAAATTTTAATTCATTAATGTGAGGCCTAAGCATTTAGCCCTTATTCTATAGTTTTCTGGACTTTACTATGTAGAAGCCGGTTTAGTAGTGTGGTTGATGGAGGGTTTGAGTTATGCTTGCTCTTGAAACAAAATTTAGAATTATGCGGTAAGAACTGATGTTTGTGGATTGTGAAACAGTCCAGTACCACAGTGACAGTCAATTCTGCCAGCATTAAAATGATCAAAGGGAGGGAGGAGGTTCCTTTCTAGCAAATTCTTACAAAGTGGCTGACCAATTGGCCACAGCCATTGATGGAAACAGAATTTGTCCTGAAGAAGAGTGTAGCAGGGATTCCTGGGTCCTTTTAATATATGGATTTATATTGCACTAATCATTGACATATCTAGGATATAGAACAGGAGTACTTGTGGCACTCCTGTTCTTTTTGTGGCACTCCTTTTTGCTGACACAGACTAACACGGCTGCTACTCTGAAACATATGTATTTCCTGTAATTTAGCTTTAGCCTACAGCTGTTTTGTTAACTTTGGGACTGTCGTCTTATTGGTCAACACTAGTTTCTTTTGCACTCAAAGTGAAGAGATCCAGATCTCCGTAACTGGAGGACCTGAGTTTAGTGCTTGCCTCTGATTCTGAGGAGTGCTGCAGAGACAGATCTACTGGGTTTTCAAAGAAGAGTGTCTTATTGTTGGGATTTTGTGCATTTCTAATAATGAGGCGTCTGCTAAGCATTGCACCTCTCAAATACTACTTTATGGTTACAAACCCCCTTTCATAGGACTTAAAAGGACCTCCTTCGCAGTCTGTCTATGCCTCTTCTAAATCGACGGGTCACCAAGCAGTGATGTGTAGTTCCAAGCCCTGCCGTTGCTTCCACGGCATTGTTAGATATATATCTGCAACTTCAGGAAATAAGAAGTCTTAAGAATGTAACCGAATTCCACATTGCATTACTCTTCTGAGGGATGACTTCTTTGTTAGATGCATGTTGTGGTAATTACTGTAAAGTGGGGTTAAGAGGACCACAGTGAATTGGACTTACAAGAAACTAAACTAAAGCATTGAGCAGACCAAGTTATAGGGAGGAGTGAAACCGGGTGACTTGTTTAATGCTGTTTCACAGTGTAGGGTTAAGAATCCAATGAATTCTTCCACAGCTAGTGTCATGCTAGGCCAAACAGTGGGATTATTGAAGTTACCAGATCATATCAGATGTTCACTGTCCTCTAAGTGACAATAGCCAATTCAGTCCTGCAGGTTCCTTCATTGTGAATAGTGGGAGAAGGGAGGGTATTGACCACATCTGTCTACCCACTGATCTTACCGCTGGGGCTGAAACTGCCAGGAAATGTCACTGCTGATAGCATTGCTCAGAAACCCTTGTCAGACTGCTGCTGGTGGTAAAGTAATACCTCTAAATTCTAGATCAACACTGAAGTTATAATACTAGCAATTAAAACAAAATCCCAGTTCAAGTAATTTGTTAAATAATGCAAGGTTTACCTTACCTTACTTTTAGACTGAGAAATACTTTTACAAGATAAGTTTGCTCACTTTAAGGAAAGATTGAAATGTCTAATTATAGCAAAATTGCTTTGTCACATTTAGAAGAAACATACAATACTGCTAAACAGATGATGTCCTGTTAAGAAGTTTGTAACAGACTCTGGAGTGTTTGGTAATTAGAACAATTGCCTTCTGGTTGGGTGAAATACTTTCCTTTCTGTTCCTAATTTAAAGAGACAATTGACTTAATAGTGTTACAAAGAAACACGTTTGTTTGCACATTACTAATAACTTAGATGATTAAATGTAAAAAAAAAATTAAAATTAAATTTACCATGACTATAACTCACTGCTCTGTTTACTTTTTTGCATTTTGACGAGGAAAATAGTTTTGCTTATACTCGTTCACTTTTAGGTTCTTCTCAGTACTGTAATATTTTGGCTTCAAACATTTTAGGGTCATAGATTCCAAGGCCAGAAGGGACCATTGTTGTTATCTAGTCTGGCATCTTGTATAACAGAGGAGCCATAGAACTTCCCCAAAATAATTCTTAAAGCATCTTTTAGAAAACCATCCCATTTTGATTTAAAAATTGAGAGTGATGGAGAATCCACCACAACCCTTGGTAAATTGTTCCAATGGTTAGTTACTCTCTCTGTTAAAAAAATGTCTTATTTCTAGGGCCCTACCAAGTTAATAACCATGAAAAATGCATTGTGGACAGTGAAATCTGGCCTCCCCTGTGAAATCTGGCTAGTCTAGGAGTGGGGCAAGGCTGGGGGTGCCCCATCCAAGGATTCCTATCCAGCTGCTAATCTTGGCCAGGCTGGGGAGGGGCGGGACTTTCTCATCCCCTGCAAGGGCCCGGGCCCCTGCCCCTCCCCTACTCCAGCCAGGGGAGGGTCTTTGAGGTGGATTTGACCTGGGAACAGCCCTGCCTTGCCCCTCCCCCCCACTCTGGGCCCAGTACTCAAGGCCTAAAGAGTCCTTGGGCTGGCTAGGGGATGGGGGGTGGGGTACAGACCACAGCACACTCTGACCATGAGGCCCAGGTGGTCGCCCACCCAGAAGGCCAGCCCTGCCTCCCAAAAATTATGGCCCCCCATAGCCTGTGACACCCCCCCCACACACACACACACAGTAGTTTTGTGACACCCAGTTTTGGGTCGGGATCCCCAGGGTTACAACAGGGTGAAATTTCACATGTAAACATCTGAAACTGTGAAACTGACTATTTTAAAAATCTTATGACCATGAAATTGACCAACATGGACTGTGGCTTGGTAGGGCCCTACTTATTTCCAGTCTGAATTTGGCTAGCTTCAACTTCCAACCATTGGATTGTGTTATACCTTTCTTTGCTAGATTGAAGAACTCATTATTAAATATTTGTTTCCCACCTAGGTACTTATGGGCTGTGATCAGGTCATTCCTTAGCCTTCTCTTCGTTAGATTGAACTGTATGTATGTCATGTTTTCTAATCCTTCTGTTCTTCTCATAACCTTCTCCAATTCATCAACATCCTTCTTGAATTGTGGGCACCAGAACTGGACACAGTATTTCAGCAGCAGGCAGTCACACTTGTGCCAAATATAGAGGTAACATAATCTCTCTGCTCCTACCCAAGACTCCCTTATTTATGCATCCAAGGATTGTATTAGCTGTTTTGGCTACAGTGTCGGAATGGCAGCTCATGTCCAGCTCATTATCCACAATTCCTAAATCTTGTTTAGAGTCACTGCTTCCCAGGATGGAATCCCCCATCCTGTAAGTATGGCCTACGTTCTTTCTTCCTAGATGTATACATTTACACTTAGCCGCCTCATGTTTGTTTGCGCCCAGTTTACCTAGCAATCCAGATCACGCTGTATTGGTGACTTGTCCTCTTCTTATTTACCACTCCCCCAATTTTTGTATCATCTGCCAATTGTATTAGTGATTTCTTCCAGGTCATTAATAAAAGTGTTAAATAGCGTAGGGCCAAGAGCAGGTCGCTGTGGGACACCACTAGAAACACCTGGTCAATGATGATTTCCTGTTTATAATTATATTTTGAGAGCTATCAGGCAGTTTTTAATCCATTTAATGTGTCTCATGTTAATGTTATCATTTTGTTTTTGTAATCAAAATGTTGTGCAGTACCAAATCAAATGCCTTACAGAAGTCTAAGTCTGTTACATCAACACCATTACCAACCAAATTTATAATCTCATCAAAAGATATCAAGTTAGTTTGACAGGATCTATTTTCCATAAACCCATGTTGATTAGCGTTAGTTATACTACCCTGTTTTATTTCTTTATCAATCAAGTTCCATGTCAGCCACTCCATTATCTTGACCAGGATCAGTGTCAGACTGACAGACCTCTAATTACCCAGGTCATCCTATTTACCCTTTTTAAATATTGGCACAACATTAGCTTACTTCCACTCTTCTGGAACTTCCCCGATGTTCCAAAGTTTATTGAAAATCAACATTAATGGTCCAGGTAGCTTCTCAGCCTGCTCTTTTAAAACTTAAATATATCTGAGCCTGCTGATTAAAAAAAAAAAAGCCAGACTTTAGTAGTTGCTGGTTAATAATGGAATGGAAAGAGTGTTATCCTATGTTGAGACTACATCATCTGGGTTTTGTTTGTTTGTTTTTCCCCACATGCAGAACAGACATGTTCAATAAATATTTCTGCCTTTTCTGCATTATTCTACCATTTCCAACGAGTAATGAACCATAACATTGTTAGGATTCTTTTTCTTCCTAATATAATTAGAAAACTCCTTCTTATTGTCCTTAACTCTGCTGGACATAATTTCTCCTTGTGTCCCTTTGCTTCCCTTATACATTTTCTACAATTCCTTGCCTCTGATTTATATTCATTACTGTCAATGTCCCCTTTCTTCCATTCATTATATATATATTTTATAGCTGCCTTCACTTCTAAACCAGGTGGGTTTTTTAACCTACCGTATATACTCGATCATAAGCCGGTTCATGTATAAGCTGACCCCTCCCCCAAGATGGATAAGTAAAAATGGAAAATTTTTATGACCCATTCATAAGCTGACCCTATAATTTGGGGGCTGGCAAACTTTGGCTCCTGGGCCATAAGGCTAAGCCGCTGGTGGACCAAGGCGGTTTGTTTACCTTGAGTGTCCGCAGGCACGGAGATAAACCTAGGTAAACAAAGTGTCTCGTCCTCCCAGCTGCTTACCCTGACGGGCCGGGACAGCAACTGGTGGGGCAATTTTTTTTTTTTTGGGGGGGGGGGGAGAATTGGGGGGCCAGGTGAGTAACCCCTGTGACCACCCTCCCACATGACCCCACCTCTAGCCCAGGACCCCCACACTCTCCCCATCCCATCCCATCCCTTCCCACCTTAGCTGGGGTGAGCCAGGGGAGGATGTCTCTGGCCTGGCCGCAGCCTGCTCCGGCGGGCTGGGCAGCGCGACCGCAGCCTGCTCCGGTGGGCTGGGCAGGCGGCAAGGCTGCAGCCTGCTCTGGCAAGTGGTTCATTTCAGGTTATGTTCATTTGTTTTTAAAGCAATTTTATTTTAATTTGTTGCTAAAAACTTTTGAAGCATTTGTATTGGATTTAGATTTTATTAAAGTTTGTTTTTATGAGTTTGACCCAGATTAGATGGTGCCCTTTTATTATGGATTCCTTGCTACTCTTTGCTTTTCTTTGATACTTTGTATCACTATTGATGTCACGTTCAGGTCTTTCTAAGTGCACCCCATCTCGTGTTCGGTCTTTTGTCCTTATCTGTCTCGGAGTGGAATCTTGCGATGGTTAGACTGGGACTTAGTACACTATACCAACCTCTTATTGCCCAGCAGGTCCAAGTGGGCTTTGGCCACCTGCATTTCTTCCCTTCAGGAACCTGTGATCAGTAATATTGACCAAGAGCCTTCTTAAAGCCAAGTATTTTTATTTAGTAGCTTGAACAAAGCATTAGGCCTGGTCTGCACTACATAGTTAGGTTGGGTCTGTGGGGAGAAGAGGCTCTGCAGGCACACCTCCGATCCAGCTGTAGAAACATCAACATCTATGAGTAGATTTCTGGGGGCATGTAGGAGAAGAGCTACAAGAGGGACCAGCCGCAGTACCATGTGAAAGCCAAAGACTTGCACCAGAAGGCAAGGGAGGCCAGCGATCGATCTGGTGCAGAGCCACAGACCTTCTACTTTTACGAAGAGCTCCGTGCCTTCAGCAGAGACCCCACCACCACCTCCAAGAGCCCCGTGGATGCTTCGGAGGAGCCCAAGTCACAAGCCCCTGCCATGAACAGCAAGGAGGAGGAAGTGGACAAGGAAGAGGAGGAAGAATATGGGGGAGAGGCAACTGGGGTATCTATCTGTGAGAGCCAGGACATGTGTTTTACTTCACCACAGTCCAGCCAGTCCCGACAGTCGAGCACAGGCGATCCTGATGTAGAGGAAGGAACCTCTGGTAAGTACGTGGTTTGCTTGAAATTACAGGGATGGAACCCCCAAAGTAGCAGGACAAATCTGTTGATTTACTCTTTTTACTTGTGCTAGAAGAGGTAGTGAAACAACCAAGAGAGGTAGAGTTGCTGTCTACGTTTCATTTCCCTCTAGAGTTAGGCACAGAGGGCTGTGTGAAGCAGTTTGTTTACATGCACCGGGAGGTCCTGTGAATCCCGCATAGACATCTTGATTAAACTTTCGTGGGGGTAGTCTGCAATCCTTTGCCGAAGGGTTCTGGGGAGGGCTGCCTTATTTCTTCCACTGCAGTAGGATGCTTTCCCAAGCCACTCAGCAATTGCTTCAGTGAGCAAAAGAGCAAGGCCAGGCAGAGCACACTACAGCTACACATGCCACTCTGGCTCGCTGTTAAAACAGTCTTTCAAAGCCTCACTGAGCCATATAGCTGCAAGAGCTCTGCATTGAGCACTTCTTATAGCCCTCGTATCTGGCTGTTCAGATTCAGCAGACAGCTGCTCCATCTCCGCCCTCCACCCCAGCGGAAACGTCCCCCCCTTGGCTTCACAGATGTTATGCAGAATGCATCAGGCAGCTATTGCCATTGGGATATTTTTTTTCACTGAGGTCCAGTCTCATAAGTAAACAATGCCAGTGACCCATCAAACGGCTAAAAGCACATTCAACTGTCATTCCGCACCTGTTGAGCCTGTAATTGAAGTGTTCCTTGGTGCTGTCGAGGTGGCCGGTGTATGGCTTCATGAGCCATGGGGGAAAGGGGTAGGCTGAGTCTCCCAGGATCACAATTGGCATTTCAACTCCCCCAGTGGTAATCCGCCGGTCGGGAAAGAAAGTCCCTGCTTGCATCTTTCTGAACGGCCGTGTTCTTAAATGTGCTCGCATCATGCACCTTCCCTGACCAGCCACATTGATGTTGGTAAAGCATCCCTGGTGATCCACCAGCACTTGCATAACCATACAAAAGTAGTCCCCTCTATTGATATACTCTGTGGCAAAGTGGTCTGGTGCTATAGGGATGCGTGTGCCATCCGTCACCCCACTCCAGTTCGGGAAGCCCTTTGCTGCCAAACGATCCATTACGTCCTGCAGATTGCCCAGAGTCACAGTCCTCTGTAGCAGGCACTTAAGGGCCCTGTACACTTGCATCAAAACAGCCCCCGCGGTGGGTATCCCAACTCCAAATTGATTCCCAGCTGACCTATAGCAATCGGCATTGCAAGTTTCCACAGTGCAATCACCACTTGCTTCTCAGCTGTTAGTGCAGCTCTCATTTTGGTCTTCCTGTGCTGAAGGGCTAGGGCGAGTTTGGCATGCAAATCCAGGAATGTGGCCTTGTGCATCCAAAAGTTCTGCAGCCTCTGCTTGTCATCCCAAACTTGCATGCCAATGCGATCCCACCAGTCAGTGCTTGTTTCTTGAGCCCAGAACCAATATTCAACCATTTGCAGCTGCTCCCTGAATGCTGCCAACAACCTTGAATTGTTTCTTTCTATGTCCCACAGCAATCAAGCCTCCAAGGAATTGTCCTGTCCCCTGTGGCATCTCTTGCAGCTCTGCAAATACTGCAGGATTAGGCAGCCCATTCTTGCAAAGCTCATCACAATAGTGCAGAGCTGTGTAGGATCCATGCTTCTGTCACAGATGGCAAACAGCAAGGAGGGACGTGGGGATTTTTGAAGAGAGGCACTAAATATTATGGGGTGGAGAACACTGCATTATGGGAAGTTGAATCCATGCTCCCAGTCACCCCTGCATGACTCATTTTTGTCCCACGAGACATTGCAGAAACTTCCCAAAACACCATGTGCTGGATGGTGGTGAATTGCCCAGTGGGATAGCTACTCAGGGTGCATTGCACTCTGCATTGATACAAGCACTCCTGGTGAGGATGCACACCGCTGACACAAGGTGGTAGGGTGGACTTTGTAATAAGTGCGGGGACTGTATGCTGCCATAATGTAGGTCGACATAATTTTGTAGTGGAGAGATGACCCTGGAGGAAAAGATTTTAAAACCAAAAGCCTAGGGGCACATTAGGGTTTGTCTCCATTAGCTCAGTGGTTTGAGCATTGGCCTGCTAAACCCAGGGTTGTGAGTTCAGTCCTTGAGGAGGCCATTTAGAGATCTGGGGCAAAAATTGAGGATTGGTCCTGCTTTGAGCAGGGGGTTGGACTAGATGACCTCCTAAGGTCCCTTCCAACCCTGAGATTCTATGATTTAAAAAGCTACAGTGGCACAGCTAGATACTACCCTTGCTGATGGGAGGGAGGGGTTCTCCTGTCATTATAGTTAATCCACCTCTCCGAGTGGTGGTATAGGTTAATGGACAAATTCTTCCATCGACCTAGCTCTGTCTATGCTGGGGGCTAGGTCTGCGTGGAACATTCACACCCCTGAGAGACGCAGCTATGCTAATGTATGTTCCCAATGTATACCAACCCTCAGTTAGGCTATGTCTATACTAGAGATCTTACAGCAACACAACTGTACCACTGCAGCTGCGCCTCTAAGGTCTCCCGTGTAGCCGCTCTATGCTGACGGGAGAGAGCTCTCCTGTCGGCATAATTAAACCACCCCCAACGAGCGGTGGTAGCGATGTCGGTGACACAGCGTCTCCCGCTGACATAGCGCTGTCCACACCAGCACATTTGTCAGTGAAACTTGTGTCACTCAGGAGGGTGTATTTCTCATACCCCTCCCGATAGAAGTTTTACTGACAAAAGTGCTAGTGTAGACATAGCCTTAGTGCAATGGTCTCCAACCATTTTATGCCCAAGATCACTTTTTGAATCTAAGAGCAACCCAGGATCTGCCCCGCCCCGTCCCCAAAGCCCTGCCCTGCTCACTCCATATTCCCCCCTCTGTCGCTCGCTCTCCCCCACCCTCACTCACTCTCACCGGGCTGGGGTAGGGAGTTGGGGTTCAGGAGGGGGTGCAGGCTCTGGGCTGGGGTCAAGGGGTTCGCAGTGTGGGAGGGGGCTCTGGGTTGAGCCTGGGGCAGGGAGTTGGTGTTCAGGAGGGGGGATTGGGGTGCAAACCCTAGGAGGGAGTTTGGGTGCAGGAGGGGGCTCCAGGCTGGGGCAGTGTGTTGGGGTGCAGGAGGGGGTATAGGGTGCTGGCTCTGGTAAGGGGCTGGGGGTTGGGGTGCAGGAACGTGTTTGGGGTGCTGGCTCTGGGAGGGGGTGCAGGAGGGGGCTTGGGGTGCAGAAGGGGGTATGGGGTGCTGGCTCCAGGAGGGGGTTGGGGTGCAGGAGGGGATTTGGGGTACTGGCTCTGGGAGGAAGCTCAGGGTGGGGCTCGGGGTGCAGGATCGGGTATGGGGTGCTGGCTCCGGGAGGGGGTTCAGGGATGTGGGTTGGGGTGCGGCCTCCCACTGGGCAGCACTTACCTCCGGCAGCTCGCGGTTGGCGGTGGGCGCAGCGAGGCTAAGGCAGGTTCCCTGCCTACCCCGGCCCTACACCGCTCCTGGAAGGGGCCAACATACCCCTTGGGGTGGGGAGCATGTGGCTCCGCGCACTGGGAGATCCTCTAGGATCGACCAGTCAATCATGATCGACCGTTTGTTGACCACTGCCTTAGATGGACTTAGCTCTTACTTTACTAGAGCAGGCTGGAGCCATTAAAGCTGATCACTCTGGCATTGTCTCTTAATGACCATTAAGTGGAAGTCATTATTAGAAAGAGTTTCCTGTCTCTTTCCTGAGGTGGATAGACTCTGCTAACGAGACAGACCTCTAAGGAGCAATATCAATTTCCATGTATGGTATGGAAATACTCAGCTAGTGAGAGATCCACAGCATCCCCACATTTGTCACTTGGTTTTCTCTAAAACTCGTACTGAATTATTTTCCTGTGTCCTGGCTTTTACAGTCCCATTTCCTGCCTCTAGTACTTAGCTGTTGGGTGGAGATGGGGGAGGGAGAGATTCATTCATATATCTTATTGGTTTTACATTAGAGCTTGCATAGATTTTAAGTAATAACTGGGGATGCCACATGTATATTATGCATGGCACATTTGAGTAAATGTGCCCAAGTGCTATCCGTTCGGGGGTGTGAATATGCCTTTAATACCTGAAGGCCTGCTGAAGGTTTTTGTGCTTAGTAATTGAATGGAAATATTGTTCTCTGTAACTCCAGGCAACTGCCAGAGCATTAAAGATACTAAATGCTACATGTCAAACTTCAGTTTTTCAAATGTCAAGATTTAAAACTATAAATCTGCATCCAGAAGCTGAGAGATCTCCAACCTGAGAATGAGTGAGCCAAGAGTGAAGAATCCTGCATCTGGTTTACCATTACTTGGCTGTGGGGTATGGTGTGAGGTAATGAGGCTAAGGAAAGTTATAGGAGGATGTTCTGCGGTCTAATTAAAAATACAAGTATATCATTTACATTGTGAACAAATGTGCAATGAATGTTTGCATAATTGCACAAGGTGGGATAAAGAATTTATCCTCTTTCTGAATACCTTCTAGAATCCTAAACTTAGCACTTCTTTTGTTTCCCCTCATGGCTGACTAACTTTTCTGATAATTTTTTATTTTTGGAAAATCCCCGTCGGGTCGATTTTAATGAAAATGTAGCATGGTTGTACATCACCAAAGAGAAGCAGGGGGGATGGTTATCCTTGGTCTACATGAGTTATGAAAGGTTGTTGTTTTAAAAAAAAAGAGTTGGTGAATATGGAATCTTAACACATCTGCTTTTCCTTGCAGTGTCTCAAGAGGAAAGATCTGTTTTGTGTAGCAATAATTGGTTTCCACAGAGCTGTCCCAATGACAGAGCTATCTGCACACCTACCTCAGTTCCAGCATGGGCAGCTGACAGAAAACTTCCCTGACAACCACCTGAGCAATACTGTAAGTAACAAATTACTTCATCAGGCAATCAGCTTGCAAACATCTAGAAGATAATAAGGTGATAAGTAACAGTTAACATGGATTCGTCAAGAGTAAATTGTGTCAAACCAACCTAATAGCTTTCTTTGAGAGGGTAACAAACCTTGGGTATGGGAGGAAGCGGTAGATGTAGTATATCTTGACTATAGTAAGGCTTTTGCTATTGTCTCACACGTTATGATAAACAAAGTAGGGAAATACAAACTAGATGGAACTACTATAAAGTAGGTGCATAACTGGTTGGGAAACCATTCCCAGAGAGTAGTTATCAGTGGTTCACAGTCATGCTGGAAGGGCATAATGAGTGGGGTCCCCGAGAGATCAGTTCTGGATCCGGTTCTGTTCAATATCTTCATTAGTGATTTAGATAATGGCATAGAGAGTACACTTATAAAGTTTGCGGACGATACCAAGCTGGGAAGGGTTGGAAGTGCTTTGAAGGATAGGATTAAAATTCAAAATGATCTGGAGAAATGGTCTGAAGTAAATAGAATGAAATTCAATAAGGACAAATGCAAAGTACTCCACTTAGGAAGGAACAATCAGTGGCACACATACAAAATGGGAAATGACTGCCTAGGAAGGAGTATTGCAGAAAGGGATCTGGGGGCCATAGTGGATCACAAGCTAAATATGAGTCAACAGTGTAACACTGTTGCAAAAGAAGCAAACATTGCTCTGGGGTATATTAGCAGGAGTGTTGTAAGCAAGATACAAAAAGTAATTCTTCTGCTCTACTGTGCACTGATTAGGCCGCAGCTGGAGCATTGCATCCAGTTCTGGGTGCCCCATTTCAGGAAAGATGTGGACAAACTGGAGAAAATCCAGAGAACAACATAAAAAATGATTAAAGGTTTAGAAAACATGACCTGTGAGGAAAGATTGAAAAAATTATTTGTTTAGTCTGGAGAAGAGAGGACCGAGATGGGACATAACCGTTTTCAAGTACATAAAAGGTTATTACAAGGAGGAGGGTGAAAAATTGTTCTCATTAACTTCAGAGGATGAACAAGAAGCAAATGGCTTAAATTGCAGCAGGGGAGATTTAGGTTGGCTATTAGGGAAAACTTCCTATTAGGGTGCTTAAGCACTGGAACAGATTGCCTAGGGAGGTTGTGGAATCTCCGTCATTGGAGGTTTTTAAGAACAGGTGAGACAAACACCTGTCAGGAAAGGTCTAGTTATGGAAAGATCTGTTAGGGAAAGGGTGTTATAAAATTTGAGGACTGCTAATCGAAACTAAATCCCTTTTTGTTGGGGGGGAAAATTGATATACTCACTCCACAAGTTAGTTTGTTCCTCATGAGAATTGTCTTTTTAATGTTAAAAATGTGAGAAGTATCTGAGATTTTAAAAATTATTCATGTCAGTTTTCTCGCTTAAAAAAATTGGAAAACTGGAAATGCAATGCCAGACTGATTTGTAGAGTTTTTTCCAGCTTTAATAATGGTAGATCCTGCTCATCATAGTGTAGTGAATGTAAACAGCATAAAGACTGGTTTCAGAATAATTTTCATGGGGCTTTCATGCAACAAGTGTCATATTGTCACCATCTTCAGTAATAGTGTAAGAAGTTGCAATTGTTACAAACTTTGGGCTGTCTGCTTTCAGATGCTCATGCCTCGACAGTATCTACATCCAAGGAAAAAAATAGGCCCTTCAATTTGTGTAATTTCAGTTTATGTAGAAGACTAATCCATGCTGTTGGACAAAAGCAACATCAATTTTAACAACTTGTCCTGTTTTGGAGTTCCTAATATTGCCTTATATTAGGGCTGTGGATTAATCGCAGTTAACTCACACAATTAACTCAAAAAATTAATTGCGTTTAAATAAATTAATCACAGTTAATTACACTGTTAAACAATAGAATACCAATTGAAATTTATTAACTATTTTGGATGCTTTTCTACATTTTCAAATATATTGATTTAAATTACAACACAAAATACAAAGCGTACAGTGCTCACTTTATATTATTTTTATTACAGATATTTGCACTGTAAAAATGATAAACAAATTCACCGTGTACAAGTACCATAATGCAATCTCTTTATTGTGAAAGTGCAATTTACAAGTGTAGATTTTTTTTTGTTACATAACTGAACTCAAAAACAAAACAATGTCAAACTTTAGAGCCTACAAGTCGACTCAGTCCTACTTCTTATTCAGCCAATCGCTAACACAAACAAGCAGGGTGGATAAAAATCAATGATTTAAAATAATAATAATTAAAAACTGATTTTTTTATTTAAATTGGATTTTTTAGATAAAATGCTTATTTATGAAAAAACCTATCTAAAGATAGTTTTAATTAAGATACATTATAGCTCAAAGATATCTCATCATGGAATAGGGATTATAAATTCTAATTCTATAGTATGAGACAATATATTCATGTAATGTTTAAGAAAAGTTTTGTAAATGAGTTCCAATAGTTCATGGACCCCATTTTATGGAGTTGCAGGGTCTTCTGTATAGATTATTTAGGTTAATCTTTCTATCTACCCAATGGGACTCAGCGCTCAGTCTAAAAGATACCGTCAGAGATGCTTAGTTTTGCAGTTCTCAAACTGTGGATTTGTGTCTCCAGAGACAACATGCTTGTTAACAGCAAAAATGTTTTTAAATAAATAAATAATATATAGAGGTGAGAAATAACAGACCTCAACCCTATTGTCCCTGTGCAAATTTGTGTACACTGAGTCAATCCCTTCCTCTCTCTAAAAGTGCAACGTTTCAAAAAGTTCAATGAATAGAAGACTGTTGGGGGCGGAATAGATCTGGACAAGGAGAAGAAATCTGGAGATAAATGTGCGAAGGGAGGGACAGGCAGTAGAAACATAAGTGAAACTGTCTGAGCAGCATATTCCAGAAGTCTTGAGGTCTTTCTGAGTGTAGCCTTCATTGATTTGAGATCTACCATACCATTCTCTAACTAGAAGGGAAAACCTATAATGGCAGCAGGCCGTAAAGGAGACCCAATTTGGGAATAAGAACCATTCAAGAAATATATGTTTGATGATGATGTTTTAAAGAAAGTCACGCCAGTGAACTGGTGGAGGTCACTTAAGCACTTGGATTCAGAGACTGTTGAAGTGATGATTCTCACTTTTACAGCAGTAGCTTCTTCTGCCGGTGTAGAAAGAATATTTTCTTTCTTTGGACTAATTCATTCCAAATTGAGAAATCGTTTGGGACTTGAAAAAGCAGGAGAGCTTGTTTTTCTTTTCCAGATTTTGAACAAACAGGAAAATGAAGGTGAAGATGACTGAGTTAGCTGCAGAAGCCTATATTTTAAGTTTCTCAAGTTTAACTTTAAGAGAACCTTTAAGTTTCTCTTAAATTTCTCTTAAGCTAACATAGTCGATCTAATTTTTTTATTTCATTTAACAATTTTAGTTAAAAACAATTTTAACAAAAACAAACCTGATTTTAAAAAACTTTAATGTTTAACTACATTCAAAAATTCATATACTTGTTTTGTTAAAATATTATATGTTTTCTATTGAAGAAAATAATCCAGAATACATAATGTTATTTTAGTTAAATAAAACAATTTAAATGTCTGTCTGGTGATGTTCTCCTCCTAATACTGCATGGCAAGAAAATCCTCCAAATATTAATGATTAACCTGTTGAATTGGAGATAGTTCACCTCCCAATGACTTCATAAATGTCTACTTCAATTACCTTTGGTAAATGAAGTAACTGATCATTCATTTTCTGATATAGCTGTAACACTAATATGAAAAGTTTTCAAAATAAATCACTTAAAAATGTATAGTATATACCTTCTAAAAATGAAACCTACATCCATCTCTGAGTTGTGAAGAATATGTATTAAGGTTATAACAACAAACAAGAATGCACTTTTATGTAGAAATTCATGATTAAATCGAGTCTTCCTGACTAGTGATTCAGCCAATCACTCAGACAAACAAGTTTGTTTACATTTACAGGAGATAATGCTGCCAGCTTCTTATTTACAAAGTCACCTGAAAGTGAGAACAGGCTTGCATGGCACTTTTGTAGCCGGCATTGCAAGGTTTAAGTGCTAGATATGCTAAACATTTGTATGCTCCTTTATGCTTTGGCTACCGTTCCAGAGGACATGCTTCCATGCTAATGATGCTTGTTTAAAAAAAAAAAATGCGTTCATTAAATTTTGACTGAACTCATTGGGGGTGAATATTATGTCTTCTGCTCTGTTTTACCCTCATTCTGCCATGTATTTCATATTATAGCTGTCTCAGATGATGACCCAACGCATGTTGTTCGTTTTAAGAACACTTTCACTGCAGATTTGACAAAACGCAAAGAAGGTACCAATGTGAGATTTCTAAAGATAGCTACAGCACTCAAACCAAGGTTTAAGAATCTGAAGCACCTTCCAAAATCTGAAAGGGACGAGGTGTGGAGCATGCTTTCAGAAGTCTTAAAAGAGCAACACTTCGATGTGGAAACTACAGAATCTGAGACATCAAAAAAGAAAATCAGCCTTCTGCTGGTCGTATCTGACTCAGATGATGAAAGTGAACGTGCGTCGGTCTGCAATGCTTTGGATCGTTATCGAGCAGAACCCACCTTCAGCATGGACACATGTCCTCTGGAATGGTGGTTGAAGATGAAGGGACATATGAATCGTTAGCGCATTTGGCATGTAAATATTTTGCAATGCTGGCTACAACAGTGCCATGAGAATGCCTGTTCTCATTTTCAGGTGACATTGTAAACAACAAGCGAGCAACATTATCTCCTGCAAATTGTAACCAAACTTGTTTGGCTGAGTGACTGGCTGAACAAGAAGTAGTATTGAGTGGACTTGTAGGCTCTAAAGTTTTACATTGTTTTATTTTTGAATGCAGTTATTTTTTGTACATAATTCTACATTTGTAAATTCAACTTTCATGATTAAGAGATTGCATTACAGTACTTGTATGAGGTGAATTGAAAAATACTATTTTTGTTTTGTTTTTTACAGTGCCAATATTTGTAATCAAAAATAAATATAAAGTGAACACTGTAGACTTTGTATTCCGTGTTGTAATTGAAATCAATATATTTGAAAATATAGAAAACACCCAAAAATATTTAAATAAATGGTATTCTATTGTTTAACAGAGCGATTAATCGCAATTAATTTTTTTAATCACTTGACAGCCCTACTTTATATGTTTCCATTCTATCCACAGTTTTCATGCAGTGTATTGTAAGTGCTGTCGTTTAGGTCCTTGCTGCTGAAACTATATGACAGTAAATAGTACAGTGTACATTCCCCACTCCACAGCCTCCTTGGCTTAGCATAGGGTATGTCTACACTGGAAACTTCAAAGCGCTGCCTCTGGAATGCTCCCGCAGCAGTGCTTTGAAGTGCGAGTGTGGTCGCGCGTGAGTGCTGGGAGAGAGCTCCTGGTAATCCACCTCAACGAGGGGATTAGCTCCGAGCGCTGGGAGTGCGGCTCCCACGCTCGGAGCCTGTCTACACTAGCGCTTTAAAGCGCTCAGACTTGCCGCGCTCAGGGGGGATGATTTTTCACCCCTCTGAGCCAGTAAGTTAGAGTGCTGTAAAATGTAAGTGTAGACATACCCATACAGAACACACGTGGCAAACAGATGCTTATGAAAATGGGATTACTTATCTTGCAGAATGACAACAGCGAGAGGCGACGCCATGATAATAGTGAGCGAAGGCGCAATGACAACCCCGAATCAGAGACTAATGGGCAGCCACAGAATAGCACGCACCTAGTGGTGGAACAGGACGAAGAAGATGAGGAGTTGACGTTGAAATATGGGGCAAAGCATGTCATTATGCTCTTTGCACCTGTCACACTTTGCATGGTGGTAGTTGTTGCAACCATCAAGTCTGTCAGCTTTTATACACGCAAGGATGGACAGCTGTATGTATCAAACCTATTTTTTTTTATTGTCTTTGTTGGTTTGGGTCTTCTGGGGATCCTTTCCTTTACTATGTGTCTGCACATCTTCAAGTGCCTATGTTATACAATGACCTTTCCTCCAGCCCAAGCCCTGGTTTGATTCTGGTCCTTCTGGAGTCCAGCAGCCCTACTTTCAGCATTGTTCCCAGCTCCTGTGAGCCTGGAGACTGATCCAGACTGGCTTTTCCTACCAGATCAGCCCAATTTTTCTTGTGCATGCATAAGTTAAAGGACTTACCATGGTGAAACCGGAAGTTTCTCTTCGCTTCTTTACCAGTAATTGCAACTCTTCCTTGTAGAAGAACCTCTCTCAAGATAATTTGTTCACGATTACTTTCATCTGAATTTTGGCCTTTGACTGAATAGTTGTGCCTCTTGTGTGATGTTTATGTGATATGGACTTAATTCTGAGCACAGGCCATGAAAGTTGCACTCCATTAGAAATTAAAGCTTCATTAGTGATGAAAAATGAGAGCTTAATGAACATCCATATGTATGCTGGGTTCAGGTTTGTTTATGTTGCTTGTTGACAAAGAAATAAATACATTAGCAAGAGCTGTCCAGAAATTTTCCAACTAAATTTTTCAATTTCAACAGATCTGCATTGTCCAATGGAAAAACATTTTGTGGAAACATGTTGAATTTAACAAAAATTCATTTTTGAAAGAAAAAAAAACGGACACAACTTTTTGATAATGTCAGAACATGTTTGGTTTGTGGCTTCAAAATAAATATTGCAAAAAAATTAAAATTTTTAAAATGTTAAGATCAGAATGAAACATACAGGCCTTCACAACTCGTAAAGCGGTGAGGGCCATATTACTCCAAAGAAAACAGCTGAGGGCCAAAAACCCCCAGCCCTGCGGAAACACCCCCTTCCCACCCGCGCCACCCACCCCACGGAAACAACCCCTCCTTCCCCAGCGCTGGGGTGTGGAAGCCTGTAGAGGGGGAAAGAAACAGCGCGCATAGGGTGATCAGATCACAGCAGTAAAATAGGACCCGCCCCCTCCCCGCTCGGCCCCACCATCACACCTCTCTTCACTCCCCCAGGGGTCACTATATTACTGCACACAACAGTCAATCAATGCAGTTGTAGATAAATCTCTGCATTATGCATTTTTGTAGAACCTTTATATGACTTTGTATTGAACCTTGGTAATATGTTATAGCAGGCCCCTAAGGTAGTATAATTAAGGTAAAAGAAAAATGTCTTTTTGCTAGAAGTAGAATAAGATCTTCCCCCCACTTTGTATTTAATGCCCTGTTGAATGAATGAGGTGTGAATGAGGAAGGCATGGAAGGCAGGCACCTCCAGACAGCTGCAACCCTTGGAGAGGGGATGGGAACCAGACCAAGGACAATCAAACTTGTCAAGTGGGCTGACTAGAGAAGAGCAGACATACTGATGGCCTCAGGGGTTAGAAGTAAGCACCTTCCTTTGGGAACAATCTCTTTGCAGCATTGGGACAACCCTCACTCCCCAGCCTGCCACTGGCCTCTTCACCAGCACAGCCAGCCGTTGGCTTGCCCCACCCCGCCGCTTGCCTACTTGCCGCCCCCCCCCCCCCCCCCCCGCAGGCCGCACAGTGAGCCCACCTACTCACACCCTCCCCCCCTCTGTGGGCCGCACAGTGAGCCCACATGGGCCGCATGTTGTGCAGGCCTGCATTATGTGATCTGAAATTACTGTTTTTGAATTTCATTGATTTAGGAAGTCTTAAAATTTTAGTTTTGTTCTGTTTTTGGAACAGATCTTTTTAACTCATGGAATTTCCCACAGAACAGAAAATCTACCGTAATTCCTCCCCTGCACTACTCCTTTTTATCTTCAGGTTGCGTTTTATTGAATATCCACTAGATGGTGTATGTACAAAGGCCCAAATGTACTTAGTGTGACCTAATTCACATTTACTTGCATGCTATAAATCAGAAGTTCTCAAACTTCATTGCATGCGACCCCCTTCTGACAACAAAAATTACTACATGACCCCAGGAGTTGGGATTGAAGCCTGAGTCCGCCCGAGCCCCACTGCCCCGGTTGGGGGGACCAAAGCTGAAGCCCAAGGGCTCAGTCCCAGGCAGGGGGCCTGTAACCTGAGCCCTGCCACACAGGTCTGAAGCCTGAGGGCTTTGGCCCCGGGCACCAGCAAGTCTAACACCAGCCCCGGTGACCCCGTTAAAATGGGGTCGCGACCTACTTTGGGGTCCCAACCTACAGTCTGAGAACTGCTGCTATAAATAAAATAGTTTTTAAATGTTGGTTGCTCTCTTACTAAGCAGAAAATAACTCTTATTTTTGTAACTTTGATTTGAAAGATAAGTACTGAGATGTCAAGAGGGAGATCGGCTTTAAACATCTACGTACTGATCCTGAGCTTTTATCTAGAAAACATTTATCTGGAATATGTATTGGAATTTCATTTCTTTTTTTGGTCTGTATTGTAGTATCTACACTCCGTTCACTGAAGATACAGACACCGTGGGACAGAGAGCCCTGAACTCTATTCTCAATGCTGCCATCATGATCAGTGTCATCATTGTCATGACCATACTCCTGGTTGTGCTTTACAAATACAGGTGCTATAAGGTGAGCACAAATGCAGTTAACCTTGGTAATTAATCCTGCTAACCTTCTTTTATTATCTGAAATGTATTATCAGGGAAAGCCCAATCGTGATTAACTAAACTGGCAGCACCAGTTGTGGATGTTCACTGCTTTAGTTTTTGGAGCTTTGTTCCCCATATTGGGAGGGGAATGGACAATTTATTTTATCAGATAGTGCATAGTCTTTCATGGAGTAAAAGTGGACGAGGCATGATCTTGACATCGCCAATAACAGCAATTTTTGTGTGTGACAGTATGTCATCTGAGATCAGGACTCAAAAATACATAATGGTATTATTGATGGGAGCTCAAACTTAATCTAGATGAGGGTCACATCAACTTGCTAGAATCTACGGTCACCATATGTCAAAGCTCCATGTTAAAGCTGTGGGTGTGGGCCACTTTTGGCAGTGATTGTGTTTTTTTCTTTAATGCTCAATAAAGCGGGATGTGGAATAACAAAATGATGTACTGTCTTTTAGTCAGACCCTTGAATATCTGTGTTTTACAGTCACAGAATTTGCTATCAAATTCACTCCTTGCCTCAAAATTTAGTTCCAGCTTCTGTGATTTTGGGGGGGGGGAGTTTCTAACCTACATGGATGCAATGAAAAAAAGCCTTTTAAAATGTCGCCACATTGTGATCGATGCAGTGACATCTGCCTGAGTCTGTAGACGCTCTGGAACAAGATTTATGAGTTGTTAAGTTCCCCATTTATCACAATGGGGTATTGACTCAAAAACCTAACAATGATCGTTTAAAATAGATATTTAAATTATTTCACTGCTGATCATTTTAGTAGAAGCAGCCAACTGATGTGCTTAAACCCACAATCCCAAACTGTCTCTTGGGCCTCTCCAGATGCCAGAAGCCTCACCTATGCTTACCAAGCTGCCAAAACTTCTAGCTTCCCCTTGGCCATTTCTACAGTGCAGTTGTGCACTGTCATTACAAAAATCTTTGGCACGTCAGAAAGTGAATATGTAGACTGCATAAAACTAAATTTAATGGCAAAATAAATATTTGAGCTTTGGTAGTGATTGTATTTATTTTTATATTTACTTCCTGAAAAATGTTGAATTTTTGAATTTTAATGAAGCTAACACAGTATCTCCAGGTCGCTGCACTGAAGTGCTGCAAAATTCAGGCACCCAGTTGCTGAACATAAATCTAATTTTCTGCTGGATATGTAGAGAATCACTGTTAGTTTACATTTCAGTGAACAGAAACAAACTTCTAGCAAAAGAATATTTGACATCCCGAATGGTGGCAGTATGCTATCTACTTTGCTCATTTGTAGTGCCTTTCATTCAGGCATTATGTCTGGGAAAATGCCTTTGAGGTAGGGAAAGTATTGTCCCAATTTTCCAACTGGAGAAATTGAGGCCCAAATGTGAAGTGTCTTGCATGGGGTTACAGAACAAATCAATAGTAGAGCTGGTCCTGATTTCAGATTCTGACTCTAACCACCAGAAATCGTGCCTTTTCAGCTTGTCCAAGTAGCTTTTCTTATTCTTTCATGTATTTTTATTTTTGCCTTAATTCCCCCATATTTTTATTCTGTCTAAGCAAATTCTTTTACTGCCAGAGCTCCAGATTTAATTCCCTGTATTTTGCAAACCTTGGCAATTCACTTTTATTCAGGTTTTAGCAGGCAAGCTGACGCTGTACCAACAAATCAGTTAGTGTGGGAGCCATTGTCAGGTGAGACATGGGAATGTTTTAATCAAAAGTCTAGAAACTTGCCATGACATGTTATGAAATATGTTGTATAACACTTGTCTTTCACATGAAGTGTGTTGAGAAATTTCTATGGAAAAAGGACAGGTGGTTTTGAAAACCATTTAATGTTTGAAAAGCCATGTAATGTGAAGAACACACATTACTGGTGTGGAAAGTGTTGTGATACCTAACTGAAACAATTAGGTGCATCAGTGAGGCTACTCACGGTAGTTAAGCGCATGTAAGTGTTGCAGGATTGGGACCTTAGAGCAGTGGATCTCAACCTTTCCAGACTACTGTATCTCCTTCAGGAGTCTAATTTGTCTTGCGTACCCCCCAAGTTTCACCTCACTTAAAAACTGCTTGCTTACAAAATCAGACATTAAAAATACAAAAGTGTCACAGCGTACTATTACTGAAAAATTGCTCACTGTCTCATTTTTACCATATAATTATAAAATAAATCAATTGAAATATAAGTATTGTACTTAAATTTCAGTGTATAGTATAAAGAGCAGTATAAGCAAGTCATTGTCTGTATGAAAGTTTAGTTTGTACTGACTTCGATAGTGCTTTTTATGTAGCCTGTTGTTAGAGTGACCAGATGAGAAGACCCGAAAATTGGGACTTCCCACCCCGAAGTTGTTGAGCAAAAAAAAAAAAAAACGGAAGAAGACCGGAAATCGGGACAAAAGGCGTCCCGACCGACGATCGATCAGGACGCGGTCCAAATGATCAAAAATAGGGACGGTCCCGATTTTATCGGGACGTCTGGTCACTCTACCTGTTGTAAAGTAGGCAAATATCTAGGTTAGTTGATGTACCCCCTAGAAGACCTCTGTGTATCCTTGGTTGAGAACCACTGCCTTAGAGTTATGCACTTTTTGTCATGTGTTCAGTAGAGCAGACCTGCTCTTTGCTAGAATGGGACATTAGTATTCAGGCACACTGTACCTCCAGGTCTCTTCTCTTCCTAGGCAGTGGGACAGTTTTCTTTGGGGTTTTCTTATTCCTAATGTGTCTTTCTTTTAACAATAAAGTTATGTCATCTTGTCCATCAAAGTGAGACCTGAAACAATTTTATTTTTAAAAACAAAATCCACTCTTTCACTCTATCAGAATGTATGTGTAGCCTTACACATTATTTGTAAAGCTGATCCAACAACTTCAGAGTTCTTCCCCTTGTAACAGTTGATGGTGACAGAAATTTGACGTCTTCCCTGCCAACAGCATTTAAAAACAGAATGCTTAATGCAAAGGAGAAAGCTGCACAGTCTTTATTTTTTGAGAAGGCTCTATCTGATATACAGAGGCGAACCTGTGAGGTTACCCAGGCTTGCCAACAAGTCTTGTTACATTGACATTTTTATGTAAACTGGGATACATCGTGAAGGATGGCCCAGAGGAAGAGAAGGAAAGTGGAAGAGATGCTGCAGAGGACTCTGAACACACTTAGGAAAATACATTTAAAACATATGTGAAACTTGACTCTCCCTTGTTTGTTAGAAGGTTGTTGCTGTTTCATGTAAGTAAAATAAATACTAGTGAAACAGAAATAATCTCTACAAGGTAAAAAATTAAATTTCATAAGTTTTTATTGTTTTTTAAAACGTTTAAAATCCACTATAAACCCTTCGCAAGGAGGGAAATAAGGAGAAAAACAAAGCTACAGATCAGAAAGATTGAGTTCTCTTGGATGTATAGTTGTTTCGAGCAGTAAATTCTGCTCTGAATCTGGCTTCAACACAGGTAGGATTTCTTGTGCCATTTTACCCAGTTCAAGCAAGTACTAAATTACTGCTTCTGTCTTCTTTATCTACAAAGAACTTTAAACTAGTTGTGGGATCCATGTCTTAGCTTGTGTGTGAGGTTCCTTGTCTAGAGGAAAAAATATTTCTTTATATTTCACGTATTTCATACCCCATTGCACCTCAGAGGTAATCTTCTTAATGCCAGAACTTGCCCAAAGTCTTTAACAGGTTGGAGTTTTTGACTCTTACAATTCTAGGAATCTATTTTTCTGAAGAGACACTGTCCGTTCCCCTCCTTCATTTGTTTTTGAAAGATCTCTTCTATTTCTTTTTTCCCTAGGTTTTGGATGATTTTCTACCAGTTCGATGTGGCATTTCAGAGCTTTGTTTTTTGTAATCGGGTACTTGGGAAATCTAGCATTTTGTCTTGTTGCAGCCTGTCAGTTCAGACATTATCATAGTTGTAGGGTTTTCCAAATTCTCTTCACTCTTTGTTTTTTAGTCTGGGACATCAGTATGAAGGACTTGTCCCAAAGTATGCTCACTCCTTAAAACAAGGTTTGATGATTTTTTCTAATGTAACTTTTTTTTTGTAAAATTCATGTATGTGTTGCTAGGCTTTAATTTCAAAACACTTATCTTATTGATATACATGGTGACCTATTTTGAAATCAAATTGTGTGATGTGTACAGACCACACTATTAGGTGTTTTTTATTGCATATGAAGGGCAAATAGTAAAGCCATTTACATTCATTATTCATTCATTCCTTATGTGATGCCTTATGCTAATTCTAGTTGATTTTAATATGCTAGAATTCATAAATAAAACACTTTAACATTGTACTTCATCCATAAGGTTACACATAGTTTCTGCTAATGATTTGGAATCTGGGCTGTTAATTTATTTAAATAATAGAAAAATTAATAGATGTTTTCCATCTATTTTACAATGCAGGATATTCTGCTTTGACACCAAGCCAACATTATCAAAGTACTGTAAATTAATAGGCTAGAAATACTTTACACTTGTACAGCACCTTTTATTCAAGGATCCCAAAGCAATTTACAATGGTTGGTTAAGGAGTTGTCCCCATTTTATAGATGGGTAAACTTAGGCACAGAAGTCAAGGAGCTAGCCAAAAATCAATGTATCAGTACAGAGTAAGGTATAGAGCCAAAGACTTCTGAATCTCATACCCCTGCTCTAACCACCAGGTATTAATATTTGCCTTTTGAAGAGGCTGGGGGTTGCAAGTGTTACTTTGAAAACTGGCTCAGCTATTGCTATATCTTCTGCTGTGAAATTGAAACTTTTTTTAAAAAGGCTTTTTTGATAAAGATGTAATTAACTTTAAAATCTCAAGTTTGAAATGGAGATGTTTATTGATGTATCTTTCTGTTTCAGGTGATCCATGGCTGGCTTATAATTTCTTCTCTATTGCTGCTTTTCTTTTTCTCATTCATCTACTTGGGGTAAGGCTACAAGAGTTTCAACTTCAGAATTTGTCTTCCAGACAGTTTTTGTCTCTTCACCATAAGCGTATGTAAACCGTTGCCCTCATGTCACCATGGTAGTTGATAAGGGTCAGCCATGCAAAGGGTATTTTTTGGGGAACAGTCTAAAAGACTGAAGCCACTGAAAGGAATCTACTCTGCCACTGATACACTTCTATTATATCTAATGGAAGTTATGCACTTGCATCTACAGCAGAATAGACCCATGTTTCAAGGCTTTGTACTTGTCCTGTAAGTCAAATTCTGAAGCAGCACTTCAACACCTCATCAAGAATGGCAATTTAGCAGCATTCTGTGCAATCAGCAAGCTCAAGCACTGATTTTTCACAGGCCAGTGGAAGTTACCTATGACTTGGAGAAAATACACTTGTTCCCTGCAAGGTAGTTTTCCCATTCATTATATTCAGTAATTCATTGTATCTGAGGAACATAGCTCCATTCTCAAAGGGAGATTTTTATTTTCTGGTAATGGTGGGCAGCTATAATGGTGGTGCAAACCCCAAACACTATTATAGTCAGTATGCTTTTCTTAGCCCTGAGTTAGCACTATGATTTCATCCAACAGAACAAAGATGAATGAAGAACCCCAGGCTTATATTCCTGGAGAGCCATCAGAACTTTAAATTTCCTAGATATATTTATTTCACAGAATATTTTGTTCTCTTAATTTAAAAAAATTCAATTAATTAGGGCCTAGGACAATGTCTGATCAGCTGAAGCATTCACACTACATCCTCCTTCCCTTGCATGGTTGACACAGTGGTACTGTGTGTCTAGTTGATATTCCAGGTAGCTAACAGAGCCATTTGTATGCCAAGAAATTATTTTTTTGACATTTTACTTACAAAATGGAGGACCATCTATAGGTTAATCAAGGGAACTACTTTGCATTGATGTCCTGTGCTGGCAGCTTTTTGATCTGTGACTGAGAAGGAAACAAGAGGGTCAATGGAAGATTGTACTGCAGAAAACTGAATTAGTAAACCTGAAATAGTTTAAATGAAACACACCCTGTAAAACTACCTCTTCCTCAAAAAGCAAACTGTTTCTTTGAGTCATTGTCAGATCTAATAGAGATCTAATGAAAGAACAACTTTTTTGTCAAAATACATGGGCTGTAGAGTTTTAAAATCTAATTCTCAAGTTTGCCGCCTTTGTTTTTTGTCATTGATTTAGGGAAACAGATACCTGTTTTCTTTATCTAATCTCCTTTTCTTAAATGTTTTAGTGAGGTTTTTAAAACCTATAATGTTGCCATGGACTACATTACCCTCGCGCTCATGATCTGGAACTTTGGTGTGGTGGGAATGATCTGCATTCACTGGAAAGGCCCGCTCCGGCTCCAGCAAGCATATCTCATTATGATCAGTGCTCTCATGGCCCTGGTATTCATTAAATACCTTCCCGAATGGACTGCATGGCTTATCCTAGCTGTGATTTCAGTATATGGTAAGATCCTGAAAAAAGCATAATACCAGCAATGATGATGGCATGCCCTCTTCCTACTTTCACTTCTTCCATCTGTTTGACATAAAACCCAGGGTCCAAACACGGGCAGGGCAAGGGTTTTGTTGCAATGTCTTACTCAAATTCCAGGGACCAAATTGTGTTCCCTTACATCTAACCCATGGGTAAGTCCCCCTCAAATGGCTGTTACCTGTGAGTGCCTCTGCAATACTGTCTCTGTCCACATACCCATGACCCTATGAGGGGCCCCCCTGGGGTCTGCAGGAAATGCAGATGGGAGTGGAATTGGGGTAGTACAAGGGAGGAGAGGAGAGGCGTGAGACCCATATTGTAGTCCTCCTTCTGGTCTCATTGAAGATCACTCTTGTGACTCCCACTCCCTCAAGGGTCCTTGGGAGCTATTGCATTTCCAGAGTGAAGCAGTTCCTCGGGAGGCTGGAGCCACATCCTGAGTTACAAGGGCTTGATATGAATAGCTGTGGCCTCCCTAGGGTCCTCCAGATGCCAAGGGGGCCAATCCATCCCTGACAAGAAGGGGGTAATCTCAGAAGTTCCTCTAGGAGTTTTCCTTAGGAAAAAGTCCCTTCACACAGGAGGATCTAGTCATGGCACAGTTAAATACGCTCCCACAATTCAAATAGGTATAGTAGTCTAGAAAAGGAAATGACTAGCATATATTATGTTTCATCCCAGAGAAGGCTGCAATAAACTATATCTAGAGATCACATAACCTGTCTCAGACAGTTATACACTTTTACAGGGCACTAAAGCCCTTCAGTAGGAATGGTACTCTGTATTTTATGCTATGCATGATCTTGCTATAAGGGCAGATGTGTCTCAAAGACTGATTTAGTTTACATAATAGGCCAGAATATCTAAGGTTACGTCTACACAACAAGCTAGGAGTGTGATTTCCCCTGCTTGTGTACACATGCTCATGCTAGCTTGATGAGAGCTAGCGCAAGTTGTAGTAGCATGGATAGTGGTAGCAGAGGCTGAGCTGTGCCGAGTACATAACCCCTGGTTTTCGGTGAGTTTGTACTTGGCGTGGCTCAGCCATACCTCTGCTAGCCATTCTACGCTGCTATTGATACTCACGTGACCAAGACAAGAGCTAGGGCACGCATGTGTTTGTGATCACACCCCTAGCTCCTAGTGTATAACTGAAATTTCTTATAGCAAAGAGGAGGATCAATGCAAACTTACTCGTAAAGAATTTGAATTAATTTGGAAATGCAGAAGTGAATTTTAACTGCAGATGGACATGAAGTCTGAAATTCCCTGATAGTGGGAAAGGTGAGGGTTTGTTTTTTTCTCCATATTTGTAGAAATACAGCATTAATCAGACTTGATTAGCCCTTTGTCCATCTTGGACCAGTATTATCCTTAGGTATCTGATGCCTCAGAAGAAGGTGAAAATGTTCCTTACGCATAACCTTGACCCAGGTTATGAATGAGGTAGGGAGAGTCTTCCTTGGCCTTCATAGGTCAACTGCTTATTAAGCCCTTGTTTCACAGCTGGCATGAACCCAAGTGTTAGTAGTCATAAGATTTTATTTATTTCATTTTAAACAAAATAAGATATTTAGACAGGACTGTCCCATCCATGTGAAGTACACTCCATAACAATAACAAACAGCAGAAATTCCTGTCCAATATAAAATAGGCAGTTACCCAATAATAATAATCCCCACCCCTCAGATTCCTCAAAGAAACCCCACACTCGGAGCACCTTAGCCTTCCCTGAGTGCTAGCCCAAGGAAGACAGGCTTCACAGTGTGATCTGAAGGTCACCACTTTTGGGCTATTTTCAACCTGGTAGGGGTGAATTCCACAGTTATCAGATTCTTATCTAATTCTTTTTTGAACCCAGTTGTACTTTTGACCTTCACAACATCCCATAACAATGAGTTCCAAAGGATGACTGCATTGTGTGAAGAAGTAGTTCCTTATGTTTGTTTTAAAACTGCTGCCTGTTAATTTCATTGGGTGCCCCTGGTTCTTGTGTTATGTGAATGGGTAAATAACACTTCCCTATTCACTTTCTCCACACCAGTCATGATTTTATAGACCTCTGTCATGTCCCCCCTTACTCCTCTTTTCTGTAAACTGAACAGTCCCAGTCTTTATAATCTCTTCTCGTATGGAAGCTGTTCCATACCCCTCATCATTGTTGTTGCCCTTCTCTGTACCTATTTCAATTCTAATACATCTTTTTTGAGATGGGGTGACCAGAAATGCACGCAATATTCAAGGTGTGGGCATACTATGGATTTAGATAGTGGCATTATGATATTTTATGTCTTCTTATCGATCCCTTTGCTAATGGTTCCTAATGTTCTGTTAACTTTTTTTTTTTTACTGCTGCTGCACATTGAGTGGATGTTTTCAGAGAACTATCCACGATGATGCCAAGATCTTTCTTGAGTGGTAACAGCTAATTTAGACCCTATCACTTTGTGTGTATAGTTGGGATTATTTTTTCCATTGTGCATTACTTTGCTCTGAGCAACATTAAATTTTATCTTGTTGCTCAGTCGCCTAGTTTAGATCGATCCCTTTGTAACTCTTCTCTGTCAGCTTTGAATTTAACTATCTTCAGTAATTTTACATCATCTGCAAATTTTGCCACATCACATACCCTCTTTTCCAGATCATATCAGAGGCGCCGACTCCGTGGGTGCTCCGGGGCTGGAGCACCCACGGGGAAAAATTGGTGAGTGCAGAGCACCCACCGGCAGCTCCCCACCCGCCCCAGACCCGTGGCAAGCTCATCTCAGCACCGGGAGACGTTGCGGGGCCCCACCCCCAACGCTGGGTTGCGTCAGTGTCAGGGGCGGGGCCCCGCAATGTCACGCGGGGGCGGGGCCCCGCAATGTCACGCGGGGGCGGGGCCCCGCAATGTCACGCGGGGGCGGGGCCCCGCAATGTCACGCGGGGGCGGGGCCCCGCAATGTCACGCGGGGGCGGGGCCCCGCCACATCGCCCGGCGTCAGCCCCCACTGGCGCCACCGGAAGTTGGCGCCTATGGATCATATATGAATATGTTGGATAGTACAGGTCCCAGCATAGATCCTTGGGTGACCCGGTGTTTACTTCTCTCCATTGTGAAAACTGATAATTTATTCCTACCCTTTGTTTCCTATCTTTTAACCAGTTACTGATACATGAGAGGACCTTCCCTCTTATCCCATGACTTCTTAGTTTGCTTAAGAACCTTTGGTGAGGGAACTTGTTGAAGGCTTTCTGAAAGTCCATGTACACTAATCAACTGAATCACCCTTGTCCGCATGCTTTGAGCTCCCTCAAATAATTATAATATTTTGGTTAGGCATGATTTCCCTTTACAGAAGCTGTGTTGACTCTTCCCCAACAAATCATGTTCATCTATGTGTCTAATGATTCTGTTCTTTATTTGAGTTTCAAACAATTGGCCTTGTGCTGAAGTTAGCTTAATGGCATGTAATTGCCAGGATCACCTCTGGAGCTTTTTAAAAAAAATTGGTGTTACATTAGCTATCTTCCAGTCATCTGGTATAGAAGCTGATTAAAGCAATAGGTTACATACCACAGGTAGTAGTTCTGCAATTTCATATTTGAGTTCCTTCAGAACTCTTGGGTGAATACATTCTGGTCCTGGTGACTTATTACTATTTAATTTATCAGTTTGTTCCAAAACCTCCTCTATTGACACCTCAGACTAGGACAGCTACTCAGATTTGTCACCTAAGAAAGAATGGCTCAGGTATGGGAATCTCCTTCATGTCCTCTGCAGTGAAGACTGGTGCAAAGAATTGATTTAGCTTCTCTGCAATGGCCTTGTCTTCCTGAAGTGCTGCTTTAGCACCTTGGTTGTCCAGTGGCTTCACTGATTTTTCTATCAGGCTTCCTGCTTCTGCTGTTCTTAAAAAAATTGCTGTTATTTTTTGTGTCTTTTTGGTAGTTGCTCTTAAAATTCTTTTTTGGCCTGCACAATTATATTTTTACACTTGACTTGCCAGAGTTTGTTCCTTTCTGTTTTCAGTAGGATTTGTCTTCCAATTTTTAAAGGATGCCTCTAACCGCCTCTTTTATTCTGCTGTTTAGCTATGGTGACTTTATTTTTTGGTCCTCTTTCTGTTTGGGTTTTTTTATTTGGGGTATACATTTAGTTTGAGTCAATATTCTGCTGTTTTAAATTTCCATGCTGTCTGCAGGCATTTCACTCTTGTGACTGTTACTTTTAATTTCTGCTTAACTAGCTTCCTCATTTTTGTGTAATTCCCCTTCTTTGAAGTTAAAAACTACCGTGATGGGTTTCGTTGTCCCCTCCCCTCCCCCTTACGAGAATGTTAACTTCAGTTACATTATGATGGCTGTTACTGAGCAGTTCAGCTATATTCACCTCTTGGACTAGATCTTGTGCTCTACTTAGGACTAAATCAGGAATTGACTCTCTCCTTGAGGGTTCTAGGACTAGCTGCTCCAAGAAGCAGTCATTAATGGTGTCCAGAGATTTTATCACTGCATCCCATCCCGAGGTGATGTGTTCCCAGTCAACATGGAGATAGTTGAAATCCCCCCCATTATTATTGGCTTTTTTTTTTTAATGTAGCCTTTCTAATCTCCCTGAGCATTTCACAGTGCCCATCCTGATCAAGTGGTCGGTAGTGTATTCCTACCGCTATACTTTTATGATCACCTTTATTGATAATATGTATGATTCAGTGACTTCCTTTGATTTTTTTTTATATTTACTTCCTTTTTGTTTCATTTGTTGCCCCATGTACAAGAACCAGAGGACTTGATGAAAAAGGGGGCTGCTCATATTTCATTATGCTGCTCATCACTTTGAATACCTCAGTCAAATCCTTGCTAATACTCCTTTTTTCCAAGTTTAATAATCCTAGTTTTTGCAAACTCTCCATATATAAATATTCACGCTTTCTCTTGTTCAAGTGGGAGCAGGCAGGTTGGCAGCTTGTGTGAGACTTGCACGTTCTATAAAATACCTCTGTATGCTCCACTTATCTATTCTCTTAAATTGTAATGTTAGTTTAGAGACTCCAAATGACCTCATAAAATGTGCTTGTTCATCTGCATTTCTAATTTATGCAAAGACAAAGCCTTGGCAGATTTTTCTTATCTAGTGATTATGCTGATTTGACACTCCCTTTGTAGAACTCTCTTGGTTTAGCTTTAGATTTCTGCAAAGAAAAGTCACTGGTAATATACACTGAGCACAGGGATTTCAAGGCATTCAATCTGGCAGTTGCATAGTGCTGTATTTGAGAATAATTTTATACTGTTGATTTACAAGTCAAAATGCAAAGACCGATAGAAACACCATGTGCAGCTGAGGGACATTTCTGGTGGGAAGCCTCCTATTTAGCAACAATATGTTTTTACACTAGCTTGTCCTTTATTAACAACTAATTAGTACCTGGAACTAGATTGTTTAATGCTATAGCACAACAATGGCAGTTTATTCTTTTGATGTGAACAGGTCTCCATATATATTGCAGTTATGCAGCAGCATTGTAATTATGATATATAATGCCTTATTTTTAAAACTCAAGAAAAATATCTGGGGTTGCAAAGAGAATCTTCAAAATGTGAACCAAACATAACCAAGGCAGACTTCTACCTAATTTTGTAGACAGCCAAGAGCGGTTTTATAGAGAAGTATCATTTTTAAAAACAATAATGTATGCATCTTCCCTGGCCTATAGAACTTGTAACTGTAGACATGGCAGGTGATGGCAACAAACAGTAAGGAATAGGGAACAAGAAGACAAGTTATAATGGTTACTTGGGCTACATCCACACTACCCGCCCGATTCGGCGGGTAGCGATCGATGTTCTGAGATCGATTTATCGCTTCTAGACGAGACGCGATAAATCGATCCCAGAAGCGCTCCCCGTCGACACCGGAACTCCAGCTCCGCGCGAGGAGTAAGCGGAGTCGACGGGGGAGCCTGCCTGCTGCCATGTGGACCACGGTAAGTACTTTTAAAAATCGATCTAAGATATTCGACTTCAGCTACATTATTCATGTAGCTGAAGTTGCGTATTTTGGATCGACACACCACCACCACCACCCCCCACAGTGCTGACCAGGCCTTGGTTTGTTATGTGCACTTCTTTGAGTGCTGGTCCATATGGGTATTCACCATGGGTGCACATTCTCCATGCGCCGAAACTCATCAGTAGAAGTGTCTGTTAGTCCGCGCCTGCACATTCTGTCTCCTCGTGCTGCAAACTGAGGATACAAGGGGCAGAGTGGACTGAGCCCCTCGCAGAAAATATTCTAAACTGCCATAACACAGATACTGGCCAACCCTACACCATTCTACCACCAAAAGGCCTATGAGCCACCAAGAAAGCGCTAGATGGTACAGCGAGCAGACACTGCTCCACCACTACAGTTCCCTCTCCAGACTCAGCCGTCTATCAATAAATCATTGTGACGGGGACGATTGAGAACCATCAACTAGTCCTCACACAGTCAATCTCCCGCACCTCCTTTGAAGACTATCTAGCCTGTTTTCTTCCAATGTGCCAACTTTTAACTTCAAACAGGTGGGTCTTAGACAACATCTGAATAGGGTATAGCATTGAATTCTTGTCTACCCCTTCTCCAACCTGCCCACCTCCCAGCCTCCTTCAGGGATCCCTGTCAAGCCATTCCTCACACCGGAAGTGGACTCCCTAATCCAACTGGAAGCAATAGAACTGGTACCATGTCAACACAAGGGGAAGGGCTTTTTCTCCAAATACTTCCTAATCCCCAAGTAGAAGGGGGACTGGAGACCCGTCCTGGACCTCAGACAAATGATGTGTTCATTCGCAACTCAGAATTCAGTATGATTACCCTGGTTGCTTTAATCCCCTCCTTGAATGAAGGCAACTGGTTTGTGGCTCTCAGTTTTATGGACACCTGTATTCACATAGATATCCACCCGGCACACAAGGGCTATGAGGTGGGCGAGAAGAGTTAGCTGCTGAAAGGAGTTGGGGCTCTTACCTGAAGTTTGACCCAGGAGGTCAGACGGACGGAGGGAGAGACACAGAACTTGAAACAAGGGGTTCAGTACAGCTTGGCTGGGCTCTGGACTAATCAGAATGAACTATGCTTTAACCTTCATTTCTCTAGATTACCCTTAGGATTTTCCTATGCTGTGTTCCGGTTAAGGAATAAACCCTACTGTTTTGACAATGCTATGTGAGTGTTACTGCAAGGTGCAGTCATCCCCCAAGAGGGTACAGGTCTCTGTCAGGAGTCTGGCTTAGTTGGATTTGCTGAACAGAGCTCACAGTGTGAAGCAGGAGTGCTGCAGGTCCAGAAATCCTGTGTATGAAGGCAGTGAAGCCACCTGGCTTACCCTGTAGGAAGAGCGAGACCCTGAGAGGGTCTGGCACACTGAAGGGGTTCCTCCTAGAGACTGTTCCAAAGCTGGGGCTATAGCACCAATCCTGTGAGTCTAAGACACACTGGCTCCTCAAGGGACAATCATATCAGGAGTACAAATAGCAATTGCCGCCCTGCTCTACATATGCCACTCCTTGGAACTTTAAGTAAATTCTGGAGTGTCCACTTTAACTCCCATAACGACTAGATGTTATTGGAGCGGTCGTAGACTCGTGTAGCCACAGTATAGATTCTTCGCAATGAGATCTTGGTAGCCAATTCTGTCTCAGTCCTCAGATGGCAGTCTGGTCTTGCTTGGTACTTCTAGGCCACATGGCTTCATGTGTCCATGTGACCTAGAAGCCAGGCTTCACCTACGCAGGCTCCAAGTTTGGCTGAGTAAGGTCTGTCCCAAAGTGACTCCTTGGATAAGAGAGTCGCACTTCCTTCCAGTGTCTGGACATCTCTCACCTGATGGAAATAGAAAGAGAGTGTTTGTGTGTGGTGGGGGTTCCCTTTGCTTCTGCCCCACCCACAAAGACACTCATGACAGACATGTCCCTCTGAGGCTGCAGTGGCATACCTGGGTGACCATATAGCTCAGAGCTCCTGGGCTTCTTAAAAGTGCCTACACCAGGTCAACCGACTCAAGCTTCAAGCAGTTCACGAAGCATGCAAACAATTCTTCCCCTTTATTCAATCCATTTGGGTCCAGGTAAGATCAGACAATGTGACCACTGCTTAGTATATAAACACACAGAGGGGATCAAGGTTTGCATCACTCTGCAGGGAGGTGATGTACCTCTGTAACTGGTGCATCCAGCACCAAATCATCCTCTGCAGTGCATCTGCCTGGGGTAATGAATTCCCTAGCAGATAGTCTCAGCAGGCATTTTCATGAGTGGGAGCTCTACCTATCTGTCACCCAATTAATCTTTTCTCCGTGGGGATCCCCATCTTCCAACCTTTTTGCAACCCAAGACAACAGAAGGTGCTCAACTTATTGTTCTCTGGATGCTCGTGGAGCTGCTCCAGAGAGGATGCATTCCTAGTGCACTGGTCAGACCTGTAGATATACACCTTCCCTCCCATTCCGCTCCTACCATGAGTCCTCCAAAAGACCACCCACAGCAGTTCTGGTTCACTATGGCCCTACAGGGGGCCTCCCACCTGTGCATTCACCTGTACCCATTTCCAGACCTACGCTCACAGAACAAGAGCAGCACCAGGTATCCCAAACCAGCACCCCTTCATCTGACAGCCTGGTTTTGGGATGGATGACAGACTTAGAGAGATCCTGCTTGAAGAAAGTCCTGTTCATCGTTTTCAAAAGCAAAAAACCTGTGAGAAAGTGTTACACTGCCAAGTGGGAGGGGTTCTCCCTCTGGTGTCAGAGGCGCAATTTGCCTCTAGAGGAGTCTGGCATTCCTTTTATCCTGGACTGTCTCCTCTCATTTGAAGTCACAGGCCTATCCATTAGTAAATTAAGGGTTTGTTTAGCAGCTATCAATGCCTTTTATTCTCTGGTAGAGGGTTTTCACCCATTCCACAACAGTCAAGTTCTTAAAAGGCACCGTCAGAATGTTCCCACCAGTATCAAGATCATCTTTGTTTTGGGACCAGAACCTACTGCTTTCCCAATTTAAACTGCCCTTTGAACTCTTGGCTTCCTGCTGCCTCTTACTTTTATCAATGAAGGTAGCCGTTCTCACAGCCATTACTTCAGCCAAGAGAGTAGTTGAGCTTAGGGCTCTCAGGGCCCTTGCCTTATGTTGTCTTTCACAGGGACAGAGTATCCCTGAGACTGGACTGCAAATTCATCCTTGAGGTTCCATCTGACTTTCACTTGAACTGGACACTCCACCTACCTTTTTTTTTTTTTTAACCCAAGATCGCAGGAATATAGAGGCAGGAAACGGAATGCTGGAGCCCTACAGGCATCCAGTCTGGATAGGACAATGCACTTTAGAAGATCTCCATGACTATTTGTCTCCATATCTGAGAGGATGAAGGGAGAGGCGATGTCTTCCCAGGGACTCTCAGAATGGATTTCCAGCTGTATCTTTCCCTGCTATGAGAGGGCAGGAGCCCCTCCTTCCCAGTCTGTCAAGGCTCACTCTACCAGAGTGCAAGCTGCCTCAGTGGCATCCTTTCAAGGAGTCCCACTTTTGGAAATCTATAGACTGGCAGATTGGCTCTATTGGCATGTTACCGGGCACTATTCCCTTATTCAAGCCTCAGCTGAGGATGCTTCCTTCGATTCTGCAATCCTGCTAACTGTAGTGCAAAGCGTGGGTGGCGGTTGAAGCTTCCCCTTGGGGAGGCTAGCCCCCTGCCCTTCCTCTTCGCTCCGAGGCCACACCCCCGCTTGCTGCTCTCAGCCCCGCCATGGCCCTGACCGGGGGCGGACAGGTAAGAGCTCGTCCCCAGCCGGAGTCTCATAGACTCATAGACTTTAAGGTCAGAAGGGACCATTATGATCATCTAGTCTGACCTCCTGCACAATGCAGGCCACAAAATCTCACCCACCCACTCCTGGAATAATCCTCTCACCTATGTCTCAGCTATTGAAGTCCTCAAATCATGGTTTAAAGACTTCAAGATGCAGAGAATCCTCCGGTAAGTGACCCGTGCCCCATGCTGCAGAGGAAGGCAAAAAAACCTCCAGGGCCTCTGCCAATCTACCCTGGAGGAAAATTCCTTCCCGACCCCAAATATGGCGATCAGCTGAACCCCGAGCATGTGGGCAAGACTCACCAGCCAGACACCCAGGAAAAAGTTCTCTGTAGTAACTTCTAACATCCCATCATTGACCATTGGTCCTATTTACCACTGATGGCAATTAATTGACCTTTGACTAAGATCATGTTATCCCATCAAACCATCCCTTCCATAAACGTATCTAGCTTAATCTTGAAGCCAGTTAGGTCTTTTGCCCCCACTGCTTCCCTTGGAAGGCTGTTCCAGAACTTCACTCCTCTGATGGTTAGAAACCTTCGTCTAATTTCAAGTCTAAACTTCCTGATGGCCAGTTTATATCCATTTGTTCTTGTGTCCACATTGGTACTGAGCTGAAATAATTCCTCTCCCTCCCTGGTATTTATCCCTCTGATATATTTAAAGAGAGCAATCATATCTCCCCTCAGCCTTCTTTTGGTCAAGCTCTCAGCCTCAGCTGGGACTGCGTGCAGCTCTTGCTGGGGCTCTGAGCCTGGAGCCCATCCCCCATTCTGCCCCTTCCACCTGCGGTGCTGCCCCCACTCTGCCTCTTCCCCCTTCCCCTCCCTGCTGTGGCCCTGAGACCAGAAAAGCTCTATGCCCCTACCATGACCCCAGGGCTATGGCAGGGTGTGGCAATTTTTCCAGGGACCCCAAATCTGCCATTCCCTGTCCCCCTGGCAGCGTGAGGTTTGGGGAGGCTTAGCCTCCCCAGCCTCCATTGCACGCCACCCATGGTGCAAAGCTGTTCCTCGCACTTGCCTTCTCAATAGGCACTGCTTGCGAGTCGCTCATAGTGAATACCTATAGAGACTAGCACTCGAAGAAAGGGAAGTTACTTACATTATAGTAACAGGAGTTCTTTGAAATGTGTGTTTCCTATGGGTATTCACAATCCACCTTCCTTCCTTTCTGCTTCGGATTTTCATGTGATTCACAGCAGAGTTGGAACTGGAGGGGCAGTTGGTTTGCCCCACCCTTACACCCTCTGTTTGCAGCACGAGGAGACACAGTGGGAGCAGTGAATAGCCACAGGGACTCCTGTTGTTATCATAAAGTAATTAACCTTCCTTTATTGATCTACCAGTTGTTTTACAATGTGTGCGCAACGGACTGTTAACAATCTAAATATCAACAGTGTCATCATTAGGTTTCAGAATTGCCAGTTTATTATAATTTTAGCAGAAACCTCAAGATTGAGTGCTTATCCCCCAGTGCTGAGGTGGATATTCCATAAGTATTGTGATGGAGTGCAGTGGGGCACCAAGCGTGTGAAATGAGGAATTTGGAATGAAATCCTGCTTCAAATTTGAAGTTACACCCATCCCTCCCTACAAAGGAGGGAGAGGAATTCACACCCTCCCCAGTACACAAAGCTTCAGCTGCCTCCTGGTTGCCAAAACTGTCAGATGCTACATTGTTTACTGCCCAATCATCAAAACCCCAAGTTGCCTCTGCCAGTTTCTGTGATGAAACTACATGGTCTGAGTTTAAAAATATACAGCATGCTGAAAAACAACAGTTTGGGGACAGCATGAAAAACATTAAAAGTAATATCTCGTTAAAAGTAATGTCAGAATAGGTCCAGAGATATGTTAGTGTATTTGCATTCTTATTTAATTGATTAAAATTCCCAATACTTGAATTTATCTGAATTTGCCACAATTTCCAGTTTCTTGGAGAAACCAGGGAGCCTTGCTGCAGGGTTTAAGTCCAGCTGGCCACAGAGTTATAAGCGTCTTTACTCCTAAAGTTCTTGGGAGTAGAGCTCTTCTCCCTGTGGAGCTCAGAGTGTGTCCCGATGACTGGAGCCAGCAGGGATGGCTCAGTGGTTATGCTGCTGTTTTGGGACTCAGGATACCTGGGTTCAGTTCCACAGAGTTTCTGTGTGAGCATGGGCATGTCACTCAGCGTGTGTGCCTAAGTTCTCAGTCTGTGAAGCAGGGATAATAATACCACCCTGCTTCATAGGGGTGTTGTGGGGATAAATACATTAAAGAAGCACTCCGTTACTGCGGTAATGGGGGGTTATGTGAGTACCTAAAATGGACGGAGGGCAACAGACCCCGGGGAACATGGAGGGACTAAAGAGAACCATTCGCTTGCACACCATAGAAGTTAAACATGGAAAATATATGTGCTTATACCAAAGGCCCGGACTTCTGACCAGTCAGTCTCCCACTCTTGCACCTCCTACAATGCGCAAGAGTGGGGCACGCACTGACACCTCTGTATGCCAGACACTACAAGTGGCAGTAGAATTGAGGGATATAGTGAATGGGGGAGAGGGCTTGAAGGGGGGTTGGTCGCTGCCACATAATTTAGATATAATAAACTATCAACTCTATTTACCTCCAATATCTACATCCACTGGACTTGTATTTTATCACTGAGAACTAGACTGGGACAAACTCATTAACCTGGTCTATATTCCAGGCAGCACCCTGGAGGGTATCCCATTACCAATCCCTGCAGCCATTCTCACATAAAAACTTTTAAAAACCAAGTCTGTAATACTGTAGTACAGGATCTTTTCTCTGTGCTCTCCCCTGCAGATCTGGTTGCTGTCCTATGTCCTAAAGGTCCTCTTCGTATGTTGGTTGAAACAGCTCAAGAGAGAAATGAAACACTCTTCCCAGCACTTATTTACTCCTGTAAGTATATTTCATTAAGGATTTTAGATTTGTAATCTCTTGCCTGACCTTGAGGAAAGGAGATGTAATCATTCCATTGGCTTCCTTTGCTTTAATATGTTCTATTGCATGCACAGCTGGAGATCACATTTCATTTTCTTGGGCCTCAATTCTTCATTTGCTATTTGCTCAAAAACCTGGAATATGTTCTTTGTAAGATATTCCAAGATCAAAATAGCACACATTGTTCTTTTTAAATTAAAATGGAAAAAATGATAAAGGATCTTGATCTGGCCAAAACAGCACCAGTAGAAACTCGCCACAGAGAAGGGGGAAGCGCATGTTGGTGAGCCAGGGGATTCTATCCCATGTATTCCTGCAAGAAATAGATTTTCTTCAGACTTTTAAAAATTATGTTTCTAGCTTATGGTTGCAAGGAATAACCTATTAAATGTGAACTGCTTCTATGTTCTCTGTAAAAAGAACGAGGAGTACTTGTGGCACCTTAGAGACTAACACATTTATTTGGGCATAAGCTTTCGTAGGCTAAAACCCACTTTATCAGATGCATGGAGTGGAAGATACAGTAGGAAGAGTTCATATATATATATATATATACACACACACATATATACAGAGAACATGAAAAGATGGGGGTTGCCATACCAACTCTAAGAGAATAATCAATTAAGGTGGGCTATTAGCAGGAGGAAAAATTGTAGTCATAATCGGGATGGCCCATTTCAAACAGTTGACAAGAAGATGTTAGTAACCGTAGAGGAAAACTTAGCATGGGGAAATAGCATGCGTCATTACACAAACTGAAAACTATTTCCCCTTGCTAAGTTTTTCAAATTTTTAGATTTGGCTCAAGTAGAACCAAAAAAATCTGTCATTTTTTCACTGGGAGCAGCAGTGAAATTGTCAAGAATCAACAAATTTTACTTTGCTGCTGCTCAGGAAAACTCTGGGTTGAAAGAGGAGGGGGGCTGAAACTAAAATGCCAGGTGAAGATAAAGTACCAGACACACACTTTCACCTCCAGCAGCTAAGAGTCTCTGGGATAGTAAGAAGAGAGTTATTTCTCCCTTCCAGCAGCCATATTTTAGACTAATCAGGTACCCAGCAGCCAAAAGCTGATTAAAAAAACCTGAGCCCCCTAGTGATGTCCACTATGGCCAGCTTCCTCTCCCTTACTGGCAGCTGGGGCTGGACTTTACCAGCGCATCACCCATGGAGCTCACTATTGGGGATTCCTGCTTATCTTGCATATTGATTTCTGGCTGGTGGGAGTGTATAGAACTTTTTAAGCACTGTTCATTCAGACTGGATAAGTTCAGAACATCTGGTTATACCGTTTACCCAGTCGGCTCTCTTGTAGTGTTGAAATACATAAGACCCCTTACAATTGGGGGAGGGACAGTGGTCTTGTGGGGTGACAGGGAGTCAGGACTTGTCTTTTTCCTAGCTCTGACATTAACTCGTTATCTGATCTTCCCCCTGCCTCAGTTGTCTTGTATAAAATGGGTCCAATACTTATCTCGCAGGGGTGTTGTGCGGCTTGATTTGGGGAAAAAAACTCTGAGATCACCTGAAAGGCTCTACAGAAGGCGAGCTATAAAGAATCCAAAATACTTTGACAATTGAATGGAAGACTCTAGTTGTTTAAGGGGAACTGCAGTGTGTTTATCCAAAATAAAAAAATTTCACTTTAAAGATCAGTGTTTTAGAAGCTAGCCAGAAGTGCATGATAAATGCAATTTATTACCAGGATATTGCCATCTCAGATATAGAAGGGTGGGGCATATGTGATGATGTCCAACTCATCAGACAGATTGTTACCTGGAGATCTGACTTGTTAGGGTATCCACCACTGACATTTTCCATACATGCTAGCTTTGGGATACTCTGATGTCCTGAAAACCTAGCAAAGATCACGTTGATTCAGAAAACGTATTAAAATGTCAAGCATAATAGAAATGTCTTATGATGTAGACTCCAGTTGGCTGTTTAGGAGAAAAGGGTGTGTAGGGGGGGGAAGAGTTGGATGGAGTGAGGGTTGACTTGCCTGTCACGATCTTAGTTCTGTTGTACTGGTAACATCCGCCCATAGCTGTCTCAGCCCTTCTATATGCCCAAGAAGTGGAAGTTAGGCCTGGAAAACAGCAAACTTGAACTAAAAATAAACAACTTAAATTGAATAAAATTGAATTGTAAAAGAATAGGAGAAGTGACCTGCCTTTTAAAAAGAAAAATAACTTCTATAGATATAGTTACCAGCACTGTCTGGGTAAATTGATGCTACTTCAATACCAGTCATTATACTTCCAAATGAAAATCTGGTTGCTTCTGTACAGGAGAGTAGGAGGAGAATCATCGGTTCAGTTTTTCAATGTGTATTCTTAAAGGGAAACTATATCTCTAAGGCAGCTGCAACTTGACTGTTATCATTTTTATAACATTTATTATGACCAGTCTGTATCCAGTCAGATCTAGAAGATGTGTTGTAGCTGAAACTGACTTCATCCCAACTATTAGTATGCCTTTAAGTATTTTAAAAGAAAGTAAAACTGCCTGTGACAGAGGATAGTTGCAGCAAAAAAAGCAGTAGAGAAACGATAGCCCAATGCTGACACCACAGTTTGTCCTCTGACACATGTTGACCAACGTGTTTTCTTCAACAGCAACGATGATATGGCTAGTGAACATGGCTGAGGAAGACCCGGAAGCCCAACGGAAAGCTTCCAAAAGCTCCACTTATGATAAACAAGGTGAGGATTTATTTTGCATGTTTTCTTATTGTAGAACATCTTCACAGAGAACTGTCCCTGCTTTCAGATGGAGCTTTTTAAATACACTTTTTGCACAGACAGGGCAACAAATGGTTCTCCACTCCCTCAGAGTGAAAGCCCCTCTAGAAATAATCTGTCTTTACTGCAAATGATGTTCAGTTAATATGCAATTAATATTCTTGCAGCTATTCATTATTATGGAATTCATGGTTTCTATTTAAGAGACATGTCTCAACAACAAGTACTGACTGAGCTCAGTTCAGTGCAGAGGATAGTTGTGGTAAGGCAACATCCATGTGCAGGGAAAGGCAAAGTTTATAAAATGAGATTTTAAAGAATAAGGCCACATTGAAAGGGCAGGATTTGATTAGGTTTCCTGATAGTCCATTCACAGATATCTGTATGATACTGAGTGGTTCTGCTTTCTTCCCTTTTCTAAGGGCTCCCATCCAGTGAGCATGTGGTGTAGACTGAGTCTAAGTTAGCTGTTACCACTCAAGAAAGATCTTGGAGTCATTGTAGATAGTTCTCTAAAAACATCATCAGCTCAATGTGAAGCAGCAGTCAAAAAAGCAAACAAAATGTTTGGAACCATTAGAAAAGGGATAGATAATAAGACAGAAAATATCTCAATGTCACTATATAAATCCATGGTATGCCCACACACTGAATACTGCCTGCCATTCACATCACCCCATCCCAAAAAAGATATATTACATTGGAAAAAGTACAGAGAAGGGCAGCAAAAAAGATTAGCTTCCGTATGAGGAGAGATTAAAAAAAAACTGGGACTTTTTAGTTTAGAAAAGAGACAACTATGTGGGGATATGATAGAGGTCTGTAAAATCATGACTGGTGTGGAGAAAGTGAACGACAGTGTTATTTACTCCTTCACATAGCACAAGAACCAGGGGTCACCCAATGAAATCAATAGGCAGCAGTTTTAAAACTAACATACAGTCAATCTCTGGAACTTGTTGCTAGGGGATGTTATGAAGGCCAAAGGTAGAACTGGGCTCAGTAAAGAATTAGGCAAGTTCACGGACAATAAATCCATCAGTGGCTGTTAGCCAAGATTGTCAGGGATGCAACCCTGTGCTCTGGGTGTCCCTAAACCTCTCACCACCAGAAGTTGGAACTGGATCACTTAATAAATTGCCCTGTTCTGTTCATTTCCTCTAACACATCTGGCATCAGCCGCTGTTGGAAGACAAGATACTGGTCTAGATGGACCATTGGTCTGCCCCATTATGGCCATTCTCATGTTAGAAAAGGGCTGGAAAGGACCTTGAAAAGTCATCAAGTCCAGGCCCCTGTGCTGTGGAAGGACCAAGTAAACCTAGACCATCCCTGACAGGTGTTTTTTAAAAACAGGTTAGATAATCTCCAATGATAGGGATTCCAAAACCTCCCTTGGAAGCCTATTCCAGAGCTTAAGTATCCTTATAGTTAGAACATTTTTCCTAATATCTAACCTAAAATTTCCCTTGTGGCAGATTAAATCCATTACTTCTTGTCTTGCCTTCAGTGAACATGGAGAACAATTGATCACAGTCCTCTTTATAACAGTTTTTAACATATTTGAAGGTCCCTCCTTTCAGTCTTCTTTTCTGCAGACTAAATGTACTCAGTCTTTTTAATCTTTCCTCATAGGTCAGGTTTTCTAAACCTTTCATCATTTTTGTTGCTTTCCTCTGGACTCTCTCCAATTTGTCCACATCTTTCCTAAAGTGTGGCACCTAACCTTGAACACAGTACTTCAGCTGAGGTCTCAGCAGTGCCGACTAGAGGAGGACAGTTACCCCATGTGTCTTACTGCATTAACAGGAGTGTCTATGCATGAGAAACACTTTTGAAATAGGTTTTATATTATTGTTTTCTTCCCTTGAGCTGCAGCGAACCAGACTCAGAATGAAGATGCTGACATGGATGATGGAGGTTTCGATCCGGAATGGGAGCAACAAAGGGATAGCCGAATAGGGCCCCTTGAATCAACTCCCGAATCCCGGGCTGCCGTTCAGGCTCTCCCTAGTAACTCCCAAGCCAGTGAGGACCCAGAAGAGAGTAAGTATCATTCCAAGACTGAATAAATGTATATTTGGTTTTCAGTCAGCTAAAGATAATGTGCCTATTCATTCATATGTTACTTACATAGTACACTATATTGCGAGGACAGGCTGAAAAGTCCCTAATGATTAGGACATGTTAACCCACCTGATGACCTTCACAGGACTGGATGGAGCTCCATTTAGATGTCTTTGTTCATTTTTGTTTGCGATGCTGCAGAGAGGGAATATTGAGATATTTGTTCCTTTGTTGCTGTTGATCACCCAGCTCACAATTTGGAAACTGTGTTAGCTCCCTACCTGCTTAAGCCATCATATAATGGCAGTGACCTGAATGGCTTTTTTCAATCCGCTGTTGATCAGAGATTGTCATCCATTTGGATACAGACCTTGCAACTGCGCTCCATGCCTTTGTCACCTCAACATTAGAATACCACAGTACACTCTGCACAAAACTACACGTTAAGTCTAGTTAGAAACCAGAGTTCAATGCAGGATGTTGTAGCTTGCTTGGTTTTTGTTTTTTTCCCCTGTAGCAGCTGCTTGTTAAATGCAGTGTCTTGCTGTGAGCACATAACATCAGTAGTCAGGGATCTGCACAGGCAGGCTTTTCGTTTCCAGGTGGAATTTAAGGTGTTGTTGGACCTGTAGAGCATTAAGCATTATCAGACCTGCCTGTCTGGCAGACTGTCTCTCTCCCCATGCGTTACTGCCATAGTTGTGATCAGTAAAGGCACTTGTTGATAGTGGTAGGATGTTAGTAGGGTGCATTTCATAATAGCATCTTTGGAGTTTACTGCCTACCTTTCTCCAAGATAACCCAAATCTCTGTTGACCTTCAGAGTGAACTGCAAAGCCTCTTTCTTTGCTAGAGCTTTTGGGGAGGACACTTAGGGGCACAGGGATCTTGGGAGTGGGGTGGAGTATATTTTAGTCTTTTAACAACTGACCTAATTCTTTTATGTGTAGATTGGCTGTGTTGGTAGACGGCTATAGTTTTCTGAATGGATTGTTATTTAAAGTAACTGTTAGACTCCTATCCCAGGCTGTAGGCACTTTTTCTCCCTGCCCCCGTGGGTATTTTAAATGAAGAAAATAATAAATTGTTCCAAGATGTGTGTCTTTCTCCCTCTATTTCTACAATCAGTAGTTCTAGCAGCATGTTTACAGTGCTGCTGGTCATACTTATCAGCCAGCAATAACTTGTTAGAAGTATGTTGGGAAATTCTCGTTGTGTGGCAGTAGCTTTGTAGCCATTGTGCTGATCACTGGGCGTTTAATATACTGCAACAGTATTTAAATGTTTAATATCATCAGCATAGTAAGACAGCATTCTCAACACTCCCCTTTCATCAAGTTACTGTTCAACACAACTTGACTTGAGAGAGAATTGTTTTAGCATGCAGAGATCACTGTGCAGAGCAAGCAGTGATACAGTCTGTTACTGCAAACCACTAGTTTTGTGTTTTTAAGAGTGAGTTGGGATGTTGTAAGTATTTTCTTTTTTCGGTGTCACTTTGCTAATAAAGGTAAGTAAACATCCAGTAAGGTTCCTACTGAATTTTTCCCTTAAAGTTTAGCATCTGTCTCTGGAGCTTGGGTTATTAATCACTGTAGTCAGTGATAAGTAACTGTAAGGCATCAATTTCCTTCTACATCTGTCTCTTGAAAGCCCTTTAGAACTGAGCTCAGGACAACTGCTAGTCTTAACTCTGCATAATTCTTTTAATTTTCAAATACTTCATTTTCCATTAAATTAGAGCTTCCCAATATAATGAGAAATTAAATTTTGAATAGTAGCTGCAATTCTGGATATTTTAGATATTCGGAAGTTGTTTCCAAAATGACTTTTTAGTTTTAACAATGAACCTTGCCACCAGGAGTTAAAATAGACGTTGTTAATACTGCCTGGTAATCTAGTAGGATTGGAATGTGCTGCCATGCAGTGTTTCATTTGGCATCTAGCTTGGTATGTTCTGTGACAGATCAGTGTTAATTTGACCGTGATTCATAGCTGATAGAGTACAATAAAGTGAAGGGTGACTTATGAAACAATAAAACCTGTCTCTTTAAAGACAGACTGAGTTAGGTTTAGATTGGCACCTCCAGTCAAGACAATCAACACGTGAAAGCATGGCCTTTAGGAGTATGGGAAATTATACGTGTAAATGAGATGTTGGAGTGCGGCTGGGAGACACTATTGTGTGTGTACACGGTCAAAAGGCTCCAAACTGTAAAAGTTCTTACAGGATAAACAGGAACCAAAAGAGTTGGTCCAAAGCAATTAACATGATCCTGAATGAATTTAGGAAACACATAATGGTTAAGTCTTAGGGGAGATCACAGTGGACAGATCAGAGTAACCTGAGCGGTGGTGCTGAGGGACTCCAGGGAGATGAGAAGTATACGGTGCTGCTGATTTCCAGTAGTGACCTAAGTTGGCTTTTGCCTGGTTTAAGATTAGCTATTTTATGCAGACTGTTTCTTTTATTTTAATCAATCTCTTCTCTCCTCTCCTCCCCTCGCCAGTAATCTTGATTTACTACAAACCCTGTGGTTTCGGGACTCTCTCTCTCACAGTTTGAAAGAGCTGAAACCACCATAGAGGTTTAAGAGATGGTAAAGAAAAGGGTTTCTGGAGTCTATCCTTCATGGGACTGTCTGTCTAAAGGCAGACTAGGAGTTTTTCCCCCCACACTGTTGCAGCCTGAGCTGCAGTCCTCCCAGATTCACAGGAAATGTCTAGTGAACATGGACAAGGACTGAGTGGAAGGAGTGTACGGTCACACCCTGCCCCTGTGCTAGCAGAGGCTCAGAGGCAGCCATGCTGAGTCCCTGCAAAACAGGGGTCCACTTTGCAAATCAAAGATCAGTGCTGATGGGATGCAGAGTGTTTCAGCCAGCTAATGGCCATAGCGGCATATAAATGAAGTATGTCTACACTACAGCAGCACAGCTACGGCGCTGCAGCTGTGCCACTCAAGCATAGACCCTTGCTACCTTGCCAAGGGGCTTTTCCATCGATGTAGATAATCCATCAGTCAATCCATCCAGGCAGCAAACAGGTTGATGGAAGAATTCTTCTGTCGAACCAGCTGCGTCTACACAGGGGAGGGAAGTGGTTAGGTCGACCTATCTAAGTTGCACAGGGCGCAAAATTTTTCACAGCCCTGAGCAACATAGCTAGGTTGATCTAATTTCTAAATGTAGACCTAGGTTGAAAAATAAACGTGGGGAATGGTTAAGATATAGGGACTGCTTTGAGTTCAGAAGGGAACTGTTGAGGACCTCTCTAGAAAAACCCAGTAATTATAACTTAGAGTGGGAGTGTCAAACTAATTCTGAGGTGAGGGCCAAAGTGTACTTTGACTTGGGGTTTGTGGGCCAGCGAAACAAAACTCACCGGTAAGGAGCATGTTTTCCAGCCTCCTCTGGCCGTAGAGTGCGTCTGTTTAGCTAAGTTAATTCTTCCTTTCCCCTTGTCTGAAAAGTAACAGAAGGCTGGGTTGGTTGGTGGAGGCAGCAGTGGCAAGCAAAACAGGGTGGGAAGAGGAGGACCCACTCCCATAAAGCTGGTGCTGCAGGGCTTGATGGGGTTATCAGGAACCTTGAGGGAAAGATGAGGAGAGGGAGAGGGAAGAAGGGGACAAAGAGTGGGAGAAGAGAGAAGCTGCTGGGGAGAAGAGGAGCCCTAGATTTCCCTCCCCAGGGAAGAAGACCGCCTGTGCCTCATCTGGGGTAGCAGAGCTCTGGGGCCCTTCCCACTAGGCCAGGATGAGCAGAAACAATTTGAGGGGCAAGGGAAGCTCAGAAGCAACGGGGCCAGGGGTGGCACCAGCTTTTTTGCCACCGTAGGCGGCAGCGGGAGAGGCTGCCGCTGAAATTCCCGGCGGCCGAAGAAGCTGCCGCTGGAGTCCTCGGCGGCAGCTCCCTCGGCCGCCGGGGATCTCGGCGGCAGCCTCTCCCGCCAGCGGCGCCGCCGAGGGACCAGAGATGCCGCCCCCCAAATCCTGGCACCTTAGGCGACCGCCTAGGGTCGCCTAATGGTAGCACCGGCCCTGAACGGGGCTCAGGCCCGGTGGCAGAAGATGCAGAGGCAGCTGCCATAGCAGGAGGAGGAATGCTGAGGTGAGATGGAGGGGACTGGGGCTTCCTTGCATATGGCCAATCAGGCATAAGCTCACTCCTTGGCTCTTCCTCTTCAGCAGGTGACCACTCGATCTCCAGCTCTCCCTTGGTTCCTGCAGAGCGAGTCCAGAGCTGGATTGCACTGATGTGACAAAGGGAGCTGTAGGCTAGATGAGAGTATCCAAGGGGCAGGATCTTGCCCACCATCCGGTGTTTGACAGCCTTGCCTTAGAGGCTTTGAAAAAGCAATGGCACTGTTTGAGCCTTATTTAGTGGAACAAATATACAGGAAATCTTCTTTACTTCTGTTTTACAGAAATGGTGTTAATTGGATATTATGCTACCAAAGTCCCTGCTGAGGTGGTAATTACCATAAAAACGAGCACATTGGCTCATGCACTTTTGAAGGGTTCTCATACTGCAGAACCACAAACACCCATTTAATCTGAAAGATGCATCATAATTACACAAAGAGTCTTTCAGAGCTATCATAATAAGGATTCTGTAGGAGACACAAGAGGTCACTGGAATGTTTTGCTGGATGTTGGTTTGTGCACTGGAAGATATGTACGTGGAAACTGCAAATGACAAGTGACTCATCTGCCCGCTAGGCAGGGTAGTAGGAATAGTCTTTTGGCAACATGTTGCTGTAAAATGAAACAATTGAAAGTGGCTTAAATCTATAACAAATATAACAGAACATCCTCACTGGCAATTATTAGGAGTCTGAAGACCTCATCTAATTTGCATAAAGTGGAGCAAACGGGCAGAGGTCCTCCTTTTTACTCTAGAGATGTTTGAAATGACCCGTTTGTGTCAAAATGGAGTACTCTGTTGAGACCTGCAGTTTTTGCTAGCCACACCTCTGTACGAAAGATGAAATCAGCTACAGGCTACATTGTAGAACTCTATGAACTGCGTTTTGGATATCCTTTTTTCCCAGAACATTTTATTTTTGAGTATTCTATTCATTTTTTCCCTTTAAAATTCCATTTTCTGGTGTCAGTGTTTATCTGGTAGAGATAGTTCTGCAGATAGCTTCTTCTCTTGTTGCTTTAAAACAGCTTCTGAAAAAATTCTACTTCTCATTGATTCCCAGCCTCCCATTTTGTCTCCTTGCTAACTTAATTTAAAATGGGGGTGCGTAAAAGTTTTTCTCTTATGTTTGATTTGTGACATTTCATCTGTTTATAACTTGATACAATGAAGTGTACTGGCACACTGTGAAATATCATTCATGTGTATTGGAGACTGGAACAACTCTGCAGCAGGAGGGTCAAGAAGAATCTGCTAATTTCTTTTGGGTGTCCTATTGGTTCCTTGAATTGTTCTGTCAGATACGTGCAGCGGAAGTCATTTGCTGTGGCTGTTGGTGGGAGTTGTTTTGGGTCTTTATGTAACACTCCCATATTTTTACCATTGCAGGGGGAGTAAAGCTCGGTTTAGGAGATTTCATTTTCTACAGTGTTTTGGTTGGCAAGGCCTCAGCAACAGCAAGTGGAGACTGGAACACAACATTAGCCTGTTTTGTAGCTATACTAATTGTGAGTATAATGTAATGTGGTGGTGGTGGTGGTGGTGATATTTCAGTGTATTCTTCGGTGACCAAGGGGGCTGCTATTGTATATTTTCCTTTGGGATTTTGCATATTGGTTGTTCAGTGCCTGATCTTGCCGTCATGGACTTAAACTGCAAGTTTTGCTGTGGATTTCAGTTGGAGCAGGATCAGTCACTTAAGCTTCAATTCAGCACAGCACCTAAGTTCATGTTTATGTCCCATTGATTTCAGTGGGATTTTAAATATATGCTTCAGTGCTTTTACTGAGTGGGCTCATTAGTGAGTTACTTTGTGTAGTAAGTGTTAATCCTGACATTAATAGCATTCAGTGTGGAAAGGCAAAAAAACGTAATTTATCAACTCTTTTGTCAGCCTTTCAGCTTGATATGTTCTGTAATACATATTTTTGCTGGCTTGAGTTTTACCATATAACGTCTCCTTGTTCTTCTTTACAGGGTCTGTGCCTTACTCTACTGCTTCTTGCCATCTTTAAGAAGGCTTTACCAGCTCTTCCAATCTCCATAACCTTTGGGCTTGTTTTCTACTTTGCCACAGATAACTTGGTGCAGCCCTTTATGGACCAGCTAGCATTCCATCAGTTTTATATCTAGCACAGTTGAAGTTGATAGTCTACAGACATTTATATTGACTCTAGAAAATCTGGGAGGAAAAAGGGATTTTTACTTGGTCCTCACATGACAGTGAAGTTCAATGCTCAAGATTTCTGGCCTGAATCATTACAACTTCCTCCCATGTTTTCCTGAGCTACTGCACTGGGTACCATATGATTCTTCTGTGTAAAAAGGGTTTTTTCTCAATGGATGGACTAACAGGGATGCCATTATGTCATAAGCAATCTCTGAATGATAAACATGTAATAAGGACCACCTGTGTAAAAGTTGCTAATGCTTCTACCAGCAACGTGAGCCCTGGGTACAGGTTGATATTTTCCCAACACTGAAGGCTCTCAGGTCTGCCATGAGGTTAAACAAAGGAAGTTAGCAAAGTTTTGTTTGATTTGTCATGTAAACCATTTAAAGAGAGTCAATCCAATATAAACCTTTAAAGCAATGTTTTTCACCAGTTGAGTCCTGACCCCGCTTTGGGTCATTAGGAAAGGGCCAGGTATTACAGCAATGGGACTGCAGGAGAAAGAATAGTCTCTACTAAAGAGAGTTCCACCCCTTAATAGCCTCTGTGCCTAAGTGTGCTTGGTTTTGATAAATCTAAAAGCTTATTTTCACACTGGAACAAGAGCCTGTACTCAAATTTACTAACACTTTGCATTCTCAAGCATAGAGCATGCATCCTGTACTACGGCTGCCAATTTATTATGTAGCTACCAAGGCTTGGACTGAATAGTTTGGAACAAGTCAATCATGAGGTCCTAACATGGATCCTTGTTAAAGCTTGGAGGACTAATACTCTACAATTTTATTTACTAAAATTACATGACAATTTCTGGATTTATTTTTGTCTTCTTGCTAATCTTTGCTAGAATAACATCAGTTCAAACCCTGCCTTTAGATGGCAATTTGCCACACAGGACTGCATTGCTCTAAGTTCCCGTTCTCCCCCACTGGATCTTTGGGCATATGAAATAGGCAGACATTTGCAGCAGCATCTCCGTCCAAAGCATTCCAGGATTTTAACCTTCTATTGTCAGGTGTAGAGAAATGGAGGGTCATTTTTAGTAGCATTCTGCTCTTTCCTTCAAACCTTTCTCTCCAAAAACATGTAGTTGAAAGGATCTGGATTACAGCAAATAAAAATGAAGGGCAATGTTTTTCCTAAGTAACATTCAGTTGACTTCTCTGTTACAAGTTAAGCTTTAGTATCAGCCGCTCAAGCTTATTTCAGGCTAACACCTAACGTTGAGTGATTTTATTTTATGTAGTGTATTGATAAATGAATATTCATTAGTCAAGTGAGACATCACTTAGTGTTGCCTGGGAATAAAAAATATGGCCCTTTTCCCCAGTTATAATGAGGCGTGATGGAATAGGAGGTTGGAGAAACCTGGAGAAGCTTAAGAAGGGAGAAGAGAATCCCAGAACAGCTGAAAGGAGGCCCATGGGTTGTTAGCCTTTATACAAAGTGAAAAATTGAAACTAAACTTAATAACCCCACCTTCATTTGTTTTGTTGTTCTTTATTTAAAACTACCATGATTTGGTGTTTGGTGAATGTTTTTTAGAATGGGACATTTTTGGGAGGATGAGATTGGAGAAAAACGTTTTGTGCAAGCGAAGAGCCTGGTTTTGGTGCAGCTGAGCTCAATGAAGCATAGAGTGGATGGAAAGGTTTGACTGTTGATGGCATTGCAGCTTATGTAAATTTAATATTGGAGTCCTTTCTAAACAAGACACCTAATGGACAAAACCAGTATAAACAGAGCCTCTGAAGCAAACTTTTTCCCCTCCAGAAAGAGCTCAACTTCAGAAAACATGGAGTAGTAGTAGGACTGAGACTTCATGCACATTCTCAAGTTGTTGTTTGAGTACTGGGTAATATGGTGAGGTGTTTGCATTTGTGTTGCATACCAAGAAGGCTTTGCTTTCTTTAACTGCCTCATCTTTAATGTCCTTGGGAACTTCTATGTATTGCCCAGTGTGACCTCTACTAGCCACAGAATGTTGGCATCTGGAAATCAGGGCAGTTACATCAAATAAATTGTGCGCACTCTTCTAATCTGAAAGTATTTGCGTTCTGGGTAGTGGCTGCATTTGCCTGTTGAATTCATTATGGATAGCATTAATAAAGTAACCACATCTTGGTACCTCATTCTGGCTGTCTAGGTCAGAACTGCCTGTGTAATTGTAAGGACTAGTTCACTGTCCCAGATATTACTTGAGTGGAACTTCATTTAAAATGGGCTTTTTAATACAAAGTTTTCTGTAGTTTGAGTGTTCTTTACTGTTGTTACTTGATCCTCTCATCAGCATTAATCTCTGAGAAATTCAGCTGTTTTTTGGTTGGGCATTCTAACTATTGCTTGTTCTTTATATAGAAAAAGATTGCCAAAAGTTGGTACCACTGTCCTCTGTTTGGACATCTGAGCCAAGTCTCAGTTAACAGTTTTATTAGTAAAATGCAGAGATCATCTTTTGTTTGAAATAGTCGCTGCTGGAACTCTGACTCCCTTAAGGCCCAATCTAATGCCTGTTGAAGTAAATAGGAACCTTTCCATTTATTTCAGTGAGTGTTGGGTCTGGCCCTTGAAGAACAACTCAGAATCTTTAAAACATTTAAATTGCTAGTCTTCCACTGCCTAAAATTCTGCCATCCTGGAGTTTTAATTTCTAGCTAAGTTACAGAAGGTTGTGGTGGAGATTATACACCAATATAATAACATTAAGCCTTGAATACACTTGCTAAAGCCAGGAGATGCAAAAATAAGATTGAAACTCTTTCCTGGATTGGCCATTTTACACTGAAGTACGGTAGCACATGTGCTGAATACGATCTTGTGATGCTAGACCACTTCAGTACTTGGTCCAGAAGGGTTAATTAAGAAGAGTGTTCATTCTGCATATCCTGGGATTTGGGAGTTTAATGCACAAGTATGAAGTTAAGTCCTGTCATAATTTCTCTTCTAGCCTTCCATAAAAATACAAATCTAATTTGTTGTTGGATTATTTCAATCTGATTTATTTTGTATAATCCAGAGATTTCTGGTATATTTTATAGCCCTTTGAGGGGGTTATTGATTCCTAAATTAGAACACTATTGACAACACCTTAGTCTGCAGAAGCTCTTAGTTTTTATTGTGTTGTCCCAGTAGCTGTGGATCTGTGTTCCAAACATGGCTATCACATTTGATTAACCAGTAATTGTTGTGGCTTCAAGACTAAATTCTGTCATCTTTGATAGTTTCCTACTTTTCAAACTTTCATAAGTGATTAGTCTCTTTTAATGGCTACTCATCTGCAAAATGTTATAAACCAAAACATCATTGAGTTGTAGGAGTGCTTAAAAATGTCCGCTTGGATTTATACCATATGTTTTCTTCCTCATTGCTTTTATTTTCAGATTTAGTCCAGAGCAGATAGTTATAACAGATATTTGTAAATAGGGAATTATTTTCATGGCTATACTGAATGCTGCTACTATAAATAACTGGAAGCTCCTTCTGACTGTGGTGCATCTGCATTCAGATGTAGTCAGTGTAGGGTGAGTCTGGAGGTCTAAGTGCTTGTGTAGAGCACTATGTTCAAACTGTCCTGGAAGCAAATCCTGATTTTAAGCCAAATACTCAAGGGCTGAACTCTGCTGAAAATGGCTAACCTCCTTGGAGTAAAAAGCAGACATGCATTTGTTGTTGGACTCTGGTACTGTACATGGCAACTGTTCTGCCAATACCACAGTGAGGGAGAATTATCCTGGACTACATTTGAGTGGAATTTCAGGATAGATGATAGTGTTAGGAAACTTCTCAAAACACTTAAAATTAAATAAATAAATAAAAGGGGGGGATTGTTTTGACAGCTATGCTGTTGAGATCAGTATAATGAAGAGTGTGGAACATGTCTGCACTATGGTCGTATGTTGTTTTATGGTATAAGTTTGGTCATTGGGAATGCTGGAATATGAACTAGAATTGGATCATTTTACACTCAAGCATTTGCTGTTTTCTTTTTTACAGACACTGGTTTGTACATAATCTGAATTGAATGTGAATACGTTTTTTAAACACCTTTCCAATTCTTGATAAGATACAGTTTTGATAGATTATTGCAAATTTTCCTTTGTCTAATCATTAAAATAAAGAATGCATGGATCCTAACTTTGCTGATTGTCGTGGTTTCAATATGATTATATTAAACATTAAACTTATATTGGAGGCCTAAACACTGTATATTTTAGCTTCGGTATTTAAAGAACAAGAATCTTGTCTTAAAGAGATGTTTAAAAGCCTCTTATTTCCCAAAGGAATGATTTCTTTAAACTAGATTCCCATAAAAACACATTTTTAAAGCTTCCTTTCATATTAATTTAGAGAATCTGTCAAAACCAATTATAGAAACCCACATGAGACATAATTAAGGCGTGAAACAAGCTATATAAAATTGTTGAAATTCAGGATGTTTTACGCAGCAAAAATAATTGTAGTCAGGCAACATTTATGTAGTCACTCGGGAAGAAATCACCTCACAAACAGCATCTAAATGTACAACACTGAATACTGATTTCACAGTTGTAAGAATGGGGGGGAAGTCTTAGACCCCTCAAACTGTAATGTATCAGTTTTATTCCTATGGAGTGATGCAAATTTAAGTCAATTTTACCACTGTTGTGTGGAAACTGAGGTTTCCTTTACTGGGATTTGTCCTGTCTCTGTTAAAATAGAAAATGGAACTCAAATTATGAACAGAACTCGGCAAATAATTTGTGATGAAATTAGCTGTGGTGGTGTTGAATTGTGCACAAGCAGCTTAAGACTTTCTCAGATGTAGCTGCTCAAGAATGATTCAGTACATAATTTTGGTCTGTAGATTGTTTGCATGAGTTTCATTGGAGTTCTCACAGCAGCCACTTGGTCTACATCTAACACCTTCATTAACCAAGCACTATGAGGTGGATCTTCTGTCTTCTGCTGAGGCCTCCTTTGGCCTGAAGGTGCTGCAGGCGGTGGCCCAGAAATAAATACCAACTTTTGAGCAAGCTCACCAAAAGAAGGGGTACTTTTTTCCTACAGAACTTTGGTTTCATAACCCTCCCCACATCTGTTCATGGCTTGCTATTTCTCAGACGTCCAGAATTATCGAAGATACTGGGCTGCAGAAAGGAAAGTATTGGTAAGAAATTTTCCATTCTGTTTAACATATAAGAAATGTTCTGTTTTAAAAAACAAACTATTGGTACAATTTTTGTATGCTTCTGCCTATAAAGCCTGGTATCATAGTCACGATGAATCCAACCACATAAGGCCTGGGAGGGAGAAATTCTAGCTAATAACATTTCAGGGATGTTTTAAATGATGTCCCAGTTTTAAGTTCTGATATCTTGGGATCGTTCAAGGTTACATATAAGTGCTCAGAGAAACAGCACCTTCTCTAGAATGAAGACTTTGGACTTAATTTAGGCTGTGGGATCTTTCTAAGAAGTATTGTCCTGCTGAAATGTGTATCCTTTTTAAATACAGAACTGAGAACACTTGCTTTACCCTTCTAAAATCTCAGGGTTTGAAAAGTAAAATGCTAACAACTTATCCACCCCTTCACTTTGAGTCTCTTTTCTTACTCCCTTCCACTTTAATGTAATCGCCTGGTCTATGTAACATGAGATTACTCTGAGTTGATGTTTGAGATCTTGCCATCCCCCCATTACCATGGAAAGGGATGCTCTGCCTGCGATGGAGACAGTGTTAGATTCTGAATCGCTGGGAAATTGCAACTGAGGCATTAGAGGTGACTGAATTCATTAGCAAAAGTTTAGGATCAAATTCTGATCTGCTGTAAGTGGCAGTAATTCCTCAGCTCAGAGCAGGGGAACATCCCTCTTCATTGTAAAGTACTTGGTATATTGTGGGTGCTATAATAAATAAATACTAGTCTTCAGTAAGGCTACAACAGGTCTGAACAGGGGCCTTTACTATTTTTAAAACTGCATTTACATTTGGGTGGTGCTTTTAATTTGTCTTCAGGTGGCATTAATATATAATTCCTGTGTACTCTTGTTTTGTTAAGTGCAATTTTAGTCCGTAAACTATGTGAAAAGGGCAACATCTTACTCGACAGAACTTCCCCTTGTCAGAAGAGGAGATTCTGAATCCAAACTTCAGTGACTAACCCGTTTACCCCTTTGATCTGGTTAGCACTAGCCACAACTAAGCACAGTTCCATGCTCATTGATGTGATGGCTGAACACCAAGGAGAACTCTCCTCAGAATACAGCACAAGTTGAATTCTGTTTCTTCTCCAGCATCATCATTGCATACAAATTGTCATACCATATAAGCCCAGTGGTCTTTCTAGTCAGTGCCAGATGCTGCAGAGGACACTGCAAGCAACTCCATCATGGAATAATCTGCCCCAAAGAGAAGTGTCCTAACTCCCTCAGTGTCTGTGTTATCCCCTGAAGTACCAGGGCCCACTGCACAGGTATCATACTTATTTGGCACACAGGGCCTACTTCCATTTTTTAATTATGGTCAGTGCACCAGGATATAAATGTAAGATTACACCCTACCTTCAGTCCATAGCAAAACACCCACAGATGCCAATGGGAGGTTTGACAAAGATGGTGGTGTCTGGCCTTTATGTTGTAACTACATGTTTGGTTATTTATTCACTACCTTATTGATAGGTTTCAGTGTAGTAGCCGTGTTAGTCTGTGTCAGCGAAATGAAAATAAGAAAGAAAAACTTGTAGCACCTTAGAGACTAACAAATTTATTTCAGCATAAGCTTTCGTGGGTTAGTACCCACTTCATCGGATGCATGGAATGAAACATACAGTAGACAGATATTTATACAGTCAGAGAAACATGATAAGGTGGAGGTGCATAGACCAACCTTAAGAGGCTAATTAATTGAGAGGAACCATAACAGCATAACAGTTATGGTTCCTCTCAATTAATTAGCCTCTTAAGGTTGGTCTATGCACCTCCACCTTATCATGTTTCTCTGACTGTATAAATATCTGTCTACTGTATGTTTCATTCCATGCATCCGATGAAGTGGGTACTAACCCACGAAAGCTTATGCTGAAATAAATTTGTTAGTCTCTAAGGTGCTACAAGTTTTTCTTTCTTATTTTCATTTCACTATCTTATTGTGTCATTCAGTTTCAGCAAAGGGGACTTGTTCCCAACTCAGGACATGAAACAGGCATCATGTGGAGGACAGAACTGAGACAGGAGCTGGTCCCTCAATGTAAAATATCTGGGGCAAACTCCCACCAAATATTATTTACACAGCTGTGATCAGAGTGCTATAATTAAGGATCCAACCACTGTTTCTATTCTCTGCATCAATTAACAGGGAGTTCCAAGTGCAGGATGAAAATACACGTTAAAAAGAAAAAGTGTTACATTTTATAATAGGGTTTCTTTTTATAAAGTGAGTGTCAAGACTCTGGATAACTGGTACTGTATCCTGTAGGTGAGTCATAGATAAACTCCCAGTTATCTGCTAAGGTTTCGAAACTATTTTAAGGACTGTAGAACTTGGCCGTTGCCATAGCAGCAATAAATCCTTTAATCTCACTTCCTGTGGAGCTGAAGCTGTCATTTGATTATCTAGTTTGGGATCTTCAAGGCAGGTTATGCAAGAGAGCAGTAGAGAAACAACAGCGGGAAGAGATATTACTGACTGCACCCATAAGTCTTAAAGCTGCTATCCAGTCTGCTACCATTTGATGAGGATTTCCTGAAGCGAGGAGTCTACAAAGGGTTAATAGGAAGACTGCCACTAGGGAAACAATGCAAAATGAAAGTGAGAGGACAGACCTCCCACTGCTATGACTGTGAATCTACTAGCCCCTTTTTGGAGGCAGTATGGACTAGGGATTGGAGAACTAGACAAAGGAAAGAAACCTGTTTGCCAATAGAGGTAGAAATAGAATCATCTTTGAGCAAATTGCTTCATCCTGTGTGTTTCGGTTTCCCTGTTTTATTTATATTGCAGTAGTGCCTGTAGACCCCAATCAGGGATTTGGGACCCATAAAAGCATGATAGACATATAGAAAAATAGTCTCTCCCCTCAGTCTGTAAAGTGAATTTGAAATTCCTCTTTGTGCAGTGCCTCAATATATTTGGATAAATGTACTCTCTAGCTGCAAAGTAGGGCATGCTTGCTTGTTTGTTTTAGATTACCACTTTGTGGCTGCAGGGTCATCAGAAACTGCAGAAAACTTTTCAGATTCTGCAAGGGGCAACACCATCTAAATCTGCGTTTGGAGATCAGAATGGCTATAAAGCTGTCATAATTTGAATGGGGGGGAGGGATTAAATGTCACATTGAAACAGCAAAATTCTGCACTGCTACCAGGAATGACTCTAAACCTATGGATCCAAGATTGAGGTAGTTTTCCTCCCAATGAGTAAGATTTGGCAGTTCTGGTTCTGAGCATAAGAACTGAGGCCTAGTGATCACTAGATCACTATAGTTAGTTCCACTGCTGTCTCCCTGGAAGGCTGGAGTTAAGTAATCCACTGAGCATTGTACGTCTAAGGGTACGTCTATACTCACCCATCGCGTCGGAGGAGTCCAATCGATCTGGGTTCGATTAATCGCGTCTTGTCTAGACGCGATAAATCGAACCAGGAAGTGCTCCCCCGTCGACGCTGGTAATCCTGCTCCACGAACAGAGCAGGCGGAGTCGACGGGGGAGCCTGCGCGCCGCGTGTGGACCACAGGTAAGTTCGAACTAAGAGACTTCGACTTCAGCTACGTTATTAACGTAGCTGAAGTTGCGTATCTTAGTTCGACAGGGGGGTTTAGTGTAGACCAGCCCTAAGACGATATATTTTGTCTGTATCTGTATTCCACTATATACCTCGTTTCATTTTTGTGTTTTCTGAAGCCTGAGACAAGCCCCTGGCATGCTGCATGGTTTACCTGTATAAATAAAACCATTTGGTTTGCGTAAAGTGTGTTTCCAAAGTGGTGCTCACTGGTTGACACATACTAAATCAGGGGTTCTCAAACTGGGGGTCAGGACCCCTCGGGGTTGTGAGGTTATTACATGGGGGGGTCATGAGCTATCAGCCTCCACCCCAAACCTCGCTTTACCTCCTGCATTTATAATGGTGTTAAATTGAAAATACTTTTTTATATATTTATTAGGGGGGTTGCACTCAGAGGCTTGCTATGTGAAAGGGGTCACCAGTACAAAAGTTTGAGAACCACTGTACTAAATCCATAGCTGATCACCCCTCCATAGGGTTCTGATGACAGAGGTAACTTCACCTCCTACCTCATCTTTCCTTTTGCTCCTTTCCTGCTCTGTAGCCCTGATCAACTCTGTACTAAGTGGCGAGATTGTGACACTGGAGTTAGACCAGCCAGTCGTTCTGTCCCTATTGATGGGATTGTGACATTAGTGTGAAGTCAATCAGTTATCATCCAACCCTTTTCTTATTTCCTCCCTGAGTGGATTTGCAAAGTGAAATGCTAAAATGCTTTTATCAGTCTCAAATATTTTATTAATCATACAACATCTATTTGATAAGATTTGTTTGATGTCTTGCATATCTGTCTAAAAATGTGATTTGTCTGATTACTCATTTATCTAACGTGGGGTTGCCAAACTCGTGTTGTTCCGGAGGGCTGCCAAGGGTCGCACAGGCTGTGCCACACCCAGTCAGGCTGAGAGGTCACATATCCAGGTAGGCCCTAGAAATGGCCTGTAATTGCTGCTGGCTGCCAGGGACCTCTACTCTCCCTGTTTGGACCAAGCTGGGAAGCAGCAGCTGAGAGGAAGAAGTAGTGGTGGTGATGGGAAGAGAAGGTATGGGGCACAACAATTGTAGGATAACTCTAATTCTTTAATTTTATGTTTATCTTAAGTTTCCTTAAGGAAATATATGTATATATATATATATTGTAAAGAGAGGCCCTGACTAGCAAGCAGAAGGAAGGCCTTGACAATAATGAGTTAAGAGGCTAGGCGGAATGAAGTAGGGAGGATGTCAAAAAATAACTTCATGAGATAAAAAGAAGGCCTCTGACATAGGGGTGACTGCAGATGGCTTTAAATAAGACAAAAGAACTCTGTCTTAAAATGAACCAACATGGCCCTTCCCCACCCACACACCAGTGGTATCTCAGAAATTAGGGCCTATGTGAACCCAGGTGCAAACACTGTTAATCAGCAAGAAGGACGGAGGAAAAGCCTTGGGAAGAAAGGAGGTTGTAAATCTTATCTGGATTAAGACTGGAAATAAGGGTGAACTGTCTCAAATTGGTTTTTAGCTAAAGTTAATAATTGGCAACAGGGCCAGCCTTAGGGGTGGCAGCCCGGGGCACAATGGTCAAGATGAAAGGAGAGGGGTTTGCCTGGGGAGTGAGGCCACGGAATGGGAGCTTGGGGTCGGGGGGAGGGGCAGCGGGGATCCAGGGGGGATGGGTGAGGAGCCTGGGGAGGAGAGGCAGTGTCTGGGTGGAGAGGCAGTGGGGGGTTGGGACAATGAGTGGGGGGCTGGAGGAGGTAGTGGGAGTCTGGGGGGATGGGTGGGGAGGCAGCAGGGGTTAGGGATGATGGAGGGGCACCAAAATACAAGTTTGCCCAGGGTGCCATTTTCCCTAAGGCCTGCCCTGATTGGTGATGACATTGTTTGTTAAAGGGTTATGAATTGAAGGATTCTTTGTCAGACTCTACCGAATCATGCTGGAATATGCCAAAATGAGATGGTTATCCCTGGGTCTGGCCTATTTGTAAGTATACTGAACACATGCTTATGAGTATTTTGTTACTGTATTGGGTGTAGTGACTTTATTTTTAGGCTGTTAGACATGTTTAAAGCAGCTGCATAAAATACCATTTGGCCTTTGGATTTAATAAACTGGTTTTCTGATTTCCCATATAAATATTATTAATAATTCCAACCACAATGGCTGCAAGCTCCCTCAGACATTCCCACTTGGTTCCAGATGCCGGACACCCCCTTACCCCCCCTATAACCTTAGGACATCCTCCTGCACTCACCCTTCTACCTAACTGCCTCTCCTTACACTTCCCAGAAGGTACCATTGCACCTCCTTCGGTGTGTGTGTATATATGAATATTTTCAGTGTCATCCACCTCTTTGTACAGTTGACTGAAATCTCTTAACGGCACTCTTTGTCATGGAGGTGATGGTGAATGGGAGGTTTTTGTTTTTCCTCATGCTTTGAAGCCTTATGTAAATAAGGCATAGCCTCGTGGAATATCTCATTTTATTTGCAAGGAAGGTGATAGTACAAAACTCTTCAGTCTGTTTTATTCTCAGTCAGGCAAGGATTCAGAAATATGTAGGTCACAGCTATTCTTCTCTCTCAGCTTGATGTCTGGGTGACCTTGTATCTAGATCTTTATTAATAACTTGAGACTTGTCATCTTCTCCATGTGTTAATAGAATGGGTTTAAAGCATTTGTTTTTATTTTTCAAAGGACCTATCAATGCCCAGGAGGGAGTTAATGTAATTGTGGTCACTTTTAGAACTGATTTCCACTATTCCATATTTGATTTCACTGACATGCTAATTTTGAGACAAATCCATTAAGTGCACTTGAAAGATCTCAAATGTCAACAATTTTTCCTTTCCCCGGCCATCTGATATAAAACCAATTCTGCAGTGTATTGATCTTCTGACTGGTGATTAGATTAAGCATGGAGGGAAAGAAGTGCTGCTGCTTTCAGTGATTTGCTGATTTATTTTGTAAACTTCTCTGATATTGTGTTTTCTAATGTAAGTCAGCGTGGCCAGGACTGTGGATGGGAACCCTTCGGTGTGGAGGTTTAGTTGAAAATAAATAAAATATATAGCTGTACATACAGCTGAACCTGCAAAGGTTGCCTTGAATTCCACAAGATTGAAAAGTATGAAGGCAAACATACATATGTAGTGATATGGGAAATCAGCTACTCTCTGTTATACTTAGAAGTGATTATAGTGTATGCAAGGACCCAGGCATTGTCATCTTGCAGTAGCCCAATAATCCATCTAACATGGTATTCTGGCTCCCAATATGATGAGTGCATTAGCAATATGTATGTAAGCCCTATGGCCTGAAGCTCTAGAGCAGAGGTTCTCAAACTTTTTTTTTCACATAACAAGCCTCTGAATGCCACCCCCCCTTATAAATTAAAAACACTTCTTTATATATTTAACACCATTATAAATGCTGGAGGCAAAGCGGGGTTGGGGTGGAGGCTGACAGCTCACGACCCACCATGTAATAACCTTGCGACCCCCTGAGGTGTCCCGACCCCCAGTTTGAGAACTCCTGCTCTAGAGCGCTTGGAGTTCATTACTGACACCTGTTGGTGAACAGAGAGAAGAATGACCCAGAGTTGCCTGAGAACTCCAGGTGGGCAAAGGCTCCATAGGGCAGGGAGGGGGGACGACAACTGAAGGGGCCTGGCAGTTTGGGGCATTTTTGTTAAAATTCAGTCAAGTTTTGAGCTTGGGGCGCAATAAAATGCTATTATCCCTGTTGGGAAATGAAAGAACAATAGAACAGCACCAAATGTGCCTGGGGTAGGGGTTGCCATGGCCATGACGGCAGTCAGGAATAGTTGGGTAAGGGAGGCTGGACAGGGTGAGGAGGGAAGAGGGGAGTACCTGGCTGGTGGTAAGGACTCTGTAAAGGGTCTTATACACCAGGGGTTCTCAATCTTTTTCTTTTTGAGGCCCCCTCAGCATGCTATAAAAACTCCACATCCCACCTGTGCCACAACTGTTTTTTCTGCATATAAAACCCAGGGCCAGGGTTAGGGGGTGGCAAGAAGGGCAGTTGCTCGGGGCCCCACACCACAGGGGCCTTGCAAAGCTAAGTTGTTCAGGCTTTGTCTTCAGCCTCAGGTGGTGGGGATTCAGCTTTCTGCCCTGGGCCCCAGCAAGTCTAATGCCGACCCTGCTTGGTGGACCCCCTGAAACCTGCTCAAGGCTCCCCAGGGGGCTCCAGACCCCTGGTTGAGAACCACTTTTGTACACCATAGCAATGAGCTGAGGCAGCATACAGAGCTGAGCTGAGGTAGCTTCAAGGTGGCAGGCTGAGGCTGCAGACAGTGCAGAGGCAGTGCTGAGACAGGTAACAGCACTGAGGTGGCTTGGGCTAAAGACAGACAGCACCACAGCTTAGCTAAGGGATTCAGGTGTGGGCCTCCCTATCCAGCAATCAAAGCTGAAATCACTTCAGCTGGGTCAGGTGGTAGAGTTCTTGCCATTGCACTGACAATACTTCCCTTAGGGGCTGGAGAAGGACCTGCCTGAATTTTGAACTCTGCCTATCCTGGACAACAAACTGTGAGTGAGGGGGTGCGGAGAAGGAGGGAAGTGGCTAGAACAGTGATATTCAACCAGAGGTCTTCCAGGGGGTACATCAACTCATCTAGATATTTGCCTCGTTTTACAACAGGCTACATAAAAAGCACTAGCGAAGTCAGCAGAAACTAAAATTTCATACAGACAATGTTTTGTTTATACTGCTCTATATACTATACACTGAAATGTAAGTACAATATTTATATTCTAAATTATTTATTTTATAATTATGAGATGGTAAAAATGAGACAGTAAACAATTTTTCAGTCATGGTGTGCTGTGACACTTGTATTTTTATGTCTGATTTTGTAAGCAAGTAGTTTTTAGGTGAGGTGAAATTTGGGGATACGCAAGACAAATCAGACTCCTGAAAGGGTTACAGTAGTCTGGAAAGGTTGAGAACCACTGGGCTAGAAGATTTTAACCACTCACAGTTGTGAGAGGAGGTCTGAGGTTAAGACTGTTGCTCAGACACCCTGCAGAACATGGTTGATTTGTTAATAGCTGGGTTTCCCAAGTTCATTGTGTGTCTCCTTTTCCCCACCCTTAATGAATAGATTTTGTTTTAAACCCCTGGACTCAATGCTTGCAGATTGGGAAGTATTGCCTGTCATGGAGACCCAGGGGAGGTAATTTAGCTTCCCAGGTTTTTGGTGAGAGCTCAATCTGGTGTTTAAGTTTTCAATAGAAACCCCTAGAAAACTGTACCTGGCATGTTTTTGCTTCTGACAACATCTGACAGATGGGTTACATATAAAAAAATCCAAAAACCACTCATAAGGATTCCAACTGTGGAATACAGTGCTGCTACTCTTAAGAATTAAGGTTGTATGGGTGTCACCTTGGTGACTGTGGTTGATTACTGTTGTTTCTTGTGGTAGATAAGGGGAGTGAGTGTATGAGTGAGAAAGTGATGTGTGTGATATAAGGCTTTACTCTATATTTCCCAGGTTTTGTGTTTTTGAGTTGGGTTGTCTTAACATCCATTGTCATTACTGGGCTTATTTGTTTGGTTGCAAATTTAAATGTCTATTCTCAAGTTGTGCTCTCTGCAGTGTGGAGGAATGCCTGGAGGCAGCGTGAGGGACCACATTGACTTATTCCAGGGGTCTCGCCTGTGCCCCTTTGGAAGAGCCCAGAAACTAAAATGCCCAGGGTACAGTTGCTCTAATGGGAGAAGAAAGGCCTTTGTGTCACCCTCTTCCAAGCACCCCTCAGCTCGACACACAGGTATGTGTTAGGTGAGCTTGTGCCTTGGAATCATCTGTGTCTCAAGTGCCATTCTTGGTGATCCCCCCCCCTCTCTTTTGCCTCTGGGGCTGAAAAGGTAGCATGGTTGAGTGTACTGCTGCAGCCAGTAGTAGCAGTTCCCAACCAGTATGGAAAACCGCAAGAAGTCCCTTTCCTCAGCCTATGCTATTCCCTATAATTTTCTTGCTCCCCTGCTCCTGCCTCTCCTATCCCTAGCGCTAGTGCTGCCCATCTCTTGGCATCTCTTTCTCAAATGTGCACTCCCCTGTGTGGTGGGGGTTGGTGGTCATTTAGGAGTTGGGGTCTTTGGATATAGTGTGTCTAGAGCAGCCAATGAGTGTCTTAACTCAAGCCTTCTGATTTAGTATGACCTTGACATGACTAGACTTGCAGCCACTGGTTGTACAGCCTTAATAATGCGATGGAAGCACTTTTTTGTACCAGTCATCTCCCCAGAGCACTTGGACATTAGGCACGACTGAAAAATGGTCCCAAAAATGCCCTGGACCATGCAATTGTTAACCTTTTCTCTTCAACCAATCCCTGCAGCCCACTGATCATTTATGTTGCTCTTCTCTGAATATCCTCCAATTTGTCAGTCCCCTTCAGATAGTGAGATGCCTAGAACTAAACACCAGGTCCCTGGAGCAGTTGTTCTAGAGCAGGGGTTCTCAAACTTCATTGCACCACAACCCCTTTCTGATAACAAAAATTACTACATGATTCCAGGAGTGGGGGACCCAAGCCTGAGCCAGCCCAAGCCCCACCGCCCCGGAGAGGGAGGTCCAAAGCTAAAGCCCAAGGGCTTCAGCCGAGGGAGGGGGTCTGTAATTTAAGCCCCAATGCCCCGGGCTGAAGCCCTCGGCCTTTGGTCCCAGGCGATGGGGCTCGGGCTTTGGCCCTGGGTCCCAGCAAGTCTAAGCCAGTCCTGGTGACCCCATTAAAATGGGGTTGTGACCCACTTTGGGGTCCCGACCCACAGTTTGAGAATCACTGTACTAGAGCTTTAAAAGGAATGATATTAACCTTGCTGATTCATGACATGAAGCCTGTAAGTGATGCAGCTCAGCACTGCTTGATTATTTTCCTCTGCCATACTGAATCCCAAACTCCTGTTGAAGTTGTGCTGTCCTATACCATGCTCCCACATCTTTTTTCTGCACTGCTGCTAGTCAGTTCTCTTCCCCACTGAATAGTTGTGATTTGAATTATTTTCCCCCAGGTACATTAGCCTGCATTTTTCTAAGAATCTCCTTTAATTGTGTTTTGCCCATGTCTCCAATTCCTCTCTAAGGGCCCAATCTAGTGCCTATTGAAGTCATGCCCAAAGTCCCATTGCATTATTTCTCTACTCTCAAGGGTATTTGCAGTTCCCTCCCAATTTGGTATCACCTGCAAATTTCATGAACATACAGTTCACTTTTTCTTCCAGACCATCAGTGAAAACACAGAATAAGACCAGACCTAGAAGTGATTCCTGCTTTTCTCTACTAGAAACACAAACACACACACACACTCTCTCTCTCTCTCTCTCTCCAATTTCATGTTACCATTTGTACATGGTCTTTCAGGAAGTTTTCAGTTCCCAAAACAGTGTCTGTATCCAAGTCAGTTTGAATGAGTTTTGAAAGTAAGATTGAAAGAGACAGCGTGTCACATGCTGTACTAAAGTCCAACTAAATTATCTCTCCACTGCCTTCTCTATGCATTGGTGTTGTAATTCTATCTGCATTAAATTGCGTAGGGCTGCCATGTGTGTGTCTCAGTGCTGGCAGGGATGGTTCCTCACTAATGAAGACCTGCAGTTTTGTAATGCTGTTACATGTTCCAGCCTATTCCATTGCTATGTGGGTCACGTGGGGTCTGGGCTGGAAGCCAGTGCGAATGTTTCTACAAGGACTTTAGGACATATATTTTAATTATGTTTATACTCCCCCTACCCTCCTTCCCTTTTGTACATCGTTTTCCCTCTAGCCTTTGCAAAGTGCTCTGGTCCACCTGCCAGTGCTCTGGCTTGAAATACCAATACTGAACACTGTCAGGCCCGGGCACGATTCCATCACTGCCTTCAGCTGAAGCTGGCACAGGAGGAGAGGAGCCACTCCCTGCGTGAGGCAGCTTTATTGTCTCTGCATAGTCCGAGCTCGGGGGAGGGGGACGGCTATAGAATGAACTCCTAAAACTTCCCGAGATTAGAGAGAATGTCGTGATCTGAGGCCAATGGATGGAGGGAGAAGGTCTCTGTGGGAGCGATGTGTGCACACGGTCTGTCTCTTTCTAACTCAGGCTGGCATTTAACACAAATGGTAGTGCCACAGAGACCACTTAAGGCTCCATCTTAAGCGGACCAGTTGTCACTAAGCATACAAAATAAAATGCAATACAAAGAGTTGTGTACCAGAGCATAACTAGGCTGGGGGTGGGTCTGATGGAAACAGTGTCTCTGTCTCTGCACACATGCCCTGTTGGGTAAATGGGATTGTGCATGTCTGTTTGTAGAACACGTGTGAATAGAAAGGGTGTAGGCATGGACTGGAGTAATATGTTACCAACCTTAGAGGGGCTGCTTTTTGTCCTTACTTTGCAAAAGGTATCTTTGAGCCTGTCTCCCAGTTTCTGTGTGGACTTTGACCAGATGGCCAGTACTAACCTACAGTGAGTTTCCTTCCTGTGGAATTGTATGCGACATCCCTGTTTTAGCTGAATAAGTTTCTCAGGGTTAATGTCATTACACTGGATCCCAAGCAAATGAATGATCCTTATTATCTGGCCAAGTTTATTATTAAATTAACAGAATTTCCAGGGAAGTACCCAACACCAACCACATCGCCAAAGAGTGGGCAAAGCACTCACAGGCTCCAGTGGCTGATGGCATCAGTCCATTGCACAGGGGAATCTGAGCAGCGTATGGTTAGATCGTTTTTGTGTCATTTGTGTGGCTGGCATCACTGGCAAAGCTGAGGTAGCAGGGGGTGGGGGTGGGGGGTACAGTAGGAGATTAGGTTTAAGCTTGAGGGTGGTGTGGGGCTGATCAGGGCATTTTGTGCAAGAGTGAGAAGTTTAAACTTGATTCACTAGCTCCCCCTTACCCAGAGCAGAAATAGCTTGAATCTCCTCTTGCCTACGCGTGTTTTATACCACTGTATGCCTCACTTCATTGGAGCTACTGCCAGGGCCGGCTCTAGGATTTTTGCCACCCCAAGCAAAAACAATTTTGCCCCCCCCCCATTTTTTCTCCCCCCCCGTCCCCACCCCAACTCTGCCCCTTCCCCAAATCCCCAGCCCTGCCTCCTCCCCACAGGCTCTCAAGCCTGGGAGGGAGAAGCGGAGCGTGAGCCGCTGCCACTGGGGATCTCCCCCTCCCACCCGGGCTCTCAAGCCTGGGAGGGAGGGGGAGCAGCGGCACGCGAATCAGCTGTTTCGCACGCCGCGAATCAGCTGTTTCGCGCGCCGCAGCGGTGAGCTAGGGCGGCCAGGGCACATTTTTAGGGGCGGCATGGCCGGCGCCAGAATGCCGCCCCTAGAAATGTGCCGCCCCAAGCACCAGCTTGTTTTGCTGGTGCCTAGAGCTGGCCCTGGCTACTGCTGATTGACACTGGTGTCTGTTTGCAGGGTTGTTGTGGCCATGTTGGCCCCAGGATATGAGAGAGATAAGAAAGATAAGATAATACCTTTTTTTGGACCAACTTCTGCCAGTGGAAGCTGTGAGGAGTGAGGCAGGCCATGCTCTTAGCAGGAGCTGAGGAGGGTGCTGGCTTGCAGGAGGCTCTGCTGAGCAGTAAGTGCAGTTAGTCTATGTGAGCGATGAGCACTGCAGAGAGCCCCTGTGTGAATCTCCATGGTGAGTGATGGATGAGTCTGAGAGGCTGCATAGAGGGACTGTTATTGGGCCTTTTGCTACACAGCACATATGTTACTGTTGTCAGCCCTTCAGCAGATTTCTACAGTGCAGTGAAAATAAGTAGATTAACACAGTAAAGAAGATTAGAGATGCTTTGGGGAAGGGAAAGGGGGAGGATGAGCAGAGGAGAGTATAAAAAGAGGCAGCAGGAGTGCGAGTGCCAGGCTTCCTGGTACATGTCACTCTGGGTACCTGTCTTTGGCCCCTTCGGTTTCGGGATAGGCCAGCTGAACGGAACCGTACCAGGCACGATGTCGAAGGAGAAACTGGAGTCGCTGGTAAAGAACATGGAGATCATGCTGTCCGAGGTGGAGCAGCTGAAGATCCACTGCACTAAGCAGACAGAGGAGGTGAACCAGGTGGTGCAGGAGCTGCGCCGGGAGAACAAGGATCTGATGCAGAAGTACGAACACATCTGCCAGGATCTGAAGGAAGCCAAGGAGACCATTGCCCAGCTTCAGGATACAAAGTTTGCCTTTGAGGCGAAGGAACGGCAAGCACAGAAGCTCAACAGGCAGCTGTGAAGCAATACAAAGGAGACGCATGAGATTTCCCAAGCAGACCTAAAACCAAACCAAAACCTTCTACCACTGGAACCAGAAATCACTGGACTGAACTGGACTACATCCTCCCCAGACCAAAGGGACATGCTGAAAAAAGTCACCTATTTGTGGGGGGTGAGATCTCAAAAAGGCAAGAAAAGTGCAGCTTGGATTCTGTCCTATGCCCCTTAGTAATGATTGCACATTTCATCACGTTGGGAGAAGACCCCTGACCCCTATCCTGGATCATAGAAATGGTAGTTGTAGTGGGGATCACCAAAACCTGAGCATGGCACCATCACATCTGCCATGGAGTTCACACAAGGACAGAGCTGGGGGAAAGGAACTGGACCCACCTTGAGTTCGTTGGAGAGGACTGGACTATGTGAATGCATAGAGGGGAGAGAGAGAGAGATCGTCTTCTCATCACTCCATTTTGTTGCAGTATATGCAGGGCTTTTCTGTGCTGGCATTAGGCTTCAGTACAGTCAGGCTTTCGCTTGAGGTATAAACTTTCTTACTGCCTGACTGAAAGACACTTGCAGAGGTGGCATTGTCTCAGCCTCACGGTTCCAAGCACTGGATACTAAAGGCATGACAGGCCAGAGGTTATTAATGCTATTACAGTCATTCTTGTCTTTTTCCCATTCCAAGCTGAAATGTAAAACTTGCCAGGATTTCTGTCTACATTTCTATTTCAGTGTAGTCAGCTCATGATGATTTGGAGTGTTTGGTGTGTGAGAATTAAATCTTGGCTGACTAACACTTTTTAACTGAAGGGCTATGTTTTGACACCAGATTTACATTTATTAAGTCTCGGTAACTGTGTATTAATGGACCAGGAATTAGAGGAAGAAAATGGAGGAGGAGGGGAGGGGGTAAGTACTGTCAGGAGGCTGTTTTGCTTTCACTGTCTCTGTCATATGGCTGTCACCAGCACTGCAGTGGATGTTCAGTGCTGAATGTAGCTAAGAACAGGTGACTTTTGACCATACAGTGAATAGCAGGAGGGGTAGAAGGTGGGAGTGTACGTGGGAGAGGCTCGGTAGAGAAAACAGCCTCAGAGCTTAAACAGAATCGCTGGAGTGGTTCCAGGAGGATCTTTCTTCACATCAACTGTGCTATGATCAGCTTCCTTTTATCCTTCAAAACTTCTCTTGATTATTCTTTTGCAGCAAACTCAAACACACAGCGAGGGCCAAAGGGCAGGCGGAGAGGGGAAATTGAAAGGGAAAACTAATTCTAAAACCGCCAACATCAAATCGTCACCTCTCATAGCCAGTGTGCAGCTGTTGGGTGTGTTTGTTTTTCCCAAATGATTAGCTCTCCTGTTAAATATAATATTCTTTGCTTTTGAAAGAATCAGTGTCACTTTTTGATCAGCAGAACAAGCCCCTAGAGCACTGGTTCTCAACCCGCGGCCCAATCAGCACACAGCTGCAGCCTATGTGATGTCCTCAGAGCAGTACAGGTAGTGTATATAGTGTGTGGATACAGCCCCTCATAACACATAGAGAGCTGCATATGTGGCCCACAATGGTAAATAGGTTGAGAACCACTGACCTAGAGGCTCAGGAGAACAGCTGATGCTGGGAGTCCTTAGAACCTGTGTCTGAAGAGAAGGTGGAATTGCTTGGTTGGCTGCTTTGGCTTCCCAGTGAAAACTGTGTTGAAAGATGCAAAACCCCTCTAACACAGAGGTTTTCAAAATGTGGGGGGTGCAGAGGAATGTTTTTTGGGGGGGCAGCGATGTCAGGGGGCTTGGGTCAGTCCCGTGCGGGTCAGGGCCGGCTCCAGGCACCAGCGTTCCAAGCAGGTGCTTGGGGCGGCAGTTAGAAAGGGGCGGCAGTGTTTCCACAGCGGCGGAAATTTGGTGGCAGCTTCTGTGTTCCGCCAGCTGCGGCGGCAATTCAGCGGCTGCTTCTTTGTTCCGCCAGCCTCCGCAGCAATTCGGTGGCAGCTTCTCCCTTTTGCCGTCCGCAGCGGCAGTTTTTTTCACTGCTTGGGGCGGCAAAAACTATAGAGCCAGCCTTTGTATGGGGGAGCTCGGGGAGGGAGCATCACCTCCACCCTCTGTCTCACCTTAATGGGCCACCTAGCCTGTGGGTCAGTGTCAATGCCTCTGCGCCCACTGCTAGCTCTGCGCCCAGAGACCGTCACACACAACTTCCACCACCCTGAAAACCCAAGGCGGGAGGGGCAGGTATTGGGGGTGGACAACCAAACATTTAAACTCAAACTGTGGGGGAGGGGCTCAGCTAAAAAAAAGTTTGAAAACCACTGCTCAACTGGGTCCCCATCCAGCACAAGTGATGCCAAGTGGAGTTCTGCCATTAGGGTGACCAGACAGCACGTGTGAAAAATCGGGACAGGGAGTAGGGGGCGGGGGGGGGGGGGGGTAATAGGTGCCTATGTAAGAAAAAGCTCCCAAAATCAGGACCGTCCCTATAAAATCGGGACATCTGGTCACCCTATCTGCCATCGGCTTTAGAGGGTGCAGAGTCAGACCCAGAGTGAAGTTAGATGCATATTTCTCCTCCAAGACAACCTCCGTTTTGGCCTGATCCAAAGCCCATTGAAGTCCAGAGAATCCTTCCATTGATTTCAGTGATCAGGCCTGCTGAGCAGAGTCACTGTGTCTGAACTGCAATCAGTGCACCGGGACTTTCATTCTACTTCATATAAATAGATTTCACTCTAGAGTTCAGTGTAAGCAGGATCCATTCCATAATAGTTTGTTCCATTTGTATCATCTGGGCCGGGGTTTAGCTTTAGCTCTTCTGTTTTGGGTGGGGCAGACTAGAATATTAGAAAAACACTTTGGAGATAAGAGATTTTTCCTTTACTTTTTAAAGTGTAACCTTAATAGAAATGTCTGGGCCTGACCCTGCATTCCTTGCAGTCCAATGGGAGTTTGCAGGGCACAAGAAACACAGGATCCAGAACTAAGTTTCTTATGTTTTGTTCTTATGAATGCTTTCACTTCAAATTAATTTTCTAGCCCAAATCCACCTTTGATTTGTTTTTCTACTTTTTTTAAATAATTAAAATATAAACCAATAATAACAAGGAAAACAAATGTTATATGCACAGCCGTGGGAGCTTCTGTTCTGCATAAGGTAATTTCTCACTTCATTCATATCCATGCTGTGTGTGTGTGTTTACTAAAAGATAATTATTCCAGTTTCAACTCTGTGGAACAACAGAGACTAATGGAGACCACACAGATTATTCAGTGTTCCTAGGTTAATCACTCTAAATGAGATTCTCTCTCTGGCTGCCAGGTTCACTCTATATTTAAATTCCTGACACAGGGAGGAAAAGCAATTTCTATGGACCTGTGATCAGTTTCTTGGCAATTAAGAGAATTCTAAGGCCTTGTCTATGCTGCCACTTTACAGCGCTGAAACTTGCATCATTCAGGGGTGTGGTTTTTTCACACCCCTGAGTGAGAAAGTTGCTGCACTGTAAAGTGGCAGTGTAGGCAGTGCACCAGCTACTCCCCTCATGGGAGTGTTGTTTTTTACAGCGCTGGGAGAGAGCTGATTACACAGCCACAACTAGGGTTGCTAGTGAAGATATACCCTTAGCCCAGGGCTACACTGGGGGGGTGGGGGTCGATCTACGATACGCAGCTTCAGCTACGTGAATAGCGTAGCTGAAGTCGGCGTATCGTAATCAACTTACCTGGCCATGAGGACGGCAGTGAGTCGATCGCTGCTTCTCCCCCGTCGACTCCGCTTCCACCTTTCGATGAGGTGGATTTCCGGAGCCGACGGGGAGCGCTTTCGGGGATCGATTAATCGCGTCTAAACGAGACGCGAAAAATCGATCCCCGAAAGATCGATTGCTACCGGCGGGTAGTGAAGACAAGCCCTCAGTGTGTCTGTCTGTCTTTAGGAACAGGGCCAGCCCTAGACCAAATGGCACTCCAGGCCAGAAGCATCTTTGGAGCCCTCCACCCCATTTGTTAAACTTTTGAATACCTTATTTTTTATAGCATTTGTAGCCAATTTCATGACTTTGATGTGCGATTTGCATGCATGATTTCTCTCTCTCATAAGATGATAAACTTGCACGCTGGGATCTGTAAATCTAGGAGGCGGTTCAAGGAGAATGTAGTTCTCAAAAAGTCTGGAAGGTTCCACAAGTTTCTACAAAGGTCCAGAACATTCTAGGAGGTTAGTGGAAAAATGAATCCACATACAAAATACCTGAAACATTTTACTTCAAACATGCTATTTTCCCTTTTGTCGCTAACAACAAAAACAGTACTCTAACCCCGGCACCCCCACCCCCCAGCCTGGCACCCCAGCAGTCGCCTGACCCTAAATCCTGCCCTTTTTAGGAATGGTGAAATGACTATATATAAATGTCCTAAAACAGTGGGTTTGGGATGTGAAATGTATCCCAATGCTTAAAAAAAAAAATTGAATTGAAAACATGCCCAGTGATTTTGGGCTTATCCTGATCTCTTGCTGATATAACTCAGGAGTAGCTTCATTGATTTAAAACCAGCGTAAAGGAGATTAGAATTGGATCCTCTGTTTCTATATCCAAATCTTCACATGTCCATCTCCAGCAGGTCACTTCCCCCACTCAGTCTATTCTGAGGTTTTGTTTTCAGAGAAACTCACAGATGCAGAATAGTATATTCTGTTAAAATTAGTCATGGACTTTGGAAGATTTTAATATAAAAATTATTTGCACGTGTTTCTCCTCCTCTCTTTTAAGGTAAGGACGAGAAGCCTGTGCTTGATTTTTTTTCTCATCTCACCTGACCTGAACTCTCCAGCAGGTCAGGATTTTAATCTCAACTGGTTGGAACTAGAGTTATAGAGTTTAAGGCCAAAAAGGACCAGATCATCTAGCCTGACTTCCTGCATGTCAAAGGCCACTAATGGACCAAAAGTAATTAGAGTGACAAGCTGACCACTTACGTGGCAATGGAGAGGGGCAAGGGCAACTGCCTAACTCTCTGAATGCAAAAGGTCAGTTTATGTGCTGTCCCTCTGGGGAAATGCAGTGTGGGAGTCAGAGCCCAGCTGGCAGAAAGGGCTGGAGAAGGGGAGACAATCTGGCTCAAGGACTCTAGAGCCCAGGCTGTCCCGTGCCTGAGCAGCAGCCAGAGAAGAAAGTAGTTATACCCAATTAGCAGAGTGTGCCTCCGCTGCTGCATGAGAGTCCTGCAGGTTACTACAGCTGGCAGTTGAACCCATCACCTTCCTAGTCTATAGGTGGCAGTTCTACCACATTAGTCAAGAGGGAGCCTCCCGTGGCCTGACCTAGTAGGTGCTAGGCTCTTATATCAATCACTCTTCCCTGGTGGTGCAGGCAGTGGCAGGGTGCTAAGTGATTTCCTTGGACTTCACTGAACTGTCTTGTCTTGATGTGCCTGAGTGAAGGATTGGAATGGGAATGAGAGCGGCACCTCCAGCTTCAGGCTCCGCATGGAGATTTTTACACACAAGCCCATTTGTTTACTATTGATCTAGGTTGTATTTCAGGGGGTGATGTATCATGAGCGGATGTATGGGGATCGTCAGCTGGTAGCTCATGTCACTTCAGCAGTCATCTTGCTGAGACTGAGTGTAGGACTTTGCCAGATGCTCCCAGCCCCTCCGGGGCATGAATGAACGGGAGTATAGCTTTGTTTGGGAGCACTGACCCTTTGCATCTTAGCTGTAAGCCCAGAGCATCCATCCAGTACTGGCCTTCTGTACTCGGCCAGCATGCTCATGCATGGGGAAGAACTCCCAAGGGAAGTGGTGGGCTGGAATGAAAGCTCAGCACCCCCCACAAAGCCTGGCCTTACAGTCCCTTGCATCAAGAGGTGAAAGAGCCCTAGCTGGTATCCACCCTGGGCACCCCACCACTGCAAATGAAAAACAACCATATGAAAATTTTGTTTTAAAAAATGCTGAGTGCCCAACAGCTTCCATTGAGATCAGTGGTCGCTCCTGGGTGCTCAAGACTTGACAATCAGGCAGGTGCCTAAATAGGAACGTAGGAGCCTAACTTTAGACTCCTGTTTTGGGAATTGTTAGCCTGAATTCTTTCTGTTTCATTCCAAGCCTGTGTGTGTCAAAGACACTATAATAATAGCAGTACTCTCAGATTATTGATTCATGTGACTGTAGCCCTGCTAATATTGAGAATTATTTTTCATGTACTTTACCCCACCCTACTCAGATACTATTGCCCCCTCTCCTAACCTGGCCAGACTCCTGCTGAGCCCTATACCCAGGTGCCACAGAAAGAACATATCTGCTAATAATTGTAATCATACAAAAGTTCTGTTAATTCAACTGATCACACTGCACTGAGTGGGCCAGTCCTCAGCACTCCAGGAGAGATATGACAGGAGTGCGTAGGTGCCCAGACCCCTGGAACAGAGAGGCAATTATGGAGCAGTGCAAGAATTCCTGGTAAAAAATAACTATTGCAAGTAACTTGTTTGGTATAAACAATGAGGAGTATTTGTGGCACCCTTAGAGACTAACAAATTTATTTGGGCATAAGCATTAGTGGGCTAAAACCCACTTCATCAGATGCAGGGAGTGGAAAATACAGTAGGAAGATATATATACATAGTACATGAAAAGATGGGAGTTGCCTTACCAATTTTAACATGACAATTCAATTAAAGTGGGCTATCAACAGGAGGAAAAATCACTTTTGTAGTGGTAATCAGGGTGGCCCATTTCAACAGTTGACAATTAGGTGTGAGTAACAGCAGGGGGGAAATTAGCATGGGGAAATTTAGTTTTTAGTTCTTGTAGTGACCCATCTACTCCCAGTCTTTATTCAGGCCTAATTTGATGGTGTCCAGTTTGCAAATTAATTCCAGTTCTGCAGTTTCTCATTGGAATCTGTTTTTGAAGTTTTTTTGTTGAAGAATTCCACTTTTAAGTTTGTTGTTGAGTGTCCAGGGAGGCTGAAGTGTTCTCTGACTGGTTTTTGAATGTTATAATTCTTGACATCTGATTTGTATCAATTTATTCTTTTACATAGAGACTGTCCGGTTTGGCCAATGTACATGGCAGAGGGGCATTGCTGGCACATGATGGCATATATCACATTGGTAGATGTGCAGGTGAACGAACCCCTGATGGTGTGGCTGATGTGGTTAGGTCCTATGATGGTGTCCCTTGAATAGATATGTGGACAGAGTTGGCAACGGGGTTTGTTGCAGGGATAGGTTCCTGGGTTAGTGTTTTTGTTGTGTGGTGTGTAGTTGCTGGTGAGTTAGGGTGACCAGGCAGTAAGTGTGAAAAATCGGGACGGGTGGTGGAGGGTAATAGGAGCCTATATAAGAAAAAGCCCAAAATATCGGGACTGTCCCTATAAAATCGGGACATCTGGTCACCCTATGGTGAGTATTTGCTTCAGGTTGGGGGTCTGTCTGTAAGCGAGGACTGGCCTGTCTCCCAAGGTCTGTGAGAGTGAGGGATTGTCCTCTAGGATAGGTTGTAGATCCTTGATGATGCGCTGGAGAGGTTTTAGTTGGGGGCTGAAGGTGATGGCTAGTGGCGTTCTGTTACTTCCTTTGTTGGGCCTGTCCTGTAGTAGGTGACTTCTGAGTACCCTTCTGGCTCTGTCAATCTGTTTCTTCACTTCAGCAGGTCACACCTTGCTGTAGTCACACAGCAGAATCCGTTTACAAGGGAAGTCTCATAATACTTTCCAGCTTTCATCTGAGGAGCTCAAAGTGCTTCATGAACATTAACGACTCCTCACAGGCTAGCGCTCCTGGGGGTAGGTAAGTATTGTCATCCCTGTGTTAGAGATGAGGAAGCCGAGTCCAAGGGATCAAGTGACATGCTCAGGATCATAAAGTGAGTCATGGCAGAGCTGGGGTTAGAACCCAAGTCCCTGACTCTCATTTCCCTTCTGGAAGTACACAGCTATTACTGGATCCTGCTAAAATAATGACGGGAACCTTAAATAGCAACAGCCCGTCAGCCATGTGAAGCTTGTCAGGCTCTGTATTCTTATATGAATCAGTCCTTCTGAAAGGAGAAAGGAATCTCCCTGGCAATAAGGGAGTCTGGTGGTTCCTTTCCATTAAAAGTGCTCTGAGGGCTTGTTGGAAGAAAAGCTGGAATTGCTGCTGCCAGGACAGACCCCTGCCTAAGAGATCAACAGCACTACAGAAGGGATCTCCTTCAGAACATGCTTTGTGCCAAAAATGTTTCAACAACAATATGAAACAGGTAACCTGACCCACCCAAATTCTCCTCTAGTTGGTGGTCGCTCCTGTGACACTGCCATTGCCTGCCCATGCATCCCCTGGATGTAGCAGGCTGGTGGAGAAGTGAGTGTCCTGTGTGTCTGACTAGATTTGTTTCAGTGTAGTAGCCGTGTTAGTCTGTGTCAGCAAAACGAAAATAAGAAAGAAAAACTTGTAGCACCTTAGAGACTAACAAATTTATTTCAGCATAAGCTTTCGTGGGTTAATACCCACTTCATCGGATGCATGGAATGAAACATACAGTAGACAGATATTTATACAGTCAGAGAAACATGATAAGGTCGAGGTGCATAGACCAACCTTAAGAGGTTCCTCTCAACTAATGGTTCCTCTCAACTAATTCGCCTCTTTATTTTTCTACCCTCCGCGGCTTTGCACACGAGGCATCTTCCCAGCTCACCCTACCCTGGTTACAGGCCTGGGAAAAGCATAACCTCTACTTGGGTTCTCCTTTGGCACCCACCAGCTTGGTATCTGAGCACCATGCACCATTTGAGATTTGCTTGTCAGTAGATATCAAGCACTCTTTGCCTTGTGGGCAAAAATCTCTGCTGTAAGATTATCAAGTACACAAGCAGTGTTACCAGCTCTCAGGATTTTTTTGGTGTTTTCCCTAAAGCCCCAGCTACTGGAGTCATGTGAACATGTGAAAATCTCAGTTCTCATTTAAAAGTAAGTTTCTTTGGGCTAGTCTACACTACTGCGCTACATCGGCGCAGCTGCATCACTGTAGCACATCTGGTGAAGATGCACTATGCCGATAGGAGAGCGTCTCCTGCTGACATAGTGCAGTGTAGACACCACTTTAAGTCGATGTAATTTACATGATTGCTGGTGTGGAACCCATTTTGTGGACCAATTATCCGGATCTTTAGAGGTAAAAGGTTTTTGTCCTGGATAGGGGCCCCAATCAATGGGTGAAAGAGACTCTGTTTTCAAGATCAAAGAGGGAACTATAAGCAAGAACTCACTGTCATCCATTAGCTATACTGGCATTCTGTCAGCTTCTTTTCTCCTGAGCAGTTTTTACTGTTGCTAAATTGTTCTCCCAGCTCTTTTTTTCACAGGGTATGTGAACTACATGGTGCATGTTAAAGGAGAAAAGAGCATCTCAAATAGAGATGGGCCCGAGCTGCAATATTCATCTCTGGATATAGGCCTAACTCCTCCAAAATGCTGGGACCTTCAGATCTGAGGGTCTGGTTAAGCCCATCATAGAGATGGGGCCAGCTGTGAACTGGATTTGGATTCAGATTTCCCACAGTCTAGGGGATGCCTGGCTGATGACTTGTAGTGCTGGCCCATCTCTAGTTTCAAAGGAAATGTGATTAAATTCAATATTTTGTTATTTAGACTTGGGGATTTATTGAAAATGAGGAACAGTGAGTGGAACTAGGAATTACTGTATCTGTCTCTTGATATGCTGCCGGCAGCTACAATAAAACTAGTTATAAAGGGCTCCACCCAGGCAATAACTTGCAGCACAATTTTCAATTAAAGCACGCACACATTCAAAGGGAACTGGAAATCATCCCAAATCAGGCTCTTCCATGTGTGCGCAGTTACAACTCTGGCTTTCAAAAGCAAAACAGGAAACTCATGAAGAAACTTTGAGGCTCAAGGGGTTAAATGAAATCCAACTCTCCTTTTCCTGTGCAGTAAGGATTAGTAACCAAACAGAAGCTGGGGAGAGGAGGTTGTTGAAGCCACTGATTAAGCTAGAGAAGTGGGGAAGTGGACTCGCAGCTGGGCTACAGGGTGGCTTTAGTGTCTCTAAACCTTACACTCACCTTCAAACAAACTGATGCAGAAGGTAAGAGTTAGTTTTGCATTATGGGTCGCTTCTTTCCTCTCCTGTTCATCTCATTTGCCACTTGTCTATTTGTCTTTCCTTTGCTGTTTGGCTTTTTATTTCCAACTACTTTTTATCAGCCTGGCTACAGTTTAAAGGGCAAGAGAGAGATGTTTGCTGAATGGAGTCCTGTGATTGCAAAATCAGATTTCCTGGCAGAGAGGGAAGGAGAAGGCACTCCATATATTCAGTGAATGTTAATCCCTGCTGCTCCCCACTCCCACATTAATTAGTCCAGGGGTTAATCAAACAGCCCTTACTAACATTCTTGGGGGAGAGGAATGAGGTATCAGTTAATGTTGGATGAGCCTAGGGGCTAGGTGCCTAAACAGATCCTGCCAGCATGAGTGTAGAAAGCAATATAAGTTTAGCAGGGCTTGTATTGGTGTGAGAACTGTTACTAGTTCATGGGGAAAAGTAAGCCCAGTCATTAGGACTGTTAAGCTGCTGAACCAGTGGATTCCTGTGCCTGTTTGCAATTAATACTCAAATAACCATTACTATTGGAGAAAGCTGTGTGGATTGAAGGAGCACCTGCCTACTTCCAGAGGAAGGGTGTCTCTTTCCTGATCATTACACACTCATTTCACCTGTCCAGAACATACACCTGATCCTTCAAACCTCTTCTCAAGCAAGTAGTCCTACCAAAGCCAGTGCAAGGAAGGGTTTGCAGGATCAGGCCTCACACTGACATCTTTTGTGGTTTTCCTGTTGCTAAGCAAGTGAACATGTCAGCTGAGAAGACTACTTTGGGAGCTCACTCTGAGAAAGAGACGGTAAAAGGATGGCTCATGTTGTGACAAGTGCTGTGCTAAATCCAAAGGCACAGGATTTGCAAAGTGCTATGGTATTCCCTGAGGAGGGGCCAGCTGCTTTAAAGAACTTACACAGCTCAGAAAACCCTCATGGCTGTCCAGCATGGAGTTCCCAAGATCAGTAGGTACTAGACTTGGTATAGGAGCATGGGGAGGGGGAGGAAGGCTGGGTGGGTCTGTTTATAAAGCTTGATTAAAAGTTTTTGTACCTCTGTAGTCAGTGAGCTTGGAAACTTTTGCACTACATTTAGATTGTACGCTCCCCATTTCTATATTGCACCAGCGCAGAGCCCTTCAGCAAGATTGTCTGTAAACAGCTTTGGGATTCATACTCCCATTCCTCTCTGTACTTTGGTAGATGTGATCCCCTCTCTTTCTGTAATGCTTTTTGATCCTAGAGTGTTTCATAAATGGTATAGACACAGGTCCAGTGAAATGCAGCTGTTTCTGGGGTGGAGGGCAGCAAGCAAGAGAACAGCCCACTGTACAACAGTGTGTGTGTGGTGGGCAGTGTTGTCTAGGGGTAGCAGGACAAACACTCTGCTCTTATAGAAAGTGCTGGGGGATTTTTAATGCCTACCAAAACCATATAGGGCCATGATTTTTAAAAGGATAGTAACTTTAAACATCATTTAAAAAGAGAAATTGCTTTACCTACATTACTAAAACAGATTAAAATCAAATTTTTTAAAATTAAATTAAAATTTCTCCTATAGATGTTCTGTTTACTTTATTATTTCTCTCTGGTTGGACAATGAAGATATGTTAGTTTCACTTTTTTTTTAAGTCACTTTCATTCTCAGATTCTCATGCATCAGCACAGACCTGTGCTGACAACACTGCAGGGAGATGTTTTGTTTCTAAAATAATCTGATTCCATCAGATTTGAAATGTTTCTGATGGTCTTCAGTTTTGTAAATGTGTCTGTGTGTTTCTGGTTTTGGCTCACCCCCTTTTGGGTACAGGTGTCTACCAAGTGTGATGTAAGTGTTCTGCAGTGTCAGTTCATCAAGTCATTAAGGGGTTAGTTATCTCACAAGATATGCACGTGGACTCAGCTGGAGTGCATGTGAGTAGCTGTGTTCCAATTTGCATGATGTGCTAGGAAAGGTGATACATTGTTGCTGCCTTTGTGTTTAGTCTAGAGACCCAGCTGCTCCGTAGAGGAACTTGGGAATTTTGTTGTTATTATTAATAACACTTTAATTATGGAATTGCCCAAAGGCTCCAATCTGGATTGAGGCCCTATTGTTCTGGGTGCTGTACAAACATAAAAAAGAGATAATCCCTGCCCTGAAGGGTTTACTCATTAGGCTGCTGGTGGTTATTTCACTCTTTAGAGTCCTTCTGTAAAATGATAAGCACTTGGTTAAAGAAACTAAGTCTGTGCCCTGTGATTCTTCAGAGCACAGCATGTGCAAATAGTAAGTCTCATAAAAGAATGAGCTGTTTCTGTGAATAAGAATAGCACCTGGCATTACAGTACCGAGGATGGGATTACTAGCGTTATCAATCCTCTCCTTTTAGGCTATCGGTTCATTACCAGTTGAGATCAGGAGGAATAATTTTTCTCCCAGAGGCATAATTCTTCTATAGCATGAGCCTGAATGGCTTCACTGCAATGTTATAGCCCTGTAACCCAAGCCAGGAGCACTAGAACCAGGGGGTGTGGGCAGGGGGGCCATGGCCCTCCCACTTTTTAACATGGGCATAGTAGCCTCAGGCAGGCATGGCAGAGGATGCGCTTTGTGGTGGAGGAGCTGAAAAGGTGATCAGTTCCCCTGCCACAATGTGCAGCCCCTGCTAGTGGTGCCTGCCTCTTCCTGGTGGGGGGCTGAGGTGGGCCTTAGTTCCCCCACCATGGGGCCCCGCCCCCTGTCCAGGCCAGAAACTGAAGCCAGGCTGTGGTAAGAGCTGCCCAGGGAACCCAGGCTACTGTGGGGAGCCCCAGACACTCCACCTGCCTTGGGCAGTGTGCACCAGGGGACGGGGACATGGCCTGGGAGCTTCTCTCTGTTCCCCTGCCCAGAGCAGGTGGAGGATCTGGGGCTCCCCACAGTGGCACAGGCTCCCTGAGCAGCTCTTACCATGGCCTGGCTCCGGCTATCTGGCCTGGCGAAGGAGCAGGGGACTGGACCTTTGAGGGAAGAGGAGGAGCAGGGATGGGGGCATGGTTCTGGCTCTGGTGGTCACCCCACTTCTATGCAGGGTGGACCCGAGTCAGCTGGCAGCTGTGGGTCTTTTATTGCAGTGTAGACATAGATTCCTTTGAAGCCAGGGCCGGCGCTTTCACTAGGCAACCCTAGTGTTGCCTAGGGTGCCAGGATTTGCAGGGCGGCATTTCGTCGCCCTCGGTGGCGGCCGGCTGCCTCCTGCCTCCCAGCTCCACGCTCGAGCCAGGAGGCAGGAGGCAGCCACCTGCTTCCTCACGAAGCCCTGCTGTGGCGAGGGCTGTTGCCATGCCGCTGGGGCTCAGTAGGGCTTTGCGAGCGACTCACCACAACTGCCTCCTGGCTCTGCGCTCGGCTCAGCGGCTGAGTGTGGAGCCGGGAGGCAGGGGGCGGCTCACCGCGGGAAGGGGGCTGAGCTGTGGCGGGCGTGGGGGGGAAGCCACCGGGCGGGGGCGGCGTTAGCTTTGGGGGGGTGGGGGGCGCAGGGCTGGTGCAAGGAAGTTTTGCCTAGGGCGCGAAACTTCCTTGCACCGGCCCTATTTGAAACATCCAGTATTGGTTACGGTTAATGGCAGGATGCTGATGCTAGATGGATCACTGGTCTGATCCAGTACATTCATTCCTAAATTCTTAAAGGTGTCCCTTAATCCTGAGGGATTTACACACTGTTCTGTGAGGATAATAGAGCCGTCTCCCGTTGTAATCTTTGCTCTGCAGGAGCTCATTGTGTGTATATCCACCCAAAGGTTGTCTCTTATTTGACTCCATTATTGGATCAGACTAATAGTCCAGGGGGGCCAACCTGAGCCTGAGAAGGAGCCAGAATTTACCAATGTACATTGCCAAAGAGCCACAGTAATATGTCAGCAGCCCCCCATCAGCTCCCCACCCCGGCTCCCAGCGCCTCCCGACCACTGGCAGCTCCACCGATCAGCGCCTTCCCCTCCCTTCTCCCTCCCTCCCAGCACCTCCTGATCAGCTGTTTCGTGGCAAGCAGGAGGCTCTGGGGGGAGGAGCGAGGGCATGGCAGGCTCAGGGGAGGGGACAGGAAGGGGTGGAGTGGGGGCAGAGCCAGGGGTTGAGCAGTGAGCACCCCCCGGCACATTGGAAAGTTGGCACCTGTAGTTCCAGCCCCAGAGTCGATGCCTATACAAGGAGCCGCATATTAACTTCTGAAGAGCCACAGGTTGGCCACCCCTGCCATAGTCCATCTAAAGCCAGTATCCTGTTTCTGACAGTGACTAAAAGGTTTCTGAAGAGGGACATATATGAATGGACGTGGATGCTTAACTACATATGTGCTTGTGCATATCTGTACACACCATGTGTTCCTGCTTGCTCATGCAAATGCACAAACACACATGCAAACATATGATGTTGTCTGGAAAAACTGTACCACCCATGGATTGTTTATTTTGCTACTTAGTTCTTAGAGCAGTGACTGATGTGCTTTGGCTGCTACTGGGGAAGCACAGTGATGGGTCTTTGCAGAACAAACAGCAGGTTTATTTTTAGATGACACAGTTATCATTTTTCTCTGATCATACAGTCTTATATGCGTTTCCTTTCATATCACATATCAGCTCTGTTTCTCCTAGCACAGGTACTGCCTCTTAACTCTGCTAGCTTTCGTCTCCTCCCACTTACACCAGTTTCACTTTGCTATGTAACTCCATTTACTTCATCAGATGTAATTCTGATTTACAAACCTTTAAAAAAATAAAGATTTAATTATAACTTGTAGTTAAGTAATCTCACTGACTTTACATGTTGATTAAGTCTCTATTACATTCCCCCATGTAAAAAACGTAGACCGCTAATGTTGCCACAAGCCACAATAGAACAAACGTACAGAAAATACATGACGAGAATTAAAATTAAAAAATCCTAAGCATTACAAAGAATGAAAAAGACTAGCTAAGGATTTACATTCGTATTCTAATACTGCTATGGGCCATTAATCTGCGGTTTGGATAGATTAGGAAAAGAGTGGTGTTTTAAAAGTTTTAGCTAACGTGTATGAACTAACATGATTTTAAACACTAGCACGGAATGTAGAGAAAGACAGTGACGTTTAAAAACTTGTTAGCTGGCTCTGGTTAACACACGTAACTTTGGGAAACTTCTTGAGAAGCTAACTAGAGTCTTGATGCTGGGTAACTACCTCCAATTAAACTATTCCTCCCTCCCCAACAACAACAACAAGACAATTTTCTCAACCATACAAGTATTGTAATAGTCTTTCAAGTGTAAAAATAATTTGAACTGTTTTGTTTCTCTCTTTGCACCTGTGCAGCCCGAGTCTCCTCTCCTCTCTCTGATGCACAAGGCATACCTACAAATGTGTTCAATCTACATCACGGGGTGGGAAAGACCCAGATGTGCAATTTCTGCAAAGACATAGCCTCATCTCACATTGCCATCCCACCCCTTGGCTGGGTGTGTGCGGGTGAAGCCTCACTGTGGAATCCTCTTGGTCAGGAGGTGCCAGAATCTGACCTCGCTGTTGTAGCTGATGATTTTTCAGTTTCTCTTTTCACAATCCCTATGTGGTGGGATTGAAACAAGCTTCTTGTCTGCCTGTCCATGACTCTCAGGTCCAACAGTGTCTGCCATGAGTTACTCTTGATCGATTCTCCTAAAGTTCTGCCAAGCTTGGCATTGTTGTAAGGGTCCCTTGTGATAATGTGGCCAGATTGGGTGGGCCCTAACAGTGATCAAGATATAATCATATGTCAATTATGAACAGTGCCCCAGATCTCACCATCTCTCCCTCCCAAATTACAGGGGATTTAGGCATCAGAGTGACGGGGTAGTGACTGGAGACCTCCGTACTAATTGGGTCAGAAGCTTGTCTGGGTGTCTTGGCTTAGTCTTCAGTCCTTAATACAAAACCACAAACGTAGCTTCACTCACAGGGCTGGAATTGCCAGGCATGGTTCAGATCACAATTGAAGTGCATTGGCAGAGCTGTAGGGGTGGACAGGACCAATGTTCCCTCTAATTTTTGACAGGCCATGTGTGCAAAAAATTTATTCTGTGCAAATTGTTGTGTTTCTGTGCAAACTTTTGTGCGCACGGTGTTTCACCGTGTGCGCGGGGTTTAGGATCTGTGTGCATGCGCACAGCTTAGAGGGAACAGTGGACAGGACTGGAATAGCATGAGGTGCTGCAGGTCAGGATTGAGGTGTGTTGGCAGAGCTGCATGGGTTCCTGATTGGAATAGCAGGCAATGCTGCAGGTTGAAATTAAAGCATGTTGACAGCTGTGCAGGGGAAACTTGCAAAGCACCTGCACGCAATCATGCAATAAGAGAGTGCTCTTACTGTCGCTGCTATCGTCGGTATTTTATTTTAAATTCAGAATTCACCTCAAATCTAAAAATGTAACAACTTCATTTAAGAAAGAAGTTACGGCTGAAAGCGTGTTTCAGTGATGACTAATACAAAAATAAAATTACTTTCTTAGAATCCTGCATCTTATTACAAAAGGTCAAACATTAACAAGTGTGGAAATGAAGAGTTAGGGGATCCAGCCAGTTCCCCACTGCCATGTAAACCTTTCTCAAGCACCCAAGTCATACCACTTTTTACCCTCTGGTCTCCTAGTCATGCTCCATCCCTCCATTCTCTCCTAGCATTTCCAGCCAGTTTATATGTACAAGCGACAAAGGGTCCTGTGGCACCTTATAGACTAACAGACGTATTGGAGCATAAGCTTTCGTGGGTGAATACCCACTTCTTCAGATGCAAATTCACCCACAAAAGCTTATGCTCCAATATGTCTGTTAGTCTATAAGGTGTAGGGTGACCAGACAGCAAGTGTGAAAAATCGAGACGGGGGTGGGGGGTAATAGGAGCCTATATAAGAAAAAGACCCCAAAATCGGGACAGTCCCTATAAAACTGGGACATCTGGTCACCCTAATAAGGTGCCACAGGACTCTTTGTCGCTTCTACAGATCCAGACTCACACGGCTACCTCTCTGATACTTTATATGTACAGATATTTTAAAATTTTAAATGTTGCTTTGTATTCAGATAAAAATAGCTCTGTCTGAGTGTGTCCCAGGCCTTAGCTGCAGGTAACAAGAGAGTGGGGAGGGAAACACAATACAACATCCTGCCATTTTAATACACACTCGCTCATTTTCTATACAGAGTATTTTTCCACCTTGGCTCAAAGGGAGTCAGGACCAGGGCTTGCTTTGGCTTGGTCAAAAACAGAGAGAAATGTCAAACAAACAACAGTTTGCTTCAAGCAGGGGTGAAAAGAAACAGCCATTAAGTTAAGAAGTCTCTTGGACCCAGTTTAGTCCTCCTGTCTAAGGCAGAGGATCAGTTTCTCAATGCTTCCTGGCTTGGTCCTCAGATCTTCCCAACCCTGTTTCCAGCCAGGGGAGAGCTAACCCTCATAGGCCTTCTCCCAGCCTCTTTATATTGCTGCTCTAGTGAGCCCCTAGTTGCCTACCTCTGTATAGGATGTGTTCACGCCATCTCATGCTCATCATGTTATATCTCTAATTCCTATGCTAATCCCTTCACAAACCCTAAAAAAGATACGTGATTCTCCCTGGCAAGGCCAGCAAACCAATAAAAACCTGTGGAGTTGAGCCATTTTGGAGATACGGTAAGCAAAACAAAAGTTAGGAACATTTTAAGAAATGTTTAAGAAACAGGGAAACTTTTTAAAAACATCATGGGCCAGATCCTCTGTTTATGTAAACTTTCAGCTATGACTAAACCAGCTTAAGAATCAAGCTCCATAATTTTAAAACTCCCTTTCTGATTGGTTGGTTGGTGTGTTTCTTGGTGGTTGTTTTTTGTAGTTCCCCCCCCCCCCCTTTTTTTTTTCTTTTTCTTCCAGACTTCCCAGAAAATCTGTCCTGGAATAGAATCATAGGACTGCAAGAGACCTTGAGAGGTCATCTAGTCCAGTCTCTTGCCTCATGGCAGGACTAAGTATTATCTAGACCATTCCTGATAGGTGTTTGTCTACTTGCTCTTAAAAATCTCCAATGATGGAGATTCCACAACTTCCCTAGGCAATTTATTCCAGTGCTTAACTACCCTCACAGGAAGTTTTTCTTAGCCCAGGGCTACACTAGGGGAGGGGGTCGATCTATGATACGCAACTTCAGCTACGGGAATAGCGTAGCTGAAGTCGGCGTATCGTAATCGACTTACCTGGCGATGAGGACGGCGGCGAGTCGATCGCTGCCACTCCCCCGTCGACTCCGCTTCCGCCTCTCGATGAGGTGGATTGCCGGCGCCGACGGGGAGCGCGATCGGGGATCGATTAATCGCGTCTTAACGAGACGCGAAAAATCGATCCCCGATAGATCGATTGCTACCCGCCGATCCGGCGGGTAGTGAAGACCTGCCCTGAATGTCCAACCTAAACCTCCCTTGCTGCAATTTAAGTTGATTGCTTCTTGTCCTATCCTCATAGGTTAAGAAAAACAATTTTTCTCCCTCCTCCTTGTAACAACCTTTTATGTACTTGAAAACTGTTATCATGTCCCCTCTGTCTTCTCTTTTCCAGACTAAACAAACCAAATTTTTTCAATCTTCCCTCATAGGTCATGTTTTCTAGACCTTTAATCATTTTTGTTGCTCTTGTCTGGACTTTTACCATGTAAAGCAGAACCAGGCATTGCTGTCTGTCCAATGATTTTGTGAAAGGATATAGTTTAAAGAGAGAGAGAGATGGGGAAACCATTTTGAAAAGCAGCTGCCTAAATCGTGTCAGACATTTCCTCATGTCCAAAAAGGCATGGTGTGCAGTGACCCATCCTGAGCTCCTATGGCCTCATTTGCACAAGCAGTTTAGGCAGAAACCCATAGAACTGGGTAAAGGTGCCCAGGATTCCACATGAAGCTATAAATTGGACCGAGGCTGTGTCAGAACATAGACCCAAGCTCGCTGAAAGGTTTGCAAACCTTATTGAGCCTGGGCCAAGTTTGGAGTTTGCAATGATATGAGATTCACTAAGTTTCTAGTTTTCATTGCCACAGTGTCCCACTGGTGTAGTTAAAGCTACGGTGGAGTATTGCTGCAGTTCAGACTATCAGCTCTTTCCAGGCCTCCTAATTGCTAGCAATGGGTGAACCTCAAAATCTTCAGCATTGGGTGAGTTCAGTGTTAAACCTGAGAGTCTGGATGCTTATTCCAGCCTCTTGGGACTGCACAGCTGGGCTGCAAATTTCACCAATGCCATCTCTCATGAAATCGGTGGGATCTCGTTCTGGCCAGGTTGGATTCAAACCAATCAGCCCCTCCTAGTATTCTGGCACTTCTGCTTCTAGGCCCACCCTTTCAAATCTCAAAAAGGTTCAGGTTGGGGCTCAGTTTGAGTTCTTGGGATAGAAACAGGTGGCCCTGAGCTGCTAAATTCACACCCAGATCAGATCTTGTCCAACATTTAAGATGTTTGGTTCTGGGATGTTGGTTTGATCCATTACAGAGAAAGAAAGTCTCAATGTTTGGTTCTGGACCCAAACTTCAACCAAGTTTAAGAGTGATTGGCTCCAAAGCGCTAGTTCATCCCCTTCACCAGTCTAATCTGAGGTGTTAGTTCCAAAAATAGCCACAGAGTTTAGATCCTTCCCAACCTTCGGCAATATTCAGAGCTCAGGTTTTGGTCAGGCCCTTCTCTAATTCTGGGGGCTGCTTATTTATGCTGAGCTGATTCCTCTTATCCCTGTTCCTAATGTGACCAGGATTCAGCACTGTGGCAGAAATGTTCATATATGGAGCGTCCCAGCAGCTGTTTCACATTCTGCTGTTGCTCTTGGATGGAGGGAGGGGGAAGGAGATGCCATGCAGTTCCAGCACACAATGAAAAGGGAGTGTTTTTTGAACCATAAGGAAAGGTGCAATGAGTTATAATGGAACAGGAGGCACACAGGGCAGCAGCATTGAGCCAGTCAGTCCCCATAGCTTCAGTTCACAGCCCAAATGCGGCAAAGCTCCACCCCATGCTCCCAGTGCAAGGAGGAATGGGAAATGAACAGAGCTGCTACTGTGACCCTGGTCAGTAGGAGCTTTTAATTCTTACAGTAAGACTCAGTGTTAAAAGACAGAACAAATAAGTTTACTGAATCTGTCAGGCATGGCTAGGTATATCACTGGAATTAACAAACTCACACAGCGTCCTGTCCTGTCGCAGCATGCAGAGTCTGGTTTCTTTGGAGACCTGGGATTATTCAGTGACTGTCCTGACTCTGGTTGTTCCAAAGTCCTGGTCAGGAACATCGACACGTGGTCTTTCCTGAACATTTCAACTGAGGGAGGCATTAGAAAAACAAGTTTTGTTGCGGCTCTTTTCACGCAAGACCTGAGTCCTATTTAAGGGTTGCTCACTGTGCAGGATTCGCTTGGGTAAAGAGAGCCGTGTGCTCCTGTTCCACCTCTCCAGTCAGAAGTCAGTAGATTGGTTGGGATGGGGGCACCAAAATAATCTCTCCTGGGAGAATGTCAAGGCCATTTCTCCCTAGATTTTAAGAATGTGAAAATGTGAATATAGAACATGTGACAGATTCTCATATACAGTCGTGCATAATCCTCCACTGGTCCCAGAGGAAGAACGAGGAGCCTGATTCAGAGCCCACTGAAGTCCATCTAAGAAAAACCCCATGAAGTTCCATTTTCTCATGATCTACATAGTTAGCTTCTCAAGAGAGAGATCTCCTCATGCTTGTTTTCTCTGTTTCCTCTCCCCTCTACTCTATTATTTTGCCCAGGGAATTTTGTATAGCTGGATTCCTGTAGGGACTTTGTAGTTCTAAAGCCAATGGAAGAAACATTAAAGAGTAAACCTTTCTGCCCCAGTATACAGGGATATTGGGCATTACCAGAACCCATGTGCATATTTTCAGTGCATTGTAGTATGTTATGTTATCTGGTATGTGTCAGTGCTAAGAGCAGTGAGATTCTCCCCAGACACAAGACATGGCACCATGCTCTGAGAAATAGCTGACATGCTAGCTGACATGCTAGGGCCTGTGCTGGAATGGTGAAGAAAGAGACCCCATACTGTCCTCACTACTAAGCAATGTCTCTGAGGAAACCTGGAGGCAGGAACAGCTTGTGAGCTGTATTTACTTGCTGACTGTGCTAATGCAGGCGAGCCCTAGAGGCACTGCTGGATGGGCTTGGCAAATAATACTCATGCAGCTTGAGCATCTTAAATATGGGGCAGCTTGCTAAGGAGCCCATACCTGACAATATATCTCATCTAGTAAGGTGTTTGATCCTGCTGTAGCAATGTTCCCTATAAACTTTCCATATTCAGCCCTTCACTCAAACTCTTGTATCCTGGTGCAGCTCATATGGAGCAAATTTTTTAAACTTGGGTGCCTAAAGCTAGACACCTGATTCCATATTGGGCAGCTAAATAAATGTAGGCACCTGACAATTTCCATTGACTTCAAAGGCAGCTGCAGGTGGTAAGCACCTCTCCAAAATCAGGCTAGATCTTTAGATGCCTAAATATGGATTTTAGACTGCCAAATTTGAAGATTTTAGACATGCAAGATCACCTCCTGTATTCCAAGACCCTGCTCCTGAAACTCCTCCAACTCAAACAGGGTGAGTCAGATGCAGAAATAATCTTTAACCTAGGAATTTCCTGGTTTTGATTGGCTGAAGTCAGAACATTATTATTTTAAATACATAGGGGTTGTTTGTTTGTTTTTTTAAAGGTATGTTGTATATATAAATGGGTGGGTGGGAGGACAAGAAGCAGCATGTGTCTCTCTCTCCCCTCCACTTCTTGCCCTGTGATGGTGTTCTCATTATGCCAAAGGCAAGTTTAGGAGAAATGCCTGGGGATCAGTAATTACATGCTGGCTTACTGTGGAGGATAATTTCAGTCTTCACAGTTGCCTTGATTTGTCTGGGATACATAGTGACAAACTACCTTTTACTTGCCTTTGGTTTCAGTCCATCATCTTTTCCTGTTACATCTCTATTTCACTTCATGGTCCCTTCCATCAGATCTCCCACCAGACCAGCATGCCCCCCTCCGTCCCTGACCTGTGCTCCACAGAGTTTTCTAGCCATGAAGGAGCAAGAAACCAGCAGTTCTGATCAATGTTCTCTTTATTCCACAGAGGACGATGAAGAACTTGTTCCTCCTGCTCACACTAACAATGATGCCACTTCCTGCCTCTTCAGTAAGTTAAGCACCTTTTCTCAAGAGTGACTGTTACCAGGGATGGCATGAAACTTGGGGTAGAGGGTTTCAACTTTGGCAGCCAAAGTGTTTTTAGAGAACTTAGGGTAATGGGTGTCCTGCTTGAAAATGGCTACATATATGCACTTGAAAAAGTTAATACTTGACTGACATACACTTGATGTTGTATCTGTCCTCCATGTCTCCACTGACGTGATGGGGCCCAGTCACCACACACACTGAGGTATATATGTTAGAAAGTCTAGACTGGCAGTTTTAATAATAAGTCTCTGATAGTGATTCCATGGCTACATGGAACTAAACAATCATGAAGTATGCCACCTAGACGTAATGGTTGTCATCAGTGGGTCTAGAACTCTGAACCTTCTGCTCCAAAACTATAGGCCTCTGCCGCTTGAGATAAAGGAGAAACTCTGTTAGCTGTCATAAGGATTGTATGCTCAGCACTTCCAGCCAATAGCAGGGAACTAGATCACCTACACCTGAGCAAGTCTGACTTTCTAGTATCCAATAGAGCAGAGGTGGGCAAACTACGGTGGCCCGTGGGACCGTCCTGCCTGGCCCTTGAGCTCCCGGTTGGGGAGGCTAGCCCCCAGCCCCTCCTCCACTGTTCTCCCTCCCCCGCAGCCTCACCTCGCTGCGCCACCAGCACTCTGGCCCACCGCTCCTGCTGGGCAGCGCGGCGGCGTGGCTGGCTCTGGCCAGGTGGTGGGGCTGCAAGCTCCTGCCACGCTGAGTGGCATGGTAAGGGGGCTGGGAGTGGGGGGGTTGGATAAGGGGCAGGGGGTCCTGGGGGGGCAGTCAGGGGACAGGGAGCGGGTGGATGGGGCGGAGGTTCAGGGGTGGGGGGTCAGGGGACAGGGAGCAGGGGGGGTTGGATATATGTGGAAGTCCTGGGGGGGCTGTCAGGAGGCAGGGGTGTGGATAGGGGTCGGGGCAGTCAGGGGACGGGGAGCAGGGAGGGTTGGATAGGGGGTGGGGTCCCGGGGGCGGTTAGGGGTGGGGTGTGGATAGGGGTTGGGGCAGTTAGGGGACAGGGAGCGGGGGGGTTGGATAGGCGTGGGAGTGCAGGGGGGCACTGTCAGGGGGTGGGGGGTATGGTTAGGGCTTGGGGCAGTCAGGGCACAGGGAGCAGGGTGGGTGTTGGATAGAGGTTGGGTCCCAGGGGGGGCGATTGGGGCTGGGGGTCCTGGGAGGGGGCAGTCAGGGGACAAGGAGCAGGGGGCGTTGAATGGGTCGGGAGTTCTGAGGGGTGCAGTCAGGGGGTGGGAAGTGGGAGGAGGCGGATAGGGGGTAGGGGCCAGGCTGTTTGGGGAGGCGCAGCCTTCCCTACCCGGCCCTCCATACAGTTTTGCGACGACAATGTGGCCCTCGGGCCAAAAAGTTTGCCCACCCCTGGCTTACACTTGAGGTGTCAGACAGGACAGATGGACAACACAGACAAAGGTCTTAGTGTAGACAAGCCCGAAAGCTGCTTCTATTCTAGGAAAGTTGGGATCAATAGTAGTGATGGTGGAGGCTAGGATTGAGGCATTTTTTTTATCACTGCGACTCAGAGCAGGGGGAAAGAACACAACAGTAAAACTGCCCGGGCTCTGTCTACAGTACAGGTTCCACCACTGCTACTGCATGTGGAGCTGTGCCACGGGAGACTAGAGTGAATTTTCCTGCTGTAGACAAAGCCTCAGATTAAAGCCACTTTCTCAAGGCCTTGCTCATGAGTAATCCTTCCCTCTTGGCTATGCAGATTTGATTCTCATGCTGAGGTTTGTTTGGCACATAATGGGCCTGATTTCCAGCCAGGCCTTGTCCTGGCTTCCATTTTTGCAAGTGTAATTTTGTGCCTGCAAATAACTGCACCCTGCATGTTTTGCACCTTTTGGGCCAGATTACAAACCCTTTACCCATGCTGGTGGCAATCCCAATCATCAAAGCAGTCCATCTGAAGTCACTCAGGCTATTCCAGTGTGTAACTGCTCATGGTTGTGAGGGGTACACGATCTGGCAGTTCAGGTAGTTAGAAGATGTCTAATTACTCTTATTTACCCCCACTCTGAATTGCAACAGAAGGCTGTTTTGAGGCCTGGTTGAAAATTCTGCCCAGTGTGTATAAATCTGGAGACTCCTGCCTTCCACTGGTATCTCTACATTTACAGCTACATGTATAGGTTAACGTGATGTTCTTTAATCTGGTGCTCACTACTTCTGTACCATTTCGTGTTTCATCTCCTGCTGCCATCACCTTGTTTTGTTTTAGTCCCTGTTTTGTTTTAATGCATTTTCTTGATGACTTTTGTATTATTCATAATAATGATACTTTTTGCCTTTAAAGCTCTTTACAAACATGTTGCATCTCCGAGGCAAGAATAATAAGGAGTTAAGACAGAATTACTGGAAATAATTTCCTGGGTCCAGCCTCAGCAGTGTGTCAGACTCGTGGCCAGAATGAGCAGAGATTTAGCTGTTGTCTGCAAAAAATAGGTGTCAGAGTGGTAGCCATGTTAGTCTGTATCAGCAAAAACAGCGAGGAGTCCTTGTGGCACCTTAGAAACTAACAAATTTATTTGGGCATAAGCTTTCGTGGGCTAAAACCCACTTCATCAGATGCATGGAGTGGAAAATACAGTAGAGAGGTATAAATACACAGCATATGAAAAGATGGGAGTTGCTTTACCAAGTGAGGGTGGGGGCGGGTCAATGCTAACGAGCCAATTCAATTAAGGTGGAAGTGGACTATTCTCAACAGATGACAAGAAGGGAGGAAAAATCACTTTTGTAGTGCTAATGAGTTCAATGTAATCCAGGTGGCCCATTTCAAACAGTTGACAAGAAGGTGTGAGTATCAACAGGGGGAAAATTAGTTTTTGTAGTGACCCATCCACTCTGTCTTTATTCAGGCCTAATGTGATGGTGTCCAGTTTGCAAAGTAATTCCAGTTCTGCAGTTTCTCATTGGAGTCTGTTTTTGAAATTTTGTTGTTGAAGAATTGCCACTTTTAAGTCTGTTATTGAGTATCCAGAGAGATTGAAGTGCTCTCCTACTGCTGTTTTTGAATGTTATAATTCTTGATGTCAGATTTGTGTCCATTTATTCTTTTGTGTAGAGACTGTCCGGTTTGGCCAATGTACCTGGCAGAGGGGCATTGCTGGCACATGATGGCATATATCACATTGGTAGATGTCCAGGTGAACGAGCCCCTGATGGTGTGGCTGATGTGGTTAGGTCCTATGATGGTGTCCCTTGAATAGATATGTGGACAGAGTTGGCACCAGGGTTTGTTGCAGGGTTTGGTTCCTGGGTTAGTGTTTTTGTTATGTGGTGTGTAGTTGCTGGTGAGTATTTGCTTCAGGTTGGGGGTCTGTCTGTAAGCGAGGACTGGCCTGTCTCCCAAGGTCTGTGAGAGTGAGGGATTGTCCTCTAGGATAGGTTGTAGATCCTTGATGATGCGCTGGAGAGGTTTTAGTTGGGGGCTGTAGGTGGTGGCTAGTGGTGTTCTGTTACTTTGTTGGGCCTGTCCTGTAGTAGGTGACTTCTGGGTACCCTTCTGGCTCTGTCAATTTGTTTCTTAACTTCCTGCCTGCAGCACCAGCTGCCTGCAACACTCTGTGTTGAGGGTTTTTCTTTTGCCTTATTTATATTTGACATCCATTTATTTCTGATTTGTTTTGTTACACCAATAGCCTAAAATGAGTTGTATATCCCAAATCAATCCATCTACATATGTCATGTTTCTACAGGATAGGCCTGTGAGACGCTGAGCACCATCAACTCCCCTTCAAGTCCATGGGAGTTGAGGGATCAGCACTTTGTAGGATTGGGCCTTCAGTGACTCAGGAAAATGACATGCAGATTATTATTACTTAGATGATCATAATGTGCCACAGACGCTAGGATTTTTCTATATGTGGAGGAAGACCTGGTCCAAGACCATTAACACCATTTTTTCTCATTGATAACTTCTTTGTTTCTCAGCAACTTATTATGCAAACACAGCAAAGTCACATTCCTTGCTGGGGACTCCATGCATGGCAAGAGTGGACTCTCGCAGTGAATCCATTATGAAATAAACTCAGATCAACCCAGAAGAATCAGAACATTTTTGTATGTGTTGAAATAACTGTTCCCCCAACTCCACAATCACATATCTCAATAATAGCCAAATGAAAACATTTGCCCTTGATTAGACTTCAAGGGTGCATCAATACAAAGATAAATTTGATGCCATTAAAACAGACTTAGCAAATAAAAGCATGGAAAGTTATCTAAGAAATACAAAGTACTGTAAGATGTGGATATGAGAAATGACCTATACAGTCTCTGGGTATGATTGTAGTTTTATGCTACAGATGTTCTACGTGACTTGACAATGAGACATAGGGAACCAAGTCCACGTTAATTTTTTATCACTGAAGTTGATAGCCATACCTTCTCTTCCAGCAGGTAGCATTGTGCAGACTCTTGTAGCTAATCCTCCAATGTGGAGGCACTTTTCATCATCTCTTTTTTTTGGAGATAAGCTTTTGCGCCCAAATAAGCAAGGTTTGTACCAGATCTATGTAGAGTCTAACAATTGGATTATTGGGTTCAGTAAGCCCCAGAAATGCTAATTGTGGCTCGAGTAATGTTTTGGGTTTTTTTGAGGAATTTCCAAGAAGGAATTTTGAACAGCAGTTCACAATATAAAGTTGCCAACTTAGTGGAGAACAGGGCTGATTAAATACAGTGCCCAGTGCAGTTCTTTGGAAAACTTCTAAAGGGTCTGATTCAGAGCTCTTTGAAGCCAATGAAAATCTTTCTCATGACATGGATTGGGCCCTAAATGCTGAAAAATAGGACCTTACAATGTAAGTTCCTTCTTAGCCATAAAGTGATGCTATAATTATAAAACCATTGTGTCTCCAACAGGAATTTGATGCCTGATACCTGCCAGTGCTGTCTCTGTTTGCAATATGTAGTGTAGTTGGAGTCATGTCACTCCCAGGACATGAGAGACAAGGTGGGTGAGGTAATCTCTTTTATTGAACCAATTTCTGTTGGTGAAAGAGACAAGCTTTCTATGAAGTTTTCAGAGAAGAGTTGTGTGTGGCTGGAAAGCTTGTCTCTCTCACCAGCAGGAGTCGGTCCCATAAAAGATATTACCTCACCCACCTTGTCTGTCTGAAACACAGTCTTCTCTCTTTTCTTATCCACTTGTTTGTCTCTCGTCTCCCTGAGCAGCTGAGAAATCCCCAAAGGGTCAACACCACACAGGTTCTGCCAAAATTCTCTGCCCCTCCCAGTCGGGTTTCATACCTCCTCCTCACCTTGTACTATAAGTTCTGTTTGTATCCTGATTGGTTCCTGGGCTCCTTAGAGCACTGTGTATATTGGAATTGTTCTCAGAGGCAGGGTGGGTACCAATCCTCATGGGAGCTGAAGGCATCCCTTTTACACTGCTAACTGGTTACTCTGGACACAGTTGTCTTTATAAGCAGAAGATGCCACAAATCAGGTCAGCAACACCCTAACCTAGGAGTTACAAATGTTACACTAAACTTAGAAATGACCTTAAAAAGTTCCACTTGGTTCAGAGCACAGCAGTGGGGGTGCTAGCCCATTGGGGCCATAAGCAGGAATATTTCCTCCCCCCCCCATACTAAAACATAATAAAAAGCTAATAGGTGGCCCCTTGAGCCGATCAGGGCCCTAAAGCAATTGCTTAGTCTGCTTATGCCTAGTGCTGGGTCTGAAGCACAGCAGCCCATTTACTTTGCCACAGGCCATGGAGAGAATGTCGCCCCAATATCCCACTCTCCTGAGTAATCTGACTCTTTAAAATCCTCCACGTCCCTGGAGTACAAGACATCCAAGCAGAGGAGACAGTCGGCAAGGGGGCATATGTCTTTCTACTGCTTTAACCATTCCACCCAATGGACAGCTGCCCAATAAGGAGAGCCAACCAGGGCTTGTGTTTCTGATGCCTTTGTGTGTCAGACAGGGCAGTTCTGTACCCTGTGTTGTTTTCTCTGACATGTTAAAACATGCTCTCCTAGGCACACCCATGGCAAATTAGAGAACTCTGTGGATGTGTGTTGCCGAAGGCAGGAAAATGGAGCTGGGTGGTACACTAATAATGAACTTTGCGGATTCTGCTCGAGGGTCCAGCAGGGACAGGGGTTTAGTCATCGTGGCTGACAATAGATGAAAGCATACCAGAGGCGGAGCCAAGCAAAGGAAGGCTGTTGGGACAAAAACTGGATAATGGCATCTAGAAACAGCTCATTATAAGGATCCTATAATAACAGATTTCGTATGTCATAAATAGACAGACCTATAAAATATCTATTTATGCAAGTCTGTACACATGCACCCAAAACAAGCCCAGTGCATTGTTTTGAATATATGAGAGCAGTGAGCCCAGAATGGGAAACTCCCCTGTCGCTATACTGCTCAGCGGTCTTTTTTGCTGAGATATCCCTTTTGCGCTGTGGCTAAACGAAGTAGTGTTGAGTCGGTGGTTGCCCCTGGGCTCTGCAGGCCCATAAACCTTAGTGGAAAGCGTCCCTGGGGATGTCACTTTGTGTACAGAGAAGAAAGAACCGCAATACTTATATAGCAGAAATGCCTGAATATTCATCGTACAGGGCCAGGTGCTAAGCGAGGGCTTGAGGGCAGCTGCTGCCTTTCTACCCACCTCCCAGTTATCTGATTCTCAGCTGCCCTGCATCAGGATTTGATCTAGATGCTTTCTTCTTCTTTCTGCTGACTGAAAGATCCTTTGTTTCCAGAGTGAATTAATGCTGCTTCTGAATCAGCCAGCTGGTAGAGAGGAGAAACGCTGCAGAGCAACAGAACTGTAGCATATTTCATTCATCTGTGTGTACGGCAGAGGAGGTTGGAGGAGAGAGGAGTATACAGACTGATACCAGTACAGAGGACAGGATTAGGGGGCTGGGAGATCAATTTAAAAGCTTGACGGGCCCAAAACTCCACAGATGGGACCATTCCTAAAATGGCGAGGTGGGAAGGAGAGACAGACATCCCGCAGGTTATTTCTGACTGAGGGGAAATGCATGAATGAGTGAGACAGACTGACGAATAAGAGATCAGCTTTGGGCCCTATGCACCAGCAATGGGTGTTCTGGCCAGGGAGATATTGACTAGAAGGCGAAAAGTGCATGGAAGTGCCTGTAACGCAGAGAGAGCAGTTTCACTGAGTCGGGCATGCTGTAGCTAGGATGAGAGAGATGGTCAGCACCAAGGGATTCATCTCAAGGGATTTGGATTGTAGTGGAAGAGTTTGGAGAGGGTTGTACATAGCTTGTATGATCCAAACAGGACAGCAAAGTGCAAGGAGAAGGAACGACTCCTTCCAGTGCATCCTTACAAATGCTAGGGCATCACAGGGAATAGGTAGGAAGAATTCAAGGGGATGCTGCAGCAAGACAATCATGAGTGTGATTTGGTAGCAGTTACAGGAAGATAGCGGGATGATTCCTGTGACAGTTGTATCAGCAAATGGGGAGACCTTCTGTACAGGAGGGAAAGAGGAGGAGAGACAGCTGCGGGTGTTACACCAAGGACTCGTATATGAGCAGGGAAATATAGGTAGAAAATAAAAAAGCCATCTCCAGAAGACAAGGGGAAATTTACACACCCAGATTTCTGGGGAAGGACTAATTTGATAGTTTACAAGGGCCAGGTCAAGCTATGGCTGGGCCAACAGTTCTTACTGGAGATCTGAAACAGTCGTCTTAGGATCAGCCTGATCCGACCCAACCCAGCAACTATTCTGTTACAACATAAGATCACAATGAGCGATGTCATCATGCTGTGATGCCAGCCTGCAACAGCTTGTTCTTCAGCAGGAGACCATTCCCGGAGTGCAACGGGAAGATGTCTGGGGAATGCCAGCTTTATCAAGAACACACATGCCTTCATTGCACAGGTGTTGCAGTGGCAGCCAGCACACGGGGGGCTAATAGCCTTTTGCTGCTCTTTTCTGCAAGGCTGTAAATAGTCTAAGATTTGACTATTGCATGTGTTCATATTTAAAGTACCAAGGAATGTTTAGGGAAGCTCTGGATATATTCCGTCACCTTTGCACCCCTCCCTTCCTGAGCTGTACCCAATATAGCTTGGATGCAATCCAGGCTCTGGGCCCTTGAAAGTGATGTAACCATTAGCAGTAGGCATCCTGGATTCATAAATCCTGCCAGATAAACTCAATTGCTTTTTGGATAGAATTATAACATTAATGGGCAAAAGAAATGGAGGGATTGTAAAGACTGCTCCTGACTCCTGTTGCAACCTTTTATACCTGTCTCAGCTCCATCGTCCTCTCGGTAGCAACATTGGCTTACTGCCCAAGCAGCACACTTAGCCCCTCTCAACCACAGGATTTGCAAACAGAGCCCTATGAACACAGACACACAACCCTAGTTACAAATCTTTTTTTCAATTACCATTCTAAATCCAGAATGTATTATTGCTCCAGGACTCCCATCTCTCCCTGGGGTGCACTGTTTCCCCCCCTTCTTTCTTCCAATTAATCTCAAAGTAATCTCCTTGCATACATGCAATCATTATTCCTTCTCAGAATATCTTCCCCCTCCCCGAGTTCCACATCCTTCTCTGTACAGATCATGCTGACTGCGATGAGCCAGGTTTCCCCCAGCTACATTATTTTATACCCTTCTGGGGCAATGTTCTCTTACTGATAGCATTGCACTTAGTACCAATATCTTATCCTAGTCTAAAGTACCTCTGTGGGTTCCCTTGACACCCATACCTCAGTTATACCATCTAGAATTCAAAAATGATTAGGATAGTCAGGAAAAAAAGTCCCTCCCTGGAATCATATTGCAGACAGCTGCATTGTAGGTGTTTTATGCCTTTCTCTTAAGAATCAGGCCTTGAGACAGGATAAAGGAGTAGATGGCACCATTGATCTGTCTGGGATGGTGATGCCTATGTCAGCATATCTTTTTGCCTAATCTGGGAAGTAGTGCTTTGTGTCTAGAGTAGGGTTTCTCAAATTTCATTGCACCTCGACCCCCTTCTGACAACAAAAATTACTACTCGACCCTGGGAATGGGGACTGAAGACCAAACCCCTCCGCCCCAGGCAGGGGGGCCAAAGTGGAAGTCTGTGCCCCACCCCCCTGGGTTGGGGGGCCGAAACCAAAGCTTGAGGGCTTCTGCCCTGGGCAGGTGAGGGCTGTAACCTGAGCCCCGTCGTGCAGGGCTGAGCCCTCAGGTTTCGGCTCCAACTCTGAGCGGTGGGGATCAGACTTTTGGCTTCAGTCCCAGGCCCCAGCAAGTCTAACACCAGCTCTGGCAACCCCATTAAAACAGGGTCGGGACTCACTTTGGGGTCCCGACCCACAGTTTGAGAACCGCTGGTCTAGAGTGTTGGGAAAGAGAGGTAAACATCCTAAGGAGCTGGGATCCTTTCTAGGAAGCAGCCAAATGGATTGAAGTTGAATAGAGTTGGCCTGTATGTCTATGCTGCAATAAAAGACTTGTGTCACAGCCATTGCGGGCCCAGATCAGCTGGCTCAAGTTTGCAGGACTTGGTCCGCGGGGCCATAAAATTGCAGTTTAGACGTTTGGGCTTGAGATTCCGTGGGTGGGTGTGGCACTAGATGCTTTTTCTAGTACTTAAAGCTTTTTGTTCTTGGCTCTTGTCCTTTTTCCTCTATCTCCTTACCCATTAGCTAGGGAGAGGGAACGGTAACACCTTTGCTTGGTACAGCATGGTGTAGTTGGTTCAATTTTGCTGCTTTTGTTCTGTCTCACCATGTTTGTTTGGTTTTTACAGGCCCGCAAGGCGAAGCGGCAGATTGATTTCTGGGGGGGCTGGGGAGAATGGAGCGAGTGCAGTCGGAGCTGTGGCGGGGGCATCAGCTTTCGGCAGCGGCGCTGCTACTCGCAAAGGTGAGGGCTTTCTTCTTTTTATATTACCACGCTCTTTCTCTTCCCAGGTAGCTCAGGGTAGCTTTCTAATGTCTTTTGGTGAAATGAGCTGTCAATCACCTACCAAAGAAAGTTTGACCTCTCTTATTCCCTGTCTGGAAATAAGGCTAAATCTGTTTTCTGAAAGGCATCTCTAATAAGCAGCTCTCCCCCAAAAGAGTTCATCTAGATGAAGTGGAATATAGTGTATATAAATAAGATGAATCTGGGAGGCAGAGTTTGGATCCAGAATGGGGCCAGATCCTCAGCAAATGTAAATCATCATAGCTCCATAACCTCAATAGAGCTTCACCAATTTACACTAGCCTAGGAGCTGACCTTAGGTTTCTTTTATTAGGGTTTGGAGTGTGGCTTCAAAGCTGAACAAGGCTAAAATTTGGTTTTGGTGATGCCAAAATCGCATCATCTTTTCTGTCAAAATTTCAGCCCAAATATCTTAAACCTTGAGAAACCAGCTGTTCCCACTGGATCCAGAAAATAGGCCTTTTCCAGTTTTCAGTCCTAGTCACAGCTAAAATTATGATGGTGAGTTCAGATTCAGGGGAACAAATCCAAACTGCCCCACATTCAAGGTGGATTGAGGGAGGGGGGGGTGTTCTTATCTGAGGTTACAGTTTGGGGTCATCTCTAATATATAATTGAGTCACAGTAAAAATTCCATTATATAGGAAGCTTTTCACATAGTTTTCATTATAAACCTGATGGGGATTTTCCTCTAATTTTCTGAACAGGGCTCTCTTCAGTCTGAAATGCCCATGCTAGAGGAGAATGGCATCGTTGGAAAGTTTGAGATTAACTGGATAAGAAAAGTTGTGTTTGGGGCACAAATTTGATATGGCAAAAGAGTCTCTTTCTGGTCAGGATTATGGTACTCTGGCAGCCCTGTGAGGGAAATGTGCACAGCACTGTGCTTATCATTCTCCTGAGTGCTGAAAGACGTGTCTATGCTAAGATTTTTCAGACCAGAGCTGCTGGGAAATTTTCCACTGGAATGATTTTTGATGACATGATATTAACAGCGCCTAAGATCTGTCCATGTGACAGCTTCCTTTGGTGAGGCAGCACCTAATGGAATCATGGGTGTGAAACTGATCCGGCCAGAAAAAGAAAATCACTTCCTGCAAAAAAAATTCACATTTTCGAAAAAAAAATCACCCCAAATTGGGACAAAAAGTCAAAAACATTCTTCCCCACCCCATCCCCCACCCCCCGAAGAGATTTCTAGAAAAATTCTGATTGTCCATCAGGAAAATTGAAACAACCTTTCTGCCGGAGAGGCTCTTGTCAATTTCGTTTTCTGCTTCAGGGAGAAAGTAAAATTTACAAGAACCTTCCAGGCAGGCTGTTGGCAGCTGAGTGCCCAGGTGTTCCACCTCCCCAGTGCTCAGCCTTCCTGCCACCCCACCCTCCCCAACCTGGCTGTCTCTCTGGTGGGGAAGCTGAGCCGCCCTGGTTCTCTTCTCCCTGCTGCCCTGGCTGCCAGAGAAAGGAGGTGGGGAGGCTAAGAGCCAGAAAGTCAGAGAACAGGGGCACTTGGCCTCTGGCAGCCTCAGTCAGCTTCTCTTAGATGAAATCCTTCGGTTCTCCCCCAAATGGAATTGTTCTGGAAATCCCTTCCCGTGAAGAATTTTGCATTTTTGATGTCAGGACAACCCCCCCACCCCACCCCCCAAAAAAAGTGACATTTTTCGCAGGAGGGGATTTCTATTTTCTGGCCAGTGCCTCTATTTCAGACCCATGATTCCCAACAGGTGCTGCTCTACCAGCAGAAGCCATAAGGTGGCCATTGTTCAGGCATTGTTAACTGTGTGTCATCCAACCTCTGAGCAGGGGTAGATGATAACAATGACTGAACCTCCCTGAGCAGGTAGAGCTGCCCCCATTGATTGTGATAGGTCTAAAAATCCTTCTGTAGACATAGCCAAAAAGAACACAAGCTGACGGTAGGCAGCCTCCCTTCTGCTCCCTTTGGCTCCTCAATCTCCTTTTTAAATAGGCTTTTTATAAGAGTTCTGCTTATTCTGCAGTATTTCAAAAAAACAAAATCTCTAAGCATGCCTCTTCCCTTTGCTTCATGATCTGGCCTCACTCTCTCTTTGTGCTGACTCAGCATTCCTGGAGACCCGCCTCGCTGTGTCACGAGTGCTGAGATGATGGATAGAGAGAGAAGCAGGAGGGGTACAACCAGCGGCTGATTAAGCCACTGGGCCAACGGGCCGTGCCCAGGGTCCCCGGCCAATTGGAGGCCCCCCAGAAAAATGGGCATCCGCATGTCCCGACCCGCTCCACCTGTCCGCCTGGTGGGGCGCAGGGGCTTGCCCTGCTCTGCCTGCCCGGCGCTCCTGCTGGGGAGCAGGGGAAGCCCCCATGCCCGGACCCTGCTCCCCGGCAGGAGTGCCAGGTGTGTGTGTGTGGGGGGGGAATAGGGCTAGACAAGCCCCTGCACTCCGACCCCATTTCCCTGGCAGGAGCACTGGAGGGTGGGTTGGGGAACTGTAGGGTGGGGTGTGGGGAGAGACCCCTATTTGCTCTGGCCCAGGGCCCCACAAACCCCTAATCCGCCTCTGCGTACAACAGATGCTTTTTCAAATCCAATTTCTCCCTGGATATGAACTTGTTAGACATTGAGCTGTATCCCTCTCCCTCCCATTTTGAAGAGTCAAGTAGAGAATCAGGGAAGACTGTTACCACCCTTCCCTTTGGCCATTTTGTTCTTCCAGCTAATGAGTCCCATAACAGCAGGAAAGTAAACAGCAGGGTAGTTTGAAGTGCACACACACACTGACTTCATATCCATTGCCACCCCACCCACTCTTCCTACTCACCCCCAGGTAGACATGCTGTATCACACAGGTGCTGTTAGAGACATCGAGCTGTGTGTTCATAAAAAGCCTGACAAAGAATAAAAGAAACTGTCTCCACTAATTGGTGGGGGGAAAACGTTGCCCCCAGAAAATTTTAAAACCACCCTGTGGCAATGCATAGTGTATACACTACCTGTATCTATAACAAGATTACAGCAAGAGAATGTGCTGAACAATGCCAGGTTCGGTTTTGTAGGAAAGAAATAGGATATCTTAGGTTGTTAGCTCTTTGGGACAGGGAATGTGTCTTAGCGCTGCATGCTGTGTGCGAAGTGCTGATAAATTAAAAGTGTTACCTGGGAGATTATTAATAAATAGCAACGGGGATGATATTTACAATCTCTTCAGAACTACTACATGTTGTTTCTCTGTCTTTCAGGACAGATGGTGGGTCTAACTGTATTGGACCAACTCGAAACTATCGCTCATGCAATATTCAGGTACAGTGCCCAGTACATTCTCTCCTTCCTGCTGCTTCCTCTCCTGGAGGAGCTTAATTTTCTTCAGAAGCCATGTGCTGAGCCCACTCAGTGCCAATGGGATTCTTCTCCTCCCCTGGAGCACCAGTGCCAGTATTTCTGGTAAACACTGTTTGCTTGGGGATGCTCACAGGTGACAAGGCCCCAGGCTAGAATTTGTGCCCTTGTGCAATAGATTCTGGGCACATACCAACTCTGTCTGGTGATTGCAGCATTAGAGATTAGTTACAATTATCTCACCCTCAGTTTTCTGAAAACCCCAGTGTCTGCTCGCTACACTGAGAATTCCTTCTATTATCCACAGTCTATTCAGAGATTCTCATCACATACAGAGCATCAAGGTTGCATTTGAGAGACTATGGAGAGCAGAGAGAGCAGGAAGACAATATGAGAAAACGTTTAGGGCTCTGGGTCTGAATCCTGTGACTATGAAATGAGTCTGGTTTATTATGGACAACGCCATGGAAAGGAATCGGGGAGCACTCATACTGTTGATGTTCATAGTTATAGCTTGGTAGCCATCCAAAGACCTTTTGTCTGTGAAGAAGCAGTTCCCTAATCACCTGCTTTAAGATAAGAATGAAGCTGGCCTGACCTGGAGACCGCGTAATGCGCTGTCATATGTCAGAGCGGCATTCAGGAGTGACTTTGTCATTGCCAGTCTGTGGGGAAGCTGTGAGGAACACACCCCAGTGAGATCTTTTCCTTTACCTCCCTCCTCCCTGGGAGAACTCTGTGCAACTGGGTTCTCTCTTTCCACCCCCAGAGCTGCCCTGAGGGCTCCAGGGACTTCCGAGCAGAGCAGTGTGCTGAGTTTGATGGGACAGAATTTCAAGGAAAGAGATACAAGTGGCTGCCTTATTATGGAGGTAACAGATACAAGGTTTTAAACTTATTTGATGTGGGGGTATTTGGCTTTGCCTGAAAGTAGGGGGCCTCTGTCTGGAAAGAGTCCTAAATGCATAGGTGTCTGTCCAGAGTGGTCCTCTTCTGGAACAGCTATAGGTGTCTGTTGGAATGGATCATCTTTCAGAACAATTGTGTAACGCCGACAGACCCCAGTCGTCGGCAGGCGGGATCAAACTGGGGACCTCTGGAGCTTAGTGCATGAGCCTCTACAGCATGAGCTAAAAGCCAACTGACTGTTAGCTAAGGTCGTAGAGCAAACTCATTAATCTGTGTCTCTCAGTGGTCTCGGTGCCACTAGATGGAACAGAACAACACACCCAGAAGGTGTGTGGGTTACAATTGCACAAGATCTCTGGCAAGGGCTGCCTTTGACGCACAGAAATCTATAGCTCCAGCAGCTGTTCAACATCTTTGATAATCAGTCAAAATATATCCCAGATTGGACCCCCCAGAATCAAAGCTCTTCAAGTTAGTGAACGCTGCCAAAAATCTTGCTGCATGTGATTTGCTCAAGGACACTCAGAGAACCAGGTCTAGAGGCAGGAATAGAAATCAGAAGGCCTAGCTCTCTGCTCTAACCACTGGACTCTGCTGTCTTCCATGTTCACCCAGCCAGCTCTGAGTTATTGTGGTTTTTTAAGCTTGCCTGAAGAATTTCACTCTTTGCTTGTTGATATGTTACTGGTGTTCTTCTGTGTTAACATTTGTTCTGTCTCTCTGAAACGCCTCGTACTACATGGGAATGTATTCTGCAGGAACCAGTCATTAACGTTAATAGCCGTCCACTCCTCAGGGCCTAATCCCACATTTCAGGTTCAGGCTCATGGTATGTTTGTAAGGGACTAGCCATGTCATGTGACACCTGCTGTTTTCTTCTCTTCCAGCTCCCAATAAATGTGAGTTAAACTGTATTCCTAAGGGAGAGAACTTCTACTACAGGCACAAGGAAGCAGTGGCTGATGGGACGCCCTGCGAGCCAGGCAAACGGGATGTCTGTGTCGAGGGAGTCTGCCAAGTAAGTCATCCTATCACCTCATCCCTTTTGTATGAGAGAGAGAGAGGGTGTATGTCAGTCTTATTAGCATTTCCCTTTGTCCTATCCAGCCCTTCCCAAATGATGCCCTTGTTATCTGACAACACCGCAAACACATTTGGTTTCTGGGGAACTGAAGGAAGAATGGGGAGCATGTGCATACATTTCTGTGGACTCTTGGGGCGAGTTAACCACCAGCCCCTGATCATCCCCCTTTCTACTGCACCCCAGAGCTATCTAGTTTATCCTCCTCCTAGTGATCAGTCTAGGCCCTGGCCTTTTCTTTCTTCATCCTACCCCATGCCCTGGTTTTGGTTTAAGCACATTAATGCCATTGTTTTCTGACAGGCTGTCAGCTGTGACAACATGCTCAATTCTGCCAAGAAGGAAGACAAATGCCTGCAGTGTGGAGGGGATGGCAGGGCCTGTTACGAAGTGAAGGGCACTTTTGATGTGCTCAGCCTCCCCAAAGGTACAATAGTCTGGATTTTCTGGGAGGGTGAACAGGGGAGAAGGACAGAGTGAAGCTTAGCCTCATTCTGACCTTTTGCGTGGAGCTGGTGGAGTTATCTGCTCGCTCTGTTTACTGGAGCCATTAGACAAGTACACTCACCCAAACTACCCATACAGCAGGCTAGAGCTAGAGAACACACTGACCACCTGTATCTGGGGATCCCCTCCTAGTTCCCACTTCACCCCTAAGGTTCTTCCACTCCCCCTGTATCTTCCCCAGCTCCTAGTCTCTTGTGGATGCCACAACTCTTCTAGACGAGAGAGGCTCCATTGAACTGTCCCTCAAAGCATGCCTGCTGGAAGTGCTCTTTGCAATGGAGCTGGTTACCCAAGGTCTGCAGAACCCCCAAAAGGAGTGGGAGACTGGGTCCAGGACTTGGAACCTGGCTCTCCCACATTTGGCTGGCTCTGAACTACTTCAGCCTAATGATTGCTCTGGGATGAATCTTTGTCTGCTGAGTTTCAATCTGATGCATTTTGAAATGTCTGAGATAGGAAACACTGAAAATCAGGGTTTATAATGGAAGCCCAAACAGGCCCCTGACTGTATTGTTTTCAGGGTGTAATGCTCCGATAATGCTGCTCTCAGATGTATTTTAGCCATGAAGTGGGTGGACTACTCCATGGGTGAAACAAATCTGGGTGCAGCCATCCTAAAATTAATGAAGCTGCAACAGCTGGATTGAGCTCTTTCCAGTTACCTCATAACTCATCTATGCAGCCAGTAGCTCAGCTGGGCACAGCTCATGCGCACATGGGCGACCCTCTCACATCCTCCATTGCTGTCTGTCAGTACCTTGACCAACTTCCTTCATTTTCTTCAGGTTACAATCAAATCTTCATCATTCCCATGGGAGCCACAAGCCTCCGCATTAAGGAAGTTATGCCCAGCAGGAACTTCCTGGGTAAGACAGACATTGTAATGAGTTTATTACTGCACCATAGAGATGGACTCAAGCCACAAAATTCTATTCTGACTTTCAAACACACCGGAGTTCATGGGCATATGGGGCGGAAGCTTGGTCCTGCCCCCTGCAAAGGGAGGAGCTGGGCACAAAGTTCAATTCTAAATCCAGGTTCGGATATTGGACACCATTGGAGAACTAGGGGTGCTCAGACCTGGGACTCAGACTTGGCCCAGCACCACTACTATGACTCTACATACATGAGGATAAAAAGACCAAGCTCTATTTAAACCTTCTGCCTGGAACTTCTAAGAGTCTGACAAACATGGCGAAATTTGGGTCTGGGTTTGTCTGTTTGCCACAAAGCTTGGTAAAGTCAAATCCAAACTTCTCCTGTCACCCTTACTTTAGGGATGGGCTCCCAGCACACAGGCCTCTTCTGGGCTGGCCAGTTCCCTGTGCATTAGGCCCGATCTTCTCCATGCTCTGTGTACAGTACATGCTCTTGTACAGTACAAACATGGCAGGGTTTTCATTATGGTGTCAAAATGTTCTATGCCACATTGCAACATAAACACTTTTGCCTACCAAACAGAACATGTAATAATCAGGTTGGGAAGGGAGAATATGGCAATGGCTGGAATGGAATATGTGGCAAAGAGTTGGACCATGCAGTGAAAAAGGCTCACCGTGCAGTAAAGCAGAGAGCCTGAGCAAGACAGCAGGGAGCATCAGTAGGGCTAGAATGTTGTCACAGGATAATGATTCCCTACAGGGACTTGATTTCACTTGGCGTTTGTTGAAAGCAAACACCGAAGGGAAGCACAGATGTTTATCTCCAGTGCAGAAGGTACTGAACACAAGAGGGCATTCATTTTCCGTGAGTTACCATGTTTGATGCACCGGTTGCCACTGTCTAATGGACATTGGCACGTTAGCCCAGCAGTTACTCACAGCTTTCAGGAAGGTTGTGGTGCTTGTGTGAGGAAGCTGGGTTTCAAGTGGCTGAACCGAGGGCTTTGTGAGTTGTTGATGTCCTGTGACATGTAGAGCAGAGTGTAAAGCCATGTCATATGGCATCAGGTTGAAGTGGTGTCAGCATGTCATGTGAATAGTGGATCTTCCAAATCATTCATCCCCCACCTCCTCTCTTGTGCTGTGTGGCTTTGTCCAGCCATCAAGAATGTGCCGGGGGAATACTATCTGAATGGGCACTGGACTATTGACTTCAGCCGAGACCTGCACATCGCTAGCACAGTTGTGCACTACGATCGAGGCTCTGAAGGGGACCTGGCTCCTGAGCTGCTTCACTCCAGGGGTCCCACCACTGAGCCCTTAGTCATTGAGGTAAGCAGCTGTGTTTACCCTCTCTTAATATTGTCGTGCTGTGGTTGTTGGTCTTGGGCTGCACGTCTGATGTGCTTGGTTTCTACAGGATAATGTCAGTAGATGGCCGGGGAGGCGATACACCTGTACTGAGTCCAGTGAGCAGGGATATCACCAGGGCCAGCCTTATGATCTGTGGGGCCTTCACCTGCAAGAAGGGGAACTATCAAGCCATGTTCACACCACTGTCTACTCTGGTCCTGTGGCCAGAGAGGCAGTAGGAGGAGATCTGGTAGTGACTAGCTGACTCTTCTTTCTAGTCAAGAAGCTAAAGAAGATAATAGGGGACACTCATGAATTAAAGCTCTGGTATAGGATGGGGGCATCCAAGTAGCTATTCATTATGCTTGTGCGTAAGGCCAGCCCAGGATACCACCTGCTGCCTAATAGAGGAGCAGCACAATCAACCAGCTCTGAGGAAGATACACATTCTCTCTTCACTGGAAAGAGTGCTCTAAGTCTTAGCCCTGGTCTACACTACGAGTTTAGGTCGAATTTATTAGCGTTATTTCGATTGATCCGTGCACCCGTCCACACGACGAAGCCCTTAACATCGACTTCTAGGGCTCTTAAAATCGATCTCGCCACTCCACCCCCAACGAGGGGATTAGCGCTTAAATCGATATTGCCGAATCGATGTAGGCTAGTGAGGACGCAATTCGACAGTATTGGCCTCCTGGATCTATCCCACAGTGCAACATTTGACCTCTCTGGACAGCAGTCTGAGCTCCAATGCTCCGCCCAGGTAGACAGGAAAAGCCCCGCGAACTTTTGAATTTCATTTCCTGTTTGGCCAGCGTGGTGAGCTGCAGGTGAGCGCAGATCTCATCAGCAGAGGTGACCATGATGGAGTCCCATCAAAAGGATTTTTTGCTCCCCCCTCAGTTGCTTTCACGGAGGGAGGGGGGAGCAAGGGTTAGGCTCATTTCCTTCTAGCTGCAGATGGTACAATATGCGGTGAGCAAGGAGGCGCCTTCCCTTCTAGCAGCAGATGGTACAATATGCTTGATATCCATCATCAGCTCCTGGCCCCCTCAAGGATTGAACTCGCAACCCCGGGTTTAGCGGGCCAACGCTCAGACCGCTGAGCTATCCCTCCGCCCGTGTTCCAGGCAGTACTGAATCTCCCTTAAACAAAACGTAAAAAAGAGAATGACCAGAGTCACTCTGGTCACTCCCATTTATGTCCAAGCGCCCCCGGCCAGCCACACCATAGGCGGCCGGCCAGGAGCACACGAATACCAATCATATTGTACAATCTGCTGCGAGAAGGAAAGGAGCTTCTGCTGTGTGGTCCCGCGACCACGACCATTTATGGCATATTGCACCATCTGCAGCTAGAAGGCAAGGCGCTCCTGCTGTGTAGTCCCGCGACTACCAGCCTCAGGCGGAATGGCCCCCTCAAGGATTGAACTCGCAACCCCGGGTTTAGCGGGCCAACGCTCAGAACGCTGAGCTATCCCTCTGCCCGTATTATAGTGTGACTGAATCCCCACTAGACCTAATGTCCAGGCGTACGCTGGAGATATACGGTAATTGTGAGCTGAGCAGGCTTCCGTAGCAAACACGGAAACCCCGGAAAAAAGGCGCGAAAAATATTGCTTTCACGGAGGGAGGGATGACATGTACCCAGAACCACCAGCGACAATGTTTTCTGCCCCATCAGGCTTTGGGATCGCAACCCAGAATCCCAATGGGCGGTGGAGACTGCGGGAACTGTGGGATAGCTACCCGCAATGCAATGCTCCGAAAGTCGATGCTAGCCCCGCTACTGTGGACACAGTCAATCGACCTCATGGTCTTAACGCTCTTTAGTGGGGGGACACACAATCGATTCCATAAATTCGGGTTTTAAAATATCGACTTCTATAAATTCGACCTAATTCTGTAGTATAGACGTAGTCTAAGATGTATTAGGGAGGAAACAAAGCACAGAAAATAAATGGCCAATGAACAGAGGGGTGCAGGGAGCAGAAGGGGGAGTTTACCTTGCTTGGATCCTGAGGTAAGGGCAGGAAGAGTGGCCAGGAGAGAGAAAATACTGTTTTGTTTTCTGGCTCTTACTTCATTCTCTTTCCTTTGCAGCTCATCAGCCAGGAGCCAAACCAGGGGGTGCAGTATGAATACTACCTGCCCTTGCGAGGGCAAAGCTCGGGCTACAGCTGGAGCTACGGCTCCTGGAGTGATTGCAGCTCTGAGTGTGGCGGAGGTAAGACGGTTGGGAGCACCCTCACCAGCAGCAGACTGTGCCCAATGCACAGCCAGTATCCAAAAGGGAAGATGCTACATGCTGCCATCTGAAGAGCTGTCAGCAGCCCCTTCCCCAGGGCTGTCCCAGAGAGATTAAGGAGCATTGGCAGCTGCAGCAGGCTATGAAGGGTCTGTAAATCGGAGGCCAGGCCGGGGGTCACTGCAGGATTGCTCCCTACATTCTGTTCTTCGATGCTTTGTCCAGTCTAGTTTTCTATGTCCTGAGTGATGGTGCTCCCACTCAGGGCTGGTGCAAGGAAGTTTCGCGCCCTAGGCTAAACTTGCACCAGCCCTGCGCCGCCCCCCCAGCCAGCTCCCGCCCCACACACACTCACCAGCCGCAGAAGCTGAGCAGGGAGCCCGGGGCAGCGGGGCGGCTCCCCACTCAGGCGCTGAGCAGGGGGGGCGGCTCCCGGCGGCTGCCCCGTGGCTCCCTGCTCAGGCGCTGAGCGGGGGGGTGGCTCCGGCGGCTCCCCGCTCGGGCACTGAGCGGGGGGGGGGGGAGTGGGGCGGCTCCTGGTGGCTGCCCTGCGGCTCCCAGCTCAGGCGCTGAGCGGGGGGACGGTGGGGTGGCTCCTGGCGGCTGCCCCATGGCTCCCCACTCAGGCGCTGAGCCGGGGGGCGGCGGGGCAGCTCAGGCGGCTTCCCGCAGCTCCCCGCTCGGGCGCTGAGTGGGGCGGGGGCGGCTCGCGGCGGCTGGGGGGGGCGGCTCACGGTGGCTTCCCCCAGCTCCCCGCTCAGCCGCTGAGTGGGGAGCCGGGAGGCAGCCGCCCGCCGCCCCCCAAATCTTGGCACCCTAGGCAACCGCCTAGGGTCGGCTAATTGGCACGCCAGCCCTGCTCCCACTGCTTCCCTTGGGGACAGTTTTCCAGACCGATAGATCTCTCTGTCAAGGATTTCTTCCTGACAGGCAGCGTACGTTTTCTTTGGTTTAGCTTCAGCCCTTTACACACAGTTCTGCCCCCTCGAGCCACCCAAAACACATCCTCACCAAGCCCATCTCCTTGCTGCCCCACTCCCACATGACTGAGCTTGCACCTTCTAGTCCCTCCATATGGAGCATCCATCCAGCAGAAAGGCTGCCAGAGCTCCCCTGTGGTCACGCCATGTACACGTCAACACACTCATGGATTCTCAATGAAAACCAGTTTCACGATATGCTGAGCTGCCTGCCTGCCCTTTCTCGCCTTCTTTGCTGGTGGCTGCTGCAGTGACTTACCTCTCTTACCCATAATAGGAGTTCAAGGATGCCTCTGTAGAAGGTGACATCACCTCCCCTGCTGTTATAATCCTGGAATAGGGATGCAGAGTTGCCCCTTTCCCCAGGGGCTGATCCACGTTCATCCTGGCTTAGACCCAGCCTTATTGGGCTGACCCACAGCTCTGCTATTGTAACAAGTCCATGTGTTGCAGACAACGGACACAATTACTAGATAAATTACGTCTGGCAGGGCACACCCCTCAGGAGCCAGGATTAGATTCCTGGTTCTTCAACTTCCAAAACACAGGGCACAGCCATCTGAGCTAAAGGCAAATTCCTCTTTGGTCTCTCTCACCTACCGCTATCTAGGGTAGGTACTTCTATAGCCTCTTTCACCAGAGTATTCGAGCACCTCACAATCGTTCGTGTATTTATCCTCCCAATACCCCCCTGGAGTAGGGTAATACTAAGATCTGCATTTTACAGTTGGGGAATTGACATAGAGAGTCCATGGAGCAGCAGGGAATTGAACCCAGGTCTTTCAAGTCCTAGGCTCCTGCCCTAACCACTGGACCATTTATGGGGGAACAGGTTGTATAGAGAATCCTGGAATTGCACCTGGCCTAGTCTCTCAGCAGCCTGCAGATGCTGTGGGGGCTCCAGACTACCTCAGAAATGTGCTGTTCCCAAACCATTGCATTTAAATCCCTTTTATGGACGGGCCACTTTGACCAGAATATTCTTTTCCTTTTCTCCTTTAGGTTACCAGTCACGCCTGGTGTTCTGCACCATAGACAATGAAGCCTATCCAGACTATATGTGCAGGGACAAACCAAAGCCAGCCAATAACCGGACATGTGGTCTTCAAGCCTGTCCCCAGACAAAACGGTGAGACTTTCTCTTTCTGGATTCTTCAACCCCTTTGTGAAGTATCTTGAGACCCAGGAAAAAAGAATGCTGATTGCCTTCAGCTTCCCCCACTGCCACCCCAGTCTGGAGCTGATGAAAGAATCATACACTTCACATGTCAGTGGAAACACACATTTCTAGAGCACCCAGGGGTAGGTGATACCTGAGTTGTGACTGGCAGCACAGTGATCAACGGGACTTAGTGCCTTAGTCACTTTAGAAACTGGGATATAGGCTGCTAAGTTACTTAGGCTATGTCTAAACTACTGCGGTAAGTCGACCTACGCTACGCAACTCCAGCTACGCAACTCCAGTGAATAACTTAGGTCTACACTGTGGGGGGTCGACAGGAGAAACTCTCCTGTCAACCTACCTTACTCTTTTCATTGGGGGTAGAGTACAGGGGTCGACTGGAGAGCGATCTGCTGTCGATTTGGCAGGTCTTCACTAGACCCGCTAAATCAACTGCTGATGGATCGTTCTCAGAGCATCATTGGCCTGTAGTGTAGATGTAGCCTTCGGCACTTTTGAAATGTTTTACCCAAGATGTGGGAACGGATTTCTGTGCCCATAAGGAATGTATCTACATGGCCTGAGTCTGTGTCCAAAACCAGGGGCTTTCACTTTGCCTAGGTAGAGTTGCTGGAGACATTATCCTAGCCAAAGTGGGGGAAGGAGAAGGATTCACTTAGTGTTCATTCTTCCCTTCACTTGGAGCTGCAAATATAAGAGCGAAGGGAGTTAACTTGCTGTATTCCCTAGGTCCTGGCCCTTTCAGAGAGGCCCGAGCCCTGCAATCCTTCCTCCTATGGGGCTGTCAAGCTCCCCCTTCCATTGCATTTACAGTTGGCTGCCACATGGCTCCAACATGGGTATCCGCAGCATGTACCATTTTATCACCCTGGGACACCCTGGTGTCACCTCTCTGTATATCCAGTGGAATTAGTGTGAGGCCTGTCGGAGCCCCTGTGTTTTGAGGGCACCTGAAGACCTGGGAACATTTCTGCCTACACAATAGGCTGTAGCTCTAGAATTCTATATATTGCTTAAAGTCCTTTAAAACCTTTGTTCTGTGTATAAAGGATATCTTACATCTATCTGCCGGGAGTGTGGAGCCACAGCGGAGCCTGGAGCTCTCAAATGAAGAGGTAACAAGAAGGAGATAGAGATTATAGAAAGCAGAGCTTCAGCTATTCTCTGCCCACTTCCCATCTAGAAAATCTAGTTGCTTGGTGAACCCCACTCGGTGTTTTCATCCTTGGTGACGGTTTAGGATGGTGCTTTGCTTTTGATTTTCACCCCCCACAAATGATGGTGGAGGGTCCTGGGTACTAGAAAAGGGGGAGATCTGCTCAGACAGTGGTGAGCCCTACTGGTGATTTACTCTTCTGATGTGACTGTTGGAGGGGACAGTTCTTTGTATCTTTCTGTTTCTGACCCTGAAATAAGCATTGCCAGCTGCTTTGGAAGATTTTGCTCAATTTGTCAAGATGATAAACTCATAGAAAGAAAAAGAAATGGGGTCGGACTGCAGTGAATCAGATTATTTAATAACTAGTCAGAATGCCAAACTTCCTTTTTTGCAATTTCAAGTTTCCTCCGAAGCTCTTCTCACAAAAGTGCCTGGATGCAGTGTTTACTGCGATGATACGGCTCTCCACCATGACACCGGAAGCAAAAAAGAGAAAAATTGTCCTCCCAACAAACCTCTCTACTAATGGCTGAGTGGGACTTACCACCATGTTGCCCTCTACTGTCTATAGCGTGGCCCTTAGGCATCTTCTTTCATGGCTTCAGTCTTGCAGGTCACCTCAGTTTCCAGATGGCCTGTGATGAAAGAAGTGAGGCAGAAGATGCCTTGGGTACCAATTGCAAAAGCCTCTGCGTGAATGTGGCCAATTATCATAAAGACCTTTTAACACAAGAGCAGCCATACTGGGTCAGACCAAAAGTCTATCTAGCCCAGTATCCTGTCTTCCGACAGTGGCCAATGCCAGGTGCCCCAGAGGGAATGAACAGAACAGGTAATCATCAAGTGATCCATCCCCTCTCGCCCATTCCTACCTTCCGGCAAACAGGCTAGGGACACCATCCCTATCCATCCTGGCTAATAGCCATTGATGGACCTATCCTCCATGAACTTATCTAGTTCTTTTTTGAACCCTGTTATAATCTTGGCCTTCACAACATCCTCTGGCAAGGAGTTCCACAGGTTGACTGTGCGTTGTATGAAGAAATACTTTCTTTTGTTTATTTTAAACCTGCTGCCTATTAAGCATATTATGCTGTGGCTTTATGGGAAAACGAAAAATTGGGTTTTTAACTCCACTATAGCATCTGCAAAATCTTGATCAGTGAATTTGTTTTGAGTGGTTGGCAGCCTGATTAATCTGGTCAGTCTGTGCCGGGCTGCTGATTCCTGTTATGTGGGAATTTCTAGTTATTTTGCAGATTTAGACTGAGTTATTTGCATTCGTGGCAGCACAGAATTATATCTTGTGGGGAACAAACACAAGGTCGTCTTTGCTCAGATTTCATCCGATGGCACTCATGGAGGTACTGGAAGTGTTGGGTGAATTTTTAACCACAGTCTGTGATTTAGCTCCATGTCCCTCCTGTTTGCTAAAGGTCATTTAGGAAGAACTAAGTCCATTGTTGGTGGAAATTGTCATTGCCCCTTTGAAGAGCACAAGGTGCCATCTGCTTTGAAGGACACTTGCATATGCCCTTTGCAAAAGAAACCATTGCTTGACATTAACAATATGAACAATTATTAACCATTTACATCTTCCCTCTTTTGGGTAAGATAACTGAAAAGGTTGCAACAAGATGCTCTTATAGTAGATAATCCCAAGGTGCCTCAGATCTCCTTGGCCCTTGTCAGTTTGGTTGCAGACTTGTGTACAGTACAGAAACACAACTTGATGGATAATGAATGACCAGGTGTACACACTAATACTATTAGATCTATCAACTGCCTTAATTGCAGTTGACTGTGAGTTGTTTATGACTGGCCTACAGTCATAGGTAGGAGGACCCACAGAGTTATATTGGGAAATTGCTCATTGACCTTGAAGGCATTCTTGTACGGGATTCTATTGTGTCGCTTCTCTTGCTCAGTAAGTATATGGGACCCTGAGTGGAGTTAATGAGGAGGATGGGCTGAGGGCTCAGTCTGATTAAGATGGAGGTGATGATGACAGGCTGGGGGAACAAGTAGAAGGAGACGGCAGAAATTATATCTACCCTCTTGACTAATCAGTGGAGCTGTTTTAGTTGGAGCTCACTTGATTAACTGGGAGGTAGCTGATGGCAGGAAGTTCTCCATGGGCACCCCCTACCTCCGACTTTGGGCTCCACACACCACTGTGGTCCAAAATCATAGGCACCAACTCTGTGGGTGCTCTGGGGTTGGCGCACCCATGGGAAAAAAAATAGTGGGTGCTGAGCACCCACTGGCAGGCCCTCCTCCCTCTCCGCACCTGCCGCTGCTGGTGGGCCGTGCCAATCAGCTCCTCCCCAGCACCTCCCGCCCGCTGTGATCAGCTGTTTGGTGGTGTGCAGGAGGCACTGCGAGGGAGGAGGAGCGGGAGGCAGGAAGAGGCAGGGGAGAGGGCGGAATGGGGCAGGAAGAGGCAGGGCGGGGTGGGGCCTTGGGGGAAGGAGTGGAGTGGGGGCAGGGCCTGGGATGGATCTGGGATTGACCATCCACCCCCAGGGAAATTAGGAAGTCGGTGCCCATGTCTAAAATAACCCCTAGCTGTTGTCCTTCAAGGCATGCTGCAAGGCCCATCTGTGTTCCCAGGCATAGGGTTGGAGCATGGGTGGAAAGGGCTAGGGCAAGGGCTTCAAACTTTCATAATGTGGACCTCATCCTAACAGTGGGATTATCTTGGGGAGCCCTCCTCTCCCAACTCAGTGGCAACTACTGCAATTGTTTACATGACAAAGTGTTTGTCTAATGAATGTTTAGCATTTTTTAATGCAAGTCAGCAATTGGAAATAAGGATATAAGCCAGGAAGCTGTCTACCAGCAAGGGGTCACCACCCACACTCTAAGAATGGGCTTTGAGGCAGAATGGGGTTTTGGTTTGTCTCTATACTGTAGCTTGTTGCTGGAGTTGTTAGGTGGTCGGGGTGATTGCATTGCTTGTCTTCTATTGTGCAGTCCTGTATGTGATGTTTTCATGGATAGGGCCTGCCAGGGTTCCCTCCCCAATCAGAACTCTGGGATACAGATGTGGGGACCTACATGAAAGACCCCCCCTAAGCTTATATTCCACCAGCTTAGGTTATAAACTTCCCCAAGGCACAAATTCCTTTCCTCGTCCTTGGACGGTATTGCTGCCACCACCAAGTGATTTAAACAAACATTCAGGGAGGGGCCACTTGGAGCCATATCCCTCAAAGCCCCTTCACCCCCTTTCCTGGGGAGGCTTGAGAATAATATACTAACCAATTGGTTACAATGTGAGCACAGACCAAACCCCTAGTTTTTAGGATACTGAAAATCAATGAGGTTTTTTTTAAAAGAATGTTATTAAAACATAAAAGTAAAAGAATCACACCTGCAAAATCAGGATGGAAGGTAACTTTACAGGGTAGATAAAAAGATTTAAAACACAGAGGATTCCCCTCTGAGTCTGCCTCCCAGTTACAAAACAGAAATGAAATTACCTCTTAGCATAGGGAAAATCCACAAGCTAAAACAAAAGATAATCTAACGCATTTTCTTGCTTTACTTACAATTTTTGTAATTTTAGATGCTTGTTTCAGGTATGTTTTTAGGAGATGTTTTTTCTCCCCTGGTCCCTCTTTCTCTGTCCGAGAGAGAACAAACAAAGAGAGCACAAACAAACCCCCTCACCCCAAGATTTTAAAGTATCTTCTTTTCCCATTGGTCCTTCTGGCCAGGTGCCAACTAGGTTAATTGAACTGATTAGCCCCTTACAGATAAGGAGATTCTGCACCTCTGGCCAGGAGGGATTTTATGTTACTTCATACATAAGGGTTGTTACCCTTCCCTTTATATTTATGACAGGGCTCTAGTGTGATGGAGAGATGCCTTTTTTCCCCCCTCTTCCTTTTAGAAATAAATAAAAGTGGTGCTCTAAGGGCATGGCTACGCTCAAGGGCACAGCTGTAGACACTTCCTACATCGATGGACATGGTTTTTCCATTGATGTAGGTAATCCACCTCCCCTAGGGGTGGTAGCTAGGTCAATGGAAGAATTCTTCCAGCGACCTAGCCTCATGTACACTGGGGATTAGGTCAGTTTAACTATGCCACTCAGTATGAATTTTTCACATTCCTGAGTGACATAACTAGGTCAGTCTAAATTTTAACAGTAGACCAGGCCTGAGGGGTCCCCACACAGTCAGAAAGCCAAGTGGGTAGCATTCAGGGATTGGTTCCACAGGGCTGCCCCATTGCCCACCTACGCTATGCAGCAATTGTTCATGTTTAAACTCACCTGGAACTTTACTCCAGCTACCTTTGAGTTTCTGCGTCTGGTAATGTAATGGTGATCAGCTCCACACAGACTGCTATGGTGCAACTCACTTAATATACAGTCAGCTTGTGTAGGCATCTGTTACTTTCATGGCTGCCTCCTGGACATGCAGGTATTATGCACTATCTCACATTGCCACCTTCGCCAATTTTCTTGAGTGGAAGAGAAAAATATGAGCCTGTGACGTCCTGTCATGCTGTGATGGCCCTTGGTGTCTTCCTTTCTTTCTGTTGCTGATGTCACAACACAAAAAGAGATTTTCCCCTAACTGGTTGAACTGGGGATTTAAGGGTTAATCTTGGCCCTTTGGGCACCAGCTGTGATACAGCAAGCTCTATGTACAGAGACTTCCTTGCTAGCTCTCTTTGTTCATTGGTTCTGTGACGACTTTCTGTTACCTACAGCTGGAAAACCGGGGAGTGGGGAGCCTGCTCAGCCACCTGCGGGGGAGGTACCCAAACTCGTTCAGTTTACTGCATGTCACACAATGGACAAGGCTCCCCGGGATTGGTAGAAGATGCCAAGTGCATGGCCTTTGCGGAGCAGCCCCGCAGCACACAGCCCTGCAACATGCGACAGTGTGCGACGTGGAGCACAGGGCCCTGGTCAGAGGTGAGTTTACACATGGAATGCAATGTACGTATCTGACAACCACCCTCTGAGCTAGCACACCAGGGACTGAACCAGGGACCTTCGGAGCTAGAAGTGTGAAATGCTACAGCTTGAGCTAAAGAGACAGGTTCTCCATCTAGGGCTGCAACAGACTTAGATCCTGTGCAGATTGCGCAGGGAAAGGGACTTGTAGAACATACTCTTGGCAACAAGGGCACACTGTTGACTCATGTCCAGCTTCTCATCCACTGTAATCCCCAGGCACAGGAGCCGACTTTCGTCGGTGCTGCTGGGTGCTGTTGCCCGGCGTCGGGGGCGGGGCCCCACAACGTCGCCTGGCGTCGGGGGCGGGGAGCTGCCGGTGGGTGCTTAGCACCCACCAATTTTTCCCCGTGGGTGCTCCAGCCCCGGAGCACCCACGGAGTCGGCGCCTATGTGCCCAGGTCCTTTTCTGGAGAACTGCCACTTAGCCAGTCAGTCCCCAGCCTGTAGCAGTGGATGAGATTCTTCCATCCTAAGTGCAGGACTCTGCACTGGTCCTTGTTGAACCTCATCAGATTTCTTTTGGCCCAATCCTCCAATTTGTCTAGGCCACACTGGACCCTATCCCTACACCCCAGGGTATCTACTTCTCCCCCCAGCTTAGTGTCAATCGCGAACTTGCTGAGGGTGCAATTCATCCCATCATCCAGATCATTAATGAAGATGTTGAACAATGTAATGTGACAGTGTGGCATAACATCATGGCATTGCAACTCCTGAAACAGATTCAGGACTCTACATTTGTCTTGAAAGACGCAGGCAAAATATATGAATATGGAGACTGCCACAGATTCCAGAATGGTTTGGATACTAGGAATCGTGACAGTGAAATTAAAAAAGGAATGTGGCATTGAAAAACACTAACAAATATATAAAATGTAATTTCTAGCACAGTGGTCGCAACACAGCCCCACCCTGTGAAAAAACAGAGAGTTCCTCTTCTCTCTCTGTCATCAGGAGAAACAGATTAGGAGCCAGACTGTGGATCGCTTGAGTGGGACAAGGTCTTTGGGCCGGGGATCTGGACAATGCAAGAACTTATGTCCTCTTCCGTGCTCTGAAATCCTTACCTTATGCTGATTTCTGGCAGGAGCCACTAACACAAGGGTGGGCAAACTACGGCTGGGCTGGATCCATCCCGCCAGCCGCTTTAATCCAGCCTTCGAGCTCCTGCTGGAGAGCGGGGTCTAGGGCTTGCCCTGCTCCGGCGCTCCAGCTAGGGAGCAGGGTCGGGCACTGCTCCACGCAGCTCCCAGAAGCAGCGGCATGGCCCCCCCTCTGGCTCCTACGTGTCAGGGCAGCCAGGGGGCTCCGCTCTGCACACTGCCCCCACCCCAAGTACTACCCCCACAGCTCCCATTGGCCAGGAACTGCAGCCAATGGGAGCTGCAGGGGCGGTGCTTGTGGACGGGGCAGCATGCCTGGCTGCGCCTCCGCATAGGAGCCGGAGAAGGAACACGCCGTTAATTCAAGCGGCTCCCAGAAGCAAGTGCCGCCCGGAGCCTGCACCCCTGAGCCTCCCCCCGCACTCCAACCCCCTGCCCCAGTCCTGGTCCCTCTCCCGCACTCCAAACTGCTCGGTCCTAGCCCGGAGCACCCTCCCACACCCCAAACTCATCATCCCCAGCCCAACCCAGAGCCCGCACCCCCAGCCAGAGCCTTCACCCCCCACCACATCCCTCCCACTCCAGCCCGGAGCCCCCTCACACACCCTGAACTCCTCATTGCCGGCCCCACCCCAGAGCCCACATCCACAACCAGAGCCCTCCCCCCCCCCCAGCACCCTAACCCCAATTTTGTGAGTATTCATGGCCCACCATACAATTTCTATTCCCAGATGTGGCCCTTGGGCCAAAAAGTTTGCCCACCCCTGCACTAACATCATAACCTGTAGCTTGTGTCTATCACTTTGCATCTGTAGATCTCCAAGCACTTTACAAAGGTCAGTATCCTCATCAATGGGGAAAGTTGAGAGGTGAAGTGACTTGCCCAAGTCACCTAGCAAGCTAGTCGCAGAGTCAGGAATAGAACACAGGTCCCAGGCCAGTGCCCTGTCCGTCAAGCTACTCTGCCTCCTATACAGCCGAAGAACGATGGCATCCCAGTAACATAGGCTGCTTCTCCGGTGGTTGTTCATACTGTATGTTTTCAAAGCTGATGTCTGTTTTGAAATTGGGGAGCAGAGCCAGAAAACTCAGAGGTACCTGGCTGCATTCCCTATAACAATCAGGGCCCTTCTTGCAGTGCTCAGCCAGCTGTGGAGAGGGCGTTCAGACCCGGACTGTCACCTGCAGAACCGAGTTGGGCTCTCAGACTCAAGACTTTGCCTGCCTGACAGAGCCTAAACCACTCCTCAGACAGCCCTGCAGCAAGGAGAATTGCATCCAGAAAATTGGTTGGCACATTGGAGTCTGGGGCCTGGTGAGTGTCCTACCCTCATGGTGCTCGCTTAATCAATTAACTTGTACTCATGTAGTGTTTCTCACATACTGTGCTGTGATTGAATCAGTCCACATGTTGGTTGTTGAGGCTGGGAGCACATACTCCTCCATTATCAGCTCCATGGCTCACTGTCACAGCTTGTGTCTGCTCCAGGGCCCTCGGGGGAGGGCGGGATTAACTTTTCAGTGACTGTGGCAGCAAGGAGCTGATACATTGAAACAATCCACTCTTGTTGCTTCGTTATTCCCATTTCTGTGACACCATTATTAACATCACAGCTATCCATTTCAATGTGACAGATGGAGTATGAGGTAGGCTCCATCTCTATTGGGCTGGTCATCATGTTTGGTGAATTGAAGTATGTTTCTGAAAGGGTTCAGGGTAACCCAGTTTAGACAGAGGGTCGCCTGCCTTTAGGTAGAGGGCCAAACTGTGTTTAGCCTGACTTGTGGTCAGGATCAGCACCAAAGCTAGTAGGCAATTTCCCAAACTCAATTTTGCCCCATCTGTGCCAGCTGAGTTAGCCTGAACTAGCTTAAAAGATGCTAAGCACAGTTCCTGGCACCATGTAGATGGGGTCTTAACAAGGCCAGGTGAGCCCTTATGCCAGGCCTGCACAACTTGTAAAGCGGCCATATTACTCCAAAGAAAACAGCTGAGGGCCGAAACCCCCCGGCCCCGCGGAAACACCACCCCCCGCCCCGTGCGCCACCCGCCCCACGGAAACAACCCCTCCTTCCCCAGCGCTGGGGTGTGGAAGCCTGTAGAGGGGGAAAGAAACAGTGCGCATAGGGTGACCAGATCACAGCAGTAAAATAGGACCCGACCCTCCCCGCTCGGCCCCACCATCACACCTCTCTTCAACCCCCCAGGGGTCTCTATATTACTGCACACAACAGTCAATCAATGCAGCTGTAGATAAATCTCTGCATTATGCATTTTGGTATAACTTTTATATGACTTTGTATTGAACCTTGGTAATATGTTATAGCGGGCCCCTAAGGTAGTATAATTAAGGTAAAAGAAAAATGTCTTTTTGCTAGAAGTAGAATAAGATCTTCCCCCCACTTTGTATTCAATTGCCCTGTTGAATGAATGAGGTGTGAATGAGGAAGGCGTGGAAGTCAGGCACCTCCAGACAGCTGCAACCCTTGGAGAGGGGATGGGAGCCAGACCAAGGACAATCAAACTTGTCAAGTGGGCTGACTAGAGAAGAGCAGACATACTGATGGCCTCAGTGGTTAGAAGCAAGCACCTTCCTTTGGCTTGCCCCAACCCGCCGCTTGCCTACTCACCCCCCCGCGGGCCACAGAGTGAGCCCACCTACTCACCCCCCCGCGGGCCGCACAATGAGCCCATGCGGGCCGCATGTGGCCCTCGGGCCGCATGTTGTGCAGGCCTGCCTTATGCCTTAATCTGATTCTGTCTGATGCATAGGATTCCAAAAAAATGAGGGAACAGGCACTTGGTTTAGGTGTCTAATTTTGAAAATGATGCCTTGTATCTGATTAAAGATGAGAAGTGTCTTGCTGGGGCAGATGTGTTAACACCGATACTTACTCCCCATTCCCTGACTTCCTTGCCTTCATTCCTGGCTGCTGCCAATCCCTCCCTGCCACCCCCACCTTACTTCCTAGCAAGGGTGGCAATGCCAGTCAACTATGCTACCAGAACCATTAAACCTGGTTGCTCCATTGTCAGCCCCATTGTAATTTGGTACATGGCCCCAGGGAAGGGGGACTTTAGGACTGTGCCTAGCAGGGCTGTTGGACCCCAGTAACAGTCAAATTGCTCCTAGCCATGTTCAACACTTGGTTCAACACATGTTCAACATGTTGGTCACACTGTCATTCAGCAGGCTGCCATGGGCTATGCTTTGGCATGTTTTGCCAGCATCTAACCATGTTCCTGGTCAGCATGCCAGGCTCGTGGGGTTACTGTGTTCTGTCTCCCTGCTCTCTCACCTCATCTTTCTGCCCAAGTGTTCGAAGAGCTGCGACTCAGGCATCCGAAAACGCCAGGTCATCTGTGCTGATGGCGATTCCAAATTCTACCCCCCTGAGACGTGCAAGGCTGGCCAGCCACAGACACCAGCCGTTCTGGGAAGCTGCAACACTCAGCCCTGCTATCTGCCGCAGCGTAAGTGACATTACTAGACCTCTGAATTTTCCTAGGATGTTCCTGCTTTTGAATAAAAATTCCCTGTATCCCATGCCAGCAGGGCCGATTGTTTCATGGCCTCTGCCCCTTGCCTGCCCATTTGTGCAGCTTTCTTAGAGCAGCTAGTTTTCTCCATCTTCCTGCGGTGCCTGGAATGGGTTTCCTGCTACCTCTGCTGTCTGAAACATGTTCATCAGGCATGTGAGCAACACCAGTGCCTGCCCCTTTTGAGACTGATGCTTCTAATTCCTGTATTTCCCTTGCCTGTCTGATAGCCTCTGTCCTGGCTGACACTGAGGATTGCATCAGGGACCACCAGAACTAAAAGTGTGAGTCTCTGCCGCTTGGGCATGGCTCTGTAGCTGGGGGCTGTAACAGTCTCATCCTCTGTGAATCAGGCATAGATGAGGGCACACAAGACGCTGACCGGGGTGTTGTTACAAACACTTGCTCTCCATACTTCTCCCTCCAGCCATATAGGGGAATCAAACCAAATGTACCAAAACCTGCCCTACTGGGTCTATCACCACAGAACTAGGGGTATTGCTTTGACGTTCCATCCACGTCAAGCTATCAGCATGGATGCTCTGAGCAAACAAAATTCCTCATTGGCTTCAGGAGCTTTGAGCTCTCCTATTGGCTATATTAATGCTATGATTCCACCGCCAAAGCCATCAAACCCACTCCTGATTGGTTCATTTATCAAGTCTGTTTGGCTTCAAGCAACAGCAGCCTAAAAATGGGCCCCAGAATTAGTTACCTGAAGTCTCACATGACAGAGCAGACAGTTTTTCACCATTGCTAAGCAGTGCTGACCATAGGCATCTTAGTTAATCCATCTTACTGTCTCACTATCCTGTTGGGCAATTAATTTTTGGCACACTGGGAGAGATGGATTCTGTTGTCCAGAGTTAGGATATTGTCCCTCCTGGTCTGAAAGCTAAAGGCTGCAGAGATGCTGCTGCCCACAGCTGTGTCATGGCAGATCCACAATTTGACATGTTTCAACATGTCATCTGGTTGGCTAGGGTCTTTAACTCCCTCCTCTGGCCTTCTAGGAATGTGGCAGTGGATTATACAGGTTGACAGAGAATGATGCCAAGCTCCTCCCACACTGGGTCCCCCCAGGAGTTGGAATAATTTTGGGGACACTTTATCCCAATCTGAATATTTCTTCTCCTGTCCAATCCCACGGCACAGATGAATAAAGACGCCTGTATTCACTAGTCCAACCCACTCACTATATTCTGTCATTTGTCCATCTCCTTGCAGAGGTTCCCAGTATGCAGGACACCACAGGCTATGACATCAGCCGAGAGTACTTGCTGACCCGCTACTACCCAGACAGTGGCACTACAGGTTTGGAGGTCTTACGTTTTCTTTTATGATGTCCTCTTTACTGTTTTCTCTATTTCCTTTCTTCATGTGGCTTCCATGGGCTGCCAGGAATCCTAGGGCGAGGAACAATTTACAGATCCTTTTACATCTATATTGAGTTGTATCTAGATACAAATTCACAAAGGAACTTATATATGTGTGCTTAAATCCCTAGACTCTGATATGGGCGGTATTAGGCATAGAGTAAATGGAGTGCCTCCCTGGCAGTCATGTCTAAGAAGTTGCCAGGAGAATAATAAGTTTACTATGGTCCCTTGCCAGCAGGTCAGTCTCAAACCTTTCTTCGCCACCTGCAGACTTTCCCCCCATCTCATCTCTAGAAGAGTTCCCGTTTCCACTCAGTCGTGTGCTGCAGCCATCTTTAGGTTTCAAGTCTGACCCAGCATCTTGCATTGGCAGCTCCAGTGCCTTATTTTGAACCACTACTGCAGCTGATGCAAAAGGTATTTGGGAACTAGACACCCAGAGAATCTGGGAGAACAGGGAACCCCCATTTGGAGGAGAAAGTGAAACAGGTAGGGGGCATCTCAGGTGTGTTACTGAGCTCGGTGGGTTGGTAGAAGGAAGGGAGTAGCCAGCAAGTGATTTGAGGTGACTGATGCCATATTCAGCCTTCACTAAGGTCATCATTCCTTCAAAGGCCAGTCCCTGTGTATTGAGAAACCTGCTAAACACTTGCCCTCAGTCACTTTATTATAGGAATATTTGAGGGGGGAAACTGCCCATATGATGTAGCTAAGTGTCTCCTGGACTAGTGGGAGTACAGGAAGAATATTGTTAGAGACCATTTCTTAAGAGTAATAGGTCATCTGGTAGCACAGTAATCTTAAGGAACCAGAATTCATTGTGAATGGGAACCAAAGCTTCAGTCAGGAAATTCCCTGTGACTTTCTCCCAGGTGAAAAATGTACATTAACAAGTCTGGCCTCAGAGTCGGACTGGTAGAGGACTCCATTCATCTATCAATGTGCTTTGAACAGAGGCAGAGGAAACAGAGACTGGATTTTGATGCCCACCTGAAATGGGCTGCATGCATTAAGGAATTTTCTTTTCAGTTTATAGCAATGAAAGAACAATCCAAGGTAGCTCCACACACCATCAGCTCCAGCCCAGTGAAGACCATAGCTCCAACTTCTTGCCTCTTCGTTGGGAATCCCACTCAAGCTCTTCAGGATCCCAGCAGCTCAGCTCTCATCAGGATATTGCCACAGGGACTGGCCCTCGGGACTGCAGCCAGAGCCCTCATGGCTGCTGCTCAGATGGCCACACTCCGGCTTCTGGCTCCTTTGGGCAAGGCTGCCCCTTCAGCACATGCCATGAGAGCAGGTCGGATGAAACAGTGGGGTTTGGGCTGGTGGAACCACCCTCTATGACTGAGTTGATGTTTACAGACTGCCTTTGTTGGGTCAGGGTTCCAGATAAGACAGATTTTGCTAAAGCCCTTTGTCTTTTCACTACAGGTATGGATGCTGCCCTGATGGAATATCAACTGCCCAGGGCCCCAACAATGTGGGTTGCACACAATATTACAGTGATATTTATGTGAGCAGAAACAGGCCCGCTGCAGCCTCCCCAACAGTAAGTGCCAGAACTCTCTAGAACCTTTAGCTAATAATATTGAGATCTGATTGAAATAGCCCATTGTTTTCAGGGTTTGGCTCTGGCCCAGGAGACTGAGGTTTTTGGCTCCTGTTCTACTCTTTCTTTATGTCTCCTGACAATAACTCTGGGGAATTGATAGAGGGAGGATGCTAGACACCCACTAAGCCAACATTCCTATCTGCTGCCGCTCAGTGAGCCCCACTGGAATTCCTTCGTGACATGGGTTTCGGGTGGTGGTGTGGCAGCTGCAGCTTATGCTACCAGGTTGACTAGTGGAGCACCCCCGTTTGGGGAAGAGACTCAATCTTCCTTATTGTAGGACACCGAACCAAACTCCCTCTCTCAAGGCAACCGAAAATTGGCAGCACTGCATGCGGAGAGGGAAGTATTTGATTGTTGTGCCTGTGTTTGATGTAGGGTTCCTTCTATTCTATGAGGCTACCTTGGATAGTTGATAGGTCTTTGCAGGGGGAGATGCTAGATTCCAGATCTGTGTAGAGTCAGTTTGGGCTAACAAGGTGATTCGTGGTCCAGAACAGGTTAGTAGGGCATGCCAAAATGCAAATAGGGGCAGGATGGTTTAGGAGATATAGAGAGTTTAACACTTCAAAGTTGCCCATTTTAACCTAGCCTAGGTGAATGATGACTGAAATTCCATACCAGTCAATTATTCGGTGGTCTATGTGACATGAGACTGATCTCCATCCCATTCCTCGTGGACGGGGAAAACACCACCATCACCACTGGCAGTTCCCCTCTTCACAGTCTCAACAGAGTCGCCGATGGCAGGAGTGGCCACAGAGAAAGAACTCCCTTATTATCCCTAGAGTTGATTCCTTCAGGCACATTGGTGGGCAGCATAGGGAGGCTTGCACTGCCACGGAGCTTGCTGTATCTGTTCTGGAGATAAGCAGAGGATCTCTTGGCTCCAGGGCTGTCCGTCCAGCTCCCCTCGCTGGCATGACACTTACTCATAGAAAATCAAAGTTGATAATGGCTCCTCAAGCTGCTAGACCAATCCAGTGGGCAAATTGTATGATTTCTCACATGTGCAGCAGCTGGTGCTGTAGCAGTAGCTGCCCTGTAACTTTTGGCTTTGAATTCCTTTCACTAAGGCAAGCCAAGCTTTGTCCCAGCAGAACCCGTCTGATGAGTGTCGAGGTTCTTTGTATGGCTGCTGCTATGACAACATTGCTTCAGCTTCGGGACCTCAAGGGGAGGGATGCCTCAACAGACCCAGCCAATGTAAGTGATGTTTTGGCTTCCTGCTTTAGAAATGTGCCTCTTCTGAAAGGAAAGTCCTACAGAATGTAATAGAAAATGTGAAGCTTTGTATAGGGTTTTTCACTTATCCTGTAAAATGTAATAAAAAATAATCTCCTTGCAATAGGATTCTGTATGATGGTTGGAAAAAAGCCATTAGAGAAATTCCTATCAACCCCTATTAACTTTCTATAGAATCCTATTGATTTCATCTCTGATGGAATCTATAGGACTTCCTCATAAGGGCCACTGTGCAGGCCAGGACTCACTCATGCATCCCTGCTTGCATTGATCCCCGTCAGTTGCCTTGATCCATGACAAGCTAGGAATCATCCTATTATCAGTGGGCCACATCCTACCCCCCAAACAATCCTATTGACCCCAGTATGGTTTCAGGGCTATAACTAGGGGTTGAACATGTCACTTAGGGCTTCAATTGAGGATTTGAAGCCACATCTCTGAGTAGGGGGCACTGCAGAGCCATGGTGCCCAGGAGGAGCTCCAGGGAAATCGTGTCACTCGGTTTTGTTCCTTTAGCTCAGAGAGAGTGCCATGTGCCCCATTCTAGGATAGAGCTGCTCGATTCCCCCAGGACACCAGCTGTACTTGGCAGAGAAGTGTCAGGAGTGTGCTATTACATCACCTTCCCCAACCCCCTTCTCGAGCACAGGGACAGCCACTGGGAGCATTTCTGCCCAGCCATCCCCAGAAAGGGACAACTTCTCACTCACTCCTCCACACCCCTACAGTGGCCACTCGTAATCTGGACCATAGCGTCTGAAGCTGCTTCTCCGATGCATCCTGGCTCTAGGGAGTCAGAACAGTGCCTGTGAGCCAGCAGAAAGCCCAAGGTTCATAGGGCCACGGGGTTACATTTATTCCTCTGTCCTAGCATGTGGGGGCCAGAGCACCTTGTGTTACCTGAGGTTTTGTGACCAGTTCTGTTTCCAAGCCTTGGGCTGGATGACCTTGGAATGACATCCTCCCTCCCTCTCCAGTCCTATAGCAGGAACCCCAGAGCACAAGAATAACTCTCACTTGTGTAACCCAGTGCTGGGCTATAAAACCTAAATGAACACCAGCAGCCCCTGGGAGGTAGGTGTTATCTCCATTTTACACATAAGGAACTGAGACAGAGAGGTGAGAGTGTCTTGCTCAAGGTCACCCCGGGAGTCAAGGGCAGAGTTAGGAACAGAACCCCCATCTCCTAGCTGGGTGTGCTACCCATGAGACCATTCTCCCTCCACGGACAGCAGCCTTGGGTAGCATGGTGATGAAGCTATCGGGGCTATGTGCTCAGTAGAAAGGAGACTCCAGGAGTCAACCCTCACAATCAGGTCCTCTTCTTTTCTGCCGTTTGTTGGTAGCTTATCCTGTCAAGTGCCTGCTGCCCAGTGCCCAGGGCCCCTGCACAGACTGGACCACTCGCTGGTACTTTATAACTGCTGTTGGCAAGTGCAACCGGTTCTGGTATGGTGGCTGCCATGGCAACACAAACAACTTTGCCTCAGAAGAGGAGTGCATGAGGGCCTGCCAAGGCTCCATGGGAACAAGCAGTGTGGGGCACCAGCACCACAGGGGGACTTCACACATCCACTCTGGCTCCCACCCACGAGAGGGAGAAGCCCAAGGACAGCCGCAGCCATCTGCAAGAGGGACTGAGAGTCATAGCCAAGGAGGAGGAACACGAGGGTCCTTCCATGTTGCCCAACCTGGGCCTGATAGCCATACAGTATGGCAGGGCACAGGGCTGCACCACAGGGAGAATGGTTGGAGAAGGACCATGAATGTGGATATACTGCCAGAGTCTTCACAGAGGAATGGCACATTGGTTAGCCAGCGCTGGGGCTCTCATCACTCTGCAGCTCCTGGGGAAAGGAGGATGGACCAATCAAGCCAGCTGCATGGGAGGGGGGAAGCAATGGTGTCTGGGCACTCGGAGAGGCAGCTAACTGTCAATGGGCAGGCGGTGCAGCATGAACATGAGCAGTTGCGGAGTTCCTCTGGAGCAGACACTCCTGGGGTGGATGGACTTGGGCATCGAACCTCGCCAGGTTCCATCTTGCACCGAAGTTTGTACAGGTGATGCTTTTATACTATTTCACTGTGATACCGAAGCACCAAGTGCCATCTTCTACAGGGGGAAATGTTTTCCAATCCACAACTCACTCACTCTCCTGAAATGTCCCACTACAGATTACTTACAATAGAGTCCCTTGTGGAAAGCCAGCTGTCCATGCGATGGGGATGTCTAGCACCCATTTTACCTCTTCTGGGGCCCAGTCCTGCACATCTCATACAGCCATTGACTTGAGTGGAAGTATTGGGTGTGTAAGGCATGCAGGATTTGGCCCTTAATCTCCATCCTTTATATCTAGTGGCACTTTACAAAGATCCTTGTTGGCCAGCCTGGCTCCCATTTAAATCAACAGGAGTTGTGCTTGCTTACACCAGGGTTAAATTTGGCCCTGTGTGTTATTTCAAGACTTTATTTTGGCATGGTAGGGGAGCAGCAGTGGGTTAATACTAGAGATGGATCCAGATCCAGCTAATGAACACCCCACACATCAAAGGCATTTGGATTTCAGGATTTGGTTCAATTGTAAGTCTAGAGAAAACACTAGCTTGGTGTCTTCGGGGACCTGGATTCAGATTTGATTTAGTTCTCCCAGACTAGGGTTTAATGGTCTCTGCCTCTACCTCATCAATTGGCTGTCCACAGCATTCAGCTTGTCAAGATCGGTCTTCTCTCCCACAGGAGAAGTCTAGCCCTGGATTGCTGAGCGCAGGTTCTCAAGCCTCTAGTCTCTAACAAAGCTATATATAACAAACCTCTGGGTTACCTTAGCTCACTATTGTGTAGCTCCCATCCTGTCCTTAAGGGATATCTTATGGGTATGTCTACACTGGAGCTAGAGGCGTGATTTCCAACTTGGGTAGACATACCTGCACTAGCTCTGGTTGAGCCAGTGTGCTAAAAATAGAAGAGTAGCCACATCAGTGAGAGGGCATAGCTGGCCAAGTATGTACCTATGATTTCAGACAGGATCATACATGGGCGACGAGTCCCTTCTGCCACTGTGGCTACACTTCTCTGTTTAGCATCACACTCAATCAGAACTAACATGGGTATATCTACTGAAGCTGGCGATTACACCTCAAGCTTCAATGTAGTTATACCCTTCGAGAAACCAGAGACAGGGTGGGGGAGCAAGAGATGAACACAGGGAGTGAAATCATCTCTATCTCTGTCAGAGTCATCCTGGAAGGAGCCGAGTCCTCTGTAGTGGAGGCAGCCTTGGGACAGACCATTCATCTTCTCTGCAAGGCAGGTTCTTCTCCCTTCCCCAGAATTGAGTGGCAGAAAGATGGGAAGCCACTAACATCTGACAGGCAAGTCTGATCCCATGTTGCAATTCCTGTTCCGACATCACTATCCCTCCCCTCCCCCATTAGTTTGCAGACTCTTTTTTCTAGGACAGTCTCAAAAAACCGAATACAAACAAAATAACTTGGTAAACTGGAAAAGCCCCTGCTAACTGAACCCCACTACTAAGTGATACCAGAAAGGCCTAGCAATAACAAATAGGCTGTTAATTGTTCGATGTGGTGCAGCTGAACACTGACGTATTATCAGGTAGAAAAGGATTATCACATCGCCAACTTTCAGCAACAACACCCAATTCGCAAGTGGTTACACAAGTGAGTTTTGAGTGCAAAGTCCCTTTGTGTTGTCAGAAGACAGTAGAGTTGCCCAGGAAGTGCATTAATAGCCCACCATGTATACTTTGGAGTGCCTTAATGCTACCAGTTTGTGGCTCGCCTCATCCCATTTAAAATGTAACCTTTTAGGGAAACCCTTCTTAAATCTCAGGGTTTTCTAGGAGGTCTCTTGCGGCAGTTTGTTGCCCAGTAGTCACTTTCTATTGTAAAAACTAAGGTGGGAATATTGAACAGTTTCCAGTCTTGTTTTACACTGGAGGGCCACACGTTATGGCTGAAAGGGCAGCTCAGGACTTCAGGGGAGGGGACAATTTAAAACAGTCACTGTGTCTCCTCCCTCCTCTTTGCTTCCCCATCTCAGTTTCCTCTTTTGACCTCTGTCTCCCCTCCTCTCACCCATTCAATGATGGGGAGCCTGGGGAGTTCTGTATTCCAGTGATGAGGACCCAGCCATTCACCACAGGGAGGTCATTGCAGCTGTGACATAAACAGGCCCAATTGGCCCATCAGAATGTGGCTCTGGACAATCAGCACCCACAGCCAGGTTCTCATACGTAACTGCAAGTGTTCCACCTGTAGGCATGCCTACCAGTCCGACAGTTCCTTGGTGATCAGCCGTGTCAGGGCTGAGGATGCTGGGATGTACACATGCATAACTTCAAATGGGAAGATGGAGAGACGACAGATTCAGCTAAGGATCAAAGGTGACTCATTATCTTCCATTTAAAACCAGAACATTAATTCTGCTCTGTCCCTTTTTAAGAGTCATTGGTAATAGGAACAATTAAAGTCAGTTGCCGAGGCAACTTGTAATGGAACTTCTTCGAGTAGATGCAGCTGTGTATTCTGCTTAGGTATGTGCATGCCCGTGCACTGGCATTGGAGAATTTTGCCTAGCAATACTCATAGGAACTGCACTCGCACCCTGCTGTCTTAGCCCCTCCTCTGGCCATGTAAGCACTACCCCAGCCCTCTGTTTCTTTTCATGACCCGTGGCTAGAGCTCCATCAGCACTTGATAATTGCTGTCCTGTTCATTCCCTCTGAAGCACCTGGCATTGGCCACTGTCGGAAGACAGGATACTGGGCTAGATGGACAATTGGTCTGACCCAGTATGGCCGTACTTATGTGGTGTTTTTCACCTCGCACTCTTGGTCTCGGTCCACAGGTGCCAACTTCTGGTGGCGCCAGTGGGAGCTGACGCCGGGCCCCGCCCCCGATGCTGGGTGACGTTGCGGGGCCCCGCCCCCGACACCGGGTGATGTCGCCCAGCATTGGGGGCGGGGCCCCGCAACGTCTCCCGGTGCTGAGGTGAGCTTGCCGCGGGTCCCAGGGCTGGCAGGGAGCTGGGCGCGGGCCCCGGGGTTGGCGGGAAGCTGCCGGTGGGTGCTGAGCACCCACCAATTTTTCCCCGAGGGTGCTTCAGCCCCGGAGCACCCACGGAGTCGGCGCCTATGTCTCGGTCTGAGAGACTTTTTCTTGTATGTAGTAGTTAGTAGTACCTTAAGTTTAGTGTTAGTATAATAATTGGAGTAGTTGGCGGAGTTCAAGCATTGTCCATCATGTGGGAGGGCCATTTTACAGATGATTTTAAAGCAGATCAGGACTTCCTGAGGTGTGTGGCCACTACGTTGGGTATCCAGGCAGAATTCCTGCAGGAGAATACGTATAAGCTGCTGGATATTCTCCAGTCATCAGCTCCAGGGAGAGTAAGCATCCCAATAAATGAGGCTCTTCTGAAGCCTGCAAAGGCACTCTGTTGCCTCCCACAGTGAAGCATTTGGAGAAGCAGGACTTCGTTCCCATGCAGGATTCAAAGGGTTTCCACTCCCACTTGGCCCCTAACTCTCTGGCGGTAACTGAAGCAAATGACAGGGCATGGTAGGGGAGGTATAAGTCTACCCCTAAGAACAAAGAGTCCAAGGGGATGGACTAATGGGAAGGAAGATTTATCTCCCCTCTTCCCTGCAAATGCGCATTGTGAACTAGCAGGCATTGCTCTCTAAATCTGACTTTGTCGATTGGGTGGCCAAGTCTATGTTCAAGGACAAGTTGCCAGAACCCTATAGGGAAGAGTTTATGGTACTCATTGTGGAAGGCCTTATAGTGGCAAAGACCTTGTTGCAGTCAGCTCTGGACATGGTAGATGCCTTGGCCAGAATTATGGCATCAGCTGTGACTACGAGGGCCTCATGGCTGCTGAATTCAGTCATTGAGCATGATGTGCAGCAGACCGTTGAAGAATTACCATTTGATGGACGGGTTTTGTTTTCAGAAAAAAATGACAAAACCCTGCGCTCTTTTAAAGGCTCCTGAACTACTTTACATTCTTTGGGAGTTTGTACTCTTGCCATGAAGAGAAGCCACTATAGTGGTCAGCAGCAGCACCACCCACAGCATTTTTTCAGACAGTCCTTCCTTTGTTTAAGGCAGGACTATTCCCAGAAGAGTCGTAGATCCCAGAGGAGAAGATCCTCTGGTTCTGGGTTTAACCAGATGACTCCCCTTGCGCTGCACCCCTGCCCCAGCATCCAGCAAGCGCCCATTTTGACTCATGTGTCCAGGACAGCAATCTAGTGGTGTCCTCTTCTTCCCCATCCCCTCTGTTTGGGGACAGGCTGGCTCATTTTTATGGTGCTTTGGGACTTGATTACCATAGAGAACTGGGTCCAAAGCACTGTCAGATCATGTTATGCCATCCAGTTCCTCACCATCCATGTACCCCATCCCTCTTCGGGGACTCCTCTCACAAGACACTGCTCCTTGAGCAGGTTCAGTCTCTACTGGCTCTGGGGGCTGTAGAGGAGGTTCCCTTACAGCATCAGGGGCAGGGCTCTACTCACAATATTTCCTGGTTCCCAAGCCCAAGGAAGGGGTGAGACCTATCCTTGACCTCAACAAATACAAAGCTGGTTTATATCCAGAATATCTTGGAGTACGTGTTACACCTTCAATCTTATGGTCTGGCACTTAGTTCATTGAGAGTCCACCTGGCAGCAATTCCGGCATTTCATCCACCCATCCTTGGGAAGTCAGTGTTTTCAAACTCCATGGCAGTGAGGTTCTTGAAAGGAGGAGTCACTCATCTCCATCTGCTGGTTAAAGAGCCCAGTTCTTTTGTGGGACCTTAATACTGTCTTAGAGGCTTTTATGGGACCTCCGTTCGAACCCCTAGCAACTTCTTTCCCCCTTCAGTGTCAGCAAACTGCCGCCTTTGTGGTGGTGTCTGCAAGGAGGGTGGCTGGGTTACATGCTTTAATGGTGGAGCTCCCTTACACAGTTTTCTGAAGACAAAGTAACCCTGCAGCCACACCCTACGTCTTTATCCAAAGTGGTTTCCCAGTTTCATTTGAAACAAGCTGTATACTTACCAGTGTTCATCCCTAGCCCCATTCCAGCCCAGAGGAACAACATCTTCACACATTGGGTGCCAGGTGATGTTTAGCTTTTTATCTGGATAGGACCAAAGCTTTCTGCTCCTCATTTCATTTGTTTGTGTCACTTGCAGACTGCATGAAGGGTCAAGTGGTCTCTTCACAAACAGTCTCAAGGTGTATAACTTCCTGTATCATGACAGCATGTGAAGTAGCCCAAACTACACCCATTCAAAGGGTGCAAGCTGATTCCACGAGAGCCCAGGCAACATGGACAGCATTCCTAAGTGCCATTCCGAGATTGGACAGTTGCAGGGCTGCCACTTGATTCTCTGTGCATACTTTTACAAATCGCTATGGCATTACGGCTGTGCCCAGATCAGATGCAAACGTTGGGAAGGCAATTTTGCAGTCCTGGTGTAAACAGACTCTGAGCCCCACCTCCTACGAGTACTGCTTGCAAGTCACCTGAGTAGAATGCACAGCTGCATCTGCTCCAAGAAGAAACAAAAGGGTTACCTGCCTGTAACTGTTGTTCTTGGAGGTGTGATGCAGACATGTATTGTATGCCCCACCCTTTGTTCCCTCTGCAGCGGAGTCTGTACTTCTGATGTTTGGTGCAAAAGAACAGAGGGGGTTGGGACAATGCTGCCCTTATATGGTCAGGGGAGGGAGTATGGCTGCAGGGTGTGTGCCCCACCCCAGCAGGTACTAACTACTAGGCAAAATTCTCTGGCTCCAGCGTGCTGGGTGTGTGCACACATCTAATTAGAATACACGGCTGTAACACGTCTGTAAGAGCAACAGTCACAGGTAGGCAACAGTGTTTTTCTCCACTGCAGTGTCTTGCTACCTTCTTCCCTGGCAGTGGCCACAGCCTGCTGAGTGCTAGCCATAATCCCAGCAATACGTTTCCTCAGCGCAGTGACTGCCCAGTGTTAGCCCTGACGCCAGCAGTGCCAATCATAACTGGAGCAGTGACTTGCCAAATGCCAGTCTCAGCTCCAGCAGGACAAGCTGCCTCAGTACATTTTCATCCTGGAGTGCCATCTTCTCTCCTCTAACACTTTACTGGGTGCAGAGAGGGCTCTAAAGAAGGGGAATCCTTCAGGCCTTGGTCTGAAATCACTGCCATGGCTGCCTGTCCTACAGCACATCATGTTGTGTTGTATGCTCTGCTGGGACAGACAACTCCACTTTGACTCTTGGTGTCTGTGGGAGATGCTGGAGTTTTGCCCAGAATGGGCCTCCTGGATAGTGAACTATTTACTATGCTTTTTTTAAAAAGTGCATTATGAAAAGATGGCCATCTTAATGAAAGAAGGCTAAGCAGCCTCCCCTCACCTCTCCAGAGTGAGCCCTCATGCCTCCGCAGGGGGATGGGAAACATCGGGCTTCTCTCTGCCATTCTTTTGTGGTAATGGCAAAAGGCTTCCTTGCGTAAGAGATACTGCTGCATGCCCATTGATGGAGGAAAGGAAGGACTCTAATATCCACTGCCTGCATGGCTGTAGCGCCCATTAATAGGAATCGCAGGCTTACAGCACTCATCAATCAGAGGACAGATGCTGCTGGGGCTTGGCTCCAGTTCAGCAGCTGCTTTAACTCTCCCAAGTTCACACCAACTCTACGTGGTGGATGGATCGTATTATTCACATACAGCATTTTATTTTCAATAGAGGACCGTGGAGCAACTCTGACAGAGGGTATTAGAGGTCGGCTTCTTCATGGTCTGAATCACCAACACAGAGATCTCACCAGAGGAGTTAATACTGTACAGTCACCTGGTTCCTCTGTACACCAGCCACTTATGTACAGGTAAGGCCAGCAACCGTCATCTGGCATGCCTGAGTGACAGCCACCTGGTATCTGTGTGTGGGGGGGAAGATCAGGGTGAGAGGTGCCCTCTTGCTTTGGGGGGCAATGGGAGGTGGTGGTTAGGAGTGTTGGATGGGTGGAAGTGGAGTTTAGCAAAGGTCTCAGCCACACTACTTGGAGATCGACAAACTGTCTTTACCTCCCAGAGTTCCATTCATAACAACCATGTTCCTGGTTGGGCGGTACCTGGTGGCTGGCAGTAGAGAAGGGTTTAAATGACAGAAGAACACTGAGGCTGTGCTGGCTAGCAACTGAATTCATTGCCATAAGGAAAGAAAACAAAACGGGACTATTTTAAACAAGCACAAACCAGACCCATTGAATAAAAAAAAGCCCAACCCCATAGCTCCTACACAGCCCCACTCATCTAGAGTCTTGTAAAAACAAACTCTCTTGTGATCCTTCTAGTCCTGCCTGGTTCCCAATGGCTGGGCATTAGGCAAGAACAGCTGCTCACATGGTACTTGGATACTTCTGGGTCCTGCTGTAAATAGAGAAGGGGGAAAACTTTTTATTCACCATAACCACACAAGTTTGGTGGCTCAGATAAAATGGGACCAGGACCTGAGCCTTCCCTACTTTCAAGTTTGCAGATCCAAACCCGTCACTGAGGTCTGCTAAAACCCTCAGCCCAACTCTGGCTGCATGCAGGAGGCAGAAGGTGAAGGTGTTAAAATGTTCTGAAGCTCAAGAAGGATTTGTTTTGAATTTTGAGTAAAGGATGGGGGTTGGTGTTTTTCCTTTACTCTAGCCTAGTTTGCCCATCCCAAAAGAATAAAACAGGGCAGATTTAGTCCCATCTGAAAGGATGTTTGGCTGCATCACCTGATCTTTACACAGACTGAAGAGGCAAATATGTGACTGTCACAGGACACCAGGCAGTACAGGAGGGTAGGGCTTGATGCAGACATTCCCTGGGGGATGAGGTTCTATGGCTGGTGCTATGTAGAGCTGGTGATCAGTGTAATAAGAACATAAGAAAGGCCGTACTGGGTCAGACCAAAGGTCCATCCAGCCCAGTATCCTGTCCACTGACAGTGGCCAATGCCAGGTGACCCGGAGTGAGTGGACCTAACAGGTAATGATCAAGTGATCTCTCTCCTGCCATCCATCACCCCCCTCTGACAAACAGAGGTTAAGGACACCATTCCTTACCCATCCTGGTTAATAGCCATTAATGGACTTAATCTCCATGAATTTATCCAGTTCTCTTTTAAACCCTGTTATAGTCCTAGCCTTCACAGCCTCCTCAGGCAAGGAGTTCCACAGGTTGACTGTGCGCTGTGTGAAGAACTTCCTTTTATTTGTTTTAAACCTGCTGCCCACTAATTTAATTGGGTGGCACCTAGTTCTTTTATTATGAGAACAAGTAAATAACTTTTCCTTATTCACTTCCTCCACACCACTCATAATTTTATATACTTCTATCATATTCCTCCTTAGTCTCCTATTTTCCAAGCTAAAAAGTCCTAGCCTCTTTAATCTCTCCTCATATGGGACCTGTTCCAGACCCCTAATCATTTTAGTTGCCCTTCTCTGAACCTTTTCTAATGCCAGTATATCCTTTTTGAGATGAGGAGACCACAATTGTACGCAGTATTCAAGATGTGGGTGCACTATGGATTTGTATAAGGGCAGTAAGATATTCTCCATCTTATTCTCTATCCCTTTTTTAATGATTCCTAACATCCCTTTTGCTTTTTTGACTGCCGCTGCACACTACATGGACATCTTTACAGAACTATCCACGATGACTCCAAGATCTTTTTCCTGATTAGTTGTAGCTAAATTAGCCCCCATCATATTGTATGTATAGTTGGGGTTATTTTTTCCAATGTGCATTACTTTACATTTATCTACATTAAATTTCATTTCCCATTTTGTTGCCCAATCATTTAGTTTTGTGAGATAATTATTCCTGCCTGCCTTTAAACCTATCAATGTATTCAGTTGTGTGTGGCGGGCAGGTACTTGCGGGTGAAGCTCGTTTGGTTCCCTGATCAGCAGTGCCTAACATCACTCAGGGACCTCTTGAGCTGACTAAAGCCTTATGAAAGCTGACATTTTCTAGGCCAACAGCCAAAGGAATGCTTAGGAGGATGTGTATGTAGGTCTGCAGTCTCCAAAGCTTTAATGTGGAGACAATGCATTTCAGCAAGTCACACTCAGCTGGCTCCTGGTTAAACTGAGGCTATTTTTTCCAGAGGGGGAGGGGGTTGGAAGCATCAAGATTCTGAGGGGAATGCAGAGGTCCTCACTCCCTCCCCAGAGGGACAAACAAAGCATGTAATACAACAAAGCTGGATTGATTTGCAAATACTAGGAAGTCACTGTATCTCTCTGTGCTTGTGGGGGGTCTGTATTGCAGATTAATAATGAATAAGAATGAGCCTTCGGTGGTGGATGCCAACATTGGGGAACGAGTCAGACTGCCCTGCGGAGTAGAAGCCTCACCTGCTTTAACCATTGAGTGGCAGAAGGACGGGCAGCCTGTCTCCTCTTCCAGGTGAGTTCATGTGGCTGTGTTGTCATCACAGGCAGCCCTTGTGCGTGCCAATGCTGGGGCTCCTGGCGGATGATGCATTCTCTACCTGAGAGAATCAAGGCCCTAATGATGGAAGCAGGCCTTGCACGGGTTTATAACAATTATTCTATCCAATCGGGGAATAGAAACAATACCATATGATTTTAGGTGGCATGGCCCACAGTTTAAACAGTGAACATCATTCTCAAGTGAACAGCTGTGGTGAATAATTCACCAGTGAGCCAGAGGCTGAAATTTGTTCATATGCAAGATTGCCACATGTGGTCATTCGATAAAATTAGTTTAAAAAAAAAAATCATTCTGTAGAGAATTCACAGAGAGAGGGGATAAATTCACCTGGTAGGTACAAGGTATTAGAACATTTAAGGGGAACTTCAAGAGTTACTGGGGTCACCTTGTACTAGCTTTCCCCCAGAGGATGGATCTGAGCATTCTCTGAAGATCACAGCACTAGGATATATTTTTTGTGTAGTGGCTGAGGGATTTGCTGGCACAGTTCCCCTTATTGCTAATGGGTGTCGCAGCCCATTTAAAATCTGTGTGTTGCTGCTGAATGTTTGCCCAGAGGGTGTTAGCAGAAAAGTTGCTTAAGACCTCACCTGCAGAGCTGCTGCTAACACCATGACTGCACACTCCCTCTCCCTTCCCAACACTCAGGGGAATTTGTGGCTTTTGTCCCTAGGCACAGGCAGCAGTCAGATGGTGCCCTGGTGATCAGTCGTGTTGGCTCTGAAGATGCTGGCTTCTTCACTTGTATTGCTTCAAACGGCCGTGACCAGGATCAACGGCAGGTCCAGCTTCGGACTCTAGGTATCAAAAGGAGGAAAAGGCCCCACTGTATTTTTAGATGATTAAAAGAAGGGAGTGAGAAAGAGCCTAGAGTCAGTGCCCCAGCTTAAGTCATGGATTTGGCCTCTATAGACCCTACTGTGTGTTAGTCATGTCACATTCAGGACTAGGCTAGGAGAAAGGGGTCGTTATATTGACTGCTTCCCCAATGGCTGTAAAGTCCGTATGTGACTAGAGTAGCTGCAGTGTGTAATTATGCTGCTGCTGAGTTCTGAGAAGAGCTGCTGAGTGTAGGTTGACAGCTGTACTATAGTGGTTCATTGAAAGGATCTTAGTGTGGACAAGTTTTCAGCAGGGGTGAAGAAAAAAAATCAAGAGGATTCCTCTTCTCCACCCCATCCCACAGGCTAGTGCCCAGCTGAAGGAACAAAGCTGTCTGAGTGCTCAGGAGCCTACCCATGTGTTGGTTGAGCATTTAGAGCCACAGTGGAAAGACTTTTCTTATGAAGGAATGGTCCTACCATCAGTGGCAGTATAGAAGGGTCTTCCTGCTATTGATGATCTCCCCCCTGCCCAGGAGAGCTGAGGATAACAGGCCTGCTGCCAAGCCTCACTGTGTCTGAGGGAGAGAATGCCCAGCTCCAGTGCATGGTGACAGGCAACAATGTGAACGTACGATGGTCAAGGTGAGCAGTACAATCCTTGGTAACAGCATTTCCTGTCCCTCTTTCCTCCCTGAATAGTGTCATTTATCCCCCACTCTAGGCATGGTGCAGAACCTGCATGAAATATTAACACAGGGCAGCTAATCAACATCTCAAACCCCCCCGCCCCTGCAATTAATCGTACTCTTCCCCTGCAAAAGCAGGGCAGGACAGGTGCATCCTGCAACACATCCATGGCTCACCGGAGCCCGGAAGAAAGCAGATTCTAGAGCAAAACAGGACCCCTTGCAGGGAAGTTCAGGTCCTGGCTAGACTGGAAGACACTATGATGGATAATAGTGACATTTACCTCAGCAAAAAGTAGAGGGTGAAGAATTGAGAGAGAGCTTTTGTCAGACCCTTTAACGCCCAGCAATTCTCCACTGGAAGGAGCCATTCGACACCCCATCTTCCTCCCAATTATGGGTAGGAAAGAATTAAAGATCAATTACAATGGGAAAAACATTTCTCCCCCCCCCCTTTTTTTTTTGCTACTTTACAAGGTGTATTTGATAAAATAAATTTTTGTGTATTTTTTCTGCTTAAAAACCAGTATCATTGTTGGTGGAGGACCCAGAGCAGTGGCTTGGCAATGGTCATGGTCCTTAATTGAAGGGGCAGAGCTGTTGAATCTATAACAAAGATTTTCTTCCATGCACGTTAATTTAAATACCTAACAAAACAAGAAACAAAGTGTTAAAGTCTGAATAAAACTCACACTTTCCAGTGAATCGGGTTTCATTTCCTTTGTAACTGAGTTCATAACTCTACTGTTCTCTAGTCCTGTATAACATATTCCAGGAGAAACAGATTAGAAAATCAGATATTGGCTATTGTAAAAAACAAGCAGAGTCTTTTGGATCTTGAAAGAGGAAGAAAAAGGGGCCAATACCCCATTCTTCCACCCACTTTACTGGCCACATGCCTAGGGCTCATGGTCAGAAGGGCCTTTGAGGATAGTATGAGATAGCGAGCAGCAGGTAGCACAGCTGAGCACTGCTAGCCAACCACTCAATGCCATTTGATACTGGAGAGAAGCCAAGGTTTTACAGAACATCCTGCTATCTCTTCCCCACTTTGGTGGATTCGGACTTTAAATACACCCGTAATTATAGGGCCCCCTGGTGTGGCAGAAGAAGTGTTTACCTTGATTTGCTATCTTTGCCTCTCAAAAGATGAAATGACAGGGATTCTGTCATTCACCTGAAAAATTAGTCAAAGTGCCAAAGGAAGCTTAGGCCCTCACGCTCTTATCATAGTAACTGGCAGAATGGGCTTTCCACTACAGGAATGGAGTTCCAATGCGAGCAGATGGTCACCACATCCACCTGTCACAGGACGGAAGCTTGATTATAAACAATGCTCGGGACAGTGACGAGGGATCCTACACGTGCAATGCCTACAGGGGGAGCAACTCTGTCAGTGCCAGCACCGAGGTGAAAGTGATCAAGAGCAGGCCTGAAGGTGAGCAAGACCAGTTCTTCCCCTCTTCTCCCCCAGACATCACCTGGATTCATTAATACATTATTGTTCCACTTCTAGGCCTGTCTTACTTTTACTTTGAGAGACTGATTAGAACAGTTGGGGTACACTAGAAAAAGCTATTTGTTTACTTGCCTTTGCAGCCCTCTGATCAGGGTTCTGTGTCTGCCCATCACCCACCTCTCCCTCCCCAACTGCCCTCACAAGGGGGGCACAGGAGCCTGGGCAGCAGGACTGTGGGTTCTGTTCCAAACTCTGCTACCAGTTTGCTATGTAACACTGAATTCATATCAGTCCTGAGCATCGGTTTCCCCAGCTGTGAAACGAGGATGATTAACTTCAGGAGGGAACTGGGAGGCTTAAATCATCAATGCCAAAATGTTCAACGTGGGCAACCAGAAGTTGGCACCTAAATCCATCTTCAGGCACCTGTAAATGACATGCCTGTTTTTCAGAAGGTGATGAGCACCCACAACTCCCTGTGCATCTGGTGGGAGCTGCAGGTGCTCAGCAAACGAAGCCACCTACTTTAGAAATCCTAAGTTAGATACCAGAGCCCAACTGAACAGTTTTGGAAGGTAGCAGAAGACTTGTTTACGCAGTCAGCATGGGGAAGGCAGGAACATGCTCTCCCCTAGGTGCTTATGGTGTCCAAAGACACATAAAATCCTGACTCTAGGTCCTGGCAGATCAATTGAGCTTTGCCTAATTATGCATTTAGAAATATAAATGTGTTTGTCAGAAATTATGCTACTAATGTGAGGCACTAAACATGCACTGATGCCCACTCCCTCCTCTCCCATTTAACCTGGCTTTCTCCTCCTGCCATTTGTTTTGCTGCAGCTGTGGACCTGACCAGCGAGTGTGTTGACCAGCCACACCTTGCCAACTGTGATCTGATCATACAGGCCCAGCTCTGCACTAATGAGTATTACTCTAGCTTCTGCTGTGCCAGCTGTTCTCAGTACCAACCCCAGGACAACCCTTCTCGCCAGCAGGGATGAGAATCAGCTCTAGCCCAGCTCCCAAGAGAAGGCAGCCTAGGAAGATTACTGGACAGGAACAGGGACTTTGTCCTTTTTACTCCCAAAATGCACTCTAGGAGCCTCGCTCTGCTCATCACTCAGGTGGGCTGTTTTGCCAATATATGAATGCTACTCAGTGTAATTGTTCAGAGGCAGCAAAAGCTCCACTGTCCCAAACACATCACATCTCCTTGTTTTCACACATGCTTTGCTATAACAAACAGCATTTCTTCTGTGAATGAAGGCAGGTGCTAAGAACCAAAGAATCGTGTTAGGCAGTGTGAAAGAGCAGGAGACACACTTCATGTAAGCAAGAGAAAGCTTTCCTAAAAACAAAATCTGTGAGCCACATGGAGAAAGACAACCACCATCCACTAATACCCTGAACAGTGAGGCTGCATAGACAGTGTGGTGGAATGTTTCCATCTAACAGCCTGTGGGCACCAAAGGGGGACAGAGCATATTGCATGTAAAGGTGGTGTTCTAATCCCATGACAGCCTCAATGTTTCTCTAAGGGTATTTCTTTCATCCTAACACACTTTACAAACATAACTCTAGGCACAGGTCATTTCAGCCTCCACTGAAATATGGCCAGTTTTGGGAAGAAACAGATATTGCTCAACTGCTCACAGCAACAGGGGCATTTCAGGTGGGCCCCGTCCCTGTGCTTTAACCATCCCTGCACTTATAAAAACCAGGACCCTGCTTGAGCTTACTTTCTGCCAACTGACTCACCAATGCTTTAGAGCTCTGTCCTTGCTTAATTGCCAAGAGACTACATGTCCTTTAGGACTCCACCCTCTTGGAGAAGTCATTCCATCAGTGTGGTACTATGGGTAAGGAATTCCACATAGTGTAAATAAAACAGAAGCATTCATCATTCTGTGACCAACAAAGGTGGCACCATCAAATGTACACACAGGACTGTGAAAGAAAACTGAGGTGCCTTGCTCAAGCCAAGACAGGGTAATATCCCAAAACAGAATTGCCACCTCCTACGCTAGTGTATTATGTATAAAGCTTCCTCTAAAGAGATTTACTGGCTTATGTAGCACCATCTCCTTGTTCCAATGTGCCTGCTGTAACTTGAGTGAGTTGGTCAGCTACACAGTATATTCCAGCATGGGTAGAGGCCTTTGGTATTTCCCCTTTGATTCTATGCTGAGCCCTGGGGCACTATTTTTCCCTCCCATCCAGCTGTCCATACTCTGTGCTGCTGAGCCCATTTTACTAGCATAAAACTGGATTTTGGTCAGTTCAATTGTCAATGTGGGTTGTGGTGAATGTGTGTTGGGTACATGATGAGGTCTAAACTAGTCAACTAGCTTAATAATCCATAATTTGCTAGGAAAGTCTATTTTCTACTTTAACAAGGTTGAGCAAAATTTTACTGCAGTGTATCCATCCCTTTTCTCCTCCCATGCAGGGTACTAAGCAAAATTAGCCAGTGTTTCCTGTAACAGGACTTTCTTTGCTCCCGTATAAGGCAGCATTGATGTCTGCATTCTCTTCCTAGCCTTGCTTTGTGACATTAGGCAAATCCTAACCCTTCTCTGGCTCAGTTTCTCCATTAGTGAAATAGGGATACCACCTGCCACACAGGAGTGCTAAGCACTTTGCTGGTTTGCAGTCAACAAGAAAGTATGTGGAGAAATATAAATTAGTGAAATTCGATTCCTAAAGCTCTCAATATTAAGATTTGTCTGAGCCCTGTGCATATGCTCTACAGAGCACCAGCAGTAGGAGAATAGCACTAGAGGCTAGTCCTGCCTCTTCTGCAATGCCCTACAGCAAGCATATAAAGAAAAGTGAATGAAACAGTTGTAGAACGGTAGCTGAAACTGAGTGATCACCACACTTCCCGCAGGCTGAGTTGAAGAGGATTTACCCATGTAACAATTTCTATAGTATAGTGTTTAAAACATGTTAGCAAGAATCAACCTTTGGTTAAGTTATACAATTATGTAGCACTCCTGTAAATGGTCAGCTCCTGCAGCACAGGATTGGTGATAAGTTCCACTTGAAGTAAAGGCTTTTTTTTTTTTTTTTTAGTTAAAGCAGGGGATATCACCATCTAGTTTTGATGAAGTGGAGTTAGTTACATTAAGTTGCTCATACTAATGTTTCACTGTATAAAGATGGATGATGGCCAGTTTCAGTAAAGATATTTGGAAGCAGCTGTCCAGGTATTTGATCTTTCAAATACAGTTTTATACTCTGGCTTTTTTCAAATGGATTCCTAAATAGACTTGTTACTTCACACAGACATACAACCACCTTACAAATTGAATGAAGATGTCCTTTCCCCTACCCATTTTATTCTCTATTTGAGAAGTATGAGCTTATGCTGAAGCTTTAATTGTATAGTAATCCAACTAGCAGGTGGTTTACTTTTTTGGGCTGTCTCTATCGTGCAGTAAAATACGTTCACTGTTCCGGGAAGAATGTTAGTGGACTGCAGGAAGATCATATTTTGCATGGACTGACATCAAATGGTAGGTGTAGCTGTATCAGACAAATCTGAATTTTGTATTCCCCTTGCCTGTGGATATCTACATCTACAAGAAGAATGAAAAGTGACATGTATGGTAGCATTTGCATTTGATGTTGCAGAAAAGGCAGTCATGCTGTATTTGAGAAATGGTATGTTCATGGTATTAGACAATGTAAGGGGCAGAGTTAATGTTGCACAGCCAATCAAACTCAGCATTGCCTGACTTGAGGGCTTAGCCATGCAACTTTAAAATAACATGATAAACAGACTTAGCAAGCACTACCTTTTTTTTTTTTTTTTTTTTTTTTTTTTTTAAGAGAAAAGCGAAGTCTTGAGGTTCATGGCCTAGAGCTAGGGTGGGTCTTACTCTATGGACACACATCAGGTCGAGGCAGTTACAGAGAGTACCAATTTATTTCAGTGGAAAAATAAAAGTGCAAGTTCCCTTTACCTGGCTTTAGTATTTGAGACTAAACTTCTCTTACTATTAAAAATACAAATTATTGGATTCAGCCAAATGATGGACTTTTTAAAAAGGGAAATATGAGCCGCTGTAGTGGCTTGTGTTTTATACTTGGATTTCCCTGTGCAGAGGCTAAGCACAATCACCAACACTCTTATTGCATCACCACTCACCTGAATAGCATAGGCAGCAGCTTACAAATTTGTGGAATACAAAACCTAAAAAAAAAAAAGAAAAAAGGAAAGACTAGTAAGAGCAGAGACGGATTGCCGTCTCCAGGGGCTGCCAGGTTCTTCATGCCTTTATGTTGGTTAAGAGAAAAAACACCTTTTCTACTCTTTCCCATTCTGTTACATGACACAGCAAGACTGATAGCTTTGGGCATAACTGCCATGGACCAGACGGGTGGAAGCAAGTAAGAGCCTAAGATATTCACTCTGATATGTGACTCAGTTATGCAAATCAAGGATCTCACCAGGCAGTGAAAAATACTATGAGCCTGATTTTCAAAATACTCAAAACTTCAAATGAAGTCAAATGAGAACCTTGGGTGCCCAGCACATTTAAAAATCAGGCCCAAGAGCTCTAGGTAACCAGTTTTAATAGTATGTAGAAAATATGAGAAAAGGCATTTAGCTGTTGAAAGAATCAATATTTTGTTTAACACAGGTACCGAAGTGGCTTCTAAGCCTATCAGGCAAATAAGGGTATGAACTGAGTGCACAGGATACAAAGAAAGTGGGCAGAGGGAGAAAGAATGAAAACAAGGGAAACTTTGCAAAATGCAAGTTTCTACCACCAACATTTATTTCTGTTAAAGCAGATTATAAATCAATCATCATCAGTACAAATATATAACTTACTTTTGCTTGTAAGGCCAAAGTTTAAAAGTAAAGTTAAAACAAGATGGATTTCACAAGTCACCAGAGGCAGAACTTGGAACAGCTGCAGCCCTAATCACAAGGTTTCACAAAGTTAAAAAACAAATCTATTGAACAAACACGAAATGGGTTCCTGGGTAGCCCCCCATTGTAGATATGGTTACAGTACATCACAGTAGTGTTAAAATTGATAGAATTAAGACAAGGAAACTGCAGCAGTACATGAAAGAAAATGTACATAATATTTAGTTTGATTCCATTAGAAAAGACAATAGAATTTCCCCATGGTTTTCAAACCATGGCAATACTGTTCTTTGATTTTTTTTTAATTTAAAACTACTATATAGTGACTTTATTCGTCATGACTCATGATTGTTGTTGCAATATGCCACTTACAAATGAACTGATACAAGAACAAGCTAGAGACCCATCTCCTCCCTTCCCCATATTACTTACAATAAGAATCAGTGATAAATCAATCTTATGTACAATTTCTTACATCCCACCCCTTTGGCAAGATTACTTACAACTCATACAGCTTTTAATAGCCAAAACTATTTAAAATATTCTAAATGCATAAAAATAAAGATTTTGGCTTTATTTTATTCTTTATATATATATAATATTCGCTCTGTTACTCAAAATGGAAGCTCAACTTTTTCCACAAACAGCTTTTGCTGGGCAGCTGACAACTCCACCCTCTCCTAGTACATCCGACAACTCCTTTCCCCACCTTAGAAAACTTTGCTTCCTCTTTCCTCCAGGGGAATGTTCACGATTCACAGAAAAGTAGAAAGATCCTAAAGACAAAGGTAGATCATTCGGTTTTCATCATGTGAGATCTCTTGATGTTCCAGCAAATGGGCGTCAGGGCCCAACCCTCACCTCGGATCTGTTAGGTGTCCTCTGCCATTTAGCTTTCCAAGTGGGGTGGGAGTGAGGGAGTGCAGAAAGGGGTGTTTCCATGATTCCTTTCTAATAACTGCACAACAGGTTCATCGTAGGTTTCTCCTTCCCATGACCACTCCCTCTTCATTTGTAGGAATCTTTTCAGTTTATCAAAATGTACAAATTAGAAATAGTCCTCTGCTCCCTCCATCCTAGCACACAATACACCTGAGCCACAGGACTCTAAAGTTCAATCTCAAATGTCTTCTGTAAATCACTTGAGAAGGGGTTAGTTGGAGATGGGTTAGTGCGCTGCTTCGACTTGCTTTCTAGCGCTGCCCACTGTGCTTCAAACGGATCTACCTGGTGAGCAGATGCAGGAGGCTGTAACTGCTTGTCCTCAGTAGCCCATTTGCCACTGTCAACTCCATTGAAAGCTGCGGAGCCATTGTGCTGAGCAGGAGATTTGAAGAAAGGGCTGGCAGTAGCATTGTTGGTTTCATACTGGGGGAATGTCTGCTGTTTCACAAGACTAGGTGACTGATGGGGATGGGATGCTGGAGTGTGACTTGCCGTTCCAAAAACATTGGCTACCATCTGAGAAGGAGTGATTCCAACCACAGGCACACTGGGAGCAGAAAAGGTCATTCCATTTGCTACAGCATACGGCTGAGCAGGGATAAATGCTGGCTGCATTGGCGGTACCACACCAACTGGCACTGGCTGAGGAGCAACAAACGTGTTCACTGGAAAAGGTGGTGCTGGCTTAGAAGCTGCAAGGGGAGGCTGTACTAACAGCTGTGGGGCTGCTGGTGGTGGCTGCTGAGCTCTGACAGTCTTTGATACCTCTTCCAACCAGCGGTCTGCCTCTGAGGGAGTGCGTCTGTGAGTCGTCTGGAAGAGACTTGGTGAAGCCACACCTGAGGAGGTGCTCCATTCAGTACCTGGAAAGGAAAACATGAGAAATCATTAAAACATCAGTTTTCCAGCTATGTTCACCTCCTTATTAAAGCTAGTCAAAGGGTTCCAAAGATGTGTACTCAAATGCAGCCTCAGGCTCTCAACCCCCACAGCTTGTGAGGATGCTGCAATCTCTGCATGCACATTTTTGTACCCAACTGGCCAAGTATGCTGCTCTACTACATTCAACTCAAGTGGAAACTGACCTTCAGGAACTGGAAAATAGGCCCTGGGCAAACGGAAAGGCTTGGGGTGGGGGGTGGGGGGGGGGGAGTGGTGGTGGGGTGTGTGTGTGGGGGGGGGGGGGGGAGAATTCCCTTGTTTCAAAAGAGATTTTATCTAAGAAATTTGACACTAGCACTCCCATCACCTCCATTCAAGAGGGGACACTGGCAGCACTGAAGCATCCTTTTACAGCAGAGATCTGATGTTGCTTTTCCAACCGCGCCGGGGGGGGGGGGGGGGGGGGGAGACGACGACAACGTGGAGAAGGAAGGTGAGAGGCAAGCAGGAAAATGTAGCACTACCTTCCCTTACTACTTGCTCCTACTTTGGTATAGGAAAGGGCAATTTAAGACTTCCCTATTCAGAGCAGAATAGCTTTTGAACATGCCAGTCAGGCCTGGTGGACGATTAGGCCTTGTCTATACTACAAAGTTTTGTCAGCAAAAGTTATGCCGCTTTAATTAAAACCACTGTTGCATGTCCACACTAGCAACTCTTGCATTGACACACAGCAGTGCACTGTGGTAGCTATCCCACTGTGCAACTGGCCACAGGGTGCATCAGGAAGGGTTTGCAATGCCTCATGGGGCAGGTTCCGCACCACATGATGCAGATTTCTCAATCCCATCATTCCAGGGGCATCCTTCTAGATTGCCAGCCACTTTTCAACTGAAGTGTGCAGGGGGAAGGAGAGGAGAATGGTGTGTCTGGGGCACAGGAGACAGCAGGCTGACAGACCTATCCTGAGGCCGGGCGAGGGGGACACCCCCCTCCCACGTCAGCATCAGCCCCTGGCTCTGCTCAGCACAACAGTCTCTCCTGAAGCAGCCCACTCTGCCTGTCTGCCTATGGTTCTATGAAGCCTGCGGAGTTCTCCCACAGCCTCCTCAGCTGCCTGTAGCAGCATCCAGCTCTGTGAGCTCTCTGTTCTGAGGAATGTCAAAGCAGCACAGCAGTCCCTCCCTCCCCACCCCAGCAGCAGTCTGCCTGCCCCTGTGCTCCTAGTGCAGGACAGGACAGGACAGGACAGGAGCATTCCAATGATTTGCTCTTTGTTCCCCAAATGGAGCCGCATGCTCAGCTGTCAGATACTTCCCGGAGCTTTGAAATGGGGGGGGGGGGGGGGGGGGGGCGGCGCGCATGCCTGCAGGGCAGCAGAGTTCAAAACAGCAGCAGGCATTGTAGGATACTGGTGGAAGCCAGTTATGTCAACAAAACAAACAGCAGTGTCTACACTGATGCTTTGTCACTTTCACTTTGCCACAAAAAGCACGGTGCCTCTCCTTGGGGTGGTTTCGTTTTGTCAGCAAAACAGCAGAGTTTTGCTGCCAAAAGTAGCTCGGTAGTGTGTACACCTCCCCTGTTTTGTCAGCAAAACTTTGTAGTGTAGACAAGGCCTTAGACTTCAAGCTGTAGCAAGCTATGGTGGTAACAACAGTTTCTTTGTTTTTTTTACTTAATTAGCAGGATCACAATCTCTTTCCTCTACATCCTATTCTTTATCTCGTCTTCCTTCTTGTCCCTCATTTTCCAAAACTATTTAAGCGATTGTGAATAGTGCTATCCTGGAGACTAAAGTCCTATTCATCAACAGAACATATAGATGACAGGCAACTATATGAGTTCTCTCCACTGCCTATTAGCTCTGAGCTGGGAGGAACCATCCCAGTTGGGTAGACAGTAGTTCTGTCGCATAGCCAATTCAAGCCTTGGTCTTTCTACTTACAGCCCACAAGGGTGCTGATAACCTGCCTACTAGAAATCCTGGCCACTCAGACCAACCACCAATTGTACACAGGCCAAGGTTTTTAGATGGCAATAAAACTTTAGCATTATAACTGAGGCCAGACTGGAATCTGTGAGCTAGCGACAAAATGCTCTGTCCCCCAGTGACTGAGGGCTGGTCCACACTAACCCCCTGGTTTGAACTAAGATACGCAACTTCAGCTACGTGAATAACGTAGCTGAAGTTGAAGTATCCTAGTTCGAACTAAACAGCACTTACACACGCGGCAGGCAGGCTCCCCCGTCGACTCTGCTTACTCCTCGCACGGAGCAGGCGTACCGGTGTCGACGGCGATCACTTCCGGGATCGATTTATCGCGTCTAGACGAGACACGATAAATCAATCCCAGAAGATCGATTACTACCTGCCGAATCAGGCAGGTAGTATAGACGTACCCTAAGAGTGAACTTGTTACAAATTCCATTCTTTAGTAGAGAGTTCTCGGGGGGAGGGGTGGTTGTTTGAATATCCTTGCCCTGATGGATTTTAGGATTTGTACAGGAGGTTGGATCTGATGGTGGTAGGAATTCATGAACCCTTTAGGGCTCCTCCTAAGGCACTCATTTTCCATTACCTAAATGTGGGTCTGCAAATGTATTTTTAAAATAGTAGACAAGATACACACTCTTTGTATTGCATATATACACTCAAAATATTGGGATGTATTCCCAAAGGGTCAGATAATGACCACTAAAGACTGCAAAGCACCCGATTAAAACTCCCCTTATTAGTGCCAATAAAATGGTATTTTAGGTACAGAAACACCACAGAATTTTCTTTGCTCTACATTTCCATGACTTGCCTTTTTGGCAACTTAAGAAAATCAGGTGCTAAGACAAAACTCTCAGTACAGCCTATAATCCCATAACCACCCAGTTCATGGCTTCCCTCTACCACTTGGGAAAAAACCTTCTACTTCCAGCTTTTGTCACTGTCCCTTCGACTCCTTCAATGACACACATTTGTAGCTGTCCCAGGGGCTCAATCATACTTTTGACCTTAAGTTCTCAAAACAACTCAGAGGACCTATACCCAATCTTACCAGAGAATGTGGCTGCAGCTCCAGTATTAGCAGCAGGAGCAGCAGGGGCATGAGCCCAAGGATTGGTTTCACGAACTGGCATAGCTTTGGGTGTTACAGCAGCTTGGGATGGTTTAACAGCAAGCACACACAAGGCAGAGGCAGTGCCATTAACTAAAATGGGAGCAGACAACATCATTGCAGTTAATTCATGCAAGGCGTGCAAGTGACTGGAGGAAAGGGCCTTGTCGTTCCTGCCAACAAATACTTTTACAAAACACATGACAAAAGCTTGTGTAAATTAGCTCAGTGTGGAATAGTGACTAATTTACAGCCCATTCAAACTTTATAAAGCCAGTTATTTTAATAGTACCAAATCAACTGTTAGCTACACAGCTGGACTGAGGATTTTCTAAAATCCTACCAGTAAATAAGAAGCTGGTTTTATGAAAAAAGCGGTTTCAAACTGGCTGAAATAAAAGCAGGTATGCAGAGAGAATCAGAATGGAAGTTATTATGGTGCAGTGAAAGTCACAACAGAACACTCAAATGCAACTGATTTTGTTTTCTCTGTGCTTTAAAAAAAAAAGCTCTCATAATAATACTCGATTCCATTCACATGATTTCATATAGACTAAAAATCTGAGGCCAGTAACACAATTATATAACTCCCACTCATCACACCTCATGTTAAAACGTCTCCACGTTTTAGAACAAATTGATGATTTGGTGTCGTATACATGCTTCATTTGTGATCTCCAGTTTCAGGGGCCCTCTGCATCGGACTTGCATACACCGGCACCACATTTAAGACCGCACTGCAGTTCAGTAGCCAGAATAATAAGGTGGCCATGGTCTCTCTCCCTCTCCAACCCCTGGATATAATACAATTTTGGGGATGGTGTATGCATCTTTTTGGGGAGATTAAAAACAAAACAGAGGAAACAAACAGCTATATGCACCTGAGATGAATAAAGCAGAATGTGTCTTCAAACTGCAGATGATATAATGGTTGTGCAAGAGGAAATCTGAGACATTGCGGTGATGGCATGCTACTGGAAAGCAACGTTACATAAATACAAGCATCATCCAGCATGTCCATGCAAGCTTAAAAGTTACAAACCTTGAAAGGCAGGAGACTGTGGTGCAACTACTGTGATTGGTTTTGTCATAGGAGCAGAGGAGAAGGGGTCCTCTGATGGTGTGCTGAAAGCATTAGTAATCTGGGAGCACAGGGAGCTAATGCTGTCCACTTCCCCTTCCATCTCAGGGACTGAAAATTAAACACAGATCATTACTCACGGAAAGTTAAGGGATAGAGAAAAGATGAAGCAAATATTAAAGTAGTTAAAACATGTGCCCAAGTTTCCTTATCTCACAAGATATTCCTTCTGTTGACTTGGATAGCCTTAAACATAAATTGAGAAGGTGGTAAACCAAACCATGGAGGAGACTCGGGGGTAGAAATACAAAGCCATATCCAGCATATTTGGGGAGTTTTAATCTTGAGAGACAGTGGAGTATTTGGTTTCCAGTTTTGAAGCAAGTTTCTCACAGCCTATCTCCTGGTTGATAGGACAGGCCATCCATTTTTAACATGCAATTGTATCAGGTTTTGTTCCCAGGAAGTTCAGAAAATAAATTCTTACACAGCTTTGTTACAGACATAAGACAGTTGTACATTATATTGTCTTATGCAACATATCAATGGCTCACAAGGCATCTGATTCAAGATGTAAGATCATAGAATCTCAGGGTTGGAAGGGACCTCAGGAGGTCATCTAGTCCAACCCCCTGCTCAAAGCAGGACCAAACCCAACTAAATCATCCCAGCCAGGGCTTTGTCAAGCCTGACCTTAAAAACCTCTAAGGAAGGAGATTCCACCACCTCCCTAGGTAACCCATTCCAGTGCTTCACCACCCTACTAGTGAAAAAGTTTTTCCTAATATCCAACCTAAACCTCCCCCTCTGCAACTTGAGACCATTACTCCTTGTTCTGTCATCTTCTACCACTGAGAACAGTCTAGATCCATCCTCTTTGGAACCCCCTCTCAGGTAGTTGAAAGGAGCTATCAAATCCCCCCTCATTCTTCTCTTATGCAGGCTAAACAATCCCAGTTCCCTCAGCCTCTCCTCATAAGTCATGTGCTCCAGTCCCCTAATCATTTTTGTTGCCCTCCGCTGGACTCTTTCCAATTTATCCACATCCTTCTTGTAGTGTGGGGCCCAAAACTGGACACAGTACTCCAAATGAGGCCTCACCAGTGCCGAATAGAGGGGAATAATCACGTCCCTCGATCTGCTGGAAATGCCCCTACTTATACAACCCAAAATGCCATTAGCCTTCTTGGCAACAAGGGCACACTGTTGACTCATATTCAGCTTTTCGTCCACCGTAACCCCTAGGTCCTTTTCTGCAGAACTGCTGCCCAGCCATTCGGTCCCTAGTCTGTAGCTGTGCATGGGATTCTTCCGTCCTAAGTGCAGGACTCTGCACTTGTCCTTGTTGAACCTCATCAGATTTCTTTTGGCCCAATCCTCTAATTTGTCCAAATGGATGTTACTATTCAAATGATGTGCTTCAAACTGCAGGACAGCAGCTCACAGGGGCTAATAAGATATATTAGCAGTAGGTGTAGTTACCATTCAGGAAACGATCACATACTTTGCCCTCTAAAAGGTATTTTGTGGGACGGGATTTCCTGAAAGTAAAGCTGTAAGGAACACCACTAACAATTCCTTACTTGTATAGTGTTACAGCTGTGACAGTTAAAAGCCAGGAAATACAAAGTGAGGTTGACAATTTCTCAAAACTGCCTAGGCATTGCAGCTCATGCGGTACGATTCAATATCATTTGTTAAGGACCCATTTGATGTGTAATGGGAACTCACTTTGATAGTGCCACAGCCTTACTACTACGTAAGCTTAAATTTGTGTATATTTCTTTTTAATAAAACTATGACAGTTAAGCTTTTATATGTCTATTCCATAACTAGACTTGACCACATTTCCCCGTGTCAGTATGTGTGTGGAAAAAGTGAGAGGTACTTTTGGCAAATGGTGCTGAAATGTCAGATTTTCCAGATATTCCTACTTGCATTGCTCTCCAGAAGTGCCTCTGGATATCAGCCCTACACCGTTCAGTAGTACATGAAAACAATGGAAGCAAAACAACAGGATCGCAGTGATTACAAGTGACATGAAAAATTCAGGAAGACTGGGCAAAAGCGAATGGAGTACGCCACTTAAATGGGACATGCTTAATCAAGACAGTACTTTATCAGGACACCTCCCACAGAACCCATTTAACCTGATACTGAATGGAAATGACAACTGCAAAAATGGGACAGTAATAGAATAAATTCTTAACATGAATGTATTTAGCTAATACTAAGTTGTTCATTACCAGATGTTAAACAGATGTGAAATTTGGCAACTTCTGCTTTAACATCAGAGCTTAAAGATGAAAAGATTAAGAACGAATGAAGACATGCAAATACTGCCTGTTATTTTTTCCATTATTCAGTTTTTGGGTTTTTTTTTTAAACTTGAAGGTTTCAGATCTTTAAAATGGGGCTATCAGAATAGAAGCCATGCAGCAGGATATCCTACTTGCGTGTGTGTGTGCGTGTGCGAGTTTATTAATATATTGCATTAAAAAAAATGTCAGGGGACAGTACTTGGTCCTGCTAGTGAAGGCAGGGGACTGGACTCGATGACCTTTCAAGGTCCTTCCAGTTCTAGGAGATATGCCTATCTCCATATATAATCGTCACTACTTACATTTGTATTGGGATATTTAGTGTGAAAGCTTCAAAGTTTTATAGACATGGCACCACACACTACTGAAATACAGCCACTTTGCTCCACTTAATACTAAACAAAGTTGTTTTCATTGGGGAGGCAAAAGCAGCTCATTTATCTGCTCTGAAGAAGAATTTAGGGAGGCAGAATTTGACAGGGACCTCTAGGATAACACTTGTGAAAAAGGTCACCAGATCTTTAATGATCACAAGTTGTCAAGTCTTTAGTGTTTTACATCTCAAAAGCCATTATTAGTACAGAGCCCCCTACCATCACACTTGGCTTTGGTTTAATGACATAGGGAAGAGCGCCACCTACTAATTCACCAACACCTCTTCCTGAGCTTTTCTTGGAAGTCTCAAACACCAAGAACAAGTCAGTTTACCTTGTGCTGATGATTTACATGTGAAACCCTAATCCCTTCCCTGTCAACATAGTTCTTCTGAGCTGTAACATTTTTGTTAGTGGCAGGCCGTCTGAAGTGAACCACTGTGGTAGAACACACTCTTGCTTTTACCTGAGTTCTTCATGGGGAAGTCGGTCTTTCTTTGCACTGTTGAAGGCAGCTCATTTATTCGCAACGACAGCTGGCGTTTAAAGGGGGACATCTTTTGGCTAAGGGCAGGGAAACCTCGGAAAGAGCCTTGCCTGGCAAGTTGCTCTATAGGGGCATGCCTTCGTGGGATAGCATGGGGATGGTTCATCTCTTTATCTAGAGAAGCAGTGATGTCAGCAGTGGGAGAGGTTGGGGAACCAGGAGATGGGGCAGTATTGCTGGGTGTAGCACTTGGAGCTGCTGTTGTTTTTACTTCTGTTTCAGCTGTGAAAAGAAACAGGACATAAGTTTAGGAAAGTGAAGCACTGCTAAACACTTTTCCTGGGTCAGCAGTACTGGTGTGTTTTCAGAGGATAAACTTGCTGGAATTATAGTTAAAACTGCCTGTGTCGATCAAAGTGTTAATATTACAACAGACAAATCAGTTCTCTACAGCTGTTCGTTTCACCATTGGCAACTGTTTTCACACACCTGTATCTAACACTAAGTAAGACCATGCACTTTACATGGGCAGGCACTGTGTAAAATGTCTATTCCGTTTTAGCTGCTTGGTGGTGGTATGTCAGTGGTTCCTAAACCAATAGCAATTCAGTTTTACTTGTGGCTCAAAAAAACCACACACACACAAAAACTTGTAGGATTAAAAATACAGCCCCATATTTATTTTATAAACTCGTGCAAAATTGTGAGGTGAACAGCATATGGACAGAATTGTTAGTGTCACTTCTATTCAATTAAGTCACTAAAAAACATACATGTCCCAGAAAGCCAAAGTCTCTGGTTTATCTCAGAACAGGATGAAGAGGCAGATTGTTCAGTCGTACTTACCTTTCCATACAGAGCAGCTGCCAGTCACTAGTTACATTTACACCAAAAGCTGCTCAAAGTAAGAGCACAGATGCTTAATTTTTAGTTCTGTCACTTGAAACCTACTTCCTGGTGATGCAGTGGACCAAGCTTAGTTTTGGACATGTAGAGGTTTAAGCCTAGATCAGGTCACGAGTGAATGCACTTACAAACTAATGTCCACATATCAGATTGATAATACTATACCACTACAATAACAATTCCTGCCTAGGAGGCACCCTTTACTAGAATATTAGATGTGCTACAACTCATGATGGATGGGATATGGTATAAAAATGCACCTCTCCAGGTGTGGCATAAGTCATTCCTTTTTAGGAGAATTAAACATCACTATTTAAGTAGAGAAACCAAGGCGCACAGAACCCTCCCAACTGTGGATTGCTGCTGCTTTTCAAGCATCTCTTAAAAAAGTGAATTTCTTCCAAGAGACATCAACAGAACAAATAGAGATCTGAAAGACAAACATTACTCTGGAGATTTCTAAATTAGTAGGTATTAAAAAGAAGGAACTTACTGGGCTGTCCCATCCCCTTCAATTCCTATTAGCCACAACTACTCAGGATGTTGCTCACTCAACTGAAAAAAACTTTAATAAGCCTTCTTTGAAAAAGATTTCACACCTTGAGACAGTATTTTCTGTGATTCGTGCCCTGGAGTTACATTGACTTCTGAGTTAAAGCTTCAGTAACTAAGTTTCAAAATTGATGTATTGGGAATAGTGGGGCACCTGATGAAGACTACAAGATATATCAGGATTAAGGTTTAGCAAGATCAGAGTGGAAGTATGAAACTTGTTATGGGAGTTATTAGAGATAACATTCTACTGAATTGTCAAATAAACGATGGAGAATACTACTTTTTGTAATACTACTAGGCTACTAGAAAATACAGAAGACCCCAACTCATTTAACAGTTTATTTGACAAAAAAATTGGGGTCTGAAAATGGAGCCACCTTCACACAAACCCTAAAACATTCTAGAACCTTTAACATCTTTACTTCAGGTCCCTCATTCTGACTGTGCAACTCTGTATAACCCCATTATCACTTATTTATCTGACTAATGAAGAAAAGGAGACAAATGCAACTGACTCAAAGGATACCTTTACATAGCCAATATTTTCTCTTTGGGTATAAAACCATCAGTTTTCCAGCAAACTGGACAGTGTCATCAAAATCAGAAAGATGTATCTCTTTTGTTTTAAAGCCCGAGTTTAAACCTCTTCAAAAATTGCTGGATTTTATATTTTATCCTTACTGATTTTTTTTTAAAAAAAAGCTTTTAAAAAATTCCTGGACTATTTTCATTGTAAATCCCTTTATCCGGGGACCTACCATCTTCCCTCTACAAGACACAAAGTAGAAGCTTTTTCTAGTTGCATTCATACATGGGTCAGTGCTTCGTGATTTTCTATGGGATATGTAGGGAAGTGAAGGCAGCTGAGATATTTCGTATCTTTAAGCTGACATGTAATCACCATGTGATTAGCCTGGTTTTGCCCAGAACTGTAGGAGTTTGTGGGGAAGTTAATCCTTTATTCTCTGCATAGACTATGAGTCACACTTGTACAGACTATCCATGCTAAGCAAAAATCATACAACTTGCAGTCCTTTACCTTTAGCATCCTGTATCTGTCTCATTATTTCCTCTCTTTCTGCTTGTTCAGTAGCAGTAGTGACCCTGAAAGATCCCTCTCTTGTGAATGTGGTTCTGCTGGCATCAAAGGTGGCAGTCACTCCACACTCCTTCTCTCGTTTCTGCTTTCGCTCCAGGCATGCTGCAAACGCACAGCCCACAGCATGACTCAACCGTTCCCCCTGTGCAAGAAGACATTGCATCATATAGGAACTGGCACAACCATACATACGTGTTTTGTGTATTACTCAGTGATAAGTTGCCTTCCCTCAAGAAGAATCTAATTAAGGAGCCTCAGATAACTGCTAGGCCTGGTCATACTGCATGGGTTTAAATTAACCCTTTGTGTACAAAGACTCTCTTCTGTTTCTACACAAACATTGCTGGAAAAGCCCAGCGTAAGAGATTTCCAGATATCCTGTTTAGTTCAACTGCTACTATGATACTAGTGGAATAATGTGTCTTTTGGGTTCAACTGTGCTCAGAGGAACTCTGTAAAGCCATTTTTTGGAGTAGCAAGCACTCAAGTCCAAAAGGTCGCCACTGTTACAGAGGTAGAAAATTTTCAGAGAGCTCTGGCTCACAAATCTTAAGTACTTGTTCCTGTAATGACCCTGACTGCAAGACTAAACTAGTACTTAGAGGCAGACTTTTTGAAAAACGGCTGTCCGTAATATTCAAGATTAAGATTTACAATGGTTCCATAACGACCCCAGCTTTACTAAACAAAGAACAAGGCTACTGTGATGCAAAAGGGAGCTTCCCCACATCTTATCCCCCTATTTAGAAAATGAGAGGCCAGGAAGGTAGGTTCATCACAACAGCAGTGAAATGCTAAGAATCTTCATGACTCAGTTTAGTTTGACCTTGGCTGGCCTGGATGTAGGCACACAAAGTGATTGTATTATTGTATAAAAAGCTTTCAAGCCTTCCAAAAGATAACTCCAATATTACTGCTGATGTCTGGAATTCAAAAAACATACTGTCCTTTAAGTAGCGACAGAAGTAACTGGCTTCCCAGTCTCCTCTTAATATTTATAAGCCAAAGGTGATCACAATGTATGCAGTTTAATTTTATCCTCAGAATTACTTTGCCTTCTATGTGTGTTTGCACACAAGAGGCCTCAAAACACTACCACCAGGTCTATATTTAATTATCCTCTATAGAGTTTTTACCTCAGAGACTGTCATTTCTATTTCAGTTTTCAGCTGTATACATTTTCAGATACAAGTATCTTCTGTCTTTATTTTTAAATGTGTAGTTCTGTTCTGACTGCCTTCCATTTATACACCGTGCTGGGTACCATCTCTCTCCATAAGATGACTAGGCTACCACAAATCGGGAAGCAAACAATTCAAACAAAAGAATTAGAGTTGTAACCATTCAAATAGTTATACAATACTTTGGTGTAGGGTAAAAACCCTTTGGAGCATATTCTCTAGGTAAATTTAAGGTTTATTGCATATAGACCTCAAAAATCTGCAGGATGCAGCTCTTCCTGCTTCGAGTCACAGCAGAAGCTAAATGCAGACCCTATCACTCAACTTACTGTGTCTTTTACAGCCATGAAGCAGTGGCATATCCAGCGCCGGGTAGTGCCATCTCGACAGATATAAGAGAATGCCCTGTCAAAATTTCGGTCCGGAGCACAGAAAGAAACCTTCTCTATTGTCTGATCAACTATAAGATCCTAAAGGAAACCCCCCCAAAAAACAAGAGTGTAAACAGGTGCTTACTTTAAAAAAACAAGTCATTTTCCATGTTACCTACCTAAATCTCAGAGAGACATGATTCTCCTTACTGTACATTTTATTTAACTCCCTTGCTGCATTTTTGGAAGCTTGCTCGTAAAATACAATAATCTGGAACTTCAGATGCACTATAAACTGGATTGATCAATATCAATTTCTTTATACATTAATCTCTCATATCTCTACTAGTACATAAAGGGCATCAGGGTTAGGGGAACTCTGCATGTACTATGTGGATAGAAATGATTAGGAAAATGTGCTTTCCTGGCAGATGAAACAAGAACAGGATTACAGGCTCACATTAACTGCTATGTTTAGTCAGATGAGCACAGGGTGCACTGCAGAATAAAACAGTAAAAATATGCATTTCAAATGGTTCACTGAAAAATTCAGTTTATTTTCACTAGGTAATGAATAATTAAACTGGTCATGTGCATGTAGGCCTCTCTTTCAGAGGCCTTGTCAAAATATATATATATATATATATATAAAAAAAAAATAGGGCTACCAAAGATTAGAGGCATTTTGATACAATGTAAAATCAAAGTCTCACCTTAGTTTTCTCATCTACAACTCTGAGTCCATCTGCCGAAACCCACAGGACTGCCTTAACTGCCTTCTTTCCAGTCTTTCAAGGGAAGAAAAGGGAAACACAGTGTTACAGCAATGTTATCAGATTGTACACCCACTTCCGCTTTCTAAGAACCACAATAGTAAGTGCAGATGAAGTCCAAGTTCAGTAGAGATGCCCAAAGCCAGATACTCAAATCAAACTGCAAAACATTCAGAGAACCAAGCCAAAGCCAGTCTTTCAGAAACACAATGCAAATGAGGGGGGACGGGGAAGGGAAAGGAATAGAACAGGTGAAGTTAAAGACAGGTTAATACATTCATTTATAGGTAAAGAATTCAAGATTGAATTGTTCACCCATTTTAAAAGGTCAACCAAGAAAATTAAAAAGTCAGATAACACTAATGCACAAGGAGTTACACCACAGGTAGCTTTTATAGCACAAGTTTACATAATGTAAGAATTCTTACCTGATCTTTCCACCACCCTAGCCCTCTCCCCCAATAATCGTGTGGCAGAATCACGGCTTCACCTTAAATCATAGTATTAGAATCACCTGCAAAATGTTATTAGTGCTATGCACCTTTAATGCATAATACTTGCACTTAGTATTAATGCTAAATATGTTTTTCAGCTATTAGCTATGCACTAAATGTGCAGTGACACTTAAGGCAAGTAGTATATACCTTTATTAAAATGTTTAATATGTCTAGAGAGCATTGTGTTACAAGATGAAAAAGGTTAATATTTGATATGGAGCACTTTGGCAAGCATCCAAAATTTGACTGTGGGAGCTTTTACCTGCTCTGAGTGGAGAGCAACAGAAACATGGGAAGCTGAGAGGAAGAACCTGAAAAGCTAAAAGTGCCATTTAATTTTTGGATATTAAATTGTTTCATTTAAGAGAAAATTGCAAAATACTGCATAACACCCATCATCAGATAAAACAATTTTTAAAGAATGACATCTCACATTAGAGATGGAATAGTTTCTCAGTTTAGTTAAAAACACCATTTTACTGGTTGTTATTCAGAAAGACAGCTAGAAAAAAAATTTCTTTCCCAAAGTACTGCATTTTCCTACTCATGACTAAAAAAATAAAAAATAAATAAAAAGAATCTATACTTCAGGTTTTCATGCCTACCTACCCTTTTCACATCTCGGCCAGATAAACAATTTCCCTTCTCCCTGGTTTGTTTTACACACTATAAACAGCCGTCTCAGTGAGATCTTTGGGTATCACCCCTCAGGCCACTGCAATGGAGCATAGCAGCAGAAGTGTGGATGAATGAGTGATCCTGTGTAAGAACTGCGGTTTTTAAAATAGTTCTTCTATGGATACATCACTGATTTCCATGAAGCGACGAAGAGTCCTGTGGCACCTTATAGACTAACAGACGTACTGGAGCATAAGCTTTCGTGGGTGAATACCCACTTCTTCAGATGCATGCAGTGGAAATGTCCAGGGGCAGGTATACTCAAACCTATACCTGCCCCTGGACATTTCCACTGCATGCATCTGAAGAAGTGGGTATTCACCCACGAAAGCTTATGCTCCAGTACGTCTGTTAGTCTATAAGGTGCCACAGGACTCTTCGTCGCTTGTACAAATCCAGACTAACACGGCTACCCCTCTGATACTTGATTTCCACAAGTTACTTATCCTCATACATAAAGTACTGGAGCACTGCTGAAGTCCATGATTCATCCCAATTTAAAGCCAATGAATGTTCCATTTATGCAATACTGATTTTAGAATTACAGTGTAGGGATAGGATATTTTATTGTGTTTGCTGGAGTGGTAAGTCTTCACGTGTATCACAGTGGTTACATTATCAGAGGAAAGACGAAGTGTGTGTGTGTGGGGGGGGGTGAGAGGGAGAAGAGGACTTTGCAGTTTGTTGTAACCGACTGTCCCTGATTTCTGACTCAGTGAGATACAGGGGGAAGACCAGCATATTAAGATAAACACTGATAATGGTACCTGGAACTGAATTGTAAGGAAGATTAATTTAAAGGAGGACTTTAGGGAAGAAAGCTACAGAAAGGGGCACAGTTTTAGAATGTAGGTTATTAGCCAGGCTGAACAAACAGAAAATATTACAATATATAAAGAAAGTGATTTTCAAAATTATTTGTTTTAGAAGGCAGTAAATATGGGATAGCCACACTCTTTGGGCCTGTGTTCCCAGTTCTCAATCAACAACTTCCATAACTTCAAAATTCTTCAGAAATCTAGATGTCTCTCTTTTGACTTGTTTTAAAACAGGTACCAGTTTCTTTCAAACCATCCATAATGTTAGTCAATATCTTTGTTTCAGTAAATATAAGAGTCAGGAAAAAAACCAAGGTCTGTGATGAAGCTGGGTGGGAAGAATACGGAAAACAACTTTTTCCAAATAGTAAATACAACCTCATCCCAGAAGAGTAAAGCTTCAGGGAAGGGTCTTTTCAAAAACTACTAAAGCAGCAAAACTTGTTACAACTCTTTTTAGACAACAAACTCAGCCATGTGCTTCTAGAAGCAAGCATTGATCCCAAGAAAAGTCTATCCTCATCCTTTACTCACGTATCGCCAAATCCCAATTTAACGAAGCCACGAAACTCCACCACGTATTTCTCAGCGTGAAGAGACTGGAAGATGAGAATATGTATGCCACTTCTTGCACAACACCAACTCAAGTTTGCCAGCATAGGACTGTCACCTCCTAAATCAAAGATTGAAACTTTCCTACTAGAGCCCAGCTTTAAGACTTACTTCAAAAACAAATTCACAGAATTCTTGCTATAGTCCTTGCAGTCTGCATTCCAAATGTACAGACACAGCCTGTAGTCTAATAGCACAAGCGGTTTGTTTTGCTATTTTTTATACTGAGTTGAAAATTCTTCCAAAGGTCGTTGCACTCTTATTCTATCACCTGGTCAAGAATTGTGTAGCTAATGAAGCCTGATTATTAGAAGACTTCAGCAAGGAACTCCCATTTTCGCTGGAGATCCTTGATAGTCTCTAAATTAAATGGGAAAGCTATGGTTATCCTTTTTGCACAGTCCCAGATCCTCCAACATTCAGCTAGTGATGTTTTCCTTTTCTGTCCCTTAGAAGTGTGGAATTTCTACAGCTCTTCCATCTGCTGAATCCTTAGCCTACCCTTCCCAGCTTGGTTCAGGATACTAAACTGTGTGAAGAGAATGCTGACAGCATTCTTGAATCCTAACAAGGCACAAAGTGCAAAGAACAACTCCCATAATTAGTGGAGTAAAGTGAGAGGATTGTGCCAACGGCCAGAATGGAAATATGGGTATCTGTACATACGGCACTTACTGTGTTAGCAATATTTGGGGCTGCCAAGACATAGTATTGACATAGCATGAAGTATTGACTCCACCATGACAGAAGACATCTCATTCACCAGGCTATATAGATTAAGTTGTGTCAGACACCCCAATGTATTACATCAAGTATAATCAACAAAGCGTGAGTGAGCAAAAGCCAAAAGTTACAGGCGCTGAAAGACACAGAAAAGAAGAAGATATGCTGGCCAAAAGTCTCAACCTATGTTATTAGGGAACTCCATCTTGATCTCCACCAAGGATGTACGCTGAGACTACAGCAGCCCCCCAACTCCACACAGGTAGCTTTTGGATTATATCAATGCTGTTAAAGTGCAGGCTTCATAGCAATGCTAAATCAGATCTACTCTAATTCAGTCTGGAATCAGCAGGAACAACACTTCTAACTTCTGAGAGCACAACCTTATAACCAGTTTCTAACCTGTACCAATATGACAGCCACCATCTTGATCAATATTGGAGGACTGAACCAGGGACCTCCAGAGCTAAAAGCATGAGTCTACAAAATGACAACTGTAACAGATTTGCATTCTCTGTGGACCGGGCACAGAAGGGATGCATGACACACACTGATTACTGGGTTACATCAATGCCCAAAAATGGACATCAGTAAGTAGAAGAAAGCAGCAGACTGAAGTTCAAGTTCTTTCCTAAATAATAGTGTTTCTCATGGCAGTTAAGATGTTAAAATTAAGAGGCAATGTGGAATTACTGAGTCACGTGTCTATATGCAAATTTTGTGACATTAAAAGCTTTAAAACAGTGAAGTAAAACAATCCTGACCACTATGCATCTAGCTGACAACTGAGACTCAGATACTGCAAAATAAAAGATTGCATTTTTAAATACAAGTTTCTAGCCAGTTAGATTAAGACAGATTTCTGAATATCAGCCAGTTAGCACTGCCTTAGACTAGAACAATAGCTCAGGCTACATCTAACACTTGGAGCTGGAGGTGTGACGCTCACGGGAGCTCTCATTGAGCTAGCACACTACAAATAGTAGTGTAGCCACGGCACCAGAGGCAGCCGTGAGCAGCAGCATGGGCTAGCCACTCTGAATACAAACGCATCTGGACCCCACAGATTTGTATGTAGTGTGGCTAGCCTATGCTTTTGCTCACTACTGCCTGTGGTGCCGTGGCTACACTACTATTTTTAGCATGTTAGCTCAATGAGAGTGAGTGTATGTCTGTGTGAACCAGGAATCACACTACTAGCTCCAAGTGTAGATGTAGCTTAAGGGTATATCTACACTGCAATTAGACACATGCAGCTGGCCTGTGCCAGCTGTTTTGGGCTCACGGGGCGAGGGCTAAGGGGATGTTTAATTGCAGTACAGATGTTTGGGCTTTGGCTGCCAGGATCCTTCCAACTCAAAGGTCCTAGAGCCCAGGCTCCAGCCCAGGCTCCAGCCCAAGCCCAAACATCTACACTGCAATTAAACAGCCCCTTCCCAAGCCAGTTGGATAGGTCAGCTGCAGGCTTTTAATTGCAGTGTAGACATACCTTAAGAGGTATGAACTGCTTCTGTTCATTTTGTTGCTGTGTCAACTCTGAAGTCTCAACCCTATATAAAAATACACAGATACATTTGTAATTTCTATGTATATATACAGAGAGACATAAGAGCAGCAATACTGGGTCAGACCAAAGGTCCATCTAGCCCAGTATCCTGTCTTCTGACAGTGGCCAGTGCCAGGTGCCCCAGAGGGAATGAACAGAACAGGTAATCATCAAGTGATCCGTCCTGTCGCCCATTCCCAGCTTTTGGCAAACAGAGGCATATGCATGCCTACACTTTACACATAAACACACCTGTGGCAGTGGTATACATGTGCTGACCATCTCACCTGAGCTTACTCATCACAACTCCACCATAGACAAGTTTTATTTAAAAAAAAATTACACCCTTCCACCTACAAAGGCAGGACATTAATTTATGTGTTGCACAGGGCTCAGAAAATGAAGCTTTAGGAACTTTTAATTACCTTAATATAGAATTTTCATACTTCACTTTATGATTTTACAGTGTACTACCTTGGAACCTTTCAAAGTTAGCCACAAGTGATATTCCCCATTAGAAGCACAAGCCCTGACGGTTGAAAGATAGATCTATTCATATGTCACTGGTCCAGGTCTGATTTCTTATCACATCAGGCAAGTGTTTTGCTTAGTTTTTTTGTTTTTTTTAAACTTGTGGTAGTTTTAAGCTCCTAGAAGCTTTGGAACACCTGAATTAGTCTCCGTGGAAGCTGATCAGTAGGGAACGTACAGATGAAGTAGCCAAAGGTGCATGTTAAATACAATTTATTGCAGATATTCCTGGTAAAAGCTATACTTCGTTGTATGAAAAATATATTTTTCCCCTAGAACTGCATGATGACGTCAATGTCATGATTTAGGCTGTTAACATACCAATTTCTTATTCCACTAGTGATTAGGTTAACTGTTTTTAAAATGCTGATTGAAAGCTTAACAGACTGAAAGGGAACCAAATCTTTTTCTTTTTGGAAATTGTAATAAAATGAAGAGCAAGATGAAAAAAACTGTAGCAAAATACTGTCCATCAGAAAAAGGAGTTCCTGAGTTTTGAGTTCAAGTATTTAGTAAGTTCTCTTTCCTGAAAGTGTGTGCAAGATATTGCTCTTTATGAGTCGCTGTGTGTAATTTATGTTCCTGCACCCAATCACATCTCTACTTTTGTATTATTTAGCATGACTTTGGATAGGAATGCCAATATATATTAAAGAGAATGCAGACATCTCATTTAATGTGATAACTTTGTGGTTTCTCCCTTCACCATTAGGGTAAGAAACATTTGTAATTCTAAACTGTAAACAGCACAAACTTCAAGTCAAAGCATTTAGGCTGTTTTAGGCAGTCTTTTCTAAACATTGCTTTTACAACAGAGCAATCTAATTAGATCTGTCCTATATGACAGATCTCCCACATATGATACGTGGGCCTTGAGTCAAAGACTCTTACTTCATTATTTATACCCATCACAGCAGAATGTGCATTTCCCAGCTTACAGGAAGAAACACGGATGGAGACATAGCTGTTTCTGTATGTGGCATGTACTGTAAAAGACTGTTACTTACCTCTATTGTAACTGTTCGAGATGTGATACAGAGGTGTATTCTTTGTAGGTGTGTGTGCCCAGCAGACAGAGAATCTGGCCTAGCAGTACCCGTATGGCTGTACTCATGGCCCTCATGGCTGTAACTCCTCCCCCTGCTGTATGAGGGGGCACTGCCCCAGCCTCATTCAGTTCCTTCACACCAAAGGTCAAGTGCTGGGAACTAGACTAGATGACCTCGAGGTCCCTTCCAGTCCTACGATTCTATGATCCCTAAAGAACGCAGTGAGACTCACGGGGCAAGCAGACAGACAACAGTACTCTTGCAAACAAGGTATTAGCACAGCTAGTACTGAATATGTGGCACCCACCCCCGGTGCTGGGGAAGGCATTGGTACACAAGTCAGCAGCAGTACAGAAGCAGAAGGCGGGATTTCCTATGGACACGTCAGTGCTGAGGAGTGCACCAGTGCCAAAGAGGTTCTCGGTGCTGGGCCTGGCACTGGCCTCAATTCTATAGGCTGCAGCTTTGATGGATCCTGTCTCTCTACGACATGACCAGATGGCGTCGATGAGATGGTGGAGGCTGTGGCCTCAAAAAGTGCTGGACGAGTGTAGAGGCTGGAACAGACAGGCAGAGTAAATCTGCAGCCACCTGGTATGCCACCGGCATGGAGACACAGTCAGTGCTGGCATTGATGTAATCAGTACCAGACTCAAAGAACAGCCTAAAGCTAGAACTGGAATCAACTGTATGGGTTCTTGGTGGTCTCAGCCTGGTACCAAGGAGTATTTGACAGACCTGCTCAAACCTGTGTGTTGAAAGTGGTATGGTGCTGGTCTATACTCTTTACAGAAAAGGAGGAGACTCCATGAGCCCTGAGATGGCCCTGATTAGTTTTATGTAGGGTGACCAGATAGCAACTGTGAAAAATCGGGACTGGGGTGGGGTGGGGAATAGGTGCCTATATAAGAAAAAGCCCCAAATATCAGGACTGTCCCTATAAAATCAGGGCATCTGGTTACCCTAGTTTTATGGGACTTCTTCCTCAGCGCCCACAGAGGGTGAACAGCTCCTCCATCTCTTGGGGGAGACGCCAGCACTGGAAAGCAGAGCACCTCAATCACCAAGTCCAAAGGTGACCACCAATCAGATGTGGCCCTCAGTGCCAAAACAGGCCTTACAGCCTGCTTGAGAAAGTGCTGCTTCATGCTTAAGTCTCTGGCCACCTGGGTTCTTTTGGAAAACAACTTACAAATGGAGCACCACTCCTTAGTGTGTCCCTCACCTAAACCCAGCAAGCAACTTATATAGGGATCGTTATTCAGAATCCCCCTTCCCCCAACAGGCAGTGTTTGAACACTGGTGAGGGCATCACGCAGGGCAATAAGTATCCTAACTCATTAACTTCACTAACACTATGGTATTACTGACTATATACATGAAGAGAAAAAAAAATAATCAGAAAATTGGGAGGTAGAAAACGCGAGGTGACTACCACACAGAGCTCTGACTCCAGCTATGGGTGGTGAGAAGGAACTGGGGGTGGGGAGCAGCTGGGGCAGCACAGCCATGGGAGTGGCAACAGCAACCAGGCACAAGTGCCACCCCTACAGGTACTGCTGGGCGAGATTCTCTGGCTCCAGTGCGTTGGAGTACATGGCTGCATCTACTCAAAGAACGTTAGTTTTCTCCAAAGGCCTACTGAAATTAATTCTGCTTTTACTCCCCAAGCAAGGTTGAAGAAACTTCTGATCAGAGAATCTGCCATAAAAGCTTTTACTCTTTAAGCAGTAAATGTAATAAAAACATTTTTAAATTCAAACCACTAACAGGTGTTTAAGCTAAGCTTACATTTTACAAGGTATTTCAAAATCAAATCCTCTTATTTGTCCTGTATAAATTAAAGCAAAGTTAAAACCTTTTAAAATGGTTTAACATAGCTGCTGTTCCCCATGTACAAGGAAGGCACAGATTAGTAATTTGATTTGTTAGAGGATTACAATCTCTGCCCTATAAGATTGCGTGCCCACGCAAAATAACTTTTGGTACAGTACATCGACATGGAGAGTGTGTGTATACACACCCACCCACCCAATCTCTTAGACATAAGAGGTTGCTTTCCTGAGTAGCATTGCACTGAAACGAAATATCGCAGACAGCAGGTTTCTGAGTCCCACAGTGTTATATATCGGGTTCTCAAACGGGGGGGGGGGGGGGGGGAAGAGGAGGTCAGGACCCCTCAGGGATTGCAAGGTTACTACATGGGGGGTCGCGAGCTGTCAGCCTCCACCCCAATCCTGCTTTCCCTCCAGCATTTATAATGGTGTTAAATATATAAAAAAGTGTTTTTAATTTATAAGGGGGGTTGTACTCAGAGGTTTGCTGTGTGAAAGGGGTTACCAGTAAAAAAGTTTGAGAACCACTGTGATACATTATCTTAACTTCAGTAAGAAAAATATATAAACAAAACCTAAGTTTTTGCTCCATCCTCATATGGCCTTAAATTAATTTGGTTCTCAGGAAAGGGAGGCGTAATATGCATAGCACTGTGCCTACCAGTATTTCCTCCCTACACTCTCAAAAGCTGCAGTTCAGGGCAGAGTATGGTTAAGTTTGCAATGATTTCAAGATGTGGACAAACTTCTAATGCATCAATCTGGCTTCCATATGACCTAGTCCAAATCTGAGCTCAGGAGACCAGAGGGGAAGTATTAACAGCATTACCAATCTAATGCTGCAGTTTTGTCAGGGAGACCAAACCATTTAAAAACTGGAATTTTGCATACCATCAGCCGGACTGTCATTAAATTGTTATTTTGGGCTGCCTTTTACCCAGATTCTTTTCTTGACAAGTGTCATTCCAGGTCATCTCAGTCAGAAGTAGACACATTCTGAAATGGATTGCTGAGGCTTCTATAACACTCTGATCTATGACAGTGCTATACCAGGGATGTAACTCCTTATAGTGCAAGCACAAATGAGGCATTAAACTTACTTTTCCAAAGAAGCCTTTGAAGAACTTCCTTTCCTGGAGGAACAGGGGGGACAAGTCGAGTGCTATTACTGTAGGTAGCTAAAGTGTCCCAGAGTTTCATACCAACAAGCACATACAAGAGTTGGGAAATGGAGGGAAAGTAAGGGGTGTATAGAGTTATCCACAGAGGATGCGACAGGCAAATGTGAAAAATCCCATGAAAATGCAGATAAACAGGTTTTACATGGAATGCTAATAAGATCAGAAGCTACAGCCCCAAAACTGGTGAAGAGAGGGAAATGAGAATTGAACTGAACCTGAGACTCAATTCCATGCAAAGTGGTTATTTTGTTTGCAGCAGTCTCCCTGTTAAATTCTCTTTAGTAAGGTTATAAATTAAACTTGGCAGCAGGCATGGAGATTAAACAATCCAGATTCTGTAGTTTAAAGACCACTGAGAAATGTAAATTTTTAATTTTTATCAAAGCTAAGAGTTTGCTTCACACTAAAATGAGGATTCCCAAGACAAATGTTTGCAAACTGAAGAAACATCTAAAATTGCTGGTATAGCACAAAGTTAAATACAGAGAGACACACTTTTCAGACCCCATTTCCACTATAAACCAGTTTTTGGAATTTAGAGCTCAGCCATAAAAAAACTTGCTCTGGACTGAAAGTTCTGAGGGTCTGCTTCTGTGTGCTCCCTCAGTTTCCTTTGAAAGCCAAGGAATTTTTCTGTTTTTGAAGTTGGTTTCTTTTTTATTGTAGATGGCCAAGACGTTCACTTGTTTCAGAAGCCTGTTTTTTAAACTGAAGTTGTTCAAGCTAAACAAAGAATTAAGCTTGGCAAGTCCTCTACAATATGGATCATTTTTTATGCCCACCCTTCTCTCGCACTTCCCTATGTCCTGGGGGTCCTATACCCCCTACCAGGAATCTTGAAGAGCCTGGTTATCTGTGCTTTCATTGTCCCACTTTCAAGATGAGTTTCCTCACAACACTCATTTTGAAGCCTTTCGATGTTACCTCTTTACACAAAAGAGGAACACCAGGCATTCATTGTACATCCCAGATCCTCAGGATGAACAAGGCACCTCTGAAGTATATCCAACAGAAGTCAGCTCACAGAGGAAAGGTGGTTCAGTGAAATAATTTAACTCCAGTACTCTGCATATCTTCACACCATGGGCTTGATTTTCATGGTGGAGGTGTTAAACAAAAATGAACCAGTTAATTGGGTAAGATGTGCAAATTTTAAGTGCATTTGCCAAGCAATTTCACTCATTCGTATTTTACTGGCTTCACCTTTGGTGCCAAAGTCCAACAAGAGACTAAACACTCAGATACATATGAGGTAGGTACAAATCTTGAGCTAGAACCCAAACTCACTCATACCCCATGTCTATATGCATGTCCATTCAATAATTAATGGCAGGCTCCTAAAGAAAATGATGCTGGCTTTGCTATCCCTCCAAATTATTTGCAGAGGTGGTACACCAGGGGTGGGCAAACTTTTTGGCTCAAGGGCCACATCGGGGTTGCAAAACTGTATGGAGGGCCGGGTAGGGAAGGCTGTGCCTACCCAAACAGCCTGGCCCCCAGCCCCTATCTGCCCCCTCCAACTTCCTGCCCCCGACTGCCCCCCTCAGAACCCTTGACCCATCCAACTCCCCTTGCTCCTTGTCCCGACAGCCCCCTCCGGAGACCCTCCTGACCCTAACCACCCCCCAGGACCCCACCCCCCTATCCAACCCCTCTGTTCCCTGTCCCCTGACTGCCCTGCCCCCTATCCACACCCCCATCTCCTGACTGCCTCCCGGGACCCTCTGCCCCTTATCCAACCCCCCGGTCCCCTTACCACGCTGCTCACAGCAGCATGTCTGGCAGCCGTGCAGCCCGGTCAGAGCGCGCAGCCCCACCCCCCAGAGCGCTGCTTGCATGGCGGCATAGCTCTGGAGGAGGGGGGACAGCAGGGGAGGGGAGAGGGGCTAGCCTCCCCACCTGGGAGCTCGGGGCTGAGCAGGGCGGGCCAGGGGGCCGTAGTTTGCCCACCCCTGTGGTATACTATGCCACAAGGTCATAGAATTATTCAAGTTAGAGGTGAAAGATCTGTTAGATAATTCAGCTCATCTCTCTGCCAACGAAAGATTGTGATCCATCCTGTAGGAAACAATTTAATGGTATAGCAGTAACCAGCAGAGGATACCTTTATCCACGGCAGGGAAAAAAATCTCATCTCATTCCCCACTGCAGTTTAAGACACCATCTATACCAATGTTCCAATAGTTAAGCCTTTTTATACTAAAGATCTGCATGTTTATACATATCCTGAGATTCAAACTGATTGTTAAAACACAAAATTCTATATTTAGACAAAGCTAAATTTGTCACACCAGGCAAGCAAAGCCAGGAAACTCAAAACTGAGAAGGGAGCATCAATCTTAACCTTGCATTTCCTGACTCTACCCCACCCCATTCTCAGCCTGTAATTCTTTTCAGATGTAATTATTTAATGTTTACTACACATTTTACTATCTAAACGTACGTAAATTCTTTAAACTTGGAGATGTTCTTACATAAGGTTTATATCAGCAGAGAGGCTCCAAAGAAAGATTTTTTTAAAAGCAAAACCTCTTCTATTTGGACAGGACATACTTAATATTAGTAGGGGAACTAATGAATTAATCACACTGTGGTGTACCTAATGAGAAGGGGCTGGATGCTGCTGCCAAGTTGAGTAAAATCTATTGTATTAAACTAAGTAACAGCTTTTAAAAGATGTAGCAAAAGCTAAACAGATTCACCAAAAGCGACCTCATTTTTACAGGGCTAGTTAATGATTAATTTTGCTCTCAGCAAAGCACTTGTTAAAACAGGAAATTTTTTTCTTTAAACACCCCAGGAAAAAGTTAATGGAAAGACAACATGCAAAATGTTTTTTAAACAGCACTAAGAGTTAATAGTTTAGAGATAACTAATGTATGTTTTTAAAACAATTAAATTATGTTTCTTTTACCTGCTAAAACAAGAACATATATTAAAAGAAATGCATCATTTTTTAAAAAAATGACAAGTTAGAAACTGGTAGTACACTAAAGCAACTTAAAACCAAAACAGATATGACACGAGACAAGAAAGTACAGTCTTGTCTTTGTACTGCCTCCTTGCACAGGAGTCACATACAACAGAGACCTGTAAGTTTAACTCCTGCATGAAGTTATTGATTTTGCAATTTGCACTATACATTTCTTTAATTGACAGTAAAGCGGTTTCAAAAAAAAATGTATATAGTGTCTGAGTATCACAACACTAATATATGTGCAATTTAAATCCAAGTGGTAATCCAGCCAACCAACAGAAAAGTGCAAGCCTCATTGTTCACAAGAAGAATATTAATAAGATGACCCCTTAACTACAAACAAGATTGCTGTGCCACTGCATCAAAATAGGACAAGAGACTTCAAAAGCAATGAAATTCTAATATACTTTAAGTGTCTATTCTACCGGGGAGACATTCAGTAAAATCATCCTGACTCTATTAATGTGCAGTAATAGAATATTCTACAGTTACAGAAATTTCTTTGACAAATCTACACAGTGCTCACTTTCAATTTTTTTCTTCAAATTTATTTTTCTAAACTTCCAACAACATCAGAACATGAAAGCACATTTTTAGTTAAGTACCACTCAATCTTAGCTGGCAGGCAAACAATGCTGTAGTACTGCTTTTATCTTTTTCTGGCTACTGTACATCTTGTTGACTACTCATGGGACAGAGATAGAAATTATGATCATATTTTAAGATGCAGTCTATTTCCTAATCCAAGTGCAGTTTTAAGCAACACTTCAGATTCACACTCTGAGTGCAATCATTTCGTAAGCCATGACTTCACTCATGTAAAATTAATCCCACACTGTATTTATACTTGGATCATTGATTCTCTGACACGTTCCTCATGAATTCAAGTTTCAAAATGAAGGAGTTATCACTTATCAGTCACAAACTAAATGTTTGGCACAGTGCAAATATCAGGGTTAGCAGGGTCTCACTATCCAGAGACTTTTTTTACAGCTGGAGTGGCTCTTTGAAGCTATCCTACTGCAATGAAAAGACACCTGTGAATTTCAGTTCTGCAAGATACGCTGGTCAATATACTACAATCAACTAAGAGGTGACAACAAAACCCTCTAAAAATCAGGGGACATGTGTTGGAGAAGTCAATTTGTGTTTTTTTTGTTTTGTTTTGTTTTTTAAGGAGGACATTGAGAAAAAGATTTAAAAAATTTTCTCAATGAGATTCCTCTTTTACACTCTTCCTGAAGGATCCCATAAAATTTTGTTCAGGCTGATGAGTCAGGCCTAAGAAGTGGAAGACAATGCATAATGTATTTACTAGATTCTATTGATTGCAGTCCAGAAAACTGGAATTTGGAAACATCCCATAATATTAAAACAAATATAGGAAGAAAAAAGTGTAACTACTTGATGAGCTGCCAGACAAGCAAGTGTTTTGACAGCTCTAGACTGCTATCACCTATTCCCTCCTGCTTGTAACTAGGTATATCCTATGTCCATTCTTCCTATTGACTAGATTTTGAGAAAACAATACACTTGCTGCAAAAAAAAAAAAAGTCAGAGTGGCATAAAATCAGAACAGGCAACATAGATTTAAAGACATTGTAACCATATGAGAAGGAAAGCTTTTCAAGGTCAGATATTCCCTAAACAAAGTCAGAGGATTGCAGGCCAAACTGTTATATTTGGTTATAGGGCAGAAGATCAGCAGCTCAATTTACCAATTTAGGATGAAAGCAAGAATCCCTCTTAAGGATGAATTCCACTGTTGGATGTCAAAATGCTACTCGCGGAAAAAAGCCTTGTATTTTAGTAATCTTGCACATGGCAGACACACACAAGAGCCTTAAAAAAAGTAAAGAGCTTCAAATAATCTGATTCCTAAAACAGAGGGAAATATTCCAAAAATAAAACCCAAATTCTAATGACAAACTCCAAATAAACGTCGATTTCATGGAGTTTCACCATTAAAAAATCCCTGCCAAAAGTAGACTCAGGAGTCTTACAGTAGGTAGCATGGCTGAGAATTTTATGTCGGTTTCTCAGGTTCCAACCTGGCAGACAGGACTATGAAGACAGCAATTGGAATAGGCATGTGCCGTTGTCATACTTTCTGTATCAGACTCACAATAAATAATTCAAATACCTCCTTTAGATTCTTACAAGCAGAAAGGCCATCTCCATCTTGAATGCTGCATTAAGTTTGAAAACTTGTCCACAATTTAAAATAAATCTATCAGGCTATTCAAGTAATTAAACTATTTACAAGGAATATATTTAGCTGTCCACAGGAAAAGCAGGTAAACCTTTAACTTTTATTCTCAATTTAAGTTTGGTATATGAATGGGTAGTTCAAGCAAGCTAATATCTGCTCTTATATGGATTCCAAAGAAACAGTACGCACTCTGCTTTAAGAACTTTTAATGGGTACATATTTCACTAGCTGTAAGTTTAGCCATAAGTAACTGGTTTGGGGGCTTCAGGTTTTTTAAAAACTACCAGAACAGAACACTCCATTCTGCACACAATTCTCCCCTTGGGGAGAGGATAAGTAAAAGAATAAGCTACACAACAGATGTTAGCCATGTCACTTAATATACTAACAGAAGGAGCTTAGACACTACATCAGTGAGGGAAGTATAAGAACCTATATAGAGCAGGATAGGACAAAAATGAATGCAGCTCTATAGTGTGGTCAGTCTATATTTGTGTTTTAAGCTACATAAAAAACTAAATCTGATAATGGACAAAGCGCCTCATTTACATTATCATCTGTAACCTTGTTAGAAAAAACAGCAACCAATCACTGCTACACTGAATAAGAACAGATGGGGTGTAGCTTTAATGTGTTGCTACAAATTGGCTGGGGCAGAAATGAAATAAAAGATTTAAGATGAAGTTTAATCAAAGCACTGAAGTCAGTTCAGAAACTTTATAGCGTAACATGAGGAGGAAAAGGAAATCTATAACCCTCTGTTATGTGTGCTAGCAGAGAAGAAACAAGAAACTCGAGTGAGAAACCACGTGACACTCGCTAAAAATGAAGTCTGGCAGCAGATGCCTTAAATTTGCAAAGGTGCAGCAACAACACCTGCTTTAAGTAATTTTGCTGCACTACTGAACAGAAGCTCCACGAATTGCTTCACTGAAGAGCTTACACAGCCAAGATGTACAGGGAAAATGATAAAAGGGACTGGAGTTCTGTATCCATCACAGTTAGGATTATTCCTGTGGTGAATTTTATTTTCCCTCCTAACCTTCAAGATTTTTGGAGCCTGATTCCTTGATAACAAACTGACTGACTGGACTTAATTACTTTCGCAGGATTTTGTGGAAACAGCACTACAGGATATAGATGACACAGTCTCCTAAAGTGAGATGCAGGAGTAGAAAGCATTTGAACAAATACTATTTACAGGAGCAAATGTTTATAGAAGCCAAACAGAGCAGCCCACCATACTGCCATCAAATCCCGGTAATCTTTTAGGCCATTTTGAGCAGATCCAAGCTTCGCATGCATGAAGTAATGCTACTAGTCTATTTTGCATAGGAAAGAGGAGTCCAAATCAAGCAGTAGTGCTGTGTGTAATAAAAGGAGTGGATTAAGTCCCCTATTTAAAGGATGCAATAGTACTGGCAAGTGGCAGACTCCAGAGGGAGAGGCCATTCTTCATATCTAACCAATACCAGTAAAATAAAATCTCTTATGGACAACAATTAAGTATGGGTCACTGATGTCTCCATTTTTCTTTATCTAACCCTTCTTTGAAAATATCTACTAGCTACTACAACTAGGAAGAACAGACTTAAACTATCTCCCCTCTGACTCCCAGATCAACATGTGCCTCTATAATCACATGCTGTGGGTCTTGCAAATGATCCAACTGTTTTTCTTACATAAGGTGAAAAGTGCACAACTTGAAACTGGAATGCTATTGCAGAATCAGCAACATCTTGGCATAACATTCACAGCACATGAGCCCACATTTTGATGAAACAGATATACATACAGCTTTCAATCTCTTCACAGCATCTTCACAGACATGCATTCCTCTGGATTCATCCACTTCCACATGACCCAAGTACTGCAAGGAAAGAGGAAAAAAGTTAGACTTCATGGCAGCCCCTCTGAATACTTACATGCTTACAAAAAAGCCACTCACCTCCAACCCATACCAATCTAGATGAGATGCTGGACACAAAATACTGGGTGAGTTGAGACTCAGATTTGCATTCCTACTGTGTGGGGCACAGGAATTAGTGATCAGGTGCATGAGTGGCTGTGTGTCACTCTGGCCTATACTGAACTGCACTTTTAAGGTGTCCCAGCACCAAGGCGGCAAACATTTACTAAGTCAAACCATCTCAGAAAGACCCTTGCACAATGGTAAAGAGCCCTACCCCTTATGTTCTTCCTACCAGTGAGTAGAGTACTTTAAAACCTCGTACTGCCATTGCAACATAATTAAAATGTTCAGAGAAAGCCCCCAATATGAGATGAGGCTTAAGTTTACTTCAATAACCAAAGCGAAAAGTCTTAACCAGCAAAGAATGTGGGAATGCTGTACAATACTGTTAACACAGGTTACCATATCTTTCACTTCAGCAATCCATTCCCATCATTTAATATTTTATTGCAAGGTATCTTTAAAACTTTCAGTTGTAGAATTTCTGCATAACACAAGACAGAAGTCGGCCATTGAGCTACATAATCAGAAATAAAAGGAGTTTACCATTTCACAGGGCATTAAGAAATGAAAGACAGAATACATTCAACTCGGAGGACAACTTACATTTAAAAACTAAATACTTTCTCCACAAGATTTCTCCTTGACAAAATACCCACACTGTAGATGTAGTGAAACTATTAAAGATTTAATTTGAGTGACCCAGTGTTGTCAACTCATTACATTTTGCGTTTTTAAAGCCCCAGCTCCTGAAGGCATCTGATAAAGCAGGAATCTCAGCTTTCATTAAAAAAAGTTATTAATCCTTATGGTTGAGGAGAATGTGGGAAAATGAATAAAACACACACCTCAAGAAATTCAAAAGCCAGAAGACAGAATAAATTTTTTAAAATCAAGTTTTTATGCCAATCCCATGCCCAAATCGAGATTTTTGATCATTGAGGTTTTGTCTACACTAGTAACTTATTGTCGATATAACTATGTTGCTCAGGGATGTGGAAAATCCATATCCCTAGGTGACAGTTATACCAACCTAACCCTCGGTACAGATGGCGCTATGTCAACAGAAGTGCTTCTCCCGTCAACATAGTTACTGCCTCTCAGGGAGGTGGATTACCTACGTCAACAGGAGGAGCTCTCTCATCAGCATAAGTAGCGTCTTCACTGAAGCACTACAGCGGTGCAGCTGCATCACTGCAGCCTTTTAAGTGTAGACAACCCCTTACAGATGGCAATACTACAATTATGCTCCTCACTTGGCCTTTGTGGAAACTTATCCAAGGGAGAAGTGTCCTGCATTCATAAAACTCCTTAACTAGAAAAGGAAGTTTAATTACTTAAATAAGATTATATTTCTGTAAAAATGCATTCAAATAGCAATTACAATACATTTTTAGTAGTTATAAATTCATGCTTCCAGGCACAGTTTTGTTTTGCAGCTATATACAGACTGAGCTTCCAACTCAATCATGACTTGTATGACAATAGTAAAAATGCCTGAGCCCTTCTATGCTTTGCTTTCATGTTTTCTACCAATGGTGGAGCTGCAACAATGGGGAATTATGATCTGAATTTTGTAATTTGACTGACCAAAACTGTGTTAAAAATAGTTTAGGGTGTAATCAATCTTTATAAGATTAGAAACTATTTCAGTTCTCCTTAGAAGGCAGCATAGCCAGGACCAAAATATGCCAACATGGTATCAGAGTTGAGTTAGTAAAACCACATCATATATCCATTGATTTTGACCAATATTTTATTTCTGAGGAAATGTCCAAGCTGTACTTATGGATACAGGATAGTTCAAAGAATCTTGGAACTATTTGTGCATCTAATTTACACAAGTATAGGCAGAGTGTTTCCATCTACATAGATCCAGCCAACTCAGTCCCTGTACTTGGCAACTTGCCCCTTGCTCAGAAAGAAGAGAAGTTGAGTAGAATAAAAATTACCTCATCTCCCACTCCAAAAAAGAGCCATTTTCCAAAATGTTGCCAAACCTCTCCTTGAGAAGTCACATGGTGTGATTTTCACCAGGATTTTATTTAAGACAGCTCATTGCTGCTGTTTTGAACACGAGTTTCAGCAGCAGTTTTCAATAGCATTTTCACATCAATGAATGGGACATTATTACATATCAACTGCATCTGCCCACTCCAGAAGAGCACAATCCAGACTTCACTCGACATCAGTCAATGAATTATATATAAAAAAAAAAAAAAAAAAAAAAAAAATCACACAGCTGTGCCTTCCCCCAAATATACCGGGGAAGGGACAGAGAATGCATTTTTTCTACACTTGAACTTTGAGATCCTTGGATGAAAGACACAAAGTGTATTATTTTCATCATATTTTAACAGAAGCCAAAAGATAGCAGCTATTGGCTTCAATGATGAATGTTACAAGTGAAATTTTAAAAAACATGCCTGCAGTCTTTGTTGTGCTCTACAGAACAAGATTTTTAAAAGAATTTATTTTCTGCTGCAAACAACTTTCAACAACGTAGCCAATGTGTTATTGTCTTGTTAGCTAAGCCTTGAAGAAAATAGTTTCCAATTGAACAGTAGCAGCTGGTTCTCTTCATTCATTCATCTTTAGAAACCTTATTTCCAACTCTTAAAATGTGGCATTCACCTCCAGCTCAGAGGAGAGGCATACGACTCCCATATTTAACTAAAGCTACAAACTACTTTACATAACACCTGATTTAGACTATCATGCAATCATAAGGCTTCAATTTTGCTTCCAGAAACTTGGAAGGTATCTTTACAATTCCCAGCATTTAACAGAACTGAAGACTGGCAGGGGGAGAGAAAGGGGGGAAATCGATTTTAGATCTGAAAAACAAAGTTTACAGTCCTGCCTGATCTTACATTTGAAATGTTAACAGAAATGGCTAAATACACCTACTCATGAAGCAACAATTATAGTTCTGCAGACCTGTATTTCACATTTTGATGAAACAAACTGCTAATTAGGTTAAGACGGGTTCTCAAACTAGGGGTTGGGACACCTCAGGGGGTCACGAGATTATTACATGGGGCGTTGCAAGTTCTCAGCCTCCACCCCAAAACCCGCTTTGCCTCCAGCATTTATAATGGTGTTAAATATATAAACGTGTTTTTACTCTATACGGTGGGTGGGGGTGGGGGTGGGGGGGTCACACTCAGAGGCTTGCTATGTGAAAGGGGTCACCAGTACAAAAGTTTGAGAACCACTGGGTTTAAGACATGGTCTGTTCCCTGAAATTTATGAATTTTTAGTTCAGCATTGTTGGGTGAATGGCAACAGAATTCACTGAAGTTCTGTTGGTATTGCAGCAATATATTGTGTTAGAACCAACTAAATTCAGGGGGCCACACGACAGCCTGCAAAACTGGAAGTAGTCCAATTGTTCTCTGCACAATCTTTCATTGTCCCCAAAAATGACCATTCTGGGAAACACACAAAGGAGGGAGAAATATTAAATTAGATCGTCAAGTCCTTTGGCAGGGACTTGTTCTTCGTTACACAGCACAATAGGCCTGCATGGTATTTTATAGACATACAACAACATTCCACTGAAATTAAAAGCCTTCAGGAACTCAAACACAGTGTGGGTGGCAAAAGCTTAAAGTGCTTTTGTTCAAAACAGGTATGTGTCTTCTTCACACCAAAGTCTACACAGGGTGAAAGATTTTTTTGAAAGACAGTAGAGAAACAGCAAATTCATTGGTGAAAGGCAGGCATTGTTACAAGGATCATGGCATCTCTAACCTCTCTGCAAAAAGCTGGATTTTTTCCAGAGTATGTAAATAGTAAGAATACAGTATTGAACATATTTCCATTTAGCTTCCAGGGCAACCAAAATCAGGGATGAATGATACCACACTATTATCAACTTGCAGCCTTAAGATGCTCAATAGATTTCACTTTTTCACCAGGATTTCCCCGACAATGCCTTTATAAGGAAGATAAAATCCCCTGTGGACAGAGCCCAGTTCAAACAGTATGTTGTGTATAATACAGGTTCATAAGATGATACCACTGAAGGTTGTCCTAATAACCCGTCAAAATAATTTTATTTTAACCAGTGTATCTGAACATTTTCAGAAACCAATTTTTATGGGATGGATGATGGAGCAAGTTATTAACCTGATACCACTGTACTCTTCTTCACCTATGATACAGGCCAAGGTTTAAATCTTGTTCTCTAGAGTGGAAGGGTCAGGGTAAGTAGAGTTTCTCCCGAAGATTTTAGATAATGCTGGAGCAAATCAAACGGGGTCAGTCTATGCCTTCAGTGTGAAAAATGTGAGGCTTAAGATCTTTAAGGTTGGGGTGTGCTTTCAAAAAGGGAACATGCAGGATAGGATATGAAGTATAGTCAAACTACTACCCACATGAGATATCGGACACCATCCTATTGCTCTCATCGAGCACATCATACCACACCACTTCTGAAGCCTCCACTTGGAAGAGGCCTGGGGATGGATGGCAGGTGGGTTGCAGAGCAAAACCAAGATGATTGCAAAGCCCATCCATTTGCAATGTAGCAGGCTCAAGACAGTGCGATAAGTCTCTAGCTTTTTCCCTAAATAAATCCATTTATTCAGGTCTGAATATTGGTGACATCACAGCAGAATTTTTGGAAGCCTTCACAATCCATCACTAAATTTCCACCACTCAATAGCTGACCTTACAGTGATCTGCCAAACACTATAAATCCATCTCCTGGCTGTTTGTCCCATACTGCCATGACCCTCAACCTTGAGACAGTAATGGAAGGAATAGTGATTTCAATCTCTATGCCTAGTATGACCAAAGCGTACACAGTTTGAGTCTGTTGATTTCCAACATCAACTATTCTCCAATAATATTTCCTAAGCATTTGTCTTTTCCCCCATCCAGGATATATGTAAGTCTTCGCCAGCACCACATTTTAAAAATGTCCATTTTCTTTTTGTCAGCATTAACTTCCCACGATTCACATCCATAAATCACTAAGGAAAAAAAGTCACAGGTTTGTAGGTTTTGAGATGCCATGGTTTTTCCACACTTTAAGGAAGGCTACAGCTGAGTGAGTCAGCCCTAGTTTTCTTCTGAATTCTTTGGAACAGTCTCCTTGATTGGATAGATATAATCTTGGATAATTAAATTCATTATTGCCTCTGCACCATTAATTGTGATGTCTGCTTGCATCCTGTTTTTGTTAGTCAGGTAAACATGCACACATTTTGTTTTCAATCATATTCAGGAATAGTACATATTCCTCACTAACTGTTTTTACACAGACTCCAATATTTGTTGCATTGCATTGGTGGTTGTAGCAAAGAGCATCGTTTCATCATGTTATCTGAGGTCAGTTAAGATATGTTCATCAATGGATATCCCAGCTCCTTCCACTCTGTCAAAACCTTCAAAGACTTCTCATAATAAATACTGGGTATATGGTAAAGATGCTTGGGACAAAAAATACACCATTGTGTCTCATACTGCCCAGTGGAAAACCACTCACTGTGACCTACAGCCATTTGCACCATGATCTCTTGGTGGTAGTAACTTTCCATAAGAGGCTTTAAATACTCCTGTCTGCCAGCACCCTCCAGAGATGCTGGTGTAAGACAGTATCACACTTTAAATTAGTCAATGAAGCACATGATGAATGGGTGATTGAACTCTACGTTCTTCAGTGATTTGACTAGGGCTGTCAAACAATTCTAAAAATAATTGCAATTAATCACGAGATTAAAAAAATAAATAGTTGCAATTAATCGCACAGTTAAACAATAGAATACCATTTATTTAAATATTTTTGGATTTTTTTTTACATTTTCAAATATACTGATTTTGTATTCTTGTTGTAATTGAAGTGTAAGCTGCTCATTTTATATTTTTGATTACAAATACTTGCACTGTAAAAAAAAAAAAACAAAAAAACAAACAAAAAAAAGGAGTGGCCCGACAGGTTGCACCTCGCTGCGCTCCCCATGTTCTTCCTTGGATCCAGGGAACATCCCCTCTTGGACCATTGCTTTTTGTGCTTCTTCCTTGGCTCTGGTGAAGGGGAACAGTGCAGAAGGACACGTGCCACCAGAGGAGCACTCTGCACAGATGCCAAGGTACCCTGTGCCGATTCTGACTGGCTTGGCTTCGACGCTGGTCTGAGTGCAGCTTCCATCAGGATGAACCTTAGGCTAGCCTGTGTCCTTTTTCCAGATGAGGCTTGAACTGGTTGCAGATCTGGCAACGCTCTCACATGTGAGCTTCCCCCAGACAGTGGGAATGCAGGTCACTCACCAGCATGGGCTTGCCATAGGAGGCAGAGTTTGAAGCCTAGAGACCAGGGCATGCCCGGCCCCAGGGGCAGAGGATGTCCCTCTAAACAAACGTGAGGGTCCAACTATTTACACTACTACCAAAAGAAAAACTGAAGGGAATGAAACTTGGAAGGAAAGAAGGAAAGAAAGAACAAGAACTACTGATGAATGCCTTGCTGAGGCAAGAGAAGCTGTTTTTATAGGCAGTAAGAAGAAACAGAGGGTGTGGGGCTGGCCAGGCCCCTTATAACGGCACATGAGTGCACGACACCAGAGGGCGCTAGAGCCAGCCCAATGGATATCACTGAGGGAAAAAATCTCTGGCGACTGTGCATGCATTGCGCACACACCTAACATGGAATGGAAAATGAACAAGCACTCGAAGACGACCAGATCAGTTTCATTCGGGAAGTCCAACATCTAGGAAGGTAAAAATAATTTGGGTGTAGAGAAGAAAACCACCAAGATCTTATAAACTCTGCATGCTCCCAAGCACTTGACTCTTATGTGACATTCTGACATACCTAATTTCGCACAGGCCAACTTTAAATTATGATTTTCAACACATCAAGTGTTGCCAGATCTCACAATTTTATCATGAGTTTCTATTCAGGTTTTTTCCTCCCCTAAAAGCCCTCAGCTCCTGGAATCTTGTGATGAGGCAAGAGTCTCTGCTTTCATTTAAGAAAGTAAGTTTCTGGCTCTCCTGGTTACAGAGAAAGGTTTGAAAGCATGACCCCAGGATAACCTAAAAGCTCAAAATCCAAAAGGCCAATATAAAAAGAAACTCAATTTAAAAAGTTATGATTTTGGAGGGCCTGAACTCATGGACTTTTGATGTTAGTGATACTGGATCTCATTCTGTGCACTAAAAATGCAGTGACCTTTCATATAAACTCTCCATTTAAAATCTCAAATAAGCTGTTTTGTAAATAGGGTGTCATCAAAACAAGAGAATTTTTAAAACTATGCGCAACAAATCTTTTTCATGCCCCATATCTTTAAAAGGTTACCTGGACAACAATTTTAAACAAAATCTGAGACTGTTCTGGTGATAGACCAAAGAGGAGGGATGCAAAGTTAGGCTCACAATGGATAATGAGACTCACGTTAACAGTGGTGACCACTTTTCCATAAATTTATTTATATGGCTTTCAAGTTCTTTTCCACAGCCTTAACACTATTTCCTCATATTAATTTTCAAATAATTGCTGTGGCTTTTTTAAAATTTAGTATTTCCTTGCTGCTTGCTGTGCTTGTTCTTAGGAGTGGTTATAAGTCACTGCTGACCTCAGAGAATGATAAGATAGTCATTTACTCCTTTAATAGAAATGCAAAGTAGTGCTTATATGAAACATAATTAAGACATTATGTCACACCTGAACGTTAACCTTTGCTTTATTATTTTTAAATCAATGCCATTCCCACGTGTTTGCAGAGTTTAATGCTTCCATGTTCCAGAATGTCCTATACATTGCTAGCACGCAGCTCAACTTGCTACTAATATTTCAGACTGATTTTATTTAAAATAGCAACACTAAGGGTCATAATATAAAACAATGGACATTAAGTTATTTATATTCGGTGGTCTGTGTATTTGTGCAGAGTAGTCTATACTTCTGATCTAGATGAGCAAAGTGACATTCAAGACTAATTCTTTCTTAAAAAGGCATTGAATAAACTGATTCAACATTTTGTTTGAGAGATTTTTATAGTAAGGCATTTTAACCAATAAGATTTTAGGATGCAAATTTAAGACAAGAATGAGGAAAGGAGAAAACAGGAAGAGGGTTAAATGGCAGTTGAAGGGAACACAGGAACATGAGGACAGTGGCTGATTTGCTACTGATGTCAACCCACTGGGGCCATATAAGGCAGGCTATGATTTAATCATAGGTGTTTTTAGTAAAAGTCATGGACAGGTCACAGACCATGAGTTTTTATTTCTTGCCTGTGACCCGTCCATGACTTACACCATAAATACCCCCGATTGAATTTTAGGGTGGGTGCTCCGGGGGGGGGGGGGGGGGGGGGGGAAGGAATTCCAGTGGGCCAGTGGCCACCACGGGGACCAGCAGCTGCCCTGGGACCGCTGCTCGGGCAGTCCCCAAGGCCAGCTGCCCAGAGCCACCAGAGCAGCAGCAGCCAGTGTGGCTGGCCCTGGGGCCACCTGTTTGGGCAGCCCTGGGATCAGCCACACTGGCCGCTGCAGTAGTCACAAAGCCCTACATATAAGATATTCATAAAGTGATCTTGGGCTTCAAAAGGTTGGAGACCACTAATTTACACGTTTAGAAGATTACACTGGAGAGACTGGCATTATCTGAAAGGGGGCAGGAGAGCTTTATCCCAGAGTCCCAATATCTCTTTGCTCTATGGATTTTCCCTGTGCTGTTACTTCAGCTTTCCCAGTAGTGGTACCTTAGTGCCCAGGAGAGCCAAGCTAGCAGTGCCATGTGTAGCCTTCTAAGCATCAATATCCAAGTTACATTTAGCAAGCCATGGAGTCGATGAAGAGCAATGACAGACTGGCCAAGTAATTAGCCAATGAAAACTCTGACATGCGACTGGTATCTCATACCACCAAGTCATTCAAACCAATAAAATTGTTACAGACAAATTAGGTACAGAGGAAGGGTGGCAGTTGGATGGGTCACTGCCATGACTGTGGATTCACAGCTAAAGGTCTGTGCACAGTCAATATGAATAGCTTTGTATCTGATATGTTTAGAATACTATAATAATCAAATCTACGTTACTGTATGGTAGTGGTCTCCAACCTTTTTACACACAAGATCACTTTTTGAATTTAAGATCAACCCAGAATCTACCTCTTCCCTTCCCCGAGGCCCCACCCCACTCACTAGTGTGATTTGTGGTTTATAGATCCAAAATCCTTCAGGGATTGTCACAAATCAGTGTAACATTCTCAACTGCGGGGTGTGCATTCGCTGAGCCTGGGGCAGGGGGTTGGGGGGGCAGGAGTGAGGAGTGCAAGCTCTGGGAGGGAGTTTGGGTGCAGGAGGGGGCTCCGGGCTGGGGCAGGGAGTTGGGGTGGAGGACAGGGCGCGAGGCGCAGGCTCCGGCCGGGAGCTGCTTACCACAGGTGGCTCCTGGTCAGCGGCGCAGCAGAGCTCAGGCAGGCTGCCTGCCTGCCCTGGACCCACGCCACTCCCAGAAGCATCTGGGCTGCTGGCATGCTGGCACATCTCTGAGGCCCCTGGGGGGGGGGGGGGGGGGGGAGGGAGGAGAGGAGGCAGCGTGTCTCCGTGCACTGCCCACGCCCGCAAGCACCATCTCTGCAGCTCCCATTGGCCAGGAACTGGCCAATGGGAGCTGCGGGGACAGTGCAGCATGCGGCAGCGCCATCCCCCGCGCTTCCCCTCCCCCCGAGGGCCGCAGAGCCAGCCGCTTCCGGGAGCAGCGTGGGACCAGGGCGGGCAGGCAGCCTGCCTTAGCTCTGCTGCACCCCCGGACTTTTAGCAGTTCGGAGATCACAATCGACTGGCAGAGGCTCCAGGATTGACCAGTCGATCGTGATCAACGGGTTGGTGACCACTGCTGTATGGGGATAGCAGTAGTCAACTGGTCAATTTAAGATCTCAATGTAAAACTCATGCAGTCCAGCCTTCCTTCCTTCCTCCCTTCCTGTTTTAGCCATCACTGAGTATAAAATAATAAAATTTCATCTCAGTCTCCCCACTAAATTGAGGGCTAGTTAGAAAGCTAAAGAAAAAAAACGGAATCTGAAAATTCTGATATATTAATGATACAAATGTAATTAGAAAATGTGTACATTGTCATCAACACTATGTGGAAAATCAAATATTGATGGAAAGCCTAAATCATTTGACACTAGCAGTATACGATCCAATGTCAGAATGTAAACCCATTCTGCTCTCACTTTTATACAAAGTGGCAAAGTTTTGCATGTTTCTTTCACTTGGACCTTGCTGGTGAATATACCCTGTATTCCATTTGAATACTCTAGAATCTGAACACTTCCCTGTGATTGCTCTTGGAGTAAGTGCAACCACAAAAGTGTTCTTAGGTGTGTTAAAATCAGAAACCACTCCCACCACAGAAAAGGATATAGTAAAAACGATGGATTAAACCCAGATATATCAGGCTGCTGAGCATTCTAGATTTAAAGTAGGAAATCACTTATTGTCCTGTTTGACACATCCAATTGGATAAAAGCACTAAGAACTTGCAAAAATTTGATTTGTTTAGTTATGTAGGGAGGGAAATGACCTAATTTTTCTGATATAAATTTCACAGACAAGTTACTCCAAAGTGCACTTGTATGAATAAAAACTACTTACCCAAAAAGAGCTTAGAAAAGCATTTCAGAAAGAAAAATAAGCCATAATGTTGAATACTTCAGTCACTAAAATAGAAAACAGCTGAAAATTCTCAGTGAGGTAGCGTCTGCAGCATGAAAGCCTGTTTTTAAATGTGCATATGTAAATTAATTTCACATTTTGTAATGGATATAAGTTTATGGAGTAGGCATATAAGAATACATTTTATCAATTCTATCACTGAAATTAGAGGGTTTGTTTTTTTTTAAACTACTACACTTCTACACTTTAAACTAATGAGAAGTGAGTCACAAGTGAAGTGAGTTTGCCTCTCTATGGTACACTGCTTTGGTCCGGCAGTTTTTTCTCTGCTCAAAGGTTAGATTCACTATTGCAACATAGCATTCCTGTTGTACTTTTCCCATTTCCCTTCCACTCCTACAGAACAGCCACCTCTGTAGGGGGAAGTTTTGCACACAGACTTTCAACAGCTATAACAGCATGTAGATTTAGTATTGAGGGACAGCTTTAAAGAGGTGTATGAATCAAATTACTATTCCATTCCAAAAAAATATTAGTAGGATGTAAAGGTTGTGTATCTAAGGGGACACTCAATCTGAAAGTCACGTTTGTCTGAAAATCTGGCACAATGGAGCCTTGATCCCTGACTAGAGGTGGTAGGCTTTCCTGTAATATTATAAGCTCAGTTAATTATAACACTTAAGTGTAAAAAGTAAACAAATTGAAAGTGAACCTTTCCATTTTAATGACCTTGACAGCACTGTGCTCAGTTACTCTGTCCACTACCATAATACCACTCATACCCGCAGTGGACATCTACCCCAAGTACCTGCACCATGCTCTCTTGGGCCCAATGTGGAGCTATGATAATTTTAACTTTTTTGGTCTTTCTATTTTCCTTGAACATTCCATCAGAGCCAGAGGTAGAAAGGAACAGGTCCACAGAATTGACACACTCATAGTTCCATTACCTGCTGAAGGACATAGCTTTACAGATTTCTATGGTGGACAAATTTTACAGATGGGCCTGTTGGGTTATTAAAAGGCAAAGATGATCATAGAATCACAGGACTGGAAGGGACCTCAAAAGGTCATCTAGACCAGTCCCCTGCCCTCAAAGCAGGACTAAGTATTATCTAGACCACCCCTGACAGGTGTTTGTCTAACCTGCTCTTAAAAATCTACAATGATGGGACAACCTCCCTAGGCAATTTATTCCAGTGGTTAACCATCTTGACAGTTAGGAAGTTTTTCCTAATGTCCAACCTAAGCCGCCCTTGCTGCAATTTAAGCCCACTGCTTCTTGTCCTATCCTTAGTGTTTAAAGAGAACAATTTTTCTCCCTCCTCCTTGTGACAACCTTTTATGTACTTAAACTGTGTGCCCTCCCACCCCCTAGTCTTCTCTTCTCCAGACTAAACAAACCCATTTTTTTCACTCTTCCTTCACGTTTTCTTGACCTTTAATCATTTTTGTTGCTCTTCTCTGGATTTTCTCCAATTTGTCCACATCTTTCCTGAAAATGTGGCACCCAGAAATGGACACAATATTCCAGCTGAGGCCTAATCAGCGGAGTCATTCTTCCAGATAGATTCTCTGCCAACTGAGCTATTCTGCCTATATGTATTTCAGGGAAGTTGAACAAGAGCTCAAGAGTGCGATTATATATGATAAACCCATCTGAACAGACTCGTGCAGTATTTGCTTGTTATCCCCTGACAATTTACAAAGGCAACACTTGTGTGAGCCATTCTTCAGAGACCTGTTAATAAATGCCAGCAGGACCAATCTGCTTTCAATTCAAGAAATATCCTTTTAAATCAGGCCTGCACAACATGTGGCCCGGGGGCCGCATGCGGCCCGCGTGGGCTCACTGTGCGGCCCGCGGGGGCGTGAGTAGGTGGGCTCACTGTGCGGCCCAAAATCTGGGACTGTGTCCCAATGCTGCAAAGAGGGGTTCCCAAAGGAAGGTGCTTGCTTCTAACCCCCGAGGCCGTCAGTATGTCTGCTCTTCTCTAGTCAGCCCACTTGACAAGGGCAATTGAATACAAAGTGGGGGGAAGATCTTATTCTACTTCTAGCAAAAAGACATTTTTCTTTTACCTTAATTATACTACCTTAGGGGCCTGCTATCTAACATATTACCAAGGTTCAATACAAAGTCATATAAAAGTTATACCAAAATGCATAATGCAGAGATTTATCTACAGCTGCGTTGATTGACTGTTGTGTGCAGTAATATAGTGATCCCTGGTGGTGTGAAGAGGGGTGTGATGGTGGAGCCGAGCGGGGAAGGGGCGGGTCCTATTTTACTGCTGTGATCTGGTCACCCTATGCGCGCTGTTTCTTTCCCCCTCTACAGGCTTCCACACCCCAGCGCTGGGGAAGGAGGGGTTGTTTCTGCGGGGTGGGTGGCGCGGGGGGGTTCCGCAGGGCCGGGGGGTTTCGGCCCTCAATTGTTTTCTTTGGAGTAATATGGCCCTCGCCACTTTACGAGTTGTGCAGGCCTGTTTTAAATATTGTTTTGCATGGGATTCTCTGTGGACGTCACCTCCCCAAACTACAAAACTTGAATGTGCTTTCTTGCATAGCCACTAACCCAAAGACTTTCACTTTAGAGGTGATTAGGATCTGTGTATCCAACTTAAATTAAATTCCTAAAGACAGGATGAAATACTGACCATGTGTTTTTCTGCATTTTATTGAAATAGTTTGGTCCTTGATTAACTTAATTTTGTAGAATGTTTTGCATTCTCTGAGATATGGAGAAAGGATATTTTTCTCATCTCTTCCTCCAAAAAATAGTTCTAGCCCTGTTCACAAAAGCATATCTTCACACTATGAGCATAAAAACAACTGAGTATTTAAATCCATTTCTAAAAACAAATACATGTAAAAGGTAATAGATTGGTAGTTTCAATGGAATTCACTTTTATATTCATCTCTGGATCTAAAGCCACTCTAATCAATAGTGTGAATATCCCTACAGTTTTAATTGTTACAGATTTAGTCCCAAATGAGCAGATCCAGAGTCTTGAGAGTATATCTTCTTAAAACATTTATTTTCTGGCCATTTAAGACTGTTTCTGGAAGAACATATATTAATACTGTTCTTCAACCCCATGATCACTTATAGCCCCACCCAAATCCTTGCCCTTAACTATGCTCCCTACCACTGTGCTTATAAACAAGGTTACGAATTAATCACGGGTATTTTTAGTAAAAGTAATGGACAGGTCATGGGCAAGAAACAAAAAATCATGCCCGTAACCTGTCCATAACTTATACCAGAGGTTCTCAAACTGTGGTCCTTGGACCATCAGTGGTCTGCGAGCTCCATTCAGGTGGTCCGTGGATAGTTCCTCTAAGGTGCATGCCTGGGCGGCCGCACACTAGACAATGAAAGGCCATCCACCTAATTAGTGGAGCCATGCAGGCGTGGCTCCACTAATTAGGTGCCCGGACCCTGGAGAAGATGCACAAGTAAGGTGAGGTGGTGGCCTTGGGGGGAATAAGGGGGAGGGGCAGTGGGGTGAGAAGAGGGGTGGGGGGAATTTGGAATGTGTAGGGCTGCAGCGGCCAGAGAAAGAGGTGGTGACTTTCCCCAGCTCCAGAGCTGCCAGGGAGAGACGGCCCTCCTTCCCAGCCTCAGCTCTGTGGCTGCTGTGGTGGGGGAGAGAGGAAGAGACTGCCCTCTTTCCCAGACCCAGCTCAGGGGCCGTCGCAGCGGGGAAGAGAGAGCACATTCATCGCATTAGAAAGGTAAGACTACTCATATTAAAATATGAGTTGTGTACTTTTATTTGTAGAACAAAAAAAAATTATTCTTAAGGTTTTTTTTTAATATAGCGCTTTTATCGAAAGCGCTTTACAATAGTTAGCTAACAGCACAAACAACATTTGGAAAGATCCTCAGCAATTTTCAAGTGGTCCGTGGAAAAAAAAAAAAAAAAAAAAAAAAGTTTGAGAACCACTGACTTATACCATAAATATCCCTGATTGAATTGGGGGGTGGGGGTGAAAGATGACTCGGGGGACCCAGGTGCCGGGGGGGGGGAGGCACTCTGGTCACCGCCAGGGGCCCGCCATCACCGCTCCGGCTGCTGCCGGGGGGGAGAAGCCCTGGAGCGGGCTCTGCCGCTCCATCTACCCTGGGACTGCTGCCAGGAGCCACTGAGCTGAGGCTGCTCCCGCCACTCCCGGAACCACTGCTCAGGTCCCTGGGGCCAGTCGCACTGGCCGCTGCTCCGGCAGTCCACAGGGCCAGCTGCCAGAAGCCGCCAAAACAGCAGTTGGTGTGGCTGGCTGCGGGACTGCCTGAGCCGCTGGCCCCAGGGACAGCTGCTTGGGCGGCCCCAGGGACAGCCACGCTGGCAGCTGCAGAAATCACGGAGCCCTACTTATAAATATGGAAACTTATACATACAGATGGGGATAATATATATCAATACTGAAGAAGACTAGACCTGTGACTATAAATATTACAAAACTGGAACATTCCTCACAAAAAAGCACACTTAGTTAAGTTTGAGTTAAGTCATTGGGTGACTGGGCAACAAAATATCAGATGGAATTCAATATTGATAAATGCAAAGTAATGCATATTGGAAAACAATCCCAACTATACACACAAAATGATGGGGTCTAAATTAGCTGTTACCACTCGAGAAAGAGAACAGAGTCATTGTGGATAGTTCTCTGAAAACATCCACTCACTCACTGTGCAGCAACAGTCAAAAAAGCTAACAAATTTTGGGAATCAGTAGGAAAGGGACAGATAAAACAGAAAATATATTGCCTCTACATAAATCTATGGTACGCCCACATCTTGTATACTGTATGCAGATCTGGTTGCCCCATCTCATAAAAGATATATTGGAATTGGAAAGGTACAGAAAAGGGCAACAAAAATTATTAGGGGTATGGAACAGCTTCCATATGAGGAGAGATTTACAAGACTGGGACTTTTCAGCTTGGAAAAGAGACAACTAAACTAAACAAAAACTAGGGGTCACCAAAATAAATTAATAGACAGCAGGTTTAAAACAAACAAAAGGAAGTATTTCTTCACACAACAGAGTCAACCTATGGAACTCTTTGCCAGAAGATGCTGTGAAGGCCAAGATTATAACAGGTTTTTAAAAAGAATTAGATCAGTTCATGGAGGATAGGTCCATCAATGGCTATTAGCCAGGATTGGCAGGGATGCAAAACTATGCTCTGAAGTGTCCCAAGCCTCTGTTTGCCAGAAGCTGGGAATGGATCACTTGATTACCTGTTCTGTTCATTCTCTCTGAAGCACCTGGCATTGGCCACAGGATACTGGATTGGATTGACCATTGGTCTGACCCAGTTTGGCTGTTCTTATGAAAGGTTACTGGACTACATTTCTCACCAAAGCAATCCGTAGATTAACCAATAATGTTAAGTCATTCAACATCCCATCTCCATTCTATTTATCTGTTCCCCTTCTCAGTCTCAAACTGCCTCCTTTCCCTTACCCACAAGGGCAGGGACAGCAATGGTGGGAGCTTTAGTGTAGCTAAGGTGCCAGCTGCCACCAGTCTTTTCCTTACCATCATGTTGCCTAGACTTGCTCTGAACAAGGTGAACAGTGATAAAAGCCAACAGCAGCTTTAGGAAAAAAGACTAGTGTAGTTACAATTAACTACAGATTTAAGAATTTTAAATTTGACTACAACATTTACAAGAGGGTTCAGAGAAAGCCAAAAGTGCTCTTAAATTTTCTATTTTCCTCTATGTAGTCACAATCTTTTCTTAGTTCCCCATTCCAGAGCAAAAATGTCCGCAAAGGAAGCAGAACTCCACACTAACATTAAGTCAAAAAAGCAGAGCCTGATAGCTACATCTTACCTCTCCTCAATCTCTACATTTCATCCCCTTTACAAAGAAAAGGTAGACAAATAAACACTTTAATTGCCTTTAGTTAGCCCTTATGCTAGCAATAGGCCCATTCCCAAAATAGATATACCTTAAATAATTGTTTAGCAATAATATTTTAAAAATACTAAGCTCCATATAGCTTCAAGTTCTAAGTGTATGTTTTACTTCAGCACAGGACATCTTACAGCCTATTGTAACAACATTATGTGGATGTTCTCAGCTCTCTGCCAATTAAACTAGTAAAATAAGCCTAATCTTTTTAAGACTCTGAATCCATCATCGTAATTGTTCAGAAACCTTTTGGGCATCTCAAAACAAAAGCTGATGGCAGAGTGAGGCAGCATTATTGTCTCCACAGCATAAGTACACTTTAACACAAATGCTCGCTCTCTCTGCAACATCCACTTATGGGTTATTGAAATGGAAGGTCTTGTTTCTATTTTCACAGTGTATCAGACTGTTGGGATCTTTGGAAAAAAGTCAATTTTAAATGTTTTGTTCTCCACTGATGTTCATCAGGAAGCAGGAACACCCATTGAGATATAAACCCATACACAACAGCACGCTTTCCTGAAGTATAGTGCATTATTGAACAGTCCCCAAGAATTGTCTGACAGGATGCTCTCCTTCAACAGGGCAAGGTTATATTCCTCTAAAGAACAAACTATAGTTCCACCCACCAAACTAAACTTCAAATTTGGTTTATCTTGTTTGCTCATAATCGCATACTTCCTGCCTGTATCTGTTAAATACTGGTTACCATCCACTTTACATCCCAAAGCTAATAAACCATTTTCCATTACTGCCCATCTCAATGCATAGTGTACTTAAACATGACCAGAGCAATTTGCTACCATCATCAATAGGGCTGGTTAACTTCTGCAATTAGAATTCAACTTCTCATCTTAAATCTGAATTTAAATATGAACTCCATTATACACCAGTGGAGCCAAGGGCAACCTACATGCACAAGTAGTATTTTAACTCAGTCATTTTTCAAATAGGACCACCAAAACAATTCAATTCTACAAGTTAGTTACAGCATAGATCAGGAAAACATGGTTTTGATAAAGCTCCAGCAACACTACATGATGTAAAGCAGTGGTTCTCAAAGTCAGTCCACCACTTGTTCAGGGAAAGCCCCAGGAAGGCCACGCCGGTTTGTTTACTTGCCGCGTCCGCCGCTCCAGGGCAATGGGGGCTGCGGGAAGCAGTGCAGGCCGAGGGATGTGCTGGCTGCCCTTCCTGCAGCCCCCATTGGCCTGGAGCGGCGAACTGCGGCCAGTGGGAGCCGCCATCGGCCGAACCTGCAGACACGGCAGGTAAACAAACCAGCCCGGCCGGCCCAGGGCTTTCCCAGAACAAGCGACAGACCAGCTTTGAGAACCACTGATGTAAAGGATCGTTTATTTGCTTACCTTTTTGTCAGAGGATATTCATTTACTGTTGCATTGTTTTTAATCTTTGGGAACACATGTCCAGAGAAAGATAGGTGCATCTTACAATTCTATGAAACAAACATCTGCCACTACAACTGAAGATCCTACCTTGTAGCATAAAACTTATGACATGTGAGAAGCTATTCATGCTGGTGCAACATGTAGCGATCACAGAAGCAGTTTCACTTTGAGTTAATCCAGATGCCCAACAGACTAGAAGTTAGGTATAAAAGCTAGAATGTCTCCTAACCTCTTACAATATCTTATCAGAACTTTGAATCATGCGTGTGCTCTTTACGACAGCCCTTCCCTTCTAGTCTAAGGCTAAAGCACAGCATTTAACATAGAAACGCTTAACAAATAGCCGACATGCACATGCTTCAGAAGCCTCAGTATTTGGGGATACTATATATTACAGTTTTAAAGTAGCAGAAAACATCTGAACTATTTACCTGCACAATGCCCTGTGTCTCTGAAAGAAGCCTTTAAAATGTCATTTTCCTTTCTGTGTACTGGCATGTAATCCTTCGGTGTCCAACACCTTAGAAGCTGGCCAGTTTCTAGAGATTACTGTGGAGCTATTTAGGGTATGTCTATACTGCAATAAAAGATCCATTGCAACAAAAAGACTGACTGGGGTTCACGGGCTAGTATGAGATAAAGGCACAAACTCTTACCTTAACTGGAAAGCTGCATTTTCCAGTGCGAACCCCTTCTTCATCTGTCTGCCATTGGTGCGGCCTACTAGCCTCTGGGACGTAAACATCTTTCTTTCTCCTAAAACTCTGCCGTAATTTGTTCATTTCTCAGTTTTCACGTCCTAGAGAAGAAAAATGTATTTCAGCAGGTATCAAAATTAAAGTTCTTCCAGTTTAGGCCCACCAATATCACTATATGTTATTATGTGGAGAATTTGTGCTTCTACAGAAATAGATGGAAGTCTCTCAAAGGAAAGTGGCTTAGTAAACAAGGAGTCAGCTAGAGTTGGGATCTGAGAAGGCTCTGCTTGTAGAAGGGCATTATGCTCAACTAGCCAACAGCAACATCAGATGGGGTAAAGTAATGGTAATCTAGAAGGAACAAGCTTGACAGCCCTCTTCCATCCTGAAATTTCTAGACACTTCCAAAATGAAGTCTCTCTTTTGACCAGGAGATTTTAGAATGCAAACAAAACCAAACCAGGCAAGCTAGGTGACACTTGCACATGCCTCTTTAGATCAAGGGGTGGCCCCCAGGAAGCATGGGGATTGGGCATCCAAATATGTGATCTGAGGGGCTTTGAAAGCTCATTTCAAAAGCAATTTCAAAACCATATTAAACTTATATGGAGAAAATTTCACAGTGGACATTTTTGCTTTCCTAGTAAAACTATTAGACATTGAACTACATGGAAAGTGATTCACTTTTGTCTGTGTTTACAATTCCTGACATTTAAACAGCTTAAAATCCTCAAAAAATACAGCTATCATAACTGAACACAGACAGGGATTAAAAGTTAAAGAAACTTGCTGCCAACCTCGCTCCTAGTTTTCAGCAGAAATGTTAACCTCTTTCCATCTGCCATCACTAAAGCACTCTGGCCATTCCAAATGACAAAAGGTCTGAGTTTTGTCATTAACTCCCCCCACAAGCTTTGTGCAACTGTCACTTTTTGTTATAAATTAATATGATAATTGAGCAAAGCAGTTGTCTATTGTTTTATATGGGTGTGGTGATATTAATGAACCCAAAGGAAATGAAATTTTGGATTGCCAGTTGGTTTGTTTCCCTAGCATTCTTTATTTAGGAGGGAGGGCTAGCTCAGTGGTTTGAGCATTGGCCTGCTAAACCCAGGGTTGTGAGTTCAATCCTTGAGGGGGCCATTTAGGGATCTGGGGCAAAAATCTGTCAGAGGACAGTACTTGGTCCTGCTAGTGAAGGCAGGGGACTGGACTTGATGACCTTTCAAGGTCCTTCCAGTTCTAGGAGATTGCCATATCTCCATTTATTAAATTAAATTTTCCTATAGCCTATTTTAAAAAGTGACACCATCAAAATCATCAGTTAAAGCTATCTTTACTTTTTTATCTTTATGATTCTAGAAACAAGGTATCAAGCAGAATGCTTGTTCCTGGAATAGGGAATGCCTCATACTTCAATCTCATTGGAAGATTTAAGAAGCAATATAGATAAATTCCCAAGCCTGACTTCCTTCCTCATACCACCAGTCTCTCTCTGCAACAATGACACTGTTTCCTAGTTTCGCCCTAGAAGATGAACCCTGAATCTGCAAAAAGAAGAAAGAACACTCAGAGAATGAAAATGGGGGCAGGAGGGAAAGGAAAGAACACAAGCATGGAACTGAAATTTCCATAGCTGGTTAATGCTAGCATTGCCAACTCTCAGGAATTTATCACAAGTCAGAACTTTGCCCCCTGCAGCAGGTGCTTGCAAAATGATGCAGAGACTTCCGGCCATCATGCAATTTGGGAGCAGAAGCCCGCACTCACCTTTTCCCTAGGAGCAACTCCCATTCCCTTCTCCCCAGCCCCGGCAAGTACCTACTGCTTCCATGATCCCTTCCTTCCTCCCCACTTGCCCACAGCCAATCCTGACTCCTTCTCACCACTCCCCAGACCTAGCAGGTATGTGCTACCCAGGCCTACTTTTGACTCCCCAACATTGCTCCACACCCTCCTTGTTCCCAGCTCCTGCTTCTGATCACTTCCTTCCCACTGACGCAGTCCAGGCACTGGCAGCTCCCTGCAATCTGGCCCCCTCACATACCTTCCCTCCCCCTGCCCTAATGTCTCACCACTTGCATGCTGGGCTGGTACTTACTATCCAAACCAAACCAAACCCTCCGCACTCTGGGCTTTTCAGGTGATACCTGCTGTCCTGAGCCTTTCCTGCAGCCATTGGCCCTCCCCACCCCCAAAGTACTTCTGTCCCCTAATCCTTGTCTCTCCCACTGCTCCATCCTCTAAACTGCTCCTGCGATACTCCCAGCCTGGGAAACTTCTTGGGGGCGGGGTAGTTAATGGTCTTGATCCCCCTGCAGGCTTCTGGGGTTACCTGTGCCTCCATCTTTTCCTTGGGGCCACCAAGGAAGCAGTGTCCCCCCAATCCAAAGGAGGCACCATTGGAGAGGGGCCCCTCCCGTCCTACAGGCTGGCACAGCTGGCTTTCACTTTTAACCAGCTGAGTACTACAAAGCTTTGCCTCCAGGAGGGTGAGGAATTATTCCCTGGGGAGAGGGGTAGCCCAAATATGGGCAGGGAAGCCACCTGTCACTGAGAAAAAGCTCCCCTTGGTATCAACCTTCAAGCCCTCTTCCAGCCGCACATAGGGGTCAACTGTGGGATGTGACAATTTGGGGAATTTGTTTAAGTGTTTCTTATGAATTCTGGTTTATTCTTATGAAATTGCTATATCATGGAATGACTGTGTAAACAGAGTCAGCCCTATGCTGTCAGGCATAACCTTGACGGCTCCATTTAAGTGGGAGCACCAGGGAAGGCTGAAGACTAGGGAAACCAGCCAGGTGTGCCGGAACGGGGGGGGGGGGGGGGGGGGGGGGGGGGGGGAAGAGAGAGAGGGAGAGAGAGGGGAGTGGGGCGCGAAGAGAGCGCGGGGCTGAGGGCCATGGCCCCATCATTTTTTACTTGCCTTAAGGGCAAGTGACTGGGAGAGGGGGCAGAGAGGAGCGACCGGGGCAGGCCTCAGGGGAAGAGGCAGCATGAGGGTGGGACAATGGTTTGGGCATTTGTTCCCCCCCCAAAAAACATCTCTATGGAGCTTCCAGCACTCCTGAAACCAGTCCCACAAAATTGATCTGCAGGGTGGGGGTTTGGAGCAGGGAATTTCCTCAGGAAGCAGAACAAATAGGTCTTAAAAGCAACAGAGCCTGAGGGTACATCTACACTGCAAACACACACAAATTCACAACACCTCGCAGCAACGAGTCTCAGAGCCCAGGTCAACTGATTTGGGCTTGCGTGGCTCACGCTATGAGGCTAAAAACAGTAGTGTAGATGTTCCACTTGGCTGGAGCCCAGTGTCCGAGACCCACCCCCATACTGCTGTATACATAGCTATTTTTAGAGCACGAGCCCTGCTGATCCAAGTCTGTCAACCAGGTGGAGAGAGATACTTCTGTGGGCTGTGTAGACACACACACACAGATAAAAGGAAACTTAAGCCAGAGACAGGAACAGGGATCCTGTTTAACTATGGGACCAGTTGAGGAAGAATTAAACTAGCTGCACTGAAGAGAGACCCACCATGATTCAGAGGGGAAGCCATGTATAGAAAGGGTGATGCTGGACTCCTCAGATGACTCTGACCTAAGCCCAAAGAATGCTTGAGTGGGGAAGAAACTAAGGGGAAAAAAATCTATAGGTGTTTTGTCTAGGTAGGTATATATCTTGTTCTAGCTGAAGTAAAGAGTGATTGGGTTTTGAAATCCTTACATAACATGTGTCTGCTTTCACTGTCATATGTCCCTGAAGAGATGAACTATAAATCCAGAACACTCAAGGTTGGAACTCTAGAAAAGGGTGTGCCTAAGCTACTAGAAAATCTGGTGGGTCTGCATTCGTTCTTGAGGTCTAAGACAGCTGGGACATGAGGTCCAATTTCTGTATAGAGGTAACAGAACCTGTGCCCAGGAAATGTGTTAATCAGGTCATGGAAAGAGTGCTGCTCCCTATTCAAACCAAGGAAACTTAAGAGCACAAGGGTCCAGTGTGGTGGGACCCAAATACAGCAATCTGGTGACTATCCAGCTAGTGAAGCTTTACCAGGGATGTGTAATAGGGATGGGAGGTAATCCCTTCCTCCTCTCAGTGGGGAGGTAAAAAAAAAAAGGGGGGGGGGGGGAGGGTAAAATCCTCCTTCATCTGCTGTATGTCTTGTGGGGGCAAGGGAGTTCTGCTCCCTACTCACTCTATCCCACTACCTTGGGGGGTAATTCCGATTCCTGCATCCACCGCTGCCCTAGGGGGAAGCACATTGTTATGGGGAGAACATAAGAATGGCCCTCCTGGGTCAGACCAAAGGTTCATCTAGCCCAGTATTCTGTCTTCCGACAATGGTCAATACCAGGTGCCACAGAGGGAATGAACAGAACAGGTAATCATCAAGTGATCCATTCCTGGTCGCCCATTCCCAGTTTCTGGCAAACAGAGGCTTAGGGATACCATCCCTGTCCATCCTGGCTAATAACCAATGATGGACCTAGCCTCCATGAACTTTTCTAGTTCTTTTTTGAACCCTGTTATAGTCTTGACCTTCACAACATCCTCTGGCAAGGAGTTCCACAGGTTTATTGTGCGTTGTGTGAAGAAATACTTCCTTTTGTTTTAAGCCTGCTGCCTATTAATTTCATTTGGTGATCCCTAGGTCTTGTGTTGTGAGAAGGAGTAAATAACACTTCCTTATTTACTTTTTCCACACCAGTCATGATTTTATAGACCTCTATCATATCCCCCCTTAGTCATCCCTTTTCCAAGCTAAAAAGTCCCAGTCTTATTAATGTCTCCTCATGTCAGCCGTTCCATCCCCCTAATAATTTTTGTTGCCCTTTCCTGAACCCTTTCCAATTCCAATATATCTTTTTTGAGATGGGGCGACCACATCTGCACACAGTATTCAAGATGTGGGCGTACCATGGATTTATACAGAGGCAATATGATATTTTCTGTCTTCTTATCTATCCCTTTTGTAATGATTCCCAACATTTTGTTCGCTTTTTTGACTGCAACTGCACGTTGAGTGGATGTTTTCAGAGAACTATCCACAATGACTCCAAGATCTCCTTTTTGAGTGGTAAGAGCCAATTGAGACCCCATCATTTTATATGTATAGTTGGGATTATGTTTTCCAATGGAGGGATTTCAATGTATCGTCTCTGCAATTCGTGATTCCTCACCCGGCACCTACTTGAAACAATGTTGTCTTCATTGCTCTTTCCTCTCCCAAAAGTCTCCTTAATTTTAATAAATATGCAAGAGTTAGAAGTATTGTGCTCATCAAACACATTGGGAGTAAGCAAGGAGAGTTCAAAAACCAGGTCAAAAGTGATTTAATCATTAAAGAATTTCATGATGCGGGGGTTGATTTGATTTTTGAATTTGTGATTGGCAAAACTGTAAAGCAGTTTGGTAGTAAAAAATGTTAACAGCAGAGGAAAAGTGTGAACTAGTATGTGATGTAACTAGAGCAACAAACATGGATTTGATTAGCTAAAAATAAATAGGATGTGGAAATGAGTGCGCCCTCAGCAACTGCGTGCAAAGAGATCACATTTCTTATCACAAACTCAGCTGATGCTATTGACAAAGTTAATCATTCCAAACAAGTAATTCCTCCACATTCTTGAAGTCTTAACTAGGTAAGTTCAAAGTTCTTTGAATAATAAAAGAATGCTGAGCGTGCAAAGCAAACTGCAGAACAGTTCTAAAGAGGATAGTAGAGTAACATTAAGTTAGAATTTTGCTTTACACATGAAAACCCCCTTTAAGATAAAAAACATGCAGATTTTAAGAATTCCAGTCTCAAGAGCCTTAGGGAATATGAATTTCTACAGGACCTTAGCACTTAACGCCCACAGGGTATGTCTAAACTTCAATATCAGACCTGCAGCCAGCCCAGGTCAGCAGACTCAGGCTCATGGTGCTCAGGCTGTGGGGCTATAAAATTCCATTGTAGACATTCAGGTTTAGGCTGAAGCCCTGGGACCCTCCCCACTCCCTTGTGAGGTCTCGGGGCCTAGGCTCTGGCCCAAACCCAAACATCTACATTACAGTTTTATAGCCCTGCAGCCCAAGCCCGACTCAGCTGATCCAGGCCAGCTTTGGCTGTGCCGTGAGTCTTTTACTGCAGTGTAGAGGTTGGTCTCCTCTGAAAAGCAGCCTTCTATTTTGTCTAGGGATTATTTTGTACTAAGAGGCAGAGTTAACCAATAACCATAGGAGGGGGATGGTTGAAAGTTTTCCATGTCAACTGTTGCTAGAAGATTAGTTCAAAACCCAAACAATTTTTCGTGAAAGTGTCTTTCTGTAGAAATTTTAATTTTCTGTCAGAAACCCAAATACGTCAAACCCCATTCTCTAGTTATGATCATGTGCTTTCACAACTTAGTTACAGGAATTGAAATGGACTCTCTAGCGCAATAGAAGCCATTACCTACGTAGGATTAATTTCTGTCCAACAAGTCAAAACCATTTGCCCCAACAAAGAAAAACAATGGAGAATTGAAAGAAGCAGAACTGTTATCAGAATCACCCGCCTGATTGGCAATGCATGTGTCAACCCCTTCCCATCAGATTTAAATTTATTATAGCTAACATTAAAAAATTATATAGTACACAGGTCAAGAAAAGAGTGTCTGTACATCTGGGTAAAGTGCTTAGATTTACTAAAATGTTAAGTAAGCAATTTACACTGGATGCATATCTGAGGGCTTGTCTTCACTACCCGCCAGATTGGTGGGTAGCAATCGATCGGGGATCGATTTTTCGCATCTCGTTTAGACGCGATTAATCGATCCCCGATCGCGCTCCCCGTCGGCTGGGGAAATCTACCTCATCGAAAGGCGGAAGTGGAGTCGATGTGGGAGCGGCAGCGATCGACTCGCCGCCGTCGTCACGGCCAGGTAAGTCGATTACGATACGCCGACTTCAGCTATGCTATTCACGTAGCTGAAGCTGCGTATCGTAGATCGACACCCCCCCCCCCCCCCCAGTGTAGCCCTGGGCTCAGATTCAGGAAACAGACATGGATTGCTGTCTCTGACAAAATGCTCAAATTCCTATGACACTCTTCTCTAAATGATAATCGTTTAAAAACCCTAGCATTAAAAAAAAAGGAAACTTAGCTCCCCCCCCCCCCCCCCCAGTCATTTGCAGATTCTTGGCATTTTCATATCATTGTAACATGTATCCAAGAACATTAGTGTAAACCCTCCTAGTCTAGCCCAGGCTGGTGATTTATTCTTTCTGTACCAAATAGAAGGATACAGTCATATCAATAGAATGACTTCTACTCCCTCTCAGGGACTATCACGGCTAAAAATCATCAGTTACTGATTTCTGTACTTAGCATGTTTGGTGTTTTAAATTTTCAGAGTTTCATCCAAAAATGAAATCAGCCAATTTCCACCTGCTGGAAGAAGGAAGTATCCCATTTGTCTGGGCCAGTATAGGGAACTATGGAGAAATTAAATTTTATATTGTTCAGAATTCTCTTTAAGAGCCAAGATGGAAAACTTCCAAGTTTAATGCACAAAAATATACTGCAATTTGTTACAAAATGCTGAAAGCTTTGAGGGAAGCAGAACCACTTGACTTAGGACTAATGTACTTTATAAAAATCAATCTTAACAGAGGAACTATTACAAGAGGTACAGTTCAGTGTGTAGAGGACTCTGCCCACTGCAGCAGAGGTAAGAAAAGAGGGCAGAGAAAGAAGTTATTCTTAAAAATCAAGGTGATTACCCCATAAAATAAATACAGACCAGCTCCCCACTAAATCCTAAGTTTCTACAAACTAACCAGAGGTTAAGTTCAAAAGTCATCCAAGATGATGAGCCAATTTAAAAATTCTTTATTTAATTTTATTTTGTGCACTTGGTGTATAGTCAGTTTCACTGTTCTGTATTGTCAGTTAGCCTGCAAGTTTCCCCTTTGCGTAGGTCTTTCACACAGCAACAGAGAAGAGGAAAAATCTCCAAAGGCAACTATAAAAATGAAAAAGTTGGCAGAGGGACTCTGGCAGATCTGGTGTGGGCACCTGAAACTACTTTTAAACTTTAGTAGAGTTTAAATAAGCAGCAGTACAAGTTTCCTCATTCAGAGAGCAACTAGTTAAATTCTCAGTCTGAAGGACTACACAGCCAACCACAACTCTGATGAAGATTTAATCTTATTAATTCTAACCTGAACCAGTCACGCCACATACAAATAGACAGCACTTTTTCCACTTGGACTGGAAAGGGATATGATCCATTTTAGACCAAGCCTTGGATCATGGGTAAGGTTTGTGAAACTGTTCAGGGTGCTTGGTACCACCTGTTGCCACACCCATGATTAAACAAATACTGAGTGTTTTCCAGCTCCATTTGATCAAAAGACAAACAGGTCATATAAGGGCACAAAGCACCAATGAAGTCTTTAGCCAACAGAAAAGTAATTAGGAAGGTCATGTGAGAGGAAGCTCCCTGTGCAATCCTCCTGTTTTGCAAGAGAACCCAGCCTTTTCAAGTATAAGCCCCTTGAAAAAAAGAGATCAGATTCACTCATCTGTCTGACTCCTAAAGTAAACAAACAAATTTCAACTAATGGAAAAAACAAGGTTTAAAAAACAGTTTTTGTTGAAAGCAGTCTTCTAGAACTGCATTACTAGTCTAGCCTCCACATTACATTGCAAGTCAGTGCACATTTTATGATAGGTCTCTCTTTAAAGCAAGTCAAGAAAAAAACCCTGCAGTTTTGGCTACACCTATTTTAAGTCATGCCCATGCCCAGTAAATAAATAATGCAGCTGCCACTTACCAATGGATCTTTTTTGATAGCTAAATTAACATACACCATCTCTAGCAGAGTGACAGGTATGCTGCACAGAAATTAAAATCTAAATAAGAGTTGGAGCAACAATCATTCTCTATTATTCTGTTTATAATATGCTTTGTACTGGAGATACTTAATGTTAGGTGTAAGATAGTCAGAAGTTTGGAAATAAGTACTTTTTGCTACTTTCTTACAAAGTCATCTGACATTTCTGAGTCAAGAGGAGATGCAAACTGTTGCAATCTCACAGAGAATCTGGCAAGAGTGGTTGTACTTGTGTAACTGATTTATAAGGGAAATAAACACTTGAGACACATTCTTCTACATTGTTAGGAAGATTTGCATCCCAACATAAGCCTTGTGGTCTGTGTTTTTGCCTGAAATAAGGTGTGGCCAATATTAAGTTTAATGGAAATGATATTTTGACTCCACAAAGCTTTCACGATTTTAGTATGCAATCAATATTGCAGAATAAGTAAACGTGAAAAAATATGCATGTATTTCTGGTTTTCCAGATTTCACATTTTAATCTACAAAGAGTTTATAAGGTGAAGCAACAACCAAAGCATGCTACATAGTCTCTTGTAGAACCTAAAGTTTATTGTTGGTGCTTTAATATTAGTAGAGAATTAATTTAAAAGACTGTTCGTGACAGTATTTCTATGTTCATCAGAAACGGAAGATTTTTTGTAACAGAAGCCACTTCCGTCAAAATACTAAAGGCACAACAAAACATTTGTTTGAGCAGTGTGTGTGTGTGTGTGTGTGTATATATGTGTGTATATATACACACACACACACACACACACACACACAGTGGTCAATTTAATAATTTCAGAACTATTTGCTTTTCAATACAATTCCAGAATCTCCACAGTTTAAGGAGTTTTATTAAACTTTTTTTTCCTGTAAGACAGATATAGGCTAAAGAAAATGTTATAACCAGGTTAGAATAATAGTTTGCCTCCAGCCACATTGGATTGCTAAATTGTTTTTCCCCTCTACAAGAGCACTTAAGTCACTCTTAAACATGGTTGTGATACATGGTGGTTCTCTCTCTTTAGCTGAGTCTGTAATGGAGTTTAGTGTGGGGAAAACTGACGCTATCTTTTCCCCAGATCTACTGGAAAGTGAACCCTTATTACAATTAAATTTTATCCGCATCACTGCAATTATTCTCCAGTGCAAGAATTGTGTGAAAAACTGTCCTTGCTTTTTATACCAAAATCATTCTCTTTTTATATGCTTTTCAGTGCAGAGTTTTGTTTTGAATCAGTTTATTCTTTCTGGAGGCTTGGATACTGTAAAATCTAATTAAATCCAACTCTGTCACACTGATGGAAATGGAAGGATGCACCATATGAGCACTCACTCACTAAAGCTTAGCAGTCCTACTTAGGCATCACAGTATGACTAACCACATTATACATTACAGGAGTTTCCAACCCATTAACCCTTTCATTACCAAATTAAAATCCAATAATGTACTTACTGAAGCAAACTTTCTGTTCTAAGATGACAAAACATTTGCCCTTCTCTCTATTTTAATAGTATATTGGTTTAACAAATCTGGATCAACACTTTACTATTTCAAAGCCAAATACAAAACATACTTAAAGTACTTTTGCGTTTCATTTGGGTCAGGGAGGGACAGAAGCAGTAATGGATACACAATGAAGGGAGAAATCCTAAGTAACACTGTTTTGGTAATAGCGGGTTGCACATATTGATTTTTGGAAGAGCTATCAAAAATAAAAAAATAAAATAATAATATCAGACCTCTTGCTTCTCAGAGCTGAAGATTGCACAGGTTGCAGAACTATATTCAGATCAAAGGAATGGGGTACTCTGGTAGAATACCGCATGAGACAACTCATAAAAGATTGATGGTGGCTGTCAAGCACCCCAGACACCAACATCCACATATGAATTGTGGGAACAGGGGAAGAGTAAGTGAACTCTGTCCAGGTTGGACCTAGGTACAACTGAAGAGCCTATGCTTGAAGTCTCACTGCGAGAACACAAACAGATGGTAAAGTAACACGATTGACTGGTCTAGTCCCATTTCCTTTATGACATACCAAATAATTGACCATTACTTGAACTTTGCAAAATGCTAACAATCAATAGCAACTAAGAATACAATTATTCTTTCCTAAAATTTTAGGATTGTGTTATTCGGTTATTAAACATTAAACTAATCCAGCATTAATGGCAATGCAGTTAAAATACTGGTAGCTACCTGGCATCCTGCCCCAAAACTAGGAATGTCATACTCAGTACATCTGAATAGTCATATAAGCATCCATAGATTGTCAATCTGTAGGTGGAGCAAGGAATGGGTTGGCAGATTTAGATATGCATTCAAACTCTAATTCAGGCTCAACATTTAATATTCCATAAGTGATATTTTGAAAATGTCAGCAGTGACATGATGCAAAAAGTTACTGCAGACCTTTGTATATTAGACTGTCAGAAGAAATACAGGTTTACAAGAGACCCTTAATATTCTTCTTGCAAGATAAAGGTAGAGGATTAAATACACTGTAGATGTAACTACTTCATTTACATATTGAAGCTATTGTCCACTTGAAGCTGTGCAGAAAAAGGAGTTCAGTCAGTGAGAGAAAACCCAAAAGCTATCCAGAAATTACTATTCTGAAGCAGTCCCAAATTATCAGATTCCACTATTTTTGCAAACCCAGTGACATATGGTCCTGTATGACTCACTCCCATCTCTAAGAGAGAATTATTAGAGAAGCAATCCCCTTGCTTTATATGCTCAGCCTGAAATATACCTCAAATATTTTCCCAGACAGATAGCTAGCTATACAATGTGCTGTGGAAGCTGCCAAACCCATCAAATGTTAAAAAGTAATTTGATTTTACTTAGTAATTTATATTATTCTAAAATGGATGTAAAATCTTACCTCTGACCTTTGCTTAGCCTTTTCGGAAGCAGTAGGAGAAGTCAAAAAAGGTTGAGTGGGCAAGAACCATACATGCATTATTAAACATCTTTCCTGGGATTACGATACAGCCCCACAGGAGCTGAACAGCAAACCAATAATAAATTTTACAATAAAAATCTCCATTTGACCCACTGAAAATTTGGTCTGGTAAAAATGTCACATATGCATGAGAAACAGGAAATCAAATGCAGAGGAAAGAGTTAAGGATATCCACGAAAACGTAACATTTCCTGACTAGTTAAAAAAAGTGCCACTTTAAAATAATTACTTTTCAGAGCAGCACCGAACACACAAAAGGATAAGGGAGAACAAAGTGTGGTAACTTCTGTAATCAAAGTCTTTACTACCCCTAACTCCTTCACCTTACAAAGCCAGGGAGAACAAGCTCAATTTTATTTCATCTCATGAATCAGAATTGTTTATTAAATTTCAATTACGTAAACCCATGGAATACCTTTGAAGGCAATGGTGTTGAATAGTTGCCACAAACAGCATAATTATTATTAATGTGAAAAGGTGGAAACAACCCAGCATGAATCAAGAACCAGGTCACGTCTACACTACAAAAAGTTCTGTATGCATGGTTATAACAGTCAGGGGTGTGAAAAAACTACATAAAAGCTGACATAGCTATGCGAGCAAAACACCCACTGTAAACACCCACTATGCCAACAAAGGAGTGCTTCTGTCAGCATAACTGATGTTGTCCAGGGAACAAAACCTTTCTGTTAGCGAACTCTGCATCTATACTAAGGGACTCTACTAATATAGAACACATCGGCTTAAAGTGCAGTGGCATTAAAAAAAAAAAAAAAAATTATGTTAGGAACCATTAGGAAGTAGATAGATATGACAGAAAATCACCATAATGTTACTATACACATTTGTTGTGCACCCATACCTTGAATATGGAATGCAGTTCTTGTTGCCTCATCTCAAAAAAAAAAAAAAAAAGTTAGAACTGGAAAACGTACAGAGAAGGGCAACAAACTATTAGGGGTATGGAACAGCTTCCATATGATTAAAAAGACTGGGACTGTTCAACTTGGAAAAGATGACTAAGGGGAGATAGGATAGAGGTCTATGAATCATGAATGGTGTGGAGAAAGAATAAGGAAGTGTAATTTACTCCTTCATAACATGAACGAGTCATATAATAACTAATGAAATTAATAGGCAGCAGATTTAAAAACAAACATAAGGAAGTACTTCACACAATGCACAGTTAACCTGTGGAACTTGTTGCCAGGGGATGTTGTGAAGGCCAAAAGTGCAACTCGGTTAAAAAAAGAATCGGAAAAGTTCATAGAGGATAGGTGGGTCAATCAATGGCTATTAGCCAAGATGGTCAGGGATGCAACATCATGCTCTGGGAGCCCCTAAACCACTGACTACTAGAAGCTGTGGTATTGCACTCGATTAAGTGCCCTGTTCTGTTCATTCCCTCTTAAGCATCTGACACCAGCCACTGTTAGAAAACAGGATACTGGGCTAGATGGATCATTGGTCTGACCCAGCATGACCACTCTTATGTTCTTATAGCTATACCAGTATATCTCTGTAAACTGAACCCGTGTAGATTAGCCCCAGATAAGCTGGCAGAGTTGGTAGTTTGCCAATCCCACATTTAAAAGTGATGATGACTCGAGATGCTAAAAAAATCATGAGACTGATTTAAAAAAATCAAAAAACTTTAAAATAAATTGTGTTCTTTTTATCTGCTTTTAATTTTAGGTCTTTAGAGTGTGTTCAGGTAATGTTGTCCTGCTCTTCTCTAAAGCCATAAGGGAGATAGGAATATTAAATGGAAGAAGAGACATTCCCAACCACAGGATTTCAGGAATTTGAGCTTTAAGAAAAATCACCAAATATGGTGAGCCTCAAAATAAAAGCACACAAGTCAGCAACACTGATTAAACCCACTTTTTACATGTAAATTAAGCACATTTAATTTGGATATCAATCACTAAGAGAAACCAAAAGACCCACAATGCCATTTTTACATAGTTATTTACTGTGATCTCACTGGAAGTGCTTCCTATCCAATCTTAACATTCAGGCCTTGTCTACTCTACAGAGTTTTGTTGACAATAGTTATGCCAACATGCAGCAACCGCTTTGATTAAAGTGCTGTTGCATGTCCACACTATGCTCCTTGTGTCTGCAGAGTGCAACCACACTAGCAGCTCTTGCATTGAGACAGAGAGCAATGCACTGGGGTAGCTATCCCACTGTGCAACTGGCCGCAGGATGAAGGGTTGCAATGCCTCACGGGGCAGGTATGGCATCACATGATGCAGGTTTCTCAGCAGGTTTCTCAATCCTATCGTTCCATGGGCATCCTACTAGATTGCCAGCCACTTTTCAACTGAAGGGGGGGGGGGGAAAAGAGAGCGCGCGCGCGCGCATGCTGACACTCAAAAGTTCACACAGCAGCTAGAATAAAGCAATCTTGAGGCAGGAGGAGGGGGGACACCCCTATAGCTCCATACATATTAGTTCCCACCTTCCTCTCTGGCTCTGCACAGCAGTCTCTCCCTCTCTTCCCTCCCTGCAGCAGTAGCCCGCTCTGCTGCTGTGTTCCTAGTACCAGGGAGAGCAGGATTCCACATTAATGGTTCTGTGATTCCAAGTTCTCCCATTTCCTCCTCTGTCCACACAGACCAATGATCCACCCCTCCCCTATACTCCAGGCAGGAAAGCGTGTTCCTGTTTTCCGGAGGGCATATTTAGCATATGAGCTCTCCATGCAGAGGAATGTCAAAGCGTCCTGGAGCTTTGAAAGGGAAGGGGTGCATGCCTGCAGGACAGCAGAGTTCAAAACAGTGAGCAGAGCTGTCACAGCAGGCACTGTGGAATACAGGGGGAGGCCAGTTACATCGACACAACAAATGACAGCGTCTACACTGACGCTTTGTTGCTTGAACTTTGCCACAAAAAGCTCTATGCTTCTCATCAAGGTGGTTTTATTTTGTCAGCAAAACAGATAAGTTTTGCCACAAAAAGTAGCACTGTAGTGCATGCACCTCCACTGTTTTGTTGGCAAAAGCTGCCTTTTGTCAACAAAACTGTGTAGTGTAGACAAGGCCTTAGTAGCTTTTTGTCCGGAATACAAAAACTTTACTCAGTGTGAAAAGTTTTTTGCTCCTCAGAGGCTCAATCTGATAAATTTTAAAAAGTCATTAATCTTAAATCCCATGGCAAATTTTACTCTCCACTTTGACCAAATGAAATTATTCTGTATTTTCAAACTTTACAAAAAGCTTTCGATAATGGGAAGATGGTTTCCCCCCCCCCCGCCCAAAACAGCAAGCCTGACCCACAAAAAACAGGGTACTCAGCAGCTTTGCTGCAAGACATGAACTCCATCAAAGCATGCTTCCCCTCATATGTCCTCGCACTGCTTGTCAGGTCAACATTTTTCAGTTTGAGCATTTGCTCCAGAAATGAAATGATCATCCAAGGTCTTGCTGGACCTCTATCCTAAGTGAGAGCTCACTGTCACAAATCCACAGTCTGGAGTGTTCTAAATGTGTTTTTGAAGGTAACCCGTTCAACCAAATTTGGAATGTGGTGGTTTCAGTGAACTGTATGCAGTTTTTCAGTTTCATGTGCAGGAAATAGAACTGAATACAAAGAGTAAGAATTCCCATTCCTTGGGGCAGCCAACTGAACTAGCTAGCTACCAATGTACTAGGTCCCCAGACAGAGGGCAATTGAGACAAGAAACAGTAACCCCATAGATACAAGTGTAAAGTACAGACACAATGGTCTTCAAAAGGGTTCTATTCAATTCTTAGATCACGAGACTATGGGAGACTGATTAGAGAGTAGAAAAATCTAGGAGCAACTGAAGGAGAAAAAAGTAGTTTTACCTGATGGTCAAAATAACTGAAGATAAATTGACATCTTCCAAGAAGACTAAAAACCTATTAAAAACTGCAGACTGTGTTACTATGTTTTCATCTTAATTATGCTAGGACAGTATCCACAATGTACTAGGCACTTTCCAGACATGAGAACATAGTACCTGCCCTGAAGAGTTTGCTATTTAATGTTGAAACAAGAATTTTATTTTCTGAATGAGTAAATACATTAACATTTGTAGGCCTGCCCAATGCAAATCCCCTTGCTTCATAATTCTTTTTCACAATACCTCTTTTTGGAAAACTTATCAAGAACTTGACAATATTTCTCAAGTCTGTTTCCTTTAACAAAGGAAAGACAATTGGCTAATTAATTTTGAAATCACAGTTGTATCTTCCTCTACAGCCACACATAACAGAAGAGAAATAATGAAGTGACCCAGCAAGCAGTTTTAGTCTTGTGAATAACTAAGGTGTTACTGTCAACAATTCCATCACCAAGTTTTCAAGTCCCCACAGGAGCACAAAGATAATGTTTTCAGTAGTAGGAATCTAATTCCAAGAACAAGATTAGAGGTTCTTAATAGCCATCCACACAAACTGTTAAAATGAAGTGTCCAGTAAAGGTATCCTTACTGAATAAGATTAAACCCTGCAGATCATATTCACCACTTTCAACATTAGGCTACATCTCTTAATAAAGTTTCATATAGCCTCAACATGTATAGTAATGATACACATTACATTCCTCATGACTGCACTAGAACATAAAACCTAAACTCTGATCTTAAACTTAATATACATGTCAGCCATATGTGCACTGGTGAAGTGCATTAAGTCTCTCCCCCCCACCCCATGCAGAAGTTATGGGATCTGAATATAACTAGAGAGAGCTGGGGGGTGCTTAATTCTTAAAGTCATGTCATTTATTGATGTGCCTAAGTAGTATTTCAGAGACTAACTTTAAGAACCCTTTATTTTTTGAAGTCTTGGCCTAGATGTTTTGTGGCAGGAGCAGAGAGATTTCCAAAATGTCAAGTATGGTTTGGAGAAGTTAATATGCATTATATCGGTTGCAGGAAGTAATGCCATCTTTTGCAATTTTGACATTAGTCTTGCAATATTTGCTGTTTTTCTTAAAATCCCAGCTCGATTCAGCTGATTTCATAAAGAATCTTATCTTTCATTTCAGTTGATAGCTCTCATGGTTGTAGATAAAAGTCTGAAAACATTAACTTTAAAGGCTCAAAAACCCAGGACACAAGCAAAAATTCAAAATGTATCGTTTAAGAGTCCCATGATTATTGGGGGCCTGAATTATGATTTTTGACCACTTATCAGGAGAAACATTCCTGCATCATTCCCAACCCAAAGTTTGCTGCCCCCTCTCCCCACTTGACAGGGATGCGAATGCAGTTTTTCTCTTCCCAGTTCTCTCTCTCAACCTTCAAAACAACCCCAATTCCTACTTGTAAGGCCGCTACTATTACTGCATCTAGCCAACTTTTGATAGGGTTTTGAAAACAGAATACATATTTCTCCACAATTAGCCACCCTATTTCCATCCATAGCCATCCTGAACAGGAGTATCAGAGGTTTCTGAACACTGGATTCCCTAACTCCCAACACACAACCGCATCCAATGAGCAACTAGTATCACTTTAAGAATGGATATCCACATGGATAACCACTGACACTTAGACCTAAGACTACTACCACTGCTTCATGAATACTTTGATGACTTTCCTGAAGAATTAACCCAATGGAACATAAAGCTATCACGTAGAGGAGGAGGATCACTCATAAGCCATCCTTCAAAGTACTGATAGAGCAGGCCGATCTAAAAAAATAAAAATTAAAAATAAAGCCCTTTCAAAATGCTAGTTCAACTACAAAATTGTTAATTTACACCTGAAGTGGTAAAGCTTCAAATGTATCAGACAATTAATAAGAACATGAACTGCATAGCCTTTTATATGCTTCTCTGGAGAATCTACCCAGAGTTTGAATTGATTTACTTCTTTCTACAAGTCTGTCACACCTTCATTTGTTTGGGGCTGAATCTTCTTTGTTTAGAGGAAAAAATTTCCAGAAATCAAGAGAGAATAAAAATCTCAGACCTAACCTAGTTGCCCAAGACACTTTCACTTATTTTTGGATTTGTATATTAAACAACTCCCTAAAGCACTGAAGAAGAGACCTCAATTAACTTGTGGAAGTTTTTGAAATAAAAATGAAAGGAATGTAGAGACAAGGCAATAGATATACATTTGACTTGTTTTTTAAAAAAAAATTCCTAAAGAACTCTAAGTTAAGCTACTTTGAGACAGGAGTGTAGAAAACAAGCACAGCACCCTCCCACCACCCCTCCTGTATTTAAGTTTATTGATTATAATAAATCATGATAGCTCTGTTTATGGTGGGAGAGAACACAAATTTCAATTGCTATTGATATAGCAAATCCCAAGGCATCAAACCTTCAGGAAATTGGTATCCCTTCCCCAGTTAATTCACTTTATACAAGTCACCATGACAAAGGTTTATTGGTTATATTACTAAAATCACACCTCTGCAAATCTAGCCTACTACTATGTTGTTTCTGGTGATTAGTCAAGTAATTATGTCTTATATAGAACGGAGAGGAGAATTCAATTTTACAGTATGAAAGTTTTAATACTAATATTAATCAAAGCATGAGAGGAATAGCCAGAAGGTAGGTAGATAGTGTATCAATGGATATAGTTTCCATAATTAGTCATAATAATTCTGCCTTTGCATCATGGCAACAAAACTGTCTTAGGTTTTTGATCAGTTTTATTATACTAAATTGTAAATAGGGCTTATTTACATTTAACTAGCCAGTGCAAATTAGCTCATAATAAAATTACACTAAAAAACCTATGTATAATCTGTTTTTCCCAGTAACTGAACCAGACTGTACTGATCAATAGAACTGAACTATCCAGTAAACTGTACCAAAGGACACTTCATTGTGTCGGCTTTCAGACAAGATTTAATCTACAGTTATTTGTATGGGAGTAACCAAGTCCTTGGCCTACAATTGCTACAGGATCAGTGTCACCTGCTGAAAGAGTAAGTGCCTCATCTTTGTTACAGCATTTTTCTAGCTGCATGAGTATATACATTTGATATAAAGTAGTTCTGTTCCATCAGTATTATCTTTCACATATTTGAGACTTCTGGCCTCCTACGTTTAGTATACCTCCTGCCCATCCCCCTATGCCAATAGCTCCCTTCTTTCATGGCAATACAAGTAGTTGTGTTAATTTTATCTCTAAGAAAAGAAATCTTAGAAACGAACACTTCATTAAACCAGTGCAGGCCTTTGCACATATTTCTCTTGCAACACTGTATCCAAATCTCAAAGCAGGTATTTCAGAAAGTTAGATGCCTGCAAGTCACCAGGACCTGATGAAATGCATCCTAGAATACTCAAGGAGCTAATAGAGGAGGTATCTGAGCCTCTAGCTATTATCTTTGGTAAATCATGGGAGACAGGAGAGATTCCAGAAGACTGGAAAAGGGCAAATATAGTGCCCATCTATAAAAAGGGAAATAAAAACAACCCAGGAAACTACAGACCAGTTAGTTTAACTTCTGTGCCAGGGAAAATAATGGAGCAAGTAATTAAGGAAATCATCTGCAAACACTTGGAAGGTGGTAAGGTGATAGGGAATAGCCAGCATGGATTTGTAAAGAACAAATCATGTCAAACCAATCTGATAGCTTTCTTTGATAGGATAACGAGTCTTGTGGATAAGGGAGAAGCAGTGGATGTGGTATACCTAGACTTTAGTAAGGCATTTGATACGGTCTCGCATGATATTCTTATCAATAAACTAGGGAAATACAACTTAGATGGGGCTACTATAAGGTGGGTGCGCAAGTGGCTGGATAACCGTACTCAGAGTAGTTATTAATGGTTCCCAATCCTGCTGGAAAGGTATAACGAGTGGGGTTCCGCAAGGGTCTGTTTTGGGACCGGCTCTGTTCAATATCTTCATTAACGACTTGGATATTGGCATAGAAAGTACGCTTATTAAGTTTGCAGATGATACCAAACTGGGAGGGATTGCAACTACTTTGGAGGATAGAGTCATAATTCAAAATGATCTGGACAAATTGGAGAAATGGTCAGAGGTAAACAGGATGAAGTTTAATAAGGACAAATGCAAAGTGCTCCACTTAGGTAGGAACAATCCATTTCACACATACAGAATGGGAGGAGACTGTCTAAGCAGAAAGGGATCTAGGGGTTATAGTGAACCACAAGCTAAATATGAGTCAACAGTGTGATGCTGTTGCAAAAAAAGCAAACTTGATTCTGGGCTGCATTAACAGGTGTGTTGTGAGCAAGACACGAGAAGTCATTCTTCCGCTCTACTCTGCGCTGGTTAGGCCTCAACTGGAGTATTGTGTCCAGTTCTGGGCACCTCATTTCAAGAAAGATGTGGAGAAATTGGAGAGGGTCCAGAGAAGAGCAACAAGAACGATTAAGGGTCTAGAGAACATGACCTATGAAGGAAGGCTGAAGGAATTGGGTTTGTTTAGTTTGGAAAAGAGAAGACTGAGAGGGGACATGATAGCAGTCTTCAGGTATCTAAAAGGGTGTCACATAAGGAGGAGGGAGAAAACTTGTTCATCTTAGCCTCTGAGGATAGAACAAGAAGCAATGGGCTTAAACTGCAGCAAGGGCGGCTTAGGTTGGACATTAGGAAAAAGTTCCTAACTGTCAGGGTGGTTAACCACTGGAATAAACTGCCCAGGGAGGTTGTGGAATCTCCATCTCTGGAGATATTTAAGAGTGGGTTAGATAAATGTCTATCAGGGATGGTCTAGACAGTATTTGGTCCTGCCATGAGGGCAGGGGGCTGGACTCGATGACCTCTCGAGGTCCCTTCCAGCCCTAGAATCTATGAATCATTAGTCTCTACTGTTCCACATACGCACACAGTCTGCAATCGCTGCTTAGCCAGGCATGCTGCTACCTTCTCAGGGTGACAAGTTGATATGGAAATATCCCCTACCTCCCTTTTTTCTTGAAATGTGACTTGAATTAACAGATGGAATAGATGCCTTGCAACCAGTGATTTAATGTACTGAGTTCACAGGCTAAGAGCATTTTCACACAGAAACTAAAAAGGCAAAGACAAGTTTTCCCATCTTACACTGCTAATTCACAGAGCAGTGCAACTTGGCACTGCACTAAGAGCCATGGGATACCCCATGAAAAGTACAGCCAAGCACATGGGTTAGTACAGCACCAATGTGGATGCAACTCCATGAGTCTGGCACAGGAAGGACTTCATAGTGGGGGGGAGGGATAGCTCAGTGGTTTGAGCATTGGCCTGCTAAACCCAGGGTTGAGAGTTCAATCCTTGAGGGGGCCATTTAGGGATCTGGGACAAAACTCTGCAGGGGACAGTACTTGGTCCTCCTAGTGAAGGCAGGGGACTGGACTCGATGACCTTGAAAGGTCCTTCCAGTTCTAGGAAATTGCCATATCTCCATATATTATTACTACTTCACTAGGACTAGCCAATCCTGGGCTCACTCTGCAATGAAGACATACCCATAATATTACTGTTCAATGAATTTTGTTTGAGTGCTGCTGTGGAAATCCTTTCCACAGAGACGATCTGCAGAGCAATATCTTCTCTGTATGGTGCTTGAAGTATTTGGACTGATTTCTACCTCCATGCTCATGTTCAGTGATATAAGGACAATGGGGAAGAGAAGAATTTAAGCCTTATGTGGAGATGCATAAATCACATTGAAAAGAGAACTATTACTATGAAGAGAGAGCCCTCTTCTAAAGAGCATTGGATGAGCTTTCCCCGTCCCTCCCCCCCCTTTTTATTTTTTTAAAGCTACCTGCTGAAGTATGGGAACTGGGGAAAGCACTGACTCCCATTTAGCAATATTAAAAAAAGAAAACTAAATCACAGCAGCTTAATTTACTATTGCAGGTTACTAGAGAGATGTTTGAGAATATTAAAATATCCCATTTAAATAGAAAAGAATCAACTTACCAAGTATCAAAGATATCGTCATTTAAAAACAGAAGTCTACCTTCTCAAATGCTGCAACTAAGTCTGAACACTGACTTTACTTCAACTACAGGCTCAAGGAAAAGTTTAATGGTTTTTACTCAAAAGACCAGCATCTACAATAGTAGCAAAAAGGTAGCAAGAGAAAGCCAAGTTACAAAAAAAGGTTACATTTATGGTTGTCAGTAAATTTCCTCTCAGTGAAGGTCGCTAAAGTTATGCAACCCACAAAGCATTTGAGATCATCTTGTGACTTTGCAAGCGACAAACCATTTATGTTTCACAAAGCACAGCCAGGAATTCTGCCAAATTGATTGTTTCCAATGGTTACAAGTGGGAAATTCATGAACATTGCCAGAAAAGACACTTCATGTAAGGAGCAACAAGACATTCTATTCTAAAAGCAGAAATATTTATACTAACCTAACGTTTCCTAAATTAAGCTCATGAAGTTGCAAGGAAACATTTTGAATACTGCATTCTTTTCTGGTGAACTAGTCTGTCCTTAGAAAAGTTTGATTTACCAGTTATTCAAGAGTTTATATAGATGAACTGTATTTAGTATGAGATGGTAGGAGTGGGCATAGGGTGACCAGATGTCCCAATTTTATAGGGACAGTCACGATTTTGGGGTCTTTTTCTTATATAGGCTCCTATTACCCCATACCCCGGTCCCGATTTTTCACATTTGCTGTCTGGTCACCCTAAGTGGGCATAATGGTATAAAACTAGGAGTAAGGGGATTCAACTAAGGAAGGCAACGTCTAGACTGAATATCAGGTCAGGCTTCCTGACAGTGAGATGAATTTAACAATGGAACAATCTCTGACTTTTAAAAGTCACAACGGACAATGTAAGAAAGCGTATCTTAGGAACAATCCTGCATTGTCAAGATCAGTGGTTCTCAAACTTTTGTACTTGTGACCCCTTTCACACAGCAAGCCTCTGAGTGCGACCTCACCCCTTATAAATAAAAAACACTTTTTTGTCAATTTAACACCCTTATAAATGCTGGAGGCAAAGCGGGGTTTGGGGTGAAGGCTGACAGCTTGCAACGCCCCCATGTAATAACCTTGCAACCCCTGAGGGGTCCCCGACCCCTAGTATGAGAACCTCTGGTCAAAATGGACTGAATGATTTAACAGTCTGGGTTCTCCCTTAGCATCCATCTTACTTCTATAAGGTACACCACTGAATAATACAGAGGGGGAAGTATTATCTTGAATGTTGTTTCTCTGTACAGGCAAAACTAGTGTTCAGAAGCACATTCTGAACTGACTCAGACGATCACACACACAGCCTTGATAAGTCTCAGAATCACAGAAAAGCCATACTAATAGGTACAGTGGTGCCCAACTAATTTTGTTGGAGTTTCCCTTGTCACAAGATTGGTCGATAGACACCCTGTGCCTGGTATCCTCCCCCCGTTTTTGGGGGGTTTTTTTGGCAGAAGTTACTTGTTCAGTAGTCTCTTGAGCCTCTAGATCTGTTCACATCACTATTCCTGTATTAGGCACTGTAGCAGAAAGAGAAGGCAGATGTATATCAAGGAGCTTCTCATCACTTTACGGATAGCAGGAAGTTGGAAGTAGAACTGGTTGAGAATTTGACAAAAAACTGCTTTTCACTGGAAAAAATGTCTATTTATCAGAACCAGAACTTCATGCAGGAACGTACCACTTTCAACAACAAACAACAACAAATTCATCAGGAAAAGGGTTTCTCAGGTTCTGGATGGAATTTCTGGTCAAAAAAAGAAGAGCACCACTCCTCACTCTCCCCTGCCCTCGAATATCCAGTAGCCTTGTTGGTGGTCAGGGCACTCAACTGGGACGTGGAAGACCCAGGCTCTGTCCAATTCAGACCATGAGTGCCCTTACCACCAGCAAATTGGGGCTGGGGGGCTCCTTTCTAAAAGCTTTGAAAAAGTCTTGGTTTTCTCCCAGAGTAGAAGGGAAACATTTTTGAAATACAAAGAATTTCATAGGACAGGAAATCTTTCCCCTCCAACTCTAGTCGCAATGAATCCTGGCCTCTCTACTATGCTTCCCGCCCAGAAAAAAGAAAAGAAAAAGAAAAGAAAAAAGATTCTTCCCTGCAGTTAAAACTACAGTGGGTTTGCAAACTGCAAATAAAGTGAAGTCTTACATGACAGAAAAAGCTGGATTTTTTATATGTGAAGGGTTTTGAGGCAAAAAAGGAATGCAGGCTCACACTAATTTCATATCCTCGAATGAAAAGCTTTTTCATAGCCTACAATTTGGATTTATACACTGTGACTGATTGTTGTAATGGAGCCAAGATGACTAAAGCTATCTGCCTTCTCTAAAACTACACTCTTGAGTATAATGTTTGCCAAAATCCAACAGTTGGTCACTGTCCTAGGCTGACAGGAAGGATACTAGGTACAGGATCAATTGCTTTTACCATGAAATTGTGCACTTCTGGTGAATCATTTGATGTAAACCTCAAACTGTATAGAAACAACCGTATGGCTCAATATCTGTACATAAGCTCAAAAAACAGTTGTATATAAAGCAATGTGAGGCAGTAATATAAAATAATTAAGGCTGAGGAGATGATTTTGAAGGTAATTGGTCTAGTCATCTAGTGGCAAACTGCCTTACAGTACAAGATACCTGTATGTGGGGCTAGGCTAGGGTGACTGGCAAAATCTCTCAAAGACTGTTTTTTTTATTATAGACCCAACTCTACAAAAATAAAAGGTCTTAATTCTCTTGTCTAGCCCGGAGTGGGACTAGGGCCGCAACAGTGAAAACAGAAGATAATTATTCTACTATTGCAGTAAGAAATCCAAGTATGGGTTGCTGAACTAATAATGCACTAGAACTGTTCAACTAAATATACACTATGCTAACCTTCTGACAATTCACCTGAGTCAGTGGTTGCCTGCAAGAGTTTAGGGTTGAGTTACTGTTAATTTTTTTTTTTTTTTGCAACATGCCACTTAACTCTAACTTACCATGTTTAAATGCTAATATTGATCTGCTGGTCCAATTTCTCCCCTCCCCCCCCCCCCATTATTTAACTGAGCCAAAGTACCAAGAAGAATCTAGTGATCAGATTTGTCAGTTAGCAAATTAAATCCCTGAGCAAGATTCAATTTAATTGAGACTGGAGATTTGCTCCCCCTTCACTGAAGCAAGATTTAAGTCAGTGTTGGTGGAATGGGTAAGTTAGCTTCATAGACAACCAGCTGAACTACTTTGCTCACGTTTTTGTTTATGCATGTTTCATCACATGACCTAACTATAACAACATATGGAGGACACATTTGAACCCAGACATTTTACTGATTCCAGTACTCTCCACAGGTAAAGTAAGTGACTCTTCTGCTCAGACAGAAGTTCCTAACCACTCTGTTAAAGAGGTCCTTTAGTGCAGTAGGTCTCAACCTTTCCAGATGACTGTACCCCTTTCAGGAGTCTGATTGGTCTTGTGTATCCCCAAGTTTCCCCTCACTTAAAAACAAACTTGTATTTTTATATCTGATTTTGTAAGCAAGTGTCACAGTGCACTTAAACTGAAAAATTGCTTACTTTCTCATTTTTACCATACAATTATAAAATAAATCTAGAACATAAATATTGTACTTGCATTTCAGTATATAGTATTTAGAGCAGTATAAACAAGTCATTACATGTATGAAATTTTAGTTTGTACTGACTTTGCTAGTTCTTTTATAGTAGCCTTTTGTGAAATTAGGCAAATATCTTGCTGAGTTGATGTACCCCCAGAAGACCCATGTAAGTCCTTACAAGATGCATGCAACACTAAAAATTTGGACAGTAAAAGCTCAGAAATCTAGAGCTTTTAAGAGGTCAAAATGCACAGGAAAACAACTCTAAGACTTTCCTCAGAGGAAAAACAAGATGGAAAATTCTGTTGAGTACAAAAACCTAAATTTACTTTTGTGAAGTTGGCAACAATCTCAGAATTAGGGCTGTCAATCGATTAAAAAAATAGCAATTTTAAAAATTAATTCCAATTAATCGTGCGATTAATCACACTGTTAAATATAATACCATTTATTTAAATATTTTTGGATGTTTTCTACATTTTCAAATATATTGATTTCAATTATAACAGAATACAAAGTGTACAGTGTTCACTTTATATTTTTATGACAAATATTTGCACTATAAAAAACAAAATAGTATTTTTCAATTCCCCCATTACGAGTACTGTAATGCAATCTCTATCATGAAAGCCGAACTTACAAATGTAGAATTATGTACAAAAATAACTACGTTCAAAAATAAAACAATGTAAAACTTGAGCCTACAAGCCCACTCAGTCCTACTTCTTGTTCAGCCAATCGCTCGGACAAACTAGTTTGTTTACATTTGCAGAAGATAATACTGCCCGCTTCTTGTTCACAATGTCACCTGAAAGTGAGAACAGGCATTCACATGGCACTGTCATAGCTTGTGTCGCAACCATGCCAGATGTACTAAAGATTCATATGTCCCTTCATGCTTCAACCACCATTCCAGAGGACATGCATCCATGCTGATGTCGAGTTTTGCTCGATAACACTCCAAAACAGTGCAGACCAATGCATGTTCATTTTCATCATCTGAGTCAGATGACACCAGCAAAAGATTGATTTTCTTTTTTGGTGGTTCGGGTTCTGTAGCTTCCGTGTCAGAGTGTTGCTCTTTTCAGACATCTGAAAGCATGCTCCACACCTTGTCCCTCTCAGAGTTTGGAAGGCACTTCAGATTCTTAAACCTTGGGTCAAGTGCTGTAGCTATACTTAGAAATCTCACATTGGTACCTTCTTTACATTGTGTCAAATCTGCAATGGAAGTGTTCTTAAAATTAACATGTGCTGGGACATCATCCGAGACAGATGGCCAGAAACACCCCAGCGCCCTGCCCCTCCATGCCAAGTGCACCAGGTGTGTGCAGGCAGGCTCAGCAAGGCAAGATCCAAGTGTGGAGGGGCTTAGTGTGGGATCCAGGTGTGGGTTGAGAGGGTTCTGTATGGGACAATCTGGGTGCAGGCAGCTCAGTGGGGGATCCAGGTGTGGGGGGAGATCTGGATGGACAAGGGCTTGTTGGGGGGCTCTGGGTGCAACAGTAATGGGACTCAGAAGGGGGTTCAGGTGGTTGAGGCTCAGCAGGGGGGTCTGGATCCAGGTGTAATTGGTTGGGGCTCGGTGGGGTGGAGATCTGGGTACGGGTGGATCGTCGGGGTGATCCAGGTGCAGGGGGAGTGGGGCCCATCAGGAGGGGGTTCTGAGTGTGTGTGGGGTGAGGCTCGGTGGGAGGGTCTGGGTATGAGGGGGTCTGGATGTAAGGGTCTTGGGTGGATGGGGGAGCAGCTCCCTGTACAGGAATCCCTCCCCCTGCAGCTGAGGAGTGATGGGTGCAGGAAGCGGTAGGGCAGGCGGGAAGGGGTGTGGGGAGAGTTTGCAGAGCTTCCTGCAGCTGGGGGAAGAAATCTGAGGTGGGTCTGACCCGGCTCTGGATGCCGTGCAGAGGAAGTACTGTCCTCCCAGCCCAGCTGGGACTAGCAGCTGAGCCTAGCACAAGGGTAGGAGCCACAAATCGGGTCTTCCCCAGTCCTGCCGGCTGCCCTGGGCACCCAAAACATACTGCTGGGAAGGGTCTCATTGCCATTCTTGAGGCTTCCCTTTGCTTCCCCATCAAAGCCTATTTTTCTGCAAGGAAGCAAAGAAATCTGCAGGGAACAAATTCCGCACATGCGCAGTGGCGCAGAATTCCCCCAGGAGTAAGTTAGAAGACCATCCTTACTTACACTGCTCATCTAGTCAAAGGAAGCAGTGGTGTAAAGACTACCTCGCAAGAAAAACAAGGTCAGAGCAACTCTGACCTAGAACAGAATACTAACAAACATTTATCTCACCACAATTTAAGGCCAGTTCTATTCTAGCCACTAGACCAAGATTCAATTAGAAGCAAATGTCTTCGAGCATACTGTTGACACAGACACTGGGTCAAAAACATTTTAGGTAACTGCAATAAATCAACTCTAGGTTAGGCATTTCCTGGTCAGTAATGACTGACTGGATTGAGAGCACTTAATTCTAGCCCATCATTAAATAATCAGGAAATACTCTTGCTAGCAACAATTACTATTTAATTGCATGCTAAAAGTTGCATTTCGTATTGAAGTCTGGAGAGTATTCATTCATAGTGAAATGTCTATAAGAGATAACGGAAACAGGAAGAAAACTTTGCAGGATATTCATAAACTGTTCTAAGTACAGCTCGGAACATCCTCCCCATCTGTGTAATGATCAACAGCATTAATTTATTTCTCAGACATCTTAAAGATAGCCAAGTGCTTGAGAAAGAAAACAAGTGATTTCCATTGAATGAATCTGTGCAATTACACAACACTGAGATGGAAACATGAATGATACCACACTAGCAATCCAAAACAGGTAGGAACCAATATTTCTCATTTGTATCCTAGAGGAGGGGCTACTTAAATATAATTTTGGCGTTTTAGAGCATAACATCTAACCACTACGATATAGTTTATTATGTAAACAAAACACTAAAGGATCCTTGGCTTCTATATCAGCAGTGTTTATACAGAACAGATAGAAAGTAGGTTTTGGTCAAATATATATCCATGCCATGTGGACTGACAACTGAGGAGGTCTTCACTGCAGTTAGGGCTCTTACCTGTGTATTGCACCTACCCCTCCTTCCATGCACACACAAAAAACATTTACTGGAATTAAGTGGTGCTTTCAACCTGGGCTAGCTAGCAGAGTTAGAGATCTGGGTTAGTGCCTGGGATCCACTTTCACTCACACTGGTAAGTCACTCATGTTGCAGTGAGGACACAGGTTAAATCACTGACGCGCTATTAGTCCTCCAATACCGTCCCAGAATTACCCATCCCTTCAGTGTGCCCAAAAGGAAAGTCATGTTCTCCCACAATTCACTGGGAAAGAATCAAAGTGCCTCAGTTTACTGCATAAAAATATGCCCCTAAAAGTCCTGGCAATACACAAAGTAGAATGCAGCACCAGCGAGGAAGCAGAAACTCATGTATGGCCTTGCAGTGTGGCTGCAGTTGCCAATCACCCAGGCTCTCTCTACAGCAGGGATCTCAAACTCAAATCACCACAAGGGCCACATGAGAACTAGTAAATTAGCCTTTTCATACAATGACACAAAAGTATAGTAAAAAATGAAGAGTAATATAGTATTCTATTAAAAGTCAATGTATTAACTTTTAAAAAACTGTAATGCAAAGAGGGGTTTTAATAAAATAAACACTCAGTAACGTTTGGAGTTTGGCTGCCAGTGGAGTCGGCGCTACGGCAGGCCGCCGGAAATAACTCCACGGGCCGCATGTGGCCCACGGGCCGCGTGTTTGAGACCCCTGCTCTACAGCGAAGATATCAATATCGTGGAAGGCATGCACCAAAGACAAGCTCCAAGCCTGGAAAGGAGATGCTGCTATTTGATCATTTGAAACATTTGCCTCTCAACCTTAATTTTCATTCAGTATCAGTGGGAAGAGTAGCTGATGTTTCAGAAAGGACTGTCTTTAGTCAAGAATCTGCATCAGCCCACTAAGGAAGATCCAAGTTTTTACTTATATATTTCAGAAAGGCTCATTGAAAAGAGATGATGTCCTCTTCCCTCTTGCATGAGCCAACACCAAAGTCATTATTTCCTTCCAATGGGAACTCACAACTATAAACCCCCATCAAGTTACTAACAGGATTAAGATTCCATCAGTACAGACACTTCACTTAATCAGCAGCTGTATTGTAGAAATACTTAAGTCTGAAGGAGTGTTTTGAAAGATTGCTTATTAGTAGCCTTAAGAAATTGCATAAAAATATTACTGGATCAGTTTCCTTAAAATACCAAAAAAAAAAAAAATTAAACAAAAAAATGATTGCCCAAGGTATCCATTGACACTTTCTGCTTAATTTTATTAGTAAAACTCCTAAGAAGTGTGCTGTGCATATAGCCATGTCCAGGGTAAAAGGCTTTAAACACATTGTAGTCTAATATTTGCAAGCTAATAGTCACAATTTATTAAAAGGACATTGTGTCACTGATTTCACTATTTTTGTAAGCATTCACCACCTATTTGTTTACAAAAAAAGTCAGCTGAGTGTTTCAAAACGGATTGCAGGAGCCTTATTTTAAGCACCCAGGTTTGAAAATTTTAGCTTCAGCTTTTAAATATATAAAGCGATAATACTTCTTGCTGCACAAATATGTATTTTTACACTAAGAAAAATAGGTGTGCAGCTTTCTTTCAAAAATAAATGGCCAGTTTACAGCCGATCCTGTTAGTTTTGTACCAACAGTAAGTGGGTCAGTTTTCTGCTCCAATGGGCATTTTGTCACTATAGTCTACTGCCTGAATAGAATAGCTGCTCCTTCTGGTAAAGGCATATTACTTTGTACTTTCCCTTATTTTCTTTATGGCTATTCAATTACAGGACACACCAGTATGACTAAATGTACTACACCATAGTGTTTTATATCACTGGAAGAGAAAAGAAAGCTTACCACTTGTAAATCTTGTTTCTGATTATTTAGATACACAAATCATTCAAAATCCCTTCATCTGAGTTTAGTTAAGGCAGCTCCCCTCCATTTGTCTGAAAGCCTGTTTCATTAGGGCAGTCACCTTATCATAGGCAGAATACGATTAAGCTTTCTTAGGCCATGTCTACACTAGCACTTATGTCGGCAAAGTTTTTGTCGCTCGGGGTGTGTGAAAAAACCACACCCCTGAGTAGGGTGACCATCTGTCCCGTTTTTAAAGGGACAGTCCTGTTTTTGGGACTTTCTTATATAGGCGCCTATTACCTCCCACCCTCTGTCCCATTTGCTATCTGTGAAAAACCCTACCCCTGAGCGATATACCTTTTGCCAGCATAAGCGCTAGCATGTACAGCGCTATGTCAGCGGGAGATGCTTTCCCACCAACATAGCTACCGCTGTTCATTGAGTTGGTTTTATTATGCTGACGGGAGAGCTGTCTACCATCGGCATAAAGCAGCTACACGAGCGATCTTACAGCAGTACAGCTGTGCCGCTGTAAGCTTTTAAGTGTAGATATGGCTGTTAAGTGGGGGGGGGGGGGAGGCATAGCTCAGTGGTTTGAGCATTGGCCTGCTAAACCCAGGGTTGTGAGTTCAATCCTTGAGGAAGCCATTTAGGGATCTGGGGCAAAAATTGGGGATTGGTCCTGCTTTGAGCAGGGGGTTGGACTAGATGACCTCCTAAGGTCCCTTCCAACTCTGATATTCTATGATTCTACGGCCTTAAGACAACATGCCACTATGTGGAAGCCCATGCACACCATAACACAGCTACACCTTAGAAAACTGTACATGCTTTTCAGATTGCCTTTCTGCCTTCAGAATTCTTGGGGTTATAGCTAGAAAGTGAGCTTTATCTTAATTATTCCAGTTAGTACTGTATTATTTGAGTCAGATAGCCCCTAAAATATCTTCAGAAGTCTTACTGAAAGTCTCACTGAAATAAGACTAGTACTACTCAACTCAGCTGCAGAAGTGAGAGAATTCCATTAATCAAGAAGTAGCATTATTTAGTAATCTCTCTCATCCCACCCAACGCTGAAAGAAGGAACATTCCCAAAGGAAGTGGAGAGTTCCTGTTACAGTTCCAGCACATATGAAGAGTATCCTGATTAGGGCCCAAATCCTCTAATTCAAAAAAGTCTGCCAGAGGAATCCTCTGACATCACATTTCTTCAGATTACTTCCAGTCTTCCCTGAAGAACTGTATTCTAACATCAAGCTACAATTTATACATCTAAAGCCAAAAAGTAGTTATAAAGCCAGTAATAGCCTTACTAGCCAAACTATGTAGAGGTGAAGGATATAAAACATTACTGAGGATCTGAAAAACTGACTTGCTAGTTTATTTTAATTTGGTTGGCTGCTTCAAATGGAGCAGGCTAAACATGTTCTATAATATAGCTACATCCACTAAGAGGTGGGAGGTTTTGAAATGAACAAAGGTCTTCTTATAGAATTTTTTTCCTGAAGTGAGTTTTGTACACATTCCACATTTGGTGGACTTGGAGACTTTCACAGTGATACCTTCTGCTACCTAGATAGAAAGGCATTTGAGGAAGTGTTCCTGTTAACAGTGCACTTACTATCAACAGACAGCTATATCTCAACATTGCAACACTGTGTAAAAGTATAAGATCTTCATTCGTAGTGCCAATACCAGCATTTCCATTAAAAAGTTACACCCGTAAACCTACAAAATAGCTTGCCAGAAAAAAGTAATAAAGGTGTGGGAGGGGAGACAGTAAAAGGGGACAGAGGTGAGTAAAAGAGGAGAAATTGACATTATTCTGTTGGCTATTTCTTTTGTCCAGAAAGATTATTATGGGCTGGGAACATCAGTACATTGCTTACTCTGATGCAACTTGTGGAGAATGCTCTTACTTCCTGCTGCTGAAGGGAACCAAGAATGGTATGCCTCTGAATTGTGACACTGATGTTTGTTTTGAATACGGTAGACTATCAGAATTACGAATTGACCAGTCAACCACACACCTCATTTGGCTCCGGAAGTACACGCGCACACAGACAGAAGCAGATACAGTACAGTACTGTGTTAAATATAAACTACAAAAAAAATAAAGGGAAAATTTTAAAAAATATTAAGTTTCCTTGTCAATGCTTTTAATTTAAATTAAGGTTAAAAGCAGCATTTTCTTCTGCATAGTAAAGTTTCAAAGCTGTATTAAGTCAATGTTCAGTTGTAAACTTTTGAAACAACCACCTTAACGTTTTGTTCAGCATTATGAACAACTTCCATTCCCAAGCTGTTCATAACTGAGATTCTACTTTAGTTATATTTCTTGGTCTTAGTTCAACAGAGTGAAATATTCTATATTAATTATAGTTTACTTATTCCTGTGTAGTGCTGTACTACAGAAGAGCACCAGCTCTGTTAAAGTTAAGGTTATGATGGGAGTTCTGTATACAGCTCATCTCTAAGTGTTCTAAAATCTCCACAGTTACTCAGATTGCCCAGAGTTTGTTCAGCAATCCAAATTTGGGGCCATTTGAACAAGGGGTTCCCAATTTACAGCCTCTGGAAAAAAACATTCTTAGCGTTGACATGTTTTAAAAAAAAAATGGTTACTAACTTTCCATAAATGTTGTTCTTTGAGATGTATTGCTCTTTTCCATTTCACGCTAGGTATCTGCGCCATGTGCACTGTTACTGGAGGTTTTTCCCTCAGTGACATCTGTCAGACCAGCTCTTGCGCCTTCTGGAGCTGCACTCTCATGTGCCAGCATAGGCACCGACTTTCACAGCATCCGTCCCAACTCCACACCCAGCCCCGCCTCCTCCCCAAATCCCCACCCCCTCCCCTGGGCGTGCTGCATTCCTCCGCCCCCCGGTTGCAAGGGCTGGGGGGCGGGGGTAGAAGAGAAGCAGGAGAGCACCGAGCGGGCCCGGCAGCTCCCCGCCAGTCTCCCCTCTCCCCCCCACCCCCCCAGCTCACCTCTCCGAGGCTATGCCCAACGCGAAGCGGCAGCTGCTTTTCCTGGCTCCCTCCAGCTGGTCGGCAGTGCCTCGGGGGAGGGGTATGGGGAGGAGGCCCTCCTCCTCCAGCTGGTCGGCGGTGCCTCGGGGGAGGGGTATGGGGAGGAGGAGGGCCTCCTTCCCATACCCCTCCCCCGAGGCGCCGCCGACCAGCTGGAGGGAGCCAAGAAAAGTGGCTGCTGCTTCGCATCCCGCGGAGCCTTGGGAGGCCGAGGTGAAGAGGTGAGCTGGGCGCGCGGCGGGGGGGCTGGCGGGGAGCTGCCAGTGGGTGCTGCACCAATTTTTCCCTGTGGGTGCTCCAGCCCTGGAGCACCCATGGAGTAGACGCCTATGTGTGCCAGCATAAAGAGTGCCACCAACCACGCACCCTCTCAGTTCCTTCTAGCCAGAGAACTCCGACAGAGGAGTAAGGAGGGTGGGTCAATCACGGAATGGACACGAACACCACATCTTGAACAACAGTTATGGAAGGTTAGTAACCTTTTTTTCTTTGAGTGCTTGCTCATGTCCATTCCACATTAGGTGACTCACAAGCAGTACCTCAGGGAGGTGGGTTTTGAGTTCATGGACATGCTGACTGCAACACTGCTCTTCTGAACCTGGTATCATCTCAAGCCTGTTGGGTGATGGCATAATGGGATGCAAAGGTGCACACTGATAACCAAGTTGCGGCCCTGCAGATATCTTGGATTGGCACTTGTGTGAGGAACACTGATGAAGAGGCCTGAACTCTCATGGAGCGAGCCGTTAGGATGGCCAGCAGCAGGACATTTGCCTGCTCGTAGTAAGCTTAAATACAGGTGGTCATCCAGGACAAGATCCTCTGGCCTGACAGTGGAAGACCTTTAATCCTTTCTGCTACAGCTACAGAGAGATGCGTGGATTTGAAAAAGGGTTTAGACCTCTCAATATAGAAGGTGAGTGCACACCTAACATCCTGCTCCCTGTCACTGGAGCCAGCCGTTGTCCCAACAGAGTCAAGGGGACTGGGAGTGATAGTAAGTTCCTGGCCACTGTGAAGGCCTCCAGGGTCAAAAGGACAGTCAAGTCACTGGTACCGCAATGGCTTCCGGGTGACAGCGGAAAGGTTCTGCACCGGACTCAATGCTCTGAGCGGAATGGACGGTGCCACCATGGGACCAGGACGGAGGAGTGGCCCAGCATGGGTTGCACTGTGCTGCCTTCCCCATGCTTATCCTTTTTCTGCATCAGCAAGAGCTGTGTCGGTGCACTGCTTTTTGTGCTTCTTCCTCAGCACCGGAGATGGTGAATGGTGCCAGGAAGAGCGCTGTGCTGGTGGAGCAATTTGCACTGAAGCCAAAGTGCTCAGTGCAGAATTGGAGCAACTTGTCCCTCACATGGGTTTCTCCCAAGCACTTCAAACAACTGGAGTGCAGGTCGCGCCTGGGCATAAGTTTGCCACAGGAGGCACAATATCTGAAGTCCGGCCCCAGGGGCAAAGAGTCCCTCGATGATAGGGCCTATCTACAATAACTATTTACACTACAACATCTATATACATTAAAACTATGTTTAAAACAAAAGCTAAGAAACAGAGTCCAAAAAACATTGGGAAGAAGCCTTGCCAAAGCAAGAGGGGTCGCTCCAGCAACCATCAAGGACAGTAAGAAGGAACTGAGAGGGTATGTGGCAGGCAGCGCCCCTTATACCGGCACATGAGCTCGCAGCTGCAGAGGGCACTAGAGCTGGCCTGACGGATACCCTTGAGGAAAAAATTTCAGCCAACGGTGCATGTGGTGCGCGCACACACACCTAACATGGACTGGACATGAGCAAGCACTCTAAGAACTCATTTTTGTGCAGATAGAGATCAAACCAGGGCTGAGATCATCACACCAGATGCTTGCATGCCAGGAAATGGACAGATCATAATTAAGGCTCCATGTCTGTCACGGAGCAGTGTGAGTGTGGGAGGGGGCTCAGGGTGGGGTGCAGGGTGGCGTTTAGCTGGGGGGACTCCCCTGGAAGCAGCCAGCATGTCCCTGCAGCTCCTAGACAGAGGGGTCAGGGGGCTCTGTGTGCTGCCCCTGGCTGGAGTCAATGCCCCCACAGCTCCCATTGGCTGCAGTTCCTGGCCAATGGAAGCTGTGCAGCCGGAGCTCGTGGCCGAGAACAGCACATGAAGCCCCCCGGTCTTCCCTCCCCCTAGAAGCTGCAGGGACATGCTGGCCATTTCCGGGGAGCTGCGTGAAGCCCAGTAGGGAACCTGCCAGTCCTGCCAATTCTCCCCTGCACAGCACCCCCAGCCACCCTCCAGAGCACCCACCATGCCCCCTGGTCACCCCACCCCCAAGTTTTAGTTAGGGGTATATAGTACAAGTCATGGACAGGTCACAGGCCATGAATTTTTGTTTACTGCCCGTGACCTGTCCATGACTTTTACTAAAAATACCTGCGACTAAAACATAGCCTTAATCCCTTAAAGAACACATTCAAACCTGGATAATTTATGCTTAGGTCTGTGCATCTGGAAATCAGATACATTCAACAAGGAACAACCTTACATCCATCTCTGTATAGCTATTTTTCTTAACTGTTCCCTGCCAGAAGGGTCTTAAGCTCCAGGATCAAAGCCAAAGTAAACTAAAGAATGAGTTTTTAGAACATACATGCAACCATATTTTCAGAACTTGGATCATAACACAAAGCACCTAAATCTATAGATTACTCCTGAGGGCATTCTCGCCAAAAAAAAATTAAAAATTCTGTGCACAATATTGTAAAATTTTGCACATTTTGTCAAATAAATGTGGAGGCTCTACCATGGCATTCGGGAACACAGGCCACTGGCTGCAGAGGTGGGAGATCACTGTGCAGCTCCCCCCGGGACACGGACTCAGCGGTGAGGCTGCACCCTACCCTGACACAGCGCAAGAACCAGGCCTGCCCTAGAAACACCCCAGGACCCTGGTCCCTCTGTGCCAGGTGCACCAGGTGTGGGCAGGCAGGCTCAGCAAGGCAGGATCCAAGTGTGGAGGGGCTCAGTGTGAGGGGATCCAGGTGTGGGTTGAGAGGGTTCTGTATGGGGAAATCAGTACAGGGAGCTCAGTGGGGGATCCAGATGCAGGGGGGATCTGGATGCACAGGAGCTTATTGGGGTGTTCTGGGTGCAACACTAAAGGGATTCTGCAGGGGGGTTCAGGTGAAGGTGATTGGGGCTCAGCACTCAGACCCTCAGTAATTGGGAGGGTCTGGGTGTGGGGGAGAGAGCTCGGCTGGGGGTTCAGATACAGCTGGTTAGGGTTTGGTGAGGTGGGGATCCGGGTGGCTCATTAGGGTGGTCCAGGTGCAGGGGGAGTGGGGCTCATTGGGGGGTGGTTCTGAGTCGGGGGTTGAGACTCGGTGGGAGGGTCTGGGTATGAGGGGGTCTGGATGCATGGGGCTTGGGCGGATGGGGGAGCAGCTCCCTGTACAGGGATCCCTCCCCCTGCAGCTGAGGAGCGATGGCTGCAGGAAGCGGGAGGGTTGGGGGTGGGGGGGGGGAAGAGTTTGCAGATCTTCCTTCAGCTGGGGGAGAAATCTGGGGGTTGGTCTGACCCAGCCCTGGATGCTGTGCAAAAGGAAGAGCAAGTCCTGTCCTCCCAGCCCAGCTGGGACTAGCAGCTGAGCCTGGCGCAGTGTAGGAGCCACCAGCCACGTCTTCCCCAGTCCGGCCTCCTGCCCCACAGTGATTTACCGCTCTGCTGGCTTCCCTAGCCCCCAAAACATATTGCTGGTGAGGATTGCATGACTGCTCTTGTGGCTTCCCTTTGCTTCCCTGTCAGAAAGTCATTTTTCTGCAGGAAAGCAAAGAAATCTGCGGGGGACAAACTCTGCACATGCACAGTGGTGCATAATTCTCCCAGGAGTAATAGATATTCAAGGGGGCTAATCTAGGCAATTACCTTTTGAGCAAATTTTCAAGAATTGGTTGCCTGGAGTGACCATTCCACTCCCAGATGCCTACCAAACTTGATCAAATGCCTGCTACCCTGATATCACTGTAAGAGTTATTTCCAGCCATTTCAAGAGGCAGCCTAATTTAAACAGGACAAGCACCAATTTCTGTTCATAAGACAGTAGAGGTGCCTCCTTCTTAAATACATACATGCCTTCTGCCCTTCGGGCATCTGAGGTATTATCTCAAAGTGATTTTAATCCTAAAAAAATATATAATTGGCCTGATTTTGGAAGTGTCGAGCATTTGGCTCTCCTAGCATCATCCATGGAGTTGTGGTTATCTATTACAGTGGAGCACCACTAGTACAAATAGTAACTATGCCAGACTATACATGAGTGCTGCTACCCCAATGGTGGCCACAAATGGCTGCAATCAAGGCAAAATCCCACTGTAGAGAATGCTAGAGGTTTAAAAGTGCCTTATCGATTTAGCTTAATTCAGTGAGCCAAACGAAGATAAATCGGTTTAAAAGTAGCAAATATTGATTTAAATCCAGCATATATTGCTTTAATAGCATAACACAAGAGTGCCATACAAATTTAAGTAAACTGATATAGAAACAGAATTCAATTGGTGCAATTTCTGTATTTAGACAAGCACTGAAACAAAAAGCTCAGACTAGAGGCACAACATTCTCCCTAGCTCTCACCTGATGTAGTAGAGATCTTGTCTAGAAATAAACACCCCCTCCTCCCCAAAAAAGCCTTTAGAACTGAGAAAGGACAGTTTACCATTACATATAGAAATCCTACAAAAGATGCTCAAAAGAGACAAAGACCCAATTCAGTAGTCTGTCTTCGTTCCATATTCAAATGTCTCTAAAACATCCCTACATCAAAGAGTATTAAAATTCCAGGACAAAATTACAGCATCTACTTTAGAGAACCAATTGGTATATTAAGTGTACATGTCTAAAAAGTGATTTCTGAAGCATCGCATGATCTGAAATGTAGTGTTTTGACAGCTTCTTTAACAGTCATGGATCACAAGGTGTGCTACGCTGTGTGTTCCTCTGCAGTCTCATGAGTGCACCATTCCCCTAGTTGTGATAGGCCTGCGCCCTCACTTAACTCAAAGGGGATCCAGAGACCTATAAACTGAATCCCTAGGCTTCACCACTCGTTTCTCACCATGACTTCTTTAACAGGGCTGGTTTGGCTTGGCTCCATACAGAAGCCTTCTCTCTTGGGAGCTTTGTAAACAAAAAATGTATGCAGCAGCACAGTTCAGCTTTTTTTTTTAAAAAAAAAAACAACCCACCACATTTATTCATCAACAGGAACACAGCAGTCGGAGAAAACAACAAAGGCTTACACATCATAATCTTGCCCCAAATTTGCAAGAAAAGAATGAAGTTTAAGTAACTTCCACTCAGCCCAGATACCCTTACTACTTAGCTGGAAGAGACAAGACAACCCCTGCTACATTCTCAGAGTGATCAAATCTCTCCTCCAGCCATTGCTGTCTACTCACCCCCTTCCTTTCTAGGACAGAGTACTTAAAAGTTTAGTGTCCCCTTTGATTCTAGGCTCAAGCTTGGGGAAAAAATAAGTCTGAGAGCCTGGCTAGACCAAGGTAGATGGGCACTTCCCAAACAACTCCCCCGCATTCTGTTGAAGACTGTATTCTCTCTAGAAGTACAGTATCTTATCTGCCCTCACTGACACCTTTGCAGTCGACTGAGCTTAGACAACTGCCGGTAATGCACAAAGAGGAACAGAATTCACTCATTCTTAGCTATGTATGCTCTGCAGGGCTAATAAGAGTAAAAATGTAGTCAGTCATTGAAGTCAGTAGATAGGATTGCATATGCATGAATTAGACCTATTGATTAGTGAGGTGCCATTCATATTTTTCTCTGCAGAATCACATCATTACTCTGCTCTCTAGGGATCACATGTCTCTGTGCTTGCCTCAAGCACACTCCTGAGCACCACCACTCTAGAGATTTTATAGTTCATTTGATAAAGTCTGTCCTTTCTAATGTTAGATGTTGCACTGCTAAAAGAGATCCATAGGTGTCATTTGGTCTCATCTGGCCTATTACATGGATATATTACAGCAGACTGATGTTTAACTTTATTTAAAGGCATCCTATTGATCTATTCTGCCTTGCACCTGATAGGACCACTACTTCCTGTGTGTAGTGTCAAAACTCTCCAAAAATTATCATCCTTTGTCCTGGAGTTGGTGAGCTCTTTACTCATACATTTGTTTCTCAATGTTGACACTACCAATACTGCTGATCTCTCTTGAGACATTGACAAAATCAGAATGCTGTCTGAAAACAGAAATATGGAACCCTTCCAGACAAAATTAAGCAACTATCACATCTTTTGTAAGTATTAGATACAGCAAACAATCCAGGTCACCCTCCTCGAATCTCTTACCACAACAGGTCAATGTTCCTCACTTACAAATTCCTATATGATCTTGATCCCCCACCTACAGCTCTGCTCCAGCTATCCCTCCACTATGGCTTATTTATACAGCACCATTAACACTCAGAGCATTTTAAACATTCTCTCATTCAAATCCTTACTAGCACCTTTTGTCCCTTCACATACTCTCCTTCTCTTTTATCATGCTGTCCTACATACCTGGAGCCATCCTCTCCTCTGAAAGTCCTTCCATGAAACTCACATCAAGCAATTTCTCTTACATCCCTTAACTAAACTTCTCTCTGGTGTCTTTTGTCTTTGACAGCTCTTAAACTGTTTAGTGTGGTATGTTTCTCAGCACTTGAAATTTATTTTGTAACCAGTATTGTAAAGGATGCTGAAGACATGCAAGTCTGCATTTTTCAGTAGTTGTCCTAAATTAGGACAAGACTAGTCTTCTAGAGAAATTGACACAAAGATGAAGAACTTTTCAAACAAAAGATGGATTTTTGGTACACTTATTTAGATTACAAAATCCTTAAATTTGCTCTAATTTCTGTTTCATTGGGGACAAAGAATATATACTCCAAGTACTTACTATAAGATTTGACTGCTTCCTCATCCAGTAACCTACTGATTACAGATCCAAAGAACCAGGAAGATGGCAAACTTCAGTGTTTGCTATCATCTCAGTACTGATATAGGTCTATGGAACCTTACTCATTCAGTTGCACAGCATTCCACTAGCACTTCAAATATCTATAAAGAAATCTTCTGGAGTAGAACATAATGGTAAAACCAGAATTTTATAAACAGTTGAGAACACCTTGTTCAATCTGACTATAGTGTTAAAACCCTTTTTTTTTTTGGTCAAAAAGCATCCTCTTGCACAAACCTGAGGGAATGTAGTCTCTCAGAACTGTGCAGAAGGGTTGGAGAGTCTGAACTGCATGGTAGTGGGGATGATGGAATTTGGAGAGGAGGGTGCTGGAAAGCTAGCATACTTACTGGGCGAGAGTTAAGATGGTGGTACATTCTCTATGATTAAGGCTACGTTTATGTCATGAAGGTCATGGAATCCGTGACCTCCAGAGACCTCCATGACATTTTCTGCTTCAGCTCCAGGGGCCGCGAGACTGGAGCTGGGTTCCAGCAACGGGCGACAGTCTCCTGAGGGGACCCCCTGCAGGGTTCCAGTGTGGGATGACCGGGGGGGGGGGGGGGGGCCTGAGTGGTTGGGCGTGTCCCATTTTCTCTTTGGAACTATGGTCAACCTGCAGCTCCCAACTGCTGTTGGTGGAGCAGCCCCCCATGGCTGCTTCCAGCCACTGGTGGAGAAGGGGGAACCCCACAGCTCCCAGCCACCAAAGTGAAAGGAGAAACTATGAAGCAGCAGCAGCAGCCTTAGGTGCCAGATCCGCCCACTCCCCATTTTGTCAGAGTTATTTTTAGTAAAAGTAATGGACAGGTCACGGCTTCCATTAATTTTTGTTTATTGCTCGTGAATTTTACTACAATAACCATGACAAAATCTTAGCCTTCTCTATGATGTATGATTATTGTGCTAGCAGCAAAGTGTTTGAATGGAAGAGCAGAACATGCACTATTGGTTGCTTTAACTTTTCATTTCCTCTTTTTAGTTTGTATTAGCTGTGTATAGACTAACCGTAATTTACAATACTGTGTTTGTGTATTTATAGAAATACAAGCTATCCACTAGTTCAATTACAAGATACTGGAGTCAATGCAGCAATTACTGTGTGAAACTCTATGCCTGCATTTTGCAGAAGGTCAGATTAGATAGTCATAATGGTCCCTCATGGGCTTAGAATCTATGAAAACTGAAATTTACATTTGTATAAAACACTGGTTTCTAGGCATATCTGTTTTTGCTACAGCAGCTAGTAAAAAAAAATCAAGTTGGAATTTGGTAACAAGGAAAGATACAGTAGTAACCAGGGTAGTGCAGTAAGGTTTGAAGTCACCAGGACAAGAAACACGATATGCATTCAACTGAAGATCTAGAATCTACTTTCCAGTGGTATTCTGTAGCATTGTTTCTAGCTCTGTTAGCTAGATACTTAAACCTTAAAATTGTCATTGGTCCCTCAGATCTGCAGGTGTTTCCATAGCACTGATTCAGGACTGAACAGAGTCAATACTGCTCCACTGGGTACAGCTCTTGCCCAGACTCAGGAGCCCTGGGTTCTAGCCATAACTGTGCCACAGACCTCCGATACGATCTTGGGCAAGTTATTTCACCTCTTCTGCCCTTCTCTCTCTCTACTTAGACTCTAAGATCTTTGGGACAGAGACCATGTTTTACTACATATTTGTATACTGCTTACCATAATGACCAATTTTCAACATAGCAAAAGCTTGAGTAGAGTGCCCCACAGGGCTCCAAGCCATGACCTTTCTCCCTCCCAGTCATTCACAAGACATGCCTGTGGAAGCTATAGCAATTGCTTACATTAAGCATTTTAACTGTCTTTAATGCATTATGAATGTTCCTCTCCCAAAGCTCCTCTCTCTCCTGTACATGCTGCCAAGCCATATAGTTATTTTTGTTCCTACTCCCCTGGACATCCTGCCCAGCTCCTTTGCCCCTTGGAAAGTCCTCTCCTTCTGGTAGTGCAGATCCATTTGTGGCAACAGCTCTTAATAAGGCTGGTTTTATAGGCCTTTGGGTTCTCATTTGGCACAAGGAGCCTGAACATCTTTAACAGTTACGGAGAAGAGGAACACCACCACTGTTATCAGCCAGCACCCTACAAACTACAGTTTGAGAACCACTGGTTAACAATTTTATTATTTTGATCAAATAATCCTTTGAAAAAAGGAAATTGAGGACCTTCAATGCTCCATTCAGAGGCAATTGCATATAAGGACTACACACAGTTTTACCTGGAACATTTAAGTAGCAGCAGCACAGTGAAGCTTTCTTACTTTTCACAACAGTTACTGCTTTTCTGGTCTTTGACCCCACACCACACTGGCCACAGTGAATTGCTTAACTAGATCCACAATGGCTAAATTTCAAGCAGCCAACTAAACAAAAACAGAGTTGTAGATAAAGTGCTTTCCTAACTTTCACTCTCAGTAAGTTTTCTTCTTATAATGCAGCAAGCAAGACAGAATTAGATGCTTTTAAGCTTTTTATGGGGAGTGGCAAAAAAGAAATACTTGGTCATGCCATTTCCATTTGTGGGTCTGGATGGTCTGAAGCTCCCTGGAATGGATACTAGAATCAATATTCAAAAAAGTATAAGGGATTTCTGAAAATAAATAACATTTAAACTGTAGAGAAAGTTACTGTATTAGGCACCTTAAACATCCATATATTCAAGAACAATAAGTTAAATATAAAAAGATACAATTTCATAGAATCCAGCAATGAACAGCTCCTCACTGTTGGCAATCTTGCCAATAAGTGAAGTGAAATTGCAGTCTTTACATTAAACTTCATTAAACTTTATATTAAACTAACCAAGACCACTTAACCCTGGTCAGGAGTAATTTTGCCCAAGACTGCTGATGAAGTCAAAAGTCAGAGACCAGTACTAGCAATACCCACTACCCTATCAGTTATTTCTGACCAAATTGCCCTTGTGATCCTCCAAGGGAAACAGGAACAGAATCAGATAACTTAGCTCTTCCTCGGTCTCAATGCATCAGCTGGGCATGGACAGGGCAAGTGGCCTCATTAACATTAGAAAAATTTTAACTGCATGAGTCAAGTTTCATGAATGTCTACAGGAAACATTTTTATCACTTTATCCCTCACAAAAGCTCTGTCCTGTAGTACCAATGTAAGAGCATTTCTTTCAGTATTAAGATATCTGGAATCAATTGTGTACAATCTGTGCAAAAATCTCCTTATCAGACCTAATCAGCACAGTACTAAAACCGTATGTGCCAAGAAAAAACAAACACTTCTTTTGAAAGGATTAAAAGCATTTATACCTTCCAGTGATTGGTATTAGCCAGTGGTTTAAGAGATGCACAGCTTGAAAAATGGAAGCACTTGCATTCTGCTAATAAAAAGATTCAAGTAATTTAGTTTAGCATCCATGTTAGTACCAACTATCTGGGTTAAAATTTTCAAAACTGCCCGGTGTGGTGGCGCGTGCCTGTAATCCCAGCTGCTTGGGAGGCTGCGGTTGGCGGATCGCTCAGGAGTTCTAGGCTGCTGTGCGCTATGTCAATTGGGTGTCTGGTGCTACTGACAGCTTGGCCAGCGGGTAGTTGGAGGACTGGCTAGAGCAACACGTCTGACGTGTTGTGATCGGCGCTCTCTCTGTGAGGGCTGATAGACCGATCAGTGACAGTGTGTATGTAAAGTTTTTTTTATATTGTGGATGTGAACAGCCTTGCAGCATTACATCTCTTTCAAATAAATAAACTTTATATGTAAGGGCCTCAAGCTACCCAGAATACTTCAGCTACAGCAAATGGCCAGCATCACAGAGAGAAAAAGATTAGTCTCCCCAGACATTTGTTATGTTACAGGCCAAAGAAAAAATTAAAAATTAAGTTGTAACAAAAATTTCACAGAATAGGTTTCATTATTGGGGGGGGGGGGAGGGGATAGCTCAGTGGTTTGAGCATTAGCCTGCTAAACCCAGGGTTGAGAGTTCAGTCCTTGAGGGGGCCATTTAGGGATCTGGGGCAAAAATCTGTCAGGGGACAGTACTTTGTCCTGCTAGTGAAGGCAGGGGACTGGACTCTATGACCTTGAAAGGTCCTTCCAGTTCTAGGAGATTGCCATATCTCCATTTATTACATTTCTGCTACTTGTCTTTACTACTATATTGCTGATAAAAATGTCACCCAGCAAATTAAGACTTAAGGGGCCCAGCAATAGTTTAGTAATGATGCATTCAAATGGACTCAAGCTGTGGCATTAATGAACACTTCTTGATCCTGAGCATTTCTATATTTTTAGTTATAGTAAAAGTATCCTGAACTATAGCTTCTCTCAAGAACTGGAAATGCTTGGGTTGTGGGTCCTCCCAACCCACCCAGCCACAGAAAACAACCCAGACAGGCTATCAGGAATGGCATTAATTGGGCATGAAAAACTTTGCTCAACCCTTCGAGTCACAGAATTTCAGCAACGAGAGGCTATATTCGGGGAGCTGAGTTTTACCATATGGCAGCAGGTAACACTGGTTTACAATTTTTGAGAAGTCGTCTGCTTCAGAGATAAAATGTGCTATTTAGTATGTATTTTGATGTGCTGAATTAAAATATGACAGTTAAAACAACTGATTGGCTACTGTTTCTAAGATATTTAAGTTTTTACATTTTATGTCTATGTATATTGTGCAGATAGTAGAGTTTTAATCATAAATTGTAAACCTAGGTCTTTTCATGTGTTTATGGTTGCTTTACATGATACTATTTCACCTGTCCTGTTTATGTAACACTTTAAAAATCAGCAAAGGGGTTATATAAATAACATTTATTATGAAACAAAAAGGCAAAACACTTATGTACATAGTTTAGTCCTAGTCAGTGTCTACTCGGCGCTTCTTGGCTTATCTCTTGTATTCATTAAATGGAGCATCTCTTGTCACTGTCCAGCAATAGTCTGCAAGCATTGATGGGCTCCATTTGCCCTGATAGCGTTTCTCCATTGTTGCAATGTCCTGGTGAAATCGCTCGCCGTGCTCGTCGCTCACTGCTCCGCAGTTCGGTGGAAAAAAAATCTAGATGAGAGTGCAAAAAAATGTATATCTTTAGTGACATGTTGCAACCAAGGCTTTTGTATGCCTTGAGGAGGTTTTCCACCAACAACCTGTAGTTGTCTGCCTTGTTGTTTCCGAGAAAATTTATTGCCACTAACTGGAAGGCTTTCCGTGCCTTTTTTTCCTTGCCACGCAGTGCATGGTCAAATGCATCATCTCGAAGAAGTTCACGAATCTGAGGACCAACAAAGACACCTTCCTTTATCTTAGCTTCACTTAACCTTGGAAATTTCCCCCCGAGGTACTTGAAAGCTGCTTGTGTTTTGTCAACGGCCTTGACAAAGTTCTTCATCAGACCCAGCTTGATGCGTAAGGGTGGTAACAAAATCTTCCTTGATTCAAGAAGTGGTAGATGCTGAACACTTTTCTTCCCAGGCTCCAATGACTGTCGGAGTGGACAATCTTTCTTGATGTAGTGGGAATCTCTTGCACGACTATCCCATTCACAGAGAAAACAGCAGTACTTTGTGTATCCAGTCTGCAGACCAAGCAAGAGAGCAACAACCTTCAAATTGCCACAAAGCTGCCACTGATGTTGGTCATAGTTTATGCACCTCAAAAGTTGATTCATGTTGTCATAGGTTTCCTTCATATGGACTGCATGACCAACTGGAATTGATGGCAAAACATTGCCATTATGCAGTAAAACAGCTTTAAGACTCGTCTTCAATGAATCAATGAACAGTCTCCACTCATCTGGATCGTGAACGATGTTGAGGGCTGCCATCACACCATCGATGTTGTTGCAGGCTACAAGATCACCTTCCATGAAGAAGAATGGGACAAGATCCTTTTGACGGTCACGGAACATGGAAACCCTAACATCACCTGCCAGGAGATTCCACTGCTGTAGTCTGGAGCCCAAAAGCTCTGCCTTACTCTTGGGTAGTTCCAAATCCCTGACAAGGTCATTCAGTTCACCTTGTGTTAGGAGGTGTGGTTCAGAGGAGGAGGATGGGAGAAAATGTGGGTCCTGTGACATTGATGGTTCAGGGCCAGAAGTTTCATCCTCTTCCTCGTCTGACTCAAGTGAGAATGATTCTGGTGCATCAGGAACCGGCAGTCCTTCTCCGTGGGGTACTGGGCGTATAGCTGATGGAATGTTTGGATAATGTACAGTCCACTTTTTCTTCTTTGACACACCTTTCCCAACTGGAGGCACCATGCAGAAGTAACAATTGCTGGTATGATCTGTTGGCTCTCTCCAAATCATTGGCACTGCAAAAGGCATAGATTTCCTTTTCCTGTTCAACCACTGGCAAAGATTTGTTGCACAAGTGATAGGCTCTCTTAACCATAGTGATTATACTGCGCTTTTGTGATGCAAAAGTCACTTCACCACAAACATAGCAGGAAGTTATCTGCACTGTTCACACAAGTACGAAGCATCTCTGCTCACTTTGGCTAAACAGAAAGGTGTCCCTTTGCAAAATCAAACACTGACAAATAAGAGCACGACACTGTATGATTTCTAGAGCTGATATAGGGCAATTTGTTCAGCAGAGTGATGTAAGCTTCGTTATGATTGCATCATCCATGACTTCCAGGAATAACATGATGCAATTCATATCATGTATGACGCAATACCAGCTTCAGATTGCATCATTCATTGTTTTGCCTAAAAAGCAAGTACTGTCCAAACCCAGTCATAGATTTATTCACAGATCCAGTCAAAGATGTATTTTAGTCATTTCTGGTTTAAATTGAGATCCCTTCCCTTTATAACTCACTTATCCTCCGCCATTCCCAAGTCAAGGGTCGTATATACTGACCCAATAGCATGTCTTGAAAACTAGAGCCAATCAACAATTTTAAGCATCATTTTCGTTCTCAGTGACCCAGAATTAGTAAAGTTTGACTACATTTATTTCAGAAGCATTTTGGCTGTAGAGCAGTGTAATCGCTATGGAAAGATTCAGACATGGCCAGGACACCCTACTGTAAGTATTTCAACTTGTGTTCCCACTAGGTTACCTGCCCGCATTAAGGTAAAGTCACACTGCACTCATGTGGAGTTAAGAGCTCAAATGGAAGAGGAATGGCAACAGAAATGTGCAGGGAGGAAAACAATTAAAGATCCTAAGTTTTCTAATACATGGAGTTTACTAGAATCTCTCCAGAAAAGTACTGCTGGGGGTTTTTTGGTAGTACTGTTTAAAAGTCAAAAGGTGCCTAAAGTAGCAGGTGGTAATTCATAATATAAAAGTTTGAAGAATTAAGATACAGTAACTCCTCACTTAACCTTGTCCTGGTTAACAGTTTCATTGCTGATCTATTAGGGAACAAGCTCATTTAAAGTTGTGCAACACACCCTTATAATGCAGCTGCCTGCTTTGTCCACTGCTTGCAGGATTCTCTGGAAGAGCCAGCCCCTCCTTGTGGGGATTAGACCCAGGGGGGGCCAGCAACCTCCCCCACCCCCATCAGCAGTTCAGGTGGCCCTCCTTGCACTGTCCTGCTGCTTCTGCCCTGCCCTCTGCCTTGGAGCTCCTCCTGGGAGCTTCCTGCTTCCTGGGGGAGAGGGGTACCGAAATCAGCTTGAACTATACATGTGTGGTAGAAGCACTCCTTGAGTAGACTAACTGGTGAACACAATTCAGCAATATCCGTACAAGCTACCTGGTAAGCTGACTGAAAAACTAGAATCCAAGTGCCAGAATTCAGTCAAACCTGCTAGGTAAGCATGGTAAATACACGGATACTCTAGCCCAGAGCTTGGTGTAAGAGTGGAAGAACTGTGGAATTCTGTCCCAAGATAGGCGAGGGTGCACTCGGAGACCAAGAGGGGACAGATGTAGCTAGCCCTGCAGATGTGACAGTCATAATGGTTTTAATCTACAAGCATAGGAAACTTTAGGAAAGTAGTCAGTTTTGTCAATTTTTGCAATATAGGACAAAATTTCTCTAGGATTTATGGGATACCAGCCCAAACTCATTTTCATCTGTGACCAAAGCTATGGATTTGAACCGAGAAAACCCTGCATCAAAAATCTGATTAGAAAAGGATAGTTAGCTGAAAGTTTCCAGCATATTATAAACAGAATATTTGTTCATTAAACTTTAGCATAACAGGGCTAACAAAAAATATTCCACTGATTCCCCCCTCCTCAAATGGGCAATTATCCTTGCTTTACAAGATTTTAAAAGCTAGGAATTAGACAAAAATCTGCCAACATCTTCCATAATTCAGTGGGGGGGGGGGGGGGGGAACTCCCCACCATTTCATCCCACTGGATTGGAGATGAGACTACACCATGAAATGATTTTTACCGTCTGACAGAAAGATCATGAGAAGGTAACTTCCTACATTGCATAGTTAATAGACTTTGATAGACTTAAGCCTCCAACAGCCTAATATATCTGGAATGAACAGCAATTTAGTTGGATCTGCTCAGAAAGCAAGTCAGCTCCAGACAATAGCCACAAGCCTACCAGTCTTGCAAGTTACACTCAGACTAGACCAAAATGTCCATGCACAGTGTCAAGATGATGTAGTAATCCAGCCTTGGTCTCTGGATTAAATATTTTGCTTGTGCAGTCTGAACCTGCTTCACTTACAGTCAGCAGAATATTGCAACCCCAACTGTAACTAGGCAAACTTTGAAACCAGGGTAAACTGCTCTAGACAGACAAAGCTGCAATTTGCACTATTCTAGCAGTTGGTCCAGTTGTTAGCATGGTAAAACTAGTGTATCTTGATGAGTGCTAGAGGGAACTGCACTCCCAGCTTGAAGTGTCTACATATCCATATAGGATAAACAGCCTGCTTCTACCACCAGAGGGAAATGGGTCCATACTACAGGTCTGCAGGTTCAAATCCTGCTTATGCCCGTCTTCTCCAACAAATGGGGAATTTTTATGCAAGTCTCTCTATATAAAATTACCTCTAAATGTAAAGACCCTGGAATAATAGTAATTGTTAGTAATTTCATACTGAAAACACTTTAAAAAATGAATTAGGATGTTGTGTTAAACCGGGGTAGGAAATCTATGACACGGGTGCCAAAGGCTGTACGCGAGCTGATTTTCAATGGCACTCACGCTACCTGGGTCCTGGCCACCGGTCTGGGGGGCTTTCCATTTTAATTTAAAGTGAAGCTTCTTACATATTTTAAAAACCTTATTTACTTTACATACAACAATAGTTTAATTATATATTAAAGACTTATAGAAAGAGACCTTCTAAAAATGTTAAAATGTATCATTGGCACGTGAAACCTTAAATTAGAGTGAATAAATGAAGACTCGGCACACCACTTCTGAAAGGTTGCCGACCCGTGTTAAACATTTGTTTTAGTGTTTTAACAATTTGTATTGTTAGCGAGCTGACCCTTTAAGAACAGTGTGAGCTACTTAATGTTACAGTGTGAGGGAAGCTTTGCCCATATGTCCAGAGAAGATCCTGTGTGTGTAAGCTCCAAAAAAAAAAAAAGACCAGAATTTAGTAAGCTTGTCTTTCGCAAGTCTTATTCTTGAAGAAACATTAGCACTTATCCGGGAGCTGGATCCCTCAGGCTGCTGCTAACAAGTTACAGCCTCTCCTGGAAATTACCAATCCAGCCCAACTCAGAAGGGATTCAAAGTTGTTCCCATCTATAGGCCATTTGGTGGGTCTCAATTCAACTTCCTCAGTCAAACTTTGTCCCATATCACCACACTTTGTAATAACTGGCAGATTCAGTCCTACAAGGGCCAGAATCTGAACTGACCCTAAATGAAGTTGCCCCGCCAGCACCACCAAGTCGTAGGATGTTTGTCCTGCTGCTGAGTGTTTATTTTACCAAGGCTATCAAAACAACCCCCTTCACAAGCAGTAAAGCTGCACTTTGAAGATGAAGTGTCTACGGCGATATCCAAATTTCCCAATATGAAAGTTAAGTCATTAATTTTCATAAATTTGTCACACATGGAGCTACTCAAAACCTGATATCTATACTTCAGAAGAAGGTGATAGTTTCCTCCTAAAAACCCAGCTAATTCTTTTACATACTGGATATTTTCAAGAAATCCCCCACCACTGCACCACCAAGCGGCAGCAATGGTAGAGTCACTACAGCACATTGGTGGCCACTATTTTTACTACTATCATACAGACCTGCTCAGAATTAGAGGACAGTGGAATAAAAATGCAATCAGCTGGTCTGTACTAACGCTTACCTCATTACTGCTACTGGTAGAATTGCACAAGTGGGAAGTTTCCCCAAGAGCTGCTGTGTTAAGGAATCTTGGGTCCTAAAATAAAAAGACTATGTTTGACTCTTGCTAAATTCTAGGACTCAGTAATCTTTAGTGACAATGAATACCACATACGTTTTAAAACTTATTTCCTTTTATTATTTTTAAACTTTCTCCTTGTCTGAGTTGAGAGACATTTATTTATACAAGCAGGACTTAAAACAAGGTTTATAGCACTATCATATAAGAATTTTAGATTAAAAAATGTTGCAAATTTGCAATTTTGATTCCACAGGGTGCCCAGCATTCAAGAACCACACCACTTGGTTGGACGGTCCTAACCTCGATGTCCGTTAAGTCAGGGATTGTCAAACTTTTTCTTGCTGAGGCCTCCCTCAACATGCTATAAAGACTCCAGAGTGGAGCGGGGAGACTCAGGGCTTCAGGCCGGGAGGGACCCTTGGGCATAGGCATAGTTTGACTTTATTGGGGGGGGGGGGGGGGGGACGGGAGAAGAGACACGCAAGGGCCGGTGGGACACAGGCCAACTCCGCACAGCTAGGTCCAAGGAGGTAGTGCCACCTCCACCAGCGACTCACCTCAGCAGACCACCCAGCCCATCTGGGTTGTGGGGGGGACGCAACCGAAAAAATATAACTCAAAGGGGACTCAGCTCAGAAAGTTTAAAAACCACTCACGGTGCAGGCAGGGGGTAGCTATGGGCTGTGTGCAGTGAGGGATGTAGCTCAGGTTGCAGGGAGAGGATAGCTAGAGGCTGTGTGCCGGGAGGGCTCCCCTGTGTTGGCAGCTCACCTAGGGCTCTGCCAACCCCAGAGCCAGGTTACCCCTCGCCCAGGTAGCTCTTACTGGCTGCGTGAGCAGTCAAAGGGAGCTGGGAGCTGAGGAGCAGCTACAACCCCGGGCACCAGCAGCAGATGGGAGAATGCCATGGCTGCATGCTCCGACCATGACACCAGCAGCCAGAGGAGCACCTGTCCCGCACTGCCTGGCTCTGATGTCCGTCCCCTCCCCCCTCCCACCTGGCCAGAGGGCTTGCCTGATGGGAGCTGGGGTAGAGGAGGAGGTGGGGGGGCAGAGCTGTTCCCAGACTGCCCCAATCTGGGTAAGGCACTGCAATTTTAGGGGCAACACCCTTGTACTCCCCCAAACTCTGCCCATGGGCTCAGGGCTTCAGCCCCGCAGGGAAAGTGGGGGCATCACGGCTCGAGGCACTGTGTTTCAGCTGTGGGGCCCTGCAGCCTCCCTGAAAGGGCTCACGAACCCCCGGTGGAGAACCGATGAGTTAAGCCATAACTGCAGCGGAGTTTGAGTTTCCTACATACCTTAACCCATGATACAGTATTTTAGGAATTTTACATAGTTAATCATGCACACTTAAATTTATTGGCTTAAAAAGCTTCAGCTGACATGACTTGAACTAATCACAAGAGTAAACTTGTATGCAGGTTTCACAATTAGTCATGACAAGTAATTCCTCCCATTTGTGAACCAAAACACAGATCTTAAAAGCATCAGGGTAGATCTCATGACTTCTATATCCATTAACCATGATCTGCAAAGCTTTACTGAAATAAGAACTAACCCTTATGTGTTAACATTTGTTCAAGTCACCCAAATAAAAAAAGCAAGACAATTCCTTGAAGTTTGCCTTTTGTACACACCTTTTCACACACACAAAATAGAAATATCAAAAGACCCCATACACACATTAATCAGAGCAGTAGTCAGAGTTCCTAGAAACCTGAGTTTTTTCCTCCTACCACTCTCTGGGTAGGTCTTCATTTCAGAAGCAACTCAGATGACTGGCACCCAGGTCTGAGCACCCAGATCAGCCTAGCCCAGGTCTGAGCAGCCATATGCAAATTCTGCATACTGAATTAACAGGACTTCTGGGCTCCTATCCCACGGTTTTGTGTCGCAGTAACCTGAGCCACTCTGATTCTTTCCCAGTGAATTGTGGGAGAACTTGTCTGTCCTTCTGGGCACATAGGGGAATTGTGGAAAGGCATCGGGGGACTATCAGCACTCAAGTGATTTAACCTACATCCTTGCTGAAAATTCAGTGGGCAAGTTACCAACCCAAGTGAAAGGAGCACCCAACCTTTAACCAATGCCCCACAGTGAGCCAGATAGCTCAGACTGAAAGCACCACTAAACTCAGGTGAGAGGGTTTTGTGAATGGACAGGAGAGAGGTTAGGGGCAATACTCAAATAAGAGCTTGAGTTAACTCTGTCACAGACTTTAATGTTGCTACCTCTCAGTACAGGTTAAGTAAGCAGTGACAGTCCCTCCGGTTTCTCTAGGAGTTTGGGGTTCAGAATCACTGTAAGTTAAGAATAATAAAGATGAGGGTTTTGACAGAGTGAATTTTCATGGGTGATGAGTCAAGCTGAAAACATGAATACATTTAAAAAGCTTTGCAGGTTACCTTGAATGAGTATAAGACATTGTCAGGACTATTGAAAAACTGAACAAGATATAGGAAACCCCAAAAAATTCAAAAGATCCTTCTAGGTTTAAGTTTTCATTTTAAAGAGAGTCTATAAAGTTTTTACCATTTCAAACTTTCCATTACAAACTTGGACATATCTCCATCTTGCAAACATTTTCCAGTCCAGCAGCAAAGGTGCAACTCTTTACCACAGTCTGACTCACCTAAGAAGTGCTGCAACCTGAACCAGAATTTCAAATTAACGTTTTTAAGTGAAAAATCTTAGAAAAATGAAACTGAACTCTGTGTATTTTTTAAAATCAATTGCCTTCATACTCACTGCATTCTTCGCTATCTCAGATGGGCTTTTTACCTATCCATTCATTCTTTGAAGTGGGAAAAAGATGTCTTAACAAGAAAATTGAGATCTACCCACCACCACATTAATCCTTTGAATTTGTCCTTTGCTTAAATTGCTGCTCAAAAAGTTACAGCACCTGCACCTTCCCTCAGACACCTGGAAGATATCTTTGTAATTCTCAAATTTTAGAACCTGTAAAACTAAGCCAGGTCTAAAGGTGGGTTTTCTGTTTCACTGTCCAAGGTAGCTTGCACTGGTACAAATCAAAGTACCTACATTTGCACCCAAGAATACGCTATTTTACACAGTAAACACCTTGCTGACTTAGGTAACTGAGTTATTATATGGTAATGTAGAATTAACTGGACAAATTCCAGATGACAGTCCTGGTTTTGGTTCCTATCTACAGCAAAAATAAGCATGCTGGGGAAACACAGCTAGGGTCCTACCAAATTCATAGTCCATTTTGATCAATTTCACAGCCAGAGGGTTTTTAAACTGGCCAATTTCACGTTTTCAGATGTTTACGTCATGGTGTTTTTTCTTCAACAAAAAAAATTTCAAAAATAGACTTCAGCGAGAAACTGCTGAAGTGGAATTAATTTGCAAACTAGATACCATTAACTTAGGCCTGAAAAAAGACTGGGAGTGGTTGGGTCATTACACAAATTGAATCTATTTCCCCATGTTAACTATCCCCCTACTGTTACTCAGACCTGTCTAAAATGGGCCATCCTGATTACCACTATAAAAGATTTCTCCTGCTGACAATAGCTCATCTTAATTAATTAGCCTCTTAGAGTTGGTATGGCAACTTCCACCTTTTCATGTTCTGTGTGTCATATAGATATCTTCCTATTATGTTCCATTCTATGCATCTGATGAAGTGGGCTGTAGTCCACGAAAGCTTACGCCCAAATAAATTTGTTAGTCTCCAAGGTGCCACAAGTACTCCTCGTTCTTTTTTTGGTTAGATGACAGAAGCCTGTCAACTAGTACTTCTACCATTGCTACCACTGTTGAGCTGAATCTGGGATAGCTATGGTGGGAAATGAGAAATTTTTGATAAAATATCACCACCTTAATCAAACCAAGTCTACCTCCTCATTATGAATATAATTAAATACAAACCCTGTTATAGTTTCTAGAGCAGCTGCATTCACAGCAAAAAATGTGGAAACAATTAAAAAAGTGAAGGTACATGTTTCAAATTTTGCTTTTGGTGCAATTCTGACTTTCCCAATATGCAGCTAGAGTAATGAATTATGAACTAACTGGGTTAGAAAATATAATGCAAAAATATGAAGGATAAACAACTAAAATATTATTGATTACACACCAAAAGTCTATAAATAGGCAGGAAGCAAATACAATTAACATGTAAACATCTTGAAGTTTTAAAAAAAACTATGATTCAACCTGATGTTTGCTTCATACAACATCAAAGCAGAAAATTGTCAGAGTACAGATTGAAATTAAATACTTCCTTCACACCTAACACACGATGCTTGATGTATCATACTTCTACTTCAAGTGCTAAAATTGATTAGCACCTCAAGACAGACATTGCCAATTGCTCCACTAATAGAGAAGTTAGCTTTGAAACTTCCAAGGCTTAATTAAAACCAAGCTAGCTCATTTTTGCCTTATGTATCTATGCCAGAGCTGTTTAAAACTAACAACTGCTACGCATTTCAGAAACTCTGTTCTCTACTGGCAAGTAAACACCATGATATAGGCTACATCGCATTTGCTACTAAGGTAAGAGTTGTTTGATACCATGATGCCCATGCACTACAAAAAAGGGCCATTACATCGAGGTGTTTAACTGTTGCTAAAGGCCAAGAGATAACTTGGGAGAATCTTACAAGATTTGCGGCAGTTATTTGTTATGCTTACAAAGCAGTTATTTTTCCATCTTTTGTCTAATGAATTAGAGGTCTCAGAGTTAAGCATTAGTTTGATTAGCTGTGGCATTTCCAACAACAGCTTCAAGACAGAAAGGAATTGAGAAGGAATTGAACAGCTGCGTAGACCGGACTAAGACTAGAAGAAGAATTAGAGCAGTGGTTCCCAAACTTTAACAGCCCATGAACCCCTTTCACTAAAATGTCAAGTCTCGAACACCCTCCTAAAAATGAATATTTAAATTAGAAAAGCAGTGATCTTGGAAATATAAAATTTGTTTTTATGACATGCTTATTACACACTATTTATTATTATTTATCATTACAGTATTTGGATTACATTATGAAAATGGCAACACTCTTCCAAGATCTCACTTTCACAGCTTGTATCACTTTGAATAAGCCTGTTATAAGACAAGGCTCCTATGTTTCATCAAGGAGTATCAGATGTGAAACAGCATGATGGTATTTAACAAGCCAACTCAAAGAGTTCCTCCTACACAAGCATTCAGGTCTTGAGAAGTCCAGGCAAACAACCACGTTACAACAAAGCTTAAACTTGTTCTTCATAATAATTTTAAAAACAATACTAGCTGCCTATTTAATTTAAAAAACAGCAAAAAATATCCACCTCCCTTTCTTATAAGGAGTCTTGAAGTTTAAATCTCCTCAGTGTGATAGACATGGTGGCTTTGATCTGCTTAGCTCTTAGAAGTCAAGGGGCTGGCCCCATGCTGTCTGGGGTCCCTAGGGACAGCTCTGTCCACCATTAGGGAATTTTTCCCCGAGAACCCCCTGTAACATTTTGCAAACCCCCAAGGGGTTCATGAACCCCAGTCTGGGAACCACTGAATTAGAGTTTATTAACTCTAACAGTCAAATGGATGCAGCAATCTAAGACATTTTATGAACTGACTGCAACACAACAAACCAAGCTAACTCTCCTACAAGATGTGTGATGGAACTCAGTAGTGGACTGTTTTGAGCACTATATCAAGACTGGCCTAATCTGATGACAGTTTGTAAACAAAATTGTGAAAAAATAGATGGCACTGTCAAACTGTCAAAGTTCTCAACATTGGGCTTAAGAGAAATGTTGAACACGTGCTGAGTACCCTGAAGTCTATTTCTGTAGCCTTGAACAAAATGCAGGGAAATAGCTGTCTTACTGCTGACACTGTTGAAATTTGGAAGAAACTGAGAGATCTTAAAAAGAGAAATATGCGATGACAAAGTTAAATTACAAGCATTAAAAAAAACAAATGGGACAAGCACCATCTCCAGCTCATTTTCTTGCAAATATTCTCAATACTTGGTACCAAGGTCAAACCTTAACTGCTGAAGAAGAGGAGTTTGCTACAGTGATTTCCCTACACCCCCCCTGAATTTCCCCAACCCCCCCCCCCAGTTTTGTGAACTAGTTACATGCCAATTTAGTGACGACCCCCCCCCCAGTAAATTCAAACACCACCCCCCCCCCATTTCAATTCCTGGGGAGGCCACTGATTGGCTATGACATGGACATCCAGCAATCATCCCTCCATAATGCCAACTATAATAAACTTCAGAGCTAAGAGTGAACCATTCAAGAAATATACGTTTCCTGATGATGCTTTAAAGAAAGCCACCCTAGTAAACTAGTGGAAGTCACTTAAGAACTTGGATTTAGAGACTGTTGAAGTGATAATCTCACTTTTAACAGTAGTAACTTCTTCTGCTGGCGTAGAAAGAATATTTTCTTCCTTTGGATTAATTAATTCCAAATTGAGAAATTGTTTGGGACCTAAAAAAAGAGGGAAAGCTTGTTTTTCTTTTCCAGATTATGAACAAACAGAAAAACGAAGGTGAAAACAACTGAGTTAGCTGCAAAAGCCAATATTTTAAGTTTCTCGTGTTGACCTGGCTGACAGTCTATTTAATTTTTGTTTTTTATTGGTTTTTTAAAATATTTTTATTTAAAAACAATTTTAACAAAAACAAACCTGATTTTTAAAAATTTGAATGTTTAACTAAATTCAAAAATTCATATGCTTGTTTTGTTAAGATGTTATATGTTTGCTGTTGACGAAAAAGTCCAGAATACGCAACATTGTTGTTTTAGTTAAATAAAACAATTTAAATGTCTGGTGATGTTCTCCTCCTAACACAGCATGGCAAGAAAATCCTCCAAATATTGATGATTAGCCTGTTGAACTGGAGATAGTTCACCTCCCAATGACTTCATAAATATCTGCTTTAATTACTTTTGGTAAATGAAATAACCATTCATTTTCTGATATAGCTGTAAAACTAATCTGAAAAGTTTTCAAAATAAATCACTTTCAAAATGTATAGTGTATACCTTCTAAAAATGAAACCTATATCTATCTCTGAGTTGTGAAGAATATGTATTAAGGTTATAACAACCAACAAGAATGCACTTTTATGCAGAAATCCATGATTAAATCGAGTCTTCCTGACTAGTGATTTAAATCAAATCCACCCTGGCTAGGTCGATCTAATTTTTAGGTGGACATCGGGCCTTATATCCCTACAGAAGCCAGAGAAATGAGCAAGATCAGACAGGTGTCCATACAACTAGGGGGAAAATAAAACCAGGGTACAGCAGGGCCTCTAGACTTCTCTTGACCCCTCCACTCAGCGGGAAAAGCAGCGTTAGCAACATAGTCTGGTAGTACCGGTCTCCAGATCTGCACAGCAGCCAGGCTCAGCCCTGGTCTACACTACGAGTTTAGGTCGAATTTATTAGCGTTATTTCGATTGATCCGTGCACCCGTCCACACGACGAAGCCCTTAACATCGACTTCTAGGGCTCTTAAAATCGATCTCGCCACTCCACCCCCAACGAGGGGATTAGCGCTTAAATCGATATTGCCGAATCGATGTAGGCTAGTGAGGACGCAATTCGACAGTATTGGCCTCCTGGATCTATCCCACAGTGCAACATTTGACCGCTCTGGACAGCAGTCTGAGCTCCAATGCTCCGCCCAGGTAGACAGGAAAAGCCCCGCGAACTTTTGAATTTCATTTCCTGTTTGGCCAGCGTGGTGAGCTGCAGGTGAGCGCAGATCTCATCAGCAGAGGTGACCATGATGGAGTCCCAGAACCGAAGACGAGCTCCAGCATGGACCGATGGTGAAGTACGCGATCTGATCGCTGTATGGGGAGACGAAACCGTGCTAGCAGAGCTACGGTCCAAAAGAAGAAACGCCAATACATATGCCAAAGTCTCCAAGGGCATGCAGGACAGAGGCTACAACAGGGACGCGCAACAGTGCCGCGTGAAAATTAAGGAGCTCAGGCAAGCCTACCAAAAAACCAGAGATGCAAACAAACGCTCTGGGTCAGAGCCCCAGACATGCCGCTTCTATGATGAGCTGCATGCCATTCTAGGAGGTGCAGCCAGCACTGACCCACCCATGTGGTATGACTCCGTATGTGGATCATCAGAAACCACAGAGGAGCATGATGATGATAATGATGCTGAAAATAGCGCCCAGACACAGCAAGGAAGTGGAGAAGCCCTTTTCCCCGACAGCCAGGAACTCTTTGTCACCCTGGAGCCAGTACCCTACGAACCCACCCAAGGCGTGCTCGATGCAGGAGAAGGGACCTCTGGTGCCTCTGGTGAGTGTACCTCTGTTAATTAATACATGTTTTATAAGCAAGCGTGTTTAATGATCAATTCGCGGCCAGTACAGCTACAGCTACTGGAAAACTCTGTTAACATGTTCGGGGATGGAGCAGAAATCCTCCGGGGACATCTCCAGAAAGCTCTCCTGGATGTACTCCCAAAGCCTGTGCAAAAGGTTTCTGGGGAGGGCAGCCTTATCCTGTGCTCCGTGGTAACACACTCTACCACGCCAGGCCAGTAGCACGTAGTCTGGAATCATTGCTTTGCAAAGCATGGCGGCGTATGGTCCCGGTGTTTGCTGGCATTCAAGCAACATCCGTTCTTTATCTGTCTGTGTTATCCTCAGAAGAGTGATATCATTCATGGTCACCTGGTTGAAATAGGGGAATTTTATTAAGGGGGTATTCAGAGGGGCTCCATCCCTGCTGGGCTGTTTGCCTGTGGCTGAACGGAAATCTTCCCCGCTGTGACCCACGCGGTGGGGGGAGGGGGAACAGCGAACATCTTGGATGTGTGTCTGTGTGTGTGTGGGGGTGTCGATTAGGTTCGCGCTGCACGTTAACCCGAAAACCGCCGCCCCTCCCTTTTCAATTGCCAACCAGTTTTAAATTGCCAGCCCAAAGGCTGTTTGTTATGGGAAATGAGGGGGTTGCTGTTTGAAAACATTCCCACCTGTTATGAAGGTTAAAGAAGCCTATAGACTGTGGCTTACCATGGCTGCCTGCAAGCCGAATTCTGTTGCCCGCCGGACCTGCTTGTGTGATCTCTCACACCAAACCGGCAGACCCTCAATATAACAGGCAAAGTGCAACCTTGGACCAAATGCATATGTGATATGTAATGTTTGGAGCATTGTTCTCTAATATGTGTCTTTTAAACTACTCCTCTCCCGTTTGTTTCCTCCCGCAGCTGCAAATGTTTCAACGCCACCCCTTTCATCACCGTCCCAGAGGCTAGCGAAGATTAGAAGTAAAAAAAAAAGGAATCGAGACGATATGTTCTCAGAACTCATGGAATCCTCCCACACTGAAGCTGCCCAGCAGAATGCGTGGAGGCAGACACTGTCGGAGTCCAGGAAGGCAGAATTTGATCGTGCGGACAGGTGGCGTGCTGAAGACAATGACTGGCGGGATGAAGAGAGACAGCGGCGGGATGAAGAGAGTAGGTGGCGTCAGCGTGCAGAGAGAAGGCAGGATGCAATTCTGAGGCTACTGGAGGATCAAACGGAAATCCTCCGGCTTATGGCTGAGGAAAGGCGTAGGGTTCAGGAAAGGCCGCCTGAGCCCAGACCGCCACTACAGCCCCTGTGCAACCAACAGCCCTCCTTCCCGAGTCCCATAACCTCATCCCCGAGACGCCCAAGAACGCGTTTGGGTGGCCTCCGTGCACCCAACCACTCAAGTCAAGAGAACAGTCCAAGCAAGAAAGGGCTGGCATTCAATAAGTTTTAAAGTGCTGTGTCTCCTTGTCCTTCCCTCATCCCCTCCTCCACCACCCATCCTGGTGCTTCCCTTCCTCCACCAGCTATCCCGGGAGACTGTGGCAGTTAGCCCCATAGTTCCCCCTCTTTGTTTTACGAATTAATAAAGAATGCATGATTTTTAAGCAACAATGACTTTATTTCCTCTGCGAGCGGTGATCGAGGGGGGGAGGGCAGGACGGTTTGGGTAAAGGGAAGTAGAGTGAATGAAGGGGCGGGGCTTTTCATTACTGGGGAAAAACAGAACTTTCACACAGCATCCTGGCCATTCATGAAACTGGTTTTCAAAGCTTCCCTGATGCGCAACGCACCCTGCTGTACTCTTGTAATAGCCCTGGTGTCTGGCTGCGCATAACCAGTGGCCAGGCGATTTGCCTCAACCTCCCACCCCGCCATAAACGTCTCCCCCTTACTCTCACAGATATTGTGGAGCGCACAGCAAGCAGTAATAATAATGGGAATATTGTTTTCGCTGAGATCTAACCTAGTCAATAAACTTCGCCAGCGAGCTTTTAAACGACCAAATGCACATTCCACCACCATTCTGCACTTGCTCAGCCTATAGTTGAAAAGGTCCTGACTACTGTCCAGGCTACCTGTGTATGGCTTCACGAGCCATGGCATTAAGGGGTAGGCTGGGTCCCCAAGGATAACTATAGGCATCTCAACATCCCCAACGGTTATTTTCTGGTCTGGGAAGAAAGTCCCTTGCTGCAGCAGCCGAAAAAGACCAGAGTTCCTGAAGATGCGAGCGTCATGTACCTTTCCCGGCCATCCCACGTTGATGTTGGTGAAACGTCCCTTGTGATCCACCAGTGCTTGCAGCACTATTGAAAAGTAACCCTTTCGGTTTATGTACTCGCTGGCTTGGTGGTCCGGTGCCAAGATAGGGATATGGGTTCCGTCTATCGCCCCACCACAGTTCGGGAACCCCATTGCTGCAAAGCCATCCAGTATGAGCTGCACATTTCCCAGACTCACAACCCTTGGTACCAGCAGCTTGGTGATCGCCCTGGCTACTTCCATCACAACAGCCCCCACTGTAGATTTTCCCACTCCGAATTGATTCGCGACTGACCGGTAGCTGTCTGGCGTTGCAAGCTTCCACAGGGCTATCGCCAGTCGCTTCTGTACTGTGAGGGCTGCTCTCATCTTGGTGTTCTGGCGCTTCAGGGCAGGGGAAAGCAACTCACAAAGTTCCATGAAAGTGCCCTTACGCATGCGAAAGTTTCGCAGCCACTGGGATTCATCCCAGACCTGCAGCACTATGTGGTCCCACCAGTCTGTGCTTGTTTCCCGGGCCCAGAATCGGCGTTCCACTGTATCAACAAGCCCCATTAACACCATGATGTCCACCTTGCGGGGGGGCCTTTTTTGAGAGAGGTCTGTGTCCATGTCCTCATCACTGTCCTCAGGGCGCTGCTGTCGCCTCCTCGCCTGCTGTAGCTGTAGCAGCTCCTGGTTCTCGTTCTGCATATACTCCTGGACAATGCGCGTGGTGTTCATAACGGCGAGAACAGCCGCGGTGATCTGATCATGCTCCATGCTTTCCCTGGTATGCTGTTTGCAGGACAGCAGAGTGGCAGCAGAAGCAGCGGGTGGATAACAATGGAGTCAGCAATATGGCGCCCATATGAAAAAAGGCGCGAAAGGATTTTTTGCTCCCCCCTCAGTTGCTTTCACGGAGGGAGGGGGGAGCAAGGGTTAGGCTCATTTCCTTCTAGCTGCAGATGGTACAATATGCAGTGAGCAAGGAGGCGCCTTCCCTTCTAGCAGCAGATGGTACAATATGCTTGATATCCATCATCAGCTCCTGGCCCCCTCAAGGATTGAACTCGCAACCCCGGGTTTAGCGGGCCAACGCTCAGACCGCTGAGCTATCCCTCTGCCCGTGTTCCAGGCAGTACTGAATCTCCCTTAAACAAAACGTAAAAAAGAGAATGACCAGAGTCACTCTGGTCACTCCCATTTATGTCCAAGCGCCCCCGGCCAGCCACACCATAGGCGGCCGGCCAGGAGCACACGAATACCAATCATATTGTACAATCTGCTGCGAGAAGGAAAGGAGCTTCTGCTGTGTGGTCCCGCGACCACGACCATTTATGGCATATTGCACCATCTGCAGCTAGAAGGCAAGGAGCTTCTGCTGTGTAGTCCCGCGACTACCAGCCTCAGGCGGAATGGCCCCCTCAAGGATTGAACTCGCAACCCTGGGTTTAGCGGGCCAACGCTCAGAACGCTGAGCTATCCCTCTGCCCGTATTATAGTGTGACTGAATCCCCACTAGACCTAATGTCCAGGCGTACGCTGGAGATGTACGGTAATTGTGAGCTGAGCAGGCTTCCGTAGCAAACACGGAAACCCCGGAAAAAAGGCGCGAAAAATATTGCTTTCACTGAGGGAGGGAGGGAGGGATGACATGTACCCAGAACCACCAGCGACAATGTTTTCTGCCCCATCAGGCTTTGGGATCGCAACCCAGAATTCCAATGGGCGGCGGAGACTGCGGGAACTGTGGGATAGCTACCCGCAATGCAATGCTCCGAAAGTCGATGCTAGCCCCGCTACTGTGGACACAGTCAATCGACCTCATGGTCTTAACGCTTGTGTGTGGGGACACACACAATCGATTCCATACATTCGGGTTTTAAAATATCGACTTCTATAAATTCGACCTAATTCTGTAGTATAGACGTACCCTCAGTGAGAGTACAGAAGCAAGAGCAAGTCTTCACTCCCAGCTTTGTTTACAAGGAATTAAGAACTGGTAGAAGGTACTTGGGGGAATGGCAAGAGAAAATTACTCTTGGGTACAAGGAGCATCTATGGGATTTCAAGGGGCATGGCGGAAGATTATCTTTATTCCCTGGGTCCCTGTAAGGAAGCTTTGGGAAGAGAGAATTATTCATACAAACCTGTCCTGCTAACAAAGGAAATCTAACAAGTTTCACACTCACCGGGAGCATGTGGGGGGAGGAATATGCTCCAAGACAACGCCTGTTACTAGTGCTCAAACCCATGCATGTCCCATTAGGCATCTTTGACATTACAAATAGAAAAAAAAAAAATAAGAAATGCACACCAAAGGACACTTAATTACCCACATTTTTTGTTTTATCATCATTTTCAAAAGTGAAGTTGACATTTGTGTAGGATCAGTGATTTGATTTCCCTACGCATACCATGCTAAAACATGGTAGCTCTTTGCCCCTAATGCAGGTGTTCTAAAGTAGCAGAAAACAGGGACAAGAAAAGCAAAGGGGCTTGTGGATGTCCTCAAACAGGTACACATTACTCCAGAGCTCCTCTACTGTAACACCAGGGCTGACTGAAGTATGTTTTCATTCTTGCATCATTGTGCATTTGGCAGCATGAGGTAACTGAGATTGCGTAAATCCAAAGAGTCAAAAGAAGTTAATCTGTCATGCAAGGTAGCTTGTTTGCAGCCAAAAAACCTGAACCAGAATTGCTGAATGGGTCGGTCAGAAAGGGTACTGATGGAAAAAGTTTCTCTCACTGAAACTATTTTCAAGATCCTCTGAGAGGATACTCAGGTATTCAGTTAGAGCTTTCGCTGCACATTCTCATCCTGACAGCTGAGAAACTGACCAAGCTCATAAAAATCTGAAAAGTCCTGTTCATTTTGTAGATGTGGGACAATGTCAGCAACTGTCATTTTGAATGTATTATTTTAATACTGTCAAATATCATTTGCTGAGGTTTCTGAAGCTCCAGATTCAAGGAAGCAAGCTTTGGTAAAAACTCTTTCAAAAGGAGCACACAGCCATGTACTTCTGGATCTTGCAGCTTTTGGGACAGTTCCAGTGAAACTGTGTTCAAAACCTCAACGAGCTCTTCCGGGAGCTCAAACAGCCTGTGTACACCATCATTAAAATTAAGCCAGCAGACTGGATTATAATTCAGCAGCACCGTGTGTCTCGCAGCCAGTTTTGTATCTTCCGTTATTTACACTGCCGGCTTTGACAGCATTGATGCACTTTTTCACTACAGAGTCAACCTCATTCATACTTTTCATTGAAGCCTTGATGGCAAGTACTTCGTGGTGGACAAAACTGTAACAAAAATTTGAGCTTTCTTGGAAGCAGTTCAGCACCCCTACTCATGTACCATGAAAAACCACTGCCCCGGCAGCTGTCAAAGTGAAGGTCCATTCCATGCATCTAATGAAGTGACCTGTTGCCCACGAAAGCTTATGCTGAAATAAATTTGTTAGTCTCTAAGGTGCCACAAGTATTCCTTTTCTAAGGCACTCCTCCATTCTCGCCTGAAAAATGTGTTTGCCAGGTGGCCTGTCACAGAGACTCAACTGACATAAAACACCTTCAGAAAAACAATGGCAATCACAATCAAAAAAGAGAACGCATACGATTATCTTGGGATTCCTCCTGACATCAAGGCTCTCATCCAAGCAGAAAGGGCTCTCAGACTTTTTCAGCTATTTCACCAGACTGGGAGTGGCTCAGTCATTACGTTAATTGAATCTATTTCCCCTAGTTAACTATCCTCACACCTTTGTGTCAACTTTCCAAACTGGGCCATCTTGATTATCACTTCAAAAGTTTTTTTCTCCTGCTGATAATAGTTCCTCTTAATTAATTAGCCTATTACAGTTGGTATGGGAACTTCCACCTTTTCATGTTTCTCTGAATGTATAAATATCTTCTTACTGTATGTTCCATTTTATGCATCCGATGAAGTGGCCTGTAGCCCACGAAAGCTTATGCTGAAATAAATTTGTTAGTCTCTAAGGTGCCACAAATACTCCTGTTCTTTTTGCTGACACAAACTAACACAGCTGCTACTCTGAAACCTGATTAACTTATGTACATCCTTTTCTCCAAAAGGAAATTTATTTCTTGTAGAATTAGACAACTTGAACCTGTCCCCATGACAGACTGGTATCTGTATTCACTATAGACAAGTCATGTTCCAGAGATCCCTTTAATAGGTGATTCCATCAGCTGCCATGACAGAAGAAAAGATGCTTCGGGCACATATTCTCCAGAAGTGAAAAAACTAGAAAATTCCAGACTGTTAAAAAGTTACAGGCATGGCCTTTAGATAGGTTATTGGAAGACACCTGTAAGTGTAGTGACCCTTTTGTACGGTGCTGTTTTTCTGGGAGAGGTCCTAAAAATATATTCAGAGCTTTGCCATTCTCCTAAACCAAAGGCTACCTTTGATCATTTTGACTCCGTCTAAGAAGCCATGTAGTAACTAGGGATGTAAAATGTTAAGCAGTAAGCATCAATCTCACTGGATAACCCACCTTAACCGTTAACCCCCGGCCAGCTGAAGCATCCCCAGCTGTGCCAGCCAGCCCTTTAATCAGTTAACCATTTAAACAAAATATTCTGTAATTGTTTAAACGGTTAACTTTTTAAATAACATTTACATCTCTAGTAGTAATCGGGATTCTATATTCCTTTCCACAGAAATAAGATAAAGATAACAATCAGGTCAAATGGGGTAGGTCCAGAACCCATGAAATACTCAACAGATTTAATGGGACTAAGCAAAGGTGGAGTAGGGCTACATCTAACAAGTTACAGACCAAGAGTTTCCTACCTCTTCCGTGGACTTGAGTGGCCCAGACAGGTTTGTAAACTGCAGGAAGCGGAAAGCACAGGTAGAAGTTTCTGAGATTATCTCACCTGATGGTTCAAATTCCTGTGGGTAGGAGACACAAACAGACCCAAATAGCTCTCTGCAATTTAGAAACTCCCTCACTTTCCCCCACCTCTTACTTTATCTTCCATCACATGTAAAGTAACATTTTCATCTCTTTCAGAGACACAGAAATTATACTTTTGTAATTCAATCCATAGCGAGACCAACCAGGAGACAAAAAATGGTCTTATGGTTAAGGTAAACACAAGAGATCAAAGTACAGTCCCTGGTTCTGTTGAAGACTGTGTAACCTTGGCCATATCTCTTAATCTCTGTGCACACATTTTAGCCATCTGTAAAACAGATAATACTTTCAGTTCACACGGATTTTAGGTGGCTACATCGGTAAGTATTTGTGAGGCATTTAAATATTATACATGTCAATAACTTTATCTAAAAATAGTTTTCAAACAGCAAGTGTCATTTCTGAGAATCAGACTCGCATGTTTAAGTTAAAAATTATTTCTGTAGCATTATGCATGTATACAGCAGATAGACACATTCCCTACCTGAGAGGGAGTTTACAGTTTAAATAAATATCTTAAAAAAAAAAAAAAAAAAAAAAAACGAACTACCATTTCACCTAAAATAAATTTCTACCAAATTAATCTTACAACCTTTCACTTTGCATAGCTATTTTTCCTTGGACTGCCTTGGGTAATTTTGAGTCGTGGTACTGAAAGAAATTCTAGTGACCTTTAATTACCTGGACACTATAACCCACAGACCACCTCTGGAGTTTTGTTTACTACAACTGGATCCATGCTGAAGTGTTGAGGCTGCTCAAATGCAAAGAGAAAAACTGAAGAATTCTCATGATGCACTACTTGTCTATGCTCTCAACATGTATATAAGCAAGATGTGTCTTATATTTTAGGTGGGTTTACACTGGTATGTCAGTTTAACTAGGAATAGTCTCAACTTCCCATTAATCCATTCAATATAGACTATTTACACATTGCCATGGGGCCTAAAAGCCCAAAGTCAGATCAGGGCCGGCCTGGCACCATACATACTCAATTCTAGCAATATTTTTAATCTAGAGCTGCTATGCTCTACTCAGTTATTCCAATTTTCCTTTATAATATTGCCTGTATTTACCAATTACACATTCTAGGTTCCAATTTCAGTTTTAACAAACACCAAAGTGTATACAGACAGGAAGAGTATCTGATCTGATCAAGTATAAAAGTGCTGAAGAAAATTAGGCCTGTTAGAGATGATTATTCAGGATGTTTACCTGAATGCAACAATTTTTAATTATGATCATAGTTCCACTAAAATAAACCCATAAGCATATAGAAATAAAAATCAGAATGTTAAGGCCTGGGAGAGCCTTGGACTACATACAGTTGGCCACCTGTTCAGATTAAATAAATTAGAAAAGTTTGATAGCAAAACTAACTTAACTAGCCCACTCTCAAATGGTACCAGTAACTTCAAGTTAGGCACTATGTTTCTCAACTTCTCTAGGAAAGTTCTTTTATGTATTAAAGTTAACTTTAATTCAAGTGATGACTTCTGGATGATTACAACAAAAAATAACTAATTTATAATCAATCTTTGCAGACAACTTTCCTAACAAAAATTTTTCCATATGATGACAATGTAGGAAGTGGTTTGGACAGACAAAATTACTCCAAGAGGAATGGGAATAGATGCTGAAGAAACTCTGGTAAAAGATGATTTTATGCATATATAGTGGACATGACCAGAGTACTGATGAGATTTGTACCAGATAATACAGACTGTGGGATATCACAACAAAGCATACTTTGGTAATCTTCCAGGGGCTTCCTAGTGGAAGTGGGTACACCCAAGAAAAGAATTACTATTTATTCAGTACTCAGACAAAGTACACTCACCTGCCAAAAAACAGCATACCTGTCCATTTTAAAAAATATGGATACACACACACCTGGTTCAGTAAATATGAGTAGAGTCAGTAGTTTCACTCAACTTAATAAAATTACCAGAAATGTGTCCATGAAATGTTATGGCATACTGTAATATAACACCATCATGTTAAGCAGAAAGATTTGAGTATATTACTGCACGATGTTTCTCTAAGCAAAATAGGTTTTGGTTGACATGTACTTGGCAATGATTTGCAACCTTCTAAATAAATAAGTTGTTAAAAACATAAAAAAATCGTTTAAATGGATGAAGTAAGAGTGATCTAATTACAGTTAGAGTTCACAGGACAAATCACTGTTTCTGAAGATGCCAGTTTATGAAAAGGTACGATGACAGCATGTAAACAAACTAAAGCAACTACCTGTACAGTAGGAAAAAATAATTCTAACAAATAATTTAAACAAAAAAATATCAAGTACTTAAACATTTGCTAGAATAAGAACAGCAAAAGGCAATGCTGCAGTCTCTGACTTTCTTCAAATCAGTGGTATTTATGATCCAAATATGTACATTTTGATCATATGCTGAGGCTTAAACGCAAACACATCTCATAAGTCATTAGATAACTAACTACAGAACCATATGGAATTCAAGTGTGTGTTCATTTTTGGTCTCTAAACTTGGTGTCTCAGATGGTTACTTGCATAAACACAAATGCAAGTTTCTGTACGCATATTTTGAAACAAGAAATATGAATAGAATTCTAACCTCAAATACTAGTGATACTCCCATACTATACAAATGAGGTAAATCATCTCTAAAGTACTTAACTCTACAATAGGGGTCAGCAACCTTTCAGAAGTGGTGTGCCAAGTCTTCATTTATTCACTCTAATTTAAGGTTTTGCGTACCAGTAATACATTTAAAAGTTTTTAGAAGTTCTCTTTCTATAAGTCTACAATGTATAACTAAACTATTGTTGTATGGAAAGTAAATAAGGTTTTTTAAATGTTTAAGAAACTTCATTTAAAATTAAATTAAAATGCAGAGCCCCCCAGACTGGTGGCCAGGACCTGGGCAGTGTGAGTGCCACTGAAAATCAGCTCACATGCCAAGGCGGCAAGCATGCCATAGGTTGCCTACCCCTGCTCTACAACATACTTACTGATGTTTAGTAAAAAGGCATTTATCACATCTTCTCACAAATGAAAAATAGATAACAGAAAGTCTTGTAAAGCAGACTTGCAAGTTAGCCATAAAACATGTCAACTCTGCAAAAGGAAACCTACACATCTACCCTCACATAATAACACACCAAGGATATTGCCCATCAAACGGATTTTAAAATCAAAGTTAAGAAAAGTGAGCAAACCACAAACCCAACCTCCTCCCCTCCCAAAAAAATACCTTACTTGAGAAATACTGAACTCTACAGCCACAAAACCACAGAAGTCAGTACAAGTCAAATACATACCAACCACGTTTGCATGAGGAAAAAGAATCAGTTGATTTAGTGATTTTCCATAAAACTTAGTTCAGCTCTTTCTGAGGAACAAAAGGGAAGGGGGAAGGAGTGTAGCAAAAAGTCAATATAGCAACCTGATCTGAGGAACTTGTTTCTTACTTGGCAAGCCACATGCTTCACCTTCATATTCTAATGATACCAAGCGCAAATATCAGAAAAGTCCAAAACAAAAGTTACAAAACTATACAGCTAAACAACCACGAGGGACTTTACTTTTTCCTCAAGATCTTCAAAAAAGTTATATCATCAAGACTCAAATAGGTACAGAAGTAAAACATAAAAGTACCCTCTAGCTCATGTTTCTATTGCAGCTTCTAGCAAAAACAGAACCAACTCACCAGTTGTGCAACAAGAGGCTATTTCGTAGCATTCCTCTGTAGTGGGAAGAGAGGAATTTCATACGCCTCTACACAAAATTTTACTTTTGAAATAGATGGAAGAATGCCTTGGCAAACAGGCTAACTCCTAATGAAATTAACTTAGCATCTAGGTTAGCCAGAGCTACAAATTGTCAACTGTTACTGGAAAGAGTCAGACCTGGCCTACACTAAAAAGTTAGGTTGACCCTGCTATTTCACTCAGGAGCACAAAAAATCCACATCCAAAGGATGTAATTAAGATGACCTAACCCCCGAGTGTAGACAGTGCTAGGTCAACAGAAGAATTCTTCCATTGACCTAGCTACCGCCTCTCAGGGAAATGGATTACCTGCGCCAGCAGAAGAACCCGTTCCATTGGCATAGGTAATGCGTACTCAAGCACTGTAGCTGTGCCTCTGTAGCTAGACTATGTTTAAGATTTCCAAAGGGGTCCACACCTCCATTCAAAAATTTTAGGGGTCCACAAACGAAAAAAAGTTTGAAAACCACTGCTTTGTTTTCAAGTGTAAACAAGCCCTAAATTGAGAGGTAGTATCCCTGATTAGGCTCAGGGAATAAGAAAAGCTCGGTTCCAGACTCATCTCTGCTCTTGATTTGGCATGTAGCCTTTGGAAAGTCAAAATCCCTCAGAGTCTGTGTGGATTAGGGGAAATGGAATTTTTAAAAGAGTTATCTACCTAGCATGGAACCAAGGCTAACTTGATTAACAATTTAGCACCTTTAAGACTGTTTACTTTTTTTTTTTTAAACCGCATAATTTCTCTCTTCCCACCCCCAATCTACACTTAGTTTATTTTGACTAGGAAAAGTGGTTGAGTTGAGGTCAGAATTAGCTGATATGCTAGAAATTGCTTCTGGCCTAACCCATCAATATAGAATTTCTGCTTGATGATGGCGTTTGTGGTTTCTAGATCTGCAGCTGGCACAGAAGCCCAAGATAATTGGATATTATACAAAAACAGCTCAGTTTAATAGATTCTCTTGGCACACAGACCAATACAGATTAGTGAACAGAGAAGGGCTGTGTTTAGGACCCAACACACCAAAAATCCCCACTTTAATTCTTCAAGAAAAGGTATGCTACCCAGAAACAATTCTGAGCTGTTTTCTCTCTCTTTTTGCAGATAAACTTTTAGGCTAAGATTTGAAATTACTTGGATTTCACTTGGTAATCTGAAGACTGGTGAATTTGACTTTGACGTTAGAGCCAAAACAGTTTTCCAGGAATGTTCTAGATTTAATATTCTAGAACAGTAACTCTCAACCTTTCCAGACTACTGTACCCCTTTCGGGAGGCTGATTTGTCTTGCATACCCCAAGTTTCACCTCACTTAAAAACTACTTGCTAACAAAATCAGACATTAAAAAAAAAGTGCCACACACAGCATGCTATTACTGAAAAATTGCTTACTTTCTCATTTTTACCATATAATTATAAATCAATTTGAAAATAAATATTGTACTTCCATTTCAGTGAATAGTATATAGAGCAGCATAAACATGCCACTGTATGAAATTTTAGTTCGTACTGATTTTGCTAGTGCTTTTTATATGGGCTTTTGTAAAACTAGGCAAATATCTAGATGAGCTGATGTGCCCCCCGGAAGACCTCTGCGTAACCCCCGAGGTATGCATACCCCTGGATGAGAACCACTGCTCTAGAATAACTAAGAAGGTTTGTTTCCTCTCTAGAGCCCGGGGAAGACAATTGCTTGGCTCCATATCTTCAACAAGAAAGAGGATTTAGACTGTGGCATTTGCAACCCCAATCAGTTGTTGGTGTACAGAGCATTTGTCCTCCACTACAGAAACTGCTTCCTCAGACATTTTATAATCACAATGCTCCAAAACAATGGGCCTGGAGGAATGAGGGAGTGGACATAAGTCACTGCCCAGAATCAGCTTTATGCAGACAAGGCAATTCCAAGACATCAAAACTCTCCAGTGTGTTACATATTAAAGATCATGTGCTGGTCAGCCTTTAATACAAAAAATAAAGATGCAAAGCTTTTCCCAGATTGTTGACAGCTGATTCAAGTTTTCATGGACTTAAAGGTCTGCCAAACAAGGAGTACATCAGAGAGTATGCTGTGAAAGTCCTGTAAAGTTTCATGGAATCTGCAGAAGCTTGTAATGCCAGATGACCCCTAGAAACCTCACAAATATTAGTAACTTATCAGAACAAACTCTGAATCAATTCAAGTAAATAGGGCTGTGTCTTCTGCTGAATATCAAAGCAAAAATCAGAAGTTAGAATTGGAAGAAAAATCTTTTCTAACCAACATCTGCTCTCTCTACTGCAACAAGGAATGGTAGACGTTTCAGCCCCACAAGTGATCCCCAGTGCACTGTGGAATTAATTTGATCAAACATATTGGTCTTGTCTTCACCAAACATTAGCTAGCAAATATTAAGATCCTAGCAGACAAGGCAGTTATAGTTTTAATGTTAGAATGTCAAGGTAAACCCTAGAATTTACCTACACAAGCGAACACAAATACTTTTTTCCTAGCATGGATATGGGTGTTACCTGCCTGGGCCAAAGGTTATGCCCAAAGACAACTTACTAGATTTAAAGGAATAGTCCAAAATACTTTACATGAGTCCTTTTTCAGCTGACTGGATTTTCACAGAAGACTGAAAATGAACTGCAGAAGTTCTGCAAACCTACTTTTTCAAAAAGGCATACATTAAGGCTGTGTCTACATTAGTAATGTACTGGTTTTCCAGTACTGCATCAGTGCTGGAAATGGAATGAGAACAACTGTATGGAGGATTCAAAAGATCTTACCATCTCAGTACTGCCAATTCTTGTATTATATCACAAGACTCAGAACATTGAGTGTTTTTAAGGCCCTAACACCACAGTGCAAGTGATTATACAAGAATTTCAGCTTTTTTTTAAAAAAAAAAAAAAATCTAGCCCTCATAACTGTAGAGAAGAGCCTGAAAGAGTCATTTCAATCTTAAGATTTTTTTAGGGGCCAGACATGATTTTTGGAATGCCTGGGGTTGGCAACTGCTACCATAGTACCATGAAAACCTTTTTATGATATAGTGGCAAAAAGATATCTGAATGCTGTCTATACTAGCATTTACCCCATTACTAGAAAACAGGACTACACTTTCTAGTTTAGATGCAACTTCGTTTTCCACATGTTTAACTTAGAAGAGACGCAAAAGAAAAATAGTATAAGGGTCAAGCTAACATGCTAAAAAAAGGCATGGACATTGCAGCACAAGCTAGCGACCGGAGTACAAAAGCACCCAACCACTTGTGTCTGTAATCAGGTGGCTAGCTTCTGCCAGCAACATCCACAGAGCTATTTTTAGAGCACTAGCTCAAGCAGAGCAAGTTTATGGCTAATCTCTGCCACCATGTCCACACTGAGCTAGAGTGCTAAAAATAGCAAATAGAGCTAGCAAACGTCTGTCTAGGCTAGGAGGCATGCTCCCAGACGCAGTATAGACAAACACTGAGGATTAGGTCAACCTAACTGCATCACACAGGGTGTGAAATTATCCACAATCCTTAGCAATGTAGCTAGGTTGACTTAAATGTTAGGTATAGGTCCGGCCTAAGAGTTCAGGAAATAAAACTCAATGTGAAAAGTATATTTTGTGCAAGAACTGCCAATATGAACAGATTCAAGTGCTTGATGCTAATTGCATTTCTTATCTGAAAAAGCATTCTTTGTTATGTAATCTTTGAGTTTTGTTACAGCATTGTTCTGCAAATCGGAGTTTTCACTGATGCTTAAAGCCACTATTTTATTCAATTATAGATTAATGAAGTTCATTGTAGGATGAGAGAAGCAAAACTGTTTAAGGATCATCAGCAAGGATGATTGATCTCACACTCCTAATTCAACTTATCAAATCATGTGAACAAAATTTAAACATATCATTCAAATGCTTTTTTGAGAGTTTCCACAAAGAATGGCCAATAAATGAAGGAATGGATGACCTATATTGAGTGGGAAAAGTAGCAAAGTACTGTTTTTCTCTGGTAAGTCAGTTAACCCATTTAAGTTTACATGTTATGCTACAAGCAATACCCAAAACAATATTGTAGCTGGACTGTATGAACTTGTCTCACATTATAACGGTCTCTGTGCTGATGAGGACATGGGTACCGGCAGGAAGACCACAAAACATTTAAGCAACCATTTGTTATAACCAGATAGTTAACAAATGACAAAGATTTGCTACACCGGATGCCTGAATTAGAGACACTAATTAACCTTGGAAAACATGACAATGCACACATTAAACAGAAGAAATATAACCAGAAGCTCCCTTACAGTTTCATAAAAAATTAATGAGCAGGTTACATAAATCTTTAGGATTAGCAGAGTTTTAGATGACAGCTGCTGCAAGACATGTTAACTGTAGCTAGGGAAACATATCCTTTCATTCTTCAAGACTGTTCACTTTCATTAATATCACAATAAAATAAATTAATTCCTTGAAACAGAAGCTGCATTTAACCCTTGATTTAAAGTTTCCAGTAGCTAACTGGTTAATAATCAAAGAAGTTACAGCAGGAAAGAGTGTTCATTTCAACATAGGGTACTTAAAGAAATCACAAATATTATGCACTTTGTACCTCAATTTCTGCTGCATTTTGCATGAAAAATAAAAATACCCTGTACTTGTTTCTGCACTATCTTGCAGCCTATTTATTACATGCACACAAACAGGTGGCAGAAAAGAGTTAATTGTGAAGTCAAGAACAAGGCTCTCCCTTACAAGGACACACACATTTTGAAATTTAGTCAGTTTTACATTATCTCAGACACCAATATTTTTATATCAGTCTCACCAGAAGTGTTTAAAAGATGTTAATCTCAGATTATGAAAGCATATTCCAACCTCACTTCTTACAACCACAACCACAGTAACAGGAAAGATGGGTTTGTTTTTTTAAAACAAACTCACCTCTAGATTCAAGTACAACCAAGTTACTTGCCTTTTCTCTCCCCTCTACTCTAGACCTCCAAAGTCCCAAATCCTAAAACTCAGAATCCAGAACCATTTCACACAAACAACGCACACCCTGAGTGCAGAGCATAGCCACACACACTAAGAGGCGCCCCCCGGGGTAATCTTGCTGGGAAAGCTCCCTTCACAAAGCCTAGAGATGGGCTGAACTCAGGGCCTAAGAAAGCCAAGTGCCAGGCAACCCTAGGAGAGTGAATCAGGAAGTCGAAACACTCCCAACTGGGTAACTCTTCTAACTAAACTGATGGGTTTGGTGCCTGGGGCTCGGCGACCGCGGCTGCCCGCCACCCTCCACTTCCTCCCTATCTCCAGGGGGCTCAACGCCCCTCTTCTTCCCCAGGACCCTCGTTCCCTCCCTCTTCGATCCCCCCTGTCCTGAGGCTCAGCCACCCGCACCCCCGGGATCAGGCGCTTCGCCCCCTGCGCTGGAGCGCTGCGCCCCCTCCCCACAGTTTCTCAAGCCAACCCCGCCGCTCTCCCTCGGGAGCTCAGGCCCTCACCTCCCGCAGCTACTCTGGCCAACCCGCCTCGGACTCCGGCCCTTAGCCCCGCCCGCCCGGTCCTCGGGGCACCCCTGCCCCTTCCCGGGGCTCCCCCGAGCTCAGCCTCCCTTCTCACCTCCCCCGGACTTGGGGTCCGCTCCCCACCCCGAGCCCCTCCCAGTTTCTCAGGCCCTGCCGCTCTCACCTGCAGCCCGCAGCCTCCTCCCTTCCGCGCCGCCTCGGCCGCCGGTCGCCACCAAGCAGCGCGGCCGCCCCCTCCCGCCCCTAACAACCAGTCCCGCCCCATTGTCCTCCATGACCATCCTCACATACCATTGGCCGTCCGCGCCGCAAATCCTGATTGTGATTGGGGAAAGCAGATGTCTGTCAGGGTCCCGACCCCACCCCACCCTCAGTATTTTATTCACTCTAGCGTTTAGGAACACCCCCCACCCCACTACGCCTTCCTGATTGGCTCAAACTGTTGAGGCTGAGAGTTAGGATAGGATGGTAGGGATGCCAGCTGTTGCGATGTGCCCACCTTCCTCCCTCCCTCCTCTGCAGTAGAGGTGTATGTACTTGCCCTTATGCAGAGTTTGGTTGCACAGCAGGTAGGGACAGGACGGGGGGAGGAGAGAGAAGAAAGTACCTGGACAGAATTAACTCTCTGTTTGATGGATGGAGATACTTCGCTCAAGCAATTCCTCCGTCCCCATAGAGCTATGGATGCTCATGGAGGTTTTAAGTATATTAATGTGTTCCTGGATTAAATCTCCATCCCGTTTTAATTGTGTCATTCGGGGGAAAGGGGGGAGGTTGTCGAGCTCTAAATGGGTTTCAAATTCACTAGGCAAGGTGAAACTATTAAAATATTAAGGGTTTCACGTGTATGAACTCAAATAACAGCCCATTTCACCCAAGACAATTTGCCATGTTTCTCTAAATTTTCATTCTGAAAGGGGACACTTGTCCACCAAAAGGGGGCTTCAGATCTGGAATTTTAATTATCACATGCTTTTGATACCAAACTAGTTATTTTGTCAAAACCAAATTGTGTAATAAAATAACATTTTTGAGGTGCAAGAGTTCTAAAATTAAACTGATCACCTGCATATTAAATTTTACAGAAAATGTTGCCCATTTTGTACCTTTCTACTTGTAGCCATATTTTTCCCAAAGTAGGAGTCACCATGCCTGACTCAGCATGCACTAGACGATAGCAGCCATCTTCATCCTCCTGAGAAAGGGAGGGTTGTATTGTGCTTTAGGCATAGTACTGGGAGGCAAGGTATCTGAGTTCTATTCCTATCTCTACCACAGGCTTCCTGAATGACAGGTTACATAAGTGGTGTTTCCATTTCCCCATCTATAAAATGGAGATAAGACTTCTCTATCTCATAGGGGCATTATGAACTGTTTTGATAACACAATAATAAGTTCTATAGAATACTTTTAAATAAAGAAACCATTAATCTAGAGGACAGATCTTGACATACAGTGTGACCAGACCTGTATGATCAAGAGGGAATACTACATATTCACCCCACTGGTAGATTAACCCTTTTGATTCTGCATTTTCAAGACAGTGATCTCTCTAGTTCCTCACCTAAATTGAGGAAGCAAAAACCAGTGTCCCTCCATGCAATCTTTGGTTGCTAAATTCATCAAGAAGACAAAAAATCAAGCAGAAGTGACATGTGGTAATGTTTTGCATGCCGTGTTCAAGTGACTCACACACTTGGGAGGGGTATGGCCAGAATACATTGTGTAGTAGCTATTCTCATCTACTAAAGTCTTCTAGGTGGCTATTACAGCCAAAATATAAATTAAAGCAGCCCAGAGCCTCCAGCTGCCCCAAGAATAGAAGAAGTGCAAAAGTTACTTAAAGCACCTCTCCCTCCACTTTTTTCTGAACAAAGTATAGAATTGGAGCAACAGAGAATCAGGCCCACAGGGCATCCAAATGGGCATCCAAAAATGATAATTAAAATTAGTTATGATTTATGAATTTTTTTTTACTAAATTAGGCGCCCACGGTCACATAGGAAATCTGTGGAAGAAGTGAGAAGTGAACTCGGACTTCCTGACCCTCAGTGCACTGCCTTAACCACAAAATTAGTATTTTATTAACATTAATTATTATTATATAATGACATTAATTCTTAACATTTTTCAGTACTAACACTGAAAAAAGACTTATTTTTTCACTATCCCTTTGCGGATCACTCAGCTTGGAGAGTGAAAACAAGCTAGTTAGTTCATTTTTTACAGTCAGCTTCTAGTCACTTTCACATTGCAATTCTGATACACTAACACAATAAACCAATGGTTTGGATTCCAAGGGCATGTGTTAACATATATTTTAGATGTTTCAGCTGAAATTTTAATAAATCATGGAAACGAATCTATTGATCTTAATTTTTTTTAAACCTTATTTTTACAAAATCTAAAGCCAATTCTAACCTGACAGGTCCCTCAAATATGGTATGTTCCAGGTGGCTTTGATTGAGTTCTACATCCTATTTACTGAAGCTAGACTCTGGACTCACTATCACTAATACAGAATTTGAGATTAAGCATTGATCTTTAAACCCGGACTCCAAAGGAATACAGGCAAGTCTCATCTTACACGGGGGTTCCGTTCCACGGTTAGCGCGTAAAGCGAAAAACCGCGTATAGTGAAACGCCTTTGAGTTGAATGGTGGACGGAATTGCCCACAGTACCGATGCCGTTTTAAAATGGTTATTTTTTTTTCTGTTTTTGCCGACCGCGCAAAGCTGAATTTGCGCATGTTAAATGCGCCTAAGATGCGACTCGCCTGTATATTATCTTTATGTCATGGGGTGACTTTCACTTCCATAGGTGATGTCATACTGAGTTGGTAAGTATAAACCAAGGATATTGCTATCACATGTAAAAAAAAGCCCAAATATACACTATGGTTATATTCAATTTATACAACTATCTATCTTGAAGCCAGTCTTTAGATTTTAAATTAACTCACTGCTGCTTCTCTTCTTGGCTCTGCCGGCCTGGTGCCACCAGGTGCTGAACTGTGCTCCCCTAGGTAGTGTTTTATGACAGAGAAGGGGAAGAGAGGATATGATGGAGGAAGAAAGATGCCTACAAAGGGAGTCTTTAATTGAATTGTACTTTCGCTCACTGCAGTGGTCCAAGAGCAAATTCCTGCAGCATGTAGCCAAGCTTTATACAGAGGACTTCCACAGACAAGGCAGAAAGGAATCTACCCTCAAGGCCTCAGGTTGGAAGCAAAGCTGTGAAGCTGCAATTGCTTATGCTTTCTAGGGGTAATTAATGACTGGTAAAGTCTGCATAGCAGAAGATCTAAAAGCCCAAACCCTAGTGTCCCCTGTCCTGTCCCCCAAACCTCACTCCAGGAGTAATCCCTGCAGAACAGGGCTCCATGTGACATGCAGGTGGTATGGACTAGGCACTCCTCAAGTCCTGCCCTTTTCTACTCAGTGGAAGTACTTTGATTAAATTCCATTCCAGCCAGGACCCTCCTTGGTTACAGAGGAAGAGGTAAGATTTGTACCCTGTCCCCAAGGTCTTTAGAATATTTGCACAAATTTATTATAACTTCATGAACATACTGTACAAGCTCCATATTCTCACTGCAGTATGCCAGATGCCCAAATGGCTCACCTCAGTAGAGTATACAGTAGTATATATATTCAGTGCAGAGGGCTGGACTAAATGACCTCTTGAAGTCCCTTTCAGCCCTACACTTCTATTACTCTGATTCTGAATCGTTACTACATAAATCTCAGTTCTTTAATTACATTATGAATGGTGTAATGGGGCAAGGACTTAAGCGTATTCCAGTAAGGAATAATGTAACCAATGAAAACACATTTATACCAGTATAACTGTGTCCACGCTAAGGGATGAGCAGGGGTGAATGTTGTACCACTTTGACTATACTGCTATAGTTCAAGTGGTACAACTCATGTGTGTGGATGAGCAGTGAGAATTTTTCAAAATTTCTGACTGTTCCTCTAGCCCTAAAGCAGCTCCATCGGTGTTAGCAAAGGTGTAAGCATTGTGTAAGCAGGCATTTTTACCACCATGACATCGAACTGTGCTGTGAGCAAATCTAGATGACATGGTGGTTAAAACACTGGCATCCCATTTACACTGCTACCACTGGTGGAGCTTCACTGATGCTAGAGGGATGGTGGGAGGATTTCAGAAAATCCTTAATGTGTGCAAGATTTTATAAACCAGCAGTCATGTCAAACAGGGATCACTAAAATCATAGGATGTTTTCTTCTTAAGAAACTTGCTTAAAGAGTGAATGATAAATTACTATACAGCAATTGGTCACTGTTAATACAGAAGGAATTTGAATAATTCCTGTGCCATGAGACATTGCTTAAGGCATGAACAACACTTTTCTATCCTTGTCTATCCTGGTCTGATCTTTGCATGTCCTCCATGGGATAGGATAAAAAATGGTCTGTGACGCATGGCCAGAAAGGGTTAAGCAGCTTTCACGCGAATTGACCCAGGTTCAACCTTTAGGGACATATTGGTAGATGTTTCTGGTTTTGTGTGTTTACATATATATTGTTAGAGGTTAACAATGTAATTGAGCGGTCCCTATTTATGCTGTATTCTGTTAATTCAGAGATCAAAAGGAAATCCTAACATCTAAATGAACTGTAAAAATAGTGATATCACTGTATTCATCCCTCTTTGAAATGTATAGCAAATCACCTGCAAATGGTGGAAAACAGGCAATTGCCTTATGTTAACCCCTGTAGCTAATTACCGATGATGCTTAGAAAATAGGTCTACTTCGAAGTCTCCTATTAGCCTATTGTTCGCCTAAGGACTCTGAGCTGTCAAAGGAAGGCCTGGAACTATATAAAAACCCTTGGGTCCTGATCCTTTTTATCTCAGATGTGCTTGATGCTTCATGCAGGGGAAGCTTAAGTCATAAGGCTGAGATCTCCAGTTCTATCTGGATCACCCTGAATATGAACATTGGACTATAACCTATGGATTAATTCTGAAAGAACTCTTTGCAACTACAAAGCTCACCATCTCTACTATGAATCTCATCTCAAAACTGTATTCATGTCTGTATGTATACTAATCTTTTAACCAATACTCTTTCTCTTTTCAATAAAACTTTAGTTTAGATCATAAGGATTGGCTGTGTATATTTGGGTAAGGTCTGAAATATTCATGAACCTGGGAGGTAATGTGTCCGATCCTTTGGGATTGGTAGAACTTTCTTATAGGATGAATAAGATTTTCAGTAATCCTCATCATATTTGACTTGGGTGGCTGGGTGGAGGCCTGAGGCTGGGTTGCTTTAAGGGAACTGTGTTGTTAGCTTCTGGGTAACCAGTAAGGTATTATAGAAGCCGTTTTGTGCTGGCTTGGAAATTTAAGTATTGGAATATCCACCGGCTTTGGTGATTGTCTACCCCATTCTTTGCAGTTCACCCTAATTGAGTAACATCAGCGTGACTCCCTGGGACCCCCATCACATGCTCTGAAACTGTTACCTTTAGCATAGATATTGGGAGAAAAAGCCTTGCCCGAATAGCTTGTCAAGAACATGCTTTGTGCACATTAAAAGTCTATTGTGCTGATACTAGATGTGGGATGGGGATGGGGTCAGCTAGATTGTACCCTGTGTCTCAATTGTGCATACACAAGGTAATCCTATAGTGCAATTACTTCTTCCAGCTTCTCTTCTCTTTCATTTTATTATGTGGATTTTCCCCTCGTGCACACTTACTCCTCCTCCCTCCCTTGAAAAGCAAGAAGGCTGGAGTCTGGGAGTCTGCAGCTTTGTGTTTATACACGGGCTATAGAGACACTGCAGATGGTATCTGTTCAATATTACCAAGCCTTGGATGGCCTGTATTGTTAGCATAAAAATAACCTTAATAAATCCCAATAAAATAGACTGCAGGATCCGTCTGGGAATGAGACGTGACAACTCAGCTGGGGATCCTGCTCACATCTTTTTCACAATTTCCGCTTTATCTTGCAAGTTTTTACGTATTTCCTTTTGATAGGGGAAGGAGAAGTTGTTTAGACTTCTCTCCTCTTCAATCTGGTTATTTCACAGTAACCCTGGCCCTTTTCATTATTATTTGTACTAATTTATTTTAATTGGACTGTTCATAGGGAAAACCTATTTTCTTGCTGAGGCTCTGTGTACAAGATAACCAGGATTACAGACCACAAACAAATAGAGGATAAGAAAAATCACTAAGAGAGAGAAATGCAGCTTGAGATAGGTCAAGATTACTGGTAAGAGATGCTTCACTGAGTGAGTGCATTCATATGATTGGGGGAGGGGTGGAAATTACTGAATAGCTCTTGAGAAACAGGCTTGTTAATTAGCTCTTAGTCTTGTTATCTGGCTGTGGACTTTACAGCGACAACACTAAGGAGCAGATTTCACAATCCTGCCCAGTGTCCTTACAGTGCTGACACAGCGGGTGTCATTGGGTTGAATGGAAAGGATTGTCAGGGCTCTGGTTTATGGAAACCTACTGCAGCAGGCTTGAAATGCTCTTCTTCCATAATGGGTGTTACTTTTGATGCCAGAGCAAAAATGATAGTGTAGGGTGCAGGTTGCTAACAAAGTAAGAATGAGAAAAAGAATGTAACTTAATTTGACTTCCTAAAAGTGACTGGTTGGTATTAAATGCTTTGCCAGAAACAAAGAGAAAGTGCCAGGCCATTTGCTCTATAGTGAGCTCAGTAGAGCTTTTATGGGGTGGAAAAATAAAGCCTACTTTGGGCCTGTCAAATGCATTTCGACCCTAAAGAGGATGCTCTTCCAGTTTATAAAGAAGTAAAAAAATTAGACTGATCATGAGCCCAATCCTGCAAGGTACCAAGCATTTTCACTCCCATTAGAGAAGGGCACTCATACCCTGGCGAGATCAGGGGGAGCTAAGTGTTGCATTTTAAAACTCAAGATTTCAATTCTCAGGACAACACATTGAATAGAGTTCTTAAAAGACCTAAATGTCTTTGAAGTGTCATTTATTTCTCTGTTCAGAAGCCACTTGTGGCTCTTTAATAAGTAGTTACTCAACATGCTTTTATGTCCTCTTAAATAAAATGTGTGTGGCTCTTGGCAATGTGGCTGATATGCTCATAAAATTGGAGTAACATTGTGCTAAGCTCTAATTAGAATGTTTAATTGAAACTCCTGTTGCCAGTATGTATGTGCAAGCAGCAGCTGAGGACTACCTATTAATTCACAGGAATTCTGTGCTCCTTTCCCTCTATTTATTTAAAAGATTTAAGTTACATTATTCTTTCCCTTTAACTACTTTTCTTGAAATATCAGCATATGAATGAAAACAGTAAAAACAACTCTGAGTTTATGGTTCTTAGCAACTGATACCTACACCGGTATTAGTGTTTACAGCTTTTGTGACTGGTTCTCTAGGCTCCCTTTCCCTGCCTGAAACCAAAATGATCTCTCCTGCACCGAGTCATTCAATGGCTGTCTGGTTCCAACCACTCTGGTTGTAACCACTCTCCAGCTGCAGAGAGTCAAGCCACCTGGTGAAACTCTGTAGCAGTGGATTATCTAGTCCCACTCCTAATTCTTACCTGGCTCATTCCTGTTCCCACCCAAACCCTGCTGCACAAGAAGAAAGGGGATATCCCCACAGAAATGAGCTGCATCTGGAGCTTTCCATGACACAGAGGAGCAGGCAGACCTTAGTCCTTAATGATGAGCCTCTATGATGGACCTTGTGTTCCTGCTGTCCACCTATTATGAAGCCAGGGTTACTCCAAACCCTCATATGAGACTAATTCTGGAGCAGCACAAGCTCATTTGAAGATATAAGTGTGCACAAATGATGCATAGGATGCTACTGATACAACTGAGCTTTTTTAGGTGAACTGGTACAGTTGCCTGAAAAGACTGCCAGAAATACTGGGGCAAATTCATTTCAGATGAGTTTGAACCACTATATTTACACACCATATCCAACATTAAAACTATAAGGCATTTAGCCATCCAGAAGATGCAGTAGGTAAAACTGAGCCTCAACTGAGGTTCACATTTTCCTCTGTCCCATAGAGAACTAGTTAACTCCCTCTTTATTGCTGTCAATTATTGACATCAGAAAGGCAAAATCTTGAAACCAGGTCATAGAAAACATTACACCACTAAAGACAAGAGCTCCCTATCAATTTCAAGCTTCCACCTCCATTATTTTTCATTATAGCCCTCATTTTGGATCTTGGTCATATATAAAAAAGGCTTATATCAATCGGTTTGGGTCTCGGAGAGTTGAGAACTATGATGATAGAAAATGACATATACATTAATGTTAGAGCTGAGAAGCTAGGTTCTGATCTCAGTTATAGTGGTATCCAGAGTAACTTCAATGTAGTCATTAAAGTTACTGTAGATTTCTTCTTATTCTGCAGAAGAATCAATTACACTAGACTAATTTCAGCAGTAATTCCCACATAATAATCTAGATGGTGAGATTTTTAAATATCCTCCTATTGATCTATATTTAGCTGTCATCTACATTCAGTATTCATCCCACTATAAAACCATATAATGTTACATGTGCACACACACACATTGCTTTCACCTTCATGACACTCAGATTTCAAGGCAAACTATCAGTCCTGCCAAGTAAGTTTATATATACAATGGTCTAAGACAGGGGTCTAAAACTCAAATTACCACGAGGGCCGCATGAGGACTAGTGCATTGGCCCGAGGGCTGCCCCCGCCCCTTCTCCACCCCTTCTCCGCCTCCTCCCCTGTGCGCACGGCTTCCCATTCCTCCCCCCTCCCTCCCAGAAACTGCGAAGCTCTTCCCATGCGGCCCACGGAGCTCTTCCCTGGGGCCTGCCGGGCTTCCCACGCCCCAACCCCGCCCACCCATTTTTTAAAAATTTTTTTACCCCCCCAGGCAGTTCCCGCCACCGGAACAACTGTCTGGCGGCGGGAACTGCCTGGGGGTAAAAATAAATAAATAAATAAATAAATAAATTTGTTCTTAAAAAGGGGGGCGGGGGGAACCCGGCGGGCCGCAGGGAAGAGCTCCGCGGGCTGCATGTTCGAGACCCCTGGTCTAAGAATTGTGTTCAAACATTCTGGGAATGTTTGACTATCAAAAGAAGTGTGTGAAATATTATTCTTGATCTGCCACCTAGAGGCAAGGCCTCAAACATCCAGAAAATTAACAAGCCTACAGACAATAACTAAGGCTTTGTCTACACATAAAAATTGTACTGCTTTAGCTATACCAATATAGTTAAAGCAGTACAACTCCCCTGGAATAGATGCAGTTATGTCGGTATAAAGGCTCTTTATACTGGTACAACTATTCCTTTTTGGGGAGGAGAATAAGCTATACCAGTATAAGGCACCTCTATATCAGTATAATACTAGGTGTTATATTGGTATAACCACTTTGGTACAAAAAATTACACCCCTAACTGAAATAATTATACTTGTACAAAACCTGTGTCTATATCTGGCAGAACAGATAGATGAGATCTTTTCTAGTGCTATAAGTAAAGACAATTGCCTACCTCTGATCCCCTCACTTCTCTAAAGCAGCTTTATAACCCACTTGGTCTCTTATTTGTCATTTCTATTTCTAGAATGGGATTCTTGTTTTTGCTCAGTTCACTGCAGCAGGTGTCTTAAGAATTCTCAAATACACTCCAGATTCCTTTGGGCTGGACACAGTAGCAGCCAGCACAAGTCTTTCTGGGACACATCTGAAATCACCAGTGCCTGCTTAAATGATAAACAAGGGCAGTTTCTTGAACTGGTGGGACTGGATAGTCAGAAACATCACAGCTGAAGTAGCATGGTTTGGGACTAGCCATTGATAAGTGACCATGGCATTCACAGTACAATCCTACAATCATGCCTGACATACATTTGTTGGCTGACATTTGTTTTTCAAACAAATATGTATCAGAAATTATGCCTTTACTGTTCACTGTGACAGAAGCTCCTTGTGGATACTAACTGGCTTCATTGTACAGTGACAGAAACAAATCAGGCCCTTTGCAGCATGAGATGGACTTAAGCTGAAACTTCCCAACATTTGACTTTACACACCAAAATAAAGCAGTTTAATTTTTATATGTATATTACTAGTACAACATATTGTAGTCTGTTCTGATTAGAGACTGGATCTAGGGTTTTGATTCAGTCCTAACAACCCTGAATTATAAAGAACTTTGGATCCAGATCTGGATTTAAATTTTGCAGCTAGATCTTATCTCTGTATTGGACTAAATCATGATTCCTGCTCTGAACATCCCTGAAATTTGGGGAAGTGTGGTTCTGGATACAGACCTGGAGTGCCATCCTGGCTCCACTGAAGTCAATGGCAAAACTCCCACTGACTCCAGTGGGGCCAGGATTTCACCCCGAATTTTGTATCTTGGGCCTTTCTCTCCTAATAAGTATCCTACACAAGAATCCTGTATACTTTTATGAACTTTAGCTGTTTATTTTGTATGTGAGTGACTTTGGTATTCATGACTGCAAGAGGCTAATAAAATTATTTTAAGTCAGATATAGTGTAGGCAGTTTCCCTGAGCAAGTTTCCCCCACCAATGATCTACTAAATTGCCTAAATCCTGAATTACAGCAACCTCGTGCTATTAGAGTTATGGATCTCTCTGCCACAGAATGTTTCAGCATGCCAAATTGAGTAGGGCTTCTGTGTAGAACAATGAAGCTTATATGAGGCCTGCTAATTGTATTTAGATCCAAAATTGCACTGAGCTCTTCAAACATACCAACCTAGTGCACTTGTCCTCTGCCTCACTGAGCTCCTCAAGAAACTGTTCTTGTAATAAAAATATGCCAGAGGGGTATTCTCATATTGAAATTTGTTATTGACCAGAAGGGCTTTAATGATTCACCATAGTAACACACTGAAATTTATTAAACTTGTTAGCCTTTTGCATCTGAAGTGAGTCTTGATGGCTGAAATAAAAATTGAATTGAAGGATAAGGGAGTAAAGTTCCCTTAGCATAGAATTAACTTTGTGTAATTGACATTTCAGAACAGGCAGTATTCCCTAAACTTGTGCAAGTTTACAGTCATTTATATCATCATTCTGGGAGGCATGAAGTCCTTGGAGAAAACAGACAAGGATGAGTGGGGATGCGGGTACTTTAGTACATTTGGCATAAAATGCTATGTAACCCCACAGTCTTTGGCTTTTGGAATTCCTTAAGAGGATATAGCTTGTCACCTGGCATCTCCCATCTCCGTTATAAGCAGAAGTTTGGGTCTGAACAGAAATATACTGGAACTTGGATCCTACCCAACTCAAATTCCATTCCTGGTGTAATATAACTTTGTAATGTAAGTCTGCCCACATCGGGCTCTGTTTGGGTACAAAATAACTCAGCACAGCCCAAAATAACACCTGATGATACTTTGAAAAAACTTTTGTAGAGCTCCTTGTAGCACATTAATAGGAAGGTGGTTCCCATCCAGGGAATATATACTCCCTAAATACCTGAGATTGAGTCAAGTTTATGACTCATCTGCCTTAGCCTCTGTCTCTTAAATACCTTCCTCTGTTTTACATTATTGGTGGAGGTTATGGTAAGACATTACCCAAGATCAGACATGAAACCATACAAGGCACTATAAGCATAACAATTAGAATCTCTGTGTGAAGCCCATTCGATTAAAGGGACCCATAAGTAGAAATGCAGTCATTCCAGCTACATGCCAAGATGTTAGTATTCCTGGAAATCTTGTCTGGTGTTATATTAGGCTGATGATGTGCTTTTGATATTTTCCTGCTGAGCCTAATTCCACCTAACCATTTTAATTAGGAGATATGCAGAAAAGATAGCCCTTTCCATTCTCAAGAAGGGTACTTTGTAGGTAATAATTCCTTTACACTGGACCACCATATTTTCAGACAAAAATGGTTTGAGCAGATCTTTTTAGTTCCAAAGTTTGTGTCTTATATATATATATATATATATATATATATATATATATATATATATATATATAAATGATTTGTTGGGCCAATAAGAAATATCCCATTGTGTACCATCTCCAATGAGATAGACACTAATAGCAGTAGTAAAATAAAGTGTGTATATACTTCAACTGCAGAGGAGGGTTACTTTACAGATAAACTAGTCATCGAAAAAAGTTCATGTTACTGAGACAGATTTCATGCTTCCAGCCAAAGGTCATACACAGCTCCCAAAGTCTAACAGGATGTCTTTATGACTTTGGGGGGGCCAGTCAGAATTCCTGTACCTTCCTCCCCACAAGGGATATGTGAGGTTAAGCTAAGTAACAATCTGGTCTCTTGTCATGGGCCAAACAGGTCTGATGGATTCTTCTCCCTGCAAAGTGATCCTGATGACTGCCCCCTTTCCATATGGTTTGACCGTTTATTCATACATGATGACACATCACTGTGGTGAGATCCCAGTGTTGATAAGATGGCTTCTCGTGTCCAGGGCCTTGAAGAGATTTTCACAAATGACTGAAATAAAATAATTGAAGTCAAATTTGAACTTAAGACAAATATGAAACCTTAGATAAGGGACTGAGTGGCTGCTTCTTTACACTATCACTGCAGAAGTATTTTGGATCAAATGTCCAGATATATGTTTGGTATGAATAAAAGTCTGATTTGATCTAATTTGAGTTGCTCTTTTTACTGAAAAGTAATAACAATACAATAATACAAATAACACTGGTCTACAATTTTTGAGAAGTCGTCTGCTTCAGAGATAAAATGTGCTATTTAGTATGTATTTTGATGTGCTGAATTCAAATATGACAGTTAAAACAACTGATTGGCTACTGTTTCTAAGATATTTAAGTTTTTACATTTTATGTCTATGTATATTGTGTAGATAGTAGAGTTTTAATCATACATTGTAAACCTAGGTCTTTTCATGTGTTTATGGTTGCTTTACATGATACTATTTCACCTGTCCTGTTTATGTAACACTTTAAAAATCAGCAAAGGGGTTATATAAATAAAATGTATTATGAAACAAAAGGCAAAAAACTATTATGTACATAGTTTAGTCCTATTCAGTGTCTACTCAGCGCTTCTTGGCTTGTCTCTTGTATTCATTAAATGGAGTATCTCTTGTCACTGTCCAGCAATAGTCTGCAAGCATTGATGGGCTCCATTTGCCCTGATAGCGTTTCTCCATTGTTGCAATGTCCTGGTGAAATTGCTCGCCGTGCTTGTCGCTCACTGCTCCGCAGTTCGGTGGAAAAAAATCTAGATGAGAGTGCAAAAAATGTATCTTTAGTGACATGTTGCAACCAAGGCTTTTGTATGCCTTGAGGAGGTTTTCCACCAACAACCTGTAGTTGTCTGCCTTGTTGTTTCTGAGAAAATTTATTACCACTAACTGGAAGGCTTTCCATGCCTTTTTTTCCTTGCCACGCAGTGCATGGTCAAATGCATCATCTCGAAGAAGTTCACGAATCTCAGGACCAACAAAGACACCTTCCTTTATTTTAGCTTCGCTTAACCTTGGAAATTTTCCACGGAGGTACTTGAAAGCTGCTTGTGTTTTGTCAATGGCCTTGACAAAGTTCTTCATCAGACCCAGCTTGATGTGTAAGGGTGGTAACAAAATCTTCCTTGATTCAACAAGTGGTGGATGCTGAACACTTTTCCTCCCAGGCTCCAATGACTGTCGGAGTGGCCAATCTTTCTTGATGTAGTGGGAATCTCTTGCACGACTATCCCATTCGCAGAGAAAACAGCAGTACTTTGTGTATCCAGTCTGCAGACCAAGCAAGAGAGCAACAACCTTCAAATCGCCACAAAGCTGCCACGGATGTTGGTCATAGTTTATGCACCTCAAAAGTTGTTTCATGTTGGCACAGGTTTCCTTCATATGGACTGCATGACCAACTGGAATTGATGGCAAAACATTGCCATTATGCAGTAAAACAGCTTTAAGACTCGTCTTCGATGAATCAATGAACAGTCTCCACTCATCTGGATAGTGAACGATGTTGAGGGCTGCCATCACACCATTGATGTTGTTGCAGGCTACAAGATCACCTTCCATGAAGAAGAATGGGACAAGATCCTTTTGACGGTCACGGAACATGGAAACCCTAACATCACCTGCCAGGAGATTCCACTGCTGTAGTCTGGAGCCCAAAAGCTCTGCCTTACTCTTGGGTAGTTCCAAATCCCTGACAAGGTCATTCAGTTCACCTTGTGTTATGAGGTGTGGTTCAGAGGAGGAGGATGGGAGAAAATGTGGGTCCTGTGACACTGATGGTTCAGGACCAGAAGTTTCATCCTCTTCCTCGTCTGACTCAAGTGAGAATGATTCTGGTGTATCAGGAACCGGCAGTCCTTCTCCGTGGGGTACTGGGCGTATAGCTGATGGAATGTTTGGATAATGCACAGTCCACTTTTTCTTCTTTGACACACCTTTCCCAACTGGAGGCACCATGCAGAAGTAACAATTGCTGGTATGATCTGTTGGCTCTCTCCAAATCATTGGCACTTCAAAAGGCATAGATTTCCTTTTCCTGTTCAACCACTGGCGAAGATTTGTTGCACAAGTGTTGCAGCATATGTGTGGGGCCCACCTCTTGTCCTGATCTCCAATTTTGCAGCCAAAATAAAGGTGATAGGCTTTCTTAACCATAGTGGTTATACTGCGCTTTTGTGATGCAAAAGTCACTTCACCACAAACATAGCAGAAGTTATCTGCACTGTTCACACAAGTACGAGGCATCTCTGCTCACTTTGGCTACACAGAAATGTGTCCCTTTGCAAAATCAAACACTGACAAATAAGAGAGCACGACACTGTATGATTTCTAGAGCTGATATAGGGCAATTTGTTCAGCAGAGTGATGTAAGCTCCGTTATGATTGCATCATCCATGACTTCTAGGAATAACACGATGCAATTCATATCATGTATGACGCAATACCAGCTTCAGATTGCATCATTCATTGTTTTGCCTAAAAAGCAAGTACTGTCCAAACCCAGTCATAGATTTATTCATAAATCCAGTCAAAGATGTATTTTAGTCATTTCTGGTTTAAATTGAGATCCCTTCCCTTTATAACTCACTTATCCTCCGCCATTCCCAAGTCAAGGGTCGTATATACTGACCCAATAGCATGTCTTGAAAACTAGAGCCAATCAACAATTTTAAGCATCATTTTCATTCTCAGTGACCCAGAATTAGTAAAGTTTGACTACATTTATTTCAGAAGCATTTTGGCTGTAGAGCAGTGTAATCATACTTTGCCCTTCTGCAGTACTTTTTATCCGAGAATCTCAAAACACTTTCCATACATTAGATTTTAAGATCAGAAGGGACCCATTATGATCATCTAGTCTCACCTCCTGCATTGCGCCGGCCATAGAATAGTAGGGATATTAAAGAAGGTACTGAAAGTGATTCCCCAAGTGAAAGTAACTCCCCATAATTTGTCCCCAATTTAAACCTCATAGCATTACCAAGTAAAAGATCTCTTGGATCCCTTGTTAAACTTACAAGCTACTGTCTGTGTAAACCATTGATTGTATCTGTTCTCAGAAAGATACTGTGTATTGCTATGAGAAACTTGCAAACAAGTTATTTGACTTTGTTCTTTATGCATGCTTTGTACCTAGAAACAGCATAGAAAGACCCCCACCCGCTTTGATTAAAGGGCAGGGAGTCTCAAATAAATGAGTACACACCCCAAAAGTGTTGAAGACAGTATGATGAATGCTTGGTGTACATGAATGAATGAGCAGGGAGGTGCCAGCCTAGGAATTCAGTGACCATCGGCTGAAGGCAGCATCAAGTGGGAACGACCAGACAACCCCCGGAGGGTAAACTGGGATCCCACCTGACCATCTCAAAGGATGGGAAAAACAAGATAACAAACTTTGGACAGCGTGGAGCCACCAGGAATGTGCCATCTGCTAATTGATTCAGCAACAGCATGATGAAGCAATTCCCATAGACTGACATAGGAAATAATTCCTATAAGAATGGCTTCTACATACTGAGGACTTTGAGTCTGGTTCTGCAACCACCCTCCAGGAGCATCAGATGAATCTGACAAGGACTCGGCTCCACCCTCATGCTCAGGTTACCTGGCCAGTAACTTGGCATGAGCAACTTCTAGGCTGGTAACTGTGACATCTATACAGAACCTGTGTGTGTGTGTATGAATGAATGTGAAACTGAATGAAATGTTATAGCTACAACTGACTGCTTACTATGATTCTTTTTGTATTCACAATAAATGTGACATTTTGTCTTATCCCCTTTAAAAAGATCCTGTTGGTTTTTATTTTATTGGTATAACAGAATTGCACCAAGTGATTCCCACAGGAGCAGTTTGGAAGCTTGTATCTTCTTTATGAGCTATACCATATATTTTAGAAAAACATCCAATCTTGATTTAGAGACTTCAAGAATCCACCATACCCTTAGGTAAATTGCTGCAATGGTTAGTTGCCCTCACTTTTCAAAATTTATGCCTTATTTCTACTCTGAATTTGTCTAGCTTTAGCTTCCAACCATTGGATCTCATTTACACCTTTTTCTGCTAGATTTTAAGTCTCTTCCCCAGGGAGTACTTGTAGACTGTGATCAAGTCACCTCTTAACCTTCTCCTGGATAAACTAAGTAGACTAAGCTTCTTAAGCCTCCCGTTATATGGTATGTTTTCCAGACTTCTAATAATTCTTGTAGCTTTTTTCTGAATGCTTCCAATTTTTTTAACATACTTTTTGACACAGCATTCCAGAACTGGACACAGCATTCCAGTATTGGTCCCACTAATTCACATGAGCGATCAAACTGAACTCAGTGGGTTTTCCCGTGTGAGTAAGGCAAGTAAGATTTGACCGAGTCAGTAGCAGAACTGGAAATAGAACCCAGAATCCTGTATACTTTTATGAACTTTAGCTGTTTATTGTGTATGTGAGTGACTTTGATATTCACGACTCCCACTCCCCTACCCGTTAGATATTCCTACCGCCATTCATTACAATAACATGATCTAATTTATTGTTTAGTGTCTTTCATACAAACATATCACTATATACTTCACAGCCAATTACAGTCTTTAGATCAGAGGTGGGCAAACTACAGCCCACGGACCAGACCCTCCTGCCCGGCCCCTGAGCTCCTGGCCCGGGAGGCTAGCCCCCGGCCCCTCTCCTGCTGTTCCCCTTCCCCCGCAGCTTCAGCTCACTGTGCCACCAGTGCAATGCTCTGGGCAGCGGGGCTGCAAGCTCTTGCTGGGCAGCACAGCTGCAGAGCCACAGCCTGACCCGGTGCTCTGTGCTGTGTGGTGGCGTGGCTGGCTCCAGCCGGGCGGCACTGGCTCCAGCTGGGCGGCACTGGCTCCAGCCGGGCGGCACTGGCTCCAGCCGGGCGGCACAGCTGCCTGTCCTGGTGCTCTGGGCTGTAGTGCCACCAGCCACCGGTGCTCCAGGCAGCGTGGTAAGGGGACAGGGAGCAGGGGGGGTTGAATAGAGGGCAGGGGAGTTTGGGGTGGTGATCAGGGGGCGGGGGTGTGGTTAGGGGTCAAGGCGGTCAGAGGGCGGGGAACAGGGGAGTTGAATGGAGGCAGGGGTCTGGGGGGGAGTCAGGAATGAGAGGAGGAGTTGGATGGGGCAGCGGGGGGCAGTCAGGGGCAGAGGGTCCGGGGGCTGTCAGGGGACAGGGAGGGGTGGATGGGTCCCAGGGGGGCCGTCAGGGAACAAGGAGGGTTGGATGGGGCAGGAGTCCTGGGGTGAGAAGCAAGGGGGTCGGATCGGGGGCAGGGGCTGGGCCACGCCTGGCTGGGGAGGCACAGCCTCCCCTAACCGGCCCTCCATACAATTTCGGAACCCGATGTGGCCCTCAGGCCAAAAAGTTTGCCCGCCCCTGCTTTAGATACTACTGTAAACAAACAATACAGATTTACAACTAGAACTGGTTGAATTATTAGTTGAAAATAACTGATTCAGTACATTCCCCACCCCCCACTTTTATTTTCTTTTTGCAAATTATCCTTGAACAAGGCATGAATTTTACAAATTTGTTCACTAACTGCAATTTCATAGATTCATACATTCATAGATTCTAGGGCTGGAAGGGACCTCGAGAGGTCATCGAGTCCAGCCCCCTGCCCTCATGGCAGGACCAGATACTGTCTAGACCATCCCTGATAGACATTTATCTAACCTACTCTTAAATATCTCCAGAGATGGAGATTCCTCAACCGCCCTGGGCAGTTTATTCCAGTGTTTAACCACCCTGACAGTTAGGAACTTTTTCCTAATGTCCAACCTAAACCTCCCTTGCTGCAGTTTAAGCCCATTGCTTCTTGTTCTATCCTCAGATGCTAAGATGAACAAGTTTTCTCCCTCCTCCTTATAACACCCTTTTAGATACCTGAAGACCGCTATCATGTCCCCTCTCAGTCTTCTCTTTTCCAAACTAAACAAACCCAATTCCTTCAGCCTTCCTTCATAGGTCATGTTCTCTAGACCCTTAATCATTCTTGTTGCTCTTCTCTGGACCCTCTCCAATTTCTCCACATCTTTCTTGAAATGCGGTGCCCAGAACTGGACACAATACTCCAGTTGAGGCCTAACCAGCGCAAAGTAGAGCGGAAGAATGATTTCTCGTGTCTTGCTCACCACACACCTGTTAATGCAGCCCAGAATCATGTTTGCCTTTTTTGCAACAGCATCACACTGTTGACTCATATTTAGCTTGTGGTCCACTATAACCCCTAGATCCCTTTCTGCCGTACTCCTTCCTAGACAGTCTCCTCCCATTCTGTATGTGTGAAACTGATTGTTCCTACCTAAGTGGAGCACTTTGCATTTGTCCTTATTAAACTTCATCCTGTTTACCTCTGACCATTTCTCCAATTTGTCCAGATCATTTTGAATTATGACCCTATCCTCCAAAGCAGTTGCAATCCCTCCCAGTTTGGTATCATCTGCAAACTTAATAAGCGTACTTTCGATGCCAATATCCATGTCGTTAATGAAGATATTGAACAGAGCCGGTCCCAAAACAGACCCTTGCGGAACCCCACTCGTTATACCTTTCCAGTAGGATTGGGAACCATTTATAACTACTCTCTGAGTACGGTTATCCAGCCAGTTGCGCACCCACCTTATAGTAGCCCCATCTAAGTTGTATTTCCCTAGTTTATCGATAAGAATATCATGCGAGACCGTATCAAATGCCTTACTAAAGTCTAAGTATACCACATCCACTGCTTCTCCCTTATCCACAAGACTCGTTATCCTATCAAAAAAAGCTATCAGATTGGTTTGACATGATTTGTTCTTTACAAATCCATGCTGGCTATTCCCTATCACCTTACCACCTTCCAAGTGTTTGCAGATGATTTCCTTAATTACTTGCTCCATTATTTTCCCTGGCACAGAAGTTAAACTACCTGGTCTGTAGTTTCCTGGGTTGCTTTTATTTCCCTTTTTATAGATGGGCACTATATTTGCCCTTTTCCAGTCTTCTGGAATCTCTCCTGTCTCCCATGATTTACCAAAGATAATAGCTAGAGGCTCAGATACCTCCTCTATTAGCTCCTTGAGTATTCTAGGATGCATTTCATCAGGTCCTGGTGACTTGCAGGCATCTAACTTATCTAAGTGATTTTTAACTTGTTCTTTTTTTATTTTATCTTCTAAACCTTCCCCCTTCCCATTTGCATTCACTATGTTAGGCATTCCCTCAGACTTCTCGGTGAAGACCGAAACAAGGAAGTCATTAAGCATCTCTGCCATTTCCAAGTTTCCTGTTACTGTTTCTCCCTCCTCACTGAGTAGTGGGCCTACCCTGTCCTTGGTCTTCCTCTTGCTTCTAATGTATTGATAAAAAGTTTTCTTGTTTCCCTTTATTCCTGCAGCTAGTTTGAGCTCATTTTGTGCCTTTGCCTTTCTAATCTTGCCCCTGCATTCCCGTGTTGTTTGCCTATATTCATCCTTTGTAATTTGTCCTAGTTTCCATTTTTTATATGACTCCTTTTTATTTTTTAGATCTTGCAAGATCTTGTGGTTAAGCCAAGGTGGTCTTTTGCCACATTTTCTATCTTTCCTACCCAGCGGAATAGTTTGCTTTTGGGCCCTTAATAGTTTCCCTTTGAAATACTGCCAGCTCTCCTCAGTTGTTTTTCCCCTCAGTCTTGATTCCCATGGGACCTTACCTATCAGCTCTCTGAGCTTACCAAAATCCGCTTTCCTGAAATCCATTGTCTCTATTTTGCTGTACTCCCTTCTACCCTTCCTTAGAATTGTGAACTCTAGGATTTCATGATCACTTTCGCTCAAGCTGCCTTCTACTTTCAAGTTCTCAACGAGTTCCTCCCTATTTGTTAAAATCAAATCTAGAACAGCTTCCCCCCTAGTAGCTTTCTCAACCTTCTGAAATAAAAACTTGTCTGCAATGCAGTCCAAGAACTTATTGGATAATCTGTGCCCTGCCGTGTTATTTTCTCAACATATATCTGGATAGTTGAAGTCCCCCATCACCACCAAAACTTGGGCTTTGGATGATTTTGTTAGTTGTTTAAAAAAAGCCTCATCCACCTCTTCCACCTGGTTAGGTGGCCTGTAGTAGATTCCTAGCATGACATCACTCTTGTTTTTTACCCCTTTTAGCCTAACCCAGAGACTCTCAACACTTCCGTTCCCTATGTCCATCTCCAACTCAGTCCAAGTGTGTACATTTTTAATATATAAGGCAACACCTCCTCCCTTTTTCCCCTGTCTGTCCTTCCTGAGCAAGCTGTACCCATCCATACCAACATTCCAATCATGTGTATTATCCCACCAAGTTTCGGTGATGCCAACAATGTCATAGTTGAATTTATTTATTAGCACTTCCAGTTCTTCCTGCTTATTACCCATACTTCTCGCATTTGTATACAGGCATCTAAGATACTGATTTGATCTTGCCTCCCAGTTTTGCCCTGACCCTCCTCTTTGTCATTAGAGCCCACGCCCCCTCCTATTTCCGACCCATCTCCCAGGTCCCCTTGTTCTCCACTTACCTGTGGGCTTTGCTCACCTGTCCCCATCGAACCTAGTTTAAAGCCCTCCTCACTAGGTTAGCCAGTCTGTATCCAAATAGGGTCTTTCCCCTCCTCAAAAGGTGAACGCCATCTCTGCCTAGCAGTTCTTCCTGGATTAGCATCCCGTGGTCGAGGAAGCCAAAGCCCTCCTGGCGACACCATCTTTTCAACCAGGCATTCACCTCCACGATGCACCTGTCTCTGCCCGGGCCCCTACCTTTGACAGGAAGGATCGAAGAGAATACCACCTGTGCTCCAAACTCCTTCACCCGTACTCCCAGAGCCCTGTAGTCACTCTTGATCTGCTCAGTGTCACACCTCGCAGTATCATTTGTGCCCAATTGTTTGATGATTAGTTGGTGCAAACAAATTTTAGTCTATGGTTTATTCATGAACTGGTCACTATAAGTATTCACTAATTCACACTACATTATTGATCACCTAAGTCACATGGTATTGTTTCCATTCCTTGCTCAGCTGTAAGTCCAAGCTTTGTGGGAATGCCCTCTGTGGTAATGTGGAAGGTTTCTTGGGTACAGAACAGGGAGGCACAACTAATGGATACATGACTATGCAAATGTACTGGTCACTTCTAGCCCCATATGTATAACTTGCAGTAGCCATGGATTGGTTCTTCTCATCTTCAGCAGCCCAGGAGAAGGATTCTGCTCCCTTAGCCTTTGTGCAGAATCCCTGTTTAAATTAGTTCTGCACAGGAAAAGCTTTGGCCCTTAGTGATATTATTTTGGTCTGTTTCCTCTAATCATAGAAGAATACTGCCTCAAGTTAAAGGCTGCAAGTTTTCTTCACAGTTAGTATAACTAGAAATTTAATTTTCTTCAATGAAAACATAGATTTTAGGGAAAGCAGTAAAATTCATGGAAAGACTCTAAACCCACGGCATTTGTGGATTATTGTCCCTGCCCATGAGTGTATGTGGGATTAATCATGCCTCATAGGCTGATCATTTTCAACTAATCACTTTCTTCTGCAGCACTGGGCACACACAGGTCACTTTTTAAGATTATCTCATGTATTAATTCCCTGCCATTGCAAGGGCCTCGGGCATTGATGCACCTCGGTCCCTCCTGTTCTCTGCCTGTGGCAGACAATAGTTTTGTTTCCTGAGAACTTTAATACTTTGATCTGGTTCTGGTTATTGGCTTGGTTTCTGGCCTGTGATATACAAGTGAGACTAGATGAGCTAGTCCCTTCTGGCCTTAAACTCCATGGCTCTGCATAAAGACATAATTCCAGGCAGGAATATTACAAAAAGATTTACAAAGTGTTCACAATTCACAAGAAAGGGTGTGTAAAAATGACAAAAATTATATTGCAAAATTTCACAAAATAATATTGGCATACTAGTTCTGCACACTATTTCCCTGCTGCAGCATCACACTCTTGGGGGCCAGCCAGGTTTCACAACCTCCCCCTCCCTTACCTTGGCTGGGACTGCACCCCTCAGTGCCTACAGTCACAGGCTGACCAAGGCCCAGGCACACCACCTGTTTTCAGGGTGGCAAGTTTGTAGAAATTTTGGTGGTGCCCAGAACCCGCTCCCCCCCGCACCTGCCTAAGGCTCTGGGACGGTTTGGGTAGGGGAGGAGGTCTGGGTGCAGGCCCTGGGCTGGGGATTGGGGTGCAGGCTCTGGGAGAGAGTTTGGGGTTGGGAGGGGGTGCAGAGAGAGGGAATAAAGGCTGTGGTGTGGGGCTGTGGGGTTTGGGGTGTGGGAGGGACTCAGGGCTAGGGCAGAGGTTTGGGGTGCAGGGGGTTGAAAGCTCTGGCTGCAGCTGGAGATGAGGGGTTTGGGGTGTTGGAGAGGCTCAGGGCTAGGGCAGAGGGTTGGGGTGCAGGGAGATAAGGGCTCTGGCTAGGAGTGTGGGCTCTGAGGTGGGGCAGGGATGGGGATGAGTTTGGGGTGCAGGCAGGCTGCCCTGGGGCTAGGGCCAGAGAGAAGGACTGCCCCAGCCCGCAGCAATGAGCTCTGGGGGATGGGTCCCCCTTTCACCCCCCGGCAGCACACACACGCCCACTGCTGTCACTGCACATCCTCCTAGGGCCCCTCTCAGGTCCAAAAATCTCCCTCGGCTCCCCTGTGGTGGGTGCCGGGGCAGGGGCATCCGACGAAGTGGATTGTAGTCCACAAAAGCTTATGCTGAAATAAATTGTGTTCGTCTCTAAGGTGCCACAAGTACTCCTGTTCTTTTTGCTGACACAGACTAGCACGGCTACGACTCTGAAATCTTCCCCTGCTGCCCCTTACTGTGGCCTCACTGGGGGTGGAGCTGCAGGGGAGAGGCAGGGACGGCCGGGGAGGTGCGGGTGGGGGGCAGCAAGTGGGGGCTGGCGCGGGACACTTGGGGAGCCGCGTGCGGGCGGCGGGAGGGACCCGGCCCCAAACACTGGTGGGCCTCACAGGCCCATACAACTCGCCGCCCCTGCCTGGTTCGTGTGACTGGGTGACGTTCAGATCACAGACACACACACACACACACACACAGCTGAGCTTTTCATCTGCGCCAGGCAGGTTCCGGGGCGGCCGGGGAAGCGGGATGTGCTACTCAGCTTCCGGGGTGCAGCAGTGACGTCCCCGGCAGTCCCGGCCGGGGCGCTCGCGGACGAAGCTGAGTAACACCCGCCCCCCCTCCTCGGCCGCCCCGGAACCTGCCTGGCGCATAATCAGCAAAACTTCCGGGGGAAGCCCCGCCTCGCTCCCAGCCGGGACGAACGGCCACGCCGCACAGAACGCGGAGCTGCGAAAAACAAGCGCGCGACGCTGCGGCACGCGAAGCAGCGTTTAAACAAACGCCGGGATTCTGCTGCTCGCCTGGGGACTCGGCACGCGGAGCCCCCGGGGCGGGGCCGGAGAGGGGGCGGTGACGTTTCTGGCGCGAGCGCGCGCAGGGCGGCGGGCCAGGCGGCAGCATGGAGGCCGGCGCACGTGTCTCCGCGCTCTGGGTCTATCGCTCGGCGGCGGCTCCCGGGCTCTCGGTCTCCCAGCGGAGCAGGCGCATAAGGAAGCGGCCCAAGCAGAGCAAGAGGGGGGTGTCCGGGGATTGTCCCGCTCCAGCGGGGCCCGGGAAGGCGGAGCAGCCCGGAGCCCCCCTCCCCGGCCGGGGCGCAGCAGGAGGGAAGCTGGGAAGGAGCCGGAAGGGGATGCAGAGAGACGGGTGCTTGGCCCCCATGCAAAGCCAAACTTCGGGGCTGCAGGGAATCCTCAGGCCGCCGCTGGCGGGGGTGGCACCAGTGGAAGCAGGGAGTGGGGCCAGCTGCCTGGGGCCTCAGGAGCCCATCACCGGCCCCTCTCTGCATGGCCTTCTCCAGGAGCTGGGTCAGGTCCAGCACAGCAGACAGCGGGCAGCCAAGCTGTTTGAGTGGCTGATTGCGCCCATCTCCCCACAGCAGTTCTTTGAGCAGAGCTGGGAAAAGAAACCCCTCCTGATCCAGAGACACAACCCGGCATACTACCAGGGGCTCTTCTCCACAGCCACCTTCGATGCAATCCTGCGAGACAACGATGTCCAGTTTGGGGTCAACTTGGATGTAACAAGCTATGTGGATGGGACAAGGGAAACCCACAATCCTGTTGGCAGGGCGCTGCCTGCTGTCGTATGGGATTTCTACAGGAATGGCTGTTCCCTGCGGATGCTGAACCCGCAGGCCTTCTCCACCACCGTTTGGCAGTTCCTCTCCATCCTACAGGAGCAATTTGGTAGCATGGCTGGAGCAAACACATATCTGACACCCGCAGGCACGCAGGGCTTTGCTCCACACTATGATGACATTGAAGCTTTTGTGATCCAGCTTGAAGGGAAGAAGCACTGGCGGGTTTATGGTCCTAGGGATGATACAGAGGTGTTGCCCCAGTTCTCGAGCTGTAATTTTGCTCAGGAGGTGATTGGAGAGCCCATTCTGGAGACAATACTCGAAGCTGGGGACCTGCTTTATTTCCCTCGTGGATTTATCCATCAGGGGGACTGTCTTCCTGATGCACACTCACTCCACATAACTGTTTCTTCTTACCAGAGGAACTCCTGGGGAGATCTGCTGGAGAAACTCCTCCCAGCAGCCTTGCAGATGGCCGTAGAGGAGGATGTGGAGTACAGGCAAGGGCTCCCTATAGATTACTTAGAATATATGGGGGTCCTGAACTCAGATGTGGTTGATTCTCGCCGAGGTGCCTTTATAGAGAGAGTACAGAATTTGATAAAGAAACTGGTGGACTATGCACCAATTGATGCTGCAGTGGATCAGAAAGCTAAGTTGTTTCTTCACGACTGCCTCCCTCCTGTGCTAACTGAACATGAAAGGGCACTGAGTATACATGGTGTTCCAGCCAGGTGGGAAGATGGAGATGTTCGTGATGCTGATATACCGATAAAGAAAGGGACTCAGGTACGGCTGCTCCGTCAGGGCATCATTAGGTTGTGTAATGAAGGAAATGGTGTGCTGCTGTATTACACAACAGAAAACTCAAGAGTGTACCACAAGGAGGAGCCCAAGTTCTTGGAGATAGATCCTGAGTTTACAGATGGTATTGAATTTCTGCTTTCTTCATATCCAAAGTATGTCTCTGTGGAGACCCTTCCATGTGGCACCTTGGATGATAAGATCTCCTTAGCTACCTTCTTGTTTGAAAAGGGCCTGCTGATTACCAAGAAACCTCTGGTGCCTATGTAACTTAAATTTATGATCAAAATAAATATACTGATTGTTTAGAAAAATTCTGTTGTTTGCTACCTTACACTTACTGGTAAATTTGAATCAGGGGTCCAGATCTGAGAATCCATCCTGGTGGAACAGCTTTGACCTGGGTAGACAGATTAAACACTTTCTAAAGGATATGTACACGAGAAGTTAGGTATATAGCCTGTCCACAATAGCATAGAATTAAACTTTGTTTTCCCAGCCGTATTAGCGCATCTACAATATCCTCTGGAAGTTAGTTGTATATGTTCTTTACCTTTTATGCAATTAAAATAAGATGTAGCAGCCTATGATTCCTGGCACTTTATAGCAAGGGTGACCAAACCGTGACTTGAGAGCCACATGCAGCTCTTACAGTTAAAGTACCGCTTGTGGAGCCTCCCCTCCCATTCTCCGCCTACCAGACTGGGGGTGGTGGGGGGCAGGGGTGTTAAGGATTCTGCAGTGGGGTGATGGGCCTAGGAGCTTCTGTTAGAGACAACTGGTGCTTGCTGAGTGGGGGGCATAATTTAAAGGTTCTCTCCCCACAGCAGCTTGAGTCACACCCCTCCGTGCAGCTCCCAGGTGTTAGCTCTGCATGGAGAGGCAGGGGCAAACAGCTGGGAACTGCAGGGAGGGGCCGCTGCAAGCAGTGGCTCTCCTTGCAGCTCCCAGCTGTTTGCCCCTGCCTCTCCTTACAATCCTAGCTTGCCAGCTCCAGCAGCTGCCATGCAGGGAGGGGGTCTGGCAGCAGCATGTGACTGAATGGGGCCAGCAAACCCTGTTAAAAATCTGGGGTCACATTCCCCCCCTGAACGTGTTGCCTCTGGCTTCTGCGCGGTGTGTGTGTGCGGGGGGGGTGTCTCTCGGAGCTGCAAGTAGGTTGGGATATTGGATTAGAGGCACATTTTTATGCCTTAATTGCACTGATTTAGTCTCATTTACATCTACTGATTGACTTATGCATTCATTATGACATTACAAAGGACCTCTGAATTTCTCCTATAGTGTGTAGCAGACTATACTAAATATGCACAAGCTTGTAACCTTAGATGTTAGCCGGTAAGAGGATACTATCAGCTTTTTGTTTTAGTCTTACTCTGCGTTATCTGTAAAACCGTAGATATTTGAAAAGTAACACCCTTGTTCCTGGTATCTCTCCTTTTTCTATTTTGTAAAGAAACACTCCCCCTTCTCCCCTCACCATCGCTAAGAGTGGAGAATTTGTTCACACGGTAGCATCATAATTGATGTTTGTGTAGTACTGGAAATAATGTAGTCAATAGCTGCTGCAACACCAGTGGGAGAAGCTCAGACTTTTTGCTGGTGCTAATACAGCGATGGGTTTTGGAAATGACAGAAATTAATTTTGTGATGAAATATTTTGTGGCTTTTTAATGATTAAGCATTTTTAATCCAGATAAACCTCCCCCTTAGTTCAAATGTGGAGCCCAAAGTACTACACCGTTTATAAATTTCCTACTGTTGGGTAAATTGGTTAACCAATGTTTGCATCTAGCAAATGTGAGTGCAGTCAAATCTATTTCACATTAGGTAGAATTGAAACAGCTTAACATAAGCATTAATGTAATGTAAACACCTAGAACATGCTGTTGATTATGGTAATTTTAGTACTGAAATGACAAAGACCAGGCTAAATTCTTCTCTCAGGTACTGTACTGCTGGTATTGTACCAGTGTAATTCAGAGCACAGGGACACCCCCATTTACCTAAATCTCATCTTTGTTTGCCCTCTAGCCCCCACATAAAGATCATATAAATTGTGAGTGACAGGTTTCTCTGACTGATAGGTTTCTGGGTTCTGTTGATCATGTGGTCATCACTCTAATGATAAGCCTAATACGATCATTGCAGGGAAAAGGGTCATTGCATTAGGGGAAGGAACCCACTTTTTATTGCCTTGTTAGCGCCATGAAAATTGTGGGACTTTGAGTTTGTCTCCTTCATGCTAGGGCATCATTTGGGTCTTATCAGATGCCCTGATCCCTCTGACCATTCCCTGTCCACGCTGTCAACCTTGTCCCAGTCCTCAAACCCACCTACTCAGCAATACTCAGATATGAGCGAGGAAACTCTTGACAGATCTGGGTTCTGTTCCAGCTTCTGTAAAGTGGGGGGATAGTGAAGAAGCCTCACTATCAGCAACTTTTTTCTATGAGAGAGATTTATATGGATGGCTCCTTGTCTCCCTTCCTAATGACACTGGCAGTTTCCCCTCCACACACCAGAATCTCTTCTCATGACTGAGAAGTGCTTCTGTATGGTCTACCCAACACTGCACTAGTGACTTGTAGTAGGAAGTCAGTGTTCTTGCCCCAGTGGGTAGGGAAACAGCTGAGGGTCTCCAGCCCACATCTCTAGCTCCAAGTCTCCATATGGAAACTGAACTGTTGCACACATTCTAAAGCAATATGCATTTCCTCACATTTTGGGGGCGAAGCCAGACTTTGAGGCACCTGCTCCCCCACTTGGTGTTAACTTTGCTTGTGCCAATCAGAAACTAACACAAACAGGTTTTGGGCCCCGTCCCCTATGACACTTCTATGATGTCATAGTTGGTACTTTATGGGCCTGCCTGCCATGTGCAGGCAGGAAGAGGAGAAAGAAAAACGAATCCTGTGTATCCTGTGTACACCCGTAACCGAGCCTGATCACCTCTAAGCCTCTCTCTCAGCTCACGTGTTTCAAACAGAGTTTCTACGTTTGCCGGTCGTTATGCGTTGGTTTGTATTTGTGAGTATCAGTTATTACTAAATGCTACATCTTTGTTTATAAATATTGTTAGTAGATATTTTAGTCATTGTGTGTTTTAAGTTTCATTAACTCTATTAGCTAATCTAACGCTGCTCCCTTACCCCTTGTAATTATCCCCAATAAAACTTTAAATTGATTAATTTTAGTTGTGTGTGTGCGTGTCTGCAGTTTGCATCGTAACCCATACTCTCCTTGTATCTCTTACCAATATAGTCTATTGCCACGTGCAGCCTAGTAAATAACAGGCCTGCATTTTCTTTCGCCCCTGCGTGCCCATGGCAATCCACATGGCGTCACGAACAGGATGCAAGGGAGTTGGGCCATGCCCGTGGCAATCCACATGAACAACACTTCTGAACGACAGCCATTGCAGATCCTTAATCTTTGGCCACAAGGAAGTTAGACTAGCAGGCGACCTATTCCTACTTGCATCACTGGGACAAGCTCCAGGACAGACTTTATGCCAATGTGGAGTATCATTCCCTGTCCATGCCAGAACGTGCCCTAGCATCCCCTGTCACACCCTGGGAGCAGCTAGGGTAGTGTAGGTAGGAGGTGATGGAGAGTTTCCTCTATGCAAGGGGAATTCTCTACTGACTAGCTCCAGCCATTTTAAAGCCAAGAGCAGTGAAAGGTAGCCTTAGCAGCCCAGAGAATTTTTTAATGACTGAAATCAAGTTTTATATCCTTTGCATCTACAACTCTCCTATCCTTTGAATGATATCCAGTATCTGCTGGGAGAGCTATTGAATGATATAACCTCCTTCCACTGAATAAGTAACTCAAAAGACTGGTATGGTCTCTTCCAAAAGGAAGTGATCCATGTAACACATCCCTTTTAATCCATGCACACACAGTACCAGAGAAAGTGGATCCAAGGACAGCTATGAGGTTCTCCAGTATATCCTTGTGGGCAGAGCTATCCTCCTTTGCATGATAGATTCGGTTGGCTTCCTGCCACAGATGGCCTATAATCTCTTCGAGTTTCAGCAGTTTCCGGGTCACTAAATCCTTTTGGCTTAGCCTGGAAATCTAGATTAAAAATGTGGAACAGGAGACCAGTTAGTCAGATGATAAATCTTCAAATTCTTATTTGCAAAATTCTACTTGAGTGACATGAGCAATTTTTGCAGGCAGGCAAATAGCAATTAGTTTTTTCTATTATTAATCATAAAGGGGTGGACAAGTATATTTTTTTTGGCTGGACTGTTAAATCTTACAAGGTTATTTTCACTAAATCCTGGAGCCAGCAACTTGTGAGTAAGCACAATGGATAGTTCTAGTTATGAGTATCTTTTGTGAAAGTGTGAGTGCCACATTTTCTTGCCCGTAAGAAGCTCAGTTGCTCAATCAGAAAAATAAAAGTGTATTAAATATGGGACGGGGACTGCTATAGTTGCCATGGCCTACAAGGAAAACCCACGAATGATAGTTTTTGCTTGTTTGAATGGAAGAGCCAATATATGTAAGGCTCCATATATTGCACAGGAAACTAGATGCAAGTTTTGCAACAGTGCCCTTGGTTTCTGTGGCATACTGGGCAGCAGACTGGAATTTCTGCAGCAGTTTCAGATTAAATTAACAAGAATGTCCATTTAAAACTTAATATGAAAATGAAAACTAAAACACACTGCTGTCATCCTTCTATTGTTTAGATATTAATTTCAGTTTTTTGCTTGGTCCTTAATTTTTCAATATGCAAAAGTGTTTGTATTGCCAAAGCACAGCTGCTTTGGAGAAGTTGTCACGAGGAGCCTTTATGTAGGGGACAATTTGGGGTTTTGACACTTGGGATATTTTAGGAGGTGGTTGGGGATTGTGGAATAAACACACTGGCACTTCTGCAGTAACATCCTGCTAGACTGTGATACACTAAGGCTATGATTACACTGGCACTTTTGTCAGTAAAACATTTGTTGGTCAGGGGTGTGAAAAAAACACATTCCTGACCGACAAAATTTCACCAATAAAAGCACCGGTGTGGACAGTGCTCTGTTGGCAGGAGACACTCTCCTGCTGACATCGCTTCCGCCACTCTTTAGAGGTGGTTTAATTATGCCGGCGAGAGAGCTCTCTCCCGCTGGCATAGAGGGCTACACGGGAGACTTTACAGTAGCTTAGCTGCAGCGATACAGCTGTGCCACTGTAAAGTCTGTAGTGCAGACACAACCTTAGTGAGAGGGAGAGAGAATATGACTCTAGCCACGTGGTCAAGGCAACCGCCTGGGAGACTCAGAATCTAGTTCCTCTGCTCCTATGACTCTATAATGATTTATACAATGAGGGAAGCCCTGTAACAGGCACCTTCCTGAGAGATGTGGCAGACCCCTGCTCAAATCCTCCCTCCTCTGGCTGAGGGGAGAAATGAACCTGGGTCTCCTACATCCCCGGGGAGTGCTCTAACTACTACTGGGCTGAAAGTTATAAGATGGACACCACCATCACTGCCTACTGGATCAGAGCCCACAGGGGAGATAGGCATTCCTCTGCTTATCTGGTTAGCTAGGAGATAGAGGTGTCTGGATGCCTAGTGAGGTAGCAGTGTGCATGCCCAAAGGCAGCTGGGGAACTTTTACAGTGAGTTTAGATGCTTACAGGGTTAGGCAGCAGCTGAGCAGGGGTTTGGTGGATCACAGTAGCACCAAAAACTGAGACTTAGGTGCCAAAATCTGGGGTTTAGGTGCCAAGTCCCTTCGTGGGTCTGGGCATTACTCCCCACTTAGTCTTGTTGACTTCTATAGACCTACTCATGCTGTAAGTGTAAGGTACTGTTCAGCATGGGTAAATTTATCACAATCTGGCCCAAACTGATCAGCAGTGAAACAGCCAAAAAAATGGCTGTTTAAATTGTCATCTTGAGGTTTGAGTCAATACCCTAATGAGATGAATGGGGCAGCTCAGACTTTTCTTAAAGCTATTTGTGCAGGCTGGCTACAGACTCAGGAAGACCAACACTGCATTGGGTACATTGAGTAGATGTTTGAAAGGTTTTCATTGCAAGTTCAGATTCTGGAACACATCTGCAGAATACAGCAGTGGTATAGCTAGGAGTGGAAATTTGGGTGGGACAGACTGCTAGCTCAGCTTCTCCCCCGACACCACGCCCTCTTCCTAGCCCTAGTGCTCCCAGACACAGGGCTTCACCTGCCAAGCTGGGCATGTGCATGGAGTGGCTCAGAAAATGGCAAGGCAGAGCAGCCAGAGCGTAGATTTCTGAAGGGCAGGTGCCTAGCTCCAACCTGGATTTCAGGTGCCCGAGTGATGCTCCAGGCCACTGTGGCAGCACTACACCCCTACTCAGATTTGGGTGGGCCTAGATGCTGAGTGGGTGGGCCGCAGCCCACCCGTGGCTATGCCCCTGGAATACAGGGAGAAAAGATGGAATGATGCAGTATAGCCACATATTACACAGGGCCCTGAATATATGCTGAACTACATATAACTAAGAGAAAGCATAATTTGACAATTTAAAAAAAATCCCCATTTTTAAGGAGGAAAATGAGAAATATTTTATATTCTGTTCTTTCTGAATTTGGTTGTGCCTAACATTAGATAAAATGCTGTATAGTGTGCATAGTATGAGTGATCACATGCACCTGGGACAGAGACTTGAAATTCCTCTCTGTGCTGACTTCTCTGAAGCAATATTTAATAATCCAGTGCTGAGAAGCTGTCAGTAAATTAATCCAAGCCTGCAGTGTGATATAACAAAAAAGGCCAATGCAGTTTTGAGCTGCAGATTCAGGGATATTATGTCACAGTGACATATCCACGTTGGATCTTATTCCCCCACCTAAGTGATGCCATTTACTATCTCTTGACCAAGCTCTAGTGGAACATCCATCCTCTAGCTGAGATAGTGACACCTCCTTCCCCTCAAATTTATTAGCTGTGTGTGTAGGGGAGAGAGATCAGTTGCCTTCTAACCACCTCCAAATATCAAGTTGTATTCCCCTATCTTCCAACCAAAAGCCCTGACCACATTTCCTCTAAGAGCTGGACTCTCAATGTCTCTTCACCTCATTCTTGATCTTCTGAATCATTTCCTGTTCCTCCGTATGTTGAAAATTGAGAACCTTCACAGCTTTATTCATTTCCCTAAACAGAAGTGATAGAGGACTTGTTACTTATGCATAGCAGAAGCTTGAAGGAAAAGTAAGAGCCACAAAAGCAATGAAGTTAATGTGCTACCTGGGAACCAGCCAAGTCTTCCAATCCATGCTGCCTTCTCTCATTTGCCTCACATACACGTGTGAAGGAGGACAAGCAGCAGCTATCACTGTGAGCTGCTGAAGGAAGGGATAGTGTTCCCACATTGGCATGGGTTGGCTCACCAGTTGGTCTGGGCTTCAGAGGGTTGGCGGGGGAGCGAGTACAGAATTTCATAGAGGTAGCAGATAAGAGAGGGGAGCAAGGAGGTAAGATAATCAGCTTTAATGATCTGTTAAGTGCTGCTGGAAGCAGTGTTAGTAACTCAATAGATTTAACAAACATATTTAAGGGTCCCCCCGCCTTTGCGTTGGTACTGAAGCAATGCCGTAGCATGTTAGGGGAGATGATGCTGGGGCAGACTTTCAGATGAGAAGTAAAACTGATGATCTTGACCACTTGTGGCCCTGATCTCAGTTACATAGGTATAGCTATGGTGTAACTACTGAAGCCAATAGGGTCACACTAATGTAAAACTGGCATCAGTGAGAACAGAATAGGACCCTGGTCTTTAATGATCTGATAGCATCTTTCATCAGGAGAGAGATGTGATGGTCAAATTCCAGTTAGGGCAAGAATTCTCAAATGTTTTCCATAGCACGGAGCACAACTTAATAGAGAGATTTTCCTATGATACTTACCTTCCTGTTTGGGCCCTCAGAACATACCAGTGACTACTGTGACAATCATTTATATGGGGAAAAAATCAATATTGGGAACATTGTTTTTGCTTCATTTAATGTTGGACAAAGACAATAGCTAACACCATGTGACTTGCCAACTCTCCCCAAACCACTAGCAAGTGCTCCATGGACCACAGTTCAAGAATTATGGAATTGAGGTCTTTATATTCTGTCTCCCTTGAGAAGTTATGTTTAAATAGAAAAGTCTGCCCAATCCTCCCTACCTTAGTAAGACATCCAACATCAAGTGTGGAATGGGCTGAACAAGCTCAGTGAGAGGAGGGGTTTAATTATGGTACCCATAGAACTATCTCCAGAAGTCTTGGCAGATATTGATTCTAAGAGCTTCATGAAGTGGGTGCGGGGAGTTGGAATAGTGATGTGACAGAACACTTGTGCCTCCTTCCGTCTTCCCCCCAACCCCAGCTGGCAAATCTCAGCTGCTTTGAAAGGTAGGTTTTGGAGATAGTGAGAGAGGGGTTAATGTGGGGGGTGACCAAATTAGTCTTTAGAAACCCCTTAGCAATTGACTCAAGGAGCATCTTGGGAGGAAATTATATGTTGCACCATCCCTGCTATGTTGTGAGCATGCAGGGTTTATTAGGAAAGAAAGTAGCATCCCTCAGAAGGAAGGAGAGCACACTGCATGTGCTCAGAGCCCTGGGGAGTATCCACTGACAAAACCATAATGAGAGAGAGGCTTTATTTTGCCCTGAGCGTGTTTTCCTTTTGGAGCCTAGCTACTTACTCTCTGACCATCTCATTTGGCTCCAGAATCAACCTCTCCAATAAGATAGCCCGAACACTTTCATCCTGCAGCTGGAGGGTGACAATGCTACGACAGGCCTCTCTTCGTACTCCAGGTTCCTCCTCATGATGAACAGCCCAAAGAAGATGATGTTTCAGCTGGGGGGTCACATGGCCTATTTGGCCCAGTGCTGCCATAAAAAGGGAAATCAAGTGCTTTTCTTTGTTTGAATTTTTTCATGCCAGGGTTTGGTTGTGTTAATGGATGTGCTTCTTTCTATTTATTGGGATTGCTGAGGGCTTCCTGCTTGTGGAATCTTAGGAACATAGCATTTGCCAAACAGGGCAGAAGAAGTCTCTAACAAGTAGCTAATATCTCATGCTACAGACAAAGGTTAAAAAACAATTAAAAAAAAAACCCATCCCCCAATGTGCTTTGTCAATTATGCAGTGTTGCTTGGGAACGGGGAAGACCTCTGTAGCAATCAGCTTATATCCTGAAGCATGGAAGTTGATTACACCTATTTTAGTCTTACACCCATCTACAAATATCACCATCATAATGTTATCCCATTCCTTTTAGAAATCCAGTCACAGCTTGATGTGTTCACATTCTATGGCATCAAAATCTACAAGAATTTAGGGTGCTGAAAGTAACATTTAAAAACATTTGTTCTAAATTTATTGCTTTCTGATTTTATTGACTGTGTATGGGAAGGAGGCTCTAAAACAGTAATACAGGATGTAAATAATAGGCTGCCGAGATACAGAAATATGGGGTGTTTGGGGATATGTAAATACACCATTTTGACATTGAGTATAGTGGTCAAAAGGCTCAGCATCCTCCATGTCTAAAAATTGCATCTAGTGCAACCATAACATCATAGCTGTGTTATGTATTCTCCAGAGAGGAAGGATTTTCCAGTGGTTAGGGCACTAGCCTGGGATTCAGGAGATCTGGGTTCAATTGCTTGCTATGCCACAGACTGTGTGTCTAACTATTGGCAAGTCACTTAGCCTCTCTGTGTCTGTGTTATGAGAATAAATACATTCAAGATTGTGAGGCACTCAGACACTACAGTAATTAGGACAGACAGATGTATGTGCCCCAAATCACCGCCAGCCCATGGAAAAACTCAAAGTTATCCTGGACCTGTCCTCTCTGGTTTGAAGGACTGTACATTTTTGTTCCCTCACAACTCTATGGATCTAGAGGGGCCACATAAGGAAGGAACCCTTCTTCAGTGTGAAAATAGGAGTTTGCCTGCAGGGACTGCTGCTGCTCTTCTGGCTCCTTCTCCCTGCAGCTGCCATTGCCCCAGGGTGATGTGCTTTTGATGGCTGGAGTTAGATAATCTGCTGCATTGAAGATTAACTGAAGCTTTTTTGTTTTTTTAAGGTTTGTGGGCTCATCTTGTATCTAACTTTAGTGACCTACAGTAAATCCAATCTGCACTGTACATCACACAAATGTATGGATCATCATGGCCAAAGGATTGGGTGCAATCTTCTAACTAGCCTGAGGTGGAAGAAGGCATTTTTTGCAGCCGTAGCTCTTTGAGCCTCCAGTATTAATAAGGAGCCCAAGGCTGCAAACTGATTTGACAATCTAGCGGCAGACAGCCTCAATAGAGGGGGATGGGATAACTCTTCAAAATGTTTCCTTCTTCCATGCAATATCATCTCCATCTTGTCTGGGTTCAGCTTCAGCCAGCTGCCTTTTAGCCAGGCACTGGGATAGTTGGAATATGGTGTTATTTGCATCCAGGTGAAGGAGATGTAGAGCAGGGTTCTTTCTGTGTATTGTTGGCATTTGAGACCTGAGACATAGATCCTCATGCTTCCCCTCTTGGCTTCATGTAATGATGAAAAAAGACAGGCGTGGGGAATAGAACTCTGAGGAACCTGACTGGTGAGCATTCTAGAAATGGAGGAACAATCACCCATCACCATTTTCTGGGAGGTGTCTGGAACAAAGGGAAGCCACATAAGCTCTCTTTGTCTGTTTCCCCATCTACAATATGGAGATAGTACTTGCCGTAGGGTTGCAAGACTTAATGAATGTTTGTTGTGTACATTAAGGATTTGGGCCATAAAGGTATTTAAGTTCCTAACTTCCATTGACTTCGATGGAAGTTAGGAGCCTAAATACCTTTGAGGATCTGGGCCAAAACTCCTGTGAGGAAAGCTGAGATAGAAGTATGAAGGATATTATCATTCATATGATTTTTTTAGACTAATGCTTTCTGGTCCTGGCACATGCACAGTTTAGAATTCTCAGCCAGCAATAATATTGCTTCCTTGAGTCAATGTATTTTTAAAAAACCAAAATAAATCTACCCAAGTCTTCTCGTGAAGTTCTAAACCACTTAAAAACTTTCACAGAAGGGAGAGAGGGAGGATGCAAAGCAGATTGAGTTCATTTACTGCAGTGGACCCTAATACTTAAATATTGGTTATTAAGGAATTTGGAGAATTGGAAGGATTGTTCCTCTTAGTGGATTGAGAAGTTTGGGGGTACCACGGTGCCCCATTTGCAAATCCACCAGTGAAGGAGCTTTTTCTCCTGGTATGGGATCCATGGAAGTAGTCACATTTAAAATGTTAAAAGCTACTATTTGCTGGCCATGTAGCAGAGGTTCAGAATTTGTGTACTTTGTTAGATTAGTATTCTATTTCAAAGATGCTGCTGTAATATTTCTATTACCATTAGAATTGTTGTCTGTTCACATGTGCCATGTCTGACATTAAACTTGCAAATTTGGAAATCTTATATATAATTTAAAAAACTAAAATATTAAAATCCTCACAATAAACAAAAAATATCCTATTAAAGCAATGAATCTTCAGCAACTAACTATAATACCTCTGATGGCAAAAGCCTTGATTTTCCAATGAGGGTCAGTCTGCATCATCTTAAAGAGGCACATTAGCACCTGAGGTGGAAGGATATAGCTGTTAGTAGATATTATCATCATGGTTTATTATTTATATAGGATCATATACGTGTGTGATACTATACAGGATGTGACCCACACCAAATAATGAATAAGTCACTGTCCTAAAGAGCTAATAGACTAAAGGCACAAGTGAAAACAATACCGGACAGAACACACATACAGTCATACAAGGTAGAGATGGTGATTTGGGGAGAAGAGCCAGAAGACCCCTCCAAATGGGTTGTATTGCAGGGGCTTGCCAGGTTTGTGTTCATGAGGGATGGCGAGCAGTGTGGCCTCATGAATGTTTTAATTTCTACAGGCAGTCATTTATTCTAGTAAAAGTCCCCATGGCCCTCCAGATGGGGCACTGCTTCCTGCAGAATCCAGTACCTGCCTGGATCGTGCTAGAATTACCAGTCTGGTTTATTTTCTCTGTTTTAATTTGCAACTGAAGGCCACCACCTGCATTTGATTTTACAGCGTGGCGCACACATATTGTACCAAGAGCCTCACTTCCAGGTTTCTGCTCTGGGTCCTAACCAGAGACTGCAGAAGTGAATGCAAACCTAAAAAAATGATGATTCTAAAAGTTAATCAATTTTTTCCAAGCCTTATAGAAGTTCCCGTTTGATTAGCATTCTGGGTGAAGGTTTGTGTAGGTGGGGTGAGAGGAGGCAGTTCTTTTTGGCACAAAGAGGTTAATTGTCCACTAGATCCATTTTGTGTACCTGTGGGCAGATTCCCAGCATGCATGTTCAGGCCTAATATTTTGGAGATACATGGTTTTCTTATTCCATATGGGAAGAAATATTCACAACCCACAATAATTTAACTCTTTAGCACCATCAGTCCCCATCATTTTGTAAGCTAGAAACTATCGAAAGTGAGTGATGCACGTAAGTACATCCTATCTTGAATAAGGGACACAGAATTAGAATTAGCATTAATAAAGGGAAAAAATCTTGTTTTTCCTTTGTGTTCAGGCTCTTTATCAGGCTTTTTTTTTTTAAAAAAAAACAACCTACTACTTACCATTTCATCTTTGATCCTGAGTGCTCCAGCTGTAAGGCATGCTTCTCTCCGGACTGCAACAAAGTCATTGGAGAAGCACTGAAGGAAGCCCGGGAGCAACTTCGCTGTCATAAGCTGTAGCCAGCCAATCAATGAGAGAGCTTCCACCTTCATCCGGCAATCTCCTCTGTTCAGCTTCACCCTGAGAGTGCAAAGGAGTTTTGAATAAGCAACTGCTGGGCCTGGTCTGCATGGTCCAGACAGATGCACACAAAAATGGGAAGATTATCCTGACTGGGCAAAGCCCCTCAGACTCATTACATCCCTATTCAAAGGTTCCTCTCCTGTTCACTGCTCATTAAAAAAAAAAAAAGACTCAGCCCTTTAGTCCCACTGTAATGAGTCCCAAAACTCCAGGGGTCACTCCATGTAACAGACCCATATTTAACACTTCACATAGAATCAGGCCTGTTGTAGCATTGGTTATGCCCAATGTGAGCATTCACAGACTCCTTACTGCAGGCAAGTGTCGCCTCTGAGTATAGAAGAACAGTCTGTGAATACTTACCAATATATTCAAGTATAAGATAATCCACATATAAACTGGACAGAGCCCATCATTTTGTAAGATAGAATCTAACAAAAGTGAGTGATTCATGTAAGTGGGCTCCACAAAACTTGCCCCAAACTCCTCTTTCTTTTCAGCTGCTGACCCATGGCTTGTCTGGCTTTCAATGTTGCCTTGGGTCCCACAGTTTTCTTTTCAGCCACTGGATTAGTTATTTCCCAACTCTGCCATCACCTCGCTCTCTCATGCTTACCGATTGGGGTGGTAAGTGGATCAATATAATTGATCTACAGTCCTGGGCCCCATTATAGGCTGAGCCCATGTTAGTGGGCTGAACTTTTAATGTAAATATCTTATGCACAAATATATACAGTAACTGCTTTCCCATGACAGTTTCTAGGTAAAGTCAAGAACAGACATACATGTGCAAAGGGATGCACTTGCAATTACTATGGCTGTAATTGTAAATAAAGAAGCCCCTAAATACATTAGGTATTTGAAAGCCTAATAAATCATAGATTAGGATTACAGAATATGACATAATTCCAAATTATATAGTGCTGTAGCAGCCCAGTGCCAATCTAGTGTCTAACTAGGTTCCACCATTGAGCAAAGAAAACACTAGTGCAATTGTTGCTAGGTAGTGCTACACTGATAGCAAAAGTTACCAAGAAATTTGGATGATAATAGTTCAGATCTCCACTTCCCCATAGCAAAGCTACCAAGATGGTTAACTCTCACCTGAGCTGGTCGTGGACTTCTTTCCCAAGCTTCATCTGCCCCAGTGCCAGGGCAGCTGCCTGGCGCACCTCCATGTTCCAGTCATTCCACATCAGCTGCGCAAGCTTGTTCTTCAGGTCCTATACACAAGATCATCACAAGGGCTGAGGTTGACTCACTGCAGCATTAATCAACCATTGGCTTTAATTCCAAAGACACTACTTTAGGATGGGATTTTCAAAAGGGCTCAGCAAGGACCTAATTCTGCTGCCATTGACGTGAATGGTGGAACTCATATTGGGCTAACTTTGTTCCCATCGAAGTCAGTGGGAATTTTACCATTGACTTCAGTGGAAGCAAAATTAGGCCAACACCGGGTGCTTTACAAATCCCACCCTAAATGCACTGCCTTCCAACAGTATGTGGTGAAGTCTGAGTCCATCCAGGCTCACACTGGCCAAGAACCCAAGGGCCACACTTGGAACTAAGGCTTGCAGGGTGGTGAATGTCCAGTTCCTACTGACATCAGTGGGCACTCATCACCTTGCAGGATTAGGTCTCAAGTTTGCATTAAAACGATTGTGTCAAAAATAAACCCCCAATATGCTGGGAAACATTAGGAAAGGAATAGATAATAAGATAGAAAATATCATATTGCCTCTATATAAATCCACAGTGTGCCCACATCTTGAATCTGGTCACCCGATCTCAAAAAAGATATTGGAATTGGAAAAGGCACAGAAAAGGGCAACAAAAATGATTAGGGGTATGGAACAGCTTCCATATGAGAAGAGATTAATAAGACTGAGACTTTTCAGCTTGGAAAAGAGATGACTAAGGAGGGATATGACACAAGTCTATAAAATCATGACTGGTATGGAGAAAGTAAATAAGGAAGTGTTATTTACTCCTTCTCATAACACAAGAATTAGGGGTCACCAAATGAAATGAATAGGCAGTAGGTTTAAAACAAAAGATGCGCAGTCAACCTGTGGAACTCTTTGCCAGAGGATGTTGTGAAGGCCAAGACTAACAGGGTTCAAAAAAGAACAAGATAAATTTATGGAGGATAGAGCCCATCAGTAGCAATTAGCCAGGATGGACAGGGATGCAAAACCATGCTCTGAAGTGTCCCTAGACTCTGTTTTCCAGAAGCTGGGAAGGGTGACAGGGAATGGATCACGTGATAATTATCTGTTCTGTTCATCCCCTCTGAATCACCTGGCATTGGCCACTGTTGGAAGACAGGATACTGGTCTACATGGACCTTTGGTCTGATGCAATATGGCCATTCGTATATTTGCTAGCACTTGATTGATGACTAGAAACTTCTGGTTAAGTTCTTCCAACCCCTCCCCCTCCCAACAAAAAAAAAACAACTAAACCCTCTGCAGTTGATTACCTTGTTCTCAATTACACAGGCAGAATGGGGCTGTGGCCACATTTTATTTGTTTACCAATTTTGAAATCTGTGCCTATCACATAAGTCCCTAGGCATTGAGTAAAAGACATAACAGCACTTTGACTAAGCTCCTGAAAATAGACTGTGCACACCTTTTACATTCGCTATAGCTGGTCAGAAATTTTCCAGCAGAACGTTTTTTAAATCTATAAGTAAATAGACTATTATTGAAAAAGCCATTATAACTTGCTTTAGCAACACAAGTCACTGTGTACCAAACACTGAATAATTAATCACCATTCTTGTTATAATGAACATGCTTTTATAAAGTTAAATCTGAGTTGTTTTAGTCAATGGATTGCATAACAAATAAAAAGGGTTGGATGTACACATAGCTGTACCGGCTCAGGATGGAATAAATTATTTATTTGTATTACCCTAGTGCCTAGGAGCCTTAGTCATGGACTAGGACCCCATTGTGGTAGGTGCTGTACAGACACAGATCTCTATTCCTTCATGCTAATGCAATCATTCAGTGCAGAACTGAAAGCCTTTCTTATGCGATTAGTCCCCAAGTTGGAGGAAAAAACATCAACACTTTTTGTGAAGTTGTGTTGAGGAAAGTCATAACAAGAAATGATGCCTATTTCATAACAAACAAGGAAAACAATTGCTGGGTTGTTGGTTTTTTTACTTCAGTGCTTCTGCTGCAGGTTTTTTTGTTTTTGTTTTAAAATGCCAACAACAGTTTCTGAGTGGAAAATAGCATCCATATCTTGGCACCAAAGTAGGCGTTTTCCCTCCATATTTGATAACAGTAGCATATTTGGTATTGTTGGTTTGGCATGAGACATGCTGGCTTGTTGTCTGAATACTCTAGTGAGGTGAGCCTTTAACAAGAGATCACATCAACACCATTTTGCTTAGATTAAAACACAATTGATCTGATATTTTCTACTCTGCTATGTAAACCCTTCCATTTAGAGGAACATAAATAGAGAGCTGTTCCTCTATCACGAAGAGCAGTGTCCTGACTGAACTGTATAACCTGCAGCTGAGAAGAAACTATTAGAAGCCTGGGCAGTAAGAAGGCCCAGTCCTGCTCCTACAGAAGTCAGTGAAAGTCTTGCCACTGACTTTAAAAGGGAGCAGGATCAAGGCCATACAAATCTGTGAGTAGTCAGTACAGAAGATTCCCAAATGTGTATCTTTAACTTGCCCAGAAGGTGTCACTACAGGATAACTCCTCGTTTGTGGAAGGTCGAAAAAAGGATCCATTTCTTCTATATCTACACTCTATCTATAGATCTATAGACTCTATCTATAGATACAGAGTGTATCTATATACACTCTGGTCACAGCAAGCCAGTTCCATTAGGACCCAATCATGCAAGATATTGTGCACCCTCCACTTGACTGACTTCAGTATGAGTGGAGGGCACTCAGCCCTTTCCAGGATCAGCCCCTTCAAACCACCAGGAAGAATTAAACTTTCCTTTTTCTTCCAAATATCTTTGGACAAAGGAATTATTTTAATCTAATCTTATTTGACGTTCATATTTGTATATCACCCATTCTAAGTCTTCTATGGAATCAACTGTACCCAAAAATGATGTGTTTTTAGTGAAACACAATGAGAAAGATGGCCCCGGAGAAAATATTGATAAGGAAAAAATATTAAGTTGGTTGGGTTCAGCTATTTCCATTAACATGCCTTTCTCAGGCTTTCTAGGCCAATATGAAGATCCCCTTTTCCAGGTTAGGGAGGACTAACTGGAGCTTCATAGACACTGTCCTTTGTGTGTGTGGTGTTGGCAGGAGTTGCAAAAGAAGGTATCAATGCGTATTTGGATAATCAGGAAGGGGCTTAATCAGGATAGGTCGTCCACTGGACCCTCCTGATTAGAGGCAAATCCAGCCCTTCCTCCATGAGAGTGGAGGGCTCCCAGGCTGTAGTGTAGCACTGCTGTGCAAGAGAGGGCTGGATGCATGTGGGGTGAGGTGTGGGGAGTTGGAGGCGCAACTGCCCCGTAGGAGCCCCCTGCATTCCAGCACACTGTGTAGCCATGTGTAGGAGGGGATGGGGCATGGGAAGCCCAGTGAAGTGGTAGAGTTGGAAGACCCAACGTTACATGATCCTTCTGTTCCACCCTGGCAGATCTGCATAAGAGGGTCAGAATCTACTGCACAGAATGTCTGTAGAGTTGTTCTGCAGACTGGGAAAGGGGATCCCTCTCCCCAACCTCACATCTCACAGCAGCCACCTGTGTGTGAGGCCCCAGAAACAGGAATGGCACAAAACTGGAGATAGTCCACATGCATGAGGAGGCAGATTTAAGCGCTAATGTTAACTCTTAGAGTTTGCAATTTTTTGTCTTGCGAGTCCTTGATTTCTTGTCCCTAATACTAGTTTTTGCATATAATTTAAGTTATAGATCAGCAGAGAGAGAAGCTGATCTGATTGGTTGAAATACATAACAAGTCTGTTCTCTAGGCTTAGTTCTAAGGGCAGAGCTGAGCCCTTACCTGGCTGCACTGAGTTATTAATCTCCACAGTACAAGATGTGCGACACCAGTGTCCGGGGCCTCTTTGGAGACAGGCATTTGCTACAGAAATTGACAGTGTTACACAGATATAGGAGGCAGCCTCTCCAGCTTCTGAAGGGACAATTTGGGAAAGGCTTAGCCAGGTTGCTAGTAGGAGGCACATTTTGTTGGTGGGAAGGAGAGAAACTACTTTGAACAGCTGCAATATGCTAACAGACTTTGAAAGTCACTTATGTCTAGGGAGCTTGAGGCAAGACTTACCTGGCTTACATACCCACGGATACGAGAGAGCGCCCTGCAAGCCAAAATCCGATCTTTCCACTGGCAGCTGTTCAGTTTGGCTGCCAGTAGGGAGTAAACCAAGCTCTGGAAGAGGAGTAAGTTGTTTACAAACAGTGCAGGGTAAAACAAGCACAGTACGAACTGACATAGCATCTAGATCACAAAGGAGGAGTTAGTGGAGAGGGCTCAGGCTCACCCAAAAGGGTCAAGGGCCACCCGCAGTATTTTATAGAAATGTTGCCTTATGCTACTTTGCCTAAGACTATTGACTGACACTCAGTTGGCTAGAGAGGGAAGGTTTTTATAATACACGTATAGAAAAATCACCTAATAAAAAACCCCAATAAAACCATCATGAGAGTTGAGAAGAGGATTTCTGCTTCTTTAGAAAGACCAAAGTGAGGGTGATGAAAGAGGGTTAGAACTCTGCTAGAATCTCTTTTATTGTAAAGGAAGCATCATGGCCATGGCTCACAGACAGTTGCGCGAAGGAAATGATGAACCTTTGCACCTTTTAGGGCCTGGGAAATGAAAGCAGGAGAAACTCTTGCTGTGGGGAGTGACAGATGGATAAATAGCAAAATTGGTTTTTCAATTTTATTTACTTTTATTTTAGTTTTTACTATATTTTCCTATCCAATAATAAATTACATTAAATGCAGAACCAAGAGACAAGTTACACCTGCTCTCAAATGACTGAGGCTATGTTTCTACACTGCACACCTCTGCCTTCCCTCGGCCAGAGCCTTTCCTTGCTGCCAAAGTCTCTCACTGTGGCAGGGGAAGGCTCTGACAGTTTCCTGGGTGGAGAAAGACTCCAGAAGTGGGGAGGCAGCAGGACACTACACTGCTAAAAATAGCAATGTAGACAGGGGAGGCACTGCTTGGACAGGTAGAGAGTCCTGGAGGGTACATACTCGGGAACTTACTTACAGGGTTCAGGTGTGTGTTTATTCGCCTAAACGGTGCCTCACCATCCACACTGCTATTTATACCGGGGTGGATTTGAGTTTCATGATTTAAATCACTAGTCAGGTAGACTCGATTTAATAATGGATTTCTACATACAAGTGCATTCTTGTTGGTTGTTATAACCTAATACATATTCTTCACAACTCAGAGATAGATGTAGGTTTCATTTTTAGAAGGTACACACTATACATTTTTAAACAGTGATTTATTTTGAAAACTTTTCAGATTAGTTTTACAGCTAGATCAGAAAATGAATGATTGTTTGGTTATTTCATTTACCAAAGGTAATTGAAGCAGATATTTATGAAGTCACTGGGAGGTGAACTATCTCCAATTCAACAGGTTAATCATTAATATTTGGAGGATTTTCTTGCCATGCTGTATTAGGAGGAGAACATCACCAGACAGACATTTAAATTGTTTTATTTAACTAAACAACTAAACATTCTATGATTCTATGATTAAGTATTCTGGATTTTTTCTTCAACAGCAAACATATAATATTTTAACAAAATAAGCATATGTCCCTCGCTTCTCACATTTATCTCCAGACTTCTTCTCCTTGTCCAGATCTATTCCGCCCCCAACACTCTTTTATTCACTGAACTTTTTGAAACTTTGCACTTTTAGAGAGAGGTAAAGGATTGACTCTGTGTACACAAATTTGCAGAGGGACAATAGAGTTGAGGTCTGTTATTTCTCACCTCTATATATTATTTATTTATTTATTTATTTATTTTTTTGCTGTTAACAAGCATGTTATCTCTGGAGACACAAATCCACAGTTTGAGAACTGCAAAACTAAGCATCTCTGATGGTATCTTCTAAACTGAGCACTGAGTCCTGTTGGGTAAATAGAAAGATTAACCTAAATAATCTATACAGAAGCCTGTGGAACCCCATAAGATTGGGTCCCTAATCCATGAACTATTGGAACTCATTTACAAAACTTTTCTTAAACATTACATGAATATATTGTCTCATACTATAGAATTAGAATTTATAATACCTATTCCATGATGAGATGTCTTTGAGCTATAATGTATCTTAATGAAAACTATCTTTAGATAGGTTTTCCTTAAAAAACATTTTATCAAAAAAATCTGATTTAAATAAACAAAATCCTCCCCAGCAATGGTACCTACCGAGCGTTCACTGAGCTGAGTTAATAGAAGACATGCCTGCTCCTCTGTGGTGCTGTCGTTCTTATCAAACATCTGGGAAAGGATCTTCTTTACTACAGGGAAAGTGGCAATGCCCTCCAATGCCAGGCACTGTGCTGCTGCCCAGCTGTCTGCAGAATTACCTACCAACAAAGGGAAAGAGAGAGGAAGTTACTGTACAGCAGGATATATGATGTCAATGCTCTTCCTATAGCGCTTTTTTTAGTACATCTCAAAGCACGGAGAATTCAACACCTCCCCGCGCCCCCAGCACTAATGTTCCAAACTGCCTTGTACAATACCCCAAGTTTGGGCAAAGCCCCAGGCTCTCACCGCCCAGGTCCTGCAGAGTTGGCAAGCAAGTTGTGATGAGGGAGGAAATATCTTATGCCACTCAACAGTGACCCCTTGAGGCTGACTAAGCAACTCTGATGTGCTCCCAAGGGAGATATGCCCCGTGAGGTACAGTAAAACGAGGCCTCTTATTGGGTGGCAGGAAGTGTTACTAGGGTTACAAGAAGTTGTGGTGTGGGAGAATTGTATGGGATCCTTTGTGACCCTTTGTGATGTGAAAGCTCACAGTAGGAGGGAGGGAAGGAGGGAGTTATGCGACACAGTGTAAGTCTAGCCTTCTAGCAGTGATATCATGATTTCTAAGGTTAATCAGGACCAACCTTGAATGAATCCTTGTTGCTAAATTCTGTTGCAAATGATAAATCCAGTAGAAGGTCTACATATTAGGCCCATACACTAAGTTTTCCATCAATGTCAGGGGGTAAGCAGCATTAATGTATAGTGGGGTAGATGCCTAACTGCTCTGCTCAGCACCAGGAAGGAGTGTTTAATGACTGCACTAGGGAACTGGTACCCAGGATTTCCCATTTCTATTGTTGACTCTGCCAGTAACTTGTTCTGGGCCCTTTTACTCGATGATTAAGTTATGTGCCTCTGTTTATTCTTAAATAAAATGGGACTGATACTTACCAACCTCAGAGGGGTATTGTAAACCGTATTTCATTAATGTTTGTAAAGCATTAGGAGATCTTATGATTAAAGATACTAGGTAAATGCAAAGAGTTGCTATGGATTGGGCTAAATCTTGTTATGGGTCAGGCATTGCTGCCGCCTTCCATTCAGAATAAATGTACAGAAGCCATTGTAACCTGGTAACTGAAACAACAGCAGTAGCATCCAAAACACAGGCACATGGAAACACTAAGGGGAAGCTGAATCATGTAACCTAAGGGTCTTAAAATGCCAGGACTAGGCTTTGATTGGTGAAATTGTATGTGTGCGCGCGCACGTGCACACCAGAGAGAGACTCAAGATGAACGGAAGCAAGACAGACTGGGAGAGACAGAGACTGCATGGACAAGCACAATGTATGACCGTAGAAGAAGCCAGAGAGGGGGCTACTGAGTCTGAGCAAAGAAACTGTCTCCTTTAGTTTTTGGTTCTTCTCATAGGCACCAACTCCATGGGTGCCTATGTGAAGGCTCCAGGGTTGCTCCAGGGCTGGAGCATCCATGGAAAAAAATTAGTGGGTGCTTAGCACCCACCGGCAACCAGCTCCCCCGGCCCTAGTGCCTACAGTCTGCCAGTCCCCACCGGTCAACTCCACCCCCCCTCCAAACGCCTCCTGCTTGCCGCGATTAGCTGTTCTGCGGCATGCAGGAGGCGCCGGGGGGTGGGTGGGAGCGAGGGGTGTGTGCTTGAGGGAGGGGGCAGAACTGGGTGGGAAAAGGTGGGGTCTGGGGCAGGGTGGGGCCAGGCAGAGGTGGGACAGGGATGAGGGCAGGGCCTGAGGCAGAGCGGAGTGGGGGGTTGTGCACCCCCGGGGCCCGGAGGAAGCCGGCGCCTGTGGTTCCTCCTGTGTTTGGAGAAGCAGGACTTTGTACATTACTAGTAAATAACAAGATTGCATTTTAAAAAAAACAACCCACCACCAGAATCCATCATCGATTTCTACTCCCAATTGGAACACCCTCAAGGCTCCAAACTGTAACTCATACTTGGGTCAACAAAATTATTAATAAAACATTAGTCCAGAAAATGGCACCAAGCAAGTGCCACTGCTTCAACTAAGCCTCTTAGAAATGACAGAGCATTAACCACGTCACTTTTGAAATGTGATGTGTGTGATGCACCCAGACTCCTGAGATAACTAATTTAAAAGGAGGTTCCTCTTTTAGTAGAGCAAAATTAATAAATACAAGACACCTGTTTCTCTTCATAGGAAAGTCACAGAAAATATCTGCAGTTAGTTGTTGGGGCCACAAATTTCTTTCCAAAGTATCACTGCAGCGTGTCAGATGGACACAGTATTCTTCACTTTCTGCCTAAAATGTAATGTAGTATTGCTGTGCACAGCTGAACAGCTGCAAAGCCCCAGCCCAGAAGGAACTGAATGTCTTTCAAGGCTCAACCAGATGGATATGAAGTGCGTGCGTGGAAGCACTGGTGGTTTAGCACATTACACTATCTTACAGAGGTTATCAATTCCTGTACCAGGCTCCTTGGGGCTGGCAAGGCATGTAATGTTCAGAGGCAGTGCACTCCAAACTGGGACAGGCCCCTTTCCCTTGCTTTCCAGTGACCCACTCTGCTAATAAACTGAATGGCTCTGGCTGGTTCTGGAGGGGGCTGCATCTAGCCTTCTCAGGCTTAAGTGTGTAGCTGCAAAGCAGGGATTTTGAAGTTGATGAAGGTGTAGGAGAAAAGTAAACAACAGAGGGAAGCAGCAGTAAAGCCATTTACCATATACCAGAGCTTCCTTCATGATCATTTGTGCCTCATCATTCCACATCCCTATGGTGTAGTGGCACACGGCAGCCGCCATTCTCACATGGGCATTCTCATCCCTCAGAGTCTTTCTAAGCAAAGGCTGTAGTTCCACAGGCACATCCTGAATAACTGGGGCCTTTTCAATGCCATGTAGTCCTACAACTCAGGAAATAATGAGCTCTGAATAAGACAGCAGCTTCTCTCTCTCTCCCTCTATTACCCATACAGAAACAGCAACATATTTTCTATGCATTTGCCATATGGAATGTTTGACTAAATGTTCCATTTACAAATATACTGCAGTAACAATACCCTGCCCTTCTCAACACCCCCCTCCACCCCCCCCCCCCCGAGGATCTCAAAGCATTTCACATCAATAATGAATTAAGCTTCACAACCCACGGAACGGTAGCAAAGATGATCATCCCCATTTTACAGACAGACACACAGGCAAAGAGAGGGCATGTAACTTGCCCAAGGACACATCAAGAAGTCTGTGACAATCCTGGGGAAGCAATCTTATCTTCTCACTCCCACCCATGTGCATTAACCACGAGACCGTGGCGCCTCTCATATTTCAATATATGCAAGATATCACATCTGGAGCTGAGGCAGGGAATGTGTTCAGAATTTACATATATTTGAAAATAAGATTAATCAAATCATTTGAATTTAGGGTATTTAAAACATGTCATTTATGAAATGGCTTTAAAAGACTAGGCCCAAATGGAGCATTTTTATTGGCTGCCAGTGATGTCATATAACACTGCTTCCAATAATATTCAGTAACTTCAGGGGTCAGGCCATTCCCCTTGTTTTCATTCATAAACTATATTTCATAACAACAATATGATTCCTCACATTAACAGTGTAAGTCAACAATGTCAAATTAGGCTTCTCTCACCTGACTCCTGACTGTCACTGTCTAGTCTGGGTCGCTCCAACACTGCAGTGGCACAGGTTATTAGAGCTGTGACCCGAATTACATCATGTATATCTGTAAGGGCCCTCATTAAGCCTTCAATAGTTGCATTCTGCCACCGGGGAGCTGAGCAATAGAAAGGAAGGAGACAGAAGAAAATGTGTTCCGATAACAAAGAACTGGAATCTTTAACATATCTACCAACTGTGAAAAAGTCTCCCAGGGGAATTGGTGGAAGCCTCACCTCTGGATTCATTTTAAACTGGACAAAGCATTGGAGAATATACAGGAGAGAACAATCCTACACTGAGGGGACTGGACTACATGACCTCTTGAAATCAAAGATATTATTTATTGTTAAAGACCTATGAATAGGAAAGAGTTTTAGAGAGGTGATCAGAGACTGTCAGTTCCTCTTGCATGACCCACCAAGCAGACTAATGGCTACCTTCAGCCACTATTGACTAGAAAGACTGGAATTTCAATAAGCACATCTACTCACTCAGCTTCCAGGCGTTCTTCCACTGCTCCAGCATAGTTCTGAGGATATGGACATGCTGAGGCAGGACTTCTTTAGGTTCCTTGTGCTCATTTCTCCCTCTCCTGGCCTTTGCAGGAGATGACTCCTGGCCCTTTTGTGCAAAGTCATCAGCAAGGGTAGGCAGAGCAATCCAACGGAAGGCTCCTCTCACAGGCCTCTGAGCTGATCAGACAACATTATTAGAAACAGATTAGCACCAGCCCACTTTATCCCTTGCCCAAAACAATCAGCTAAGAAAGACCACAAACCTCAGTGCTTTTGAAACAAATTGCACAATCCACTTCTTGTACCTAGCCTTCTCTCAGTAGCCTCACTGACATTAAATATTTTAAAAATAAAAAAATCCCTTACAGAATAGGGGGGAAGGGAAGAAAGAGAGAGAGATCTTGTGTTTACTTCTGTAGGATGATGAGACAAAAATCTAAGGCCTGGTCTACACTAAGAGTTTATATAGAATTTAGCAGCGTTAAATCGAATTAACCCTGCACCCGTCCACACAACGACGCCATTTATTTCGACATAAAGGGCTCTTAAAATTGATTTCTGTACTCCTCCCCAACGAGGGGATTAGCATTAAAATCGATATTGCCGTGTCAAATTAGGGTTAGTGTGGACGGAATTCGACGTTATTGGTCTCCGGGAGCTATCCCACAGTGCACCACTGCGACCTCTCTGGACAGCAGTCCCAGCTCAGATGCTCTGGCCAGGTACACAGGAAAAGCCCCGGGAACATTTGAATTTCATTTCCTGTTTGGCCAGTTTGAATTTCATTTCCTGTTTGGACATCGTGGTGAGCTCAGCAGCACTGGTAACGATGCAGAGCTCTTCAGCAGAGGTGACCATGCAATCCCAGAATAGAAAGAGGGCTCCAACATGGATGGAACGGGAGGTGTTAGATCTGATAGCAGTCTGGGGAGATGAATCCGTGCTATCAGAGCTACAATCGAAAAGTCGGAATGCAAAAATCTACGAAAAAATCTCCAAGGCCATGACGGACAGAGGATACAGCAGGGATGCAACGCAGTGCCGCGTTAAAATTAAGGAGCTGAGACAAGCGTACCAGAAGACCAAAGAGTCAAACGGACGCTCCGGGTCAGATCCCCAGACATGCCGCTTCTACGCTGCGCTGCATGCCATCCTAGGGGGGGCCGCCACCACTACCCCTCCCCTGTCCGTGGACTCCGAGGATGGGGTATTCTCATCAGTCGCTTCCTCTGATGTTTTTGCGGACGGGGAAGATGATGAGGGAGATGATGAGGACAAGGTGGTCAACAGCGCTCTGCAGGGCGATTTCCCCGAAAGCCAGGAACTTTTCCTCACCCTGACAGAGATCCCCTCCCAACCCTCCCAAGGCGGTATCCCGGACCGTGAAGCCGGAGAAGGCACATCAGGTGAGTGTATCTTTTGAATTGAAAAGGTTGTAAAGCAATTGGTTTTTAATGGTTACTTTGCCCTGAGGACTTTGGATGCATTCCTGGCCAGTAGAGCTACTGGAAAAGTCTGTTAACATGTCTGGGGATGGAGCAGAAATCCTCCAGGGACATCTCCATGAAGCTCTCCTGGAGGTACTCTAAAAGCCTTTGCAGAAGGTTTCTGGGGAAAGCAGCCTTATTGTGTCCTCCATGGTAGGAAACTTTACCACGCCAGGCCAGTAGCAAGTACTCTGGTATCATTGCACGGCAAAGACTGGCAGCATACGGCCCCAGTGTTTGCTAGCATTCAAGCAACATCCGTTCTTTCTCTGTCTGTGTTATCCTCATCAGAGTGATATTACTCATGGTGACCTGTTTGAAATACGGAAATTTAATTACGGGGACAGTCAGAGGTGGCCGTTTCTACTGGGCTGTTTGCCTGTTCCTGAAAAGTGATTTCCCCTAAACAATCTCCTTTGAGAGTCATGGTCTAATTGTTAAGAAGCAGTTCTCTATTCAGTGTCCCCCAGGCTGGCACAGGTCTCTTACCTGCCCCTTTCTGTGGCTTGAAACTCCAGTGCTCTGGAGGTCTCGGGAAGTGCTGCTGGAGGTGTTTGTAGTACTCATCGTGATTCTCCAGGATGAAGTGATCCTTCCCCCTCTCATCTACCTGATGGACAATCTTGACTGTCCCTAAATGTACACAGGCACAGATAACTACATCGGAGAGCTTAACTATCTATATACACTGTCAGGCTTTGTAGATCAGAAACACATATCAAGAGAGGGATAAATCCATTATTTCTCCCAGTACTTCTGAAAATGCTCTGGAACAGCTATTGTTGCTGCTGGGAGGGCCCTCACAATGTAGCCTAGGGAGAGTTGTAAGAATCAATTACAATGTAGCTGTGGCTTTGGAGCTGCTGGGTCCATTTCAGCAATGATATTTACAACTTTGACCAGCATATCAACTTTGCAGCAAAGCCAGTCCAGGGGCCAATTGACCTGGGGTCACTCCCGAAGCTAGATCTCTCTCCAGCAAGAGAAGAAGTCAAAGGCTGCAGCATAATGCATTCATCAAGCTTATCCACTTAAGTTCAGAAGGCTGTACTGTGGATTTACAACAAATAAATATTCTATTGAGTTAAAAAAAACCACACAACTGGTAGGTTAGCTACCCACTATTTTGTCTCCTTTAAGTATGGATGAAGGTCTTTTCCCAATGAATTCTCTTATCCTGTGGATGATGGGGCAGATCACAACTTCGCGGGGTCTACACAGATAGGAGCACAGGGCTTATATGTTAGCAATACCAAAAATATTTCAGGGAGTGCCCCAGTGCCCCGCCCTCACCTTTCTTTGGCTTTACAATCACATTTTTCTTGTTTCTTTAAAATAGGGTGACCAGACAGCAAATGTGAAAAATCAGGACGGGGGTGGGGGGTAATAGGAGCCGATATAAGAAAAAGACTCACAAATCAGGACTGTCCCTATAAAATCGGGACATCTGGTCACCCTACTTTAAAATGCTTTTCTCCCCACTATTGCTGTTTGAAAGACCCACACAAGCTGCAGGGGAAACTGACTAAACATCCAGAGGAAACAGTGGATCGGACTATTCACAAAATGCTGCCAAATACACACAGTGAACAAACTGAAGAGAGAAAACATTTTCTTTAATCTCTTTTTGTTATAGTGATCTTCAGTAGTATGTGTAACCATAATAGGGAGATTTTCAGGGCTGGCTTTAAGCCGATTCCACCGATTTTTGCTCGGACGAATCGGCGGCCGGGGTTTTTTTTTTTTGGTTTTTTTTTTTGCACAAGTCCGGTGGGAGGGTGCGGGGCCCCGCTGTCGTTCTTTGCGTGGGGCCCTGCACTCGCTAAAGCTGGCCCTGGAGATTTTGGACAGAAGTCTGGTTAAATTGATAGTGTCCGTTTAACAACTTCCTACGTCAAGCTCTAGGCACTTGTTCAAATATTTAAAACACACAAGGACGAACAAACATCCAAACAAACAACTTGTCCATTCAAATCTGCCTCAATTGCCAAGTGATAGAATACCAAGGAATATAAGATTATCCAGATTCTTAATACTTTCTGTCCTCCACCTACTTCCATCCCCAAAAGCCCAGGAAAATAGACAGACCTTTCAGTGTATCCTAAAAAAGTAATCTGTAGGACCAATGAAGCGAGTGAGTTTCAGAGTCAAGGACCCCTCATGGTGCAGAGAGCTCTCTGCGTGCAGCAGCAAACAAGCAGGCTGCCGCATTCTGCACTAACAAGTTTTCCAGATGGGCTCAAGCTGTGGCCCACATAGAGTGCACTTCATTATGAGGCACTAGTCCTTTGGGATTAAAAGTGTTAATATAGTTAAATCAAGAAACTCCTACAGCTTTTACAACAGTTGCCCATATTTTTTAGTTCATAACACTTGATTCAAAGTCACTAATCCTGTGGTTCCAGGCTGCTTCCTGTGTACTCAGGCCTGGCCAGATCATCCATCCACCACATAAAACCATGCACAGGAATTGGACATTACCAAAGTAGAGCTCCTGCTCAAAGGCGTTCTTGGTGGAATAGGAGTATTTCCCAACACAAGAGTTCAGCCGTTCCCGATTCTTCAAAGGAGATGCTGGTCTAAGACACTTCTTTCCTATTATATGAGCTGTACTGTTGGTACCAACTGGGTCATCTGTCCAAAGCACCCTCGGGCAGTAAGCAGGTACCCTGACAGAAAAGAAACATGCTGTTAGCCTAGCATTCGCTTATAGCAGGACCAATTAGGGGGAAAGGGGACAGTAGGGAAAAGAGTGTCCTTTTGCTGTATTTATCAAAAATTGCATTTAATATCCATTGTATGCTGTTCTAAAAATATTCAAATAGCTCTCAACTCAGCATTCCAGGAATACTTACATTACCTTGTTCATTACCTATCTCATCTTGATATGCTGCTTTACGTTCATTACACAAACACCTTTTTTCTTTTTGCTACAGCACACACCCCTCTACTTCATTCAGCAGTTTGACTGGTGTGCAATGATCTGATATTTCTTGCTCACTCTTTAACATGCACTCCTCAACCTCATTCCCGGCACTCACTTCTTTGCCTTCTCACAAAGAAAAAAAAAGTCCCTGGTGTCTTGGGAGGAGAGATGGGGATACATTTATCTTCTGTGCACACTTCACAATTTTGGAAGATGCTCAGATAGGTGACAGGCATCACATCAAATACACAAATATAAGGCCATGCTAGCCACTCTGGGGGGAACAAAGAGATTTCTTTAAGACAGATTTTAAATTGAATCCTTACCAGGATACCTATGCATGTCGGGGAGGCTGGGGGGGGGGGGCGGGGAGAGGAAATGACCACCATAAACAGCTGGTCAGGATGGCTTCTTATGAGTGTGCACTGTCTCTACACCAGATGAAAGGCCATCCTGTCTCAAAGACCAAGAGTATTTCAACATTTCTGTTCCCTGGAGCAATTTCAAGATAATCTGCGTCATTCCATTGGCTATCTGCCATCACAGCACTTTACCATCATCTGGGTGAGTAGAACCAGTGAACCCATTTCTCTCTGCAGAGTACCTCTGCATGGAACTGCCAGCCAGGCTAAAAGCACCTCTTGGAGGAGGCCTGGTGAGCATCTGTAACAGACCTGGTCCTCAGTAAGCCACCCAAACCCACTAGAACTATATGTGTCAGAGCAATAACCAGGTTATATGATTCACCTGGGACCCCATTCCTTGACTGAGGATCTATGGAGTAGCACTTATAATGGCATCAGAAGAAGCCATGTTTTACCCCTCCATCTCCCAAAGCAAGAAAAGATACTATGCTGGCAGTCACTATTAAAGGAGAAGTCTTGCATCTCAGTTATTGCAACATGCTCTTCTCTAGCCTGGACAAATGAAAACTTTCCCTGCTCATATCCATTCAGAATGCTGCTGCAAAGATCATTTTCCTAGCCTGTCACTTTGACCACGTCACCCCTCTCTTTGCATCCCTACACTGGCTCCTCCTTCTCTATTGAATCAAACATAAACTTGTCTTCGCTTTCAAAGCCCTTCACAGTCAATCCCACCGTTTCTATCATCTCTTATTTGCTATTGAGCTGTTGGTGCTTGCTTCCGATTGGCCTGTGAAGCCAGCCTCCACTGCCCACTTATTACATTTTCAAACAAACACCTTCGTGCTTTTTCCCATGCTGCCCCTCACAGCTGGGAGAAGCTCCCCATAAACATCTGCAAAACTCTCTCATTGTCATCTGTCAAGACCCTCCTCAAAACTTTCCTTTGCCATGATGCATACAAAAAAACTTGCTCGCAGTTAGGCTGTTGGTGTGCTGAGACCACTGCCTATCATGCTGGACAATTTTGTCTTATTGTTTCCTTACGATCTCCCCCACCGCCCCACAATTGTCTATATCTATCTGTCGTCTCTTGTCTTATATTAAGATGATAAACTCTTTGGGACAGGGGTAGTCTTTATGTTCTGTATTTGTGCAGTGCCTAGCACAACGGCAGGGCTGGCTCCAGGCACCAGCTTTCCAAGCTGGTGCTTGGGGCGGCAGGCGAGAATGGGGCGGCAGTCCGAGTCCTGCGGCGGCAATTCGGCGGCAGGTCTGCTCTTCTCGCCGCCAAATTGCTGCCGTGGGACTCGGACTGCCGCCCCATTCTCACCTGCTGCGGCGGCAATGGGGCGGCAGGTCCGCCGCTCTCTCCTTGCCGCCGCGGACTGGGACTGCCTGTGTCGGGGGCGCGGCCCCGCTACGTCTGTCTGCGTCGGGGGCGGGGCCGTCGCCACTGCTTGGGGCAGCAAAATTGTTAGAGCCGCCCCTGCACAACAGGGTCCTGGTGCATGACTGGGGCTCCTAGGTGCTATGGCAATATAAATAATAAGATAAGGAGATGGGGGAAAGGGAAGGATAATATTAGCCTGACAATGAAAGTTGTGTGTATTAGCTCACCTTGAAAAGCCTAAGTAGAGCTGGCTGGGAATTTTCCAATAGAACAGTTTTCTGTCAAAAAATGCTGATTTATCAAAATCAAAACATTTTGTGGGAATGTGTCAATTTTGATGAAACTTTCACAGAAACCTGCCTGTTTCCTCCCTGCTAGCCTGCCTCCCTGGTTCCTGGACAGTCTAACTGGATGACAGCTGGACAGCTTGGGCTCCTAGGGTTCCTGGCTCTGCGGCAGCCTGCCTGGTGGCTGCCAGACAGACAGAAATCCCAGGGCTTTCAGGACTTCCTGGCTCCTGGACAGCCCACCAGGCAGGCAGCTGAGGAGCTGGGAAGCCCTGGGAGCCTTGGCTACCAACCTCCCCGGCGCCTCAGCAGCTTACTTAGTAGGCTGCCACAAAGCCACAGCTCCCTGTTGTTTTGGTGTTTCTGAAACAAAACAAAATGCACTCCCAGTTCCTCAAAGAATTTCTTGGTTTTGGATTTTCGAAGCATTTTCCAAAACTTTGACATTTTTCTACAGAACTGGGAATGTATTTGCCACTCAGTTCTAAGCCAAAAGAGGGAATTGTATGTAATGCACTATTACACCTGTTGAATGAGTCCTTCTCACCTGTAATAAACTGGAAGCAGTGTCTCTGGTTTCTTCTCCACATAGCTCTGGGGACTGACTTCCATGGCATCTTCTTCTGCTTGAATTGCATCCAATAATCTCAACTCACTTTCAGAAGAGAGTTCATCCCTGATTCTGTTCCAGTCAAACTTTTGCTTCTTGAAGCCATGGACATTCTCCTGAATCCAACCACCCCAGGCAGTCTGCTGATTCACAATCCACTGAGCTGTGGACCTATTCAGCTTCTCCAACAGCATTTGCTCCCATCCCCGGGTCTCGCTCTTTGATTCTTGGATGTTATCCGTGGGTACTCTCTTTGCCTGTCTTTTGGTCATGGAGGATGATAACATTTCATAGGATTCGGTCAGGAATGTCTGTGAGGCAGGAGATTCACAAGGAAGAGAAGGAGTAATAGGTGGCAGAGATGACTCTTTGAGTGAGCTGTCCAGTTTGGCTCTCTGCAGTCTCTCTTCCATGGGGAATTTAATCCTGGTGTCCTTAGGTGGGGAAAAATCCAGTTTCATATGGCGAGGTGGTTGCTTCAGAGGGTGAAGCTTGACTGGTTGTTGCCCTACTTTCTTAGCAGTGGGTTCTTTCCTTTTTGGCTTTTGGATGATGTCAGAAGCATTGTAGAGACCCTTGAAATCACACTCTTTATAGGGCAGGCTTTGCAGTCCTCTGTGCTTCACAACTTCCTTGGAGAACCTCAGGTCTGTGGCTATCTTCAAGAAGTACTTTTTCTGGTAGAGCCTATAGTGCTGCTTGGAAAGGCAAAAGTCTTGCAAGGGCGTGGAGGCCTTTGTAGTCTGAGAACTCGCAGTAGAGCTGCTGCGCAACACCAAGTGCCCAGCTGGGTCATTGCTTTCCTCAGAGACTGTGACTCTCAGTTCAGCATCAGGAGGGAATGGATTATTGCTGTTGTAAAAGGCTGATATTTTCATCCTGCCAGCACCGGTGAAACGCCTCAGTGCTGATGCTGACAAAACACTTTGAAACATAAAGAACAGTTTGAAGAGCTATGTTAATACATCAGCGTCTCATGGTTCTCCAAGGCATTGCTGGAGTTCATCAAAATAATGAATGTTACCAAGAAGGCCACCCCAGTTTATCCCATTCCATCATACAGGAAAGGGGAGCTCCACCGTAGCAACTTCCTCTATTGCCAATTGAAGCATCTTTTAACACCGAAGATGCATTCAGTTTGCATTTCTAGAAGACACACTTCCCTAGCACCAGCTGGTGTGAAGCTAATTTGGCATGGGAATAGGACAGCAGGTCAGCAATGGTGCTGACGGAGCTGGTGCAATTAACTCCTTACCCAGGTTCAGCAAAGCAATTAAATACATGCTTAAACTCCACTGAAAAGGGACTTAAGCATGTGCTTAGGTGCTTTGTTGAACTGGAGCCTACATTTCTGTGAATGATAAAAGAAGGACAAAGGAGAAAAGGAATGGAGAATGGGACAAAGAGTGAGAGAGACAAAAAGAAAATAAGTAAAGATCCACTCTCTTTCCCATTAACTTGTTCTCTTTACTCTTTGATATAGCCATTCCACACCACAGGCAGAGCACAGGCAAATGAAATTCACACTACTCCCACATCATCCTGCCCTGACAGAGAGGAGCACCCATCTAGGAGTGAAAAAGACTAGTTCCATTTACATTATTCATTCAGTCCTACCATATTTTATCGCCCTTCCTTCCACCCTACCCCTCAATCAACACTGCTCTTCCATGCTGTAAGAGTCACATTGCTGTAAGAGTCTTTTGACCTTTTATAGGGAGTTGTTCCTGCTTGCAAAAGTTGCTGGATTGATAGCCTTGTAATATGAAGGGCTTCCTTTGTCCACAGAACAGGTGGGAGTCATGGAAGCTTTCCCACCCCATCAGAATGCCTCACACAAACCTGAAGGGACCTCTAAGTATCCCCCACTCCATCAGCCTTTCTGCCTATACTTCCATTTAAAAGGTGGTTTTGTAACAGACAGTTAGTTGTCCAATAGGATCTCTGGCCTCTAAATTCATTCCATATAGTCCACTTCATCCACCCAGTGGTCACAACAACTTTTATTCACTACTACTCTCAGCGGGATTTGAACCAGAAACACTGAGATGAAACACTCAGTGCCTAACCAATTCCCTGAACCATCATATCCCACCTGATTTACTTTGCCTATCAGTCAGCACTTGCTGTTTGGCTCATATGTTGTCGGATTCCACTGATATTATATATGAACTCTACTGAAGCTAGCAAAAAATAAAAATCACCACCTAGAAAGGCAGGAAAATCTTTGTATTTACCTTACGGAATGGCTCTCACAGTCTTGGTCTTGTACAAACAGGCACAATCAGCTATTCCTTGCATGCTAAATCTGTTTCTTTGGATCTCAAAGGCCCATCCCCAAGCTGTTTACAGTAGTTGCCTGGCAACTGGTGATGTACTTCAATTCCACCAAGTGTCATTTGTCCCTACAGACAATCAGTTATTCATTTTGAAATAAAGCTCCCTATTTTTAAATAACGGAAACACTTATTATTGAGAGCTACCTCATTTTGTTAGGGATTTTTTTTAATCTTCAATTTTACATTATCTTTTATTAATTGCTGTTAGAGCCTTTTATGCAACACTATATAAGGTCCAATCAGCATTCCTACATAAATCTGATTTTTTATGGGACAAATATTTGTGCTTAGCATAAACACAGTGTATAAGTTCTCATTTAGAGAACTTTGGCTCTCCATAGTATTGTGTTAAATTTTGATCCTACGACAGACTGTAAATTCTTCAGGGGAGAGATTTCTTATATTGTGTATCTTGTGTAGTGCCGAACACATTGTCAGCCCTTAACAAGTGAAAAAATAAGATAGGAATAACTGTTTTAATTTTTTTAGACTAATTTCAAGATGGGCCTACTTTATTTTAAAACAAAACTTACCTCACTTTTGTTATTACTTTTTATTTGTGAAGTTTAAACAATTTACAAATATTTACAAATAGAGAGACAGTCCCTGCCTTAAGTAGGTTACAATCTAAAAGATGGGCAGAAAGAAGACAAAAGCACATTGGGAAACCCAGAGGACAGCAATAACTTATCTAAAGCCTGGTCTACACTAAGAGTTTATGTCGAATTTAGCAGCGTTAAATCGAATTAACCCTGCACCCGTCCACACAACGAAGCAATTTAATTCGACATAAAGGGCTCTTTAAATCAATTTTTGTACTCCTCCCCGACAAGGGGATTAGCACTGAAATCGACATGGCCATGTCGAATTAGGGTTAGTGTGGGTGGAATTCGACGCTAGTAGCTCCGGGAGGTATCCCACAGTGCACCACTGTCGCCTCTTTGGACAGCATTCCGAGATCGGATGCTCTGCCCAGCCATACAGGAAAAGACCCGGGAACATTTGAATTTCATTTCCTGTTTGGCCAGTTTGAATTTCATTTCCTGTTTGGACATCGTGGTGAGCTCAGCAGCACTGGTAACGATGCAGAGCTCTTCAGCAGAGGTGACCATGCAATCCCAGAATCGAAAGAGGGCTCCAGCATGGACTGATCGGGAAGTGTTAGATCTGATAGCTGTATGGGGAGATGAATCCGTGCTATCAGAGCTACGATCGAAAAGACGTAATGCGAAAATCTACGAAAAAATCTCCAAGGCCATGACGGACAGAGGATACAGCAGGGATGCAACGCAGTGCCGAGTGAAAATTAAGGAGCTGGGACAAGCGTACCAGAAGACCAAAGAGTCCAATGGACACTCCGGGTCTCAGCCCCAGACATGCCGTTTCTACGCCGCGCAGCATGCCATCCTAGGGGGGGCCCGCCACCACTACCCCACCCCATCCGTGGACTCCGACGATGGGGTATTCTCATCGGTCGCTTCCTCTGAGGTTTTTGCGGATGGGGAAGATGATGACGGAGATGATGAGGACGAGGTAGTCGACAGCGCTTTGCATGCCAATTTCCCCGAAAGCCAGGATCTCTTCATCACCCTGACAGAGATCCCCTACCAACCCTCCCAAGGCGGTATCCCGGATCGTGAGGCCAGAGAAGGAACAGTAGGTGAGTGTATCTTTTGAATAGAATAGACATGGTATTAAAGCAATTGGTTTTTAATGATTAATTTGACCTGAGGACTTTGGATACATTCGTGGCCAGTAGAGCTACTGGAAAAGTCTGTTAACATGTGTGGGGATGGAACAGAAATCCTCCAGGGACATCTCCATGAAGCTCTCCTGGAGGTACTGTGAAAGCCTTTGCAGAAGGTTTCTGGGGAGAGCTGCCTTATTGCGTCCTCCATGGTAGGAGACTTTACCGCGCCAGGCCAGTAGCAGGTACTCTGGTATCATTGCCTGGCAAAGCATGGCGGCGTATGGCCCCGGTGTTTGCTGGCATTCACGCAACATCCGTTCTTTCTCTGTCTGTGTAATCCTCATCAGAGTTATATCAGTCATGGTGACCTGGTTAGAATACAGGATATTTAATTACGGGGACTGTTTGCCTGTATCTTTTAAAAAATCCTCCCAGCAGTTTCCAGCCACGCGGTGGGGGCGGGGAGGAGGACCATTCATGCTGAGCGGTTCGCAGTCAGCTAGCAGGGATCTTCCCCGAGACCAGCCGCACAGTGAGGGCGGGGAGGAGGACCGTTCATGCTGAGCAGTTCGCGGTCAGCTAGCTGGGATCTTCCCCGAGACCAGCCGCGTGGTGGGGGCGTGGAGGAGGACCGTTCATGCTGAGTGGTTCGTGGTCAGCTAGCAGGGATCTTCCCCGAGACCAGCCACACGGTGTGGGTGGGGAGGAGGACCGTTCATGCTGAGCGGTTCGCGGTCAGCTAGCAGGGATCTTCCCCGAGACCAGCCGCACGGTGTGGGCGGGGAGGAGGACCGTTCATGCTGAGCGGTTCGCGGTCAGCTAGCAGGGATCTTCCCCGAGACCAGCCGCTTTCACGGAGGGAGGGGGGGAGTGAGGGTTGAATGACGACAGTTACCCAAAACCACCCGCAACAAATTTCTTGTCCCATCAGGCATTTGGAGCTCGACCCAGAATTCAAATGGTCAGCGGGGACTGCGGGAACTGTGGGATAGCTACCCACAGTGCACCGCTTGGAATGTCGACGCTTGCCCCGGTACTGTGGACTCACAACGCCAAATGAATGTGCTTAGTGTGGACACACACGTTTGACTTTGTAATATCGGTTTCAAAAAATCGGTTTAAGTAAAATCGAACTACTATCGTAGTGTAGACATACCCTAAGAGAGATAATACTGGAAGAGATTTGTCCAGAATGAATACAACTGTATAATCCCCTTTCATTGCAAAGGTGCTGACCTCTCACTCACACGCTTACTGCAATTGCAATGGCCTGACAGTCTGTTCGCTGTCTGTAAATAGCCTGAGAACAACATGCTCCAATCACGTCCCCAGCATGCCCCACTCCACACCCCCAACACACACTTGGCTTGTGGAGGTATCAGCACAGAGATATTCTAGCAAGTCTACTCAAGCCAGGCAACCCCCTTAGGCCGGTTTCTGCTCCCTTAATGTCACCCAAGAAGTGTAAAGGGGGACAGGGCAGAACAGAGAATCAGGCCTTCAACCTTCAAATCTTTTCTTTAAAAAACACATTTCTTTCAATTAGCTGACCTCCACTTCAGTGCTACCCATTTCTCCTCCTTTGCCTTGCCTTGTTCTCCAGTATAAAAATGTGTTCATTCATTCAAAACATTTCACACCTTGTTTGTTGGTACTTTCACCCCTTCCTTCATTTGTTCTTCTTTGTCTGTTGTCATTTCCTCTGTTCATTGTAAGATCTTTGGGACATGAATACTAACTTTATTTCTGGAAAGCACCATGCAGGCTTTTGTAGTGTTATGTATACATTTCATCCTCCTCATGCAGGCTGACTAGCTCTGTGTCTAATAGAGCAATGAATACATAGCACCAGGAAATCTCTTCCCCACCTTAACCTGGGTCTGTCTGCAACAGATTCATTTTCAGCCACGATCAACTGGAAGAAGTTTGCTTGAGCAGAATACAGTAAGGAATAAGGATAGAGCCAGGATGGAAAGGAGAACAAAGCAATTAGTGCCTTCCTACACACTCTACCCTCCCAGGGAAACTCTCGTGGCTTGTCTACATGGTCAGTTACCCCAGTTTGCCATGCACTGTAATCTACAATGTGTTGCAGGCTAGAGCACTAAGTCATCATGTGAACCCTGCTACTCACACTAGAAGTTCTATAGTGTGCTTTGACCAACTGCTGCTTTACACAGCAGGACGTCAAAATGCACTGAGGAACTTTTAGTGCATACCCTGGTTTGCTGCATACTAAATTCCTGTGTGGACAAGTCCTGAGTTTTTCTAACTCAGCAATTCTTCCTGTTTGTTTTTCCCAATCTGATGAGGTGAAGGGCTCCTTTCCAGTGTTATACAATCACTAATCTGCCTATCAACAAGAAGATGTTTATTTGCCATTTTAGTTTCTTTATTAAGGCTATTGGCAAGTGCTTTGGAAACTACCTGTTTCAAAACCATCAGGACACTGTGATCTACAATTAACTTAATTGCTTTATAAACTTTGGTCCAATACTTGCCAGTATAAAAACCCACCCAGAAATTGGCCAGGCAAGCCACAACCTCTCCAGCATATGCAAGAGGGAGCACGGTTTACAGTATCTAAATTTTGATAGTGTTCCACAATTTCAGTCAGCATTTTGTTTTGTTTCTGAACAGGAAAGAAAAACAGCACTCTTCTTAGCAGCCCATGCACTTGTCTAAACCCAGTTTGAGAATCAACCCCCTGGTTATCACCACACAAGAGATGCAGAACCTTGAGGTAGGTATTTGGAGACTAGAGCTGCTCCTGGGAGCTCAGTGAGTACATTGAGGGTATGTCTACATTGCAATTGAAAACCTGCGGTTGGCCCATGTCAGCTGACTCAAGCTCACAGGTCTTGGGCTAAGGGGCTGTTTAATTGCAGTGTAGATGTTCAGGCTTGGGCTGGAGCCTGAGATCTGGATCCCTTCACCATTGCGGGGTGCCAGAGCTCTGGCCTGAACTGCTACACAGCTATTACAGAAAAAGTCCAGCTTTACCTCTGTAGCCCTGGGCTGGACCTAGGCTGACCAGACAGCAAGTGTGAAAAATCGGGACAGGGTGGAGGGTAATAGGAGCCTTTATAAGAAAAAAACCCAAATATCAGGACTGTCCCTATAAAATCGAGACATCTGGTCACCCTAGCTGGACCATGCTTAGTCATTCTGTGGGGATGATGCAAGCGCAGTACAGTCACACTTAGGAGCTGTGAGAGGAAAGAGCATGCTCAGTGGGGATGGGATTTTAGGAGATTTTAGCTGCTAAATCTCTAAATCTCTATTGAGAATGTGCAAAGTGATTTTTTTCAAAGGCTGTTAGCATGACACCCACTGTGCCAAGAAGTACTGTGTCCAGTTTTGGGCCCCACACTACAAGAAGGATGTGGATAAATTGGAAAGAGTCCAACAGAGGGCAACAAAAATGATTAGGGGGCTGGAGCACATGACTTATGAGGAGAGGCTGAGGGAACTGGGATTGTTTAGCCTGCAGAAGAGAAGAATGAGGGGGGATTTGATAGCTGCTTTCAACTACCTAAAAGGGGGTTCCAAAGAGGATGGATCTAGACTGTTCTCAGTGGTAGAAGATGACAGAACAAGGAGTAATGGTCTCAAGTTGCAGAGGGGGAGGTTTAGGTTGGATATTAGGAAAAACTTTTTCACTAGTAGGGTGGTGAAGCACTGGAATGGGTTACCTAGGGAGGTGGTGGAATCTCCTTCCTTAGAGGTTTTTAAGGTCAGGCTTGACAAAGCCCTGGCTGGGATGATCTAATTGGGTTTGGTCCTGCTTTGAGCAGGGGGTTGGACTAGATGACCTCCTGAGGTCCCTTCCAACCCTGAGATTCTATGATTCTATGACCAAATTCAGGTGTTTTTTCACAGGGACAGCAAAAGGCCCATCCCTGATAAAAAGGCCATGCATCCCTTTACCAGATTTCATGCTCCTGCTCCAAAGAATGGAGGCACTAGAGCTTTTCAAGGAAAGGTCACTACAATATTTTAACATGGGCAAAACAATATATTTTTCTCTAGTCCAGTTCTTCAAAAAGCTGAAATCTTTTGGCTTAAATTAAAAAAAAATTCAACCGGATGGAGACATTTGGCATGGAAAATTTTAACCCAAATGCTTAAAGATGGACAAAGTTATAAGCAACTGAAAACAGAGTCTTATAATGGGAAGTCTCTGGTATCCTTCATAATAGGCAGTGCTCCCAGCCCCACCTATAATATTTGAAATCTCAGGTATACTGTGCATTCAAAGGTCAGACATAAGACCCAGATTAACTCTTTGCTATGATAATGGTCTGATCTTTTCTTCATTAGAATTATATTAGGTATTAGAATAACATGGAGACTCACACCAGAAACCCATCTTTTAAGATGAAGAGCCACTCTGCTAGGAAACAAAGGTATGAAAGTGACTGGGTGGGTGGAGAATGTGATTTCTATCAGTAGCTTAACAGAAGGGATATTGCTCATAGAACCATTATTAGGTGACATACACTTCTCTCAGCATGCCAGAAGCACATCCACACAGCTCATTGGACCCCTACCCCAAACACTGCTCACCCACTGCATCTGTGCCATTCCTAGTATACCAATATACAGCATTTGTTCTAGGCTCCTGTCACAGGGTCCATTCACTGCAGGTGGCGCCTCCTCCTGGCTGCTCTGGAGAATCAGCTCTTCTGCTGCTTGCGGCACTCTCTGTTGCCGCTCTCTTTTACTCTCTGCAAGTCAGGGTGCTCCCTCTTCGTGACTTGGCCCACCAGCCAGGTCACTATGTGCATTTCCACCTTCCAGGGTGTCAAAGTCTTTCCTTAGCCGCAGTCTTAAGCAGTCTTCCCATTCACTGCCCCTATGGTGTCACTTCCTCAGAGACTGGTAGGGGGACCTGGGTCTGCCCTTCACTCTGTATTCCAGCTCAGGGACCCTCCAGCCCACTGGTTCTCAACCATTCCAAACTACTGCACCCCTTTCAGGAGTCTGATTTGTCTTGCGTACCCTACATTTCACCTCACCTAAAAACTACTTGCTTACAAAATCAGACATAAAAATACAAAAGTGTCACAGCGCACTATGACTGAAAAATTGCTTACTGTCTCCTTTTTACCATATAATTATAAAATAAATTGATTGGAATACAAATATGGTACTTACATTTCAGTGTATAGAGCAGTATAAACAAGTTGTCTGTATGCTTTTCATGCAACCTGTTGTAAAACTAGGCAAATATCTAGATGAGTTGATGTACCCCCTGAAAGACCTCTGCACACCCCCAGGGGTACGTGTACCTGGTTAAGAATCACTGCTCTAGTCAGCCGCCAAAGTCTGTTCCCTCCTGGACCTTACTGCCTTTTCCCTGAGCCTTTCCTTACCTTCTGGCTCTCCCCGTTTCTCTGGGTTTGTCAACCTCACAACTCCCTTCTCCCAGGGAGTAACTGTAGGCTACCTGCCTCTATAGCCCCTTTTCTGCTGGGTTGGCAATTTTGGTTGGACGTATTCCTTGAGGTTTCATCACAGAACATAATTTTTAATTAAAGATGAATCTCTAATTCCTGGAGACTCCAGGGCAATCCCGGAAGGGTGGCAACCCTATCTTGCTGATAGACGGAACACATATCCCTACCTTGGCACCGGACCACCTTGTCAACCAGTACGTAAACCGCAAGGGGTACTTCTCAATGATGCTGCAAGCACTGGTGGATCACAAGGGACATTTCACCAACATCAACATGGGATGGCCGGGCATGATGCTTGCATCTTTAGGAACTCCGGGCTGTTTGAACAGCTGCAAAAAGGGACTTACTTCCCAGACCAGAAAATTACTGTTGGGGATGTTGAAATGCCAATAGTTATCCTTGGAGACCCAGCCTACCCCTTGCTCCCATGGCTCATGAAGCTGTACACAGGCAGCCTGGACAGCAGTAAGGAGCAGTTCAACTATAGGCTGAGCAAGTGCAGAATGGTGGTAGAATGTGCCTTTGGATGTTTACAAGCTGGCACTGTTTGCTGACTAGGTTAGACCTCAGCGAAACCAATATTCCAATTGTTATTACTGCTTGCTGTGTGCTCCATAATATCTGAGAGAGTAAAGGGGAAATGTTTATATCGGGGTGGGAGGTTGAGGCAAATCGCCTGGCTGCTGATTTTGAGCAGCCAGACACCAGGGCGATTAGAAGAGCACAGTTAGGTGTGCTGCGCATCAGAGAGGCTTTGAAAACCAGTTTCATGACTGGCCAGGCTACGATGTGACTATTGTGTGTGTTTCTCCTTAATGCAAACCTGCCCCCTTTGTTGATTTTAATTCCCTGTAAGACAACCACCCTCCCCCCTTCGATCACAGCTGGCAAAGGAAATAAAGTCACTATTGTTTTGAAACCATGCATTCTTTCTTTACTGATTAAAAAAATAGTGAGATAACTGACAAGGTAGCCCGGGTGGGGTGGAGGAGGAGGGAAGGACAAGGCCACATTGCTTATTGTAGCCACACTACAAATCAAAACTGTTTGAATGACAGCCTTCTGTTGCTTGGGCCATCCTCTGGAGTGGAGTGGCTGGGTGCCCAGAGCCTCCCCCTGCTGCATTGTTGGGCGTCTGGGTGAGGAGGATATGGAACTTGGGGAGGAGGGCAGGCAGTTATACAGTGGATGCAGAGGCAGTCTGTGTTCTTGTTGCCTTTCCTGCAGTTCCACCAGACACCTGAGCATGTCCGTTTGCTCCCCCATTAGCGTCAGCATCACATCCTGCCTCTTCTCATCACACTCACTGTATGATTTCCTGGCCTCTGTCACTGTATGCCTCCATGTATTCAGCTGTGCCCTATCAGTGCGGGAGGACTGCATGAGCTCGGAAATCGTCATCGCAAGGGCGTTTTTTTCGCCTTCTAATCTGCGATAACCTCTGGGACGGAGACGATAGGGGGAGCGAAGAAACATTTGCACTTGCAGGGGGATAAAAAGGGAGAGTAGAATTTAAGAAGATACATTTCTGAGAACAAAAGGGAGACTCTTTCACAGAGAATCAAGCAATTCACAGCAGACAGCACATGTGCTTTTGGTACAAGGTTGCATTTTGCCTTTTATATTGAGCACCTGCTGGTATGGTGACACATCACAAACGGCTGGGCAACAGAATTCGGTTTCCAGGCAGCCATGGTAAACCAAAGGGTATGCAGGGTTGGCTTCTTCCGCCTTCATAACATGTGGGAATGGTTTCAAACTGCAGCGCCCTCCTTTCCCATAGCAAGCAATGCCAGCTGGGTTGGCCACTTAAAAGGAGGGACTGCGGTTTTCAGGTGGATGTGCAGCACACCCCTTCCCCCCACCACACCACATGGCGATTCTCTAGGGTGATCCCTTCACCCCACCGCCCCCCGCGTGGCTCAGCATGAACGGGATCCTTTGACCATTCCCTTACAAAAATTCCCCTATTTCAACCTGGTGACCATGAATGGTATCAATTTCCTGAGGCTAAGACAGAAAGATAAAGACCGAATGTTGCTTGAATGCGACCAAACCCAGGACCATTCGCTGCCATGCTTTGTGCTGCAATGATTCCAGACTACTTGCTACTGGCTTGGCGTGGTAAAGTGTCCTACCATGGAGGATGAAATAAGGCAGCCCTCCTCAGAAACCTTCTGCAAAGGCTTTCAGAGTACCTTCAGGAGAGCTTAATGGACATGTCCCTGGAGGATTCCCGCTCCATCTCCAGACACGTCAACAGACTTTTCCAGTAGCTGTACTGGCCGCGAATGCATCATAAGTCTTCAGGGCAAATCAAACATTAAACACAATTGCTTTTAAACCCTGTAGTGTAGTTACAAATGTGCACTCTCCAGAGGTGCCTTCTCCAGCTTCAGGGTCCGGGAACCCGCCTTGGGAGGGTATTGGCTCCAGGGTGATGAAAAGGTTCTGGCTGCTGGGGAGAACAGATTCTCCGCTTGCCTGCTGCGCATTCTCCTCCCCCTCCTCAAAATCCTCCTACCTGTTGTGTGAGACTCCCCTCTTGCAGGTGTCCACGGACAGTGGTGGGGTAGTGGTAGAGTCCCCCCCTAGAATGCCATGCACCTGATCATAGAAGCGGCATGTATGGGGCTCTGAACCGGAGTGACTGTTTGCCTCCTTTGTCTTTTGGTAGGCTTCCCTGAGCTCCTTAACTTTCACGCGGCACTGCTGTGTGTCCCTGTTGTAGCCTCTCTCCACCATGCCCTGTGCGATTTTGGCATATATATTAGCATTTCTTCTTTTTGATCGGAGTTCGGCCAGCACAGATTCTTCTCCTCATACAGCAATAAGATCCAGTGTCTCCCGTTCGGTCCAGCTGGAGTTCGTTTGCATGGGACTGCATGGTCACCTGTGCTGCTGAGCTCACCACACTGACCAAACAGGAAATGAAATTCAAAATTTCCCCGGGGCTTTTCCTGTGTACCTGGCTAGTGCATCGGAGTTGAAAGTGCTGTCCAGAGCAGTCACATTGGAGCACTCTGGGATAGCTCCCAGAGACCAATACCGTCGAATTGCGTCTGCACTACCCCAAATTCAACCCAGCAAGGTCAATTTTAGCGCTACTCCCCTCTCCGGGGAAGAGTACAGCAGTCAATTTTAAGAGCCCTTTAGGTCAATGGAACAGGGTTGGTTGTGTAGACACATTGCTTATAAAATCGACCTAACGCGGCTAAATTCGACCTAACCTCGTAGTGTAGACGAGGGCTATGCTGCCTCCAATGCATGAAACATTCTCCCAATCAGTTCACCTGGTCACCGAGCTCCTCATTCAAAATGTTCCTAAAAAGTCACTTCTGCCATTTCACTTACAAGCAGTGAGTAAATTCAAACATGCACAAACAAAAGGAAACCAAGAAATAAATCATTACATATGTGCAGAGTAGAACTATGCAGATGTGCACCTGCCAACACTGAGCAACTGTGTGATTTTTATGATACCTTTTCCCCATTCCCTTCATTATTAGTTTATCATCATCACTTGTCACAGACCTGAAATTAATCCTATGGGGAGGAACTTTTGTCTTTTTATTTAGTGGGTAAAGTGCTAGCACTTTAAAACCTCTGTGGTCTACCAAGAAAAAAACCCAGTGGATTGGGCAGAGCAGCTTTTTAATGAGGAGAGACACCTGCTGTGGATTCTAATGATCCTACAACAATACCCAATACACCTTCACCCTTCATATGGGAAAAAGACAGCACGTCCACAGCCGGCATCCTCACACACTCTGGCCTGTTTCACGGCCACAGCATTCATATATTTATTCCCTCTCAATACACTGCACTATGCTCTGTTGAGTGATGCTGTTGGACTTAGCTGACAAAATCATGAAAAGGGTTGGTGGTGTCACACTCAATCTTCGCTCTGTAGCACACTCAGCACCTGTTTGCTTTCCTCTATGTTCTGCGCTAACCCGTTCTGGCATGTGCACCCTGTGATTGTGCTGGATGTGTTTTCTCATGCCACCCATTTTGGGTCACAGCTTGGACTCACCCTCCATTTGCAACACTGGCAAACAGCACTGGCACTGTTCCAATATCAATTTGGAAATGTTTCCAAGCCCATGATGAGGCTGCGTTTTGCACGAAGGTGTTGAGAGATTGTAGCTGGTGCTGACTGTGGCTACTGAGAGAAATGCACTGTGGGAGCACTGCTTTCCCCCACAAGAGTTCCAGCAAAACCATGACCAGGAGAGATGGAGGCAGTGACATTTTCCCCACCTGGGAGCCGTGACAACCCGAACCAGCTACATTCCATCCAGAAGAGAAATACCGGAACAAAGTTTTACATGGAGCTGAAGGTCTCTGGCCAGCAGGGCTGGCGCTACCATTAGGCGACCCTAGGCGGTCGCTTCGGGCGCCAGGAATGCTGCCGAGAACCCTGGTGACACTTCGGCGGAAGCTTCTTCGGCCGCCGTCGCCGCCGCCACCTAGGGCGGCAAAAAAGCTGGCGCCGCCCCTACTGGCCAGTGGCCTTCTGTTGCAGCTCAGCTTCTACAAGAAGGTGAAATCAACAAGTGCTGCCTCATAGAGCAGCAGAACCACCCCAGGTATAAGGTTCAGAGAAAAAGAATACCCATAGCATGCTACTACTGGGGGAATCCTCCCAAACAGCTGCTGATGCAATAAGAAGCAGTCTGTTCTCCCTACTGTCAGGCACAGCTCAGTCACGAGGGAGAAGAGGAAAGTGGCTGAACTGAACCAATCAGAAACAACATGCTTTGGTACTACTTCAAATGAAACAAATACTTGGAACAAAACAAAAAACCTCGATCTTATTTATTGTTCTGACAAAAATTGATGAAAAATGTTACTGAAATCAACAGTTCGTGACATTTTTCAGTTTCCACAAAATCATCTTTCAGCAAAAAACATTTCGCTATTTTTTAAACCCGTTCTATGATTCACTCAGCCCAAGCACCCCTGAGAAAGTCTATATTAATAGAGAGGTATTTTAACAGGGTCAGCTCCTATGTGGCCAGGCATGGCTCTGCAGCAGCCTGCCTCAATTTCCCTTCTTCCTCAGCTCCTCAATAAACTTCACACGGGCTTCTCACTGTGCATACACCCCTCCATAGGGTCTGGGTTTATCAATGTCAAAGTTGTCAACAAAACTCATAGTCCTAAAATAAAGTCCAACGCAATTCCCTGCTTTTAGCAGGCCACTTCGGCCCTACATGGCCAGTGTTTCATTCCCCTGGTGTCTACATTCTAGCGGATCTGGCACCCGATGTGAGGCTCAAGAGAACACAGAAACCATCTTGTGTGTAAAAGGAAGGTTCAAAGCCTACCTTCAATAAAAGTCCAAGGATATAATCACTGTTAGCCTCTGAGCCTTAGCAAGACAAAGTGTCAGACCACTGTGATTTACCTGGAGCATAGCATTTTCTATCTTCTGTTTCTGCCTTTTCTTTATGTTTTCTTTTGAGTGTAGACTCTATGAGCTTGAATACAAAGGGTGTGGGTGTCCTCTTGTGGGGTAGGACTGAAATACAATTGACTAGTCATTTTTCTTTAAATGTTGAAAGGTATATTGTGACATGAGAAGTCGATACCAAATGGAATTGATAAGCAGTAGCATAGGGCCTGGCACCCACCTACAGGCCAGAAGTCTCTCTGAGAAGCAGACTTTAGTGAGCTCCTCTGGACTGTGCCATTGACATAGGTTCAAGGGAAACTGTGTGGGACTACGTTGGTAACAGGCATAGGCGCCGACTCCGTGGGTGCTCCGGGGCTGGAGCACCCACGGGGAAAAATTGGTGGGTGCCCAGCACCCACTGGCAGCTCCCCGCCAGCCCCGGGGCCCGCGCCCAGCTCCTCGCCAGCCCCGGGGCCTGCACCCAGCTCACCTCACCACCAGGAGACGTTCCGGGGCCCTGCCCCTGACACCGGGCGACGTTGCGTCGGCGCCCTGCAACGTCACCCGGCGTCGGGCGTCAGCCCCCACCGGCGCCGCCAGAAGTTGGCGCCTGTGGTAACAGGCCCTCCTTTCGGTGGTTGCCCATATTGGCCAGTGAGCAGACTGACCTTGCTCATTCGATCATGAGTCACTGAGGGGGGAAGAGTACCACAAGTGCTCCCTCTAAATCAGGCCTGCACAACATGCGGCCCGGGGGCCGCATGCGGCCCACGTGGGCTCACTATGCGGCCCACGGGGGGGTGAGTAGGTGGGCTCACTATGCGGCCCACGGGGGGGGTGAGTAGGAAAGGGTTGCAGCTGTCTGGAGGTGCCTACCTTCCACGCCTTCCTCATTCACACCTCATTCATTCAACAGGGCAATTGAATACAAAAGTGTGGGGGAAGATCTTATTCTACTTCCAGCAAAAAGACATTTTTCTTTTACCTTAATTATACTACCTTAGGGACCCGCTATAACATATTACCAAGGTTCAATACAAAGTCATATAAAAGTTATACAAAAATGCATAATGCAGAGATTTATCTACAGCTGCATTGATTGACTGTTGTGTGCAGTAATATAGTGACCCCTGGGGGGGAGAAGAAGGGTGTGATGGTGGGGTCGAGCGGGGAGGGGGCGGGTCCTATTTTACTGCTGTGATCTGGTCACCCTATGTGCACTGTTTCTTTCCCCCTCTACAGACCGTGGCATAGCCAGGTTCTAAAGCCAGGGGGAGCGAACACATAAAAAAAGGCACCACCCAACCCGACCTGGGTGAAAGAACCCAGGCCATTAGCGGGACCCCTGCTGGCAGGAGCCTGCAGGGGGAATCCTAGAGCGGAGGCGGGCTGAGCTGCTCAGTCCGCTGCCAGTCTGGGTTCTTTCACCCAGGCCAGCAGTGGGCTCTTGGTGGGGCCAGCTGGGGATGTCGCTCCACCTCCACCCTTTCAAAAATTAAAAAGGCGCCACTTTTGGAAAATGTGCTCAGGGGGAGCGGCCACTCCCCCTGCTCCGCCCATAGCTACGCTACTGTCTACAGGCTTCCACATCCCAGCGCTGGGGAAGGAGGGGTTGTTTCCGTGGGGCGGGCAGCGCTGCGGGGGGGGGGGGGGGGGTTTCTGCGGGGCCGGGGGGTTTCAGCCCTCAGCTGTTTTCTTTGGAGTAATATGGCCCTCGCCGCTTTACGAGTTGTGCAGGCCTGCTGTAGCCCAATCTGTAGTTTAAAGTTACCTTTAAGTTGGCATGTAGTGATCTGAGGGGGTTCAACCCCCAGATCAGCTACAGCAGTAAAGTTGTCATTAGAATGAGGACCCCCCAGAAGCACATGAGAAACAATACAATACCTTTACTCTTATTAGCAAGATAAACAACAGCATACGCACTGCAATATAGCAAAGGAGAGAGAGAGATAATACAGAACATCCAGCATTAGCATTAACTGCTAATGCAGCTGGGGACTATAGTTGCCTCTGCCTGGAGAATGAAATTTCCACCCCACAAAGAATTTCTAGGTCTCAGGGTAAAAATTGTTAGTGTTTGGGATGAAAAGAAAAAACCTCAATTGTTTTACCCGGGATAGAAATTTCAAATCTCATTTGGGGTCTTGGGGAGAATTAAAATGGGATTTTTCAGTTTCCCAGCTGCCTAACTCAAAGGCGCATCAATTTCATTTTTGCCATTCTTACAGAAAGCAACTGGACAAGAGCCTTCCAGGCAGGCTACCAGATGCCCAGTGCCCATCATCTGGAGAGACTGGAAGCTCAGCCCCCCCAAACACCCGGCCCATCCAGTTGCCTGCCTGAAAGGCTCTTGTCAATTTCACTTTCTCAGGCAGGGAGAAGATAACATTTACTAGAACTTTCCAGGTGGGTAACTTCTCCGCTGTCATTTCAATTTTCCTGACGGAAACTATAATTTTTTGGAAAAATTTACATTTTTGAAAAAAAGGGCATTTCCCATTAGAAAATCATTCCAGTGGAAGATTCCCAACTCGCTCTCTCAGACACTCATCTTAGTCTCTGCTATGTTCAGAATAAAAACTGAACTGGTATTTGCCAGGATCAATGCTGCTGTTTCCCCATCCTCTTACATTCCAATTGTTAGTTCTAAGCTTTTAATTATATTTACTTAATGGGGAATAGTTATGAGGCTCTCAGATTTTATATATACTTGTGTGGTACAATCTTCAGGTCAAGGACTGTCTTTGTCTGTGTTTGGAATGCACCCAGACATGTTGGGCACTACTACAATTTAAATAATTTAGAAAATAGTTGTAACTGAGCGGCATTTAACCAACATCTAACCTCTTATCATCCCCATGCTATGTAACCTGCAGGACTCCAGAAGATTCTGCAGATTAACATATCCTGGATGCCTCTAGCATGATGATTCTTAGAGAATTTAACTGTACTTTGTTGGCAATGATGACACACTTTTCTCATATACTGTCTGACAATTCGGAAAATGATCTCCCACACTAAATTAGTCTGCAGTCAAGGGTTTAGGACAGGGGTCTCAAACTCAAATTACCACGAGGGCTGCATGAGGACTAGTGCATTGGCCCAAGGGCCGCATCACTGAACCCGCCCCCTCACTGCCCCCGGCCCCGCCCACACTCCACCCCTTCCATTAGGCCCCGCCCCTTCTCCACTTCCTCCCCTGTGCGCACGGCTTCCCGCTCCTCCCCCCTCCCTCCCAGAAACCACAAAGCTCTTCCCATGCAGCCCGCGGAGCTCTTCCCTGCGGCTCGCCGGGCTCCCCGCGCCCCCCCGCATTTTTTATTATTATTTGTTTTTTAACCCCCAGGCAGTTCCTGCCACCAGAACAACTGTCTGGTGGCGGGAACTGCCTGGGGGTAAAAATAAAAAAAATTTAAAAATTTAAAACAATTTTTTTTTTATAAAAAAAAAAGGGGGGGCAGGAGGGGGGGCGGGGAGCCCCCTGGTTTAGGATATTGTAACTGTGAGATGCTAAGTGAAAAGTTGCTAAAAATGAATCTACTTCAGAGCTTCCTGATAGTATCCAGTCATTTGCAAAAACTTTCAGTTTTGCAACACTGGAAGGACTAACACTAGCTGGAGAGTAGCAGAGTGTTTGTCAATTGCATATTAAAATATCTTCCAGGACACTTAAGCCCACCAAATGACCACATGGGCCAATAAAAATGGAAATTTCCAATTCTGTAGTGAAGGTTCAGGTAGAGAGAAGCTTGAGAGACCCACCATGGGTCTGACCATGGAATTGTGGTTGTCAAAAATCTAGAGAATTTCTAGTATTAGAGTTAGGGTCCCTTTTGCTTTTGGAGAAATCAGAATACTTTTGACCAATGTAGAATCCAAGAACCTTCTCTCAGACATTGTTTACACCTCAATTATGTTTAGTTGCCAGACAAAGTCGCAGATTGACAGCAATGATAAAGACGTAGCTAAGAAGAATCACACACCCCAAATGAAAACAGAATTTCAACTTCTTCAATGTCATTCAGCTTCCTTCTTTACACATAGGACTTCTGAGAACATTTTTTCTATCTTAAGAATACATCCAGGGATATTCAGTGGCACCATATCAAACCAATAATTTATCTTGGCATTATGTTCATTTCTACAGTGTTAACACATCCCCACAGAAAAAGATTTGAACATGTTTAAATATTTTGAAAGAGTCTCACGCTACATCTAACGTCAGTAGAGTTTGTGGGGTGGAAAGGGGTGGTTTAAATTGCTGAGCCAAATAATTTTATTCCTAAAAAAATTATAATCTAAAGAGACAGAAAATGGTTGGCCAAATCTTAATAATTACCTCTGTTTTAGTAACATACTATGTTTTAGGGGACACTACAATTATGAACAAGCAAAAGGATCTCAATAATTAACTATTTTCTTGTTAAAGAACCAAAAGAAAATAAAAACAACAAACAATGGTTACTTTGGTTAAAACCTCTTTCGTAAATCTCTCTGTGGAGAGCTTTTAACAGAGATTACACCTTTTGACAGTGGGCCCACCTTTGGCAGAGGTGCTCCTCCCTAGATAAATTAAGACCAAAGTATATTATTTCCAAAATGAGTAACGAGTCCTGCTTTATCACAAATAACTATAATAGTACATAGATGCAGAAAGGCATTTCACTTAATGGTAGGTGAGTCTTGTTTGGTTTATCATGGACAACCTAAATAGTTCATTAATGAGCAAAGGTGAGTGATCTTAACTGAGTCTTTTGAAACAAAGATGATATTTAAATTCAGTTACTTTAAAGAAGCCATTCAAGTATCTACTTTGAGACAGGCAAGTTAAAGAATATTAAGAATCTTCATATTAAAATTAGATGCATTATTTCTTTGGCTATGTCTACACTAGAGACCTTACAGTAGCACAGCTGTACTGCTGCAGCTGCGCCACTGTAAGGTCTTCCGTGTAGCTGCTGTATGACGACGGGAGAGAGCTCTCCCGTTGGCATAATTAAACCGCTCCCAACGAGCAGCGGCAGCATGTCGGTGACAGAGCGTCTCCCACCTACATAGCGCTGTCCACACTAGCACTTCTTTCAGTGAAACTTATGTCGGTCAGGGGTGTGCTTATTTCACACCCTGACCGACAAAAGGTTTACCGACAAAAGTGCTAGTGTAGACCTAGCCTCTGTTTACAAAGATTAGCAAATGTCTCCTTTTCAGCAATACATTGTCTAAACCAGTCTGGTGTTTTAAATCACAATAGCATTTCAATATCCTACTTAAATCGTTACAAGAAAATTTATAAACTGCATTCCAGTCTATAATTGAACCTGGAAAAGATGATTTATGGGCAAGGATGAGGTATTCTCCCTGAAGCTTCTGTACCTGTCACTTATTGGGAGAAAGAGGAAATTTTCTGTTTTTCTAATTAGCCTGAATATTTCATTTAATAAAACAAGTAACTAAGACAAATATGTAAGCTATTAGTCTTCAAGCACCATGTAGATACAAATACTTAAGTATTTAAATTTTAATAAAGGCACAGGCAAGTTTATAAAAACCTAACATAAGAATTCATTACAACAATTTTATTAATAACCATTTTTGCATCAACATTAGGAATCAACCCCTACAAATTACTACAATTTTCATCAGTATAAATGAGATCAGACTCTAGCCCAACGGTCTGATGTTGCAGATTTTACTCTGAGGGTATGCTGACACAGCAATTAAACACCCGCAGCTGGCCTCGATTAGCTGACTCGGACTCACGGTTGGGCTGCAGAGCTATAAAATTGCTGTCCAGACATTTGGGCTCAGGCTGGAGCCAAAGCTCTGGGAAAGTCCCAAGGTACAGGCTCTAGCCCAAGCCCAAATGTCTACACAGCAATTTTTAGCCCCATAGCCCAAGCCCCATGAGCCTGAGTTAGCTGACCCCGGCCCGCAGCAGCCATGCCGCAGATCTTTTAGTCCAGTGTAGGTGTACTATGAAAGGCTTCAGGTCAAATATCTTATGTATTGTTTTTATAGTTATGTATGTTAATAGGCCATGTTCAGTTCTGGTGTTAATGGTTGTGATTCCACTGAAGTCCACAGAGTTGTACTCACTTGAATTTGGCCCCAGTGTTGCCTTTGGAGTTATTGGGATTTTGTTTATCTGACAAGTTAAAAGTGGGACTGCTTAATTGAGGTAGTTATACAGTGTAGTGCTAAGACTGTAGATTTCTGGGTATATGTTATTTGTTATGTTATGTGGAATCCAATACTCCAGACTGTTTACCTTGACTGCCCCTTACGTATGGTTTATGCTCTCTTCCAGCAGTTCTCAAACTGTGGGTTAGGACCCCAAAGTGGGTTGTGACCCTGTTTTAATGGGGTCGCCAGGGCTGGGGCCTGGAACCAAAGCCCAAACCCGAGGACTTCAGCCCTGGGCAGCAGGGCCCAGGTTATAGGCCCCATGATTGGGGTTGAAGCTCTTGGTCTTTGGTTTTGGTCCCCTGGCCTAGGGTGATGGGGCTTTGGCTTTGGCCCCACCCCCATCTGGGGTGACAGAGCTTTGGCGGGCTCAGGCTTCGGTCCCCCGCCCTTCCCCTCCTGGGGTCCTGTAGTAATTTTTGTTCTGAGAAGGGGATCATGGTGCAATGAAGTTTGAGAACACCTGCTATATTCTATTCAGTCCACATGAGAAGGATGTACTAAGGCTAATGACTCTGTGCTCTTGGTCAATTGCTGGCCAAACCATCCTGTAAATCATTTTGATGAAATGGTAGGTTGGTACTTCTTCACTCATAGCCTACCATAATAATGCAGTGCCTTATTGCTATTTTTCCACTTGAGGCAAAAAAATAAAATAAAATAAAATAAAATGAATCTGTGCCCATACTGTGGATCATGGGTTTTAATTACTGTATTTAGATTTGTTGCTAGTGTTTCTGTTAAAAGGTCTAGTCTCATGTCTCAGAAATACTGTGTTACTCCAACTACTGTATTGCCATGAGCTTCATATAGGCCTAGTCAAACTCAGAGTTTGCAGATTGGGAGAGATAATCAAAATTGGCCTTGCTGATACCAAACCTGGCCCCTCTCTCACATGCAGCAAGTTCTGGCACTTTTTTTTAACTCTTTAGTCACCCTTCTCTTAAGATTAGTTCCTAGACACCTGGGAGCCCCTGGTAAAATCCTCATCAGGAATGAGTTGCTTTCTGGAGAGTGTCACCCTGGAATGATATATGCAGGTGGGTGTTAACTCTTGGCATGTATGCTGGAGAGCACACCTGCACCCCAGACAATAAAACATCTGAATTTTCAGATACAGACAGAGCAACTACAGGGTACACTACAGAGGTTGGTTCCAATACCTCAAATAACTAAGAAAAATGTATATAATTGTAAAAAATTCAAAACAATTTTCAGAACGTCCTGCTACTTTTTCAGTATCTCCATAACCACAAATGCTGATGGACTCTCTCAGGAGAAACCGCCTCTATTGATCTTTCCCTAGGAAGCGCTCACAATTTGGAATGCGTCAGAGGGGCAAGAAACAATGAGGTGTAGTTATTTACTACATTATATAAAGACCTTTTCAAAGGACACATTTAATTCAGTGTTTAAACTACTTATGTTAATTCATTTTACTACCATAACACACTTTAAAACACAACTTTGTACACATTTGGTAAAAGGAAAGGAAGAAAATAATGCAATGTAATTCAGAACAGATCAGAATGACATGGTGCCACAACAACCGGAAGAGAAATAAACAACACTGCACCAAGCAGCCAAGAGTGGCAGGGGGGCCCAGTTGTAAAAGAAAGATGCTGTTGTGACCAACAACAATCCTCCTCCATACCGGCTCAGCGGAGAGCGGAAGGAAGCTGCCGTCAGCGCTACACTAGAGCCAGTCCCCGCCCCACCCACCAGCACTCACCCAAGCGCACCCCCTTGGCGGAAGGTGGTCGGTGCGTCAGTCCCCTCGCACTGCAGGCGGGGCGGCCTGAACCAGCATCATGGCATTAGCCGCCCGGGTCACGCTCCGCGGAGCTGGTACGTTCTGCGCGCAGCGGCTGCTGCTCCGATCGGGCCGCCGCGTGCTCAGGCGCAGCGCAGGCCGGGCACTGGGAGCCGCCGCCGCCACCTCCATGGCGCCCAGTGTTCAGTTCTTGCCCGCCCCACGCAGCCTGTTCGATGAGCCGCTGGCCATCACCGTGCAGGGGCTCTGCCCGCAGCAGGAGGTCACGCTCCGTCTGTCTCTGCAGGACGAGGGGGGCGAGCTCTTCCAGTCCTGCGCCCGCTACCAGGCAGAGAGCAGCGGGGAGCTGGACCTCACCCGCTCCCCGGCGCTGCTGGGAGGCAGCTTCTCCGGCCTGGAGCCCATGGGGCTGCTGTGGTCCCTGCAGCCCCAGAAACCCTTCAAACGGCTGGTGAAGCGGGATGTACAGAGCCCCTTCTGCCTGGAGCTGGAGGTGTTCGAGGGCCACGGGCCCCTCCCCAGCCGGCTGCTGGCCAGGGGTGCCCACGAGCGGGGCTTCCTGCGGGACGGGGTGAGGAGGATCCCGGTGCGAGAGGGGAGGATCCGGGCCACACTCTTCCTGCCTCCAAGTGAGTAACCGGCTACTGCCCCTACACCTCCCTCCTGTCCTCGGAGCTTCCACCGGCAGCCGGGCAGGGCGCGGCCCCTCAGCCTGCTGAGTCCCGAGTTATACAGGGCGTCGGGATTTCCCGCCTAATTTCCAGACGGAGTCTCGGGGAGCCCCTCTCCGCCGCTGAACGTTACAAACAACCCTGCCCCGCGCCAGAAGCGAGTGGCCATCCAAAAACAGGCTTCGCATTAAAGTGCCGCCCCAAAGCAGCCGCGTCCAGAAGCAGAGCCTCCCCCGCATAGCCGCACATAATGTCACTCCACTAGACCTCTGCCTTCCATTCGACATCAGTATAAACACCACACACGCAGGAGTTTTCAGCAGCCAGCTTCCAAAATCAACATTCATACACCCCGGGGACTCTCCGAAGAGTAGCACAGTAACTGCCCTGTGGCCCATGGAGCCCCTAACCCAGGCCTGCACAACATGCGGCCTGCATGGGCTCACTGTGCGCCCGCAGGGGGGGGTGAGTAGGTGGGATCACTGTGTGGTCCAAAATCTGGGACCGTCTCCGTGGTCCTTTTTGCTGTTTGTCTCTGGGCTGGGGGTTGTCCCAATGCTGCAAAGAGGGTGTTCCCAAAGGAAGGTGCTTGCTTCTAACCCCCAAGGGGGTTGGTATGTCTGCTCTTTAGTCAGCCCACTTGACAAGTTTGATTGTTCTTGTCTGGTTCCCATCCCCTCTCCAAGGGTTGCAGCTGTCTGGAGGTGCCTGACTTCCATGTTTTCCTCATTCACACCTCATTCAACAGGGCAATTGAATACAAAGTGGGGGGAAGATCTTATTCTACTTCTAGCAAAAAGACATTTTTCTTTTACCTTGATTATACTACCTTAGGGGCCCGCTATAACATATTACCAAGGTTCAATACAAAGTCATATAAAAGTTATACAAAAATGCATAATGCAGAGATTTATCTACAGCTGCATTGATTGACTGTTGTGTGCAGTAATATAGTGACCCCTGGGGGGTGAAGAGGGGGGTGATGGTGGGGCCAAGCGGGGTGGGGGCGGGTCCTATTTTACTGCTGTGAGCTGGTCACCTTATGCACGCTGTTTCTTTCCCCCTCTACAGGCTTCCACACCCCAGCGCTGGGAGGGGTGTGTGTGTTTTTCCGCGGGCCCGGAGGGTTTTGACCCTCAGCTGTTTTCTTTGGAGTAATATGGCCCTTGCCGCTTTACAAGTTGTGCAGGCCTGCCCCAACCCAACGCTACAGTATCTAAGAACCAATGCGGTCGAGCCAATGATGCAGTCCTACAAACACCTTAATACCTTTACTCACTCCATACTGTGAGCATGGCTAATTCCACACAAAACAACGGGGAAGGGAGGTGTCGGCAGCAGCAGCAGCAGTCTCCTTCATAAACCTTATCCTGTGGTCACCTAAGATGTGGGAGACCGGAGTTCAGTTCACCCTTCTGCCTGATAAGGGATTTGAATGGGGGTCTGTCATCTCTCTGATGACTGTCCTAACCACTGACTATGGCAGAGGTCCTCAAAATGTGGGGCACTTTACCTTTACTACAACCTTTACTTGTGACTATAACGTCTGAAGGGCGGCACCGAGGAGGGCTGCCCCAGCTGGGGACAGGCAGGTGGAGGTTTTCAGGAGGTTAGTGAGGAAGTATGGGGAATAAAGAGGGTTGAGCTATGTCTTCAATAACTAGTTTTCTATATATTTCCATCTCTTTTGACTTGTTAGTTTGGTGGAATATTTTAGGCCATGATTAACAAAGACTGTGGCAAAGATGAGGGATGGACTGAAACTCAATCCAGCCAAGACGGTGCCAGAAATTATATTAGCGGCCTTGACTGGTGGGGTACGCTCACTATTTCTCAGATTCTTAACCTTGGGGTCTTTCTGAAGTCTACAGTTGCTCTTCATGTGCCCTGGGATCAATGGTAGTGAAGTCCACTTTTTAATCATTTATACTTGATGAGGAGACTGCATCCTTCTCTTTTGCATGCAGACTTCACCAGTGGTATCCAGAAATTTATCTAACATCAAAATGATCTCAATACAGGTATTTCTGTGTAGGGCTGTACTTAATGGTTTGGATACAGAGTATATAAGATACCAACTCTTCCCATGTCGTACCATGGCCGCTGCAGCAATGTGTTGTGTGTTTTGAATTTAATAATTTGAGATTGTCAAATAGGCTCAAATGTTAATCTTTGATTAAACAATTCCAATCAGAGATCAGTACAGCACTACACAGAATACAGGAAAACCTACTTTACCACCCCACAGATGGTGAAGAGAAGGTAATTTGGTCCCTTCCTGTGTACCCAGTGGAATGCTGGCAGTGTTCATTCCCAGTCCAAGTCCCCAAACCTCTCTCCTTTTATAGAGTGTGAGACAAAGAAACTCCTTTTTGGAGGGAAAATACTTCCCCACGATTAATTGCACTATGTGTTCTGTTTTGACATTTTCATTGTACCTAATTACTTATAGGATTTCTCTTATGGTATCTTTAGGTTACATGATCGATAAGGCAAAGGGAATTCTAATTAGGTCATTACTACTGAGAGCTGTGATAACCAGCAGTTCTTACTGAGTTTATAAACATCTTTCAATGGATCCTTATTTCATCCATTACAGAAATCATTTGCAATAACAAATATCCCTTATCAATCATCCAGTTTTGTTTATAACATACTTCTGTAGACGTTTTTAGTAGTTTGAGGGCTATTTTCCCTGGACACCTGGACTATATTAGTAAAGGCAGGGTAAAAACTAGTTTTAAAAGATTACACACATTCCATTATAAAGTTAAGCTTCCCTTCACCCATTAGGTTTAATTGAAGGACAAAGAACTTTTTAGTTTAAATATATGTAGGGCAATAAATAGATACACAGAATAAAAATGCATATAATAGAATTAAGAGTGTTAACATACAAAAATGATAAAAGTTAATATTTAATAACACATGAGGGACTCCAGCTAACATTCACCGCCTGATTATAAAAGGGAGGTAATGGCATGTTCTCAGTGAAGTCCAAGACTCTGAAATTTTGTCTTATGCCTTGGTGCACTAGATCTTGGATTTGATTACCTGCAGGACCTATTGCAAGAACCACCTGTTTTTGAGGCCTTCTCTAAGGATGAGGCAAGGTGGAGTCAAACTGAGAGACCGATGAAGGTTTAAAGGAATTGGAGACTTGTGTCTGCAATGCGGTTGAATTTTTTTTCTTCTTGGTAAATGTTATTAAATAATAAAGATTTCTGTTTTTTAACAATGTATGGCACCTAACTCATAAGATAGACGTGGGGGAATTGCAATCAATAATGGCTTGTGTCAAATAATCCTTGTTTTCTTCAGTAATTGCAATAATATGTATTATTATTCAGACCTGCACATGACATAGCAAGCTTTCTATGTGAATCTCTGAAGTATTTAGTAGTTTATGGACAGCCTAGTGAACCTTAATCTTGTAGCTTTTCTTTAAAAGAAAAAAAAAATTTTAGAGCAAGGTAAAGTCCAAATGGTTTGAAATTTGAAATGTAAAGGAAGAATTTTGAACTAATTACATCCCTTTATTTGGTCTCCTACAGAAGATGGCCCCTTTCCTGGAATCATTGACATATATGGTACTGGAGGGGGGCTTCCTGAATATAGGGCAAGCCTGCTGGCCAATCATGGCTTTGCCACACTAGCTCTGGCTTACTATGGCTATGAAGATCTCCCCAAAGATATGAAGGAATTCCATCTAGAGTATTTTGAGGAAGCTGTGAACTATATGTTGCAACACTCACAGGTCAGTTTATTCATGGGTGTTGCCATGATACAGGGAGCTCTCATCATAAGACTGTTGTAAAGCAATATTTGATACACAGCTGCTGTGATTAAAATCTCAGTTCTTTCAAAGTTCATTGTAAACAACTTGTATTGGTAATCCTCTATGTCTGGTCAATTTGAGCTTTGCATTTTAGCTGGTACCATTTCCTGAAGGGTGTCTTACTCACCCACCCACCCACCCATCATTATCAAATTCTACTGACATTGTGTCTGTTTCTTTTGAGGGCTGTTGTCAGAGATTCTCGAGCTTAGAATCATAGAATAGGTTGGAAGGGACCTCAGGAGGTCATCTAGTCCAACCCCCTGTTCAAAGCAGGACCAATCCCCAACTAAATCATTCCAGCCAGGGCTTTGTCAAGCCTGACCTTAAAAACCTCTCAGGAAGGAGATTCCACCGCCTCCATAGGTAACCCATTACAGTGCTTCACCACCCTCCTAGTGAAAAAGTTTTTCTTAATATCCAACCTAAACCTCCCCCACTGCAACTTGAGACCATTATCCCTTGTTCTGTCATCTGGTACCACTAAGAACAGTCTAGATCCATCCTCTTTAGAACCCCTTTTCAGGTAGTTGAAAGCAGCTATCAAATCCCCCCTCATTCTTCTCTTCTGCAGACTAAACAATCCCAGTTCCCTCAACTTCCAAAAGGGGTTTTAGTTTTAGTTTTTTGTAGATTGGCCATGACAGAGTATTTCTATGTATGGCAAGCTTCTGTGATCCCAGTTCAAGGAAGTCTACAAACACTAAGTTATTGCCTTTTAGTTTAAGCTGTTATAGTCACTACTAAATGTTAACATTTTGTATTCTGGGACTGCATTTGTTTCCAGTACCTGGTGATCGATATTTTGGAGCCTTGTCTTTGTACAATTCATAATAGCCACAACCACTAGAGCCACTAATCTACCCAAAAATCCATTGGTAAAATCCCCTTTCCCACCATACTGAGCACAGGATACCTCACCCTCTTTGAATGCCATCAGTGCCTCCTTCCCCCATTATATTTTCTATCATGGTAAAAGTTCCATGCCCTTCATCTTTTGAAGGCCCTGCATAATTTTACCCCTACCTCCAGTTCTTTGAAGCTAGTAGAGTTGCAGCCACTTATGCTAGTGGTGAAACAGGTGGTGAAAGAGAGTAATCTTAGTAAACTATGGCGCAGTCTTTAGTTAAGTGTTCATATTTGAGTGTCTTACACTTGATGAGCACTCTGGTTCATTATGGAGTTAGTGAACCTGGTTAAAACATTTGTAAAGGATTTCATCTGTCTCCAAGATCATGCTGTTTTTTACTGTAGTGAATCTGCATTTATAAATGGAAAACTTTATATTGGAAAGTACTCTGGAAGCACCAGTCACAGTTCCATAGTTATGGTTGAGTATTTTGCACTAAAAGCAGGGATTCAACTATTTTAAAGAAGATTGCAGTGTATCCTTCCCAAAATTACAGCACTTATTCTTTGAATAAATTCTCATAAATTTCTTTCTTTACAAATACATTGTGAGTAGTTTGAGATAAAAATTAATTAAAAATGGGCCCTTTTAATAATTTTTTTTTCTGTGCCAAATTATCTAATAATGGCATAATGTGGACTCTTCAAACTTCCTGAGTAGTTAAAACTCACTGAAATCTTGTGCATCAGCTACAGTTGAAGAAACATTCTTGGGATTAATGTTCATTTTTAGCATTATTATTAACTGAACATTTCTCCTTCAGCAGCGGTAGGTAGAATAATAATGATGTTCTACAATTCCATGAAGAACTGGCCCCTTTCAAAATGGCTGCCAGCTCTCATTTTCCAATGAGAGTGAAGCCAAGCTGCTGTCAGCAGTCACCTTGCTGGCCAGGGCGGAAAACATTTTTGGTGCCTTCTCCCAAGCAGCTGAGAAAGGAGAGGGGAAAAAAGGCCAACCAATCAGCAAAGCAAAAATGGCCAACCAATTGGAGTGGAGGGGGGGAAAAAGCCAGTCTGTGCCAGCACCCCCTGGAAGAAGGTGCCTAGGGCAACTGTCCCTCTTACCCATCCCTAGAACTGGTCATGGTGGCTTCCACCAATGACACTATGAGGGAGGACAAATTGAATGTACAGTATCTTTGAAAATTGGTTTCCTCTCATCTGGGGCTGCAAACCCTATTGTGCACTAAATTATAATTGTATGGTTATTGTATTGCATCAATATAGACTGGAGTTAAAGTTGTTTGGGTGCCTTAACTTTTTTTTACTATATCTTAATATGTTTAGATTTCTGTTAGTAGAACCCTAACTCTGAATTTCCTGGGCTTGTAATACTTGGTGTGAGGATAATTAGTTTGACAACCACCATCTTACTTGACACCAGGATTCAACTGGGGACCTCTAGAGTTCTAGGCACAAATCTATCTACTGATTGAACAAAAGAGCCAGGTTCCATAACTGGGAGTTGTAAACAACTTTCCCTTAGGCACAGTGCGGGAAGTATAACACACATGTCCAGTGGGTTACAACAGTATCTCTGAAATGTTTTTTCTTTAAAATGCCAATATGTACTCAGTCTTAACACCAGTTTATTTTAGTTTTTATCTGGGAATTAATATTCAATATAGATCTCCTCCTCTTCCCCTAACACAGTAGATCTGAAAACAACCTAGAATATAGTTGTTTTAAAATGTGTATATCTGTTTAAAAGTTGTTTTTGAGAGTAAGCTCAAACCCAGCTAAAATGCAAGGGACCCCATCAGTGGGTTATAATTAGAAGTGAGGTTGAAGCCATTCCTCAAGCTGTGATCTCATAAACTATGTAGAATTGGGCTGAGCTAATATTTGGATGGAAGAATTATAAGGAAAACCTAGGCTACTACAGGAAAGATTATTGCTGATTCAGTAAGTAGCTTTTCTCCTAGGAGTTAATATTAATTAGTTATCTGTAATACCATCACTTTGCAATGTAAAAATAGTTGCTCTACCCCACTCCAGATGTGGCAGCATTCACTAGAGGGTGAATAGATTTCTATGAAATTCATACAGTTATCAGAGTTTGAGCCCCTAGAGATCCAAATGGAGAAAAGGTGCTATAGAAATGTAAAACTATTAATTTCCATTCAATGCTAATGACCTCTCTTTCTCTCCCACTCAGGTTAAAGGTCCTGGAATTGGGTTACTTGGAATCTCCAAAGGCGGTGACCTATGTATCTCCATGGCTTCCTTCTTAAAAGGCATTACTGCCACTGTCACCATCAATGGCTCTGTGGCCAATGTGGGTGCAGTGCTTCGTTACAAGGATATCACCATTCCACCTCTTGGCTTCAATCAGAAGCGCATCAAGTTTGATAAGTCTGGGATTGCAGATATTGTGGATGTCTTGAATAACCCACTAGAGGGGCCTGACCGTCAAAGCTTTATCCCACTGGAGAATGCTGAGGGGCACTTCCTGTTCATTGTTGGCAAGGATGATCATAACTGGAAGAGCGAATTCTTTGCCACTGAAGCCTCCAATCGTTTGCAGGCTCATGGGAAGGAAAAGCCTGAGATAGTCTGTTACCCTGGAGCAGGGCATTATATTGAACCCCCCTTTTCCCCAATGTGCTCAGCCTCAATGCACCTGTTGGTTGGCAGTCCTGTGATCTGGGGAGGTGAGCCCAAAGCTCATTCTGTGGCACAAGTGGATGCTTGGCAGCAAATCCAAGCCTTCTTCCACAAACACCTCAATGGTAAACAATGTGTAACACCCAAGCTGTGACACATCAGGCTATAAGGTGCATTTTACAGATAAAATTACTAGTTATTAAAGTTTACTTGGGTAAAAGAATCTTTCAGTGAGTATGAAAGGGAATTTGAGTGAATAAATCTTTAAGCTGAATTTTTTTGTTGCTGCTGGACCTTAGAGGACCAGAGGGTTTTTTGTTTTCTCAGCCCATGGGACATGACCCACTTGCAAGACACACCCCAACAGTTGAGGATTAGTGCACAGTAGAGTTAACTTTCAGCCTACTGTGTGGGGATTTAGCCATTACATATGATTCTCATTATAGTCTCATGGCTTGGATTATAAGCAACTGAACTGAAATATTGTCAGTCTGTTGCTTCTGAATTACATTTACTTAAACTGTTTGTTGGTTTGATAAATTTCCAAATCCAGTGCCTTGCAAATCCAAGTTAAAATTGATTGACTGTAAGACCAACTCAGAGTTTTATGGAGATTATTTTCATTATAATTAAAATTAAATAAATACATGTTTGAGGATTTTTGTGCAATTGTATTATAGGAAGTGCTGGCAGCAACACAGGTTAAGGTTGACTAACATATTCCATTATAAGACCCTATATTCAACTGACTGTAACTTTGCCAGACTTAAACTGTTTGGGCTGAAATTTTCTGTGCCAGTCATCTGCCTCAGTCTGATTTTTGTTTTGTTTTGTTTCAGCTAAAATGGGTCAGCCATTTCCAAGAAAAAGAGTAGTGAATTTTTTGTTTTTCCTGTGTTGAAATATTACAACTACTTTATTCAGAAGTTGTAGTGCCTCAATGGTTTGGAGCAGGGACTCAAAATTTGGCAGGTGGATCACCTTATTATCAGGGATATGCCTCTTGTTGATTTGTAAAAATCTGCCCAAATTTAGCTAAATTATAAACCTCTAGAAATTGAAGTTTGCACCTGGTCATTAGAGGTTTGTTGGAGGCTGAATCTTTGTTGAATCTTTAAAGATTCAATCTGCAATGAGCACACTCCTTCCCCATACAGCTCCTAGTGCTGACCAGACTGAGCACGATCCATTCCAAGGTTGCATGGGCTGAGCAGGACTTTTCCTGAAATTGCTCCTTCTGCCTGCTGTAGCACTAAACACCAGTACAAAGAGCAGGGAGTTTCTCTCCTTTGATCTCAGTGACCACACTGCTGGGGTGTTGGCTGTGTAGAGGGAAAGGAAGGTGCAGCCTGAGTTGCTCAAATGCAGAGGGATGAGAAGAGAACACAGTTTGTGCGAGTAGATGGAAGCAGGGGAGATGGAGTAGAAGGGTCTATAACCACTAGAGGGATACTCATTTCCAGAACATGGAATACAGTCCAGTCCCAACAAAACTCTGCTGTCAGCAAATAGCTGTCAAACCCATTAACAAAGAGTGTGTTTCATGCCCCTCTAGTGACAGGATAATAGCCTAGTACTGCAACCAATTATTCTGTTACTGCAAGTGATAGAGATCTGTGCTGTAGTGGATCTAAAAGTTATAATCCTGTTGATGACCTATGTTGGGGTCAATATGGCTTCACACGATGGAATTTTTGTTTTAGTACTTTGCTTTAAAAAAAACCTCGGGAAATTATATAGAAAAACACCACATTACAAGAACATTAAGGCTGCAAGATCAAGCACGCAGAAGTTACGAAATTTCAGAAGTAGTGTTGCTCATGCACAGATTATGATCATACTATTTTTTCTTCTGGACATCTGCCTCATTTCCTAACTTCTGAGTGATTGACTTTGTGGCTTATTACTCCATTAATGTCATCTTGTATGTAAGTTTGTATTCAGTGTAGTAAGCTGTTACATTAAATGACATGAGGGGCCTATCAGTTCCTTAACAAACAAGCAGCACAAGCAAGATACACTCCCTCAAATAGCCTGTACATAGAAATAGATAAAAAGGAGCTGGAGAAAAGATTTGCTCACATGTCCATCCAAGTCAACATGAATCCTGAGCACATTTGCTTCTTAGGGTAGAAATAGATAGCAAAAAAACAACAAAATGGCAGCGAGTCTCTGAGCTCTGGTCAACTGACTTGGGTTCATGCTATTGGGCTAAAAATAACAGTGTAGGCATTTGGGCTTGGGTTGGAACCTGGGCTCTGAAATGCGGCATGAGGGGAAGGTCTCAGAGCCTGGGCTCCAACCCAAGCAAGAATGTCTACGTTGGTATTTTTAGCCCCATAGCGTGAAACTAAGTCAGTTGAGTCGGGCTCCGAGTCTCACTGCTATTGGGGTTTTTTTGCTGTATGTACCTCAAGTGTTTCTTTTGAAGTGCCTGTCTCGCATTCATTCCCATTACTGTGGCTGTAAATACCACCACTGTCTTCAAATGGGCCTAATCATCTGCAGAGCTTGCAGATGGGTTGAAAATCAGGAAAAAACTAGTAAAGGTGACCTGGCTGGATATGGGCTTTGCTCCTGTGAGGGCTTGAAGTATACGCTGAGAATGGACCAGGTGAAGTTTAAACGTGGGTAATATGGTTGGTAGTAATCTCTTCTAGCCTATCCATCGCCATCCTTAAATATTAACATTGTCTACTAATCAGCAGGCAAAGCTTTGTCAATCAGCTGCAATAGTTAAGCCTCGGTCTGCCCTCTCCCTCAGAGATTTTCTAAGCAGGACAGAGTGGAACAAGTAAAGAGAGGAATAAACAACCTAGTTTAAATTAAACTCCCTGAGGGGAAGTGGAAGGCATGTAGGTGGAAGCAGAGAGAACTAGAACAAACTGGTATACCTGTGAGTGATCTTCCAGTGGTTGCAGAAGTCTTGGAGTGAGCAGCAGAAAACTTGGAGAAGGGCTTAACCTGTAGTGGAGTTTGGAGGGCTGCTTTTCCAAATCTGTGGCAGGCCCAAGTAAAGGTGCTGGATGAGTATAAGAAGGAAGGTCCAAGCAGCTGCCTTACAGAATAAAGAGGAAGCGCTGAATTAAAGCAATCAGTGGCCCTACTCACACTTCATGTCATCCCCCCTTCCCCCCCGTGCGATGGTCCTGCCCGTGGTTGTGATTCCATTCTTCCTTGGAGTGGCAGCAAGTTTCAGAGTTAAGATGAACGAGGCATTACATTCACACTCTCTGGAGCTATTGTTTCAGGCTGTCTGCATCCTCAGACAGACCAGTTATACTTTGTTCACATTTTCAAGTTTCTCTTGCACATATGAAAACTAGAAACATTTTTTTAAAATGAGAGCTGAGATAGTGCTTTCATAAGAACATCCAACTGGATCAGACCAATGGTCCATCTAGCCCAGTATCTTGTCTTCTGACCGTGGCCAATGCCAGGTGTCCCAGAGAGAATGAACAGAACAGATAATCATCAAGTGATCCATTCCCTGTCGTCCATTCCCAGCTTCCAGCAAACAGAGGCTAGGGACACTTCAGAGCATGGTTTTGCATCCCTGCCCAACCTAGCTAATAGCCATTGATGGACTTATTCTCCATGAGCTTATCTAGTTCTTTTTTTAACCCGGTTATAGTCTTGGCCTTCACACCATCCTCTGGCAAAGAGTTCCACAGGTTGACTGTGACTCCAGAAGCTGATGCCCTAGGCATGGACCTAGAGTATCTATGCTTTGATATGACCCTGTGACAAGGCAAATGCCTCAGGCTTCAAATCCCACGTTATTGATGTAATAAAGGTAGAGCGAGATTAGGTGAACTTTTGAATGTGGCCTATCAGCAATGTTCAAAAGCTGGTGAGATGCAGCCTTTTACCCAGCCTGCAATGCTGGCCTGCAGCTTTGCCTATGTTACCACATTCCAGGTAGGTGCATAGCAGCTGAGATTTCCTTAATGAATGTGTATGATAGAAGTAAATGACCACTTGTCTAGAATCTAAAGTCTTCTCTCATATGGGAAAGAGGGTACTAGACATTTGGTTGGTAAAACAGTGGGTTCATAAATAGTTCAATGCTCCAGTTGTGAAAGAATGCATATGTCCAAATGGCTCTGGAGTCAAAGTTCATGGAGAAGTTAAACATTAAAAAAAAAATTACACATTTAAATAAAAGAACCAGGATTTTTTTCTGCTTTTTCTAAATCTTAGCAATATCAGGAATATCGAGTCTGGGATTCTTCATAGGGTGCTGTCCCTGGACCTTGCGTATAGGGTCCATCTTTCATAATAGCCTCCAGCTATTTTTAAAAGACCATACACCTGTCTTCCCTCTTAATGAGACACCAGAGCCAAAGGTTATAGGCTGAAAGTGAGAGAAAAGATGGCTCAAGGCCTCTCCCTACATTAGATTTTCTCCTGTTGTCCTATTTCTACTTCCTACAATATAAAGTTGAATTTTGTTCACATCCTTATATATTTGGTTATTTACAGGTATAAATTGAATTCCTAAAATATTAATACCGTAAGACCTTTCTCCATCCTAAATTGTCTGCTACACTGATCACTGGGTTTTTGGATTTCAGTGCTGGATATTTCTAGGTGTCAGTTCCTTCCTCTGGTTTGTGGTTTGAGATGGGAAACATTTATTATAAGTACTTTTGATTTATTCATGTTGCTATTCTCAAGAGTTCATAGAAGGCAAAACTCTCCCAAACAAACAAAAATCTTGATTGAAAGTCTCAGGGTTGTGAGGGATCTATTCTGCTTTTCAAGTTAGGGGAAGCTGGAATCTCTCTCCATTTGTGCTTTGGCATAGTTATGACTGATTGAGGCCGGGTCTACACTATACAGTTAGGTTGCCTTGCATTGACCTAAGTGTCTTCACTTAACTTTGGCTCCTGCTGACCTAAGTGTCCTACACTGACCACAGTAACACCACCTCTGCAACCAATGTAGTCACGGTTGATGTAATCAGCTCACTGCAGTGTCAGTTGTATTGCTGACTTCGACTGTTCATGGCTTTCAGGAGCTGTCCCACAGCGCCCCACCCTGACAATACAATCAATTCAAGCGCTCCTGGTGAGGATGAACTGCCAACACGAGCCAAAACTGCACACACACAAGTGAAGTAATAACAGCGGCGGCAGCTGTATACTGACCTACCTTAGGTCAACATAATCTTGTATTGTAGCCATGACCTTAGCAGTGCTTAATTGGGGGCTCAAGCAATGTTTTTACTTTAATAACTGACGTGACAAGCCTGGCGAGACCAGAGCTATGAAATCCCAAGCTTAGAGGTGCAGGTGCCGTGGCTCAGCCTGGGCACAAATTAAGCACTGTTCCTTAAGCTCCTAGCAGTTGTGGAGGAGGCGGGCTACACGAGACGCCTGGCTTGGGTCGTTTTTCCCTTTCCCTCTTGTTCAACCCGGCCGCCCCTCCCCAAAGATCTTCCCGCCCCATCCGGCGGGTTATCTAGGCTGCGGCTGGCCCAGTCCTCTCTTTCCCACTCCAGGGGCCGGGCGCGCCCCCGAGCTGCAGGAAGCGGCGTTTCCCGGCCGGCGCCCCCAGAAGAGCCTCTGCGGCGGGACGGGGGCGGCGCTGTGTCTCTGCGATCGATTGAGGCTGCCTTGGAGGTGTCCCGGCCCGGCCGCAGCGGGGCAAGGGCTGGCGTGTCGTGCCCGGCTCCGGGCCGCCCCGTGGCTGGTGGAGCCGCGGAGAGGGGCGGCGAGCGGGGTTGCCTTTACCCCGCCATGTGGCGAGTGGCCAGGGCCTGGGCCGCCTGCTTGCGGCCTCCCGTTCAGTGCCGCCCCCCGGGGCCGCGCTCCGGCAGTAGGGGGGCAGCGACCGTGGCCGTGGAGCCCGCAGCGGGGCTGGCGGACGAGCCGGTGGCGACCAAGGTGCTGGGTCTCGCCCCGGGGCAGCGGGTGACCCTGAGGGGACTCGTGGCGAACGAGCAGGGCTGCCTCTTCGACTCCTGCGCCCACTACCTGGCGGACAGCCGCGGGGAGCTGGACCTGGCCAGGGACACTGCCCAGGGAGGGGACTACACTGGGGTGGAGCCCATGGGACTGTTCTGGAGCCTCTCCCCGGCCGGCATGGAGAGACCCTACCAGAGACTGGTGCCGAAGCAGATTAAGACCCCCATGAAGGTGGAGGTGTCAGTCCACCAAGGGCACAGTCAGCCTGGCACCATCCCGGGGCAGGTCCTAGCCAAGGCCAATGTGGAGAGATGGTTCACTGCCCCCGGGGTGCGAAGGATTAGACTGAAAGAGGGCAGCGTGAGAGGCAGCCTGTTCCTACCCTCAGGTGAGTGAGGGAAGCTCTGCCTTTTGTGGGCTGAGGCATTGAATCTCCGGCGGCTTCCCTTTTCCTACGTGTAAAGTGATGGTGATAATCACTCGCCTCTGTAAAGGGCTTTGACATCCACTGACAGAAGGTGCTTATAAGTGCAAAGTGTTTGTTATGCAAAGTACTGTCTCATCTGATTAGTATGGATGCGGGAGAGTGAAAGCATATTGCTCCTGACTCAGCGTTCAATGGAGGTTTATAAGATTGGGCCATTATGTAAAAATAGTCTAGAAATTGCTCTGAAGCGTTTATGGTTATTCCAAAATGTTGATTTAAATAATTGGAAGATGATATAAGTGCAAAATATAATTTATTATCTGAACACAATCACACAGGATTTCTGCTTGCACAAAACAAGACTGTAAAATAGTCCATGTCCTCACACACATTCTGCTGCAATAGTTTACTTTTTTTTTTAATTCACAAGAATAAGATGAATGCTGAAAATGAAAAGGACTAACCAGTGGTATATACTACTATAAATAATCCTGCTGTGTATCTTAGATGTTTATTATAACAGTGGTAAAAGCAAAAGATGACAATTTATTAATGCATAACAGAGCAAGAGAAAGGCAGTTGTTCTAGATCAGCTCATCTCTCCATCTAGGATTCCCCATAACTCTGAAGTAAGGTAAAGTGTGGTGGAGTTCCCAAAATTTGTAGAAGGGTGATAGAATTAGTGAAAAGTCATGTTTCCTTCTTAACAGGAGATAGTTATGGGCCCAATTCTTTTACCATGCTAATCAGGGGCAAATCCCCTGTGGATTCCCGCGGGAGTAGGATTGTGCCCTATCCGACACTTTCTCTTCATTAAATGCATATAAATATGCAGGCCATCTGAAGAGATTATAGCAAATACATGCATACCAATTATCTCTCATGTCAGAACCAAAACTATTCATGAGTTTTATACTGTAAAGGAAGTATTTTGCTAGATTGAAGCCTAAATAATTTTCTCTGGTTTATTTAGAAGGTGATCCAAGCTCCATTGAAGTCAGCAGAAAGACTCAGATTGATTTTAATGGACTTTGGAGGCTCTTAGTCAGCACTCTCAATTCACCAATACTGAAGCCAGGGTATTTTGCTAAGAGCCACATCCACTTTACAGTCATGCACAGGGTTTCTACTGAACTTAGTGGGAGCCCCAAGTCTGCAACCTAGAACTAAATTTGTGTCTTTAAAGATTCCTGTTTTGTGATGCTACCATATGTAGTCTAGATAGTACCTTTGCTTGAATTACATAGTGACCTCAGTCACAAGCAGTGGAGATGGAGTATCTTATTCATATACTCAGCCCTTCAAGAGTTTCCAAAATTTATAATAAACTTAATGCATCTACAATGTTTGTTTTACTATATCCTCCATCTTCCCTCCCACTCACAAGGGGAATATTCTGTTATATTTCACAGAACACCCTTCATCTTTAACTTCTGTTTTTATTAAATTTGTTAGTACCATTGTGGAATAGGAAAAATGTTGCATTTAACTCTTGTTCACAGAAGCAGAGGCAAAATCTTTGCCAGCCCTCCTGAAAACTACATCCAAATGGACAGGTTTACTATTCTATTTTGATTCCTCATTTTCTGCACCCAGATGGAGAAAGGAAGTCAGATATACATTTTATAAAAAGGGCTGCCTCTCTTGCAATTTGTCCTGCTGTCATCAATGGTAGGGTGTAATTCCTTAAAGCCCCAATTTTGCCCATTGAAATAATTGATTTTTTTGCCATTGAATTCAGTTTGAGCAAGATCAGGACCCAAGATTCTTGTTGTTTTCCTGTATTTTCTGCAGTCTGTATGTGGTAAATTGACAATTCTTTCTCCAACTGAAGAAAAGCTATATGTTTGTTGCTATCAATAAAATTGGAGACAAATATGTTTTGAGATTGGTTCCATTCAATTTGGTACACAACCCAGTCTAATGACACATATCAGGGCCAAAGCAGATTCCATCTGCAACCTGTGCTTTCTTTAAAGAAATCCATAGCCAAGATTTTCATAAATCAGTGCCTGAATTTAGGCTCCTAATTCTATACTTAAGTACCTATATGGGGGCTTGTCTACATGGGCAAATTGACTGACATAGCTCCCTCTGTGGACACCATTATGGAATAATAGTCACTTTATTCCAGAATAATTAGTGTGCATCCAAATGAGTGTAATAATTTTTTAATCAAAACACTTTCACTCTGGAATAGCATGTCCACACAGGGAGCTATGCTGGAATAGCAATTCTGGTCAATTTCCCTGTGTATACAAGCCCTAAGTGGCCTGATTTTCAAAAGAACTTAGCACTCGGAAGCTCTCATTAAAGTTACAGTAAAATTGATATTGGAGTCAGAGAGCTGCTTTGTGCTCAGCGTTTCAGAAAGTCAGGACATTTATATAGGCCTTGGTTTTAGCTCCCATTTATGAAAATCTTGGCCTGTAATTTTGGGCCAGAAGCTATATACATTTGCCGTTATCCTGCTGCATTCCTCTCATGCAGAGGAATGCTCCTTTTAGTTAGACATAAGCCACCTACAACTTACCCAATTTTTGTGTGTGTGTATTTCTATTAAGGCTTCTGTGATTACCCATGGCTTGCATTGTGAGAATCCCAGAGGAGATGGACAGAATACATGATCTTAAAATGAATTAGTCTTCTGTTAGAAGGCTAAATTTACTAGCAAAAGGCTATTATAAAACATAGGGTGGGAGGTTCAGGGGAAAACATCTATAGAGCCTTAGCTGTTTATGGTTTCCTCCAGCAGTACCAGGGTGAAATTGACATACTTGTCTGTTTCACAGCTGCTCAAAGGGCTGATAGTAGCAGCAATGAAACTGATCAGGGATTTCCATTTCAAGCTGCTGCTTTCCTGAATAACTTTATTGCTGAGGAAAAATGAGAATTGTTAGAATCATAGAAGTTGGAAATGAAAAAGAGAATTAGCTCATCTAGTCCATCCCTCACACTTCCCGATTTTTCCTAACAACATATTTTCAGTGCTTTGTCTAATTTTAAATGTTCCAAGCAATGGAGCTTCACTGTTCAATAGTCTGAGTCTTGCTCAGAGCTTCCATTTCCAAAATCCCTTAAGAGCCAAGAGCATCAGTGCATTATGTGTAACTCTCAATGTTAAGGTGCATTCACATGAGAATAGACCTGTTCCCTCTCCCAACTGTAGATCATTGCAGCAACCTGGATTTGAGTGGATCAACCATGCCATCTGATAGCCAGTCAGAAAAATACCAAGATTGCTTGTGCTTCTCACAGACCATGGGGACAGTATTCTCAAACCCTAGGCCAAAGTCTCTCTAAACTCATCAGGTATCCACTCTCTACCATGCTAGCAATATGACTAGAAAATAAATGCATGCCACTGTGCAGTAATTGTGACCCAGATCCACAAAGGCATTCAGGCTCCTAACTTCCATTGATTGCCTAAATTAGGGTGACCAGATTGTCACCGATTTTTACCCGTTTGTCCTGCGTCCCGACCGAAGGACAGTTGGGACGCCATTTGTCCCGATATTTCGTTCAGGCCCCCTCCTCCCTTCCCCCCCCCCCTTCCCTCTGCCTCCAAACTCACCCAGGACGTCCTGATGTTTGGCGGAATTTCGGCAGCGGGTACTTCACTCGCTGACGGTCTTCGGCGGCGGGTACGTCGCTCTTCGGCGGCAAGACATTATCCGCCGCCGACGTGCCGCCAACAACCATCAGCGACTGAAGGACCTCCTGCCGAAATTCCACTGAAGGCCGGGACGTCCTGGGTGAGTGTCCCGATATTTTTTACTTCCCCTCTGGTCACCAGATACTTTTGAGGATCTGGGCCAATGAGACTGGCTGCAACAACGCATTGGCTTAGCATATGATCTCCTTCAGGATGATAAGGCAAAGCCTTTGGAAAGCACATTGGGTGCAGTTAAAAAGTATGCTTACTTGTTTGAGCAGGTGTTCCATATAGCTGTAATGGGAAATATCACTAGTACTGATAATAGAAAACTTTTTAATTGTGCCTACAGTATTTTGGAGTTAATTCTTTACTATATTCCCTCTAACATCTTGACCTGATAATATTGTTGATGTTTTTCTCATTTTTGTAGGGGACGGCCCCTTTCCAGGAGTAATCGACATGTTTGGTGATGAAGGTGGATTGATTGAGTTCAGATCCAGTCTCCTAGCCACCCATGGCTTTGCTGCTCTTTCTCTACCCTATTTTGACTTTGAGGATCTTCCCACGGTCATGAAGGATTTGCACCTCGAATACTTTGAGGAGGCAGCTAGATTTCTACAGCGTCATCCAAAGGTGTGTGTAATGAGAAATTCACGTAGACACATTCCTTTGGATGTGGGCATTGGAGAGAAGACTCATCAACAGTTCTGTGTTGGTGGCAATATGTGTGGGGGAAGAACAACAGTACATTAATTTCCTGGGTACACTAGGAAATGGCAGTTTCTGCTGGCCAGGTCTGAATGGTTATACCCTAGAGTGCAAAAGTTCACAATATTTTACGTGAGTTGGCACCTCTTGTGTTCTCTGAAAAATCAGACACAAACAGGGGAAACAGGATTGTGATTCTGGTCTGCATTGATAGTTCCCATTTGTAAGTTTCCAACAGGAACTTAATTTTGTACAATGTTCCTGGAAGAATCCACTCCAAAGATATTTGATGTCAGTCTCATTAATGCATGTGCTTCTCTTTGCCTCCTCCACTTCCTTTCTCCCTCGCCTTGTTTATCTGCAGGTGAAAGGGCCAGGGATTGGAGTGATCGGGACAGGGAAAGGCGCAGAATTGGCATTTTCCATGATTACTTTCCTGCCGCAGGTGGTCGCTGCTGTCTGTATCTCTGGCTGTAGCTCCAATACAGTCACTGCTCTTCACTATGGTGAGCTGACTCTGCCTGGGCTGCGCTTTGACATGAGCAAGATCAGCATTTCTGAGACTGGTGTGTTTGATATTTTTGAAGCTCTGGATGACCCAGTGGATCCAGCTAATTCCCACTGTCTCATCCCCATAGAAGAAGCTGAAGGTCATTTTCTCTTGGTGGTAGGAGAAGATGATCGCATTTGGAAGAGCTCTTTATTCGCCAAGATGGCAGTTGAGCGCCTGCGCCAACATGGGAAGGACAACTTTAAACTCTTGAGTTATCCAGGAGCAGGCCACCGAATCGATCCACCCTTTTTGCCATTTTGCTCAGTAGCCCTGGACCGTGTCCTAGGATTGCCTGTTCTGGGTGGTGGGGAGAGAAGAGCACATGTCCAAGCACAGGAACACTCCTGGGGGAAGATCCAGGAGTTTCTGCACTTACATTTGGGATGAACACCTTACTACCTGAAAGCTGCCACTAAATTGCAGGGAGCTGAGAGATGAACCACCCAAGGGAGTAGAGGACTGGAGGGACTGACTTAGAAAGACGGAAAAGTTAAATATGCATTTCTTGATCAAATGACAACTCAGTGGCAGGTGTAAACACGCAGGAGGGTGAGGATTTGTTTAAGGTGGTGGAAGGGGCTATAGCTAGGAGTATTGGAGAGAAATGGAACAATGGAAAACTTCAGGTTTCATGTTAGTAAAAATTTCCTGATGCCACGATCACCTTAGATTGGGAAATCACCCAAGGAAGGTGGTAGAAGTCCCCTCACTTACAGAAGGTAAAGGAGCCCAGCAACCTGGCCAGGCCTGCAGAGAACAGCAGTAGAGGAGACTGGCCTGCACCTAGTGGAATGATGGCAGTCCAAGATAAGATTTTGAAACAGCCATGCCTTGTGAGCTGGACATGTTTGGCTCACTCTTTGGGACTTGAATCCAGCTAGTTCAGCCCAGATGTCTTCCACTAGTGCGTGTCCCCACAGAGCACTGTATTTTAAAGCTATGACTGTTTGCTCTGCCTGCTTTGGAAATCTTTTCTATTTGAATTTTATCTGGGATGCATACCTGGATACATGTGTCTGACACCTTGATGTTGGTTATCAGCTTTCAGTAAGCACAGACAGTGGCTCCTTACACTGCCAATTGGTTGCAGAGAAGAAAGATGAAGTGTTTTCAATGCCTGCTAATGAGAGGGGTGGTGCCAGCAGTAATTTACTAGTGGGGTTTTCAAGAGGGACTCATCTCTATCGTTGGTGTAATAGGCTCTTAGGCTGGCAGCTAATACTTGGTTAGTGGATAGTACAGTTCCACTGGATAGGTTGGTTAAATGCAGTTTTGTTATATGCATTGATATATTTCCTTCTTTCTTCCTGCAGTTCAGTCTTCTAATTGCCTGTTTTTAAAATAGTAATGACTGTTAAATGAGGAATGTGAGGAATCCAGTTTTTGGAATTGCTTAGTAATGGATAGTGGCCATGAGTAGCCATTGGATACTGAATGGCTGATCCTGATAGCCACTATTGAGGGAGCAGATGGGGGATTTGAAAGGAAGGAGGGAGCCTGGCCAACAGGAGGCAGTAGAGTCATACATTAAATAGCTGTCAAACAGTGACCAGTGTAAGTATCAGACAATCAAAAACAAACAGAAATCCTGGGATAATTCTCTCAGAGCTGCCCACGAACGATGGAGCTACTGTGCCCACAGCTGCTAGGGGATTGTTTCTATTCTGATTAATTTAGGCTAGTGCCTCTCCTCTTGCCTGCTTAGGAGGCCTGCCTCCTTCCATCATCTTGAGTGAAAGGAATCACAATTTCTTCTTTAATATTTCAGACCTCAGCTAGTCCTCTGAAATAGTGGTAGTGCTGGAAGCCTGGTTCCCAAGTGCCACTGCTAGCACAATTCCCTTTCCAGAGTCCCTGGTGTCAGAGCATCTTGAAAGAGCTGCCCAGGAGGAAATGGAGCTTTGGCTTGTGACCTTTGACTTTTATTTAGTGTTATGGAAACCCCTTTCCCTTTTCTGGTCTGCTGTCAGCATGCTGGTGCTTGATGCTCATTAAATTCATGTCATCACATGTGCTCCATGCACATCATCTTCAGTGCCAGTCTCATTCATGCTCAATCCACTGACATCATCCAACCACACTCCACAACCGACAACTTCAGTTGTGCTCACTTTCCCCATACCACCTACACAACCACAAGTAATCCTGTTCTTTTTACTCTCTCCCAAGTTGGTTATGGTTGAATGGGTCTTACAGGGGGCTTTGGTGCCAAAACCTTCCCTGAAAATAGATGACAACAGTAAAGCACAGGCCTGCAGCCAGCTCTGATAAGCACAGTAGTGCTCCCTGCACTTACTTCCTCTTCACTAAAGCTACTCCAGGTTGTGACCAGAGAAGGAGAGGTTGTCCATTGGTTTCCCCTGTCTGCACTTTCTAACCCTCCTTCTCACATGTATCTCCACCACTTTGAGCCAGATGCCTGATTGCCTTAGGTTGGGCAGTGCTTCCTGCCAGCCTGTTTTGTTGCCCACTGAATCTCTATTGTGTCATCTTACCTCTGCAGATCCACCACTGCATGTTCCTGGGACAGGTTTATAAAATCCAGTGCAATTCTAGTCAAACTGGGCCAGTCGAAGTCCAATCAGTCACTGGGTACAAGTCCAATCACACTTCTGGGTTCATGTATAAATAGATTCTGAATGTAGGTATTGTTAGATTTCTCTAATTTTAAATGAATATCACATCTTTCATTAATTATCAAAAAGCCAATGTCAACAGTTGTATAAAACAAAAACAAAACACACAGGTGATTTAAAATGCCCTCACTTTAGTCATAAAGCAAAATCCTTTAAAATTTCATTTTAAATTTTAAAAACAGTAAATGGGCAGGAAAACTGTTTATTAAAACATTTAATATTGTGTAGAAATTTGGCTGCTGCTTTGTTTTTTGTTAAATGGTTCTGATTTTTCAAAGGGGAGAAGGAAAAAACTTGAAAGCACTTAATACTGCAATTTGATTGTGTAAATACATCTCACACTCAGAAGAAGATACTAATGACCAAAGAACACACAATGATCTATAGCAAATTGGTTGTTTATACAATTAAATTTTATTAATTTACAAAAACTCATTCTGAAATGCATCTTATTTACACTGCAGATAGAATACCATTATAAACATGCAGTATGCCTTAAAACAGAGTGCCTGGTTGTGGCCATATTTAAGGCCTTATTTTTAGGCCTTGAGTCTACATTCTTTACTCAGGAAAAACTCCCAAAGAATTTCAGAAGTGGTGTCTGAGTAACGAATGTATGATCAAGGATTTGGGGATCCCCAGATCAAGGTAAAATTAATATTGGGGTTACAGAATTGTTTCAGAATTTCATTCTGTGCAAGAGTGGCTATGGTTCAACCATTGCACTAGGCTGATAAGTATCCTGCTTCAGCTCTGCTGAAGTTAGTGGCCAAATTCCTATTGACTTCAAAAGGAAGCAAGATCAATCCCAAGGTGTCATATTAGCTCAGCTGATGGTTATGCAGTCTGAGAAATAAACTACATTGATCCCAATAAGGAGGTTTTTTCAACAAATTAATAGCAATATGTACATTTGCAAGTGGGATGATGGAGCCAGTTTGTGTGAACTGACTTTATTTGCAATATTTTAATCTTTGTGCCTGTTTTCATGAATAGCTTACAATAAATTCCAAAATGTGTTGCTAAAGTGTTTTTTTCTTTTAAAACAAAGGTTTATGGGGAGGAGGTGGTGAAGGCACTCTGCCCATGATCTTATACCAAATATGTTTCTGCTAAAATGGTCAACAGTGAAATAGTTAAATGATGGACATTAATTTTGCCCCCACGAGGCTTCAGAGATGAATGAGGCAGTTCATACTTTAGAGCTTTTGCATCTCTCTTGTCAGTCTCCAGACCGAGATAACACTGCCTCAGTTACAGTTCTGTTTCCTTTTGCAGAAATTTTCTACTTTCCAGCTCCTTCCAAACTTACACAAATCCATCTTGCTTTCTGCCTCAGAAGATTCTGTGGGATGCAAGCAAAGGTCCCTAGCTTCTGTACTACTTCATCTATGTTACAATGGCTGATTTTTATGGAGACGAGCTTTACTCTTGTCAGTTTAAGATATCCCTTTACTGTTAGATGTCTGTAAAGTGCTTTGAACATGAAATGTGCTGTAAGTATTACCATATTAATCACTACAGAGAAGCCTAACTTGCATGACAATAGGGTACTCTAACCTATATACTTTTGAAGTGATGACATGCAGAGGGAAGGTCACGAAACCATCAAATTCTGCTGCAGCAAAAGAGCTGAAGTAGGGGACTTGCATGTGTCCCCCCTAAAGAAACCAAAAGTCACTTTCCGAGGTACAAGCGTTGAGAAGGATCCCATGTGGGCACCATTTGTTTATGGCAAGTGCATGGGGCTGTAATATGTTGTGTGCCTGAATGAGTCAGTCTGTCACGGGCAGCACATGTATTACTAGACAGACAGCCCTGTTCTCTCTTTCCCACCCACTGTAAGATGCAGCACCTGAAACGGCTGCCAACCCAACGGTGGTACTTGCCAGCATCTCGTCTTGGCCACTAGATGCGGTAGCGATGTCAGCCAAGCTGTGTGGGGGTAGCTTGCCTGTCCCCCAGAGCAGCCACAAGCGGCAGAGTAAAGGGGGCCCAGCAAAGTGCACAGGGCCTGTCAGGATGGGCAGACAGCAGCCCTCCGCACCCACTGCACACTCACCACGGACCATAGCGGAGGAGAACTGGAAAGACAATACCTGGTATCCCACAACATGGTATGCATGTCCGGTGACCGTTGCCAAGTCTCAAGAAAAAAAAGCGGCACTACATTTCAAAATAAGCCCAACCCATTTCAGAGGGGGTGTTTTTATACAAATTTCATGATTTTTTTTTTTTTTTTTTTTTTTTAGTAATAATGTAAGTACACACAAATGTATGTAACCCGTCTACCAGGTGGAGTCAGCAGCAGTCAGGGCCGGGTTCAATAGGGGATTTTCTTCAACAATACAACACAAAACTGGCTCAAGCTCCCATCCAGTACCTGGGACAATTACATGCTACAGGCTGCCGCTCCTGATGCGGTGTTACCTTGGTCTGGAGACAGACAAGAGAGATGCAAAAGCTTAAACAAAGTAAACTAACTGGAGAAGTAGCAAAAAGAACGAGCTCTAAACTCTCCCTTAACTTATTACAGTTCATATTAATGTAATATAGTAGGCAAACAATTTTCAGAAATTTTTTTTAAGTTCATTAATGCCCCTTTTATTTTTTAACAAACACAAATTTAAACAAAACTCTTCTCTTGGGAATACTAACAATAAGCGAGTATGAATGTGAATCTTCTGTGTTATCTTAACTAACAGATTTGGGAACGGGGGGAAGTGTATGACTAAGCGGTTGTCGTTGTCTGCGTTTAACCAGGTATGCTATGGCAAGGAAGAGAGTATCTCTAAACTTGAGACTGTGGGAAATAGCTGTTTGTCTGTGCAGAAAAGTAGTTTTATGTAGAAGGAATTTCTGAATGTCCATCTAATATCTCAGAAGTGAATGGAATTACATGAAGCACAGGACGAACTCATTGCCCAGAAAAATGTTTCTTTAGAGCAGATTAAAGTTAATAGTCAGGTTAAAGCCCTAACTGAGGAAGGGAAGGGCAGATTTTTTGTGGGTGATGGATTGCTGACAAGTAAAGCTTGGGCAAGTAAGCCAGAACAAAATAGAAGCGATTTGCTTAAAGTAGCTCAGTATGATGAACCACTGTTTGTGGTAAAAAGCTGTTTATCTGTTGAGGGAGAAACTGTCTCCAATGGTTGTCTGTTGGGAGTGGCAACTTGCCTGTTAAGGAAGCCTTCCCACTCTGGTGCTGGGATAAGGGAGAGAGGCAAAGAAAATTTAGGTGAGCCTAAAGAAAATAAGAACGAAATACTTGTGGCACCTTAGAGACTAACAAATTTATTTCAGCATAAGCTTTCGTGGACTACAGTCCGCTTCGTCGGGTGCATGGAATGGAACACTCAGTGAGAGGATATTTATACAGTCAGAGAAACATGAAAAGGTGCAAGTAACCATATCAACTGTAATCTGTCTGTATCTGTGCGAGTTTTTTCATGAAGTTGATGGATTTCCACTCCATGAAAAAACTCGCACAGATACAGACAGATTACAGTTGATATGGTTACTTGCACCTTTTCATGTTTCTCTGACTGTATAAATATCCTCTCACTGAGTGTTCCATTCCATGCACCCGACGAAGCGGACTGTAGTCCACGAAAGCTTATGCTGAAATAAATTTGTTAGTCTCTAAGGTGCCACAAGTATTTCGTTCTTATTTTCTTTTTGCTGACACAGACTAACACGGCTACTACACTGAAACCTGTCATTAGGTGAGCCTAGGCAGCCTTGTCAGCTGATGGCTTTGTCTAATCAGCAGCTTGGGAAGGCAAGGTTAGTGAAACATGAGTATCTCTATGCCTTACCTATTACCAGCGTGAAGAGTTGTGACAATGAAGGAAATGTTCCTGTGTGTTAGGGGTAATGACTTGCCTATGGAGGGAACTACTCCAATCTCCAAGCAGTTATCTGTGAACAGCCACGTGTGCTGGGACAAGGGAAAGGAAATCTCAAATTGATTGTCTGTTGAGAATAGCAGCATGCCTGCTGAGTGAAAGTTTGTCTCCAGACTTTTGTCTGTGGGGTAGACAGAAAGTGCCTCACAGCTTATGCTGGTTGTGGAGTTGTCAGTTGTCCCGGAGTTGGTTCTGGACTTAAATAATCTACTTCCTTCCTGGGTTTCAGTTGCCTGTGGTCCCAGAATTGGTTCTGGACATAACTGGAGCACGGAAAGAATCTGTTGCTGTTCAGGATCTTTTAGAGAGGGAAGATTTGGTTGCTAGCTTTGCAGAGCAGAACAGTCTTATTTTTGAACCCTCAAGGATGCAGCGGGGGGGAGAAGACAGAATCTCATCCCTAGATCCTTTGAATATGTCCTATGGTACCCTCGTGGGCTCAGGCACATCTGTTCCCGTGTGAAACCAAGAGTTGAAAGTGGGGAATAAGCAGAATTCTGATTCTGACTTGTTGGTAGGAATTGAATTGATTATGTTCCTGTAAAACAGAGTCCAGTCTCTAAGCTGGTGGCGGATCCAAAAGCAAGCATGCAGGAGTGGGGAGAGAGGGGGGAAATTACATCTGCCGCACACCATACCAGTCCTCTTGGGAAGAAAAAAAAAAGAGAGAGAGAGAGAGAGAATCACAATCCTGGGGGTGGGAAAAGACTGGGAGAGGGTGCTACTCAATGTCATCATGGGGGAGGGAGAGATGTAGGCTGATCCCAGCCTCCCCACTCCTTGATGCTATCCTTGTATTGGGCATGGGGCAACTGATCCCCACACACACAGTAGGACTATGGTGGAACAGTACTGGGATGGGCAGAGAACAGCCCCCTGCCTCCCAACAGTGCAAGGAGCTGCTTTTAGTTAAGTCTGCAGCTTTGGGGGCACAGACCAAATCCTGGGTCTGCGTTGCAGCAGGCTAGTGTTCTGGCTCAACAAGGCAGGGTTCCAGATTCCCAAGATGGCAGGGAAAACGGTCTCAGAGGTAATTTCAGCACATCAGGTGACAGTCCCAAGGGGATTTCTGTGACCAAACCTGTCACAGGGACCTCCACCAGTGCCAGGGGACAGCAGACCCATGGGGAAGAGGCAGCAGAGACTCACCAGCAGGGCTCACTGTGACCTACAATGTCCTCCCTCCCGGAGTGGAGGGTCAGCATAGCAGGGCCCAATCTGCGCAAAGCGCTGCCCCCGCAGCGCAGACGGGGAGCCCCAAACCAGCGCCCAGCCGTGCCACCCCGTCTGCTGCAGCAGAGCAGTTCCCCTCCACCACTCACAAATCCTAAACCGGGCAGCAATCGACCAACAAACACAACCGTGCTGCCTCGCACACACAACCCTGCCCCCCAGCCTTGCTTCCGCTCCCCACACAGCCCCGGGATGGGTGGCACCGTTGCCGCCCAGCCGGCTGTCACACAGCCCTCCACAGCCCCTCCTGCAGCCCCCTCCCAGCTGTGCCACCCCCACCCAGCCCCTCCTGCAGCCCCCTCCCAGCTGTGCCACCCCCACCCAACCCCTCCTGCAACCCCCACCCAGCTGTGCCACCCCCACACAACCCCTCCTGCAGCCCCCCAACCCAGCTGTGCCACCCCACCCAGCCATTCCTGCAGCCCCCCCACCCAGCTGTGCCACCCCCACCCAGCCATTCCTGCAGCCCCCCCCACCCAGCTGTGCCACCCCCACCCAGCCCCTCCTGCAGCCCCCACCCAGCTATGCCACCCCCACACAACCCCTCCTGCAGCCCCCCAACCCAGCTCTGCCCCCCCACCCAGCTGTGCCACCCCCACCCAGCCCCTCCTGCAGCCCCCCCACCCAGCTGTGCCACCCCCACCCAGCCCCTCCTGCAGCCCCCACCCAGCTGCCACCCCCACACAACCCCTCCTGCAGCCCCCCCACCCAGCTCTGCCACCCCACCCAGCCCCTCCTGCAGCCCCCCCACCCAGCTCTGCCACCCCACCCAGCCCCTCCTGCAGCCCCCCCAGCTCTGCCACCCCACCCAGCCCCTCCTGCAGCCCCCCCACCCAGCTCTGCCACCCCACCCAGCCCCTCCTGCAGCCCCACACCCAGCTGTGCCGCCCCACACAATCCGCCACAGCCATGCCGCTGCTCCTCATAGTCCCCATCCGTGCCACAGCCCCCACCGCCACAGCACACACAGACCCCTCCACCTCGCAGCTGCGCCACGCCCCCTAACCGCAGCGTAGCACCACACACGCAGCCGCGGTTACCTCCCGTACCGTGCGAGCGGTGCCGAATTCGCGAGAGACTCCGACCGTGTCCTCCAGTGCACCACAGCGCTCAACGACACAGCGGCGCTCTGCGCATCAGAAGAGAAGACGAGTGAGCGCAGAGCGGACGGGAAAGGTCATGTGATTTCCGGGCTAGGGACTGTCTAGTTGCCGTGGTGTCTCTATGATCCCCGACTCCTCGCCTTTACTGTAGCTGAGCATGCGCAGGAGACTAGCGTGCCATAGCAACCGGATCAGCGACAGTAGCAACCGTAATGGTGAGTCTGTTCAAAGGCGAAGCGGGGAGCTGGGGGAGGGGGCGGTGAGGGGCTGGAGGGGGTAAGGGGAGAGGCGGGACCTGGCCGGCTGGGGTGGCTGAGGGAGAGAGGAGGTGACTCTGCTGGCGGGGGCAGCGAGGCGGGATTGCGGAGACCTGGTTGGGGTGGGGGGAAAGGAGGAGCTGGGGGACCTAGTGGGCCCTGGCTATGGGAAGGGGAGGGAAAGGGGCCTGGGGAGCCTGGCCTGGCCATTGGAGCATATTTCACTGAACGTGGCAATGTTGGGCCTGACTCTCCGTGTTGCTTGACTCAGCGAGGAGGAGCCTTTGTCCCCCCACTCGCCCCCCGTGTGGTCTGGGCCCTGCCAGGAGCCCCTCTGGCCCCCAGCGTAAGTTGGAGCAGTCTCAGGGTTGTTCTAACTTGCTCTCAGCTGCAACAGCATCCTCGCGGGTGTTTTGCAGTCCAGAATAGCCAGAGAGCAACTTGCTGTCGCTGTTCCCCCTTTCTCCTGACAGGCCCCTACAATGGGAGCTGCAAAGGGTGTTGGTGTGGAGCGGTATAAATGGGCAACACATAAACTGGCCCACTATCTAGGACCCTGGGGTTATTTCCTGCAATTGTGAACGGTTGTTATAAAGAAACAAATAAACCCAAAAATGGTTGTGCCTTGGAAAGAGAGTTATTCCAGGGCTAGATCAGAATAGCAGGAGCAAATGATCTTATTCCTCATCCTGGAGCTTCTTGAGTGCCAGGAATCACCATCATTGAAATGCTGAATTAACAGATGTTTTGAAGACTAGTAAATACACAATCTATTTTGACCAGCCTGATTACAGCTCCCTTTCCTATGAAATTTCATGTGGTTTTATTTGACTGAAATGACCAAGAAGAATTACATGCATAAAAATGAGGATGAACCCACCCCAGTTATCTATTTTTCCCTTGGGAACATTGCTGTATGTGTTGAATTTTTGTAAATGTTCTGTATGATCCCTTGTAAGAAATGATTCCATTGAGGGGGCAGAGCATGGATTATTTAATATTTTCTGCTATATTTTACCAATCCTCTGTGTGTGCAGATTTTTATTTTTTCCCTTAGATTATTTGTTGTTGTTCTTGTTCCTGTGACATCAATGTGAGCTGTTAAGGGTGACATTTTCAGCCCTTGATCATTTGGCATAATCAGCAGTACAACATTTTGATTACTTGCCATTCCTTTCAGCAATCTAACCTCCTATAACCTGAGTCACTCTGGGAAAGCAGCTAGTTCCCAGGTGAAGGATGCCTAGTATTGGGCTGGTTCATGTGAGATTTACAATAAGGCTAGTTGGTGCTCCATGCCTGTGATCAGTGAAGCCTTCCAGTAGCAAGAAGGTAGGGCATATTGGTATTCCTGCTGGAGTGAATTTGAACCCACTCCAAGAAACCTTGATCTCTGATCTGTGCTACCCAGATGACCTATTTCCCTGCTTCTGGTTTTCATCCTCACCATCAGCATCAAGCCAGGTGTCAGCAGTGGGAGAGGCAGGACAGTTAGGGATGCAAATCTGAAGACGTCAGGAAAGAAACTGGTCACTGTATTTAAATTATATCACATGGATTATTTAAATTTAAAATTCAGTCAGTTTTTAGGCTAGAGTATGGGAAAGAAACTGTACTAGTCATCTCTTTGTTTAATGGTGAGTGATACAGATCAAGAGTTCATGCTGATTTTATTATATCTGTCACCTCCCTTTGAATCAGTTATTTAATATTTATTATTGCAGTAGCATTTGCATGCTGCCATCAAATTGGGCCCCATTGTGTTAGGCATCGAACAAGCATATAATAAATAACAGATCATGTCCCAAAGAGCTGAAAATCTAAAAGACATGTACTTTTGTTGGCTTATCTGTGGTCTTTCACAGGGATTGATAGAGTTGTGAGAGTTAGTGAGGGAAGAAGGGATGCAGTGTTCTTAATTCAAGAATGATTCTCAACTCTATAATGCTCTTGGTGTTTGATTCAGCTAGTGTGGTGGAACAAATTACCAAATGTCTTTTAGGTGACTGGACATAGATAAAGGCTAGATGGCAGTAACTTAATCTAGATAAGATTGTGTTGATGGTGGTAGGTTGGGGAAGCAACTGGAAGAATTGGTGAGGTTTATATCTGCATCCCCAAATGAAGGAACGTGCCTGCCAGTTGAGACACAGGTTCACAAGTTTGGAATTTTGTTAGATTCTGGATCACTTTGACCACTCAGCAGTTTTAGCCATGCGTATGTTGTGTAGTCTGGCAAAAAGCACATGTACTTTCCTTTTGTATCTAGAGCTGCTGTTATTGTTATCATTATTATTAATTTGTATTACCATAATGCCTAGGAGTCCTAGTCATGACCAGAATGCTGTTGTGCTAGGCTCTGTACAAACTCAGAACAAAAAGATGGACCTTGATCCAAGGGTCTTACAATCTAAGCTTTCTACTATTATAGATGCTTTGCCACTTTGAGATTGCACTAGCATAATATGCTCTACATGGGGTTATATGATGAGACCATTCAGAAACTAAAGTTAGTGAGAATAGGATGACTCTTGCTGAGTGGAGCATTGGACATAAAGTACATAACATTAGTGTTCTCTGATCTGTTTGGCTACCAGGAAATCTCTCCCTGTGCTGTACTGTACAGTTAAGATCAGCAGAGGTGTTCAAGCTGGAGTCCTCTTGATTTTAAAGGGGGGAAGCAGTTGACAGATTGTTTTCTCTGAGAGGTCCTTGACTCTGAAACATTCCTCCCTCCTTTGTCCTTTAGAGCCTTGATTTTTTTTAACTTTTTGGGCCTGCTACAACATTTCTTTCTTCACTGGCATTAGGGTAGAAGTAGGTAGAGGATTTAGTGGGATTTTGCAATGGGCCTCAATATGGTGGTTGGGGTATTGCAGTAAGGTATACCAAGTTTCTGCTGTTATTGTGGGTCAGTCCATTAAGTGAATATTGTATGGTAGCTTTCACGCTTTTTTTTTTAATTGAACACAATGTGACTTTCAATGATTTGAGGCGCCTAGAAGCATAGGATAGTTGATGGAGAAATCAAAATAAAATAAGAAAATCCCACAGGCTACACCTGATCCTGTGCAGGAAGGACAAAGTTTTCCTCAGTATGTTTCAAAAAGGCTTAGCAAATTTCCACATGGAAAAGCTGTGTGATAAGTGTGATCTGCTAAGGCATTAAGCCAAATTCATCAGCAGAAACAGCGGAAACTTGGTATACCGTACTGCAATAACCCAACCACCATATAACTCCTTTGGCTTCAATAGAGATTCACCAGAGATGCAGAGAACTTGGTCCAGTATTCCAAGCCCTGTACTACCCATGCCTACAGAGAGCAGGCAAGATCAAGAAGATGATGTGCTTGGTCTCCTGGGGAAATTGTGCATGTATGTATGTTCAAACTTACTGCACCACCTCTAACATTGCTATTGGACAACTCACTGAATGAAATTAAAAGCAGCTTTTGGAAGGGGGTTCTTCATTTCTGCTTTTTAGGATCAGTTGTAGGAAGAGAGACCATGGAACTTAAGGGGAAAAAACTAACTCTGCAACGAACAATTCAGCCAAAAAAAATTATAATGATTCTTCTTTTGATTTTTGTTTAGGCAAAAGCAACAACTATTAAAGAAGCTCTAGCCAGATGGGTAAGTACAAGAGAAGTATCTGTGGTTGTCTCAGTGGTACTCTGTGGCCTGGATCTCAGTTGTAAATAGGATGGCTTCATCCAGTTTGATGAATTCATTACAGAAATGTAGAAAAAGTAATTTCCTTGAAACATCTGTCACTAAAAGAAGCTTCATGAAACAACATTATTTTATTAGTATCTCACTGAAATCAATTTAATTTAAACCCCTGTGTGCTATTCCTATTAAATTGTCCTGACCACAAAAGCTCTATTTTAGTGTTTGGCCTAACACTGCCAGATTGTACATTGACCGAAGATCTGATACTACAAAGAGGTTTTTCTCTGCAGGATGTCTGTTGATTTTCTCTGTCTAATTATGCTCTGTTCAATCTTGATCACCTAATTAGAGTTTATCCCTAGCACAAAATAATCAAGGATGAAATCCTGGCCCCATTGAGGTCAATTGGAGTTTTGCCATTGACATAGTTGAGCCAAGATTTTATCTGAACAGTGCATGAAGCAAAAACTCCCAGAAGTAACTTAAAAAAAAGTCTGAATTCAAAACTAAGTCTCGGTTTAAAATGTTTTAACAGTGTAAAGGTTAAAGATGACTTACATCAGTATCATCCATAAGTGTTTTTCCCCATGGATGCAGATCCATTGCCTTATCCACTCTGCAAAGTTTAAATGAGCAACAAGTTTATTATATATTATTCTTTTTCAATTAGACTTAGTATAGCTCTCCATTTTGTGGGATGTGCCTATGAACTAAGTGCCTTCACGCTAAGCCAGGAACCCTCTAGAAAGCTCTGTTTGTTGGAGATCACACAGTTGTGATATCAGACAATGGTATGGAAAATAGACCAGAGACCACCTGATCCAAAATCCATGGGAATTTTTCCATTGAGACACACATGCTCAATTCCTTCCAGATACTAGAGAAGTTATTTATACTGTTTTACTTTCTAGAACAATGATTTTCAAACTTTTTTTCTGGCAACCCAATTGAAGAAAATTGTTGATGCCCGTGACTCAATGGAGCTGGGGATGAAGGGTTTGGCGGGGGCTCAGGGCTAGGGCAGAGGGTTGGAGTGCGGGGGTGAGGGCTGCAGGGTGGGGCTGAGAATGAGGGGTTCAGGGTGGGGGGGGGTCTCCAGGTTTGGGGGGCTCTGGACTGGGCAGGGGGTTGGGGTGTAGGAGAGGGTCAGGGTTCTGGGCTGGGGGTGCAGGCTCTGGGGTGGGGCCGGGGATGAGAGGTTTGGGTTACAGGAATGGGCTCTGGGTTTGGGGGGGCTCAGGGCTGGGGCAGGGGATTGGGGCGCAGGCTTATCTTGGGCGGCTCCCAGTCAGCAGCGCAGTGTGGGGTGCTAAGGCAGGCTTCCTGCCTGTCCTGGCACCGCAGACCGCGCTGCGCCCCGGAAGCGGCCAGCAGCAGGTCCAGCTCCTAGGCAGAGGCGCACAAGCAGCTCCGCACATGTCTCACCCACAGGCATCGCCCTCTTTAGCTCCCATTGGCTGGTTTCTGGCCAGTGGGAGTGCGGAGCCAGTGCTCGTGGCAGGGACAGCGCGCAGAGCCCCATAGCCCCCCCGCTTAGGAGTCGGACCTGCTCCTGGCCACTTCTGGGGCACAGCACGGTGTCAGAACAGGTAGGGACTAGCCTGCCTTACCCAGGCAGCACCTCCAATGAGACTTTTAACGGCCTGGTTGGTGGTGCTGACGACAGCTGCCGTGACCCAGTGCTTTACATTCGGTGACCCAGTACTGGGTCGCGACCCGCAGTTTGAAAACCACTGTTCTAGAAGGTTCAGGGCTTGGTGTGGAGTGTATAGGCACAACCTAAGAGTAAGATAATAGAGCTTTGTTACCATGTTTGGATTTTCAGTTGAGGATACTCCTTTTTCTTAACTATTCTTCTCTCTACTCCCAATCTGTGTCCTTGGGAGATGTGATAGAATCTGACTGAGTGCCTCCTGGTTTCAAACTGTTTCTCCTTTTATATGCAACTTTATTTTGTTTACAATATAAACTCTTCAGAACAGGGACACTGTCGAAATAATAGCTAAGCACATGAACGTTCTGGGACTGGGCTAACATCACCATAGTAGCAACAGCAGAGACCTTTTATAGCAAACATCCAGCTACAGTAGTAAAAGGTGGGAAAGAGAGACAGCCTGGGTTTTCTCACACCCCAGGACCTGGCATGTGGACCAAGTGGCCAATATACCTTTCTGGAGGCACCCATGGGAGAGGAAACATGCCAGGCTCCCCCCTCCATAAATGCCTACTCAGCAGCTCTAGCATATGGCCCAGCATCCCTTTCCAACCTCTCGGGGCACTACATGGGCCTGGAGCTCCCCACAACTGGAGGAGAGTGTGGGGAGAGAGCTGGGTTAGTCTATCCTCTGGCTGCTACCCATGACCTACATCCAAGACCTAGTAGTTGGACTCAATGGTCCTTCTTCCTCTGGAATAAATGCCTGCTCCTGCTTCTAGTATGTAGTTAGTCCAGTAATTCAAGTGGTGAAGGTCTGTGGTTCAAATCATGATGCTGATGGCATTTATAACTTCTTGTTGCATGTACTTAAACTTATCTCTACCTTTTACCTGGCCCCCTCCCCCCCACCCCCACCCACCACCACCAAGCATTAGGAAATTAGATACAAAAAATTACGTTAGAGGAACGGTACTTCTGTTGCAAAGTCAAGCACTTGAAAGTTAGGAAATACCATTTTTGTGGTTGCCCACACAGCCTAAATCCAGCCCCCTTTTTTATGTGCTTTAAGATAGTCTTTAATGATGTAATCACATACTATTTTCTCAAAGATCCCTGCCTTATTCAGTGCACAGGATCAGACCTCCCAACAGTCTTGGGTGTCATGGGACCTAAGTTCCCTCTAAGCTGTGCGGCTGCACAGCAGGCTATAAAGGACCATGCAGGTGCACAGCCACAGGGGTGTGGGGAGAGGAGAGAGGTAGGTGGGGAGAGGAGCAAGTTGGGATGTGCATGGCTGCCGCAGGGAGAGGTGCATCTCCCCCGGCCCCGGAGCTCCTGCCAGCGGGGAGAAGCACTTCTCTCCAAGAGCTACTGCCGGTGGGGAGTGGGCTGGGGGGAGTCCTCTGGCCCCAGCCCCGGGGCAGCCTGCACCCCAAACTCCTCATCCCCGGCCCCACCCCATAGCCTGCACCCCCCGCCGGAGCCCTCACCCTTGCAACCCAACCCTCTGCCCCAGCCCTGAGCCCCCTTCCGCACCCCAAATCCCTCATCCCCGACCCCACCCCAGAGCCGTCACACACCCCCCCGCACCTCAACCTTCTGCCCCAGTCCTGAGCCCCTCCACACACACTCTGAACCCCTCGGGCCCACCCCCGCCACACAGCACCTCCGTATTGGTGCACATAATAAAATTCATTCTGCACATGGATATAAAAAATTAGAGGGAACATTGCATGGGACTGTCCTGCTTTGACCCCCCAAGCTCCCAGACCTGGTTGAAATGGCTCCTATTCCATAGGGCTGGCTGTGCTTGGCACCCCTCTCTGGTTTGGGCCATCTGATCCTCTGATTCCATCTACAGTGGGGCAGACAGGCCAAACCTGAGCAGTGCTGCAACCACAAGCACCAGGTACCAGATCACAACACCAAAAGCAGGGAGCCAACCCCAGGCAGCCCCATGGGGCAGGAGCCACTGCTGCAGGGTGAATGCAGGGCAGGCTTACTCTGCAACACACACCCTGGGTCCTTCCTCTCCTTCCCCCCCCTTCCAGCAGGGCAGCACCTGTCCTATGTTAGCTATTTCAAATGTTGGGAGATATGCAAGGTGGATGCAGAATGAAGCAGAATGAAGTTTAAACAAGCATTCATAAATCTAGCATTTCCTAACTTTTGAGACTTACTGATTTCAGATTGAAGAACGAGGAGTGCTTGTGGCACCTTAGAGACTAACAAATTTATTTGGGCATAAGCTTTCATGGGCTAAAGCCCACTTCATCAGATGCATGGAGTGGAACATACAGTAGGAAGATATATATACATACACACACACAGAGAACATGAAAAGATGGGGGTTGCCATACCAACTGTAAGAGACTAATCAATTAAAGTGGGCTATTATCAGCAGGAGAAAAAAATCTTTTGTAGTGATAATCAGGATGGCCCATTACAAACAGTTGATAAGAAGGTGTGAGTAACAGTAGGGGAAAACTAGCATGGGGAAATAGATTTCAGTTTGTGTAATGACCCAGTCACTCCCAGTCTTTATTCAAGCCTAATTTAATGGTATCCAGTTTGCAAATTAATTCCAGTTCAGCAGTTTCTCATTGGAGTCTGTTTTTGAAGAATTGCCACTTGTAGATCTGTTACTGAGTGACCAGAGAGACTGAAGTGTTCTCCAGCGCATCATCAAAGATCTACAACTTATCCTGAAGGACGATCCCTCACTCTCACAGATCTTGGGAGACAGATCAGTCCTCGCTTACAGAAAGCCCCCCAACCTGAAGCAAATACTCACCAGCAACCACACACCACACAACAAAAACACTAACCCAGGAACCTATCCTTGCAACAAGGCCCGATGCCAACTCTGTCCACGTATCTATTCAAGTGACACCATCATAGGACCTAATCACATAAGCCACACCATCAGAGACTTGTTCACCTGCACATCTACCAATGTGATATATGCCATCATGTTCCAGCAATGCCCCTCTGCCATGTACATTGGCCAAACCTGATACTCTCTATGCAAAAGAATAAAAGGACACAAATCTGACATCCAGAATCATAACATTCAAAAACCAGTAGGAGAACACTTCAATCTCTGTGGTCACTCAGTAACAGGCCTACAAGTGACAATTCTTGTACAAAAAAACTTCAAAAACAGACCCCAATGAGAAACTGCTGAACTGGAATTAATTTGCAAACTGGATACCATTAAATTAGGCTTGAATAAAGACTGGGAGTGACTGGGTCATTACACAAACTGAAATCTATTTCCCCATGATAGTTTTCCCCTACTGTTACTCACACCTTCTTATCAACTGTTTGTAATGGGCCATTCTGATTATCACTACAGATTTTTTTTCTCCTGCTGATAATAGCTCATCTTAATTGATTAGTCTCTTAGGGTTGGTATGGCAACCCCCATCTTTTCATGTTCTCTCTCTCTCTCTATTTTTTTTTTCTTCCTACTGTATGTTCCACTCTATGCATCTGATGAAGTGGGCTTTAGCCCATGAAAGCTTATGTGCAAATAAATTCGTTAGTCTCTGAGGTGCCACAAGTACTACTTATTCTTTTTGTGGATACAGACTAACACGGCTACCACTCTGAAACCTGATTTCAGATTGTGATTTGAGGCTTTTGTGCCTTACACTTAGACCTTTTGGTAGCTGATTTGTCAATGATCTGGAAACATGCATTCAGAGTTGGGATTAGGGTGCTAGAACTATGAGGAGCCCAGATCAATACAGTTTAAGTCTGACTTCCCCTGAAACTGACCTTTAGGGATGTAGTAGGAGGTAGGTTTTCTACAACCTAGCGCTACTGTTAGGTATATATTTTTGCTGTGTCTAGCCCCTAATTCAGTCTGAAATGAGTAGGTGTAAAGGGTAGAGAGGAAGAAGAGATGCTAAGGGAAACAATTGAGTTTGCTGGAGACTTGAAATCCTGAATCTGATCCAGGGATACTCTCTGTAAATTTTTTTGAAAAATACATGCATTGATAAGCATTTTAATATCCTGGAAATAAGCCAGTCTTCTCTTTCTTCTTTTTCTTTAAATTAAAGGGGTGTGTGCGTGTTTTATCATCCCTGTTAATTACACAGTCGAGTGAGGGTCTGGGTTGCTGGAAGTGAGGTGTAATTCAGATGAACAACACCAGGAAATACAATCAAGATTTAAAACCCTTTTTCTTCTGTTTTCTTGAAGATTAGGGATAATCTTTATAGCTGCAGATTCCAATCAGTGTCTCATTTTTTTCCCCTTTTCCTTCTTTGTTTTCTTCAGGAAGAAAAAAATGGCCAGAAGGCATCGGAGGCCAAGGAGGTAAAACTATATGCCCAGGTTCCTCCTGTAGAGAAGATGGATGCATCTCTGTCCACACTTGGTAACTGCGAGTAAGTTCTGTTAAACAAACAAACAAACCTGGAAATAGTGAATTTTTAATCATCACTTCTGGTTTTTTTTTAAGTCTCAGTTTTCTCTCCCCTACATCTACTACCTCTAGATGTGAGCAAAATATCTCTTCAGTCCAACACCATTCCTTTCTCCTAAGCTCTGTTCTTTCTCCCAGAGAAACATACATCTGTTCTTCTGCTTTAATATCATTGCCACTTACTTGAGAAGACAGAACTTAGTTCTCTCAGACATTAACACAAACTCAGCGTTAATACCAGTCCATTGAATGGCTGGTAGATGGCACTGAAGTGAATAATTTCTGTCCCATATCTGGAGTCCACCAGGCTGTGGACAATCATGTGGTCTGTTTGAAGACTCCTGCACTATTGTGGCTGTATAACCTCTTTGTGTGAAATTGTGAGTCAAAGTCTACACCACCGCATCCAGATGCTCAGGCTTTCTCTAGGAACTGCTGTTCAGAAATAAAAATCTTGAAGTTCAATCTCATATGGTAATAGTACCGAAATTCATTTGCTGCAGTGTTACCTTCTTAACAGCATAATGACTTACTTGTCCTGAGGTCCTGGGTCTCCACAGGAGTAGGCATCCTAGTATTAGGGCATCCATGACAGCTCATAGTGCTGCTGCTCCTGGCATTGCTCTTGACCAAACTATCTCCAAGAGAAACACTGTAATGTTAGCTCCATATGAATGAAGAAGGAGGAGGACAACATAGAGCTAACTGGTAGCGTCAGAAAGAACAGTTTGGGAAATATTGTAACCTGTCTTTGGTTTGAGTCAGGCACACAAAGGAGGATGCCACACATACGGTATAAAATTGGTGGTGGAATCCCAAAAAAGTGAATTTTAAATCTTACAGAGATGGGTGATTTGAGGAGAATAAGACTGTGCATGTATCCAGTGGTTTACTACATAATAAGAGAAGAGTAAAATGTGATTTCATTCTAACAAAGTGTTATTTGTAAGAGGGCCTTCTTCTGATCCAGTGATTCCTGTTGCTCTGTTAATATAAGCTGTTAATTATTCTTGCTTTTAAAGGAAGTTGTCTCTGTCTACAAACTGCATTGAAAAAATCGCCAACTTGAACGGCCTAAGTAAGTGATATGTCAATAATTGATTGTGCTTATATTCTAGCTGCTTGGATCAGATATATTCCATAGCTTGTGACACATGGCCAACTGTTGACATCCTGTTCTGATACCACCTTCCATTTTCCCGCTTAAAAAAAAAATAAAATAAAGGGGACTCACCAGGAAGGTGGGAGACCTTGTTTCCAGTCCCCATTTCACATCAGGCAAAATGGGGATTTGAACCCACATCTTCCCACATCCTGGTTGAGTGCTTTAACCAGTGAGCCTTTGGCTATATGGAGGCACTGTTGCTTCCATTTTCCTTAAGAAAGTGCTGACCTGTCTGAGGCACCTAACTCTATGAGAGAGTTCAGGACTCTAAATCCTGAGTGGTGGGGAGGTGCCTCCCTCCAACCTGGACTTAGGTGCCTAGCTCCCTTTGAGGGATGAGGCTTAGGCTAGGTTGAATCATTTAATTGTGTTTTACTTAATATCAGTATTACATTGGGGAAAATCTTGCTTCCTGCAAAGTTTGGGATTTCTGAGTACAAGAATATTTGAGTAATATTTTCCCCAATTGGACGTCATTTCAGGTAACATCAGTTCACCAGTTTTATATTTTAAGGTTTATAATAGCTGAACAGATATTCAAAAGGCCAATGTTAAGTACTTTTGGAAAACGTACCCATAGTTTCTAATCATGGTTTCAGAGAACATGAGGATAATTTGGCTAGATCAAGAGTCTTTTTCCATGGGATGGGGAGTTTGGGAAATTCAAGGTAACATGGTTCCAATAGGCTTCAGGTTTATTGTATTATGAGTGGCATTTACTTTTTCCCTTCCAAAGACGTCACCTAGCCACCTTTTGACATTACACCCTATCGTATTCTTCTCACAAGAAAGTAATGTGTCCAGGACTTGTACAGATCCTGGGATTTCATTAAAAATTCCAGTTGCACCTGAATTTCTTCATGAAAGCCAATCTATTTCCCCTTCTCTTCCACCTCCTGTATATAGGCCTTCGGTCATCACAACCTTCCTTTACGTACAGGTGTGGCTGGCCAGGACCGGTCACTGTTGACCAACCCAAAGCCCATCCCAACCACTCTAAACAGCTGATGTGCTTTCTCTGCAGCAGCCATTGGTACTTGAGTGGAATATTCATTTGCCTCGCCATTAAATAGTACATACTGTATTTCTCATCATTGTGCAAACAGGAGAAAAACAAGATAATTAGGTAATTAATGCCTAGTTCAAATGCACACCGTGAGAAAGGGCTTGAAATAGCCGTGGAAACTATTGATTAGAGGTTAACCTAACTAGACACTATAGAATGTGTTTGTGCATGAATATATCTGGAAGAACAGCTGGAAATGAAGTTTCACAAAAAAGATTCTTTGTTTTTGATAGCTTCAAGTGTTCTGGCACATCACAAGAACAATTTGTGGCTGAACAAGAATAGGCAATTTGAAAATAAATTTCATCAGAGTGGCTGTATTGCTACTAGAATCTCACAGGCCAAAATAGTTGACCTCTTTCTAATCAGACACTGGTTGCTATAGAGTAACCTCCAGGTACTGCCTCCTATTCAGGAATTGAGTCTGCCTCCTTAGTAGTGGTCCCAATCCCTCTTGGCCTGGGAAGTAATATCAGGACCAAAAATTTAATCTTGCTTCACACACATGAGCACTAGAACACCAGAATGGCAGCCTGTTTTGTTCAATCCCTACCTGGACTGGATGTGAACAGGCAGCCTACAGATGAAGGACTTTCTAATACCCATACTTGAGCCATCCACTCCACCCGTTCATTACAATCTGTATATAGAACAGTATGTAGTTTGCTTCTGATATGTCATTCTTCCTTAATATAGCCTGTTCAGAATACAAACCTCTCTTGTCTGTGGTATACAGGATGTTGTCAGATTTCCAACAGCTCTTTACATTTTAAGCACCAGGCATTTGTTAATAAGAAGCTCTTCTCCCTCCATTGCAGAAAACTTGCGGATTCTTTCATTGGGGAGAAACAACATAAAGAATCTGAATGGGCTGGTACGTCCCTTTTTGTAGTTTACATTTATTCAATTTAGCAATGAAGTGCTACATAATTCTTGCATCAAGGCATAGGGGAAGAGTGATTTCCCTACCCTTGCATCTCTCTTCACATAATTCAACCTTAGTGCCTAACTATTTATTTTGTTTTCTTCTGCTGCCATCTTTGCACCTGACTACATGTTGCTCATAATGCTTGGAGCAGTCTCCCATTTCCCTTGTGCCAGTCAACCACCCTCTCTTCATTGAAATCTCTCCTTAAAATGCTCTCCCTCTTTACAGACTTTAAATGCTAATCCACCAAATAAAACATTTAAATCCCCCAATAAGCTTAAGAGGAACATTTTTCTTTTTAAATATGCATTATTTGCTACCTATATTGTCTCAATCAGCCAACTTTCCCAGACCCCTTTGCTGTTGCTTTTGTTGTTTTTCTAACCTGAGATATGATCTTGTAAGGTCCCCTACACACAATTCCCATAACATGAGATTCTGCACACAAGAGCGGGCCCTTAGATTGTAAAATCCATAGATAGGGAATCTGCATTTTCTACCAATGTGTAAAGCACCATAAACTCCAGTGGTATTATATGAATTATAACTTCTGCTCCCTTTGCTTATATGAATCTCATCTCCTGCCAGAAGGTGCTTTTGGTATTGTGGTCAATCACTGCACACATTGGTCTGCCTGTAAACCACATTGTGACTCTACCCATCACAGGGGTGATTGGCACACTGAACAATGGGATAAAAGGCACATGGCAGAGAGGTAAGGGTAGAAATATAGATAACAAGGCAAAGATCTAGAGGAGAGGAACCAGACCAGGGTCGATTTTATTACCTCTGTGTTAAGATGTCTGTATAATTAAAATCAAAGAAATAAAGGAAAGAGTTTGTTCTTCAAGAGCCTCTGTGCATTCCTGCTTGCAGGATATGGCTTTTCAAGGCAGTTCCTCCACTCAACACCAGAGCTGCTGTATTCCACAGGTGTGAATGCACAGAGGCGACTCTGAAGGAACAACAGTTACGGTAAGCAACCTCTCTTTCTCCTCTTGCTGGAGGATTTCTGAGGACAGAAAGTAAAATTTGAAACCTGCAGATTATGATATAAGCATGCACTTGTCTGAAACTATGCAATCTCTTCTTTTACATACGAAACCCTCTAAAACGGTTGATGAACTGCAGTCATCTAGCACTATAGAACTCTCCGCATGCAGCTAAAATAGCTCCTTTCTCTCCATATGCCTTGAGTAGAACTCTGCTCTGCTCAGATGTTCAATATATCTTGCTAGTGTCTTGATTTATTTTTCTAAACAAGCTGAGAGATTTATTTCAAAACTTAGGATTTTATTTCTTTGAAGCTTTGTCATCCAGAATTAGGAACCTGCTTAAAAGAAAACAAGGAATATTGAAAGATATGGTTCTGTTTGTTGTGTGACATACTATCTGGAGGGGAGAAAGGGAGCAGAGATAAACTGGGAAATATAGGAAGACTTACTCTCACTTTTCTGAGAGGTGTTATCATTTTCCAGGAGGCAGTTGGAGATACATTAGAGGAGCTATGGATCTCATACAACTTAATTGAGAAGCTGAAGGGCATCCATGTCATGAAGAAGCTGAAGATTCTCTATATGTCCAATAATTTGGTGAAAGATTGGGGTAAGCCTGGGCTCCTAGTTTCTCTTCTGACATTTTTTACTGAGTATGGTGAGTGTGCATCAGCTGAGACAGCTTGGGTCAAAGTGAGGACACTGGCTCCTAAGGTTCTGAGTGGGCAAGTTTAGCATGGAGCCTGCAGAGATGAACAAGCTGTTCAGATTGCCTGCTCATACAAGAGAATTAAAACAATATTGAGAAAGTCTGTTTATTCAATTTCTCTGTCATGGGTTTGTTCTTTGAACTGTGTATCTGACCCATTGCTTTTATAATCTATCATCTGCATTCTTCATCCTGGTACCCAATTCGTACCCAATAAATCCATATCCTTCCTCACCTAAAAACATCCTGGCTGTATCTGTGCAGGTATTGAAAGGCAGCCTTGGTGCAGATGTGCTTTTTGTGTTCCACAGTCTGTTTCTAACATCTTCTTTTGTGATTGCAGCAGAGTTTGTGAGACTGGCAGACTTGCCATTACTGGAGGATCTGGTGTTTGTGGGCAATCCACTGGAAGAGAAATACTCTGCCGATCAGCAGAGCAGCTGGGTCGAGGAAGCAACCAAACGAGTGCCCAGGCTGAAAAAACTAGATGGTGAGCTTTAAGCAGCAGCTGGGTGACATTTATTATTCAAGATCTTTTGCTTAGTGTAATGAGAACACTAGGGTATTGGCTCAGCACCTCAAAAGCACAACTGTGAGATCTGGAGGAGGGATGGCAACCAACTCAATGAGCAGCATTCTTTATTTTTCCTTTCAATGCTTACTCTACTGTGTGTTCACCTTTGCACATGCTAAATTGTTCAGCCATAGCCTCAACTTCTTCTGAGAGTGGATTTTTGAGTGTTTGAAAGAGGGTGAGTGCTATGGAGCTCCTCTGAATTGGCTTCAACCTTCAAAGTGACTTCATTTACAACAAAAGCTGTTTCAAATTAGACCTGTCACTTTGTATCACTACTGCTTCAGAGAAGGTCTTGCTCTGATGTGCTGAACTAGTAGCCAGTCAAAGTACTCATAAGAGCATAGCTTAGAGGTGAACTGAAATGTGTTTTGATTTTTTGATAGACAATATTTTAAGATTTTAAATCTCTTGTGGAATTCACATGTTGACTTAATGATGAGACCCCAATAATATAAATGGATTTATCTCCTAACACCCATGTTCAGGATTGTGGGTTTTCCCACAAGAGATGGTGAGAGGGAAAACACCTAGATCATAGCAACGCGGTATGTTCTTTACCTTGATTCTAGGGCTAGGGATGTCATCAGCTCTTTCAGGGGAAACACAGAATTCCAAGTTCTTGTCCTGGCAGGTAATAAAAGGGGAAATGATTTTCAAATATTGTGTTTTGTTTTTAAACTTATTTAATATGTTATGTTAATGGCTGATTATCATAAATCTTTCTGGTATTTATTTAAAAAGCAGCTCACTTCTCCTTTAAGGCAAATCTAAAGAGTTTCTCTGTTTGAATGGCTTCTAAAGGATGAAGGGTTGATTGAGTAATTAGTGGATAGAATGAGGGAAAAGTCAGCAGTATGGGTAGCAGCTGGGAGGTGAGTAGTTGGGAGAAAGCAGCAGTAGGAGAGGCAGGCAAGTGGGTGAAGAATAGAGTATCAGTGTAGGGAGCAAAGGATGAGAAGTCAGAGCCTGAATTATTGAAGAGGTGGGAGGAAAGAGGACACTGAGACATGGCTAGAGAGAAATGTTGATATGAAGGATGGGCTGGAGCAACGGGTGCTGTGTGAGAAGAGTAGACAGCTGAATAGAGAAGCTGGTGTGAGGCATGTATTTGTATGATCAAAGGGGTAACCCTTGTTTACATAACGACACCAGTGCACTGTTAGAATGGCACACGCCAAGGTTCAAGAGTTAATCAGTGTTCCTCATACCTTGTCAGCACGAGATCATGTACCTCCAAGAAGGTGTGCAGCTCTCCTCTTGGGATGGTTGCATTGTGGTGTTTCAGCACAAACACTGTGCTTCTTCCAGTGACCCAGTCGGGCAGAACGCTGACCACTCATTATTGGTAGGCCATGCTCTAATATACTGTTATCCCTGCTACTCAAGAAATGGGAGCAACAGCATAGAAGAGAGCTCTTAAGCTAAGGCCTGGGGTGGTGAAGGGAGAACCAACAGTTAGAATCAGGAAGGGAGGGGGATAGGATACTCAGACACATGGGAAGCTTGATTTGTTGTCTTCAGTTAAAAAGCAGTGGCAAAAGGCTGTTTTGCTGGTGGCAGCTTAAACTTGTTCTTGCTTCTCCTCTGCACTCCTAGTTGACTTAGCATTAGTGGGCCCTGCATCAGTGATTCTTAGCAGACCTTTTCTCTCTCTATTTTAGGTGTCCCAGTTATTAAACAAGAAGAAGGTGAAGAAGGAGAAAACTAACAACTCTTTCTTGTGTGGTATTATATTATTTAAGTTTCTTCAGAGCAATTCAGCACACAAAGCTTTTGTATAAATGTTTGTTTCAAAGAAAATCTTTGGGCAATTTTTAAAAACTAACTTATCTCCATACTCTCCTTTCCTCACCCAAAGAGTTAATTACCAAAACATGGGGACAACTAACTTTGTACATTTCATGTGCTCTTCTGTGTGGACTATTGAAAGTGAGATTGTCTGTCTGATTAATTTAATGAGAGACCTTAACTAAAACTACATACTGATTAGTGATGCTTGTAGATCTGTCTTTCTGGTTATGATAGAACAGATTTTCTTGTTAACTATCTGTGCAGGTAAACTTTTTTTTTTTTTTTTAATAATCATTTGAAACATGGAGACCAGAACAACAGTGTTTTGTTTTACAGACTCTTTGCAGGCTAGGCTTTTTGTTGTTTTTTAATACTGTCACAGGTAGAAACAGTTACTAACTGTAACTGGTTCTTCGAGACGTGATGCAGATGTATGTGCACACCCAGCGCGGCGCCTTTTGCCTAGCAGTACCTGTAGAGGGGCAGCACTCACGCCTTGTGGCTGTGGGCCCTCTCCTGGCTATTGTGAGGCGGAGCCACCCCGACCCCCCTCAGTTCCTTTGCACCAAGAGCCTATGAGAGGAGACTCCGATACAGAGGGACTAGAGGATACGTTGTAGAATACACATCTGCATCACATCTCGAAGAGCCACAGTTACAGTAAGTAACCATTAAGTGGATGCAGACATGTATTCTGCTCTGGTGACTTCTAAGCAAGCACCCCAATCTGGAAGTGGGGCTTGGAGTCTACTGCAGTAGGAATTGTTTTTAAATCTTCCGCCCTTCTGAGGCCTTTGTTCCATTTGGAAGATACAGTAGTAGCATAATGGTCCATACATGTATGTGTGGACAACCACGTGGCCACCCTGCAAATGTCCACTATGGAAATGTCACTGTGGAATGCTATGGACATCACTTGCACCCTCATGGAGTGAGCCCGTATCCACGGAGGAGGTGTAGCCGAAGCTATCTCATACTCAGTCTTGATACAGGATGTTATCCAGCTAGAGATGGTCTGTGTAGAGACCACTTGCCCCTTCATGAAGGCTGCATGTGACATGAACAGGCCAGGCGAAGCATGGACCAGTAGTCCTGTCAAGATAAAAGGCTAGACATTGCCTGACATCCAGAGTATGGAGACGCAGTTCTTCTGGGGAAGAGTGCGACTTAGGGAAAAATACAGACAGTGAGAAGGAACTGAGGCGGCACCACCTCATATAGTCAGGGGAGGGGCCACAGCCACAAGGCGCATGCACGGCCCCTCTACAAGTACTGCTAGGCAGAAGTGTCTGGTCGAGCATGCTAGGCACACACACACCGAAGTGGAATATACATCTGCATCTACTCGAAGAAGAATCACTACCCCGCAACTCTTCAAGAACATGAGGCTGTCTTTTCTTCCCTTTAGAGCTCTGCCAGTTATCTGTAGCTCAGTAGGCCCAGTAGTTGTCATGGGCTCATGTTAGAAAAGGCAGTGAATGGTCTAATGAGCTCCTGTCATTAGCAGGGGACCTATAACTGATCATCTTGAACTGCGCTGGAACTCAAAACTTCATGACTGAGAAGGCCATGACTGTCTTTTGATATATTTATTTGTTTTTAAATGAAGCAATGGAAACTCTTTGCATAGTTTTTGGTGGAATTTAAGTACTTATTGGCTTTTTCTTTACATTGTTATAAGAAATTAGGCACTTTAGATTTGAATACATAGACTTTTACTAGCCAATAGCTGGCTTGTGGTACTAGCCTGAGCATGACTTTCTTTTTAGCTGACTGATTAATGTAGTCCTTCACAGCTCTGGAATATTCTACTAAACTAAGGAGGTTGATAGCTGTTCAGAAACAAACAAATGTACAAAAGACCTGGACTTGAGGGTATTTTTATAAGCTTTGATTTCAGGGTATTCATTTGTTTCTAAAGCACAGATGTGGGCCGCCGACTGAAAGGTTTAGGTAGCTGCTGGGGAAAGGACAGAAGAGATTAGAAGTAGGAACTGGAAAATAAATATTGATAAAGAGCTAAATTGCTTTGCCACATGGTGACATCTTAGTGAAGTCCCCAGATGTGACAAGTAAATATTTTTTTTAACGAAATGCATGAAATTATTAGAGAAAGCACCACTGACCCCTAGAAAGTGGATAAAATGACCTAAACAGGCCTTTTATCAGCTCAAATTGCTAAAGTTCTGGGTTTACTTTCCTATTCCTGGTACTAATTCAGTTTAATCAAATAAAATGGCAGCAATGAGCATATTGCTGACTGAGGAGCAGAATGAGTGTGGGAGAGAAGCAGAACCTCACTCGTAATTTGTTTTGTGTTCCTAAAGCTGAAGCTGTGGTTGGGTTTTTGGAATCCACGGTGAAAGATAGGAAAGCGATGATGCAGTTGGCCCCAGGCAACAGCAGTATTCAGCTCCTGTTATGATAGACAGTACCATTTACTTTCCCCCAGTCTAACTTTGGTAGAATTCCAGCTCTGACAATCAATTTCTAAGCGTCCAGTGTCAAGTAGACTACAGGCAAAGCAATTCAATGCTATTAACTTCTTTTTAGCTACTCTGTACATTCCCACAGGAATATCTATGCCATATATGCCCAGTAATTGCAGGTAAGACTCAAATCTAATTTTAGGGTCTTTTCTTCCTTTTTAATGAACAGATGCAGAGAGTCCTCTGCCTTTGACATTCTTCACCTAAGATAAAACTTTTCCAGAAAGCCTGATGTGCTGCCTTGAATGCAGTCTGACTCTATTCTCAGTGGTCCTGTTGGTCATCTTACAGACAACTTGCCATTCAAAAGTAATTTTCTAGGATCGCAGTCTCTACTGGTGATCAGGACAAGACAGCACTGGCCATAGACATTACCGTTGGAAGATGGGCGAAGTTGGGAACTTTGTAGACAGCTAACTGTTGTTACCAGGCTTGTCATTTTGGTCCCTTTCAGCACTAAATTCATTAAGAACTAGTAATTAACAATTCTTTGGACAGGGGGTGGCTTTACACATTATCATCAACATAGGGTTTAAAAATATACTCAGCCTCTGCTGCAGTCAACTCTTGTGTACAAGAACAGTAGGCTAGATTTGTGCCCTTGAATACTGTAGTTAAAATATTAGCATTTCTTGCTGCAAGCCAAAGCCTGGGTGAGTATGAAACCTGACTTCTAAATACTTTTAGCAAGTAGGAACAGTCCTCTTCACATATATTACAAACTCCTAGGGAGGGTTGAGGAGGATTTTCCAAGTAATCTCTTAAGGAAAGCATCAGTCAGTGGGAACCTACTTTAAAATTGACAGTTTTCAGTGTAGTAGCCGTGTTAGTTACTGTGTCAGCAAAAAGAAAATAAGAAAAGGAATACTTGTGACACCTTAGAGACTAACAAATTTTATTTCAGCATAAGCTTTCATGGACTACAGCCCCCCAACCTGAAGCAAATACTCACCAGCAACCACACACCACACAACAAAAACACTAACCCAGGCACCTATCCTTGCAACAAAGCCCGATGCCAACTCTGTCCACATATCTATTCAAGTGACACCATCATAGGACCTAATCACATCAGCCACACCATCAGGGGATCGTTCACCTGCACACCTACCAATGTGATATATGCCATCATGTGCCAGCACTGCCCCTCTGCCATGTACATTGGCCAAACCGGACAGTCTCTACGCAAAAGAATAAATGGACACAAATCTGACATCAGGAATCATCACATTCAAAAGCCAGTAGGTGAACACGTCAACCTCTCTAATCACTCAGTGACAGACTTAAAGGTGGCAATTTTGCAACAGAAAAACTTCAAAAACAGACTCCAACGAGAAGCTGCTGAACTAGAATTAATATGCAAACTAGATACCATTACCTTAGGTTTGAATAGAGACTGGGAATGGCTCGGTCATTACGGTAATTGAATCTATTTCCCCTAGTTTAATATCCTAGTTAAATACCCTTAACACCTTTGTGTCAACTGTCCGTAATGGGCCATGTTGATTATCACTTCAAAAGTTTCTTTCCCCTGCTGATAATAGTTCCGTTCAATTAATTAGCCTTTTACAGTTGGTATGGTTACTTCCACCTTTTCATGTGTCTCTGAATGTATAAATATCCTCCTACTGTATGTTCCATTCTATGCATCCGACGAAGCGGACTGTAGTCCACGAAAGCTTATGCTGAAATAAATTTGTTAGTCTTTAAGGTGCCACAAGTATTCCTTTTCTTATTTTCTTTTTACTTTAAAATTGATTCACTCCTAGTTGCTGAAAGGAATTCCTTTCAAAAGTCTTGGTGTACAGGTTTCCTAAAGTAACACATTCTTGCACATGTGTAACTTCAGTGCTAATAGTATGAGGTGGTTAACTGTAGTTTCTGTAATTCCTTTAGAGTGCTGCACAGCACTTCCAGTTTGGGTTGTTTGCTGCAGAGGCATGACCAGAGCACAGCTAGCAACAGTGACTCGTCAGTGAAGTATTCCCTCAGGCACACTGAGCTTTGAGGCTTCCTCTGGTGTATTCATGTAATGCTATTGTCCTCTGCTTTCCTTCTCCTTCTACCAATAGTGCATTCTCTGGCAATAGGTGTGAAGGAGGGGAAAATAGCAACTCCAAACAGTTGACAATAGTTCTAATACATATTTGAGAAGAATATGCTATCATGTAGCCTGTGAGTATGGCCATCCTCAGAACAGTGGGCACAGAAGTAGCCATTTGGCTTTGTCATTTTAGTTAAGAATTCACCAATGGCATTAAACTAGCTATAGCCTCTTAACTTCCTTTTTTGTGGATGAAGGGCAGGTATGAAAAACACTTTCCAGTGCTACCCAGAGTCCTGCTGGTTGATTTATCGCCATGTAGAGTCATTATAGTATACAAGTACACAGGCAGAATTTCCCAAGGCAGCGGCAACATTTGAGAAAGACAAGAAACCCAAACAGGAGTGGGGATTAGCACAAAACAGCGATACATTGAAAAGATTTGTGGTATAATCCAGCGTGATGCTTACAGAACAAAGTGCAATTCCTGCCACCTCTGTCTTAAACATTAACAGTATCTGTACAGCAAAGTCCAGGAGCAGCTCTTACAACCATTAAGGAATTGATAGAATTGTGCTGGCCTTTTTGTGCTGCTGCTTGTGAATACAATGAAAATTCACTGTTGCTGGGGTTGGGCATCCAATCTCATTGATTTAAAGTACATTTTGTAACACAAAATGTATCCTGTAATAAATGTGAAATGGTAATTTAGCTGGAGTGGGGACAGGAGGGGGATTAACATCCTTTCTGACAAGACAAGAACTGAAATGTCAGACTTATTTGAGAATGTTTGCTAAGGAACACACCGAATAGGTTTCCTTTACTGTCAGCTGAAAAAGTGTTTACCAAAATCTGATTTTTTTTCCCTAACAGTTGGCAGGAAAGCCCAGCTAAAGTCTTGCCTTGCCTATTGGATTATGGTTACTCTTATGAACAAATCAAAAGCAGCACATTCACCAAACTTTACTTTTGTAAAATAAAGTGAAGGGGGTTGATTTTTTTTTTTTAAAAAGAAGATTTGCACTTTAAAAATTATGCACTGGATGTTGGTGGAAAGTACTTGCAGTATGGCAGATATGTAGCCGTAAGGAGTAGGGCCTACCAGTTAGGAGCCTAAGTACCTTTCAGGATCTGGGCCAAGCAGAGCAGGTTGTTGAAAGGATTTACTTACTCTCTGATCTTCCATGTCTCACCACATCCGTTATACCTAGCACCTAGTGATTTGATCATGGGTAAAAGGAGCACCCATGTAAAATTCTCAAGCCATGTGGAATCCTGCTCTCTCCCACTGCAAACATAGTGGAGGTCTCTCCCCACACCGCCCTCCTTTTTTTCTTCTTATAGAAATTTGCTACATTAAACCGGAGTGTCAGTAAATGGATGGGTGTTTCCATGCTTACCAACATATTGTCAGTCTCCAAGCAGCCAATGCATTCAGTGATTACACTGAAAACTGTTGCTAGAATGTGAGAAGGGAATTTAATGCCAGCAGTGCTCAGTCTGTGTCTCACTCAGGTGACACGAGGGGTACTTGTGATTAGCCCAAGCTGCTGCACATGCCAGCATAGCCACACTGCTATTTTTAGCATGCTAGCGTGAACTAAGATAGCACCGCTGTGTGGTTGCACTGGGAAGCATGCACTCAGCTGCAGTGCAGACATATGAGACGTCTCCACTTCTAGAACACACTCCAAGGGGGAGAGCAGTTTTAACACCTAGTTTGTTGGTAATCTTTTATATACAAGTAATTTTGTAGCATGACCAAATTGTTAAACTTGCTGTGTATTAAGTTATTTAGGCCTAAATTCTAAATGTTACTTTGTGAATTGTGTTTATAAATAGTAATAAATGTTATTTTATAAAGAAAATGTACCTCGCTTTTGTGTGTGATAATGAGCAATAGTTGGTTTAAGGACAATGTATAGAACCTTATATCTTATCTTCCATTTTTGCTCACATCCCTGTCCTAGCTTTACAGCCTAAGGCTTTAGTGAAATGGTCTTAACTCTTAATCCTCCTTATCCCTTTACCTTTTGTAATAGAAAATGTGACTTTGGCACAATCCCACTAACCCATCACCACTTCCCCTCTCACAGAAAAATCCTCCGTTTAATATTCTGAAAAGATTGTAAAATGGTCTGTAAAACTTTCAGAGCTTTGGTTTATTTCTTTAAGTTTATACTGCCTTAGTGGCTCTTGCAAAGCCAAACTTCATACTCATCCCTTACCTCAAATTTCCTTCTAAGGTCTTGTCTACATTAGAAAAGGTTTGCTAGAATAGCTATGGCAATAAATTGTCCTACTGAGGACACAGCTTATACCAGTTCCCTGAATGAACTAACCTCTACTATCAAAAGCATGTTTTTGCCAGTATAACGCCTCCTAAACTCTGGGTGTTTATGGTATAAAAATGTCACTAACCAGCATTACTAGATTGACAACATTTTTAAGCTCAGCCCTGGCCTTAGTAACCAGCCTAAGTATGGAAAAATACACAAATTAGGTGGAGAAGAGTGGGAAGGGTTGATTTAACCAGTTGCTTCCTTTTCTTAAAGGAAGCGGGTCCCATTTTGAGATTTCAAAATTTGATCTCTGACCCTTTGTAATGGTCCAAGCTTAGCTAAATAAAAAATCTGCATGGTTTAACCATTTCAGGGCTACAGTCTACTTTTCAAGGCCAAAACTGGGTCTAATTTTGACAAATGTCCCTCAGACTTTGACTGCATTGTTTAAAATGCCACACTGTTTAAGTAAGCACTTTGTTTTGGGATCAATAGCAATTCTGCTCCCTCTAACACAACAGTTAATACCGCGTGTGCTTCTTTAACTGCTGCCCTTGATTAGAAGCTTCCCTCATTTAGACCCCATTGACATTGGCGCTGTAGAACCATGTTTAAGCTCTATTGTAGATAAACCTTCTAACACAGCTTGGCCATCTGCCATGGAATAAAGGTTTAAGTAGCTACACATTTACCATACGAGCTACAGGGGAAAGTAATTTAAGATTAACTGTGTGAGGCACCCTTGTTTACTCAGTTTATTTATTTATTAGCATGCCAGCCAGACATTGACTGTATAACATTTTAGTGATGCACCTGTTTTGGTGACTGTTGATTTTAAATAGAATCCAGGCACTTAGATGCAATGACAATGAGCACTATATAAACACCTAACTACAATAACTAAAGACTTTTTTTTAAGCCACAGGAATAATATTTATGAGGCATCACAGCTAAAATGATACCAGCTACAGGCAAAGCTGTGCTGGTTAATCAAGTAAACAAGATCAAAGTCCTTCTAAGAGACATAATCATGTAATTTCCGGATAAAAGAACACGTGTTTATTTCCAAGTGGTTATTTGCCAAAATGGAAGAGTTAAAAAACAACAAACCCAAACCTGACACTAATGTAAACAAGCAAATTATGGAGCAATATGTAGTTTGCAGCTGGAATAATTGGGTATTTCTGCATCCTGGGCACTCAAGCATCAAACATGGGAGATGTGTTACTGCTAGCTCTAGGACTGCTGCAGGAAGTTATTCTAGCATGTTTTTTCCAATTCTACCAATTTACTGGTCTTTCCTGGATTTCACACTTCGGGCACCTGTCACTGAAATGAAGTCAAGCCCCCACCATTTTGTCTCCCCTAGCACTGGGCACATAGCTGTAGTTTTAGGTGCTTGTAATAACAGAAGTAGAATCCTATAACTTATTTACATCTTGGGAGTTGACTTGGAACCACTTTTCATGGGCTACTGTAACTGTGCACTAGGCTTTCTAATTTGCATACATAAACGGAAAGCCTGTAATTTAGAACACCAGAATTGGCATCTCTGAAAAGGGTGGGAAAGAACAGCATGCTCCTAGGACCAGTGCTGTGTTAACCAGACAGAGAATCTGAAACCAATTTGGTCCTTCTCATGCTGGGAGGGTGTTCAGTCTGTCCTGAAGAACAGCATTTTGAATTGAAGTGCAACCCTTCTGGCTGCTTCAGGAGCAGTACTGTAGATAAAATTCTCACGGTTAATTGCTTTCCTGGATGTGATGAAGTTGCTGCAGGTCAATATGTTGTCTTGGGAAAAAGATGTATAGAGAAAAATGGAGACAAGCTCTTGAGGATTCCTTGGGGTGACTGGGACTGGCAAGAGCTAATGTGCATTTCTGGATCACTGATCATACAAGGCAAAGGAGACTGGTAACATGAACCAGAACTGTTGTCTTTGTGTTACATGGACCACATTTAAGGATGCTTAAGACACCATAACAGCTGAGATACAGCCCTTTCCACCTTCTATCTCAAAATACTCAACCAAAACAACAGAAACTTCATCTGTAAAACTTATTTTTAAACCTTATTTAATAAAAGGTCTAAAAAGATACAGAGGGACATTAAGTAAATAAGTTACATGGGTACATTACAATCACATCAGCAAGATTTCCTTTAGTGTATTAATATTTTATAAAAAGAGCACAAAAAATAAATTCAGTCTGGTCTATCACAACTGTACAGCAAAAAAAAAGGTAAATATTTTATATAGATATGTACACTATTTTAATATGTAACAGTCTTTTTAAAAAGGTGCCCTAAGCAGCAAACACACAAAAAGGCAGTGTCTGCTCATTTGTTAAAAGTAATATACTTTTTATAATAAAGCATTTATACAGTAATTACAAAGGCTGAGACTGTTCCTGTACAGTACATCACCAAATGTAAAACAGAACAAAAAAGGGTAAAACACACAGAAAAACCTATTTGTATCAAATCTAAGCTACAAAGGAAAAATAATACACTTGAGAAGCTGGAGAACATAGAAAGATGATGTTTTTAAAAATATGCAATTACATTTTATAAAAATATATGCCTTCTCCCAAACTTAAGGAGCTGGGATTTTCCAGGCTCAGCTGTTGATAGACCCCCGTTCCAAAAAGATTTTTTTTTTTTTTTGGTTTGACAGCTGGGGATTAGAATTTTGTATTTCTCCCAACAACTGACACCGGGAAGAATGTGGGTGAATGAAGCAGCTGAACCCAAATGGAAAATTTACAAAAAACACACTACTCACGCAAAACAAACCTGGCAGTATAGACACTGCTTGCTAATCTCTGAGAAACTTAATAAACTTCAAAAGTGTACATTGGAAGATAATACAGGAGAATACAGTTTGTGTGGGCATGTTAGGGAAAAGAGTGCATGGGAAAACATTTAGCTTTTAACTGACAGCAGTAATCAGTAAATTATAGAGGTTTGCTTAGAAGACACTATCACGGGGCTAGAACATTGTCATAATATCAGGTTCTCGTTATAGACAAATACTGAAAGGAGACGAAGATATTTATGGACAAATCTCCACAACATTTATTTTAAAAGCAGGAGACTTTTATATCATGATTTTCTAGATCAGTGACTGGTAGCATGGGTACACCAGGTAGCAGGCAACGACATTTGTAAAAAGGTGCATTCTGTGCAGCTTAGGAAACACTTGTTTTTGTGTCTCAGACATTTTTATTCTTAATCTTAGTGTACTATAAAAGCTTCATCCAATTAAATTATTGAAGTCAATAAATAAAAGATCAGCCACCCAGAAATCTGGTTAGCTAACTAATTTCATATTTCAATATCATCATAGGGATGAACAGATATTTTTAACAGAGACTTTAGGTTCAGATTTCAAAGTTACCCTTTACCTGCTGTCAAATAGCTGTATTTCTACTAGTCTCTAGCTATCAAAATGCCATGCTAGTAAACATATTTACCCCTGCATAGCCATTCAAAACACTATATGCCATTGTAGGCTTTTTCATTTGTTATTTTGTAGCATCTTGGTAGACTTGAGATACATTTACCTCAGAGACAAATTCTCTCAGATCCGTTTTAACTGTTCAGTCCAGCCTGAAATAACTGTGCTGAATAAATAAAAATGTGGAATTGCAGCTAAATTGCAACATACCAGAGCTACAGTAGATTTACATCTCTCCTTATATAACTACAGATATAGAAACAACCACACTGCTACAAAACTGAAATGCTGTCCCTATGCAGATCACACCAGACAGCAGGTGTAATACTGAGTGCTTATAAAGCCAGGAATAGTACAGGAGGGCAAAAGAGAAGATTTCCCACACGCACCTTGTCAGCACATTTCAATGGCATCCAGTGTCGTAAATTCAAATGGGTAATGTTTAAAATATGGCCAAATGGCAAGTAGGTTTACATTCTCACTTGACCTCCAACAGTGAACAGGCTAGTACACTATGTTTACACATGCAGAACTGCAATCTACAAGGGGATTTTGTTTAAACATTGCATTTGTTCCCATAGAAAAACCTCTCTCTGTTAAGCAACCCCCACCAAATGTACTAACGCTACCTATTCCACCTCCACACACACTGAATTAGAACAGACTGTCAAGCTGCAAAAGATTAGGAGAGAAGAAATCTGCATGGATGAAAAAACCACCAATGCTTGATTCATGAATATCTAATAAATCCACTAATTTTGTGCATTTATTAAAAAACAAAAACAAAAAAACACCTTTCTACAGAGCAAAATCAATCAGCGCCCATGTCTATCTAGATGGATGTCCCCTGGGATAAGAGAAAGAGGTAAATAAGTTCTAAGTAAGGAGCTAGTCTACTGGCTCCTAGAAGTAGATAGTATCAGTGCAAGAACTTGCTATTAATCCCATAAGGAAGACTAAGTCAATGCATAGAGCAATTGCATGATCTTGTTGTTTCACCCTGTACTCCTCACCCCTTCCCCTCCCGACTGACCGCTACCATCATTTGCCATGTATATAGCTACAACTAGACTGTAGGTTCTTCATGGCAGTGACTAGACTTTATTTGTTCTTTAAAGCATCAAGCACACTTTGGGAGCACTTTAAAAATACTAAATCATTTTACTCAGTGCATAATCATGGAAGGAGAGTAAGAGACAAAGAACTGTATTTAACTTCTGTTCAGAAAGGGAGGACAGGCATTTTTTGGGCACATTAGATGGTGTCCCCCAAAATCCCTGTCCTATATGGAGGATTTTCCACAGCAGAGCAGATTAACAATTCATCTAGTTTGGCATCTTTACCTAGCTTCAGGGGAAGATAAAGAACCATTCAACTAGCTAACTCTGCACTATTCTCACTGGGAAAGCAAAATAAACTTTATTTTCTGACCCATACAATTTAATTAGCCGTATCTTAGTTTTCCTAGCTAAGAATTCTAGAGGTTTTGATATCATATAGCCCTTTCTGAAATCCTGCCAGGGTATCTGATGCCATAATTTCCAGAGTGGCTACATGCTGTAGTATTTCTTTGTATTTGTTCTAATTGCACTGCCCTTGAATTTAAGGGACTGCCCCCTTGTTCCATTATTATGGAATAAAGGAGAGAGACTAATAAGTTTTCCCTTATAACTTTCATAATTTTCAATACCTCAATCAAGCCTCCTCTCCAACACAATGATCCTAGTGACTGCTCATTCTCTCAGCCCATATAAGTCCAGCTGTATCTCCACTTATCTTTGTTGCTTATTTCTGGGCCTTTTTGATCTCCACTTTATAACAGGACAGAGTACTCCAGGTGTTCAATATGATGGTATAATATGTTCTGCATTATTTTCAATCCCTTTTAAAAAGCACCTAATGCTCCTATTTGCTTTTTAAACTGCTGCATTGCTCTATAATTCCCGGAGTCTGACACTTATTAGTGACTTTCCAATCTTATGGAAAGAACTGCCATTTTAAGGCTTAACTGCATTTTAACCTTCTATTAGAATTTACGTCCAACCCTGAAAATGGATCATTAGCAGATGTGAAGAATTCAGAAGTGACTTCTTTTGAGAAGAACAGAATACACAGCTACTTGACTTTTTGCTCTCCTTGACACAGCACTCCAAATATTCAGTTATTTACAGTGCTGCTGGGACAGCACACAGCATGCAGAGTGTGCCCAATTTTAAAATGAAAATATTATTAATAATTAATATTTAAACTCTTAAGATTTGCTGCATGAGCTTTTCTTGTGAAAATTATTTGCTATTGATTCTCTGCAGTTTGCGAATGAATAATTAATAGCAGGTGATAGGCCATCTGCTTCCACATTCCAGTTCAGACCAGTTCACACAGTGGCAAATGGATTTTATATGATCGTACACGGAGATCTGGATTCTGGACTGGAAGCCAGCTTTTTGATCCCCAAACTGGCATGCCCAGGCTAGTTACAGAAGCTAAATATGCGGGTGAAAGGAGAGGGGCATTTCTGGTCAGTTAAAATTATTAACATTTAAAAAAACAGTAGCCAGTTAACAATATTTTATTTTTACTAGAAAGGAAGAATCCTTCCTAACTAAGGAAAAGGAGCTGTGCAAAGATGAACAGCTTAAAGAGTAGGGTACCAAATATATGGCTTGAGGACTTAATTAGGCAGTGAAACAACTGTAGCGTCCAAAACAGGAGGTGGTCCCAAGGTCTGTGGAGGAGGCTCTGGTGCCATGGAGCAAAAGAGCCAGGCCAGGCACGTGACAGGCTGGAATCTGACCTATATTAAGTTGTAGCTGAACAAGCACAAAAGCATTCTACCTGAAACTTATCCAGCAGTTTGGAAAGCCCATTGCAAGTCAGCCAGATCAGGGACAGCCTGCTGTCATCCACTGGAACTAGCCAAGCAGCACTGCTCAGGAATGCACAGGCAATTAACTTATCTGACCACCAGATGCCACTACAGAACTGCACATCGATCTGATGTGCATTTCACTGGCACCAGAAAACTGGCAATTCACTGCCACATTTAACCATTTTATTACTAACTACTGCTCTTTGCTCATGCAGTTAAGTGCCACATAAATATCAGCACATGATGTTCCTCCGGAGGTGGGAGTGAGAATTGGCTGCCTGCATGTACAAATGGCTTTACAGTACTACGGATGCTTCACTGCAGGGTGTTGTTGCCACTAAATCCAATTTGCCTCTTCAGTTATTCTAACTGGCTTCTGCCAATCTCCCCATTTCTTCTTTCTATACTTATAATGAAGGGCAGAGCCGTGAAAGGAGCCAGTTACTCTCTTTTGCAATGGATGCAGCACAAAGAAACAACTGGATTCTTTATAGAGACAAGGTGGGTAAGGTGCTATCTTGTATTGGACCAACTTCTGTCGGTGAGAGAGACAAGCTTTTGACCCGCACGGAGCTCATCAGAAAAAGAAGAGCTCTGTATGGCTCGAAAGCAGTGGTGCAAGTAAAAATCATTTCTTGCCGGTACTGCACTCATGGGAGGGACAGAAGGGGAGGCACGTGACCTCCCTAAGTGACTCCTCCCCACCCCCAGCCCAGGGCCCCCACGCTCTCCCCGTCCCCTCTGCCACTCCCCTTTGTATATACAAACATCAACATGCTTAACTACTCACTTTCCACCCAAATATGTAGGATTCAGTCTGTTTATATGGAATATGGGAGTTGGGTGAGGAGCCATTTCAGCCTATGTATGACTTATTAAAAGACAAAATTTAACTGCTTTATGGTACCCAAACATTGCATTTTAATGGGGGATTCAACTTCCTTTATAGGCACAGACTCCTGAAACTTTTACCAGCCCACAAATTGGTCCATAGTCATGCAAATAGTCCCACTGTCTTCAATGGGATTGATCAAATGATTAAGGGTTTACAGGATTAGGTTCCAAGTTTGTAAATTGTGCTGGATGAAACTGACAATGCCTGAGCTGTCAGAGCAGAAGGAGCTTCATTCAAATAAAGGTGGGCAAATGTGTGATAAGTCTTAGCTTCATTGCTAAGAGGAGGAACGTATTTTCAGCAAAGTTCTTGGCAGATTCCTGAGGCAGCTGGCTGGTTTAAGGCTGTCAGTGTCCGGCATTATAATCTTCACTTATAGTTCCCTCACCCACAAAGCTGGAAAATGAGTCATTTGTTTTCTTTGTTTTGCTACTCCAGTTCCAGTTAACAAAATGCATGTTAGACTAGTTTGGCTGCAAAGAAGAATTCTAGGTACACTGGGGACAACACCTGATTCCCATCAGGCTGCAGAACTGGGCTGATGTCAGAATCCAAACAACCACTGGTCAGTGCAAGCAGAGGCATTCCTCTAATGATTTGGACTTAATGTGATGCAGTATGGATGTCATGGATAATTTAGACCAATGGAGAGGAACAGAATCAAAAACACTGTTTAAAACACCTTTTGTCCCCCCACCCCTCCCCTCTTGAGGACTCCTGACCAACGTAACAGCACAATACATATGCTAACAAACTTAAACAAAGCATTTGTTTAAGTTTGTTAGCATATGTATTGTGCTGTTAAAGCCATATAAAGAATGAATGTCCTCCCTAGCCATGTTCTGCTCCTTTAAGGAGCAGCATGAAGCTCCCCCTGGAGGGGGAGTCTTTCCCCAAGTCTTTCCGGTACCCCGTACCCACTAAAAATCTCTTGCCGGTACTGCATACAGGAGGGCACAGCTCAACTTGCACCCCTGCTCGAAAGCTTGTCTCTCTCACCAGCAGAAGTTGGTCCAATACAAGATGGAACCTCGTCCACCTTGTCTAATATCCTGGGACCAACAAAGCTGCAACTACACTGGATTCTTTACAGTTTCATGAAATAAAGGTATGTGAACACTGTATATATGTACAGACAGATTCTGTGCAATTGTAGCATTCAGCCGACCTATTTTTGCTTTCTCTTAACACTTTGCTTTAATACCAGGCTTAGCTGCCTAGATGTTTGGCTAATGGGGCCATTTCAATGCCAGCTCTGCATGAAGAGTCTACATTTAACTGGTAAGGAGGCGATGATGGAATAGCCAAACATTCTGTGCTGTCCAATCACATCCAAGGAACGACTGGAAGGGGACACAGCTTCTTCAGTGTAACTCTTATAGGTGGCCATTTAAAGGGATGGGTAAAGGCCAATAGGGAAATGGGCATCCCCTTGCATAACGGCCCTTTGGGGAAGGGAGTAAAGAATCCTGAGGAAGAGACCCAAGTCCACCCTTCCCATCTCTGAGAGGTGTGCACAATGCAAAAACCGTGTCTTGGGTCAAGTCTCATTAACAACCTTGCTCCCTTTTGTAATGAGTTAAAGCCAGATGTGATCGTTAGAGGCTTTTCAAATTGCACTTCTGAGGGGGCAAATTCTTCTAAAAGTGACCCAATAACTACTTTGCTTCCTGTACACGATGTGGCCAGATCTTTAAGGTTCGTGGCTACTCTTATCTCACAGGATGCTATATGTCCACTACTGAACTCTTAATGGTACAGGAAATATCAGGCATCCCCTTGCTACAGAAAAATAGAAATCTCATCTCCGAGAGGGGTGGGGTGAGTTGTTCTTCATCCCTCCCCCTCACACTTCGGTCATACAGTGACCCAGGCTATGTCTCATATTTCCACAGAACTTGCAAAGAGCCTGGATAGCACTCGGAGAGGAAAGCAGGAAGGGCACTGACAGGAATTCGCTATGGAAGGAAATCACTACAAAACACCGGTGTCACAGTAACTAGATGCAGACAGTCTCAGGGCAGAGCATCTTTTTCTTGCTCAGATCTGGAAGCCTTTATACTCAAGAGTCTCGTTGCCATGATTCTTGGCAAGCACAAGGAGAAAGCCCTGACTCATCTGCAGGAGAACTAAATTCCGCTCCTGATGACATTGTTCGATTACGTACCTCAGGTGCCTTTATAAATAAAATAGAAATCTGACTTGTAAAAAAGAATATCCAAGTTCACACAAATCTCTTTATCCACTGATCTGGCTCAGTCTATACTGGCAGGGTGAGGTGCAGAATGTGGGATGAGGAAATGGCAGCAATGGACAGAGGCCTAGTATAACTCAGTCCAGATAAGGAAAGTGCAGGAATGGAGGCAAACACACCGAGAGAGAGGTGGGGTCCAGCCTTGCTACTCCCTCGACTTCCCCTGGGCGATGGCTAAATCTCCCCATCCTCATCCGAGCTGCCACAGCCACTGCTGTCACTGCTGCTGCTCCCCGCGTCACTGCTCTCCTCCCGCTGTGCTGCTGCCGCCGCCGCTGCCGCCTCCTCTTTCTCTCGCTGTTTCAATGCTGCTGCCTTCTTCTCCTGTTCCGCGTGGCTCTTCATGTGAGCACTGCGGCTTTTCACCTTGTAGAAGACCCTGAGGAAGAACACACACGTGAACCTGTTTGCTGCGTCTCCCCATACCGCCTCTTCCCTCCCTCGCCAAAGGGGCAGCTGCATCTCTGGTTTGAAGTCAGTAGACTACAGAGAAGGACCTGTATCACCACCAAGATGGGACTACTGCAACTACGACTGCTCACCCCCATTCCGTACGCAGCAGTGTGGTGCACTAGATGGGGCACTAACTTAGGACTCACGAGACCTAGGTTCTGTTTCTGGCAGACAATAATGTGCTGTATCGCTTTGGACCAGTCATTTCACCTCTCTAGGCCTTGGTTTTCCCTCCCACTCTTTACCTGCCATGTCCATTTAGATTCTAAGCTCTTGGAGGGAGGCTCCATCTCTCACTATGGATCTGTACACTGCTGAGCAATAAGGGCCCCCAGTTTTTTAGGCACTACTGTAATACAAATGAATAAGCAAGCAGACAAACAATGATTAGTGCCCCCTTTTTGCACCTCTCCCCCCAGGGTCAATGGTTTTCACCTTTTGCCCTTTGTGGTTTCCATTCTCTCTCTAGCCTCTTCCCTCCTGCAATAATTTCTCAATTTTAGTGGCACCAAATAGACTTGGACGCCATTAAGAGTCCCTTCCTGCTTCTCCCCTGTGAGCGTCCAGGCTAGAAATATAGCAGTGTGACTTCTCAAAGCTGTGCTATTTCATGGCCTAGGGGAGAGGTGTCCTGCCACTGCCAGCTAAGTGACCCCCACACCATATAAACCTGTCACCACCACCAATGATTGAATTAGACAAAGATGTCATTCCTTCTGGTTCTCCCCATCTCCTCACCATCCCGCTTCTATATTTAAAATGGTGAGGAACTCCTGGTATTATGAGGCTCGTTATTCTTCAGGATTAAGTAATTTAGACAGCAAACTGAACTTTCTTGGCTAGAGCCACAGAGGGAAAGTAATACACCTATGATACGCACAAGAGACGTGTGCAAATTTGATCAAACCATTTGTTCACCCCTTACCTGGCACCTGCTGCTATAGTAACGATAATGCCCTACATGCTTATAGTATTAGTCATCTGAAAAATGTGCTTTTCCCGCTATACAGGAATCTCTCAACACACCAGTGAAATGTAAACACTGCTGAGGTGGAACGTGCAACTGTTTAACAGTGCACAGCAACACTAAAGAATAAATGGGGGAGGGGGGTGCAGAATGTAATCATCCAAGTTGTAATCGGTTCAGGGCACTTGGGTTAGTATGCCTATGATTATGAAAACTACTATGAGACTGGCCCGGTGTGGTGGCGCGTGCCTGTAATCCCAGGTGCTTGGGAGGCTGCGGTTGGCGGATCGCTCAGGAGTTCTAGGCTGCTGTGCACTGTGTCAATCGGGTGTCCGGTGCTACTGACAGCTTGGCCAGCGGGTAGTTGGAGGACTGGCTAGAACAACGCATCTGATGTGTTGTGATCAGCGCTCTCTCTGTGAGGGCTGATGGACCGATGAGTGACAGTGACTATGAGACCTCTGACAACCTCAAGTCATTAAGGACTGACTGTTTTTAAGATCTAATCTGAAAGACAGCACCAGTGGTGGTAAACTGTTCATATTATTACCACCGTTTCCAACAATTTCTTGTATAATATCTCCACAAAAACTGCTTCTCAAGCTAATGTTCCTTTTGTACAACGTTCCTGTGATTGTCCTTGTAGATGCATTTACTCTTACCTGCCACATTTTTTACATGGAAACGTGTTCTCCTGGTTCTGAGCTTTACTGGTTGTGTCCGGTTTTGGCTTTGGTTTCCGTCTCCTCCTCTGTACTGGAGGAGGAGTCTTTTGAGACTTCACTGCTGCCTCTTTAGGCTTCCTTACAGCCCTATTGCTAGCTTCCCCTGGGGCATTAGACTCCTCGGTTCTTGAAATAAGGACCTCATTGACCTACATGGCAAAGAGACAGTCGTTAAAGCAAATTGAAAATGAGGCATCTCTGGAATAAAGGCTGCTGGCTGAACTTTCACCCCATAGTATTCCAATCCAAGCCATCCCTAATGAGAAACTCTCTCTGGTATTTCTAATGCCACTCGTCCTCCTCTCCGAGCACCAGTCCCAGAGAATTGTGTAGGATTTCATCACATTCCCACTCACCACCTCTCCCCGCCCATCAAATCGTATAGAACACCATCTGGATGCTGCTAATACGCAGAGTTATTCCAGTTCCAGCTCCTTCCACCAGGAAAAGCTAAAGCTGAAGATACTTTGTCTGGAACTGTCTATTTTTATTCAACGTTTTCCAAACTGTTAACCGGGGGGGTGGGAAGGACTGGTTGGGGGGGAAGCACATGCAGCTCAGTGCAACACTGACCACTTCGTTGGCTTGTAGTGTCTGTGTGGCCTTGGGAGGCACTATGCTCTTCCTGTCATCCAACTCTTCCTCCTCCTCAGCCACCTCCTCCACATGCGTATGTTCCTCACTGTAATTCTCCTTTCTGAGAGGAAGACCACGCACAAACCTATGGGAACTCTTCACAAGAAGAAATGGTAAAGGGACAGAGTTAGTATTTTCTTCTTTGACCTTCAGCTCTACGGCAGGTCGAAGTTATTATATGAAAAAGGATGGGAAGCTGGGCCTAGTGAACTTCAGCCTGACTTGTCTCTGCTGGTAAAGGCAGCAGGTGAGAGAGACTTAGGCCACGTCTACACTTACAAGCTTACAGTGGCGCAGCTGTACTGACGCAGCTATGCAGCTGTAAGAACGCTTGTGTAGCCGCGTTATGCTGACTGGCGAGAGCTCTCCTGTCAACACAATAAAACCAGCTCAATGAGTGGCGATAGCTATGTCAGCGGGAGAGCCTCTCTCATTGACATAGCGCTGTGCACACCAGCACTTATGCTGGCAAAACTTATGACGTTCAAGGGGATGTTTTTTCCCATACCCCCGAGCAACAAAAGTTTTGCTGACATAAGTGACAGTGTAGACATGGCCTTAGAAACACAAGAGTTTCTAATCAGACAATTACTTAAGGAATCTATGCAATAGTTAGGATCATATTTATTATTTCTTGTATATATGTAGCATCAGTAAAATTATAAAAAGTGAACTGTGATTCAGTCCATGAAGTTCGCATTTGGCACCAAAGCTAAAACCAGGAAAGGGGGTTGGGTGGTTACCTTGATATCAACCTCAGCTTCATCTTTCATAGTCTTCTCATTAGTAGCATCAATGTCCCCAAAGATTAAGGTCCCATTCCGACCAATTTTCACTTGTTTTTTGTATGTGTAGTAAAACTCTACACACTGGGCCACCGTCTTGGTTTTTATCTGGTGTTTAAAAAAAAAAAGGCAAACTCCTTTTAAAAGGTGTATTAATACTCTTTAAAAGGTGTAACTACATGTCACTTTACATTGTAATTTTCTTTTCCAACAATATCTATTATATGGAAATTGTTTTAAGTTCTTTACACTGTGTTACATTTCCCACAAACATTTTCTTTAGCCTCCACTGGAATTACTTAGGGCTAGATTCTTTACTCACACAGAGCAGCACTTTAGGCTGAATAATCCCACAAGTTTAAATGGGGCTACTTGCACAATACGGTACTAGTCAACACAAGGATGGCAGAACTGGCACGGGGGCCTGGTCTACACTAGGAAATTAGGTTGGTATAACTATGTCCCTCTGGAAGTTGAAAAATCTACACCCGAGTGACCATGGCCAGATTAAGGCAGGGGCTTTAAAGGCTGCAGCCCAGGGCCTCAGCTCAAGGGGGGCCCCGCAAAAATAAATCAATCCCAGGCAGCGATCTCCAACTCCAGGCTAAGGCCAATGGGAGCTACGGTTGCGAGGCTTGTGGGTGCAGGCAGTGCACAGAGACACTCTGTCCCCCTCCCCGCAGGGGTCACAGAGACGTGCTAGCAGCCAGCTGCTTCCAGGAGCAGTGTGGGGCCACAGCATGCAGGCAGCCTGCCTGAGCCCCGCTGCGCCACAGCTCAGGAGCTGCCTGTGATAAGTTTAATCACTCCAAGGAAATTGGGGGGTGGGCGGGGGGAATAAAAAAAACCCACAGCACCCAAGAGGGAATGCAGTATATTTTGTGTTGATGGTGTCACTGTCAGCACCAACTGCATCAGCTCAGGTCAACCCTTCCACAGTGCGTTAAGTAATTGGCATAGTAACTTACAAGTTTCTGGACCAGGAAAAAGTCTTTCTTGTAGACTGCAATGCCTTTGTTGAAAAGCTTCTTCTCATCAACTTTCCACCTGTCCGATCCTATAAGTAAAGAAGTTTAAACTGAAACCTATTTCATTTCAAGCTTTCATTCGTCTAGTTGTTTTTTCTTTATGTTTCCTTTAAATAAAACCAGCCCAAACTATATGCAGTTCATTATACATCTGAAGTGGTCTTAGTACAATAACACTCTTGCACCTCCAACAAGAAAACACACAATCCAGAATGTCCCTTAGCCCTCCCACATTCTTTCTTTATCCATACAGCCACAGTGGAATGTTCTTGGGTAGTGTCAAAGAGCCGTCGTACTTGTAATGTGAACAGACGTGTAATTTTTGTGCACTAGAGATGGAGCTATTGAGCTTCTCTCTATTCTCACCAGACCAAGGTCTCCCAGGGTTGCCTAGGGCTATCCTCGGCCACGAAATATATTATCTTGCAATTGGTTATATATTGAGTGAGGGTACAGACAGACAGCTGCATCCGACATTCCAGTTTTGCATCCATAGAGGAAACAATGAGATGCAGTAACCTGCTAGTGTCTGTACTCGCTAACATTCTACTGTAAGCAGCATAGGTTACTAGCGACTGGAAATGCTCCCACTAATGCTCTCTCTCTCAATTCCCTGCTATGAATTCATGCCACAGAGGTTGCAGTTCTGAGATTTGGACAGTCCTTCCATCACCCATAAGCCTCCCTTCTGTGATCGCTCTCTGTGAAGACATCTAGTCCCTTGACAAGTCTGTGGATGCAAGAGTGGCTGAGTGACTAATGGACTTGTGGTGCGTGCAGCACACTAGCCAATCTTAAGTGTCATGACAGCTGCAGGCAAGAATCCCTGCAATTCACCACTGCACTCATCCGGGCAAGGGATGATGTCTGATTCCTATAAAGCTTCCTGGGGGAAAAAAAAAAAAAAAAAGTATGACACTATATCAATAGTAAAAGAGCAGCAACCACCACCATCACCGGCTGGGCAAAAGGGTGAAGGAGGATCAGCATACCTGTGTAGTGATAGTCTGCCAGTGGGTGGTGTGGCGATCGCATTGGCCTCTTCAGCAGCAATTTGGTCAAAGTAGCCTAAGAGACAGTACAATAACAGAATTAGCTTCATGTAGGACACTAACTTATACAGGTATTACAACAAAGAACATCAGGCAATCCCCTTAGTATCATCCTCTACCAGCAGGTTAATCATATTAAAAGCTCTCTTTCCCACCCTATGCTCTAACATTTGGAACAGCGAAATGTGAGTCAAGACACCAGCATTCTGTTCTTGACTCTCTGGCACCTTGGGCAAGTGACCTCACTTCTCCATGCCTCCACTTTTCCATCTGCAAATTGGGTAAAATACTACTTGCCTACTCTAGCTTATAAAAGGTGTTGAGACACATCATTATTACTCCCACAGATGAAAGGCCCTATAGAAGTATTATCTTGTGTAGCGATGATCCCATGTAGCATGTGCTGTCTTATAAAGCCAGTTCCCACTGGCCTCCACTACTTTGCAGATCCAGGACACCAGTGAAATGAGTTTAGAAATCTCAGCTCACTTGAGTAAACAATATTCCAAAATAAAATGGAAGGATCACCTCAGCATAAGAAATTTATCTCAGACTATAAAGCCACTCAAAAGTAGCCACTTTTTATTTGCACTTAATAGTAGCCACTTTTTATTTGCACTTAAACTATAGCTACCATGTGTGCTGAAGTTAGAAAAGATTATGAAAGGCTGGTGCACTAAACAGCTACACTTTGCAATTTTACAGCATTTATCAAAGAAATCAGTGTTTTAAATGGTTACAACTGGTTACATAAATGGTTACAAACTGCTGCAAGGTAGGTAAGTATACCCATTTCACAGATAGGCAAAAAGAGGTTAAGTGACTTGCCTAGGGTCACAAAGAGAGTCAGTGACAGAGGCAAGAATTGAACCCAGGAGTCCTAACTCCCAATCCCATGCTGTAAAACCAGTAGACAATGCTCCCTCGCATGAGACTTGGCTTCCAATTTAGATGGCAAGTGAATTTAGTTTAGCAATCTCAGCCACTTGATCCCTCCAAGCTAAAAACAAAAACCACATACAGTCTGATGCAGTTCCACATTTTTAGCAGTCTCTGCTTAGGAGAGGCTGAAGACTGAAATAGCGAAGATGGTGCAGGTCAAAATAGAGGTGCATCAGCAGAGCTGTGTAGGGCCACGTTCGGAATAGCGACAGCAAGAGGTGATGAGCATTAGGATTCAGATATATTGGCAGAACTGTGTAGTGCTTTGCAAGCTTCCTTCTCTCAAATAAGTTTCTTGCTGGTGCAATCAGTCCTTGATTATATTAAAGTCTCTTCCCACAATCCCAAAAGATAGACAGAAGATTGAAGAGGACTCACCAGAATGTTTCCCTTTGCTTCATGTAAGACGTGCAGTGCCAGCTCCTGATTGGTACCAGCCCCAGGAAAAATACTTGAACAGGCAGCAGTTAGCAGATTTTCCACTATTACCAGGAAAGTGCCATCAAACCAAAAAAAGGGATGGGGTGGAAGAAGCAAAAGATCAAATTAAGAAATAGAAAAGTAGTTGCTATTTTTTCCTATATTCAATGAGTTTGGTTGGTGAGGGTCTCAGCATAGTTTTTGATGAGCTAGAGCCCACATATATCTTGGACAACAGTAGGATTTGCATTATTTTATCCTAATTGTCCCTTTCCAGTCAAAACTAGAGAAACCAGGAAAGAACATAAGATTGAATGATCACAGTACTTGAACTCCCTCTCACTCTAAGAAAGGATGGTGAATCCAGGTGATATTCGGATAAGATATAATAATGCAGGACTAAGGGGAAGGGAAGAGAGCCAAGACTGAATGAACCTCAATGTTGAATTTCCCTCTTACTGCGGGGGGGAGAAGGTATTTCCTCTCTAGGTTCGCATTTAAGAACACTGTGGGAGCAAGGCGAGAAAATACAAATCTGAATGAATGTGCCAATACCATTTCCTTCTTTTCCCAGAAAAGGCTGGCCCAGAGCTACTGCTTCAATAAGTGAACAAACCCAGAATTCAGGCCAGCTCTACCCTATATAGTTTTGTTTGCATAGCTCTGTTGGCCAGGGGTGTGAAGAAAAAAAAAAATCACATCCCTTGGCTAGCACAGCTATGCCAGAAAAACCTCTAATGCAGGCCCAGCTATGTCAAAAAAAGGCATTTTTCGAAAGTCTTCGGCGAATCAAAAAAGAACATTTTCGTTTCCACTTTCCGGCATTTTGACAAAAGCAAAGGAAATGAGGACTGTGTTGACAAAATGGATGGGGGAGAAAGTGGTGGTGCCACCACCTCCCTTATAACTTTAGCCCACTTGTTGAGGCACTCACGTGGGATGTGGGACTCTGAGACTACACTACGAGCGCTACAGCTACACCCTTGTAGTGTACACACTTGCTACAGCGATGAAATAATTATTCAAGAGACATAACTAGGTCAACAGAAAAATTCTTCCATTGAGCTACCAATGTCTATACTGGGGCTTACGTTGGCTTAACTAGGTCTCTCAGGGGTGTGAATTTTCCACACCCATGAGCAATGTAGCTAAGGTCAATCTAAGTTTTAATTGTAGACCTGTCCCTAGATGCAATTCCCCCTTCTGCCTGATGCAGAAACAGGATTTGAATTTGGGCTTCCCATATTGCAAGAGAGAGTGCCCTAGCCACTAGGCTATGTGATATTCTGGTGTGGGGCGCTCTCAGTTTCTCCACTTGTTCCACTTTTTATAAACAGTCATTGGAGCAGGGACTTGAACTTGGCTCTCCCACCTGCCAGGTGAGTACCCTAACCACACTGTAGTCATTCTCATTATTTCTTTGGCCAAACAACTATCCATTGTCATCATGAATGACTATGAATTGCCACTGTGAATGACAATGGATAGCCATTTGGCCAGAGAAATAATGAAAATGACTCTACAGTCTGGTAGACAGAGCATTCCCCTGGGAGATGGGAAACTTGTCCTGTGTCTCCCTCCTCGGACACCAATGTCCCCAAGTCTCCCCTTCATGCCAGGTGCTCTGTGTAAGCCCCATTCCCCCATCTTATTCCTTTTCTCTCTGTCTGGGAGAGAAGTCATTCAGGTGTCAATATTTTTCAATTGTACTGGGAGGATGGGCAGAGCTGAGATGGGGGCTACTGTTATGCTGGAAGGAGTCAATGGCTGCCATCAACTGGTTCTTTGATCTTCAGCCGACGGAACAGGTGGTTGAAGCTGCTGGGTGCTAACCAGATGCTAGAACTCCATGTATCCCGTTGCCCTCTTTCAGGTTTTCCACTTTTCACCAAAATCTATAGGGTTCTGCCCACTGATGCCTAGAACATTCCCTGAAATTTTGGAATTGATCTGATACAACATACAAAAGTTATATTACTGACAAAGAAATGCCAGAGAATTGAAGGAGACACGGTAAGTAAAGTAATACCTTTTATTGGACCAACTTCTGTTGGTGGAACAAGAGATGCAAAACCTGCAGATGTATCTCCACTGCTATGATGATCAATACTACCCACAACACATCTTTCAAGATTCCTGGGTCCTACACATGCTTATTGTAACACGTAGCCTACCTCATCCAGTGCATCAAATGCCCCAACAACTACATCGGTGAAACCAGACAATCACTATGCTCTCAAATTAACTCACACAGAAAAATGAGAAGAGACAAAGGCCTGGCCCACACTGGGGGGGGGGGGGGGGGGGGTGTCGTCGATCTAAGATACGCAACTTCAGCTACGTGAATAACGTAACTGAAGTCGAATATCTTAGATCGATTTTTAAAAGTACTTACCGCGGTCCACACGGCAGCAGGCAGGCTCCCCTGTTGACACCGCTTACTCCTCGCGCGGAGCTGCAGTTCCGGTGTCGACAGGGAGCGCTTCTGGGATCGATGTATCCCAGAACATCGATCGCTACCCGCCGAATCGGGCGGATAGTGTGGATGTAGCCAAATACTCCTATCACCTGTCGGCAAACTCTTCACAAAGTGATCACTTCATATTTGATCTTTCAATGCTAGTGCAGGTTTCCCTTGAGGAGAACACCTTCAAAAGGTGAGCCTGGGAACCTAAATTCATAACTCTGCTAGACACCAAACGCCATGGACTTAACAGGGACACTGGTTTTATGGCTCATTACAATTTGTAACACACCACACAGTCTCCTACCCTTAATTGCCCACTTCAAACCCTTCATGCACAACAGCCTAACTCCCAATTGCCCACTTCATTTCAAGTGACCTCTCCAATGTTACCTCTTCCATTTAACAATCTCTCCCAATTTGTAATTAGCTCAGGTCTGGTCTATACTAGCAAATTAGACTGGCATAACTAGGTTGCTCACGGGTGCAAAAAATCCACACCCCTGTGTGATACAGTTAAACAGGCCTAAACCCCTGCTGTAGAGAGAATTCTCCTGATGACCTAGCTACTGCATCTCTGGGAGGTGGATTATCTGTGCAGAGGAGAGAGAACCCCTCCTGTCAGTGTAGGCAGTGTCTTCACTGAAGCTACAGCAGTGCAACTGCATCGCTGTAGCATTTTAAGAGTAGACAAACCCTGAGACATTCTGCTTCCTTCCCCAGACCTGAAGAGCTCTCCGTAGCTCAAAAGCTCGTGCCTTCCACCAACAGAAGTTGGTCCAATAAAAGATATTACCTCACCTACCTTTTCTCTCTCATATCCTGGGACTGACACAGCTACAACAACATTGAAAAAACAGAGTTGAATGTAATGCCTTGCTTCACTCAGCCAACGATCTAATTTGTCCCTTCTGGCCTTTCAGGTCTATGAATCCTTGTTCTTCATAATTTCCCACAAGAAGTTTTCAACAAAACTCAGTGAAACTTGACACTTGATCCTTAGTGTGAAGTTATTTAAAATGCAGCCTAAGGTAGAGGACACAGCTACCCTACCAAAGCTGCTATTTTTTGTTTGGGGTCCATTTACCAATCTCTCCAGACCCTTACCATTTTCTTGAGTAGTTTTGTTGATTTCCAGGTCTCCCCATGGCTGCCACACCACGTCTGCCTTATGCTTGTCAGCTGATGCCAAAGATCTGTCTTGGAGCACAGGGATTTCTGCTTGAAACCGGGATCCCACATTGATTCGCCTGGGAAATAGAGAACAAATAATGACAACGACCAACTCACAATATCTAGAAGGCACCTATCTTCTAAAAACACAATTGATCCCAAAGAGATCAAAACATAGGCCACATGATAGCCATAAAGAAAGAACAACATTCAGTAACTACTACTACTTGAGTCAGACCTAAGATGGTGATCTAGAGGTGAAAGGCTCAGTGCCCTATTACCAACTTCTAGTGTTGTTTTATTAATTATGTTTTTCTATTTAACAAGAGGGTCGCTTAGAACTGCTGAACTTCAACAGTCTCTAATCCGAGGTCTGATTACTTACAAAGCACCCAGCTTTAATACAAATCAAGAACATTCAAGCAGTGTATCAGGTTCTAGTAGTTTCCCTTGGTTCTCCTAGCTGACCAATGTGCAGGACAGAAGCAGTGCTATCCAGACTCGAAATCAACAAAGAGATTTAATTACAGGAGGAAAGGAGAAGAAAATCCACAACCAGCCCCACTGAGCACAGCTGCACACTGTACTATTTCATAAGTCCAAATACGAGCACAACCTTTGACTACCCTCTTTCCCACTCCATATCTCTGCCATCAGTTGACTTACTGAGCAGCATTAACAGATAGCTTGAGATAGAGTGAGCAACTGAACCACAGAGAGGCAACTCAAAACGAAGTATAGGGTAAGTATGAACTATGGTCACGTGCTGGCAGAACCAAGAATAAAAATGAATAGATCACACTAAAAATATATTTTCTACAGAATAAAAATGTCTCCTGTCTTTTCCTCCATTTTTTAAAAAATTAGTTCCAAGAAAGGATTTAGAATTAGAATCACATTATCAGGCATACACAGATCTGCCATTTGCAGGGAGGTGAGGAGAGGCTGAATGTCACAGCACAGGCGGTTACAGTGCTCAAGAAGTCTGTTTCCAAGAAAAGCTACTATGCAGCAAAAAGAATTTATTTGAGACATGGGATGAATAACGCTCTGTTAGTCTGAAGACCGATTCCATTACTACTTGCAACACTTATTGATAATGCCCAATGCCCTGAGCCTGTAAACACTTATGCACATACTAGCTTAACTTCAGTGGGACTTCTCAGGGTTGTAAACGGGACTGGGCCAAGCAGAAAAGTTAAGCATGCATGTTTTTGCAGAATTGGGGCCCAAGAGTGATTGCAAGATAGATCCTTGCATCCCACTCCTTGAAATGGAATTGTCCCCATTTCCTGCTCTATCAAGCCATGCAGATCATAAGGAAGGGTAAGGCAGGTAAGTGGAATTAGCACTGGAAAGGAAACTCATGAAGACAGATACAGAAGATAAATGTTAAGTCTGACAAGCTACCTTATAAGAAACCATGAAAATGTCAAACTGCAATTTTGATATATTTAAATAATCCGATCAGTTCTGAAGGGGGACTACATCGGGCCAAGAAGGAGATTAGAAAAAGAGAAAAAAAGGTTTGGAGGCCCAGGAGAAAAAAAAAGCATCAAGAACACCCTCAATGGGTAATATTCCTGGAAAAAAACAAGTCACTACATACCCACAATGAAAACTCAAATCTACCTTTCAGAGGCATGATTTGCAGATATGGACCTAACTGAACCAGAGGGCTCACACCACAATGCCCTAAGATGCGAAACATTTTACAAGTAGGCACAGAAAAGAACCATTACTTTTAGTCTTCAACCTGACCTTTCCAGTGCTTGTTCCGCTTAAAACAAAAAACACAAGAAATTTTTGGCCATAAGAGCTTAAGCAAAATGGTGAATCTTACTGCAACCCGAAACCTCCAAAGATAAAGTTTCACAAATTCCAATGAAGGATCACATTATTTGCTGGCACAATTCTACTGATTTAACAAGTTAAACCAAACTGAGAATTTGGCCCAAATCATTTACATCTTTTGTGACTCAAACACCATGATCTAGATGAAGAAATTGATCGCTTGATGACAATAGGGGTCAATACCAGGTTCCATTGCATTGGTGTGAAACAATTTAACAAGTGATTAACAACAAAATGGTTGAAGAAAGCATGACAGGGGCTACGTTTCACTACGGAGCCTAAGCCCTAGTGTTGATGGAGCATACACCAATAAAAGCAGGTTTTTTGCCAGTATAGGAACATCACCAGCCTGAATAGCTATGTCGACTTCTGTCACCACAGCGGTGCCTATGCTGGTGGTTTAATCAGCATAGCTATGACAATCAGGAGTGTGGTTTTTTCACACTCCTGACTAACACAGTTATGCTGATATAAGTTTTAAGTGTAGACCAAGCCTCATATTGGATGGAATTTGCAAAGGTGCTGAAAATGGTTCCATCTCATGTACAATAGTAGTTAAACCATTTTCAGACCCAGTTGCTATAAGCTGTAGAATCACCTGATAGTAGCAAGATAAAGTAGGGAGAAAATGATTAATGCAATTTATATTTTTAGGGTTAAAGACTCCCTTTGTTTTGCTAACTCAGTTACTATTATTTGAAAGAAGAGAAAGCCCTGTGAATTTGGACCAAACGGTCCAGTTACCTTTGTTCCTGAAGCTGGTTACATTCTGAAAATTAACTATGTTTGTCCATTCTGTGCTTTGCCTTCCCTTTAAGAAGCAATACTTCCTAACTCTTAAAAAAAAGTATACAACATGCATAATAATGTTTATGCATGGCGGAATGACACAGTAACCCTGTCACCTTTAGCTAACTACAGTAGATCAAATTCAGCCCAGCAACTGAACAGTAGTGATGGAAAATAGTTACCACTGTGGCAACTGTTCAGTGGACCATAAGAAATTATATTTAGTGCATGGATCATCAATAGATTTACTCTGCCTCAATTTAAAAAAAAAGAAAAACCTATACTTTTAATAAAAGAAAAGTAGTACTTGTGGCACCTTAGAGACTAACAAATTTATTTCAGCATAAACTTTCGTGGACTACAGTCCACTTCTCCAGATGCATATAATGGAACATACAGAAAGAAGATATTTATACATTCAGAGAAACATGAAAAGGTGGAAGTACCCATACCAACTGTAAGCGGCTAATTAATTAAGAGGGACTATTATCAGCGGGGGGCGGGGGGGAAGCTTTTGAAGTGATAATCAAGATGGCCTATTATGGACAGTTGACACAAAGGTGTGAGGATACTTAACTAGGATACACTCATAGGAGTGAGTGAGTTTGTAAATTTCTAAAAGATCAATCAATAAAAGGGGACCCTGCGGCACTTTCCTATCCTCCTAAATCTGTAAACCAGGTAAGGAATATATGTTTGCCATCAAACGAGGAGGTGGATTTTGTATGATTGTATTGATACTTACGGTTCAATGCTGACTGGGGTGGCCTCCCCCATTACTGAAAGGATGGGAGGGGTGACTTCTGAACTATCTGTAAGACAAGCAACAGACTTGCTCAAAATTCATCAATTTTATATTTGGGGCAGATGTGGAAGTGTGTGAACACCACATCAGAGTACAGACTTTCCCTCACCCAAAACAGGCACTCAACTGCCAAAGAACAGTAATCTGAAGACGGATTTTTGAATTTTCACCCACCATTTCATTCTGGTCCACCATTTTCATCCCAGTATCCCATCCCTTAAAGCAAACTCTCTCTCATACGTCAGTTAAACTAATCCCATGCTTGAGAGAACAACTAATTCTTTCAAGACTAAATCTTTTCTTTAGGAAATTAGTAGGGGGTGCATGAGATCAATGGTGGGTTCATCCTAAGTAACATCTCCAAATATGGCAGCATCACTTCTGCTACATCCCACTTCGCCGAGTCTCCCAACAGGAAGCTCCACATCCAGCTACCCAGAACTGTCTAAGAGAGCCATAATTTCGTTCATGTTGGCACTCGGCCTCCCACTCCCAGCAGCACAAAGAAGGGAACTTACTAGATCTGAGCAAAGTTCTGTGAGTACTTTTAGGGGTCATCGGAGGTGGAATTGAGTGTCCGCTAGCAGAGAGGATCGCATTGAAATACAGCCCAGACCCTTCTCTCACTGGGCTGAGAATCGGTGGAGGTGTGTAAGGAGGTAGCTCAAAGTTCCTATCTGAAGGGTGATCTGCAAGACGCACAGGTGAGCGTAAGTGGCTCTGATATGGAGTGATGTTGGAATAGACTGGAGGGACAATGAAGGTGCCTGCTTTCGGTGGTATGAAGAGAGGCTCAGGTCTTGGCCGCTGCTTTGGTTTCCGGGCAAAGCCCTCTGATTCCTCCTTTGGAACAGCATCTTCATGCTACCAAAAGAAAACAAATCCTTTTAATACAACCTTCTAAACCAGGGTTCTCAAAGTGTGGGTCACGACCTCATTTTGATCGGATCACCAGGGCAGAAAGCCCCAGCCCAGAGGTCCATAGGGGAGGGGAAGGGAAGCTGAAGCCCCGGCCAACCCACCCACCTCTCTGCAGGCAGCTGTGGGGGCTGAAGCACTGAAAAACAAACAAATACAGGTCCCATCTCACTGTTGAAGATGACCTCTGTCTATCTCAGCCACACAGAGCCCCACTTCAAGGATTTGTGTTCATCAATGCAAGCTCACCCCTCCCATTAGGTGCATATTTATTTTTATTTTTTAAACTACTGGATATAAAGATTGTCCTGTGATTGTCTTGTGCATTAAAATATTTAGTGGCTACTTTTCGTTGATATGGCCTTGTAATGCATTTTTTATTTAAAATACTAACTATTCTGAGTAACACAGGGGTCACGCAGTAATTTTTCTTGTCAGAAGCAGGTCACGGAGCAATGAAGTTTGAGAAATGCTGCTCTAAACACTAAATTGTATTTTAATGATGCCATCAGATTCACTGAAATTTTGTAAACAGATGACATGCTCAGTGCACTGCAGGATAGGAGCTGGCTAGGGCTGCTTAAGAGGCACTGCATCCAGCCCTAATTGGGGGGCGGGGAGGAGGAGGACAACTACTATTCAGCGACAACACTTCTGGTAGATTATAAAGTTGCATTTACAGGCTCCAGACAGAGGTTCAGTCTGATGCTGGGTTAGAAGAATGGCAATTGTAACGTGGTGGTCATGAAGGGGGAAAATGGGATTTTAACAGAACACAGATTTTAATCTGACATACACACAGATGACCCCACAGGGTGAGAGGAGGAATGAGTCACTTTGATTGATAGAAAGGAGGAAAATCCAAGGATCTGTTCTTAAACGTCTGCAGCTGCTTAGGAGCTATATACTATTTGTCATCTCTCCAGCCAGCAAAATTATCCACTATAATCCTTTATCTCACTCTCTCTCTTCTGGCTAGATGCAATATTAAAATAAATAAACAAACAAAGAAGGTATTGAGGGAACCCCAACAAGGGATTCTTATAACATCATGGTAGCCATGTGAACAAAGATCCAGTTTGGGATTTAGAACCCAAAGACAGGTGCATAGTTTTACAACTCAAAATTACCTGGGCATGAATGGTAAAAATGCCCCTTATTTAGTGCATAGCTCTGCTAAATGAAGATCACTTGAATAGAGCAAGCTTCCAACAGCAAACACATTATTTACTCAGAGACACACTGTCTACCTTCATTTCCTCTATCCTCCAGACTTTTAGTGGGCATTATTTGGCTATTTTAGTACCAGCAATAGGCGTCAAAAAGCCAATGGTGCTCCACAGATTAGCCATCAGATGGCAGGGGTACACATTTTAAAAAAACAACCCACAACCCTCTACATACAGGACTCAGATATGGTCTCTGGATCAAATTCAGCCAAAGACCAGGGGCCCCTTTCAAATTTAGGAGACTCAAACTACTCATTCACAATTAAAAGTTGTTTCAACAGAAAGGATGAAGCTGGGCACATAGATCCAGCAGACTTCAGTCTCCCTAGGTCTATTAACGTGACCATACCTGGACTGAAGTTTCCATGTTGGAGCTGCGATTGGACCTTCTTCGGGTGACTATCACAGAGGGCTTGCGTTCAGAAAGACCTCGATCATTTGCCAGAACCCTCTGGAGTTTCCCTTCCTCACCCTTTTCCTTCCCAATAGCTTGCAAGTCGTATTTCCTCACGGGCACAGACACAGGCATGATTAGAGGCACAAGGCTGCTATCTTCCCGGGGTCTCTTGGAGGCTTGTGGAGAACTGGCAAATTCCAAAACACTTTTGACTGCTGCAGGTGCTGCAGCTACCACATTCTTCTTCTTTTCTTCTGAAGCATCCAATTCCTGAAGACAAGAAAAAAATAATCCCACATGCATCTTAAAAGTTTTAGATCACCTACCTTTTAAATCAGACAATATGTCACTTTCAATCTAAAAATCTCTTATTTCAGGGTTCCATGGTACCTCAACATATCATTCTCTTAGCTGGAAAGTACTCAGAACTACAATACCTGGGAAAAAGGACACTTTATCTGAACTATCTTCCAAAGTTGGCAAAACTATTATAGAGTTGTCCCATTTATTTCAACTGACGTTAGAAACAGTTTCTCCTACTCTCTTGAGCCTTCATTCCCCCATCCATAGTTTTACATTTTGTTTTCCAGATTGACTTATGCCCTGCACATAATTTCCCCAATACTTCCGCATAAGCACATGGGGAGGTATTTTCATTATTTTGGGAACATCTGTATATGGCAGTTCCAAGTGTCTGACTTTTGATCCAAATTGCTGAACTGTAAAATACCTGCTTTCCCTGGTTCTCCCTCTTCTTTGAGAGCTCATATAATTGAATTTCTTGACCAAAGAACTAAACTGACTTTTGTACTATAACTTTATCCAATGAAAATGTACCTTACTAAAATAAATAAATAAATAAACCTTTCATCAGCTCTGTGGTCCTCTACTCTTCTTATATATGTTACTGCATAAGCTACAACAACCAGGAAGGTGCCTTTTGGATTTCTGCTCAGTAGATTTTCTGATCAGTGGAAAGGAATCAACAGTGGAAGTGGCATCTTGTATTGTGGGACAGAAAATCACTGGACTAAGGAGATCGGGGGAGCAGACCACACTCCCACAAACAAACATATGCCTTCTCTCTCTCACACGCATCCACCCAGTGATCCGCTGTAGTTAAACCTCTTAAAAATGTAGGCTTCAATAGCCCCAGATGGATAATTTTATACATTCAAGATGAGATTTTCAAAGCTATCTAGAAAGGGAGGTGTACAGAATCCCTTCCATTTGGGCCACTGTGGAATCAAACCCTTTTCACTGCTCATTGGGAAGAACAGACAGAATCGGTCATAAATATTGCTCCCTTTTGTCCTCAAGTTGCTAACCATGGCAATATGCAGGCATCACTAGGGGTGAAATTTCTTGTTTCAACTGTCAAATTCTATTTGATCTCCCCCAAGCCTTTTCTTAAATACACAACCAGATCTCTCTAACTGCACTCACTGTGCTGGTGATCTGATCGTGTGTAATGCAGCTCTACTTGGATAAGTATAAGCATGTTGTGGGTGGGAAGGCTATAGATAACCAAGGGTACATATTTCACATTGCTAACTACTCCCCAGTTTTCTACCAAGCATGCTAACAAGTAACTTGCTCAATAGGAATGGTGCAGCAAGGAAAAGGTGATCATGTTAACAAGGTTGATTAACTAACTGATGAAGGTTTTTGTTGGTCTTCTGTGGAACAGATGAAGCGGCGTGTGTGCACTTTGACTGCTCACAAAAACTGAATAAACTACACATCCCTGTATAGAGTGGATAGGCAAAGCAACCACTGAGCAAGCAGGAGATTAAGGGGGGGAAATGGCAAAAAGGAAATGTTTTTACTTTCCTTGTCACTGTTCTCCAATATACCGCTGCAAAGATAGTTATATATCCTGACATTCATGCTTTGTTCCCCACCACCTCCACCCCACTCAGAAATGAAGTATTCAGAGAAAAGGATCTTTTACCTTCCCATGTGAGTGATTCACTGTAAGACCAGTCAAAGCAAGGTTGGAAGAGAACACTGCTCTCAGTTATACCCCTTAGTTCTTGGCCTCCTATTTCCTCATCTCACCATGTGACATGATACTATTCAGCTTATGGTTATGGAACACTAGAGGGAGCAATGGAGTGATTGCTCTTACCTCTTATTCACCAAGAGATAGCGTGTCTTCCCCAACAAGTCCTACAAAGGCTCCTACAGGCCTTTGTCCTATAGGTTAGCCAGATTTCTTCACTGCTGTCTCAATTTGGAATTTTATAAATTTATTTCATTTTTAAAAAATATTTTAAAATAATTTGTTAAAGATGTCATCCTTCATGTTTTGACTGTGAGGATTAGTCAAGAGGCAGATTTTAAGAAGTTTCAGAGTGGTAGCTGTGTTAGTCTGTATCAGCAAAAACAACGAGGAGTCCTTGTGGGACCTTAGAGACTAACAAATGTATTTGGGCTTGAAACAGGCCATAAGAAACCAAGCCAAGTAGATTTACACCAGTTATTCTAAATTCTCGATCAGCTTGAATAGCTAGCTATATTTTATTTTGAGGGCCCAGGTTACAATACCAGTGGAGTAAATTACACTGCTCAGGTAGCCTCACTGCACTATGAGGAGATCACTCTCATACATGTAAGAGTTTCTGTAACCAGGTTCCCCCCGCTACCATTCCAGAGCTGACTCTGCAGTAGTATACACTGACTCTCTTCGATTACGTTGACTTCCCACACATTTTTTCTCTGAGAGATGTATTTTTAGGATGCAATATAGTATAGGGGCTATTTTAGAAATGCTATATTGATCAGGATGTATCCCTTACCTTGTCATTTTGGAGAGATGCCAGCTCAACAGCCTTTTGTGCCAGAGTTAGCAGGTTGGCCTCTTGAGAAACGCACCGTTTTCTTCGGGTGCTCTGGATCACACCACCTCTCACCCCCACAAAGTCATTAGTTCTTTGAGTGCTTTCTTCGGTCATTGTCCCTTGCTTCTCCCCATCTCTGCCATTATAGGATGTGGCCGGCCTCTCTGTGTCAGGCTGGTTCAACTCATTACTACTCAGGGTCTCCTTTTGTCCCAGATGCGTTCTTGTGGGCTGTGGATAGCTACCCTTGTCATGGCCCAGAGCTTCAGTCTCATGCTGAAACTGGAGTCCTTGCTGCTGTGGTTGCCAGTGATGCAGGAACAGATTGCTAGCTTGTTCCTCTCCTGGTTTAGAAGCCAATATTTCTCCTGAAGAAGCGGATGGCAAAATACCTTCCTTGGAGAGTCTCCTTGATCTCCTTGGAAAGGGTATCTGGGTCTGAGGTAGCACACTCTGTTGGTTTTGCTCTGTTAGGGCTTTCAAGAGTTCCTGGTTCCTCTCCGGTTGCTGGTACTGGTGGGCCACCATATGATGCTGGGGTGCTGTTGCTGCCACGTGGGGCTGTGCTATAGAAGCAGCTTGCTGGAGATTGAAGGCTTGCGTGGCGGCCTGTTGCTGCTGTTGTGGGTAGAAGTTTTCGAACAGCTGCAGCTGGGGAAGAGACTGTTGTTTCTGCTGGGTAGTAAAGACTGGGTTGGAGGAAGCTGGGGCTTGTTGAAACACATGTAACAATTCAGGAAGGCCTTGTTTCTGGCCTTGGTGACCAAATGCAAGCTGGAAAGGCTGTAAAGGTAGAGTCTGATTCTGTTGTTGCTGCTTCTGCATCTGGTGATACGAATTCATTTGAGCCTGCTGTCTGATTAGTGCTTGTTGTTCCAGCTGAGCCTTCTGGGCCATCATCTGCTGAACAGCAGCATCTCCATATATTTCTAGCTGCGGCACCGCCATTTCTTTTTCCTGGCTTCTCTTCAGAGCTTCAGGATGGCCATAGAAACCTGGGGCACTGGCATTGTGGTGGACCCCTTTCTGATTGCCCCCATAGACCACACTGTGGTTCCATGCCGCAGGTGAAGGCTGCCAACTGGAATCAACCCTCTCAGGCAACCTGCTCCCCATCAATGAGTTCTGCCATTTGACAGCAGCCAGCTGCTGAGACATCATCATGGAGTCCCCTCTATCTTGAGTATAAACAACAGAGTTCATCAAGGCAACATTGTTGGGAGCACCAGTTAAACCCCCTGCTTTAGAAAGCTCCATAGTTTGCGAAACAGGTATTTCCCCTCCATGTCCATAGTACTGTCCTTCCTTCAGCTGCTGTTGCAATTCTTTCGATGGCACAGCTGCATCCTGCTCATTAAAATATGCAATCCGTTTCCCAGCCCTCTTGTTTGAAGACTTTTGTTGAGCCTGAAGATTCATGGTTCAGTCTATTCCCAGATACACACACAGATTTACAACCCACCCATCTCAGAGACTGGGGGAAGAAAAGACACCAAATGGTTCACTTTCCCATCCAGTTCCAGTAATAAGTTTCATACAAGTCCAGATGGAAGTCCCTCCACCTCCTTTTCCTCTGTGCGCCTTTCCCTTTCTTCTTTTTGCTCTTCTTCTCTGCAGTTCAGAGGATTCTGGAGTCCACTTGATCACAATGCCTGAAACAGAGAATGAACATCAATGAGTCATCAGTAAGGAGCACAAAACAGCAATAAGACATCAGATGGCATATACACCCTCAGAATCAGCAAACAGTAAGGTGTGTGCCTGTCCCTCCTTCCAAAGAAATCATGACCAGGAAAATCCTGTCCAGTGGGGAATGGAGTGGAGGAAGATAAAATAGATCTGACCCTCTGTAGAGTCTAGCTGTTTTATCCCTCTCAAAAAGAAATAAAAAAAACACCAGAGTACTTTTGCACAACAAGAACAGCAGTTGCAAATAGCACTTCTGATTTCAATAACGAACACTTTAGCTCAGGGGTTCCCCAACTTACGGGATGCAGGCCACACACACTTCAACACAATATACTATCAGCCAATTCATCAGTGTTTTATCCTCATGTTTACATCATTTTAGTTTATCCAAGTGTATAAATAGACAGTTTGTTTCTAAGTACAGTATTATCTAAATGCACATGAAACAAGATGAACTTAAAATATAAATCAATACAGGTGACTAATTCTTATTAAAATATGTAGGATCTGTTTGGCCTACACGAGATTGCGTTTAGGTTTATGTGGCCCTCCTGTGCAAGAAGATCGGGCACCACTGCTTTAGCCCACTCTGAAGCCTTTTCTGTTCAATATTCCCCACCTTCTTCACTTGCCTCCCATCAACCCACTGATTTTTATTTAATTTCTTTCTTGTAAACTGAATGATCTGCTTTTAATTCAAACCATGTAAAAACAACAATGACTTGCTAAAATTAAAAAAGCAAGCAATTTAAATTCTCAGGATTCCCAAATTTCCTCTCGGCGAGGATTAAAAACAAAAAAACCCCCAAAAATCTTCATAGAATATCCAGGTTGGAAGGGACCTTAGGAGGTCATCTAGTCCAACCCCCTGCTCAAAGCAGGACCAATCCCCAATTTTTACCCCAGATCCCTAAATGGCCCCCTCAAGGATTGAACTCACAACCCTGGGTTTAGCAGGCCAATGCTCAAACCACTGAGCTATCCCTCCCCCCTAAAGCTGAAGGAAAGGTGCTCCATTCAACAATGGGGGAGGGAGGGAAGTAGCCAGTAGCTGTATTGTGGAGAAATCATCTTGCTTCTGCAGCAGCCTATCAGCCAAGAAATCCCTTAACAGCTCACCAAGTTCCCTAAGACTACAGGCAGGACCTGCCCAACCTGCTGTACTCTCAATGTCTTTTGCAGCAGCTGGAAGTTGCTATTTCTGCTAAGGGATTTCACACTGAATGGTTCATGAAGAGTCTGGGGGCACCTTTAACTATCTTCACACTAATCCTCAAGCACATGAATACACATAATCAAGGATGAAAAACCACAATAAATAATAATAGGAAGCCATCTTCTATGGCACATACTCCAGAAGGCTCATGGACTGGCACATTCTCTTAAAATGTGTGCTATTAATGACAGTAGTGCACCTTAAGCCTTGGATAGATATCTTATTATCTTAAACTTAAATACATAAAAATACCAGCTCCCAAGTAATAAGCTATCCCAAACCTAGATATCATGCCATGTCATCAGTATTCTCATAGACTCATCCAGTAAGTCACATTTTACAGAAGAATTATTTCTGAAATGTTTTAGATGTAAACTAAATAAATAAATAAATACATAAATAAAAATAATAATAATATTTGTATCTATCCACCTACAAAGCCAGTCTCGCTTAGTGAACAATTTAACTGTTCAGACCTCAGAGGGAGAAAATGCTAATAAATGTTATAATCTCTAAAATGATCTAGAACAAGTTAATAATGCCATGATTCCAAGGTAAAAAAAACCCTTGGGGCCTACCAGGACAAGAAGTGCCATAGATCCCACTGGAAAGCTAGCAATCTTCACATTCCAATAAGAAATAGCAACCATTTCTAGCTCTCATGAGTCCAAGACTTTGGATCTTAAACTTGTCACTTGCCCAAACCTGAATATCACCTAACCTAAGATTTGGGCAAAACTAAAGTCTCTCTCCTCCTCCTTTTTTTTTCTTTTTTCTCCTCTTTCCGGTGGGGTAGGGAATGGACAGGGAAGAGATGAGGAAATTCTGCATTTGGAAGAGAACAGAACAGTTATGGCTATTGGTGTAAACATTAAAAAAAAACTAAAAATTTGAAATATTTAAAATGGCAGCTGTTTGAAACTTAGTTTTGGAATTTTACTAGTAGTCCTGGGAAGTCGGGATTAGTGGGCAAAATGCGAGAGCCAGTGAAAGATGCTCGGAAAAAAACTATTGTGTGGATATTACTATTACATATGGGATATGATGGTGATATTACTCTATTTCTTTTTTAAAAAAATTATTATACACACTATTTTTATAAATGATTCTTATCTACCCTGTATTTTTAAATTATTTAAATCAGATTTTAAATTTAAATATTTCCTTTTTAAAAATAAACCTGTTAAAATTACATCAGAATTCATGACTACCTATATACAAGGTCTAAATTTACTATAATTTATTAAAATAAAAATAAGCAGAATCAATGAGCCCTCAAATTTAGAAATTAGTTAAAGTCTGCTTTTTTATACATAAAATCAGAGGAAAGCATTTAACTTTAGAGGTCAAGCTTTATAAATATGGTATATAATATGTCACATACTACATTAGATATGACAAAGGGTCCTGTGGCACCTTATAGACTAACAGAGGTATTGGAGCATAAGCTTTCATGGGTGAATACCCACTTCTTCGGATGCAAGCAGTGGAAATGTCCCATTATGTACATTATAATTAAGATTATGTACATTAGATATGTACATAATCTTCAGTCTTTAGAACTGGAGTCAGTGCTGGCATTTACTTTTTCCCCAAAGGTCAGTATTTTCAGTGTCTGTTGCTTAATGGAAAATATAATAGCTTAAATAAATACTCTATCATTATTTATGTTAAATAGAAGGAAGAGGCCCCAGAAAGAGGGTAAATCTGCACCATATCCTTTGTGTATGCTCAGTCTATTTGCAGGATGGTGAGGACGCCACCTGCTTATACAGTCTACATCACACAAACACCAGTGAACAACATATGGCCAACTCACAGTTTGCGCAGTACATGTAAGCATACAGAACCCAAGTCCTAGATTCCAGTTCAGCCTCTCATTCCTGGCCTGTGCTGCAGAGGTTGAGCTGCGTTTAACAGTTTTGAGGACAAATACATGGAGTCTCTTGGGGGTAGAAACATTTATTTGCAGTTGCTCTTTACATTTCCCCACCTCCTTCCCATTGTGAAAAGTCTGAATGACAGCCCACAAACTGACTCTACTATCTGGCTTGCACAGTGACCACAACCTTCCTTTTACTATCAAAGAGAAATGAATGATGATTGCAGGGAGCTGAAAACTGTGCGCAGTTTGGTTTTGGGTGGTGGATTTTTGGTTTGGGGCATTGCTAAAATAAGATTCACCAAAGTTCAGAGCTCCCACCTGTGGAGCTGAATTGGTTGTAGAAACGGTGAGGAAGAGCAGGAAGCGTAGATGCAGACTAGGAGGCCACAATTAAAGACCCCAACGGTGCAATAAAATATTTAAATATATTAAAAATAGAAGTTAAACTGGATGTTTCCCTCTGCCCAAGGTCCTGTAACCTGAATCTTCTCAAACCTCACAGGGCTGCAGAGTAGATTTTAAAACTGGGAAGGGGGGAGACAGGCACGGGTTTATGCAACTTCTACCTTCAATCTAGACCAAGCTTGGCTTCCCTGCAAGTGGAATCACAGCTTGCTGTTTCAGTGAGAACTGACTCACTTCCTCTGCCTGTTTTATTGCTGTTCTCTTCCCTCCTCCTCCTTCACCCTGGCCATAAGCAATGGAACTCTGCCACCTAGTACGACAGAGGCCAGGGCGTTCCTTCCTTCACCCAGCACAAACTCTCTCAGCTCATTTTCCAATCCCCTTTGTACAGCACAAAAATAACTCCAAAAGAAATGAGAGACACAGGAGATGGAAAAATTATATTTTTAAAATGCTATCAACACACAATGTAACTAGCCAAACGTGTTCAGTGAAACCCTGAAAATCTACATCCCACAAGAGATCCTTTAAAATGAAACCCAGGCTGCAAACATGAACAGCTCTTGGACAAAAGTAATAAATGTACATTGCTTAAGAGTATTAGTGTTATTTTCCCCTTTGCTTTCTGCAGAATTGCTACAAATTTAGCAGCACTGTTTAACTACAGTGTGAAAGGTTATACAAATAATAGTGCCTTATGATACTACTATACCTTCCAGAGCAGTTGCTAAATATTTTGGGGGGGGGGGGGGGGGGGGGAATCCAATTCCTTTGCAGTTTTCCTTCCTTTGTCCTTTTTGAATTCCTATAGTACTGACTATTCAAATCTAACATACTGTTATCTGTATGAATTAATCTAAAACCATAGCAGTTTCCTGTTCTCTTGCTGAACAGACTGTTCTCAAACCAGATACCTGCCTCCCCTACTTGTTCACTGGTTTAGAAGCTCTTGTAGAATTTCTCTTTCTGATTTGCACTTACTTTAGTTAGAACATCTAGCAAACCCTTCCTATTTCTTTTCCACCTGCTTCAGAAACTATCAAGTGTATTACTTATTTTTAAGCAATAAATGAAGAAAATCCTTCAGATCTCAGGTTTTATCTTACAACGTGATCAAGGCATGAGGTTTTAAAAGATTTGTTGCTGACTGCAACAGATTTCAAAGCTTGAGGACCTCATCTTGGAAGGCAAAGGGGGTGTTGCAGTGAAAGAGAGAAGGAAAAACAAACAAACACCATTGCTCGGCTTTGCATCATCTTCCCAATGATTTCCCCAGTCATGCAATACCAGTAAAGTGAGAAACTGGAGGAAACATAGCTGGCTAAAACCCAGTCCAGAGGGAATATTGATGTGCAAGGAAAGTCTTTTTTTGGAGACAGATAAAAATTTGTTCTCACCGAACACTGAAGGCATCTGTCTTAAATATGGTCAGGTCATACTCTGGGTTCCATTCAGCTCCTCACTACTCCTAAAGGCCCTGAAAGCTGCAATGATCAGAAATGCCCTATACCTTCTTAAACTAGCCAAACATCTGCTAATGAACTTCTACCACAAACCCAAGGGGCCATCTGGAACATCACATCCGCCTCAGCAGGGTGAACCAGAGGAAACACATCCACTCCAGTGGTCCACACTCTGCATAACTGCCAGTCAAATTTTGCTTTCAGTTCAAGATCCTTGGCTTTTTCCAAGCCCTGTATGCATAACACACACACCCCCCAGATTATCTCACGGACTGTCTCTCCCTCCACCTTGCTCTCTTGACCCAGCCTTGTGTTAGTATGCCCAGTTTGGGACAGTTATCCTGCAGTCATTGTTCAACTAAGAGAGACTCAAGTCCCACTTTCCTGAAGGCTCCCAAGAGTGGGAATCTATACTGATAGTACTCAAAATAGCAAGATTTATTTGGCATTGGAGCTCTTTGAATAGATCACTGCAAATACACAATCCCGACCCTCCATCCCCCTTTCTTTGGAGTCTATATTAGAGACTATATTTTGAGAAAGTGGTAGGAATTGAGGGCTTGCAGGGCCCTTATAAAGGCTTGCATTACTCAGGTTAGTTTCCTCTTTTCCTCCTGGGAATTAGCATGCCTTGTCTAAGGTGCTCTAAAAACCTGGCAGTAAGAGACTGGGGTTCTCAGTGAAGCACAAAACAGGAAAGCTGGCTTGGTGGCACATTTGCAAGTCTGAACCTTAAACATACTGAGCTTACGTATTTCCTGTGCCTTGGAGGCAGCCATAAGGAAGAATATCCACGAGCTGACAAACAAGGAAAGATTGTTTAAGTTGTATCTTCCCAAAAGAAAGTTGACCCTGTACTTACAAAGTGTGGCTCCAATCTGCATCTACCATACAAACGCATTTAGTACAGTGGCCCATTGTGCATACATAGGGTAAGGCCTGGTAATGAGACCTTCAAAAATAGCTGTCTCAGATAACCAAAAAAGGCCTCTTAATGTACATGGGTAACTCTCCAACTCTCTACTTTCCCAGGCCTTGGCTTCTGTTTTCCCATTATTAGATGAGGCCCTTGTGTATGCAGAATGTAATAGTATGTGGCCTGGAGATGTACTTAGCTGGAAAAGAGAAGCAACAAACATCAAAATGGTAATACAACAATTATGAAAGAAGGTCAAAGGTGACTGGTAAAGGGGAAAAAAGGACTTGTGTCTTTGGATTGTTCAAAGGAGGACTGAAAGGTTGTCAGAAGAGTGAGTGTGTGAGTGTGTGTAAGAAATTTAGGTCTTGTCTACTTTGGAAGACCATGGTGACTGAAGATCTAGTGAAGTTACAACATCACAAAAATCAAAATACTGAAACTGAGTTAAGAAAGGAAGGGAATTGTTAAATTATTAAAAAACCAAAGTTTTAAATAAAGACAGACATAGTTGGGAAAAAGAAATCTACTTGCTAAAGATTAAACACCCTACACTTTCAATTAAGGTATGAGAGCTCACAAATTCCATTCAAGATTCCTCCAGGAAAATAAAAACAACAAAGAACTAAATTTTATATTCCTAACATTTCTGAAGTTAAAAACAAACAATACATAAATAAACCTTACAGGCCTATCTTATACACAATAAAGCAGCACAAAAGATCCTCTGCAGACCATCTTTAAAATAATAAATAATAAATAATAATAATAATAATAATAATCTATAGCTTAAGATGAAGCAGGTCTATGTTCAGACTTTAGCATCATTGCTCCCAACTGGCAGCTTCCACTGTTGAGCTCTGTTGCCCCAAAGACAAAGCAGGTTCCCCTCCCTGATGTCTGGGGGATGACCTCATATCAACATCATGCTCTGTAAAAAATTTTTTACATTTCTCCACAAGAGTCATCCTGCAGTTGCATTAGGACAGGTTTCTGCAACATATTGTTAAGTGTACTACTCCTCTGAGCAGGAGCATAGAATGCCTCTGGCTGGTAACTGCTGTGGCATGCAGCATATGCAGGAACCAGCCCCCATGCCATGCTCCCTTACCTGTTAGTGTCTGAGAGTGCTATGTGGTACTGTTTGTACAAAGGGTGGAGAAAAGGCAAGACTTAAAAGTTAATGAAATTAAGTCAAAGACTGTCAGCTCCTGACACATCTGGGTCAACTATTCCACATACTAGTGGCCCCTCCAGGTGAAAAATACCCTTCACAATGCCCTTCTTCAGAGGACTTATTTTCTATAACACGTTAGTCTTGTACTTCCCATTATACTTTTTTTAGTATTTTAAACTTCTAACGCATTTTTCTTGCTACTGGATCCCCCACCAAGGAACTGTGCACTATATAAACACATAGCACCAATGAAACACCACAACTTTTGGAGTGGAGGGCAGTAAACAACCAGGATACAGCATAGTATTGGGGACAGGGAGGAATTTTAGTCAAGGGCTGTCCATCAACTCATTGTGAGCTGCATTCCTCCCTCCCTCCCTCACCCAAAATACATGGACAAAGAATATCCTATGCACCCTCTCAAAAAGAGCTCAAGAACCCCCCGTACCTGATACGGGCAGAAAGGACAGAGGAAGGTTATGTGATCAAACAACAAAATACATAACCAGTTAGTGCAGAGGGAATAATTTAGCATCTGTCACTTGGTAAATAATCATGTTCTTCTACCAGTAGCGGGACAATAGACAAGCATAAGAGGGAAAAACTAAGATAGACATAGAATTACAGAATATTTCTAGACTTTGAACTACAACCTTATTATTTAATGTCCATATTTTTATCCTTATTAAAAGGCTTCTTCACAATTTTCTTCTTTAAAAGTACACCATTCTAATATTTCACATGAATAGACCTTTATTTCAAACATGAATTCTATTTCGGAAGGTTTTGCCAGGAAATTTACTATTTCACCCGAGTTCCTCTTAATTTCTTTAAATACTGTTTTCCATTTAACAGTATCTCTCTCTACCATTTAATATGCCAAGTTCCTGACCTCACATTTTATAATGCCATGAAACTATTCTCCAGCTCTTCTGTTGAGAGCCTCCCTGCAGTTTTACGGTCTCTTCACTCTCACTTGCTGTTCCACCATATTTGGCATCATAAGGAAATTTAAATTCTATGCATCATTGATCCGCTTTAAGATGTTTTGCATACAACTATTAGATCAGTGTGTGATGGGTTGGGATCACAGAAACCACCTTGGTGCTGCCACCTGGTGTGTCAAGGCTACTTCTGCCCCTGCTTTCCTGCCTTTTCCAGCTTGGGACTCCCGAATCCTCTCTGTTTTGAGCCAGATTCCGCTGATCTGCTGCAAACACAGACCCAGGTCCGAACCACGTCCCCTAACAGCCGCAGGCCTGCCTGGAAGCAGCTCAGGAAGTGCGCTTGCCTTTGACACCCAGGTGCCCAACTCCCAATGAAGTTCAAACCCTTAATAAATCCGTTTTACCCTGTATAAAGCTTATACGGGGTAAACTCATAAATAGTTCGCCTTCTATTTCAAAGACAGAAAGATATGCATAGCTGTTTGCCCCTCCCTTAGGTACTAACACGTACTCCAGGTAACTTAATTAGTAAAAAGAGATTTTAATAAGTACAGAAAGTAGGATTTAAGTGATTCCAAGTAGTTGCAGACAGAACAAAGTGAATTACTAAGTAAAATAAAATAAAACACGCACATCTAGGACTAATTCAACTCAACACAGATAAAAGCCTCACCAGTTTCAGTCTTTTCCTTTTACAGGCTGTAGAACTTCTAGCCTGGGTCCAGCAATCGCTCACACCCCCTATTGTCTTTGTCCTTTGTTCAGTCTCTCTCAGGTATGTCCTTGGGGGGTGGAGAGCCTCTCTCTTTAGCCAGCTGAAGACAACATGGAGGGGTCTTCCAAGGGTTTTTATAGCCTTTCCCCCACTCCCTGTGTAGCATCCACTTACCCTGGAGTTTTGGGATCACATGGGCAAGTCACATGTCCATGCACCCTAACCAGTCCAGCCAGTTGCATTCCTGGCCAGGCCCAGATGTGGATTGGGGTCTGCACCTCCTATTGTCTGTGTAAGGGTTTCTTGATTGGTCTCTTTACATGCACATACCTTTCTCAAGACATGATCCCAGGCTCTTACAAAGGCTATGTACAAAACCAGCAAATATAAAACCAATATTCATAACTCCAACTACAACAATGATACATGCATACAAACAGGAGGAATAGATTCAGTAGGTCATAACTTTCACAGAGATATGTTACATGGCACATGTAGCATAAAACATATTCCAGTTACATCATGTATACATTTATAAGCCTCTCCCCATAAAACCTTACGGGGTACACCGTCACACAGTGGTTTTCAAACGTTTTAGGCAGCATACCCCTTTCTAAATAATGTAGTATACTGCATACACCCATCTGAGATAAGGTCATAATATGCCTATGAAAAAAAGGACTATAAGGTATAACACGATCCACTGTCTGCCATTACAGGATTTTTCTCACGTACCCCCTGATGACAGCTTATGTACCTCTAGAGGTATGTGTACCTCTAGAGGTATGTGTACCCAGTTTGAAAACCACTGTATTAGATAGAAGACCTCAATAATGAGCTGTGGAGATGCTGCATGGCTTCTCCTCAGAAAAGTGGATGAAATATAGGGTGCAGAAAATTACAATAAATAGTAGTAGGTCATCCTCTATTTCACCACTAACACAGAGTCCAAGCTCCTCCATTTTACAAATTATTTCATGTAATACTTCATCAAAAACCTTGCTGGGATCTAGCTTAAATGCCTCCATTGCCTTATCCACATCAATTTTCTTTGTCAGACCCTTACAGAAACTCTATCAGATTAGTCTGATGAGATTGGTTTCTCATTAAATCCCCTTGCTGGCAGCTGCTGAGCTTACTGCTCTCCTCTTTAAGAAGTTCAATTTCTTTGTCTCTAGTGAATGAATCTGAAAATTGTTCCTGGAATCAAAATCAGATGTACCAGGCTACACAGCTCTCTGCTTCCCTTCTAAGACAGAGTGATTGCCTCAGATACAACCTTCCTCCAGCCTTAATAATTAACACTTCAAAGTGCTTTTTATTAGGGGATCTCAAGGCATTTATGACGTGTGGGTAAAGTATGACCCACATTCTACTGGATGAGAAACTAAAGACAGAGGGGTTAAGAGAGATCAGTGGCAGAATCATGAACAGAACAAAGTCCTGACTATTAATCCCCGGCCCTATATACTATAAAACAATCCCTAAATTTACATACATAGGTAAGTATTGAAATAACTCTAAGAGACAATAAAACTATGTGATTTTTATTTAAGCCACTTTTATAGAATCACAGAAAACTAGGGCTGGAAGGGACCTTGAGAAGTTATCTAGTCCAGCTTCCTGCTCTGAGGCAGGAGCACGTAAATCCAGACCATCCCTGACAGCGTTCATCCAACCTGTTCTTAAAAACCTCCAATGAATGGGATTCCATGATCTCCCTTGGAAACCTATTCCAGCACTTTTAGTTGCAAAGTTTCTCCCAATATCTAACTTAAATCTCCCTTGCTGCAGATTAAGTCCATTACTTCTTGTCCTACCTTCAGTGGACATGGAGAAAAACTGATCACTGTCCTCTTTATAGCAGCTCTTAACATATTTGAAGAGTGTTATCAGATCCTTCCCCCTCCTCTCCGCCTCCAAGTCTTCTTTTCTCAAGGCTAAACAACATGCCGAGGTGTTTTTTGTTGTTGTTGTTTTTAACATTTCCTCATAGGTAGGATTTTCCGAAATCTTTTATCATTTTTGTTGCTCTTCTCTAGCCTCTAATTTGTCCACCTCTTTCCTAAAGTGAGGCACCCAGAATTGGACACAGTACTCCAATTGAGGCCTCACCAGTGCCCAGTAAAGCAGAACAATTACCTCCTGGATCATATGTATGACACTCCAGTTAATATACCCCAGCTGTATAATATTGTATAGCTGAGCAATGAGCATTAAGTGATGGGGGTGGGACTGTTTACACAAAGCAGATAGGCCCTTTTATGTTGGTGTTGAAGGGGAATAATAGACTTTAATTCCTCTGACATACAGAGAAAAATTGATTGATCCAGGAGCTAACAACAAAAAGTCACAATACAGTTCATATCCATTCCCTAGCGATTGCACTCCATGCTACTATATGGAAGACAAAAGGTCAGTTATTTGGTTCAGATCTCTCCTTTCATGGTCCAGAACCACAAGCATCTGGGGGAACGCAGTAAGAGAGAAAGAGAAGAGGGAATTTTTGTATTTGCTGTTCCCTCTAGCCAGCAAAGGAAATGTAGTTATTTCTCAAAGGAGATCCTTCCTGTCCTCAGGTGCAAAGTTTGTGTCTATGATGTAGGATACCAAGGATTAGGAAGAAAAGCAAGGGAATAGATTACATTCTAAGAGCTCCTACGTGAGAATAAATTAACTCTGAGGGGGTGGGACACACAGGCAATACCTGTCAAACTACCAGCTGCAAAGGTGAAGGGAACAAGGTCAACTCCATAAACACACAAGCAGAGTGGAAGAAAAAAAATTAAATCTTCCCATTTTGAAATGGGAACGATTCCCTCATCCACCAATACGAGGGCGAGTGTGGATGCAAAAAGTGGCACACTGGTGTTAATTCAATAGCTTTTCATCACTGGAGACTTCGGATAGGTCATAAGCAGGAAAAATGTTCTCATCCTCAGCCTGCTGGAGGTTTGTCATAATTAAATCACTATCTATTGCAACATACTTGGATAAGAAGTGATGAAGGCAGGCATGGGAAGAATGAACTGTGCAGAGCTTATGGCACAGCTTATAGCACACCTAGCCATGAAATCATGGCCTCACAATCACTAAAATTCTACTCCAAAAAACTCTCTCACATTTTCAAGCGTTCTCTTGCAAGTAATCGGTCAACACCAACAGAATTCCTGCACACTGAACTCACCCAGCCTTTCCTCCCACTTACCACCCTCAGACTCCTGAAAGCAGGAAGGACAGCAATACAGCATTCTTTCATATAAGGAAAAGGAGAGAAAAAAATAAACTATCATTGTAAGCTGTATAAAGTGATCTGGAAGAGAGCTGGGTCTATCTTATCCGCCCAGGGTGTGGAGCAACAAGGCTTGCTGGGGCAATCAGGCACTGAAAATCATACCCTTGTTCAGAAAGCAAAAGAAATTAAATCTTGCGCTAAGTTATGCCATCCTCCCAAATGCCTCTTCTCACCTTACCGCAGGCAGCAAAACCTTTCCAACAAATATTTAAAAGGCTTCGGTCTAAAGAGATATGTTTTTCAGGTGCCCAGTGCAACGGAGTAGAGAGAACCTAAACTCAAAGTGAAAGAGACGCTGACTAGCAGGATTGCTTCTAGGTTTCTAAGGGCCCAGTGCAGATAAAATACACAGGAGTACTGTAGGCCTATGGCTGCCATTCCTGACTGAAAAGAATAATTTAGGCAACTGCATCAGGTGAGAGTCCTGGCAATCAATAAGGCATTTTGAAAGACAAGGATCAAAGAGAGCCCCCTTGGGAAAATACTACACAGCACAGAAGGAACTCTCCAGTGCATGCATATGTTCAGTGTAAGGGGAAACAGTTTATGACAGACAGGCAATATCGATAGGGAAGAATTAGCATCCAGGAAGTTTAACCGCTGCAGCACTGCTGTACATAAGGGCTACATGGCACCACCAACAAAAAATCCAAAATGTATCCCCAATGTTGCTTTTCATGTACCTGACACAGCCTTACTGAAGAAACGTAATGATGCAGTAACTTCTCAAGCAGCCAGAACAGCCACCTGGTGCACCTACCAGGCAAATTTTAAAGATACTATTACCACTCTTCTCATTTCTCCAATCTCACTCACAGGCTGGTAATAAATCAATAAAACCCCATTAAGCAGATGTATCAATCAGGGTCGTTAGAGTGAAGTTCAGCAGCTCTGTGATGACAGACAGAGTGAGCAAAAAGCTATCATACAGCAACCTACCCACCCATTTGGTATAGGATCTTCAAGAAATCAGAGATTTAAACATCAACATTGCTATAAATGACCAAAACGAAAAATGAAAGTGAATTTCAATGGGGAATTACTGTTTTGAAACAGGAAGTGATTAAAAATCAATGCAAAGAAAAATAATGACTAAAGATAAACTTCACTTTGATTAACATGAATCGGAATATGGAGAAATTAATATCCTTCTTATTTCTTTTGTTTACATCACATCATGACCCCTCACTTTTGCCTTCTACCAGCAAATGGTGGTGGTGAAGAGAAAGGAAAGCACTGAAAAGGAATTATAAAACACCTGTTTTAATTAGGCTGGTTTCTTTTGTTTACCTGCAGCTTTAAAAACTAAATAAATCACAATTCCACCCAAACGTGCGCTCCAATTGCCATTTTGGCCCATCATTTAACTCTATGAATATACTTTTATTTACTCAATAACTTCACTGACATCTTCCTCATTCCTTCCAAATACTTTGATACATTCTAGCAAAGGGCATATTATAAAGAGAGAATGCCTGATGGGGTTGGAGGGTAAGAAGAGCAGCAGCTGCACCTCAGAGCAGGCTTTCAGACACAGCCCTATACAGAGGACATTCTGTACTTTTAAAGGAAATGTCAATGTGCCCTACTGTTATAGTTTTTCTTATACCTGTTTGTAAACTCTGAAATTATTCAAGGTTTGCTTTCCAAAATGCTCCTGGGCTTTATTTTGTTTTTTGGAGGAAGGAAAGCAACAGGAGGTGGATTTTAAGAAAGCTGTGCTACAATGTGCCGGTTCACAACAGCAAACCCGCATAGGAAGCCCTGCACTTGTGACTCAGCCCACAAGAACAAAATCAGCATGCATGCAGAGGAAAACAAATTATGTTAGGGAAACATTTGTGTTTCCAGCTTATTACAAACAATGATGAGGGGGGGAAAAAAACTGATTTTAGGGGTGACAATGTCCTTTCTAGCAGCTGCAGACAATTTAGAACAATTAGCACAAATCAGATCCTCAGTTTAACTTTAAGTGATGTTTCCAAAATAACTAAATTGAAATATTGCCAAATCATGCAAGATGATAACAACAACAACAAAAAAAGGAGACTGCTGCAAAGCATCAGTTTTTTACCTCATAAATAGGGCCCTATCAATTTCACGACCATGAAAAACATGTTATGGATCATGAAATCTGGTCTCCCACTGTGAAATCTGGTCTTTTGTGTGCTTCTACCCTAAACTATACCGACTTCATGGGGAAGACCAGGGTTTCTTAAATTAGGAGTCCTGACCCAAAAGGGAGTTACAGGAGGGTCACAAATTTATTTTAGGGGGGGTCGTGGTATTGCCATCCTTATTTCTATGCTGCCTTCAGAGCTGGCGGCCGGAGAGTGGCAGCTACTGACTGAGGACCCAGCCAGGCCGGACCACAACATTTTGGCACCTGAGGCGGGGAGCTCAAATGACACCTCCATGCCCCCTCGCTTGGGCCAAAACTTTGAAAGGTCTCAATTCTGCCTTCTTCCTGTTCTACTCCTCTCATGGTACTGCTCTGCTACCTACCCCAATAAAGGAGAACTAACGTAAAATGCCTTGTTCAAAAATTTTAAGAAACTCAACTTTCAAACGCTTGAACAGCAAATGTAACTTTTCTTGTCTGCATAGTAAACACTGGCATTTTTATCTGTTTGAATAATCGAAGTGGTGCTTTCTGTGCCTTTTTGGTTGCAAAGTTTTGAGCTTCTTCCTGAAGGTCCACAGTCTGGGCCAGCTCACGCTCTATTGAGATTGTTGCAAGGCCGACCAGCCTCTCCTGTGTCATTGTGGAGCGTAGATGTGTTTTTATTAACTTCAGCTTGGAGAAGCTGCATTCTCCACTGGCACCTGTTACAGGAAGTGTTAGAAGTATGCTCAGAGCAACAAAAGCATTTGAAAAGAGGGTGGTCATCTTATTTGTGCACATATATTCCAGAACAGCCTCTGGAGTTGATCCTGCTGAAATGTATCTTGAAAGGGCTTTCAGTTCATCACTTAAATCACACGCATCAATATCGCGCATGTCATCATGTGTCAACGCTGTCTCTAGTGCCCTGCATTGCTGGTGTAGGTCTTCAGGTATAAAGAGGAGTTTGGGAATATCATACAACATCCCAAATATACTGTTGTGTTCCTTGAGCTGCATGAAACATTCTTCAACTGACTGTATTGCACAATCTAGCACCTAGTTAAAAAATTCAACTTTGAATTGTTGTTTGGAGTGTCTTATGGGATTATCCCGTGCCTTGTAATCAAAATGTCTTCTTCGTCGGTGACTCTTGTATTCTTGAATGGGTGGGAAAATAGCTTCAGTGTGAAGTTCCTCTGCCAACTTCTGTGCACTTTTCAGAATGTTTTGAAATCCCTCATCTGACCAGTAAGACTGTAGGTATGACTTTGCTTTGTCCAGTTGTTCCATTGCTCCAGATATATCAAGGTCAATACCTTGTAGTCTCTTGCTTACAACATTTATTTCAAACAGTATGTCATGCCACAACACTAAGCAACACAGAAATGTGAAGTTATGTATGTTTCTGCTGATTCCATTTCCCTCTGCCACTGATCTCCCACGAACAGTTCCTGTCATAGCATTATCCTCCATAATGGCAACTATGGCATCATCTATCTTCCCAATTTGGTGTCTGATAGGCTTTAATCACCTCCACCTGACTTTCCCATCTTGTAGCACTCCGTGGTTTCAGTGTCAGACAGGATGTTCCCAGATGTTGCTTCAAAATTTGCCATTGATGAGTTGATGCAGAGAAAAATACATAGACGCTTTGAATTACATTAAAAAAATTCAGCAGTCTCACTAGAAGCTGATGTTGCATCACTGACCACCAAGTTCAATGAATGACAACTGCATGGGACAAAAAAAGCCTGAGGGTTTAACTCTTGGATCCGTGTCTGCACTCCTCTGTTCTTTCCTCTCATGTTGGCACCATTATCGTAGCCCTGACCTCTCGTGTCAGCTATCGTAATTCCCATATCTTCCAGCTTTTTAAGAAGCACATTTGTCATACCAGCTCCTGTAGTATCATCAATGTCAATAAATTCTAGGTTTCAGAGTAGCAGCCGTGTTAGTCTGTGTTCTTTTTAAAAAATTCTAGAAAATGCTCTCTGACAGTCACCATTGCAGGGACATTTTCACTAGGTTTTGCTGTTGTTACAAAACACACCATTAAAGTCATTTGTTCCGTATGGCTGATTTCAGGTGTGCAGTCCAAAATACCAGAGGAATATCTTGCTGACTTCAGATCTGCCACAATCTCTGTTTGACTTTTGTTGCCAGTAACTGTATGATCTCATTTTGAATGGTTTTTCAAAGGTAGTGGTGTGTGTACATTTCTTGGGTGGTGACTCTTCTTAGATGCTCCTGGAGTACAGCATCAAACTCAGCCATCAGCTCCACAATTTTAAGGAAGTTTCCATTGTTTGGCACATACAGCTGATGTGAAGTGCCACGCAGTGCTAGGTTTTGGGTAGCAAGCATTCTCACAATGGCAATGGTGGCCTTTAACCTTAGTCTCATCTCAAGCTCTTTCCACCTACGGAATGCTCTCTGGTGATTTGCTGCCTTCTTGTGGCATGCCAGATTTCTAGCCAGATTTTTCCAGTCCTTTGTTCCTGTAGAACCCAATGTGGCTGGAATATTAGACTGGAAGAGTTTGCAACAAAAACAGTACGCAGCATGCTGGGTTTTGAGTACACAAGCCATGGCCTCTCCACTCTGTCACCATTGGGGATTTCACGCCAGTAATGTGTTGGATGGAAACTTCTATTTTCACTGTCTTTGGGGAACATGAAGTTTTTCACTTGCTGTGGCCCATGCAGTACAAGGAAGTTCCCCAGGCTACTGCTCAAGTGGGTCCACAGTCCCGGATCATCTAGACTTAAGGAACTAAACTCAGCAGTAGCTGTTTCTTGCGCTTCCACCACACTTTTCTCTGATCTACACTTTTCTTCAGGAATGTGTATGGTTACATCCATTTGAGATGGAGATATGGATGCTGCAGTAGCTACCAGGTCACCTGCACTCTGACTGACTGGAAGATCAGGCATCTCACCACTCACATCCTCACTGGGGCCGGAAGTCTCACCCCGTGAACATTTGTGTCAATGTATCTCAGGAGAGCTCCTTCCTGCTTAGATAGAAAAGCTTCCTTTGCTTTCTTTCTTTTTCTGAATGCTACCCCAGAGGGGCATTTTCTTTTCACTCATGACTGCTGTTCTGTGCCAGCTATAGTGGCTCTCAACACTCAGTTGACGGGTACAAATAAGCAGGCTAGTAGCAGGGCCTGAGTGAGGGAAGATATCAGCGTCTTAAGGGCCTAACTGGCAACTACTACTTCAGCTGACTGCCTGTTCTCCTCCAGTGGGTTCAGGGAAGCAGCAGGAAACAGGAAGCTCCCTGAGAAGCTGGTGTTAATCAGGCCAGGCTCCTGGGGGTGTTAACGAGGTACATAAGAGGCTCCTCCTCCTCTCTCTCTCCCTGCAGCTCCTGCTGCTTTCTGTTATTCCCGCTCACCTTTTCTCCTGCCTGCCTGTTATGTCTCGTGCCCTCCTTCCTCCAGCACAGCACTCCACCATCGCTGTGCATCTAGAGCAGAGAGAATACATATGTACCAGCAGCAGACACAATTTTCTACAGTCTGGGTCCTAGTGGCACCTCCCCACAGTCTGGCACCTAAGGCGGCCGCCTCAGTTCGCCTCATGGTAAGGCCAGCCCTGGACCCAGCTCTGCATACAGCAGCACAGAAGTAAGGGTGGCAATACCATACCTTGCCATCCTTACTTCTGCGCTGCTGCTGGCAGCAGCTCTGCCTTCAGAGCTGGGCTCCTGGCCAGCTGCCACCGCTCTCCCGCTGCCCAGCTCTGCAGGCAGAACCGCCATCAGCAGCAGTGCAGAAGTAAGGGTGCCAATACCATACCATTACACCCTTACTTCTGTGCTGCTGCCTTTAGAGCTGGGAGGCTGGAGAGTGGTGGCTGCTGTCCGAGGGCCCAGCTCTGCATACAGCAGCGCAGAAGTAAGGGTGGCAATACCATACCATGCCATCCTTACTTCGGCATGCAACATTTGGCATAGAAGAGAAAGCAGCCCACATAAACTGGGTTACTGTGGGCAGGAAAGGGGTAGGAGGGAAGGCACAGCCATTTATATGTACGGGAGAACACCACAGTGCAGCATTACACTTCAGTAAAAGTAGGTTTCTGCCATTTGTTTCCTCTAATTAGCTAATGTTTGTAAATTGTATTGAAGTTAAGAAGTACTGTCAGTGCCAAATAGTATTATCTGTCATCATGAGAAATAACATGATGTGAAGAAGATTGTGCAGCCTGTGGTGGGGCATGCACACGTAGAAGCAAAGAGCTTAAGAGCACTGTATGTTCTGAGACTACATGAAGTTAGAAAGCTCTGTGCTATTCTTTTCCTGTGGAAATGGGTTAACACTTCTGCTAATTGTAAGGGCTTAGAGCTATTTTAGGCTCTTCTGTTTGGAACTGTCAGGGAAGGAGGCAGTTGCTAGCAACAGAGAGAAATGTTTACTCCAGCGTGCAGGATTTGCAGACAGCTCTATAGTCAGAATGGCACAGAGCTGGCCAAAATGCTCTCCTTACGCTTGCACTCACATAGCTGACATAGCCATACTTCTTTCACTCAGTTTTTTCCCAACTGCAAATAAGCCAGCTGTGGAATTGGACATGCCCAGCAGATATGACCAAGTCACTGTGCCTTTTTGCAATGAGAAAAATAAATGTCTGACTTTGCAGGACTGCAGCAGGAAGATACACTGCAGGGTACATCTTTGTCCCTTCCTGACCTTTCCTGTCATCTGGGTCAAGAGTAAGAAGCAAGACAGACCTCGGTGTCCACACTGCATGGAGGATCATAGTCTGAATGTTGATCAGATTCCTTCCTCACACAGGGCTTTGTGGAGGTGACAGTCTCCTCTGAAGGGTGAGGAGAGAAAGCTGGGGTAACTGTACTTTCCAATACTATGAGAGTCTCCTACTGGCTGATATGGATCCAAAATTCCATAGCTGTTAGTCCACAGTAGAGAACTTCCAATCTTCAGGTAGGCATTAGTTGTTGCTGTGTGGGACTGAGGTTAGGGGAATGACTGCGTGGCTAAAATCACAGAACAGGTGTCAAGAGATCTGGGTTCTATTCCCAGCCCTGCCACAGACTGTAATCTCAAGTAATCATTTCAACTCCGTTCCTCCATTGGTAAAACAGAGATAATACCTGTCTCACATGGATGTTGTGAAGCTAAATACATTAATGTTTATAAAATGCTCTGAAATCCCCACTTGAAAGGTGCTATTATTTTTTATAGCACCCACAAGTATGCTAGGCACTTTATAGTACAAATAGACAGGGATTATTCCCCAGAGTTTACACAGTCTAATTTTAGACGTGATGCAACAAGTTGGGGGTAATCAAACAATAGGGAGTAGACAGGTGGAAGGACAAAGGTTACACTAGTAAGATCATACAGTTGCTCATTAGTCATATGTGTATCTTACACCAGGTCTACACTAGAAAATTGTATGGTTTCAGCAATTGGTTTAGCTAAACCAACACTGGACAGAGTTTGTCTGTGCCTACACTTACAGATGGATAGTGGCCACCACTAATTCAGCTATCAGTTAGCAAACAATTGCTAAAATTGGTGCTGTTTCCAAGAGTAGACAAGGTTGTAGCCGTTCAGTTCAATTTTCTAAAACTGTTACATAAATAGTGTAACTTTTTTAAAGTACTGTGGGGGAAAAAAATCTGAAGGGATTTAGCTGACACAAGGGTAGTTGCTGGTAGACTAGAACGTTTGTAGGAAATGCAGACAAAGGATTATCAAGGATGTCACTTTTAGTAAAGCAAAGGAGTGAGCGAGTGATGCAGTAAGGGGCAAGGTCAAGTAGTTACGTAGAATACTGAATTGGGCAGCGCCTATGACGTGGTCAGGTCAACAGGTACTGATCGTTTCAGTAACTGCGTTTTAAAAGCTGTGTTTTAGATGGGCAACCAGCACTGTGGAGGGCAGATTATTAAGAAGTGAATGCTACAAGTTTTAAGCCTTGGAGGTATCTTCCTGGCTATAGATTCAGAATTCCCCACTTCCTCAACACCCAAAACAACCCCCTTCCCCCAACCCACACACCTTAAGCGGGGGAGGGAGTACACTAGAGAAAGAAAAGAGCAGGTGGCTGGAACCAAAACTATCAAAAGTAAAGCAAATTTTTGACCAATTCTGTAGCAGCTAATTTGTGTCCTTATTAAACCACATTCTGAATCAACATACCAAGAACTGTGCAAAGGCAATACTGTATCGGCCTCAAACTTATTCAGAAAGTCAGAAGTTTTCTGCAAAACGGACGTACACAAGTGCCAGCAGAGAAAGAAACCATTTGCCCTGCACTTACCAATATTTCAGGAAAGAGTAACATTCTTTACAATTGCATTTGGAACAAATTTTCTCCTGCCTGCAAACCTTTGCAAAAAGTTTTAAATCAAGCATCAGAGTGGATACAAATCAATGGATTAAAAAAAAATCGATTTAAATTAAAAAAAATCTGGATTTTTTTGATAAAATGCTTTTTGAGGGAAAAAAAAAACCTAGCCAAAGATACACTATAGCTCAAAGATATCTCATCATGGAGTAGGGATTATAAATTATAATTCTATAGTATGAGACAATATATTCATGTCATGTTTAAGAAAAGTTTTGTAAATGAGTTCCAATAGTTCATGGATTAGGAGCCCAATTTTATAGGGTTCCAGGGGCTTCCGTATAGATTATTTAGGTTAATCTTTCTAGCTACCCAATGGGACTCAGTGCTCAGTCTAGAAGATACCATCAGAAATGCTTAGTTTTGCAGTTCTCAAACTGTGGATTTGTGTCTCCAGAGAAAACATGCTTGTTAACAGCAAAAATGTTTTTAAATAAATAATATTCCAGAAGTCTTGAGGTCTTTCTGAATGTGGCTTTCATTGATTTGAGATCTACTATACACTAGAAGGGAAAACCTATAATGGCAGCAGGCCATAAAAGAGACCCAGTTTGGGAATATTTTAATGAAGTTCCTCTACCTGCGGATAAGACAGGCATGCGTGCAAAATGCAAACAGTGCAACAAAGAAATGCAAGGCCTGGTTGCCCAAATGAAACAACATCATGAGATGTGTTCCTTCTCAGGAGGAAGCTGCGTTGAAGATGATGAAAGGAACATGTCTGAACATGCAGGATCTTCAGGTTGGTAAACTTTTTTATTTCATACTTCTTTCTTAAGGACTGCCTGTCTTCCTTCTGGACTATTCTTGAATTCTCATGTTGAAGCAAAAAATATAGTTGTTACTCTATGGTACTATCATTTTAGATGCAGTTGTGATAAAAAAATAAATAGGTGAAATAGGCAGATCTTCCTTTTACAATTTCACCTTTCAAGTAGTACTGAGTGTCAGTGAATGCAATGAGTAATACTAAATGAGCAGTATGGTAATAATAATTAAATAACTGCATTGACTTATTTTGTTTAGGAGAATCCATCCTCAACATACAGGATTCTGAAAACTATCTGCCTTCAAGATCACCATCATTTTCTATAGTTTCAGAGTTATCTGCCAATGATAGTGTTTCAGTCACATCATATATGTCACATAGCCACAGTATATCACCTGTAGCAAAAAGGAAAAAAACCCTCCATTATTCGGAAACAACCAGAGATAAGTTTGTGATAAGAACCAGCAGATTACAAAAAGAGGTAATTGATGAAAAAATTGCCCGGTTTGTTTTATGCAACAAATTCTCCTTTCCGTATGATTGAGAACCCACACTTCAGTAACAGGGTTCAGTCATTAAGACCAAGATACAGTCCACCCAACAGAGCAGATGTCACAGGCAAATTGCTGGATAAAGAGTATGAAAGAGAAATTGAGCAGTGTGAAAAAGGTCTAGGGCAGGCCTGCACAACTCGTAAAGCGGCAAGGGCCATATTACTCTAAAGAAAACAGCTGAGGGCCGAAACCCCCCGGCAACACCCCCCGCCCCCAGCACCGCCCGCCCCGCGAAAACAACCCTTCCTTTCCCAGCGCTGGGGTGTGGAAGCCTGTAGAGGGGGAAAGAAACAGCATGCATAGGGTGACCAGATCACAGCAGTAAAATAGGACCCGCCCCGCTCAGCCCCACCATCACACCCCTCTTCAACCCCCCAAGGGTCACTATATTACTGCACACAACAGTCAATCAATGCAGTTGTAGATAAATCTCTGCATTATGCATTTTTGTATAACTTTTATATGACTTTGTATTGAACCTTGGTAATATGTTATAGCAGGCCCCTAAGGTAGTATAATTAAGGTAAAAGAAAAATGTCTTTTTGCTAGAAGTAGAATAAGATCTTCCCACCACTTGGTATTCAATTGCCCTGTTGAATGAATGAGGTGTGAATGAGGAAGGCGTGGAAGCCAGGCACCTCCACACAGCTGCAACCCTTGGAGAGGGGATGGGAACCAGACCAAGGACAATCAAACTTGTCAAGTGGGCTGACTAGAGAAGAGCAGACATACTGACGGCCTCGGGGGTTAGAAGCAAGCACCTTCCTTTGGGAACACCCTCTTTGCAGCATTGGGACAACCCACAGCCCAGAGACAAGTAGCAAAAAGGACCAACGGACACAGTCCCAGATTTTGGGCCGCACAGTGAGCCCACCTACTCACACCCGCCCCCCGCGGGCTGCACAGTGGGTCCCTGGGCCGCATGTTGTGCAGGCCTGGTCTAGGGGATGAAATTGTCAACCTGAGTCTTGATGGGTGGAGCAATGTCCACAATGATCCTGTTGTATGCGCTTGTATGACAACAGAAAAAGGGAATGTTTTCCTCCACAATTGATACATCACAATGCACACACAGCAGAATACTTACAAGAAGTAGCAGTAAAAGCTATAACAAACTGTGAAAAAAAACTTCAAATGTCTAGTATGCAGCTTGGTCACAGACAATGCTGCAAATGTATCCAGGATGAGAAGAAATTTAGAAGAGAGTCCCAAGCTAACAACATACGGTTGCAGTGCTCATTTGATGCACCTCCTAGACAAAGACTTCAGTGTTCCAGAAATAAAGGTTAATGTTGTTGAAATTGCAAAATACTTCAGTAACAACCACTTTGCAGCAGCTGCTCTGAAAAATGTGGGAGGAACCAAGCTAACTCTCCCACAAGATGTGCGATAGAACTCAATAGTGGACTGTTTTGAGCACTAGATCAAGAGCTGGCCTAATCCAATGACAGTTTGTGAACAAAATCGTGAAAAAAATAGATGGCACTGTCACAGCCAAAGTTCTCAACATTGGGCTTAAGAGAAATGTTGAACACATGCTGAGTACCCTGAAGCCTAATTTTGTAGCTTTGAACAAAATGCAGGGAAACAGCTGTTTTATTGCTAACGCTGTTGACATTTGGAAGGAACTGAGTGAGATCTTAAAAAAAGAGAAATATGCAATGACAGGGTTAAATCACGAGCATTAAAAAAACGAATGGGACAAGCACCATCTCCAGCTCATTTTCTTGCAAATATTCTCAATACTCGGTACCAAGGTCAAACCTTAATTGCTGAAGAAGAGGAGTTGGCTATGACATGGACATCCAGCAATCATCCCTCCATAATGCCAACTATAATAAACTTCAGAGCTAAGGGTGAACCATTCAAGAAATATGTTTCCTGGTGATGCTTTAAAGAAAGTCACCCTAGTAAACTGGAAGTCACTTTAGCACTTCGATTCAGAGACTGTTGAAGTGATAATCTCACTTTTAACAGTAGTAGCTTCTACTGATGGTGTAGAAAGAATATTTTCTTCCTTTGGACTAATTCATTCCAAATTGAGAAATCGTTTGGGACCTGAAAAAGCAGGAAAACTGGTTTTTCTTTTCCAGATTATGAACAAACAGGAAAATGAAGGTGAAGACGACTGAGTTAGCTGCAGAAGTCAATATTTTAAGTTTTTCATATTGACCTGGCTGACTTGACACAGTCAATTTAATTTTTGTTTTGTTTTTTTAAAATATTTCATTTAACTATTTTAGTTAAAAACAAACAAAAACAAACCTGATTTTAAAAAAATTGAATGTTTAACTACATTCAAAAATTTATATGCTTGTTTTGTTAAAATATTATAGGTTTGCTGTTGAAGAAAAAAAATCCAGAATACATAACGTTGTTGTTTTAGTTAAATAAAACAACTGAAATATCTGTCTGGTGATGTGATCCTCCTAATACAGCATGGCAAGAAAATCATCTAAATATTAATGATTAACCTGTTGAATTGGAGATAATTCACCTCCCAAAGACTTCATAAATATCTGCTTCAATTACCTTTGGTAAATGAAATAACCAAACAATCATTCATTTTCTGATATAGCTGTAAAACTAATTCGAAAAGTTTTCAAAATAAATCACTGTTTAAAAACATATAGTGTGTACCTTCTAAAAATGAAACCAACATCTATCTCTGAGTTGTGAAGAATATTTATTAAGGTTATAACAACCAACAAGAATGCACTTTTATGTAGAAATCCATGATTAAATCGAGTCTTCCTATCAATGTGATTGAAATCAAATCCACCCTGTCAAGCATGAGACTCAATTCTGAACATTACACAAAATTACAACAATATTTTATCACAATCAAACTGGTACTACAGAAAAAAATAAAAACATCCACATTTACCTATGTATGAGGGGAAATGTTGCGAGGGGTTAATCAGTTCATGCTTGTAAAGCACTTTGACGTTTTATTCTGCACTTCCATAGCTCTATCTGTGGATCTTGAAACAACTTACAGAACATTTGTGAATTAATCCCTGCAACATCTTTGTATCATTACCTCCATATTAGAGATGAAGAAAACTGAAGTACAGAGAGAGAGGTTAAGAGCTTGATTTTCCATGGTGCTAACTACACAATTCCAATTACAATCAAAGGAGCCATAGATCCTCCTCACTTGTGAATACCTCAATGACTTGGGAAAGATCACAGAGCAGCTTAGTGGACAAGCTGGAAATAGACTCCAGCATCTAGCTCTAATCATTAGACCACTTCCATGTAAAGGAGCTAAGTGTTATTATAATAAAAGTTCTTACATGAAAATTATATCATTTTGCAAATTGTAGACCAAAAAAGGATCAGTCATCCCATAAGGGGCACAAAGTCCATTAGGACCTGATCCTGCTTTCACTGAAGTGAAAAGGAATTTTGCCAAGATTTCTATAGGAGCAGCAGGAGGCCCCTTTGCAGTCAATATGACCAACAATTTAGCTGAGTTAAAGGGATTTTCCACTAAACTAGATAAATACCATTCATCTCACACAATATTCTGGTTTCTAGGTTGAACAGAATAGTGTGTGTCCTTTGGAGAAAGTGAGTGAAGGGGATGTCCCACAAACACTGTATGAGCACTAATTGATTAAGTCTCACACAACACAATTGAGCAGGTAGGTAAATATTATTAATCCAATTTTTATAATGAGTAAACTGAGGCAGAGTGACTTGTCCATTGCTTCATAGTGAGTCGGTGGTAAAGCAGGGATTATAATTTAGAAGTTCCTGGCTCCCAACATCCACTGCTCATTCCTTCAGACCATGTTTGGAAGGCATTAGTAAGAGGAAAAACATCTATACTCTGATCATATGGACTAAAAACTAGAAAATAATATAGAGGAGTACAGTTTAAAAAAAAATAATCTAGCAAACTCATCCCACCCTTGAGAACATAAGAATGGCCATACTGGCCTGGACCAATGGTCCATCTATTCCAGTGTCCTGTCTTCTGACAAGGGCCAGTGCCAGATGCTTCAGAAGGAATGAACAGAACAATCATCAAGTAATCCACCCCATTGTCCAGTTCCAGCTTCTGTCAGTCAGAGGTTTAGTGGCATCCAGAGAATGGCATTGTGCCCCAGACCATCTTAACTAATAGCCACTGATGGACCTACCCTCCATGAACTTATCTAATTCTTTTTTGAACCCAGTTGTACTTTTGGCCTTCACAACATCCATGGCAACAGGTTCCACAGGTTCACAGTGTTACGTGAAGTAGTACTTCCTTATGTTTGTTTTAAACCTGCTGCCTATTAATTTCATTGGGTGACCCCTGATTTGTGTGTTATGTGAAGGAATAAATAACACTTCCTTATTCACCTTCTCCACAGGAGTCAAGATTTTATAGACCTCTATCATATCTCCCCTTAATCGTTTCTTTTCCACCCTGAACAGTTCCAGTCTTTTTAATCGCTCCTCATAAGGAACTGTTCCATACTTTAACCGTTTTTCTTACCCTTCTCCAATTCTTTATATCTTTTTGAAGATGAGGCAACCAGAACTTCAAGCAGCATTCAAGTTGTGGGGGATACCATGGATTTACATAGTGGCATTATATTTTCTGTCTTATTATAGATCCCTTTTCTATGGTTCCTAACATTGTGCAGTGGCAGTCAAAAAAGCTAACACCGAGCAGATGTTTTCAGAGAATATACACAATGACTCCAACATCTCTTTTCTTGAGTGGTAAGAGCTAATTTAGACCCTGTTATTGTATGTATAGTTGGGATTATGTTTTCCAATGTGTATTACTTTGCAATTATCAACACTGAATTTCATCTGCCATTTTGTTGCCCAGTCACCCAGTTTTTTGCCCTTTATAACTCTTCACAGTCAGCTTTGGACTTAACTATCTTGAGCAATTTCATATCACTCACAAACTTTGCCACTTCATTGTTTGCCTCCATCCAGATCATTTGTGAATATGCTGAACAGCACTGGTCCCACTACAGATCTTTGGGAGATAGCATCATACAGCTTCGGTATAATTGCAACATTTTTCTTAAACACACACACACACACACGCAAGCCTAGCTATTGCTATCTATAGAAAAGCTCTAACGTCAATATGACAGCTCTCTGACCAGCACTTTAGACTCATAGACTTTAAGGCCAGAAGGAACCATCATGATCATCTAGTCTGACATCCTGTACATTGCAAGCCACAGAATCTCGCCCACCCACTCCTGTAATAGACCCATAACCTCTGCCTGAGTTACTGACATCCCCAAATCATGATTTAAATACTTTGCGGGTCTCTTCTTCTATACTCCCTTTACATTTTTTCCAAAAGCTAAAGGAAATGGCACCTAAAACGTTTGAGTGAATTTAGTGTTTATAAAACTAACATTTATCAGGATTCAGACACAGAGCAGGCTGATTTTTTTGCACCTTACCTGTTGCTGCACTGCCACTGCACCTCATACCTGAACTGTAGCATCCACTATTTTAGGTACTTACACGGCCCTTGTCACCATTATATCTGAGCACCTGAATCTTTAATGCATTTATCTTCACAACACCTATATAGGGTAAGGAAGTGCTATTATTCCCATTTTACAGATGGGAACTTAGGTACAGAATTGCTTACTGACTTGCCCAAGATCACACAGGAAGTGTGTGGTAGAGCAGAAAACTGAATTTAGGTCTCTCAAGATTTAGGCTAGCACCCTAATCAGTAGACCCTCCTTCCTCTGTTATCCAGTCCTAGACCTCACCCATAGCTCTGCTAAAGTACCACAATGCTGGCTTGTAACACCTTTTCTATTCCAGCCTAGGGCTAGTGTTCAGCAGGGACTGTCACTCATACTAAACTAAGCATACGGTAACACTGTATTGCAGATGAGACCTGTATTGCAGGTTTAGAATGGATACTACCAATTTCCTTTTGCCACCAATGGACCACAACAGACATACTAGGCTTTTAACAGGAGTAATGTACAGGGCACACACAGAGGAAGACCTATCACAATCCAGGAACATTAATTGAGTCCACTCCATAGGGCTACAGCTTGTGCACACAGCATTCATTAGTCCAGTCTCTCCTCAGCAGGAGCTATACCTTAATTTTGTCTGGGCAGCCATATGTTCTATAGACCAATGTTAGATAATCTGACCAAATCCTTGCCATGAATGCATTTACAGTGTAAAGGGGCATTTTCACTTACCTAAAGTTAAAACTAATTTGTTTTAATTTATTACATTTAACAGATAGAAACACAGATCAAAACCTTTTAGAGTGTAAAAAATGCACTTTGATGTTATTTAAGAAAGGATAAAAAAAATTAGTTATAGCAAGATAGTGTTTTTGAGTGAGTGATCTAGCTTGATTGTACATTACCCTCAACTTCACCACCTACTTCTCTAAACCACTCCAGAAGAAGACAGAATAGTTTCTCTCTCTCTCTCCCGCCCCCACAGTACAATTGCAATCTTTGAACCATCAAAATACACAAACTAGCTTCCAGGCCCCCAAGGAACGGAGATATGTTAGAGCTGAATGTTTTTAGAGTCCAGCGGTTCAGAGCCAAATATGTCAACCTCCATAATAAGACACTCTCAAATACAGGCCCTAATCATGTTCCCAAGCAAATGGCAAAATTCCCACTGATTTCAACAGGAACAGCCATCAGAGGAACTAATTTAATATTCTGGGAGAAGGAAATCATTGCGGTTACCTAACTTAAGCACTGGTTCACTTTAACCCTCCCTAGCTTGCATCATATTCCTAATCATAAGTAAACTGACTAGCAAAAAATTTTAGGTGGTAACAAACTGCAGATTATTCCATTGGCTGCTGCTCTGTCCTTATGGGATGCTGCAACCAGGTGCCTTGCATGCTAGTGTTGAGATTTGAAAGTGATACTAAGTACTGAAATCAATTTCCTTCCACAAGATATCTAAAATTTAGATACAGGCTTGCAGTTACTGCAATAAAATTGCATGGATGCATGGAGATTTCAGAACCTGAGCCAGAAGCACTGACCTACAGAAAGCACAGAAACCTGTTCCAGGGGACTTGGATACCCATCAGAAAACAAACAAGACATGTCCTAACCCCTATTTACACATGCCAAAACCCACCCATCTTGTCACACTTAAGAATCTGTGCTCAAAAGATCCAGAATTAGGGTAGCAGCATATATGGCTCAGAATTAAGATAAATGTGGTAGAGACTTGGGAGGCTGGGGGTGAGGAAAATCTTGTACAGCTCTTACCTGTACTAAACATAAGTCCCTCATGTTCGTTAACACTAAGTTTACTCTACAATTTTAAGACAAAAAGAGGGGTATTAATTTTAAATTGCACGCAGCAAGACTGCAGCAGCTGTCAAATAATCATAATGAACAACAGCAATGCAATTTGAATCACCTCTCTGCTCTCATACCATACGCAACTCCCCACCCAAAGGGCAATTTACCACATTTCACTAAAATGAATATTAGCCAGAATTCTTTCTACCAAGTTTCCATACTAAAAAGGCAGTCTTCCTGTTGAGGCAGTCCATTAGCAGCGCTGAGCTGCGTAGCTGCACATACGCAGCTTGCATGCATTATACAGACCCAAAAAAATAAAAATAAAAAGCAAAGTTACCAAGCACTCAATCTCCCCATTTCCTCCGCCCCCGCCCCCAGCTCCTTGCTGCAAACCTTCAGGCTTGCAAAAACCACAGCCATGATTCAAATAGCCTCCCCGGTGTTGAATCTAGCCTCAATCAGGAGCAAGGTGCAGGAGTGCGCAGGCCCTTTGGACCTTATAAGAACCCTATATTTCAATTTACCTCGTCCTAATATGAGACAGACACTATCAGAATTATGTAACGGAGCGATTCCTCTCTCTCCCTCTCTCTTTGCTTCACTTCCCAAGAAACGACAAAAAAGTGTTTTCCAGACCCGATCCTCAGGGCTCCCAGGAAAGAAGCAGGAAGTTCTCGTGCAATCAAGAATAACCCACGAAGTGGTCACTACTCAGTTCCCCTTCTATGCACAAGCAAAGCGAAGTCCTGCACTGTACTTGGCTGAAATCTACAGCTCCTGTTTTTGATTCTCTCTCACCTCCAGTCCCACGGTGCAGTGTCAGGATTGCATGGCTCTGACTCATCGGCTGAGCTCACAGCTTTAAAAAAACCAACAAGGCGGTGGCGGCAGCAGCGAGGGAGGGCGCTTTCTCCGACCTAAAGGATTGCACAACTCCCAGGCAAGGAAACAAGAAGCACCCGCCTCCTAAACACACATGCACTATACAGAACTGAAACCAGCTCTTCCACTTCATCAGCACAACTGCCTAAGTCAGGAGCCATCTCTCTCCCGCTCCCTCCCTGCTCAAGCAGGCCTGGGCCACTCCCACTTCCCGTTGCCATATAAGGCAGTGAAAGGGTTTTAAAACCACCTAGCAACTCCACAGAGCTGGGGATTTCCAGCATATTTTAGCCCTACATCATAGCTTTCCCTTTCTCTCTCACACATCTACTGTTTGATTTGCAAAAAAGCATCCAGTTAGCATCTCTTCAAACCACATCAGGAGGATGACTTTTGGAGAACATTGTTTTACCCACAAAGACTACACATGCAGTTTATCTTTCCACTGAGGAAACCTCTCTTTGCAATTTGCTATGTTCAAAATAGTTACATATGCATGAAACAGAAATTAAACTATTGCAACTGATAATTGGGGTGCATATCAGAGACAAAATATCCAGCAGGTCTTTCTTCTGGAATGCTGTGCTCACAAAACAGTTCTGTTTACAAACTCTCCAGGTGCAGGTAGGCTAGGCAAGTGAAAAGATGTACATACATGCAGGATAGATAGAGCATAACTCGGTAGCATAGGAAATGGGACAGTGTCAGATCAGAGGTCTCAGCAGCACTGCTGCTGACTCACTGTTTAAGTGCCTGGCCTAAGATTAAACACTTTTAGCACTGCCAACCCCAAACATTCAAAAACATAAGTTGAGACCCCCAAATAATCATGACACTGGCTTAAAAATCATGTCAATTTAAAAATAATACAGTATATACATTTTGGGTTGCTTATTTTCATTTGCCCTCTTGGTTTTGAGCTTTTAATATACACTTGGGGCACATTTTTAAGCTTTTCTCAGCAACCATGAGGGCCAGAAACTCACTTAAAAAAATACGAAAGCCAAAATTCTCACAATCATTTGTTTCCAGGGGCTGAGGCTCTAAGAAAAAACATTAACTATAACATTGTGAACATTGGCAAAACTGGTTTCCTGTTTTGTAAGACAGGTACATCGGTAGACACCTATTTAAAGTGTTCTGACATTTACACATGAGGAAAGCTAAGTAGTAGTATTACTTAAGAACATGCTTAGAACTTGAAACTACTTTAACTATTTTTTGGTGATTGATTAGATTGTACAGTGGCTATCACTTTAAATAACTAATTGTTCTCCTTGTTTTTGAGTCCCCATGCCAATTTTTGTGGTTTTCAAAAGTACATTTTATTTTCCCTGTTGCTATGTGAAAAGTCCCAAACTACAGGAGAAACTGACTATATAAAGAAAACAGTGCTGTCAAAGACAGCAAATAAAACAATTAAAAGAAATATTTGTTACTGGTGTATTACTTGCAATAGGCGTGTTATTTGCAAGAACATTAGGGAAAAAAATTCTGACGAGTAATTTTTAAGTTGATGACGTCCCTTAAAAATCAGAGTAGATTTATGCTGCATGGACCATTCCTAAACTACTGCCTTACTAAAACCAGCCCGCTTTCTTTTGTTTAAGCACAGTCCTGGGCCCCAGCACCACAGGGCTGTGAACTGGAGGTGAACTCCTATGCTTTCATGATGCTCCACAATGGGGTTTTGTGCAGGCACACAGGCTTCCCTAAAGCAGCTTGCAGACTCAGGGCCTATGGCTGAAGAATCTGACATGTTTCCACTACCCCAATGTTTGTTTTGGGTATTTAAAATTTGAGGTCAAGCACAGACAACACCTCATTTCCACTACTGTTGCAATGTGCAAGAAAGCAGCAACTGAGAGCAGAGTAAAATGTCCTACGATAGAATATTAGAAGGAAGAATTAACTAACTGCCTTGTGAACCTTCAAGTATGCTGGTTTCTGCAAGCACAGTTCATCTTGCACCTGCATTCTCCATTCCCTTTGCACATTCAGTAAAACATGACAACAGTCCAGCATTTAGTACCACATGTCTCTGGTGCCCCAAAGAGGTCATGGGAACAGAAATTGTTCCACAAGGAATGGCACAGCCTACCCAGTAACATTTTTCTGAAGGGCATACACTACCACCTACAATTTCAAATGCAATTACAAAAGCATCTCCTCTACTTAATATCAATATTTGCTTCCTTTCTTTGTAGGACATTATAGAACACCATAAGGGGAAAAAGTGTCTCATGGAGTGCCCTGTTAGGTACATATTATGATGTGAAGTGCTGCACCAACAGAACAGAAAAATGGTCCCTGCCCTAACCAGCTTACAATCTTAACTACAAGACAAGAGACAGCAGATGGGTATAGACAGATGGGGAGTACCAAGAAACAATGAGACTGTACTGCTGATAGGCAGTGGCCTCTGCACACCAACAACCTAACTGCTATCAAGGTTTCTGTAGGCATCACGGCAAAGAAGAGTTTTGAAGAGGGATTTGAAGGTGGATAGCTTTGTGGATATAGACATCTGTACTGTGACTAAGTGCAATACAGTTTTTTCTGCAACATACAAGATCAATAAGTAACAACTATGACATGCTGAATGCAGCCATTGGCAGAAAAATGCTATTCAACCTCTCAGCAAAGCTGGATAAATTATTTATTTAATGGTAATATTTTGGCTTCCACCTTGCTGCAAACATTCTAGTACGGCCTCATGCACAAAGCCCTGTTTAAAGTGGCAGTAAGTAGAGAAGAGGCGGGGACTTTCTCTATTAATGATTATCTGAAACTTACTCCCCACTTTCAAGAAATTGAGGGTTTGCCCCACCCCTTTTATCTTATTTATAATGTTTATTAAAAATAAGAAGGGATGTTTCTTATTAGGTTTGTTAATACGTAGAAACATCAAGAATATCAGTAACTAAAAAAAAAAATTCCCCCTCAATTGCTCAACTTTCATTTCTCAACTCTTGCAATGGCATAATGTTACTAGCTCTCTAGTCAGAGACTTTGAAAGGAGGAAGACCTGCAATTCTGATACTAAGAAAAAAAAGGACCCCTCCACACACAAATATTTCAGGCTTTTCATATATTATAATGAAGCAAAAAAGGACACAAACTGAAATCCCACTCATCCCTCATGCAAACAATCTTTAACATTCTTTCACAATTGTTGTACCTTCTGTACAAACTAAAATCTTGGCCTGTCTCTCTGACATCTTCTTGTGGATGTCTAGCCATCAGCTCAAGCTCAACATGATTAAAACAGGGAACCTAATCTCCCTACCACCATCCAAAACCCTCCCGTCTACACTTAAATGGTAGTGTAGACATGGCATATGTCGGCAAAACTTAAGTCGCTCAAAGGTGTGACAAAAATCACACCCCTGAGCAACAGTTTTGAGGGCATAAGTGGCAGTGTGCACAGCGCTATGTCGGTAGGAGAGCTTTTCCTGCCAACACAGCTACTGCCGCTTGTGGAGGTGGTTTTATTATGTCGACAGGAGAGCTCTCTCCCATCGGCATAGAGCGGCTACACAAGCAATCTTACAGCGGCTCAGCTGCACCTGTACAGCTGTAAGCTTGCTAGTGTAGACATGGCCTTGTATTGTAAGTTCCTTGGGTCGGGGACCATCTTTTTGCTCTGTGGTTGTACAGCACCTGGCACAATGGGGTCCTCATTCTTGCCCAGGGCTCCTAGGCACAACAGCAACACAAATAAACAATAATCATTTAACATTTATTTGGCTTGCTCAGATGAAACAGAAAACTGTTGTTCAAAATCTGGTGTTCAGTGTCTGCTCACTGTGAGCACTACCTCGTCTATACAAGAGCCATTTTATTTTTTAAAACATCGTGCATCTCTCTCACACTAAGAACTGTAATACTAGCTCTAAATACTAGCTCTATGGTCCCTACTCCTTGCTTCTCTCTCTGTAATACCATTGGTGACTACTTTAGGGTGGAGTGAAGGGTAATCTCCAAAAGCAGTTCACAACCCCTCTCCATGAACCGCCCCCACACAGGCCTGGTTTTTGTTTTGGGGTTTTTTTTTTTGGTTGTTTCGTTGTTTAAAAAAAACAAACAAAACAAAAAAAACTGGCTCTGCAAAAAGGATTGGGGAAGAGAAATAGGGGGGAGGGATAGCTCAGTGGTTTGAGCATTGGCCTGATAAACCCAGGGTTGTGAGTTCAATCCTTGAGGGGGCCATTTAGGGATCTGGGGCAAAAATTGGGGATTGGTCCTGCTTTGAGCAGGGGGTTGGACTAGATGACCTCCTGAGGTCCCTTCCAACCCTGAGATTCTATGAATCCTGAGACAAGAACGCCTGTACTGGGTCTCTAATTCCCTGAAATGCCTCTCTGGTAGGGGTTGCATATAAAACACCAATCAATGACAGAGCACACGCTGCAGACCTCAGGATGGGCTGGTCTTATGGTGCTGGCTCCTCCTCCTTGATCCCAGCTGCTTCTAAAGGCCTCCAAGCACTTCATTGCCAACAAGAGCCTGGAGAGATTTATAAACAGCTGGAAATGAGATGAAGCTGGCCTGACTGCCTAGCTGCCTCTACTAGGACTTCTGCTTCATGAGGAGGAAGAAACAAGAACCTCAGCGTCCAAAGCCACCAGCTACCAGTGAAAGGGAACCATCTAGGAAAGCGGAAAGAGGCACCCAGGTGGTATGTCCAGATGGGAGAAGAGGACCAAGTAGCTGGTCAACATGTTTAAGGGAACAGGGAAGCAAGTAGCTGGGAAACGTGCAGGTGATGAGGAGGACAATGGACAACAGAACAGATGACAGGGGGAGACTAAGTGAGCAGAAGTAAACAATGGAAAGGAAATAACACTTCTCACTAGAATAGTTTATAATAAAAATAATACTTCCCTAATATTATTTTTTCCATTTAAACCAGTGTTGCCTCAAACTGGGTGCAGGAGGCACAAGACAGAAGTGACGAGCATTGCAGCTGGAAAGCTGCAGAACCCCAGATCCATGCTTCTCCAAACATGCTTCTGTTTTGGGTTAAGTGGGGCATATAAAGATCTGTGAAACCCACTTGCCTTCTCTTCCTGCTCCTAAATAGAGCTGGTTGCAGGATCAGTTCACATGGGTAGGCTACTAGTACAAGCTGCTCTGCTCTTGCAGCACTAAATTCAGCTTTGGGTGGGACCAGGGGAAGCCTCTCACTCCCAGCAGCATGTAGCCTTCTGGTAAGTGGAGGAACAGGGAAGGGGACAGAGATGGAATCAAAGGAGAGGAGCAGAAAAACGTATTAAATATTATTACATACTAAACTTACTAAAATAGATATAGACAAAATACACAAAAACAAAGTTAAGAAAATAGAAAGGGGCCAGAGAGAGAAAGAGAGAGGGTATAAGAAATGAAGGCTAGCAGCATCTGGAGGGATGGGGGCTGCAGCACCCAGACATTAATCCATCCCAAGGAGTGGGAGTCTCCAATAAAAACCAGATTGCAAACCAATGACATAAGCAATTTCTGTAGCTGCCACAGGAATGCTATGTGATTGTGTATGGGAAAGAAGGTAGTACCCAGGATCATGAAGCGGGAGTGGGGAGCGGTAGGAGAGATGTCCATGAGAATCTCTTTGTGAAGACTTCTCAAATAGATAAACTAAAAGCTGGAATCTAAGTATGGTAAAGATGAAAGATTTTGGACCAAGAAAGGGATTTTATGGTTAACATATTCTTAAGCTTGCTCCACAATCTTCCTTGTGAATATATGAGATGGAATCTGTACCTTCATTCCATTTTTAAATATTCTCTATACCCCCTAACCTGCAATCAGATCATTGTGGGTGGACTGAAATCAGTGGAGCTCTGCACATACACAGCAGTCTCCCCACATAGATCTGATTGCAGGATCAGTGCCTATATGTGGTAGCTTAAAGTAATGCGCGTTAAGGTAAATTCCCTTACAAACCACTGATATCTAGTCAAAGGTTTTTCAAATAAAATGTGTTTTTAAACTATATGGCTTTTTGAAATAAAGAAGAGGTTACTCACTTTGTGGAGTAACTGCAGTTCTTCAAAATATATTTCCCTGTGGGTGATCCACTTCAGGCGTGCATGCGCCTCTTGAGCCCATGATCGGAAATTTGTCCATTAGCAGTGCTCATAAAGCCCGCACATGCATGCTATTCCTCCTCGTGCTAGACACTGAGGCTATACAGAGATGCATGGGCCAACTGCACTCAGTTCCTTCTCTACCTGAATGTCTCCACAGAGAACAGTCTGAAGCAGAGGGGAGAAAAGGACAGGTAGTGGAGCACCCACAGGGACACACATCTCAAAGAACTGCAGTTACTGCACAAGGTGAGTAACCTCTTCTTTAAGTAGCGTCCCTATGAGTGCTCCACTTCAGGTGGCTTCCGAACAGTTTCCCCAGAGGGAGGAGGGAGCTTCAGAACTGAGTCCAGAACTGAAGATAGTATTGCAGGACCCAGAGACATATCAAATCTGACAGCATGGATTAAAGCATGTACTTCAAAAATGTATGTATTGAAGCCCATGTAGTGGACTTACATATCTCAGACATTGGTATGTTCTTAGGCAATGCTGTGGACATCAAGAGCTGAAAATTAATCTGAAGGAATTATAGCTGTCAGAGTCATCATCCTGAACTTGTGAGGCTTTACGAACTTGTTTACAAGTCTTAGATCTAAGACTGGTCTCCATCCTCCGTCCTTTGGTACAAGGAAATACTTTGAATAAAACCCCTTGCCCCCGTGAGGGGGAGGGACTGGGTCTATTGCTCCTAACTGGAGGAGAGAGTTTACCTTGTGTCTTAATACAAGTTTGTGAGAGGGGCCCTTGCAGAGGGATGGGGAAGGGAAATTGAAGGGAGGGAGTGACGTCAAAGGGATGGTATACCAATATTACGATCTCTATGACCCACTTGTCTGAGTGATCCGTCTCCAGGCATATTGAAAATGGGAAAGGTGGTCTCCAAAGAGAGAATGGTGGAAAAATGGGCATAGCTGTAAAACCAGAGATGCAGGGGGATTCAAACCCTTGACCAGCCTGATAGTTGGGTGGTCTTGTGGGGGTGGCAGGTGGGCAGCCCTCTTTCTCTGAACTTACGTCTTTTCCTGGGGGGTTTGGTGGCTCTATGGAATCCAGAAGACTAAGCAGGATGTGATCTCTGGGCAGTGTGTGACCTACTACACCATCTTTTATTTGTAGGTGTATATATGCCCAGGGAACATAAAGGGGTCCAGAGTCCTTCAATGTATGGAAGGACTCATTTACCATCTCCAGGAAAAGCCTATGACTGTCAAAGGGGAGGTCCTCAACAGTATTCTGTGCTTCTCTCGGAAATCCCAAGAGCTGGAGCCATGATGCCCTGTGCATAACTACTTCCAGATGGATGGACCTGGCAACAGTGTCCTCTACAACCAAGGATGCTTGAAGAGCAGTCCTGGCCAATATTTGGCCTTCTGAAATGATGACCTGAAATTGCTCCCTATGTTCCTATGGCAGATGTTCAATAAAAGTCATCCATCTATTGTAGTTTGTAAAACTGCATTTGGTGACGACCACCTGGTAGTTTGCAATCTGGAACTGCAGGATTGCTGACAAATAGAACTTCCATCCGAATAGATCCAGTCTCTTTTGGTCCTGGTCATGTGGAGTAGACCTGGAGAAGTGTTGTCTGCCCTCTTCATTTACCTCATCCACAACGAGGGGTTAGGTGGAGGGTGGGAGAACAAGAAATCAGAGTCTTTACGGGGAACATAATACTTTTTATCCGACTTTTTACGTTGGTAGAATAGTAGCAGGTGTTTGCCACGTAGTCTCAGTTGGATCCAGGGACACCTTGTTAATGGGTAACACCACCCTGGAGGGTGTTGCTGACTGTAGGATACCCAACTGCTTGTGCTTGAATCCCCGACTTCTTCAAGTGGAACTGAAGAGTGTCGGCTGCCCTCTTTATAAGGTCTTAAAATTGTCAGCCAGGAAAGGTGGTGGAGGCATAACCATTTCATCTGGGGACAAGAATGAGATGGGTGCTTGAGGGGTGGCCTCTTTATCCATCCTGGCCTCCTATTCCCCAAACATCTCCTGTGAGGGAGCTGGTTGGGGAGGAGAGGACTGAACAACCCTAGTGTCCCTTGCAGACAGTACCAGTGATCTGGAGAAATGCTGCTGGTAAGCAGCCCAGGGATCCCAGTATGGTCATTGGAGGGGGGGGACATACCGGAGTGGGGTGGCATGCAGGGTTGGTTCCACCACCCTTGATGACAGTTGTAATCTTCCCTGTCACTGTCAAAGAACGAGTTCCTGACAAGTTATGTTGGGGAATCCTGGACTGAAATTGAAGACACTGACTAGAAGTCCTCTTCATCCTCCTCAACATTGTCCAATAGAAGAGTCTGCATAGAAAAGGGTGGAGAGTCCTGTGGTACCAGGGAACAATACCAGTCTGGAGACCAAGGTGTTAGTGCCAAGACATGCTTGGTACCAATGAGAAGTGGGGATTCTGGCTGATCCACTATGGACAGGTCCCTCTAAACCAGGGGTGGGCAAACTTTTTGGGCCGAGGGCTACATCTGGGTATGGAAATTTTATGGCGGGCCATGAATGCTCATGAAATTGGGGGTTGGGGTGCGGGAGGGCTCTGGCTGGAGATACGGGCTCTGGGGTGGGGCTGGGGATAAGGGGTTTGGAGGGCGGGAGGGGGATCAGGGCTGGAGCAAGGGGTTGGGGCATGAGAGGGGGTCTGGGGGGCAGGCTCCAGCAGCGCTTACCTCAAGCAGCTCCCAAAAACAGTGGCATGTCCCCCTTCCGGCTCCTACGCGGAGGTGCAGCCAGGTGTCTCTGCGTGCTGTCCTGTCTGCAGGCGCTGCCCCTGCAACTCCCATTGGCTGTGGTTCCTGGCCAATGGGAGCTGTGAGGAGAGTGTGCAGAGCCCCCTGGTTGCCCCTACACATAGGAGCCAGAGGGGGATCATGCCGCTGCTTCTGGGAGCGGTGCGGAGTGGGGCAAGACTCCGACCCCACTGCCCGGCCGGAGCGCCGGAGCGGGGCAAGCCTCAGACCCCGCAGGAACTCAAGGGCCAGATTAAAATGCATGGAGGGCCGGATGTGGCCCCCTGGGCTGTAGTTTGCCCACCCTGCTCTAAACTCTTGCAGTACCGAGCAGGGAAACAGTACCAATGCAGTAGCCAAGGATGTGGTAGCTGAAGATCATGGTACCGTCGATGGCAGGCATACCAATGTAGGTGCCGATGGAGTCTGGTGCCATCATTTGCTCTGTACTAAGGGTACTGAATAGGTAGCTGCTGCTGGCAGGCCTGAGCCTGATAGTACCAGATCAGGTGATTATGCTTGCCCTCCTTGTCCCTGGTAGACAGTACTGAAGCTCTGTCAAAGCCATGTCTCTCCCTTGAGCTCCAGGGATTTCTGGCATTGCCGGTACTGGCAGAGGAGTCCTTCAACTCAACGATATCATCCTTCCAAAGAGGATGGATCTAGACTGTTCTCAGTGGTACCAGATGACAGAATAAGGAGTAATGGTCTCAAGTTGAAGTGGGGGAGGTTTAGGTTGGATATTAGGAACAAAATTTTCACTAGGAGGGTGGTGAAGAACTGGAATGGGTTACCTAGGGAGGTGGTGGAATCTCCTTCCTTAGAGGTTTTTTAAGGCCCGGCTTGACAAAGCCCTGGCTGGGATGACTTAGTTGGGGATTGGTCCTGCTTTGAGCAGAGGGTTGGACTAGATGACCTCCTGAGGTCCCTTCCAACCCTGATATTCTATGATTCTATGATTCTTCTGAGCTCAGAGGTCAAGGTTTCGGAAACTGCAGATCTCATAGGGGACCTGGGCTTCTTTGGAGCCCCCTCAGAAGCCTCCAATGACTTCCTGTTCTTAGGGGAAGCCTGCACCAAGATGGAAGGGGCACTGGATCTGTCTAAAAAGTGAAAAGTTTACTTTTGCTTCCCCCCTTCCCATTGTCCCTGTTTTTAACTGACAAAACGGAAAGAGGAAAAAGATGGATGTAAGGGGTGGGGGAGTAGTACGAAAAAAATAAAAAAGTTTAAAACCCAACATTTTTCCATAGAAGTTCTTGCAAAACCAGTGTAACAAAAATTACTTCAATTTTCCCCCACAACTTTTTGATCAGCACATATGCAAGAATACAGAGGTACCCACCCTGCCTATCTTAGCTATTAATTCTTCAGTGACTCACTGCAAACCTGTTTTGTTTTAATTTGTCTGTTCCCTTCCCCAGAGTTATTTATTTCCAGAAACTAGAAAGATTATGATAATGGAACAAAATAAGTTCAGGTAACCAAATAAGTTCTATTACACTCTTTTATTATTTATATTAAATTTAATTACCTATGTTATTTATATAGCACCTTTCCTCTCAAAGCACCCCCAGAGTGCTTCCTGATCTAAATATGTACCACACCAACTGTACGCAGCTGCTTCTGGAGGCTATGCAGGAAGCCAGTTTGCCACATGCTAGACAAAAGTGAAGCAAGAAAGAAACATGGCAAGTGACAAGCAGGCAAACCCTACTCTTCTTAAAAGTGCTTGGTCATTAAAGATCTCAGGTTAGAGGGGATAAACCCTCTGTTTTTTGTTTCTCTTTAAATAAGGTATCCTCCAAAAGATCCTTCAGGGTAAACTACATTAAGCTCAAATCTGATGCTTTGAGCACATAACTACCTCTCAATCTATTAATGTATGCAATATGAATTAATATTTACTATTTTTAAATAAAGTATTCCTCTAGTCATCCTAGATCTTCTGTACTCATTTCCAGCAATGAAGGAGAATCCACACATTGCAACCACTCAGTAAGTAAAATGAACTAACCCAGTGACACACGTTACTAACCAACCAGAAAACTCCAGGAACACATTCCAAGATTTCGCAGCCCCAGAGCAACAGAGGCCAAATTCATATAGAGTGCTCTGCCATGGCGATAAGTGAGAAAAGCAATGATCACACAACATCACATTGCATTTGGCCACAGCAATTTTACACAAGAGAGGAAGGCTACTGGTGGCAAAGGGTGTTTCAAGCAAGAGTCTGTTAGCAACATCTGAAATTGTTGATTGACCTTGTCTTATCTCTAGAAGTATCATTCAGCATACAAGTTATAACTCAAGAAATGCTGGACAGTGGGGGCAGTTTTGCCAAATATATTTTCTTAAAATTATGCAAAAAACACACTCCCAAAATAACACAACATGCAAACTAACCAAGGCCATTTGAGAGGTGAAGATCTATGTATAATGCCTTTGCAGCCATAAGAAACCCTACAAACTAGGGTAAGACAGGGCAAAAATAGTTGCACCATGCACATCTGTGATATTATATAATTAATAGGTGTGTATGCATGTAGCGGTAGAGAGTAAGTAAGGAAATCTTTCATTTACACTTTTGAGAAGCTATTGGAAACAGTGTCAATGAAAAAAAGTTACTGAATTTTGAAAATAACTTTCACGAGCAACAGGTGGGTCAGCACTGTAGCCTCAATTAATTTCCCCCAGTGATGGTTGATTGAACAGTTAGCATATCAGAAGGAAAGTGTGAGGAAGTAAGGAACCAATTAACCCTCAGCTGACTAACCCGATAAAAGTGAGGAAGAAAGTATTCCAAGGGGTGGGAAACATGAGGATGACAATAAGGGGGCTAGCCGAGCTTAGAATGAAAGAGCTCCCTAGAGAGGGAGATCTTTTTTCCTCCTAGGGCCCTAGTAAAGAAAGGCTGAAAGATGTAGGGATTTAAAATTGGAATGTTGCACTGTACTGGAGTGGGTGGAGGAGTTTAGAATAAAATACATCCTGACCACTACAAGAAAGTGGGTCTGAGAAGTTTCTGGGGCATCAGAGGACAGGCACAGAGCCTTGCCCCATGATGGGGAGGGATTTTGCCTGTGTAAGACATGGGGATGTTGAGACACAAATAGATTAAGCTTTCTTTCAAAGTAACTTCCCAGATACTTCTGTAAACCATTAACCAAAGAACAAACTTACTCCATGCAAACTCATGTCAGCTCTCCAAACTAGGAATTTAGTGCTGGAAAGGATAAGTTTTCCTCCTCCAACCCTTCCTTACCAACTCCAGTGGATGAGTGGTGATAGTTTTGTCTAACAGTCAGCCAGGTGCAGAGAGAGAGTTTATAATGGGGAAGGAGAGTTACTGCAAGAGTCTGCAGTCGTTACTGTCAGTTTTCGACCCTGTTTGCTGTATTCCCAGCCACAGAGTTCAAAGCACATATATAGTCGCCAGCCTGAACATAGGGGGAGGGATAGCTCAGTGGTTTGAGCATTGGCCTACTAAACCCAGCGTTGTGAGTTCAATCCTTGAGGGGGCCATTTAGGGATCTGGGGCAAAAATTGGGGATTGGTCCTGCTTTGAGCAGGGGGTTGAACTAGATGATCTCCTAAGGTCCCTTCCAACTTTGATATTCTATGATCATCAGTGCCATGCAGAATACAATTGTGCTTTTGTTCAGACAGTGCTTTCCAGCAAGCTTTCTCCTTGCCTATTTATACTCAGCATTAATGATATGCAAGGAAATATTAGGGTATCTATGCTTGTTGAAGTAGGCCACACAACTGTGCAGCACCTCCTGCTCTGAGCTGATTCTGAATACAACCTATAGCTGTTCCCAATAAAGCATATGACCCTCATAAGTGGTTATGGATCTGCAAAGTTGCCACTCAGCTCTTTTTTCCAGACTAATCCCAAATTTAATGCGGAGATCTCCTGTCCCATAAACCTATTAAGTTAAAAGATTCTGAAGTAACTTTTATTGGCTGCACAGCATCCACACTATGACTTTGCATAAATATGTTTTTTTTTAATTTATCGAGACTAAGACAAGAACATTCCTGTCCACATGACAAATGGTTAAAACTCCATGGTCTTTCTATTGTTGTTAGGAGGAAAAGATGACCGAAAACCTTATGCATAGAAATGTATAGCCTTCCAGGCCATTTGCTAAGCATTTCATAAAGCATTTGGTAAGATACCTGCATTCACATGATTACACTCCTTCCCTTTGCATAGGGTCATTATGTTCTGCCAATTTATCAACTCCCAAAAATAAACTTGTTGAGTAACTAAAGATGTCAATAGATTTTCACATTCTCCCCATGCAACCCACATTGTACAGCAGAGATGATTACTCAAAAACAACTAAACATTTCATACTTATTCATAGTGGAATATTTTTCAAGCAAATTCTGTCATTTTTAAATGTCTCCATTGTAGCTGTCACTAAACAAAAAGTAATTTTATTTAAATTGCGAAGGGAGGTTTCCTCTTGCTTCTTACAAATTTAAGTCACAGTGAACTGTTTTCTTAAATTATTTCTTGGAGTGATTTGAGTGCTTATGAAAACTGACAGACGAACAGTTGTGGACGCTAAAGTCCTATTCATCCTCGGTGAGTATGGCATGGGCAGCTACCAGGGGTGGTGGGTGGAGACCTCATTTGGGGAGGCTAGCCCCCCAGCTTTACCCCTTCTGCCCTAGCCTCCCTCCACCCCCCTCACAGCCGGAGCCCTGAGGCCACCCCGCTATGGTGAGAGGAGCCCCAGGCTGGCTAGAGCTGCCCCAGCTGCGCCGCACCTCCCCTCCTGAGACCTCAAGCCGCCTCACGGGAAAAGCTCTTGTCTCTTCCCAAAGAACCTGAGCTTTTGATATGCACCATGGAGGTTCTGGGGCAGCTGAGGAGATGGTATGTGCTATTCAGCTTCCTGGGTTCATCAGTAATCTCCCTGGAGTCCTGGAGTCCATGGAGATTACTGAGGAACCCAGGAAGCTGAATAGCATATACCGCCTCCTCAGCCACCCCAGAACCTGCATGGGGCATAATAATAAGCAAAAACTTCCCCCGTGCAAACTGTCAGAACTCGCAACCAGGTGTCCAGTGGCGGTGGCTGTGCCAGGGGAGGCTTAGCCTCCCTGGCCTATTATATTTACTGCCTATGGCAGCTACTGTGCAAATACCCCAGCCACTGTGCCTCAGTGTGGAGCTGAAGGGATCATCCTCTAAGGGATCAATCTTGTTTTTCTCAGTCCTTGACCTTTCTGATTAGGTTGCTAATCTCAGCTCTAGCTGATATCAATTAGATTGGTGCCATGTAGAAACAGATACTTGTCACTAGGAACTGGACTGAGACCACTAACTCTCATAGAATTACATTCACTACCAACGTGGTTTGAATTAGAACCAGTGACTAGGCAGTGAAAGCTCTACAGCCGATTACTTGTCTCCCAAATTATACTGTTTTTCCTCTTTATTACAGCAAATTAATTTATAAAAGTATTTTTCACTTAATTTCCACAACATCTTCCATCCAAGAATCTCAAAGCATTTTACGAGATGCAAGTAACCCTCTGTTAGGTAGGTAATTATCTCCATTTTACAAATGAGGGAATTGAGGCAAGGAGAGGGTAAAATTATGTGTCAACAGTATAAACAAGCAAGTGACAAAGCTGGGAATAAAAACACAGAATTCAGTTCCCAATTACGTCCTATAACTACTAGACCATACTCCCTCCCAATATAGTACAGTTGCCTTCTGTACCAATTATATTTCTCTTTTCTCTAAGTGTAATCCTGTATTTAATCCAATAGATGGCACATTTAAAAATTACAGGCCTATACTGACCTGCTTGGCTAGGGCAAAAGAGGAACAAATACCTCTAAGCCCTAAATACACACTTATGCACTTTCATAGGAAATTCTCATTTCAGTATCAGCAGCTCACCGAGTCTCCATACAGACAAAACATCAATGAAAACAGTGCAGGATAAAACATTCTTCCAGAACGGTTTCAGGAACACAGCACTGATGTTTGAAAACAAAACCACAGCAACACCAAGTGAAGACAGTTGGAGGAAAAGAAAGTACCAGTCAGCTGTTCCAGCACAAATCAGTACTGCTAAGCATGAAGTAAATTAAAAGACAAGGCTGATAGAACATTTTACCTGTCTTCTGTTGAGCTGAAAAGGAGGACATGGAAAATATTTTAGTTCAACAGTTCTCAAACTGTGGGTCAGGATCCCAAAGTAGGTCAGGACCCCAATTTAATGCAATCACCTGGGCTGGTATTAGACTTGCTGGGGCTCAGGGCCAAAGGTGAAGCCCGAGCTCCATGACCCCAGGCCAAAGCCAAAGCCCGATAGCTTCAGCCCTGGGTGGCAGGGCTCAGGTTACAGGCCTGGGGCTGAAGCCCTTGGGCTTCGGCTTTGCCCCCCACCTAGAGCGGTGGGACTTGGGCTTTGGTCCCCCACTCCAGGGTGGCAGGGCTCACCTGGGCTCAGGCTTCAGTCCCCCCTCCTGAGGTTGTGGAGTAATTTTCGTCACGATGCAATGAAGTCTGAGAACCCCTGTTTTAGTTCAAGACAAAGATACGTGTTTAAGGTTTTATATAACACATCTTTAGAAGGGCTAAGTAAAAATCACTGACTTACTGTGGTCCTGTCTGACTTGGACTTCCTACTGTAATGAATACATTAGGGGAAAAAGTGTGCCTCTCCCTTTAAAACAGAAGTAGAATTTAAGCAATTGGTCCATATAGGAGCTGAGGTCTGCCAGTGCAGACCCAGTTGCTGGATTGTCGTCTTAGCTAGCTAGCTAGGGTTGCCAACTGTCTAATCACACAAACCCAAACACCCTTGCCCTGCCCCACCCCTTCTCTGAGGCCCACCCCACTCACTCTGTCCCTCCTACCTCTATCATTCGCTCTCCCCTGCTCTCACTCACTTTCACCTGGCTGGGGCAGGGCATTGGGATATGGGAGGGGGTGAGGGCTCCGGCCAGGTGGCGCTTACCTCAGGCAGCTCCCGACTGGCAGCACAGCAGGACTAAGGCAGGCTCCCTGCCTGCCCTGGCCCCATGCCACTCATGGAAGCAGCCAGCATGTCCCTGAGGCCCCTGGGGGGCGCAGGGGGCTCTGTGCACTGTCCCTGCTTGCAGGCACCACCCACACAGTTCACATTGGCCACAGTTCCCGGCCAATGGGAGCTGCGGAGTCAGCATGGGGAGACCCCCTGACTCCTCCCAGGGGCCGCAGGGACAGGACATGCTAGCCGCTTTTGGGAGCAGCGCAGAGTCAGGGCAGGCAGGGAGCCTGCCTTAGCCCCGCTGGACTTTTAGGGGCCTAAAATCTCCTGGTTTGGCTTCAGTAGCCTCCAGGAGATAGAGCCCGATTCCAGGAGACTCCCAGCGGAACCGGGAGAGTTGGCAATTCTAACAGATCACTTTGCTGAATCTCCTTTTAATGGAAGAATTACCTATAGATCCCAGAAGCCATGAGAGCAGCCCCCAGTTTAATATACATTGTTTTACATTTAAATGGCATTAGAAGTAGTAGTAAAACCAGATTGGTTCAGAATCCATAATTGTCTACATGGAGCAGCAGTGCACACTACGGAGGTGTGATTTCTGAAGTGCCCGAATTGCTCCCTGTAGACCCCGCTGAAACACACCAGAAGTTCCCTACTGTGCTTTAACATAGTACTGTGTTAAAGTGCACTAGTCAACTTATAGTGTGCACCAGCAGGGTCTACTCAGACTAATTAGTGTGCAACATGCTAGTGCATTTTACAAATCACACCCCTGTAGTGCCCACTGCACTGTGTAAGACAAGGCCTTAATCTAAGTTTTGAAATGAAGACATGAGAGAATTTTGCTTAAGAGTTTTATAATGCAAGAGGAGATAAAATTTTTCTCCAGTTCTGATGCTACATAGAACAGCAGCACCTTTCCCCAAAGCAAGTTAGGAGTTGAGTAGAAATCATTCAAGTCTCTTTAGTCTACCACCAAAAAGCAACAGAAGATCCCCAAATACGGACTAATGAAACAAAGTTTTAGTCCTATTTCATTTTTAGAACAAACATCTCTCATCTACAGTCATCATGCTTTGATTTGAAAAGAGACACTCCAAGGCTGAAAGACCCAAAACTTAATTAACCCTGAAACTTAGTTTTATTACCCACATATACTATTTTCTCTATCAGATGCCAAAACAAAGGCTGCAAGATTGCTGAAGAGCTGGAATTGCAGCAGACCACCACCACCAACCAGGGGCACTCGTTTTCTTGAGAGTTTTGTTGTTGTTTTTTGGTGGGGGAGGCGGGTATTTGTTTTGTTTTGTCACCCTGCAACTCTGCCAGTCTGCTGTATGTGTAAGTAGGCAGGGCACTATTTAGTGTAGTATTTGAATTTTGGGTTCCAACTACATGGCTAGAATGAGAACCAATACCCTGAATCAAGGGGATATTAAAATAGTGGGTCTAAATATTAATCTACATTGATGGCATCTTTCACTATATTCGTTTTGCAGTTTAATGATTGACCCTAACAGACTATCACTATGTTGTATAAGTCCTAAAGGGGCATATCAATAGTAATTTTGCACTCGCAAACAATATAGTTACTCAGGACAGGATTATTTTATTGGTTTAGTCCTGCCATCGAAAGAGAATTTCTGTTTAAAAACACACAAAAAGCTAATCCAATTTAACCCAAAGCCAGTTACATACAGCACATTAATACACATGTATTCCAAGCAAAGAGTGTCTTGTGCCTATGGTTTTGTTCTGTTATCCATATAAACTATCAGAGTACACCGGTCCTTTAAATAAGCTATCCTCACGCATATGGTGAGCAGTTGTTTATGTTGACAGGTATTTGGGACAATGCCTTTAGTCTCACACCTGCCTAGCCATGCCTGTGGGCAAAGGTGCTTCATGGAGAAAACTATGAACTCATAACAAGCAGCAGCGCATCTAGATGCCAAATAAAAAAAAAAATCTAACTTTGCTTTCCAAAATACCAAGACAAAGATTCCCCTTAATAGTTGTGTCTGCTTCTTTACAGAGAGGCTTGGCTGAGTTTCAGGTCTGTTCTATGCTCCTGGGGTACATATGCACAGCACATAAGCAGAATAACTCATCCAACAATGGCACTACACACTACTTTGGAGGATTTGGTTTCTTTGCTCAGGTAGCTTTATTAATAGTAATTATTTATACAAGAATCTCAGTGCTACAGAAGAACTGTACAAATAGGGAGTCAGACCTGGGTTCTTTTCCTGGCTCTATTTTGGCCTAACAATGCGACCTTAACTCCTCTGTGCCTTAGTGTATGCTATCGGTAAAACTGAGATCACAATGCCTATTTATTTTTGTAAAGTCTTTTGAGATCAGATGTGAATATTATTAGTTCATCAAACATATAAATGAAAGAAAATCCAAAGAAAATGGCATCATCAAGGACCTGATTCTACAGGCACTTCACACTCAGAACTACCAGTGCAATCAATTAAAGTTCTGGGCACAGACAAACTGCAGAATCAGGCCCGACAAATGGATCCTACACTGCACCACTACTACCCCTGAGTACCCTGGCCAGTTTCCAAAAAAAGATCCTGGAGTTCTTCCATCTGGGGAAAGCCCAGGGTCTCTGTAGATGTCCTGAGCCTCCTTCTGAGAGAGTGGGCAGGGCCTGGTCTGCATCAGCAGCCAGGTCCACACATTCCACCTCCAGGCCCCGTAGAGACTCCTTTATGGTAGTCATAGTCTGACATGGAGTGTGCTGGTGCACATCTTCCTCCACTGGGTTAGAAATAACCAACAGCCATTTTACCTCCACCCACGGTGTCTGCTCTGAAACCTCTCCAAGCTGCCAGTCTTTTACCAGGACCACCTCAGAACTTGGAAACTAATTTCAGCAGCCATGTTCACAGTGGCCACTGAGGGAAAAGACCTCCTCACAGAACCCCTACCATCCAACACACACCTTTGTGTGCTGGTGGTGGAGTCCCCCTTGGTGCACCAAAAGATGGTCCTGGCTGGTGTCATGAGAATCAAAGACCTTCTGGACTACCATTGGAGGGATTGGGTGGAGCCCATGGTGCATGGCTAGTGCATGGGGTTGCCCTGTTTCCAGTCCTTTGTATCACATCTTCAGGCAGAGTTCCTCTGGGCACTGACTACTAAATATTTGGATTCCTTTGTGGAACAGTGGGTGATGTCTGGGGTTCTTTGCTCGGTGTCCCCATCTGGATCCCTTGTTTTGGCCCTATGACCCTCACTCCCATTCCTGTTTTTTCATTTGTTGTCCCCCATAATAACTTACAACTGGGCTCTGTGGTTCCTCCCCCTGGACTGAGAGAGCAGGCTGCTAGTTGTGGGAAGGTCTAGGCCCCCTCATCCTCATACCTGCAATAGGCACACCACACCACAGGTTACCTCCTGGCTGGTATTTGACCAGCCTGGCTGGTTTGTTTATGGATTTGCCAGTTGCCATAAAAATAATTTGATCTGCTGGGTTTTTTATGTGGATCTAAAGATTTGCATTATCATCACAATACACTGGTATATCTAATGTTAAAAGTTTGTGTCCAGCTAAAGATGTTGCAGTGTTCCCACTTCTGCAGTGTGAGAACATTATTTTCTTAACATATATAGATAAGATTAAGTATCTCTCTAGATACTATAAGTGGGTGTTGAAGGGGTGGAGGGGAGGTTGCAGAGTTGTTTTGTGGTTGGGGTTGTGGCAGGCTTGCCTTGTGGGGAGAGTGGGTGCTGGGGTTTTTGCATCTCAAAGGTGGTAACACTACCACACCACTAGTAGCAAATATTATAGCAGGACTGCTGACACACCACTGGTGGAGGAGGAAATGGTTCAGGGTGGACACTGGCAGCTGGTTACTTCTGGCAGCAGGCAGTGCTCCACCCCTGCTCCAAACCCTGCCGCCGTGGTAATAGGAAACCGTTATGCTCTTCTTGATACAGGAGAGAAGGAATCTCCCCCTACAGCAGAGGAGGAGAAGCCTCGTACCCCTAAGGCTGGGAAGTCTGCTGCCACCACTGCGAATAGGAAACGTAGGGTAGTGGTGGTCGGAGACTCTCTACTGAGGGGGATGGAGGCGCCCATCTGTCGCCCTGACATTTCATCTCTGGAGGTATGCTGCCTGCCGGGGGCCCGTATCCGAGACGTTACGGAGGCATTGTCAAGGATTATCCGGCCCTCTGACTACCACCCCATGCTACTCATCCATGTGGGCACAAATGATACTGTGAGGTGTGACACTGAGCAGATCAAGAGTGACTACAGGGCTCTGGGAGTACGGGTGAAGGAGTTTGGAGCACAGGTGGTATTCTCTTCGATCCTTCCTGTCAAAGGTAGGGGCCCGGGCAGAGACAGGTGCATCGTGGAGGTGAATGCCTGGCTGAAGAGATGGTGTTGCCAGGAGGGCTTTGGCTTCCTCGACCACGGGATGCTAATCCAGGAAGAACTGCTAGGCAGAGATGGCGTTCACCTTTCGAGGAGGGGAAAGACCCTATTTGGATACAGACTGGCTAACCTAGTGAGGAGGGCTTTAAACTAGGTTCGACGGGGACAGGTGAGCAAAGCCCACAGGTAAGTGGAGAACATGGGGACCTGGGAGATGGGTCGGAAATAGGAGGGGGCGTGGGCTCTAATGACAAAGAGATAGGAGGGTCAGGGCAAAACTGGGAGGCAAGATCAAATCAGTATCTTAGATGCCTGTATACAAATGCGAGAAGTATGGGTAATAAGCAGGAAGAACTGGAAGTGCTAATAAATAAATTCAACTATGACATTGTTGGCATCACCGAAACTTGGTGGGATAATACACATGATTGGAATGTTGGTATGGATGGGTACAGCTTGCTCAGGAAGGACAGACAGGGGAAAAAGGGAGGAGGTGTTGCCTTATATATTAAAAATGTACACACTTGGACTGAGGTGGAGATGGACATAGGGGACGGAAGTGTTGAGAGTCTCTGGGTTAGGCTAAAAGGGGTAAAAAACAAGGGTGATGTCATGCTAGGAGTCTACTACAGGCCACCTAACCAGGTGGAAGAGGTGGATGAGGCTTTTTTTAAACAACTAACAAAATCATCCAAAGCCCAAGATTTGGTGGTGATGGGGGACTTCAACTATCCAGATATATGTTGGGAAAATAACACGGCGGGGCACAGACTATCCAATAAGTTCTTGGACTGCATTGCAGACAACTTTTTATTTCAGAAGGTTGAGAAAGCTACTAGGGGGGAAGCTGTTCTAGATTTGATTTTAACAAATAGGGAGGAACTCGTTGAGAACTTGAAAGTAGAAGGCAGCTTGGGCGAAAGTGATCATGAAATCCTAGAGTTCACAATTCTAAGGAAGGGTAGAAGGGAGTACAGCAAAATAGAGACAATGGATTTCAGGAAAGCGGATTTTGGTAAGCTCAGAGAGCTGATAGGTAAGGTCCCATGGGAATCAAGACTGAGGGGAAAAACAACTGAGGAGAGCTGGCAGTATTTCAAAGGGACACTATTAAGGGCCCAAAAGCAAACTATTCCGCTGGGTAGGAAAGATAGAAAATGTGGCAAAAGACCACCTTGGCTTAACCACAAGATCTTGCAAGATCTAAAAAATAAAAAGGAGTTGTATAAAAAATGGAAACTAGGACAAATTACAAAGGATGAATATAGGCAAACAACACGGGAATGCAGGGGCAAGATTAGAAAGGCAAAGGCACAAAATGAGTTCAAACTAGCTGCAGGAATAAAGGGAAACAAGAAAACTTTTTATCAATACATTAGAAGCAAGAGGAAGACCAAGGACAGGGTAGGCCCACTACTCAGTGAGGAGGGAGAAACAGTAACAGGAAACTTGGAAATGGCAGAGATGCTTAATGACTTCCTTGTTTCGGTCTTCACCGAGAAGTCTGAGGGAATGCCTAACATAGTGAATGCAAATGGGAAGGGGGAAGGTTTAGAAGATAAAATAAAAAAAGAACAAGTTAAAAATCACTTAGATAAGTTAGATGCCTGCAAGTCACCAGGACCTGATGAAATGCATCCTAGAATACTCAAGGAGCTAATAGAGGAGGTATCTGAGCCTCTAGCTATTATCTTTGGTAAATCATGGGAGACAGGAGAGATTCCAGAAGACTGGAAAAGGGCAAATATAGTGCCCATCTATAAAAAGGGAAATAAAAGCAACCCAGGAAACTACAGACCAGTTAGTTTAACTTCTGTGCCAGGGAAAATAATGGAGCAAGTAACTAAGGAAATCATCTGCAAACACTTGGAAGGTGGTAAGGTGATAGGGAATAACCAGCATGGATTTGTAAAGAACAAATCATGTCAAACCAATCTGATAGCTTTCTTTGATAGGATAACGAGTCTTGTGGATAAGGGAGAAGCAGTGGATGTGGTATACCTAGACTTTAGTAAGGCATTTGATACAGTCTTGCATGATATTCTTATCAATAAACTAGGGAAATACAACCTAGATGGGGCTACTATAAGGTGGGTGCGCAACTGGCTGGATAACCGTACTCAGAGAGTAGTTATAAATGGTTCCCAATCCTGCTGGAAAGGTATAACGAGTGGGGTTCCGCAAGGGTCTGTTTTGGGACCGGCTCTGTTCAATATCTTCATCAATGACTTGGATATTGGCATAGAAAGTACGCTTATTAAGTTTGCAGATGATACCAAACTGGGAGGGATTGCAACTGCTTTGGAGGATAGGGTCATAATTCAAAATGATCTGGACAAATTGGAGAAATGGTCAGAGGTAAACAGGATGAAGTTTAATAAGGACAAATGCAAAGTGCTCCACTTAGGTAGGAACAATCCGTTTCACACATACAGAATGGGAGGAGACTGTCTAGGAAGGAGTACGGCAGAAAGGGATCTAGGGGTTATAGTGGACCACAAGCTAAATATGAGTCAACAGTGTGATGCTGTTGCAAAAAAAGCAAACATGATTCTGGGCTGCATTAACAGGTGTGTGGTGAGCAAGACACGAGAAGTCATTCTTCCGCTCTACTCTGCGCTGGTTAGGCCTCAACTGGAGTATTGCGTCCAGTTCTGGGCACCGCATTTCAAGAAAGATGTGGAGAAATTAGAGAGGGTCCAGAGAAGAGCAACAAGAATGATTAAGGGTCTAGAGAACATGACCTATGAAGGAAGGCTGAAGGAATTGGGTTTGTTTAGTTTGGAAAAGAGAAGACTGAGAGGGGACATGATAGCGGTCTTCAGGTATCTAAAAGGGTGTCATAAGGAGGAGGGAGAAAACTTGTTCATCTTAGCCTCTGAGGATAGAACAAGAAGCAATGGGCTTAAACTGCAGCAAGGGAGGTTTAGGTTGGACATTAGGAAAAAGTTCCTAACTGTCAGGGTGGTTAAACACTGGAATAAACTGCCCAAGGCGGTTGTGGAATCTCCATCTCTGGAGATATTTAAGAGTAGGTTAGATAAATGTCTATCAGGGATGGTCTAGACAGTAATTCGTCCTGCCATGAGGGCAGGGGGCTGGACTCGATGACCTCTCGAGGTCCCTTCCAGCCCTAGAATCTATGAATCTATGAATCTATGAATTATGTTTTTAAATTTTAGGATAGGCTAGCATAAGCACTATGTTTTCATAGATTCCAAGGCCAGAAGGGATCATTGCGATCATCTAATCTGACCTCCTGTATAACTCAGACCAAAGAACTTCCCCAAAACAATTCCTACACCATATCTTTCAGATAAAACATTCAATCTTCATTAAAAAGTGGTCAGTGATGGAATATCCACCACAAATCTTGGTATAATGACAAAAATAAACAAAACCAGAGAATACTTCTAAAAATTGCTTTCAAGCTTTTATTTTAAGTGGGAAGGTGTTTACAGGTTAGAGGGAAACCACATGTCTAGCATTTTCAAACCCCAGATGAATTAAATGTGGAACAAAAACGAGCTTTACGAAATGTAAGATTACAATGCAATAAAACACAAATTAATTGGTAGTCAAATCATTCCCCAATTTGTCTAAACTATCAGAATTATAGATATACATTTGAGACTTTCAAGTCAGATTTTTGTAAATTGGAGCAACAGCCTCTCTTTTACACTTCGTAAAGTTGTCCAATATCATCCATAACATCCAATTTAACTTTTTAGGACTATAAAGAAGCTAAACCTTTTCTAGATTCCAAATCTTCACCTGTTCATAAAGATGATAAATTGATGTTGAAGAGGTGATATTTAAATATATTTATTTGCCATTGTTTTGAGTTTATGGGGACATGTTAAATGGTTAGGGTTTTTTTTAATTACTGTAGTAAGATTCTGTGACAACCTGAGATAGAATATTTGCAGCTGCTTGAGACATGCATCCTCTGCTATTTGATGCATCAAGTGTGGGGGTTTTACCCACACAGGGGCAAATTGTGATACCTTTATTCATATTGAGCAGTACTTTACAAATAGTGCCACTGACTTAAAGGAGATTACTTGGAGAGTATGGAATTGTTCAACATGAGTAAGGGTATCACTCTAAACTTCCTGAGTTTTTACATTTGAATATTTCTTTGAGTGGTTATTCTTTGTATTTCAAATTCAAACTTAATAAATAAAAAATTGTTTATAGAATATAAACAAAATCAAATTCTCACATTTCCCCTCTTGTATGCAGTCACTGCAGAAAATTTTTCAATAATCACAAGTAACTTACAGTGCACTGGTAGCAAGATAGTTCTGCAGAATATTGTTTCTGGAATATTCTGCCTCTGCTGGAAAAAAAAAAAGGATGAACATAGCATCAAAAGCAGAAGTAAAGACTCAAAACTGTCCTCAGACTTCAGGATCTATATTTTGGTGCAATGGAAAAGAAAAAAATCAGCTCCTAAGTGCCTCATTCTCACACACAGTTTGGGACCTGGGGAAGTAAAGTTTTTGAATGAAGGCCATTTCAATTCTGAGACTATACTAAAATGCTGCTTTTTGCACAAATGACACAAATGCGCCATAACAATATTATTATTTATTTGTGATAGCACCCACTATGTTCAATGTATAGGCCCTATCAAATTCACGGCCATGAAAAACACATCCTGGACCATGAAATCTGGTCTCCTGCCATGAAATCTGGTTTTTTTGTGTGCTTTTACTCTATACAGATTTCACGGGGGAGACTAGAGTTCCTCAAATTCGGGGTCCTGACCCAAAAGGGAGTTGCGGGGTGGGGTGGGGGGAGGGGAGGTCGCAAGGTTATTTTAGGGGCATCATGGTATTGCCACCCTTACTTCTGCACTGCCTTCAGAGCTGCTGCCAGAGAATGGCAAACGTTAGCCGGGCACCCAGCTCTGAAGGCAACGCCCCGCCAGCAGCAGCACAGAAGTAAGGGTGGCAATACCATACCACAGGGGTGGCCAACCTGAGCCTGAGAAGGAGCCAGAATTTACCAATGTACATTTCCAGAAAGCCACAGTAATACATCAGCAGCACACCCCACCAGTACCCTCCCTCCGCTCCCAGAGCCTCCCGCCCCTCCCCCTCCCTCCCGCTCAGCTGTTTCATGGCAAGCAGGAGGCTGGGTGGGGGGAGGAGTGAGGGCATGGCAGGCTCAGGGGAGGGGGCAGGAAGGGGTGGAGTGGGGGCAGAGCCTGTGGCAGAGCCAGGGGTTGAGTAGTGAGCACCCCTTGGCACATTGGAAAGTTGGCGCCTGTAGCTCCAGCCCTGGAATCGGTGCCTATACAAGGAGCCGCATATTAACTTCTGAAGAGCCACATGTGGCTCCGCAGCCACAGGTTGGCCACCCCTGGTCTTGGCTCTCTCTTTTTGTATTCAAACACTGAACACACAGCAAGTCAGTGACAAAGCTAGGAACAGAACCCAGGAGTCCTGGTTCCCAGTTCCCCGTTTTGTTTGATCGCTAATATTTACATTTAAGCAGTACTGCCACTACTTAAAATTGGAGAACTCAATATTAACTATCAAAGAACTAAAAATAAAGGATGGGGAAATGCAGAGCAAAAGTGTGTTATTCCATGCTTTTTTATGTGTCTTTCAAAATAGCTTATTTTACAAGTTCTAAACTTATCTGGATTCTCCCAGTCTTTATTTTAACTTAATATTTAAAAAAAATTACAAGTCTGATTTCATGCTAAACACTAGCTGTCAAAACAACAACAGGTATCAGTGTAATTTATTAGTACATATGACTGCTTGTCAGATTAATTGGTGATAAAATATATGCAAATTCCACAGTGTGTCAGTACAGCTTATGTAGTATAGAATAAATAAAATGAACCATTGTCTATCCGAGTTTGAGGTGTGGAAGAGAGGCAGATGGTCACAATTTAATCTAGACAAGACTGAGAATGTTGGCACGTTGGGGGAAAGCAGCCAGAAGAGTTAGCAGAATTGATCTCAGCATCCCTAACTATGTGACCACTGTCTATATTAGAGATGTGCAACTTAGGTGTTTGATTAAATCTTAGGCTGCTCCTGGATGTCCAGGTAGTGGCTGTAGTCAAAAGCACGTTCTTAATTTCTCCTGGTGAGAACCGTTTTTTTCTGATCTCGCCATGATTATCCAGACCTTTTTCACCTCAAGATTAGATTGGTGCAATGCACTCTAGAAAGGGCTACAGCTTGGAACCATTCACAAACAGAAGCTAAGGAGAATGCCATGGTCTGCTCATTAAGCAGTTTAATGGATGGAAACACACTCCATCAGTGCTCCAGGAGATGCACTGGCTGCCAGTGAGCTTCCACGTGGAATTCAAGGTGTTGGTGTTCAACTGTATAGCTTTAAATGGATTAGCAAAGAAACCATCTCTCTCCAGGGGTCTCACACGTACCACAAAGCATGATCTATGCACAACTGACAGACTTCTTGGTTTGGATGCAGGGAATATTAAAGTCATGCTAGAGGAAACATGACGCTGAACATAAACAAAACCTCTGCAGCAGACAATCTCCCTTTGCCATATTGCCACAATTCTGACCGGTGGAGGTGCTGAAGAAGGCGGTCCCTTGCTGCAAATAGAAAAAAAGTGCTGGAGATGTGTTCTCTGTGAGAAGTCCTCTGTTTTGGAACTCACTCCTCGCCCTTGATCTGCCAGAGCCAGAATTTGTTAACCTTCCAGGCATGTGTTGCAAAACTTATGTTTTCTTCACAGCTAGGAGGAGAGGTGAATTCACGGTTGAAGTGATTTGTATTTATTTTTTTCATATTACTTGGAAGTTTTGTGATGTTAAGGCAAGATGAAGAGACCTTTGCATTTTAATTTAATAGAATTAACACTTATTTTTTATAACTGAATAAATATAGCAGCCCAAAAAATCTGTTAAAAATAATTTAAAAAAAAGAAAAGAAAAGAAAGGAAACGAGATACAAAAATTATGTCAAAGTTTACCCTATGCAGAAATCATTTTACTCTAACCATTTTTTTATTTGGCCAGCTGGGTGAAAAAAGATATTATGGAACAAATGTCTATTAGAAGTAAAAAAAATAGCAATGTAGTTCAAACACAATTAAGCACTGACTAGTATTACAAAAACCACCCAAGCGTTTGTTTGGAGTTTATTTCCCCAGGGGATGAGGAGAAGAACTTCAGGTAATGAACTCTGGAAGAGTTGGCTGTATATTCCTCCCCCCCCCCCCCCCCCCCGACTATTTTCATAATTAGGACCTTACCAAATTCACCATCCATTTTGGTCAATTTCATAGTCATAGGATTTTAAAAATCATATATTTCATTATTTCAGCTATTTAAATCTGAAATTTCATGGTGTTGTAATTGTAGGGGTCCTGACCAATGTTCCTTCTAATTTTTCCCACGTATGTGCGGAATGAATTTTGTTATGTGCACCAATACACACATCACCTCCATATTGGTGCACATAACAAAATTAATGTGGTGGGGGTGGGGCTGAGGGAAGCTCAGGGCTGGGGCAGAGGATTGGAGTGCAGGGGTGTGTGTGAGGCTTGGGGCCAGGGACGAGGAGCTCAGGGCTGAGGCAGAGCAGGGCCGGCTTTAGTGGGTGCGGGGCCCCACGTCAATAACGACAGCGGGGCCCCGCCGCCGATCAGCTGAGCAAAAAACAAAACAAAACTTAAAGCCGGCCCTGGGGCAGAGGGTTGGGGTACAGGGCAGTGAGGGCTCCGGCTGTGGGTGTGAGCTCTGGGGTGGGGCCAGGGATGAAGGGTTTGGAGTGCAGGTTGCCCGGGAGCTACGGCTGGGAGAGAGGACTCCCTCCATCTCTCTCTCCCTGCAGTAGCACCTGGGCTGGGGGGAGAGGCGCCTCCCCCGGTCCGGTCCGTGCTGGGTCCACTGCAGGGAGGCACCTCCCTTCCGGCCGCAGCAGGTCCGTGCTGGGGGAGAGACATCTCTCCCAGCCGCAGCCCTGAGCCCCTGTGCGGGGCTTAATAGACAGCTGCGCCGCCGCACAGCTTGGAGGGAACTTAGGTCCTGACCCAAAAAGGAGTTGTGGGGGGGTCGCAAGTTTATTGCAGAGGGGGTTGCAGTATCGCTACCCTTTCTTCTGTGCTGCTGATGGTGGTGGTGGTGGGGAGGGTTGCCTTCAGAGCTGGGTAGCTGGAGAGTGGCAGCTGCTGGCCAGGATCCCAGCTCTGAAGGCAGAGTTGCCACCAGCAGCAGCACAGAAGTAAGGATGGCATGGTATGGTATTACTCCCCTTAATTCTGTGCTGTTGCCTGGAGAGCTGGGCCCTCAGTCAGCAGCCGCCATTCTCTGGCCGCCCAGCTCTGAAGGCAGCAGCACGGAAGTAAGGGTAGCATGGTATGGTATTAAGAAAATAAGAAAGAAATAAATACTTGTGGCACCTTAGAGACTAACAAATTTATTTCAGCATAAGCTTTCGTGGGTTAGAACCCACTTCATCGGATGCATGGAATGGAACATACAGTGGACAGATATTTATAGAGTCAGAGAAACATGATAAGGTGGAAGTGCCTATACCAACCTTAAGAGGCTAATTAATTGAGAGGAACCATAACAGCAAGGGAAGAAAAACCTTTGAAGTGATAAACAAGATGGCCATTGCGGACAGTTGACACACAGGTGTGAATGAGGATCGTTAACTTAAGGGAAATAGAATCAATTAACGTAATGGCCAAGCCATTCCAAGTCTCTATTTAATCCTGAGTTGATGGTATCTAGTTTGCATATCAATTCAAGTTCAACAGCTTCACGTTGTAGCCTGTTTTTTAAGTTTATCTGTTGTAAAATTGCGACCCTCAAGTCTGTCACTGAGTGGTTAGGGAGGTTGAAATGTTCTCCTACTGGTTTTTGAATGTTATGATTCCTGATGTCAGATTTGTGTCCGTTTATTCTTTTGCGTAGAGACTGTCCAGTTTGGCCAATGTACATGGCAGAGGGGCATTGCTGGCACATGATGGCATAAATCACATTGGTAGATGTGCAGGTGAATGAGCCCCTGATGGTGTGGCGGATGTGATTAGGTCCTATGATGGTATCACTTGAATAGATATGTGGACAGAGTTGGCATCAGGCTTTGTTGCAAGGATAGGTTCCTGGGTTAGTGTTTTTGTTGTATGGTGTGTGGTTGCTGGTGAGTATTTGCTTCAGGTTGGGGGGCTGTCTGTAAGCGAGGATTGGTCTGTCCCCCAAGATCTGTGAGAGTGAGGGATCATCTTTTAGGATAGGTTGTAGATCTACAACCATAGGTTGTATGGTATTGGCACCCTTACTTCTGCACGGCTGCTGGCAGGGTGCTGCCTTCACAGCTGGGCACCCAGCCAACAGCCACCACTCTCCGGCTGCCCAGCTCTGAAGGCAGTGCAGAAGTAAGGGAGGCAATACCCCGATCTCCCTAAAATAACCCTGCAACCCACCCACCCCCCTGCAACTCCCTTTTGGGTCAGGACCCCCAATTTAAGAAACGCTGGTCTGCTCCATGAAATCTGTATAGTCTAGGGTAAAAGCACACAAAAGACCAGATTTCAAGGCAGGAAACCAGATTTCATGGTCTGTGACGTGTTTTTCATGGCCATGAATTTAGTCGGGCTCTATTCATAATAAAGTTTAATGAAAAAAGCATAATCTTTCTAGAGGTTTCTTGAACCATCCTAGAAAATCTGAATAGACATTTATATCCTTGATATTGATTTGAATAGAATGGTTCAAAAACCTTACTATGTATTCAAATCTAGTCTCTGATTCTGCAAAGATGTATGCACATGCTTAACTTTATGCATGTGAGGGGTCCCACTGGCTCCAACAGACAACTCAGTTGTGTAAAGTAAAGCATACAGCTAAGACTCGGAAGGATCAGGGCCTAACCCCCCAATATTACACACTCTTCTCTATGTAACTATATGCCTATGAGTCATCTCATTGAATATCATGAGATTATTCATGGGAATAAAGCTACTTCTGTGTAAGGATTTGCAGGAACATGACCTAAAACTTCTTTCATATGAGTTGTAAGAAAACAAAAGATTTCAGTGAGAGCTGATCTTTCTGAATTATAGCACAAGCCACTCAAGGAAATAAGCATTAGTGAGGATTTTTTTTGTTTTTCTTTCTGGAAATAATTTTGATGTCAGAACACGTGATTATGGGTCTCACTAAATGAGTCAGACACGAGGAGCAGAATGAAGAGAAATGCACAAGCACATAACGGTTCAATCGTGCACTGATTAAAATACCTTATTTATTTTATTTGGATGTACTGGTGGTTCACTGAAGGAACACTGGCAATGTTAGTGAGCCTACCATTTGACCTACATATTGTGGTTTACAAGCCATTTGCAAAGCTCAAGTAAATTTCTGCTTAAAACAAACAAACTCAATGCTCTTTGTTCAAGAGAACTATGTGTAATTGTATATGCACGATTTGCTCGATGATGGGGAAAACCTACAGTAATAAACTGATGTGTATATACACATTAAAGGAATTGAATTTCTGATAGAGCTAAAATCTACCCTAAGCTTCCAAGACATTATTATGAAATAACACTTCTCACTTCTATAGTTCCTTTTACCAGGGGGATCTCAAAGCACTTGATAAGAAAAAATAAGCCTCACAACATCCACAGAGTAGGCCAGTATTATCCCCATTTCATAGGTGAGGAAATTGAAGTAGAGTTTAAAGCCAAATTTCTCCAGAAGTGGCCTCTGATCTTGGGTGCTCCAATTTCTGAGTGCTTGAGCCACTTTGGATCTTCGTAAGTGCCAAGAACCCAGAACTCCAAATGAAATCACTGGCAGCTATGGGTGCCCAGCACTTCTGAAAAGCCCTACAGTGTCTCAAGTTGAGCACTTATGAACTTAAACACCCAAAATTACACACCACTTTTCAAAGTCTTAGTCAAAGAGACTTGCCTAAAGTCATACAGCAAGTCAGTGGCACTCAGGAATAGAACCCAGAAATCCTAGTTCCCAATTCCTTTCTCTAAGTATGAGCCAACACTACTTATAGAAAAAAAGAGGTTCAAAATTTGTTATTGAAAAATCTATGTTTCTCTTAAGTTCTGATTTTCCAAAGAATTGCTAGGTTTGCTGTATGGCTCAAACTAGCCATTGCTCTGCCAGTATTGCCTAATCTATATATTTAAAAAATCGTGACTTGGACCCCTCCAAAAACCACAGAATATCTTTAAAATCATGAGATTTTTTAAAAATAATAAGTTTTGGGGGTGGGTTATTTGCCTCTTGGTTTTTGTGCCTTTAGGGTATACTTAGGTCATGTTTTCAAGTTAGTCTGCCTCTAGGCAAGCTAGATTTATTTTTTTATATTTGATAAATAAATAATAATAATGGAAACAGATTCTCCGTTATCAAAAGATTCCTGGATCTGGGTTTTTAAGAACATCACTGAATATTGCCAGAATCACAATACAATCACCAGAGTTGGGAACATCATGTCTCTATACCACTCCTCTTCTGAACCTTTTACTTCTTGTGCAGAACATGCAAACTACCTCTTTTACCTCTCGCTATACCGAACAACAGGATAGCTGAATTGCAACCACTTTTTAATTGTAATGCACTTGTTTTCCTCAACCAGTATACAAGAGACAAGGCCCTGACTAGAGTCACAATTGTACAGCAGAAGTCTATACAAAATCCACCAAACTACTAGCAAAACTGACTGCTCAGTATCCAGTGAATTGTCAGAATGCAAGTCTACAGATTCAATGAGCTTTCAAAATCTTTTACAAGTTCGGACATTATTAAAGGTATTTTCTGTGAAGTACATCAAATCTAGGACTCCTGTAGTGGCACCAGTTTCCTGTGCAATACTTCCCTTCTCCCATTTCTTTTTAGGTGGGGCAATGCAAACAACTTCATTTTCCTCTCCTCTCTTTAACTCTTAGGTGTTTGGTAATATTTCAGGGAGGGATCATCATGACCCGAGGTCAAAAAGCAAAAAGGAACTTAGCAGCTTAGTAAGGGCTAAATTTTCTTTTTTCTATTTGCAATGCAAATCTACTTTTTGTTCCATACAGAGGTCTTGCACAATAGCCTGTGTATGCACATTAGTTCCAACAATGCCTTCCTATGCAATCACATTGTAATTATACACTCATAAAGCTGGGGCTGCTGTGAACTGCAGTATCACCCTCTAAACAACTATGACAACACCCTCTAGACAACAATGTCTCTGCATTAGGACATTTCTTCTCTGTTTTCCCCTTCCTTTGCTGTTTGCTCAGTGCTTTGATGCAGAAAACCTTTACACTTACAAACCAGTAAACCTGGATTTTATCAAGTTATTATCCTGTCTATTATAAAATTTTCAACTATTTGTTTTAGAACAAATGCCAAATACGTCTACAAAATGCAGTGTGGAAAAAATTCCTGTAGGTTTGCAACCTTGCAAGGCTTTATAAAGCAAAAATAAATCTTTGTTTAAAGTGTATTAGAATAAAGGGCTTGTATTATATAAGACATTCACATATGTGCGTGGGTGTATTTTCAGCTTTTACTAGTAAACTGCAAAATATCAGTCCTTTGCAGTTACAGTCAGATGGAGAACTGTACAACTTAGAATGCAAAATTGTCAAAAACAAGTTAAAAAAACCCATCCAAAACTGTTTAAATCTCAGTGATATTTATGGTCTTTGCAAATCAAGAGCTCCCTTCTGTTTACTTTAGTACTTTAAAAAAATCATTTAGCTTCCTTCCTAGATGCACAGGAGGCTTAAAACGAAAATAAGAAAGAAAAACTTGTAGCACCTTAGAGACTAACAAATTTATTTCAGCATAAGCTTTCCTGGGTTAGTACCCACTTCATCGGATGCATTCGTTTTGCTGACACAGACTAACACGGCTACTACACTGAAACCTATCAGGAGGCTTAAAGACAGCACTTTCCCCACACTTTACACATTGCAAAGGCTAATAAACATGAAACATTCAAAAATCTTGCACTGAGATCCCGATATGGATCAGATGGAAATTTTAACAGGAGAAAAAAATATATGCAAGAGACAGCTTCTTAAGTAGGAAGAGGAGGAGGGGGGGGGTTGCAAACCCGTGTTTAGAGCCTTGATGTGGCTTTAGCAAAAAAAGAAAAAACAACAACAACAAAAGAGAATGGCTTTGCAGGGCCTTTTAAAAAATGTATTTTAAAGGAATTTAATCTTTACTGTTTTCAAACAGAAGAAACAAAACCTGTGTTTCTCATAAAGAAAGGAACTTGTGTCACTGCACTTCTGCTATACCCCAGCCGCTTGCGCCTGGGCCCCCGAAGAGCAAAGTCAGCTGTTCCTGTCATTTGGCAATGCTGAGATGGGGGGTGTCAAGGCCATATAAACGGAAACTTAATAGCAGATCTCCCTCTCTAGTTCTTTTCGTCTCATCTTGCACCAAATAACCACAGGCCAACCCACTGATTAAAAAAAAACACAATAGCACTGACACGGAAACAAATTAATACCAAAAATAAAGCTGCAGGAAAGAGGGTGGGGAGTGGAACTTGTTTGCTCACCTTGGAAGCTAAAGGCACTAGCTCTGTTCCCAGCTCTGCTACTCCGAGAAGGGGGGAACGAAGATGAAACAATTAACAAACAAAAACTTTGCTCCTTTCCCTCTGGGGCTCACTAAAAGCGTCACTTCCTCATACTGTAAGTGGAGGAGGCTCCCAATGAGTCCCTTTAATTCAACTCCTCCTTCCTGCTCCTCTCACAGAAGCTGCAGTTTAGAGTTCTAGTCGGGAAGAAGCTCCTTCCTCTCCACCCTTGATTATTGAGCAGCTCTGACTAGCTAGCGTGATCCTTGCTGCCCTTCTCTCAGATGTTCATTTGACCTTCTGTGCTTAGTATTTGTTAACTTAGTTGTAGAAAAGAGGGGAGGGGAAGTTCTGCTGCACTGATTTGTGAAGCAAAACCTCACTGTGAAATGCCACTCTGTGTATGTCATACTTCGCAAAACTCCTAGGTTATATAATGTGTCCAGTCCCCAGCCTTCCCATTAAGATTGTAGTCTATTTACTTATTTTTAAAATGAAAGATTATAATGTGATTTGTTTTAGGAAGCTACTTGCCCCAGAGTATATATTTCCCAGTTCTCTTCCCCCCTCCCCTCCTGAAGCAAATACAGTTGGATTAAAAGTGGGGAACCATAGAGTTCTGGGTTTTTGACCAATCTCACTGGTCTACAATTTTTGAGAAGTCATCTGCTTCAGAGATAAAATGTGCTATTTAGTATGTATTTTGATGTGCTGAATTCAAATATGACAATTAAAACAACTGATTGGCTACCGTTTCGAAGATATTTAAGTTTTTACATTTTATGTCTATGTATATTGTGCAGATAGTAGAGTTTTAATCATAAATTGTAAACCTAGGTCTTTTTATGTGTTTATGGTTGCTTTACATGATACTATTTCACCTGTCCTGTTTATGTAACACTTTAAAAATCAGCAAAGGGGTTATATAAATCAAATTTATTATGAAACAAAAGGCAAAAAACTATTATGTACATACTTTAGTCCTATTCAGTGTCTACTCAGCGCTTCTTGGCTTGTCTCTTGTATTCATTAAATGGAGCATCTCTTGTCACTGTCCAGCAATAGTCTGCAAGCATTGATGGGCTCCATTTGCCCTGATAGCGTTTCTCCATTGTTGCAATGTCCTGGTGAAATCGCTCGCCATGCTCGTCGCTCACTGCTGCGCAGTTCGGTGGGAAAAAATCTAGATGAGAGTGCAAAAAATGCATCTTTAGTGACATGTTGCAACCAAGGCTTTTGTATGCCTTGAGGAGGTTTTCCACCAACAACCTGTAGTTGTCTGCCTTGTTGTTTCCGAGAAAATTTATTGCCACTAACTGGAAGGCTTTCCATGCCTTTTTTTCCTTGCCACGCAGTGCATGGTCAAATGCATCATCTCGAAGAAGTTCACGAATCTGAGGACCAACAAAGACACCTTCCTTTATCTTAGCTTCACTTAACCTTGGAAATTTTCCACGGAGGTACTTGAAAGCTGCTTGTGTTTTGTCAACGGCCTTGACAAAGTTCTTCATCAGACCCAGCTTGATGTGTAAGGGTGGTAACAAAATCTTCCTTGATTCAACAAGTGGTGGATGCTGAACACTTTTCCTCCCAGGCTCCAATGACTGTCGGAGTGGCCAATCTTTCTTGATGTAGTGGGAATCTCTTGCACGACTATCCCATTCGCAGAGAAAACAGCAGTACTTTGTGTATCCAGTCTGCAGACCAAGCAAGAGAGCAACAACCTTCAAATCGCCACAAAGCTGCCACTGATGTTGGTCATAGTTTATGCACCTCAAAAGTTGTTTCATGTTGTCATAGGTTTCCTTCATATGGACTGCATGACCAACTGGAATTGATGGCAAAACATTGCCATTATGCAGTAAAACAGCTTTAAGACTCGTCTTCGATGAATCAATGAACAGTCTCCACTCATCTGGATCGTGAACGATGTTGAGGGCTGCCATCACACCATCGATGTTGTTGCAGGCTACAAGATCACCTTCCATGAAGAAGAATGGGACAAGATCCTTTTGACGGTCACGGAACATGGAAACCCTAACATCACCTGCCAGGAGATTCCACTGCTGTAGTCTGGAGCCCAAAAGCTCTGCCTTACTCTTGGGTAGTTCCAAATCCCTGACAAGGTCATTCAGTTCACCTTGTGTTATGAGGTGTGGTTCAGAGGAGGAGGATGGGAGAAAATGTGGGTCCTGTGACATTGATGGTTCAGGACCAGAAGTTTCATCCTCTTCCTCTTCCTTGTCTGACTCAAGTGAGAATGATTCTGGTGCATCAGGAACCGGCAGTCCTTCTCCGTGGGGTACTGGGCGTATAGCTGATGGAATGTTTGGATAATGCACAGTCCACTTTTTCTTCTTTGACACACCTTTCCCAACTGGAGGCACCATGCAGAAGTAACAATTGCTGGTATGATCTGTTGGCTCTCTCCAAATCATCGGCACTTCAAAAGGCATAGATTTCCTTTTCCTGTTCAACCACTGGCGAAGATTTGTTGCACAAGTGTTGCAGCATATGTGTGGGGCCCACCTCTTGTCCTGATCTCCAATTTTGCAGCCAAAATAAAGGTGATAGGCTTTCTTAACCATAGTGGTTATACTGCGCTTTTGTGATGCAAAAGTCACTTCACCACAAACATAGCAGAAGTTATCTGCACTGTTCACACAAGTACGAGGCATCTCTGCTCACTTTGGCTACACAGAAATGTGTCCCTTTGCAAAATCAAACACTGACAAATAAGAGAGCACGACACTGTATGATTTCTAGAGCTGATATAGGGCAATTTGTTCAGCTGAGTGATGTAAGCTTTGTTATGATTGCATCATCTATGACTTCTAGGAATAACATGATGCAATTCATATCATGTATGACGCAATACCAGCTTCAGATTGCATCATTCATTGTTTTGCCTAAAAAGCAAGTACTGTCCAAACCCAGTCATAGATTTATTCATAGATCCAGTCAAAGATGTATTTTAGTCATTTCTGGTTTAAATTGAGATCCCTTCCCTTTATAACTCACTTATCCTCCGCCATTCCCAAGTCAAGGGTCGTATATACTGACCCAATAGCATGTCTTGAAAACTAGAGACAATCAACAATTTTAAGCATCATTTTCGTTCTCAGTGACCCAGAATTAGTAAAGTTTGACTACATTTATTTCAGAAGCATTTTGGCTGTAAAGCAGTGTCTTCAGAGCATTTCAATAAATGTTGAACCTTTCAAACATCTGAAACTTTCTAAAAGAATGTTCTTTTTGCTACAGGAAATTGTTCTCTCACCCAGTGGAATACGTACCTCTGGGATTTCTCAGTGGTTCACATGCAGTTCTGGAATATAACCCTGTCGCGCTGGCCTGAGGAAAAAAAAAATATTGCGCGCTCACAAACACACTCAGGACTTGGCTACACTTGAATCTTTAAAGCACTGCTGTGGGAACGCTCCCGTGGCAGCACTTTGAAGTGCGAGTGTGGTCACGCAGGAGCGCTGGGAGAGAGTATGGGTGCGAGATGGGTGACCAAACACCTATAGGCCGGCAGCACTGTGCATGCTCAGCCGCTGAAACATACATACCAAATACCAAGGGAACTTTTGGCCTGAAAACATAAGCACCAACTGAATTTAGGTACCTTCCGGGTTTGTTAGGAGTTTTGTGGATCACAGTGGAGCCAAAACTGAAACTTAGGCACCTAAATCTGGGGTCTAGGAGCCTAGCTACCTTTCTGGATCTGGGCCTGTGTGCTTAGCAATTGCCCACAGACCAATACATAAAGAAGCAAATTCAAACCTGTTGTAAATGTGGTGAATCCAATGGGAGGCAATGGGAGGTGCATGCATTGGCTCCAGGGTTGAATTTGCCCTAATACAAACGAGTAAGGTGTATTGCTGTACACTGGAGTTACTACCTGCTCTTTTGCAAAAGTGCCATACAATCTACATCTTTCATGGAGAATGTGAATGGAGATGGAGAGAACTGATATAAGTTTAATTCAGCTCATTTGAAAAACAGTACCTACTAAGCCCCCAAACCAAGTTGGAACATGCCAGAGCACAGCCCTGCCTCCTAACAAGGATGAGTGAATAGCACTTCACATGACTGAGTTTAATGAAGTGAAATATTTGTGTTGTGAACTGCAATGCTAAATGCCACAATGTAGTAATGCAAAAGCAACACAGTGTCAGAAATGACTTGATCCTGCCTTACAGGTGTTAACATTGCAATGCCCAGAATGTGTGTGCTCTATCATCTTCTTGGAGGTATTTTAACATGGCCATCCCCTTTGTACTACACTATCTAAGTTTGAACCTGTTACGTTCGTGGGAGGCTGCGGGCCTACCCAGGGTGCTCTGCAAGAACGAGGCCCACACACACAGTGTGTTATTGGCTTTATTGAAGGCAAAGTGACACATCCGCAACGGGGACTCCTGGCGTTGCTGTCACGGAGACGGGGAACCCAGCTCACCGAAGTTTGGCCTGGTATGGAGCCCAAAGCGGGGCCGGGCTTATGCAACTATATATAAGCATCTCATACATAAGTAAGCAGGGGCTTTTCACAGGCCGCGGCCGCCTCCTGGCTCAAGGCCATATAAAGCAATTCTAACTAATTCATAACAAGCTACAGCTGGCAGGCCTTGACCTGCAATAACCGGCCCGCTGAGACAACATGAGAAAGCGAAAACACCCTTGCTATGCCGTAACACAATCTTCCGTGGTACCCTACAGAACCTATCACCTGCTGACCCAGAGCCAAGGCAACATAGTAACCACAAGGACAAAGTTAAAAGTCACCATAACATGGATATGTTTATTCACTAGTTACCTTGGTGAACTATATATAAGGCTTTATAAAGTGTATTGTAAAGGTTTTGCCACTGTGCACTATTACATAGCTCCCCCACTCCTCAGTCTCCACTTTTTATAATATTGCTTTCTCCAAAACCATAGCCATCATAAGTTTTCATTGCAGCAGCTGCTGTTACTGTGCTGTCCTCTTTGTTGCTACAATTTGCAAGGTTTGTGTATGTGTCACATTATGACTTTACCAATATAACAGTAACAAAGCTCAATATATATGTACTCCCTATTAGATCATTTATTTTATCACTAAATTAAAACATCTTAGCAAATGAGCACATTTCCTAGAAAACATATAAAACCCCTATGTTCTTAAGTCTGTATAGGCATATCTTGTGCTGTAATGATGTCAGCTCTTATAACCTTAATAAATTATGCTGAGTCAGAATTTGGATGAAAGATTTGCAGCATATACCTGTGTTCTGCAAAAAGCGTAGCTAATATTCAGTAGGTGGCACTCTCTCCTCTGAGTCAGAGGTGAGCCAATGCCTCTGCATTGTGGGAGAGGATATTGTGCTACTAGAAATGCTATCCTTTGAATGACAGGTAAAATAAAGGTCCTGTCCACTTATGATCCATAAAAACAGCATTACACTCTGCAAGAGAAGTAGTATTAAACCCTATTGTCCTCACCAAGTTCCAACTCATGTAGCTGCATTCTGCCTACCTAAATTCCCCCTGCATTTTCTATTGGATATGGTATTCTTCTTCAGTTCCTACCATAAACTGTTGTTTGTGTCATCACCATGCATTGTTAAATAGTTGCCATGTTCCATCTCACAGGTGTATGGGAGAAGTGTTCCTTCTATTTTCTTTACTTACTTTACAGAGGTGGAGGCTTTATTAAATGATTGTAAACTGCTTTGAGATCCTCACAGGAAAGGTAATATAAATGATTATTGCATTTCATAAACTTCGATTTTTGCAAAGTTGTTTGGTTTTCAATTACTGTTTTTAATGTTTAGTTTTGAGGTTAATGATTTAGGAACAAATAAGTATAAATACTAAAACACAAACATTCAGTTAAAATCAGAAATTTTTAGCTTTCTTTTAATCTGCTATTACAATGGAAAATGCTTGTACGAATATAGTATCTGACAAGATACTTTATTCTTATTACAGAGGAAGCTAGATTTCCATTACAAGTCCTACATCAACACCTTTCCCCATCGGTATCAGAATTAAACCAATCCACCTACAATTTTACATGTGTGATTTTATGCTAGAATAGAATTTTCCTGGGAATTTTGAAGCAAATCAGCAAAGGTATTTGGAAATTAGCAGATTCAAAAAAGGAGTTGTTTTCACCTTTTGCAAAGTTTCTTAATATTAATTTTGCTCCTCAAAAACACCTTGAGACAGAAACTCTAAATTTGTTTTGTTGGCTTCAGCAAGAGACGGTTTATTTGTCTAGTTTGAGGAACTTTACTATTTAATTATTATAAGAGGCAGTTTATGCAAATCAGAAACAAACTGTCTCCCTAAGAATCATGATGAGACCCTGTTAGACATGAGAGAGGGAATAAACCACACTGACATATGTCACATCACTTAATGCACTACTGGAAGTCCCTAGGGATGTCTCTATTTGAACAACATGCTCCTCCACACCTGACGACTTTCCCCTAGCCCTTAGTTTAAAAATTCCTCTACAACCTTTTTCATTTTATGTGCCAGCAGTCTGGTTCCATTCTGGTTAAGATGGAGCCCATTCCTCCTGTATAGGGTATTCCTTCCCCAAAAGGTTCTCCAGTTCCTAATAAACCTAAATCCCTCCTCCCTATACCATCATCTCATCCATGCATTTAGACCTTGCAGTTCTGCCTCTTACTGGCCCTGCATGTAGAACTGGAAACATTTCAGAGAATGCTACCATGAAAGTCCTGGCCTTTAATCTCTTACCCAGCAACCTAAATTTGTCCTCCAGGACCTCTCTCTAACTTTTCCCTATGTCATCGGTATGCACATGTACCACAACCACTAGCTCCTCCCCACCACTACCTATAAGGCTATCTGGATGTCTCTTGAGATCTGCTACCATAGCAGCTGGTAGGAAATTCACCATGTGGTTCTATCAGTCATCACAAACCCAACTATCTATGTTTCTAATAATCAAATCCCTCACTATTATTGCTTGTCTCTTACTAAGAACTGGACACAGTAATACCAGGGTACAAAATATACAAGCATGACAGAGTAGATCATGTAGAGGCAAATAAGGTGAATATCTTATATGAATCAAACTGTACCATAGAATCTGTATGGATAGAAAGTCCATGCTTAAATAGTATGAGTAAAACGGTAGAAATATACTACTGAGCACCTGACGGTGATGGTGACTGTGAAATACTAAGGGAAATCAGAGAGGCTACAAAACCAGAAAATGCAATAATAACGGGTGATTTCAACTATCCTTATATTGACTGGGTAAATGTCACCTCAGAGCTGGATGCAGAGATAAAATTTCTAGACACTATAAATGACTGCTTCTTGGATCAGCTAGTCCTGGAACCCACAAGGGAAGAGGGCAGGGCCGTCCTTAGGATTTATGGGGCCCTACGCAGTATTATTAAACTGGTGCCCGGCGTGGGGCGTGGGGGGGGGGGGGGGGGGGCGTGAGGCAGCAAAGGATACTGAGCCACCTGGCTTGCCTCACGGTAGCGAAGAATCACAGTTCCCCACAGAGAGCCCTGTACCCTTTCCCTCACACAAAATGCACGGCACCGATGCATTCGGCTCTGTGAATACAGCCCCTGCCTAAGGAGACTGCAGTGCACATTGGGTGTGCGAGAGCCAACCCTCTCTTACCAGCTGTCATGGGCAGTGGGTGAAGCTGCCGCTTGGGGAGGCTAGCTCCCAGGGCCACCTGTGGCCCCGCCGATACTCCACCCCTTCTCTGCCCCAGGTCCCACCCTCTCCCCACTGTCTCCCTCCTCTCTTCCCTCCCGCTTCTTGATCACTCCTTTCCAGCCAAATCCCTGAACCCAAATGAAGCAAAATGACATTTGAAAAAAAACAACACTCTTCTGCAATTTCTTTCTAAAGAAAAGGGACCATGTTTTCCACTGCATGCCAGAAGGTGAAGATTGGACATGCAGAAAGTACCTAATTAAAAGCACTAAACTTGGGAACAGAAAATGTTAGTCACGGTTTTTTTGATATATCCTGAAGTTTGTCAGGGATTTATTTACAAAAACTTTGTAGTAAGGGCAAGTCAGCTGTCCTTTGATACTCATTTACTTTTGTGATGTCCATAACAATAGACATGTTTATGAAATGTCACCAACTTTAAAAAATATGTTTCCAAAGATTTTAGGCATAACAAAGGATTTTATATCTTACTAAAGTACTGATTTTGCTAGAGGGTTCTCTTAAAACTAATTCATCAAATAGTCAGAAGAAAAGAAAAGGAAACTCGTTTGTCCAGCTATCTGGCAGGAAAGGGGTGTTGTCCCTTTAAGGGCTCTCGTCAAGGATTTTTTAGATATGTGATTTTATCATCTTCAGCTACACACTAATTAAATATTTTTAAAGCACATTTTAAACTAAGGTCCTGTAGACTAACATGTTCTGAGTGAACATTACAGTAATGCATAATTGTTTTTGTCAGTAAATTCAGAAACTGACAGTATATTTCTGGGGGTTGGCAAATGCCTGTTAAATGACTTCATTACCACTTGAATGGCTCTTTAACAGCTTCAATGTTGTGCTAATAGGTCTGGCAGGATTTTTCACTTTTAAGTTACTAGATGATAGTTCCCCTCCCGGGTAAGAGTCACCAGGCTGCAGCAGCCAGCTGTGGGAGCCTGCAGGAAGGGTCAGAACAGGGATAGGAAGAGGCGGCCTCAATGAGCTTTAGAAGGACAACACTGAGGCCCCATGATGAAGTAGGTTCAGTGACCAATTGGTAAACATGCAATAAGCCCTTAAGAAAACTGGATATCATCAGATGAGAGACGACTGAGAGCAAACATATTAGTGGATGATACACTGACACTGCTGCCAGATGGACTTTGGGGTAAATGAAAACTGAATGCTTTGTCTGCAGCAAATAGTCCCCAGTGCCCTAGCACTGAGTCTAGGTCACAGTGGACTTCCCATATTGAGAATCTTTACCAATTGGGAAAGTACGTTTTCCGCATAGATAGCTTCCATCTCTGTGCCAGTATCTCCTGAATAAGTAAGGAGCAGTCCCTTTCCATAGTATTCACCAAGCCAACATCCAGGCTGTCAGTTGTAACAACTTTGTGTCTGGATGGAATACTTGACCCTGATCTTGTGACAACAGGTCTCAGTAGTCTGGAAGCCTGATATATGGTTGCGAGCGGGAAAAGATGGTTACTGTCATCGGCTAATCTGCCTAGCAACCCTATGTCTATATAAGGGCGGTGCTCAGATTAGATCGGGGCTGCTGACCGGAGTGGCAGAGCCTTGTTGCTGTTTGTTTGGGGCAGAGCAAATGGCTGAGTGTTAATAGGATAGGCCATTCAGCCCACAAGGGTCATCTTAAGCAGGGAATATACTTACCTACACACACCTAATCAATCTCCTATAGTGATAGTTTGTCCCACGCACGACGACGCAGGTAAAGGGAGGGGGAAGGATTTAATTACCTGAATACTCTCATCTTACCTGAGAAGATGCTCATCTGGTTCTGCCTTGAAGTCATGTCTCCATCTGAGGGATCCGGCCATCCTGTCATGCTGCATCCATCCTGAAGAGAAGACACCATCAAATAGAAAGAAAGAAAAGTAAATATGGCAGGCGACCAGCTTGGCTTAACAGTGAAATCCTTGCTCGTCTTAAACACAAAAAAGCAGCTTACAAGAAGTGGAAGATTGGACAAATGACCAGGGAGGAGTATATAAATATTGTTCAGGCATGCAGGAGTGAAATTAGGAAGGCCAAATCACACTTGGAGTTGCAGCTAGCCGGAGATGTTAGGAGTAACAAGAAGGGTTTCTTCAGGTATGTGGGCAACAAGAAGAAAGTCAAGGAAAGTGTGGGCCCCTTGCTGAATGAGGGAGGGAACCTAGTGACAGAGGATGTGGAGAAAGCTAGTGTACTCAATGCTTTTTTTGCCTCTGTCTTCACAGACAAGGTCAGCTCCCAGGCGGCTGCACTCCGCAGCACGGTATGGGGAGGAGGTGACCAGCCCTCTGTGGAGAAAGAAGTAGTTCGGGACTATTTAGAAAAGCTGGACAAAAACAAGTCCATGGGGCCGGATGCACTGCATCCGAGGGTGCTAAAGGAGTTGGCCGATGTGATTGCAGAGCCATTGGCCATTATCTTTGACAAATCATGGCAATCGGGGGAGGTCCCAGATGACTGGAAAAAAGCTAATGTAGTGCCCATCTTTAAAAAAGGGAAGAAGGAAGATCCGGGGAACTACAGGCCAGTCAGTCTCACCTCAGTCCCTGGAAAAATCATGGAACAGGTCCTCAAGGAATCAATTCTGAACCACTTAAAGGAGGGGAAAGTGATCAGGAACAGTCAGCATGGATTCACCAAGGGCAAGTCATGCCTGACTAACCTAATTGCCTTCTATGATGAGATAACTGGCTCTGTGGATGAGGGGAAAGCAGTGGATGTGCTATTTCTTGACTTTAGCAAAGCTTTTGATACAGTCTCCCACAGTGTTCTTGCCAGCAAGTTAAGGAAGTATGGGCTGGATGAATGGACGGTAAGGTGGATAGAAAACTGGCTGGATGGTCGTGCTCAACGGGTAGTGATCAATGGCTCCATGTCTAGTTGGCAGCCGGTATCAAGTGGAGTGCCCCAAGGGTCGGTGCTGGGGCCGGTTTTGTTCAATATCTTCATCAACGATCTGGAGGATGGTGTGGACTGCACCCTTAGCAAGTTTGCAGACGACACTAAACTGGGAGGAGTGGTTGATACGCTGGAGGGTAGGGACAGGATACAGAGGGACCTAGACAAATTAGAGGATTGGGCCAAAAGAAATCTGATGAGGTTCAACAAGGACAAGTGCAGAGTCCTGCACTTAGGACGGAAGAATCCCATGCACTGCTACAGACTAGGGACCGAATGGCTGGGCAGCAGTTCTGCAGAAAAGGACCTAAGGGTTACGGTGGACGAAAAGCTGAATATGAGTCAACAGTGTGCTCTTGTTGCCAAGAAGGCTAACGCCATTTTGGGCTGTATAAGTAGGGGCATTTCCAGCAGATCGAGGGACGTGATTATTCCCCTCTATTCGGCACTGGTGAGGCCTCATTTGGAGTACTGTGTCCAGTTTTGGGCCCCACGCTACAAGAAGGATGTGGATAAATTGGAAAGAGTCCAACGGAGGGCAACAAAAATGATTAGGGGGCTGGAGCACATGACTTATGAGGAGAGGCTGAGGGAACTGGGATTGTTTAGCCTGCAGAAGAGAAGAATGAGGGGGGATTTGATAGCTGCTTTCAACTACCTAAAAGGGGGTTCCAAAGAGGATGGATCTAGACTGTTCTCAGTGGTAGAAGATGACAGAACAAGGAGTAATGGTCTCAAGTTGCAGAGGGGGAGGTTTAGGTTGGATATTAGGAAAAACTTTTTCACTAGTAGGGTGGTGAAGCACTGGAACGGGTTACCTAGGGAGGTGGTGGAATCTCCTTCCTTAGAGGTTTTTAAGGTCAGGCTTGACAAAGCCCTGGCTGGGATGATCTAATTGGGGTTGGTCCTGCTTTGAGCAGGGGGTTGGACTAGATGACCTCCTGAGGTCCCTTCCAACCCTGAGATTCTATGATTCTATGATTCTATGAAATCAAGCTGCCAGAGATGGTATTGTCATTGTCATTTTGATCCTCATATATAGATCCCTATTGATACAGCCTGCCTTGTTTTATTATCCATCTCACCTTGTTACCTGGGGAGTCCTTGCCACCCCATCAATAAATCTTGTTGTACCTTTATCCTGTCTGAGTCATATCTGGGAGCACAAACCCCCGGTGATAGATACGGGAAGGGAGGCGAACCTGAGACTGAGACTCCGGGCCTCCTGTTTCGGTTAACACATGGTGATGGATTTCAATAATGACCACTCATGGTTGGTGACAGACTGTCTTCTTGGGAAATCCGCAAGGTCCTTGCTGGCTCCCAGAAGGTGCAGGGCTGATGGAATTATGCCATGTAGTTAGCACCAGTTCCATGGCTTGATTGTTTCCCTTAAGAGGGAAAAAAAGAGGACCCACCTTTGCTTGTTTATGTAGTACATTGCTGACATATTGGCTGTCATTATCTTCATTACAGAATATTATAGGACCAGGAAGAAGGCCCCTCAAGGTTCTACGTTCTAAGATGTTTATGTGTAGTTTTGTGTCCTCTGTGGACCATGCCCCTTGTATTTATGTGGTCCAGGTGGGCTCCTCAGCCCATCTCTGTTGCATCTGTGACTAACGCCCTGCATAGCAAGTCACAAACAGTACCCCTTCTTGAACGTTGTTGGGGGGCAGCCACCAGATCAGCACCATGAGGACATGAGGTGGAATTAAAATCATCTTGCTCAGCGATCCTTTGTAAGAGAGTAGACTGACCTGAGCCAGAGCTGTAGGGGCCTCAGGCAAAGTTTGGCAAATGGCATCATATATGTAGATGTGGACATATGGCCTAATAATGTGAGGCAAGTCCATACTGCTGTAGCCAGGTATTACCACGTTCAGTAAAAACTGAAATCAGAAGAATCTCTCCTAAATAAGTATGCCCTCACTGTCAGGGAATCTATCCTGACACCTATGAACTCTGTCATCTGTAATGGGATGAGAAGGTGATTTCTCATAATATCACCAGGAGACCCAGCTGGGGAAACAGAGAAGGGGCAGAGTTGAGGCTTTTCAGAGTTTCCTGCTATGATCTGCCTCTGATCAGCCAGTCAGCTAGATACAGATAGATGGGATGCCCTTTTCCCTCAGGTGTTCTGCCACCACAGCAACACTCCTGGTGCCTTGGAGAGCCCAAAAGATAGTACATTGTACTCATAGTAATTAGGCCCCACAGTAAATCTCAGGTACATCCTACAGGCCAGGTGGATGGAAATGTGGAAGTACGTGTTGTGACGGGGCAAGGCCAGAGAGCTATAGGAAAGTGGTAAGGAACCAGTATGTTCTTATTGGGATCCGGGAAGTGGGCGGGCGAAGCCCGCCCACTGCTAAAGGATCCCCCCCCTTCAGCCTAAGGGGAGGGATCCACAGGACCTGGATACCAAGTGAGTCCGGGGGACAAAAAATGAAAAAACAAGAGTGCGGTCAAAGGGTCAAACAAAGCGAACCAGATGGGGACACCGAGCAGAGAACCCCGGACAGCGCCCACTGCTCCTCAAAGGTGTCAAGGGAGCCAGTGGATGCTGCCCAGAGGAACTCTGCCCGGATGCGTGAACGAACAGAGGATCGAAAATAGGCCCCACAGTCACAGGAGCCTCCATCGGCCAACCTCCTCAACCTGGTTTTGTTTAGCTAGGGCCAGGAGGAGGTTGACCAGGAGGTCCCGTGACTTCGTGGGGCTGCGGATTGGAAGTGCATAAATAAAAAGGTGAGGGGAAAAGTGAAACCAAAACCTCAACAAAATGTCTAAGAGGAGCCGGAACAGGGGCTGAAGCCTGGCGCACTCTAGATAAACGTGCGCCAGGGTCTCCCTCACACCGCAAAAGGGACATGTGTTGGGGATAGGGGTGAACCGCGCCAAGTACACGCCCGTGCTCACGGCTCCATGAAGGAGCCGCCAACTGACGTCCCCGGCGGGCCTTGGGACTAAGGAGGAGTAAAGGCTGGCCCACCGGGGCTTCTCACCCTCTAGAGGTGGCAGGAGGTCCCGCCATTTCGTATCGGGGCGGGACGTGAGGGTGAGGAGATGAAGGGTGTGGAGCACGAGCGTGTATAGATGTTTCCTTGGCGCGGTCTGGAAGCGGACCAGCTGCAGTTCGTGCAGCCGGCTCACCGTGAAGGGACAGGGGACCCGGTTGGGACCACGGGGCAGGGGCCCAATAAAAAGGTCCGGAGGGCTTGGGGTGAAGGGAGGGCGGGGCGTACCCTCTCGCAGGACCCGGTCGAGGTAAACCCGAGCAGCGGGCGGCAAAGCAGCCTTCACCTCCTGAAGTATGCGCCGGGGAGTACGAGGTCTGGAGAGCCCCATGCGCTGAGCAAGCGTCAGGGGATCCAGCCAATCTCCCCGGTCGTAGTCCAGGAGGTCTCCGACCCTAGTGACTTCTGCCAGGATCAACCTCTGGCGCACCGAGGGGGACTCCGCCACCTGCACACGGAGCTGGGGGTTGTGTAGCAGGGGCTCCGCGAGGAGATCTGCCCCCTCGGTGGCCGCCACGGACCTGGTCGCTGAGAATAGCTTCCAGGTCCGGAGGAGGTCCTGGTAGAAGACCGGCAGCCCGTAGAGGTCTCGCGGAAGACCTCTCGAATGGAGATAAAGGAGCTGCCGGTCATATCGGAGCCCTCGGAAACGGCGCAGGAAGGCGTGCGCCAATACGCTCCACGCCGGACTACCTGCACCATAAAAGAGCCTCTGCAGGGCCTGGAGATGGAAGACATGGACCTGAGTGTGTGGACACTTCAGGCCCTGCCCACCCTCCTCCAGAGGAAGATGGAGAACCCCTGCAGAGACCCAGTGCAGTCCTGACCAAAAGAACTCCAGAATCGACGTCCGGAGGTAGGCCAGAAAACCCGGGGCCGGGACCAGGGTGTTGAGCCGGTACCAGAGCATGGACAGGACTAATTGATTGATTACCAGTGCTCTCCCTCGAAAGGAGAGGCACCGGAGCAGTCCTGTCCATTTCCGGATCCGCTCTATCACCCTGCCCTCTAAACCTTGCCAGTTCTCCAGCGGGGATGGATGCGTGGCAGAAAGGTAAACGCTGAGATAGAGCAGCAGACCCGCGCTCCACCTGATGGCCTGAAGCGCGGGTGGGAGAGAGCTCGCCTGCCACCCGTCCCCTACCACCAGGCCAGAGCTCTTGACCCAGTTGACCCGGGCAGAGGAGGCCGCCGAGTAGATCGTCTGGCAAGCCTCCACCCGCACCAAGTCGCCCGGGTCCTGGACCACGAGGAGCACATCGTCGGCGTATGCCGACAGGACCAGCCGCAGCTCCGGCTCTCGGAGCACCAACCCCGTCAACCTCCTGCGGAGGAGACAAAGGAAGGGCTCGATCGCCAGAGCGTACAGCTGGCCCGAGAGGGGGCACCCCTGCCGTACTCCTCGCCCGAAGCTGACCGGCTCGGTCAGGGTCCAGTTGAGCCTCACCAGACACTCTGCGGAGGCGTACAGCACCTGGAGAAAACCCACAAACTGGGGCCCAAAGCCAAACGCTCGCAGAGTGCTCAGGAGGTACCCGTGATCCAACCTGTCGAACGCCTTCTCCTGATCCAGAGACAGAAGGGCGAACGACAGACCATCCCTACACCCAAGCTCCAAGAGATCCCGGACCAGATACACGTTGTCGAGAATGGTGCGGCCCGGGACGGTGTAGGTCTGGTCTGGGTGGACCACATCCGCCAGCACGGACCCAAGCCGCAGCGAGATGGCCTTTGCTACGACTTTATAGTCCGTGCTGAGGAGCGAGACGGGACGCCAGTTCCGTAAATCGCGGAGGTCCCCCTTCTTCGGCAATAAGGCGAGCACGGCTCGCCTGCACGAAAGAGGGAGGACCCCGCCCTGCAAGGACTCGGCCCAGACGGTGACAAGGTCTGGGCCGAGGACGTCCCAGAACACGCGGTAGAACTCCACGGTCAGCCCGTCCAGTCCCGGAGATTTATTAGTTGGCATGCGACGGAGGGCTTCCGAGAACTCGGCCAGAGTGAGAGGCAGCTCTAGCCGGTCTCGGTCACCCGTGCTGACCGTAGGGAGTTCGTCCCAGAGCACTCTGCAAGCGTTAGGATCGGTCGGATCCGGGGAGAAAAGGCTCGCGTAGAAGGCCTTGGCCCTCCCGCACATCTCCACCGGATCCGTGAGGGGGGTGCCATCTTCTGCGAGGAGACAGGTGACGTGTTTCTTAGCCCCCCTCTTTTTCTCCAGGGCGTAGAAGAAGCGGGAGCCGCGATCCATCTCCCGAAGGAGACGGATGCGGGATCGAACGAAGGCGCCCCGGGCCCGATGATCTTCGAGTTCCCGGAGCTCCTCCCGCTTCTCCCGGCACGCCCCACAGAGGGATGGATCCTCAGGGCTGGCGGCCAGACGCCTCTCCAGCTCTAAGACCTCCCGTTCCAACTGCCTTATCGTCGCATCCCTCCGTCGGCTGGCGCCCCGGGTGTAGTCACGGCAGAAGAGCCGGGCGCGTACCTTCCCTAGATCCCACCATCGCCGTGCCGAGGGAAAGGCATGCCGCTGCCCTCGCCAGGCCAGCCAGAACTCCTGGAAGGACGCCACGAAACCCACATCCTCCAGCAAACTGTTATTAAAATGCCAATAGGCCGGCCCCGGCCTCTCCGCGCAGAGAGAGGCCGTCATGGTAGCGAGATGATGATCAGAGAACAGGGCCGGCCGGACACTGGAGGAGTGGGCCCGCGAAAGGTGAAAACGTGATAAATAGATGCGGTCCAACCGGGAGTGGTGCGACCGATGGGCCTCCACCCGGACAAAGGTGAAGGTTGAGCTGTCGTCCGGGTGGTGGTCGCGCCAGACGTCCACCAGGGAGTGATGTTCGACAATCTCCCTGAGGACATCCGCTGTGGCCGGGCACTGCTCGATCCCCGAGCAGTCCCGTTTTTCAAGGGTGTTGTTAAAGTCCCCGCCCAGGACCAGGCACTCGCGAGGATCCAAGGTGCCGAGGAAGGTGGACGCCTGCTGATAGAAACGAAGTTGTTCCGGGCCTGGTGTCGGGGCATAGATGTTGATGAGATTGACCACGAGCCCCTCCATATGGACCCGTAGGTGCAGCAGACGGCCCGGCACAGCCTCGGCAACCCCCAGCACCTCAGGCCGTAGGTCGGGGGAGAACAAGGTCGCCACTCCAGCCTGGCGAACAGAGAGATGGCTGAAGTAGACTCTGTCCCCCCATTCCAGCCGCCAGCTGTCTTCAGCGGCTGGATCCGTATGGGTCTCCTGCAGGAATACTACAGAGTACCCCCCTCCCGAAGGAAGGAGAGCACCTGGCTCCTGCGGAGACCCATCCTACAGCCCCGGGTGTTCAATGTTGCGAAGAGGAGAGATGCCATGAGGAGGGCTGGAGGGGATCCTTGCTGGCAGAGTCACTCTCAGCCCCCATCGGGCCGCGTAACAATCCGTGACCCACCCCGTAGGTGAGTAGTGAGTCACGGAAAAGGCGGACCCGTTGGTAGGCCGTGGCGGCCTGCTTCCCAGTCCCTTTGCCCTCCCCCATGAGGGCCCTCGCGGCCCGGAGGATTTGGTGGAAATCCCCCCATCGCTGGAGAGCGAGCTGTACTTTGTTGCGGGAGCCCCGGACGTCCTCCAGGAACTCCCGCAGCTCCTCTCGCAGCGTATGGGGGGCCGGGGTTACTGGCTCCCGGCTATCGAAAGAAGGGGCCCCGGACACAGCCCTATGGCCCACCGAAACGGACAGGCAAGGGGCGGACCCTCGACGCAGCTCCTGCTGGGCCGGCACCTTAGGGCCCAACCCGAAATTCGGCTTAGTTGGGGGAGGCGGCGGAGGGAGAAGAGCAGCCTCTGGTGGGTCGGGACGAGGAAATACTGGAGCCGCTCCCTGGGGGTCATCCTCCGAGAAGGGGAGGGAGACAGCCTCAGAGGCGGCAGTGTCATCATGGGAGGTGTGGGAGATTGGGATGGCATTAGGGGCGGGGCAGGGATCAGAGGTAGGGGCAGGGAGGGGGACATGAGCAGGGCCGGGCTGAGGAACGGGTAGAGGATCCTGAGCCGCAGGAGCTGGGCCACTGGGAGGTGGCCTCTCTTGGTGTGGCTGAGGGATCTGGGAATTGGGAAGGGGACCCCCCACGATGCCGGGCTCTAGTATAATGGTTTGTGTTACAGCCACGGCATCGGGAGGTGGACAGATATTTGCGGGGTCCCCGCCTGGGAAGGAGAACTGTTGTCCCACCCCAATGAGGGGTACCCCCTGGGATTCGGGTCCCGGCCGCAGGGCACCGGCCGTCGCTTTAGGAGGCTTGGCGGCCGTCAGCGAGGTGTCACTTGCGACCGGGCAGGTGGAAGAGCCCAGGGGATCCTCGGAGGTGGGAGCGGAACCGATGGTCAAGGGGAGGGAGCATGGGGAGAGGGGGGAAAGGGGCACCGGGGTGAGGTCATTGAGATCGAGACCTGCTGGTAAAGGGTCATCCTCCCCCTGGGTGATTGGGGTCAGACCCAGGGCCTCGATCTTCTCGTAGATGGAGGGCAGGTCACCTTCTGCCACCCCGGGGTTCTCCCTGCCGGCACCTGAAGCGATGCTCGGGTCGGGGCGCGCAGGGTCGACAAAAGGGGCAGAAGGGGCTCTATCAGGGGCTTCCGAGGGAGGGGCGGTAATACCTTCCGGTGCTGCCACGTCTTTCCCAGCCGGTTCTGGCGGACAAAAGCCGCTCGGGGGCAAAGCGGAAGGCTCGGCATCAGTGCCCCCCTTCCTGGTCTTCCGGGGGGCTTCCGCATCGTTGGAAAGGAGCGGGGCTCGAGCCTTCCGCTTGCCCCACTTCCCCTGTACTAAGGCCCAGCCCTCCACGGCATCATCTGGGGGCTGGCTAGTAAGGGTCGGGTCAGGGGGGAGGGGCGATTTCTTAGGGACTCGGGGAGGTAGTGGTGGGGCAGCATAAGGGAGAGAAAAGTCTCTCTGGGGCGGGCCCTCTCCCACGCCCGGCGATATCCCTGCCTCACCCTCCTCCACAGGCCTCAGCAGACTGTTCGCAGTGGGCCTCTCCCGCTCGTCTGGGTTCACTGGGGGAGGTACTCCCAGGGCCCGAGCGGGAGCAGCGGTGGACTGGGAAGGAGGAGGGGCGGCTCTGGGCACCAGGCATTCAGGGTCGCCGGCGATGACGGGGCCGACGCCCTGCCGGGGCTTGGGGGTCTCGGGTGCTCCTCCTTGCCGGGCCAAGGGACAGTCCCTCCGGACGTGTCCCATCGCCCGGCAGAGGTAGCACCGAGCCTCCCCTGTAGAATAGTACACCCGGTAACGTGCCCCATGATAGGGGACCATAAAGGATCCCTCGAGCGCCTCCCCATCACGTGCAGCCGGCGGCATTTGGAGCTGCACCTGCCGGCGGAACAAGAGGATGTGACGGAGGGCGGGGTCTTTGCAGCCCAGTGGGAGAGGGCTGACTACAGAGATGGGTCTCCCCAGGGCGGAGAGGGCAGGTAACAGGGCGGCATTGGGGAGGAAGGGAGGGACGGAAGTGAGGACTAGGCAGACGCCCAAGTCCTCCAGCGGCTCTAATGGGACGAACACGCCCCCCACCGCCAGGCCCTTCTCCACCGCCTCTTGGGCCGCGGCCTCCGATGCGAGGAAGAAGACTACCTTCCCATACATTTTGGAGGCCGCTACGATGGCCGGGGGCCCCACCACCCTTGCCAACGCCCGCACATAGGTTTCTATGTGGGGCGAGGCGGGTACCAGGAGGCAACGGACGCCATGCCTCCTGGTCAAGGTGGGAAAGGGGCCCCGGCCGCTATAGATGGTAGCTGAGGCGGTGGGCGGGTTAGGTGACGTTGCGGCAGGTGGGGGGGTTGCCGCCACCTGGGCGTACGCTCTGGGGGCCGGGGGTGGGACACCCGCAGAGCTGGTAGAGGGAACAGCAGGGAAGGGCGCCGCGGCCGGTGGCGGGGCCGCAGCAGTAGTGGCTGCCTCTGCCATGGAGGCTCTGGCCTTTGTCGCGGGGCCCTTACCCTTCTTTTTACCCTGGCCCTTCCTGCCGGCTGGGGGGGCTCCCCCCGGATCATGGGGGGCGAGGGACGTGGCAGCAGCGGAGGTCTCTTCAGTGTCCGCCGCTGCCGGTGCCCCAGTGGGGGCGAGAGCAGGTGGTTCGGCAGCGGCGGTCGAGGTGGAGGCTAGGGAGGGTGACGGGGGAACAGGCGGAGGAGGGGCGGCCATGCCGTCTGGAGGGGCTTCTCCCTCCATATCGCCTGCCATGATGAGCAGGGGAGGAAGGGAAAACTCTTGGGAGGGGGGGTGGGGGGAGGAATTGGGGTGACCACTCCTCCCTGCTAGGCTGCAGGCAGGGGAGGAGGGCACTAAAAGCGGGGACAGGGTTCAGGGTTATCTCAGACTAGTGCGGGGGTAGGGTTCAGTCACCGACACAAGATGGGAAATCCGGCTCCTCTTGTTGCACTAGGGGAGGGGATGATATAACAGCATGGGGGTGCAGTGAGATAGGATCAAAATTAAACAGGGGAGGGGCATAAGCGCATGGGAGGGGGCGTGGGTGCATGAAAGCGGGGGGGGGGGGGTAATCAGGGCAAACGGAGCTTCAGGGGGAGGGAGACAACCAACTAAGAATGGGGCAGAAAAACAAGGGACTAGTTTCAGGGCTAGGGTAGGGCAAACAAACAAGGCTGTAGAGGGAGAGGGGCGGGGCAGGCAAAACTGAAACTAGCAAGGGGCTGGGACCAAAAAAAAGGGGGCAAACAACTGCAAGGGGTAAATGGGGCAGGTGGCAAGGGACAAAGCAAGGGACGTGCTGCTGGGGGGAAGAGGGTCAGTCCAAGGGGTATGGGAGGGGGCACGTGCACCCACGTGCGCTTGCACAAAGTCAATGGGTGGGGCAGGTTGCCGCTGCAGGCCCAAATGATGTTAAAAGGTTGTGGCGGGCCATGGAAGCAGCTAAGTCCAGAGGCCGTAGCACAAGGCAGATGGTGAGCAGCCAGCAGAGGTGGTGGAGGGGGCAGCGGTGGTGGTGGTGGAGGTTATGGGGGGGCACAGGTGGACCAGGGGGCAGGCTCGGCGCCACACCCCGTGCCCCTACAAACACAGTCAATACCCCCACCACTAGAGCACAGTTCGAAAGATTACTCAGTTCTTGGAGGCCCCCTCCACGGTGGTCTGCAGAGTCTCTGCCGACAGTCTTCCGGGTCTTCCTCCTCTGGGTACCAGCAGCTTCCTGGCAGCAAACAGGGCAGCGGCAGCAGCTCCAGCAACTCCAGGCGGTGGTCTGGTGGTCAGGCAGGACCCCTCACAGATGGTGGTGGTGGTGGTGGTGGTCACAGCAGCGGCTGGAGTAGGGGCTCCTCACACCCCTCCTCTGGGGAGAGGGCCAGCAGGCCCCCTCCCCCCCAAGGGGTTGCTGCAGCAGCAGGAGTAGCAGCAACCAAGGTGTTGGGGGGGGTGGGTGTTCAGCTGCCAGGCAGCCAGCAACCGGAGAGTAGAGTAGTGGGAGGGGTGTCTGGCCCAGCCAGGGGAGAAGCTGGAGCAGCAGTAGCAGCAAACAGCAGCTGGGAGGGCCCAGGGCCTAGCAGCAGCCCCAGCAGGATGAGCGGGAGGAGCAGCAGCAGTCCTCTACCTCCTTCCCCGCCAGAGGGCTATAGGAAAGTGGTAAGGAACCAGTAGGTTAGCCCCAGGCTAAACAAATCCCTGATTCCTTATGACAGTTGCTCCAGGTTAATCAAGACACCTGGGGCCAATTAAGAACTTTCCAGAAGGCAGGGAGGTTAATTGAGACACCTGCAGCTAATCAGGGGCTGGCTGAAACTAGTCAAAAGCCTCCCAGTGAGTCAGTGAGGGGGATGTCAGGAGCTGTAGAAGGAGGTTGCGTGTGAGGAGCTGGGAGCAAGAGGCACTAGGAGCTGAGAGTAAGAGGACGTACTGCTGGAAGATCCTGTGGTGAGGATAAAGAAGGTGTTGGGAGGAGTCCATGGGGAAGTAGCCCAGGGAGTTGTAGCTGTCGTGCAGTTGTTCCAGGAGGCACTCTAAACAGCTGCAGTCCACAGGGCCCTGGGCTGGAACCCGGAGTAGAGGGCGGGCCCGGGTTCCCCCCAAAACTCCCAACTCCTGATCAGACACAGGAGGAGTTAACCTGGACTGTGGATTCTACCAGAGGGGAAGATCTCTGAGGCAAGCAAAATCCGCCAATAAGCGCAGGACCCATCAAGGTAGAGGAGGAACTTTGTCACAGTGTCTTGTAAGTCAAAAGCCACAAACCAGTCCTGAGCCTGAAATGATGGAATAATGGAGGCAAGTTTTATTATCCCAAATCTGAGGTGGCAGTGTATTCCTGTGGAGTCTTTTTTATGGCTCCTAGACAAAGCAAAAAAATCATTTCATTTTGTAATTGGCTTTTGTGAGAGAGGTCCCTAAGGGGAAATGGGAAAGGGAGACACGGAGGGGGCAGGCAAAGGAATTGGATGGGGTAGACCTGGGTGAGCATGTCCACACCGATCTGTGGCCTGCAATATCTGCCCATGCTCAGTAGAAGCGGCGGGCAAGGAGATTTCTCAAGGTCAGCTCTGAGGTTGTTGTGGTGTAGCTCTCAACCGTCTTGGCAACCTGATGCCTCTGGGAGGGAGACTGGTGTGCAGTGGAGGAGGATGACCAGGATAACATGGTCCCTATCTGAGCAGATATTCTGCTTGGTGACCATGGGAATAAGACAGTGTTCTCTGTCTTTGAGGTGACTGTAACCAGAAAAGCTTGTAGTACAGCACTGGACTGTAAATACTCAGGGATCTGAACATGATCGTTGAATCCTTCAGGTCAGGTACTCAATAGGTCCATGTCATGAAAAGTAAATCCTCAGTTCTCATCTGGACTTCTCTAGGAATCTCAGGCTCCTGTAGCAAAGAAGCCTTGTGAATTATGACCACTATGGGCATGGACCAAGTAGCTGTATCAGACTTGTCCATTGCCACGTGTAGCACTGTTTTGGCTATGTACCTTTCCTTCATCATGTCTTTCAGTGTTTCCTTACATTCCTTTTGGGGTCTTCCTGGTGGATCAGGTTCTTTCTTGGACCTCAGACAATGAGCAACAAAGGTGCTGGATGCACACTGAAATGTTTGAAGCCCTTAGATGGGACTTGGTAGTGCTTTTCCACTTGCTTCAAAGTTGCAAAAAAGTGAGGCCAGGGTGTGCCACAAACCCTTTAGCAGGACCAGGAAGACTTCACTGATTGGAACGGCAATTCTTGTGGACACCAAGGAGCTGAGGATGTCTGTGACATACCGGGGTATAATCCAGACCAGTGGAGGCCTGTGTCACCCACGCTCTGTAACCTGGGGTGCCTTACAATGCCTTGCTGTTGCAGTTTCCAACCTGGATTTCTCATAACTGGCCACCAGCATGCAGGCCACTCCCAAATGTGTTTGTGTAACACTAGTCTGCCAGTCAGACCCTGGCTTTCATCAGCTCTTGGTGATATTGCAGGGTGACCCCAATACACACCCAGTCCTGGACTTTCCCCCAGAAATGTATGTCCTGCAGTGTCCAGCCTTCTCCCAGACAGTCCAAAAATATTACTTTTGTTATACCTTTAAGTGAATAATATACAGCAAATTATCATGATAAATAAAGTTACCCAGACACTTTAAACGCACTGGATTAGACAAAACAATAACACAAGTTTATTAAACACAAAGAGATTTTAAGTGAGTATAAGTAATGCAGCATAAAAATTAGCAATGGTTACAAAAAATGAAGGTAAAACACTTACTAATGCCTAACAAACAATATTAGATCAAGCAAAATTTCTCACTACATGTTTCCAGCAAGATTACTGACCAAACTGTTCAGATCAGAAATCCAATGGCTATTTCCTTTTGTCTTCCCAGGTGCAAAGAACATGACAGGCAGGGGGAGAGAGATGGGGTTCCTTGGGGTGTTTGCCCTTCCTTTTTATAGTTTCAGTACCCCGTTTGAAAATCATTTTCAGCTGAGAACCAGGAGACAAAAAGTCAATGTAGAAGGATATTCCCTGCTGGCTTTTTTCACTTGTTTGAGCTTTCTTTGTTTTCCATTCTCGCTTGATGACTCTGTTTACTGCTTAAATGCAAATTAAGGCAAGCACAAATTTCTTTGTTTAGGAAAGACCTGTTTGCTGACTTCTGCATAGGCAGGGCTATGGGGTTTGGACCGTATTAATAACATCATACAGGGAAATCTTATAACTTCATCCACATAGCCACACATTTCTGACCAGCAAATTATGAGTTTTCAAATGATACCCTACAAGGCATACCTTGTACAATGATTATTACAATAGTGTGAAGGGTGTGAATATAGGGGTGTATTCTGTCACAATGTCAAATAGCTTGTAGGTGTTCTCTTGGATCACCATTGTCTCAACGTCAAGATATCTGTTACCCTCATGAGCAGCTCCTGTAAGACCATAAAATCGGACAGCTGGTGTCAGGGCTTTAGTAACAGCCTCATCCAGGGACATGGAGGATTCTTTAGGTGGGAAGGGAAATTGGTGTGTCCCTTGAGCCAATTCTGCTTTCTCACTGGGAGGCTCCTCCAGCTCCAGTGACGGTGCTCTGCCTATCAATAATGACAGCAACTGAGCTCTCCTCTTCTGTTTTTGTTTGTTCTGAAAAACAGACCACAGTTCTGGGAATCAGGACTATATGGTTCCATGCCCAGCTATTGCTGGCTTGCTGTATGGTCTTTGGCAAGTCACAAACACCAGAATAATAAAAACACATTAATCATTATATCTGATTACAAAGAAGAGTAGTCACAAAGGGCCTGATTCTGCTCCCATTGAAATGAAAGGAAAAACTGCCACTCATGTCAGTGCAAGCAGGATCAAGACCCAAAATATATTTTAATAGTCTTAAACATAATTAACAGTAAAACAGGAAGCCACTATCTTGACAATTTCATTATCCAAATCTATTCAGACAGAGGTTAGAAAATAAACATTTTAAATTAATTTAACAGTAGGTTAAAAAATTGATACATTAATTCAATTCTTTTTCAAATTACAGAACTCCCACCAGCTTTGAAACTTTGATTTCCAATGTTTTCTAATGGGAAAACCAGTTCTTTCAGTTCCATATTACTCTATACCAAAAGGGTAGATGAACTGTTGAACTATGAAGAATCATTAAAATTACATAAAAACGGACATACTGAGTCAGACTAATGATCCATCTATCCCAGTATCCTGTCTTCTAACTGCGGCCAATGCCAGACCCTTCAGAGGGAATGAACAGAACAGGTACTCATCAAGTGATCTATCCCGTCACCCATTCCCAGCTTCTGGCCAACAGGCTAGGGACACTTCAGAGCACCATTTTGCATCCCTGGCCATTCTGTCTAATAGCCATTGTTGGACCTATCGTCCATAAACTTATCTAGTTCTTTTCTGAACCCTGTTATAGTCTTGGCCTACACAACATCCTCTGGCAAAGAGTTCCACAGGTTGACTGTGCATTGTGTGAAGAAATACTTCCTTTCGTTTATTTTAAAGTTGCTGCCTATTAATTGCACCACACCAGTCATGATGATATAGACTCTATCATATCCCCCATTAGTCATCTCTTTTCCAAGCTGAAAAGTCCCAGTCTTAATAATTTCTCCTCATATGGAAGCTTTTCTATATTCCTAATAATTTTTGTTGCCTGTTTCTGTACCTTTTCCAATTCCAATACATCTTTATTAAGATGGGGCGACCAGATCTGCATGCAGTATTCAAGATGTGGGCAAACCATGGATTTATATAGAGGCAATATGATATTTTCTGTCTTATTATCTATTCCTTTCCTAATGATTCTCAACATTGTTCGCTTTTTTGACTGCCGCTGCACATTACTGAAAGAAACTACCGTATGACACATATATAATGGAAAAACTCAGTAATGGAGAAACTCAGGCAGTGTGACAGCTGCTAAAATTCTACAAACTTTTATACAGATATATAAGCTGTGATCGTTTAAAAACTTTTGCACGTGCTTCAATTTAAGCATGATTAGTCCTACTGAAGTTAATATGACTACTCATGCACTTAAAGTAAAGTAAGCACATAAATATTTGTAGGATTGGAGCCATAAATCAGTGTCTCAATTGTAAGTTTGTGTGGGAACAAAACAAATAGATGGAGATGATATCCATTTAAGGAATTGCAGAGCCAAGTGATAAATATGTAATCAATGGTATATGAGCAACTATGTGGAGGACATATATTTGCCAAAAAATCTGAGTTATTTTGAACAAGTAAACTTCTAAAAAGATCATTTTTCACTATTTTTTTCAGCAATATGATCCAGGCATCATGCGCTATCTACAGTAATATTTTGTACTTACACAGCACTTAAGCTTCACAACACCCAGGTGAGGTAGATACATTTGATTATTTCCATATTACAGATGGGGAAAATGCAGGCACAAAAAGATGGAATGACTGACTCACGGATAAACACCAAGTTAGTGGTTAAGCAATAGGTAGAACCTAGCAGTTTTGACTCTCATTCCTACACTACCATTACTCACATTTGCTCCACTGAAACTGATTAGAACAAGGCCTATAATGGTGACAAGGGTTTAAGCAATCTGAACCAGATGGACTTTTTATTTTTTAATATACCAAAGACTACCCATGTCACCAAGAGGTGACTTTGCATAAAAGATATTGTATCTTACCTTTTTGTCCTAAAAACACCAGGTCACATGAGCTTTTTATCCCAACCTGCTGTCGAGATGTAAACTCTTAGGAAACCTTGCATCTGTAGGATTATTTGCCAAGCAAAGCAAAGCCCTACAGTTACAACTTGATGGCACTGCTCTGTTTGACTATGGACAAAATACATTAGTACATACTGTATCAATCCTACAAAGCGGGATGGGGATAAACTAGATGACACTGAAGACTTGTCTACAATGAACATTTAGTTTGAAGAAAGTTGGAGTGCGAATCTGCCTCACAGTAGCTTTCTGCAGACTGTGTGGATCCTGCTGATGTACATTAATAATTGGTTAATTTGCTTTAATCTAGTTCTCTTTTAAATGAGACTAGATCAGAGAAAACTAACAAACTGTTAATGGGCACAGTAGGGTCCACACAGTCTGCAGCAAGCTAGCCCTGGTCTACACTACGAGTTTAGGTCGAATTTATTAGCGTTATTTCGATTGATCCGTGCACCCGTCCACACGACGAAGCCCTTAACATCGACTTCTAGGGCTCTTAAAATCGATCTCGCCACTCCACCCCCAACGAGGGGATTAGCGCTTAAAGCGATATTGCCGAATCGATGTAGGCTTAGTGAGGACGCAATTCGACGGTATTGGCCTCCTGGATCTATCCCACAGTGCAACATTTGACCGCTCTGGACAGCAGTCTGAGCTCCAATGCTCCGCCCAGGTAGACAGGAAAAGCCCCGCGAACTTTTGAATTTCATTTCCTGTTTGGCCAGCATGGTGAGCTGCAGGTGAGCGCAGATCTCATCAGCAGAGGTGACCATGATGGAGTCCCAGAACCGAAGACGAGCTCCAGCATGGACCGAGTGTGAAGTACGCGATCTGATCGCTGTATGGGGAGACGAAACTGTGCTAGCAGAGCTACGGTCCAAAAGAAGAAACGCCAATACATATGCCAAAGTCTCCAAGGGCATGCAGGACAGAGGCTACAACAGGGACGCGCAACAGTGCCGCGTGAAAATTAAGGAGCTCAGGCAAGCCTACCAAAAAACCAGAGATGCAAACAAATGCTCTGGGTCAGAGCCCCAGACATGCCGCTTCTATGATGAGCTGCATGCCATTCTAGGAGGTGCAGCCAGCACTGACCCACCCATGTGGTATGATTCCGTATGTGGATCATCAGAAACCACAGAGGAGCATGATGGTGATAATGATGCTGAAAATAGCGCCCAGACACAGCAAGGAAGTGGAGAAGCCCTTTTCCCCGACAGCCAGGAACTCTTTGTCACCCTGGAGCCAGTACCCTACGAACCCACCCAAGGCGTGCTCGATGCAGGAGAAGGGACCTCTGGTGCCTCTGGTGAGTGTACCTCTGTTAATTAATACATGTTTTATAAGCAAGCGTGTTTAATGATCAATTCGCGGCCAGTACAGCTACAGCTACTGGAAAACTCTGTTAACATGTTCGGGGATGGAGCAGAAATCCTCTGGGGACATCTCCAGAAAGCTCTCCTGGATGTACTCCCAAAGCCTGTGCAAAAGGTTTCTGGGGAGGGCAGCCTTATCCTGTGCTCCGTGGTAACACACTCTACCACGCCAGGCCAGTAGCACGTAGTCTGGAATCATTGCTTTGCAAAGCATGGCGGCGTATGGTCCCGGTGTTTGCTGGCATTCAAGCAACATCCGTTCTTTATCTGTGTGTGTTATCCTCAGAAGAGTGATATCATTCATGGTCACCTGGTTGAAATAGGGGAATTTTATTAAGGGGGTATTCAGAGGGGCTCCGTCCCTGTTGGGCTGTTTGCCTGTGGCTGAACGGAAATCTTCCCCGCTGTGACCCACGCGGTGGGGGGAGGGGGAACAGCGAACATCTTGGATGTGTGTCTGTGTGTGTGTGTGTGTGTGTGTGGGGTGTCGATTAGGTTCGCGCTGCACGTTAACCCGAAAACCGCCGCCCCTCCCTTTTCAATTGCCAACCAGTTTTAAATTGCCAGCCCAAAGGCTGTTTGTTATGGGAAATGAGGGGGTTGCTGTTTGAAAACATTCCCACATGTTATGAAGGTTAAAGAAGCCTATAGACTGTGGCTTACCATGGCTGCCTGCAAGCCGAATTCTGTTGCCCGCCGGACCTGCTTGTGTGATCTCTCACACCAAACCGGCAGACCCTCAATATAACAGGCAAAGTGCAACCTTGGACCAAATGCATATGTGATATGTAATGTTTGGAGCATTGTTCTCTAATATGTGTCTTTTAAACTACTCCTCTCCCGTTTGTTTCCTCCCGCAGCTGCAAATGTTTCAACGCCACCCCTTTCATCACCGTCCCAGAGGCTAGCGAAGATTAGAAGTAAAAAAAAAAGGAATCGAGACGATATGTTCTCAGAACTCATGGAATCCTCCACACTGAAGCTGCCCAGCAGAATGCGTGGAGGCAGACACTGTCGGAGTCCAGGAAGGCAGAATTTGATCGTGCGGACAGGTGGCGTGCTGAAGACAATGACTGGCGGGATGAAGAGAGTAGGTGGCATCAGCGTGCAGAGAGAAGGCAGGATGCAATTCTGAGGCTACTGGAGGATCAAACGGAAATCCTCCGGCTTATGGCTGAGGAAAGGCGTAGGGTTCAGGAAAGGCCGCCTGAGCCCAGACCGCCGCTACAGCCCCTGTGTAACCAACAGCCCTCCTTCCCGAGTCCCATAACCTCATCCCCGAGACGCCCAAGAACGCGTTTGGGCGGCCTCCGTGCACCCAACCACTCAAGTCAAGAGAACAGTCCAAGCAAGAAAGGGCTGGCATTCAATAAGTTTTAAAGTGCTGTGTGTCCTTGTCCTTCCCTCATCCCCTCCTCCACCACCCATCCTGGTGCTTCCCTTCCTCCACCAGCTATCCCGGGAGACTGTGGCAGTTAGCCCCATAGTTCCCCCTTTGTTTTACGAATTAATAAAGAATGCATGATTTTTAAGCAACAATGACTTTATTTCCTCTGCGAGCGGTGATCGAGGGGGGGAGGGCAGGGCGGTTTGGGTAAAGGGAAGTAGAGTGAATGAAGGGGCGGGGCTTTTCATTACAGGGGAAAAACAGAACTTTCACACAGCATCCTGGCCATTCATGAAACTGGTTTTCAAAGCTTCCCTGATGCGCAACGCACCCTGCTGTACTCTTGTAATAGCCCTGGTGTCTGGCTGCGCATAACCAGTGGCCAGGCGATTTGCCTCAACCTCCCACCCCGCCATAAACATCTCCCCCTTACTCTCACAGATATTGTGGAGCGCACAGTAAGCAGTAATAATAACAGGAATATTGTTTTCGCTGAGATCTAACCTAGTCAATAAACTTCGCCAGCGAGCTTTTAAACGACCAAATGCACATTCCACCACCATTCTGCACTTGCTCAGCCTATAGTTGAAAAGGTCCTGACTACTGTCCAGGCTACCTGTGTATGGCTTCATGAGCCATGGCATTAAGGGGTAGGCTGGGTCCCCAAGGATAACTATAGGCATCTCAACATCCCCAACGGTTATTTTCTGGTCTGGGAAGAAAGTCCCTTGCTGCAGCAGCCAAAACAGACCAGAGTTCCTGAAGATGCGAGCGTCATGTACCTTTCCCGGCCATCCCACGTTGATGTTGGTGAAACGTCCCTTGTGATCCACCAGTGCTTGCAGCACTATTGAAAAGTAACCCTTTGGGTTTATGTACTCGCTGGCTTGGTGGTCCGGTGCCAAGATAGGGATATGGGTTCCGTCTATCGCCCCACCACAGTTCGGGAACCCCATTGCTGCAAAGCCATCCAGTATGAGCTGCACATTTCCCAGACTCACAACCCTTGGTACCAGCAGCTTGGTGATCGCCCTGGCTACTTCCATCACAACAGCCCCCACTGTAGATTTTCCCACTCCGAATTGATTCGTGACTGACCGGTAGCTGTCTGGCGTTGCAAGCTTCCACAGGGCTATCGCCAGTCGCTTCTGTACTGTGAGGGCTGCTCTCATCTTGGTGTTCTGGCGCTTCAGGGCAGGGGAAAGCAACTCACAAAGTTCCATGAAAGTGCCCTTACGCATGCGAAAGTTTCGCAGCCACTGGGATTCATCCCAGACCTGCAGCACTATGTGGTCCCACCAGTCTGTGCTTGTTTCCCGGGCCCAGAATCGGCGTTCCACTGTATCAACAAGCCCCATTAACACCATGATGTCCACCTTGCGGGGGGGCCTTTTTTGAGAGAGGTCTGTGTCCATGTCCTCATCACTGTCCTCAGGGCGCTGCTGTCGCCTCCTCGCCTGCTGTAGCTGTAGCAGCTCCTGGTTCTCGTTCTCCATATACTCCTGGACAATGCGCGTGGTGTTCATAACGGCGAGAACAGCCGCGGTGATCTGATCGTGCTCCATGCTTTCCCTGGTATGCTGTTTGCAGGACAGCAGAGTGGCAGCAGAAGCAACGGGTGGATAACAATGGATAAAGCAATATGGCGCCCATATGAAAAAAGGCACGAAAGGATTTTTTGCTCCCCCCTCAGTTGCTTTCACGGAGGGAGGGGGGAGCAAGGGTTAGGCTCATTTCCTTCTAGCTGCAGATGGTACAATATGCGGTGAGCAAGGAGGCGCCTTCCCTTCTAGCAGCAGATGGTACAATATGCTTGATATCCATCATCATCTCCTGGCCCCCTCAAGGATTGAACTCGCAACCCCGGGTTTAGCGGGCCAACGCTCAGACCGCTGAGCTATCCCTCCGCCCGTGTTCCAGGCAGTACTGAATCTCCCTTAAACAAAACGTAAAAAAGAGAATGACCAGAGTCACTCTGGTCACTCCCATTTATGTCCAAGCGCCCCCGGCCAGCCACACCATAGGCCGCCGGCCAGGAGCACACAAATACCAATCATATTGTACAATCTGCTGCTAGAAGGCAAGGAGCTTCTGCTGTATGGTCCCGCGACCACAACCATTTATGGCATATTGCACCATCTGCAGCTAGAAGGCAAGGAGCTTCTGCTGTGTAGTCCCGTGACTACCAGCCTCAGGCAGAATGGCCCCCTCAAGGATTGAACTCGCAACGCCGGGTTTAGCGGGCCAACGCTCAGAACGCTGAGCTATCCCTCTGCCCATATTATAGTGTGACTGAATCCCCACTAGACCTAATGTCCAGGCGTACGCTGGAGATGTACAGTAATTGTGAGCTGAGCAGGCTTCCGTAGCAAACACGGAAACCCCGGAAAAAAGGCGCGAAAAATATTGCTTTCACGGAGGGAGGGAGGGAGGGATGACATGTACCCAGAACCACCAGCGACAATGTTTTCTGCCCCATCAGGCTTTGGGATCGCAACCCAGAATTCCAATGGGCGGCGGAGACTGCGGGAACTGTGGGATAGCTACCCGCAATGCAATGCTCCGAAAGTCAATGCTAGCCCCGCTACTGTGGACACAGTCAATCGACCTCATGGTCTTAACGCTCTTTGTGTGGGGACACACACAATCGATTCCATAAATTCGGGTTTTAAAATATCGACTTCTATAAATTCGACCTAATTCTGTAGTATAGACGTACCCCTAGTGTGGGGTAGATTCACATCCATCCCGAGGCAAACTAATCGTTCATGCAGATGAGCTACCAGCCTTTTCTATTCTACCTGACTCTAAAATTGATTGTAAGATTATATCCATCCTGCTGCCTAGAGACCACGTATCCCACACTTCTGAGTGGAGGATATCTGGTATTCACCAGTGTGTTGCCAGTTGCCCCTGAATATTCGGTAGATATGGGAATAATAATAGTTTTGAATTCAATCTCCCAAATAGATTGGAAATAATTTACACTTTAATCCCTGACTGCAAAAGAATAGAGTGAGGGGGCAATGAGAGGATAATCCCAAAAGCCAGGATCTAATAGATATATTAAAGCACACAACCACCTGTTTGGGACATGATGGATTATAGATTATGCGTGATTTCTTAGTTTAATACTGAATGGCTGGACAGGCATAACATACTTTATAACCACATGGATTTTCTCTTGTGAATTACCATTTTATTATAATAAATTTACACAAATGTTTGTTCGGTATTTGTTCTAGAACATGTTACTCAATCTTGTATATTATTATAATTATACCAATTTACTTTTTTTGACTGTTGGAGCAGCGGAGATATGATGACACCGATTTGTAAACCTATATGCCAGAAACATATCACATTGGTTAAACTCTATCACCAAGAATGTTCAAGACCCATTATTCAAGTGGTATGGTAAGCCATTCTCCTGAAATGCCGCTGAGCAGGATAGATATGTTGCAAGGGATCTCTCTCCCCAGGTTATTACTGCCAGTAAGCATTGTTGGAATGAAGGTGCTGGTGGAACTAATAGTGAGTATTGACTAATCTTTTCTGTTACTTAAATATCCTTGGAATTTTGCTGGATGTGTGTTATTTACTGTGATTTTGTGGAGGGAATTCATTTTCCAAAATAGCTCATATTTCCCTTATGAAAATGTAGTATAATTTTAATAAACCTGCTATGCTTGTATTATGCTATGTGTTAATAAGAGTAATCTATTCTATTTGCTTTAATATAATTTCCCTTAACATTATTTTCTCTACATTGTAATTGTCCATGTACATCCCCAAGCAGTTACAAATACAGTTATTATTAAAGGTAAGAATGTATGCTTTGGAAGGAGCTCAGATTAATGTGTTGCTCTCAGATGAACAAGGAACTGCCAACAATATAACTCTGAAAGTGCCTCTTGTAAAGATTTATTTACAGCTGTCTAAGATGATTTCTAATTTGCTAGTTCTTAAACATGCTTTAGATTTTGTTTTCTCCTTTGAAAATGTGAGGTAGAAAAATGAAAAAATCATTTTTTTCATGGCTTGAAATCAATATACTATTTAATTAAATCCTGTTAACCCTAATGCAGATTTTATAATGTTGACCTGGTTACATGAAGAAAGCTACACGCTGTATATATTATTATATGCCTTTTGTGTGTATTTCTATTTAAAAAAATCCACAAAAAGGGTTGTCCTTATCACTGAGTGACAGCATCATTATTTAAATACTTGCATGTACTGTATACCTTTTCCTAGTTTAATTTCCATCACCACTAGTTATTGATATAGCACCTTCAAATTAATAGGGTGTTTTCTATTAATAGAGATCTCAATCTTTTCCTGTTTACTTATGAGTTGTAACATTGTTTTCTGATAATACAATCGTAATTATGCCTGCAATAAGAAGCTATACTCTTTTATTGCACGAGGCAATTAATTATTTACTTTACATAGCTCTCCTGATTACATGACATACCAGTTTAATACTATAGCAGCATCTCCACCCCTAAAAAATTGCTTGCACTGAATTAACAAACTAATTAGCATGCTTGGTTCACAAACAATATTCTACATTAGGGTGGCACAAATATAAACTGTGCACGTAGGGCTAAATTCTAATGTCATAGGCAAAACTGCAATAAAGAGCTTTGGCAGCAGCTATGTGAGGGTTGGGGGTGAGAAATCATCAATCCCAAGCTCTATGAAGTCAGGCTGTAGCTGCTCTTACAGCCAATGGCATGGTCAATGCACACTCTGAAGTGGTTGTATAGCCCAGTGAGTCTGTGCTTTGCATGAACTTACTGGCCACACCCCTGGTTAGACCACATTTCCCCTGGATAGTGAGCCACTGAAACATACCACTATTACATAGTGTTATAATGCCTGTATGGCATCAATGCTGCTTGAGCTCCCTTGGCATCAAAAACACAGCTTTTCAGCTGTTTTTAAACCATATCAATTAATTGATCAATAACAGACAATGGGATAACCATCTTTATCTGGATTTGTACAGTGCATGTTAATAATAAACGTCTGTGTTTATAAGGGATACTCACACACCACAAGTGACTTCAACCACAGAAAAGTGAGGCATGTAGTGTAATTGCACCTCTCAAAATAGTACTTTTATAAAACTTCCACATTTGTGAGTAGGATGTAATTTTATCCTAGATTATTAGGAGTTGTAGGCCATGTTATATGTAATTTTCCCTAGATTTTGCAACCAGGTTTGACATTTGGTGCATGATCTTGATGTCACCATAATATGGCCATTTTTAATATACCTATTCCTCAAATGGATGCATCCACTCCTTTTGTAGTAATTGGCTGATAAATCTCACCTAAAGCTGTGAGCCAACACACAAGAATGGCAGGCCAGGCTCTTCTGGTGACAGAGGTCAGGTCAGCAGGCATGTCATTCTCCTGCCCCACCCCGGCACACTCGCGGACGTGGGGCACAGCTGGTAAATGTAATCACATGGTCGTCCCTCGTGTTTCACGGCCTGCTCAGTGCACTGTGTGCAGATGTGACTGTCATTAGACGCCTTCCCCTGCCATTGTCATTACAAACTCACCCTCTGTCTTTCGCAACAAAACATTAGCTGGGCGGCTTTCAATGAGCGCCTGGCGAACACAAATCCTCCCTGCCGGCTGCCCGGCCCCCCTCCCCGCGGACAAAGAGCGACCAGGGGCACGCGCTCTCGCTGCTCCGGCCCAGCCCACAGCAGAATTCTCGGGCCTGGTTCCGAAGGGGGGCGGGGCGTCCCTGCGCGCCAGGGACGAAGTGAAGCGAACGCAAAGACGGGGGGCCCGCCGCCACACTGCCCCTGTACACCCGCGCCAGACCTGCACCCACGTGGGACCGCTCCCTCCCCCCCGTACTTCAAACTCAGCTGGTCCACACGGATCCTACTGGGGCGCGCCCGCCTCGCCCTTTTAAGCAGCCGTGCCCTGCACGGCCCTTTTAAGAGGTAAGCGCATGCGTGCGGGGCGTGAGCGGGCTAAGTCCTTGGTGGCTGGCTACTGATCTCGCGCCTGGACGGGTGCGCTGGAGACTCGGACTCGGTGAGTATTGGCACCCCCAGGCTGCCGGCGCGCGACGAGTGATACCGCGCGCGGGTCCGGGGGGGGGGCTTTTCAGTACCTAACCGACCCCAGCCGCGAGTCCCAGTAACTGTCAGCGCGCGCAGCCGCGCACGTGCGCTGGGCGGGGAGGAGAGAGGAGGCGGGGTCGGCGCCTGCCTGTCTGCGCACCGTTCTTCGTTCCATAGACTGCGCTCGTGACTCCGAGCCCCCAGTGCAGAGCCCGGGTCAGGTGAAGCGGGCTCGGAGCCGGGCGTGGGGCGGCGTTTCAGTCGGAAATCACCGTCGAGAGGGAACGGTCTGAAAGTGCAGGGACGCCGCTGCACGTGACTAGGTGGCAGCGCCTGGTTGTGGTGTACTGTAAAGTGACGTCACCCTGGCTCGTGGGCGGGATCAAAGTCCAACCCGCGGTACAGGATGAAGCTCTGGTGTGGCTCGATGCCCCCTGCGCGCTGGGTCGTGTTTGTCATGGGCTGTGAGTGCAGAGGGGCCCTACTCACTGTTTGTATATTGAATAAATGCTGAGGCGAGCTTACATAACAGTGCCACAGTGTGCAGCCCTTGTAAGGAATGAGATGGTTCCACCCTGATTGCAAACATGGCCACCATCAGAGGGGTTCAAGTCAGAAGGGCCTGGTCTGATCATCTCTCACCCGTGCTGGTCTCTATTACACAGGTATAAATCCAAACTGAGGGTGGGATCCACAAAGGGACGTACATGTTGCAACACTGAGCCTCAGGCCACCTAGCAAACCACAGGAATGACACTGCGACCCACAGAGCCGAGTTGTGTGCCCCACACAATTACTCCTGGGGGAATTTGGTTCCAAAATAATAAAAATTCTGCACACATTTTAAAATTCTGCGCATTTGATTTGTCAACACTACATAATCATGGCAGTTTCAATTCCGTAATTTTATTTCAAAATACCTGTCAGCAAGTATGTCTTACAGATACACAAAACACTTCCCCCAGGAGTAGAGAATTAAAGAAACCCCTACAACAACCCAGTTCCTGTTTCTCTGCCCCCTCCCCCCTGGAGCTTAGCTGGAAGGCCAGACACCCACAATCCCTCCCTCCTAGAGCCCAGCCAGCCCCCCCCCCCCCCGCCCCAATACACCCAAATCCCTTTTTCCCCCCCCCCAGAGCCTCGCTGCGGGTCCTCCAGGTATCCACACCGCCAGAGCCCAGCTGTCTCCCTGCAGCCAATAGACCCAAACCCCCTCCCACCATAGCCTGGCTGCAGCACCCCCAGAGTTCAGCCATGGGGGGCCCCCAGCTCAGCTACCCACACCCCCTCTCCCCCAGAGCCCAGCTGCAGGGCCCCCCTCAGCCCAGACACCCATCCACTATCCCTCAGAGCCCAGGGATCCAGGGTGGGCAACAGCCTGATGCTCAGTCCCAGGCTTGTGTGGAGTTTCCTGCAGGTCACCATCTCTTTCCCTCAGGGTATGTGGGGAATTGCAGCTGCCTGGAACACCCCCGAGCAGTGTCTTCTATGTGCGAGCTGGGCTCTGCCGGGTCCAGTGGCCCCTAGTGGCGGCCGGCAGCACTGCAGCCCATTTCTGGGGGTGTGTGGAAGAAATTCTGTGCAAAAAACATTAATTTCTGCAAAATTCTGTATTGCGCAATGACAAAGAATTCCCCCAGGAGTAATACAATGAATGGGGAGACATAAATGCCTAAGAATGTGATGCACAAAACCAGCTTGCTAGGCCAAGAGCTGCCTGAGCCAGCCAATGGGAGATGCCAATCATGGGGGGGTAAGCCCCACCCCTCTCTTGTACATAGGCACCTAGCTCTGCTAGTGATCCATAAATAGGAGTCTGCCACCTAGAGTCAGATGGCTTTAGGAGCCTGTCTTGTGCCACACAAAATGGGAGGGGGAGGAGAGAGGAGGTGCTCACCTTCTAACTTTTAGCACAGTAATTGGAGCAATCATCTGGGATATGGAGACCCCAGGTTCAATTGCACTCTCTCTGCCAGAGGGGGAGAAGGGATTTGAACAGGGGTCTCCCTACAGAGTCATTCTCAAAGTCTTGCTGGGCCAGAGATAGTATGTGTAAGAATGATTCTATAGTCCAGTGATAAGGGTACCCAACTAGGAGGTGGGAGACCCTAGGTCCAGTCATCTTATTCCAGTCACTCTTTCATTACTCATCCTAGTGCAAACAGCTTCAACGGGAGAGACTGAGGGAGCGCCCCATCAAAATATCTCATTGCTCAGTAAATACTTTCCCCCCACACTCTGCCAGAAAGGATGGAATTGAACCTGGATTTCCCATGTCCCAGGCAAGTGCTCTAACCACTGTAGTAAAACTTATAAAGTAGGTGGTACCACGTCCCCCTCCGGCTGGATTTTGAATAGGACCTGAACCAGTAAGCAGCCTCAAAGCATTGTAGCCCAGAGAGCTAGCATTTATTTAGCAGTAACGCAAGGCGCCTACAGGCCTGTATTCTCTAAGACATTGCCTTCAGCAGTTAGCATAAGTCTTGAGGCCTATTAACTTTAGCACAGATAAATAGCCCAGTGGTTACCCCTAAGTTTTGGGAACTGGGAATAGAGTATTTAAGGGGGAAGTTTGTACATAACAACATGAGATAACCACAGGAATATGAGCTAACGCCAGCTTTTGGATATTTTAGGATAGGAACATCTGCAGATGTCTGATCATAAGAGTGCCATGGCAATAAAATGACGTATATGATAATAAGTTGAGATCATTAATATATTAGCTTATAGGAGAAGGCCACCCCAACATTAGTAGAGTGAGGAAATACAAATAAGGAAAAGGGGAGAAACCCCTACTGAATATACATTGGGCATAGTGGCATCAGTGTAACATACAAGTTGTATCCCAGCCTGTGTATAGGAGGAGAGAGAGATGTAGACCTTGGGAGGTGCCAGGATGATGGCCACTGGTGGTGATGAGGAAGATAATGGCTAACATTTCAGGTTGTTCTGCAAGGGATGGTGTGAGTATATGGAAGTTCAGATGTACATTCTGTATTATCTCTATCTACCTTGCTGGATTAGAGTGTTTTGTGACCTCACTAAATGTATTAATAAACTATTACAAATATACAAGGGTTCCTAAAGTATGAGTGTTGCAACTGTGCATATTGGGGTTCCCAGCTATACAGTAATTTTAGTAATACTGGGCTTGATCTTGGGACAAGAACTGTCAAACCTCAGAGTGATAATTGGGAATTCTTAAGTAATCAATATAATGTAATGCATAATCCATAGATCAAGATAAAGCATCCCTACCAGATCAGGCCCTGCAAACAATTTAGGCAGCTGAATGCCTATCTTCCTCCAGTTTGTGAATCAGTCTGGGTCTTAGGTGAGAGATAGGCAACTGAACTCCTAGAGAGAAGCAGCAGTGCACATGCTGAGGTGCCTAGGGAACTTTTACTTAGAAAATTTAGGTGCCAAGTGAGTTTAGGTGCCTACCTGGTTTGGTGGGAGTTTTGTGAATCGCAGTTTGAGCCAAAATTGGGAATTAGGCACCTAAACCCCAAATGAAGGGTATGTCTACACTGGCAGCAGCAGTCTGTGGCAGTGAGCATCTGCACCTGGGTCGACAGACTTGGGCTCGTGGTGCCCATGCTATGGTGCTAAAAATAGCTGTGTAGATAGCGCTTTTAATTTGTGTCTCAGGCTTGAGCTCTTGCTCTGAAGCCCACCTCTTCCCTAGGCTTTAGATCTCAAGCTCCAGCCCGAGCCACAACATCTACACAGCTCTGTTTAGCACGGTAACTAAAGACCAAGTTTGTTGTCTCAGGCTTGGAGGCTTGTTGCCACAGACTGTATAGATGTACTTTAGGCACGTAAATCTGGGGCTTAGCTGCATGCATACTTTTATGGATATGGGCCCCAGTCCAGCCCACAGTGTTCTCCTTCCCCCAGCCAAGTACTCAAAGAGGGGACCCTCTGCATGTGGATCTCTAAGCTCCTGTGCAGAAAGTACTCCTCTGCAGCACTGCCCCGGCCCAATGTTCCTTCTAATTTTTTCCATCCATGTGTGGAATAAATGTTATGTGCAACGAGGTATGTGAGGATGTGCGCCACCAGTAGAAACAAAAAAACTAGATATAATATATATTTTTAAAAAGTTACCATAGGGATAATTACTCCAGCCAGGACAGGTTAGGCATTTTAGAACTCACTACTCAAAGAATTAAATTTAAGTGTAAGAGAAATAAAAATTATGAAATGCATAGACCAGTCAAAACACGAAAATAACACTTTGAAAGAATAAAATTACAGAGAATATATGTGCATTGCAGGAAGTACCAAGAAATAATAACAATAGTAATATTAGTATGTGTTGGGAGGTGTGTGTGAAAGAGAGAGAGTGCGTGTGTGCGTGCGTGCGTGCGCTGGGGAAGTTTCTGAGAGACACTGTGCGCTGTCTCCTTAAGGCACTCACTGAAAGCTCTCCTGCCCTGTATCCCTTCCCCCGCTCTGCGGAGATGGGTGTACACCTAGGGCCGGCGCGCCCACTAGGCGACCCTAGGCGATCGCCTAGGCTGCCAAGATTTGGGGGGCGGCTGCCCGCTGCCTCCCCGCTCAGCTGCTGAGCGGAGAGACAAGGGGCGGCTCGCCGCGGCTGCCCCTTGTCTCCCTGCTGAGCTGGGAGACAAGGGGCGGTTCCCCGCGGCTTCCCCTTGTCTCCCCGCTGAGCTGCTGAGCGGGGAGACAAGGGACGGCTTGCCGGCTGCCCCTTGTCTCCCTGCTCAGCGGCTGAGCGGGAAGCCGGACAGCAGCTGTGGCGAGCCGCCCCCCTGCCTCCCCGCTCAGCGCCTGAGCGGGGAGCCGGGGGCAGCCACAGGGAGCCGCCCCGTGGCAGCCACGGCGAGTCCCCCGCCTTGCTGCACCCCCCTCAGCGCTGCCCCTCCGGTTCCCCAGTCAGCTCCTGCGGCCCGCAGGTGGGTGGGGGGCTGAGCTCCTACGGGCAGGGGAGCTGGCCGGGGAGGGGGGGGGTGGCATTGGGGGAGGGGCGGCGCAGGGCTGGCGCAAGGAAGTTTCGCCTAGGGCGCGAAACTTTCCTTGCACCGGCCCTGTGTACACAGTGTGTGTGTGTGTGTGTGTGTGTGTGAGAGCGAGCGAGCGAGCGAGCGAGCTGGCTGCTGGGAAAGTCTCAGAGACTGTTCGCTGTCTCTTTAAGAAAGGCACTCACTGCCCAGAGGTGCCAGTCACTCAGACTGCAGAAGCTCTGAGTCCTGAGGCAGGTTGCCCCCTCACCCCTGCTCTGCAGAGATGGAGTACAGGGATGGGGGGAGGGGACACCCTGACATCAGCACCTCTCTCCCTCCTCCTCCTCTGCACAGCCAGCAGAGGGTCTCAGGAGCAACTGCAGGAGAAACATTTCTGCAAAGCAGTGGGTGGGAGGGAGGGGCACTGAACACACACTGCTGGATGGGCTAATCAACTGGTTGGCACTTGAATCTCTCCTGGGTGGAGAAATTCAAGTGCCCAACCATGCAGCTTAGAGGGAACATAGTGCCCCGCCCTCCTGCTTGTAGGGCCTATGCAAGATTTCCTTTCTCAGTGTCCCTTCTGTGAATTTTTCCATAGGAGGTGATGCTCCAGGCCCGTGCTAGCACCTCACCAGCAAGAACTATGTTTAAGCCTGGTTTTTTGAATAGATACTAATATGTGGAAGAGGGGCTGCAGCCTGACGCTCTCTACATAGATGTGTGCCAGGGTCTCTCTCGGTGCAAAAGGGGCAAGTGTCAGGAGACTCTGTGAACCATGCCAACCACATTCCTGTGCTCACAGCTCCATAGAGGAGCTACCAGCTGAACTCCCTGGAGTTTTTCCCAAGGCCCATCCTCTGCCAAATTTCAAGTCCCTGCTCCAAAGCAGGAGGCACTAGCAGAGTCACAAAGAAAGAGTTACCAGAACTTTTTAACATGGGAAACATGCTTCCCCAGTCTTTCTTGGAAACAGTTGAACCTTTTTGGCTGAAACTTTCCAGAAACATTCAGCTTGGGACAGACACCTAGCGCATAATATTTCAACCCTAGTGGTTAAAGTTTGGCAAAATTATCAGCAACTGAAAGCACCATCTTATAATGGGGAAGTGTTGGGAAACCTTAATAATAAATGGTGCTACCAATACACAAATGAAAACAAAAAAGCATTGACTTTTTTTTCCAAAATAAGCCCACAACACTGTCGTCTTCACTAATGTATTTTAGTTCTCTATAATCCAAGTAACATTTTAAAAAGGGTTGTTGTATGCCTGTTTGCAAAAGTGGGAAGAGACGGGGAAAAGTAAAAGGAGGACAGAGAACATAGTTGAGACTCCTCTGGGGATATTGCTGTTACACTCTCTAATGCTGCTGCTGTAGCATGACTCAAATGATCCTGGCATTCAGTCATGGCTTTTTAACCTTGCCCTAATTTATACTCTGAATGTGATAAAAGAACATTCTCAATTAATACACTCAGTCCATTATTATTTGAAAAGTCTAATGTGTTAAAGTGTGTAGCATCTTATTCCAAAGAAATGAACCAATACAATTTTCCTTAGAAATGGCATTCATATTGACATGACAGCAATGTAAATACTACTCGTTTTTTTTCTTCACTTTTTAAAGAAAAATATTTTTCCTTTCAGACCCTCCGAACGACTCCCATAATCCAATGGTACTAAAAGGTGTGACCCTATTTTTTTCTTATGAAGTCTCTATTGCTTTTTAATGTTGGAAAATATTGGTGCTTCATGTTACATTGTGATGATATTAATGTGTCCAGCATTTTTAACTTGTGTAATGGTTTATTGGCTTGCAGCCTGGAATAAGTGCAGTTGTACTGAGAAATAAATGTCCATCTCCATAATTATCTTTTACTGTGACAGCTGCCATACAGTGACACTTCAGTCACCAGCTTCCCCCTTACTCTCTCACCACCCACTCACTGCATCAGGGAAGGTTTCCAAATGGCATTGCTGTACAAGTTTATCAACCACAGATCAGTAAGCTGAACTCCGATATTAACAGTATTCCTGTCCCCCAAGAACTTCAGACCTTCAAATAAGTAATCTAAAATTTTGCTCCTTAGATGCCTCTCTCTCTCATCTTCCTGTGCACTACTGTGAATGTACTGTTTTCCTGTGTTTTAATATTTTTGTTTGTTAATTAGTGATTTAAAAATGCATTGATTTTTAAGGTGGTAAGAATATGGTGGTAAGAATATGTTTAAATAACTTCAACACTTAGTAACACACTGGAATTTCCAGATGGGGCTGAATATTTTGAGGTCTGCACTTACTGTGTGTCACAATACAGAGCAGGTGTTGGGGAGGGTAGAAATATACATATATATTTAAGAATTACTAATTGGCCCTTGTTAATACTCTTTCCAGTCTCATAATACAATTGCATACTGATTTCAGAATTACAAAGATTCTCAAAAGCGTGAACACAAAAACTTAATTTCTCTCTCACTTAAGCCCATATTAAAACAACTACAAGATGTCTGTGGGTGAAATCCATTACACCTACATAAAACCTGTGTATTTAGGCTTTAAGTGGGTGGAGTGGGGAGAGATTTTTGGAGGTGAAATTCATTCCTTATACCCAAACCCCATAACTGTTGAGTGGGGCTGCTGCAGAGACTCCCATGGCTGCTATTTCAGCCTATGGGCTATGAAAGTGACAGCCCTTCCATACTAGTGGCATGGGATGTTTGGGCCATTGGATCAGCATAAATGTGGATCCCTTGACTCCTCCTTAGTTCATCCCCATTGTAGTCCTTCATAAAGGTTTATGCAGTAGTAACATGGTGAACTATTCTGTGGTGTATGGGAACTGTGCATTTACTCTGCCTGCAGACACTCCTTTTCCAATTCTATCTAGGGATTAAATGGTGCAGAGGGCCACATCAAGGCAAGTCTGTGGCAGAGTAGGGAGTTGAACTGAGCTCTCCCAAGTTCCAGGCTACCACCCTTGCCACTGGGCTACTGTTCTTCATAGTTTATATCTGTATGTTTAGTTAAGAAACTCTGGATATTTGAATATTTATGTACCGTCTCTTAAATGTTAATCTCTGTACTTTTAAATGTTTAGATTTTAACTAACATTATTTGGTAAATTAGCAGCCATAATAAAAGTTACAAAGTTTTTATGTGTTATTAACTATACTGTGCTAACTTGGTTTTGTTGTGGAGAGCTGTGTGGGTTACCATATACAGTGTAATTATTCATAGGTATGATTTGGGTATAATACCAGCGGCTGATAAATCAATATACAAACATTTTAAATCCGTAACATTTGTGGTGGCAGATCAGCCACCTCCTTCTTCACCTTCAGAGCTGCCAACTGGCTTTAGTGGATGGATCAGTGGTGACCCACAGAGAAAACAAAGGATCAAAAAAGAGGCTTGAAGAGGAGAGACTCTACGGAAGGCCTATAACCGCAAGCTCACTAAGCTGGTGTTTAAGAATTCCACATTTCATAGTTTTGCACCACTTGAGAACTGAAATATCAGAAGAAAACCAGATCTCATGTAATTTTATTCTCATAAACAGCATTTGAAAATATAATGGCAAATAAACACAAATATTCACCTCATGTATATGTCAAATGTAGATGGGAGGCCATGCATTTGGGTTTTTTTCTTTTTGAGAAGAAGGGACAGGGACCTGGATATGTTCATTCCTACCCTATTAGGAGAGGAGATGTGCATATTCTTGTTATGCTCATTCCCACCCCATTTATTTATATATAATACATATATGCACACTTATTTTACTTTTTGTATTTTGCATGGTGTAAAGTATCAGAGGGGTAGCCGTGTTAGTCTGGATCTGTAGAAGCGACAAAGAGTGCCACAGGACTCTTTGTCGCTTTTTGTATTTTGTAACATTCAAGAATAAAGACTTGAACAAGCACTCCAAACTAAACAGATGAGTCCAGAAAGAAAAAAATCATCACTAAATCTGATTAGTTGTTCTCATCAACAAAACAAACATTGCGACAGAGATATCAGCTATCATGTTTTATTTTTTAATGTCCTTGATGCTTATGGAGGTTAATGTTTATGGAGCTCAGCTAAGCAAGAAGTATGTAATCCAGGTGTTAACAATAGGAATATTTTTATTTTATTCTTAATCCCGGAAATCCATGAGATTGTAATTTTCTCTTTATTAATTAGATTTATATCACATCGATCACCATGGCATTTTCAGTAGCAAAGACTCAGTCAGTGTTGGACACAAATTTCCAGTCCTCTATTTCATTCACCTGTTGAAATGCAGGGGGAAGCCACCCAGGAAAACAGTTCTAGTGGTGTAAAATTCTTCCTCACCCATGACCCTTCTCAGAAGAAAATGTGCTGCTGAAGCAAAGACCTGATATTTCTTCTCTCCTCTTCATGGAGAGCAATACTTGAGATGCCTTATATTGCTGTCTCTTATCTCATATTGGAAAACATATCTTAAATGGCAGTCTTTAGTGCAATGCAATGTTTAATTACCCAAACTGAATGAATGAAGGTTAAAAAGTAAAGCAGACGAGGCTGTTTTACTTCCTGATTTCATATACTATTACAGTGGTGTTTGGATTTGTGTTGCAACCACTGCAGAGGAATATTTAAATATAAATAAAACCCATTTCAGTTTTTACAGATATGTATTTTATAAAACTTATTTCCAAACCCTAATTTTTGGGTCCAGACTACGAGACATCAAGCTGAGTGGGATGATGAACATATATAAAATCGCATGTGTGTTTGCAGGATTGAGACCTTTAGTTGTCGCCTAAAGCCTTTCCAGAAGATGCCATTGGGCTACGGGGCGAAATCTTGGCTCTATCAAAGTAGATGACAAAATTCCATTAACTTAAATGGGGTCAGACCTTCACAGCTAATCTTTTTTAAATCCCTTTGCTGCTGAAATTTGAATTCATTTAAACAATACTTTCTATGGCATGTCAGTTCATGTCAAGAAAAAACAGCTGTGCTGAAAGAGAGAGTTTTTTCTAACATAGCTGGTATACCTGTCAGCAGAGACAGTTAAGCATGGGCTTCATTTATAAGTTTAAAGGAGCTGGGAGTGAAATAATTACCTTACTGAAGTCAATAATGTTAAAAATAAATTAATCATTCATTTTGGGTAAATTGTTCTCATTTAGCTCTTTTCCTGCTTCTTTCACACTCTGTATTCCTTAATCAGTTTCCCATCATCATCCTTGCTAACAGAATAGTTGCAGAGCAAAAGTGAAGGATGGCAGGCTTCTCCTACCTCAAGAAGCAGAAGATGTGCAGCTTCTGTAGTCATTTGTGACTTCAACCGCGGCCACTGTCTATGAGACCACTTGAATGTTATGATCTCCATTGGACCCACATGTGGAATTTAAATTATTTTTCTCTGAGTTTCAAATTACTGAATACTTCACCCCCAAAATGTTTCTCAGTAAGAAAATTCTATAAATTTGACATGCATTTCAAACAGCTTTTGCTTTGCAGGGTCACTGACGTACAGCGTGGAATTCCTGCCAAAGTGGTAATGATTATACAAAGAGTGGTGTTGAACTCACGTCCTGGTATGTATTTATTTCCAACAAAAGATCAGTGTATTTTGTATTATTGCATAATACTCCTAAATGGTGAGGGAAATGGAGGAAGGTAACATGAGATATTTACAGAAAGTAATGTGCAATAGAAAAAGAGGTTTATGACAGAAGTGTAGTTATTGAGCCTGTATATGCAGTCTTCAAACTTTTAGGCAAGAAAAAACACAGTCCATATGAATCATAGAGTTAGGTGTAATGTTAGTGACTCAGTGGCAATAGCCAAAGGCACACTATTATTTACTGCTTTTTAGCTTTAAAATTTGTTCTCATTTTACTCTGCTGTTTGTAATTGACTCATGATTGAAAATAATATGTTTCTCTGCTGACTTTTGTCCTTTTGGCAAATGTTGAATCTCCACTTCCTCCCATGTTTCTAAGGAGCTTGAAAATTACATTGCTTTTGTTGTTGTTTGTTGTTTACTTCTTTGCTTATGCACTTGCATCACTGTAGATGTCAGAGCAACTCTTAGAATAGTGTTTATTAGTTTGCTGTTGCAGAACCAGTTAAAATTTTGATCTTTTTGGATGGTTCTCAGTTTGGAAATAGTTTTTGCAGGTAAAAACGACAGTGGTATCTCCTGTAGATAGGTATGTCTTTAAAGTGAGAAAAAGGATCAATCAATGACCTAAATTTGTGCCGTTAACACCAAAAATGGCCCCAGTTCTTAGATCTGGCTGAGGCGCACTTAGCACAGACCCTGGAGAGAAGCTCTCTAATCCTGGGAATTACCACAGCATCTGGACTTCTCTAATTTAAGCACAGTTGCTTATGGCCCCAAAGGGCTGTTGTGGCAGTGAGGACTATCTAAAGCATACTGGCACTCTGGCCCCACTGTCTTTTCCACTGGCAAGACTTCTGTGTCAAGGGAGGCCACAAAGGCAAGTGATATAGAGTCCATCTGGCCAGATCCACCAGGTTTCTGGAAGTGGCACAGAGAGGCTATATCAGACCAAAGAAACTGGCCCAATGCCACCTCTGTTTTTTAGAGTGAGGGGCTAATCAGAACCTTGTCGCTACACAACTATGTCATCGTCTTTGGAAAATAAGAACTCTATTTATATGAGCCCAGTTTGGATTTGATCTCTGCCTCATTTTTCTAACCTGCCCTGAGAAATCTTTATAGCTCTAGGACTGTTCAGAACTTAGGAGTGGTGTTGGTTTGCTAACCTGGTTGTCCAGATTGTGATACAGTGAAGTGAACTTATACATTATGTGTAAAAAATATTAGCATGAATAAATTTTCTGTCCCAAATTATATTTATACCTCTCAATTATAATTTCATGTGTCTTTTAATAAACGATGTTAAATGAATAAAATTAGTGAGTGTGTTTGGGTATTGGTTTTTGTTTTTTAATTTTTCTCAATTACTCTTGACACTTCCTAATTTCAGAATGAAAAGTATAAAAATAGCATAATTCTCTTGTTACACAGGTGCAATTCAGTAGTATTGCATGTGTGTATCTTAGAGCAAAATTAGGCACCACAGGTCTGATTCCTTTCTCACTTACACCAGTGCAAATTAGGAAAAATTCCATTGCCTTAAGTGGAGTTATACTGGTGTAAAGCTAGTGTGAGAGCAGAATTGGGACCAGCATTTTTAAAGCATCTCAAATCCAGCTGTCCTTACTTAAGAGCACTGAAATTGTCCTCTGCAGACATTGACATTCACATCCCACTTGAGTGAATGGGGTTGGAGAAAAGGGTGAATTTACCTTTTCTGCAGTTTGTGTGTGGCTGAAGACAATTCTGCAAGGCAAACTGGTTTAGGTTATCAAGACTATCTGCAACAAAAAAAACCGTAGACATATTTTTTTTGTTTTGCTTCCTATGGGAACTTAGACTAATTTGAAAAATTGATCAAAGAATAAAATGACTAAGAATAATTCATTTATTAAGCAGGTTAATTTTTTAGCCTTCAATTTGTTAAATGTACCTTCTGTGCAAAGTTTAAAAAGTATTCTTGTTAACCTTTTTGAATGCTAATATGAGCAAATGCAAAGCTACATGTGAGCATCATAGTTCAGTCCAAAAAAAACTACGGCTATGATCCTGCAAACACTAATGCATGGGTACACAAACATACAAAGTGCTGTATTGCGTCAGAGCAATGGTTCATCTATCCTAATATCCTGTCTTCCAACTGTGAAGTTAAGCGCATGCGTGGATCAGGGAGGGTTAGTGTTCTCACCACCCTGCAAGATGAAGCTGTAAGTCAGTTTCTCCCTTGGTGAAAAGACCCTTGGAAACATTTACAGGGGTACAAAAAACCTCTTTTATTTCTTTTGTTTCAGATAAATAAATAATCAAGACATACTATGTAAGAATGCTACGTCAAACTGGAATTTTGTGAATTTTAGTCTACTTAAAAGAAGTTAAGTTATTTACTAAAAAAGGAAGAGGAACATTTAAATAAGGCCTCATTTAAAAAAAAAAATAAAGTTAGATCAAAGGTTTTATCACTGATTCATTTGGAGGCGTTTTTTTGCTTCACTTTAAAATAATTCCAGGTAAAAATGGTGTGCCAGTGGCAGAAAATTTCCAAATAGAAGCGGTCCCCCTACCAGATAAAATCACAGATGGACAGGTACGAGTTCGAACCCTCTACCTCTCTGTGGACCCTTACATGGTAAGTGAAAGAATTGAGGCAGTGTCAGGAGATTTTCTAAAAATGATTTTACCTCAGTGCCAACCATGATGTTTAGTGTGAACTACACAAACCATGAGCCAAACTTATCCCTGATATAACTCCATTCACTTCTGTGGAGTTATATCGGGGGAATTTGGCATTAATGTGCCTGTGGCTTATATAGGTTTTTATATACAAGAACGGGTCATAAGATATCCCGTCACGGGGTGGGGCAGAAGCAAAAATCAGAATTCCCTGATACTCATAAAAAGCAGTCACCTAGGCCCAGACCCTCAGAGGTATTTAGGTGCTGAACTCCATGGGAATACAGTCCCTAAATACCTTTGAAGATCTGGGCCTTGTTTCCACGCACAAAATTAGTACACTTAAATTCTATTTAGTTATCCAGTTTTTACTTACATATATGGGGCCATGTGCTCCTCTGCTCTGGATGGTGTAGGAGGGAGCAAAGAAGAAACAAACACAGCATGTGGAGGGGTCAGTGAGGCTGTGTCATGTTCCCTCACCCTTCTACCAATACCTGCAAAAGCCCTTCCATATGAACAATATATAGTTGAGAGTGCTGTGGATTTGGGGGTGGAACTAGGCAGAGCTGCCCTTAGTAATTTTTGCATGAGCCTGTAAAATAAAATTTTCAACCTGCATGAACAAAAGGGCTAGACATACTTTTTTTCAGAATATAAAGGAAAGATGAGACAACCCTGACATTTCTAGATTCCCCTAACCATAGAGGGCCCACAGCCATGGGCTTCAGAAGCACCACAGTTTTCCTCTGAAACTGAGTAGCAGCAGCTCTATACAGAATAGTCCCTTGTTAATTTGGCAGAAATTCTAATAGAAAATCCAGCAGAGTTAGTACTGCCAGCACACCACAGAATCTAGCACAACTAGGGTGACCAGACAGCAAATGTAAAAAATCAGGACAGGGGGTGGGGGGTAATAGGAGCCTATATAAGAAAAAGATCCAAAAATTGGGACTGTCCCTATAAAATCGGGACATCTGGTCACCCTAAGCACAACTATCTGGGCCTCAGGATTCACTCCAGCCTGCACTCTAGGCCTAGGGTGTAAGACAGCAAGAGGTCAATGACAGCAACCTGAAGGTTAATCCCACATCTGTGCCATTAAGGTAGCAGGAGCACCAACACCCACCCAACTAGCTCCCAGAAGAGGCAGATCAGGAATGATGTGGAGGAAGGAGAGATGGGAGGGAGGTGTGAAAGATGGGGGGCATTCCTGTCCCCCAAGAGCCCACTACCTTTCCAGCAGCAATTTATGATTCAACATCCACTTTCAATGCTCAATTTCTAATGAAAAAAAAAAGTAGGGTGGATAGGGCAGCTGAACTCAAGCGGCCCAGATGTTTTGACAGAAGGAAGAAGTAGGAAATCGTATTCAAAACACAATGATGACGTTTCATATTAAACCCATAATATCTTAAACCAACCATTCTGGGGTCTGGGTTGGTGGCCTACTAATAATAATGTGCATGGTTACATGAGAGTAGGGTTGCCAACCCTCCAGGATTCTCCTGGAGTCTCCAAGAATTAAAGATTAATCTTTAATTAAAGATTGTCATGCGATAAAACCTCCAGGAATATGCCCAACCAAAATTGGCAACCCTACATATGAGACCCAGCTTTGATTATTGATCCTGGGCTCTTATTCCCTGGGCTGGCAGGAGCTATGATTATGCAAGAGCAGTATTCTTGGCCCCTTTTAGTGGAGGAGTACCCCATGTTTCTCTATAAAGTTCTCTTCATCCAATTAAGTAGTGTTGATTGGGTTTGAAGAGAATCTCAAGTCCTCATTGGCTAGACGTTTGTGTGTGGTGTGGTGCTTTCAGGGTGTGTGTTTGTGGTGACACTATTGTGGAAAATAAAATTTCCTCCCTTTCTATCTAAGTGAATGAAAGGAGAAATAAAGAATTAAGAAAATAAGGTGAAAGTGGAGTTCTTATTGAAAGATTTTGGAGTAACCTTTGTGCTTTGTTATTAAATGCATCCCACCTCAAAGTTACTGAACGTATAAAGGAAGCTCATGTACATCATCATGCAAGAATCTCCTGATGAGAGCCTTGTCTTTTAGCGCTGCCGAATGAATGAAGACACAGGTTCTGATTACCTCCTGCCCTGGCAGTTGTCTGAGGTGGCTGATGGTGGGGGCATTGGGGTTGTGGAGGAGAGCAAACATGCTAACTTTGCTAAAGGAGATATTGTAACTTCTTTCAACTGGCCCTGGCAGACAAAGGTCATTCTAGATGGAAGACTCCTCCAAAAGGTAACATACTGAACTATAGAAAATTAAGTTAATGTGTACACTATTTTTCTCCATTTTAACAAAAATCTTTTGTTTGCATGTGACAATTAATTCTGTTATTTTAGAGATATGTCAAGAACAAAGCAGTGCTAATAAAGCAATCAGTTACTACAAATCAGATCAAATTACGTTTGGCAAAGTCTACATTAATTTCTCTTTTCCTTGTAAGAAGCAATTAGGAATTCCTTTTCCTGCCACTAAACAATCCAATGTTGATGAAATTAAGTTCATCAGCATCTACTCTGAGGCTGCTGTTAAGGTTTGTCCATTAATCATGCAAACTCCAGGTAGAACTTTAACACCTGATCACCAACATGTCTTACTACTATGTTCATAATGTAGTTGGTGTTGGTCCTGCTTTGAGCAGGGGATTGGACTAGATGACCTCCTGTGGTCTCTTCCAACCCTAATATTCTATTATTCTAACACATTTTGTATTAAATGCAAAAAGCATACATTAGTGAAACCTTATAAAATCTCAAGCACATCCAGAAAGGTAAGGCTATTCAAAGTCACAGTTCTGTAATGGCTATAACTCGGCCCCTCTGCACATACAGTATTTAATATATTGTATTTTCACTATAGACAGAAAACTTCTGCAACTTGAGGTAGAACTTGGCTTTCTGGAAACATTTGTTTTAGGACTATTTGTGTCATTAACTCAACTCTAAGATATGGCAACCCTGCTGTAGCATCCTTCAGGCCATCATGGGTGTAGATCAACATTGTTAACTATTTTCTGTCTCAGAACCGGTATTTGACCATGGCATAATTTTACATCGTACCATCTAATTGCTAAAAATCGTTAAGTCTCTTTTGAGTGACTTTTTGTTAAATACGATTTTTTTTCCAAAGTGCTTTTATGTTCTACTTTTTTGTAACCTTGTTATTGAAGTATTATAGTAGGTCTGACAGCTAGTGCAGAGCAGGCTTCTGAATGCTGGTTTATACTTTGTCTGAACTAAACAGCCTGGGTTATTTTGTACTTGTGTTTACTTCAAATGTGGTCATCTTAAAATCTGCAGTCAACAAATAATAATAATCCAAAATCTCACTTAAAATTTTTTTTTTCTTGTGTAGCTTGAGCCACAACTTGTTGATGGACACCTCTCCTACTTTCTTGGTGCAGCTGGCATTACTGGGCTGACCTCCTTTCTAGGAATAAAAGAAAAGGGACATGTGACTCTAGGTGACAATCAGACAATGGTTGTCAGTGGGGCTGCTGGTGCCTGTGGTTCTCTGGCTGGTCAGGTAAACAGGTTTAAGATTTGCAAGAGAATGAGCTATTACTTCTAAGTTCCGTCTTGTGAGATGTGCCTTCTTGTAACTCCACTGATTTCACTAGAGTTATACCCACTTGCTTATTTCATCTGTGAATTTGGCTCACAGTCAACGGGGGGTGGGGTATTTATTTGTAGAACTTCAGATTCTTGAAACTGGGAGGGGAAAAGTTGAGTATGATGATTACTTTGTCACTGGCTTGAAAGTAAACAAACTGATTTACTGCATAGTAGTCTCCCCCATTTCTAATTGCTTACCTGTTTACTTAATACACTAATTTTCATATAGAAAAATATTTTACCAGATTTTTATAGTGTTTAGTTGTCAATCTGATGGACTTTGGAACGTTATGATAATGTACACTCTTACCAAATGTTGTGTGCAAGGCTACTGGAGTACTGATGTATTCACCCCTGCATTAGGATGAGATGGCCATGGGGGTGAAAAGCATAGTAAATACTTTCATATGTTACTTTGGATAACATTACATAAGAATGGCCAAACTGGGTCAGACCAATGGTCCAACTAGTCTGGTATCCTGTCTTTTGACAGTGGCCGAAGCCAGATGCTTCAGAGAGAATGAACAGAACAGGGCAATTATTGAATGATCCATCCCCTGTTGTCCAGTTCCAGTATCTGGCAATCAGAGGCTTAGGGACACCGAGAACATGAACTTGTGTCCCTGACCATCCTGGTTAGCAGTCATTGATGGACCTATCCTATCCTTTCCTATCCATTCTTTATATTTTATTGGTATACAGTTCTCTAACAAGGTAGTAATATTATTTATCCTCCCAAGCTTTCCAGAGTAAGGTATATACAAAGCATCCAACAAGTAAACTTAAAACAAGTCCAATTCAAACATGAACTGTTACACCACAGCATTTGAACAAATACATAAAATTAGAGTATATTTACATTTTGATTTTCCAGTCTTTTTACTGGAGACCCAATCACTGGAGGGGAAATGGTGCTTGACATTTGGTAGTCTTAAATTGTATTCAGCCCCTAAAGTACTGGTGTCTGTAATTCTGCTGGTTAAAATTCTAGTGATTACAGGGTACTGAAATGTGGGCAGATGGTTGGCCTCACTGTTTTGTTTATGGTGTTTCTGCAGATTGGCCGCCTAGAGGGCTGCTCTAGAGTGGTAGGAATCTGTGGTACAGATGAGAAGTGCTCCATTTTGGTCTCAGAAATGGGGTTTGATGCAGCTATCAATTACAAGAAGGGGAATGTGGCAGAGCAGCTGCATGAACTCTGCCCAGCTGGCGTAGATGTTTACTTTGATAATGTTGGTGGAGACATCAGTGATGCAGTTATAAATCAGGTGCCTATACCAGCTGTCCTGTTTATATCCCCTCCCCCTCTCAAATTCTTCATGCATCTTTTGGAATGAGTGTAATAGAAACCAGCCTGCATTAATTGCTGAAAGATAGGAAAACCTTCCCATCCCACATGTACCTGACATACTGAATGTGCTTGAGTCAAACTGTCCAAACATCAGAGACATAAGCCTATCATGCTGGACTTGTTGCAGTATTACCATATATAGTCTAATGAATTTCTAATAAGCTTGTGTCTTTTTGAGGACAAAGAGTAGTATTTCTCATTTTGTGTTGTCTCAGATGAATCAGAACAGCCATATCATCCTATGTGGACAGATTTCCCAGTATAATAAAGATGTGCCTTATCCTCCCCCACTGCCTCCTGCAGTAGAAGAAATACAGAAAGCAAGGAATATCACAAGGTATATTTCTCCTTCCCCACTAGCTTCATGGTGCACTGAATACAGAAATTCATATGTGTTGAATTTACATTATCAGTATACTTGATCTCAGGAGAGGGACTCTGGACCCACTGTAGGCATTTTTATGACAACACTGTGGATTACTGAAAAAGAGGGAAGGACTTGGTGATTCTGTGTTTTACAGCTGTTTGTATTATAAACATTCGGTGAGGTGGCCACTAAATGGGCAGAAGGGACACTGAGAATTGTGACTTCAAGTGGTACTAACACTGCAAAATTAAAAGCATTTTAGTTGGCTGATATATGCCTCACTTGTGGTCACTTGCTTTATTCTTTGGCTGTCAGTCTTTTAAATATGGGGAAAGTTCTGTTACCAAATGTTCTGTAGCGTCTTGTCTCTGAGTGTAGTTGTGTGTGAGGAGAGAAAATTAAGTAGAATCCTTCTTGGAAGATACCGTGATCACTGCATCTTCCACTTTTTAAGTTACTCTTTTTAATACTAATTTTCTTTATTAGGGAAGAGGATATCAAATATGACACAATATATACAGGAAAAAGATTCCTGAATGTAAATTAACGTGGGCTCTGTTAGACTTACCCAAAAATAAGACCGCAAAAACCAAACTCTTCTAGTGCTCAATGTCCCCTCTATACCCACCCCATAATCACAGGAAATTAATAGTGTTTGATATGCCTACCTGATCCTATAGGATAGTCCTTGCTAGGACCATCCAAAACAGATGACTAATGTATCAGGTCTAACTTTTTCAGTCTTTTGTTGACCACTTCCAATCCTTTAATGCAGGGGCACGGCCAGGCGGCTCTGCGCAGTCCCTCATCCACAGGCACTGTCCCTGCAGCTCCCATTGGCCTTGGTTCCCAGCCAATGGGAGCTGTGAGGGTAGTGCTTAAGGCAGGGGCAGCATGCAGAATCCCCTAGCTGCCCCTATGTGTAGGAGCTGGAGGCAGGACATGCTGCTGCTTTCAGGAGCCACGCAGAGCCACAGCACGTGCAGAGCGGGGCAAGCCACTGACCCGACTCCCTGGCTGGAGCGCCGGAATGGGGCAAGCCCTGGACACCACTCCCCAGCAGGAGCTCGGGGCTGGATTAAAACATCTGAAGGGCCGGATGCGATCCCTGGGCCATAGTTTGCCCACCCCTGCTCTAGTGGCACTCCTTGGCTTCTAGTCCTCCTTTCAATACTGTTTGAAATACAAGCAGGATTACTTGTTTGAGACCACATTGTTTAATCTAAAGCTTCCATTGCACAGAATTGTATGAGCACGCTTGCACAGCAGCTGTCTGCACTACATCTAACTATAGCTAATGCTACTAATCTTCTGTTACATTTGCCCACAAAACTGAAAAGATCTCAAAGGCTTTTGAAATATATTGATCAGCTACTCTAGTTACTAAATCATCATCCATTCTTTTCTTTCACAGGGAGAGGTTTCTGGTATTGAACTATATGGACAAACAAGAAGCTAGTATTCTACAGCTCTGTCAGTGGATCAAAGAGGGCAAACTGAAGGTAAGAACTGAACCTGCATATTTTATTGATAGGCATGAGCCTTGTTTCAGGAAGACTAATTTCTTTGTCCATATCAAAATCACTTTGACTGCAGTGCCTCACTTTAGAGAGGGAAGTGATAACACACTTGAAGGCTTTTTTCATAGCAGTGCTGTTTTAGAAAAGGCAATATAGCTACTTAGAATTTAGTTTTACAGCAATAATACTGGGTCCTTTAGAAGCACACATAACTGATGCCTAGATTCTACCATTCTCAGAGAAAGCTAAAACGTAGTTTTTTGACATGAGGTTCCTAATACAGACTTGAAAAGTCACTCTTTATTACTTTATGGTGGATAAGTGCCCTGTGTCCAGCTCTTTTCTCCTGAGGCCTACTGATGTCATGTGGTTCCCCAAATGATCTGCTCATCCTCCTTGAACTTCACAATCATGTACACCCAGAGCTGCAGTAATGTTCTATCTTTCATTTAAAGGGTTTATTAGCCTACAGGTTTAAAATAATCTACTTGAACAATATAGCTACTTTCATCTTGACGAAAGGGCAAGGTCCAAAAGGGAGCACCTTTCCCTGTGGAGTAAAAGGATGCCTTTAAAATCTGTGGTCAGTATTATGGCAATTTCATGGCCCCTTTCAGATAGACACTGATTTTGGAGGGAAAACTAATAAGACCTATTCTTATTGACAGGTCAAAGAGACTGTGGTAAAAGGCCTGGAAAACATTGGGGGTAAGATGTTGCATCATTTTCTAGCATAATCTTTGCTGAAATATAGTTACAACCCAACTTTCTCTCTCCTTTCCTCTTCCCCCCCAATTCAGATGTTTGTCCCTCTCCTAGAAAATGGTTTTAAAATTATTTGCCTAAACAAGGTCAAAATGTCACTTCAAGAGAGGTAAGATAGCCTGCAGCCAGTGGCTAAAAACCACAAGAAACAGTAAAAAGAAAACAAAAGGGGCTTTGTACACCCAAGCTATAAAGCTAAAGAGCCAGCTCATTCAAAACTTGTGGTTTGAAAACAAGCATTCTTACAGCAGGTAACAGCACAACTTAAGTAATGCTTTAGTCCCGCAGGATCAGAGGAAACCCTTGGGAACAAAACATTAGCTAAATCAGGGATCTCAAACTCAAATCACCACGAGGGCCACATGAGAACTAGTAAATTGGCCCAAGGGCCGCATCACTGAAACCTTTTCATACAATAATACAAAAGTATAATCAAAAATGAAAAAAATGAAGAGTATTATGGTATTCTATTAAAAGTCAATGTATTACCTTTTTAAAAACTGTAATGCAAAGAGGGGTTTTAATAAAATATAAACACTCAGTAATGTTTGGAGCTTGGCTGCCAGTGGAGTTGGCGCCTATGGTGGGCCGGCCTGCGGGCCGTGTGTTTGAGACCCCTGAGCTAAATCATAGAGGTTGGGTTTAATTTCGAGCCATTAGCTTGCTGTACTTCATGGATTTATTTTAAAGGGACTTGACTAACTGGACAGCCATATTTCATATTTGGTTTACCCATGCTTTACTTTTTATGTAAAGTTTTCTGTTCATTTCTGAAGCAAGAAATATTTTACAAGCTGCCTCTTCACCCCATGGCCAAAGCTTTAAATAAAAGCCTTTGTTGTAGGCTCGCCAGGTATATGCCCTCCTCTTGTGTCTGCACTGCATGTTGTCTGCATGGCATAGCCTAACAGTGCATACAATAATTAAAAATTAACCGCTATTGTTGTAAACAAAGGTCTGATCAGGCATTTTAAATGTTAAAACTAATTTATTAAAGTCTTATTTAAATTGCCTTTGGCAACTTGTTGCATTCTAACATTATGGTGTCTTAACTACCTGTGTTGTAGGGGAATCTATATGTTTTAAGTCCAAAATTTGATTTCTCTTTACATGGTTATAATCCAGCAAAGGAGGCTTATCTAATATTTTTGCTTTTAAAATTTTTTTACTACACGCATAAATGTTTAATTGGTATTATCCTAATAACGTATATTGTTCTTATTCTCTTATAGGGGCTTTCCAGTCCATGATGACCGGAGGCAACATTGGAAAACAGATAGTGCTAATTTCTGAATAAAAATCTTTGCCTCTTCATATGAGTGTGGCCCAACAGGAAAAATAAACTTGACTCTTATCTTGACTGCTGAACAAGCATTATTTTATTTAAATTAATCTTCCCTTTTGTTACAGCAGGCACCAACAACTAAAAACCCCCTAAACTTGGATAGCAGAGATTTTTGGACGCAAGAGTACATTTGAAAAACTCTTCCACTGAGGAACTTAAATTTGTATCTGAAGCCAGGCTGTATAGTACCTGAAATACTTCCATTTCATAGCTTGAAACACTCTTCCACTGGTCCATTTAGTCCATTTTCTTACATAGTGGCATTTTACATCATGCCTACAAGTCAAGACAACAGAGCATTATTATGTGAATCCTAATTTATCCACACAGAAAGTGCCGGTCTTCAGTTTGTACACCACTGTGAGTTTCATCAGGGATAAACATAGCTTTGGATATAACCTTATGCTTAATGTTCATCAACTTCTATTTGTTTTTCAGGATTAAAAGAGGGGAAAAATAAAAGGCTTCTTATCAGAGTTCTGTATCTTGTCTCTCAATATGCAGATCAGCAAACTCTACCATTCAGCAATGCTGCCTGCTGTCATAGAGCTGCTTAGACCTAGGAGAAATAGTTAATCACGGGAGAGGTTGCCTGGCAACGAATTCACCAAGTAGGGGTCTCTGTGCACCTGAGAAGGCTGATCAGGAGGTCATCTGATAGAGATGCTGGAAGATTATAAAAAGCAGAAGCTGTTCTGTTTGATCTCTCTCTCTCAAGCCTTCTTCCATCAGTGTAAGTTGAGGGAAACTTCTGCAGGAGCCAGAAAAGGAGAGGAGAGAGGACTCTACCTGCTTGAACACAGATGGTCTCCCATGGAAAGGGTGAGTTAGAGTAAGGGGAAATGCATGTAGGATTTATTTATTTTTCATATAGATCTGTGTAATTCTCATGTGATTAAAGAGCAATAATCTGTTTAGAACTCTAAGTAAGGTGCCTGTATGTTATATGCTACACCTACCAAAAGCCTCTTAAGAGAGCTAAACTGTGACCCACAAGGCTTACACCTTTGGTGGGATCTGAGGCCAGGTGTGTTTAAGCTAATGGGGTATTTTGGAGGGATCAGGACTGGATCTGGGTGCATAGGCAAGTGTATTGAGGGGCTCTATTTCCATAAGGGGGTAACAAACCGAATTGGTGCCCAGGAAATATGCCAGAGAAGCCAAGGGAGGCAACTGTGCTACAACCTGGTGAGTCCTAGGGAAGCTTAAAACACTCAGGGATTGATAGGCTTTGATTTCCTCTCACAGCAGTCTGATGCATGGCTGGAAGGGGGAGCCCAACCAGATCTATAACACTCTGTTATTAATCCTTAAAATGTATAATCTGTTTTTTGCTGTACTAGTCACACTAAAGATAGCTTGTGGGTTAGCTAGCAGTAGCTGACAATGAGTGATAGGCTTTTCTATGGTGTTCATCTCTATAGTATTTAACCACCTTCCAAACACTAACAAATGTTTCCCTCATAACAATCCTGTGCTGAACAACTGGGATACAGATGAGCAATAGGCACTCGGAGATTCTGACTTAGTCGAGATCATGTAGGAAGTTTGTGATGGAGCTAGGAATGGAATGTAAATCTCCTGCATCCTAGTGCAGTGCCTGTACCACAAGGCTGTCCTTCCTTGGAATAGATGTGAGGAGCAGGGCATTGTGCCACCATCACCCTAGATTCACACATGGAGGGGAACTTCTATATGTGCACCTACTCCTTTACCCTCCCCTCTCCCCTGCATGGAAGGAGTTCAGCTGCTCCCACAGCACCATTCCCCAGGATCCCACTGCAGTTTGGGGATCTACTCAGGGGAAAGGAGCAGAGGTGGGAGGAAAAAACACATACATATCCCTGCCAAGGTTCTCCAGGCTAGGTGGTATAATTGTAAACAACACCCAAAAGTTGCTGCAGATCATCCTCCTCAGAGCTACTAGCCCCTACTTCCTGGCAAATGAGATCCCAACTTGCACCATAGGTTTGCAGTGAGGAGATGGGACCTTCTAAGAGGAAAGAAAAGTCTTATGGGCCAGGAATGTCCCATATTTTATCTGTGGTTGTAACATCGTAGCCACAGTGGGAAGATGTACAGATCCTAAACTGAAGCGAAGCTTGAGTGTCCTCTCCAGGGCGCAAGCCAGGGCAGGGTGATATGGAGGAACAGCTGTTGCCCATGCAGCAGAACCCCCCTCTCCACGCAACTGATGGATCCAAGGGAAAGACAATGTCGATACAACGTGGCACCAGTGGCGTTGCAGGAGTTGCCGGAATGACGTTGAGGACGATGTCAGACCGCCATCGGGACTCCGACACTGGATTTGGTTTCAGGGTTGACTCCCTTAGCCTTTCCCATGAGTGGGTATTGCCACAAGGCAGCGGAGGTTTTAAATCAGAGTTTTCCTTCTCCTAGGTGGGCTGCCTTCCAAGGCTGACAAGCCCCACCTACCCGAAAACTACATCCTAAACTACAGTTTAGAAATAACTGCTAGGAATTTCAGATTGTCAGTACTGCCCAGACAAATCCATCTATCCTTCATTCTGCATCACAAAAATGAAGGATGGACTTGTCCCCGCAACACTGACAATTTGAAATTTCTAACAGCGCATCCTAAAGACCACTGTTCAAGGGACAGGCCTGTACAAAGTTTCCAAAACCTGATACATTTATTCTAAATAGGCTTTAGAAATCTGTTTTTTAAAAAAAAATCTTTAGGATTCACTATAATATCCAGTTGCCAGCCAAACCAGTTATTAGTGTTGCAAAAAACCCAACAATTTAGAATACCACTTTTAATTTGAAAGCCAGAGAGGAAGTGCAACACAATAACAATTTTGTAAATAGAGAATCACAAATAGAAATTGAAAATGAAAACATTTGGGTTGAGTGGGTAGACAGACCTAGAAGCCTTCTCCTACCTGGTAGATTTAACAGTGCCACAGATCTTTTTTTTTTTTTTTTTTAAAGGGTGGGGGGTAGCAAGGCAGATAACTTATGCAGTTCTTGTATCTTGCAGATAGCCAGCTACATTTCCCATGGATGCTGTGTGACGAAATAGGACTGTTGTTAATGTTTCCCATAAGTACTGTGTGGGTGCCTCGGTTTCCCCTATGCAGTGCTTGAGTATCTAGGTGGTGGGACAAGGGTGCATGATTGTTACAGAGCCCTAGAAGGCAGGTGTGGGCAGGGGCCTAGACACAGAGAATGGCCGACACTCTGTCTCCTGGCAACTGATGGCCCCGGCCCCTCCCCTGCAAAGGTGGGAGCTGAAGGTGTTGGAACCAAGGGATCAGGTGACCTCCTGGCCCAGGAAGGAGACAAAGGAGAGAGGAGGGGCTGGACAGTTTCAGTTTGGAGTTGGCCAGGGAGGAGGGGAGAGGGGCAGACAGGGTCTGGCCTCCCTGCCCCCGTTTGGAGCTGTGGGGTGAAATGCAGGGAGCCCCCGGGCTGGGGTCTAAGCTCCCTGCCCCCCGGAAGGGCCCGCCGGAGGGGTCCTGGTTGTACTGACAAGCTCGGTTTGGATTGTGTTCCTGGCATCTCTAATAAACATTCTGTTCTGCTGGCTGGCTGAGACTCCCAGTGAATCCCAGGAAGAGGTGTACAAGCACTGACTCCCCCACACTCTGTGACATGCTGTAGCAACCTGAATGGATGGAGGAGCCCAGAGTGCAGGAGGAAAGAGTTTGGGGGAGGGCAGGAGGCACCAGGAAGCCAGCCTGTGTGCACATAGTTGAAATGCTGGCTGCAGTTACAGCACCTCTGCAAATAGTTCTTTTAATAAAGGGCAAATTTAGTTTTAGAAACATGGAGAAACAAGTTATTACTCTGCATGTGGTTCATGAAACAGACATGAGTGAAACTTCCAAAAGGGCACAAATTGGCTTTAATATACAATATATCTTGCTGAATGGGAGTCCTCATTCTGAGGGCCAGGACCCAAATCAAATGCCCTGTTTCTATATAAACAAACCCCAATGAATAAATGTGACAGCATGACTCCTCAGTCATCAAGTCCTGACCACCAGTAAGAGAAATACCAGAATGTCCCTGCAAGGAAACTGATAGCAGCTGAGGCTAGTTAATGGTCCTGAAAATTGCACCAATACTGCATTTTTGTGCAAGAGATTTTAATAAATGCTACTAGTCTTACTTACTTTGCTAGTGAGTTGAAATACCCAGTATCAGTTTTTAAATGGAAGTGGAAAGTTGTCTTAAATGGTCATTTCTGTGTAAGAATCTAGTTTTAGATACATTACTTTTTTTTTTTTTTTTTTTTTTTAAGCCATGGGATTTTCCCATTTCTCCCCATTCTTAAGTATTTGCCTGTTTCTCCACACATCTTCTAAGGTCCCATATATCAAGTAGACTGCCCTTTATTTACAAATGAGAATTTTACATGTCTCCCTTCAGACCCTATTAGCATAGCTCCTAATTTAGCAACAGGCTTTGCTGCAAAGTCCTTCTTTCTCCTTAAGGCTGACGATGGGCTGCCTTCACTGCATTCCCAAACTCTGCCAATATGGGATTGAGGAATTCCATAAACATATACCCCAGTAGCAAGCTGGCCTATCACCAGTCATCAGATAGGAATTTTGAATAAATGAGGGTATTTTATTCAAAAAAGACATCTACTAAGGAAACTGTCCTTTACATTTATTTATGTGGTGTAATTGGAGAGAGACTACAGTCATAATAAAAACCCAATTGAAATGCCATGAACGTCTTCATTCCTTTTTTCTGCTTCAGAAGTGGAAGGCAAAAATTAATTGTAGCAAAATTATCCCTTTTTCTGGTCCCAGAGCTGGATTTGTTTGTCCAAAGTACAAGGCTTGTATTTATGAACTGTGTTTGCCTTAAGGCTGTTTCCACAGAGTGAGCTGTTTATCTGGCACTGTGTGAGCTGACACATCTTACTGCAATAACATTCCTCTGGGAGTCATTTTTTCACACGTGAGATAAAATATAATACAGAAAATCCCCTGTACTACTGGCTTCACAGCAGCTGCTTAGTAATCTACCCAAGTCACCACCCTATCAATGGGTGATGAAGTGAGGGGTGACCCAATGTGAGATCATGCTGCAGTACTGAACCTTTCCTTTCTAAAAAGAAGCTTGGATGCAGCAATATTTTTGCAGTCTGCTAGCCTATAAAGATGCTACCAGACACAAATGGCTAAAGAAGGAAAAATTTAAAAAAAGGAAGACAAAAGGAAATCTCAACAGGGTACCACAGCTATATATAGGAGCCTGATAAAGAAGCACATTTACATATATGAATCCTGGTTCTCTCTCTCTCATTTTTAAACAGTACAAGGAAAAATGTTTAAAGAAAGTGTCCTACATTACAAGCTATTAATACAACTCCAGATGTCTTTATTTTAATTGCATATGACTTACTCTAACTATGTGTTTGCAGTATTGTTGTAGCTGTGTTGGTCTACATCTTTTATTGGTCCAACTTTGGTTGGTGAAAGAGATAAGCTTGTAAGCTACCCAGAGCTCTTCCGCAGGTCTCTAACTTAGGCCTGGTCCACACTGGAGGGGGTGGGGGGTGTCAAACTAAGATACGCAACTTCAGCTACGTGAATAACGTAGCTGAAGTCGAAGTATCTTAGTTTGAACTTAAAAGCACTTACCGCGGGTCCAGACGTAGCAGGCAGGCTCCCCCGTCGACTCCGCTTACTCCTTGCGCGGAGCTGGAGTTCCGGTGTCGATGGGGAGCGCTTCCGGGATCGATTTATTGCGTCTAGACGAGACATGATAAATCGATCCCAGAAGATCGATTGCTACCCGCCGAATCAGGCGGGTAGTATAGACGTACCCTTTACACTATGTGATTCTTCAGCCGCCACTTATTTTTGCATAGTCCAACATGGGTCTCAGTTAATAAAGGATGACTTAGCACAGATACATAGGACAAATGACTCAAGAGTTAATAATGGCAAAGGGATGAGGATTTCTTCCATGTTGGTTTAACTTAGACTGTGTGTGGTGGTCTCTAAGCTCCCACTTAAGAGCAGAGGGCAGGTATAAATTCAAAGTAGTCCTCAAGTCTGTCCACTACTTGTGAGGGTATGTGAGTGATTAGGTTTGGGTTTGTTTGTTTGCGCATTCCTTTCCTCCTCCCTGTTAGCTCCTTCCTCCTCAGCCCTATTGGTGGCTCTGTAGTGCCAGACAAAGTAGGTTCATCACTGGCACAGGAAGCCTGCAGCCTGCACAGAGAAACTGCTCCTGCAGCAGGTATTAGCATTTGGCACAACAGCAAAGATGGAAGGTGACTGGTTTTCAAAGAGCTGCCCAGTACTTTATTCCATACTTAAAATTTAAAGTAAGGGGAAGGGTAGATGCAGGGTTACATCGTCTTACCCATTCCTAAATTGCTCTCCTCCATCTCCACTGCCATACTTCTCACATTAGTCAGGTTGTCTTCAAATTGGGAAATGGTGCCTTATACAGTCCATAAACAGAAAAAGAACAGCAGCAGGGAATAAACCTATAAAAAAATCTATTATTGTTTTACACACAGATAGCATCACACTGCCCAGAAGAAAGGTGACACGAACCGGTGTAAATTCCATAACCACGAACTATTTAGCTAAAGGCTACTAGAAAACCTTGCCCTAGCCCAGGGGTGGGCAAACTTTTTGGCCTGAGGGCCACATCGGGGAACAGAAATTGTATGGCGGGCCATGAATGTTCACAAAATTGGGGTTGGAGTGCAGGAGGGGTGAGAGCTCTGGTTGGGGGTGCAGGCTGGGGATGAGTTGGGATGTAGGGTGCTCTGGGCTGGGACCACAGGGTTCTGAGGGGGCGGGGGTCAGAGCTGAGGTGTGGGAAGGGTGCAGGTTCCGTCTGGGGGTGCAGACTCTGGGGTGGGGCTGGGCATGAGGTTTGGGGTGCAGGAGGGTGCTCTGGGCTGGGATTGAGGGGTTTGGAGAGCAGAAGGGGGATTGGGGCATGGGGAGAGGCTCAGGGGTGCAGGCTCGGAGCGGTGCTTACCTCAAGCGGCTCCCTGAAGCAGTGGCATGTCCCTTCTCTGGCTCCTATGTGTGGCGCGGCCCCCGACTGTGCTAGAGCACTGGAGCGGGGCCATGAGGCTGCTTCCGGGAGCCACGTGGTGTCCCCTTCCCGACCCAGTGCCCTGGCTGGAGCGGTGCGGCCCGCGACCCGGCACCGCGGAGCGGGGCAAGCCCCGGACCTCACTTCCCAGCTGGAGCTCGGGGGCTGGCTTAAAATGGCCCACGGGCTGTAGTTTGCCCACCCCTGCCCTAGCCAGTTTAGGAAGGTCACAGCTGAGGGGTTCCTCCTCTCCCATGAACTTGAGTACTGAGATGGGGAGGCCTCTTTGTGTTTCTATCAGTGAGTTTCCCTTCTGTGAACAGCACAAAGACAACAGCAGCTCTTCCTAAACCCTTAGTGTCTTCCAAAGTCTGCAATGACAGCGCAAGGGCTTCGTAGGAGCCCTTGGCTCAGCCTCAGCTTCCCTTACAAAGGGCTTGATTCTGCCACCTTCTCACAGGGGCGTTGATCGTACTATTCAAGGCATATTAGGTGGCAGAATCAGGCGCATAGCAGCCCTCCCTTTTCATCCTACGTACAGAGCCCTTGTTTAATCGATGTCCTCCTTCCCTATGTTTTTTAAAATTTACATCTAAGTCAGGCCTGCACAACTTGTCAAGCGGTGAGGGCCACATTACTCCAAAGAAAAAAGCCGAGGGCCGGATGCGAGGAAAGTTGTTGAGCAAAAAAAAAAACCTCTCCGGCAAAAGTTGTTTAGCCAGCCTCCCGCAGGCTGCACAGAGAGCCTCCGCGGGCCGTATGTTGTGCGGGCCTGATCTAAGTTAACTGTACACATGGTGGAGATCGCCATTCTTCCCAAGCTTTTTGAGAGCATGCACCATTTTAAAGGCTCAGCCATGTAAAACTAAACCCAGTTTTCACTGGAATGCTAACAGGTCCTTCTCAATGAGGGCTATCTCCATTTTGAATTTCAACTTTCACATCCTCCCCCCACCCTTACTTCAGATGCAGACTTTCTGCTGACTTTTTTTTTTTAAATTACACACATTCTGAGCTGAACTACTTTTGCTCAAATTTTCAAAAGAAATCTCTTCTTCATACTGAGACCAACCAAGGAAAATTTCAGTCAGAAAAGTGAACATTCTGGAAATCTACCAGAAACTGAAAATAGAGTGTGTTAGAATGGAAACAGTATTGCAGCCTTAACTATAGCCCTAAATACACAAATACTGCCACAAGAGAGATTAGGACATAAAGAGCATGGAGCATGTGTGACTGGGATACATGATCGCCTCATGGATGTTTTTTTAACCATATATTGCTACACATAACTCGTATGGGTACCAGGCGTCCAATTTTTCACTGGATCGCCTGGTCGAAAAGGAACCCTGGTGGCTCCAGTCAGCACTGCTGACTGGGCCGCTAGAAGTCCGGTTGGCGGCACAGCGGGGCTCAGTCAGACTCCCTGCCTGTCCTGGCTCTACATGGCTCCTGGAAGCGGCTGCCATGTTCCTGTGGCCCCTAGGGGCAGGGCAGCTAGGGAGGCTCAGCGCACTGTCCCTGCCCCAAGCATTGGCTCTGCAGCTCCCATTGCCCGTGATTCCCGGCCAATGGGAGCTGTGGGAGCGGCACCTGTGGGCACGGGCAGTGCGCAGAGCCCCCTGGACCCTCCACCTAGGAGCTGGACATGCTGGCCACTTCCACAAGCTGCCTGAGATAAGTGCATCCCAGCCTGCACCCCTGAACTCCCACCCACACCCCAACCCCCTGCCCCAGGTTGAAACCCCCTCTTGCACTCCAAAACACCCTCATCCCCGGCCCCACTCCAGAGGCCACACCCTCAGCCAGAGCCTGTACCCTCTCCAGCATCCCACCTCCCTGCCCCAGCCCCCTCCCACACCCAAACTCCAAATACAGTGACGTTTCAAAGCTTTATTAAATCAATGTTCAGTTGTAAACTTTTGAAAGAACAATCATAACATTTTGTTCAGAGTTATGAACATTTCAGAGTTACAATCTCCATTCCTGAGGTGTTCATAACTCTGAGGTTCTACTGTACGTTGTGCCATCTGATCTGCTACTTTTATGTAAAGGTTTGCTCCCTGAAGAGAGTGGACAACACAGATGACAACTGGTGAAAATTCAAGAAAATTCTGCCCTGCCTTTGGCAGTTAGGCCTTGTCTACACACTAACATTGTACCACCTGAACTACACCAGTACAGTTCAAGCTGTACAATCCAGTGTGGATGCAATTATATATAAAGATGCTCTGTACAGATATTCCTATACAGGAAGGGGAATAAGTTATGCTAGTAGAAAGCCATTTTCTATGGATAGAATGAGTCTACAGTAGGGGTTGTACCCATTTAACTATTACAGTGCAAAAAAGCGCACACACCCCATAGCCAAAATAGTTAAACGTGCATTGAAAATATGCACAGACCAAGCCTTATTCTTATGAAGGGGAGTTTACATTATATTAAAAGATACAGAGTCAACTTGAAAGATACTAACATCTGAAAACGTTGTATCACCTAAGATTACTGAGGCTACTTAGTGAGGAGGAAAATTCTCCATTCAGAGTGTTTGTGCATTTGACAGAACTTTATCTATAGTCCACTGACTAACAGAAAAGCCCCTTCATAAACAAACAGGAGTAGAAAAAAACACCACACACACTTTTTTAAAAGGCCTTTTAAAAAAAATTTCAGGCGATACTATTTAAAAGGTGCTCTCATAAAAAGGATTTTTTTTTTAAAAAAAAAAGATCAGTCACTTCAAATTAACATTTAAATCCACAGTTCCAAATGCAAGTTAATGATTATAAAGGGCCAGGCTACCGCCATTCCTCCCTCCTCCACAGTTATTTTTAAAAAAATCATAGAATACTGCAATTGAAACATTCACAGGGAAAAATGGGTTTGTCACAGCATGGTATTAACGCCTGCTGGCAATGTGTTAAGTCTTAACAGCATGTTTCTATAGTCTGTCCTTTGCATTGCTTTCTTCCAGTACTTCTGTCTCCTCCTAATGAACAGCTTGGCAAGGATGTTCTTGACTTCAAAAGTATGTTGTATTCTCATGCCTGCCCCAAAACAGCCAAACAATACTATGTTGGAGGAAAAAAGAACTGTGTGTTACTGTGGCGGTCTATGCCCTCCCCCTCCTACCAAAACATGATGAGGTTTCCTGGGCGGGAGATACCACTCTGTCACCCTCCCTGGGTAACTTCCTACCAGTATCTGCGAGGCGTTCTCCCATGAGGCTTCAGATTCTCCATGGTCTGTTGTGCTGGTGACCTCCAGTGGCTCCTCCAGTTGCAGGGGTTCAAGCTGGCCTGGGGAGGCTCTGGTTCCCAGTGCAGACAGGGGCTATGGCTGGTCCTCCGCAGGAGCTTCCCAGACAGGGCCTTCCCCTGCAGCCTCCAGCCCAGAATGAGCTGGGCTTCCTCCCTTTATACTGCTAGAGCATTTGGAGCGTGCCCAGTCCCGCATGGGAGGTGGGACTTCCGCTGTCACTAATTTGGGCTTAACTCTGTCTGGGCTAATGCGGGGTAAGCAGACCCTGTTACACACCATCCCCCTTAGGAAGGACTCCCGAGGGTGGTCCGGTTCCTCTTCCTCCCCGCCCTGTCTAGAAAAAAAATCCGCATTAACGTGGGTCTTACCCGGGCAATGAAAGTCGTAGGATTAGAGTGAGAGGTATCAGCGCATAACCTGGGGGTTCGTATCCTTCATGCTGTGCATCCACCTGGAGTGCGGGGCATGGTCCGTGATTAATGTGAAGATGTTCCCCAGCAGGTAATAGCATAGGGCAGGGGTCGGCAGCCTTTCAGAAGTGGTGTGCCAAGTCTTCATTTATTCACTCTAATTTAAGGTTTCGCGTGCCAGTAATACATTTTAACCTTTTTAGAAGGTCTCTTTCTATAAGCCTATAATATATAACTAAACTATTGTTGTATGTAAAGTAAATAAGGTTTTAAAAATGTTTAAGAAGCTTCATTTAAAAATAAATTAAAATGCAGAACCCCCCGGACCGGTGGCCAGGACCCAGCAGTGTGAGTGCCGCTGAAAATCAGCTCACGTGCTGCCTTCGGCACACGTGTCATAGGTTGCCTACCCCTGACGTAGGGCATCAATAGCCCATTTCACGGCCAGGGCCTCTTTCTCCATTGTTGAGTAGTGTTGTTCCCGAGGAAATAATTTGTGACTCGGGTACAGTACTGGGTGTTCTTCCCCCTGCAGCTCTTGAGAGATTATGGCCCCTAAGCCCACCTCTGAGGCATCTGTTTGGAGCATGAACTCCTTTGCAAAGTCGGGGTGTCGCAAGACAGGTTCCTGTGTCAGTCGCTCTTTCAGAGCCTTGAAGGCCTTATTGCACTGGTCAGACCATCGCACCTGTTGCGGCTGAGTGTTCTTTGTCAGGTCCAAAAGGGGGGCGGCTATGGTCGCAAAGTCTGGTACGAAACGGTGATAGTACCCGGCCAGTCCCAAAAATTGGCGTACCTGTTTATTCATCTTGGGTGTGGGTGTATCCATAAGGGCTTGTACCTTATTAATCAAGAGGCACAATTTCCCTCCCCCTACTACGTACCCGAGGTACGTCACCTCTTCCTGCCTGAGATGGCACTTTGCCGGGTCGGCCACGAGGCCGGCTTCTCTAAGGGCCTGGAACACCACAGCGAGGTGTCGTAGGTGGTCCTCCCAGTTACTACTGTAGACTACAGTGTCAATTATATAGGCTGCCGCATACTGATCGTGAGGCAGCACGATCTTATTTATCAGCCGCTAAAAAGTAGATGCAGCTCCATGTAGCCCGAACGGCATGGTTACAAAGTGGAAGACGCCGAATGGCATCGGAAAGGCCGTTTTTTCCCGAGAGTTTGGTGTTAGGGGGATTTGCCAGTACCCTTTGGTTAAATCTAGGGTTGACAAATACCTCACTCTCCCGAGTCGTTCTATGAGTTCTTCTATATGGGGTATTGGGTACGCATCAATTCGGGAGATAGCACTGAACTTCCGGAAATCGATATAGAATCGAGTGGTCCCACCGGGTTTTGGAACCAGAACGATTGGGCTTCGCCATTGACTCTTCGACTCCTCGACCACCCTCATCTCAAGCATTGTATCCAGTTCCTGTCGTACTGCAGCCCACATCTTCTGGGGTAGCAGTCTGTGGTCATCCCTCACTCTCTGACCGGGTGTTGTCACAATGTGATGGCTCATAAGGTTGGTTCATCCTGGGTGGGTTGATAGAACGTCAGAGAAGTCCCTTATGAGCTGCTGTATCTGCTCCTGTGGTGCAGGGGTGAGGCCTTCCCCGAGCGTAGCCGGCCTTGGATTTGGGGGTTCCCCCGTTAGTAGTTCAAGTTCTGGGTCTGGGGTTGACGGGGCAATGAACAAGGCCCCCTGGCCTTCCAGACCTTCAAAAGATTCATGTGATACATACAGGTCTGCCTCCGTCGTCCTGGTCATTGCCCACATTCTCCACCACGTGTGGTGGTCTACGCCCCACCCCCCTTGTCACACAAACAGGGGGTAGAGGGCGGAAGCGCACCGCCTATGAATCCTCTCCCAGGCTTTCCAGATGACCAGGTCAGGATCTAAATTCCAAAACACAGGTGATGGCCCCTAGGATCGGGGCAGCGCAGCCTAGCAGCTGGAGTTCAATAGAGCCATCCTTGAGATGCAGGGCAGCGTGGCCTAGCAGACTAAGTTCAATAGGGCCACCCTTGGGCTGCTGGGCAGCGTGGCCTAGCGGCCGGAGTTCAATAAAGCCACCCTTGGGATGCAGGGCAGCTTGGCCTAGCAGCTGGAGTTAATTGGGGGGTGGGCGCCCACCAAGGGGTGTGGTGGCCCCAGTAGGAGGGCCCAGGCCCACCCAACTCCATCAGGCCCTGACCCAGGGCCCTAACAGTGGCGGAGCAATTTGCCACTGACTCAGTGGGGGGTGGGGGTGTGTGTCCTACTGAAACACACTGAGGTTTTCCAGGCGGGAGGTACCACTCTGTTACCCTCCCTGGGTCACTTCCTACCAGTATCTGTGTTGAGGTCTCCCATGAGGCTTCAGATTCTCCATGGTCTGTGCTGGTCGCCTCCTGTGGCTCCTCCAGTTGCAGGGGTTCAAGCAGACCCGGGGAGGCTCTGGTTCCCAGTGCAGACAGGGGCTGTGGCTAGTCCTCCACAGACAGGTCCTTCCCCTGCAGCCTCCATCCCAGAATGAGCTGGGCTTCCTCTCTTTATACTGCTAGAGCATTTGGAGCATGCCCAGGCGGGACTTCCACTGTCAATAATATGGGCATAACCCGGTCTGGGTTAGTGCGGGGTAAGCAGAACCCGTCACAGTTACCAATAATGAGTGCCAGAAAAATTTTCTTTTGTGCAAGAAAAAAACCCTTGTAATTCATGACTGAAGAAAAATCTGACTCATATGCCATGAGGACTGTGTGATCTTACATTGAGTCTGAAGAATGATCAAATGTATTATAGCAAAATACCAGGTCCTCCACTCAAGAGAAATGTAGACTGGTAACAATCATCAAAAGAGCTTAACTCTGAAATGAACTAATTCACATGGGCAACTTGGGAGTAGGAGGAGCCTGTTAACATTGGAACATCTCACTACAGTCCACTGTGGTTGATTTGCTCCTTTTTCTAGCTAAGATGCTCTTCTTTGTAGGCTGGCTGACTTGTATAACACACAGTAGCCTTTGTATGGATGCCAGTGGGCATAGGTCCACCTATGGAGTTGGTGATGTTCTCTGACAGAGGAACTGCATTAACATTAATATGCACATCATTTATTGTTTTGCTTTGGAGAATCATATTTCTTATTATTTGTATTGTTGTGGCACAGAGGGGGCTCCAGTCATGGATCACGGCTAGACACTGTATAAATACATAAGAAAAATATGGTCCCTGCCTCAAATAGTTGATAGGCTAATAAGTACAGTGCAGTCTGTGATACTCTTCTGTCTGCATGGTAAACTATAGTGATTTTGTTTTATTAAACCAATTCTCCAGCTTTAGATTTAAGGCAAAAGTCACTGTATTCTGATTTTTATATCCTCAGGCATATTTTGCATCTTTAATATTCAGTAAACTATCAGTTACATTCTCCTTAATTTGTACTTCCAGTTGGCTTCTAATTTAGTTGTCAACTTTCTTGTAGCTAACTCATATTCAGTCTGCACTTCCAAGAACTTTCAGCCTCAAAAAATGGACTTTTAAGGAACCTTTTTTCCAAATTGAGCATTTTAAATTGAACCACTGTCTGAACTCTTGCAAGGGGAGTAAATATATTCCTAGTAAGATAGCAATGGACAAGGTGGCTGGTGTAGGAGAATAGCCATAATCCAAATTTCCTGACAGCAACAAGTTTTACTTTTGCTGGTAGGCAATTAAAAAAAAGAAAAAGACCCACATCCTATCTATACAGGGGCAGGGCCAGAGATGTTTCCTATTCTATGTCGTGGTCCAGGTTTTTATAATGTGCTTATCACTATGGTATCAGGATAGTGGTGGACCCAGTAGAGCTCACGCCACTTTCCCTCAAAATTCCTTATACCGCTACTCATGTAGGTATTTAATTCACCCTGTCAGCTGCTTTTCTCAGCATCTGATTCTTATCTGGGTGTCTTGAGCTTGGGATATCAGAGCTATGGAATTCACCTAGGAGTACATAATTCTTTATCACTCAACAGCACCCCTGCTGGAGTGGCACTAATTGGCTCGTAATAGAATTCCAACCAACCAATCTTCAGGAGCTGAAAAGTGAACCAGACACTGGGATGTTGAATCCATAAAGGTTTTATTGAGTCGTAATGAACAGAAAAGCAGGATCACCTCAGAGCAGGGTCTTGCCACAGGATAGAGAGCAGAAATGTCTCTATGGAGACATCTATGGTGATATGGAGAACACATCACCACTTCCTGTTCTCCCTAATCTGATAATAAAAGTATTAGTTGTGCAGCTTTGCACAATGAGTAAAAAGATCATTAGATTTTCATTACTCCTCATGGTAGGTAGGTTTTGTTTCTGGACTTGTAAATTTTCTTAATTTTGGTGGCTGATTTACATAGCAGCACTGGTGAGCTGTGGTAAGAGGTGCAAAGTACGCTGTAAACTATGCGCAAAACACCAGGTTTCACATGTACAATTGATTCCTCAGATTTCTTTATATTACCTTCTCCCTCCCCTTGGGTAGTGCCAGTCATTGAGAAAAACATTAAAAGACAGAAAAATGTCAAGTTTTAGAAATAACCATTCTATGTTTTTTTGAAAAGTGTTTTCCCCCAAATTCTATTAATTATTTTTCTATACATTCTACTTCATTTACTCCTTTTTTGTTGTTGTTTGAATTAGGCGATTCTTTAGTGTACACAAGCAAAAAACCTCACAACACCTGTGTAGATGAGATCTGTGCTCTTTCTAGTTAGCACTTCTGTCAGGGTTCCCTCCCCACTCTAAACTCTAGGGTAAAGACGTGGGGACCCGCATGAAGAGCTCCTAAGCTTATTTTTACCAGCTTAGGTTAAAACCCCCAAGGTACAAAATTCCCTGCACCCTGAGAAATGCTTCTCTCACTGCCACCATCAAGTGTTTTAAACAGGAATCCAGGAAAGGAACCACTTGAAGTTCCCTTCCCCCCCAAAATACCCTCTCAAGCCCGTACACCCCCTTTCCTGGGAAGCTTGAGAACAATCTCCTAACCAATTGGTTACACAGTGATCTAAAAACCCACCCCTGGGTTTTAAAAAACCATAGAAAACAGTCAGCTTCTTAAAAGAAGGATTTTATTAAAACAAAGAAGGTAAAATCATCTCTGTAAAATCAGGATGGTAACTATTTTACAGGGTACTCAATTTCCACACTCAGAGGGATTCCCCCTATGGACAAAACCTTAAAGTTACAGAAAAAACAGGAATAACCCCTCCCTCTAACACAGGGAAAGCTCATCAAGCAAAACAAACAAAACCTATTCGCAGTGCTGACTACACTTACTTTAGAAAAGTGAGGTTTGGTGAGAAGACTGATTTTTCTGCAGGTTCTTTCTGTCTTCCAAGATCACTCTGATTCAGACAAAGAGCCACACACACCTTCCCCCCTCCCAAGATTTGAAAGTATCTTGTCCCCTTATTGGTCAGATGCCAGCCAGGTCAGGTGTCAGTCTGGCTACCTGCATTTCTTAACCCTTTACTGGTAAGAGGATTTTATAGCACTGCATCCGACCCTCTCCCCCCTTCCCTTTATATTTATGACAACTTCTGTATCATTTCATGTTCAAGGTACTTAAATTTTGCATCTCAACATCCCCGTGAGGTAGGCAAGTATTCTCTCTACTTTAAAGACAGGGAAAAGTCACATGAAGAAGCACAGTGGCTGTCCAAAGACATAAACAAAGGGTTTGTCTACACTTCAAGCTGGGGATGGTATTCTAAGCTTGTGGAGACACACCGTGCTAGCTCAATGAGAGTTAGCACGCTTAAAACCAGAGAGGGTAGCCCCTGCCACTGCTCACACCACTGCAGCTACATTCTATTTTTAGTGCGCTAGCTCAATAAGAGAGTTCTAGAATGGCTCCTTGAGCTGGGAATGACATCTCCAGGTGGAAGTGTAGACACTAAAGAGTCAGAGCTGGGATTAGCATTAGCATTCTCAATTCTAGTCCTGTACCTACACTATCCCTCTTTCTGATTCCAGGGGGGATGGAGGGGGAAAGGGATAGTTTATAAATATGAAACACTTCACGGTTTTTATCCATAAATCTCAAAGTGTATTATATGCACCAGCTGGAGAAACTGAAGAGTAGAGAAGTTCAACCACTTACCCTAGATCACATAGCAGGTCACATAACCACAGTTTCCTGACACTCACTCCTGTGCCCTAGTCATTGGCCCACACTGCTCCACTTAGATCTTTCATCCCTGAAGAATCCTACCTCCGTTCTTCTCTGCTGTGATTCCCCATTCTGACCATCACAGAGCCTCCCTTTAACGCCAATCAATCAACACAGCTCTTTCACTAGTCAGGTGTGGGTCACCGTTGGGAGAGAAAAGGCAAAGACAGAGCACACTGCCTCTCTTTAGCACTGTCTGAAGAAGAATAGAGCAGGACTCACACACACACACACACACACACACACACACACACACACACACACACACACACACACACACACCCCCAATTAGATTTTGAGTTGATGATATACATTACAGCATTATACACATCAAGAAGTTTTTTTAGCACAAACCACAGTGACACTTAGTGTGAAGGCCACTGTTGCAGACCTATGTTATGGTCGATACTGTCTTTAATGATAGCCAATCACACAGAGTACTTTTGTAGACCCATGTGTAAACACTGAAATAAATAAATAAATAGCAGCACAGTTCCAATAATGCATTATAAAGATCCACTCCTGAATTTTTTCCAATGTTATAAAATTAGGAATTTAATAAATTTAAATATTTTTTTCATTCAGTAATCAGGAAACAATTCCATCTGTCAAACATACAGGTCCACTCTGTACCACAGAAAACCCCATTACCACAAAGTTCTGAAGCAATTCAGGGACAGCTTCAGATCTTACCATTTAATTGCTTAGGCTGTACTGAAATGCAGCCATACAAACCTGCAGTTCACAGCTTCACTCAAAAGAACTTTGAATACCTTCATCAGGCATCAAGAGCTCTGACAGTTCTTCATCTCCACTATGTAAGTTCTCAGCTCAGAAGGGCTCAGTGTCCAGGTTTTATGGATCAGAACTAGGGTCAGCACCACCAGCCAGGTCTTCATTGGGGAGAGGAAGAAAGCCAGAGTTCCATAGGTCCGTTGCAGGAAGTAACAGGAATAGACTTGCCAGGAGAGCAGGAGCAGCATGGTTAGGTGGATTGGCACAGCCAGGAAGTGCCTGGCATGACATATATGAGAGCAGAAACTATGCCCTTGGCATCGTAGTAACAAGCACCAGCACAGGTAAGCCATCAAAGGCAAGTTAAAAAATATCATCTGGAAAGGCAAGCAGAGAGAAATGAGAATTTAGATGTCAGGAATGTTATACTGAGCAAGTCAGACCATGGGAAGATACAGGAGGGCACAATAACTATCCCATGGACTGGTCTAGTAGCCAGCAATAGCGTTCCAGAGGGTATAATTCCTGGAGTTAGATTCTTCCACAGAGACTGTTGGTGACTGGGAAAATTGGGAAGGCATTAAATTCAGACTGGTGAAAGTGGGAGCTCATATCTATTTAACAGTGAAACCTACTGACCAATTTGAAGGGTTTGCAAAAAATCTTAACCACTCAATCCTCCTTGGTTGGAGCATGGCTCAAGTGTGATGCATTGCAGCAAGAGGAAGTGGAAAATCCTTTGCTTCCAACTGGTGTACAGAAGAGTCGAAGGAAAATTAAACAGAGGGAAGGAAAAGAAAGAAAAGGTTGAGAGAGAGAAGCAACATTACTTTTCTTTCTGCTCCCTCCCTAACGCAGAGACGAGGTAGTGTGAATTAATGATTGCTAACAGGAAGCCAAGATTTACTGATGATATTTAAGAAGGAAAACAAAGGAGCATCAATAAGTCAAAACTTCACAAGGGAGTGGGCAAAAATTAACAGAACTCCTCAATGAATGTTCCCCCCTTTTACTATGTGGAGTTTTCTCTTGCCAGTTCTAAACCCTGTTCCTTCCTCCACTTTATCTGGTATGGATGATTTGGATGTGTTATGTGTGTCGAAATATCACCTCTATAATACAGCTAACTACCACTAAGGCAGTGGCAGCTACTCTACTAGATACCAGTTAAAACTGCATTCTGCATCACATCCACTCTCCCTAGGACCCAGAAGTGTGCATACCCCCATGCAAATTTCAGCTGAAAATTTTAATCTGTTGTCTATGATTTCTGTTGTCCAACTACACTTTGAAACAGAGCAACAGGTCCACTGGTCTTCCAAATGGAACCAGAAGCCTGGTGAAGGATTCTGTTTTCTTCTGTGGATGAAAGAGGGCAAGGAAGAGGAAGCTGAAGGGAAGAAAAAAGGACTGTAAATTAACCAATGACCAAAGACTCAAAAAGAAAATAGAATTTAAAAATTAAAAAGAAAGCAAATAAAGTTGAGTTCCTCAAAAAACACTTGGGTAAGTGTTCTGCTGAGTTTTGTAGAGGGAAACCCATTCATTTGCATACTATGCTGCCAAGCAGATCTTTTCTATAGTGTTTTTAGTCCCTAAGAAGTGATGTTGTCAGAGGAGGGAAGGGTGAGCTTTCAAATGCTCTTCTGGATCTTCTAATGGCTAGTTGTATTCTGTGTCCTGCGTGAGTTTCAGCACTGACACACATTCAAAAAGATATGCTGGAGTTTTAAGAGTCCCCTTTGGCAAATACTTGAGGGCAAGGGCAGGGGGCAAAATTGGGGGTCTCGTGTGACAATTTCTAGGACTCTGATACTGCAAAGGGGAAGGGAGGAAGGAAAATACTTAAATTTAATGAAAGAAATCCTACCTCACACCTGAAGAATAGAAAAAAAAATCTTCCTAATGATCAGGAAAGGAGGAACAGCACTGATATAATTAGCTAAACAAACTAACTAGGAAACAGGAACCTTATTGGCAAAATAGAAGAAATAAGAGCACCAACACATTAAGGATGTTTTCCTAAAATATATGCTCTAGGAATTATTTTTGGGAAACTCTATGGCCTGTGTTAAAAAAACTATCTATCCTTAATCTGACATCCAGGTTACAATGCCATCTCTCATGCAGTATCTCAAACGGCCTTCATATTTGCCAGGCAGAAAGCTCAGGGGTGAGCTCACATTTCTTAACCCTTTGACTCCAGGACTACAGATTTCCTAACAGATATCACAGTCAATAAAGATATGCCCTATAAAACACCTATGTTGAATTGGCTATACAGACAAGGAGCAGAAACTACTAAATGTGCTCCATGTAACCTACCAAATTCCACTTAAACTGTGGTCTCAGTTTGAAAGATCAGAGTCTTGACCACCATATCGTCATTTCTCCCTTCTGCCACAACCCTCCTCCTCCACTATTTCTAAAATTCAAAGAGCTTGAAAAAAAATCTCACAGGCTAAAGCAGCTTGCCAATGTTCATATCTAATTCTCACCTGTAAAATTCCAACCACGAATGTCAAGCTGCCTTGCAGGAAATGTCCACCAACAATTACCCCAAAGGAAAAACAGGTGCCCACCTGGCCATCTATCACCTCGCCAATAAACCAGGGTCCTGTAGGGGAGGAAATAAATTCAACAGCAATAGTAAATACAATACAGAGATGACTTATTCCGCCAGCCCAAAGCATGAGCTAGTATTAGGAAAACTTCTTGTTTGTCTAGTGATCACTTTAGAATAAACACCATGTATTGAGCCTGATAAACATTCCTGGATGAAACTAACAAAGCATAGTGCATCATCAACTGATGCCACCTGACACCCTGCAATGAAAATATTCTTATATAAATCTAATCTCTAACAGGTTTCAGTGTAGTAGCCGTGTTAGTCTGTGTCAGCAAAACGAAAATAAGAAAGAAAAACTTGTAGCACCTTAGAGACTAACAAATTTATTTCAGCATAAGCTTTCGTGGGTTAGAACCCACGTGCATCCGATGAAGTGGGTTCTAACCCACAAAAGCTTATGCTGAAATAAATGTGTTAGTCTCTAAGGTGCTACAAGTTTTTCTTTCTTAATCTCTAACAATTCTGATACCACACAGAACATTTTGCTGCAGGTAGAAATGGTGTATCCATAGAAACTATCCTTCTGAAACACAGATCTTTCACCAGGGTTACAGTGTGTTTATGCATTAGTCCAGGGGTGGCCAGCCTGAGAAGGAGCCAGAATTTACCAATGTACATTGCCAAAGAGCCACAGTAATACATCAGCAGCCCCCATCACCCCCCCACCCCGCCACCTCCTGCCCGCCGGCAGCCCTGCCAATCAGCACCTCCCCCTCCCTCCCTGTGCCTCCTGCCTGCTGCGATCAGCTGTTTCGCAGTATACAGGAGGCTCTGGGATGGAGTGGGGAGGAGCAAGGGTGCAGCAGGCTAAGGGGAGGGGGCAGGAAGGGGCAGGGACTTGGGGTAAGGGGTGGAGTGGGGGCAGAGCCTGGGGTTGAGCAGTGGAAAGTTGGCACCTGTAACTCCAGCCCCAGAGTCAGCACCTATGCAAGGAGCCTCATATTAACTTCTGAAGAGCCGCATGTCGGCTCCGGAGCTACAGGTTGGCCTCCCTGCACTAGTCTTTCACATCTTGATTTAAATCTGGCTTGGGTTACAAATGAAAGTGAGTTTGACACACTCAGTTTTAGTGGATGTTTATCTGTGTTACAAAAGTCAACACATAATTAGGTACCATTTTCTTAGGGAAAGACCAGACTAAGTAAGCAGGGTGTTTCGAGGTCAAAGCTGAGGAGCCTTCGTAAGCTGTAACGTGAAATAACATGCCATATGCTCACACTTTGCCAAATCATAGCCAGGCCTCAGTGTTTTATTTTAAAAAGAATAAGTGAGCCCTGAGTTAAACAAAAAGTGAATTTGTTTTAAATGTTCACAGAATAATTTTAGAATACAAAGTCATGACATTTTAAGTTTGGAATATTTAACAAATAAGCCTTCGGTTTTATTGTACAAGAATTTTTAAAGTCACAACACAGCTTTGTAACCCAGCTAACTTTTTTGTTTTATATATAATCTAAAGTTTTTATTGAGAAACCTCTGAACATCTCTGCACATTTTAAACATTACAATTTACATCCTCTAGTATTCTAAGCTACATACCCAGCGCTGTATACAAACTCAGTATCAGAACAGAGTAATAGAAGGTGTTTGTTTTGCTCAAGATGTGAAGTGAAAAGGAGGTCAGCATTACTAATCCTGGAGGTCCTGAACGAAGGAAGCAGTTCAGAAAAATTATTAATTCAGAGCATAAAGGATACATATAAAATGTGTCTGTTTAAAACAAACCTACACACTGTTTAAACAGAATATATAAAATAAGAAAAATAAATTAATAGAATATTGAGTAAGTTTTGAGCACCAACACAAGAGAATAAACAGGCAACTTCTCTAAGAACATAAGAATGATCATAGAGGGTTGGATGAATGGTGTAGCTAGCCCAGTATCCTGTCTTCTGACAGTGATCAGTGCCAGATGCTTCAAGAAGGAATGAACAGAACAGGGCAATTATGAGGGATCCATCTCCTGTCATCCAGTCCCAGCTTCTGGCTGTTGGAGGTTTAGGGACACCAGGAGCACCGGGTTGTTGCCCCAACCATCCTGGCTAATAGCTATTGGTGGACCTATTCTTCATTAATTTAATCTAGTTCTTTTTTGAATCCAGTTATACTTTTGGCCTTCACAATATCCCCTGGCAATTAGCTCCACATGTTAACTATACATTGTGTGAAGAAGTACTTCCTTTTGTTTGTTTTAAACCTGACACCTAATAATATCAGCAGGTAACCCCTAGTTCTTGTGTTATGTGAAGGTGTAAATAACACTTCCCTAATCACTTTCTCCATACAATCCATGATTTTATAGACCTCTATCATATCCCCACTTCAGTCACCTCTTTTCCGAGCTGAACAGACCCACCCTTTTAAATCTCCTTGAAGGGCAGCTGTTCCATATCCCAAATCATTTTTGTTTCCCTTCCCTGTACCTTTTCCAATTCCAGTATAATTTTTTTTAGATGGGGCAACCCAAACTGCATGTAGTATTCAAGGTGTAGGCATATCATGGATTTATATAGTGGCATTATGATATTTTCTGTTCTACTATCTATCCTTTTCCTAAAGGTTCCTAACATTCTGTTAGCTTTTTTGACTGCCCCTGCACACTAAGCAGATAGTTTAAGAGAACTATTCACGACGACACCAAGATTGCTTTCTTGAGTGATAACAGCTAATTTAGACCCCATCATTTTGTATGTATAGTTGGGATTATTTTTTCCAATGTGCATTACTTTTCACATATCAACATTAAATTTCATCTGCCATTTTGTTATGTAGTCACCTGATTTTCTGAAATTCCGTTGTAATTTTTTGCAGTCCGCTTTGGACTTAACTATCTTGAGTACTTTTGTATCATCTGCAAATTTTGCCATCTCTCTGATAACACACTTTCCCAGATCATTTATCAATATGTTGAACAGCACATGTCCCAGTACAGATCCTTGCAGGACCCTGTTATTTATCACTCTCCCTTGTTAAAATGGACCATTTATTTGTACCCTTTGTTTTCTATCTTTTAACTAGTTACTTATCCATGAGAGGACTTTCCCTCTTATTCCATTACTGCTTAGTTTGTTTAGGAGACTGTGGTGAGGGACCTTGTCAAAGGCTTTCTGAAAGTCCAGGTACTTTATATCAAATGGATCACCTTTGTTCATATGCTTGTTGACTCTCTCAACGATTTCTAATAGATTGGTGAGGCATGATTTCCCTTTATAAAAGCCATATTGACTCTTCCCCCAACATATTGTGTTCATCTGTGTGTCTGATAATTCTGTTCTTTACTATAGTTTCAACCAATTTGTCTGGTCCCTGAAGTTAGGTTCACTGGCCTGTAATTGCCAGAATCGCTTCTGAAGCCTATTTTAAAAAATCGGCATTACATTAGCTATCTTCCAGTCATCTGTGCAGAGGCTGATTTAAGTGACAGACTACATACCAGGTAGTAGTTCTGCAATTTCACATATGAGTTCCTTCAGAACTCCTGGGTGAATACCATCCAGTACTGGACTTATTACTGTTTAGTTTATCCACTTTGTTCTAAAACAGGGGTGGGCAACCTACAGCCTGCGGGCTGGATCTGGCCTGCCAGCCGTTTTAATCCCACCCTCGATCTTCCACTGCGGAGCGGGGTCTGGGACTTGCCCCACTCTGGCCTGCCAGCATGGGAGCAGGGTCAGGGGCCACTTCATGCGGCTCCTGGAAGCAGCGGCATGTCCCCCCTCCAGCTCCTATGCGTAGGGGCAATCAGTGGGCTCTGCTTTGCACGCTGCCCCCACCCCAACCGCCGCCCCCGCAACTCCCATTGGCTGGGAACCACAGCAAATGGGAGCTGCGGGGGCGGCGCCTGCAGACGGGGCAGCACACAGAGCCGCCTGGCCGTGCCTCCATGTAGGAGCTGGAGGGGGGACATGCCGCTGCTTCTGGGAGCCGCTTGAGGTAAGCGGCTGCTTCTGGGAGCCGCTTGATGTAAGCGCTGCCCAGAGCCTGCACCCCTGAGCCACCCCCCCACATCCCAACCCCTTGCCCCAGCCCTGATCCCCCTCCTGCCCTCTGAACCCTTCAGCCCCAGCTCAGCGCAACCTACTACACCCCAAACCCCTCATCTGCAGCCCCACCCCAGAGCCTGCACCCCCAGCCAGAGCCCTCAAACTGCCCCCCGCACCTCAACCCCCTGCCCCAGCCTGGAGCGCCCTCCCCTAACTGCATTTTCTGGCCCCACCCCAGAGCCCGCACCCCCAGCCAGAGCCCTCACCACCCCCATGCCCCAACCCCCTGTCCCAGCCCTGATCCCCCTCCCACCCTCCGAACCCCTTGGTCCCAGCTGGAGCACCCTCCTAAACCCTAAATCCCTCATCCCTCAGCCCCACCCCAGAGCCTGTACCTCCAGCCGGAGCCCTCCCGCCCTCCCCACATACTCCACCTGCCCTGCCCCAGCCCAGAGCCCCCTCCCGCACCCTGAACTCTTTATTTAAGGCCCCACACCAGAGCCCGCACCCCCTCCCAAACCACAACCCCAATTTTGTGAGCATTCATGGCCTGCCATACAATTTCTATTCCCAGATGTGGTCCTCGGGCCAAAAAGTTTGTCCATCTCTGTTCTAAAACCTCCTCTATTGACACCCCAATCTGGGAGAGTTCCTCAGATTTGTCACCTAATAGGGTTACCAGAGCTGGCTTAGACTTGCTGGGGCTGGGGGCTAAAGCCAAAGCCTGAGATCCACTGCCTGGGACCGAAGCCCAAGTCGTGGGCGGTGGGGCTCAGATTACAGGCCGTCTGCCTGGGGCTGAAGCCTTTTGGCTTCGGCTTTGCTCCCCTTTCCCCCCGCCCCCAAGGGTGTTGGGGCTTGAGGGGCTCAGGCTTCGATCCCCTCTCCTGGGGTCATGTAGTAATTTTTATTGTCAGAAGGAGGTCGCGGTGCAATGAAGTTTGAGAACCCCTTGACTAGACCATGTTTTATTTGACATATCAGAGGTACTCTGAGCTCTCTTGGAAACAAAATGGCAGCTTCAAGGGACCGAATCAAGCTGAGAGGCACTACATGCAAAGCTTGCACAGTGAACAGTAGTATAATTATTATTAGGGTTTTTTTGCTGTCTTGATAGCACAGGATAAAATAGTGAATAGAAGGTAGAAAAAAATCAAAATCCTTTTAAAAAATACAGACAAAACACTGGCTCTTACCTTTGAGTGTTGGCTTTCTAAGGTACCTGAAAATAAGAAGCAAGGTGATCTGAACCAGAACAGTCAGCCCAAACAGTATTCGAGCCTGAAAACAAGCACAATTATTCAAATAAATCAAATCTTTAAATGGTAGCTATCTTCTTAGTACAGCTGTGTGAAACTGAGAAAAATAAATGGTTTAATTAAAACAGGTATTTTGAGATTCCTGGTGCCATCACATTTAAAAGTAATAATGAGACTTCAGAAACAGGGGAACTTGAGAAAAGTCAGTAAATTCAGGTTAGTTCTGGTTTCTATCAGAAATACTTTCATAGTGAAACAACACTGACTGTGGTAATACATTTATAATAATTTGCAAATTAGTACAACAGTTGTAAGAACTACCAGTAATTAAGTTTCCGTAACAAAGCAAAATGGAAGAGGAATTTTGCAGTCGGTTTCATTGGGTTTCCAAGCTATTGGGATCACACACATGCCTTACTTTCATCAATAAACACAAAAATAAAAATTCAATTAAAATATATTTCACATAGGAAGACACTTATCACCAGATACATTTTCAGATTGCTGTGCTGAGTAAAACTACAGTTTTCTTTTAAGTGACTATGGAGAACATCAGCATTAAAAATTTAGCGAACTCATATCAGAGTTTTGAGAAAGTCACAGGTGCAACCTAAAGCCTCCTCCATACAATTCTATTAATACATATTAATCATAAGAATCCATCCTCCTGTTTATTCCAGTTCTGGTCCTTTGTAAGGATGAAATCCTGTACCTGTTGAAGTCAAGGGGATTTTCTACTTTAATGGGGCCAGGATTTCACCTTTGGTCTTTAGCTTTGCTAAAGCCAAGCACAACATGAGCAGATGATGTACAAGTTCTTCCTATAATCCTGCTAGTGCACCTCTGTAGTAATCTATTTTCACTATTCTTCTTTAAATTTAGTTTGGGCTTCACTTTTCTGCAAGCCAGACTTGGTGGCTTCACTTTTGTATAACCACTCCTACAAAATACATACCTAATTCATGCACAAAACATACCTGTGTGCAAAATGGACAGCTGTGGATGCAAACGTGAGGGTATTTTGCATGTGTAATCAGTGCATGTTCGTCTCTGATTGGTGCAACTTGGGAACTGAAGTCTGAAAATATCTGCGAAGGTTCTTATATGGCCCCATCACTGTAATATCTGACCAACTCAAACATTAAATAATTTATTCTTAATGTGAGGTAGAAAAATGGCTCTGAAAGTCTCTAGAGAAAGAAAGCATGTATGACAGCCATTTTGGCTGAAAGGACTCACCAGGATGTAGTGGTCTGTAAGGAGAATGAGAGATGACAAGAAGCCAAATCTGAGAGAGAGGTTTTCGTTCACAGCAAATGTATGACCTTGAGTGCTGCTCTTCCCAATGGCATCCTGGTTGGGAATAAAACAGAGAAGTAATCAGATGTAAATTGTGCCAAACAAGTGTCTTTCAAACCACTTTCTAGAATAATTCAAAATTTCAGGTTAAGGCTCCTGGCTAGGATTGCTAACTTCTCTGGAAAGATCTGATTAGTATGCACACAGACTGGAGGATTGCTGTACTAAATACATATTACTGCACAGGTATATTCTTTTTAGGTGAATTATGACAATGTAGTTTTAGATTGCAAGTAAATGTTTGGCCCTGAGTTTATAATCAGGAAGTGTTGCATGGGAAAGGGACCCTTTCAGAGACTCAGCGACTTGTAGAAGGGGGCTAGCTTCAGCCATCAGTTTTTGTTTTTTGTACACTCAGCTTTGGAGACCCTCACCTCTGAAACAAGTCTGGGGGATGTGTTGTGTTCCATTTTTGATATTTTATTTAACTAAATTGTAATTGCTCTGCTCTCACCTATAAGCCAGAGTATGGTAATGCATTTTTCCCCCAGTACTGCTAGTATATTTATTCAACATAATTCCATGATATTTGTTTGTACATTTGTAGCACTGAGAACCTGTCTCCCAGGACATAGTAAATAGGATATTTATCAAATTGTCAGGAGGAGTATGTAGTATGTTTTAAAATATAGGTGTGATCACAAGGATTTAAACTTTGAACAGTCTCATAAAATTGTGAATATTAAATATTAGACAAATTAGAAAAAATTACAAGAATTCACATTTTCTCCAGCTAAATAATCAGAGTTAAAACCTGACCCCTCTGCTCCTCCACTGGGACATTAGCTTTTCAGAGTATTCAGTTACTGGATGCATTAGTGATGTATGACTGGAGACGTCCAGAAGTTCATTTTTATACCGCCCCATCCTATTAAAATGGTGGTAAACGCATATATTTGCACACTGTACTACTGGTAGATCGCTAGTCCCACTCAACCCTACTTACATGTTATCTAGTGTTTGTGTATGTATGTAATGGGGCACAAAGGTCCCACACTGGCAAGGAGGAGGGTTAATGAAGGCTCGTAGATAGGGTGACCAGATGTCCCGATTTTATAGGGACAGTCCCGATATTCAGGGCTTTGTCTTATATAGGTGCCTATTACTCCCCACTCACTGTCCCGATTTTTCACATTTGCTGTCTGGTCACCCTACTTATAGACCCACTTGGCCCTACCCAACTACACTTGCAGCAGATATCAGCTGTGGAGGGGGGAGTTAAAAGGAGAAGGCCCAGCTCAGTTCACAGCTGGCCAAGAAGAATAGAGTTTGGCTTGTTCCGTGCTGAGGAAAGCTTGGTTTCAGCCAAGAGTGAGAGTCCGAGGCAGCTTGCTGCCTGGACGAGTCTCCTGGTGGATGACATGACAAGGTCCAGGGAGACTGACCAAAAGGACGGAGTGTATGAAGACAAGCCCTGCGTAGAAGGGTGAGGTCCTGCTGACGACTCATTGAGTGGTTTTGAGTTTGTATCATTTCTTTATTTTTGGATGCAAGTATTGTGGAAGGGGTGAGGCTCAAGTGTGTTTGTCTTAGTTGGAGGGCTAAAGCACCATTGTAGTGGGCCTCATGTACAGTCACCAGATGTCCCGATTTTATAGGGACAGTCCCGATTTTTGGGTCTTTTTCTTATATAGGCTCCTATTACCCCCCACCCCCGTCCCAATTTTTCACACTTGCTGTCTGGTCACCCTAGCCTCATGAGAGATGGCAACCAACTGTTGGAGGTCCTGTGACAGAGTGAGGAGTGCCCTATGGAGCCACAAGGGGGCACTGTGGAAATGAGCCCTGTGACAATGGTGTCTTTCCCGCTTCATTTGAAAATAATCAGTTCTGAAATGTTAATGCTTTCTTGGGGAAGAAAAAATAAAAGGTTAAGAACAAGCTAGGATGCCCAACAGCAAGTACAGCAAGTTGACTACAGAAAATCCTTACTGTCCTTATCTTGTTGTGTTACAAAGAGAGAAAGTTACATATATGGACGAGAACACTTACCCAAACCATTAAAATCTCAGAATCTAAAGTATAACTCCCTTAAAGAAGAGAGTTTTCTGCCCTACAGAAATGCTGTCTGGCTAGGCAATGCATGGTCATGGTGAGACAGAAATTGACTCTCTCAATACTATTGATTTCTATGTATAAATGTATACAAAGATGGAAGAGTTTGCTCAGTTTCTATTAGAGCTTCTTAAAGGCACAGTACTAAACTACAGCTGCGAAAAGGAGAACTGTTCCTCACAATGTTATATTCAAACAACATAATGTCAATAACGATTTGGTGTTCTGTGATATAAAAAACATGTTAGGTGTTAGCCTTTGACAAATTTTTAGATCAATAACAAACAAAACAAAACAAACAATTTACTACAACTTCATCTCCAAGGCCCTCCAGATTTGGATCCTTGCCCTTAGCAGGCAAGGAACTGCCTTTCTTAACTGTCTAAAATTTTGCTTGAAGAAACATCACATTAATATATTTCTTGTCCAAGTCAGAGTGCCCCTCTTTTGAGGCAATCTTAAAATAGCACTTACTTGTTATTTGAAAAACCTTGTTTACCAATGATCTGATCTCCCCTTGTATCTGACATCAATACATTTTCAGTTTGCAGTTTAAATCCTTCTGTACATACTCTTAAATAAAGTCTCAATATTAGGGATTCAGACTTTTTCACTGAATAAATCTGATTTCCATTTCTGCTGCCTGGCAGACAAAACTGGAACATATGAATATTTATTTAACTAAACTCATCCCTACTTACATGATGCAGTACGTTGATAGTCTACGAGAGTGGTTCTCAACCTATGCAGCCCACAAAGTGTTACCTGGGTCGCAGATTGAAAACCACAGTGCCCACCACTTAACCTCTCCTCCTACCCCCAACCGCTATGGCCAGCGCCCTCCGCCCAGAGACCCCAACACACAGTGGGGCCAGGAGCGGAGAGCCAGGCATGGGGCAGGGACCCCAACCCCAGACCCAACCTGGACCTTGCTGGGTGGGGCCAGGCAGCACCCAGCAGCCAGGACATTGCCATGTGGGGCGAGACAGCAGCCAGCTCCCGGGACCCTGGACTCCGCCGTGCAAGGCCGGGCAGCAGCCGGGACCCCGGACCTTGCTGTACGTGACCGGGTGGCAGCCCAGAGTCGGATGTGCGGGGCTGAGCAGCAGCCAGCAACCCGGACCCCGCTGCACAGAGCCGGCGGCAGCAGCCAGCCCAGACCCAGGAGCCCACTGTGTGGAGCCGGCGGCAGCCAGCCACCCGGAGCCTGCTATGGGCAAGGCAGCCGGGAATCCACAGCCTTTAGCACACAGCCTGAGCTGGGCTGCAGCTGTGTGCTAATTGGGCCACATACAGCCCATGGGCTGAGAACCGCTGGTCTAGGGATTATAGGTTAAAGCCATGAATGCCAGGAAACAGCTCACCTGGACAGTCACATCTATGTGATGTAACCCTTCACTGTAGTTTTGAGGGTTCCACTTCAGTACGTAGAGAGGACCAGACACATGATGAGCATCCCCCAAATGAACTCCATCAATACTGACCTTCACAGAGGTGATGAAAGAATGAGAGAAGACCAAAATTCTAAGTAGTAAAAACAAACAGGTTCATCATGAGATTTGCAGGAAGGTTTGCCATTACCTCTTAGAGACAAGCCATTAGGTTATACTTCCTAATATCTAAAAGTTCAAAAGATTAAAAAGGGGAAGAGCTGGAGTTATTGTGGAAAATCCTTGAGATATTAGATCCTGGCTGCAATTTACAAAAGAGGTGGGACACCCTCCCTAGCTATACTCCTAACCATCCTCATCAACTTACTGGGAGCCAAGAGTGAAAAGGAATGTGGCTGCCCTCTCCCAAAAAGTGGGAAGAGTCTAGGAGGAGAAGTTTTTTTGACTACTAGAGAAAAGAAAATCTTAACAAAACCATTAATACACATGGTATATGTAGTTCTGCTGAATCTATATATGACATCAATTCACATGATCTTCTCAAATATCTTTTTACTGAAATAAAAATTTAACCAAAGTCTGTATTGGTGACTTACTGGTGGCACAATGCCATGCAAGAGATTCAAGTGCAATTCTCAGCCTGGATTTCTGACTCTCTATATTGGCACCCCCAAGGAGAGATGCTGTGGAAAGGAGGCTATTTTTATAGTATTCAACTCTGTTTACAATCTACCTTTGCCAAGGTCAGATGGTGCAAAACTGGACTGTAAAATTGATAAAGTTATAGGTATCCTCAGGACCTAACTGGAACAGACTTAGCTGGACCAGATAAAAGCAAAGGGGATCCATTTATGTCAAATATTTCATACCACAATCGGAAGACATGGGTGGACACATACGCGCACACACATGCATAGAGATTTTGCTGACATTTGTCAGTCCTTTTTTTTTTTTCCCTTCCCTCAGCAGGAGTAGAATAATTTGGTTTATATAGCTCAATTTTATGAGTAACATTCACACCCAAGTATCTCAAACAAGAGGAGGCAATTTTAATTGTTTTCCCTTCAGTAATGTTGCCATTTCAATTATGTGTTGCAGTTTGCTTTTTCCCCCATAGTAATTTTGTACCCTAAAATCTTTCCAAGTTCTTTCATTTCTGATAATGGAATAGCCAAAGTGGAGTAGGGTTCCCTCAAATGAAGTAGGCAATCATGCACATATGATGAAATATAGCTGTGTTTTCCAACAGTTAATATACGAGGTATTGTTGGGATGATACTGAGTTAGTTGGATGAAAGGTTCTAACAGGATCAGATAATTGGAGGGGGGCAGGAATGGACAGCTTTGCCTGGGCACTCCTTCCTAACCGAAGAGGGCAACGCATTTCTGTACCTTCTAATTCTACCCATACACGATTTAAATAAAAAGCCAAATTCAAATATTTTAGTAGTTTTACGAGGAAACCCCACTCCACCCTATCAAGGGTCCTAGAGTCTAAGCTTCAGATAGCTCTTCTTGTTGATTGAATCCTCAGTTTTATTTAGCCTACATATACTGACTACAATTCCTTTCTGCTACAAAGCCTGCTTAAGTTCAATGTACAAGTTAATACTTCCTCAAGTGTTAAGACTACAATTTTCATGCAAATGTCAGAATCCTGATTCAACATGGAAATTGTACAACAAGATGCGCATCTCACTGGATCTCTAGTTTGTTTTTAAAATACACATTGTAGACAAAGTTAACTGTTGAGAAGAGATTTCTTCCTCAATGATCTAGCTGAAAGTTTTCATAAGATTGTAGTGATTTTGGCAAGTAAGCACTTGTAAAATTCTGTAAAACTATCTGCTTCGAGTGCTTTCACCAAATAATTTTGGAAACTTCAGCAGGTGTAAGACCTTTTCATAGTTCTTATTTCTTTTCCTTTGTAAGTTTACCTTTTGCAAGTTATTTTATATCTGTTGTTGATTCTTGGGATTCAGGTGTGTAACAAGACTTGACACATTATCATACACTGCAGACTCGTTTTTTACGGATCTGGTAATTCCCCAAATTCATCCAACAGCTCATTAGTTGTTTTTAGAGTTTCTTTCTTAAATTACTAAATAAGACACTTTCATGTTTATTCCCTCAATCAAATTCTCTTGCTTTATTAAACTGTAATGATTTCTTCTGCCATTTCAAAGTTAATTTTCCTATATTCTTGCCTAATATAACATTCCCATCTCTGTGTGTGCGTGCATGCACATGTGCATGCCCCATGAAACCCAATGGCACCTGGCAAGGGGGTTACAGGCATGTCCTGATTCTAGTTCGTACATTCGTGTTCACCAAAGAATGTCATGTGAGGCATCAAATGAAAGCCAGGATCTCACTGGACATTAAAATCATTGTGAAATGTATGTACAGATACTATGCAAAGAGTATGTTTTAAAGTCTGTATTAAGGTAGAGTTGACAAACAGGTTTTCTGTCAGGCAAGAGTTGTTTATTCACTTCTCTCTCTGTTGAGATGTAAATTAAGCATTGTAAACCAACACAATGAATGTCTATTTTCATATAAAGTCAAAAGGGAGATGTGAAATCAACAGGGAAGCAGCACATAGGAAAAATAATCCATAGATGGTTATTTTGACTCTGAGAACAGTAAATATAAGTAGAAGGCAAAAAGGCACCTCTTTATCTTGCACCTAAGAAGTAAGTATTGATTACATCTATGAAAACAGGATCTCAGCCAACCTTGGTTGAAATGCTGCAGAGAACTTTGGGGGTGAGGTAAACTTCTTTAGACAGGAGGTAAGCTTGTTAAGCTTAGTCTCTAGAAAGCATGTTATAATTTTGTTTTATATGTAACCTTTGGTTTCCATTATCCCTACTCAATAACTCTTGAATCTTTGGTAATAAACTTATCCTTTTTTTCACTATAGAGTTGATTCATACAAGCTGGTGTGTACACTGTTCCCTTGGGGACAGCAGACCTGGTATTCCTATGAGTGTTCAGTAGATAAGGGACTGGACACCACAGAGGAATGCTTCAAAGGAGCTCGAGGACTGGGGTACATCTATTGGTAACCTGCAAGCCAGAATAAGGGCTGGTATAGCCCAGAGAAGAGTGCTTGGGTGGCTAACAGACTGGTGGTGTCAGAGAACTGACACCAAGTTAAACAAAAGCAAGTCTCCCTCATGGTGGAGGCGGGGTGGGGTGTGTGTGTGTGTGTGTGTGTGTGTGTGTGTGTGTGTGTGTGTGTGTGTGTGTGTGTGTGTGTGTGTGTGTGTGTGTGTGTGTGTGTGTGTGTGTGTGTGTGTGTGTGTGTGTGTGTGTGTGTGTGTGTGTGTGTGTGTGTGTGTGTGTGCGCGCAACAGGGTCTCCCCACAAGACGGTCTCATCACTGCCCTCCTTCTAATTTCTAAAAAGGATTCCAGGGAAGCAGATACTGAGCCCCACCCCCCTCACGATATGGGGTGAGCACACTCTCTCAGGAAACAGCTTATGAAGGTACTTACTCCCCTCAGGAGCCACAGTTACATTATCATTTTATAACTATGGATGTTTTAAGATAATTGTCTGTCTGTGGAGGGAGTTGTAAAGGGAATGCCCAGGAGAACGAGAGTAATCAGGAAACAAACTGTATTATTCAGTATTCTTATAAATCCAGCCATATTAACAATTTAAAAGTAAACAAAAATAGAAATAAGTAGTAGAGGTTTAAAAATACATAAATATGGAAATAGGCAGAGGTGGAGGTTTTTTTTATATTATACAAAAAATTGAAAATAGGCAGATGCAGGCTAAAAAAACCTGATGAAAGCAGAGGCATAAACACACACAGAAACACTTGGATGAATATACGCAAATATAAAAACTGAAATTGGTAGATGCAGCAGTATACTGAGAGATTAGCAACTATTATCAAGGACTGATTATGGGCCTAGTTCTGCCTGCTTTGATCACACAAATAGTTCCATCAGCGTCAGTGGAAACACTTGCATGAGTAAAGCAAAGCAAATATAGCCTGCTTTTATCATACAATACCCTTCTAGAGAATTGGATTTGGAGAGGAATGAACATATATTCACTTAAGATACATCTACACTGAAGAAAAAAAAAAACCCCAAACAAAACAAAAAAACAATACCCATGGCAGCAAATCTCAGAGCCCAGGTCAACTGACTCAGGATCAGGGGGCTTGCATTACAGGGCTAAAAATAGCAGTGTAGATGCTCAGGCTGGATCCCAGGCTCTGAGACTTCCCTCCCTTCTCCAGGTTTCAGAACCTGAAAGGGAACATCCACACTGCTATTTTTAGCCTTGTAGCATGAGCCCAAGTCAAGTGACCTGAACTCTGAGACTCGCAACAGGTTGGTTGGTTTGTTTTTTGCAGTGTAGACATACCCATATAGATACATCTACATTGATTTAATCACAGAGAAACACCCAACTGTAAAAGAACTTGTTGAAAGTTTCAAGAGACCCCAGGATACCTGATGTGGGTGGAGTGAAGAATTTTCACTAGTGGTTCATGAGAAGAACTGCTATAAAGTAACGATTTGGGGTTGGTGATGAGAACAGCTGGCCATTCCTCAAAGTTCATATCTGCAAAGCTCAAGAGGTCATGATCAAATGCAAGGATCCGGTACCTGATGATAAAAGGTTAAAACAAGACAATTTTGTTAATGTGGGCTACTGCAAGGGCTGTGTGTGTGTGTGTGTGTGTGTGTGTGTGTGTGTGTGTGTGTGTGTGTGTGTGTGTGTGTGTGTGTGTGTGTGTGTGTGTGTGTGTGTGTGTGTGTGTGTGTGTGAGAGAGAGAGAGAGAGAGAGAGAGAGATGAGTAGCAGGTGATACAGTTTTTAGACTGAGACTTTCAAATTCATTTTACTTATTGTGGAAGCGCCATGTGCAGTCCCATAGTTAAGACTGAGTTGAGTTTTGATCTTGTAGCAGGCATTCAACCATTTTGTTGTATGAAGAATTATATTATTATTAATTATTTGTATTACCACAGTACTTAGAGCTCTAGTCATGGACAAGGACTCCGCTGTGCTAGGCGCTGTATAACCACACTCAGGGCTGGCTTTACCGGGTACGGGGCCCCATGCGAAGAACAACAGTGGGGCCCCGCACCGTCCCATCGAGCAAAAAAAAAAACCAAAAAAACCTGGGGTGCGGGGCCCGATTCCAGGGAATTGGTGAAATCGGCTTAAAGCCGGCCCTGACCACGCTTATCCTCCCTAAAATCACAGCATTTACTTATTTACTTTTTGAGTACAGAATGAATTTTCTGATAATTTACAAATCAATGGGTTAGTTTAGGAATTAACAATTAAAATGGATCCTTTTGAGATATTTACATCCCATATCACACAGTTTCTGTCTCACAAATTCTCTTAATAATAGGCTACAGTGGATGTTTCACACTTCAGTTATAGTTAAAAGTCACTGAAATTTTGTGCATAGGCTACCTGTGAAGACTTAAAAAAAACCCACATGATTAATGTTCATTCCTCCACCCTCCCCAACCTCCCATTCTTCATAATTGAAAATTTCCTCTTCAGCAGGATCTGACAAACTATGTTCTATGTAAATTCTATGTAAAACTGCACCCTTTCAAAACAATTGCCATCTCCTGTTGCTCTCAATGGGACTGAGGTCATAACCTGCCCACAATTAGATGCCCTTCGGAAATGGCCACAGGCTGCTCATGAGGATGGCTGCGAGCTTCATTCTCACTGGGAACAATGGGAGGCAGTGGCCATTTTGAAAGAGGACACCTTTCATTGTAACAATACAATGAGGGTAAGAACAAAAAAAGAGAAAATCCAATGCATCTTTAAAAGTTAGCTTAAATCTAATCTGAGATCACAAATACTAACATGCTTTAATTATATTGTTATTGCATGGTGTCACTACTTGACAAAGTTAAGGTTGTTTGGGTACCTTAACTGTGCATTTCCACACCTTAACATGTTCAGATTTCATTTAAAATTAACCTGATCTCTGAATTGCCTCAGTTTTATAATGATTGGGTGTTGGGATAATTACAACATCCCTGCATGACAGGGTGTGCATTCCACACCATCCCTGATGTGGACCCTCATTAACCCTATGGCCAACTTGGTTACCTGGCATCACAAGCGAGAGGGAGGGCCAGGGTTAATTTAAGAGTCAAGCCCAGCTGGAGAAGGGCTGGGACAAGACTATAAAGCCAGGTGGCTGAAAGCAGAAGGGGGCTGCAGGGGAAGGGGCTCCAGTCACTGTCCGGGATGAGCGAGGTCATCAAGGACAAGAAGAAAATCCAGCGGGGGAGTAAACCCTGAGATCCTGTCCTGGAGTAAGGAGTCTAGCAAGAGGCTAGGAGGGGGTGAAGTAGCCATTGGAAGTAGAGTAGACTCCTGTGGTAAACCCAGAACTAGGCAAGGGAAGTGAGAAAAGCTGGGTAGGAAGGAACCCAGGGAAACACCAACAGGGATGGGGATTGAGCAGACCTGGATTGTTGTGTATAGGGTCCCTGGGCGAGAACCCGGAGTTGTAGGTGGGCCCGGATTCCCATGCTAGCCACTGGTATAGTGGCAAAGAGCCCCAAGCAGGGGCTGAACACATCCAGAAAAGGCATTTGGACAGTGGTCCTGTTGGACTTTGTAACCCTGGAAGGAGTGGACTGAATGGGGACCTGGCTGGAGGGCCGAGTTACCAGAAGAGTAAGTACTGCAGAGAGAGCAGAAGGGGGCACCCCAGGCTGTGAGAGCTAACTTTCCCAGATCTGGACATGAGGAGGCGCACTAGCAGTGAGTGGGAATCCTGTTACACCTTGTAATGTGTTTTACCCTAAATTACTTATATTTAGTTTGAATTGTAACACTGCTTTAACATAGTTTTTATTTGGGATTTTAATCCAGATTTGACCCTCAGCCTCCAGAGATTAAAGGATAGCATACCAACCCACTAGATCATATGGATTCCTTGCAACATCTACCACATTTCAGTCTATTGATGCTATATTTATCAGACTATTTTTGCTTTTGAAGCATATGAACAGAACAGAGCTGATGCAAAGCAATGACATTTTAAAATACCAATACTGATGTTTTAATTACTACTCATGTAGCAATTTGTTACTGAACACACAGATATACGCTATTTAGATTTCCTGTATTCTGTTTCTAAATATACAAAATAAGGGAAATATAGTGAAGAAAAATGTTTCTTTGGCGTAATATATTATAATTATTTCAAACTGTTAGCATAGGTGAAAAATTCCCAGTGTTACATATGAAGGTATTTTTCAAAATCATTAATGGTAGGAGCTAATGCAGCAGGAACATCATGTCTGCTGATCTCTCCACAAGGAATAAAAAGAAAGGGTTACCACTTCACCAGGTAGTGTCTGTGTATAACATTTGCTTTTTCACTGGGGGTTTACTTACTTCCTATTTTCCATCCAGTCTCCCAGCTCCAGTTCCAGAGTGCCCTGAGGGTGCTGACTATGCAGGATTGGCATAAGTCCACCCAGTGTATGGAGGTGCCCACACAAATAGGCTGTGGCAGAGCTAGTCAAAAACAATGATTATTATTTTACTGGGAAGAAAATGCCACCTCATGATAGCTGATTGTTGAAGTGGGGTAATACTGGAAATATGCAGCAAGAGAAGAGAGCTCTTACCTCATTACCATTCGTACTCCCGGGGATGGGGAGATGATTGTTGAAGTGGGGTAATGGCCAAACCAGATGGTTTGGTTGCTATGATGACTTTCTGTGGCCAAGGAAGATAGCTCTTCCATTTGACTCTGAAATGGCAGATGAATTGAAAAGGCATTTCATTAGCATTCAAGCTATTTGGATCCAAGAATCAAACAAAAACCACAAATCACCCTTTAAACTATAAAGAGTACTTTTTAAAAATTCCTACAGAAGCATGTGCATAAATGGAACTTTCAGAACTGCTGTCAATATCCCCCAATTCAAACAAAATAAAATGATCAGACATTGGAAAAAATAAAGCTACATAGCACTCAAAGTACTCCTTTTACTTGTGTAGTGGCAAAAGGAGCATAAAGATCTGCATGAGATTTTTTTTTCCCCCCAAGGAGGTTTTTGCCCATTTTTGCTTCAGCGTAAAGGCGTCATGCAAGTTGAGAGCGGTGACAGAGGCCCAGAGGAATGTGCTAAAATGGTGAAAATCCTTCCTGGAGAGACACCTAAAAAGCAGTGAAGGGAAACTACACTTCCACCATTAGAACCCTTACTTGTGGAGTCCCATAAGGATCAATTCTCTCTCCAGTCCTTTTCAACATCTGCACACAGCCATTAGGTGAACAGACCCTAGTGTCAGCAGTATGTAGATGACACACAGTTCTACCTATTCTCTACACACGACCATATTGCTACCGCCACGATGGCCCATAATATAAATGAGATCAGCTCATGGATGAAGAGCAGCTGGCTGAATCTAAGAAAGACAGAAGTGATATTCGTGGGGAAAGGAAAGCACTTTGGAGAGTTTGCAGCTTCTGTTGGTTGAAAGTACACACCCGCAACTGGCCAATTCACTCCATAGCGTAGGACTACACTTGGATTCCTCACTGATGCTAAAGCTCTCATACAGCAGCATCCACAAATAATGCCTTCTATCACCTCCAATTGGCTAGGAGACTCTGCTCCATCCCAATAGATAGAGATCTGGCTTTATTTATTCATATCTTTGACACCTCTCAGCTATACTACAACAAGGTGATATACCTAGGCACAAAATCTTCAACATTTAGGAAACTCCAACTAGTACAGAACACTGCAGCGTGTCTCCTCAGCGACACAGGCTACCACAATCACATCAAACCCATTCTCCACTCCATTCACTAGATTCAAAATTCTATGGGAAGCAAGTTAAAGGTTTTACTCCTTATCTTCAAGGTTCTCCATAGCTTGGGCCCAGGATATCTAAAAGTTCACCTAAAGCTCCAGGATGAAACCAGTGGTTGACAATTATACTCCCCTGGCACAGTTGAACTCTCTTCAACAAAAGTAAAGCTTGTCTGTGTGGGGAAGTGTCTTGGGAGGAGGTCTGAAAGTGTGGAATGAACTTCTCCAGAAACTAAGGACCATCACTAACCTCATCACTCACCCCTCCAAGTGTCTTCTCTAAGATAAATACATCACAACACATTTTATTAAAAATTTATTTAAAAAAACCACCCAACTCTCTATTTGGGGAGAGAACAAACACATGACAGCTGTTAGTCACATTGCTTAATGCACTACTGGAAAGTGCTCAAATACGATGGTGATGAGTGTGGTATAAGAACCTACACAAAATAAAATAGAAGCGTTGGGTTTTGCTTTGTTTTTTAAATCTGCTTATTTTTTACCTTATAAATATAAAGTCTGGTCATCTTTGGTACTGCCAGGAACCTACTGTAGGGATGAAAGGGCTCAGAGAATGTGCACTGTCGGCTCTAACGCCTTAATTGAAGGGGCATAGGTGCTGAATCTTTAACAAAGACATTCTTTCTCCAAAATGTTTGATATTAGAGTTAAAATATTAAACAGAAAGTTTTAAATAGTCACGAAAATTCCCTTCCCTCAGTTGTTCAGCTTTCAGTCTTGACTCTTGTGATAAAATTTCACAAGTTCCCCAATTATCAGAGTTCAGAGAGACTTCCAGGATTGATAACACCTCAATTTCTAATGTAAAAAAGTCAGAGAAAACAAAGCAGGGCACAAGCCCATTGGTTTTTCCCCTTTGAAAGTGCCCTTTCAGGGAGTCCAGAATGACAGCCAACATATTCTTCTGCCTCCTCACCTGAAGGTAAATGTTGCAACACATGAGCAGAGAGGGGAGAATCTGAGTTATAATCATACAAAAATGGGATAAATTCTGGATGTCAAACTAAATTAGCATAACAATGCTTTAGTAGCTACAACTAATATTTAATTTGCCTTGAAGGATTTGTGTATTTTCTGCATCCTTGTTAAAAACCCCAGGTGTACAATCAAGTCACTGATAAAATCATAGATACATCTTTAAAACCTGTGGCAGAGCTTTAATCAACAACATAGCAACAGATGTCCACTGATCCTGAACTATCTATTTTTTCTCCATCTAACAGCTTTGTGCAAATGTTTGCAAATGACACTCTTCTTACTCCCATTTGCTTGCTCATAAGTAAAAGCATGCTCAATTCACTGCAGTCAAGGACAAGAGATCAGACTCAGAAATAAACAGTCTCATCTTGAATTCTGCCTGCAAAGCTACTGCATCCAGCATTAATTAGAATAAACAATAAGAACAATAATACTGTATTTTTGCACTGCTATAGCACCTTTCCTACAACTGTCTCCAAGTGCTTTACAAACATTAACTTACTTAGAGCTTGTCTATACATGGAGTTATTCCAGAATAACTGGATAGTGTGTCCACTATTCTTGAATAACTTTTTGGCTTTAAATTTAGACCCTACGTTATTCCAAAATAACTTGCATGTGTACATGAACCCTTAGCCTCAACACTCATTTGGGGTACGTAAAAGTTAGGGAACATTTTACTCATCACTCAATGCAATCATCTCAGGGGCAGAAGATGACATCTGTTTAACAGAACATAGCAACACTAATCAACATTTTAGGAGAATAAACGAAAAAGAATACTGTATCCATCAGAAACTAGAGAGGGAATTTAGGGAAGCAAAATGCAACTATTTGAACTGGAATTTGACCTAAACAGCAGGATTTCTACTCTTTCAAATATTGCCATAGCATCTTTAACGATCACAAGAGAACAGGACCTCAGTTTTACATCTCATTAAAATGGTCCAAATCTTTAAACTTATTTCACATAAGCTTCATGGACTGCAGTACCACATATTCACAACATAATTGATGATGCTCATGCACAAATAAGAACATAAACAAAAAAGAAAAACACACAAGGAACATGTTTAACAAATCAAAAAGGACAGAATTAGGAAGGAAAGCATTTTTATTTTAAAGCTTCTAAGGGGCTGATACCAAAATGTGTAACAAAACCAAAAAACATAGGAAGTTCTTGACAGTGTCCTGAAAAAAAAAAAAAAAAGAGGACTCTTAATATGCATTTTGGTATCGGAATGACAAATTATTTCTTGCAAAAGAGAGAGAGGAAAAAAATTCTCATACTTTTAGAGTATGGTGTAAGAAACATTAATTTTCTTATGGAAAAGACAAAACAATATTAACATACGGAGACTATCTTTTAGATGAATGGTAGAGTTTGAAGTGTTGTTGTAGCTGTGTTGGTCCCAGGATATAAGAGAGAAAGGTAGGTGAGGTAATATCTTTTATAGGACCCACTTCTGTTGATGAAAGACACAAGTTTTCAAGATACACAGAGGAAGAGCTCCGTGTAGCTCAAAAATTGGCTTGTCTCTTTCATCAACAGAAGTGGTTCCTATAAAAGATATTACCTCATCCACTTTGTCTTTCTCATCGGTTTGAGACATTTCTCTCTTTAAAAAACAACAAACAAATATCAAACCATATATTACAGGAAGTACCACCAGCTTGTGAACTGGAATGCAAATTCTTCTACAGTACCATGTTTAGAATCCCAAAGAAATTGTATGGTCTCTTGGGGCCTGGGCTGAGGGTGGCATCCACACAGATGAATGAATAGTTTCCAAAAGGCGTCCTGTGCACATAATGGAAAGAGCCATCCTTATGCCAGGCAGAGTATCTCCTGCCAAAACAAGATGGAAATATTGCAGTCAGAAAAGTTTGGAGCAGTGGCAAAAAGGAAAGGATACAGAACAAATGTAAGATTTCCAATTAAATTCCATCTTCTTATTGAGGTAAAGTCCAATCTAAAAATCTAACAGCACTGGCAGGTCTATACTTCAAAGAGGACAAACATTCTGACCCATGTACCACATACTGGAGTTAAAACCAGGTTAGCACTCAAATGGTTAAAACAAGGGTCAGAGTAGGTAAGTTTTCCCTGTGCAAAATGGTGCTGTTTACAGATAAAGGACATGGACAAATGCAGGACAACACCAGGCAAATCAGCTGAACGGCAGGGTAGCAAAGCCACTTGCAACCCTAATTAAAGGAGACCTGCAGAGGAAACAAGTTGGGTTTGTAACCTGTGTTTATTTTTGGTAAATAGAGAAGGCCTGAAAGGATTTTTTTTGGGGGGGGGGGGGGGGGGGGGAGGAGGGTGTTATTGTGCTTACTTCCTTAGAAATACCAGGAATGTCAAGTCTTGTCTTCCCTATGTTACTGGAGTTCTTTCCTAGACGATTCTAATATGGACTATAAAAAAATTTAAGCCATAACAATTCAATACCCAATCCTTTCAGTTTAAGTGTTTTCCAAACCCCCCCCCCCCAAAACAAAACAGCACACCACACAAAAACTTTTAAACAATGAATAAAAATAACTTCCCCTCTCAAGTTTAACTTTCCTGGTTGCTGTGCTGTCATAATCCTACCATTTCTACAGTCACCCACAGAGTCACAGGAAAAAGAAGACTTGAATTTCTTATGTAAAATACAAGCAGATTTAAAAAAAAAAAAAAAAAAATCTTTCCAGACCTTATGGGAAGCTTTCCTTTTCACATTACTTAATACAAGTGTTGGAATTAATTTATTCTAAAAAGAGGTTTTTAAAAATAGGGAGAGATGGAAATAAGTTTTCCTGTTCACGGTATTATACTAGTTTGTCATAAAGAAATGAGGTATAGAATAAATGTTTCTTCCTGGTATACAGGTGCCCTTAATACTAGACATTGCTGAGATCTAAATCAATCATTCTACTCTTTCATCACCTTCTCCCTCCCTACCCCTTAATCCTAATATTATTTCATTTGGACACCAGATGAATGAGCCTCATCCTCCAATATAACAGCCTGCCTTTTACTGATGCTTAACAATGTTTAAGGATTTCAGTGCAGTTTTTCAGTCCAATACACGAGGCACCAGGAGTCTCATGTTTATGACCTGCCACAACAGCAAGATAACTAAATATAGCTATACAAATTTACTAAAACAAAAGTAATTTATATTTAAGGATGAAACACTTTTCCTTCCCACATTCCACCTCCAACACTGGAGTGTTCAGAAACTGACTATCTGGAATTATAATAGCACCTTTACATAATTTTATAATGATGGTCTAAGGGAAGATTGGGAGACTAAAACCAACCAGAGCCCTATGGTGGCAAAAAATCAATCGGTCATGATGTGTATTTGGCAGAGGTGAGCTAAAAACAGACTATTCCCTGTCCAGAACACAATTCACTTTACTCTTGGATTTATAGACTCAGTGAGGTATTAAAAAAAAGTACCTGTAGTAATTCTGGATGTTGTCCAAGTGTGGAATGTTGAATGAATCTGCAGTGAAAGAGAAAGAAAAGAGAGTATTCAGATGAAGCCAACTATTGCTCACTGCTGGACAGCAATCTCAGCAGGCGTTGGCAGATTGTACTGACTGTAACTTATCTCTGTTTTCATTGAAATTCATGAAGTATTGTTGCTTGCCATGTGAAATCATCTGGATCCAGTAGCCTCCTTTAGCTCTTTGTATATATGCATCTGGAGACACAGATCATGCCTTTGACAAGCGCAAACCACCAGTCTGGATGATAGACTAGTGTGCTAACATTTCACCTCTGGAGACTGGTTAGGTCACCAGAAAATTTTCCTCTAAAGGCTTGTCTACACAAACACTTAGTTTATGACAATCTGGTGTGTAAATCTACCCAGCACTAGTCTGCCATGCGCTAAGTGTGTGTCTGTGTGGAACCTGCTGCCACACACTAAAAGTTTCCCAATATGCTTTAATCTATTCCCTTTACAAAGTGTGGTAGGTCAACGCACACTAGGTGCATGGGAAAGCACACAAGCATGCATGGCAAGCACACAAAGTCATGTCAACAAGATCCAAATGGACACAGTCTGCAACAGGCTAGATTTATACCCTAGTTTGCTGCAAACAAGTCCTAAGCTACATGCATGCCCAGCTGCAGTGCCTGCCACAGAAAGAAGCTTTCTACACTGAGGCATCTCCCTCTTTGCCAGTGGGAGATCTAAATGCACTGGCAGTCAGATAGCTATATAAATTGGAAGACAGCCACAAATATAGCTACCATGATGCCATATGGATACTACTACAGGAGAAAGATGAAACTGAGCAGTTACTTCTACATGAAGTAACTGCTCCTAGAGCAGCTTCACACAGTGGAGCACCACTTTTGAACTTGGCCAACTATCACCAACTTGCAGGACAAGATAGTAATGCAGAACTAGGATGACCTGCAGTGGTGGCAGAAGTTCAGGATACAGAAGACTACTTTCTTAGAGATTTGTGTAGAGCTCACCACAGAGCAGCAATGGTGGAACACCAACATCAGAGTTCTCATCAGCATAAAGAAATGCATGTCTAACAGCACCTAGTAGCCCACCACCCCCAATTGGTACTGGTCAGTAGCTAACCAGTTTGGTATTGGTAGATAATTTTTCCGAATTGCTGTCATGGAGGTTTGTGCTGCTATTAAGAGAGTGTGGGTGACCCACATCAATGTACAGAGGCAATGCACAAGAGGTTGATGGATTTTCATGATTGGGGCTATGAGTTGCATAGCGGCCACTAATGTGGGATGGTCTGGAAAGGTTTATAATCTTTAGAACTCATTTCCACTTTATGCAATGAAAAAATGGGACTTTTGCTCCAAAGACCGTTATGGACATTAATGGTGTTGTGATCTCCTGTCATTCTAGGAGACGAGCTTACTGAAGTTATGAAGCCTTTTACTGGACACCCGAATAGGAGAAAGGAACTCCTGAGCAGCCGCAGAACAACAGAGTGCACATTTGGAAGAATGAAGGTAAGGTGTTGGTGTATGACAAGGCTGGATCCTTTTGAGAAATATCTGTTTCATGTTATAGTTGCTTGCTATGTTTTGCACAACATCTATGAGGGCGAGGGAAAGAGCCTCATTAAGGCAGGAGTGAAGAGACTTGTAGAAATTTATCACCATCCAGTGATGGTGCCTCTGCAAAATGCCCCAATTGGTCAGAGAAGCATTGTACTCCTACTCTGAGACCAGGGTGTAGCAGAGGAAAATGTAATGTAACCAAAAAAATTAATACTCTTTGTGTGATGATATTATTTAGGATTGGATGTTATTAAGTGGGAGTTGTACCTCAATGAAATTTTCAGCAGAGTTGTAAATAAAAAGGCCTTTGTTGATTTAAACAAACACAGAACAAAGTTAAAACCGTTGGAAATAGGGCACACATGCTCCAAGTGCTGAGTTCACACATTTTTATGCAGATAGAGTCACAAAAATGTGTAGGTGGGTTTGTGGCTGTTTTCCTTCTCTTGAGGGATAGAATGGCATGGGAAGGGACTGTCCCTTGTAACTGGGGCATTGAAAAGGTGTTCCCAATATCCTGTGTTCTCAACAGCTGCAGGATATGGCTAGGCATGAGTCAAGCAACACATTGTTTTCCAGTAGGTTGGTCTGCTTCTGTCATCATGTCCAATATCTTTTCCTTGATGGTCCCTTTCTCTATATATTCCCTTGACTAATCCCTGTCCTCCTCTCTCCAGTTTTTATTCTGGAGCATGACAACTTCCCTCTAATCTTCTTTTTGATGCTCTGCTGGGATGCTGTCACAAGGTCAACAACTGTCTCCTCCCTTGTCCTCTTTCACTTCCCTCAGAGGTTTGCCAGGCATTCAGCAACTGATAGTGCTCTCTCTGCGAGGGCCATGGCACATTGGGTGCTTAATGCCTGGATCTCAGGAGCCATCTCAGGCCCTGTCTGTGCCTGGGTCTCTGGCTCAGGTTGGGCGTATAAAGAGATCTTGGCTGTCTTGGCGAATCTCCTTCTCGCAGGGCTCTAAGATTGAGTTATTTCAGTATGGAAACCATTCTGATATTAAGTTATGTAACTTCCTAAGTGGATTAATTAAAGTGGAATAAAAAGCCAGAAAAACTGAAAAAATAACTTGTGTATGTGGGCACAAGGCAAATGCTAAGAGCTGCAGGAACAGCTGCATCCCACAAAGAGATGGTTGGTCAACAGTTGATTTTGGGAGGAGAAGGGAAAAAGAGGACAGAGATAAGATGATGGAAAATGTGAATGAGGGAAAAGAGAACGAATGGGAAGATGGGAAAATGAACAAATGAGAGGAAAACAGTGATAAAAGGAGAGAGAAGTGAACATAATGGAATTTAGGTGAGTGAGTAGAAATGGGAGAGACTGAATAAGAACAAGTAAGGAGAGTGAATAAACTAACAAATGTGAACATGGAGGGGGAAGAGCATGTGTTCCTAAGTATTTAATTTGCACTTACACTCATTCCTTACATAGAAAATAAATTAGAAGGAACATTTGTCACCAATGAAAATGAATCTGGGTGATCTCAGATTAATCGGTAGCAATGTTCTTGACAATTGAAGAAAAAGCACTGAAAGTCTTCTGAGAGATACATGTCCAGCCCCAATCAGTGAAGGTAATTCACTATGACAAGGGACCTTCAGGGTGTGAGGACTGTGGAATAATGAAAAGAATGCACCATGCAGTCTCAGTACAGTCCTTTATCAGTGATCAGTATATTTCTGAATTTCCCTTCACAAGGAATTTCTTGTCAGGAGAGTGATGAGTTGTTGAGACTCCACATTGTAGTTTTCAGGGATATAACCAATACCCTTTCCTTGAAGAGGAAAGCTACAGCAAGTTTCATCTCTAAATTCATTAACTACATAGGAATCCTACCATGTGGGAACAAGGGAATGAGCTAAAGTAGAAACTAATGAAATTGTGAGGCTGCATAACCAAGTAGATATAAGGGGAAAGGCAGAATTCATTCTCTCTCACTGAGCAACGACTCTCATACTGGGAGCAGGTAAAGATACACTTTGGTAACAACCTGACAGAAGATTCATTTCCATGTAATTTGTTTTACTGGGGTTCAATGTTGTAAAACAGTTTTAGTCTCACAATAAGAAACCTAAAGGTTTACCAAACAAAAATCCCCGGTGCAATGAACTTTGTAAACTGACCAGAGAGCCTGTCAGTATTTGAAAGTTGAACCTTTTTATTTATTTATTTGTTTGGTTCCATTTTTGCTGCAGTTAACTTAGCACTGGAAATAATTTGACTGCTCATTTGGGTTTAAGATCAAAGAGAACAAAGTAGTCATAAGCTAAATGTTTTACAAGTGGAGGCAGGGAAACTAAAATAGTTTAGTTTTTTAATTGATCAAGATGATGTTAATTGTGAAAACTGCAGAAGTGTCTCAGAAACTCCTTCAGAAATCCCTTTTTTGTGTCAGGAGCTAGATCTATCTATGTGATTGTTTGGTTAAATGAGTTCCTTTAAAAATTTTACTCAGTTATTAGCCAGTCAGCAGCAAGAAGCAAGGGAAAGCCTTCCTCCTTGTTCTCTAAAGGCCCAATCCTACAATCCCTATAGACAAAAACACTTTCACTGACTTCAATGAATTGGGCCCTCAGTTGGCAACCCTATCTTAGGAGTTCATAATATATACCAGTATATTAATAAATATTAGCATCTTAAAATGGAAGGTTGCCTACAACTTTCATTTGACTAGACTAGGTTTCTTATTTCCCTGGGATTATTTGGCTCCTTCATTAAACTACTAGGTTCTTGGCTCTCTCTTACCATGATTCCCTTTGATGTCTATCCACTTGGTTTTCTCCATGACTCTTGATCGCTTCAGGATCAACTGGTAAGTTTGCCACTCCACCTCAATCTGCTCAGAGCCCAGTTTATCTTTTGTTTTGGCATCTGTCAAATCACCTGTAAGTGCACAAGGCCAAGACTGAACTACATGCTACATTCTTCATAAATCACACAGAAGAGCTATACAATGTAAGCATGCAGCACACATGCCTGAAGTTCAACACAACGACAGGCCTTCTGTGAACACATTCTAGTGCCTACTGCCATTTGGTACTAGATTTATTACTGTAAGGTAAAGCGCTCTTAGCAAAGGCGCAGGGCACCTATAGTGTATCAGTTACATTCAAACTTGTGTTTAACATATCATGGCAACACTCTTTAATGCCACATCCTTGCCTACAAGCGAGAAATATTTTACAAGAATGCATTGCATTTTGAAAATACTAAGGTAGAATCCTCAATTTCAAATACTGAAAACATCTTGTTACAAAGTTAACTGCTACATTTCCTGGTATAGAGGATCAGCCATCGCCCGTTTCAGTACTGATTAAAATATGAGGTGTGTCTCCCCCCTGCCTTTTGTTCACATTTTCATTTTACTTTCCCTATGAGTTTGTATTTTAAACCCTCTTCCTTTACTTAAATGATGCACATTGTTTAACTATCTCTAAAAATAGATTAAAATGTTTCTGAACTGCTATAATTGATACAAAAAGCTGTCTGGGAAGCAATTTTGCTCAACAAATAAGATATTCGTTTACGGTACAAACTCTACCCAGTGACCCTGCTAGCACTTAGATTCTGGAGTCTTTCATACAGCTGTTACTGCAAAGTCTCCTCAGATCATTTAATAAATACTGATCCATATTGATAATTGTGGCAGAACAGTTAAACAGCTTATGTCTCTTTTATTAGTCCGGATATGACATATGGTCAAAAGAACATAAGCAACGCAAATAAGTAAAAACGAGCTCTCACAATTACAAAAAAGTTATATAACTAAAAAGGGGTTATTTTTTTTACCCTCAGAAATATACACATATTGAGCTCCACCACCAAATCTGATGCTTGTTTTTTAGCCTGTGAATGAAATGCGTTGATAGGTCTCAGTGCAGATCCTAGGACTGATGTGCATTGGTAGAACTGTAGGGAAAACTTCAGAATGCACCCGGTATATGCACCGCCTAGTTACAGTCAGTGGTGTGGAGCACTAAAAATTCACTATTAACTTTCTTTTTGAAAACTGAAGGATGACTTCGAGAACTTCCGGAAAGAAAAGCTCCTTAAAACAGCTGAATCACGCAAGAGCCTCAGGACATGCAAGCGGGAATTGACGCAGTATAGATTGAGCGTAACAGCATTGAAGGACAAGGATGGAGAGACAGTAATCGACAGAGCAGGGACGGAGGAGGTCTGCAAGGACTTCTATACAGAACTGTTCAAATCAAGAATCAACGTCCCCCTCCCAACCCTCGAAGAGTCAGAAAAACGGGTCCCCCCAATAATCGTCAGCGAAGTCCGAAGCGCACTACACCAGATGAAGAAGGGAAAAGCTCCAGGCAAAGATGAAATAACGTCAGAAATGATTTATGCAGGAGGCGAAAAACTTTGGAAGGCCCTCGCTTTAAGATTCAGTCGATATCTTGAAGAAGGAAAAATACCATCAAGTTGGAAGGAGTCGAATACCATCTTGCTGCACAAGAAGGGTGATCGAGAAAATCTTAAGAACTACCGCCCTATATGCCTGCTCTCTCCCATCTACAAGCTCTTCACAAAGGTGATAACGAATCGACTTTCGCAGAGACTGGATGAACAACAGCCGAGAGAGCAGGCAGGGTTTCCAAGAAATTTCAGTACAATCGACCATATATTTACCCTTAGCCAGCTCCTAGAAAGAGCGAGGGAATACAAACTCCCGCTGTGCATTGCTTTTGTCGACTATGAAAAGGCCTTCGATAGCGTTGAGTTTAACGCAATATTAAAGGCGCTCGCAGAGCAGGGCATTAACACGCAGTACATTAGTTTGTTGAAGGAAGCGAATACTGGATGTACAACAGACATTACTCTCCTTGAAACTCCCCTCCGCATCCCAATCGAGAAAGGCGTAAAGCAAGGAGATACAATTTCACCGAAACTATTCACCACCTGCCTTGAAATGGTTATGAACAAGATCAATTGGAGGAGTGGTGTCAACATAAACGGAGAGAGATTATCTCATCTTAGATTTGCAGACGACATTGTACTAATTGCCAAAAGCACCAACCAACTGCAGAGCACGCTACGAAGACTCGACAAGAAAAGTAGTCAGGTCGGCCTGAAAATGAACCGCTGCAAAACGAAATATATGCGATCAGACGTCTTACGAAAAGCCCAAATAACGGTAACAGGAGAAGACATCGAAGAAGTGGAACAGTACATATATTTGGGCCAAGAAGTTAATATGCGCCAAGACCTGAACGGAGAACTCTCGCGAAGGATTTGGGCAGGATGGTGTGCGTTTAATTCCATTAAGGACGTCCTCAAAGGAAAATCTGACAAGACCACACGTAAAAATATTTTCAATTCAGCAGTGCTGCCAGCCATGCTGTATGGCAGTGAAACGTGGGCACTGACGAAGAGAGAAGAGCAACGGCTGTTGGTAGCTGAAAGGGCAATGGAACGAGCTATGTTGGGAATCTCCCTTCTGGATCGTATACTAAATGAAATCATCAGAGAACACAGCGGTGTGAAAGATATTGTCGTGGAAAGCAGACATAACAAGATGTGATGGGCGGGCCACACAGCACGGCTCACGGATAACAGGTGGACCGCAATCATTGCTGAGTGGTACCCGCGAGAACAGAAAAGACCCCCCGGTCGGCCTCCAAGAAGATGGGAAGATGACATCGTTAAACGTTTCGGACGAACGTGGAGAAGAAAGGCAAGAGTGCGAGAAGAATGGCAGACGTGTTGTGATCAGCGCAGTCTTAACGACAGCTGAAGTCCGATCGATCCAGGTGATCAACTTTCTGCTTGCACCTGTAGAATAAATTAAAACAATGCTAATTCTGCTGGGCGTAGGAAAGTATCTTTTATTGGACTAACAACTTTTCTTCAGCTGCAATTTGATTTTCATTACTTAAAATGCCTTAAGCTTTGACATTTTACTTTGAGAAGCTAGACATTTTACTTGTCTGAATGTATTACCAAGGAAGGGGCAATAGGAAGAGAAATATAATTTCTGAATTGCTTACCTGTCACTAGAACAAGCACTGGTTGAATTATATCAATCGTTTCAGAACAGAACTTTTCAAAGTCAGGAACTCGTTTGGGATCCCGAAACCTACTGATGTGAATGTCTGATACCTACAGAAAGAATATATTGGATAAAGATATTGTATCAAAGACAGAGAGACCAAAAAATATATTTAGGGAGAGATCACTGCCAGAAACAACTCTAAATGTTTTGCAAAGCAAGAGCCATCTAAAACTAAACAGGACTTGAGAATAAATTAGTAGTTTCATACCAAGACTCAAATAATTTTCCAGCAGCTTTGCTCAAAGATTTCTAAAAATCATGCATGCAGAGATCAAGTGACAAGTCTTATCTTAAGAATGACAAAGACGGTTATTAAAATAACTAAACAAAAAGTGTACTGGATCAATTAGAAATGCCTTTGTCAATGTGAGGGCTACCCGAAAAGGATTACTAGACCTTTTATATATTTTGAAGGCAGCTTTTCTTTTAAACCAAGACATTCAAATAATTCCACATTTTAAAATTACTAGGTTAGATAGGACTGAAAAAAGACCAGAGAGAACAAATTTGTTTTAATAATGGTTTACTTTGTCAGCAGAGACTTTCAATCACATTTCTTTAAGCTAGATATAATGGATTACTACACATTACTCTTTCAGCTCAGGAGACCGGTGTTCAAATCCTGAATACCTCACAAATGAAAATTAGATTGTCCATTTCATAGCTCTTCATGGCCATTTGTCCAAAAAGCAGGTTAGGAATGAAGTGCCTTGTGTGGAAGATTGCACAGTACTTGACAACAATAAACCGGGCTCTAATTTAAGTTATTAGTTCATTTTTATAAGAACAAACTCACACAAATACTTATAGCTAATCTAAAAAGCAGCTAAGGTGCAAAATAATAAAAAATAGTCATAGCTTCCTCTCTACTTTTCAGCCATTTGAAGGAAGACTGCAATGATAAGAATTCTTATGTCTTGGGACCTGATTCTGCAGTCCTCATACAAGAAAATCTCCCACCAACTTCTATGGGAGTTCTAGATATCAGAACTCGACCCCAAGACAGATAAATGTATATTAAACAAATAATATTTGTTATATTTCATAGCTATTTAAAAATATTCTGAACCGCTCTAATTTGTACTAATTATAGGTATGCTGATTGCAAATTAATGAACTAGAGCAGGGGTTCTCAAACTGGGGCTCGGGACCCCTCAGGGGGTCGTGAGGTTATTATTGGGGGGTTGCGAGCTGTCAGCTTCCACCCCAAACCCCATTTTGCCTCAAGCATTTATAATGGTGTTAAATATATAAAAAAGTATTTTTAATTCATAAGGGGGAGGGGTCGCACTCAGAGGCTTGCTATGTGAAAGGGGTCACCAGTACAAAAGTTTGAGAATCACTGAACTAGAGAGTAAAGAGATAGCACAATAAAAAAGCAAAGGTAATGCATCATAAGTATACCATATTCATTATTTGACATGTTACGTTTGATGCTAAATACTAATAAATATTTTGTGAAAATAATGAGGTCTTAGTAATATGAAACCTCACTACAACAGCTCAATTAGACCTCCGTTGAGAAGTGCGGCGAAACTGTCATCTTTGGTGTGCAAAGTAGTGAAGTTCTATTGAATCTGCAATTTGCTCATTTTTACACCTAAATAAAGTGATAACACTACTGAAAATAAGTTGCAGTTTTCCTTTAAATCAGGGATCCAAAAAAGTCATACTGCAAAATAAGAGTTTAATTCAAAATTCTCTCTCCACCTAGTCCTGTTGTCATCACATGTGAGATATAACTAATATTAGTAAAATGAAGACTAACTTTTTAGTCACTTATCTGCTGAAAAATTAAAGGTAAGTAATATTTTATTTTTTAAAAATATGCTGATGTAAGATTGACTTTTTGTGCATGTGTTCCTCACACTTATCACACACTGCATTACTAACCTATGGTAAGAAAAAATTATATAGTTTTCCCTACTCAGCTTATACATCGTAATGTCCCCCAGAATGCAAACAAGAACCACTCCCTGCTATCTCCTTGAAAATAATCATGAACATATAACAGGGCCTGGGAGCGCTGCACAGAAAGGAGTGTTTTTCTTACACAGCAGTGACATAACCAGGCACTGGAAGGAATCAGTTTCAGTCCTTGTTAGCTAAAAGAATGTTGGCTCTAATGTGGAGTATGGAGGCTGTTGAAGTAGAAAGATTTGAAAGTTATGGAGATCCTCAGGACTCCATGAGAATCACAGAAGATCCCAGGGATGGGAGAAGAAAATAAATCTCAACATGTGCCAAAATGACAGCTGAACTGGAGGAGTGATCATGTGGACGAGGGAGGCGATTCTATCTGAGGGAAAAACAAACCACATATTCAAAATATCTATAACATAAGTGACAGTTTAAACTAGTGCACAACTAATATAGAAAAGGCAGACATGTCACAGGAAACATTTACAAAACTGCAGGATAGCAGGAGAAAGCAAAGCAGGAAGTGTTCATGCAGATAAAGGAAGGGATGTAAAAAAGGCCAGAATACTGATCATGTGGATTTATATCTAGGCACTGACCTATTGAAGCTACTGACCTACTGAAGCTATTTTGGATTTAGCCTTTGGAAATTAACCAAAGCGGATTAATGATAAAGCGGCTGTTAAAGATTTATACACGGTTGATAAGATTGCAGATTTAGTAAAGATATATCTGAAAATCAGGAACATTTCAATATTACTGAAATTAAAGACAAAACTCTCTCTGCAGAGATAACTCAAGTTACCTACACTGAAGTTAACACCTCTTTAGTTAGCTTAGCTTGAGTGAGAGCAGCCAAGCTGCAAAATAACACTCATAGAAACAAAGGGCTGGGAAAAGAAAATAAGAAAGGAATACTTGTGGCACCTTAGAGACTAACAAATGTATTTCAGCATAAGCTTTCGTGGACTACAGTCCGCTTCGTCGGATGCATAGAATGGAACATACAGTGGGACAATATTTATACATTCAGAGAAACATGAAAAGGTGGAAGTAACCATACCAACTGTAAAAGGCTAATTAATTGAAAGGAACTGTTATCAGTAGGAAATAAACTTTTGAAGTGATAAATCAACATGGCCCATTACAGACAGTTGACACAAAGGTGTTAAGGGTATTTAACTGGGGGAAACAGATTCAATTAATGTAATGACCGAGCCATTCCCAGTCTATATTTGAACCTAAGGTAATGGTATCTAGTTTGCATATTAATTCAAGTTCAGCAGCTTCTCGTTGGAGTCTGTTTTGAAGTTTTTCTGTTGCAAAATTGCCACCTTTAAGTCTGTCATTGAGTGATTAGAGAGGTTGACGTGTTCACCTACTGGCTTTTGAATGTGATGATTCTTGATGTCAGATTTGTGTCCATTTATTCTTTTGGGTAGAGACTGTCCAGTTTGGCCAATGTACATGGCAGAGGGGCATTGCTGGCACATGATGGCATATATCACATTGGTAGATGTGCAGGTGAACGAGCCCCTGATGGTGTGGCTGATGTGATTAGGTCCTATGATGGTGTCACTTGAATAGATATGTGGACAGAGTTGGCATCGGGCTTTGTTGCAAGGATAGGTTCCTGGGATAGTGTTTTTGTTGTATGGAGTGTGGTTGCTGGTAAGTATTTGCTTCAGGTTGGGGGGCTGTCTGTAAGAGAGGACTGGTCTGTCTCCCAAGATCTGTGAGAGTGAGGGATCATCTTTCAGGATAGGTTGTAGATCTTTGATGATGCGCTGGAGAGGTTTTAGTTGGGGGCTGAAGGTGACGGCTAGTGGCGTTCTGTTATTTTCTTTGTTGGGCCTGTCCTGTAGTAGGTGACTTCTGGGTACTCTTCTGGCTCTGTCAATCTGTTTTTTCACCCTCAGCAGGTGGGTATTGTAGTTTTAAGAATGCTTGATAGAGATCTTGTGTTTGTTTCTGTCTGAGGGATTGGAGCAAATGCGGTTGTATCTTAGAGCTTGGCTGTAGACAATGGATCGTGTGGTGTGTTCCGGATGGAAGCTGGAGGCATGTAGGTAAGTATAGTGGTCAGTAGGTTTCCGGTATAGGGTGGTGTTTATGTGACCATCGCTTATTAGCACAGTAGTGTCTAGGAAATGGACTGCTTGTGTGGACTGGTCTAGGCTGAGGTTGATGGTGGGATGGAAATTGTTGAAATCGTGGTAGAATTCCTCAAGGGTTTCTTTTCCGTGGGTCCAGATGATGAAGATGTCATCAATGTAGCGCAAGTAGACTCAAGAAGTTAGCTCAGCGGTTCCCAAACTATGGGTCATTACCCCAAATGTGGTCACACCATCAGCAGATGGGATCATGGGTCCAACAGGCCAGAGTTGCCTGCGAGACAATGCCATCTGCCCCTGAACCTGGCCAGACTTTCTCCACATTGCTATGCCAGGACGCTTTTTTTGTCTACAAAACTGTGGCCTCTTCATGGTGTTACCTCACACATATGGTGTGTGCAAAGTCACATTGTGCAGAGGCCACTATTCTGTAGATTAAAATGGGGGCCTCGTGGGGTGACATTTGCGGAGCAGGTCTGGACATGCTAGCTATGCAAACACCAATTTGGACACTTGCACTGTCCAGCTATGCGAGCAGCCAGATGAGGGACTTCTATACAGAAGATCCTTATCTGTGGGCAGCAGCCTTATCAACAGATCATCCTCTCTACTGGAGCTGGCAGGAGCCTATGATAGCCTTTTCTGAGATGGGAATCTGCAGTGTGTAGTGTATTAAAGTGCTCTCTGCAGGAGGCAGCCCCTGCTTGTCCTCGGTTGGGCCCGGCCGGCGCTGGCTGCTCCTCATGCGGAAATAACCTCCCTCCCCTCCCCCGAGCCTTGCGCTGCCCCGCTGAAATAACCCCCCTCCCCTCCCCCTCCCCTCACGCCCCCCCGCTGAAATAACCCCTTCCCCTCCCCCAGCCTTGCGCCGCCCCGCTGAAATAACGCCCCCTCCCCCGAGCCTCGCGCCACCCCGCTGAAATAACCCCCCATGAGCCTCGTGCCCCCCTGCTGAAATAACCCCCTCCCCCAGCCTCGCGCCGCCCCGCTGAAATAACCCCCCCTCCCCTCCTCTCCCCCGAGTCTTGCGCCGCCGTAATAACCCCCCTCCCCTCCCCCAAGCCTCGCGCCGCCAAAATAACCCCCCCCTCAGCCTCGCGCCGCCGCCGCCGCCAAAGTAAAAAAACCAACCCCCCGAGTGCCGCAGCTAAGAAAATACAAACAAACCTCAAGAACCGCCCCTTCCAAGGTGCCGGCCCTGCGCTGCACGTCCCTGGCTCTGACGCGTTCCCCCGCGGCCCCCCCGCCGCCGCTGCCCAGCTGACAGGAGGCTGGGCTAAAAAAGGCCAGGGCTTTTCGCTGGCTTTTCGGCAGGAGGCGCCACCCGGAAGGTGAGTTGGGCGCGGGTGGGGGGGCGGTGGGGAGCTGCCGGTGGGTGCTCAGCACCCACCAATTTTTCCCCATGGGTGCTCCAGCCCCGGAGCCCCCACGGAGTCGGCGCCTATGACAAGGAGCACATTGGAAAACCAAAGGTCACTTTTCCAGTGCCGGAAAGAACTTTTCACATCAACAATCACAATTCTAGAGAACCATGTCAGCCTGTGACCAAGCCAAAGGCATCCTTTGAGGTGAGTTACCACATTGCACATGCCTAGAAACCTCACACAACTGGACTTTGATTTTGCCACCTGCAAATCAATATGGTGAACACTTGTGGGGAAACAGAGGCAAACAAACTCAAACCCATACCAATCACCAACAATACAGTGAAGCAAAGGATTGAGGCAATAGCTGCAGATCAGCTGGAGTATCTGAAAAAATACATTTGCTTTTGCTCTTCAAGTTGATGTGAGCACTCAGGGCCGTGATGCACATTTCTTGGCGTATGTGAAATACACATGAGAAGGTGCAATTCCAAAGACATTCTGTTCTCTCTCCCTCTTCCCAGATATGAGACAGCACGAGGGATATTGAATGTGCTACATGCAAGACAAAAATATAGCATGTGATCGCCTGATGGGCTTTTGCACAGATGGAGCTCCATCTATGACAGGCCACAAAGCAGGTCTGTGTGCCTTGGTAACAAAAGTTGCTCCTTCTGCTGTGAGATTCACAGAGAACAGCTGGCATCTAAAGCTCTGAGTCCAGAGCTAGGGGAAGTTTTGCAGCAGGTCGTGTCTATTATGAACTACATCAAGATTCAGCCTCTTCGCAAGTGTCTGTTTGCAAAACTATGTGAAGAAATGGGGTCTGATCATGACGTGTTGTTCCATACTGAAGCTCTTTGGCTCTTGAGAGGACATGCACTGGTATGATTTTTTGAACTAAGAGACGAGCTGCATGCATATGCAATGGTCTGCAAAAAGAGTGAATTCACTGATTTTCTATGTGACCAAAGAAAGATGTGCCTTCTTGCCTATATCACAAACATATTTGGGAAACTGAATGAAATGAATACAAGTCTGCAAGGAAAGAACACCCACATCCTTCAGCTGAGTGATCAAATCACAGGATTCATGAAGAAAATTGTTTTCTGGAAGACTAATCTATTGAAACAAACTATGAATCCTTCCCACAACTTTGCAGGTTCCGGACTCACAATGGAATTATTCAACCTTCCACACAGGTGATGGCTGAGCATCTCAGCCAGCTGGAGGAAGAGTTTGCATCTTTTTTCCCCCAACCTAGATGTGACAAAGTATTATTGGGTGCGAAATCCCTTTCAGTGCAAACGTGATGCCATGGATTTGCCAGCTCATCTAAATTTCCTGCAATCGATTCTTGCAAGAAACATACACCCAACGTTCTCTCCCGGGGTTCTGGTTCACTGTCAAGAATGAATATCCTGCACTCTCAACATACACCTTCAAACTGATGATGCCATTTGTGACGGTGTACCCCATAAAGCTTTATGGGGAGATGCTTATAAATGTATATACGTAACTAGAATATGTTTTATGCTACATGTGCCATGTAACATATTTCTGTGAAAGTTATGGCCTACTGAATTTATTCCTCCTGTTGGTATGCATGTATCATTGTTGTAGTTGGAGTTATGAAGATTGGTTTTATATTTGCTGGTTTTGTACATAGCCTTTGTAAGTGCATGGGATCATGTTTGGAGGAAAGAATGTGCCTGTTAAGTACGAGCACTTAACAGACAAAAGAAGTTGCAGACCCCAATCCACATCGGGGCCTGGTCAAGAATGCAACTGGTTGAACTGGTTCGGGTGCATGGACAGGTGACTTGCCCATGTGATCCCAAAACTCCATGGCAACTGGATCCTACACAGGGAGTGGGGGAAAGGCTATAAAAGCCCTTGGAAGACCCTTCCATTTTGTCTTCAGCTGGCTAAAGAGAGAGACTCTCCCCCCCCCGGACACACCCGAAAGAGACTGAACAAAGGACAAAGACATTAGCGGGGTGAGTGATTGCTGGACCCAGGCTAAGTGGAAGATAGCCTGTTTACTGGACCTAATGAGGTTTTTATATCTGTGTGAAGTTTGATTAGACATAGAACTGCGTGTTCTATTTTATTTTATTTAGTAATTCACTTTGTTCTGTCTGTCACTACTTCAAATCACTTAAATCCTATTTTCTGTATTTATTAAAATCACTTTTTACTTATTAAGTTTCCCTGAGTACAAGTTGGTACCTGGGGAAAGCAAACAGCTTTGCATATCTTTCTATCTTTGAAATAGAAGGCGAACTATTTATGAGTTTACCCTGTATAAGCCTTATGCAGGGTAAAACGGATGTATTAAGGGTTTAGACTGCTTAGGGAGCTGGGCACCTGGGTGTCAAAGGTAAGAGCGCTTCCAGGAGCCTTACCGTGGTCAGTGGACTTGGCTCGGACCGTAGTCTGTGTTTGCAGCAGATCAGTGGAATCTGGCTCAAAACAGACAGGATTCGGGAGTCTCTAACTGGAAAAGGCCTGGAAGCAGGGGTAAAAGTAGCCTTGGCACACCAGGTGGCAGCACCAAGCAGGTCTCTGTGACCCAACCCGTCACACCATTCTCAAGCACATAGTTGGGTGAAGCTGGATTCAGCACACTTGTATCCATCAAGTGTCAGTATTGATCTACCATTGATGTCATATCAGAGATTAGATGTGCAATTTCTACCACACCACCAGATTTCGAGAGACTGTGCACAACATGCAAACTCGTGTCACATTACAGCATATTAATGTACTTAATGTGTAAATTCCTTGGATTCCTTGACAACTATGTTGCTTTGTTCCTGTCTGAGGTAATAGGAAACAGTAAGTCTCAAAATGGGGTCACACAGGCAAAAAGTTTGGGAACCCCTGGCTTAGCTGTAGAGTGACTACTAAATAGAGTGACTGTGTTAGTGTAGGGATATTAAAGAAGGTACTGGCAGTGATTCCCCAAGTGAAAGTAACTCCCCATAATTTGTCCCCCACAATTTAACCTCATAGCATTACCAAGTACAAAGATCGCTTGGGTCTCCTGTTAAAACTTACAAGCTACTGTCTGTGGAAACCATTGATTGTATCTGTTCTCAGAAAGCTACTGTATTGCTATGAGAAACTTGCAAACAAGTTATTTGACTTTGTTCTTTATGCATGCTTTGTACCTAGAAACAGCATAGAAAGACCCCCACCCTCAAAGGGCAGGGAGTCTCAAATAAATTAGTACACACCCCAAAAGTGGTGGAGACAGTATGTCTGCTGGTGAATGCTTGGTGTACATGAATGAATGAGCAGGGAGGTGCAAGCCTAGGAATTCAGTGACCATCGGCTGAAGGCGGCATCAAGTGGGAACGACCAGACAACACCCCCCCCCCCCCCCCCCCGGAGGATAAACTGGGATCCACCCGACCATCTCAAAGGATGGGAAAAACAAGATAACATCTGACAGCACAAACATCAGGAATGTGCCATCTGCTGATTGAGTTAGCAACAGCAAGATGAAACAGTTCCCATAGACTAACATAGGAAATAATTCCTATAAGAATGGCTTTTACACACTGAGGACTTTGAGTCTGGTTCTGCTGCCAACCTCCAGGAGCATCAGATGACTCTGACACGGACTCGGCTCCACCCTCATCCCCAGGTTACCTGGTCAGTAACTTGGCATGAGCAACTTCTAGGCTGGTAACTATGACATCTATACAGAACCTGTGTGTGTGTGTATGAATGAATGTGAAACTGAATGAAATGTTATAGCTATAACTGACTGCTTACTATGATTCTTTTTGTATTCACAATAAACGTAACATTTTGTCTTATCCCCTTTAAAAAGATCCTGCTGGTTTTTATTTTATTGGTACAACATTAGCAACTGACAAGTTGTGCTAACCTGAGTTGTAGCGGATACCTCCTGGTGGGTCAGTCACCTTGAGTGAAAAGCACCACCACACATTGACTTAAGGTTTTTGATATGTGGATGGGACTTGAGTTGGGGCAGCACTTGATTTATAACTTGAGTTAACTCTACAATGATAACAAGCCCTACATGAGTTGAAGAAAAGTAACTTAAAATAACTTATCTGGAAAACCCATAGAAGAGGAGTGGGAGGAAGAATAGGAGGACAAAATAACACTCTTGGGGATGGCACAAGGAGCTCCAGCTGAAGTTAGTAAATTACTGAGCACATATAGGGGCAGATTTCCCCACTAAACCTACCAGAATAAAAGTGAAGTGTCAAAGGTAGCATATACCCCAATTAAAAACAAAACAAAAAACACATATCAACAATAAATAGGAGCTATTACAAAACCACAGGAACCTATTAATAGACATGAAAGGTGGATGAACTATTACAAAACAGTCAAAGAAAAAATAATTACGAAGAAGAGTATAACTGAGCAGCAGCAATACAGGACATCTCAACTGAATTTATTTTAAGTACATAGACAATTGGTGCACATTAAAACACTAAGTGCTGATGGATCTAAGCATTTATATAATCTTATGGATGTGCACTGTACAACAGAGACTTGAAAAAAAATGAAGGCCAACGAAAGATTTCAGATAAGACAACCCAGTTCAGATGCTATCAATGAGTTTTACACGGAAATATTAAATTTGGTATCTTTAGAAAGTTTTATATAAAACCCAATATGAATTAAAAAGTGTTTTAATTTTCAATTATATTTAGAAGTAATAACTAATATTAATGTTTGATGCTAGAAAGGAATTGGCTCACTAGGGTATTAACCTTTGACTTAGCTGGATGAGCTCCCTCATCTTTCATATCTACTTCAAACAAAGGGCTGGTCCACACTAACCCCGCAGTTTGAACTAAGATACGCGACTTCAGCTACGTGAATAGTGTAGCTGAAGTCGAAGTATCTTAGTTCGAACTGAAACACACTTACCTCGGGTCCACACGCACAGGCAGGCTCCCCCGTTGACTCCGCGTACTCCTCTCGGCGAGCAGGAGTTCCGGTGTCGACGGGGAGCGGCTCTGGGATCGATTTATCGCGTCTAGACAAGATGCGATAAATCGATCCCAGAAGATCAACTGCTTACCGCCGAACCTGGAGGTAAGTATAGACGTACCCAAAGAGACGTAGTCCTCTATCCAGACTGGTAAACTGGGCAAGCCCCATCACTTACAGTTAATTGTGAGAGAGACTGGGAAAAGGAAAGTATTTTCCAGTTTACCAGGGGAAAGATGCCAGAATTTAGCCTAAGGAAGATCAACACTGTCAACTTGCCAAGAGCTTGAGAGCTGCAACAACTTGCATAAATAGTAGCAGCTTGCAGACACTCTCATCATTTATATAGAGGAATAACCCACATCAGGCCCTGGAAAACACCTCCACACGTAACAGGAGGCCACGAGCCACACTTTGCTCACCCCAACATAGGGCTGGCACCTATGCTGATATTTTTGGTAACACCTTAATGCTGCTAAGAGATCTTGCATCCAGGAACCTGGACTTGCAAGAGTATTAACACTTCCAGGGCCTGCAAAACTTCAGCATGTTGCACCATGATGACATTTCGATACAACATTCCCCCAGTACAACATGAGTGACATGCAAATGGAACATCACACCGGACACCACTGCCATTTCACTGTGATATAGGCTATCACCTCACAACGTCAGGGCAGGTTTCAGAGTGGTAGCCATGTTAGTCTGTATCCGCAAAAAGAACGAGGAGTACTTGTGGCACCTTAGAGACTAACAAATTTATTTGGGCATAAGCTTTCGTGGGCTAAAACCCACTTTATCAGATGCATAGAGTGGCACATAGGAAGGGTGTGTGTGTGTGTGTGTGCATAGAGTGGATATATATATACATACACACACACACACAGAGAACATGAAAAGATGGGGGTTGCCATACCAACTCTAAGAGACCAATCAATTAAGGTGAGCTATTATCAGCAGGAGAAAAAAAAAACTTTTGTAGCGATAATCAGGGTGGCCTATTTCAAACAGTTGACAAGAAGGTGTGAGTAACAGTAGGGGGAAACTTAGCATGGGGAAATAGATTTCAGTTTGTGTAATGACCCAGCCACTCCCAGTCTTTATTCTAGCCGAATTTAATGGTATCCAGTTTACAAATTAATTCTAGTTCAGCAGTTTCTCCTTGGAGTCTGTTTTTGAAGTTTTTTTTCTCCTGCTGATAATAGCTCACTTTAATTGATTGGTCTCTTAGAGTTGGTATGGCAACCCCCCCCCCCCATCTTTTCATGTTCTCTGTGTATATACATCTTCCTACTGCATGTTCCACTCTATGCATCTGATGAAGTGGGTTTTAGCCCAGGAAAGCTTATGCCCAAATAAATTTGTTAGTCTCTAACTTCAGGGCAGAATCACTACGAGAACGGGACAAAAACGGATAGACTTTTCAAGAGACTTTGAAAACGAAATATATTTCAACCAGACACTTCTAGCCCCTAGCTCTCAAGGCCCTGCATCACCATAGCTATGACATCCACCGACGTCACACCAGTCACTGTCACGCTGCTATGCCACCCCACCGCCGCGCCACTCTACTTCAGGGGCACCCCTCTGCCGCCAGGGGGAGGCCGCCAAGCCAGGCCAGACCGCCACGCTTCCCCGCCCCGAGACATCGCCATGGTAACGCGCAGGCTGCCCCGCCCTACAGGCCTGGCACCAGCGGCACCGAGAGGGCAACGCACCCAGCTGCAGCCGGCCGCCGCAGAACATGGAGGCCGGGATCCTGCCCCGCCCCCACTCACCTGCACTACCCAGAAGAGGTTGGTGGCCTCTGCCCCGGGGGCCGGCTCCCGAGCGAAGGGGCGGCGCTGGCCCAGGCGCTGAGGCCCCGCTGGGCCGTGCCAGTCCAGGAGCAGCGCCGCCAGGGCCGCCGCCAGCAGCCCCACCGCCAGCCGCAGCATCCTCCCCGGCCCCACAACCATTCACCCACCCACGGGAGCACCTGTCGCTGCGGCCGCCGCCTGCCCTTCGCCAGGCAACCCCGCCGGCTTCACCGCTTCCGTCCCGCATCTGCCCGGCCAGAGCGGGCCCTCGCGCGAGGGCTTGTCAGGCCGCCACTTCCTCCCATCTATGGTCTTCTTGGAGGACTCCTGTGTCTCCCTGCGCTAGACCTGTTCCCGTTGCAGTCAGTTGGGGAGGGGAGAGGTGCCAGTTAGTCGAATGGGACTATAACAGCGCAACGCACTGAGTCCAGCAGGCCTTGCCAAGCGTCAGTATTGTGGGGGAAGGAGGCCTCCTCCCTGGGGAGCCTGTTTTTATATAACTTATCATGTTTTAATTCATGTACTCCCCCATTGTCAGGCTGATGGATTTTGCTGCAAATGTTTTATCTTTGATTTAAAAAATCTCATCAATCATTGTGTGAAATTTCCCCCACAGCTGTTGGTCCCAGCTTTGTCCCCACTGGAGCCAGGGGTGAAAGTGGGCTGGTATGGGCCAGTTCAGCGTACTGGTAAAGAGTGGCCGCCGGTACTGGCCTGTACACAGCCGACGTTAAAGCGGTGTCGCGGCAAAGGACCCTGCTGCACTTTAACGTTGTTGCCCCTTATGCCCCCCTCCACGCCAGGGCCACTGACCGGGGCGGGGGGCAACAAAAGGGGCAGCTGCCCTGGGGCTGGTGATTTAAAAGGGCCAGGGGCTCCCCGCCACAGATACTGCAGCAGCACGGATGAGCTGGCTGTGGGAGGCTGACCCACAGCCCCAGCCCTTCCACCCGAGGCTCGCCCCTGTACTGGTAAGTGCTTAATGTTACTTTCACCCCTGACTGGAACCCTGTTATGTGCTGATTACATCAGTGCTGACTCTCCTGGTAGTTGGTGATTTTCTTAAAACCTTGTTGATTGCGTTAGCATATGTATTATGGCTCTAGAGCCTAGGGCTTGAAGAATAAGAAGAAATCTCAGTTTACTACTTTCAAAAAAAAGAAATAACTTTCTAACCCTCAAAAAACTTGAAAATTTGCACCCAACGGGCTCAAAAGACAAGAGAAAAATAAAAAGAACTCAAAATGTATGAATTTAAAAATCTCAGTTTTTAAATTAATCTCATGAATTGGGAGAGACTCAATTTTTTTAATACTTGGAGTTGGCAATATTAGGACTCACCCCCTCTCACGTCTATTACTTTCTTGCAACAACTCTCCTTGAAAAAGGATGGCTGCATGAAGATTCTTTTAGAACTTATTGACAACACCCCTTTCTTGGCCCAGGGAAGGAATTGCTTCAAAGCAACATTTGTAGGGACTTCCTTTGCTTGAGTGGCAGATGTATTGAAGTTGGAATGCTTTTTTAACTTTTCTCAGAAACAATATCAATTTAGGGGTCTGAGCCATTTGCTGGACAAATGGCCAGATTAAATTCACTTAAATCACTCTCCCCAGCATAGTAGTTGGAGTCACTGTGTATTCTGCACATTATTACAGCTAAGACTTGAATTTTAACCCTTGCTGGATCAGCACCTTTAGAGATCTGTGTTATTCAGGGCAATTTCGTTCATAAAATGTTGTCGTTTATTTGTACAATGATACTCTGAAAAAATGGTATATCAAAATGCAACTTCATTGCATGAAATATCAAAAAAACAATTTATGGTGATACCATAAGTTCCATTTTAAAATAACCCCCCTTACCTTCCAACAACCTTCAGCCTGTTGCTGCAGGGTAAATTAAAGAAAATCAGGGTGAGCCCCCCCCCCCCTTTTTTTTTATGCTAGTGGTTGTCATGATACATTTAAGTTAGGAGTTAACTAGATGGCAATAAAACACATTTGTCATTGTTATACTAGTATGCCTGCAGTACAAATAGCTTGGTACGCCTGAAATGAAAGGACCATTTTAGGCGTATGGTGCACTTACTTTCTCCCAATTACAATATAAAGGCCATATTCTTTAGCTTTCGTCACACGAGTAATTCTTGCTCAACAACACAAGTAGTTCTATTGACTTCATTAGGATGTACAGTAGGTGAAATAAGAGTTGCAAGACTATGCCTGTTTTGTTGAGTACTTAAACCGCGTGTCTCAGTGGCGTAGCCAGGTTTAGAGCACGGGGAGCGGAGCTAAAAAAAGGTGCCGGGAGCAAAAAGTGTTGGGAGCAAAAAAAGGCGCCGGGAGCAAAAATAAATGCTCTGCTCTGTCTGCAGCGTAGGAGCAAAAAGTGTTGGGAGCAAAAAAAGGCGCCGGGAGCAAAAATAAATGCTCTGCTCTGTCTGCAGCGTAGGAGCAAAAGGTGTTGGGAGCAAAAAAAGGCGCCGGGAGCAAAAAAAAAATGCTCCGCTCTGGCTGCAGCGTAGGAGCAAAAAGCATTGGGAGCAAAAAAAGGCGCCGGGAGTAAAAAAAAAAATGCTCCACAGCAAAAGGCGTCGGGAGCAAAAAAAGGTGCCGCTTCTGCTCAGTGGGGGAGCGGCCGCTCCCCCTGCTCCCCCCCGGCTATGCTACTGGTGTGTCTTCTGTTAAACTGGTGATTGATGTGGAGGTGAAACACCACCACAATGGAGTGGCAGCATTCACTATAATTTAAATACTTTCTGAAACCTTTACTTTTCAGGCTGAAATTTTCCTAAAGGGGACTTAAAAAAAGGCTTAAGATTAAATTTAACCTTTTTTGAGACTGAGGATGGGGAAAAAAAAAAAAAAGTTCTTCCAATTCTTTGTAAAGGTGACTTGCAAGGGAAAAGAATGGACTTGTGTGCTTTTTTTGTTTCTTTATATGTAAAGAAAACCTGGACTTTTTTTTTTTTTTTTTTAAAGCATGGGAATGTTTTTTTACTAGTTGTTTTACATTAGGAATTAAAATCTTGTCTATCTTGACTATAGTTATTGAAATAGTGAAATCATCACATCACAAGAGACTAATCTGAGCAAAACCGAATAAACTGACAGTCTATGAGGAAAAGGGATTTTTAGCCACACTGTTTAAAACTGTTGTTTCTTTTTGTTAATTCCAGTATGTAATGAGTGCACAGTTGAAAAAGAGATCTGTTAAAATTTAAAACTGCACTTTTAATTAAAAGTGAGAATGTTCACATGAAACATATTTGAGAGCCCAAAAAAGTCAAACAAAATCATACTTGATATTGCTGATATTTCAAATATAAAAAAAGAAGAAGAAACCTTTAACTTATATTTTTCAGGCTTTTATACATCATAAAGAAATAATAAAAGGTATAAAATTAATATTTTAAGAATCCTTTGCAGGTCATCTTTAACTGCCAGTGAAATAGCTGGAGATAGCAACTTGAAATTTGACAAAGAAATATCCTTCTTTGGAGAGAAGTTTCTTTGAATAATCAAGTGAAAATTGGTTTTGATTTGACAAACTTATGAACTAAAGTCACCTTCCACCTGCAACCTAAATTCTGCACTGTGTTTTCTTGTTAGGCTAATAAAACACAGCTGAGACCACACTTCACATGGGGTTCTGACTATATGTCAATATTGTCATATTTAGCAAGTACTCAAGAATCAGGTAGGCACAGCATTTTATTCAAATATGTAACTTTCAACATTAGCAAAATTAACACTTTTTTTGTAATTTAATTTGGTTGTCAGTATGAAAAATAACCTTCAATATTAAAGATTGTCAGACTAGAAGCCAACTGTAATTGTGTTACCAATCAATTCCATCCTCACAATTACAAGTAACTTGCCTGACTTCCCTATTGGTTCTACTGATACTACTCCTTTTCCCTGTATACTATTATATAATTGTAATAAAATCCCTCAACTCCCTTCAGGTAAGCATTATATTGCATATACTATCTTTATCTAGGGTTGTTTTTGCTTTTATCTATAGCTTTTTTTCAGTTTCTGCATACTGATGTTTTCATTTAGTACATTATCATCTTCCTAGCCATTTAGAATCTCATCATTTTCTTCAACTAATTTCCATCCCATCCCCCCCCCCCCCCCCCCAATCAGTACTTTGATTCTCATCATTATTTACTTTCTGGAACACTTTTGCTAGGATTTCTGCTTTTCCTTTGTTCAAACTTAAAACTTTATCCACTTCAATAAGACCAAGGAAAAATTGTTGTTGCTCCATATTCCATTCATTCTCCTAACTTGCTTGTAAACATCTGAAACACTGGTATCTTTATTTATTTTCCCACAATACTTTGTCCAGTCCTCTTAAGATTTCTTTGTGCTACTGCCTTACTTCTTTAATATTTCAAGTCCTCACTGTTCATTGCAATTTTAGCTTTTCTGTATGCCTTATTTCTTTTTTTAATTGCAATCTTACATTCTTCATTCCGCCAAGGAACCAGATTTTTCATTTTAGGCTATTTTATATCTTATGAACAGTAACTTTGGCTGCTATGAGGCAGCAGCTTCTTACCTCTGCCAAATACAAAGGGCTATCCCCCAGAAAGGCACTGAATGTCCAGCCAAGCTGGTCAAATTGTAATGATTTCTGACTCTCCTGTTAGCTGTAACATTCTTTACCTGTAATTGAGTGTGATTAAAAAAAGTGAGACATTATTTTCTATGTTCTAAACCATCAGAGAAACTGATTCCAACAACAGTCAAATATCCTGGAATATTAAAAACAAATTATGCTGTTACAGTAACTCCTCACTTAAAGTCATCCCAGTTCACACTGTTACATTGATGATCAATTAGGGAACATGCTCATTTAAAGTTGCACAATGCTCCCTTATAACATTGTTTGGAGGCCGCCTGCTTTGTCCACTGCTTGCAGAAAGAGCAGCCCATTGGAGCTAGCTGGTGTGGGCTTGGAGTCAGAGTGGATCGGCAGCCCCCCTATCAGCTCCCCGCTCCCTTAAGTTCTCTGTGTGGCAGCCGCCCAGCAGGCTATCAGTTGCCAGCAGTTCAGATGTCCCTCCCCCCAGTGCCATGTGCTACTCCTGCCCTCTGCCTTGGAGCTGCTCCTGGGAGCCTCCTGCTTGCTGTGCAAGGGGGGTCGGGGGAAGAGGGGTGTTAATGTCGGAGTACTCCCTTCTTCCCTACTCCTGTACCCCCATCTCTTGTACCTTATCTCCACGAGGGGTGTGGGGGGCACTACAGGGCTCAGGATTGAGGGAGCTTGCTGGCAGCAGCTGCTATCTCAACTTGCTAATCTACATAAATAGGCAATGTACTTACAGTGTGGTCAGCGTACTTAAAGGAGCAATGCGTTTGTGTCTCTCTCTCTCACACAGGGTGTGTGTCTGTCTCTCTCCACCATACTGTCTCCCCTCCCTCCATTCATGTTGCCTTGTACAGTGTGCTGATTGAGGACATCAAGAGAGAGGGTGGGGACCGGTGTTTTGCTTAAAGGGCCTGGGGCGGTAGTGGCAGAGCCCTGGGCCCTTTAAGTCATCCCCGGAGCCCCACCGCCGCTTCCCCAGGGTTCCAGGGATGGGGCTCTGGCTGCCGCTACCAGCCCGGGCCCTTTAAATCATCCTCGGAGCCTGCTGGAGCCCTGGGGAAGTGGTGGCAGGGCTCCGGGGATGATTTGAAGGGCCCAGGGCTCAGCTACCGCCCCGGGCCCTTTAAACTGCTGCCGGAGCCCCCGGCTGCCACTGTTACCCTGGTGGGGGAGGCACTTATCGGTACAGGGTGGGCTGGGGCTGACTCTGACCCCCAGCCCCACCCCTTCCGCCCGAGGGCCTGCCCCTTCCGGGGAGCCAGAGCTGGCCCTAGCCCAGCCCCATACCGGTAAGTCCCTAGGCTTACTTTCACCCCTGGATGTACTTACAAAAATTTCTGCTGTTAGTTTTTGTGTCTTTTCACATTATTTTTTGACCTGCCTAATTATAATGACAGGTTTCAGAGTAGCAGCCGTGTTAGTCTGTGTCAGCAAAAAGAACAGGATTACTTGTGGCACCTTAGAAACTAACAAATTTATTTCAGCATAAGCTTTCGTGGATTAGAACCCACTTCATCAGACGCATGGAATAGAATATACAGTAAGCAGATATTTATACATTCAGAGAAACATGAAAAGGTGGAAGTGCCTATACCAACTTTAAGAGGCTAATTCATTAAGAGGAACTATATCAGCAGGGGATAAAAAAATTTTTTGAAGTGATAATCAAGATGGCCCATTGTGGACAGTTGACACAAAGGTGTGAGTGAGGATAGTTAATTTAAGGGAAATAGATTCAATTAACATAATGGCCAAGCCATTCCCAGTCTCTGTTCAAACCTGAGTTGATGGTATCTAGTTTGCATATTAATTCAAGTTCAACAGCTTCTCGATGAAGTCTGTTTTTGAAGTTTTTCTGTTGCAAAGTCTGTCACTGAATGATTAGAGAGGTTGAAATGTTCTCCTACTGGTTTTTGAATGTTATGATTCCTGATGTCAGATTGTAGCCCACTGCTCCTTTGGGAAAGTCATTTTGAAAAAAATATTAGTGGAAAAGCTTAACTCTCTAGAAGGGTACATGCTAAAAACCTCTTGAAACAAAGAGATTGAAATGTACATGTGCAGCAAGCATAGGCACAAAGGTTTCCAGTCACAGTAGCTGGGTGTCTTAAGGGGATATGCAGACGTCATTGAATCTAAACTACACCCAGGCACTGTGAGTTTGAACCTTACCCTTGGTAGAAATCTGAGAATGAGCTGTATGTAGGCAGTTGCCTCTGTTAAGGGCTTTTATGCTTTTCGAAAATGTGCCCTGCTAATTTGTACCGCTAATTTAGAAGGGGCTGACTGTAACTATTTTCTGCAGGATAATAAATTACACATGCTTTGTGCTGATATGTGAAAATGATTGCTGGGCATGTTGCTACTTTTCCGCCTGGGGATTATTATAGCAGAGCACCAGCATTGTTTAATCAATTCATATTGAAGATGAAAGACAATTAGGATACTATAATCATGTTTCCTGAACAGTGGAACTGAGTGTATTTAAAGGTCCAGAGTTCCTGAGATACATTCCCCTAACATGAGGTGCTCATAACCAGAGGCAGAGTTTTTGTGGAGCCCTAGGCCAGAGTAAATGGGGGCACTTCCCATTCCTTCCACCCACAGTCCCCCCTGTACCTGGCGCTCCTGCCAGGGAGCGGGGTTGAGGGCTTGCTTTGCCCCCGTGCCTGGCGCTCCTGCTGGGGAGCAGGGTTGGGGCGAGGTTGCGCTAATTTTTCTGCCCCCCAATTGGTGGGGCCCCTGGGCATGGGTCCCATTGGCCCAGTGGCTAATCTGCCATTGCTCATAACTATTTTAGGTTCTTATAACTTTTTTGGTGGGCAGAGCTAGGGAATATGGGAGGTCAGAGCACTGATGAGCAAAGCAAATGTGTGTATATGTATGCGTGTAGTGCTGGGGGTTTGTGGAACCAGGAAATATAAAAAAAATATAAAACCAGAAAATATAAAGTTAAGATACATGCCACCCCTCCAATGCAACCATATATCTGCCCTCTTTGAATGATGCCCCAGCACACTAATAACACACATACTAGCACTCTATCCTTACAGATGCTATAGAACACTTTGGAAACAGAGCACATGAGCACTGTAGGATAACGCCTAACACCTTTTTGCTAAGAAAAACTCAAGTTTAAGTCCAATGTAGCAACCAGGAGCTACCTACACCATCTGAAACATTCCCTTCACTTAACTTCCAATAAGCCCTAGTGACTGCTGTCATGTATGTCACCAGACTGCTGATAATCCTCATGGCAAGAAGAAACCCTTGTGCACCACTGCCAACACATTCAAGCGAGTTCAACAGCAATCAGTCAGAACTATGCAGTACAAACGTTCAAATTAACACCAAGTTGATGGAGCCCATGTTAAAATGAAATACTGCGTAGTTGGATTCTTTTTATTTATCTTCTTATCTTTAAGACGTTAGGGTTTATAGGGGAGAGGTGACACACACGTGGGGAGAGGTAATACACACACAAATAGCCCTCACTCACATGGGGGTGTGTGTGTGTGACTGACTAACTCGACCCTCCCTGCCTGGTGCTTTCCACCCTCCATGCCTGGCTGGGCCCCAGGATGGACCCGCCTCTCCTGGTAACTGGCGCTGCATCTTCCTGGGTCAACACGTGAGTGTGGGGGGCATGTGGAGTCACATGCCCCCCCCCCCATGATTTCTGCCAGGGTTCACACCAGAATGTGGCCAGCAGCCGCCTTTCAGCACTGTGCTTGAGGAAAGGGAGAGGAGGTGCTTCCAGCGGCCGGGGCGGGGGAATGACCTGGCCCATGTCTTTGTAGAGCTCATCCCTTCCTCCACCTTCCCTGTGGCTGGAAGCAGCCTGTCCCTTCCTGCCTGCATAGTGTCGAAAGGCAGCTAACACCGCCAGGCTGCCTACAACTTGGGCGGGAAGAGGTTAAGCCCTAAGGGTGCATTGTGCACCAGGGCCCAAGGAACCTGACTGCAGAGGCTTGGGGAGGTTCAGGGTGGGAACAGGCTGGAAATCGCTTCTGGCATGTCTGGCTCAACAAGACAGGGTTCTGGAAGCCCAAACTGGTAGAGAAAACGGGCTCAGAGGTAGTCTCAGCACATCAGGTGCCGTGACAGTCCCAAGGGGGCTCTGTGACTGAACCTGTCACAGGGACAGGACCCAGGGTAGTGGAGCGGGGGCACTCCTGGGGGATTGCTGTGGAGCCTGTAGGTTCAAGGCGAGAACAGGCTGGAAATCGCTTCTCCCCCCTGCCTCCAGAGCTTAGCTGAGAGGGGGAAGAGGCTTCCTGTGGGGCTTTGGCACACACAGGGCTTGGCTCCTCCTGGTCAGAGACATGGGCTGGAGGGTCTTGGGCTTTCCTGGGCTGCCAGCCCAGCCAGAGGCAGTGGGGGAAGGAAGGAGCTTGCTGGCCAGGCTGCTGGTGAGCTGAGCACTGCGACCAGGGGCTGGTTCTCACAGCGCTGGGAGAGGGACATGCTCCACCGCGGGGGGAGTAAAGGGGGGAAAGGATATGGAGGAGCTGGGAGGCAAAGGGGCAAAGCAGGTAGAGGACAGTGAGAGGGGGAACACTTAAAGGCCGCGGCCTGGCGCCTGCCTGCACTCACCGGCGGCCGCAGCTCGTAACCAGCACCGGCTGGAAATGGAATGGGGGGCGGGGGGGGGTTTGAGGTGGGGCGAGGCCCTTCTGGCCAAGAGCCAGCATGCAGCGGGAGCTGTGCTGGCAGTCTGGCAGGGGAGTGGCCTGGCCCTGCATGCTGCAGCTTCACCCTACCACCCGCCTTGCACACCCACCCCCATCGCCAGCCACTGGACCCCCCCACTCACTGCTGGTGGGTGGGTGGCTGGTGAGCAGGGATCTGGCCAGCAGCAGGACCCGCCGGTACTGATGCAGGGGAGGCAGAAAATATGGGACAATTTGCCTGTTTCTAAGAAAAAGTTAGGACACCTGCAGGAGGGCTTAAATATGGGACTGCCCTTTAAAAACAGGACATCTGGTCACCCTAACTATATATACATACAATAGATTTCCACAGGGTTCTGCATCTCCGTTCATAATTTTTAGGGGTCTGCAAATTAAAAAAGGTTGAGAATCACTGGACTTGATGACCCTTGTGCTCCCTTCTAATCCTATTGTTCTATGATTCTACAGCAACAGCTCTGCCAAGCTGCTTCAACTAATCCCTCCACCATTCAATACAACTACACAAAACTCTGTGAAGGCAGTTGGAGTACATGCAGATAGGTATTGGAATTCAAATCTGTGGCGCCCACCACAGCCAATGGCACATTCTCTTAGAACTTCCTCATCTCTATTTATTAAGGCACCCCACTTTGGACTCTTCCCAGTAGCGATTGGAAGCTGCATTGGGTGTGTGTGTGGGGGTATACCTTATCTTTCTATTTCTCTCCATATGCTGGTAGCCACCAGGCATCACTGGGCAACTTTAACTCTAAATGTTAAGGAAGTTTTATGGAATTTAATGTAGGTTGTCTAACACTTTTCATTATACAAAAGAGTCTTCTGACCTTTTGTGGAAAAGCTGTAACACCTCTATTGTTTGCAGCAGATCTTTGAAATTTAGTAGGTGGTAACCCCTTGGGTTAGAGAAATTCCTTTCTTTATCCCATGACATTCCCTTCAGGTTTTGCCCTGGTAATGTCTATTTGAGAAATTTGCAACAGTTTAATTTAAATCTGTTGAAAAGCAATAAAGCAATAAAGCATAACTATACTTATAAGATGTGAATGTAAATGGCTGATGTTACACCAGTTTGATTCCCTATGTGAACACTCTAATTCCAGAATAAGGGCAAGTCTACATTTAAAATACTGACTAGGCGCAGCTGCATCGATGCAGTTGCCCCACTGTAGCGCTTAAGTGAAGATGCTCCTATGCCAACGGGAGAGCTTCTCCCACTGGCGAAGTTAATCAACCTCCACGAGAGGCAGTAGCTACCTTGACAGGAGTAGTTTTCCCAATAACATAGCATTGTCTACACTGGGGGTTAGGTTCGTATGTCTACACTGTGCGGTTGTTGACAAAACTTTTGTCTTTCACGGGTACTTAAAAAAGCCCCCCCCCGCCCCCCGAAAGACAAAAGTTTTGCCGATGCAAGTGGCAGTGTGAACGCGGCTTTGTAGGTAGGAGTGCTGACAAAGAGCGTTTACACACGCTGACTTTTAACACAGCCTTGTCACTAAAAGCTGCGTGGTGTAGACAAGCCCACAGAGGTGTGGATTTTTCACAGCCCTGAGCAACATAGTTTATCCCGACATATGTCTATAGTGTAGTCCTGGCCTTATTCCAGAATATGTGTGCAAACAGGGAGTTGTATAACTGTATCAGTTTAACTTAGGGTGACCAAATGTCCCGATTTTATAGGGACAGTCCCGATTTTGCGGTCTCTTATATAGGCTCCTATTACCCTCCACTCCCTGTTCTGATTTTTCACATTTGCTGTCTGGTCACCCTTTAACTATACCTGTATGACTGGTAAAACTTTTCTGTATAAACCTCTGTATAAACAGTCTTATTTCTGTTTAAGAGCAGCTTCTTGTTAATCAACTTAATGTAAACCAAAATCTGAGTGGCCACACAGGGCTCTGCACTGGTTTAACATCACAGCGCAGCTCCCTCCTATGGACAAGCCGTGAAGAGAAGAGCAGCCTTAGCGCCACAGCCCCGCGGAAGGGGTGCCGAGCAGAGGCACCATCCGTCTGCCCTCCACCCCATTCTGGGCACCCCCGCTCGCTGCTCCCATCGACATTCGCTTCCGCCACCACCAGCCGTAGGAAGCTCTGTCCTCCCGTCCTCTGCCCAGGAAGCAGGAAATGAGATCGGATCTGAAAGCAAGTAAGGGCAGCGGCTTCAGTAGGTGTGACTGAGCAGGCGCAGATCGCTGGCGCATGCTCAGTGGTAGCCGGGTGCGCACACTGTCGGGAGGCAGATTCGGACACTACAGCTTGGCCCGTCTGCCTCGGCAACTTGTTTCCGGTCGGCTTGGCGGCAGAGGGGCGGGGCTTGCCTTGGCGGCGGTGTCAGTTGCCCTCAAAATGGCGGATGGAGGCGGTAGAGGAGCCGGATCAGGAGCGGCGGCGGGAGCGAGTGGCGGGGTCCCCGGGCAGCCCCAGGAGCGGGCCATGGTGAGACTTCTGCCGTATGGGTCCTCCCCGGGGGCGGGCCGCCCGCCCGCGCCCGGCCCGGCGTGACCTGGCGCAGACAGGTTGGAGCCTCCAGCGATAGGAGCCCAACCCCTTGCCCGCTTGGGGGAGCAGCGGAAGCCCTGATTGCCTCCCCTCAGGAGAGGTGAGGGCCCCCATCCTCTGGGGGTTAGCGCCCCGGGCGGGGAGTCGCAGCTCAATGTGGACGCACCTACCCCCCCTTTCGCCATTGTCTACCCTGCGGTCAGTGGCTGTTTCCCGGTGTCACAGTCCCATGCGAGGGTGACACCCGTGCGCTGTGTAGTCTACACAGTCTAAGCCTGAGTTAGGTGACCATCGATTGTCTTGTAGAGATGATCTTCATTGACAGGCGGAATAAAGTTTTTATTGCGCGGACTTGAGATAAGAGATGATGGCGATTATTTTGCTTAAATGCAAGTTTCCCTGGGCTTGTATACCAGAAAGACTGCTCGATATGCTTTAAGCAGCACTCAGTGGCATGACAAGAATGGCCCTGATGCACCAGTAAAAGCAGAGTTGTAGTCGTCCTCTCTCAGCAAGATCTTGGAACAGGCCGCTACCTAATAAAGGGTGATCTCTTGTATAGGTTTGGGTCACTAGTGAAAAGTAATATTTTCATAAGGTCAGGTGTTGAACCAGTTGTTGAAAGTGATAAAATTAGATCGTCCACCTCATCATTCCAATCTGAAGGTTGTCTTGGAGAATAATCTGTTGAAAGGCTCTGTGATTTTTCCATCTTTTTAGATCTGCAGGGCTCAAGTCAGGGGAGGGGCCTATTTGTCAGAGGCAGTACACTTGATGCACCAAAGAAGTTACATTTAGGTTTAAGATGAAGGAGGACAAATATTCACTAACTTACATTCTGGGTTGCTATATGGAATTTACTCTTTGGGGCAGATACATTTAGGGGCTCTTTATTGTCACATTATTATTTGTATTAGTGTCTATATGCCGATACAACTAGATCTTATTTTCTGTCATCAGCCCCTGGAAAGCTGATGGCTTCAAATAAAAATAAAGGGAATGGTATTGAATCAAAAACTTAAACATAAAATCTTGCCTGAGAACACTAGTTTGAGAAATCTTTTAAAATCATAATAGTCTACTCTCCTATAACAGGACAATGTTAAGTGGGAGCTGCACATTTATCAGGTAACTATTTTACCTATTTATCTTGTACTTCTAAAGCAGACTTTAGAACTACCCAATAAGTCAGCAGTTCTCAACCATGGGTCTGGGGCCTTGTGGTAGGCTGCAAGCAGGTTTCAGGGGTTCTGCCAATTTAAACCTGAGAGCAGGGGTGGCATTAAACTTGTTGGGGTCCAGGGCAGAAAGTCTGAGCCCTGCTGCCCATGGTTGAAGCCTAAGCCTGAGCAACTTAGCTTTGCAGGGCCCATTGTGGTGTAGGGCCCCTGGCTTGCTACCCTCTAACCCTGGCCCTGGCTTTTAATCGGTTGGATATGCAGAAAAACAGTTGTGGTGGTACATGCGGGCTGTGGAATTTTTATATCATGTTGGGGTGTGTGTGTGTCCAAAAGAAAAAGATTCAGAACCCCTGCAATAGGGTAGTCAGTGTCCAATGCTGGGAGTCTTCTGAGCTATAGACTGGGCTCCAATGTTCCACTGGCTTCTACTTTAACTAGCAAAACAACTGTTTTGTGTGCTAAAGTAAAATTCAACCTTAGAAGAGTTTATTTTGAATGTGGGTTGGGAATTCCAGCTGCTTGATAGAATAGCAGGGAAAAGCAAAGTGTTAATGTGATTGGTAAAATGCAGTAGGATTTAACTGATTGGGGGCTGAGAGTTGAATGGTATCAAATTCACAGAATAGGATATGAAATGGAAAAATAATAGACATGGTGTCATTGGATTTAAATTCAGTATTTGGATTAATTTAAATAATAACATGCCTATTGCAAAGCCTAAATGAGAGGATTCCTTTATCATAGCATTCAGAATTTTAATTTGATACTTTGTGATCTACAGATGAAAATCATCTTATAAAAGTCTGTTTGTGTTCCATTTCCATACACAGCTGTTCAGATACCCACAAGTATGGAGAGGTGACCACCCTCTTCTTTGTGCATTATACCATCTTAGTCTCCCTAAAGGGATGTTTTTGTATCCAGACTAGTGCAATTCTCTATCTCCCAACCCTTTCCAAGGTAATGATCATTTAAATGAGGTTTGACAAAAACACCACAATTCATTCTCTTCTCTTTAGGGCAAAACTGCTCACCATACAGTAGAGATTATGTGGAAAGACATTTGTCTGTTTTTACAGAAAAAGTGTCTGAATACAACATAAGATTCCTCTCCCAAGGATTCTTATTGATGTGTAATGCCATAAGACAACACTTCTGTAAACTAAAAACCATAACCTTCTAAAGAGACACTAAAATGACTGGTAGAACAGACCAAATGCCCTAAACAAACTGTGGATTCTGCCTGAGCTCTTTTGATAAATGTTGCAAAATGAGAAATCCTAAAGTTAGTCATTTGCAATGCAGCACATTGAGTTCAGGAGGAGTAGCCAAAATCCAAATCCAGATGCTGAAAGGGGAAATACCGAATGGGGAGGGAAAGAAAGAAAATGATGTTGTAGATGCAGCATTAACAAAGGCTAGGAAATATGGGAATAAATGCCATATAATAATCCTCCCCAGAGACCCCAGCTTCTTCTGTACACTTAGCCACAGATATCTAAATACAACTTGTGCTATTTATGCTAGGTGCAAAGTTGTGTTTAAAACTGTTAAATTGGGGTAGCTAATGCATTTTTAGAATAGATAATTTTTTGTAGTTTAGATATTCTCGTGAATGATTAGAAGGCAAATAATACCTTCACTTTATGCATTTGATAGTACTGTGTGTACAGTTTCAATTTCACTGCTTCCCTGTAGAATTGGTCCATTTCCCTGTTTGGGTTTTTCCCCCAGCAACAGAGGAGAGAGAACATTTTTAAAATATAGGGAAACATTACTGTAAACTGTAGGGAAACTTAGGGAAAGTGTAGTACCTGAAACTGCTGGAATTTTTGATAAGCCGTTACCACTTTTTTTGTTGTTTGACTAGTTTTCACGTTCATGGTGCCCACTAAAACGGTAAACTGTTCTGAAGTGATCCCCTGCCTTGGCAGGGATATGGTATTGAATTACCTAATAGGTCTCTCTCTTTTCTAACTTTTATGACTCCTTACAGCTACTTCTCTGATTTTCTTCATTTGCATTTCTAAAATTCAGGAACTGGACATGCTAAGTTAGGGAATTGGAATCTCTGACAAAATACAGGGAGGCCAAGAGGATTTGTGCTCAGAAGCAGGAACAGGACTCCAGGGGCTCTGAGAGAAGAAATCAGATCAATTGAAAGTCAACATTTGTACTACTATAGTCTGCTTTGCTTTCAGATTCAGTAACTGCAACACTAGGAAGCTTACAGAATACCTGTTAAATTTAAAATATAGCATTGATCTTGTGACTGTGATTGTGTACAATGAAAATTGAAGGGAAATCTCTCCATAATTTAAACTCCACTGGTGAGAACAGTGATGGCCGTGTCATCTAACTGCAGGGTTAGACTATGCAGTGGTAAAACACTGATGGTCAATGTACATTAGACCTTTCACTACTGCCAGCACTGTTGGTGGGATATCACCTAAAGTTCTCAGTGTGGATAAGGACGTAGGTGTACTGATGTTGAGAAGATGAGGCACTTTATGGAGGCTCAGAAGGACTACATTGTAATGGCTGCTCCCAGCTGCTCAGGACCAGGTTGGGGATGAGCATGGGAATAGATAGCCTGTTCTCCTGTTCTTTAAGTGAATCCCCGTGGACACCCAGGTTGAGTGGAGAAGGAACCAGTCTGATTTGAATGCAGAGGGGCCAAAAGCCAGACCGGGGAGGGAAATGAGTAAGTAGGGACAAGTAGCCAAGGTGAGACTGGGATAGGGAGGGTGGGAGGAAGAGACATGATGATTGAGAATTGGAGACAAATCTGACAAGGAGCTTGGTTGTGATTGAGAGAACTGGGGGTGGCTAGGCAAAGAGACTGAGACAAGAAGCCAGGGCAGGGGCGGAAGTGGTGAAACTGAGATTGGATGAGGAGTCCAGGGAGGGAGCCTGGGACTAGAAACCAGTGTGGGATGGAGAGACACATTGGATGAGGACTCGGGAGCCAGGGATTGAACAACGAGATTGGGAACGAGGTTTTGAGGTGCGAGGAAGAGACTGAGACTGGCTGGGCAAGGAGATTGGATCTGGGTGTGGGGAGAGACTGCGAGTTGGGGAGATTGGGAAAAGGGACAGTGAGCTCAGAGCAGGAGACAAGTACTAGCTGGGGAAAGAGACTGACAAGAAGCTTGAGGAATGGAAACTGGGAGCGGGTATGTAAGGAGAATGGGACTGGGAGAAGGAGCCATGGATGGGATAGAGATATGACTTGGATGAGGACAAAGTTGAAGGGGAGAGGGGCAGAAAGTATCAAGTTTGGGGAAAATAGACAAGTCTGTGCCCATCACAGCACATTTCCTTTCAAAGCATGAAATGGAGCCCAAGATTCCAGAGTCTCAACAATCCACTGCTGTCAGCACATATCTGTGAAATCCACTGGCAAAGTGTGGCACTTCCCCCTCTAATGCTGGTCTACCGAGAGATTGACAACCTACTGCTGCTACCAGTTATTCTCTTAACTCAAGTGGTAGAAGTCTGTGTGGTAAATCTAAATGTTCCAACCCTGTTTATGAACCATGAAGGTGTCAATTTGGTGCCCCATGATTTTTCTGATTTTTGTTTTTTTCAGTTGCTGGGAATAATTAAGAAAGGGATAGATAATAGGACAGAAAATATTATGTTGCTTCTATATATCCATGGTATGTCCACATCTTGAATACTGTGTGCAGATGTGGTCCCCCCATCTCAAAAAAGATATATTGGAATTGGAAAAGGTTCAGAAAAGGGCAACAAAAATGATTAGGGATATGGAACAGCTTCCGTATGAGGAGAGATTAATAAGACTGGGACTTTACAGCTTGGAAAAGAGATGGCTAAGGGGAGATACGATTGAGATCTATAAAACCATGACGAGTGGATAAAGTAGATATGAGAAGTACACTTGCTTAACACAAGAACTAGGGGTCACCAAATGAAATTAATAGGCAGCAGGTTTAAAACAAATAAAAGGAAGTCTTTCTTCACACAACACACAGTCAACCTGTGGAACTCCTTGCCAGAGAATAGTGTGAAGGCCAAGACCATAACAGGGTTAAAAAAAGAACTAGATAAATTCATGGAGGATAGGTCCATCAATGGCTATTAGGTTTTATCTTTAAGTTAAAAGTGAAGGTTTTTTTGTCTTTCATGTGATGGATTTTCTTTCGTTGAGTCCGCTAACAAGTTAAGCAGTCTATTCCTTCTATGTCAGACTCCCACCCTTTCCAAAATCCAGTGGACTTGTACTTTGCTTGCTGGCCTAGAGAAAATTTTATTGAGGGAGGATCATTTGTGAAAATAACTTGTATTTATGGGAAAAATGCATGTAGCTGCCTTCTGACAGATGTATTTTTTGGCTTATGTTCACTAGAAATGCCTCCCACTTTAAAAAGAAATTAGAGTGGCAATACTATGAAAGAAGGCATGATGTTCAGAATTGAAGAAAAGAAATCGAGCAGTTGGAGAGCACCTGTAGGAGTCTAAAGAGCTAGAATTGGAGCAAATAGCAGAGATGTATCTTGGGGCAAAATATTAAAAGCCTCAAAGGTTCTAAAACGAAATATAAATTACTTTCTGTTGTTAATTTATCCTGTAAATGTAGATGTGCATTTTTCCTGGTGCACAGAACTTCAGATTGTTGAAATGGAAAATGACCCTGGTTTTGTAGTAATCATTTTCTCCTTAGATATCCTAATTTCCTTAATTTTATTTCTCCACTAACGTATTACCCCAACTCTAAATTTCTTGCAGTGGTGGGATGAGAGAGTTGACTTTCAGGCTGCCTTTTTACAACAACTGGCAAAGTATGTGCCAAACATCTACGCTGTTGAAATGGACCCCTTGCTCGAGAAGCAGGAAGAAATGGCCCAGATAACAATATTTGACCCTCTGGAGTGGTACTTGTTTGGGGAAGACCCGGATGTCTGCCTAGAGAAACTGCAGCAGTGCGGAGCTTCTCAACTCTGTGGGAAGGTGTTCAAAGGTGGGGAGACTACATATTCTTGCAGGTAAGGCACTAGTCATCATGAATATTTCCTGTGAGGTAACTCAGCAATAATAGACTTTATAAAATTATTTTTGCTGCCAGATGTATCCCGCTAGGATCCTTTGGTAAGTGGCTATGATAATTGCTTTGCCATCACAATCAACTTTAAATTGAGCACAAATTATGTTACATGTGAAAAGCAAAAATTGAAGTTATTTCTCTGTGTGGTACTGGCTTGTTTGCAACTCATATAGTTTCTTGACTTTAAATTGTCACTAGGTATATAGAAGACTGTCTCCAAAGCACAAGAAGTCTTTCAACTGCAGCATGGTTTGATTTACAGTCCTCTTATCCTGTCTTCTTCTTTTGTCATACTCCCACAATGCAGTAGTCTGGGGAGATCCCCATCCCTCTTCTTTTTATTTTTTTATTTTTTTTTAATTTTTTAAAGGCACTATGCAAGCTGCAAAGCTTGAAATAATTGTAAAATTTAGCTATATTTGTTGATTTAAAAAAAAAAAGAAGATATGTTTAATTTAGACTAATTAGGTATGTGGGATGAATCAAATTTAAGATAGAAAAGGGTTAGATATACTAGTTAATAGTAATTTCCATTCAGTGACTATTTGATTATATGAGCCAACTATTATAGGTGGGGCTGGAAGCACTGCCTATTATAAGGTTTCCTGACATTTCCCTGAACGTTTCATCTGCACTGAGCATGCTCCATCCATCACCTCACCACTCCTACATGTGACCAGACCATCCCAACAGAGCAACTGAATGTACCCCATCCTGGGACAGGGCAGGACTTTCCCTGCAGTTGTAGCTCTGGGCTGCTGCAGGTCAGGCTGGAGACTGTAATTGAGAGCAGGGAGTCTCTCTACACTGTGATCTCAATAACTGCCCTGCTGGGCCCAGACAGAGTGGAAACGGAAGCTCCCTTTTTCAAATGCAGAGGGGACAAGAGCTGGACAAAGGTGGGGGTCAGGGAATGTAGATTGGGACAGGGAGCCTAGAACTAGAGAATGGTGGCTAGGGCTGGGATTGGAAGCAGAGGGGAATTGGGGCAGGTAGAGGCTGGGAATGGGAGATTGTGGTGAAGGGGACTGCTAGCCATTGGAGGAGGGACAGAAATTGTATGAGGAACCAGGAGGGAGGGAATTGAGGCTTGCTGTGGTGGGGAGGGACTGTGAGTGTTCATGAGAGACTGCAAGAGGGAGTCCAGAGGTTTGAGGTTACCATTTGCTGGGCAAAGGGACTGGTACTGGGGTGAGAAGCCTGTGGAGTGGAGACTGGAACTGCCTAGGTGAGGAGAATGGGACTGGGCTCAAGAGCTAGGGGAAGGGACAGACAGGACTGGATAGGGTTAGGTTGGAGGGTACAGGGCAGAAAGGATCATGCTTTGGGGTAAAGGGCAGAAAAGTCGGTGGTCACTAGAGAACTCTCCCATTCAGAGCCTGGAATGGATCTCAGGATTCCAGAGTTTCTCCATTCCTCTGCTGTTAGCAAGTATCTGTGAACCCAGTGGCAAATTGTGTCCCCTCTCGTGCCAATGCTGGTCCACATAGAGGATGACAATCTACTGTTGGTATCCATTACTCCTTTGGCTTAAGTAGTAGACGTCTGTATGGTGGATTTAAAGATTCCAACCCTACTGATGACCCATATGGTGTCATTGTAATGCCAGATGAGGGAATGCCAGGTTTTTTTTTTTTTTTTCCCCAATTTGCTTGTTTAAAAACCTAGGAAATTACACACACAAGGCTATGTTAAAAGAAAGTTGCAAAGTCCAGCACTCAAATATTAGGAAATGCCAGAATGAAAATTCTGTGCAGCCTTATTTCCATTCCCCTGTGGGTATGCATTATGATATCATTTGTTACATGATCACATACTATTTTCTCCACTGGACCCCTTCGCTATTCAGTAAATGGGAAGTACAGTTGCATATCTTCCTTATTCAGTATGCAGGGTGAACATTTATTCTGTCATTTGTTTTACCCTCATTGTTTTAATGTGTGGCCCTAGGCCATGTTTACTGCACATTATTAAAATCCTGCTCTGAAGAGACCATTATTAATTTCCTCATGGGTTTTTTCTGTGATGGTCATCAGTATAGTATCTGAGAGCTTCACAAACATTAATTTATTTTCACAACACCCTTGTGAGGTAAGGGTATGATATGTCCATCCTATGGATAAGGAGCTGAGGCACAGAGATATTAAGGTCAAAAGTATCCACTAAGCTTGAGTGCCCAATTTGAGGCACCATGACCTGACTTTTCGGTGTACTTAGCAATATGAAGCACTTCATATGTTCAAAACATATCTCCCATTGACTTCAGTAGCACCAGTGAGTGCTCAGCATTTCTGTAAATTAGACCCAGGGTCTCAACTCAAGCACCCAGAAAGTGAGGAACATACCATTAATGTGAAGAGTTTGTTTTAAGTGACTTTCCCAGCAGTAGAAACTCCATGGCACTGGTAGAATCTAGTTCTCCAGGGGAGCGTTTATTTGCTTTAACCATGAGACCATATTTTCTCTTCCTGCAATCCCCTGCCTCATTCACTACACACCTTCCAAGTTCTGCATAAATGAGGCAGGGTCCTACAGATGACAGCCTTCTCTACACAACAACAGTTCGTTCCCAGAACAGGTCTATCCACTGCACTGAATGAGGCAGAGGTCCTAAGGAAAAAATAGTATGAGCTCATGTAATTTAAGACTGTATCATAATGTATACACACTAGGGGGCTGAATTCAAGCTGAACTGGAAACATTAATTTTGGCATTTCCTAACTTGAGAGCTTGACTTTGGAACATTAAAAACTACGTTAAAAGAACATATTATGTGTAATTGTATTATAAACCCTTTCCGTATTATAAATTGTAACTGTTTTGAAATATTTACAGCCTAACATAGATGTAACATAGCTTTTGCATCGACATCTTGCAATATTAAGATGATTACAACTCTATCCAGAAACCACATTATAGACTACCTAAGCGTAGTCTCTAACATCTTGTTCTTTTAAAATCCCTGTCCATGCTAGGCAAGGGAACACATGTATTAGCAACTATTGTTGGAAAATGGTAGTCAAGCTGGTTTTAATAGAACCCTGCTTAAGGATGTTTGAACAGTAGCATTGCTAATATGGTTCAAACCAAATGTGGCAGGGTTGAAACATTCATCCTATATCAATAGCATGAAATAGCCATGATTTGATGCCTGAAATTGAGTTTGGCACCAAAGGTTTAACTATGGCAGCAGTTCTAGTATATGAATATTTCATTTTTATTTTAGAATGGTATCAAAGTTAGTATTTTTGTTGCAGAGACTGTGCAATTGATCCAACTTGTGTACTCTGCATGGACTGCTTCCAGAATAGCATTCACAAGAACCATCGTTACAAGGTATGAAAATCTGTACTGTAAAGTTGTACATGTTGCTATAGAGAAGTTTTCTTGTGTGTAATAGCAATACGCACAGATTATGAGAAACTTCAGTTCCTACTCCCTGAATGACCAATTTGTTGAAATGAGTGCCGGAGCAAAAAAGAGCATGTCTTTCATAGATCTAATTATTGTTATCCCTTTTGACCAGAGCAGTTAGACAAAAAAAGTGCGGTCTAGTAGGTTGCTCCATTTAGGAGGAGAAATTGGTCATAGTCAGATATTTATTTGTTTGCAGTTTTTGTTTATTTACAAAGACTGTACAAAGCCCTCTGTCTCTGAACACGGAAGAAATCAAATATCAGGAAACGGCTTCTTTTGCTCTCAGAACCCAAGAACACTTTTTTTAGCCTGCATGTCTGACTCAGAAAACTCTTCCTTGGTTTCTTCCAGGATCAAACACTGTGCTTTCAGCTGCTCCTTCAGGCTGTCTCTTTGAGGGCTTGTCTCCCTGTGGGTTGATATGCACTAACATGTTTGTGCGCTAGTTGGTCCACGTAGACGCTGCTGGTGTGCACTGCAGTGCACAGTGTCGTATTGCACTTGTTAAAGTGCACTGTGGAACACCAGCAGAGTTTACATGAACTAATTAATGTGCAACATGTTGGTGCACTTTAAAAGTCACACCCGTGTAAGTGCGTTTTATCCAACCATGTAGACAAGTTTTATGTCTTTCCCAGTTTTTTGTCTGTTTTGTCTTACCTATCTAAAACAATACTCAGCAAAATCTCCTGGGTGGGTTCACATCCTCCTTTTGTTTTAGGTGAGGGTTTATCCTTACAGGTGTGAACTCATACTTCAACAAACATAACTATCAGTCTCAATGAGGTTTTGACTCAACCCATAAAGGTTTAATCCAGCTCATAACACTATAATTGCATACTGAAAAACTAGTTTGCAATTTAAGTTTCCTGAAAGTCAAGCACTGAAAAGTAAGATAATTGCAGAATTAAAATTGCAAGGACAACCTTAATGTCACTCCCTTATGTGTTTGCATTGTGATAGCTTTGCCCAAAATCATATACAGAAGACACCTGCAACTAGATACCCACAGGCCAGCCGACTCGGGCTTGTGGGCTCCAGCTAGAGCCCGGAAGTCTACACAGCAATGAAACAGCCTCATAGCACACACCTGAGTTGGCTCGCACAGGCCAGCTGCAGGTGTTTAGTTTCTGTGTAGACATACCCATAGTAAGTAAGTGGCAGAGCTATGCTCTCTTGTCCTGAGTCCCAGTCCAATGCTTTAAACAGAAGAGAATGTCATCTCCCTACAACTCTGTCTTACTCTGTCTATTTTGTGTGCAGAGCAAACAGTATGAGATCACACAGTTAATGACTATATGATAACTAAGGCTACGATTTGGTCATGGCAGTCATGGATTCCATGACTTTACCAGACCTCTGTGACTTCTTTGGCTTCAGCCAGGGCTGTGCGCCCCTGCCCCGTGGCGAAGGCTATACCCGGGTCCCTGCGCCCCCCTCGTGGCTCCCCAGGGCCATGCACGTTCTTTCTTCCCTCCTGTGGCCGGGGCTGCACACCTGTGGCTGGGGTTGGAGCTGGGACCGTGAGCCCCTGTCCCGCACTGTGGCCAACTCCGGAGTGGGGGCTGTGCGTGCCCCCACTGTGGCTGTAGCCGGGGCTGTGGTGGCCCCCACAGCCTTGGCGAGGGGCCTCGGCCTGTCAGTCCCCACCCCATGGGACTCCAGCTGTCATTCCTCCCACCATACCTAGCACTGCTACCTGGTTATTTTTAGTAAAGTCACAGACAGGTCATGGGCTCTTGTGAATTTTCGTTTATTGCCCGTGACCTCTCCGTGACTTTTACTAAAAACGGTGACAAAATCTTAACCTTAATGATAACACACACACAGGCTGAACTAAGGTTGTAGAGGCAATAGTAATAATCTTTGTAACTGGTAGATTATTCTAAAGAAATTAACAGACAGGTAGATTGCTTATTAGATATAGAAGCCAGATTTAAATCTCAGAAATGCAGTGCACATGTTGCACATCTCAATTCCATTACCATGGTTAGGGGTGTGCAGGAGTAGGTTTTTTGTTTTTTGTTTTTTTTTGGTTTTTTTTGTGGAGGTGTCAATTTCCATCTCCACATCTGAGACTTGAATCTGCCTTTGATTTATTAGAGTACATTAAACATGCAAAATAATAAGCAGGCAGAGGCACTTTTTCCTCTCTTCTTTAGCTCTTAGTTGAAAGAGTAGAAAATACTGGAGCTCTCTAACCTCCCTCTTGTTTTGAAATGATGTGTAACTTTTTGGGGTGTTTATGGCTTTTTGGGAATGTGCAAAAGATATCTCAAATGCTTTCATTTTAATTGGTTTTGCTGTGCTAATCAAGCAACTTTTTAGCAAATCTGAAGAGGATAATCCAGTTCATAGGACTGAGACACTTGTTATAATTTGCAATTGTTAAAATCCATAAGAGATTGTTATTTACTAAGGGAACAAGTAATCAGAGTAACAATGCTGAAATTTCAGTTAAAAAGCTCATGTTTATAGAGCTTGGTAAAGTACTATAAATAGTACTTACAAAATGACTGTTTGCAAGCTGACCTTGATAAAGAAGTTTCCAAACCCATATTTGGTAACAAAATAAACATGTACGCACAGGGACCAATGCAGTCTTTTCACCAGTCAGATCACAGCTGCAATCTACGTACTGTTTTGTCTATTTCTGCATTTGGATTTATTTAGGTTTTAAAACTGCTTTGGGCTTGAGGCAGCTGTTGTGGGTGGAGAAATTAACAAATTTTAAGTTTCAAATGCAGGAGATTGCTTTAGACCTGGATCTTCTCTTCCTGACAGGCCTTTGATGGTCTCTGAGCCAAATCCATGTGACCAGTAAGAAATTCCAACTGTTGCTCCCTTATTTGGGGAAGGATCATTTTACGTAATTTCTCAGGCTGCTCTCTTCCTGAATTGTCCTCTGCTGTCCCCTTTTCTGCCTGACGTCACTGGTGGTTGTTCCCTTTCAAGAGCCATTGCAACAGATGCTCAGTTTTGTGAATGGAGTGGGAGCATACAGGGAACACGAGCCTTTAAAGCTGATGTACCTCTGCAGCAAAGTTACACTAAAGAGCATCTAAACCACCATATATTCAACTTAATTGTAATCTTTCACAGTTTAAAAATGTACTAGGTTTTTATTGAGATTCGTTACTTTGGCTGTTGAAATTGCATCCACCCCAGAGGCTCTTTCTACCTGCATCAAATGGCCATGGCTGCCCTTTAAAGAGGCAGTGCTGACTGTGCGTGCACATGTGTATTTAGTGAGTGCATCTTCACTGATAATCAAATCAAGCATGCTAATCAAAGTGTCTTATCCTGACAGTAGGGTAGTCAGACAAGGTGGGTGAAACAATATATTTTATTGAACCAACTTCGGTTGGTGAGAGAAACAAGCTTCACGGAGCTCTTCTTCAGTAGGGTAGCCTGGCAGTTTGGGAATAGTTCAAAGAGCCTCCAAAATACTAGAGAATGGTAATGAGGCAGAAGGTGTGCTGAGAACAGCCGCATAAAGTACATTACTCTGCACTTCTGTGAAACCCTTCATCTGGTGATCTTAAAGTGCATTTACAAGTATTCTTTAAGCCAGGGGTGGGCAAACTACAGCCCGCGAGCCTGTCCTGTCCGGCCCCTGAGCTCGCCGGGGAGGCTTCCCCTGGCCCCTCCCCCATTATCCCTCCGCAGTACGCCGCCGCCGTGCGGGCAGCGCTCTGGGGGGGCAGGTCTGCGTGCTCCAGCGGGGCAGCGCAGCAGCGTGTCTAGCTCCAGCAGCTGCTCTGAGCAGCGTGGTAAGGGGGCCAGAGCCTGGGTTCGGATAAGGGGTAGGGAGTCCCAAGGGGCAGTTGGGGACAGGGAGCAGGGGGAAGATTGGATGGGGAGGAGGTTCTGGGGGGGCGGTCAGGGAATGGGGGGGTTGGATAGGCGTGGGAGTCCCAGGGGTCTGTTGGGGCGGGGGTGTGCATAAGGGTCAGGGCAGTTAGGGTGTGGGGTCCCGGGGGGTGGTGGTTAGGGGAGGGGGTGTCTCTGGAGGGGGTAGTCAGGGGACAAGGAGCGGAGGGAGGGGGTTGTATGGGTCAGGGATTCTGAGGGGGGCAGTCAGGGGACGGGAAGTGGGAGAGGGCGGATAGGGGGCAGGGCCAGGCTATTTGGTGGGGGCACAGTCTTCCCAACTCGGCCCTCCATACAATTTTGCAACCCCGATGTGGCCCTTGGGCCAAAAAGTTTGCCCACCCCTGCTTTAAGTGTTACAGTATCTCTGTGAACTATGTAAATAAAATATATGTAGCTTCCATATATTTTAGCTACATATATATGTATAGATGGATGAACTGACTCCCATAAAGGATACATTAAAAGGATAAATAGAAGCCAGGAGTTCAGTTTCTAGTCTTCTCTTCCTATCCTCTCATTAATTTAAGATGGCTTCTTTAAGGCCAAGTAACAATAGTTGGAACATGAAGATAGTGGTTGTGATGTTTCCCCAGTTTGTAAATACGTTCTAAACCTTTAAATTATGTGGGGCTTTTGTTGTTGTTGTTGTGTTTTTTTTTTTTTTTTGAAGGGGCATTTTTAATAGTAAATAACACTTTAAAAAGTATTTTGTTAAGGCCACTTATTACTTCTAATAACTATTTTATAAATACTTTTGTAACTGGGATATCAAGGCAAATATGTACAATTACTGGTCTTTCCTGCACTTCATCTGAACTTTATGCTGGACCACTAGCCAGTTCAGACTTCTCAGAAAGCATTGTGCAGAATCAAACTTGAGGCATTGCATTTAAACCCTGAACTTGGTCTTAATATCTCGCAACACTGGTTAGAGAAAATGCTACACAGCTACTTAGTATACAAATATATATAATTAGTTTGCTAGAATAAGGATTAAAAAATACTTTGAAATACTTCTAAATGACTTTTAAACAAAGCTATTAGAGAGCTTTGCTATCTGTAATCTTGTCTATAAAGACTTTCTATAGCAGTCTGTTTTTGCTACTTATGCAAAAGGTACCCCTGGAACAAATATGAGTAATAACCTGCATTACAACTGTAAAGGTTGCAGGACATTGGTATTCCCTTTTTTTTTGATGTGTGTGCGTGCGTGCATACTCTGTCTTCCGTTCAGAATCTTTTCCAGAGATGAACTTGTGATTAATTTTGGGATTTAAGGTTTAATGCTTGTCAGTGAGTTCTCAGACACTAAAACGAAAACGTAGTCAGTCCACAGTAAAAACAGTTATGCCTTTCCAGCATATAAAAGAAAACTCTAGTGCATGATATCCTTTCAGCAGCAGTTCAGTGTTATGCTGATGGATGATTCTCTTGCCTCACTTTCCCTATCTTATAGGAATTCTTGCTTGTAGCTGAAACACCACACACAAATTTATTCATCCCTTGGATTTCTGTAGTGCTCACACTCTGTAGGGTACTATCCTAAGCCACACTTAGTCAAATAAGGAATCTACTAACCCTCATCTGTTGAGTTGTGCTCCTTTGTCTCACGTTGATCTAGAATCTCAATTTAAAACAACTTAGCAGATAACTAAATGTGATTTCTATAGGCTTTAAGGATAATAAAAGCTCCTCTCCCTGTAGGCCCACACATTGGTTTTTATTAAAGGTTTCCATGGTGGCTTAAAGCTGGCATAAACACTTACCTGTAGCTAAAATGTTACAGGCTTTCAGATCTGCCCTGGCAGTAGTCACGTTCCTGGCCTATCTTCCATCCCTGAGTCAAGTTTAATGGGAACTCTCAGCTGCTGTAGATATAATATTTCTCTTATCTGTCCACAAGCCCTCAATGGCTCTACCCCAGAGTCGAAGGCATGTTGAAATATGTAGAACTGCCCTTAATGGTCACTTGTATACTGGCTTCAAGCAGCTACTGGGAGCTTTCAGAAAATACTGCAGTGTTCTGCTCTCCATTCCACCCCTTTGGTCACCTGGGGTTCAATACATAGCCCCGCTGAAGGCAGTGCAGCTCCATGCAAATGCAGGGTTCTGCCTATATGGAACAATTTGCAAGCTTAAGTCACAGCTGTGTTCCCTACTCTGCTCTCTGCACATGTGTAGACACATAGATAATTCCAGCAAATCCCACTCCTCCACCCCACTGAAATTCTCCCTTTCTTAATTAAAAATAAAATAAAATGCTGCAGTATAAAAGCATATAGGTTACACAATGACACTTCCTACAGGATAGCTATTTATCACTGTGTTGGAGGCACATAAAATGTGGATGTATTGGCTTGACAAATATACGCTTTTCTTGTGTTCTTGATTTTTATATGCATATTTGTATGTCTGAAAAACCTCTTAATTTTTCAGATGCATACTTCCACTGGAGGAGGGTTTTGTGACTGTGGGGATACAGAGGCATGGAAGACTGGACCACTTTGTACCAACCATGAGCCTGGAGCAGCAAGTACTACAAAGACGGTAAAAATAATACATAAAGAAAATCAGAGATTAATGTTATCTGTAAATCTTCAAGTTTTGTAACATGCTCCCTACATGGGAGGATGAGGACTTCATTCCCTGTAAGATTGTAATGGGGAGAGAGGAAAGAGATCTTGTCCATTCTGAGTTTGGTTTGGCTTTAAGTACCTTTTTAGGGACCCAGAGAAACCATTAATTTACCAGGAGCTTTTTGGTATCTATTAAAGAGCTAGATATGGAGAGAGTTGCTCTATCTGCATACTTTCCTCACCTGAATGAGGGAAGGTAGAGGAAGATAGGGGGAAGTCTTATCTTTACAGGATTGATTGCCTTTTGTTTGGAATATCCTTGTCTACAGCAGCCTGTTTTTATCCTTTTACCAAAGGTCTGTGCTTGGTACAATTTACCCCTCCAGATGCCATACTCTAACTAAAATTTAGCTCAACACAACAGTGCTTATATAAAGCCTAATTCACATAGCTTCTGCCTGACACTTCTCCTTTCTCCTCCAAATTTAAGAACATTAGTAGCATAGTTGGAGTAGGAAAAAAATTAAGCCTAGATATTTAAGACATCTAATTCCCAGGATCTGTAAGAACCTGACTTCAAATCGTCACATGGGTGCAGATGACGACATTTATAAAATCATCTGTAGACATTTTAGATGGCAGCCTTGACTTGGAATTCCTCTTCTAAAGCTCTTCAGGACAGTAAAAGTCTCTAGCAACTGTGGAAGCCATTGGTCATTTCAGTTCATTACTTGTTTCATTTCTGTTCCAGGTTTCCCACCACATGAACGCTGTATAATTTTGATTTCTTTTTTTATGCCACCTAGAAAGTTATGGGCTAAGTGAAACTGCTTGCTGCTTTAGGAAGTTTCCAAAGTCATGGTTCTTGACAATATCTAACTACATCACCAATATGTTATATCCACTTCTATCAAACTACATACTATTCCATGTGAATGGAACCTGGATTTGAGATCTTGGTTTTGGTAATTCTCTTTTCTCCCCATTTTCTTTCCCTTTCTCCCCATACAACATATACATTCTGAGATTTGCAAGCAGTTTAGTGTAACCGTAAAATTAATGGAAAATGCGTCCAGATACGCTAGACTACGTAGACTTGAAAATATCAGCCTCTGTGTCTAGGTCACAAATCTCTGAAGTTTCTCCATTTACATCTCTAAATGTGGATACCAATATAAGAAGCCATTCCATATATTCAAAAGATGTAGTATTCCCTCATTATTTAGGTCCCCCATATTCAATCCCTTCTTTTCACAGGGACAGGTGACAGTGAAATAGATCTGTGTCTGATGGCTGTATCCGTTTGGTTACCTAGTGATTCATGGAAGGGAGACTTACAGACATTTTGGGAGAGTATGCAAACAGACTGAAAGGATGAGATACCAGGGATTGCTTGGATTTGTCATCTATGAACCTCTTGATATGAGTCAGAAGCAATGTTACAATCCTTTTACTTTTGTAACCTAAGTTTCCTAACCCATTTAATGAAGCTTTTCGCAGCCTGTGCTTAGATAAGAGAAGTTTACATGTTTTTCTGTATCTTATTTTCTTAACTAGTATCTTTAAAAATGCACCTATATCATGTTTGATTTAGTGGATAAAACTGCTGTTGGACTATTTCTGAGAAATCTTGCGGGTAGTGATAGCAAGGAATTGAAAAGTGGTGTGTTTCACTTTCCCCAGTGTCACAAAGAGGCTTCAATGGGGCTGTGCTCTTGTACAAAAGATAATATCTTTTTGGTTGTGCAGTTCTCATTCATTCTCCTCCGCTTCATTAGTCTTGCTCCCTGTAGTGTAAAGTGAATATACCAGAGTGTATTCTGGGCAATATATTTACCATTATGCCTTAGGTCAATATACCTTTCTAATGAGACACACACACACACAACTATTGTATGATTTCAGCTTTGCATTGCATATAATCAACCTCAGTACTTCTGTTGTTTCTTTAAATTATATTTATATGGCAAGGATTTTTTTCTGGAAAGGATACAATAATCAGCTGTTATATTACCAAGTCTTTTTTTTCCCATTTTTGTATATCTATATTCCATATTGATATCTTGTCCTATCTTATAGAATTCTGAATGCCAGTTAAATGAAGAACTAATGGCACAAGCAAAGAAGATGTTCCCGTCGGTATTAAAATACATTGTAGATATGACTATCTGGGAAGAAGAGAAGGAGTTGCCTCCTATGCTCATGACCAGGTGGGAGATATTGCCAATGATTTCTAAGTGTTAGAACTGCCATTCAGGTTTATTGCTACCCTATATAAACTTGCTAACACCCAGATCTCTTTAAATAGAACTATAACATTTCTGGACTATAATCTCTATAAAGGTACAACACTTCAGGGAACATTTTGCATATGTTAGTGTCAAATTAACCACAATAGAAATTGTGCAAAAATCCTCCTCCTCCTCCTCCTCCTCAATGGAAAGAGACCATTCGTTTGATTAGTGACGAGAGCAGAACGGGGTTCTAAAGTGCAAGGGGGAGAGGAGAAACAGCTGCAGAATTAGCAGATTACATAAATACCTTGTTGTACTTGGGCTGGCTTACTGTCCTAAGTAGACAGCATGGGTGAGGTAGGATGGGGGTGGAGAAGAGCTTTTTTGCTTGGTTTTCATTACACGGTACTAAAAACACTTGAGTCTTATCCATATACTAATACTAGCGCTTACACTGGTGTCAGCAGTACAGTGTAGCTGCACAGTTTCTGGAAGCACTTACAAAATTTCCTAGGCCTATAGGAGAATGACAGTTTATCATGCCCTTTAAATCTGTTGACAGTTCTCAAAACTTCACTGGACTGACTGACCTCCAGTTTGAGCTAGGTGTGACAGTGAAGACCCAATTCCTAAATTCCTGGGTGGCATCAGCGTAAAAACATTGACCTTCTAGTTATTAAGTGCAAGGAAAACTAGCATGTAAAAACTTTTTCATTTGGGATTGAAGTGTATGTAGTTCACAGATCTTAGTCTCAAATTTCCTCAAAACATGTTACTACTTTGTATCACCAAGAAGATCATGATCCCCCTCTTGTAATAAGTGGTTAGTGCATAGTTACCATGCTCTGTTCTTGTCTCGGTGAGAGGTGGAACTGCTTGCCTTTTTTCAGAACCTGAAGTTGATGAACTCAGTTTTCCTCTGGAATTTATTTGGTTATATTTGCCACTTTCTCCCAGGAGTTTGCAAGTGATTTGTTGCCAATATCTGGATAGGAGATTATTTATTTTCATTTTCTCTTTGCTCGTCTAATGAAATACTGGCTTCTCCCGAGTAGAGAGAAGACAGACCACTACTACTGTGTCCTTTTCAACGATGAACATCATTCTTATGACCATGTCATCTACAGTCTACAGAGAGCGCTTGGTTGTGAGCTTGGGGAAGCCCAGTTGCACACTACTGCCATAGATAAAGAGGTCAGTGCGCTCTGTGTGAAATAGAAATTCTCTTTTTATGGCTTATATGCTGCTTTTGTATAGTCTTTCTCCCATTTTCTGATCATAGTAACTGTTGCTGTGATGTTGGAGCTTGGAAAGAGACAGTGACAGATAATGCAACCTAATTGTTAATTGGTAGTTGCATGGAATATGAATACTATTAAAGAAGGTGATCTGGTTTTCATATCATGCTTATTTGTTCAAGACACAAACCAGGGTCCAGAGGAGGGGAGAAGCCACTGATTTCTTACCTGAGGTTGATCTACTTTCATCTATTGTCTAACACAGCCAAATTTCTCTAACTTTGTTATAAAGGATGGTTTTATCTTATCTGATTTGCACTTCTTGGGTGAGAAAATGACTACACATTTCAGACATACCACTAAAATAAAAATATATTGGTTTGCATATTCAATAGTATTTGGTCAAAATAGTAGGTTACATTGTGCAAACACTTATAACTTTTCTGGTTCAGCTTCTGTCCTCTAGTAATCTTTAAAGTTGTGATGCAAGTTATTAAAACCAGGGAAATTCCATGGTGAAGCTGATGCTGACACTTCCACTTTTTGTTTCTCAGAACAACATTAAACATCCCTAATCTGTTCAAAAATTACTTGTGGGGGCTTCTGTACGCGTCACAAAATTATGAAGTGTGCACATGTATGTATAAAATCTTTGCATGCACACACACACACACACACACACACACACACACACACACACACACACCCCCTTATTAAAATTGGAAGAATTTTTAAAAACTTGCTTTTGACCATTAGTGCTGTTTACTTTCAATATTTGTCTTGGTTTGGACTATGAAAAAATTAGTTTATTTTTATCTAGTCTCACTTTCAGCGTCTCATGTAGCACAATGCTACTTTGCTTGGGCTGCATACACTACAGAAGACTGTTTTCCAAAAATGGTTGCATGGTAAATTTTTTTTTTTTTTTTTTTTTTTTTTAAAGGTAATATTTGTTTTTTTTAGGGTATATACATGGCTATTTCTAATGATAAGACCTAAATTTTAGGTCTAACTTCACTTGAGTATGCTTTTACAATGCAGTGGAAATTGTGGTGTTTACTACACAAAATGTACCAGGGAATACCACTTTGCTTTAATAGCAGTATGTTTACAGCAAGTTACTGCTTTCTCTTCATCTCTTAAATTCTGCAATGTGGAAGGGCCACGTTAAAGGCCATACTTGTAACTTCTTTTCTTTGGGATTTGGGACCAGATAGTTCTTGTCAGTGTTGTTCCAGACTCCATTAAGCATGCTGCTGCATGTTGCTCTGAACATTCCTATCTGATCTTCAGAACTAAGAAATCACTTGGTCGGCAAAGGGTCTGGGTTGAAAGAAAAGAGTTCAGAGTGAGTTAATTCTGCTAGGATGAAAACTGACACTTCTTCTGGATGGGAGTATTTTGCAGAAGTCCAATTCTTCCATTTTGTTGCACCCATTTGTTCCTCGTACATGATAATGCGAATTAATTGTTTGTGTTTAACGTGATGTTTTAATTTAATTCAAATTGGTAAGGTTGTCCAGAGACTGACTGTACCAAGTGGATTACTATCTCAGAATTCCTAGATCACTATACTAAATGGACTGTAGGCACCACACAAGAGATAGGACAAAGGGTCTGCTTTTTAGCCCAAGTTTATGCTATTTTAACATTCTTTTACTGAGAAGTTATAAGGTAATAAAGCAGTGAAAAAGCTCACACTTGAATCATGTATTCTTGTATTAAACCCTAACAAAGGCTTCATTTTTAGGTCAAGTTACCATCAATTGAATTCTGAGATGTTTTTATTACCCTTTTTCCTACATCATGAGCTAACAGCCCTTTCTAACTATATGAATGTTATTTTGTTACCTTCAAGAGGAATATATGGTTGTAAGGGCAGAAATAAACAAATGCCTCTTAGGCTACATCCACACTACCCGCCCGATTCAGCGGGTAGCGATCGATGTTCTGGGATCGATTTATCACGTCTCATCTAGAGACGATAAGTCGATCTCAGAAGTGCTCCCCGTCGACACCGGAACTCCAGCTCCGCGCGAGGAGTAAGCGGAGTCGACGGGGGAGCCTGCCTGCTGCCGTGTGGACCGCGGTAAGTACTTTTAAAAATTGATCTAAGATATTCAACTTACGCAACTTATTCACGTAGCTGATCTTAGATCGACACCCCCCCCCCCCCCCCCCGCCCCCAGTGTGGACCAGGCCTCAGTGTCCCCACACATGCCAGACTTTTCCTTCTCCTGCTCTCTTCATTTAAATTTCTGTTTAACACCTTCAGTAAGCCTGCATTAAACTAAAACACTAAAATCAGAAATGAGATGTGACACACCAAAAGGTCTCAAAATATAATTAATATCAAAATAAAGGTTTCAATTAATCTCCTAGTAAGTGACACAGAAATCTACACAAACTATGCTACAATTCAGTTTCTCTGTGTCAATGCAGGCAATGCCTCCTACTAAAAGGATCAAGATTCCACATCATGAAGCTATAGCTGGCAAAGTGACACCATAAACCTGAGTGTGTCTAAATACACATCTGAAATTGCTTTTGGAATTTTTATTACCTTTTGAGCAAACTAGACATAGTGGTTCCAATACAACCATTAATGCACCTCTTAGCAATGTACAAAGGAATAAATTAAGTAATCCCCTCACAAAATACCCCAATTCATAAGATTAAGAAAAGTAAACAATTGGTGTTTTAGCCATTTGGAGAACAATGGAATTTTAAGGCCAAATTTAATGACATTTCTGTTAAAGCTGGAGGTGTTCAAACAAAGACTTTTTGTAATAAAGTAGGTATTTCTGGGGATATATAGTTGGATAAATTCATATACATACGAGAAGATATTTTTACTAACAGATTTTGGTGTCTACAATCATAGTGTATGCTTATATTAGTAAATCTAGAAATATATAAAGATTAAGTGTAGCAATTGTAAAGTTGTATTAGAAGATATTATTAGAACTAGGACTCTTGTTGTGCTGCTATTGTTTTGATGTATCTAAAACAATGCTTAAAATAGCTAGAATATTGTAGCCATTTGGAATTCAAATATTGATTTTTATAAGAAGTCTAGAAGTTGTTTAAAATAAAAATTGGGGAAAATTCTTTCTACTTTTAAGAGGAGAGAAACTCAACTTTTAATCCAAGGAAAGTGTAAGAATAAAGAAGAATAAAGCTTCCAGAAAATAATTACCAAGTTACAACAAAATATGAGAGAAATTTTATTTTGTTTAAATGTTTCAGGGATAGAGGTCTACTTGAGCCTAATTAGTAAACCAGACCCGAACCCATCTGACCTGACTTGAGCCTGAGAAGTTCCGGTTGTTTTCCAACCCAACTCTTCCTGAATCCAGCACTTGTAGTCCGGTTCCATCAGGTTCTGGTCTTGTAGCAGGGCTCTATTCCAGAAGTCACAACAGAAATTGAGCCAAAAGACAGTTCAGTTAGTGTATGCTGTAATTAAACAATGCTAAAGATAAAATTAGGGAATTTGAAAGAGAGGCTGGAAACCCTTGGAAAGGTGGACTTTTCTGAAGCTTGGATGCCATCTGCTGGATGGGAGGAAACCTGTGATGTCACTTGGATATGTTAGGTCTTACTGCTTGCAACCAGATCTGCATACATCCCAAAATCTTGGACTGCCCATTGGAAAGATGTCTGAAGCAATAAACTGCTCCCTTTTTGGAATTGGGCCACTCCCCCAAACAACTGAATGAAGAGAATTCATAAGTGTTGCAAAATCTCAGTTTGTTGTTCTCTCTCCCGCTTAAGAGATCATTCTCTTCACCTCAGAGATTGTGTTCATTGCAAGTCCTGAGGTTTTGAATGCTGAGATGTTCAGATTCTGATCCAAAAAAAGAGCCCCCCCTATTCATGTAAGCAGTGTTCAATGACTTTGCTCTCCAAAGAGAGAGTTTTAGTTAAAAGAGAGTCCTTTTTCCTGAGAAGAACCTGGGTTTTGGAACTTTAAAGGTCCAAAGTCCCAAATATAAGCAGCCTTAAGGAAGAAAGCTGTCCTGAAGATATCAAGAAGACATAGTCACCACTCCAGAAGGCTCCCCGGATAACAAAAAGCATAGAAAGATTTAAGAGTAAGTATTTACTGCTAAGATTTCATAGGGAATTTCTGGGCTTCGAAGGAAGCCAGAAATTGGCCTTGGAGAGCAAAAATACTGCCTTTCTAGAATCCTGTACTACTTCTTCAAGAGGTGTCCCTGTGGGTGCTCCACTGTAGGTGTCGGTGCGTCATTGTTCAGTGTTTTTTACAGCAGTACCCGTATCGGCCGCACATGTGCAGAGCCTGCCTCATATACCAGTGTTGTGTTGTCTTAATAGTGCGCATGCATGGCCAAACTCCTCAGTTCCTTCTCTACCATCCCCAGCCGGAGTTGGACCTACAGCAGACTCATTAAATTTTTTTCTCTTTTTTCCCTTAGTTTAGCACTCTGATTACTAGATAAGTTCATCCCTTTTTTTAAAAAAAAATTGTTCCCGCTTGTTCCTCTCAGCCTCCAGCTGACGCTAATATGCCTGGCTCCCCAACATTTAAGTGGTGCACTATGTGCAGGGACGCCATCCCTATCTCGGATGATCACTCCCAGTGTATGAAATGCCTGGAGGAGTCCTACATTCCTTAAAAATGTGCCCATTGTTCCAAATTAAAATCCAGGGCACGTAAAGGCAGAGAACTCCGCCTGAAAATGATTCTTATGCAGAAGTCACTTGGACCTGCTTCTGACCCAGGTACAGGCTCCTCTGTGAACTGCAGCCCTCCTGCCTCCAAAAAGGACAAAAAAAGAAAATGCTTGCCTCCCTCACCCAGAAGGGAACCCCATTGCAAGCAAAAAGGTCGCTGAGCAGGTCTATTTCTTCTATGCAGACCTTCCCCCGGCTCAGCACCTTTTGATGTGCCGGTTCCCCCGGCATCGCGCTAATCCCGCTTGTGGCTGCGGCGACAGCACAAGCTCCCGGTGCCAAGGCTTCAGGCTTCCAGTTGCCTGCCTCTCTTATGGCACTGTCTGGCACCACAATGGACGCGGTGCCAGCACAGATCACCTTGCTGAAACAGAAGTGGGCTGCGCTCTACCTCCCTGGCATCTCCGACCTCAGCGCATGCTTTGAGCGCTACGGTGCAGAGAATGTCGGTGCCGAACGACCCTCCAGCGCCACAGGCTCTCCGGCACCGGAGTTCATTCATTCACTTGACCTACAGGTGTCTCCTAATCTAGAGTCACCTCTACTTGACACCTATTTTTCTCCAGACATTCGCATGCGGTCTGGACAGTTGTCTCCAGCTGTATCTCACTTTTCTAGTGATGAGGAAGCCATAGTGCAGGGAGACTTTTCACCATACCAGTTCTCCCAGTCACAGACCCAAATCAGCACTGGTCACAGAAAATCTAGGTCTTCGTTCATCAAAGACCTCCCTCCCTGGTATACAAACCCGTGGATGGCACCACTTATACCCTTCCCCAGTCAGTGGCAATACTGGGTTCCATGGGCACCATATAAGCGATTCCACTGTGATCGACAAGATGCCAAAAATAGGAGCAATGCCACCTCACCACCACCAGTGCATACGGCTACGAATGAGATACAACAATGCTTCCCCAACCCTTGTGGGGCCCGTATCCACACAGGGTGAGGCTATACTGCCTCCCCCACCAACACTGTTGGATGATTTCTTAAAATTTCAAGACTTCTTCAAAAGAGTCACCAACAAGTTGAGGATTAATCTGGAGGAAGTTTCTGAAAACCAACATGAGTTGACTGACATCCTGCAACCTTCCTCCACGTCCAAGATTGCCTTACCTATAAATTCAGCCATTATGGATCCTGTCAAAACCATATGGCAGACACCGGCTACTAGCACACCTACCTGTAAGTGAGCTGACTGGAAATATTTTATTCCTTCCAAAGGATCTGAGTTCCTTTTTACTCACCCAGTGCCAAACTCATTGGTAGTAGAGGCAGCTAACCAAAAGAACAAACACCAGTTTTCCAGATCTACCCCAACTGATAAAGACAGTAAAAGGCTGGACCTGCTTGGTCGTAAAGTGTATGCTTTGTCCACATTACAATTCTGGATATCTAATTATGTGGCCATTCTGGCAAAATATGACCACAAATTATGAGAAACTCATGGACTTTATTGATGACATTCTAGAGGGCGAAAAGCATCAGTTTAAGGCCATAGTCTCTGAGGGACAAATCATCTCCCGTACCACACTACAAGCTGCATTTGATGTTGCTAATACAGCTGCGAGGTCCACTGCTACAGCAGTCGTGATGTGTCGAGCTTCATGGCTTTCATCGTTTTTTCCTCACGAGGTTCAGAATATCATCGATCTCCCTTTTTTGATAGTGAAAAACGATTTGCCAGTAACACCAACGATGTGCTTCACTCCATGAAGAACTTGAGAGCGACATTATGGTCTTTCGATATCTAAATCCCTGCAAATAGGAGGAGGAGACAATATAGATACCAACCTTATCAACTTTCACACTACCCAACGTATACTCAACCAAGTCATAGACCATGTGAACAACAACGTCAGTGACCAAGATATCAACGTCGCAGTACCAATTCATCGGTTCCATGTCAACCCCCTCCCACTAATAAGCAAATCTGAAGATGTGATCGAGGGTATAGAAAACATCATCCCTATTTCAGTGCCCATTCCCTTCCTGTCTTTGCCCCCCCCCCCCCCCCGGTCCCTTTCCAGGGACCCCTCTCACAAACAACTGCTCCACCAAGAGGTGCACCACCTCCTCCAATTAGGAGCAGTGAACCAGTGCCTGACCAACAGAGGAAAAGGGTTCTACTCCCATTACTTTTTAACACACAAGAAAACGGGGATGGCGACCCATTCTCGACCTCAGATGCCTCAATAAATTCGTTAAATAAAATTTTTAAAAAACACAAAATGGTGACTCTTGCAACCATAATTCCAGCACTGGAGCAGGGAGATTGGTTTTCAGCCCTCGAGCTGCAGGATGCTTATGTTCCTGTGACCATACATCCTGCCCACAGATGTTTTTATTTGCTTCATTCTGGGCTCACAACACTATCAGTACAGGGTCCAAACTTTCGGCCTCTCGACTGTGCCTCGTGTCTTTTCCAAACTCCTCACAGTTGTAACAGCTCATCTCAGAAGCCAGGGAATCATAATTTTTATTTACCTTGACAACTGCCTTTTCAAAGCCAGGGTCCTCCAAGAAGTCATTCAATCCACACAACGGAAAGTCCAATGTTTCCATGCTCTTGGTCTGCGAGTGAACAAAGAAAATCTACACTCACTCCTACTCAACAACTCGAGTTCATAGGAGCACATTTTGACTCACGCAAAAGAATAGCATCTTTCCCACTCCACCTTTTCGACACCATCAACCTTTTTGTTCCCAAGCTGTGCAACAGTCCACAAGTGGCTGCACAAGCTTGCCTACAACTCCGAGGCCACAGGGCCTCTTGCACTTTTGTAGTCAGGAAAGCTCACCTTTTTCGTGAGGTGTTTCCAAAGCTGGATGTCCACTGTCTACAGACCAAATGTCCATGGTCTGAACAAACTTTTATACATACCTCCTAGAGTCAAGAACCCCCTCCACTGGTGGATAATGCCTCAACCTTTGCTCCGGGGTCACCTTTCTACAGGATGTCCCATTGGTTGTCATAACTACAGATGCATCCCTTATGGACGAATGCCCCAATACACTGCCCAGGGGCTTTCGTCTACTGTCGAGCTGTCCCTTCACATCAACGTCTAGAACGCTGAGCGATACGCAGTGCCTGCCTCCAATTTCTCCCATTCATACAAAACCAACATGTCAGGATAATGACTGACAACATTGCCTGCATATTCTATGTAAACAGGCAAGGGGGGGGGCGCGATCCCACTTCCTTTGTACAGAAGCGATGAAACGATGGAACTGGTGTCTCAGACAATGTCTGAATATCAGCTGCATACTTACTGGTTCTCTCTCAATACCACTGCGCCGACCTCAGCAGAAGATTTCCCATAGACCATGAATGGGAACTAAATGAGAATATAGTACTAGTCATATTCCACACATGGGGATACCCAACCACAAACCTTTTTGCAACTGCAGCAAACAAGAAGTGCCCAAGATTTTGTTCCAGAGCGGGACTAGGCAAACGCTCCTCGGGGGATGTGTTCATGTTCCCATGGAACACCTACCTAATGTATGCATTTCCCCGATACCATCCATACACAAATTATTGCTAAAAATACAGACCACGCCAGGGTCATAATGATAGCCCCACATGGCCCAGACAGGCATGGTACCCTTTCCTTACCAAGATGTCACTTTCCGCACCCATCCCACTACCCCTCCGCCCGAATCTCTTGTCCCAACAACACGGTTTACTACTCCACCCCAATTTAACCATGTTACACCTCAAGGTTTGGCTCCTTCGTAGTTCTCTCATGCTGAGCGAACTTGCTTGGAGCAGGTTCGAAATGTACTCCTTCATAGCACAACAAATTCTACATGCACCACCTGCCTTCATAACTGGACAAGATTTACATACTGGTGGGCTGTCACAGAAACTGCTCCTTTTTTCCACGCCTCTCCCGCTCATCCTTGACTTCTGTTAGAGATTAAACTCTCTGAAGTCCCCCTGAGTGCCATCAAAGTCCACTTGGCCGCAATTGCAATGTTCCATGATGCCATCGACGATAGGACTGTCTTTGCTCACCCCATTACTAAGCGATTCCTTAAGGGACACCAAACCCTATACCCAGACATTAAACCGCCTAATCCACTGTGGGACCTTCCCTTAGTCTTAACATGCCTAACCCAGAAACCATTTGAACCATTAGCCACATGTTCCTCCTACATCTCTCTATGAAAACTGCATTTCTGGTAGCAATTTCCTCCGTGAGATGCACAGGAGAAATTGTGGCACTCATGGAAGATCTGCCATACACCATATTTTTTAAGGACAAAGTCACCCTATGCTTACTCCCCAAAATTCTACCGTAGGTGCACTCATCTTTCCATGTCAGTGAGCCTATCCTCCCTACCTTTTCCAAAACCACATGCAAATTCCTTTGAATCTACGATGCACACTTTGGACATACGCAGAGCTGTGTCCTTCTACTTTGACAGGACTAAAACTGTTAGGTGTACCAACAAGCTATTTGTCCCTATTGCAGAACGCTCTAAGGGCTCATTTATCTCTAACCACAGACTTTCCAACTGGATCTCGAGTTGCATTTGTCTCTGTTATCAACTACAGAACGTGACTCCTACTTTTATCAGGACTCACTCCATTAGATCCATGGTGGCCTCAGTGGCCTTTCTACATAACGTCCCCATTAAGGACAATTCCAGAGCTGCCATTTGGGCATTTTGAAAATATGTTTGCAAAACATTATGCTCTTACACAGGGACCCATCACCAATACGTATGTGGGCAGAGCTGTTCTATCTACTGCATTCCTTCCAGATCCGAAGTCCCTACCTCCTTGAGAGATACTGCTTTTCAGTCACCTACAGTGGAGCACCCACAGGGACACCTCTCGAAGAAGAGGTTACTTACCTGAGCAGTAACTGACGTTCTTCGAGATGAGTGTCCCTGTGGGTTCTCCACTCCTCACCCTCCTCCCCTCTACTTCAGAGCTGGGGCAGTGTAGCGGGGTGATCACTCTGCTCCAGCCCTGAAGGGCTTAAAAGCAGCCCTGGAGAGGGCTGTGGCTGGGAAAGGCTGATTGGGGCGTGGCCCCAGCTGTGGCTGCTTTCCCAATCAGGCCACAGCTGGCCCTTATAAGAGGGCTGGGGGCCAGGAGCTGAGGAGTCTCTCTCTAGCTGGAGAGAGAGAGAGAGAGGGAGAGAGGGCTGAGCTGCCTGAGACCAAGGTACCTAAAGTAGAGCAGGGCTGGGGGGAAGGCAAGAGGCGCCGGGGAGCTCCAGCCTGGCAAATCCCCAGGCTGCAGGCCTTGTGCAGGGCCTAAACAGGTACTGGGGTTGCAAAGGTGCAGCCCGGGGTTAGGCAGAGGCAGCTAGTTTGGAGGCAAGATGGTGACTGGCAGTAGCCACCGAGGTGAGGATAGAGGGTTGGGGGTTCCCCTGGGAGGGGGAGACCCAGATCTGTGGGTTACTGCAGTGGGCAGAACTCAGAGACAAAGGGGCACTGCCAAGGGGCAGCACCGCAAGGCAAAGGGCACCGGGGTCCGGGAGGGACATGGGGCCTGAGGCAGGCGAGCCACCAGCCTGCAGAAGGCGGTCCATGGCTGGAAAAAGAGCTAATTCCTGGCCTACCAGCAGGAGGCGCTGTGCCAGTGAGTTTTCGCTTCGACGCAGGCTGCCTCCGTTGTAGAGAAGGAACTGAGGAGTTTGGCCGTGCATGCGCACTATTAAGACAAGACAGGTATGCGAGGCAGGCTCCGCGCATGCGTGGCCGATACGGGTCCTGCTGTAAAAACCTCCAAACAATGGCGCAAGGGCGCACGAACACCCACAGGGACGCTCATCTTGAAGAACGTCAGTTACTGCACAGGTGAGTAACCTCCTCTTCCCTGTAGTTCAGATTCTGGTTCCATAAATCTAGACCATTATTCTGGATCCTTGACTTGAAATTCGAAAATAATAAACCCTGTTTAAGATGTCCTTATTCCAAATAAATACCAAGAAAGATTATACTAGAAGTAGGGAAGAAATAGAACTTAAAACTAGCCTTAAGATTTGAAATCTACTATAAATCATAGTTGGACTGAGTTACAAGGCATTAAGTTAAATCCTGTAACTAAGTACATGTGCCTAAATTCAGTCATTTGCTCTACACCTAGAGAACACTGTAATTGTGAGGAAATCATATTTGCATTTTTGTATGTGAAGGGTGATCTAACTTACCAGCTTATTAAAGCTATTTTGCTGTTGCGTTAAGCTTATAGCTGTTTTACCGTGTATTTCAAATATCTGGAATTGAACTGTAGATTGTTAGAGCTCTGAGAAAATATATTGTTTGATGATTAATTTTGTTGTCTTCTTTAAACTCCGTTCCTAATTGTAAGTGCTACTGAGGACTAGTAACATAATTAAAATACTGTTCTGCTGTGCCCTGTGTCTTATTCACTCACCTGTGAATTGCATGTGATTGCATGTGTGAAAGAAGCATCCTCCGATTTCTCTCCCTTCTAACATTACACTGTAAGTAAGAAAATCTAACTTCAAAAACTCACTTCAAGCCTCATTTCTGTTGGTTGTAAATTTAAGAATACTTTTATGCTGCCTTTAATTTTATGTTTGTAACTACAGAATTATCTGATGTGTTAATACCTTAGACTTTTAAACTACTTTCATCTTCATTTTTGTGTGTGGTAACTTAAATTGTTGCAGGTTTACCTTTGTTCCAATTACTAGGAGCGCTGCGCTCCTTAATTATTTTTTTGCGTATCAGTCTTGCTACTGTTTATATTTAAGAACATAACAATGGCCATACTGGGTCAGGCCAATGAACTGCCTAGCGCAGTATCCTGTCTTTTGACAGTGTCCGGTGCCAGGTGCTTCAGAAGGAATGAGAAAAACAGGGCAGTTATCAAGTGTACCATCCCCTGTTGTCCAATCCCATCTTCTGGCAGTCAGAAGTTTAGGGACACTCAGAGCATGGGGTTGCATCTTTCACCATCTTGTCTTATAGCCATTGATGGGCCTATCTTCCATTAACTTATCTATTTCTTTTATGAACCCAGTTATACTTTTGGCCTTCACAGTATCACATGTAAACAAGTTCCACAGCTTGACCATGGGTTGTGTGAAGAAGTACTTCTTTATGTTTGTTTTATACCTGCTGCCTTTTAATTTCATTGGGTGACACCTAGTTCTTGTGTTATGTGAAAGGGTAAATAACACTTCCTTATTCATTTTCTCCACACCGTTCAAGGTTTTCTAGACCTCTATCATAGTCTCCCTCAGTTGTCTTTTTTTTCCCAAGGTGAACAGTCCTAGTCTTAATCTCTCCTTATATGGAAGCTGTGCCATACCCCTGATCATTTTGGTTGCTGTTCTCTGTACTTTTTCAGTTCTAATGTGTATTATTATTATTATTATTTTATTATTATTATTATTTTTTTTTTTGAGATGGGGTGACCAGAACTGCACGCAGTATTCAAGGTGTGGGTGTATCATCGATTTATATAGTAGCATTATGCTATTTTCTGTCTTATCTATCCCTTTCGCAATGGTCCCTAACATTAACTTTTTTTCCTGCCACTGCACCTTGAGCAGTTGTTTTCAGAGAACTATCCATGATGATCTCAAAATCTTTCTTCAGTGGTAACAGCTAATTTATATCCCATCATTTTGTGTATATATATAGTCGGGATTATATTTTTCCAGTGTGCATTATTTTGCATGATCAGCGTTGAATTTAATCTGCCATTTTGTTGTCCCATCACCTAGTTTTGTGAGATCTCCTTGTGACTCTCCTCAGTTAGCTTTGGATTTCACTGTGTTGAGTGACTTTTTTTTTTTTTGTATTGTCTCCAAATTTTGCTACCTCACTATTCACCCCTTTTTTCAGATCATTAATGAATATTGTGAACAGCATAGGTCATTGTACAGATCCTTGGAGGATGCTGCATTTACCTCTTTCCATTATGAAAACTGACCGTTTATTCCTACCCTTTATTTCCTTTTACTCAGTTGCTGGTCCATGAGAGGATCTTCCCTCTTTTCTGTTTAGTTTGCTTAGAGCCGTTGGTGAGAGACCTTGTCGAAGGCTTTCTGAAAGTCTAAGTAGACTATATCTACTGGATTGCCCTTGTCCATACACTTGTTGACTCCCTCCGCTACTGACACCTCAATCTGAGACAGTCCCTCAAATGTGTCATCTAAAAAGGATGGCCTAGGCGTGAGAACCTTCCTCACATACTCAATGAAGTCTGATGCATAGAATTCACCTGGGCCTTGTCTCTCTGAAGTGCTCCTTTAGCATCTTGATTATCCAGTGCCCCCACTGATTGTTTAGAGCAGTGGTGTCCAATAGAAATTCGATGCTAGCCACACTTGTGGTTTTTGAATTTTTCTTATTAGAAATAATTCAATAGTTTATTATCCACATGTGGCTAGTGGCGAACGTATTGGACAACGTTGGTTTAGAGGCTTCCTGCTTCTGACTTATTTTAAAAAAATTGCTCTTAGTTTTTTGTGCTTTTTTTGCTAGTTCCTCTTCAAATTCTTTTTTGACCTGTCCGATTATACGTAACCTTTGGCAAGTCAAGTGTAAATGCTACTTTCTATTTTCCGTATTAGTATTTTATATGGGATACCTTTTTTACCTCTAACCACCTCTTTTACTTTGTTGGTTAGCCATGGTTGGATTTTTTTGGTCCTCTTGCTATTTTTTTTTTAGTTTGGGATTCACATTTTTTCTGCCTCTGTTATGGTATTTTTAAATAGTTTCTATGCAGCTCACACGCATTTCACTCCTGTGGCTTTTCTTTTTAATTTCTGTTTACCTCACTTCCTCATTTTTGTGTATTTCCCTCTTTTTGAAGTTAAATGCTAGTGTGGTGGGTTTCTTTGATATTTTCCCCCCTGCAAGGATGTTAAATTTAATTATATTATGGTCGCTATTACTGGTGATTAAGCTATTCACCTCCTTATACCAGTTCCTGTGCTCCACTTAGGACTAAGTCAGGAATTGCCTCTCCCCTTGTGGATTCCAGGACTAGCTGCTCCAGAAAGCAGTCATTAATGGTGCCTAGAAAACGTATCTTTGCATCCTGTCCTGAGGTGACATGTTCCCAGTCAATATGGGGTTAATTGAAACCCCCCTTTATTATTGGGTTTTCTGTTTTTGAAGTCTCACGTCTAACTCAACTTTTCTAAACTTTTCGCCTTGTGTAAAATTGAAACCGGCACCTTACACAATACTTTCTTAGACACTGTTACTATCTTTCACCATTTCCAAGCTTTAACCTATTAATTCAACCAAAACAGAGAGAACCCTACCTGTTCCTTACCCAAGTTGGGATATAAATCACTCAAGTATGTGGTATTATAACAATTTCCAGCTAGACAGCTGTGTCTGAACACTGATTAATGGTGAGCTGTAATTGTCATATGACCTTGAATTCACTTAGTTAAATCCTTTGTTTAGTCCTGGAATTCTGATTTCTTAAGATAGAGTTGAGAAGAATTATTAGTTGTTTTACTAGTCTTGTTTAAGTTGTTGTTCTCAAGTACACTATCATATTTATTTTTGCCAGTTTTATTATTTTTCTTTAGTCTGAGATTTTTTAGGTAGTTTTATAATCTAATTTACTTTAATTGAATTTACCTTAGTTACTTTACACTTAATGTGTTTACTGAAATGTTAATGATGCTTAATCATTACCCTTAGTCTCCTACTGAGAGAGACTATGTCTTCACTATCATCGTTAAAGCACTGCCACGTTAACGTGGCTGTGTAGTTGTGGCACCAGCACTGGGAGAGAGCTCTCCCAGCGCTGTAAAAAACCCACCCCTGGGAGGGGAGTAGCTACCAGCGCTGTAGCACTCTCTACACTGCCACTTTACAGCGCTGAAACTTGCATCACTCAGGCATGTGTTTTTTTTCACACCCCTGAGCAAGAACGTTTCAGTGCTGTAAAGTGGCAGTGTAGACAAGGCCTTAGGGTTTATCTACAGGAAGAATTAGACCACGGCAAATCGGGGTGTGAATCTGCCCTGCAGTAGTTGGTCATGGCCTGTGTTAACAGTTCATTGGAATGCAGCTCAAAGCATTCTAACAAACTGTTAACAGAGATCAACAGAATGCACATGGTTGGTTAGACCTCATTCACAGTAGTGCCAGCGTAGATTCACACCCCAGCTTGCCGTAGTTTAGTTGTTCATGTAGAGAAGTTCAAATACCCATTGATGTATTTAGTGCCTTGAGTAGATGACTGAATAGCATGGTTGTTGATTCTCATAGCTTTGAGTTTTATTCTTCTATGGTAGAAGTTTGCAATATTTAATCAATTTTTGTTGTGATTTTTTTCACTTACATTTTAGAATTACATAAGTAATTACAAGTTGATTTAAGTATTAATACTTTAATACTCATTATACCTTTTTATTTTATATGCTTCACTCATTTGCCTATTCTTTGCTAATTGAGTTGTGTATTAATCTTCTCGTCATTTTATATACTTATTTTTAATATTGTGTATTGATTTTTGTTCTTTTTAAATATTTTCTTAATTTTGAAGAAAATAATTGTTGATTATGAGGTATCACCTAGTGCATTAAAAGAACCCCTGCCACTAAAATAGTCTCCTGAATAGTCTGTATCAATAATTCCATCTTTTGATTTTGGTTTCCCTGAACTAATTTCATGAGAAACAATTACTTGTTAATTCCATCTATTTAATTGTTGTTTCTCCCACTTATCAACTTTGATGATTGAATTGTTTTTGTTTAGTAATTTTTAGATAAAATTAATTGGCATTCCGATACCTGTTTTCTCCCCACACTGTGTGCTGCCTGCTTATTTTGAATAATGTCACCTACCAGGGACCTGGCTGAAGTGTCATTTTTTTTGTTTAATTTAAATTGTTGTCTTTTTCAATATTTTATTAATTCATCTCTTATTTAATTCCTTGTTATTTAAACAGGGTCGTAGGGCTGTTAAAGAGGGACCTTATGTATCGTGTCAGGAAGCAAAGGAAGAAATCAAGGTAACTTCTTGAAATCTTTATTCCTCACTTAACACAAATTTTAGTTCTTTGTATTTTTTTAACTCATTTTTATTTGCAGTGATGATGTAGGTCCCAGGATATTAGAGAGGCTCTGTGTAAACTCAAAAGCTTGTCTCTTTCACCAACAGAACTTGGTCTGATTAAAAGATATTACCTCACTCAGTTTCTTTCTATATTTTTGTTCTGTAATCTTTAACTTAATACATGCAGACTTTTTTATAATCTTCCTTTTAACTCTTTGAGATACAATTTATCCCACCATCTTTTTGGTCAAGTTAGATACATATGTTGAACACTGTCCTAAATCAGGAGTCAGCTGATTTAGGTGTCTGCAGCAAAAATTTGCTTAAGTGAGAGGAGGGTTCGTGAATGGGTTAAGAAGATTAGAACTTCTGGTCCTTCTCTCCTTCAAACTTTATTTTCTTGTTTTCACCTGACTTGTAGAGGCACTCTGAGAATGTCTCCCAACGACCGCTTCATGTGGAGGTTCTGCATGCTGATGTTATGGCTCATCAGAAATTTGCCTTGCGCCTTGGTTCCTGGTTAAACAAACTTATGAGCTATTCAAGTAAGCATATAATTTACTTTGTTCCAGTAATGCGCTGCCAAAGCTTTAGCAAGAGGTACCCTCAAAAAATATCTTAGGCAGCAATACATGTGATATTCCCTTCTTTAAAATACTCCCATTTTTCTCCCCTTTAAAATAAATCATCCATTTCTCTCTTCTCCCTTGCAATAATATATCTATCTTTTCATCACTTCACCACTCAAACTGTTATGGGGTGTCCCCCTCCCCTCCCCAGCATCTCATGGAGACTATTTAGATGGCTTTCCTGTCTGTGTGCTGATTCTTTGGGGAACATTCCAAACCTAACTAATTTTACATAAAGCGTGTGTGGAGAAGAGATCTTTAAAGTGTCTTTCTGCAGAAGTAGAAGCCAGCTGCTTGCTCCTTTCAGTCCTAATAATGTGTTTCTTTTCAAGATTCTTCAAAATGAAAATGGTTAGATTATTTTTTTGAAAACTCAGATTCTCCTCCCTGAGGCCCAAAAATTGGCTGTGTTAACAAGAGACTCTCACGGGTCCACTCCAGGCTTGTTGTTTTTCCAAATTTAGAATTTTGCTTAGAAAATAAAACAACAAATCCATTCATAGGCCCCTTTCTCTTCTCAGAAAAGTGGGTGCTAGGTTTAGTCCTTATTAAATTGAATCCAATCACCAAAGTTTTTCTTCGTGATTGCGAAATTGCACTGCACATAAGAAACCTCTAATGTAAGGACTGATTTCCTAATTAAATAACCCACTTCTCTTTCACCAATGCTTTTGTCTTTAGAAAAAAGGCTATCATACATTCATCCCACTTCTGCAAATAATTTGTTTATCAATAGCTTTAAAGAATATAAGAGATTTTGGAATCTTACACAAAGCCTATGTAATCCAACTTTGTTTGAGTACCCTGTGTAGAGGCTGGAAGAGATCAAGTCACATCCCAACCTGGCCTGCCCACCTGTGTTCAGATCTGGTATAGAATTTTCTGTGCAAGGCTATCTTGTCCCCCTTCCTAGTGAAATGTCAGTTCTCCACAACCCCCTGAATTTCTCTCACAAGTAGGTAACACTACTCTGTGGAAATTAGGGAAATTATTCTGCAGAGCAACAAGTTATGCTGAGATCACACTTGTGTAGAAATATTAAGGTTAGTCGGTGAGCTGTGATTTTGTTTTTAAGATCAGAATCCAGAAGTAACTTCTGTATGAAATTATCTCTTAAACAGACTTGTATTTTGTTGGGTGGACCTCTTGATTATTCAGTGACATTACACAAACTAATGTACTTCTCTCTCTCTAGGTGACTTCCGCCAGATCTTCTGTCAAATATGCCTCAAAGAGGAAGCTGACTATGAAAAGCCCTGCCTCATAAGCATGTTGATGCTTTGGGATGCAAAACTTCATAAAGGTGGGTGGATGTATGTAAGTTACTCTGAACTGAAGTGGCAATCCAGTTTTTAATATATTTGTTAAATATACTAAATAAATAATTGCCCTGAAATGGAAGCCATGGTTGTATAAATTGAGTCTTTAATGTAGTTCTTAATTCTAGGGAAGCTGAAGTTTAAGATATGATTGAGTTTTTGGTACGTGTCTGCCTCCTATCCTTTCCTTTCAAATGTACATATTGTGGAGGATCTACTGTGAGAATGTAACTTGACTATGAAAACCTGCTCTCAGTTTTCAAAGGTAAAATGTTACAAAATAGAAGGTCTGATAACATTTCAGCTTCAGTGACATAAGTATAATTGTTTATATACATATCTATAATGGCTAAGTAAAGGACAAAGGGAAGACGCACGTTCATTACTGAGAGTGGTAGAATATTCCATACAAAATAACCAGAATAGAAAGTGTCTGAGAAGAGAATGGTATGCCTGACAGCATAAAGGATTTAAGAGCCCAGAAACTGTTCACAAATGGAGAAGCAAACCCTGCAGAACTAGAACATTCCTCCTGTTTCCAAATGAAGTAAAACCACAAAATGTCAGAGGTTCTGTTAAGCTTTCTTAGCTTCACTGTTTAAGGGTAACACACATGACTTGGATGATTTAAAGAAATCTGGTTTTAGGGTTTGTCTGCATACAATTCTTATAATTTAACTACCTGTTTAGAAACCAGTTAGTTATATTGGTTGTAATCCTGTCATGTGGATGCAGCTACACAGGTATATCGGTGTTCATAGCATGTTAGCTTTATTTGTTTCTAAATTCTATATAGTGTAATTGGTACAAAAATTGAATGTAGACTGGTCCTTGAAAGCCAAGGAGCAAAGGTCTGAGAAAGCTAAAAGGAGGTTGAGCTCACTGGGTCCCAAGCGCGGGGGGGGAGAAACAGAACCATGTTGGACAAGTGGATTCCTGTATCTACCAGAGTTCTGAAGCAGTTACCTAATGAATGTTGTTAAAATGAATAATCGATAGGCCACTTGCCAGTGGGTTGACTGACTGACTCTCTCTCTCTCTCTCTCTCTCTCTCTCTCTCTCTCTCTCATATATCTAAATGATGTGGAGTTTCCTTCTCTTTCCACCTGCTCTTTTCCTGCACAAAACCAAAAAATAGTGTTTAGTGGATTAAGAGTAAAACAAATTTTACTATCTTCACAGGTGCAAGGAAGATCCTTCATGAACTTATTTTCAGTAGTTTTTTCATGGAAATGGAGTACAAAAAACTTTTTGCTATTGAATTTGTGAAGGTAACTAGATGTTCATATTTTCTTACATATTGTGGTTATAAATTTTAAACAAGTGATGTCACCAACAAAAAACTGGAGAGTAAAAATTATGGATAAAATCTTAAACTGATTTTCATTTCCTAATTCTTCTTGTTTATGCTTCCATGCCCATGGAATTTTAACTTAATTTAAAAATATATTTTAATTTTTTAAATATATTCAGGAAGATATTCATGAGAAAGTGGAATGGTTACTCAGAGAATACATGGTATGTTTATGCCCTCTTTTGACAACCCCATAAAACCATCTGTTTATGGTCCTTTATAAATATTTTTCATGTTCACTGGTCTAATTTCAGAAAGTATTTTTTTTCCACATCAGTATTGATATCAGTTTTAAGGTAACTTGCAGTTTGTACAGAAATGCAATGTAGGTGCTGTCCATCTGGAATTCAGGATTCTAAATAATCCTTGACAAAACCATATTGAGATACATGTGTAACTTGTTCATTATCACATTGTAGCAGTAAAGTTCTGTGGCTACTGGCTCCAAAACATATCTTTGTGCTCCAACCTTGAAAGAAGTTGCTGAAGTGTCTGAGAAGCAATACTGTATCCACTTAAGGATATAAATTAGAATACAACAAAAAACAAAACATATGAAAAAACTTGTAAGCTGTATTCACTAGTTGAGATGGGTGCTAGGCAATTTGGCCCAGAGAACCAACAATCTTTCTCTAATCTAAAATGGGGTGCAAGTTCAGCCATAACCTAATGGAATGGACGATAAAAGCCATAGACTTACCATTCTGGTATTAATTTTAGAACTACGGAGAATTGTTTTGATTTTAAACTAATGAACTTTTAACATGGAGCGCGTTAGCAGCCCTCCTAGCTCAGCAAAAAAAGTATGAGACTTCAAGGTCCTTGCTTCAATCCCCACTTTAGACATGTAGGTGTAGATGCTAATGTGCAACAGTGATGAGCACAGTATATATAGCTTTGCTACATGCTGCTAGATTTCTGCTACCATTAAAGCAGTGGGTAAACTGGAAACTATCTGATCTTTTTTTTTCAAAAAGATAATGCAATATTTGAGAAATAGACATGAAGTAAGGGCTAGCAGAACATTTTTTTGTTATGAGAGACAATCCACTTATATGACTAGTCAAAAATGTGAGTGACACTCAATGTTCCTCTTTGGAATGGACATGTAAGGGAAAGAATTATGCTGACTCTATAGAGCTTTTGGTGGCAGCTCTTCAACAGAACAGTCCATATTCTGTTCTGTGGAGGGGATAAAGACCTATTTTATGATTCTTGTAATTTCAGGAGCTAAGAGACAGACGCACTTCTTGATTTTGTGTGCGCGCGTGTGCGCGCGTGCGTGTGTGTATTATTTCCCTCATTGGAGAAGGCTGGCAGTGTGGGGAAATAAAGGAATTAGGTTCCATCCAGCAAAGCACTTAAGTATGTGCTTAACTTAAAGAAGAATCAGTGGTACTACTCTTGTGTAAAGTTAACCACATTAAGTGCTCTGCTAGATATGGGGCTTTGTGCAGTTCATGTGTGTTGATCTGGAGCTATTGGGGAGTGATAAAGACATCTATTTTAACTGTAGTGTTTCTTCTAAGTGAAAATTAAATTAAATGCTTTTGTTTTGATTTAGCTTTAGCTATTAATCATTTCCCCAATGTTCTCCTTTTCACAGTATTACAAGCCGTTGCAAAAAGAATACATCAGTGATGACCATGATAGAAGTATCTCAGTGACTGCACTCTCCGTTCAGATGTTCACTGTACCCACTCTGGTATGTATAGCCAGCACCTCAGTAAATCTATCATGATCGTGGAGTGGTTTATCATGATACCATATCTGTAACCTGCTGCTCTAATTAGTAGGCAGTTTCCATGCATTTGTAGCCAAAGCAAAAAGGGTATTTAGAATTCTGCTAAGATAAAAGGGTAAATACTTGTTTTATATGAAGTTTATATGAAAATTCATCACAGAAATGAGAAGGGATGCAAGTAAATGGAGTTCTACACAAGGTCATTCTATAAATCCACTAAATTTCTGTTAGTCTGCAGCTCAAGATTACCTTTTCATGTAAATAGCAAGATTACCTTTTCCCTGCAGAGAGGAAAAAGTGTGTGTGGGAGGAAGAAAAGTATGAAGAAACCCTAAAAGACAGGAAGTGGGAGGGGGCATCTGTGTGTGTTTTGAAGGTAGAGTTCCTGCTTGGTTTTTAAACTAGAAATTCAGATCTCTTCTACCTTGTCTTTCAAGGAAGTCTTTATAGATGACTGGGGAGCTTGTAGTTTGTCACTGCAGCTATTAAGGAAGTAAAGCATGATCAATTGAAATGAATGATTTTTGTTCACCTTGTTAACAAATGTTTTGGACACCTGTGTAACTTGGACTCTTGCCAAACACTTAGACTCTGTAGGTGAAAAGAGTTTTCACTGGTCCCTCTTGAACAGAAGAATGAGAGAGATCCCACTCCAGTTTTCTATTCCTCTAGCAAAAAAATAAAAATAGGAAGACATGATTTGATGTTTGTAACATTTCTAAAGTAAAAGTAATGAGGTTGTGTGTGTGTTAAACCTTTATGCCAGTTTATACATCATAAAGAAACAAAGGACACAAACACATTTTCTTTCCTTTACAGTTTGCCTTTCAAGTCAGGCACTAAATGAAAATACCAGCATAAAGAAAATGAGCCAAATTCAACAGAGCTGGCACAGGGAGGGATTACACCTGTGCAGAAGGGAGAATTCACCCTGGCATAGGGCAGTCAGTGTTGTGGTCACACCTTTTCCTCAAAGTTTTCATGAACTTTAACGCACACCAGCTCTAACTTTATCTACAGGAGATTCATTGGTAGGAGCCACTGAACTGGCACACATCCCTCCTCTGTGGCCACACTCTCTGCCAGCCTCTTTTCAGGTGATGGGACCATTTAGAACCTTAGTGCCTGGCACTACTGCTATTACAGTAGCATAAAGCAGCCTCAGTCTTGTCCCTTGGCAAACTTTCTAACACAAGAGACTTGTACTGGGTGACTCTGTCCCCAGATAGAAGGGAATCTCACCTCTCTGAAGAGAATGATATGGAAGCTGGTCAAAGGCTGAAGATACTCTTTTTCACTTAGTGTCTCATAGTTCAGGTCTTGGCATTAAGTACAGTACTATAGGGTCAAAACTGCGATATGGCACTATACATTTTTAGACACCTCCTCTTTACTGCAAGTGTGGCTCAGCTGACACACAGTACTAGAGAATGTTTGGCAAACTATATAAGCTGCTTTGCCACAAGTGTTGAGAACATCCAAATGCTGAATTAATAGGAGCAGAGAGAGTCTGCCTATTCTTGCAGCCAGGCAGATTCCTATTGTTGAAACGCCATTTCCAACACAGGCACGCCATCTTATTGAAGAGCAAAGTGTAATCACCATCATCACAGAGACACTACTAGAAGTGCTGCCAGAGTACCTGGACAAGAATGACAAGTTCAACTTCCAGGGTTACAGCCAGGACAAACTGGGTCGGGTGTATGCAGTCATATGTGACCTCAAGTAAGTGTACATTTGAGGAGGGAGTATGAAAATCTTCCACAAAGATTGCCTTGTTGTCAGCTCGCTTTAAAGTAGATCCCAAATAGTTTAAAGTATCGAAAGAAATTGCAAAAAATGCAGTATTACAACAAACCCAGTGGACACACATCTTTAATTTTACCTTCATAAGCTGGCTCCACTGGTATTTCATGGTGTCTTTGATAATGCCAGTATAGTCGTGGGGGTGAAGGTCATGCGAATTGTGAATTAGTGATACATAGTGGTGATGGATTAGTTTTAAATGGTTAATGAATCTAATGCCACACTTCTTCTGGCTATCGCGTAGATGTTCAGTACATAGTTCAGTAGTCGAAAGAATTTTGTGACCATTCTTTGCCTGTCATTCTTAACATAATTTGTTCAGAAAATGTTGGTTACAACAGATACAAATGCATGCTTTTAAGGTTTTGTTATGTAGGTTTAGGTTATGTATCATATAAACTAAAAATAGTGTAATTGGGCAAGTAAGCAAAGAGATGTTAGGTATTTAAATCTCATTGGGTACTGTTTGTATATTTGCACGCATGATCCCAATTGTAAACACCCATGACAGTGTATTGTGTTCAGAAATAGATTGATATCACCAGTTAGAATGATGAAAGTAGACCATGGAAAGATACAAATTGTTGGAGCATTGCTAATGGAAATAGCTGCTGTGAGACAATTTTGCAGACATTTAAAGGGGGTTAGTTGCTTTGAATTTTTTTCATAAAACTATTAGAATGGCAAATATTTTTCTTTAATATTCTTGGTTTTATGTCAATAAAATTTGAAGTTTTAGAAGTTAGTGTTACAAAGGCAAGAAAAATGTGAATTGAAAATCAGTCGAAGGTCTCAAATCCTTTTCTTTTATGTAAATAAATGAGAATCGCTAGGAAACACTGGCTTTATCAGGCTATCAACTATTCTAGCACACTCATCATCCTTGATTACATACATGGTGATATATATACTAGAAATGACCTATTATGTTAAACCCATGTCCTTGCCAGTGCAAGATTCTTCCCTACAGTATAACCTCCCCTCTCTAGCAAAAAAAAAAAGACTTTTTTATTTACAGTGTTCCACTTACCCAGAACCTTGTTACACATCTCACTTCAAGGCCCAATCTAACTTGCCTTAAAATTAATGAGATTATTCTCATTGAGTGCACTGAGAGTTGGATCTTGTTCTTTTACTGAAGTTCTTCTGGTTACTGCAGTGAAGGCTTAAATCCAGTATGATTCTTAGTGTAAAAAACTTAATTGAGGACATAATCTAAAATAGCAGAGTGAAGAGTGGCCATTATGCTAGTTTTTATACTGATAAGGCTGCTTAATGAATGAGGTCAAAGTTCCCTAAATTCAGACAGTGGTGGTACTCCTAACATATCCTGTAGTTTTATTCTAGCTGCTTGGATATGCAACCCCAAAAGCCTTCCCCCTAACTAGTTTTGTTTCTAGAAACTATTTCGCTAGGTCAAGCAAAAGGCATATTTTCAGTTGGTGTTAGATGAAAATAAATTTTTTTTTTTTTTTTTTTTTTTGGCATCAATAAATTTATATGTGATTAAACCATTTGTCACTGCCTTTGCCCAAAAAGACTTGGCAAAAGTACATTAACTGTGCAGATGACAGTGATGGATCCTGAGTTCACTAAAAAGAACGAAATTGCAAAATTTATTAAATTATATTTCCAGGCTCTGCCTTATCACTTCACTTTATATTTCAATATAAAATATTCCCATAATTAAGGATGGGTAATAAGTATAGCTAAGTAATATGTTCTTGCAAAAAAGCTTTACAGCTACAAAGTGTTGGAGGTCTTAGAAGTCCTTTACTAGTGCTAAATTTCTCTTCATATAGTCTTCTCTAACTAAAGTATTATATGGACCAACATCTTTTCCTGTATCTACCCTGAAATAGGCTGGGTTGTTTCTGTTCAGAAATCTGAAGTGGCACAGTGGATGACTAGAGCTGGTTAAAAATGTTTGTGAAAGTTCACCAAAAATTGGAATATGTCATAGAAATATAAAGGTCTAAATGGAAAACAAATGTGACAAATGTTGATGAAATTTTCCTGACAACTCTCCTTCCTTGTGCATTTTTTTAAAAAGCTAGCTCTATGGATAAGAAACATAGTAATACAAAAGTATAACCCTGCAGTAAGGCAGTCTGGGAAATTTGACTCTTTAATCCTTACCATTCTGGTACACCTGCAAAACGTCATAATACTCTACATTTGCATAGTACTTTAAATCCTGAGAGATTCCAAATTACTTTTATGCACTAGATTAATAATTTAAGAGTAAGATACCTATAGCCTATAATACCTTTGCATTCAAACTATAGCAATTCCAAACACTGGAATCCTGTAGCTGGTACCTCTGCTAATTTGGGAAGTCTTACTGTGAGTTTTTGAGATAAAGGATGGTGGTGTGACATGGTGATGATGTCAATGACTTTAATGAATTTGAAAACATTCTAGATACAAATATGGGCAAAAGAAAATCCTAAACTATGAGCAATACCATTTTTTTGGGACAGGTATATCTTAATCACTAAGCCTACAGTGTGGACAGACAGACTGAGGGTACGGTTTTTGGAAGGATTCCGGTCTTTCCTGAGGATTCTGACTTGCATGCAGGTACAGTACATTTAATAATGTTTTTCTGATGTGCCATTCCAAAGAGATTATAATATTTGTCATCTGTTCACATAGTACTCTCCATGGTAACATTCTTCATGTTGCAGGCACAAAACTGAGATCACAGATTCTTAAATCTGTATCTTGGGTGGGTGGAGGTAGATGTAACACCATACCTGTTTTAGCCATCTATGAAGAGCCTACGTTTTCCCTTCTGTTTATGGGATTTTCTATTATTTAATCACTTACCTTGGTGAATATTCTATGGGGCCCTTCATTGCAGGGGATGGAGGAGATACAGAGACAGATTGGTCAACATATCGAGGTGGACCCGGATTGGGAAGCAGCCATTGCTATCCAGATGCAGCTGAAGAACATTCTTTTGATGTTCCAAGAGTGGTGTGCCTGTGATGTAAGGAAATACTATTTGTGGTTCTTATGGAGGTGGCTGTTGAGTATATTTAGTGAACTAGAAGCTTTTCTGAAAAGCTGCACTATTGTACGATACAGAACCTTACAGTTCCCCTTCTTTAAAAACCAACCCATGAACAGATTATTTTTTAAAAATCTGCAGTTTGTTCTTTTATGAAGTACATACAGCATGGTTACCTGACTACTTGTTTGTTTGAAAGGAAATTTCAGGCCTGCAGAGGCTTGGAGTTCCTTCAAAAAAAGTCCCATTCCTCATCTAGATAGTAATATAATCTGATACCACAGTAGGTATGGTACAAGAACCTAGTTAGGGAACAAAGTGGTATTTAGACACTAGTTTATAATCCTCTGTATGTATTATAGGTGTACCTGATATTAAACACCACCGTAGTGAAGTCTGTTAAACGTTTCTGTTGTAATCTCCTTTTCTCACGGGTTTATAACTTGACTAATTCTTTCCTGACCTAATATGTTATGTTTCAACCTGAAGTGAGTTTAGTTTTAGTTTCCCAAATAGTGGAGTTTGGAAATAGTCTACTGGAGTACATTGAAAGATGTAGTACATATGGGCCCTTTGCTATTTGTCTGATTTTATTTAGCGGTGCAGGAAGGAAAAGGATGAAAAATTAGAGAGGGAGGAATCCAAAAACTGAAAATGGGAAAGTCACCATGTTTCTATTTCCAAAAATCAAAACCAAATGAGATTTTAAGTCAAAACAAAATGGAAAATTTTTTTACTTTGAATTGTGGATTTGAAATGAAATTTTTCATTTCAAATTTTACAGTCAAATTCAAAAGATTTTATAGAAATTCACATTTTTCCTTGGAAAATTTTGATGAAACAGCATTGGGGGGGGGGTGTTTATGCAGGTAAATAGTAATGATTAATATATAGGTTTAACAAACAGGGGCAAAACTTTGTTTTCTGTAACCTTCTACATGTACATTTAATATATGGACCCATACTAAGGAATAAGGAAATAACTGTCATGGATTTTTAGTGACCTCATTAAACCATGAAAACAAATGTCAGGAGGATGAGGGGTGTATTTGTGTGTGGGTTTTGTTTAATGAACTGTATAAAAATCTTTTCAATTCTAGAAAGACCTGTTACTGGAGGCTTACAAAGAGTGCCATACAGCTGTGATGAGGTGCAGCACAAGTAGCCATTCACGGGAGAAGACAGTGCTTCAGTTATGTGGCCACACTCTGGAAAGCAAACGTTACAGAGTGTCAGTAGATCCTGTCAGCATACACCTGCCACTGTCCAGGACGCTTGCAGGTGAGAGTCAACATGCTTTACTTTTTGAATTGCTTTTTGTAATTGGAGTTTCATCTTCCATCTCCACTTTGTCATTTTTCAGGTATGTTATTTAATCTCTGGCATTGTCCAAAAATGTATTTATAGTTTAAGTGTGGAAAAGTAGTCTAAGATTCGTTAAAATAGCCATTGCTTTGTACTGGGTTTAAAAGTAAAATGTGGTTTTTCTGGAAATTGTTACCCATGTTAGTGTGTTTATAGCATCAGAGTAAGTATATTGAATAAATCCTGTGACTATAGTATATTTTTAAGAGGGGGAAAACTCACTACATGATTTTCAAATTTTAAAAACAGAGATTTGAACTTTTTCAGAGGCAATGCTCTGATCCCCTCCACTCTGAGTTTCAAACTGCAGAGCGAGTGAGTGCAACTTGCTTATCGCCTGTGGGAAGGAGAAGGGGATAATTTCCACACACCGCCCCCCCACTTCTGCAGGACCCTCTTTTGTCAGGGAGCCTTCTTTCCTATAAGGTTGCTGTGACACTGAGTCTTTTGGGAGGTGTACTGGGGGGTGGAGGGAGAAAGAGGGTGTTTTTTGTTGGTTTGGATGGCACTTGCATTTTGGATTAGTTTCAGTTTCCAAATATATTTGATATAGCCCTATGTAGAGCATGCTGCAGTAGGCTGATCTTGAAGTGAAAAAATTACAGTAGCTATGTCCACACTTAAAATGGAGGAATGGCCAGGCGCTAATCTGGAGAGTGGTATGGGGGGAAGCTATCCTAGGTGCACATGATCATTTAAAAGCCACTAAAAATCTAAGACATCCATATTGCTTCCCCCAGTCTACCATTATCACCATGGCATTCTCTGGACTGAGCCTTGGCTAATGTATTTCTTTCTATGCCCCATTTGCTGCTAAACACTGACAGGGATGCTCAACTGCATCCTCTGGGCCATATGAACTGGAGATTTAAAGCTGGGAATTTTAGGAGAATGGAACTCTGTTCATGAGAGCACTTCCTTAACTCCTGAGGGAAGATCCTCAGAACAGGTCCCTCACTGTGACAGGGAAAATGCAGCCCTGACTTCAGACCACAGGAGGCAGTAACTAGTCCATGGCATGTATAACATCCAATCCTACAGTCTCTTATTCTAACCCAAACACCAACTGGCCACACAGTCAATCTGCATGACTCTGCATGAGTTTGCACAGACAACTACCTGGGATAATCCAATTATGGTCATGGTAGTCAAGAAGTCTTAGATTATGATTATTCAGAGTTAGCCTATGTGGATTGACCTTGATGATTTCAATTTCCCATAAGTCAAGAGGAACTTCATCAGTTTATACAGGGACTTTGTGGGGCAGCAGGGAAAACTATGCACCAACCATTTGTACTGTTTTAACTTTATCACAGGATTTGCAAGCCAAATAGACTTACCCTATCAGACTTAGTTTTGAGGCAAGATTCTTCCTATATTTAGGTTGCATGCAAATAGCAGAGCTACACATCCTTCTTGACCATCACCACCCTTTAGCTCTATGCTGCAGAGTGCCTAGCTGAAGAGAAGGAAAAAGAGTTCAGCAGTGTCAACCACTGCCCTATATCTTACTACCATCAACATCTCTAGGCCCCCCCCCCAACAAAAAAAACCTACACCATTTTTCATGTCAGTCCAGATTTTCAGGTTGAACATGAAGGACCTATGCAGTGAGTATCTATTGCTTTTCCTAAAGCCCAAATGAAACCAGATGCTGTTCCTAAACTGTGTGTTTGTTATCACTGCACTGGCCATGAAGGCAACTTGTATCAGATCTTGTAATCTTTAGTGAGAATGCTCCCTTGATGACATAATTGTAGAATTGTAGAATCTCAGGGTTGGAAGGGACCTTAGGAGGTCATCTTGTCCAACCCCCTGCTCAAAGCAGGACCAATCCCCAATTTTTGCCCCAGATCCCTAAATGGCCCCCTCAAGGATTGAACTCACAACCCTGGGTTTAGCAGGCCAATGCTCAAACCACTGAGCTATCCCTCCCCCCACAGAGCTATCCCTCCCCCCACAGGTTGTTACTTACGCAAGAAATCGTAAATTTGTAAATACTATTTAGCAAACTCTGCTTATAGCTTGTCAGGTTTCTCTCAGTTTTGCCCACTTTGGTCTAGCATTTATAATCTGATTTAAAAGCCAACTTAGTTGCCTTTGATTTATGTTGACTTTTCTCCCCTTTGTTCTGTAGGCCTACATGTACGATTAAGCAAGACTGGAGCAATCTCAAGACTGCAGGAGTTTGTGCCTTCTGTAAGTGTCTGCTTCAGATGGTAACTGAGCTTGGCTTTTATTGCTGAATTACTTTCTGGTGAGCATCTTAATAGTGAGGGAAGAGAAAAGATGGTTAAACACTATTTCTAATAGTTTGCTAGAACAATTGCTGTGCAGAAAAAAGAAATGGTTGGTTTGGTTTCTTTTTAAATACCAGAGAGCTCCCTAGGAGCCTCTGTACTTAATCAACATTATAGGAAGGGAAGACATACAGCCTTACTTTAGAGACATTACTAATGTTCAAAAGAGTGCTAAAACCTCTGTGGGTAACTTATTCCCTGAAAAATAATAGTATCCCACCTGTCAACTGTTCTGTCTGTACCAACTTAAAATTCCCTAGATGACATCTGATCCCAGGTTTTCTGTATAGCATTACAATGTGCTGCTGTTGTGACTCAGAGTCCAAACTGTTCTTTCTCAAGAGATGATATCTGTTGTATGTTTTGAACAAGTACTGTTTTTCCCTCAGTGTTCTTATATTTGTACTCATAGAGTTGTCTGATTCAATGCCTAGTAAAATCCTTCCACTGTAGCAGAATCAATGGTACGACACTATTTTCTATTGTGCCAATTGCTGTAGTAACTACTTCTCCTTCTTCAAGTATGTCCCCAGGGGTGCTCCACTTCAGGTGCACTTACATCAGACGCCTGCATCTTGGGAGATTTTTGATAGGCATCTCTCCATATACTATCTCATAGAACTGGAAGGACCTTGAAAGGTCATCGAGTCCAGTCCCCTCCCTTCACTAGCAGGACCAAATACTGTCCCCTGACAGATTTTTGCCCCAGATCCCTAAATGGCCCCCTCAAGGATTGAACTCTCAACCCTGGGTTTAGCAGGCCAATGCTCAAACCACTAAGCTATCCCTCCCCCACGTGTAGTAGTCATGTGTCCCATACATCCTGGTGCCCTGCACCAAGGCTATATAGGGCTGCATGGTCGAACTAACCCCAGTTCCTTCTCAACTGCCTCTGCCTGAGACAGAGCATTATTGTGCCTTTCTATTTGAAAATACACTGTCTCCCACACCCACCCCGTTCTGGCCGAGCGCACACAGAAGTCAGACATGGAGCTGAGCTGGGATTCACCCAGTTATGCCTTGTTAACGAAGTCCATGAAATTGATAACACCATCCAGAGCCTTCGGCAAACATTGAGGAACGCAGAGGACACCTGCAGATGTTGGTCCACAGCAAATCTAACCTGGAGCATGACCTGGCTGTCAAAGCCAACTCTCTGTTCGTTGATCAGGAGAACCATATGAGAATGCATTAGACCTTCCCCGATACCCTTAGGCTGGTGTGATGCACATAGGCCAATATATAGCCCTAATGGTGGTTCTGCACTGATTAATGAAATCATTTGTGGGGGAGGTTTCCTCGGTTGCATGCAGTGTTTTAATAATCTGTGGTTTATATTTTCACTTATTAAACCGTGTACTAAATATGAATCAAATTCTGTCTCTCTCTCACTCGGTCTCAATCATTTCCCCCCCTCCCCCCCCTTACAGGATGGGGGAGGGGTGGAGCTTTTTCCTCAGATCACTTTTGCTCTCCAGGCTTCAAATGGTGCCTCACTTGCGTGATCAGTGATGGGCATTTCCAGTGTATCCACTGCCTTGGGGAGTTGCATATTCCTCAAAAGTGCTCTGTCTGTTCTGCTTTTAAGGGTAGGGTTGAAGAGGAATCCTGAGATAAAGCTCAGACTCTTTAATGATGGAGCATTTTCTCCACCCAGCTTCAGATCCAGGCCAGGACAAACCCCTGAATATTGATCTGAGAGTGAACACAGTGCCCCCTTTGATTTTTGGCATGTTTACCTGGATCTACTTGAGGTAAATCCTCAGGGAAGACCCATAAAAAAGAGTGACCATTCTCCTCAGAGGGAGTCTACTTCAAAGAAGTCTTGGTGTCCTGCAACTAAACAACTGGGTACTGTTGAGTCTGTAGGTACTATCAGTATTAACCTCATGTGCATGGCTCCAGGCTCTTCTAAGAACAGAGGCACCAAACATGCTTTCGTACCAGGACTGTCTGTACTGCAGAAGCGGAGCACAGGAGTTTAAGCACTCCTTTTCTAAGAAGGTGGTACCTATAACTCCTTCGGTAATGTCTGTACCTACGTCATTCTCCAGTTCATTCTCGGTACTAGGTAAATACCGTGCCTCTCATACAATCTCGGTGCCTTCTAAGACATCCTCATTGGTATCTACTATATCTACCAGGAGAGACCTATTGGAACAGCTTATGTCTGCAGTGTTCATGCAGAGAGCATCTTGGCTTCAGCTTTAAGAATGTCCAGAGGAGGCCCACAACGCTGTTGATTATGGTGGAGATGCTTTGTCAAAGAAGAGAGACTTGCATTGTGCTCTGAAATTTTTAGATTCTGGATTAGTTTGATCTCCTGTGTTCATTCATTCCACAACTGAATTCCAACAACTGCAAATGTTTTACTCACAGCTCTTAAAATCTTCTTGTATTTCATAAGATGCACTGTCTGTGAGGAGTGCACGTATCTTGGCAGATCACTGATGGGGACGTAATTGCTGATGTCTCTGGGTCGACTCGATGTCTTGGAAGATGAAGATCAAGGCTTGGAACCATCAGTGGAAATGTATAGGAGGGATAAGAACTCTGGGGAGATAAGCTTATGGTGGCCCTTCCTGTTGAGGAAGTTGGCAGATGCATTCTGTATAAGCTGGAGCCTCTGTTTTGCATCCAGATAGTGATTTACAGCATTTTACTTTGGACATGAGGAAAGTATGGATCACTGTGACCAGATTCTTGCCCTGGAGGAAGGAATGATGCTCCCTATCAAGGTGCAGGTGGAAGGCACTTTTCACCACTGATGCTGCCTGATTATATATAATTAGGAATGACCTTGAGGATTCACACCACTTTTATCAATGGGAAGTGTGAAGCAAATGCCTTACATGCAAGCAGAGACCAAAGTCCCAGCTAGTTGTTCAAAAGTTTTTGTCCTTCCGACCAGTATCTCTTCACTCTTGGATTTAGTTTGAGCCAACTGTTTCCCCATCCATGAACTGCTCTCTTGTACAGTCTTGCAATGATGCCAATTACATGTTGAAAGTGAGGTATGCAGCAGGGTGTCACCTGCGTGTTGTTGGGACTGAAACATGTGATGGCTTACCACCTTTTCAAGTACTTCCATGTAGATTTTGAAGAAGGAAAGAATTGCTGTGGGATCTCTATGTACCTTTTGAGGTCCTCTTAGAGAGGAATGGTAGGAGCCAATGTAGTGCTGAGATATCTACTCCAGACATGTTGTAGGCAGGTCAGTAGTATGTTGTGATCAGCTCTATGGAAAGCTGCAGAGAGGTCGAGCTGTATGAGCATTGAGATATGGACTTTATCTATTGCCACAAGGAAGACATCTTTTAGTGCTATGAGTGCTACCTCTATCTTGTGCCTTGGTTTGAAGCCTAACTGAGTAGCATCCAGAATGTTGGAAGATGTCATATATTGTTGGAACTTGATTGTTACTACTTTCTTGATTTTTATTTAGCTGCAAAGCTGCTTTGCATTAAATGTTGACTTCCTGAGGATTGTGTAGACTAGTGCATTTTCCAGGAAGGTTGAAATGTTCACTTCTTGGAAGATAATGTTGAAATTTTCTGTTGAGTGGGCAATATTATTGTTCCCTGGGTCTCCCAGCCAGAAACAGAATGGGTCTGCTTTGCAAGTGGTGGTTCAAATATTTCTATGGGTTTCTTGAACTTTAGTGGGTGTGATGTGTCCAAACTCAGGGGTAGGAGTGGGATTTAGTGTTTCCTGGAACAATTTTAAAAGGTCTGCCTCAGAGTTACTTTCCTATTTGGGTTATCTTTCCTACTAGTAAGAGAAGGATTCCTTACAGTGGCTGCTTTGGGGCTGATGTTTGGATTACATAGCTGAATTGATTAGTCAGTTCACTCTACAGAACAGCAATTGTCTCAACGTAACATGGGCACAGCTACTGGAGAGAGACTGCAGATACCCTGCACCCATGTGAAGTCCATTTGAACTCACTGAGGTGCTACATAAGCACCTACCTGGTTCTGGTGCTCACCATAGCCATGATCAAGCAAACTGAGTAGAAAATAAATTATGATGAGATCAGAAAGCTTTAAAAGGGGACACCAAAAGGAAAACTGAGTTCAAAATATCCCTCTGTGCTAAGTAGTACTATTTTATTTTCTTTTGTGTCCAGTTTAGGTCTTTTGTATTATCTTGCAATCATTGATTTTTATTTTATTCTTCAAGATTTGTACTCTATTAAATCTATTGACAGTTTTAACTAATTTGGTTTTTTTAGGAACAATTCCAAGTGGAGCTGCTAGTGGAATACCCTTTGCGCTGTCTAGTGTTGGTTGCTCAGGTTGCTGCAGAGATGTGGAGAAGGAATGGGCTCTCCCTAATAAGCCAGGTACTCTCTGTAGTATGTATTCGGGATTTGTGTCCTGTTAGTTTGTGCCAACATTTCCCATTTCTATGAAGGATCGCTGATCCACCTGATGCAGAAGAAGCTCATGTGGTAAGCCTGCACAACATAAGTATAAATTACTCATGGGGGAATTGTGTGCCACTGCGTGCACGCAGAATTCATGTCCCATGCAGAAAAATGACTCTGACAGGGAAGCAAAGGGAAGCTGCAAGAGCAGTCATGCACCACTCTCTAGCTGTGCAGGTACATTGTTTCAGGCACCCTGAGCAGCCAGCAGAGAGGTAAATCACCATAGGGCTGGGGACACCATAGGGCTGGGGCCAGTGGCTCCTACCCTGAGCCGAGATCAGCTGCTAGTCCCGGCTGGGTTGGAGGCAGGAGAGGATGGGACGACTTCTTCCCCTGCAAGGAGTGGCTGGGGCTGTGTGGGACCCATCCTCAGAAACCTCCCCCAGCTGCAGGAATCTCAGCATCCTCCTCTGCATCCTGCCCCTCATTGCTCCTCAGCTGCAGGGGAAGGGGTCACTGTATGGGGAGCTGCTCACCCATCCACCCAACCCCTGTGCATCCGGACCTTCCATACCCAGACACCCCCACCAAGCCTCACCCTGTACAACAAGAACCCCCTAGCCCTCCATACCCGAACCCCACTCCATTGAACCTCAGCCCCTGCATCTGGAGTCTTCTGCACCCAGACCCCCTGCTTCCGGACCCCCACTCCTACCCCCAACTGAGCTCCCAGCACTCAACCCCCTACCCTGATGAGCCCCATACCCAGACCCCGCCACTGTGTTCCAACCACTTTCACCTAGAACCCCCTGCAGAGTCCTATTGCTCCTGCACCTGGAACCCCCCCAATGAGCCTCTGTGCATCCAGATCCCTCCACACCCAGACCCCCCACTGAGCTGCCTGCACCCAGATTGTCCCACACCCCACACCTGGATCCCCCAATAGTGATCCCCCTCCACACTTGGATCCTGCCTGCCCTGCACCTGGCACAGCGGAGCAGGGCTTCAGGGTGTTTCTGTGGCAGGCCCAGGCCTTGTGTTGTGTCAGGTTGGGTGCAGCCTCACCACTGAGTCCGTGTCCCAGGGGTAGGGAGGTTGCAGAGTGATCTCCCATCTTTGTGCAGTCAGTGGCATGTGCTCCCAACTGCCATGCTGGGGAGACTGCATTTATTTAGTGACAAATAAAACTTGATTTTTGGTTGCAGAATTTTTAATTTTTTTGTCGAAGAATGCCCTCAGGAGTAATAAATGTAAATACCAGGGTACTACTTAGCCTATAGTTATCATTGTGTGAAAAAAATTTAAAATGAAGATCTGGAAATCCCAAAGGACTCTTATTAATAATTAAGAGGTACCCCATTAAGAAGCACTTCTGTAGCGCATTGTATTTTGTAGAGGCCATGGAAAACTAAAGGCAAAATTCTGCCCTTTAGGTACATGGATAAAGGGCAGAATTTTGCCTTTAGTTTTGTGAAATAAGAATGCTCCACAGCTTTGGAGAACCTGGGATGTTGTTTAATTGGTGAGGAGCAAGTGGTTAATAGCTGAAGATGTTACATTTACCTAATTTTCCCCATTTAGTGCGTGCATGTTAATCTAAGACTACGAATTGAAATGAGAGGTGCAGTATATGTGTAATCTAATGGATTGTACAATGACTTGAAAGCCACAATATCGCAGTGTAGGCTTATTTTAAACTTCTGGGAACAAATGTTTGAAGCTTTTTTTGTGAAAATAAAATGTGCAGGGAATATAAAAGAATTTCTTAGATGACTGTTTTTCCCTAGTGGAACTTTGTTTATATTATTTGTTTACACAGGTGTTCTATTACCAGGATGTTAAATGTAGAGAAGAGATGTATGATAAAGACATCATCATGCTGCAGGTAGAAACCTTTTAAATTACTGCCGACACAAAGTACTTCCCAACTTCTTGTCTCATTCATCAAATTTTGTCTGGTTTTGCTTTTAATTTTAATTAGTGCTATGTATCAACACAAATTATAATGACAGGTTTCAGAGTAGCAGCCGTGTTAGTCTGTGTCAGCAAAAAGAACAGGATTACTTGTGGCACTTTAGAGACTAACAAATTTAATTCAGCATAAGCTTTCATGAGCTACAGCTCACTTCATCAGACGCATGGAATGGAACACACAGTAAGCAGATATTTATACATTCAGAGAAACATGAAAAGGTGGAAGTATCTATTCCAACTTTAAGAGGCTAATTAATTGAAAGGAACTATATCAGGAGGGGAAAAAAACTTGAAGTGATGATCAAGATGGCCCATTTCGGACAGTTGACACAAAGGTGTGAGTGAGGATAGTTAGCTAGGGGAAATAGATTCAATTAACGTAATGACCGAGCCACTCCCAGTCTCTCTTCAAACCTAAGTTAATGATATCTAGTTTGCATATTAATTCAAGTTCAACAGCTTCTCATTGGAGTCTGTTTTTGAAGCTTTTCTGTTGCAAAATTGCCACCTTTAAGTCTATCACTGAGTGATTAGAGAGTTTGAAGTGTTCTCCTACTGGTTTTTGAATGTTATGATTCCTGATGTCAGATTTGTGTCGTTTATTCTTAATAAGCTTCCCTATATCTGGATAGTACCGATTGCGCAAATGACCCAGCCATACATTACAAGTCCTATGATGTAGAAATTTTTCTCTACTTTTTATTGTCATTACTTGCATGTTCTGCCCCACTTTTCCCATCTCATGTTTGCCCCAAACACAGATCCTCTATCTTGCCTAGTAGTTGAAAATGATATACTTATGAGTGACTTACAAAGAAGGCCAGATAGGATATTTAAGTCAGTTCTTTAGATCTGTTTTTGGGTGTGGTTTTAATGTCTGTCAATCCTTGAAAGGGGAGCTAAGGCTTCCAAAAATATCAAGAAGCTATGCATTGATTTTTCAACTGAAATACTTTATAACATTATTTGTGTATCCCATAATTTTGTGCTTTAAATCTTGAACTGTTTTCACTGTGTACTTAGCTCTGAATTTGTTAGCTTTATTTCCTATTTAAAATTGATGTTGGAAGAGGGATCTTTTTCATACTTTAATTAAGAAATTTGATTCTAACTAAAGCTCTTGGGATGTGGGGTATCTGACAGATTGGTGCATCGCTTATGGATCCAAACCTTTTCCTGTTGCTGATACTACAGAGGTATGAGCTTGTCAATGCCTTCAAGAAGATCATGCCCACCAAAGACCAGGTAAACAGCAAGGAACTATTAATGAATTCTCCTCTTTCAAGGTTATAGAACATTAGCAAGGAAACTTGCTGCAACTGTTTCACAGCATTCATAAGACCCATACCAAAAATAGTAACATAAGTTACAGGTGATCCAGTGGTTAGCTAGGTGATTTTTTTTTTTTTCTCTGTAATAGAAAGTTTCTTGTTCTCCGTGTAAAACAAATGGGTTTTGCTGTCTTCAGTATCTCTGTCCAAATTGCTTGCAAGTTACCGTGCAATTCAAAGAATGTTATCACTGGAATGGCATATGATTTTATCAGAGAACAGCAATGCATCTTTCTCATCTAATTCTCTCCACATTCTGTGTTAACATCTTGCTTCAGGATTTCTTTGGTTTGCATCCTTTATTCTCTGTATGCATTAAATAGGATTACCGTTTGTATACGGAGCAGGTCTATCTACAGTACTGTTATTTCATAGGTTGCCTGATAAAAATCAGGAAGTATTTTCCCCTCAACATGTCTGTGTCATATTTACATATATTTTTATTCTGAATGCAGTTTTCCTGGTTTCTCCTGTCAATTCTTCAGGGTGTGTGGGGTTTTCACCTATTTCTTCATTCAGGACACAATTTTCCCAGTTATATCCCTTCCTACTATGTTAATTTTGCATTTTATGCACAGAACAATCCCCACAGATGATAGTCTAGGCAGTCTCTCTAGATGGTAATGCTTCAGGTGGGAGGGCGGTTTTTTCTATTAAAACAGTAAATTGTGAACATTTGGGCTGAGACCAATGTCATCTGTGGAAATCCTTAACTTCAAGCCTGCGTTTTCCACTTAACTGCATTATTCCCTGACCCAGCAACCTTTCAAATTGTTTTTTTTTTTTTTAACCCCTATAGGATTTGACCAAGCAATATAATATATTAATAGAAGAAATGCTGCAGGTTCTCATCTATGTTGTGGGTAAGAAACTCTGTTTACAGTAAAAATGAGATCTGATTTTGTGGTTCGGGGTTTCGTTTGCTTTTTGGATTGGCTGTAATTTAGCTTCTTTCCTCTCTATAGGGCAATAGTTAAAAAGTTATGGATATTTGCTGCTGGAAAGGACAGACTTGATGGATGACCTTTTCCGTTAGTTCTCTGTATTTTAATGTAGAGGGTTGGGGTTGGTACTGGATAACTCTTAAGCAGATGGTTCTATGACACGCAAACATGACATCTGAAACCAGTGTGTCTTGTATACAGTATAGGCTGTTGGATAATTCCACAATTTGTTATTCAGGTATAATAAGAGAAGAATCTATCCCTTAACTTTATGCCTGATATCCATTATCCTGATATGATGATGTAACTAACTAAAATATTTCTAACGTGGTATACATTGCTGTACCACGTATAGGTGACAGTACTTGAGAAAGCAAAGCATATCCCTATACCTCACCAAAAAAACTGTGTTATAATAAAATAGTAATAACCCTGAATATTTGGGTTTGTGATGAGCGAGAGATAGGGTTTCCCAATTTTGGTTGGAAGCATTCCTGAAGGTTGCAGCACATGACATAATCTTTAACTAAAGATTAATCTTTAATTCTTGGAGACTCCAAGGCAATGCTGGAGGAATGGCAACCCTACCAAGAGAACCACATGGTGAATTGCCTGCTGGGTGCAAAGATTGCAGACCTCTCAAGACATCTAGGCAGATTTATGTGTAGTGCTGGGGAGGAGCTGGTGGTTGTGATACATGTAGGTATTAATACTTAAGGAATGGTAGGAGAGAGGTTCTGGAGGCCAAATTTAGGTTGCTAGGCAAGAGATGAGAGTCCAGGACCTCCATGGTAGCATTCTCTGAAATGCTTCCAGTTCCATGTGCAGGGCCAGTTAGATAGGCAGAACATTCAATGCATGGATGAGATGATGGTGTTGGGAGGAGAAATTTAGGTTTAATAGGAATTGAGGAACCATTTAGGAGATTAGAGAGGCTACAAAAACAGAAAATCCAGTAATAATATGGGACTTTGACTATTGCGATATTGCCTGGGTATGTCACCTCCAGATGGGATGTAGAGGTAAAATGTAACACCACTTAAAAAAAAAGTCTCTAAAATTACAGGCTGATAAGCCTAACTTCAGTACGAGGCAAATTGGTTGAAACTATAGTAAGAACAGAATTATCAGAGACAGAGATGAACATGGTATGTTGGGGAAGAGTCAACATAGCTCTTGTAAAAGGAAATCATGCCTCACCAATCTATTAGAATGCTTTGAGGGAATCAACAAGCATATGAATAAGAGTAATCCAGTGGATATAGTGTACTTGGACTTTCTGAAAGTCTGACAAGGTCTCTCACCAAAGGCTCTTAAGCAAACTAAGCAGTAATGGGATAAGAGGGAAAGTCCTCTCATGGATCAATAATTGGATAAAAGACAGGAAACAAAGGGTAGGAATAAATGGTCAGTTTTCATAATGGAAGGAAGTAAATGGAGTGACCCCCAAAGTTCAGTATTAGGACCTGTGTTCACAATATTCATAAATGATTTGGAAAAAGAGGTGAACAGTGAGGTGCCAAATTTGGACACGATACAAAAGACAGTTAAATCCAAAGCTGGCTGAGGAGAGTTGCAAAGAGTTCTCACAAAACTGGGTAATTGGGCAACGAAATGACAGATGAAATTCAATTTTGAGAAATGCAAAGTGTAATGCACACTGGAAAAAATAATCTCAACTATACGAAATGATAGGGTCTAAATTAGCTGTTACCATTCAAGAAAGAGATCTTGGAGTCATTGTGGATAGTTCTCTTAATGATCAGCAGTGGTCAAAAAGGCTAACATTATGTAAGAAATTATTAGGAAAGGGATTAATAATAAGAAAAGATAAATGCATGGTTAGTCCATACCTGGAATACTGCATGCGGTTCTGATCTCCCTGTCTCCAAAAATATATTAGAATTGGAAAAATTATTAGGTGTATGGAACAGCTTCCATATGAGGAGAGATTAAAGAGTTGGTCTGTTTATCTTAGAAAAGAGGTGTCTGAAGGGGGATATGACAGAGAGCGATAAAATCTTGAGTGGTGTGGAGAAAGCGAATAGGGAAGTGTTCACATAACACAAGAACCAGGGATCACCCAATGAAATTAAAAGGCAGCAGGTATAAAACGAACAGAAGGAAGTACCTCTTCACACAACACAAAGTCAACCTCTGGAACTTGTTGCCAGTGGAATGTTGTGAAGGCCAAAAGTATAACTGGGTTCAAAAAAGAATTAGATAAGTTCCTGGAGGATAGGTTCCATAAGTGGCTCAATACTTGCCCTGTATTGTTCATTCCTTCTGAAGCCACTGACTCTGGCCACTGTTGTAAGACAAGATACTGGGCTAGAAGGACCACTGGTCTGAATCAGTATGGAGTTCTTATGGGCAGCAAATGTTTTTTGACCGTTTACAAAAAAACAAAACCTTTCTCCCTTTTGCTCTCAAGTATCGTTTGGGAGATAGGACAAATTTGTGAACCTATGAACTATCTGTACAGGAGTATAATTCTCCTTTGACTGATTGCACATGTCCATTCCACTTCAAGTGTGCGCATGCCCAGTGCACTAGCATCAGAAATTTTTCCCTCCGATGTACCCATCAGTATCCTTTCTCGTGCTGCTGTGCAATGCTATAAAGGGTGTAGCCAACCCATCCCAGTTCTTTTTATCGCCTGTGATGATTGTCGGAGTGTTTTACCTTGCTGTTGTAGATGTTTCCCTTTTTCTTGGTGTTTTGTTATTTTGTAGTCTTAGTTTAATTTTCTACTATTAGGTTTCTTTTTTTTACTAGTTTACTTAGTATAACTGGTTCCCTCTGGATTGGGCTCTGATGCCCAGGGCTAGGGCATGCCTCAGTCCCCAGGTTTCAAACTTTGCAATGCATGCAAGAAACCAGTGCCAGTCAGCGACCACACTGTGGGTGCCTGAAGTGCCTAGGCGAAGCTCACATTAGAGACAGGTACCAAATCTGCAGGGACTTTAAGCCAGAACTAAAAAAAACCCAGGGAGCTCAAACTAAGCATCTTAGGGCTGGTCCACGGGGGGGCGGGGAGGGGAGAGGATCGATCTAAGATACGCAACTTCAGCTACATGAATAACGTAGCTGAAGTTGAATATCTTAGATCGATTTCAAAAGTACTTACCGCTGGTCCACACTGCAGCAGGCAGGCTCCCCCGTCGACTCCGCTTACTCCTTGCACGGAGCTGGAGTTCCGGAGTCGACGGGGAGCGGCTCTGGGATCAATTTATCGCGTCTAGACGAGACGCAATAAATCGATCGATCGCTACCCGCCGAATCAGGCGGGTAGTGTGGATGTAGCCTTAGGGAGTCAGCTTTGTTCCCACCCTTGGAGTCTTCCTGCTCAGGGTGGGCACCAAGTGCCTCTGCTTTGGTCAGGAGCGCTCCCATTGTGATGGGAGAGTCTCAGTGCCAATCTCCTTCTCCAGTACCTAAGAAGCAGCATTGGATGACTGCATCTGGAGACCTGTCATCCCAGGTGAGCAAGGTCCCCATCCAGTGATCAAACTGGGAAGAAGGGGAGACTGGTATCTGCAGCACAGAGTGCTTCAGTACCAAGCGCACTCTACCCTCAGCAGCAAGAGAGTCTCCTCATGTCATCAACACCCAAGGCATATGCCATGGCACACAGTCTTCTGAGTCTCTTGGTGCTGGTTTCACTGGGAGTCCAGCAGACATCTCGACCATTACCGATGGACAGTGTCATGGATTTGCTGACTACTAGTGTTCAGTACCCAATACCATGGGTACCCTGTGGACACACTGGTACCCCCTCATACACCACCCGGCTATGATTTCCCCAATGCTGTCCTCTACGGACTCGTGGCACCACTCTCTGGAACCAAGAGACACCTCTCTTCCCTGGCCGGATAAGTTAGAAGTGGGATCTTGCATGTCATGGCTGTGTCACACAGACCTTCAATCTCCTCCGAGACGTTTTCACCTTTGGTATCCAGAAGAGCCTCCCTGTTGGCTGGCTAGTAGGAAGCCATGATAGGGAAGAAATTGGGCTCCAGTGCCATATCAGTGGCTGTATTGGAACTCATTGGTTTTCCTGCTGTCTCCAAATCCTCTCCATACCCTCCCCCCCTCTACTTTCTCTGGTAGACATTGTGAACCTGCATGGCAAGAACTGCAGGAAGCCACTCCCAGTGCCAAGCCCAGTACTGAACATGGGGAACCTGCCTCAATGAATCTCCGTTTGGAGGGATTGGGCAAATCACCTCAACTAGTGTTGGATTCCTCCTCCTCGTTGTCCGAGTATCTGGTGTTTCCTCTGGTTACAGAGGGTGGCTTCCTCGCTAAATAGTCAAGTGGAAATAGTTCAGGAGAGCTCATGTGGATTGGTTAATATCTTGGGATCTGTGGAGTAGTGCTTCCAATAAATGAGGCTGTTCTGAAACCCACTGTAGTATATTATGGCAACCGCCATCTTCCCTGCCTCCTAAAGCACTAAGTGGACTGAGTGGAGGTATCATGTCCCCTTGCAGGGGTTTAAACAGTTTTCCCCCACTTCCTCCCTCCCTGTGAGGCAAACCCACAGTAAGCCCGCGCTCTCAGCTGCCAAAACTCACTCCTCGAACAGAGCCTGCAGTGACTCATCACTAAGGCTATGTCTACACTACCGTAGTAAATTGACTTATGCTACGCAACTCCAGCTACGTGAATAACATAGCTGGAGTCGACGTACCTTAGGTCGAATTACCACGGGGGAGAACCTCTCCCATCGACTTACCTTACTCTTCTCGTTGGGAGTAGAGTACAGGGGTTGACTGGAGAGCGATCTGCTGTCGATTTGGCGAGTCTTCACTAGACCCGCTAAATCGACTGCCAGTGGATCGATCTCAGAGCACTGATCCCGGCTGTAGTGTAGACCTGCCCTCAGGCATGCTGCAGCAACTCGGCTTCACTGACTCATCCTATAAGTAGAGCCTGCACTGATTCAGCCCTCAGGTATGCTGAAGCAGCTTATCCCTGAGCAGAGTCCGAATGGCACAGTCCCACAGTTTGGGGACTATTGGGGTAGAGGGTGGCTCCACCCTTTTGTACCACTGTGTAATAGTAGGAGGCAGCAGAGGGGGCATGCGGTGACCTGATGGGTACAGCTGAGGGGAAAAAATCTCCGACACTAGTGCACTGGGCATGTGTGCATCTGAAGTAGTGTGGACATGTGCAACATATTTTGAAGAACAATTACAGAGCAGGTTAGTAACTGGTTTTCTGTATGAGTGAATCAGAAGTGTATTTTTAACCTTCATGTTTTCCTTTTTCCTCCTTTTATGGCTTCCTGGTAGGGGAAAGATACGTGCCTGGAGTAAGTAGTGTGACAAAAGAAGAAATTACCATGAGAGAAATTATTCATCTGCTCTGCATTGAACCAATGGCTCACAGTGCTATTGTCAAATCTTTGCCTGAGAATGTGAGTGTTAGCCCCCCTCCCCGTCCTTCCCTCTTCTTTCTCTTTTCTACTCCCTGTTTCTTTAGATGAAAGTATTTTATTTTTTCTTTTGGTGGAAACCACAGATTTTGGATTTAGTGTTACAGCGAAGTATGACTACATTTCAGTAAGATGAGTATTTTCCCCCTTGTTAAAGGTAAATGCATGGTGCTCTTCAAGGGAAATTTAACAACAGTCCACAGTTACTCATGTGTCTGTGTCCTTCAGACTGGCAGCCTACAGCCAAGAACATCCGAGAACCAGCCATTTTCCTAGTACAATATACACATTCATAGTATGGTTCTAATCTGAAAAACTACTGTAGAAGGATTGCATTTTGGTACTCAGGGAGCAGAACTATTGAGTTTATTCTGAATCATAGCTACTACCTTCAGTGACACATATTTTTTTAAATGATTTCTTCTGTTAGACCTGGAAAGCTAGTGCAGCTGAAAGAAGGGGAGCCGAACTCTATTCCATCTTATGCATCAACAGTATTATTTACTAAATTCCAATCAGTTACCCTTGTGCAAATCCACTGAAAACAATTGCACAGGTGTAGTTGAAAGTATAGTTTTGTCCTGCTGAAAAATTTACTTCTGATAAAGAACAGGATGGAAAGAATTCATTTTAACTGTCATAGCCCAGACTGATTTTATAGGGCTGGCAGTTAGGAGAAAAAACCCTCATTTTGCTTTCAAATTGAGTATATTATGAAAATTCTTGTAAACCCTAAACGTAGAATCCACGAATGCCATTTTTAGAGACTAACCTTTCAGAATTAAAAACTGTGTGGCCTGCCCTCCCTTAATAGTAAGGTCAAAAATTGGTCTTTAGATGGGGTACACCTCTGATACAAATAATGTCTGATGGTAGTTCAGTGAGCAAAGGAGTCTTGATATTCTCTCTTGGACATCTTTTTACATTTCCCATTCCAGGGGTGGGAGTAATTATTTTACTCATCACCAAATTTGTAATTTGAATATTTGAATTTTGGATGAACATTGACAAAAAAACATTAGTCCATAGGTTAAATATGGTATTGATCTAGATGGCTCATCATACTTTACCATGCAAACTGTCAGTGGATTTTTGTTGCATTAATAATTGTGTGTTTCACAAGTGATCGATTTGAGGTGTTTTTATTAGAGTTGATACAGGCTGGTATAGGTTTTGATACTTATAGGTTAGTCTTGCGTGTTCTGAACTGTCATATTTTAGTCCTAATATTCTAGATTGTAACCTAATACTGTAGTATATATGTGTATGTAAAAATATGCTCTGTGTTAAATGTTTTAACAGGAAAACAATGAAACTGGCTTGGAGAAAGTAATAAACAAAGTGGCCATATTCAAGTAAGCTCTTAATACTACTTTATAGATAACATGCAGGTGAAGGGATGAGAGCTCTAAGGATACATCTACACTGCAATAAAAAAATCCATGGCGCACGGAGTCTCAGAACCTGGGTCAATTGACTTGGGCTTGTGAGGCTTATGCTGCGGGGCTAAACTTTGCAGGGTAGACACTCGGGCTGGAGCCCAGGCTCTGAGACCCACCCCATTCGCAGGGTTTCAGAGCCTGGGCACTGGCCCAAGCCCAAGCATCTACTCTGCAGTTTTTAGCCCCATGAGCCTGAGCCAGCTGTGACCATGCTGCTTGTCTTTTATTGCAGTGTAGACGTACCCTTAGACTGTTGGTCATGCTACACAAACTCCTCTCCTGTTTTGTAAGCTTGAAATACATTTGCTTTCATTTGTGCATAGAAAAGTAAGTGTAAAATAGGGATATGGAAGGCCTGAGGGTTTTTTCAAATTCAATTTGAGAACTCTTGGGACTCCTGGAGTCCCACATACTAATGGAGATTTTTAAAAGCTCACTTTCTTTTGTGGTAGCTGGTCACCATACCACTACCTGCCCTTTTTACCTTTTGAAAATCTCCCCTAATGTTTGGTTTAGACTGCTCTTTACTTGTTTACTTGCTTTTCTGCCAGAACACTGTTGGCTACCAGCTGTAGGTAGAAAAGATCCTTTTGATAGGCAACCAAGGAAACCATCGCTTATCTTATTTTGACATCTGAATTGGTTTTGGTCAGTTATGATTCTGTCCAAAAAAAAACAAAAAACCCACCACACAACAAAAACTTTCAATTCAATTGCTGTAGTCTCCCTTATTCTGAATTGCTTGTGGCTTGCTCTGTTTACATTTAACCAAAGGGAACCATAGCTATAGCTAGGATTTTTGTTTTGAGGGTAGGATGGGGGTTAATAGAAGAGACCATTTAGTGTACTTCACTGGGAAGCATATCATTATGTTACTTAGATTAGTGCCTAGCTTGAAAAGGAACTGAAGATTATACAGGGAGGCACCATGCAGGTCAAATGCCTGAAATTCTAGGGAAAGTCTTAATTAATTCATCTGCGAATAATCTCCTGTGCCATGTGTCAGAGACACTCCTACAATGGGCAGGATCCATAGGAAAGTGTGTTTCTGGTAGTGGAAAAACTGGGAACTGAATTCTGTCTGCAATTTGTAATGTAATGAAGTTGCTATCCTTGTTTAAATATGCAGAGCCAGGTCCCATTGTGTTCCATTTCACTCTTAACATTTCCTTAGGAAGTAATTGCATTGTTTGCTACTTGTGCTATAAATAAGCACTGAGGATGTGTTAAAAGAACGAGGAGTACTTGTGTCACCTTAGAGACTAACAAGTTTATTTGGGCATACGCTTTCATGGGCTAAAACCCACCTCATCAGATGCATGGAGACTTAATCTTGTTAATCTGTGTACTGTAAATGTTTTTTTAGGAAACCGGGTGTGTCAGGCCATGGAGTTTATGAATTGAAGGATGAATGCATGAAAGAGTTCAATATGTTCTTTTATCACTATACCAAGACCCAGCACAGCAAGGTAGGCAATGTGAAGGGCAGAGGAGAGCACACACTTTTGTTCTGTGCCTAAACAAACCTGGTGAACTGAAGGGAGGGATGTAATGGAGTCTCAAGATGTTAGTGCTTAATAATACATCTCTGATTTATTTCTTTTAATGTATTCTACTTAACCCTCAAACCATCCTCATAGGGAAGCTAACTTTTGTTTTTTTGACAGATGAGACAGCAAAGACATTTTTCATGTGACAAAAACTGTTCTTCTGTAATTAAGCTGTAAAAAGCTACCATCAATCTTCTAGTAAAACATTTATTCAAATTCACAAACACAACTCTACTAATACACAGAGATAATCTTGATAATCACAGCTCCTGTGCAGCACAAGAAAATATTAATGTGGGGGGTTTTGGTGTATGTATAGCTTTTAAAACAGTTTTAATGCATGCTGTGAGTTCAGGACATTTTAGGCTGGGAATTTTGAAAGGTGCCTAAAGCATTTAGGTTCCTGTCTCCCACTAAAATTCAGGGAGAGTTGAGTGCTTAACTTGCTTGGATCCCTTTGAAAACTCCAGCCTAAGTTTTCAGTCTTTTAACAGGTGACAAGCAATGTAGATTAATAAAAGCACTATCAGATTGCATACTGGAGACAGCCTCCATCTAGGGAACAAATTATAGAAAGTGTGGTGAAGACACAATGGGACAGCTCCTCTGCCACTGTAAATCCATGGAGCTATGATAACTTACACCAGTTAAGGATCTATCCCAAAGCATTTTAAGAGCAGTACCTGTGTGGTTTTCCCTTCCCCACCCCTGCATTACAGGTATTTTTTCCCTCTGTTTCTGCTATGAAGTTTGAAATCTCTATTTACTCTCTTCATGTTTAAGTTCAGCTAAACCTTTAGTTGCACACTACATCTTCCTTTTGTGTGTGGCAGTAAAAGGAATTAGATCTCTTTGGGATGCCAGATGTCACACAAGACTGTTAAGCTCTAGTAAAAAAGTACCCATTAGAAAAATAAGATGCCAAGTCAAAAAAAGACAAAATACTAGCTCACCCAAATGGGGGAAGAAGCATAATTTGGCCCTAAATAAATGTGCATAGTTCCACAGTGCATTTAAAAAAAATAAAAAAATAAATAAATTAACTAGTCCTGGGCCAGAGGTCCTCAGAGTATGGGGCGTGCTTCACTGAGGGGCGTGGAGGACTGTCTGTGGGGCGCAGCGGGGAGGGAGCGAGTGCTACCCATCTGCTCCCCGCCCCCAGCTCTCCTCTGATCCCACCCCCAGCTGCATCCCCAGCTCCTGGCCCTGGCCCCAGCCTCAGCGTGGCTCTGCTCCCAGCCCTGCACAAGCCCTCAGCAGCCGCGGCTTTGTTCCTGGCTCGGGGCCGAGGCTGGGAGCAAGGCCAGGAGTGGAGCCACACCTGGCCACAGGCACAGCTGCCAGCCCCCATCGCAGCCTGGCTGTGGCTCTGCCCCAGCCTCGAGCCATTCTTAGCCCCACCTCAAGCTGCAGCCCCAACCTCAGCCCCCTTACCCCTGTCCACCCTCCCACCCTGAGCTGCGGCCCCACTCCTGACCCTGGCTCCAGGGGTGTGGGGATATGGACAGAGGTAAGGGGCGGGGGTGACCCTCAAAAGTTTTTGGACTGCTCGTCTGGGCAAAGTGAAGAAATTGCGTTGCTCATTTGTAGTATAATACGAGTCAAAGCAGATCTTTACAAATTATTTACCAATTTTTTTCTATCTTTTAGGCTTCCCTGGATGAGCAGTATTGTATCAAAGTAAAAAAAAAAAAAAAAATCAAACTAATATCAATTTGCAAAATATATTAAATATTGTTACCCATAAAGATATTTTATTAGATGGAGAGCTATCTTCAGAAGTGTTTCTCCCCCTGCCCCCTTCTTTGAGATGTGTAGAGCAAACAAAATACTACACAGGATCAACACATTTTTTACATTCTTGTAATAGGGGAGAGTTTAAATGCATAAGCTCTTTTTGAAAGAATTGACTTCCTCATAGATGTCCACAAGAGAATATGTTGAATTTATATTAATGGATAGGTAAATACACAGAACTTCAAGGGAATAATTGTAGTTTTCCACACACTGTTATAAAATGTACTAAGAAAAGTTAAGCTTATCCCTACTATAGGTTTACTGTAATGTTTGCACTGGCTTTATTATCCAGGCTCAAAACATGTTTTCATATGCTGATGTATTATACGTGTGGGTGGAGTGTCAAAGTAAATCTCAGTGGATCCTGCTACATTTGTTAGTCTAGTGTCCCTGATGGTTTCACTGAAGAATCCTCCAGTGCTGTTGGTACAATAACAGGCCAACTTTCTTACAGGCTGAACATACGCAGAAGAAGAGAAGAAAACAAGAAAACAGAGATGAAGGTAAAAGGTTGGACTGGATAATAGAGCAAGTGCTATGGTCTGGTGCACCAGTCTCCTTTATGCTTATAAAATAAAAACTTTGGTATGTGGCTCAGGGATTGACAATGGGATAGAAATTGTATTGAATCCAGGGTCACAGGTTGGAAATAGACCTAGGTCTTTAGTGATCATAACTTGTTACTACCAGACATCTTTTTGGTGATTTTTTTTTTTTTTTTTTTTTTTTAAACACTTGGGAGGGCTCTCAGTTTAGTTTTTAATGGATAGATGTCCACAAATTCAACCCACCATCAAAATAGGCACACTTGTTGACAATCTAGAGAGACCAAGGAGACTAAAGTAATTTTTTTCGTTTTATAGTTGGTTCTTCTGGGATAGGGTTGGTGGGGTAGTGTAGGGAAGATTGTACTGCTGCTGCCAGTGCTGTGCCTGTTCTATGGATGACTTCATTTTAAACTACCATAAATCTGATATCTTTCACAAACAATCAGAACTCACTTTAAAAGTCACAAATTCCATGTATCAGAAACTTAGAGATAAGACTCTGTTTCAGTTGTAACAGAACTATTCTTCCCTCTTTCCCTAACCTCCCTTTTTAATTCCACAATCACCATTCAAACCCCCGTACCTCCATTCCCCCCTCCACACACTAACAGTGTACCTGATGTCTCCACTTCCTGCTCACAATCTGGTAGGAAATATTAGGAAGTTTATTAATATGCCTGAATGTGACTTCTTTTCTAGCACTGCCACCTCCTCCCCCTCCTGAATTCAGCGCAGGGTTCAGCAACGTGGTGAAAATCCTAAACTGTGATATCATGATGTATATCCTCAGGACTATCCTTCAAAGGGCCGTGCAACTGGAGACCCACCTATGGACTGAAGCTATGATCCAGATGGTATGGATTGCATTAGTATTTTCCTCCTTAATTTGGGTTAACTATTGATGCTAAAACACCGTCTTGTGCGTTTTATATGTAAACACACAGCACACTACAGTAAACTGTAATCTTGCATATCTCTTGAACATTAGCATAACGTACTAGACTTGATTTGAAAATCTTTCTACATTACACCTTAATTAAATGGCACTGGATGACACTTTAAAGTCAGTTTATTTGTGGTGTTTGGTAGATAAGCATAGGCTTGGTAAACAGAATCTTATTTTCTTTCTCTCTCATAGTATTACCATTTCCAGTACATTGTATAGTTTTATTTTAAAGGCACATTGTGTTAATATTTCCAAACTTATAAATGTGGTTAATCAGTATTTTAATTGGAAGAAAGGGACCTTTTTGATCCAAAAGGCTGTTTTTATAAATTTTACTGATCCAGCAAAAGGTTTTCCATTATCTGCCACCGCCTCTATAAACTTCAAATGTAATTTACAGTAGTAATAAGCACTTTGCAAAAATAAGTATTGCAGTTACATAAACTAAAGTGTCTAACAGTCTTGCCTTGTCTTCAAGACAGTTGCATTGTCTGGTTTTCTGACTTACAACTGCATGTAAAAACATGAGTTTGTTAAAGAAGCAAGGTGGGACAACTTGGCTCTAACATTGCTACTGATATATTGTGATGAAGTGGGAATTTTCCATAATATTTGTATGACCTGTGTGTGTACCTCTGTTTTTGCTGCATTGTTACCCACTGTGTGGAAAAGGATTGTTTAGTCTCGGGGCAGACCAAGAGACATTGCTGTCTGAGCCTGGATGGGACATCTCCAATCAGTGACCCGAGGGTGATAGATTTCTCCACCTCTCAGCAGGGAAGCTGAGCACTATCCCCCAGCTTGAGAACAAAGGAATGGGAAAGTGTGAGGTGGGGGGATAAGAATTGGTTGCTGGAAGGAGTCAGACAGCTTGAACAGTGGGGTTCACTACAGCTTGGCTGGGCTGTGGGCTAACCAGAATGGACTTAGCCAGTGCTTTAACTTTCCTTTCTCTATGCTAACCTAAGGATTCCCTCTGTTGTGTTCAGTTGACTAATAAACCCTACTGTTTTAACAATGCTCTTTAAGCATCACTGCAAATGCTTTGAGGCACATTAATTCGTTAAGAGTGTACAAGTCATCAGCAAAAGTGCAAAGCTTGTACATGGCTGATGTGAAACATGTAAGGATCAACTAAGCTTAATGCAAGGAACAAGCAGGGGCCATGCCTAGTTAAGGACACTAGCATATTCTATGTATGGTTATTGAATCTTCTGTGTGAGATCCATGCACTTTTGCACCGTGTGATATATTCCTTAAGTTCTGCTGTCAATATGTCCAGTTTTACAGCCTTCTGGTAGTAACTGAGTTTTATCAATTTTATCTTTCACAGGTACTTCACCTCCTTTCTCTGGGCTTACTGGAAGAGAAGCAGCAGCTAGAAAAGGCTCCAGAGGAAGAAGTGACCTTTGACTTTTATCACAAAGCATCAAGTATGTTTTACTTTCTCTGTAGTGAGGAATGAATTATGCTAACTTATTATTATAAGGACAATATTAGCCTCAAAAGAAAAGTTAAATCATTGTGTTCAGCAAGGATTTATCCTGTCTTAGTTTCTGAATGCTACGATGAAAATAAAGTGAGACTGCTAGAGTTCTGCTTTGCATCAGTAGAGAAGCCAGATCAGGATTTACATGTCTATGCACTGGCTTGACAAGTGTAGTAAGGACAGGATGTCCTGGTTCCCAAAGAAAGTGCTAAGAGTAATAATGGTGCCATCTTATTGAAGATAGTTGTGGCTGTCTATGAGGGTTACAGAAGAGGTGCCATATTAGGTCAGACTGTTGTCCTGTATCCTATCTCAACAGTGGCCCATACCAGAGCTTCAAGGGGAGGATACAGAAAATGGCAATTATGGAATGATCCACCCCTGTTTTCCACTTCCAACTGCTGGTTGTCAAAGGTTTAGGGTCACCTCAACCATGGGATTGCAACCCTGACCATATTGGCTAATAGCCATTGATGGACCTGTCCTCCATGATCTTATCCAGTTCTCTTTTGAACCTAGTTATACTTTTGGCCATCATGAAATACCATGGCAGTGAGTTCCACAGGTTAGTTGTGCATTGTGTGAAAAAGTGTACTTCCTCTTGTTTGTATTAAATCTGCTGCCTGTTAATTTCATCAGATGACCCTGGGTTTTGTTTTGTGGGAAAGGATAAACAACACATCTCTCCCTCTCTCCACTTTTTGCAGACCATTCATGATTTTATAGACCTATCATATCCCCACTTAATCATCTCTTTCCTAAACTGAACAGCTCTAATCCTTTTAGTTTCTCTTTTGGAAGTAATTTCATAGCCTTGATAGTCTTTGGTGCCCTTCTCCAATTCCATTATATCCTTTTTGAGATGGGCCAAGCAGAACTGGACACAGTATTCAATGTGTGGGTGCACCATGGATTTATAAAGTGGTACAGTAACTCCTCGCTTAACGTTGTAGTTATGTTCCTGAAAAATGTGACTTTAAGCAAAACTATGTTAAGCGAATCCAATGTCCCCATAAGAATTAATGTAAATGGGGGGAGTGGGTTACCCACACCCACACCTACACCCCTTTCAGCTGAGCCCACAAGGGCCATTGTTGGTGATGTAGCCTCACACTCTACAAGGCATCATGGATGGAGAGAGGGGAGACAGCATGACAGACAGAGACACACACCTTGTGTGTGTGAGAGAGAGAGACAGATGCTCATTGCCCCTTTAAGTAGGCTGACCCCACTCTAAGTACACTGCCTTGTTAATTAATCAGCAAGTTGAGATAGCAGCTGCTCCCAGGAAGCTCCCTCCGGTCCTGAGCCCTGTCCTGTCGTCCCCCCGCATGGGGTATAGGAGCAGGGGGGAGGGGGACACTCTGACATTAATCCCCCTTTCTCCTCCCCCTGCACAGCAAGCAGGAGGCTCCCGGGAAAAGCTCCAAGGCAGAGGGCAGGAGCAGCACATGGCACTGGGCGGAGGGACATCTGAACTGCTGGCAATAGCCTGCTGGGCGGCTGCCACACAGAAAACTTAGGGGAGCAGGGAGCTAATAGGGGGGCTGCCGGTCCACGCTGGTTCCAAGCCCCCATCAGCTAGCTCCAACGGGCTGCTCTTTCTGCAAGCAGTGGACAAAGCAGGCAGCTGCCAAACAACGTTCTAAGGGAGCATTTGCACAACTTTAAACGACCATGTTCTCTAATTGATCAGCAACGAAACAACGTTAACCAGGACAACTTTAAGTGAGAAGTTACTGTATTACAATATTTTCTGTCGTATTTTTTATCCCTTTCCTAATAGTTCCTAACATAGTGTTAGCCTTTTTGACTGCTGCTGATCATTGAGCAGAACTTTCAGAGAACTATCCACAGTGACTTCAAGATGTCTTTCTTAGATGGTAACAGCTAATTTAGAACCCATCACTATATTCGTGTAGATGGGATTATTTTTTTCCAGTGTGCATTACTTTGCACTTATCAGCATTGAATTTCATCTACCATTTTCTTGCCCAGTCATCCATTTTTTGAGATCCTTTTGTAATTTCTTGCAATCTGCTTTGAATTTAACTGTCTTCAAACTTTGATCTCTGTTCACCCTCTTTTCCAGATTATTTATGAATATTTTGAACACGACAGGTCCCAATAAAGTTCCTTGGGGGACCCTGCTGTTCATCTCTCTCCATTGTGAAAACTGATAATTTATTCTTACCCTTTGTTTTCTATTTTTCAACCAGTTACTGATCCATGAGAACTTCCCTCTTATCCTCTTAGTTTACTTAGAGCCTTTGATGAGGAACCTTTGTCAAAGGCATTCTGAAAGTCCAAATACACTGTATTGTCCAAATCACCCTTATCCACATGCCTGTTGACTCCCTCAAAGAATTCCAATAGATTGGTGAGGCATGATTTCCCTTTGCAAAAGCCATATTGACTCTTTTCCAACAAATCGTGTTTATCTGTGTGTCTAATAGTTCTATTCTTGACCATAGTTTCTACCAGTTTGCCTGTTACTGAAATTAGGCTCTCCAGCCTGTAAATGCCAGGATTGCCTCTTGAACCCTTTTTAAAAATCAACAATACTTTAGTTGCCTTCCAGGAATCTGGTACAGAGGCTGACTTCAGTGATAGGTTACATTCTACAGTTAATAGTTCTGCAATTTCATATTTGAGTTCCTTTAGAACTCTTGGATGGATACCATCTGGTCCTGGTGACTTATTACTGTTTAGTTTATCAATTTGTTTTAAAATCTACTCCATAGACACGTCAGTGTAGGACAGTACTTCAGATTTGTGACCCCCAAAAAACCTCAGATTTGGATTTCTCCCTCACATCCTCTGCAGTGAAGACCGATGCAAAGGATTAATTTAGCTTCTCTGCAATAGCCCTGTCTTCTTTGAGTGCTCCTTTGTCATCTAGTGTCCCCACTGGCTGTTTGATAGGATTTCTGCTTCTGATGTACTTACAAAAACTAACAGCAATTCTTTTTTTTTTTTTTTTTTTTTTTTTGTCTTTAGCAAGTTGCTTCTCAAATTCATTGTTGGCCTGCCTCATTATACTTTTACATTTTACTTGCCAGAGTTTGTGCTCCTTTCTATTTTCCTCATTAGGCTTTGACTTCCAAATTTTAAAGGATGCTTTTTTGTCTCTTAATGGCCTCCATTACTCTGCTGTTTAGGTCCTTAGGGTATGCAGGACCATGAGTCACCTTGATACCACCCTGCCTCCAGTGAAAGAGAGACTTGCTTGCGTTTAACTGGGTGTCTGTTTCCTGACTTCACCAGCCTGTTAGCTACCCAGTCTCCTCTGGGCTATGCCAGCCCTTACTTTGCCTTGCAGAATTATAGGTGTACTCCAGTGTCCAAGGCCCTTTGAAGTGTTCCCTTTTTGTGTCCGGCCCCTTATGCACTGAATGGTCACAGAAATACCAGCTCTGCTGTCCCCAAGGGAACAGTGTACACACCAGCTTGAATGATTCAGCTCAGGATCATGTACTTGTATAACATCACATCACTGAGATATATTTATAGTGAAACAATGATACATTTATCAATGGTTTGAGATTCCAGAGAGAGAGAGAGTGAATAAAGATAACAAAAACAAAAGGGTTACATATGAAACTATTTCTAGCAACTAAACTTAATTTAGCAGGCTAACCACCTGTCTTAAAGAATTTTCTCTCCCAAAATGTGTTTTGCAGTATTTCAACCCAGCCTGGTTGTGATCCTGTTTTCATGAATGAAATAAGTGTCTCCTTTCCTTCTACTTATATTCCCCAAAGTACATTGTCTGTCATCAGGACAGTAACTCCTCCCCCTCCCCTTGCTTGTTTTTACTGAGTCCTGCTTCTTCCCTGTTGACTTTCTATGTAACTAAGTCATCCATTATGTTGGCTTACAATGCTTAATTTACATGCTCTCAGAGGGTAAAGTGAATAAACATCTTTTATCTGACAGCAAATCTGTTTGTCAACTCTGCCTTGATACACACTTCAGGAACATATTTTCAGCATACATACATAACTCCTATCATAGTATCTGTACATACATTTCACAATGATATTAATTATCAGTGTGATCTTGGCTTTCATTTAAGATCTCCCATGATATTCTTTGGTGCACCAGAATGTACATACCAGAATCAGGATATTCTGGTAACCCTTTTGCCAGTTGGTATTGAGGGCATCCTGGGTCATAGCATCCTCCTTCCACTACAGGATTATCGTGAAGGAGAAAAGGGAAATGAAATGACATGTCTATGAATGAGCAGCGTTTAAAAAATAAACTAACAACACATTTTGTTACCCTTTGACTTGGACAGATCTTAATTTGTCTCCAGATTAAGGGTTTTTATTACACTAGTGACAACAGGAAAAAAGGCGAGATTTCCTACTTATAAACTATATGCACCGTGCTCTTGTACTCCTTTCCCTTGACTCTAAACCTTATCATTTCTATTCAGAAGATCCTTTGGCTTGCACTAAAATCTGCTTAGGTTGAAGGTGGAGTCCAAATTCTTTGCATATTTAATCTTCCATTCTTGTTATCTTATGTAGAGTTGCTGCTACATTATGTAAGGATAAATAGAGTCCCTTTTGCAAGCTAAACATTATTACCTTCTGCGATATGGATCAAAAATGAGAAATATGAATCCAAGCCACTGAAGTGGCTTTTATTTAAAGCTTTTGAAAACGACCTTATGAATAAGGCTAAGATTTAATCATGGGTATTTTTAGTAAAAGTCTTGGACAGGTGTCAAGGCTGATTTTCCCACTCTGGCACTTCAAGTGCAGAAGGTGGGGGCCTGCAAGGATTCTTAAAATTAATACTGGCCACTCCAGGCTTGTATTAAACTCTGAAGGTTACAGCTTCTCTCTGACCTTGGATGGGTAGATGCTGCCCCACCACACAACTGCAAAAAAACAAACAAACAAAACACCCTTTGAACCCAGGAAGGCGCACCTGGGAATTCCTCCCTGTGGGGCACGCGCTCTCTCTCTCACACACACCCCTCTCTGTTGAAGTAGACAACATATGTGCGCGCGCACATACGCACGCACCCCCACCCACCCACCCCTCTCTGTTGCCACCAGCTAAGTAAACAACATATGCACAAGCCTCTTAGGACACAAAAACCCTATCCTGTTTTTAAAAAAGGTGAAGTTTATTAAAAACAAAAAGAAAGAAAAGACATCTGGAACATAGGCTATTGCTAGATTTTAAAAGAGCAAATATAATAATTAAGCCAGCTTTTCTTGAGGTCCAGCTTAATGGTTACAAACAAAACAAAAGCCTTTGGGGGTTAGCACAGAGGAGTCCACAACCATAAAGAGAGAAACCTAATCGTGTCTTTCTAGACATTTCCTGATCTAATTACGTGTCTGGGGTTTCAAATGAGTCCGTACTAGGTATGATTTAATGATTTTTTCATACCTGGCTTAAAGCCTTTTTACAGCATAGTTCCAGCCCTGTTTTTGCTCTATCCCCTCTCTCCGGAGAACAACAGACAGACAAAAGTGGAGTCTTGTTTCAATTTTTAAAAGTTCTAGTCTTCCCATTGGCTCTTCTGGTCAGGTGCCCACTCCCTTCCTTTCACCTATGGGCTTTTTTAACTCTTTACAGGTAAAGCAAGTAGAGAACAACTACTAACAGGGATTTTGTAGCTAGCTGGCTGGCTGGGTGTACATAAAAGGAAGCTACCTCCCCCCCTTCATTTATCACAGCAGGTCACAGGCAATTAAAAAAAAATTCATGGCCTCTGACCTGTCCATGACTTTTACTATAAATACCCAAGACTAAATTTCTGCTGCTCCGAGGCCTCTTGGGACTGCTCTTCCGACAGCCTCTGAGGCCCCTGTTCCAGCCTCCACGGAGCCGCCCCTGCTCCAGCGGTGTCTCTCTTCCCCCCCCCCCCCCCCGACGGTCCCCAGGGCCACTTCTCCAGCCACCCCGGGACCACTGCTGCTCAGGTGCTCCCTGGGGCCAGCCACATGGCTGGTGTGGTCCAAGAAGTCGCCGGGGGGCACCCGAGCAGCTGGCCCCAGGATCAGCTGCACCAGCCGCTGCAGCTGTGGGCTTACGAAGGTTGCGGAAAGTCATGGAATCCGTGACTTCAGTGACCTTCGTGACAGAATCGCAGCCTTACTTATGAACAATATGCAGTAAAAGGGAATATTAGTGAGTCTGAAAAGTACAATCTCTTAATCCCCATTTTTTATCATTCATGTCTTTCTGTTTGTCAAGCAAATTAAAGGGACGCAATCAAATTGAACATCACAATTCTGTCTGGAAAATTTTATACCAACTGTAATTACAAGTTCATCAATTACTGAAAAATGTCAGTGGGCGAATTCTTTGTCAGTATATTTTTGTATATGACAACATTTTTTGTATAGTGAATTCTGTTGTTTTCCCCAGCCTGATCAGTTAGGTTGTGATCCTGCAAACTGCTCTGGCACCCACATTGAACACCATTAAAGGCAATAGAGTTCAGTATGAATGCAAGGATTCACCTGAACTGAGCAACTTGTCGGATCAGTGCCTGCCTTAGTCAGCTTTTTTCTTGCTGAAAAGTCTCTAATAAACATCAGCAGGGAAACAGAGAATTCCTCTTTTTAAAAAATCCTCTTAATTTTTTTTTAAACTCCAGAACCTACTATTCAAAGGGTGCTCTATTGGAAGCTGGAGTATTTCAAAAGTGTTGGATTTGGAAGAAAAAAAACAAACCAAAAAAACCCCCAAAAACCTGGGTTGACAGTCACTTTTTAAAGTTGTAAGAATTCAGTTTGCTCATTCCTCCTGTAATGTGCTGTAAGAAAAGTTCAAATGAAGGGAGTGGTTCTTATTTCTTTTAAAAACTACTTTTTAGCAACAAAGTACCATCAGAGTTTTTTGACCAAGAGGTCTGGAATTATAACCACCTGTTCTGACAGAAATGGGCTTCTATAAGATGAGCTGTCAGCAAATTAGGTAAAACTTAACTTACAATAACAGGAAGAAGCACTGGAGCATAGATCTGAAAGTCAGGTCTGTGTTACCTATACTTCTGCTTTTGGAAGGAACCTAAATGAAAGTGTAAGCTGTTTTTGGTCTATGTAGAACAAAGATTGTGCTACATGTGTCTAGAATTGTAAGATCTAAGACAGAACTGAGACTATAATGTGTTTTGCTAGAATTTTAAATCATGTTTATAGCAGCAAAAATGTTAGCCAGTGTTTCTGAAAACCTGCACATTTACACTTCATCTCTTTGTGAAGGAATGGGAAGTTCAGCCTTGAATGCTCTGAACGTACTAATGCTTCTGGAAAAACTAAAATCAGTTCCTCAGTTAGAAGCGCAGAAGGATATGGTCAACTGGATACTGCAGGTAAACAAGGCAGCAGCCAAGTGTTATTTGGCTTTAATAATTCAGCATTTTAAAAGAAGAAAAGTTTGTGACTGCTTTAGCTAATGCAGTAGACAGTGTTCACACTTGCCGTGATCTCTTCAGTATCCTACTGTATTGAAAAGCTTTATTTTTTTCAGTTGCTGAGATGGTGGTTTTTTTTTTTTGTTTGTTTGTTTTTTTTTAAATGGACACTGTGTGCTAATACAGAATCCAGTGCATGAAAGGGTTACTACTTACAAAATTTTGTAAGTCAAAATTTTAGCTAAATAATATTTCGTAGTGACTTTTTAAAGTAAACTTTCCAATTGCCTTAAATAACTCAGTATTTATATTTCTATAACTTCAGTATTCAAGATATTTTAAATAGAAGAAGTAAAAAGAAGCTTTGGTGACATCTGTCTGTATTAGTAAAACTGGAAAGTTTTTAAGGTCTGTTAAAATACATTTTTATTTTTTTTTTGGAGAGGGTTAAACATATTTTGTAGAATCAGTCTTCAAATTAAATGGCTAAAGTGGAAAAATTACTTTATAAAAAGCACAAAGTTTTTAAATGGTGTATAAATTTAAAATGTTTTTAAATTAGAGGTTTTCAAGATTTCTGATAAGAAAATTGTTGGAACAAAAAATCCAAACTTAAAGGCACAACCTTAACTATCACAATTTTTGGTTTTTTTTAATGGGATGTTGGATTAATATATGGGGGTTTTGCGTTTAATTTTCTATATTTTTTTTAGAATAGAGGAAAATCTGAAGCTACAGTTCAGAGGCAATTTCCAACTGTAGACTTTTTTGTTGTTGTTTGTTGTAGTATTGTCTAATTCACCTTCAGTCAAATGTCAGTCTCTGAAATTGTCAGACCAAAAGTGTACTGTCACCAAGTTAGGAATATGTGAAATTGAAGATGTAATCTCTTGCCCCCCCATCCGCCCCCCAAAAAACAAATAAACCCTGCTAAAAAAATTCATTTTAACATAACATTAACCTAACCTGACATTCCACAAAAAAGAAGCAGCTGGTATTCTTTTTATGGAACTGAGTAGCAAGAAGAAATATGCATCAATTTGCATAAAGGGAAAAGTGGCTTAATATTAAGGTGTACTGAGGATGTCTATCAAATGATCCTTTTGATAGTGTTTCAGAAACATAGTGTTGATATTTAAAGTTGAGGATAATTCTCTAAGACTGAATAACTGAAATTACTATGCAAGATGAGGTTTAGGGAGGAGGTTGTCTTAAGAAATTTGTCATCAGTTAGAGAACCTTTCACCTCTGGGTTTGCTAATTTAAATAATGCACTGGATGGTAGTGACTGAACATTATTACTACCTGATGTCTCTTTAGTAGCCTATATGAAATGATTTGACATTGGTGATTATTTCTTAGTGAATAGAGATTCTTATGAAAGAACATCACACTAATTTCTACTAATTAGCATCCATGTTAGTAGTTTTAGCAATGGCTAAGGACTGAATAGCCCAGAGAAACTGAACTACCCTCTCACACCTAGGGGTGCTCTTTCCAGTCGTGGGGTTGGAGGCACATTGGTATTGTGGGAAAACTTGCACTGGCTCAGTAGAGGCTTTCCATACTTTGATAGCTCCAAGTACATTTTTACCAACATGAAATTCTCAAAAAATGTTTAACCTTTTAACAGCCCTTAGGTTCAGTTATACGGCATGCACAATCCAATCACATTTTATATTCTCTTAACACCTAAATCTCTATTCCCAGATGTTTGACACAGTGAAACGATTGAGAGAGAAATCAAGTTTGGCAACAGCAGCAACTACATCAGGATCAGAAACTACAAAAGGCGATGAGGTAATAACAAACTGGGATGGAAGTGAAGATATGTTCCACAGGGAGACATTTGTGTTTACAGTTTTAAGGACCAATTTTCAAACACAAGGGCTTACATTTAGGTACCTAAATCCATATTTGAGCATCTAAATACCAGTTTTAGGCATTAAGTGATGATATAGTGTCTTAAACTATAAGCGTATATTAACAGGAGTGTTGTCAGTAAAATATGAGAGATAATTGTCCTGCTCTACTCAGCACTGGTGAGGCCTCAGCTGGAGTATTGTGCCCATGTTAGGCGCCATACTTTAAGAAAGATGTGGACAAATGGGAGAAATCCAGAGAGATTAAAAAAAAAATTATTAAAGGTTTAGAAAACCTGACTTATGATGAATGGTTAAAAAAATGGGTATATTTAGTCTTGAGACAAGAAGACTGAGGGAGGACCTGATAACAGTTTTCAGATTAATTATAAAGAGGAGGGTGATTGTTTTCTATGTCCACTGAAGGTAAGACAAGAAGTAATGGGCTTAATCTATAGCAAGGGAGATTTAGGTTAGATATTAGGAAAAACTTTCTAACTACAGTGCAAGGACAATTAAGTGCTGAGATAGGTTGTGAAATCTTTCTTTGGAGGTTTTTAAGAACTGGTTAGACAAATGCCTCTCAGGAATGGCTTAGATATACCATGCCCAGCCTCAGCCCATTGGGCTGGACTAGATGACTCCTTGAGTTCCCTTCTAGTTATGATTTTGTGGTTTTAAGTATTTAAATCCAAAGTTAGATGCTCAAGTTTGAAAATTAGGTGCTTACTGTGCACTTATTTCACCCTCATAATGATAGCTACATGGTCTCCATAGATAATTTGTTACAGTACAACAACTGCAAAAGAAAAGGAAGCAATCTCTTTCCTCTTACCACTAACTCTACTACATGCCAACATTTAGCTGGAATTCGGTAGATATTAAATGTGTGCTTCCTCAAACCATAGATGGAGGTGTAAGGGGTGGTGCATGGCTTAGGGGCATATGATTTATGCAGTGTTGTAGCTGTATTGGTCCCAGGATATTAGACAAGGTGGGTGAGGTAGTATCTTTTATTGGACCGACTTTTGTTGGTGGGAGAGAGAAGCTTTCAAGCTTACACAGAACTTTTCTTCAGGTCTGGAAAATGTTCTCAGAGTGGCACAGGTAAATACAAGGTAGAACAGATTACTTAGCGTAGTAGTTAACATATATTTCAAGGGATCATTCAAGGTGAAGTGGCCCACTGAAACCCCTCCCATCATAGGGAGGAAAGAAGGGGCAGGGCGAAGCAGCTGGGGGTTTGTTAGTGGGGTATAGATTGTTGTAATAAGCCATAAATCCAGCGTCTCTCTTCAGTCCATAATTTTTAGTGTCTAGCAAGGTTATGAATTTAAGCTCCTAGGCTCATCTTTTGAAAGTATTGTGCAGGTTTTCTTTGAGGATGAGGACTGATATCTCAGATATAGCATGATTACTTTGTGAAAAATGTTCACCCACAGGTGATGTGATGGTTTTTGTCTTTTATCATTTTTTTGTGTAAGTTCATTCAAGATCATAGTGCTTGTCTGGTTTCACCTACATAGTTGTAATTGGGGCATTTAGGGTAAAGGATGAGGTAAACCACATGTTGTGATAGACATGTGCAGGACTCATAGATCTTGAACAGTGTGTTGTGGAAGGTGTTGATCATTGTAGTAGTGGAGATATGTCTGCAGGTTTTACATCTGTTCTGGCAGTGTCTGCCGCTTTGAGTTGGTGTGTCCTGGTCTGTGGGGAGCTTGCTTCTAATGATGAGCTTGGAGAGGTTGTTCCATGATGCAATCTACTTCTCTGGTGGATTGGCCTTTGGTGAAGGTGGTTTTGAGGGTGTTAAGGTGTATATCCTGAACTTTCTGCTCAGAGTGCCTGGCTGTAGATAACTGATTTATTGGGGTGGCTACTGGATCTGTGAAGGTAGGTGTGGTGATATATGGGTTTCTTGTATATATTTGTCTGTAGGGATCTAGTATTGAAGTTGATTGTGGTGTCCAGGAAGTTGATGCTTGTGTGGAAGTGTTCAAGAGAGAGTTTAATGGATGGGTGGTGATTGAAATTTATGGTTGAAATTTGTGAGGGAGCTTAAGTCATCTGTCCAGAGGATAAAAATAGCCTCAATGTATCTCGGGTATATCATTGGTTTCGTGATGTATTTGTCCAATGCTGAGAAATACAGGTCCACTTAAAAACAGCTGTAAGATTTACACTAGTCATCAGCAGGTCAATCTGCTTATCTATTTCAGACCATCAAAACGTAGCTCTGACTTGATAAACTGTAAGATCTGCTCAACATTTGGCTAATGCTGGTAAAAGGGTGAACAAGAATTGGGCTGCTTTGATTACATTGTATAAATCAGGTTATTTTGATTTCATCTTTTGCAAGGGTATTGTGTAATCTTGAATTTGGGTCTTAATAAGTAAATAAAGGATGAATGGTGTTTCAGATGTTTTAATTATAACTTTCTGTATTTTTGAATTCATAAACATGCTCTACTAATGCCTTGAGAGCCTAATCAGCTTTTAAGATTTGTGTTACAACTTTTAGATTTTTGGGTTGTTGTTGTTGTTTTGTTTTACCATCGTGGGATGCCCCGTTCATTGGGGAATTTGATGGGAGCAATTAGAATTCTTCTTTTGAGAATACTTCTTGGTATTTTTAGTTGTTCTTCTTAGTCTATAATTTTTACTACTGTTTCCTAATAAGACTCAGAGCACTCAAGACAAAGAGAAGGCTGAACGGAAGAGGAAGGCAGAAGCTGCCAGGCTGCATCGTCAGAAGATAATGGCCCAGATGTCTGCTTTACAGAGGAATTTCATTGAAACTCATAAACTTATGTATGAATACACACAAGAGACACAGGGAAGAGAGGACTCTGTTATGGAGGAGGAGAGGTGAGATGAGACAGATATTCAGTTCTGATGGAAAAATTAATTTCCTAAAAAGTGGTTATAGCTACATAAGGTTTAATAGTACAGTTAATGGATAAAGTGCATCATTCCAATCAGTAACCCTATATCTCTTACTACTTATATTTTACAATGCCCTGGATTAGAGAATAAATAAATGGAGATATGCCAGTCTCCTAGAACTGGAAGGACCTTGAAAGGTCATCGAGTCCAGTCCCCTGCCTTCACTAGCAGGACCAAGTACTGTCCCCTGACAGATTTTTTTTGCCCCAGATCCCTAAATGGCCCCCTCAAGGATTGAACTCACAACCCTAGGTTTAGCAGGCCAATGCTCAAACCACTGAGCTATCCCTCCAAATTAGTTAGGGAGACATCCGACCTGCTTGCTACATAAGATGAACTCTGGAAAAATATTCTTTAGGTAAAAGATACCATGTTACCTACCATTTCAGAAAACAATGACTTAATTATAAAACATCCCTAGTTGATATTACTATAGTTTAAGTGATAATGGGCTTTCCTTTTTGAAGACCTAATTTGAGTGTTTAATTCAGAAGAATCTTAACATACAAGGTCCTGCCCAGAAGCCAGTATGTTTGAAAGTTAAGTTGCAAAAAAAAACACAAAAAAAACCTTGTTGCACTCATAACCCAAACTGCTTTTTTCAGAATGTGATTTTGTATATCATAGCCCCCAAAACTGTTTGGTCTCTTTATAATTGTAGAAGGAAAAGAAATAAAGATTTTTTTTTTACGTCATATTTTAAATGGCTGGATAATGAAATCACATGTAATTACACATCCCAGGATAGAGATACTCAAATCCTGTGCTGTAGTGCACAGACTGATCACTATAAGGTTCAGGAGAAAAAAGTCCTCTTGTACAGCAATTATTTGCCTAGGTGCATTGTGGATTTCTTTTGCCTTCCTTTGAAGCATCAGATACTTGCCACATTAGTTTCTGAACTTGATGGACTAATGATCTGACCCAGTATGGCAAATCCTGCTTTTACTGCACAGGGCAGTAATCCTTCGTTCCACTTTTTGTAGTATTTATAATGAAGACTTAGCCATCTCTTTTAGTCCCTATGTTCTCTTGACTATCTGGCTACATTATAGTCCATCTGCTAAATTTGAGTCATGTGAAGTGTGGGTTTTTTGTTTTATTGTTTTAATGGTGGTCTAGTTGGAACAAAATGTACTCCAATTCAGGGGACTGAAATTCAGATTAAATCACAATAGGAAGTGTCTCTTGTCATTCATGAGTGACTATGTCTAGTTGATGCTAGGAGTAGACTTGTCAGGCTTGAGTAAGAGCAATGGTGACTGTGCATGTGCGAGAGAGTGCTCCAAGTCTGCACTGCAATATTTGTCAATCTGGGTTGTGATGAGATGTGATTTATGTCTGATGTATCTGTGCTGGCAAAAATTCCTGCTGTAGATGCAGTTAAACAGTCAAAACTGTGTGTTTAGCCAATGTAGCTTGGGGAAGAGGGGCCTGGAATAAACTATGCTAGTAAAAATACAATTTTGCCAGTATAGGCTGTGTCCAGACCAGGAGCACTTTTATAATATTACCAGTATAGCTATATTGACAAAGCAGTCCTACTGTAGATCTGGCCTAATGTATGATTTGTGAAAAAGAGGGTGGATAAGATAAAAGGAAGAGAAGAAGATAACTCAGATGAATGACCAAAAACCAATACAGTAATTTCTGCCTGCTTTGTCATTTAAAAATTCAAGTTCTGTAAGACATCCTCAAACTTGTAAATGCAAGGAAGCACCCTCTTAACTATTTCTCATTGCATGTTGCCTGAAAAATGGAAGTAAACATGTGGCCTCATCAAACAATAAATGGAATAATGGAATTTATTTCAATATCCCATAATAGATAGCTGCCACATTCCGTCTTAAAGATGGTTGCATTTCAGTGGTGACTGAAGTGATTCTGGTACGTTTATGTAAGGGTTTTTGCAGTAAAGTTACTGTTAAATATAAGCAGTAAATTATAGTTTTAGATGTCTTCAAGAGGATCTTTATTTCTTTATAGGGCGTCGGCTAATTGTTTGTTGATCCTTGTCTTTGATGTTCTTACAGCATACCATTGGCCATTGATTCTTCCAGAATTGCCTTGGGACCCAAGCAAGGTCCATCTATTACTGAAAAGGAAGTATTGACCTGTATTCTATGTCAGGAGGAGCAGGAAGTGAGACTGGAGAGTGCTGCAATGGTATTATCAGCTTGTGTCCAGAAATCCACTGCCTTAACTCAGCACAGGGGGAAAACTCTTGAACTCTCAGGTGGTAGGTGTACCTCTTCAGCTAAGAATATCAGCTATTGCTGTCCTCTTCTTAGAACTCACTTCAGTTATATTTAATTAACACTTTCAGCTAATCAGATTACTGAATGGTTACTCTTTTTAATGAAAAGTTAGTTAAGAATTTTAGTCATGTATTTTAGATGGTCTTAAAATCCTCGCAATAAAACTAAAAATCAGCCGTGGAGGAGAATTTACTGCCATTCCCCCTTGTAAAACAAAGATGAATTACATGTGTACATGACTCCTACTTTGTAAAACAGTACGCATTAATCTTCCAAATTAATTTGCGGAAGCAGTTGAGTTTTGTTCCTTAAACCGAAGAGCATGTATTCTAGCACTGAAGATAGAAAATGAGTGGCTATTTCTCTCTACTGCATATTGATCCAACTGTCGAAATTGATTTTTAATTAGCTGTCCCTGTCTTGTTATAAACCCCAAACAGTCATTTGTACAAATCCTGCTTATTCAAGTTTTTATAAACATAAACACAACAAGAATGGCCCAAATATTGGAGTGTGTAGAGAGATTAAACCAATAACATCCATTTTTCTATTGTTTTATCTTTATTATTTGCAATATGCTGGTGCCTAGGGACGCTAGTCATAGCTAAGGACCCCATTTTGCCAGGTGCTGTACAGATACATCTTGGTACCAAAAATTTAGGTTAAATCACAGATGAAGATGCCATTGTAGCCAGTGAAGCTCAGCTCTAGTAACTTTTCTCAAACCCTTCCTGTAACAGGATGCCAGGTTACCAAAGTAGCTGGGGAAAGAAGGAAACAAATCTTCTTCACTTGCCCAAGGCCACTTGCAGATAGATATTTTAACTCACCTTTAGCAGCATATTCATTTCTTCTGTAGCTCACCTAAAGGAACAGGTCTTTAAGTGATTCCCTTCTTCCCCCACTTGGAGAGCTGCATGAGTGGGGAAAAGTGTATGTGCCTGTGTATATGTGGACACCAGTATAAAAGTGGTCTGACACCAGTGTACATTATATTATCACATTCTTCACTTGACTTTTAGCACCTGTAAGGTATAATTTACTATTGCATACAAGCAGAGGTCTTACTTTAAATTATTTTCTACTTTCTTTGTGTTCACGTTATAGTACAAGAATACGTGTTCAAACAGAAAGTTCTAACCAGCTTACATAAGGAGTTCTATTGCCATTCAATTCTGTACTATTCAAGGCCACCTTTTGTGAAAAATTAAATCCTACCCTGACTGCATATTGCAACACAACAGAATCTGTTAAGTTTTCATAATGGTATTGCCAATGATTTCTTGTTTAAGAATTCCATAAGGCAACCGCAAGAAAGTCTTTGCTTTTGGATTTGGTACAGTAGTTCTTCGAATGCTTGCTCATATCCATTCCAGTGTAGGTGTGTACTCACCCTGAGCATCACCACTGGACATTTTTTCCCTTAGTGGTATCCATCGGGTTTGCTCTGGTGCCCCCTCAGTCCTCCTTACTGTCCGTGACTGTCGCTGGAACTGCTGCTTTTCCTTGCGTTTTCCCACATGTACCTCTCGGTGGACTTTGTTGATTATCTGTAAATAGCTCTTTATCTAGAGTTTGTTTGTTAGTAGCAGATTCTGCTTAGCAGGATTAGCCCTTCCCTGGCACCGGGGTATGTCTTGGTCCCCAGGGTTCAAGTGATGTGCGTTGTGCCATAAGCCAATACTGGTTAGTGACCCACATTCCAGCTGTCTCAAGTGTTTGAGGGAGGCCCATGTGCAGGAGCGTTGCAGGATTTGCAAGAGCCTCAGACTCGGAATGAAGGAGGACAGGGACACTAAACTCAAATTCGTCCTTATGGAAGCAGCACTTCGTCCCCCTTTGGAACTGAATCACGTTACCTGACACTGAGTACTTCGGCTTCAGTAAGAAGTGTCCTGGCATCTCTAAGAGGGATACAGCACTGTTCTGCTTCTGTGGGGCCCAGGGAGGACTCTGCACCTATGGCCTAAGACTCCCAGCACTGACGCTCATCTTTGGTGCCAACTCTGGCACGGTATTCTCAGCATCACTCTCCATTGCCAGTGCCAAGAAAGAAGCAGAGAAAAACTGACCAGGAGCATTCCCCAACCCCAAGTTCTGTGGGGCATATAGGTGCTGACAAAGTGCAACCCGTGCTGGGCCACTCAGATATGCCAGTCGTACATATAGTACCATTGACGCCAGCCTGGGAAGGGCACCATTGAGTCCAGCACCTTTGGACTCTCCACCAAGAGAGAGCTACTGGAGTTCGACAGCCCTGATGCTACTATCCCCCGCCATTCAGGAGCTGACAACGGTGGTACCGAAGGCGAGGACCACCATGGCAGCAAGACCTCATGTACCATCAAAGGGCAAGCCAGCCATAATGTCACTGCACTGGTCTCCTCCCTCCTGGTACTGTTCTCCGGCACCGGTTGGCACCTGGGTGCTGAGAAGCAACTCCTCAAATTCGGACTCTGAGGCGGAGTCGTACGCTTCCCGCAGCAGCAGAAACCGCTCAATCAGCAGTGTCTAAGGCTGCAATTTTATCATGGATATTTTTAGTCAGTCATGGACCGGTCATGGGTAATAAACAAAAATCACGGAAGCTGTGACCTGTTCCTGACTTTTACTAAAAACATTCCTGACAAAATGGGAAGGGAGGAGAGGGTCCAGCAGTTGGGAGAACAAGAAGCAATGGTCTCAAGTTGAAGTGGGGGAGGTCTAGGTTGGATATTGGGGAAACACTGTTTCACTAGGAGGGTGGTGAAGCACTGGAATGGGTTACCTAGGGAGGTGATGGAATCTCCATCCTTAAAGGTTTTTAAGGTCAGGCTTGACAAAGCCCTGGCTGGTATGATTTAGTTGGTGTTGGTCCTGCTTTGAGCAGGGGGTCGGACTAGATGACCTCCTGAGGTCTCTTCCGACCCTAATATTCTACGATTCTATGCCCAGTATCTGGGAGAGGTTCTCCTGCCACCCTGTGGGGCTTGGAACTGGGGGCGGGGTGATATTCCCCGCCACCCAGTGCAGCAGGGGAGCTGTGGGGGCCCCCTGGCCACTGAGCAGCTCCAGGGTCCCTGTGCTGCTGCCGCCGGCTGGGAGCTGTGGGGCCGTCTGCTGCCGCAGCTGGTGGCTGGGAGCTGTGGGGGGGCCCTGGCTGCTCACGGCGGCTGAGCTGCTGTAGGGGGACCCCTGCCAGCAGCAGCTGGGCAGCTCAGGGGTCCCCCACTGTGGGCAGCAGCTGGGCAGCTGCAGGGCTCCCAATGTCACGGGATCACTGGAAGTCATGAATTCCGTGACTTTCACGACCTCTGTGACATAATCTTAACCTTAGTGATACCCAATGGCTAAGATGAGTGAGGGCATCCCACCCACAGTCTGGCCGCTGGAACAGTGGCAGATGCCATTACAGTTGCCATTCTGGAATTCCTGGGTGCTTCAGCTAGACCAGGGTCCATACTCGAGGAGGTCCTACTCAGTTGCATTGGAGTCAAGAGCTCTTGTAACACCTACCTTGGAGCAGGGACCACCCCTCGATGCTGAACCTGGCACTGAAGTGCAAGACCCGGCATCACAGGACCTAGTTGGTGCAGAGGATGAGGAACAAGGCTCCTTACTGGTAAAGGCATTCTCTTCCTCTTCTCCCGACAAGGCAGTGGTGGGAACAAGTATAGCGCCTTCCCAGGATGACTACAAGGCCGCACCGGGAGCTCCTCAGGAGGGTAGCCCAGAACCTGGGTATACAGGTGGAGGAGACATCAGAATCCTCCCATGCCCTGGTGGACATCTTAGTGGCTTCAGGGCCATCATGGGTGGCTCTGCCTTTGAACGATGCCATATTGGACCCCATCAAGACCTTATGGAAGACCCCTGCGTCCCTCCAAGCTACTGCAAAGAGGAGGATGAAAAAGTATTCTGTCCCTCCCAAGGGGTGTGAATTTGTCTCTACATTTTCCCACCCACCCACCCCGCCCGAGCTCAGTTGTTTCAGCGGCAAATGAGCGGGAGCAACAAGGGCCAACTCCCGAGGCTTAAGATGCCAAAAAAAATAGACCTTTTTGACAAGAAGGTGTACTCAACTGACGGCCTCCAGTTCAGGATAGCAAACCAGCAAACACTTCTGAGCCGTTATGATTTCAACTCCTTTGCAATGGCAAAATTCAGGGAGCTTTTGCCGCAGGAGTCCAGGGGTGAGTTCTTGGTCTTAATTGAAGAAGGGAGATCCATGGCAAGATCATCCCTTCAAGCAGCTTTGGACATGACAGTTTCTGCAGCCTGATCCATGGCTTCAGCTGTGGTCATGAGAAGAAGCTCATGGCTTCAGTCCGCGGGGTTACCCTATGAAGTGCAGCAGACTGTGCAGCACCTTCCGTTCGAAGGCAAGTTGCTCTTTTCTGAGCAAACAAGACTCAAAGCTGCATAATCTGAAAGACAAGAAGAACCATCCTGAAATCCCTGGGATTGCATACACCGGCTCCCTCCAGGAAGCACTATAAGCTCCAACTGATGACCTGCTTCTACTCGCCACACCAGAGACAAGCCTATAGCAGGAGAAGGAGTAGAGGCTATAAGAGGCGGCTTCTGACCCAGTCATCTGTCCCGGTGCCGGGCCTGCCCCCCGAGACATGGTGTGGTGTAAGCAGGCCTTTTGATGGGACACTTGAGGGTGATATACCAGGACAATGCGTGGATCCAATTTCCCTTCTATTTGTGGACCAGTTATCCCACTTCTGTTGGGTATGGGCCCCCATTGCCTCAGATCGCTGGGTGCTATGCACGATAGAACCGGGATACACCCTTCAATTCAGTTGTTCTCCTCCTTCCCAATCTCCCTACTTGTCCCCCTTCAGGGGCCCTTCTCATGAGCAACTTCTGGTCCAGGAGGTGCAGTCGCTCCTCAGGGTTGGAGCTGTGGAAGAGGTTACATCGGAGCTAAGGGGCCCGGAGTTCTACTCCTGTTACTTCCTAATTCCAGAATCCAACAGCGATCTCAGATCCTGGACCTGTGAAACCTCAACAGATTCATGAAGAAACTGAAGTTCCACATGGTCTCCTTGGCCGCTGTTATCCCTTCTCTGGATCCAGGGGATTGGTACGCTGCCCTCAACTTGAAGGATGTGTATTTTCATATTGCGATCTTTCGGGGACACAGAAGGTTCCTATGATTCGTTGTGAACCACATGCACTACCAATTTACTGTGCTCCCATTCGGCCTGTCAGTGGCCACTCAAGTGTTCATGAAGCTCATGGCAGTTGTTGCAGCCTTCTTGAGAAGACAAGGGGTTCAGGTCTGCACTTACCTCAACAACAGGCTGATAAAAGGTCGGTCCAAGGCCCAGGTGGAGGCAAATGTGCAGTTAATACAGTCAACTTTCCAGGATCTGGGGCTATTAATAAACATGCAGAAATCCCCCCTTTCCCAGGTTCAAAGAATATAATTTGTTGGGGCGATCCTTGACTCAAGCTAGGCCAGAGCTTTTCTTCCAGAAAACCAGTTCAGAACTCTGGGGGTCCTCAGAGAGAGCCTGAGGAATCACCCCATCACCATAGCAAGGAACTGCTTAAAACTCCTGTGACATATGGCATCATGTGAAACACTGGCTCAGATCTCTCCAGGCTTGGTTAGTGTCTGTTTTGGCACCAAGCCGACACGATCTGGACAGGGTGGTCTCACTTCTCCCGTTGGTGATTTCCACCTTCCTTTGGTGGCTAGACTCCCGGACAGTATGTGCAGGAGTCCCATTCTCGAGACCCCAACTGTCTGTCTCTCGTTACAGATGCGTCGGCGATGGTAAGAGGGGGCTCAATTGGGGACGCTCAGGGCCTCTGGTCCAGGGAAGAGCTTTTATTACACATCAATATGAGGGAACTGAGGGCGTGCACTTAGCCTGCCAGGCATTCCAACCCCAATTGGAAGGCAACTGCATGTCGATCCTTACAGACGACACGACAGCAATATTTTACATAAACAAACCGGGCAGAGCACGCTCCTCTTCCCTATTCCAGGAAGCTCTTTGCTTGTGGGAATTCTGCATAGCCCACTGAATCCACCTCAAAGCCTCCTACCTCCCAGGGTCGCAGAACGAGTTAGCAGATCGTCTCAGCAGATCCTTTTCCAGCCATCACGAGTGATCCATTCATCCTGATGTTTTGAGCACCATTTTCCAGAAGTGGGGCACTCTCCAGGTAGACTTGGTGTCAATGGAGCACAACAGGAAGTGTCTTCGGTTCTATTCCTTCCGAGGCCAAAGCACGGGCTCACTAGTGGACACATTTCTCCTCCCTTGGACCCTGCCATCCTTCTTATACACAAGATCCTGCTGAAGGTCAGAAGGGGCAGGACGTGCCTTATCCTGGTAGCCTTGGCCTGACCACGTCAGCTCTGGTTCACCACCTTCCTCGATCTCTGTGGATGCGCAGTCTGCCCCCATTTCCAGACCTAATCTCTCAGGACCTTGGCCATCTACATCATCTGAGCCTTGAGTCTCCATCTTATGGCATGGAAGCTCATGGCTGAACCCCACACAACTGGCATGCTTTGGGCCTGTTTGTAAGGTGCTTTTAGGGCTGGCATTGGGGGATAGCAAGCAGGGCAATTGTGAGAGTCCTGTGACAGGGCAAGGCCAGAGGGCTATAGGAAAGTGGTAAGGAACCAGTATGTTAGCCCCAGGCTAAACAAATCCCTGATACCTTATGGCAGTTGCCCCCACGTTAATCAAGACACCTGGGGCCAATTAAGAACTTTCCAGAAGGCAGGGAGGTTGATTGAGACACCTGCAGCCAATCAGGGGCTGGCTGAAACTAGTCAGAAGCCTCCCAGTGAGTCAGTGAGGGGCGCATGTCAGGAGCTGTGGAAGAAGGTTGCATGTGAGGAGCTGGGAGCAAGAGGCACTAGGAGCTGAGAGTAAGAGGGCGTACTGCTGGAAGATCCTGTGATGAGGATAAAGAAGGTGTTGGGAGGAGTTGTAGCTGTCGTGCAGTTGTTCCAGGAGGCACTCTAAATAGCTGCAATCCACAGGGCCCTGGGCTGGAACCTGGAGTAGAGGGCGGGCCTGGATTCCCCCCAAAACTCCCAACTCCTGATCAGACACAGGAGGAGTTAACCTGGACTGTGGATTCTACTAGAGGGGAAGATCTCTGAGGCAAGCAAAATCCGCCAATAAGCGCAGGACCCACCGAGGTAGAGGAGGAACTTTGTCACAGTCCCCACGCCCCAGGGGGCCCTGCAAAGCTACATTGCTCAGGCTTTGGCTTCAGCCCCGGGTTGTGGGGGCTCAGGGCCCCAGGTTTCAGCCCCATGTGGTGGGGCTCCAGCTGTCTGCCATCGGCCCAAGTGAGTCTAATGCTGGCCCTGCTTGGCGGACCCCCTGAAACCTGCTCGTGGCCCCCTAGGCAGCCCTGTAATCCTGGTTGAAAACTACTGCATTACACCATCACCCAACAAGCTAGAGACAAATGCGGGTTTCGGCTGAGTGGTGTTGCAATCATCCTGCCGATGAACTCTGAAGCTTCCACTGGTGCAACTGCTTGGGAGTCACCTACTGTTGAAAGTGTAGGTGATCATTTGGAGAATCTTCTGTTGCTGACCTCAGTCACCAAATCACCTCCATCACCAAATACTGGAGCAAAAACAGTACAGCTGAAATCCCAGGCAGATAAAGTGATTGAACACATTAATGCCTTTTTCCAAAAGATAATTCAACAGAGAATGATGTTCATTTATTGACTGACCATTGATTTCAGTTTTCATTTTTTTTCTTTGGTAATTTCACATTAAGATAGGGCTGGATGGAACAAGGGGCGGGAACTTGTAGCAACATAGTTATGCTTGTGCTCACCTGTCAGGGCATTGTTGTGAAGAAGCTTGCAAAACCAGATTTCTAACTTTAAAGGGCTTACTGTGGAAAAATGAAAACTTAGCGGGGTTTTTGTCTGGTTTGACCAAATGTACACTAATATTCTTTTAATTTTTTTTCTCTTCCCCCTTCCTCCTCTCTCTTCCCCCCCCCCCCCATCTTTCCAGATACGTTAGATCCTCTTTTCATGGATCCAGATTTGTCATGTGGAACCCATACAGGAAGCTGTGGTCATGTAATGCATGCAGCCTGCTGGCAAAAGTAAGAGGATGTCTTTGCAATACTCTTTCATATTTTATCTCAGATTGGTGTCTAAAGTATCTAAGAGTATACCAGCACAACAATACAAAATATTGAAGTTCAAATAAGAAATCAGCCAGTCCAAATACTCAACCAGAGAAAATCAAAGAAATCTGGTACAAGAGCCATCTCAAAAACCAACAGGAGAAGGCAGTAACAAAAGGAGCCAAGTCTCCATTGGCCTAAAGAATAGTCTAAGTGGGGTAAAACTAGTCAAGAGCAAGAAGCCACCTCTCATAGATGGGACTTGCATCATGCCCTTAAGTTATGCAACAAGGGACTCTGATAAATCTCCAGGAGAGAGTTACACAGCGAATGATCTTTGAGCGTGTATGCATGTCACTAGACCAGGCCTGACTACACTTAAGGACCAAAGCAGGCCTGCACCAGCCAATCATAACTGTCAAGTGAGGACACTGCAATTGCCTCTAGACAGAAATACTTAAGGGCTTGACTATGAAGGGCTTTTTGTCTACCAATGGTTTTATATCACATTGAGTGACATGTTGCTTAGAAAGAGACACACATAAATATTGACAAAAAGCCTTAAATTGGTTTAAGCTGTGAAAAGTAAAGTTAGAAATTTCATCACAGTGAAATATCAGAAAGATATGAAGAGCTGGATCACCCTATTATAAGTTACTTTGTGATATCACATAATACAGACACTATCTTGGAGGCTTTTTGATTTTTCTATTTGTATGTGTCAGTTGGCTATTGTCTAGTTATACTTTCAGTGCTTATTATCTATTTTGAATATATGTTTTTATGGTAAATATCGGCATAAAACAAGCACCCTAAAAATCGTACAGAAAAACGTTCCTTGAGTATTATACATGAATGACTTCTTCTCTTGGTAGATCCTATCCACATACATCTAAATAGAACAGCATTGGAACCCAGTTAACTTACTCTGTGGGTAGATAGGATTAAAAGAAATGAACAGAAGACTCTTCTCTTATACTAGATTTTGCAGAAGGTTTGAGTATAATCTTTTGCTTATTACATAACTGATATATTAACGTTTTAGTTTTACTCAAACGAATGCCTGCCACTAGCATTTTAAAGGAATATATATACAGCAGACAAAATACTGCAAAACACACTTTATCTAACAGACTGTTTGATGTATGGAATACCTATGTAGTGTCCATTTTACATTTATTGCAACTCTTCTGCCTGTTGTGTTGTATAATTTGGAAAGATAAAACATTTTTTCAATTTTTGTAGGGAATTTCATAAACATTTTGTATGTGTAGACCATTTTTTCAGATATCTGTCATCTTTCCTTTGTTAGATTTGCTTGCCTTTTCCTTCATTGCTCTTAAAATATCATTTAATTAGAATATTTTAGTTTAAATTTAGACCTAAAGTTAGGCAGACAAATCCATATATAAGCTGCTTGTGTATCTGGTTTTCACATTTGTGCTGATATTAGATGCTCAATTTTCGGCAAACAGATTTGAAAATTGGGTTCCTTCTGTACTAATGGAGGCATCCAGGCCATTGAGATCATGGGTGAAATCTGCAGGCTTACTGCATGTATAGGGAAAATTAACAATGAAACCTGGAAAAGATCATGCTTATCACACCAACTCCTATTTTAATAGACTGTCTCAAAGTATTCCTATACATATTGAATATTATTATTATTATTATTATTTTTAAATAAATGGAGATATGCCAATCTCCTAGAACTGGAACGACCTTGAAAGGTCATCAAGTCCAGTCCCCTGCCTTCACTAGCAGGACCAAGTACTGTCCCCTGACAGATTTTTTTTGCCCCAGATCCCTAAATGGCCCCCTCAAGGATTGAACTCACAACCCTAGGTTTAGCAGGCCAATGCTCAAACCACTGAGCTATCCCTCCCCCCAAAGTAATCTGCTCCCACCCTTTATTAGGAAAACTATCTCAATTAAACAACTGATTTTCTTACCTTTGACCACATATTTAATTTGGGTTTCATTGTGTTTTTTGTTTTTAAATTTACTTATGAAACAGAACTGTGTCTATCCAAGGTGAATTTTCTATAAGGATGTCTTTTTGAAATAAAAACTATCCACTTCCATTTTACTTCAGCAAAAACAAGGATATATTTGTATATCTGGTGGTGAGACTGGATCCTCACAACAGATAACTCACTTATGGACATTCATCCATGAAATGCTACTATTAGCTGTTGTTAAAATAGCATTTATAGGATATTTATGTATTTACCTTTACTGTGGCTTAACTTTAAATTTATAATCTAGGAATATAGTGTGTGTGTGTGTGTGTGTGAGGTGCTTTAGGATGTAGCATTAGTTTAAAATGTTGGGGGCGGGGGGAGGGTAGCAAACTTCAGTATTGCTTGAGTGTAAATATATTAAATAAAATACACACTTATATGGAGGTTAAAAGGAGGGAAAGTTCTCTGTTGTTCTTGCCTGGAAAGTGCTCTGAAATTACTTTGTTCACATACCTGTTCAAAGATTTAATTTTGTTTTGGTGTCCAAGCATGTGGAACATCTATGTATCAGTTGTATAGCAGAAGAGGAGTCTGGTTGTTGGCATAGAAAAGTACACACCAGATATACCACTGAATTCTTGTTTCTATGTTGCACATAGGCCATTCTCCTTGCTAGATGATTTTTCTTTTCAATGTTGCAGGTACTTTGAAGCCATACAACTGAATTCTCGACAGCGTCTTCATGTTGAACAGGTTTTTGACTTGGAGAATGGAGAGTACCTTTGCCCACTCTGCAAGTCTCTGTGCAACACTGTGATTCCCATTATTCCTTTGCAGACTCAGAAGATGAACAGGTGAACTCCAGGGACAGTCTATTTCACGATTCTAAGAATAAAAGCTGTCTAGTGCTTGTAGGGGAGCCAACCTTAGATGGAAAATTTTGAATAATCTTTCCAACGGCTATATGGGGCTGGTTAAATCCTTACTGATCACCCACCCTGTTGTCTAGCCTGGCATCCAAATTCTGTTCTTGGAAAAAATTTCTAATACCATAGACCACTTGGGTTTCTTACCAGTGAGAGAGTATTTCTAGTACTTAATACAAATTCTAAAGTTTAGTTAATGTTTGCTTAGGGTTCCTAAATAGTTGTCAGGTTTCAGAGTGGTAGCCATGTTAGTCTGTATCCGCAAAAAGAACGAGGAGTACTTGAGGCACCTTAGAGACTAACACATTTATTTGGGCATAAGCTTTCGTGGGCTAAAGCCCACTTCATCAGATGCATAGAGTGGAACATATAGTAGGAAGATAGATATATATATATATATAGATAGATATATATAGATAGATATATAGATATATAGATATATACACATACAGAGAACATGAAAAGATGGGGGTTGCCAGACTAATCAATTAAGGTGATCTATTAGCAGCAGGAGGAAAAAACTTTTGTAGTGATAATCAGGATGGCCCATTACAAACAGTTGATAAGAAGGTGTGCGTAACAGTAGGGGAAAACAGATTTCAGTTTGTGTAATGACCCAGCCACTCCCAGTCTTTATTCAAGCCTACTTTAATGGTACCCAGTTTGCAGTTTCCTTGAGGAATTCCACCATGATTTCAACAATTTCCATCCCACCATCAACCTCAGCCTGGACCAATCCACACAAGCAATCCACTTCCTGGACACTACAGTGCTAATAAGTGATGGTCACATAAACACCACCCTATACCAGGAACCTACTGACCGCTATACTTGCCTACATGCCTCCAGCTTCCATCCAGGACTCATCACATGATCCATTGTCTACAGCCAAGCTCTAAGATACAACCGCATTTGCTCCAATCCCTCAGACAGAAACAAACACCTACAAGATCTCTATCAAGCATTCTTAAAACTACAATACTCACCTGCTGAAGTGAAGAAACAGATTGACAGAGCCAGAAGAGTACCCAGAAGTCACCTACTACGGGACAGGCCCAACAAAGAAAATAACAGAACGCCACTAGCCGTCACCTTCAGCCCCCAACTAAAACCTCTCCAGCGCATCATCAAAGATCTACAACCTATCCTGAAGGACGATCCCTCACTCTCACAGATTTTGGGAGACAGATCAGTCCTCGCTTACAGACAGCCCCCCAACCTGAAGCAAATACTCACCAGCAACCACACACCACAGAACAAAAACACTATCCCAGGAACCTATCCTTGCAACAAAGCCCGTTGCCAACTCTGTCCACGTATCTATTCAAGTGACACCATCATAGGACCTAATCACATCAGCCACACCATCAGGGGCTCGTTCACCTCCACATCTACCAATGTGATATATGCCGTCATGTGCCAGCAATGCCCCTCTTCCATGTACGTTGGCCAAACTGGACAGTCTCTACGCAAAAGAATAAATGGACACAAATCTGACATCCGGAATCCTAACATTCAAAAACCAGTAGGAGAACACTTCAGTCTTTTTGGTCACTCAGTAACAGACCTAAGAGTGGCAATTCTTCAACAGAAAAACTTCAAAAACAGACTCCAACGAGAAACTGCAGAACTGGAATTAAATTTGCAAACTGGATAGCATTAAATTAGGCTTGAATAAAGACTGGGAGTGGCTGAGTCATTACACAAACTGAAATCTGTTTTCCCCTACTGTTACTCACACCTTCTTGTCAACTGTTTGTAATGGGCCATCCGGATTATCACTACAAAAGTTTTTTTTCTCCCGCTGATAATAGCTCACCTAATTTGACTAGTCTGGCAACCCCCATCTTTTTTCTTTTTCTTTTTCTTTTTCTCTCTCATCTTCCTAGTATATGTTCCACTCTATGCATCTGATGAAGTGGGCTTTAGCCCACTAAAGCTTATGCCCAAATAAATTTGTTAGTCTCTAAGGTGCCACAAGTACTCCTCGTTCTATTTGCTAAATAGTTGTGTGAATGCTAACCGTGAACTTGTTCTTTGTCACAGAGATGTACTATATGTTTTTCAAAGATTAGGCTTCAGGTCATCAGATCACTGCTTACCTATGTTTTAACATAACCACTGCTTTTTATTTCTATTCTCAGTGAGGATGCAGAGGCAGTAGCTCAAATTCTGTCCCTGGCTAGGTGGTTGGAGATTGTCATGGCCAGGATATCAGGGTACAGTGCGAAAAACACTAAAGGTTTGTTACCTTAGCTTTTGCACTTTACACTAAGATCATTTCCAGAAAAACACCCTTTGAATTTCATTATTATAGCAAGAAAATTTAAATCTTTATTTATAACAGAAAGTATTCTGTATTCTAGAACAATCAGCTGGTGTTTTAGGTACAGAGATTGCTACTTGATTCTTCGGTCATGTAGTCTCACTATAAGGAAATACATAAAAGAAAGTATTAGTATACTTTTTCCTTTGTGATCTGAGGATTCAGACACATTGTACACTCTCTTCTGGTCTCTGAAGGCCTCTGTTCCAAAATGGTGATTCAGGAAAAAATTTTCAAAAGTGCATAAGTGATATAGGAGCCCAAGGGCTTGTCTACACTTGAAATGCTACAGCTGTACTGCTGCAGGTGCGCCACTATAGCGCTTCAGTGTAGACGTTACCTACACTGATAGGAGGGGTTCTCCCATAGACATAAGTAGTCCACCTCCCTGAGAGGTGGGTAGGTAGTTTGATGGAATTCTTCGGTCAAACTAGCGCTGTCTACGTTGGGGATTAGATCAGTTTACCTACATCATTCAGAGGTGTGGATTTTTTTGTACCCCTGAGTGACACAGTCAAGCCAATTTAATTTTCTGGTATAGACCAGGCCTTAATCTTACAGGGGATTTAGGCTCCTAAATCATTCCATACTTTTGAGAACTTTACCCTTAAGCTTTAAAAATAGCTCTAAAATAAATGAGCAACTACATTAAATCTTTGAACAAGTTTATTAAAGTGGCTGATTACTTTTTAAGGGAAAAAATGTCATTATTCAGCCCAAAAAGAAACAGATCATTTTCAGTTAATTCTCTAGGCGGTCCTAATCTGAGCAACACTTCTGTCAGTCTTACTCTGCAAATATCATGCATAAGTTGTCAGTAATATACAACAAACAGTTTTTAGACACATTCATTTCTTATGGATGTACTTTTTTAAAGTACCCTTAAATCAGTGACCTTTTTTGACACAGCCATGTGTCTGCATTAGTTAATTGAAGTGTAAGACGAGAGCACCAATAAGGTACTATTAGCTGTAGTCATGGCTGCCTCCTAGCTATCTCAAAAACATTCAAGGAGATGATGGTTTAGGTCTTTAAAAACACTATTCCAATGAAGGGCATCTTTGGGTTACTCTCTTGCAGTATGAGGTGAGTATTTTAAAACTGAAACTATTACTGTGTGTAAACATACTCAAGTTGCATTACTCAGTAGCACAGCTATTTACTTCTTTGATATTTGGAGTGGCATCTTCATGTGCACTTCCACTTTCTTATGACTGGAAGGACTGACTTTCTACAATAAGGTATTCAGTGAACGTGACTGTGCTGAGAAGAACTGTAAGGTGAAACTTGACCTTGTTCCATTTGAGTAATCACTTTAGCATAGTGTAGCACAGGTCTCCTTATACATAAAGCTTCACACTTATTACTCTGTTGCTTTAAATAAGAACATTTACATTAACTCATTGGAACTAGAGATCATCGTTACCCAAAGCGAAGGAAAAATGTATAATGCCTGTACAGTAACTCTGGAAACTCTGACTCTGGTGTCAACAAGTCTTGGTGTCCGGGAGTCACCAGGAATCTGCATTGCCCTAGAGCCTTTTGATTTATGTAAAAAGACCTGATACCCCTTAGATTGTACGCTGATTCATGTGCCCAGAATGGATATCACCAGCTTTATGGTGCCATAAGTTTGAGAAGCAAAGTCATAATCTTTTCTAAGCTTCTGACATTTCCAAATATTTATGCCTACGACATTTCCAGGAATTTAATAACTCCGTTCCCTGACCTCTTTGGAAGAGCATATAACATGCACTTGGCAGGACCAGCAGGAACACAGCCGAAAGACCCTATTAGGCTTTTTTGGGTTAAAATATTTTATTGGGAATTCTATAAAAATGAAGAGGGGAATTTAAAATAAAAGGCCAAAAATAAATCTATCTATGAATATTGCAGGAAAGCATCAATATGCTTAGTTATAGAATATTGACACATTCCAGGGACCCATACTTAGCAGGAAAATTCTCTTTGGCTGTTTCTCTCACTGTCTCCTTACCAGCCAAGCACTGCTTTTGTGTCCCAAATTTCTGACGATAGAAGAAAATGCTATTTAGGGAGGAGGATTAGAACACAGATTGGCTGGTGAGAAAGCAGTGGTCTGTTACAATTATTTCAAAAGCAATTTAAAAGAGAAGGGAAGTCTGTGTATGTTAATGCAATTGTGTTTAAGGTGATCTAATTTTTTTTTCTGGAAGGAGAGAAGCAAAATGCTCCATCTTTAATCAGCAAAGGAATGGGAGACTTTACTTCGGAATTCCATTCCATCCTTAGTTTTGGAGTTCAGCCTTCGTAAGTGTTGCCAATAGTTTGTATTTTGCTGGAGGAATCTGAAAGTTCTATGTTCTGTGTTTTCTAAAATGATCTAAATGTGTCTCAAGATTTTGGAACTTGCCTTCAGTCTTTGTATTGAAAAAGAGGTGTTTGTGTTCTGAGCACAGAACTGAGAGCCAAGAACTCCCTGACTTGTAACTGGAGCTTTGCCGCTGACTCCATTTGCATTTAACCACTCTTTGCCTTAGTTTTCTCAGGCATCATGTTTCTCTGTTTTGTAAGAATTAATGTTTTTAAAGTACTTCGTTGATGAAGTTGTTTGTTACAGATTTACTGGGGGAATAGGATTGGGATGTCTAATATTGTATGGAAAAGAAAATGGTCTGCCCATTGGGATAGAGAGATTGAATAGACAGATTCTTTGGCTTTGCATCTCTCTACAGTGTGCGTTGGTCTTTTCCCTCCCCTCCAGATACTACTCCAGCTAACCTGCCCACTGCACTTCTACTGCCCACAGCATGCTGAATAGGATAGCAGTTCTTCATCCCTTACGTTATCTCTGCTATCCAAGCTTAGTGTGGTTATATTCTGAAAAATGTAAAAAATTGCATCAATAGCTCCATACTTCTGTTATGTTGTTCCATATCAGAATTGCTTCAGGCACAGATAAAACTTTTTTCCCCCAACTGCTGCAGCAGCAAATGCATTCTGGTCAAAAAACTAAATTGGGTTCTTTTCAGGCATCACCTTCAGGAAGAAATATTCTGTTTGGAACTTAGTTAAACATTCTGATGCTGATGTGTGAGCCAGTACAGAGTCCAGATCATCGTGCCACAGCTGTGTTAGTTGAGCAGGAATTGGCACATATACTTTGAACACACACAGAGCGGATCTGTTCATTAAGAATGTGCTGGTTTTGCATAGTCACTTTTCTGATCAGAGTTGTCCCTTTTAAGGACTAAACAGGTACTAACTTTAAGGAACTCCTTTCTTTTAGCAAAATTTCAGAATTATTAAATTTAATTTTAGATTTGAAATTCTCTGTCTCCCATTGCTAGTCCTTTATGAGAGATGGATGAGAGGAGATATGTTTTCAATGTGATAATTAAGTTTCTCTTTCCCCACAGTGTAAGTTCATTTCCCCAATTTATCACTTTTTGTAATAAAATAGTTGTTGGTGCTCTTTTCCTGAATATGGATTATAGTATGCCATGCATACTGAGGCCTATATTTTCCCAATTTGCCCCCAGTTTATTAGCTTTCACCCTTCTCGGCTCTCAAACATTTGCTTGTAGAGGTCACTAAACCAATACACCTGTATACCAAGGAGAAAACCAAAGTGCAAGAATCTGTACTGGTTCTCCATGATGCATTAGGACTTGTTTTATGGATACAGTCTCTTCCTTGTTTCTCTTACTGCAGATAAATGGTCTTTGTGTTCAGGAGTTCTTTCACAAGGAACCATTTCTCTTCTTATTAAAGACCTTGTTAGCCACTGACCTTTAAGTTGCAAACACTGTTACTAGTTCACCAGCTGAAGTTGTCCTTGCTTTCCTTCACAGAGCCAAATACTCAAACAGTATTAAGGAGATGCTGGTTTTCTTTGCCACCACAGTTTACAGAGTTGGATTAAAAGTTGCTCCCAATGAGGCTGATCCTCGCATTCCTATGATGACTTGGAGCACGTGTGCTTTTACTGTCCAATGTATAGGTAAAGTAAATGTTTCCTCTTTCTCGTGGCTCTGAACATTTCCTCTTATTACATTAATTTGAAATTGAGATGTTTTAGTTTGAATAAAGGTTTATTTAAATGTGAGAGCTAGAGTGCCAGTCATGATAAATATCTAAGGTGATCTGCCAGAGTACAATCCCACCCACAACTCTGTGTATGTACATTGGTGGCTAGCCTGTGCCCTCCCCCGTGCTGCTACAACTACACTGCTATTTTTAGCAAGCGAGCTCAATCAAAGCTACCTCAGATATTGCATGCACATGCTACAGTTGTGCCTCCTGATTGCTGTGTAGACATACACTATGTGACAGCTGTCCAACAGGGTTCATTAAGCTGTATAGTCTCTTGTCCTCTTTAGCAAAATATCTTTGAATTAAAAATAAGGTTGCGTGCTCTTCACCTTGATTTTGCCTAAAGGAAGAATTTCATGATGGTTGTTTGGTTGCCTTTATAATTTAAAGAAATTGTGGGGATGACAGAGATGCCTAATTGAATTGAAACGACGGGGGAATCCCGAGAACTCTTAATTGGACCAGTTTTTGAGTTAGGTTGCAAAAAATGCCCCGTAATCATTCCTGAATGAATTGTGTGGTATTTTTCATTACTTCCTCAGTGTTAGTCCCAATGGAACTTTCTCAGAATGTGTAGAAGCAATGTGAACGTGACTTGACTTTCCTTGAAACTGCTCTCTGGCAAAGATGCTAAGAGGGTGTCTTGTAGCAATTTAAAAGATTTCTGATATCTCCCTGGAGGAAGATCTGTTTTTACAAAGATGAAATAATCTGCATCGATAAAAAGTATTGCATTGCTTGGCTAACGTATTTGTTGTTTAGCTTTCAGCCTCCCTTCATCTGTTAGCGCTGTTTGCATAGCTATAATCCCCCGTAAACATTTAGTTGGATGTGCCATTTTGCCTCAACATAGCTGGCAAGATGCACATTCAGTTTTGTATAGATACATGGTGGACTTGATCCACCTGGAGCAGCAGCATTTTGAATGTGGAGCACTGGGAGCTCCACAACTGGGTTAGAATTAATGTGCCTTCTTAACTACTGTGCATGTTGCATTCAACTGATCTTCAAAATAGGATAGTGGGCTGACACATTCCATATAGGCGAAAGCATGTTATTTGTCAACATAGAAATAAAGTGCAGTGGTAGTTGTTCACAGGTGTTAGCAGTAGAACAGGCTATGGAGTAAAGTGAGAAAACCAGATGGATGATCAGGCAAAGCAAATATAAATTTGTACAACCTTTCTGAAAGCTCTCTCCTCCTCCTCCTCATAAATCTCTGAAGATCAGTATGTGTGGGAACATACAGTAGTAGACCACAGGGAAACTACTGCAGGCCTCCATGCAGTTGTAAAATAAAATTGTCTACTTGGTTTCTTGGGACACATGCTATTTTTGAACCTAGTCATAACGTGTATTTTCAATGAGTGGTTGCACACATGTATTCCACGCAGGTATGTGCATGCTGGAGCCAGAGAATTTTCTGCAGCTATGTGTCAGCCATACATGTGCTTTGCACATACTTGTGGCCCCTCCGAAGGTTATATAAGAGTAGCACCACCCTGAATCCCCTCAGTTCCTTCCCATCACCTCTAACCAGACCTAGAACTCCCCATATAATTTTAAATTCTGCATAGTCAGCAAGTTTAGCTCACTACTTTACCTGGAAATAGTTAGTCAGTAGTTAGGTTTCGTCTTTATTTTATTTTGTGTAAAGTTATTTTAATAGTTAAGTTTTGGAGCAAGGCACTGGTGGCATGCAGTGCTTGCTGGGTCTTTAAGCCGATCATGTGGAATGTCTGTCTTGAATAGTGACCCCCAAGACACGCACATGCACTGCCTTTTGTGCCTCAGCATTGGACATATGAAGGAGAGGTGCAGTATCTGCTATTCTTTGAAGAAAAGAATGCAGATTTCCAGAGATTTGTGCCTCAAACCCCATCTTATGAAGCAGGTAATGAGACCTGCTTTGGCCCCAGGGCCCTTGAGTGAATGTCCTACTGCACACACGCAGTCCATTACCATGGCTGCAGTGGCCTCGGACAGACCCCTGGACTTGGACTTTCCTCTCCAGGGAAAGAGGAGTCAGTCTTCTCCATGACCTCCCCAAAAGAGGACCCATAAGACAGACAGGAGCCACTCAAAGTTTAAAAAAAAAAAAAAAGGCTCCTCCTCTTCAGAAAAGGACTTGGAACGTCATTGAGGGTCTTCGGGTACTCAGGCTGGCTTATCAGCCTACGTCTCTTCAGTACTGTGGCAGGAAGATATTGATACCATCTTGATGACTCTGTTATCATGTGCTGGTGGATAGCCATTGAGTACAGTACCAATGGGGACACAGTTTCAGCTCCGACATTATTGGTACTAGTGGCCCCGCAAGTTTATGAAGCAGTAAAAGACTTGCTCTGCCTCTCCATCCTGGACTCTCCTGTGGTGCAGGAGTCCACTCCTGCACCACAGGAGAGTCCAGGATGGAGAGGCAGAGCAAGTCTTTTACTTGAGTGAATGTCTGCTGTCCCAGGCCCATCTGGCTCCTCCGCTCCAGTGCAAGAAGAACCAGTGTTAGTATTAGCTAAGAGATATGGCAAAGACTCTGCCCCGGTACCATCTTTGGCATTGGCACCAGTACAGTCTTTGACCTCGGTTTCAGTTATGCTACTTAGCTTGGTGTCTGTGGCTTGATGCCGGAATGTTCCGCTGAGTTGATACCGACCATAGCCTGCGCTTCGGCCCTGATTATAAGATCTTTCCCAGCACCAATTTATGGCATCTCAGCACCTCAGAATGCTTTTGAAGTACTGTCTACCTTCTCTGCCTCAGTACTGAGGTTGGCCTCTTCACAATGGGCTACAGATAGTCACCTCATCAGGCTTTGCACCTCCTGATGCCCACTGGATACTCTGGCTCCTCGAAGTCTGTTTCAGAATCCTCCAGTACTTTGCCAACCCCTCCTAGGTGCACTTGGTCACCTCCCAAAGGAGAGCATTGATGCCCATCACCGAGAGTGGGGACAGATCATTGTGGCCTGGCACCTACTGGAATCGCTGGGGTGTTTTGCAATCCCCCAGGTCTCACTCACCTGCCCAATTGAGAGGAAGGTTCCCAAAGAGTTTGACAGAGCAGCTTCCAGAACCACCTAAGTTGGAAGCACGCAGAGACACTGTTCCCTCTGAGCGGCCAGTGCTGCAGGAGGAACCACCGGAGGAGCAGCCAGTTCTTCTACAAGAGGATCCATCCTATCTTTCTCATCACCTGGTGACTCAGTGATACCCGACTCCAGTTCCCAGGAATTTTTAACCTTATCAAGAACTGCTAAGGAGAATGGCAGTGACTTTAGACACTCAAGGTGAGCTTGTGCAAGAGAACATTCACAAGCTTTTTGGACATGCTCCAGGGTAGTCCTCCCAAATTATGAAGCTCTTCTAAACCTTATGGCACACACCAGCCTCCTTAGCTAAATGCACTGGGATATGGTATCATTTATCCATGCAAGGCTTTGAGTACTTTTATTCCCATCCTGCCCCAAACTCCCTGGTAGTTACATTTGCCAATTGGAGATATAAATTAATCCCCCCCCCCCCCCCCCCCCCCGACCAAGACCAAGAGAATTGATTTGTTTGGGAGAAACATTTATTCCAGATTCGGATAGCGAAATACAACTTTCTAAACTGGGACGTAATGTCCAAGTTTACTGACAGACTACCAGAAGATGCAAGGGAGGAATATAAGGCTTTCCAGGCAAAAGGTTGTATGGTGACCTAGACATTGATCCAGTCTGCACTTGTTGCGGCAGATGCTTCTAGATCAGTGGTTTTCAACCTTTTTTCATTTGCGGACCCCTAAAAAATTTCAAATGGAGATGCAGACCCCTTTGGAAATCTTAGACACAGTCTGCAGACCCCCAGGGGTCGGTGGACCCCAGGTTGAAAACTACTGTTCTAGAGCGATGGCCTCTGCAGTAACACTGAGGACAGCCTCATGGGTACAAAACTTGGGCATAGCCTCGAACAGTGTCTCATTTCTGTTAAGTTTAGTGTGCAACTCCTGAGTGGTTTTGGTGACCTGTGTTATGCATGAGGTCAGACTAGATGATCTAGTGGTCTCTTCTGGCTGTTAACTCTGACATCCAGCAAACCATAGAGCAATGGTTCTTAAACAGGGGTACATGTACTCCTGGGGGTATGCAGGGGTCTTCCAGGGGGTACATCAACTCATCTAGCTAGTTGCCTAGTTTTACAACAGGCTACATAAAAAGCACTAGCAAAGTCAGTAAAAACTAAAATTTCATACAGACAATGACTTGTGTATACTGCTCTATACTATACACTGAAATGCAAGTACAATATTTATACTAAAATTCATTTATTTTATAATTATATGGCAAAAATGAGAAAGTGAGCAATTTTTCAGTAATAGTGTGCTGTGATACTTTTGTGGTGTTCTCTGATTTTGTAAGCAAGTAGTTTTTAAATGAGGCGAAACTTGGGGGTACGCAAGACAAATCAGACTCTTGAAAGGGGTACAGTAGTCTGGAAAGGTTGAGAACCACTTCCATAGAGGACCTCCCATTTGATAGTTTCTTGTTTTCAGATAAAACTGATGAAACTTGACAGTCATTTAGCCTCTTGTGCTACCCTTTGTTCGTGAGGGTTCTATACTGCAGTCTCCAAGAGGCATCAGTACAGACTCCTGCAACAATGTCAACATCAGTACTATAGGTAGCATTTATACTCACCAAAGCAGCATGATTTTTTTAGTAGGAAGCACAAAACAGAGAGAGAGAGAGAGGCACTCCAACTCCAGCTTGTCCTCTGTGGGGAAGCAGACCATTTGACTGCTTCTTTGAGGACAGCAATACAGGTGTCAGTGATCTTCCTATTATCTCCTCCCTCCCTTCCCATATATAACAATATAATCTGGATTGTTATATAATATAATCATGACTACTTCAAGATCTGATGCAAACTTTAGGAAAGCAATATTGCAGTCACTGTTTAACTATACCCCAAGCCCCATCTCCTAATGGTACTGCTTATGAGTCACCTGAGTGGAGCACACGTGTGCAACCACTTGAAAAAGGAAAAAATAATATCTGGATTGTTAAGTTTGCAAGGTCTGAAAGATGGGGCGGGGGGTTTTCGGGTTTTTTTTTACTAGTTTTACTTTTAAACTAAGCACATTTATGTGGAAATCATGGAGAGACAATAAACATGGAACCTTACAATAGCAATCTTACAGAGTCGCTTGTCAGAGTAAAATTGCATTTTAGTAGCAGCCCTGTAACTGGGGACAGGCTGATATTGGACTAGCACAAGTGTATGGAATATGTGAAGACCAGATATGCAGACTATTGTAGCTGCTTTAAGAGCCCATGACTTACCGCTTATTTTCTCTGTTTTAATTTTAAGAAAACCTTCTAGAAGATGAGAGCAAACCTTTATTTGGATCTCTGCAAAATAGACAGGTATGGGTAATCCAAGAAGCAATTAATGTTGTTAAACACTGGACATTTGGAATTGCTGGCACCAAATATAGTAGTAATGTCCAAAGAAATTCTCTGTCATGATCTCTGGAGTTTTAAACATTTGTGCTTTCCACATAGACTGATAACCGAAAAATGGGTCTTGATGTAGCATACATTCTAACTCTTGCATAGAAGTTCATACTTGATTCATTTGTACTTCTTCAGTTATACTGGACTTGAAGGGGGAGGTATTCTAGCACTATCGTGTTTCATTAATTATTTATTTCCCCTTTCCCTGTCCCACATTCTCTTCTTGTGCTCTAGCACAGTGGCCTTAAAGCATTAGTGCAGTTTGCAGCTGCTCAGAGGACTACATTACCACAAAGCCTGATTCAGAAACATCTGGTTCGTCTCCTAGCAGGTAACACATTCTTCTTGTTTCTTTCTTTTCCACCCCATTCTAGCCAATCTCTGCAGTGATTTTAAGTAACGTTCATGTAAACATTCCTTAGGAAATGGCAAACACCAATAATATAGCATAGAGAGGAAGGATGTTCTAGTGGTTACAGTTCTAATCTGGAACTCTGGAGACCTGGGTTCAATTCCCTGCTATGCCAGACTTCCCATCACCTAGTCTCTTGTGTGCCTCCTTTCCCCATCTGTAAAATGGGGATAATACCACCTCACCTCACAATTGTGACAATAAATTCATTAAAGTCTGAGGTGCTCAGATACTACAGTAATGAAAGGTTGATAGTTACACAGTTCAGAAAATGCGCCCACATTGAGTGGGTATGGGGAGGCTTTTATTGCTTTTGTAGCTGACCAGTCAGAGTCCTTCAGGATGGTAGAGGTTATATAAACAATGTCCTTTCAACCTGCCATTGTAATGCCAATGAAAAAAGCAATTAACATTTTTAATCAAATGTGTAATGAACTTTTGTTTTTGTAGTTCTTCTACCAAACTTAAAAATGGAAGACACGCCGTCCATTCTAAATGTAGATATGTTTCACATTTTGGTAAGCATGTTCAGTTTGTTTTTGCAATTAACCATCTTGCCTCTGATGCATTATCTGTGAATACCATTGTAGATCCACATGCAATTGATGCTCTTTGTAATCAGTTAATAGGTATTTTTGTGTCACCTCATGAGTAGACTTTGTTCGTGACTTAGAGCTAAAGAGATCATCAAACTAATTTAATTGAAAACATGGTCTCAGATGTTACAGGTTAGTGCTAAATAACTATGCCACCATTAGAGGGGATTAATGAATAAGCGTAGGTGATTCTTAACTTCTTGTCTCGTTACCAGGTTTGTGGTGTTTGTTTACCCCTGGAACTACTACTGAGTCTGGTATTTCACCAATACTTTAGGCTGTTTTGTCTTTTTCCACTCTAGGTTGGTGCTGTGTTATCATTCCCATCTTTATATTGGGAGGATACTGTAGACTTGCAACCTTCATCTATTAGCTCTGCCTATAATCACCTCTACCTCTTCCATTTGGTCACTATGGCACACATAACACAGATCCTTCTGACCTCTGCAACAGGTAAGGGTGCTTCCACCTTTAGACTTTTCAGGCGTTTTATCCAGTTTTTGCAAAATGACTTGGTAGACATTTTAGTGGAAAACCTGTTAACGCCTTCTAGTTGTAAGAGCTTCATCATAATAATAAACATTTGTGTTAATTGTTTCCTAAAAAAACCAAAATGGCAGTCTTTTCACTTGCATAGCTGTTTGTTTATGCATCACTTTTGTGCATTGGGCCTCACAAAACAAAGTAGCCATTCATATACCAGTAACTAACTGAGGCAGCCATATGAGACTAGTAGAATTCCAGATACTCTAGGAAAAAACAAAGCATTGACAAAATACAGACCGCTCAGAGCTAAAGGTTTAGAAGGGACTTGGTGACTCTGGTTTTCTGACACAGTGTCAGTTTGTGAATTTAGAGGTGAAATATGGTACTTGATGATGATCTGATTAGGACGGGAGTTACACTGCTCTCTGTACTCACTGCTATGGAGCAGTACTAACAGAAGCTTCACAGGACGCCTCTCGTTATGTTTCCCAAGAAACCCTACCCCCATTTAATGTTGTCATATCATGGAAGAAGAAGATATTGAATCCTATGTGGTTACTAATGTAAGGGAATAATGTCAAAAGATAAAGGTGAGGAAGCAGTTCCGTAATGAGGATGAGCAATCCCCACATTTACATCATGCAGTTTTGTGGGGGGATATTTTTGTTTGTTGGGTTGGGCACAAATAGGAAATGACCCAATACAAAAAAATTTACATTTAATTTTAACTTGTATATAAAAAGTTTAAGGTAATGGAGTTTGATTCTATGTATATAGAAAAGAAATCTCCAAGTGCATTTACAACAGGGTTAATCTTTTTGTGCACAGAATCCCCCACTGCCCAATCACAAGATAACAGTGAGGAGGCTCATACTGCTGAGTCTTTCTGTAGAGAAGTTTGCCAGTACACAAGTGGGTAAGTAACACTTCAGTTGTAACACTAAATGTTTTACAAGATGCATTGAAAAATCCATGGAGATTCACCTGAGAAATACAAAAGAAAAATAGCTAGACATACTTTATAGGGGGTTAGACCAGGAGTCCATGTGCTGCATCAGCAATGTCTCCCACAGTCCTAAAAATTGGAAAAGATCTAGATCATCTGTCTGAATGTGAAGTGTTTTCCCCCAGAAAATATGGGTATTGTATACATTTAAAATGGATTGTGGTGTATTCAGACTAAATTTTGATAACATGCATTGCAAGAATGTTAGTAGTGCTGATTATAATCCAATTTTTTCATCACCTATGATATCAGTAGCCTTTCCCTTTTTGTCTGTCTACTACAATTGTATTGTCAGTTGTGACTCCCCATAATTCAGTTTAAGATATTGATTTCTTCACACTTATTCCCATCTCTCTCTAAGAAGATTTGAGGGGGTTTTGACAGAATTTCAAAAAAGTAAGTGTCTGCATATGAAAACCAATTCAATTTTGCAAAAAAAAAAAAAAAAAATATTTGGCTTTCTGTAAGAAAAGGAAAACAATTATATGATTTAATTGCTGTATATTACATGCTTTGGAGCTGCCAACATCCTACTCGGTCCCAGGAAAAAAAAAAGTGAAGAAACTAAATGAAACCATCTTGAGCCAGTTTTTAGAGATGGACATCTGCTTGTTCTTAATAAAACTGAAAACGCATTTGGAGAAACAATAGCAAGCAATTGAAGGATAACAAAGATGTTCTAAACACATTTAACACTCATAAAATTAGAAACTAGGTCTTTGGGGCTGTGTCTGACTGAGGATTTTAGGCAATTTCCTACTCTTGCGCTAACACTACTGCAGCTCCACCAGGGTTAACAATGGTGGGAGTTAGGGATATAAATAACATTTTAAAAAAAAGTTAACATTTAAACCATTAAAATTTTACCTGTTAAAAGTTTAACCGTTAGATTCTGCTGCTGCCCTACGTGCCCAGGATCCCGGCTGCTGCCCTACGTGCCCAGGGTCCCAGGGCATAGGGCAGCAGCTGGGATCCTGGGCACGTAGGGCGGCAGTGGAGTCTGACTGATGCTTATCGGTTAACCGGTTAACATTTTACATCCCTAGTGGGAGAACTAGCCATAGACCAGCACCCAGACCTGTTAGACAACACGGTGATAACCTTATTTTGAAAATTGCCAAGAATGTTCAATATAGTTACGGCCCAGGAGGGTATGTGAGCTGAGCTTTTACAGATATTTCTGATTTGTGTGTTATAGCTGCTTTAGCCGTGATGTTCCAGGCTGGCATCTGTGGGACTGTGTTAAGAAAGGGATCACACCTTACCTTCGTTGTGCTGCTTTGTTTTTCCATTACATGCTGAGAGTGTCTCCACCTGAGGACCTGCTGTTAGGTAAGTAGAAGAAGATAATAGTTTAGTTTTACTTACTTATTTTCCTTGTTGAATAGTGGAGTACTTAAATGTTCAAGGTACAAGGTATATATGTTTTTACAGTAGCTTTTAGCATGTTCAAAATAGAACCATAATTTCTTAACAGTAGTTATATCATTATAGTATTGCTTTGAAAAGAAAAAACAAAACAGTATGTGTGGAAGGGATAAAAGCGAGGAATTAGATCATTTGGGCATTGCCTGTATGGAAAAGTGTTTTTTTTTTTCTTTTTAGTATAAGCAAATGTGTGAATTTAAGTTGGTATAGTTATACTAAAGAATTTCAGCTTGTCTCTTGGGAAGGCGTTTAAGGTATACTGAAAAAAGCCATCCTTATATCCAAAAAGTGTCCACATTTTGGATTTTGCTGGTAGATCTGTTACTATAACCTGTGAGGCTTTCCCATGTAGACTATCCCCAAAGAGGTGTGCGGCTAGAGCAGAATGAAATCCAATAAAAAGATAAGAATAAAGAAGCTAGAAAGTAAGATTATTTTATGTTATAAAAGTGCTGTGCCTCACTCTGAAGGATCCAAAAGCACTACACAAATGTTTTATAGGGATTACATCATCCACCACTTAAATGTAGTGAAACATGGCAACAATTTTAAAAGCATGCAGTGGTGCCACACAGCGTTTTGAAAAGAGGTGAGGAACAAAAGTGCTATAAACTATTGAAACTAAGTATAAAACCTTAAACTAATTCCCCCCTGTGATGATCCAAGTTTGAATTTGGCTAGAACACTGTGGTTAGCGTGCTGCCCTACCAAATACTGATGCTTGTGAAAAACATTATATAATGCCTAGAAGTCAGGATCTCAGCTTTATGGTACATTCATTGCCTCCTAACACCAGTCTGGAGCACTGGTTCTGTAGAAAGGCGTGTCCCCTGGTGAATCATGAGCATCATTTTTTGGGGTCCCTAAGCATCACTGGGGGCTTTTCTGTATTGCAAGAGAGTGCGCTCTCTGGGGGTGTGATTTCTAAAGTGCAATGCTGTGCGTTAATTGGTCTGTGTAGACCCTGCTGGTGTGTGCCGAAGGTTCTGTAGTGAACCTTAATGTAGTGCTGTTTGAAACAGTTAAAGCACACTAGGAAACCATTTTTGCACACCAGCAGAGTCTACACCAACCAATTAAGGCACAACATGTTAATATGCTACAGAAATCTTATCCCCCCGCAGTGTACATTACCCCACTGTGTAAACAAGTCCTAAGAAATCTCCCAATCAAGTACAGATCTGACAGCCTTGTTTAACCTGTAAACTCTGACTGGATCATAGCAAAATTAAATATGATTGCAAGCCAAAAACATAATGAAATATATGATGATTAGAAACACAGTATAAAGTTCTTCTTTGAGTAGCGTCCCTATGGGTGTTCCACTGTAGGTGTGTCTGCGTCACTGTGCTGCTGATCGGAGAACTTTGGTAGCAGTGTCCATTGGGCCTGCTCATGCACTGTTTCTTCTCCTGCTGTGCCATGAGGCTAGTCAGCACGTGTGGGCTAACTCTCCTCAGTTCCTAACCCATAACTAGAGACGGCGCCGGTAGCAGTCCGTTAAGACTAATTGTTCTCCTGTTTGCATTCCCACTTAGTTTTCCACAGTTCTAGTTATAGTTTTAGTTGTTATTTCTGTTCTTTTCCCCACCCTTCGAAAAAAACAAAACACCTTTCCGCCTTTCCCCACTTGGGACCTTTCCCCTGAGTGAGGTATGCCCATCTTCCTGGGCTTCAAGAAGTGCCACACCTGTAACAAGGCAATCCCAGTTGTGGATAAGCACTCTCAGTGCATCCCCCTGCCTCATCAAGGACTACATACAGCAAAAGTGTACCCTCTGCCAGCAGCTCTGGCCAAGATCGCGCAAGGACAGAGAGCTCTGCCAAAAACATTTCTTCATGGAGGCAGCTCTCCAACCTTAACTTCCTGGTGGACATGAGTCTTCCCCACAACCTTCAACTTCTAAGGCCAATGGGTCAAAGAAGCAGGCTGGTGACTCCTCTCACTAGTCTAAAGAAAGAGTGGGAAGTCCCCTAAGTAAGCTGAAAGATAGCCGCAAGTGAACACCATCTCGCTCGGTATCCTCTGCACCGCCAGCACCGATACCACAGTCTGGCACCAGTGCCTCACCATGACTATCAGTAACCGGTACTGCTGACAGGCCCACAGATCCTTCAGGCACGGGCACCGAATCTTTGGTACCAAGAGATAAGGGCAAGCAAGCACCCTAAGAAGACACTCCCAGTACTCGAGTCGTCCTTGGTACCACCAACGGCAGCCTGTCCAGCACCGGAAATACCAGTGCAGAAAAGATCTCCATCTCCCTTGGCACCACCACCGGGACACTTGACACTGGCAGAATTCTGCCAAACCAGAGCCTTCTGCATGACCGATGCACCCGAGTCCCCATCTCTCGGTACTGACATTGTGGCTCTGAGCCATTACAGGGCACAGGGTATCCCCGCAACCATGCCATGCCCCTCCGCTGTCTAGCGAGGGGTTGGACAGTGAGCCAGAAGAGGTGGTCTCACAGTTCAACTCCCAAGCTCCATATGAGACCCACTACAAACAGGGTTGAGAATGTACCCACAGATGGCTCCACCACCGCTGTCATCTTGGTACAGCCACCCCTGGGCACCTCCACCAGGCCCTATGCCACCACAGTGGCCATATTGGAACACTTGGGTGGCACACCAACAGCCTGTCTCGCGAGCTTCAAGCCTCGCCCGAGAACCTTCCCAGCACACTCCCTCCATCATGGCATCTATGGCCTCAGGAGATGGAGGAACAAAAAGGTGGTACTGAGGAGGATGCTACACAAAAGTCCATATCCTCCTCCTCCCTGGATGAAGCAGTCATCCTTTCCCCACCTTCTCTGGTAGACTATTTCCCTCTTTTTCAGGAGTTGGTAAAGAGTGTGGTGGACACTCTCCACATGCCACTAGAGAAGGTCAAGGACACCCACCATCAGTTCCTTGATATTCTCCACTCTTCGTTGTCCTCAAAGATTTCCCTCCTAATTAGTGAAGCCATCTAGACCCGGCTAAAATGATGTGGCAAATCTTGGAATTGGCATCTCCGATGTGTAATGGACAAAAAATATGATGTCCCCGTATAGGAATCAGAGTTCCTTTTTCTCTCACCGCCATCCAATTCTATTGTGGTGGACACTGTCAATTCTCATGGCCGAGAACACAAATCCAGGGCAGTGCCCTGTGACAGGGGTTGTAAGCGTCTTGATCTCTTTGACAGAAAGGCATATTCCTCAGCCACCTTACAATTCCGTATTGCCAACTGTCAGATGCTCATGGCCAAAGAAGATGATATAAACTACAACAAATCTCCCCAACATCCTCAACTCTTCCACATATCTTGGACTACGCTCTGACCCTTAAAATGTCAGGATTATCCCTAAACTCTCTTGGGGTCCATCTAGCAGCTGTAGCATTCCCCAACCTGTAGAGGGATATTTGGTGCTGTCACACCCAACCACTAAAAGGTTCCTCAAGGTTATAATAAACCTCTTCCCTCAACCCAACTTCCTACCCCTATGTAGGACCTAAACCAGGCACAGAAAGGGCTGACTAGACCTCCCTTTGAACCCATGACCATCAGTTCGCTGATGTACCCATCAATGAAAACGGCTTTCCTGATAACAATTACCTTGGCCAGATGAATAGGAGAGAGAGCAGCTTTGATGGTGCATCCCCCTTACGCAGTATTCTTTCCAGACAAGGTTACGCTCAGGCCACATCCAAAATTTATTCCCAAGGTAACCTCTCCGTTTCACATGAATCAATTGATTCATTTGCCAATCTTCCAACCCAAGACTCACCAAGACAACAGGGAAGCTATACTTCACATGCTAGATGTCAGGAGAGCCCTGGCCTTCTACCTTCATAGGACAAGAACCTTCAGGAAGTCCCCTAGACTTTTCCTATCCATTGTGGAAAGATCTAAGGGTTCAGCAATATCAGCCCAAAGACTCTCTAAGGGGTCTCAAATTGCTTCAGACAGGGTGACCAAATTCGCAACATGACCCCTCCTACATTTGATTCATACACAGTCCACAAGATCGATCTTCTCCTCTGTCGCCTTCTTCAAGAATGTCCCTTTCTCAGAGATCTGTAGAGTGGCGACATGAGCGTCAGTCCACACTTTTGCAGAACATTATGCGATCTCTGGGAACACCACCTCGGAAGCCATCTTCAGCTCGAGAGTGCGATTATCTATAATTGACCCAACTCTGAAGCCCCAGCCTCCAGAAGGGATACTGCTTGGGAGTTACCTACAGTGGAGCACCCCAGGGACACTACTCGAAGAATAAGAAAGAGTTACTCACCTTTTGAAGTAATGATGGTTCTGCGAGATGTGTATCTCTATGGGTGCTCCACCACCCACCTTTCTCCCCTCTTCTTCAGAGTTCTTGTCTATGTCTCTGCGGTAGAGAAGGAACTGAGGAGAGTTAGCCCATACACACTGACTAGCCTCGTGGCGTAGCATAAGGAGAGAGCGCACATGTGGGCCCAGTGGACACTGCTATCAAAGTTTTCCGATCAGCAGCACAGGGAAGCACATGCCTACAGTGGAGCACTCATGGAGGGGGGGCAGGGAGACAACTCCAAAAGAGACATTGTTACTGTACAAGGTAAGTAACTTCTTTTTTTCATATTCAAATAGCAGAATCCTGCTGCTGTAATGTATGTACAACAGACTGGGTATTCTACAATAATCCTCAGCCAGATCCTCAACTAGTGTAAATTGGCATAGCTCCATTTAAAGTCAGTGGCACTACATCTAGTTACACTAACTGAAAAGTTGCCCTAAATCTTTAAGAGAGTCAGATGAATAAATTGTAAAAGGAATCAGAAGAATTCTGGTTTTCCGTTATGTCTGCTGCTGATTGTGTGCCCTGTTCAGAAAGATCTTTAGGAGAATGGACTGGCTGAAACTGTTTGTATTCCTAATATTTCCTTCTTCTTTTGCAGTTTCGGAGGAAGGAGAGTTCAAGGCACTCTGTAGTTATCTATCTCTACCCACCAATCTGTTCCTGCTTTTCAAGGAATATTGGGGCACTGTAAGCCCCTTGCTCCAAAGGTACTTGATGGAGATGGGGAAGCAAATGGAACCATCCTTCCATTTTGTGATGGTTGTAAGGGAATTTCAGATATAATTAGTGAATAATTAGTTATGCTCTGGCCAATACCATATTGCAGTTGCAAAAGAGTTGGCTTGATGAACAGAGTGTATATTGAACCACTTAAGGAGTTTGGAATTTGGAGGAGATTATTGGGAGATGTTCATGTAATCTCCACACCTGAGTCTAGTATTGACCGGAAAGAAAATCAAGAAAGAGAAAATACAGCCGTGGGTATAAGAATGGACATTAAGAGGAAAGATAGTGCCAATGCCAATTATGCTAACAGTCAGGTAGACGATATCAGTAGAATGACTGTACCTAATTTGGGTGAGGAATCTGGGCAAAACTGAGCAGAAACAACTAAGATGTTTGTATGCCAGTGCAAGAAGCCTCGATTTGTCCAGCGGAGGGCAACAGAAATGATTAGGGGGCTGGAGCACATGACTTATGAGGAGAGGCTGAGGGAACTGGGGTTGTTTAGCCTGCAGAAGAGAAGAATGAGGGGGGGATTTGATAGCTGCTTTCAACTACCTGAAAGGGGGTTCCAAAGAGGATGGATCTAGACTGTTCTCAGTGGTAACAGATGACAGAACAAGGAGTAATGGTCTCAAGTTGCAGAGGGGGAGGTTTAGGTTGGACATTAGGAAAAACTTTTTCACTAGTAGGGTGGTGAAGAACTGGAATGGGTTACCTAGGGAGGTGGTGGAATCTCCTTCCTTAGAGGTTTTTAAGGTCAGGCTTGACAAAGCCCTGGCTGGGATGATTTAGTTGGGTTTGGTCCTGCTTTGAGCAGGGGGTTGGACTAGATGACCTCCTGAGGTCTCTTCCAACCCTGAGATTCTAGGATTCTATGATAACAAAATGGAGGAGCTAGAACTACTGGTGTAGGAAGTGAAACCAGATATTATAGGGATAAGAGAAAGTAGTCATGACTGAATTACGGATATTGAAGGGTATGTGCTGTTCAGGAAAGACGGAAATAAAAATAAAGGTAGTGCAGTTGCATTATATATTGATGATGAGGTGGACCATAAAGAAATTAGAAGTGATAGAATGGATAACACAGATTCTAGTTGGGTCAAAATCACTTGGGGGAAACAAAGCTCCCAGAGGCTCTCCTGTGGTAATGCATGGGGTATGTTATCTCCTCTCCCCCTCCCCCCCCCAAGATCTGATATGGATATGAATAGAGAACTTCTTAATATTTTAATGAAATAAATACTACTGGGAATTGTGTAATTATGGAAAGGACAAGTGCTACTAGTAATAGTAGGGCCCAGATTTTCCTGGATGTGGTAGCTGACAGATTCCTTCACTAAAAAGTCAGAAAATCTAAGAGAGGTGATGCCACTTTAGATTTGGTATTGGTGAGTAGTGACGATCTCATATAAGAACTGGTTGTAGGGGACAACCTTGGTTTGAGTGATCATGAGTTAATACAATTTAAATTCAATAGAAGGGTAAACAAAAATAGATCTGCATCTAGGGACCTTGATTTCAAAAGCGAAAACTTTAAAATATAAAGGGAATTGGTTAGGGAAGTAGATTGGACGGAAGAACTAAAGAATCTGAATGTGGAGGAGGCTTGGAATTAGTTTCTGTAACTTTGACGTAAAATATCTGAAGCCTGCATCCCAAGCAAGGGGAAGAAATTTGTAGGGAAGGATTGCAGACCAAATTTAATGAGCAAGCATCTCAGTCAGGTTCTTAAGAGAAAGCAGAAAGCCTACAAGGAAAGGAAGATGGGATGGATCAGCAAGGAAAGCTACCTCTTGGAGGTTAGGTTAGGTTACGTCCAAGGAAATGTAGGGAAAAAATGAGAACTTCCAAAAGCCAGGCAGAGTTTGATGTTGCAAAGGAAGAGTAAAAAGTTCTATAGTCCATATAAATAAAAAGAAAACAAGGAAAAAAGAAGTGACCGCTAAACACTGAAGATGGGGTGGAGATTAAAGATAATCTAGGAATGGTCGAACACCTAAACGAATGCTTTCCTCAGTTTTTAATAAGGGTAATGAGGAGCTGTGAGGTAATGGAAATAAGGATATGGAATTAGAAATTACCACATTTGAGGTGGAAGTCAAACTCAAACAGTTTAATAAGACTAAATTGGGAGGCCTGGATAATCTACATCCAAGAATATTAAAGAAACTGGAACATGAAATTGTAAACCCAGTAGCAGGGGTTTGTAATGAATCTGTAAACTCCAGGGGTCATACCCTATGACCGGAGAATTTCTAATATAGTGCCTGTTTTTAAGAAGGGGAACGGAGGAAGGGAAGTGATCCAGGAAACTATAATCCTGTTAGTTTCATCTCAGTTGTATGCAAGGTCTTAGAACAAATGTTAAAAGAGAAAGTAGCTAAGGACATAGAAGTAACCAGTAATTGGGATAAAATATAACATGGTTTTACAAAAGGTAGATCATGCCAGACCAACTTGATTTTTTTTTTTTTTTTTTTTTTGAGAAAAGTGATTTTTATTTTTTATTTTAGACGCAATGGAGTAGATCTAATCTATCTGGATTTCAGTATGGCATCTGATACAGTTCCAGATGTTGAAGTACATAAAAATTTGTTACAAGAAGCAGAGGGAAAAATAGTTCTCCTTAGCCTTTGAGGACAGGACTAGAAGGAATGGGCTTAAATTGCATCAAGGGTGGTTTAGGCTGGACATTAGGAAAAACTTCCTAACTATTAGGGTGGGTAAGCACTGGAATAAATTGCTTAGGGAGCTTGTGGAATCTCCATCATTGGAGATTTTTAAGAGCAGGTTAGATAAACACCTGTCAGGGATGGTCTAGATAATACTTGTCCTGCCATGAGTGCAGAGGACTGGACTAGATGACCTCTCGAAGTCCCTTCCAATCCTATGATTCTATGGGAAATTATTAGTTAAATTGGAGAAGATGGGAATTAATATGAGAACTGAAATGTGGATAAGGAACTGACTAAAGGGGATACTACAATGGGTCATGCTGAAAGAGGAACTCTCAGGTTGGAGGGAAGTAACTAGTGGGACCAATCTTATTTTAACATTTTTATTAATGACTTTGGCACAAAAAGTGAGTGTGTCCTAATAAAATTTCCAGATGACACAAAGTTTGGCTGTATAGCCAATATAGAGGAGGATCAAAATATTATACAAGAATATTTGGACAACCTTGAAAACTAGTGCAATAGAAAGAAATGTAATAGTGCAAAGTGCAAGGTCATGCACTTGGGGACTAACAACAAGAATTTTTGCTATAAGATGGGGACTTATCAGTTGGAAGCGACAGAGGAGGAGAAAGATCTGGGTGTATTGGTTGTTCACTAGATAACTATGAGCCGCCATTGTGATGCGGCTGTGAAAAGGCTAATGCAGTCCTAGGATGCATCAGGCGAGATATTTCCAGTAGAGACAGGGAAGTGTTAGTATCATTATACAGGGCACTGGTGAGACCTCATTTGGAATACTGTGTGCAATTCTTGTCTCCCATGTTTAAGACTGGGAAAAACCTATCTTATGAGAAGAGACTCAAAGAGCTTGGCTTGTTTAATCTAACCAAAAGAAGGCCGAGGGGAGATATGATTGCTCTCTATAAATACATCAGAGGGATAAATAGCAGGGAGGGAGAGGAGTTATTTAAGTAAACACCAGTGTTGACACAAGAACAGATGGATATAAACAGCTCATCAACAAGTTTAGGCTTGAAATTAGATGAAGGTTTCTAACCATCAGAGGAGTGAAGTGCTTCCAAGGGGAGCAGTGGTGGCAAAAAAACCTAACTAGTGTCAAGACTGAGCTTGATAAATTTATGGAGGGAGTGGTATGATGAAACTACCTACAATGGCATGTAGCCAATCTGTTACTGCTAGCAGCAAATAACCCCAAGAGCCGGTGATGGGACTCTAGAGGGGAAGGCTCTGATTTACTACACACAATTCTTTCCCAGGTGTCTGGCTGGTAGGTCTTGCCAAAATGCTCATGGTTCAACTAATTTCCATATTTGGGGTCAGAAAGGACTTTTCCCCTGGGTCAGATTAGCAGAGACCCTGTGAGGGGGTTTGCCTTCCTCTGCAGCATGGGGCACAGGTCACTTGCAGGTTTTAAACAAGTGTAAATGTGGATTTTTCTGTAACTTGAAGTCTTTACATCATGATTTGAGGACTTCAGTAGCTCAGCCAGAGGTTATGGGTCTATTACAGGAGTGGGTGGATGAAGTTCCGTGGCCTGCAATGTGCCGGAGGTCAGACTAGATGACTATGATGGTCCCTTCTGACTAAGCAGTTTAGAATAATTTATCTTAGAATAATTTATCATGGCTGTATTAAACCAGAGTAAATGACTCATTTGGAATTGGTACATATAGAGAGGATTGCATTCAGCATTCATGAAGGAAGTTATCCTGGAGTGTTGCTTTTAGGTTATACGATTCCTTGCTCATTGATCTGTCTTGTCTGCCCTATCTGCCCCCAGGACAGGTACAGACTATGATGATATCTGAAAGCAGGGTTCTTAGTATAACCTGCCAGTTCTAGCTTTGGGCTGTATCTGCCTGATTTCCAAAACAGAGTCTGATTAGGTACCGTAGTTGACCTACTAGTTAAAAGTAGGGTATTACCCCAACAATATGGATGTAGAAATCTATCTGTAAAGGAAGGATTGGTTAAAACTAAGAAAAACTATGTAAACTTCCACATCACTGTCTTGAAGAATGTCCACCTTCAGCTGAGTCCACTGTGTTTAATATTAAAGTTAACGTTTTGTTGTAGTAATTGGTTTTCTTGGTTCCTGGTGAAATTCTCTGCTTCACCACCAGTTTTTCTCTCTTGTCCTCAGTCATCATGAGGCCTCTGTGTTGTCCAGCATACTTCAACCAAGGAGACATTTTGAGCCTGTTGACTCCAACCTTCTGTCTCAATACTGCCTCAGATTATCCCCAGATGTACTGAATATAATTTTGCTTTATTTATTTGAAGAACAACCTCCAGTAAGCAACTGGGTTTTTAAATCCCTTAAATGGTTGCTTATAAGGAAAAAAAAATGTTTTTAAGTAGCACAAGACATTCCTTCCAGCTGAGGCTGAACACATTATCCCCACAATAGTGTTCCCAGCCCAAAGGAGAGGGATTCCAAATGTGAGACCAGATCTTTTATGTAGTAATACTGCTATTGCCTGTGTGTGTTTATAAAATTTGTTGTTTTTGAGAAATACCATTGATACACATCAGCTAAAATGACCAATTGCTGGAGGTCCCTCTTCTCTTCTGCTTTGTAGAAGTAATATAAAATAACTGTCTCAGGAAGAATACCAAAGCAGTCATTTCATTCCTGTGATTAGCAGCTTGGCAGTACAGTAGCTTATTACACTGTGTAGATGGATATGTTTTGCCATTATAAACATAAATACAGTAAACATTTTTAATGGTGCATTTTTAAAAAGTGTTTGACAAGCAATCACTAGAAACAATAAATACTACATTTAAAATGTAGGCTATTTTAATGTACAACCTTCATCAATAGGTATTCCCAGGGAAGCAGTGTGTGATAGTAATCACACACGTTCACATTCTGAGAAAGTCAGCATTTGCAGATGGTGCAAACATCTTTTACTTGTGTTTCATTCTGGTGAAATCTTTATAATTTGCATTCTTAAAAATAGATTTATCTCTTGCATAAACTTTCAAGATTTTTCATTACTTCTTTTTAGATCTGTTTAGTTACGGCTATTAATTATATATAGTGTTCATACAATATAATCTGTCAATATTTGTCTGATACAGGTGGTGTACTGACCCTGCTGTACTAAGTTTTCTGAAAGGGAAAAACATTTCAGTAAGGTTAGTTTCATTTTTTTTCTGGGCTTTGTGCTTTGTGTTTGATCTGTAACGGTTAAAGGAGCTGGGCTCTGGGTAGTTAAATGAGGACAAGTCTTGCAGTTAGGGATTCCTTGTGTCCTCTTGCACCTTTTGCCATAAACACACCCGTCTCTTCAAATGACTTTACAGGATTCCTTTATCAAGACTAAACAAGTACTATTCCCTCAGAACATCAAACATTTTACCACTCCAGTCAGACATCAGCGTTTTTCTAGGGTAGGCTAATGTAACAATTGGTAACATGAAATAACCTTCATTGGGTTGTAAAATGTATGCCCATTCCATGCAAACTTAGTTTTCTTACATTTGTTGTACATTTATGTGGAAACGTTTCCTGTGTGGCTTGTCTTTATACCCTTATTTTGGCTGCTAGAGGCTGTGACATGATTCTGGGCTCTGGGAGTTTGAAAGAGAGGACAGGGAGTTTACCAGAGTGGTGAATTATTGGCAGCGTGTCTCCATTCTGTTTGTTGTGATCTTTGTGTGGCTTTATCCTTCATTAATATTTTTTACAGTATTTCTAATTCCACTCATTTACTAGATACCCAAGGAAAAGAAATAATTTGATAGAGCTTCCAGAAGACTACAGCTGCCTCCTGAATCAAGCCTCTCAGTTTAGGTAAAACGTAGCAGTTCGATCTGCCTTCTTGTCAAGTGTTTTCTCCTTTTCATATTCTTGCAGTTAGTGTAACTCATGTGACACGTGGCAAAACTATTACAGAAACAATTCTGGGATGGAAATCAAATGCTGCCACTTCACCGATCCAGGAAGAACCGTTGTCTGTGATGTTCAAGTCTGGGAAGGGTATTGCAAAATTTGAAGTGAACATACTGTTTTGTTCCTAACCATCAGTAACCAGCAGTCCATTTTAAGTGTGATGCTACTTACTTTTCATATAATGACCGTATATAAAACTATTACGTCTTAAAGTACTGAGACACTTCAGTAAACAAATGTAGGTTTGATATAGCTGACAGTTGTTTTCACCATTGCCCACCCCAGGACCAGAGGCTTGGCACTGGCTTCGAGTAGGAATGCTGAACCTGGCCCACAGATGCAGTGTTGGTAGCAGAGAAGACAGTGTGAAAATGTATCATTTCAATTTAGTTATTCTTTCTGTGAAAAAACATGGATATAGTCCAATGTGCTTTTTAATTCTTTCTAAAGAGAATTTGGTCATGGAAGTTTTTGTATTTTAACAGTAGTGAACTTAATGCTCATGAATGAACCACTTGTTTGATCTGTGAATAGTGAGGAGGCAGGCAACAAGCAAATTATGCTATGTCGCCCTGCCAGTGCTGCTCCTGACCTACATCACCTTACCCACTTTGACATCCTAGTACTGTGCCTGTGTGTCAGTTTTGTTATTTGTATAAATGGGCTAGAATAACATCAAATTTACTTCCACTTTTGACTTGATTCAGTTCCTAATCCTGCATTTCCTCAGTTTTTAGTTTTAATAAGGCACATTTCTCAAATTGAGTATCTGCATTAATGATTTACTGAAGAGAGGTACATTATTCATGGAGAGGAGGAGGTCTTCTCACTCCATTCATGCTGATTTAATATGCATTTTAGCAATTTTGGGGTCCTGTTGGAGTCTATACGCATGCAGCTTTCTCCTTTCGTTTGTTTCCATTAAATACAACAGTAGTTTCTCAACATTTATAGTGTGAGCCGCATCTTAACAGAAAGATTGTTGCTGACCATTCCCTTCCATTCACAATTGCGTGGGTCCCCTTATCTGCCATTTGCAATTGAATAAGATCCCAATAGCAACTACAGCCATTGATTACATGGAAAACTAATAGGAAAATATTAAATATAGTTTTAGTTGTGTTAGCAGTTAAGAAATGAAGAGGAGAATTACTATCATATGAGCAGACCTGGACTTGGAGCAATGCTTTGCAAGACTGTAGCTTGAGAACCTCTGGAACATCACTTGGTAGATCTAATGTTGGGAAAAATAATGTCCCATGCATCATAAAATTGACAGTTACTTTAGAAAAGCTTTCACTGAATTTATACCAATTTTCCCCCCTCCCCAGCTGATCTACACTAGAGAGAAGCACCTCCTCCCAATGAGAAAAATTAGAACACATTTTAGCAGATAGTTTCTGAGGAGGCATTGTGATTGACTGTGCCTCTTTTTTGAAAAAGGCCTTATGGTCAAAACAGCATGACTGACTGTTTTTAAAAATCTTTTCAGTGTATTTGCAATAAGTATTTTGGCTCAGTACTGCACTTAATAATTACCCGCTTTCTCTTTACAGGTGCCCACGGTCTTTTGATGATGAACGAAAGCACCCAATGTTGTGTTTGTTCTGTGGCACCATTCTGTGCTCCCAGAATACCTGCTGCCAGGAGTTGGTGAATGGGGAGGAGCTGGGAGCCTGTACCTCTCATGCTCTCCATTGTGGAGCTGGAGTGTGTATGTTCCTCAAGTAGGTAACTGGCCAGTATGTAATTTTTTGCAGGGGAAAATAATTTAAGAAGGCCAGATGACACAGAAGGGCAAAAAACCTCATACTCTTTGGGATTGGGGAGAAACACTTTAGACCAGTGGTTCTCAACCAGACTGCTGTACCCCTTTCAGGAGTCTGATTTGTCTTGTGTACCCCCAAGATTCGCCTCACTTAAAAACTACTTGCTTACAAAATCAGACAAAAAAATACAAAAGTATCACAGCACACTATTACTGAAAAATTGTTTACTTTCTCCTTTTTACCATACAATTATAAATCAATTGGAATATAAATATTGTACTTACATTTGAGTGTATAGTATATAGAGCACTATAAACTAGTCATTGCCTGTATGAAACTTTAATTTGTAGTGACTTTGTTAGTGCTTTTTATGTAGCCTGTTGTGAAACCAGGCAAATATCTAGATGAGTTGATGTACCCCCTGGAAGACCTCTGCGTACCTCCAGGGTACCCCTGGTTGAGAACCACTGCTCTAAGCCACCAAAAAGTTAAATCACCCTGCAGTAAAACTGCAGTGTTGGTCAGTGGGCAGTGCTATAGTCTGAAGGTGTCCAGTCAAACTGCACCTTTTGTCATGTGTTTACAAAACACCACAAAGCCAATAAGTCTGTATTAACAATAACTACTTTTCAGGTAAAATAACAAGTCAGTGCTGCAGGAACTTGCATTTGGCTTGCATTTTCAAAGTATCGTAAGGGAGTTAAGCACCCTACTCCTTTAGGCTCCTTAGAAAATCCTAGCTTTTTATGCATGTTTAGTGCCAAGTTGTTAGTATATGTGATGGACAAATTATTTACACTTTTAAAAATGCAGCTTTTTCTGCATTGTTGAGTACTGTAAAGGGGCAAAATCTGATTTTTTTGTCTATGAATTTTGTTCTCTGAAGCGTAAAAAGGGCTGAATTGACATTGGGGTGGGACCAACTTGTTCAGAGGGCTTGAGGCATGGGATCGAGTGGTTTTGGAGGGAGCGACATGCATACCTTCTCTGTATCTGAGAGGTTTGCTGTAGTGTGGAGCTCTTGAGGAGAAATAACAGAACTCCAAGAGGATCTGGAGGAGGAAGAAATTATTTCCTGGAGGTTTCAAAACAGATTTAACTGGCATCCGAGCTTTTACCTCCTTGCACTGCCCATCAGAAGTGAGTTTGCTAACACATAGACACAGAAAAGGAAGGAGAGCAGTATTTATTTTTTTAAAAGACTGCAATAATTAATTAAAGTTTCTCAGTTTTAATAAACATTGTTAGCACTTAGCACATTCTCTGTATAAGTGGTGTTCTCCCAGTTAGTGAAGATTAGCATAGGGGTCACTGTGAAATGTCAAGAATGGTCTAGTAGCGAAGTGAAGAGGCAGTTGACTGACCACACCCAGATAACAGAATAGTGCAGTCCACAAAATAAAGAAGTTTAATAGCTGATTTCTTCAAGTGATTTCACATGTCCGTTCCACTCTCAGGTGTCGGTGTGCCCAGCACACGGCCGTCAGAAACTTATTCCATTGGTGGTACCCATTGGGCAGCTCAAGCTCAGCCTGCTGCTGCACACCATTGTGCAGAGGGGTAAAGGGCAGAGCTGCCCCTAGCCCCACTCAGTTCCTTCTTACGGCCAGTCGTTGGAACTCTACAGTACCAGAACAGTTCTCTTTCTCTGCCTTTGTGAATATTTTGTGTGTGTGTGTGTTAATCCAGTCTTCAGCATAGTTAGGATAGTTAGACTTTTTTTCAGACTTGTTTTCCTCATTTGTGGGGTTTTCTGTTCGCAGTACCGGAGTATGCCCCGATCACCGGGCTTCAAGCTGTGCGCTTCTTGCTCGAGGCCTATGCCAGTGATCGATCCGCATAATAGCTGCCTGAAGTGCTTGGAGAGGCACACACAAAGGACTTGCGAGGGGATTTCAAGCCTAGGACAAAGAAGGCCAGGGAAGCTAGGCTGAAATTCTTGCTGATGGAAGCAGCGCTCAGGCCTCTGTCAGAGCTGTCCCAATCTGCCTCAGTGCTGATTGCTACAGCTTCATTGAGAAGAGCGCCTCCAGCTTTAGAGGAATCCCAGCACCATTCTACCTTACCCTCACTCAGGAAGAAATACAAACTTCCAGAAAAGTCCCAACCAGGGGAAAGTGCCCACCTTCTAAGTCTGCTGAGAGGGGCGAGAAGGAGCCAAATTGGTGCCTAACTTGACTGAGTTGACTCCAGCACCGCAAGGAGCATTGTCAAGCCTGCCACAAGAAGCGGCACTGTCAACTTCTTGGGCACTGCAACAGGAAATCAGTTCCATGCCAACTACCCTGGAAGCACTTGCAGCAGCAAGAAATCTGCCCTGCCTCTCGGTGACTGTCTCCTTCCTTATAGGAGTCCAATCCCTCTGCATTGCTGCCCCGTCCACCAGTGATTTAACCGCCAGTATCCCAGTTGCCTGCTTTCTGGATAGGTGGGCCCTCAGTACCCTCCATGGGGAAGCATGCAATGATGGCATCGCTTCACCCATCACCAGGCTCTTGGAACTGGTCACCAGCACTGATTGGATAAGCCCTGCCATTGTCAGAGGAAGGGGAATCTTTGTCGTCGGGCTTAGAGGTGGGATTTGATGTCTCACAACCCCAAAGCAGGACCCTCTGGGCCCCTCAAAGATCCTCTCTTCCAACCTACCACCCTGACCCCTGAGTGGGACCTGCCATGAGAATGTGGCCAGGACAATGGGGCATTGTCCTGTACCAGTGGTTGTTTTGGAACACTTGGGCGTTTCTCCCAACTTTCAGATCTTCCCCACACCATGCGTATTTGAGATCCTCATCTAGAAGGGCAGAATCTGCACACGGAGAAGCTCCGTCCCCAGAGTCCAGTACTAGGCCTAGTATGAAGTACCAAGAAGAGATTCCAGAACCAGAGCAATAGCCATTAGAAGAGATTTTACCCCCTCCGGTCTTGGCTTCCTCTCCAGATGAGGCTGTTTCATCTGGGATAACTTCATCTCCTCCTGAGGATTTTAAAGTGTATCAGGAGTTGTTAAAGTGGCTCCAGACTTAAGTGTACAGGTCGAGGGGTTAGGGAGTCCTCACATCACCTGGTGGCCAATCAACGAGGCTATACTAGAGCCTATAAAGGCTTTATGGCAGACTCCATCCTCTTTGGCTCCCACCTCTAAAAGGACAGAAAGAAAGTACTATGTACTCTCCCAACATTTTGAGTACCTTTTATACTCACCCACCTCTGGGCTCATCAGTCATCACAGCGACTGAGAGGGCATGACAGGGGCACCAGGCTCCCATGCACAAGTCAGAAGATGCTAAGAGGCAAGACTTATTCAGCAGAAAGATTTATTTGATGGGAGCTGCAACTGCATATTGCTAACCATCGGGCTCTATTGGGGTGTATAATTTTAATTTGTGGGGCTCCATGGAGAAGTTCAGAGAGCTGCTCCTGGAGAACGGTAGCCAGGAATTCTCTTCCCTGGTCAATGAGGGCAAACTAGTCGCAAGAACTTCACTGCAGGTGGGGCTGGATGCAGCAGACTCAGCAGATAGAATCATGGCTTCTACAGTTGCCAAGCGTAGATCTTCCTGGTTGCAGTCTTTTGGTCTTCCCTATGAAGTCCAGTATATTATCCAGGGCTTGCCATTTGAAGGTCCTTCTCTTATCTCAGACAGTCAGCAAGCTCCATGAACTTAAGGACTTCAGAGCCACCTTCAAGTCCATAGATCTGTACGCACCTGTCCTGGTCAGGAAGCACTATTGGCCCCAGCAGACATACAGATATTCCATTTCTCCTTCTCAACAGGACCTGTCCAAAAAGTGGTCCGGGGTTATATGCATAGGCCTCCCCATCCTGCTGCTTCGGCTCCAGCGGGGTTCCCTCTAATTTTTCCCACTGATGTGCAGAATGAATTTTGTTATGTGCACCAATATGGAGGTGGTGTGTGACACATCACCTTCATATTGGTGCACATAATAAAAATCATGTGGTGGGGGTGGTGCCGAGGGGTTCTTGTGGGACGGGGCTCTGGGCTGGAACAAAGTGTTGGGATGCAGGGGTGTGAGGGCTCTGGCTGGGGATGTGGGCTCTGGGGTGGGGGCGGGGATGAGGGGCTCAGGGCTGAGTCAGAGGGTTGGGTGCAGGGGGTGAAGGCTCCAGCTGGGGGTGTGGGCTCTGGGGTGGGGCCAGGGATGAGGGTTTGGGGTGCAGGAGGGTGCTCCGGTGCTAAAGTGGGGAGAGAGGACTCCCTCCATTGCTTTCTCCATGCAGCATCACCTGGGCTGGGCGGGAGAGGCGCCTGTCCCTGCTGCAGGAGCTCTGGGGCTGCAGGAGAGGTGCCCCTCCCCCAGGCCCAGCAGGTGCAGGCTGAGGGAGGCCTGGGCCATGGCTGGGGCCGGGCCGATCCGGCTGCAGCAGGTCAGGGCCGCAGGGTGAGTTGGGGCCAGAGGAGGGATGCCCCGGCTGCAGCAGGTCCCTGGGCGGGTTCCCTAAGTGCCTGTGTGATGCTAAATAGGCTGCTGTGCAGCTTACAGGGAATTTAGGGCTCCAGCTCCGGGCCCTTCAAGATAGCCTGGAAGTGCAATCATTTTGATGACCAGTTCAGATTGACATACCAGTCTCCATCTCTTCAGACCCAAACTCCCTCACCTTTGCAAACAGTCTGTTCCACTTTCATTGTGCTTGGTCCTGAGTTACTTTAGACCATAGGGTCTTGAGCACTGTAGAAGTGGAATATACTCTCCAGTTTGTTTCTGCCCCTCCTCCCACCTTCTCTCACCATCCTTCAGGGACCACTCTCACAAGAAACTCCTTATCGAGGAAGTACAATAGCTCCTTCACTTGGGAGCCATAGAGGAGGTTCCATGTGGTCATAGAAGGAAGGGGTTTTATTCCAGATATTTCCTAATCCCAAAAGTGAAGGGGTATTTCAGATCAATCTTAAACCTGCGTCCACTCAACAAATTCTTAAAAAAGATAGTTTTGCACAGCCAACTCTCATGCTAGTGACGGATGCTTCTGCTCTGGGGTGGTGAGCCCACCTGGATTCTCGACAGACTTAGAGTCTGTGGTCCTCAGAAGACTCAGCTTTACATGTCAGTGTCAGAGAACTGAAACCTGTCAGCCCAGCATGCCAAGTTTTTCTGTTATAGATCAGCGGAAGCAGCTTGTTAGTCCTCACAGACAACACAATGGCAATGTTTTACCTCAACAAGCAACAGGGAGCCTGCTCTTCTCTGCTCTGTCCAGAAGCAACTTTACTCTGGGAGCTCTGTATTGCCTCTTGATAGACGTAGAAGTATCTTACCTGCCTGAGATACAGAACAACCTAGCAGGCCACCTGAGCAGATCATTTACAAGTCACCACAAGTGATGTCTTTGCCAGATGTGGCCAGGTACATCTTCCAGCAGTGGGGGCTTCCCCAGATAGACCTATTTGCAACAAAGTCCAACAGAAGGTGTCCACTAGAAGAATAGGGGAGCTGTGGGCATTAATGTGCGTTAATGCCTTTCTGTGTGATGTTTTTTAAGGACCTGCATTCTCTTTCAGAGGTGGTTTCTTCTTTCCATGTAAACCGGCCAATTTATTTGCCCGTAGTTTACCCAAAGCCACACATGAGCAAGGAAGAAGAGCATTTGCATACCTTGGACATGAGGAAAGCCTTAGTGTTTTACCTGGACAGAACCAGACACTTTCTTAAATCATCCCAACTGTTCATAGCAGTGGCAGACAGAAAAAGAGGTCAGTCTCCATCCAGAGAATTTCTTTCTGGATCGCATCCTGTGTACATATGTGCTATGACTTGGCTAATGTCGCTCTGCCTGACAGTGTCTGCCTGACGGTGAGGTTGCAGTTGGCCTCAGTGGCCTTTCTAGCACAAGTTCCAGTTGTTGACATTTGTACAGCAACAACCACCTCAGTCCACACATTTGCCTCCCACAGTGCTGTGGCTCAAGACTCCAGAGAGGATGCTAGAGTTGGATAAGTTGTTCTCCAATCTTTATTGAAACATACTCTGATCCCATCTCCTGTTCTTACGGCTTGTCAGTCACCAAGATTGGAATGCACATGAAGAAAAACCGGTTATTAACCTGTTTTGTAGTGGTTGTTGCACATGTCCATTCCATGACCCACCCTCTTGTCCCTCTACATGGAAGTTCCAGCAAGAGGGAACTGGGGCAGAGGGGGGATAGGGGCAGCTCTGCTCTTTATACCTGCGTGCAGTGGTGTACTACAGCAGAGGGAGCTCGAGCTGTCCAACAGGTACCACTGAGGAATATGTTTGTGATGGCTATGCAATGGGCACACCAACACACAAAAGTGGAATTGACGTGTGCAGCACATCTTGAAGAACAGCTACAGAACAGGTTAGTAACCATTTTATTCTTATTGATAAGGCCCCTTGTGTCACGGGTATCTAATACTATACAATCATTTACATATTTATTGCTTTTGTGAAAGTCTGTAAGAGCTTGTCTGAACACAGAAATCGAACCAGTTTAGCTCAAATAAATTTTTAAAATGTATTTAGTTAAACTCTTGCAACCCCCGGAGTGGATGCTCCTTTATGTTGGTTTAGATCTGGATTATATCAGTTTAATTTTCAGCTAATTTACAGATGTATGTGATATACTAAACCAACATAAGCCAGGTTTAAATCAATATAGGAGTGTCCACTTAGGGGGTTACGCTAGTTAAGCTAAATCTGTTTAAAACAGCACTTTTAGTTAAGCCAGTGCAACTTTGTGTGTAGACCTGTCAAAGTTTAAGCTTTCTTTAAGGTTGCTTATAAATAGTACCTGCAAACTTTTATGGTTAATAATATTTTAAATGTGACTATTTTTGCCTTAAGAATCAGGGAGTGCAAAGTAGTCCTGATAGAAGGTAAAACCAGAGGCTGCTTATATCCTGCTCCCTATCTTGATGAATATGGAGAAACAGACCCAGGCTTGAAGTAAGTGCATGTTTAACTTTTTACTTGCTAGGAGTCTTAATTTTGTTCCCTTTCTTTGTTGTTCCCCTTATACTGCATGCAGTTCCTGCATAGTTCTGAAGAGCCCCATTTCTGATAGACTGCTGGTGAAAAATGGTTACCAATCACACTATCATTCAGTATTTTCCATGGTTATTACCATGGGTTGTTAATGTGGGACTGTTAATAGACTAGGGGTGGGCAAACTTTTGGGCCCAACGGCCACATCAGGGTTGCAAAACTGTATGGAGGGCCAGGTAGGGAAGGCTGTGCCTCCCCAAACAGCCTGGGCCCTGCCCCCTATCCACCCCCTCCCACGTTCCGCCCCCTGACTGCACCCCTCAGAACCCCCGACCCATCCAAACCCCCCTGCTCCTTGTCCCTGGACCACCCACCCCCTCCCAGGATCCCCTGCCCCTAACCCCTCCCTCCAGGACCCCACCCCCATTCAACACCCCCTGCTCCCTGTCCCCTGACTGCCCTGACCCCTATCCACACTCCTGCCCCCTGGGACTCCCATGCCTATCCAACCCCCCCATCCCCTGTCCACTCCACCCCCTAGAACCTCCGCACCATCCAGCCACCCCCTGTCCCCTGACTGCCCCTTATCCAACCCCCCTGCTCCCCGCCCCCTTACCATGCTGCTCAGCGCAGCAGGAGCTTGCAGCCCCGCCGCCCGGCCAGAGCCAGCCATGCTGCCGTGCTGAGCGGCGGGCCAGAGCACGGGTGGCGCAGCAAGCTGAGGGGGGGAGGGCGGGGGGGGACAGCGGGGAGGGGCTGGAGGCTAGCCTCCCCGACCAGGAGCTCAAGGGCTGGGTAGGATGGTCCTCTCTGGCCAGCGGGCCGTAGTTTGCCCACTTCTGTAATAGACACCTTGCCTAGACTTATTTTCACTTGACATTGTCATAGTCATAGACTCAATCAGGAAAGAGAGGAGAGAAGAAAAGAAAAGGCCCAAAGATGGGGATATGTAATGTTGTAACGTGCCTAATGAATGTTCTCATTGTTTCTCCCATGAAGAAGAGGCAACCCCCTGCATTTATGTCATGAACGTTACCGGAAACTCCATCTTCTATGGCAGCAACATTGCATCATAGAGGAGATTGCCAGGAGCCAGGAAACCAATCAGATCTTCTTTGGATTCAACTGGCAGCTGCTCTGAGTCCTAGCTTTTAATTAAATCCAGATGACTATGGATGATGTTTTGACAAAGGAAAAGAGGGTTGGGGGGTATTACAGAGCCTTCTCTAAGGGCTCAGACACATGACTGATGCATTGAAACAAAATAATTCTCATTTCATAGGGTTTACCTTTTAAAAAAAAAACACCCTGTGTGGTGACTGTTGTAGAATATTCAGGGACAGAAATATCTTTTTCCAAAGGTTGTACTGATTAGATGAAGGTAGCTTCCCACATTCACTTGCTTTCCATATGCACACAGCAGAAGTCCCAAACTGTCATTTACTGGCACTGGGAATACACCTATAGGTGTATTGCTAGGAAAGAACCAAGTAAGAGAAGCTGTTAGTGAGGAGGAGGAGGGGTTATATTATGTGTCTGGGTTCCCAGCCCTGGCTTAGAACTTAAAATGGCCAAGGTCTGTGGCATATTTTCAGAGAGAGAAGTGGTGCCAGGCCTCTACTAATCCATAGCAACAGGCTCAGCAAGCATTAAGTGGTGCAGCAGAAACCTGCACTGTGCCAGACCCTGGGATTTATTGTAGAGTGCTTTCAGAGGAATAATGTTTCCACTAATCCAATCTTTAAAAGAGGGACAGAAGGAGTGAATTGTGTGGGGGCGTTTCCATCTTGCTTGGTGCATGTAAAATTAAACAGTGTGTGCTTGTTGCATTGCCAGTACTGCACCTTATATAATGTAGCTTTAGTCTACTAATTCTGGAGACTACCCCAAGGAGTCCAGCACCACACTTTTATGGTCTGGCTGTGATCAGCTTTACTATGTTTGTAATAGTACTCGGCAGTCTGTGCAGAGACACACTCTAGACTGCTGATCCAGTGGTTCTGCACTCTAGCCATCTGTCAGCTACAAAAAACATAAACTGCAGTAAAATAAAAGCCATTTAAAGTTGAATTAAAAAGCAAGCCCCTGTAGAATATAGCATGGCAAGATTATCTATTTAGAATCACTAAACACAGGCATAAATCAATACTTTGTATTTCCATGTTGGAGGGGCTTCCCACTCTTCATTTTTGTGTTATCTGTTTGACACTATCCATAAACTATCTGTTTCTGGAGTCAAGCCAACCAGATGCTCATTGTAACTTAAAGGAAAAAAATAGTTGTCTGTCTCTTTTTCAGTAACTAATGGCATATTGTGATTGAACCATTTCTCATTAGCTCATTGTTCTGTTTCCCAGATTTTAGCCATAATAATTTACATGAAGGGATCTTGTGATGTGACAGGTAAAAGTTCTAAATACACAAATTCCCTATAACTATTACTTTTCCAGGCAATGCCATCTCTGTCTGAAAGGCTGAACTATCCAGAGAATGCATTTTAGATCTGTGTTCTACTTTCCCCTCTTGCTGTTCGTGTGTGTGTGTATTGTGTGGGGAGAGGGGGTGTTTTGTTTTTTAATGCTCTGTTAAGGCTTAGAAAGGGAGGGCTATAAATAATTTTGTAACCTGCTGTTTGAGAGTATATATGCGTGCACACACATAATGTTTGCGTTCTTTTCTTAACAGTGCAGTGAGGGGACATGACAGGTGGGAGGCAGAATCACAAATCATGATTTCATGCTTCAGTTTAATCTCCTCCTAGTTTCTTGAAGTCCTTAGTGAACAGCAGTCACTACTCATTTAAAAGTGAAATTCAAATGGGTTGGAATATCATATCATTATTTTCGAGCATTCAAATAGTCCTTAAAATTTTTGCTCATTTTTATCTTGTTTTCCCCAGACAGTGTAAATAGTTGTCTGCAGTATCTTTTCCTATCTTCCTCTTATTGCAATGAAGAATTCTCTCTTCATTTTGATATTTTCAGGTGTTTAAACTGAAGGTAAATCCCTCTGCAATGAAACAGTTTTGTTAGTCTTGTCTAATCTGTGATTGAAACCATGGGTTAGGAAAACCAGCTCCATGGTGCAGTGGCCAGTTCAAAGGTTACCAATAATACTGCTTACCAGCCAAAGCACTGTATTGAAATTAGCAAACGTGCTTCGCGGAGTTCAGCACTGACTTCATAGTCACTTGCTGTTTCCCTGTGGTTTATCTAGTCATGTATCAGAGATTTTCAGTACTCCTGCACTTTCAGTGATGCAAGGAATTTGTACTCATGAAGTTCAGCTAACAAACATGCAGTAAGGTCACTTTATTTTGTGGTGTTGGTAATGAACAGTTCAAACTGTGCTATACAGAGACAGGAGCTGGTTTGAGCAGGCAAACTCTTGCTTAACATTCCCAAATGTCTTTCTGTAGTTGGGAGAGGTAGGAAAATGAGGGCAAAGGAAGAAATGTTGCATCGTTTTTTGTACGTTTGCACTTATTATTCTAGCAAATGGGCTCCCAGATCATCACTAATGAGTGTGGTCATTTCTCATTTCATAAATTACTATGCAGTTTGGTTCACTGTAAGTATTATCTGTATTTAGTGATTGCAAGATACTTATGCCACTGATTTGAATTCCATCCAAGATAAACTGAAGTTATTTGAATAATGCATATATCGGTATCCTTACCTGCAAAAATGTAAATTTGAAACTTGTATAATGTTCTTGTGCTTTTGAAATAAAATATCTTGTATATGTATATTTAAAAGAGGAAATAAAGTAACTTGTTGGGCTTTTATTAGGAGGCAATTTAGTATTTTACATTTCTCTTGCAGGGAAGCCATTAGTATGGAAGGGGAAGAGGTGGCTAGTAAACAATTGGCAAACAATACCAGTTACTGTTGTGGCTGATTAGTACCAGTTAGCAGCTAGTTAGTACTAACATCATAATTTTTGCTTCATGTTAGAGAAATGCTTCATTCTGAAACTCTTCCTGTTTTTTAGCATCTAAGCTGCCAAGTCCTTTAGTACTTCTCTCAATACAAAGAAAACTTCTTAATTATACAATTTAATTTTAAACCAGCTATTCATCTTAATGACACTGAGAAACTTGACAATCTAAATCAAAGAAAACTTACTATACTGTCTACTATATCTATATCTATATAGTAGCTGAATATCCTTCAAGTCATTGTCTTTTTTGTTTGGTTGGGTAATGTTCAGGTTCACACGAAAAGTGGAAATGTTTAAAAAAACAGACACAGTACTGTCATAGAGCTTTGCATTCTGTTTCTTCCAGACTTGAAGAGATGCAGCCTTCTGTAGCAATTTTGAAATTAAAGCTCTCAAACTGTCTTTTTAACTGTACATGCTACCAGCAGCTAGGCATCACCCCACTCTCATTGCTTTTAATGTTCACATCAGTCACCATTAAGAAGCATAAGAAGATAATTGTGAATTATAACAATGGCCTATGTGATCTTTCCTGGTTGGTCAAAAAATTACATAATTTTTTAGAATCAAGCTGGGAGGTTGGAAGGGAGATGGATTTGTAAGAATCTTCTGCAAAAATGGTCTGAAGTATATTAGAGGTGGAGAGTCGCTGGTTTAGAAAAAACATGGCTGCATTTCTTGCGAAATAAAAAATTCTTACATATTTCACGTATCTTGGGATATAACTTGCAAAATTCCAGATACAAGGGCTTAGCCAGCACACACTTTGATTTAGTGGTTGAAGTCTCTAATTTATACTCTGGACTTTAAGATTTTTGGACTTTATGCAGTATAATTATAACAGTCTCTTCTTTCAAGTATAGGATGAAAACCTAAATGAGTCATCCAACTCTCCTAACTGATTATTTGCCTAGTTCATATTTATATTCTTCTTCAAGGAAAGTATTGGTCTTATTCTTCCATTCAGTCTCCTAATTGTGATGCATGGTCAGTATGATCTATTTTAACTGTATTTTGCTGTTATACAAAATGTAATTTTTGAATACAGAAAATATAAATTACCCTCCAGGGCAGGCTGCTACACTCCTTTTCTGTGGTTAGCTATATTCCTTCAAAAGTCACCTTTAGGGTGCCTGTGCTGGTAGAACAGTGAGGAAATACAACCCTGAGGAGAGGGGGGTTAAATTGGGAGTGCCTTGGTACTTGTAGTGATGAGCACAGAGGGAGGCAAGATGGGAAAGTGTTAAAAGAGGTGTGAATTGGGGCTGAGATTGGTATTTAGTTTCATTGGTTTTGCATCTCAAGAGATTAGGGTGTCAAGGATTCAGAATTCCAGTTTTCAGTATGTGTTGTTTTATACCAGGTTAGTGATCAATATGGCTTCTACCAAACAATTTGAGGAGGAGGCTTCAGACTTTGCACTTGGTTGGATAATACTGCATGGCATACTCTGGTGCAGCTGGTGTCTCATTGGTGGTGACGATGAAATTAAAAGGTCTTAATCTGCTATCAAAATGACCTAGGCATATGTATTTCCCTAATTCAGTGCCATGTGATCCTGCACTGGTGGTGGGTGTGTCTGCACAGGAATAAGAGTCCACCTGTGTGTATTGGAATAAAGGATCATCCATCTAAGTGACCCAGGACCTTCTTATAGCTGAAGACTTCACCTGTACTCGAGTACCCTTTACCTTTATCTTCTATCACTGGATGAAAAATACCTTCATATGTGAAACCTAAAACATTGCCCTGGATGTATTTTGATATAAAGCAAATGTGTATTAGTAACAAGTTGCTGCAAACTTTTGAACTTTGAATGTTTCATGTGTCTTGAGGCAATGTATTATAGTAAACAAAATTTTAAAATTTAAAAAAATTAAGAAATGTTGCTTGATCCTAAAGAACAAATAAGTTTAAAAACTTTATTAGAGGGTATGAGGAACAAAGAATTACAACAAAAATGTCCTTTCCAACTAAATATATTGTATTTTATATCCAGGAGGTATATCCACATTTAAAAACAAAAAAACTTTGTTAATCATGTAAGTATTTTTTTTCCATTTCATTATGAACCCTTAGCAAGTTTGAAGATGGATTTTTATTACAGTATCCTCAGTGATGACCAGAAACCTTTAAATGGCTAAAGATCATCATCATCATCATCATCATCTTGCAGCTTATTAGGTAAATGCTATAATTCCTTCACCAGAAGAAGCTGAATATTAAATCACTGCTTTTATTTTTAACTCTATTAAGAACTGCACAGATTGGGGTCTTTTTGAGGTAGAAGTGAGTTCCTAACCCAAGAAGTTTCAAGTATTTAATGCAGAAATGTATTGTCCTTGTTAATTCTGATTGGATTAAGCATTGATGACAAATAGGATAAGAAGTCCCCTGCAAATCGTATTTATTTTTGTACCTGAGCAGATGCCATGGTTTACAGGCTTGGCTTGCTAATGCTTTGTGTCTTTGTAAATTAATGAGAATTAGAGAGAGGGTCTGTGCTGCTAATTGAGTTTGTTTTCCTTGGTACAGTAGTTATGATATTAAACTCTGAGAGCCAAATGTACTTTGCCAGCAGGTTGCAACACAGTAGGTTAGATCTGTGGGATATGACAGGTTTACTGTCTAGCAAAGCTAATAAAGAGAAAACAAATAATACATTGTAAGTTTCATGAAATTCCTCTTCAAAGTAATGAAAATGTTCATTAAAAAGGTATATCTTTGTCAATATGTGGTTGAGGTTTTCAAATCAGTGCTGGAGATTCATCCTAAAGTCTTCAGGGCAGGGGCCATCTTTTCATAATACATATGTACAGTTCCTAGCTATACATGGGTCTTAATCCCTGACTGGGGGCTGTCAGTGTCACCGCTATACAATCATGAATAATTTCTGCAGACCAGCATCTCCCACAGTTCTGGACTGTTCTCTCTCTGTAGTTTTTATGGAGGCAGATCAGTGTTTTGGCGCTCCACTCTCTGGCCACGCATCCTCTGTTCCTGCTTGCACCAGATAATGTGCCTTTGCAGTAGCAGACAGTGGCAGTTTCTGTTGCTTCCACCCTGACTCTTCTATTTTTAGTTTTTTTCTGCCCAGTTTTTGGGCAGTGGGAACCAGCATTCTCTTTCTTCAACATTATTCCTCCTCCCTGGATCAGTTAACTCCTCCAGAGTGATTAAGACACTGCTTTCATCTAGGATAGTATCAACATTAAAAGCATACTCTTATCTAGTCCAGATTTTACACAAACACAATGCAAATCCCAGAAATCCTGGAATTCTGACCATTCTGGGCATCCTCCACGAAGGCACAGACAGAGATTTTCAGCATAGTACAGTTGCGTGTTAGCTGTCTGCTCTTAGTATGCTATTTTCAGGATCCTGAGGCTCCCTGGAAGACAATCCACGGATAGTCAGATTCTGTCGAGCAGTTTGATTAGCCAGACCAGTGGTCAGACCACTCTTTCTGCTGATTTTGGGGACCTGACAAGTACATCCCTTTGAACCTTTGACTTCAGTATCAGCCTTTTATTTATCCATTGAGACTTGTTTCTTAGTAGCTGTCATGTCTATCATGCAAGTGTTGGAGCTGGCAGCCTTCTCTATGCAGGATCCTTACTTTGTGTTTCATGAAGACAAGGTGGTGCTAAGGACACCAGAATCCTTAGATTTTCAAGACTCTTCTGTTATTTATCTCAAGAGTACAGAAACCATGAGAAAATCAGGCTCTGTATTCGTGTTCAACCACTCAAAATGCCAGGGACTTAGCGTTTCCAAGTCCACCGTCATTAGGTGGATTAGACTATGTATTGTGAAAGCCTACAAATCATCAGATGTTCCTGTCTCAGAAGGGATCAAGGTGCCCTCCACAAGATCCTTAACCTCATGGGCGGAGCAAGCAAGTGCATCCACTTTGGAAATCTGCAAAGTAGCCATTTGGCTTACAGCTAAGCAGCTCAATGTGGACTTTCTATCTTCTGTAGAATCCTTCTTTGGCAGGAAGACGCAGCAGTCAGTGGCCCAGAAATAATATGGACTTTTGAACGAGTTCATAAAAAAGGGGTGGTACTTTTGTACCAGACGCTTGTTTCATAATCTTCCCTACATATGATCACTGCTTGCTACTTTCCAGACAGCCAGAACTGTTGGAGACACTGGGCTGCAGAACAGAAAACTTCTTACCGATAATTTCCTTTTTGCAGTCATAGTCTCCCACAATTCTACACACCCTAGATGGCTGATGAGCTACAGGTCAGATCATAGAATCATAGAATATCAGGGTTGGAAGGGCCTTCAGGAGGTCATCTAGTCCAACCCCCTGCTCAAAGCAGGACCAGTCCCCAACTAAGTCATCCCAGCCAGGGCTTTGTCAAGCCTGACCTTAAAAACCTCTAAGGAAGGAGATTCCACCACCTCCCTAGGTAACCCATTCTAGTGCTTCACCACCCTACTAGTGAAAAAGTTTTTCCTAATATCCAACCTAAACCTCCCCCACTGCAACTTGAGACCATTACTCCTTGTTCTGTCATCTGTTACCACTGAGAACAGTCTAGATCCATCCTCTTTGGAACCCCCTTTCAGATAATGGAAAGCAGCTATCAAATCCCCCCTCGTTCTTCTCTTCTGCAGACTAAACAATCCCAGTTCCCTCAGCCTCTCCTCATAAGTCATGTGCTCCAGCCCCCTAATCATTTTTGTTGCCCTCCGCTGGCCTCTTTCCAATTTTTCCACATCCTCCTTGTAGTGTGGGGCCCAAAACTGGACACAGTACTCCAAATGAGGCCTCACCAGTGCCGAATAGAGGGGAATGATCACGAACCTTGATCTGCTGGCAATGCCCCTACTTATACAACCCAAAATACCATTAACCTTCTTGACAACAAGGCACACTATTGATTCATATCCAGCTTCTCCACTGTAACCCCTAGGTCCTTTTCTGCAGAACTGCTGTCTAGCCATTCGGTTCCTAGTCTGTAGGAGTGCATGGGATTCTTCCGTCCTAAATATGGAACTCTGCACTTGTCCTTGTTGAAATATGAAACCATATGAAATATGGTTCTATGGTAACAATTCCACTTAATACAGTAGAACCTCAGAGTTATGAACATCAGAGTTACTAACTGACCAGTCCACCACACACCTCATTTGGAATCAGAAGTACATAGTCACGCAGTAGCAGAGACAAAAAAAAAAGGCAAATACAATACAGTACTGTGTTTTTTATTTTAGTAGTTTTACATTTAAGGGAAAGTTTTAAAAAAAAATTTCTGTGCTTGTTTCATTTACATTAAGATGGTTAAAAGCAATATTTTCTTCTGCATAATAAAGTTTCAAAGCAGTAGTAAGTCAATGTTCAGTTGTAAACTTTTGAAACATCAACCAAATTGTTTCGTTCAGTTACAAACATTTCATACAAACAACCTCCATTCCCAAGGTGTTCGTAACTCTGAGGTTCTACTGTATTAAGTGGAATTGTTATCATAGAATCATATTTCTTGGTCTAATGTACAGTTATTTCAGTTAAAGATATATACAAGTTTTACATTTTGGGAATAACTTGGATGATGGCAAGGAGAAGCAGAGGGGACGTAGCCAGAGAGTACAGTGCCAAAACGTGATCTGCCTCTGTGAAGCTGCAGAGTTGGGAGAGCAGTCCAGATGTCCAGAATTGTGGGGGAGACTGCATAAAATAAATGATCAATAAAAAGTTTTCCAATCTTTACCAATAGTGATCAAAAGTATTGCCATGTGGCTGTTCATGAACGGACCTCTGTGAAATGTGTACTGATCCTCCATTCCATACCCAGGTGTTCACATCACAAAACCATTCTCACAGCTGGTGCCATTGTTGGCATCATAATCAGAGAGATGAAAGATTAAATCATGAAGTATTAACTAGACATTCCTCCCAGAGCAGGTCCTGCTAGTATCAGGCTAAACCACAGTGTCCTCACTGGAGGACATTTGCACTACTGCTCACACTATGCCTCTGTTGATAGAGGACAGAATAAAGTAAAAGTATGGTTTTACTCTGAAAAGTGACTATGTAAAAGGGTACCTTTATGCTAAACAGTCTTCTCCTTACATGTAATAAGTCAGATTTGCTGATTTTAGTAACCAAAATGTGATGATTCTTTACTCCTGCTAGCCTTGTAGAGACAAAAGAGAGAAAGATGTGGATGCAATTCCTCCTCCTGAATAAAATTCTTTACTTTATTCCAATCTTTTGTGTAAACTCACTGAAGACAGTGGAACTATACAGGTGTTACTGAAGGCATAATTTTAAAATAATGGGGCTGAGCAAGTGTTAATGAGGTCCTAATCTGGCCCTCAGAACCTTTTAATGCTGGTGATAATGCAAAAAGAAAAAAACCCATTTAACTTCCAGATGAGTCTGTAGGGCTAACATTTAAACATCTTTTTACTAGTCAACTGAGTGCATCTGATGTGCAGTCACTGAGATTGTAATGCCTTTTACATCTAGCAGATTAAGGCCTAGCAAATTCCTGTGGCTGGAAACTGAAGTTAGAAAATTTCAAATGGGAAATAAATTTGCAAATTTTTATTGAGGGTAATTAATCATTGCAATGTTTTACCAAAGAACTTCATTGCCCTTGAAATCTTTAAATTTGAGACTGGAGGTCTGTCTAAAATATATGGCCTAGTTAAACTACAAATTAGAGTACTTAATAGTGTTCACACTTACATAGCAGTGAAGAAAATCCATTGCAGGAATTACTGGGTGAAATTGTTTAGCCTGTCTTATATAGGGGACCAAACCAGATGATCATAGTACTCCCCTCTGGCTTTAAAATCTAATCTATTTTACAATCCTATTTTCAGACTAGAACTGGACTTTATATACGTTTTTAATGAAATCTCAACTAATCATAAAGTGGAAGAATTTGAATCAATCACATACAGTATTCCTAGATATGGACTTTGTATATTTATGAAACATTTTGTATTCTCTCTACCAATTGAAATTGATTTAGTTACTTTTAAAATTATTTTTCTCAAAATGTTTTGTCACTTGAATTCTTTTCCCAGAAAATATTAGTTTTAAAATTCCCCCTAGTATTCTCTCTGGCTCTTTTCTTAAGATGTCAATTCCATAACAGTATTTTGTCCATAGAAGACGACATTGTTTTTGCTGATGGAGTCATGAATTAAACAGTCAGAAAGGTTGTGTCAAAAAACATTTTTTTAAATTACATTTTTTTAATAATAGTGCTCATAAAAGTGAGGGATTAATAATAGTGGCTAGAAGTTTTTGGGAGCTTCCACACACAGCTCTAATAATGCACCTCAGTCCTGATGCGCATAATTGCCAGTAGTCTAGTCCTATATAGTATTGTGTTACAATTGTAGAGAGGCTAGATGAACAGTAAAGATTTAGATTAAAAACAAAATTATTGGTTTAAACCCAGATAAGTATGAACTCAAACCTCCAGAACTGAGACTAGTTTAGTCGCTTACTGTAACAAGAACAGGACTGCCAGCACAGTATATCATGTCAGCAGCAAAAAGTGTTGTTTTTTTTAAAAAGGCGGGGTGGCCCTTTTGGTTGAGAAGATGATTTAAAATGGACTTTAGAGTCAATACTCACATCAATAAAATGAAGAGGAGATTGTTAAAATACATCCCTGGCCCAGTTTTGTATAGGAATGGGCGCTGTGCCTAGAAATAAGAACTCAGGCTATCAAGGGATCAGTCAGCTCTGTGTTTCAGCAAGGGTCTGCCAATTTTCTGTTGCACTAACGATTTAGGCTACATCTACACCTGGAGCTATGGGTGTGATAAAAATAGTGTAGCTGCAGTAGCACGGGCAGTGGCTAGCAGTAGCATGGACTAGCCACCCCAAATACATATCCACAGGGTCCAGGGTGGGGGAGGTGTTGTACTGGTGGCTATCCTGTGCTGCCACTTGCCGCTACTGCAGCTACACTACTATTTGTAGCACGCTAGCTCCATGAGAGTTAGCCCAAGTATGTCTACTCGAGCTGGTAATCACATTCTCAGCTCCAAGTGTAGACATAGCCTTAGTGTGTAGCCAATACTATCATGGCTCTTTAAAATTAAATTTTAAAAGCATTAAAAACAGACTAGCCCGTCCCCAGTATCCTCAACTATCATCCTCTTTCTGTTCTGCGGATTAATATTTAAGAGGAAGAGGTATCTGCATTTTGATTATACTGAGGTCCTTGCTGTTCTTCCTCTGACCCCAAAAATCGTGTCATATATCATAAAATACAAATTGATGTTTAATTACATACGAGAAGGAAAGGGTGGGGATTTTTTTGTTTTTTACTAAATAGTGACTTACAGATTTTATGGAATTGTCTTGCATCTTAAGTATTTAATATTTAGAAATGAATCATCACATAATATATTTATTTCAAAGCTGCAAAATGCCAGAAGTTCTCATTCTCCCTTTCTCAGCATGTCTCTGTGCTTTAATTAGGGCCCTGATTTTTCTACAGTCTGTGGCAGCACAAAAGATTAGCCTTCGGCGTTCACACAAGAATGGAATTACATATCCAGTCTGCAGCAGGAGGGATGGCATAGATAGGTAAGGTCAAGGACATGGATTTTAAATGGCTTTTAAATAACATTTAAGTAGTCTCTCCAATTTATTAATAAAATGTGTTCTATAGTAATGGCCCAACTAAAACACTCTAGTGCCTCTATTGTAATATGTAGTGTGTTAAGACTATTAATATAGAATGCTACATTCCTTAAAGGGCCACAAGTAATTTTCTTTTGGTTGCACTGGAAATAATTTTATATCGGCCTATATGATGAAGAATGTACCAGCTCTGTTAGTGTGGGACTAGCTATGTCACTTTTAAACTACTGGACAATTATCCCTGCTATAGTGGAGAGGAAAATACAACAAACAGCAACTGGTTGTGTTTTCTCCCATATCTGGATGTGTTTTGCCATGCCAGGCAGAACATATTTCTTTTCCTATACATATTGTGTCTATGCATGTGAACACAAATACACAATTTAAATTAAAAGGTAAATTACAGCTGAAGTGCCAGGAATTCTGCAGCCAAGCATGCATTCAGAGATAGCAGTATTTTGTAGCTTTGGGAACATTTATTAAAATCAATTGCAAAGATCATCTTGGTGGGGAAAATTGCACTTGAAGTCCTGTGAATTTCTAGGGACCTTCACAACTATCTGCATGCTACTTTGCCTTGGGTGCAAACACACTTACTTTAAAAAGAGGAAGCATTCAAGCCAATGAGGACACCAAATCATACCATATTACAAAAACAAAACCGACGAATTCAGTAGGCGTATTCATGCCTCATTGTTTGGTTTGTGAGGTAACTCAATTTAATAGAAGTAGAATGCAGAGTCAAAGTAGGGATTTCAAGCTTAAGTCTGGCTAGTGGAGCTAAGACTCATAACTTGGATATGAGGATATGGAACAAGCTCAGCAAACATTTTGGGGGCCTAATTTTAGACATGTAGAGGTCTCAGAGGGGATGAACACTAGCAGCTCCCATTTACTTCAGGTAGAGAAATGACTGCTCTAGTACTTCTGAAAATCAGGCACTAGACCTGGGATTTATAAAGGACCTAAGGAGATTGGGTATCCAACTCCCTTTCAATGGGATTTGGGGCCCCTTGGCTCACTGAGGCTCCTTGGAAAATCCCAGTCTTGGAGTCTGAAGCTGGGAACTCAAAGTTAAAGAACATGTTTGAAAACTGATCCTTAGGACAAGATTTTTCAAAACTGGGCCCTTAAAGGTAGCATCAGTGGGAGCTGAAGGTGTTCAGTGCTTCTGAAAATGTGGCTGAATTTATTTAGGAGCCTCACTTTAGGGCCTTAAGTCTGAAAATGTTGCCCTTTGTGTTCACTACAAAGACAGGAAGGCTCAGCCTTTCTTCAGAGTGAACATAGCCCCAAAAGCTCCTTTCTTTAAAAAGGTTTTGTGAGGGGAAACAGTTGTCCTGGAATCAAAGAAATCAGAGATGTGAAAAAAAACTATAGTCACCTCCCCTAGGCCAGTACAAACATTTTTCCTGCACTGTATGCTCCAGTTCTTTTCCAGGTCTAATAATAATGACCTACCTGACAGAAATGCCAAGAGGAGAAGTTTTGTGAAGTTTGTGATATAGTGATGGAGGCCATATCTGACAGATTTTTATTTAAATAGCACAAGGGCTTGTGCTTCCTCCTTTTCCTTTGGGGAACTATTCTGCATTCAAACATATCTTAATGTTAGGAAGTTTTTCATATAATATAGCTTAAATTTTCCTTTTCTAAAATTCATGCTGCCATTCCTTGTTTTATACCCATATTTATCATGCTAAAAAGTCCTCAACCTTGTTGATGTTTAAGCATTACACCCTATGAATATTTGCAGATTCTTGCACAGTCATTACTTATTTGCTTTCTAATCATTCCTCAAAAGTCAAACCTACAGCCTTTTAAAACAATTTCCTTTACCTATATCTTTCTGTTGTCTTGCTTACAACAATCCTGCTAATACATCCCAAAATGATGCTTGCCTTTTTTTGCAACAGTATTACACTGTTGACTCATATTTAGCATGTGGTCCACTATGACCTCCCAGATCCCTTTATGCAGTACTCCTTTCTAGGCAGTCATTTCCCATTTTGTATGTGTGCAACTGATTGTTCCTTCCTTCCTAAATGAAGTACTTGACATTTGTTCTTATTGTGCTCAGTGTTGAATAAAAACAGAAAAGAGACAATCCCTGCCTTGTGTTTTAGATTATTTCTCCCAGATTTAATATATATATTTTAAGGATTTTTTCCCAAACTGAATCTTATTTTATTTTTCTATCCTCGAGGGTATGCACTGTTTGTCCTAAGTTAGTAGCAGTTTAGTAAAGCCATTGCCCAGAAAGGCTAGACTAATATCTCTATTGTTAAACCTGTTTTAATGAGGGAAAAAGTACCATTTTTTCATTGAACCAAATGGCAAATTTCACAGGGAACCATTTAAATTTCACAACACATTTTAATGGTCAGTGTACAATGATGCCTTTATAAAGTGTTAAAATTGTTTCAGTACCCACCTAAAGAAAAATATTTTCCATATGCTTTTAGCTTGTTGGGTTTTACTTTGAAAAATTCCAGGAATCAAAAACTAGCTCGAGTATAATCTGTTTAAAAAATTTTTTAATCAAATCAATTTAAACAAACATCCCGGAGTTTGTATTGTAATAAAGTTTTTGTTCAGTTAAGATCATTGAGCTACAGCATGCTGTCTAGATGCAAATGGTCTGGTTTTATGCCTCTAAATTTCTCATTAAGCAATGCAATATAATCAGAAAAGGAATTTTCAGCACTTGCACTGAGGATTGGCACACAGACAACCAACTGCAATGTTTGCTCCTTCTGGGAAACATCATGTGGTGGCCTACCAAAGCTGAATTATATTTTCACTCCAACTGAGCTGATTTCTTGAATTTCTCAAATGTAAATTCCAAGTAAGTAATTGTTACAGTACATGAAAAACTGGCAGAGAATTTGAATGCCACCTTTTCTCCAGAGATTTTGTTTTTAACTGCAAATGCTAATCGTAATGTTTTTCATTAAATAAGTGATGACTTTGAAAATAAAATAGTTTAGCACAAACTATGGACATTGTAACTTGAATATCATGTTTTCAGATAGGATGCACTGATGTAAATTGCTATGAACAGTTATTCCAGGGACCCTCAGATCTTTGGAGTCAAGGATTAATCATGACTATGTAGAGTTTCTCACTGATGAAGGAGGATGGTTCTAACTAAGGCCTCAATTCAGCAAAGTACGTAAACCCATACCTACCTTTTAAAGCATTTGAGTAGTCCAATTTAAAATCCATAGATGTGTGCCTAAATATCTTGCTGTCTCAGAGCCTAAATTACCACAAGATGCATCTTATCTACAGTATATCCTTGATTAGTCTAATGTTATAGGAGACATTGAATAAGTTGGGATAATCAAGGGAATAGTTTCACTGTAACTATTATACAATATAACAATAGGATGCATGGTTCTGTTTTGGCAGCAGGGAGATACAATAAACAATTTTCTGTGTTTGGTTATTTAAATGAAATGTATGAGGTGCCCAAAGATACATTCCAACAAATAAGTTAACAAAAAAGTATGAAGTAAAAATGTTTTATTTGGCCTGTTCTGTATCTTTAGCTACATACTAATCAGCTTAGTATGTGATGTGTACAATATATTGTCATGCTATTGATGAATTTCACACCAACATTCAAAGGACCAGGCTGGTCGTCTAGGAAAGTGACAGAATGGGAAAGAGAGCGCCATTCTGTCTTCACTAGGCTCAAATAATCTCTGGTATTTCACCTCCTGAATCTGTAGCAATTATTTGGACAGAGTAGGGGATTTTTTGGGAGGTGGAGGCAGGAAGAAGGGATTATACATCTGTTTATGAGAAGTTCTATTTGCTTTCTCTTAGTGTGTTTTATTGTTGGTACAACTCTAATTTCAACATTTAATATCCTTAGCATTAAGCCTCCAATTTATTTCCTGTATAAAATTTAATTGAATGGGATTTCTTTTAGCATCTTCCATTGACTTTGAAAGACTAAAGTGGTGAGAGAGAGCAGTCATAGTTGAAGACAGATATCAGGTTTGTTTGTTTTTTAATTATATAAAATTAACTTGCATTTTCTTCCCTCTATCATTTCAACTTGATTGCAGTTAGCTAATAAATTCCCTTTGAAGCTCAGTAATACACTGGGAATTTGTCCATGGTGCTAAAATTTAGTAGGTTCACTTGGATTTTATTGTAGCAGCACTTTCACTTGATGATAGTTTGTCATTTCTTTAAGAACTTTATCATTCAAATGTAGAAAGACTGAAATAGCTCCTTTGTAGGTGTCCATTCTGATTCTCCTCTGCTATATAATCTTCGCTCTGATTTTCATGTTTTTTAGACCATGCGAGGAATATGTGGGGCAGGGTATGCAGTGAGAGATTGGGGAAAACTCTATTAATCCATGCCATATCATTTTATGCAGTATTAAAAAGCAGGGCTTTCACAAGAGTGAGTAAAGAAGCCAGGGGGACAGGAACTCTGGCCTACAGAAGCTATATCCAGACCAAGGAGTCTCAGCTTTTGGACTTGCCACCATGCTGTGATTTGTCCAGTTACCCAGTTAGTGTTCCAATTTTGTCCCCACCAGTGAAACATCTGGTAACTTCAGGATTGCAGTTAAGGTATTAAACCATATTTAGGTCTTTAATAAAGCATCTGTCATGTCTAGCTAGCTGTGGGGATGGATTTTGATGGAACATTGTCTGGACCATAGTTTGCAGTTTGAACATCCATATTGGGATCATTCATCTCTGAGACAGTAGAGATCTGATTGGCTTTGCCAAGGTTCTTAATGATGCTAAAATTTAATTTGGCCGTTTCTACAAAGCTGTTCTCCAGTAACCAGCCATCTGACTCACACTCTGGATCACCCAATAGGAGAACATTCTTCATTGCCGTTTGCAGGTAACGGACCCCAATAAGTACAGAGATCTGTAAGAAAAGGATAATAGTTAACTATGGAGTGCATATTGCAGCCTGAATTCCACTGGTGACAACTGGCTGTGTCCCTTTAGACATTAGTGTGATTATTAGTATTGGGTAGAACTGTTGAGATCCAGTAATAGATCTAACAAGTCTCCTGAAAGTGTTAAAGAGAATGATACCACAGACAGTTTTATATGACCTCTGTACTTCAGTTAGAATTCTCACCACAGCAAGGGATAGGATAGAATTTCTTTTGAGTACTTCAGACAGAAGAGCTACCATTACTTACTGGCACCATTAGGCATGTGAGTGGGGCATGGGCAATTAGACCTAGTGGTTGGGGCTGAGTCACACCTAGTGGAAGGCAGGGGAGCAGGGACCTGGAGTAGGGCAGGACAGCAGGAACTGGGAGTGAACAGGAGTCTGGGATAGGAAGACTGGATTCAGGAGCTGGTGGGGAACAGGAACTGGGATCAGGCAGGAATGCAGGGCTCAAGAGTCAGGTAAGCAGGAGGGGTCCATAGTAGCAGCCAGCCAGGGATTCCTCTAATTAAGTGATTCTCAACCTATTTACCATTGTGGACCTTGTGGGGCGGGGGAGTGGCAGGGCCTCTGATGTCTGGTTTCCAGCAATTAAAAAGGTGGTAATCCTCTGATTAGGCTGCAAGTGGATTGCAGGTTGAGAACCACTGCTGACAACTTCTTGTTACTTTCTGGTTTATATAGAGTCCCTCAGCCAATTTGGGGGCTGGATGTTCTCCCTCTCAGGAGCTTTGGGGGCAGGGCCCTCTCCCAGCTAATGCTTCACTGGATCTTTCCCTAGCTATTCATATGAGCAGCTGGGAGGCAGTTGTGGACTGGGCCCTATCTGGAGATCCATGGGCCTGGGTTTGAGGCCTGTGATTTCTCTCAGTAAATGGGAATTTTGCCATTCGCTTCCATGGAGCCCCAGTTTTACTCAATGAGCTTGAATCCTGAATGATGAAGTCATGTACCTACATTTCAATGCAGGAATTGAAAGGGGATTGTCTACAGTTAGGGTGACCAGGTGTCCTGATTTTATAGGGACAGTCCCGATATTTGGGGCTTTGTCTTATATAGGCACCTATTACCCCCCCCCCCCCCCATCCTGATTTTTCACATTTGCTGTCTGGTCACCCTATCTACCAATGTGATATATGCCATCATGTGCCAGCAATGCCCCTCTGCCATGTACATTGGCCAAACCGGACAGTCTCTACGCAAAAGAATAAATGGACATAAATCTGATATCAGGAATCATAACATTCAAAAACCAGTAGGAGAACACTTCAACCTCCCTAATCACTCACTGACAGACTTGAGGGTAGCAGTGTTGCGACAGATTAACTCGAAAAGCAGACTTCAAAGAGAAACTGTTGAACTCGAATTGATATGCAAACTAGATTGTATTACCTCAGGATTAAATAAGGACCTTGAATGGCTCGGCCATTACGTTAATTGAATCTATTTCCCTTAAGTTAACGATCCTCATTCACACCTGTGTGACCATCTTGTTTATCACTTCAAAGGTTTTTCTTCCCCTGCTGTTATGGTTCCTCTCAATTAATTAGCCTCTTAAGGTTGGTCTATGCACCTCCACCTTATCATGTTTCTCTGACTGTATAAATATCTGTCTACTGTATGTTTCATTCCATGCATCCGATGAAGTGGGTACTAACCCACGAAAGCTTATGCTGAAATAAATTTGTTAGTCTCTAAGGTGCTACAAGTTTTTCTTTCTTATTTTCATTTTGCTGACACAGACTAACACGGCTACTACACTGAAACCTATCTACAGTGTAGGCTAAAGTCTAATCTTAGGGGGAAAAGCTTCCCACTCCCATAGATCAATGACAACCTGGAGGGTAGTTTTCCTAATGGATTCCTGAGACTTAATTTTTCAAAAGTATCCAAAGGTACATTGGAACTGAGGTGGTGGCTGTTGAAAAGGCAAATGAGCGCTGGTTTGGCAGGAAGAGCAGTACTGATAATTTCTGGCACCTTTAAAATGCATAATGAAATTCTCAGAGGCAGATCCTTCCCCAGAACATAAATGCATATTGCATGAATGCATTTCAGTGAAGATGCAAGAAACTGTCTTACCTGAAAATGTTTACAGTGTAATGTTTAAAACAAAATGTTTAATGCTTGTACAATAAAGTAACAATCAGAAAAATCAAACTAGTATTAAAGAGGGATGGAAACTGCTTTTTAATCTCTGCCATTGGGCTCCTTTGAATGTGGGTCAAAGCTTCCAGTCAAGTTTTCTCTGCAGCCCACAATAGCATGAATGCATTTTTGCAGATGCAAACACTTTGTCTACATGGTTATTTTGGTTGCGGAGCTGGAGGCTGCAGCTGAACATGTGTTCCATAATGGTATTTTCTAGCTGTATGATAACCCCCAGCAGGGCACTCTGAGATACTGATGTTAATCCAAGCCTTTATTCATAGATAAAATTAACAGTTTATTTTAGTCTCCCTCTCTTTCCTCAGATTCCTTCTTAAAATTCACGTTTTCAAGCCATTTTTTCTCTTTTCCCATCTATAATCCTTACACCTACCCACCTAATCTGCTATCAGTGTCTTGTCCTGTTTGTCTCAGATTGTAAACTCTTCAGGGCAAGAAATGTGTCTCAATCTGTTTATACATTACATTACTGTATACAGTGCTATATACATGATTTCTTGTAGTTATAATTTTCAGTGAGATTTGCTTCTCCTCTTATGGAGTTGGAGAAAACTGCCTGTACTCAAGAAAGTGTTTCTGGAATTGTATTGAAGACATTAGCTGACCAAATCACTGGATGATTGCAGATGTGCCTCTCGCCCATTACACTTTAGTCATTCCTATTCCTGTTTCCAGAGGTCAGGCAGCCTGGAAGTGTTCACCTCCAAGTTCTGATAGAGGAATCTCTCACAAACCACCTTCTCAAGTCTTACCTCAAACAACCAGATGATGAGCACTGTGAACCCAATTGACCTCATGATGTCAATGTAGTAATCCAGCAGGGCCTGCCTGCAACCTTTCATCCAGATATTGAGCTCCTCCATCAGAAAATCATAATTATAGTGAGCAGTGTTATTTGTAAGCTGGTATTGGATACAAGGCCGTGGTGAATTTGGATTGCAGCAGCTGAAGGGCACTCCATCCACCAAGAACTTCCCATCAACATTACTTTTCAAACGGCTGCAACAAGATGAAAAGTAAAGGCATTATAGAGCTGGTAGCAGCAGCAATAGATACATTGGCAATTTCTGCCGCTGTTGTTTAGAAGCTACATCCTAACTCTGGATAGCTGCAGACCTTTCATAGGTGGAGTAGGGAGAATGAGAATACACTTCCTCAATATGTGATGCTGTTCAATGTGGAAAGGAGAAACTTCTCTTACGCTAAAGTGTTTCCTCAAGTTATCCAAGGGCGTGATCAAGTGTCTTGATGTTTTTGGTCTTTTGGCCCCTAGATGAAAACCTTGTCTGTCTCCTGGACCATGAAGTACAAAAATTATCTAAATTATATCAGTTCTGTGTTAAATATGACCTCTGATGAGGGTCTGCTCCCTGCAAATGGAGGACACAGATTCAGTGATGATATGGAGAACAGGACAAGGTGTCTTTCTAGACACGTGCACTGAGAATTTAAAAAAGCAAAAGCTATAATTTGGTTTTCTTGGTGCAATTCTAATGCAGGAAAGAGCATTATAATGCTGTGTTTTGCTAGCATCTCTGTTTCTCTAGTGATTTTTGTAACACAAGAATGTCTAAAAAACATCAGCTAATATAGAAACAAAAGTGGGCCACAGGAACCATGAGAGATTACTTATTGACTGTTGAACATTGTACCCATCTGACGTGGCTGGAAACACATGTATTCCATGACCATTTACTATATATGAACGTTCCCTTTCTTTATTTTGCTAGTGGTCCTATTAGAAATACTGAAGTTGCTTGTTTAACGTCCTGTCAAAATTTTATCCCTCAGTGAGCTACCACCAAATCTCAGGGAGGTTACCTGCTATATCAGCTACAGGACTGAGGTAAGCATGAACTCCTCCATCTTGTAGAGACTCTACCTTAATTTTGCGGCTCTGATTCTCTGAGCTATTCTACTCCTGCTAGTGGCAGCAGAATGAAACCGAGATAAAAGAACCTCATCAGTCAAGTGCCTGAAAGTGCATGGAGTATAACTAGTGTAAGTGTCATAAAGCAACAAATTGGCAGGAGAACAGGAAGGTGAACCAAAGAGACACCGAACTGAGGCCCGGAAAGAAACCGTAGTGGAAGGGAAAGGAGAGGGTGGACAGATCAAATGGGGACGGAAAAGATTCCCACCTTGGCCTGTAGTTCCCCGTTACTCATGATCCTCACTCCCAATGTCCCCCCCACCTCTAAAATGATAGAATAATGGCCCCTGTATCTCAATGACATGACTCCATTAGCTACATGGTGATGGTTAAAACTCACTCATTTTCTGGGGCCCTAAGCATTCTTTTATTCCCAGCCATTGTTTTTTCATTTCCTTGTTGCTCACTCCAAGTAGCTGTGGTGAAAAGGGTACTCTATATCTAATATCTGTAACAGAAGGTTAAAAAATCTGATGGGTGTCTCTCCATTGCCATAGTATTTCCCTCGGTGACGGCAAATAGCAAATTCTGACAGGCAATGTTGGAATTTGCTACTGCTGTACCGGTGACAGAAATGTTATGGGTAAGAAGACTGGGCAATGTGGGGAGATGCTCATTAGAATTTACTACCTTAATTCAGTGTGATCAAATTACATGGGTTCTTGCGGCAGGCATTTTTATGGTGAACAGAAACAGATAGGTAACTCCGTTTACTTTTATGCTCCAAGCACGTGCTTGTAACTAACCAAAGCAATCACATGATCTTGTTGTTAGAGCCTTTGTCCCCCTTCTACACCTTCCAGCATTTACCATTTCTTGTCCTAGTGTGGTTTAATTTAGATTGGAGGCTCTTCAGAGCAGGGATATTGTTTTATTTGTCTACACAGTGCACCATGTGCATTAATGATGCAGTATAAGCAAATATTTTTTTGATGAGATGTGACAGAACAGCATTGTTTCTGCAGGACTGACAGGAGTGAAAAAGCAATTCATTTTATTTTTGTCTCGAAAGGTCAGTCGATATTGTTTGGAGTTCCCATGGAGAGCAGATCTGCTGAGTTATAACAGTTATATCATTTTTCAAAGTAGAACCATGCTTTAAAAAACCTCCTCAATCAATCTGACCTCTCTTGTCGATACTTCCCACACTCTCCTTCTCCTAAGCAGTTATCCTAAGCCTTATTTTATTTACATGGTAAACTGCTCTGGGTAGGAAAGGTATCTTATCTATGTGCAACACCGAGAGACCCTGGTCATCGGCGGGCAAAATCTAACCTGGGACCTCTAGAGCTTAGTGCATGAGCCTCTACTGCATGAGCTAAAAGCCATATGGCTTGTAGTTAAGGCTACAGAGCAGACTCATTAATCTTTCTAAGTGGTCTCGGTGCCACTAGATGAGACAGAACACCACACCCAGGAGGTGTGTGGGTTACATATGCTCTCTAAAGAGCCTGGCAAACCTCCAGCACTATGTAAATGCTTAGTAGTAATCACTGCAATTTCGATTTCCAAGCTTTATGTAAACTGGATCTTTGGTTTCACATCACCTGGGTTCATACCCACTGAATCTAGAGTTCAAAGATAGCCAAAAACTCACTCCAATCCAATTGAAGTGTGTTGTTTTCCTTAGCTTCATGTTGAAATGATCAAAAGTTGAGTTTTGAATAGCTTTCACACCAACCCACCAATCAGTCCAGACTTGCTCAGACCTTGGGCCACGGTTTTCCTGAGAGGTTTTCAAATCTTCTTTTGAGAAACCTGGTCCACATTCTGAGCTTGATATGAAAGCGGAAACCAGGCAGGTTTCAATAACATTTGCACAGCCTTGGCTAACCCCATTGCGGGGAGGGATAGCTCAGTGGTTTGAGCATTGGCCTGCTAAACTCAGGGTTGTGAGTTCAGTCCTTACGGGGGCCATTTAGGGGTCCTGCTTTGAGCAGGGGGTTGGACTAGATGACCTCCTGAGGTCCCTTCCAACCCTGGTATTCTATGATTCTATTCTATGAACCCTCCTTAGTTCTTTCATCAGAATCCTGCTCTCTCCCCACCAGCCATGGGGCTATCTCACAACACATTTTTCTCTTCCTGCTGCTTGTGTATTAAAGAAAAACTGCAAATAATGTTGATTTGCTTGATACAGTGAAAAGCATAACTTGTTTAATTTATTTCTTTGAAGAGTCGTATATTAAATAATTAAATATACGTAATAAAGCAGGAAGCAGCCAAAGTATCAGTTTAATGACTTGTAAGAAGACAAGAAGATGAGAAATGCAATTTTTTTCCCCCTGGGTTCTTATGCAGACTTTCTAGACTTCTGGGAAATTAAATGGGGTGGGGAAAAGATAAAACTTCCTGTTTTATGCTGCAGCTCTGATCTTTCTGTCTTGATACATGTCCTCAAACTTCGTTTCCTGTTGGAATTATCACTAATATGGTCATCTCTCAGAGGTTACACAGCTACACAAAAACTCAGTGAAGATTTTTTTTAAACCTTTTCAAGAATTATTACATATTACTTTGTCAGCTGCTTCTTTAACATTCTGATTGTTACTTTTTATGTTTTCTAAGAAAGAATTACTGCAGTCTTCTTTTAAGTGAACCACTTCACTCTTCATGCTTTTCACGGGAAACTAGCACCAACACATGCAACTTGTCTCCTGAGATTTCCCCCCGCTCCCCATCTTTTTATGTAATGTATATGGTGTTTGCAATGTCATTAACTCTTACAAGTCCATCAAAACTCTCAGTGACTTAAATGTGAGCAAGATAGTGCCCTTAAGTGCTACCACACTAAGCTTATTTTCATCCTTGGTCTTAGGGTGACTATGTGGCCTAAACAAAGTGCTATTACTGTCATTATCTACCTGGCTGATACCATCAGATGCATTATGCAGACTCTGCATGTGTTTTGTGACTTCTCTGTGCTGATCTGATCACAGAAGTACTTCCTTTCCTTGAGATGGACACACCACCAGAATTGATCAATGTGATCTTTGGAAGAGCTCTTCTTTCCCTCACCCCCAAAATGTCCTAACCCTAACTACTGGAGTTTGATCTTCAAATGCAGGTGCAACAACTAGCTTTACCCTGCTTTCCCCGCCCTTCAGTGCTTATCCTAATATTTTGACACTTTAATGTGCCTCTACCTTTTGCTCAATACAAACCCTTTTTGAGTGAGGTGGGTGGGGTTTTTTTGTGTGGTTGTTTTTTTTTGGGGGGGCGGGGGGCGGGGATTTGTTCCTTCTCTAACTTTCTATCATGACCAATGAATACTTACTCCAAAACTTCTTTGGAGGCCATATTCAGGTAGCGAACAGATATCCACTGAATTTCAAACCAGTCTCTGAAGCCATTGTTTCCACAGCACTGGAATCCAATTTGTAATAGGTCTATGGTTTTCTTTAAGAAGCACCGTCCAGGGATGTCTGTGTCCTTGTAGAACTTAATAGCATCTCTCAGTCCCAGATAAAGAGACTCCTCCAGCTCATTCCTCATGGTGTAGCACATGATAGCACCCACCAGGATGCAGAAGGTGAAGCAGAAGGTGCACACAATGTAAGGGAGCATGACTAGCCTCCATCGGGAGAACTTGTTGGTGTCCGAACAGTCATAGCAGATTTTGCCACCAAGGAAGTTGATGATGCAAGCTATGACCCCTACTGAGATGAGCATGTTGGGGACAGAGTTAATCTCCCCTTTTGCCATCACCTCACTGCGCTTCTTGATCTCTATTTTCAGAAAGAGACCCAGGCTGAAGAGAATGACACCAGTCGCTACAGAAACCCAGTTGAGGATCCACAGGATCTGAGCCAATTTCTCTCTCTTAGTTTTTGTGAATTTTACTTTAAGGACAGCCATGGTCAGATCAGCATTGGAAAAAGATGTGTAGGTCAGGGGAAGCTCACAAACAGATTAATAGCACGTATCTAGAGTGATGAAGGCATGCTGTAGAAGCCTGTGAAGGAAAGGAAGAAAGATTACTGTCCTTCATTGTATATTTATATAACATGTGCAGGGAAATTCCTATACACTCTGAAGCTCTATTGGAGATCTGCCAGGAGCACCCCAGCTCCTGTTTGAATTTCCTCCAGGAAAGAGGAATTTAGAAAGATATAATTCTAGGGAGAGATTGGAAACACTTAAAACAAAACAAAACTCCAACCAACCAAAAAACACAGTATGCCAACAAGAGTGGTTTTAGGATTTTCACTGATGGGGGAGTGCTCACTTAATATAGTGAAAATATTATTTTGTATGCCCAGACCTGGAATACTGTGATCAGTTCTGGTCACCCTGTCTAAATGAGGATCGAACAGAAACAGAAGGGGTTTAAAGACCAGCAACAAAGATGACTTCAGTGCAGTTACACAAGGAGTGAACTTGCTCCATTTTGTTAAAATACCATTTACACTGCTGTTTTTCTAAGACCAAACTTCTCCAACTTTTTGGAAAATCTAAAAATACATTTTATTTTTATAGTGTGAAAAGCTGAATGAATTCCTCATGAAACATGATAAACTCCCCGCCCACACACACACAATTTTTAAATAACTTGATCTGACATAAAAACTCTTATTTCCACCAGCTGAAAAAAACTGTCACCCCAGAAAGAATAAACAAATTATCTCAAACTAAAAATGAAACCAAATAATTTAAGATGCTCTAGTCTTGTCTGTCTGTCTGTCTGCCTTTTCTCCACATTTAAAGGTAATTATTAAAACCAAGTGTTTGGAACAGTGCAATGTATTAGTTGGCTATCATGTCTTCTCACAACCACCACACCATCCTTTCCCTAGACATTTTTTTTAAATGAGTCCCCCACTTTCCTGTCAAAGCCCTAAAAATCCATCCCAATTTTACTCAACATCCCTGCCACCTTCACAGCCCTTGAGAAGGGCTTCCATCTTTTTGGAAAAAGAAGACTGGAAAAGTCTGTCTTCAGAGGCCACCCATATCTTAGTCACAGAGGTTGTTGTTTTGATCAATGTAAGGAACTCACTAGCTACTTGATACCCTATATTTTGGCTATACCACTTTCTTACTTTTGCTATATTATTTTCCCTTTCTTTATTAACCTTCATTATCCAATTTAAAGAGGACATACATTGACTTATGTTTTGGATAAAACCTAAAATGAAGGTCCTAATCACTTGTCATAAAATATTCCATTATACTTTCTCCAAGAGCAGGGTTTTTATAACCCCAGTGTCATGGCCAGATTTAAACTAAGGTAATTACATTCCTCCTATCTCACCTCCCCCTGTAGATTCATTTAGATAAAGAATTCTTCATTTCCCTTCCCAGGCTGTTGTATAGTGGTGGTGGTAAAAAGTTGCAGTGCTCCAGGATCCTCCATGGATTCAGTACCTCGACCCAAATTGTAGGATCTTTGCCTACTTCCCCCCCCCCCCCATCTCTTTCTTTCTCCTGCCTTCTAGTTCCCTACCTTGTGTAATAATTTTCCTTTTTAGTTAGTCGCTTTTCCTCTTCCTCTTTCTTGTCCATCTTGCTGGTTTGCCACTCTTTTAAATGAACTCCTGGTAGTGTTGGAATTGCTTGGAGCTGGACAAGTCCACAGCTGATGCCAGTCTCCTGTTCTCTGACAGGTGTGGGCCCTCCTCCACAGCTGCTGCCACCTGCTGGGGGTTCCTGGAGGACTTTCCACACTGGTTACAACTGCTAGTACTACTTCAATCTACTGGAGATCTCTTGGTCCTATTTGTCGTGATGCCTCCAGAGCTTTTGAACTCAGTGATACAAAGTATCAGTATCTGATCCAATTTAAGGTCTTCCCCTTCAAAGTCCTCAGTTTCTTAGGGCCAGAATGTGTCTTCCTCTGCACCTCTCTCATAATATTATTTTCAACAGATATAACTAAGCTGATGGTGCCCAGGGACAAAGGTTGCTGGAGTCGAAGACACGGGTTTCTTCGTGGAGGGTGCGTGGCTGTGGAACTCTGCTGAAGCAGGTTAAAATCAGCTCCTGTTTTACGTCCTTTAGAGCACAAGACTCAACTGTTTTCAATAGGCTTTCCTCTGCAGAGGTGATGACATTGAACTCTCTCTGTTCCTCCCCCTCCTGCAAAACATTCCCCCCTGAGGCCTGGTCTACACACAGTTTTTGAACTGATTTAACTAGGGATGATATTTTTATACTGATACGGTTAAATTGGTGCAACCCCAAATGTGGATGCAGTTATACAAGTATAAAGATGTTTATCCTGGAATTGATTAATCCCATACATTTATAGGAATAAAGTTATGCTGGTGCAAACGCTTTTATGCAGCTATAACTGCATCCACATGAAGGGCTTGTATTGCTTTAACTATACCTGTTTGAAATCAATACAGTTACAGTAGTACAAAAAATGTGTAGGCAAGCCCTAAGGAACTGACAACCCACAGAACTAGAACTCCACAGAGTAGAGAATATAGATGTGTTCCGAAGCTTAAAAGACATGTAGTTAGTACCTAGACACCATTGTGATTGGTGCATTATAAATACATATGTATCAATTTAAAAAAAAAATGAAACAAACTAATAATTGATGATACTCAGTTGACTTCAGTTGCATATGCGAGAAGAGAGCAGTTCTGTTTGCACATCAATGGAGTGGGTTGCTTTGTTTGTATTTGGATGTGGTGAGTGGGTGTCCTCCTGATCCTGAATACTAGCGTGATGCCTTAATGTGTATGAGACCCAAATTAATTCCTGGTGCAACTCTATTAAATTACACTAGGGATGAATTTGGTCCCAGGATTACACATCTCTGTAATTTTCCTAAAAAGTTAATGGCTTGATTTTTAGAGATGCTGAGACCTGCAACTTCAAATGGAGATGTACCTGCTCAACATCTCTGAAATGTAGGCCCTAATTTTAATACTCATGAAGGGTGGCAAATTTTGACAGGCCAGGAGATTAAAGCTGTTTGTCCACAAAACAGCTATCCAAGGAGCAGCAGGACAGCATGCTTCCCTCGCACCATTCTCCAACAATGTGCCTCAACACTGTTCTGACGGGACCATCTCTACAGGTGAGTGGATAGTTTAGCTGAAGTGCTGCCAAAGACCCAGAGCGAGTGAAGGGCCCGCCGCCGAAGTGCTGCCAGACAGCTGAAGCGCCACCAGGTGAGTAAAAAATTTTAAAAGGCACCAAAAAAATTAAAAGGCGCCACTTGTACTCAGTGGGGGAGTGGCCACTGCCTCGCTCCCCACCCCAGCTACGCTACTGCTCTGTATAAGCTGAGTACTGGGCCTGACTGCTGAGCCTGATGACAGTATCTTTGACTGTTTCACCAATTAAGCTGTTCATGACCTGAACCTAAATAGCTGTATGCTATAGCTGAACCTAAATAGCTGAACCTAAATAGCTGTTTAAATGGGTTTATCTTGCAGTGATACTCAGATCTTGCAAACACAACGTCAAAGAGAATCTGTTTTAAAATCTCTTCACTGCTAACATGCAGTGCACATTCAGGGGCCAGGCTATTTTAACGCATCGCCATTGTTTCTATTAAATGTGGGGAGGCACTTACATCAGGCCACATAGGTGCCTCTTTGCTGATGGTATGTAGTGTATGTCTGCAGCACTGGATAGACAATTTAAAAAAATCTTTCTTTAACATTTGAGCAAAATTTGCAATCTAAACTTTAAAATTTGTATTCCACCTTTCCCTTCGCCTTCATCTACTTGAGATGCATGGCTCAGGGTGAAATAATTGAACCAACGTAAGTGTGTATATTATACTTTATCAGCCATACATGAACTCTGATTTAAATTCACTGCCGTGCAGGGGGACCACTAGAGGCCCTGTGTAATGGGGTGACTTTAATCTTATGTAGCTACTGACACATCACTTAATTCCCTTTTTTTTTTTTTCATCCCTTGAGGTTGTTTATAATAATACAATGAAATGTTCATATTAAGGAGTGACTCCACTAGGCAACCCCCCCAAGTAACTAACTCCCTATAAACTATCCCCAATATTTCTATTTGATTTTAGTTGAAGGGTTCGATTCACTGTACATTTCCACTTGCATCGGCCAGTGAAACCCATGCTGCAGACTCCTAGCAACAGAATGTCTGCCTGGACTGAGGGCTCCCGTGTGAGCTATACTACTCTGGGAAAGAAGGGGAAAGACCCCATGGAAGAGTGCAGTGGGCTCTGTGTGACTTCCCCTGTTCTCCACAAGTGTTGTAAAATCTATGGGGTTTCACCACAGATCTTGTAGATATTCCTGGGTGTGTGGAGGCTCTGGCTTCACCTACTCTGGAGTTGGGGGACAACCCTCCCATCCATACCTGATAGACTGATTTGCAGGAAACTTCAAACTGAAAGTCAGAGTTTCCTAGACCCTTTGTGGGTATTTCCCATGTAGGAACAATTTGTTCCTATGCTAGTCATTTATTAAATTCCTTAGGGGGGTTAAACTTTTAAACCAGGTGATGCTTTCCTAGCATTCCTCTCCACTCTAATAATTTGTGTAAACATATATTTTATTGTTATACCTCCACTAACAGTTAAATTAAATGGTGTACACAGGCATCTAGCTCAAAATGGAATACAGCATTAATAGTGCCCCATGGCAGCCTTTCTTAATGCATCACAGTGAAAGACTCATTCTCCAGCATACAAATTTAAGTGCAGTTTTGGTGTAAAAAATGACTGCAAAAATTATATTGTCTTACAATTCACCATCAGTTCCTATGTGTTTTCAAGTTACATATGCAAATGTTATGGCTATAAATCAGCTTTTATTCCTTTTTGCTGTGCAGAGCCCCAACTGTCTGTCTAGAGATTATGGAAATACCCATCACCACTGATTCCCTTCCAAAATTATAAATGTGTAGAAAGAAAGATTTTATTTCTCTCTCCCAGTTATGGGAGAGCGTTCTGAGTTCTGTTCACTGAGAAATAGTTCTCTTCCAATAGCTGAAACTCAATAAACATGGAATCCCCTGATACCATTGTCACACTTTCCCTATTTTGACTAAAACTGCCTTTAAAAATGGGGCCTTCATTTCAGGATGTCCACTATATACTTCTTGTGCTATGTGAAACTACAGTTGCCTGTCACAGGACAGGCGCTAATTGTTTAGTTTTAATTTATTTATGGAATGGAAATCAACACAGGAAACTGGCCTCAAAGTTATGTTACAAACTAGCTGTGTCTTATCTCACAAGCTTCACTAAAACCTGCCACTTTAGTCACACATGCCTTCTTATTTATCGTTACAACTGTTGCAAAGGAAACCACTAACCTGTTTCAGACCATTGGAGACCATCTCAAAACTGGCACCTTCCTGATAAAGGGTAACCAGGTATAGGGGGTCACTGGATCATGCATCCTGAGGAAGAGTCATCCACCAATATCCAAGCATCTAAAATCTTTACACAACACTTACCAAGGGAGAGGGAGAAAGACTTAAAGGCTCCTGCCCATACTAATCCCTGCTGCATTCCTAATCATGGCTAAGAGATTTATTGCAGTGTTCTTATGCTACCAGGTTAAATCCTGCAAAACAGACCACTTAACCAAATGTAATCTGAGACCTCAGTGACATACTGTACTTACGGCAGCTTCTTTTATCAGCCACCTATAGGCCTGGGGCAGTAAGCAATTAATATTGGCCTTTCACATAGAGTACCCTGATTCATTCACCATCTCCTAAACCCCTCCTACATACACCATTCATTCATTCATTCATTCTCTCTCTCTCTCTAATATAAATATGCCCCAAAGCTAAAAGGCTAGAGTAATGAAAGTCTCAGCTCTTTCTAGAGTGGAAAGTCAGCTCAGGCCTTCCTCATTTATGTGAATTATAATGTTGCATACCCATAGTTCCACGTGTGGTATTTTGTTGCTTTAGTTGGAATTTGTGAGTATATAAAAATTGTTACTGTAACTGTAAACATGAAGGGCATAGGAATTGTACAGGACATACCCTGAGGTGAGTGGGTCACCCTGACTGTACAAGTTGTGATACAGCATGGCCAGAAGGCAGCAGGAGAGTGACCTAGGATGAGGAGAAGCCTTATTCCCTGTAGATTAATTAAAAGCACCTGAAACCAATTAGAGCACCTGAAGCCAGTCACCTGATAAAATCCCCCTGCTTCAATCAGCCAGAGGAGGAGTTGGAGCAGAGTGAGGAGGAGTTGGAGCAGTTTGGAGGAGCTAAAGGAGAGTGATTTGGTGGTGGAGCAGAGAGCAGTTTGGAGGAGTTGAATCAGAGTGGTTTGGTGGTGGAGCAGAGAGCAGTTTGGAGGAGTGAAGCAGAGTGAATTGGTGGTGGAACAAAGAGCAGTTTGGAGGAAAGCGGAGGAGAGTTTTGAGAAGTGCTGCGGTGGGCTAAGACCAAGATCCTAGGTAAAGGGACACCTGGCTTTTGCAGAGGGAAGGCAGGAAGCCCCACAAGCTGAAGGTCAGGAGAGGGAAGTAGCCCAGGGGAAAGAATCACTGGTACAAGTGGTTCACCTGCTATCATGGGGCCCCTGGGCTGGGACCCGGAGTAGAGGGTGGGCCCGGGTCCCTCCCTCTCCACTCCCCTTCCCTGAGATACCAGTAGGATAGCTGTTACCCCAGTTCAGGGGCAAGAAATGGCACCCTGAAACCCCCCCACAAGAAGAGAAAGTGCGGGACCCATCATAGTAGTGCCGGCAATTTGCCACAAAGTAATGGATTCTGGTTTGGGAATGGTATTCAGATTCAACAGGAATATGATAGAGGGTTTTGTCCCAAAGACAGGGAGCAGTATACCAGATAGCAGGGACTCTGTCTAAGGATCCTGTTTTGTTCTGGGTTCTCCATGTGGAGCTTTTGAAACCTGCATGGAGTGATTCAGTGAGATTGTACCAGATGTAACCATGGTGAGCTTTCAGCACCGGTGGGAGAGAACTAACTTCACAGCAAGGCTTGACCAGACTAGTAGAGGTGACACAGAGCTGACTTTACGGTGAAGCCTGACTGGACTAGTGGCAGCACCAGATCAGATGTCACAGAAGTAAGTAGACCATAGCTGTACGTTAGAGTGGGACCTGCAGACTTCTCTGGGCTGGAATGGACCACTAGAGAAGACAGATTCCCATGACTCCTCACTGACTACCACCAAGTCTATTTGGACCCGTGGGTGGAGATTACTATTGTGGTAAAGAGTTCTGGAGTACCACAAGCCAGACAATTAATACTTGAAACTCAGGGGTTGAGCATACTCCTGATATGTTGACTGAGTTTTCCTCCTGTTCTTATATGTAAGTATATATGTGATTGTTATGTTTATTTTATTTCCTTTTTCCCCAAACAAGAGGTATTTATAGTTTCATATCCCTGAGGACTTCAGAGTGGTTGTGAATGGGGAAAAACCACCTAGAAAGGTGACCAGGGAGTTTACCCAGAGGCAGAAATAGGAGCTCAGCTGTGGGTTGGAACTTGAAGCCATTGTTTTATTTATTTTAGAAAAGGATCCCTGGGCAGTTAAACCTGGCCTTTGTTTCTCCCATTGACACCTGGCAAAAGGGTTACACGGATAGTTTCCATACAAAACATTTCTCTCACTTAAAGATAGATTCATAGATTCTAGAGCTGGAAGGGACCTCGAGAGGTCATCGAGTCCAGCCCCCTGCCCTCATGGCAGGACCAAATACAAACACTTGTTCAAGTGTGTTTCTGCACAGAGCAAACACTAACAGCCAGGAACCATAAGTTAACACAAAAGTTACATCCGACACTATACAAATCTCCCAGCATTCACCTATTGCTATCATGGCACTCATCACGCCAATGCACGAAGACCATCTGTAAAATATTCAATTCAAAAGTAGTATCCCCCTCAGTGCATTCATCAAAGAACTGCAATGCACAACATGAAGAGAAACTGAAACACAGACAGGTTGAGGACAAAAACGTTAAATTATCCACTAATTTTGGATGCTTGCCCCCTAGGCGCCCAAGACCCATCTTTTAAAGGTGCTGAGCATCTGCAGCTCCTGTTTATTTTGATTTGTGTTGCAGGTGCTCAGCACCTCTGATAAATGAAGGTGGCTTGATTAAGTGCATTATGTATGGAATTAGGTGCCTAACTTCAGGCACCTAAGCTTGAAAATTTTGTCCTTTGACTTTATAGCACCATGTGCATCTACATTATGTCCGTTTGTATTAGTAATATAGAGTAGAGAGCTGAAGCCAGGGTTATCTATAGTTAGAGCAAGGAATTGATCCTGGGTTCTATTCTGGCTCTGCAACTGTCCAACTATGTGATACTGGGCAAGTTACTTAGGCCCAAATGTTCATAAATGGCCTCTCATTTTGGGGTGCACCTATTTTATACACCATGGACCTGGCTTTCATAATACTGAGTACCCACAACTCCAGTTGCAGTTGATAAGAGCTGGAGATGTTCATCTTCTCTGAAAATCAGCCCCCGTCTTCTTAGGGTAGACACTCAAAATTTTGGAATTTAAATGCAACTTTCCTGCACTTCTGTAAAATGGTACATCCTTGTCTCACAAGGGGAAATCATGTTATTCTAGCTCTCCCTTCCTACTACTGCCTCCTTACTGCTCACTGTATCCAAAGTGTCTTAGACTGGAAAAGTTCTTCCCTGATTATTTCTTTTATGGAACTTACCTTTTCCCAGCTAACCCCTACCCTATTAGGGTTGCCCAGGATTGTCCTGGAGTCTCCAGGAATTAAAGATTAATCTTTATTTAAAGATTGTCATATGATGAAATCTTCAGGAATTCGTCCAACCAAAGTTGGCAACCCTATACCTTATGTCACTGAGTTAAGGTGGTGTCCTCTGCAGAGTCCATTTATATAGTTAATGTGGTAGAGTAAGATGTTAAGAAGTTTGATAACTCTGTTAATAAAAATGTAGGGTTTCCAGAATGCTTTGGAAGTGCTCATCTGAAGTAAGGAGCATGGCCAAGACCTAGAGCCTTTCAAACAAGTCTGAGATTAGTCTAGAGTTTGCTGGAAAGAGGCATAATTCAAATGTGTCAGAAAGGGGGAGAGGTCAGCCCCAGAAAACAAATAATCAAATAAATTTTATATCATCAGGTTAGAAGAGCTGCCAAAGTTCTAAATTATTATTTTTAAAACATCCTTCACTTCCTAGTATCTCAATGTACTCTACAAACATTAATGAAATGTTTCTCACACCCCTGTGAGAAAGTTAAGTAGTTCTTCAGTTTTACAGATAGAGTAACTTGAGGCACAGAGAGGCTAACTGATTTGCCCAATGTCACATGGATTCCATACTAGAGCTTGGTATAGATCCTTAGAGTCCTGACTCCCAGTTTCCTGCACTAGTCATTAAAGATTTCCTCAGAGATGGGAGATCATTGTTAGGTTCTACTGTAATGTAAAGAAACAGGCTTATCAGAATCAAGGCCTCATTGTGCTAGGCATTGTACATAGTCACAGTGCCCATAGGCACCGACTCCGTGGTTGCTCTGGGGCTGGAGCACCCATGGGGAAAAATTGGTGGGTGCAGAGCACCCACCGGCAGCTCCCCACCAGCCCCCCCACGCCCAGCTCACCTCAGCTTCCGCCTCCAGAAGCGCCCCCTGGCGATGCTGCTTTTTTTTTTTTTTTAGATCACAGGCTTGCCGCCTGCCCGTCAGCTGTTCGGCAGGCGGCAAGCTGGGGGGGGGGGGGGGGGCGGGGAAGTGCAGCGGCGGTGCCTCGGGAGAGGGGTATGGGGAGGAGGTGGAGCCAGGCGCTCCGCCTCCTCCCCATACCCCTCCTCCGAGGCGCTGCCCTGGTGCGCTTCTCTTCTCCCCCCCCCCCCCCCCCCCCCCCCCCCCCCCCCCCCCGGCTTGCCGCCCGCCGAACAGCTGACGGGCGGCGAGCCTGTGAGCTAAAAAAAAAGCGGCTTCATTGGGGGGCGCCTTCGGAGGCAGAAGCTGAGGTGAGCTGGGCGCGGGCGGGCTGGCGGGGAGCTGCCGGTTGGTGCGCTGCATTTCCCCTGCCCCCTCCCTCCCAGGCTTGCAAGCCTGGGGTGGGGAAGTGGGCGGGGAAATGCAGCTCGCCTGGGGGAGGAGGCGGGGGATTTGGGGAAGGGGTGGAATGGGGGCGGGGCCGGGGGTGGAGTTGGGGCGCGGCCAGGGGCGCAAGCACCCACCGGCGCCGACTAAAGTTGGCGCCTGTGACAGTGCCTGAAAAACTTGCATAAATAATGCTGTCAATGTCAGCATTAATTTACTCAGGAAAATCTTCGTTTCTTGGAGGATGATGCCAAAGAGAGATTCTTTTCCACTTTCATCCCTTCCCAGTACAGCCAAGATAATATTTTAACCAATTTTTATGCTAAAAATGTACACTATCCCCATCCAAAATATCTGCAGAGCCCAGCTATAATAGGAGTGGATTTTCCATGCCTTTCACCCCCTCTACGGGAAATATCTAGGGATGATATGGCCTCAAATGTCTTGTGCTAACAGACCAAGGCATCTTCCCTGTTGCTTTGAAATGTAAATCTGGTGTTTATCTGCACTGAAGGAGAGAGTCCAGCCGGTGGCAGTGTTGGTGCATGTACCAGCCTATGGACCGTACTATAGGAAGACTGCATTTGCTAGTTACAGAGAATAGAATAGAATCCACCCAAGTGGATGCTCAAGGAAGCACCAATTCAAGAAATAATGTAAATCCAACTTTGCTGCAGTTAAAGGCCAAAGATATTGGCTTTTTGCTCCCTGGTTTCATAATTGGTGATGAGTTCAAGCTACAAAGTGAAGAACCAAAGCAGGGAGCATTCAGATCTAGGATTTGGGTTCAGGCGCAAACCTGATTATACCTAAGCTTGGCAGAATTTGATTTTTTTAAATATAATTGAGAGATATCAATGTTTATTTTAAATATATTTTTGTATTGTTAATCCATTTAAATGTTCACAGTTGTGCAAAATTACGGGTTTAAGCATTTCCCCCCAATTTTTATCAACTTAAATTTTCACAGTTGTGGGAACTTATGGGGGAGGGTCAGATAGTGGAGGTCAGACAACAATTATTTAATGATAGGTGGTAAGATTAAAAAAGTTAAAGCTTCATAACCATTAAAACACAAATTGTCAACATTGCATGTTAAAATATACAAAGTAAATATTCTTAAATCAAACTCTAAATTCTCAAGCACATTTTTCTTACCTGGCCAATCTGTACATTTTGATTATTATCTATGGAAAAAATCGTTTTTTGTGTGTATGGTGAAATGGATGTTTACCAATAAAAAGCTAATCCTTCCAAGCCTAGTTATTCCTGTTGTAGTTTAGTAACATGCTTGTTGGGAGCGTCTGTGTGCCAAGTACATAATATGCTAGAATAGCAGTTTGGGACCAAGCAGGAGTAGTTGTATGTGTGTCTCTACCATCTACTGCCTGGAGGCCTGGAGAGAGGATGTGTAATACTGCTACTGAATGCTAATGGTGATAGCTCTGCTGATAGAACAGTGGCTTTGGGATCTGAGTGAAAAATATTTATCAGTTTTCAACAAAGTTAACAAATATTTAATACATTATTTAGCTGCTTAGCACAGATACAGATGGGTAGTGACAAGTGGGTTGTGTATGTATTAACCCAATTAACCGCATGCATGTGAAAATGGTTTATGCTGCAAAAATACACAAGAAATCTGTTTCTAGAGCGAGTATTTTACTATTACATTTTGATAGCTTTCTTTTTCTTTAATTTCATGTGAATTTTAGTGACTTGTGAAAGGTGCAAGAATGACTGACCTGGAGCCTGAAGCCACAGAGCAGGTAAAATACAAGTAGGTGCCATGCAACCTTCCCCCAATATGCCTCAGCCTCATGGGAGAAAAATCTATCTCTAGGAAAAGATTATTTTGTCGGGAGCAGGGGAAGGAAAGAGTTAGGACTTCATGGTCCATTCATTTCTTGGCTTCTTTGCTTAGATTGTCAACAAAAGTGTGCATGCTAATTATGCTGGTAGTATTTTGATGAGGACAAATGTCCACTAAGAACAGTTCTTATACCATCAAACTTTGCTAAAGTTTTCCAAGGAAATGCAGAGAGGGAAACAAAGGGAATGCTAAAAATCAAAGGTAAGGAGTGTGGGGATGGTGGAAATATTAAAAAAGAGAACCAATTTATGTGCTAGAATGCTGCAAGGCAGATTGCAAACAAGGTCAGTTATAACTTATTTATATCACAGTAGTTCAAATAATGATCAAGACCCCCCAAGTACTATACAGATGGAGTAAGAGACAATCCCTTGACCCAAAGACCTTACAGTCTAAACAGAGGAGACAGACAAAAGGAGGGAGAAAGGAAGTCGTTATTGTTCCCATTTTATAAATGGGGAATTGAAGCATAGAACAAGCTCGCAACAGAAGTTTGTGTCAGAGCTGGAAATTGAAACCATACTTTAGATTTGTTAGCAGGCTAAAACTTGCGGGTCAGGTCCGGCTCTCTTCTATGGCAATTGCCCTCTCCTGTGGCACTGGACCCAACCATGCCAAGCAATAGCCTTGCTCTTCGCCCTCATGTCTCATGTTCTACAGTCAGGAAAACATCACAGGCCAATAATCAAGAAGCCTGTTTTAAATGGAATTGTATGTAACCTCATTCTCAGGGCTATCGGGAAGCCTCCTTTTAAATAACCAAGGCAAGTTCCTTATGTTACTTTTTTCTTTTTAAGGTTACCTTCCTCAATGCTACATCTCATAAGGTCAGTCAGTTAAGAGCCCTATACTGTCAAGGAACCATTTTTCCCCTGACAAAGTTATCCTCAGAACCGCTCCTGAATTTCTTCTCAAGGTCAACTCATCCTTCCACATTAATCAAGACATTTTTCCTTTGTCATTTTGTCACAAACCTTCTCCTAAGGTTGTTCATCACTCCTTAAACATCATGTGAACCATAAAATATTACTCAGATAGGGCATCCTGGTTTAGAAAATCTGAGGCAGTCTTCTGTAGCTGTATCCTTCAAAAAGAAAGTCACATGGTTCCAAGGCTGTCAGCTCCATGTGTGTTTGGAGAAGCCAAGTATCCATAAATCTCCTCGGACAGAGATCTATGTGCCCTTGCCAGTTTAATGGCAACCTCATGGGCAGAGACAAATGTCATCTTGGGTACCTCTCCATACTTCTATTAAACTATATAAAGTAGAAGTGACAAAGAGTCCTCTGTGGCACCTTATAGACTAACAGAGTATATAAAGTAGATACACTATATCTACTGGTGCTTCCTTTGATCACTGGGTTTTGCAGGATGTCCATCCTGTGTAATTTTCTCTTCTGTTCCTCACTTAAAGCATTCCTCCTGCCTCCTTACTTTTTTAAAATGACCTGCTACTGCCAACACATTATAAGACTGGTAGATGTTCGTTTGCTGGGTAGTCTTCTCTTGGGAATTAACATGCATCAATCCTGTGCATCTCTGCCTTATTCCTGATCATTTCTCTTTTGTTTCTCCTTGCTTTACTTTTTTTCCCTGAGGCTGCGCTTGCCTCTTACAGGGCCAGTGATTGAGCATAAACATATTCACATAAGTTTGTCTTGTGATTTGCATTTAGGGGTATTGCTAAGCCCAGCAGTTACAAGATTGATAGATATTCTATCCAAAAACAAGAGATATTTGGACGTAAGACACAATTATTTCACTCAAATAATTACTGCTAAGATATGGGTTCCCCTTTGAAACTATCCACCCATAGAGTCGTAAACAACCTTGAAGAACTTCTGAATCCTAATCAAATAAAAAATAGTACCTAGCTTGGCAAAGAAAAATTCCATTAAAACTACTTGACAATAGTGTATTTTTTTCAGAATGGATTATTTGTTTTCATACACTAATTCATTTTATGAAAGGTAAATTTATCTCCTCAGCTAGTATATTTCAAGAGTTACTACACATTGTTAATCAGTTGCCGAGTTTCTCCCTATGGGTAGATGTGTGTACATGTTTGTATATAGGCATGCCTGTAATTTTTAAGACTTAGATAGTGATATGCAATCCTTTAGGATATACGTATCCTATAAATACTAGAGAAAATAATCTCCTCTTCTTCCACTGTTTCCCGTCAAAAAGAGTTTTTGACAGGGGAAAACAGGAAACTATATTTATCATCCCATGTTTGTCCGTATAAACCCAATAAAGCAGCAGTTGAAAAACTGCTGTGGGTTGTGTTCAACCTATAGAGAACCCAAGAGTTTTCTGTTCTAGTCCATCAAATCAGAAGGATTCTGTTTGGGGTTTGGACAGCAGATGACTCCGCTCTCAAATTCTGAAAAGAAGAGAAAGAAATGATAAAAGTTTGTGTCCATTCTTCTTTTAAGATTGTGCCAAAGAATTTAAACAGTGAAAACAAAATAAGATAACATACATACTCTTTACACGAAAATAAAAGAATGTAGTATTGTCTAGTGGTTATAGTACAGGACTAATCAGAAGTGTTGGATTCTATTTCTGACTCTTCCCCTGACTTGATGTGACTGTCACTTCACCTCTGATTCAGTTTCGTCTCCTGTAAAATGGGATTACTGCTACTTGCATTTGTAACGCTTTTTGGGATCCTTGGATGGGAGACTTGTTGTTAAATAAAATAAGTAATTTACAATTCAAGTGCAACGACCTATTTGCAATATTGGGCTTATTTCTCACAGTTGCACAAACTAGAAAATTATATTGCTTTCTCACACTATCGGTCTTGCTAAAGTTTTTATTCCTTCATTTATGTATAACTTTCAAGAGTAACATATTTTACAATGAAGTTTTCACAGATAAACCTTTGGGCATTTGCTATAATTAATGGCATCTATCCTCTTTGCTCTCCACCTGAAGTTCTGATCCTCAGCACTTGACTTCCCTCTCCTTTCAATTTGTAGCCAAATGAGCTCTTGAATATAGCATTAAGACATGACATGCCTTTGGCCACCAGAGACATTTATTAATCTTCAGCACATATACAGGTTCTTCTTCGAGTGCTGTCCCTGCAGGTGCTCCACTCCAGGTAACGGTGCATTCTGGCGCCGTTGATCGGAGATCTTCAGTAGCAGTGCCTGGTCGGGACGCACATGCTCAGCTGCTGTCTCGTGGTCTCGTTAGTCTGCCTGAGCGTGCGCGTCCCCTGCCCCCCTCAGTTCCTTCTCAACCATCCTCAGCTGAAGATGGGACTTGGGGCAGTGCTGATCCTCTCCCTGGTCTCTGAAGGAAACAATTACAAAGAACATGGAAGTAGTTAGTAACATCCTAGTTGTTTCCCTTCCTTTAGAATAGTTACTTAGTTGAGGGAAAAAGGTGGTTTTTTGTTTTTGTTTTTTTTAAAGTTTGTCTCCTGCTGAGACACTCTCCCCTGGCATTCCTAGCGCAATAATGCCAGGGGCTTCAGGCTTCAAGAAATGTGCTTCCTGTCAAGACTGTATGCTAAGGTCCGAGGGACACTCACGTTGTGTGAAGTGCCTCGGCGAGACACATGACCCTGCCAAGTGTCCATTGTACGAGCCTCAAAACCAGGGCTCGTTGTGACAGGGACCTGCGGCTAAACATGCTTCTGGCCTACCACCTACTGGGCGCCCGGAACTCGTGGGCAGATCGCTTGAGCAGGGACTTCTCCTCTCAGCATGAGTGGTCTCTTCACCCAGTGGTGGTGCAGACTTTTCTGAGAGTGGGGAACTCCCCAGGCAGACATGTTTGAGGCTCGGCAGAACTGTTGTTGTTCCCGGTTGTGGGGGGCTCTATCCCTGATGCCTTCCTCCTATCCTGGGCCCTTGTCTCTGACTGTCATCTCCCAGCCAGGCGCTCTCAGGCAGCTGCTGCGCGGCACAGAGCGGTGACCCAGAGCAGCCAGTGCCAAAAGCGACTGCTCCTGCCCCTTTCATTCTGCGCTTGGGCCTGGCTTCTAGGGAGAGCGGCATAGCGTGCCTGGGGGCAGATGCAGTGGGAGAAAGATAGAGCCCTGCTAAGCAGCAATCTGTAGGGACACTTGACCCTGCATCTCCCTCCACTCCTCACCTATGGAATTTTCTACGATGAGTGTAAGGGCTCATCAGTGCTAGAGAGATGGAACCTGCTTTGAGGCTGGGCCAAAAATACAGAAGGAAATCCCCTAGGAGCGAACTGTCAGGAACCTTACCACAACGTGCAAGGTGCCCTCTTGACCCTGCCTTTACTATAAACACAGAGCAGCCTCTAGCTAGAGACAACAAACCCCCCGCCCTCCCGGAGCTGGAGAACAAACTACATGTAATAGCTGCAAGTCATGTCTCTTAGAGCCTGTCTTCACTGCTGTGTTAACGCGAAGCATCGTTCGACGGTTGCACCTAACCCCCCTCCCGTGCGTCCACACGCACCTCTGGCCGCGGTTAAGCCGAGCGATGTTTTACACTCGCCGGCTGCTGAGGGAGTGCAGGCTGGAGCTGGAGTGCTGCTGAGGGTGGAGGCGGAGCTAGCAATGCAGTGGGGACGCAGCTAGTCCGCTGCTGTTTTGCTGCTGCTCTCACGCGAGCGAGGGGAACCAGAGCCCGGGCTGCAGAGGCCGGCGAGATGCTCCGAATGCACCACGGGAAGGCGCGTGGACGCTGCGGTGATGAGCGCAGTATGTGACCCTGCACGGAGCAGAGGGCGCCTCACTCCGCCGGCGTAAATCACAGGAAATCGGGAGTCCCGGCTCCTCGCCCTGGGCTTTAACTATCATCTCCCGCCCCCTTCAACAGCTCAGGAGAAGAAGCGCCTCCCGGCCACCCACTTTCTCCACAGCGGCAGCCGGAAAACTACACTACCCAGAATGCATTTCTGCCATGCGCATGCGTGCAGACCATTGTGACTCTGTTAACTGGTTACCGCTGCTCTCAAGCAAACCTGAAGACAGCGATATTTCCAAGGTACACCCTCCTTTCATCATCAGTGATAATCCTGTCAGCCAATCGGCGGGCGAGAAGCTCGGCCGCCGTCAAATCAGCGTCCAGCGTGACTGCAGATGGGCGGTGCTCTTAGAGACGGCAGGCTAGTTGGCGCTCGGAGAGGGGGGAGTTTATTGCGACGGTAGCGAGACCAGTCGGGTCCAGCGGGGACTGCAGCAGGCATGGGAGAGGCGGCAGAGAAGGGGTTAACCCGGCTGGGGCGGGACACGGGCCCCGCAGTACCCCACTAGCACCCCTTGCCCCTCGGCATCAGTCACCCCTCCCGGCACGGCAGTCACCATAGAGACCGCACGCGATGGGCAGCAGCAGGCTGAGCCGGGGCCCGCGGCGCTAGCCCTGACCGCAGCTGAGGGTCCGCAGGGGCGCGCTCGCCGCAGGCGTTAACCTGCCCCCGGCGGCTGAGTCGCCCCGTCGGGGAGGAGCCGCCGCCGCTGCCGGCTCGGCCCGTTCCAGGTGAGAGCCGCCCGCGAGGCTCAGACGGTCTAGACCTGCCCCCCGCCGGGCCCCGCCGCCGCGCTATTGTGTTGTTGTTTAGGGCTGGTTCTTTGTCTCCGCGCGGGGCACGGGGACCGCGGGCGGGATGCCGGGGAGCTAGAAATAGCCAGGCATCATTCGCCGGCGCATCCCTTAGCGGATGGCGACTGGGGCCGGAAAGCGAGTGGGACCATTCGGGATGGGTCGCGCCGGAGCTAGGGGAGAAGTGTAATTTGTGTGTGTGCCCGGCCGCCGCGAACGGGTAATGACCGGCGGTGACATAAAGGTGATGAGCGCTGAGGGGCAGGGGAGGAACCTTCCGGGCTACCGCAAGATAAGATCCCGTTGCTAGATCATTTCCCGACTGGTTGCAGACTATCAGTGACGGAAGGGTTTTTGCTGCATAAAAGCACGTTGGGTCGTTCGGCTGAGAGGTGCTGTTATATACTGTGAAACGATTATTATTGAAATCTTAGTTATAGTGTAATGCTGATGGCATAAAAGGCGCACATAAGCTTTGGGATGCTACAGGACACTCTCTGAAAGATATTGCTAATAAGGCTCTTACAGCACACAAAGCACAGATCGTGTAGATTGGACGGGGAGAATAGTTACTCCTTTATTTTATATAAGGTCACCAGGTATGCTTGGAATCCAGCAGCGTTACTCTCCACCTTGGCCTTTCTATTCTGAAGTTAAATGTATGGGCACATGATTATGCTTTTTAGTTTCTCTTGCTAGAAGAGGATACACAATATTAGTAGCAGATATTTTGTCACTTGATGTTAAAATAGCCAAGTTTATAATAGATATTGTCTGTTTCCTTTTCCTATACAAATATGCTATGGACATGTGTGTGTATATATTGTATACATGTGTGGGGCAAGGATGGATGGAGAATCTGTCTGGTGTCTGTCACGTTAAGCACAGGAGATATTAACAGCAGTTGCATCAATATATGAATACAGATATGAGATATGCCTCTGTAGGCCATAGTTGTAACAAACAAACAACAATCTAATATGGGAAGCGCCTTTTAAGAATATGATTTTATCCACCACTGGTAGTATTTAATGATGTAAGAAAATACATTATTTCAGAATGTGTAGATGAGGGTTGAAAGCTGTGTTACAGCATCCTTGCACTTCTGTTATCACAACAGAGCAAAAGCAGTGAGAGGACAAAGATTGGTATGGAATTTCTAACCTTGAGGGTATATGCTGTGGCAATAGGAAACACTCTTCAGTGTAGATAGGGATGGATTTACAAATTCTGATCAACTATTGTATGTCAATTGGAAGAACAAAAGAAGTGGCATGTTTATAGCTTAACCTCTTCTATACAATGCGTAGTATTTATGATGAAGGTGAAAGGGAATGTGTGAAACGGATTATAGTGAAGACATTTCTTATGCAGATAATGTACATGGAGAAACAGTATTTAAAATTGACAAGCTGCTTTTATTTTAAATGAGAGAAATTTATTAAGTGCTTTGATAAATTTGTTGCTATATACATTTTTTAATATTAAGAAATGAGGTCCTGTAAGAACCTCAGAATGAGTGGAGATGCTGAAGTTGAGCAGTGAAGTTGCAGTATCAGAATAATAATTTAAAGATGGTAAGATATATTGATTATGGGGGTGAGGAGTGCAAAGAACATTGTACTGCTTATTGTCTAGTTTAATACTTCTTAAATATAGTTAGCATTGAAATGAATGAATTCTATGTTGCAGATCTTCCAAAAACTTAGTTTTTTAAATAAATCCTCTGTAGGCAATGCTGTGTCTTTGTCAGGGTATATCTGGGTGTGTGTTAATTCATTTTTGCTACAGTACTTGAGAGAACAAGAGGTTAAAGGTGATATGATCCTGCAAATTTTTGTGTGTCCGCCATAGCATTGACTCTCAACAGTGAAATGTGGGACAAATGTATTCAGTGTAGCTCAGTACAGAATCTTTTCACATCTTGACAATGACTTCTTAGGATTATACAGTGAAATGCCCTAGTAAAGTATTTGAGTAAGCAAAGTACTAATTCTTAAAGTTAACTTATTATTCTAGAGGTAGTCTTATTAACATCAGTTTGATTTGTAAAGGATGAGCAAAATGATTTGTGATGTGTATAAAAGAGTGACTATGTACTTATTGCTAATGCTTTTTATTTGGCTTTCATGAAGTTATTTTTGGCACAGTATATCTAAATATTGTGTATACCATGGAAATGTGTTATTGGCTTTCTTCAGAAAACATTTCCATTTTTATTTTGATTTGCTTCAGATCTGCTACTGTGTACTTGGTAGCCACTGTGTCTTTAACCTCTTTGTGGTATTTTGGAAGCAATAGGGGATTAGGCAGAGAAATTCAGACTGATGGAAAATGTGTGAGAATGAAGGCCCATGAGACATTAATCAGGTCTGATGGAGTCATATAGTATTGCATGTTGCATTTTCTGTTAAATTGTAACACTGCAGTTTTCAGGCCACAGAGGGCTATATGTATACTAAGATAAAAGTTGGATTGTTTTCTAAAAGGAAAACAGATTTCCTTATGCATAACCATATTTTAACTTTTATAGCAAGAAAATTATAGAGCACCCCGATACAGCCAATTATTTTTGTATATACAATATTAAACATCCATTTGGAATGTACAAAGTACAGTATAAGATAAAATGAATGTTGTTGATTGTATCTCCTGTTAAACTAAGACTTGATCCTACTGTAAGAATATACTGACAGTTCTAAAGCTGGTCTTCTATATAGTTTCTGTGTGTTCCCATTTTCTGGATCATTGTCACCTTCTCCTGCTCTCTTAAACCACTATTCAAAACTGTAGAATCTGGCTAAAGGAACAGAGAGACAGCTGCATATTCAATTTAAGACAATACTATTCTTTGTAATCTCAGAGGAATGCCTGATATATCAACCAGCCAGCCACTATTCCTCCTCCCCTTCCCAAAGCTTGAAACTCCTTCTCCAGTGACAGAGAAACCAGTCCCTTGTATTTGATGTCACAAATAAACCAGGACCCTAACAGACCATTCAAAATTTATCATGTTTAATAGACAATTTATTAGTCATACAAGAGTTAAAGTTTGCAGAATCAGATTATTGCAAATTGCACACTAAAAGATCCAAGAACTGTAGATTATGCTTTGGTTAAAAATGACTTGCCATCAACCAGACAATGTATTGATTTCTTCTTGGCATTAGTGGTGAAAGAGATTTGTTCATCAGATTAAAATGAAATATATATATTTACCTCTTTTAACTGGTTAGAATATTAACATAGGAATTAAAGATCTGATTTATGTTTCATAATTTTTTTATCTATTGCATTTCACTCAGTTTAGAGAGTGAAACTACACAGGATAATTTAATTTCTTATGCCCCAGCCCTGTTCTTTATTGGTTGTACTGTGTATGTTGCCGGACAGCATTTAACAAAAGTCTTCTTTGAAAATCTTGAACACCACATACTGTTAATAGATTTTTTAAAATAAAATTTAGGCCTAGACATTTTTTTACACCATGCCTTGTGATGCCCCTACGTTTCCCTTCTCTCAAAACATCACCCAACCTTTTACTTGGTCTAAGTTTATAATCAAACCCTTCAGGATGGTTTTTTTATTTTTTAAATTGCCAGAATTCTCCTTCTTTTGATATATGTATACACTGTCCATTTGACAGCTTCTTCCACCCTGTTTGTTTAAAAAAAAATGTGGTATGTACTGAACCCAATTACACTTTTCATCCTGAGCTAGGTATGGAGTGTGATATACTCATAAGAGAACACAATACATACTGTTATGATTGAGCTGGATGAAACCTTGTTATGGCCTGAGTTAAAAAACATCAGTGAGGAGGTTGATGGGTTTGAATGCACACATCAGTTAGCATAACTGTAGGGCAGGCCTGCACAACTCGTAAAGCGGCAAGGGCCATATTACTCCAAAGAAAACAGCTGAGGGCCGAAACCCCCCGGCCCCGTGGAAACACTCCCCTTCTCCCCCACAGGGCTGCTCGCCCCGCGGAAACAACCCCTCCTTCCCCAGCGCTGGGGTGTGGAAGCCTGTAAAGGGGGAAAGAAACAGCGCGCATAGGGTGACCGGATCACAGCAGTAAAATAGGACCCACCCCTTCCCCACTCGGCCCCACCATCACACCCCTTTTCACCCCCCCAAGGGTCACTATATTACTGCACACAACAGTCAATCAATGCAGTTGTAGATAAATCTCTGCATTATGCATTTTTGTATAACTTTTATATGACTTTGTATTGAACCTTGGTAATATGTTATAGCAGGCCCCTAAGGTAGTATAATTAAGGTAAAAGAAAAATGTCTTTTTGCTAGAAGTAGAATAAGATCTTTCCCCTACTTTGTATTCAATTGCCCTGTTGAATGAATGAGGTGTGAATGAGGAAGGCATGGAAGGTAGGAACCTCCAGACAGCTGCAACCCTTGGAGAGGGGATGGGAACCAGACCAAGGACAATCAAACTTGTCAAGTGGGCTGACTAGAGAAGAGCAGACATACTGACGGCCTCGGGGGTTAGAAACAAGCACCTTCCTTTGGGAACACCCTCTTTGCAGCATTGGGACAACCCCCAGCCCAGAGACAAGCAGCAAAAAGGACCAGCAGACACAGTCCCAGATTTTGGGCCGCACAGTGAGCCCATCTACTCACACCCCTTCTCTCCCCCCCCCCCCCCCCGCGGGCCGCACAGTGAGCCCACGCGGGCCGCATGCAGCCCCCGGCCCGCATGTTGTGCAGGCCTGCTGTAGGGAGAAGTTAATCACAAATCCCCAACTAAAAAGGAGTTTTAGGCTAGGTGAGTCGAGGGGCTTTTGCTTGAGTATTGTTTTGGGGTAAAGTGTGTGGGAGAGGAAATGTTTAAGAAGTTTGGGACTGTAAGCTAAGAAACTATTCTTGTGTTTCTGGTTCCTCCTGCATTTGGAGAAGTAGGACTTTGCACATTACTTGTAAATAAACAAGATTGCATAAAAAAAAATATGGGACTCTATTGTCAATTTCTGCCCCCAATTAGAACATTCCCATAGCCTCAAACTTTGATGAGCTGCTCCAGTTCAAAAGGGACAACACTACTAATGATGTTTGATGTTGGCATCTCCTATTTTAACGTTATGTCTGGTTCTGAATAATGAGACCTGGAATCACAGAAAGGTGGATGCCAGAAAATGGTATAACTTATCCAGGGGCAGTTAGATTGTTCTGGGTCTTAAATGTGGATATAATTACTTTAAAAACAAAACAAAACACCTCCTCTACTTTTTAAATAGTATTGGTGACTTTTGTGAGGAGTTTGTCTATTTATTATATTTAATATATGCTCTTAGATGTGAAACTGTTTCTGATATGATTGTCACCACAGAATCACATGAACTTGTTTGCCATGTGATAGTCTTCTCCTGAGCATTTTCTCTCTGCATTAGAAATTCAGTTAATGCCAGGTTTGGCATCCTCCTTTCTGCATAATGCTTTCAAAATGGTGAAAAATTTGTTAAAAGATTACTTGTGATTTTTACTGGTGGAACACTCATTGCTATAGGTAACTTCAGAAAGTATAAAATGCTGTACTCCTATTAGGATTGTGTCATCATTATGCAAACTTTTTTTTAAAACTGATTCACTATCCCATAAAAGCTTCCTTAGATTTTTTTTAAATTTACAAATAAAAAAACTTTGTTCAGTCACTCTTTAAGTCAAAAGCTTTATTGCTTTTAGCCTTTTTACTTTTCTAATTCAGATTACTTTGACTTTTAAAATATATTGTTCTGTGGTACATAGGGCCCTACCAAATTCACAACCATGGAAAACGGGTCATGGACCGTGGAATCTTGTGTCCCCCCCCCCCCCCCCCCGTGAAGTCTAGTCTTTTGTGTGCTTTTACCCTATAATTGATAAACTTAATAGTAACAAGTCACTGGGACCAGATGGCATTCACCCAAGCGTTCTGAAAGAACTCAAATGTGAAATTGCAGAACTATTAATTATGGTTTGTAACCTGTCCTTTAAATCAGCTTCTGTACCCAGTGACTGGAAGATAGCTAATGTAATGCCAATATTTAAAAAGGGCTCTAGAGGTGATCCTGGCAATTACAGACCGGTAAGTCTAACATCCGTACCAGGCAAATTAGTTGAAACAATAGTAAAGAATAAAATTGTCAGACACATAGAAGAACATAAATTGTTGGGCAAAAGTCAACATGGTTTCTGTAAAGAGAAATGACTTACTAATCTATTAGTGTTCTTTGAGTTCTATAAAATCATGAGTGGTATGGAGAAAGTGAATAAGGAAAAATTATTTACTTATTCCCATAATATAAGAACTAGGGGCCACCAAATGAAATTAATGGGCAGCAGGTTTAAAACAAAAGGAAGTTCTTCTTCACACAGCACACAGTCAACCTGTGGCACTCCTTGCCTGAGGAGGTTTTGAAGGCTAGGACTATAACAGAGAACTATAAAGAGAACCTCCATGAATTTATCTAGTTAAGTCCTTTAATGGCTATTAGCCAGGATGGGTAAGGAATGGTGTCCTTAGCCTCTGTTTGTCAGAGGGTGGAGATGTATAGCAGGAGAGAGATCACTTGGTCATTACCTGTTAGGTTCACTCCCTCTGGGGAACCTGGCATTGGCACTGTTGGCAGACAGGATACTGGGCTGGATGGACCTTTGGTCTGACCCAGTAAGGCCATTCTTATGTTCTTATACTATACAGATTTCATGGGGGAAGTCAGTGTTTCTCAAATTGGGGGTCCTGACCCAAAAGGGAGTTGCAGGGGGGTCACAAGATTATTTTAGCAGGGTTGCAGTATTGCCACCGTTACTTCTGTGCTGCTTTCAGAGCTGGGCAGCTGGAGTGTGGTGGCTGTTGGCTGGGCATCCTACCTTGCGAGCAGCAGTCCAGAAGTAAGGGTGGCAATACCATACCATGCCATCCTTATTTCTGCACTGCTGCTGGTGACAGCACAATGCAATAAACTTTAAAATGTAATATGAATATTTAATATTTATTGTTAATTTCCTAAATATGGATTGCATGAAAGGCTGTAATGGCTTTGAGAAAACTCTTCTTGTCTGTTAGATTAATGATGGGAGTAGGTTTGTGTGTGTGTGGGTTTTTTGGCAGCTCACCTGGTGAAAAAGAGCATCTCTGCTTGGATCAGGACTCTTCTATTATATAAGAAATTGTGTCACATGACTTCTTTTGCATTTTGAACAGTATGTTTGCAATACACAAATTGAACTACAGAGAAGGTCACCAAAAGACTTGCATGTCTTTTGGTCATCTAACAGATGGACTATTAGGTATACCATTGTGGTCTAGGAGCAGTGTTGTAACAAATTAAATTTACATGGGAAGATTATTATTTGATGACTAGTGCTACTTTCTAGTCAACTTTTGATGATCGATACAGACTCTTCACCCATCTTATCCTAAACACTTCCTCACTGTTCATTCTTTTTTTTTTAAAAAAAAGGCCAGAAAGGAGACCATTGTGATCATCTAGTTTGAGCTGCATAATGCAAGTCATAGGACTTCCCTGAATTAATTCTTGCTTCAGGTCCGATAACTGTGGTTGAACTAGAATATATCTTTTAGAAAAACATCTGATCTTGATTTTAAAAATTTCCAGTGATGGAGAATCCACCACAACCTGTGGCAAGTTGTTCTAATGGTTAATTACCATCACTGTTAAAATATTTGCATCTTGTTTGTACTCTGATTTTGTCCATCTTCAACTTCCAGGCATTGGATCTTGTTATACCTTATGTCTGCTATATAAGGATCTGAAGGAGGCAGGCCTATAATCTGGGGCCGTGAGGACCCTTGATCACTGACACTCCCTTGTCACCACCAGGAGAGACGACATGAAACAGCACCTCACTAATCTTGAAAAGTCAGGTCATAGAGGAAGTCCTGTCAGTATATCCAAGGCCTAGAGTGCCTGATTGGCTTGCACTCATGACGTAAGCCAGGAAGTGACCTGGTTGGATTGTCCAAGCAACTGAGCAGACTTCCTGTTGTTGCCACATTGGACCCCGCTCTTTGCTTGTCTCCTGTCATCTGCATCCAGTCCTGTTCTTGGTTCCTCCTGCCTTGCTCCAGCACCCAATCACAGTTCCTGCCTTACTGCTGCTCCTTGTCTCATCTGGTTCCTGCTGCTATGCCTCACTTTTGACCATCAGCTTTGATGTCTGACTCTGACCCCTAGCTCGATTCTTGACTCTGACTCCAGCTCTGACCTCTTGGTTTAACTCCTGATGCCGACTCTTGCTGTGACCATTAGACAAGACTGCCTATGTTCTGGTTCCAAACGTTAAATTGAAGAGCCCTCTGTCATTACATTTCTGTTCCCCATTTAAGAACCTACAGTCTGTAGTCAAGTCGCACCTTAATTTTCTCTTTAAACTAAATAGATTGAGCTCCTTGAGTCTCACTATAAGGCATGTTTTCAATTCTTTAAACATTGTCATGGCTCTCTTGAATCCTCTCCAATTTTTCAACATCCTTCTTGAAGTGTGGACACCAGAACTAGACATAGTATTCCAGCAGCGGTCGCACCAGTGCCAAACAAAGAAGTAATATAACGGGGTGGCCAAACCGTGGCTCGCAAGCCTCATGCAGCTCTTTTACAGTTAAAGTGCATCTTGTGGTGCCCCCCCACACTCCTCTCATTCTCTGCCTACCAGACTGGGGATGGGGGGAGCTTGGGGTTTCTGCCCTGCGGTGGGGCTAGGAGCTTCTGGCAGAAATGACTGGTGCCCGTTGAGAGTGGGGGGACACAATTTAAAGGTTTGTCCTCCCCCCAACAGCTTGTCATGCCCCCCAGGAATGCCCCCCTTCTTATCCTCAGCGGCCCCTCCCTGCAGTTCCCAAGTGCTAGCTTCATGGGGAGGCAGCCACAAACAGCTGGGAGCTGCAGGGAGGGACCGCTGCTTTAGCTCTGTGGGGAGAGGCAGCAGCAAAAGCAGAGGCTCTCCCTGGAATTCCCAGCTGTTTGCGCTGCCTCTCCTCACTGCTGCAGCTCCTAGCTTGCCTGTTCCAGCAGCTGCCATGCAGGGAGGGAGTCCTGTGGCACCATGTGATTGAGTGGGGCCAACAAATCCTGGCAAAAATCTGTGGGGTATGTGACCCTCCCCCCCATGCCTCACCTCTGCTTAGCAGAGAAGGGGGTCTTGAGACTTCAGCCTCATGGGGCATGTCTGCTGAATCTTGGGGCTTCAGCCCCATGGGGTGTGCCTGCTGGGGCACAGAATTTCAGCAGGAGCAGGGCAGAAGCCCCAAGCCCCCGCAGGTGTCTCCCATGTGGCTGAAGCCCTGAGGACCCCCTCCTCCCTGCAGGGCTGAATCCCTGACAGGTTGCCCTGGCTTTCAAACTTCTGAAGATTGTCATGTGCATCTCAAAGGGTCAGTAAGTTTGGCCACCCCTGTAATATAACTTTCCCACTACATATACCTTTAATACATGGTAACAGGATGCTCCGCTCCTTTAAGGACCTGGGGACAACTAGCACCGTTCAGTGATCATACTCAGCTGGGAAGTGTTCAGGTTATGCCTGGGAAGTGCTGAGACAGCTCACTTGGCAAGGAAACTGTAGGCGGCAATTTGGCTTCTGTGACTGGTCCTGAAGCAGAGGGAGAGGTGTAGAGTAAAGAGTCTCTGGGCCCCTTTAGATTCTGTTGGTCAAGGGTTTTTGTGTGTTGTTGGTTTTTTTTTGTTTGTTTGTTTTTTTTTCCAATTAATAAACCATGTCCTCACGGAACATCTTGAAACAGACTTTGACCTAGTATTAGTCTTTCCTGGAGTAGGGAGACATCCCAGCAGAGAAGGTTTCAGGTGAGGTTGTCCCCCAACACCAGTCAGTTTTACGTGCACCTGACCACTGTCAACTAATTGGGTATGTATGTGCAGCACATGAGCTTTTTGGTTAGAATATGTATGGCAGTAAAAAACTAATATAAATCTAATATTTTTTTAAAAAACAACAACTGCCTGATGCACCAGAACTAATCAGGATCAATTTCTTTACCCATTTGTGTAGGTAAAAAATGTTTTTTTTAAGGCAGAGTGGTTAACATTCCTAACTGGAGTTGCTAACAAGTGCCTCCATCGTGTTCTAAATTCTTATCGCAGATGGTAGGGGCCAATGAGGAAAGAGACAAATTATATTTTCTGGCCAAGTGGCTGCAACTTTATTGAACCTGGATATCTCCTAAAAGCAGCACAGCAGAGGAATGATAAAATGGAAAGGCATGGGAGCATCTGCATGCCCTGATACCTATCCCAAGTCCTCTGCCACCTAGTGATCATGGAAACAATCTCCAGTGGCTTAAGATATCCTGATACCATTTGTTTCCTGTGGTAAGGACTAATGGATCTCTGATCAGGGCTTGGGAAGAAGCATGCAAAACCTACTTATGGTTGTGAAATGTTCAGGGCCTCAGAGTGAGTTGCCGTTGCTAAACCTCTTGCACACCAGGTCCATGGCTACTCCTTGCTGTAGTGACTAACTTCTTTTCTGGAGCAACTACCAAAACCTTTTCTTACTGGTAACAGGAAAAGGAAAATTAGCAGTGTTGTTAGCAGTGCTCATTACAATCATATCCCTAAGAGTAGTGATTCTCAAACTTTTGTACTGGTGACCCCTTTCATGTAGCAAGCCTGAGTGCAACCCTCTCCTTTATAAATTAAAAACAATTTTTATATATTTAACACCATTATAAATGCTGCAGGCAAAGTGGGGTTTGAGGTGAAGGCTGACAGCTCGTGACCCCCCCATGTAATAACCTTGTGATCCCCCAGGGGTCCCGATCCCCAGTTTGAGAACCCCTGCTTAATCATAGAAGAGACATTAGGAGGTCATCTAGTCCAATCCCCTAAGGTCTTAAGAGTATGCTATCATGGCCATCCTCTTATAAGGTAAGCCAGTAATTGACCTTTGGAAAACATCACTCGTACTGCTACAATTTGATACCAGACTCTCTCCCTTGAGTGGGCGCAGGCACTGGTTTTTCTAGCACTGTCTGAGACTCATGGAATGGGGGGTGCTCAAACACATCATAAATAATATCCCATTATTAAAGATGTGCCAGACCAATTGTTACACCCCAATACATTACAAACATTGTACCATTCAAGCATGGTACTGAGCCCCTTAAGTCTTCAGTGGATACTTAAACCATTAATACCATAACCTGCCAGGGAGCATGAGCTTAAGCCTACAGTTCCTATCCGAAGCAGATGCTAAGGGAGTGATGAATAATTACTGTGTGGGGTCATGGCACAAACCAGCACCAGCTTAATTACTTTCTTTAAACATTTATACAAATTCACACCAGTAATACATAACAAGATTACATTTTGTTTAAAAATTATGTGTTGTAAGTTTTCCAGTTATGGAAGAAAGAAAGGGCCTATGTCAATAAAGTGGGGAGGCTGATATTGTAGGAAGTGAATACTGTTTCAGTCCTTCGTTTCATCTGTGTCAAAGTCCTTGCCTGAAACTCTGTCTTTGAAAGTATCAAGTAATTGGGTCACTGATGTCAAATCCCAGAATAATTCTTATTTCTCATCAAAAGTGGCCTTGAATTATGATGGAGAGAAAAGTGTTCTGATCTTTTCTTCCCATTTTTTATTTCACAATAGTGAAGTCCCTTCCCCTAGCCTTTGTCACTGGCCTGAGATCTCAAAGATAGTAGTTTGAACCCTTTCAATTCTGTTTCCTTTATACCATGTGCAGCGAGCAGAATTTTGTCAGTTATCCTAATTAATATAGTATGATGACAACGATGATTCTTCCATGCACATTTTTATGGCTCTTTCCTTATGGGAATGTGATAAGTGTTTTATAGGTAGATAGGATCTTCTTTCACATCCAAGTTCAGAACTTTGATGCAAGAAAGTAGGTCTGAATAGACTTTCCCTCAAGGGAAACTTGCACTCCTACATTTCTGGCTCTTACTTGTCTGTCTTCCCTCCACCCCCAATATTCTAGTTGACAATCTGTAGCCTTCATAGTGTCCATTAGTTTTTAAATCCTGGCTTCTCATTTAGCAGATATTCTCCAAATTTTATATTTCAAAGCGGAGATCTTGTGTTGCATTATTCTGCTCCAGTGTTCTTTGCCAGAAAAATGCTATAGTTGAATGTTGCTGGGTGAATCTGACTGTGTGGCACTTCCTCTCAGCTCCAAGTTCGGGTGCCACTTCCAGTATCTTTTTTAATGCTGATTCTATTGCTAACAATATTAATTCTCCCTTGGTTTTTGGGATACTACCATCTGATTTTAAAAGTGGTCTGTTGACACCTCACTACTTCAGACTTTCAGACCCAATGCTACCGTTCAGTGGAAAAATCTAATTTAAAATACTGGAGCAAATCTTCTTTTAGGTTGAAAGGTAAAGATTAATGACCTCAGTAAGATTTCCAAGGAGCATATATCAACCTGTGCAAAGACTCAGAATCCCCTGGGAAATTGGGGGCTGTCCTAATGGATCTCAGGATGTGGGTACATACCAAAAGCATGGGGTTTTTTTTTTTTGGTCCAACACATCCACAAATGCACTCAAGTGCATGGATTGCCAAGTTGCTTAAACAACATGACAATCCATGCTCCTGAGTGTGTGTGTGTGTGTGTGTGTGTGTACATGTTTTTTAGTTACTTTGTACTTTTTTGTTAGAATCGACAGAGTCCCGTGGCACCTTATAGACTAACAGACGTATTGGAGCATAAGCTTTCGTGGGTGAATACCCACTTCGTTGGATGCATTTTTTGTTAGAATGTATTTAAGGAATAATTTAAAAAGTAGAGTTACAATACTAAAAAGCAAAAACCTTTCTCCTGCATCATCTGCCATGATCATCTTTGGGCTAATGTATATAGATAAGAAAGTGAAACTGATCAGTCTGGTTTCACTTCTAATTATAAGGAAATGCAAGAACTGAAATGCAAGAACTAAACTCCATAAATACTGAAAAATGAAAACTATAGTATATTAAACTACTTTCATTTATTTTATAATTTCATGAGTTGTTAGTAGCACATGTATTTAATTTTTTTTTAAATGACTGATTGTGTTCCTGTAAATGTTAGTTTGTATACTTCTCCTGATGAAATGGTATATTTCTGAAATTTTGAAAACCCTTTTGCTATAATATAGTAAATTAAAGTATTTTTCATTTGACCTTTTTCTGTAACAGTGTGGAATAATTTATCATTAATCTGTTATCACACTGCCCTCTACAAGCTTGAAAAACTGGTAATGTTACAGGGTGATATCAGATATTTACTTATGGATATAAATACAGTAAGATGTTTCGGAGACATAATGAGTCGGTGCTCATGAGGTCACCAAAACCTAAGAAACTGTTCACAAGATACTAAATGTGTATCTCCTGCTATTTTTAAAATTATGTTACGGAGCTCATGACTACTTGACTATTCAAGCCATGTTTCCTTCCACTTCCCTTTATGTAAGGTGATGTTTTTAATACTAAAGAGATACATTAGTATGGGGGTCTCAAACACGTGGCCCTTGGGGTTATTTTCTGCGGCCCACCAAGCTCCCCGCGCCCCTCCGCCCCTGCCTACCTCCAGGTCAGGGGTGGGCAAACTACGGCCCGCGGGCCGGATCTGGCGCCTCAGGGCTTCAGATCCGGCCTGTGGGATTGCCCCCCGTGGTGCTGCGAGCCCTGCGCTGCTCCCTGAAGCAGCCGGAACCACGTCCCTGTGGCCCCAGTGGGCAGGGAGGGCAGAAGGCTCTGTGCGTTGCCATTGCTTCCAGGCATCGTGCCTACCCCCCCTCCCTCCCCACGCGCAGCTCCCATTGGCTGGGAATGAGGAACCGCAGCCAATGGGAGCTTCGGGGGAGGTACATGGAGGAGCAGCAAGGGCAGCGCACGGAGCCCTGTGGCCCCCTCCCCCAGGGGCCGTAGGGACGTGGTTCCAGCTGCTTCCTGGAGCGGTGCCAGAGCAGGCAGGCAGGAAGCCTGACCTGGCCCCGGTGTGCGCTGCTGCCACCCCAGAGCTGCTCTAGTTAAGCAGCGCCGGGCCGGAGCCCGCACCCTGAACCCCTCCTGCACCCCAATTCCATGCCCTGGGCCCCCTGCCACACCCCTCCTGCACCCGAACCCCCTGCCCTGAGCCCCCCTTAGGGGCAAGGGTGGGGCCTCATGGAAGGGGTGGAGTGGGAGTGGGGGCAGGGGTGTGTGTCAGTGATGTGGCCCTCGGGCCAATGTACTAGTCCTCATGTGGCCCTTGTGGTCATTTGAGTTCGAGATCCCTGGGGTAATAGATATTTGAGTAGTATTGCAACTCTTAATTGTTTTTTCTATCCAGCTGCTGCCCATTTTTCTGTGACTATTTCCAGCTCCTCTCTCAGAGGCTATTTTCTCCACTGCCCGTTCTCTGCAGCTCTCTATATTTGGTACTCTTGTTCCTGTTTCAATTTCCTCAGCACCAATTCAGCCAACTCCAACCAAACAGCTGCTTTGTTGAGGATTATGCCAGGCTGACCCCCACTGTTCCTAGGGGAATTGTACCCCTGCATTCCCCACATCCTTATTTCTTTCTGAGGGGGATGTATGACTCCTCTACATGTTACTTACCTTGTGCCATGAGCATAATTCTCATCTCCTGTATGTTTTTCTTTTCTGCTGCAGTTAATCCGTGTTCTGTGCATAGGTGCTCAAACTGTGCTTTGGTCAGTTTGGCATATGTTTCTTGTTTGCTTATTTTGTGCTGCCTTTTGTTCTGTTGCCCTCTCTTGAAATAAACAAGCAGAAAACAACAAAACAACCTTTTCCTTTACTGTTCAATCTTATTACTTATGAATCTTTAGGAGATGAGTATCAGTATGCTTTGTAAGTGCCTTGAGTGTGAACTTTGGTTAGCTCATAAATTGGGTGCAGATCCTGTTGACAATGCTACTGTGACACATTGCAGGGTTAGCTGAGCTGTCCCGAATGAATCACTACCATCTGCTCACAGTGGAAGGGAGCCCTGTCTGTGCCCACCAGGTGAAACTCTCCCCAGCTACTGACAATGCAGGCACTCTGCTCAGGGCTCCATGAGCCCTGCTCTTTCTCTTTGCAGGCTAGCATTTACACATTCCACTCTGTGTTACACAGAAGATCACCGTAGGGGAAGGCGAAATGCCCATTGTGATCCTGGGAGACCCTGCCTACCCCTTAATGCTGTGGCTTATGAAGCCATACATGGGGCACCTTGGCAGCAGCAAGGAGTGGTTCAACAACAGGCTGAGCAAGTGCAGAATGACTGTTGAGTGTGCTTTTGGCTGTTCAAAGGCCTGCTGGCGCTGCCTATGTGGGAGGCTGGACCTGGCCGATGACAACATTCCTATGCTTATAGTCGCATGCTGTATGTGCCATAATATTTGTGAAGGGAAGGGTGAAAGCTTCACTCAGGGCTGGACCGCTGAGGCTCAGGGCCTGGAGGCTGAATTTGAATAGCCAGAGACCAGGGCTATTAGAGGGGCGTGGTGCAGGGCCATAAGGGCTCAGGGATGCCTGGAGGCAGCAATTTGAAGCTGAAATCCACTAATATTTGTTGTTATGCTCGGGAGTGCAGTGTTTGTAATGCTAGGAGATGATGATGGACTGTGAAGGTTTAAGAAAATTGCCTGTTGCTTTGCAGGGCTCTGTTTGCTTTCAATTAATGGAATAAAGATTGCTTTCAAACCAAAACAGTTCTTTTATTAAACAACAGCCGAGGAGAAAGACGGACAAAGAAACAAACACATCAGCACTGTGGGGGATGGGGAAAGGGAGGGTCCCAGGATGGTTAAAGATTTGTGTATGTCCAGGTATGCTATGCAACCTTGTCCTTTGGAGTACAGTGCAGTGGGTACTATACTTCAGCAGGGCTAAACTGCAGAGGGATGGGTGTTGAGTGCAGTAGGTACTGGGAGTCTGCAGGACTGGACTGTGAGTGGGGAGGAGTGGCCCTTATGCAGCTCACCTGTGTGCAGCAGTGGTTCTCTCCCTGCCCCCCCCCCCAGTGATGGTAGAGTGGCGTGGAAAAGTTACCTTTAATGGGGTAAGAAACAAAGCAGCTCTGTCAAAGAACCTTTGGCAGTGGATTGTCCAGTATCTCCATGAGAGTTTTGTGGAAATCTCTGAGGCAGATTCCTGGGAAGTGAGGGAGTCAATCAACACCCTGTTCTGGCTCAGACTTGGCATATGGTGGTACACGCATCATACAGACACAATCCTACTTTCTGCAACCCTCCTGTCCCCAACAATTCGCTTCAGCGATTTCCAAAATCAAAGCCACTTACCAGAGGCCTCCACTCCTGTTTGTGCTTCGCCAAGCTCTGACCGCTGTGACTGGCAAGCCTCCTCTGGGGTAGAGAAGAGCTTCTGGCTGCATGTATCTCTGACCTCTGAGTCGTCTTCTACCTCTGGGTCTCCCTCCCCCTCCACATCCTCCTCCTGGCTTGGTCCACTCTCAACTGGCTTGTGAGCCTCTGAAGTATCCACAGTGGCCTTTGCAGTGCAGGTGGGGTCACCACCGAGTATCGCATGCAGCTCTTTGTAGAACTGGTAGCTCATGGAAGCAGCACCGGCACGGCGGTTTGCCTCCTGCGCCTCATGGTAGACGTTCCGCAGCTCCTTCACTTTGACCCTGCACTTCAGTGTGTCCTCGTGGGCCCCTTTCTATCCTGCATCATGAAATCTGTCCATAGGTATCATCATTCCTACTGCTGGTGTGCAGCTGGCACTGGACAGCCTTCTCTCCCCAAATGCTGATGAGGTCCAACAGCTCGGCATTGCTCCAAGTGTAGGATCGCCTGGTGCGTGGAGCAGGCATAGTCACCTGGAAAGATGTGCTGAGACCATTGCACGTGTCACCGAGCAAACAGGAAGGGGCTTTCAAAATTCCCAAGGAATTTAAGAGGTGGGGCTGACGGTCACCTGAGGGCAGGGCAGTAAAGTTCAAACCGATGGCCAGAGAGGTGAGAACAGGCCAATCGCAGCGCTGTAATCGACCAAGGGGTCTACACTGGCACTGTGGCGCTGTAGCCCCGGCGCAGAAAGCTGTGCGCATCTCATTGGGGTGTTTTTTTTACAGCGCTGCAACTGTGCAGTTTCTGTGCACTAAGGGCAGGTCTTCACTACCCGCTGGATCGGCGGGTAGCAATCGATCTATCGGGGATCGATTTTTCACGTCTCGTTAAGACGCGATTAATCGATCCCCGATCGCGCTCCCCATCGGCTCCGGCAATCCACCTCATCGAAAGGCGGAAGCGGAGTCGACGGGGGAGCGGCAGCGATCGACTCGCCGCCGTCCTCATGGCCAGGTAAGTCGATTACGATACGCCGACTTCAGCTACGCTATTCACGTAGCTGAAGTTGCGTATCGTAGATCGACCCCCTCCCCTAGTGTAGCCCAGGGCTAAGTGGCTTGGCAGTGTGTACTCCTCAGGAGTTACACCGCAGAAAGCTGCTTTACTGTGCAGAAACTTGTCAGTGTAAACAAGGCCACTTCTCTGTGCCCTGTTAGAATACTCCACCAAGGACAGAGTTAACTTCTCTGGAGCCTGGTTTGTACACCTCTTGTACAGTCTCCAGGAAAGGAGAAGTCTATAACTATTTTCTGCCTGTTGTATTTTGGAGACTTTGGGTAGGATGTTAATATTGTGACAAAGGAGTAGCTCTCTCCTTGCCTCTCTCCTCTTCTGCACCTATTGTTGGTAAATGGTATTGGAGTATATGAGGTAAACAAGCCAATCGTCTCTTCTTTTTCCCTTCTACATTTCCTTTTATTAATTTGCATACCATTCTTCTGTTTTCATATTATTTGAGCTGCCTCCAGTCAAACAAATCCACAGAGTCAGAAGTGAATGCTTATGACAGTGGCAGTGTTGTGGGGCTATTACAGAAACCACTTCTGGTAACACATAGAACAATATTCTACCACATATCTTCAAACAGTACTCCATTTACAGCTGGTAACTGTAAAACTTTTGATGCAATGGTCTAGAGCTTAATCTTGATATATCCTTGGTTACTGACTTACTCACTGTCCATCTACGTCTTTTATCTCTCAAATATTGGGTACTGTTTGGTATTCTATTGCAGATCTACTAAGTGCTGAGCCTTTCTCTGTTGACACTGATAGATATGATGCTTTGAGCAGTCCAGCCTGATCTCTTCCTCTCCTGTGTGGTTACCCAAATTCTGTTCTGCAAGGATCTCTCTCTAATCTCAGGTATACCTTGGTTCTGAGGAGCTTTTCATTCAGTGTTCAGATGTAAATCAAAATAACGTTGTCTATTTAGAGAACTTCAAAAGATTTGGGTCATCTAATCAATCTAGGCACGTGTTTAGTTTCTAGAGCGTGTGTTTATTTTGTTTTAAATCTCCAGCATATTTTCTGCCTTGTCAGAGAAGATTTCTGAGCTTTTTTTTACAGGTATGTTATGCTGAGACACCTTTTCCAAAACGTTTGGCTTTCGGTTGCATATAATATTGGGTCTATCAAGATACATATATGGCCGCCATCACTACAATCTCTGAGCATCTTTTCAAAGCTCAGCAGTGTATTATTTTGAGAGAATAGTTTCCAATGTTTTCTCTATTAATTTTTTAATTTGAGATAAATCAAGTTTACGTATACTGGATGAATCACATACCTTCAGCTGCTAACAGTGCATGAATATTAGATATCACTAATCACAGTGAGGCTAGTTTATGGCTCTTCCATACATTAGAATTGCACATCATTTTAGTGGGTCTTATGTTTGAACCACCAATATTTGATTAAAATTACTTTAGACTGTTTATGTTCAGCATTTTTGTATAGTAAGTAACTCTCTCCTGGTCTATATTTCTTGTTTGGCATAATATTATACTAGTTACACTGTATAACACTGTTGAGTTTTTAGGCTTTGCAAGCCTTCACCTCTGCCTCTGACTGCTGGTGAATTAGGCTTCTTAGACATTGATAGTTAAAAAAACTTACTGAATGGCATGAAAATCATATGATAAAATAAGTGGGTAGAGATGAGAGAGGCTTGGTCACTGTTGCCAAGAGGCGATCTTTTAGTAGTGGCTGGCATTCAGGCCCAGCCTTATGAACTATTTCTAGCAAGTATTTTCCCCTTTGCTAGGGTTTTCAATCAGAGATGATCCTAACCTGTCAGACCAAGGACTTGGATAAATAACCTAGCATATGCTATTCTTTAAACGTTTTTGTTACTGAGAGGTTGAAACTGTTGCCACTCATATACTCTGAATGAGAGAGATACTAAAGTTCTGTTGTATGTACTTAAGGGAACTCTAAATAGGTTTGGGCGTATTGGAATGTTATCATTAGGCTGGTTTACTGCCTTGTACTTGCAGAGACTATTGTCAAGATATAGTATTTTAGTAATCTAGTACAAAATCCTGAAAAGATTAAAAAAAGACAGTCAAAATCTTGATAAATTACATTTCCAACTAGTCAAAATCCTGACAGTATACCCTGTTAATTACATTCCCCTTTTCAGTCATGCAGCCATCCCACTTTACTTTTCATATCCCTGCAATGAGGGATCTGCCAGGCTTCTCTGACATCGCTTCAATAAATGATCTTCGGGGAAATAAATAGCTGTGAAGTGCTGTGTGTGAGCGCACACAGCATAGAGCAGTGATGCAGTGTTAGTGATTTTGCATGTCAAGATTTTGATCAAGTTCCAGTGTACTGGGTTTCTTAAATAATGCACTCTGTATTTGTCATGCACTGTGCATCAATAGTGCAGTTTTCATTTACCCTGCCTGACCCCAATTAGAATACATATAAAGAAGCTATTCTCTTGAGGCAGTGGCTCAATAAATCTGAGCCTGTCTGAGTGAGGTTAGTAGAATGTTGTTATACCCATTCTTTCTAGAGTCTTTTGTCTTCCTCTCCCTTATAATCTTGTCAGATGTATACAGTTAATGTGTGATTGGAAGGGTGGACATGTGGCTTCAGCAGAGGCTTAGTACCATCAATCCACAACCATATGCTTTCTAAGAGGTACAAGTGACTGGTACAAACTTTAGTTTTTTCCAACCAGAGACAGAAAGCTGACCTAAAAAGCAAAGTCTTGAGGGGGTCTCTCACGCCCCAGTTTAGTACATTTATAAGTTAATTTGGTTGGCTATTCATTAAGGTAGATATTTTAAAATTTTGGCTTGAAAGAAGTGTTAGTCACCATAATGAAGGACTTCATTTGTCATAATAGAAAATATGCCATAAGAATTTGAGAGAAGCTGTCAAGGCTGAATCCCCAGTCTGGCACCTCGAATGCAGGAAGTGGGGGACCCCGCAAGGATTTAAAAAACTAATACTTGCCACTCCAGGCTTGTATTAAACTCCCAAGGTTACAGCTTTTCTCTGACCTTGGCTTGTTAAATGCTGCCACCACCTAAATGCAAAAAAAACCCCTTTAGACCCAGGAAGGAGCACTTGGGAATTCCTCCCTGTGGGGTACCCTGAAGCCGTTTCTCAGCTCTTCCTTGGAGGGGAGGTGAAAGAAAACAAAGGAAATTAGCTGTTGCCACCAGCTAATCCAGGGATCTCAAACTGAAATGACCACGAGGGCCACATGAGGACTAGTACATTGGCCCGAGGGCTACATCACTGATACCCCCCTCCTTGCTGCCCCGGCCCTGCCCCTACTCCACCCCTTCCATGAGGCCCCGCCCCTGCCCCGCAGGGGGCCCAGGGCAGGGGTTGGGGTACAGGAGGGGTGCGGAGTGTGGTAGGGGGCTCAGGGCAGGGGGTTGGAGTGCAGGAGCGGTGTGGGATGCGGCAGGGGGCCCAGGGCAGGGAGTTGGGGTTCAGGATGCAGGCTCCGGCCCGGTGCCACTTACCTAGAGTGGCTCTGGGGTGGCAGCAGTGTGCACTGGGGGCCAGGGCAGGCTCCCTGCCTGCCTGCCCTGGCCCTGCACCGTGCTGCTCCGGGAAGCAGCCGGAACCACGTCGCTATGGCCCCTGGGGGAGGGGGGCACAGGGCCTTGTGCGTTGCCCTTGCTGCTTCTCCAGGTACCTCCCCCGAAGCTCCCATTGGCCGCAGTTCCCCGTTCCCGGTCAATGGGAGCTGGGGAGGGCGGTGCCTGAAAGCGAGGGCAATGCACGGAGACCTCTACCCCCCACCCCCCAGGGGCCGCAGGGACGTGGTTCCAGCTGCTTCAGGGAGCGGCGTGGGGCTTGCAGCACCACGGGGGGCAATCCCGCGGGCCGGATCCGGTGCCCTGAGGGGCCGGATCTGGCCTGCGGGCCATAGTTTGCCCACCCCTGGCCTTGGAGGTAGGCAGGGGCTGGGAAGTGTGGGGAGCATGGCGGACCGCAGAAACGGCCCGCGGGCCACGTGTTTGAGACCCCTGAGCTAATCCAACAGCATATGCACAAACCGCTTAGGACACCAAAAATCCAATCCTGTTCTTAAAAACTTTAAATTTGATTAACAACAAAAAGAAAGAAAATACATTTGGAACTTAGGCTTTTGCTAGATTTTAAAGGAGCAATTCCAAAAATTAAGCACCCCAAATAGCTTTCTTGGGGGTTCAGCTTAAAGGTTACAAGCAAACAAAAGCATCTGGGGTTAGCACAGAGGAGATCCACAAGCCAAAATAAAAAACAAACCTGATTGTGTTTGTCTAAACATTCCCTATCCAAATAACTTCTTCTAGGTATGGAAGATGAATTTTCATACTTGGTTCAAACCTTACACAGCATTCTTGCTATAGCATTGCTGCTCTGTGTCCCTCCAGCCCAGAGAAGAATAGACAAAGGGAAAGTGTCTTTCCCAATTTTAAAAGTTTTAGCCTTCCCATTGGCTCTTTTGGTCAGATGCCCAACTCCTTTTCTTTTACCTGTGGGCTTGTTAACCCTTTACAGGTAAAGCAAGCAGAGAACAGACACCAAGAGGGATTTTACAGCTAGCTGGCTGGCTGGGTGTTCATAAAACGGAGCTACCCCCACTTCATTTATTACAGAAGCTTATTCAACTGAAACCTTAATAAAAATTCCACTGTCTCTGAAGAGCAGGCTGACACCATAGTGCTGCTGACAGAACTCTTGTTGGTGCTAAAGAATATAATAATAAATCATCCCAGATTGTGCATTAACAGGATATTGGTGGATGTTTGTGGTGTTTTGTGAGCCGTCAGCTGCCTAAGACGTGCACCAATAACCTACAAATGGGTGTCCTGGTGTGGTTTGATCCTGTTAAAATACAGCTTCTTAGTTTTCAGGTTAATTTTATCAAACTTGTTTGTTCTAGCTTTCTAAGGCCACTTTTTCCCCACCAGTGTATGAAACAGATCTGTGACAGGGTATATTATGTTTCTCCTTTGAGTGATTGTCTAGTACATTCCACTAATGATGCACATGTGCCCTATGTGCTCAAATTTGGAGTCTTTTTGCCATCAGTGTCTGTATGACCACATATGTGCCCTGAGTGTTCTCTGTGGCTTGTGTCAAGGACATGAAAAGGTGGAGTGCAACAACCACCACTCAGTTTCTCTTACTATCTCTTGGCTTCAAGAGGGAACAGCTTGCAGTCTGTGGTTCATTAACTGCTAGCACCTTTTTCAAACTTGTATATAGCTAGGCTTGGAAAGATTAGATTTATATCCGTAAATGTTGGTAAATGTCAATTTCACTGTACACACTCAAACTGATGAAAAATATTTCCATCAGTAATAATAGAAATGTGCAAATATGCAAAGTAAGAAAAATGCTGCACGAGAATTTACTAGAGTTTGATTTAAGGATATTTACTTTGTATATTTTGACACATGCTGTTGACAGTTTGTGTTTTAACAGTGTTGAAGCTTTGACTTTTTGAATCTCAACAGCTACTGTCATTGAATAATTATCTGGCTTCCCTATTGTCTGATCCCTCCACGCCCAATATTTTCTTGTAACTATGAACATTTAAATAGATTCAAATAAAAATAAATGCTTAAAACCCATAATTTTGCACAACTATGAAAATTTAAATTGGTAAAAATTGAAAAAAATAGTTATCCATTGAAATTATAAAAAATAAAAATTGAATTCTGCCTAGACTATCCATAGAATCATTATGATTGTGTAGTTTAGTTAGTTGCCTGTTGGTGTGTTATTTTTCCAAAATTTAAAATTCTGCTGCCACTGGGATGGCCTCAGTCCAGTATACTAGTTTAAAATACTGCCCCTCATGCGAGGGTGCTGTGCCCATCATTAATGGGCCTAATATTAATTAGGCCTAATATTTGACATCCTGGTTTTAGCTTGTCAGCTATAATTTTCAGCTTCAAATATTCTGTCTTTAACAAGCATAATTTTAATGCAGTCCTTGAATCACATCAACTTGATCTTTGTTTTCGATTCAGGTATTTTAACTTCCTTTCATACCTTTTCCCATTAACATTTGTTGTTATCGATTATTGTAATGTCTTAAGAACTTTTACATACTTTTTGCAGTTGAGCTCACAATTTGGGTAAATTTGTAGGTCCAGTTGTCACAACAGACCCCAGGAATGCTTGCAAACCCTTGCATCTCTTTTCTGATCCAAAACGATAGTGACAGTTGCCTCAATCTAGGGGAGAAGCATGCATGGGTGATCTACAGGCACAAGGCCTTTGGACCACACAATAGCACGGATGCACATCAGTTTGCTAGAACTTGGGGCATTGCATAGAACTTGCAAGTCCTTTCTCCATCACATTTGAGGATAGCCTGTCCAAATAATAATGGACAATACAACCATTTTGTTCTACAACAACAAACAGGGTGAGGCAAAATCTTCCCCGCTATGTTGAGATGTGGTTAGACTGTGGAACTGGTGCATCAGATACCAAATCTCCCTCTCAGCAGTATGTTTACATGGTCTGCAGAACAGCACAGCAGATAATCTGAGTAAACATTTTTCGTCCAGTTACAAGTGGGAGATCAAGGACTCTATCCTCCATGACATCTCTTTGAATTATGGTTATCCTTGGATAGACATATTTGTGACACAAAACGAAGTGACAAATTTATTTCAGCATAAGCTTTCATGGACTACAGTTCGCTTCGTCAGATGCATAGAATGGAACATACAGTGGGACGATATTTATACATTCAGAGAAAAATGAAAAGGTGGAAGTAACCATACCATCTGTAAAAGGCTAATTAATTGAAAGGAACTGTTATCAGTAGGAAAGAAACGTTTGAAGTGATAATCAACATGGCCCATTACAGACAGTTGACACAAAGATGTTAAGGGTATTTAACGGGGGGTGGGGCGGGGGGAAATACATTCAATTAATGTAATGACTGAGACATTCACAGTCTATGTTCAGACCTAAGGTAATGAATTAATATGCAAACTAGATACCAAGTTCCGCAGCTTCTCGTTGGAGTCTGTTTTTGAAGTTTTTCTGTTGCAAAATTGCCACCTTTAAGTCTGTCATTGAGTGATTAGAGAGGTTGAAGTGTTCACCTACTGGCTTTTGAATGTGATGATTCCTGATGTCAGATTTGTGTCCATTTATTCTTTTGCGTAGAGACTGTCCAGTTTGGCCAATGTACATGGCAGAGGGGCATTGCTGGCACATGATGGCATATATCACATTGGTAGATGTGCAGGTGATTCCCTGATAATGCCATGGGTAACCTGGTTGCTGAACTTTGTGATTTTGTCCTCACCCACAACTATTTCACATTTGGGGACAATGTATATCTTCAAGTCAGCGGCACCGCTATGGGTACCCGCATGGCCCCACAGTATGCCAACATTTTTATGGCTGACTTAGAACAACGCTTCCTTAGCTCTCGTTCCCTAATGCCCCTATTCTACCTGCGCTACATTGATGACATCTTCATCATCTGGACCCACGGAAAAGAAACCCTTGAGGAATTCCACCACAATTTCAACAATTTCCATCCCACCATCAACCTCAGCCTAGACTAGTCCACACAAGCGGTCCATTTCCTAGACACTACTGTGCTAATAAGCGATGGTCACATAAACACCACCCTATACCAGAAACCTACTGACCGCTATACTTACCTACATGCCTCCAGCTTCCATCCAGAACACACCACATGATCCATTGTCTACAGCCAAGCTCTAAGATACAACCGCATTTGCTCCAATCCCTCAGACAGAGACAAACACCTACAAGATCTCTATCAAGCATTCTTAAAACTACAATACCCACCTGCTGAAGTGAAAAAACAGATTGACAGAGCCAGAAGAGTACCCAGAAGTCACCTACTACAGGATAGGCCCAACAAAGAAAATAACAGAACGCTACTAGCTGTCACCTTCAGCCCCCAACTAAAACCTCTCCAGCGCATCATCAAAGATCTACAACCTATCCTGAAAGATGATCCCTCACTCTCACAGATCTTGGGAGACAGACCAGTCCTCGCTTACAGACAGCCCCCCAACCTGAAGCAAATACTCACCAGCAACCACACACCATACAACAAAAACACTATCCCAGGAACCTATCCTTGCAACAAAGCCCGATGCCAACTCTGTCCACATATCTATTCAAGTGACACCATCATAGGACCTAATCACATCAGCCACACCATCGGGCTCGTTCACCTGCACATCTACCAATGTGATATATGCCATCATGTCCCAGCAATGCCCGTCTGCCGTGTATGTTGGCCAAACTGGACAGTCTCTACGCAAAAGAATAAATGGACACAAATCTGACATCAGGAATCATCACATTCAAAAGCCAGTAGGTGAACACTTCAACCTCTCTAATCACTCAATGACAGACTTAAAGGTGGCAATTTTGCAACAGAAAAACTTCAAAAACAGACTCCAACGAGAAGCTGCCGAACTTGAATTAATATGCAAACTAGATACCATTACCTTAGGTCTGAACATAGACTGTGAATGGCTCAGTCATTACATTTAATTGAATGTATTCCCCCCCACCCCGCTTAAATACCCTTAACACCTTTGTGTCAACTGTCTGTAATGGGCCATGTTGATTATCACTTCAAAAGTTTCTTTCCTACTGATAACAGTTCCTTTCAAGTAATTAGCTTTTTACAGATGGTATGGTTACTTCCACCTTTTTATGTTTCTCTGAATGTATAAATATCGTCCCACTGTATGTTCCATTCTATGCATCCGACGAAGCTGACTGTAGTCCACGAAAGCTTATGCTGAAATAAATTTGTTAGTCTCTAAGGTGCCACAAGTATTCCTTTCTTCTTTTCTTTTTGCTGACACAGACTAACACGGCTACTACACTAAAACAAGAAGTGTCAGATTTTCTGCTGGGGGTAGGGGAACCCAGACTCCCTGCTTGATACCCTCTTAATCTCTTGGTCAGGAATCCTGATGTACATTTACCCACCCATCCTATTGATTCCCAGAGTGCTCTGCGAGATCAGAGGACTCACCCAAGCTAATATCAATAGCTCTGTGTGTGACCAAGGCAGGTTTGGTTCCCAGATATTCTGTTGACCTGCTAGCCAAGGACCTTCTCTTTGCTTCTGGACCTGCTATCACAGAATGAAGGGAAGGGAAGATTATGCATCCAGATCTGTAGTCCCTTCATCTCACATCTTGGCCACTGGATGCATATCAAAGGTAGAGCAATCATGCGCCTTGTCTGTCTGGAATATAGTAGTTAACAGTAGGAAAGAGCCTTTAAGACAAACTTACCTGGTGAAATGGATGAGGCTTTCTTGCTGGTGTCTCCCAAAATCCTTGTCTCTGCAAGAAGCTTCTGCGTCCGAGATCTTAGAGTCAGACTATGTGCTTGACTTGAAACAGCATAGCCTGTCATTTAGCTCCATCAAGTTCATCTTGTGGCTATTTCTTTCTGCTCATCCTCCAGTGTATGGACACACAATTTTTTCTCATCTAGCTGTGATCAGATTTTTGAAAAGTCTTGCTAAGGTGTTCTCAACTGTTAAAGAACCAATCCCACCATAGGACTGTAACCTGGTTTTCTTGGCACTGAGAAACCTACTCTTCGAACTGACGAGGATGTGTTCACCATTACACTTATCAATGAAAACATCATTCCTGGTCACTTTTGCCTCTCTGAATGTCAGAGAAACCAAAGCTTTAATGGCTGGCCCTCCTTCTATACCATCTTTTATCCAGACAAGGTGTCTCTGAGGACGCCTTCTAAGTTCTTGCCAGAGACAATCACAAGAGTTTCATCTGAACCAGCAAATTAACCTACCTATATTTTTTTCCCCCTAAGCTTCACGCTACCAACGTAGAGGCTACACTGCACTCTGTAAACATCAGGCATGCCCTGACATTTTATCTGCAAGGAACAAACCCTTTTAGATCTTTGCTGGGATTTCTTTGTCTCCATCACAAAGAGGTTGAAAGTCAAAACCATCTCATCTCAGAAACTATGGAGGTGGACTTTTGATAGTGTAAGAACTTATGAGGTGGGCAAAGTAAACCTTCCTACCACACTGAGTTCTCTCTCTCAGCAGCATCATTGAAGAATATGTATATTTTGGATATTGCATATAAAGCAGCCACTTGGAGTTCTGGTCACACGTTTATGACACATTAAGTTGTTACCGAAGCCTTACAATCAGATACTGCATTTGGCAAACCTGTTTTACAATCTTTGTTCTCTTAAGATCTGACCTCTCACCTCCATTGCAGTGATCCATGGCTTAGGAGTCAGTACTATTGGAAAGTGCACATGGACAACGCAGCTCAAAAAACTCCAGTTACTGTACTTGTAAGTAATTTTCCTATGTAGAATGAGTGGTAGATGGCTATATCAAAAAGCCCCAGAGTTTCTGGCTAGGACTCTGAGCTGGGACCAGAACAGCTGGAGCATATTATCCTCCAACGAAATCAGCCTGGAGCATACATCAAAGAGGAAGAGGAGATCTGGGTGTAGATGCAAAGCCAAATAGATACACCGAAGACTTGTCTAGAGGAACAGTTAGTGTGCTGCAAGCTGGGATGTAAATTTACCTCTTGCTAGCCTGCTCGCTAGCTGTCAGTATGGACCCTGCTGCTGCACGCTAAAATTTCCCTAGTGTGCTTTGATTCGCCTTCTCTTTTTTCAGGGACTTCCTGTAAACCTTCCACTTCTCCTCCCCGTGACAGAGGTGTGTGTCTCCCATGTCTCCTTCCTCTATACCAGGCTCTTCTATTCCAGGTGCACTGTTTGCATCCCATGGCAGGGGCTCTGTATGCCTCCCTATTTCTTCCTTCCCAATATCATGATCCAATATTCACCCTCCCCATGCCAAGGACTCTGTGTGTGCTCTTTTCCCTCCTGCCGTTCTTATTCCTTTTTTTCTGTCTGGGATAGAACTCATTTAGGGTGTCAATGTTTTAAACTCTATTGGGAGGATCAGCAGATCTGAGATGCAGGATATTGTTATGCTGGAAGGTGTTAATGGTTACCATCACCTGGTGCTTTGATCTATAAACATTTACAGAGGCAGTTGAAGCTGCTGGGTGTGCTAACCAGATGCAGGGGACTCTGTGTATTCTCTGTTTCCCCACTCTGGTTTTGGAAAGTTTCCTGAAAAATTGGAATAGATTGGAAAATTATCATGTTATATCCAACAGACAGAAATGCCGCCAAGTTGAGTGTAGATCCCAAATTCACTGGGCCAACCAGTCCACAGCTGCAACCCTCTAAATTTGTACTATTAGGTCTTCACTGCCAAAGGTCATGTGGAGCTGTGGAGAAATCTTCCAGATTAGTTGATCTTTTTTTTCCTTGAGAGAGAAACAGATTACTTAAGAGGCTCGTCCAAGAGCTTATCATCTGGGGCTATGTTGGATCAATGTATTTTCCCAAAAAGCCTATTCCTTAACTGTAAAGGCTGGGAGAACATGTGTTCCCCTACTTGTACAATTGACAGATCAAGTAATACAAATAAATACTAGTACTAGTAAGGACAGTACATTGTAGAGTGTTAAAACATCAATCTTTTTGGTGTTCCTAGGGTTCATGATAAGTGACTCAGTCTGACTTTTATCTCTAACAGATTTGACTCCTCCAATATGTAAAATGGTTATGGCTGTAAGAAATTGTATTCTGATTATATGGTCCCAGCTCTGAACCATTAGAAGTTGTTGCATGGTTGTGTCATCATCAAAAAATGGCCAATCAGCCTATGAGAATGTATCTTTGAACTACTGGTGTTTACATCATGTTTTGATAACACTTAACCCTTCTCTTAAACTCATCTAAATTTAAATAGCCTCTTAGAATTTGTATGGCAGCTTCCAAGTTCTCTGTGTGTGTATATACATCTTACTTCTGTGTGTTCCATTCTATGCATCCGATGAAGTGGGCTATAGCCTATGAAAGCTTATGCTGAAATAAATTTGTTAGTCTCTAAGGTGCCACAAGTACTCCTGTTCTTTTTACGGATACAGACTAACATGGCTGCTACTCTAACATGGGTATGCTACTCATACCCCACTCGGGTAGGTGGGGCTCGTCAGCCTTGGAAGGCAGCCCACCTAGGAGAAGGAAAACTCTGATTTAAAACCTCCACTGCCTTGTGGCAATACCCACTCATGGGAAAGGCTAAGGGAGTCAACCCTGAAACCAAATCCGGTGTCGGAGTCCCGATGGCGGTCTGACATTGTCCTCAACGTCATTCCGGCAACTCCTGTGACGCCACTGGTGCCAAGTTGTATCGACATTGTCTTTCCCTTGGATCCATCAGTTGCGTGGAGAGGGGGGTTCTGCTGCATGGGCAACAGCTGTTCCTCCATATCACCCTGCCCTGGCTTGCGCCCTGGAGAGGACACTCCAGCTTCGCTTCACAGCGTCGACACAACATGGGAAGCAACAGTTTACCGGTTATAAGCCCCCTGCTCGATTGGCGTAGAGCTGGCGCCAACCCACAGCTGACACCACCTTCAAATGCAGGAAATGCAGTCGAGACTGCCACTCTCGTGTGGGGCTTCACAACCACAACAGATGCTGTACAACCATCAACTAAACATTCCCCATGGGCGCATATCCATCGTCTCTCGAGACTAACGGACGCCAACAACAACAACTCTGAAACCTGTTTATTTTAGGAACTGGTAAAATTGGCCTATGCTTAAATGTTGGAAAGTGCATGCTCAATATAATCAAGCTTTATTTATAGAAGCGACAAAGGGTCCTGTGGCACCTTATAGACTAACAGAGGTATTGAAGCATAAGCTTTTGTGGGTGAATACCCACTTCTTCGGATGCAAGCAGTGAAAATGTCCAGGGGCAGGGACATTTTCACTGCTTGCATCCGAAGAAGTGGGTATTCACCCACGAAAGCTTATGCTTCAATACCTCTGTTAGTCTATAAGGTGCCACAGGACCCTTTGTCGCTTCTACAGATCCAGACTAACACTGCTACCCCTCTGATGCTTTATTTATAGAAAGCTTCCATGGGAGATAAATTAATTCAATTTTTATCATACAGTTTTTATTCTATCCTCTTCTAGCTTAGTTTAGGTTTGTAGATAACAATACACAGAAACATAGCTTCCTGGCCAGTAAGATTTTTTTTTTTTTTTTTTAGGGCTGTCAATTAATCGCAGTTAACTCACGTGATTAACTACAAAAAAATGAATTGCGATTAATCGTACTGTTAAACAATAGAATACCAATTGAAATATTTTTGGATGTGTCACGGAGTGTGGGGGAGTCAGTGCCTGCACCCCTCTTCCCCGGATTCACTGGGAGTCTCAGCCAGCCAGTAGAACAGAAGGTTTATTAGAGATGCCAGGAACACAGTCCAAACAGAGCTTGTCAGTACAACCAGGACCCCTCAGTCGGGCCCTTCCGGAGGGCAGGGAGCTTAGACCCCAGCCCGGGGCTCCCTGCATTTCACCCCACAGCTCCAAACGGGGCAGGGAGGCCAGACCCTGTCTGCCCCTCTCCCCTCCTCTCCGGCCAGCTCCAAACTGAAACTCTCCAGCCCCTCCTTTCCCTTTGTCTCCTTCCCGGGCCAGGAGGTCACCTGATCCCTTTGTTCCAACACCTTTAGCTCTCACCTTTGCAGGGGAGGGGCCGGGGCCATCAGTTGCTAAGAGACAGTGTGTCAGCCATTCTCTGTGTCCAGGCCCCTCTGTAACAATCATGCACCCTTGTCCCCCCACCTAGATACTCAAGCACTACATAGGGAAACCGAGGCACCCACACAGTACTCAGGGAAAACATTAACAACAGTCCTAGTTCGTCACAGGATGTTCTTCTACATTTTCAAATATATTGATTTCTATTACAACACAGAATACAGAGTATAAGTGCTCACTTTATATTATTTTTATTACAAATGTTTGCACTGTAAAAATGATAAAAGAAATAGTATTTTTCAATTCACGTCATACAAGTACTGTAGTGCAATCTCTTTATCGTGAAAGTGCAACTTACAGATGTAGATTTTTTTATTGTTACATAACTGCACTCAAAAACAAAACAATGTAAAACTTTAGAGCCTACAAGTCCACTCAGTCCTACTTCTTGTTTAGCCAATCGCTAAGACAAACAAGTTTATTTACATTGACAGGAGATACTGCTGCCTGCTTCTTATTTACAATGTCACCTGAAAGTGAGAACAGGCATTCGCATGGCACTTTTCTAGCCAGCATTGCAAGGTATTTACAGGCCAGATATGCTAAACATTCGTATGCCCCTTTATGCTTCAGCCACCATTCCAGAGGACATGCTTCCATGTTGATTATGCTCATTAAAAAAATAATGCATTAATTAAATTTGTGACCTGAACTCCTTGGGGGAGAATTGTATGCCTCCTGCTCTGTTTTACCTGCATTCTGCCATATATTTCATGTTATAGCCGTCTCAGATGATGACCCAGCACATACTCGTTTTAAGAACACTTTCACAGCAGATTTGATAAAACGCAAAGAAGGTACCAATGTCAGAATAGCTAAAAATAGCTACAGCACTCAATCCAATGTTTAAGGATCTGAAGTGCCTTCCAAAATCTGAGAGGGGTGAGGTGTGGAGCATGCTTTCAGAAAGTAAGGTAGTTCTCATCCTCTCATTTTTAAAGTAAAAACAGGATGGCCAGATGCTCGCCGGAACAGGCTCCCCCACCTTGCAGATCTCACCCGAACCGCCCTCCTCATGCCGCCCGCATCTGGGGCTGAGCCCCATGCTGCCTGCATCTGGGGCTGAGCCCTCCCCCCATGTCTCCCAGGACTGGGACTGACCACCATCCCAAGCTCAGGGGCAGAGCCTCACCCGAGCCTCATGCCTCCTGGGGCTGGGGCTGACCCCTTCCCCCAGAGCCCCGTACCACCCGGGGCTTGGGATGACCCCCATCCTGAGCTCAGGAGTTGATCTCCACCCCCGAGCCTCATGCGTCCCGCAGCTGGGGCTGACCCCTCCCCCCCCCGAGCCCTGTGCTCTCTGGGGCTGACCCCGAGCCCCATGCCGCCTGCAGCTGGTGCTGACTCCACCCTCCAGCTCCGCACTGCCCACTGCTGGGGCTCAATTCCCCCCCCCCCCCCCAAGTCCTGTGCTGTCCCCAGCTGAGGCTGATTCCACCCCCTGCCCCTCCATCCCCACCTCTGCGCTGCCCAGGGGTCAGCTCTGAAGCCAGCACTGCTCACCAGCAGCAAATTTCTCCACTTTCCTGCTGGCGGGCATTGCTGCCTTCAGTTGATTCCCAGGCAGCAGCCACCTTTCTCTACTCTGCTCTTTCAGAGCTGAAAAAGGGGACTGTCCTGGCCAAAGGGGAAGTATTGGCACCCTAGCCAGCCTGGGCCCTATTGTTCCCGGCCGACCTCTCGCTCCCAGGACCACTCCCCCTGCATTGTGCTCACTCTGGGGGTAGCCCATAGAGGACATGGCCTGGCGAGCTCAGCCTGCCTGCACCAGCCTCTCCTCCCCTGCAGTATGATGAGTCCCTGAGGTAAAATCCATCCTCCCTTGCAAACAAGTGCTCACTCAGCTGAAAGGAGCCCACCTAGCTCAGTAAAAGAAGGTGAGCCACCCTTCCAGAAGCAGCAGCAAGACACCTTTGTCACCCTCCTCCTGCACAAGTCATTGCTTACTCCTCCCTACTCCCCGGTCCTCCCGCAACACTGAATGCTTGTTTGTCTGAGTGATTGGCTGAACAAGAAATAGGACTTGTAGGCTCTAAAATTTTACATTGTTTTATTGTTAATTGCAGTTACTCTTTACACACATAATTCTACATTTGTAAGTTCAACTTTCATGATAAAGAGATTGCGCTACAATACTCCTGAGGTTAACTGAAGTTTCTTTTTTGCAGTACAAATGTTTGTGATAAATAAATATAAAGTGAGCACTGTACACTTTGTATTCTGTGTTGTAATTGAAATCAATATATTTGAAAATGTAGAAAACATCCAAAATATTTAAATAAATGGTATTCTATTATTGTTTAACAGTGCGATTAAGTGCTCTTACTCGTGGTAATTTTTTTTAATCGTGATTAATTTTTTTAATCGCTTGACAGCCCAAATTTTTTTTGTTTTGTCCTCTAGGTGGATTTTTGTGATTAATAAGTAATCACGTTAGTCTGTTTAATTTGGAAGTAACTCTTGGTTGTAAGTAAATCCAAATTCAGTTTTGTTTTTTGCATATTTATGAGCAGGCAATTGACTGTGTCAAGCAGAATTCATAATCTAAATTCTTTAGAACAGCAGTTCTCAACCTGGGGGAAGGGGTACATCAAAGTTTCTAGGAGATGTTTGTGGCAAGCCTTCTCACTCAAATGAGAGGCTGAGCTAAATTTGAGTGAGTGGCATTGGTGCTTGGGGTCACAACACTACCTATCACTTTTTGATGCTGAAATTGAGAAATACTGCCCTGAAAACTTTTTTGATATTAAGGTGTATGCTTTTAAATCCTAGCCTGTGCACAGTTAGACAGCAGGATCAAAGGGCTAATTTATTTAAAGTAGGATCCCCTGTATTGGAATCAATGTATTAATGGCCCCAGTTCCATCTAGATTACAGGGGAAAGTCACGTTTTGTAAGGGGGAGAGAGAGACTCTAAGGTGTTTTTTGTTGTGTGTGGGGGTTTTTTTTGTTTTTGTTTTTGTTTTTTTTAAAAGGTTGGAGAGCATGATTCTAAAAAGGGTTGAGAACTCCTGCTTTAGAAGGATTCCTTCTGTGTTTTTTGGGAACGTCTTGTTGCTGAATTCTATTTCAAACTGGAAATTGTGTGGTGGCTTCAAGTGTATGTTGTGCTTTCTTGTTTATTTTTTTAAATTAGAGTTGTTGTTTTGATACTAAATTCAATGTATTTAACGTTGTCCTCAAACTGTGAAAGTGCTACAGACTCTTGTAGTGACAACATAACTGTAATGCAGAAGTTGCCAAAAAGGGAAGCTGAAGGTTTTGGCAGCTGAATAGGAGACAGTTGGAGCTTTTTGCACCTGGGAATCTGTGGGTTGTGATCTGGGTTTTTGGCACCCATGAGCTTGAGGAAAACACAAGATTGCATTAACTATGTTTTGTTCTCATTTGGGAGGTTTTCTTCACAACCATTAGGGCTTATAATTCAGGGTTAAAATATAAGACTAAAATCAGGACCACTACAATGATGATATAATAAAGACGTATATCCTACCTTTTGGAATGACTAATGCAGTTCTGGTTACAAAAGGTGGATGGAAATCTTGAGTCCTTATGCAAAGAGGTTATGCACATTGCATTTTTGTACAAATACATGTATTCCCAAGTTAAATTTATTCTGCAGTCTAAATAGTATGTTAGAGGAAAGTTGTTGTTCATTGCATAAGTCATATGTTGGATTGCATTTGGCTTATTCACTTACAAGATTTATCAGGTCTTATTATAGTTCAAGATAATTTTAATACTGAACAGTGTTATTACTAGGGCCCTACCAAATTCACAGTCCATTTTGGTCATTTTCACGGTCATAGGATTTTAAAAATTGTTAATTTCATGTCTTCAACTTTTGAAATCTGAAATTTCATGGTGTAATTGTAGGGGTCCTGACCCAAAAAGGAGTTGTGGGGTGGTCGCAAGGTTATTGTAGCGGGGGGTGGTGGTGGTGGTTTGAAGTATTGTTACCCTTACTTCTGCGCTGCTGCTGGTGGGGCACTACTTTCAGAGCTGGGTGCCCGACCAACAGCCACCATCCTCCGGCCACCCAGCTTTGAAGGCAGCGCAGAAGTAAGAGTGGCAATACTGTGAAAACCCCCCCCCCCCCCTTAAAATAACCTTGTGGAACCCCCCCAACTCCCTTTTGGGTCAGGACCCCCAGTTTGAGAAACTCTGGTCTCTCCTGTGAAACCTGTATAGTATAGGGTAAAAGCACACAAAAGACCAGATTTCTCAGTCTGCGAGGTGTTTTTCATGGCCATGAATTTGTCAGGGCCCTAGTTATTACTTTATCATTACATCTGTTTGAAAAGAGACCTCTTTCCCATAGAATTAGTCCTATCAAAACAGTGTTGAGATATTCTACACATGTGGAGAAACTTCTATTGCTGATGGCCATAAAATAGACAATTTAATACTCCTGATCTGTCAAATACAATGGCAGCACCAAATGTATCTGCAGCAATATAAAGCTGACCCATGTATGGCTCTATGGCTGTACATATTGGTGGTGATGCATTTTATGCAAATTAATGATGCTGCATTAAATACAGTCAGGATCCATAGTGTGAACAGAGTTCAGCACTCAGAAGGGTTCATTATCATTAAGACTAAGATTTTTGTCATGGTTATTTTTAGTAAAAGTCACGGACAGGTCATGGGCAATAAACAAAAATTCACAGAGCCGTGACCTGTCTGTGACTTTTGTTGCTGCAGCTCCATGGTTTCCCCTGCCCACCTAATGACTGGGAGCTGTGGGGTTCCCCCTCTGCTCATGTCAGCTGGAAGCTTCAGGGGGGCTGCCCTCCGCCCACTGCGGCTGGGAGCTGCAGGATGATCATATTTCCCAACGAGAAAATGGGACATCCTCAGCCGCTTGCCTGAGGCGTCCCCCTCCCTGCATGAGGTTGTCGCCCATCGCTAGAACCCTGAGGAGGGCCCCCTCAGGAGGCCGTTGCCCATTGCTGGAACCTTGCAGGGGGCGCATTGTCCTTTATCACGGCTATCACCTATCCCTGGAAACCTGCCAGGGCCCTGCTGGCTGCCAGCTCCAGAGTCCCCCAGCCCCTGGGGCTGAAGAAGAGAATGTCACGGAGGTTTCTGGAAGTCACGGATTCCTTGACTTCCATGACCTCCGTGACATAAATATAGCCTTAATTATCATATATGTGATGATAAACTGTAATTGAAATATGGGTATTCAATGAGGATTGGTAGCAGTATTGATATAAAATTGTAAAACTGCTTGCTTCATAACACCTTAATTTCACAATTTAGTAATTTTAGGCTGACTTGCTTGGTGTCTGTCCAGTAGTTATTTTTATTTGCGAGTTTGAGCAAAATTCTTGCTGCCATTTTTGGGTTATTGGGACAGTGAATGGAATACTTTCCCCATTGTAAAGAAATTTGAACTACGCCTTCTTTGAAGAGGCGAACAGCTAAACTGAAGCCCCAAACTGGGCCTGGACATGTTGCGTAATAAGGATCATTTACTTTGCTTCGTGTGTTGGAGGGGGAAGAATAAGGATTTAAGTTAACAAAAAATCACTGAGAATGCTCAGTGGGCATCTAATTTGAGAAGAATTTAATGGAACTCTGCCCCTTTTATGACATTATTACAAGTTCTCTCTACCCAGCCCTGACCTGTTTAATCCTTGTCTACATTATGGAGCTCTTTTTTTTTTTTTTTTTTTTTTTTTTTTTAAAGTCCATTGTTTGTAACACTGGTTAGCAACATTGGAGCCTTGGTACAAATGACGCTCTGGCATCCATTTTCAGCATAGCTTCAGTATGACCTTTTCTAATGGGGGTTAGGAAACTTAGGGTACGTCCATACTTACCGGCTGGTTCGGTGGCACGCAGTCTATCTTCTGGGATCGATTTATTGCGTCTTGTCTAGACGCGATAAGTCGATCCCGGAAGTGCTCGCCGTTGACGCCGGTAATCCTGCTCCACGAGAGGAGTAGGCGGAGTCGATGGGGGAGCCTGCCTGCCGCGTGTGGACCCGCGGTGAGTACCTTGAAGTTCGAACTAAGATACTTCGACTTCAGCTACGTTATTAACGTAGCTGAAGTTGCGTATCTTAGTTCGAACTGGGGGCTTAGTGTGGACCAAGCCTTACTGGCATTACTCTATGGGTGTAATAATACCAGATTAAATCACAGTGTGGAGATACTCCTTCTGAATAAAAGTAGCCTTCATTTGTTTTATCTTAATTTGCTTGAATTAAACTAAACCAAATTAAGACTACTTTTATTCTGAGTGAGAGCATCCACACAGGGACTTAATCCTGTTTGAATTCATACTTTTTGTTAATCCAGACTAATTTTCCTGTGTAGGCGAAGCCTTGGACTTGTTTAGAGTAGGTTTAACCGACACAGTGCTGAAAGCAAAAGCTCCATGCTAGGGTCTTAAGATTGCTTGTACAAGTACAGTTGAAACCACATTAGCAGTGTTGGAAAATTTTTGTAAAAGGTTCCTAATGTAGACAAGGCTACTGGGGCTGTTGAAAAGACCAGTTGAATCGGGGAGATTGTAACAAACTTTTTAAAACACACACGCAATTACCTACCAAGAAAACCAGTCTCACAAATTGGGAAAGGATGAAATTATGGGTGTGGGTGGAAAAAACTTCCCATTGTATGATTTGAGGGTGTATGTCTCCACAATTTTTGCGGAGTTGTGCAAATTCTTACTCCTGGGAGCATTCTGTGCCAAAAAATAAAAAATTCTACGCACAATATTTTAAAAGTTTGCAAGTTTTATTTGTCAGTAAATAAATGCAGAGGCTCCAGCATGGCAATGGGGAGCACATGCCACTGACTGTATGAAGGTGGGAGATCACCCTGTAACCTCCCCACCCATGGGACACAGACTCAGTGATGAGGCTGCACTCGACCCCAACACAGTACAAGGCCTGGGCCTGCCCCAGAAACACCCTGGGGCCCTGCCCCTCTGCACTAGGCGCACCAGGTGTGGGGCAGGCAGGCTCCAAGTGTGGAAGGGCTCAGTGTGGGGGGATCCAGGGGTGGGGTGGGAGGATTCTGTGTGGGACAATCTGGGTGCAGGCAGCTCAGTGTGTGGGGAGGTGTCTAGGTGTGGGGGGATCTGGGTGCACAGAGACTTGGGGGTGGGGGTCCAGATGCAGGGGCAATGGGACTCAGCAGGGGCTTCCAGGTGAAAGTGGTTGGGGCTCAGCAGAGGGATCTGGTTGTGGGGGTCTCTGCAGGGGGGTCTGGGTGCTGGGGGAGTGGGGCTTGGTGGGATGGGGGTCAGTGGTATGAGGGTCTGAGTGTGAGGGTGCGGGGGGGGCTTGTCAGGGTGGGGGTTTGGGTGGGAGGTGGTCTGGGTGCAGGGGTGGGGATCCAGAGGCAGGGGGCCTGGGTACAGGGGTGGGGATCTAGAGGCAGGGGGCCTGGGTACAGGGGGGCTCCAGATGCAGGGGTTGAGGTTCATTGGGGTGGGGTTCAGATATGGAGGGCTAGGGGGGTTCTGGGTGTACAGAGTGAGGCTTGAGTGAGGCTTGGTGGGCGTATCGGGATATGGGAGGTCCGGATGCATGGGGGTTGGTCGGATGGGTGAGCAGCTCCCCTGCACAATGACCCCTCCCCCTGCAACCAAGGAGTGATGGGGGCAGGAAGAAAGGGAGGATACTGAGCTTCCTGCAGCTGGGGGAGGTTTCGGGGGGTGGGTCTGACATAGCCCCAGCCACTCTTTGCAGGGGAAGAGGAAGTCCTGTCCTCTCCTGCCTCCAGGCAAGCCGGGACTAGCAGCTGATTCTGGCTCAGGGTAGAAGCCACTGGCTGGGGTTTCCCCAGCCCTGCAGTGATTTACCTCTCCACCGGCTGCTCCAGGTGCCTGAAACAACGTACCTGCACAACTAGGGAGTGGTGCATGACTGCTCTTGCAGCTTCCCTTTGCTTCCCTGTCAGAAAATCATTTTTTCTGCAGGGAAGCAAAGAAATCCCTGGGGGACATGAATTCTGCCCACTCGCAGTGGTGCAGAATTCCCCCCAGGAGTAAAATTCTAAGCTGTAAGGAACAGGGAAGTGGTTTAAAAAATTCCATCTTTTTTTCTGTAACCTTTGAAAAAATTCTGTTGCCAAACCATAGTAGCAGCAAATTTGGGAACTGGCCCTCACTTGCCTATTCAACCGAATGAGGAGTTCACTTCAAAGCCTAATTGGGAACATTACCATTGTTCTATTAAGAATAAACAAAAAATCAAAACCTCAAACAAAACTAAGAAGTTTAAATGTGCACAACAAAAAATTTTAAAACAATCCTAAAAATATACAAGAGTGGCAAGTTTAGACTAGGAAATAGGTTGTGTTTAAAAAATGTAAACATAATTTTGCACCTCAGGTAGACAGGGCTTGTCTACAAAGGAAAGTAATACTGGTATAAGCTAAGGTGTGAATTTAAACCACAGAACTATATTGGTGTAACTCCACATGTTGACACAGTTATTCTAATATAAGAGGGCCCTCTTTGTTTTAGCTTATGGCTGATCTTTGGAAGGGTTTAAAACTAAACAAAAAAAATTTGATTCTTATTCTGGAATAAGTGTGTCCACTGGGGGAGTTAAACTGGTATAACTATACTATAACTGTGTAGACAAGCCCATAATTTATCAACTTTAAAAACATATTAGCTCATCATGGTTGATCAGATAGGGAACCACTGATTTCACTGGGAATTGGACTGGGCTCCAAGATACCACATTTATATCACTGTATAAAAATCTAAGATAGATAAGATTGCCAAAAGTCAATACATTCATAAATTAAACTGGCTGCCTTGTTCATGCTTAGAATTTTTTCATACTTGTATTTTTCTGGCTAAATGTGCAGTTTAGTTGGTACTGTTAAATTATAATTTTATATACACAAACACACCATCAGGCGTAATATACATGATGTCCAACAGTGTAGGAACCGTAACTTCTTAATTTTAATTTTAACTTCTTTAATTTCCCCAATTTTTGTGTGTGACTTTTAATTGTACAACTTTAAAGTTACATTTTAAATGCAATTTGTTTGCATTTAATGGTGATTTATAGCCATTTCAAACTCCCAGTGTATTCTGATTGCTACAGAATATAACTTTTGTTTTTGGCTCTTTGCTCCTTTAAAATGGTTTCTGTCCATTAAATATCATTTTAGAGCTAGACTCGGGTTAGTTCCAGGTAGAGTTGGCTGAAACCCATTTGAAAAAATAGGGATTTTTTAGTCAAACTTTTGTTAATTGGAAGTTTTCTAAATTTAGTTTTTCTACATCAGAATGGCCTAGCTCAAGTCTGTTAGATTAGGAATACAACTGATACTTATGGGGCCCTTGCATTAATGAATGACATCTGATGTGCTGCTATTTGTTTCTCTAGCCTCAGGTTAAATGGAATCCACCTCTGGGAGCTGGATGATCTGTACTGACAGAGACTCATCATAGCAGCTCCACCACATCTGGAGATTGCAATGAGTGGGGGAGGGGAGCAGCCAGACATCCTCAGTGTGGGAATCTTGGTCAAAGAAAGATGGAAAGTGGTGAGTATGTCTTGCTTTCATTTCTTCAATTAAAAAAAAAAAAAGATCTTTGAGGTGGTTTTTGCTTAGTACCAAAATGTATATTTTTCTGCCCATACCAAATTCCTCTTAAGTCTGATGCCCTTCCCTTTTATTGGACTTCTTCACTAATGCTTACGCTGCACTATCACAAAGCCCCAGTCTCTAATGGAAAATACACTAAATTACCTGATCTCATTTTAAAATGAAGTTCAGCTTTGCATGGATTTAAGAGGTTTTCCCTGGTTGATTAGGATCTGAAAAAGCTTGTTTAAACCCAACTGCAAAAACCATTTATGACCAAAGGGCCAAACTCTGATCTCAGTTAAGAAGGTTTAAATCCTGAATGAACTCCAGTTACCTCAGTTGTTTTAGTGCAGTTTTAAAACTGTTACTGAGCATAGAATCATAGAATCTCAGGGTTGGAAGGGACCTCAGGAGGTCATCTAGTCCAACCCCCTGCTCAAAGCAGGACCAAACCCAATTAGATCATCCCAGCCAGGGCTTTGTCAAGCCTGGCCTTAAAAACCTCTAAGGAAGGAGATTCCACCACCTCCCTAGGTAACCCGTTCCAGTGCTTCACCACCCTACTAGTGAAAAAGTTTTTCCTAATATCCAACCTAAACCTCCCCCTCTGCAACTTGAGACCATTACTCCTTGTTCTGTCATCTTCTACCACTGAAAACAGTCTAGATCCATCCTCTTTGGAACCCCCTTTTAGGTAGTTGAAAGCAGCTATCAAATCCCCCCTCATTCTTCTCTTCTGCAGGCTAAACAATCCCAGTTCCCTCAGCCTCTCCTCATAAGTCATGTGCTCCAGCCCCCTAATCATTTTTGTTGCCCTCCGTTGGACTCTTTCCAATTTATCCACATCCTTCTTGTAGCGTGGGGCCCAAAACTGGACACAGTACTCCAAATGAGGCCTCACCAGTGCTGAATAGAGGGGAATAATCACGTCCCTCGATCTGCTGGAAATGCCCCTACTTATGCAGCCCAAAATGCCGTTAGCCTTCTTGGCAACAAGGGCACACTGTTGACTCATATTCAGCTTTTCGTCCACCGTAACCCCTAGGTCCTTTTCTGCAGAACTGCTGCCCAGCCATTCGGTCCCTAGTCTGTAGCAGTGCATGGGATTCTTGCGTCCTAAGTGCAGGACTCTGCACTTGTCCTTGTTGAACCTCATCAGATTTCTTTTGGCCCAGTCCTCTAATTTGTCTAGGTCCCTCTGTATCCTGTCCCTACCCTCCAGCGTATCAACCACTCCTCCCAGTTTAGTGTCATCTGCAAACTTGCTAAGGGTGCAGTCCACACCATCCTCCAGATCGTTGATGAAGATATTGAACAAAACCGGCCCCAGCACTGACCCTTGGGGCACTCCACTTGATACCGGCTGCCAACTAGACATGGAGCCATTGATCACTACCCGTTGGTAATAAATGGTAATAAACCGTTGGTAGAAGATGGTAATAAATTCATAGTTACTTTCAAATCCATCATAGAAAAATATTTCCAACAATCTGTGTCCAGTCCACACTGACTAGGAAAAGTACCTTAAATCTCAGGCTGATTCTGGTTTTATAACCAAGTTCCGTCTAACATGGATTGTTAACACAGTATATATAAATAGGGCCTAAGACACAACCTTTGGAAAACAAATACATTTAATGTTGTAAAGAAGCATTGTTAAGAAAGAGAGCAATTTAATGTATAGGATGTATCTAGCAGTAGTTTTAAATCAGATCATATGCTATAAAAAGAGTGTGTCCTGCCTCAATATCCCCCTTGGTGAGGCAACAATGAGGTCACCTCGACTGTCTGGTCAAAGAGAAGCCAAACACTGTACTTTACAGCAGTATATCTCCCTTTAATAAAGCCTTCTGAAAGGAGCACTTGTATGGTGGTTTTATAGGCTCTTTTTTCAAAGCTCAGACAAAACTTAATAGTCCCAAAACAAAAGTATCTGGGTTCTAGCAGCAGCTCCTTCTGCTGTAAGGCATCAGACTTCTTTACTCCCTAGAGCAGTGGTTTTCAAACTTTTTTTCTGGGAACCCAGTTGAAGAAAATTGTTGATGCCCACGACCCAACAGAGCTGGGGATGAGGGGTTTGGGGTGTGGGAGGGGCTCAGGGCTGGGGCAGAGGGTTGGGGTGCAGGGGTGAGGGCTGCGGGATGGGGCCGGGAATGAGAGGTTCAGGGTGTGGGAGGGTGCTCTGGGCTGGGGCAGGGGTTTGGAGTGTGGGAGAGTATAATCTTTAAAGATTGTAACTATGACAGCAATGTGTTTAGGTCTAGTGAGTGTGTCAGGTCTGAAAAGTTACAGTACAGTGGGCCCTCTGCCAGTCGACATTGAGGGGCTCTTAGGGTCTCACCATCTTGTGCTTTATCTGTTTTAAGACATTGATCCATAAGCATTCAAGATCATTTTCTTCTGAGTTATCAGTGACCCTGAAACAATGCCATTTTTGATACAGTGTGCTACTCGCTCTTTCCTAAATAGGTTATAACCATTGATTTCAATAGTCCAGTTGTGTGACTCATCCCACCAGGTTTCAGTAATATCTACTAGACTGATTTTATTCTCATAAATGAGCAATTCCAAGTCATCTGGTTTGTTACCCAGGCTCTAGCATTGGTGTATGCACTGTTCAGGATTTTCTTCTCTGTGTCCTTTAGTCCCTTGATTAATTTTATTCTCAACATCTTGATTTTTGTGCTGTGTGCTTATATCTTCCTTCTTTTTACCTTGCCTTTTGTTATTAGTTTGATCCTTAGTCTCCATTTTTTTTAAAATTGGACTTGTCTTTTGGTTTCTGAATAACACTTTTTTTTTCTTTTCACCTTTAAAGTATCAGGATTGGTCTTCTCTTTAGTCCTCCCTCTTCCCCCTAAGGCTCTTATGCATACACATGTTTCATGTATGCACATACATGTTATACATATGAGTATACATTGTGTACTCTAACATTTTAAATGAAAAAGAAAGGGGTGTTGAGTTATTAAAGGGACATTGAAATTTTTAAAAGGTTCTAATGTTTCAGAGCACCATTATGCCCTGATTTTTGTGTGTGTGTGTATGTATGTATATATATATATAAATATAAATATATAAATATAAAACTCCTTATATTTAAAAGATTTTTTGTTACTCTGCTGATTATAAGGGGCCTTTCTGCAAGGAAGAACAAGTGAGAAACTAATTCACTAAATACAAAGCACCATCAAATGAATACAATAAAGCAGGAAAACAGAAAATATTTGTTTGCTTTTACGTACCTTGTAATCATAGTAGGTACAACATTTTCAGATGTGGTGGGTTTTGTTTTGTTTTGCTTTATTTCAAGGTGACAGTGTCCCTTTAATAGACCTTCTCCTCATGTTAACTTGTTATTGAAGTTAAATAAGTGTTTAAAATAATTATGAACAGCCTGGCTAAAAATCCTTTCCCTTCCAAATTGCTCAGTTTTCAATATTTCATGCCACTTTTATTCATCTGAAAAATAGTCCAAACATAGTTGTTTTTTTTTAAACGAACCCTTTGCAGGTCATAGTCAAGCCACTGACTTAGCAATACCCTCCTTAGTTACAGAACTGAACTGCTTCTTCTATTCAGTAAGCTATGGCATATTATAAATGTATGCAAACTGGCCAGAGCCCAGGCAACCAGTAACATGTTTTACTCAAAATGATATGCTCTTAGCAACGAAGAACAAAATATTTATTTGATAAAGATTTGTGTGACTTATGACGGTCCCTATCTGGAGATTTTTGATGTACTTTATTCTTTATAGTAAAGGAGACAGTTGGTGTGGACTGCAAAAAAGTGACTTAATATAAACCTGTCTGTTGAAAGGTGCTGTAAAGTGAGACTCCCAGAAAGTCCATGTTTGGCATTCCATGTCCTCCTTTTTTGATACTTGATACAGACAGATGTATTGGGGTGGGGTGGTACAGTACATGAGCTGAAAAATACAAGTAAAATTTATGAATAAATCATATTTCATGTATCATCAGATTCTTCCTTCTTGGTAGGAACTTAGCTTATTTTAAAAAAAATTACTCTGCCCTTCTCCATCAGGTTAATCACATACGGTAGATCTTGTTAGATCCATCTTCAAATCCTAAAGAAAGGCTAATGTGCTGGATGGATTTGTAGCTGTATGATTTCCAGATTCTCAGAATACTTAGATGGCATTCAGGATAATGTAGTCAGTTGACCCCAACAGATAGTACTTCAAAAATGATGGCAGCCCTTTCAGAGCAAAAGTGGTAAAAATGCAATAGGGTATATTTCTTAATGTGACCCCTCCCGCCCCCTGTTCCCTTCTTCACTGCATTCCTACTTTAACAGCTTTGGAACAGTAGGGGTGGAAGGAGATAGTTGTATAAAATCAATTAAATCACTGGCTGAAACGAATCTAACTTACCATACCAAAGAACAGACTGCCCATTGTGAACTCCAAAGCAGGGGCTGAAAGGCTACCCTCTAGTATTGGCTCTGAACATATCACAGGTCAGCTAAATATTCTGTGACACTTCGTTACTTCCTCCTAACACTGGTAAGACAAAATATCAATGATACTATATAAATCCATACACCCAGCCATTGAATACTTCATGCAGTTCTAATTGCCCCATCTCAAAAAAAGGTATATTAAAATTGGAAAAGGTACGGAGAAGGGCAACAAAAATGATTAGGGATCTGGAACAGCTTCCATATGAGGAGAGATTTAAAAGACTGGAACTGTTCAGCTTGGAAAAGAGATGACTGAGGGGGGGCATACGATAGAGGTCAATAAAATCCTGAATGATGTGGAGAAAGTAAATAAGTGTTGTTTATCTCTTTACATAACACAAGAACCGGGCGTCATCCAATGAAATTAATAGGCAGCAGATGTAAAAAAACATAAGGAAATACTTCTTCACACAACGAGTAGTCAACATGTGGTACTCGTTGCCAGGGGATGTTGTGAAGGCCCAAAATATATCTGGGTTCAAAAAAGAAGTAGTTAAATTCCTGGAAGATAGGTCCATCAATGACTAGTAGCCAAGATGATCAGGGATGCAACTCAGTGCTCTGGGTGTCCCTAAACCTCTGCCTGCCAGAGGCTGGGACTGGACGATGGGATGGATCACTTGATAAATTGCTCTGTTCTGTTCACTCCCTCTGAAGCATCTGGCACCATTCACTGTTGGAAGACAGTATACTGGTCTAGATAGATTGGTCTGACCCAGTATGGTCATTAAGTTCTTTGAGATTTTGTATTGTTATAGTGTATTATTGAAATTTTTTAAATATGCCTTATGTTAATATGAATGGAATTAGGGAAGGAAAGTACTGTGAGCAGTAGTAAAAATCCAAATTTAAAGATGATCTTTTCTAAACTGTGATGGTTTTATTTTTAACTATTATGCAAAGGTCATTGCACACAATAGAGAATGCTATGCTGGTTCTGTTGAGAGACCCAAGGAACTTAAGTGTGTGTATACTCAAAGTATATATTCCTGAAGAAGAAAAAGAGGGCATATTTAAAAAAAAAAATTACTATACATTGATATATGAAATTGTGTTTGTTTCGGGGTTTAGGTGCTATTTTAGTATATGACGAATGAATATATTGGGTATACTGTGGAGTCCTTTCTTTGGCCAGCTCTACAATAGGAAATTTTATTATGTTACTAAAACATTTTAACTAACATGATGGTAAACACTATGTAAAACCTAGCGTAGATGGGGGGCCAAGATGGTTTAGCTGATATTGATTAACCTTAGGATCCTCTTATGGTACTACAATGAGCTAACACATTTTTAAACATGACTCATCTTGCCCACACTAAGGGTGAAATCATGTTTAATATCATGTTAGTAATATTATATAGTTTCCTACTAGGAGAACAATGCATAGAAATATTAATATATTGTGTTTCCTTTGTCTTTTTTGTCTCCTCTATATGTTTCTTTTTAATGCAGTTGAGGAAGATAGGAGGTGGGGGTTTTGGAGAAATTTATGATGCTCTGGACTTGCTCACCCGGGAAAATGTTGCGCTAAAGGTAGAGTCAGCTCAGCAACCAAAGCAAGTCCTGAAAATGGAAGTGGCTGTGTTGAAGAAACTGCAAGGTAAGGTGGTTTCCTTGGTATACCAAAAAGCTAGTATATGGTAGGTGGCTAAGAGCCACAACTGCATTTCCAATCACTAGGGTCCATATTCTGCCATCTTTTCCTTATTCTGTAAGTAGTACCATTGAACTCAATGGCGCACTAATCAAGGTAAGGGTGAATCTGGCCCTTTGTGTATATTGATTTTCAGCAATGGTGAGCAGAAACTTCTATTTCTTGGGGCAGGAAAATCATTCACTTCCAGTATGTGGAAGCTTATGATGGAGCTGCCCTTATGATCTGAATAGAATAAGAGAAAATTAGCAGAAAGGTTCAATTGTTTTAGAAATCGGAAGTTCTTAATCTCCAATTTTAGCTTCTTTCTGGATCCTGTCTTTGTTGTTAGAGACTCTGCCCTAGGGTTGTGTGTGTGTGTGGTTTTTTTAAAAACTTTTGCTTAAGTCTGCCTCTTTGGTTGAGGGCTGCAGCTGACATCCTGCACAGGAATACTTTTACCAGTATTTCATAGTTTCTGTCTTCTCAAAGGGAGGGTTTCTTGATGGATTCTGTGATACTAAAGTGTAAACAGCCATAAAGAATATAGATGTGCTCTAACCGGTAAGATACACAGAAGCAATGATATTTGGAATTCTGAAGCACTTTTGAATGGTCAGCCAGTTAGAGCTCAGTTGGCTGAACATTCAGAACTACATAGTTTGACTGATGATTGTTGCGTGTTCAATAATTAGATCACCGCATTAGCTTAACATTCAAACTTTTTAAAGGCAAAAGCAGGCTACTGGTAGAGAGAAATGTAATGGCTTATTATTATTATTCAGAGCGGTGACGTTTAAAACATTACCTTATTTTTTTTAAACAATACAATTTTCTTTAAGAAAACAAAAAAATGGGAGACTGCTCCAATATTAATCTGTGCAGCTGCCACTCTCTCTCTTGCTGTTTATAGTTTTGTTTTTAGATTCTTACTTTGGACAAAACAAAAACTGCAAGACATATGGTGTTATCCAATCTGCTGACAAGGTCACATTGCAGGAACAATAGAAGCCTCTGCTCCATATAGATTTAATGCACCAAGCATGCTCATGCAATTATACAAGTACTTTAACAGGCCATTTAATTCCAAGGATGAAATTCACAAAGGGGATTTAGGCACTGCAATATTGAGTGTTGCAGTGCCTATCTTTTAGGCACCTGTCCAGCTAGTAGAATTCAGAACCCAGAGTTTGGTGCCCAGGCTCTCGCTACAATGGAAGGGAGAATTAGGCACCGAAGAATGGGATCCACAAAAGCCAGCAGGCTGACTGCGGAGCCACCTAAGCAAGCCAGTAGGAAATAAGAAGCAGAGGGATTTGGCCTAAACCTTGCCATGCGGAGGAAGTTAAGCACCTGTCTCCACTCAGAATTCACAGTCACAAACCCTGTCCCGGGGTTAGGTGCCAAAGCCAGATCAGTACTATGAGAAACAGGAGAAGGAGGTGCTCTTATAAATTTTAGTCCAGAGGTTAGAGCATTATAATATTTTTTACTATAGGGGATTCGTACTATGGATAGACATAAACACATTACCATTTTTTGAATCCAAATTGATAGGATTACTTTTTGCTTGACAGACAAGAAATTAGACAAATGCCAGAAAATGTTTTTGCTGTCTAGCTCCTAGCAGCAAGAATCTCCACTCGTTTTTCTACCTCACAGGTTCAGTATGCAGACTAAAGTTTTCAAATAGGAAAAAAGAGTAAGTAAAATGGACAGAAAATGGCTATTTGCAAAACAATGTTACAGCTATTTATTGCAGAATATTTTTGTCCTGTCTGCTGTGTGTCATGAGCCCCTAGAAAGCAGACTTGGGATACTAATTTGCAGGATTCTGATTTTGTTGTTGAGCGTTGTCTGTTTGCTACTGAATTAATACATAAAGGAAGACAGTCATTGTCTCAGCACTGATAGTGCTATACAGAATGGTCTGGAGGACAGCTCTGAGATTTTTTGTTTTTTAAATATATATTTCATTGGTAGATTAATTCTCAGGGGATTTGTGGAAGGTGTAAGCTTTTAAGGAGTGCTTTGAAGGAACAGAAGGTGGTAGGTTGGCCTCAATCCAGCAAAATACATAAGCATACTTGTAACTTTAATCACACACATAGTCCAAATAATTTCAGTGAGACTACTCACGTGCTTAAAATTACATTTGTTCTGAAGTGCTTTACTGGATCAGGGCCTTATTGAACAAGAAGTGAGAAACGATTCCAAGCACAGAACCTGGCATGGGAAAAAAATGAAAATACATAACGGAAGGTTTCAAAGGGAGTGGTGAGGGAGGAATAGTGAAGTGGGTGAGAAGGGGACTGTAACGGTGCGGGACTCACTTCTGTGGCATCTCCTGCTAGTTGTCCAGGGAATTAGCTCTTTCCAGCCTTCGGAGCGCCCTCTGTAGGCCTGTGTCCCACTTGCCGCTGGGCCCCCATATCCCTCCCAGACCCCGGTGTACTTTACCCTGGGGTTCTGCCCCCTGGCAGTACCCCCTCAGTTTGGGTCTTCCCTCCCAGGGGAACCCCCACCCCCTATCCCCACCTTGCCTCAGCCTATGGGCTACTGCCAGTCATCATCAAGCCCCCATTGCCTGGGGCAGACTGCAGTTTGTAATAGCCAGTCATCATAGGCAAGGGAGGTTTGGCCCTGCTGCCTTTACCTAGCCCTAGGCTACCCCTTCGCAGCCCCAGAACCTGCTTAGGCCCTCACAAGGCCCTGCAGCCTGGGAAGTTTCCAGGCGGGAGCTCCCCAGCTTCCCTTGTCTTCCCCTGGCGCTGCCCCACCTCAGGTCCCTACTTCGCTTTCCAGCAGCCAGACCCTTCTCCCTCTAAAGGCAGAGAGAGACTGCTTGCTCCTGGCCCACTGCCCTCTTATAAGGGCCAGCTGGGCCCTGATTAAGCTGGCCACAGCTGTGGCTGCTTTCCCAATCAGCCTGCTCCCAGCCACAGCCCTCTCCAGGGCTGCTTTTAACTCCTTTAGGGCAGGAGCAGGGTAGTCACCCTGCTACAGAGACTAAGGGCAGGTCTTCACTACCCGCCAGATCGGCGGGTAGCAATCGATCTATCGGGGATCGATTTTTCGCGTCTCGTTAAGACGCGATTAATCGATCCCCGATCGCGCTCCCCGTCGGCCCCGGCAATCCACCGCATCGAAAGGCGGAAGCGGAGTCGACGGGGGAGCTGCAGCGATCGACTCGCCGCCGTCCTCATCGCCAGGTAAGCCGATTATGATACGCCGACTTCAGCTACGCTATTCCCGTAGCTGAAGTTGCGTATCGTAGATCGACCCCCTCCCCTAGTGTAGCCCTGGGCTAAGAAGAAATGGATAGGAATAAGAAGATATGTAGATCCTTGAAGATAGGTGCTAGAAGAGTGCAAAATCAGTATTTTTGATGTTTTATTGTTAGAATTTTTCAATAATACAATGGGCATGTTTCATACACTACAATAATGAAGTGAAACTAGTAGTATCATAAAGTACAGTAAGTAATGGAGAGCTGCAAAGAAACTGTTTTATAGTCCTGATCCAGCAAAGCAGTTATGCACATGCTTAAGTATGAGTAGTTCTTCAAGTGCTTGCTCATGTCAATTCCAAGTAGGTGTGCACACGTCACGTGCACAGTCGTCGGAAGGTTTTTCCCCTAGGGTACCCGTCGGGTCAGCTGTGGAGCCCCCTGGAGTGCACCTTCATGGCGGTGTATATTGGTCCCTGTCGACCCACTGCCTCTTCAGTTCCTTTTTACCACCAGTGACGGTCATCGGAGCAGCTCTTCTCTTGCTATGGGAAGCGATCCCCTAGTGGACTCTTTCTTGTTGTACCTGTAAATAGTTGAAAATTTAGTATTAGTTAGTTCAAGTAGTTCTTAGTTAGTTCAGATAAGTTTTCAGTTGGGGTTTCCCCCCACCAGGTTCCCCTCCCGGGGACTGGGGCATGGGGAGGGATAGCTCAGTGGTTTGAGCATTGGCCTGCTAAACCCAGGGTTGTGAGTTCAATCCTTGAGGGGGCCATTTAGGGATCTGGGGCAAAAATTGGGGATCGACCCTGCTTTGAGCAGGGGGTTGGACTAGATGACCTCCTAATTTCTATGATTCTATGCCTCTATTCAAAATGTGCGGGTCCTGTTTGAAGCCTATGCCAAAGGGAGACCCACAAAACTCCTGCTTAAAGTGTTTGGTGGAAGCCCATCAGACTGTGAAGTGCAAAATCTGTAGAGGCTTCCGCCCCAGGACTAAAAAGGAGAGGGACTTTAGGCTGAAATTACTCCTCATGGAGTCAGCCCTTCGTCCCCAGGTGGCATTTGACCCCAAGCCCAGCGCTTCGGTGTGGAGTGCACTGGCCTTAGTAAGAGAGGCTGCAGCTCCGAGAAAGGACTCTGGCTCCAGGGACTCTCGGCACTGCCATTCCCTGGTGCCAAAGACCTCCCCTGGTGCCTATGACCAAGCCCAAGGGCCAGGGTCTAGATCCTTGGTGGTGGTTTTGGAGGCATGGGCCACTCCATCATCAACATCTGTAGCCCGGGAACCATCTGCGAGAACAAGAGATGGGCATGCAGGCCATGGACAACAGATCCCACCAGGAGTTGATCAGAAGGGTGGCTCCAAATTTGGGCATGCAGGCTGAGGTGGTGTCGGAGGAGACCGACCCCATGGTCGACATTCTGCTGCCTGAAAGACCCTGCGGGTGGCTTTGCCCCTTATTAGGACCATCCCATAACACTAGTAAAGCCTTGTGGCAAACTCCCGCCTCTCTTCCCCCGACGGCTAAAGGGGTGGAGAAGAAGTATTTTGTGCCTTCAAAAGGGTATGAGTACCTGTTCACTCACCCTCAGCTGGACACTGTGGTGGTGGAGGCTGCCAACGAAAAGGAAAGGCAGGGACAACTGGGACCGACTCCTAAGTCCAAGGAGGTGAAGAAGCTGGATCTCTTCGCATTGCCAACCAGCAGGCAGTCCTTAACGGTTATAGTTTTAATTCTTGGAACATGTCCAAATGTAAGGAGCTACTTCCAGTGGATTCCCGCTTGGAGTTTGCTAGCCTTCTTACAGGCCTCCCTAGATTCGGCGAACTTGGTAACCTGTACCATGGTGATAGCCATAGCCATGAGAAGGAGCTCATGGCTTTAGGTGTCGGGACTCCTGCATGAGGTCCAGCAGACCATTCAGGACTTGCCTTTCGACTGTGTGGGGCTCATCTCAGAGCAAACAGACACTAAGCTCCACAGCCTAAAGGACTCACGGGTCCCTGGGACTTTGTACGCCAGCCCCCCAAAGGAAACATTTTAAACTGCAGCCCACCCCTCGCTTCTACCCAGTTCCTCCTAGACAGGATTATAGTAGGAAGCGGGGCAGGAGTAACAAACAGAGACCCTCTCAGTCCTCCTCTAACCAGGGTCAGGGCTCAGTAAAGCAGCCCTCAGCCACTAAGCCAAACTTCTGAAGGCGTGCGTGGGGGTGACATACCAGTTCAGATCCCAGATCCTTCCCCTCCCTTTGTGAATAGTCTATCCCATTTCTACCATGCCTGGGCACAAATTACCTCAGACCAATGGGTCTTGAGCACAGTAGAATTGGGATATTCTTTCCAATTCTGTTTCCTCCTGCCCTCCCCCATCCCTCTTCAGGGACACTTCTCACAAGCAACTTGTCATGCAGGAGGTGCAAACGCTCCTACAACTTGGGGTGGAAGAAGAGGTCCCTCTAGAATTCAGGGGCAGGGGGTTCTATTCCTGGTATTTCCTAATTCCAAAGGGCAAGGAATAAAGTTCTGCATGGTCTCTCTGGCTTCTATTATCCCCTCCCTGGATCCGGAGGACTGGTACGCTGCACTCGACTTGAAGGACACATACTTTCAAGTGTCCATAGTCCCGTCCAACAGACGGTTCCTCCATTTGTGGTCAACAATACTCACTGTCAGTTTACGGTTCTCCCCTTTGGCGTCTTGGCAGCCCCTTGGATGTTTACCAAGTGCATGTCTGTCGTGGCAACCTTCCTGCGGAAACGGTGGGTGCAGGTATTCCTGTACCTCGATGACTGGCTAATCAAAGGCTGCTCCAGGGTCGAGGTGGAAGTCCCTGTGAGCCTAGTTTGGACGACGTTCCACAAGCTCAGCCTGATACTGAATGGCCAAGTCAACCCTAATCCCAATTTAGAGAATAGAGTTCAGAGTCTAGGAGAGCTCCAATGATCAAGCCAGGTCATTCCTTCCGGAAACTTGCTTTTTCACCATGGGTGCCATCATAGAGGAACTCAGGCAATACCCTACCACTACGGCACGAAATTGCCTGAAGTGTAGTACAGCACACTAGGCTGCGGCTCTATCCCCTTCACGCTTGGCTAGCCTTGGTGTACAGGCTGAACTGAGACCACCTAGACAAGTTGATCACACTCACTCCCCCAGTTATCGAGTCCCTCAAGTGATGGCTCGACCCACAAGCAGTGTGTGTGGGAGTGCCCTTCTCCGAGCCCCAAACCCTCGCTGTCTCTAGTAATGGACGTGTCGGCGATAGGTTGTGGGGAGCAATTGGGAAGACTCTGGGCCTTTGGTCCCAGGCAGAACTTTCACTGCACATCAATGTCAGGGAGCTAAGAGCAGTCCGCCTTGCTTGCCAGATGTTCCAAGCCCATCTGGAGGGCAGATGTGTATTGGTATTGACTGACAACATGACAATGATGTTTTATATAAATAGACAGGGTGGTGCTCATTCCTCTCCCCTGTGCTGGAAAGCCCTCAAGCTGTGGGACTTCTGCATTGCCCATTTGATACATCTAGAGTCATCGTACCTTCCAGGTTCCCAGAACGAACTGGCTGATCATCTCAGCAGGTCATTTCACAGTCACAAGAGGTCCCTCCGCCTAGATGTTGTGATCAACATCTTCCAATGGTGGGAGTTTCCCCAAATAGATTTGTTTGCAACAAAGTACAACAGGAAGTGTCACCAGTTTTGCTCCTTCCTGAATCACAGCCCGGGCTCACTCGCAGAGTCTTTTCTCCTCCCTTTGGAAGGAACATCTACTATACGCTTTCCCATCTTTCCCGCTTGTGCACAAGGTCCTGGTGAAGGTCCGAAGGGAGGGAGCATCAATCTGAATATCACCAGCATGGCCACGCCAGCTTGCTGGTTCACCACACTTCTAGACCTGTTGCTGGACATGCCAATAACTCTGCCCCTGGTCCTGGACTTGATCATGCAAGACCACGGCCACCTCCAGCATCTCAATTTGCAGTCTCTCCATCTCACGGCATGGAAACTGTGGCTAAATCCCTCGGAGCTCATATGCTCAGACCCTGTTAGAGAGGTCCTCCTTGGCAGCAGAAAGCCATCCACTGGAGCCATTTATCTGGCCAAGTAGAAAAGATTCTCCATTTGGGCATTACAGAAAGACACTCCACCCTTGCAGTAATTGATTCCCTTTATCCTGGACTATTCGTTGCATCTGAAACAGCAAGGTCTGATGGTATAGTCAGTAAAGGTGCACATGGCCACTATCTCAGATTTCCACCCGGTTTGGCCGGTCGCTCAATTTTGACGAACCCCATGGTCGGCCGCTTCCTCAAAGGATTAGATAGGCCGGGGTGGCCAACCTGAGCCTGAGAAGGAGCCAGAATTTACCAATGTTCATTGCCAAAGAGCCACAGTAATACGTCAGCAGCCCCCTCATCAGCTCCCGCTCCCAGTGACTCCCACCCACCGGCAGCCCCGCCGATAACCACCTCCCCCTTGCTCCCCACACCTCCCGATCAGCTGTTTCGTGGCATGCAGGAGGCTTTGTGGGGGAAGGGGAAGAGCAAGGGCATGGCAGGTTGAGGGGAGGGAGCGGGAAGGGGTGGAGTTGGGTCAGGGCCTGTGGCAGAGCTAGGGGCTGAGCAGTGAACATCCCCCGGCACATTGGAAAGTTGGTGCCTGTAGCTCCAGCCCCAGAGTCGGTGCCCATACAAGAAGCAGCATATTAAATTCTGAAGAGCCGCATGTGGCTCCGGAGCCACAGGTTGGCCACCCGAGATAGGCTGTACTCTCAAGTAAGACAGCCAGTTCCCCCATGGGATCTCAACCGGGTGCTCTCTAGGCTGATGGGACCTCCTTTCTAGCCCTTAGCAACATGCTCCCTCCTCTGCCTTTCCTGGAAAGTAGCATTCTTGGTGGCTATAACTTCAGCCAGGAGGTTGTCTGAGCTTAAGGCCTTAACATCGGAGCCTCTATACACCGTCTTCTATAAGAACAAGGTGCAGTTGTGACTGCACCTGGCCTTTCTCCCAAAGGTAGTTTTGCAATTCTGTGTGAATCAGGACATTTTTCTTCCTGTATTCTTTCCTAAGATGAAAGCTAGCAACAGGGAACGAATGTTCCACTTCCTGGATGTCAGGTGAGCATTAGCCTTCTACAGTGAAAGAATGAAGCCATTTCAAAAATCAATGCAACTCTTCATTGTATTTGTAGAGCAGATGGAGGGGTTTCCAGTATCATCCCAAAGGATCTCTTCTTGAATCATGTCCTGTACCTGGGTGTGCTATGATGTGGCAAAGACATCTCCTCCTGCACTGACGGCACACTCCACAAGGGCACAGGCATCCTCAGTGGCATTCCTGGCACAAGTTCCTATTCAAGACATCTGCAGGGCAGCGACGTGGTTGTCAATCCACACCTTTACGTCGCACTACACCATTACACAGCAGACCAGAGACGATGCAACATTTGGCAAAGCGGCACTACAGTCAGCGATTCAATGAATGCTGACCCCCGCCTCCTAGGTAAGGCTTGGGAATCATCTACTTGGAATCGATCTGAGCAAGCACTCGAAGAAAAAACGGTTACCTACCTGTTGTAGCTGTTGTACTTCAAGATGTGTTGCTCATGTCCATTCCAAGACCCACCCGCCTCTTCTTTGTTGAAGTATCCAGCAAGAAGGAACTGAAGAGGTGGCGGGTCGGCAGGGACTTATATAAACTGCAATGAAGGCGCAATTTCAGGGGGCTCCACAGCTGACCCGACAGGTACTGCTAGGAGAAAAACCGTCTGACGACTGTGCACATGGTGCGCACACGCACTTACTTGGAATGGACATGAGCAACACATCTCAAAGAACAGCAGTTACAAGAGGTATGTAACTGTTTTTTCTATTGATGTCAGTGGGACTATACAAGTGCCTAAATTCTTTGCTGCGCCAGGGCCTTAAATGAGTATTTGAAAGGTTTACTAGAGAACAATCTGTACTACAGTTTGTTTTAATATCAACTAATACATCTAAATATAGAAACCAGTTCTGGGCTCCAGGACCTGATTCACTAGATTTCACATATACATTTATAGATAATGCTCCACAGGAAAGTCCTACCAAATCTCTAGAAAATATAAAAAACTGGAATTATTTATTAAAAGAATAGATCCCTTAATAGCAATAAGCCTGAAATGTCCACTTTAATAAACAAAGTTTTAATCCACACTTCATATTGTTTCGTACTAAACAATGGAAAAACAAAACAAATGACTCAAGACTTCAATCCTTTTTCTACTTGCCTATTGATGAAAATAGCATATTGTATACACAGTAGAGAACACTTCTTAAATCAAATAGAAAAATACCCCAAATTATGGGGACACGGACTTGAGATACTGAGGCAGACCAATGAAGAAAAATGGGAAGAACATTATGATAATATAACTTCCAGTTTTAGTCACACAAAATTCAGAATTATTGTTTATAAATGACTTCAAACCTATATTGCACCCCCAAAACATATTGCTTATAAAGGTGAGGAAAACTTTGACTGGTGCCAAGTCTTAAGAGGTTCATTAATATGTGTGTTTTGAAAATGCACAGTAGTACAACCATTTTTGGTTAAAAAAATGAATGATATGAACATGATAGTGTGACTGAACTTCCCCATTGAACCTAAGGCTGGCCTGCCTCCTCTGAATCTTCAGAATCCAAAAAGTAAATACAAGAGGACACACCTCTAGGCAAAACACTTTACAGGGAACCCTCAAAATGTTCTGGTATTCATCCTCAAAAATCTCTTTGGACAAACAGTATCAAAAATAGAACTTCCTTAAACATAGCCTACTAGCTTGAGATACTTAATTCAGTTCACAGGAAGAGAGGCAATATTTCTTTATGTTCATGGAATACAAGTACTGGAATTCCCATCCAAAAATCCCTAGACACATGGTGGTGGTTTATATATAACTGTGGTGTATATCAATAGCTCATCTACAAGAGTCACAATAGTAACATATACCCATTCTTTTTATATTTTGGCTTGATGAATTTGTCTGACCAGGATACTTGAGACTCAATGCAAAAGTTTAGTGGGTTTGGTTTTTGTAAAATAGTAATCTATATATTGATGTCTGATGTCTGTCTTATATTATCCCGCATCTCTTCCCGTTAAGCTTAACAAGTTTCTGGATAGCTAGTTTGTTTGCAGAATACTAAAGCAAGCTATAGGTTAATTTATGCACAGTTCTCTACCTCTAGATTAGTATTAAAATCTGTGTGAAAAATAAGCAGCACAGAACATCTTATATTGTTTGGGCTTCTGAATTTCAGTGAAATAGTCGTTGAAGCACTTGATTACAGTGTTGCTAGCTTTTGATGGTATATCATTTGACTGATGCTTTGTATTTGCTGTGTGCTAAAGGCCACTGGTGCAAAGTGGTCATGTCCAGTAGTTTTAGATCTAGCCCCCCCATCATTGTCTCAGAATATAAACTGGAATCCTTTCACTTTATTATGAAGTGGAAGATGAGTATATTAGATTTAACTGGAAGCATTTATGATGCTTGCAAATGATTAATAACTTATGTATCTTATTTTCTGTTTTGTGCATGCTGCAGTGGAGATAGATGCTGATCTGTAGCATCAATATGTTCCTGAACATACTAGCTGAGCTTCACGCTTCAAAGTAATACGATATTTGCGATGCATACTGGAAGTATTCAGTATTCAAGTGGCAAAGTAACTGTGCTCATTCAACTGGAATGGAAAAGAGATTTTTGTGACCTAAAGTTTCATAATACAGGTGGATCAGGATAATATAGGCCTATCTGTCTTGCTGATTTAATTCCTTTTTCTGATGTCTTTCTAGCTCATTGTCATTATATCTGTAAACAAGAGATGTGTACAAAGGAAATATGTCCTGAGGTTATGGAACATATTTTCATGAGATAAGTGTGACCTGATCACTCACTGATGGTGTAGAGATGAGTAGGTTATAGGAGCTGATAGGTTTTTCCATGTTTAGATCTTTTTGTTGATTTTTTAAATATGCTCTGTGTTGTCATTTCTGCTTGCTTTATTCTGCAGCAATAGGGAAGGAGAAGGGAAATGGAAAGGGTACTGCAACCAAGTTTTGTATGGCTCATTATGTGACACTTTTTTTACTCATGAGAGAAAGTCATTGATTTTTACCACCTTCCTTCCTAAAGGAAATGAAAGCAGAGTGTGCAAAATGGAAAGGCACAAGCCAATCTCTCTTAGCCACCCCCGTCAGTAATGGGAGCCAGGGTGTGTCTGGGAAACAAATTCCTATACATGCCCCCTCCCATGCCCAGAATCACGTACGTGTGTGTGTGTGTGTGTGTGTGTGTGTGTGTGTGTGTGTGTGTGTGTGTGTGTGTGAGAGAGAGAGAGAGGGGAGTATGAAGTATCTAGGTTCATGATTGGTGGTTGAGGGGGGAGACTAAGGCAGCTACATGTTGAGGGTTGAAAGCGTAATGCAGAGTGTGTAGATAAGTGTGTGTGTGTGTGTGTGTGTGTGTGTCTGTGTGAGAGAGAGAGAGAGAGAGACACTGAGATAGCTGGGGCCCAGTACTGACTCCTCCATCGTGTGTCCCTACTGGTCAGCCAGTGCCGCCACCTGCTCCTGAGTTTGGCTATCCAGGGTCCAGTAGAGGGAGTAGTGAGAAGGGAGGCAGAAAATCTGCCTGCAGTGTTGACACTAAAGTATCCCCTAGTGCACCAGTTCTCAAACTTCAGCAACCCGAGAACCCCCATTTTGATTTTAAAATGTTCAGGGACCCCCCCAAGCCCTCTGTTCAGCCCCAGGCCCTGTCTCCACTCCACACCTTCCCCCAAGGCTCCAGCTTGCCCCACCTCTTCCTGTCCCTGCTGCTCCCCTCCCTCCCAGTGCCTCCTGCATGCTGCTGAACAGTGGTTCTCTGACTTGTAGGAGGCACTGGGAAGGAGGGGAAGGAGTTGATCACTGGGGCTGGTGGCCCCGAACATGATTCCGCCCCCTCCCCTGAGCGTGCCCCGTCCCTGCTCCTCCCCCTCCCTCCCTGTGCCTCCTGCACGCTGGGGAACAGCTGTTCCGCGGCATGCAGGAGGTGCTGGGAGGGAGATGGAGGAGTTGATCAGCGGGGCCGACGGTCCCCAACATGATTCCGCTCCCTCCCCCGAGCGTACCCCATCCCTGCTCCTCCCCCTCCCTCCCAGCGCCTCCAGCACACCGCTGAACAGTTGTCCCCTGGCATGCAGGAGGTGCTGGGAAGTAGGGGGAGGAGTTAATCAGTGGGGTCTGCAGACCCCCTGGAGTACCCTTGAGGACCCCATTTTGAGAAATGCTGCCCTAGTGGGAATTGCTGCAGGGGGAAATGCCAGCTTCTTGCCTTCAGTCCAGCTGGATGTGTGAGAACCTAGGAGGGCTGTGATGGAGAGCTGACGGTATGAATATCACACAAAAAATGACACTTGGCAGTTCTGGAAAGGATGGGACATTTTGAGCTGTCTAGAACTGCACATGATGCACTCAAATATGGTATAAATGGGAGAATGTGATATACCTAGGTGCAATTCAGACCAGTGAGGGGCTATATCACCTCTGCCCTGCAACGTTGGGTTCCTTACAATACCTTACTTAAGTAGCTCCCACCTGGGCTGCTCATGGACAGCCTTCCAGCATGCAGGTCACTCCGGGATGTGTTTGTGTAATTGTAGCCTATCAGTCACACCCTGGCTCTCACCAGCTTTGGTTATACTGCAAGGTGACCCCAACATATTCCCAGTTTGGGATTTTCCTCCAGAAATGTATTTCTTGTACTGCCTGGCCCTTTTCTGGATAGTTCAAATATATTATGTTCATGATTCCTTTAAGGGAATATTACACAACAACTCGCCACCTTAAATGGAGTTACCCAGACACTTTGTTACACACTAAATTAGATAAAATAATAAAACAGTTTATTAACTACAAAGAGAGATTTTAAGTGAGTACAAGCAATGAGGCATAAAAGTCAGAAATGGCTACAAGAAAATAAAGATAAACATTTCTAGTGCCTAGGTTAACAAACTATATTCGACTCAACACAGTTTCTCACCACATGTTTCCAACAGCATTATTGACCAGCCTTTCAGGTCAGGATCCCTCCCCCACAGTCCAATGGCTATTTCCTTTGTCTTCTCACCTGCAGAGAATGAGATGTGCAAGAAGGGAGGTAGAGGGGTCTTCAGCTGTTTGTTCCTCCTTTTAAGAGTTTCATTCCCTCTTTGAAAAGCATTTCTGGCTGAGAAGCAAGAGAGGGGGTCTGATGGAGGAGGGAGACCTTATGCTGTTCCTTTGCTAAGATGTACGATCTCTTTGTCCCTGCCTCCCTTTCTTGCCAACGAACGGCCACTGGATAGGCGATGGCTCATCAGCTTTGTTGGCACCTGGATGGTATGTTAGGTTGTCCTTAGTCTTTGAGAAACTGGTTTAGCCATGCCCCAGACTTATCTTCAGTCATGATTTCAGATTAAGTTCATAACTTTACACTGCGGGGGTTGGCAGGGTCTACCTACCCGGCTGCGCATCCCTGAAGCTCCTAGGCAACGGCGGCAGGCGCTAGGGAAGAGGCTCTGCTGTTCCCACCACAAGCGCTGGCTACCGCAGCTCCCATTGGCCAGGAACTGCAGCCAATGGGAGCTGCGCGGTTGGGGCCTGCAGGCATGGGCAGTGCACAGCATGGAGACTGCCCCACTCCTCTGCCACCTAGGAGCTGTAGGGGGGTCATGCCAGTGGGAGCTGGGGAGCCCCCCAACCTGAGGTATGCACCCCCTCCCCCGCACTTTCCAACCCCCTGCCCCTAACCCTGAGCCCCCTCTCACACACCCAAACTGCTGCTGCTGGGCCAGGGGCTGCCCAGCTCGGGCAGCCCCTGAGCCAGCACCAGCCAGTGCAAAAGTCACGGAAAGTCATGGAATCTGACCTCCGTGATAGACTCGCAACTTTAGTTATGTGTTTTCAAATGATACTTCACAAGGCCTACCTCGTACAAACATTATTACAATAGTGTGTTAGGTGTGAATACAGAGGTGCATTTCTTCACAGAGAAACTTGGAAGGATAATTTGGGGCTTGTCGGGATCATTCAGAAAAACATTTTAGAGTTAGCAAGATTAATCTTATTTGTAATTCCGTTGACTTGAGCAGTATCACAATAACAATAAATCTGACCTTGTTTCTTTAGATTATTATGAAGGGCTCCCTGAGCTAGCCAATAGAGTGAAAATCACTTTGAATGTCATCTTCTGTAACCTGTCAATGTGCTTTATTTCTTGTAATTAATTTGGTTTATGTACAGTGTATTTGCTTTGTATGTTTCTACACATAACCAAAAAGAAAAGCTATTAACAGCCAATCCTTTCAAAGTATGCCTGCACTCCTGAATGCTCCTGTGGTGCTAAGAACACATCAACAGCCCAACATAGTGGCATTTAATTTCAAAAAGGGCAACTATGCAAAAATGAGGGGGTTAGTTAAGCAGAAATTAAAAGGTAAAGTGACTAAAGTGAAATCCCTGCAAGCTGCATGGACACTTTTCAAAGACACCATAATAGAGGCCCAACTTAAATGTATACCCCAAATTAAAAAACAAAGTCAAAGAACTAAAAAAGAGCCACCGTGGCTTAACAACCATGTAAAAGAAGCAGTGAAAGATAAAAAGGCATCTTTTAAAAAGTGGAAGTCAAATCCTAGTGAGGTAACTAGCGAGGAGCATAAACACTGCCAAATTAAGTGTAAAAATGTAATAAGAAAAGCCAAAATGGAGTTTGAAGAACAGCTAGCAAAAAACTCAAAAGCTAATAACAAAACGTTTTTTAAATACGTCAGAAGCAGGAAGCCTGCTAAACAACCAGTGGGGCCCCTGGATGATAGAGATACAAAAGGAGCACTTAAAGATGATAAAGTCATTGCGGAGAAACTAAACAAATTCTTTGCTTCGGTCTTCACAGCTGAGGACGTTAGGGAGATTCCCCAACCTGAGCTGTCTTTTATAGGTGACAAATCTGAGGAATTGTCACAGATTGAAGTGTCACTAGAGGAGGTCTTGGAACTAATTGATAAACTTAACTGTAACAAGTCACCGGGACCAGATGGCATTCACCCAAGAGTTCTGAAAGAACTCAAATGTGAAATTGCAGAACTATTAACTAGGGTTTGTAACCTGTCCTTTAAATCGGCTTCTGTACCCAATGACTGGAAGATAGCTAATGTAATGCCAATATTTACAAAGGGCTCTAGAGGTGATCCCGGCAATTACAGACCCCGGTAAGTCTAACATCCGTACCTGGCAAATTAGTTGAAACAACAGTAAAGAATAAAATTATCAGGCACATAGAAGAACATAAATTGTTGGGCAAAAGTCATTATGGTTTCTGTAAAGGGAAATCATGCCTTACTAATCTATTAGAGTTCTTTGAAGGGGTTAACAAACATGTGGACAAGGGTGATCCAGTAGACATAGTGTACTTAGATTTCCAGAAAGCCTTTGACAGAGTCCCTCACCAAAGGCTCTTGCGTAAATTAAGTTGCCATGGGATAAGAGGGAAGTTCCTTTCATGGATTGAGAACTGGTTAAAAAACAGGGAACAAAGGGTAGGAATAAATGGTAAATTTTCACAATGGAGAGGGGTAACTAGTGGTGTTCCCCAAGGGTCACTCCTAGGACCAATCCTATTCAACTTATTCATAAATGATTTGGAAGAAGGGGTAAACAGTGAGGTGGCAAAGTTTGCAGATGATACTAAGCTGCTCAAGATAGTTAAGACCAAAGCAGACTGTGAAGAACTACAAAAAGATCTCACAAAACTAAATGATTGGGCAACAAAATGGCAAATGAAATTTAATGTGGATAAATGTAAAGTAATGCACATTGGAAAAAATAACCCCAACTATACATACAATATGATGGGGGCTAATTTAGCTACAACTAATCAGGAAAAAGTTCTTGGAGTCATCATGGATAGTTCTCTAAAGATGTCCATGCAGTGTGCAGCGGCAGTCAAAAAAGCAAACGGGATGTTAGGAATCATTGAAAAAGGGCTCGAGAATAAGACGGAGAATATCTTACTGCCCTTATACAAATCCATAGTGCGCCCACATCTTGAATACTGCGTACAATTGTGATCTCCTCATCTCAAAAAGGATATACTGGCCTTAGAAAAGGGCAACTAAAATGATTAGGGGTCTGGAACGGGTCCTATATGAGGAGAGATTAAAGAGGCTAGGACTTTTTAGCTTGGAAAAGAGGAGACTAAGGGGGGATATGATAGAAGTATATAAAATTATGAGTGGTGTGGAGGAAGTGAATAAAGAAAAGTTATTTACTTGTTCTCATAATAAAATAACTAGGTGCCACCCAATGAAATTAGTGGGCAGCAGGTTTAAAACAAATAAAAGGAAGTTCTTCTTCACACAGCGCACAGTCAACCTGTGGAACTCCTTGCCTGAGGAGGCTGTGAAGGCTAGGACTATAACAGTGTTTAAAAGAGAACTGGATAAATTCCATGGAGATGAAGTCCATCAATGGCTATTAACCAGGATGGGTAAGGAATGGTGTCCTTAGCCTCTGTTTGTCAGAGGGGGGTGATGGATGGCAGGAGAGAGATCACTTGATCATTACCTGTTGGGTCCACTCGCTCCGGGTCACCTGGCATTGGCCACTGTCGGTGGACAGGATACTGGGCTGGATGGACCTTTGGTCTGACCCAGTACGGCCTTTCTTATGTTCTTATGGTCCCAGTGAGTGTACTTTAAGTATTTGTGAGGTTAATGGGACACTGTCAGCTTGAAAAATCACATTTGTCTGAAAATGTTTGAACTATAGTAGGTACAAATAGCAGCTAAGATTACTATAACTTTGTTTTGTCATGCATGCAAATAGTAGGGGTTAAATGGCCAATGAGAGTGAAGGGATCTCATTTTGTTTTCATGATGTGAGTTTAAAAAAAAAAAAAAGACCGTTGACAGTTTAATGGGCATGTGCCAAAAGATAACTTTCAAATTTGTATACTGGGACTGCAGCTTTAAAACTCTCTTGCATAGTTTCCAGTGTTCCTCAAATTAGTGACATTTACAAAAGGAAGAATTTGTTTTTCTTCAAAAACAGAGAGATTTCTGCAGACTTTCCCTTTCTCCAGCAGAAAGCCACAGTAGAATCCTGCAGAATTTCCCTTTTCCTTAACAAGCTTTCATTGATTATAAAATCCTCTATGAAGGGGACTTATTTTCGTGGAATGTGTTTGCCCTGACTAAAATAAGAAATTACACTATAATATTCAACCTTATGGTTGTCATTCCAGGATGGTCAAGTGAGATGGAATTCAGAAAAGTTCCAGGGACATGGATAAACTCTCCTTTGTTGGCAGGCAGGTACCCACATTTAAACAGTAGATCTGATAATACCCGGGGGTTTGTATAGAGTGGCTTTATCAAGTGTGGCTTGCAGTAAAATGGAAAAAAATTGATACGATCTTTAATGGCAGAGTAGTACATCATCTTAAAATGTGCTTCACTTTTTCTAATTTTGATAATAGGATCCTACTATGAGTGAAGAAGAGAGTGATGAAAGGGTGAACTTTCAGGCTATCCTACTCTACTGTTGTGAATTAAGCTATACCGCATACACATTTTGTCCTGTTTGTATGCTCTTGTTACACTCTGTTTAAATATATTAAAAATTCATGTCCACATTGGGACCCTTCTAATAACTTTGTACCATAAAGCAAAATAAGGATGGAGTAACTGTTCACATTTGTGCTTTTGCCATTTTATACTTTTCAGTCTATAAATACCTACACAGGGAGCTTTTCAATAGTAGTCAGATCTTCAATCTAGCAAACAAAAGCATAACAAGAATGAATGGATGGAAGTTGAAAACAAATTCAGATTGAAAATAAGGTGGAAATTTCTAACTGTAAGAGTAATTAACAATTGGAACAACTTACCAAGGGAGATGGTAGAGTCTCAATCATTTGAATTCTTTAATTCACGATTGGATGCCACCTTACAATATAGGCTTTAAGTAAGCCAAAATTATGGGCTTGATGCAGGAGTTACTGGGGTGAAATACTGTGGCCTGTATCATGCAAAAGGTCAGAATAGATTACCACAATGGTCTCTTCTCGCCTTAAAATCTGTGCAACTATTACATCTTCTTAATTTTAGATTTGCTGTTTGTATTTATTAGATGGTATTTGTTAGTGTGATTTAGTAGCTCAGCACAATTCAAGGCCACAGCAAGAATTTGTAAGGTCCAAGACAAGGTGTAAAGGTAGGCTCATGGTAGACTTAGGGCTGGTCTGTACAACATAGTTGATGTAAGTCACCTTGAATTGACCTATTTGTGCATGTGACTGCACTCAAATTTGTGTCTGGACGATATAAGAGCCCGATTGTAGCAATGCAGTAGAACCAGCCATGGTCGGCCTACTTGCGAGTATAGACACTGGATATTCTAACAGTCCTCCAGCAGCTGTCCCACAATACTCCATTCCTGTGACAGTGACCGCTCTGGTCACAATTTTAAACTCCACTGCCCAGGGATCACAGAGATGGGAAACCAGCTTTCCCACCTTAAAAAACCTTATATGTTTTTGAAATACATCTTTCTTGATTGCCCACCTTGGTGAGGACACCTGGGAGCTTGCACTTGTTGTGTACTACTGACCATGCCTGGAGTAGACAGGAGATATTGGATCTTCTGGTCCTGTAGGTAGTAGAAGCTGTGCAAGCACACCTACAGATTAGCCATAGAAACGTGCACCTCTGTGAACAGATTGCATGGGAGTTGCAGACAAAGGAGTATGACAGGAACCAGCAGCAGTGCCACATGAAAGTGAAGGAACTTTGCCAGGCATATTTCAAGGCCAGGGAAGCCAACAATAGATCTGGTGCTGAGCCATACAACCAGCTGCATGCTAAACTTGGCAGAGACCCCACTGGCCACCGTGGATATCTCAGAGGAGTCTGAGACAGAGACCCCCACTCTGAACAGAGAAGAGGAGGAGTGGGGAGATGTGGCGGATGGCTCCAGCCATGCTGAGAGTCAGATCCTGTTTGAGACTCAGTTACAGTCTAGCCAGTGCCACCAGGAGATCATGGATAAAGGGGAAGGGAGCCCCGGTAACTGTTTGCATGCATCTTTCCTTACAGTGCTTAAATGTAAAGATGGGGCCCAGCCCATCACCAAGTTAACGAGCACAGATATCAACATTTCATTGTTTCTGCCTCTTCTCATATGAGTTAAATACAATAAATGGACGTAGACTTGCACATAATTGCAAAGCCATTGGCCATTATCTTTGAAAATTTGTGGTGATTGGGGGAGGTCCTGGATGATTGGAAAAAGGCAAATATAGTGCCCACATTTTAAAAAGGGAAGAAAGAGAACTGGGGGAACTACAGACTCCACTTCACCCTCAGCTTCACTTCAGTCCCCGGCAAAATCATGGAGCAGGTCCTCAAGGAATCCATTTTGAAGTACTTGGAGGAGAGGAAGGTGATCAGGAACGGTCAACATGGATTCACCAAGGGCAAGTCATGCCTTCTGTGATTGCCTTCTGTGATGAGATAACTGGCTCTGTGGATATGGGGAAAGTGGTGGATGTGATATATCTTGACTTTAGCAAAGCTTTTGATATGGTCTTCCACAGTATTCTTGCCAGCAAGTTAAAGTAGTATGGATTGGATGAATGGACTATAAGGTGGATAGAAAGCTGGCTAGATCGTCGGGCTCAACGGGTAGTGATCAATGGCTCGATGTGTGGTTGGCAGCCGATTTCAAGCGAAGTTCCCCAGGGGTCGGTCCTAGGGCTGGTTTTGTTCAACATCTTTATTAATGATCTGGATGATAGGATGAATTGCACCCTCAGCAAGTTCGCAGATGACCGTAAGCTGAGGGGAGAGGTAGATATGCTGGAGGGTAGGGATAGAAATGACCTAGACAAATTGGAGGATTGGGTAGGGTAGGGATCCAGAATGACCTAGACAAATTGGAGGATTGGGCCGAAAGAAATCTGATGAGGTTCAAGGACCAGGACAAGTGCAGAGTCCTGCATTTAGGAAGGAAGAATCCCATGCACCGCTACAGGCTGGGGACTGACTGGCTAAGCAAGTTAAAGAAAAGGACCTGGGGATTACAGTGGACGAGAAGCTGGATATGAGTCAGCAGTGTGCCCTTGTTGCCAAGAAGGTCAATGGCATATTGGGCTGTATTAGTAGGAGCATTGCCAGCAGATCGAGGGAAGTGATTATTCCCCTCTATTCGGCACTGGTGAGGCCACACCTGGAGTATTGCATCCATTTTTGGTCCCCCCACTACAGAAGGGATGTGGATAAATTGGAGGGAGGGCAACGAAAATGTTTAGGGGGCTGGGGCACATGACTTACGGGGAGAGGCTGATGGAACTGGGGTTATTTAGTCTGCAGAAGAGAAGTGTGGGGGGGGGGGGGGGGATTTGATAGCAGCCTTCAGCTACCTGAAGGGGGGTTCCAAAGAGGATGGAGCTAGGCTGTTCTCAGTGGTGGCAGATGGCAGAACAAGAAGCAATGGTTTCAAGTTGCAGTGGGGGAGGTCTAGGTTGGATATTAGGAAACACTGTTTCACTAGGAGGGTGGTGAAGCACTGGAATGGGTTACCTAGGGAGGTGGTGGAATCTCCATCCTTAGAGGGTTTTAAGGCCCAGCTTGACAAAGCCCTGGCTGGGATGACTTAGTTGGGGTTGGTCCTGCTTAGAGCAGGGGGTTGGACTAGATGACCTCCTGAGGTCTCTTCCAACCCTAATATTCTATGATAATGGATCTTCTCAGGCATAAAATCCAAATACTGCAGATCCTGGTTGATCTACACATCTAAAAATCCAGGCTCCCCACCCTTTGCAGTCCTTGGAGAACTCCATAGTAGCAGCTTCCTACAGTCAATATACATGTGGCATCTCAGGCTACACCTCACCTCTACCACGCTATGCTGAGGGAACAGCAAGGAAAACTACAGCTTCACCTACACTGGCTTATGAGAACTATGATTGATGTATGTATAGCCATAAGGTACTACATTTGTGCACTGAAATGAACAGAAATGTTTGCTATCTTTCCAGTTTCAAAGTTCTGCTCCATTAATTTATGTTAAAAGTTTGTATTACATTCCCTGTGGTTTTTTGCACATTGTTTTTCTGCACTTTTTTTTTTTTTTTGGCCACTCAATACTCTATTTTTGGAGCTAAAATGATTTTTATAAGTTCCCAATATGTTGCAGAATGCATACAGCAGGGGTCTCAAACTCGCGGGCCGCATGTGGCCCGTGAGGCTATTTTATGCGGCTCGTGAGCTCCCCGGGGCCTCCCCGCTCCGTCCGTGTTTACCTAGAGTAGCTCCGGCCTGGTGCACACTGGGGGCAGGGAAGGCTCCCTGCCGGCCTGTCTGCCCTGCCCCTGCATCTGTGTGTTTCTCTGGCCACTCCTCCAAGTACCTCCCCCGAAGCTCCCATTGGCCGTGGTTCCCCGTTCCCGGCCAATGGGAGTTGCCATATCATCCTGCACACCACCTGCACCCCTGGGGGCAGGGAGAGGGTGGAGTTGGGGTGGGGATTTCAGGGAAGATTGGAATGGGGGCAGGGAAGGGGTGGGACGGGGCATGGGAGGGGCCTCATGGAAGGGGTAGAGTGGGGGCAGGGCCAGGGTAGTTGGGGGTGGGGGGGGGGAAGGTGTCAGTAATGCGGCCCTCGGGCCAATGTACTAGTCCTTATGTGACCCTTGTGGTCATTTGAGTTTGAGACCCCTGGCATAGAGGTACTCAAAGCACACAGTATTTGTAAATGTATAGCAAGCACAACATAATTCATAGCTTAGGAAAACACCCAATCATATTTATAAGTGTACAGCAAGCATTGCATAATTCCTAGCAATACCCAAAGCTCCCAGCGTAGAGCTGGCTGACCATTAAAATGCTCTTTCAAAGTCTCCCTCAGCTGCATAGCTCCATGTTGTGCTTTCACAGTGGCCCTTATGTCTGACTGTTCAAAGTCAGCAGACAGCAACTCCACCTCTGTCGTCCACCCCAGCAGAAGCATTTCACCCTTTGCCTCACAGATAGTATGCAGCATACAAAAGGCAGCTATAATTATTGGGATAGTTTACTCACGGGGATCCAATCTAGTGAGTAAACACCACCAGCATCGCTTCAATCTACCAAAAGCACTTTCAACAGTCATTCTGCACCTGCTGAGCTGGTAGTTGAATCTTTTCTTGATGTTGTCAAGGTGACCAGCATATGGCTTCGTGAACCAGGGGAGCAAGGATTAGGCTGGGTCCATTGGAATCACTATTGGCTTTTCAGTATTGACAGTGGTAGTCTGCTGGTTGGGAAAGAATGTTCTTGCTTGCAGCTTTCTGAACAGTCCTATGTTCTTAAAAATGCAAGCATCGTGCACCTTCCCGGACTAGCCTACACTGATATCAGTGAACTGTCCACAGAGATCCACCAATACTTGCATAACCATAGAAAAGTTTCTGTTAATGTACTCTGTGGCAAGGTGGGCTGGTGCCAAAATAGGGATGTGTGTGTCAACTGGTGCCCCAGATGGCATTATAGGATTGAGAAAGTTGCATGCTGGAAACTTGACCCATAAGTCCAAGAGATCCCTGAGCAAGTCATTTGTATCCCACAGCACATTGCAAAAATTTCCCTGCTCCCAACGGCACCGTGTGTCACACTGGGATATCTACTTGTGGTACACTGCACTTTGCATCGACACAAGCACTCCCGGTGAGTATGTGTAGCACTAGCACAAGCAGTCAAATAGGCATGCACATCAGCAATATACAAACTTTGGCAGTTGTATACTGATGTAACTTGTGTCGGCCAAAGTTAGTAGCATAGACATGTCCTTAATCTACTCAACAACTTCAGAGTCAGAACTCCATTACTCTTCTTATGAGATGAGTTCTTACTCGGTTGGCTAGATAATTTCTTCCACTAGCACTGATCTGACTCTATTTAATTGTGCGCCTGATATGCCTAATCAGTGGCCTCATTTGCATAGTCAAGCTTGCACAGGTTTTACACTCAACTCAATGTCATTTCTGTATTTGTTTGTCTGTATGTATGTAACATGATAACTTTTGAACAATGCATCCAATTAAAAAATGTAAGGAATGTTCTAGGCATTAGTGGCTAGAACCTATTGAACTTGGGGAAAATCAGAAAACTGAAAGGGGGAAGATGGGAGACAGATGGAGCCCCGGCCATTTGATTAGCACAGCCAGAGCTTTGAGTACATCTGCAATTGTCTAAAGATCAAATGATTGATGGAACCAATTAATGCCTTCCTGCATAACAATACCTGTGCTCATCCTCCTAATAGAGTTTAACATGTTGACACGCTAAATTATTTATCTCCCAGATAGAAAGAAGAATAATGGTGGGAGGTCAAGAGGAGAAGGGGGGGATGTGTACACAGCCCCTGGCATGGGAGGGAGAGTGGGGAAGCCTGCTATGGAGGGATTGGAGAAGATGGGCAGCATAGAGAACCCTAGCATTAGGGAGGGAAGGTGGGAATGGGGGAGAGGGAGGAATGGAGGGCAGACAGAGCCCTGGCATGGAGGGGGAAGGAAGGAATGTAATGAAAGCTCCCCTTTCACCCAGCCAGTCAGGAATTAGCAGGGAGCCTTGCTCCGTCCTCTCTGCAAGGCTCCTGGCCCTAGAACCGAAGGGTACGTCTATACTTACCCGCCGCGTCGGAGGAGTCCAATCGATCTTCTGGGTTCGATTTATTGCGTCTTGTCTAGACGCGATAAATCGAACGAGGAAGTGCTCCCCCGTCGACGCTGGTAATCCTGCTCCACGAACGGAGCAGGCGGAGTTGACAGGGGAGCCTGCGCGCCGCCGTGTGGACCAACGGTGAGTACTTTGAAATTCGAAATAAGATACTTGGACTTCGTAGCTGAAGTCGCGTATCTTAGTTCGAACTTGGGGGGTAGTGTGGACCAGCCCTTAGAGATATAGTGACATGATTTCCTCCCAAGCACCTGGGACCGCTTCCTCTCTATATCCCCCTTAAGTCCATATACTGGACCTTTCAAACCCCTAAAGGGACATGCCAGGCAGTGGGGTGGGCTGACCACTAGGCACCACTTCCTTTAAGGGGCAGACTACTCCATGCGGTGAAGGAGGAGGCACTCAGAGCCCCTTGCATGGAGAGCACACAGAGAACCTGTCATGGTGGGGAGCTTGATCTTGGTTGGGAGCATATATATTGACTAAGATGAGAAGGGCCCCCTTAATTAAAATTAGGCTTGTCAGAATTCAATTTATATTTGTTTTAATTTTGGTGGATATTGATGGTTATTTTTAAGCATTTTCCTGATTTTTATCTAATTAAATTTTCACAATTATGCAAAATTATGGATTTTAGGGGGTTTTTTAAAAGATTTTTACTGACTTAAATTTTCACAGTTACGGGAAATTATTCAGGGAGCATGAGACCATGGGGGGAGTCAGACAATTATGTAATGACAGTAGATGTTGAGATTCACAATGTTAAAGCTTTATAACCATTAAAACACAAATTGTCAACATATGAAAAGTAATTATCCTTAAATCAACCTCTAATAAGTTTCCAAGCAGCATTTTTCTTACTTTGCCTATCTGTACATTTTGATTATTCTTGATGGAAATATTTTTCCCCTTGGTTTGTGTGGGTACAATGAAATTGATGTTTACCAACATTTTACCAATAAAAATCTAATCCTTTCAAGCCTAATTAAAATATATCTGTCCTCCATATCTATGAGTTGTGCTGAAACAATAAAAGGGATGTGTTTAGTAAAAAGAATTGCCACTGCTCTTCTATTAATTTCCCTGGAGAGACCTACAATAGCTGTGTCCAAGAAGTATTTGGGTGTTTATCATCATATTTCTTCAAGGGTGTTTCCTGTAAATAGACTCTACTAGAAAATCCCTTTTTTTGTTCAGTGAGCAGAATATCTCTTTCCTTTTTGTTGGATTGTTCATTCCCTTCACATTAACAGTCATGAGATTAATAAACTCACCCATGAGTACCACATCTTCTGTCACCAAGTATATTACTCTTTGTTAAGGCAGTGAGACCCTCCAGCTAGGTGCCAGGTCTCCATTACATTTACTCCTCTTCTTTAAACAAGACATTTTTAGATATAGTTCCCATCATACAATAATTTTAACATTACCACATACGTTGTTTTTTCTTTCTTTAACACCTATATTATTTTTCCCTGACCCTAAGTCTGATTTACTATAAATTTTAAGATTCTGTGCCCAACATTTTATGTTTATATACTCTTATATATTAAAACATGATACAATATTTATCATCTGTTTCTGATCTCTTGTTTTCCTTCCTGTGCACTGCTCCATTGTCAGTCACCATGTCCCCTCTAGCTGTGAAAGCCTGAGCTCACCTTACTTCCTTCATGGACGTGTTAGTATCCTGTTGTTTTGGGGTGGGTGTCTTTTTTATATATTCTTAAGAACCAAGCTTTATCTAATCTTATTAAATATCTTTATAACATAGGGCATTATGAGATTATTATACCATCTCTGAGTTCATATAGTCTTAAAATTTTCCACCATAGGTGACCCTTCTCCAGTTTATATACATTTTGGATGTTTGTGACAACTCTAAAATCAAACTTGCTTCGCTTGAGGCGATCTGGGTCTCCTATTTTGTTAGCTTTTTTCATAATAGAAATCACAACATTCAATTAACTATAATATTTACCCAGTAAGTATATTGTATCCACATAGAGTAAAATATCCTCCAAGCTATACAGCCCAGTTCCCATTTAACAATACCCCTTTATCATTATAAACTCATGGATATAATATCAACATCGTAGCCCATATACTAATCTTATTCTTTTGGATCAGGACTGTTTCTTCTACTCTCCTGATTGTCCTGTTGTCTTAATGATGCATCTTTTTGAGCTGTTCTGGCTCTCTTTGACTGCTTCCCAGTGATTATTTGGTGACCTGTAGGACTGATGCCCTTGATCCCATTCAGATTGTTCTTGAGCTGATTTGTGTATTCTCATGTCCAAAAGTACCTGTTTCCCTTCATTTGGATCTGAGATAGACATATATCTTTCCTTCCATTGAAAGGACAGTCTAAATGGAAACCTCTATTTGTATCTTATATTGTTCTTTCTAAGAATTGTGGTGATGTTCTCTTTGCTTTTTAAGGGTTCAGGTTTCCACCTCTGGGAAAATTTGTATGGGGTGGCTAAGAATCATCATTGTTAATGGTTCAGCTCTCTCTTCATTGCCCTCAGTATTTTATCCTTGTCTTGATAGTAGTGTAGATAGATGATCACACTTCTTGGTCAGGAGCCAGCTGAGGCCCTGGGGAAAAGGGATCCGTGAGCCTGTTCAGTATGAATGCAATCTTTATTTCCCAGTTTTAATATCTCATGGACAGTATTGTCCAATGCATTCAGCAGAGTTCTCCCTTCAGTTTCCTTTATAACATCTTTAATCCTTATGTTGTTCATGCGTTCTCTATTTTCCATGTATTCCAGCTGTAATTCTATTTCTCTTTTTTTCAGTTATTTGGATTCTTTCATCTAGATTAACCATGCTGTCCAGTGGCTCATTTTATCCTGTTTCCACATCTGATATTTTTCCATTAATCTCATTAATTTAATTTTGTTATCTTTAATGTAAGCCTGGAACTCGCCCTTCATCTCCTTATTCATCTTTTCGATTTTTAACAGTAGATCTTTTGAGTCAGTCGTAGTGATTTGTGATTCTCCATCCACTTTCATAGTTTGTTTGCTGGAGGGGGAGTTACTCACTTTCATGGCCATGTCTTCGGGTTGTTTTTTTTTTTCGGGGGGGGATGACTGATCTTTGAATTGGAAGATTTCTTTCCTTTCCCGAGCATCCAGTTCTTCTTGTCTTTCCTTTTTGTTGTTGTTGTTGAGTCCTTCTCAGGAGGGCTGCTGTCACACTTCCACTTTGTTTGTCTGACCTTTCCAAATGGCTGCTGTCGAACTTGCCCCCCTAGCCACAACAGTACAATTTTAATTATTTTTTTTAACTTCATTGCACTCACCCACTCTCTCTTTGCAGGACAATGAGGGTCCAGTTCAACATCTCTAAGCTTGTAGTGTCATTTTTAATATGTTCTGCAGGCTGGTGGTGCTGGATTCTGTTGCTGGACATTCTCCCCCGAGGCTGCTCTCTGGGACTGGGATCCGCAAGTTCTCTTCAGTCTTCTCTTTTTCTTTTCAAAGCTGGCTTCATGGGTGATTATTCATAGTTATGGCACAGATCTGTGGATTCAGACTGGTTGCTTCTTTTAATCTTCTTAAATTGCTTTCATTTATTCCCTCTTTATTGCAGAGAGCTGGATTAACCACCATCTTGTTTGCTGGTTTAACCATGCCCTAGAAAGGGGTACTTTTCAATGGTTATGTAAGTGCTGGTGGATCACTGGGGATATTTTACTGACTTTAATGTTGACTGATCAGGAAGGTGTATGATGCTCGCATCTTTAGGAATAAAAGACTTTTTGAATGGATGGAAACAGGAACTTTTCGCTCAGATTGGCACATCCATATGTGTTGGATTACAATGCTAATAGTGATTCTTGAGGACCCAGCCTACCTTTTTGCTTCCCTGGCTCATGAAGCCATACACAGACCAACTGGACAGAAGCAAGGAAAAATTTAACTACCACCTAAGCAGGTGCAGGACAATTGGTGAATGTGCATTTGGTACATTGAAAGGACACTAGAAATGTCTTATGATTAGGCTAGCTCTCATTGAGCCAAATATTCTTACTGTTATTTCTTCATGTTGCATTTGACTGCAAAGAAGGAAATGTTGCCTGTAGAGTGGAAGGAGTAAGTGGAAAGACTGCTGACTTTGAACAGCCAGATGCACGGGCAGTCACATGAGGACTTTGAGATGCTGTATGGCTGAGGAAGGCTTTGAGAATGTACTTTGAATAGTGTGCCATAGCATGAAAGTGTGCTGCTGTGTGCTATTTTGTGTAGTTTTATGAAAAACTTTATTTGGCTTCTATATGAATTGTATGTGTACTGTTAAAACCTAAGATGGGAGAGAGGCTTCTTTTGGGGATCAGAAATGATATTTTGTAAGACAAAGTAAATATTATTTTCACAAAATGCAACTTTATTGAACAGTAATCAACAATTGAAATATTTAAAAAATATTTACAAAATGCAAAGTGCAAAATGCTCCTATATGAGCCACAGGTCAGTGTCAGTGTACTCTTATAATTTTTCTTGGTTTCTGCTGGGGTTGAGTGGAAAGGTTTCTGTGTAGGCTATAGAATATAGAAAAAAAAATCAGGGTTGGAAGGGACCTTAGAGGTCATCTAATCCAACCCCCTGCTCAAAGCAGGACCAATCCCTAATTTTTGCCCCAGATCCCTAAATGGCCCCCTCAAGGATTGAACTCACAACCCTGGGTTTAGCAGGCCAATGCTCAAATCACTGAGCCATCCCTCCCCCCTGGTGCCTTGCCTGGGTTGTGTGTTTACAGCACATGACCAGTGAACATAGAATTGTCCATACATTGCAGTGGCTTTAGGGTGTCAATCTTTGGACATTTTACTCCGTAATGATTTTCAGTATCTAAGTTTGTTTGAGGCACTGCATTATATTTGGTGTGCTTCTCAATGCATGTCTCATTTCTTTGGCTTTTCCTCGAGCATACACTCCCTCCAATCCATTGTCTCTTGTGAGCTGCCTCAGATCTCCCTGAGAAGATCTGAAAATGTCTCCCCTGTCCATTCCTCTTTGTCCTGATTATGGTTAGTCTTTCAGCGGGGATGGAGCTGGTGCCTGTCAATGGTGCCCTGGCTTAGGCTGCTGATAAACAACAAGTGAGAAAGATATTGTTAGATTTAAAGGCTTACTGGACAGAAAAAGATAAGTCAGAAACTCCCTAAAAAGTTCCCATAAAGATATTAATAAAAGCATGAACTGTGTCTGACTTGCTTCAGGGATGGTTGCTTTAGGAAGTTCAGCAGCTCCCATCATGGGGAGTATATGGGGCACTGTTCAAAGCCTGTAGCCATGTGGGATGGAGGTGGACTCTCAGGTGTCCTGGTAATAAGCATAGGCATAGTGCAATAAATATTGCAAATATTTTATCATCATAAAATGTTGGTCTGGAAAAGGTCATCAAGTTCTTCCCCTGTACTGAGGCAGGATTAAGTATACCTAGACCAGGAGTCTCAAATATGTGGCCTGCGGGCCGCATGCAGCCCATCGAGCTATTTCCTGCGGCCCGCCATAGGCGCAGACTCCTCCCCCTCTGTCCCTCCCCCTCCGCCCCTCCACCCCCCCACCCGCGCACGCCGTGACCCCGCTCCTCCTCCAGCGCTTCCCGCCGCCAAACAGATGTTTGGCACTTAGGACTTTCCAGGAGGGGGGAGGAGCGGGGATGCGGCACGCTCGAGGGAGGAGGCAGAGAAGTGGCGGGGCTGGGGTGGGGACTTTGGGGAAGGGGTTGGAATGGGGGCGGGGAAGGGGTGGGACGAGGCCTCATGGAAGGGGTGGGGGCGGGGGCAGGGGAGCGGCTTTTGTATCTTTGTATGGAAAGGTGTCAGTGATGCCCCCCTTGAGCCAATATACTAGTCCTCATGTGGCCCTTGTGGTGATGTGAGTTTGAGATCCCTGACCTAGACCATTCCTCACTACTAAGGGAGCTGATGTTTTTGGCAGAAGGGAGTTTTGTTTCATTGGAGGCAGAACTGCCACTGGGTTCACTGCTGTTTTAGTGTGAATGCCTTTTTAAAAGTTTGTTAAAGGCACCTAGAGTAATACATAGGCACATTTTTGCATATTTTACTAGACATGTAAATAAAGAAAGACAGAAACTAGTTGTTATTGGCTAAATTGTTTCTTTTTTTCCCCTCAGGGAAAGACCATGTCTGTAGATTCATTGGCTGTGGACGGAATGACAGATTTAACTATGTGGTCATGCAGCTGCAGGTGAGTTGAATTAAATAGATTTTAGGGATTTATTTTTTCCCCAAAACATGTATTTAGCAAAAAATAACAGTAAAATTTTAGAGCATGGTGGGCAGTAGAAAACAGGCCATTGTTATGGTGGGGTGGTGAGCCAAGGTAAACTGAATATTTCATATTGTTACCAGCATCTTCCAGAAAGAAGGAGAAATCTCTCAGATCTTCAGAACAGACTGATTATTTTAGTGAGAGAGGTGTGATGTTTTCTGAGATAGTTTACATCCCTTTGAAAACTTTACTTGAAGTTGGAAGATAGCTTAAGATGTGCCCAACTGCTTCTGGAATAGATTAGTTTTTTCAATATATATTATTTTGATCACTTCTCTAATGAAAATACATTAATAAGAAACTTCCTGTGTAGGTTAAGACTCAATCCAGAGGATCAGAAGACCTATTCTGAGTGATTGTATGTCAATTATACTAGATGTATCATGCACCTAGGCCAGAGAATTTTCCCTAGCTGTACCCATACGGGTGGTCATGCCTGTGCCCTGAGCTCCTTGTGCTTCAAACCAATGGTATAGAGTGTGGACCCACGCTACCCACCTCTCTCTCCCTTCTTACCATCGGTGGTTAGAGCATGCTGCCAATTGTTCCTTTGTGAATGTGTTGTAAGTGTTTTGCTTCTGAATGGTACTCATTTTGGGGCTTTCTTTTCCTTTTCCTTTTCTCTCTCTCTCAACTCAGAGCTCCGCCCAATATCGGGGGAGCCTATGCTTAGGTCCCTTGGGTTTAAACTTTGTTCAGGGTGTTGCAAACTGACCGCGACCCTTACTCTTCCTGCCTCAAGTTTTTTGGTGAGGGTCACATCAAGGACACATGTCCAGTTTGCCAGGGCTTCAAGAGCAGAACCAAAAAGTTAAGAGAAGAATGCCTCAGGTATATCCTTGTGGAGGCCTCAGTTTGGCTGGCATTGGTACTGCTTTGGTCAGATAGATGGAGTTCCTCCCCATCCAAGAGCACTCCCCTGCCTTACCAGAAGGCAGGGAATGCAGGAGATCCCCTTCACCAGGACACTCCTTGAAGAGGCATAAGTGCTCAGAGCCCTCTCAGCATCTGAAGTCAAAGAAAGGAAGTTTCCATGGTGTCAAAATCTTCAGTGCGGGACTCTTTAGCTGCAGACATGACCCACTCCAGTACCGAAGATAGAGTGGACCCTCCAGCTTGCTGCCCTTGGTATTTCTTTCTAGTGGCTCAATCAGTACAGAGCCATGGATTCCAGTTCCCCAGCTGGGACCTTAAAGGATGGGTATTTCTTCAGAGCAGGTGCAGGAAGAGGGTTGATCATCACTGAGCAAACGCTTATTTCAGTACTGACCACCCTGGAGGCTTACGTGGCTGAGCCTTTCGGTACTGCCCTTTCCAGTTATTCAAACCAGTCGTGTCTTGCCAGGGCTGTCATACAGTGTGCACATGTTGCTTCCCATGCTGGTGTCCGGTACCATATCCTTTTACTGTGAAGCTGGCTCTGAGACCATCAGCAACCACTCCACCTCAGTGCATAGTATCGATAGACAGGAAGCCACTGAGGTTGCCACTGGTGCTGCAGTCTAGTCAAATATATTGGACCTGATCTCCGATGATGTTGTTTGGTACTCTGCCTCCCTGGCTGGCAGAGTACTCATATTCCTTCTCAGACGCTGAAGTGGGCTCCTACGTCTCCCACAACAGGGAATCCAGGATGTTCTCCAGTCATTGTTATCCTTTCATATGAGTTGTCCTGATAAGAGCAGACCGAGGCATCTGAGTGCCTGGTGTAGGCATGATTACCCTCCAGTACTGTACAAGCCCTACCATTGGCCCTACTAGGTACAGTGGTGGATGCCTCCAGAGTCTAGATAATCATCCCAGCTGCACTATAGAAGTCAGTCCTTGAGAAGGTGAGCCTCTCCACCCAGTATTGACAGACTGCAGGAAGTTGGTACAGAGCAGCTGTTACATTACAGAAATATATCCCTTAGCAATGAAGTCTCCCCACGTGGTATCCGTGGGCCTCTTGATCCTGGTTCTGACCGTCACTGATGAGGTGAGGATCAGAATGGTCTGTTGTTGGCTTTTGACAGGCCATCTACCTCTGCAGTTCTTGACCAGCGCCAGGAGGGTTCTAGCCTGCCTCCTTTGAATACATACTCCACCTCCTCTCCAGAAGAAGTACTGGTACTGGAATCCTCTTCCTCAGCACCAGATAATTTAAAGGCCTACGAAGAGCTCCTGAAAAGGATGGCTACATCCTGGGGATACAAATGGAGCTTGTGGAAGAAAATCCACACAAGCTCATAGACATTTTACAGCTGGCTACCTTAGGGAAAGTTGGTCTCCCTATAAATGAAAAAGTTGTGCAGCCTAATAAAACATTGTGGCAAACTCCATCATCACTCATGCCAGTGGCAAAGTACCCAGAACCCAAGTACCAGGTTCCATCTGTGGGATCTGAGCAGTTTTTTCATATTCCATAGGGATTCCTAGCAGTGGCAGTTGTAAATGAAAAGCACCACCCTGGTAGAGCAAAAGTGACTCCTAAGGACACAAAAAAAATGGACCTCTTTGTCAGAAAAATTTGAGAGAGAGGTGGGAGGCTATGCAGTTGAAAGGTCTGCTATATAAGCTTCCTTGGATGCAGCAAGACTCAGCTGCTAGAGTCATGACAATGGTGGTAACTATGCACTGTGCGGCTTGGCTCCAGGATTCCCGCTGAAGTCCAGCAGACTATCAAAGACCTCTCCTTTTAGGGCTGTGAATTGTTTTGTTTGAAAATAGATGATTAACTGCATACATTACAAAAACTGTAGGGTGGTGTTCAAGTCCCTGGGTCTGTAGCCACCAGTCCCCAAAAGACTGAAGTTTTGTTCTCAGCTTCCACCAAGTCAGCAGTACGGTTAGCGTAGACACCTGGATCAGTATAAGTGGACATACAAGCAGGAAAAAAGGAGACTTCCCTCTCATCCAGGCAGCCACACCCCTCTAAACAGCCCATTTTAATCTTCTGTCAAGGACAGCACACTGACAATATCAGATCTTGCAGACTGTCTTCCTCCCTTTGGGGGTGGGTTAGCATATTTCTTAAGTGCATGGCAATCCATCATCTCCAAGAAGTAGGTGCTACAGCACAGTGGAATCGGGATATACCCTCCAATTCCCGTCCTCCCACTCCTTTCCCACCTACCTTCCCTGTCCCTTTTCAGGAAACCACCTAACAAATCAGTTCTGAGACGAGCGGTGCAGACTCTATGTTCTTTGTAAGTGTGGCAGGGTTGGACTCACCCGGCGGCGCCTCCGGCTGGTATCTTCCGGGAATTAGCTCACCAGCCTCTGGAGCGCCCTCTGTTGGCCGGGGATCTGGCTGCCCACTCTCTGGCCCGTGTCCCTCCCAGGGCCCGGTGCCCTTTTAACTGGGGTGCTGCCCCCTGGCAGTACCCCTAGATCTGGGTCTCCCCTCCCCAGGGGAACCCCCAACCCACTATCCCCACCTCGCCTCAGTTGTAGGTTACTGCCAGTCACCAGCTAGCCCCTGCGCCCTGGGGCAGACTGCAGTATAAGCCACTCATCACAGGCAAGGTTGGGTTGGACCTGCTGCCTCGGCCTACCCGTGGGTTACCCCCTGCAACCCCTGTACCTATTGGGCCTAACACTAGGCCGCAGCCTGGGGCTTTCCTAGCCCAGAGCTCCCCAGCTCCTCTGGCCTTCCCCAGCCCTGCTCCACCCTAGGTACCTGGTCAGGTCCCTGCAGCCAAGCCCTTCTCCCTCTAAAGGCAGAGAGAGAGTGTCTTCTCCAGGCACACTGCCCTCTTATAAGGGCCAGCTGGGCCCTGATTAAACTGGCCCCAGCTGTGGCTGCCTTGCTCATCAGCCCAGCTTCTGAGCCTCAGCCCTCTCCCAGGGCTATTTCCAACCCTTAGGGCAGGAGCGGGGTTCCACCCCGCTACAGTAAGCCACAGAAGAAGTGCTCCCTCAGGGAAGAGGATTCTACTCATGATTCTTCCCAATACCCAAAGCAAAAGAAGGTCCCGGGCACATTCTGAACCTTCAAAACCTAAACAGATGCATCAAAAAGTTGTGATTCCTCATGGTCTCCCTCACAATTATTATTCCTTGTTAGATTTGGGAGATTGGTCTGCTGTCTTTCACTTGAAGAATGCATGTTCCCATATCCATATGACCATTCACCATGTCCACAGGAAATTTCTACGGTTTGTAGTAGGAGGGGAACCATTTTCAATTTACAATTCTACCCTTTGGCATTTCATCTGCTCTGAAGGTTTTCACTAAGTGCATGGCTGTGGTGGCTCTGCTGCTGGGATATCCAGGAATATCTTTACCTGGACGACTAGCTGCTGTGAGGAGTTCCTGTAAGCAGGTATAGGAAAGTATTCATCAAACATTCCACCAGTTTTCATGCCTAGGCCTGGTAATGAACAGAGAAGAATTGACTCTAGTACCCCTCCAAAGGATAGAATTCATCAGAGTAGTCCTAGATTCAATTCTAGCCAGGCCCTCTCTGCTGTTTTCAAGATTTCTAGCCATATGAGACATCTGCCTATCCCTCAAGAACCATCTTCATACATCAGTAAGGCTCCTGGGGCATATGGCAGCATGCACATATGTGACCCCACATGCCAGGCTGAATCTCGGGTTTACAAATATACCACCCTCAGGTACATCACCTGGACAGTCTAATATGAATCCCTGGCAAAATCTTACCCTCGTTGGGTTGGTGGAGGAGCCAAGACAAGGTTTGCAGGGGAGTTCCTTTGTCCCTGCCTCTTTCTTCCATTACTGGTAATGGACACTTCAGACATGGAGTAATGGGTGCATCTGGGAGCCATGCAGGTTCAAGGCTTGTGGTCCACTCCAAAGACAAGGCCTACGCATAAATATTCTCGAGCTAAGGGCAATCTCCAGAGCGTATCACCAGTTCTTACCACATATATGTGGCAGAACTGTCTAAGTACCTACTAACAACACCGCAGTGGTGTTCTACATCAATAAGCAGGAGGCCTCTAGATCAAACAGCCTGTGCCAGGAGGCAGTCAGGCTGAGGAGCTTCTGTATACAAAATTACTTGATACTTGTAGCATCACACCTACTGGGGGTTCAGAATGGTTTAGTGGACAAACTAAGCAGGTCCTTCACCGTGGATCATGTGTGGTCCCTCAACAGGTCTGTTCTAAGATCAGTGTTTCAAGGAGAGGGGGGAAGGACTGTTTTCTCTAATCCAGTGACTACTAGGTTCTTAAAAGATCTAAATAGACTGTTCCCACGTATTAGGGACCTTGTCCCAGAGTGGGATTTTAACTTAGTGTTATCTGCCCTCATGGGTTCCCCTTTTGAACTGTAAGCCACTTGCTCATGGTGGCATTTTTCAATTAAGGTGGCCTTTTTAGTAGCCATCATGTCTGCAAGGAGAGTAGGAGAGCTGCATGGCCTAGTAATGAATCCTCTATATACTGTTTTCTTCAAGGATGAGGTACAACTTAGGCCACATTGCAAGTTTATTTCCAAAATAGTGTTTGACTTTCATCTCAATCAGTATATGTATTTACTAGTTTTCTTTCCAAAGCCACGGGGTCATAGGGACAAACAAAAGCTTCACCTGCTGGATGTTCAAAAAACTTTTGTGGCTTTTTATTTAGAAAGAACAAAGCCCTTTTGGTTCCTTTGCAGAATGAATGAGGGGCCATCCCACAACAGTGCAGTGGCAATCCAAATGGATCACCAGCTTTGTTGTCATGTGTTACAATTGCAGTGGCAATCCAAATGGATCACCAGCTCTGTTGTCATGTCTTGTTAGTCCTCAAGAAAAATTGTCTACACATTCAGCCAGAGCTCACTCAGCACCTACAGTGTTTGAGTAACATCCCATTGTGGACAGTTGCAGAACAGCAATGCAGTCCAATCCACAACTTCGCTAGACATTGAGTGATTACTACTGCATCAAGGGAAGATGCTAATGTAGGAAAGCAGTTTTGTAGTTCCTCTTCCAGTAAGACTCCTAGCTTCATCTCCACTGGAAATTGGGAGTCACCTAGTATAATGTACATATGCAGTCACTCAAAGAAGAAAGAACGGTTACTCACCTTTTTCATGACTGTTATTCTTTGGGATGTGTTACATATGTCCATTACATGACCCTCCCTCCTTCCCCAATGTATCAGTGTGTGAAGGAACTGAAGAGCGGGCAAGGTGGTTCCTTCCTTTATGCCTTCTTGCTTGGACCTTGAGGAGCCCAGAGCACGGGTGTGGCCTCCCCTCGGAGTACCATTTGGGAAAATTCTTCAGCACTAGTGCACGAGATGCTCATGCACCTAATGTAATGGGCATATGCAGTGCATCTCAAAGAAGAACAGTTACAAAAGGTGACTAACCTTTCTTTCCTGTAGAAAGGGGTTAAAATGGGGATTAACGCTCAAAATGATGGAACTTTTCTTTAGAGAAAAATGTCCTGACATTAAAAAGGACCTGAAAAAGCAGTAGGTTCTGATACACGTTGCTAGTCATCCTGCTACTTGGATATTCAAAAAGAAAGGAGTGAGCGGGGGGGGAGGGATAGCTCAGTGGTTTGAGCATTGGCCTGCTAAACCCAGGGTTGTGAGTTCAATCCTTGAGGGGGCCATTTAGGGATCTGGGGCAAAAATTGGAGATTGGTCCTGCTTTGAGCAGGGGGTTGGACTAGATGACCTCCTAAGGTCCCTTCCAACCCTGATATTCTATGATTCTATGATTCTAAAGATTTCTGTGAAAACTTATGTTGTATTTTTATTCTGTGTGGCTGCCAAACACTCAGAAGGTTACAGATATAAGACTCTGTCATAACTAGAACTGGTTTGCTGGCAATTTAAAAAAATAAAAAAATCTCTTTTGTTTCAGGTTGAATTGAAAACAAAATTTTTAGCTAATTGAAAAGTTAAAAAAAACTTTGAGATGAGTTGAAACAAAATCCGTTTTGTTCTGACTCTGATTTTATCATTTCTATTTTGGTTAATTTGAAAAAGCTAAGGAAAACTAGTTTCACAAAATGGCTGGGAAAGAAGGTGGTTCCACTTTCCTCATGACTGTTCACCCAGTGGTTAGGGTACTCACCTGAGATGTGAAAGGTGCATGTTCAATTCCACCCTCTCTCTGAAATGGAGAAGGGATTTGAATGTGGGTCTCCCACATTGCAGTAGAGTACCTTAGCTATGTGGCTATGGAATATTCCAATGTGGGGCCTTTTCAGTCTCTCCTGTTTAAGCTGTTCCAAAATGTATAAATAAATAAATAATCATTGGAGCATGGACTTGAACTTGTGTCTCCCATATCCTATGTGAGTGCCCTAATTACCAGACTATAGAGTCATTCTCACCCTCTTTCCCTGGCCTCAAGGCTATCCATTTGAATTCATGGTAGCAAATTCATAGACTTACTCCAGAACATCTCATAGCTCAGTGGGTAGGGCACTCCCTTGAAATGTGGGAGAGACAAGTTCAAATCCAACAAGGTGTCCGGTGGCACCTTAAAGACTAAGTCTTTAAGACATTAGTCTTTAAGGTGCTACCGGACTCCTTGTTGTTTTTGTGGATACAGACTAACACAGCTACCCTCTGATACTTGAAGTTCAAATCTCTACTTCACATCAGGAAGAGAGAGGAACCGAACTTATATTTCCCACATGCCAGGTGAGTGCCTTAACCACTGGGCTAAAAGGTATAAGGAGACCACCTCCTCATTCTCCACCTCCAGCCGCTTTTGAATCTACTCCTCTTTTGTTTGTTTGTTGTCAAAATGTCCAAAATCTAAAATGGAAAATGTTGAGTTGGGTCAAAATGAAACGTTCTGTTTTGACATTTCCAAAACATTTTAATTTTTTGGTTTGGTCAAAACTATTCTGCAAACTCAATGCAAATTTATGAATAGTTTTAGGTAGACTGAAACTGCAATTTCTACCCAAACATGTTGTCTAGCTCTAATCATAACTGACAAATACGCCAAAATCACTTTTCTGCTAGATCCAAGTTATTGTGATTCAGGTTATCTGGATTCAGAGACAGAGAGTCACATTTTCAAAAACAGCTTCTAAATTTAATATCTGAAATATTTGGAGAATTTTGCATATAACTTTAGAACACTTTCTCCATCACTGAATTTTTAAATCAAGATTGGATGCTTTTCTAAAAGATATGCTCTAGAATTATTTTGGGGACGTTCTGTGGCATGTGTTATACAGGAGCTCAGATTACATGATCATAATGGTCCCTTCTGGACTTGGAAACTATTCATATATGAGATGTGGTGTCCTTGAAGAGTACAATGGGTGAAGGGCGAGTCCTTGGATGTGTTTCTTAAGACTTCCATTGTGAACAGTTATAGAAAAGCATTCAGTGTTGTAGCCGTGTTGGTCCCAGGATATTAGAGAAACAATGTGGGTGAGGTAGTATCTTTTATTGGACCAATTTCTGTTGGTGAGAGAGGTGTAAGCTCGAAACCTTGTCTCTCTCACCAACAGAAGTTGGTCCAATATAAGATATTACCTCACTCACCTTGTCTCAGTTCAAGATAAGTAAAGAATGTATTAACATTATCTGTGAATACTGTTTTTGGGACTGTTCCCGAAAATGTTCTTCTGTTTTGATTAGGGTCGGAATTTGGCAGATCTGCGTCGGAGCCAGTCTCGAGGGACCTTCACCATCAGTACCACCCTGCGCCTGGGAAAGCAGATTCTTGAGTCCATTGAGAGCATTCACTCTGTGGGATTCCTGCACAGAGACATTAAACCAGTAAATTCTTTCTTAAGCCCAAACCAGTAATGAATATGTGGGCCTTAGTTGACAGAATTAAGAAGAAAGGGCAGTGTATTAGATGTTAACTTGAAAAAGTCAGAAGGGGCAGAGAATTAGATTTGAATATTTCAGGATGGCAGTGCAAAATTTATTTAATTCGTGTTAGATTGCAACTGGTATAAATGGCGGTCATCCTCCAAGTGATCTTCAATTAGCATTTTCATCTGTCTGCTATAGAGACCTTATATAGCAGTAACTCCCACCACAGAATAAAATATGATTTGTGATTATTTGGACTATAGAAGCAAACTCTTAATGTAAGAAATCAAAGGGAGTAAACTTTAACCATATGAAATATTTGTAAGAGTTTTAATAGTAATTTCATAATATTCAATCAATTTAATTTAAGTTGTGGTATGGAATCTAATGTATGAATAACAGATGCAAACCATCTCTGCATATGGAAGAAAACTGTTATGTGCAGGAGGCAGCCTGATATGCTAGGTTGTCAAAGCCTGAGCTTTGGATAAAACCCACTGAAAATAGAAAGCTTTTGGTTGCTTGAGTGAAGTATGGGTACAAAAATTTTATTTGGGAAAAACAACATACAGTACATAATTCTGAAGGAATTCCTTAGCAGTTGTGATGGTGTTCTGGTAATTGATTATTCAGTAATATTATGCTTGTTTTTGTTTGGAAGCCTTATTCCTCAACAGAGACACTAAGTTTTCAATTTCAAAAAGTATGCACAAATTTAAATAGAAAATATTGAACAAGCAGGATATTTAAGACATGGTCAGATTTAACAGGGAAGACTAATTTCTGAAGGTCTCCATGCCTTTAAAATTAAATATTTGCCTGATTATGTTTTTAAAAGTATTATTTTAAATACCATGGAAAAGTGTTCCAACCACAAAAAATGATAGCTACAGTACTGCCCTTACATCACTTGCAAGCTGGCAGTGGACTAACATAAAGTGATGAATAATAAGCTATACTTTACTTAAATAAGTTAATAGCTTATTATAGGTTGTATAGTGTGGTTATAGCTTATAGGTTATTTTAATTTACATAGTGTTTACATTTGTTTTTTGTTTGTTTACATAATTTACATTTGTTTTTTTTCTCAATTACTTCTATTGAAGTGTAGATTTTGCATTAACCATTGTGAATATTCTTTGGTGGAGTTTTTTTAGACAACGCTCTAGTCTTGTTTATCTCTGACCATCTGTCCATTTATTACTCCTATGGTTTGTTATTAAATTCCTCTAAGAAGTATAAAAACTACAGATGTCTATAGAGCTGGCATATTGCCTGTATTTTAAGGTGAACAGCAAGTGTTTTTTTTTAACAATGAACTAAATTAAGGTTAAATAGCAGGCATTTAGTATTGCATTAAGCAATAATGGATTTTAAACTTGCCTTTTTCCTTTGTAAGATTATAACCACTGACTTTCCAAAGGACTGTATTATCCTTGCTATTTAGTGCATTACATATATTTTCTAAATGTGGCCAGAAATGAGCTCTTTATGGTTCCTTCTAAAGCTTCTATGTCTCTTCTGTTCTCCACTGCTGAAGAAAATACTATTATCCTCCTCCCTGCCACACAGATTCACAACCCCTAAGTTATCTTTAACTCCTCCTTCTCCTCCCTACACATTCAAAGGGTCACTAAATAGTGATTCTGCTTCTTCCACAACATAGAGAAAATCTAACTCTTCCTCTCTTGTCTGAAAGTCAAAACACTTGTCCATACCCTGGCCACTTCTGTTTTAATGAATGCATCCTTCTTCTCTTTGGAGTCCCTGATAACCACATCACTGACTAATTTTGTCAAAACGTAACAAATTCTCTTCCTTGCCTGTTGCTCTGAACACATCTCTCCTCTATTTGAAACCTTCAGCTTGTTGCCCTTTGCTCACCTGATCCTTCCTTTCAAGGTCCTGCATGACTAAGATTCAGTCTATACATCAAATCTAATTTCTTATTTTGTCCATCCTCTCCCCTTTCACAACTGTCAGTGATGTCAATTCCACTGCCCTCTTTTACTCCCTTCTTGTACTCCCATGTTTGTGTCTCTCCCATGCATAAGAGACAACATGGGAAAAAACCTCCGACTTCACCAGGCTCTCACATTCCATCTAATGACCCACTTGTTCCATGAAGCCTATGAACACTTTGCCACAATAAGCCCCATTTCCACTGCTACCTTACTGAGAGGAAGAGATGAGATTTAAAAAAAAAATACAAAAAATTCCCATGCCCCTCTTCTTTTGCACTCTTCTTTTGGTATTGCGGTGTAGCCTGTCTTTTCTATTAATGTCAAAAATTGTAAGCTCCTTCATGCAGGGACTTTCTTCACATTTGTGCATTGTATAGCAATGAATGCATTGTTAGCCCTTAATAAATAACAATAAATAGAGCTATCTTTTGAATGCATAGCGTGATAACTAATAAGAATTACTGCCTTGCCCAATAAATTGTAGTGTGTTGTTTGATCATGCACTTAGTGAGAACCTGAATTATTTTTCTTTAGTCTGTTAGTATCAGACACTATATTTTTCCGCTGTGAAGTAGGTCTTATTTTTGGTTTCTGATTTTTCTGGTTTCCTCTGAGATTATCACTGAATTTGCTACATGCATACTACATATTGTTGTACACTAAAAATGTCATCAGACGCTACAGTGAACATGTACAATTGAATTCCATACATGCAAAACTCTATTTTTTGTCACCATTATTTTCATCTTCTGACTTAGTTATCTGACAATATACACTGAATTTCATGCCCTAATTATAATGCCCAGCTAACAGGATGGTGTGATTTAAGAAATTTTTATCCTTCATTCTTGCATTACATTTTTTTAAAAATTGTATGTCACCCAGGACTTCATTTGGGTGGTTAGTGGAGCCAGAGTTAGGTAGGATTGAGTTAAATAGGTTGAGAGGGAGCTAGGTGGAGCATCAAACTTGAAAGATGCAGAGACTGTGAGGTAGGCTGGAAGTGGAAGGTGATGATACATGCGTGATGGGAGGGCAAGGGATGGATGGAGGCAGCCTGGTACCTGTAGGGAGAAGAGTTTGGATGAAGTCAGTGGAGGTGAGGAAGTGTACAAGCCACAGGGAGGTAGAAGATGTTGCTTGTGGGGAAAAGTGATTTGGAACTTAAATATTGAGCCAGGACAGGAGCAGGAGCAACAGAGAGAACCACAAATTATATTAGAACTATTCCTTCCTTCTAAGGGAGGTGCTACATAACACAACAGCACATCTGGATGAAAGGGTTAAATCGCTTTCTAGGGATAAGGTGGACTTTTGACTTGGAATATTCTTTACCTATAGATAAAAGTCCACATTATTTACTGTAGAAAAATGCCCTGCGCTTAGACCATCAGCATTCCAGAAGCAGTAAGTCCACTGGTGGTTCAAGTCCTGTAGACATGAACAGGAGGGCATTGAAACTCTCTCTGCATAAAGAGAATACTGCTGAACACACACATTTCTGCTCCTGTTTTATTTTTATTTTTTCCCATCTGTCCATTGGACCTGAAACTGCTGTATGTTTTTAATATTTTTAGTTTTTTCAGGTTTATTCAGCAGAAATACTTTTTGTAGTTTTTAGAAAATTGAGTTAAATTTGTCATTTGGGCTTTGTGTTTGTTTTTCCCAACACAGCACTTACAGACCTAAAAACTTGTTTCAAAATGGGTGGCTTTGAAATGATTTAAAAAAATAAAGTTTGAAGCATTGTAAAAAGTGATATATTCTTTGCTTGCTTCTCATGGCAAGCCAGAAACAAATGTCTAGTTCCTGGTAAATGCCATGATGCCAAGTCTTCCAATCTTAGCCTCACTTCAAAAGCCTTGATACTCAAGGAATCTATATGTGCACTTGTGGATGAGCAATCTGACAAGGCACAGAAAAAGAGAAGAACAAAATTATGAAATCGTAGGGCCAGTCTACACTTACCGGCTGGATCGGAGGCGTCTGATTGATCTTCTGGGTTCGATTTATCGCGTCTTGTCTAGACACGATAAATCGAACCAGGAAGTGCTCCCCCGTCGACGCTGGTAATCCAGCTCGCCGCGAGGAGTAAGCGCTGTCGACGGGGGAGCCTGCGCACCGCGTGTGGACCACAGGTAAGTTCGAACTAAGTTGCGTATCTTAGTTCGACCGGGGGGGGGGGGGGGTTAGCGTAGACCAGCCCTTAGTTATCTTGTCAAATGGATTTTATAAGTGTCCATGCCCTCTCTGTACAGCTCTTACAATGCAAGTTTTTGGTACTGTCTTTGACACATCTCAAAGCCAAATTCTACTGTGGAATTTCTGCTAGCATCCAAGTCTGATTTATCAAGACTATCCAAGTAATCTTCCTTCACCGTAGTATTCCTTATCTATTTTTTCCCCTCTGATTTAATGGCAAGCTTTTCTCAGTGCAATCCTTTGGTGTACAAAAGAAAATATCCATTTGTCAACAGTCTAAATTCATCATCGGGAAATGTATATGTCCCTAATTGTCCCTGTTTGTATCTTTCCTGCATAGAGGGAGACAGGTAGTAAGTATACCTCAGCCTTTCTAAGTTGGTCATTGCCCATGTGGATCTTCATTATAACATCTGTGGACTGTGGTTCCTTCTGTTTACAGAACCACTTAAGTTAATTCACATTAAAGAGTCTTTTCTGAATGGAGGGCATTCTTCTAAATTAATATCAAGCTTTTGTTCATTTCCAGAGTGAGAGTGTCTCAGATTCTCTGTCTAGATTTGAGTTGGAAGGTGAACTTGACAGGTCCTGCCATTCCTGAAGAGCAAATGTTTGTTTCATCTGTTCATCTCTGATGGATGATGTAAAATCTTACAAGTGACAATTTGCCAACTCTCAGATGCTTTAAATGATCCTCTTTCTTCATTCAGAAGACTTGCAACCAGTTAACAACCTTATATCTGACATAGATTAGAAGGTAGGTCCTCCTATCATTTTAAACTCTGCCAATATGTTACAGACTCACTTGGCAACAGTCCAGTCTATGATTAAAATGCTTCCCTGTGCAGGTCTTTAATGTTCTTTTATTGACTCTTCTAAATTCTTTGGGAGTGAGACCAGGAAATGATAGATTTGGAATTCCAAGGACTTTCCACCTCGCTGCACCTAATAAACAATATAGAATATTAGACTGCTTAATAGATAAAAGGACACTTTTTTTCCTTTTGCCACTCTTGCAAAAAGAGCCAATTAGTAGGTTCTGGTAATTAGTTATGCCACTAGAACATTTGCCAGTGAATTATGAGAACTTAGGCAGCTAACTTATAAGAGTCAGAATTGTCTAACGACTCTTTTATACTAACTTTCTCTGATTCATCTATAAGCTTGTGCTCTTCTTCTGGCATTATTCGTTGTGGCTTGTGTCTCTCCAGAGATACAGGAGTTCAGTCTCTTTCTTTTAGAACTTCATCTGCTTTGCTCCAAGATGGATGATATCCTGGCCAAAGTTATAAAGACCAGGGCTACTATTGGATTCATTGGTTTCATCCAAACTGAGTACATGAAGTACCAGGCAGTAGAAAATCAGAGATCAACAATAGCTTTTCCACAGTCATCAGTGCCAAATTTCCAATATGGTGAGTTCTCCCACTTGTACAGGGGTTTTACTTAGTGCACAGACTCTTGCTTCAGCTCTTTGGGCTAGCCCTGTTTTTTCCATTAATAATTTTAAAGCTTGTTGAACAAATCTAGGTCACATGGTTAAAACACAAGTGATAGGCAGGCTGTTATATTAGAGATGTTACTGACATCAGAGGAGCTGAACCAGTGCAGTGTTGAGAAATTTTAGGAAAAAAGGCTATATAGACAAAACCCAAGAATTAGAATCTGTGGAGGCAGATGATGAACAAGAAAATGAAAATGAACTCTAACTGAAGTTTTCAGAATGTACTGCCTCCACAAATCCACACTCTCTCCCTCCAACCCGTTTATCTTTGAAGATTTTTTCTAGGCAGCCAGAAAAGAGGAGGGAGCATTCTGTATCCCTCTCTTGGCAAGTACAGTGCCAGTATAATGTGTTCTTTTCTCCAAAGTGAATGGAACATGGGCAGAAGTGAAAGTATAGAAGGAAGGGTAGAATAATGGAAAATGACATGCATTAATATGTGTATATTAATAATGTATACTTTTTTGTTTCTTTTTCTAGTCAAACTTTGCTATGGGACGTTTCCCTAGCACATGTAGGAAGTGTTACATGCTGGATTTTGGCTTGGCACGACAGTTTACAAACTCATGTGGGGATGTCAGACCGGTAAGAAATTTTTTTCACAGTTATTGTAAATGATTATTAATTTGCTGTGATAATATACCAAAATCTTTCTGGAGACTGAATTGATACAGTATCTAAATTTGGTTCGCTCCATTCCAGAACAGAGATGCCATATGATCTAGTGGGAAGTTCAAAGGACAGGAAGCCAGGAAGAATCATGGGTTCTTTCTTTGGCCTAAGACATAAATTTATTGTGTGCCCTTGGGCAGTACTTGAATGCCTTGTATATAAATCAATCTATCCAGCTGGAAAATTAGGCAAAAAGCAGAACCTTGCTGAATAATGGATGTTACATGAGAGCTAACCTTTTCGTAGTAAATAAATTACACAAAATAATATAGAGGAGAAAAACTCAAACAGTACATTGAAAACATACAGTAGTTTGGAGAGGAAAGTATTGGGCGGAATGGTAGAATGAAACAGAATATAGCTAAGTTTAGTTACAATATTGCCATAAGAAACGCAGCAATTTCCAAATATGTATTAGGAATTGGGGAATGACTATGAGTTAGAGAGGATCATAGATACAGAGATCTGAATAAGAAAATTGCAATAAGTACAGTAGAGCCTCCCTAATTCACTGTTGATTGGGAGTCCATTGTAAATTCCTGAAGTTTGCAGATTGGGAAATAAGTGAACACAATGTATGATGATACATCAGAAAATGTAGTTTATATGTTTAACTAGTTTTTCATTTTAATGTTTATTGTAATATTGAATAATGTAGTAGTCAATATTATGTAGTATATTTTGTACATGTAATGAAGTTGAGTAATAGGGACATTCTCAATAGCATTTACAATTCAAGCTTGGCTGAGAGGTGGGGCAAAATGGCTACTTTTGTGTGTGCAAATTCTGAGGTGTGTGGATTAGCAAAGTAAATTAGCGAGGTTCTGCTGTACTCTATTCCTTCAGTCATAATGCTGGACATTGCAATGAAAACAAAGAGCAGGGGAGACCAACAGAGTGGCTGCAGCTGTTGGAAAGGTGAGCAAGTGGTTTTGAATTTTCATAAGCTTTTGTCTTTTTCTGTGTGTCTGATGTTTACGCCTGTTTTTCTGACTTGTAATTTTGAAATGAAGCAAATTCTTAAGATTCTGTAAATTCAAAAACATACATCCACCAATGGTAGTATTTTCAGGAAAATTAAGAGAAATACTATATTTTCTGTTGAAAGCAGTTAACACATATTTGTTTCTCTTATAAAAACCCATTTGTTGCCTTTGTTTTTCATTGTAGTGTCCTGCAGTATAATTGAAGTAGTTATTTAATGAAATGTAGTCTATTTTCAGGCTTTTCTGATGGTATAATGCATACTGTAATGATAATACAGTATCAGCGAGGAAAATGCATATTAGTTTTTATTTGCACTCATCAATCACTTGTGTCTTGAGGTTAAATAGCAAGTAGTTCTTGTTGCACCAACAAGATAACTACTAATAAAACTGAGTTGTATTTTCTTTAATCAAAATATCCTGTGTGTTTACATCGTCTCTTCACTGCCGTATAGTGATGCGTATTCTGATCTTCACTAGATTTCCTTATAGGTTTTCCTAAATATATTTCACAAATAATCTGTAGATAGTAAAAAAAATTCTCTAACCCAGTATCCTGTCTTCTGACAGTGGCCAATGACAGGTGCCCCAGAGGGAATGAACAGAAAAGTGATCCATCCCCTGTCGCCCATTCCCAGCTTCTGGCTAACAGAGGCTAGGGACACCATCCCTGCCCATCATGGCTAACAGCCATTGATGGACCTGTACTCCATGAATTTATCTAGTTCTTTTTTGGAAGGCTGTCATCTTTTTTGTGCGCAATCACTAAAAGGAGATGAGGCATGAATTTTGCCAGTGGTTTCACAGTATTTGCTGATAGCAGAGGAATGATGAGACTTGGGAATCCTGAGTTTATGTTCTATGGGGGGAGTGAATTCTAGTGGTAATAGATTTTCTGCCCTTACCCTCCACTTTCCTTCCCCCCAGGCCTGACCTTTTCTGCCCCAGCCCCTCCAGTCTATCCTTGTGACAGTTCAAGACAGTATCCTTGTCTCCCCTTCCAGCTCCCTTGCCTAGGCCTAGCTCCTAATCCTTGGCATTCCAGTTTCCTCCTCTTTGCGTGAGTACCAACAGAGAGAATATTGTAAATTGCGTGAGTACCAACAATATGCCTAATCCTTGGCATTCCAGTCTCCTCCTCTTTGCGTAAGTACCAACAGAGGGAATATTGTAAATCCAGGAGAGACAGTCTCCTTGTTCTCAGTTCCTGTGCTCGGTACTACAGTGGCCTATGGCTGCCCAGAGGAGCAATTGCAGGAAAGGCCTGCTCAGCCCTGTAGCCCTAAAATGGAGCATACTTAGTACAGATGTAATCCTTGGAGAGATTAGCCGCCAAACTCGAACAACTTTCTGTTGGGTATATGTGAACTGAGGTTTTCAGAAGCTCATGCTTGTCCAAATTTGGGCAAATTATCGTGGAGACAGCAAAAGGCTCTGGCACCATGGTGGCACCCCCTTCTTGAGAAATTTCAAGACCGTACTCCAAAGCGTGGAGGCACTAGAGCTTCTTAATAAAATGTTGTAAGAATTTTTTAACATGAGTAAATTGACATTTCTTTTCACTTCATTCTGAAAAATGATTGAACTAGTTTTGCTGAAGTTAATAAATATATCAGTCAGTCTGAAGTAGATATCTGGCATGGGAAATTTCTTCCCAAACAATTAAAATTTGGCAAAGTTATAAGGAATTGAAACAAGGGCTTGTAATGGGAGGTGACGGGCAACCCTACCATTGGTGTCTCTACCTGCACCACCTATAATACATTGTAAATGAAGCTCTGAAGGTGGCAGCCAGGCAGAAAATTATTTCACAGCAAGCTCTATAGCAGTTGATGTCTCTACTTGCACTGCCTATAATACATTGCAAATGAAGCTCTGAAGGTGGCAGCCATTTCACAGCAAGCTCTATAGCAGTTAAGGGCAGGAAAGTTTGGGCCAAGCTCAGGAAAACCTCCATTAGAAAGTGTTTATGTTGCAAAGTGGAAATGGAGATTCATTCAGTCCAAAGGAATTGATTAGCTATCTTTTCCAGTACCTACTTACCCCCAAAGGCCATAGTCATTGTGTTAAGTACCTTACAAAGAATGAAGACACAGTCACCTCCCTGATGTGAGTTTAGCTCCCCCTCCTTTTTACCTTCTGTTTCTATGTGTATAAAGACAAAAATCCTAAATGTCAACTTCTGCAGCTGCACTTGACTGCCTGTCATGCTCCAAATCCAGTTCTTTGGAAATGATTCCCCTACCCATCCCATTATTTTAATCACAGGGTCTTAATGGGAGATCATAGACTCTTTTTGTGCAAATTTTACAGCAGCTTTGGACATTCTCTAGTTTATTGCAGTTCCGTTTTTTTATGTCATCTTCCTCTACCTTCCTGAAATGGTTGTAGAATTAAGTTAAAAGCAGCTGCAGCTTCTGGAACAAATTAAATTACTCTTTATAGTAAGGAGATGTAATTAAGGGAAAAATTGCTCCCATGATGTTTTAGAAACCTGCCTTACCATAGAAAGCATGAAACCTTCATTTAATAATGACTAAGTGGTGTAGCATGAGCATAAGATTTAAATTTTTCTATCTTTATGTAGATTGTTTTTGTTAATACTGAGTTCATCTTCGTCCATCGGAGAATGTATTTCTCCTGTTAAAATCGGTGCTCTACATTGAACTGAATGAGCCCATTTTTAATCTTTTATATTATGGTTTACAATGAGATAAAATAAAGACAAAGGATAATGTGATTGTTGTATTCCCTTCTGCTCCCTAGCATAAGTAATGAGCATGACATAAATAATACTAAGAGTACACTTACCCTGGTTCAGTTTGCGTTGAAAATATAGTAAAGAACAATATGATACAAGACTTTATCATGGAAAATATATGATTTCAGTCAAGAGAATGGATTTTTGTGAAGAAAAATGCCAGAATAAATGGATGATTCTATACTTCAGCAATAAAAGTAAAATAAAAAACAAAAACTCATTTTCTTATTGGAAGATGTTAGGATGCAGGATTTTGGCAGTTCTACTAGTTTACCCCTTCCCAGCATTTGTAAGCTGCACCTTTTAAAAATAATCTTGTCTCTCTGCAGCTACCCATGGTTCTCACCACACTCCTCATCTGCATCCTGGCATCCATGTTGCTATCCTCCAAATTCCATCTGCCGTCCACCAAATTCCTCCCCATCAGCCTTCCTTTCTGACTTAAACTCCTGGCTCTCTCTTTTCCTCTCCTCACAATCTCCCTCACTGATGAAAAGGACCATTGTTCACTTGACTTGGTCTTCACTGAGCACTGTGCTGTCTCTCTGACTAATGCCTGTTCTCTTTCAGCATCACCAGTCAGCCCACCCAACTTGTGACCTGTCAATCGGTCTTTCCGTGACTTCCAGTCCATAAGCATTGATGACATCTTGTCTGCTCTCAGCCCTCTCTTCCCTGCCCTCTCTTCCCTTTCTTCCTTTGATGTTGTTGTGAATTCTTTCCCTGGTTCACTGTCCTCCACCCTTGACGCTGTTGCCCCTCTATCCCATCGCAAGGTCACTCTGCCAACCCCCTGTCCTGGCTTACTCCCAGTCTCTGCTAGTCTAGAACATCTCTGGTGGAAATCATATGAGCAGGCTGGTGTCCTCCACTATAGATTTGTTTTATCATTTGGTTCAGTCATCTTCCTAACTAAACAAGTCTACTTTTCCAACTTCATTGAATCCCACACCCTCAAGCCCAGCTGCCTTTTCACCACCTTTGACTCATTCCTCAAATCTTGTCGACTTCTCCCAAGAACAAAATATGATGTAACTTTTCCTTTTCCCCTCCCTACAACTCTCTCCTCCTTCGCCCCTGTCAGAGCTCTTCTTTGAGTGATGGTCTCTATTGTATTCCACTAAGGGTTATGCACATTGTGTGTCCAGAGCCAGAGAATTTGAAAGTAGTAGTGTCCATTGGTCTGCACATATGCCCTTGTTCCGCCTCAAGGTTTTGTCCGAGGCAGTAAAGGGCAGGGCGGACTGACTGTGCCCTCAGTTCCTTCTCACTGCTACATGGTCCAGATTTGGAGTTTCTGCTCTCCTTCTGTCTCTCTGTGACATACTAAAAAAAAAAAAAAAAAGACTGTTTTTAGTATTGTACGTAGGTGGGTTTTTTTTGTTGTTCTTTTACTGTAGTTTTGGTATTAGTAGTAGTTTTAGGATTTTAAGGACTTTCAGACACCATTTTTACCAGTTTCCCTGCCCTCCCCACCCCAGGACCCGTGCTTGGGTACTGGATTATGCTGAAGACACTGGGGTCAAGATCTGAGCTTCCTGCCTACTAAGCTCATTCATTTCATTTCGCATTTCATTCACGTGCAGTATCTGCCTTTCCCTGGGTGGTAAGTGAACCGGTCATTGGGGGAGGCTAGCCCCCGCTCTCCTCTTCTGCCTCCCCCTCCAGAGCCCAGAGCACCCCCACCACTGCCATCGGCCCCCCGCCCCAGTCCACCCGAGCGCCCTTAGCCCTGGAGCGCTGGACAGGTGGTGCGGCTGCAGTGCCCCCAAGCCCAGCACCGGAGCGCCGGGCTGGCAGCACGGTCTGGCCCAGCCCCCTGCCGCTCCCCCCCCCCCCAGCCCCAGGCCTTGCAAGCCACCGGCCCCAGCCACCCGAAGTCCCGGTGACAGGGCAGCCTGCCCCTGCCCCAGCCTGGGCCATAAAATAACAGGAACTGGAAGCAGGCAGGAGGGGGCATGGGAGCGGAGCGTGGGCGGGGCCATGCCGGGCTATTTGCCCGGCCTATGATACCCACTGCCCATGTGCCTCTCCTTCCCAAGCCGTACCTGGGAGGGCTGGGCTCTCTACCTCAAGAAGCACCTCATGGAGGTTGCCATGAGGCCGCAGTTGTACCCAGGCTGGGGAACACCCCCCACCTCCGTACATCTGATACAAGTGGCAACGCAATGGGCCAGGCAACAACACCCACACTTCATCGTGGCACACAAGGAGGGTAAATGGCTGGACCTTCTGGGTTGCAAACTCTTCTCCTTGGCCAGCCTTCAATTCTAGATTTCCAATTATCTGTCACTATTTGATAAATATGACTTTTTTTTACTTATGGCAAGGTGGTGGACTTTGCAGACAAGCTTCCCCAGCAGTATTGTGCCCGCTTCCAGGCTATCTTAGAGGAGGGCAAACTGGTCACGAGGACGACTCTCCAGGCTGCTGTGGACACAGCAGACACCTGTTCACACACAATGGCTATGGGGATCATCATGAGGAGGGAGCGGTGCTACCTCTCATATCATTTTGCTTTATATCATCTGCTTTCCCACGGGAAGTATGGAATACCATAGAGGACCTCCCTTTCGATGAGTCTCACCTCTTCAGTCAGAAGACTGACAATTCCCTCCACTCCATCAGGGATTCCAGAGCCACTATATGATTGTTGGGTATTTATATACCAGCACCTGAGCGCAAGTTTTACCGCCCGCCACTGTCACGGTTCAGAACGCCTCAATTTTTCCATCAGTGGCCCTATGAGCTTCCTCTCAAGTGACAGAAGACCCAACAGCCCTGTTCTCCAGGCTCCTCATCAAAGCCTTCAACATCTCATGCTCAGTCTTCGCAAAAGTGATATTTCTGAGTGCTCCTAGAGAGCTGCAACCACCTTACCTCCCACCGTACACCTGACCCACCCCCTTTGTGGGGCGCCTAGCACTCTTTTTACCAACTTGGAGTGTGATAACGGACAAGTGGTTCCTGGATGTCATTCAACATGGCTATACGATTGAGTTCACAATGCTACCTCACCCATGACTCTGCCCCAGCCCCGCCTCAGGGACCACTCTCATGACCGTGTCCTTGCCCTAGAGGTGAACTCACTTCTATAAAGGGGAGCGGTAGAACCTGGTCCAACAACTTACCACGGTGCAGGGTTCTATTCCATGTATTTCTTCATACCCAAGAAGAAGGGTGGATAGAGACCAATCTTGGATCTGCATCATCTCAATCAGTTCATATGCAAGCCCAAGTTTCATATGGTCATCTTAGCTGGAAAAAGGCATGTGGTTTACAGCTCTTGATATGCAGACGCCTATTTTCATATAGACATCCATCCAACCCACAGAAGATTCCTGATATTTGCAGTAGGCCATCAACACTTCCAATAAAGGGTCTTACCATTCGGACTCACCGCTGCTCATTGGGTCTTCACCAAAAAGTTTTATCTTGAGTGGTGGCCCACCTCCAACGTCAGAAGGTCCCTATATTCCCCTCCCTTGCTGAGTGGCTGCTAGCAGCGCGATCCAAAAGGAAGGGTCAAGTCTTGACCTCCGTTCTGCTCGGACTCCTCTCCTCCTTGGAGGTGAGTGTAAATGTTAAAAAATCAATTTTGGATCCCACACAGTCACTAGAATTCATAGGAGCCTGCGCAGGTCAATGTGGTCTTGGCATGAGCCTACCTACGAAGGACAGGTTCCAGATGCTTCAAGAGCTGATTGCCTAGATAGTTCACCAGTCCTTCTGTAACAGTAAAGACTTCCCTTTCCCTCCTTGGCCACATGGTGGCTTCCACGTACATCACCACCTTTGCTCGTCTTCACCTTTGCTACCTCCAGCTGTGGCTCCAGAGGGTCTGTTCTCCCTCCCGACATACCATGGACCTGCCTTTGACAGTTCCCGCAGAGTTACTTCTCTCCCTCTACTGGTGGATGGACCCAGGTCAGGTCTGCACCGGGATATCTTTCCTTCTGTCCTCCCCGAGCAGAAAAATGTCCTCATGGATGCATCACTTGCCAGATGGGGAGTCCAGAATGCACATCAACATTCTGGAGCTTTGGGTGGTACAGAGGGCACCCTGCATGTTTCTCTCATCTGTTCTCCCCCGTCATGTTCTTGTCATGTCAGACAACACCACCATCCTTTATTACATCAACAAACAAGGCGGCATGCAGTTGCCAGCACTTTGTGCAGAAGTGGTTCATCTATGAGATTGGTGCATCACCCACAAGAGAATATTGTAGCAGCCTGTTTTCCAGGCATTCAGAATGTGATTGCAGACTCTGAGCAGGAAATTTGTGGCCTACCACCAGTGGGAGCTCCATGACACCATAGTCAGCAACGTTTTCACCCAATGGAGGACTCCAATCTGGACTTCTTTGCCTCCCACGCCAACAGCAAATACATCAAGTTACCCCCTTGGTGCATGTCTTGCCTCAGGTCTTGCCCCTGAGGATTTGGATATTCCCCTTCTTTTGAGTCACCTTCTGTCCCTGAAGGTGTCAGGACTTGCTCTCAATTCCATCAAGGTGCATGTAGCGGCTATTAGTGCTTTCCACCCCCTTGTGGAAGGGCACTCTGTGTTTACACATCAATTGCCTATCAGCTTTTGGAAAACCTCCTTTGGACGTATCCACCCATTCAATCTATGGCCTCCCAATGGGACCTCAACCATGTCCTCTTGACCTTAATGAATTTGCCCTTTGCACCTTTGGCCTTATGCTCCCTGTCTCTCTTTTCCATGAAGGTTGGCTTCCTGGTAGCTATTACTTCCGTGAGAAGGGTAGGTGAACTGGGGCCATGATGGTGGACCCCCTTTTACCATGTTCCATAAGGACAATATTTCTCTGCATCTGTATTTCAAGTTTCTGCCAAAGGTCATATTGCACTTTCACCTCAATCAACCCATACACTTACCTGCTTTCTTCCTGAAGCCTCACGCCTCGGTAGAGGAGCAGCGCCTTCACTCTCTCGACGTCTTCAGGGCTTTAGCCTTCTATCTGAAGAGGACAAGACCATTCAAAAAATACCCTAGACTGTTTATCTCAATAGCTGAATGGATTAAGGGGCAGGTGATTGCTACAGAGAGGATTTCTAAGTGAATTTCAGGGCGCATTATGCTCTGCTGTTGATTATCAGGACTGTCTCCACCCCTTGGTGTATGAGCTCATTCAACGAGAGCACAAGCATCAACTATGGCCATGCTTCACGATGTACTGCTTTTGGACATACGTAAGGTGGCCACGTGGAGCTTGGTACATACCTTTGCTGTTCATTACACCTTGGTGCAAGGACTCTGCGACGGATGCCTCATTCGGTGTGGCTGTCCTTCATTCAGCGGTTCTGTCATCTTTCTCACACCCTCCTCCTAATTAGAAAGTGCTTGTTAATCACCCTCAGTGGAATACAATAGGGACCACCACTCGAAGAAGAAGAGATTACTTACCTGTTATTGGAGGTTCTTTGAGATGTGTGGTTCCTATCTGTATTCCAGTCCTACCCCCCTTCTCTTCTGCTGTGGATCTGTTTGATTTGCAGTGGAGAAGGAACTGAGGGTGCGGTTAGTCCACCCCACCCATTATTGCCTCCAGTGAAACCATGAGGCTGAGCAAGGGTTCATGCATGGATCAATGGACCTTACTCCTTTCAAATTCTCTGGTTCCAGACACATGGCGCATGGGTATAACCCTCAGTGGAATATAGATAGTAGTTCGGGACTATTTAGAAAAGCTGGACGAACACAAGTCCATGGGGCCGGATGCACTGCATCCGAGGGTGCTAAAGGAGTTGGCCGATGTGATTGCAGAGCCATTGGCCATTATCTTTGACAAATCATGGCAATCGGGGGAGGTCCCGGATGACTGGAAAAAAGCTAATGTAGTGCCCATCTTTAAAAAAGGGAAGAAGGAAGATCCAGGGAACTACAGGCCAGTCAGTCTCACCTCAGTCCCTGGAAAAATCATGGAACAGGTCCTCAAGGAATCAATTCTGAACCACTTAAAGGAGAGGAAAGTGATCAGGAACAGTCAGCATGGATTCACCAGGGGCAAGTCATGCCTGACTAACCTAATTGCCTTCTATGATGAGATAACTGGCTCTGTGGATGAGGGGAAAGCAGTGGATGTGCTATTTCTTGACTTTAGCAAAGCTTTTGATACAGTCTCCCACAGTATTCTTGCCAGCAAGTTAAAGAAGTATGGGCTGGATGAATGGACGGTAAGGTGGATAGAAAACTGGCTGGATGGTCGTGCTCAACGGGTAGTGATCAATGGCTCCATGTCTAGTTGGCAGCCGGTATCAAGTGGAGTGCCCCAAGGGTCGGTGCTGGGGCCGGTTTTGTTCAATATCTTCATCAACGATCTGGAGGATGGTGTGGACTGCACCCTTAGCAAGTTTGCAGATGACACTAAATTGGGAGGAGTGGTTGAAACACTGGAGGGTAGGGATAGGATACAGAGGGACCTAGACAAATTAGAGGATTGGGCCAAAAGAAATCTGATGAGGTTCAACAAGGACAAGTGCAGAGTCCTGCACTTAGGACGGAAGAATTCCATGCACTGCTACAGACTAGGGACCGAATGGCTGGGCAGCAGTTCTGCAGAAAAGGACCTAGGGGTTACGGTGGACGAAAAGCTGAATATGAGTCAACAGTGTGCCCTTGTTGCCAAGAAGGCTAACGGCATTTTGGGCTGTATAAGTAGGGGCATTTCCAGCAGATCGAGGGACGTGATTATTCCCCTCTATTCGGCACTGGTGAGGCCTCATTTGGAGTACTGTGTCCAGTTTTGGGCCCCACGCTACAAGAAGGATGTGGATAAATTGGAAAGAGTCCAACGGAGGGCAACAAAAATGATTAGGGGGCTGGAGCACATGACTTATGAGGAGAGGCTGAGGGAACTGGGATTGTTTAGCCTGCAGAAGAGAAGAGTGAGGGGGGATTTGATAGCTGCTTTCAACTACCTAAAAGGGGGTTCCAAAGAGGATGGATCTAGACTGTTCTCAGTGGTAGAAGATGACAGAACAAGGAGTAATGGTCTCAAGTTGCAGAGGGGGAGGTCTAGGTTGGATATTAGGAAAAACTTTTTCACTAGTAGGGTGGTGAAGCACTGGAACGGGTTACCTAGGGAGGTGGTGGAATCTCCTTCCTTAGAGGTTTTTAAGGTCAGGCTTGACAAAGCCCTGGCTGGGATGATCTAGTTGGGGTTGGTCCTGCTTTGAGCAGGGGGTTGGACTAGATGACCTCCTGAGGTCCCTTCCAACCCTGAGATTCTATGATTCTATGATAGGGACCACACATCTGGAAGGATTTCCAGTTACAGGTAAGTAACTTCCTCATTTCTCATCTGCTCTCTTTTTGTAACCCCTCCACTTACCCCAGTGGACCCCATCCCAGCCCATATCTTTATCGCCATTGCACCTGCTGTCATCCCCTCCCTTACTTTTCTCTTAAGTCCATGTCTACACTACAGAGTTAAGTCGACTTAAGTTATGTTGACGATCATAAACCGCTGTAATTATATTGCTTGTGCATGTTCACACAATGTTCCTTATGTCAGTGGAGCGTGTCCACAGTTGGTGCTTTAGCACTGACAGAGACAGCAGCTCAGAACCTGTACTCCTTCCTCACCTTCCTTGACTTTTCAGCCACCTTTGACACAGTTGACCATATTCTTCTTCTTGTAATCTAGTCTTCCCTTGGCTTCCATGACTTTGTCCTCTCCTGGTTCTCCTCCAACCTCTCTAATTGGTCATTTAGAATGTTCTTCAGAGGATCCTCCTCATTCCCTCCACTCCAGCTTTCGGTGGTGGTTCTATAGGGCTCTGTCCTTGGTGCCTTTCTGTTCTCCCTCTACGCTTTATCTCTTGGTAATTTCATCAACAAACACAAATTCAGCTACCATTTCTATGCTGACGGCTCACAGATCTAGCTCTCTACTACAGTCTTGTCTCCTTCTGTCCAAACTAAAATCTCAGTCTCTCTCTCTGACATCTCCTCACAGATGTCTAGCTATCAACTCAAGCTCTACATGGCTAAAACACATCTCTTAATCACCAACCCAAAGTCCTTCTTAGGCACCATTTGGTTAACAGGCAGTTGTGCCTGAAATATAGTGACTCAGGTCACCCATTCCGATTTAAAATCACAAGTGAGGAAGCTTAGATGGAAGGAGGATTCCGTCGTAGAGATCACCCCATGTCATCCTATTGAGTGAAGAGGGTTTAAACCCTATGGAAAAGACTCTGCGGTTCCACTCCCACATCTGGCCAATCTCTGTAACTCCACATTTTTATCCTGCCCTCCCACCCAGGCTAGTTGTGACAGTGGAGTTCCATTGAAGCCAAGCTACCAAGGACTCCCCCTGGATGCAGCTGCTCCCAGGATTCTGGGATTTTGAGCTAGGAGAAGCTCTGTGAACAAGATAATACAGCTCAGGCTTTTATTATCTTTTTCTGATTATTCTTCACTGGATCAAGGTGCGTAGACTATGTGCATCCTCAGCCTTAGCCAACCCAATCTCCACCACCTTCCCCAGCACAAACCATGGACCATATTGCAAGGCCTCCTCGGGTCCAAGGTGGATGGGTGATAGTCCTGCAGAGGCAGATGAACATGTCAGTCAATACTTTTTAGGATTCTCCTGAATTCTCCCTATGTTCAAGGATTTTGGTGCTTTCTGTCGTCACAGCTTTCCCACTAGACTTTTTTAATTCCATCAAATATATGTTTTCAAACATAGCTTTTCTGAACTCAGGGAGTACTAAAATTTCCTGTCGTTTTCTATCCTCCCCTGTCTATAAGAAACAGGACTCTACCTCTGACTTCTCCACTGAAGAAGTCATTTCTCTTATAACTGGATTCTTTACTTTCCGGATCATACTGCTATCCTCTTTGTAAGGTAGGAACCTTTCCAAAACAGTGTGTGGCTTTATCTGTTACCCAGCAGATATCCATGTATGAGTCCCTGTGAGTACAACACTTTGTGGTTTTATTTTTCTTGAGAGCTGGTCCAGAAACCGATCATTCTGGTATCATCCATACCTAGAACTCTGTAGGAGATACCCAATATAGTTATTCATACTCGTATCAATGAATAATAGTCAACTAGTCAGAAACACAATTGGCTAGATTTGGGGTGAATTGGTTTAAACCAAAGTGATTTTAATCACAGAATTATATAAACAAAGCAGGAAAGCACACACTATATCTATACACATTTATTTAAGCAGTTATGTAACTTAACATACATTTATTCAGTCGTAATTGTTATATTTTTATTATATTTGAAAATGGTGAGTGATGCATTTTTTATTTACTAGATAACTTTTTAACTGTATTTTTATCAAGCTGCATTTGGATGGGGATTGGAATTCAATTCAATGCACAAAAACAGCATTTAAAAATTTTAAAATTTATTTCAAGTTAAATAAAAGTAAGTTTATCAAAATAGGTTTTGTGTTTAAAATGAACGTATTAAACAAAGGAAATAGTTCTAGGTAGTGAATTTAACTGATTTTCTGGTCACCATTTCCTTCAGGATTTTAGAACTAGCAGATCTCATCCTCTCACAGATTGTTTTAATTCACAGATTGGAAGAGGAAAACAAGCTTTTCTGCTTTTTCAACTCCCAATCTGTTTCTCAGCTTCGTGAGAGCTAGTCATTGAACTGAAATAGTTGAAAAAACTCAAAAGAAGAAAATATTCTCTTTGCCCCTGCAGAAGAGGAAACTGCTGTCAAAAGTTGTTTTAGCACTTTAACAAACTTGGGTTTCAGGTGCTTAGCCGGTGATTTCCATTAGTTCAGTGGTTTGACGTTCTTTAATACTTCAACAAACGTACTATTTGATTTTTTTAACTTAAGTGATATTAATAGATTAAAGTAAATTTAGGCCTTAATATTGGTGTTATAATTTCAAATTTAATTTTAAATAGGTTTATTTTTAAAAGGAAAACTGTTTTAAAGATATCCAAATCTTTTTATTTTTTATTTTAAATCATTGATTTTTATGCAGTGTGGTGGAAACCACCTGATATACTAAGCACCATTGGGTTATAACTTATTAGACCAAATTCTATTCTTGGATGTGCTTACGAGGGGGAGGGGGGGAGCAGGGGCTTCTGCTGAAGCTAATAAGCATGCATCTATATCTGAAGGTAGAACTTGGCTTGTATGATAAATGTCTCATTCATAGTCTGCATAGCAGAACTATGTTTTTATGTATAGTTGAGATGCAAGAACTGTAAAGACTCCTTTACATATCATTAGAGTTAATTAATATAAGCAATGAAAGAAACAAAAGAATATAATTCCAGATCAGAAATCAAATCTTTTATTTAACTTTGTTCTGCCCCAGTCACCACAGCATCCATGTATATTATGGTTGTAATCTTTACTGCACACAAGACACCATAAACAGTCCCTTTCAATACCAGCCCAACCAAAACTAATAAATAGTCCAGTGACAGATAACTAACCAATATCAGAATATTTCATACTCTGTGTTTTAAAAATCAATAAACTTGGTCTCTTGAATACTGTCATTGGGAGGGAGCTCATCAGTTAGGATGTTTTTGACAGGAAGTCCCTATCTCCAGACAAAAGAAGCACACATCTAGATACTGTCAGCAGAAATGCCTCTGGTGATTTCCTCCATCACAGTGGTTCATTAGGAGAGTGGCAGTCTAAACGTATATCCTTATAAATGAATATAAAATCTATTTGGTTTTATATATTGCATTCATATTATCGCTACTCAGTTATGAATGCTTGTCCAGTGCTACTTCCCGAAACGTGCTGAAGATTTACTTAAATACAGCAACATTTCCATGCATTTTTCCTATGGTACATATTCACAAATCTTTCTCAGTTCCAGTCTAACATAAATGTGTGACTACTTCCTGTTCATACAGTGTTTGGGGCACATTTTAAATCAGTTGCCATTTTAATGCCTTTACATTCAGGGAAAGGAGGGGTTGGGGTATTTAATGCATTTAAATGCATTCATGTGCAACAGAGGGAATATTTTTTCGCCATCTCAGTATATATTTATTAGTTGGCCAGTCCTATGCAATGGTAGCCCAACATGAAAAGTGATGAATGGATTTGAGGAATCCTCTCATTTTTTAAAATTAGAATCTATTTATTATCACTTTTGCTGACACCTAAATGCATCACCAGAATACGGAGGTTTAACATACAGGAACTTCTTTCTGCAGAGTAATTCTGAGAATAGTAAGAGACGTATCAGTAAAGCTTTTCTGTAGTTTGACATTTGCAGGGCTTGTGCTTTTCATTATGTTCTTGGGGTGTCTTATTTTGATAATATGTTTACAGGACTGTTGAGCAAACAGTTGTCAGCCCATTTAGTTGCCTTCCTCTCCAGTGTGATTTACTATTAGGAAACATGATATTTCACCTTTGGATTAGATTATCCTGAATGACCTCCATTCCATTTACAGCAGGCAAGAGCCAATACGAATGATTCTGGAGGCTACAAAAAGAGGACTCCCAGGAGGATTTCTTGGTGGATAAACACTGACATTTGATGGAATCCAAGAAATCACTACTGTAATTATTAACTCCCTCTTCCCTTCTACATATTCCCTCATCCACAAACTTCCTTCCCACCACATGTCTATTTTTTAGTACAGTGCAAAACAATCCCAGGGATTAGCCCCCAGGAGTTAGCAGACACCAGTTCCTCACATAAATTGCTGATGCAGAATCCACTGATACGTACCCATCTACAGGGCCAGTGAATTAATGACATATCCATTTCTCATCCTGATAATTAGTTAAGCTTTCCAGACTCTCTAACTCAGAGGCCTAGCTTCTGATTTCCTCTTTGGGTCATTCATTCCATCTGATTCAGACTTTCGGTACAAAGTCTGACATGACACTGAAATAGTTGAGTTTACCCATATTTGAAAATGGAAACATATTGCCACATACTCAGAAATCTTCACATGCTTGTCTGTTTAAAAATCTAATATATATATTTTTTGTCCTTATTCTTCACGATCCTCAAAACTTTCATTCATACCTCTCTCATCTCTGTTTGACTCTTTAATTTGAGTGATAGTCTTCTCCCGCATTGTATCTGACATAGCCTTTGTATGCCTATTGCCCCATCTCTTCAGATCAATCTCTTTCTTCTTCTTATGACATCTAATCACTTCTCATAAAATAATGAAATCCTATTTTCCTAATCAGTTTCCTGTTTCATTCCTCTAACATTTTTCACTGCAGCCCTTCTCATTCCACTCTCTATTAAATGAACAGATGCTTCTTGTAATCTTGTTTTTGTGTATTTGTGTGTATATTCAGTATTTATTACAAAGTATGATTTTGTTAAAAAGAAAAAAGACACTATTCAAAAATAAATGTGACAGCATTGAAGAAAAGAGTTCTTGTATTCCACTGGACTCTCTGAATGTAACTTTAAATTTAACATATTCCTAGTGAGCAGGGAAAAGTAAAAGTTTTAGAAAATTATGGAGCGTGTTGTTGGTTGAAAGACTATCTTGCTTGAATAGAAATGTTTTGCTACTCTCTTGTTACTCAGCCTAAAATTTATGTCTAAGGCTCAGTGTCTGAGATAGCAGTAAAAGGAAGTGCATCCTTTGTGCTCACCCTTGGGACTCAATATGCTTATATATTATTAGTTTATTAAATCAATGGAGACAATTTTTTCAGTTGTTCCAAGGCCTCCATTTAGGTTTCAAATATAAACAGTTTTGGTTGCAGTCTACTGATTATTGTAATATATCTCTACAATACTCTGCCTCAACTGGTTAATTTTCAGTTTAAAAGAAAAAACGGTTAAAACTCTTTACAATAAAGGGCAGCTAAAGAATCCTGTTTTGAACCCTGTTTTGCATATTACAGATTAGAGTTGCTTTTGGACAGAAGAATTTATGGTAAAATGGAGCAAGTTAAAAATCTTCAGCCCTGTTTGATAGTTATTACAGTACGTTCATTGGGAGATGGGCAATTTTTAATAATCTCCTGGATTTTTGTGTGCGAGTTGATCTAGTTCTGAAGAGAAAAGAGTCTCCATAGCTTACTGAGTTTATAGAATATTGGTAAGGACTGTTTGTTTGTGAGTAATGAATCAATCTGATACATCAGACTTAACTCAGGGATCAACATACATTGTATTTTTGTAGGGCAGTGAAAGAGGGAGGAGATGAAGGGAAGACATGTACATAAATAGCTCCATTACTGGAATGGCACTGAATCGGCTGTGCTTCCACCTACAGCTGGGGAGAGGCATATGAATAGCTTACCTAGTTATATTTTATATTTTCCATTTCTATTTAATTTGGTTAACCTTGCTTTTTTCCTAAATGGACTAGAACTCCTGCACCAGCGTATTAGGACCAATCATATCGCCATCAGTAGTTTTTATTTAGAATGCACATGTAAATATTATGCCATACAGAAGAGTTAGGTAGTATCACCATTTTCAACCTCACACTGTGTATGCAATATACCTGTTTGTGCCATATCATGTATAGCTTGTGCTCAGTTTAAGAATTATATATTTTTTTTAAATAAGGCAACATCCCTGCATCCTTGAAAAAGTATCCCCCCTGTTAACACATGGTTTATTATTTATATAGTATGGTTTTGGTCTTGTTTAATTTATTTCTACATATGAACATATACAAAGATCTAATAGAACATTATTGTAATGGAGAGCTGTCAATTTGTTTGAACACCACATGCTATTATATGTTAAAGAGAATGTAAATACTTGAAGAATGATTTCTTCATTAAAGGTTTGCTTCAGTTGAGGATCCAGTATGTAATCTATTTTTAAAATTATATAAAGAGTGTATGTGCACACATGTAACGTTGTGGTAATTATATCCACGAGAAAGATTCCTGTATTTCAGCCACTATGTAATAAACTGTTTGTATTTTGCAACTTTTGAGCTTCTCACATGCCCTCTAATCACTCTGCTTCTGGAGTAGTGAAGCCATCCCCTGTCAATTATTCAAGGCAGATTGTCATATCACAGCCAACTCCTTAAAGATTGCAAGTAAAAGTGTCTAGTAAGAAGTGTTAAATTTGAGTCAATGGTTAAATGAACCTTTTTGATGTTTGAGGCTAAAACGGTTTTTAATCTTTTGATTGTTCTCAGGGCAGTGACATGGGAGCAGAGTTATGATTGTTTGGCTGAACTTAACTGAGTATTTCCATACTTTCCAGTGTTTGGAAACTTTTTACTGAAGTGTAACTTTAATTTTGGATGTCTGGCCTTTGAGGGTTCTTTTTAAAAACAAACATTTTTGTAATGTGTCATCCAAGTAGGTTTGTGGTACTTTAACTACCAGATTTTTGACTGGGAATTTTATAAAATCTTTACAAGTGGAACTCCTGCTTTTAGAAAAACCTGGAAATATAGCATCATGTTTTGGAGGAATACTGACACTAAGCATTGAGGTGTTCACATAAAATATCTAACAATGCCTGAATTTCACCTTTCAAACAATTGCAAATCCATTTAAATCCAGAGGAAACAAATTACCTAATAAAGTTCTTATGGGCAGTCCCTTGCAGAAGGCAAAATCCACTCTTAACTCTCTACCGATGCAACAGGGAATTGAAGAACCCCACAATAACAAAATTCTCAGCTCTGACTGCTATCTGAGAATCTGCCAGCAAGTGCTGTAAATACTGATCCTTATGAAAAAGCTCATGAGAAAACATCTGTGAACATAAATGTTTAGATCTGTTTAATCACTATGGAAGCAATTAAACATCTGTTCACATGGACTTTGTGAACATGTTCTTCTACTCAGGTATTTGCATAAGAAACCAAATAAATGCCATTTACCTTTGTTCAGTGCTCACAGGGGATTTGAACTTTTGAGTATCTCCAGCAAAGGGCTTTTATCATCAATTTTCAACATTTGTGGATCTGCAGATACTATCCTAGAAATATACTTAGAAAAGCGAAAAGTACCTGTACAGACTACTGCACAGAAATGTGTTGGTGCAACTTCAGACAGAACATTAAAACAGAGGTTTAGCCGAACTTTAAAAACTTAGAAATGAACTTGAGGAGATAAATGGGAAATAATAGTAATTACAGGGCTGTTCCTGTTAAATATTCTTATGAATAGTCACTTTTCAAATATTGTGTTCAGTGTTAGAGCAAATACAACTATTAGTTTGGGTCCTTTTTGTGACTCAGTTAAACACACAGAGACAAAACTATAAAATCTTGAAATGTATATGCAATCTTATGATTCTACTGTGACTTCACCTTCTTAAGATATAGAAACTACTATGACCTTGAGTTCTTTGAGGTTTATATTAATTATCTCTAAAGAATATTCAAGAATAAAAGCAGATGATCTTTATTATTTAGCAACAAGACACAAAACTGCACCCTGCTTATTTTTGTTTGTTTCCTGTACCTCCTTCCTGTACCTCTTTGAATAGACTTGTGCATTTGAGGATGCCTGAATGATGGATCACTCTGTGTCCCTGTCCCATTCCCCACAAAAAAAGGTTAGGGGAGTCCTTGCAAAAGTCACATTGGGCATTATGACAAAAAAACTGGCAATACTAGAATGATAACATTAAAAAATGAGAGACGATAACACACATACTGGATGCTTTGGATGAGAAGATTCTAAGCCTTTACTTGTAGACATCACAACAGATGCAGCAAGAAGGGCCAGCCCACCTCAAACAGCATTGAATTTATTCTCTTAACCTTGGGTTATATGTAGGTTTTTTAAATATAAAAGAGAACATTTATATTGGCCAAAGGCTGTTAGATCCAAGAAATGGTTAGAGATGGATTATCTTTATATACTTGAGGCAAGGGAGAATTGTCCCAGGAAGACTTTTGAATTGCTTAGGTCTTTGTATTCACTCATATTAAAGCAACTATTGATTTTAACCCCAATAATATAGTTATATTTCTTCTGTAAATTAAATCTTGATCTAATTGAAACTATAGCATGTAAAACTTAGTAGTTTATAACAAAGGAAAGTTCTCCAAACAGTTTTAAAGACTGGACCTTTGTGCTTGGTTGGGGTGCAGTTTTACTTACAACATTAGCCATTGCATACAAATGTAATGACATGCTAATTTGTCAGATAAAACCATTGCCATGTGTTGGAGACTTATACAGACCATAGGACCTGACTTTCAGAAATGTTGAATGCCCACAACTCCAATTGAAGTCGAGTTGGGAGCTATGGTGCTCCGCAACCGTGGAAGTTGGGGCCCTAGTATGTAGCATAGATGTCATTGCTATGCTTAGATTGATGAAAGCAAAGCTCATGTATTTCCCTTGCTGCTGATCACAGCTGTAGTAAAAGCTGTTAGACAAGCTTTGTAGACAAGTCACCCACCCTCCGTCCCCAGCAAGTGTTGGTATAGCCAAAATGTACAAACATTGAGCTTACACCAAGAACAAAATTCTTAGGGAGATCACAGGAAATGGTGGCCAGACATTTTTTTTTCTTTAATTGTTGCATGTAGTCACAGTGCTGGTGTTTTACTCAGCTCAGGAAAACAGCAAAATAAGTTAGTGTATTTTTTTAAATACAGAGAGACTATGCATCTCCCAGCAATACATAGCACAGTGGTGTTTGTAATGCAGAATTACATGATCACATCTGATGTGGATTTTATCTTATCTCTCCTTGTAATTCCTCTCATCTTCTTTCTCCCTATTGTCTGGTTCACATAACTTAACATCCTTGCCATTACTCAGACATATAAGTTCCTTTTTTCCATCTCCCTTTACATCCAGGTCCTCACCAAAGCCTACCCAGTCACATATCTCTCAAATTCATTCCCTTATACTCTCCTTGATAAGGTGCTCATCCATACAATACTTATTTCCCACCTCAACTACTGCAATCTTCACTTCAGCTTCCCTTTCACCCATCATCCCAGGGGCAATGGTCAGTAGGGGCTAATGGGGCCAAGCACCACTAGTAACGTCACAGCAGCATAGCATGCCTGTTATACTTCAGGGTGGTACTGGTGGACTCCTGTTGGGGCTGGAGGTGGTTCCATAGCTGCCAAATGTTGTGCAAGTCCATTTTACATTTTGTGCAAATTTAATTAGGATGTGGAAGAGTTCTGAGGTTAGATTTTGAAGTCTGGAGGGTTGCGGGGAGGGGTGTATTCTGAACTTGGAACTGTTAGGTGGGTGATGGTTCAGAACTGAGGAAGTAGTTTAATAGATGCCAAGTTTTGTGGAGCTGTATGATGTTTTATGCAAATTGTTTAAATTGTATATAAAATATTTTGTATATAACCATCAATTTCAACTTTATGTACAACACACTCTTCGTCAAGCAGTGGCAGAGGTAGGACATGGAGCTGCATAAAACTTGGCAGTTGTGCTAGGGTGTATTTGAAAGGTAGATAATGTGTTTTCTAAGGATGTTATATAAATATGGGCCAGATCCTCAACCCTTTTAAAACTGTGTTTGTGCTGTTCTAGTGGACAGTCCTCTGAGAATTGGCTCATCTACACCAGATCTTTACCACCTTTCCCAGATCCTCCTTCCCTGTGTAGAGGGATGGCAAGGGATAGGAAGGGATGTGGGTAGAATGGATGTTTTTCTGAAATCTCCAACAGTATAATGGCCCTGAAGGGACTTTTGCAGACTGCCACAATATAGAACAGCCTTGAGGCTGCTTTAAGTTGCATCGGTGGCTGAACTGATCCCTACCCACCCACAGGATTTGTGGGGCAGAAAAGTGGCCAAAAAAAAAGTGTCCCTTACCACATACATCAAACCTGCACATGATGTACCTGACAATTCAACCCTGAGGGTTAGGAAGCAAATATGTCAATTGTATATGTAAAAATGCGTTAAAATATTGCCATGATGAAATGTCCAGTATGAAATGTGATGCCCTCTGACAATAGGGCAGTACTAAAAATGAAATTGTACTTTATGGATCTGAAGTTCTCCTACAATCAGTATTGCTAGCAAAGAGTAGAGAGAAGGTCAACATAGACATGAAATGAATACCAAAGGCATAAAATGAGTAATGATAGACATTAGAAATGTTATACCTCTATGACTCTTCCCTGTCCATCTTCTCATCTGTCTTGACCAAGTGAACTTGTGATTTTAACTTCCTTCAGATTATCCCTTCCTCAGGTCTGTGATTAGCCCTCATAAAATAATGGGGAGTGGAGTGCATGGAGTAGCAAGAGATGCCAAGGAGGAGAAGAGCTGGGACTGCAGATGTTTTAAGTTCAGGAAAAAGGCAAAGACAGAAATAACATTTAGCAGTTCAGGCAGGAGTTATTTTTTGTGTCTATGTGGAGTGAGTTGAGTAGCTAAAATGAGTAGGGTGTCTATTTCTGTAATGTAATATAATACTTACTTTATTTTGTACCATAAACATGAAGATTAAAATATTACAGAATACATACTTAGTTACACTGCTCCTATAATGTTTTATTGGGAGCAAGAGACATCAGGAAGTCATTACTATTTGTGACAGGGCAAGGCCAGAGGGCTATAGGAAAGTGGTAAGGAACCAGTATGTTAGCCCCAGGCTAAACAAATCCCTGATACCTTATGGCAGTTGCCCCAGGTTAATCAAGACACCTGGGGCCAATTAAGAACTTTCCAGAAGGCAGGGAGGTTAATTGAGACACCTGCAGCCAATCGGGCTGGCTGAAACTAGTTAAAAGCCTCCCAGTGAGTCAGTGAGGGGCGCATGTCAGGAGCTGTGGAAGGAGGTTGCGTGTGAGGAGCTGGGAGCAAGAGGCACTAGGAGCTGAGAGTAAGAGGGCATACTGCTGGAAGATCCTGTGGTGAGGATAAAGAAGGTGTTGGGAGGAGTCCATGGGGAAGTAGCCCAGGGATTTGTAGCTGTCGTGCAGTTGTTCCAGGAGGCACTCTAAACAGCTGCAATCCACAGGGCCCTGGGCTGGAACCCGGAGTAGAGGGCGGGCCCGGATTCCCCCCAAAACTCCCAACTCCTGATCAGACACAGGAGGAGTTAACCTGGACTGTGGATTCTACTAGAGGGGAAGATCTCTGAGGCAAGCAGAATCCACCAATAAACGCAGGACCCACCGAGGTAGAGGAGGAACTTTGTCACATATTCTATAGCTATCTGTTGTGGCGCTAAAAGTTCAGTTTGATCTGTGAGAATGTGCTATTTTCTCAGCAGTGAGAAAGAAAGACAGGTATTCACCAGCTAGAAGACGGAGAGAGAGATGCTGCCAGTTAGTGTCAAGGATGACCACTTTAGGGCTACTGTTGCTTGGTTCTGCCAAGTTTAACGGACCAGCACCAGAAAGGCACACTGGAAAAAGTTCCTATAAAAGAGTAGCCCTGTTCTGTGGAGAGTTAGTAGGGACCAGGAAGCTGCCAAAGAAGGTGCTTCTGGGGAAAGAGGTTGCTTTGGTATTGTGCTTTACTGGCATTCTACAACATCTGAGGCAGCAAATGCATTTCTTGGCTATATTTTGCCTTTTGTTAGCCCAATGAGGTGCTCAATACATGCTATTTATTTCTCGGCCCACAGCTTTGAGACTTTTATATGGGTTCTCCCTCTCTTGGAAAATCTCAAATCATTGACCTCTTAATCTGAAAAATAATTGTGATAATAAACATAATTTTAACAAATGCCTAATTGTCCCTAGCTGTTCTCTGATGTAAGATAGCTGAGATGTAGCAGTATCTTCAGATTTTTCAAAGAAACTTGTATGCTTCTGTTCCTTTCATAGTTTAAACTTAAGACTTCCTGAGATTTAGAACCAAGACTCAGTGGAAAAAGATAGTAGTAAACCCACCATGCATCTTGTTTTTCCTAAGAGGCTTCTCTTTGAGGATTTGACACTCTTCAAAACAAAAGCTAACCTAGGTAGAGGATAGCTTTTCCCTGGAGTTAACCCATGTGTGGATATGTGGCACACCATCTTGTCCTGTCCATTTGAGCCCCCAATGAAACTCTTGCAGTAATATTGTACCAGCAATATGGGTCTAAATGACATTTGCTTTTGCTCTATTCTCTGTACTGTAGTAGGTTTTACATGTTGCTGTGTGTAATCAGGTGGTTTATCTTCTCTGATACTGAAAAATCTTTGATTTTTGTGTCTGTGCTTTTTTGATAGCCACGAGCTGTTGCGGGTTTTCGAGGAACAGTACGATATGCATCAATCAATGCTCACAGAAACAGAGTGAGTATCTGTGCTTATATCCCACCTGTCTGAGTTTTCTAGTAATTAAAAATTCTGTCAGTTGTGTGTATGGTATAAATCAGGGGTAGGCAACCTATGGCACGGGTGCCAAAGGTGGCACGCAAGCTGATTTTCAGTGGCACTCACACTACCTGGGTCCTGGCCACCGGTCTGGGGGGCTCTGCATTTTAATTTAAATTTTAAGTTAAGCTTCTTAAACATTTTAAAAACCTTATTTACTTTACATACAACAATAGTTTAGTTATATATTAAAGACTTATAGAAAGAGACCTTCTAAAAACGTTAAAATGTATTACTGGCACGCGAAACCTTAAATTTGAGTGAATAAATGAAGACTCGGCACACCACTTCTGAAAGGTTGCTGACCCCTGGTATAAATCTTTCTTCATTTTCTGTGTCCCTCTGTCATTATTATATAGAAAGATGTTAGACTGGGGGAAATATTTAGAAAAGAATAGGTCATTTTTATGTTATTGTAGATAACTGAATGTCTTATCTTCATAATGGTGTTCTGGTTGCAGAAATCATAATAGTTAATTATTACCATCACCGTTTTAATCATACCACAGGAGAGTAGAACAGGGAAGATGAAATTATCAGGTGATAACATATTATATTTACAGTATATTCCCCTTATTATCATGATCTCAGTGTATTAGAGAATTTTGGACAAACTACTATTGTGATGATATTTCACTTCACAGTGAAATGATGTACATCCCTGTAATCATATTTTAACATGCTTCCTCTTCTAATTTTTTCTGTTCTTTTTATTCTTCCATCTGAAGTGATGAGAAAAGGAGAGTGTGTCTGTTTTGCAGTTTTTCTTCTAATCAGTTTTATTGGGAATATACAATAGTTGAAGTCTCTAGAGCAGGGGTGGGCAAACTTTTTGGCCCGAGGGCCACATCTGGGTATGGAAATTGTATGGTGGGCCATGAATGCTCATGAAATTGGGGTTGGAGTGCAGGAGGGGGTGAGGGCTCCGGGGTAGGGCCAGAAATGAGGAGTTCAGGATGTGGGAAGGGGCTGGGATGGGGGAGGTGGGGTTCGGGGGGGATGAGGGCTCTGGGGTAGGGCTGGGGATGCGGGGTTTGGGGTGTAGGAGGGTGCTCCGGGCTAGGACTAAGGGGTTCGGAGGGTGGGAGGGGGATGAGGGCTGGGGCAGGGAGTGAGGCGCTGGGGGTGTCTCAGGGGTGCAGGCTCCGGGCGGCGCTTACTTCAAGTGGCTCCCAGAAGCAGCGGCATGTCCCCCCTCTGGCTCCTACACGGAAGCGTGGCCAGGCGGCTCTGCTGTGCGCTGCCCCGTCCACAGGCATTGCCCTTGCAGCTCCCATTGGCTGCAGTTCCCAGCTAATGAGAGTTGCGGGGACGGGGCTTGGGGTGGGGGTAGCGTGCAGAGTGGAGGCCCCTGGCTGGCCCTATGCGTAGGAGCCAGAAGGAGGACATGTTGCTGCTTCTGGAAGCCGGGCGGCGTGGCCCCCGACTCTGCTCCCCAGCTGGAGCATGGAGTGGAGCAAGCCCCAGACCCTCTCCCCAGCAGGAGCTCGAGGTTCGGATTAAAACGACTGGCAGGCCGGATGCGGCCCGCGGGCCATAGTTTGCCCACCCATGCTCTAGAGCAAAACAGGATCTAGCAAAGCCCATTAGCTCTGATTGCATAGTAGTAAGGTAAAGTACAGCAGTTATGAGGAGTAACAAAATTCCATCCCTTTTCTTTTTCACAGGAAATGGGAAGGCATGATGACCTCTGGTCCCTGTTTTACATGTTGGTAGAGTTTGTGGTTGGACAGCTGCCTTGGAGAAAAATAAAAGACAAGGTAAAATGTAGAAATAAGGATCTTAGATGGGCATTGCACTTAAACACCTTCATGAAACATCTACTCAAGAATCATTGGTTCATAAAATTCTAATGTTACATTTTACAGCAGTTTCTAGTGATTTCCCCCCCTTACTTCACAGTGCAAATGTCGTGGCATAAAGTGCTGTGGAGTGTTACAAATGGTCTTAGTTTGCAAGGGAATTTAGACAGAGCTTACAGTTTTTACAGATTCATTATAGAGGGCAAATATAAATGTACATACATTAATTCATGGCCCTATTTTGAAACCAGTGCTTTTTGCCTTCACAAACCTTCTGTACAAAATGTCATAGTTTGACTTTTCATCTTGGAAATAGACATTCAGTATTTGCTGTTAGACAAAGTTCGCCCAATAGATCTGTGGTCATGCTGTTGGGCAGATGTCTTATGGGAGGTATGCAAAGAAAAAGCAACCTCTGTTGGCCTGTGTCCACTACTTGTGTCTCCCTATTTTGAAAGTATAGCATAATCAAAAGCACTTTCTGATTAACTTAGCTATGTTGGTAGATGAAGTTGGGCCATACAAAGGACTGCTCCTATTCTTCTGACTTTGGAAACCACAGACTAACTGATATTGGACTGAATAAAAATACTAAAAAAAGTCTACTCTGAGGAGTAATTATGTATCGGCAGTGAACTGAAGTAGATGACATAATAGAACTTTTTAATCCTTGTTTATGATTCTAGTAGAGTTGTAATGCCCAATTATAATCATTGGTGTCACACGTACACGCACACACACGCACATGCGCACACACACACACACACACACACAGTTTAGCATTTAAGTATTACATTGGAGGTTTTAAAGGACATTTTACATTGGTGCTAAGGGCAGTGGCAGGATCTCTGGTCCTGCTATAACCTAAAGGATTAATCTCCTTTTTGTACACCCTTCAACTCTGACCAAAAATATTGCACTTAATGTGATGTATGGTGTGAATATTCTGCAGTTGGGAATGGTGGTGTGCTAATGCTTTTTGTGCTAACTGTTCCTAGGAGCAAGTGGGCTCCATAAAAGAGAGGTATGACCACAGGCTCATGTTGAAACATCTCCCCCAAGAATTCAACATCTTTCTAGATCACATCTCCAATTTAGATTACTGTACAAAACCTGATTACCAGGTAAGCCTTTTTACATTTTTGTATTTCTGATTTTTAAATAATCTTGTTTCACCTTATTTTATCATAATTATCCTTCCTTTGATCTGATCCTGTATCCATGATGATAATGATTATGGACTGTCCCACTGTAGAGCTATTTTAATGGCCATAAGGTACTTTGGTGAAGTTTGGCAGTTTGATACTAAGATAGTTTTGAAGGCTACAGTGTTGATCTGCTGGATAACCTGCAATGGGCCACTGTATCAGTAATCTAGCTTTTGTGAAGGTGGAGTAGAGCCAGGGTGCCGTGTAGAGAGCCACATTTTATCTACAACTGTGATGTGAGGGGTTCCCTGCAGATAGAGGTCTGCAAACCATTTGTAATCTCTTTTGGCCAATTCTAGGTGGGCTTTGAACTCCTCCTGGATGCAGTGCAGGTGTTCAGATAAGTTGGATGCTGCAAATATGTGGGAGACTTGTGGCATGGACAGGTGGAGAAAACTGTAGTTGGTGTAAAAAGGACTCTGGTGGGTTGATCTGTGGTTGGAGTTATTGTACACAAATTTGGCAAAAGAGAGAAGCGAAACCCAGTCATTCTGGTGGTAACTGATAAAGCAACAGAAGTATTGCTCAAGAATTTGGTTCACTCATTCCATCTGTCCATCAATCTTAGAGTGATAAGATGAGGAGACATGTAGATCCACATTCAAGAGTGTCACGGGGTGCACCACTCACTGCTGGACTGGCGCCTCCTTCTGGTACTCTGGGGATTAGCTTGAGGCCAACGCTCCCCCATCCGCCATTTGCACACCATCACTCTGTCCACCTGCAGCTCCTCTCGCAGCCTCCGGAACCATAACGTCCTCTTCATGGCTCAGCCCTCTGGCTGTGTTATTGTCCATGTTCCCCTCTTCTGGGGAAGATTAACTCCTCAGTAGTCATAGGCAGTACTCTTGCTCTGTGCCACTCGCCCAGTGGCTGGTAGGGGAACCCAGGCCTGCCCTCTTCTCTGGGTCCCAGACCAGTGACTTTCAGCTCAGCAGCCTGGGCCTTCTCTCTCTGCCCTCACTGCTCTATCCCGGGGCTTCTTCCTACCACTGGTTCCCCTTTTCTTCCAGGGCCTACCAGTTCCCAAAGCCTCCTCCCTCTTCCCAGGGAGTGACTGCAGTCTCAGCTCACTCCTCCCTTTCTCATAGGAGGGTCTGCCTTTTCCCAGCCACCTCTTCTCCTTTCAGCTCCTGGACTTTATAGGCCCTGCCTATTCCTGCCCAGCTGAGCCTCTTTAATCATCTGCCTAATAGGTTAATTGGCCCATCTGGCCTGAATTAAACCCTGCAGGGTGTGTGTGCATTAGTCACCCCATAACAAGGAGCTTGAACAACTCTTGCCAGAAATATGAAATGAACTGTGATCCTCAATCAGATGTGATGTTAGATAGTTGACCATGGAGTTGGAAGACATAGTTCTTCTTCAAGTGATTGCTCATGTCTATTCCACAGTAGGTGTGCGTGCTCGCCACGTGCATCGGTGCCGGAAGTTTTCCCTTAGCAGTATCCATAGGGGGGAGCGCCGCTGTGACCCTTGGAGTGGTGCCGCTATAGCGCGCTATATAGGGGGCTGCACGCTCCCCCCACCCTCAGTTCCTTCTGCCGCCAGTGTAGGTGCGTCGGAACTTCTGCTCCAGCTTCATTGCTGCAGCCTTTTTCCCTAGAACTCTGTTAGTTGTTCATTGTTAGTGGTATCTTTAGTTAGTTTGTAAGTTAGTTTAGATTAGTTAGAGTCCGGGCCGGGGCATGCCCCAGACCCGGGGCTTCAAATCGTGCGAGTCCTGCAGGCGTTCTATGCCTAGAAGCGACCCGCACTTGGATTGTCTCCGCTGCCTGGGTGAGTCCCACGTCAGCGTACGCTGCAAAATCTGCAGGTCCTTTAAGCCAAGAACTAAAAAGGACAGAGACATTAGACTCCGGGCCCTCCTCATGGAGTTCGCGTTGGCTCCTACCCCGGTGCGCCGAGTGGAATCGGCACCCGGTAGCTTGTCCTCGGTGTGCGGCGATCCCCCGGCGCCTTCGAGTGGCCGGCACCGCTCTCTGTCACGTAGGCAGAGGAAGGCACCATCTTCACATCGTCATCAAGACAAGGATAAGGGAGAGGCTAGACCTGTGTGCGGCAGCCCTAATTCTCCCCCGGGCCCCAGCGCTCCGACTCACGCTGAGCGGAGTAGCCCGGTTTCGTCGACGCAGGCCTCTCCGGACGCCTGAATGCCTTCGACACCAGAGGCCTTCCAGGCAGCCAAGGACTTGCTGACGCTCCAGGTACCGGCAGTTCCGGCACTGGGAGTCCGTTCCAGAGGCAAGCCGTCATTGGGCTCCAGACCGTCGACTCCGACCAGGTGCAGATCCAGGTCAAGGGACCGCTCACGGGGTTGCTCGCCCCTCAGCGCCCGGTCTGACCATAGCCCACAGCCTCCACAGTCACTGATGGTGAGGCTCTCGGGCAAGGTGCCGTCAGATCAGAGCTCCGGGCACGGCTCCACACTGAGCAGGAAGTCGCAACACGGCAGGCACCGGCGCCGTAGACGCTCCCGGTCGAGTCAGAGCTATCGCAGCCGTTCCCGTCATGGCCGCCGATGCTCCAGCTCCCATTCTTCGAGGCACCGGGAACACAACTCCCGTAAGAGGTCGCCGACTCCTCACCGTCACAGACGTAGGTGTCGCAGCGTCTCAAGGAGCAGTAGCTCGAGACGGTACTGCTCCTCGTTGTCAGAGTCCCGGTCCAGAGGTAGACGTCATCGTCGGCGCCGTAGGTCTTACCACTCCCATGGCACCGACCGGACGATGTTCACGCCAGCGGTGAGCCACTCAAGGGCCACCGTGTTCCAACCTGACCAGCTGGTGCTGCCAGTGCCGCAGCAGGGTCAGTGGCAAGGGGTTCCATGGCAGGGACAGTGGTGCCAGTGGACCCCTTGGCCCCCGGGACATGCCCAGCCGGATACTCGATCGGTCGCAGGGGCATCTGAGGCTCCCTCGGCCACTGTATCCAGGGCTCCAAGAGGCAGATCTGCGGACCAAGGGTCCTCGGCACCGCATGTGGACTCCGAGCAAGGCGTTGAGCCCACGGTGCCAGCAGATGTACTAAGCTCCGTACCGGCATCCTCCCCCGTACCGGAGGACAAGGTCGCGGCCCCACCACCCTCCGCACCGCAGGAGGACTTCAGGGCTCACCAGGAGCTATTGAAGTGAGTCGCCTCAAACCTCCAGCTGCAAGCTGAGGAGATGGAAGGGCCTTCAGACTCGCTCTTCAGTGTCCTCTCGTCCTCGGCACCGGGCAGAGTGGCACTCCCACTACACAAAGGGGTTGCCAATATCACGAAAGCCCTTTGGCATACGCCAGCCTCACTTGCGCCTATATCCAGAAAGGCAGAGCGCAAGTATTTTGTCCCTACGAAAGGACATGAATTCTTGTACACCCACCCTGCGCCCAACTCCTTGGTCATGGAATCCGTAAACCACAGGGAGCGTCAGGGTCAACCGGGTCCTACCCTTAAGAATAAGGACTCGAAAAGACTGGACTCATTTGGAAGGAAGTTTTATTCATCCTCGAGTTTCCAGCTCAGGGTGGCAAATCACCAGGCCCTCCTCAGTCGCTATGACTTTAACCTGTGGGGGTCCCTACAAAAATTCGAGCCCTCCCGCCCAGAGCGCGACCGCAAAGAGTTCAAGGCGCTGACGGAGGAGGGGGCTGCCGCTGCGAAGGTTGCTCTGCAGGCGGCATCGGATGCGGCGGACACGGTGGCACGATCCACCGCCTCGGCGGTGTCCATGCACAGGATGTCGTGGCTCCTCCTGTCGGGGCTGTCCTCGGAGGCACAGTCCGTGATGCAGGATCTCCCGTTCGATGGCAAGGACCTGTTCGCGGAGCAAATGGATGTGAGACTTCATGGCATGAAGGACTCCCGTACCACCCTGTAAACGCTCGGGCTCTACGTCCCGCCGGCTAAGGAAAAGCCTAAGCCACAGGCTCCCGCCCAAGCGCTCCAACCACGCTACGAGCCAGCCTATAAGAGGTCCAGACCACAAAAGAGGCGACCTCAATGGCACTCCCACTCTGCCCCGCAGCCTGGGCCCTCCAGGGGCAAGCAGCAGGGCAAGAGGCGGTTTTGACTGGGGGCAGGAGGGTACCCGGGTGAACCCCGAGAGTACCCTCCGACAAATAAAGTTGGCCTTCAGCAACCGCTTGCGTCCATTCCTTTCGCAATGGTCCCATATAACCTCAGACCGGTGGGTCCTGAGTACCCTTGCCCGGGGCTACACGCTCCAGTTCGTGTCACCCCCGATCTCCCACCCCCCTCCCGGGCACGGCACGGTAGACCCGTCACATCTACCCCTGCTGCAGCAGGAGGTGGGCCGGCTCCTCAGTCTCAGAGCCATAGAGGGAGTCCCAAGGGAATTCCAAGGGAAAGGGTTCTATTCCCGTTACTTCCTTATCCCGAAAGTGAAAGGTGGCCTCAGGCCTATTTTAGAGTTCCGTGGTCTCAATCGGTTCATGGTCAGATACCGATTCCACATGGTTTCCCTGGTAAAGATTATACCTGCCTTGGACCCGGACGATTGGTATGCGGCCCTGGACCTCCAGGACGCATACTTCCACATCCACATATTTGAAGGACACAGGCGCTTCCTCCGCTTTCTGGTTGGGCAGGACCACTGCCAGTTTATGGTCCTCCCCTTTGGCCTGTCCACCGCACCTCGGGTGTTCACAAAGTGTATGGCAGTTGTGGCGGCCTTTCTCAGACGCCAAGGGGTCCAACTATTCCCGTACCTCAACGACTGGCTGCTCAAGGGCAACTCGAGGTCGCAGGTGCAGAATCACCTGCAGCTGCTCTTGGCTACCTGTGCCAGTCTCGGCCTTCGGGTAAACGAGGCCAAGTCGATGTTGGTCCCGGTCCAGCGCATAGAGTTCATTGGTGCTCTACTGGACGCTTCCAAGGCCAGGGCCTCTCTCTCTCCGGGCAGATTCCAGACCCTCAAAGGGCTCATAGCCACGGTCACGGAGTTCCCCATGACCATGGTCAGGACCTGCCTACAGCTCCTGGGCCACATTGCGGCGTGTACATATGTGGTGCGCCACGCCAGGCTTCGAATGAGGCCTCTTCAGCTCTGGGTGGCCTCAGAATTCTCCTAAGCTTGGGATGGTATGGACAAGGTCCTCACGGTACTGGGTCGGGTGCTAACCTCCCTTCAGTGGTGGACCGTCCCGACCAATGTGTTGCAAGGGATCCCCTTCCGGGAACCGCCCGTCGCTAGACCTGGTGTTGGACGCGTCGGACTTGGACTGGGGAACCCACGTAGGGAACTCCCAAACCCAGGGACTGTGTTCGGCCACGGAGCTATCCCTGCACATAAATGTCAAGGAGCTCAGGGCAATCCGCTTGGCCTGTGTGGCGTTCAGCTCGCGGCTGAGCAGCAGAACGATCGGGGTCCTTACGGACAACACGGCCACGATGTTTTACATCAACAGGCAGGGAGGGACGAGGTCCTCGGCTCTCTGCCAGGAAGCCCTCAGCCAATGGGAGTTCTGTATAGCCCACGACATCTCCCTCAGGGCTTTCTACCTGCCGGGCGTCAACAACTCCCAGGCCGATCACCTGAGCAGGGTCTTCTCCTCCCAGCACAAGTGGTCCCTCCACTCGGAGGTCACGGGTCAGCTCTTCCGAGCCTGGGGCACTCCCCAAGTAGACCTGTTTGCGTCTCGACAGAACCGACGTTGCCACCGGTTCTGCTCCAGGGGAGGGCTGGAGAAGGATGCACTCTCAGATGCCTTCCTCCTGTCATGGTTGGGACAGCTCTTCTGTGCGTTCCCTCCCTTTTCCTTCATGGACAAGGTCCTGGAAAAGGTAAAGAGGGACAGGGCCCGCGTCCTCCTGATCGCCCCAGCTTGGGCCAGACAGCGCTGGTACGGGACTCTCCTAGGGTTGCTGGCGGCCCCTCCGTGTCCGCTACCTCTCCGACCGGATCTCCGCCTCCTTCACCCCAGCCTAGCCTCCCTTCACTTGACAGTGTGGCTGCTCACTGGTTAGATGCGGAGGAGACTATGTGTTCGGAAGGAGTCAGGAGCATCCTCCTGGAAAGCAGGAAACCTTCTACTCGCCGGGCCTACCTGGCAAAGTGGGCCAGGTTCTCTAGGTGGGCGGGCGAGAAGGGTACCTCCCCGAGGGACGCCCCGCTTCAGGTTATCCTCGAATACCTCCTCCACCTTAGAATGCAAGGTCTAGCTCCTTCCTCCGTCAGGAAGCACCTGGCGGCTATATCGGCGTTCCACCCGCCGGTCCAGGCCGCTCGGTCTTCTCGCATGGCATGACCAGGTGCTTCCTCAAGGGCCTAGACTGGTCCTTCCCATATGCCAGGACCCCTAGCCCACAGTGGGACCTGAATTTGGTGTTATCTCGCCTCACGGGGCCCCCGTTCGAGCCCCTGGCCACATGCTCCTGGTCTCATCTCTCCTGGAAGGTAGCATTCCTCGTGGCCATTACGTCCGCCCGACGGGTGTTGGAGCTCAGGGCCTTGACCTCAGACCCCCCCTCCCTTTACGGTCTTCTACAAGGACAAGGTCCAGCTCTGACCACACCCAGCTTTCCTTCCTAAAGTGGTCTCCGCTTTTCACATGAACCAGGATATTTTCCTCCCTGTCCTCTGCCAAAGCCACATGCCTCGGGCAAGGCGCGCTGCCTCCATATGTTGGACGTGCGCAGGGCGCTGGCTTTCTACTTGGATCGGACTAAGCCATTCCGTAGGTCCCCGCAACTCTTTGTTGCCTCAGCCGAGTGTATGAGGGGTCAGCCAGTCTCTACCCAGAGGCTTTCCCGGTGGATCACTTTGTACATCCACACATGCTACGAGTTAGCGAAAGTCCCCTCACCAGGTATCGTGAGGGCGCACTCGACCAGGGCGCAAGCCTCGTTGGCTGCCATTGTAGCCCATGTCCCTATTCAGGACATCTGTAGGGCCGCTACTTGGTCCTCGGTTCACACGTTCACCTCGCGTTATGCGATCGTCTCCCATGCTAGGGAGGACACTGGCTTTGGTAGAGCGGTGCTCCAGCCAGACAAGGTGTGAACTCGTACCCACCTCCATGACATATTGCTTGGAATCCCCTACTGTGGAATAGACATGAGCAATCACTCGAAGAAGAAAGGACAGTTACCTGTTCCGTAACTGGCGTTCTTTGAGATGTGTTGCTCAGGTCTATTCCACATCCCGCCCTCCTTCCCCTCGGTCGGAGTTGGTCCGGCAAGAAGGAACTGAGGGTGGGGGGAGCGCGCAGCCCCCTATATAGCGCGCTATAGCGGTGCTCCCCCCTACGGATACTGCTAAGGGAAAACCTTCCAGCACTGATGCACGTGGCGCGCGCACACACCTACTGTGGAATAGACCTGAGTAACACATCTCGAAGAACGCCAGTTACGGAACAGGTAACTGTCCTTTGAAAAACAGTTGGGATATATGACGGAATGCACCCCTGCATCAACACCCTACACACTATTGTAATAATCTTTGTACAAAATATGCCTTTTAAGGTATCCTTTGAAAAATAATAACCCACTAGGGTTGCCAGGTGTATGGTTTTTGAGCGGGACGCCCGGTCAAAAAGAGACCCTGGTGGCACCGGTCAGGCTGTTAAAAATCCGGTTGGCAGCGCAGCGGGGCTAAGGCAGGCTCCCTGCCTGCGGTGGCTTAGCGTGGCTCCAGGAAGCAGTGACCTGTCCCCCCTCCGGCTCCTATGAGTAGGGACAGCCAGGGGGCTCCACATGCTGCTCCTGCCTCAAGCTCCGACTCTGCAGCTCCCATTGGCCGTGAACCATGGCCAGTGGGAGCTCTGGGGGCGGTGCCTGCAGATGGGACAGCACGCAAAGCCGCCTGGCCATTTCTCTGCATAGTAGCCAGAGCGGGGACATGCTGCTGCTTCCGGGAGCTGCTTGAGGTAAGCGTCGCCCAGAGCCTGCACCCCTGACCCCCTCCCGAGCTCCAACCGCCTTCCCTAGCCCTGAGCACCCTCCTGTTCCTCAAACCACTCATCCCCAGCCCAGAGTCTGCACCCCAGCCAGAGCCCTCACCCCCCCTACACCACAGCCCAGAGCTCCCTCCTGCCCTCTGAACCCCCCAGCCCAGAGCCCCCTCCTGCACCTCAAATCCCTCATTCCCGGCTCCACACCAGAGCCTGCACCCCCAGCTGGAGCCCTCACTCCCCTTAACCCCCTTCCCCAGCCTGGAGCCCCCTCCTGCACCCTGAACCCCTCATTTCTGGCCCCACCCCGGAACCTGTACCCCTCCCATACCCCAACTCCCTGCCCCAGCCCATAGCCCCTTCCCATACTCTGAACCCTTCAGCTCCACCCCCAGCCAGAGCCTTCACCCTCTCCCGCACCGCAATCCCCTGAGCCAGCCTGTTGAAAATGAGCAAGTGAGTGAGGGTGTGGAGAGCTAGCAACAGAGGGAGGGCGGGTGGAGTGAGCGGGGGACGGTGGGTGGGGCCATGGAAAAGGGGCAGGGCAGGGTTGTTTGGTTTTGTGTGAGTAGAAAGTTGGCAACCCTATAACCCACTGGTCAATAATGTCATGATAAAATATATGTAGTAACATGATATGTAAAGTTACAAACATATGCTGAAATTAGGTCTGAAATGTGTTTATCAGAAAAGTTTGGGTAAACCAGTTTCTCAAAGACTAAGAACAAGCTGGTGCCTCTAGCCAGGTGTCAGTTGGAGGGCAATCACCTATCACGGGGCCATTCTTTGTCAAGGAAAGGGGTTAGGAACAAACAGATCGGCATCTTAGCAAACAACAGCATGAAACGTCTTTCACCACCAGGCTCCTTGTCTCCATCCTCACAGCAGGAATAAACATTATATAGAGATAACCCTTAAGAAAATGCATTTCAAAGGGGGACTCGACTGTAAAAGTGAGGGGCAAAACAACTCCAAGGTATCTGTCCCTATCCATCTCTCGTTCACCTAAGAAGACAAAAGAAGCAGGCTTTGGATTATGGGAGCAGATCCTGGCCTGAGAATTTGGTCAGCAGTGTTATTGGAAACGTGGTAAGGGATATCAACTTGAAAGTTTTATTAAGTTTTAGTACTAGGAAGCATTTTATCTTTATTTTGGTTGTAACCATTTTTAACTTTAATGCATTATACTGGTACTCACTTAAAACCTATCTCTTTGTAGTTAAAGAAACTTGTTTTATTCTTTAATCAAAACAAATCCAGTGTTGTGCTTTAACTAAATTGTGTGGGTAACTCCATTTAAAGCAGCAAACTGTTGGATATTGATCCTCTGAAAGGGGCAATGGACCTAAAATATCTGGACTGTCCAGGACAGTAATGGAAAGTGTAGAACACCTATTTTTGGGGGGAAAATTTGGGACTGGGAGTATGCTGGGGTCATCCTGCAAGTGATAACCTAGGCTAATGGAAACCGGAGTGTTCTGGCAGGCTGCAGCTATACACAGACACTCAGGATGTGACCTGAATGCTCTTTGGCTGTTTTTGAGGAGCCCAAATTGGGAGCAAAAGCAGCAAAGCATTGTGAGGCATCCCAGGTTTCAGGGCAAAGGTGACATAGCCCCTCACTGGTCTTGATTGCACCCTGGAATGGCATAGAGGGAATTTTGAAGTCATGGCATGAAATGAGACATTTTTATAAGTAGGTCGACAACAACTAGCAGAGTCATGTGGCCAAGGGAATTGGGAAAGTTGGTAATAAAGTTTATGGAGATGGACAATCAGGGTTGAGACAGACCTGAGTGGGAGCAGGATTGAGTCCCTGGTTCCTTCACAGTTTTAAAGTGTGACTACAATAATTGGCCTCTGTTCCATGGCAATAGAAGAAACCAACCCCTTCTTCCCGCCCCCTCCACACACTTTCTCCACCGTTATCTAGGATGTGGGAAAACTATCAAGGTCTAATTAAGGGTCAGTAAACCCCTTCCTGCGGGCCTTTCAAATAGACTTGTTTGATTTGTAGATAATGATATTCTGTGTACTGGCTGAGTCGTACACTGCAGAGAATGAATCTGAATAAGTGCATCATATTAACTAATTCTGGAATTACAATTTCCAGAAGACTACAGATAAGAATATTCATCATCACCTTTAAATTATGTTTGGGCATGTGAAACTAATTAGCTTTCCTCTGGAAAAATTTTCTTTCATACTGTTCCACATTCACACACCTGCAGTTCCAAAGTAGAGACTATTTATGTTTAACATCGGCAAATTGTGCATTGGTTCTCTTGTTTACACAGAGCGTATTCAGACAAATCAAAGCTGACCTGATTAGATGGCCCTAATGTATCACTGTTTATTCTAAGAAGGCAGAAAACAGCAGCAACTGAAGCTCTGTTATTGCATCTGTTTATCAGTTTATTCTGTTATATTTATCTTGTACCTTTGCTGCGTCTGTCTCTAGGAGACGAATGCTGTCGACATTTTTCCTTAGGTTGATATCTGTGTAGTTTTGTCTGGGAAACATGTTTCTTTCTCACTGCAGCTTTTTAGCTATTATTTGCAGTAAAACTGTTTCTTCTGCTGGAAACCAACTTCCTTTATCTACCATCGAGATTGCTGTTCAGGCAGCATAGCAGAATGCCTGCTCCTTTTTTTAAAAAAAATTTCCTATTGATTACTTGGCTTGCTAACATTAACAGATAAATCAAGATCTAGGATTTTAAATAAGAACTGGAAATATCAAGTTCCTCATTTGCCAGTGCATTTCTGTCTGTCTGTCTTTCTTTGCTGTATGTACAACACCCCCACCTTTCTTTAATTGGCCCACCCTGTTGTAGACATAGAAACTCAGTAAGAGATTAAAGTGATACATTTATAGATTTTACCTGTTCCAAGGTAAAGCCACTCCAGAATTTAATATATTAGACATTTTCACAACTGCATCACATTGATGACTCTCATTCAGTTTGTGATCCGCTATAATCCGCAAATCCTTTTCACTAGTCTACTATCTAGTCATTTATTCCCCATTTTGTAGTTATGCATTTGATTTTTTTTAAAGGATATTAACCCTATTAGAGAAGGAAATTAGGTTGGTTTGGCATGATTTGTTCTTGACAAATCCATATTGGCTATTACTTATAACCCTGTTATCCTTTAGGTGCTTACCAACAGATTGTATAATAATTTGTATTGAAGTGTGTCTGACTGATCTATAATTCCCTGGTGCATCTTTGTTCCCCATTTTAAAGATAGGTACTATATTTCCCCTTCTCCATTCCTGTAGGACCTCATTCATCCTCCGTGAGGTCTCAAAGAAAATTGCTAATTGTTCCAAGATTGATTCAGCTAGTTCCTTAACTATCCTAGCATGAATTCCATCAGATCTTGCCAGGTTGAATATATGTAACTTACCTAAATATTCTTTAACCTATTTTTTCCCTATTCTGGCTTGTTGTTAATATTAATTGTGGAAGCATTTTGCCGCTGTTAACATTTTTAGTGAAGACTGAAGCAAAAAAGGCATTAAACAGCTCAGCGTTCTTGGTGTCATCCATTATTAGCTGTCCTTCCCCATTAAGTGGACTTACATGTCCCTTTGTCTTTTTCTTGCTTTTCGTGTATGTATATTACCTCTTTTTATTGCCTTTTATGCCCCCTATTTAATGAAGGGCATAACGAGTGGGGTCCCACAGGGATCGGTTCTGGGTCTGGTTCTGTTCAATATCTTCATCAGTGATTTAGATAATGGCATAGAGAGTACACTTATAAAGTTTGCGGATGATAACAAGCTGGCAGGGGTTGCAAGTGCTTTGGAGTTTAGGATTAAAATTCAAAATGATCTGGACAAACTGGAGAAATGGTCTGAAGTAGATTGCATTTTTCCTTATTGAATTTCATGCTAAGTACTCCATTTAGGACGGAACAATCAGTTGCACACATACAAAATGGGAAATGACTGCCTAGGAAGGAATACTGAGGAAAGGGATCTGGTAGTCATAGTGGATCACAAGCTAAATATGAGTCAACAGTGAAATGCTGTTGCAAAAAAAGCAAACATCATTCTGGGATGTATTAGCAGGAGTATTGTAAGCAAGACATGAGAAGTAATTCTTCCGCTCTACTCCACGTTGAGTAGGCCTCAATTGGAGTATTGTGTCCAGTTCTGGGCACCACATTTCAGGAAAGATGTGGACAAATTGGAGAAAGTCCACCAGAGAAGAGCAACAAAAATGATTAAAGGTCTAGAAAACATGACCTATGAGGGAAGATTGAAAAAATTGGGTTTGTTTAATCTGGAGAAGAGAAGATTGAGGAGGGGACATAATAATTTTCAAGTACATAAAAGGTTGTTACAAGGAGGAGGGAGAAAAATTGTTGTTCTTAACCTCTGAAGATAGGACAGGAAGCAATGGGCTTAAATTTCAGCAAGGGCAGTTTAGGTTGGACATTAGGAAAAACTTCCTAACTGTCAGAGAGGTTAAGCACTGGAATAAATTGCCTCGGGAGGTTGTGGAATCTCCATCATTGGGGATTTTTAAGAGCAGGCTGGACAAACACCTGTAAGGGATGGTGTAGATAATACTTAGTTCTGCCTTGAGTGCAGAGGACTGGACTAGATGACCTCTCGAGGTCCCTTCCAGTTCTATGATTCTATGTAGTTAGGGTGGTACCCAGAGGCCCCAGTCAGGATTGGGTTCATATTATTCAAGAGCACTGAACAAGTATGTAAATTGACACAGTCCCTGCCTTGTCTAAAAATATCAACAACTTATGACAGGAATGGGAGAGGGACAGCATAAAATACATTCAGTTTGTGCAGTTGTTTGTGTACACATATATGGATTTTTAAAACAATCAGAATAAATATCCGCTATCTTAGTGTCCCTCAGTCTTCACCCATCATTATTTAGTTGATATTGTGTAGGCACTGCAGTAGAAGTGAGTCTGGAGAAGGGCTTTCAGGGAGGAAAGGGAAATGACCTCATGGATTAGTTCAGAGAACATTTAATGTCTAGGGAGTAGCATGAAAGAAAGCAAGAAGATGTTTGAGGCAGAAATGAGCAGTAGAGGCTGGCATTGCTAGCTGAGCAATGAAGCAGTAGACAATGCAATAGGACAGAGGTTCTCAAACTTTTTTTGTTGACTGACCCCTTTTCAAATGCAATATTAATCATGGACCCCCAACTGAGAAACTGATCGACAAAGTATATGTGGTCATGTAAACACGTACTGTTAGTAATGTTTTAAGAAAAAGAACATACAAGTACTTACAGATATCAGTGAGATGGGTGTGCCTGCTTCTTACTGCGGTCTATCTATCCTTGGTGTGATGGTTGACAAGCAAACTCGTAAATCATTCTCTACTTCCAGTCGGGACCTGAACTTTGTCTTCATAGCTGTCAAGGCAGAGAGTGATGCTTTACATATATATTTTGTTGGGAATGATAGCAACACTTTCATTGCTTCTGTAACTAAAACTGGGTTCTACGCAGCAACAGTTGGCCAAAACTGGCAAGGTGTCAGTTCCTGAAACATAATTTTCAGTGTGTGGGCTCCTTTCGAGCAACTCCTGTTCTGTTTTTACACTCAAATGGCAAGATCACATATTAAAAGTTGAGAATGGATCCCGAACCCAATCATGTTCCTCCATGTTTACATTTTTAAAGTAAACACTGAAGTATTCTGCCAAAATTGAAAGATGAGCAACAGTCCTGTTTCTCACACAGTCAATTGTTATGCTGTCAGTATCCAGAAATTCTGTTAGTAGCGGAAACGTATCTGAGATTCCACAGCTCTGTCTGGTTTTCCAAATCCTGACTTTGTTCTGAAATGCTCCGCTTGTCACTCACCTCAAGTATGGTTTTATGGCTCCCTTGTGTGGACAGGTTCAGCGCATTCAACAAGTTAAAAATGTCTGCAAGATATGCAAGCTTTGCGATCCATATTGGGTCAGAAAAATTTGCGGCAATCTTGGGATTGTGCTAGAAAGAAAACCTAGCAGCTGTTTGCAAAGCTCAAAAACTCTTTTCAACACTCTGCCATGAGATAGACAACACAATTCCATATGAAACAATAATTTTTTATGTCCTGCACCCATTTCTAGACACAGCTTTGCAAAAAGGCGTGAATTGAAAGGCCAGGACTTCACAAAATTCACAACTGTTATAGCTGCATTTAGCACATCATTTAATTCGGGTTTCATTTTCTTTGATGCAAGGTCCTGGTGATGCAACATATAGTGTACTACAATTACCTGTAGGTTTATGACTCATATTCTTGCTACACCGCCACTCCTATTGTCTGTCATAGTGGTAGCACCATCCATGCCAACAGCAGTGCACTTTTCCAAATTCAGCTTTCATGAAATCATCCAATAATTTGACTATTTCCTGACCTGTTGTCCATTCTGCTAGCTCCTGACAAAAAAGAAAATCCTCCAAAATTTCCCCCAGACAGATATAACGAACAAAAACTAATAATTGTGCTTCATTACCAGCATCAGTAGTCTCATCAAGCTGAATTACAAACTGTTCACATGTACATAGCCTTTCAGTTAGTTGGGATTTTACATCATTTGAAAACTCCTCAATTCTTCTTCTAACTGTGTCATTAGAAAGTGGTGTGGCCTTAAGTTTCTTCATTGCATCTTCGCTCACCATCACTTTGCACATTTCTACAGCAGCTGGAAGACTCAGTTCTCCCATGGTACGGGATTTTTTACTCTTTGCAGTCCAAAGTGCTGTTAAGAAAGATGCTTTCAAAGCCTTTTCTGTTATGTTTGCCATTTGAGTTTTCTGTCTATTGTATTCGTCTTTCTTTCATTGACGAAAGTTCTCTGGGTTTATCTTTATACTCCAGGTACCTTGTTGTGAGGTGTCATTTCAATTTTGCAGATTTCATTGCTTCGTTTGATAGGATTCATAAGCATACATTGCATTGCAGTCGTCCATCACTAAATTCCATAAAACCAGAATCAATATAACTTTTGTCAAACTTTCTCTTCTTCATTTGTTTCTTATTATTTGACTTTGCATTGTCTATGACTTCAACAAAATTAGCAGTACAAGTATGAGGACGTTTTAAAAACATACCCATTTACAGTGTAACTTGCTTGCACACTATAAAAATATATTCCACTTCCACCTGCCAAAGACATTTCAGTTATCAAAAAAAAACCGACCAGACATCCCTTCTGATTTGCTGTTGCAAAACAGTGAGATTTTTTACGTTGACGCTTATGCCATGTGAGTATTGCTGAGTTGTTCATGCGCCATGGAATATGTTGTGTAAACAGAAATAGTAGATCTGTCAGTTTTAATTGTTAGGCAACGCAGATTTTTCGATGAGATTATTTTTTATTTTTCTGCAGCCCCTTAGACATTCCTAGGGTGTTCATATGTCACTTAAAGTCGTCCCGGTTAACGTTGTTTCGTTCTTACGTTGCTGATCAATTAGAGAACATGCTCGTTTACAGTTGTGAAATGCTCCCTTCTAATGTCATGGCAGTTCAGCTGTCCCTTCCCCCCACTGCCATGTGCTGCTCCCCGGCACTCCTGCCTACTTGCTGTGGGGGGGGGGGGGAAGAGGGGGTCTAATGTCCCCCTGCACCTTGCTTACCCCATCTTCCATAGAGCAGGGGGACACACGGGGGAGGGAGCTGCTGCCTTAGGCAGAAGCTGCAGCTGCTGGGCTTGCTGATCTAATTAACAAGGCAGTGTACTTCTGACCCCCTCTTGATACCTAATTGGAAATGCGCATCTCTGTCTCTGAAACACATCTGTCTCTGTCTGCCCTCCCTCCTTTCCTCCTGGCTTGTAGAGTGTGAGAGTTAACCCTTGAGGGCTCAGTGGAGTGCTAGTTCATTTAGTAAGGCATTCCCTGGGAAACTCCCACCCTCTGACTCCTCCACCTCAACCAAGCTTCACTATCATCATCGCTGTGTACCAGTATTCAATTGTTGCTCCAAATGAGGAGAGATTAAAGAGGCTAGGACTTTTTAGCTTGGAAAAGAGGAGACTAAGGGGGGATATGATAGAAGCATTTAAAATTATGAGTGGTGTGGAGGAAGTGAATAAGGAAAAGTTATTTACTTGTTCCCATAATAGAAGAACTAGGGGCCACCCAATGAAATTAGTGGGCAGCAGGTTTAAAACAAATGAAAGGAACAAAGGAAGTTCTTCACACAGCGCACAGTCAACCTGTGGAACTCCTTGCCTGAGGAGGCTGTGAAGGCTAGAACTATAACAGGGTTTAAAAGAGAACTGGATAAATTCATGGAGATAAAGTCCATTAATGGCTATTTAACCAGGATGGGTAAGGAATGGTGTCCTTAGCCTCTGTTTGTCAGAGGGGGGTGATGGATGGCAGGAGAGAGATCACTTGATCATTACCTGTTGGGTCCACTCACTCCAGGTCACCTGGCATTCACCTGACCCAGTACGACCATTCTTATGTTTGTTTAAAACTTATTGTGTGTGTGTGTGTGTGTATAATATAATATAATATAGTCTTTTGTCTGGTGAAAAAAATTTCCCTGGAACCTAACCCCCTTATTTACATTAATTCTTATGGGGAAATTGTATTTGTTTAACATCGTTTAGCTTAAACTCGCATTTTTCAGGAACATAACTACAACGTTAAGTGAGGAGTTACTGTACCACACACCTCTATAGAGACTCCTGATGACCACACTTCTTCACAGATACTGATGGCTTCGTATGCACTACCCATATAGGCCTCCCAATGTGCTCCTTTGCTTTCTTTTTCTGTAAGAAGCATAGCTTTTTTTTCACAAACCACAAGACTGCATATCTTGAACTGAAGGGGAATGAAAAATGTAATACTCGATATGAGTAATATAAATAATCTTGTCCTAGTTTCTCTTCGCGTAACGAGTAATGTTAGAATGTTGGAAATTTTTTGTACTTTAATTCTTTTAGGATTATTATTTTTTTAAATAAATGATTAAAAAATACCGACACAGGAAGCAATTAAGTGGTAGCAATGCTTAAAGTGCTCTACCCAAGCATTGCAAAAAGCTATTTCATAATTTTCAAGATAAATAGTGCACCATTCTGAGCCACAGATGGGGGCAGTGGTGATATGGTACTTTGATAAACCTTACCTTTTTAACAATTGTCAGATAAAGTCTTAAAGGAGAACCAGATGTTAGAAAAGTCTTGAGGGGAAATGGAGTCTAGAGTGCTTTATCTTTCTCTTATTCAAAGAAAGAAGAATGAATTAACTCTTTTCTTTATTTTTAGCTTCTCATGTCTGTGTTTGACAACAGTATGAAAACTTCTGGAGTCATTGAAAGTGACCCTTTTGACTGGGAGAAGAGTGGAACTGATGGCTCTCTGACGACGACAACAACATCAACAACTCCTCAGTTACATACTCGCCTGACCCCAGCTGCAATTGGGTATGTTCAAGCATTTCATATGTTAACCTAAAAAGCCAACAACTTAGCACCAGGGGAAAGTCATCTGTTACATCTGTTTCTACAGGGTGTTAACTAATAGGGTATTGCAGGATACTAGGTCTCCCTTTGGTCACTATTGAGCCTCTCCTCAAAAAAAAAAAAAAAAAAAAAAAAAAAAATCAAAGTGCTGCTGTCCTAAATATACAGCAGTTACAAATGTTGATACATGTCTGGGTTAGGAAATCACTTTATTAGATTCCCATTCTCCAGTTAACCTTTTGCTAAAGCCTCTGTTAAGAACCTAAGGCCTGATCCCTAGCCCATTGAACTCAATGAAAGACTTCCGTTGCCTTTTGTGGGCTTTAAATCGTGACTAATGAAGCGCACTTGCAAATAACTGCATTATTTTTCACTTCTTCCTTTGTAGAATAGCCAATGCCACACCTATCCCAGGAGATTTGCTGCGAGAGAACACGGATGAGGTGTTTCCAGATGAGCAGCTCAGTGATGGGGAGAATGGTATTCCTGTTGGAGTCTCACCAGAGAAACTGCCTGGGTCCCCTGGGCATCAGCGTCCTCAGGAAAAAGATGTCTGGGAGGAGATGGATGCCAACAGAAACAAAATAAAGCTGGGGATCTGTAAGGTATTTATAGAACTGCAGTGGGAAAAACCTCTTTCAGCAATTTCCTGGCGTCATCAGGAACATGATAATAATGGCATAAGTAATAGGAAGCAAATGCTCATTTGGCACTTGAAATATTCTGCAGTTTGACCAGAGAGAATGGTTTTCCAAAGCAGAGGGCTGCATGGTTCAATGGGTCAGTGCTCTTTTCACTTCTAAAGGCCATGATTCATATTGGGTTCAAAGATGGTTTTGTTTTCTAGTCACTGAATAAGGTCAGAAGTATTTTCTTGCACTTCCCATGGTAGTAATTAAGGGTGAAGATGTGAAAATAGATCAGAACTAATTCTCCAGTCAACAAAATAAATATGATTGATATTCTCCATTTAGTCAATATTGCATGCTTATCTTCATAATGTAACATATCACTCAGTTTGTGTTGAGTAGAATCCCATTACTGGAAAAGTAGAAGTACTAAGGGTCAAAATTGAGGTACATTAACTAATTCATGGAAGGGAAACTTGCTCAGTGCTTGTCTAGATTATTGCTGGCTCTTGACAGTGATCCCGGTCTCTCACTATCATTACTTCTGTTATTCTCTCTCTTTCATAATCACTACAATTCATATTGTAGCCAGTGCTCCTCTGATGTGAAAATGTCATCAGTAGCTGAAAGATGTTACTGAAGTGTTCTTTAAGCCGAAATACTATCTAGTGACAGGGCTGTGTATTATTTTTCCAGGTATATGTAAAATGTGTTGCGGGGAGGCCAGACTGCTGTGATACTTATTTTTGTATCTGTCTAATGTGTATTAGTTTTTTAAGGGGAAATGGCAGAAGACAGGTGGACTTTTTTCTCTTTTGGGGCCAAATTCAGCTCAGGTATAAGCAGATACAAGTTTCGTTGATATCAGTGGGAGTTACATCTGCTTATACCGGGGATCAGAGTGGTCCTTCAACACTGAATCATACCCAGTTGATCTACATAGTGAGATGCAGTTGGACATCTGATTTTAATTTCTAATAAACATTGCTCCATATCAAAAAGCTACCTTGTAGACTTTGAGTGCAATGGTATTGCATGCCTCAGATATGCGTAAGGCTGAGTTAACATGAAGATTAACCTTTCATCAATAAAAGAAAAAGAGGCTATGACTGTAAAGCAGTATGAAGAAGCTCCTAGGCTTCTGGATTTGACCAGCTATTGATGAGAATTCCAGAAATGGGAGTGGGGATCAGTATACTTCTAAAATCTGGGAAATGTATTGTTTTCTTCCATTGACTCCTTCCATCCTGAGACTTAATGAAAACCACAGTGTTGCTGGCAGTTAATCCCTAATTTAGATTTATGCTTTAGGAAACTGGTAGCTGATGAGCACATATAAACTACATGAAGTATGGCATGAACTTCTGCTGAAGGAGCATCCTCAATATTAATTAGTTTGTTACAGGATAGAAGCATTGGGTTATATGCACTGCATATACTGTTGTGTCTTCCTCTATTTCAGCACTCCTATAAATTACATTTTTATTTCTATTGTGCTTTATTTGCACAGGCTTCTACAGAGGAGGAAAACAGCCATGGACCAGTGAATGGAATGCTTAATGCACCAAGCCTGGGTTCTCCAGTTCGAGTCCGCTCAGAAACCACTCAGCCAGACAGGGATGTTCCACTGATGAGAAAGTTACGTTCAATCCACAGCTTTGAACTGGAGAAACGCTTGACCTTGGAATCAAAGCCAGACACTGATAAATTCCTTGAGACCTGGTAAAGAGAAAATTTCTATCTCACATTTATGCTTGGATCTTTCAGGGGCTTGTTGTCTTAGAGTGTATTTTCTTTTCTTTGGTACTGTATCAATGGACAGTGGTCAGTGAAAACCAGAAATGGAGTTGCTGAGCTATGCTTATGCCAAGAATGAGTAGTAATGTCTACTGGGTTAATAGTATTTGCTCTGAGGAACGTCCCTGGCTTCTATCCCATTTAGCATTTTTTAAGTTAAATTTTTATTGAATTTTTATTACTATTTACACTAAGCCAAAGGTGTTCATGGTGTTTTATAGACAAATAAGACAAAGTCCCTTACCTTAAGGAATTCTTAGTTTAAGGGCCCATTTCTATCACACTTCTGTCGATTAACACTTCATGAATAGTCCTGTTGACTTCAGTAGGACTTCTCGTGGGAGTCAGTGCAACTTAACTTGGATAAGCATTACAGAATCCAGCACTAAATTAGATATAGGCATAGATTACCTCTGGTAAGGTGTAATGTGTATGAGGAGCAGGATTTATGTGAAATAAAATAATGAGTTTACTTGTTTCTGTAGTGCATGTGTCATTAGTTTCACTGTTTTATATTTCTAAAGTTGTCAGGAAAGCTTGTTAGGAGAGGTGGGTTTTGAGAGAGAATTTGAAGGTGGAGAAGGAGGTTGTGTGAGTACAGGATCAGGGAATTTAGTTCAGCTGAAGGGAGTATTATGGAAGGATAACACACAGGGAGGCTAGAGGGAAGGGGTGTTGGCAGAGCATAAAGCTAAGTCGGGAAGCAATAGAAGAAGAGTGTTGAAATCTAGGCAGTGGTAGAGCTGTGCAGAGCCTTGAACATGGGAACAAGGAATTTGAATTTGATGCAGAGCTTACATGAGTAGAGGAAGACATGATCAGAGTAGACAGAGGAAAAGGAATTTAGTAGTATTTTGGATAAATGAGAGGTTCAGAGAGTGAGTCATGTGAAAACTAAAGCTGAGACAGAGTTGTACATCATACTTAATTAAGGACAAAGAAAGGCAACTATCTCACACCAGTAATAGAACTAAAGTTTCATTTCCTTAACACTCCCTCACTCACGGTGGACAACAAAGGGAGAGATTTACATTCCTGAGTAATAAAAACTGGTTCCCTTCACCCAGGCCAGCAGCGGGTGCTGAGTGGGGCCGGCAGCGGGACCCCGGCTAGCAGGAGCCCGCGGTGGGAATCCCAGAGCAGCGGCGGGCTGAATGGCTCAGCCTGCTGCATGCCATCAAAAATCAGCTCATGTGCCACCTTTGGCACACGTGCCGTAGCTTGCCGACACCTGGTCTATGCTCTGCTCTCTTATTTTCCCAATTTAAATACATACATGAAATTTACATATGAATCCCTAAGACCTTTCTTCCATCGTCACCAGATGCCAGAGTTATCTTTAGGGTAACGAGGAGGTAGAAATTAATAAAAACTAAATAAATAATTCCCTTTCTTTCTCCCTATATGTCCCCAGCTTTCTCTGGCTTGGGACAGGTAACTGTGTATTGTCCAGCATTTCCCACCTTACTCACCATAGTCATACCACTTGGCTGATGCTGCACATGCTTGCAGAGTTAACTCTGAGGCCAGTTCTAAAAAGTGGTAGGAAACACTACAGTAGACTCTCAAGTGAATTTAGCTTGGCTCCTATGGCACAATTCAGATAGTGTAGTTCATTCTTAATTAATTCATATGTAACTTCTTTCTCTCCTAAGCTTGCAGAAGATGCAGAAAGACTCAAATGCTGGGAAAGAAACTGCTGTTGCTGCTCCTCCTCTTCCTCAGAAAATATCTGTTCCTGCTGTGGCTGCCCGCACTGACCGTGTCTGGCATTATGATGAAGAATATCTCCCTGATGCTTCTAAGCCTGCTTCAGTCAGTTCTCCAGAACAAGTTGATGGCATTGTTAGTAATGGCTTTGTGGCTGTCAACTTAAGCTCCTGCCGGCAGGAGGTTGATTCCAAGGAATGGGTGATAGTAGATAAGGAACGGGACTTGCAGGATTTCAGGAACAATGGGGCGTTAGTACATAAAACAACTGGAAGTCCCTCAGATGAGGAGCCTGAGGTGCTACAAGTCCTAGAGGAATCCCCCCAAGAGGAACAGCTAAGACTGAGTACTTGGGCAGAAAACAATGTCCATGCCAAGAATGAAGCCTTAGATGTGGGGTTAGATCTACCTGTTGATCATGCTACTGCTGCTTCTGAACAATTTACAGATAAATTAAAATTTATGGCTGGAGTTGCTGGCCAGCTTCTTGCAGCCACACCTTCAAGTCCAATGGAGGCCCAAGCAGAAGGAGCCCTTACTCTGGTAAGAAAACTCATAGTTGTAATCATATTTTTAGTCTCTATTCAGAGCTATATGAGAATAAAGCAGTAAATGAAAAGGCAGTGGCTAAAGTGTAAGCAGGGTTCTGGAATGTTTAGGTTATGGGATATGGGCCTTGACTCTGCACCAGGGATTTCCCAGGATCTGCTAAATTTGTGTCTAAATTCTGCAAGAGGTTTGCTATTGGTTCAGCAGTGAACAACCCTCAGAACTGGGCTTAATTAAAAATATACATTTAAAAAGAACCTTTTAACCAATAAAATATACACATATGTATGTTGTTATGAGTAAATAAACAAAGTATAACAAATGTGTAAAATACTATGCAATAGTATGTTATGTCCTGTAGACAAAGTCTAAAAGGCAGAAGCTAGTAATTGTACCAAAGAAACAAAGTTCCTTGCTCCCTCCATCCTGTAATTAGTTTCTTTCTTCTCAATTTCCTCTGCTGCTTTCTGCCCCTGAAACAACTTCTTGGCTTCCCTGTTTGACTGGCTATAATCTGTTTATTGATCGTAGGGACTTCTAGTACACAGACACTGTAATATTTATGTTTCTGCATCCCCTGATATCTTTTGCATCAGTTACAGTTCCTTGCCGGCTTCTCTAACTCTACTGCTATTTCCCACTTCTGAAATGGTTCTGTAATTGGTTGTCGTCTGCCTCTCTTCTGCTGGACAGATTGCCCAACAGATTCCTCTGCTCCTTCTCCTGTTGGCATGTTTCTCTTTTCTGTCTCATACATCCGTCACCTGCACAGTTCCCAATAGTTTTCCTTCCCCCTCAGATGTCTCCATCACCAAATAATACTCCCTCCAACTTTATTTCTCCCCTTCCTTTCTTAGAAGGAAACCACTGTGGTTTAGTGGTTAAATCAGGGTATAGGGACTCAGCACTTGTGATTTCAGTTCCTACCTCTTACACTTACTGTGTCATCTGAGACACACAGGTCAGTATTCTCAAACTTGGGTGCCTAAAGTTGGCCATTGAAATCCATATTTAGGCACCTAAATTAAACCAATGGCATCTGTAGGTGTACAGTATCTCTGAATATCAGGCCACATTTATTTAAATACCTAACCTTAAGTACTCATATTTGAAAGTATTTGTCTTAATCTCTACTCCTTATTTTTTATATATTATGGTTAAGTGCAGCATATTGCTTAGAAGAGACTTCTTTTCAGTGGGGGTGGCAGTATTCTGTTTTCCAAAATAAGTGCCAAAGTTAAAACCCAGATAGAGGACTCTGGTTTCATAAATCCTAATAAACATGGCTTCATTTCTCTCTTACTTTACACCACAGTTTAAAAAAATTAGTCCTTTTTGCCAAAAGAGAGGCTGCAAAAATATATGTCCCTTGATGCTCCTGATCACTTACTAATTCAGGAATCTGAAATTTTATTACTTTAGGAAAATTCAGAGACACAATTAAACAGTTCTACTTAATCTCTTCTACCCATATGCAAATATCCCCATGTTCTCATGGAATATTAAGGACAGTAGACATATTTTATACATGGTTATTTATTTTTAGGCACTCATTCTTTGCAAATTGTGTAATTTACAGAAAGATTAAATGTACAGAAAAGACTTTAAAATATGCAGCTGCTGCTAAGCTAAAGAGAACAAGAATTTTGAAACATACATTAGTAATGTGGCCAACACAAAATATTGCAATTTTACAGTTGGTTGAGCATCCCTTAAAGATGTAGTGTTGATTTACAGCTCAACTGTTGCTTTTTAACTATAGTCATAGTAGACAATGTATAGTAACGTTGTTTGTACAAAATGCTAATTTTCAGTTCTCAGTTTGCAATTTTGCATGGACCTTCTTCATACAAATGTACTATTTTACGGATAATGGTTTGCTTACTTAAACTCTGAGTATAGGTGGGATTGAAATTGACTTGATTCTAGTGGAGTTGTCATTCACTGAAATAGTAGTGAACAATGTGAATTTCTGGAGAGAAAAGTGAAGGTGCATTGGCAAATGGAGATAGCTATAATCTAGGTTTTTGAATTGGACTATGTAGAGGAAGAAACTTTTTTACTGAAATGGTAAATGGGGTAGGATTATGCCTGAACTGGAAAAAGAGAGAAATACAGGTAAATTTAAACTGCACCAGGAATGGGAAACATTTCAGAAAAGGTGAGTGGGGGAAACTTGTCTGCCTTGACAATGAATAAACAGTATGAAATTGAAAATGGAAATTAAACTGGAAGTAAGAGTGGAGGTGATTTGGGTAACTTAATGTAAATTTGAAAAGAATTATCAAGCCGTGCCTTTGAAAGGGTCTGCTCCCAAAGACCACTGAAGTTAGTGATTGTCTTCCTTTTATTTCAGTGGCCTTTGAATCAGGGTCAAAATGAGGCTGCTCCACAAATACCTGCTAGGTAACATGGTGCTGGCTCCTCCTTATTTCTAGCTGCTTTTATAGCTGGTAGGCTTTTTATTTCAAAGGAGACCTGGATTCCTGTTAAAGCAGTTGGAAACAAGCAAGAAGAGTTCACCTCCAGTAGGGTTCATAACTACTTAAGAGAGGGGGAGGAAACACTGATTGATAATCATGGGGGGGTCACACACATACCTAGGGAGACAGAAATAGAACTAGTCTTCAGGGTCTGAAGTAATTGATGGAATGTCCAGGGGAGAAGAAAACCGCTCCATTGGATAGTATGCCCGGGGAACCAAGGAGAGAGGGAAATAAAGGGGTTGAGAAATATTATGGGGAAGAGGGAGGAATGGATAGGGGGAAGGGGTGGGGAGAAGGAGAAGATGAGATGAAAAGTAAATGGTTTGAAAAGGGCAAAACACGTATCACATTCAGAACAATTAGAAATGCATACACACTTCCCTAATATAACTGTTCCATGTAAGCATTTGCTTCAGTTGACATACATATATATAGTGCAAATGGTAGATGACATGTCCACTAAAATATCTTTTTATTAAGATTTGTTCCAAGTTATGAAAAAGTATGAGAGCCCCTAGCCTAGATGTTATCTAAAGGAAGAAGGTAAACTGAGGAGAACTGGAGACAGTAACTTCTGTGCCGTGCTGAGAGAGATTAGAGGTTGACTAGGATGGATCAAGTGTGTGACTAGGTCCCCAGTTCTTTGCCGCTAATGTGAATGGGACCATTGATAAGCATTTTGGATAGTTTTAATACATAAACTTTTTTTGTGGTTGAATTAATCTCATCTTAAGTAATATTAAGAATCCAATTTAAAGCAAAAAAAAGGAAGAGAATTCATGGTTAAAGGTATAAAATTCAGTTTGATGCTGTAATTGATGCAACTGTGGCATCCCTCCTTACTTTGGGCCCAACTTTCTGCAAAATAGTCAAATCTGATATTTTGAGAGCCCACCAAAAATGTGCATTTATTGTACATTACTCATCTCATCAGATGTCTCCTAGAGGTCTAAAATGCCAATCCTGGCACTGTAGCTGAAGGGCTTTATAACTTACTTACTGTCAGAAATAATAGAGAAAGAAGAATCAGATGAATTTCTAGCCACTTCAGCTGAAGTATTAAAACGAATCACAGATCTAGTGGAAAAGACAGCGAGGAATAAACTAACGAGGGAGAAGTTTGGATGAAGAACAGGAGACAGAAAAATGGGCACATAGTGACAGAGCTATAGTCACTGTCACTGATCGGTCCATCAGCCCTCACAGAGAGAGCGCCGATCACAACACATCAGATGCGTTGTTCTAGCCAGTCCTCCAGCTACCCGCTGGCCAAGCTGTCAGTAGCACTGGACACCCGATTGACATAGCTCACAGCAGCCTAGAACTCCTGAGCGATCCGCCAACCGCAGCCTCTCAAGCGGCTGGGATTACAGGCGCGTGCCACCACACCGGGCCCAGAGCTATAGAATGAAATAAAATCAAAGTTAATGAGAAACAATAGAGTGATGATGACAGACATGTAAATGTAAGGAGAATAAGAAAACAATGAAGTGGAAGAAAGTATCTGAATTTAATGTGAGAGACAGAGAATTTTACTTTTATATAGCACCTTTCTTACAATACATTAATAACTGCACCACTGAAATGCAGCTACTTCTGGGACAGAAGGTATTAGCAAGGCACACAACAACCAGAACAAAAGGAGGGAGAGAAAAAGGGGAAACTTTCTGCTGGCTTGGATTGTGACCTCTTTTTTTTGAATTCTGACTTATGCGGCCTACAAGAAGTTCAGCAAATTCATCTGGAGAATAAACCCTCCATGAAAAGGAACTCTGCCTTAAAATAAGAGGTTTTTCTTGTTGGTCTCTAATAAGAGTTCTGATTTATTATTATATTACACTAAACTTCCTCAGTTCCCTTACTTTTTTAAACTATTTCTCATCACTCAAATACTCTGATCTATCTTTGAGTGCTATTAAATTCCATCTGGCAGCCATATCTGGATATGTTTCTCTAGCACAAGAATCCTAAATCTTGCACACTCTAGTGTAAAAAGGGTTTAATAAGGATGGTTCTCACCTATCTGTGAGTCTTCACATTCTTTGGATTTGGCTCTTGTGCCTACATAACTCATGAAACCACAGTTTGACCTCTTAGGAGAATGCGTCTTATTGCATTTATCCATGAAGATTGAAGTTTTTTATTGGCTTAATCGTTCATTAAAATAGGCTGTGAAATCTGTCCTTATAACTGACCTTATTTTAATTTTAAAAAGAGCACTTTCAGGTCATCTCTAAACTGTCATTTTTAGGCCAATAGACTGTAACATTTTGCAATAAATCAGCAAACTTATTTTCATACAAGATTGGTGTGTTTTGAAGTACAAGTAGGTTTATTGAATCCTCCTTGTGCTGTGCTATTCAGCAAACCTTAGGCATGTTCTGTAGTTGTCAATATCACTGTCCACAGGCCCTGTTGGATACTATTTCTAGCTGGAATATTATAAATGTTGTCTCGGGGCACATTTATATAGTAACTGTAACTCTGGGATTCTATAGGGTAGGCACTATGGCTTTAAAGAGCCCATTCCCAAAATAAAATTGCTTTAGTCAGTATCTTCAGTCTCCACTGTTACATTCTTCCTTAACAAGGCTCACTGAATGAGTGCATCTCATCCACATACACTTCCTGTTTATTCCTAGATTCCGCTGTATCCCATATGTATTGTAAAATGCTATCCTAAAACGGAAGAGTGGAGGAGATCCAATGACTTTCATTCATAGTGGCTTCATTTGAATCTCTTCCTTGGGAAAGTTTCTCTTTCATACATCCTGTGTTGTGATTGTAGTTGAGGATTGGTCTGCTTCATAGTGAGGGAAACAAAGGAATGTCGCGGTATTACACAGCCACAACACAGGAAGATAACCATAGAGGATGAGGGAAACAATAATGACAGGGAAAATAAGGACATCTCTGCATAATTAAGAAGTAGTGAGCAGCACTTTCATATTTAAGGTTGCAACCAGTGTTAAATGTATAAAGCTTATTATTGTAACCTTCCTTCTAACTTTTTAAGTGAAAGTGATAGTGATCTGAATTGTGTGGTTTTCAGAAGTGTAGCATCAGAACTGGGTTTATGGCAGAGTAGAAAAAAATGACTTTCACAATGGAAAAAAATAACCCCATGATATATGAGTGCTGGTTGGTTGAAAAAGTTTGGAAACTCATTCTAATGTACTTTATAATGCACTGTAATGTATGCTGTGATTTCTTTTCACAGATTTCATCATTATAAAATTTACTTTATTTGTGTTTCTACATCAGAGATAGCACTATATATTTGTTGACAAATGAGATTGTCATCTCCAGATTCAGATTACACAGCTTTTGGCCTTTAAAAGTCTAGATGAAAATGATATATAAGGGGTAAAGTGACTATAGTTTGGATTCTACAGAGCCTGAAGATTAAAATAGTTTAATAGGTTATAGAAGGTGCTTAGGATACATAGCATCAATGGTGTCTGTAGGTCATATAGGGTCTATCACTTAGTCTCTAACCCATCTTTTGATAACATTCAAAAACATTGTAAAATACTTTAAAAAATAAGAAATTAAATAATAAAAACTTTATTATATTAAGATTGCAGTGTGCAATTCAAGATGAGGCATACAATTAAACACATCCTTAAGAAAGCTCAAAACATTAAAAAATATGGAAATAGCAAGCTAAAGTTTAAAAAGTGGCAAAAATCTTAATGCCCAGTGTGTTCCCACAGACTATTAAAGAGACAAATTATTAATCACTGCAAGTAAAAAAATTTGGATTCTGCCTCTGTAACAAAATATTCAGAATGACTAAAAAGTAGAAATTAACCTTTATCTGTTTATCTCATAACTTCCCTCAGAATTGTACCAAAAACTTTAATACCATATTTTATTCATACAACCATAAGCAACCCACAAAATCAAATATACTTTAACAACTCAAGAAAATATGAATACCAGATATATCATTTTAGGTTTCTCTATCACTGTAGTATGTAAGCACATTCAGATAGCATACTTTCTTTACTAAGCAAAATAATGTAATGTACCCCTAAATTAGACTAATATCATTAGAGACAAAATCTACTGTATGAACATAGAGTAAACATCACTATTATGCCAGATGAAAAAACTGTCTAGTACATTAAAACAAGAGCTATTTATGTCACAACTTGATACTCCAAAACAAATAATACGCACCAGTACTCAGTTATCTAAAAGTATGATATTTAAAATGTACAGAAGGGACGTTGAATTCCCAATAAAGTCAAAGAAAAGACTAGCATTAACTTCAATAGATGTTAAATCAGGCCCTAAAATAGTAAAGCAAGTCCAGGGGTAGAGCAAAGGTCATTTGAATGCTGGTAATTTAAAAGTTTTGTGTGTAGATAAAATGAGTGGTAAGGTTGGTATCAGAATTGTTAGTATAATCATAGCAGCCTTAAATGAAACTTACTGATATTTAGTTGTTTTCTCGTTTAATTTAGATAGTGTGCCCACGTGAAAAAATACAAACAGGCAAAGGGGACAATTTTTGCTCTTGTTGATGCTGATTTCAGTTATATTGATTGCACTTGTGGCTATGAGCAAAATTTGCCTCAGAGAATACAATTTCAATATAATACTACAGAACCAAATAAAGTGTCAGTAAAAAAGAGGTAAAACAGATCCAGAAATAGTGCTGTAGGTGGGAAAACGTTGGGTCTTGCGGATTTAATATAAGTTCTGAAACAACTCAGTTTCCTCCTTCCTCCAGATGATTCTGAACACTGCTCTGAGAACATTTCAATACGAGATGCTTTGGGGAATAAAGAATCATTCTGTCTGTCCCCACATCTGTTTCATGGTACAGACCATGTAGCGAAGTTGAAAGATCAGAAATTATTTGGAAAAAATTATGTAGCCTTTTTGTGTTGCTTTTAAAATAATAATAGTCATAATCCTATGGAAAACTGTAGGAAGTGTCAGAATTGACAGCAGGTATGTGTTTTCTTCACTTGCACTCCAGATTTCGGCTCATTATTTCCATAGCATTGTTTTTTGTTTTTTTCTTGTAATTGAACATCCTCAGACTTCTGAATTTGGTCCCTATCTCTTGTGAAGAACTGATTGATTGAGGGTGATGAAACAGCTATGATTGTGGGAGGGAAGATGAGAGAGAGAGTGAGTATGTGTATATAGAAAATTGTCAGGATAATTGCATATCTTTGGGCAGTAAGGGTCATGAGACCAAGGTCCAAGTGTATTCAGCCACCCACACCAGAGGAGTCATACTATATAAACCTATTTCTTGAAGTGCTTTTCATGTATTTATTTTTTGTAATCAAGTATTGTTTTTGAATATAATGAGGACAAAGTCCTATATGTGAAGTTGTAATGGGTGTTGGTCAGTTATAATCAGGTGTTGGTCAGATTTATTATTTTATAATTATTTTATCTATTTTATAGATCTACAGAGAGAGAAAAAGCACCTGTTAATAAGTTACAACAAAAACTCCTGTTCAGACAAAACAATGCTTGTATTCCCTCACAGTCCCTTATTGTATTGTTACTGTATTAGTATCAAATTGAAACAGGCTATACAATTTTACCTTTTTTTATCAGAGCATCTTTTTATTAATCAGTGAAGAACATGCTTACCCATGGAGCATTTGGTTACAAGTCAGTCCAGAATATTTTTTTAAGCTGCATGGCGTTTTTTCTGTTTGTTGTTGACATGTTTTATAAATGTAATAACTCACTCTGAGTTTGTTACAATAGTGGTTATAGTGCAATTGTGTAATCAGGAAAGTAACTATGTAAAAATGCCACTTTCTTACTCAACTGATCTTCCTGTGCGTTCAAGTCACATCTGTTGGATTTACTGAAAAAAAAATATTTATTCCTATTACTACTTCAGAAACCATGCAGCTATAAGAGAAAATGAACTAGGTTCTATTCTGCCTCAATCATCAGTAAAACTGTCAATTGCATTCTGATTCCAGAGCCAATTTTTTCTCAGTTACAACCTTACAATCCCATTGACTTCAATTACAGTATTGTTGATCCTGGAGATAACTAGGAGGGAAAAGAACACTTTATTTTTAGATCTCAGTCTGTTCTTGTGATGCTGACAATTAAAAGATGTCTTTACTGGCCTGACCTGTAAAATGAGCAAATTTGACGTGGAAATCATGGAGAGAGAGAAAATGCGTGCACTGAAACTATAATTTTTACAGATTCACTTTTTTGCTTATATCTACACTTTATCATGTAGTTGGAAAAGTGAATCTCTAAAATGACATTTTGCATGTTTCAGTATTTGCTCAGTCTCGCAGATTTTGAAATTAAATATGTTCAGTATCAGTTGTTAGGACAGTCAGCCAATTTTTAGCTCATCTGCCTGATAACCCATGAAATTGTTTCTTATACATAGGCTTCCACTGATCTGAATATTATTCATGATCTAGACCTGCTCTTTCTAGCATGGAGGCAGTCTGAGTTTTGTTTCCTTCCTTCCTCCTTTGAATTCCAAGTAATGCTGTTGGATTGCTGCAACACCACATTCTGACCCATGCTTAGGGCTTACTCTGCCTCCCTTAGAGAGAACAGCTTCAGGCTTGCTTCTCTCCACAGCAGAAAGCTTTAGTATGAGAATTTTCTATCACAAACTACTGGGAATGTCAGATGAGTCACATATCAGTAGTTGCAACCTGTTATCTTTAATTTTAAGGCAGCCTGAGGATCCTGCATATTTGAATATACATGGCTTCCAACTCCCTCAGAATATAAGTAATGCAGTGAAGCCTTGTCCTGCATTTTACTACACCTTCCACTGACTTCTCTCAGCAGTGCAGCAGAGATGTCTAGTCTATGCCAGCAGATCAGTTCCTTCTGTATGTGAGTGTGTCCCCTAGCTCAGCCTGCCATTATACTACACTTTTCACTGACTTCCTTCAGCAACTCAAAGTGGCCTGTATCACCAACTTGCTAATGTCAGTAGGCCTGCATTTCTTCTGGCTCAGAATGTCATTGTGATTTATCCCCGTCTGCCACTGGCTTTCCTTAGGCACACAGCAAAGTGGTCTACATGTACCACTGGCCTACCTCAGGCAGCAGACCATCCAAATACGTGGAAGCTGTAGGAAAAAGTATGCCTGCTTTTTTTTTTTTCTTCTCAAGCTCCTCAGTTTGTGTGCCAAGATATCCAAGCTTAGGTTGCCACCTCATTGGTCCCACTGGCAGTTCTTCACAAATCAAAGCAGTCAAGTGTGGTTTAGTAGCTCATAGCAGTGGACAATCTAAATGTAATTCTGCAATGAAAAGGTTGGTACAATGAGTTGCCAAAAGTGACATAGCTATAAAGTCACTATAGAAATCCTCTTACGCGTTTTCAAATACCAGTATTTATACACTCGTGGTAGACTCCCATATCATACTTCACTTCGGTGGAGGATATTCCTCCATCCCTTCATGTTGGTCCTGGACTAACAAATAAGCAGCAGAGTTTTCAAACCACCTTAAAGGTTTTTGAGCTCTGAGGTAATGAGAAGCTCCTTGAAACCAGATTCCAGGTCTTGAATTGGCCCCAGTGGCCCTCAAGTGGAAAATTGTGGCATAATTTCAATACCTGAAGCCTAGATTATCCCTCTGGAACATAAACACACCCCTTAAGACAGAAGAGGCCATTCTGTAGTTTGAATTCAATCATTTTGGGTACCCTCATAGTTCAGGATCTGGCAGATCTGGGTTGAAAATGGGTCATTGGGGAGTAGAAGTGGATGGAGGACATCAGACTACTGTCAATTGTCCAACTATGTCAATGGGATATCTTGAGCATAGTAGCAGAATATTCATCTTTGTGAGATAGGGTATCTGCCTTGCTGTTTCTTGTCCCCTGTTGACAGGTTACAACAAAGTCAAAGTCAGTGAGGAAGAAAGACCAGCAGATCTGGCATTGGTTAAGGCATCTTGCAGTCTGTATGTACTCCAGGTTCTTGTCATCCATCAGGACTTGGACCAGGAACTAGGATCCTTCTAGGAGATGGCCCCACTCCTCAAAAGCCACCTTAATAGCCAGTACCTCCTTGTCCTAAATGTTGTAATTTTTTCTGCTGGGATTAGCTTCCAAGAATAATAGGCACAGGGTGGAGTTGGTTGTGGGGCCCCTCATATTGAGTTAGTATTGCACTTACAGCAAAATTTGAGGCATACAGCTGGCCTGCAGTAGGCTGCCTGATTGGCTATACTGTATGATTGGTTGGAAGTCAGCAGACCATCTCTTTAACCCAAAAGGAGCAGTAGTTCAGCAACTGCTGAAAGCATTCACCCACGGCTATGATAACCTCTACTCTGCTTGTTCCAAGCCGTGTTCCTGCTTTGTTTCATCCTTGTCCCAGCCCTGTTCCTGCCTCAGATTCAGCCCTGCTCTTACCTTGGCCCCAGCCTTGCCTTACTCCAGATAACCCGGCTCTGACCTTTGGCTGTGGCATCTGGCCTGTTACTCCAGCTCTGATCCTGAGCTCCTATTCCTGGCTACCAACTGTTGCTCTATCCACAAAGCCTGACCACTGCTCCAACCACTGTCAGCCCCCTTACTATCTTTTTACTCCTCAAGTGGACGCCTCACCGTATTTGTTTGTCTCCTTTTGAGGTACCTTGGATAACAGTAAGAAAGTTGGACCAGTCTATTTCTTTCCCAACTGTTATTAGAAAAACATTTTTTGGATATGAAATGGGTTTTAAAATCTCTCGGTACTGGAACAAAGAGTGGAGAAAGTTAGATGCCTTATTTTACCTTCATGGGAGTATTGAAAAATTCTTCAAGGTCCCCAGTATGTTATCTCTCAAAAATCAAACTAAGATCAAGTGTGCATCTAGTACATCCAGTAAGTCCCCTCCTGGGAGCATCAAAGTGTATTCTGTTAGGGATGCCTCAGGGTATGTCTGCACCGCAATCAGACACCCTGCCAGGTGACCCGGGGTTGGGCTGCGGGGCTGTTTAAGTGCGGTGTAGACATTCAGGTTTGGGCTGCAGCCTAAACTCTGGCACCCTACCAGCTGGTATGGTCCTAGAGCCTGGGCTTCAGTCCAATCCCAAACATCTACACTGCTGTTAAACAGCCCCTTAGTCTGAGCCTGAGTCAGTTGGCATGGGCCAGCCATGGGTTTTTAATTGCAGTGTAGTCATACCCTCAGATTCTTGGGATGAAAGGATTTACAGTGTGGCCATTTAAGATTTGCAATTATTTCCCCAAGTTCTACTAGACTGACATTCTCTCCTCAACTTATGCAGCCCTTGATACTTTTGGCTTACCTCAACCTAAACTAAACAAGCAAATAATAAAGTTAATATTACAAAAACTAAATGAATAAAATATATTATTCATTTTTGTTTTACCTGTAGGGATTTACATTGACTTGTATTTGATGCGTCTTCCCTCTTCAGGAATTGTCTTTTACTGCTTGCTACTTACCATAAGTACTCTCTAGGCCAGTGGATGCTCATGTATGAGAAAGAGAAAATTAAGTTACTTAACCTGTAATTTTTATTTCTCATAATGGAAGTGAAGCACTGGGCAAACATTAAAAGGTTATTGATAAAATTGAGTTTGTAGATATAGTTCCATAAATTCTACTAATTGTGCCATCTACAGTGATGTTAATGTTTTCTGCCTAGTTTATGTACTTTCAGCATTAGAATAAATCTCCCTGGGTCACAATGCAGGGCTATAGCAGCCCAATACATGAAAACTGAACTCAAAAGAGGAAAGAAAACAGTTTAAGATGACTCTATTGGGGTGGAATGAACAGGTCTAGCCCATGAGTAATGTCTAGAGCTCTTGCTGCCTTCCAATATAAGAAATAAAAATGACAGATGAGGGAGCTAATTTTCCTGGTCTTTCTTATTTCTGCTACCTGTATCCAAATACAGTGAGACTTTATATGGTATCCGAACAAAGCTGTCTTCAAAATGTAGTATTTGTCAAGTCGATCTCTCAACAGTACACTTTTTCATTAGTATTGAAAGAGGCCAATCTGTACCAGCTAATATCACTTTCATCTTTCAGTTTAAATTAATCAATCAGATGTTTGTTCTTGTCACACTTGTTTAGCAATCTACTTACAATATATATATATGAACAGTTATAAAAGTGATTTGTCTGCATGCTTCTGTTTGTTTATTATTTAGAAATGTCACTAAAATGATCATAAGTAGTAGCCTTTGAAATGAGAGGGGTACAGGAAGTAGGGCTTTGAAATGTTCTTCCCTTTATTTTAGAGTTCCTCCTCTTTTAATTTTAATGTACCTTCCTTCACATGCTGCTTTTATGACACGTTGGGCATAGTTTTTTTTTTAAGTGAATGACAGCTGTACTTAAGCTCTAGGGTACTAGAAGCTCTAGGGTACTGAAGCTCTAGGAGTGATGCTGCTGCTAACACCTTCTCCTTTGAAACTGCAATACATCCACAGTACTCTCAATATCCAATCATAATAGGAAGACAAATGGGATTCCCAAATACCAATGAAATTGAAAAGAATAGCAGTAACAGAAGAAATCAAATCCAAGAAACTGTAAAGGAAATTTTTCCATCTCTCTTCCCTTTTCTGATTTTGTCTAAAAGTAATTGCAAAAAAGGAGATAAATAATAATCTCATCTGATGATTTTTAGCAATAGCTATTCAACAGTATTGCTTCAATGCTTATTAGGACATGCAAAGATTTAGTTGGCTTCAGAGTTGTGCATCCAAGGGTTATAGGTTTTATTGGAGCTTTGTCTATCCTAAGTGAAAAGGTGTTCCAAAAGCTGGAAGGCTTTGTTCTTGCAGTTCCTGTATGTTGCCTATTCTATACACCACAGCCATCCAAGCTCTTTCCAAGGTTTGTTTTTTCCCTGTTGGTTGCAACATTTGGGATGAAATCTTTAGCTCAGTCCTGATCCAGACAGTACAGGAATCCACAATTGCTATAGCTTCACCATTTCAGTTTGTTCCTCTAATTTCATCCCATAATTTGGAAATTTCCCAGAAGTTGCTGCTTTTAGCCTCAGTGCTTATCCTTATGAATTAGGTATTTCAGCAGTCCCATTGTGCTTTGGTTCCACCAAAGCAGTTGTAAAGCAGGCTGTATATGGATCTGCAAAAATAGTCCAGTCAAAAAACAATGTTGCTGTGTTAAACAGTAGAAAAGACAAGTGCAATGATCAGCAATTTCATGCACTCATTATCTTTGCAACAGTTTCTTTACTTAGTGTTTATACCTATCCTATATGTATGCTTGCTGAATATAGGAGTAAAGTTAGGGGCTAGATAGCCGTAGAGAAAAAGGATGCTCACTTCTTATTATGATATTAATTTTTTTAATGGATGATAAATGTGGAGGCTTCTGATTTTATATCTCTCTTCAATTATCAGCTTTTAGCCTGAGAGAGAGATGTGATTCTGTCACTGTAAGAAAGCTACACGGGCAGTAGGTCAAAAATAAATTGTTAAAAATAATATATTTGAAAAACTTACTTTTTTCCCCACCATGTTGTTCTCACAGCTCAACTCATCTCACATGCTGCATTTCTCCACTCCAAGAATTTCAAGTCCCATCCTCCGCACCCTGAGCCCTATTGCCCATCTGTCCTCCCACTTGGACCCTAAGAAAGAGGCTGGGTTACCCAGGAGTCAATCAGCAGAGAGCCATTCCTGCTCTTCCCGCTCATCTGGCCGTAGGCAACTTCCTGTCATTCCCAGTGGCAACAAGTTTCCCCCTGTCATTCGCATCTCAAAAGCACAACTCCAACAGGTGAATAAGTCTTCATCTTCATAAAAGCAACTGCACTGTATCAGTCATTTGTAAGATTCATAGCTGCTTTGCAAAGCACAGTAATATGGAGGTGCTAATCGTGCTGCTATAAAATACCTCTTGTGAAAGCATAGTGAGAACATCTATTAAAGGAGCACCCAGTGTACTTCATCAAAGAACAGACTCAAATCATTTTCTGAGAAAGAGAAGTTATTACCACCTAAAGAGGTAAAAATAGAGTCAGAAATACTTGCTAGTCTTTCAGAGGACAGGACAGTTAGAAACACCTAGTGGTTATTTCTTCTGGAGAGGATATAGGCAAGATCGCTTAGGGCTAAGGTGACCAGAAAGCAAGTGTGAAAAATCAGGACAGTGGGTGGGGGGTAATAAGAGCCTATATAAGAAAAAGACCCAACAATCGGGACTGTCCCTATAAAATCGGAACATCTGGTCACCCTACTTAGGGCAGGTCTTCACTACCCGCCGGATCGGCGGGTAGCAATCGATCTATCGGGGATCGATTTTTCACGTCTCGTTAAGACGCGATTAATCGATCCCCGATCGCGCTCCCCGTCGGCTCCGGAAATCCACCTCATCAAAAGGCGGAAGCGGAGTCGACGTGGGAGCGCCAGCGATCGACTCGCCGCCGTCCTCATGGTCAGGTAAGTCGATTACGATACGCCGACTTCAGCTACGCTATTCACGTAGCTGAAGTTGCGTATCGTAGATCGACCCCCTCCCCTAGTGTAGCCCAGGGCTTAGGGATCTGTTGTTTGAGAAGTCATGATCAGGATCTCCTGTAGATCTACTCTTACTGGTGAGAATAGATTCAGGTTCCTCCAAGGGATTTTCAGTGGGAAAAGATGGGAGCATAAATCAAGAAGTGGATTCTTGGTTTAAAAAATAAAATCAGGAACTCTCCATTTGTGAAGATGGGATCATTTAGGAACATCTGATGAATTGTGGGGGAGGAATATACAATTTGGCCCTCCTGGAAGGCTTTCAGTGGAGGAAAAATAGGATCAGGAACCACCAGTGTGCTTTCTTTGGATATCTGTAACACTTAATAATCTAAAAACATTCCATTGCTTCCAATGGATAAAATAATGTTGGGAACAATCAATGAGAACTGCTAATAGGGAAATTTGTGTCCTTGTTCTGCACTATGTCCAATTTTTGCATCTTCTTTCCAGTAAGAAAGAGATTAGAGTTCAGAATTATACTTTGTGTCTCATAATTTATGATGTGGTTACAAAGATGTTAAATTATTTGAGATTTGCTGAGCAGCTTCAGTTTGCAATGACTATTAAAGCAGTGTGACATAACATTGATTACACATAGATCCAAACATCTCATCATTCACCATTACACCATAAATGTTTAATCTAGACTAAAAAGAACTCCACATTGTCTTCTGTTTTCTGCATATTTATTATTATAAATATCATATCTGTTTTTCTATAAAGCATGCACAAATATATTGATTTGTTTTAATGGTTAGCTTCTCTCAGTAGTTTAATAGGATCGATGGCTCGTGATAACGAGACAAACAGTGCTATAGGTATAATTATGTCAGAATTTTGTTAGCTAATCCAATAATCAGTGTTTTCTCTCTAGCACCAAGCTTTTTTTCATCTCCATATAGAATGCTAGCCCCTCTTCCCAGCTGGACCCCAGGTACTTGGAAATGGACAAATGTTCTGTCAGTTAGAAAGTGCCAGGTACCAGATACTTGGTATTGTGAAACATGTGGGATGCCAGAATATCCAGTTCCTCATGATAGTTGAACTGTATTTACTAGGATATGAAAATGTTAAAGAAATAAATTCACTAAAAATATGCTTTCATGCGATAATGTTTCTTAGAGTTACTTTGTATCCCAGGATGCAGATTGGCCTAATTTTCTTAAATGTGTGTGCACAGTTTAGCTTCAGTTTTTTCCATCACAGATATAAAGTATTGCAAGTACATTTAGCAAATTGGTCAGGCTGGCTCCAGAGTATCCAGTAGGTGGTTTTGTATATCCCTTTTCCAACAGGAATGTTTGAAATTCCTGACTTAGCTGAGAGTTTAGCTTTATTCAGTTGCTGTGGGTACTACATACACACGGTGCCCTAGTTTTTTTTTCCAGTGAGCAGGGTACCATTTACTTTATGGTTCATTGAATCTAAATTCTTATGTAATGTCTTCTGATTTCTATGGTGCAGTGGAGTTAGATTCTGTGTCAAGCTTGAAGTTCTTCAGCAGCATGAAAGACATAGAAACACATTAAACAATTAAATATTAAAAACGAATATAAAAAGAATTTTGTATAACTATTTGGTGTTAAATGTATTTCCATACATTTCCTGCTGTGTAATTTACATTATGCTGTAGGATTCATAACTGATCAATTGCAGAAATCATGGAACCATGCTGTAAAGTTTAGGTCCGGTGTGCTGCAGAATAAACAATGATACAGCTGTTCCTTGAAATCAGGCAAAAGGATTTTCGTCCCTTGTTACTGCTGGGTAGGGTGACCAGATGTCCCGATTTTATAGGGACAGTCCCAATATTTGGGGCTTTTTTTAATATGGGCGCCTATTACCCCCACCCCCTGTCCTGATTTTTCACACTTGCTATCTGGTCACCCTACTGCTGGGTGAGCGTTATGGGGCTGTAACCCACCCTCCACAATTTAATTGTTGTATTAGATGGAAGGGGTTGTTGCTAACCCCCCCCCCCCCCCCCCCACACACACACACACACACCCCCCCACACACACTAGTTGCTAGTGTGGCAGGAGGACTAGGCTTTCACATTCATCCACATTTTGGATGGAGGTGCCCTCTCTCTGCCATACATATGTGGTCATGCAGGATATGGAAGGGAATTAGATGCTTTCTGTCTTCCTGTTTTGTTCAGTTTGTAGCATAAGGAAGAGCCTGGAAGCATTAGAAGTGTCAGAGGGAACAACAGATTCCTTGACCTCTTCTTGAATCCGGTCAGTGGGCTCACGCTTCTGATTAGCACAGTTTCCCTGTACTGCCTGGCCAGGTGAAGGATACTTAGAATAGGGACAGATTTCTATTCAGACCCTTGCCAGCAGCAAATGCTGCAGCTGTTTCCATATCTGTTGAATCATGGAAGGCACAGGGAAATGTTATTTTCTTTAGTCTGAAAAAGGACTGTTGTGTTCACATAGTGGGGAACACTCAGTATTTTCAAATATTAAAGGATGTTGTCAAAATTTGAGTTATATCTATGTTTGTAATATTAAAGTGGAAAATATCCAGTGGATATATGCAGCTTTTTACATGTGTTTCCAAGCCCCTTGGGTCTGGGTAGAGTCTAGTCACTATTTCTATCTTAGAGACATAAGGCAAACTCCAAGGCTCAGACCTCTTGTCTGACACCCTTCCTTGGGATGTGGGATGCTGTCATCCAATAGCCCTAGACCCCAATACCAGTCTCTTACATATGCTCCCCAAGAGGTTGTGGGCACCCTATGTTTCTGTTTTAACTTCATCAGGGAAAACATCACAGGAAAGCAAGGAACATTGGCTTAGCAAAGGAGTTTCTTAACCACAGTCAGTTTACTCTTCAAGCAGTCAAGAATTACAGATAGCTGAAAACAATAAGAGTACTGAGACAGCCCCTCCCATGGTCTGATCTCACCTTTCCTGTGAGTCCAATGTTTGTCAGCATTTCATACATGACAGAGTCCTGCCTGCCCTTGCACTCTTGCGAGTTTTTCTTGTGTGGCAATGGTTGGCTCCCCCAGCACAGAGCAGAACCTTGCTGTTAAGTAGGGTCTCTGTGTCTCTGCATTGTGCTCCACTGGGAAGCACTAGCCCAGCGGTTGTCAACCTGTGGCCCGCATGCGGCCCAATTAGCACACAGCTGCGGCCCAGCTCAGCTGTGTGCTAAAGGCTGCCCCGCGTGGCAGGGTCCGGGTTCCCAGTGTGGCCCACAATGATAAATAAGTTGAGAACCACTCCTCCAGCCCCCTCCTATCATGTTTGTCACTCTCTGCATGCCTCTATGCAGAAAACACATTGTTCCATGGAGGTGGGCCAACAGTTCAGAAACAAAGTTAATGGCCTTAGATTAGTCTTAGTGATAGTCCTTCAATGAGGTGGCAAATGCCTTTCCTAGGCATGGCAAGTTTATCCTAGTGTTCAACACCTACTGCAAAATAGAGTTCATAATCTGATACAGACATATCTTGCTTTGTCACACCTCCATCTTTTGGATCCCAACTTGAGACATCATAAAGGGGTCTGATTTTCAAAGGGAGTGCTGAGCACCTACTGCTTCCATTCAAGTCAGTTTGAAGTGGATGTTCAGCATATCTGCAAATTGGTGCCGCCAGCTGGCCATTCAAAATTTGTGGGCACTTCATAAAATATAAGCTTTTATTTCTCCACGCCTCAGTTTTCCCAGCTGTAAAATGAGGATGATAATACCTATCTTGCAGGGGCAGAGATATTTTGAAAATTAGTTTATTGATGTTACAGAGTACTTTGAAATCCTCCTAGGGAAGTCCTACAGAATCACAAACCATTAAGTATTATTCATATCAAAGTTGAGAAACACAATGCAGATATGAGAGGAGAAATTAGGCCTTAATCTGTAAACATCTCAATGATGTTCTTCACTAGAAGAACAAGATAAGATCTCTTGATGCCTGCAAAGGATGCTGAGAAAAAGTTACACAATCCTTTATATTTGTAATTTTATTCAGACTTGGTATAGGTTTTTTATTATCCAGGTTTGCATGTGACTGTTATGAAATGTTATCATTTTCCCTAGACTAAATTTGCCATGTTTTACATACTGCAAACCATACCTCCAGCTTATGTCATTCTGCAACAGCAGGAGACAACCAACACTGGTTCCTACATTTAACAACTCTTTCCTCTCCCTCAAAAACAAACAAACAAAAGACATTCCTTGTCACAATTAGGATTAGAACATGACAGCTAAAACTGTGGGTTTAACTCATTTGCTGCTAGCAGTGATCTATCACTGTTTCCATGACCATTTAGAGGTAAGAATGTTTTTCTCTGATTCTTGTGATTCTTGTTACAACTGCATTATCAAACCTTGCTATATACCAAGTAGCTATGACGAACATGGTTCTCAGGTGGCGAAGGAGGAAACCCTTTTCTCCTTGCAGTGAAGCTCTGTTAGAGTCCTGCTAGCAGCAACCATGTTTAGACACAGTTGTAACTAAAATGGTTGTTATCCCTTTGTGGACAGGGTTGTAGGCAATATTCCCTCTAATTTTTGACAGGCCGTGTGCGCAAAAAAAATTCTTCTGTGCAAATTTTTGACAGGCCATGTGCGCAAAAAATGTCTTCTATACAAATTGTTGTGCTTCTGTGCAAATTTTTGTGCGCACAGTGTCGCCATGTGCGCAGGATTTAGAATCTGTGTGCGCATGCACGCGCGCACAGCTTAGAGGGAACAGTGGTTGTAGGCCTCCCTCTAGATGAGTGGTTCCCAAACTTTAACAACTTGTGAACCCCTTTCACTAAAATGTCAAGTCTCGCAACTCCCACCCCCTAAAAATGAATATTTCCAGGGATTTTCTCCTTTACCTGAGTATATATTATTAAAGCAGTGATCTTGGAAATATAAAATTTGTTTTTATGACATGCTTACTACACACTTGTTATTATTAATTATTATTATAGTATTTTTATTACGTTATGAAAACGTCAACACTCTTCCAAGATCTCACTTATTCAGCCTGTTATAAGACAAGGCTCCTATGTTTCATCAAGGAGTATCAGATGTGAAACAGCATGAAGGTATTTAAGAAGCCAACTCAGAGTTCCTCCTACACAAGCATTCAGGTCTTGAGTAGTTCAGGCAAACAACGCACATTACAACAAAGCTTAAACTCGTTCTTCATAATAATTTTAAAAACAATACTAGCTGCCTATTTAATTTTAAAAACAGCAAAAAATATCCACCTCCTTTTCCATTTCTTATAAGGAGTCTTGAAGTTTAAATCTCCTCAGTGTGATAGACATGCTTCCTTTGATCTGCTTAGCTCTTGGAAGTCCAGGGGCTCTGGGCTGCTGGCCCTGTGCTACCTGGGGTCCCTAGGGACAGCTCTATCTGCCATAAGGGATTTTTTCCCCAAGAACCCCCTGTAACATTTCATGAACCCCCAGGGGTTCACGAACCCCAGTTTGGGAGCCACTGCTCTAGATTGTAGCAAAACTGTGTCAGAATTATGCTTAAATATGGGTTTTCCCAGAAAGCTGCTAATATTGTTTCCTTGGATAAGAGTAGACCAGGTTTAATCATGATAGAAACTGTAAGGATTTAGTCTAGCTCACAGCTAAGTTTCTGTCCATGAGTAGATTTAGTCTTTGCAAAGCAGGAAAGGTGCATTGAAACTAAACTACCTCCTTTCATGAAAGAGACACTGCCAATTTAAAAATAACACTTTTGTCTGAAAATTGTCTATCTGCTGTGTCACTTAATGTAAATGAAAGAAATTAGGAAGGGGAAAAATGTCTCTTTTTTCATTTTTTTACTTTGTGCATTTGCCAACACTTATGACTGGATTTTCAAAACAGCTCAGCACAAAGCAGCTCTCATTGGTGGTTGCTTCTGGGCACTTCTAAAAATCTGGTCACTAGCATATGTTCACCAATAAAAGTTTCTTTGTTGAAAAAGAAACTAAGTCAGTTTCCCCTGTTTGTGTGAATAGGCAATAGAGGAGAGAGAGAAATTCTCATCATAGGAATTCTCAATCTCCATGTTTCAGTGTTTTAAGTAGATGTTGAGAACAGTGGAGAGAATAGGTGGGACAGGATGATAGAGGTATGCTTGTGATACAAGGAGATCTGGGGATAGTTTGAGGAGCTTCACAGAGCTGTGATTATGGCAGCGGTTCTCCAACTGTGGGTTGCGACCCCATTTTAATGGGGTCGCCAGGGCTGGCTTAGACTTGCAGGGGCCCAGGGCCAAAGCCAAAGGCTGAGGGTGGTGGGGCTAAGGTTATAGGCCCCCTGCCTGGGGCTGAAGCCCTTGGGCTTCAGCACCCGCAGCCTGGGGCAGTGGAGCTTTGGCTTTGGACCCCTCATTGCCTGGGGTGGTGGGGCTTTGGCGGGCTCTGGCTTAGATCCCCCCTCTTGGGGTCCCAGTAATTTTTGTTGTCAGAAGGGGGTCGTGGTGCAATTAAGTTTGAGAACCTCTGGATTATGGTATGGGAAGAGCTGGGTCTGAGTCCCCACCATGTGTGTTGTCAAAAGAAAGATGTGCATGTGTACCTTGAGGTTCCCAGTCTGCATCATTTCAGTACAGAATTGTGTAGGTTGTGTCACTAGCAGAGCACTGGGGTCTTCTTGCTAAGGGTATTGTCAGAAGTAAGGTGGGACATGAGAGCAGTCAATGGATTAAATGATGGGTAAGAGAAAGTATAGCCAGGTGAAATCCTGTGTGCAAGTGTGAAGAGGTTGTAAAAGGGTTTGAAGTGGTAAATTTTACAAGTATGGTGCTGGGGCTCCAGGCTTAGTGTTTGAGCTTAGGGCAAACAAAGCACCTGTCTATTATAGTGAAAAGGCAAAGTGCAAATGTGTGTGTTATGGCTATTGTTGTGTATTGCTCAGAGAGGGCAGCGTTAAGGTTGCGTGGGCATGTGTCTTAATTCTGAATTTCCTGGTTTTCAGAAGTTTAAGTTGCTGAACTTAGGTGTTGTGGAAGGGCATGAGCAATCATTGGGCAACCTTAACTCCATGTTAACAAAGTTTTTTGCCATTTAATTTCCTAGTTTTTTAAAACAGAAAGAGAAATATTTGTTGGCGTGAGTTAGTGGTCATTTAGGCAGTTGTAATTCTCACCTAGGCTTACAATTGATATGCTACTGTGGCTAGATAATAATCAAAAGACCTAGGCTGCATCTATATTGTGGAGAGTATGCCACATCTGGGTATGTAAATTGTATGGCGGGCCATGAATGCTCACAAAATTGGGGTTGGGGTACAGAAGAGGCTGAGAGCTCTGGCTGGGGGTGCGGGCTCTGGGGTAGGGACAGAAATAAGGAGTTCAGGGTGCAGGAAGGGGCTCCAGGCTGGGGCGGGGGAGGTGGGGTTCGGTTTGGGGTGTAGGAGCGTGCTGAGACTGAGGTGCTGAGACTGAGGTGTAGGCTGGGACTGAGGGGTTCGGAGGGTGGAAGGGGGATGAGGTGCAGGAGGGTGTCTCAGAGGTGCAGTCTCCGGGCGGTGCTTACCTCAAGCGGCTCCCGGAAGCAGCAGCATGTCCCCCTTCTGGCTCCTATGTGGAAGTGCGGCCAGGTGGCTCTGCTGCGTGCTGCCCTGTCCACAGGCACTGCCCCTGCAATTCCCACTGACTGCGGTTCCCGGCCAATGGGAGCTGCGGGGGCAGCACTTGGGGTGGGGCTAGTGTGCGGAGCAGAGGCCCCTGGCTGCCCCATGCATAGGAGCCAGAAAGGGGACATGCTGCTGCTTCTGGGAGCTGCGTGGAACAGCCCCGACCCTGCTCCCCAGCTGGAGCGCCGGAGCAGGGCAAGCCCCAGACCCCACTCCTCAGTGGGAGCTCGAGGTTCTGGATTAAAATAGCTGGCGGGCTGGATGCGGCCCGGTGGCCGTAATTTGCCCACCCCGCTATACCAGAATAGCTGTGTTGGCATAGCTATGCCAGCATAACTCTATAGCGTAGACGCAGCTTACACTGATGGAAGGGGTTTTTCCATAAGTATGGGAATTCCATCTCCCCAATGGTTAGCCACATCAACAGAAGCATTCTTCTGTTAACACAGCTGCTTCTACGCTGGTGGTTAGCTCAGCATAGCTGTGTTGGTCAGGGGTGTGATTTTTTTCACACCCCTGACCGATGCAGCTATGTGAGCCTAACTTTTAAGTGTAGACCAAACCCTAGCTTTTACATAAAATTTGAGATCTACTGATGAAAAGCCTGTTTATTATCCTATTTTACAGATGGGAAACTGAGATACATGGAGGTGAAGTGATTTGCCTAAGGTCACCCAGGAGGCTAGTGGCAGAGCTAGGAATATTCCAGTTCCAGTAGTTTTTCCACTAGGTCACATGGTTGCTAATGTGATTCCTTAGTGCTCCTCCCCCTTCCTGTTGTTACAATGGAATGATGATGATGGTCATGCTGTGAAATGTTTGCCGTGTGTAGTTGCTAACAGGGTGGTGAGAGAAATCTTATCCATACTCATGTCCCAAAAGCGTGATAGTTTTATTACATGGCTGTTACAGTAACTTTAAGTGTGCGAGAGAAGAATGGTGTGTCTCTCCTCCACCTGCTGCCCAACCATTCCCTGCAACAGGTAGTCCCCTCCCCCAGCCAACATTTCCAGCTCCCGCTCCCCTTCCCATCCCATTAAGCCATTAGTTGGCACTGTAGAAGCTATTAACATGTAAGCCATTGCTCCATGCTGCTTTGTATACATATCATAGGCAGCAGCTTACTGGAGGGCTGCACACTACCTGGGTTATGTAGCCTGTGCTGCACACTGAGCTTGGCCCCTCACTCCCACTGTCCACCCCCAACTGGGACTCCTGCCCCTGCTTCAGCCAGGCTTCCCCAGGTCCACACACTCCAGTCTACTCCTCCTCCAAACCAGGCTACACCCCCACATATTCTGGTCAGCCCAACACCACCAGCAAATAGGGGTGATCTGTATTTTAACTATTCATTTTCTGGATTTCAGATGTTTAAATTTGTGTTACCATCATTCCTAACCACCCATATCCTGAAAACTACTGAAGTCCTGTGATATAGAGGTAGTTTTCTGGATAGTAAGCTTCTCTCTCCGCACATGTTCTGTGTAATCTATTAGATCAGTGGTTTTAATTTCCTTTCTCCCAAAGGGCTGTTGGGTGCCATGCACTGTGTTTGTGTAACCCTTGAGCATCTGAGACCTTGGTGCAATGATCTGAGCTGTAGTTTGATCGCTTTCTGTGAGCAAAAAAAGTTGTCGGAATGGAACAACTTTAAGAAAAAAATTGTTTTTCAGGAGGCAATATCTTGGGAACCCCATGGTCAAATGGCCCTAAACTTGGGTCACTGACCATACCTTGTGCCTCCATGAAGCACACCAGATTTCAAGGCAATCTGATTAACTGTACAGATTTTGGAACACTTAGAACAGTTGAGCTTTAAACAGAAAGCTGATCTTAAATTTAACTATCACAGAGCTCTTGCTCTGCTATAATGAGGACTAGGAGGGGCTTAGAGTCAGGAGTGGTACATACCTGTGGTCCTATATCAATGACTTTTGTAATTGGTATTTCTGTTGTTCCACAGTTCCATGAATTAAAGCAACAGTGCTCCCTTCTTTTTCACATATTAGTCCCACCTCCACGAAGAAAGAATGCACTGGAATTTGTAGATGATAAAATCTATAGATGTTTTTATTTAACTTCTTCCCTTCCACAAAAATTAGTATAGACAGGGAACAGAAGAGATAGAAGGATTAGATTGTAAAAAAATCAGTAGGGACTGTGGTATTTTAGTCTCATTAAAAAGCACAGTTCAATACCACTTTATATGGTGTAGTCTGTTTCATACTATACATCAAATTTCTCTTCAGAGATGTATATAGTAGCAGAGGAAAGAAATAAAGTGGTGTTCTTTGAGTGATGGTCCCTATTATATTCCACTGAGGATTGTGCATGTGCACCATGTGCCTGGAGTTGGAGGAGAATTTGAAAGTAATGTCTGTAGCTCTGCGCATGTGCTGCGGCTCGCCTCATGCCTCTATCCAAGGTGATAATGGGTGGGGTGGACCAACTGTGTCTCCAGTTCCTTCTTACCACCGAATGGTCTGGGTCAGAACTTTCAGTGTCCTTGTCTCTGCCACACTTTTAAATAAGATAGTTGTACATCATTTTAGAATTTCTTTTTTAGTAGTTTCTTGTAGTTTTCTTTTAGTTTTAGTGATTAGTTTAGATAAATTTAAGGGGTGTGTCTTCTTCACCCCAACCCTCTCCCATCCCCAAGAGCCACGTATGGGTACTGGACTATGCCCAGGCCTCCGGGCTTCAAACTCTGTGCCTCCTGCCTGCACTCCTTCTCAGTCAGTGACGAACACCAATGCTGCCTCTACTGCTTGGGGGAAGCTCACATCACGTCCAAGTACAGTATTTGCCAGTCTTTCCCTAACCACACTCAAGCAGGCTGGGTTCTCTGATTCTAGAAGCACCTCATGGAGCTCGCCATGAGGCCTCGTTTGGACCCAGGTCAGGGAACTCCCCTCATATGTCAGCCTGAATCAGCAAGGAGTGCACCTCCTGCTACCACATCCAAATCCAGTGCTGGCAGAACCACCACCATGGACCTCATGGCAGGGCCTAGTTGGGAGGTAAGGAAGCATACCCGTAAGCATGGGAGTAAACCTTCCTCAAAAGTGAAGAAAGTAAATGCACCTTCCACGAATTCTAGCCATGGGGATGGAGCTCACGCTAAGGCCCACAGGCACAAGAAAAAATCCCACAAATAATGGGATCCAGTGTCTCCAAGTTCTGGTCCATTACTACTGTCATCCCCAGCACCCCCATAAAATGCAGGATGCTCCTGTTCTGGGAAAATCCATGGCACTGATGCTGATACTGGGCAAAGAGAGGGTGCCTCTGACACCTACTGGTCATTCTGGGGACCCTGGTCCTAATACCCCTCCCCCAGAACCGGCTCAGTTTGCAAGAGAACCTTCAGCTGCCTGCCCCGTAAGGGATCTTTCTAGCAGGCACTCGGATCCACTGTTAGGGGAAGAACCCCTTAGTCTGGTCCTGGCGGTGCCTCTGGAACTGTCGAGATTTCCCTCTTTATCTCTGGACAAAGCGGTGATTGCAGCATCCCCCTCTCCTCTGGATGACTTCAGGCAATTTTAGGAACTGTTGCAGAGAGTTGCGGAGGAACTCCAATCACCTGGAAGAGATCCAGGATACCCAGCATAAGGTTCTGGATATCCTCCATACCTCATCACTGGCCAGAATTGCACTGCCAACAAATGACGCTATTCTGGAGCCTGTCAGGACAGTATGACATATCCTTGCCACATGCACAGCAACCCCCAATGGGGCCAAACGTTACTATGTTCCTGCCAAGGGGTCTGAATTCCCATAAGCACCGACTCCATGGGTGCTCCAGCAATCCCCCCCAATCAGCTCTTCTCCCTCCCCCACAGTGCCTCGTGCCCACCAGCAGCCCCGTCGATCAGCGCCTCCTGCCCGCTGCAATCAGCTGTTCCCCGGCGTGCAGGAGGCACTGCGGCGGAGGAGCAAGGACAGGGCACACTCAGGAAGGGGCAGAGTGGGGGTGGTAAGAGGCAGGAGCGGAGTGGGGGCTGAAAGAGGCGGGGCGAGGTGGGACCTTAGGGGAAGGAGTGGTGTGTGAGCGGGATCTGAGGCGAAGCAAGGGGGCGCATCCGCCAGCACATTAGAAAATCAGTGCCTCTGCGTTCCTGTTTTCGTACCCTCCTCCAAACTCCCTGGTTGTCCAGGCAGAACTGAACGCGCCAAACAGCAGCAGCCTCGGTGGACGGCAGCTGATAAAGAGGGCAATTGTTTGGACCTTTTGGGATGCAAGGTATTTTCCTGGTCTAGCCTTCAATTTAGGATCGTGAACTATCAGGTATTATTAGCCCCATATAATTTCCTGAATTAGTTACTTCAAGGACTTTACTGATAACTGCCACAACACGACCAAGCCCGTTTTCAGGGGCTTATAGAGGAAGGGAAGCTGACAGCAGCAGACCTGCACTTTCAGTAGCAGCAGACACTGTGATCTGAGAGAAGAAGCTGTTGTTGAAAGGTCACAGATTCATCTTTTGGTGTATCACTAGCTCTGCTGTTGTATAGCATAGTGCCACTTCTAGTCAACCTCTCTGACTCAGCCCAGCAGTTCCAGACCTAGCATCTTGACAACCAGGCCAAGGAACCACAGCCCCCAGCTTAGGTTCACCATGCAGATTTGATGAGAGGATTTCACCCCAAGAATATAAATTGTTATTTTAGCCCATCCAAGGTTTAAAAGGAGGAGAGTGGAGTTGGTAAGATTTCATAATGGATGTCTTCTGTCTACTCAGATTGTTTTTTCTTCAAGAAATGGGCAATATGGTGAATGGAATGTTAGGAAGGAAAAAAAGAAAAACAGAACAAATAATCTCATTCCATATCTCAGTTGGAGAGAACTGTATGCTATCTAGTATAAGTAAGAAATTGTTCTGTGGAGGCCAAAGGATTAATGCCTATAACAGAAACAAATTAATTTCTGACAATTCAATGAGGGGGAAGAGAATATCTTATTTATCTCACCATTTGTTTGCTCAGCATTGCTTTCTGAGACGTATTTAAACTTTTGCAATTGTAAGAGATGCTGATCAATGCCCCTGGACTTCTGAACTGAGACAGCAGTCTGCTGCATCATAGAGTTTGTAGAGAAAAGCCAGTAATGATAATAATTAGATAGATAATGTTTTCTAGTGATTAGCATAGTAGACTGGGAATCAGAACTCCTGGATTCTATTCCTAACTTTGCCACTGAGGCATGGGCCACACTTACAAAGTTTACTGGTATAGATATATTGGTTAGATGTGGGGCAGGTTTTTAACTGGCATAGCTATACCAGTGTAGATGTAGCTATATAGGTATAACTGTGTTTATGCTGGTATAGCTTATGCCTATCAGTGGAAGCGACATAATTTATATTGGTACAACCAATTTTATACCCACAATAACTGTCTACACTAGAAGGTTTTGCAAGTATAGCTATATCAGTATAACTATATTGGCAAAACCACTTAGAGTATGTCTACAGTATGAAATTAGGTTGAATTTATAGAAGTCGATTTTTCAGAAGAGATTTTATACAGTCGATTGTGTGTGTCCCCACTAAGTGCGTTAAGTCGGCGGAGTGCGTCCACAGTACGGTGGCTAGCATCGACTCTCGGAGTGGTGCACTGTGGGTAGCTATCCCACAGTCCCCGCAGTCTCCACTGCCCATTGGCATTCCGTTTTTTTTGAACGGAGTTCTGCCTGCACAGATTTTCTCCCCATACTGCGATCAGATCCAGTACCTCCCATTCGGGGCTCTTTTGCGATTCTGGGACTGCAGGAAATGAAATTTAAAAGTTCCCGGAGCTTTTCCTGATTACCTGGCTAGTGCATCTGAGTTGAAGGTGCTGTCCAGAGTGGTCACAATGGAGCATTCTGGGATACCTTCCGGAGGCCAATACCGTCGAGTTACGTCCACAGTACCTCAAATCCGGAACAGCGATGTCGATTTTAGCGCTACTCCCCTTGCCGAGGTGGAGTACAGAAACCGGTTTTAAGAGCCCTTTATGTCAACAAAACCGGGTTGGTTGAGTGGACGGATTTAGTTTTAATTGGATATAACACAGCTAATTCCAATATAATCACGTACTGTAGACCAGCCCTAAGTGTAGAAAGACCTGATTTACTATATTGATCTTGGGCAAGTCATTTAACAGCTCTTTGTCTCCGTTTTACCATCTATAAAATTGGCATAATTATACTTAGCCATCTCACAGAGGATTACATTTTAATTAATTATGACCGAAGAAAGGGGCTATGCAAGTGCAAAGTATTATTTATAAAAATTATTTTATTTTTTGTGTTTAAACTAGTTATTGTTCTCTTATGTCTGCTAGAGCACAGACACTGAGATTTCCCACATCGCTGAATCAGATAGGTTGATGATCAATCACAATGAAGTACTTTTATTCCCTTTAGAAGTCCCTCCTCTCCTGTCTCTTTATTTTTTATTCTTAACTCGCAAGTGGGAAGTCTGCCTCCAGCCATCTTGTGGTTACTATCTTGTTTTGTTTTTATTCATTCATGGATTCCAAGCCTGTGTAGCTTTCAACCTCTTTCCTTGGTTCCTGTAGTCATGGCATGGATCATCCAATCATTCTTAGTGGACTAGGCTAGAGAGGATGTTGTGATTCCAGAAGAACTCCCAATGGGCTTCCCATCCTCTTCAGTAATTAGCAGCTGCATCCAAGTTGCTCCACCTCAAAACTGTGTCTAAGGCTACACAATTCTGCACAGGTCCACTCTGGATTTTTCTGCATCCTCTGATTCCTTAGAATCTCTTTGAGGGTTGGAGAGAAATGTTATTACATTCCAAACAAAATCTCATCCGTCAGCTAAAAGTGTGTCTCAGAAAGACTGAGATTTGGTCAGAAGTGTATTCACCACTATTAAATCTGAATCCTCCTAGGGAAAAATGGATTCTAAAGGGCTCCCCTTATTCTTGGTGGAAGGAAATCAGGATGAGACACTCCCCTTTCACTCTTCAGTTCACAATATTATGGAAACACTTCACACATCTCTAAACTTCCCAAGGACTTTTCAGGCCACTGGTTCTCATCACCTAAACTTTTCAGATGTTATGTCATTCTCTAAGCCTTGCTTGTGGAATCTAATGTCTCACCTCATAAAAACAGAAGGAGTCAAACAACAGAAAGATTTTTGATTTAAATCTTTCAAGTTTTCCATTGCATTTTATGTCTCACATACTCAGTTCTGCCATCTGCTGGTTGTCAGAGGTACAGCAGGATGAGGTAGTTTTTTGGGTGGGTTTTTTTTTTAAAAAATATCCTTTCCCTGAAAAATGAGAGCGGCTTTTTCTGTCTCTTCTTTCCCCCCCACCCCCACCCCCCGTTGTTGTTAACTTTAGAGACTCGATCCATGATTCCCTCTACCTAGCAGCTAACATTCTTATCTTGTCTTCAGTAGCTTGCAGGACCTTGTAGATTTAGACTATGGGGGAAGTTATAGCTTCCTAAATCAGGATGAGAGTCCTCCTTTTTTATTTCATAGAGGTCTAGATTTTTTACTTAGATTTCAGATGCCAGTCTCTCTGAACTTTCAGATAATAAGAATTCTCTTCCAATCCCGGCTTCCCAGTATAAGAAATCCTAAACCCTCTTTTGCAGGTAAGAGTCACTATTTTCCATCCAGAAATCTATCATGAGTATGGACCTAAGGAATCCCTGTTGCCCTTTGTGATCTCAGTAAAGGACCTGTAATAAAGGCTTCTGATAATCTGCTTTCATCAAACCCACAGGCACTGGGGATGGACAGGAGGAAGGATTTCCAATTGGTTGGCTTATTAATTTCCTCACTGAGTTGTGTTCTGTCCATCATGTGTCACATTTATATTCTCAAATTCCTCCAGTTTCCTCCTCTCCCCTAGGGTAGTAGTATGTCATCTTCCTCTTTCTTCAGCCAATAAGGAAGATTTTCTTCAGAGGTGACCCACTTCTTGGAGGTCAGAGCCATCATCTCAATGCTAAGAGAACAATATTTTCTAAGAATCTGTCAAGTACTTTATAGTCCCCAAAAGAACTGCGTGGAGAACAGATTTATCCTTGGCCTTAAGCAAAATCAAAATTCAAGATGGAATCCCTCCATTCCACCCTGACTACTAGAGACCAAAGGGATATCCTGCTTCTGTGATGTTAACAAATACTTCCCTCCACATCCTTATAGTCTCATCTGATCTAATAGGTCTAAGGTTTCCTCTGGATAATTGGCTTTTTAAGTAATGCATCTTTTCTTTTGGTCTGGTGTCAGTTCTGCAATGGGGTATTTAAGACCCACACTGGGACAGAAGGGGTTAGGCCAATTTTGCCGCCCCAAGCAGTCGCCGCCGAATTGTCACCGCCGCAACAGCAGCAAAGCTGCTGCCGAATTGCCGCTGCAGTGGGAAGAGTCTTCTAAGAGAGAGCCATCTTTCTCTTCAGATAAATGGAAGAATACTCAGTAAAAGCTCTCTGGATCCCAGGTGACTTGAATTGCCAAGGAGACCACTTGTTAGGTCAAAAATGTCATCAAGGGATTGGTCTCTTCAAATAGAATTTTTTCACAAGATTTCTGAACATTCAGGACTCCCATCTATGGACCTGTCTTCAGCAAAACAAAATATTAAGCTGTTTTCATTACTGTGGCTTGTATCCATCACTAGGGCCTCTAGAGTATGACACATTTGCCATTCCATGGAACACCAACCTTGTTTATGATTTCCTCCTGTATTGCTTGCTTGGAAAATACTTAAAAATAAAAAGGCAGTTTTTCAGAGGACCCAGTTGATCCTTTTGGCTTTGGAGAGGCCACGTAGGAACGTCTTTACTGACCTCCTGAGTCTATCTCTCAGGTGGCTCAGTTCCCTCTCCTCTTGTGTCCAGATCTGCTAAAATATGGACAAATGTTGCACCTAAATCCAGATGCCCTAAATCTCACAGGCTGGTTTGTGACAGGCCACTTCTGAATGTGTTGAGGATTTCTGATAAGGTGGGTCAAACTATGCTCCTCTCTCACAAGAAAGCAGCTCCTCCATTGCCTGCTAGTTAGTATAGTCTATTTTCTCAGCATGATGAAGGGCTAGAGCGTTTCATCCAAGAAGGCCAGGGTCCCATTTGTCTTAGACTTCTTTCAAGAGGGTTTTCATAAGAGTTTAGCTCCTAGTTTCTTAGAGGTACAGACATCAGTTCTTAGTGCCTTAAGGAACTCCATGCATGGAGGAGGGGGAGGGTCCTTCTCCTAGTATCTTGGGTCCTCACAAAAATATCCTTTCTTTAGTGCCTCTCAGGTCTTGTAGCCCTTTTGAGTTTCTTATTTTCAAAAATTGTATGAGCACCTCTATTGCATCCTTTTTAACATTGTTGTCATTCAGCTTGCACTTCCTGAACCTTAAGGCAGTGGCTTTGACAGCAATCATCTTTTCTTAGACAGTAGGGGGGACAGCAGCTCTATTTCATGCTCACACATATTTGATTTAATTTGGACCAGGACATTGTTTGGCCTATCTTCTTTTTCATCTCTAGGAAGAAAATTCTGGCAAAATCTACCATAGGAGGGTTCTGAAAATGTATGTGACTGAGTTGGATTCTTTTAAAGAGGGTAGATACATTTTTGTTCCTGCTCGAATGATCTAGAAAAAAACCTCCAAGTTTCTTCATATTTAATAGCTAAATGGATCAAAATCTGCTTCCAGAGGAGTGTACAGAATAACAGAGCTCTCTTCTCTCATCAGGATTAAATCACACGCATCCTGCACAGTCTTTAGGCGTCCTAGACAGAGAGGAGTAAATGAACTTTTATAAAGTGACCAGATGGCATTTCCTCCACACCTTTACAAAGGTGGGCTGTATGTTCGGGTGAGCAGCTCCAGTTTTCAGATACAGAATACTTAAAGGTGATCCCTAGAGAGATCAGTCAGAGACAGAGAGGGAATGGAAGAAAGAATTGTCTCATTTTCTTGACCCTTATGTCCTTTGTTCCTTTTCCTTTACACTCTGAGTGCTTGCTAGGGTATTGTTGTTTAAAATGCAGGATCTGTGCAGTAGTGGACCCAGTCATGGAAAGGCAAATTGTATTCCCACTTCCCCTTTGCTTTTTGAGATTGGATCTGTACAGCACAAATCCTCCCTCTCACCTGAAAGATCCTGGATTTTTCCTTGAATCCTGGAGTTAAAAAACCACTTCACTCAAAAACAGCGATAATGTTTCTTTCATATTAAAGACTCAAATTAAGATAAGAGAAGAAGTGAGGACTGTGCCCCAGGGTGTGAATACTCTTTGGTTTGATTGGTTGTCAACATGCCATTCTGATTCAGTCAACAAGAAAAACCCAGGACTGTGCATATTGATCCAGTCACTGAAAGCAAATTAGCAGGTAAATTAGAATAAAGTTTACATCATTTACTCCAGGCATCTGAGTATGGGTTTTCCCTTGCTCTGTTGATCCTGGCAAATCCTCTGTAAGAACAGTAGATACAGCTTAATCAGTCCCATTTGGGAATCCTTAGGATGCCTTCCTTTCTTGGGCTACTTCCTGCTTTCTCTCCCTCTGCACTTAGTGAAAACCCCATTTTCTCTGCCCTAAAAGTAACAGAAAAAGTGCTTGACTCTCATGCTGTCTGTGGAACTACAAAGAACCTGTTTTGCAAATCACTGCTACTCTGAGACTAGCTACCCATTGGTGTATAAAAACCACATTGCGAGCCAGACCTCCCATTTCTAGCTTGCCCAACCCAGCCTCAAGCCCAAATATGGAACAAAGACCCAAAAGTGAGGCACATCAGAAAATCGGTGTAATAAATCTGAGAATGATGTGGCAATAATTTCCTTAACATAAATAAAATTAATTTCTGTAACTTCAGTGTTATGATGCAACATGGCTAATGTATCATATTTTTCCTATGAATAATTTACATCAGTTGGATGTTTGTGTTTGATGAAGGTAAGTTTGACCCTATAATGGTGGATGTTTGTTACATGGGACTATTAAGAGGATGTACAAAAGGAGTGAGCGTCTCCATGCAGCTGCTGAATTCAGATTCCCCAACAGGGTGCATGTCACTATCAAATGTGCTTGTTTTTCATGGAAGTAGATTGAATACCACCAGTATTAACTGCGAAATGTGTTCCTGGGACCTAATGAGTGAGTTTGATTCTACCAGCCAATGGTGTCACTATGCGAATTATGATAAAAGCACTTTGAGCTCTCCAGCACTTTAAGACTATTTTTGCAGCAAGTGCCAGTGAAGTCGGTGATATAAAATTGCAGATTCCATGGCAACTGTCATCAGCCTCACCTTCCAGCAGAGGTGAATCCAGGAGGCTTTTGTGGCCAGACTCACATTTCCACTGCTGATGAACATTACAAGCTCTGACTATATGTCTATACACCATGGTGACTCAGTGGGAACTATCTGCTGCCTTGACCAAAAATCACACTTCTTTTATCCTAGCCTATGAAATACTATTAATCATCTTCCATTCCTGACCGCAGTGTCTTGTAATTTTTATAGTATAGCTTGTTAAGGATTACTTTTTACTATTAAATTGAATGTGTAAAACTTTTTTATAAAAATATGCAAAATTGTATAAAAATAACAAACAAAACTTAGTTTACTCCTTTGGCTGGCTCTGTTCTCCAGCAGGGTCTTGGTGAATGTATCCTTTTCAGCAGAGATAGTGCTTGTTTTCACATGCCATACATTCTGTCCCAGGATGGTAGAGTATTTTATTTTCTAGTTCTGTAAATCTGTCATTTATGAAATTAGCTGTTACTTTTCCAATATGAACATAATGATTGATGGGAACAATAACACTTTGAACATACAGTATCAAGTCTGCATTTTAAAAAAATATGATCTGTATAAGATGATATTCCTATCTTAATTTTTCCTTTAATTTTCCAATATAGATAACAATACCCAGACCATCAGTGGCATCCACCCAGTCTGCCTCTGAGAGCTTTCATTATGGCCACCAGTTAGAGAGGAGGGACAGAGACACTCATCCTATGGAACACACTATGGAATTTTCCTCTCCTCAGGAGAATTTGCCTGGGTTGGTAGTGACAGAGGATGCACTTCACACTAGTACCAGCAGAACAGATCTGGTACTTCAATTAAATCATATCAGCCATGAGGTGCTTGAGAGGAAAGGGCACATCAAAGAATGTGTCAGACTTGTAGACTGTGGCCAAAAGGACCTACTTGAACAATGTAGCAGTAGGGAGGAAAAAAAAGAACCTGGAAATCTCGCTGTAGAAACTGAAGAAGGAAGGCTTCCAGTGGTTTCTGAGGATGCCATAAAAATGTCTCACAAAGGGCAGAGTTCTTCTCCACCAGGGAGCTCAAAATTTGTGGAGGGGAAATCTCCAGCTGCTACTGAATCTGCTGATGAATCACAGCCAAGGACTTCCTGCGTGGTGCCAAATTCAGATGCAAACTATGAGGTACTGAAGTCAGCAGCAGCTGAGATATCAGAGGTTTCACCATCAAGAATCATAGACCTATTTGCTGATAGACAGGAAAGTCAAATAGTAGTAGTGCAGGAAAATGGTTTCCATGATAATGAAGAAATTGATCATAGTGAAGACTTGGATTGCCACCAGATGGACCTTACTACATTTTTTCACCAGGAGGGCAAAAGAGAAAAAAATGCTCCCAGAAATGGAGAGCTGTTCCATTGTATTTCCGAGAATGAGAATTCCCATCAATCTAAGAAAGACTTGGTTAGGTCACCCTTTGTAGTCAGACAAAGCCGCATACCAGTTTTAGCACAAGAAATAGACTTGACATCAGAGTCCACTTCTCCTGTTTCAGCAAAGGAAAAGCTTCTCCTAAAGAAGGCCCATCAGACAGATTTGGTCAGGCTACTTGTGGAAAAGAGACAGCTCAAGTCTTTCCTTGGTGACCTCTCAAGTGCCTCTGACAAGTCACTGGAGGAAAAAGTGGCTGCTGCTCCCGTACCGTTTTCAGAGGATGACGTCTTATCCTCCTTTTCCAGATTGACACTGGACTCTCATTTGGGTAAACAATCTGAGGATGGCTCTTTGTCACCAAGCAGCTCTCAGTCCAGAAAGAGCAAGATTCCAAGGCCAGTATCCTGGGCTACAACTGATCAAGTCACCAGTTCAACCTCAGCTCAATTCTTTCCTCGTCCACCCCCAGGAAAACCACCAAGTAGGCCTGGAGTAGAAGCCAGGTAATACAGATGAATTAGAAATATGTATTTTATTTTAAAATAGCTTTGATCTAGCTTTCAAAGAGTATTGTGATTTGTGAGAATATGCATCGTGTGATTGTCCAATATTTCTGTCATTTGTAAACCGATTTCTTTTTAAAAATCCTGGATTTGAGTGATCTGACCACAAAAAAGCATTTGAGAAATATCTTAACTTTTTTTTAAAAAAAGCTTTAGCTTTAACACATCAGTTAGATATTAATAATATCTTGAAGTGTTACAGAAGGATGTGACAGCCTTCCAGTGAACTCTCCAATAGATACAGAGAGCCAGAATTTTCAAACCTGGGTTCCTAAAGTTATAGCTATATTTAGACACTTAAATAAAAATGACCTGATTCTCAGAAGTGCTGAACACTCACAAAACCCATTATCAAAGCACTCTTATTTAGAAGTCTAACAGTTTGAAAATGTTGATGAACAGTATTAGACATAATTGGTTAGGATCAGATCATGACTGATTATGCACAGGAATGAAAAGAAGCACAGAGAGGACTCCAGAAGCTCTACTTCACCCCTGGACATCTATGCATGGGCAGCTGTAATCCTGTTCTGTGTATGAGTAGACTACAAGTATAAGGGGAGTGTAGGTGTCCCCAGTGATGCGATACCCTCTGAAGGAAGTTGTAGGGGGATGGCTTTGCCCTCTTCACCCTGACAGACTGCAGCCACAGTGGGTAGATGGAGTGTACGCTATTCCTCCAAAAAAAAGGAGCTGATAAGCACCTCCCTTCAGTATGCTTCTTCCAGTATTCTCAGAAAAATAAGTATCCCTGTATGCACTTTGACACCTCTGTCTAGTACTTATAAAGACATTCTTGTTATATGTTGGGGGTTACACAAACATGGGTACTGTATCCATTTGAACTGGACACAAACCAAAACCCTAGATCCAAATATCTCTGAACTTTAGGTAAGTTCAGATCCAGATGTGAACTCTGCAGCTAAGGCCCGTCTCTAATTTCCACTTATATTATGTTCGTGTATATTCATTGTAATGGATACAGCACAATAAAATGGTGGAAATAATCTCTCTTCATTTCTTTTTAAGATTACGCAGGTACAGAGTTCTAGGAAGCAGCAACTCAGACTCAGACCTTATCTCTCGTCTGGCTCAAATCCTTCAGAATGGATCTCAAAAACCAAGGAGTTCCACCCAGTGTAAGAGTCCAGGATCACCACATAGCCCAAAAACGCCACCCAAAAGCCCTGTCATCCCTCGACGCAGCCCCAGTGCCTCCCCTAGGAGCTCTTCCTTACCCCGTACAGCCAGTTCTTCACCATCCCGGGCTGGACGGCCCCACCATGACCAGAAGAGTTCATCCCCACACCTTGGGAGGAGTAAATCGCCTCCTAGCCATTCAGGCTCCTCATCCTCTAGGAGGTCCTGCCAACAAGAGCACTTCTGCAGCAAACCAAGCAAGAATGGTCTGAAAGGATCCAACAGCTCCTGCCACCACTCACCAAACACTAAAACCCCCACAGGGAAGAGCAAATCGGCTAGTAAACTTAGCAGATAGGAACTGAGCCTTGACAGGTGTAAAAGCCTTCTCGTAATTTGATGCATGTTGTGTCTGTGTATTGTGTATTTAAACAAAAAACAACAAAACCCAAAAAACAAAACAGAAAAATCAGTGTTGAATCCTCGCTTTGAAAAGAAAGTAAACATATATGATAAATTATTTGGCAAGTCCATAGTGTGTAAATGAGTGGCCAAGCATTGCCTAATGAGAGGCAGCAAGCAGATCAGGGAGGGTGGTAGAGGTCAGAGAAGGACAAAGATGTGTGGAACATTTGAAGTTAAAATTATCTCTAAAATGAGTGTTCTAATAGGGTTTTTTATTTATTTATTGTTTTTATGTTGTGTACTAAGGAGATTTGGCCTAATTATTTAAGGCCTTTCTCAAAGAAATGTAATAGAACCTGAAACATCCGTTTTTATTTCCACAATGACACCACCATCTCTGAGATAGGTACTGCTCAGGCATTTATTTGTAGAATTTTAAATAAGCACATTATTTGGAAGATTATATTTTTAATTTGTGAGTCTTTTTCAGTGTCAGGCTGTTCACATCTCTTTCCGAGTCATTCAGTGTCCCCCCACCGCTCCAATGGTACAGATTCCCCTACCTAAACAAAAATTACACATTTCACCTGTTCTGTATACTGATGACATTTTAAAAATAAGTTTTAACATTTTCTGAGTTTTTATAGTGATATTTTGCAGGGCATTTGTCTTTTGTTAGTATCCAAGAACCTTTAAACATCAGTCATGTTGCTTTTTTCCTTCTGGATCCATGGTTCTCCTCTCCAGGCCTATATTATGTACATTCTGGAGACAGTTATTCCAGTTATGGGAGAAAGAAGGAAGAGTCTTCAGGCTGGAGGGTTGTTGCAGACATACCATATACTGCTGTGTGTATTTGGTCAGAAGTATGTAAACTGTTTGTCTGAAAGCTTGAGTGCAAAAGAGAGCCTTTGTTACAACTATCATTTTCCCATTAGTTACGGACCACTTAAACCCTTGTTGACCTTATTCACAATGTTGCTGTCTTGACATTAAACCCAAGATGGCAATGCTGAGGAGGAGTAGAGAGAACTACAAACTCAGATTCATTTTTTACCTTGGAATTTACCTTAAGTCTAGAAGATGAACTGTATGTGTGTTCTCAGTGCTGAAAGGTGAGTGCAGAGCCTGTACACTTGCTAGGTTATAGACAAGAGGAATAAAAGCCTTCACTTCCACTTCCTACAGTATTTGAATGAGAGTATTTGGCAATATAACCAGAAAGAAAACAAATCTCAGACAACTACCCTGTTCGGAAAATGTCTCTTAGGGAAGCCAGACCCCTGCTCTGTGAATAAAGTCCATGGCGCCTATTTTCCCCAAACAGTTTCCTTTAGTACTCACTTAATATGCTGTGGAGGATCATTGTAGGGCACTTTAGGGGTATGGCAGCCTTTACTATGTTCAGAAATGGACTGTGGATCGGGAGTACAAGTCTGTAAGGAATACACGAACATCCCTAATGCTGCCTGTCCCAGCGGTGCTGAATGTGTGGAAGCATTGTCAGTTACTGATCTGCTTTCTGTAGTCATATGCCTTTCTAGCCAGCATCTGTGCTTTTTATTTAACCTCTGTTTGCTGCCAAACTACTAGTACCTTTGGATTGAAAAGGAAATATTTCCTCTCTGAGCTAACACATTTCTAATGCTGCATCACAGTTGCCCTGAAGCTGCACTGAATTTCCCTTGTCAGAATGTGTTGGGATTTTCTTTTTCCTCCTGTGTATACTGTTTTCCATAAGTAATGTAGCACAGTGTGGAACCTTAGTTTCATTCAGGTTTCAAGCACTGCAGTGGAATGCAATAGTTAGGGCATACCTGCTGTTTTTGAAGAAACTATACCATTGGAAAGGCTTATTTCTTTGTATTATATTGTATAATAGGTACTATACTAATGATTGCATGTCCTCATGGTAAATTATATATAAATATTTATAAATATATATATATATACATATGCTTATATAAATTCACTTACTCTTTCTCATTCTCCATTTGTAATTTATGGACCACAGATGATGCAGTTCTTTTTCTGTTGCGTGTCTGAATACTCTTGGCATTGCGTCTCTCATTTCCTGAAAATAGTTTCCTGGCATCCACAAAGTCAAATAGCCTTCATGCCTCAGTACAGGGCTGAAGGGTTGGTGATTTGTCAGCAAGCCAGTGTTTTGTGTCTCAGCCTTTTCCTTTTATTTATAGTTTTGTGAGTGTGTGTCTGTTTGTGTGTGAAACAGGAGCACAGACTCAGAGGTACTGTATCTTTGATTATAAGATAGGATTTGTAATAACTGTTTTTTATTTCACAGTGTGCATTTTTAAGCTGCAACATTGCTCATGGTACAGGATCAGTGACAGTTAATGAATACCTAATAGATGACTATGACAAAAAAAAAGTCAAACCCCATCTTTTCCTTTTTTATTTCCTTACCTGTCACCTTGCAGTATACTCTAACGAAAGTTGGATCCCATTATAGACATCTCTCCTCAAGGCTCTGCTGATACTGTCTCTTAAGGCAGGGTGGCAGCTTATGATAATTTTTCATTCTCAATTTTCTGAGGAGCATTCACTTTGGTTGTTAAATCCTATATCAGTGAGGTCTATGGGAGTTTTGGCATGAACTTTAGTGGGGGTAGGTTTGGGCTCTGTGCCCTTCCCCTGAAATATTGAAAATAAGGTATTTACATTTTCTCCCTGATATAGCAGGATCCAGAAACAGGTAATCACTGTTATTGTAAGAATAGTTTGTTTTACAGGTGAGGGGAGACATAAAACTCAAGATATTTTCCTTCTATCTACCAGAGACTAAAATGTATCCATATTGTGCAATATTACGTACTAGTGAATAAAACTGAGAACATTGATCTTGTAGAAATACATTACTATTTGCTGCACTTCTTGCCAATACAAAGGGAGGAACTACATCAGAATGGGGGAATGCTCAAAGCAGAGGATGGTGCTTTTGGCATTTTCAGTGCAATGCATGGTAAAAGAACTTTATGCCCTGGTGGTGGCTCACTGCAGATTTGGGTGACAAACACAGATTTTGTAGCTGGTTAGAAAACTACTGAGTTACTTATAGAAGCAACTTTACATTTATGGATTGGTCAAGATTATAGCCTCTCTTGTACTCTTCTTCCCACTTTACTTTGTTGGTTATATTCCTCCCCCGTGAAGGTAACAAAATTGAGTATTATGAACTAAACTATTAGCAAAGGTAACTATATGGTAATCAAGCCCTGTGTAATTGTCATCCTTATAATATTTCTAGAAGGGCTTCTATAATCATCCCTATAAAGACCCTATAAAGAATAAATCCCAGCAATGTAAATACATAAATTATTATACATTTAATTCCAGTTGTTTAAAACACTAAAGGACAATGGCCCCTGTTTAAAGTCTAAGTAAATGGCTTTGTGCAGGGAACCTCTGCCATGCTTAGAAAAGGGAGAATCTTCCCCAGGGCCCAGAACAGCTGCAGCCATTCTGCACAGTTTGCAGTAGCTTCCCTTTACACTAAGGTTAGTTCATGGACACACTGGCTATACCTTCCTTCAATCCTAATCTCCATTTCTGTGGCGAGAACTGCCATGCAGCCAAGACGTACAGGGCTCTCAGATTCCTCCTCCACTGTTCCTCTTCAGTATCCTCCATGTGTTCTGAAACTGTGGCTGTTCCACTGCTTTCAGGGGTCTTTTGTGACCAAGTGGGGGAAGTTGAGGAAGGGGCAGAATTTCCCTGTCTCTATGACTGCCAAGCCCTCCAGAGCATTTTTGCACAGCTATCAGTATGGATCCCTTAATGTATTAAATGAAATAAAATCCAGCATATGATATTTCACTTCTAAATAACAGATTTTTGTGCTGCTATTTTGCAAGGTGCTTAGTTTGTAGTTTTTTTAAAATGTATCTTAGTATTGGCAAAACCTTTTCATGGTACACTGACAGCTTGTTTGATTAACTATAGGCAAAATCCTGCCCCTGACTTAATGAGTTATGCAACATGCGGGAGTTGGCAGAGAGAAGGATGCTAAGCATACATCTGCCACTAGAGCAGGGCAGGGAGGCTCAGGGTGGGCATAGGTAACATGCTGCTAGGTGCACTGTGCTACTGCTCTAAAAAAGGAGCCATACTTAGCCCCAGCTACCAGTATATATATTAGCTGGCTGGGTGAGTGTGGTGGGGCGGGGCATTCCCTGTAGCCAGCAACCATATCCTCTCTGGGAACTACAAGGCAAAATCCTGTCTTGATGTTTGCATGGGTGAGAAACAAGCTCCCTAAGCCCTCACCTCACAGAATACTCATGAAGCACAGGGCTATATCTTGTCCTATATGTTTAAAAGTGGGCTGACGGGCTTTTCATCTTTCAAGACCTGAGAGCTCCATTCTATGCATTGCTGGGGCACTTGTGATCATTAATTATAGCAAGGGAAACAAGACTGAAGTTGGTCTTTAAAAGTAGTTCCATTCACCTTCCATTTTTTGGATAAAAGTGTGTGGGAACTACCTTAGCTATTGCCTCCTCTTTGTTAGAATTCAGCTGCCAGAACTAGCTGAGGCCTACTGTACTTTCATTTAGTTTGACCTCCTCCTTGAACTACCCGTACTTATCCCTGGCCTAATTGCTGCACCGGCCCCCTTCCAAATTATGGGCATAATCCTACAGTCCTAATTTGGGCAAAATGCCCATGCTCCCTATAATTGCAGTAGCATTTGTGGCAGTGGCTGAACTGCAATGTACTATAAACCACATTCTTCTCTAGAACTTAGGCAATGTCTGACTTACACTACAGTCTCCCTGTCTGTCAGCAAGCAACCTTTTCCATAATGAATTGTACATTTTCCTCAGAACTCTAAAGGACATGAATTGTGGTAGCAACATCAACATGAGAATGAAGAGCTGCCAGAGGGTAATTATTTCATCTCTTAAAAGTGAGTTAGTGGCAAAGAACTGGTGCATGCCTCCCAATACTGTTTGATATTTTTTTTTCTTTTTGTTTCACCTAAAATATTTTTGCACATTTAATTTCAGTGACAAAATGAACCTTCCAAAAATGAATGGGAGGAATGAGTAGCAATCACAGTCCAATTGATTTCTAGTCACTCGGGTATAAAATAACAATTTGCTTTCTTATGGGCCTGATCCTGTGAAGTGCTGAATGCCCTCAACTCCTGTTGATTTCTGTTAAAGTTGAGGATGCTCAGCAACTTGCAGGATTAGGCTCATAAAGTACACACTATCATTCCAAATGTCTTTTGGTTCATCTGTGCTTCCACTGTAACACAGTCAGAGGACCTGGTTACTATATTGATAAAAGCTGTAGTACTTAACCATGTCCCCTGTGTTTAACTGTTAAAAGCTATGGATGGCCCTTACTGTTACTGGAGCTTTTAGTATAATGCCTAATCCTTTCGTGTATCTCTCTGGTGCAAATGTAAGGAAACTAGACAGTGAACAAATGAATCTTAAGGAATACCTACAAGTCACCGCAATATACATAAACACCCAGTCTGTACTTTTCTGGCCTCCCACCTGAACTCCCCTTCCCCTGAAACACAAACACACAAATCTCTTTGGGAAAAATAAATGAAATAAGGGGGAGATTGGATTGTGTAATGACTCATACTACCTGGGTTTACCGTAGAATGCTGTCTAAAGCAGAGGAGTTTGTATAATCACAATCACAGCAGGCTCTATAGTCTTATGCTTTAAATCATCTGTCTTTATTTTAATAGTGAGTCAGATCTCCCTTTAAGACAAAAATATATAGAAATTTATTATCTCTAGGTACTGTATGTTAACTTAGTGGCTACTCCGTTCAAGTTTTAATTTATATTTTGACTTTCATTCCATCCATTGTCACTAATAGTGTCTCTTAAGAGTAACAATGACAAACCTCTAGTACTTGCAATCTTTCCTGTATAGTATATGCTGTTTTTTGTTAGCCAGTCACTTTCCAAGATGCTTAGCATGCATGCCAGATAATCATGGGAATGACTTTCTCCCTTTGCAAAAGTTGTTCATTGAGGGGAAAATTATATTCAGAAATTAATATGTGGCTGATGCATAAAGCTAGCACAAGAGTGTTCTGAACTGCAAGGCTCAGATATTGATCTGAACGTTCTCAAAGATGCATGGTATCTGGAGTGTTTTGGTTCAGGGTCCATCTCTCATTAGTGCTAGAGACTGTGCAGTGCAAAACTTGAGCTTGAATATAACAAAGGCTTTAACTGAAATGCTGAAATAAAGAAACCCTGCTTATATACAAATGAGTATATGATGATTCAGATGTTTTGCTTCTTAGGTCTTCAGCAATATCCTTATCTAGTGCAAATGTTGGCTTATTTGATCTACAAGTTTTACTGTCTACTACTTCCATTCCTCCTGCATATGGGTAACTTGGATCTTGGGCTGGTCCAGCCATTTATATGCAAGTGAAACTCTCATTGAATTCAGTGGAGGTTTTGCCTGTATATGGTTTGAAGGAATGGGCTCACTGTGACGATATTTACAGTTGCTGGTTATTTTATTTGGAAAATGAATGTATTTTGGCCACAGTGCAGACCTATGCCCCATCCTCGTTTATTATAGCAACTGCTGTGACCAGGGGTGCAGACACATGGTCTCTAAAGCAATATAATAAACAGACTGCCCATAAGAGGTGTTGACCACCTACAGCTATCAAAAGGAATTTAACTACCTCCAATGGGAGTTGCGGGTGTTAGCCTTCTTTCAGGATCAGTTAATCTGTGAACTGGCCAGTGTATAGGGTGCTCTAACAGCAGGACAGTTTGCATCTTCCCCCAAAGATACAATGTTGATGGGCCTTGTTTTCCCATGTATGGAGAATGGGAGTCCTTTTGGATTCTTATAAACCCCTATCTACTACACGGCAGAGCAAGGTCATGATAATTTGACACTAGGGAAGTTGGCCTTTTTAAAAAAATGCTATTTCACACCTGCCTGATAGAATCCCAGAAGTAGGTTGCTTGGAAACCTTCCCTGGCCAGAGAGCAAGATTCCAAAGTCTTCCTCTGACTTCTGATTTTCCCCTTGAATTAGCCCAGACACAAGCTGTTATGCTGGTGCTGGCAGCAACTGATTTTCAACTGCTTTCCTACAAGTATCCAGTCCAATAAATTAAGGAAATCACCAGCATTTCTTAGAGACAAGTAGTGAACTTCTGAATCTGTGAACCGTCGGCTGCTAATTTAAAATCTTGGGGCAATACCACAAAGAAATGAAAATCTGTAAATCAACTAAAGATAGAATGTTCAGTGAATCCAATAAGAAGACATTTAACAACTCAAGGTTAAAATCTATGATATAATTCATTTACATTTTTCCCAGAGCTTATTAGTTACCATTGTGAGAGGCAATTGTTGAGAGTCCTCCAGACTCTCTTGCCCTGTATTTGTTTCCCTCCTGTTCCTCCATGAAATCTTGTAAGCCATTTTTCTTTTTCTTTTTGCCCAGGCATCCAAGAACATAAGCTTTGGCAGAAGAGCTAATTCCCTTGTAACGGTCATTTGTATATAAAGGTGTAATAATTTATTTTTTTCCCATTTGTACCATATCAAGGCTTTGTACAATGTTTTATGTTCTGTTTTCAAATTATTTTGTATTTTATTTTTATAAACTGGTTCTAAATAAAATATTCATTCAGCATGCAAAACTGCAATCCTTGACTGCCTATGAATGATGAGTTTACTGTTTATAAAGCTCCTAACCAATTATTTTTATAGCCTATTTCTTGACTGTTGTAACTCTGAACTTATAAATGGAGAGAAGCAGCACCAATTGTGTTATGACATACTTTTTTGGGGTTTTTTTGTTACATAGAAAGTACACAATGGAAATGTGTTGGTACTAGAGCAAACAGTGAGATGTTCATGTTGCAAACTGGAGTGGTTGAACCAAAGAGCTCCTACTGATTTCAGCAGCCTCATCTGTAGAAAGGGTAGACACTTTAGCTTTGCTGTATTTCTTGCCCCACTCCCTCCATACAACCAAGCAAAGATTCTGCTACAGGTCAGGTTCAGTGTAGTAAAAATCTGGCAGATTCCAAATCTGTCATTCTGAGGTCTGGTCTACACTAGGAAGTTAAGTCAGTATAACTACGTCATTCAGAGGTGTGAAAAATCCACACCCCTGGGCGACAGTTAAACCGACCTAACTCCCATTGTAGACGGAGCTAGGTCGATAGGAGTCCTGACCCCATTAAAGTCATTGACCTAGCTACTGCCTTTGAGAGATGGATTACCTATGCCACCAGGAGAACCCCTCCCATCACGGTAGGTAGTGTCTTCATTGAAGCGCTACAGTGGTGCAGCTGTGTCACTGAAGCAGTTTGTGTTGACATACCCTGAGAAACCAACAGTCCCCTTGGTTACCTTCCCTCCAGTCAGAAAGGTCTCTGTGGTCAGTGTCTTCATAGAGTGATGGCCATTGTTCTCTGTAAGATAGCTGGCTCTGTAAAATGGTCCTGGCTGTTACTGGTCTTGGGGCCCCATGAGGAGACCAGCCTCAGTGCGTACAATATATCTGAGCTGCTGCAGCAGTTAGGGAAGTGAAAGAAATAAGGCTGTTGTAGAATCCAGACAATTTTCAGTAACAGTGTTACTAAGTCACTGGTTGGTCTGATTAATGTTACTTTTGTTGTTCAGAGATTTTCCCCCTTTCATATCTCTCTGGTAACAGGTACAGATAGGCTTAATCCCCTTCAGTGGTTATATTTGCCAGTAACATACATGCATTTCTCATTCCCAATATGCTGTAGAAAATATTGTCTGGTCTGTTACAGGGCAAAATGGAATATTTTTGGTGAAGTCCACAGCAGCAGGGAAAAATTCCATCAGTGCTGTTACAGCTATGGCACCACCTACGTATGCTATGCCAGTGCCATGCTAGGTATTGGTAACACAAATTAAGGGCCCAGTCCTGACCCCATTAAAATCAATAGCAATACTCCACTGGCTTCCACAGTAGCTGGAACAGGCCCTCACCTATTTTCTTTTATGCAAATAATCTCAAATCACTTCACACAATAGGAAGCATAAATCTGGAATTCATTTACGCAGTAATAATCCCAGAAAATGATGTCTTGATTTAAAAGCAGGAAGGAATTTAGTGGCATGCTTCAGGAGGGAGAGATTTCCTAGGCAAGGCTGCTGAAAGGAACATCTTGGATGTTGTATAGCAGTAGATCAGATGAGCACATAAAGGAATGACCGCTCAGGCATATGATGATGGGGTCAAAATAGCAATTCCATACTCTGTACTGGAGCCAATTTATAGATCTTTCACTGCTCAAAACTTGGTTTAAAAGTGGATCATGCCACAAGTGAAGGAGTTTGGTCTTAATCTGATCCCTAATTAATGTAAATAAATTACACAACTATTATAGTCTCTCTCAGTATGCCTTGTTCATGATCACACTGGAGGTACTTGTCCACCTACTGTTTCTAGAGTCTCAGTTCCACAGCACTTGACCTACAAACATTAGCTGCTTCTGAATTTAAAAATCCAGTTGCTCATAGCAGGGACTTAAACTTTAGCATGATAGAGGCTCAAGCTAGGCTCTACCAAACAATGTTGCCAAAGAGCAAATTCAGCAATTCAACAATTGGAGAAATGGCCTTGAAAGAAGGTTGAACAGTTAAGAAGTGGCTGCTGTAGTCTGGACAAGTTGGCAGTAACTGCCCATAATGATTAGGTGAGCTTTAGAGCACATTTCACTAACTGGAATGTTACAGAAGCATTAATCACTACGTGTCCTAAAAGAACAGAAAAGAGGTGAAGGCTGCTTTTCAGTTAAAGGAAATACAACTTGATGAAGCCCACATCTCAATGAGTGGAATCTGAATATGTGAACTCCCAGCATGTTAATATGTGCCCATCAGGCAAACAGGAATCCTATGCTATTCCCAAGCAATACGAAGCTTTTAACATCACAAGACTCAAACTAGTTTTGGACAGGGTCAGTTTAAGAAAACCTGGTGATTAGTAAAATAGTTGTACCTATCACCTACAGCAACTGCTTTTGTGAAGTAAAACTTCTCAGAAGCCAGACCATCCCTTCGTAGAAGGCACCTAGCCCCCATTATTAACCCCCATTGTAGATGTACTGTATGCTTGTGTTACAGTATAATCTTGCATACTGTACACAGACTAGGGCAATGAGGAAGAACACACACCAGCAATATTACTACTGCAGGTTTGCTTTTAATTAGACAGCAGCTGCCAGATTAAAAAAAATATATACAGGTGCTGAAGTTTAATATAAAGGAGAATAAAAAGGGAATCTTTTCATCAGAAGGGAAACTAATGAGCTGGAGAAAATAACGCAGTAGTTTCCAAAGGTGATGACAAAAGAACCCTACTTTTGCATTTGTGATCCTAGCATCTAACACTGATAGAACATCCCTAAAGTCTAAACTACTTCAACCATGGCTCTGGCAGGTAGCACATGTCTTTGTGCTGGTGTAGGGTAACAGTCCATCCTTGTCTCAACCTTTGGCTTCTTTTTCTGCTGTAGGAAGTGAAGTAACTGCCTACAGTAACTATTGTGGGGGACAGAGGGTTAGCTAAGTGCCCCCCCCGTATAATACTAGCTGGAAAAATGTCTTGAGTATTTAATTTTGACACTGCATGCTCTTGCCGATCTTTAATTTTTCAGATGTTTCCTTTCAGTTGTCTGGATAATTTGTTTGAGATTTGTTCTTCAGCAGTACCTGAGGAGCTGCCAACTAGAATCACAGAGCTCTCAACATGATCAGGCCCTCTTCTACACAGGTAGTCCCAAATGCTGGTTGTGGGGACTCTACAGGCTATGCGACTGAGATTTGCTCAATTTGAGGTAGCAGTTTCACAGGCTGTAATAAGGGGATGTTATTTTGGGGCTCCTGAGGAAAAATCTGTGCACCACTCCCAACTGCTGGAAGCTGTTGATATCCCTGTTTTATCATAGTTTAAAGCAAAGGGCTTCATCATTTCCTCAGGATTAACAGAAAGGTATCTCCTTAAAGTGCAGTACTACTGTCACAACTGATTGTAAAAATGATGTCTTCTTACTTAACAGAGCCACATGCTTTCTCAGCTAGGAGAGGGGGAGCTGGGTTCTGTGGGTGTGTACAGAGTAGACATACATACAAGTCACAATTAATTTGAGAAGAGCTGTTAAATAGAAATATTTTTCCTTATTTGATACTCAAACTAAATGCATTGTCATCTGTAGAAATTAATGCAAAAAGCAGACTTTTGTTCTCCTTGGCTCTTATTTGCTCCAGGGCTGGCATTTAGGAATCGTTTTCTCTTCAGACTCTCCTTGCCTCCATCCTCTTTCCCTCAGGATGTAGTATGGAACTTTTTCTTCCATGTTTGTACAGTGCCTAGCACAATCTGGTCCTGATCCATAACTGAGGTTCTTAAGTGCTGATATAAATAAGGGAATGGAAGGTCTTCTACCATTTCCACCCAAACAGAAGCTCAGCACATGGCACTCTTTCAAGAGCCAGGAGAGAGCACTTGCTCTGCCCCAGCCGTAGCCAAATCCTAACTAGTATACTCTGAGTAGCAAGTCTGTCAGTTCTGGACAATATAGGATGTGGGTTTCTCTTCTACCTCTTTCAAATGGTGTGACATTTGTCCCCAGAAAGCATGCTGGCTCTGTTGAAGACAGAACCTGGTGCTAAGCTATACCAGCAAAGATTGTTCCCTATTGAGAGTAGGCATCACTCACCAGAAATCAATTTTTTTTGCTATTTTCTCTTTTTAAAAAATTGTGACAAATAACAGCCTCCACTTTCATTGCAGTTAAGCAAAATGCTTCTGCAGGGAAGGTGCATCTGAAGAGCTGGGAATGAACAGTGACCAGATGAATCAATGCTGGATGAAATCTGAGCAGCACATTCATGGACCAGCAGCTCTATGGCCTAGTTCTATCCCATCCCCCAAGGAGGTAAAGTTGCCAAACCCTTGGGATACCTTGCACAGCCCAGATTGTTTTTTTAAGTCTTTTTTAAAATACAATAAAAATAGCAGATACTAAATTTAAAGTCAACTATTTTTGCAGTTGGATTTAAACACCCCCCCCCCCCCCAAAACTTGTGTTACTAACTGCTTCTGTTATTCAATAACTGTAACATTACCTTTGCACACCACTCTATCATGCCTTTTATGTTCAAAAAGTCACATTAACCCAAAGAGGATACAGACAAGAGTCTTAGTCAAAATAAATTTGATTTTTTTTGAAAGAAGACGGTGAAGAAAACAGAAGAGACATTAACCAACTGCAACAGTTAGTGTTAACAAATGGGAGATTGGTAGTTAGTGTCAAATGCCACCTAATATGAAACTTTCCCCACTGGGGAAAAAAAAAGCAGGAGGCAAGTCCAATTTGCTCCATTATAGTCACAGGCTGGAGCAGAGCATACAGCAGCACCTCTAACATCAGTCACTTTACATATATTCAAGTTTTACACATCTGCAAAACAGAAATAGTAGCAGCCATTTGGATGTTCTTTCTTAATGGTTCTCAGGGGTGGTCTAGGAAATTCCGAAGGGCCTGCTTCTTGAGATAGAGAGCTGGAACTGCAGCTGCTGCTTCTGCTGCTGCTCCCAGCCATCTGTGCTCTGCCTCTGTCCTCAGCTGGGGAGATCTGGGGAGACCCAGGACTCAGGTACCCTGCTGTGGTCTGAGTAGAGGTGGTAGCATAGGTGGTTGGGCCAGTGTTGTTTTTCACATAAACGTTTTTGATAGCCACCAATGTGTGTGCCATAATACTGAGGCTGTTGCTGAGATCTTGCATGCCTTGCTGCAGCAGCCGAAGGTTGTGGTTGACACTGTCAAAGCCAGACTGGATAACCTGCATCTGATTCTGCTGGATCTGCATTAGGTCCTCTTCAGTAATTTCATTTTGGTCTGTCTGAGACCGGCCTTTTGTTTTGGCTTTTACTTTCCCAGACAAGCCACCCCCAGCTGTTCCCAGAAAGGGCAGTTGCTCCTGGCTAGGTGGAACCACAGCCATGTCCTCAGAACTTTCTTCTGGCTCCACTACCTTCACTACTATTTCCTCTTTTAAGTTCATCTTCTCAAGACAGGGTTGGTGGGATGGACCAGGATCATCTGTAAACCCTAAAAGGGCATGGAGGAGAAAAAAAATGGAAACAGGAGTCAGACTTCATTATCTTTGAGGTCAATCAAACCTCTGCCTGCCCCGTGAGCACTATTGGCATTTACGTGTTAATACTTCTGCTGTCAAGACCCTATAATGATGACTTGTACTGTATTATCCCCTACACTTGTAGCATAGGTATCTTCTTTGGTATGGAAAAAAACTGAAACATGCTCACTGTAAATGACTGTTTACAGTTACAGTTACACTGTAACTCCGAGCAATGCAAATCTCAGAGTGAAATCACTCACTCCCCAATAGATCAGCCAAAAGCATTTGCTACAGAAGAGATTAAGTTCATTCCAAGTTCATATTTTCCTCTCTCTCAGCTCAGCAAAAGAATCTCAATATCTGCAAGGCAGAAACAAAGTGACATCCTATCTGAATTGCTCCTCCTTGCCTGAAGTAAGATTCATTGCACTAAAGCTCACACCTTGCAGACTCATGCACAACAGGATGTAATTTACCAGTTGGCTGCCGTTTACAACGGCTGGAATTTGCACGGTGGAATGCTTTCTTGTGAGTGGAAGGAATGATCCAAATTTGCACACGTGCAGGTGGGGTCTAATGCCCCACATCCAAGATATCTGTTCACTTTTCACAACCTATCATGCAAAACCTGCCAACAGTTCAGCATCTATGTGATTTAGGTGAGAGAAGGAAACCACTATAAGCAGAAATTATTCTGAAAAAATGGGTTTGTTGTACAGTAGAGCATCCCTAACTTGCACATAACTGGAACCTCGCGAATCAGCAAGTCAGTTAAGACTTTTATGGTTGAAGACAAGGATCTGCTTCTCAAATCATGCTGTGTTCTTTTCTTCTCACAACTATAATTACTTTACTTTATACAGTCTACCCATAAGGCCAGATAGTGTTCTATGAGGGTTTTTTCCACTCTTTGAGGCACAGAATGAGAAGGTGAACTGATACTGCTTAAGACCCTGAAACTTATATTGCTTGCCTTGACTATTAAGAGTAATCTCACTGAAATCAATGGGACACCTCACAGGAATAAAGTTAAGCAGGTAAATAAGTATTTGCAAGATCAGAGACTAACAATGCACTTTGCAGCTAGATATGCTGAGCATGAAAGAAACAGATTTAACACAAAACCCCCCCATAATGTAAATTAATTCTTCAAATAAACAAGATATACATCATGGCCCCTAAAACACTGGAAGGTGGAGGGGGGCTCCCTGGCACAGAGACTGGCATAAGCAAGCACAAGAAGCTGAAAGTCCAAGGCTGCCTGGGGTAAGTCCCTCCTACATCTGTGTCATTTGTACATTACACTACCGTCTCACGTGAGTAAACCGGCGTGGGGGGTGTGTGTGTGTGTGTGGGGGGGGGGTGCTCAGTGCTGCTCCGGATCTGTCTCTTAGGATACACCGCAGGGACGGGCTGCAGACCAATATCTACCAGTGCTTAAAGTGGGGAAAGGAGTCATACGGGGTCACCCACAAGGCAAAAAAAATCATAATTAAGAATGAACCGGGTCACTGCGGGGGGGCCTGGAAGGAAGCCGCGTTTTACCAAAGCTGCTGCGCCCCGCTGATGACAGGAGCTCCCCTTTCCGCGCCGAACGGGGGGGAAAAGAAGCACAAAGCCGCCCCCGCCCCCCGATGCCAATGCGGAGCCCGCTGGGCGCTGCACAGAGGCTGAGATGACCCCTCTGCGGGAGGGATGATCCGCTCTTCTGCTCCAGTGACCTGGAGGGGCTAATTCCCCGGCTCCATGGCAACGCCGACTCCCGCCGCGCCGGAGGCCGAGACTGGGGGGAGGGGAGAAGAGGAAGGCGAGACCCGGCGGGGGGCGCATGGGGCTCCGCTCCCCCCTCACCAGCCCCGCAGCTCACCGATGTCCACCACGGAGGCTCCGGGCAGGTCCAGCGTGTCGATGCCGCCCACGATGGGCACGGCCTCGGCGGGGCCCAGCGCGGAGCCGTAGGCGCGGTGGTGGTCGGGCTGCGGGGCGGGCTGGGACATCTCCTCCGCGCACAGCAGCAGGCCGAGCCCGCCGGGGTGGCCGGCGGGGCCGCAGCCCTGCGAGAGGCGGCAGAGCTTGCTGCGGTCGCGCCGCTTCAGGTCCCTCCAGCGCTTCTTGAGATCCTCCACGTCGCGGGGGCAGGCGGCCACCGGGTTCACCTTGTGCCGGATCAGCTCCCAGACCCGCCGCTTCTGGCCCGGGGAGGCGCGGCCGGGCCCCGCCGCGAACAGCAGCTGCTCGTGCTTCAGCACCTGCTCGATCAGCACCTCGGTCTCCGCCTCGTTGAAATTGGCCTTGCGCCGCTTGGGCGAGTCCTCGGCCATTATCCTCCTCCCCGGCGGGCGGGGCCCGCGGGCCGCCCCGATTGCAGCGCGGCCGCCGCTAGGCCACAGCCCGGGCCCTGCTCGGGAGACCAACGCCGCGCACGAGAGCGAGGGACGCGCAAGCCCCCGGCGCAGGCGCCCCGCGCCCCGCTTGTTGACATGGGGAGAGGGCGGGAGTCGGTGTCCGGGCGGCCCCGCCCCGCGCAGGGAGCCGGCGCGCGCCACTCTCTAATGGGAATCCCAGCGGCGACCCGCGCCCGCCCACCCGCCCACAGAGCGTTCTAGCCCCGCCCCTTTCCGGCGTCACAACCACACCCGACGGCGCAAATCTGCTGCCAGTGCGCCCCCCAGCAGGCTCGAGTAGGCTTGTGGCAGCGCCGTCCCCGCCCGCCTGGTACAGCATTCTAGCCCCGCCCCCTGCCGCAGCCGCTCTTGTCCGCGCGCCGCGACGTGTGTTGTGCGCCTGCGCGGCGGGCGGCCGGGGCCGGGGATGGCGGCTGTTTTGGAGCTGCTGCTGCGGGAGGAGGTGGCGCCCGGCGCCGTGGTGCGGTGGCTCGACCACGGCCCCAGCCACCGCCCAGCCGAGGTAACGCGCAGCCCGGCAGCGAGGAGCCGGGGCCTGCTGCCGCCCGCGCTCCCCGCCCCGGGCGGGCCAGAGCCCTTCTGGCGTGGGGCGGCTGGAGCCTGGCGTCGTGGGCCCCAGCCTGGCGGCCTCTGGGCCACGCGCCCTGCCCGCCGGGGCGCCGCTCGCCTGAGCACGGAGGGCTGCTCCCGGGGGCTGTAGGGCTCCCTCCGTCTGCGTTCGGGCCCCAGCGCGCCGCCCTAAGCCCCGGCCTGAGTCCAGGGGCTTAGGCGTCCCGGGAGCGGCAGGCTGTGGAGGGGCGGGAACCTCCTGTCGGGCTCAGCACTGGTCTGAGGGGAGCCCGTGCAGCCGAGGGGCCAAGGCCGGGGCTCTCCGCGGTGCAGGGAAGCCCATGAAGTTGGCACCCCGTGTGCTGGGCGCTGGAGGAAAATAATGGGGGCGGAGCAGCGGCGCTGGTAAAGAAGTGCTTGGGGCGTGTCCCTCCTCAGCGGCCCAGCCCCGCTAATGCCTACATAAATAAAGTGCCAGGTGTGTGTGATCCTTTACGTCCCCCCCACTGTTCCCTCTAAGCTGTGTGCATACACACAGATCCTAAACCCCGCGCACACAGTGAACCACTGTGTGCACATAAATTTGCACAGAAGAAATTTTTTGCGCACATGGCCTGTGAAAAACTAGAGGGAACATTACCTGCCCCCCCCCCCCCCACTTCAGCACTGCCCGTAGTTTCCATGAGCTGTGCTCGTGTTAAGAGAAGGGTAGCGAAAGTTACGGTTTACATTCATTAGGTACATATTTTTGTTTCTGGCAGTTTCCCCCCAGGGGCAAAGTTTGCAAGCCCTTGGTGTGACCCACAAAACTGCTTGGTTATTATTTTGGTATGTAGCCGCTGAGGAAGGTTTTTCCGGCTGAAAGCTGAGCAGGGTGTCCAGATAAACTCTGCTTGAGGTACAAATCCAAGTGTATTTACAGAACACACACAATTCTCTTGTATTCCTAAAATGTGGCTATCCCTGTAGTGTGTGAGCTCCATCTGCTGGTTTTGCAGCAAGCTGTTATCAAACGCTATTTTAAAGGCACATTCTATTGACATCCTCTGGTCAACCTGATAAGTGAGGTCTAGCCCGGTTATTACTTGAATAAGAGACTTCCAACGAAATCCAGGATGCTGCGGGAAGAGCATGGCAATTTAATAGATAGCATTGATCCCTCTGAGTTAGTACTGAGTAATTGCTCCAGTGGAGTGCTTGTGAATACTGTGCTGCTGTCAGTGCTGTCTCTTGCATGAGATTTAAAATGCTTCATTAAAATCCCTTGGCATTTTTAATAAATTAGAGGTGGCAAACACTATCTTTACCAAAGGCCCTCTTAGGTAATTACACTATTTCTCTTAGCTTTCTGTCTAAAACTGTTATATAGTGTTGTTGCTGAGCAGGTGCCACTTTCTAATGCATCTGTTACTGTGAATCAAGGGGTAGCTGAATTGATAGTAATTGTTAAATACATTACATTTGTGATGTGTTTGGAATCTTTTTGGGAAGAAAAGTGCTGTATAAATCAGAGTGGATTTGATTTAAATCACTAGTCAGGAAGACTTGATTTAATCATGGATTTCTACATAAAAGTGCATTCTTGTTGGTTGTTAACCTTAATATATATTCTTCACAACTCAGAGGTAGATGTAGGTTTCATTTTTAGAAGGTACACACTATACATTTTTAAAGTGATTTATTTTGAAAACTTTTCAGATTAGTTTTACAGCTATATCAGAAAATGAATGGTTATTTCATTTACCAAAGGTAATTGAAGCAGATAGTTCAACTCCCAAGGACTTCATAAATATCTCCAATTCAACAGGTTAATCATTAATATTTGGAGGATTTTCTTGCCATGCTGTATTAGGAGGAAAACATCACCAGACAGACATTTAAATTGTTTTATTTAACTAAAACGTTATGTATTCTGGATTTTTTTTCTTCAGTAGCAAACATAATATTTTAACATTTAACATTTCAATTTTTGAATTTAGTTAAACATTCAAGTTTTTAAAAATCAGGTTTGTTTTGTTAAAATTGTTTAACTAAAATAGTTAAATATTAAAAAAACAAATAAAATCGACTGTCAGCCAGGTCAACATGAGAAACTTAAAATATTGGCTTCTGCAGTTAACTCAGTCATCTTCACCTTCATTTTCCCGTTTGTTCATAATCTGGAAAAGAAAAACAAGCTCTCCTGCTTTTTCAGGTCCTAAACGATTTCTCAATTTGGAATGAATTAGTCCAAAGAAAGAAAATATTCTTTCTACTCCGGCAGAAGATGCTACTGTTTTTATAAGTGAGATTATCACTTCAACAGTCTCTGGATCCAGGTGCTGAAGTGACTTCCACCAGTTCACTGGTGTGACTTTCTTTAAAACATCATCAGCAAACATATATTTCTTGACAGGTTTCAGAGTGGTAGCCCGGTTAGTCTGTGTCAGCAAAAACAATGTGGCACCTTAGAGACTAACACATTTATTTGGGCATAAGCTTTCGTGGGCTAGAACCCACTTCCATGAGATGCATGGAGTGGAAAATACAGTAGCAGGTATAAATACACAGCACATGAAAGGATGGGAGTTGCCTTACCATGTGGCAGTTCAGTCTAATGAGACAATTCAATTAACAGTAGGATACCAAGGGATTACTTTTGTAGTGGTAATGAGAGTGGCCCATTTCAAACAGTTGACAAGAAGGTGTGAGTAACAGTAGAAAAAATTAGTATGGGGGAAATTAGGTTTAGGTTTTGTAATGACCCAACCACTCCCAGTCTTTATTCAGGCCTAATTTGATGGTGTCCAGTTTGCAAATTAATTCCAGTTCTGCAGTTTCACGTTGGAGTCTGTTTTTGAAGTTTTTTTGTTGAAGAATTGCCACTTTTAGGTCTGTTATTGAGTGACCAGGGAGATTGAAATGTTCTCCGACTGGTTTTTGGATGTTATAATTCCTGACCTCCCACTTGGTAAGGCAACTCCCATCCATTCATGTGCAGTATATTTATACCTGCTCCTGTATTTTCCACTGCATGCATCTGATGAAGTAGGTTCTAGCCCACGAAAGCTTATGCCCAGATAAATGTGTTAGTCTCTAAGGTTCCACAAGGACTCCTCAATATATTTCTTGAATGGTTCTTATTCCCAACTGGGTCTCTCTTACGGCCTGCTGCCATTATAGGTTTTCCCTTCGGGTGAGAGAATGCTGTGATAGATCTCAAATCAATGAAGGCTACACTCATAAAGACCTCACGACTTCTGGAATATGCTGCTCAAACAGTTTCACTTTGGTTTCTACTGCCTGTCCCTCCCTTCTGACATTTGTCTCCAGACTTCTTCACCTTGTCCAGATCTATTCTGCCCCAACAATCTTCTATTCATTGAACTTTTTGAAACGTTGCACTTTTAGAGAGAGGTAAGGGATTGACTCTGTGTACACAAATTTGCAGAGGGACAACAGGGTTGAGGTCTGTTATTTCTCACCTCTATTTATTTATTTATTTATTTAAAACCAGTTTTGCTGTTAACAAGCATGTTATCTCTGGAGACACAAATCCACAGTTTGAGAACTGCAAAACTAAGCATCTCTGATGGTATCTTCTAGACTGAGCACTGAGTCCCATTGGGTAAATAGAAAGATTAACCTAAATAATCCATACAGAAGCCCCTAGCACCCCATAAAATTGGGTCTCTAGTCCATGAACTATTGGAACTCATTTGCAAAACTGTTCTTAAACATTACATGGATATATTGTCTCATACTATAGAATTAGGATTTATAATTCCTATTCCATGATGAGATATCTTTGAGCTATAATGTATCTTAATTAAAACTATCTTTAGATAGGTTTTTTTCTCAAAAAGCATTTTATCAGAAAAAATCGGTTTTAAATTAAAAAAATCCAACTTTTTTTATTTAAAAAAAAATAATTGATTTTTATTCACCCTGGTATAAATGTAGTTTAATTCTGTGATTGTGACTGTAAATCAAAGGAGCCGCCATGGGAGAAAAATCTATATCCTGTGGAAAAGAGGTCAAATCGAAAGACACTGCAGTTTTGAAAAATAAAAAAAGCAAAGGGAAAGAGATAAAATTGAGATATATTGTGAAGCCATTGTCAGTGCAGCTTTGCCAGCTAGAAGAATATTGCTTAAAAGGGAGATTTGAGGTCTAGGTGAGCGGGCACTGGACTGGGAATCAGGAGACCTGGATTCTATCCCTGGCTCTCCCACTGCCTTGCTGTGTGACCTTGGACAAATCATTTCATCCCTTGTGTCTTTTTCCTCTTACTTGTCTATTTGGGACAGGAATGTCTCATTGTATGTGTAGAGTGCTTATCAGTGAGTCTTGGTTGGGGCCTCTTGGTTCTGTTGTAATACAAATAATAAATAAACATTGGTTGTGAGTAATTGTGTTTTTGGGATTGCATTTGAAAACAGGCTTTGCACTTTATAGCATTTTCTGCTTAAGGACTTCAATTTGCTTTACAAATATTAACTAACCCTCACAGCTGTCTCATTCATTAAGACACTACCCCTATGAGGTAGACAAGTAATATTCACATTTTCATAGATTTTAAGGCCAGAAGAGAGTATTCAATCATTTAGTCTGACCTCCTGTGTAACACAGACCATAGAATTTCACCCAGTTACTCTTGCATTGTGAGCTGACAGTGTAACTGTTGGTGAAGGGTTTAGTCCTAGGATACATCAGGTGTGGTATATCCAGGAGAGATAGGGAAGTGTTAATATCCTTATACAAGGCACTGGTGACACCTCATCTGGAATAGTGTGTGCAGTTCTAGTCTCCCATATTTAAGAAAGATGAATTCAAACTAGAACAGGTGCAGAGAAGGGCTACTAGGATGATCAGAGAAAAGGAAAACTTACCTTATGAGAAGAGACTCGAGGAGCTTGGCTTGTTTAGCCTAACCAAATGAAGGCTGAGAGGAGATATGATTGCTCTCTATACATACATCAGGGATAAATACCAGGGAGGGTGAGGAATTAAGTGCCAGTGTTGACCCAAGAACAAATGGGTATCAACTCGTCATCAACAAGTTTAGGCTTGAAATTAGATGAAGTACAGGCATGGACTTTGTGATTTCCCCGGGAAGTGCTTGACTTCCCCGCTCTGCCACTTCCCCCATTCCCGTCCTGCCTCTTCCTGCCCTGTTCCACCCCACACCTGCTCCTCCACCACCCCAGCGCCTCCTGTATGGCGCTGAACAGCTGATCACTGGCGAGCGAGAGGCGCTGTGGAGGAGGGGATCGAGCTGATCGGCAGGACTGCCAGTGGATGCTGAGCACCCACTGTTTTTTTCTGTGGATGCTCCAGCCCCAAAGCACGCACAGAGTTGGCGCCTATGAGATGGAGTGAAGTTCTGAAGCAGCCTTCCAGGGAGGGGCAGGGCGGGGGGGAGTAAAAAACCTAACTGGCTTCAAGATTGAGCATAAGTTTATGGTGGAGGGGATGGTATGATGAGACTGCCTACAATGGCTCATGGCCCATCTGTGACTGCTAGTGACAAATATCCTCATTGTCCAGAGATAGTACACTAGATGGGGAGGACTCTCAGTTGCTACGGAGAATTCTTTTCCAGGTGTCTGGCTAGCAGGTCTTGCTGATATGCTCAAGGTTCAACTGATCACCATATTTGGATTCGGGAAGGAATTTTCCCCTAGCTCAGATTGACAGAGACCCTGATGGGTTTTTGCCTTCCTCTGCAGCATGAGGCATGGGTCACTTGCTGGTTTGAACTGGAGTAAATGGTGGATTCTCTGTAACTTGAAGTCTTTAAATGATTACTTGAGGACATCAGTAACTAAGCCAGAGGTTATGGATCCATTACAGGAGTGGGTGGTGAGGTTCTGTGTCCTGCGGTGTGTGGGAGGTCAGACTAGATGATCACGATGGATGGTTCTGGCCTTAATGTCTGAATCTAAGGGCATTTAGCAAGTCTGCATCAGAGCTGATAAAATCCAGGTCTGTTCCCTGTCAGTTTTGTGCTCTAACTAGTAGAGACAGTGGAAAAGCAGAGAGAGACTTTACAGATTTTTCTTACTTGAGCTGGAAACTGAAATTCATTTGCATTCTCAGCCAAATCTCCCAGCATGTGCTTCTTGAAGGGCACATATATGAAGGAAAGGAAGATAGTGGTTCCCCTACCTCCTTTCTTAAGAAAAAGCTCCATAAAAATAAAGTACTTGCTGTCTTCTGAATTTCCTGCTTTCCATTTCACCAGGGTCTCACTTAGGGAAACAAAGCTTTTCCTCTTTGGATAGGGCCTAAGAGAGGCGAGCACAAGTATGACAATGTGGTTGCCAGGTCTCAGTACAAAAAAGTATTAATATCCAAGAGAGTTCTTCTGGCAGTGTGTCAAACTTTGCCTAGTTCTATTGTGAGGAAAATAGAAATGTGACGCACTGAAAGAGCAGAGTGACTTTTTTTACACTGCATACAAGGTTTTACAGTATTATAATAATTTTTAAAAGCTGGTAGAATTCTCAGATAATTTCCAGATGTTACCCTTTTAAGGATTATGTTCCCATGAAGATTTAAAAGATATTAATGTTGCATTTTTATTTAGTTTTCTTGAATATTAGTTTTGTGCATCATAAAAGTTGCAGCATACTATATTTGGAGCTCTATGATCTCACAAGTGAATACAGTAACTCCTCGCTTAATGTTGTAGTTATGTTCCTGAAAAATGCGACTTTAAGCGAAACGATGTTAAGTGAATCCAATTTCCCCATAAGAATTAATGTAAATAGGGGGGGTTAGGTTCCAGGGAAAAAATTTTCACCCGAAAAAAATCTATATATTGTATAAATATATACACACAGAGTATAAGTTTTAAACAATTTAATACTGTACACGGCGATGATGATTGTGAAGCTTGGTTGAGGTGGTGAAGTCAGAGGGTGGAAGAGGGTGGGATATTTCCCAGGGAATGCCTTACTGCTAAATGATGAACTAGATTTTGGCTGAGCCCTCAAGGGCTAACACGTTAATGTAGCCTCACACTACAAGGCAGCAGGAATGAAGGGAAGGGACACAGCAAGCATGGCAGACAGAGACAGACACACACATGTGTGGGAGAGAGAGAGAGAGAGAGATGCAAGACCTATCTGGCTTCAAGATTAAGCTAGATAAGTTTATGGAGGGGATGGTTTGATGAGATAACATGATCTTGGCAATTAATTGACCTTTGACTATCAGTGGTAAATAGGCCCAATGGCCGGTGATGGGATGTTAGAAGTTACTACAGAGAACTTTTTCCTGGGTGTCTGGCTGGTGAGTCTTGCCCACATGCTCAGGGTTCAGCTGATCGCCATATTTGGGGTCAGGAAGGAATTTTCCTCCAGGGTAGATCAGCAGAGGCCCTGGAGGTTTTTCGCCTTCCTCTACAGCATGGTGCACGGGTCACTTGCTGGAGGCTTCTCTGCATCTTGAAGTCTTTTAACCATGATTTGAGGACTTCAATATCTGAGACATAGGCGAGAGGATTATTTCAGGAGTGGGTGGGTGAGATTCTGTGGCCTGCATTGTGCAGGAGGTCAGACTCGATGATCATAATGGTCCTTTCTGACCTTAAAGTCTATGAATCTATGAATCTATGCATACTGCCCTTTTAAGTAAGCTGATCTCACATTGTCTTTTTAAGTGGATCAGGAAGTTGAGACAGCAGCTGCTGCCCCAAGCTCTCTCTGTCTCTCTCCGTCCGTGTCCCCAGCCTGCTCTATATGGAGAAGGGGTAAGCGGGGTGCAGGAGCAGTGGGGAGGGGGACACCCTGACATTACCCCCTCTCCCCCTTCCCCTCCCCGCCCAGCAAGCAGGAGGCTCCTAGGAGCAGCTCCAAGGCAGAGGGCAGGAGCAGCACATGGCAGTGGTGGGAGGAACAGCTGAACTGCCGGCAATTAATAGCCTGCTTGGCAGCTGCTGTACAGGGAACTTAGGGAAGTGGGGAGCTGATGTGGGGCTGCTGGTCCACCCTGGTTCCAAGCCCGCACCAGGTAGCTCTAACGGGCTGCTCTTCTTGCAAGCAGGGGAGAAAGCAGGCGGCTGCCAAACAACGTTAGAAGGGAGCATTGCACAACTTTAAACGAGCATGTTCCCTAATCAGCAACGTAAGAACGAAACAGCGTTAACCGGGATGACTTTAAGTGAGGAGTTACTGTAATATGACTTCATTAAAATGTAGTAAGAGCTTTTATCTTCTGTTGTGTCCTGCACGTGAGAATCTCAAACATTATACAAATAATCATTTATTTTTGGAGCACCCCCTGAGGAAGTAGATGGTATTAGTAGGAAACTGGAGCACAGAAAAGTTACAGGTTTAATAAATTGCCCACTAATGTTGTTTGCCTCAATTTTGGCACCCTACTTGAAACATTTTAAAGGGGCCTGATCTTGAGGTGCTGATCACCCACAGCTTTCAATGACTCTAGGTGCAGTGGTGGGTGCTACGCATTTCTATAAGACAGGCCCCAATTGTTTCCAGCTGGGCAGCCAAAATTAGTGGTTGCTTTTGAAAATTTGGGCCTGAGGAGTAATTGTCAGACATGGGAATTCTGTAGAACCAAGAACTCTTGAATCTGTTCCTTGCTGTAACTACTACAGACACTCCCTCAACTTAAGTGTTAGAATCCATGATGATGGTGAATTCGTGCCCAGTATTTGAGAGAGAGAAACAGATTGGAGTAAGTCCACTGACATCTTTATTAATGTTCTGTTCTCTTTCCTTGCAGGAGAACCATGTCCATGACAAGCTGGTACCTCATAGTTTGCTTCAGAAAGACTTCGTGCCTTTCCTGTTGAATTTTTTAAGGGAACAGACTAGTCAGATCTTGACCAATGGGCCCTCTACCCCTGCTAAAACCCCAAATTCTAAGGCCCTCAGGAGCTCGGCTAGCCATGGGAGCCAAAAGACAGGGTCAGAAAGGAGGGCAGGCAACTCAGCAGGGTCATGCAGCAGCCGAATGCAGCTCTTTTCCCAGAGGACCCCTGCTAGCTCCTGCACCACAGGGGCTAGTTTTCCCTCTTCTGCATCAAGTGGCCCTTCTGCCTTTACTGGGTCAAGCTTGTCTGGGCCTGGCAGTGATTTCCCCAGCACCAGCCCAAGCTTTGGTTGCAGCCCTGTGTTCAACCACAGCGAGAAACGTTCATCTCAGAAGGCCAATTTGGGCAGCTTTCTTATGCCTGCATCAGATGTCCAGCCAGTGAGGCGAGGCAGAAGAAGAGGCAACAGTTCTGCCATTGCCGCTGGCCGGCAAGTGGCTCGGGACCTAGGGCGAAGCCTCACTGAAGAGGAGGATGGGAAGGGTGACAGTACATCGTTGAGTGGCGGGAGGAGGAAACGGAGTGAGGTGGGTCCTACCTCAGCCAATTCCCCACCTGATCAGCTGAACCTCAACAACTTGGAGGAGTTTCCACCCATGAGTGCTGCTTCTGGCTTGACAAAGTAAGAGCAAGTCTTTCTTGTTGCACTCTTATTTTTCTGATCGTGCTGACAGCATTGAGTACTGCAGGTTATTTCTTAGGAGCAGCTGACACTGTTATCTCACAGGTAATGATGTATAGGTGGCCTTATACTGTCTCAGTTATGAATGTTTTGTAATAGATTGCTGGTTAGGGGGCTGTTGTGCTGTGCAGCCTGTGTTTCTCAACTCACCATGCTTCCCCCTCCCCAGTATCCTTCTGAGGCTCCTCTAGGGGCTCATCTTCATTAGGAAATCTTACTATTAAACACAATTGTGAAGAGTTGAGACAGTGGTGATGTGATGCTGAGCACACCTTTGTCCTTGTTTGCCGTGACCAGTGAGTCACAGTCAGTCAGCGTTATCTTGACTCTTTACAGTTGTATTTAAACATGATACGATTTCATACTGAGAATAAGCCCTAGGTGGCTCCTCTACTTCGCTGTGGCTGTCTGGAACAGTTGCCGGGATGGCAAACAGGCATTCTGCAATCTCTGGTGGCAACAGCATTGGCCAGTGAGGCATCGTGTGTCCTCTGGCTCTGTGGTGGCTGTTATAGGGAAGTGGGTCCCCTGTGGTAATGGGATGGGTGGATGGTTGGCTTGTGCGTTCTGTTTGTTTCTTGAAGTGCATGAGTTTCCCCTGGTTGCTAATGATCTCTTCTAGCTGGGCTGGCTAGGGGCGCAGCTCTTCCTGGTGGTGCAAGCTGTTGGTCTCTTTTTTTTGTTTTTGTTTTTTAAATGAAAGCTAAGGTTCACTGCTAGGTCTCAATAAAGGAGAATCAGGCCCCTTTAAGGTCTCTCATGTTTGCCACCTAAAATCACTTTTGAAAATTTAGGTCCTGGCTATCTGTAGGAATCTGAAGGATGTGTGATTCTGAAAGGCCTCTTCAGATCAAGGCAGGGGCTTCTCCGGCTAGACTTAGCTGAATGTAATGTAGGTCTGGCCCACTAATCTTACCCACCTTAACTCTCCTTCCCTTTAGTAGACCTCAAAGTTCATAGGTTCAGAATTCCTAATAGATGCTACAGTAGCTGATGCACAGCTCTCCATACCACAGTATAGGCTACCAGAGCTCTCTTCCTGTGAGTCAGTGGTCTTTCTCCATGAGGGGTGGGGTAGAGAGTACCTGCTCTCTTTCCAAGAGGTATAGTTACAGTTGAATCTGTACTTAGCAATTCCTGTTAGGCCTGGTCTACACCGAGGTAATATCTCTCCTCCTCCCCCCCCTCCCCCCCCCAAATTAACCACCTTGCAGGGAGAGTCAGGCTTCTGCTGCCTGGTCTGTGCAGTGGCACCAACCAGTTCTAAAGTCAGTTAATTGAAGTGATTTTAGAGCTGATTAGAACTCTTGGTTCTCCTGAGAAATAGGGTCCCACATGGAGGTTGGGGATTTAAAGATGGGAAATCCTTATGATGCTTTGCGAGATGGCTTTGACCTGCAGGATATGATGCATTTCCATCACAAGCAGTAAGTTTCAAGCTGTGAAGAGTGTGACTGATGTGAAAAGTGTGAGGAGACAGGTCAAATATAAGTCTGGAAGTAACAATATAAGTAGTCTTGTGAGGTCCCTAGCAGCTAACATGTAGCAGGCAGCAGATTCATTGGGAAAAGAGATGTCAGTTGTAGAACACTGATTTTATCATTCCTACATTTCATTTAAAATAACACATTACTGTTCTATGGAGCCTTTTCCCCAGGAATCTCACAGCACTTTACAAATCTTATGCCTCACGTCACCCTTGTGAGATGGGTAAGCAATATTATATGGATAGGTAAACCGAGGTGCAGAGAGATTAGGATTTGTCCAGGTTACAAAGCAGGTTGGTGGCAGAGGCAAGAATAGAAATCTGGGAGTCCTGACTTCCAGTGACCCTCTTTGGCCACTACGTCATGCGTTCATGAACACTTTGGGACTATATGATGAACTGATGAGCAGCCAGAACTTGGTATATCCTAGGTTAGCAGTCTGACAATGTAGGATAAGTGGGATAGATAAGTTGAGTAGTATCCATTTTTCATCTGTTTCCCCCCATAATGATCATAGTTACTTTTAAGTCAGAGCAGTGGAGTAGTAGGAAATACGTTGTACTTCATCAGGATCATTGGCATCTATATTTGTAGGATGTACCCACTCTTTGTCTACTGACCGGGGGAAAATAAGCCACCCTGCAAGATGCTGTTACAGTTGCACTGTATCTTGATTCTCTCCTTCCTTATCAATTTTACATTGGCATCAAAATCCTCTGAAAGAGTTTGATGGATTTGACTGCTATTTTCTCTCTTGATGATCCATTTATGCGTCATTTAAGTGGAAGCCTCTCTTAAATTGTTTCAGCAAAAGCAAGCCATCAAGACGAATCAACCCAACTCCAGTGAGTGCTGAGCGCTCCCACTCAAAACCTAAGATGTGTTTCACTTCCACGCCAGTCAGCCAATCTCCAGCTGCTCGGTTTCCATCTGGGACCAGTCTTGAGACTTTTGCTGCCATCCAGGAAGGGAACATTACCTCCATAACAGGGAGCAGCCTTCAAGAAGAGAGGGAGATGCTGAAGAAAGAACGGTACAGTATGAACAGGGATGGGGACACATCTGCAGGGGTTCATACTGCTCCCTTTATTAGGACATTGCTAATAAGAAGTTGTAAATTAACAGAAAATATCCAGACCAGATACTAGTTGTTTAATAAAAAATTGACCTAAAAGCAGATGAGATGAAAATGAACGTGGTATCAGACTAACACGTTTTCAAATTCAGCCTTCACTGTTCACTTAAAGGTGTGCTTCTACTCCACAAAGTGACTCGGGCATCATATTGGTCCTGAATGTATTGTATTTCAGTTACTCCTTATTGCATTAATGCAAAGTTCTGTGGATCAGACTGCACCCTCAAGCGTACCTATGTAACACCATTGTCTTCAGATGATGCTCTGTTTTACCTATGCAAATCTACTGAAAGCTAGTAGGGTGCACACAAGTGTAATGCGATAGCTATCACCCCATTTTAGGAAATGGAAAGCTATAGGACAGAGAGGTTGAGTTACTTGCCTAAGGTCACACTCTGAGCCATGGAAGATTTAGAATTCAAACCCAGTTCTCCTGAATTCCAGTTCTGTGTCTTAACCACAAGACAATATTTTGTCATTAGGCAGAGAATGGATGTATTAGGTAATTTAACCCATCTCCTGTATGGAAACTGCATTAGATTCTGTAAATGTTGTGATCAATTCTTATAGGAATCCCAGCAAACCATACAGTGAAGAACAAATCTTCCTGTGTTGAATGTGATGTGTCATCTTCAGTTCCTCTGTAAGTCATTGACTTTGAATTTCAGATGCAAGTTGCTGCACCAAACATCTTCTCCCGTAGGCCTGTCTCTGGATCCCAGTACACCTACCAAGCCTAATTACAGTTGGAGTGGAAGCCTCGCTACTGATAGTCAGCTAGTGACCTGTGCAGATCTCAGTAAAGTTTCCTGCAAGAAACGGCTGGAACAGCTGGCTCAGCTCTATTCATCTTGTATAGCAGGTAAAGAACTGGGAGTAGTGAGATGACCATGGCGTGGAATATCTTCTTTAAATACTTACTATTTCCAGAGTGCACCGATGACTTAATACAAGTGAGTGCTGCCTGGAAAAATAAACAGAGACCTCTCTCCTACTCAAAATAATATATCCACCCCTCACTGAACAGAAGCCTAGAAAATGAGATGGACCCTACACAATTCCCTGAACCCCTCAACAGACTCAAATTGTATTGGCCCAACTGGAAAAGTGAATACCAGAGGCCAGGACTCTTCCCTGACAATGCTCATTAGATTGAAGTGGTTTATAAGCTGTTTTAAACTGTTACCCAGGGTTTAACTTTTGGGGGAATGGAGGTAAAACACTTTCTATAATGCACCTACCCAAATGTGCATGGCTGCGTATCAGCATTGTTGATTCCTGTATGGATGAGCTGAGACTGTAAGCTTGAGATTTGATTATTTTTATTATCTTGATTTATTAACATAGACTAATGCTGAGTATCTAGCCATTTTATCTCTTTTCCTCTTCCAGAAAACCTGGTTCCAAATATTTTCCTGGAGCTCTTCTTTATCCTGCAGCTGCTAACATCCAAGGGAACAACTTCTTCGGAAGATGGTGAGAATGACATGGAATTCAATCAAGGATGTAAAGGTCAGCAAAGCTCTTGAATGGAGGCTAGGTGGTTCCTAGTCCGGGTAATGGGGTACAGAGCATATCATCTGTGATTCAAGGGGTTCAAATCCAGATTCAGGGAATTAGTGACCAAAAGTCATTACACTGAAGACTTCTGAGGCTTGCATTAAGTGAATTAGCATGTCTCAGTGAGTGGTGTGGAATATGGCATTCAGGTAGTGAACAAATAAAGAACCCTAAAAGCTTAGTTACTACAAAAAGACCGGTGTCTACCCTTGATCTTGTATAACCCTCCTTTTGATATCAGTGGATGTTCTACTATGGAGTGAAGGGGGTATTTAGCCCTAAGCTTATAGACCAGGCCACCAAATTAGTTTGATATTTGGAATGAATGGGTGTTTCATAATCTGGTAGGCTATTGAAAACCAGGTTATGGTAGCTCACTGCTATTGTCTAAGAACTCCATATTTACCCGCTAAAACGAATTTTCAGAGAGAAGAGTGATTCACCAGATTTCCTCCTCCCATCATTTCCTTTAAACCCAGAAATACTGTTAAACCCATTGTAAGTTTAAGGTCTAATTGTGCCTAGGGACACTTGTGCAGTTCCCATCAGTGGAAATTGTACACAGGTTTTAGGCAAATTTGGACCTTACACTAAGCTAGTCTGCAGCTTGATTTTTGGGTAAGATATACAAAGAGTGACTTCCAGCTGAGAATACTCCTGGTGTCTGTTAGGAAAAGGCTCCATTTTGGGCTGCTGTTATTGTTCTGTCACCTAGAGATCCGAAGGATCCCCGTTGGTTTTGACTTCAGTAGCACAGCGCACCCCAGCCACTGGCTGGAGGAGTCTAATAATTGGTTGTATTTGCTTGACGTTTTGGCCCACAGTCGGCAGTCTGTGGACATAGTGCTGCCAATGTGTTCATCCTGTTCCAAATCAGTTTGGATTGATTGTTTCATCAAGGAGAGGATGGGTAGAATCCCATTGATGCTGTATCAGGAGTCCACATCTGTCTTGTAAGGGCTCACTCCTGCAAGCCCTGTACATGTCTAACTCTCATTGACCTCAGTGGAAATTCCATTAGTTGTAGGATTGACCCTTAAGAGAGAAGCAGCCTCTTGTCCAAGGCTGAGATTTAAGGAGTTAACATGAACTCTGATCTAGGTGCTTGCCCACTGCTAACTAGGAAAGGTGGATAATTTTGTCCAACAAGAACACCGGTAGTTATACCGATTAAAATAAGAACGGCCAAACTGGGTCAGACCATCTAGCTCAATATCCTGTCTTCCAACAGTGGCCAATGCCAGGTGCTTCAGAGGGAATGAACAGAACAGATGATTATCCATCCTGTCGCCCATTCCCAGCTTCCGGCAAACAGAGGCTCAGAACACCATCCCTACCCATCCTGGCTAATAGCCATTGATGGACTTATCCTCCTTGAACTTATCTAGTTCTTTTTTGAACCCTGCTATAGTCTTGGCCTTCACAACATCTTCTGGCAAAGAGTTGACTGTGTTGTATCAAGAAATACTTCCTTTTGTTTGTTTTAAACCTGCTGCCTATTCATTTCATTTGGTGACCCCTAATTCTTGTGTTATGAGAAGGAGTAAATGCTTTCTCCTTATTTACTTTCTCCACACCAGTCATGATTTTATAGACCTCTATCATATCCCCACTTAGTTGTCTCTTTTCGAAGCTGAAAAGTCGCAGTTTTATTAATCTCTCCTCATATGGAAGCTGTTTCATACCCCTAATCATTTTTGTTGCCTTTTTCTGTACCTTTTCTAATTCTAATTCCAATTACAGTATCTTTTTTGAGATGGGGTGACCAGATCTGCACAAAATAGTGGCAATCAAATATCAGGCTTCAGGGCAAGCTCCAGATAATTGCCACAGAGATCAGGAAGAATCCTCCCCTCTCATGCAACTTTGCACAATTGGCCAACTATGTTAGAATGAGGTCTTTTTAAGGGGGTGTTTTGCCTTCATGCGACGTGAGGTAATGGGCACTGATGGAAGGAGGATGCTGGTCTTGATGGACCAATGATGTGACTGGGTTTGGTAATTCCTACATCCCTTTCAGTTAATTGCATTAGATTTTTTCTATTTAGCTTCTAAATTTTCCACCAATTGTTGTTAAGTGCTGTTTGTTTTCAGATGCAGTGGAACTGCAGCATTTTCGAAATGTACACAACTGTGTTTACTTTGCTGTGCAGGTTTTGGATTGTCAGTTTGAGTAAGTTGAACCTTTCTCTTTCTTTGGGTGTAGGTGGGTTGTGTGAGAGGGTGAGAGCACGCGCATCTGGATTTCATTGAGGTCATTTTAGGGGCATGGTATTGAGTAATTTGCACAATGTCAGGCACTGAGTTAATGACTTGGTTGAATTAGAAAATTAGGACCTTTCTTTGTGGTGGCCTTTACACATTTATGCTTCAGTATAAATGTCCACACAGGGAAATGGTGGGTTATGAGGTAATGCATCCAAAATGCAGTTGGAATTTGGTGGGACTGATGTTTTGCTTCAGATGCCACTGGAACAGGAAAAACTCAGTGGACTTTTTCCTTCATGTCACCTCCATGCAACTATGGCATTTGCAGTGTGTCCTGTTGATGCCAGTAGGATCCAGATCCCAGGTGGCTAGTGGTTAAACTTGTGTGTTTTTTGTAAAATAAGTGTACACTTTATTTAGATTTGCTCTCTCAATGTTGTGTTCCATGTGTGTTCTCTTTGCAGAATTATTTCTCGTTTAGAGAAAGGGACATTGAAACTTTTGGCTGAGAATGAGCGGATTGCATCCTTTTCCCCTGGCTTGCATGAGAGGCTTATGAAAGCCTATGAGAGCAGCACAGCCAAGGTAAAAAATGAATAGTCCTTAGAAAGTTGAATGTATGAAATTCCAAGGGGTTCCCAGTATTATGCTTGCCTATCTCTCTCTTGCCACAGTCAGTTTGATGATTCTGATATCAAATCCTATTCATCCTGCTCTGGGGCTTCGTTTTTCAATTTCTTTGGAGACTATGTTAAAACCACCCTTTCTTGTTCAGATTGAGCCTGTGCATTGCTAGGGCCATGAGCTGTAGCTGGGAATTCCTTTAACTAACTTGTATCGTAATTAGGGTGAAATCCTGACTCCATTGAAGTCTGTTGCCAAACTCCCAGTGAATTCAGTGGGGCCAGAATTTCACTCTTTTCCCTGTGGTGAGTCTGGCAGTAGAAAGGATGGCCTAGTGGATATGGCGCTGGACTGTAACTCCGGAGGCTTGGGTTCATTTCACAGCTCAGCTACAAACTTCCTGTGTTGTTTTGGACAAAACACTTAATCTACTCGGTGCCTCTGTCCCCAATCTGTTTAAAAAATAAATAAATAGAATATGGGGTTGTACTTTCCTTCCTGAAAGCAGTGTTGTGGGGATAAAATCAACTTTTGATTGTAAAGTGCTCATGTGATGAGGGCCATATAGATAGAAGTAGCAGCTGTGATGAAGCTGTTTTACTGATTGAAGGGATTCTCTCTTTCAGAAGAGAGGAGGAGAGATGATGACATGGGAATTGCCAGCTGTCACTCTCACCTTCTCAGAATCCCTGTGTTGAGCTGATGTGCATTAAATGGTTGCACGGGGCTCTTTCTCCAGGACGTGTGCCTGCTAGTTCTGTTCTGGTCTCAGGAGAGTTCCTCAAAAGTGATAGGAACTGCCCCCTTACCATCCTACTGAGTGACTGTCTCTCTGCCTTTTCTGCACTAGTGCTGACCAGCAGTTACTCATTAGTGGTTCGGAAATGGTTAGTGTCTGAACAGCGTGACTGTGGTAATACCTAAGTTCACGTTCATTTTTTTTATATACCCTTCCAACTATTAGGTGGTGTGTCAAATCAGAGAATTGCATTATACTAATGGACTTTGTTATATGTCCAATAGGTGTCCCTCCTGCTGCCTTCATCTGTCCAGTCCGTTTCTTTCCAGCCAGAAACAGACAATCGTTCTAACTTCCCAAGTGACAGGGCTTTTCATATATTTAAGAAGCAAAGGTAAATGTCCTCCAGTTTTTGTGTGTGGGGGGGGTATGTTCTATCCATGGACATGAACAATTGGATGCCATAACATCCAGCTATACTGCATATATACAGCATAGTGGGGATAGACCAAGGGATGTTCTGCTCTAAAAACACAGGCCTTTAGTATTTACAGGGATAAGGACTTAATCTCTTTAAACAATGGAAGCCTAAATTCTGCAGAAGTTGTTGACGTGCCAGTACAGCACAATGCAGTGCTGGTTCAGCTCAGCCTTTGGAGCTACTGCTTTCTGTCTCTTCTATTCTGTGGTGAGAAGAGGGGAACGGGGGGGGGCGCCTCCTGTCGACTTGTTCTCTTTTTCATGTAGAAGTAATTTCATATGGTTCCTATTCTCTTTGCTTCAATGAGGGATCCACCACACAGGTTCATCTGCTTATCTGACCCCTACTCTGTCTAATAATGGGATGGGTGTTTTGGTCATTATGCCTGAGCTCAGGCAGAGCACCTGTCAGTGGTGGGCTGCAGATTGAAACTAATAATCTCAGTGGTGATGGTCACTGCTGCAAAAGGTATGATACATGGGGCTTTGGAGATGTGACTTTTATTCAGTTTGGAGTATATTCCATGAGGGGATATCTTGTGAACTGTTGGCTGGGAATCAGTTGCTATTGGTTCAGATGCTGAAGGCCCAGGACTCAACATGTTTGCATCTTTTGTTCAATAGGGACATCTTTTATGAATTGCTGCGTGAGTGGGAGGATAACCATGAAAAACCAGGCTGGGACTTTGAAAGAGTTCTGGGCAACAGGATCAGGTAGGAGACTGCTGCTGCACTTCTGGTTTGCTAATGGGAAATCCAGTAAAAACGTATTTTTGTCCCTGAAGCCAGTAGATGCACAGAGGGCACAGAGCTAATTATAAAGAAGATGTTGCTTTACAGTCTCATGTTTTGGAGCAGAATAGACTCATAGACTAAGTTCAGAAGGGACCATTGTGATCATCTAGTCCAGTAGTTCTCAAACTTTTGTACTGGTGACTCCTTTTGCATAGCAAGCCTCTGAGTGTGACCTCCTCCCCCCCTCCCCCCCCCCCCCAAAAAAAATTAAAAACACTTTTAAATATATTTAACACCATTATAAATGCTGGATGCAAAGCAGGGTTTGGGGTGGAGGCTGACAGCTCGCGACCCCACATGTAATAACCTCGCGACCCCCTGAGGGGTCCCGATCCCCAGTTTGAGAACCCCTGATCTAGTCTTACTGACCTCCTGCACATGGCAGGCGACAGAACTTCACCCACCCACTTCTGAAATAGACCCCCAAACCTCTGGCTGAGTTACTGAAGTCCTCAAATCATGGCTTAAAGACTTCAAGTTACAGAGAATTCACCATTTACACTAGTTTACACCTGTTATAAAGGAAAGGGGGAGAGGGTCTGATGCAGTGCTATAAAATCCTCTTAACAGTAAAGGGTTAAAAAACACAGGTAGCCAGGCTGACACCTGACTGGGCTGGCATCTGACCAATAAGGGATCAAGATACTTTCAAATCTTGGGAGGGGGGGAAAGGCTGTGTTTCTGGGTGATTCTCTCGGTGGGAAAGAGATCAGCAGTAACCATCCATCTTCTATGGAGTTAGTGAGTATTTAGATAATGCTTAGGTTTTTCTGTTTGTTTTTAGCTGGGGAAATTGGCTGTGCTGGAGGGAATGTGTATTCCTGGTTTTGTTGCATTTTTTTGTAACGCAAAGGTTTTTCTCGGGGGGGGGGGGGGATCCCTCTGAGTTAGGAATTGAGTACCCTGTAAAAGATATACCATCCTAATTTTACAGAGATGATTTTTACCTGTCTTGTTTTAATAAAATCCTTCTTTTTAAGACTCTGACTGTTTTCCATTGTTCTAAGACCCTGGGGGTGGTTTTTTTTTTTTTTTTTGATCACTGGGTAACCAATTGGTTAGGAGATTATTCTCAAGCTCTACAGGAAAGTGGGGGTACGGCTTGAGGAGGTATTTTAAGGGGAAAGGGAACTTCAAGTGGTTCCTTTCCCTGGTTCTTGTTTTAATCACTCGATGGTGGCAGTGTACCTAATCCCATGTACAAGGAAACATTTGTACATTGAGGAGTTTTTAACCTATGCTGGTAAAAATAAGATTAGGGGGTTTTCATGCAGGTCCCCACATCTGTACCCTAGAGTTCAGAGTAGGGAGGGAACCTTGACAGCACCTTCAAGTGACCCCTGGCCCATGCTGCAGAGGAAGGCAACTCCCTTCTCCCCCCCTCCCCTCCCAGCCCCAGGGTCTCTGCCAATCTGACCTGGGGGAAAATTCCTTCCCAACCCCAAATATGGTCATCAGTTAGACCGAGCATGTATGCAAGACCCACCAACCAGACACCTGGGAAAGAATTATCTGTAATAACTCAGAGCCCTCTCCATCTAGTGTCCCATCTCCAGCCATTGGGGATTAAATCTTTGCCTAATTTCGAGCCTAAACTTGTTGATGGCCAGTTTATGTTCTCGTGTCCACATTGGCACTTAATTAAATAACTCCTCTCCCTCCCTGGTATTTATCCCTCATATCTCCCTTCAGCCGCCTTTTTGTTAGGCTAAACAAGCCAAGCTCTTTGAGTCTCCTCTCAAAACATAGAATAATAGGATCATAGAATATCAGGGTTGGAAGGGACCTTAGGAGGTCATCTAGTCCAACCCCCTGCTCAAAGCAGGTCCAATCCCCAATTTTTGCCCCAGATCCCTAAATGGCCCCTTCAAGGATTGAACTCACAACTTTGGGTTTAGCAGGCCAATGCTCAAACCACTGAGCTATCCCTCCCCCCCCATAGGTTTTCCTTTCCTCTGATCATCCTAGTAGCCCTTCTCTGCACCTCTTCCAGTTTGAATTCCTCTTTCTTAAACATGGGAGAACAGAACTGCACACAGTACTCCAATGAGGTCTCACAAGAGCCTTGTATAATGGTACTGACACTTCCCTGCCTCTACTGGAAATACCTCTCCTGATTCATCCTAGGATTGCATTAGCCTTTTTCACAGCCACATCACATTGTCATAGTCATCCAGTGAGCAACTAACACACCCAGGTCTTTCTCCTCTGTCGCTTCTAACTGATAAGTCCCCATCTTATAGCAAAAATTCTTGTTGTTAGTCCCTAAATCAGAGGTGAAAGTAAGCCGGTCTGCCCAGGTATGGTGTACCAAAAAGAGCTGGTGCGTCGTACTGGGGCGGAGCAGCTTCCCCAGGCGGCAATTTAGAAGGGCCTGGGGACCCCAGCAGCAGCTGGAGCCCTGGGCCCTTTAAATTGCCGCCAGTGGCTATTTAAAGGGCCCACACTCGGAAGGACCCACGCTCTCTCCTGCGGGGGCAGAAGCTTGGTGCTGCCAGCTCCCGGGGCTCTGTCCTGCTGCAGCAGGGCAGACTCCCCCCGCGTGCTGCGTTCCCACCCCTCCCCCCTCACTCCGTCTCCCTGCCGTGGATCAGCTGTTTGCTGGCATGAGGGAGGGAGAGGAAGTGGAGAAGAGGCGGGGGCAGGGCTTTGGGGAAGGGGGTGGAATCCGGGCATATCCCCTCTAGACCCCTGCTGTGAGCCGCCCCCAGCCCTCTGCCCTGACTCCTGCATCCCCCCACAACCCCAGCCCTGGCTCCTGCACCCCCCTCACACACACCCAGCTCCCAGTCCTGATTCCTGCACACCCCCACATACCCACCTGCACCCCTGCACCAAATGGGAGCTGCCCCAGGTAAGCGCTCCACACCCCAACCTCCTGCCCCAGCCCTGAGCCCGCTCCCTCATTCTAGCTCCTGGCCAGACCCTGCACCCCAACCCCCAGCCTGCTCCTGCAACCTAACTTCCTCACAGACCCTGCACCCCCAACCCTGTGCTCAGTGCACCCCTCCCCTCAGCTCGGTGCAGAGAGAGACGAAGAGAATGGGCTAGAACCAGGGAGAAGCTAGGTACCCACTCTGTGTGGGCAGAGGTGCGGGGGGATCCTGTTTACCCCCTCCCCAGCCCTGCTGCACTTGCAGTTTACCCCCAGTCCCTCCCTTGCTCCAAGGACCAACCCTAGCTCCCACCCCACTGTGCTTTTGTCCCCAGCCCCTGCCTTGCTCCAATCAGCAGGGACTAATCCTCCCCCCATGCCCCACTGTGATCATCTTGCCCCGGCCCCTGACTCGCTTCAGCTGGTTGCCCCGCTGTGCTCTTGCCCCTGGCCTCTTCGTTCCCAGGGGGGCCCACAAATATGGTGCCCATATGAAAGAGGAAGCTCCGGTGGCAAGTTAAAGGGCTGGGGCGGTAGCGGTGACCCCGGACCCTTTAAATCGCTGCCGCTACCCCAGGGCTCTGGCAGCAGAGCTCCGGGGACGATTTAAAGGGCCCCGGAGGGTAGCGGCAGCCGAAGCCCCGGGCCCTTTTGAATCACCGCCCGAGCCCTGCTGCTGGAGCCCCAGGGCTCTGTCGGCAATTTAAAGGGCCCGGGGCTCCATAAGAACATAACATAAGAATGGCTGTACTGGGTCAGACCAAAGGTTCATCCAGCCCAGTATCCTGTCTGCCGACAGTGGCCAATGCCAGGTGCCCCAGAGGGAGTGAACCTAACAGGTAATGATCAAGTGATCTCTCTCCTGCTATCCATCAACACCCTCAGACAAACAGAGGCTAAGGACACCATTCCTTACCCTAACTCTGCAGCTGGGAGCTCAGAGGGTGATTTAAAGGGCCCGGAGCTCCCAGCTGCTGCTACCACAGCCCTAGCCCCAGGCCCTTTAAATCCTGATTTAAAGGGCCTGGGGATTTAAAGGTCCCACCTCTTCTGGTAGAGGCCACGCCTCTTCTGGTTGAGGCCCCGCCCCCTCATCAGGACTCCGGAGTACCAGTAAATCCTTTAAGTTACTTCCACCCCTGCCCTAAATGCATGACTTTGCACTATTAAATTTAATTCCATTTCTATTACTCCATTTTACAAGATCATCCAGATCTTCTGGTATGATATTCTGATCCTCCTCCATATTGGCAGTACCTCCCAACTTTGTGTCATCTGCAAATTTTATTAGCGCACACTCATTTTTTGTGCCAACATTAGTAATAGAACTCTTAAATAAGATTGGTCCCAAGACTGATCCCTGAGGAACTCCACTAGTAACATCCCTCCAGCCTCACAGTTCACCTTTCAATATGACACTTTGTAGTCTCCCCTTTAACCAGTTCCTTATCCACCTTTCAGTTCTCATATTAAGCCCCATCATCTCCAATAATTTTCCATCTGGAACTGTATCAGATGCCTTACTGAAATCCAAGTAGATTAGATCTACTGCATTTCCTTTGTCTGTCTGAAAAATCCGTTATCTTCTCAAAAAAGGAGATCAGGTTGGACTGGCATGATCCACCTTTTGTAAAACCATGTTGTATTTTATCCCGATTACTGTTCACCTCTATGTCCTTAACTACTTTCTCTTTCAAAATTTGTTCCAAGTCCTTGCATACAGTTGAGGGCAAACTAAGAGGCCTGTAGTTTCCTGGATCACGTTTTTCTCTTTCTTAAAAATAGGAACTGTATTAGCAATTCTCGTACAACACTCGAGTTTACAGATTCATTAAACATCCTTGCTATTGGGTTTGCAACTTCATGTGCCTCTTCTTTTAATATTCTTGCATAGAGATTATCTGGGGCTCTCGATTTTAGTCCCATTAAGTTGTTTGTGTTTGACTTCCACCTCAGATGTGGTAATTTCTACCTCCATATCCTTGTTCCATTAGTCAGCCTGCCGCTACCCCTAAACTTTTCATTAACCTCATTACAAACTGAGGCAAATATTTGTTTAGGTGTTGGGCCATGCCTCTTTAATCTCCATCCCATCCTCAGTGTTTAGCGGTCCCACTTCTTTCCTTGTTTTCTTATTTATATGGCATTGGAAGGCATTGGTTTTTAAAGAAATCACCTTGTGCTTCTGCTATAGCTGTATGTAGACTCTGTTTTGACTGGCTCTTTGTGGTTTTAGCAGTTTGTTTTGTTTCCCAGGGCTATGATGAATCACCTCACAGCAGCCTATAATCACAGCCACTTTGCCAGGCTCTTTCAGAAACAGCTTATCCAGGTAAACAACTTATTGTATTTTCCATAAACAGAGCAATTTTGCTAAACTATAGCAAAATGTAACCTAGTTTTTATATATTTGTACACATACTTTTTGCTGTAATTGAACCTTTCCTGAGCGAATGGAATTATTTGAGGGGGCGGGGAGAATGGATATCTCTCAGGGATAATTTTATCAGTTCAAATCCAGCACAGATTGGTAGAAAGCTACCATTATCTAATGACTTCTGAATGGGCAATGTAAAATAAGTTTGTTCCCAGGACAGTTCCCAATGGACATGTGTCCATACCACAATGGACAGACATACCAGGGAATTAATTGATGATGGAGATTGGATTACTTAATCTTTTCTACCTTAGAGATGATTCCTGTCAGGTTTGTGGCACACTAATAGGGCTGCGTATGAAGCTGTGACTACAGAGGGCTTTGGTCTCGACAGCTGTTCACCTGGCACATTTTACCAGCAATAAAAATTCACTATTTGGAAATTAAAAAAAAATGTTTAGACATTGATATGTATCTGATTCAGACTTGCCCGGTTATGTTTGTTGTGTTTCTCAGTGGAATTAATTGTTGTTGCTGGATCCTGGTCTGGATATGATGGCCCCTGATTTTGGTTTATTTATGCCTGGAAGAAGACCTGATGGTGTTTGAAGCATTATTGTTATTCTGTCTAATTTTTTTTGGCCTACTATTGTTCCAAGTAATGTGTGAGCTCACTGTAAGTGAGAGAAAGTAGAGAGAGAGAATTTTCTGCTTGTTTGCTTTGTGTATAGTCATTTCCGTTGCTGATCCTGTATAGTTGGTCAGTTTCCCTTGTTTGTGGGGGTTGGGGTGGGGGTCTCCTTTCACACAGCACTGTAGAGAGAGATATTAAAACAAAAAAAATTAAACCCACGAAAAATTGTCAGAGAGGCTTGGGCAAGTGTAGTATCTGAAACTACTTGCAATGCATATTTTGAAATCAACGTCCCTTTAGGTTGGGATTTTCAAAGGAGACTAAGGGAATTAGGTGCCCAGTTTGCAAATTGGGTACATAACTCCCTTATTCACCTTTGAAAATCCCACCTTTTAAGTGTATTTCTAATCTGAAAAGAGACGGTAAAAATGGCATCCTCTTATTCTGCACATGTGCTCCGTGTGTGTCTCCACAGTTGTCATCTGCTGACTTTAGTGATCAAAATAAGATTTTACTGCTCTTTACTTCTGTTAGCCTTGCAGAACCATCATAGCTAAGAGACTGGGATCATCAAAAAAGGTGTTAACTAAGTTCTAATTGCAAGACCAGATTTCTCTCTCAGTTACATCTTTGCATTCCTATTGAAGACCGTAGGATTTCATAGGGTGTAACTGACCAGAACTTGGCCTCCTGGACCTGTGCGATTTGTGATACCTGAGCAGGAAGGAATCTAACTTGACTCTCAGAGCCCAGGGTGAGTTTACAGGGTTAGCAGTTGTAAAATGATTTTTCTTTGTAAACTTGAGCATGTTCAGTTTAGAATTATTGAGATGCAATAAATGTTAACCTCACCATACCATATTTTAAGGGGTTTACTTCTCAGTGTGGTGCCAGGATTTAAAGTTGAATCCTTGAGATGCCTCCGTAAATGATTAGTTCTTAGGGCTTAAAGACCTCTTCTTTTGAGTGCTGAGCCGTAGTTCTCTGTGTGGATGAGCCACTGCAAATAATACTTAAATCTGTGAAGCACTGAGGAGCCCCACAGAGTCTGGTCCAGGAACATGCAGTAGATGACAGTGAGAAGTAGCACAGTATTAAATAGTCCTGATCCCTGAGTGGTGGGCTAAACCGTGGAAGACTGAACTCTGGTTCATGCAGGTAGTACAGTTATCCATGGTATTTATATTCTCTATGTAATAGGAAGCCAGGCTGCCCCAACAGCCTAGAGTCCTAGTGTTAATGTGTGGGATCTGGATTCCATTCCTGAGACCACTAGGCTGGGAGGGTAGCATGTGTCAGCCTTGTACGCTTTTCCATATGTTCTTCCCTTCCTTGACTGGCTGGAGGAGGTAGCATTCATAGGCTCTAGAGGGAGTCACGTCCAGTTCCTTGCATTGGATAGAAAGCTCCTATACCAAAAGTCTTTCTATGGGGCAGAGTGTGGGTGGGGCAAGATATCCAAGATAAAAGAAAATCTTATCAATTTCCCATCTCCCTCCTTTTTTCCCCTCCTGAAGATGTGTAAAGGTCCTATTGGTGGTGGCACAAGTTGGGGAGATACCCCAGACCAGGATGTCCTTAATATGCTGGGTTCCGATAACCTGAGCCGGCTGAAGAGGCTACAGGAGAGATTTGTCGTTCCTCAGAGCATCAGAGGGCCCTGCCCGCCCCCTGCCTTCCCAGGGTGCCAGCAGTTCTTCAGGGACTTCATTCTCAGTGCAGGAAGGTTAGCTGCATATCACTGCTTATGCCTCGGCTAAGTTTGAATGATTGTTGGCTAATACCACTGGCTTGTGCTGCAGTTGGGGAGTCAACTCAGAAACTGGTCTTGGAACTCCAGCTCTTTGGGACAGTGGAGCTCAAGTGGCGATGTTTTCAAACTCTGAAGAAGGTTGCCATTTGCACTGTCCATTAAGTACTCCTGGCTGGCATAGTTACCAAGTTGCTCTTGTATCCACTGGCACAATCCATCTTCCTCTCCTAAGAGCTACATCAGGCTAGTTCCTAGTTAGCTTACTAAAGAATCAAACTGAATGTCTTGCCAGAGGGGGTCATGGCTTCCTAATACCACAAGGTGATGCAACAGCGAACTGCAGGAGCTCTGCACAGCTGAAGGGTTCCTTACAGGGTGGTGGTCAGTGCCCTGCAGTGGAGTGTGGCTGTTCTATGGTTAGCCTTTCATGTTCCACAACATAGCTTCAGATCTCCCTTAGACTGCAACTGAAGTGAGATTAGGGACCTCACAGTCTCATCTGTAAATGTTTAGCCACATCATTAGAACCAGCACACTTTTGGAGCATAAGGGGAGTCTCTGTTCCAGAGGGGCCCAAGATTAGAATGGAAAAGGTGGTTAGTCAATGTTGAGGTTGGTTAGTGCACTGACAGAGCTGTGTGGCGAGACTTGCATGGAGTCTGCCCAGGCTCTGCCTGGCTTGTAGACAGTGCTATTCTTGGCCACACACTGCACTTGGAGCTCCTCCCTTAAATGAGTTGATGTTTTGTATCGGCCTTCCCCAACTTCAGTGATTAAGGCTTAAATGTTAGTTGAGACTCCACTGCTATTTTCAGTCTGACTTTTCATCTTTTGCTGAAGCTACCAGTTCAACCAGCACCTGATGGATAGCCTGTGTCTAAAGATACTCGAGCTGGATGGCCTTACTTTGGTAGAGCATGAACCTAGTGATGGGGAGGCAGATATGGATGAACAGGTAAGTAATATGTTCCAGACACCTGCTAAGAACTTGTTCATTGGGTCAGTTCGAGAGCTGGTTCATGACGAGAGTTTCCTAGTTTCTACAATGATATAAATAATAATACTTGTTTAAAATCCAGTTATAGTTGCGATTGTTATCCTCTTCAAACAGTATTTTAGAATATTTTTTTAAGTTACGTCAGTATGTTTGGAAGATAAGAAATTCTCCACTAAGGGTCCAGTAGCCACTTTAACTTTGCCCGTATCCTGCTACCATTTACATGTGCTCAGTTATGGTTGCAGCAGTAACTATGCAAACTGTGGCCCCTTTTGGTGTTTAGCGGCTCTTAAAATTCTACTCTGAAAAGTGTCAGATCTTGTGTTTTAAAAGACATCATAGCAGGTCTGTTCACTGTGTGTCAAGTCTGATGGTCTGACTGCAGCACAAATAAAGTAACTTTTAGCATTTAAAAAAATATCATGTTAACCCCGTAGAGCTAACATACCTATGTTTGTAAGGCTAACCATGCAATCCCGTTGTTCTCAAATTTTGCCTAGTTATACCTGTGTGACTCCACTAAAGTCCTGAGGGTTGCACAGATGTAACAGAGGGCAGAATATGGCCAGTGGGATCTTTGATGATCATGTTGCATAAGCCACAAATAATTTAGTTTAGCTGAGGTCCCAGGGTGTGTGTTTGGAGCTGGCAGCTTCTAAGCTGAGCAAACAGTCTGGAGTCACTGAGGCAGAATACACGTAGGACCCCAGGCTGCCATCTTCACCAAGTCACTTTTCAGAATGAAACTGCTCTCTAAATTCTCAGGGATATGCAGCTGCTACTCGGCTGGTGTTGGCTACGTGCTGATTGCTCTTGCTTCATTGCCAGAGATGGAGGAGTACAGGAATGTCAAGTTAAGATTAGTAATATGGAAGTATGACTGAGCAGCTGCTTGTTTTCTTTCTTATTTTAAGAAAAAGATCCTGGATTCATTTGTTGCTTATGGCAATAGTGGGACTGTCCCTTCAGTAGCCAGTGCAACAATGAAGACAGCAGCTGTGTACAGCCATGTATGTGTGTAACTTAAATGTGCCGATCACCACAATATCTAGTTACATTTATACTGATTAAATGTATTCCACTGGTCTCTGTGGAGGAGCCAGGTCTCTACTTGCACTCAATTCTAAGCTGCTTTTGTAGGTCTAAGTGTCATGCCCCAGGAGCATGTTTCTGGGGCTGTATTGCAATGTGATTAAGGGAATGTCTGCTGGAATAGGTGAGAATTTGAAGGCTGGAAGAGGTGGGCTCAGGTTCATCTCTTGTAGCAGTGAGCTTCACAGTTGAGGGTCCCTTGTTGAAAACACTCTTAAACTGAAACCTGGACTCTGTCAGTGGAAGCATTTTTGTGGAATCTAGCTGCCATGGAGAAAAGTAGACATGAGGTCACATAGCTCAGCCTCTGTCCATGCAGGGCTTTAAAGAGAAGGGCCAGGTCCTGTAAACATCCCCCTTAGAACTCTTACCACTGCACTTGATTGCTGAACTCCACTTTTGAAGGAGACTTGAGTATTGCAGAGTGCCCTTCGCTGTGTTTTAGGGGAAAGAGTTTTTCGGAGAGTGGTGGGGAGGATGAAGCTGTGAGGCATTTCCCATGAGGAAGAGAAGAGCTCTGGTAGGCTACTGCTTCCCAGTTTGGTGTGGTGTTGTCCCGGACCAGTTTTCCTTCTCTCCATTTCAGGATGAAAAAAAGCGTTTCACTGCGGCCCTGATGACTCTCCGACTCCTGGCAAAGTTTCTAGGATTTCTTGTTTTCCTGCCATACCAAACAGTGGACCCACCAAGCAGAGACTTGCAGGAGTCTGCGGTGGCATTAAGGAACCAAGTAAGTAACCTGCTAGAGAACCAGCCTGTGCTTTTGTTTGGCAAGTAAGTTTCCTTTGCCCCAGATGAGGCAGGTATTTTTTATTTTTTTTATTTTTTTTATTTCTCTGCTGCCTCTGGCAGCATCATTTCATGAGGTGGAACAGACTCCAAAATGACATTCCACACTGTGCTGTGCCCTGTCTCCTACATGTGTGTCCTGTTGGGTGAAGAAAAGCGTGAGATAGGGAAGAGGGAGGTGTTAGTAAGTGGTGCGGTGCTGAACTTCTTGATGATGCTGTTGAATCATAGTCATCGAATCAAAGACCTGAATACACTGGAAAGACTTCCTTGGCATTGTATAAGGTTCTACTGCCAGAAACACTTTCAGGAGTGTCTCAGGTCTCCGCTAAATACTCCCAGTAATATGTCAAACCAGATGCAAATTGACTTTTATTGTCTGTAAGAATTAAACTCAGATCTTCTGATACTGTGTCAGGGTTCTAGCCAGAAGACCATCTTCTCAAAGCTATAGTGGGATCTCCATTAGCTGTTACTAGCAGGATATTTAATTTATATAGATCTCCAGCAACTGGAAGTTAGACATATAAACACTAGCCATTTTGTTACCCGTTAATTGTACAAAGAGTTAAATCATGGAAAGAAAAACCATAAGGTAGATGTGGATTTTTCATTTTAAAGTAAGTGTGAAAAGTTAGCTTTAAACTACTTCAAGTTGACTTAATGTGTGTTACCCATCAAGACCCTGCCTGTACTGGATGTATTGAAGCTCCTGAGACGATCTATCTTGAACCGACGTACTATCCTTACCGTTCCTTGGGTTGTAGAGTTCCTCTCCCTTGTGGACCATTTTGCTCCATTCCTTGACTACTATGGGAGGGTATTTTCCCTCCTGCTGCAGCTGTACAGGTGAGAGACTGAGCAAGGATGCCTGCACCTGCTTGAGAACATTTCTTTGCAATGGTAATCACATCCCACTCTTCTTCCAAAATGGTGGCTGTGAGGCTGCATGCTGGCCCTCAGGTGGGACCATTATAAAAATCACTTAATTCTTCTGTCCCTGTTGTAGCTGTAAATCACTTGTATTTCTTTTGATTTTATACTTTGTTAAGAGGAGTCCATCCCGAGCTCTGGGAACCTTTGACACTTGATTAAAATATAGAGTTTGACTGAATATATACAACTTCCCATGTGTTTTCAAGCAGTGTGCAGCTGCAAAATATAAACTTAAGTCCCCCCGCAAAGTTCCCCACTGCCCAAATAGTCTCAATTCTTCTCCCCTCCATAAAAAACAGTGCAAAGGGATGGGATTTGTAGCATGTCCTAAGGTCAGCAAACTGTGGCTGCTGCAGACCAAATTTACAATGCACTTTATACAGCGCCCTCCCCCACCACCACACACACTCATGCACAGGCTAAGACACCTTCCTTGCTCAAGAGAGCCTGAGATTTAAGGTAGACAAGGGGAACAGGGCAAGGAAATGGAGAGCATGGAGACAAGTTATAGTATAGCGAGAATATTTTTTTTTATTAATGCAGCTGACGTTTAATGGTCTCTTCTACTGCCCTTTCTCCATGGCAGGTGCCTGGTCCTTTCTGAAGATAAGGAGATGAGTTTCCTGAACAAGCTACTGATACTTGCAGTGCTGGGCTGGCTTTTTCAGGTACAATAGTTGGAAATGTAAATGGCTGGAGGAAAAGTGATAGAAGTTAATAGAAAACAATTGAAAATGAGATGAATAAAGTGAGATAAAATAAACACGAAATCCTTTCTGTAGCGAGTTTAACACTCCTGTATAATTCCCTACTTTATTTCTATGGATCTCATCTTCATTAAACCATATAGCACTTTTCCTCAAGAGCAAAGGGCTTCCGAGTGCACACATTAATTCCCCACTGAAATTGGAAATTGTCTTGCACTGCAAAGGCAGTGTGCTGAATGATGTGGGGAGGTGGCAGTGCTTTGCATTAATTAACAGAGAACTTGTCCAGCTGATTAAGAAGTTGGGACAGTGGTGCATGTTTTAATGGCAGTGAGAGACCCCTGAAGCTTGGTGAGGGATATGAAAGATCCCTGGTGGGTAATCTTGTGAAATGGAGGGTAATAAACTCTTGATTTATAGAAAGAAGCTACCTGTGGCATGGTGGGTCTGGCAGAGTATGGAAGATTTAGTGGCAGGATATCTTTTTTTAGAACATTGAAAGACTGTCCCACCCCTGTAGCTGGGACTGTATTTCACTCACTCACTGCCGGTGGATGGCAACTATTGAGGGTTTGTGTTCCAGGTCCCCTCAGTCCCAGAGGAGTTGTTCTTCACCAGTGAAGTCAATCAGGAGGGGTTGATGAGGGATACTATGACATCTGCTCAGGCTTTGGTAAGTTTGTGTAACAGTAGCTGCTTTAATATTTGCTGCTGATTGACTGAGGCACTGGTGACCTGCAGGCTAAGTGTAGCCTGTGGACTTCAACATTGTGTTTGGTGGCTTATCTTCAGTGCAGATGTGTTGAACAAAGACGCTATAGGCTCCAGCATGCAATGCTTCGACCTGTCTGACTGGTCAGATTTTATTTTATGCTGGGACCTATAATCTCCATGGGCTGGACTTCAATATTAAAAACACAGGCAGCTGCAATCTGCTTGTTTTATGCAAATTACCCCCTCAGGGCTTTTGGTAACCTGCCAATAGGACTCTAAACTGGAGAAAGCGTGACCAGGATGAACTGAGGGGGTGCTTTGCCAAGGAGATGAGGCCTTGCTAGGGCACACAAGCAGGTTTATTTACGGACTGTGATCTACTGTAGATAGAATATCCCAGTGCAGAGTGAGTGTGAGAGTTACAGCCTGTCCCAGGTGCTAGGAGTGATGACAAAACAGAAACTGGAAATAGGTGACTCAGATCTTTTTTTAAAGAAGTATGCTGTATTGGGATGCTCTACAATCCACCTGGCCTGGCAAAGTGTAATTAGCACCTGAACAAAAACCACTTCAGAGGGTAAAAAATAATTCAAGCCAACAAATAAGGCAGTTTTCAGATCCCACCTTCCTTGCTGTGTGTGGGAGCCTTCAGCCTGTCTCACCACTATATGAGAGTGTCTTGTTACAGTGCAGTATGGCAGAAGGGAGATGCAGAACTCCATTGTAGCCTTTCCTAGATATGTACAATGTACACTGCTTGCAATGATGGGGTGCTAGGCCCTCCCTTGATCCTCACCCTGCTTGGCTGTGCCAGGTGGTAATATGGCGGCAGGGGTGTGTGTGGTCCTGTAACTCCATAGGTCAGAGTCTAAAGTCAAGTGGACTGATTCTGTGTGTCTGGATGGAAGCAGAGGTGGAGCTTTAATTTGTAATAGTTGTGTGTTCTTTACCCTCCTCCTAGTTTGGGCTCCTCCCCCAGTCAGCGGCAGTCAGGGCAGCAGGCCTCCACTGGGATCCCTAATCCCTTTTTACAGCCATCCACTCTGTGGGGTTTTGATAGTGATCAGAACTAAAGCTCAAGCAATGGCAGATCTTTCTGAAATGCAGCACTGTTCACTGCACATTGAGGGCAGGAGTTCTGTGTGTGTTCAAAGTTCATGTCTCCCTTCAGATGCACTTGATCTGGATTGTGATTAGCTCCATTTTTGGGGGGGTAAAATGCCCTGAGACATCTGCGTGATACGTAAGGGATTTCTAATGCTCTAAAGATGATGCCCTTTTGCCATTGTTCTGTCCTTCAGCTTCCTTTTCTTCCTTTACCAGGATTCTGTGCCTTTGGTGGATCAGCAGTTACTTTATACCTGCTGTCCCTTCCTTGGTGAGTATTGTATTGATGTTAGTGTCAGCATTCTTTGGTCCCATGAGTCAGGTCATCTTTCTTACCCCTCCCCACAGCCTTAAATCTCATAACTCTGACCTTGATGAAAAGACCAAGTCATGGATACTCCAACAACAATTGATAGAAGTACCTCTCAGGGGACAGGGAGGCTGCAGATTGACTGTTCTGGCTGTGTAGAGTTAGTGATTCACAGGAGAGGGGGAGCCTGGCTCTCCATGAAAAGTCAGACTTGAATGGGGGTTGCCAGGCTTCCCCATGCTGCGTTTAAATGGGAAGGGTTTGGATTGTGACAGTACCCTAGTCTCTAGGCTGACACTTACTTAAGGCAGAAGGGAGGGATCCCTTTGTACCTTGACATCATATACTGTCAAGCTTGTGTTGTCAGGATTGCTAGTGACAGTGTTCCTCAGTCATTATTTCCTTGAGAGACTGCCTCCTCGTGCACTCATACAATGGAGACGCCCACCTGACCATTGTGGAGGGCCAGCGCTGGCTTTGAAGATGAAGAGGGGAAGGCTTTACCTCCTGGGGCTACACTGCTGTGTATGTGGCTGCAGGGAAGGCTGTACAGTCAGTGCAATGATTCTTACATGAGAAATGCACATCACAATTTGAAGGGTTGAAATCCCCCGCACTGAGCTCACCTCCGGCATTCTCTCGGTGACCACACTGGAGTGCCGAGGGTCCTTGATTCTACCACAATCCTGGTGGCCCTTGCAGAGCTGCCGCAGTCTGAGAAGGATTGGGTGGAATTGTCTTGAAAACCTTGTCCAAGTCACTACTTCCTAATCCTTCTGAAGGGTCGCTGTTGAGTGTTGGGAAGCAGTGTGCTGCCTTCCTGTTCCCTGCTAGGAGTGCAGCTTCTGGGGGTGCCTTGCGGCCTGCTTTCCTCACCATCCTGGGTGTGTGGGATGTTGGGATTGCGCTGGCCTCTCCTCGGATCCCAAGCTTACTCTCTGCTTTCACAAAAGCTAAGGTATTGCAGAACCTGGTTCAGGGAATTTCTCTTGGCACATCTGGTTCTGTTACCCACTGTCAGGACAGTATATGTGGGGACTGCTCTTCACACCTGTTTTTCTCTTTACAGGTGAGCTACGGAAGCTGCTGGCTTCCTTTGTGGCTGGTAGTGGAGCAAAGAATGGTGGCTTTATAAGGAAAATAACCCCAACTGCTGCGGAGTCCTTGGCACCTAAACCTTCTATCACACAGCAGAAATTGCAGGTAGAGAGAACCTGAGAGGAGCTGTGTACTGGCTCCTTGCACAAATTAGGGATTGACTCTGTTTCCACATAATGAGATAGTTCTGAGCACGGTGAAGTGGCTTTTCACAGCAGATATGCAAAGGGAGGGACTGTTCACAAGAGGGCAGGCTGCACAGTGTTAGCCTAAAACTATAGGGGGGTGGACAACACAAGCATAGACAGCAGGGAATCTCTTGCTTAACAGTTATAAGAGGAAGGGTGACTGATCCTACTATCTGCTTGTTAAATCTTCCAGCACTGGGTGGGCTCTTCCCACTGGGTGGGCTCTAAATTCTAGAGAACCTGAATACACAAGCCTTTCCTGTCAAATGCACAGCTGATGCTTATATACACAGTCTTTCTTCCTGTCTCTTCTTTTTGGTATGTACCCCTCTCTTTCTTTTTACACTGCTCTAACTCCTCTATAACCATGGTAGGACATGAGGGTTCTGTGTGTGGTGCAGTGTTGTCCCCTCTATAATTAAAAGGGATGAAGCAACACCCTCTAGGAATGGCTCATTGTCATACAGTGCTCCCAGTTGCAGCCTGCTGTGAAAAGGTGCTGCTCTCAGAACGCACAGAGCTATCCATGTTTTTCCTTCCTCTTTTTCCCCCTTTATCAGTCAGTTGGTTTGCAATTTCCTCACAAGTCAAAAGGAATAAGCTTTGGGCTAAAAGTTGAGAGGAAGATTGGAAATAAGCATTTTACAGGGTGTGCTGGGGTTGTGGTCATAAAATGCTCTAGTATAGACAATCATAGAATCATAGAATATCAGGGTTGGAAGGGACCTTTGTAGGTCATCTAGTCCAACCCCCTGCTCAAAGCAGGACCAATCCCCAATTTTTGCCCCAGATCCCCAAATGGCCCCCTCAAGGATTGAACTCACAACCCTGGGTTTAGCAGGCCAGTGCTCAAACCACTGAGCTATCCCTCCCCCCCACAAGATTTGTGCCTTTACTGTGTACAGTACACAACAGAGCCAATGTGCCCTGGGCCTGTTTATTCCTGTAGAGGGTTGGTGTGGAGTGCCCTGGTCTGTTTGTAGCTCTTGTTCTTCCTGTCGAGCAGGTGGAGCTGGAGCAGGCCTTCTTCCACAACCAGCCTCCATCCCTGCGAAGGACAGTGGAATTTGTGGCAGAGAGGGTGGGATCCAACTGTGTTAAGCACATCAAGTAAGTGCTCTGAAAATCCCTGCTTGCCTGTTGAGTTTTAATCTCTGAGGCCAAAAGTTTGGGTGTCCCTTTGCAGAGGGAGTTGCTGCATTGGCCTCACTGATGACAGTGGGCAATCCGAACCTGACTAGCGCTAAAAGGTTGGGCTCATTTTTGGACTAGTGTGGTGGGGACCACTCTGCATTTCCTCCATTTAATCTGGTGAAAATGGCATCCTCTATTTAAGATGGAAGGGGATTTGTATAACAGAAGGGCCCATCTATTAGACATCTGTACAGATGGTGTCTGCCCACTTCCCTTGCCCCCCAGCCTCAACCCTCTGCCAATGACAGAACCCCCTCTCCCGCCCCCCCCCACACACACACATTGGATGCCTCTTACAGGTTTTGTAAAACGAGTGGCAAGTCACTTAATCTTTGCCTCAATACCCCATCTGTGAAAACGAGGATGATGTTAACAATGGTAATACTTCCCTCCCTCATCGAGTGTTGGGGACCTAACTCATAGTAAAGTCCTGTGGGAGATCCTCAGGTGGATGGCACTATAAATGGGCAGTGTTCTTTTTTTAAAATCACAGCTTAGTATTTCAGATGGTTCAAAGGTTAGTTGCCACCTCCCTTTGAGGGGAAGGTGGTGGGAGAAAGGGGGAATCTCTCCCTTGATGTTGGAAGTGCTTTTCCTCATCTTGGATTCCTTGAGGAGGCTGAGACTGGAATGGACTCCACTTGGGCACCCTCTGGCCCATGCAGAATAAGCCGCCCTGTCCCCTCCCAGCAGCACCCAGCTTCTACCTTGAATGAAAAAGATGACTGTAATGCTTTGTCTGCATTTGGGTGATTGCTCTAAAATGTCCCTGTTACTACTCCCTGTTGAGTTCAGTACTGCCAGTTCCTGGTGGAAACTAGTGTGAGTGCTAGTCTAGGCAGGGTGCTGGTGACTGGCTGCCTGAAGTCCTGTGTGCACTAGCGCTCCCGAAAGAGCTTAGTGTCCTAGGGTGTTTCTGTGAGCATCTTCAGGGGAAAGCTGTGTATTCCTTGTCACTTTGGATTATGTCTGTTTAAAGTGAACATGGAAACAGAGAAATTGCCATGTTGCATCAGGCCTGTAGTCCTTCTAGCCTAGTGTTGTATCTCTGATAGTGGCTAGCACCAGATGCTTCAGAGGAAGATTCAAGACATGTCACACAGATGTGGGATAATCTACGCCTCATGTGGGGTCTCATCCTAAACCCTAATAGAGATTGGTTTAGGCCCCGAGGCACGAGGTTTAATTTGTCTTCCAAAATTTGTTAGCAATAATGTGATGGAGTTTTTAATCTCAGTGTTTTGTTTCATCTGTGGTCTAAAGGAAAATGGCGCCCCTCTTGAAACAGGATATAAGGGCTATATACTGATTTCCTGGCTTGTTTTCTCTGTTGTTCCATTGGCTTGTAACAGGGCAACGCTGGTAGCAGAGCTGGTCAAAAGGGCAGAGGTCATGCTGCAGGATAAGGTAAAGGAAGAGGATGCTAATCATAGCAAACTGCTGGACGAGGTGTGTGCTCAGCTGTACGAGGAAGGGGCGCAGGCTCTCCACAAAGGCAGAGAGTAAGCAGGAGAAGCTACTTAAATTATAGTCATTTCTCTTCCTTTTCATTGCAGACTCTGAGATTACACCAGTATTTTTAAAAACCCCAACCTCTGCTTCAGATGCGCTGGTGTGTTTAGCTGCATCCCTGTAATCTGAGCTCAGTTTCCCTTGGGATGTCTTCTGTTCCTGGGAAGGAATTGAGGAGGGTACACTCCTGTGTACTCTAGCTGCCTCCAGCTCCAAACTGATTTAAGCTTCAGTCGTATTTTCCCCTCTTTTGGGAGAGGAAGGAAGGAATCCTGGGTGTTATGGTTCATCTGCCTTTAGCAGGAGCCTGTAATTAAAATTTTGCTTACCTGGTTCTGTCCTGCCTGGTTGTGGGACCCACTATGATGTTCAAGTGGTGAAATGTAACAAAGCAGGTGGAAGTCCCTGCAGGGACATCTGACTGTCACCCTAGAGCAGTGGCTCCCAAACTGTGGGTCAAGACCTCAAAGTGGGTCACAACCCCATTTTAATGGGGTTGCCAGGGCTGGTTTAGACTTGCTGGGGCCTAATGCTGAAGCTAAGGGCTTTGGCCCTGGGTGGAGAAACTCAGATTACAGGCCTCCTGCCTGAGACTGAAGCCCTCGGGCTTCGGCTTTGGCCACCTAACCCAGGGCAGCAGGGCTCAGGCAGGCTCAGCCTTTGGTCCCTCCTCCTGGGGTCATGTTATAATTTTTGTTGTCAGAAGGAGGTCTCAGTGCAATGATGGTTGAGAACCCCTGCACTAGAGCTTTGGCTGACACAACAGTATTTTTTCTTTGCCATTTTTTCTTTGCAGATTTTGCAGGTGGAAAGGGCCTGAGGCTGTGAGAGTGCTGCTGCCAGAAGAGACATCAGCAGCAGTATGTACCGTGTCTATTAAAGGCCTGGCCTTTCAGTCCTGATCGGTATCCCTGTGTCGCCATTGCTGCCACTTTTAAACTCCTCCGTGATAGGAGGGTCGAATTTACTGACACACACATGTAAAATCACTGTGAGCCTCATGCCTGCCCAGGTTAACTGGGAATTTCTTTCAAAATGATCCAGCAGCAAAATAGTTAACTGTTATTTACATCATTATCATTTGACTTCACAGTTAACTCCCATTACGATTAATGTGATTTGTTAATCGTACTTAATTTATATTACATTAATTATACATTAATGTAATACATCTTTCTTAGCACCAAATACTGCCTGAGTCAATGGGCTTCATGTAGAGAATGTGTGTAAAAGGACCCTTTTGGTCATTTGAGAACCAAGTTTCCATGACAGTGACCTTGTCCCATTTGAGTTTATCAAGAGACGCACGTATTGACTCTGAACATGATGTATGTTGAAATGAAGACTCTTCCCTAGAGAGTTTGTTCCTTTGTCTCTCCCTGCCCAGCAAGGCAGGGCTGTCCTGTGAATGACAATAAGTGTAATGCTGCTGCTTATCCATTTCAAAGGTTTTGAGCAGTGCAGAAGACATTGCAGTGGGACTGGCTACTGAGAAGGCCTGCACCTGGCTGTCAACCAACATCACAGGTAGGCCTCAGCTCTCTGCACTGTGGCTGCTCCTGACTTGAAGGCAGGGACTTTTGTAAGATCAGAGAGGTCTTTCCAGTGTAATGAAGTACATGCTCTCCCTGGTTTTCTTGTAGTCAATGCTCTCCCTGGTTTTCTTGTCCTGCACATCCATACCTGTTTAGAAGCAGGGGAAGGGGTTGCTGTTCTCACCCATCTAGTTTCTAACCCTAAGTGCATGTTACAAGGTTTTGAGTTCTCCAACTTTGGCCTTTAGGTCACTTCAGGATCTGAGGTCAGGAATTTGTCTGGGGGGTGCTAAGTTCTACAATATGGGAGGCTTCCTCTTAATTTGTAACTTGGGCTAAAGTCTTGTCCACACTAGACATTTACAGTGCTAAGATCTGCTTGGTCCCTTCAGTGTGCTTGTAAAATACCTTGTGTCCACACCAATAACTACTCCTTAAGGCTTGCCTGCAGAACAGGTACCACTTGGATTGGAATTGCTTTCAGCAGAACGCCAGTTTAATCAGAACCATTTCAGACTGCCCTGGTTTACTGCTAGCATGGATGGCAGTGAAATGATTCATATAGTTCTCCAGCTACTGTCCCATAGTGCATTGGTAGCATTTCAGAATCTCGCAGAAGTCATTGCTTCTGGGAGTTGTGCCAAGAACTGTGGGATAGGTACGCAGTAGACACGTGGATGTTGGGCTCAGAATATGAATTGATGTGATGGCTAGTGCGGGCCTGCTAAAGCACTGATGTGTAAACTGCCACAACGCACCAGTTCAGCTTTCTAGTGTAAACGCTACCTAATAGTGATGCTAGTCTATCTCCTGCTTAATTAATGTTCACAGGATACACTGAGATCCTCCAATAAAAGGCTCAAGAAATGGGCTAGATATTACCATTAACCTACACTTCTGAGAAGAGCTCTGGGTACAGCATTGGCTCTGCCCATGTCCGGGGCGGAGGGGAGGGAAGTAATTACGAGAAGGAATAGGAGCTCAGACGGCTGGGATGTTGGAAACCTAACACATTCCTCATGCTGGTCCTGAGACACCACTCAATGCAGAAAGATTTGAGGGAGCACCCCATAATGTAGTTTTTGAAAACCCTGTTCTCCATATCCCTTGTGAGAAAAATATGAATGTAATAAGCCCTGTTGTTTGTTCCTTACAGCACTGATCAAAAGAGAAGTGAGAACTACCTTTAATCGAATGTTGAGAGTCCAGGGGCCTTCCTTGCCCAGTGAGGACGCACAGGGGGAGAGGAAAGGTTGTCCCCCCAACTGCCAGCACCACGCTCCATTCCCCTCTCAGATCATCAATGAGATCAAAGTACGGTACTTCCACTGTCTCCTTGGTTACATTAATACTTTTTTGACTTTCCTCCCCTGGGTACAGTTAAGCTGTCACAGTTCAAAGGAACAAGGTCTGAGCCTGGGTGGAGGGGGGTGCAACTATGTTGCTTCTCACTCCCTTCCAGGAGCTGCTTAGAGATCAGCATTCTGGTCCCAAGGGGCCCTATCAAATACAGTGGTCATGGTGACATGGCCGTGGGGGGAGAGGGAGATGTCCATCTGACTCCACTTGTATCAGTCCAGAGTCCCTGTTTTGGGGATGTAAGAGCCATCCTGCCACAGTGAGAGTTCTGTGCAGCTCTGCTCTGAAGAGTGACTGTGTCAAAATGGTTCCTCCTTACACTGCAGATCTGCTCCTTGTGTGTTTTTTCAGCGAGCTCTGCTGACTTCAGGGACTAAAATAAGTATTTCCTGGTCTTTATCCCTATCAGCCCTGCAGAGCTATTTGGATTCTGGTCCTCCTTATGCACCAACAGAATTGTTTGCTGAGTTCCAGTGCAAATCCATGGAAAGGAGTTTGCCTGCCTGCCTTCCCCTCTGCACTCAACTGGACTTAAGGGGAATTGAAGTTACAGAGAAAAAAGGGATTGGTGGGATGGCTTGATTTGTCCAGATTGCCTTCCTATTAGAATTGATATAAAATGCCTTCCCACCTCTCCTGTCCCAGGCTTAAATGGATGCTGTTCTCTTAGAAATCATAAAATTAAAAAAAACCCAAACAGTTCTGTCACCATCACCTGAAATTATTAAGTGAAAGAATATTAATAATCTCATCTGTTTTTCACTATTTATTCTGCTTGTTTTTCTGAGTTAATTTCTGTTTACCTGGGTAGTGAAAGTAGAGTAGCTATAGTCAAATTCCTATCAGTTTCACATGTTCTAGGCCACTGCCTCCAATGTTTTGGTTGCAAAAACTGCAGCAGAATGTGTTTTTGTTTAAAAATAACAAGCGTTTCCACTGGAATTACAAAAAAAATAATCATGGGAAGTTATATGAAGATCTTCCTTTTTTGTTTAAATTTTGCTTTTTACAAAGCTTAAATTTTGAGTCACTAGGTCTGACATAGTCCATTTGACGTTCTAAAATGCAGTTGTTTCCATGTCTTCTAATTGAAGCCCTTTAGTTGTCATTCAAGAATACTAGTACTGGTTGGTAAGTCACTGGTGATGCTAGGTGTTAACCACACACAGCATCAGGAAAAATATGATCCAAGGAACCAGACAGTTAATGCTACACATTTGTTTTGAGTGTGATATAACACTCCTTGTAATAATGGTGTTGAGTCTCATAGAGAGGCAGAAGATGATGTCATGGTTGAGACACAAGATGGTGGATGGAGGCAGGGGTCCGAAGACCTGGGTTCTGTTACCAGCTGTACCACTGACGCTGTCTGACTTTTGGCAAATCACTTAGACCAAAACTTTGAAATCTGGATGGCTAAATAAGTGATGTGATTTGCAAGGGTGGTGAGAAGCTGTTTCCCTTATTGACATCAGTGAGAGCTACAGGCAAAAGTCAGTCTACTTATTACATGCCTAAATATAGATTTAGGTGCCTAGCTTCAGGCACCCAAGTTTGAAAAAATTGGTGGCAATATTTCTGCTTCCATTTCCTAGTCTGTAAAATAGGGATAATACTAACCTCCTTCATGGGCTGTGTGTGGGTTGTTTTGGGGTTTTTTTGGTAACAGTTAAGGAATGGTTGTAAATCACTTAATCTTCAGTCCAGTGATCTCTCTAGAAATGCAAAGTATGAGTTGTTAGATGAGCCGTTGTTGCCTTTTCGTCTAGGACGTGCTTTGTATTGCTGTGGGACCCAGGGATGAAGATGAAGGAATTCCCTATGTCCAGCTGGAGTGCTTGCTGAAAAGACTGAGCCAAACGCTTCAGTGCAGAAAGGTAGAAATAAAGAAGTACACAGTGCTTTCCGAGCCACCTGTGTACCTGCTAGTGTACTGAACCTGTCTCAGCTCGTGCTCGTGGGGCACCTTTCATCTGAGCTCAGACGTGGCAAAGATAAGTTTCATGCTCTGACCCTAGATATCTGCATGTCATGTGTGGGTATGTGAAGATTGATTATTTTCATGGAGAATTTCCTGCATCTTTCCAACCATTCCTTCTTTAGTGACCCTGAGTCAGCAGCTCTGGCTCCTGCTGTCGCTGCTTGTGCCTTTCCTAATTATTTTTAATGCAAAGCTCCTGTCTGATCAGTCTGAACCAGAGACTGCAGGTTCTGGGATGATTCCCTGATGGTGACATGCCAATTTTATGTTTTCAGTTCATATGTCCCACCTCGGAGCAGCAGTTGGCTAGGTGCACTGTAGAGTTGGCATCTTTCCTAGGTAAGCCAGTTGTGACGTCCGTGCATTGTTAATGCTGACTGCTTTCCCTTCACCTCTGAGTGCCCCTTAGGTCTCCCTGCTTTTAATTCAGAGTTTTGTTGGCTCTCTTGTAACAAAAGTGCCAGTGGATCTGCAAAGACGTTTCATTGCAAAACCCAGAGGATGACTGGGAGATTGCTTTCTTAAAACCCCTCAGAAACATCATTCTTTTGAGCTGACCCTCCTTCAACTACATATTTACCTTATTCACCCTTTTTTCCCCTCCCAGTTCTTGGCCCCCTCATTCAGACATGCGGTGAGCTCTGAGATCCCTGTCTCTGGATTCTTGGAACTGAACATTTTCCTAAACGTAATATTTGATTCCAGGTTTCATGCCTCTCTTGTGAGAAAAAGTCAGTAGCTTATTTCATTTGGATCAGTGACCCCTCTGGCAGGTTCAGCCAGTGCATTACTGTCTTGATCTCTTGGCAGCAGCCAACTACAGCGTGTGATTTCCCCTCTTGCTAAATGTGTCAGATTATGGTTTCTGATACCTGATGTGCATCTACACCTCACACACTTCTAGCTAATGATGTGGGTGCAGAACTTTCCCCCTGGTCAGTCTCCATATCTCTATCTAGAGCCTTCAGAGGGAGTAGGGCTCCCCTTGAAATGTTCCCCTTTTAGAGAGCAGTCTCCTGTACCTTGGAAGGATGAAACACTTACTTACACTGAACTCTTTTCTGGGGCTGGAAATGCAGTTCTGTCTTTCCAGGAGATGACAAGAGACTACAGGGAAGGTCTGAGAGTTTTTTAGGATTCATTGTTTAGCTGTATTTAGAAGTACTGTAATAAGAATAATTAAAAATGAATATGTTGTCCTTAGAGAAAACAGTTCATCCATTATAAAGTAGAGTACAGCAGCCCCACATAAATCTGGGATCTACTAATCTACCAGTAAAATTATTAATGCAAAGTGTACTTTTTTTTTTTATTTAAATGTTCTGTTCAGTTAAAGTAACCACTGCCCTTTGTAGGAGTGACAACTACATCCCATTCTGTTAGCAATAAAACTAGCTACTAGTTTTTAGTCTGTTTTCTTCCAGCTTTGTGGGCAATAGACCAGTAGAGTAGCATTAGTCAACTTCAGAACAGAATTCTATTTCTTGTCTGCGGTGTCTTCTGCCGGGGGTGCAGAACCCAGAATTTTGCATGTTCCAAGATTCTGACCCTCCTCAGTTGAAACTGCAGCTCTGCACTACCTCTTCATGAGTGTTTTCACCTTGGTGTTTTGTATTGGTGCTAACCAAGCCTGTCAGCTCACTAACAATGTGCTGCGCGTACTAAGATGACTGTAAATGTAATAGTAATAAACTGTATTGGTCCATCCCCTCCATCCCATAGTTTCAGATCGTATTCCTATCCAGGGCCTTAAGCCTCAGATCCCGAAGAAACCTGAAAGACAGCAAGGGAAGAAGACTGCTGTCTACGGCCTTCTGAAATCGCTGCTGTCGGTTTGGATGGAAGACTTTTGGACACCAGTTCCTGTTCAGCTGATGTTCAGCAGGAAGAATGTCGGCTACATTGCAGAAGTCAAGCAACGTGAGGTGGGACTTCCTTAGCTCTCCAGAAACATCTAACCAATCCTGCTTGCCATACTCACACTGGAGTTCTGTTGACTTCTGTGACTATCATGTGAGTAAGGCCAGCAGGATTTGGCTCTCTGTTCAGCTGCCAATGAGTTTCTTCAGGGACAGTGGAAATGTAAGATCAGTGTATAGTGTTGTCAGGAAGGTAGACTGTGATATTTATGTTTGGGGAGATGCAAGTGACACTAGAATTTGTTCAGTTTAATGCCAGAACAAATGATAAAATTGATGATCAACCGGAGAGATTATAGGACTGTAAATGTAAATGGCCCCATGGTTAACTTTGGGTCTGAAGAATTTTCCTGTCGTTCCAGACCAGGATATCAGCTTTTATTGAAAATTAGACGGGCATTCCCAACCTGTCCTTGAGCTGGGCAGGAAACACTTACTCTATTTCCAACTGGGAATCCAGAACTGAAAATGAACGTAAGAATGGCAATACTGAGTCAGACCAATGGTCCATCTAGCCCTGTATCCTGTTTTCAGACAGTGGCCAGAGTAAGGTGCTTCAGAGGGAGTGAACTGAACAGAGCAATTTATCAAGTGATCCATCCTCTGTCATCCAGTCCCAGCTTCTGGCAGTCAGAGGTTTAGGGACACTGGGAGCATGGGGTTGCATCCTTGCCATCTTTTTTAATAGTCATAGATAGACCTATAATCTATGAACGTATGGAATCTTTTTTTAACCCAGTTATTGCCAGGGGATGTTGTAAAGGCCAGAAATAGGGAGTTTCACTGGTTGACTGTGCATTGTGTGAAGTACTTCCTCATATTTGTTTTAAACCGTCTCCCTGTTAATTTCTTTGGATGACCCCTGGTTCATGTGTTGTGAAGGGATAAATAATACTTCCTTATTCACTTTCTCCCCGCCATTCATTATTTTACAAATCTCTATCATATCTTGCCGCAGTTGTCTTTCTTCCAAGCTGAACAGTCCCAGCCTTCTTAATGTCTCCTCATATGGAAGCTGTTCCATATCTCTGTATTTTTTCCAGTTTTAATGTATCTTTTTTGAGATTGAGCAACCAGAACTGCACTCAGTATTTGAGATGTGGACATACCACAGATTTATATAGTGGTATTATTGTATTTTCTATCTTTTTATCCCTTTCCTTATGGTTCCTAACATTCTGTTAGTGTTTTTGCACATTGAGCAGATGTTTTCATAAAATGTTTCACAGTGACTCCAAGATCTTGAGTGGTAGTAGCTAATTTAGACCCCATCATTTTGTATGTAAAATTGGGATTATATTTTCCAGTGTGCATTACTTTGCATTTATCACCATTGAAATGGTGTGATTGTTTTATTGTAGAACAGACTAGATGAGCTGCAAGGGAAACCAAGACTAGATGAGTTGCAAGGGAGCCCCGGAACCCAGGGACAGAGTTTACTTCCTTCTTTCACCTTTGTTTTTCCCCCATAATACAGATTTGAGTAAATTCAAAACATAACTTGTACTGAGTTCTTACAAAGCAGTAAATAGATGCAGGCCATAGCCCATCTTGAGGAACTTGACACTCCTGGTTTCTTCTGCAGTGGGATTTGTTCCTGTTTATGCTTCATGGTCTTGTTGACCATGGTCTGATGGGAAATGCAGAGATAGAGAACTGCTTGCATAGCCTCCAAGAACTTCTCTGGTCCTCAGTAAGTATGTATTTATGTTTCATTTAATATTCAGGCATGAATATGAGGCTGCTGTGTCAGTTTGGCGTTTAGCTTTATTTTTTGTACCCCTCTCTCAAAGACCTAGGCCCAGATTCTTGTCTACGCAGTTTCTGCTTGGTGCAATATAGTGCGTGTGTGTGTGTAGGGTTGTCTTAGGCTGGATCTGTGCCTGCCCTGTTCCAGCATAGATTAGAAAACCTGCCATTATACCAGCTGACAGTGGTCCCCAAGAAACTAGCTGGGGATAGCAGAAGTGCAGCACACTCTGGCCAGGCTCTGCTCTAGCTCAGAACTTCTCTATGCCGGGGGAAATTCTCAGCTGGCAAGAACCAGCTGCTTTTCAGCCTCTTTGCCATCACCAGCATGCATCAGAGAATCTAGCCTGCTGGCCAGATGTTTCAAATGTGGGAGCCTCAAGTTAGTCTTCTGATTAAATGTGGTCCGATTTTTTTGATGTGCTCAGCACCCATAAATCCCACTGCGTTTAATGGAAACTGCAGGTGCTCAGCACCTTTAAGAATCAAGCAATGATTTCTAGGTGCCAATATCAGGTTACTATATAAACTAAGATGGGCACAGGGATCAAAGGGAAGGCTTGGCCTGCAAATCTGTGTATCTTATCACTTCAGCAGCTGCAGTCTCTTTCACTCTGCTTTAACTGTTTTTGTTGGTATAGCCTGTGTCACTGTATTAACATCCCAACACAAAACTTTGACCCCGTTTTTGCCTGTGAAATCTCAACTTTATATTATTCAAAAGAATTTTGTATCCCTTGGTTCACACTTTTAAAAGATGGTCTCTGATTTGCATTGTTTGTTGCAGGATTTCTTGGAAGAATTGGAAACTATATCTAGACTATTTATATCCGAGTATCATGTTGCAGAACCCAGGACTAGGCCTTGTGAATTGGTGAGACAACCAAGAGGTACAGTGGCAGCACAAAGCTAGGGCAGACAATCTCTGTATGGATTAAGGAACTGAGGAGAACTCGACATGTGGAATTTGATAATGCTGCTGAGTCCATGCAGTATGCCTCTTGCTTGGATCACAGTGCATTGAAGGGTCACTTGTGCAAAAACTGCATCAAACTTTCCCTCAAAGGAGAGTCACTAGGTGTGACAGGAACACACATCCCTCAGAGTGTTTGGAGGGGTTTACATCTACAAATGGAAATGCTTCTAAGAGTTGCTCTCTAAGTTTGGAACTCTTTTAAGAACCTGACCGTGGTTTACAGCCAATGATCTACACTTGTAGTGGAAACACATCTTGTATTCCTGCAGCAAGAGGCTCTGAACAGAGTCTGGAATCCGTTCTAGTGCACAAAACCTGCTACATTGCTGGAGGGATTTCTGGTGGTTTCCCAAGGTGCCATCTCTTATCTTAACGTAGTGTGATTTCTTATGGACTCTTTTAGAAAATACACTGTGCTACCAGGAGAGGGAAAAAAATCAAACTATAGCCCAAGGACATGAATGGATATTTATTTTTCACCATGAGCTCAAGCTTGAAGGTTTGTTTTTTAAATTTTTTAAGACTCATTTTAAAAGTAAAATTAAAAAAAAAATATTTTGGAGCATTGGATCAGATATTATTTTAAAAGACATTCATGCTTATGTTTGTGTCTCACTTAACAAAAGCAGCACTTGTATTTCATGTTTTTTATAGAATTGAGGGGAAGATTATCTTTTTTACTAGGGAGAGCTGACAGTATTTTAAGAGGCATTGTTTTTGTAATGTGAGCATAAATGCCATGCATCTGTTACTCACTGTCTTTAAAATCCTTATTGCCTTGAGTTTGGGGTTCTTGCATAGAAATACTTGTGCGTGATAAGCACAGCCTAGAGTAACTAGATTGAAAATGTAACGGAACTCCCATGAAATAGCATCACTAGGATGTTGGAAGGAAGCAGTCCTATTCATGGCATGCTGCTGAGTGCTGTCCATCCTCATGGATCCACCTTAAAAGGGGAACTGCCAACAAGGAGGGGTTTCTAATTTTCAGTATCTTAAATAAAATCTTCCAAGTGCTGGGGACTGGGTTTTTAGCAATAGATTAGTCACTCATCAGAGAGTTTGCATGGGATTTGCCTCCCTGTATAAGGAAGCATTTTTTTTCTTTTGCTTAACAGGATGATGGAGTGTCTTTTCCTCACTAAATACAGGTTATTCAAAAGCAAATATTGTGTTACATAAGCAAGACAGCTAGACAAGGTGAATCCTAGGCTGTTTGCATGGCCATTTCTATTGCTAATAGCCTCTCTCTTGCTAGTATGGATAGGAATTCCTGGGGTAGAAAATGAAATGTCCAGGAGTTAAATTGTTTTTAAAAATCAGACTAACTACATAAATCTGGCTACTATTAAAGTCTGCTGGACACAGAGAAAATGAGGGAAACCAAAGAGAACAGTGTGCTTGTTGCAACGATTTTGGGTAGTTTTGTCACCTACTGGAGACTATTGGATGCTGGATTGAAGGAGACTGCAGATGCCAGGTATCTGTCTTGTCAGTATGTTTTGTTTGCTGTCATCGTGCTCAGGTTGTTACTCGGTAATACCATATCATGTGAACAAAGTGTGTGGACAGGAACAGCTGCCACAGTATGAACTGAAAGAACAGCTGTGCTTCATGCTACAGCACACTCGCTCTTCAGGGCTCAGTATAACAGGACCATTTTACTGTTGCTATCTCAGTGAAGCTGTCAGATTTGCTATAATAAACAGATTATCAAAATGCAGCCCTGTTTTGTGTCTGAACTGCAAGTATATAAAGCTAGAAGTGCACACAGTCACTCACTGAGTTGTTTTTTTTAAACTGGTGCAAACTAAAGCACGCAAGGATGCCCATCTCTAAGAAGCATGGCTGGGGAGCTGCTCTCATCCTGTAAACACTCTGCAGGGCAAGGCTTCTGTTGCAATAGTGAAGTTGCTGGGTCTATTTCAGCCAACTCAGGTGTAACACAGACTTTGCCAACACGTCCCTGCACTGGCTGGTGAGCTGTGTTGTTCATATAACTTGTAATCAATTTTTTATTCTGAACTTTCCCCAGTCCAAGACTGTTGGGCTGTACCTCTCTTCCTGTGAATGCTGAAGGCTCTCCTCCAGGCTCCAGGGTTTGTCTGTGCCACAGCATTAGATTGTTTCCACCATCAGCGGCAGACAGACAGAGTGAGTGGTAGTTCAAGCCTTCTTCCTTGCCCTTTAGCCTCTTGATTTTTAAAGTTGTTTCTGGGTCAATAACAAGCAACATCTTTTTTTCCACCTCTCTCATCTGTTTTATCAAGGCTCCTCCTGGGTAAGTCATCTTATAGTCAGTATAACAGAGCCTGCATTCATATGGAGATAAACTTAAGGAGCTACATGGTTCATTCCCCAGACAGATGGTTCCAGTCAACTTTAGACAGGTGGACATGAGTGTCATTGCTGTATGGAAGCTTTCTGGAATGCCAGGCTCCTCAACTTCCTTCATCCTCTCTCCAAACTCCAGGGATAAGAGAACATTAAGCCATTCTCATGGAAATCTTACACCTGCTAGAGATAATGGCAATAAACCCTGTCCCAGGAAAGAGGTTCAGAGCACTGCTCTACTTTCTTCATAGTGAGAAAAGGGTTAGGAAGAGTCTGGGCCACCCTAGACTTCAAAAAGCATGGTCAGCAACAATGATACATAAAATGGACATTCTAGCTTTGCATCTCTCCAGGAGACCTTTTCCACTGTTGGACCAGGAAGAGGTTTATCTGCATAATCCCATCAGGTGCTGTCATTGGCAGTTTCTCTGGTTTGCCTATAGCAATTGCTCCTGTCAATACAAAATGCTACTCTTCTATCTGTTAATCCACAGGGCATTTACAAAGCTACCAGCCTGGATGAGAAGTCTAGGAATTTATTTATACCTGTTCTTAGACTCCATGCTAATCAGGGCATGATCTTCGGATACCTCATAAGAATGGCCCTACTGGGTCAGACCAAGGGTCCATCTAGCCCAGTGTCCTGTCTTCCGACAGTGGCCAATGCCAGGTGCCCCAGAGGGAATGAACAGAACAGGTAACCATCAAGTGATCCATCCCAGCTTCTGGCAAACAGAGAGAGACTATAAGATCAAGAAACCGAGATGTGTCAGTACCTGGCATCAATCCATCTTTGTCTATTCCTTCCAGTTGTTCTTGTCCTGTGTGAGAGCCTGCACATGAGAACTTTGGCGGTTCCTCGGGTAGGCCTTGGCCTTTGAGGCATTCCCTCAGTTGGTGGAAACAAGAACCCCATGTGATGAAAGGATTTTTCCTCCACATTCCAGAACACAGCTACACCAATGCCAGCCTTTCACGGTAGGGAGCCCAGTTGGGATGCCACAATACACAGGCGATTCTGAAGGCCAAAAAAGGCCTCAGAACATCAGTTTTCTAGATATGAGTGGTCATACGGGCTCTGCTGGACATCTAGAACACAATGACCTTGGTATATATAAAGTGACAAAGGAGCATAAGGAGGTGAAGTCTAAATATCACTGCAGTCCAGGTGTTTTCCTAAGCACAAGGTTACATTGCCTCCATTGTGGCAATCCACCTAAAGAAGCTGCAGAACATAACAGTAGGCTAGATAAATTGTCAGCAGCTATGGCCCCTGAACCTATAAATGTTCCAGCTGATATCCAAGGAGCTAGGCCACCTTAGATGGGACCTATTCATGTTCAGGTGAAATGTCAAGGTGAAAATCTTACCACATCAGACAAAGACCAATGGGATTAGATGCTGTGGAGTTCACAGATGGCCATATCAGCTTCTCCATGCTTTTCTCTCCGTTTCCACTACTGGGAAGAATTATGAAAAGACGATAGAAGAGGCATTCTTGTCATTCCAGATTCCTAAGAAGCCATGATATTTACAGCTGTTGGACCTGACCCAAAAGCTTCCACTCCATTTTCCCACCAGGTAGGATTTTCTGGCCCAGTACCTGTTCCTGAGTCCCAGTCCAGATTACCTGAGTTTGACATCAGCTTTTGAGTGGCAAATTCTAAACAAGAAGGAATATCCCTCTAAAGGGCTTCCGTTGCTTCGCACAGGCCTTCCACTACATTAGCCTATACAAGAGTATAGACACCATTCTTTTGATCCTTGTAGTTGGACACCATTAAAGACCCAGGAAATCAGGTCTTCTGGATATCTTTCAGGATAGCCTACATGGTGGTGTAAGGCCTCCCAGCATCTCATCTTGTGTCAGCACTAAACAGTGTTACAACCTCAGGCTCCCTCAGTCGTACTGCGGTTCCTTTGGGCAGCACTTTAATCAGGCCTGGGTTTTACCCATAGTACAGCAGATTCTCATGGTTCAATCGGATTTATTTTTTTCTTCATTTTGCCCAAAACTTCGTCTGAAAATATCATGATGCATGCTTGGTCTGAGAAAAGCATTTACTTATAGCTTGAGTAGATCATTTATTCCACACACTAGGAACTCCTTACATCCCTATAACCACCCTGTATTCCACCACCTTCTCCCCTTCTATTTCAGGGACTTCCTGCAACTCCCCCGCTCTCAGGGCTTTTGTGTGCCCATTACCCCCCTCCTCCATGTGAGCGTCCCCTTTAACCCAAACAACCACTACCGCCACCATAAATGACTACTGCTTATTTTAGGGATGGGGCAAATTTTCTCTTCTGTCCTGCATCTCTCTTCCCCCCTCTTTATTTTTCATGTTCCAATGGCCTCTGCAAAATGTCCTTATTTCTTTTCTGGGACTGATTTCACCCTCCTTGCCCAAGATACATTCTTTGGGTATCTATACCATGGCTTCCTGAGAGTCTGTGTATGTAACTATCATACTTTGTATTTTTCAGGAATGTATGTAGTAAGGACTGTGTTCCTATACAGCTTTAGAAGCTCTTATGAGGAGGGGCCAAGTCCTATGAAAAAGTTGAAGTTGCATCTGGTATTTGCAGGAAGACAGGCACAGTCTAATTGTCTCTGATGGGCCTGGCCTAGAAAAGAAATAATCAGGTAACAGACTTTCCATTTTCAGTCTGCTCTCTAGGGGGTACATCTAGTTCTTCTGTAGTTTAATTAAATAAATTAGCAAATCACGCATTGAGCATTATGTTGAAAGCTGAACCCTCATCTTAAGTGTTGTAATAGAACCTTAATTACAAACACCGTGGGACTGGAGGCTGTTCGTAACTCTGAAATGTTCAGTTGTAAACTTTTGAAAGAACATTGACTTAAAAGCAGCATTTTTCTTCCGCAAAGTTTAACAATCTTAATTTAAATGAAACAAGTACAGAAACAGTTCCTTTACCATGTCAAATCTTTTTTTAAAGGGAAAGGGTTTTTTTAGTAGTTTACATGTAACAGTACTGCATTTTATTTCCTTTTTTTTGGTCTCTGCTACTGCCTGATTGCATACTTCTGGTTCCTAATGAAGTGTGGTTGACTAGTCAGTTCATAACGCTGATGTTCTACTCTGTGTGTGTTCAATTTAAGTGAATCCATCTGGAGTGAGATACCATAGGAGGGAGGAGAGTGTATCATTCTCTTGGGAGGAACCCCTTCTGCTTCCTTTGAGTCTAGCTAAGCACAGGAATGTCCTGCTCTTTCCCTCTCCACTTTTCCTTACACAGGCATTGCAGGCTCTATGCTTATTCTTTATTGGCTGATGGTGAGAGGTTGGGAACTAGTGTGGGGAAGGAAAGGGGTCACATCAAGTCATGCAAGGTGAGAGGGAGCACTCATCCCTGCCAAATCCCAGTAGCTAGAAGCCTTCCCTCCCCTTCTGTAGAAAAGAGTTGCCATCCAAAAATGTGAAAATTAGCTACTCCCCAGGTGGAGGTCAGGTAGGAAGTAGTTAGAGTTGATACCCTAAAGCGCATCTTGAGAAGTCTGAACAAGACTCAGTGCTATTCTCCTTACTTCAATATCTCCAAATTAACAGCTAGTTATTGAATTGTATGGAAAAAACTCTAATAATGCTTTGAAGGAACTGCAAATGTCTGGTGCTGTTTGTATTTTTCATAGAGCATTAGATAAATTATAGAAGTTAATAAGTAATTTCTCATTAGCGGGTGTTTTATAGGAAGGCCTAATCTTTTATCATCAAGCCTTTTGGTTATTTCCTAAATCATTTAAATGATTTTAATGACCATTAAATCACATTTTGTGAGGGGCTGAAAATGTCTTGCTGAGTAGAAATAGCATTTTGAGTCAGGACAATGAATGTCGCTTGGGGCGTTTTCTCTATGTAGAAAATACCATTTATTGTGGATATGAAAATAGCAATCCTTGTTGAGAGCGAGATGGGATAAGAGATACAGGACGATTGGTTTGATTCACTATCATTCAAATCTACTACTATAATGATAGTAAAATACTGATAAGTTTTTGCCTTGTCTTGATAACAAATACATCAGCTAGCTTTTTGCCCCCACTTTTCTTCTAAACAAACCAATCCCAGACATTAACAGTACCATAAAATGTTGTTATATTTGCAAAAGAAAACATTTGTATAAATAGGGCTATTTAGTATCAATTGACGACTATTTAAAAAAAGCTTAATTGGATACCAGTAAAAATAAAAATTAGCTTCATCAGCATATAAAAAACTTCAAAACAAGCATATATATAAATAACTTAATTTGTAAACATAGAAAAAAACAATCATATGCATTTATAAAAATAAACATCTGATGCACTGTACAAGAAGACATTATCCTTCAATAGGCACTGTCACTGTTGACCTCCTTGGGTCCTTCTAGATGTCATTCCTGAAAATATTGCTTTGTCATTAACAGAGTGCCATGTCCAAAATAATGGAAAACAAGCAAACCTTTCACTTAAACAGCAAATATTTTATGGGTTATATGAAGATTTCATACCTTTCCCTGTCTAGCTGCAATAAACTAGCTTATTGGCACTTTCCCAATTGCAATGTGCTGTAGCTACTGCTAAGTCTGAATCAAAGGGTTCTCGGGTACTTAGAGCCAGGAGGAGGAGTTCTGCTTCATGCACTTTACAAAGTCCACCCCCAAGTAACACATCCATACACAATGGCTTTTTTTTAAGTGGAAAGAAGGAAACAGATTGTTTATCCCTTTAAACATTGGAGTGCAGTGTGGGGGTTTGTCACTTGCTGAAAGCTATTTGTCATTTGTTTTCTCTGGCAGGCGAGTGATGTTTAATGAAGTAAACTCAACAGCCGTTGTCTGTGGTGAGTAGGTGCTAAGCAATCACTCATCCCTGTCACACCAGAACAAAGATTTGATCTGAATATTTTACTTAATTTTCTGAACCATTTGACACAAATAGGTGTCTAGTTTACTATGATTAAGGACTGAATTCTGGCCCATTAGGCATGTAGAACCTCAGTGAAGTAAGTGGATTGCACAGTTAAACTGAAGGCAGACTTTAGCCCTCCGATTCTAAAGGTGCACTGGACTTGTTGGGGAAAAAAAAATCATGGCTGTTTTTCTTAACTTAGGCAACCAGCCTTTGGTACTGTGTTGAAGTTAGATGCTTGCTATAGATACCCATTCATCACATTAAAGTGCAGTTCTACCTTAGAACAGGGTGGACCTTTACCCCTTTCAAGCAATAAAATGCCTTATCTTTGGCATCTGCTCCCTCATATATATTTTAAATGGTTCTCTGCTATAGCAATGTTGAAGCGTGTTACCCAAAATAATTAATAGAGGTTGATGAAACCTAGCCCCTTAAGTATTTTTAAAACGCTATCATGACCATGACAGAATTTTATAGAAAGAGGGTTTTCTGTATATAAAGCTTTAAAGCAGGAGCTTCAGACAAAAGTTAGCTGGAGATTTTCTCCCAGTCATGAGCTCATTTGGAATGCTACAGGGGAACTATGAACAGGAAGGCTCTGTACCCTTAGCAACTGTCCCATTGTAGCCAATGTCACAGGCTAGAGAATCTGGTTGGTACAAGTGAGAAAAAATGGAACAGCCATCAGGATAAAGCTAAGCTTTTCATGTTTGCAGGATTTTAATTCTAGAAACAACTTGAATCATCAGTTCTACTCCCTAGTCTTGCTTTACAACTGTCAGTTTGGTTTCTCCACTTCAAAGCACTTCTGCATTCCAATGATTGCGTAGTAGAGCACTAATAAACTCTCTCCTGAGGTATGGTGGGTTGTTTTTTTGCCACTGTTGCTGAATAGTGACAATTTGATATACTGGATCTAGATCTTCATTCAAGCCGGGTGTAGAATGATTGGTTGGTCATGCTATTAACATTTTAACCCTGCCAAGATGAAGTAACTCCTCCAGGTAGGCAAGCTGACTTTATCTACAATGTTTATGATGATGCTTACAGATGGAGGCTTCATTCTTGTCAGATACTACAAGGAGCATTACAACAGATTTGTTTCTCTAGGTAAGGGCTTGTAAAAGGCCTCTGGCCATGATATACTATTTCATTACTTCTTTTGTCTTGGAAGACAAACCCAGGCAGTGGAGAAGGAAGGATTGCACTTTGAAATGGCTGTAACCTGCCTTTTGTACCCAAGCAGATTGCTTGCAAGGTGAGGGCTCTCTGCTGTTGCTGACAGATTTTCTACAGGCAGCACTTTTTCCCACTACTGAACAAGTGCAGTTAGCGACCTACCTCTGGTAAAGACAGGTACCCTAGGAATGTGATTCCTGGAGCTGCTGATCTTCCATTTGTTTGTTTCAGTAACAGCTTTGCACACGGCTGGTTAGCCTGTGGCTTCTCATCTCCAGTTCTGAAGTGGGACATGACTGAAAATGTTTTCTAAGCCAAAATTTTACTTTTTCTGTGAGGAGGATAAAGACTTTCACATCTGTTCCCTGGTACTTAGCTGCTTTCTCCCACTGTGACAATGTGTCTGGTTTTGTTGTTAACTAGCAAAAAAATGTGCTAGCCTATTAATCACCAGAGGCTGCCGCTTAGCAATGGAGCTCAGAAGCCGTGCAGGGATAGCTGGGGCGCCAAGATCGACCTGCAGAAGTTAAAATAGAAGGGTTTTTGTGAGTGCTCTTGAGTCAAGACAGTTTTTCCAGTGTCGGTTTCTAATGGCTAAATGGTATAAGAGTACACAGTAAACACCTATTATAGTCCTGTGCCACAAGGCCACAAATAATGATGAAGAGTCGGGAAAAAATACAAAGAAAAAGTGGTATGATTGAAGTCTGAAGTTAAAATTAAGTCTGCCTACTTCATACTGGTGTTGTATAAGAGAGACTATCAACTTTATCCATTGCAATGCTTAGGTATGATTTGAGCAAAATGTAATGTGATTTATAGCTTGTGACTTTAACTGCTTAATAAATCAGCTCCAAATTCATGAGAACAAGTTGCTCTGACAAACTATGCAAATTCAGCGTACGCTATACTGCAGAAAATTAAATAGGCAAACTAAAGCCCTTAGTCACTGAAACTACTGTAAACAATGATTTTATATTAAAATATGTGGAGAGCATTATACAATAGAACAGACAATTGAAAAATGGGAATGAAAAGTTCTTTAAGTAGAAAAAAAGTTAAGCTTCATTTAAAATTTTAGCTCTCGGGGTATAACATTACTACGCAGTACAGTTCCTCTTTATTTTTAACATACAGGTGAAAAAACAGGATTAGTCTGGATGCTAAGAGCATAACACAAACTCCTGTATCATACTTCCTTGAAATGAGAGGGATCCTGTCTTCTCTTTTAAATACTCCCTAGTGTGTTTCTCACTTTGCATCTTTAGCTAGCACCATGATCCTAATCCTATATTGTAAGAATGGAAGATGGGACTATGATAGTAATTTTCTGTTTCACTTTTACATTTGTTGTCAGGTTCATTGATTGCCCCCTTGCTCTTGTATTGTAAGAGTGAAGACTACTTTTATTTTAACTGATTTGTAAACCACCTTCTGTCACCCCTCTCAAAACAGTGCCAGTACTTTTTCTTTCCTGTACTCACTTTCATCACCTGTCTCTTGTCCCCTTCTGCTTGAGATAGGGGCTGAAATGAACACCATACTCTCAATGAGGTCTTGCATAATGGCATTGTATTATTTTCAATCTCATTCTTTATACATTTTGGACTTTTGTTTATAATAGCTGCAAAAAAATATATAGACTATTGTGGTGATTGTTTACTTTCAGTTGCAGAGCCACACAAATGAAAAATTACATTTTTTGCATATAAAGTCACCTTTATGGAAGGCTCTCAAAACTGTTAATTATCCTTCTGACACCTAGGTAAGTATTATACCCATTCTACAGCTGGAGAAGCTGAGACACAGTAATAAGTCCCAGAAACCAAGGTGGTTCTTTCCATTCTGCTAATGAGATACCATTACCTTTCTAACCCTAGACAGATGGCACTTATTGGAGCTCAATACATTGCAAGTATGTGCTGTATAGATTTTGCTCACTAAAAATCTTATAGTTAAGACATGGGACCCGTGACACCACCTTGTGTAAACCAATCTTTAGATGCTGTAATATCAATAGAGGGGTCTGTCTACACTACACATGGAATCAGGTGCCCTGACATGATTGTAACAAGGCTGTCTCCATACTAGCTTTAACAGTGTTCCAATAGGTAATGTAGAGTGGAACTTAAGTCTCTCTTGTAATCAGGCAACAGAGTAGCAATTTCACAGAATTTAGTATGATTTAAAATCTGTCAACATAAGATTTGCAAGGTGCTCATGCTAGTATATTGAGATTAATGTGAATTTTACTTGTATAATACTCTTAGGTGACATCAGAAAGTGCTTAGACTCAACTGGACGTGTAACCGAATCAAAACATTTGCATTGGAATCTCTCACCTGTGCCATGTAAATGATTCTGGTGATGTCTTTTCCATTTACTCTATCAGGTTCCAATATCCAAGCACTTGGCAGAATCTCCCCGCGTACCATTTCTTTACAAGGACGAGGCATGGACTCATCGTAGATGGACTGAATAGCTAAAATCGACAAGTTTTCCTGCATATGATAGAGTGCCAAAAACCCTTAGTTATTTAGAGCTGAGAAGACAAAGATTGTAAGCTTTTGGGGCACAGTGCAAGTTATACCGATGAAATAGTTCGGACACAGTACACTGAGAGAGTCTGGTCCAAAGGGATGCTGATACCTATTAGTCCTGAGCAAAGGAAATGCCTCAACCAGTTCATGCCCATTCATTTAACAAACAAAAAATGCTCTGAGGTGTGTCCTGTTACCTGTGATGGGATTCTCTCTGAGAATCTTACCTCCCTCTGGCTACAGGGAGGAAAACTGACAATCTGTTTACAACATAAGGTACCATTGGTTTGAATCACCTAAAATAAAGTTAGCTAAATTCACTCACCTAGTGCAAACAACTCAATCTGTTAAGGCACAGTCCTAGCACAAGCAATAAAAAATTGTGTAATACATTTTAAAGGTAAAACAACACCACACACTGTTGTAGGAGAACAAGTTTATTTGAGGCAATGATTCATACATAAATACTGTAGTACTTAAATTTAGCTTAACCCAGTTTTTTATAGAATGTGAAAGCAGGAGAAACCTGGACAAGAATGCCAACCTCTGATAAGACACACATAATAACCAACTGGTGGATGCCACAATCTCCTGCAGCTGAAATACAGGTAACCAAAAATGTGCAACATCAAATCATCTAAAACTGAATGTCAAACAGCTATGGATCCTGGACTTCATTATACAGATGGGAGGGGGAGAGACAAAACTAAGTTTCATCCACTTAAATGAAAAATAAAAGCTAGGGTGTTGTCTAGACTAGATTTAAAAAACACCCCTTTCCCCCCAAGTTGAAACACCATATTGCTCCTAATCTTGGTGCAGTTTAAACAATGATGTTATGTTAGCTTGGTGGGAATAGAGTGCACCCTAGAAAATGAGAAGACATTCAGAAGTGGGGAATAACTTGCGATAAGCAGAAAAGAGAGGCATTGCTGATGAAAGGGACTCCTCACAGAGATAAATGTCCTATGAACACAAGCTAACATCAAAATTTGAGTAAGTTCTAGGTATGTCATGACTTCTATACGACTCTCAGACAGTACATGAGAACGGGCATACTGGGTCAGACCAAAGGTCCATCTAGCCCAGTATTCTGTCTTCCGACAGTGGCCAATGCCAGGTGCCCCAGCAGGAATAAACAGAACAGGTAATCGTCAAGTGATCCATCTCGTCGCCCAGTCCCAACTTCCTGCAAATCGAGGCTAGGGACACCAGCCCTGCCCTTCCTGGCTAACTGCCATTGATGGACCTATCCTCCATCAACTTATCTAGTTCTTTTTTGAACCCTGTTATAGTATTGGCCTTCACAACATCCTCTAGGAAGGAGTTCCATAGGTAATATCAGTGTGGTTACTCTACAGATTTGTAAGATCCTAGCTTGGAAGGAGAATGCAAACGAAGCTGAAGGATGTTTTCAGAAATTTACTTCCCACAATCTGAAAGCACTTGGTGGTTAGCAGATGGATCTAGCCCTCCTCCTCTCACCCATATCCTCTATTGGTAACCACAAAAAAGACGTAGATAAAAGCACAGTAGTAACTTCCGGGATGCTGATTGGAACTGTTCAAATAAAGAAAAAATTCTGAAGCTTCAAAATGAGTGCTTGTTCATTTTTTCAATTTTTTCATTTTTCTCAAAATGATTATAGAAATTTTCCATTTACAAAAAACCAAGAGTTAAGGTCAGTGAAAAATGTTGAAAATCAGTTTTATTCAAAATTGTTCATTTTAAAAAGAGGCCATTTTTTTAATTTAAACTTTTCAATCAGCTCTAGCTGTGATACTGGAAGAATGTGTTACTTTGAATTGAAGTTTCTACTCAAGAGCTCAGCTATTGCAAACTCTCAAACTGAGCTAGAGTATAAACTATATACCAGTTCCACTAAAACAGATTTGTGGCTTTCTTTCATTCCACACAAGTGACAACTGAGTGTTTTGGGGTTTTTTAGAACAAAGGGCCTGATTGTGAAAACCTATAGATGACTTAAATGTATAATTTCTATTTTTATTTAACTAAGCAGTTATACTTTAGATACCTGGAAGTAATTAAGTGAACAAGTTAAGTCCACTGGGTTGGAAAATTTATTATAATAGATCAGTGTAGCACTACTTCTAACCGGACACTGCATGCATGCATACAGAGGGCTTATCTACCTGGAGTCTTTGTGCATAGCCAGCCAGGGTGTGAATGTATACAGCCCTAGCCTTCCTCAGCAAAGTTGCCATAGGGAGTCTGCTACCACATATATCAAAGTATATTACTGAACTTTTGGTGCGCAGAAGCAAGGTCCACACAGCCAGTTAGTGCATGGCAAACTAGTACTTGTTGCACATAAGACTCCATGTAGATCCTTGAGAGTAGTTTAACCAAATTTTTAAATAATAAAGTGACGAAACTCGAAGTAGGTTAAGGTTAGAGGTTACGTTTTTATACCTACTGGTGAATCTGCAGAGAAATTTAAGCTAGTTTAAATCATTAGTGTCTCAGTCCAGCAACTCACTAAGCACATACTTAACGTTTAGCATTTGAGTAGCCCAACTGAAGTCGATGGGACTGCTCATGTGCTTAAATGTGGTGCTGGACTACAGCCTAGGTGCATACTTGGTATTAGCGTGTGAGTCTCTAAAGAGGAACCTTGGCTATGAATAATCTAGGAAGGCCCTTTTGAACTGACATTTCCATTTTAAGCCATTACCTACATTTAAAATTGCATTTGCTCGAGGCCCTAGCATTCAAGTAACTTATTTTTATATAAACTTGATTTACTAATTGATAAAAGGACCTGTATTAAGTTTTATTTATTTGTTTGTAAACAGTATCATATAAACTTCTGTGTTTTTCAATTGTATTTTGACTAATAAAATTTAAGGTATCTTAAGTCTATGCTTTAACTAAACAACCTGAAATTCAATAAATTCTTGAGAGAAATGATATGGGCAGCTGATCACGTAACCGTTCTCACAATGGTCCCTTCTGGACTCGGAATCTATGAAACATTACTAGATGTTTTTAGTTTACTTTTACATATTTATTTAGTCTAATGGCCTCAGGCTTTATTCTTCAGGCATTCCTCGCTCCAAATGTGGTGTGAGATAAAATCTGCTGCATTTCCAGATATTATACACTGCTCTCTTTACTGACGCATTACTTTCAGGTGTGAATACTGAAACTTTTTGAAGTACGATTCTGTAACAATCCTAATGGCAATACTTCTGCTTTCATCTTTGCTCTGGCATTCTCCCTGTACTGGGTTATTCCACAAACCATGCTCCCATATCAATAGAAATATAAAATCTTTGTGCTGGACCAACAAGCAGCACCTCCATGCTCTGCTCACTCCAGATGAATACCAGAGCTGTTTCTTGCCAAAGCATTTTACGTTGTACATCAGCAAATATGTCTGGAAAATCTTCCCTCTTGTATTTTGCAGACATAACTTTCAAAGGCACTGGCCATACATACTGTTCCGGATGCAACCTGAGTTATTTTATTCTTATGTTCTGATAAATCTACCTCGCAATATAATAAGGAATCAGGTTAGAAGTTGAATGTCAGCATCTGAACTCTGAACACCAGGACTCCAGGAGCACAAGCAAATCTCTTTCCACCTAATTCATAAGGGTGTACAACTATGGACCCTCTTCTCCATCTTTTTCTTGAAGAGTAATCTTAAACAATTTAGATTAGGCTACATCTTGGAAAGTACTGTTAAATTTACCTCTTTGGCCTCTACGGTGATGCAGCAGAAATCCCGTGGTTGCTTTAGGTAACACAACGAAGTATCACTCACCAAATATACTGTAAGAAATTGAGGAGGGGGAGGGGAAAAAAAAAAATCACACTACAGCAACGATACATGGCTAACTGCTTTTGAATGTTTCGTCTTTAGAAGAAACTTACTCCTCATCTGTACAATTCTCCACTGCCTTCAAAGCTTATAAATGCCTGTATATTAACTTGTCCAAGCTGAAAAGCAACGCAGACTAGTGCAAAAGACAGCCTATTGCACCCAATCCCTACAATTTCTGCCACTGCTGACTGAGTTCAGAACTCTGTCGAACAGAAACGTTGAGACACATCTATGGATTAAAACTGAGGGGAAAGCCAGCTCCTTAAGAAGTCGGTGACATGAAACTGTAATGAGTAAAAAAATCAGCTATTTAAAAAGCCCCTTGTTACAGATTTATCCTCATGACTTTCAAGCCCATGTCTTTATTTTTTCTGTCAAAAGCCATGCACACCAGTAGTACTATAGATGAATATTGAATAATAATAGTTCCAAGGGTCTTCCAAGAGGTAATAATCTGTATTTTTAAAAGTAGCAAAACATTTGTTTTCCAAAAAGCTCATTGTTTCTATAGAAGCCAGTATATTACATTGGCTCAATAAAATATTGAATATTCTGAGCACACTGACAATAAGATGAATTTTTTAAAACACAAGTAACATTCTAAAGCAACACGTAGATTCTGGCTTTGAAATTCCTCGTTACGGAGGGTCTGAGATAAGGGTGAATCTGTCTCCTTTGTTTATTCAAATTGCGTGAGCTTCTATGGTCTCCAAGAGGTGGGTTCAAAAGATCCTGGGTCGCTGTGAATCAATGGTGCTATGTCCAATTGACACCATCTGAGGATCTGGCCCTACATGTACAGTGTCAGAGTGGGTATTTACCAAAAGCATCTCACTTCATATGTCTGTTCAGTTTATGATGTGGATTTTCACTGAACTACAGTAGGTTATATTTATTCTTTATTTGACTTTTCAGCCTTACCTCTTCTGATAAAATGGCTAGCAGTGGGAATTGATAACATTCTTCAGAGGACAGAGACAGCTATGAACCAATTGCCATAAAGTTCCCCTTACACACAGCAATCCCAATTGATAACTCACCCAGCTGAATATGGCTCGTTACTTTCTTATGTACTCGAGCTGTGCTAATGGTTTTGTCATACAGATGTCTTTTGCCAGGGTCTTTTACCATGCACCACACATTGGGAAGAGGTCTTTCAATCACTCCAGCTCCCAAAAACCCATGCTTAGTTGCTGATGGGAAGACTTTGTAATAAACCAGTACCTCTTTTTCTGTACACTGGTATCTAAAGAAAAAAGACAAGCTTCAGGTATTTGCACTAAAGACAACGTAGAAATGTGTCCAAGAACCCCAAAAAGGAAAACATCTGGCATATACTTACTTCCAACCAGCTGCTGCCTGGCAGTTGTAAAAGTTCCTCAGGTTATTTGAACATGCCGCCATAACCTTAAAAATTACAATTCAGAGATACAGTTCAAGGGAGAGTTGCCTGATCTATAAATTGTGCTCACCTGTTTTGCAGTACAGCAATTTGCCTCGGCCAGGCCGAAAAGCAAGCCTTAACTGTTTATGTATGAATTAAATGTATACATCCAGTCATTCCACAGTGGTAAGACCACACCTCCCCATTGCTTATTGTGGGAGGGTTGACAGGACAGTATAAAACTGCCTCTCTGCTTGGAGCACAACTGATGTTCTCCCACTGTGATTCCAAACAGTGGCATGTCAAGTTTGACTCTCCCACCCTCTGCATGCATACGCGTACGTATGCACATTCAAGTCATGCTGGATACAGCCTGGTCAATAAGCCAGGACGCATTAGTCAGGCAGAAAGCAGAGCACTTTCAGAGAAAAGACCAAGATGGATAGACAGCTTAGAAATTCCTTGGACCTAGTATACTGTATACCTAGTATACTATACTAGACCTAGTATACTTTGCACAGTGTTAAAACTTAACTGAAATTTGCGGAGAAAAGCGTTAGTTTAAAATCCCCATCCCAGTGATGTTGAAATGGTCAGCTACAGTGCTACAATGAAGATTTAAGTCTAGTAAACTTGAACAATTGCCTGGAATGGTTGAGAACGAGCATGTTACCAAATCTGTAAGACTGCACCCTATTGCCCTTGCCAAACCTTTGCCATTATGGTGCTCACCAATGTAGGCCATCTGGTTGTTATTTTAAAATTCTAAAGAACACACAAAAGTCAGAACCCCACGGCTGCAACCTGGCTTGCTACACTTCTGCCATTTCAATTTCTCTGAGCATCCTTGTATACAATTGACTAATAAAAAAGGCAGGCCACAGTGAGCTGTCATGGTCAAATTGGCTTTCTAGATAGCTGGGCAAGGAGTGCAACCAATGTTCCAGACAGTGTGTTGTTGGAAACCTGCTGCACATACTGTTAGGAAATACAGAAATAAATAATGACCATGCTCATTTACTCACCTCAGTGGTAGCATTAGCCAAAATGTGTTTGGACAAATCCTGGTATTCTTTTGTAGGAGAGGAGCTGACTGAAAGAGTTAGTCCATGAGTGAACCTATGGCTGATGCTAGCAGATGGAAGTGGTGACTGAACTCTGCTGCTCTCTGTGGAGGGTGAATTAGTTAGAGGAGAAGACTTTGAAATGGAGAGAAAACATATTCTGTTTAGGCTGCAATACCATCTCCATCACCTTGGTACCCAAGTACCTCACAGTAATACATTCAGCAATGTGACTACTATCATGTGCAGCTTTCTCAAGAGAAAAATCGAATGTGGATATTTCAAAATAATCTGAGTGCTGTGCGATGTGTTTATATCAGCAAAGGCAAAGAAGTGCATCTTACTCGTGGAACAGAAAGTGATGGGGAAGGTGGTGGTTCTTCAGCGTCACACTTCCTATAGCAACGGAATGTATACTTCTCTACAAGTTATAAAGGGCACAAAAATGCTCATTTGAATTTTTTTTTAAGAGACTGCAAAGGTAACTGGGCCTTAAAACTGATTATCTCAACATCTACCCAGTTCTGAAACATCTGTCACATGTAGGGTGACCAGACAGCAAGTGTGAAAAATCGGGACGGGGGTGGGGGGGTAATAGGAGTCTATACAAGAAAAAGACCCAAAAATCAGGGCTGTCCCTATAAAATCAGGACATCTGGTCACTCTAGTCACATGATTCACTCCACATATATATTCAGTGACATTATTCTTAAATGGCCACTCTTCGAATCTTGGGTTGTATGTTGATCCACCTGCAGCTGTTAAAGGTAGATGTAAATTAGAGTAGCCCTCATGAAGCTCTAGAACAGCACAGGGGCTGTCATCATGCAGACACAACACCAGGACCTGGGCAGTGTCAAGGAGAAATGTAAGGCTCCTTTCCACACCACCCCGATTTGCACTCTGTGAATTTAGTCCAGACCTAAGGCTATGGCCTAATATGTCAGGATTTTCTGGGATGATCTCACCCTCTGGGAGAGGGTGTGCGTTATTTTGTGCTGGTTTCACTGTGTGTGCATAATGCACTCCTAATGCTGCTGAAAATATTTAAAGAAATAAGTAGTGGGCAAAGCTACTCATGAGCTGGCAGATACACTGAAGCAGAATTCTACTACAAAAAGTTTAGCCCACATTAGACTTCACTTCTTTTAAAAATACTTGTTTCTGTCATGAAAGCTCAGTGGAAGTACTGTGTTGACATCTGCTATGCCTACACAACTAAAGGAGAACGCAGTTGCAGATTTTTTCAAACCTCAATTGAATACTGGAAACTAACAAGGTAAGACAGCATGCTAGGGAAAAAGATTTCACTCTGTGCAGCTTTTCAAATAAGACAGGCTAAATCTAAATTGGATAATGGCAATCAAATTAAGTAACTGAAGATTAAAATCAAGAAGGGCTGATAGCTCAGAAATAACCAAAACACTATTAATACTTTTCACTTATATAGAGCTTCTTGCGATACGGGTATGTATTACTGAGATAAGTATTATTAGATTCATTGTGCAAATGGGTAGATTGAGGCAGAAGAGGTAAGTCAGTAACAGAGCTGAGAATAGAACCCATTTAACTCCTAATCCTCTAACCACTCAGTCACATAAATGTAAGCAAGGCAAGATAGGAGGGACTGCAAGAACTACTGATGCACATCTTGTTTTTATAATCTCTGCCCATAAGACCACCTACTCATAATGTAGCCCCAAACTTCTTTGTTTCAAGGCATGTATACTCTGGGTCCTCCTATCTGAATATGTTGCTTTGTTACCCATATCAAAGTACTAACGTGGGAACTGGTTCATATGAGCCTCTGTTTGTACAGTGCCTAGCAAAATGAGATTCTGGTCCACGACGGGCTCCTAACTTCTATGGAAATGTAAATAAATAAATAAGAATAATAATACATCCTATTTTAGTTTTCTATAAATTCCACCTTAGACTCTCGACACTGGCATTCAAGATTTTTCTGAAGATGCATAGTAGCAAGATATCTTCAAAACTCTAAAATCAAATCAAAATTGGATGACTTCATAGATGATAAATCCACAGATTTATGATGTGGATCCCAATTTAAGCACATATTTTTTCACTTACCACATGCTGAATTCTTTTGTAGTTGCTCTAACACATAAAGTTGACTATTTCTAACAGCTGAGCGACCTCTTGTATCTCCTCTTGGGAGCTCTGCACTTCCAGGAGAAATCTGTTATTCAAAAGAGGGCAAAAATAGTTTGTAGTGAGGACTAGGGAAAGAAATTAAATTACCTAATCAAACAAATACTATGCTTATAGCCTGAAACCTTCTTTACAAAGCTGGTATCTACATATTAGTTTAGGGAGTCCCTTTCCTTTCACTTTGCTCTGAGAATGCTCTGGTTACCTAACTTTTAGCTAGTAGAGTTGTTAACAGTAATTCAGAGTCTTGAAATCGAAGTCATACAAAACTTGATTCATATTAAAGAAGTGAAGACTATCATTTCAGTCGCCTTCCTCTGCAGTTATAATGCGGTGACCCGCATTTAACATCTTTGGACCATGGCACACACTTGGACCTTCACAGGTTGAAAGCCCTGAGTGACCATTAACCGTCCCCAAAACAAAGCCTTCTTCTATTATATCCCTCCTCTCACCACCAAAAAATCAGAAAGGCATTACCTCACTGACAACCTGTCAGCAATCTGCTCTTACCAGTGCTTCTTGTTTGCTGAGTTTACTTGCAGCATAAGTAGCAGCGTTGCTGCTGTTATAACCAGATGTTGGGCCAGAGGAAAGACTGAGGCTGGAATCTGTACATAAAGTGCTTGTGCTTACAAGTGTTTTCAGCTTCGCTTCTTCCTGTGAAGGATGCCATAGTGTTATAAACATACTAGAAAGTAGAGTTGTCTACCTTCACTAGCATCTTGCCAAATAAATGAGTGTACAGTAGCTCTGCTAAATGAAATAGGAGTGATCTTATTTGGGGATTTAAATCCAGTTCTCTGTGGGTGGCTCTTCACATTACAAAAAATACCACCACTCCTAACACTAACAGACACCCTGATTCGTAGAAGCATAGAAATATACGGCTGGAAGGGACCTCAAGAGGTCATCAAATCCAACCCCCTGCGCAGCAGATGTTTGTCTAGCCCAGTAGTGAGCAACCTGCGGCCCATCAGGGTAATTCGCTGGCGGGTTGCGAGACAGTTTGTTTACACTGACCGTCCGCGGACACGGCCGCCCCGCAGCTCCCAGTGGCCGCAGTTCACCGTTCCCGGCCAATGGGAGCTGCGGGAAGCAGCAGCCAGCATATCCCTGTGGCCTGCACCGCTTCGCGCAGCTCCCATTGGCCAGGAATGGCGAACCGCAGCCACTGGGAGCTGCGGGCGGCTGTGCTTGCGGACGGTCAATGTAAACAAACTATCTCGTGGCCTGGCTGCGTGCGGCCCGCAGGTTGCCCACCACTGGTCTAGCCTGTTCTCCAACGATGGGGAATCCACAACCCCCTTGGAAGCCTATTCCAGTGTTAAGTCGGAATGTCAGGCCAGAAGGGACCACTAGGTCATTTTAGTCCGACCTCCTGTGTATCACAGGCCACCACCACCACCCACATAGTAAATTCAACAACTGAAATGAGACCACGGTATTACAGCCCACTGGAGACTAGACTGTATGTGCCACAGGCAGAGAATAGGAGGGAGGGATGGAGCACCAATGTTTGAGACCCCTGCAATGGCAGTGCTTAACTATCCTTATAGTACAAAAGTTTTTCCTAATATCTACCTAAATCTCCCTTGCTGCAGATTAAGCCCATTGCTTCTTGTTCTACCTGCACTGGACATGGAGAACAATTGATCACAGTCCTCTTAATAAACAGCCCTTAACCTATTTAAAGACTCATTTAAAGAGCTATCACCGGCTTAAGCAGCCATTCTCTAGCAATGGGAAGGTGTAAACAATACATTTACATTTCATCATAGGGACAATTTAAACCTCACATCCACAATGGACTGTGTGTCACCATGACTCAGTAAGGACGTTTCTAGCACAAGAAATTGATAAAGGGAGAGAAAAACACTTGACTTCACCTCTCCTCCTCCCATCTCTCTGCTCATGACATCAGTGACTCTCAAAGAACTAAACTAAGGGGGGAGTAGTTCCAGGCTGAAAGGAGACCCAGCCTATGAAATTTACAACAGTGTATGGTGACACAAAATCTTTGCTTTTAAATTCACCTAGTGTGTTAAGTTAGGTATTAGCTTGAATATTACTCTTATTTTCTTTGGTAACCAATCCTGACTTTTATGCATCATCATTTGTAATCACTTAAAATCTATCTTTCTGTAGTTAATAAACTTATCTTATTGTTTTATCTTAACCAGTGCATTTGGATTCAAGTGTGTGGGAAACTCCACTTGGGATAACAAGGCTGGTGCATACATCCTTTTCCTTTGATGAAATGAAGGACTTTCTATGAGTGTGCACTGTTCAGTAGTGTGCTGGACAGTAGAAGATACCAGTCGTATTCCCCCAGAAATGTGTATTAGAGAGCTTGAGGATGTTGCCCTGTATGTAATTCATGAGTGACTGGTCAGAGTGCTCATGTATTTAGCTGGGAGTGAATTTACATGCTGAAGGATGTGTGAGCAGGCCAAGGGTGGCTGTTCTGACCCCAAAGCAGTGTAAAAGGCACCCCAAGTTAGAGAGTTAAGGCAACACCACTGTTAACGGCCCAGATTGTACCCTGGGGAATGTCTCAGAGGGTTACTGCAGCTTCTGCTCATAAGAGGTGACAAATCAGTTGCTATAGGAAAAGTATGGTCACAAATTAGGCAGAGTGACCTGAAGGTAACATGGTACCATTCCAAAGTTAGACAAAAAAACCCAACAAAACTCTCACATGTGCAGGAAGGGTGACAAAATACAAAACAAAGGGAAGAGGCATACACACACACATCAGACTAAAGAGAAAGAGAGAGAAGCAGATTAAAAGGAAGCCGAAAGATTTTTTCATCTTGTCATTTTAACGTACAGAATTCAACCACATTAAGTCTGTATCAGTAGAGTCGCTGCATGCATTAATATCCAGCACTCATGGCTTAACGACGTCCTCTCATACAGTGAGTGACGCTTAGGAGTCTTGGCATATTGTCAATAAAATGACTCTATTGCACAAAGGTAGTCCAGAAGCACCATCAGTATATCAGTGTGGGGTTGTTTGTTTTTAAATACAAGTTAGCAAGATTATTCCTTATTACTTTTACCTCCTTAACAGGCAAAATTAAAGAAAAAGGTCTGCCTTGGGCTTAATCACCATCATGGTTACTTAAAAAAAAAAAAAAAGAGAGAGAAAAATTGCATTAACATGAGTCATGCAGAACAGTTCAGTAACTACAGTAATTTAACGCTCACCTTTTGTAAATGAGAAAATATTTGCTCTCGTATACGTCTCTTTTCTTGCTCAGCTCTCTCCCGAAGTTTGTCCCTTGCTCTTGCAATTTCAGTCTTGGCCTCCTCTCGTGCCCTCTGATAGTCTCGGAGTAGCAGTTCAATCTCTGAAGGATACTGGTTAATCCTCCTCTTTGGTTCTTGGACTCTAAAGATTGGGGGTGGGGAAAAGACACACCAAGAAATGTCTGATACAATGCCATGGGACAATGGTAAAGAATCACAGAAAGAGTTGCTTTCTTCCAACACTGAACAAGGAACTTCATAATAAGGAAAATAGGATTATTCCTAAAAAATACTGTCTCTCCCTGCTTCATGGAAGAGCTTCATGGAAGAGCTACCTAGCTTCTCTCCTCCCTGCTGAACATTTAAAGAAAAATGCGCACATGGTCACCTCAGGCTTTATTTAAATAACCATACATATTGAAGATTTTGTATGTGTGAAGAAAAATTATATCTGCAGCAGTAACAAAACTCAACAATGCATGTTCTACTGAAACAACAGCCCCTTCTCATCACCCCACTATGCCCCCTCATTCCTTCCTGGTTATCCCCTCATTCCTTCCCTCCCCTGCAAACGCCTCTAATTCTCTCTCTCACTCTCAATGGGCGGCATGGAACTCCCACAATGAGTCAACTCGGTGACCACCTCTGAAACAAGCTTCTCACAGGCACATGGAAAGCCTTGGCACGAGTTACATCACTTCTCCTTTCCCACCTGCTGTCCTCAGTTCCCAGACTTGCCATCACCACATTCACATCTCCTTTGCAGGCCTCACATCCACTGAGCTTGAAAATTGGATTCAGGGTGCATGTCTAGTATTCATCACAATGAGAATACTTACACCTCTGTGACATCCTGTTAACATACAGAAGCAACTTAAGGTGCTGATTTTGATCTATTAAGCTCAGTAAAACAAGGGTCCCAATTATCTATTAGACTGCCTCTCTCCCCATCTACCATCAGGGCAGCGAAGTTCAGCTGGGGCAGTCTCTAAATTCAAACAGCTTGGGGCTGGGGCTCTCAGCAGAGAGCCCTTCGACTCTGGAATTCACTTCTCTCACTGACAGAGCCCAAGTTTGTTGATATTTAGAGCATAATGCAAAATCCATCTCTCTTCCTTGGCTTTTTGAGTGAGGAGTGAAAAGAGAGGTTGGTGAGTAATTCATAATAAGTGGGGTGGAATCTTGCTTTTAAGAAAGTCTTTTGCTAAACATTGTACATGTGCACACAAAAAAAAGTCCATGGTTTACTACTTTAGACTATCAATTAAAACTAGGTAGATATGAACTATGTGGCATTTTCCTTTGCAGTGGGGAACCTTAGTTTTCCTTAAGTCATGAGAATATTTTCTAGGTTAATAGTTTGTAAAGGGAAATCAAATTAACCAAAACTTGTACGGAAAGTTTTTGCCTTCTCTAGAACAAAACAACAAACAACTCTCCTGCCCCAAAGTTCACCACTTCTACATCTGGCATCCCATAGGAGAATCTATGTGCTCATTCTACCACAGACACATCACTGTCCACCTTAATGAATAAAATGGGAGTTGTGCATGGGTTGCTAAAGCTGAAGTTTACGTGTCCCTACCTAGTATTTTCTACTACATTTCTTCTCAGTTGCTGCAGGTACTCTCGGCGTCTGCTGGGGAGATCCAGATCCCGCTGGTTTGTGTCCAACATCTGCAACAGGCTCAGATGCTTTTGTGGACTGAGACTGCGGGTTCTCCTAAAGCTCTGCAGCCTTTCCTCCCTCTGCTTTCTCAGGGCTTCGATTGTCTTCATGTGCCTATTTAAGGGTACAAGTTATGCACCAGGTAAAGCTACAACGCTCAGTTTTCCAGAGTGATACATTCCACTGCTAAAGACCCTGAAAACCAGGTAAAGTGAAAACATGAAATTCACAAGAATCTAACAAAGGACTCCTGCACAGCCCCTCTCAGTCACATGATCACAGGAGTTGCAGACATGCTAAACCATTAAAATAGCAGGAAATGAGTACAAAGAATTAGAACTCACTTTCATGTTTTTAATAACTATTGGGGGCAGGGGGGGGGAAATCAAGAGATACGCTCAATACTGGTCTTAAGCTTTTAGGTAATAATGATAACTTCCCGATTTCCAATACAAATATTACCCTATCATAAGAATCTTATGAAAAAGGGCTTAATTTTTCCTAGTTTCTCCACCATTATCTTTTTATTATTTGTTTTTGCCACCTTCACATAGCAGTATTTGCTAACAGAAACAAGAATGAAATATTGTTATAAAAAATACTGAGGACTCCAATTTTTTACACTGCAGTAGCTCATCAACAGAATCCTACTCCGATGGCTCACAGTGCAGAGATTTGTGCACGTGATTCTCATAGCTGCTAATGATTTTGGTTAACTTTGTAGAAGGGGGACGTTGGACCTGAATACTCTGTAGCTTGTACTTCTTTCCATTTCCATGATTACAGTGGAGGCCTTGTTCTTAATGATAATTTACTACGGGCAAAAGAATCTTAATGTTACACTTGTTCACATGTTTCTGTTCTCTAGTTAAGATCTCTTAATAAACTGAATATTTAATACTTATGTTTATTATTATTATATTAAAAGTGTATTTAAAATGCATGAGATTCCACATAAACCTATTTTAAGTAATTTACCTTTCATAAAGTTGCTGCTTTATGGGAACTGAAGTCAGATCCTCCCCTGTTCCATTCTGAAGAATTCTCAGCAGTGCATCTGTTTCCCCAATTCCATAATTCAGCTTTGCTTCAGTAAGCTCTACAGTAAGAGGGTGCTGCTTCATATCCAGATGTATGCCAGACATAATTTGGGCACGCTCTCTTCGAAGTCTCTCAATTTCTCTTGTTCTACTTTCCCAAGGCTGGGATTTCCCTTCTGTTTCAGTTGCTCGTTTGCTGATTGGCTTCTTTTCCATTTGATTTTGTAAATCAGCAGCACTGCCAGTCAAGCTAATTACTGAGGATGGAGGACTGCCCTTCACTCCACACCAGTTGCTAAATTTATTGTGTATGGGCAAGTCACGAAGACTATAGCTTCGTGGCCTATGGGTCTTCACTAAGGAGGCATTCTCGTTTAATAGAATTTCAGTATTACATTCACTAGCAGAAGCTGATGCTGTATCGTCATCTTGAAGGGGTACATGCACGTCACTCATTTCAGAAAGTGGAAAAGGGCAGCTATTTTGATTTTTCCAAAAGGAACGGTGGAACTGTGCAGAAGAGGCTTCCATCTGATGTTCTGGAGATCCATCAGCATTTGTCTTGCTTGACCAACATCTACTAATTTCTTGATTAAAAAGCAAGTCAGAATTTGGAGGTGAATGTCTACATTCCTTAACATAAGACGTCTGAGAGTGGTTTTTAATCAAAGAGGCATCAGAACTTCCAGTGGTTTTGTCATATCTGATTCTCCCTGAAGAGCCTCTTCCTCTTCTGGTGACATACATACAATGTAGTGAACGTTCCATTGGAATGTGCTCTTTGAGATCATCAACTAAATATTCCCCATGGCCAGAAACCTCTAAAGTGCTACTTGAATGATACAGTCTTTTTGCACGAACTGTAGTGTGTGCGTCAACAGTGAATCTGTGCTTTTCCTTCGATTCTTTTGAAACACCTACTCCTAAGAACTCTTTAGCTGTGTTCTTATCTGAGAAACTTCCAGATTTCTTTCTTACTTCCTTGCTATCTCTAGAAGTGGTAGATTCATTGTCTGTTTCTGTTTGTGAAGAATTGTCTACATGAGGCTCCAAGGTGCCCAAGCCAGAACATGAATGTGATCCTTGCTTTTTTTGATTACTGAGGGAACTTGAAGTATCATTAGGATGTTCAACAGATCCCTTGACAGAACAAATGGACTTGCTACAGGTAACCTGGTTGCTTGGATTTGCACTAAGTGTTAGAATAGGGGAAGAGGCTCTGTCAACTAATAAGGTGTTTTTATAACATAGTTTCCTTTCTACTGCAATATCAGATTCATCAACAGTTCTCTTATCCCGAGTGTAATGTGCTGGAGATTGAGACGTACTAGAAGTAGAGCTGCTAACTACCGTGCATGAAGATTCATCTTGTCCTGAACTCAGTGAAGATGATACAACGGGGGAAACTGTGGGACTGCCAAAAGCAACATTCTGCTGTGCACTGAATGGCGTTTTTTGAAGATCTAAGATAGGAGTGGAGGCTCTGGCTAACGAAGGAAGATGCATAAAGGAATCTCCCAAAATATCAGCAGCAGAGTCATTGAAGTCAGGCATGCTCTGCATTCTCATTTCAATGCTTTCTGGAGTTCTCTCTTGAATAGTCAGACCTACATCTTTCTTTTCCTGAGACCTACATACAGTATCTGAACTTACCACTTTCACAATCACATTCACTTCCTGAGCTTTCATCAATTCATTTTCAATTTTTGCCTGGAATAGGTTTTGCTTGTTTTTGCTTTGTGGATGTTCTGAAATATAAGCTTGAATGCCTACATCTCCTGTAGTTTGCGTACAACTGTCTGACATAGCAGCCCTTACAATCTCTTCAGCTATTCCTCGTTGATTGATTTTGGCATTCTGCTCGTTATCTATAACATTCTGTTGGGAGAGGTTTCCCAGCAGCTCGGAAGTGTTATGAAGAAGCTGTGATAGGTGCATGGAGAGATTCTGCATACTCGCCCAAGAAGAAGGTCGCTGAAATGAACTCCTATTTGTGTCTTGTTTTCTTGCAGAAACATCTGTATAACTTCTCCGGTGTCTTCTCTGTCTTTTGTACCTTCCTGTAGATATTGTTTGTGTTCCCTGCTCACAAGTAATGCCTTGTGGTTTTTTGGAGGCTGTTTCTGACTCAGAAGGGTAGAGAAGTACAATTTCATCAACTTGCATGGAACTGTTTCCAGGCTGTTCAGAAGGATTCTCAAATTTTGAAATTCTGTTATCGGGGTTCGTTTCAAGTATCTCACTGGATACATTTACATAATGCTTGCTGTTGTCACTTGAATATGTAGATTCAAAGCCCTGTCTCACATCATCCCATCCCTGGGGGTCTTCAATGCTGCTTAAAGTGCTTGATAATACTTTTGCATTAGCATAAGAACTGAGATGAGAGTGAAAAGGGGAATTTTGAGAGTTCAGTCCATTATCCACACTGGAGCACCTCATAACCTTATGATTATCCAGGCTTAGAGGAGGCTGACTGTAAGAGACATCACTTGCACTACCAAAAACATATTGCTTCCAACCAATCTTGCAGAGTCCATCTTGCTGCCATGGATGAATGTATGGATTGATATCACTTGAACTAAAATGCATTGCTTCTTTATTGTCCTGTAAAAATAAATCTGTTTCTTCTGGTTGATCTCTCAATTCTTCAATTGTCTCTTCATTGCACTGTGGTAAAGTGGTATTATTTGAATAGTTTTTTGCTTCTGTATCCATGGAACGACCAGCTCTATGTGCCAAAGCAGTTGAATAGTGAACAGCAGAGGGCTCTAAGGAGTTGCTGCCTTGGCGTCTCTCCCCATAATTTTGTGAGCTTTTTGGATCATAATTAGCAAGTCTCTGAGTTTGTATCAATCTCTGCTGAAATCTGGGTTTATATTTAGCCAGTATTAAATTATCTGACTCCAATTTTGAAAATCTTTCAATTCCATGAAGATCATCGTCAGTTGGAGATGGAGGCTCAACACTCATATTCAATTCTTGTAAAGATTTAGAGGCAGGATACAAAGAAAGACGTGCCTTAGACAAAACTTCTGACGTGTATTCAAGATCAGAGATCGCAGAAATAGCTGGGGCTGACAATATGTGATTCTGTAAACAATGTCTTTGTTCATCTTGTTTGCAATGCTTTGTATTTTGTGCAGTAAAGTATGATTTTTCGTTCCTAAGTAATACCAACTTGGGTTCCTGTGGAGGCAAACAACTGTTTTCTGGTAAAATTTTGAAGGACGTATTCTCATTTTTCATGACAGAAAGATTTAGCCTTTCTGATTTTGAAGTTTTTCGCTTAATCTTCATTATATTATTTGCCACTATCTGATAATTGTCAGGACTATCACCACTTGAACATGCATTATTTTTGCAATGTACCAGATCTTTTCCACTTCTTACATTTGCTCTGTTTTTATCATCTTCCCTGGCATGCCCAACCTGCCAATTGTCCTGTAAATCTGCACATGAATTTATTTCAAAATCTGAGGCAGTGTGATATGTTTCTTTGAGATCCGCAGAATTGTTATCTGTGGGACATACTCGCCCATACAGATTATACATGTACCTGGAATCCACACTAATGTTTCCTGAACATGGGTTTTGTGATATTGTAATTTGTGGGTCCATGAACTCACTGGCAAAAACTGATGGTGCTATGGTTTGATTTTCAACAGGATCTTTTCTTAAAAATGTTCTTCTCTGCTTCCTGTCTGTTGCAGGAAGTGCTTTCTCCAGGTTTGAATGCAATTCCTTCTCATTTCTGCTAATTCTCGCTCTCATATTTTCTTCTTTATTAAGAGTTGCTCTTGCAGCATCTTCAAAAGCTAATGATGATGACATAGAAACATCATCATCTACTTTCCTTAGGGTTTCTAAAAATGCTTGTTGTAGTGAAACTTTATTCCAGGGTTGTTTATCAACTTCTGTTTCGTTGTTGAGTTGTTCAGAGTTACTTTTATGTATTGATTTTCCATCTTCAGCAGGAAATCCTTGAGAGGTAGATTTTGTATCAGCTATTGGGAGATGTCCCTTTTCTTTTGTAAGAGAAAGTACAATATTTGTTGAAGCAGATGGCTGCTGGTCAAATATCACAGTATCATCAGATTGACTCTCTTGCATTTGTACTATAGCAAATGCAGAGCAGTTTGAAGTAGTTGTATGTGAAACATATCTGCTAGTTTCATTGTAATCAATGTCAGCAGTAAAAGGGTATTCTGAAAACATTTTTAATGATGGGTAAGAAACTTTTGGAACTGCTGGAGGAAACTCTCTTTCTTGTAGAGAATAAGGGTTTGTAAAAGTAGATGACAACTGGTCAGTCAAAGAAATGTCTTGCAATGAGTCATCAAGCTGCCTACATTTCAGAGATTTTGAGTCTTCTGGCAAATTAGAGGTTTCAAAGGTACTAAGATTGTTGGAACTTTGAAATGTTGTATAAGCTGGAACATTCTCCACAGTGCATGAAGGAAAAGGTTTTGTTTCCTTATTGCTATTTTCTTCAAGACTTTGATATGTAAGCAAGCTCTTCTCTGGTAGTTTCATACCAGAACTACCACTATAGTCCTCTGAGTATAAACAAAATATTTTTTCTTTTATACCATGGCAAATCTGGAAAGAATCTTCACTTTGTTCTTGCTTTTGATCTACTCCAACTACCTCTTTAATGATTTCATCATGCTGTATGTCTGTTCTCTCTCTCTTTCCAATTGCAGAACAAAATTTGCTTTCATCATCTTTCTGATTTACAAAGAGATCATCAGAAACAAGTATAGGTACATCCAAATCTACTGATTCACTTTCAAAGTATTTTGTTTTTCCAAAACAAACAGCATCAATTTTACATTTGTCTTCTCTGCTGTCTACCAAAACATTTGCAAGTGTAACAGGGCTATTCTTCAGCAGACCAGCAGAATATTTAGAAACACAAGAATTCATATTATATCTTGCAGAGTCTTCTTCATAATGAGCATTTTTCCACAAGGGTTGATTAATACTTTCTAAAAGGGTCTCAGAAGCAACTGCAGAGTTGTCTGGATATCCCACACAGAGATCTCTAGAAGTCCCGTATGCCTGAATCTCACTGGGTTCAGTTTGATATCCAAATACATCAGGAATCCTTTCACTATTACTTCTACGGTCTGTTTTAATATAGTCTGCAGTTGAACATTTCTCTGTCTGATTGCATTGTGCTAATTCTTTCTGACTTGTATTAATATTTTGAAAAACTTTCTGAGAACAGACCTCTGGCAGTGATTGCTTTATTTTTTCTCTCATATCATTATCTTTCAACATTGAAGAGGAAAGCAGATTTTCATTATCTGAAGTCAGTGGACCAGACACAGCCATACTTCCTTTTTGAACTAGATCTTCTAAGGAATTAAAACAAACTTTTGATTTCCTCCCCACACTTAAGCCTGTGCTGTGCTCTGTGTCAGAATTGCTCACATTTTGAATTATATCGTCAGGAGAATCTAACCTTCCCAGGGAAACGGAATTATTTTTTGTGCTTTGACTAGGTGCAGCAATTATGGATTCATGACACTCTGCAATATAGGAAGTTGAATGTATGTCATCCCTATCAGGAAATTGCCCAGATACAGTATAATTAGATGTGTTGTTTAATACAAAGTGTCCTTCCCTCTGCTTGTTCTGCATGATCATGGTTTGCAGAAAATCACTGTCTTTATTTTGCATTTTATCAGAAAATGATTCATCTCTTCTCTCTTCGTTAAGAGTACTGGGTGCTCCAACATGCACATCATTCTCCATTAATGTTTCATAGTAAGGAAGAACAACTCCGGTACCAGCATTGCTGTTAAATGACTTTACATGTCCTCTTAACACCGTGGGATCATCTTGCACAACGTCTGTGCTGTTATTTATTCCAAAATATAAAGGATGATTTACAGACTGACATGGAAAGACTTTAAGCAAACACAGTTGAGTTTCTTCAGAAGACTTTTCAGAAGTTTCTGGTGTACGCTGTTGTTTATTAGGTACTGAGGAATCATTAGCATCATTTCTAGAACAACCTTTAGATACCCAATGACTTTCTTTTAAGATCTCATTTAATTTATTATTTGTCGGTTGATGGCTGCCTTTGTTTTCAGGTGGAACTTCATTTTGATTTTGTGAAGCAGTCAGTTCTCGACTCTCAATGTTTTCTTTGAAAGCCTTCCTTTCTTTATTTGTTCTAAAAACAGAGGCATTATATGTTTTCACACTTTCTTTTATTACATCTGCTTTAGCCATTTGTATCAGATTTATCAGATGTGTTTTCTCCTTCTCTTGTGCTATGAAGCGCATAGGATCAGATTCAAAATTATCAGGTCTGCTTCCAATAAAATTTACATCCAAATCTTCAGACACCCCATACCTGGGATAGTCAGTATAAGAACTCTTATCTGTATTGCTATTCTCTTTAATAAATCTTCCAGATTTTCCTTTGATTACATTTTGCTCAATTACTGCACTATCAGCTGAACTGTCATAGTTATTGATGTCTTCCACCAATTTATTCATTATACCTGTTTTGCCCTTCTTTTCAATTGCATCATGGCTACCTCCTGTTAACCTTAAAGTTTCAACTGACAAAATATCTTGTTCGTCTAGCTTAGAAGCTGTAAAGTATCTTTCTGGGATCTCAGATTCAATTATAAATTTTTCACTGTTGTCTCTGTCACAATACATCTGATCTACAGCAGGAGTCTCTTGTGTGAATGAAACAACATTTACATCTGTGTGCAGTTCACCTCTTCCTGTACTAACCAACATCTCATGGTCTTTTACATTAGTTTGTTCCTCACTCCCAATCATTTTGGAGTTAGTTATGCTTCCATCAACTTTGTTTTCTTGATGAAAGTTCTTATGGGCCAAGCCATATGTTATACAAATTTCACTTGTATTGCTAGAAGCATTTTTTTGTTCCTTTTCACTGTTTTCTAAAGAGTTCTCTTCCCCACAACTAACTGGTATTGTTCTGGCTATGCTTTCCATATTCAACACATTTTCTATTATTCTGTTAGTCTGCTTCAACTCCTCATAAGTATCAAGGAAGCCTATAGTATTCTCAGAGAAATCTGATGAGCTGGAACACACTGATGGAGTGCTTTTAGAAGCAGCTTCAGTCTCTGTTGAACAATAATTTATTTCCATGTTTGCTTTCCTTTTATTTTGATGAAAGCTACTTGCCTGAATGCAGCTGTCAGAAATCTCCACTGTTTTTGATTCATCAGTGTGTCCTACACCACCAAACACACCTGATTCTTCTTTCTCTGCCTCTTCATGCAGTACTGTTGTGTGCACCTTTTGGTAAAACTCATGGTGATCTTTGCAAGCCACAAGATCACTGGTATCTTTTGATCTCTGAACCAGACTATTGCTTTCCAAATTATTTCTGCTCCTTTCTGCAATATCACATTGGGCTTCAACTACAGAGCAGTTATGTAAGGTTTCAGTCTGCCTAGCTTTAATTTCCAAAATATTGTTTTCCAACTTGATGACACTGTTAACCAGTTTAGCAATTTCTTCAGTGGTGTTTATTTTTTTACTCTGATAGGGAACCAGAGTTTCTTCCAGGATAATTTCACCTTCAGTATCAGCTGCCTTCTTTGTGCATTCAGATTTTTTAATCACACTTGGACTCCCTTCTTGGACAGCAGTGTCTGATATAATTGTATTTTGTTCAAGCACTTTTCCAGAGTCTGTTTTCGCATAATTACTGGTTCCTCCAACAAACAAAACCTCTCCTGAGAAATCACTTTCACTAAGAACCATACAAGAAAAAGCAGTTTCACTCTCTTCTCTTGCTTCAGGAAAGGATTTGTTCTTGGCCTGGGTATCATCAGAGAGAATGGATGCATCATATCCCCCAGGAACTTCAGCCTTTTTATGCATATTATTTTTCTGCGCTTCAGATTTTAAGCAGCACATTGTGCAGAGGCAATTAGAATTTATTCCAGAACAACAACTTTTTTGGACATTGTTTTCTATACTGAGATTAGATCTGGTGTCACAAATTTCATTAACCGCTGTAAGATCCTGCAGTTGTGTATTATATTTCTCAGTTTCAGAAGTACGCTGAAAAAGATTAGTTTTTGCTGTGTCGTAATAAAATTCACTTGAGTTGGACTGTGAGGTGGATTCATCTCTAATTTCACAAGTAGCTTCAGTTGAGCACTCAGTGTTTTTTCCATTTAAATTCATATTAAGGTATCTTAATTCATCTACCACCAAATTTCTATATTTGGATGACGACCTTTCCTGGCCTACAGGGTGAGAACTCAAATTATGTTTTTCTTTACTTTCACTGCTTTCTTTTCTTATAGTCTCGGGACATAATGTGGTGTTTCCCAAAACCTGAAGGGTTAAGCAACTTTCAGGATTGTCAGCCTGTAAACTTTCAAAAAAAGCATTCTTTAAAACAATTTTCCTTTGAAATTCACAATTATTTTGTGAACACAGATCTTCATCCTTCTGTTCATATTCTTCAGTATCTCTGAATGAAGGGTCCTCCAAGGCAGTTTCAATTAAGATCTCTCTACTTCTTGTATTACAGACCAACTCTTTCTGAGAAGTGTCTATTGATATTGCAAATTGGTCATAACTAGCATCCTGGGGAAAGGTTGCAGGACCAGTGTGATAGGGTTTTCTTTCAAAAGAAAAATCTTTGTCGATGGTTATTTTTCCTGCAGACAACTGTTGGTAATCCATCTTCTGCATAGATTCAAAATTATTCCCCATGTAACTGAGTAGACCTACTTTACCAGTAGAATTTTCTCCTTGTTCAACGGAAGTCTGAAGTGTATAACTTTTCTTTATACCAGTGGTCCTGTTCTTGTTTGACAAGTCACTGAGAAAGAAACCCTCCTCACAGGATGTTGATGTTCCCTCTTTTGCAAAGAGCTGACCGTGTTTTTCGTATATTCCCCGTTTTACTGAAGATGTTCCTACTGTGGGTATTGAAGCTGTATCAGGAGACAGCTCTTTAGACAATCCACTGGCAGCTGCATTGACAGATGCATCTCTAGTGTTTGAATCTATTGTTTTTGATTCCGTTATCAAATTATCACAATAATTATCTGGGTCTTCTTTTTCAATAGTTCTAAAGAACCTATCTTCTAAATCAGAATCTCTATGAACTTTTCTCTGCTGTAAAACATAGGTAGATGGTGCTGAAATGAATGGTATTTTTTTAGAATCCTGATCCTTGGGCAGTTCAGGATAAATTGTGGGGAGAGAGCCCTCTTCTTTTCCAGATATTGGTAACAAACAATCTGTCATGGAGGTTTTTTTCAAACAGCTATACTGTTGTGTGTATTCAACAGTAGATCCATAAGTAGATGATACAGTAAGCTGTTTGTGTTTAGGATGAGCTGACTTCACATCTTCATAATAACCACGTTTTCCTGAAAACGTTGAAATGGGGACACATGAAGTGCTTCGTCCTATTGAACTGACAAACAATGACCTAACATCTGGAGATTTTAAGACAAAATTTTCATCAGAATTTGCATTTTCTTTGACCATCTTACTTAATAAAGATCCACTCTCAGGAACTTTGTTTGTATCTATCTCAAAATGTGTTGTTTCTGGTAATGGTATTTCTGATCCATCAGAGGAGAAAGTTGCATTTATCTCATTTACGCCATGTGATAAATGAGAAATACTATGCAACTGCTTATAGCCAGAGACAAAAGATACTTCAGCAGCTGACTGCTTTAGGTCATCTTTCTTCATCCAACATTCCAGCTTGCTCAGATGAGCACCATGAAATTGTAAATTTTTATGAAAAGAAGGTACAGCTATTCTGGGGCTGCTGATTTCACTTTTTGAGTCATATGAAGACAATGCATCAATGAGCGTCAACGGGTTTCCACCTGTGGAATTAAGTCTTTGATCAAGAGACCCTTCTTGTTCTATAAAACGAACCTTCATCTCTTTCAATGGCTGTTTGCAAGTGTTATTGCAAATGGACTGTGTTTGAGTACCCAGATAAAAAGAACTACTCTGCTTTAGATCATAATTTGTTCCTTTTACATCTGTGTCACAGGCTCCAGGCTTCTGGCATTCCTCAGTCTGTATGGCTGGGGACCTAGGACTCTGCAGCCTCCAAAATATCTCTGCAGGCACTTCATCAGATGAATCAGATTTGGATTCTTCTACCAGATCTTCTGCTAACACCTCTTCTGCATCAGCTAAGCTATCCAGAGAAAAGCTTCTTTCAGTCTTTGCCAATCCACTGCGTGATGTGGATGAGGTCACTAAAGGTGAGACATGGTGATCATATCTGCCTTTGTAAAACTTAACTGGCTCTTGGTGAACCACTAACTTGTGAAAACGTTTTTTACTTCGTTTTTTGGCTTTATTTTCTTTTTCTACCAGAGAGTCTTGAGACATCTGACTATCATCACTTTCGGAATCTTCTGGGTTGGTGATACATTTATTCCTGTCTGAATCTTCCTGTTTCAGTTGCTCGGTTAAGGCTTTTGCATAAGCACAGGAGAGAGAATCCACGGAGTAGGAACTATCAGTATCAGAAAAGTCATTTTCATCATCCTCTTGCCAGTTCCCTAGCAGATCTGTGGCTGCTTTTGAGATTCCAACACTCAACACCTCAGCACTGTGCCATTTTTTTTCAATGTAACGGAGTGGTGTCTGGATATTTATCTTATTAAGGTTCCCTACTGAAGTAGCTGTCATCAGAAACTCCTGCTTTGCCACTGACTGCCTATCATGACTTGGTAAGGATGACTTTGGCTCTCTTTTCAAGTTCCTCGCTGTCTGACTTAGACAACCTGAGGGAGGCTTTCCACGCACTATTGATTTTCTCACTTCCTTGGTAAAGCTTTCTGGAAGTGAATCTTGGTGCTCTCCTCTTAAATCCATTCTAGACTTTTTATGAGATGCCTGGGCTTCACTTTCTTCTAGCTGTCTCCCTGTAGGCTGACTTGAATCTCCTAATACCTTCGCTTTGGTCACTTGTGTCCCTGTAATAAAGGTTTCGAGTTCTCCTTTCTTCTTAAGCTGATCGGGAGAGAGGCTCTTAGAGGTCTGGCTTTGAGGTTCAGTTTGTACTAGTCTATCATCTAATTTTTCCATTTTTTGATTATCTTTGTTATGTAATATGATAACTGGACCATTACAGTCTTTTTCTGCTCCTTTTTTATTTCCAAACAGTGATGTCTTGTGTTTTTTAGTTAGCGGTCTCTGTGTTGGGAAGGAACTATACCTCTCATCATTAAGGTCATCTCTCCTGGAATTGTCTTTAATTGTTCTGGGCAGATATTCTAGAGATAGCGTTTTCCATGGTGGATTGCCTTCATGGCATTTATAGGTATTTGGTGAGGTAGATAATTCAGAGGTGGTCTTCCTCTTCAGGAAAGAGCTGTGAAAATAATCCAGGACAAAGAATCAGAGGCTTTTATACACTGCGTGACTATATAAGTATATATTATGTCCTTGGCCCACAGAGACTCAGTAGCTGTAATCACTATTAATCACACTATAGCCCTGAGTCACTGAAATCCACTTAACACAAGTCTAGTCATGTCCCTATCCTTACCCTGTGGTTCCCAAATTTAAGAGATTCCCAGCTAGTTTAGTAATGGCTGGCCAGCTTCAAAGTCTGAGCCAGATACAGCACTTTAGTCAGTGATAGGCAAAAAGTAATGTTGTTACTATTATACATTAATTCAGAATGCCCACAAGAGTGCTGGGTGCTTCACAGGAAAACAAACAGAAGACAAGTCCCTGAACTCTGAGAAGTCTCTCACTAGACTGTAAACACTAATCAAGTTATAATATCAAGGAAAAGGGAATGATGCTGGGTTATATGTACAATCAGATTGTATATGTATATATTAGGGCTGCCAAGTGATTAAAATAATTAATCGCACTGTTAAATAATAATAGAATACCATTTATTTAAATATTTTTTCATGTTTTCTACTTTTTCAAATATATTGATTTCAATTACAATACAGAATACAAAGTGTACAGGGTTCACTCTATATTTTTGATTACAAGTACTTACACTGTAAAAAGAACAAAAGAAATAGTATTTTTCAATTCACCTAATACAAGTACTGTAGTGCAATCTCTTTATCATGAAAGTTGAACTTACAAATGTAGAATTATGTACAAAAAATAACTGCATTCAAAAATAAAACAATGTAAAGCTTTAGAGCCTGCAAGTCCACTCAGTCCTATTTCTTGTTCAGCCAATCGCGCAGACAAACAAGCTTGTTTACATTTGCAGGAGATAATGCCGCCCGCTTCTTGTTTACACTACCACCTGAAAATGGGAAGAGGTATTCCCATGGCACTGTTGTAGCTGTCGTCGCAAGATATTTACGTGCCAGATGTTCTAAAGATTCATGTCCCTTCATGCTTTAACCACCATTCCAGGGGATATGCGTCTATGTGGATGACGGGTTCTGCTCGATAACAATCCAAAGCAGTGTGGACCGACGCATGTTCATTTTCATTATCTGAGTCAGATGCCACCCAGTAGAAGGTTGATTTTCTTTATTGGTAGTTCTGTAGTTTTCTCATCGGAGTGTTGCTCTTTTAAGACTTTTGAAAGCAAGCTCCACACCTTGTCCCTCTCAGATTTTGGAAGGCACTTCAGATTCTTAAACATTGGATTGAGTGCTGTAACTATACCTAGAAATCTCACATTGGTACCTTCTTTGTGTTTTGTCAAATCTGCAGTGAAAGTGTTCTTAAAATGAACAACATGTGCTGGGTCACCATGCGAGACAGCTAGAACATGAAATATATGGCAGAATGCAGGTAAAACAGAGCAGGAGGCATACAATTCTCCCCCAAGGAGTTCAGTCACAAATTTAATTAATGCTTTTTTTTTTTTTAATGAGCGTCATCAGCATGGAAGCATGTCCCCTGGAATGGTGGCCGAAGAATGAAGGGGTATATGAATGTTTAGCATATCTGGTACGTAAACACCTTGCAATGCCAGCTATCAAAGTGCCATGAAAATACCTGTTCTCACTTTCAGGTGACATTGTAAATAAGAAGCAGGCAGCAGTATCTCCTGTCAATGTGAACAAACTTGTTTGTCTTAGTGACTGGCTGAACAAGAAGTATGACTGAGTGGACTTGTAGGCGCGAAAGTTTTACATTGTTTTGTTTTCGAGTGCAGTCATGTAACAGAAAAAAAATCTACATTTGTAAGTTGCACTTTCACAACAGAGATTGCACTACAGTACTTGTATGAGGTGAATTGAAAAATAGTATTTCTTTTATCATTTTTACAGTGCAAATATTGTAATAAAATATACACTTTGATTTCAATTACAACACAGAATATATATGAATATGTAGAAAAACATCCAAAATATTTAATAAATTTAAATTGGTATTCTATTGTTTAACAGTGCGATGAAAACTGTGATTAATCGCGATTAATTTTTTTAATCATGATTAATTTTTTGAGTTAATCGCGTTAGTTAACTGCGATTAATCAACAGCCCTAGTATACATACTTAAGCATATATACGTTTTGGTGGTCCAAATGTTGTGGGTGTGTTGGGGTGGTTAAGGGTACCCCTGCTTATCTTTTAAGGTGACACTGCAGAAGTGAGTTTTTAGGAGTGGTTTGAATCAGGCAAAAATGAAGTCTTGACCAAGAGTCCAGGAAAGGGATTCCAAACCTAATGAAAAAGGTGCAGACGTGTGAGAACCAGTGAAAGGGGTATCACGGAGGCGGGGCAATGTGAAAGGAGACTAGGTCAAAGATTTAGGCAGGGGTACAGTGTCTTGAAAGCAAGGACAAGCTGCTTGAAAATGTGTCATAAAATAAGTCTGGAGACTTAAAGGGAAGTGAGAGTGGTGCAACTGCTTTTATAAGATGGAGCAGGGTTTTGACTTATACAAAGTTTGGGTTAATATACCCTTATAAAAATGTTTTTAGTACATTATCTGATGCTAGGACAGCAAATATTTCTTAAACTTGGAACAAATATGGAAAATTCTATAAAAGTTTACTTACCTGTAAATGGGTACATGTGGTGGGTAAAGATTACAGAAAGAATATCTTCTGTGTTGCAAGGAACTTGAACCAAATGACTTGCTTCTCCTTTGCAACTTGTGATCCCAGGAGGTAATTGTGGTGTTTTGGTTCAGGATTTGGGACTGTTTCAAGTTATCCTCACTGAGCCAGCAGCTGGCCTCTAGCTGCTCTAGGTTTCTCTTGGCTTCCAGTAATTTTTGCTTCTTGACAATCCTCTCCAACTGGAACTTGACCTTTTTCCGCCTTATGTTTCTTTCTGCTTTCTTTAAAGAGTATCTCCGCAAAAGCTCCAGCTGTACCAGTCTCTTCCTGTTCTGCTCTACCAGGGAAGGACAGATCTCCAAATCCACAGTATTCTGCACTTCAGCTTCTGCATATGACTTAGACTCTGTCTGTACAGCAAACTCCCTCTGCTGCGGCTGGAGGGAAGCCAGTCGTTTCTTCTCATTAATAAGCCACTGTTGATCTATAAGCAAAATCATAAAAGAAAAATATTAGAAAATGTCTTCATTATTATCCTGTTCCTAATTTCAATCAGCAGCAAAGACCCACCTGAAGGGTGCAATCAATTATACATTAAGACTTTGTATGAATCATTTAAACCAGATGAGGATATTTAAAATGGCTGCTATCAGACATCTGTTCTGCTTCAGTATATTGTTGGCCTACCCCCACTGCCTTTCTTAATTCTAAGAACCCTTCCTTCTCTAGGGTGGAGTCTCAAGGGTACACAAGACAGAAACAGGAAGCCAGATTGCAGGCAGCCAGACAAAAGGCATTCTCTGATCTGTACTTGCTGGATACCAATGGAGGATACTCATGATCCAACAAATCTAGAGAAAGTGGATATGTCACATCCCCTATAGTGGCAGCATTGTGCTGTATTAGTAATGGAAAGACCTCCAACCGGGATAAGACTTGGAAAGCTGAGTACAAGAATGCTGCATCAGTGGTGGAGTTGGTTTTAAAACTAAGGGAGCTGATGGGATAAGGTTTCTCTAGCAAGAAGTTGCAATGGCAAGTAACTCCATATGGATAAGCATCACACATCTAATTCCTCAAATATCATTCAAACTTTGACCTTAAAATGCAGTGGATACACAACATTTCCTGCTGGTTCGAGAGGTGTTACCAAGTTCTACTGGTATTCCTCATTTAATGTGTATGTCTCCAACAATATTGTCTTTCAAAATGGAAGAAACTTCCTATACTTCTACCTTAAAATGTCTGAGATCAGATTATGGTCTGTATGTGTGATCTTAAGGAACTGAAAATGTGCATTGTGGGTAGGTTTATGATGGAACTGAAAGGCAGTGTGTTGTGGAGTCAAGGTGCGCATCAAAGCATTTGGGTGTTACATTTGGCTAATAAGATATGGGAATTGAGTTTTGCCTACATGTTGACGTTGTCTTAACTAGTAATTTCCTGGACTTTTAGTGACTCCATTGAAAGTATATGCATTTAAACAACCTAACTCTCTAGCTCCTCTATCTATGGTCCATATCCCCATAGCATTTGAGTGCTTTGAAAGTATTTAAAAATAGAGATACCAATAGTTCTCTATATTCCCCTTTCTTCTCTCCCAGCCTGTAGAAGAAACAACTTAATTAATTTATGTATTATATTTGTTGGTTTGGCTTTGCTCATTTATGCTGATGTGTATGTGCATCTAAAGCGAGGGAAAGCTAAGTCAATAAAATGGATTTTTGCATTTAGCTCTGAAAGTGGTTAGTTCCACGGTCATTATCATCTCTTATGAGTTCCATAAACTAGTTTCAGATCTGAAAGTTCTGTCTCCTGTGCTCATAAATCAACTGCTTCATTGTCCCTGTGGCATGTAACTGTCATGAAACGTCCACAGGGATCAGTTCTGGGTCCGGTTCTGTTCAATATCTTCATCAATGATTTAGATAATGGCACAGGGAATACACTTATAAAGTTTGCAGATTATACCAAGCTGGGAGGGGTTGCAAGTGCTTTTAGGATAGGATTAACATTCAAAATGATCTGGACAAACTGGAGAAATGGTGTGTAGTTTCCATTTGACTGTACAGACAGAGAAGAGACCATGATGTAATAGTAACATTTCAGTTTTAGCCTATAATTAATTAGACTCTGCTTCAACTACTGCAAGACATGTCTTGCTCAGTACTGACAAAGATATGAAAGCATTGACTGGAAGGTATCAATCACATTTAGAGAAGGTCAAAATTAATAATTTTAAAGGCCAACAAAATGAATTATTGTACAGAGCTGCCATCAAGCAAATTTTCGAAACCTAGGTGAAATTCTGGTCCCACTGACGTCGATGGCAAAACTCACTTTTACTTCAGCAGGGCCATGATTTTACCCGTAACCTCGAGTGTCCCTTATAAATTTCTTATTATATATTATGTGTTGACTTAGATTTTAAACAAATTGTCTCTCTTCTTTTTCACGTTTGTCCCTCTTGTCATTTTTGGTTCTCTCTGTATTTAATTGGTTTCATTGTTTAGGTTTCACATGGAATCTGCAGAAGATTTCAATCAGTGTCATGGGCCTATGCACATACATTTTCCTATGAACATCAGTTTGAGAGTGAAATTGACTATGAGTGTGTGAATATGGTCTATACCATTTTACAGGTGATACCGCTGGCAAAGTGGGCAGGGATATAACACCCACAGATCTTTATTGCAGTTGCAAGCATGAGTTGTTCCATCAGTGTGTGTATAACAGTCTATCTTCAAAGGGCAACTCCCCACATGCCTTTCATCAGGAATTATTTCAGCCTTGAAAGGCCTTTCAACTTCCCAGGATAAATTCAAGAGATTACAGGTAGACATTTAAAAAAAGAAAAAAAGCTCAGATAGCCAAGACACTCCACACTGCAATAAGGGGCACTTGAGTTAAATACTTAAATAGAGCCATGCAAGAAAAGCAGCGACCAGGAGTATCAGGAGAGGCATTGAGCACCATACCATAAAACAAGTAGAACTACTCCTGGGGGAATTCTGTGCCAAAAAATTATAAAATCTGCACACAATATTTTAAAATTATGCATATTATTGGCCTCTGAGCCACATATGTCAGTCTTCAGAAGTTCGAGAGCCGGGGCACACATGCCAGGAGCCAGGGGTTTCAGTCCCACTCCTGCTGAAGCCCCTCGCCCTGGCAGGTGCACCCCGTAGGGCTGAAGCCCTGAGACCCCCCCCTCCCTGCTGGGCAGAAGTCCCTACCCCACCCCACTCTGTAAAGCAGAGGTCCCAAGCTCCCCTCGCCCCCCACAGTCTGGTAGGTGGAGAATGGGGGAGGCTCCGAAAGCTGCACTTTAATGGTAAAAGAGTCGCATGTGGCTCGCGAGTCACAATTTGGCCACCCCTGCTATATAATCATGCCAGTTTCAATTATTTTTGTAATTTATTTCAAAATACCGGCGAGCAATACAGACCAAAACCCCCCCAAAACAATCCCCCCCATGAGCAGAGAGTTAAAGAAACCCCTATGACAACCAAGTTCCTGTTTCACTGCCTCTTCCCCCACAGAGCCCAGCCGCGGGGCACCCCCCACAGCCCAGACATTCTCATCCCATGCCTCAGAGCCCAGCTGTGGGCCAAACTGAGCTGCAGGACCCCCCAACCTAGACACTCGCACTCCCTACCCCCTAGAGCCCAGCCACAGGCCAAGTCCAGCTACGGGCCCCCACTCCAGCCTAGACACTCACATCCCCTACCCTCCCCAGAGCCCAGCTGCCCCCCTCCCCAAACCAGACACACTCACTCTCAACTCACTCCTCAGTGTCCAGCCACCCCCCCACTCCCCTTAGCCCAGACACCCACACCCTCTATCCCCCAGAGATCAAGAGGGAGAACAGGCTGATACTGGGTCCTGGGCTTCTGTGGAGTTTCCTGCATGCTGCCTCCTTCCTTCAGGGCATGCTGGGAACTGCAGCTGCCCAGAACATTCCAGCTCCCTTCCCCTCCCCTGGGCAGTGTCTTCTACTGTATTTGCGAGCTGGGCTCTGCATGGTCCAGCGGCCCCTAGTGGTGGCCAGCAGCTCTGCAGTCCATTTCTGTGAGGGAAAAGGAAATTCTGCGCAGAACATTAATTTCTGTGCAAATTCTGTATTGCACAGCAGCCCAGAATTCCCCCAGGAATAGTAGTACTTCCACCACTCAGCAGTGAACCCCAAAGCTAATAAATCAGTGCTGCAGGCAAGGTGCTAATGAACTCCATTTAGTCCTCTGTTAGCAAACATTTGATAACTGTCCTCATAAGGACAATTATAGGAGAAAACTAGTTAACTGTCAAAGACTCCACCAATGTTCCAAAAACGTAAAAGGGGGGAGAAAAATGAAAACAGCAATGAAGGAATGCAGTAAAAGAAGGGAAGTGAGAAAGAGAATGACACCCACTTTCTCTGATCTGCTGGTTGATTAGTGCCTGGTCATATTCTAGTTCACGCTCTGCTTTGATCTGTCCTGCCAGGATCTGCTGCTTTAAATCCTCAATGTAGAGCTGCTGCTGTTGAATGTGTTCCCTGTGGAAAGCTTCCTGATCTCGCAGCTTCTGCTTGTACTCTTCATGCACAGAATCTATCTCTCTGCTGTTAGAAATGTTGACAATGATTTTAAATCAAGAAACAAACACACATTTTTTTGTTAAGACACATTTCTTTATGTTAGACAGACCCTTAAATCAGACAAAATTCAAGCTATTGTGTGTACAATCAAACACATTCAAGGGCTAGAAAATTATGCCAAGATCGTATGGTGCTAAGATAGTTGCATATGTGATGCCATACATAGTATGTCACAATCCCATATAAATCAGTAAACGCTACCACTCATGAGATTTCTCACGGTAAAACAGAAAATTCCATCATTAGAAAGTTAATAGCAAAGATAATTTGTTAATATTGTCACTGATCATTTTTGTTTAAGGTCATCCTATAAGGAGAACCTTTTATTTTAAATATGTAAAAATACCTTACATGCTATGTGCCTTTCATCTGAAGATTTCAAAGTACTTTGCAAAAGTGGCAAGTTGTTGTTGTTCTTTTGTTTCAGGGCAAAAAAACCTGAAGCCTAGGGAGGTTAAGCGAGTAACCCAAGGTTACACAGTCAGTCGCTAATAGAGTCAACATAAGAGCCCAGATCTTGTCACCAAATTCTCTGCTCTAACCACTAGATAAGGTTGCTTCTTCTATATTTTAAGTGCAGTTATGGACAGAAAGGTGACTATGTTAAAAAAAACACCACTAACAGTTCTTCTCCCAGAGTGCATTCCAAGATATGTATACGTGTATTTCAATGACAAAATCATTTTTTTACTACCTTCACTTACGTTAGTACTGTCAAGCCAGTCACAGTTATGAAAGAGGGAGCTGGATTCCATTCTGGTTTGTGCATCAACAACACAATTAATAATTAAGGTCCAACTGTAGAATATTTACAGGAACGATTCATTAACTACATTTGGATTTTTGCTTTTGAAAACCATTTTTTATTTGTAAACTTAGAAAATGAAATGTGTAAAACATTGAAAAAGAATAAATATGGAAAATGCCATTTTTACAGATTAATTTTAGGCAAGAATACAACTTTTATTTACAAAATTATAGCTAATTTAGCCATTTTAGACTTGATTCTGACCAATAGGGTTGAATTGGCAGTGAATAGGAAGGTGGACAGCAATTTGGGTGAAAGTGATCATGAAATGAGAGATAGGAAAGAAGGAGGAAGAGCAGCAGAATAAGGACAATGGTCTTCAAAAAAGCAGACTTTAAACAAACTCAGAGAACTGGTAGGTAAGGTCCCCTGGGAAGAAAATCTATGGGGAAAAGGTGTTCAGGAGAGCTGGCAGTTTCTAAAGGGGACAATATTAAACGCACAACTGAAAATTATCCTGATGCGAAGGATGATAGGAAGAATAGTAAGAGGCCAATATGGCTCCATCAGGAGCTCTTTAATGACCTGAAAACCAAAAAGGGATCCTACAAAAAGTGGAAACATGGACAAAGTGATAAGGAGGATTACAAAAGAACAGCAAAAGCATGTAGGGACAAAATCAGAAAGGCTAAGGCACAAAATGTGTTACATGTAGCAAGGGACATGAAACGGACTAAAATGAAATTGTTTAAGTACATTAGGAACAAGAGAAAGATGAAGAAAAGTATAGGTCCTCAACTTAATGAGGAAGGATACCTAATAACTGATGACATCAAGAAGGTTGAGGTGTTTAATGCCTATTTTGCTTCAGTCTTCACTAAAAAGGTTAATAGTGACCAGATACAATACAATTAATATTAGCAACAAGGGGAAGGAACGCAAGTCAAAACAGGGATAGAACAGGTTAAAGAATATTTAGATAAGTTAGATGTATTCAAGTCTGCAGGGCCTCATGAACTAACTGAAGCAATCTCAGAACTGTTCGCAATTATCGTTGAGGATGCAGGGAGGATGTGTGACAGGTTGCTATCAGAGAAACCCCCTTAGGGTTGCTAACAGCCAGCGTAGCCGGGGGGGGGGGGGGAGCAGCCGCTCCCCCACTGAGCACCTTTTAAATTTTTTGGCGCCTTTTAAAGGGGGAGCGGAGCCAAAAAAAAGGCGCCTCCCCTTTGTACTCACCTGGTGGCACTCCAGCTGTTCGGCGGCGGGTCCTTCACTCACTCCGGGTCTTCGGCGGCACTTTGGCGGGGGGTACCACCGGAGACCCGGAGTGAGTGAAGGACCCGCCGCAGAAGTGCTGGAGTGCCATCGGGTGAGTACAAGGTGGAGGCGCTTTTTTTTTTTAGCTCCGCTCCCCCTGAACACCTGGCTACGCCACTAGTTGCCAACTGATGTGCCAAGACTACTTCTGCCCCTGCGTTCCTGCCCTGGAAGCTTGAGACTCCAGTACCCTGCCTGGTTTGAACCAGACCCACTAGCCTGCTCCAAACCCAGACCCAGGTCTGAACCACGTCCCCTAACAGCTGTAGGCTTTCCTGGAAGCAGCTTAGGAAGTGTTCCTGTCTTTAACACTCAGATGCTCAATTCCCAATGGGGACCAAACCCTAGATAAATCCTTTTTACCTTGCATAAAGCTTATACAGGGTAAACTCAGATTGTTCGCCCTCTGTAACACTGATAGAAAGATATGCACAGCTGTTTACTCCCGCCCAGGTACTAATACATACTCCAGGTTAATTAATAAGTAAAGAGTGATTTTATTAAATACAGAAAGTAGAATTTAAGTGATTTCCAGTAGTAACAGACAGAACAAAGTGAATTACCAAACAAAATAAAATAAAAACACGCAAATCTATCTCCAATACAGTGATAAAAATTGAATAGAGATAAAAACCTCACCAGTGAGCTTCCTTTTACAGATCAGACTCCCTCTAGCCTGGGTCCAGCAATCACTCACACCCTTGTAGGTATTGTCTCTTGTCCCAGTTTCTTTCAGGTATTCCTGGGGGTGGAGAGGCTATCCCTTGAGGCAGCTGAAGACAAAATGGAGGGGTCTCCCAGGGATTTTTATAATTTCTACTCTGGGTGGACACCCCTCCCTCTCCCTGTGTAGCATCCAGTTACAAAGTGGAGTTTTGGGGTCACATGGACAAGTCACATGTCCATGCACAACTGAGTTCCTTTCCAGCCAAGCCACATTCCTGGGAAAGCTCAGATGTGGATTGGTAACAGACAATAGAACTTGGAGACAAGTGCTTCTTGACTGGGCACATAACCTGCATATTCCTTTCTCAAGACACTGACCAAATCTTTTTACTAAGACTATTTAGAAATCAAGCAAATATATAGCCAATATTCATAACTTCAACTTCAAAAATGATACATGCATACAAATAGGAGGAATAGATTCAGTAAGTCATAACCTCTACAGAGATATGTTACATGGCCTATGTAGCATAAAACATATTCCAGTTATGTCATATATACATTTATAAGCATTTCCCCATAAAATCTTATGGGGTACACCGTCACAATGAGGTCTGAGAACTGGAGAAACGCAAACCTAGTACCTATTTTCAAATAGGGGTACAAAGGAGAAGCTGGGAATTATAGACCAGTTAGCCAAATTTTAATATTTGGAAAGATACAGGAACAAATTATTTAACAGTCAATTTGTAAGGATTATAAGGAATAGCCAACAGGTATTTGTCAAGAACCAATCATGACAAACTACCATAAGAACATAAGAATGGCCATACTGGGTCAGACCAAAGGTCCATCCAGCCCAGTATCCTGTCTGCTGACAGTGGCCAATGTCAAGTGCCCCAGAGGGAGTGAACCTAACAGGTAATGATCAAGTGATCTCTCTCCTGCCATCCATCTCCACCCTCTGACAAACAGAGGCTAGGGACACCATTCCTTAATAGCCATTAATTGACTTAACCTCCATGAATTTATCTAGTTCTCTTTTAAACCCTGTTATAGTCCTAATTTCCTTCTTTGACAGGGTTACTGGCCTAGTGGATTGGATTGGTTCTAGGACTGACCCTTGGGGAACACCACTGGTTACCCCTCTCCATTCCAAAAATTTACCATTTATTCCTACCCTTTGTTCCCCGTCTTTGAACCAGTACTCAATCCATGAAAGGATCTTCCCTCTTATCCCATGACAACTTAATTTATGTAAGAGCCTTTGGTGAGGGACCTTGTCAAAGGCTTTCTGGAAATTTAAGTACACTATGTCCACTGGATCCCCCTTGTCCACGTTTGCTGACCCCTTCAAAGAACTCTAATAGATTAGTAAGACATGATTTCCCTCTACAGAAACCATGTTGACTTTTGCCCAACAATTTATGTTCTTCTATGTGTCTGACAATTTTATTCTTTACTATTGTTTCAACTAATTTGCCTGCTACTGCGTTAGACTTACCGGTCTGTAATTGCCGGGATCACCTCTAGAGCCCTTTTTAAAATTTCATATTTGAGTTCTTTCAGAACTCTTGGGTGAATGCCATCTGGTCCCGGTGACTTGTTACTGTTAAGTTTATCAATTAATTCCAAAACCTCCTCTAGTAACAAACTAAAAGCAAACTTGGGAAATGTGCTCTAGATTAAATTACTATAAGGTGTGTGCAAAACTGATTGAAAGATCATACTCAAAGAGTAATTATCAATGGCTCACTGTCAAACTAGGATGATGTATCTAGGGGGGGCTCTGTAGGGGTCAGGCCTGTGTCTGGTACTATTCAGTATTTTCACTAGTGACTCGGATAATGGAGTGGAGAATATGCTTATAAAATTTGCAGATTACACCAAACTGGAAGGTGTTAGCACTTTGGAGGACAGGATTAGAATTCAAAATTATCTTGACAAATTGGGGACTTGGTCTGAAATCAACAAGATGAAATTTAATAAAGACAAATGAAAAGTGCTACACTTAGAAAGGAAAAATCAAATGCATGGCTATAAACGAGGAATAATTGGTTAGGTGGTAGTAAAGCTAAAAAGGATCTGGAGGTTATAGTGGATCACAAATTGAAAATGAGTCAACAATGTGATGCAGTTGCAAAACAGGTTAATATCATTATGGAGTGTATTAACAGGAGTCTTGTATGTAAGACAGGAGGTAATTGTCCCGCTCTATTCAGCACAGATGAGGGCTCAGCTAGAGTGCTGTGTCCAATTCTGGGCACCACTCTTCGGGAAAAATGTGAACAAATAAGAAACAGTCCAAAGAAGAGCAACAAAAATGATCAATGGTTTAGAAAACCTGACCTATGAGAAAAGGTTAAAAAAACTGGGCATCTTTAGTTCTGAGAAAAGAAGACTGGGAGGAGGGGGCGGGAAACTGGTAATAGGTCTTCAAATATATTAAGGACTGTTATAAAAAGAACTGTGATCAATTGTTCTCCATGCCCACTGAACATAGGACAAGCATCAAAGGATATTTAGGTTAGATATCAGGAAAAACTTTCTAACTATAAAGGGTGGTTAAGCCCAGGGACAGGCTTCTAAGGGAGGTTGTAGAATTCCCATCACAGAAGGTTTGTACGAACAGGCTGGACAAACAACTGTCGGGGATTGTCTAGGTTTTGAGTTTGCACATTCAGCGGGACAATACTAGTCAAACCTACTTACACTATTGAAAGCTCCGTACTAGGAATATGTCCCTGAAAGACACAGTACACAGAAGTATACCCAGGCCCCACTGCATTCAAAAATGCTTTGCAACATTTAGAAAACACCATGACTACAATTATCATCATACTGTTATAATCCTATGTTTTCATTATGTGGACAAATATCTATGGCTCTTTATCTCTCTGAGGTTATTGATTCTGTAACAGAGGAAGGGAATATTGTCCTATTATTGCTAAAAGAGCAAGACACACATGCTAGTTACAATTCTGCTGCTATATCGGTGTGTCTGCCTTCTCTCTCTGTTTTTAGTAGTATGAGATAAAAATCAGACATGGCAATGAAGAAAGGCCTGAGTACCCATGCACAGGCTAGGACTGAGCACCAGTCAGCCTTTACACATTCACAGCTTGACAACCGTTTCTCGGAGACAGATAATGAAAATTCACAGGCTGCTGCTTACATAATACAGGTATGGCAGAACATGGAGTTTTTTCCCACTGGCAATGAGGTTAGTGATCTTGAAAATACTGTCATTTGCTTGGATTTGGGATTCAGATCTGTCACTCTGCATTCCGTGATAAAAACAAGGATATGAATCCAAAATGTTTCCTATTTACTTTCTGAACGTTTTACAGTCACCCCGAATTATCCTTGCTGGTTTGTGAAAATGATAAAGTGAAGTTACAAATGAAGTGACAATAGCCAAACAAGAAAATAAAATGCTAACATATTTGGTAGCTAAATTTTCCAAACAGACAATTTAAAGTCCAATTAATACGTTCAAAATACATTTGAATGATTAACTAAAAATGAAGGTCATCTTATGTTACAAAAACAAATTAGCATATTCTGAGATAAGTACAGGTGGTTGTTTCATTGGTCCACTGAAACACACCCTGAACTGGACACACCAGTAAGATTTCATCTTGTTTCATATATTCCAAATCTATGTATTTCAAGCAGGGATGAGATCCCTCTATTGCTTTCACTCCTTCTCTCCAAAATCCACATGCACACATAAACAGTTCATGTAGCACTATTAGGAACTAAAATAATGTAACATGGGGTAAGCAGTTTAAATTCTGCAGAGCTGAGCCTCTATCTCCAAAACAGAAACCCAGGTAGACAAGACCAGCATTTACTGGTGCACACCATGGCAAAAAGAAAACTCAGAATAAAGGACAGCGGTTTCCCTCTGTAGAATTGTACATTCACCCCAGATTTACCAAATACGATAGAAATATTAACAGTTCATCCTCCTCTAAGTAAACATTTAAAACTATTAAGTAGGCAGCCAAAAAAAAAAAAAAAAAAAAAAGATACCAACCTTAACCTAAAGGTAATAAATTACTGAGAAAATCTTCATATTGTAACAAAGCTGGATTGTTTTTCATCTCATCTTTCTAGCCACAAAGTTTGCATGAGGCATGCTAAATGAACCTGCTGTAGATCCCCATTTTCTCCAGCCTGTTTTGTCGTCAGCTTTCTGGAGTCCTATTGTGTAATTCCCCTCCCCTCTTCCCCAAACACTTCCAAGGCTGATGCAGAGGCTGGCGGCTTCTACAGCATAATGCAGTTTTCAGTAACTATGGCAGCGACATCCCTGTAATGAAGCAAAGTGCTTCTTGCAACATAACATTAAGGCTCAAAACAAGAAATGCAAGCAAAGTAGTATTACAAAAGAAATGGAAAAAAAATACTGTCCCTTAACACCAGTTTTACTGATTTAAAAACAGAAAAACCATCACTCAAATCAGACAGTTTTTCCCCTTCTTACTGCCGATCAAGATTCCAGTTAAATTTTTCTTTATTATTTAAACCCAAAAAAATCAAAGCAGATTTTTTCCCCACTGTATGTTTGCAAAGCAAGACAGGCTGGCAATAAAAGCAACTACAAGTCCGGGTTTCTAGCCCATCCACTGATTTGCATTTTTCTCTACTATATCCCCTCCCCAGCATTTGTCCAATCAGAAGGCTCCTTTCCCACACTGAAGGCTCCAATCTGATTTCTCCAATCAGAAGGCTCCTTTCCCACACCACACCATAGCCTCAGAGTAACACAGCAAGTAGAGGATTACGGCAACTGCACAGGACCACCCTAGGAAACTAGCTCTACATATCTGCTCACATCACAGAATTTAAAGCTTAAGAGCGCTTAAGGGAAAAGTGATAAAATGGCTCTGAACATTTTGTGTCATCTCCTTCCCCAATCTCTTGAGACACTGCAGGTTACACAATTATACGCAGAAAGAAAATGAATTAAAAATGGTAGTAGAGCCATATGTGATCTTTGAAAACAAGCACACAAAGGGAAATCCCTAAAGATTAGAGAAGGGAAATCATCATCCTGCAAGACAGGCATTTAGTTCTTTGACAAGCTGCTGTGCTTACAGAAAAAAATGTCTGCTGACTAGTGTGATTGTTCAATTGTCTTATGTTCTCCTCAAAGAGTATGACCAACTCCTACTACGGCCTAAATATGCAGAGACAAACACCACCAGTCAGGAGTGACATACCAACAACGCATTTGAGCATCTCTGTAAAACAGTCCTACATAAGGTGACCAGATGTCCCGATTTTATAGGGTCAGTCCCGATTTTTCAGTCTTTTTCTTATATAGGTTCCTATTATCCCCCCCACCCCGTCCCGATTTTTCACACTTGCTATCTGGTCACCCTAGTCCTACCCCTCTGGCCAGCAACGAAACATGCACACTGCCTCTGAAGAATCAATTTACAGTCCTTCCCCTAGTCCAGAATAAGACTCCTGTAAGTCAAGACACAACATATGCTCCATAGAGGACAGTGGTGTCTCTAATTCCAACTGAGCTGGAATTTTGCACTCTCTCGCAACTTCACCCTGTGATTTCAACTGAATATAGCATTCTTCAGTTTGTGTGCTGAAGTGCTATGTAATGTTGCTGTGTGCTGTTATTCAGCTGCTGTATCCCATCCTAGATGTGACCAGGGCCGGCTCTAGGCACCAGCAAAACAAGCTGGTGCTTGGGGTGGCACATTTCGAGGGGTGGCATTCTGGCGCCGGCCATGCCGCCCCTAGAAATGTGCCCCCGCCGCCCCAGCTCACCTCCGCTCTGCCTCCGCCTGCTCCCCTGAGCGGGCTGCTGCTGCTCAGCTTCTCCCCCTCCCTCCCAGGCTTGCCGCGCGCAAAACAGCTATTGCGCGCGCCGCTGCGGGGGCCTAGCCCTGGGGCGTGTGCGCTGGTGCAAGGCATCAGGCTCTTCCCACGTGTCCTCCATGCTGCTGGGCTCCGCGCTCCCTGGGGTACCAGAGCCGCTCCAGCCCTGGGCCTTCCCTGGGGCTCCACGCGGTGGCGGCGGTTTTGCCCGTGGGCCCGGTGCTGCTGAGAGACTCCAGGGCACCTGCACTGCGCACCCCCTCTAAGCGGGGCTGTGCGCCCGGGCTTTGCGCGCCTCTGCCCGGGTAGAGCACACGGGGGTGGTGCTGCGGGATGGCCCTGACTCGGCGGAGCTTGGTCCCTAGCCAGCATCGTTCCGCCTCCAGGGAGCCCTGCTTGTGGTCCCTCCTCAGCACCAGCGACCGGGGGTGTCTCGAGGCTGGATCAGAGTCAACAGCGCTGAGCACCCAGGTAGGTAGGGGCAGGGGTGTTGCCAGCAGCATGTTCCTGCGCACCCAGGACCTTGAGCCAACTGGGCAGGTGGACGGGGCAAGGAGAGAAATACACGGGCTTTTAACTAATACATGTGGTGCCACTTGATCTCCTGCGCAGCGTGCTTCACCCAGTGGGGTCAGGGAATCGTCTCTCCCCATTGGGATCCAAGCCCAGGTGGCTCTCTGCCCTTGCCCACTGATCTCCTGGAGTCCCTGCTCTGCTCTCTGCCTTTCCCTAGGTCTTTCCACTGCCTCCACTGTAGGCTCCTGCGAAGGAAAAGAGATGAGGGCAGCACATCAGATGCACTTATCTAGAAAGTCTGGCTCTCCCCCTCGCCCTGTTTGTTTGCTTTATTTTAAAACGATGATTGGTGTCCGATGCACATCACTCCACCTCCTTTCCTCCTTCTCGTCCCCTCCTCCCTTCTGGAAATCATCACCTCCTCACATGGTGGATGCTACACCTCTTGTTTTCACTCTTGTTCTGCCCAGACAATCAATAACAACCCACCAATAATCTCTTCTCTTCCCCCCTCCTGCCCCCATTCTAGAGTGATCCAGCCAAACTCTTGCTCAGGGACACTACATTAACACAATTGCAGCACCTCCTCCCCAGTCTATCTCGCTTTTCAGTTCCTTTTAAGCAATGCCTTTTTGCGACTGGTTTTCTTCATGCTTGCTCTTGAGAGCCAAAGTGGTCTGTATGCTACTGGGGATGGGCAATTGCAGGGGAAAGGGGGAGCACAATAATAATAATTATTATTATTAATAATGTATCGCTAAGAGCTCAGCCGTAGTTATTCTGTGGGAAGCATCGTTCTGAGGTTGCATGATCTCTCTCTCTCTCTCTTACGGGAAGTGCCCCTGAGACACTGCTAAAGCATCAGCTACAGAAATGCAGAGGACAGCACATGAAATGAACAGGGATCAGACCAGGAACCAGACAGGGAGGTCTCACATGGGACAGAGGTAAACGGGCAAAGAGTCTTTCTCCCTGTTTTGCCATGTGGTTATTCTTAGATACCGGCGATTTCTCACACTCCATCCCTGTTACACAGAGGCACCCACACCTTCGCTACTTCTGCCCAGAGCTACAGGTAGCAAACCCACGTGACTTCCCTTTGCTGGGCAATGGAAACCCCTTTCTTTTCCCTTTCTCTGCTGAAGTCGCGCACAGAGAGCTACTTTGACAGCATGTCCCTTTCTTAGCCTGGGGGGTTTCTTTACATTTGCTAGACACGAACCCCACCCCCCACCTCCAGAACGCCCACCCCGAAATAAAACACCTCGTTCCGTGGAATGGGTTTCTTCAGGAGAGGCTTAAAATGCACTTCCCAGAGCGTAGCAGGCATCATTGTGCAATCCATACGCGAGCGGGGCTGAGGATAGTCTTCTGGGTCTTCTTGGCTGGTGGTCTGTGAGTGCTCCCATCTCTGGTCCCACTGTCTGTGCTTTCTGGTCCCGCCGGGCTGCTTCCCCTTCCCCCCCCTTGCTGACCCTTAGTGGTGGAAATGGGCACTGTTGGCGAAAGGTGGGAAGAGAAAGAGGAAAATGCAACCCAGGAAAACGGGGTGCTGGGGAAAGTGGATGGGTGGGAGAAGGGCAGAGACAACAAGCGGAGCGAGAGAACCAGGTGCAAGGAAGAATTGAGGGCTCCTCCCCCTTCCCAGAAGGAAGGCTTCATAACACTCCTTGCATGAGAAAGAATAACATGCTGGCTGGCTTGTCCCCCGTTTAAAATGGGAAGTGAGCTTGCATCACCGCCACTGTCCTTGCCTGTTATTGAGGATCACAAGCTGGGTCATTGCAGTTCAGCATCCATTCATAAGGTTTCAACAAGCATCTGCACAGGTCTCCAGCTTAGCCTCTCTCTCTTTCTCATTCCATAGCTCACCGCTCGCCAGTTCTTGGCAGTCCAAGGTTTTTTTATTATTATTATTTTTAAAGTTGAACCATGTCTGTGTTTTCCTCCTCTTGTAACTTTTGCTTTGACATCATAGATCTACCCGCCCTCTTTCCCTCTGCTCCTCCCTTCCATCCCACCCCTCACCTAGGGGGGAGAGAAAATCCCTTGTCAAGCGGAGGAGTGCTCATGCCAGTTCCAATGTGTGAAATTTACAAAGCCAAGAGACCAGGGTGCCCCGTTCCCTCCGCACCAATCCAATCACCAGGCATCTCCCAATGATCCCATCTGTTTGACATGTGCGGAAAGGTGGGCTGGAGTCAAGTCGGGGCTGGGGGAGAGAAGTGGAGCAGCGGCATGTTCAGGGGAGCAGGTAGAACGGAGCTGAGGCGGGGGAGGGGTTGCAGGGGGATCACAGGAAGCAATGGGGTGGGGGAAATGCAGCATGTTCGGGGGAGGCAGGGCTGGGGATTTGGGGAAGGGGTTGGGAAGGGGCGGAGTTGAGGCGGGGCCGGGGTGGGGGGAGCAAGGAAAAAACGGGGGGGAGGGGGGGCGGTCAAAATTTTTTTTGCTTGGGGCGGCAAAAATCCTAGAGCCGGCCCTGGATGTGGCAGTATTTCACAAATGGGTGAAGTTATCCATTACGTACTTCAGAAATATAAAGCTCTGAGATCTCCAAATGAGAGCCATTATTAGAATTTCAAATTATTATTATTATGAGAATATTAAGAGGAAATTCTCCACGTTCACCATATTGCAATGGATTAAGTATGTTAACATGAATTACAGTGTCTTCTAATATCTATAAATAAACCATTTGATTTTTCTATTCTTTTAAACTGGATGAAAAAACACCAGCGTTGTAATAAAAAAAAAAGGAGGCGGGGCGCAAAGAGGGTAAGGAAGAGAAAGAAGGAAGCTTGGAGGTGTTATATAAAAATTGATTATTTCTCCAAGAAACTAAAATGCATCTTCAGCGTATATTTCTGGGATGCTGCTTCTTTCGGTGTCTAGTTTTTTGTATTTTTTTTTAAATGGGCCTGATTTTGATCTTAAAACACTTGGACTTGTTAAACACTTTATTCTATAATGCCATCCCCTCCTCATCAAAACAGCACAATTTATCAAGAAAATTTGGGATATATTGTGATTATTTGAATATCTGAGCCCTCTAATGACAAAGCATAGATTTTGTTTTAAATCCATTAATTCTGATACGTAGTATTTATGTAATGCATTATTCTGAAGCTAGTTTTTATTAGGATTTTAAAAACAGATTGACTTGCTTTCCAATGGGCCCTTTCTTAATAAAAAGTAACATACTTTTTCTCTTTGAGTGAAACCCTGGCCCTATTGAGTCAATGGTAAAACTCTCTGACTTCAGTGGCACTAGGATTTAACTTTTGTACCTATATTGGTACAAAATATTGTATTGGTAGTTCAACCAGTATTCATCTAGTATGAGCTGATATTGTACCAGACCCTATACAGTTTGGAGATCCCTAGAACCACCAGACATAGGGCCCAATTCTACAAACAATTATATTATTAGTCCTCGCACATGCAAGTAGACCCATACAAGTGAGTGGAACTACCTTTCGTGCGTAAGGACTACTTACAAGAATAAAGTTGGTTAAATTGGGCCCAGTACATAAAGGACAAAATACATCTGGCATTACATTTTAATTACCTGCTTTTGTCAGACTAAGTTAGAGCCTTAATGTTATTTCATTGTGAATGTTTGTAATTATTCAATTTTTATCAAGGGAACAAAAAGTACAGGCTTGACCTGGTTACACACAAAAGTCTAAAATCAATTTATGAGAACACTTTACCAAATTGACACTCATAAAAATATTACAATTATAAGTGAAAATGGCATGATGTTCTTTCTTTATATATTATAAATGGGTGAAATTCAGCCCTGGGCAGAGAGCCAGCATACAGCTTACACATCACTTTGAGTTCTGCTTGAGTCACGTGCTGACTCTTTGCACAGGTGTGAATTTCACCCATCCATTTTTGACACTATTAATTCCTATGTCAGCTGGAATAATGTTGGGAGTTAGTCAACAATTGCTCCACAGCTCCTTCCAACTGCAGCATTTGACTTACAGCATTCTATCCCCTCAAAAGCAGCATTTTCACACTTACAGTTTGACTGAAAAAAGAACCCTGAGATGAGATGAAGAAACTTTGCAGGGTCATTTGCAATCCATTTGTTAAATTGCACTTACAACATTAAAAAAACCCCACAACAATTGGTCAGCGCAGCTTTGAGGTTGGATCCATTAGAATGTTAGATTTGTCTCACTTGGGACTTGAGTTTAATAGCTTGGCAAGCCACTAAAGCAAAAAAGCATCAAATGTGAACTAAGAATAGCATCATGGCAGCAAGCAATAGGGTCTCATCTGTACTTCGATTGCAAATTGCCGTTCTTACACTTCGGTGTGATGAAATCAAAATAAAAACCCAATGCACTTGGATTATCGTGGTCCAGACTGCCTTCTCCCACAGCGGCCAATGGGGAAAGGAAGGGCTAGAGTGGCCGGAAAATCAGCATAGTTTTGACATGATCCTAATAATTCTAACTTGTGATAATCTTAGCTAAGAAAGCCTGGAAAATTAAGCAATTAAACCATGTTATTATTCTGAAAAAGATGGTGCAATTCCCACATCTGAACAGGCTGAGGCAAGAATGGAGATGAAGACCTAATGATTACAGAGGAAGGAGCTGACTGCATCTTTGCACCAGTATCAATTTTCCTGAGCCTCACATATCTGTAATTCCCAAAGTTTGCATGAGGATGCATACTCATTTGCAAAGATTGGAGAAATGTGCAGGAAATCTCATGATGCAAGGTACTATCATATACTAACTTCAAGCTATTCTCTTACCTCATCATTTCAGCTGAATGTTTGCACTCCTCATTCCCTATATGCTTTTGACTGTGGAAAAATGAAGAAATATATTATAGTTAGTACTGTATTTCAGATACCCTTCTACTAGGTGACATTGATTTGCTCTGTAGAGAGGGCCCCTGTAACATCTACAGACCATTTCAGTCCCATTTTAGCCTTATATTATAGACCTTTGTGCTGACCCTCTTAGGGGGAAACATTTCAATCACATAAGCAAATCCACTTATCTGGAATAAGAGACACACTTATCACTTAGTGCAGTTGTTGTCAACTGGTGGTCTTTTTCAGTGGCCCACACGAATATTGTCCAAAGTCAGATAGTGTGAGCAGGCGCTGCTGTTAGGCTGTTTTACGCCATGTTCACAAGCACGCAGCGTGTCATCCATAGCGTCATCTAGGATGCGACCGTGTTGTGTTGCCAGTAACTTCCATCTAAGGCTCTGAGCGTCAGTGTAGCTCCCGCCGTTGTGCTGAGTGGTTGTCGTGTCGTTCGTTCTGTGCTAAATGGGACATCTATACGAGTGATTTATAATTACTATACATCTCCCAAAATAAATCGTCAGTTAGAAAAATCAAAATTTCGTTGTAACCCCACAGATCTGAGATAATGGAAACGACAGGAAGGAATGTCAAGCGCAAGTATTCGAAGTACCACATCAAATTCGGCTTCACTTGTCAAGAAAAAGAAGGCGTGGATTTGCCACAATGTGTTATTTGTTTCAAAGTCTTGGGGAATGACTCAATGAAGTCGGCTAAGCTGAAACTCCATCTCAAAAAGGGTCATCCAAAACTGTTGCAAAAGGATAAAGATTATTTTGAGCGGCGGTTATCAGGTCTGAAACGACAGTGCCTCGATTCAACAGGTGCATTCTACAAAAATACAAGCAATGCAGTGACCGCTTCCTACATTGTTGCATACAAAGTTGCACAGGCCAAAAAGCCTCATACCATTGTAGAGCAACTTGTGCTCCCCTGGGCAAAAGAGATGGTGCGGTTAGTTCTTGGTGAGGAAGCAGCAAGGAAGCTGAATGATATATCTATCTCTAACGACACAATATCGAGACGTTCTGTGATATCTCATTTATCCATCAATGAACAAGTTGTGGATGAAATAAAGAAGTCTCCGTTGTTTGCCATACAATTGGATGAATCGACCGACTATTGGTGTTCGCACGATATATGGTTGAGGGAGACTTCAAAGATGAGTTTCTTTTTTGTAAGACTCTTGATACCACCACAAAGGCTCAGGATGTGATGGAAATTGTTAACAATTTCTTTGAAGTGCATGGTCTGGATTGGGCAAATCTTGTGGGTCTCACCACTGATGGTGCACCTGCCATGCTGGACTCAAGATCAGGCTTCCAAACGTTGGTGAAACAGCGCGCTCCAATGGTAACCAGAGTTTATTGCTTCATTCATAGGGAAGCTTTGGCGTCAAAAACATTGCCTGATCAACTCAACGCCGTTTTCAAAGGGTTGGTGAAAGTGGTGAACTACATCAAATCATCGGCTCTGAACACCAGGCTGTTCAAAAGATTTTACCAGGACATGGGTTCTGACTTTGATGGGGTTTGACTTCTGTACGGTGGTTGTCAGCAGGAAACATACTCAGAGTTTTCCAGTTGAGAGAGGAGTTGGATTTGTTTCTCCAGGCTCAAGGGAAAGAGGAATTCCGAAATGTGCTGATGCAGTAAAATTTAAAATTTGCATATCTTGTCGATATTTTTCGAATCTTGAAGAAACTGAATCTTCAGCTGCAACGGAAAGGTGCAAATCTGTTTTCTCACCAAAGCATCATCAAGGCTTTACTTGACAAATTGGAACTCTGGATCGTAAGAGTTGAAGGCAATAATTTGGTTCAATTTCCATATGTGGATGCCATGCTTGGGGAAAAAAAGAAGCCATTCGGACACAAATTCTCGATCATTTACGAAAGCTACAAGACGAATTCCAACGATACTTTTCGGAGGTGGACAGGACAAAGGATGGATTATCTTTCATCAGGAATCCATTCACCACAGATGTTAATAGTGTTCCAGAGGATCTGCAGGAGGAATTTTTGGATCTGAAAAATGATTTTGCAACCCAAGACGTGTACCAGCAATCTACCATAGAGAAATTTTGGGCCAGCATGACCAGGAGTTACCCAAATCTGTCAGCACATGCAGATAGATTTATTTTGCCATTTGCATCAACTTATATGTGTGAGATGGGATTTTCGTGTTTGTTGCACGTTAAGTCCAAACAGAGGAATCGGCTCGCAATGGAAAGCGATATTCATTGTGCATTATCAAATACCACTCCAAACATTGAAAAGCTTGCCAGTGAGAAGAGAATCCAAACATCTAGTAAGAAATAAATAAATTTCAAACCAAAATGTGTGTCTGCTCTTTTTAATCATGCCTCAACAAAAAATAAAAATAAATAAATAAAGAGGAGGTGGTCCACGAAAATTTTTTGATTGGCCTGGTAGTCCATGGACTGAAACAAGTTGAGAACCACTGACTTAGTGCAAGAGAAGAAAAAGAAAAACAATTTAGTTTAACTTTGTGGAAAGACTACAGAAAAGAAACAAAAGATAGCTGTGTTTTACCTGACAAAATCCAGCAAAGAAAAACTACACGCACATTATACACCGCACCCCCGCTACAACGCGTGGTTTGGGAGCCATGCATGGTACCCCATTAACCCAGGGGGGCGCGGTACCATGGATCCCAATGTAAACAGTTTATTTTGGGATCTATGGTCGCCCCCGCGCTAATACCGAATTTGCGCTATGGTGACACGCGTTCTAGCAGGGGTCTCCTGTATTTCATCTCAGTAACAGACAATCATTAATAAAAATTCAAATGAGCAGGACACCAAAAAGTTTCATTTTCAGAGTAACGGTTTAAGATAATAATGGCAAAATGGAAAACAACATTATACAGTATAATATAGCATATTCCCATCCTAAAGGAATTTGCTATCTATACATAATCTGGAAATCAATCAGAAATAGTCCTCAATCCTGTCTGGTTTATGAGGGCAACTCAAATACTCGCTAAAAAAAACCCAACAACAGTGATATACAATCCTATAGGCCTTGAGATGTGTGCAAATATCTGATGCCCATCACTGAGAGCCTACAACAAAGCTTCTACCTCTTTTATATTTAAAACTGTGTAGTGAGTCTCTTGGCATCAGGTAGATCATTAACAAATGTCTTCTTTGTAAATTTTTCCATTGTGGGGGGAAGGGAGGTTAAAGTGACATGACCTGGTATGATACATGGTACAAAACAAATAAATACCAAATATTGTTTTGTAAAGAAAGGTATCTCTGTATAAAATTAAAAGAAATAGCTTAGGAGGACCCTGAGAGAAGGAGAGCACACAGTGCACACTTGGAGCCAGTAACACAGAAAGAGTGCACAAATACTGTATAAGGATGAAAGCATCATGTTCATAAATATAAGTAGGCAAAACATTCCAAGAGAGTGTAAAGATGCTGAATTTTGCTATTCGACTAGAATAACTCTAGCAAAGAAATGGGTTGATGCTTGAGGTGAACTATGGAAGCAGTTATTGTTCTTTCCCCCACAATTAAATACAAACCAGAACCTGGTTGTCACTGATGCATAACAGCTGTCCAAGAAGAAGAAAATGGTTATATTTGGTTTTATAAATACATCAAATTGCATTCTCTTTATAAACTTAAATTACACACCAAAATTAGCTTAAAAGAACATTAAGGTTGCAAAGTTAAGCACTCAAACATTAGGAAATGCCAGAATTAAGGTTGCCTGTGCAGCATTAATTCAGCCTCCTTGTTTGTAATGCATTATGGTCTTTAATTTCACAATCACATATTATATTTTCCACAGCTTTATTCAGTGCACACAATAGACCTACTCTGGGGATGACTCAAGGTTGTGTAATAAAGGAGGCTGCTCTCTGTAGAACCCCTTTGTTGCAGAAGTTGGAAGGCATGTGGTGAATGAGGCAGGGGATTGGAGGAAGAGAAAGGATGGTTTCATGGTTAAAGAAGTTGAATGCCCTGAGAATTGGATTCAATCCCTGCCGGCGCCACAGAGTTCCTATGTGATGCTGAGCAAATCACTTAAACCAAACTCTTCCCTGGTTGTCACTAATTGCATGTGCCTCATTTTCTGGGTGCCTGAGTTGAGACCCTGCGGGGGTCTGATTTGCAGAAGTGCTGAGAACTCACAGCAGCAACTAAAGTCAATGGGAGCTGTGATTTGAACATGTCATGTGCTAACCTATGCTAAATATTCTGAAAAATGAGATCCTAGTCATCTCAAATTGGGCACCCTAAATCAGTGGGATCTTTTGATCTTAATCTCTTTGGGCTAGACCCACAAAGGAATTTAGGAGCTACTAAGATTTCTGCTCAGCTGCTACCTCTCCCTGGTGAAAATATGCCGAAGTTTCTGGCTTTGGGCATGTGCAAAATCACTGAAGTCCTGACACTGCCAATCAGTTCAGCACCCTAGATCACGCCTAAACCCCAACAAGATTTTAGGACTTTACCCACCTCTCTCACCTGCAGGGCCCAATTCAGTAGGTGTTCTCAGAGCATGCATATCAGATTGGGCCCTATACAAAAGACTGTTGGGGGTGACCATATAGAGCATTTTTTGGGGACTGGTGGCATGTGTCCCCCAGGATACCTAATAGCCCATGCTTAGGGCACTCACCTGGAATGTAGGAGACCTGTTTTTAAATCCTTACTCTGCCTGATTTGAAGTAAGGATTTGAACTTGGGTCTTTTATAGCCCAGGTGAGTGCTCTGACCACCAGGGCATAGGGTAATCAGGGGTGGTTCTCTCTCAATCTCTCCTGTTGGAGTTGTTCCACTCATCATCATAATTTAAATCTAAATAAGTAAATAAAATATGATGGGACCTATGCATTCCACTTCTCTTTCAAATGAACCCGGGTTCCAGGGAAGTTCCATTCCAGTGAATACTTTTTTTAAACTTACCCTTCTTTTTCAAGTGGAGAAAAGATATAGGGAGGGGAAGGAGTGAAATCTCCATCCAAGTCCAGCCATTCCAAAGATCTGCCGCTCAATACAGGGGAGGCTTCACTAATCTATTAAAACACAAGGTGGGAGCAGGAGGAAGGAATATTAAAACAACCTAGCAGGTTTCAACTTATTATTGCTGCTGTTAATATGTGCTGCAGAATAGAGGCATGGTCCTTTTCCCAATGACCTTACAGATGTCTAAGTCTGTTTGGAAATCTGAATAAACTATCTCCTAAATAGTATCCTGCAGTAGTGAGTTCCCTTTTTATACACCATATAAAAAGCATTTCCTTTTATCAGTTTTTAATTTCAATCTCTAACTCTGATGCATGTAACAACATCTGCATGGATAATAATATTGGGGCATTCAATATATTAATTCTATAATTTCGCCAACTAAAATAGCTTTTAGTGTATTTAATGCAGAACGGTGAGCGAATACCACTCAATACCACTTTAATACCACTATAAATTGTCTTTCCACTTTAGTATTCTGACTTTAGTTATATTGTTTCAACCCCAGTGAAGTCATGACTAGAAAACAAGGACATGTTAAATGATTTAAGAGGATCTGCATTTTCTTTTGCTAAGCAACTCTGCAAACGGCACTGGTGTCCACCCACAATGGTTTAGTGTTACTACAGACCATTAGGAGGAGGAAATGAGGCAAGTAAATAAGTAGATATGAAGAAACGTTATACATTTCATATTTGCTTTTAAAATGAAACAACAAGGTTAGTCACCAATGAAGGAATTTAGGAAAGAAAAATATGAAGTCTCAAAACTTACCAATCTTCTTTGTCTTAAAATGGCAGCCTCTGCTGGGTGGTTGAACCTAAATTTATGAGCCTTGCCCAGGACAACAAGACCTCCTGTTTTTTTGTTTTTTTAAAAAAAGAAAAAGAAAAAGAGGAAACTATGGAGATAAAATTTATCAAATATCTGGAATTTGATGTGTATCCATGGTACATACAATTTAAACAGCTCCTAGTAACACTTTGCTGACTGTTACTGCCAGCATTACAGTGCTTTTTAAAAAATCTTAAACCCTGGAGGTCAGGGGCAAATCCACTACTGGAAATTTCTTTTTATTCTGACTCCTCTATCTCAATGACAAGGAGCACATAAGAGAAAGTTTTCAAGTCCCAGTGCTCAGTAATTAAGATACTCAAAAATCTTTAAAGTTAAAACGCTACAAAAAGTGAGAAAAAAATTTAAAGCACAAATTAAGTTTAAAAAAAATTCAAAGAAGAATTTAGAAATGCCCCTACATAAAGCCATATTTTAATCCCACAGCATCATGATCTTGGAACTTTGAAGTAGAATTGAAAAAAAAAAAAAGTGTCAATAATAAGATAAAGACTTGTCCTAGTAAACTGAATAAGACTGTCTGGTGGTGGTGGTGGTGTGAAAGAAGCAGCATCTCCTAACAGCAGAAGCTCTGGGCAGCCAAGAAAAGTGGTTTCCCAGTGTTTGCTTTTGAAACCACAATAAGGGCCTATTCCACCGACATCAATAGAGTTTGTTAGGTGCTTTTGTAAACCCTGCCTTAAATCTCTAACCCTAACTTTGAATTCAGAGACCCACCCCCGTAAATCTGATTCCAATGAGACATGAAGTCCAAGGTTGTCAGGGTTCCCTCCCCACTCTGAACTCTAGGGTACAGATGTGGGGACCCGCATGAAAGCCTCCTAAACTTATTCCTACCAGCTTAGGTTAAAAACTTCCCCAAGGCACAAATCCTTTGTCCTTGGACGGTATGCTGCCACCACCAAGTGATTTAACAAAGAATCAGGGAAAGGACCACTTGGAGTTCCTCTTCCCCAAAAATATCCCCCCAAGCCCTACATCCCCTTTCCAGGGGAGGCTTGAAAATAATATCCTAACCAATTGGTTACAAAATGATCAGCGACCCAAACCCCTGGGTCTTAGGACAATGGAAAAATTAGTCAGGTTCTTAAAAGAAGGATTTTATTTTATTTTTTTAAAAAAAGGTAAAAATCATCTCTGTAAAATCAGGACGGAAAATAATTTTACCAGGTAATCAGATTCAAAACACAAAGGATTCCGCTCTAGGCAAACTTTAAAGTCAACCATTCTAATACAGTCCACAGAAAGCCAAGTCCTTATGGCATTTGCAGTGGAAATGTTAGAGGGGTTCTACCTAACCCATTACCTTACTGGTCAGGAGCAATCCTGAATAATTCTTCCGTTTTCAGAGAACTAAGAATTACTGCAGCTAAAATTAATCTCAACATTACAACAACTGTTTCATTTTAACATAACACATACGCTCATCCATTTAGTAGACTTCTATGACTTCAGTAGATCCTAGTTTCTGAACTTAGAGGGTTATTGGGTTGTATTGTTCCATCCTAAGGAAGTGAAGGACTGCTGAGCAATGGATTTACTGTATTCACCTGCTGATATCTGTATCATTAGCATCAATGCCACAAAAAGGAACCGCAAGACTCACCTTGTGACAGACGACAAGCACGAGTGACTTCCTGTCCATTTACAGTACAATATGCTCCCTGGACTGGCCGCAGTGTCACAATCCCACACTTGTTGTCTATAATACAATGGTTCCTCTCAATCCATTGACCCTGCAGAACTACAAATTGTAGGTCCTTTTTACTTGATCATTTTAGGTTTATTTTAAACTCTTTTCCACATTTGCTTTAGAAGAAAAGCTTCCAGTGCAGGTAACTACATAGTACTATGGTCAAAGAACAATCCTATGCACCATATGGGAACCTAAATGTCTCCTCTCTGATTACTAATTCAGGATCAGTTTTTGGAAAAGTTTACTGGTCTGAAAGTATTTGAACTGTTCTTCCAAAATGTTTCTATCCCTAGCAAATTGTAAGCTATCAGGACCTGTAATCATGCTATATTTTCTATTTTAACTGTGACATCATTTTAATAGCTGATATTTTACTAACTACCAGAGCTAGAGAGTGATGATTTAATCAAAGCTGGGATTCCAAGCTGTTTCCAATTTTACCATAAATGTCAGTTTCTACTAGCTTTGGTACTTCTTGAAATTGTGGCTGCTAAAAATCACATCAGAAATGAAGTGGGGGCGGGGGAGAAAGATAATGAAAACTAAGTAATTTTAAGATCTAACATCCATGACCCAACATAGCTGGAAAGAAATATATTGAAACACAGGAAAGCCAGTTTGCTAGTTTCTTTCTTTACAGCCTTTTTATGGGGGGGGAGGGGGGAGGGTGGGGGACACTGGTACAGGAATGAATACCGCAAGTTCTGGGCTTTGAATCACAATAATTTTCAATCCCTAATGTAAATTTACCCTACTCGGGAAAAACTTAAGTAGATTCTCAATTACTTTCACAATGTTTCTTGACCCAATAAATAGCAGCAAAAATTAACTCTAACACTTTATTATATAGCAAACCTACAAGCAGTTATTCTCTTCTCAACTTCTCACATGGAGACTGCTAGTTAAGAAAAATGACTATTAGATTGTTACGCTAGACAAGCAAAAGCACCTGGGTTGACAGAACACTATATAAAATCTCTGTAATATCAGTCTCTTACCAATATCCTGCTCCTGGTCTGAATCACATCTTCCAATTTTGGTTGTTCCTTCCTAAAAGAGGGAAATTACTTTTAATTTACCTCATTTACAATAGTTATCTATTGAAAATGAAAAATGCATAAAAGTTCTCATGAATTCTGCTACAGTATCTTGGTAAATATTTCAGACACATTATCCCTGCCTGGGTTGATTAGAGCAGACTGTAGCTATTAGCTGTAATGTGTATGGAGTCTTAACCCTCAACTGCCCTCAGCTTTATAATTGTTACAAATCACACTTAGTGCTTCCTCTGTTGTTACTTAAGCAGATGCTGCAACCAGCTGGATGATTTTTTTAAGTTGCTTGAGTTAGATGTTTTGCTTGCATGGCTGCTCTCATGCACAATTACTGTATTTAAACACACGGATATCTGAGTTTTTCAAACGGGGTTGTGACGGGGTCGGCTTACTCCGCACTAGCCCAGACAGGGTTAGGGCTATATTATTGACAGCGGAAGTCCCGCCTCCCCGGCGAGACTGGGCATGCTCCAAATGCTCTAGTAGTATAAAGGGAGGAAGCTCAGCCCCTTCTGGGCTGGCAGCTGCAGGAGAAGGACGGGTCTGGGAAGCTCCTGCGGAGGGCCAGCCACAACCCCTGACTGCACCGGGAACCAGAGCCTCTTCAGGCCCGCTTGATCCCTGGCAACTGGAGGAGCCAGAGGAGGCGACCGGCCCAATCGCCCACAGAGAATTTGAAGATGCCTGGGAGACTCCAACAGTGGTGCTGGTAGGAAGTGACCCAGGGAGGGTGGCGGAGTGGTACCTCCCCCCGGGGAAAGCTCAGCGTGTTTTAGTAGGACCCCCCCGCTGAGTCAGTGGCAAGATTACGCCACTGTTAGGGCCCTGGGTCGGGGCCCGGTAGAGTAGGGTGGGCCCGGGGCCCCCTACCGGGGCCGCCACACCCCTTGGTGGATGCCCCACCACTATAGACTCTGTCCATTAGGACTCACTGCCCTGCACCAAGGGCTGCTCTATGGACTCTGGCCATTAGGCTGCACGGCCCTGCACCAAGGGCTGCTCTATAGTCTCTGGCCATTAGGCCGTATGGCCCTGCACCAAGGGCTGCTCTACGGACTCTGGCCATTAGGCCGTACGGCCCTGCACCAAGGGCTGCTCTACGGACTCTGGCTATTAGGCCTCGCGGCCCTGCACCAAGGGCTGCTCTATAGTCTCTGGCCATTAGGCCTCGCGGCCCTGCACCAAGGGCTGCTCTACGGACTCTGGCCATTAGGCCGTACGGCCCTGCACCAAGGGCTGCTCTACGGACTCTGGCCATTAGGCCGTACGGCCCTGCACCAAGGGCTGCTCTATGGACTCTGGCCATTAGGCCTCGCTGCCCTGCACCAAGGGCTGCTCTATGGACTCTGGCCATTAGGCCTCGCTGCCCTGCACCAAGGGCTGCTCTATAGTCTCTGGCCATTAGGCCGTACGGCCCTGCACCAAGGGCTACTCTACGGACTCTGGCCATTAGGCCGCACTGCCCTGCACCAAGGGCTGCTCTATGGACTCTGGCCATTAGGCCGCACTGCCCTGCACCAAGGGCTGCTCTATGGACTCTGACCACTGGGCCACGCTGCCCTGCACCAAGGGCTGCTCTATGGACTCTGGACATTAGGCCGTACGGCCCTGCACCAAGGGCTGCTCTATGGACTCTGGCCATTAGGCCGTACGGCCCTGGCCCTAGGTGCGTGAACCCTCACAGGGGTACTCAGATGCCCAATGACCCAATCCGAGTGGGTAATTATGAATACTGTATGCACAAATAGCTGTGTGCACAAAATGAGAAGCAAATTTTGAAAACATAGCCCAGAATGTAAATCTTCAAGGAGCAGCAGTTTACAGACAGACACAGACAAGAACATAATCACAACTCTTGGAGGAGTATGGATGCAGTAAACTCACTATAATCAGAGAGTAATCTGTGTATGTAAATTTTCCATGGATGAATGAGTTCTAAAAATCAATATTCTTGTTGATTATTAAAGTTTAGGTGTCCCTATATATGAACAAACATTATACACACTCACAATTTTGAAAAAAGAACAAAGTGTTACATAAAAAAATTCTCAGGGCCATCCAGTTCAAAAAATACATTTTGGGGCAGTGATGGAAGCGAGCTAATATTTATTATATTTTGACAAAGGAAATGTCAATAAAACATAAGGTCACAAATCAATATTCTGAATATGTAAACTAGCAATAAAGTCAGTGGACTCGCATCCTGTCGATTATGTTGCTTGTTTTATTCCTTAGGAAAACAAAATCAGGACATTTCTTAGTTCTGACAAAGCACAATATCTATTTACTTCTAGCACTATGTTTCAATAGTTCAGTAGGCTGATTTGTATACACACATTCTCTAACAAGTTTATTTAAAAAAATATATTACAGCACAACCACATCTTGATAATCAGTGGTTTAGATTATATAAAAATTCATTATTACTATTTGTACAGTATCTGAAGTTTTCTGTGGTCCAACCAGAACAAATGAAAATATGGTCCTCGCCCGAATTAGCATACAATTTAATTCTAAACAAGAAGCAACATGAGAGAGCAACATTCCATGAGGGCAGAAAAAGGAAGGATGAGGGTTATAATAAAATGGCACGGTTACGTAGGGGGTAATAATGAATGACGTACAATCATGAGCATGCCTTGCTAGTTTTTCAGCATCTGATGGGGAGGGGTGATTGTCACTCTCACCCCAGGGAGCTGGGATAGGGTTGCCATCTGTCCAGTTTTTCTAGGAACTTCCCTTTTTTATGGTAGCTGTCGCAGGAAATCTATAGAGGGAGCTCAGTACACACTGCCGGCTGTCCAATTTTATAGGCTCAGGATCATCCTGGATGCCCGAGTTTTTATATCTCAGAGGTGACAACCCTAGGCTGAGGTCCCTGTACACAGGGGTTGCGTAACAACTTCAAACTGCCAACCCAGCACAACCTTTTGCTTGGATGGCTGAGAGGGGGTGAAGCTCATACACAAAGGCCTCTGCTGAGAGGTTGAAGGCTCTCTCCTCAGGGAGAAAAGGGGTTTAAAAAGCCAACTCCTAAGCGACCAAAGGCGCTAGCGAAGAGGAGCAGCGAACAGGAGTTTTGTGAGGGAGTTGAGAGAGGCATTCCTTCAAGGTCCAGCTCTCAAGCAGAGAAAGTTCTGCAACAAAATGAGACAGCACAAGACAAAGTAAGCTACCAAAGTATGGAGAGTTTGGCTGCAGTGAGAGTTCAGGAGCAGTGGGAGGAGGCCGAGGGAGTATAACCTATTAGAAGAATGTCAGAAAAGCCCCCTAGAAAAGAAAGGGCAAATGAGGGCGAGAGAACCCAATACACCTAACAAACATACTTTAAACTTAGGCCAATAAACCAACCCCACCAATCAAAAATAACCAACTTAAAAAAAAAAAAAAAAAAAAGATGCAAGAGTAAAAATAGTGCAGGCAGAAATTCAGCTGCAGAGTGGGAACTATCCAGTTTATTACACTGAATACAGCATGTGAGATTACCTGTCTCAGGGGCAGGTGGTGTATACGTGCATATGGTGCAAGCAGCTCATGGCCCTCAAAGAGAGTTTGGGCTCTTGAGGCCAGAGTAGCTGAAATGCAGGAGCTAAGGGAGGCAGAGAGGTATGCAGAGAAGACTTTCAGGGACACAACAGAGGAGTTCCACCCTCAGTCTGACAGCCTCTGTGCTGTTCAGAAGGATGAAAGTCTCGAGGAAGGAGAACATCAAGCTGGAGCAGAGAAAAAAAAACTATTCAATATTTGGGACCCTCCTTCCAGATGATGTCATGGTTTCCTCTTGTACTGAGGAGATCACCTCCAGGGGGAGAGAACCCCAGTTACTAGGAAGAGCAAGGTAATAGTAACAGAGGATTTGATTATTAGAAATGTTCATAGTTGGGTTTGTGATGACCAGGAGAACCACATGGTAAATTGCCTGCTGGGTGCAAAGGTTGTGGCTTTCACAAGACATCTGCAGTGCTGGGGAGGAGCCAGTGGTTGTGGTGCATGTGGGTACCAATGATATAGGCAAAGGTAGGAGAGAGGTTATGGAGGCCAAATTTAGGCTTCCAATTAAGGCACTAAAGTCCAGGACCTCCATGGTAGCATTCTCTGAAAAGCTTCCAGTTCTGTGCACGAAGCCAGAAAGACTGGCAGAACTGCAGGGTCTCAATGCGTGGATAAGCCGATGGTGTAAGGAAGACCGTTTTAGGTTTATTAGGAACTGGAGAACCTTTTGGAAAAGAAAGAGCACATACAGGAAGGTCAGATGCCACTTAAACCAAAATGAAACCAGATTGCTGGCGTGTACAATTAAAAAGATTGTAGAGGATTTTTTAAACTAAGGGACAGGGGAAAGCCAGCCAGGCAGAGATGTCCCTTGGGGATGAGTTAATTAAAGGGAGAACTGTATATCCTAGTAAAGATGATAGGAAAGAAGTTGTTAATGTACAGGTAGGAGCTAGTGAGTAGTAAAAGAGCTTATATAAAAATGCTAGAAGTCTAAATACTAAGGTGGGTGAACTAGAATGCCTGGCATTAAATGAGGATATTGATATAATAGGAATCACAGAAACCTGGTGAAATGAGGATAATCAGCGGGACATGGTAATACAAGGGTACAAAATACGCAGGAATGACAGAGTAGGTTGCGCTGGTGGGGGTGTGACACTATACGTGAAAGAAAAGCATAGAATCAACTAAAGTAAAAATCTTAAATGAATCAAACTGTACCACAGAATCTCTATGGATAGAAATTCCATGCTTGAAGAATACAGCAGTAGGAATATTCTACCGACCGCCTGGCCAGTATGATGACGGTGCTTATGAAATCACTCAGTGATATTAGACAGGCTACAAAGGCAAAAAACACAATAATCATAGTGGATTTCAACTATTCTCATATTGACCTCAGAAAGGGCTGCAGAAACAAAATTTCTAGACACTATAAATGACTGCTTCTTGGAGCAGCTTGTCCCGGAACCCACAAGGGAAGAGGCAATTCTTAATTTAGTCCTAAGAGAAGCACAGGATCTGGTCCAAGAGGTGAATACAGCTGATTGCTTGGTAACAGCGACCATAATGTAATTAAATTTAACATCCGTATAGGGGGAAAAATGCCAAATAAACTTACCACAGTAGAATTTAACTTCAAAAAGGGGAACCACACAAAAATGAGGAATTAAATGGAAATTAAAAGGAACAGTAGCAAGGGTGAAATGCCTGCAAACTGCATGGAAACGATTTAAAAACACCATAATAAAGACTCAAACTAAAAGTATACCGCAAATTTAAAAAAACCAGTAAAAGGACCAAAAAATGCCACTATGGCTATGTGATGGGGCGTTCATCCCACACCAGCCACTGAAGGGGTTAAGTTGGCTAATTGGGCTAATTATCCACCTAGGCTGCAGTTTGAGGAGGAGCCAGGGAGCTATGAGGCCTAATTAAAGGATGAAGCTCACTTGGACAGGAACAGGCAGGGCCGGCTCTAGGCACCAGCTAAGGAAGCAGGTGCCTGGGGCAGCAAATCTGAAGGGGTGGCACTCTGGCGGTTCTGGGGGCAGCACTCAGGCTTTTTCTTCTTGTTCTTCTTTGGGGGCACTTCTGCTGCAGATTTAAAAAAAAATTTCAGCAGTACTGCTGTGGCAGGTTTTGGTTTTTTTGCTTCTCGGCTTGGGGCGGCAAAAAAGCTAGAGTCGGCCCTGGGAACAGGCAGGGTTTGTATAAAGCCAAGTAGCTCAGGGCAGAAAGAGGCTGCTGGAGAGAGCCTGCAATCACTCCCTGGGAGCACAGCAGAAGAGAGGAGAAAACCCAAGAAGAAGGGTTAACCCCAGAGGAGTTATAGGGAAAGGAAGCCTGAGAGGGCAAGTAGGAAGAAGTCCAGGGAAACAGCAGCAGCAAGGGGAAGGATGTGCCAGACCTTGAGTGCTTGTTACAGGGTTCCTGGGCTGGAACCCAGTGTAGAGGGCATGCCTGAGTTCCCTTAACAGCCACTGGGAAGTGGCACAGGAGGTACCAACCAGACAGCTGGTCTAGAGAGACTTGGCTACCCAGAAGGGGAGGACAATATAATGATCTGGCTGGAGAGCTGAGTCACAAAGAGAGAGAAAGGGGTCACAGCTTGAGTAACTGATGGAAGAAATTAATTCTTTGCATCTGTCTTCACTGCAGGGGATGTGGGAGAAATCCCCAAACCTGAGCCTTTTTTTTAGGTGACAAATAACAGGAACTGTTCCAGGCTGAAGCATTGGTAAAGGAGGTTGTGGAACAAAATGATAAACTAAATAGTAATAAGTCACCAAGACCAGATGGTATTCACGCAAGGGTTCTGAAGGAACTAAAATATGAAATTGTAGAACTACTAATTCTGGTATGTAACTTATCAATTAAATCAGCCTCTGCACCAGATGACTGAAGGATAGCTAATGTAGTACCAATGTTTTTTTAAAAAGGCTTCAGAGCTGATGCTGGTAATTACAGGCAATAAGCCTAACCAGGCAATCTGGGTGAAACTATAGTCAAGAACAGAATTATCAGACACCTAGATAAACATGCTATGTTGGGGCTGAGTCAACACAGTTTTTATAAAAGGAAACCATGCCTCACCAATCTATTAGAATTCTTTGAGGGGGTCAAAAAACATGGACAAGAATGATCCAGTGGACATAGTGTACTTGGACTTTCAGAAAACCTTTGACAAGGTCCCTCACCAAAGGCTCTTAACCAATGTAAGCAGTCATGGGATAAGGAAGGAAGGACCCCTCATGGATCAGTAACTGGTTAAAAAGACAGAAAACAAAGGATAGGAATAAATGGTCAGTTTTCACGGTGGAGAGAGGCATATAGCCAGGTCCCCCAAGGATCTGTACAGGGACCAGTGCTATTCAACATATTCATAAATGATCTGTAAAAGGGAGTGAACAGTAAGGTAGCAAAATTTATAGATGATACAATGTCCAAGACCGACAGCTGAGATTTACAAATGGATCTCATAAAACTGGGTGAGGGCAACAAAATGGCAGATGAAATTCAATGTTGGTAAATGCTAAGTAAGGCACATTGGAAAAAATAATTCCAACTATGCACATAAAATGATAGGGTCTAAATTACTTGTTACCACTCAAGAAAGAGACCTTGGAGTCACCCTGGATAGTTCTCCGAAAACATCTACTCAATGTGCAGCAGCAGTCACAAAAGCTAACAGAATGATAGAACCATTAGGAAGGGAATAGATAAGACACAAAATATCATAATGGCACTATATAAATCCATGGTATTGAGTACTGAGTGCAGTTCTGGTTGCTCCATCTCAAAAAAGATATATCAGAATTAGGAAAAGTGCAGAGAAGGGCAATGACAATGATTAGGTGTTTAAACTTCATGGAAACTAGCTTTCATTGTTTTCACTTATCTATAGCCCATTATAATGTACACATTTACATTGTGTACACACCTGTAACTAAATAACCCATCCAACGAGAAAGAAGCCGTGTGGAATGCAAATGAAGAACTTTAACAGAAAAGTGCTAATTTCAAAGCAAGTGGTCATTGTGCATGACAATTGGAGGTCAAAGACTCTAAATTCATTCCTCACTCTCCTTCATTAAAGAGCCCACTTGGGTAGTGACCCTGTCAGCTTGTTTTCTGTGAGAAGAAGCTATAAGCAAGGCCGCGAGTCTATCACAGAGGTCACGGATTCTGTGACTTTTTGGGACCTCCATGACTTCCGCAGCTGTGCCAGCCGCTGCTGGGACAGCTCCAAGGGCCAGCCACCCAACCCTAAGTTCCCTGTAAGCTGGCTATCAAGTGTCGTGCAGGTCAGGTGTCCCTCCGTCCACTGCCATGTGTTGCTCCTGCCCACTGCCTTGGAGCTGCTCCCAGGAGCCTCCTACTTGCTGTGCAGAGTGGGGCGGGGGGGGGGGGGGCTGTACCCCATCTCCATAGAGCAGGGGTGGAATGACAGGGCTCACAAGCTGCTCTTGTGACTGAACCTGCTGATCTACTTAAAGTGGGGTCAGTGTACTTCAAGGGGCAACATGCGCGCCCACAGCGCATGTCTCCATTGCGCGCACACACTGTCTTTCACACTCACCTCCCAACACATACTTGTATTATTGTTGTTACTTCTTGATACTTCACACTTTCATGTGTTGTTTTAGTGTTTTGACAGTCTATGCATTTCATAATTTTTATTTCTCTTATGCTTAAATTTAATTCTTTGAATAGTAAGTTCTAAAATGCCTAACCTGTCCTGGCTGGAATAATTATCCCTATGGTAACTTTTTAAAAATATATATTATATCTAGGTTTTTGGTTTCTACTGGTGGCGCATGTGCTCACATACCTCGATATGGTGCACATAACAAAATTAATTCTGCATATGGATGGAAAAAATTAAAGGGAACATTGCCCCAACCCCCTGCCCCAAGCCTCCTCCCGCACTCAGAACCCCTCATGGCCGTTCCTCTGCCTAGGAGCAGCAGGGACATGTCGCCGCTTACAGGGAGTCATGCGGAGCCAGGTAGGGAGCCTGCCAGCACCGCACCAACCAGACTATAAACTGGACTTTGAATGAAGATCAGAAATGCCAGTTTATAGAGCTTTCCAGTTGGTAAAGAGCCGGATAACACAGCTTTTACTGTATTAGGGAAAATATTTTTGCACTTCAGTTTTGAAAACACATCATCTCTCAAAAGGCTTTACTATACAAATGGACTAATTCTTTTTACACATACAAATACAAATAGATCCTACAATTTAAACTTCAGACCCTAATGAGCTATCAAGAGGAAAGATACTCTTCACAAAAGACAGCTAACAACAATATGTCGCTGAGCTGTTATAAAATCTACTGTATATGAAGTAGGACATAAGAAAATAATGGATTCAAAGTTGGCTGCCTTTTCCTTCCCTGAAAAAAGTACAGAATGATGGTGCAGTGCTGTAGCACAAAAATATAAGGAACACTAAATTTACCTTCTTGTTGTTCAGATGGAAGTGACAGACACCAGAGCCTAAAAGAGGCAAAGCACAAAGAAAAGAAAAGGCAGCATCTAGGAGCAAAGAAAGAGGGGACAAAGATGTTAGTGTAAGTGAAAAACTTAATAAGAGGCCTTATACGAGTCCTATCGGTGAGCATTCAGACTAGCTTTTCTCCATTAAAGTAGTTTATCCGTTAACCGCTTTAGGTTTTGTCAAAAGTAGCATGTGGAATACTTTACTGTTTGCAAATCAGTACATTATAATATCGAAGGACTAGCTTTAAAAAAAGTGTGCTTTTAGTAGTGACTACTTTCTATATACAGTTGAGATTAATGTTGTCAAATTTCAATAGGAATGTCTACTAACATTGACATTTACAGCTGCATCACTAATACTTTCAATTATTTATTTTGAAATGGCTAACAAAAATAATTCCACAGATTATGTGTCAGTTATAATATCTGTGTATTCTATGCCAATCAACGGAGGAGACCTTTAGTTGCATTCACCTCACTGGTAATACACCTTCATAGTAGTAACAAAACTCTGCCTTTGGACAGCAGCACCAAAGCTGTGGGTTTGCAAATTACAATTTTTAAAATTTATTTTTTTACAATGGGAGAGAGAGTTATGTCTACATATTTAGTTCAAATAAAAGCATTCAGCCAGAAAATCAGGCACTTCAGACCAAATGTGAGAATGAATCACTAAAAAGATCTACAAGCACAAATTCCAAATGCTACAATTTCCAAATAAGAAAAATGTCAAAGCAGAGCAAGAACTCTTGAAAGATGCACCTTTGCAAGAAATATCTTCTATGCCAATTTTTCAAATGGGCCTCTAAACCTACACCTGTAAATTGAATACAAAACCCCATGTAACTACCTGATTTGTATGTACGTGTTCAGTATTTGCAGGTTCACATATAGAGGGTAATTTAAAAACTTGGTCTTTGGTATCTGAATTTGTTCCATAAAGAACACTGTGCATGGAGGGCATGGCCATTAAATGCAGGACTCCTTGAACAACATACTGACCTAAACTGTCTTGCAACTACAATCATGGGCCAAATATAAAAAAGTTGGCAGAGAAAAGGGTAAGTTATACCTCCTTGCTCCAATTATACCCCTTTGCGTGCATGGGTAATTTACCCCCTGTGGAATGCAAGCAGTTGCCTTTGTAGGGTTTCTGCATGGTGCAGCTTTAATTTCCATCACAGCTCCATCAATACAAAGCTGATGCGAGGTGCAGAATCAGAGCACTCACTGGCAGTAGCATAGCCGGGGGGGAGCAGAGGGAGCGGCAGCTCCCCATGAGAGGAGAAGCGGCGCTAAGGTGCCGCCCAAGCCCGGCTGCGGGAGCCCCTTTAAAGAGGGCCCTTTAAAGCGCCACCAGGTGAGTACAGGGGGAGCGGGAGGCGCCTTTTTATAGCGCCGCCGCTCCCCCTGTGCGCTAAACCTGGCTATGCCACTGCTCACTGGCTGCCCTGACCATGCTCCCTTTCTAACCAGTACTGGCCACTTTTTGGGTTGTCCTGTCCTCAGAGTAATTGAAGTTACCATTGCTTTGAGCAATTGCAATCTGACCTAATACAACTTTTGAACCCCCTCAGGCACTCCATCAGAGGTGTGACCCAATGCCTTCTACCACACTGATGTTAAAAATAGGGCTGTCAAGCGATTAAAAATATTAATCGCAATTAATCACACAATTACAAAAATTAATCGCGATTAATCTTGCTCCAGCCCCAGCAGGCACGGGGAGGGCAGTTCAGGTGAGCTCTGCAAGGGAGGGGGCCGCTCCTGTGAGCCCCTGGCTGTCCTGTTTTTACTTTAGGAATGCGGGGATGAGAACTACCTTACTTTCTGTAGCCTCCTTTTTCAGCCCTCTGGTGGCGGCTTGTGTTACTGCACCTGACCAGACAGGTTCTTCGGAGCAGCTCATGCTGGCGTCCCACCCAGAAGGTCTGCAATTAACGTGCGTTAAAAAAATTAACGCATTAATTGTGCTGTGCGTTTAACGCAGGCGCTAATGGCAATTAATTGACGGCCCTAGTTAAAAGCTATACTATTTTTAAGTCAAAATCACATTTTAAACTAACGGTGCTTTTCTATTTTCTGAAGCAGGTTTAATAGGCATCTAATGCAGGTTTTTGCTCTGGTGGAGCAATATATTCTTCCTCCATGGCAATTAACCCACATAGTAGAACAGCATAATTGCATTCTCAGTATGTGAATGACACAAAATGTTCTATGTGGTGTAATTGTAACTGTGTTGGTCCTAGGATATCAGAGACACAAGGTGGGTGAGGTAAAATCTTTTATTGGATCAACTTTTGCTGGTGAGAGAGACAAGCTTTTGAGCCACACAGAGCTCTTCTTCAGACCTTCAGAAGAGCTCTTTGTGGATCAAAAGCTTGTCTCTCTTACCAGCAGAAGTTGGTCTAATAAAAGCTATTACCTCACCCACCTTGCGTCTACAAAATGTTCTTGCCATTTGAAATGGCCTGTTGCTCACAAGCTAGTTTAAGACAATGAAGGAGTTAGTTTAGAAAAGGAAGAAGAAAAATACATTGCTCATAGGAATTGTTAATACAGATATTGCACACTATTCCTGAACTGAATCCCAGCATACAGTTTACAGCACTCTTTTATGGGAGCTCTCAGGGACAGTTGCTGGACTTGACAACTGGATTAATACATTTAATAAGAAAAGAAATCATGTAATAATAAATAAGTAATCTGACTGATAGTTCAAAATATACACCATTGTTTAGCATAACGATTGCAGTTACCATGATTGATTTTGAATTTCCGTTTTAGATGGTTGAAATCAAATAGAGGAAGACATAAAACTAGTGTTAGAGAGCAAAATATTTAGACAACAGAGATAACATTAAAGGACAAGAAAGCTAGCAACATTTCCCTCAAACACATTTTTGTTTGTGCTGGAAAAGCAGGTTAACAGATAACTTGACAGGTTGTTCTAAGGATGAATTATCTCAGACAATATTCTCCACAATGTCACACAAAGAAAAAAGCATTGCCCTGATCAATAATTGTGATCATTGCGCTGACCTGATCTCCAAGTCATGTTTGCTGTCACAAAAAAAGTTAAGATTCTAAAAAAGGAGGAGGGTTTGCAGCATTTTCTGTCATAAAGATAAATGTCAGTGAAACAAATGCATGTTGCAAACCGGCTTTTTGTCTATAGCAGGCAAGCTAGATGTGCCATGTCACTGCATGCCAGTACTAGCTCGTAGCATCAAATAGTTAAAGTGGCATGCTGCAGCCAAAAAACCAGGTGTCTAAAAGACTGGCTAAAATTTTCAGAAGTGCCTAAGGATGAGATTTTTAGAGATATTTAAGCACCTAAAGATGCAGATAAGTGCTTAGTGGGATTTTCAAAAGCAGTCAGGTAGATAACTCTCATTGGTTTCAATGGGAAATCATAAAAATCAATGGCAGCTAGGTGCTAGGCACTTTGAAAGTCCCACCAGAAGCATATCTGCCTGTTTAGGTGCCTAAATACTTTTCAAAATCTGACCCAAGTGACCTAGAAGCCTAAGTTCCATTTTAAAAAGTAGTTTCTACTGGGAGCACTAGCAGTGAGACTTTGCTCCCAAGCAAAGTTCTGGGCTCCCTGGGCAGCTCTTACCACAGCCCGGCTCTGGCTTCCAGCCTGGCCAGAAGGTAGGGCCTTGGGGAGAAGAGGAGGTGCCAGGCCACAGTTCTGGCACTGGTAGCACCCACACACACACACTTCTACACAGGTTCCGGTGTTCCTGGCTACTACCCATCACTCATTCCATGTAAAGGCTGCAATAACATGTTTATATTAGAACACCTGGCCAAATTTTAAGCTTCTGCATGCATACTTTGACACAAACAATTAATCCTGTGACAGATATGGCAATTTCCTGCAATGTTTTAGGGAAATCTTATTGTATTAAGCTTATGCATCATTGTGGGCCAGGGATTGTATGTAATACCATGGAGTAGGGTGACCACTGCCTTCGAGAAACTAAGCACAGTGGAGGGTGATTAGGCAAATTCACTCCAGAGAAATACCACCACCCTGATAGGCACATATAAAGTATTTCAAAGTTGATTCTACAGAGACCCAAAGACCAAGAGGAGACTTTTGGATAAATAGCCTGCGTTCAAACTGACTCAGGGCCTTTGTTCTGATCCAGCAAATGGACAGAACCTTCTATCCCAGGGGGTCCAATCCCTGGGAAAAACTGGAAGGACTTTGGCCTACTAAGGTCCCATAAAACTGATGGGTAACCTCTGGAAAGCTTTTAGCATGCACACAAGAACTTTTATTCTTTTCTAGATGTTTTCCCTGTAATGCTTTCCCCTTAAGAATAAATGTGCTTCCTTATAAAGGGCTGTGTGGTAGCTTGTAATTCCTGGCAATTATGCTAAAACACAGATGTTGGCTTGTTTAGGCAGTCTGACTTGCTGGGGATATCACAATGTAGGCAGGGAACTGTGCAGCCTGGAAAAAAAAAAACTGTTCAGGAGGGAGAGACACATGGGTCTCTGCCCAAGAGAGGTGACAGCTTGAGGAGCCTGGAGCCTAGAATGGGTGCCCATGCTGGACCATGGAGGGGGACTACAGGAGCAGTTGCCCTGAACTGCGACTGAGCCCACAAAAAGTGACATGCACCCATTCTGTGTGTGCAAAGTTGCTTGCATGCATATTTGGGCAGCTGGGCACCTACTTTGCTTTTGCATGCATGCACACACACTTTTCAATAAGTTTTGCATATGCACTGATAAAGGTCATCTTAATATTCAGCTGAATGCATCTTGTTTTGTACAGATGGTGGAGAACAGATGGTTTCCCCTTTATTTTTTACTGTTGTCCTGTTACCAATGTGACTGTCTTTTTGTAGCGTTTTTGGTGTGACTTGCAATACAGCTTTTTGCTGTTTGATAATTGCCGTTGTAATGCCACCCAATCGGATTCTCTATTCCCAAAGGAAAGATATCTATTGAAAGTCAGACAAAATGAAACAAGTGATTATGTCTCACCCTGATATGATAAAGCACAACTCCAGTACTGAGGATATCATCATTCATTGCCATTAAATGAGGTAAATTGGAATCTATTATCACTCCAGCTTTTTCTTTGTTGATGTCCACACTGTATTCTTCCATTATGGCTTTCCTGTCAGTCCACTTATCGCTCCAGTCTTTGGTCAGCTGTTCAATCTTAAGGAAGGTCAGAAAAGGAAGTTAACACTAAAGATTTTATTTACACAGCAAGTTAGGCATATCTCAAAAAATCATTTTTTTCCAGAAGGACAGCTTCCCTTTGCAGATGCAATTTACTCTTGCAAAATTTCTATCTTCCATTGAATTGTGGGTGCAAAACCTGGGTACTTCCAGTTCTAGGAGAAAAGCACATAACTAGACATGCAATTAGAATGACACCTGCAATGTATTTCATGTGTGCAAAAATGCAGGTGCACGTTGCACCAATCCAAGGGGAAGCTGGGACTTAGCTCAGAGGTTCTCAAACTGTGGTCCATGGACCACGAGTGGTCCGCGAGCTCCATTCAGGTTGTCCACAGATAGTTCCCTCTAAGGTGCATGCCTGGGCAGGCACACACGGGAGAATGAAGGGCCACCCACCTAATCAGTGGAGCCACACCTGAGTGGCTCCACTAATTAGGTACCTGGACCCTGGAGAAGACACACATGTAAGGTGAGGTGGTAGCCTTGGGAGGAATAGGGGGTAGGTGGGAGGGAGCAGTGGGGTGAGAAGAATGGGTAGGGGGAATTTGGGATGTGCAGGGCTGCAGCAGCCAGAGAAAGAGGTGACTTTCCCCAGTTCCAGGGCTGTGGCTGCTGGGGAGAGACGGCCCTTCTTCCCAGCTCAGACCCCCCTCCTTCCCAGCCCCAGCTCGGGGGCGGCCGTGGCGGGGGAGAGAGGGAGAGACCACGCTCCTTCCCAGCCCCAACTTGGGGGCTGTCACCACAGCAGGGGGAGAGGGAGAGACCCCCCCCCTCCCCCCCCGCTCCTTCCCAGCCTCAGCTTGGGGGATGCCGCAGCGCGGAAGAGAGGGCGCATTAGAAAGGTAAGACTACTGATATTAAAATATGAGTTGTGCACTTATATCTGTAGAACAAAAAAACCTTAATTATTATTAAACTTAATTATTAAGGTTTTTTTATATAGCACTTTTATCCAAAGCGCTTTACAATAGTTAGCTAAAGGCACAAACAACATCTGGAAAGATCATTAAGTGGTTCGCGGAGACCCTCAGCAATTTTCAAGTGGTCCGCGGGAAAAAAGTTTGAGAACCACCGACTTAGCTCATTCAAAACTTACTCCAAAATATCAAAGGATACATTCTCAAGGTGTTTTTCATAACGTTTAAAATAATCTTTGTATTGTTATAACCCTCACTGAACTTTAAAATTAAGATCTTCAAATCCACTCCAGGTCAGTGGTGATTTCATGTCCTTAATGTTCTCTCTGTAGTGTAAATGTCATTAACCGTTTGATAATTGTACAGCAACTTATATGAAATACATTGGTGGTCTCAGGTCAGGTCTTAAGCGATGAGTGTCCATATCACAAAACTACAGTCACATTTGGCACAGGTTTTGATGGTCTTAGCAGAGAGGTCAATGACAGACTAGACCATGACTACTTAAAGGGACACTGTCAACTTGAGTTTTTAAGTCTTTTAAGTCAATTTTTAGACACATTCTAGCGGAACATTCTTTAAATAGTGACTTATGAAATATTTATCTAAAAACAAAAAAGTTGAGCATTTTTCTGCACCCTTGCTGATATTTATGAAGGTTTTCTTTTGCTAGTCAATTAGTGCTATACTCATGGACTGTACAGGGAAAACAGTGGAACAGTCAAAAGCACAATTTAAACGTACTTTAAAAAGGGAAAGTGCTTTTTGTTTTTTGCTAAATTCTGTAAGTTACAGTAATCTTGGCTGCTACTTGTAACAAATGGTAGATACAAATAAGTCATACAGAGTTGACAAGTGTCCCCTTTATTACACCCCCGAGATGTGGTCTATCAAGGTGAGGATTGACAGTGAACTGATGGGGCAGCGTGGGAAGCTTGCACTGCTGCTGACCAAGTCAGTTTGGTGAGAGGCAGAGCTTCAGCCCTATGCTGTTTAGGAGTTCTGCAAGACCAAAGCTCTTCTGCACTCAAGTGGAGCTCGGAAGCTAGCCCCTCAGGAAGTACTTGCAGACAACAAAATGATCACTTTTCATTGTTTCTGTCTTCCTAACCAGTTCAGAGAGAAGGGTAGAAAACTCCTCTCCTTGAAATCCACTTGGTACCTCAACTCATACATCTAATTTACCTGAGAAGCACATTGTTGCTACAGAAAACTCTAAAATGGCCAGGTTACATAGATATGAAAAATATACCATGTACTATTACGGACATTTAAATGCTTGTTGTGAATTGAATGGACTATACCTGCCATTCAGTAGAATGGAAGTTTTATGAAAGATTGTTGCTGAAAAATACGAATATTCCACCAGAAGGCATGAAAGCGTTAATATGGGAACATTTTCACTGTTGTTTAAAAAATATGTCATTGTCCCTATCAAAGTGTGTGTGAGGAGAGACTAATAAAATATACCCACCTTCATTTCATTCTGAAGAATCAATTCTGTCAGATTTCCATCTCTGTCATCACTCCAAGAAGGGCTAGAATTCCTCTGTACAAACAAATATTACAGAAATCTCTGTCTGTTTTCTTACTCACAACTCAGGCAGGCAAGTTCTGTCAAACACACTGATTTCAGAGAAGTGAAGATAATGTAGGCAGACATTTGATTTTACCCTCCAAATTTACTCAGGAAATACCTTCTAGTTACTTACTGCTTGTATGATACTGTGAAAGAATAGCTAACTACTGCTTTTGCACTACCCTGTCTCTGTGTGGGGAAGCTCAGAGCTAGTGTAGTCTTGGCCTCTACCTGCAAAAGGAGTAGTGACACAAATGTGCTAAAGCTCACAGGTGAAGCAGGAAACATGCAGGAAAACAACAAAGAATGCTAGTTGTATATTATGTCTCAGAGTCCGTTCCCATCGTCTCTCAGGGAGCGCAGGCTATGTTCTAACCCTAAACTACCTATTAGTCACTTTCTTAGAAAAGGACTGACAAGTGTGGGGGTGTTCTTTATTAATTATTTATATTGTATCTGATTTTGTTACTAGCCTGGTGCTCCTGTACTGTATAATGGAATGTATATTTCACCGTATAGGTCTGCCTGGCTAGCCAAGTCAGCCTATCCATCCTAGAAATTGAGAGGAGGCCCTTTCTAATAATTGCTTAACAACTTATGCTTAAGGGTCATTAAGAAACATCACCAGAGAGTGTAGCCTTTCTGGCAGAGGTGCAGCTGGTGCAAAACCACGATAAAGACACTCAAAGAATTAATACATTCATTCCCTCCCAGTCCCATTCAACAAATGTAAAGAAAGGTGTAATATATAAAATTATGTTTATATAGCTACCAAAAGCATTACTGAGGGTTCAGTTAGATAAGAATTCATACATACCAGTTCAAAGCTCATCAGCATAGTTTTTAATCTATCTATTTCCTCTCGGAGTTCTCTAATCAGTTTTACATTTGCATCCTGAAACATTAAGAGATTATTAATAATCATACTTAAAAATAATAATCTAGTAAAAGAAGACAATGACTTTCCTTACAGATGGTTATTCCAAAACAACTCTTAAGAAAGGACGTTAAAATAAAATTCAGATTTTCTACTGGGGAGGGGGAAGGAGTGGAAGGAAAATTTAAATAAAGGCTGCCATTCCTCATGTTGTACCCCAATTATTGTAGAGCTCTTAGGATACCTCTGCCTCCCTGCTGCCAGAGCCTCTTTCTACCATGGTGAAAGATGCAAGCAGCCGGCAAAGGCTCTGGCACGGGGGGAGGTAGCAGGGAAAGGCTCTGGCACCTCACCGCTGCCAGAGCTTTCCCTGATACCAAAGCCTTTCCTCGCCACAGAGAAAGTCTGCTGGAGCCTTTCCCTGCTGCCTCCCCACTGCTGGAGCCTTTCACCGTAGCGTGTCGCTAGACATGTGGTTGCTTGTTCTCTACACACTCCTGTAAGTGTAGATGTAGCCTGAGTGTCTTGCCCAAGGTCACACAGGAAGCCTATGATGGAGCAGGGAATTGAACCCAGGTCTGCCAAGGCTTAAAACTTGTCTGCACTTACAGCACTGCCGCAGTGCAGCTGCACTGTTGTAGCAGTTAGTGAAGACACTATCTATGTTGATAGGAGAGCGTCTCTCCGCGGCGTAGGTACTCCACCGCCACGAGAGGCAGTAGCTATGTCAATGGGAGAAACCCTCCCATTGACATACCGCTGTCTAGAACAGGAGTTAGATCAGGATAACTGCGTCGCTCAGGGGTGTAGATTTTCCATACCCCTGGGAAACGTAGTTATACCAACATACGTTTGTAGTGTAGACGAGGGCTTAGGCTAGTGCCCTAACCAATGGGCCATCCTCTCTCTCCAACAACACTGTACAAGGAAACAAAAAGGACATTCATTCTAGAATCTACTGTACTTCTGTAGACTTTCTCGGGAACCATAAGATACAGAAGGCTTTTCATCAAAGGACTCAGTCTCAAAGAATGAGAACACACATGTAGGAAGGCGATAACTACGTGCCCAATTCAACGCTCATTGAAGTTCAAGGACTCATACAAATAGTCACACAAGTAGTGCCATTTGAATGTAATGGGACTACTCCACGTATAAGTACTGCTTATGAACCCTAATAGAACTGATCCTGTAGCCCTCACTCCTGCACAGACTTCAAGGGTAATTTTGCCTGAATCCGGATTATAGAATCAAGGCAATGTAGTATTATGATTGGGGCTCTTAGCAACACCTATACTTAATGTTGCCCGACACTTCCCATTATAAGACCTTGTTTTCAGTTGCTTAAAACTGCCAAATTTTAACCATTTGGGCTCAAATTTTCCATGCCTCAACTTTCTCCTTCAGGACAAAAAAAATAAATATTTCAGCCAAAATGGTTCAACCATTTCCAAGAATAAGGCTAGAGAAAAAATACATTTTGCCCATGTTAAAAAAAAATAAAGAATTTTCCTTTGAAGAGATCTAGTGCCCCTATGTTTTGGGCTCGAAATCTGGCAAGGGGCTGGCCTTATGTCAGGAATGTGTCATTTTCCATCCTTGACAAATTCAGCCCAAATTAGGTCACATTATAAGCCTTTGAAAAATTGCAGTTCACACACGGTCAGTAGAGACTTCTTTGATTTTAGCAGCTCAAAGCTCTGAAGATTCTGTCCTCACTGAACAGAGCTCCTATGTGTGACTGGATTGTACATGCACCATCCCCACAGAGCAACTTAGAATGCTTCAGCCCAGGGTTACAGGGGAAAAACTGAACTTTCCCTGAAATTACTGCTCCAGGGTGGGGTGGGGTCAGTCACTGGAACTGAGAGCAGGGAGACTGTCTCTCCTGCTCTCAGTGCCCACCCCCCATGCTGGCACCCATGCAGCGTGGAGGAGGAAGCTGTCTGACTTGAATGAACAGGGGACAAAAGCTGGACAGAGGACAGGGGGGAAGGATAGGAGCAAATCAGGCCATGGAGTCTGGTTAGACTAGGACTGGAGGTGGGTGGGCAGAGAAATTGTTGTAACTGGAATTGGTGGGCAAGGAGACTGGGAGCTGGGGGGACTGGGAGCCAAGAGGGAGGGGAGGCTGGAACTGGTTGGGCACGGAGACTAGGACTGGGAGCCAGTGAGGGAAATGTAAGGGATACAGACCCAACTGACTGGAAGTTAGAGGACGTCAAGATCAGACAAGGGGCTTGGGGGAAGCTGGGACTGGCTGGCCAAGGAGGCCGGAACTAAGAAATTGGGGTCAGGGAAGGAACAGAGAGGAGAAGGGGGGATAAATCCAACCAAGACCCGGGATGCCAGGGAAGAACTAGAATTGGCAGAGCAAAAAGACTGGGATAAGGAGCCAGAACAGGTGAGACTGAGGCAAGGAGCCAGGGAGGTGGTACGGGAAGATAGGTTTGATGAGGAGCCTGGTGAGGCTGACTTGGGAGGAAAGCAGGAGAGAGACTGGACAAGGAACCCGGAAGGGGGGTACTAGGACTAGGACTAGCTGAGTAAGGAAACTGGGACAGATGAAAATCCTGGGGAGCGGAGACTGGCTAAATGAGGAGAATTGGGACTAGGACAAGGAGCCAGGGGTTGCAGGATTGCAACTGAGACAGGTTGGAGGGGACAGGGCATAAAGCAGCGGTGTCCAATACATTTGCCACTAGCCACATGGGGCTAATAAACTACTGAATTGTGGCTAATGCATGTGGCTTTTTTATAATGTGGCTAATAAGAAAAATTCAAAACCACAAGTATGGCTAGCATCGAATTTCTATTGGACACTGCTGGCATAAAGGGTCACATTTGGAGGAATGGGCAGAAGAGTCTGTGCCTACTAGAGTACACTCTGAAACAGAAGTAAAGCCTCCTGAATCTCACTATCTTTCTGCTGTCAGAAAATATCCGTGAAACCCACTGTCAAAGTGTGTCCCCCATTCCCCTTTAGTACTGGTCCACATAATGGACCATAAAGGCCCACTAATACTATCAGTTACTCAGTTCAGCTTGCAGAGGTCTGTGTGGTGAAGCTAAAGGTTACAACTCTGCTGATGACAAATGTGGGGGTCAATATGATGCCACACAATGAAATTTGTTTTTTCATTTTTCTTTTGTATAAATCTAGGAAATTACACATACAAAGCTATGTTAAAAGGACATTAATAAGGTTGTAAAATCAAGAACTCAAAACTAAGAAAATGCCGGAATGAGGTTGTCTGTGCAACCTTAATTCAGCCACCTAGTCTGTATGCATTATCAAAGTCTTTAATGACATGATCACATGCTTTTTTCCCCCACACAAGAACCCATTCTCATTCAGTGACCAGAATAGATGGTGTTCATTTAATGAGCTGCTATTCAGTATTTTTGCTTTATCCTCACTGCTCAACGTATGGACCAAGGCCTTATTTCTTGCACACTATTCAAAACCCTGCTCTGAAAACAGAATTATTAATTTCCTCATGGGCTTTTCTATGGCATCCATCACAACAAGATCTGAGTGCTTCACAAACATTAACTGAATTATCTTCACAACACACAGTTGTTTTACAGATGGGGAGATGAAGCCCAGAGAGATTAAGGTCAAAAGGTTCCACTAATTTTGGACGCGCAATCAGAGATGCCTAGGACTTGATTTTCTCAGTACTTAGCATTATATAGTAACGTACATGTTTAAAGCACAGCTCTCATTCACTTTTAGTTGCAGCTGTGAGTATTCAGCACTTCTGTAAATCAGACCCCAGGTCTCAAGTCAGTCACCCAGAAAATGAGGAACACAATTAGAGACCACCTGGGAAAAGTTTGGTTTAAGTGATTTATCCAGCATCTCACAGAAACTCCATGGCAGAGAGGGATGGAATCCAGTTCTCCAGGGCAACATATACCTTAAACATGAGACCATCCTCTCTCTTCCTCCAACTCTCTACCTTATTCATTATACACCTTCAAATTACAGACAACAGCAACCTTTAATATACAACCCTGAGTCATCTCCAAAGCAGGTACAGCCTGTGCACTGAATAAAGCTGAAGTCCTGTGGAAAATATAGCATGTGATCATGTAATTCAATGCTCTATTATAAATGTGCTCCGCTTTGAAACAGGAGTAGATCAAAGTGCACTGGGGAACTTTCAGTGCATGACAACAAGGTACACATGGACACAGTGCGTGGTAGACTAGCGTGGGGTAGATTTACACCTCAGCTTGTGGTGAACCAAGTGTTCCTACAGACAAGCCCATAGTGAACATATTTGTAATGAAAATTCACAAACAAGAGAGATGAAAACTGAAGGGATACAAAACAGGAATGTCTCACGAGTCAGAGGTACAAAATTATATAAACTGCACTTAATCAATTACAAACAATTCTTTTTTGACATAAGATCCAGAGATGAGTCTATCTGACACTGACATTGGTCAAAGCCCATATTTGTATCTTTCAATTACTTAAATGTGCTCAGACTGTGTTTGGTAGATATGCTGAATAAATTTAAAACATATATAAAAATTAAATAAAATCAGAAGTTGGTGTCTCACCTCATTCACCCGAGGCTTGTTAATAATGTTTTTGGCATTTGAGGCATATCTCAAAGTACTCATGGTCTCATTGTAGCTGGAGCTAGCAGGAGAGATGGCTTTAAATGAAGAACAAAAAATGATTTATAGAGATTACTGTTTTTATAAAAATAGTAAATTTATTAAAAACTTAAAATGTCTTTAGGGACTTATCTCAAGTCCATAGAAAATGACTTATCAAAATCCCTTAATTTATAAACACATCCTATAATAGTGCTGATCAAAGCCCCAATCTTAGAAAGACACATGTTCAAGCTTAAATTTAGTTCCACTGACTCCCTTCAATGAGATTATTGCCTGTGCATGAAATTAAGCATAGGTGAAAATCTTTGCAGGACCAGGGCCCAAATGATGCAATGGACCTCACACCACAGTAGTGGCTTATTTTTCAGTACACCGCACCACATGAGGCTGAACTCACTGGCGATCATGATGGTCTTGGAGTTGCCCCCTAGACTGTCCTTCAGAAGCCAGGTGAGGATGGAGTCACGGTACGGGATGTAAGCCTGACGCCTAGGCCCACTGACGCTGCCTGGAGGGTGACTGCTCACATGGATGTCCCCTTCACTAGTTATGCTGTTTATGCTCTGGCAGCTGCTGAACATCTGAGAGTTTTGTGCTGTAGGTAATACAATAGACATTTTCTGAGAGGGATTATCTTCAATGGGCTCAGATAGTAATTTCTTGTCTTCTGCATTTAGTGTGTCTTTATTACTCTCAATTCTGCATCCTAATTGGCTGAGATAAAAATATTAGTATTGTATCTTGCACTGTCCTGCTGGCTGTCCTCTGATATTAAAGTATTTAAACCATTATCAATTGTTTATTCGAAAACGCTTTTTTAGAAATCAGTTTAAATATCACTACATTTTTTCTAATGATGGCTATTTTCATTCTATAATGTCAAACTAGTACATGGATGGGCCACCGAGCTGTTCTCCTCAGCTCAGTATTCTAAATCTAACGCACTTTTCAAATACAGCACACAATAAGGGGTCTTGTGGCTTTGTGCATAACTATCTTTCCAAAATAAAAAATATTCATTTTATTACACATACCTAAGGTGGAGATGACAATTCCAAGAGTAACCAATGACTTGTTAATGTTGGCACCTTCTGTAATTCGATCTTTGCAATAACTGGGATCAGCTCTTTCACTAAGACACATCAGGGAAAAAATACAAACTGGGTGACTATTCTTAATATTTAACACATGCCAGGGCGGGCCTGAACGAGAACGTGTTCTCCTCAGGTACAAGAATGGAGGCATTCAATGCTCAGAAGTAAACAGTATATGCTTTGGGCATTTTACAGAACATACATTACTCTTATGCTACTTTTTAAAGAGAAGCAATTCAAGGTTTCACTCTCACCACATCCACATGTACCCTTTTTAAATGCAGAGCTCAGCTGAGACAGAGACAGAACAATGGCGCTGCAAGTGGCTAGTGGTGTAGGAACATAGAACATACTTTCTTGTTCCCTCAGTGCATCATGCAACCCTATTTAGCACTGAGTCACCGAGGATAGTGACCTCGCTGGGGACCAGTTCTTTTTCTGAGTGTCCTCATAAGGGGAAGTAGTGGCTCGCTTCCTGGAAGATTTGGAAGACTGAGCACTCCCATTAGCAGAGGTTTTGCTGGTGTTGATTTTGGTCCTTGAGGAGTAGGCTGAAAGGACTTTTCTATTAAAATCATCTTGAGGCAGAGATCCCTGTCACGCCGTGCCCTGGCTTTCAGGTTATTACAATAGGCACATTTTTGAGGGATATGAGTCTCCCCCAAACAACAATCACATGACGAGTGGCCGTCAGAGACTGGCACTGCCTCACAGCAATAGTCACAGCGTTTAAAGCTGGGCAAGCCAGACATCGCAGCTGATAAAAGTTTCCCAATGGGGAAAAAGGAGGCGGGGGGCGGGGGAGAGATAACAATTAAAGAATTTTGGGGTTGTGGGGAAGAAACAGTATCTAAGAAAACGAGACTTACTAAACTACAACTAATCTAATCATTTCTATAGAGCAAAAAACGAAGAGGCAGCACTGCCACTGAGCTCCGTCTGCAGCCGAGGACGGCTGAGGTTGTGCGTGTGCTACACGAGGTGCCAAGGGCACTGCGAGACTATTACTGCGCACACACACCCCAACCGAGCACTGCTACCAAAAATCTCCAATCTGCAGGGACGCACCAACATCTGACGTGGAGCATCCATGGGGGTAGGGGGCGGGGACGGGACGGGGGACGACACAACACATCTTGAAGAACCCTCACTGCACAAGGTGAGTAACTTCCTCTTTTGCTCCCTTCTGTGCTGTGTGGTAGTGGGGAGAATACTGGTCTTAGTTCACAGTTATTACATATGATTTTGGTGAATCCATTGCTCGTAATGGATATTGGTCCAATGAAACCCTACTCCCAAAACAAAAGGATACATGACAGAGTGACAACTTTAGCTCAATATCCTCCTTGCTTTCATATACAGAAGTCATACTTAGCATTATTTTAATGTAGTTTTTTAAAACGTAATTTCCATTTTTTAAATCATCAGTATCAATTGTATGGAACACAGCAGTTAATATTTTAATAGAGCTTTTTCCCATCAGTTCATTATTACCTGCCCGCAAGGTCCACCAGGTTGATCTTGCTTGCAATTTCAGAGGGGAGATTGTTCTCCAGTATAGCCTGAAGGGAAAAATAAATCCAATTTTTTCAGTTCAAACTTATGAAAATACAAGAGGCGATGTGTTCTATTGAAGAGTTGTATTTCTGGCACTTCTACTTATTATGTGACCTTGGGCATACAGTACAGTCAAAACATCAACCCAGTAGTTCTCTTAACTTACATGCAAAGCCCACTCTTATGATCATTTTCTCTTGAGCAAATCTCACTACCTCGTGACTGTATGAAAAGATTTTCTTCTAGACCTGACAAAATCACTATTACTATATTCCAAGGTTCTTTTGTGCAACTACTAAAAATATCTTGAATGTTCTAAAATTACAGGATGTTAGAAGAGCGAGATGGAAAAGATCTAATAGATCACTGAGACCATCTTCCTGACAGTGTAGGATATAGTCCCCCAGAAAAAGGATGTATTGTATCAGATGCAGCACACTATGCACCAAGGTGCGTAGGAGGTGAATACAGAAATCCCAGAAGGACAAAAAATTCAGAGGAGGCATTAAAATGCTACTCTTTATATTAAGATCCTAATCAGTAAGTAGTAACGACAGAGTACAAAAGGTAGTGAAACTGAAAACACATTACCACACATGAATTTTCACAACATTGTTGGGGTGGTATTGCAATATAAAGATCAGTTTTCAATTTAAATTTTTTTCCTTTCACAAGGAGCCTTTGGCTTCACTCCCAACTATAAGCTGACACAAGGAAACAAGATAACTTCAACAAATAAAAGCCTTCAAATTAGTGTAGGAACTGAAACAAAATTTGCAGTATGATCCAAAGGAATTAAGTAGCACAATTTCTACCGAGGTTACTGAAAGTAGAACAAACTCTGCACAGTATGCTAAACAATGTTCTTGGGGAGGGGAAAAAAAAAAAAAAAGAAGAGATTGGAATTTTTAGCTAACCTGAGTGTATTGAATGGTGAAGATGGCATGCGATCTGCTGCTGGCATCATGAACATGCGTAGCTGCTGTGATTCTACATAAAAAATGCACAAAAAAAGTTCAGTTGGGACAGTTCATGTTTCTGAAGTACAAATACAAAATTCAACTGATTAACGAAGGCTAAGACTAAAGAACTGTAGCTTTAAATACAGTGGCCAGGATCTTAGATATGGCCCAACTGTGCCCAGTACAGCACCTGAGAAGGTGGATTTTGATCCAGGGGGCAGTCGAGGGACATAAATTAGAACAGCCTTCAGGTACATATTTATGATGTTAAATAAGTGATGAATACAGATTGAAAGTATAAAGCAAGGTTACTCATCTGTACAGTAACTGGGGTTCTTCAAGAGGAATACACATAGGATCACCCCTATGTGTATTCCAGTGTGAGGTGTGCATGTGCTCCAGGTGCTTGGGACTGGAAGATTCTTGCTAGCAGTAAGTCCACACCTGCACCCTGCTCCTCCTCCTGGGCATAAGGGGAGGTGCAGACCAATAGCCTCTCCAGTTACCTATCTACCACAAATAGCCCTAACATAAGGCTCCGTGGCAGAGGAGAAGGCGGCCAAATAGTGGAATACAGATAGGGACCACACATATCAAAGACCTCCAATTACCGCACAAGGTAAATAATCTTCCTTTCTTCTTTAAGCGATGGTCCCTATCCGTATTTCACTGTGGGTAATTCATGAACAATATTCGCTGAGAAGGAGTGTAAAAGGAACCGCGCCGGATCAATGATAGGAGGACTGCTCTGCCAAAGAATGCATCCGCTGAAGAAGCTTGAACCAGGGTATAAAGTCTTGCGAAAGTGTGAACAGAGCCCTACATTGCTGTCTTACAGATTTCCAGGAAAAACATCTTGAAGTAAGACTACTGCTGCAGCCTGAGGTCTAGTTGAGTGGGCCCTGACACCTTGTGGGGGAGGAGGTCACTTAACTCATAACAAAGCAACTTGCACCCTGAAATCCATTTGGAAAAGTCTCTGAGGAGAGATCTCTTCCCCTCTCATACATTCCACAAAGGATTCAAATAGTCTAAGTGATTTCCTAAAGCAGTGGTTCCCAAACTTGGTCCGCAGCTTGCTCAGGGTAAGCCCCTGCCGCCTCCGCAGGTACGGCCACTCGCGGCTCCTACTGGCCGCGGTTTGCGAGTCCCGGCCAATGGGAGCTGCAGGAAGCAGAGCGGGCCGGCTTACCCTGAGCAAGCCGTGGACCGAGTTTGGGAACCACTGTCCTAAAGGATTCTGTCTTTTGCAGGTGGAATGCCTGGGCATGACAGATATGGAGAGAGAGAAGTTTCCTAATCTCAGTGGTGGCACAAACTTCAGGAAGAACATAGGTAATGGAGTCGTCTGTGATGAAATTCCAAGATTACTCTGGGGGGTGAATTTTAGGTATAATCTCAGGGAAACTTTGTATCTATTGAAGATAGTGTAAGGAGGCTCAGCCAGAAGGGCCCCCGGTTCACCTAGCTGAAATGATGGCAACTAGAAAGGCAACCTTCATGGCTAAGGCAAATAAGGCTAAGTGACCAAATAGAGCTTTCATTATAATATTACATTAGTTATATTTATTTAATTATATATTAATATTTTTGTAGCTTTTTTAGCTGTTTTACTAATGAAAAGGGGATGGGGTTTTTTTAGTATGTTTTGGTTTTTTATTTATTAATTTATATTTAATATTTATAATTTAATTTTTAAAAATGTTAAACTTTGTAAAAGCACTGAGACACTCAAGGGGTTAACAAACAAAGTCTTGTTAAGACTGACAGTCTTAACAGTCTTGTTAAAGTCTTGTTAAGACTGACAAGATGGGTGAGGTAAAAATCTTTTATTGGACCACATTTGTTGAAGGGAGAGAGGTTTTTGAACCATTCAGCGCTCTTCTTCATACCTTCAAAAGTCAGACATTCAGACCCTCAAAAGCTTGTTGCTATCATCCAATAAAAGATATTATCTCATTCACCTTGTCTCTCCAATGTCCTTGGGCCAACATAGCTACAACTACACTGCATAAAGTTAAGACTGCCAGGAGATGATGGCTGCTGCCCAAAGAGTATTTATGTTAGCTTTGCAATTTTGAATTGAAGATTCAGATGGATTTTTAGTGGATTTTTTTTAAAAGCTAATTTATTTTATCCATGCATTTTCTTATTGTTTTTAATTTTGTGGGTTTTTTATGTTATGTTGTAAATAGTTCATTATGAGAGACAAAATAAATATTTTAAAGTTGCTTGGCTTAGCATTGCTTTCTGAACCTTTGAATTTTTTAAAATTGGTTTTATACTTTTGAAGGATTTTTTTAAATTGCAAGTTATGAGCAGCTGACATCTTTAAGTTGCTCACATTTTTAAACTGCAATATTTATTTCTATATCAAAGCTTGAATAAGTGTTCTGTTTTTTTAAACAGGCGAGAATTTTTTTTGACCTGGGCTTTGATAATTGCTATATTTTAGCAATATTATGTTTTACTGCTGATTATTTTATAAATTACATTTTAGATATTTAAGACTTGAGTAAACTTATTGTTACATGTAATTTTTTTTGACAGGCAATTTTAGTTGTTTTATTTTTTAAATTTAGCACTATATTTTCTTTTTTGCATTCGGTTAAATTTTTATTAGTACATTTAGAAGCAGCTAAACTCTACAGATTTTTGTTGTTGTAATTTTTATTAAATTATTCAGAGTTAAATAATTCTGATTATTAAGGATTTACTAGGCATGACTACACCAAGTGATACTGCTATAACTGGGTTTTATTATCAATTAGTGCAACAGTTTTTTTTAACTGCATGTTTCTATAATTACTTAATTTTTTATTGTTTTATAAGACACTTAAAAAGTTATTAGCTACTAAATACTGGGATTGTAATTTTTTTATTTTATTTTTTATAGTAACACATTTTTAGCTTATTTTTTGGAGGCTGCAAGCTTATTTTTTTGTGGTTTTGCCTTTATTTTTTAACTTTGTACACTTTGCCTGCACAGCTGTTCTCACTAAATACAGTCCTTGTCGGATGGCTGCTTTTCACTTTGGATTTATATAAAAAGGTAATACATATTATTGGACAGGGGGTGTTTGTTTGTTTGTTTAACCTTTCAGGATTTTTTTTTATTTAATTTGTTTGGGTTTTTTATAACTGCTTTTTATGCACTTTGCATTTATATTTCAAGGTGCCACATTTCATTTGTAAAGTTTTAGCTACTAGAAATAATCCTTGTGAAACTGCTGCCTAGATTTGGGCTTTTTTTTGCCTTAGGATTTAAAAAAACAACTAGATACTATTTTTTTCCATGGAGGCCAATGGGTCCAATTTTTAAATTTTTTTAGTTGCATTTAACAGACTTTTGATGTGTTTTTCCAATAATGTACTTATTTATGGCATTTAACAGACCTTTTCTGTGCTCTGTCAAGCATTTTTTTCTTTTTTTATTTAATATTATTCTCCAAAGTTCCTTCTTTACTCTGGTCCCAAGCCTCACCCTAACACTTCTCGGAGTATTCCAAAGGGTCCACCCTCAAATTTAACCCACTTCTCAAACGTGGCACTAGCTTTTTCAATTTTAAAACCTTTAAACTCTTCCGGTGCCATTTCCCTTAATGCTAGGTTGCGACCCTCACACTAAGTGGTGTATACATTGCTTGCTTTAGATGGGTGGATCTGAATCATGGCACCACTATGTTGGGGTGGCTTCTGAGACCTTATCCACTCAGTAGCCTATAAGAGCAAGAACTCGGTTTGACTATGAACTCATCACTGAGGTTTCTTCATTGGCATACAATCAAACTACACTTGAGTTGATCAGGCTCAGGGTATAGGGCACAGCACACATCCTAAGTTACAAAGAATACTTCTTCCTTTATATACATTTACACATTACATTGCATTTACTATACATTGCATTACATGTTTTGGACTAGCTTGGTCACCAATCTCCGTACAGCATGCTCTGTCGATGCAGGATTTACTTTTTACCTCATCTTACATTCCAGTATTATCTTGTCCATTGTTATCTTGAGGAACTATACAGTGTAACCAGTCTGTTATAAGATACCAGACCTGGGAAAAATAGCTAGGTGGCCACCAAATTGATACCAGAGTCCTGAACAAGTAGATGTGGTAGAGGGACTGATGCTCTCGAAGGTCATGTCGAAAGTTTTTTCCAGTGGGAAGCTGCTGGGGGTGAAAGGAGGACCAGGGGGGATGTTATGTTTGCTACATTGCATCCTCTGACACTTCCTAGGTGGCCTGTAACCGCTTTGATAAAAGGATTGAGGGGCTGGTCATTGTTTGTAGAACTGAGACTTGTAGTATTTCCTCCACGGTGCTGTCGTGTAAATGACCAGGGAGTGGAGAGTTGCCCTTGAATCATGTTGAGGAATGTAACAACTCATCTGCCTTTTCACTAAACAAACTGTTTCCCTCAAAGGGCAGATCATCCACTATCGATCAGACTTTTGAGAAATCCAGAGGATTGGCGCCGTGACAGCTGACACGATTATAGAATTTGCCATTGACCAGGAGGCTGTATCTGCTGCAGCAACTGAGTGCAGGAGGGACAATCTGGCTAGCAATTTACCCTCTTCACTGAGTGACTGGAGCTGCATCCTATGTCTTGTGGGAGTTTGTTAGTGAATTCCACAAACTTACTATAATTAAAAAAAACAAACATATTTTGACCTCAAGGCGTGGTAGTTTGCTATGTGGAACTCTAAGCTCAAAGTAAGTATTTTTCTCCCAAAGAGGTCTAAGTGTTTAACTTCCTTATTGTAGGGAGGAGATCCAGGGTGCTGCTGTTTGCTTCTTTCAGCAACAGTTTGTACTACTAACAAATTTGGACTGGGGTGTGTAAATAAAAATTCCACTAAAAACTGGCACAAAATATTTTTCTCTCTTTCATCTTGAAGTGGGGCATAAATGGCCAGAGTGTGCCACACTGTCTTGGCCAGATTTAAGAGGACTCCCTTAATAGGAAAAGGCCCCTTACTGGCATCAGTGCTCTAGAGAATGTCTGTAGTTTATGAGGGGTGTCCTGCATTGCCTCCATGGGGAGCTGGAGCGTGTTAATGATTTTCCTCAGTAGATTCTGAAATTACCTGTAGTCATCAGGTGGTGATGATGAGGCCAGTGCAACTACCTTGTCTGGGGATAACGGTGACAACTCAATTGGAACTGGTGGTTCCGCCTGATCCAGCTCTATACTTAACTACACAAACCATCTAAAAACTATTACCCAAAAGCTATTTACAGATAATTGCAGTTAGACGCAGAAGAAGCTAGCTAAAATGCAGTGGACATTGAAGAGGTTCTGTCTTAGCCCAGGGCTACACTAGGGGAAGGGGTCGATCTACGATACGCAACTTCAGCTACGGGAATAGCGTAGCTGAAGTCGGCGTATCGTAATCGGCTTACCTGGCCATGAGGACGGCAGCGAGTCGATCGCTGCCGCTCCCCCGTCGACTCCGCTTCCGCCTCTCGATGAGGTGGATTGCCGGCGCCGACGGGGAGCGCGATCGGGGATCGATTAATCGCGTCTTAACGAGACGCGAAAAATCGATCCCCGATAGATCGATTGCTACCCGCCGATCCGGCGGGTAGTGAAGACCTGCCCTCAGTCCACAGGCTGTAGAAGGGAACTGGAGAAGTGGTTGGTCCACACCACCCCTTATGCCCTCTCTTCGGAGCACAAGAAGGAGAGGAGTGCAGGCACAGACCAATGCACACTACTAGCAAGAATCCCTCAGTCTCAGGCACATGTGCAAGACTTTTGCACACCACACAACGGGATACACATAAGGACCATCACTTAGGTGTCTGAACGCAAGAAGCCTGGGAGGAAGAATTTGAAGTCCTGGCAGAGTCAAGGAACTATGATGTGATTGGAATAACAGAGACTTGATGGGGTAACTCACATGACTGGAGCACTATCGTGGATGGGTATAAACTGTTCAGGAAGGACAGGCGGGGGAGAAAAGGTGGAGGAGTTGCACTGTATGTATGGGAGCAGTATGATTGCTCAGAGCTCCAGTATAAAACTGGAGAAAAGCCTGTTGAGAATCTTTGGGTTAAGTTTAGAGGCGAGAACAACAAGGTGATGTTGTGGTGGGCGTCTGCTATAGACCGCCAGACCAGGAGGATGAGGTACACGGAGGCTTTCTTTGGACAACAGAAGTTTCCAGATCACAGGCCCTGGTTCTCATGGAGGACTTCAATCACCCTGACATCTGCTGGGAGAGCAATACAGCAGTGCACAGACAATCCAGGAAGTTATTGGGGACAACTTCCTGGTGCAAGTGTTGGAGGAACCAACAAGGTGCCATGCTCCTCTTGACCTGCTGCTTACAAACAGGGAAGAATTGGTAGGGGAAGTAGAAGTGGGTGGCAACCTGGACAGCAGTGATCATGAGATGGTCGAGTTCAGCATCCTGACAAAAGGAAGAAAGGAGAGCAGCAGAATACGGACCTTGGACTTCAGAAAAGCAGACTTTGACTCCCTCGGGAAACTGATGGGCAGGATCCCGTGGGAGGCTAATACGAGGAGAAAAGGAGTTCAGGAGAGCTGGCTGTATTTTAAAGAAGGCTTATTGAGGGCGCAGGAACAAACTACCCCAATGTGCGGAAAAAATAGCAAACATGGCAGGCGACCAGCTTGGCTTAACAGAGAAATCTTTGGTGAGCTTAAACACAAAAAGGAAGCTTACAAGAAGTGGAAACTTGGACAGATGACATGGGAGAGTATACAATTATTGCTCGACCATGAAGGGGTGTAATCACGAAGGCCAAAGCACAACTGGAGTTGCAGCTAGCAAGGGATGTGAAGGGTAACAATAAGGGTTTCTACAGGTATGTTAGCAACAAGAAGATGATCGGGGAAAGTGTGGAATCCTTACTGAAAGGGGGAGGTAACCTAGTGACTGATGATGTGGAAAAAGCTGAAGTACTCAATACTTTTTTTGCCTCGGTCTGTACAGACAACGTCAGCTCCCAGACTGCTGTACTAGGCAACACAGTATGGGGCAGAGGTGAGCAGCCCTCGGTGGTGAAAGAACAGGTTAAGGACTATTTAGAAAAGCTGGATATGCACAAGTCCATGGTCCAGATCTAATGCATCCGAGGGTGCTGAGGGAGCTGGCTGATGTGATTGCAGAGCCATTGGCCATTATCTTTGAAAACTTGTGGTGATCAGGGGAGGTCCCGGACGATGGGAAAAAGGCAAATATAGTGCCCATCTTTAAAAAAAGGGAAGAAGAAGAATCTGGGGAACTACAGACCGGTCAGCCTCACCTCAGTCCCTGGAAAAATCATGGAGCGGGTCCTCAAGGAAGCACCTGGAGGAGAGGAAGGTGATCAGGAATAGTCAACATGGATTCACCAAGGGCAAGTCATGCCTGACCAACCTGATTGCCTTCTATGATAAGATAACTGGCTCTGTGGTTATGGGGAAAGCAGTGGACATGATAGATCTTGACTTTAGCAAAGTTTTTGATACAGTCTCCCACAGTATTCTTGCCAGCAAGTTAAAATAGTATGGACTGGATGAATGGACTATAAGGTGGATACAAAGCTGCCTAGATCGTCGGGCTCAACGGGTAGCGATCAACAGCTCAATGTCTAGTTGGCAGCCGGTATCAAGCGGAGTGCCCCAGGGGTTGGTCCTGGGGCCGGTTTTGTTCAACATCTTCATTAATGATCTGGATGATGGGATGAACTGCACCCTCAGCAAGTTCGCGGATGACACTAAGCTGGGGGAAGAGGTAGATATGCTGGAGGGTAGGGATAGGGTCCAGAGTAACCTAGACAAATTTAAAGATTGGGCCAAAAGAAATCTGATGAGGTTCAACTTGGACAAGTGCAGAATCCTTCACTTAGGACGGAAGACTCCTATGCACTGCTACAGGCTGAGGACTGACTGGCTAAGCGGCAGTTCTGTAGAAAAGGATCTGGGGATTACAGTGGATGAGAAGCTGGATATAAGTCAACAGTGTGCCCTTGTAGCCGAGAAGGCTAGCGGCATATTGGGCTGCATTTGTAGGAGCATTGCCAGCAGATCGAGAGAAGTGATAATTTCCCTCTATTCGGCAATGTTGAGGCCACATCTGGAGTACTGCATCCAGTTTTGGGGCCCCTACTATAGAAAGGATGTGGACAAATTGGAGAGGGTCCAGCAGAGGGCAACGAAAATGATTAGGGAGCTGGGGCACATGACTTACAAGGAGAGGCTGAGGGAACTGGGGTTATTTAGTCTACAGAAGAGAAGAGTGAGAGGGGATCTGATAGCAGCCTTCAACTACATGAAGGGGGGTTCCAAAGAGGATGGAGCTAGGCTGTTTTTAGTGGTGGCAGATGACAGAACATGAAGCAATGGTCTCAAGTTGCAGTGGGGGAGGTCTAGGTTGGATATTAGGAAAAACTATTTCACTAGGAGGGTGGTGAAGCACTGGAATGGGTTACCTAGGGTAGAATCTCCATCCTTAGAGGTTTTTAAGGCCCGGCTTGACAAAGCCCTGTCTGGGATGATTTAGTTGGTGTTGGTTCTGCTTTGAGCAGGGGGTTGGACTAGATGACCTCTTGAGGTCTCTTCCAACCCTAATCTTCTATGGTTCTATGATTACTTGAAGAAGGAGGGAATACATTATATTTTTCATCCCCATGTGCCTAGAATATATTGGGCCAGGACCTTGGCCCTCACTCTGGCTCCTCTGCACATCCCCAGAAGAGCAAGGGGGCCAGAAAACTGCCTTAACAGCTGGCTGGTGCCAGCTTCATGACACCCTCCATCACATAGGACCTGTTAGGGCAGCTTTCTACCTCATTTACACCACCAGAGCAGTGCCAAGAGGCTGGAACAAGGGCCAAGAATTTGGCTCACCATATTCAAGGGAGGTTGGGAACAATGTAATAGGGTTGAAAAATATAATCCATTCAACGGGTGTAATTGAAGTGAGTGAACTTGCCACCCCTCCACCATGGGCAGACTGCATATCATACGGTTCAGTGTATCTACCTATTTTCTTTATCACAGTTGGCCCATGTTCAGATTTTGGGTCCAACAATTCATGAATAATCTACAATATCAAACTTAGCTGTGGTAAGGTAAAAAACTGCAAAGCAGCAGCTGGAAGTTGGTACCCCACAAAGCCCAGCTCACAAGTTTTTCACCAAGCTGAATCTAACCCTCTCAGCCACTGCACTGTGAGGCTGGGTGCTAGCTACCAGCTGCCAGGACACTGAAGAGGGAAAAACTACACCCTCCCACTCTGTCTGGGTCCAACTGATAGTATCCTCCCACTCTTTTTATTGATCAGCCATGTCAAAAGGAGGATGACTTTGCCTAGGGTAGCAGTCAGTTCCCATATCCCTCTCTTGGTCACACTTAGGCCTTGACATTAATAGAAAAATTACCCATTGCTGACAATGGGTATCAGCTACACGTGCAGTGTAGAGAACAGTTTAGCATCGGTTTAGCTGCATCTATGGCTGATAACAGGATGTTTGAGTTGTCTAGGGTCTAGGCTATTCACAGCCCATGTGTGGATTTTTGTGGGTAGATGTTATGCTGGTTTTTCATGTTTTATTGCTTGTGGCATGTGCTATATTATTTTTGAATGGCCCTTCTGACATTATTTGGGTTTATTTACTTTACTTTTCAGGGTTGAGAGGCTGTGTTTTTGTGTGCTGTGGTATTTTACTTTTCTTTTATGCATTTGAGACTGGGTCTGGCATGCTGTACAGAAGAATATCACTAGTAACTACGAGATGCATAATAAAAAAAACAAGGATAACAGCACAAAACATTTATTTTTATAACTGACAATTGTAGCTCCCTTTAATTTACTTGATAGTATTTTATAATATGCTACTAAATGTACTATAAAATATTTTATAAAAATAATGACATATTGGCAATGAGTCTTCATTACATCACTGTCCAACGTCAAATATTTACGCAGAAGTAGGAAAAATTGCCATTTTCTGCAAATTACAAAGCCTGAAGTTTAGCAAGATACTATCCTATGGATTTTTTTCTGCATGTTTTATTGGTGTTTCTGTAATGGTGAGACTATGCTCTGATTGCATTGATAAATACATACAATGGAATTTCATTGAAGATCTATTTGGGAAACTCCTTTTTGATCATGAAATGATATCTAATGATAACTACAAGAGTTGAGTGACAAAATTAAATTCCACTGCACATTCTTTGCCTCAGTAATATACATTTTTTAAATGTTTTGTTTACAGTGTTTAAAATGTGTGCGATGCCCTTGATGTTCTAGCCCAGTGTTTCTCAAATGTGGCCACCAGTGGATTTTTTTGTGACCACGACAGCCTCCAAAGCATGGGTGGAGACTAGGGTCGCCAACTCTGACTGAAGCTATTCTGGGAGATATCCGCCCGCCCCCCCGCAACATGACATACCATTTTCTTAAAATATCCTCTTAAAATCTCCTGTATTGCTTTCAATAGTCACCGAAAAATGGATGACGATTCCGGGAGACTCCAGGCCAATCCTGGAGTGTTGGCTACCTTCCCTGCAGTGCCCAGCTGTTGCTCCTGAATAGCTGTTACCAAGGGCAGTGAGATGCGTCACCTTGGTGTTTCTGTTGACACCGTCAGCAGGGACTGGCGCCTTGCACCTCGTAGGTCCTTGGGGGCTCTGGGCAGTGCCTCTGGAGACATGTGCACGGTGCTGGAGGCAGCTCTCATCAGTGGAGGCAAATGTGGTGTTCAGTCTCCAGGGCACACCCCTGGGAAGCTCCCCCGCTCCTGCCCGGGGCATGGTGAGCCTGGGACTCCCCAGGCGGATGGTGAGTTCCCGACTCACCTTCCCCAGGGTGGGCTCTCAATGAAGGACCATGGGAGGCAGGGACAGAGAGACGGGTTTGTCAGAGTGGCCACCAGCAAAAATTTGTTGTGAGAACCCCTAGCCTCTCTCTTTATCTAAATGGGAATAGTTTGGATTTATATTTATATTGAAACCGTGATCTGCATTTGTAAGCTTTCAAACGACATTCTTTTTACCCACCTTAATGCTACCTGAGGAGAGAGAAATCACTGAATTAAAAACAACTCTCTCAGCGTCATGGATTTAACTGAGATGATAATCTCCCTAATTTTTTTCATACCGTACGTTGTGAGGTTTGCATAAAAGATTAAAATATTTTAAAAATAAAAACAGAATTGTTATATGCAGTGCCTGTTTACTAATCGTTTGAGTATTCACTAAATACAGAAAGGAAAATTTATCCATCAGAATCAAATAGGAAACACATACGATCACAAGCACTTTTGTGCTGTATGGGGGCCCTGTGGTTGGATCCAGGCCCAATTAACTTTAATGAACCACTGACTTTAGTAAGTTGAAGTAGGAATATTAACCAAACCTCACCTTATCCCCACCACCCAATAAATAAATAAAAATCCTGTGCAAAAACTAAAAATCCTTACCTAGTTTTATTTATGCACTATGAGTGAAAAACAGCTACGTGCAAAGAACCCTCTCCGCGCCTAGACACCAATTAAATCCAAATTAAACCCTCAAAATACAATGTATGTGGTGTACAGGCTAGCTGTGGTCTCTGCATAGAGGTGAAATTCATCCTAAGGTTATGGAAACATTTCAGCCAGAAATTGAGAGTGCATTTTTATATACCTAGGATTTTTGCAGACAATTCTGTGCACCTACAGTTTTGCTTGCACGTTGCTATAACTATTTTTTGTAAATGCAAAAATTCCAGTGTTTGCTCCCAAATCAGGTAATTATATGTAGCTGTTTGATTTATGTACAAACACTGCATCATAATTTTAGAGGCTAGTTTAAGGACCCTTGAAAATATGTCCCTTTATATTAAAGAATTTAACCCAACATAATTTTAAATTTCTGCTATTTTTAATAGGTCTTATCCATAGGAAAGGATGGTACAAATGGCTTCTGGCCTGTTTTTACAACAGTTCTACCCTGTGGTCAGCCTGAATCACATGATAAACATACATCAAACAGTTTGTAGTAAAGCACAAATGTGCTGTGATTTCAGTAGTCACAAACTAAGCTATGCTGAAAACTGAATTGAAAACTATACCATCTGAAGAATGGAGTATGTGGAGCATACAGATTTACTTGGTTAGAGCAAAACATCTCCCTATAGTTCACTTTTTATCCTATATAAAAATATTATTATGCATATACTATGTGTAAGTCAGGATACAATCAGCTTTGTAGTAATATCTATGCAAATAATCTTTTAATGAGCCCTTGTAACAACCATTTAAGAGCTATGTGATGATGTATAATATTTTTTCAGAGAGTAATTTGGAAACCTGATGTCATCGCATAGATCAATCATTCTTCATTTCTGTTTAAAGTTAAATGGCAAGCGTGTAACATTGTCAGAAAAATCAGTAGTTGTGCTATCAAAACTGGGAAAAACAGGAGACACAGAAAAAAGGTTGATTAAAAATAAAATAAAAAAATACCTGTTGGCTATTCCTTCTTCCAGAAGTCCTATGACTTGTTTGTAGTCTGTAACTAAATGCTGAGACAATCCTGTCAGAGGTTTAAAAAGTGAAAGAGAGAGACCGTTAAACAGGTTTTACTCAGGAAATATTGTTTCATTCTAAGTCTCTTGATTCAACTATGCAATAGGGTCTCTACCATAACTGGGGAGTACAAACGTTCTGTCTGAGACTTAGACCTGGTCTAGACACAATTTTTGTATCAGTATAACTATTTTGATTAGCGGTGGGTTTTTTTCTTTTGTTTTGAAACCAAAATAGTTATACCGGTACAACCCCTAGTGTGGATGCAGTTATATTGGCATAAAAATGTCTTATACCAGTCTAGTTTATTCCTCTTCCCATATGGGAATAAGTTAGAGTGGCATAAACATTTTTATACCAATGTCATTGCATCCACACGAGGTTGATATATTTTGTCACTTTAACTACACAATCATAGTTAAAGTGATAATTTTTTTGTGTAGACAATCCTTCAGCCATTGCTTCTGCAGATGTAAAGTAGAAGGTTCAGTCCAACTGAAATCAGAGAATGAGGAAGTCCTCTGTCTGGAGTCTTTGGTGCACACTTAATTAGCTAAATACAATACTGTGAACCTGTGACATTTATCTGTAAACTAAACCCTGTATAAAATTCTGTGCTCTACTCCATGCCAAAGTGCATCCTGATTATGATCCTAGAAAGAATCAAGTATGAATGTAGCTGCCCTGAGGAAACCCCACCCCCACCCCACCCCCCAAAAAAGGTGGTGTGGGGGGGAAGGCCACTAGCCAGGAATGAAAGATGCTGCCTTGCAGAAACTACTGGAGCAAATGAGTGGCAGTGACTAATGTGACCCCACTAGAGGGCAGTATGCTGCTATGCTGTAACTTCATTACCAGCATCTTATAAAATGTAAATTTGTAGCAGAGGTACTAAGTTGGCTTCAATGGACTTACTCCTGGGATGAAATTGACCTCACATGTTTGCAGTGTCTTGTTTTTGGCAGCTGTAGTATCATGGGTGGCACCCTAGGCCCCACCGTACAAGGCACTATAGAAAATAATCTTTTCCTAAATTGTTTATCATGGGGTAGAGTGAAGTGCTCCTCATATTTTTTGTTGTATTTCATTAGCACAACAATTCAGGAAACAAGTTTTCTTTTCAATATGTGCCACAGACGTGTGTATAAGGGGAAGGGGAGGAAAAGGAATACTTTGTTACCATAAAATAATTTATGGTAAGAATATTATTTAAGACTATTTTAAATGAGCTAGCAAATTTACATATACACACCTGTTGGCACCATGAAAAACAAACAATAATATATCATTCCATTGGAACATCTTATCTGCAGGAAACAAAGACTTTCAGTGATAGGTATCAACACCTAATTCCACACCTTCTAAAGAGACCCCCTTCTAAAAGGTCTAATTTTTCTAATTAAAATGATTTTCCTATCAAGTATCAAGATCAATTGCTTACCCTAGTCAATAATTTAAAAGCGAAGCAATACTCAAATGGCTATTTCAGAGATAGTGGGACAGGGTCTGTCCTCAGATACCAATAGATAAATAGACTGTGAATGAGGTCAGAATTTGGCCCATAGATGGGTGATTTGTTTTAGCCATTTAATACCTGACCCAAATAAAACAAATTATCACACCAGCATCACATTCACCCACAACTAAAATAATCTCATCAGTGGCCTAAAAACATGCAAAACTACAGGATGGTTTACAAAGCAAAGCATTTATTCTACTGTTTGACATTGTATTAGCTATACATTGAACTCCAATACATTGAACTCCAAAAGATGTAATGACATTTTCCTGTCTTAAAAACAATAGCCAATTACTGTCCAAACAGCACCAGCATCTGCAAATCTACAGAGTATGGAAAAATGCCTTATATTGTTTCTCTAACTCACTTTCAAGGGTTTGTAATCTTGTGAATAAAAAACTAGCTATGTGATGGGAAGCCACAGTTATATTTATTATAAAGTTTCCACAGTTCTTACCCATTACATTTATGTTATTACTGATACTATTGCCTCCAGTATAGAATCTAGTTGATCACGACACACAAAGGTTTATTATAAAAAGACAAAAGAAAAATTATTAATTCTGTTGGAGAAGGAATGCCGTGAAGTGATCTTTCTGCTACTTGGAAAAAGAAAGTCTGTTTTCAAGAATCACAGAAAGATCACAAAAAACTCTGTCTGGACTAGAAATCTATCTCAAACTAAGACAGAATCTGCCTCAGAAATCTGTCTCAGAGTAACAATATAGATTGCATCATTTCCTGATTTAAAAGAGGCTGATTCCTTAACAGTGCAACCATCTGTAAGAGAGAATTTTGAAACCATTCCAATCTGAAGCACTGAAACACTTTCAGCATTTTAAATGCTAGAAACGTGCAGCCTTTATATTGAAAAAATGATAGTCTGGAAACTATTCAAAATACTTCGTGCTGGGATTTCCTGACTGGACTTGCAAATGGAAAATGCATTACCTCTAATATGAAAGTAACTAGGCAACCCTAAAGGGTTTCCTCTTTGGTTCTTTTCCTTGTCTGTTCTTCATCCAGGTATTGACCTCTATACACTAGAGACTAGTGAAACAAACTATGTAAGTGACACCTGCAGTATACGAGGGAGCCCCGCCCCAACACTAAAATTCTTCTGTTACCCCTAAACTGGTGACTGCTCATGTGCAACAAGTACAATGCAAGTACAGATGCAAGTCTTGATATACTGCAATGTACTGCGAGATAATGGGAAATCTCTGAACTTTGCCTATGTTCATCAGTTTAACAATACTCATTTGTTCCATGCAGCAGATTGTCTGGTAGAGGGGTGCAAAGTAAACCATCCTCCTATGCAACTACAGGCTATAATTATATGGCTATAATTCAGAAAATATGTCCGCCCAGCTATCAGTAACAGGATTCCTAGGGCATGATCCTGCAGACAGGGCCGGCGCGCCCTCTAGGCAACCCTAGACGGTCGCCTAGGGCGCCAAGATTTGTGGGGCAGCAGGTGGCTGAGCGGGGAGACAAGAGGCGGCTTGCCGCGGCTGCCCCTTGTCTCCCCGCTGAGCGGGGAGCCAGAGGGCAGCCGTGGGGAGCCGCCCCGCTGCCCCCCGCTCAGCACCACCTGAGCGGGGGCAGCCATGGCGAGCCCCCTGCCTCGCTTCCCCCGCCCTCCAGCGCCTCAGTGGTGAGCCGGGGGGCAGCCGCGGCGAGCCGCCCCCCGGCTCCCCACTCAGCTCCCCTGCGGGTGGGGGGGGGGGGGGCTGAGCGCCCGCGGCAGGAGCAGGGGAAGGCTATGCTCCCGCGGGCCCTCAGGGAGCTGGCGGGGGGGGGGGGGGGGGGGGGGTGCACAGGGCTGGTGCAAGGAAGTTTCGCCTAGGGCGCAAAACTTCCTTGCACCAGCCCTGCCTGCAGAGACTCCACATGCAAAACTTCTGTGGATTTCAAAGGGCAAGGGCTCACATAGAAAGATTGCAGGATCATACTGTACATTACTGAACTCAGCAATTATTGATTTCAGCAATATACTGTAAGCAGCCCTTAAGGGCATATGCCACAGAGGTGTAAACCACTTTGTTTTCTGAGTTAGTAGTTCTTTAAAATCCAGCCACCTGTACGGATCTGCAGCGTGAAAAATGTCTAAACTCTCTCACCCCTCATCTGACATGTGAGCTAACTAACAAGCACACTTCTGCAGGAATCCATGTGATCAGCTTTTCTTTATCAATCTCCTACCAAAAAACAAAATAATGCCATCTCCCAAAAACAAATGAACCACACACACAAATGCAATACATATGGCGTAAATGATTATAGTTGTTAAACACATACAACACACACAGTCTCATACACATACAGAACTATGTCATCTGACTACAGACCCCAAGACACTGATTCATCAGTATCAATTCTTTCTATGTGGTACAACAACAGCAGTGTAATGCTACCACATGACACTTCAAACAAGAAGTTATTTCATTTTTAACTCATCCAACCATTTCTTTCTAAAATTTTGAATCACGTTACTTATTATGAGCAGAGCTGCAAGTTCCTTGCAGAGATTTTTATCAGAATTTATGGGTTTGTTATGGGACAAAGATGGCAGGAGTAGGGCTAATAGAGTGCCCAAGGTGGATTTTCTCATGTGACCTGAAATGGCACTTTCTGATTTTGTTAATGGGTTTATATTCTACTTTTCTCATAGTACAAAGTAACAAAAATTCAGGGAAGGGAAAATTTTAAGGGAAACAACAGAACTGCAACACTATAAAGTCACTATTCTAGTTACAAGCAATATTCTAGGTAACATCTGGGTACTGAATTCTTATTTAAAGAACTAACAATACATATAAAATATCAGAACTAGAAGACAAAGGATAGATTTATCTCATGAAAAACTATCTAGGAAACAACTGCATAACTTCCTACCACACGGTGAGCTGGGACATTAAGAGATTCATGTCCGAAATCTGACCTGGTTTCCTCCCAAATCAAGAGAACTCTGGGATTTGCATCCTAGGAACCACTGGAGATGTAAGCCTGACAGCAAGGCAAATAGGGAAAGAAACAGTCTAAAGCATTATTCTAAATGTGGGCAATGATCAAGAAAAAGCAGCAGCTCCTGGTGAGGCTCTGCAGTAACTAGGCTCTAGGTAAGATCTGTAATGAGGTTCCCAGCTGAGAGGGAGCCAGGGAAGGAACCCAAAAAGGGCCATAGTGAAGGCAAAATGTGTACGTTTCTCCTAGATTTCAAAGGATTACAGGTTTGCCATAATGGATCAGACCATCAATTCATTTATTTTTTATCCTGAATTTAGTAGGATGCTGGTGGTACAGAAAGTCATAGTTAAAGTAACCAGAATGCTACCTGGCCAATCGTGTATAGGAGGTTTGTGTGTAAAATCTCCCTTTTGGCTCTGCTGGTGATCAGTTTATTCTCTGAGACATGAAAATTGATAACAATGATCAGGTGCTAAATGCAATATTACAGGACATATTGATTATCAGGGAACTAGGTATCTGGATTTCATGTTTCTTTTACTTGGCTCTGTCACTGGATGAACCAGGGCAAGCCACTCAACCTCTCTTCTCTTCAGTTTCACTATCAGTAAATTGTAAATACCATTTATATATTTCACAGAGATGTTGAGAGACTTAACTTATGTTTGTGAAGCATTTTGAGATTCTTGGATGTAGAATGCTATGTACTATTATTATATCTTGCAAAGCCAAGTTAATTGACTACAAATGTTGTTAGTAATTCTAAAATTATCCAGCTCTTTCAAAAATCCAGCCACAGTATTTATCTTGATTTTCCCTTTCACTCCCTCTCCTAAAAAAACCAAACAAAACAAAACACAAAAAAAACTGCGTAAGTCAGGTGGCACGATAATTGCAAACAGTGGGGGAAGGGGTAGAGGAGAACAAAGGAAATTTACAAAAGGGATGGAGATGTTTTAAAAAGTAGAACAAGCTAGTATTTGATATGACATGACAGAACCAATACAATTCTGTCTTATATGTATTTTACACATTAAAGGAACACTTCCTAGGTGTCAAACATGTTACAATCCACTTGGCCAATAGCCAAGAGTTGGCACAGTCAGTAATTCCAGAGGCAATTTGGAGTTCTGCCCACTGTGTAGACATCGTGTTTAGCAGCACATTAAAAAGGAAATGGGTGTATTTACTTTCCAGACAAACCCACCCATATTTAAAATTTGCATCAATTTGGAAAGGTCTCTTCTTCCATTCCTGACCATTAATATGTTTTATATGGTTTTTAAATCACTTAGTTACTTCTACTGCCTGTAGTGAGCTGACTCTGTAGAAACCACTTTCTGTCAATCACTAACCAAATGTATTACTTTTCAGAGGGCAAACTCGTATAATGCACTATCAAATGACTTAAGCACCAACAGTTTACTTTAAAATGATGTTACACTTCTGACAATAGGGCAGAGACAAAAGGGAAGAGAAAGGAAAAAAAGAAGAGGAAAAATTGGAAAGGAAAAGAAGAAAAGAGAAAAGATAAGGACTGAAAAGTAGAAAACAGAATGGAAGAAAATTTTACATAAAGATGTAAGTTTGGAAACAATGTAAAACTGCATTAGAATGTTTTTATAACTACAGCAAACATACATGTGAAAGTCGGCAGATTAGACGTCTGTAACCTAGTAATTCCAATGGAAACAAGTACATTGTTTCACAAAAAGTTTCTGACATGAATCTGAAGCTTCTGAGGATTTACAGGCAAATTGCTATCAACTAAATGGTCATTTTAGTGTGAGGAAAGGGGTTACTCCTGTTTTCTGCTATGCTTAGTAGGAAAGAGATTTCTTTCTGGTATTAGCAGTATGATTTTACATTCTCATGAAACATTCATTGCAGCCATTGTTGGGGCAGATTATCAGGCTAGATAGATCAATGGCCTGATCCAATACAGCAAATCTTATATCTATATTTTTATTTAACACATTCACTACACACACAAAATGAGTCCTTCCTCTAGAACAGGGATGGGCAAACTACAGCCTGGGGCCACATCTGGCCCTCCAGACGTTTTAATCCGGCCCTTAACTTTCCGCCGGGGAGCGGGGTCCAGGGCTTGCCCTGCTTCAGCTCGGGCGCGGGGTCGGGAGCTTGCCCCGCTCTGCACGGCTCCCAGAAGCAGTGGCATGTCCCCTCTCCGGTTCCTACACCTCCGGGCAGCCAAGGGGCTCTGCACACTGCCCCTGCAGCTCCCATTGGCCGGGAACCATGACTAATGGGAGCTGCAGGGGCAATGCTTGAGGACAGGGAAACACGCAGAGCCACCTGGCTGCGCCCCCGTGAAGGAGCCGGAGGGGGGACATGCCGCTGCTTCTGGGAAGTGCTTGACATAAGCACCACCCGGAGCCTGCACCCCTGACCCTCTCCTCCACACCGACCCCCTCCTGCCTTCCAAACCCCTTGGTCCCTGCCTGGAGCACCCTCCTACACCCCCAACCCTACCCTAGAGCCCTCACCCCGCCCTGCACCCCAACCCCCAATTTCGTGAGTATTCATGGCCCGACATACAATTTCTAGATGTGGCCATTAGGCCAAAAAGTTTGCCCATCCCTGCTCTAGAATTTCACCCTCTTCAAATATTAAGAATTATATTCCATGTTCTGCCATATATTTTTGCTGGGAAGATTCTGAGTTCCTTAAACTACATATTTCATGTTGGCTGTTTAATAACTGGAGAGCGTGGAAATAATAAAGATCATGTTAGGAATGCAAGTGAACATTCGGAATAGGCACATAGGCATTCATCTGTAACCCATGCAGAAACTCACTCTCACCTTGCACATATGGACCTGTCTCAGGGTGTTCTCGGACACGAAGCGTATAAGGTTTCTTCTGGTTTGATTGCGTTAACAAATCTCGGACACGCTCGTTATAGATTTCAAGGAAACTGAAGAAAAATAAATAAAATGTTGTCTTTCTGGCATCCGCTATTCACAAGAAAATGTAATTAAAGTTGTTTTTTGGACAATAAAAATTTGCACCTGAAGCCTGGCACAGACATTCCACATCAAAAACTAAAGCATTCATCTTCATTACCTCAGATTATGTCTTCTTACATGTTGTGCATACAGGCACTTGGAAAGGAGCTGAGAAGCAATCAATTGTCATGAAGCAAGAAAATAGCTGTCCCTGCTGCTGGCTGGCTGGCAATAGTGCTGACACAATAAATCATCTGCATTGCCAACACAGCATATTTTCTGCACTTTTAATTAATGTTGTTCCCAACTCTTCAATTGTTCAGAGCACAAAACTCCACACAGTTAATGGAGTTAACACCATAAACATAATGGTGTTTATGAATCAGAACTGAATGCAGTATAGGGTCCAAATTTTGCAGAGTTAAACAAGCAAGAAGTGGACTCTTAACCCACTATTATTTAGATGCATATTCTTTGGGATCCAACAGTGAACAAACAGCATCCAAGGAACTATACTTGGATTGAAAACTGAACTGCAAGATTTTCCCACCCCACAAAATGACTGACAGCCCTGAGAAAGAGAAATAAAAACTTATCAAATAAAATTTGTGTGCTTTGACTAAGGAAATACACATTTGAAAGTATTCAGAAACATACGGCCAAAAATAATGAGACACTCCTACCTGACTTCTATTCTGCAAGATGCTGGCTGCTCTGAATAATCATCTTCCCTTGAAAAAAGGCCCTGCACAAACCAAAAGTTTACATTTTTCTCTTAAAAAAATAAAAAATAAAATAAAATAAAATCAAAAACAGTTTAAACAATTTCAAGTTCAAAAACAAATACCTCACATACACGAGGTGTCAACCCAATGGATGCCTTTAAATAAAACAAAAACAAAAGAAAAACAATTACATGATATGATCACAGTCCCAGTTTCTCTTGTAAGAAGTCATTTTAATAAATATAAACAAAGCTATGGGGAATTCCCAACTATTCCAGCATCAACTTACCACTAAAACATGGAGAGATACACAAGCAGTGATTGTGGAGATCACAACACAATCTGTCTTGGAGCATTCTCAGTGCTAGGTATGTGACAACTCATAGCTATTCCAGTTGCAGCATCTCTAGAAGTAATCACTTAAAGCAGGGGTGGCCAATCTGTGGCTCCGGAGCCACATGCGGCTCTTCAGAAGTTAATATGCGGCTCCTTGTATAGGCACAGACTCCAGTGCTGGAGCTACAGGCGCCAACTTTCCAGTGTGCCGGGGGGTGCTCATTGCTCAACCCCTGGCTCTGCACCCACTCCACCTCTTCCCCTGAGCCTGCTACACCCTCACTCCTCCCCCTTTGAGCCTCCTGCTCACCACGAAACAGCTGATCAGGAGGTGCGGGGAGGCGCTGATTGGCAGGGCTGCCAGTGGGCGAGAGGCGCTGGGAGCAGGGGGAGCTGATTGTGGGGGGAGGGGGACTGCTGATGTATTACTGTGGCTCTTTGGCAATGTACACTGGTAAATTCTGGCTCCTTCTCAGGCTCAGGTTGGCCACCCCTGACTTAAAGGGATGATATACTCTGGCTAGAATGGTGGCTGTACCCATAACTGTCAATCTTACCCTCACTGGAAATCATCTTAGGGCATTTTTCATAGGCAGTGATTGCTGAAAAGTTTAAGGCTAAGATGACTCCACTTGCTATAGCACATGGCTTACGTAAAGATTTGGAGGTACCCTCAGGCTCAGCCCCTCCCACTCAATCTCTTTGCAGTAGATGCGAAGATTTTTAGAAGGTATATTTGAAATGGAACAAATTACAGAAAACACAGCTTTCCCTAAATAAATGTATTTTTGTGGATGTGAACGTTCTCTACAGACCAAGCAGGCTGATTTTCTAGCTATTAACAATGCTAATAGTGTTTTACAATAAATGCAAATTATTAAATATCGGCTCAAAGTGGGATTTTTCCTGACGCACAAATCACTCTCTCACCAAAGAATCCAGCAGCAACATTACTACAATGAAAGTGCCATAGGAATTAGTAATGATTTTTAAGATATGGTCATTGTAAACTGCTGCTATACTTCCAAGATAATCAGACACTAGTGACTGGATTCTCCTCTCACTTACATTAGTTTTACATCAGTATAATTCTTCTGACTTCCATGGCGCTAGTCTTTATTTAAAAACAGGAAGAGAATCAGGCCTTAGGTATCAGATGGGCAAAATCTCCCTGCAGCTGCCTGTCAGATGGTGCCCTTAGTAAGCTAATACGGTCATTCTAGGAACAGCAGAACCAGTTCAGTAAAAATAAGAACCAAATAGAAACTGAATACAAAATTCAGATCAACCCTGAACCATTTTTATAGGTTCAAAGAATTTTATTTGAAGAGTCTCTCTCTCTCTCCTCTACCCTTTACCTGAAGCAGTGGTCCTCTCAGGGGGCAGGAGGTACTGACCTGCTCTTGCTATCTCCTTAAACAATGGTTCTCTCTTTTGCAGTGGTTCACAACCTGCGGCCCATTCAGCACAGAGCTGCGGCCTGCGTGACATCCTCGGGGCCACACAGGTAGTACTGGATGCAGCCCACTTAACATATATGCGGCCCACAATGGTAAATAGGTTGAGAACCACTGCTTTAGAGACAATTCACTCCCCTTTGATTTATATAGGTTTTCAGAGAGATTAATTACCTTTCCCTCTGGATCAGCAAAGCCAGTAACGCTTCCATTGGACCCACTGGTTTGCGTGCTTTAACACATAAAGGCACACTAAGTGGGGTCCCATAACTCAAATATCTTAGAACTGACTGGCTTTGAGGAGCATATGCTAATATTTCACCCCCAAAGCTTCCATTCAAATTCATTTAGTAATTGGAAATGAAGCAAGTATGGTCACCTCAGACTGTTCCCTAATGGAGAGCAAAGTCTTCTTATAAAAATGCAGCAGAAAAGATGGCACAAATTATTATTCCAAATTTGAATTAGCAAAAGTAATTTAACTTCAACATGGTTGTCTGATTGTCAAAGAAAGTGACATTAAAATATTTTGTAGAGGCGCAAGCTGGTAGAAAACTTGTTTTCTTTAGACTAAAAGGTAAACCACACACATGCAACATCCAAAGAGCACAATCTACAAAAGGAATTATACCATATTTTTTATTTTTATATATACCCCAACATACCATATAATAGAATACCATATTTTTATGATTTTAGCTTGTGCTACATTATTTAGCTATGTATTTAAGCATGTGCTTAATTTTAAGCACAAGTAATCCCAAGTAAAACATGCTTAAACATTTCGCTTAATTGGGATCTTAATCATGAACTTCAATTTAATAAACAGATAAAAAACAAAACAAAAACAAAAGAGTGTAATGAAGACCATGACTCACTGGAGTTCCCATCATCGTGTACGTTTTTCCTGAACCCGTCTGTCCATATGCAAAAAGACAGATATTGTACCCCTTAAAAGCACCAGATAGCACTGAGGTGCCAAGGTCCTGGAAAACCTGGAATGATCGAAAGAAAAAATGCAAACATCATTCAGTCTATTTTTCACAAGTCTAAAATGATAAGAAGTTCCATCCCATTTGCCTATTAACTTATTTCATGGGACTAAACATGTGGAAATTGGACAAGATAAAAAAGAGACTGTAACCAGGCACCCCTTAGTTTTCTTTTCTCAGAACTAAACATGCCCACTTATTTTAAATTTTCCTTACACAATACGTTTTCTAAATGTTTTCTAAAACATTTTTGTTGCTCTCCTCTGGATTCTCTCCAATTTTCCCACATCTTTCTTAAAGTGTGGTGCCCAAAACTGGATACAATACTCTAGCCGAGGCCTCACCAGTGACAAACAGAGCAGGACAATTACATCCCATGTTCTACATACGACACTTCTGTTAATAGGCCCCAGAATATTAGCCTTTTTCACAACTGTCTCACATTGACTCATTCAACTTGTGAGCCACTATAACCTCAGATCCTTTTCTGCAGTATTACCACCGAGACAGTTTGTAACTGTGCATTTGATTCTTCCTTCCTACGTGTAGTACTTTGCACTTGTCTTTACTGAATTTTCTCTCTCATTTCAGACCAATTTGTCACGATCACTTTGAAATCTAATCCTGTCCTCCAAAGTGCTTGCAACTGCTCCTAGCTTGGAGTCATCCGCAAATTTTACAATCATACTCTCCACTCCACTATCAAAGTCATTAGTAAAAATATTGAATAGTACCAGACCCAGGACAGATCCCTGCAGGACCCAATTAGTTACATCCTACCAGTGTGACAGTGAACCATTGTTAACTGCTCTTTGGGTAAGGTTGAATTTTCCTTGTTTCCCTGATCTGTCGTTTCTTGTTTTATACTTAGATTGTAAGCTCTTTGGGACAGGGACTGTCTTTTTGTGCTATGTTTCTGAAGCACTAGGCACAGTGGTGTCCTGGATCACGACTAGGGCTCCAAGGCGCTACAGCAATATAAATAATAAAAATAATAAGAGCTGGGCATCACAATCGTCAAGGCCAAAAGCTGGCTATTGCTAGGCATGGCAGAAAGTAGCAGATGTTACCTGCTGCTCGGTTCCTACTTTGTGCCCAAACCCACTGACCCCATCCCCAACATACCAAACCCCCACTCCACTGCAGTGTAAAGAGTGGCTGTCTCCTCTGCTGGGAACACTGGGGTATGGAGCACCCTCTGTGCTGGCTGTCAACTGCTAAGCCCTACAGCACATGATAAATGAACTCAATACGGCTGAAGTCTTTCAAAGAAAATATTGTAAGTATAAAAATATTTTCTATTCATGTAGAAAGTTAACCTGTCTATACACACAGTTACATACCATACTCACTGCAAAGATTCAGCCAACTTTTGTTTCTTTCACAGACAGGTAAATGTATTGAACTTAGCAATGGTGGATAAAGAAAACAAATATACTGTAGGGAAAACATAAATTTACCACAATCCCATGCAAGAGTAATAATCAGAGCTATCAAAAATAAACTCTTGAGACTTAATTTGCAGGTCATATTAAAGTTCAAATCACAACAGATGCCAATTCTTAGCAGAAAATTCATTATAGTTCCAACTCCACTGAAGGCTGAGACTATGCACACATTTCGTTAATCAAGGACAACTTGGCTATCTGTGTTCTCTGATAATAAACCATCTGAGCCAGAAGTCAAATGTCAGCTTGTCGTTGGTGGATCAGTGACAGCACGTCTAACACAAGTATTCTGTATCAGGAATGACAACCCCTGGAAGGTTCAAACATGGTACAATGTAAACAGGAAGACAGACCTACCTAACAATATATAACACCTTTACCAACATATACCGACCAAGCACAGTGAAAACACAGGCAGACACTTTAATGTGATCGACAAGAGAGCTATGCTGAACAACAGGTCGCCATCATCCAGTAGCCTGAAACTGTGTATTTTTTAACCATTGCCACATCAAATGCAAAACCCTCTGTAATCTCTGCCCTAATTTTTTCTTCCTTCTCTTCTTGTTCAATATTCCATTTCCTCAGCCTCCTTTTCCAGTCTCTGCTCCATGTCTTCATGCTTAGAAGGTGAAATCCGGGCACCACTGAAGTCAATGGACATTTTACCCAGTGACTTAATTGAGGCCAGGATTTCACTCACTCATATACTGCTATCCTGTTTCCTTTCCTGCACTTTTTTTTTGTTAAAGAAGATTGTAAATTATTCAGGGCAGAGAATGTATTATGTTGATGTCTGTAAAAACTCTGATCTATAAATGTTGTTAATTATTATCCTTTCCTCTATTACAAATATTTTTTCTTTCTGCCCAGCAGAATGCAGTTACAACTTCATATTCTCTCAAGGCACTGGGAAACTGTTCTCTCCTAAAAGCACCCAGACACCACTAGGCTTTTCAAAAATTTGCTCCTGGTAATCACATACACATTTGAAATATAAAATAAGATCATACACAGTATTTTGCCCATGAGGCCTTCTCTGAGCTGTGGGAAAATAAAACAGGAGGGATTTGGTTTGGGGTTAGAGTATTCTTGGAAGTTACTTTGTAGTAGTGTTTCAACATCTGTTTTTTATTTAACTCGTTGGTTTCTATGGAAAAGGCAATGCTCTTTTTAAAATAATCAAATAAATATCAAATCAGAATATGGTCCTGATCCTGCAGTTCTTACCTCACACAGTCAGTTCTATGGACTTCAAGGGGACTGCTCGAGAGTAAGAAATGCAGAACTGAGCCCTGTACGTGCTGCAGGGAACAAAAGTTTACTAATAGAAAAGTACTTCAAGTCACCCAAAACTCTGACATAGCAATAGTTGATGACTGGTGGTCCTGCTGTGCTTTGGCAACTGACATGTTTTTGTTTCTTTAACCACAGTGCTGTTGCAGCTTACAAAGTGGTCAATCCGAAATGTATCCCTATTGTGTTCTAAAATAGTTCAGAAAACACTTTGGTGAAATCCAGAACTGAGAATCACTGTATTTAGGTCTAATTGCTCAGCAACAGCTCCAATGGTGTTCGAATTAAAGAAGCACTTGGAAGTAACTGACCTGGGATCATGGCAGCATAGAATGTTTGATTTAGAGCACAGTGATCAATCTCAGGCAGGCTATTTATTAAACACACTGACTAAATAAGTCTGTAAACCAAATTCTCCTCTAAAATGCTCTGTTGTAATCCCATTATTTCTGTGGAGCACTGAAGGAAGAATTTGGCCCCGTGTTTGTAGACTCATTACCTCAGCATAATACAAATTAGGCCATTTTTTCCCTAAAAAGTTACAATTATTTGGAAAAGCATCTAAATATTAATAATCACAAGTTAAACTATTATATTTGTGATTCTTGGCCTGAGTCATCATGGTAGGAAATTAATGCAGGCTCCTTGATGTGACAGGGCCTATAGATCAATCTCACATGGTCAACATTTGTCTAACCCTTTGTACTAAAGTTATACACTGACCAAGGGTCAGCACCCACCGGAGTCCCCTAGAGACTGAAGAGTTTTCTCCATAGGGAGGAATTTTAACGTCAGCTCCCAGCTCCTGTGAGGCTGCAGTTTTAGGTGTGGCAGGTAAAGCACTTCTGTGAGGCTCTCCCAGGCACAGTGACAGTGTCAGGCCATTATAGGAACTGACTCCTGGCCGGAGAGGCCCCTGGGCAGGGGGTTGTCATCCTCTAGCAGGAAGGAATGTAGTAGAAGAATGTCATCTTTACTTCTTTTTTTTAAAAACTAAAATAATAATAAATAATAATAATAATAATAATTACGAGCCTACTAGATGCCGGGGGGAGAGAGAGAGGAGGAATGCCCACAGACAGGGCAGGAAACTGACGTTCTTTCTCTCTCTCTCTCTCTTTTTTTAACCCAAAGGAATGAAATAAAATAAACACTAACCTAACCACTTTTAAGGAGAACAAAGGTAACAAACCAAACACTACTTATGCTAATGACACAGATAAGGCCAGCACATCCCTTGCCCCTTGCAGCTTCCTGCAGCCCCCATTGGCCTGGAGTGGCGAACCGTGGCCAGTGGGAGCCGCGATCAGCTGAACCTGTGGACGCGGCAGGTAAACAAACCGGCCAGGCCTGCCAGGGGGCTAACCCTGGCGGGCCACGTGCCAAAGGTTGCCGATCTCTGCTCTACATCATGTCAGTCACCATGCATACCTTACCAGTGTCCTACCCACATCCATCACTGCCCACTCTTATTCACTGTATTCCTTTCTGTTCTTCCATTTTTTCCCCCGCCATTTTTGGCTTATGTTCTTACCTCCTTTCCCACCAGCTCACCCCTCACTTTTACGCTTTCTCTGACTTTTTTTTAAAATTATTATTTTTAAAAATAAATATTAAGTTTAAGAAATACCACCCCATAAGCCTGTGGACACAATTCTTCTCCTCATATTCGTCTATGCTTCTATAGTCTGTAATGTTTGGTCTGTCCTTAGATTATAGACACTACTGCAGTGGTCATTTCCTTCCAACGTTGTGTAAAAAATGACTAGCACCATTTAGATACTGTATAAATTATATAAAAACAACAAATATTAGTAATTTCTCAAGTGAAATATAAATGCAACAGTGCTCTTTTCTATAAGTAGCCTGTGTTTACCACTACAAACAGCTAGTTTTTATCCATTACCTAAAATAATAAAAAGGGGTTTTTTTTTAATGTAGAAAACAAAGGTATTCAATTAAGTGTGCCATGTGTCAGATTTCCAATTTAGCAAATTATACTTAGCTTGCATAGACTATGAACACTTTGCATGTCAACTTTGAATGGACAAAAACCCACCCTCAGACAGTTACCACAGAAACATATAAAAAAACCAAACCTCTCTTTAGTCTCACTTCTCTTCAGATAATGTTCCAATAAACAACCACTACAAGACTTAAGAATCTCTCCTAATTCTGTAGTATCAGAGGCAAGGTTCATCAGATAGCAACAATAGGTTCAAGTCAAGTGGTTCATAGGGGGTAAGTTTAGTTAGTGATAAAAGCCCTGGCAAATGTATTTGTAACTGTGTTGCTAAATATTATTCAAAAGTGAAAGGGTAAGTTAAATATCTTGTTTCTCCTTTCAGATTTACTGTTCACAAGTGGATTTATTTACATATTGGCTATTAATTCTCATCAAATATAGTCCAAATAAAATGGCTCTTTACACATTTTAATCTTATGTTTTCATGAAAAAAAATCACAGTAGCTATCCAGGATTATAAAATAACTATTTTGTGAAGAACATATTACAAATAATGACTATTTCTGAGGGGGGAACATTGCTGAATAGGAAACATATCTTGTTTGTGTTAGAATTCCCTAAATCAGTGGCTGATATTCGTTGAAACTTCTAACCAAAGAGGTTTGACTACATCACAACAGTTGTCATAACTGTACAATATGTTTTGGGAAACTTTGACCACTAAAGATAACTTTTGCTTTTAACTCGATTTAAGGAGTATATTCTCAACTCAACATACAAGGTTTAAAGACAAAGATTTCATTATTAATAGAATTTATGCAGCTGAAATCCAGCTCTGTGTGTTCTGAATACAGGGCCAAATTCATAACTTGTAACTACTGAAGTAAGTAGTTACACCTGAGATGAATTTGCTCCCTTCTTAATTTATGTTGCCTCTTCCCCCTTGATTTGCATGCTAGTCTCTCTCCAGCTTCTCAAACTGTTTTCTGCCCTTTTCTTTTAGTTAAGATTTGTTTCTCTTTTCTTCTCATTTTCACATATGCTCACAAGATGTTAAGCAAGCAAATATAAATAGCAGTTGCTGCTTACAAGAACATTCCTTCGTGTTAAATTTATCTCACAGTTGAACTATCGCTGTCTACGGTTAAACACACTGGTATACACGTTAGGAAAAAAAGCAGCTCCCCAAGATAGAAGGGCAACTGGAAAATCAAGACACAAAGTAACTAATTCTGCATTCAGTTACACCAGGGCGCAGGGGTGGCCAACCTGTGGCTCCGGTGCCACATACAGCTCTTCAGAACTTAATATGCAGCGCCTTGTATAGGCACCGACTCCGGGGCTGGAGCTACAGGTGCCAACTTTCCAATGTGCTGGGGAGTACTCACTGCTCAACCCCTGGCTCTGCCACAGGCCCTGCCCCCACTCCACCCCTTGCCGCGCCCTCTCCTCAGCCTGCCACGCCCTCGTTCCTCCCCCTTCCCACCCAGAGCCTCCTGCACGCCACAAAACAGCTGATCGGGAGGCACTGATCTGTGGGGCTGCCGGTAGGTGGGAGGCACTTGGAGCAGGGGAGGGGGGAGCGGATGGGGGACTGCTGACATATTACTGTGGCTCTTTGGCAATGTACCGTGGTAAATTCTGGCTCCTTCTCAGTCTCAGGTTGGCCACCCCTGCACCAGGGTATTCATAGATCCATTAATTTTAAGACCAGAAGGGACCATTATGATCATCTAGTCTTGACCTCATGCATGGCACAGGCCACAGAATTTCACCAATTTCCTACTTGAAGCCCATAACTTCTGGTTGAGCTAGAGCATAGCTTGTAGAAAGACATCCAGTCTTGAGTAAATTCATAGTAACTCCATTGGAACTGATGTTACTAAGAAGAATTTGGCCCAATGAATATTACTTGAAACTGTCATCAATTGAACGATTTTTTTCAATCAGTTTTATCATCTATAACAGCAGTTCTCAAACTTTAGCAACCTGAGAACCCCCATTTTGATTTAAAATTTTTGGGGGACCCCCAAACACCCCTGCTCAGCCCCAGGCCCTGCCCCCAACCCCGGTCCACCCCTTCCTCCAAGGCCCCACCCCTTCCCGCCCTCTGCTCACTCTATCCTCCCTCGCTTTCCCCCACCCTCACTCACTTTCACCAAGTTGGGGCAGGGGGTTGGGGTGCAGGAGGGGGTGAAGGCTCTAGGAGGGAGTTTGGGCTCTGGGCTGGGGAAGGGGTGCAGGAGGGAGTGAGGGATGCAGGCTCCAGCCGGGCAGCACTTACCTTGAGCGGCCCCCGAAAGCGACCGGCACATCTCTCTGGCGGGGAGGCCAGGGTGCCTCAACATGATGCCCCTGCGGCTCCCATTGGCCGCAGTTCCTGGCCAATGGGAGCTGTGGAGTCGGCGCTCGGGGCGCAGGCAGCACGCGGAGACCCCTGTCCCCCTGGGGCCATAGGGACGTGCCGGCCGCTTTCAGGAGCAGCGCAGGGCCAAGGCAGGTAGGGAGCCTGCCTTAGCCCCGCTGCGCTGCCAGACTTTTAGTCTCCCAGTTTGGCTTCAGTAGCCTCCAGGAGACAGAGGGAGGGGGAGAAGTTGATCAGCGAGGCCCACAGACCCCCTGGAGTACCCTCGGGGACCTCCAGGGGTCCGCAGACCCCAGTTTGAGAAACGCCGATCTATAACAGATCTAGAATACAATACTTTGCACATATTAAAAGCACATTTCCCAAACACTAATGAGAACAACAGATGCTGATGTCAGCCAGTCATTAAAGCTAAATCAAATCCTATGTCACTGCTTATCTTGACTAGCTATTCTGACTAGCTAATGTGCCTGGAAGCTCCTATCCACATATATGCAGGAGACATCTAATAGGACAATTTAACCTCTCTTACTTTCAGGCATGCGATAACTACCTCTTGGTCCAGTTAATCAAAATATCATCAGCAGACTTTTAAAGGAATTTTCTTGAAGACAGAAAAGTTAGGCCCCAACTCCCCTTTGCACCTTTTAAAATAGCCTCTTAATACGTTTGTCTCCCTTTTATACATAAGTAACCTGACACTAAGTCTCTTTTGTATTACTCAATATTATTGCAAAATACCTTAAAGACATTGCCATACAGAGACTAGATTAATTATTTTGCCTGTGAAATGACTGCTTGATCATGTGGGTTTTGTGTATCTTGGATTTCTCTCCTAATTGCCTTGATTGCTTTGTCATTTGGCACTCACCTATGTGACACAATTGTGTCAGACACTGTACTGATGCATCTGAGATAACAGTTATAAACAGTACAATAGAGGGTACCCCAAAAACAAGATCAGGCAAAAATGAATTGGCAGTGAAAAAAAAAAAAAAAAACCAATTATTTTTACACTTTATTTTAAAACTTTATTACATGATAAAGAGGTATGAATGCAAGATACTTCTTCTCATGAGATTATCCTGATAAGCAACTTTTAAGAACTCAGCATTTATGCATGCAAAACACCTAATGTCGTCATTGAAATTTTAACCTGAATTGTGACTGCAAGAACTGGCCCTAAATATTTCATATGTACCTCCTCTTTCCTGATGCCTATTAATGTAGGTGATCATCTATTTTTTTCCAGTTCCTCTTTGTACTCTTTTTACACTATAGTTTCCTACAGCTGTGTTTGTTTGGGTGGTTGGTTGGTTTTGGTGTGTTTTGCCCTGGCACATTTAATTCACCTGCCCAAATAATGAAGGAAAACCTTGCAAAGAAGTTCACATGAACATTAGAGCTGTAAACATACTGTTCACTGCTGAACGTAATTCATGTATATAATTCATATCCAAAGAACAGAGGATAAATCACCCCAAAACTATAGAACTTTCTGTTTGTGTATAAACAATTAATTAAAATTGGGCAAATACAGGCTTCCATTGCTGTTCTTTCTGCAAAATAATTTTAAAAACATGACTAATTCGATGAGGCCTAATGATACACTGCTGAGCTACTCCTTTTTAAAAGGGAAGGCTAAAAATGCATTGTACTGTATGCAAAAAGCCATCCTTCTGAATCCAAACGTACTGCAAGTCTGTATGATGTGCCATTATAAAAAGGATGCCTAAATCTCTGCTGAGTCTGAAATGAGGGACTACAAAATGCAATGAAACTTGGAACACAAACCAGAGTCTGAGCATAACTGATCTTCTTGCATCAAACTGGTCTCGATAAAAGGATGTGGATTCATTAACAGTACTACTGGAAAAGTAAATTAAATTGAAAAAATAGAACAAAAACTGAAGCAAGGTTTTGGGACTTTTACAAAGCAAAGACAAGAGTTTTAGCCATCTGACTTCCACTGATATTAAAAGCATCAAAGCTTCACAAAGTTTACCACACAAGTTGGACCTAAGTGGACAAATGGAATTTCTTGATTGCAAGTGCACTCTCGCATTGCTGCAGGACACAAAAGCATTGATACAGAACTTGGTATCCAGGATACTTTACTTATACTCACTCCAGCTGGCTAAAAAGAAGTAATTCCCAAGTGAATGCCAGCAGAAGTTTTTCCATAGGTCAAGGATGCTTTTGGTGGAACCAGGGAATTAATTTGGCTCTATGCATTTAGAACACTTATGTGACACAGATGTCACTTTTGGAAATTAGGATTACAAAATTCCCCAAACCATCTGAGGCTAAAATTAACAGGGCACCTTTAATTCTAGAAAATGGATAGTCAAAAAGGGGCACAAAAAACTCATCTATTGTCCTTTTTCCACTTTAGACAAGAGAATTAAAAATCTTCCAAGTAGTCAAGGTCTCAAAAAATTTCTTGCAGTGGATTTAAAATCCCGATTTATAGTAACTATACTTATGACTGTAAAAAACAAAAACAACAACGAGTCTCCAAGATACTAAGAAACACACTGGTGTTTGGCTTTGGAACATGGCCTTCTCTGTCATGCAAAACGTAAGTATTTATATGGATGAATACATGTTTGTATTCTCGTCTGCAATAAGTATCAATACTTTTTTGGAATGGTGCCTAGAAGACAGGAATCCAGGATGGTTAGTGTCCAATCTGACATCAAAAAGTTAGACATTTAATATTAAGAGTAATGATTTGAGAGCAAGTGGGACACTTGTATTTTTCCACTGAGGCCTTTGCCTAGCCTTAAGATGTTTAGGCTGCTTTTTTTCATTAACATAGCCACAAAATTAGAATGTTTACTTTAACTTTGTAAACATGTGTTGTAAACATTTGCTGGATAATTATATTTTCCCACTACCCTGCCATATGAGGAGGCATCGCTCTATCTTTACTGTGGTCTTGGTTACTAGTAAGGCAGCAATGTATGAATATCTTATGTAGTCTACATCCTCTCACTTTTCATTGCATTACCATGTATTGAAGTAATTCTTGGCCAATTTAATAGGATGGTTGATATTAAGTAGTGTATCCACTCTTGGTAGTATGAGTTTTAAAACCATGCTGATCTTTTCTTTCCTGACTCAATTAGATCTTTAAAATCAGATTATTGGAATTACAAAAGGGAAAGAGCCAAGTGTTTTAACTACAATAGCTAGTCACTTGGAAAAAGCTGGTTTGTGTGTCAGGGTATCTCAAAAGTATCATACCCAAATAAATATAAGCCAAAAATCTCAGAATAACATCATGGAAGAAAAATGTAGTAGATCTTTAGAAACAGTGTTGAAAACCAAGTTTGCAGATCCAGGGGAATACTATGAGCAATCAGGATTTTTTTAACTCCATGTTATCTATGGTAAATAATACTTCTATTTTGCTTAGACTACAACAACTTGGCATTTTGCTGGGACCAGCCCTAACTTATTTTCAGGCACCTGATGTCCTGAAATTCTCATTGTATCTCACTGGTGCACTAAATTAACCTGCCTCACAAACTGCAGACATTTCAAAGAGGCAATGAACTTATGTGTAACATACTCAGTGAGAGGTGAGAGTCAAAATTTTGATCAATTTTTAAAAAGTCACCGCTGGTCCACTGATGTATTCTGTAAACAATAATAGTGGTGAGTAACTTACTGAAAGCAAACTGTTTCTTCTGTAAAAATTTAGGCTGAAATTAGGGGAGCAATATGACCTTCTACAAGTTAAAGTAACAGGAAAATGATATGAGTAATCACCTCCACAAATAGAATACTTTCCAAAAACATCTCAAGCAATTGTTTATTTTTATAAAGGGGAAAAAGATTGGGTCTAAATGGTTTAGGGGATCAATAACTGGCTTTTCACCACATGACAGACCAGACCAGCTCCATAAATCAAATGTTAGAAAATTCATAATTCCTAAAATTCCATTACAAATGTTCATGTTAATTTTCACAGTGAAGAAAAAAAGAAAACATGCCTCACCATCAGCTAGAGAAGCCCATAGAGCATAACTTAGGGAAGAGTTTCATGACCCTGTTGCAATTTTGATGGACTTTTTATATATTTTATTAATTAAAATAAGCAAGCATAAATAAAACTACATAAACATAACTGAGCTAACTAAAAATAAGACACCATAATTAAATCGTGTGCTACTTTTGTTGGGAAAACTAATAATTCCTTGACTTTGTTACAAAAATGTACTAATCCAAACTGTTCAGATATTTACAGATTGTTCAGATATTTATTCTTTGTAGTGCTCAAGCAACAGCATAGCACCATTCAGGATATCATCATCAAACTAATAACTCCATTTTATCATTTTTTTACTTCAGTTGTCAATGGTTATTTTTGTCTTACTCAGATGATGCAAGTTGGCACTCTGGCTACTAGGTCATCAGATCTAAAATATCACCGCACTGGAAAACACCTCTTAACCCTGTAAAATATACATAGTCACAAACTGGCAGAACAGCTGGCACAGCTGTAAAGAAAAAAAGATACGCAAGACGTAGAAAAAGGAGAGGAGAGGATTACAAAAAAAACAACAACAAAAAAACTGTCATAAACAAGTCTTAAAAAACAATAGTAAGGAAGTCCTATGAGACAGGGTTTCCATTTTTAAATTTAATTGTTGTAGCACAGTTCTTGTCTATTTGGAGTAGAAACAAATTTGCTCCAGCTCACACTGCTGGAAGTGAATTTCCTGTATTTGGCATTGTTTAGTCTGAATGGGCCTCTTGAGGGTGCTGCACATACTTCACAAGAACTCGAATGCACATCAAGTTCTACTCTTTGGCATACCCCAACTGTGCCAATAGATTAAGGGAGGTATAGAAAGTAACTGTTTTGATAAACAAAACTCAGACAAGAATCAGAGTAAGTTAATTTTATTACTAGCTTTAGATTCCTGTTTTTCCATATAATTTTTAAAAGAAAGAAGAGGGAAGCTGTCACACTATGCAGTGATCAACTGTGGTTATACTTAAAACGTTTACTCGAATGTAAAAGCAGCCAGCTGGAGAAACGTGCCCTATACAGAAAATGGGGGAATATCTTAAAACCTGAGCAAACTTCTTGAATACAACCACTATAGTCTGCAGAACAAGCCTATAGGTTAGACTGCCCGAGACTGCCCTTTGTAATTTCCTGCCAATGCTCCAGTTCTGGCTTGAATATTACAAACCAAGATAAATTACCTCACCCTTACAGATGCAAACAACTGGAAATCTAGACACTTGATTTCTCTGGGTCATAGATGAAGTATTCACTTCCTTCAAATACGAGTTACTAAAAAATCCAACATCTTCCGCTTTCCTTCCCTATCCCTTCAGTACCAACAGCGAATTGAAAAGCTTTTAAAAATTAAAACAATTGATTAAAATCTCAAATCGTTAAACAGAATGAATGTGGAAAATAGTGTCAGCCTAACCAAAACTTGGCCCAAAATGTCAAATAGTAAGCTAAAACAAACAGAAGTGTTCAATACATTATTTTTTTTAATTCCAGTAAAAAGTTAATAAACATTCCTCTGCAGAGTGTAGTAACTCAAACAGCGCAGAACTAAGTGACTAAAGGTTAATCTGCCTTAAGCCAAAATGAAACTGAACTTCATTGATTTCATTGTCTAAGCTTAAAGAAATATACAAAATAAGAGTACTTTTCAATTTTCAGTTTCAATAATTTAAGGTATTAACAGCAGATGTAACACATTTTTGTTTGCAGCATAATTTAAGTTGACAACCCTTTTAAAAAGTTACAAATACTTATGTCATCAAGGTGAAATGAAAACCTTTTTATTTACCAAGTTTACGATTCAAGGTTGTGTGTTTTTCATGCAACAGTTGAAGACATGGCAAACAGCTCACTGTTCTGACTTGTTAGCGATGTACTGCTTTCCACTTTGGTCATCCATCAACTTTTTCAAGAGAAAGCCATATCCCTTGATTCAGGTCTTGACAGCTCAGTTAAAGGAAGGACTGGTTTTCAACTGTATTCTGCATCATGCTTTCCTGTGATTTAAGTCTAGACATATATTTTGTTTATAATCTAGGATCTTAACAGTTTTGTATTTATTTATTTTTTTGTTCAAAAAGCATTTCAGATCACCTGTAAGCAATGCCTTTTACTGTGTGATTATTACATGAACCTTTGAGGAGAGTTGCTGACAGTTGAAGATTAAGTGTCTTTGTGTAAAAATTGTTGGCTAAGTAGAGTTGCCACGTGTCTGGTTTTCGACCAGAATGCCCGGTCAAAAAGGGACCCTGGTAGCTCCGGTCAGTACAGCTGACTGGGCCATTAAAAGTCTGGTTGTCCACAGCAGCTGACTCCCAGAAGTGGCTGCATGTCCCTCTGGCTCCTATGCACAGGGGGAGCGTGGGGGTTCTGCGTGCTGCCCCTGCCCGCAGTGAAGGCGCTGCCCTGAGCACCGGCTCCGCAGCTTCCATTCGCCGGGAATCACAGCCAATGGGAGCTGCGGGGGCGGCGCTTGCAGGTGGGGTCAGCGCATGGAGCCCCCAGGTCACCCCTGCACCTAGGAGCCAGAGGGACATGTTGCCGCTTCATGGGAAGCGCCTGAGGTAAGCACCGCTTGGAGCCCGTACCCCAAACTCCCTCCCAGATAGCCAGGTAGCTCCAAAAGAGTGATATGGAAGATCACATCTGTGGAAGGCCATTTGCCCTGAACCTTGTGGTTGTGTAGGTGAGTTCCCCAGCCTATTAGGGAGGCATCTGTCCCAGGGTGGTAAAAGTCTGTGTAGTGGGACGAATGCTCTCGCTTGTACTGCATCAAGGTTGGTGCTGATAAACTCCAGTCGCTGTACCAAGGTTAGTGCGCCACTACAATGAAGAGAACCTTGGAGAATACCCTGTGTGTAGCAGTCTGTACTGATAATGGTCCTGCCCTAAAGGTAAAGCGTAGGAAATCTCCTGTACGATGGCTGTATTGAGATATGGAAGTAGACATCTTCTAGGTCGAGGGCTGGAAATTACTCTCTTTGCTCTGGAGCTGGAATAATGGCTGTTAGTGTGACCATCTTGAATATCTGTGCCTTCCTGTATTTATTTAATGGCCTTAGATCTAGAATGGACCTCCAACCTCACGTCGCCTTGGGGGGTCAGGAAATAATGAAAATAAAACTCCTTGCTCCTGAGTTGCACCAGGGCTGGTTCAATGGCCCCTATGCATAACAAATGGTATACTTCCTGATGAAGTAGGTTCCCTGAGAAGGGTCCCTGAAGAGGGACAAGGAAGGAGGGTTGGAATGGGGGGAGGGACATGAATTGATAAACAGCCTAGCTCATCCACTTTTTACCATGGGCCCTCCCGCCTCTTCCCCTGAGGTTCCACCTCCTGGGCAGGCCAGAAGTTGGAGCCCAGGTAAGAGTGGCCAGGGGAGCCCAGGCAGCTGTGGGGAGCTGCAGACCCTCCACCTGCCTGGGGTAGGGAGGCCTCAGAGCAGCCCCCTGGCCCATGTCCCTGTCCTCCAGATCTCCCGCCCAGGGCAGGTGGAGGGTCCGCAACTCCCCATAGCTGCCCACACGGCTCTTACCCTGACCTGCCTCCAGTTTCCCACCTGGCCTGGTAAGAGCTGCCCGGGCAGCTGTGGGGGGCTGCCCACCCTCTCTCCCCCCTGGGTGTGAGCACCAGAGGGAAGGGACACAGGCCAGGGGCTGCTCTTGAGGGGCCTGGGCTCCCCAGCTAGGCATCCAGCTTGGCTGGGGGCAAGGCCTCATCCTCCCTCCCCACTTTTAGGAAGAATCCGTGGCCCCTGGTTCAAAGAGACATCCAACATCTAGTCGATAGAAGCAGCAGCCAAGACGCTGAGCAGGATTTTTTTTTGCAGTCTGGATTAATATTTTAAGACTTTTGTTCTACTAGTTTTGCAGTTCACTGTTGTTACTATGTAAAAAAGCAAACATTCCATAATATTTCCCACAAGCTTAATGAAAAAATGCTTTGAAGCTCTGCAGGCTCCTTGAGAATAAGTACCTTTCTAACCAATATGATTTCAGCAGTTTCTTGTAGAATCTGAGTCAAAACAAGTAATTTGAGGTCACTTGTGAGTTCATGGAGAAAAAACTCTTTTTTACTCTCAATAATTTAATGCACAACAACATTTGCCAGAACCAGTGTTTTAGTAAACTGTTAATCCTACTCCTTAGCCAGGTCAGCTGCTTTCTTGCATTCCCAACATGAAAGAATTGGGAACCTAACATATTAACGGATGGTTCTTATAGGCTGCAATTCTTAGTCACAATGCAACTATTTAGGGGCCCTACAAATAATAACAGAAGCTGCAATCATTGCTGATTTTCTCCAGTTTCTGTCTATAATGACAGAGACTATGTAGGCTGGACAGACAGCACATGGCAGGCTAGCATGGGGTAGATTTACACCCCAGTTTGCTGCAAACTAATTGTTTGTGTAGACAAGCCCTTCATTCCTGAGAGTTGGTGCCCCAGTGCAATGTTTGGACGCACTCTGCTGATAGAGGTGCTGTTTTTTGTATGATATATAAAAAACCAAGGCCATGTTACTTTAAAAAACAAAAACAAAACTGGTGCTTTTCTGAGTACGAGTTTTACCCCTGTGTCTTGGCCACATTCCAATTCGGATAGTTACATTCTGTCCATCTAAATTCCCTCTGATGTGTCATTTGGGTACCCTATTCTTCTGCACTTCCTGTCCCTAAAGTATTACGTAGCATTGTACACTGCTGAACAGCAGCTGTATTCCACCCCACATTTGCGTGCACTGCAGTGGTCAACAACAAAATCAGGCCTAAAGACCTCTTAAGTACCTCCAAAGAGGCATTATGAGACTTGTTTTTAAAAATACTCTGTGATCAATGATGAGCTGTGCTACAGAACCACTATTATTTTTATTAATGTATTATTAAAAACAAATCCTTCAGTTGAGGAAAGGAAACACCTATTAATTCCAAATTAGTGAGCTGAGGAATAAAGAAGGATCTTTTGACTTTTTTGCTCCCTTTCCCACCCCCTCCTTCCCCATGACATTCAATTGCAGAAAGCCTTTCAAATTCATAACCGATGGAATAGAAAAGATTACATTCCATATACTGTAATCAGGGAATAAATTTATGCAAATTATACACAGTAGGACGTGAAACAATTACTGCATTGTGCTATGCTGAGCAAAAAAAAAAAAAAAAAAGTCAGAGAGAGAAATGGCAAGGCTAAGAGTGAAGGAAGGCAATGGGAAGAACTGAAACAAGCCCAGTTTTATAGTCTGAAATCTTTATGCTGTTCAGTAAATGCAGCTACATTTTTTAGTAGTTCTTTTGAGCTACTATTGGATTGATAGACTCTAATTAACTTGAAGATATAAAAGCCACTTAAGCACATGCTTAAATCACTCAAGTTTCTATTTCTATATTCCAAAGGATTTGAAAGAAATTTAACAGGAAATTTATCAGAGGAAATACCATATGTTGCTCAAATACATTATTACTTGAAGGCTCACTATCATTTTCTTGTTTTTATGCTATATCTTATATAGAAACACACTGATTAAAGGGGTAAAGATTGCTTAGAATTCATGGGCCAAACAAAAAAGTAAAATATCAGTATTTCTACTCTACAGATAAAAAGATTTCCTGATTACAGAAGTGACAGGTTTTTCAGCTTTAAAATTCTGGCTAGGTTCCAGTGATCACTTTCATTTAATTAAAAAAAAAAAATAAAAAAAAAAATAAAAAAAAAAACTGTCCTGCAGACCAGAGAGAAATCTGCTACTTATGTTCATATTCATTAGTACTCTGGATGAAAGGCATCAGACTACCAGAGTTATTGTTCCAAAGTAACTTTGCAAAGATATTCTTGGTTGAAACCACCACCAGAGCTAAAACAAAAATAAGAAGGGTAAGAGAAAAAATGTTTGAAAATACTTTTAACCAATCAACTGGTTAGTGAATTCAAGTAACCAACTGCTCAGAAGTGGAACTGGTATGATATCAGAAAACAAGATAGAACATGCAATTAAAAAAAAAAAATACAGGAGGAAGAATAAGTCACACACACAAATTACAATAGCCCTTATTCTTAACTGTTAAACACCAGCAGTGTATTCAGTGGTTGTCACGTGGGACACCGGGCGATGCTCTGGAACTACTCCATATGAAGACAGTCAGGACTCTGGGGGAGCAGGCCTCCTCTCTGTGAGCATGCTGTCTCCAGGGCAAGAAGCTTACACAGCTTCAGCCTTCCTGCAGCTGACCTTGGATCATTCAGCATCCCCTTCCACACCGTGCACTTCCCACAGCTAGTCCACGTAGGCGGGGCTCCTGGGGAAGCCAGTGGGCCCTGCACCCCAACTCCACAGTCAGACGTGGCTCTCAGCCAGCCAGTAAAACAGAAGGTTTATTAGACAACAGGAACACAGTCTAAAACAAAGCTTGTAGGTATAGAGAACAGGACCCCTCAATCAGGTCCATCTTGGGGCCAGGGAGGTCAGACCCCTGGTCTGGGCTTCCCTCTCTTTCCCCAGCCAGCTCCAAACTGAAACTCTCCAGCCCCTCCTCTGGCCTTTGTCTCTTTGCTGGGCCAGTAGGCCACCAGATCTCTTGGTTCTCCAACACCTTCAGTTGGTACCTTTACAGAGGAGGGGCCCAGGCCATCAGTTGCCAGGAGACAGGGTGTCGGCCATTCTCTGTGCAGACAGCATCCCAGTGGCCCTCTCGGGCTCTGCAACAATCACACACACTTATCCCAGCACCTAGATACTTAATAAATGCATAGGGGAAACTGAGGCACTTACACAGTATTCAGAGAAAACATTAAGAATATTCCCACTTCATCACAGTGGTGTGCGTATATATAGACAGATAGACAATTCCTGCCCAGCTACCTCAGTCTTGCAAGAGTCTATGCATGCAAAAGAAATGGCATGAGATGATAATGATTTTCCTCTTGCTCTTTGGCTTCTGGAGGTAAAGCTGTCAGCTAGGAAAGATCTCTCTTCCAGGGTGGAGGAAGAGAAGGAATATTAATTTATGAAGCTTTTGTTCTTTTCATACTTTTGACTCACTGAAAAAAAAGAAAGTCTGTCAACTTATATTCCTGTCGGTAGTTGACCAAGTCCATTTACTGCCAGCACCAACGATAACATGAGCCAACAGAATACAAGAAAAGCCACCTGCTGTACCGCTTTCAAAGCGATAATCTATTTCCTGCATGTTGTTCCAATGAGATGCAATCCAAATACATTGTAAAGGGTCCTCTGTTCAAGTTAACAGATCTGTCAGGAGCCTCAAGAAATCCATGATCTTAGAAGAGTTAAGCTACTAATCAAAAAGGTATTAAAAAAAAAAAAAACCCAAAAACTCGAAAACACTGCAGTAATAGGTTGAGCGCCTCTTCTTTTTAGTCATATTCCAAAAACAAAACATACGGCTAATAATTAAATGTTGAGGAAGAGTGGACAGCAATTCCTTTTCAAATATGCATTTGAAATGAAAATGCAGTATATGTAATCTCCCGAAAGAATGAATCAGAATTGAGACTATCCTTGATTTTAGCCAGTTTTAGCTTGATTTTAATGTCTTTAATCTTAACTGATGCTGGGCGATGCAAATGCTAAGACAAAACTTAGGCAGAAACACAGTAAGAATATGCCTAAAAGGAATACAATTGGCATAAACATACTATTTACCTAATGGTGTCACCCAGTTACCCCACTGTTCAAAAAATAAATAAATAAAAGCATAGGTAAAAAGCAGGCCTAACTAAGGCAGACTGGGGTAAAGGTGGGAGAAAAGGGAAAGCATTTTGATTAATTAGCAGAAACCATGACTCCTCTTCCCTGCCCCCGCATCTAATGCCCTTTGATTAAAAAGTAACAGTTCTGGAGTCCTCCTTCACTTAGCTCTACAACTAGATTTCCAGATAGCAGCACTGCCCAAGAATGTGTTCTTCCACCTGTTATTAAAGAAATTATGCCTCTTTTTGTGATAAAGAACTAATGCCCATTTAGCTACAACAGACACTGTTGTTACCTCAGGGATAAATTATGACAATTACCTCGAAAACAGGAACGACAGGGCAACATGAAAACTTCTATTGGTCCAATGTAGAATTATAGAACTGTAGAGATGGAAGGGACCTCAAGAACATAACAGCCATACTGGGTCTTCCAACAGTGGCCAATAATGCCAGGTGCCCCAGAGGGAATGAACAGAACAGGTAATCATCAAGTGATCCATCTCCTGTTGCCCATTCCCAGCTTCTGGCGAACAGAGTCTAGGGACACCATCCCTGCCCATCCTGGCTAATAGTCATTGATGGACCTATCCTCCATGAATTTATCTAGTTCTTTTTTGAACCCTGTTATAATCTTGGCCTTCACAACATCCTCTGGCAAGGAGTTCCACAGGTTGACTGTGTGTTGTGTCCATCTCCTTGTGCTGAGAGGGTCCATATGTAAAAGTTCATCTCCTGACTGGCACAGATCAGCAACAGGACATCACACCAGTGCTCTGTACTGCATCCCCACACAATGCAAGATTCACTTTAGGTCCTGTAGCAGCGTTTCACCCACCTCTCATGAACACCCTCTTCTGGTTGGGTGTTTACAGTCTTTAAACCAATCCCAGCTGATATCGGGTGGTACCCCCAGGGCTTCCTGCCTGGAGGCAATGGTTTCACCCTCTTAGTCTGTTCTCCAGCTGGGCCTCCTGACAGTTCAGTCCCCTTCTGGGGATTTACTGCTGTCCAGCTAAGTTCCCTCTAAGCTGTGTGGCCACACGGCCGTGCAGCAATCTATCAAGGGCTGCGCAGACGGGGAGAAGCACCTCTTCCACGGCCCTGGGCTGCTGCAGTGAGTCCTCTCTCCCCGCCAGGGCAGCCACAGGGCAGGCTGCGCCCAAAACCCCTCATCCCCAGCCCCACCCCAGAACCTGCACTCCCAGCCAGAGCTCTCCTCCCCACACCTCACCCCAATCCTCTGTCCCAGCCTTGAATCCCCTCCCACACCCCAAACCCCCAGAGCCCACACTCCCAGCCAGAGCCTTCACCCCCCTACACTCCAACCCTCTGCCCCAGTCCTGAGACACCCCCCCCATCAAATCTCTCAAACCTACCCCCTCCATATTGGTGCACATAACAAAATTCATTCCGCACATGGATGTAAAAAATTAGAGGGAACATTGCTGTCCAATTGTAGGCCCTTCCCCAATTGCCTATAGGGGGGACATGGATCCACCCAGCATTCTAGGTCCCAGCCCAGGGACCCTAAGAATAGCAGCCACACACTGCCATGTCCCTTTAGCAAAGGTGCCTTCAGTTCCCTGGGCCACTTCCCTGCAGCCCCAGCCTTCACGGATGTCTTACCCTTAGCTCAGGGTTCTTCTAAGCTCAGGCCCAGCAGCCAGCCAGGAGCTCATCCTTGCTCCCCCAGTCCCTACTGGCACTGTCTGTTGTGCTGCAGTTCCTTTTGGCCAGTCAAGAGCCCAGACCAGCAGTCCTCTAGCTTCAGCAAGGAACTGCCTGTCTCTAGCTCTGCGGCTCCTTTTTACAGGGCCCTCTGGGGCCCTCACTGGCTGCTTTCCCTGCACCCACTCTGGGCCACTTGGAGAACTTCTCTTCTGCTCCTCTTTGGGATGAATGTGGCAGGACACTGAGGCTTCCAGCAGCGGGCCTCTGGGCCTAGTCCATGCCATCACAGGGCCCTAGTTTTCATTTTCAGGTCCCACTAAAGGACTAGGACCTGGCTACCTTAGAGATTCTTCTCCACACAAAACTCAAAGAAAACTATGAGCACAGAGTGCTTCTGCTGACGTAACCTAATTATGTTCTCAAAGTTTGGAAGAAAGACATTTTCATTGGAGAACCTTTGATCTTAGAACTCCCTTGGAACAGAGATTGGAATGAGTTCACGACTCACCTTTTAGACTACAAGGCAAGACATCTCTCGGCAGAGACCTTTCCCTAAGAAAGAAGGCCATAAAGTGGCCAGCAAGATGTTCCCTTTTCTTTGGTAGCTACCATTCAGCATCTCAGAAGTACAACCTAATCAGCTAAGGCATGATCATCAAGTAGATTCCTAAACAATAATGGTTCTTCTTAAATTACTGAACTGTATATAACAGATGTGTGAACCTCCAAAGAGACTCAACAACCCTAAGTAAAGTAGTATATTCTACATTTCAGAGTAGTGAATAGAGTGCAATACAGAATAAGATTTTTGAGTCTGTCTCCAGTGCGACCACTGCAAGAATACTGTGTCCAGTTCTTGTGTACATAATTCAAAGATGTTGATTTGGAGGTTTCAGAGAAGAGTCAGGAGAATAATTAAAGGATTGGTAAACAAGCCACATAGTGAGACTTTCAAAGAGCTCAATCTATTTAGCTTAATGAAGACAGGACCGGCTCCATGCACCAGCTTTCCAAGCTGGTGCTTGGGGTGGCATCGAGAATGGGGCGGCAGTTTGAGTCCCGCAGTGGCAATTCGGCAGCAGGTCCACCGCTCTTCCCGCCGCTGAATTGCCACGGCGGGACATGGACTGCCGCCCCATTCTCGCCCGCCGCAGCAGCAATTCGTCGGCAGGTCCGTTCACCCGCCGCCGAATTGCCGCCGCGGCAGGCAAGAATGGGACAGCAGTCAGAGTCCCGCCGTGGCAATTCAGCGGCGGGAAGAGCGGCGTCGAATTGCCGCCGCGGCAGCGACTGCTTGGGGCGGCAAAATTGTTAGAGCCGCCCCTGAATGAAGAGAAGGTTAAGGGTTGACTTGATCACAGTCTGTAAGTACCTACTTGGGGAACAAACATTTGATAACGGGCTGATCAATCAGCAGGCAAGATCTCATGGCTGTCAGTTGAAGTTAGACAAATTCAGACTGGAAATATAGTGTACATTTTTAACAGTAAGGGTAATTAACCACTGGAAAAATTTACCAAGGGTTATAGCACATTCTCCACCACTGGCAATGTTTAAATCAAGATTGGGTGTTTTTCTAAAAGATATGCTATATTCAAACAAGAATCATTGCAGGGACATTCTGTGGCAGGAGTGGGCAAACTATGGCCCGTGGGCCACGTCCGGCCCATTAGACCTTTTAATCCGGTCCTTGAGCTCCTGTTGGGGAGCGGAAGCGGGGAGTGGGGTTAGGGGCTTGCCCCTGTTCCAGCGCTCCACCTGGAGAACGGGGTCAGGGGTTTGCCCCACTTCTCATGGCTCCCAGAAGCAGTGGAATGTCCCCACTCCGTCTCCTATGTGTACGGGCAGCCAGGGGGCTCCGCATGCTGCCCCCGCCCCAAACACTAGCTCTGCAGCTCCCACCCCAGAGCCTGCACCTCCAGCCAGAGCCCTCACCCCCTCCCACAACCCAACCCCGTGCCCCAGCCCAGAGCCCTCTCCCACACCCTGAACTCCTCATTTCTAGCCCCACCCCAGAGCCTGCACCCCCAGCTGGAGCCCTCACCCCCTCCCGCACCCCAACCCCCAATTTCATAAGCATTCATGGACCACCATACAATTTCCATAGCCCGATGCAACCCTCAGGCCAAAAGGTTTGCCCACCCCTGTTCTATCATCTGTTATGCAAGAGATCAAACTAGATCATCACTGTGGTGCTTGCTGGTCTTAGAATCTATGAACTTATTAACACAAAATGAATTCCTCACTTTTCCAATATTAAACAATGAGAGCTTTCCATAATAGAAAGCAAATTTAGAAAAAAACAACAACTATTTATTAGGAAACACTACATTCAAAATTTTGAAGTTATAAATGCTAGTCCATACAGTTAACCTCTCCAGTGTAACTGGACACTTAACAGAATGAATTTTATCCATCTTCACTCCTCCTTTCGATGCTATTCACAAACAGAATCAATTTTCACAAAAAAGAGAGCGCTAAATAGAGAAGTCAATTTTACTTTTCACCAATGAGCTATCCCGGGTAAACTTTTATTGGATCAGAAACACCATGGACTTAGGTCAAAATGTAGGGCCTCTCAGCCAAAAAAAAAAAAGATGATTCACTCAGTCTCCAAGGCCACTCATACATTTAGTCAGAGACAAAACAATTTTAGTCAAAGATAAGGTGTGCAGAGAAATAGCTATTAGGAAAAAATAAGTGCAAGTAACTATAAAAGTGAGTTTTGGTTTTCTTTAAAATATATTCAAATATTTACTGTTTGTGCCCTGACACTTTGATAAGCAGTCACACAATATCTGCAGCACCATCTAGGTTTTTACAGTTTTGATTACTTATTCATTCAAGTCCAATCTCATGTCTGCAACATGCCAGAAACACAGCACATTTTCAGAATTGAACAAAATGGCTGTGTTGAACTAGACTGCAGCTGTTACAATAAATGTATTCCATTATTCACTGTTAATATAGCCCTGTCCAACAGGACCTTTCATAAGCCAGCTGCCCAAAAAGTAAAAAAAAAAGAAAAGAAAAAAAAAAGAAAAAAAAAAGATTGGTAGTTTACTTGTAAAATCCCATCAGTAGTGCATCCCCAAAAGGCTAGAATGCTCATGCAATTAACTCTACATTCAAGCCAATACTTTATACGGTACTTTTAAAATAATAACCAGTAACTAGCATAGGCAGATATTTGTGGGGCTTAGTGACATAGTTGAAATTCAATGTGATTTGTCTCAAAAAAAAAATCTTACTCCCAGAAGGGAAGTCTAATGGTTCAGTTATCAGAAGCATACACCACGACGAGGTGGGAGAAAGAATGATTTCGGGTTAAACGTGACCTCAGGACAACTGCTTCTTGGCTGGGTAAGGATTTGGAAGCACTGTGGAGATTACTTTCCATCTTACGTGTATCCCTCCAGAAACGCCCTGCAGAAGATCAAGAGTGAGTTATAGTTAAGTGAAGTAGAAGGAGAACGTAGGGGACTTAGGACTACTATGGGGAACACCATGCAGATTGAAAGGAATGACAAACAGGAGGATCTTCTCATCCAAGACTAGTCAGTCCTACAAGCATCATTACCTCAGGGAGGCAAGAACCTCATTACTTGAGGAGCATGGATGAAAGAAGTCAAAATCCTACCTGTCTAGACAACGAAGTCCAAGCATGAAAGATCAGCCCAAGGAAGAGAGTGCAATCTACATCATTGAGACCACCAAAAAGCAGAACAAAACAAAAAAAAACCCTGACCGCAAACAAACAAGGTCACCCTTTTAATTAGTTTTATGCTACACAACAACTTCAGAAAGTGGGCCATTGAACAAGGAGGGTCACCAATGCAAAGTTTTCATTTTTACTTTCAAGACACTGCAATATTCATAGTCACTACAAAACATGTCCAATTGTAGATCACTCCAACATACAAACCAACTTGCAATAAAGAAATCCTACAATTCGCTCTCTAGTCTCTCTCATTTTATGTACCCACAGGCAGACAGAGAACCCTTCAGTAGTAGGCAGGTGATGTGCTTGGCTGAATATCCCAAAGCCATTTACAGTTTTACATTGTGTGAGGGAAGAGATTGCTAGGGTTCCCTACTGGAAGCAGATCAAAGGGCTGCCACAGGAAAAGCAGAGTCAGCCCTGGCAACTGCTCCAATCTCTGCAAGGGGATTGGGAGAGCGCTCAGCAATTGGCTACCTTTATTATCTGTCTGCTACCCTGTTCCTCTCTCCTAGCTTTCCAAGAGTCACAGTGCTTTCTCCCTGACCTGTAGGCTAACAGATGCCTAGTAAGGGGAATGGGTGCCATTTCTCTCTCCCACCGTTCTCATCTTCTTCAGGCTTCTCATGTTTGAAGCAGTAGCAGACTTACCGTCAGCTGGTCCTGTTGGCTTTCCCCCTGCCCCTGCCCCCAGGTTATATTTGTAAATGAAAACTACCTGAGAAGGAAGAGGGTAGAATTCAGGAAGCTATTGTAAAGAGAAATTACTAATCAAGGCCGGTCATTGTGAATAGGCCTAGTCCCTATCCACTCCTCAATAGAGTGCACAGCCCCACTGTGATGCCAAGCTCATCTCCTTCCTGGAGTTTAGCTTGACTGGCAACTCAAAATATCATCACAACACAAAAAACTCAGTTTCATCACACACAACTTCCCCGAGCTTGGCTGCACTTGGATTTTCCTCCACAACCTCCTATGCTAGCTTGCTTGCTTTGTGTAGGCAGCCACTCTCACACATCTCCCTTATGTCAGGGTAGACTTAATAAGCCACATGGGCCACAATGTGTCAACAGAATTCCTACAGCTTTATTCAGGGTTCTACTACCTGGTAACAGGGTGTGTCAACAAAACAATCCTGCCACCCTGTTACAGGGAATGTATCATACACAGAAATCTGGGATGAGGAATCTCTTCTGGTATTTTACAGAAATGTACTCACTGTAACCTGTCTTGAATCTTATATATACTTTGTCTATAATACAACTTTAGGTGATGCAAATACCTAATAACTTAAAGTTCTAGTCCCTACAATGTTGTGCCTTTTAGGGAGCAGGTTTCTCCAGTTTTTCCACTGACCTATTCAGACTGTAAATTGGTCAGGCTGCAGAAGTTAGTTTCAATAGGCTTGTTCTATTTTGCATCTACCTGTTATGAACAGACAAGATGATACAGATTTAATTATACTGATGCTCCCCTTCTTCACCTATTTTCACCTCTCTCTGCCTTCTCCTCACCTGATTTCCTTCTTAGATGCTCTTTTTCTGCTCTCTCTCTCTTCAGTCAGCTGAATACTGATACTTAGACTATAAACTCTACAGGGCAAGAATCACATTTTTGTTATATGCTTTTACAGGCCCTAGTACAATGTCGCTTCAACCCTCGTGTATTATAGCAACATAAACAACTACTACCCACACTTTTCAGAAAATGGAGGTTGGTGACAAAAGCAACCCTTTCACATCTGTGGACAACATTGTAATGTACAGCTTCTAAAAAAAAAAGTTACTAATAATATATAGCACTGATAGTGCTTCACAGGTTCAAAGTGTTCTGTAAATATTAACTAATTCATCTTCACAACACTCATGATATAAGGGTTTGTCAGTGTTTTCCAGATGAGAAACTGAGGCATGGGGAGGTAAGGTGATTTGCCTAGAACTGGAAGCACCGGAAAAACTCTATTGGCTTTTTCTCCTATGCATAATCTATGCATCTGGCTTAATCTATGCATCCAATAATCAATAGTCAGTGCCTGTAAATACGTGTTTGTGTGCAAATACTGCAGAATTAAACAATTTTTCTGAATATTCATATAACTGATGATGTGACAGTTGGATTCTCTATTTGTTTCCCCTTTTATACTCCATACCCCTATTTCCCCTTTTTATACTTCATATTTTGAAATGCATGCATTTTCATTTATATTTGTATGCAAACTTACACTGATGTGATTGTTGCCTCCTTTAATAGCTTCATAAACAAACTGTTTGCAACTAATGTTTTTCCATTTGTATTTCTCCCTCCTTTCATAACCCCTAAATACTGTCACCCCAATACTTAAATTACAAAGGGGTTTTTTTTTTGTCCTTCATTAAATCTTCTCTGAATTTCAAGATTATTCATTAAAATTCCCAGTTAGATTTTCTGGAGAGGGAAGACAAGCTTGATATAGCCAGAAGGTCTGACCTTATTCCTCTAAAATCCAAGCCATTAAATGACTATGGAACGCAGCAGCTGTGTTGCTGGCCGAGGAGACATAACAGAACTAAAATGCTCATGGTGGTGATTTCCCTCCCTCCAATGCAATTCATTACATACTGATCCAATTATTCCACAAAAAGCCTTTTTCTTATAGCATGCTCTCCTTTTCACTTCTGTTTGTCTTCCCCAACCAAAACTATGCCAAGGATAGAATACTCACTGCTTTGCAAATATTTCATGAGAAAATGCCATTTACACCCACACTCTGCTCTTTCCTCTCTCCCCGTCCCCACTCCCCAAAACAGAAGGATTTGAAAGCTCTTGATTTCTGATACAATTTGTAGATTTAAAAGCACAAATCAGAGAGGAGATACATTTTAATCTTAAGATTTCACAAGAACCACAAAGGTGCATTTCACACAGAATGAAGGGATGGATAAAAAACTCAACTTATTTAGAAGTAAAAAATTTCTCAATGAGAGTTCCATATAAGCATGAGTGTGGTGTCATGAAAAAAAAACTGATTAGTGACCTATTACTAAGGATGGAAAATAATATTCAACAAATTACAGTGTGTTTTCCAAATATTGTTCGTAACTTTCTAAATACAGTTTAGATATAACTTGCATATTGAAAGTATCAGTGTAAAATTAAGATCCTGCTATATTAATGAAAGTCTTGTACATGGCTTCAAATAGGATGGTTTGTGAGGAAAACAGCATCTCTTCTGTTCAGGCTTTAATTCTGCGTTGGAGGGAAGGGGGAAGAATTATCTTCCCTCCTGCCTCCACCACTTGCTTAGCTGGAATTAGGACACAAAACCAAGCCGTGCTTTTTGGGCACATGAAGTTTTGGTCAAAACTAGGACAACCGTTTTAAAACAGAATGAGGAGCGTAAAAATCTCAGAAACTAACTTTCACAAATGTTCGTATGATTTCTTTGTTTTCATATATAATCTGTGTTGAGTCACTATGTGCCTGTCTTCAGTAATGACCATTTCTGTCCTTATGGTGCAAAATAAAACAAATCCTCATTCCTCAGTGGACAATTTAAAAACAAAAACATCAATAATGTACTCCATTAGATAGATGGTTGTGTGTCAGAGGGCGCTTTCCCGCCCTCTCCCCCATAACTTTGCACAGAAAAGGACAGATAGTATAAACTGCCAAATGAAGTTTAGTGTCACATTAAAAATTAAAAATGGCTTCCTTCGCTCTTTTAACTGTAGTGTTTTCATTATTGTCCTAACGCAAGTCAAGTCACTACTGGGTGTTTCATGTGTATGTTTTTACGAGTTGAAAGAGAATACTAGAAACCAGAACACGAGGCAACATTTTCTAACAATACATTTTACTAATGACAGCTAGTTAACAGGATTCTAGCAGAGCTGCTTTACAAGTGTAGGACTATATTTTGGCACATGCTGCTTAGGGAGGCCCACCAGTAGTTGCAAGTGCACAGGGAGGAAGCTAATCTTCCAAACTCTGGCTCCCTCAAACTCAAAAAGAGACACCACCTCAAACACTCCCATACAGCTGCAACTGAGAGAGCAGGGGCTACCAATCAAATGACAAACTTCACATTTGTAAGTATATGTCACATGAGGACAAAGAACCTTATGCAGAAGCTCACAGATATTCCAGCTCCTAGCAGGAATCATCTTGCTTCAATTAGCCTTCGTACAGATTATAGCTGCACATTAGCACAGCTTTTGTAGTGTATAAGTACGTAGGTTTGGGGAGCGGTTATATCACAATGGCAAGAATATGGCCTATAATTAAGGCTGCTTCTCAGTCATGGAAGTCTCGGATTCTGCAACTTCCCATGACCTCCGTGACTTCTGCAGCGGGCGGTGCTGGATGCCCCCGGCTCCCAATAGCATGTCCCTACAGCTCCAAGGCAGAGGGGCCAGGAAGCTCTGGCCGGTTCCCAGCCAATGGGCGCTACAGAGCCAGCGCTAGTGGCAGGAGCAGCACCTGGAGGCCTCTTGGCCCCCCTTTCCCCTAGGAGCTGTAGGGACATGCTGGTCGAAGCCGGGTAGGGAACCTGCCAGTCCCACCAACCCCTCCCCAGCAATAGCAGGGGTCCACGGCCCCACCCCCCAGCACCAACAGGGGCCCCGGGCCGCACTCTGCCACCTGCACCCCCACCAGCACCAGCAGGGGTCGCGGGCTGCGTGCCACCGCCCGCACTCCCACCCCCACCAGCAGGGGTCCCAGGCTGTGTACTGTGCCCACACCCCTCCCACCCCAACAGTTCCAACAGGGATCCTGGGCTGCACCTCCTCCACAGCACCCGTGAGGGTCCTGGCCCACCACCCCCTAGCCAACCCTCCCTTCAGAGCACCCGCGGCCCCCGGCCTACGTTTTAGTTAGGGGTATATAGTAAAAGTCATAGACAGGTCACAGGGCGTGAATTTTTGTTTACTGCCTGTGACCTGTCCGTGACTTTTACTAAAAATACCCATGACTAAAACATAGCTTTACCTATAATCACCAATAACCATTAAGAACGTAACACTTAAATATTTCTAATACTTATTTTAAAGTTCATTCCCAGTGTAACTCAAGGGAGGATGGAGTGTTCATTACTTCGATATGTAATATTTTAATACATTAAATTCTTAAATTCTTGTTGTGGAAGGCTGCATACTCTACCTTATAAAGAAAATATAGTACTGTGTTAAACAAACTACTAAAAAAATTAAGGGAAAGCAGCATTTTTCTTCTGCATAGTAAAGTTTCAAAGCTATATTAAAATCAATGTTCAGCTGTAAACTTTTGAAAGAACAACCATGACATTTTGTTCAGAGTTACAAACAACCTCCATTCCCGAAGCATTCATAACTCTGAGATTCTACTGTAGCAGTATCATATTAAATTTGTACTTTGTCAATTTCCTCTCTTCCACTTCATTCAAAGGCAGCCAAGGTCTTATTACAATAGTACCTTGGAGGCCCCAACCAAAATTAGGGCCCTACGGAGATAGATTCCGTACAAGTACACAGTAAGGGACCATTCCTATCCATATAACTAAGACAGACAAAGGATGGGGAAAACATATCCCCATTATATAGATAGAGAACTGAGACCCAGTGACTGGATTTGCCCAAAGTCACACAGGAAGTCCAAGGCAGAGACAAGAACTGAACCTGTACCTTAACCACAAGGCCACTATTCCTCTCTAGATCATCCTTCCTCTCTGATGCTAGTCATCCAAACAACTTCCTTTTAACAAAAAATCTTGTTTCTGCTATATGACTCCGGAAGCTTTTTAAGTAGGGAATATAGATTTTTATCAGGTCACAGCAAGTTCCTCATTTTTAATATGGTTTAAAATATTCACACACAAATAACTATTGAAATATTTCTCTGCTGGCAATGACTAACCCAGAGAGAATTACATTTACGTCTCTCCAATAAATGTATCTTTCTACTTTCAAACATGGTAAAAGATGTGAGATACACAAGTTTTAGAAGAAAATACAAGAAAGAAATACCACCCAGGAAACTCAAACTTGTCTTGCCTGATAACAAACAAGTCACTCAATTCCTTTATGCTTTAGGATTTTGAGGAACAGCAGTCCATCTCTGACTTCTCCAGGAATATTGATAAGGTAATGATACCCCAAAATCTGCCTTTTGTCTTTAAATAACCTCCAATTTAGGCAGGTACAATACCCCTGCTTCCAACTTATTCCTTTTACTTATTTTTCTAAGAAGTTGGCTCTATTCTCCTATTATGGTTATGGATATTGAACAGTAGCCCAGAAAAAAATTTAAATCTTGTTCTCTTTACAGAAAAACACATTGCTCCACACACCTCAGCACTGCTGTTAATGGTGCCCTGATCGTTAATTTTGGATATAACAATGACTATAGTGACCACTTTCACTGACAGATTCTTAGTTGGGATCCTACTTGGTCTTTGCCCATAGGCAGCCTCTGTCTCAGGATCTAGAACTTCCCAATTCCTGGAATACCTAAGAGAAACGGCTTCTTATCGCCTTGCACGTCTACAACATGTCTTTAGTACAATCCTGTTGTTTCTTTAAAGTGAAAAAAATGGCCTGGCATATGACCAAGATGGATGTCACTTTCTGCAGTCTGTGCATAAATAGGCATTTACAGAAGTTAACCAACTGTTAAGTGTTTTCCCTTCCTCACTGAGCTATGATGCATTTGAGGAAACAGTCATTAATCCTTATTAATGGAGCTTTAAATGAAAGCCATGAGACTTAAGCACTCTTCTCTCTCTACTAGCATAGACATCAATCACAATTTAAATACCACAGTTAAAAAGGTGTCTTGTAAACAAACATTTAAAATTTAGGTCTGGAAGTACCCATTGCTAAACAATACAAATGAAGCAGCAAGCCTGAATTTGTTTGTGTAAAGTATTGGACACAGAGGCAATACCAGCATTTGTCCATAATACATGTCAGACTCCTTTACAAAGACATCAGAAAGTAAACAGTAAGTTATTGCTACATAGGGTTCTATGTGTTTTCAGTAGAAAATGGAAGGTACAGCACATCATTTGGTCCTAATAAGTGACAACCCTAATCATTACACGGTGACCAATGATGGCTGAATTTTTGGTGTTATCCACCATAGAAGAGCCTAAAAACCTCACCCGCTCCTTGTTCTTCCTTGTTTGGAATGGAGTGCAAGGATGAGAGTTTTCTGAGAACACCTTTTACCTCTCTCTAAAGAGTTCTCTATCATTTAGCTAGTTTCTTCTCTCACTTCAATAGTCAAAGCCTGAATGCAATGCACAACCTGTTTATTCAAGTTGCATGCTTGGGAGGTTCACAGAGGTTGACAAAGAATGGGCAGTAGCTGCTCCAGCTGTTACTTCCCCCTATGCTGGGAGAGGCTTTGGCTGTTGGATCTGCAGAGTCATGGATCACCATCCTTGGACTATCGCCAAAGAACTCCTTCATATGGGAATGCAGGGAGATCTTGTGGAACTGTGCTTCTCTACCCAGGGCTGCTGAGCCTCTGTGCAGGCTCCTCCCACATGCAATCACACTAGTTCTGCAGCTATCAAGGCTTATTGAGCCCACAGAGAAGAGAGAACATAGTTTGCCCCAGGTGAGCAATATCAGATGTAGGCATGGAAGGAGAAGGAATGTGGTATACTGGTTAGAAAAGGGGTTCTCAAACTTTTTCCACAGTATGACCACATCTCAAAAGACACCTCCCACTTACAACTGCATAATATCCCTGTGGCAGCTACAGCAATTGTTTAAATGGAAATGTAAGATGAGGAAAGTACGCATGTATTTTAGCGGTTATTACATTTTTTGAAAAAGAAAAATGGGTTTCCCTTTATTCTTCATTTCACTTCATTTCTGGTCCTCCTCTCCCCCTGTACATGCTTCCCTGACCCTTAGAGTATGTCTACACTGAATCTGGGAGCAAGCTGCTGAGCCCAGCCCCTGGATTTAAGAGCCTGACCTCCAACCTTAATTGCAACATCGAAGCAGTATCTACACGGCTATTTTTAGCATACTAGTGTGCAAGCCCCACTGAGTCTGTGGGCCTGGGTGGGGAGGCTCACTCCCAGATACACTACTGACAGACTCTTCCCTGGGCATGCTGCCCAGACACCTGGTCCTCTTCTCCAGATACTCTCCAGCATAATGGGCATAGGGATGCCTCCTTTCCTGCTCCCTACTGATGGCTCATCTCAGAGGATAGTTCTTGGGTCTTCTCCTCCTCTTACACAGGAACAGTCCCTAGAAGTAGTAGAATGCCTGGAAAAGCAGGAGCCATGGTAACTGACTCTTCTTTCTAACGTCTAAAGCAGCAACAAGAATTGAATCTGTGCCTTAACCACCTATAAAAGCAGCTGGAAACCTTCAACTCAATCCGAAGTCTATGGTGGCTGCAGGTACCCAGAACCTCTGAAAAATCAGGCCTCAAATTGGCCACCCAAAAACTGAAGCAACCAGAACTGGAGACCACTTTTGATTGTTAAATCATCTGTAAAGGGAGCACAATATTGATATACCTCAAAGGACTTTTGTGAAGCTTATTTTTTGTAAAGCACTTTGATATCCTCCAAAAGGAGGCGCGAGCTACAGAGTTCAAAATATTACTATCAAATCCACAAGTGAAGCCTAATCACTGAAGAAATTATAGTTTAGTCTTTCCCCATTGTGACGGGTTCGGTCACAGAGACCCCCTTAGGACTGTTACCTGATGTGCTGAAACTACCTCTGAGCCCGTTTTCCCTGTCAGCTTGGGACTCCAGAACCCTGCCTTGTCAGAACGCTAGTCTGCTGCAACACAGACCCAGGTCTGGTCCACGCCCCCAAAGCTGCAGACTTTAACCAAAAACTGCTCAGCAAGTCACCTATCTCCAGCACCCAGACACCCAGTTCCCAATGGGATCCAAACCCCAAATAAATCTGTTTTACTTTGTATAAAGCTTATATATCGGCACACAGGTAGGCACACAGGTATACAGGAAGCTTATAAGTAAACAGTCATTTACAACCAATTGTCCTACTTAATGGGAGCCATCAAGATTTCATGCCACCATTAATGGCCCACACTTCGCATAGTTACAATAGGACTTCAGAGTAATACTTCAGATTTCTAGCTTCAGATACAAGAATGATACATTCATACAAATAGGATGAACACACTTAGTAGATTATAAGCTTTGTAATGATACCTTACACGAGACCTTTTGCATAAAGCATATTACAGTTACATTATATTTACACTCATAAGCATATTTCCATAAACATTTGGAGTGCAACATCACACCCATAAAAGGAGGTAAGGAAAGAAAAACTGAACTCTGATTCATATCTATTCCCTCCGCTGCTGGACTAAAAGAACAGGTGATTAATTAAGTAGTCATGATCACTTATAACTGAAACCAGCAGCCCTCTCCTAACATTAGCCTCTGGTTCATCTCAGCTAAGATAATTACTCAGGACAGCATGGTAGTAATATGCTCTTCTTCCAATGGATAAAAGGTTAGTTCTTTTTTTTAATTCAGAATGACAATGATGAGCAACCTCGCCATCTTTCGGAAGGGTAAGATAGTCTATGGTCAGAGCACAAGAGTGCGACTCAGGAAAACTGGGTTCTATTCTCAGCTCTGAAGAATAGTTACTGTTTGAACAGCACCTTGAAAAATAAAAATATAGAGCACTATATTAAAAATAAAATTACATTTAAGAACCACACGTATTTTATGTTTTTAAAAGGCATAAGCATGTGTAGATGTGATGTCATTTTTCTTTTTGTTAAATGAGTGCATAAAGTATGTTATGTGGATATTGAGTGTTTTCTCCCTTGTGTTGTTTACCTTCTCTTCAGGTTTATGTATCATATTACAAACAGGGGGAATATCCACCAGGGAGAAAAAAAAACAAAACAAAACAAACCATACTTTCCCCATCTCTTAAATTAAAAAAAGATGAAGGGAACATTAACACAAACATATTAAAGAGTAATAAATATTGTGGTTAAGATTCTACTGTGGATGACAACTGTTCACAGTTTAACAAATGAAGTCAGGAAAGGAACACAGCTGAGAGTTTTTCAAACAACAAGATTACACTTTCCACCTAATGTCTTCCAAGGTTTTTTCAGCACTTTACATAAGCATTATCTAATTAAGGGTATGTCTACACTTGGAGCTGGGGGGGGCGATTCCTAGCTTGAGGAGACACGCAAGCTAGCTTTCATCGAGCTAGCACAGGGGTGAGCAAACTTTTTAGCCAGATAGCCACATCAGGGTACGGAAATTGTATGGTGGGCCATGAATGCTCATGAAATTGGGGGTAGGGGTGTGGGAAGGAGGGCTCCGGCTGGGGGTGCAGGCTCTGGAGTGGGGCCAGAAATGAGGAGTTCAGGGTGCAGGAGGGGGCTCCAGGCTAGGGCGAGGGCTCCGGCTGGGGGTGTGGGCTCTGGGGTGGGGCCCAGGGGTTCGGAGGGGGATCAGGCCTGGGGCAGGGAGTTGTGGTATGGGGGTGTGGGGGGGCCTCTGGCTGGGGGTGCAGGCTCTGGGGTGGGGCTGGGGATAAGAGGTTTGGGGTACAAGAGGTGGCTCTGGGCTGGAATTGAGGGGTTCGGAGGGCATGGGGGAGGGATCAGGGCTGGGGCAGGGGATTGGGGCACGGAGGGGCTCAGGGGTGCAGGCTCCAGGCGGCGCTTACCTCAAGCAGCTCCTGGAAGCATGTCCCCCCTCTGGCTCCTACACAGAGGCACGGCCAGGCATCTCTGCCCCGGCCACAGGCACCACCCCCACAGCTCCCATTGGCTGGGGGCGGCGTCTGCGGACGGGGCAGTGCAGAGCCGCCTGGCCGCACCTCTGCGTACTACATAGGAACCGGAGGGGGGCGGGGGAGAGTGGGAGGGGTCATGCCAGCTGTTTCCCAGGGGCCGCGTGGAGCAGGGCAAGCCCTAGACCCCGCTCCCCGGCAGGAGCTGAGGGCTGGATTAAAAGGTCTGATGGGCCGGATGTGGCCCGCAGGCTGTAGTTTTCCCAACCCTGTACTAGCACGGTAAAAATAGAATGTGGCTGTGGCAGCACAAGCAGCAGGAGGGGCTAGCCACCTTAAATTCATATCTAGCATCTCTGATGGGATTGCACTTGGGGCAACTAGCTCCTCCCACAGCTCACGCTACTGCAACTACATTCTATTTTTAGCACGCTAGCTCCATGAAAGCTAGCATGAGTATGTCTCCTCACGCTAGGAATCACACACCCCAGATGGAAGTGTAGATACACCTTAAGCCTCTCAAAATCACCTGTGAAATAAGCAAGCAATACAGGAATATATAGTAATATTATGAAGTGTAGCCATCTCTGGAGCACAACACAGCAACTGCTTAATACAACAGGACCTGAAATGAACACCACATACAAGGGTAACTGCAGGAGAAATTTACAGAGGCAGATTATAAATTGAAAGAGTTGGAATTTGGCCTAGATACAGGGATGTATACCCCTACTTTTATCATTGCCATTGGATCTCTATGACTAGAAGCTGTTAGGACTTGTTTTGACATCTCATCCGGAAGACAAGAAGGGACACAGCTTTTTAAGAGACAGTATTCTCAAGAAAGATGCCTGAAGGTAGAGTACTTTCATCATTCAGCTAATAAACCAAGCTCCTACGATAACAGTTGGCACAACAAGACTTCACTGTAAGGAAATACAGTGATTGCAGGCAAACTTATAAAAGAAAGCTTTACTGTATGGCAGTGTTATTTAATTCCTTTAGTTGCTGATAATATCACTAAAATAAGGAAGCTGCTAGGAAACTGAATCTGTATGTACTCAATGATAGAGTATTGATTTAAAACATGGAATTAAATACAAGGAACTTCATTCAAACAATATTAGGGCTCTGAAACTCACAAAAGCAAGCACATTTCTCCAGCACCCCCTTATGAACTACATATTACATGTGCTATAAAAATCCTAAAACTGTTGGGGAAATTAGTGACAGAAAATCACTCACTGTCCCAAGTCCTTTAGCGCACCAACCCATCTTTAAACCCATTCATGTTGCATTCCGTTGCTGCTGAATACAGTGTTGTTCTTTTAAAAGCCAGACATTCCACTGGCTTGCAAGTGACATAACAGGTACATGGAGCAGCACCCAACATCCATTTAGCCCTGGGTATCAGGTACATTCAGTGACTACACAAGGCCACTTTATGGTACATTTTAAAAACTCTCCTTTATTTGTAATACTGTTTTAGAAGAATGAAGAGCACTTTATTGCCCTAGCCAATGCTGAATTCATGTGGCAAACTTTCATCAGTGGAGATAAAGAGGACAGAGTGGGTTGTATTTATCAATGCTTATGCAAAAGCATCCTAGCTGAAAAGTCAACTACATTGATAACAGTTCTGAGCAAGAAAATGTTTCTTATTGTATTGTTATAAAGATGGGAAGAAACAGAAGTCACTGTTCACAGCAAGGCACACAGAAAAGAAGCTCCTTCCCGCCTAATTTAATTGTTGGAGAGGTCAATTTGGAGGGTGGGGGGAAGGGCAGATGCAGAAGACCTTTTGCTTTTACTGCCTCCACACTTCCTCAGCTGCCAAAATGCCCTACTTTGATTACAGATCTTCAGTAGTTACCTTTGACTGGGCTTTTTCCTCTTTAGGAGCAGAATGGTAGCTGCCTTCAACACCCAACCACTCAGGAGAAACAGTAAGTAGACTCTTAATGGTTTAATTACCCTATCTATGGGAAGGTGTGTTGGACTGACTCCATCTCCCATTCCATCTGCAAGTAAGGGCAAAATGTCTTTGCTCAATGAGCCCACAGATAGACTCCCAACTCCAATTATATTAGGAACCAATATGAGAATATATTAAGAGCACTACATTAAAGCAGCTCTGCCAAGGGTCAGATTTGGGGACTATAACCCAGACAACACCCTATCATTTCTAAATTCCTTCATATTTAAATCTTTCCCCTAACAATAATTAAAGTGCGGCTCTATTCTGAATAGGGTCCTTGTAAAAAGACATCCTGTATTCTTGTTTACTGTCTATCTATATCAAGTGCTCAATTGAAACAGAAAAAGATTAAGAGTCAGGTTCTCTGGTGCATTCCTGCCCCTCTATACTGTTCTGATAGTGCAAACACCCTGGAAAATAGTGACTTATGGCCAGCTCACCCAGCTCTTGCTCCACCTCACCACTTAACCCCAATGATTTAGATAAGGGCATAGAGAGTACACTTACAAAGTTTGCGGACGATACCAGGAGGGATTGCAGGTGCTTTGGAAGATAGGATTAATATTCAAAATGATCTGGACAAACTGGAGAAATGGTCTGAAGTAAATAGGATGAAATTCAATAAGGACATATGCAAAGCACTCCACTTAGGAAAGAACCTTCAGTTGCACACATATAAAATAGGAAATGACTACCTAGGAAGGAGTACTGCACAAAGGGATCGGGGGCTCATAGTGAATCACAAGCTAAATATGAGTCAAGAGTGTAACACTGTGACAAAAAAAAAGCAAACATCATTCTGGGACATATTAGCAGGAGTGTTGTAAGCAAGATACAAGAAATAATTCTTCCGCTTTACTCAGCCCTCACCTGGAGTATTGTGTCCAGTTCTGGGCACCACATTTCAGGAAAGATGTGGACAAATTGGAGAAAGTCCAGAGAAGAGCAACAAAAATTATTAAAGGCCTAGAAAACATGACCTATGAGGGAAGATTGAAAAAATTGGGTTTGTTTAGTCTGGAGAACAGAAGATTGAGAGGGGACATAACAGTTTTCAAGCACATAAAAGGTTGTTACAAGGAGGAGGGAGATAAATTGTTCTCCTTAACTTCTGAGAACAAGAAACAATGGGCTTAAATTGCAGCAAGGACAGTTTGTTTGGACATTAGAAAAAACTTCCTGTCAGGGTGGTTAACTACTGGAATAAATTGCCTAGGGAGATTGTGGAATCTCTGTCATTAGAAATTTTTAAGAGCAGGCTAGACAAACACCTGTCAGGAATGGTCTAGAACACGGGTCTCAAACTCAAATTACCACGAGGGCCGCATGAGGACTAGTGCATTGGCCTGAGGGGCACATCACTGACCCTGCCCCCTCGCTGCCCCCGGCCCCACCCCCACTCCACCCCTTCCATTAGGCCCTGCCCCTTCTCCGCCTCCTCCCCTGAGCCCGTGGCTCCCCGCTCCTCCCCCCTCCCTCCCAGAAACCGCAAAGCTCTTCCCATGCGGCCCGCGGAGCTCTTCCCTGCAGCCCACCGAGCTCCCCCCTTTAAAAAAAAAAAAAAAAAAAAAAAAAAAAAAAAGATGGGGGTAAAAAAAAAATTTTTTTAAGGGAGGGGGGCGCGCGGGGAGCCCCGCAGGCCACATGTTTGAGACCCCTGGTCTAGAATCTAGATAATACTTAGCCCTGCCATGAGTGCAGGGAATTGGACTAGATGACCTCTCGAGGTCCCTTCCAGTCCTACGATTCTATGATTGTAGCAGGTGGATAGGGAGAATGTTAGAGGCATGGAGCTCTGGCTATCCTTAACTGGATTACAGTTTTTTGGGGACCACTGCAAGCTGACAAAGGTTGGCACAATCGTCAGAATGCTCTAATTTGGGTTAGAGCTGCAGCCAGCACAGAGCCACCCAGAGAATCAAGGAACTGCAATGAAATACCCAATAGCCTCCTCCCACCCTGTTGTGCTAGGTTTCTCCTTGACAGATCCATAATTTTTGTAACTGCCAGCTTGCAAATTCAGCATAGACTCAGAGTAAAGCTAGGTACTGTGCACATCATCACCAATAAAACAGGTTCTGCAGGGCTAATTTGGTCCTCAGTGACACCTGTGTGACTCCCATTGTCTTCAAACAGGCCTGCACAGGTATAATGATTGGAATTTAGTAAACAATTCTACTGATGGACAAGAGCAAATAGATACAGCAACCTCTTAGATGTGTTGGCTCTTCAAGTCTATCAGCAGCAAAGGGCAGTAAAAACATGTTTTAATCACTACTGTCAGCAGATAACACTGAATGCATACAGATAGGATATGTCTGGAGAAAGTAGGGGCTGTTTTCCCATAATGACTTGTCATTTTACAAGAACTTCTGGGTTACTGAAAAAAAGAAAGAAAGAAAGAGAACCTCTCATTTTGGGTTTTTTTTAAAAATACACATATCCCTATGTCCTTTATATTTAACCAAACAAATCTTGGATTATCAAATTAGGAAGAATGCTAGTTGGTAATGAGAGATTTCTGTCTCTAATTAAAAGCTCAGAGTTAATCTGGTATTGTTCATGGTATTAACATTGAAGTTTAATGCTGCCATTTAAAATCTCACTTTATTGCTGATCATTTCAGTAGAAACATTGAGCTACTCTGATTCTGTGGACTAAGTTTGGGATTGTGGTCAGCACTTATATAGAGTACCATCATTTTTTCCCTCCAGAATCTGACCTCCAATTATTTTTCATTGCTTTAACTGAAGTCCCTCAGGCTCCTTGTCTTTTCAGATCATGAGTGCTTATCAGAAAGCTGATGACACAGTCAAAGTGATGTCTATCAACTAGTACAAAGAGTACTCCAGTACTTCTATTTTAAATTAAGGACTGTAATGTTACCACACTGTGGATACAGTACAGATATATCATCAACAGGATAAGAAAAAGATGGTCCTAGGAAAAACAAGTCAAACACAAGAATCTCAAACTTGGTTACTGAGGGTTTATATCCTCCCCACCTCCTCACCAAATACAATCATAAAGGACAAAAACAGGGGACACACGGATAATTGAAACATTACTCACCACTTCCTGAGATGCATATTTAGGATCTTCAGGATCAACTGACCAATAGCAGAAATCAAAGCCAAAAGCCACAATCTTCTCTCTTGTGTCCCATGGGCCTTCAAGCCTATTGTCTATCTAAACAGGGGGGAAGAGAGAGAGAGCACTTGAATTTGAGGATTACCAAAGAGCATCATTTTAAAAGTTTGTCCAGGAGATACTTTCCCCCCTCTCACAACACAAATATTCATGGCTCCATGTTCATACTGTTTTCATTTTCTTGCACAAAAGGCAAAGAAAAAATATGGATGGATACATCACAAAGATGCCTGGGTAAAACTTTCACTGAGCAGTTCATTCACCACTTCTCTCCTACTTCAAAAACAGTACAATGCACTTAAGAGTTTTCCACACAATGATCTCCAAGCATTTTATAAGCATTACTGAGTTAATCCTCACAACATCCATTTTAAGTGGGAAAGCATTATCCCCATTTTACAGATGGAGAAACTGAATCCCAGAGGTTAAATGACTATGTTTATGGTAGAGCCAGAAATATGAACCACACCTCCCAACTCCTAGTATTACGCTTTAACCACAAGTCTATCTACTCTCTTTCTTAAACTGTTAATACAACAAGGTAATCAGTTCTCCTCCTTCAGTGTGTTATGGATTACAAGGTGCCCATAGCAAATCCTGAGTTTTGATTAACCAGTAATCACAACCAAACCCTCCAGACATAGCATAGGTTGGAGCTACTTTTCGTTACTGAAGTATTTCAGTTAAGATATATGTCTTCACTAAAAATGCAGCTTAGGTAACTGGCATTCAGGTCTGAGCACCCAAGTTAGCCTAGCCCACGTGTGAGTAGCCACATTGCAAAGCCATACCCAAATTACTACAACCTCACTAGTGCTACACTCATCTGTATGTGTCATTAGGATTTGTAGGGAAATATCCCATGGCTTTTCTGGGCTGCAGAAAGCTGAGCTTCTCTACAATTCTTTCATATTAAGTTGCAGAAGAACTTGTCTGTCCCTTCCAGGCAGAATTCCCACAGAATTTTGGGAAGGCACTGAAGGACTATCAACTCTTGAGTGGTTTAGCTTAGAATCCTCACTACAAAGTTTTAATCCATACCCACAGACAGGCCAATTAGCCCAGGTTGAAAGCACCACTAAATACAGGTGAGAAGTTTGTATGTGGACAGGAAGGGAGTTGGGGCAAGGCTAACTCTGCAGTGAAGACATACCCAATATTGGTATGTACAGCTCTAGTTTAAACAACCATCAGTTAATCAGAACAAAATTTCCCAGTGCTACTTTATAATGTACATCATTTCTAAAAATATATAAATACATACATATTTTAACTTTGTTCATGGTTTCAGCTTTCATCGCTGATTCTAGAAGTCTGATGCCATACATTAAATTAATCTGTGCAAAGAACGGGATAACCCCCTACTGGCATTTTTTAATCTGTTTTTAAACACACTTCCCTCCCCCCGCAAGAGTTTGGGGGTAGGGTCAGTCTCTTGATATTAGAAAAGGCTGTTTAAAGGATTTAGTAAAGTTTCATTAAAGAGTCAATGACACTACTCCTGTGAATGAGGACTGCAGAATCAGGTCTAATATTTATGATTGTAAACTCTTAAGGGGAGGAGCTTGTCTTTTTATTTGAGCTGTGAAGTGCCATGTATGCCTATGGCTTTGTAAAAATAATAATCATTTTCATAAAAGGTGACTCAAGAAATTGAGGAAATCAAACAGATCTTGCTACACAAGTCATTGTTTGATTCCAAACAAGATGCTGTATCTGTTCGCACCAAGCAATTGGGCAAGGCACTTTTCAAAAACCCAAACACCACTTTCTCTTCCCAAATCAAAGGAGGAAACCTTGAGTCACACATGAGCCAGAAATAGCTGGGTCCATATGTAACACTGACATTAGGAACAACATAATTAGCAATCTTGAAATCTGGCAATAGCATAAGTAAAAAAGAAAATAGTTAAATTCACTATTAATTAGAACACTAAATATCACATTAACAAGCCACTTAACCACTATTGCTGAAAAATGGTGATAACACTTAGCTACCTTTAAGATCTATGAATTAAAAGCACTGTAAATGCTAAGTATTATCATAATTTATGGAAATTACTGGGGAAATTGTTATACAAGCCCATCTAAAAGAGCCTCTTTCCTAACAGCAGTTTTGCTGCTGCTGCTGCTGCTGTGTGTGTGTGTGTGTGTGTGGGGGGGGGGGGGGGGGGGGGGGGGGGGGGGGGGGGGGGAGAGGAGGAGGAGAGAAGAGAAGAGGAGAAAGAGAGAGACTGTACATTTATCCTTAAAACGAAAAGGGACATCATGTATGGAGAAACCCACATGATTCTAAATTAGTCATGTTGAATTAACTCCAGCTGATGTTTCCTTTGGCTAGTGTTAAAATGTAAGCTAGTCTATTGATCAGTTAATTCAAAAGGATTATCTTCAATAAATGAGGTTTATTCAGAAGCCTTATAAGTGCTGTACCCAAAAGAGAGCTCTCACTGTTTTCTGCAGTGGCTGATTGTGTCCAACTAGGAGCCCTGACTGCCTATTGCAACAAGATAAAATGAATACTTTATCTCTGCAAATTCAGTTTTATAATCAGTGACAGGCTACCAAAAGAAATCCCTATTAACGTAAAGGTTTCAGCTACACAGTTTGTGCACTGGTATAACTATTTTCATTAGGGGTACATTGGGTTTTGGTTTTTTTTCAAACCTAAATTATTATACTGGTATAACCCTAGTATGGAAATGGTTATGCTGCTGATAGGTGCCTTATATACCTATAGCTTATTCTCTTCCAGTACAGGAATAGCTTGCTAGCATAAAGCACTTTTATACTGATAACTGTATCCACATTGGGGGTTGTACCACTTTAACATACTGGTATATTTACAAGCAGTGAATCTTTGGTATGTAGACAAGGCAACGTCTCTCCCTTCATAAAACTCAACAGTCTTGAAATACCAAACAAACTATAAACAGGTCAGCTCTTATGGCTCCAGAACTCCCTGTCAGACTTCTGGTAAGCAAGCCCCTCCATCCCTCTATTCCTAAGCAAAGTACTTCTTTTATGGCTCTCTCTCAAAAGGTCAGTCTAACTAGGTTCAGTTGCATATCTGAAGCCTACAGATGGCTTCTTCCTAGTTACTATCATTTCAGGGAGGGACTCCCAGATGGGCCTGATAAATCCAAGCAGTGAATCTAGACTAGGTAATCCCCAAATCCCCACAACACTATCCTGATTGTCAGAGACTCCCCCAAGAAGGCAAAAGAGGCAGAAGGCATGATGGCTGGGGAGAAAAGGGACCATCGAAACAACCCACCACACAACTGAGGCACGTGGTGAGGAAGCTCCCATTTTTCTTGCATGCTTGAGAAAAGGCTGAGCACCTGCATGCTGCACATCCGTCCTCTTTCAGTTTTTTCAAGTTGGGCACACAAAAACTCTCTAGTCACTTCTGGAAATCCTGGCCTAGTAGCTTAATCTGACTGCTGTGATATTTACCTGTCTGATCTGTAGCATATTTTCTGCCTTCAAAAGATATTCTTCTCAAGTCACCAGATAATTCTATACCAGAGAAGTTGTTTACATGGACTACTATGAGTGCACATGCTAAGCTTTAAGGCCATTTTTGCCTTTTCTCTGACACAGAAATACACACAACATATATAAAGAAAACCTCTCTAAAATGACCTAATATTAAATATACTGATTGTTAACCATATTGTAGCCTAGCTGAGCATTATAACCTACTAAACTTTTCGCCCATTTTACTATCTATCTATGCTCTAGGCTTATTCCAGAGGAATCCTTTCGCTAAGACTCTAAACTTGCGACACACACTTCACACTTCTTGGAGGTGGAACTGTAAGGAGACTCTGGAATACCTTTGATGCATATAACCATCATAAAACAATTAAAATGCAAAAACTACCTAGAACCGCCTGGTCTCTGCAAACTCCTCAACATTTCTGTCATCTTATCGTGACCTCAGATTTGCTCTGTCTGTACATTTACTTTAATCTTATGAAATTACCAGTATAATTTCTCACTTATTTTCAAATGGGCATGACGAAGGGAACCAAATCTTTATAAGGTACCAGAAGCTCTCTTGTTGAAACAAATGTTAGACTACCGACATTAGCTCAATTTGCTTCAGTTCTAGGTCCCTGTGTCCCTAGGTAAGTAGACGAGGAAATCTTGATCTGACCTTATTTTAGAGGGTAGAAGAGCAATGATTATTCAAAGATTTAAATTAGAATTGCAGTCCTACTGTCTTCGGCTGTCAGTTTTAGGTTCAAAGCTTTAAAATGCTGAAAAAGGAAATACTTCTATAGGTCCTAATCCTGCAAACTGTTCCACATGGGGCGAGCCCTGCACCTGCGCAGAGGCAAACTGACTCAAGGTTGGCCCATATGGAACAATTTACAGGATTGGGGCCATAATATTATACATGATGAAGAAAGGAATTATACAGCAGGTGAGCAGTAACTTCCCCCTTCAGACCTGCGAGAGAGACGAAAAACCCATCTCTGGCATTGTTGAGCACTATCAACTGCTATCCGATAGATCCCAGATTAGCAGCCAGAACAAGAGGATAAAAGGCACAAGTCTATTCATCTCATCCGTGCCAAGCTTCCTTCTAAGAAATTTAAAATACTAATTCTCTTGAACAAGTCATCTAAAATAATTGGGCTGAAATGCAGATATAAACAAAAAGCAAGCAAGAAATAAAGAAAACATGAGTCCTTTAGAATTCCCAGTTATCTGGACTATTCTACGTTTATTTGCCTTTTGAAGAGGAAAGAGCATGGAAACACAGAATTTAGTCCCATTTTACTAATGTACTTAGTAGCATAGCAGCATTAAAGAGCCTCAGTGTCTGAAACCTAGCTCTGGTTCTCATGTTCCATGCATGTAGCCTCCAAGAATCCCAAAGGGAAAGGAAAGAGGGTGCAGTAAGTCAATTCTCAGTGTTCCCAGTCACCCATAAAAGCCTTAACTGTGGCTGAACACATTTTGCTCAATTTCACACATTAGTTGCAATCACATCTGACTGCAAATGGCGAGAGAAAGGAGAAAAGGAAAGAGAAAGTTATCCAGATGTTTGGGATTTTGTGATTATCTTACTGATACTAACAATTTACTGACAGCCTTGAAGGATGGCATGCAGCCACAGTACTGAGGCTTTGATAGATACAGAAAACAGAAAGTAAGAGAAGCATAGCTAGATGTTCTTTGTTTATCTTACAAAGAACACAGATGTTCATGGCAATTCTAAAACAACGCCATATCTGTGCCAATTAAAGATTCTTTCTAAATATTTCCTTCCTGTTTTATTTTTAAGCTTGCTTTTTGGATGATCCAATGGCCAACTAAAAATACAGCTATACATTCCCACAGAATTTCATAATTATTCTAGAACCATCAGAGTTTGAGAAACAGAAGGGGAAAAACACAAACTTACCTTTATGTTTCTGACTTTTGCCACTTTTTCATCAACTTCTACAATTATTCTTCCCCCTTCTGCATTCTCTCTGGAAACAACAGATGAAAAAACTCAGTTAAAATATGAAAAAGACTAAAGATTTGTATTAAATATTAGATGTATGGGCTTGCACTACTACAATAAAGACCAATTTGTATGATTAATTCTAACACAGACAATCCAGTTTATAAAAACTCCTTCATAGCAGCAAGAAATGTTTGTAGCTCTGTAGTCTAGTGTCTTTACAGTCAGAAAATGTAGCAAAGAGCACCAGACTCATGAAAAAGTTTCAGCACAAATCTTAAAAACCACAACTAAGGAAATAATTATTTTACACTGTTTAGAATCTAGTTCACTTCAGTTTGTTTTTTTTAAGTGAATCCACAGCTCACATAACTGGGTGGTTTCTAGCAAAAAGAGAACATTACTTTAGAAGCAAAAAAGTTGATAAATTTAATATTTTTTAAAAAAAATTATAAGCAGGCACTTCATATAACTGCTGAAAGATCCACTGAAAAATGTAGTCAAGTATCAATACGTTGAAAGTTTTATGGCCAGAGTATCTGTAGATCAGATGTTCTTATAAAAGTTGAGCCAACTGTATTGTGAGAGAGATATTGTGCTAAGTTTTATTTTTACTGTACAATTCCAAGTTGACGGCTGTGTCCAAAATGTCATTTACATTACATTTCAGGACTTTTTTGTTTCACGGGTTAGCATGCTTCATCAGAGAGAAACATTTTAAATTGCTAGGGGTCAAACACGGCTGTTTGATACTCAAGGAAAACTCCCATTCACTTCAATAGGAGTTGTGTTCAAGTACAGCCAACTTCTGCCATTTTAAATTACTACTACTGTAGAAGTAAAAAGGTTGTGGGGTTAGAGAGAAATCATTATTTCTGTGCACCTAGTAGGATCACTAGTTGAAGCTAAGGAGGTTTTTTCAGACTCTATTTCAGGCACTTCTGAAAAAGTCAGCCTATGCATGATTTCTCATGTAAAATTCTATGATCAGAGGTAGGGTATTGGGGGGGGGTGAGGGGGTTCTGTTTTCTTTGCAACATTCCAGCCAGCCATTTTAAAGATATTAGAATGTGAAAAACGAAACTGCAATTATTCTACATTAAAACTGAATTTCTGCTACTAGTAGTAACCTCAATATGGAATTAATTAGCTGCTCCCTCCTACCTTTTTGTCACTCAGGTAGATCTGCTAATGAGGACTTAAATATTAACATTGTCCTCTTAGCCACTATTCCATTGGAGGTAACCTGTACTCAAAAGATGGTCAGCAGTCTCCTGAGAACTGTGCTAAGACTCAACCAGTTTTACCTTATTAACCAGCTATTCACCAAAATAATATGCCACCTGGAAACAACTTTGAACAGGCAATAATTTGGCAACTGTGGAAGGAGACAGGAACAGAAAGGCTAAATGCTACTTGTTTGTTCCCAGCCCTGTTTAAGATACGGTTGTTGGGTTTTTAGCTGTCTTTGCGTCTTAAGGACTATAAGAACAAAGTTTGTTTAATAAAGGCAAACAGACCTGGCAGACAAAAATTAAAAACAGACCCAGAAATGAGGGGATGAGACATGGACATTCAGTTCTCCTTCATGCCTCCTCTAACGGTTGTGTGGGGAACTTCAATCTTTTTTCCTCCTGGCACCCCTTGTAGGTTGTTGACTTCATTAGGCAGGCTCATCCCTCCAGCCTAGTCACATAGTCAACTATTAACCCCCTCTGGGGTTAACAAAGGTCCAAAGAGGACCAGAGCGGTCCAGAGCAGAGCTCCAGTAAAAAAAAAAAAAAAAAAAAAAAAAAGTCAACCCCCTTGGAGTTTTTATAGATTGTTTGGGGCAGCATGGGGGCCCCGGGAGATTCTCTATGAGAATTTAATCCCTGACAAGGACTATCATGTGCCTGGTTAGTGTCTTCAGCCCTGTCTCTAGGCCCTTTCAATCTAGACCCCTTTCTCAGGCTTTTAAACAAGCTGTACCCCCTTTGAGGGGCTTAGGCCACTCCAGCACTGGCTGGTAGGGGAATCCACACGTGCCCACTACTCCAGGCCCCAAGCCAGGGACCCCGTAAACAGCAGCTACATACTGCTGCCTTCAGTTCCCTCCTGCTCTTCCCTGGGCTTTTTCCCACGTAGTCCCTTTCTCTTCCCCAGGGCTGTCCTTAGCCATAGGCAGAATAGGCAGCTGCCTAGGGCACCACGAGGTGTGGGGCACCACTAGGTCTGGGGGTGTAGTGTATTAAACTGCTCCGCGTAGGAATGTGCTACCGGTAGCAGTTATACACCGGCAGCCTGATTTTTCACCCTTGCTGTCTGGTCACCCTAGGTGGGGGGTAATTGGTGCCTATATAAGACAAAGCCCCAAATATCAGGACTGGCCCTATAAAATCAGGACATCTGATCACCTTAGCTGGGGAGCACGTCTCTCCCCCGGGCTGGCAGCGATCCATCTCATCCGGGGGGAGCTGCACAGGGCAGGATGAGCTGCTGTGGCTCCGTGGGTGCCCGTCCCTGAGATCAGATGCTGTGCTAACTTCACCATGGTCCGTGGTGCTGGCAGTGGTGCCCAGTTTCGTGTTGCAAGGCCCTTCTAACACACATGCAGCCTATGAACACCATCTTTCAGCACCAAGTGTAAGTATTAGAAGACAAACTGAAAAAGAACAGCTACCTCTATATTTTAGTTTACAGTTGATTTTTTTAAATCAGCTTAATGGGCAAAAAGTATTATAGTTAATTTGAGGGAGGAAAATAATTTTAAAAATATTTACAGAAGATTGCACTACAAAATAAAGCAACCTAAGTAGTAAGCGTGTGGTTGAGATCGGCGCTTTCAATATAAACACACCATGTCAAATAAAACCATACAACATGGAATATATTAATTACAGTAAGAACTGTTTACATAATACTCTGTGATTCAAGTCTAATTGCCATCTGTCAGACCAGGGGTGGGCAAACTACGGCCTGCGGGCCACATCCAGCCTGTCAGACCTTTTAATCCGGCCCGCAGCTCACGCTGGGGAATGAGGTCAGGGGTTTGCCCTGCTTCGCACAGCTCCCAGGAAGCAGATGGCATGACCCCCCCCCTCCCCCGGCTCCTACGTAGTATGCAGAGGTGTGGCCAAGCGGCTCTGCGTGCTGCCCCATCCACAGGCGCCGCCCCCGCAGCTCCTGGCCAATGGGAGCTGTGGGGGTGGGAGCTGTGGATGGGGCAGCCCGCGCAGAGATGCCTGGCTGCGCCTCTGTGTAGGAGCCAGAGGAGAGAACATGCTTCCAGGAGCTGCTTGAAGTAATCGTCACCCTGAGCCACCCCCCCGCACCCCAATCCTCTGCCCTGATCCCCCTCCCACCCTCCAAACCCCTCAATCCCAGCCCGGAGCCCCCTCTTGTACCCTAAACTCCTCATCCCTGGCCCCACCCCAGAGCCCTCACCCCACCCACCCATGCCCCAACAGCCTGTCCCATTCCTGATCGCCCTCCAACCCTCCGGAGCCCCCTCCTGCACCCCAAACCCCTCATCCCCAGCCCACCCCAGAACCCAACCCCCCCCCCCGGTGCCCCAAGAACCCACCCCATCCCCCTCCCTCCCTCCAAACCCCTAGGTCCTGGCCCAGAGTACCCTCTTGCACCCCAAACCCCGCACCCCCAGCCGGAGCCCTCACACACACTCCCATACCCCAACTCCTGCCCCAGCCCTGATCCCTCTCCTGCCCTCTGAACCCCTTGGTCCCAGTCTGGAGCCCACCCCTGCACCCCAAACCCCTCGTCCCCAGCCCTACCCCAGAGCCCGCACCCCCAGCCGAAGCCCTCAACCCCCTTCCTCACTCCTACCCTCAATTTCATGAGCGTTCATGGCCCGCCATACAATTTCCATACCCTGATGTGGCCCTGTGTCAGACCAAACACCTGAATTTATTGATTCTAATAAGATCATAAGGCAAACATTTGCTTAACAAATCAGTAGGTAGAGTTCTGATAAGAAGATACAGGAGGCAAACCAGGACACACATGTTCAAATTCTGCAATAGTGTAAATTATGGTGCAAGTTAGCTAGAAAATGGCACAGTACTGTAACTTGCACTAGTCTGACATCAAGCACATGTGGAAAATGGTTTATTTTCCACACTGACACAGAAAAGGGTGGGAGCAAGACTAGAATAAGACACAGACTATAGGATCATGCGTAAGCCCCCAGCTCCTATAGTTATGTAATTACATCAGACTCTCAGTTTTCATCTAAAAAAAAAAAAAGTGTCTAGCCTCATGGCAGCGGGAAAAAGCTTAAAAATGTGAACTGAGCTTAATCAATGCAGTGATGTCTCCCTGTGCCTGTAGAGAGCATGAAATTATAGCTTTGAGAGGGGTGAGCTACCTCTTCCATCCACATGGGGTGTGAACTCCAAGATCCACTACTTTGGGAGTCCCACCAAAACCACCTCAGCAGAAGACTCTGCCGCAGGAGAGACGTGCAGCAGGCCTTACTCACCCAACTACCTCAGAAGCTGGGATAAATACAAAGGGCTTGTCTAAACAAATGCTTAGTTTGCAGCAAGCTGAGGCATAAATCTACCCCATACCAGCTTGCTGCGCATGAAGCGTCCATGTGGACCCAGCTGCCACGCACTAAAAGTTCCATAGTACACTTTGTTTTAAAATGGGAGTAGATTAAAGAGCATGAGGGCATGTTTAGTGCGCAGCAGCAGTGTCCACCCAGTCACACTGTGAAAAATTTCACACCCTGTGCGATGTAAGCAAGCTGACCTAGGAAACGCTGTAGACACGGCTAGGTTGATAGAGGAATTCCTCCACTGACGTAGCAACCGCCTCATTGATTTACTAATCCCTTCTGTCACTGTAGTCAGTGTCTACGCTACAGCCTGCAGCTGTGCCACTGTAGTGTTTCTAGTGTAGACATACCCTTAGTGCATGGTTGGCTAGCATAGGGTAGGTTTACACGCCAGCTTACCACAAATGCCTGGGTCATCACCCATGCCCCTGTGGCCACACTCCTATATTTAGGCACCAACTAGAGTGGAGCTAGCATGTCTGTCTACCTGCACTGGGACTTGCACCTCCCAGTTGCTGTGTAGACATACCTCAGGGGTGAAAGAGGGGATCCCTGATGCCACACTTGCTGCTCTGGAAGGAAGCGAGGGACCTGCTGCTACCCCTATGCAGCAGAAAGGCGCCCCCATGCTGATGCCCATTCTCCTCTGGGGAGCTATGTCTTCACTGAATAGTTTACCTGGGTCTGTGCACTCATCTAAGCCAAGCCCACCTGTAAGCATCCACATTGCAGAGCTACCTGTTCTTGACTCATACCCGAATAGGTGCATCCACACGGTGCTGCACTAGGCACTAGGATTTCTGAAATGTGTCCCAGGATTCTTAACACCTCGCTAACTTGAGCTAATAGGAATTGTTTTGGAGTGTATAGTGAGAGTACTTGTCTATTCTTCCCAAATACGTGGGTGGAAGTAAGTGTTCTTAGCCCACCAACACATTTAACTGAGACATTTGTGGCTCTGCTTCTCCCTTCTGTAGGTTCCAGCCAGTGCCAAGACATCAACCCAGCACAGGTGCTGGAACTATTCCTGCTTTTGTTCGCGCTGTTATTGCATCAGGATGCAGAGACAGCGTATGGGACCCTGTGGAGAGAATTTCAGCTGTAGTTTGTGACTCTTAGATGGCAGCAGTGGGTCTTGGTAAGGAGGAGATCATGCAGGCTGGATGCTGACATGGCAGTGGGAAGACAGGGGATGCATGCTACAATTGCTGCAGATTCCCTACATGCAAACTAGTGCTTCTGGTGCAGGACAACAAGCACAGCTTGGTGGGACTCATCATAAACCTGGGATGACCAGCAGTGGCTTCAGAACTTTCACATGAGGAAGGCCACCAATCATAGGCGTGCACAGCACATTTCATTAGGGTGTGCACCCAGGGAATTTTATTTATTTATTTTTAAAGGTGAACATTTATTGAAGACTCAATCATAAAGGACATTTTTATTCATCAAACTAAAGAAACTAAAACTTATTTTTTTTTAAATTAAGTTTAGTTAACAACTAAACTTTACTTTAAAAATAAGACATAAAATACCAAATTTTTGCTGTAGTGATAACCAGGCATATACAAAGATACAGTCAGGGGTGGAAAAAACACACCCCTGAGCGCTGCAAGTTTCAGCGCTGTAACGTGCCGGTATAGATAATGCACCAATGCTGGTCGCTGCGCCCCCCCAGCGCTGGTCGCTGCGCCCCCCCAGCGCTGGTCGCTGCGCCCCCCCAGCGCTGGTCGCTGCGCCCCCCCAGCGCTGGTCGCTGCGCCCCCCATGGAAGTGGCTTTTTCCTCAGCGCTATGCTGCGACTACATGGAGCCATGTTAAAGCACTGCCGTGGCTGCGTTTTAACATTGCCAGTGAAGACGTACCCTTAATCTCTTTCTAATTCCAAACTGTGGTAGGTTCAGACAGTTCTGTTTCTTGTCAACATACCCTGAAGGGAAAAACACCAGGAAGTGGAGGATTTTTCCTTCAAAACAGCCTTAAAAATATGCAGATAGGCTCTTTCTACGCTATGATAAGTAACAGAAAAACAAATTTAGGCATGAAGAGTTCAATTGTAAAGATGATTAAGATTATTTATTTGAAACATAGGTGCCAACTCCGTGGGTGCTCTGGGGCTGGAGCACCCATGAGGAAAAGTTGGTGGGTGCTGGCAGCTCCCCGCCATCCCTGGGCCCGCGCCTAGCTTACCGGAGCACCGGGCGATGTTGCGGGGCCCTGCCCCCGACGCCGGGCGACGTTGCGTCGGCGTCGGGGCCCCACGACGTCCCCCGGCGTCGGGGGCGGGGCCCGGCGTCGGGGCCCGGCGACATCACCCAGCGTCAGCACCCAGCGACGCTGACGGAAGTCAGCGTTGCTGATTTGAAAGGTAATAGTGAGAACATCTAATGGATTGAAAGTAGTCTATCACAACAATTTGTGTAAAACAGCTTGTTTTCTAAAAGAGGCACTTTTGAAAATTTTACCTGAACTAGTCGATTTAGGTCCCAGAGGAGTTCACACCATTATTCCTGCACACAAACTTTTGCAGGATTGGGGTCTTTGTGGACAAAATGCAAAACAAGTATTTTATATGGCTACTGTCAATTAAATAAAATTTATTGGTAGGTACTCCGCAGCCCCTTCACTTTAACACTGCACTGCAGTGCGTCCCAGTCATGGCCCTTTTCCATCATGTCCTTTGATATCTGCCCGAAGGTATCATAATTCCTACGGCTGGAGCGCAGCTGGGACTGGACAGCTTCCTCTCCCCAAATACTGATGAGGTCCAGCACCTCGCCATTGCTCCATACTGGGGATCGCCTGGCAGAAAGATGAGCTGAGAGCACTCCACACCTGGCTGAGCAAACAGGAAGGGGATTTTCAAAATTCCCAGAGAATTTAAAGGGCAGGTCTGATGGTTGGTCACCTGAGAGCAGGGCAGTAGAGTTCAAGGTGATCACCAGAATGGCTAGAACAGGCATTGTGGGACACTTCTGGAGGCCGATCAGAGAGAATTAACAGACCAGGGCATCCACACTGGTGCCGCGGCGCTCCATCTGGGGCGCATCAAGCGTTATCCTTCTCATCGAGGTGGATTACCAGCAGGGGTGAAAATAAGTCTAGGGACTTACCGGTACGGGGCTGGGGGCCAGCTCTGGTCCCCGGAAGGGGCAGGGCCTCAGGCGGAAGGGGCGGGGCTGAGCGGGTCAAAGCCAGCCCCAGCCTGCCCTGTACAGGTAAGTGTCCCCCCTCCTTCTCGCCCCCCCACCGGGGTAGCAGCAGCAGCCGGGGGCTATTTAAAGGGCCCGGGGCAGTAGAGGCAGGGGAGCCCTGGGCCCCTTAAATAGCCCCCCGAGCCCTGCTGCTACCCCAAGGCTCTGGGGGCTATTTAAAGGGCTGGGGCTCCTGCTGCTTCTACCGCCCCAGCCCTTTAAATAGCTCCCAGAGCCCTGGGGTAGCGGCAGCGGGGCTCCGGCGGCTATTTAAAGGGCCAGGGCGGCAGAAGCAGTGGGAGCACCAGGCCCTTTAAATTGCCGCCTGAGGAAGCCGGGCCGCCCCGGTACAGCGCACCGGCTCTTGCCGGTATGCCGTACCGGGACGTACGGGCTTACTTTCACCTCTGATTACCAGGAGTTCTCCAGGCGCGGAGTCCGAGTGCTCTACGTGCCTTGCCAGTGTGGATGCGTCATGAGTTAGGGTGCCCAGGGCTGCTTTAATGCGCTCTAACTCACAAGTGTAGCCATGTCCTGTAGCTCAAAAGCGTGTGACTTTCACCAACAGAAGTTGGTCCAATAAAAGATATCACCTCACTCACCTTTTCTCAATTAAACAAAACTACATATAAGTCTGAAAAAATTACCACCTACTATTGTTATAAATAACACCAAAGATTAACTACATTAATGCAACATTTGAGATTTCTCATGCATAAAAGTCAGGGAATGGTTTCCACTGCAATTGCAACTTAGCCTGCTAGAAGTTATCATTACTATGGTCAACAACAGAAATACTGTTTCGATGCAAGGGTCCAAGTTTTGGTGGTTCTTTTGCATGTAGTACTCATTAGTGGGAGTCCTCAAAATAGCAATAACTAGTGCTTACAAAACTATTCCAGAGGCCATCCACAACATCCTATTTACGTATCACATCGCATAATTAAAAAGAATGAATGGGATGGAACACAGCACTATGTTTAGTGCACTCACTAATGAGGTCATTTATTAAATGGCTTAACAACGCAGCACCCAACAAAAAAAGCCATACTACTAACAAACAAACATTCATTCTGTAATATATTTTTATATATTACTTTTTAAAAAGACATGATAATGAAGACATCATGGCTCACACTGATCACATGGATCAGCACTCCCAGAGCTGGGAGCCACGCCCCTGGGAGCTGCTCCGCGATCACACAAGCCATGTTAAAGCGCTGCCGCAGCAGTGCTTTAGCATTGCCAGTGTAGACTGGCCCTTAGTTTCCAGGGATCATTAGAAGGAAGAAATATTCTCCACCACCCCCAGTTACAGAACAGTAGGAAAGTCGCTCCATAGTGTTGGGGTTGCTCACAACCAATCATCTGCCTAGTCATGAATTCAACAGCCCTCTCCTATCCTGCATACTGGATTACAGGTAGACTCCTATAGAACTGCACTATGCAGAATGCAGATGGTGAGGAAACGTAGAGACACACAGGCTGAAACTGTGTCAGCAATCACCTGTATGTGGTGGTACCATGGCTCAGCCTTGCCACATAGCATTGCCCAGAATCAGTAGGTGACTCCAGATTGAAGACTTTACTCATCAGGTAGGGCTAGCTCAAGGACTCAGAGGGATTGGGATGGAGGGTCTCACAAATTTGGAGGAGTGCAGAATAGGAAAATGTGACAGACTTTTGATAGGATGACTTCCAAGCAAGTTCGTTTGGCAGAGGCTCCTTCAGGTGGTCTGCCTGTGGGGTTCATAGAGACTGGGAGGCGGGGGAGGCAGGGGGTGGGGGCAGACTTTCTTCTAAAGTGAACAACAGCAGGAGAGGACCTGAAAATAAGGACCTTATTGCTCCTTTTCCAGTCTCACAGAAACAACTTCAGCAGCACACACCCCTTTTTTTTCTTTTTATCTGAAGGGGCTAGAGTTAAATATATAAATATATATATAAAAAAAAATATTGCCTTAATGAGTAGTTTTATACCATAACTAAATTTTCCCACTTTTAATAGAGTCAGATAAATGAGTTTTTGTTCCAAATTCAATGTATCCTTTATTAACGCAATCCCTAATTTTTTTAGTGGGGGGCGGGAGCCCCTTCAAGTCCCTAGTTTTCTATGCCCATGAGTTTAAATGTGGATCATGTGGATTTTCTATAGCAGCCAATCAGCATGAGCCCTACGTTTTGCTGGGCCCTATACAAAGTAATATACAGTGGTCTTATCATTGGTGTGTGCTAACAAGGGCCCCACAAAAATACTGGGTTTCTCACAGTGTGGCCCAGAGGCTTGCAGGCACAGTAATGAGTTGCCATAACAATTGAAGTGGTGGAAGTGCCAGAGGTACTATAGACACAGCTTTTAAATAAATAAATAAATAAATAAGAAGAGAATACTTGTGGCACCTTAGAGACTAACAAATTTATTTCAGCATAAGCTTTCGTGGGTTAGAACCCACTTCATCAGACGCATGGAATGGAACACACAGTGAGCAGATATTTTTACATTGAGAGAAACATGAAAAGGTGGAAGTGCCTATACCAACTTTAAGAGGCTAATTAATTAAGAGGAACTATATCAGCAGGGGAAAAAAAAAACTTTTGAAGTGATAATCAAGCTGGCCCATTGCGGACAGCTGACACAAAGGTGAGAGTGAGGATAGTTAATTTAAGGGAAATAGATTCAATTAACGTAATGGCCAAGCCATTCCCAGTCTTTGTTCAACCCTGCGTTGATGGTATCTAGTTTGCATATCAATTCAAGTTCCACAGCTTCTCGTTGAAGTCTGTCTTTGAAGTTTATCTGTTGCAAAATTGCCACCTTTAAGTCTATTACTGAGTGATTAGAGAGGTTGAAGTGTTCACCTACTGGTTTTTGAATGTGATGATTCCTGATGTCAGATTTGTGTCCATTTATTCTTTTGCGTAGAGACTGTCCAGTTTGGCCAACATACATGGCAGAGGGGCATTGCTGGCACATGATGGCATATATCACACTGGTAGATGTGCAGGTGAACGAGCCCGATGGCGTGGCTGATGTGATTAGGTCCTATGATGGTGTCACTTGAATAGATACGTGGACAGAGTTGGCATCGGGCTTTGTTGCAAGGATAGGTTCCCGGGATAGTGTTTTTGTTGTATGGTGTGTGGTTGCTGGTGAGTATTTGCTTCAGGTTGGGCAGCTGTCTGTAAGCGAGGATTGGTCTGTCTCCCAAGATCTGTGATAGTGAGGGATCATCTTTCAGGATAGGTTGTAAATCTTTGATGATGCGCTGGAGAAGTTTTAGTTGGGGGCTGAAGGTGACAGCTAGTGGCGTTCTGTTATTTTCTTTGTTGGGCCTGTCTTGTAGCAGGTGACTTCTGGGTACTCTTCTGGCTCTGTCAATCTGTTTTTTCACTTCAGCAGGTGGGTATTGTAGTTTTAAGAATGCTTGATAGAGATCTTGAAAGTGTTTTGCTCCAATCCCTCAGACAGAGACAATGCGGTTGTATCTTAGAGCTTGGCTGTAGACAATGGATCGTGTGGTGTGTTCTGGATGGAAACTGGAGGCATGTAGGTAAGTATAGCGGCATGTAGGTAAGTAAGTATATACTTACCTACATGTCTCCAGCTTCCATCCAGAACACACCACACGATCCATTGTCTACAGCCAAGCTCTAAGATACAACCGCATTTGCTCCAATCCCTCAGACAGAGACAAACACCTTCAAGATCTCCAATAAAGAATCTAGGGCAAAAATCAGATAGTAAGTTAATAAACCTACACTCCTACACCAAAACAGAAGTACTTAGTTAAAAGAGTTAAGACTGAAAGTGTGTTTCAATGGTATCCAGCTAATAATAAATTAAATAATATTTCACTTTCTTTATAAAAGTTCTACACTTCTAAAAAAAATCCCAACCTCAGAATGTCTGGAAATAAACTGAGATTTCACCAGTTCCTTCTGCCATAAAACACTTCAACATTAGCTATCACCGTTCCAACTTACACTGCCTACCCAACTTGTCTGTCTCCTAATTTTTTTCTAAAAAAGGAAATACAGTGTTAGGGGTGTACTTAGGTATAATTGTTACAAACATTTTTTATGTAGCTTATTACATGGGTAATAAATATTTTGAAAACAAAAACCTAGTTCCAGGGCACATTAAGTTACATCAGCATTCTTTAAGTTTTCTCTTAGGATAATGTTTTGGTGCAGAAAAATATATTCATTAACAGAATTAGAATGATTATCCATTTGCTGTTCTAAAATGTGTTGATTATAAACTGGTTTAGGTTTATGCTAGGGCACGTAGAAATTTTAAAGTTAATCTTTTTAACCATATTCGCTATTTAAATTATCATCAGTACTGTGGTAGTGCTTAGGAACCCCAAGGATCCCATTGAACTAGGCACTGTACAAACATGACAAAAAGATGGTTCCTGGCCCAAAAAAGCTACTATTTAGCAACTAACATTTTAAAAAAAATAGTAACATGTTAATATTATACTATATTTAAAATCAATGTTTTGAATACTAAGCAGGATCTTATGATCTCCCAGTACCTCCACATAGTTTATGGCAGGGGTTTCAAACACGCGGCCCGCGGGGCAATTTCCTGCGGCCTGCTCCCCCACCCCCGGGCCTACCTCCAGGACAGGGGTGGGCAAACTACAGCCCGCCCCCAGTGGCCTCGCAAACCCCGCACCGCTCCCTGACGTGGCTTGCATCACATCTCTGTGGCCGGGGCGGGGAGGGGAGAGAGGGTTCCACATTGCCTTCATTTCGAGGCACACACCCCCCACAGCTCCCATTGGCCGGGAATGGGGAACCACGGCCAATGAGAGCTTCGGGGAAGGTACCTGGAGGAATGGCAAGCAGTACGGGGAGCCCTGTGCCCCCCCACCCCCAGGGACGGCGTGGTTCCAGCTGCTTCCAGGAACGGAACAGAGCGGGCCGGGGCCGGCAGGGAGCCTGCCCTGGCCCCGGTGCGTGCTGCTGCCACCCCGGAGCCACTCTAGGTAAGCGGCGCCAAACCCCTCCTGCACCCCAACTCCCTGCTCTGAGCACCCTGCCACATCCCACACCCCTCCTGCACCCCAACCCCCTGTCCTGAGCCCCCTGCCTGAACCCAAACCCCCTGCTGCACCACAACTCTCTGCCCTTAGCCCCCTGCCTGAACCCCAACCCTCTGCCACACCCCACACTCCCTCCTGCACCCCAACTCCTTGTCCTGAGCCCCCTGCCGCACCCTGTACCCCGACCCCCTGCCACACCCTTCACCCTTCCTGCACCCCAACTCCCTTCCCTGAGCCCTCTGCCGCACCCTGCACATCTCTGCACTCCCTGCCCTGAGCCCCCTGCCATACCCTGCATCTCAACTCCCTGCCCTGAGCCCCCGTCACACCCCACACCCCTTCTGCCCCCTCTGGGGGCAGGGAGGGGGTGGAGTTGGGGTGGGGACTTCGGGGAAGGGGATGGAATGGGGGCAGGGAAAGGGTGGGAAGAGGCGGGGCAGGGGTGGGGCCTCATGGAAAGGGTGGGGCGGGGTCAGCAAGGAGTGTGTGTCAGTGATGTGGCTCTCGGGCCAATGAACTAGTCCTCATGTGGCCCTCATGGTCCTTTGAGTTTGAGACCCCTGGTTTATGGTCTCTCTGAAGTTTTCCAAAAGTGCCAATAAAATGCTTTCTAAGAGTAATGCAGCTTCTTTGCTTTCACTATATTATACTTAAAAGCATTAAAACTTTGAACACTGGTATTTTAAAATTACATATTGGTGTGTGTGAATATGCTGCCATATACCATACAAGCCAAACCTCATGAGGGCAATAATAAATTACTTCTCATACATTTGTTTGATTTGTGCATGCTACATAATCTCCTGCGTATAGAGTAGGACATCAAACACAAGGCTTCCACAGGATCTGCATTTATTCATAAATGCCTGGCAAGTTTGTTTCTGCACAGTAAAGCAGCTTTGAGCGCTGTAACTCCTAAGGTGTACACACTGCCAAGCCATTTAGTGCGCAGAAACTGTGCAGTTGCAGCGCTCTAAAAAAAACCCACCCCAACGAGAGGCATAGAGCTTTCTGCGGTGGGGCTACAGCACTGTGGTGCCAGTGTAGACACTGTAGTCAATTACAGTACTGCAATTGGCCTCCGGGAGGTGTCCCACAATGCCTGTTCTCGCCTCTCTGGTCATCCATTTGAACTCTACTGCTCCGCCCTCAGGTGACCAATTGTCATCCCAACCCCGTAAATTCCTTTGAAATTTTCAAAGTCCCCTTCCTGTTTGCTCGGTGATGCATGCAGTGGTCTCAGCGCATCTTTCCAGGTGGCCATGCCTGCTCCACGCACCAGGCGATCCCCCACTTGGAGCAGTCTGGACTAGCCAGCTTCCACAGTGCAATCGCCACACGCTTCTCCAGTGGCAGGGCAGCTCTCATTCTCGTGTCCTTGCACCACAGGGCTGGGGAAAGCTCATCACAGTCCCATGAATGTGATTTTCCTCATCCAAAAGTTCTGCAGCCACTGCTCATCATCCCAGACGTGCATCCCGATGTGATCCCACCACCGAGTGCTTGTTTCCCAAGCCCAAAAGCGGCACTCCACTGCGGTCAGCACCTCCGTGAATGCCACAGCAATCTCGTGTTGTAGCTACTACGGGTGGCGAGATCAATGTCGCACTCCTCTTGCCTTTGTAGTTTAAGGAATAACTCCACTGCCACTCGTGACGTATTGGTCAGAGCGAGCCGCATACTCGTCAACAGTTCGGGATCCATTCCTGCAGCCCGAAGAGGCAGAGCACGCAGTACACAACCCATTGAAAGATAGCACCAAATGCGGATGGAAGCGCGGGGATTGCTGGGATGCGAAGCAATGCATCACGGGGCATTGGGACAGGACCCAGGATGCCCCATGACCCCCTCCATTTTCCCACAACTCTTAGTGGCAGAAGAGGAAGAAATGCTCTGTGGGACAGCTCCCCAGAGTGCAACGCTCCGAATACCATTGCAAGTGTCACAAATGTGAACATGCTATTGCGCAGGCAGCTGACAGTGTGAACACACAACAGTGGTTTCCCTTCAGCCCTCTCAGAGGGGCACTGTAACTCCCAGTGCTGAAACTCTGCCAGTGTAGACATACCCTAAGTAATATTGTTTAAACAGGTGGCTTTGAAATAAGTGAATTTTTATCATGGTTTTCTTTCCCCCTTAAGGGATGCAGACTCACTTTCTCCTTTCACTTTACATCTCCATGTATTCCCCTCACTAGGAGCTTTTCCCAACCTTTAAAGTTACTCTAACACACACACACAAATAAAAGTAACGTACATTGTATATGAATTCCAAATTCCTCCCACTTTTAGCATGCATTATTTGTTGACTTCCACTATCTTTGCTTTAAAAACTGGGAGGATGGGGGAGGAACTATAATTAATCTATGATAGATCTCCCAATGGAAAACATTACAATTATTTGATGAGAGTAATGATGGATGAACCGGTAAAAACCACAACTCAACTTGCATTAAGGAATACCTAGGGGAAAAAATCCTTGTACACTCTGATAGAATTATTTTTCCTAAATGAATGTAGAGTTTGGGAAAGATGCCAGATCAAGAGCACAACTGAATTAAATCCTCCACCCATAAAGTCAGAAACAACACAGACAGGGGAAGTGGAAGATTCCTCACATTGCTACACCCTGGTAAGAGGGGAAGATCACAGCCCCTGCCCATCCATTCCTTGGTCTCTCTTTCCAGAGTACCAACAATGGTGCTAATTGTCACTGATATCCACAAGGAGCTGGGATAACACCAAATCATAACAGAGGTTTGGCAGTCTTTAATATTCATTATGCAAGATACAAGTGTGTGATATATCACACAATGAAGTACTATAACAGATATGGTCAGACGCAGAGTGAAAATAGTTTCCAAACAATCTGGGCAATATTTAAACTAAAAAGTCTTACGGACTGGAGCTTTTCAGTCATTACCATCTGCCTACTATTACTTGACCAAAAATCTGTCACAAAATTTGAGACCGTTAAAAACAGAGTTTAATGCTAATTAAAAAAAAAAAAAAATTACTTGGCTCTTACTTTCCAAAAATGAAAAGCGTCTGAACACCAAAGTAGCAGCAAATACAAAGAATCACAGTCAACAACATTAAAACAGTACTAAATTATTCAAAGTCATAATTGGCCTTCTCCTGCTACTTTCCCCACAGTATAACAGAATGAATTAATGTCACGATTATAATGTTATTTGGACATTTTAATTTGATTTTAAACAGGAAGGATTTCACATGACAGTAGCTTTTGAGATAAAGACAAAAATGCATCCAAAAAACGTGTAGGCTTCTTCCCTCCCCTCTTGCACAGACTTACAACAAACAAAAACTGCTAAACTTATTTTATTCAAATCTTATTTTTACCTACAACTTTTCCCTCCGTCAAACATCACTGATGTAGAGAAAGGACTTTCTTTTGCATTAGCTGAAACAGAGAGCAAGTTTTTAAATTAAGTTATAAACTCAAACTACATTTATCAAGGCCATGGCAACACTTCCATGAATGTAAATGTCAAGATATGCTGCTATATTGTTGATAAAATGAATGGATTACTTCTCAGGATGGGAAACTCTTCCAGAAACATCTTGTCTACAACATAAAAGCCAAGAGACAACATGATGACAGACTCAAGTTAAAAAAAAAAAGGCTTCATCAAAACAAAGACTCAGAGGGAGCTCATGGCACTTTTCCATTTTTCTGCTATGCTATATTGCTTTTCCCCCCTTCCCCTGAGACAGAGTAAGTTACTAGCCACCCATACTTCACACAGCTTCAGTGCTTTCTTGCTCTCTTTCCTCTCCTCCCAAAATGTCCTCAGTACACATGGTTTTGATTATACAGTGTATTATACACATAGGTCACATTAGAAATCTGTTCTAACTACAGCATCTTCACGTTTGTGAGAAATGAACTTGCAGTCACAGTATTGAGTGAGGTTATAAGATTTCTTCTGGAAGCAAACAAGCCCTAGGGAATGAGTGACATTCTGAACATCCGGCTTCTGCCTACCAGGGGGGGAAAACAGCAACAACAAAACGGGGAGGGGGGAGGGAGGCTTCTCACAGAGACTGAAAATTGCCCCATTTCTGTTGAGAACAAGTCAAATAAATAGCACCACTTTTGTTTGTTTGTTTAAGACGACCTTCCAGGGACCTGATGATCTGAATAGGACTATTTCAGTCATCTTCCTTGTCGCCTTACATGAAACTTTTCAAAACTAGATTTCTTTTCTTCAGACACAAGCAAATTAATCATATTCGAATACTGTCCCTTCAGCCACTACCCATACTGAATATAAAATACCAGTGATTTATTTGCTAACATCCTCAAAGTTGCAAAAACCAGAAAAGCTAACGAGCTGCCATGTCACAGGATAATTAGTAAACAGTGCAACGGAAAAGAAATACAGTACAGTACATATAAATGAGAGGGGCGGGACACGCATTTCATGAGTTGGACTGGCTAGCAGGGCTTTACAGCCAGGGAAGAAGACAGCGGAGGGCGGTGGAAGTAATGGTCTCCACCTTCACACTAATCATCCCTCTTCCTACCAGTCTCAAGCAGTATTAAGTGGACATTCAGGTGCACAGTATCTCTCTTATGCTTCCCCGTGGACTCTCGTTCAAGTCCTTCCTAACATGCTGGATCTATACGATTGCTTCACTCTGCTATCTACACCGTACTGTGTATAGCTAGATACGTACACACACCATATACATCCACTGTTCGTAAGCACTTAAGCAGCGCACGCACACACACACACACCCCTGTGCGTGTACACACACAGACATAGCGTACACACCTACACGGCTGAAGTGCCTCAGACAAATCTCTCCCCCTGGTACGGGGGCGCCCCCAATCGGTCTCCGGTGCAAGTAGTACGACCGAGGGGCTTACCCCGTTAGAGAACACAGAAGACACAAGGCCACCCACGCAATGCCCACGTAGGGGACACCTGTGTGGGACAGGCACAATGCCGCGGCTCACGCGTGCCGCCCAGCCCTAGCCCCCCGGGGCGCCCGCGGTGCACACGGAGCCCAGCCCAGCCTCTCCACCCCGGGCGCTGCCTCGGCCTCGCCCCACAGCCCCCCCCGTACCTTTTGCTCAGAGGCCGAACCCGGAGGGCCACCTTGACATTTGCCATGTCCCGCCTCAGCCTCGCGGGGGGAGACGCCGCCGCCGCCCGCGGCCAGCCGGCCACCCCGCGCTCTCACTGCTCCCTGGCTACCCGGGCTCCCCGCTGTCCCCAGAGCCATAGGATTGGCGGGCGCGGTCCCGCCGCCCAGCGCAGCCCCCAGGGGGGAGGAACCTCGCGCGTCCCGCCCCAGGGCGGGGGATGGGATGGGATGGGGCGGGTTCAGCCTCCCCTGCCGCGGCTGGTGCGTTGTGTGGCCGCTGCTGAGAGCGATGGTAAAACAAGGGCCGCTAGGCTGGTCACTGGCTGGCGCAGCCGCGCCCATTGTTCTTGCCGAGGTCGGAGCGGGGATTCCCCGGGGCCCACTGCACGAACTGTGCGTGTGGGTATCAAATAAACCCGGGGGGGGCGTGGGTGGGCCAGGCCTCGCTGGCAGGCTCCTTCCCACCGCAGAGACTGCGGCTTCCGTCTTCAAACAGGTCTTTTGTGACCCTGCTGTTCTGGGTGGCGCCCTGTACCTGCTGTAGCAGTGATCACGCTGCGCGTGAGAACAGGTCCGCTTTAGGTATTGTGAGGGGCGAATCGGGGACAGGACGCCAAAGCTGCAAGCATGTTTACACATTTCGGATTGCTACAGACCGCCCTGCTACCACACGCAATTGTATGCAGAGCAGGCACCAGGCATAAGCAGATTTAAGTAATTGCTTAGGCCCTGAGCAGCTCAAGGGCGCCCCCGTTAGCATGTGTTGGGGGTGAGACAGAATAGTCCTGTTTAGGGCCCCCAATGGGCTAACACCAGCACCTGTGGCGTAACAAATTGTATGTCTGCCTCTCCCAGAACCTGTGGAGTAACAAAGAGGCAGCTCTACTGCATAACAATTTGAAGTGCGGCGATCAGACAAGTGACACTATAACAATGCCAGCTGAGTATTCCATAATTATTCTCCTTCATTGACCGCCACATAACATTTGTTCCATATCCCATTAATAACCCTCCTCCAACTGCCTTCCCCCCTAGCTTTCCACCTACGATTGGTGAGGTGTTAATGGGCCACTTCACGTTGAATGATCCCTTGAAATATGTGATAACTACTTATGCTAAACAATCTGTTCCAGCTTGTTTACATGTGATGCTCTGAATGTTTCCCAGACAGACCTGAAAGAAGAGCTCTGTAAGCTGCAAAGCTTTATCTTTCTCCAACAGATGTTGTTCCAATAAAAGATATTACCTCACCTACTTTTGTCTCTCTGTTGGTTCCATTTAGAAATCAAAAATACCAACCAAATCCTGTATCTGTCTGTGTATTTATAAGGGAAACACATATTTTTAATGGACTAACTCAGGGTTCTCAAATTGGGGATCAGGACCCCTCAGGGGGTCAGGAGGTTATTACCAGGGGGGTTGCGAGCTGTCAACCTCCACCCCAAACCCTGCTTTGCCTCCAGAATTTATAATGGTGTTAAATATATAAAAAAGTGTTTTTAATTTGTTAGGGGGGGTCACACTCAGAGGCTTGCTATGTGAAAGGGGTCACCAGTACAAAAGTTTGACAACCACTGGACTAACTGCTGTTGGTCAGGGGTACAGCTTTTGAGTTTATACAGAGGGTATGTCTACACTGCAAAGTTGTCGACAAAACTTTTGTCTTTCACGGGTACTTAAAAAAGCCTCCACCCCCCTGCGAAAGACAAAAGTTTTGCCGACACAAATGGCAGCATGAACGTGGCTTTGTCGGCAGGAGCACTCTCCTGCTGACAAAGCTAACACTGCTTGTGGGGCTGGAAGTATTTTGTCCACAAAAATGCTGACAAAGTACCGACAGAGTGTTTACACGTGCTGACTTTTAGCGACAAGGCTGTGTCACTAAAAGCTGCATGGTGTAGACAAGCCCAGAGCTCTTCTTCAAGTCATGTATAAGGCTATTATAAGGGACTGTGAACAAGATGCCATGTTCACAGTCCCTTTTCTGGTAGTTACATTAAAAAAAATCCTCACCACTAGGATTAAATACAGAAAGTCAGGGAGTCAAGTTATGGTCCTCAGAGCATTTATTTAATTCTTTAGGATAGGATTCTTAAAGGAACCTAATGGAGTTAGGTATCAACTCCTTTTATTTTTATTATTTGTATTACCATAGTAATGAGGTGTCCTAATCATGGATCAGGACCCATAGTGCTAGTTACTGTACAAACACAAAACAAAAAGTCAGTCCCTGCCCCAAGTAGTTTACAATCTAAGCATACAAGAGACAACAGATGGATATACAGACATGATTGCCAGTGGCCTCAGCACACCAGTAGCCTAACTGTTGTCAAGATTTTTATTCAAAATTTTGCTCTAGCTTTGTGCTGAGATTCCAAGTTAATGTCATCTCTGCCTTTCCAATGACAGCCATCACTTATGTACTTATTGCAAATTATAAGAATGTTGTTTTATTCAGTTTAACCATGTTATTCATGCATTTTGTCATTTAACTAAATTACAGTCTTATTTGTATTGTAAAAGGGGGAGTGTTCTCGCATTGAAGCTTCTGTCCCAGGCACAAAGCCACAAGCTGCTAACAAAGCACCTTGTAAAAATGTGTTTAACATACTGAAAAAGTAATACAAACAATTGGCTTTAGAGGCTTATGGGTCTGTCACATAGGTTCAACAGGTGTTTCTGGTTTATCGTACAAACTAGAGTTGTAAAACTTGCTGTCCACAAATATTTGCTGCTACCTCTCTCTCAATATCCTTGAGTTATCATTAATCAAAACAATGAGTTAGTCTGTCGATACTGATGTGGGAACTTGCTGAGAATTGAGAATGCTTGGAGATGGCTAATATTAATACTCCTGTTTGGATGTGAACCAATGTATTATTGCACTAACAGAATATTTTGGAGCCAGCTGTTTGTCATTGTTTTAAATGCCTGCCATCTAGTCATGGACCAAAAATACCATGTAGCTGGGTGACAACTCACACCACATGAATAGTGAATAATTGACACAGCCCGAGACACTCCTTACAGGGGAAGAGGAAGCCCCATCCTCTCCTGCCTCCAGCCCAGCCAGCACTAGCAGCTGATCTCGGCTCAGGGTAGGAGCCACTGGATGGGGTGTCCCCAGGCCTACAGTGATTTACCTCTCTGCTGGCTGCTCCAGCTGCCTGAAATGATGTACCTGCCCTACTAGGGAGTTAGAGAAGCTGCAAGAGCAGTCACACGTCAGAATGTCATTTTTCTGCAGGGAAGCAAAGAAATCGGCAGGGGACATGAATTCTGTGCTTACGCAGTAGCACAAAACTCCCCCAGCAGTAGGTGGAGAAGAGGATGCTAGCATTACTTGTGCTGGTTCTGTAGATAAATAGGAGATTTCACTCTACAAGGCTAAAAATCTTTTTTTCCAGTCCACTATATTCCTTTACTACTTGTGAGGACAAGACCAGGGACAAAGCAAATTCCACCTGCACACTGCTTAACTGCCTGTCGGATGGCTAGGAGTTTCAAACCAAGCACATTTTGAAGGTGAAATCTAAATGTTGGAAATGATACTTTCAAATGCATTGCTCTAATCTTTCAAACAGAATTCTTAAAAAAAAAAAAAAAAAAAAGAGGGGAGGGGTCAGGAGGGGTGGCAGGCAACAAATCAAATGGAATACCTGGATGTTCATCTGAGCTACAGGTGGTCCGATTTTACATTCTGTTCAGAGGGTGAGCTCTACAGAAGAGCTGAAGACTTAGCAGTCACATACCTGCTGCAGAACTCCACCGATAACACCTTTAAAGAACTGGCGGGAAGAGTGGCATACATAGTGGAAAGTCTAAGATACCAGAAGCACAGCTGTGTTTGTAACTGTACAAGAATCAAAGACTAAGATCTTTCTTAGTTTGTAAGTTCTTTGAGAGTTTTTTTGTTCTGGGTTTGAACAGAATATACAAAAGGGTCTTACGCCATGACTGGGGACCTAAGGTGCTACAGCATGTCTTGCTGTAGAAGAGGTGTAATTTATAAAGTCAAAATGGGTGAGAAATTAAAAAATGGATGGCAACAGGCAGCAAATCCCAGTGATTATTCAAAACTGGCGATATTCTGAACATAACGAGCCCTCAACCACACTTCTAGGTGCTTCAATTGCTTTACACTGACAAAGTAAAATTTTAGGTTTCGAGTGAAATTCTTAGAATCTTATTATATAGCCGAGTAATCAAATAATCAGTAAAGAACAACTTGATATGGATTAACTGAGTATTTTGTGGGAGGCACTAGGAACAGTCTCTTTCAAGAGAAAGCTGGATCTCATAGGTACTTTCCTTTACTTTCAAAGCATTTGACAGAAGGTGCTTTGAAAAGGAGTGAGCATTGAACTATTACTCCAGAGTGTGCTACTGCAGTTCTGGCTATGTATAATAAAAATTGCATACAAATCTCCCATTTTATAGTCTACTACGTATTTTTTTTAATTCCTATACTTATAAAGAAAATATAGCATATGATCTCAAAATACTTGTAGCAACAAGCTTAGTCATTACATCATGTGCTTTAGCCATACTAAAACAGACCTTTTGCATTCTACCTTTAAATGTACGTATGTATGACAGTTCCATCGGATTGCTTCAAGGAGGTATGTGTGAACATATAAGGAAACTCCAAAGAGGAATTACACCTAAACAATAAGTTGTCATTTACAGATCATTGTCCAACTTTAATCATCACTTGTTACCAACTAAAATATCCCTTCTAGAACAAGGAGATATCCAACCATAAAGTCTCTAGTTAGACTAAGGTACAAATTTACTACCGCTATCACACAGGACTGGTAAAAATCAGAACTTTCAACTGGTCATCTTTTCTTCTGCACAAATAAGATGTTTTATGGTGGAACTAAGCTTCTGAAGCTAGAATCTGAGTCGTTAGTGATCTGGGAGTTGTCATAATGGATTCCTTTTTGCAGCTCTCTCCACCTCAGTATCTGCTCTGCCAGTTCTTCAGTCTCTGTCACAAGCAAGTTAATTTTTGCCAGAGCATTGTCCTGGAATACAAGATGAGAGTTTCAGAAGTTAGGAGATACTAAAAGGTGGGTTAAGTAATCAAACGATGTGGCATTTTGAGGGGAAGAGCATTACAGGCAGAGGTGAAAGTAAGCCAGTACGCTGCTGGTACACCGGACTGGACCGGCTTCCCCAGGCAGCAATTTAAAGGGCCTGGGGCTCCCAGCAGCGGCTGGAGCCCCGGGCCCTTTAAGTTGCCGACAGAGCCCTGCTGCTGAAGCCCCTGGGTAGCAGAGGTGGCTGGGACCCCTGGGGCTCCGTTGGTGATTTAAATTGCCACCCGAGCCCTGGGGTAGCAGCGGCAGCCGGGACCACTGCAGCTGGGAGCCCCATGCCCTTTAAATCACCGCCGGAGCACCCGGCCACCACTGCTACCCTGGGGCTCCGGCAGCAGGGCTCAGATGGCGATTTAAAGGGCCCAGGGTTCCACTGTGGTAGCGGTGGCCAGAGCCCTGGGCCCTTTAAATGGCCCCCGAGCCCTGGGGTTCCCAGCCACCTCTGCAACTGGTAGCTCCGGCAGTGATTTAAAGTGCCCAGGGCTCCCAGCCGCCACTACTGCAGCCGGAGCCCAGGGCCCTTCAAATCTTGATTTAAAGGTCCTGCCTCTTCTGGTTGAGGCCATACCCATTCCAGTTGAGGCCCCGCCCCTGCTCAGGACTCCAGCATATCGGTAAGTCCTTTAAGTTACTTTCACCCCTGATTACAGGAGATAGGAAAGGGAACCACCTTCACTACTCACCATGTTTTTCATGGTCAGGGGTATCTGAGGGATGCTCCTTATGGTCTGCAAGTGGCTTTCCAGTTTCTCAATGAAGGCCACTGCCAATGTCAATAATTCTGCTACATACCTTTAATTGGGGAAGAAATCCAGAAACAGGCTGTTCAAAATGAAGCAGAATTTAATCTTAAACCTCTCGTTCCTGCCTTTCTTTGATTTTTTCCCTCTAACCCCCTTCCACAATCATTGTGGGAATTCCTGACCGCCTGCCTGTAGAGGAAATCTCAGCAGAAACAATACAACTGAATCAGCAATGAGGGCACAGGCTGCAGGAGCATCATCATCATCTTTGCTTGTCAGCAAATGCTCTTTGGTGGCATTCAGTAAATTAAATACATGCCAGTGAAAGACATGGCTAGTTACAAAGAACATGTACCATATATCTATGGGCTTAGCCATGTGTGATATGGCCCTCACCGCTTTACGAGTTGTGCAGGCCTGATCTAGACAATCCCTGACAGGTTTGTCCAATCTGTTCTTAAAAATCCCTAATGATGGAGATTCCACAACATCCCTAGACAATTTATTCCAGTGCTTAACCACTCTGAGAGGAAGTTTTTCCTAATGTCCAACCTAAACCACCCTTGCTGAAATTTGAGCCCATTGCTTCTTGACCTATCCTCCGAGATTAAAAACAACAATTCTTCTCCCTCCTCCTTGTAACAACCTTTTATGTACTTGAAAACTGTTATGTCCCCTCTCAATCTTCTCTTCTCCAGACTAAACAAACCCAGTTTTTTCAATCTTCCTGTTTTCAAGACCTTAAATCATTTTTGTTGCTCTTCTCTGGACTTTGTCCAATTTGTCCACATCTTTCCTGCAATGTGGCTCCCAGAACTGGACACAATACTCCAGTTGAGGCCTAATCAGCACAGTAGAGCAGAAGAATTACTTCTTGTGTCTTGTTTACAATACTCCTGCTAATACATCCCAGAATGATGTTTGCTTTTTTTGCAACAGCATTACACTGTTAACTCATATTTAGCTTGTGATCCACTATGACCCCCAGATCCCTTTCTGCAGTACTCCTTCCTAGGCAGTCATATTCCATTTTGTATGTGTGCAAGTGATTATTCCTTCCTAAGTGGAATATTTTGCATTTGTCATAGGTGCCAACTTCCCCTCTGCCCCGTGGGTGCTCGACCCCCCCCCCCCCGACCCCCACCTCGTCCCAATTCCACTCCCTTCCCCCAAGTCCCCACCCCACCTCTTTACCGCCTCCTCCCCCAAGCGCACCGCATTCCAACTCCCCCCCCCCCCCCGGAAAGTCCCAAGCGCCACCAAACAACTATTAGGCGGCGAACGGGAAGCGCTGGGAGTGGGGACCCGGCACGCTCAGGGGAGGGAGTGAGGTGGGGGTGGAGGGACCTTGGCTACCGGTGGGTGCAGAGCACCCGCTAATTTTTCCCCGTGGGTGCTCCAGCCCCACAGCACCCACAGAGTCAGCGCCTATGGCATTTGTCCTTAATGAATTTCATCCTATTTACTTCAGACCATTTCTCCAGTTTGTCCAGATCATTTTGAATTATAATCCTATCTTCCAAAGCACTTGCAACCCCTCCCAGCTTGATATCGTTCGCAAACTTTATAAGTGTACTCTCTATGCCATTATCTAAATCACTGATGAAGATATTGAACAGAACCAGACCCAGAACCGATCCCTGTGGGACCCCACTCATTATGCCCTTCCAGCACGATTGTGAACCACTGTTAACTACTCTCTGGGAACGATTTTCCAACCAGTTTTGCACCCAGTGATTATCCAATTTGTATGCATGTATCATTTCTCTATCTAAAGTTAGGAATATTGATTATATAACAACTACAACTAGGGCCTTGGCTACACTCACGAGTTACAGCGCAATAAAACTGCCTACAGCGCTGTACCTCACTAACCGTCTACGCTTGCAAGGCACGTACAGCGCTGTCTCCCCGCAGGTACAGCGCTGCTGGTACTCCACCTCCCCGAGAGGAATAACGTTTGTTGTGCTGCTGCTGGTGCGCTGCGGCTCCAGTGTGGCCACGCAATGCGCTCTTATTGGCCTCCAGAAGTATTCGGAAGTATCCCACAACGCCTGTTCTAGCCACTCTGGTCATCAGTTAGAACTCTACTGTCTTGGCCTCAGGTGACCAACCGCCCGTCCCACCCTTTAAATTCCCTTGGAATTTTAAATATCCCCTTCCTGTTTGCTCAGCCAGGCGTGGAGTGCTCTCAGCACATCTTTCCAGGTAACCATGCCTCCACATGCCAGACGAGCCCCAGTATGGAGCAATACCGAGTTGATGGACCTCATCGGTGTTTGGGGGGAGGAAGCTGTCCAGTCCCAGCTGCGCTCCAGCCGGAGGAATTTTGATACTTTCGGCGAGATATCAAGGGCCATGATAGAAAGGGGCCATGACTGGGACACAATGCAGTGTAGGATAAAAGTGAAGGAGCTGCGGAGCGCGTACCACAAAGCCCGCGAGGCAAACAGCCGCTCGGGTGCTCCCCCCACAACCTGCTGATTCTAGAAAGAGCTGGACGCAATACTTGGGGGTGACCCCACCTCCGTTCCGAGCACCACCGTGCTCGGGGGGAGGGATAGCTCAGTGGTTTGAGCATTGGCCTGCTAAACCCAGGGTTGTGAGTTCAATCCTTGAGGGGGCCATTTGGGGATCTGGGGCAAAAATTGGGGATTGGTCCTGCTTTGAGCAGGGGGTTGGACTAGATGACCTCCTAAGGTCCCTTCTAACCCTGATATTCTATGATTCTATGGGAAAGCGGGAGGAAGAGGGGGTTGAAGAAAGCAGGAGTGAGGGTGCTGGGGCTGGGGGAGACACCCCTGACTCCCTGGGGGCATGCAGCCAGAAGCTCTTCTTGAGCCAGGAGGAAAGGAGCCAGTCGCAGCAGCCGGTACGTGGTGGAGGAGAAAGAGAAGAGCAGGTTCGCGGTAAGCAGCTTTTTTTTTCGGGAAGGAGTTTTTTCGATGCAGGGTCCTTGGGCGAGGAGGGTTACGGCTGCATGCATGCCTAGATGCGGAAGAGTGCATTGATATGATTTATCATAGCGTGGTAATCAGCTACTGTAATCTCTTCGAAAGTCTCATCCAGAGCGTGGGCAATGCGCTTGCGCAGGTTTATTGGGAGAGCCGCCGTGGTCCTTGTCCCAGTCAGGCTAATCTGTCCGCGCCACTGTGCCGCGAGGGGACCATTGCTGCACACAGGCAAGCTGCATATGGGCCAGGGCGGAAGCTGCATTGCAGTAGAAGAACCTCCCTGCTTCCCCAGTCACCCTCAGCAGCGAGATATCTTCCAGGACGAACTCCTGTGGAAAATGTGGAGACAGTGTTCAGTATAGGGGCCCTCTGCAGCTGTTGGCTCTCCCCAAGGGACAGAAACCCGCCGGACAGTACATCCGTGAAACAATCAGTCCCCCTTGACCCTGTGCTTACTCACCATTTTGGGGCTCCCGTGGGTTCTGTGCGCTCTGTTTGGGACGGGAAAATTGTGCTGTTTTGGAGACTGTGTGTGCCCTCCTTAAGTGTGCAGGAATCATTGCTCTGTCTGGCATAAAACAATGCTGCCTCTGTTAAGTGTTGCATTTTGCCTTCACAGATGCAACCTTGAGATCTCTGCCGTCCGTCTTATCACCGGCTGAGAGACTCCAAAGGCTCAGGAAGAGGCCCAGAAGAACGAAAGAAGACATGTTGCAAGAAGTTATGAACCAATCTCTTAAAGAGAATCAAAAGGCTCGAGAGCGGAGGGAGAGCGAAAGCAGGCTCCGCCAGGAAAATGCTTTGCACCAGCGGCAAAGCATGCAGCTCCGGCAGGAAAGCACAAAGAAACTGATTAGCACCATGGCGCGCCAAGCGGACTCTATCTAGGCGCTCATTGCCATGCAGGCGGAGCACTACCGCGGCCGCCCCACCCCCTGCAGCCATTGTCCCAAAACTCTTTGCCTTGTGCCCCCATGTCACCTCCTGCCCACTTCACCCAACATCCAGGTTCTTATCGCCCACACCAGCTGCCTCCAACACCTGTAGCTTCACCACCCAGCCCTGGAAACTATGACCCTTACCCACTGCACTCAACCCCCATCCCGAATTATAAACATCCTGAAGTGCACCACTCACGGCACAGGACTCCAGGCAGGAAGGCCGAGTATGACAGCAGGACATACCATAACCTGTGACTGAACCGTTCCCCACACCACGCACCACCCCTTTGCCCTGTCTCACAAGCAGTTGTGTTTCTTTTTAATACATGTATTTTCTCTTTAATAAATGCATGTGAAAACAGTCTTTATTACTGCATAAAGTAAAAGAAACCTTAGCCCAGGAAAGAAACAGGCAACGCAAGTCAGCTTAGCAAACACAAATCAGCTTAGCAAAGACAGATTACTAATAACATTGGAACCACTTCACTTCAGGGCCGTGCAGGGCAGCAGACATTACTGGTGGTTTTCAGCCTCAAATTGCTCCCTCAAGGCATCCCTAATCCTTGCAGCCCCGCGCTGGGCCCCTCTAATAGCCCTGCTCTCTGGCTGTGCAAATTCAGCCTCCAGTGTTGAACCTCTGAGGTCCATGCCTGAGTGAACATTTCACCCTTCCCTTCACAAATATTATGGAGGGTACAGCATGCGGATATAACCGCGAGGATGCTGTGTTCGGCCAAGTCCAGCTTCCCATATAGAGATCGCCAGTGGCCCTTCAAACGGCCAAAAGCACACTCCACAGTCATTCGGCGCCAGCTCAGCCTGTAGTTGAACCATTCCTTGCTGGTGTCAAGGCTCCCTTTGTAGGGTTTCATGAGCCACAGCATTAAAGGGTAAGCGGGGTCTCCAAGGATCACAGTGGACATTTCAATTTCCCCTACCATGATCTTCCGGTCTGGGAAAAAAGTCCCGGACTGCGTCTTCCGGAACAGGGCAGTGTTCTGAAAGATGCGTGCGTCATGCACCTTTCCGGGCCAGCCTGAGTTAATGTCAATGAAACGCCCACGGTGATCCACAAACGCCTGGAGAACCATGGAGAAATACCCCTTCCGATTAATGTACTCGGATGCGAGGTGGGGTGGTGCCAGAATAGGAATATGCGTCCCATCTATCACCCCTCCGCAGTTAGGGAATCCCCTTTTGTTCAAAGCCAGCCACAATGTCCTGCACGTTACCCAGAGTCACAGTTCTTCTGAGCAGGATGCGATTAATGGCCTTGCAAACTTGCATCAGCACGATTCCAACAGTCGACTTTCCCACTCCAAACTGGTTCGGTACCAATCGATAGCAGTCCGAAGTTGCAAGCTTCCAGATTGCAATAGCCATCCGCTTCTCCACCGTCAGGGCAGCTCTCAATCTTGTGTCCTTGCGCCACAGGGTGGGGGCGAGCTCCTCACACAGTCCCATGAAAGTAGCTTTTCTCATCCGAAAGTTCTGCACCCACTGCTCGTCATCCCAGACTTGCATGACAATGTGATCCCGCCACTCAGTGCTTGTTTCCCGAGCCCAAAAGCAGCGTTCCATGGTGCATAGCATGTCCGTGAATGCCAGAAGCAAGTTTGTGTTGTATGTGTTACGCGAGTCGATATCATCGTCATCGTTGGACTCCTTGCTGTCACTTTGGATCTTAAGGACGAGCTCGACTGCCAAACGTGACGTACAGGCGAGACTCGTCAGTATTTTCCTCAACAGTTCGGGGTCTATTTCCCCGACTGAGATCGCGCTACAAAGAAACCGTTGAAAGATGGCGCCAAATGTGGACAGAAACACAGGGATTGCTGGGATGTGAAGCGATGCATCACGGGGCGTTGGAACAGGACCCAGAATGCACCATACCCCACGCCCCCTTCCCACAACCCACGGCGCCAGAATAGGAAGAGGTGTTCTGTGGGATACCTGCCCATAATGCACTGTTCCCAAAGCCACTGTAAGTGCTGCAAATGTAGCTACGTCAGTGCGCTGGCAGCTGTCAGTGTGGACAGGCTGCAGTGCTTACACTACTCAGCTGTACGAAGATGGGTTTAACTCACAGCGCTGTACATCTACAAGGTAGCCATGGCCTAGGTGTGTACTTGGGAAACACCCACCAGACAACAGGCCATCAGCCTTGATGGACCATTAGGAAGAAACAATAAGACTTGGAAGATACTAATCTCTCTCCTTCCTGAGAGGTGTTGCTGTGACACTACTAGGTCACGTGGTCATGTCACCTGGTACTAAACACCATCTTGGAGTTCTCTTAAATTTCCACTAAAAGGAGGGGGAGGTCAAGACTGGGAAACAAAAGATTCCCACCTTATGTAAATCTTATTTAAGGCTGGAGAGTAAGTTGATCTTGGTTCACTCTTCTCTGAATCCCCACCCAGAATGACTGCTGGAAACACCTAAGGAACAAGGACAAAGGAAAAGGGGGAGGAGTACTGAACCCAGGCTGGAAAAGGGATCTGGTCTGTGAATAAGACACCTGAAGATGTAAGCTGCAAGCAGGGTAGCTAGCTAACCTTCAAGAATTTCTGCAACCTGCCCAAAATTCAACATTTTGGGGCAGGTTGCAGAGGGATAGCTCTGTGGTTTGAGGGGGAGGGATAGTGCAGTGGTTTGAGCATTTGCCTGCTAAACCCAGGGTTGTGAGTTCAATCCTTGAGGGGGCCATTTAGGGATCTGCGGCAAAAATTGGGGATTGGTCCTGATTTGAGCAGGGGGTGGGACTAGATTACCTCCTAAGGTCCCTTTCAACCCTGATATTCTATGATTCAGGGTGAGAAATTACTTCTTGAAACCATTTGCTTAGTAATCTGCTCTGTTCCGTTTGCTATCCCTTATAATCACTTAAATTTTACCTTTTATATAGTTAATAAACTTATTTCTGGTTTATAACGTAACCCAGATTGTGCAATTCATATCGGGGAGGGGGGAGGAAGGGGAGAGAAGCTGTGCATATCTCTCTCCACACTGACGGAGAGGGCGAATTTTTATGAGCTTGCGCTGTGCAGATTTTTCTATACAGTGCAAGACATTATTATTTTGGGTTTACTCCCCAAAGGGGGTGTGCACTTGAGTGCTGGGCAATTTCCTAGCTGAATCTTCCCATAGAGAGCTGCTTGCAAACTGTGTGATTCTACAGCTGGTGAGTCTACCTGTGCGTGTGTGCTGCCAGAGGCCAGAGAGCCTAATTCAGCAAAATAGGGAGAGGGAGCCCAGGCTAGTGCAGCGGGCAGGCTCAGTGAAACCCCAGTACATCAGGTGGCATCCTGCACAGAGGGATGGGTGCAACCCATCACATGGGCTAGCAGCATGAGTTTACTTTAGCAACTTTTTTGATACAACAGTTGTGTTCCCCCTACCAGGAGTGATTGTCAGGCAAAAGTAGATAATTTGGACATGAATACATGTGCAGGCTACATGCTAAGAGCTATTTTCCAATAACTCACCTGTGGAATATGGCTTCAATAGGCAAGTTCTCTTGACACAAGGGCTTCATTAACCTCTGCCGGAGAGTCCTCTTCTCTTTCAGTACTGCTTCCAAGTGTTTATTCATAACTTGCAGAGCTTGGCATTTCTGAGCTACACAACACAGGTAAATATCAAAGAGATGCTGATTGGAAATTGTTTGACCAATGGAGCAAGAGCAGAAACTCATTCTGCATTGCAGTTGACTCGGGTTTTCCAGCAGTTTTTCACTGTGCAAGTGACAGGCTCCCGCTCTGGGAGGATAGTAGTAACCAGATTAGTCTCTGCTGAACGATTTAGGAAGTAGTACTAGGATATGTTCCAAAGAGGCTCAGGACATCTAGTCCTTAAAAAGGTATCACTTTACTAACAAGCATGGTTTTAAGGGATCTGGTAGAGCCATCTAAAAATCCCTATATGACTTACACTTGCACCCGATAGTATTTTAGTAATAAGAATTTCCTTCAGGGTTGTGTCATGGTGGACAAGAAGAAAAGACCCTTAAAGACAAAGCAAAGAGGTGGAGAAATACAGAGGGAACGAATCCATGCCCCCAAACCTACCAAAATAAAATCCCAAAAGTTCTTGTGAGTGACATTACAGATGAACAAAGCACATACATCTGTTGACTTATTGGGAAGGCAACAGGTTTATGTGCAGCACTGCTGGGGCACACTGGCTTATGAATGCTCCCAGAACTTCTGCCCCCTGGGGCCCAAGATATTAAGTGGAATACCACAAAGAACATACACATGGTAACTAGTGACATGGAGGGTTCTAGTTGCATTGCTGTGCTAGCACCCTTTATTGGCTGATCACCCATCATAGCCTCAGGGGCCACTACACACCAGTGGATGAGAAGGGCAATGGTGGTGATGATAAACAGGGAACTCAATGAAGGTGAAACACATTTGATGATGCCCAGGTCAAAGAGCCTAAAACCAGTAATTGTTCCCCTGAACAAAAGCCACTTACTCAGGAAGTATGGGTGAGCAATATCTGCAGTTTCCTTTTCCAGTCCCAAGATTTCAGTTTCCAGGCTCTTCTACAAAAGGCATAAAAAAATAGCTACACTTGATTTTCATACGGTTTACTTTCTATTTACCTATATACTTGTGGATATTCCCCACCTCCTCAACACGTATGTATTCAAAATAAGAATACCACATTCATCCTTCCATGTCTAAGAAACTTTTTTTTAAACAGATTAGTTTGTATGGTTGTGTTGAGTATCTGTACATGAAGAGCTGAGTTTTGCATTTAGTTCTTAATGCAGTGAAACTTGTGACCATTTTTATTTCTTCTGGGAATGAATTCCATTGTCTAAGTCCAGTTCCTGCAAAAGTAGGCTCACACACTCACAAGTCTCTCCCTAGTAGCAAACAGTTCCCTGGCTCCAGGGGAACACAGCTGCTGTCATACGGGTGATCTTGGACAGACCTCTAATTTGATTCATTCAATGGGGAGCCAGTCCAGAATGTGGTTAATGTCTTCACATGCCCTGTTTTGCTAAACAGATGGACTGCTGCATATTATACCAGTTGGAACCTTTTCAGGTTTAATTCCTAGATATTAATTGCAGTATGTGAGCCAGGCAGTCACAAGTGTAAATAGGTTGAGAACCACTGGTCTAACCTCATCTTCAGCTAAGCCAATGGGCATTTGGCTGTCTGCAATGCTGTTTGATGGCGTGACTTTCTCCACTGTTAATGTATGCATTGTATAATACAGCAGGTAAGCGTTACCACCAGCCAATAGCAATAACAGAGAAATTTCATAGAACTTAAATCTAACAGCCAGTTTAGACAGTAGTGGGAGCCTAAAGAATGGAACTGTAAGAAAGGTACTGTTAGGGGATGTAGACACATGAAAATTAATCCAGAATAAGGTAGATTGTGAATTTAAAGAAGATTATTTTAAGATTAACTCTGTGTGGATACGGAGTCTTATTCTGAATTATTTTAAATCACATCCAAAAAAAGACTACAGTAATTCAGAATAAGGCATTCTTATTCCAAAATAAAAGTATCCACACATGGAGCTAACCAAGAATAGCTCCCTGTGTAGACAAGCCCTTATTTTGTTAAAGTCGAAGTGGTCCAGTTGCCTATAAATACAACAGCTCATGAAAAACCAGTTGTTGTTTGCTGATCTAAGGAGAACAGATGTTCAGATCTGTTTCCCCAGTTTCTTCAAGAAGATTTAGATAAAGTTTGTTCACCAGATACAATGGGTTGCATCTTTGCAGTTATTATGAAAGAAAGGAATTTTATATATGGGTCTCTCTTTCCTTTGTGGTAATTCATTAAATTGTGGTAAAGCTACCAACTGTTAAATATTAAATTACAAATTACTAACAACACCTGCCATTATATTTTACATATTATTTTTCTTCTCCAGCCTGCTTTATGCTTTCTACTATATAATGGTAAAAACACAGTATAAAAATATCTTTCTACATGGAGGGAGCAGTACAAAGGTCAAGAACAGTTAGTATGTTGTCTTAACCATCATATAGAAATATGCACCCTGGTACTGATGGATTTACCTGGTTTATTTCAGCTCGAATGTCTGCAATTTTCTCCACCTCAGTGAGGTGCACAAAGCATGGGGCTTGTTTAGCAGATAAATCCACCATCTCCTATTAAGGAACAACAAGAGAGGGTGGTACCAGGTCAGTAGCAATAAGAAGTCACGGGCAATTTTAGAACATTTTCAAGGTTAGCAAGAACATTAGTGCAACTGGCAGTGTCTTTCTATGTGTTGCATTAAGTTTCTCCTAACATTAAATGATTTGGAAAACATAAATCTTGCATAGGCAGCTGAGGAAACATTTCAGCAGGACAAAAAATGGGCTTACAAAAATAAAACTTCTCCAAAGACAAAGTCCCTATAGAAGAGTCTAGGAGCACCCTCCTTATATATTTGTTGTTTAAATCTATGCCATTGAAATGCACCTAAAGGCAGAAGTTTACTCTTTAGAAGTATAAACAAGAAGAAGGGATACAGTCATCCTTGGCATAGACAGTTAACATCCAAACTTGAATGAAATTCATCAGACACAGCTGGGAGGGATTTTTCTCTTCTCTCCTCTTTCAATTTTAACATTGTTCCTATCAGCATAAACATGGATTTATTATAAATGGCATCTTATTTGAAGACACATTGTACTTTAAGGGGAAAAAAATAACTAAACCCCCAAACCAAGTACTAGGAAGTAGCATGGCTAGTGGATAAGGCACTGAATCAGGAGATCAGAGTTCAATTCCCAGCTATGCCACTAATGCGCTGCATCACACTGGGAAAAGCACTTCACCTCTCAGTTTCCCCTTCCTCCTTTTGTCTTTTTTGTCTATTTAGATTCTATTCTGTATAATTTCTTATACCATGCTCATCACCAAAGCATCTGAGCGACTTCCAGTAGTGTATTAAGTAATGTGACTAACCAGTCAAAGGTTTTTTCTTTCATTTTCTCTCCTAGGGAAAGAAGTGTATGCAGTGTTCCTTTTGGAATTTATATATTCACATTCACACACACCTCTGTGTTTATATTAGAGATGGCAACGTCAGAGAAATGCTTCTTGAAAGGTGGTAAGGTTTGGGTGGATCCTTAGTTCCGGTGGAGTTCATTCCACAATTTTGGGTCAATTACCAAGAATACTCAGTCTGATTGTTAGGGCTTGTCTACACTTACAGTGCTGCAGCAGCACAACAGCACCAGTGCAGCTCTACTGCTGTGGTGTTTAGTGAAGACCCTACTATGCTGACAGGAGACCACCTCCTGTTAGCGCAGGTACTCCAGCTCGAGAGGCAGAGGAGAGGAGAGAGCCCTTCCATCGACATAGTGCTGTCTACACCAAGGGTTAGGTTGGTATAACTCTGTCACTTAGGGGTGTGGATTTTCCACATTCCTGAGCAACAGTTATACCAACATAAGTTGTAGTATAGACAAGGGCTATGCTTTTTAGGGATTGTCTCTTACTATCTGTTTCCACAGCTCTTAGTGCAGTAGGGCCCCCAACTTGGTTGGAGTTTCCAGGTGTTACTATACATTCAAATAATAAAAATAATTCAATAAAGTGATTGTGAAAGGACTTATGCAACAGGCAAGATTATGCTACAAACAAGGCCCTTTCTTTTTTGCTTAAAATTTCCCAAAAATGTATCAGTGTTTATTACAAAAAAATAAAAACACAGGTGAAAATCTGTGCAAAATTAACTTCACAGTTTTCTAGGAAAATATCAGGGTTAATATTGGGGGAAAGGAGAACAGAAAAAAGGAACAAAGAGAAAAGTAAGAGTATTTAAAGTAAAAGCAGTTTAATTCTGTGGTTTATTTCATGAACTGTACATTAACTGTATGTACGCATGTATGTGTATCTTCCACTACATGGTCTTACTTTAACAGACAGCCTCACATTTACACTTAGGTTTGTTAATAATAAATTAGTCTATCTACCTAATTAATGTACTGAAATTTCTTAATACTCAATATGTCCATGTAACTGAGTGGTCCAAAATTCAGGTGACAATTGGAAAAACACATGCAATAGCTTTTGTAAAAGCCAGGAATTTGTTAGTAAAAACTGAAAACAAAGGGCCTTAGCTACAAATAGCGACCCTGAACATAGAATATCGGGGTTGGAAGGGACCTTAGAAGGTCATCTAGTCCAACCCCCTGCTCAAAATAGGACCAATCCCCAATTTTTGCCCCAGATCCCCAAATAGCCCCCTCAAGGACTGAACTCACAACCCTGGATTTAGCAGGCCAATGCTCAAACCACTGAGCTATACCTCCCCCAATGAACCTCTATGCAGGCATCTGTCCACATGGCTCTTTGCACAGGATTGTTAGGGAGATGAAATTTAACAGGAGTACTTGAAAGTGGAGGCATAGTTTTATTAGGAGAGACAAAGTTCTGTGGCACCTTATAGACTAACAGACGTATTGGAGCATAAGCTTTCGTGGGTGAATACCCACTTCTTCAGATGCAACCCACGAAAGCTTATGCTCCAATATCTCGGTTAGTCTATAAGGTGCCACAGAACTCTTTGTCGCTTCTACAGATCCAGACTAACACCGCTACCCCTCTGATAGTTCTATTAGACTATTTTGACAGTGCAGATACAGAACTAAACGGAACCATTACACTTTATCCCTACATTCCAAGAGCGGAATCAATGCTGCCTATTTACATATAGCACCTTCTGCTGACACTCATATTGTGCAAATGAAACCCTAGTAGCAGGAAGCCATCCAGAAGCAAATACTTGGGGGGCACTGCAGACAACCACAGTGAGCAAATGTGTTCTAACTCACCCTCTGAAATTTTTTTATTTTTATTTTAAAAAAGATCTAAGGAGCTAAAGAAGATCAAGAACTAAAGAACAAAGCCTAAATAAAGTTCACTCTCCAAAAGCCTATAATAGCAATCCGTTTTTAGAGCAGACGGCTGCGTTTGCCACAGGAAATCCGGAGTGTAATCAGTGCTTAATTTGTAACGCAAAAGGTGCGGGAGCTCAAGGAATTGTTTTACATTCATAACTAACACAGCAAGCCCAGAGGTGCTAGGGCTATGAACTGCCGCGCCTAGAGGTGGACGGACTCTCAGTCCCGCCACACATTAAGCACCGGCTGGAATGCTCTTTAGGGGATGGGGGGAAAGTAGCGCCACACCACGCCAGACGGGAGCCTGCTCCAGCCTGGAGAGTGTCTGTGTCATCGGCCGGGCCCTGCTACGCTGCCCGCTGGTGAGATGGCTCCTCCTCGGGGCGCTGACGGCGGGGGCCGGACACCCACATCTGGAAACCGGGGAGGCGGCACAGCAGCGCCTCCCACGGGCGCGTTCCCAGAAGGGCAGCGCGGTTCCCCGGGAGAGGGGCGACGGCCCGGCCCCACCGCTCCTTACCTGGGTCACCACCCCCGCCGCCAGGCACTTGGCCAGCACCAGCCCCGCGGCCGTGGGCTGCGCCGGGTCCCAAGGGTTCGAACAGGCCATCGCCTCCCTCGCATCTAAACCTGCCGCGCGCCCGACCTCGCGCAGGAAGCTCCGCCCCCGCGTCGCTCACGCTTGAGGCGAACCCTTCGCCCCCTTCGCCATGTTGTGTGTGACATGTCTGGAGCCGCGCTGGCGGCTGTGTGGCGCCGCCATGTTGGATGTGTCCTGTCGAGGGGCGCTGGCCTGGTTTCCGGTTCCGGGGCCGAGGCAGTTGGGTGACGTCCCACCCCCAGCCGGATCCGGTCCGCGGGTGGGTGGAGACTCGCGATGGGGAGTTAGAGCCGCGCCTGGGAGAGAGGGCGAGGGCGGCGGCAGCGGCGGTAGGTGGGGGAGGTCTCCGGCCTGTCAGTCGCCGGGGCCGCAGCCCGGGTGCGGGGAGGGTTTGTGAGGTTCCCCGGAGATACCGGCTGCCCTGGGGCCTGCCCCGAGGGCGGCTCGGCTGGCCGGGCGACAGGGCAGCGGCTGGGGGCGGCGGCGCGAGGCGTCTGGCTCTTACGCAGCCCGAAGCGGGGGCCTCCCCCAGGAAGAACTGGTCTGTGCGAGGGGCCGGGCCCCGGCCCCGGGGCGCTGTGCTGGGAGCCCGGACTGGTTAGAGCCGCTCGAGCTCCCGGGGGTGGGGCGGTCACTAGCTTAATCAATCGCCCCCCTTCCCCCTTGATACCCAAGAGCCCAGGGGCCGCTGTTCTGGGGGGTTTAACTTGCCACTGGTCCTATAAGGTGCTGAACTGTATCAATTCCTACATTGATGTTACCAAATTATATGAACCCTCAGCAAGACTGAGGGATCTAAGGCCATGTCTTCACTATGGGCGCTACAGGGACATAGCCATAGCGCCCTAGTTATGCAGCTGTAGCCAGACTACAGCGACAGGCGAGGGTTTTTCCATCCCTGTAGGAACTCCACCTCCCTGAGCTACTGGTAGCTAGATTGGTGGGAACATTCGTCCATTGACCTTTAAACCGGGGGTTAGGTTGGCAGAGCTGTAGCACACAGTTGTGGATTTTTCACCTGAGTGCTGTAGCCATGTCGACCTAAGTTTTATATGCAGACCAAGCCTAACATACTGAGTTCATGAAGCACCAATACAAGCAGACAAGAATGCATGCATATGAGCGATATAGTAACTGCAGTGGCATTACCCCACAATAACTTGACTAAAGTTTGTAGTGTACACATGGCCTTGGTCTGACGTGTTCATCTTGCCTTCCACTATTGCATGCTTCCCAACTTCCATGCCATTAGTTTAGCATTCAAACAACTCTAAATGAACACATCTTAGTATGATAAATTGGGTTAATCTTATTAAGACCTATATTTTGTTAACTAGGTCTAAGAAATATAGCCTGATACCTGGACATGTTGAATGGTATGTTTAATGTAAGCCACAATGGAAGAAAACTCTTATGCACAAAATGACTTTAAATTTGCTTTTTAACAGGAAAATTGGGTTCAAGTAATCCAGTGCAGCGTGATTGAGAGAGACTGGGCTGGGTTTGTGCCTTAAACAAAATCTGTATACTTGACACAAGAGCAGCAAGATGGGAAATAGTGCCTTAAAAGCTCACTTGGAGACAGCCCAGAAAACAGGCGTGTTCCAGCTAACTGGAAAGGGTCTCTCTGAGGTAGTAGAACTCTTTGGCTACACATGTACATGACTAATTGTCTTAGGCAGGGACTCTATTTTTCTGTTTTGTAAAGTGCCATGAGCATTAATAGTGCTTTATAAATAATGCTTCAGGCACCTCACTATCCCCCTTTTAAGGAAAACACTCTGCTAGAGCAAAGGTGCATGCAAATCAGTGATGCTCCGCCTACCTGGAAACTTGTATTTCTTTATAATTTCTGGTTTTATATTTAAAACAAATATATTATATCCGGGACTCTTAAAAATTTATGCAACAAAAAAGGTGGCTTTCAATAGAAAATCTTAACTTGAGAGCACAAGATAAGTTTTATAACTGTGTATATTTATGCAAGATACTCTCAAATTTGTGAAATACTTTAAGGTCCCAATCCTGCACACACTTATTCACATGCTTAACCTTAGTCATGTGAATTGTCCCTTTGATTGGAACTGCTCAGGTGACAAAAGTAAAGCATGCCCATAAGTGCTTACAGTTTTAACACATTATCTGAGATTGACTTGATTTTGTTTGATCAATTCTCAGAAAAATCCAAATCAGACTTAAACAATCGCTGTTGGGTCTAGCTGCTGTTTGTATGATGTCCAAGTTAGCACGGCACCATGCTACTTTGTTGTTGTATGGGGAGAAGTAAAATACCTCTCTGATATATATTTAATCTTCCTTTTCACTCCTCCCTTTCTTGCAATGGCGGGGAGATATGATCAGTTGCTGCTATGATTTGCAGGGAAAAGCTAAAACATGACACCCCCACCCCCCCACCACTGACTCAAGGACTAGAACAGGTCCAAATTTCTTGGTCAAGATCCAGACTCCAGAGAAAATAATAAAAAAAAACAATAATTATAATAAAGTAAATAAATTTTGGGATCCATTCAAAAGCGTTTGGTGGTCTGGATTTGGCCCGCGGTCTGCCTATTGACTACCCCTGGACTAGGAGATATTTGCAGATATTTGGTGCTGTTGCTGATTGTGAGAGTAGATGATTTAAAAAAAAATCCACAAGTGAATGATGTAACAATGTTACATGTGCTTTATGATGGCAAAGTGTGTGAATAAGAGAGGGGGTGAGTTCCAAAGAGCAGACAAGTGTTACAGTAAGATGGAAGGAATGTTTTTTATAATCTATATAAAATAAAACAGAACTGAAGGAAGAAGGGGTTTTATTTATCTTCCATCATGCTTAAAAATTGGGGGGAAATCAAATAGCAAAGGTTATTAATAGGCATTAAAGAGAACATAAAAATGAAAACTTTTGTAAACAGTATTGTGCTGTATTCCTATCTTCACCCTTTTTTTCTTTATTTTTATTCTGTTTATTTAGACTGAACTCTGGACTAGGAATTAGTTTTCCTAGGAGTCTGTAAAATCTTCCTTGCATTTTTTTGTGTGCCATCAAAAAAAATTAACTTCATATATTGTTTTTGCTTGAATTTGGTAAATCTCACTTTTGGTGATGGTGAGACACTGTGCATCTTATGGACTAATATAAACTTGAACTGCACTGTAAATAACTGAAAGACTGATAACGTGAAATTATATTGTCTATTTTATAAAGTTAAACGAGCTGTTTTAATGCTGTATATACTTTTTTTTTTTTTTCCCCAGTTTCCTGAAGACCTGCAGAAGCTAGCTAGCAACTTAAGGACAATAGATTTGTCAAACAACAAAATTGAGATCCTGCCACCACTGATGGGAAAGTTTTCTGTTCTGAAGAGTCTTGCTTTAAACAACAACAAACTGAGTATGAGTTTTTAATATTGTCACAGATTTCTAAAAAGAACTAGACTTCTTTGTTGTTGGTCTGACATTAAATGTGGTAACTTGACTCTTACAAAATGCAAAGGGAAACACTGGTTGCTTAAACTAAAATCTCTTGGAATTCATGATCAGGAGAAAATTAGATTTGTTCAAAACTAGTTAGCAATTTTGTTACATTTTCACCCTTGCAATAACGTGTACGTACTTAAAACCACATAATTGTGTGCTGTGAACCTGTCTGATCTAAAAGCTGAGGAAAGTCAGATAGTTTAGTACTTGCATGGAAAACCTCTGAAGATGGTGTCCTGCAGAAAAAAGTGCTGGTGATTCAGTGGGTGTCATTCCTGTTGGGCCAGGGTCCCGTGACACCGGCAAAGCTAGCAACTAGAATTAGGAGGTGCTGTGCTACTAGAGGTATCGTCTTTTGGGTGAGTTATAAAACTAAGTTTTTGACCACTTGTAGTCATTAGGAATGCTATAGCATCCTTTATGGAAGTAAAGTGTTATGCCTAATGTCTTGGCCAAATTCCAACTCTATTTATATTCTGCTTACCTAAAATGAATAGGATGAACAAATTTTAAACTAGTACTTCACTCCCAAACTTACTTCAAATGTTGCAAAATGCATTTAGCCTAGTGGTTTGGGAGAGAGGAATTTTGTCTTAGAAAATCCTATCAGAATAGTATTGTATATTCCACACAGGCGCAGACTTGGCTTTTAATGGATATGAAAACTCATAGTTTCCTCTGAGTAAATTAGGTAATTTCTTTGTTCGTAATTTTATTGTTAGCTGCTCTACCTGAGGAGCTGTGCAAGCTGAAAAAACTTGAGACCTTGCATCTGAATGGCAACCATCTGACGCAGCTGCCTGCCACCTTTGGACAACTCTTGGCTCTCAAGACCCTGAGCCTTTCTGGAAACAAACTTCGGACTGTGCCCACCCAACTCTGCAGTCTTCGTCACCTAGATGTGGTGGATCTCTCAAGAAACCAGATCCAGAGCGTGCCAGACACAGTGGGGGACCTGCAGACCATTGAACTAAATTTGAATCAGAATCAGGTCTGGAAACTGAAGCTTTAGAGGCAATGTGGACTTAAGGCATGATTGAGTCTTAAAGAATTAGTTCTCTCTGTGCCACGGAAGTCAGGACAGGCAGGTACCACTTCAGTGTGAGAGGAATGCCTTTTGAGTATGACAGTGGTGGAGGATCCATATAAATACCTAGCTAGTTTTCATCTACTGTGATATCTTCTATTGCCTGATGTGACTTTCTGGGAGTCTTTATAGGGTCAGGCTTGCTTTGTTAAACAATAACTTTCCTGTTGTGAGATTAATGCCTCAGACATACCCACTCTGTTCTATTCTCCAGCCCTTTATTCAAGTTCCCAGGTGGGCCCTGCTTTGAGGGGAGGTATCCAGATGCCAGTCGTCTGGGGTTGGGAAAATTGCATGGTGAATGAAGCTTAGAATAAAAGGATTAAACTGTTTGACTCTGCACAGCTTTTTGATCTCTTGCTATTTTAATTTGACTAATGTTAAATGGATTTGAATTCATGTCACCACTGCACATCACATGTGTACGGTATTAGAATTAAGGACAGCTTCATTTACAGGGTCTCATTTTAGAAATACTCAAACTCTTTATATGGTTAAAGTCAGGAGGTATGATGTTTCTTCAAAACTAAAATTATATAAAGTTGCTTGATGCCAGTCATGATAGGAAAATAAGTAGTTCTCATTTCCTGTCATTAACCCAGTTAATCTACAAAACGAGCGACAGTGTTGTTAAAGTGGCTGAGTAAACTGAAGTCAGATTGTGTAGTAGTTGTGAAACACAGATCAGTGTACTTATAAATAACCAAGTATCAGTAAAAATGTACTGTTTCAAGCTTTTTTTTCCACTTTCTTCTTTTGGACCATGTCAGATTTCCCAGATCTCAGTGCAGATCTCTCACTGTCCACGCCTCAAAGTCCTGCGTTTGGAAGAGAACTGTCTAGACCTCAGCATGCTTCCTCAGAGCATACTCAGTGATTCCCAGATCTCATTGCTTGCAGTGGAGGGTAATCTCTTTGAAATCAAGAAACTCAGAGAACTGGAGGGCTATGACAAGGTTTGTAGAAGAATATTGCCAGTGAACGTTTTTTGCTTTCCTGATCATTAATGCATCTCAGACTACTGGGGCATTAGAGTTCTGCTGGTGGATGAGACTTGCAACAGTCCACAAGTATCTTTTTAGCCATTGGCAGTAGATGACCTTCCAAGGATGACCTTCTGCCTTGCCCATTAGATAACCAAAAAGGACCTGTCTGTGGTTCAGGAACTACCTGTAAGATGAACATCTTGCAGCTTTCCTCTCTAACTGCCCTTTTTGCCTTAGTGATGCATATCCTTTTCTCCCTGGTATATGTCAGACTGAATTGCAGCACATGCTTATAAGCAAACTTTTTTTGATGCTACAGTACTGTTAGACAGTACCGTAAAGAGAGAAATGGACCTTAATCACATTTGGAGCAATGATATTCCTAGTTAGTGCTTTATTTTATTGAGCATTATTAGTGGTTGGGGTTCTATTTCCCAACATAGAAGAAACTGGAATTAACGGGTAAGACTGAAAAAATTAGAGGAACTATCTGGCTGTTTAATTAGCTGTAGACATCATGGCCCTTTGCTTGGGGGAGAGTTCAGGTTGTTGATCTCCAGCATGATGGTTGTACTGGAGAAAATGCTTTATAGGACAGCTTCCCTGTCATTGTCCTGTTTGTACTTTCACCCTGACTAGTAGGTTGTGCCTGCACTGCCAGGTCATGTGGTAGCCTTGTCATAGTCATTCTCTATTTGGATGGAAATATTCCTTTTCTGTTAATAGTGGGGAGAAGGACAAGGAATTTAAGTTGGTTTGATTAAAAAAAAAAAATAGGGAAACTCTAATTGTGTGTTAGTCACACAGATTTGGGGCCTGGGGCCTTCCCTATATGTGTGTAGAATATAGCTAGGATTTTATTCATTTTTTCAAGAAAAATCACTTGTACTTAGAAATAAGTATTGGCCATTATTATTTTTTAACTCAACTGTTTAATCACAGTAGACAAAGCCAGCATCGATCACTGCTTTTCCCCCACCCCAAATTGTTCTGGGGAAGCTTTAAAAAATGCTTCAATGAGAAATGTATTCTTGTGGATGTTTATCTTGTTTATTTAGGGTGACAAGTGAGAGTGGAAAACAGCTGGTGCTAAGATGGTGGTGCATCACTTGATCATCATAAGGCACCAAAGCACCTCCATTGAATGAGATAGTGTAGAGGCTAGGAATAATAGCAGGGGAATTGTCTACAGTATTTTCTTTAATTCACACAGCATCCTCTAAATCTGACAATGGGGTGTTGGTCTCTGTGAAACAAATTACTGTATTGACTTGGAGGCTGTAGATAGTACCTAGTTATGTAAATCTACAAATTCATTAAACAGATGTTCATGACTCTAAAACTTCCTTGCTGCATGAATGGGATGCTGCTGCAGTTCACCAGCAATAAAACCTCCAAATGACTTCTTTTCTGTGTGAAGTTAGGAATGGCCAGTGTCAGCATGGCTTTTGTATCACCGACTTTCCATTTTCAGAACAACCAACTTTCTCTTTGCTCTCTGCTTTTTAGTACATGGAGCGGTTCACAGCCACCAAGAAGAAGTTTACATGATGGACTGCTGTTCTGAGTCTCTGTCATTGGACATAAAAGATGGTGACTAAAGCAGCATAATCAGCAGCACTGTCTGCTTGGAATGACAACTTAAACCAAGATTGAAAGTTTTAGGCTTGATGATGGCGATGGGGAAACTGACGATATTCGTTTCATAAGTCTGCTGTGTTGCCGCCACCACCACTTCAAATAAAAATCTGACATTGGGAAATTGCAGCCTAGGCATTGAACTGTTAAATTTAGCTAGAAGCTGGTTATACTTCTGGCTATCTCCCTCACTTCATTTTATTCTCCCTTTTCAGGATGACTTATGTGGGAGAAAGGGGTATATAATCCTCCCTAGTTGATGAGGTAAAGGACATAAGCTTTTTTCACAACAGTTGCTACTGCATCCTTATAAAGGGGAGTTGGCTATTGTTTAAAGTGGGTTATTTGTATCTAACATGTGTTTGCCTGGTAGTGCACTGCAGTTCTGCTACCACGATAATTCCAAAATATTAAGTTATATTACTTGCTGTAAATGTCCACTAGCATGGAGGTTAACTTTCACACATCTGTAATACTAAAAATTGTGTACGCTTCATGAAGCACAAATAGTTAAATGAGCTCACATGGTTAATTTATCTTGTCTATTTTGTATTAACTGCTTTAGGAATCAAATCTTATTTCTATCTTTCTCTTACTAGTTGTATCAATTTACAGGATGTCTTCTAACTGATGGAGAAATGCACTATTACCTTCTGCTTGAACATACTGCTATTTAATGGACTACTTGACAGGTTTTCTCTGTCTTCAGTAAAGTGTAGTTTGCTGGAAAAACTTATCCTTGCACTGATGAGTCCTCACATCTGCAGAGCCATGTCTAAAACTTTTTCACCTTATTACAGCTGCCTTACTACCAAAAGCACCCAGCAAGAGCTAAAAATGTATGCAATTATGCAACAGGTACTCAAATAGATAATTGTAATAGATTTAACTTGTGTATTTATTTTACTAAAACACTTAAACTGTAGTTTAAATGTCTCAATTCTAACCATATTTCTGCCACTTCAACGTGATTGTATTAAGCTTACCTAAAGGATTTATTTTACCAATCTATATTAGATTTTTTTGTATAAAACTACTTGTGACAATCTAAAAATAAAGACACTCCTTTTGAAAAGAGAAAATGGCTGGTAGATGGTAAGCCTTTGAATGACAAGTTAGCTAAATGCTATCACCTGTTCAAAAATGATTATGTAGAAATTCTACTAGAAAAACTTGCACAGTAAAAGACCAATCCTCTGGGATTTCTAATAAGAGCAGTTCCTAAGGCATCATTTGTAAACCACTCAAATGCTTAGTCAGTTCTATGGATGGATGTACACAAGATGTAAATATGGAGTAAGATGTAAAACCTTTCAAAGCTGTTGGGAAAGGTAGATCATGGACAGGAAATGGTTATACAGAAGATTCAATAAGTCAGATATAACAGTTGAAGTTGCAGAGTGAAGAGAAATACTGAGCAGACTGGCATTTAACTTTCTCTACAAGAATGGTAGAGTGGTATATACAATATGTGCCTAAAGCAATGTCAGACATGGCAAGGAACTATCTGGCTGAACTCATAATAGCCATAACTTGAAAAGCTCTGCATATACTTAAGTTCCTCAGGACTGCTTTGCTCTGGGAAATGGCTACTTTGAGTAGTGTGGTGAATTTTAAATCCCAGCATGTGGGAGCAGTTGCTTTTTGAGGGACAACTTCCTCCATGTTAGACCTGATTTGGTTTCTAATCTTCAGTAAAATCCACCACCTCTGTGGGATGGCTCTAGGGACAGAACAGTACCATCATTAGCACAGGTAAAGTGCTAGCCATCCTTAAATATGAGCTCAGTTCATTCAAGAAACAGTCTAGAAGTTTGAAAGTACATAGACAATGTATTAATTTCCTATCCTTCAAGTGAGTACTGAATTTTACCTATATCTCAAGTAGGTAACACTAAGTATGTCTACACTTGCTGTGGCAATTGAGCCACCAGGGGTTGATTTAGCAGGTCTAGTGAAGACCTGCTAAGTTGACTGCAGATCACTTTCCTGTGGATTCCAGTACTCCACCAGAATGAGAAATGTAAGGTAAGTTGATGGAAGAGCTATTAATGTAGTTGGAGTTGCATAACTTAGGTTGACTTAGCCTTATAGCATGTGTGGTGTATGAACCACAAGCTGGGGAAGGCTAGTCCCATTCTGTGCCCCCCACTGGAGCCCTGAGATATGCTGCCCTGGAGCAACAGGAGGGCAGGCAGTGCAGCTGGGGCCATCTATAGGGAAACTGGAGCTGGGCTGAGCAGGAAGGGGAGGTCTGGGGGCAGAGTATAGGCAGGACCACACCTGGCTGTTTGAAGAGGCACAGCCTCCCCAAGCTCATGATACCTGCTGCCCATATCCTGTACTATAGACCAGGCCTAACACCTACTTTTTGTAAAGCACAGGTAGATAAGGATTATTATATAAATAAGTGATTGTGTGCCTTCCACCTGGTAATTTATCTAGTTCTAAACTGCTGCACTGTCTTGTAACTTTAAAAGGAGTTTGCCTTCAGCATGCTGTTTGATGGGAGTGGAACAAAAACATTCTCCCATGTGGAAGGCAGGTTAGTACAGGAGTTCAGCACTTGAAAGGGTAGGTAGTTTAATTGTGAATGTTGTTTGAGTCATCAGTATGTACTATTAGGCTGAAGATTGTCTAGTGGTAGCACCTGCTTTCAAACAGGAGCCTGTTGAAGGCAACACAGTACCTGTGAGAATATTTCAGATTCTGGCATCCCGAAGCTAGACAATGTAATAGGGCCAGTAAATTAAGTACTGCCTTTTAAAACCTGGCCTGGAGGAACAAAACATGCTCTTGCCCTCTAACCTAAAAAAAATTGATAGGTTGAGGAACAGCAGAAGTACCACAGAATGGTCTGTGCTACATTATACTTGGGGGAGTGCAGACCACCAATCCTATGAAGCTGTTCACTACCTACTGATGTACTGAGCACAGACACAATCTTTCACTTTCTCCCACACACAGAGTCCATATTAAAGCTGTAACATTCCTCTCATTTATGGCTTGCACATGGGCAAGTGTCTTACATTCTTGGTGGTGTAACTCAATGAACAGGAAAAAAATGGGGGTAGATTCCTTCCTTCCTTCCCCCTCAGCTATAGCAAAGTCCACAAGCTCCTCCCACTTCTATTTGTTTGTGACATTCTTTCCTGAATAGTGCTTTTCTCTGGCATACCTGGCAGGAAAGTGTTTTATCTTAGAAAGGAATTTTGGCTGCTATCTCTTTTAGAAAGTGTGATCTCCTTCAATAGGTGAATGGCAGCCACAAGCCAGAAAGTGGTTTTGGGAAATCTTTTTCAGAAATTAGAAAAAACCTCAGCCTTTGCAGTGGACAATTTGACTCCTGCCTTCCTGCCTGAATTAGCACTTCTAGTGTAATTTTCTCTTTGCAGTAGGTCACTGTCACATACCAGCTAGACAGAATGTCAGCTTTATAAAGCAGGTTAAAGGAAAATAGCATGCAAGGTATCTTCAGGCAAATAAAATAGTGAAAAGGTCTTTGAGCAGATCCCACATCCTCAGGGTCATCATTAATTCTGATCAAGATGGGAGTAGCTCCATTAGATGACACTGATCCAGCCTTTTTACCTCCTGCAGGACAACCAACCACTTGTCAGACCAAAGGCAAAAACGGGGGAAAGGCATATAAGTCAGAGAGGAACCATTTCACCTGTCAGTTTGAAGTGGTCAGGAGCTCTAGCCTTTTGGATGGATAGGTAAATTTTCAAAAAATAGAACAATGTAGGTTGATGTAGCTATAATGTATATCCTTATATTAATGTACATTGCTTCTAACACTAAGATTTCTGAGGTACAGGATAGATACCACATTTGACTACACTAAAATGTGAACTGTATATGCCTCAGAAGTCACCTTGTATTTTCCTTATACACTCCTCCCACTTACCTTTCAGACACCATTCGTCCTTTTCTCTGTATTCCTGTCTGTATGATGCCTCACAGTCCCTTCCAATTCTTGTGCACCTGTTTCCCCCTCGCCTGTACCCACATACGCAACATTTAGCCACCAGGCTGCTTTTTCAAATTCAGCCTAAATTAGTATTGACTGCAACTAACTGCATATGTAAAATGAGGCTGGCAGCTTCAAAGTATAGTACATACTGGCCGCATGTCCATATCACAAGCCACAACTGGTAGTGTCAGAAGACAAAAGATGGAATGATGAAACAGCTGCATAGTCATTTTATGGACAAGTAGGGAGACTACATTAGTATAGTATAGTACTCTTCTACAGGAGTGATTTACACACTTCAAAATTATTCTTATCCACCCTTACTGTCCTCCTCCCATCTCAAAGCTGTTGCAATCTTATCTACAATTATCCACCACCTTTAATCTCCTTTATCAAGCCTCTTAATTCCTCTCCCCAGCTGTATTTGCATAGTATTTTAGGATACTATTTACATAAAAGGCACTTCACAAACTAGAATTTTGTTGTGGCAGATCTAGAACAACACCTGGAGTACTTTTGATAGCACTACAAGTTGGGCTATGCAGACAGACAACTCACAAGTCAGGCTTTGTATAATATAGTGGTGTTTAAAGGTGGTGTAGTATAGAAAAAAAAAGGGTAAATCCCTAGAGTTCACTTAGACTGGATTGAGGATGAGTTGGTGGACATTTTTCATCACCAGAACTTTCATTTGGCAAAAATTTTCTAAAAAAAACGTTCAGCCTTGTTGCTTCTGCTTTGTCAACCGATGACAGGGAAAGCTGGCTCTTTCAAGATCAACTTTGAGAGGATGGAAAGAAAGATGGAGACACTTCACATGAGCAACTGCTTGCTACTAATTCAACTTTATACAACACTTTAGGTAAGGAGTATGCCCGGGTATGAATGGAGAACAATTTTAAAAAGGAACAATTTCTGAACCTGCTCCCACCACTTGGGTTCTCCACTTTTCAGTACAAGGACCTCCTAGTAAGATGAAAGGTTAAAATTGCAGGAAGTGAAAACTTAGTGGTAACTACTTAGTTCTGTCAAATTGTCCAAAGGCAGGAGATTGGGCTGTGTATAGGTTAAAACAATATTAATGGCAAGTACTTAATAGTAAACAAACTACATTGAGTTATAGAATTCTATATTTTTTCATACACAATACATAACAGTGACAAAGCAGCAACTGAAATCATCTTCATTTTTAACGCCATTAAGAATCAGATTTTCATTGAGAAGAATGATGCATATAAATTGTTTATTCTGTCCAGCAAGTATGAAGAACAAGAAAGTATGATGTGTAATAGGATAAATGCTTCTAACAGGCAATGCCAAAAGACAGTATTGCGGTGCAGTTTGCTCTGGAACATTAAGGCACTGACTCCCTGAAGGACCCAGATCTGTGTCCGTTATAAAACAAATGTTAATATTCAGCTAATAACCAACCTATATCCCAGTGCTAGGTCACATTGGCACACAAGAGTTGTAGGTGAATCCCAGATAAGCTACATAAAACATAAATAGTGTCCTGCAAGGCACAATTTTAAGCTGGGATATTAATCTTCCATGTACCCCTGACACAGCATCCTCTTAGCCACCAGACCTACTATCTGTTATAATAGCTTGGGGAATCAGACATGAGGTAAGATGTTGTAACAATGAAAGGGAAGGGGAAAAGTGTTCCAACAAATTACAGCAGAGGATTTCTGCAATGTTATACGTGGAACAACAAGAAAACAGTTTAAGTCTTCCATTCCTAGTAGTACATCACTACCTTTAAGTTAAAAAAAGCAAAAGGCATGCTCTGTACAAAGGTTCTTTCAAGTAAGCCTCTTAAGTTGGTATAAAAGTGTTATTGGGTACTGGAATCCCTTAAGCTTTCACATGCTGGGGGTTTTATTGTACCAGTAAGTAATGGCACCACATAAAATTTAACCTGGCTTTCTGCTTATTGTATATAGAAGTCCTCCCTTTTATTTGTCATAGTCAGAATTCATTTATAGTAGCCCCTGGAGCGAACTGATAACTGGGATGCATAGTTGTGTTGCACTCCCATCATTTAAGGAGTTACCAAATTACTAATCTAAATCTTTGCAGGTTATAGTCCCATCCCTCTTCCCCAGGATTTTCTACAAAAAAACAACAACTACTCTGCAAAGAATAAATAAGCTTGAACGTGATTAATTTGGTCATTCCTCAACTAAATCACTAGAGGGGGAGAAAAATTCCAAACTAACATTCAAATATCACAGGTTACGTTATTTGAAATTATCACTTTCCCTTTCAGTCTACACAAGACTCATAACTACTTCACTCCACCTCTCCAATAGAAATCATTAGAATCTTGGGAATAAGATTGGCTAAGTTTATTGGAAGACAAAACATGAATCCACATCTATTTTCCCTGTGAATAATTTTGTTTTTTTTGACTCTAGCTGATTTGGGTATTCTCCATTATGAGAAGGAACCTCAATTACCACCACAGACAACTTGGATTTGGAACATTTTACATTACAGATTCTGAAGTCCAATCCATAAACTGATTTATTATAGTAAAGATAGAGCAAGCATCTTATTCCCAGAACAGGGTAAGAAGGGAGGAACAGAAGTAGTTCCTTCATATGAAGCATTCATTATAGCAAGGTAGTATTTTAAATGTTCCACTTAGAGACATGTTGCCATGCAAAAATTTAACTTCATGAAACATAACTTTTTTGAATAAGTGGACAGCAGCTATCAGGTATATATCAATTTAAATTAAGATTAGGTGGGAAAGTAGCACATGCATAGTTCAGAAGTATCATGCAGAATAGAGGGTGAATTATGGTGTATACATGGTTTAAAAAACTACAAAAACCCAAGAAAAACTGTACTTAAATGTGTGAAGAAATTTGTTCTCCCTCATTCATCATTTAATATCCATTCAGAGATTTAAAAAGCTGCCCCTAACGCACTGTGGGAGAACAACGTGGTGAGTGAGATTTGTGGTACTGCAGTGGAGAAAGGTACAACCGAAATTCCAGGGAGAACTGACAGAGGTAAATTTGATATGGAATCCAGATGGGAAATTTGCATGCTTACTATAGGTGGTCAGATTCAGAGTTTGATGTTTTCCTGGAGACTTAAGTTTTCAATTAATCTTAAATTTTTATCTAAAGCTTTGTTGAGCCTACTTTTAAAGGAAATATGTAGAAGCTCGATATAAAATCTTTTCCATTGCATAAATATGGGAACAGTTATTTTCTTTTGTTCAACAGTAAAATAGGTGCATGGTGTTTAAAATCAATTACATACAAGTATTACCAGAAAATGCAGCACAATTTGTTAACCACAGATTCTACATCAACATCACTTTGCATTCAAAGAATGAAAGTGCATGTGTTCCCCTCCCATTTCCTTCAAATTACAGTGTGTGTTTTAAAACCCTCAACCCACAAGTAGCCAGTGGGCCAGAACTTCTTAAATTTGGTAGTTTATATATGGATTTCATATATGGATTAGAAATTAAACTAAGTGTCCGTAAAACTATGGTTATCCTGCTAAACTAAGGAATACAAGTAATAAGCATCACCAAGTTCCTATTTTAGTGAGAATGCACAACTCTAAGTGAAGTAATTAAAAAAAACCCAAAACTTGTAATGTCTCCTCTCCAACCTTCCCACAATTATAAATGCAAAATTATACCACCCTGTTTATTCCATTTTAATAGAGTACTTTGTGTTATGAGAGAGGATAAGAGAAAGAACATTCTCAAAGCTGTAAAAGTAAGCCATGAACAGGTTTAAGAAGGGTAGGGCAAATGATTAGGAGCTATGTTGCTGCTCTGGAGTCAAAGCAAAATCTGCACACAAGGATAAGAAAAGGAAGTACTATAAAAAGCAACCTGCTTCACTCACTTCCCAACTCCACTACCCCTGTTTTGAAATACAGAAAATTTCAGATATGAAAATGGTGACTTGCAGCTGGAGAAAGACACTGGACAATGGCAGAAAGCTCATTAACTATCAATGAGTTTCTTGGCTCTGATATTGGCTTGATCAATACGATCTTTGTTGGTATCCGCCTGAAAAAAGAAAAGCATGTGTAAGAATTGCAGGTGACTGAAGACTAGATACCAAGAAAGTTTTAACAAACATTTTTAGTCTAATGTTAAAATTTATCTAATACATAGCTTAAGGAAAGAGTTTTTATACATCGGGGTATAATGCTTAAATTGTCCAAAAGTACAAAAAGGTTGGTTTAAAAAAAAAAAAAAAAAAGTCAAAAACTTCTTTGTAGGCTTGAAGTGCAAGATCCTACCATTGGGATAGGTAGGAGGTAAACAAGAGCTCTTACCGATTGGCTCAGCAGGGGCTGGTAGTTTTGCAAAGGCAGAATGATCAGAGGGAAGAAGTCCAATCTCTCTAGCAAGCCCCTCAAGGCAACTCAATAAATAAAACAACTGGCTTCAGTGAATTGGAGGAATTAAGGGAAGAGATTTGAAGGTGTGGAGGAGAATCCACCACCAAAACAAAAATAAGTATTAGGGGGGAAAAAAATCCTAATTTCTTCCATAGAAAATAGTAACCCTCAGAGCTCCTGTGGCACAACTTCTCAACGTTAAAAACATACCATTGTACTCAGCCTTTGGAATATAGGAGAAATTAAGCCATTCACCATTTATGCAAAATGAGCAAAAGGATGCACTGCCAACTGAAAACGATTAATCTAAAACACTAAGGAAAGAGGATTGGTAGGGTATTTTGTATAAAACAGACTCCCATGAGTCTTTTGAATGTACTGTTGTCAATAATATGGCCATGGCAAAAAATTTACAGTAAGATCGCAAACACCTATAATTAAACTAAAGTATCCAAGAATCAGCCAATTCCATCAGGCAATTGGCAGTGTTCTCACACCTCTCTTAAGGAAAGATCCAAGCTCCATAGACTTTGAGACAAGAATGGACCATTATGATCATCTAGTCTGACTTGCATAACACAGGCCACAGAACCTGACCCAGTAATTTCAGCATTAAGCCCATAGTGTCTGGTTGAGCCAGAGTCTTTTAGATAGACATCCAATCTTGGTTTCAAAACAAAACAAAACAAAAAAAACACACATCAAACTCTGACGACTGCACTACACCCTTAGATAAGTAATGCCAATGGTTAATTACCCTCACTATTAAAAATGTGTACTTTATTTCTAGTCTGATTTTGTCTAGGCTGAGTTTCCAGCCATTTAATCTTATGTCTTTGTCCAATAGATTAAAAAGTATTTTACTATCAGAACGTTGTCCCCCTGTAGATACTTAGACTGGTCAACCTCTCTGCTAAACTAATATGTTGCGTTTCTTTAGGCTGGTAAGGCAGGTTTTCCAGACCTCAAATCATTTTTGTAGTTCTTTTCTGCACATTTTCCAATTTGTCTACAATCTTTTTAAAGTGTGGGCATAAGAATTAGACACAGTGTTCTTGTAACAGTCTAAATAAAGCCATATACATTGGCAACACCACCATTCTACTGTATATTCAATAGCAAAAAACCTATGTTAATGCAGAGATAAGGTTGGTTGGTGTTCTGCAACGGGATAACATACCACTGAGTTGAGCAAAACTCAAACTTCTGAAAACCAGGAAATGCACAGTTAAGATTGCCATGCAACCTTTACTGTGTCCTCGTTCAGCAATGCCCCAATAAGCCCTGTTATCACACATCTTTACTCTGCCAACCCACAGCTGCTGAAATGTAGAAGCTCTTCACCTCCTTTTACAACCCATTCACTCTCACCCAGAAGATCCCATCTAACACTATTAAAGGACAAAAAGGGGGGGGGGGGGGAGTTACCCACATCACCTTCCCTATTTTCCTCAAGCTAGCAGTAGCCAATGGGAATTATTTGTACACTCTCCAAGTGCAGTCATTGTGTCAGGTGTACCTACTCTAAATGGTGAGACAATAGTTGGGCCTGCTTGGTAAAAGTGTGTTTGTGACACGAGGCTATAGGTGGTTTACTTTGAGGTGTGTGGCAGAGCCTTGATTATAAGAGGAGATCTGTTTTCCACCCTCTGACATGTGTGAGTAAAGGGAAGAGCTGCATGTGTACCGTCAGGATCCAGCATGCATCATTTCAATGTGGAATAGTGTACATTATAATTAGCAGGGTACAGGAGTTTTATTACAAAGGGTGTTAGCAGTAAGTCTGGACATGAGAGCAGTGTAAGTATTTACTATCTACATGCACTCCAGGTAAAATGAATGTGGTCAGTGTCAGGCATAGCTGTACAGAATTATGGAGGCAGTAGTTAGCTCTGCTTCATAGAGGTGTGTTTGCAAGATCTGTGGAATACTCTGAGGCTCGTGACAGAGCTGTGACTGTGATAAGAAGAGATCTAGGTTTTGTACCCTCGTGTGCAAGGACAGGGAAGAGGTGCATGTTCAGGATGCAATATGCTTCATCATTTCTATGCAGAACTGTGCAGGTTGCCAACAGCAGAGCATAGGGCTTTTATTATAAAGGATATTGTCAGCAGTGAGGTGGAATCTGAAAATATTCTAATGCTTTAATTATGTTTAAATGAAAATGAGATGGTATCCTGTGAGTGTAAGGGAGTTGTAAAAGCTTGTGAAGTGATTCTTAAACACGTGGTATTTGTTCTGAGGAGTTGGCTAAGTGTGTGAATGTACACTAGGATCTGGAACCTCCTGAATCTTATAGTGCCACGGGCCAGTGTGAATATGTGTATACTGAGGCATTACTCAAAAGAGGGCAGAGGGAAGGTGGTGTGGGCAACTCCCCCCTCCCCCGCCCGATTTTGTCCTTTAGTAGTGTTAAATGGAATCGTATGGATGAGTGAAGGGGTTGTAAAAGGAAGTGAAGAGTTTGTACATTTTAGCAACGGCATGGTTGGCAGAGTAAAGGGGTGTGTGTGGGGGGGGGGTGAGAGAGAATGTGGCATAGTGGAGCATTGCTGAAGAGGGCAGAGTTAAGGTCACATTTCCTTTGTGGCAGAAATTAGACATGCAGATTTTTTGGGGGGGAGCATTAGGGGACAGCGGATTGGAGCAACGAACTGTGCATTTCCTAGTTTGCAGAAGTTTGAGTTTTGCTCAGCTCAGTGTTCTGGGGACGACATACCACCAAGCAACCGTAACTCTGTATTAATGTAGTTTTTTGAACAAGAAGAGAGATACTAAGAGTTAGTTGTTATTTAGGCAGTTGTACTTATGACCTATAATTTGTATACTGAGTCAGCTGTCCTTACCTCCCTGCAGCCCTGCTTTGGAACATCTCTGAAGCCATATCCCTGACCCACTCAATGTGTTTGCCCAGGCCTCCCCGCCCCTGTAAGCAGGGAACACATCTCCCCGAAGTCTTCACTCCCTGATATACAAATGTTTTTATTGCAGTTTATTGCCCCCTCCTATAATCGACTCACATACAGTGCCTGGAGTGAAAGACAACTAGGTTACAATGGAAGTGGTGGGGTCCCAGAAGGTTGGAGTGCACTGGCAGAGCTGTGGGGTGCAGGGCAGGTGCCATATGCCTATATGCTCCCTCACATGAGCCCCCAACCTCTCTTGCCTTCCCTTCCATCCTTCCCTATTTTATATCCCTCCCTTGCTGCAGCCCCAAACACCTCTCCCTGTATTGCCCCACTCCTCTGCCTCCCCAGGAAACATTTGCAAGTCTAATCCCACCCCCAAAGGCTTTGATTACATTCCCCCAAAATAAAACTACCACCAATGACGCCAAATTGCAGCAACCTCCAGCCACGAAGTCCAAAACTCCGTTTATCTTAAATGGAGGGTTGTGATAACAGAACTAAAGGATAAGTTAATTGATGGCTGTGAACTTGCCCTCCAATCTGAATGTGGATGAATCACAGACCTGTCATTAATACCTCTCAGCTTAACAATACAAAACAGCAAAAGGAAACTTTTTTTTTGGGGGGGGGGGGGGGGGGATTTCTCTTGACTAAGTCACCACAAATTTGAATCATTACCACCACCCAACATCCCCACGAGGAACACTAAATATCAACAAAAAGAACAGGATTACTTGTGGCACCTTAGAGACTAACAAATATATTTCAGCATAGGCTTTCATGGGCTAGAACCCACTTCATCAGACGCATGGAATGGAACAGACAGTAAGCAGATACTTATACATTCAGAGAAACATGAAAAGGTGGAAGTACCTATACCAACTTTAAGAGGCTAATTAATTAAAGCAATCTGAATAACTGTTGGGATTTTAGAACACTTACAAGAGTTGAGTTTAAAGCATATAAAATGGGGGGCAGGGATGGAAACCCTCTATCCTTTCCTTTGTATTGGCACATGCTTAGTGTGTGTGTGTGGGGGGGGGGGGGGGGAGGCATATTTTTGAATACTGTTCTCAGTTTGGGTCCTCCAAACATTTAGTAAGTGGCATGCATCATCTTGGGTAAAACTTGACAGACTGAGTCTGTTTTGACCTGCATCACATCAACAGTTTGATATCTAGCTCTGGGCAAACAAACCCATTTAGAAACTTTTTTAAAATGGTAATTCTTTTGGAGGCTGGGGATTATATATCCAGAACCTCTGGCTCAAATTACTCCAAATCTGGGTTACTAACCCTAACCTGCACCCTCCTGAGGCATGCCAAATTTCAATGACATTTGATTATACATGTTGATTTTAGAGGATTTAGAAAGGTCAACTTTTAAAGAGATGTCATGACACAACCTTAACTATAGTGGTGCTCCCACACTACTATAATTCCCCAGCTTCTGCATTCAAACATCACACATGCCCTCAGCCACCACAATACAGTAGTAACTCACATTCAGTTGTGTATGATCTATAGTCCTTTTGAGTTACTGTCTTCCAAAGTAGTCTCCCATCTCATAAATATGACCTATGTTCTTGGTTCTTAGATATGTGACCTTGTATTTAGCTATATCAAAATGCATGTTCAAGTAAATCCAGTTTATTGTGCAACACAGATTGCTCTGTAGAGCTGACCTGCATTTCACCAGCAGTAATTTTGTTTTTCCCAGCTCATTGATAAAGATATCAAATAGCAATGGGTCAAGAACAGATCCTTGTGGGAACTTAACTAGATACACCCTCACTGGAGGATAATTTCCCGTTTATAATTAATTATTTTGAGATATAATCAGTCACTTTTTAATCCACTTTATGTGCACTGCATTGATTATACATAGCACTAATTTGTTTTAAATAACCTCGTTATCTCTAGCCTGACTCTTCCCTGCACATTTATATCTGCCCCTGGACATTTCCACTGCTTGCATCTGATGAAGTGGGTATTCACCCACAAAAGCTTATGCTCCAATACCTCTGTTAGTCTATAAGGTGCCACAGGACCCTTTGTCGCTTCTTGTTTTAAATAGACTGTCATGTTGAACTAGTCAAATGCCCTACAAAAGTCCAAGTATATTATATCAGTTACCTTTGTCAAACAAATTTATAATTAAATTTCAAAAAGTGATTATTTAACAAGATTTATTGTCCATAAAATAATGTTGACTGGCATTTAATTATGCTGCAGTTGTTTAGATCTCTACAGGATAAAATCATAAAAAAGGCTAATATGGGATGAAGTCACTATCAAACTAACCAGTCTTGTTCCTGATTTTAACAAATATCCTTATTGTAAGAATTCCACTATTGCTACTTTTTAGTGATTACCCTCAATTCCTTCCATTTTCCATTCTGATTACATGTAATATATACATAGTATTAATACTGCTTTCCACTTCCTTTAACCAGCATAGCTTTTCAATAAATGAAAACATTTTTAGTGATTGCAGAATTGTGTTTTTTGGCATCTAGAAAAGTTTGCTTAACTCCCAATAACCACTCACATTAGAAAAAAAATAAAATAAAATAAAATAAATCAGTTTTGCTCATAATGGTTTCAGTTTTGGGAAATTGGTGGGTTTTTGGTTTTTTTAAAGGGCCGAATATAGATATTACTGGTCAGGACTATATTCAGTTGGCACATAAATGTAATTAGGTCATTATCACTTCTAGTAGGCAACCACTAATTTTTAATTAGGTGATCAATTAATCTTTGTCAGAATGAGGTATAATACAAAATCACTGTTAGCAGGGTGTAATACTTTGTTAGAATTTTATAGATAAGTTTTAGCAACGCAAAGAAGTTTTTCTAGTCATAAAGTGGCAACATAAAGACCTCCTTCATACATCCCCAAGATACGGTAACAGTTACCCCTCCACTCCATACACACACATTGTAGATAGATGTTGAAAGAGCCATCCTGCTCTCTAGTCTGATTTAGTGGGCTATAACAGACTCCCACCAGTACCCAATCTTGTGATTTTTCAGTTACAACACTAATCCATAAGCATTCCAGGTCCTGTGCTTCTGAATTATGTAGACAGAGGATACCGAGGACATACTTTATTGTTCAAATCATTGCAAGATAATGAATATGCTCAGGAACTGGTAGTAAAAGTTTAGTATGGTATGATTGCATACTCCTGATGCACTTGATCACTGCAAATGCTCATAAAAGCAGCATGGTGAACCCATTAATTTAAGAGTATTCCATAATTCTTCTCGTGTGTCACTATATTCAAAATGGAGATTGAGAACAGGATTATTTGGCTCTTACCTTCTCATTTATCCGGTCTATTTGCTTGTTTTGTGAATCAATCTCATTGCCCATATCCAAAGCCAGGCTTTTCAAGTTCCCCAGGATATTTCCCACCTGAGTGAGATTTTCATCCATCTCATCCTCTCTGGCATCATTTGTTACCCTGTTGAAAATATCAGGAGACCCCTGTGTTTAGGAACCAGAAAGTTGCTTCCCCACTGCCAAAATGTTGTTCAATAAACGCCCACTAAAACATCTCATCACAACCAACATTTTCAGAGTAGGGGGGCTGCTTCACTTTAATACCATCTATTCAAGTAGGCAGCCTGCTACTATCTGTCCTTAAATTCATTTTGCTGAAAGAAATTAGACAAAGCAGTTTCGTTAAAATGGCCTTAAAATTCAAAACAAAGAACCATTGGCAGATTATGCTCTACTGTATTAGAGAGGGATTCAAATTCTGTGTCAGATGCCCTTTCATTATGTGACAGAGCAAATCCGAATGCAACATTCAACACAATAATTGGAGCACCAAGCTCATATGCATCCAGGGGCTAATCAAATATAGTAATTATTCCCACCACTGCATGCTATGAGGAGTGAAACTGCAGATATAAATCCCCAAGTGAAAGCGACTCACCAAAGGGCTTCCTTCCCAATTGACAGTAAGGATTTAATATATAGCCATTCTAGTTGAATGCATTCTGGGAGGAAGAAACGAACTTAAAAGGTATCTTAATGGCACACATGTTTGAGGGAAGATGGACAAACATACCGTGCAATATATCCTCCACTTGCTCCTCCAGTGGTCTGTGGCTGATTATTTATTACACGTCCTGGCTGGTTGGATACAACACGGTCTGTTGAGTTCTCCACACCATCACCCCAGGTTGACTTGTATGACTTGCCAGACTCAAAGTTCTTTGTTCTATCAAAGAGAGATTAGCCCAAATATATGCTAGATCAATAGAGGGAAAAGAGAGGACACCAGATTTTTTCCCCCGGGGGGCAAGGGAGGGAGAGAATTTCTTTCAGCGTGGGATTTTCAAAGGCACCCAAGTGATTTCATAGAAGTGTAGGACTGGAAGGGACCTCTATAGGACATCTAGTCCAGTCCCCAGCATTCAAGGCAGGACTAAGGAATAACTAGACCATTCCTGACAGGTGTTTGTCTAACCTGTTCTTAAAAACATCCAATTCATCTCCAAAGACTAAGATTCCACAACCTCCCGAGGCAATTTGTTGCAGTGCTCAACTATCCTGACAGTTGAGAAGTTTTTCCTAATGTCCAACCTAAACCTCCCTTGCTGCAATTTAAGCCCACTGCTTCTTGACCTGTCATCAGAGGTTAACAACAATTGTTCACCCTCCTCCATGTAACAACCTTTTATATTGTTTTATGTACTTGAAGACTTATGTCCCCCCTCAGTCTTCTTCAGAAGAAACAAACCCAGTTTTTTCAGTCTTTCCTCACAGGACATATTTTCTAGACCATTTTTGTTGCTGCTTTCTGGACTCTCTCCAATTTGTCCACATCTTTACTGAAATGTGGTGCCCAGAACGGGACACAATACTCCAGATGAGGCCTTATCGGCATGGAGAAGTGTGGAATAATTACTTCTCAGATCTTGCTTACAGTGCTCCTGCTAATGCATCCCAGAATGATGTTCAGGTTTATTTTTGCAACCGTATCACATTGTTGACTCCTATTTAGTTTGTGATCCACTATAACCCCCAGATCCTTTTCTGCAGTATTCCTTCCTAGGCAGTTATTTCCCATTTTGTATGCGTGCAATTGTTTGTTCCTTCCCAAGGCAGTACTCTGCATTTGTTCTTATTGAATTTCATTCTTTTTACTTCAGGCCATCTCTCCAGTTTGTCCAGATCATTTTGAATTTTAATCCTATCCTTCAAAGTACCTGCAACCCCTCCCATCTTTGTAAAAACTTTGTAAGTGTACTCTCTATGCCATTATCTAAATCATTTATGAAGATATTGAACAGAACCAGATCCCATTGGAACTGCCCTTTCAGCTTGATCATGAACAACTGATAACTACTCTGGTAATGACTAATTGAAGGTTTTGTGATATAAAGTCACTTTTCTCTGACTGAGAATCGAACCCAGGCCGTGGCAGTGAGAGTGCCAAATCCTAACCACTAGACCACAAGGTTTTCCAACCAGTTCTGCACCCTCCTTACAGTAGCTCCATCTAGGAGATATTTCTTTAGTTTGTTTATGAGGTGGTCATGCAGGACAGTATCAAAGGCCTTACTTAAGATATACCATGTTTACTGCTTCCCCCCCATCCAGGAGGCTTGCTACCCTATCAAAGAAAATTACAGGTGCGTCGCATCTTAAGCACATTTAACATGAGTGAATTCAGCTTTGCGCGGTCGGCAAAAAAAGAAAAAAAAACAACAATTTAAAAACTATTTGTTGTGCGGGCGATTCCGCCTGCCATTCAACTCAATGAGCGTTTGACTATATGCAGTTTTCACTTTACGCGCTGACTGCGGAACATAACCCCAACGTAAGATGAGACTCGCCTGTATTAGGTTGGTTTGTCATGATTTGTCCTTGACAAATCCATGTTGACTATTACTTATCACCTTATCTTTTAGGTGTCTGCATACCGATTGCTTGATTTGTTCCATTATCTTTCTGGGTACTGAGGCCGACTGGGTTGTCCTTATTCCCCTTTTTATAGATTGGCGCTCTTTGCCCTCTGGAATCTCTCCTGTCTTCCACGAGTTTTTGAAGATAATTGCTAATGACTCATATCTCTTCAGTCAGCTCCGTAAGTATTCTAGGACGTATTTCATCAGGCCCTGCTGATTTGAAGACATCTAATTTGTCTAAGTAATTTTAAAATTTGTTCTTTCCTATTTTAGCCTCAGTTCCCACCTAATTTTCATTGGCATTCACTATATTAAACATCTGATCGCTAACCAATCTTTTTGGTGAAAACAAGGAAGGCATTTAGCACCTCCATCATTTCCACATTTTCTGTTATTGTCTCCTCTCTCTTCCCCCCCCCGCCCACCCCCAACTGAGTAATGGGCATAGCCTCTTCTTGAGCACAAGTCCTATTGAAAGTAAAAAGACCAGTGACTTTCAATAACAATTGTGCTGCTAAATCACTAAGGCCTTGCCTATACTGCAGAGTTTTGTCACCCAAAGGCAGCTTTTGGCAGCAAAACAGTGGAGGTGTACACACTGCAATGCCACTTTCAGCAACAAAATAAAGCCACCTTGACGAGAGGCACAGGGCTTTTTGTGACAAACTTAAAGCAACAAAGTGTCAGTGTAGACACCACCGTTGGTTATATCGTCATAACTGGCCTCCCACAGTATCCCACAATGCCTGCCATGACCGCTCTGCTCACTGTTTTGAACTCGGCTGCCCTGCATTCCTGCTACACAAGCATGTGCTCCTCCCCTGTTAAAGCTACATGAAGGTCTGACAGCTAAGCATGCCACTCAGCTCCAGCAACAAAGAGCAAATCATTAATGTGGAATGCTGCTCTCTCCCACACTATGAACGCAGTGGCGTAAGCGTGAGTGTGAGTGAGAGAGACACACTACTGTGAAGAGCCAGGGAAGGAGGTGGGGGCTGATCTTAGGGTACCCCCCCCATTCCCTGCCTCAGGACTGGTTGCTTCTGGTGGCTGTCTGAACTTGGAGACCGTATGCTGACACTCAACTCTCTCACATACACACTCCTCCTCCCCCTCACTCTCTCACACTCCCCATCACACTCTCTCCCAGTGGCATTGCAGTGTGTACACCCCACTTCCCTCCCTACACACTTCTGTTGAAGTGTCCAACAATCTAGTAGGATGCTCATGGAACGATGGGATTGAGAAACCTGCATCATGTGATGCTATACTTGTCCCATGAGGCATTGCAAACCCTTCCAAAAGCACCCTGCAGCCAGTTGCACAGTGGGATACCTACTACAATGCACTGCTCTGTGTCGATGCAAGAGCTGCTAGTGTGGATGAACTCAGCCAACACAAGGAGCTAATGTAGACATGCAACAGCGGTTTTAATTAAAGCACTTCAATTAAAACAACATAACTTTTAGCAACAAAACTCTGCAGTGTACACACAAACGCTGTACTGCTTTAACTATGCCGGTATAGTTAAAGCAGTACAAAATGCTACAGCTATCCTAATGTGGACACACAGTTATATCAATATAGTATATTCTCCTTTTAGTATGGAAATAAGTTATACCAGTATAAAGCATCTTTGTAGCAGTATAACTTCATTCACAGTAGGAGCTGTACCACTATAAATATTTAAAGAGGAAAAAGTTACCCCCTTACCAAAAGGGTTATACTGATACAAAAAGCTGTATTTAGACCAGGCCCCAATGCTTTTAAAAATCAGATTTTAATTGTCATTTTCTGCAACCTCTTAAATACAAGACTATACATGAATAGGGAAGCATAATTATTTTGATTTGGACACAATCCTCAATAAGGGATGAGCAAGAGGTACCTTGAGGTTGAAGCAACCTTGGGAAACATTTATGCACTTAACTAGCTTTTCAGATGTATTTAAGAGATGATTTCCTGATGCCATCTCTCCTTGATTCTTCAGGTAGTTTTCCAGCAATAGATTGATGTGTTAAAACACAGAACAACATAAGTCACACTTACCATTATGATTATAGTGCATGATCCAAGAAAAAGCAAAGACGGCCTGATATGGCAAAAGCTCTATTATAACCAAGTATCTCTTATAGCAGCAGTGGCAAGGAGCTATGAAATATGAGTTAAAAAGGCAAGTAGATCTATAGCCAAGTTAGAGAAGTTTCTGAAATTTTACACAGGTGTAATTTTTTAAAATTTTAATAAAGAGGTTTTGTAACCACCCCATACAGACTACACTTGTTTGTTGGTAGTCTCACAAGTGAGACCAAGGATTAAACTGGCCATTAAGCCTGAATGACCTCTTCCTTCTATTTCTCCATTGGGCCAAAACATTTGCAGGGCAGTATGGGGAACCTTTCACTGGCACTATACCTATGCTGTAACTACAGGACTTCTGTCAGTGTGGCACCTTTCAAGAACACCAAGTTAAAGTTTAAATTTTTCAGTGCCTATTCAAAATGTTGTGATATAAAAGAAATGTGTCCTTAGAAGAAAAATGATAGTATCAGATGAAGACTGATGCTCTCATTAGAATCTCTGCCCAAGTTTTAGCTGCAAAAATACAGGCAACTTCACATTTGCTTTCTGGGAATGAGGAAAAGGGCAGACAACTCTAGCTTAGAAGAATGCCTTAATCTTTGGTCAGATGTAATACCACCCTCAGCAGAGCTCTACAAATACCAACGTAAACTGGTGCATTAAGTCACATTTCTGGTATGGGACTTACTCAGATCTGATCCCTTTTGTTTATTCACTCAAAGGAACTTGCTTTAGTAAGAAAAATTCATTTCTACTACTTTTTACTTGTAAGCACTGAAGCAACACAATTATGGGAGTGCATGCTGATTCTATTCTGGTTTGTGCAGGATTAATAAAGATTGCAATTCTTCAATGGGGTGGCACAGTTGTAAGTAAAAGTAGAATCTGCCATACAGAATGATGCACAAGTCTGAACACGCAACTTCACTTTTACACCCCAGGTGGAGTTTTATGGTGCTGGACAATAAGAAAGACCAGCTTTTTATTTCTACAAGTTTGAGTGAGTCACTGAAATACAAACATGACTGCCACCGTTGCTATTTTTAAAGTAATTTTCCAAACTACTACTCCATTTTTGTCTAACTGGGGGAAGTCTGACACCTTCCTGAAAAGAAAGCCAATATATTTAAGATCCTGAACATCAACTGGTACAGCCCTGGTATTTACAGCCTCTCCTCACGGAGCTGGGTCAGAGTTATAGGCTCCCATGCCTAATCCATTCTATAAATGTGCTATCTATAGACATGAACGTTACACTGGAACAACACAAAACCACAGTCACAACATGTCTTGCATGCAAACAGCATGCCCATGCAAACACATACCCATTTAGAACATCACCTTAGACAGATGGTTAACAGTACAGGCTGTGTCACAAGATTGACCTTGTCCTAAAGTCCGCTTTCACCAGTTAATTGAATCCAGCTTCTAGTGTTTAGTCTTCATTTTTATTAAGTAAGTGGAAGGTGGGTATGTTAGGAGAGAATGGAAAAAAACAGTAAAAAACCATCAAACATGCAAGCAAGTGGTTAGTGACACTTTTTTTCCGCTGAAGTCCTTTGCTTTCAAAACAAAGTAGCTTTAAGTAATCTGAATAAAGTAGGGGAAGAAAAAGACGAAACATTTAGTTGTGTGCACTCTGGTGTTTAAATTCAGCCTGTGTGTGGAAGACTGGCTATCCTAGTGCTGAACATTTACGTAAGATACCACTCCTAAGTGGGACATTGGGGTGAGAGGACTGTCAGCATTTTTCAGATCCACTCAGTACAGTTACTCCTGCTCTTGACCTCATCACTGCTTCCCTAATACACCCCAGCACACTCCAAAACTTCCCAAGGATATTTGGAAGTGCCACACTAGATATCAGGTTTTTTGCCCAAGGCGAATCACTTATTGGAAGTAGCCAATGTGACAAATTCAGAAACCTGGACAGGATTGTAATCGGAGGTACTGACAGGATGCAAGTTATGTTAAGAAGAATGAAATTGCACATTGGTTCAACAACTTTGTGTTGAGCTACAGGCCAGATCAGAGCAATTTACTTGTCAAACTGTTGTAACAGAAGTCTGAACTTTTAGTCCTGAAAACCTCATGCTCATTTTAATTCAGGATGATCACATAGCATTATGTTGTTCTGAATGAGACCCTCATGTAAGGGACCTGAATGTACAGTTTAACTACCTCACTTCTACGTCAATCATTGAAAAGATCCAGGCTCTCTTTTTGACCCACTGATTGGACTCATAATAAAAATTTGCAAACAATTCACTTTGGCAAGTATACATATAGAAAGTCCCCTTTCCTTCCCCTACCACCCTACGAGAGAGCAGCCTGTTTAGCCATTTTCTTTGTAAGTTCCCACAAATTCATTTAATACTTTAGAGCAGCTTAGAGATGACAACTAGTGGTAGCTCTCAATGGTAAAATTGCCTAGAGAGTACAATGCATCTCTGTCTGCTCTACCTGTCTTTTTGCTACAAATATTTGAAACTACACCAGAAATGCAATCCAGCAGGATCTAAAAGCCTTTTAATTGACATTTTCTGAGAGGCCAGTGGTGACACTGATTACAGTTAAGGCACTATGACAAAAGCTTGCAAAATAAATAATGAAAATAGAGAATGTAATAAGTAATGTGAGATTTTTAAACCTGGTAAAACCAAGGCTTATTCTGGTTTTCCTTTTCCCACTCTGACCCCCACATATACTAATCTGTAAGTTCTACTCAGTGCTAGATCTTATTTTTCCTCTCCAAAAATAAATGCCATAATATGTTCACCTTCCTCTCACCCCATGCCAAGAAAAATAACAGAGCAGCCCAGCACATATTACCAGTCTTAATAAGCCAGTGTCCCAGCAATAGAGAAATACATTTGGGAAGAAAATTTCAGATTCCAATGGATCTTTATTACAAAGAGGGAGAAGAAAAAGTTGAAAACTGAAGTTATTTTTAAACACTAATATTGCTTTACTGCATATAAGCTTCAGGTTGGGATTCCATTATTTACAAATGTAATAGGTGGTTACTGTGAGTGTGTTTTAGCTACTAATCCCTTTCTAATGGTACACTCCTCAGCAAGCTGCAGTTATCAATTTCCCTAAAAAGCACTTAGGGCAAGTTGACAATTATCAATGTAGTTTTTACTCCAACAGCAAGCAGAAAGATTTTCTTTAGTTATTTCACCTCTGAATGTTCCCCAATAGGGTACTCTTTCTGCACCATCACAGAAATTCAGACCCGAGTTTAGATTTGTTAACTGACCTGTTGCAAGGACAGACACAGAGGCCACAACACTTGTTGAGCTCTGTCAAGGTCTTTTCAGCTTCTTTCATGTCCTTGTTTATTTGGTCCATGCCTTCTTCTATACGGGTTAGTTGTTCTAAAAAAAGTAGTTACAAAACATACAAAAGTTTAAGAGATTAGACCTTATTAGAAGGGAAGCTTTTATCTGAAATGTTAACATCTAAGCTATAAATTAGATCTGTATACTCAAGCTACTCATCCCCTAAACGGACTTTTTGTAGCAAAAGAAAACAGTGGCATATGCTGCAATAGAATTTTTGATTATACGTTTCTAGCAATCCTAAATTAAAAGCTTTTTTCTCATAGTGTAATAGTTATATTGTCTGGATGTTTAGATGTTACTAGCTGCTTTTAAAGTACAGAAACATTATTTTGTCAGGGGGATGGGGCGGGAGGCTCAATAGCACAGTTAATTGCACAGCCTGCCAACTCTGGTGACATGAACCAGAGCTAAATCTTAAATACTATAATTGCACAAACATAGGAACATCTGACTAGTGAAGCAACCTCATTTCTATACCAAAATGAGTTACTGAGGCCAAAGACTGATAAATTAGTACACCAAACATAAGCACAGATATTACTGCAGACCATTAAGATTTAATATTCATAGCTCTGCTTTGCACACAGGTAGAATTCACCTCCTTGTTCATCCAGCATGGTGACTGTCTTGATTCCTGCATCCTGGGACTGTAAAGAGAAAAGGAGGTTTGCAGAAACAACACTGTTTTTGGTACACCAACACACAGTCAAAAGCTCTAGTGCTAACTAGCATAACACCTGCTCTGAACTACAATATTGGAATAATGGAAACTTGCACTGCAGACCACCACCAAGGGCAAGTCTACACTACTGCACTGTAGCGCGTCTGGTGAAGACGCGCTATGTCGATGGGGGACCGCTCTCCCATCGGCATAATTACTGCACCTCCCTGAGAGGAGGAAGCTATGTCAGCGGGAGAGCATCTCCCAGTGATATAGCACCGGTGTGGACACCGTTTTAAGTCGGTGTAACTTACCCCCCCTTGGGGATATGTCATTTTCACATCCCTGAGCAATGTAAGTTACATCAACTTAAGTGGTAGTGTAGACCAACCCTTAGTTTCACATGTGATAGGATAGTGTAAAAAAAAAGTTACTACATAGTGACAACACTGCAGTTTGGGTTGAAATGGCACTTCAATTAATATCCTTTTTAGAAATTTACAGTGTTCTAAGCGTCTTTTTTGGACTGACAATTTTGCTTCGTCTCAGTGCAGAAGCAATTAAAAGTTGGTAGGAATCCCTTTTGAGTTATCTAAACAGGGAAAGATATTTCAAGTGATTTGCTGTACTCAGATATTCAAACACAGATCAAACTTGGCATGGACAAATCAATGAGAAATAAATTCCCAATCTCACCACCTAAGTCACTGCCCAGTGGGTCAGACCTTCACATAGGATGGCCGGAGTAGGCAGGGAAAGTGGTACGACTTCCTCCTGGAGGAAGACTTATGAGCCCAGTCTCTGGACCCTACACCAGATCAGCCACTTGCCCTTTGAAGGAACAAAGTAGCCTACGTTCAATTTTAGGCCAGTCAAAGTCAACAGCAGCTCTAGCACTGGGGAAATCAATCCCAAAGCTTAGTCAGGGCTGGAGTGCTCAAGTTTTCAAATGGGCACCAAGGCCACATCAGTACAAAGACCCCTGGGTCCAACTATTGAGCCTACAAGGGCAGAACTTTCTGCGCCAATGCAGATTTTGTCTAAGGAGCCTTTAAAGTGTGGGGAGTTTAAGCGCGCTTGCAATTTCTCAAGTACTGAAGAAACTAGTATTAAGTATGTCACTGCCACAGATTCCAGTATTGAAGAGCTTTGTTAAATTAGAATTAGCTGATGTGGTACCCCATTAGTGCCAAGATCTTTATCGGTTCCTAAAATAGTATGTGCCACAGCACAAGGCAGTCAAACACAGCCTCAATCAAATCTTCATTTTGAGGATGCACCTTTGCCATCTTCAGCTGTCCTTAACTCTAAGAGCAAGTAAAAACTCAAGTCTTTAGTGTTATTAAGTCTTGGCATTTTTCTCAGAAGAGAAAGAAATTTTACTATGAATACAAGAAGAATGCACACGAGATGCCTCTCATGACAGCCTTTGCCAGGGATGTCTCTCAGTTTGCTGGTAATGCCAATCCCCATCCAACTCCTAGCTCACTGACAGCCATCAATGAGGATGAAAGATTCAAGGCAGGTCAGAACTTCCCTTTGGGCATGGAAACAAAGAAATAAATACATCTCACACACATCCTCAGGTACTGTGGTTGGTTGCTGGTTACCAAGCTGTCATGGGTGGATACAAGTTTCAACTTTGTGAACTGATGTTCAGTTTCCTCGTGGCTTCAGATGGAATTACTATGGATTGCCAGATATTAGAGAGACTTTGAAACTGTGATATGTTATCTAATTCCACTCTATGTTGCTTCTATGTTGTCTTGGATCCCAAAAGTTACTTTACCTTTTAACACTGGTCACAAGACACCAACTATTTCTGACCTGTCAGACAACATGGAAGTGCAGGAGATTCAGCTGGAAAGGCATCTACACAACTGTGGCTCTCAGAAGTGGAAGAGTTTCTCTTTAGATAACCAATAATTTATCTCCATATTCTGTATCCCTATAACTGGGTTATTTTTTAAAGCCCTAGTCTCTCCAATCTCTCAAGATACACTTGTCTGCCATTTCACCTTACCTTCTGCCAGTAGACAGTCCTAGAGTTTTTTGATGCTGGAAACAATCTGAACTTCTTTTTCAATTACTATTGTTACAAAATTGCTATAACTGAAAGATCAGAGAAAAATATTTCTATTTTTTTCCAGTTTATTTACTTTGTACAATTGATAAAGTATGGTCAGTTTCACTGTCTCCCCTGTATAGTCAATTTACTCTGAGATGGTTTGACATCACTGCTTCATCAAGCTGGTGCATTTCCAAAGATTTAGTAAGCGCTCCCTTACCTCAACCGCCAGGTTAAGAATCCTCCTTGTGCTTTCCAAAGACTAGAAAGAGAAGATTTAACATAGTGAAACACATATTGATTCTCTTACAACAACAAGACTCTCAAACACTAAGAGTTCAATATAATGAAATAGCTAGTGCACAAAGCTTTAGTAACCTGGGAATAAGGGATAAGCAACTATCCACGCCTATATATCAGAGCTACAACGATCTAGGATTCTTTTCCATTAGCCATTATTCATATTTCTCAGTACACACTAAGGTCAACAAAATAAAGTTGATACTTCAAGTGCTCCTCGGACACTAGAAAAAACTGCTCTGGCATATCTCAGGGACAATTACTATAGCTAGGCAAAGATCATAAAAAAATAGGAGCATAACTTCAGGATCCTAAAATGTGTGTTTAAGCACCTGCCTGATTTTAAGAGGGTGAGCACCCCACAGATTTCATTTGTCTCAATGGGAGTTGTCAGGTGCTCAGCACTTTTAAAATCAGGCAGGTGCCACTTTAGGAGTGAAATTTCAGGATCCTAATTTAAAAAAACAAAACAAAACAAAAAACCAACACACCTTGGCCCCAGCAGCTACAAGCTGAAAACCAGTTGAAGATACAGAAGTTCAGGATATTCAATTTTGCCCTTGCAGTCTTCTTCCTAGGCTCCCCCTACCTTCCTATTCTCCACAAATGTACACTATGTTAGGATAACTTGTATATTAGGATCCTGAATGAGCCCTGGAAAAAAAGTTTACCTCATCAGTGACTTGGTGGGCCCTCAATTGAATTTCTTCAGGTGACAGTTCAGCCATGATGAGATGTTGCTTTAAAAGGAGTCGATCAAAAGGAAGTAAGGTCTAGTCTCCTGTAAAAATCAAAACAGAACATTAACCTATAATAAAAAGTTCCGGAGATGGTGTGCATTAGTCTGTAAAGGCTGCTTCAAATGACACTTTTCAACTGAAAAGATGATTAGAATGCAACACACTGAGCTCAAAGAGTATAAAAGCATGCCTACTACCTTCTGCACACTACAATGCTTGTATAGTACTAGGGGTTATTTAACAGAGCTATTCACCTGTGTGTTACAACACAGATATGAGTGAAAAAAACTAACCAGTAAATAAAGTATTTTAAAATTGGTTTTCTTTCTGCTATTGTTAAATCCCAGTCCTAGAAAGGATATTTACATTTCACGTTCTAGCTACTGGTCATTTCCTGAGTTCTTCCTAGACCAGACAGTCTTAAAGTAAAAAACCTCACAAACAAGTACAGAAATCAGAGTGATGATTTTGCAGTCAGGGAAAATGCTAACCATTGTACCCAGTAGTCTGAAAGTACAAATTGCAGGTATCACTTTTCAGCATGAAGTGTGTAATGTACTTGAAAATAATGTTTAGTTATATACACAGCATTCAAGTATGCACGGATTCTTTTCTGAGATAGCATTTCCTGGAGTCAACTAAAAACTCGACTCATTTCAATTACATTATTTGTTAGAAACTAACCCAGTATACGCTTTCCTGAAACAGTTGTCTGCACAGCACCAGATTGGTTTTTAATCTAAGATGTGCACCACTCACATGACCATTCTGGTAGCTGAATTTGCAATGGTCTGAGCTGACCATTTAATCACTGCATTTTATACTTTTGCACACTGGCTCTCTCAACAATCTCCTCATCAAAAGTTTAGTAAAACTCTGTTCTGGTTCTGAATTTGGACTGCTTTTCAAGACTGTCAGTTTGAACTTGTGTAGTAATGGCAGGGGGGAAAAAAATGGGAGAAGCTGTAGAATATTTTTCTGCTTAAGAGATTAGTCAAAGGAAAAGGCTACTTGTTCAACAAGATTGTCCGTTTGCAAGTATTTCAAGTTAATATTAGTTCCATTTGACTCCATTTTCATCCTGCCTCTATAGCAGGGATGGGCAAACTAAAGCCCAGGGGCCCCATCCGTCCCTTCAGACATTTTAATCTGGCTCTCGAGCAGGGTCTGGGGCTTTCCCCGCTCCAGCTGGGGAGTGGGTCTAGGGCTTGCCCTGCTCTGCGTGTACCATGGCTCCGCACGGCTCCCAGAAGCAGCAGCATCCCCCCCCTTTGGCTCCTACACAGAGGGGCTGCCAAGGGGCTCCACATGCTGCCCCCGCAGCTCCCATTGGCCGGGAACCATGGCCAATGGGAGCAGCAGGGGCAGCGCCTGCAGACAGGTGCAGTGCTGCCTGGCTGTACCTCCGCGTAGGAGCCGGAGGGGGGACATGCCGCTGCTTCTGGGAGCTGCTCGAGATAAGCACCACCCAGAGACTGCACCCCCCAACTCCCTGCCCCAGCCCTGATCCCCCCCTCCTTCCCTCCAAACCCCTTGGTCCCAGACTGGAGCACCCTCCTGCTCCCCAAACCCTCATCCCCCACCCCAGAGCCCACACTCCCAGCTGGAGCTCTCACCCATCCTGCCCTCCAACCCCCTGCCCCAGCCCAGACCCCTCTCCCACACACTCAACTCTTCATTTCTGGCCCCATCACAGAGCCCTTATCCCCTCCTGCACCCCAACCCCCAATTTCACGGGCATTAATGGCCTGCCAGACAATTTCTGTACCTAGATGTGGCCCTCGGGCCAAAAAGTTTGCCCACCTCTGCTCTATAGTATTGATTTTAATTTGGTAACAGCAAGAGCTTTATAGTCCAGACTGCTGTAACTGTAGGGCAGTGGCTCTCAACCTTTCCAGACTACTATACCCCTTTCAGGAGTCTGATTTGTCTTATGTACCCTCAAGTTTCACCTCATTTAAAAAAGTACTTGCTTACAAAGTAAGACATAAAAATACAGAATGTCACAGCACACTGACTGAAAAATTGCTTACTTTCTTGCCATATAATTAGAAGTCAATTGGAATATAAATATTGTATTTACATTTCAGTGTATAGTATATACAGAGCAGTATAAACAAGTTATTGTATGAAATTTTAGTTTGTACTGACATCGCTATTGCTTTTTATGTAGCGTGTTGTAAAATTAGGCAAATATCTAGATGAGTTGATGTACCCCCTGGAAGACCTCTGCATACCCCCAGAGGTATGCATACCACTGGTCGATAACCACTGCTGTTGGGTAATGGCCAACGTTAATTACTGTGAATATCTTCCCAGATTTCTGCTTGTTAACAACGAAATGTACTACTACAATGAGCAATATTCTCTACAGTTTGCATGAATTCGATTTACTTTATGAAGAACATTAATTGCCTAATGCTAAGAAGGATCTTGAGCATTTGGAAAGCTTTGTTTATGAACAAGTTCTGGTACTATCTCCCCCACCACAAAGCCCTCAGCATCTAAACTCAATGAAGCTTGTCTAGCTGGAGAAAGTCCGTGCTTTTGATAAATTCAAGGCACTCCATTTTTAAGAACCTGATCATACTGCCACTAAAGCACTTCTACCTCCAGTCTAAAGAGAGGTCTTCTATATAGGATTGATAGATCAGAAAACAACAGGTTAAGAAAGAGGAGAGAAGGAAAGGAAGTGTGGGTACAATAACCTTAGCACTTCAATATATCAAATAAAATGGCTCTTTAAGGACATGTAATATAAAAGGTTAAGAATAAATTAAAAGTTGATCCATAGATCCATAAAAATAAATAAGGCTTGAGTTGAGGTTACTGCGTCATCCTAATCTCATGCTTTCGTGCCTTGGTGTTGTAGTAGGTGATACAAGACAATACCATTTGGAGATCGAAAAGCAATCCATTATATGGATTTAAAGATGTGGCAACCCCCAGTCAGAACTTCATTGAAGGTTCTAGTCAGACTAGCAACCTGAAAGTTATTCCTCTCCATCCACTACTCTATTTATCATGCTTAAGAAACTGGTTTCAGTTTATTTAAAAAAAAATTAAAAAAAAAAAAAAAAAAGTGTGAAATTGTCAGAATGTATCAATACCAGAAAAAGCTAAGAACTTTGGATACTAGACAATGGTTTGAAAGTATCAGCCTTCTAGCATCTTTTCAAAATCTTCATTTCCTCTTTCAGCCAGAACAATTGAGAAATGACTTTGTTTACAGCTTTCCTCAGTGCTGCCTTGACACTGAAGCACCAAGTTCCTCAATATTAACTTACAGTATCTACATGCAGAGGTTTAGACAAAATGCAAAAATGCATGTATGTGCACTGGGTGCAGGGAAGGGAGAATGGCTAACAATTATTCCACAGTGAGAACAAGGAGCCAGCATAAATTTGAAATCAAAACCACCCAATTTGAAGTCATCTGCAGAAGATACTGTTTTTCTACACTCTATAGAGGAGACATCCGTGACCTCCGAAAAAGAATTATACATTGTACTAAAACTAGGGGAATTTCTTTTCCAGCAATAGTAAATTTGCTAGCAATGCATTTTTTCAAGGCACCACAACTATACACAAATTTGGGTCGAATTCTGTTAAGTTTTGGCAAAACAAATTTTAAAAAATTAAAACATTCTATTTCAACCATTTTGAAACAAAGCATTTCAGCATTTCACTTTGAAATGGTGTTTCATTTAGAAATTTCAAAACAAAAAACGCTTGACAACTACCCCCCCCCAAAAAAAAGTTTCAAACAAACAAGACATTTTTGTTTTACCCAAAATGGGGGGGGGGGGGGTAGAGGAGAGAGAGGAGTATATTTTCCTTTTTGGCGAGAAAAACTGGAGAGTCAGTTTTAGTTCAAACTGATACTTTTTTCAGGGGATTTTTTTGGTTCGATCCCTGAACTGAAAAAAATCAAAGTTATTCACTCCACTTTTATACCCTTACCAGCCAAGTTGCTTCCAGGATTCCTTAGAATCTGAGGTGCGCTTATGTTGAGTATCATCTTATGTAATATTCAGAGAGAATTCCCAAAGTGATAGCAAAGTTGTTTTAGGAAAAGAAAAACTAACCCCATATAGCAGTTTTTTCTAATAGACTTTTTTTGGTTAAGAAGTCTTCTACAGTGCACGGACATTGGAGTTTCACTTAAAGCATAAAAAAAGTCACAAGATAACAATGCCTCGTTTTCACTTCAATTTTCACCCACACAACTCCAGGCATGTCATTTTTACCATAAGAGAGAACCCCAAAAGGCATGTACTAACTTATGAGAGGAAGTGGTACTGCTGGCTGCAAGTCATTTCCAGTCAAAGCTTAATGAAACAGTAAACAAAATTAAGGATCTTTACACCTTTGTTTTTCTAAGGCTGAAAAGGAATTCCCCACCCCCCCCCTTTCCTCTTGAAGCCAACCTAGCCATGTGCTAGTTCCTAAACATTACCATTATAGCGAACTAGAACAGGAGTACAAAAATATTAGTTCCTTAGACAGCTTTATAATGAAGTACATTTTAAGGGAAGCTTCACAAGAAGCTAGTCTATGAATTCAGTTTAGATAATTTTCATTGTCTCTTTAAAGCTATAATCATTTTACTTGGTGTACAAGATCATCTCTGACAAATTCCATCACAGACGGATGTGGGGAATAAAACAAATTTTGTTTCATTCCCCACAGTAACTCCAACAGTAACATTGGAGAGCATACAGTTTTGACAGATACTGGAAAGAGAAAGAGTATTACCCAGAAAGCTATATAGGAAGAGTTTCCTCATCATACCCCACGTTTTGTGGAATCCATGTTTCTACTCCCAATCACTTCCTTCCCAAAAAAAAGAATTAGAAATAGGAGACTACAAATAAATCAGTTGAGATTTTGTATAAAGTGTCAAATGCTCATTTTGTCAACCACAAATCTCATTAGGGCAGGCAATATGTAGCTGGTACTTTCCTTATTAAGGACCCCATATCATGGTTAGCACAAGCTAGACCACCACTCATATGGGGCAAGTTTGGCTCTTACAATAAGGGACAAACTGAAAACACATTAACAGAACACTAACTTACAGGTTAGAGTTTGCTTTTACTTAACTTCTGTTACACAGCCCTAGTACGGCTCCCTCTGCTAGAGCCGATCAGGCTGCTGTGTTTGTGTCCTACCACACTGGGTCCGTGTGCTCTTAAGCTTCTGTTTGTCTGAGTAGGTTGTAGCATAGTCTCTTTCCCTGGCATCTCTGGCAAACTTCTGGTCACAGGTTCTGTCTGTTCTCCCTTTACAGAAATGGTTCTTGTGACTAGGGTGACCAGATGAGAAGACCCGAAAATCGGGACTTCCCGCCCGAAGTTGTTGAGCAAAAAGAAAAATGGAAGAAAAACGGAAATCGGGACAAAAGGCATCCCAACCAAGCATCGGTCGGGATGCGGGACAAACGATGAAAAATCGGGATGGTCCCAATTTTATCGGGACGTCTGGTCACCCTACTTGTGACCCACCTGCATTAGGACTCTCTCCCTCCCCTGGACCAATGTTAACCTAGAGACCCCAGCAACCTAAGCACACCCTTTCCCAGAGCTTCAGCCTTGTAGGTGCTCAGAGTTTACAGTTCACCGCTTCAGGGACACACGACAATGAAAGCAAACAGACAGTTTATGCCAGTTTACTTAATTTGTTTGGTAAGCCAAGCAGTTAACTGATCTTGCGATGTTGATGCCCAATATTCATCTATTTTCTGAGCTGTTTATCTTACAGTTCCCCCACACAACGTAATCATTGCCAAAAAAAAAAAAAAAAAAAAAAAGGAAGGAAGCAGAAACAAACTACATAGACATCCCTTTGTTGCACAGTATCTCACCGCCAACCCAAACCCACTGTTTCTCAGAACACTTACTCTGAAAATTGGAATGATTAATCCTTATGAAACCAGGCAAGTTTCCCTACACCCATAAGCAGATCAGGTTTATACATTTAAGCACAAGGTAAGGTTTTCCTAGGAATTCATTTAAATCCATCATAAAAGGTAAGCAGTAAAGCTTTTTACTTACCAGTACCAGACTTAATTGATCTATTTATCCTGTAACTGTTGAAGCCATCACTAAGGGTACCTCTACACTGCACACTCCTTCCAGCATCAAGCAGTGTGCATACACTACATGCCCCCAGCATAGGTACAGACGCTCCCCGACTTACGCAAGCATTCCATTCCGGAACGCCTTGTGTAACTCGGAATTTGCGTAAGTCGGAGATGTATCTCCGACCATTACGCCAAAAAAAAAAAAAAAAAAAAAAAAAAAAAAAAAAAAACCCCACACACACCACCCCACACTCCTATTTTTAGCTTATGGAGCTTTTTCCGTAAGCGTGGATTTCCGTAACTTGGATTTCCGTAAGTCAGGGAGCGTCTGTATAAATAGTGTAGACAATGAGGCACTGCTTAGGTGAATAAGACATGCCTGAACCAGTGGCTATGTACCCTACATGGCTTTCGACACACCCAAGCAGTGCCTCCCAGTCTACACTGCTATTTTTAGAAATGTAGTGCCCAGCTGCAGGAGCCTTTCCCCTCCACAGGGAAAGGCTCCTGCAGGGGGGAGACAGCAGGCAAAGGCTCTGACAGCTCCCCACTGCTAGAGTGTTTCCTAGCCACAGGGAGCTGCTAGATCAGGGGTGGGCAAACTTTTGGCCTGAGGGCCACATCTGAGTGGGGAAATTGTATGGAGGGCCACAAATGTTGGGCTAGGGCAGGGGGTTGAGGTGCAGGAGTGGGTGCGGTGTGCAGGAAGGGGCTAAGGGCAGGAGGTTGGAGTGCAGGAGGTGTGTGGCAGGGGGCCAGGAGGGATTTGGGGTTTGGGCTCCAGCTCGCCGCCACTTACCAAACCGGACAGTCTCTACGCAAAAGAATAAATGGACACAAATCTGACATCAGGAATCATAACATTCAAAAACCAGTAGGAGAACATTTGAACCTCTCTAATCACTCAGTGACAGACTTAAAGGTGGCAATTTTGCAACAGAAAAACTTCAAAAACAGACTTCAACGAGAAGCTGTGGAACTTGAATTGATATGCAAACTAGATACCATCAACTCAGGGTTAAATAGGGACTGGGAATGGCTTGGCCATTACGTTAATTGAATCTATTTCCCTTAAGTTAACGATCCTCACTCACACCTTTGTGTCAACTGTCCGCAATGGGCCATCTTGTTTATCACTTCAAAAGTTTTTTCCCCTGCTGTTATAGTTCCAATTAATTAGCCTCTTAAAGTTGGTATAGGCACTTCCACCTTATGTTTCTCTGACTGTATAAATCTCTCTTCACTGTATGTTCCATTCCATACGTCTGATGAAGTGGGTTCTAACCCATGAAAGCTTATGCTGAAATAAATTTGTTAGTCTCTAAGGTGCCACAAGTATTTCTTTCTTATTTTCTTTTCACTTACCTCGAGTGGCTCCGGGGCGGCAGCAGCACGCAGCGGGGGCTAAGGTAGGCTCCCTGCCTGCCCTGGCCCTGTGCCACTGGAAGTGGCCAGCATGTCTGGCAGTGGCTCCTGGGGGTGGGGTGGGGTGGGGCAGGCGGCTATGCTGTGCGCTGCCCTCCCCTGTGGGTATTACCCCAGAAGCTCCCATTGGCCACAGTTCCCCGTTCTCAGCCAATGGGAGCTGGGGGGGAAGAGAGCAGTGCCTGCAGGTAAGGACAGCGCACAAAACCCTCTGCCGCCCGCCCCCTGCCCCAGGGGCGTGGTGCCAGCTGCTTCCGGAAGCAGCGTGGGGGCAGGCAGGGAGCCTGCCTTAGCCCTGCTGCGCCACGGGGCTGGAAATCCTGCAGGCGGGATTGAAAGCCCTGACGGGCCAGATCCAACCGGCGGGCCATAGTTATAAATAAAATAAAAAATATAAATGGAGATATGCCAATCTCCTAGAACTGGAAAGACCTTGAAAGGTCATCGAGTCCAGTCCCCTGCCTACACTAGCAGGACCAAGTACTGTCCCCCGACAGATTTTTTTTTCTCCCCCCAGATCCCTAAATGGCCCCCTCAAGGATTGAACTCACAACCCTGGGTTTAGCAGGCCAATGCTCAAACCACTGAGCTATCCCTCCCCCCTGTGTTCACCCTCCCCTGTGCTAGAACCTTTCCCTTCTGCCTCCCTCTGCTGGAGCCTTTCACTGATGTGTGTAGCTACACACCACAGTGTGCATACAGCTTGCTTTTGACTGCTGTGTGTAGCTACGTATACCCTACATGCTGCCACCAATGAGGGCAGGGAGTTGCAGGACACTGCTTTAAATATTAGCAATGGCATCAATTGAAGGAGTAACGTCAAGTCTTGGTATCAACTTTACTGCTACCCTGCAAAGAAGAGGGCTCCCTTGTAAAGGGGCAGTGCTGAGTTGATGGGAGACACCACCACCACCATAAGGCCTGCAAATCATAACGGCCACACGCTCTCCCCGGCCATAGTTTGGGGATGCCAGGGAAAAACTAGTTCTATTTACAGTATGAAGGTTCCAAATTTGATCACAAGTTTTATTCAACAGTTGTCTTTGGGATACAGTAGAACCTCAGAGTTACGGACACCTCGGGAATGGAGGTTATTCGTAACTCTAAAATGTTCGTAACTCTGAACAAGATGTTATGGGATGCTCCTCAGGGCAGACTGCTCAGAGCTGTGCCTGCGAACTTCAGCCTCTTCACCTCCTACCTGTAAGTAACTGCCCAGCGAATGGAGGTGTGCACAGGCAGCTGGTTCTAGCCCCTGGCTGCAAGGGTGATGAATGAGACACCCTGGGGCACCATGGTGTCAGTGGGTTACATGGTGCAGGCTGTGGACCTTTAAAACTGAACTGCTCCTCCAGAGTGCAGCGTGCAGGAAGGAGCTTGGGCTCCAGCAGCAAACACTCCAGGCCAGGTTCCAGGAGGAACTCAGGAAGTTTCTTTCCTGGAGGGGGCAGGAAAGAAACTGCATTTGTAACTTACAGGCAAGCTGCAGATCCCAGCACTGCTCCTGCTCTGCCTGCTCGGGGGCTCACAGCTGTGCCAGTGAAACTCAGCAACTTCACCTCCTACCTGTAAGTGGCTGCCTCTTATGTGGCAAGTAGGTGGTGGGGTGGGGACAGGCAGCTCCGATGTGCCCATGTTTAAGATGCAATACAGGCACAGCACAGTATTTGTTGTTGTTGTTGTGTGTCTGCTGATGCCTGATTGCTTACTTCTGGTTCCACATGGTGTCCGGTTGACCAGTCAGTCCATAACTCTGGTGTTCGTATCTTTGAGGTTCTACTGTAGTACCAGTTTCTTTCATACTTGTGAAATAGGTGAATTTCACCAGCAAAATGACAGGAGTTAATATACAGCACCATATTTCCACGTAGCTGTTCAGAGGTCACATGGCTGTTGGCTCCTTGTGCTTTGGCTAAAAAGATCTTAAGGTCTGTAAGTCAGCTAAAATAGAATTAGGTAAATCACAGCTTCTAGGCCTCAGACAACCCTGTTTAAAACAACCGGGTAAAAGCAAGACCTCACTGAAAGCTAGATGCTGCATTTGGCCTGAGCTTTTTATTATATACAGTTTGCTTTAAAAAGTGAATATCTAAGTAGTGATTGGGGGGGGAGGGGGAAGGTTGGCTTTCACAAACTTTTCAAAAATAAAATTTAACATTCCACATTTGGAACAAAAGTATATTGCTTTGAGTAAAGACAAGCTTATGAATTTTAGAAAGGTGTCCACACTCTGGAAAAAGATTTGTGTTTTCAGTTATTAGAACTAGAGTACCTCCTTTTCCATAGGCTGGATTCAGCACCAATATGCCCCTAGATTCGAAGCATGCTGATTTTTCAGAACTTCTGGAGCCTCATGCAGAAGGTGGATGTGCTTTTCCCCCACATCTATTTCCTAGTTCAGAAAGAACAGATTTTGCGGAAGATTTTGAATCCCAAATCTAGATGGCAGTCCCTAGGCATCTGTGTCTTGAAAAAGTATAAGGGAAATTAGAGGCACTATCCCTGATCCCATAAACAGATATAATAGCATGGTCCCCCACACCAATGCAGAGCATCACTGACTTCAAGAGACTCTGCACGGGCACTTCTAGGTCTTGATCCAGTAAATAGAAGTATTTTATTCTAGAGGAACATTCATTTCACTCAATTTGGTAAGTTAAATTAGAGTAGTCTGTTTCATTTCTGTTTTTTATGCACTAGCACAGCACTGTTTGCAAAACTGAACAGGCATATTAAAATGTCAATGAAATTAACCGAGTTGCAAAAACGTGTGCAGTAAAGTATGCAAATCCTCTTTTTTTAAAAGGAATAAAACCTAGATCTGACACCAAGACTACTTTAAAGCACCCTTTTAATTTCTGAATAAATTCCTGTATCTTACAGCCCAGACTACTAAGAAACATACCCAACTGTTTGATGCAGTTTCAACATAAGGGGATTATGGATTGAACTCCAAACCCTAGAATAGACTCAGACTCTTAAAGTCAGAAGGGACCATCATGATAATCTAATCTGACCTCCTGCACATTGCAGGCCACAGAACTGCATCCACCCACTCCTGTAATAGACCCCTAACCTCTGTCTCAGTTACTAAAGTCCTCAAATCTTGATTTAAAGATTTCAAGTTACAAAGAATCCACCATTTACACTTATACCTTCAAGTGACCCCTGCCCCATGCTGCAGAGGAAGACAAAAAACTCCCAGGGTCTCTGCCATTCTCAACCCCAAATATGGTGATCAGTTAGACCCTGAGCATATGGGCAAGACCCACCAGCCAAACATCTGGGAAATAAGTCTCTATAGTAACTCAGAGCCCTCCCCATCCAGTGTTCCATCACCAGCCACCGGAGATATTTGCTGCTAGCAGTCACAGATCAGCTACATGCGGTTATAGGCAGTCTCATCATAAACTTATCAAGCTCAGTCTTTAAGCCAGTTAAGTTTTTTGCCCCCTAAAGCTGTTTCAGAACTTCACTCCTTTGATAGTTAGAAACCTTCGTCTAAGTCAAGCCTAAAACTTGGTGATGGCCAGTTTATATCCATTTGTGTCCACACTGGCGCTTAAATAATTCCTCTCCCTCCCTGGTATTTATCCCTCTGATGTATTTAGAGAGAGCAATCATATCTCCCCATAGTCTTCTTTCAGTTAAGCTAAAGAAGCCAAGCTCTTTGAATCTCCTCTTATTCCTTGGATCATCCCAGTAGCCCTTCTCTGCACATTTTTTATGCAAAGAAAGGTATTTCTACCAAAAAACAAAACAAAACCCTATTTATTCCTCCATAAGGAAAGAGATTTCAGCTGTCCTCACTCGAAAATATTAGCCACAGATACTTGAACATAGTTTAAACTAAGAGTCAATATTTGAAGAGTAACTCCCTAAAAACAAAATCCAACTCTCCACAGGGCAAACAGAGCATGAATGGAAAGTAATGTATTACCACCAGCAGCTATGGTAAGTTTTATGACCTACAAAAAATGTACAAAGACTGAATTCTAGTGTCAAGAGATACAAGAAACAAGAAGTTCTATCACATAACTAAACAGAAAACACTGTTCACCCATTTCAGCAACAGTTCTCACTTTCTAACAGACATTATCTTGTAGACACCTCCCCTTCAAGCACTTGTCCCAAGCCTTCCCTGAAGCAAATGATGTTTGCTGAGACAACAAAGTAATCTTAAACCAGTTAAGGCAAGAAAGATGAGATTTCCTTGACTGCAATAAATATGGTACTTTAGTTATTATTCTGTCTCCCATGTGTAGATCTTTACATTAATATATCTTCCCTCATTGCCTGTAACTTCCACTACTCTAATTTATCCAGGTCACGGTCATTTGGTCCTTATTCTCCTGTAGATTTCCAACCACTTCAATTTGCGTGTCAACTGTAAATTTTATCGCAGTTAAATTTATACCAAGGATACATCTAACAATGATCACTCCAGCCTTTAACATAAGCAGCTCTGATCACCTACAAGTATTTTGTAGTGGATTTCAAGCTATGATCTGCAGCAAAGAGTTTGTATACTCCTCCTGAATTACATAATGAATCTATAACTACTAAAAACTTCACAATTAAAGATTTCCATACTTAAGAAAAATGTTGCTAAGGGTAGGTGTGTTCAAACAAGATTTAAATTGGACCTGTTCAGTAACAATAAAGAATGCCGTCTCTTTCCAAAACAAAAACTAAAAACCCAGAACACCTATCCCTTGCCTCAAACAATTTTGCAGTATACTCAAGTTGCACTGCCCAGTATGGTCAGGGCATGTATTGCTGGAGTTTCAAGGTTCATTTCTGTGCCAGTTTTGTTGGGCATGTTAGAAAACCTAAAAAACCTGTGTTATATGTGAGAATAGGAACGTTAACATTTTGGGAATATTCTACTTCAGTATATACACTTGTGAATTTGTATTCAGTGCCAGGCTACAGAAAGCCTAATAATAAAATGCCTGTTTTATGAACTACGGTTATTCATTTCAATCATGTCTGGAGTGGACATTAAGGCAACTAAGTCTGTCTACAGTAGTTTTACAAAACTTATCCAATATATCCTGTTACTTCTATGACACTGCTGTGAAAGGGTGTGTGTGTTTTGTACAAAAGCAGTGGTGGAAACAATTACATCATTCCCCTCAGCTTTCAAGGATGTAATGAAACCAGTGACTAAATGTTTGTCTCAAAGAGGACAACCGGTGTTATAGTCAACTATTATTCTACCACCACCTGTGTCTACACTACCAGGGCCGGCTCCAGGCACCAGCGTTCCAAGCAGGTGCCTGGGGCGGCAGTTAGAAAGGGGCGGCAGTCTGTGTGCCGTTAGGGAGGTACGCGCAGCTCGGCAGCTTCCGTCTTCAGCCACCCTGCTTGGGGCGGCAAAAACCATAGTCGGCCCTGTACGCTACCCACTCTGAATCAGTGTGGGGTCTGTCCGATGTTGGCTTGACATGCAACAGTTTTGGATTTCCACAGTTCAGAGATTCAGATGGGGTGGCTGTCATCTTTGATAGCTGTCAAAGATGACAGTTTAATCAATTTATGAGTCCCCTTCATCCTCTAGCCAAGTCCCTTCTCTCCCCAGACATGCCTCCCACAATATCCCCTCCCTCTAGAAATATTCCCCTCCACCATACCCTGTTTGCCCTCCCTCCTGTTCTGCTATTGCTCAGCTAATAATCTGGCTTCACAAATTCTTCCTTCCTCACCAGCATCAGAGAACAAGCTATACCTTGATGCTTGTTCCTCAAAAACAGATAAAGGGCTTTTCCAGGCAGCTAAGAGTTCCCCCTTTTCCCTTGGGTGTAACCAATAAAGGGTGAGGGAAAAGAAAATGAAGTTATCTGTCAGCCAAGAAGAATAGTTACTGCTGGAGTATAGAGAATGATGACGAAGCCAGCGTCTTACTACATCTTATGATTCCAACATTGCATGTTTGCCTTGTACAATAACTACTTTTTTGGGGGGGGGAAGGGAGGGCGGAAGAGAGAGAGAGAAAATTGATTTTCAATTAGTGAACAAAACTGGAAGAATCTTATAGACGGATTCAACTGTAAAACTCCACACCCAACATTTGGCTATGGAATACTTTCATCTCTAGTTTTCCCACTTAATACTTCCAGGTTATTAGTAATCACTCCTCTCCTGCAAGCCTTTTCTCATTGCCCCAAGTCAGGTTTCCTGCCACAGAACTCCCCACAGTATTGCACTCAAGCCAGGCCTCCAGACCTGAGTGCTCCTCCTGCTCAGGGAACATCCCTCCAGACTTGCCCCTTGTTCTGGGCTCGGCTTCCTGCAGCAAGGGGACTTCCCCTAGTGTTCCATTCACCAAGGTGTCCCTGCCTGCAAGTCCTACCCCTGCTTCTGGGATCTACCCTTGAGCATCAACCCTCTTGTTTTGGAATCAGCTTCTCCTAACTAGGTTGGTTCTTCCCCTCCTTCCTGGAGGCCTCTATACAAGCTCTCCTCTAACTGAGCAGGGGTTCCCCAGCTCTTGCCAGTCCCCACTATCAACTTTTTGCTTTTCCCAATGGCTCTCTGTACCAGCTCTCTCCCCTCTGCTGCTTCTCCTCCTCAGGCAGCTGTGGCTACAACCAACGCTATGGAGATTTAAATTGGGGGTTTTTTTTTTAATAAAGTAGTTTTAATTCCTCTACTGTTAGGAAATCTAAGATTATTTCTCTGCCAATTTTGTTCTTCCTCCACACCATGTTTGGCAGATACTTATTTTGAGCCCTGTGGATCAATCTATACTGCAATAAGACACCCTGCAAGGGTTCCAGAGCCAGGCTCCAGCCCAAACCCAGCCATCTACACTGCAATTTTATAGCCCTGCAGCAGCCTGAGCCCAAGTCAGCTGACATGGGCCAGCCACAGATGTTTTATTGCAGTGTACACATATCCTGTATATTCTAAAAGCACGAGAGAATTTCCTTGTTTGCGTACTTCTGTAGTTATCAGCAGGACCCATCTCAGCTCTGGGAAGCACTCTTGCTGTTCTCCATCTATTTTTAGTATCATATTGAATGAGATTCAGGTGCTAAGAACACTAGTACCCCGATGATTAGGAAGAGATCCCATCACCAATACTTAAAGTTCTCTCCATTTCCTTCTACTTTACTGGCACTCATAGAAATCATTTTGACTTTAGAGCTAGTACAATGTTTGGTATGTATTAATCTTATTCTTTAATCCAACAGAATTGCTGGAGATATTTGCTTAGTACCATCCAACCAGTTTCCTTACTTTTCTGACTGCAGGTAGAGTCCCAAGAACCACAAGGCCATTTAGCATTACCTGTTCTCTCATGTTAACAACCTAATGTGTTAGAAGGTCAACTAGCTTTAAATGCATTAGCCACACAACATAGCAAAGTTTAATAGAAGTCATTCATTTGCACAACTTACAGTTTAAGAGTGATGTGCATTTAATAAGCATCACATCCAGTTAGAATGATCGGGGGGGGGGGGGGGGAGGGGGGAGAGAGATCAAATTTAATTTCCCCTCATGTAGCCAGATCTGTTTAATTTAAAGATTCCTGAAATAACGAGGAATTAAAATATTTCTGAACATCAAGCCTGATCAACAATAAAAGCAAATAGCTCATCACTGTTAACAAATCATGGTGCAAGTTTTCAGATCTTTAATGTCTCAACCATGTAAGTTACCTCATAACTTGGCTCATTATCTAGGTTAAAAAAATTACAACACAATTCATTTTAAGTCTACAGGCAGTGCCTTTTTCCAGTAATTGTCCCCAGTCTAGCACTTCCTTTTTCCTACTAAATATTACATTTGTGAAAGCATCTCATTCACTAAGTTAGTAGGATTTCCCCTCTTTTGAATGTTGTACCCTCATGCCTTCCACAAAAGGAAAAAAAAAGGGGGGGTGGGGGGGGAGATGCTTTCCATATTATATGGAAAGCATTTAGACTATACCTGTGTTTCTCAGCTGGTGTGCTGTGACCCTCCACTCCTTCTCCAAAAAGGGGATATCACAAAAGACAGTCAGAGGGTTGTGAGGCATTAAAAATTTTTATTACAGTTCAAGCAATGAAAACAAGATTTCCAGAATAATTTCAGGGCAGTGAACCAAAATCTTCTGCGTTTGTGAGGTCAAGTGCAGTAATAGTTGTATTATATAGGCTTATTGTTACTGATCTTTTTTTACTTTTATAATGGGAGGGTGGGTCCACAAATTTTTTTATCTGAATAAAAAAGTCATCAGCTAGAGAAGTTAAGAAGTACTAGACTATACAAAAATCTGATGTAGTGCAATAGTTGATACCTTTGATCACTGAATACTCCTGCCTCCCCATAAGAAGCTGGTGGGATGAATAAAAACACACTGAAATAGTTCATATCCTTCCTCTCAGAGCAGACCCAGAGAGCAACCATTCCTCCACTGCCAAACCCTCATCTGCAGAGTCTCACAAGGATCAGTCCTGCCCCTCATATTATTCAATATCTCTAAGCTGCTGGGAGGCCTGATGAAGCAACTCAGGCTGAAGTGCCAGCACCACACGGATGCAGAGCTGGGCATCATCTAACAAACAGCCACCACACAGCTACTGCAATGTTCTGCCAAAAGCAGGACTTGGATAAAGAGCAGTTGGCTAAAGCTTTACCCAAACAAGACAAAGAATGCTGTTATGAAGTGGGAAATGCTTCACAGAACTTGCTTCTTCTATAACATCCCCCATTATAGAGGACAGCCTTACTGAGATTAATAAGTCAGTCTGAAGTCCAAAGGTCTTTTTAGACGCCACTGTGCAACTGGATGCCCAGTCATGGCTGTGACAAATACCCACTTCTATCTGCAAGTGATCACCCAATTATTTCAGAAAAGTCAAAGAGCCTTATATTGATAGTGAAAAGCTCCCGTGCACCAGAAATACTGGGACATCAAGTAGGGGAATCACAAGTAAAAGTAGGGACATAGTATTCCAGCAATGGTCTCTGTTGCCCTAAACACAAATAATACCATGTCCAGTTTTCAAGATGTGAAATTGGAAAGGGTTCAGCAGAGAGCCAGAAGAATATTCAAGGTATGGAAAACATGCCTTACAGCAAGAGATTAAAGAAGCTTAGTTTATTTAGTTTATCCAAGAGAAGATAAAGATAAGACTTAATCATGGTTTGTAAACCATGCATAGGAAGAAGAGATTTTCCCATAGAGAGCTCTTTGAATTTAGTATAAAAAGGCATAACAAGATCCAAGGTTGGAATTTAAAGCTAGACAAATTCAGATTAGAAATAAATCAGAACTTTAAGACAATGAGGGTAATTAACAGTCAGAACAGATTATTTAAGCATTTAGTTCTCCATCGCTTGATGTCTTTACATCAAAAGTGGGTGTATACCTAAAAAATATGCTTAGTTAAACCAGACATCATGGATTTGACTCAAGAATCATTGGGTGAAGTTCTACTACCCATGTCCTTCTGAAGGTAGGAACAGATCATAATAGACCCTTCAGGCCTTAAAGTCTATAAATCCAGTCAATGTTTTCTATGTGATCTTTCCATTAGATTAATGGCAAATGTTACTTATGACAAATCTAAGGCAAGAAATTCTTAGTGTGATAATTCAGTTGACTGTCTCCTTTGGACATTAATTTTATGTCTAGATAAAGAAAAATTCTAAAGGTGCACAAAACTGCTAAACTATGGTAACGATAGTAGATAGGCATACGTGGAAAGAATCAAGGGAAAGAAAAGAGCCATAGTTTTTCCAGAGTATAGGTTTAAGGATATCATGTGTTGCAGAATAAAATGTTTGTGCTGAATTATTGCGTTAAACCTTGTCAGATGACTATATAAATAACTAACCTTACTTATCCTTTGTTTAATCTGGTGTGTTTACCAGTAGAAGTGAATAAGATTTACAAAAAACTCTCCTCAAAAGAAACTCCTTCACTAGCTCATTGATTTCTTATGAAATTCTGTGCAAGCACCAGTGAAGAACACAAGTAGAGTACGCACAATCACACTTGACTAAAAACAGGGTAACACCAAACTGTAGGCTGCTGACAAGAGCATCTATAGGTATGAGATATTTCCAAAGAAACAAAAGGCAGGAAGTAAGAGATCTAATTGTTTCAGCAACAAAGTGGGACTCCTGAGCTGTAATCTCAGCTCTGACAGTGACTTTCTGTGTGGCCTCAGTCACGTCATAACTATTCTGTGCCTGAGTTTTCACAACTGTAAGAGATAGAGACGATGGCTATCCCCAAAGGAATGCAGGGATTTAATATAGTGATGTTTGCACAGAGATTTGAAGATAAAAAGTGATGAGTGGTACTATCATAAACTTGAAATTAGGTGATTTAGAAGACAAAAAGGTAGGTTTAGGCCTACCACGTCTTTTATGTGAAAGAGTGCTTTTTTAAACTCCTTCATTAGTTGAAAGGAGAATAAGCCTCTTTATGTTATAGGCACAGCAGATTCCTGCTGCAGGATACTATGAAGTGTCAGAACCAGAACCTCCCCCCTCAACATTCCCCTCCCCCCAAAGTCTGTCTCATATCCAAATGAACAAAGCAACTGTGGGGGGGAGGGGGGGGGAGAACAAAAGAAATAAAGATACCATTCTGCACCCTTCCCGGCTTCTCTTATCAATTTCCTGAACACATTGCAAAGATGAGATGGCATTACCAATGCCTGTTCTTCCAGCTGTGCCTTCTTGTAGTATGTTCAGCTTTTTACTTGTCCAAGCAAAGCCAGCTTTTTGCCTCTGGGAAAACCCCATGACCGGTGTATAAGAGCCCTCCATGACTGGCTGGAAGACCATCTATTATACACAAATTTAACACCTTACTTGTACAGTCGGTTGCTGTCCCAAATGCATTGAAAAGCACCTTTGATAACTGCGCCTAGACTTACAAAAGGGTGAGGTACTCAAAGGGATGAATTTCCAGACCATCATCACTGGGCCTCTCTCAGAATCCACTTGCCAGACCCTGATGAGCCAAAGAGCCCCCTCATCAGCACTGGAGACAGCCTGCTTCTTTGTCCCCTGAAGACCCTTCCTAAGCAGCTGCTCCAACCCCTGAAGTGTTGTGAGGAGCAGAATAGATGTAAAACATGTTTCTTCCAGCTGAATACTGAACTAATATCCCAATATGATTATCACTGGGCATCATATTGCTGAAGTCATGATATTATGTGTAATCTGCAAAATTAAGGAATACGCTCACTCAGATTAATGAAATAGCCAATGTTACTTTTCATGACAGAAGGGGTTTTAAACCCTGTGGTACTAGCCATTCCCAGCCCCATGTAAATACATTACACCTTTCTAAATTTCCCTTGCAAATTCTACTTGATAGATTATTCATTTGGCTATACTGTTGCTGTGTGCTATTAAACAGTAATTGTGTTCCATCCCAGAGGAGGCTACAGCAGATGGGTGAAGTGATCCAGTATTCTTTATGTACCTCTCAGACAATGCTACAAGGCTCAGATAACTAAAAGTTTATAAAGCAGCTCAAGGCATTTGGATAAGAACTAGGGAAGAGTTGTTAAATATCTATGAAGCTTACTGGGGGTTGCTGCCTTGTCAGTTTGCTGTCGGGGAGGTAGGACCACCCAGTTTTACATTCTAAACCACTAAAAATAGAAATTGTATTTCTTTTAAACTACCTTATAGCATTTCTTAGGTACTGTGAGTTCACACAGAAAGCCGATAACAGGATCTCTCCCTTATAAAAGCCACGGAGAAAGAATATCAAATTAGATGTTTAAAACCCAATATGGAACAAGATGCATGCCATTTACCATATGCTCTAGATCTGCACAAAAGTTTAACAAACAATACAAGCATGGTTTGCATGTGCTGCAAAGGCAATGAGTAGCATAAGGGTTCCAAATCCCTAAGAACCTTTCTTTCAGCCATCACCTAGTCTAGAGACTTTCCCAAGCTCTTTCTGCAGAGATGAGGGGGCTTTATAAGGATAAAGAAACACATTGCTCTTCTAAAAGAATCTTGAAGAGAGCAGCTGACATTCTTCAGTGTGAAGTGCCAATGGTTAGGAACCATTAGGAAAGGGATAAATAAGACAGAAAATACCATAATGCCTCTATATAAATCCATGGTATGCCCACATCTTGAATACCGCATGCAGATCTGGTCGCCCCATCTCAAAAAAAGATAATAGAACTGGAAAAGGTACAAAGAAGGGCAACAAAATGATTAGGGGGATAGAACAGCTTCCATATGAGGCTAGATTAAAAAGACTGGGACTTTTCAGCTTAGAAAAGACATGACTTTGGGGTATATGATAGCGGTCTATAAAATCTTAACTGGTGTGGACAAAGGGAATAAGGAAATGTGTTTACTCCTCCACATAACACAAGAACTAAGGGACACCCAATGAAATTAATAGGCAGCAGGTTTTAAACAAAAGGAAGTACTTCTTCACACAATGCACAGTTAACCTTTGGAACTCTCTTGCCAAGGGATGTTGTGAAGGCCAAGACTATAACAGTGTTAAAAAAAAAAACCTATAAATTCATGCAGGATAGATCCATCAATGGCTGTTAGCCAGGATTGTCATGGATGTAATAACATGTCTGAGTGTCCCTAGTCTCTGTTTACCAGAAGCTGGGAGTGGACAACAGGACATGGATCACTTGATGATTACCTGTTCTGTTCATTCCCCCTGAAGCACCTGGCATTGACCACTGTTGGAAGACAGGATACTGGGCTAGATGGACCATTGGTCTGACCCAGTATGGCCGTTCTTATGTTGCAGGCCATTCTTATTTCTTATGCTTAAACACTTACATTTTCTTCTCTATCTAGGTATATTCCCACCCAGCATCATTTCCTGGAGCTCAGCAGTTCTCTCTTACATATGTGCTAAACAGCACTCCAGACTAACACGGCTACCCCTCTGATACTTGAGCACTCACTGAATGCATTATAAAGGACACCTTTTAAACAAATGTATCAGGAGATAATAAGCACATGAGTGAACACACACAGCTAAGTCACCACAGTGATTAGAACTGGAGATGTCGCCAATTCCCCACTACCTTTGTTGCTAGTAATTGGTGAAACCTTGTAGCACAGACGGCGCCTCCCCGGGAGAGGGCAGCACTGTCACAGCGCCGCAGGGCGGGGAGAGCCCCCAGGCCCGATCCCTGGGCAGGAGCTCAGGACTCTGAAATCCAGTCCCTGTAACTCACCGCCCCATCCCCTGCTCCCGTCCCCACGCCTGAAGCCCGCACTAAAGCCAGACTCCCGGGCAGGGGGAGCCAGCCCATGCCTCGGGGAGCGAGCAGACCGAAAGACCGTGGGGCAGCCCAGCCCAGCCCAGCGCAGCGCACCTAACCCGGACCCGCTCCCCGGAGCGACAGGGCGCCCGGCCACACCCGGAGATTTCCGCCTCCTCCCACCTGCAGCCGCCGCTCTTCAGCCCGCGCCTCCAACAGCCGCCGCTACCGCGCTCAAGTCCAGACCGTGAGCGCAGCCGTCGCTTTAATGCCCCATCCCGAGTCTCCCCGCGCCACAGACGCCCGCCCGAAGGCAGTGCCACCAACCTCACCGGAACCGGAAACCAGCGCCGCCCACCGGACAACACAGCGGGGGAGAGCCACTTTCAACATGGCGGAGAGAAAGGCACCTTGTTGGCCACACCCAGCATGGCGGCTGGACCCATTCTCGCGAATCGCCACCCAGCAGAGCGGAGAGAGAACGACAGATTGGCTAGAGCCGCCGGGCACTGAAATTACCATTTCCCAGAATGCAAGGCGTTTGCTGTGCTCGCTGATTGGCTGCGGGAACGCACGCTCCTCTTGTCCTGCGCCGCGGTTCCCTTTCGGGTCGCGAGCGCAACTCGCCTCCGCCGTGTTCCTGTGGGAGCCGCGGCGGGCCCCGGGTAGGTGGTGGGGCCTGCTCGGTCCGAGCCGCGTGATGGGCGGCGGGGCTGCTGCGCTGCTGCGGAACCAGGAGGACGTGGCCTGTGAGTACGGGGCTCTGTCGGGCTCCTCGCGGCTGCGGGGCGGGCAGGGGCTCGGCGGCTGGAGGTGCTGCTCCGTTGCAGGGGCTGGGATCGTTAATGGCTCAGGAATGTGGTGGCGGGTTATGGAGATCCGGTAGGATGCTGGGATGTTGGGAGAGACCGGCATAGGCGGTGGCAGTGGGCTCCGTGACTTGGGTGGGGGAAGCGGGGCTCTTGCACCGTAGGGAGCGGGGTGGGGGGGTTCTTCCTAACGCCGCCGAGCCTCTTGATCTCTTGCCATTGGGTTGAGTAGAATTTCTCTTGTGTTAAAGCAAACACCCATTTACAGATCTTTAACTCCTCACTGAGAGCCACGCTGGGTGCTAAACTCTGCCAGTAGTAGCTGTCCGGCTTTATGCCCATCCTCCCTCACTCTGTCACTCAGGTATATTAAGAAAGTAGGCACACATCTGAAAACAGGTGTGAATTTGCATCTAAATATGTCCAGTGAGTGAGCTCGTTAGTGTGCAAATGTTAATTTGTTCTTGTAACATGCCAAAATATCACCGGGATGCATTTTGGAAGATGATGCATTTTAAAGTAAGCAATTTAAAATGAATTTTTAAATTTCTGAATTTCAACTTCAAAAACATATGAACTGTGGGTAAAAGTGTGATCAGTTCTTTAAGTGTAGTTTTGAAAGAAATTATTACTGACTTCATTTATTTTCTGGCTAATTGGCTCCTTTTGTTTCTTGAATTTTTTTATTTTACATGAAATATTGTTTCCTTCAGAGGAGGTCTAGGATTTGTGGTCTTCATAGACCAGATACGTTCTGAGGAATGTCTTGAAGGAGAAGGTGATTGAGGTGTGATGCATGATGTTCAGAAGTGGATTCTGGGCCCCTGTTTTTGGACCTTCCTGATAATGTCTGTCATTCCTCCATTCACTACTCTTTTGAATCCTTCCTCTAAATATCAACACAGATAAATTCTTAGGGTATGCCTGTACTGCAAAAAGAAAATAAATAAATCCCAAACCCTGTGGCAGTGAGTCTCAGAGCCTGGATCAACTGACTCGGGTGAGCTCTATGGGTTTAAGGCAGGGGTGGGCAAACTACAGCCTGTGGGCTGGATTCAGCCCCCTAGCCGTTTTAATCTGGCCCTCAAGATCTCGCTGGGGAGTGGGGTCTGGGGCTTACCCCAGTCCGCTGCTCCAGCTGGGGAGCAGGGTCGGGGACCGCTCCCCGCGGCTCCAGGAAGCAGCGGCATGGCCCCTCTCTGGCTCCTACGTGTAGGGGCAGCCAAGGTGCTCCACTCTGCACACTGCCCCTGCCCCAAGCGTCGGCCTCGCAGCTCCTATTGGTCAGGAACTACAGCGAATGGGAGCTGCAGGTGTAGTGCCTGCAGAGGGGGCAGCGTGCAGAGCTGCCTGGCTGCGCCTCCACGTAGGAGCTGGAGAAGGGACATGCTGCTGCATCCGGGAGCTGCTTGAGGTAAGCGCTGCCCAGAGCCTGCACCCCTGAGACTCTTCCTGCACCCCAAACTCCTGCCCCAGCCCTGAACTCCTCATTTCTGGCTCCACCCCGGAGCTCACACCCCCAACCAGAGCCCTCACCCCCTCGCGCATCCCAACCCCAATTTTGTGAGCATTCATGGCCTGACATACAATTTCTATTCCCAGATGTGGCCCTCGGGCCAAAAACTTTGCCCACTCCTGGTCTAAAGCCTTGTCTATGCTACAAAGTTTTGTCAGAAAAAGTTATGCTGCTTTAATTAAAGTGCTTTAATTAAAACCACTGTTGCATGTCCACACTAGCTCCTTGTGTCAGCAGAGTGCATCCACACTAACAGCTCTTGCATCGACAGAGCAGTGCATTGTGGTAGCTATCCCACTGTGCAACTGGCCGCAGGGTGCTTTGGGAAGGGTTTGAAATGCCTCATGGGACAGGTTTCTCAATCCCATTTTCCAGGGGCATTTTAGTAGATTGTCAACGCTTTTTCAATGGAAGTGTGGGGTGGGGAGGAAGGAGAGGAGAATTATGTGTTTGCAGCGGGGGAGACAGCAGGCTGACAGACCTATCCTGAGGCATGGGGAGGGGGACACCCCCCCACATCAGCCCCCGACTCTGCTCAGCACAGCAGTCTCTCATGAAGCAACCCGCTCTGCCTGCCTGTCTATGGTTCTTTGATTCCCACAGCCTCCTCAGCTGCCAGGAGTGGCATCTTGAACAGCTCTGTGAGCTCTCCATGCTGAGGAATGTCAAAGCAATATGGTAGTCCCCCTCCTCTGCCTCCCCTTCCTGCCTGCCCCTGTGTTCCTAGTGCAGGTAAGAACAGGAGCATTCTACATTAATGATTTGCTCTTTGTTCCCCAAATGGGAACAGCATACTCAGCTGTCAGATACTTCCTGGAGCTTTGAAAGGCATGGGGGACATGCCTGCAAGGTAGCAGAGATCAAAACAGTGAGCAGAGCAATCACAGCAGGCATTGTGGGATACTGGTGGAAGCCAGTTATGTCAACAAAACAAAGTGTCCATACTGACGCTTTGTCACTTTAACTTTGCCACAAAAAGCTGCCTCTTGTTAGGTGGTTTTATTTTGTTGGCAAAACAGCAGAGTTTTGCTGTCAAAAGTAGGTTTGTGGTATGTACACCTCCCCTGTTTTGTCCGCAAAAGGCAGCTTTTTCTGACAAAACTTTGTAGTGTAGACAAGACCTAAAAGTAGCAGTGTAGACATTCTTGCTTGCACTGAAGCTTGGGCTCTGGGCTTTAGCCCCAGCAGGAACCCCTACACAGCTATGTTTAGCTCCATAATGCAAGCCCAAGTCAATTGACCTGGGCTCTGAGACTTGCTGTTGTGGGAATTTTATTTTTTATTTTTTTTGCCATGTAGGTGTACCCTTAGATCCCTGTCCTGTAAACACTAAGGCATTTGAGTATCTTTATTATTATTTATTATTGCACAGCCTGTGGACGGTGTGAGGCCGGTAGCGGCCCCCGGCGCGCTGGGACGGGGTCTTCTTGGAGTCGGGTTGCTTGGGAATGCAGCCCAAAGCTGGTGGTAAACTCCATCTAAGGCTTTATTATTGTTAGTGATTCATGTGGAACCACTTGCACGAATAAAGCTATATATTTACTAGGGCTGTCAATTAATTACAGTTAACTCACATGATTAACTCAACTTAATCACAATTTTTAAAAATTAATCACAGTTTTAATCGCACTCTTAAACAGTAGAATACCAATGGAAATTTATTAAATATTTTTGGATGTTTTTCTACTTAAAATATATTGATTTCAATTAAACACAGAATACAAAGTGTACAGGGCTCACTTTATATTATTTTTTATTACAAATATTTGAACTGTAAAAATAACCAAAAGAAATAGTATTTTTCAGTTCACCTCATACAAGTACTATAGTGTGATCTCTTTATCGTGAAAGTGCAACTTACAAATGTAGATTTTTTTTTGTTACATAACTTAACTCAAAAACAAAATAATGTAAAACTTTAGAGCCTACAAGTCCACTCAGTCCTACTTCTTGTTTAGCTAATCGCTAAGACAAATAAGTGTATTTACATTTACAGGAGATAATGCTGCCCGCTTCTTATTTACGTCTCCTGAAAGTGAGAACAGACATTCGCATGGCATTTTTGTAGCCAGCATTGCAAGGTATTTACGTGCCAGATATGCTAAACATTTGTATGCCTCTTCGTGCTTCGGCCACCATTCCAGAGGACATGCTTCCATGCTGATGATGCTCGTTTAAAAAACAAAAAAGTGATAATTACTTAGTGACTGAACTTGGGGGGGAATTGTATGTCCTCTGCTCTGTTTTACCTGCATTCTGCCATATATTTCATGTTGTAGCAGTCTCGGATGATGACCCAGCACATGTTCATTTTAAGAACCCTTTCACTGCAGATTTGACAAAACGCAAAGAAGGTACCAATGTGAGATTTCTAAAGATAGCTACAGCACTCAAACCAAGGTTTAAGAATCTGAAGTGCCTTCCAGAATCTGAGAGGGATGAGGTGTGGAGCATGCTTTCAAAAGTCTTAAAAGAGCAACACTCTGATGCGGAAACTACAGAACCCAAACAACCAAAAAAGAAAATCAACCTTCTGCAGGTGGCATCTGACTCAGATGATGAAAATGAACATGCGCCGGTCCACACTGCTTTGGATAGTTATCAAGCAGAACCCATCATCAGCATGGATGCATGTCCTTTGGGAATGGTGGTTGAAGCAAGAAGGGACATGAATCTTTAGCACATCTGGCACGTAAGTATCTTGCAACACCAGCTACAACAGTGCTATGCGAACGCCTGTTCTCACTTTCAGGTGACATTGTAAACAAGAAGAGGGCAGCATTATCTCCTGCAAATGTAAACAAACTTGGTTGAGCAATTGGCTGAACAAGAAGTAGGACTGAGTGGACTTGTAGGCTCTAACGATTTACATTGTTTTGTTTTTGAATGCAGTTATTTTTACATAATTCTACATTTGTAAGTTAAACTTTCATGATAAAGAGATTGCACTACAGTACTTGTATTAGGTGAATTGAAAAATACTGTTTCTTTTGTTTTTTTATAGTACAAATATTTCTAATCAAAAATAGAGTGTACACTTTGTATTGAGTTGTAACTGAAATCAGTCTATTTGAAAATGTAGAAAACATCCAAAATATTTAAATGGTATTCTGTTATTATTTAACAGTGTGATTAATCATGATTAATATTTTAAATCACTTGACAGCCCTAATATTTACTTAAGTGTTCATCAGATTTGGCCCGCAGTTTGCTGTCACTGTTATATTTCATTTTTCATTTTAAACAACCTTGCTTTTAGTCTGGCTATTATTTCTCTTTCCCCCCCCTCCCCCTCCCCCCCCCCCCCCCAAAAAAAAAAAAAAAAAAAAGAACTTAGTGCTGCTGAAGGGATTGCTTCTGGCTTATCAGCCCTGGATATGGCATGACCTCTACATAACAGGTGCAGCATGGGCAGCAGAAGTGTAGTTCCCTATATCACCAGGGATTCTAGTTTTGTTATTAAAAAGCCTGAAATTCTCCAATTAACAAAACAGAAAAATCAGCATTTTTCCACAATTAAAATGAAATGCTGAACTTTAGTTTCTCTAGCCACAATATATATAGGTATCAGTTGATCACAATAATGTTTTATTGATATATTTACAATTTTTAACTAAGTTCGAAGCCTACCAGTGCCATCAGTCATTACTACAAAATAAAATTAACAGAATGATCCAGTCACAGTGCATTGTTTCGTTACTGTTGTCGATGGTCCTGCTGTTTCAGCCTCTTGTTTTCATTTCTTTGCATTCAGTTTATGTTTAGCGCTTTTCATGTGTTCTATAATTGTCTGATTTTGAATGTAATCTACAGACTTGCTGCATATAGTACAAAACAGCACATTACCATCAATGTGAAATTTGTCCTTGCCAAACTCAGTCTTTAGGGGTGATTTTTCAAGTTTTCAGCATCTTTTCATAACTTTCATTATTCATGTCTGGAGGCTGAAGTGAAATTTGAGATGCATTAAAACACAAACCCCTATATGCCATTGAGTAACCAGAAGCAATTTATTGGCGTATGATTAGCTATGTAAATTTAAAGCACATTTGAAAATCAACCCCCGGAGTGGGAGGTTGCGTACATTGAATAAGCAAAACTGGTACTTTCAGTAAACTTTAGTTGATATGTTTTTATTTTTCCACAAAATCTAAAAACGTTTTTTTATAAACAAAAGTGCAAATTCCTCTTTTTTCCATGGCAACTGGATTTCTAGGATGCCTGCACATCACAAATGTGCCTCAACTCTGAACTGGAAGGATTATGAGAGGGTAAATCAGTTTCCATGGCCTCTCTGCTGAAACTGCTAACAAGGGTGAAAGACAACTACTTTAAGCATTGCCACATGTGTGTTCCCTGCCCCCCTTCAATATAGACTAACTTCACATGTTAGATTTCATTAATATGAGGTGTTCCAGTCTCATACTTCCAGTTCAGAGGCCAAGAATGAATCAAACCAGTGGCTGGCTGTAAATTAATGGTATCTTGATCTCTGAATCACTGTAAGCAAAATATTTCACTTTATAGTCCATAGTTTGGTGGCCTCATAAGAGAACTATCTTAATGTATATAAGACTCCCATATCCAGCACTGAGAATAATACTTAGCACTTATGTATTGCTTTTCATATTAAAAGTGCGATACAAATGTTGGTCTTAATTTATCTGCTTTATAGGAATGTTGTAATCTCCATTTAACAGATTGGTAAACTGATTCAATTTACCTTGGTCTTATGTTTTATTAAAGTTTGTCTATGCAAAATTGAATATTTGGGCCAAATTTGACTTTATAAAAGTGTCTTTTAGCATCAAGTAGTTGGAAGCTTCTATGATTAATTCTGCCACCAGGTGGTGATACAGGGTTTTCCTTGTTTTTATAACCAGTTTTAGAAGGCAACAGGAAAATTATAGAAGAAAATATTGTACATGGCAAGGAATTTCTCAATTTTATAGAAGTTTTCCCCCCTTATATGTTTTTTTCCATTACACTTTACTAATTTTTTGCTCCAATTACAAGATCCCTCTTCACTAAACAGTTATTGCAAGGAACAGATCAGAAGAAATCCTGTTCAAAGGTTTTCTTGAAATCTGGTGTTGAAAGATGGTTAGGGTGACCAGATATCCTGATTTTATAGGGACAGTCCCGATTTTTGGGTCTTTTTCTTATATAGGGTCCTATTACCCCCCACCCCCTGTCCCGATTTTTCACACTTGCTGTCTGGTCACCCTAAAGATGGTTTAACTTCTTACATAGATGAGGAACGTTTTTCAGATGTAGTGGAAAGTGTGATAGACATGAGATGTCTATCACATTGCACCAGGCTTCTGTCACACTTTATCTTGCTTTTGTTTTCTTTTGATGTTGGAAAATGACTGTCCCATCCTCTCTAGTTGTTAAGATGTCCTCAGTTTCAGTTGAGGGAAGGTCATAGGAACCCATTGCCAGTAATTAAGGGCTATTAACTTCTGTGTTACATTTCAAGATCCCAGAAGTTGCATCTGTACTAAATAAGGGAAACCCTTACAGAAGCACCCATAGCATGAAATCATTACCTGGCCCTTTTCCTTGCAGTGGAATAGTGCGTCTAAACCCCAGTTCAACAAGGTACTTAAGCATGTGTCTAACTCTAACTTGAGTGCATGGAAAAGCTGGTGTGGATGGATGCATGTTACACCATTTTGCCCATTATAATGCGGCCTTCATGTGTGACTGAAGGGTGTGGATTGCCACGATAAGATATTATGGGTGGTAAGTGTCCCCATTCTTCGTGGAGCCAGCGCAGCAGCGGGTCGGCCTGTGGGGCGGGATTTGCCATATGAACTTGGGAGACCTCTCTCATTCTTTGATCAAGACTGGAATGCAGGGGGTTAGAGTCTGGTTGGTGAGAGGGGCAGTGCATAACGAACCAAGCGTGAGAGAATTTACGAATTAGGGTAAAAATTTGGTCCCACATTTTAACAAAAGCTGAGGGAGAGGCTTGCTCAATCAAAATATCTAAACAAAATTGAGAATCGATACCTAAAACAACTTGCTTGTTGGCAGAGTGGGCATTAGCAACATGCTGGGCAGCTAAAAGAACGCCCTGCACTTCGCATTCTTGTGCGGAGCAGGAGTGGGGGGAGATAGTGATGGGCTCTACCTTTTCTGTCTTCTCCTCATTATCATCTTTAGGAGAGCCTGGGGCTGCCTGTTTAGCTGCAAACATTGTGCCCCCGTGGAGGACAGAGCACAGATGGAGGGCCTTGCATATCATGCTAAACAGGACGGTGGAAACATCCTCAGATTTATATTCATCGGGTCGCAATTTTTTGGTTTTCTTAATTAAATCTAATTCTTTTATCATCTGGCATAATAATTTGTGTGCCGGATCAGCAGGTATTACCCGAGGTGGGGGAATCAATTTGGAAACGGTACCTCCGGATTTTCTAACAATGCGGCTACACTCTCTCCAAAGCTGAGAGGGATTTGCAGCACCGAGGTTCTCCACAGTCTCCGTGCACTGAGGCTGTAGGGAACAATCGGCTGGCTGACACCTAAAGCTCGGGTGGCACCGAAGGAGGCATCCCGTATCTGCCAGCGTTAATGGTACAGTATAGCCTTTTAGAGTTTTACCCGAGCCAAGGGAACAGATCCATTCTATTTTTGGATCAGTCGAATTTTGGCTAGTAAAAAGGTGAAACTGCAAATGTTGGAACTGTTCAGTTTCATCATCTGCGCGGTCTGTAGCGTGCCACGGGCATGGCCCAACTCCCTTGCATCCTGTTTGTGATGCCATGTGGATTGCCACGGGCACGCAGGGGCGAAAGAAAATGCAGGCCTGTTATTTACTAGGCTGCACGTGGCAATAGACTATATTGGTAAGGGATGCAAGGAGAATATGGATCACGCTGCAAACTGCAGACACGCACACACACACAACTAAAATTAATCAATTTAAAGTTTTATTGGGGATAATTACAAGGGGTAAGGGAGCAGCGTTAGATTAGCTAATAGAGTTAATGAAACTTAAAACACACAATGACTAAAATATCTACTAACAATATTTATAAACAAAGATGCAGCATTTAGTAATAACTGATACTCACAAATACAAACCAACGCATAACGACCGGCAAACGTAGAAACTCTGTTTGTTTGAAACATGTGAGCTGAGAGAGAGGCTTCGAGGTGATCAGGCTCGGTTACGGGTGTACACGGGATACACAGGATTCGTTTTTCTTTCTCCTGCAGGCAGGCCCCTAAAGTACCAACTATGACATCATAGAAGTGTCATAGGGGACGGGGCCCAAAACCTGTTTGTGTTCGTTTCTGATTGGCACAAGCAAAGTTAACACCAAGGGGGGAGCAGGTGCCTCAAAGTCTGGCTTCGCCCCCAAAAAGTGAGGAAATGCATATTGCTTTAGAATGCGTGCCACACTGAATGACAAAAGAAGAGGCCAGGGCAATACCGGTATGGGCAAGTTTTACAGGAAGCAGACAGGAACTCATCTCAACAAAGGGCTAATTGAAATCTTCACAATAAGGACTGGCAGACCTCTTTCCAGAAGCATCAAACTCCCCAATAGTCCCTAGGAATTAATTTTTTTTCTGAAAGAGGGCCTTGCTGTATAAGAAAAAACTGCTCTATGCAGAGTGTTAGAGCTGAGTTGGTGAAGAGCACAGTCTACAATACTTAAATAATTGGTATTATTAAACAGACATGTTGGCTAAAATATTGTTAAATAAGCAAGAAAATTTATGGTAGTAACAGTTTAGATGACAAACAGAAAACTTAGCATAACAGAATGTAAATTAGAATTGGAATCTGTTTTCTTTTTGCATTTCAGACAACTTGGAGAATGAAAATAAAATGATCAGTTTCAATTTTGTATAGCTGTTTTCACTTCTTAGTTCTCATTTGTTTTATATAGCACTTTGAATACGCAAATTGTATAGTTCAGTGTTGATGCTGCATACCCTGCAGGGGAATATTTAAACACAAACATCTTCCTTAAGTTTAAAAAAAAAAAAAAAAAAAAAAAGCCTACCTCTATTTATATTAAGCATCATAAATTCTTAATTATAGGGACCTGCATTTTGGGCCTAAGGTGCCCGGCAATGTCCCTTTTTGCCATATTATTTTAGGTGGAAGTGTAAAGTTTTTGAAGGCTGAGTGTTACTTCACAGAATCTTCTATGTGACTGTGAGCAGATGGGCAGAGAGACCTGAAATGGGATGATCAGCAATCTTTAAACTAAATATGGTGCAGCTGAGCAGTAGTTCTTTGCAGTGCTTTATTAGAGCTCAGCCCTTTTCACACTCTCTTGCTCAAATAGGCTGAGAGTACTGCTAAGGTCAGCAGTGCCCCCCCCCCCCCCCCCCATCTTTCCCTCCCTTAAGCCAACTAAGACTTTTACCAAAGCCCTTTGTTTGGATTACCTCTTTTGTAATCCTGTCCCTTCCCCTTTCTTGTGGTACCTGCAAATACTACAGTTGCCTTAAAAATGGGAAGGCAATGGGACTCTAGTTGGACTACAGAACTTGTGTGATCAGTTGCTGGGAAAGAGTGGGGTCACTAATTTAGCAAAAGCACTCTGCGCCTTCCTACCATAGGCTGAGAACAGCACCAAGGCAGTGTGCATTGCAGAGATCAACTTCTAGGTCTCCCAGGTTTTTCAAGCGATAGAACATATGTTCTATCTGCTAGGACTGTCTAAAAGATGAATGTCCTTATGTGGGAGCTTGAACTAAAGATCTCTTTGAGGAGTCCTGAGGATTTCCAAGCAGCTGGTATGTTAGGCAGTCCTCACACTCTACTTCAGCTGTGGCTTTATATAGTCAGAATACTCAGCCATTGATCTGTAGCAAATTTAGCTTTGACATACATTTTTAACGTATGCGATCTGTCAAGATTGGACATCTGAGGAGTAGTTATAGGCTAATGAATATTATGGCAGGAAGTAATTTAATGCCTTATATTTTCTATTTAGACCATTTTTGTTTGCTGAAAATGTTTTCCAGACTCTTCACTTAAGAGATTTATTCCCTACAATTTGTTCTAGTTGATTCAGTACGTTTGTATTACTCATACACACTCTCACTTCTTAAACTTGCAAACCACAGGCACATCAGAACCAGCTTATCACAGTTAAGATGGCCCCAGATGATGGTAAAATGCATATTTTCCCTCTTTAAACCACAGTTTGGGAATGTTATTTCCCTAAAATTCAAGTGTGTGAAGCAAAGGAGCGCTACCTCCTGCTATTGAAACATCCAGCCTTACCAGGTAGTTCTCACAAAAATAAGTCTCAAATTTCTTTTTGGTCATGGTTGATTCAGACTTTTATTTATATTACATACCACATTTTCCACTCTTATAGTCTTATATCTGAAGCCATTTAGTAGGTTGGTGGTGTCCAAGGTAAAAATGATTGACTCTGGCTAAGCCTGGAGGTTATCTAGTATTGAAAATGTATCAGTTACCTTTTTTCCTTTAAAAAAAAAAAAAAAAAAAAGCACATACTTACATAGAAAGTTCTTCTTGTGCTAGAGTATGAGCACCTAATTCTTTATTTATTGCACCAGGGCTGACTTGGGTATAAAGAAGGTCAACTGTCTTGACTGACGTTACACATGGAGTAAATGGCTCAGCTAAGATTTGTACCCAAGATCTCAACACTGTTATGTAACCAACAAGGCCAAGTTTGCGCTATGGCACCATATCTATGTGGATGTGGCTCCATAGTGTAAGCATGTCCTACGACGAGGGAAGGGATTTTTCCCATCACTGTAGGCACTCCACTTCTTCAAGCGATGATAGCTAGGTCGATGGAAGCATTTTTCCGTTGACCGAGCTGTATCTATGCTAGGGGTTAGGTTGGCATAGCTATAGTGCTCAGGCATATGGGTTTCTCACATCCATGGGTGCCATAGCTGTGTCACACTAACATTTACGTGTAGACCAAGCCTAAGAAAACTATTGTAAATAATACTTTGAACTTATTGTACCTTTTGCACAACTTCAAAGCACTTTAGAAAGGTGAGTCTTGCAAAGGTTCCGTTGGAGGAGATGGGAGAAAATTAAGCAGGAGAAAGAAAGTGACTTTCCCCAGTTTGTAGAGCGAGTCAGTGGCTGAGCTGGAAATAAAAGTTGGGTTTCCTCTCTCCTAGACCCTGGAGTCTCTCTGAATGCTCCAGCTCCAAGAGTTAGTCTCTCTCTCTCTCTGCAGAGACAAAACTGTTTGTGCTTTCATAGCAACAGTCGATAGCGACTGAATTCAGTTAGTATTTTTAGTACTCTGTAATAAGCAATGCCCAGTTGATTGGGCAGTTAGAGGGAGCCTTAAACTCTTCCTGTAATCGTGTATAGTTACCATGATATGTTTTAATTAGCCAAAGCAGGTGCAATTTTAGCTCTACTTGTTAAGTCATTTTAATGTTACACACTTACCTGGGGCCAATAGCCACACATACTCCGCTGACCTCTTTGTCCCTATTAAGTCCCATGCCACCCTTTTGCACTAATGTTTGACAAATTCCATACATATTCAGCTAATTTGAAGCAATATCCTAAACACATGTGGACATTATTCCATTAAACTACAAAGTAGCACTGGTAAAGAATATTGGGAAAGCAGAACAGATTCTTACACAGAAGGAAGCCATCTGTAATCAGTATAAAGATTAGCACCTCTGCTTTTCAATAATATCCTTATATTAATCACATTAAGATAAGTTTCTTTAATTTTAAAGAGATGTTTGTACTTTTGTCACTTGGATCATTGTCTGTAGTAGAAAGTATGCTGATCAGGCACTTCCATTCTGAGCTCCTGTTCTCGTGCTTATTAACATGCCATAAAATTATGCTTCATTCCAAAATTTTTCATAATTGTTCTCAGCCCCAATTTGAATTTCTTTTTAGAAATATAGTAACATTTTGTTTAGCTGTTTTACTTACTTACAACATTTGAACAGTTTTTTTTTTAAAGTGTCTTTGAATAACCCCAAATAGTTGGTTCTAAAAGTTCACTTTGACCTCTAATGAAGGAAAGTGCATTTGGCATGCAAGCATCTAATAGTCATATTCAGTTTATGACTTTCCACTAAACTTTGCCATACGGAGATGCTAAACTCTAGACCTAATCATGCTTTAGTATCTATTTCAGCACAAAGTATCCCAGATTTAAATGTCTTTCAGTCATTAATCATTCAAATAAAGTGGTTATGTACCTGATAGTGTTTTCATATGTGTGTGAATTTTCCTTGTAAAGCAAATGTACGTTTCAGTAAATGCAAGAGTGGCCCACCAGTAATGCATGCTGACTAGCTAGTATACTTGGTACGCTTCATGATTGAGTCTCACGTTTAAATACACGCATGCATTTATTTCAGTATGATCAGGCCAAGTTTTTCTTTTTTAGAGGGAAAGTCATTTTACATTCTGATGACTAAGGGTTGAAATGACCGATGGGGAGACAATTGTGAGTTTTGGTTACACTGAACAGCTGTTAATTGCATTTATAGTTATCTACTGCGAAATACTAAATTGGGAGGAATGGAGGAGTTTAAGGAACCATATTTTGAATTTCCTGTCATTTCATGAAATGCTGAATTAGAATGCAATTATTGCTCAGGGCTGGTTCAGGCATATATGGGCTCCACCTGCAAAGCTGTTTGATTGGGCCCCACAACTGCAAAAGTCAATGTTGTGCATCCTATCCCCACCCCACTATGTGCCTGAAACTTCTAAGCCATGCCAGATACTGAGGGTTTAATGTTGTCGTAGGGTAAGATTAAATAATAATTTCTGAACTGCACTGTGTATTTGTCGAGAGAGTTTGGGGGATAGTGGATGGAGATTCCCTGTTAAATTGGTGTCACTTATGACTATGAATTTTGCATCTTTGGCTAAACAAGCCCTTATAGAAATGCTTATCTGTAAAATAGTAACACTTTGAAGATGGCTGAATAATGTCTTGTTTGCAAGATTTATGCATGTCTGACAGCATTAGCACAGCACTACATGATATTTTTTCTTTCCCTTGTCTATTTCTCTTCACTTTAAGATGAGGGATACTTTTTGCCAGTCATTGATCTAGAAATGGGCAATAGTTGTAGGTGTCTATTTTTTTTTTTCTGTTGCTTCAGTGTTACTTAATGACTTGTGAGAATAAGAAGAGAACAATGTTTTATCCCATTACATAAATAAATCTATCACCATCTGTAATAACCTAGATTGTTATGAGCATGATGTCTGATCAAATTAGTTATTAAAGACATTTTCTTTTATCATGGAAATTCATTTAATATATTTAAAAACACAAATTTAGCAAGTAGCGTTTTTCTTCAATCTGTAGTTGCCTTTGTTTATCTACATTTAGCTCTTTAGGATAATTCCTTAAGTATCTCTCTTGTGACCATCCAGACTATGATAGACTTTCTTCTTTGCCAAGCTAATTGCATGACAGCTTTCAGTGCTTCAAACCCCGCTTGCTTGTGGAACAAGAATCTGATCTCTCAATCCCTTTTTTTTTTTTTTTTTTTGCTATGTAGTCTTTAGATGACTACTTAAAATAAATTATGTGCCAGTTGAAAACGTAAGCCATACATAGGTGAGAGAGCTGCTTTTTAAGGGCGGGAGGAGAGACAGGGACATTTCAGTATGGTCCTCTTGTAAGAAGGAGCTCTTATTTTTAATATCTTCAAGACAACTGGACTGATGAGATCCAGGACACTGTTTCCTTTTTTCTATTTTCAGGTTTGGGGTAAGAGCTGTCCAATGAATCATGGCTCGAGAACGAAAATGCATACTGTGTCACATCGTGTACAGCTCAAAAAAGGTAAAAAAATAAAATGAATTTGCAAGGTTAATATCTTTGTATGTGGAGATCTGGTTATATGCAGTATGGGAGAAATGTTTCCTTGTTTTAAAAAAGAAACTGTAAAGATAACTTTTTGTATCAGAAACTGATAGAGCCCTTCAGGTCTATTGAATGAAATAGAATTGTTTCAGTACTTCCTGATAGCCTCTTCCTCAATGTGACCATGTACTGGATATACATTCTCATTAAGTATTAAAAATATCCATGGCTTTCAAGTTGTAATGTCATATTTTGTATGATCATATTAAAAACTGTATGAAAGTTGTAAGTCAAGCACTCAGAAGCCCCCTCAGCCTTAATTCTGTTCCCTTGTGCATTCAGAGTATCTTATGATATAATCATATTTTGGTTTTTGTGATGAGTCCCTACATCTTTCAGGATGTCAGAAGGACATTGTTTATCAATTGAGGCAGCTCATTTTCTCATCATCATTGTTTAGTATATGCCTGTGGCTTGTTTACGGCATGTCTTCCAAACCCTGCACTGTAGATGGAATTTTTCTTTTCCTTAGACTTTCCTGTAATGCTTTTCAATGCAGTATCAGACTATCTCACAAACAGTAATTACTTTCATAACATTTTAATAGGGACAAAGTGCTATTCCCATTTTATTAATGAGGATCTGAGAGGCAGAGAGAGAAGGGTGGCCATTTTTCCAAGCGTCTGTGTTCTAGGCAGAAAAAGAAAATGGATCTCCTGGGTCTCATTCCTGTTCCTTAACATGAGTGTTCTTCCTCTTCTAGCAGACATCTGCCTCATTTGCAGCACGTTATACAATGACTGCAGTGAATGAGTCAAAGCTGTTTTAAATCCCAAACCAATTCACTGTGCATATCTCAGTTCTGTTTAGAATACGCACCGAATGAAACAGGTCCTGCAGAGCAAAAGCAGTGTGTGTTGATATGTAACACTGTATCATAATGCATATACACACACAAGAGCAGAGTCAAGCAGCCCTAATGTTATAAATATTCTGATTTTTGGGGGGTGTTAAAAAAAGCCAAACTAAGACTGTTAATGTTATGGAATGTTTTTTAAAGAAATAATTGTTGTACAGTTATTTTCTAGGAAGGAGTGGAGCACATTGAAGTCAGAGCCCTTGCCTCATTCCATGTACGCTTTTCTATATCCACCTTCTGGAGTTCTGCCTCCTTCTATATGAATCCCAAAGATCAATCCTATGAAAGGAAGCTTAGCGGGTAATTCCTCAGGGTGACACCACCTTCAAGAGAGAGAGAAAAGACTTTTAGAGCAGAATATATCCTTGTGCAGAGTAGAATGAATCATGAGTTATGCTTCTTTTTTTTTCTTTTGTAGGAGATGGATGAACACATGAGAAGCATGCTTCACCACAGAGAACTTGAAAACCTGAAAGGAAGGTATGTGAATGGTCATGCAAACTGCCTTTCAGTGCAGTTTACATGTCACACTTTTTGGGAACTAAATAGCCTTATTTCCCATGCAAGCTAAATTCAATTTAAAGGGAGAAGATAGAAACAGTTAATTCTTAACCTATAAAGCACATTTCTTTGTGCCTTTCTAATAGGTACTAAAGATCTTAATAGCCGTGAGGACATGTCCCTGTTAGGAGCATGGGATTTCTCCCTAAATCTATACAATTTGCTGCAACTGTTAGCTTGGGCTGTAGTTTGGTATTTTTCTACTTTCTTACAATATCTCTGTTCCTATAGTTAGTTTAAATTCAAATGCCTAATGTTCTGGTGGGCTAAATCACCTGGAAAATTTAAATCATAGGAATCATAAATAAAATCCTTTTTATTTAAAAAAAAAAGAGAGAGAGAGAGAAAGTTGTTGTGCAGGATGATTAAGACTTTGCAAATTTAGAGTTAGACATCCAATTTGTACCCAACCCCACGTTTAATCTGAAATGCACAGACATTTAGTACATAGAGGCTCCAACTCTGAATAGTGCCCCATTGTGATGGGAGCTGTACAAGCACAGAAGAGGAGACATTTCCTACCTGAAGAGTTTACAATCTGATTAAATTAGAATGATGAAGGACAGGAGGGGAAATGAGCATCCCAGCCCAGTGTCCTGTTTACCATACCATACAGCCTCTGACCTTCAAATCAAGTATTGATACCATATGATTTTTTTAAAAAAGTTTATATTGGGATTCCCTCTGAGACCTTTTCCACTCAGCTTATCCAGAACACCTTGTCCAGTTCTGGAGAATGCTTCGTCCAATTTCCTGGGATCCAAAACAGTCAGTTTTGACTCTGGATTTCGTCACTCACATATAGCAAAGCTACACTGAGTTGATCACAGAGGGTATAGGGCATACCACACATCCAAAGTTACATGGACAACCTCTTCCTTTATATGCATTTACACAATATGTTGCATTTGCTATACATGAAATCACACATTTTTTGGATTGGCTTTGTTACTTTGCAGGAACCAATCCATGTACATCATTCTCTGTCTATGTGCTGTTCAAATGGAAACTGATCTTTACATTCCAGGTTTATCTTGTCCATAGTCTCTGTCAAGGTATTGCTGCTTATCTTAGTTAGCACAGACCTTCTGTCAAGTCCTTATTTGCAACTTAACATTCCATTTACCTTTCCAATTATGCCCACTAAGAAATTAGGTGAATTACTTGTGTCAAGCCAGGCCTACAGTATATTTAAAAAATAACCCCCTAAAATCCAAATGATCCTTCACTCTCAAAGGCTAATGGTGTTCTGGATAAGCTGAGTGGAAAAGGTGGAATTCTGCGCCACTGCACATGCACAGAATGTATGTCTCCCACAGATTTATTTGCTTCCCTGCGGAAAAGCGACCTTCCCCTGCAGTATGTTTCGGGTGCCCAGGGCAGCCAGCAGAGAGGTAAACACTGTGGGGCAGGAGGCGGACTGAGGAAGACCTGGCTGGTGGCTCCTTCCGTGCGTCGGGCTCAGTTGCTAGTCCCAACTGGGCTGGGGAGAATAGGACGACTTCTTCCCCTGCACAGCATCCGGGGCCAGGTCAAAGCTCTGCAAACTCCCCCCTCCCCCTGCTTCCTGCACCCATTGCTCCTCAGCTGCAGGGTGAGGGATTCCTGTACAGGGAGCTGCTCCCCCTATGTACCCAACTCCTGTGCATCCAGACACCCTCATACCCAGACCCTCCCACTGAGCCGTCCCCTCTCCCCCCACACTCAGAACCCCACCCCAGTAAGCCCCACTCCCCCTGCACCTGGACTGTCCCGATGAGCCACCTGGATCCCCACCCCACCAAGCCCAAACCAGTTGCACCTGGATTCCAACCGCACTGAGCCACACTCCCCCACACCCAGACCCCCCCGCTGATCCCTAACCACTTCACCTGGACCCCCGTGCAGAGTCCCATTACCGTTGCACCCAGAACCCCCCAATAAGCCCCTGTGCATCCAGAGCCACACCTGGATCTCCCACTGAGTCTCCTGTACCCAGATTGCCCCGTACTGAACTCTCTTAACCCACACCTGGATCCTCCCACACTAAGCTCCTCCACTCTTGGATCCTGCCTTGCTGAGCCTGCCAGCCCACACAGAGGGGCAGGGCCCTGGGGTGTTTCTGGGGCAGGCTGGGTCTTTGCGCTTTGTCAGGGTTGGGGGCAGTCTCACCGTGAGTCCGTGTCCCAGCAGGAGCGGCACAATGATCTACCTATGTGCAGCCGGTGGCCTGTGCTCCCCAATGCCATGCTGGAGCCTCTACATTTATTTGACAAATAAAATTTGCAGAATTTTAAAATATTGTGTGCAGAATTTAATTTTTTTTGGCACAGAATGCCCTCCGGAGTAAAATACTAGTGTGGTGGTGAATAAATGTAAGGGTGTCCAGACTTACAATGGCAAAACTGACATCTTGCCAGTTGGGGAAAATGTGCCTGAGAGGAGTTTTGATGATGAAGGTTGATTACTTCTTCAGCCCACCCTTTGGATGAGAAAAGGACACTTAGCAGTAAATGGAGTAGTAGTGCAGAGGAAAATGGTGTTTGCTCACCACCATTCCCTCTTTTTCTTTTTTTTTTTTTTTGGTCCTTCTCGATCTTCCCTGTTCCCTCCTCTGTTCATTCTTTTTTTTTCTAATCTCTCTATTCTGTTACCCTTCTGAATCATCAGTGATGCTTTTAAAAAGCACTTCCTCACTCTGTCATCTTTCCCCACTCTGCCCCATGTCTCTTTGAGAATAGGAAAGGCCTGAAATTGTGCCTGGAATCAAAAGCACCTCATTTCTGCCCCTCATCTGTTCTGATTCTTAGCAGTAGAGGACATCTGTTCTGTTGGTGAACACTTGAGAAGTGGTTGCTCAGATACCCCTGTATCATCAACATTAACTTTAGCAGTTTGTCTCAAGCTTCTATGTTCTGGCTAATTTTTAAAGCATTCCCTTTAGTGGGTCTTTTCTTACAGCATATGATAATGATTCTGAATACTTTAGCAATTGCTGAGGCTGGGATAGATTCAAAAGCTAAAGATGGTGCAGATGGCAGCTTAAAAAAGTCTTAGTCTTCCATTTTATGTTTGGATTTCTAGGGCATGGTTCCCCCCCCAACTGACAACTCCTCTCTCAGCTACTGTTGAACTTTAAAGTCCTGCCACATTTCAGCTAACACTAGCTATCAGTTTAATTCTTTAAAAATTATATATAATATACACATACGCACATTGGACCTAGAACTGCTTCAAAATGAATCATCTACATTGTGTAATAAACTTCCCCGTCATCAAACAGATTTATCTCAACATTTTTCAGGTTGGGCCTGGGGGAGGAGTAAGTCTGGTCTGTGTGTGTATGTGTGGTTTTTTTTTCTTTTTTCTTGGTTTTTGTTTTTTTAATTTAACTGTGTGCCTTTCATCAGTTTTACCATCTGGAGATTAGCTCTACTGAATTCAGTATTTAACTCTGTATTGTTATCCTGTTGTATTCTTTGTGAAATCCTGGTTTTAGATGAAAAGGAAAATTTCAGATTTCCATTGTATCTGATATTGTGAAATTTCAAAAGGTTTAGTGACTTTGTAGTTTTCCATTTTCTTAGCATCAGAGATGAAAGAGCTTGATTTTAATGTCAGTCTTTCATTCTGCTTTCGAAGTGTTTCCGTCTCTTTGATTGGGATCTCTTCCTACAAGAAAGGTATCTGTGCTCTGGCAGATCTAGTTCTTATACTTGAGAATCAAAATGGATAGTAAATTGTTTAGTTTACAACCTTTCTTTCTCTTTCTCAATTTGGACTACTAGAAGTCTACGTGGAATTTCACAGTTTATGTAAAAGACAAGGGGTAGCCTCCAGGAAGGAGACTAAAGCAGCAGCAGCCTCATAAACCTCCGTACATGGACTAGTGACTAGAGGGGACAAAGAACTACACTGTTAGCATGTGTTATATTAACGTTTATATTATCTATAGGTTTCAGGGTTAACACCCCATTGGCATGAGTCAGTTCACACTTCTGAGTTTGTCTGCAGAGGAAGACATAACTGCATTGGTTTAAACTTTGTTTGCATTTTTAAAGTTAACTTTGTAACCATGAGGGCTAAAATTTGTAAGTGAAAACTTAAATTCTTGAGCACAGCTGTGTGGCAAGAGGTGAATTCTGTAAGATATGTTGCCCCAACGGAGTACATGGGACCCTGGTTATAACTTCACTTTCCAATGAGACCATCATATTTTGTAAGAATTCTGTTTTGAACAATAATTCAGAAAACTCAGAGTGGTGTCTGCCTCACTCAAAGAGACGTAGCTTGAGCCTTCACATCTTGCCTCTGAAAACTAAGTCTCTTCATTTGGGTTGGTGGGTTTTAGCATTTTGTCACTTATCGCGTATATTCTTCTAACTTAAGATTTTCTGCAAAATTCTCAGTCTTTAAACAAGCTGTTCCCTTCGGCATGTCTGGGACCCAGGATCTTGTGCTTGCCAAAAGATGCATATGGTTCCATCCTATTCTTGTGCTGCCTCTCTTTAGGACTATGGAGCGTTAAGCTGCCATTACCTTTCTCTCTTCTTGACACCACTAGTTTACTTTTTAAATGAAATTTAAATTCTGGAGAAAAGTCACATTTACATGGAGACTGTTAAGTCTTCAGGTATATGGCTCTTGCACTTGACTTGCATTTCTATTTAGCGTTCTCAGATATATATATATATATATAATGGGCAAGAAACTTCAGCAGTAATCTTAAGTATTATGATACACATGATGTCTAGTTCAATGAGTGACTTCATAACAGCAATTGGAATGAGGCCAGAGTCTTAAGGAAAAATTGTTTTCCAGCTAAAATTGAAAATGCAATAGCACTTCAGTTTGGACAGAGATTATCCAATGTACATACTGAAATACACAGCAGAAATAAGTAAGGTTCTCACACACTTTCATAGTATGGGCCACATTTGTTCTAGTCATAATGGTGTCGACTACCTTCCCTGCTAAAGTTGAGCAAACAACATTCCTTTGGGTACCAGAGCTTCATTTCCTGGAAAAGTACTGTTAGGAAAGTTTTAAATGTATTTTAGACTTTTATGGAAGCTTACCAGCTGAAAACAAGGAGAGTCATAACCATGCGATTAACCATTTCTCCACAGACCATCGAGTGCAGGGGTTCTCAAACTGGGGGTCATGACCCGTCAGAGTCATGAGGCTATTACATGGGGGGGGGCGGGGGTGGTCACAAGCTGTCAGCCTCCCTCCCAGCCCCACTTCACCTCCAGCATTTATAATAGTGTTAAATATAACAAAAGTGTTTTTAATTTATGGGGGGGTCGCACTCTGAGGCTTGCTGTTTAAAGGGGTCACCAATACAAAAGTTTGAGAACCACTGATCAAGTGGTTCAAGAGCCACTGTTTGGGAACTACTGATTTGGAAGTTGGAGAGGATGAAGTGGAGATTCTGTCCCCAGCCCTGCTACTTAACCTTGCCCAAAGTAACACTCACTCTGCTTCAATTTACCAATCAGCAAAAGGGAATAATATTTACCTTACAGAGGAATTGAAACCTGTATTTGTGAAGGACTTTGAGATTTTCTAGAAATTTTCTAGAAAATCTCCAAGTATTGGTTTTTTATGTCCAGTTAAAAGGTCCTAGCACTACTATGATAAATAAGTATGTAAAAATGACATCCGTTTAGATACCTGCTCCCTGTTTGTATGTCTGGTCTCTTTTGACAATTTTAGCAAAAAGTAAGCTAAGCCACTGAAGATGAGGTAATACAGATGTCATACAGCAAACTGTGATCTGCAGAATCTTTATTACTGTTGGTAAAGTGTGCAAAAGAAAGAACCCAGTCTGGTGCACAAATCCCAGGTTGAGTTCGGAGGGCTGACAGGAAGAAAAATATGTATTTTACTTATAACTGCACACTTGTTCTGCAAATTATTTGACTGAGACTCTCAATTTAAGTGTATAAAGTGGTGTTTCTATTAATTAAACTTCCTAAACATATGGCCTGTTTGTGATCTGACAGTTTAAATACCTTTACCGTGTTACTGTAGATCACATTTTTACTAGTAGGAAAAAAATAGAAAAATGTCTTTTTAAATCACTTGTTCATTTCAAAGCCTTTTTGAAAGGCAAGATCTTTATTTAACAACCAGCTGGTGATCCTTCATTAAGCATGGCTCAGTTAAGGATGCTAGCTTAAAATCTTGTGGGTGGTAAAAAAAATTTTCTTCTGGATTTCTTTCATACTTTTAAAAACTGCAGAGGTGGATGCAAGATTCTTGAGCTTCTGGTTCCTTTGATGGAAACATTTAACTGAATAATTAAGATGTTTCTGATCCATGAGGTGGGTTTTTTTCATCACTTCAGTAAGGGCAATTAGAATATGAAGTGGAATAAAGCTTTAATACAAAGCAAGTTTTTTGGTTTTTTTGTTTGTTTTAATTTCGTTTGGTATTGACCTTTTGATGTACAAGTTGAGTTTTCTAAATATACTAGATGTGAGCTAATGAACTGAGCTCCAGTCACTTATATTGCTGTTTTGGGAAAAGGCAGGAGAATTCACTTGTCCCAATGACTAGTCTAAATGTGGCTTTTAGTTTTGCTTTTAATCTTTACATTGACCCCAGGTTCCTCATCACTTCCCACTTTATTTCCATTCATATGTTTGGGCATTATAGTACATGATCTCTATATTTGAGACATAGGAGCATTCAGTGCTGCTTCTATAAACAAGACAATGGGGTGCAAGAAAGCATCAGTGAGGCAGGCAGTGGGTCCTATGTTGGTCCCACCACACTATTTGCTTGGCTCAGAACACATGCTTTTTTCTGATCAATTTTACTTAACTTACCAATGGACCTATTTTATCTTTTTTACTTTTTTAACCATTAGACTAACTACCATACAGTGCTTGACCAATCCTTTAGGCTTTTAGCAGTTTTACTGCAGTATTCACTGACACTTTAGTAAAACCATTTGTCTGACACAGCTGTCAACTTCCTGCAACTGAAATAATTTCTTGCTTTTTAAGATAAGCCTTCTAAAGTAGAAAGCAGACCTCATGCATCATTTGAACCAAATAAAGTACAGTGAACTGAAGACCCCTCCCATCACTTGCTGTGCTATGGAGTCTTTGAATTCCAAGCAGAGGTCTCAGCTGTCCCAGTTTAGGTTACACTGTATTAGGATTGGCTGTAGCAGTATACCCCCTCCTCCCTCTTCTAGCTTTCACTGGGGGAACGCATGAGGCAGAGATTAAATGTAGAAGCTGTCACCAGGCTTCTCCAGTGCAGCTGGCACCATGGATGTGCTTCAGAGCAGCTCCTGCTAGCTCTGTAAGCCCTGCACTCTGCCTCCTCTCACTATGTTTCCTCTGATAAGATTTTGAGTACAACAATCCAAGAAGAATTCCCGGACCCCCACCAATTTATACTGCTCTATTCCCAAGTTTTTTTACCTCTTGATTGTTGGAAAAAAATCTCTAAAAATTGAACACAAAAAGCCCCAGAAGTTGGGGGAAATTGCTATAGGAAAAAGAAAAGCCAGAAAATTCAAATAGTTTTAGCGTACTGAGCAAAATTATAGTGCCTAGTGCACCAGCAATTGGTTAAGAAAACTAGCATATTCAGAGGAAACAGAGTAAGATCTGAGTTGTCTACCATGCCTGTGGGAAGGACTGAATGTCCATCCTCTCCCTCTTTCCCCAGGGACAGCAACCACAAGTGCCAGGTGTGCAGGGTGACAGTTGTGGGCTTGTCGGCATATGCCAAGCACATCTCCAGCCAGCTGCACAAAGACAATATCGATGCCCACGACAGAGAGGAAGACGAAGGGAAAGAAGAGGCTGATGACGAGTACTTTGACAAGGAACTAATTCAATTAATCAAACAAAGGAAGGAACAGAACCGGTGAGTATTCTTCTTCTTCTTCTCTTAAGTTACATGGTAGAATTCCTTTAAAGCTGTTCTGGGTATGGAGAAATGCTGCCAAGATAGAAGTATGTTTGAAGTGCAGTCTGCATGCAACCAGCATGCTGATCATAAGAGCAGTTTACGGTAACTACCTGTAGGATGCAGCTTGTGTGTCTAAACACAAACATTTCATTTCTTATTTTCAGTTCTGATAGTTGTGCGGTTTGCTGCAGTGTTTGGAAAATGAAGCTCCACTTAGTCCACAGCAGAGGTGAAACAGTTTCACTTGTAGCGTCACAGGGCCTTGAACTGGAATTCCTTGTGTGCTTATTAAGGATTCAAGAGTATTCAGTCTGTCTGTGCAAATATTTTATATTCTCATAAGCATACAGTTGAATAAAATGTTACAATAATTCTAGCAGCAGTACTAGTATCACTTCTTTGCCCTACAAAATTAGCCTCTCACAAGCTGTTGTGGGGTATAACTTGATGCTTGTATTTTACAGTTCTAATTTATGATCTCTAAAATGAATTAGAATCTCTTATTTTGGGTAACAATCTCAATGTCATCCTGAAATGCACTGAAGTCTTCAATGAAAAGCTTTTTTTTTGTTTTTGTTTAGCATTAGTTAACATTACCCATTCACACTGAACAGTAAAGTTATGCTACATAGTGTATAAGATTTCTGTTTCAGCATTTAGCCTGCATCTGACACTTTTGTGAGTGTGCATAGCTAGTGCCATGTTAATTTGATAATATACAGTTTAAAGAGTAAGAACATATTACTGTAACACTGTAAAGGGGGGGGCATAGGTTTTTCCTTTCTTAATTTTATTTTATGGCTGGGGAGCCCAACCATAGTGTGCAATAAGTTTGAGCTCTCCTTTGACCTGACCAAGAGCACATAAAAATTAGGTCATTGCCTGCCCAGTCTAGACTTCCTGGATACCAGCCAGGACTATGAAGGTTTTCCACCTGACCCTTCATTCTAGTCAGTAACTGTGCTGCATGGTACCCACTTTTGTGCTATGATGCTCAACATTGTTTTAGAGCTATTACATTCCTTGGCTACACTGGCCAGAGGAATGGGGTCTTCTGCATTTAGTGTTCTTAGCCCACTTTAAATCTCTTATAATCTCCCTGTTGGAAGTAGCTTAGGGGTGAGGAGAGCATTGGGTAGGTGGGAGTGTTAATGATGTCCACAACAAAATTATTTCCCTCCAAACAGAATGTAGTTGTCAGCTATTTGTCTCAAAGATGCTATTATTTAGACACCATTCCTGTCCTGGCTTCTTATATTAGAGCTCACTTGCCTTTATACAGTAATCCATATAACAACTTCACATCCATTTCACAGGAGGCAGAAGTCACTTTAATGTGTGCTTAAAAAAGGGAGATAAAATGTGAAGTTCAATTTATCCACAACCAGGTGTTGTGGAGGCAAATGTTGTGATATGAAACTTCCCCGTCCTGCCCTTCCTGTGACCTACAAGGATCCATTCTCTCAGGCCAGTTAACAAGGAGCTTTCGCTTAAATTCAATTTTTGCAGGATAAATAGTCCTAGTGTTCAGATTGCTGACCTTGAGAACTGCACCACCAGCATTAAGGCAGCATTTATCTTTGAATGCATGTGTTATAGATCCACTTTGTTCTTGATATCCTGCCAAGCCCAAATATAATCTTCGTTTATATCTGCCTGCTAGCAGACTACCAAAGGGCAATAGCTATGTGCTCAAGGGAAGGCCTTTCTAGGCCTCTTATTGCACATTTCAAGGACAGGCTGAGGCCTTGTTTCAAAACTGGACAAAATGTTTTTGTCTCATGTTTGAAACCAAGCTTGCTTAGGTCTTTAATACCTAACTGTTGCACAGGAGCTCTAGAAATCAAGAAAGAGTCTCATTGTTGTTTTCTCCAGCAATTTGAATAACTGCTTTGCTCAGCCTAACTTTCCTTCTAATCTTTACCAGTTCATCCTAACAGTAATATCTTGCATTTACAGGATATATAATCTTCAAGATCTTTTTAATAATTGCCAGGTAGTGAGAGAATGAATTTACCAATATTCTGCTCAAATAAATTGCTCAGTCACGCTTTGAGAGACATGGGTTGGGGAAAGAGCTTGTACAATAGGGAATATCTTGCCTTTTGCTCTTCACTTTTTTTTACAGTCCAATCACTGGCAAATTAAAAGTATTGTCTCATTTTCACTTTGTAGACTTCCCTTAATTAAAGTGAAAGTCATTGCTTAGCTGTCTCTTCTGGAATGGAGTAAAAACATCCCATGGGTGATGGAATGGTATAATTGGAAGTGCAAGGAAAAAGCTTAATTACAATACTTTGGTCAAAAATGTAAAGCAGCTTTGTAAAATTCTGCTTGCCAGGAGCAAATAACCTCTCCCACCCGGGACAGATGAAGCAATTTTGGGATGTAATGGTAAGCGTGGGGAGAGGATCTTGCACTTAACCTGACAAATGTTCATGACAGTTTTACAAAGCTAAATTAATAATATCAGCTTTCCTTTCATGGGAGTGGAAAAGCAGATATGTATCTTACCAACCTGGAAGCTGACTTTTGAATAAGGGAACATTATGCAGCCTTCCACAGCATGTTTGCTCTACAAGCTTGGAGAGAGCCAGTAGAGAGAGAAATGGAACCTAGTAACTAAATTAATCATTTCCATTTGATGTATTTAGTGTAGCTTTTTCATTGCAAATAAAATAATATGATAGGGTGCAATTTGTTGCCAGTTTAAGAGAATTAGGAATCAGATTGGTGCAGCTCATGGATGTTAAATAAAATAGGACTTTAAGCTTTAAATAGAAAATTAAATCTGTAGCTCTTAAGGTTACAAAGAAACACTGTTCATGTTGTGAAAGCTAAGTGATGAAAACATCATGAAAAATAATCCTGACACATCTCAGTTGGCCCCATTTATTTCCAAGGTGTTTTGACCATGAAGCCTGATGATTTAAATTGCCACATTATAAAATATGTCCCTGCTGATCAGAGTACATAAGAGAGAGGTATAATCGTGTTTTATGATCTGGGCAATCTGAGTGCTCTCTCATTTTTGGTGCCACCAAAGGGTGAAAATTTGGAGAGTGCCACCCCTTTTTCCCCAATCCGACCCCAAAAGATGATAAATCAATTAATTACAGATTAAATAGTACAGTATAGGTTGAGACTGCCATGTGATGAGACTTGAAAGGAAGAAGTTGTCTATCTTATGTCATTTTTTCTGCAAGCAACTTTGCTAAGTATTGGTTAGCTATTTTTGTAACCTACCAAAGTCTTACTACAAAGTTTTCTGTCTATTAATAAATTGTGACTCTTGAAATGCCGGGCAAGCTTCCCATTTGACCTTCCCTCAATGCCTTTGCACCTTTTTCTTCCTGTTAAGTCATCACTTCCTGCATTTCCTCCTCAACCCATATTTACACCACAATAGATCAAATTTGTGTACATTTACATATGGGAAAAATACATCCCCACAGTCCCCCCAAAAATGAAACTAACCTGACACTTGCTAACCATTGCATGCCTTGTATTTTGTATTTGTATTACAGTAGCCCCTAGAGGTCCAAACAAAAATCGGAGGCCGTGCTGCATCTTTTTTTCCCCCTCTTCCTTTATCCCTTCCCTGAAGTGCTTAAAATCTCTTACATGTGCCTAGCACAATGTGACCCCAGTGTTCGTTGAAGCATGTAGGTGATGATGTAATGCAAATAAGTAAATGATCCAAATGACGGCATGATAACTGACTGTGAATGTGAATGAAACTTTTTTTTTGTCATGGTATAACTAGATGACACTTAAAACACTGATTTATTTTGCCACTTTTCGCGTGTGGTCTTAACTTAAAATTGTTTTTTTAGGGATTTTTTTTTCTTGCTTGTTTTGTTTTTGTTTTTTAACTGTACCCAATGGACGTGCAAGGGCTTTTTGGAGAGGTATTGTCACTCCAATGCAGGCTTTATGGAAAAAACAAGAGAAGTTGGCTGTCTTAAGAAGACATCATTACTAGAATGGATTAAGCAAGCAGTAAGAATTATAAGTTTTCTGCCCCAGAGGCAAAGTGCATAGTCATTTCCAGATGTTGTTAGTTCGGGAAATCAGTGTCCTGCCAAACAACCAGAACTTGCTATCCTATGTGGTTACCTACCAGCCTGCTTTACAGCTAAGGTTTAATGTGTATATATTTATTCTGGCAGATTGTTAGATCATTTTGAATAGTTTGAGGCTTGTTACCTCTTTTATAAAGCTGGGATAGATTCGGATATACTTTTCAGTCACTGAACAGACATATTTCCTTATGTCTTCTAGGCAAGTTGAAGCTTGCTGTAGAAACCAAGAAATAGAACCCGATGATAGGAGACTACAGAGAAGGCGAGAAGAAAGAGCTGTTTATAAAGACAGAGAAACTTATGATTCATCCTTGTGGCACCATCATGGCCCATCTCAGAAGGACTGGAAATGGGAAAATGATGGCTTCATGAATCCTAGGCAAGGCAAATTCCCACATTCTATAAAGAACCCTAATGCAGACAGGCACCTCAGTAGTCCCAGGGGATGCTCAGGATGGCATCAAAATGGTTCTGCAGGCCTTTCAGGTCAGCATGATAACCATGGGAATTCTGGAGGTGTTTGGCATCCAAATGCAGGAGGAGAAATGTCAAACTGGTATCAAGATGTCAAAGGAAGAAATTCCAACTGGCATTCTGAAGGAACAGGTGACTTTTCTATTTGGAATTCTAAAAACGCCGCAAGAAACTGGAAATCCAATCCTCAGGGTGCAAATGACTGGAATTTTGGTGGCACAGGGAACACATATCCACTGGGAAGAAATAGGACCGCAAATCCCAGTTCCCACACAGAAGATGGGAGTGTTGCATGGAAAAAAAAACCCATTAAATATAACCAGGAAAGGTATACACGGCAGTGGCAGGCGAATGACCAATTGGATTTTACTAGTGATAAACTCCCTCCAGTGGGGGCACTGGATTTCAGCATTTCTGAACAACCAGAGAGTAAAATGTCCAAGATGAATGGAAAGAGTGGCAGCACTTCCAAAGATAAAATTCATCGCTGGACTCCTTACCCCTCCCAAAAAGCTACAGACCAGCAGCCATGGGCTGAAGAGAATGTTCCTAAAACTTCAGAGAAAAAAGATTCTGTATCTCTACCTTTTCTCGAGACACCCATGAAAGGAATGGATCTTGAAATAGATACTACAAGCCTCCCAAAACTGATAACGTGGGAAGAGACCCTTTTAAATCACCCCTGTTACAAGGCCACTCCTGACCACCTTGAATCTTGCAAGGTGAATGCAGACTGCCCCAGTGGAAGAAGACCTGACCAAGAGGAGAGTAGAAGTAACAGGATGCCATCTCTGAAATCCCCACTCCTGGTTATTCCAGACATGAAGTTATCTTCCCAAAAGCAAGACCCAAAGAATCTCGTGAAAAATGTCAAGCTTCTATTATCCTCATCCCCTGGAGAACTCCAGAACCATTCGAATGCACTAAACTTAGAAACTAACCGTTCCTCTTCTTATGTATCCAAGTTGCGCAGTGCTTGTACCTTAAGAGGTAGCAGAGATGTGCTTGACGGAAATCAGAGACAGGCTATTGATGGCCTAAGTGAAGAACTAAGAAAAGCCAAAGAAGAATTGCAATCCAATCTTTCTCTGCAAAATCCTTACTTAAGTTCATACAGAGATACAGAGTGTGATCTAAATGGTGGTCGGAATATAGAGGAACCCAGGAAAGGTTCTTCAAAGACTAATGAGCCTAGAGTTGATACATTGGAGGATGTAAGTGAAGAGTGTGAAAAGGCTGAAGCAAGGGTTGAAAAGCTAAGTCCTTTCATTAATACTTGTTCACCATGTGACCCTCAGGAGTGTGAACATGCTACCACCAGAAAGGAAGGTGACACAGAAGCATCAGGCAAACCTCCCAATTCAAGTATTCTAACTGATGAGCAAAAAGATTCTGAATTTCAAATGGAGTCAGTGAACCCATCAAGCCTTCAACACAATTTAAGTGATGAGTTGAAAACCTCTCAGGAAGAGAGAGGTGAAGATCCTATCAAATCTAATAATCATTTTGATATGGAAGGCTTTGAAAACAGTTTAGATCATGAGCTGCAAAAAGGAGGTGGTGGCCAACCTTCAGGCCCTCTTCTTCCTGAATTAAGTAAACTTGGCCTCCCTGCTTCCCTCCAAAGAGATCTGACACGACATATCAGTTTAAAGAGTAAAGTTGGGGCACATCTTCCTGAGCCCAACCTCAACAATGCACGGCGTATTCGAAATGTTAGTGGTCATCGAAAGAATGAGACTGAGAAGGAGTCTGGACTTAAACCAACCCTGAGGCAGATTCTTAGTGCATCCCGAAGAAACATAAACTGGGAACAGGTCATCCAGCAAGTAACAAAGAAGAAACAGGAGCTTGGCAAGGGTTTACCAAGGTTTGTAACCTTTTAACTTTCAAACATGGATCTTGTTATATCTGAGTCACAAGACTCTAAAGACTGACTTTTGAAGAACTGCAGAGATGAATTCTACCATACCATGTCTGTCTGTCTGTCTATAAACACACACACACACGAAAGTGATTCTGATCATAGTTTGTGACTGACAATTCAATGCATATGACACTGGTAACGTTAGGTTGTATTTTAAAGTTCTGTTAACTACTAAAATGTATAGGTATTATATGAACAATACTTTAAATATATTGCAAGACCATTACTTGATTTTTTTTGCATGAGATCAAATATTGAGAAGTACTTACATTGTCACAGGCAAGTTGAATGGATCCTTTGCGGTAGTCATTCTTTTTTTTTTATTATTAGCAATTTGTACATTTAAAAAAAAAATCCAGGTAGAGATTCTCAATATCTTATACATTGAAACTGCCTTTAAACTTAATGTGGAGACAAGTATTTTCAGTCTGTCTTGTAAATGCAACATCTTATTGTCTCATCAGTCTTAGATGCAGGTAATTCTGTAATGACTGTCTGAAAACTATAGTAGGTTAACTTCTCTGTTTTTTAAAATTCTGTTTCAGATCTACCCTGTGTAAGAGGGTAGTGTGCTGCATTACAACTCTGACAAGAACTTCTGTACAGGTTTCTGACATCAAACTAAGAGGGCCAAATTGACCTTCACTTCACCCTAGAGCTAATGAAAATCCTGCATTTGTGTTTGAAAATAATATCATGGCTAAGCACTAGCTCAATAGTGAAGTTATGCAACTAGGGATCCTTCCTTTTTAGATTACGCAAAAGGCAGCACAACACTAATGTTGTCATCTTTTAGTCCATCAGTGTATACCTGGCTATATATTCAAGACAGATTTTTTTTCTAGATTTCTTTCAGTGCCTGTCTTCTGCTATTATACACTTACAATGTTTTTTTGTTTTGTTTTTGGCATAGGTTTGGCATAGAGATGGTACCGTTTGTTCAGAACGAACAGGAAGGTCTTGATTTGGATGAAGAACCTGAGCTGTCCGGCTTAGAAGGATTCCAATGGGAAGGGATTTCCATGGCAGCATCTGGATCAGCTAGGAAACGCAGCCTCTCTGAAAGCAGTGTTGTTGTGGACAGGACTGCTTCTGTTTATGGCTTCTTCAGTGGCCAAGCCACAACAAAGGAAAGTGAGCAGAAGCAAATCATTCCAGCCTGCCATTCAGATTTTATAGCACCTGTATATAAAACAAGTGCTGATAATGTGGCTGTCTTCAAACAAGAGACATCCTCACTCCCCTCATCACCATTCATGTCTGAAAGAACTGAAACTACTATCAATGGAAGGAGACACAGTCTACATACTCCCTCTGATGTTACAAGCCTCACAGTATTTACCACAAAACAAGATCAGGAGAGCCCAGAATGTAGAATACCACTTCTTGAAAACAAAAATGCATTAGAGCTGACAGGGGAAGGAAACATTTTGGCTTTAAATGGAGCTTCAGTGCTTGCAGGATCAAACTCTGTAGATGCAGCTACAGATAGCAGCTGTACATCTGGTACTGAGCAGAATGACAGCCAGGGAATTGGAAAGAAAAGAAGAGCAACTGGAGTAAGTGTAGTTCTGCATATCTTCAGGATGTTAGCAATAGAAATGTTTCTCTTGTTGGTTGTCATTAAGATTAGGATTTAATCACGGTATTTTAATAAGTCACGGACAGGTCACAGGCAAGAAACAAAAAATCATGGCTCATGATCTGTCAACTTATGCCATAACTACCCCTGATTGAATCTTAAGGGGGGGTGCTGCTGGGGCACGGGGAGCTCGCTGCCACTCTGGCTGCTCCAGCCACTGCCGGTGGCGGGAGGGAGCCCCAGGTGGCCTGCGGTTGCTCCGGCTGCCCTGGGACTGCTGCCAAGAGCAGGGTCGGGGCATGTGGACTTACCCCACTGCGCCCGCCTGGCATTCCAGCCGGGGAGCAGACAAGCCCCCGACCCAGCTACTCAACAGGAGCACCCGGAGGGCGAAACGGGATAAGTCCCCACGCCCCAACCCCGCTCCCCAGCTGGAACGCTGGGCAGACGGATCAGGAGAAGCCCCATGCCCTGACCCCGCTCTCCGGCAGGAGCACCGGGAAGAGCGGGGCAAGCCCCATGCCCTGACCCCATTACGCCACTCCCTCAAACAAGCTTCACAATTATCAGTGAGTACAGTATTTAAACTGTTTTAAAATTATTTAAAACTTACATATACAGTATGTCTTTTGTCTGGCGAAATTTTTTTTCCTGGAACCTAACAACCCTCCCTGCTCCCCGTTTACATTAATTCTTATGGGGAAATTGCATTCGCTCAACATCATTTCACTTAAATTAGCATTTTTCAGGAACATAACTATAACATTAAGCAAGGGGTTACTGTATATTTATAGGCAAACTCTAATATTGGCCAGGACAAACACACTGATCCTTGGCATATCTTGTTTCCCTTCTGTACAGTATCACTACTGAAAGGGTTGTGTTAACAGGACCTTTGTGGTGGTTTGACCCAGGATAGATATCCAGTACTATATAATTGCAAATATTTTTTGTCCTCTTAGATTCAGTGTGTTTTAACTGACTTAAAAAAAAAATTAGACAAGGTGGGATTAAAGATGCCTTCATGATACTTCTAGCTCTTTTTAAGATTTCCTGTGGTTTAAAGAATAGAAAACTGCCACTGCCCAGAACTTCTAGACGTGGCCTCCTGCCTCTGGAAATGAGTGTCTTCAATAGAATGCTGATCATGTTTCAGGATCTACTAGGAATGTTAAGCAACCATGAAACAATCAGTTTTTGGTAATGCCTGGTTTTATGGCTGAATATTAAAAAGTAAAATACACTTTTTAAGGTTGTCCTTAAATTATGCCACAGAAGGGAAAAAAAAAACCTGAATTTTTTTATTTTTTTTAACCATGTGCTCCAGTACTCTTGTCTGTCTTGGACCTAATGACTCTCTGTGTGTGTCCCTTTTTCATTTGAAACTTTATTTAGCATGGTATTTATCCCTTTCTAGATTATAACTAGTCTTATTTCCCCATTCATGGCCTTAGCACAGTAAACGACATTAGACAGACATGAAGGAGAACATCTTGGCCAAGTCTACTTGATCGACTTAGCACCCGAGTACCTAGAGTGCTGTCTGCTGCTGTAGTATTTCATTGTCTCCAGTGGAAGCAGGAAATTTATTTTTAGCTCCTTTCTCTTTTGAGAGAAGAGGCAACAGAGTATGAGTGAATGGTGTTATAACAAAATTCATCTGCATATGTTCTCTCATATGGTTATAATCTAGACTTGCCTGGGAAAGACATGGTAGATATTTAAATTCTTGTAACCCTAGACATTTGTAGGATGTAGACTTAAGTTTTAATTATATTGTTCTAAATTTAATGAATGAACTTTTCTATTTATAACTTTTAGGAGGGATCGTCTCCTGAAATCCCAAGTCTAGAAACAAAGAATAAAAGAAGGAAAATTAAAGGCAAAAAAGGTAAGTGATACCAGGTGTGTGTGGGAGGACACAGCACGAAGAGGTTATGCGTATATACCAATGCTGCCTTGATAACAATTGGTTGTTAACAAAAGTTGGTTTGAGGCTTCTCTCCTCTTCAGTGTAATTTTTTGGTTTGAGTGCACGCCCTCCCTCCTCCCCCCGTTTCATGCTGAGCACTGCCAGACATTGTGCTCACTAAAGGCATACAAAAGGGTGGCTGTGAAAATGTCAGCCAAGCTGTAACTGGATATTGACAGGTAGGTAATGTCAGGAGCAGAGCAAGAGAGTAGTCTTGTTCTACTCAACCTCACTGTGTAAGATGGCTTCCTTGGTCTCTTCTTGCTCTCACACAATCTTAAAGTGTGAGCTATGATCTACTTTTGAAGCTTTTCTAATATTTCTTTTGTATATAATGTGTAATGAAGTAAAAGTGTTACTGGGCTGAGTGCTAGCAAAAGCTAAATTAAGAAATATTTTTGTAAAACATTTTTCTGTTCCGTTGGAATCTTGTTCCAGCACCTGAGTGACATTTTCCATCTCACAGAGAGGAAGGATGGCTTTGTTAAGGCATATGACTTGGAGTCAGGATATCGGAGTTCTATTTCTGGTCCTGCACATTTTCTGTGTGATTTTTGGGGCATATCACTTAATTTTTCTTTGCCACAATTTTCTCAACTGTAAGAAGCAGATGAGACTTTCCTCGCATGAGTGTTGAGACCAAATTGATTGTAAAGAATGATTTCATCAAATAGATGATGATGATGATCGTAGCCTACCAGCAAGAAATTTTGTTCTTCTCACCGACCTGCATTCCTCAAAAGATAGTCAGTTTCCATGATATGGCTACCGCCCATATGGCTAAATGGGTGCATTTAAAAAAAAAAAAATGTTTTCGTCGTGTCAGGGAGATGGTAGCCAATTCTGCTTACAGGATTTTTGGTTTCATATCATCATCCTCATCCTGATATATAGTCAGACTTCCACCACTTCATCTGTCTTGCTAAGAAGCAGATGCAGCTGATGCCTGTCTAGTGAAGCATCTGCTTTGTTCCCTGTTGCAGAGGCCTGGAGGACAAATGAGCCTTCCTCCCAGAAAAACTCCAGGGAAGTAGGGCCAAAAACGTGACATTCTCCTGCAGCCTTTTGACAGTCTCTCTGTTCTTCCAACCCCCGCTTCCCCTCCTGATGGAGTACTGACTGACACTTCCAACTCATCATATGAGATTTAATGAGTTCATTGCTTAATGCTGTGATACAAAAAAGTCTACTAAGATGTCTCCACACAAGTGACCTGCTAAAATTAATTGTAAAACATGAGCTGCACTCTAAATTGTGCTTATTTCTCTTACAGAGCGTTCTCAGGTAGACCAGTTGTTGTCTATTTCCCTGAGAGAAGAAGAGTTGAACAAGTCACTGCATTGTGTGGATGACCACCTCTTGCAGGCTCGGGCTGCTCTGCAGGCAGCCTATGTTGAAGTTCAACGATTCCTTGTATTGAAACAGCAGGTAACTGCAGGCTTTTTGAGCTGTCTGAACTAGAAATTAACAGCCTTCAGTTGTGCTTGATAGGGCTGATTAAATCACTTTTTCCTCTCCCCACAGATAACAATGGAGATGAGTGCATTGAGGAGTCAGAGAATTCAGATCCTGCAGGGGCTACAAGGTACTGAGATGTAACGAAATTGCAGCACTGGCATTCTGACCTGTATTCTGTAAGCTTAAGCTTGTGTGCTGATCTTGTATTCAGTTTAACTTCGAATTTGCTCATGAAACTTCAGAATAGATTGGTACAATTTAGTAAGCTTCCCATGTCTAGTTTTGTTAGTCATTCCTGTGTTGCACTGTAAAGCTTTCTACTATTCAGACTGATCCAGGCTTTTCAAGAATGTCATGTAGTGGGCCCAGTAAACTCTTAACTGAAATTTTTTCCTTCGTGTCTCCATTTATTTCCTCTTGAGCTGTTAAAACCAAACTTCCCCAAACAGTTAACATATGGGCATTTGCTCCTTCTTTCTCTAGAAACCTATGAACCTCCTGAGAGGTCAGAACAGCTCACCTGCAGCATCTCAGATGAAAGAAGAATTAGCAGATCCATGTCAACAGCTGATCTAGCTCTTCCTCCTTCAGGTCACTTCTTCCCCCTTCTGGAGACTTCCTCATGTCTCTCCTCCCATACATCCCCTTCTGGTACTCCCTTGGGAGCCTCTCTCCGAGTGAGCACCCCACCTGTGTTCCAGACCCCTAGTATTATCACAGCCAGCACTGTTCCTGATTCATCAGTGCAAATTAAACAAGAACCTGTGTCTCTAGAGTGTGGAGAAGCAAGTGTGAATACCGTGCTCCATGGCGCTATGTGCGCTCCACAAGCAGAACTGCAACAGAAGGATGGTATGTTGGTTTATCTTCCTTTTAAAAGACTAGTTTTGTGAGAATGGGGGAAACCACTTTGTTGAAAGAGTAAAAGTTATTTAGGCTTCAAACCTGTAAGCTACTCTGCATGGATGAACCCCCATTGACTTCAGCCACAGTAATCATCTTGCAGAATCGAGGCCTTAATTTGTAATAGACTTAAGTTACTCTTTTTTAAAAAAAATTCTTTTATTGATTTGGTTTAAATGCATATCACAGCTTCTAAAACTAAAGGCTTATACTTTTGCTTGAAAAGAAAAAAAAAATAAAAGGCCAGGACTTGCATGCAACAGTCTCTTAAAAACGGTGTGTATATATATATAATATAGTATTATGGTGGCTAGTGAGATTGTATTTGCTTCTAGTCCGTATTGTAACTGGAAGCAGTACAGCACTGGTAGCCACCTGCACAGGGCAAAAAGTGCTTAAGCAAGAGATTTAAACACACTTTTGGCCAAACTAAATTAAGGATCTTCTGGGCTTTCTGGATGAGTCCAAACGGGGGTTAAATAAATAAATAAATATCCTCCATTACTCTTGAGTTGCAAGTGGGATCTAATAACTAGATTCAGAGATTGCATAGTTAATACTACCTTCTTTCCTTTGCTTGAAATCTGAATTACTGTGAGTGGTATTAAATTCTTTTCATTATTCTCAGTATGGCCTTGATCCTGCCAACCTATATGCTTAATTTTACTTGCATGAGTGGTCTCATGGAAATGAATGGGACTACTAACATGAGTAAAGTTAAGCAAGTGTTTAAGTGCTAGCAGGATAAAGTTCATGTTTGTAAAATTGAAATCTTGAGTGTAGCTGGAATTACGGTGATAGATTGCTTATAAAGTTTTTAAAACAAAAGAGCTATATAAAAGCTCCTGAGCGCCATCTTACTTTTGAACGGGATTTAAACCCAAGGAACCTAAATCCCATGCATTTTTTCCCCCAATGAAATGTAGGCACTTTTCTGCAAATCTTACCCTCGGTATCTACCTGGGCTAGACCAGGGTGAAACACCCACCTAACCAGTGTTTGACCTTTCTTCTCCCAACCTAGGGAAATCTCAGTGAAAGAAACAGAGAAAAAAAACACACTTTTTTTGTTGTTGTTATATGTTTAATTTATGTTTTACTTCATATTTATTTCTCAAACATAAACCATATATTGTCCAAAGTAAAGCTTAAAGTTTTGTATATAAAACAGAAGAGTCCATGGTCTAATTTTTTTGCAGTTTCAGATTATTTTTTCCTAGTATGGATTCTTGTAGCTGTTACATTTCTTATGTTCAACTATGTTGCATTAATCTGGATAAATTTAATTCATTATATTTTCCTTTTACTTTTTCACTTGTAGCATCTAGTAGGGGACCTGTAGGTCTAAAGATGTATAGAAAAATATATCCAATGCAAAGTATTGCAATTGTTAGTTTAAATTGCTTACATTGTTTTACACTGAATGTGGTGGTCAGCCTAAAATAAGGGTGCCAACGGCCTTATCAAGTTAAGTATTTGCCTTTCCATTTTTAATGGCTTAAGCAGTTAGTGATTTTTGTCATTTTGGGGGACATCAAAGATGAACAGTGGACTGGCTCCTGCATGAAGCTAATGTTGAGGAGCTGTTAGAGGGTATGGAGCAGAGACTTAAGTGATTGCTGCGGCTGCAATCGCATGATGTCTCTCTCTCTCTCTCTCTCTCTTGCAGAATCTTCAAACTCAGTGCTCTTATTATGAGCTTCAATGGTTTGTTTAGTGGCATAGTTCAAGTTAAAGAATTGGATTAAACTAATTTTCTACATTTTGAGATGAGCATGAATCTTGCTATTTAACTCCTTGCAATGCTTACATTTAACTTTAGAAGAATTGTTTTCATAACTTCAGTCCATTCAGTTGTATGCTTCCTACTACTTTCTTTTTTGGTACATTAAGTCTAAACTGTAGGTTGGCATTTGATAGTCAAATTAATTTCTGTTTGCAGTATTGATCAGTTTTCATATCACACACACCCACACACACTTAAAATGAGCAACGGCCACCTTGTGAATTCAACAATAGAAAAAAATGCAATGAGCTAACCCATTTTACAGAGATTCACCAGTGCCCACTTTCCGCAGATTTATATCCAGCATTCCAAAATTCAACTCCACACCCTTGCCTCTTTAACATGCAGATGAGTTGATTCCGCTCAGCTATGCACCTCTCTCCAACCTCCCTTCACCCCCTCTTTAGAAAGTTCTGTAACACCTGTAGTTTCCTAATAGGGATAGCAAGCACCTTAATTTCATCAAGTCCCATTTTAAAATAGCTACAGTTTTTTGTTCACAGTGTAAATTAGAAAACTGCTTTTGTTTTAAAAAAAACCAAAAAAAAACACCTTTCAATGATGTTAAATGTGTAGTGACAGAAGTTTAAAAAAATGGAAGGAATCAGTACACTGATAAAACCAGTTGAGGTTTTTTCCTCACTGGGGTGATTGAATGGGAGTAGGCACCTTGGCTTCTACCAGTTATATCTAGGATGTGAATTTAACAGTTTGCATGCATCCCTTCCACCCCAGTGTTCTAATTTGATATGGTCACAACTGTTTAAACCTTGCTTAAATATTTGTTTGTTCTGCCTTGATGTGGATCTAAGAGCATGCATGTGTATATCAGCAGTTGTCAAAAATAACTTAAATTGCTCAGAAAAATAGATTTTCATTAATTTGATAAATATGCTCTCTTCTCAGCAACTGCCTGAAGGGAAGGCTTAATTATAAAATTAGAAAGCCTGGGATGGCCAATTGGAGCACATTAAAAATAGAATAATTTAAAGGGTCATCCCAGAGAATCAGATGTGTGCCATCTTCTCTGACTGAAAACTGTCAATTTTTCAAGAAGGTTGCAGAAGCTTTAACTCACCTTTTTTCCAAGAGATTTCTAAAGAGAAATATTTTTGTAATGCTGTTAGCTTCTCCTTTCTGGCTAGAGCCTGTCCCATGTGGAATGAATAGGGATTGTTGGAATTAATGGTATTTGACATTTATTAATATGGAAGACCAGCAGACTCTGATTTAACCATAAATTCCTTTATTAAATCCAAAGGTCAAATGGTATTTTATACAGTTGCTCTAAACATGCCTAACTGTCTAAAAATAAGCAGTCACTACACACAATACAATAACAAAATATTCATGAGCATACGATCAGTATACTTACAAATAGGCCAGACCTAGGGAAAACTCTCTCATCCTGGTATGCTCCAGCATGATCAAGTAGGGTCTGACAAAGAGCCATGAATCTGAAAGTTCTCTCTACCATTCAGCTAACTTATTAGCTTTAGCAAAAACCTAGTTTGAAGCAGTTTATCCTTGTTATTTTCCTTCCTCATCTCCTCCCCCTCTTTGCTTACCAACAGAACAGTGGGAAGGTTTTTGTTTTTCTTTAAGACAGTTTGTCTTGTTACTGTAGCTTTTCATTTGATCAGTTACTTTTTGAACCATACATTTTCCCAAAACTAAGTAATATTACTTATTCTCATAGCCTTTTTTTACTTGCTGATTGTGGCCTTCTCTGTACCAGCTACAAACCAAATATATATTTTCCTTAACCATACTTATGCTAATTAAATTTCATAATTGTCCCTATATTCCCCAACTTAAAACCTGCATACCTATATAGGTTTTACTATATTAAGCATTTAAATTACATTGATAAATGACCAACATTGGAATGACAGTCTCTACCACGGATATAATCCCACATTGAATGCTTGTTCCCCGCAGGAGGGGCTAGCCAATTCCCGGTTACACTTTCCTGTTTTCTTGTTGCATTTCAACAAGGTGTTCAGAGGTTTGGCCACTAAACTTTTAAGATCCAAGCTTAAAGAAGGAATGGAATGTCCAGACTCAGGGACTGTCTTTAAAGCATCCTTCTGCAATTTAAACATTGCCTATATTTCAGTTACATTATGAAAAAACTGGCAGCGCAGATGTTTTTATTTATCACCACATTAATTCAGGTGTGAAACAGCACATAGGGCAATTAAAATAACATTTCCTGGGTCCATACCGGATGTGGTCCCCTTCACCCATCACACAATACATTCTCAGTATAGGTAGCTTTTACTTTACCAGATTTCCACATCAACTGTACTGGGCAATTCATAAACAGTTCCCCCCACCTTGTAAGCCCCCGTGCCGGCAATTCTGTTTGTAAGACATTAAACCTACACATGTAAGTGTATCCCCCAGGTGCAAACAGTAGTACAAGTCTGGGGCTTTTCAGATCATGTCATTGTCTTGCAACAGTATTTGAGGAGGGAAAACACACTCCTTTTACACCATGTGGGCTGCAGTGATTTCACATTTAACTTCATGATATTGGACCTTTGTTAACTTTCTTACCGTGCACCAACTAAGATCACCTTTCTTGTACATATCAAATTTAACTCTTTTCTGTGGTGATAAAAGAGCAAGTTTTCATGCTCCGTATCACTTAAGGCTGCATTTACTTTATATAGCAGGTATCCCCCATGTACTGCACATGTTATCATTAGAACACATTGACAATCCCGTACTTCCTTTAAAAGCAATTATGTGTATGTTATATACCGTTAACAAAGTTTCTCTGAATCCTTGGTATTGCTCATTCAGTGGATGCAGTACATTTGCTGCAAGCTTCTGTTTAAATGCTTGGTCATATTCCCAAAACATCTCTCTCAGCTTGGTTTCAGAGTGACATACCAATTCCAGACCGCTCATATCCCATGCCTTTTCCACGAAGCTCCTTCGTGTTTCTTTGCTGCCCCACCGTGGCAGGCTTATGCATTTTAATACACATCTTTGTCTAGGAAGTCCTTTCAACAGTTCTTAACCATATTCCACCAAATTCCAGTGGGCACAATCCATTAGATAACTGCAGTATGTGCAGTAACACTCGTAGATAAATAAATTGAACATCATTGTACAACACTTCTTTGAGGGGCCTTAATACTACAAAAAGAAAATAAGAAAGAAAGAAAGATGCATCCGATGAAGTGGGTTCTAACCCACGAAAGCTTATGCTGAAATAAATTTGTTAGTCTCTAAGGTGCCACAAGTATTTTTCTTTCTTATTTTCTTTTTGCTGACACAGACTAACATGGCTACTACACTAACTTAATACTACAGTAACTCCTCATTTAACGTTGTAGTTATGTTCCTGAAAAATGCGACTTTAAGCAAAACGATGTTAAACGAATCCAATTTCCCCATAAGAATTAATGTAAATAAGGGGATTAGGTTCCAGGGAAATTTTTTTTCACCATGAACTAGCACTCCACTGAGCCCTCAAGGCTCACACGCCACAAGCCAGCAGGAAAGGAGGGAGGGCAGATGTGTTTCAGAGATAGAGATGCGCATTTCCAATTAGGTATCAAGAGTGGGTTCAGAAGTACACTGCCTTGTTAATTAGATCAGCAAGCCCCGCAGCTGCAGCTTCTGCCTAAGGCAGCAGCTCCCTCTGTAGTGTGTCCCCCCCTGCTCTATGGAAGATGGGGTAAGCAAGGTGGAGGGGGACATTAGCCCCCCTCTCCCCCCCCCCCCCCCAGCAAGCAGGCACCCTGACATAGCCCTCCTCTTCTTCCCCTCCCCCCGACATAGCAAGCAGGCGGGAGTCTCGGAGAGCAGCACATGGCAGTGGGGGAAGGGACAGCTAAACTACCATTGATAGCCTGCAAACGACAGGTTCCCTAATTGATCAGCAATGTAAGAACGAAACAACGTTAACCGGGACGACTTTAAGTGAGGACTTACTGTACTTAATTGCTGGGGTCTGCCTCCACCCTGGAGCATTCTGGCTTTTCCTTCTCTAGGTACGGTATTTGTGCCATATTCCTTATTCCTACCCCCCTTGATTTCCAAAAGGGTACATATTGATATGCACATTTCTTGTAAAATTTAATCAAACACAAAATGTATAATGCCCCTCATGTCTAACCTATATATATATTCCTTAAATAGGGATTTACAATCACCATGTTTTCACTTGTTGTCAGGCCACTTGCAGAATTGCACGTGATATCCAGTGACATTATTTCTTCAGGTAGATTCAGACATGTATTCCACTTAGGTGTGTGCATGCCCAGCGCACTGGAGTCAGATATTTTGCTGAGCAGCACCCATAGAGGGGCAGCACCCGTGCCTCATGGCTCTGGCCCTCCCATGTTGATATGAGGCAGCACTTCCCCAACCCTCCTCAGTGCCTTCTCACCGCCTGTGGAGTTGGAGCTCTGTGTAGTTCAGTCTTAGCCTGTTTTTTTATTGTAAGTTTAGTGTTCATGTTAGTTAGTTTTAGTAGCTTTTCCCCTGATGATGCCCTCACTGGAGTTCAAACACTTGTCTTTTGTGTGGGGGAGCGACCCCAAGGAGCAATCCCCACATGCGGTGCCTGCTTTGTCTTGGCGAGGCCCACCTCAAAGAGCATAGTTTGAGCTGCAGATCATTCAAGAAAAGGACTCAGGAGGCCCAGGACCTTCACCTCAAGAAGCACCTGCTTGAACAGGCCATGTGGCCTGATCTGGTACCAATGTCCTCATCCAGCCAATGATCACCCTCTTGCTCCGAGTGTAGCCACTTCACTTTTGGGAACAGACACGCCTCCAAAGAGGTTGAGAAGCCATTCCTTGTTAACTGCACCAAGGAAACGGTCACAAGACCAATTGAGATCGCTCTGGGTAACTCATCTGCCTCCCCAGGAAGAGTGTGGACCAGTACGGGGCCAGCATTGGCAGGCATCTCCGACCCTTCCCCAGTACCGAGTGGGAAGGGCAGAAACTTTGTACCATCTGCTCTGGTTCCAGCTCTGCTCTCAGTTGAGTCTGGTACTGATGAGGGAGATGCTGGTACTGACTATGTCCATGTCATCAGCGTACCAGGCAGCTGCAGACCTCCTCTGCCTTTGGTTGATTCAGGATTTTTCCAGAGCTGCACCACCTTAGCCCCTCCAATGGAGCAAGATGCTGAACCCTCGTTTGTTAGCACCATATCCCAGTGCTCCCCTTCCAGTAGTGGGGGTAGAGCCAGCATCCAAATCTGTATGGGGAACCCTGGTACTGGGAATCTCGGCACTGCCCAATGTGCTTCCATGGCAGCTTTCATCAGCCTCGGCAGCTATTCAAGTCTGGATGGACACTGTGTCTTCAGCTCCGATATGTTCAGTACCAATGATACTGCCTCTATCAGAAACACCACTTCCACCTCGTTCTGGGCGACGGATGAACGGATCACCTACTTGCTCCCTCTGTCTTGCTCTTCCCTTGCTGCTGGGATCCCAAGAGTCTTCTACATCCAAGTAGAGGTCATCATTCTCCTGCTCTGCGTCACCCAATGAACACCAAGGATCACTAATGGACCATTTATAGTCCCCAAGATTGGCATCCACCACTTGATTGGGATGGAAGTCCTTGGCCAGGCGCCTACTGGCTACCAATGCCCTGTCCATATCAGTGGCCCCCTGCAGTCAGTGGGATGCGCCTCATTCGCAGAGGTCCCACTCTTCACCTCGTTCATAGGCAAAAATCACCTGCTAGATCTGCATTGGTGTCTGCAAACATAAGCTATCACCATTCTCCCTGCAGAGCCTCCAAAGTCCTCTTGTCTTGGTGCATCATCCCTGGGACAAGATCTGGCCTTGGCTCAGTTAAGAGCCTCTGCTTTTTGTCTCCAGATGAGACTCCACTACTGAGTTCATCCTCCCCTTTGATACCAAAGGACTTTAAGGCATATCAAGACCTTTTGCGCCATGTGTCTGCACCTTGGGCATCCAGGTGGAGTTCCTGCATGAGACCCCCCCCCCCCACAGGGTGGTGGACTTTTTGCAGTCATTTGCCCCTGGGAGAGTTGCTGTCCTGATCAATGTGCTTCTCAAATTGGCTGAAGCCCTTTGGAGTACACCAGCCTTGATACTGCCAGCGGATAAGCACATGGAAAAGTTCCATTTTGTTCCAGTTCAAGGATTTGAGGGGTTCTGTTCACATCTGGCCCTGAATTCCCTATACGTGGTATATGACAGGGCATAGCAGGGCAGATTTGGTTCTATTCCTAAGGACAGAGATTCTACACAATTGGATCTGAAGGGCAGGAAAGTCTACATGTCCTTGTCTCTACAGATGTGAATCTCTACCCAACTGGCCTTGTTGTCCACATACGACTTCCTTAATTGGACAGCTATGTCCAGGTTTGCAGACCAGCCGCCCAAGGTCTCACAGGAGGAGTTTTGGGCTTTTGTCAAGAAAAGCTCCTTGGCCAAAATATTCTTTAAGTCTGCCCTTGACATTGCAGATGCTTCAGCCAGGGTGATGGCCTCTGTGGTCACTGTGAGGAGGGCTTCCTGGCTGCTAAATTCCAGCATTGTGCCTGATGTTCAACAGCCTATCGAGGAGTTGCCTTTCGACAGCCGAAACCTGATCTCTTACAAGACCGATGACATGCTTCACTCCTTCAAGGATTCTAGGTCTACCTTGAGATCCGTCGGGAGAATGCCCTGCCTGCACTGAGGCGAAACTATGGTGCTCAGCAGCAGCAATATAGTCTACAGCAGGGGTAGGCAACCTATGGCACGGGTGCCAAAGGCGGCACATGAGCTGATTTTCAGTGGCACTCGCTACCTGGGTCCTGGCCACCATTCTGGGGGGCTTTCCATTTTAATTTAATTTTAAGTGAAGCTTCGTAAACATTTTAAAAACCTTATTTACTTTAGAGACAATAGTTTTAATTATATATTAAAGACTTATAGAAAGAGACCTTCTAAAAATGTTAAAATGTATTACTGGCATGCAAAACCTTAAATTAGAGTGAATAAATGAAGACTCGGCACACCACTTCTGAAAGGTTTCCGACCCCTGGTCTACAGTGTACCTTTGTGCAGCCCTTTTCCCTGGAACAGTAGGACTACCCTAAAAAGCAGGATAGATCCCACAAGAGAAAGTAGTTGGGCTCAAGGTTTGGCCAGCCTACACGCCCTCCCTTGGCTTCTAAATGCCTGTTTTGACTCCTTGGTCCAGAGCACTGTTCCAGTCCATTGCTCCTTCCTCCTCCTGCCCCTTTGGGGACAGACTGGCCCATTTTTTACAGTGCTGGGGGCTCTATTACTTCGAACAACTGGGTCCTGCACACTGTCAGATTGGTTTATGCACTCCAGTTAGTCTCCACTCCTCCTCTCCATCTCTTTTCAGGGACCCTGTCATGACATTGCTCACCCAGCAGGTCAGCTCCCTGCTGGCATTGGGAGTGGTGGAGGAAGTTCTACTGAAATGGCTTCTACTCCTGGTACTTCCTGATACAGTAGATGCTTTTTCTGATATGTAAAACAACTACAGTACACACTAATGATCTATAATTGTAACAATATGTATGTTTTTTATTACTACAGTATTACATTAGTTTACATACTGTGCATTTGTAGCCTACTACCGTATTATATCAAGAAAGCGGTATTAATTGAGTTAACCGTAGAAAAGTATCCAGTTTTATTTTTGTTTTAAAAACAAACATCAGCTATGACACCACAACCTCGTGCTCTTACTTGTAAACATTTTTTGTACTCTGACTTCACTGTAATGCTTTTTACATGTTGTAAATTGCCCTGATTAAGAGCGTCTACTAAGCAAATAAATACTTTAATTTAGGTTATTACAGTATGCAAGTAAGTGGAGCATGTGATGTCACAACATCACAAATGTTGCTCTTATGTGGTGGCTATGTTACTGTTACCAAGTGGACAATTCACGGTAGGGAAAGTGTGACCACAGGAAATGTTGCTCATAAGCAGCGGTTGCTCTTACAAGGTTTTGCTTCAAACAAGTGTCTACTGTACCCTAATTCAAGGGAAGGATGAGACCCATCCTCTATCTTTGCGGCCTCAACAAACATCACATATGAGGTTCCAAATGGTGGTGGTGGTTGTTGGTTTTTTTTGGACTGCCCTCCCCACATTATCTCAGAATGACTGGTTCGCTGCTCTGGACCTCCAGGATGCTTACTTCCATGTGGAAATTCTGCTGAACCACAGGAAGTTCCTGCGCTTTGTTGAAGGAGAGTGCCATTTTCAATATATGGTCCTGCTATTCAGCCTCTCTCTTCTGCTTCCCGAGTTTTCACCAAGTGCCTGGTCGTCGTTACTTCATATTTCAGGAGAAAGAGAATCCACATCTTCCTGTTCATTGATGACTGGTTGCTATGAGGCAGATCAAGAGAGGAAGTTCTTGCTCACATCAGCACCACAATGTGCTTGCACGACCATCTTGGCCTCATTCTAAATACCAGAAAGTCAACCGCCTCCCACTCACATTTTTTTTTTTTTTTTTTTTTTTTTTTTTTTTTTGAGAGTGGGTACCTGTTAGATTCCACAAGATTTAGGGCTTACCGACTGACCGACCACTTTCAGGCAATTTGATGTCTTCCTCAGTCTGCAATCTCAGCCTTCCACGATAGTCTGGATGTGTCTGAGCATGTTGGGCCACATGTCCACTTGTACACAGGTCATTCAGTTTGCGAGGCTATGCCTCCATCCCTTCAAATGTGGCTCAAGATGGTCTACCACCCCAACTGTCATTCACTGGACAGGCTGGTTCGTCTCCCTCCACTAGTCCTAAACTCCTTACAGTGGTGGACGTGCCCACAGAATGTTTTGTCTGTACAGCCTTTCATGAGTGATGTACCCGAGTATTCAGATTCTAATGTCTAAACTGTATTGCTAAATCTATTCACCTAAATTTGGGTTGTTGCTGATTATATACTGTATGTATTATGACTTTTAAAAAAATAACTTTTGTATTTGTGGATAATCTAAGCACTATACCCAGATGTACAGACACACTTTTCCCAACCTATGTATTATATAATTTTTTTAACATTAGCTTTAATTTTTTTTTATACCTGTACTGCACAGGTTCAGCCTGAGTGGCGGGGAGCCCAAACAGCAAATCCTGTGACTACAGTCCCTTTTTGGTGATAGGACAACCCCATAACATATATGGTCATATCCTCAGTGTACAGCCCTTCAGAATTTAAATTATGTACTGCACATGGTATAAAAGGGTTAGGGCCCACTTTTTAGAGAAAATTTCTCCAGGACACACTTGTGGAGTACCACAATTAACATTCCTGTTGGTAAGGGTGAGCGGTGTTTGAGAGGACAGACTTCAGTTTGGTGGTCTTCCAGCAGCAAGGGCCACTAGTCTAGGTCTAGACACTGTACCATTTTTGATTTTACCAGACAAAAAATACTTTAAGGGCATATGATCAAGGTACAGTTTTATGCATCCCTACCCCACCAGGTATCTAAAAATGTTAGAGCCCACCAAACAGCCAATAAGTATTTTTTTCACACTGAGTATACTGCTTTTCAACTTCATTAAACACCCTAGAAGCATAAGCAATCCTTTCTTCTTTATCATGATATCCTAAATTAACAAAGGTGAAATGGTTGTGTCCCTGGTTGCTACAAACAATTCAAAAGGATTTGTGCGATGTAGGGTACTAAGAACTGGAGTTTGTGCTAAAGCCTCTTTTAATGTATACGTTTATTTATATAGTATGCTGCAGGGGTCCATTTCCACTATACCTTTTTCTGTAGGAGCTGGTAGAGGGGGTGCAGTGCACGATCAGGGATTAAAGCCTGACAAAAGCTGTCATGCCCAGCAGAGATTGCAGTGCTGTTTCAGAAATAGGGGCAGCTCTAAAATCACTTGCACCTATTATTTATCTGGAGCCCACAGCTGGGTTGCATAGTTAGTCCCAGGAAAGAAAAGTCTTGCCTCACTAGCTGGGTCTTTGTTGCTAGGGAAAACGGTCTCATCCTGGTATGCTTCAACATGATCTGGTAGAGTCTGATAAAGAACCATCAGATTCATGGCTTTCTTTATAAACTTCAGCTAACTTGCTAGCTTTAGTAAAAACCCAATTTTGAAGCAGTTTATCCTTGCTGGTTTCCTTCTTCCAAGGTGTAACGGTGCGGGACTCACCCCTGCGGTGCCTCCTGCTGGTCTTTCCGGGCAATCAGCTCGCTAGCCACTGGAGTGCCCTCTGCCAGTCGGTGTTCCACTTGCCGCTAGGCCCCAGTGTCCTCCTGTCTGGGGTGCTGCCCCCCTGGCAGTACCTCCTTAGTCTGGGTCTCCCCTCCCAGGGGGACCCCCACCCACTATCCCCACCTTGCCTCAGCCTATGGGCTACTGCCAGTCATCGTCAAGCCCCCATTCACTGGGGCAGACTGCAGTCTGTATTAGCCAGTCATCCTAGGCAAGGGGGTGTTTGGACCTGCTGCCTCTGCCTACCTGTGGGCTGCCCCCTGCAACCTCAGTACCTCTTTTGGCCTTAGTCTAGACCCTGCAGCCTGGGGGTTTCCCAGGCCAGAGCTCCCCAGCTCTTCTGGCCTCCCCGCAGCCCTGCTCCACTCCTGGTACCTTCTGCAGCCAGGTCCTTCCCTCTCTGCATTCAGAGAGAGACTCTTTGCTCCTGGTCCACTGCCCTCTTATAAGGGCCAGCTGGGCCCTGATTAAACTGGCCACAGCTGTGGCTGCTTTCCCAATCTCAGCCCTCCCCCCCGGCTGGAGCCGGTACACAAGGCTTTTCCTTTCTTATCTCCTCCCCACCTCCTTGCTTACCAGCAGAACAGTGGGAAGGTTTATGCTTCTTTCTTTTAAGACAGTTTCTGTCTTGTTACTGCAGCTTGTCACTTATTCAGTTATTTTGAACCATACATCTTTCCCACACTGTAAGTAATAAATAATATTACTTATTCTCATGACCTTCTTTTACTGTCTGACTGTGGCCTCTTCTGTACTAGCACAAACCATAAAGCAGATATTATCTCCTTAAGCTAACTTTAATTATTTTAATTTCATAACTATCATTACAGGGATCCAAAATAAAATGTCTAAATAGCTGTTGCAAGTGCACTTTGCTTCCGGATAAGTTTGTTCTTAAGGTGAATTCCACTTGACATGCTAATTACACTTTTTTAAAAAGTGTTAATAGCTGATTGGCCTTACTTTGAAATAAGAAACAGACCAGGCTTGCATAATGAACACAAGATGTATGTGCACTTCTTTCAGTATTAAGAAAACATTCTACTTTTAAACATACAGCTATGTTATGGGTGTACATTTTCAAATAGATTGTAATAATTCCTGGAGCTCATTATTAATAAACCAAGGGGGGTTTATGCATAAATATTAATTACTGCAGAGTGAATACATTGTTCTTCTCTTTTCTTCAGCAAATATCAGCCAGAAAACTTCTGTGTACCCAGTTATCTCCGCAATCATGTCCCTGTCAGAGCTGACTACTTGTTTCCAACAGACTAATCAAGATGTTCACAAGCCTTCTACAGATAAGGGGCGGACCATGCTATCTGGGAATCCTTCCCCGTCACAATCACCATCTACTCTCAACAAACAAAAAGGGGCGATTGAAACCCTGACTGAAATCACCTTACCAGAACAGTGTAGCAGCTCCCTTGCAAATCAGTCTCTCTCTTTAGAAACACCTTTGGACAGAGATCCCAAACTACCAACAGAGCAGCCTGAGCATCTGGCAGAATCCACTCAGGTCTCTGCAGAGAACAAAGGAAAAAAGAGAAGGAAAAAGCTAAGGAAGAAGAAAACATTGCGAGCAGCCCATGTACCTGAGAACAGCGACACAGAACAAGATGTTCTTGACTCTAAACCTATTAGGAAAGCCAAGAGCGGCAAGGTGCCCACAGGGGGAAAGGTTACTACATCCACCTTTCCAAGACAGGAGGATAGGGGCACTACTCATGAAGTAGAGAGGAACAAAGATGATAATGAGAGTGATGCCTCTCTGGAATTAGTAGAAACTGCAAACCCCCAGTTTGAGGTGGTGGCCATCAACTCATCAGAGTCAGGAGATGAGAAACCAGACAGCCCATCCAAGAGGGACACCATGAGATCCTCGGAGCAAACTTTAATGGAGGCATCTCGCTCTGGTTATGATGAAGTGAGCTCCACCAGTGAGATTGGCACAAATTCTAGGGACGGCATCAATAGAAGGTGAGGTGGAAAGTGGGATTATAGTAGATCAGGACAGATTTCTCACGTAAAAAAGGTCTTCCAAAATTTTCATTCCAGGGCCCTTTTTTCCTTGTGTGAAAAACTTAAAACACAGGGAAGTGGAAACAAATCTCATTCCTCAAGGCTTCCAGCACTGAAATGACAAAAGATGAATATTTATGCCTATACGTGCTGTTAGTTAAACTGTCTGAATCTCTTCTCCATGTGCATACAAAAACAGTGTTCATACACTGTTCCATACTAACTTCTGCAGTAACTAAAGTAAGGCCCCCTTCAGAGAGGAGTACTTTTTTTTTTTTTTTTTAAAGGAAAATTGCATAGGGATGTTAGTAGTGAGCACTTTCATAGCCCACAGAGGACTCCTATACTTTCCCTACAATACTTCTGATAAAATACCCTATTCTGGAGTATCACTGAAGTTCTCTACTTAAGTACATTTCACTACCTTTCCTGAATACCAACAAGCAAAGTCAAATCTCTCTATTCTTTATTTTACAGTGTTGCTGAGACTCTCCCTTCTATATCACCAATGAGATGCTCAAAGAACTCCTCAGGTATTCTATTGGTGTGCTTTGCTACTTTAAATGGGTATACGATATCTTCTGGAAATTTGAGTTAAAGTACAGTCCAAGTGTGCTTTCAAAATATTGCTGTTCTTTTTGCTCCTCAGAACTTAAACTCAAAATAAGAGTGGAAGACACTGCATAACAATGGTCAGCATGGATCACTTACCCTATTCCTCATCAGGTGCACTGTGCCTGTTTCCCTTCTGATCCACAGTCCCTCTTGGGTGGTGGGGTGAATTTTAGTAACTTGGGTAATGTAACTGTTTGGCTATGTAGAAAGTCCCTCTTTTGGGGATAAACTAGTCCAAATGCTAGAATACAGACACGGCCCTCCTTCCTCCCAGGGTTCAAACAGCTGCCTTGGTCATAAGAGTTTACCAGTTCTTGTCCCGGATTGCTGGGGTAGATATCAGATTTTGCCCCTCCCCTGAGCTCAGTAATCGTTGCAGCTTCTCCTTAGGCTCCATTAGTCCTTTTGGTGCACGTGTGTTGCTCACTCACTGCGCATTCCCTGAGCTACAGCCACAGTCCTTAAATTGTGGAGTGGCCAGCTCTAAGCCCAAGGCTGCTCTGTTCCACTGTTTTCCAGGGTCTTTCTGGAGATGTCTGTGTAGGCCTTTTTCCTGGTCTCTTTAAACAGCCCTCTGTCAATCCCTATCCAGGCTCCTTTTCTTGTTCCCACAAGGAACTATTGCCTGTCTCTCTTCTGATGAGCTTCCCCAATAAGCTGTTCTATGCCCTGGATTTCTCTGCTGCTGGCCTTTCCAGGTCAATCCCTGTTACCAGCTTCATTTCCAGACCTCTTCTCTGGGCTATTTTGGAGACATTTCTCAGCACATCTTGCGCCTTCTGGGTATCACCTCATACTGAGAGAAGGCTGTCTGCTTTTATAGCTCATTAGGCAGTCACATGACCCTTTGGTCATTCATGTGCTTCACCTGAGAACTACAACTCTTAGTCCCTGACTTTAAAGGGACTGAGGCCCCATAACAGGCATGCTGACCACCCTTCTCTTAAAGGGCTAGAGGTCTGTTACATTTTTTTGTTGTTGTTTGTTTTACTTGTGGACCTTTTTGCAAAAGGTGATGATAGTCAATAGTATGGATAGTCTTATTACTTATGCAAAGTTTGTGTGAATAAAACATTCTGATTGTTGAAGGACAAGCTTTGATAACTCTCCATTCTGCAGAAGTGTCTTCAGAGCCAGGTGAGGATGAAGAACCTACAGAGGGGAGTTTTGAGGGACACCAAGCTGCAGTGAATGCTATTCAGATATTTGGGAGTGTGCTTTTCACCTGCTCAGCAGACAAAACTGTCCGTGCCTACAATCTGGTTGTAAGTAGGGTGGTCGTCATAGAGACAACGTACTAGTAATATTTTACAGTCTTTAGATTTTTGTAAAGCTCTTTTTTGTGTTTAGAAGAAATCTTAAGGAATCATTTATAGTGTTTTGTTTTGGTTGTTTTTTGTTTTTTAATCTATGCAGAAAGTTTGGGAATTTTAATAGTAATGACCAGTTCAAACTAACCCTCTTAGGGCTTTTGCATGCTTGCTTTCAGCGTGAGAATTAAGGCTTGGTGAAAGATTTTATGTAGAAAGTGTTCTTGAAGAGAAATTTGATATATTTTTCTCTTTAAAGAGAAGCTTGGTTTTTACTGCCTTTTTAAGGATGTCAGTTAGCTGGCAAGTACCATTCTAGACGAGAGGAAGTTTAGTCACTCCCTATTGCCCATTGGGGTTGGAGAAGGTATATTATCCAAATGAGAATTGGTCTATAATCCTTTCGCAGAGGCCTGAGTTTGTGACCACCACCACCACCACAAACCTTAAACAAAAAGCCTTCTTACATTTCTTGTAGGATATATTTTTATTAGAAAGATCTACTGAAATACTGACCATAGCTTAATATAGTCCTATTGCTGTTACACAATTCTTACAAATAATGAGCAATCAGAGTTCAAGAAAACTGCCAAAGATGCAAAGCTATATAGGTGCATTCAAACACATAAAAAGGCATAACATTTTAAAGTAAAATCACTCCACCAAGGATCTTCAGATCTTGTTCTTTAATCCAGTGAATTAATAATACTACTTGATAATAGCTTTTTTTTATCCATAGATCTCCAAAGTGCTTTACAAGAATGGGACTAGACCAGAGGTCTCCAACCTTTTTACACCAAAGATCGCTTTTTGAATTTAAGGGCAACCCAGGATCTACCCTGCCCCACTCACTCCATCCCCTCCCCTCTCCATCACTCGCTCTCCCCTACCCTCACTCACTTTCACCAGGCTGGAGTAGGGGTTGGGGTTCAGGAGGGGGTGTGGGCTCTGGGCTGGGGCCAAGGGGTTTGCAGTGTGGGAGGGGGCTCTGGGCTGAACCTGGGGCAGGGGGTTGGGGTGCAGGAGGGGTGCAAGCTCTGGGAGGGAGTTTGGGTGCAGGAGGGGGCTCCAGACTGGGGCAGAGTGTTGGGGTGTAGGAGGGGGTACAGGGTGCTGGCTCTGGGAGGGGGCTCAGGGCTGGGGCTTGGGGTGCAGGAGGGGATTCGGGTGTTGGCTCCGGGAGGGGGCTCAGGGTTGGGGTGCAGCCTCCCGCTGGGCAGCATTTACCTCCAACGGCTCCTGGTCGGCGGCGCAGCATGGCTGCCACTAAGGCAGACTCCTTGCCTGCTTACTTCGGCCCCACACCACTCCTGGAAAGGGCCAACACGCCCCTGCGGCCCCTTGGAGGGGTAAGGGAGGGTGGGCGGCATGTGGCTCTGCGCACTGCCCCTCTGCAAACACTGCCCCCGCAGCTCTCATTGGCCACAGCTCCCTATTCACGGCCAATGGGGGCTGGAGGGGCGGCACTTACAGGCAGGAGCAGCTTTCGGAGGGAGACCCCTACCCCACTGGGGCCGCACTGGCCGCTTTCGGGAGTGGCGCGGGGCCAGGGCAGGCAGGGAGCCTGTCTTAGCAGCATCCCCACTGTGCAGCCGGAGATTGCGATCGACTGGGAGATCCTCCAGGATTGACCAGTCTATCGTGATTGACCGGTTGGTGAACACTGGACTAGACCTTTGGTTTCCTGATTCCTGGTGCTCTGGACCAGTGGTTCTCAACCTTTCCCAACTACTATACCCCTTTCAGGAATCTGAAGCCTGAGCCCTGCTGCCTGGGGCTCAAGCATGTAACTTAGCTTCACGGGGTCCCCTGTAGCATGGGGCCCCGGGTAATTGCTCTGCTTGCTACCTCCTAACACTGGCCCTGCACTTGCAACCCCTCCTATACCCCTTCTACAACCCCCCTGGGGTTGTGACCTCTAAGTTGAGAAACACTGATCTAGATGAGTTGATTTATCCGCTGGAAGAACTCTGTGTTCCCCCAGGGGTATGCATACCTCTGGTTGAGAATCACTGCTCTGGACTATGCTGCCTTTCTAGACTCCTTTTAGTCTGACAGTACTTACACAGTATAGATTGTGCAAGTGTGCTGGGATTTCTTTGGGACTAGAATTACAACAGTGTATAGTTCATTATGAAATCTGGATTAAAAATCTGGTGTCCCTCATTACATCTTTTTTTTGCTGAAATAAACACCACTGTAGCAGGAAATGTATGGGGGTGTTGTGAGGCTCCCTGGAGTACCAGGGTTGTGAGGCATCTGGCTACCACCTGCCCTGAGCATGAGGAAACCTTGTGTTTTCCTGTCAGGGTCAGCTCCCCAACTCTTCCAGCCACAGACAGCACAAGCATTCTCCTCTCAGCTTACGCAGGCTCTGCCATCCCTTTGCAGGTTAGCAATAGATATACTCCAACCCCTAGGTGTCTCCCTGGTGTCTCAGCCCCTTAACCACTGGACACTCACATAATTACCAGATCCTCTGCTCCCAAAGGAATAGTACACCCCAGTTTACCAGTTGCAACCTGGATCACAGTTCTACTAAACACCTCACACTTAGATTTGTTTATAGTGAAAACAAGAATTAAGTTTATTTAACAAAGAATAGAGATTTGAGAAGAAGCAAGTAGGGTTAATGGACCTAAAGGGTTACATATAAAATAAAATCATAACACTTACTCTAGAGCCTAAACATATTTAACAAGAGGGCATCTTGTTAAATAAGGTACTGTTTATCCAAAGTCATCACTGCATTTTTCAACTAGGATGGCTGAGACCCGAGACCAAGCCCACTGGCAGCTTGTCTTCCCAGATGAAGGATGCCAGGACATCTTCCTGCACACATAGATATATTGGACCAATCCTTTTGGGTTTTTTTACCTGTAAACAGGTTTCCCTCCCTCGCTGTTTACCTCTTCCTGTTAATTTCTTCTCTTGAAGTCCCTGCACTCCCTTCATTAGCCTTTGATTCAGTATCCAAATATAATTCCACTGTAAAACACACAATTAACAATGCTCAGCCAGGGATATACGTATCTGCTGCCTTCTTTCTGGTGGAATCTGTCTTCAGGTATGCCACCTCTGGGTGACCTGCCTTTATCTCCAGGCTTTAAGAACATAATTTCCAGTATATATAGGTATCTCCTTACATACATTTTGCAAAGATTATGATGATCAGTGTGATACAGGCTTTCAGTAGGGATCTCGCATGGCATTCTTTGGTGAACTACCATACCCAGGGAATCTCTGTAACCTTTATACACCTCTGTGCCCCCCTGCCCGCTAGCATCAAGAGTTCCTTTGGTCACAGAATTCTATTGCTTTTCTGGGATCTGAGAGTATGTGTAGATTTGTGTAAACATTAGGTAGAGGGAGAAAATTAACCTATATTATAGTCTACATGTTAACAGACTTTGTGCTCTACTTTTAGAACAGGAAATGTGTGGGTGTCTTTGAAGGACACACTTCCAAAGTGAACTGTCTCCTGGTTACTCAAACAAATGGGAAGAATGCAGCCCTCTACACTGGCTCTAGTGACCACACAATCAACTGCTACAATATCAAGGTACTCATAAACATGGTATTAATGAGTTAAACTTTGCACCTTTGTGTGAGAATCTCAAGGGGCTTTTCAAGCATAAATGAACCAAATCTTTCAAATCCCCATGAGCTAGATATTATTCCCATTCTACACGTGATGAAACAAAGTGACCTGCACAAAATCACAGATCAAGTCAACAGCAGAAACAGAAATATAACTAAATTTTCCTCTTCGACTCCCAGTTCTGTGTTTTAATCAGAGTATGTGTTGTGATACAAAGATTTGAACAGTATGGGTTGGTATGGTCAAAGTAACTGGTAAATTATTCAAATTATCCCAAACAAGTGCCAATAAAAACTTATTACCACATTATCATATTTTGTGTGCTACATATTTTATAGAAACTACTTTAGAAATGTTTGAGTTTAAAAACAGGTACTTTTTGGGTATTCTTTTACCTTTTAAAGTCAAGTTCTCTGATGCAGTGAGTCTTAAACTGTACAGGCTTTTGAAATGGAAACCATTATGAATTTTACAAACCTCTTAAAAACAAGCTAGTAGATATTCCATATATAAATGTCAGTAGTTAGATCAGTATCTTACATTGTGGAAGGGCTGTATACTATTTGATGTCAGGTTTATTGCCCTAATGAATTGTGAGATGTCAGGTGATCCAGGACAATATATTACCTTTTGTGGGCTTCTGGCTAATGTAATTGAGGGAAAAGTTGCACATTCCCTGGTGGACGTTCTAAATGTTTGGAATATTAATAGTTCTGGCCAAAGATGAATTAGTGGTCTAGGTGCAGATGAGCTAGTCAAAAGGGCTACATTGTATTTATCATGCACTTGGATAAATTCTGGTATATTAAGTTTCTATGACTGACCCAGTATTTGTCAAAGTTCCTGTATCTGTTTTACAATAACTTAATAATGGCTGGTTTCTGAATAATATCACTGTGCTGCCCCATTCTACTGGCCAGTTTTTGAATTCAGTAGGTTCTTTGGTCAGGCATAGAGGGTAATGGCAAGTTAAATGAGGTAAGCAGAGGTAATTGAGGTGGAAGACAGCCACTTGGAAATGCACATCTCAGTTAACTTCTTGTATTTGTTTCTGACTTCCTCAGTAGTCTATGAAAAGTGCATTTCACTTGGGAGTATAGGCAATACAGCTCTCATGGGAGTCAACAGTGTTCTGAGGGAATGAAGCTGAGCTTCTCATACCAGAGGCAAAGGAGCAAGTTGGAGGAGTGCTGCTTAATCTGGCCTCTGTCAGGGATCAATGAAAGGAAGGTCTGTCCTGCTGAAGTTGAGAGTGAAGGTAGTCCTTGACCTTGAAGGATTGTGGAGTAGATGTCTGCTTCCTATGGACAAATTGTTTTGGGTCACTGATCTGTGGAACGATACCAGCTGGCTATCATTCATGCCACTCCCCCATGGGGAAGTTGCTAAGCTAATGCCAGTTGAGTTGGGATGGGAGTGAGGTCTTGGAACAAGAGCTTCATACAGGCAGAAGAACTTCTCCATTACTGGAGAGAAGCAACATAATTCATAGGCAAGACAAATGACTCATTTTAATTTTTTTCGGTTATCTAAAAATAGTCTCCCAATTTTTCCACTAATGACAAAAGCTGTAACTATTTGTTTCTTGTCAGACCAGGGAGTGCATGGAGCAATTTAAATTGGAAGACCGGGTGCTCTGTCTGCATAGTAGATGGCGAATCCTGTACGCAGGTCTGGCAAATGGCAATGTGGTCACTTTCACCATAAAGGTCAGTGTATTTGAAAACTGGCATGTCAACCCATATTGAAACAGTTTTAGCAGGTATCATTCTCTTTTCTTCCCAATCCCATTTCCAATTCCATTTTGTCTCTTGAATAGCAAGAACATTCATAACTATTGCATATCAAGATAGCAGTTAAGTCATTTTCTGTTTCAGTATTTATATGTCCCTGGATGAACTTTCTCCCCTTCACCTCCTTCCAGCTACCCACTGTGTACTCACAGGAATTCCCCTGCCTACCACAAGGTTCCCTGGAGCAGAACTTTTGTGGGTGATAAAGACTTAATGGCACTTGCTTCTTTGTATACTGACACTCCTCACTCAGACATGAATGGGGTCACTGCAGAGTGCACGAGATACAAACCTAGGAGAGAGGTATCCAAACAGGCCTCTTGTTTCCTAACCATGAGGCCACAGAATGTTTTAAATAAAAACACAAACTTATCTCATTATTTGCTTAGATTGACTCCAGGTTCATTGCTCAAAACTATCCAAGCAAAATAAGCTCATATTTTAAGGATATCTAAAGAGAGGGCTTGTTCTGAGAGCTCAAGAGCAAAAGTATCATGCTAGTGAACCTCAAATTATCTTCACAGAATTTTCACACTAAACATGAAGAAACACACTTCATAATCATGTGGTACTTAATAATGAAATATCTAAGTTCACATGCCTCATCTAGCAATTCTGTTGTTCGATCACTGAAGAATAATGACTATTTCTTACTACTGGTCAAATTGTAACCACAGCTCACTGGAAAGAGGCTAAATGAATTTGTAATGCAAAACAAACTCAGTTACGATAAATTAGGAATACTTGTTTAAAGGATCTCAGAGGGAACAAAGAATTAGCTTTAGATTTTTAGATTACATTTAATCTTAAACAGTATTCCATCAGTAGTGATAGTTGCACCTTTTTGTCTTTTTAGGTATGTACAAAAGTAATATCAGATATACCTTCAGTCTGAGGAATCATATCCTTGAAGAAGGATGGACTCAGTGGTCTACATTCCTTTCAGTCTTTTTGACTTCTTTATTTTGTAGAACAACAAGCAAATCGATACCTTTGAATGCCATGGCCCTAGAGCAGTCAGCTGTCTAGCCACGGCTCAGGAAGGAGCACGCAAGTTGTTGGTAGTGGGGTCCTATGACTGTACCATCAGTGTGCGGGATGCTCGAAATGGACTGCTTCTCCGAACTCTTGAAGGTCATAGCAAAACAATACTGTGTATGAAGGCAAGTACCTTGGGAAGTAACAGTTTTTAGCATGATGTAGTCACTATATGTTAAGGAGACTATTTACTTCCACCTGATATTTCAGAGACTTCAACTTTTGATATTCCCATAGAACAGAGGTTCTCAACCTTTTTCTTTCTGAGGCCCCCCCCAACATGCTATACAAATTCCACACCCCACGTGTGCCACAACAACTGTTTTTCTGCGTATCCAGTATATTAAAGCCAGGGCCGGCGTTAGGGGGTAGCAAGCAGGGCTGTTGCCTGAGGCCCCATGCCACAGGGGGCCCCCGCAAAGCTAAGTTGCTTGGGCTTCGGCTTCAGCCCCAGGTGGTGGGGTTTGGGCTTGGGCCTCAGCCCCAGGCGTCAGGGCTCGGGCTTTCTGCCCTGGACCCCAACAAGTCTAACCCGGCCCTGCTCTTGGATTTATTGTGGCAGATCCCCTGAAACCTGTTTACGGCCCTGGACCCCTGGTTGAGAACTGCTACCATAGGAAATTTTATCTTGACTAAAAATAAAAATCCATTCATTTGTGAAGCGATTCCCCAACCTTGAGCTCCTTCTGCTGGCCTTGCTACCACAGTTGATGCATTTCCTAGTGCTGCTACTATTGCACTTCATAGTACTAGTGTACACAAGAGGGATGTTGATTTCAGAAGCCCAAGGGGGCGGTGGAACAATCATCTTGCCAGAAGGAAGAAAGGAAACTCTCGCCTATTTTGCCTGAAATTCACTCTAGGAATTTTGAAAAAATTAAATCTGTGGAGAAAATACTCACAATGTCCCTTTAGACATGTCCCCTCTCCCCCACCCCCCACTCCGCCCACAAGCCTTCTCTATATGCAGTTTATACTGGTATAACTAATTGTGGTTAGGAATGTGATTTTTGTGATGGAAATAGTTGTATTGATTCAATCCCACTCCTAGTGTGGACGCTGATATACCAGTGGAAAGCTGCCTTAGACTGGTGTATGGGAATAGCTGCCTTAGCCCTGGGCTACACTAGGGGAGGGGGTCGATCTACGATACGCAACTTCAGCTACGGGAATAGCGTAGCTGAAGTCGGCGTATCGTAATCGACTTACCTGGCGATGAGGACGGCGGCGAGTCGATCACTGCCGCTCCCCCGTCGACTCCGCTTCCACTTCTCGATGAGGTGGATTGCCGGCGCCGACGGGGAGCGCGATCGGGGATCGATTAATCGCGTCTTAACAAGACGCGAAAAATCGATCCCCGATAGATCGATTGCTACCCGCCGATCCGGCGGGTAGTGAAGACCTGCCCTTAGACTTTTCTGTATGGGAATAGCTATACTGGTATAACTGCATCCACCCTAGGAGGGCTGTATCACTTTAAGTATATAGATAAAGTGGCACAACTTCTTTTGTGTAGACATACCTTTAATAATCGATTAGTAATGTGCCTACTTTTATATAAAGCATGATGCATATGTTTTCTGCATTACTTGCCAGCTCTGTCCCTGACCTGCACTTTTTTCACATTAACTTGCTCCTGCCATCTACATGCATATTGGAGCACATTTATGTCATCTTCAAACTTTTTTTTGCTTAATTTTGTGTGCTTAAAAAGTGCCAGATAGGTAGCAGTGTAGGGTGTTGATGTCTTGTGTCCACGGAGCAGAGTTGCAGATGCAATCTCTTCATCATGAAAGTTGAACTTACAAATATAGAATGATATACAAAAAAACTGCATTCAAAAATAAAACAATGTAAAATTTTGGAGCCTACAAGTCCACTCAGTCCTACTTTTTGGTCAGCCAATCATTCAGACAAACAAGGTTGGTTACAATTTACAGGAGATAATGCTGCCTGCTTCTTGTTAACAATGTCACCTGAAAGTGAGAACAGGTGTTCGCATGGCACTGTTGTAGCTGGCATTGCCAGATGAGCTAAAGATTCATATGTCCCTTCGTGCTTCAACCACCATTCCAGAGAATATGCTTCCATGCTGATGATGGATTCTGCTTGATAACGATCCAAAGCAGTGCGGACTGACGCATGTTCATTTTCATCATCTGAGTCAGGTGCCACCAGCAGAAGGTTCTTTTTTTTTCTTTTCTTTTTTTTTTTTGGTGGCTTTGGTTCTGTAGTTTCCGCCTCAGAGTGTTGCTCTTTTAAGACTTCTAAAAGCATTCTTCACACCTCGTCTCTTTCAGATTTTGCACGGGACTTTGGATTCTTAAACCTTGGGTCGTGTGCTGTAGCTATTTTTAGAAATCTCACATCGGTACCTTCTTTGCATTTTGTCAAATCTGCTGTGAAAGTGTTCTTAAAATGAACATGTGCTGGGTCATCATCAGAGACTGCTATAATAATGAAATATATGCATAATGCAGGTTAAACCAGAGCAGGAGACATACTGTACTCCCCCCAAGGAGTACAGTCACAAATTTAATTAACGCATTATTTTTTTAACGAGCATCATCAGCATGGAAGCATGTCCTCTGGAATGGTGGCCGAAGCATGGAAGGGGCATCCGAATGTTTAGCATATCTGGTATGTAAATACCTTGCAACACGGGCTACAAAAGTGCCATGCGAACACCTGTTCTCACTTTCAGGTGACATTGTAAATAAGAAGTAGGCAGCAGTATCTCCCGTCAATGTAAACAAACTTGTTTGTCTTAGCGATTGGCAGAATAAGAGGTAGCACTGAGTGGACTTGTAGGCTCTAAAGTTTTACACAGTTTTGTTTTTGAGTGCAGTTATGTAACCAAAAAAAAATCTGCATTTGTAAGTTACACTTTCATGATAAAGAGATTGCACTTCAGTACTTGTATGAGGTGAACTGAAAAATACTATTTCTTTTGGTTATCATTTTTACAGTGCATATATTTGTAATCAAAAATAATAATATAAAGTGAGCACTGTGCATTTTGTATTCTGTGTTGGAATTGAAATCAATATTGAAAATGTAGAAAAACATCCAAAAATATTTAATAAATTTCAGTTGGTATTCTATTGTTATAAGTGCAATTAATCGCGATTAATTTTGAGTTAATCGCATGAGTTAACTATGATTAATTGACATCCCTAGTGTGTGTGATTATAGTGTGTGTGTGTGTGTGTATGTAATACATAGTGTATAAATGTCACCGGTTTACCAGTTGGATAGAATCATAGAATCATAGAATCTCAGGGTTGGAAGGGACCTCAGGAGGTCATCTAGTCCAACCCCCTGCTCAAAGCAGGACCAAACCCAATTAGATCATCCCAGCCAGGGCTTTGTCAAGCCTGACCTTAAAAACATCTAAGGAAGGAGATTCCACCACCTCCCTAGGTAACCCATTCCAGTGCTTCACCACCCTACTAGTGAAAAAGTTTTTCCTAATATCCAACCTAAACCTCCCCCTCTGCAACTTGAGACCATTACTCCTTGTTCTGTCATCTTCTACCACTGAGAACAGTCTAGATCCATCCTCTTTGGAACCCCCTTTCAGGTAGTTGAAAGCAGCTATCAAATCCCCCCCTCATTCTTCTCTTCTGCAGGCTAAACAATCCCAGTTCCCTCAGCCTCTCCTCATAAGTCATGTGCTCGAGCCCCCTAATCATTTTTGTTGCCCTCCGTTGGACTCTTTCCAATTTATCCACATCCTTCTTGTAGCGTGGGGCCCAAAACTGGACACAGTACTCCAAATGAGGCCTCACCAGTGCCGAATAGAGGGGAATAATCACGTCCCTCGATCTGCTGGAAATGCCCCTACTTATACAGCCCAAAATGCCGTTAGCCTTCTTGGCAACAAGGGCACACTGTTGACTCATATTCAGCTTTTCGTCCACCGTAACCCCTAGGTCCTTTTCTGCAGAACTGCTGCCCAGCCATTCGGTCCCTAGTCTGTAGCAGTGCATGGGATTCTTGCGTCCTAAGTGCAGGACTCTGCACTTGTCCTTGTTGAACCTCATCAGATTTCTTTTGGCCCAATCCTCTAATTTGTCTAGGTCCCTCTGTATCCTGTCCCTACCCTCCAGCGTATCAACCACTCCTCCCAGTTTAGTGTCATCTGCAAACTTGCTAAGGGTGCAGTCCACACCATCCTCCAGATCGTTGATGAAGATATTGAACAAAACCGGCCCCAGCACCGACCCTTGGGGCACTCCACTTGATACCGGCTGCCAACTAGACATGGAGCCATTGATCACTACCCGTTGAGCACGACCATCCAGCCAGTTTTCTATCCACCTTACCGTGCATTCATCCAGCCCATACTTCCTTAACTTGCTGGCAAGAACACTGTGGGAGACTGTATCAAAAGCTTTGCTAAAGTCAAGAAATAGCACATCCACTGCTTTCCCCTCATCCACAGAGCCGGTTATCTCATCATAGAAGGCAATTAGGTTAGTCAGGCATGACTTGCCCTTGGTGAATCCATGCTGACTGTTCCTGATCACTTTCCCCTCCTTTAAGTGGTTCAGAATTGATTCCTTGAGGACCTGTTCCATGATTTTTCCAGGGACTGAGGTGAGACTGACTGGCCTGTAGTTCCCCGGATCTTCCTTCTTCCCTTTTTTAAAGATGGGCACTACATTAGCTTTTTTCCAGTCATCCGGGACCTCCCCCGATTGCCATGATTTGTCAAAGATAATGGCCAATGGCTCTGCAATCACATCGGCCAACTCCTTTAGCACCCTCGGATGCAGTGCATCCGGCCCCATGGACTTGTGTTCGTCCAGCTTTTCTAAATAGTCCCGAACTACTTCTTTCTCCACAGAGGGCTGGTCACCTCCTCCCCGTACCGTGCTGCGGAGTGCAGCCGCCTGGGAGCTGACCTTGTCTGTGAAGACAGAGGCAAAAAAAGCATTGAGTACACTAGCTTTCTCCACATCCTCTGTCACTAGGTTCCCTCCCTCATTCAGCAAGGGGCCCACACTTTCCTTGACTTTCTTCTTGTTGCTCACATACCTGAAGAAACCCTTCTTATTACTCCTAACATCTCCGGCTAGCTGCAACTCCAAGTGTGATTTGGCCTTCCTAATTTCACTCCTGCATGCCTGAACAATATTTATATACTCCTCCCTGGTCACTTGTCCAATCTTCCACTTCTTGTAAGCTGCTTTTTTGTGTTTAAGACGAGCAAGGATTTCACTGTTAAGCCAAGCTGGTCGCCTGCCATATTTACTTTTCTTTCTATACCTCGGGATGGTTTGTTCCTGCAACCTCAATAAGGAGTCTTTAAAATACAGCCAGCTTTCCTCGACTCCTTTCCCCCTCATGTTATTCTCCCAGGGGACCTTGCCCATCAGTTCCCTGAGGGAGTCAAAGTCTGCTTTTCTGAAGTCCAGGGTCTCTGTTCTACTGCTCTCCTTTCTTCCTTGTGTCAGGATCCTGAACTCAACCATCTCATGGTCACTGCCTCCCAGGTTCCCATCCACTATTGCTTCCTCTACTATTTCCTCCCTGTTTGTGAGCAGCAGGTCAAGAAGAGCTTTTCCCCTAGTTGGTTCCTCCAGCACTTGCACCAGGAAATTGTCCCCTACACTTTCCAAAAACTTCCTGGATTGTCTGTGGACCGCTGTATTGCTCTCCCAGCAGATATCGGGGTGATTAAAGTCACCCATGAGAACCAGGGCCTGTGATCTAGTAACTTCTGTTAGTTGCTGGAAGAAAGCCTCGTCCACCTCATCCCCCTGGTCTGGTGGTCTGTAGCAGACTCCCACCACGACATTTCCCTTGTTGCTCCCACTTCTAAATTGAATCCAGATAGCTTAATGTGTTTCCTACTGTTGTAGCTAGACATTGAATAATTAATTCTTAAGGGGTTCTTCACACTAGATTAAAAGATTGGAAGGGGTAGAAGAAACAGGAGGAAGTATTTGTGAAGTCAATACCCCTTGGTGAAATATTGCTACTTTAAAGTAAGCAAATCCTTACTCAAGTAGTGTGTATGTGTTGTTTCACTCATATATTAAAAATGATGCAGAAGTCAAAACTAACTGTTTCGTTGTCCTCTTTAAAAGGTGGTGAATGATCTGGTGTTCAGTGGCTCCAGTGACCAATCTGTCCACGCCCACAATATACATGTAAGTCATTCAGATATTTGAAACCCTAAATAGCTTTTACTGTTGAGGTGATAAAAGCAATGAGAATTTCTTTGGAAGCCCATACGCTTAAGAGAATATGGTAACTCTTACACTACGTTGTATAGCACCTTTCTATTTGAGGAACGCAAAGCACTTTGTAAACATTATCCTTCATTCCTAAGATATTGAAAAATTGGGGAGGGTTCAGAAAAGAGCCACAAGAATGATCAAAGGATTTGAAAACATGCCTTTTAATGAGAGATTCAAGGAGTTCAATATATTTAACTTATCAAAGAGAAGGTTAAGGGGTGATTTGCTCACAGCCTATCGGTACCTACATATGGAACAGAAGGCTCTTCAGTTTAGCAAACAACTGTATTACAAGATCCAGTGGCTGAAAGTTGAAGCTAGACTAATTTAGACTAAAAAATAAGACATGCATTTTTCAACAGTGAGTAATTGACTATTAGAACAATTTACCAAGGATTGTAGTAGGTTTTCTATCACTAGAAATTCTTTAATAAAGATAGGATGTTTTTCTAAAAGATGTGCTCTAGTTCAAACAGGAACTAATTCAGGAAAATCTGATGTCCTGTATTATTCAGGAGGTCTGACTAGATGTCAGTGGGTCAACTGCAGAGCTAGAAATAGAAATCAGAAATCCTGACTTCCAATCCCCAACTTGCACCAATAGGATTTCTCTTTTGAAAATGCTGCCTTGCTTTGAAACGGTATCACAGATTAATTGAAAATGCCAAAAGCCATGATGCAAAGTGGTGGACACAGAATAATTTCAGTTAGTCTGGTGATGTATTTGGTGCAAATGGTAATGTGGTTAATTCTGTTTAGCAACGGCTGGTTCTGCCTTTTAAACTTCGGGGGGTGGAGGGCGGGCGGGCATGTACCAGTTCCTAGTGGTTGTGGTAATATGGTTGCAAGTGTACTTTGTCACAAATTATGCTTTACCAAATGGGGCAGAAAGCTGGAAATGAGGAAACTATAGGATGTCTAGGAAACTGCAGCTGGTAACTTCAGGTCACGTTTTGGTTTGACTTTGGGTTTCTATAAGTAAGGTAAAAGGTACTGGAATTACCTTTTAAGTGAGATACATGAGAAATATATAACATTCAATTAAATTTATCAGGTGGGCATTAGTAAGCATTTAAAACTTTGAAAATGAGTTAGCCCAAGACTAAAGCTAGCACAGCGGTTGCAAGGGCAGTTTAAATAGATTCTGCTGTACTTGGCTGGGAGGGGCAAGAGAACGATGGGGACTATCCCTTCCTCCAGAATCTCTTGTACCCAGAGCAGTGAAGGGGAGACCCTCATCTGGGGGCAGTAGGACCCATATGGCTCCCTACTCGGGGAATTCTGCACCAAAAAATTAAAAAATCTATGCACAATATTTTAAAATAAATAACACAATATAATCACTCCAGTTTTAATTATTTTGGTAATTTTATTTCAAAATACCTGTCAATAAGTATGTCAATAATACAGACAACAGCAAAAAAGAAAGTTAAAGAAACCCCTACAACAACCCAGTTGTTGGGGGGCGCTGGAGGGAGCTGGGTGGAGACCCCAGAGCCCAGATACCTGCACTCCCATCCCCCAGAGCCTAGCTGCAGGGCACCCCCCGGCCCAGACACCAGCATCCCCCCAGAGTCCAGACACAGGGTATCTCTCGGCCCAGACACCCAGAGACCCCTCCTGCCAGAGCCCAGCCGCAGGGCAGCCCCTGGACACCAGTCATCGTCTCTTCTCTCCTCCTCCTCCCCCTCCCGCATCCCGACCCCAGCCATGGGGTAGCTCCTGGCCCAGACACCAGCACCCCCAGAGCCTTTCCTCCCCCAAATTCTTTACTGGCCTTCCGGGGAACATGATGTGCGGCCCAGCCCTTCCTCACCCTTTGCCAGAACTGGCTGCGTCTCCCAGGCCCTCTCTTTTCCTGGAAGAATGAGGATCAAAGAGCGTGCAGCCTCCAGCCCCACCAGGCTGGTGCTCTGTTCACTGCGAGTTGGGCTCTGCAGAGTCCAGTGGTGGCCAGAAATTCTGCATTCCACAGTGGCGCAGAATTCCCCCAGGAGTAAGGGTTCTCTTTCTCCCTCCTCCCCCCCCCCCCCCCCCCCCCCCCCCCCAACCATGTGGCTGTGGGAAAAGAAACTGCAGGGAGGAGTTGGCCTGAGACTGAAGCCAGCAGAGCAGTTGCAGAAGCAGTTTGACCAGGGAGTGTCAGATGCTGCTAAGTTCATCACACTGCTTTCTGCAGTTTTCACACTGAACATTCTTTCTCCTGTGGTGATTGGCTGTTCATCATGTCTCCCCTGCCCTTCTTTTGTTTTTCCTTTTAGCAAATTCCCTCCATTAAAAAAACAAAAACAAAAAAACCCCAAAGGATTTAAGTAACAAACAATCAATAAAAATAATCATGGCACTAACATGATGTTGCACACTATTACTCTGCTTGTATGTTGTATCCCTTTTCCTGCCTTATCTATTTAGATTGTAAGCTCTTTGGGATGGGGTATTTGTCTTATGATATGTTTGTATGGTGCTTTATACAATAGGGCCTTGTTCTTTGTTAGCCCCTAAGCACTTCTGTAATATAATGAATAATAAAACTATTATTTCAATGAGAAACCTGCTTGCTGTTTGCATCTGTTTTCATGATTTAATGGGTGTTCTTTCTTCCTTGTCTTGGCACAGACAGGAGAGCTGGTACGAATCTATAAAGGCCATAATCATGCAGTAACTGTTGTGAACATCCTAGGGAAGGTGATGGTGACTGCTTGCTTGGATAAATTTGTCCGTGTTTATGAGCTACAGGTAAGAAAATAAATGATGTCCAGGAACAGAACTTATCTATTCCATTTTTTTGTATATTTCAGAAGCTCCAGAGCAAAATACCATATTAATTATCTTTTCTTCCTAGTTTCCAGCCCCTCCCTCTTCTACCACTTAAAATTCTCGACCTTTTCCTTGACCAATGAGCTGTGGGGTTTTAAAATAATTCAACAGATAATCACTTGCAGGAGCCAGGCTGGTTCTCTGGTTGCAATAATTTTCGCTATAGAAGAAACTGAAGTTTGTTTTCAAATGATTCTGAACAATTAGTTTTCTGTCTTGGAAAGGCTGAGTGGCATGTAGTCTGTCCCTGTAAACTGAATCAGCTTAACGGCCACTCCCTAGTAGTCAGTACTCTCATGCAGAAAACGGGTTGGATTCTCATAGTTTCTTGCATGTTGACTTGGCAGGAGCTGGGAGGACCAGTGAAGCAATATTCTCAGCCCTTGAAGAACAAATGCTTTTTATTGCTGAACACTCCCTCCAGCTGATTAGTGGACAGGTTCTGAAGGGAGTCCAGTCTAGCCTTTCAATGGGCCTGAAAGAGTAGGCTGAGGAAAAATGGTGGGATCCTTGCCATTAATTAAGAAATTAATAGCACATAGTAGATAGTACAGTGTGATTGCAGAGTGTGGCACCTACGAGGACCTTACGAGTCTCATGTAATAGTCAGTGCTCCTAACTCTTAAAAAGTCACTGTTGATTATGCAAGTCAATAAAAAATGCCTGCAAAATGTCAAACTATTAAATGCCCGATGTTTCGTTTTCTTTTCTTCCCAAGTCTCATGACCGTTTGCAAGTCTACGGAGGACACACAGATATGATCATGTGTATGACTATTCATAAGAGCATGGTAACTCTCCTTTCATTGATCTAAAATAGAAAGTCTTGTTTGTTAGCTGATGATAATGTTGATTTCAGATTTTATTGATATCAGTGGTAGATGATTTAATTATTTTAACTTTCCTGACTGTACTAGAGAGAGGACCATTTAAAATGGCAGTCAAAAGAATAATAATAAATAATAAAGAAAAGCTGTTTATATACCAGCTACATATAGCAATGTAGCAATTCTGGAAAGTAGTTCATATGCTATATTGTGTTGGGGCTATTGAGCTGTTTGATTGCTCATATTGTATCATAATTTCATGACTATAGCTCTCTTATCAGCCAGACATAAGGCATTAATTTTATCTTCATAGTGTGCATCATTACTGTAATCAGAACAGTTACAGTATTAAAACCCTAAGTAATTCTTGAAGTGTGTCTGTCCTGTTTCAGACGTTTTCTCTAGCAGCTATATGACTAGACTTGGTAGGACTTCACTCACAGTCAAACCACTTCCAACTTTCAGGACCATTCTTTCAAATTAACACATGCTGAAGTGCATGAACATTTTTTAACTGACTTAGGTATACAAATACCCTGATGCACATGCAGATTAGGGTTTATAGTATATGCAAAGATCTGAGTACTTGCCTTCTTAAGCTGGACACTCTTAAAAACTCTTGTGAATGTGCAGTTGAAAACTTGTTCCTGAACTTTGATAAAATGAGAGTTAAAGTGGGAAGTGCTTAATATTTCTGATTTTCAAATTTGTAATAACAAAGAGTGAGGTGTAGGAAAACCGAGAACCAATGCACTATGGGAAATGCATATTTTTTTCCTAGCCCCGCATCTCATGGGGCTGAAGTTGAGATTTAACTGTGCCCAAGCTGTGTGATTGTGGTCCAAGATGTATGCTGTACCATGTTTCTGAGATGCTTTAGGCATCTAGACACAAATGAAGCTTCAGATTAGCAGTCGGTGAAGTGTACTATACAATGGACATTCTCTCACTCTTCTGTATCTGTTTGAACACTAGGGTATAGTCCCTTCCCTGCAGCAGATCAACCAGTTAGATACTGGTTTACAGACCAAGTCCTGGAAATGTCTTTAAGGGACTCTGTCAGGTTAAAGAATAATTTTTTAACTTACCTGTTAATAACACTACTAAAATTGAAAGGATTTTTACAATCTAATTTACAGTATAAACTGCAAAAAATATAAATTCTTTTGCATTGAGTTTGTGTATGGAAATAGGCGAGTTAATTTTTCATTCTGGTTCTCTACATGTTTCAGGTGTGCAGCGGAGTTTCTGAATCAAAACTATTTCAATGACTGTTCAAAAAACTATTTTTAAATCTTAAATTTTGGATCTAAGAAGTGTTTCAAAATTGGAAGCCTTAAGTGCATAGGCTTTCCACTTCATATGTTTCATACTTGGTCTTTTTGCCTGTTATCTCTTTAAAAACACATCTTATTTTTTTTCTTTCATAATTTGTTCTTCACAGATCTACACTGGCTGCTACGATGGCAGCGTCCAAGCTGTGCGGCTTAACCTGATGCAGAATTACCGTTGCTGGGTAAAGAACAAAGCATTTCTAGTGTTCAGTTCTTTATCCTTCTTTATTATAGTTTCTAGATCAATCTCCTGTGTCTGGACAGAAATCAAGGGATGGAACAGATTCATTTTCATGATTTTTTTAGAGCACTCTTTCGGTTTAGCCAGTCACACATCTTTTAAGCTCCACTGTGAAAATAGTTTAACCTCTGGGAGCAGCTGCCTTGCCAGGAACCCTGCGGTAGATGGCAGGTGCTATGTTTTGAGGTAGATAAGTGATCGTTTTTAAAAATCTTTCTCTTATATTGACTGTTTCAAGCTGAGTGTGTGGCACGTGCCAACTTCTGAAACAAAACGCTTTTACTTTACTGCACCCACTGTGCACAGAAACAGTTTTGCTAATGTTAGCAACATTAGTCTTGCGTCTAAATCTGGTTTTGTTTTCTTTAAAAACAAAAACCTCTTATCTCCTGTTTTTCTGGCCCACTAGATATTTCCAGCTGCACAATGACGTTGTAGTGCCAAAGAAATGCACTTTTGTTTCTGATGAATTTTCATGCTGGCAAGTTTAATGGCTGTAAAGCTCCATTAAGAGCCCATTTGTTCTAGACTTAGCTTAACTAGAAAAGACAACACAGGGGCTTGTGCTACTGTTGCACCAATTTCATTCCTCCCTAAAACTGGTGCTAATGGAATCATAGAATCATACCGTTCGAAGGGACAGCAAGAGTCATCTAGTTTAAACCCCTCCCAAGATGTCAGTGTTGCGGCTAAACCATTCACTCTCCTTTTGAAAACTTCCAGTTAAAAAGCTTCCTCAACCTCCCGAAGCAGTTTGGAGACATGGACTCTGTAGTTTGATATGAGGAAGGAGGAAGTGTGGAGAAACTCTTTTTGTTGGAATATTGTTGGGCAGCAGGAATGAAGGCATTATCTGACTTCTCTTTCTCTTCCCCTCCTCCCTCACCTCGCCCCCCCCCCGGCTTATTACGATACACTCTCCCACCAGTGGCATGGATGTTCACTGATATTTGGAGTTGTGGACCACCTGAAACAACACTTGCTAACAGATCACACCAACCCACATTTTCAGACCCTAAAATGTCGCTGGAAGAACTGCGATGCCTTCTTCACTTCCAGGAAAGGTTCCAAGCAGGTATGTGGTGAAGAAATTGGATTTGCATGGTGGTCTGACAAAAAGCGTAGTAAGAAAGTATACAGGATGGTAAAATCTTAGCTATAAAGTACAGACTATAAATACAGATTATATAAAGTACAGAACATAATTTGGACTTGTTTATTTTCCATGTAGGACCCACTAATGGTCAAATCCTGCTAGCCTCAGTCATGCAGATAGTTTAATTGAATTCAGTAAAAGTATTTATATAAGTAAGTTCAGTAGGACTTGACCCTCAATACACAATTCCCAGTGCAGCCAGTCTATTCTGAGACACATGATCATTTTGAAACAGTGTAAAATAAGACACACAGTTTGTTGCTGATAGTGCCCACAATGTGGTTGGCATTTTCCAAACATTAAAGAAGCCACTGTGCTTGTGCCGAGGAATGGAAATTTTGCTTTTTAAAGAAAAGCGTAACTGTTGCCTTTTTAAGTGGATTTTTATTCCATGATTTGTGTGGAAAATATTTATTTTTCCTGGATGTTGTTTTTCTCAATTTTTGGGAAGCATTCCTTCTTTGAACAGACCTAAAATAAACCTGGCTGGTTTTGTTTAACAAATTTAAATACAGATGATGCAAAGAGATTTCTGAGTCGTTAGCACAGCTGGGAGAACTGTGGTTTTCATTGGACAGAACTAGAAAAAGAGAGTACGAGAGACTGACATTACCTGGATTAAAGTATAAAGGAAGATCTGCCATGCTTAGCAATAAAACCATTCTGAATCTAGGCAGTTTAAGCTGTTAGAGTCTGCCTTCTTTTTGTTGAATGCTATAAAAAGTGCACAATGAAGAGAGGTTTGTTTGAGGACCGAAAAGCAGAACTGAAGTCTTTCATCGATCTTCTAAAATCTATATACAGTGAAAACAGCCCACCAAGAGCAAATCTCAAAACTTCTAAATTAAACTGTGGTTTGGAGATGAGAAGGAATATATGATCGTAGGGCCAGACTTTGCCACCATCATCACTTCTTTTTTTTTTTAAGATGGGGTTATTCACTGAACTGCATACCATTCAACATGAGCAGGAGTGGCAGAATGTAATCCAAATTAATTGCATGAAAACTGATAATAGTTGGATGTCCATTGAGGTTACTGATGTACCTTTTATATTTTATACTTCAGAAAAGGGAAGGGAATTGGCCTCTAAAAGTATTCATGGGTAAGGCTGTGATTTAGTCATGGGTATTTTTAGTAAAAGTCATGGACAGGCAACAGGCAGTAAACAAAAATTCATGGCCTGTCACCTGTCCATGACTTTTACTATATACCCCTGACTAAAATGGGTGGTGTGGGGGAGGAGGGCGCTGCGGGTGCCGGGAGGATGGGACGGGGTGCTGTGGATGGTTGGGGGGGGGGGGGGGGGCCTTTTGGCAGGGCTGGGACAGGTTCCCTACCCGGCTCCTGGGAAGCAACAAGCTCCAGTTCCTAGCTCCACATGCTGCCTCTGCTCTGCCCCAAACCCCAGTTCTCCATCTCTCATTGGCTGGGAACTGTGGCCAATGGGAGCTGCGGGAGCAGTGCCTGCAGGCAGCGGCAGCACATAGAACTAGGAGCTGAGAGAGGGGAGTTCCTATCCTCCCGGGGAGCCCTGAGCCCCCCCCACACACCTAAACTCCTGCTTCTGGGGGACTGAGGGGGGCCCAAGACTGCCCCAGCAGTGGCCGGTGCGACTGGCCCAGGGGCTGCCCGAGCTGCTCAGGCCAACCGCACAGGCCGCTGCAGAAGTAATGGAAAGTCACAGAATCCATGACAAATACCAAGCCTTATTCATGGCTATCAAGTTGTGCATGTAACTAATATTTGTAATCGTGATCTTGCCAGTTACCCTCATTTTCCCTCCACTGTTCTCCCTTCCCCATTCCCACCTACTGTTTATGTTCCCTTGTTGCATCTTTAATTCTACTATAAGTTCTTTGGGGGTTTGTGTTTTTTACTCAATTTGAATTGTGTGGGAGATGGGATGCTTTATATTGTACATATTCCATGTCTTGCTTGCTAGGCACGTTGATATGGATTGCAGGGTGTTAATATCTTCTGCAAATCAGTGATTTCTTAATGTGTTCAGAAAGCTGTGCACTGGAGCTTCTAGAACCCTTTGCACTAGTTCTTTAATGAATTGTTCTCTGTTCCTCTCCCTCCAGGATGCTGCAGGACACATTGAAAGACATGCCAAGGATGACAGCAGAATCGACTCATGAAGCTTTTCACCTCCCATATTGGGAAGTAATTTTATACATCAGAACTATTCCATACATCATTCACCTCTTGCCCAGGCCTCTTTCCTCCTTCTTTTCCTCCTTGAAGTGGAAAAGGGGAGTGGGGCCTAACTGCCTTACTACAGAGACTGCATGTCACATGTAACTCTGTAGAAATGGGAGTGGCCCATTAACACTCAGACCAAACTGTGTTCAGTTTTTTGTCCAGTTTTTATTCACCAGAAGACACTATGAGCATCCCCTCTTGTCTGCCCATTTGAAGAAGTGCATTCTGTGCATCTAAGATTGGGCATTCAGAGGGATACTCTGACTGAGATAAAACTAGGTGCCAGCATTCACTAACTCACCTTCAAATGTACAAGGATTTAACCAAGGCGAGTAGTGTTCAACGATTTCATGTTGTATGCAAATCCCACACATACTTTCATTTTTTAGCCAATTTTAATAAAATATTTCTAACTAGAAAGACACAAGTTCCACAGAGAGTTAGCACTGAATTTCCATTACAAATTTTGGCTGTCCTCATAAAACTATATAGTATTTTAATGGGAAACTGGAATGAAGTGGTTCCTTTTTTTTAATGTTAACTGTAATTTATGCTTTGGCGTTTTGAATATTCTTTGTTTAAAGGTTGCTCTGATTGGTAAATTGCACAGTGAGTGACTGGATTTCACTGAAGGAGATTTGTGATGAGTGCAGACACTTTTTTTGAGAAGTGTTGCAGCCGCAAAGCAGCCTGACTTCTTCCTCCATACACCCACTTAGTGATCTCTAACAAATTAAAAGACTAGAGACCTTAGTGGCAGACGGTACAGAGAGTAATGACAGCTTTGTATTTCGCATTTTGACAACTACGACTGTCTTGATACAACACCAGAGCTGGATTCCTGATTTTTGGTCGTTTATTTTGGCAGATTTCATAACTTGTTTTCGTTGAGATCTCACATAGAATTTTGCTGACTGGCACTGCAATGGAAAGTCAGTTTACTGAACAGATACACAGGCGCCACATGTCTGAACACAGCCATTTTGGTGTTGCTCTGTTTCGAGTGTAAACTGACTTTATTTGCATCAGCTTTGCAATCACTCGAGTTTATCATGGAAGTGTGCAACAAAGAGAGCCGCTGGGTGTGAAGAAGGCTTTTAGAGTCTAAGGGTCTCAAGCAGAAGCTGAGGGTACCAAGTGCGTATCATCTGTAGAAGACTTCATTCTACGAATGCTTTTAAGATACCGCAAACTGCCATAGAGGGAAGGCCATGCTTGTTGTTTCTAGTGGTCTGATTTGCTCCTTATTTATTCCTGAGGGGGACTGAAATCTCATTTGTCCAGCAGGAATTGCAAAATAGAAAAGGCTGTTTGTGGGATTGGTCCCTCCCTCCCCCCAACACCTTCTAGGTCATGCGACTAAGTGAAGGTAGCAAAGGGTGATCTTCCCTCCCTTTTAATAATACCAGCTCAGTACAGGAAAATAAGAGTTCTCACTAGATGTGCAAAGAAGGCAAAAAGAAACCTAGTGGCAGAAACTGCTTTTTTCATAGGCAAGTCCAGAACCTGCTGAAGAGGTTGAATATGCTCAGAATTTCATCTGGTGTCTCTTCAGTTACTGAGGTCAAAGCTTAAATATTCCTAATGCAGATTAATGTTATAGCCTTGCTTTTTGGTAATGGAGAAACCTTTTTTGTTCACCAAAGTGATCGAGGAAAGCCCTCCACGTATTCTGCCCTGCTACTAAATCAAAGACTTCACTTCATTGAGTCTCTGAAGATCATCCTTTTATGTTATCTGGCAGAGGGGTGAAAAATCTCTGTAGTTACACAAACTCAATATTTTTCTTGTATCTCTTTAACTTTAGCAATGGAATAAAGTGCCCACCTTATTTCCTGAGCTATAGGAGTCCTCATGGTTCAAAGACGTTTAAAGAAATAGGTTCTTAATGTATTGATAAGTTTTTCTTTTGTGAAAAGACTTCTCCAAAGAGAAGCGGAGAATTGCACCAGGGGCCTTGATGTTTTTGCTGTGGCCTATGGATGGAGTACTTTAAGTGCCAGTCTAATTGAAGGAGCTCTCTGAGCAGTGTAATATTTGTGCGCGCGCAGTGGGATTTTTTGACAACACTTTTCACAGTGAAAGCAGTTAAGATTGGTAAAAATCTTAAAACAGAAACCTGTGGAAGGCTTGCAAAGCACCTCCTAAACCACTGACATTGAGGAGCTTTCACACAATAGGAAGAGGGGGCACGCAAACGTGTAGAAGAAACATTGTGAATTTTTTAGGATATTCTTAGCAGAATGTGATTTGAAGTGAAGGTACAGAGCCATGTGTATTAAGGACAAGCTTGTGGAGTGCAGTGTTTGTACCATTCTGAGGACTGGTGTGCGTGTGCATTTTGTTACTTTTCCTTGTACTTTGCATTCTTTCCCAATTTCTTTAATATGTTGGGAGACTGTCGATGACTGTGTTTGCAAGAATGCGTGAATGTTCTTTTCACTATATTAAGTGTTGCAAGGCATGCAGTTCTCACACTTTTCATTCGTGTTCCTGACTACTGATAAAGGGGGAGGGTGTGTGGGAAGGGATATTTGTGGGGGGTTTTTTGTTGTTGTTTTTATTTAGTTGGATGAGAGTGAACAAAGATTTCCAACTCTTTTTAGTTCATTTCAAGACATCTGAAATCTTTTCTTTGGTTAACTTTTTTAAACTATCTTCCCAGTGTAGTTGGAATTGATGAAATGTAGCCTTCTATTATGCCAGAAGGAGAGAACTAACTGTGGTTCCCATCTGGGTGCCTATGTTTGGTAGCTTACAAAGAAACAGATGTTGATTACATATTAGAATTAGTGGTAGTCAGGGGAAATTATGTAGGTGGATGAGCTTTAAAAAAGTTTTAGCAGCCTATTCATAAGATGTCTGTAGTTACTTCTGGGGTTCAGAGAAAAAGGTTACACTATGCAAATTTTCATGAGAGGCCACAAAGCTGTCATAAAGATCTGAACTTCCCCAAAGTTGAGGGGCATTTGGATATGGGGTTCAGTTTTGGGCTCATCTGTATTATCCACATTCCTACCTGTTCAACTGGAAATCTGGGTGGATTTAATTAATGACCATTTGGTTCTTCCAGGCACTAAGAAAATTGCAGAGACAGTAGTTGGTAAATTAATTTTTCATTAGGTCTTTACATTTAAAATCTGGGTTTACTAGGCAAATTTGGGCCCCCACTCCCTGAACCCACACAGGAGCCTGACATCTGGCAACCCTCCACTCAGAACTAGAAATTGTCTTGGGAAAGGGGAATATTTGTTGAAAGAGTAGATGTCTCTGGGAAAGCAATACGACACATCTGAAGCAGTGTTCAAGACTGTTTTTATTTGGCTTTTCTTGAAAGGAAAGAGTTAAAAATAAAGTAATTAGAGGAAAGTGGGGCTTTATTTTTATTTTTTCTTATATATTGGCTAAGGGCTGTGTATGGTGTATAACTAAAATATGATGGTCTTGTTGGAGTGCATAGCACCATTTCCCCCCGCCCTCCCAACAATACTGATATTTTGCCTATGCCGTGACCATATTTAGTGGGTGTAAGTGCTCAGAACATGATTGTGTTGTGGTAACATAGGCAATAGGTTATGTATCACAGAAGATAATCTTTCAGGAAACCTTTCCATTGTATATCGCTTTAAAAAAAAAAATTAGAATCTGGGAATTCCACATGATGTTCGCCTACTCCACCTCCAATCACAAGGAGGAGGGAATAAATGGAGTAGCTCTAAAAAGTGTTATGTCATCTAGCTATATCCCAAATTATAACTTATTTATTCTCAGAAAACAGCAATTGAGTTGGTAGATACATTATCCATTGCTTTTCAGTCATCTTTTCCCTTCCCAATCGCAGGGCTTTAATGGAAGCTAGTCGATGATGGTTTAGTGTTTCTCACCCCCACCCCCAAAGATGCCTTAATTACTGAGCTGTGGTCAGCAAGGGCCATTTTGGAGGTAGATGGGGGATTTTTCCACCCATGGCAAAAGAAAACCTTTTCAATTAATTGATACAAAAATGCATTAAATACCCCAGCTTCTGTTTGCCTTCTTGTGACAAGTGTTTAGAATGCAGACTTCAAAAATCTGTGGTCAAAATATAAGATGATAAATGGAATTCATTGTCAAAGCCTGTTGCTAAACAGCACAAGTTTGGCTGCAAGGTTTTCTGTGCATATTTGCAGACCTTCACACTGCAACACTGCTGGATGAAAATAAACAAAGAGCAACAACAAAACACATACATGCAAATCAAGTTTTAGCAAACATTGGATTTCTGTGGATAAATCTGTGGTCATGACAGGATGACTTCCCTTTTGTAACTAAACACAAATACAAGATGAAATTTAAGATGTTTTCAGGTATGTATGGTACCATTGCCTAGACATACTCTAGATAGTCCCAAATAGTAGAATATGCAAGCAAGATTATTGGAATTGTTTCAGTTATTGTTTGTAAAATATTTATTAGTAAAAATAAAGAGCAAACTGTGTAGGTAAAGTGTTTTTTTAAATATGTGCCTGCCAGCTTCTCCAACTTCATTTTGTTACAAATGTTAAACCTAGTCTTTGGAAGAATGAAAGTGGGATAAAACAATGTGGCTTTCAACTATTTCATAATCAAAGCTGTGTGGATCATGTGCACAGAATGACTTGGCCTTTCCTCTTTCATTTTGGTGCAAAGCTGTGAACATATTAATGGAACTTTATAAAGCAAAACAAAAAAAAAGGAAAAAATAAAAGTTCTTTATACTAAGATGTTCTGTCTGTCAGCTTAATTCTTTATTCTGAATGGAATTAATTCCTTCACTGGATAATTTAGAATGATTTAATCTGTCAACTATGATACACTTTCTGCTCATTCCATATAAAAGCTAACATTCATGTGTGCTTCTAACTGGGCAGTAAAGACTCTGGACTTACCACTGGACTGGAATCCAGATACCCTTGAGTTCTGGCCTGCCTTGCTAGAGTTGCCGTGTCACCTTAGGCAAGTTCCTTAATCTTTCTCTAATATTTAAGTACCTCATGTGGATGGTGAGGATTAGTAAATGTTCTTACAGCATTTTGAACATAAAGGCCAACATTTTCAAACCTGGATGCGTAAAGTTAGGTTTGTAACTAGGTAGGTACCTACATATTTTTTTCCAATGGTGTTGAATGGTAAAATTCAGATCCTGAGAAGCAATCATTTTTCATTTAGAAGCATGAAAAACAAATTTAAATGAGACTAACTGCATTGCGTGGAAACTGCATTCAAAAGACCCAAACAAACCAGTGTTTTGAATGCCATGATAGAGGTGTATTGGCTAAATGATGTGGAGAAATCATTCATGCCCATAAAAATCAGACTGCTCTCCATAAGCCCCTAAATTGGAAGTTGGACTAACACACATTCCCCCAACATGTGCATCTTTTTGCTCTTGTATATTGTGGCACTATTATTTTGAGAATCCTGCTATATCAAGGCAGCATGTGGCACAATAAGGAGTGTGACTGCCTGAAACGTGCCTGGCTTAATATCTAGTTATTTAGAGTCTAATTTGTTCTTAGGAGTAATTCTAAGGGAGTAAATTGCCTGGATGGCACATCTAAGTATTATTTTCATAACTTAAAATATTTTTCAGTGTCTGAGAATATCAGAAGCTTAACTTTTTTTTTTTTTTCCTGGAACCTCTGCCATGGTTGAATGCACACCAAATTTTTGGGCTAATTGTATTAAAATGTTCTGGTGGCTCTGTTCTGCTGTATCCAAGAGATCATGATTTGTCCATGAATACTGATACCACACCACATAAACAAAGAGGCTGTAATCATGACAAAGCCTAATGTCTTCAGAATTTGTTTTTCTCTATATTTGTTCCATCTGTGTGTTGTGGAGACTTTGTGTTGTTTTTATAGGGTTAATTTACAGATGCCTTTAAGTTAGAGGGAAATCAATATAAAAACCCAACACCTTTGCCAGATAAGTAGCCTCAAGGCATCCTGTGTACAGCATAATTAAGCACTTTCCAGTCTTTCATTTTGCCTCTTCATTCCTGCAAAAAAGACAACTCAAACCACAAGCACATGTATTTATTAGATTGCATAAGTAGAACTCTTATATCTGAATTGCACCAAATTCTTTTCTCCCAAAATAGTCGCATTGAATGAAGGTGCCTAGGAACCTCTTAATTTATAAATGGACTTGGAGTCACCTTCCAAAATAAACCCACTTTTACCGTTTGTTTGTTGTGGGATTGCAAAGTAGTAGTTTGTCTTTTTAAATCTCCATCTTGGGCATGCTGTCAATCACAGAAGCCTCCCACTTTGCTGATTCCAGTAGTAGCTATGCACATAGCCAATCCTAATGTTTTGGCCTCTCATTGCTTTGGAGAAAGGAGTTTGAGGTTTCTGATAAGCTTGCTTTTCTCTCTGTTTAACTTAAACCCACAAGCCAATGCAAGCAGGGCAGGGGGAGGAGACACCTAAAGACAAGATAAGTTGATGCTAAATAATTGACAAATTGCCCTTTTAAAAACAGTTTCAAGTCATGGAAGCTCCTTTCCATCTGACAACTCAGTGCTGAGACGAAGGCTGGTTTATACACTGTAGAACAGATCCAAAGCTAACACTCTAGGCCAATATGAGGAGCAAACAGTTGATACAGTAGAGTTGTTCTAGATTAATACTAGTATGTCAGATAAAACTTACGTTCACAGACTGACTTTTATAAAAACAAAGTTGAGACTGTAAAAGGCCAGAAGTTGCTTGTATTAAAGTGCAGTTTTGTAAGCTTAAAAGCTGAAGGGTGCAGTTTCCATGTGAGATGGGAGCTAGGCAAACTTGCAATTAGTTGCTGGACTCAGTTGCGCTGATAGCGTTATCTCAGTCTGTTGAGGAAGGGTTTAAAATAATACAATGGTACACAATGGGGCAATGTATAAAATAACAGGAAGTGCTCACTTGTTTGTGTAGTAGAAGGGTGTCTGTTCTAGATAGTCATAAGGCAGCTTAGTATCCAAATATATATCAAGGAATTTACAGGTCAGATTTTCAGAAGAGACTAAGGGAATACTAGTCACTCAGTTTCCATTGAAAATGGGGAGTTAAACGCCATATTTTGTTGGTGCCTCATTTAATTGTCTTGTTTTCACCAGGCAGCAAGCCCTCATCAGCACACAAGGTACATCTACACGTACCAAAAAAAAAAAAAAGGGCGTGAGTGGGGGAATGTGTTCTTAACCCACATTAGATACCATAGGTTAAAATAGCAGTGAAGACACAGCAATGCACCTTTTAACTCAGGTTAGCAGTTGGAGGTCAACTGCAGGCTGCCCCACTGGCTTGAACTTGAGCTGCTAACTCAAAAGCCACACTGCAGTGTCTTCACTGCTATTTTAACCCATGTAGATAATCCAGGTTAAGAACACATTTATTTATTCACCTTTTATTGCATTGTAGACATATCCATAATGTCTTCATCACTTGTGTTCTTGTACAACATCAATTCTGGCTCACTGAGACATAATATGAAAAATACTAGATGGCTCATCACATGAAAAAACACAGGATCAGTGTGATTTATGGTTGCGTACACTGTTGTGAAGAAGCAGCGCTAACAATATTGAAACCAGAATTAGAACAGAGGAACTTGAAGAGTGAGAAGATGGCAGTGGTGCCTATGAGTCATGGTTCAGATACAGACCTAGTCCTGCATAAGGACTAATGGTTGACTTGGAATTACTAGCCATGGAGAGGTAGGGGAAATATTTTCCATATGCCAGCATAGTATTGGAAAGCCATGTGCATTGTGCGGGGAGTGACTGATGGTAACCTTGCCATGCCAAAAATGCTTATGTTTGATGATCAAGGAGTTAACCTTTGTTGCAAAAGTAAAATGCCAGGGAGGCATTAATATATTAGTCTTTAGGTAGTGAGCTCCAGTCACTTTGCTAAAGGGTATTGCCACCTGTTTTTATATTGTGCCTTCCTCGAGTTCAGCATTGGAACGTGCAAGTTGCTTTAGGTAACAATCGTTCTTTGCTCTGTGGCTCCTAGCAGGGGAGACAGCTGTGTTGGGAAGTCCTTCATATTCTGAGGTGAACGTGGCTGGTTGCTTCCAACAGAAATCCTGAGCGTTGTGGGCAGTGTTCATGCACAAGGAGAGGGAGAACAGGTTGATTTAAGCATACATGGTGAGCTGCAGCCACTGAAAGAAGAGTGAAAGTTAAGTAGCAATAGAAGTGATTTCAACATGACTGGAGAACAGTAGACCATTGCCATTAACACAACAAAACTCAGAACTGATGATCCTTCAGTTACTGCCAGTTCTTGTTTCTATGAACTGTAACATGAAACTGCTTAGAGAGACCTCACATTTTAAAATAAGAATTTTGATGATTATGACGTTGGCATGGTCTGTAGAATCTCTCTAGTGATTGGTGGTGATTCACAGCCCCATAAAACCTATAGCCTAGTTCCTCTCCACACCAAGATTCACTCTCCGTAATTGCCCTTTCATTGGTATGGCCCTCTCCTGACTCTGCCCCACTAGCCAGCCATGTAATAATGTCCAGATAGTTCCTCATTACACATAGCTGAACTGGACCCCGGCTTTTCACTTGTCATCCACATGCCTGTTGTTCCTGGCTGCTTTTCCCCCATGTGTTCCTAGAGCCAGCTGTTTATATGGAACTGCAACAAGAATTTTGTAATGTAAATGCCACAGATGGGAAGGCAAAGGAGTTGTCAGGGAGCAAGAAAACCAGTTAACAGCTGAACTTCTAGCAGTGAGGACAGGGATTTGGTAACTTCCCTGCTGTTCTCTTCACACACACACCCCTCCCTAAAATGCCAATCTGAGGTGAGGAGAACATTCTTTGGAGCCTGACTCGTTCCCCCAAACATGCCCTATGATAGCAACCACTTCTAGAAGGACTCAAACACATGAATTCCAAATAATAGTGGGACTAGATTTAGACTCATGCCATAGAGAATCATGCTTATATCTGGCCCATTTCACTGGACCCTAATCACATAGCAGTTTCTGATCCCCACTAGGCCCATCTGTCTCCCCAGGAACCCAAAACTGATGAAGACAAATGCATTTTATATGGTTCTATGCTGATATCAAGACTGGGAATGAGAGATTGCAGTTGCACTCGGTATGATGGTGACTTCCAAAACCTAAGAGTAGAGTGCATCCCCCACCTCCTTCCCCTCAAAATTTAAATCAAAAACAGAGTTATAAAATGAAGTAATGTAAATGGGATATATTTATAGGTAGCTAGCAGCTTTCACCCCAAAACACTTCATAAACAGTATAGAAGACAGCTGGAGTCAATGAAATGCAGCCATTCCTGGAGTTGGAGGATACCTGCCTGCTAACACTCACTATGTCACCAGGGAGAAGATGTTGGCTGAGGAGGTTCTTTGCGACTGTGGGGTCTCCCTCCATTCACGCATCTGGGCAGAGTTCCTCTGGGCGGCATCCACTGGCTCCCTTGACACCTTCAAGGAGCAGTGGGCGCTGTCCGGGGTTCTCTGCTTGGTGTTCCTCTCGGGTTCCCTTTGTTTGACCCTTTGACCTTCATACCTGCCCGTTACATTTTTGGTTGTCCCCCATAATTATTTTAGTTCCTGGACCTTGTGGATCCTCCCCTAAGGCTGGGGGAGGGTCCTTTAGCAATGGGTGGGCGCAACCCGATACCCAATAGGAACAGTCGCTACATTATGCAGCATTGTGGGCAGTGGCAATGGTCTGAATTTTGTCCCATGCTACTTGCTCAAACACCTCTCCTAATGCAAAGTCTCAGGGGATCCCCATGTCAACTCAGGGCAGATGTGCCTTCTGTTTTTGTTTTATTTTTTTAAATCTTACCCAAATGACTTGCATGAAGTAAGAATGCATAGACTTCACTTTACATACCGTTAAAGGGTGAAGTGCTAAATTCACTCTGCTGCCATCTGAGATAGTAATTATAGGGAGTCTAGGTGTTTCAAGCCAGAAGCTTAGACTGAAACCATGCTTTCAGATAGACTGTTAAAAGTCCTTAGAGTAACTGCACTATAACCTTTTTTTGGCCTACTCTACATAAAGGTGGTGTGAAGCTAGTGATTAACTCTCCTGGGATAAAATAAAACTTAAGGCTGTTTAAATGTATACACTTAGATGAAGAAGAGCTGTCATAGGCAAAGTTTCTCTGCCATATTTTTTTCTTTTGTATCTAGTCAAATCCTTGATAGGGTCTAACCTTTTATTTTGCCTCCATTCTAGGGTATAAACTGTAAAATGATATATTAGAGCTTTGTAACCATAGTACAATAAGCCTCACCTGAGATGTAAGGTGATAAACATTGCAGGTTTAGCCACCTTTCTTACCCTTCCTTGTTCCTTTGATATATTTTCATTTTCTCTCCAAGTCATTTAAGACAGCTGACGCATGTTAAACTATGGAACACTGACCCTGTCAGCTGAACTTTTTAAAAGTACATATGCCATAAGGGTGAGGTCTTATTTGAGAACTAGGGAGAGGCACCACCTTAGGGTAGGATTATTGGGGTAGGATTATCGGGGTAGGAGATTATTGTCCAAAATATTTTAAATGATGTTTTTAGTTTTAAATTGTTTCATAAACTTCTGAAGTTCTTGGATGCACTTTAAATGACAAATTGTAAGAGATTGGGGTTGCCTCCTGATTGTCTAATTTATCTTATCGATCTAATGGTTTTATACTGCCATACGTCATTGTGTATCTGAGCATCTTCCATGTAAAACTGATAGCAATAGCAAACTCTCTAGCAGACGTTATGGGGTCTCTTATCTTACCATTTGGACAGTAATGTCAGCTTAATTCTGACAAGACTCCCTTAAGCGTAAGGGTGACAAAGAGTAAGAACAAAATTGCTCAACCTGACCATAACCCAAGAAAAATACCTGAGTAAAATTATTTACCTCCAAGACGTTGAGTTTAATGATACCATCTCCATCTTTATCAAAGGCTTGGAATGCCCCTAAGGAAAGACAAATCAATACAAAGTACATACAATTACTGTGGAAAAAGTGAAGGCCATCCTGTGCATAAAAAGCAAACTACAGTCCCAATCTGTTGTATAGAATTGTGCTGATAGTTATTCAGTTACTGGGTTTATTAAGTGTCCTTGCTCTGTTGTTCCTCAGCTGTAGTCAACAAGGCACAGTTACTTATTTTCTTTTGGATTTATAAACTCTGCCTGTCATGTCACATAGTCCTTGAGCCCATGTGTGAAATTATTAAAATAACACATTGACCCACCTCACATATAATCTCATAATCACATCCTTCAAGTGAAACACTGAGATAATAGATCAGCCTCACACCGCATACTGTAGCACAACAGATTCAAATTGTCAGAGCAGTGAGGGAAGCAAAATTCATAGTTGAGGGCCCTCCTGCCTTTAGTAGCTGAATTTATACAGGACCAGTTAGTTATGAGCAAGGACGACCATGCTATTGTGGCACACAGGAGTGAGAGGAAATACCCAATAATAATGTACCCAAATAATATATGCAGCTGGAAAGAAAGAGAAGTGAAGATGCTGAAAAACTCTGCTCCCTATGGCTGATGATATTAAGCAGCTGCATTTCACTTCAGTTGTAGCTACTAAATAGCCTTCAATAGTAGCTTTATTTATGGGATATCTTACATTGCTGGAGTACTAATGAATAGGGTGACCATATTTCCCTATGCTGAATATGGGACATCTGCTAAAATTACTCATATTCAAGTGAGTTCATGGCAATCAGTCAGAACTATGCAGTATAAATGTTCAAATTAACATCAAGTTGACTGAACCCCAATTAAAAAAAATACTGCGTAGTTGGATTCTTTTTATTTACCTTCTTATCTTTAAGGCTTTAGGGTTCACACAGAAAGAGGTGACACACAGACCCTTGTCTCCCCCCCCCCCCCCCAAACACATCCGTATCCTTCTCTCACACGGGCTGCGGGGAGGTGACCGACCAACCTGACCCTCCTTGCCTGGTGCTCTCCGCCCTCCATGCCTGGCTGGGGCCCTGAGATGGACCTGCCTCTCCGGGTACCTGGTGCTGCGTCTTCCCGAGGCAATGTGTGGGGCAGATGGGGTCACATACTCCTCGCCCCCCCCCCCCCCGTTTCTGCCAGGGTTCACACCAGAACATGGCCAGCAGCAGCCTTTTGGCATTGTGTGGGACAGAAGGGACAGGAGCTGCTTCCAGCCACAGGGGAGGAGGAAGGGATGACCTGGCCTGTATCTTTGCAGAGCTCATTTCTTCCTCTCCCCACCCCCTGGCTGGAAGCAGCTTGTCCCTTCCTGTCCACACAGTGTCGAAAGGCAGCTAAGACCTCCAGGCTGCTGCTGGCCACTGACATAACCCAGCCGCCTCCTGTCCCCCAGCTACAGTGCAGGCACAAAGGGGTTAAGCCGTAGGGATGCGTTGTGCACCAGGGCCCAGGGAACCTGACTGCAGGGGCTTTATGGAACCCAGCCAGAGATGTGGCTCAGCAGGGGAGGGTGCCTAGGGAACGGAGCAGCCCAGTGCTCCCTGGGGGCAGGACCCCAGGCGCTTGGGTGGGGGTGGGGGTGTGAAGAGGGTGCTAAGCCCCTGCCTCGGGGGCTGCTGTGGAGCCAGCAGATTCAGGGTGGGAACAGGCTGGAAATCACTCCCTCCCCCCACTCCAGAGCTTAGCTGAGAGGCAGAGACTGGAGGATGCCCTGTGCCAGCACTGCACGTGGCACTGGCAGATGCAGGGCTTGGCGCCTCCTGGTGAGTGTCCTGGGCCGGAGGGTCTTGGGCTTTCCCTGGGTGCCAGCCCAGCCAGGGGCACTGGAGGGAGGAAGGAGCCTGCTGGCCAGGCTGCTGGTGAGCTGAGCACTCCGACCGAGGGCTGGTTCTCCGCACAGCTCTGGGAGTGGGACATGCCCCGCTGGGGGGGAGGGATATGGAGGGACTAGGGGGTGAAGGGGCAAAGCAGGGAGAGGACAGCGAGAGGAAGCATAAGTAAAGGGCCGATGGGTGGGCAGCAGAGGCGACATGTAACCGGTCGCTGCCTGGCGCCTGCCCGCACTTATCAGCTGCCGCAGCATGCAGCCAGCACTGGCCAGAAATGGGGCAGATGGCGGGGCCCTGGTGGCCAAGAGCTGGCACGCAGGGAGGGCTGCGCTGATGGACCAGCAGAGGAAGCAGACAGCCCCCTTCACCCCGCCACCAGCCTTGCACACCCACCCCCATCACTAGCCACTGGACCTCCCCCGCCCACTCACTGCTGGTGGGTGGGTGGCTGGCGAGCAGGGATCTGGCCAGCAGCAGGACCCGCTGGTACTGATGGTGGGAAGGCAGAAAATGCAGGACAATTTGCCTGATTTTAAGAAAAAGTCAGGACACCTGTAGGAGGGCTTAAAAAAGGGACTGTCCCTTTAAAAATGGAACATCTGGTCACCCTACTAATGAATATAAAACAGCCATGAGTGTGAGGGAGCTTACAGAGCCTGAGACTCATAGCTTACAACAATAGAGAAGCACTGCAGAACAGATGACATTGATTATTGAAATCTGCTAATTTTCATAATGGTCATTGATATTAAGCTTTCAGTAGTGCTTTAGAGCAATTTTTGCTTGGGATGGACCATGTGCTCCTGTGTGAGAGAGGAATAGCATGAGAAGTACAGTAAAAATTGGACAGGCACTTACTGAACATTCCTTCCAGTCGCACAAAGCAGCAGATAAAGCTGTCAAAGTCAATGTTCATGTTTTTGTCAGCATAGCGCATTGTAATGATGTCATAGAGCTGTTTGTTCAGGCAGAATCCTGAGAAGGAAGAGAAACAGAAGACAGCTGTGCTTCAGCTCTGGGCACAGTTCTGGTACCAGACTGACACTGAGAAAAAGCTTTGTATGTAGTCATCAGTTCCTGGGCCTAACCATATACCAAAGGTCCAAGCTGAGTGACCCAAGAAAAATAAAAATGCAGGCGGCTTTATCGTGTCAGGTTACCTCTTCAAAGGAAATAACATTTTGAAATTACTGTTTTCAAGTGGCCAAAAGTGTGCTCATTACCTCCATTACTGCTGTGAAGAGAAGGTCCTTGCCCCAAAGAGTTTAAAATCTAATTTAGACCTGATGAAATAAGGGGCTGGAGTAACAAAAATTCAGACAGGGATCAGTGAGGAAAGTAGGTGTTACAACAATAAACCTGTACAGGGGCAAAAAGAAAATGACCCAGCCCCCACTGAGAGGGACAGAATACCCCACTGAGTGGATGAGGAGTATGGAAGTAGCCAGGCTTCATTTACTAAAGCTGGACAGCACTGATATAAGCAGTGAAAGGCTAAAGAGCGAACCATCTCCTCCCTTGATATAAAGCAGGTGGGAGATGCTGAGTTCCCCAATAACACTTCCCTACCTCACAGGGGCAGGGCTACCAAATGTCTTGCCACCCTGTCCCACCTAGGGTTGCCAATCCTCCAGGATTGTCCTGTTGTCTCCAGGAATTACAGATTGATCTTTAATTAAAGATTATGTCGCTTGATGAAACCTCCAGGAAAACATCCAACTAAAATTGGCAACCCTAGTCCCACCTGCCTGCAGCTCAGCAGGTATCCCCTGGCTTGTGATCAGCTGGGCTGTGAGCAAGCTGTAGGCAAAGAGCTACTATAGTTCCTCCTGGTCACCAGGGGCCACTGTGGCTAGAAGCCGCCAGGTGACCTCTCTTGCCTGTCAGTATCTGGCCAGCCAGGAGGGAACCCCCAGGCCCAGACTCAGAGGAGTGGCAAGGGGTTGTGGCAGCAATATCAGCAGGAGCAGGTAGGCAGGTGAAGGGAGGAGGGGGGCAGGGTGGGGGATAAGAGGGGACAGAATGTGGGGGTAGAGGGTGAAGTGGACAAAATGGGGCAGGAACTGGGAGGGCTGAATAAAGGAGGCTGCCCCAGATTCCACCCACAACAACCCTCCCAGGATTACTCCAGGCTTGCTGTGTTAATGGCCCAGGCCCCACTGGCCCAGTAATGCCCACTGCTGCTCCTTGCCTCCTCCCTTCCTGTGCTTGTGAGGTGTGTTGGGAACAGGTCCCTGCCTCCTTCACACCAGCTGCCACTAACTGGTGGGAACCCTGGGGGAAATAGGTGACTTCCCACTCTTGAGAAATGTCACGCACGGAGTTGCACAAAACTTGGTAGCTGTGCCGGGCAATGAATTAATGTTTGTAAAGCTCCCTGAGATCCTTAATGGAGCGTGCACAGGGAAGGCAAAATATTGTTTACCACTGAAAGGTAGAACTGGCTAAACAGAAGACTTCAAAACACAAAGTGTTTTCCTTGCAGCTTGGACATGTGAAAACAGCTCAGTATCCAGGTTTTTCTAGGGCATATTCCTTTAACAGGCAGCACTGTACTTCTCATTTTTACTATATGGGTACAGGAAGGGTAGGAACAAGAGGAGAGCAAGAGAGTGGATTTAGATGAATCCCTATCCAAAAATACAGGGCATTGAGTACTGTGCAATACCTGCATCTTTGACTGCATTACGCATCTCGTAACTGTTAATGGTGCCAGAATGATCTGTGTCATAATGTTTGAAAATTTTCTGGAAAATAAAAAAATAAGTATCAGGAATACGGTTTGGTCATTTTGTAGAAAAACAATGCTTATTGGGGAAGGCTGGCCGCTGAGTAGGGCTATGATTTTCACCCTAGCACTCTGGTATGTAGGCTTCAAAGGCTAAGCGAGTTCCATACAGAGTAGAGTGGTGGTTAGTTGAAGAATAATGACTGTCTGTGAAAGTTGTGTGTTCCCTCCCCACACACACATTGAGGCAAGTGCAGAGGTTCTCAAAACTGGGGGTCGGGACCAATGTTCCCTCTAATTTTTGACAGGCCGTGTGCGCAAAAAAAGTCTTCTATGCAAATTGTTGTGCTGCTGTGCAAATTTTTGTGCGCGCGGTGTTTCGCCATGTGCGCGGGGTTTAGGATCTGTGTGCGTGCGCACACGCGCACAGCTTAGAGGGGACAGTGGTCGGGACCCCTCAGGGGGTCGCGAGGCTATTACATGGGGGGTCATGAGCTGTCAGGCTCCACCACAAACCAATGTTCCCTCTAATTTTTGACAGGCCATGTGCGCAAAAAATGTCTTCTATACAAATTGTTGTGCTTCTGTGCAAATTTTTGTGTGCGCAGTGTTTCGCCGTGTGCACGGGATTTAGAATCTGTGTGCGCGTGCACGCGCACAGCTTAGAGGGAACAGTGCCCCAAACCCTGCTTTGCCTCCAGCATTTTATAATGGTGTTAAATATATTAAAAAGTGTTTTTAATTTATAAGGGGGGTGTCGCACTCAGAGGCTTGCTGAGGCATAACTCAAATTCCTCTGTAAACTGCATTGGCTGCCAGTAAACAATTCAGCACCTTAATTTTGATATACAGAAGCTATTTATAATCTATTTATAATCTTCTTGACTTTAAAAACTTGATGAGTTGCCTTTTGCTCTATATTCACATTTGTCATGGTTGCCAGGTGGGTCTGCTCTCAGTCCCTGAATACTAGCAAGGAGGCGGATGGGAGGCTCGTTGCTGTGGGCTGTGTATTCCAATCAATTTATTTTATAATTATATGGTAAAAATGGGAAACTGAGCAATTTTTCAGTAAGTGTGCTGTGACACTTTTATATTTTTATGTCTGATTTTATAAGCAAATAGTTTTTTAAATGAGGTGAAACTTGGGGCATGCAAGAGAAATCAGACTCCTGAAAGGGGTACAATAGTCTGGAAAGGTTGAGAATAACTGTATAATACTGTGAGTAGGTGCTTTGTGGGATTCAGAAAGAGAGCCGTTTTGCTGGAATAGTTATGTGAACATTGCCTCTATGGAAGAAGTACAGAATAAGAAAAACATAAGAAGTTCTCAACAATACCTGCCAGCTTTTCAGCTTATCCCAGAGGTGTCGAAACTCATCGAAGTTTATTTTCCCTGAGCCATCTGTCTGTGATGTGAGTTTAGGTTAAAAAAAAAAAAGTTTTAAGGGAAAGTTATCAAAACTCAGGTCAGAGTCCACTTCAAGAGGATATAAAATCCTATTCAGGATTTCCCTTATTATTAGAGGTAGGTGAAAAGTACTTTATGAACCCTTTTGTTAATTCTGAATTGCATTTAATTCCATGTTCATAAAATGTTGTCACTAGGTACACAGCTCCTGCATTTGGTAGGAGAGGGGGTCCCTCCTGGTGATATTTTAAAGCGTGTAGGATTGAGGTGTTCTAGTGGTGTCTTTTCAAATAGTTTCAAATGTGGAAATTTACACATGAAGTTGCCAATTTAACTTGCCAGCTAAATTTCATTCTGAAGAATAAAGCTCCTTCTATTTTATATTTTTCCATCTCTCTTAAAAAATCCACCAAAACAACCTAAGAAATCCTACACAACATTCTATTAAAGTTACATAGTTGTGCACTCAGGTTGCATTTGAAAATTTCACTTTGTCCTCTTATGTATGTGCATAACAATCTTCTTTAATTACTTGATCACACGTTATATATCAAATACAACATATTATAGTTTTTCTACCTAAAATGAATATGTACCCTCTTGTAGTACTGTATATCATAGTGCATGCTCTGAGATTATAAAAATACTTTTATATAAAAAGTATACAGTACGATGTACTTAACATATTACAAATTAAGGGTAACAGAGAAATAGTGAAATTTTGCTGCATTAACTATAAAAAGCGCTGGAACCTAGTATATCAAATAATCATCTATGTTATGAGAAGGATACGTCCATTAAGGCAATCATGCTGCGGCAGGACTCCAGTGCAAACCCTTCTGTCTTCAGGTCTTTGTCTGAAAGAAATAATCCCAAATGAAGAAACTGTACAAGTCAGCAAGTATCTTCTCCTATCTGATGTGATTCCATTCAAAGTACAAACCCTAAATCTACCTCTGACACCTTCCAAAAAATGTGTGACAGAAAAACTGACAGGTACTCAGGGTTATTATTGTTCCAAATTCTGGCTGAACTTTCTTCACCTCAGATAGGCTAGAATACCCCACACAGTGCTTTGAGTGAATCTCACTCGCTTTAGTCCTCGAACTAACACAGCAGTGATGTGAAAACTCGGTCCTAGACTAAATGGAAAGGACACTGCTGTGAGCAAGTTCAGCCTGCTGGAGTCCCAACTGGGAATCCCACTACAGTGATACTAGGAAGTTCTTAAACCTTAAGCCATAACTGACATCAAGAGGGCACCAGTGTGAGGATGACAGTCCAGGCAATGTCACAACTAGAGAATTCCTTGCTCGATAATATTCAAAGACTGATGAGGGGGTAGAAAAAAGCTCAAACTCACGTTTTTTTAGAACGTTATTCAGAACACTTCTGAGTTCATCAGCACTGATCTCCATGTCCTGGACAGAAAGGTGCAGAGAATGCCACAAATTATAACATTCAGTATGGAGCAGAAAGGGTTGCAGAGCATGGCTTTCTTAGTAATGCTAAGTTTTTTTTTCTTGGTGATTTTAGGTGGTACAATATGCTGGCAGCAGAGAAAGAAGTCCAAGTTCATACACAGTACAGATACTGGCCCAAATCTTTGGCTGGACTGTTGCCCATATCACTGGTAAAATGATAATAATAATAATTAATAAAAAGCTGGTGTAGCGCAGGCCATAGGAAGATTAAAAGATTAAAGGGCAACTTAAAGGATCCCTCTGCTCTAGAGATGAGCTGCCTTATCAGCTGCTGTGCCACCTTGCACATCCACCTGTTGGCATGGGAGCACAGCTATCAAGGCTTGCTTGCACCCTGGGGATCCAAGTTAAAGCATTTCTATCTTAAGCAGGGGACTGGATCAGCCCCACAGATGGCCCAAGATCAGAGGATCGCCCAAGTTGTGCAATGTGTTCCTTAGTGGACTCTGAAGATCTGAGCTATCCATGGAGAGTTAAACTAAGAGGAAACTCATTGGACCTGATTGTCTCTTTACTATTACAAGTCTAAAATCAGAAGTAACTCCATGGAAGTCAATGAATTTACGTTGGTGTAAATCAGTGCACGAAAGAACCATCAGGGCCATTAGCACTGTCTATACTGGCCAGGGAAACTGCTGACATCCTTCCAACAAGAACTGTTTAAATGTGGTTTGCTGGAAGGATGCTTTGCCAGCTAGTTTAGATGGGGTCATGTTAATGGTCTAGAACCACTCTATGCTTGAGTCATACTGAGTTCAAACCTTGTAAAACCCAGGGGACATGCCTTAATGCTGGGATAGGTTGCGGGTATGTGTGTGTGCATATACACAAATGTAGGTATTCTCTTTTTTTGTTTTTTGTCTTGTCTCTAACTCTCCTTCTTTTGCGCCTACATTCCTGCTTGTCATTCTTTAACTGTTTAAAAAACAGTACTAGAGGAATAAGCGTGAAACTTATAGTGAAAAAAAAATTATTTAAAATTACTCAGGCCACATATAGCTTCCCCTGCAAGTTTTAGAACTTCTGGCTTCCCCATGTTGTTTTTCTGTAAAGCAGAACTTTTAAAGTCAGTTTCATTCTGGTTCTGTACAGAGACTGATTCTCTAGCTACAAAACAGATACAGAATCAGAAGTGGCAGTGAAAGTTTCTTTTCCACAGCCCTGCTCTGGAGAGACGTGTATATAGGGGTGAAAGAGGGTGCAGTTTATTCTGTGCCCATTCAAACTATCACCTCACTGCTGAGACATGGAACCAGGTGTCAAACAGTGCTAATTAAGTGGTCCCCTGTCCTCTGGGAACCACCAACTCATTTCATACAGGCTATTGAACAGTCATTAGATGAACAGCCAGTAAATGTATGTCAAGAACACCTTGGGTCACACCTGAACCAGTGAGATAAAGGTAAAAGGTTTTCTATCCTATTACCAGGCCACCAAGCACTGCAGTTGTTGATCTGTTTCCATTTTTAATTTCCACAATTAAGCACCCACTGATGAATATTTTATTTTTAGCCTGTTTATACATGTTAAGTGAAATTGGTCAAGAAACTCCACATACTAGCAACGAAGCAGAAAGCCAGCTTTAAATAAAGCTCCCTCTTATTTGGCAAAAAGACTAAACACTGACAAGATATGGTTCCAAAACTACATTTAGGCCTCAGGACTTCAGTAGATTACTGTACTGTGATTTGTTTGGCTTGAAACCTTGCAGGAGATCAGAGAGAGTTTCAAGTGTGTTTTGAATCTGCATAGAATCATAGAAGATTAAGGTTGGAAGAGAGCTCAGGAGATCATCTAGTCCAACCCCCTGCTCAAAGCAGAACCAACTCTAACTAAATCATCCCAGCCAGGGCTTTGTCAAGCCGGGCCTTAAAAACCTCTAAGGATGGAGATTCCACCACCTCCCTAGGTAACCCATTCCAGTGCTTCACCACTCTTCTAGTGAAATAGTGTTTCCTAATATCCAACCTAGACCTCCCCCACTGCAACTTGAGACCATTCCTCCTTGTTCTGTCATCTGCCCCCACTGAGAACAGCCTAGCTCCATCCTCTTTGGAATGGCTGTTGATTTAACTGCTCTCAAGGTTAGTCTGTTGTGAAAGGTAGAGACTTAGACTGTGTACTCACGTCTCCAGCAATCTGCTGGAATATATTCCTGAACTGCTTCTCTTCTTCACTGTCCTTGTCAGCATTTGTTGGAGTGGGCTGCAAAGACACAAATGTCAATGTTGATAGGCTGGTGTGAGGGCCTTTGGGAGAGAGAGAAGGGGATCTCCAGGGCTGGATCAATCACTCACTTGTGACTGTCTGAAAATCCTTAATGAATCTGGGATAACATTTCAACTCCCTTTTCCCTCCCCAACAGAGCAGAACTTTTCCTATTTCAGGATAATTTCTTTGGGAACTGCTCTGGAAAGCAGAATGCCCTACAGCAAGGAACTGTTATAGTACTTGTTACATTTTCCTGGTAGCCTTTGCAGAACTGACTGGATGTACCACCTTTCTGTAAGGCCTTCTGAAGAAAGTTGTGCTAATATCACATACATTAGGGATAACAAATATCTACCAGTCATTCAGTCCATTCACCAGGAGCAAGTAGCTTGTTTCTACAGCACATTTTCTAGTGCTTTGTCCAGTCTCGTTTGAAGCATGTCAAGTGATAGGCCTTCCTCTCAGTTTAAGAGGGCTCTTAGAAATTTTTCTAATGACTAGTAGATTTCAAAATGTGTTAAAAATGTTTCCTAATAACCATCATGTAGGTTTACTTGCTTAACTTCATCCCATTGCTCTTGTTTATCCCTTTAAACAATTACTCTCACTCCTTGCTGTTTATCTTCAAATATTTAATTTAATCTCCTATAAAGGAGATATTTGGAGCAGAGGCAACATGCATGCCTCCCCCACATTTGCTGCGTGGATTGTACTGAGCATGCTTAGTCCATGGGAGCATGCTCAGTAACAGCTGCTGAAGCTTGCTGCCCACACTCTTTCCCCCCCCCCCCCCCCACACACTCCAATTGGCAGGCACGGAGCATGCATGTTGTGGGGAGATCTGCTCTTGGGTCAAGTGCACTTTACTTTGACAAGTTCTGGTAATGAAAATGCCCCTTTACCGATCTACTGACTAGAGGAATTGCAGCGATGGTTCAGATGCATAGATTGTAGATTGCCTGCAGCAGCCTTTCCCACCAAGGCAAAATAGCCCATAAAGCAGCCTCTCTAATTGACGGCCTGCCTTTTTTTCTTGCACATGCAAAAAAGTCTGAGTGTTATGTCTACACTACCCGCCGGATCGGCGGGCAGCGATCGATCCAGCAGGGATCGATTTATCGCGTCTAGTCTAGATGCGATAAATCGACCCCCAAGCGCTCTCCCGTTGACTCCTGTACTCCACCGCTTCGAGAGGCGCAGGTGGAGTCGACGGGGGAGCGGCAGCTGTTGACTTACCACAGTGAAGACGCCACAGTAAGTGGATCTAAGTACATCGACTTCAGCTACGTTATTCACGTAGCTGAAGTTGTGTAACTTGAATGGATTCCCCCCTCTAGTGTAGACCAGGCCTAAGGTAAAATTACTCACATGTCCTTAAAAAGGAAGCTCCACATTTTAGATATAATTTTGCCTGCTGTTGAGTAATGCTAATTACATATTAAAATGTGAGTTTCCTTGTAGTTAAAAACAAAAGAAAGATAGTATATGGCTACCTCTTGGCCACAGGCATTCCCTGAAAATCCCAAAGCAAAATAGCCCAACTTTCCATGCAGAGAAACCAAAACCCTGACTCTGAACAACCCGAACTTTGGTTCAGTGCCTGAGCATTGTTGCTTGGGTGCTTCTCTAATGCTTTATGGAGACTGAAATTAGAGTAATTCTCTAGGGGTAAACTCTGAATTCTCCAAGGTTTCTTTCTCTAGCAGCCAGAGAAAGGAAAAGGAAATACATGTATAACTGGTTCTACTCAATCTTTTCCCACCTGTCCCGAGGACAGCCTGGGTGGGATTCACTTTTTCAGTACACAAAATCCTATTGTAGAATCCAGATTCTTCATCTGCCCAGTGGATAGTTTATAAGCACAATCCAAGTCTTCTCTCTCTTGAACCTTTCTGTATTTTCTGGTTATTTGTTTGATAGGCCTAGAAGAATATAAACAAGACTTTCTTCTTCTGATATGAAACTAAATCACAGCAGAGCCTATTGTGTTAGGAAGTAATGATACTACAAAGGAGAACAGTTGACAGAGTTTCCTATTTATGCCACTAATACATTTGGGCTGGAAAGGGGAAAATAAGTCAGAGTAAAATAAAAATTAATTTTATTTTAACATTTCTTTGAACTTTTTAATAAATATTTATACTGGAGTTATTTTTAGAAATAGCTCAATTTAGAACCCAACCACGCTGTAAAAACTGCAGCTTTGGGTGACCTGATTGCAACTTGGTAACCCCCCAACTTAACTAACAGATGGTGTAGTCCTGCAGTGTAGCTAGAACTAAATTGTGTTGTATTATGTTCCGACCTGAACTCCACTGGAACCCTGTCAAGTCCAAATCTGTAGGATGATTTGGAGATACAGTTTAAAACAGTGTTTTCCCTTCTACAGGGCAACTTCATATATGTCGGAAAACACCTGTATTGTAATTGGGTCCCCACCATCATAGTAATTGTTACAGCATAGACAGGACCTAGAGCTTATGATTGAAATTCTCCTTGCAACAACTATTTAAGTATGGTTATTAGTAGCAGCATCTAGCATGTTTTTTGGTGACCATTATGAAGAGGATTTTAAACTATTATGTAACCATGCAAGAGACTCAAGGGTACAGGCTACTCTAGGGTGACCAGATGTCCTGATTTTATAGGGACAGTCCTGATTTTTGGGTCTTTTTCTTATATAGGCTCCTATTAGCCCCCCAACCCTGTCCCGATTTTTCACATTTGCTGTCTGGTCAGCCTAGGCTACTCAGAGGGATGCTAGAGAATAGTTTGGCTAGCACGCTTTTCAGGAAAACAATCCTTGAACGCAGGGGGCAGGAAAACTAACTCAGACCTTGCTAGCAGCAATTCTGTTCAGACTGTGCTAGCACCAACTACATATAAATCATACTGAAGAAAGGTCAGGTCTTTACAGGGCTGTACCATGATTATAACACAATTTGATCCCCTCTGCACAATTTCTAATGGTGTTAGAGCACTGTTGCATTATAAAATACAATGCTGACACAATCACAGTAGAAATTGTACTGTAGACAGGCTGTGGTAATCAACAGGAGCCTCTTGAAGTCTACATGAGTTGATTTGCTACACACTGCCTGTACAACAGGTGCTGTTACAGGGAGATTGATCAGCAATTGATTGAATTACTTCTCTAATTGTAAAGGTATCATCTTGCACAGTCTAGAGCGGGGTAGTCAATAGACAAACCATGGCCCAAATCCAGACTACCAGACACTTCTGAATGGACCATGAAACCTTTATATTTATTTATTATCATTATTATTGTTATTGCAGTGTGAAAAATGTTTCTCTGGAGTCTGGACCTTCACTATACCTTGACCAAGAAATTTGGACCTTGACAAAAAAATAATTGACTACCCTGGTCTAGATCATCACAAAAGATCAACATGTTTCCTATGAAACTAATCACTCTCTCCAACATAGGCATACAATCATTTAAGGGACGATCTCTTCCCTCTCAAATTCAATATATCCACCTACTTGACTTAAAGTTTTAATGTAGTGTAGTTGTAGCTGTGCTAGTCCCAGGATATTAGAGAGACCAGGTGCATGTGGTAATATATTTTTTTGGCCTAACTCTCTTTCACAGCAAAAGGTCCAACAAAAGATATTACCTCACCCACCTTTTCTCTCTGAAATTTCTAAATCAGACAACATTATGTCTGGATACACAGTTATCGGCTTTAAAAGGGCTTTCCTCATCTAATAATTCTGTTTCCTTGCCCCCACCCAGCCACTTCCCCATGCTAGCCAGACCAAGCTCCATTTTCTTCATGCCAACTGGTACAGAAACCTCATTGCTTTTCTTTTTCTCATCTCTGCTCGTTTTTTTCTTCTCCTTGTCAGATGCTTCATCAAATCTCAACTCCTTATTGCTGTTTGCTCTGTCAGAAACAAAGATGATTGGCTAGAGAGAGGAGGAAGAGGGCAAAAAGAAGAGAAGAGGAGTGGAAGTTACATAATAGAGGAGGGCAAAGTGTTTGAGAAAATCCATTCTGTGACCATGCTCATGCTGCAACAGCTCCCATCACAGAAAGGGCACCAAGTATGGTAACAGCTGAGACTGCATCAAAGGTGGCTCTGAAGTTACTGTTCTCATCATGCTAAAAAGTGTTACTCATGCTGTTAATACTCCTTGTGCAAAAATAGGTATTAGTTCTCCTTGTACAGGAAAGCCATTTATGCAGTAAACACTCCCTGGTTTTAGGAGCAAAAAAGAGGCCAGCCAGGTTCTTTGTTGTACTTTAATTAGTGTGACCAGATGTCCCGATTTTATAAGGACAGCCCTGATATTTGGGGCTTTGTCTTATATAGGCGCCTATTCCCCACCTCCCACCCCCGTCCTGGTTTTTCACACTTGCTGTCTGGTCACCCTAACTTTAATAGCCCTCACACAGAAAGGGTGGCAACACTGCAATAGCAATAAAGGTCACCTGCACTACATAACTCCCATGCAGAAAATGAGCTGAGTTGTTAGTATGGAAACGTTTTAACTTTTGTACAGTGCATGGGTTTGATCCCTTCCCAGTACTGACTTGTGAGGCATTCAGGTGCAGAGTGCAATTGATTTTTTTTTTTGCTTTTCTTTAATGTTTTCAAAGACAGAAAAGATTGCTCTGCCCTTGCCAGACATGGCATATTTTTTTTTATGTGCTCGCCTGATTTTGGATGCTTTATGGACTAGGATGTAAATGATAATTTGCAAATAACAGTCCAAACGGGAGTTTACCAAATTAATCCTTATAAACTTGTTTCAATGGGGTTTATTTTTGCATCCCCCTAATGGAAAAATGGCATAATCCTCACATCACTACCTAATTTCAGGGTACAGGATACTTTGTAGCTAAGTGTGTTGTAAGGGATGGGTGGGAGACAACCCATAGCTTACTAGAGAAGGGGGATGGCAGCTGGGTTAGACAGCTGGTGGGAGTTTGGGGAGCAGGAGTTTGTGGCAGGAAGAGTGGCAGCATTTGACAGTAGAAGGTGGATACTAGCACATTTGTCTGGAGCAGGGTTGTGTTGTGCTGGAAAGGGAGATACCGGTGGAGAAGGGTCTGGAGATGAGAGTGAAGGAGAGGGTTCGTGGTGTGGTGGGATAACAGGTCAGAAACAAGACCATGAGCTTCTGGACACCTTCAACTGCCACTGAAAACAATGGGAGTCCTGGGTGATCAGCATCTGGATCAGGCCTATAGGGATGGAAAGTTTCAGGAGGTGTCGTCTTCTCTGTGTGAGCTGAGTACACTATCCTGCAAAGCTCTTATTAGCTATACAATAGGAAGACAAAGCAATCACTGCCTATGGTAGAGTGTAATTGCAGAAAGCTGCAGGAAACTAGCTGTAACATCGACCAAGTTCCCCTATGCAGATAACTCACTCTGACATTGGCAAAAAGCTCAAACTTCTGTGATATCATCAGGCATTTAACAAGAGTACTGTTTATGGCAGCACCACTTTAATATAACTGCATGCTTGTTACCCCACTCAAGCCCAGCACTTTTCAGGTCTATTGAAGCAGAGACCCACCTTGCCTTTTTTCTTTTTCTGAACCAAAAAAAGGTGATATTAGTAAACATGGTTGTAGATTTAATACAAATTGTGCAAAGTTATACTGTGCAGTGTCATTCTTGCTCTCTCGTTTATTTTTGCCATTTAGCTACATTCATACATCTTTCACATCTGAGCACCATGAAGTCAAATATAGGAAGGTAGGAATTGTCATACCAGATCAGATCAGTGGGTTCATCTCATCCACTGTCCTGCCCAAATTGAGAAACCTCCACCTCAACTCTGAATGTTCCACTCTTTACAGTAATCAGGGTACTGGAGTTTGATACACGCGTGTCCACAAACCAATATCAAGATGGTGGGCCTATTGTAAGCCTACCAGTCTTGAAAGTGTTCATTTAACATTACAGAAAATGAAAGGGTGACATAGTGGTGGGCAAGGGTCAATTAAATTATGTTCCGCCTGAGTTGAACAGACAGAGTACCCATCATTCCTTCCATTTTATTATATAAGTCCTGGTCTTCCCCCTTCTGAACATGTTGCAGCTAGCCCAAATAAAAGAGTTAACAGTTTGTAGGTATAATTGATATTCATTAAAATCACTGCTACCATTTGGAGACATTTGCAGAATACTGGTACTTATCATCACATACCTATTCAAAAGGAGCCACAAAGAAACATTGTTCTGACTTTATCAGATGAGAAGTAACTTTCACACTAAATACCCTACAGCAAAATCTAGACTTTCTACAGTAAACTAGCATTCTCAATTCACAGATGAAGAGATTTTCTGCAAGGCCTTTACTGTACGTTCAGTTACACTGGAAAATGAAGTTGGTGAGGACAGATGTAATGGTGAAATTTGCAGGGCTGATTAGTGCCTAAAGCACTAGCCTTCCATTACTGAAAGTAGGCTTCATGTCTGGCATGAAGACTTACATCATATGATGTGGTCTGTCCATATCATAACGCCACCATACATAAAACATAAGAATGGCCATACTGGGTCAGACCAATGGTCCATCTAACCCAGTATCCTGTCTCTGACACCAGCCAGTGCCAGATGCTTCATAGGGAATGAACAAAAACAGAGCAGCAATTGAGTGATCCATCCTCTGTCGTCCAGTCCCAGCTTCTGGCAGCCAGCGGTTTAGGGACACCCAAGCATGGTGTTATGGCCCTGACCATCTTGGCTAATAGCCAGTGATGGATCTATCCTCTGTGAACTTATCTAGTTATTTTTTAACCCAGTTGTACTTTTGGCCTTCACAGCGTCCTGTGGTAATGAGTTCCACAGGTTGACTGTAGAGCTAAATGATAAGATAGCTGCTCAATTAGAGTTAATGGGAATTGATGTTAATGGGAGCGTGAGGTGCCTGCCTGGCCTCTTGTCACTTATTTTCTTAGATGTGACACTCTTTCCTACTTTCACACACAGAAGGGACCATTATACCCAGTATACTGTTTGTATGACATCAGACAGTAAAACATTGCATGTAATAAACTGAAAGCAAAATATACTCACGGAAGGACGTTCTGCTTCTATCTTGTTTTCAACTTCCCTAGACAGAAGAAAAATTGTTTTGAAAAAAGAAGAAGAAAAGGGCCACCCTCCTACGCTGTTTGTTTCTATAGCTGGTGTAGAGAGAGCCACTTGAACTTTCAAAAGAGAACTTGAGTTATGATTCAAATTGGCTTCTCCTTCTATAGTGACAAACCCTAGACACGGCTCTCTGTTAACACACTGAGCTGTGTATCCACATACTGTCTATGAGAGTGTGCCACTGTTTGGCATCCATCCTGCTAAATCTGAAGTTGGCAGTGCCAGTGAGTTTTGTAAGCTGGGGAAAACAAAACAAGCTAATTATCTCTGAGCAAAGTGAAACCAGCTACCAAGTTTACTCATCTTTGGAGAAAGACAGGACCACCCAGGGAGTGTAACCTATCGGGGGAGTTAGGGATGAACGACAGAAAAGAAAAATTGCTTAATTCCATGATGTTTCCCTGATGGCCAAAGTTAGATCCAGCTCACAAATGTAAGCAGGCCAAAACTACCCTTCTTCCAAGGCTTAAGAAATGGCTTCTTTTTCATAAGAGACCTAGAAACCTAAATAGAGAAGAGGGGGTGTGTGTGCGCGCACGCACAAGGGAGTATGTGTGTTTGTGGGGGAATAGGGGGGCCATGTGGTTCATCTTCTTTAGAGTCAAATAACTGGCCCTTGAACTTACTCTGAAAGGCTTCTTTTTTCTGAGAAGACCCTCAGGATGAACTCTCCCTCCTGGTGAGGTTCATATGTCGATGGGATGATGACATACTCGTTGGGAGGCAGCCGGAAGCGTTCAGAGATTTCTCGCATGTTTATATATGACTTACTTCTAGCTTTGGAGGCATTGTAAAGGAAAAAATCCTTTTGTAAGTGCTGCTTGTTACCATGCATCTGTAAACAAAAGAACCAAACAGCCCATCTTCAGCAAGATCTTACATAGCTCCCAGGCAGATCCAACACAGACAGCACATGACCTGGGCAGAAAATGCCTCTGAAATTAAAACTTTTATTTGAAATACAAGGTACAGGAGGCTTGATGGCTCAGGAGGCTGGTAATAGATATAGACCCTTTTACCTTAAGTCACCAACTAGGTCCCCTCTAACTGGAAGTTGTTAGCATTTGATGGCTGCTATATGGCCTACCTGAAATGAACTGGTGGTCTCATTTGTGTTGCTAAGATGATGGTATCTACATCACAAAAGCCACAGTCACAAATGGCACTAATTGTTAACTTCTTGGAATTATCAGCACAGAGGCCAGGACTGAATGAGCCTGGAGAATAAACTACCCTCTTAACCTCTACAGACTGTCCCTCCAGAAAGGGTTGAAGCATATTGAGAAGGGTCATTGGTACACTGCCACTGCCATATCTATTCTCTGGATACAATGAAGATTTCATTGTCCAGGGCTGTCAGTTGGGCGTCTTTTACCAGCACTAAATTCAATTTAAAATCTAATTTGAATGAAAAGAGAATTCTCAAATTATTTTTGAGAATTAAATTTCCAATAACTTTTGCTAAATTCTACCCACAACTAGCTTAATTTTGCAATACTATTGTGCTGATAAAGAGATCAGATCCAAAAGAGTCTGGCTGTTTTACAGGATCACTGTTTGTCCCCTGCTGTTTTCAGTCTCCAAGTGAGAGATCCGTTTCTCTTTATTAATGCTGCTTGCAAAGAGCCTACCTCCAGGGTTGTGGGCACTGTAACAATGCTCTGTTACTTCCAGTACCCCTGCAAGGCTGCAGGCTAATATAGCCTGTACTTTGAGCCGAACAGCAGGGAAACCTATTGCTGAATGACTCTTCCCTCATCAGCAAGTGTCAGGATGGCAAAATAAGAAAACATGATGGGATTTAGAATGGAGGAGGCAAGGTTTAACACAGTGGTCCCCAATGCGGTGCCCACGGGCACCATGGCGCCCGCTGGGGCATTTATGTGTGCCCGCCTACCGACAAGGGAGTGCTTCCGCTGGACAACCAGCCGCTGAGGAGTGCGGCCGCCAGACAACCAGCCGCCGAAATGCCTCTGAGAAGTGGCAACGCCAAGAAGCGTTGTCACCGCTTTTCGGCGGCGACGCTTCTCGATGATGCCGCTTCTCGGCGGCATTTTGGCGGCTGGTCATCCGGTGCCCGCCACTCTCTTCTGGGAACATGAAGATGCTACTGCAATGGAAAGGTTGGGGACCACTGGTTTAACAGTCCAGTTAACAAGAGTAATATATAGAGAGATATTTGTATAAGCTTTATACAGGGTAAAACGGATTTATTCAGGGTTTGAACCCCATTGGGAGTTGGGCACCTGGGTGTCAAAGGCAAGAGCACTTCCTGAGCTGCTTCCAGGCAGGCCTACAGCTGTTAGTGGACGTGGTTCAGATCTGGGTCTGGTTTTGCAGCAGATCAGCGGATCTGGCTCAAAACAGACAGGATTCTGGAGTCCCAAGCTGGAAAAGGCAGGAAAGCCGGGGAAGAAGTAGCCTTGGCACACCAGGTGGCAGCTCCAGGGGTTTCTGTGATACCAACCCGTCACAACTGCATCATAATTGATGGGGGAAAAAGCTGGAGGTTTTGGCAGCTTGGTAGGGACAGTAGGGCTTTTGGCTTTCGGGAAGAGATTGAGAGATGGTTTGGGATTCTGAGCTAAGCACATTTGCTAGCTGTTTTCTGCTGAAATGATCAGCTGTAAAATAATCAGCAATGACAATATTCAAAATGTGATCCCGAAATTTCACAGTTAACACACCATCAAGATGGGCAGTTCATACTTCCCCTGGTGCTATTGTTCCAGGCTATCTGAAGGCTCAGGTTTATTTGCAATTGTAAGGGCTGGGAACATACTTTTCTTTTTAATGAAAGCTTAGGCTTTGGCTACACTAGCACTTTTGTCGGCAAAACTTTTGTCAGTCAGGGGTGTGAAAAAAACACACCCCAACTGATATAATTTTCACTGACAAAAGCGCCTGTGTGGACCGCTCTATGTCTGTGGGAGAGTGTCTGTGGGGGTGGTTTAATTAAGCTGGCGGGAGAGTTCTCTCCTGCTGGCATAAAGCAGCTACACAGGAGACCTTACAGCGGTGCAGCTGCAGCCGTACAGCTGTGCCGCTGAAAGGGCCGTAGTGTAGACATAGCCCTAGATTCCAGAAGATAATTCTGCAGCAAGGAGTGAATTCTGCAACTCTGTACCAAGCTCCATGCTGCAGAATACACAGGAACCTGGCATATCTTTAGGAGGTAAAGAAAGCAGTCTGCAGGTTTTATAGGGTTTAGCTGCATGGAACACAATAGCCAGATGATGGCTATCATTGCTAGCTGTGGTTCCTGGTACCAGACTGTAAAAGACATGAATGGGATCCATACATAATAGATGAATATTGAGGAAAGGGAAAAGGAAAAAAAAGAATATAAAACGAGAAATAAGAAGAGAAGATGTGAACTCACAATGTAGCTAATTGATACTCAAAGCAGAAAGGGTAAGACTGTCACTTGTGCTAAAACATTGAAAGCAAGCCCAGCCGCCTTACACCGACAGGCACAAAAGTTATGTTATCTGAGAACTTTACACCAAGATGTCAATTCTTCTTCCATTCAGCTCATACCTCTTTCGGCACCTTAGAGAGAAACAAAGCAGGGAAACTGTTAGGGATGCAGGGGTAGTGCACTTATTTATTTTATCTAGCTTTATAAGAACACATTAAAAAAGTGTTTGTTCTAGTTTCTAGGCACGCTGCCATCAATTATAAGTTCCTCAAATCACATAAACATTCTAACCAACCTCACTCCTTTACGTAAAAAAACAACCTCCCTTCAAACTCTCTTGGGTCCCCTGCAAAGTAAATCAAGATTAACACTAAAACATGGCTTTGGGAGGTGCTGAACAACACCATTTCCTATTGAAGTTAACAGGAAGTGAAATTGCTCAGTACCTTTGCAAATTAGGTCATGTACTTCTATCTATCTCACCTCATCCTTTCAGTGATTCTCGTCACCATTACGGGGTACTGCCAATGGCGATGCAGTATTTGATTCTCATAGGCGTAAATCCCCTGACCAAAGAGAAGTTTGGGATGCTACTGAGGAGCAATGTGGGGAAGTCGGGAATGGGGATTGGAAAGGGATCTTTCTAGGTAAAGTGACACAAAGCAAAATCCTTATCTGTAAATTAATATGGACTAAATTAATACAGAGACTTGAATTTCCCTTCTCTCGTAGTTCCATCCACTCTAGAAGAGTTTCTTTTAGGTACCACATTCTCTCTCCAGCTACCGAATAGTAAAAGCTGCCACTCCTCATTCTTTCAGTACTGTTATGAGACTGTTGTTAGTCCCATTTACTGATAGGCATTACTGATACAATTTCTGGTTTGGTTTTAGACCAATCTTTACCATGAAAGGCCTGCCATAACAGACCTACTAGTAAATATTAGATACTACTTTATTCCCATTTTCTTGCATCTTCTCTGCTGAAGATAGGATACACATGCTTACCACAGGATGATTTTTTAAAAGTAGTAGAAATCAACTTCTTGCTGGAACCCTTGAAAATCTCTGTGTTTAAAGGCAAAATCTGCAGTTCATGTAAACTAGTCTACATTCTAAAATTAGCTACTGTCCATGGAGGATTTGTACTGTTGGGCTGCAATTTGGGATCAGCTGAACTATGTGGCACTGGCACAATGAACAGCATCCTGGTAGTAATGGTACCTCATAAATGGCGAAGCCAATAGTGAGGAGGTTGGCTCCAAGTTTGCGCTCTTTTCTTCTGTTTTTCTGCATCAGTGCAACCAGGAAGCTGCAGACAACCTCATTATCTTCAGGATCATCGTCCTCCTCCAGGAGCTCCAAGCGATACTGAGGATTGGTCCAAAATGTATCTGCAAAACCCCAGACACCGCCCCCCCCAAAATTAATATATAACTTTAGTCCTTTAAGATGACACTCACTGGCTAAGACAGAGCCGGTTTTATCTTCTATTTATCTCCTATATTCACTCCTGGTTTGCAGTTCTTGGTAGACAGGTCAAAAACTGAATTAATCTCCTTTTTTTTACAAATTCCTTTTGCAGAAGTTGATTTCTACAAGCAAGGATGGAAGCTGGCCTATACGACAAGTGACTCTTCACCATGTGACTCCTTTATGGGGCTGTATTTGTATTTTACATAGTCACTGATATTAGTGCTGTTACTGATGGTGCACAGTTTGGTTTACCTTGTGTAGTAGCCATTCTACTGTATTCCATACAGCAGGGCTTCCCAACCTGTTTGAAAGAAGACCTCTGTTTCCAGTAAGAAGTATTACAGACACTCCAGTCATCAAGTCTTATTTATCTTAGTACATTATAGCTTTACATTAGAAAAAAAAATTGGAATACAATGCCATAACCTGATCGCTAAGACTCCTCACCTCTCCAATATGTGTCTCGCTTAACTTGTGGTTGGGAAGCCTAGACTAAACTGGCTCAGAAAATAATTGATTTAATGGCTCATTTCACATTCTAGTGAAGATAGGATTTTAGCAGATTGGCACTGCCCTATTCCAGAACATCCACCCCTTCCCAACAAACAATCTGCAGGGCAAATAAGAGTATCTTGCATTTACAGTATTTAGAGAATTTTGCATCCTTAAAGCCCTTGTTGATTTACAAGCTACGCATTGTAAAAACCCGAACATATCTCTATAACTTCAGCCAACACTGAAATGCAGCTACCTCTATGTGAAATGCTGCAGTTGTTTTATATCAACATTGCAAATGTGTACAACAACTGAGGACAGAAAGTGAAGAAGAATATATATCTCACTGAAACTCCTGAGGAAACTGAAGTTGGGAGAATGTAAATATCTACAATGAAATTGGGCAAGCACACTGAAGTTAACATCTGTTCTCTCACAACAGGTGCCATGGAATATTTGAAAGACAACAAATAGTTAGGGGCTTTTGGGTTTACGTCTCTTTTGGTAAAATGGTACTTCCCAGAGTACAGTGTTCCTTAACACCGTACTGTGGTGTTACCTCACTACAGACTCAGGAATGTGCCAACTACCAGATCAACAACTCCATTTTTGCAGAATCTGGATTTTTTCCTAGATCAAGTGCTGATTAGGCTGCTGCATGATTCTGCATAGTGAAATCTGACACGATCACAGGCCAAGGGAGTTTGGTTCTACTAGAAGAGATTTTATTCACCTGGATAATTGCGACAACCTCCTCCGGAGCAGCCTCTCACCCAACGCCCTTCGTTGACTGAAACAGTCCAAGTTTGGAGCTTATCAGCCTCCAGAGTATCAGGTGTGAGGTTACAGATCTCCAGCTTTGTGAAGTACCTCATGAAATCGTCAAATGACATCCTAGAGAAGCACAGAGAGGGAAAGGAGAAAATAATGGGTATCCAAAGAGTAGGGGTGGACAGATAAGAAAACTTGGATTCTGAGTTCATATTGAAAATGGATCCCATAAAACCAATTTCCCCTCCCCAAAATATCAATCATACAAAACCGCATGTAGGGAATTAAGTTTATAAAGATTAAAGATCATGTCAATTTCTGTGCCCACCTCCTTGTGCACCATTTTGAAATTGTCCATATAATAGACACTCTGTCATTCCTATTAATATGGAAACTCAGCAGTCCTTTTTCTTCCTGGTTCCACCCTGGTCACTGTTTGACAAGGGCAGACTAATTAGATTTGTGGTGCCCTAAAATGCTGTGGGTATGGAAAATCCAACTGAATTTCCTCACCCTCTTGTCCCACTGCTGGAAGGGCATGACTAGGTTGGCTTGGACATTGACAGTATGGCTGTGTAGGAATCAAAAGCATGAGTTCAAGTAGTCAATTGCACTATAAGTCTAAGGTGACCTAGAGTGATAAACACAAGTGGTGTGGAAAAACACTGACGCCCAAGAATTTACTGTACAGTAGAACTAGTCAGACAATTTTAAAAACATAATTTTTCTGTTGCTAACAAGCCACTCTGTACAGTTTGAGAACATTATTTTATTTCCTAGACAAAGCTGCTATGGAAGTGATACAAGCACCAATGGTGTGGTTTGATTTGATTTCACTCTGCGATGTTGTGCTTCTGTAGCCTGGCTGAAATTTAAGGGATGCTTCCGTGTTTGATATTCAGTTTGTTTTTAAATACCGTTGTCTAGTTTGAGTACCTGACTGTGTGGTACTTTGCAAAATTTAATGCTGATGTCTATGTCTATTATGTCATTTTACTTTTGTATTAGAGAACGGCCTGGATCAAAAGTCTCTATCTACTCATTCTCATTTGTTGGCAGTAGCGTAGCCAGGGCGGGAGCAGGGGGAGCGGCCGTTCCCCCCACTAAGCAGAAGCGGAGCCTTTTTTGTGCTCCAATGCCTTTTGCTCCTGCGCTGCAGCCGGAGCGGAGCGTTTTTTTTTGCTCCCAACGCTTTTTGCTCCTGGTGCCTTTTTTTAGCTCCCCTCCCCCTGTGCTCTAAACCTGGCTACGCCACTGTTTCTTGGGGTATTTGAAATCTAAATTTGGATTACATTTGGCAAATGAGTCAAGCCAAAAACTGGATTAGAACACTCACAACTTTGGGATGTTTGAAATCTAGATCCAGCTCTGCTTCTGAATGTTGTGGCTTGACATCACCTCCCATTTATGTATTTATTTACTTGGATTTATTAAAAAAAAAAATCCTACACAAATTAAATCACTTTTTTTTTCTAAAGATGCAATAGATTTGTACTACCTAGTTTTTCTCCGCATGGTATTCTCTTTGAATATGCCTCCTCTGTGTCACCTACAGGCTCCACCGACACTTGGAACTTGGGGTATGATTCCCAGCTTGAGTAGACATACTCATGCTATCGCTCATTGAGCTAATGCTCTAAAAATAGTAGTGTAGCTGCAGTAGCCTGGGCAGCAGCGACTGGCGGCACAGACTAGCTGCCCTGAGTACATCCCCTCCCCTCCAGACCTTATCAGTACATACTCAGGGCAGCTTGCCCATGCTGCCGCTTGCCGCTGCCTGAGCTACCGTGGCTGTACTTCTATGTTTAGCACGCTAGCTTGAGGAGAGCTCGTGCAAACAGTTCTACTTAAACGGCGAATCACACCTCCTGCTCTAGGTGTAGATGTAGCCTTCTAGTGAATGCGTTCTGGAGGTGCAGGAGACACAGAGATATTGGTTGCCCTAGAGATTTTATGCTGATTATTTCAGTATCGTTTAACTCTGCCAATAATCCGGAAGTACAGTGAATAATCCCTCTGAAATTAAGTTTATTATTATAAGGGGACAGCAGATACAGTCTTCTGGGGCAGAACATACTAGGTTCATATAGGGAAATATTGCTCAGTACATAAATCTTGGTAGTCATGTTTATCTACAGAAACAGATTAAAATGACTGATCTCATCTTAATTATAAAATAGCATTAAAACATTCTGTGAGCTTATTGTTGGATATTTACTGCTGCTCTGACATTTCTGTGTAGTCGGAACTTTGTTTCCTGAGTCACTACAGTCATAAGGAGATTAAATTTGGAGGCTAACTGACATTGTATAAACATATAATGATGATGTCACAGCACGAAGATAGAGAGTCATTATATTGCACTATGTTACAATATGAAGACACAAACGTCCTTTTGTCCAAAACTATGTCACAACATGGTATCTCAATCTGTGCTGGCACACCGCAAATAACATTTATTGTTGCTTGCCGTCAAAGGTTTGTGGTGCTTATTGGATAGAAAAACAAAGCTGAAAAGCAGCTAAAATATTGTCTCCCTATTTAGGCTAATTTAGTGTGGGGGCAATTTCTGCCCCTTTATTCATGGCCAGTGGCGCCTACATGGTTCCATTGTGCAAGGGAGAGAGATGGCAAGATTTGGGGAGCCTCACAGGAGCGTAGAGCTCAGCTCCACAAGGCTTCCTATCAGTCCATATGCAGGGTGTAGGTGGTGGTGAAGCCAGAGACTCTCTTGCTATTCAGATTTTCCTATTGTGACATCCCCATGGAGATGATTCATGGGCACCTACAACATCAAGTCAGCAGTAGTGGCCCAATATGATTCTATAGCCAATTAATGTTCTGGTGGGGAGGAGTCCTTCTCCTTTATTCCCTCCACAAATCCATCCTATGTCCAAATAGCTGTGCTGGGTAAGGTACTAGGTTGAAGGTTTGCTCCTTAGTTTCTGTCTACACAGCAGCTGGGGGTGTGTCTGATTCCCAGTGCTTGTAGCCAGGCTTGTGCTAGGTCAGCTCAAGCTAGCATGCTCAAAATAGCAGTGCGGATGTTGTGGCACTGGTGGTGGCTCAGACTAGCTGCCTGAGCTCAGAGGCAGGAGGTTGGGCAGGCTTGCCCTCAGGGGCTGCAATGTCCACACTGCTCTTTTTAGTGAACAAGCTCGAGCAGAGCTAGCATGAGTCTGGCTACCCGCGCTGGGAATCACACCTCCTATCTGCAGTGTAGACATAACCTACACTGACACATCTCCCAAACACACCCTACACTGCATCACACCTTCCAGCTGAAGCACAGACATATCCTAAGGTCCTGATTTTCAAAAGTGCTCAGTGCCTGCATTGACTTCAGTAGGATTTGTGGGTGCTCAGCTTTTCTGAAAAATCAAGTCATAAAAAGGTAGATCTTACTCTCTTTTTGGTGGTCTCTGAAGTATAGGCAGAGTTGGTAGCATCACCTATTGTTAAGGTTGCCTGTCACTTCCCATTTATAAGACCCTGTTTTCAGTTGCTTATAACTTTGCCAAACTATATTCATTCAAGCTGAAGTTTTTCATGCCTCAGGCTGAATTTAGTTGGAAAGTTTTGGCAAAAATGGTTCAGCTGTTTCCAAGAATGAGATTATGGAAAAATGTTGTTTTGCCCACGTTTAAAAAAACAACAACAACCTGACATCCTTTTAGTTAGAAAGTCTAGCACCTCTTTATTTTGGAACTTGGAATTTGGCAGTGGTGTGTGTGTGTGTGTGTGTGGTTAGTGGTGTGCCTTGGAAAAAACACCCACTTTTGGCCAAATTGTAAGTCTTTGAAAAGCTCAGTTTGCACATGCTCATCAGAGCAGTGGTAGTAAGAATGTCCGTGCAACCTTAACTCGTGGAGCTACGGTTCTTTTTGGCATCTCTAGAAACTCTGATGTGCACCCAGTCAAGCACAGACACACAGAAGAACTTCTGGGAAAACACAACTTCTGAGATGGAAGAAGGTGTATCCTCACCAGAACTCCCCATCCTCTGCAATTCTGTACTGTAGTCGGACTTTCTCTGCTTTGTCAATTAAGTTCCATTCGTCTGAACTGCAAAAGAACAAACAGGAATCTCTTGCACTTTGCAATACACAGTTATTCAAGAAATTATTAATACTTTATTGTAAGCCCTACAGTGTACAAAGCCAACAGCTGGCACAAAAATTTCCTAATTCTTAATCATGTTACAGCCATGAATGGCAAGTTTTTTTGTTACTATATTTGCAACCATCTTAGTCAGTTTCCCTCTTTCTGCTCCCATTAATGCTGATATGATAGACAAGTTTGATTCACTTTTCTTATTTTGTGCTATCGACTTTACCACAATCACCACCTTACCCCTCCCCCACAGGTAGGCAAGTGCGCACACACTTCAGGTTTTAATTTCTATTTCATGCTTATAGCACTCAGCAATCTGCTGTACTGTCGTTATTCTGTTTGGGTCAGAGATGGAAAGTGCTGCAAACTCCAGTCCTATTTGAAGAGTGATAGAGGCTCCTATTTGCAAAACTCAGTGAGAAATCTCTTTCCTTCTTTTACACACACTCTCTCTCAGACCCCCTTTCCTCCTGCTATTCAGTGCATTCATGGGCGGCACATGAACCACCCATTCGGGAGGCTAGCCCCCACCCGCACCCCTTCTGCCCGAGGCCCCTCCACCTTCCCCCGCCGGAGCCCCAAGCTGCTGCTGGCCCCCCAGCCCCAGGCCACCCCAGCCTGCCCTCCTGAGCACCCCCAGCCCCAGAGCACTGGGTGGGTGGCCCCAGCACTGGACAGCCCAAGCCCCAGCCCCAGCCACCCCAAGTCCCAGCCACAGACCGCTTCGAGGAAGGGGAGCAGCCTCGGCTGGGGCCGTGGGGGAAGAGCGGGAAGCAGAAGGTGGCCTCGGGGTGGAGCGTGGGTGGGGCCATGCCTGGCTGCTTGGGGAGTCTTAGGCTACGTCTACACTGCCCACCCTATTCGGCGGGTAGCTATCGATGTTCTGGGATCAATTTATCGCGTCTCGTCTAGATGCGATAAATCGATCCCAGAGCTGCTCCCCGTCGACACCGGAACTCCAGCTCCGTGAGCGGAGGAAGCGCTGTCGACGGGGGAGCCTGCCTGCTGCGGTGTGGACCGGGGTAAGTACCTTTTGAAATTGATCTAATATATTCGACTTCAGCTACATTATTCACGTAGCTGAAGTTACGTATCTTAGATCGATTCCCCGCCCCCCCCAGTGTGGACCAGCCCTAGGGTACATCTATACTTACCTCTGGGTTCGGCGGTAAGCAATCGATCTTCTGGGATCAATTTATCGCGTCTTGTCTAGACGCGATAAATCGATCCCGGAAGTGCTCGCCATCGACACTAGTACTCCTGCTCCGCGAGAGGAGTACGCGGAGTTGACGGGGTAGCCTGCCTGCCGCGTGTGGACCCGCGGTAAGTACCTTGTAGTTCGAACTAAGATACTTCAACTTCAGCTACGTTATTATTCACGTAGCTGAAGTTGCGTATCTTAGTTCAAACCGGGAGGTTAGTGTGGACCAGCCCTTAGCCTCTCCTCACCTGGGATGCCCGTTGCCCATGAGTGCATTAGAAGATGACCTCCCATTCCAGGTCACAGTTTTGTCTATGCCTGCAACAGAACTCAATAGGCAGGAGAAGCAGTTGGCTGAACTATTAAGCCATGCTCTTTCCTCTCTCCCAGTCATCAAGATTCCCCTTCCTTAGTAGATTTTGTATTTTCTTAAAATCCTGTCTTGCCTAAAGTAGTCCCCCAGCTAAGCACTCAGTGCAGCCTCTAAGGTGCCATAAGTACTCCTGTTCTTTTTCCAGAAAAATAGATACTTTCATATTCCAAGTACAGGTGTCAGTACTAGAGCACAGACACTGAGCACACCTCATTTTAGTCTTAGGACGCAATCACAGAACAAGCACAATGCGTTTAAAGTGGAATGAATTTTTAACCACACCCTATACATGCCTAGGTTTGCTTTTCACCTACTTGTCACTCCAGGCTCCTTTCCATTCCACCTGTCCCCAGGGGTTCCTTAGCCGCACTAGCTTTATCTTTCCCGCTTTAAATGATGTCTTGTTGAAAAAGAAAACACGATTGAATAAATTAATTAGGCTTATTTGGGCTCAGAGGGAAATGTGCTCCCTGTTGAATCACTCATGCCCACTTCCTGCAGCACTTGTTTTCCTTGGAGGTCTCCTACCCCTCCAGTGAGCTGACGCTCTCCCAGCGCAAGGCAGCATGGCCGCAGGCATACTGGAGTTCTCTGCGCCAATATCCCTGGGTTTAACTTGCTGTGCATTATCTACACTTCCCTCTCCCTACTCCTCCTCCCAGCCAAGATCCCAATGGGTTTCTAACTCTTCCTTTTCAAGAAAACTTGTATTATTTTAATGTTTATTTTGTTTACAAAAACTCATAACTCTTATTTTCTCCCTGTTTTGACATATTGCTCGTCTGTCCTAAACACCAGCTTCTTCCTAGCTGTAGGAAAGAATAAATCCATACATACCTCTTCCACTGCAGTAACTGAATAGGCATGTCCTTTGACTAGCCCACAAGTCATGCGTGTCTCAAACTGCATTGGGACTATAGTCTGTAAAACATGGAATAAAAACAGTAAGAAGCACATAACAGACCCATTCCCATACTTAAGGCAGCCATGTTCTCCCTCTGCACCACACTAGGTCACCAAATATGTCACTTGGAAATTGGGACAATGACCATTTGCTTCTATTTCATAGGATCATAGATGTTAGAGTGGGAGGAGACCCATAAATCATAGAGTTTAACTGCAAGGTTAGGTTATAGTCTATCCCTAAGAGAGGCTGTACCAGACACAGACCAATGTACCAAAGGACATAGTGGATTATCCATCACCTGAAGTCTTCAAATCAAGAATGGATGTCTTTCTTAAAAAATGCTGTAACTCAATCATAAAATATGAGCTTGATGGAAGAATTACTGGGTAAAATTCTTTGACCTGTGTCATACAAGCGGTCAGACTAGTGATCCCTTTTGCTCTCAAAAGTCAATGAATTTATGAAGCAGAATAAACTGATTTAATTTTTTTCCCAAAGCTAATGTTAAAATGATCTAATGCACAGGGTAAATAGTTTCTATATATCTGGGTATAACGTTTAAATTATCCAAAAGTACAAAGTTTGGTTTTAAAAGTCATAAAATACATATAGTACATAATCTTCCCAAATTAAGGTTTATAAATGTATACTAATAATTCCCACAGTCCAGTGTGTGATCGGGCAGAGTGCGCACATCTGGAAGCTCTTCTCTCCATCTCTGAAGATGGCTGAATATGCATTTTAATGCATATACATGCAGGAAGTCTTGTTCATTAACACTATATATGAATTAATGAGGGATCTAAACCAAAATCCCAGATCTAACCACATCACAAACTTTGGTAAAGCTCATATTCTGATCTGAACTTTGTGGCTCAGGGCCATCACTAGTCTGAATATACATTTGGTAGTGTCAAAAGGTAGCACTTTCGCTCTGGATCTGGAGATTGAGCATGTATGTTCCTGCCAAGCAATGCCAGGAGACCTGATTATGCTCAGCCAAATCCTGGGCCGAAGAATTACCTCACTAATTTGCATTGGTAACTGCAAGACTCACTGTGAATTTTGCCATCTAGTAAGAGTAAGTGAATGAAAATAATAGAGACCATTAATAATTAACTCACAAAATGTGCTTTGCTCATTTATTTTTAGTTTAGTTTACTGGTTTATGGGAACACCTCATAATGCACTAGTATATTTCCTACAGTATATTTACTCAAAATAATTAAATCTAATCAATATGAAGTTTCTCTACAGTTTCTGCTATTCAGTTTTTGCTGAGAGGTGACAAAGTGGCAATTTTTTTATTGGATTAGCATATCCATTAGTTACATCAGAACCATTAGAAACATCAGAGTCAATACTCTACATATTAGAATTCTCTTAACTTTATACAATCCTGTGCTCTTATACTGACAGTATTAAAATGTCTTGTTATGCTCTGTTCCTACTTACTTATATTAACATGTATTCTCTTTTTCTTTGTAGATGTACGTTATATTTCAAAATGATTTATAACAGCCATGCTTTAAAAAAAGTCTGACCAATTGAGTTTCAAGAGTGATGTGCTCAGGGGTAGAGTCTCAACCTACAGATGCTTAGGTCTCCTGAGAGATACTTTGAGGCATTAACCAGCAATTCAGGTACCTGACATGTTTTTATTTCCAAAGCTGAGGATATCCACGTATTGGAAAGAGAGAGAATTGAAGAGAGGGTTATAGTGGATATAAGCAACCAAAAGAAAGCCCAAGTGATCAAATTCATACATATGAAATGAAATATGAAACTTTCCCCTCCTCCTCCACTATTCTTGTCACTGGAAAGGAACCTGAAATCACAGTAGTGTAACAATATATGATGCATAAGGATTGCATGCACACGCCAAAAGCCATTCCATGCATTTCTGATGATAGATAAGACATGGAGAGGTAGAATTCGTTGAGTCAGGTACCACAGTAATGAGTCTGATACTAATAACAAGATAGAATAGAACGAACGTGGTTGTCAAAATTATTTTCCATTATTTCCCGTCTGTGTCCATTTCCTCTTTCCCTCTTCCAGTTTTTTAACTGTAATATTCTTCCCATCTAACTTCCTCTCCAGCTCTCCTCTTTTCATTTCTCTATCCCCTTAATTTTTTTTGTTTTCCTCCCCTCTGCAATCCCCACCTTTTACAATGTTTAAATTCTCATGTTGCTCCTGCCACTAGTCCACTGGTCCCCATCTCTGCTAAATTGACTCTTTAGGAGACAGCGTTTTCAGCCAGTGACTTCCCAGTATCACAGCTTTCGGTGGTGGCGGCTTAGCAGCGTAGCACCCAGCCAAACAATATATCAACAGGAATGGCAACTGCAGGAATAATTTTCTGAACTTCTACTAGTGTGTGGTACCAGAGGAAGAACTCTGGTACAGTGCCAGATGAATAGATGCAGTTTCAACAGCCTGTGCTTGGAAACTAGGAGGGTCATTTGTACATGAGGCAAGAATACTTGCAAGGAATTACATAATTTGTATACATTTGTGTACTTCCCCAAGGAATTGCATCATTTTGCAAGACTAAAAACTGATGTCAAACAGGAAAAGTTTTATTTCTCCTGTCCTTCTTCTATTAACTTCTAAATTAATCTGTCTCTTTTGCATTCACAGCAGAAGTATTACAAACAAAAGTTTTAGGCTCTATAATATTATATAAATGGACAAGCATCATTTACTTTATCACTGAAAGTCAGCCCTGATGAGTGAGTGTTGGTACAGCAAAATGGGGAAGGACAGCAAGTCTCTCTTTTACCCAGTAGTTGGATGATTCTATCTTAAACTTTTCTAGCATTCCTCACTCTATTTTTCCTGAAATCCCCCAACCTTCATCACGCAAATGGATTTCCGTGTTCTGAATTCTTTCATCACTCATGTAGTCTTTGATGTGTTTCTTCCTTGCCCTCCAGTGGTTTTTATAAGGCTGAATTGTTCCAAGCAGCCCTCTGTCTGTCTTTGTGGTATTTCCTTACTTCAGCTGTTTCTGAGGACCTTACACATCTGTTCACAGAACTCCCTTAATACTCCACATATTAAAATGAGGTCTACAGGAGCTCTTACTTATGGATTGAGGGCCCTCTAGAGCCTTTACTTAGTTAAAGATGGAGATCTTGTGTTCCTCTAATCTTTCTTTCTTTACTTTTTCCATTCCACCATCCCTCCCAAGCAAGGGACTTCATTAATGAATCTGCAGATGTTGTGCACTTATCATTTTGTAGGCATAAGCCATCCAATTCCATAAGTAAAACATTTCATTAACTGAAATATTAGCTATTTTTCATGCAAAAATGTGGATTTTTGCACAAGCAAATTAATGCATCTGCACATTTTGTGGGTGCATTAATGGAAGCTTGCTGAAAATTTGTGCCTAAGTGTTGTGTAGTTAACAAAGGGTTAAACAATGACATGGTGTTGTTATTGGGAGGGAGAAGTTGAGTGCACACTTCCTGACACTTTTTGTTGTTGCTTCTCTAGTGGGAGCAAGTTGTTCACACAAGTTCTAAGCTGTGATCTTAACTGACAGCTGCCTCTCTGGATGCTAACATAGTCTTTTTGGAGAATTATACCTGTTGCTGCATCTTGAGAAGATTGAAATAATTTAGTACCTAAGAACATACAGACACCCAATGCTTGTTAGAACAATTTTTTAGTTATCTTCAGCTGATATGGTATAACTCAATGCAATGCGTAAGGGATTTCAAAACACAGTTGCTGTGCTTTTCTAACTGTTATGGTTACAGGGAGAAGAGTTATGAGGCAGGGGACAGTCATTGCTGGAGGCATACAAACCCAGGCTGGCCTTTCATCTGTGCCTTGGAAGTCTAGAGTTGAGTCAGTCTTCGGCATGCTATTCACATTCTTCACCATTTGGGCAATTAATTCCCCAAGATCACTTTGAGGTGCAGTCCCGTACGAGAAGCCCATATTGTCCTGGTACAGAAAATGGGAGAAAGGAGTGGTACGTGGGAAGTGAATTAGTGAAGAAAGAGAGGAGGAGAAAAGGGAAAATGAAAGAAAAATGAGAAAGAGATGGAAGAAGATAAGCTTAATTAGAGAACTTCCATTCTCTTTCATTACATACCAGAGGTTCTGTTCTTTTATCTGTAGGGCTCAATGATACTAGAGCTCTAGTGCTACTATGGTAGCGCCATAGTCCTAAACTCATATTGAAATGAGCTGTGCCTCTAACTACTATGATAGACTCAGTTCTGCACAAAGGTCAAAGAGAAATGGGAGACTTGTAATTAGAGGGCACATCGCTCTACTTACTTCACAAAAGCCATACGTTGTCCCCACTTCTGTTCCACCTCAGTGAGAGCACCTCCTTCCAAAAAGACATGGCAGTGCCCCATCTGCTTACCTTCGTTTGTGTGGGTGATACTATGTCACCATGCAATTATGTCACATTAGGCAGTGAAGTCATGGCCACAAATGACTACATGAGGCAATATGGCAGTGTGGTGCAACAAAAGATTAAAGTCCCGAGAAGCTTCTCCAGAAGATGCTTCAGAATCCAAGCCTACCGAAATGTGTACGTTTCCCTCTTTTTTTCTGTTTTAACCTCTGCAACTAATGGTTCTGGAAAATCAGAACTTCATGAGATAGTCGGGAACCTTGCAGAAAAAGTCAAGTGGACTTATATAAAGTAATTAATTTGACTCCTCTTTCTTTCTCCTCCCCCTCCATCTGTATGTACTTAGCTTGCAATTGTAATTCTTTCACTTAGAAGTTTTGTTTATTTTTGTTCTTGTTTCAGCATCACTTTTCTGGAAGATTAGTCAATACCAGTGGCAGTGCTAATGTCCCCCCCCCCATTGGATGTATTTCCTCTGGCATCAGGGCCAGGATATGGATTTGATCTTTTTAGGCTTTAAGAAAATTAAAGCCTCAGAAATACTGTGCTGATTAATATTGCTTTAATCTTCTACAGCTAGCGCTCTCTCTCTCTCTCTCTCTCTCTCTCTCTCTCTCAAGCAGTGTATGAAGGCAGTGTATTCTAAAGGATAGACATGACTCAGGAGTTTCAGATTCTATTTCCAACTATGCCACTGGCCTGCTTGGTGACCCTGGGCAAGTCAGTCCTGCCCTCTCTGTGCCTCAGTTTCCCATCTGTTAAATGGGGATGATGATACTGACCTCTTTTTTAAAGCACTTTGAGATCTAGGGATGCGATGTGCTCTATAAGAGCTAGGTGTTAGTATTACTAACATTAATAAGTTTATCCTCACAACACCCCCACCACACAGATATTCTTACATCTGTTTTACAGATGGGCAAACAGGGGGTTAAGTGACTTACCCCAAGTCACACAGCTGGGGCCTCACTGCAAGCTGTTGTGCACAGCAGACTCTTCTGCCCCTGTGGAACCCACTGAAGTCAGTGGGGTTCCGTGTGGGTGTAGGAGTCCACCAGTGCAGAGCAACTCGCAGGATCAGGGCCTGGAGTCACAGAGTTGGGAACAGAGTCGATGTCTCCGAGATCACAGTCCCTTGCTCGGACCACAAAACAGGGCTTCTTTCCTTACGCCTTGTGGGAGAAATCTTGACCCTTAATTTAGTCCATATTTAAGGCAACTTCCAATGACTAGAGTGGGAGTTGGTCTGCATATGGACTGAATGAAAACTGAGTAAAGACCTCAGGAGTTAGGTCCCTATTCTTTATAGGCTATAATAAAGCTAAACATTTCCAATATAACATTTTAGGTTTTTTGTGAAGCCTGAGGCAAAGGGGACAGCTTTTGAGCATCCCAGGTTCTTCTTTGGGTGTGGACACTTTTTGTCAACTTTCCCAAGAATCAGTCATCAATAACATACAGGAAGTTAAGAACATAAGAACATAAGAAAGGCCGTACTGGGTCAGACCAAAGGTCCATCCAGCCCAGTATCCTGTCCACCGACAGTGGCCAATGCCAGGTGACCCGGAGTGAGTGGACCTAACAGGTAATGATCAAGTGATCTCTCTCCTGCCATCCAAAGTTCCCACCCTTCCTGGTGGAGTTTCTAAGTCAGACCTAACCGAGATCCTCTGGTCCTAGAAATAGACTTGCGCTATGTCAGTTTAGCAAAGCACTTACAAAGACATCTGTGATTGTCCCCTGATTTAGAGACACCACTCCTTTGCAATCCAGTATGCCTTATCCGCAATGTTCACATGGACTTACATCAATGGAGGAGGCCATGAGCGATCCTCTGTCCTTGGCATGTTTCATGATCTTGTATATATCTTTGGGTGCATCTTTTATCTCATAAAACTCTGTCACTCCTCCTGTGAAATCCTCCATGGCTTCTGTGGTATTGCCTCCTTTCAAAGCCTCATAGGACCCGTGGAGTCTTGGAAAAGAGAAAAAAAAAGTTATGCTATAAACAATCCTGGTTCTACTTCATCAGTTTGGTAAAAGTCATGTTGAACATTTTTAATAATTTTAATGTGGGTCATCCACACATACCTACAAAAGTAAGTTGTTTGGTTTTTTAGAACTAATTGCTGACATCTGGTTAAGTAGTAAGCCAAACTCTGGAAACTACTCTACAGCTTATTACATCCTGCCCCAAATCTAAGCCACTAGAGTTAACTACATGAACACCATGGGAAAATGTTGTTTACATGCATAGATTTTCAAAGAGGGGCTTCTTCAAGAGAAATCCAATAAAATTTCTTCTTTACGGCTTGTCTCCATGTCAACTTGGAAGAGAATTATGTTAACTCTGGTATATAGACACGTCATCACCTCCCCACACACAGCATATAACGTAAGGCTATTGGAGGTGCATTGCAATTCTAAAGCATTCCTTTACTTTGCATAGGCCTTTTCCAGCAGAGCACTCCAGAATTCATTGCGCTGGGAGGATTTGGTGAAGACCAGCTGGTTGTTATATGTTGGTAAACAGTCGTCAATGACAACGTCCACCCAGTTTCCATAGCGCCAGAACTGAATAAAAGCAGACAGAAAAATGTATTAGTGAGTATGGTGGGAGGGAAATCTGGCTTAAGACTTAGAAAAGCCATGAGGCAAGGGAAGTCCAGTAGCTAACTCTTTGGCCGTCCACCCAAAATGTCCATCTTAATCCACACCACCCTCTCTTTACCCTTCCTCCTTCCCACCCTCATTTCTGAAGTGTCTACCTTCTCCTCTCCTTGGAGCCTCATTCGTCCCTGAGTAGCAGCAATGGCTTCTGTGTGGCCCTGTAACTTGCGGATCCCCAAACACTGCCAGGATTGCTGGGTTGGATTTTCGGCCATGTGGAGCAGCACGGAGGACATTGTGCTGCACCGGCCTTGGGTTGTGATAGAATAAAGAACTTCAGTTTCCTGTAGTCCCTCACACTTTCACAGTAATCACCCATCCATCCAGATTGCAAAAAGGAAGGTGTGGGGGGAGGTTGAGAAAAGACATTGTAAAACTGCAATGACAGCTGCAAGGGTGGTAGCTGGACCGAGTTCGCTCATGCAACATACACAGCCCTGCATAGAGTCTTTTCAGAGGTAGGATTACAGGTAATATAGAAAACAATAAATCAATCAGTGAATAATCAATTCTTTTACAATATGTCTTCAACAGAGACCAGCTATTTGAGGGACTAAAAATAGGCCCCCTTTCCAGTTAACAGTTTATCTATAGTCCATGTAGTGGGCAGCATGGGACAGCTGAGCAATGAGAGGGAACACCTGTTGCTCTCTCTTACTGATGGGGCATTTTCATTTGCAAATGTTTCAATAGGATTTAATGCTCCTCAATTACTGTGGCAGGTTGCTTGTTCTGTGATTCTCCTAGAATAATCTGGCATGGCGGAATTTATTTCCTATATCTTTCCCCCTTGTCACTTGCACTATCATGGGATAGATGAGACAAAGGGAACACTTTCTTACTGACTGTCAGAGCAACATGTGCTCCATCTACCTCCTGGATAATACCACCGCTACTCTACATGCTGCTCTTGGAAAGGACTCACCTGGAAGTGAAAGATCCCAGCATAGTTTTTTATGAAGGCCTGATCGTGAGGTATGACTCGGCTGAGTAGCTTTTCATTCAATGTCAGGCAAGCAATGGCAGCTAGGAACCAGCAGTCACCTGTAAACAAGCAGAAGCAGCAGACAAAATGAAGCGTAAAAAGGCATTAGGGCAAAGTCCTATGAGACAAGTGGTCCATCTCCTCCAGCCACTAGAGTGTTGTTGTTATGTGTGTATTGTGATGTATTTTAGTACATGTATAGCACATTCATATTATTGTATTAGGGAGTCAGGATTGGAGCTCCACTTGCTAAACACTCTACAAACATAGAGGGGGTATGATCCCTACCCCAAAGGACTGAGAGGAGTCTGAGTTGGTATAATTTACACTTTCCTCTGGCTTGCTCAGAATTTGTTACACAAATTCACAAATCCTTAGCGTCTAGAACTCCTTTATTCTGTGAGGTTGCTTTAGCCTACACTGGCTGCAATGTCCGAACTCGGAACTGCCAGACCACAAAGTGCTCCAGCCATACCCTGTTGCACCTAGAATGCCTGCTGGGCCAGGCTTGGGGGCAGGAGTAGGTGGAATACAGCTGGCTCTGTTGGCTTTACAACAACTGGGAAGTCACCGATCCAAATTGAATTCCCAGCTAACTGTTAAAGGCAGCCTTCCGTGCTAAGACAGAGCAGGGCAGAGCATCTGTCCCTCAATCTGACTTTGGTGCATTTCTGGCTATGTTTTAAGTTTTGATTTTCCATTCTCAGGGCAACATTCCAGTTCTGCTTAAAACCCTTAGGCATTACTGTAATATAAACTACAATGCCAGGTAAATTTGCCTGCACAATCACACACACACACAATCTTCAATTCTTTCATGCTGCCTGTACTCCTTTAACAAACTCTCTGTCCCAGGGCACCAGGCTCTCACCTCCTTTCTTTTTCCTCCTCAAAACTTACTCTTCCATCAAGCCCCAAAACTCTAACCCATCAGACCATTACATTAAAGAAAATACACACGCACAGCTGGAACCATCCTGTAACCTCTATTCATATTGTGTTGTCTGTGTAAATTGTAAGGCGTTGGGGGCAGGGACTTGATTTTTAAAAAAATTGGTCCTGTTCAGGACTGAGCATCCTGTCAGCATGTAAAAATAACAAACAGCTGTCTGTTATTGTAGAAAACATAGGAATAAAACACACATTAGGTTAATTTCATCCTCTCTGGAGCAATTGTCCCTGAAGTGCTGCAGAATAGTAGGGGGTTATTTAATATAATGGGCTGGTGGGTTATTACATCACCAACAATTTAAAACAAGCAAACAATGTTGATCTTACAAATTTATCAAAACTGTGGAGTCACAGCTGATGTTGTCAGGGCTGTGGAAAACTCACAGAGCATTGGCTTCTGATTTTGCTGAATTGAGTCTGTGAGCTTGTGAAAGGAAAACATGGAGCCTTTGGAACAATGCCTGTTGGGAGCCATGGGGAGGGTAGAGGTAGGATCACTTGGCCTAACCTTTGTCTGTGATGGATGAAGGGGTGAGGCAGAAACTGAAGCATTTCAAAGAGAAATGCTGCCTGAAACATCCTAGTTCTTATACTTCCTCTTTCACCTGAATGGTGATTTGCAGTGTGGGTATGGGTATTTGAGGACTTTCCCCTGCCTCCTCATCAACTAAAAGGGAAAGAGAGTTGATGGCTATTCTGTATTGAATTGTGTTAGGCCAGGTCTACACCATAAACTTACATCAGTATAGCTGCATTGCTCAGGGGAGTGAAAAATCCACACCCCGGGTGATGAAGTTATACTGACCTAACCCCGGTGTAGACAGTGCTATGTTGACGGGAGTGCTTCTCCCATTGCCATACCCCTGTGCCGCTGCAGTGTTTTAAGTGTAGACCTGCCTGTAGTGTGGAACGGAAGTAGGTTTTTGTTTAAAAGCCACTAATAATTACCTTCACAGGTTGATGCTTGTCTGTTTGTGCCACTCTGTGGTAGTTGCACACAGACCTCTGGGCAAGCCCTGTAGTTTGAAGTACAGCCAATTCAGAGCTATGGCCCATCTAAAGTAGGATTTAAAGCCCTAGTAGCACCTTTTTAGAAAAAGTTTAAATAGTTTGTTTTCATTTTCAATTTTAACAAATGTTGTGTACACTGCGGTGTTTGGAGCTTTAAGCACTGTGGCGACTGCGTGTGGTCACTGCACCTTTAAGGTTGTGTGGTCTGGCAGAGATCACAGTTGGCAGCAGTTGCAGCTTAAGCTGGAACCCCAGAATGAAGTGGAGCTGCTGCATGTAGCTTGTAAATAAGGACCCAATAATTGTGCTAACTTGATTTATTATTGTTGCTCTGATCCAGTTAAAGTCACTGTAGTTAGCTCACTTGTTTACATTTGAAGAGTTACCATACATGGTTTGAAAACTCAGTGTAGATGGGCTTTACTGTCTTATAAAATGGTTAAAAGTGGTGCAGAGATAAAGCACTAACTCTGAGTGCTCTGGGTTTGTTTGGTATTTGCAAAGACAGGCTTTGGAATAGTACAGAGAAATGTGCTTAGTAACATACACAGACATCTAGTCCAAAATGAACTGACCACTAACGGGTAGGGGAAAAGTGAGTGAGTGCACCAGAGGGACAGGGTATCATCAGATCAGAATAGCTTATGTGCAGTCCTGAGCATGTAAATGTGCAGAGTTGCCATTTTCATTGTTTCTGTATAATCCTGCTGTTGGCTTTCTGTATATCTAGTATAACGGGCATAACTAGCGTTCTCTCTTTCAAAATGCACCTATCCTTTGCTCTAGGTATATGATTACTGCCTCTGATCGATTATGATCCATGCACACAGCTAGTCTATGCTAAAATTTTCTGTTGCTGTTGCCTTATCCTCCCTTCCCCCATCCATGCTTGTTCCTTTTAATCCACTTGTGCTACCTCTTGTTTTTCAGACTGTAAGTTCTTTGGAGCAGAGACTGTCCTGTAGTGTACATCTGCATGGTATTTAGCTCAATGGAGCTGTGACATGCTTGAGGTGTCTAGGAGCCATTATAATGTAAATAATACAATCAATTAAAAATCTGACAGAATAAACTGATCTTAGATTAGACTCTTCCTCATTCATTCAGCTTCTCACTACAAATAGTTGCATCCTCTTTAGCTCACTTAGACTCTGTCTCCTTAAGTCACTCTGTTCTTGAAAGCCTGGGAGAAAAGAGGCCTTGCAAAATGCTGCCCTGCAATAAACTTCACAATATGAATAGCAAAGTCCATGCACACTGAGCTTCTTTTCTCTCACAATCCTCATCTACAACCCTGCAGGACAGGGTGGCTTGGTTGAGAAGAGCGATGGCAAGGAAACAGATGTTTTAAACTCCTATCTAGCAAGTAAAGGCTAAAGATAAACTCTGATGCAATTATCTGGGAGTACATATGAAATCCAAAACACAGTACAGAAGACAAAATGTCATACCTAATTCTCCTTGACAAATATCAGTTCGGTTGGCTCCACCAATTATAAAGCGTGGATTCTCACAGATTTCCTGTAAGATACAAACAAACATATGAGCAGGAAAAATGTGCTTTGTGCTGTCTGTATAGTAACCCTGGCCACAGCACAAGCACCTGCTGTAGTTTCGACTAAGAAGGGTAATGTCGGGGCCTGCAACTGTGACGCAGCAGCATAGAATGCTGTCCTGGGGTGAGAGACAGCCCATGAGAGGGCAGCTGCAGCTGGGGAGGGGGCTTGAAATCCATTGGAGAGGAGGCAGCTGGAAAGCGGTTAGAGAAGAAGGAGGTGAAAAGAGGCAGCGCTGAGGTAAAAGGGGATTTGCCAGAGGAAGCTGGATCTTGAAGTGCCATGTGCAAGGAGCCTAGCTGCGAGGGTACAGAGCGTGTGACTGGTGAGGTTGACCATTGGGACACTGACAGGGAATGCAGTTTGGGTGTGTGGGGAATGGGTGTGGCTCTCCAGGTGAGGAGCTGTCATTCCTCGGCAAACCTGTTGGAAAGAGGGGCAATCATTGCAGCAGCCAATCAAAGGTGCATCACAAGCTAGAGAGAGGCGTAGGCAGGACAGCAGGGGTGAAGCTCGACTTCAGCCAGAGAGAGGAGGATTCCCTCTTGGGATGACAGAGCATGTTGCTGACAAATTTATTTTACTGTGATGGCAATTTACACTTAATCATTTTCCGAAGCGCGTATTTGATGTTACTTCATTTTATTTATGTTCTTGCCAAATTTCTGGGTTTTCCTTTATGAAGTGTAAAACTGAAGGTTATCTCCATTGTACTGGTTTGCCTCTTCCAAGCCTCACAGGAGGCATAGCCTATCTTTTCAGGGCCCTGTGAGGTCAGATGTGCAGAACTTCAGACTACGTATAGCCTCCATCCAGAAGGGTTTGGTAGCTGGAATTGGAGAGACCTGGGCTTGGCTGCACGGGGCATAGTTGCAAATACATTAACATTTTAGGGGGGATCACATAGAAGAATTTTGTTCAAAGTGTCGGGGGGAGTTAAAATTGGGGTGGGATGAGAAAAGGCAGGATGGCAAGCCGGGGCTGGTAAACCAGTGCAGTTCAGTACAATTTAGGTCTACAGACCCTGGGACTCTCACTGACAAAGGTGGAGAAGCACTCTCCCAGAAAACTGGAAATGTCACTGGGGCAGGTCACTTGTGGGGGATAAGGCTGACATTTTCAAAAGTGGCCACAAGTTTTGAGTGCTTCAGTTTGTAGGTGCCCAACTTGAGACAACTAGGTGAAGATGAGCTGTGAAGGTGGAGAGAGCGCTGATGCCATTTCTGGAAGAGAGGATTCCTGTAATGATCCCTCTTTAATTCCCCCTCCCAACTAGTCTGCTCTTTGAGTCCTCGGTTCATGAGTTGTGCTTTCCTTCATTTTTGTTAAAGATTTTCTACTTTTTTCCCTAGTTGCAATATTGAATTGTCAAAATTACACTTGAAAAAGGTAATGCTGCTACAATCTGCCCCTTCAGGGGGCACGATTCTCCTCTGGCCTGCCCCTAGCATAGTCATTTACACCTGTGCAAAGTGGGTGTAAAGTGCTCCCAGATCAGAACATTAATATTTTACACCCACTCTGCACAGGTGTAAATTACTAATGGTTTGTCTACATTAGAGAAGCTAAACCAATTGGTGCCTCTTCAGTTGATTGAAAAGCAGCTTGCATCTACATTTAAAAATGCTTCAATAAATGGTTGCAGAGACAGGTCTTAGGTACTGTAGCTGCAGCCTGAAGCTTTTTCAGCTTTTTCCATAGCACAGCGATGGACTTTCTGAAGCTCATATTTCAGGTCTAATTGTTTCTTTGGTATGAGAACATTTCTTCTCTTCCCCAGTAGTTAGCTCAGGGATGCATTCATTTTGATGAAACTATCTGGGTTATCCCCATCGCAGAATTGAGACAAGTGGCCAATAGCGACAAATTTCCAGCCCTCCACAACAGTCATCTCATTCTGCCAACTGCTGGGGAAGGAGAAAGTGGCCTTTATTTTTGTGCCTTAGTCAGCTGGCTGGGGGATTAAATTCTGTAAAGTCAGCTGTTTGAGATATCTTATAACTTCTCTCCATCCACTTGATTTGTTGGAAACATTCTTCCTGACACTGATGTCATGCTTGTCTCGAGAATTGGCATAGTGTCCTGTGGGAAGTTTCAGATTATAGGAGTACATTTTCTAACCCAGCCAATGTACTTCAGCCTGCTCCCACTGAACTCAGTGGTGAAACTATCATTGACTTCAGTAAGAACGAAACTAGATTCAGAGTACGGACTTCAGGGTTTGGCACATTGTCTTTTAGTTAAATGTAGCTGGATATTTAAATACTTCCAAAGCTGCCAGTTAAAAAAGAAACAAACACACCACTGTGATGTTCCCTTCTGGTGTTATCTGGGTTGGTGATCTGCTAGGTTACTCCAATCCTTGACTCTGGGAGCGAGCCTTACCCTGCTCCACTGTGAGAACCCCCACTCCTAGGCTGTTCACGCACAGCCTTTGGCATGTAAGCTGCTCCCAGTTACTTGCAACTGAATGACACTAGCCAATATCTCTGGTCCCAGACACGACCCTAGGAACCTGTCTTGCAGTATCCAGTTATGCCTGCTGGATGCTGTAAGCTTATATGAGTTCGTCGATTTAACAAAGAAATTGATATGTACCAGACTTGTTATCCCAAGGGGAGTCTCTGACATGCTTCAAACCAAACGCACTGCTTCAGGTAGAATAAACAAACAGATTTATTAACTATAAAGATAAATTTTAAGTGATTATAAGTCAAAACATAAGTCAGATTTGGTCAAATGAAATAAAAGCAAAACGCATTCTAAGCTGATCTTAACACTTTCAGTGCCCTTACAAACTTAGACGCTTCTCACCAAAGGTTGGCTGGTTGCTCTTCAGCCAGGCTCTCCCCTTTGATCAGCGCTTCAGTCGCTTGATGTGGTGTCTGTAGGTGTAGGTGGAAGAGAGAGCATGGCAAATGTCTCTCCCTTTTATCATGTCCTTTCTTCCCTTTTGGCTTTCCCCCGCTCCTTCAGAGCCAGCTGAGCATTATCTCATCGCAGTCCCAAACTGGCCAAAGGAAAGGGGGTGACTCTCTCGAGAGTCTAACAGATTCTTTTGTTGCTGCCTAGGCCAGGGTCTTTTGTTCCTGTGAGGCTGGGCTGGGTTTGTCCCATACCTGCCCTGATGAGGTGTGAACTGCCACTCTGCTCTTGGAGAGTTTTTGTCTGGGCTTGCTTTAAGCCATGAGGATACATATTCAGCCTCATATGTATATACATGAAATTATAACCCATAAACATAACTATAACATTACTATAACAACAATGCTCAGTACATCATGAGCCTTCCGAAGACACCCGCCATGACAAACTTTGCATTGGACACCACACAATCATTTTACAAGGATGAACATGGGGGTGCTGGGTGTTCCTCCGAGGTACAGAGCATCACAACCACCCACTGTGTAATTTCATATGGCATCATATTCAACTACAAATTGTACACAAAACAAAAGGCAGGAATCATACAGTGGTCATGTGGACAAATGCAGGTGTAATATAAATATATTTCTGAGCTGAAGACAAAGGCAATATTCTGCAAACTGTCTAATTTTCCTTACTACACTCAGAGGCCTCCCATCCCCCATAGGGAAATTTTATAAAATTGCATATCATTGCTTGTACCAGTTCAACTCCTATGGTGGTAGTAATGCTGCCATCCCTAGTGCAGACCAGTTGCTGGTGTTTTAAGTATCATGCCATCTAAGAGATGATCAGAGCAGAACTCATTGGCATGGTATGTAAAATGCCAGTGGCACAGAAAAAAAAAAGTGGGTACTCAGCATGCACCTCAGCCCACCTGCTCCTCCCCAATCAGATCCTCCCACTCCCCCCAGTACCTCCCGCCTGCCAGCAGCCCTGCCCATTAGCTCCTCTCCCTCCCACCGTGGATCAGCTGTTCAGCGGCGTGCAGGAGGTGCTGGGGGGGTGGGGTGGGAAGAGGTGGGCAGGGATGGAGGCTTGGGGGAAGGGGTGGACTGGGGACGGGGCCTGGGGCATAGTGGGGGTCAAGCACCCCTCGGCAACTCATAAAGACAGTGCCTATGCTTGACCCCCTTCTGTGGTCTGCTCAAGCACTGCTTTGTTAGGTCTCGGGCCTCTAGCCATCACCTCTTTCAGGGAAGAAAGTGAAGTGCCTCCCTTCTGAACCCCCTCCCTTCTGAATGGTTTAGGCTGTGGTCTCTTGCACTTCACTGTGACTGTCCCAGCAGGACTGACCAGAGTCCAGTGCCTGTGCTTTGCTTTCTCTCAAAGGACCACTGTATGCCAGTGGTTACAAGTAACTAAACCACTCTTCCAAAGCAGAGTACATATATTTTAGGACAAAAGCAATTTAGAGAAAACATATCAAACAATAAAAAGTATGAAGACATACTATACTATACGGTGGTCCCCCCTCAAACCTATGGAGACTGTGGTAGCTTCCAGTCCTTCCACTCTATTAACAGGGCTTAGTTCCCCTTGGTCAAAGGTTCATGTCCATTGGTTGGATTAAAATGAGGGCCTCTTAGTCAGTTTAAACTCAGCCTTTTATACCAAAGGCCCTTTCTTTGTCTCATTAGGCCTCTGGGACCCAGTCTGAACCAGTTAATCCAATTCTCTCTAAGGGTGCTACTTCTCTGGAGTTGCTTATCCATCCCCGGAGTCGTAGTTATCACTGATTTTTGTTCCTGGTTTATGCAGATAGATAACTTTTTACAAGGGTGATACAATAGGATCACAAAGATACAGATAACCTTCAGAAAGTTAATATCATATCCCCGCCCCCCGAAAAAAATCCTGCCTGAATTAGCCATCACCTTTAGCCCCCAACTAAAACCTCTCCAGCGCATCGTCAAAGATCTACAACCTATCCTGAAAGATGATCCCTCACTCTCACAGATCTTGGGAGACAGACCAGTCCTCGCTTACAGACAGCCCCCCAACCTGAAGCAAATACTCACCAGCAACCACACACCATACAACAAAAACACTAACCCAGGAACCTATCCTTGCAACAAAGCCCGATGCCAACTCTGTCCACATATCTATTCAAGTGACACCATCATAGGACCTAATCACATCAGCCACGCCATCAGGGGCTCGTTCACCTGCACATCTACCACTGTGATATATGACATCATGTGCCAGCAATGCCCCTCTGCCATGTACATTGGCCAAACCGGACAGTCTCTATGCAAAAGAATAAACGGACACAAATCTGACATCAGGAATCATAACATTCAAAAACCAGTAGGAGAACACTTCAACCTCTCTAATCACTCAGTGACAGACTTAAAGGTGGCAATTTTGCAACAGAAAAGCTTCAAAAACAGACTCCAATGAGAAGCTGTTGAACTTGAATTAATATGCAAACTAGATACCATTAACTTAGGTTTGAACAGAGACTGGGAGTGGCTCGGTCATTATGTTAATTGAATCTATTTCCCCTAGTTAACTATCCTCACTCACATCTTTGTGTCAACTGTCCGAAATGGGCCATCTTGATTATCACTTTAAAAGTTTTTTTCCCCCCTGCTGATATAGTTCCTCTTAATTAATTAGCCTCTTAAAGTTGGTATAGGCACTTCCACCTTTTCATGTTTCTCTGAATGTATAAATATCTGCTTACTGTGTGTTCCATTCCATGCATTTGATGAAGTGAGCTGTAGCTCACGAAAGCTTATGCTGAAATAAATTTGTTAGTCTCTAAGGTGCCACAAGTCATAGAATCATAGAATCTCAGGGTTGGAAGGGACCTCAGGAAGTCATCTAGTTCAACCCCCTGCTCAAAGCAGGACCAACCCCAACTACATCATCCCAGCCAGGGCTTTGTCAAGCCTGACCTTAAAAAACAGTAATCCTATTCTTTTTATTAAACTTCACAGATAGCATTTTGCATTACAGTAGTACTTCCTTAGAAAGACCTCTTAATACTCTTTAATGAATCAATGAGCAAAGGGTATAAGTGGGTATGTAAAAGCACAGTACTGCAAGGGAGTCTTCCTATTAATCTGTCAGTGTTAATGTATCAAAACAGGATTGTAGCAGGCTCCTTTTTCAATATTCCATTGTAATGTAATGAAGTCCATTTCTCATGTCGGAATGCTATTGTAATCTCTTTGGTAATTTCACACTGTTGTGTAATTTAAAGGGGAGCATTTAGTAACCTCATTCTGGAATCAGATTCCTCCCACCCCCACCCCAATGGCACATTGCAGCGTACCATCAAAAGACTTTAGCAAAGTCCCCACAGGGTCCTCACCAGGTGATGTATCATAATGTAGTCATCATAGCAGCCTCATCATGTGAGGTATTGTAATGCAATCCCTTTAGCATTCTCCTTGTATGATGGATTGTAGTGCAATTCCCTCTGTACACTTGTGGCATGGTGAATATCAATATAATCCCATTAGTGCCTTCAAGGCACATCATATTTTACTGGGTATACTGTGCCTTCAAGGCACATCCCTGGGTATACTGTGGCATAATGTATTGCAATGGGATCTTCTCTGCAACCCCATGATATAGTTAGTATCTTGTACTTTGATAACCTATGCTCCCTTGTGGTGCAATTATTATTTATTATGTGTACTGTGGTAGTGCCTAGAGGCCCCAGTTCCACTGTGTACAAGACGACAGGCACTTTATAAGCCTATAACAAAGAGATGATCTCTGCCTTGAAGAGCTTACAGTCTAAGTAATATGTCTGTAAGAAGGTGGCATATTCTGTAGTTCTGCATGGCTCTTCTGTTGAAACTCCTATTGCCAGATGCTTGAACCCTGCATAGAGATGCAGATGCATTTTTGCTGAGTCACTTCAAGCTTAGAAAGGCAGCATGGTTTAGTAGGCTGAGCTGAAGACTGGAAATCAGGAATTCCTGACCTCTAATTCCAGCCCTGTCACTAGCTTGTTGTACAGCCTTGGGCAAGTCACTTAACCATATTGTGCCTCAGTTTTCCCATCTGTAAAATAGGGATAATATTTACCTACCTTTAAATGTATTATGAGAATTCATTAGTTAACGATCATAAAGACTCCAAAAATAAGTAAGCCGCCCCCCAAAGAAGTACATTAACTGGACCATTGTTCTAATGTACAAGGTAATTTAAGTATTAACTTCAGAGCACTCTCTGCTGTAAAGTTTATTTTCTGCAGATATGTCACAGGTTCCTTTGGGGTTTTTTGTATAGTCTCTTCAAGATCATGGGTCAGATTTTCAGCCCCAGTTATGTTCCCTTTTTGGCACCTGAGCAGTGCAAAGGGGATTTTATGTGGCTGTAGCTGGCCAGTTGAGAATCCACCAGCAGAAAGGAATACTCAGTTGGTGAAAAGCCACTGGAGCCAGCTCCTCTGTTGGTCTCTTGGGGGGGGGGGACGGGACCGGGAGGGGGAAGTGAGGAGGTGCGATGGGGTGCAGATGGGATGGGCAGAGTTCTCCAATTCTCAGCCAGCATATGGTCACTTAGGAAGCAGTACTAGATGTTTTAAGTTAGAACAACTCCTAAATGTTCTAATTTGCACTAGGATCAGGACAGCTTGAGAATCAGAGAGCTGAAAGCAGCTCCCTAATGGTGTTTGATCCAGTCCTGCGCTGAGTAGAAGAGAGGTGCAGTAGATAATCTGGCCCTTGAGTTTCTCTTGTTTTATACTCTCAATTCGATTATTTGATTTTATGCAGTAACTGTGAGGTATTAATTATATACTATTCATGTAAACCAGTTTGAACATAAACACTGCAATCCTTACTCGGGCTAACTTTCATAGATGACAACTGAAGTTTTGCCTAAGTAAAGCCTGTGTGTATTCAGATCATGTTAAGGCAGTCGACTAGAATTACATGCTTCTGTTCCCCTGTCCCTCTGACAAAGTTCACTGCTGCTGTATATGGCAGTCTGTCCTTCTGACAGTAACCTAAAGAGCAGTCCCCATGCCTTCACAGCACAGGCCAATTATTTAAGAGGTAGAAGGTGGGGGGATCAGATTTCTTTATGTTGCTAGTGGTTCCTGAGATAAGTGGCTTCAGGGCCAGATATCTGAGAGCGGATTGGTTCCTAGGCTGTGAACCCCTGTCTCAGTTATAATAACTATTTCATTGCAACATTAATGCAGTGAGCATGTCACGGAGAAACCCTTCCTCAAATTGCAGTTCTATATTCCCAGCCTAAGTGGAGAGTTACCAAAATTCTGAGCATCCTGCACATGCAATATAGGGCTATATTCATCTAGTGGAATGAGCTCAGGGCTGGAAGTCAGGAAGCCTAGATTCTATTCCTGTTTCTATCACTGATTCACTGTGGGACCTTGGGTCAATCACTTAAGCTCTAAACCTCAGATTACACATCTGAAGAACAGGGCTAATAATGTGCTTTGTAAAGCACTTTGATATCTACAGATTAGAAGTGATAATTAGCTGTAGAGCAATGGTTCTCAACCAGGGGTACACGTACCCATGGGGTTACGCAGAGGTACATCAACTCATCTAGCTAGTTGCCTAGTTTTACAACAGCAAAGTCAGTACAAACTAAAATTTCATACAGACAATGACTTGTTTATACTGCTCTATATACTATACACTGAAATGTAAGTACAATATTTATATTCCAGTTGATTTATATTGTATGGTAAAATGAGAAAGTGAGCAATTTTTCAGTAATAGTGCACTGTGATACTTGTGTTTTTATGTCTGATTTTGTAAGCAAGTTTTTAAGTGAGATGAAACTTGGGGGTATGCAAGACAAATCAGACTCCTGAAAGATGTACAGTACTCTGGAAAACTTGAGAGCCAGTGGTGTAGAGCACTATTATTATTTACGATTAATACAAGAGATGCAACAACATTTGCATGCTGTACAGCACCCGCTGCTATCATATTAATTTTTTTAATTTAGTCACTGTTGCCAGAATAATAATACTTGACACTTACATAGCACCTTCCATTCAAGAATCTCAAAGGACCTAGCATGATAATTAGTAAAATAAATAACATACTTGTAAGTATTATTTCCCATCTTATAGAGGGGGAAACTGAGGCACAAAAGGTTAAGTGACTTGCATCAGATAACTCGGCAAGTCAGCGGCAGTGAGGAATAGAACCCATATCTTCCAGTCTTGTACTTTAATCTATAGACCTTGCTCCATTTAAAATGTACATTTATTCCTTCTGGGAGAACACGATGTATATAACATACATATGGTAGTCAGGGAAAGGCAGCAGAGTTAAAGGTGGTATTAGATGGTCTCTCAGTACTTCCAAGCTGTCTGACATTTTTTGGTTTGTTTTAAACTACAGCTTTTGAATTACCTGATTCTCAAACTATTTTTAAAATAACTACAATGTTCTAAGAATACTGTTGTAAATTTATCTATTTACAATCCTAACTCTATTTTAACAAAGTTTCCCCTTCCCCCCAGCATTTAAGTAAGAATGGAAGATGTCAGTATCTTTATGGAATGGATATGTACTTCTGTAGTTTAGCCTTGAACTTCTGGTGGTTTGATGTATGCTTTAATCCTTTAGTTTAGCAGAATACCCTTGATGGCAGTATTACTACATCATATTAATTTGTCTTTATGGTGTCCTATTATTAGCATATTACTGCTATTCCTGTCTGTAACATTATCAGACAAGTTCTTCTCCTAGCAGGGAAGAAGCACATTTGAGCTGTGGTTCTAAATACCAGTGAAGCAAAGTCTTGGGTCAATCTGCAGACTGCTGCAACAAATACAAGAAACTCTAGCTTCAGTTTATGGGAGGAGGAGGAATGGATTATAAGAGAAGCTGTTGATGTATCTACTTCTGAAAGTTCACATGGAGAGAAAGGCTCCTCTCACTATAATATACAACAATATTTTGCATTTATATTCACTTTTCAAGATCTCTAAGCACATTTCAAAGGTGGCTGTTCTACCTTTTACAGCTAAGGAAACAGGCATAGAGAGGGTAAGGCATAATTTTTCACAAAGTGTGAACTAATTTAAAGTTCCTTATCTTTAGGTATCTAATTTGAGACAATGACAACCTGATTTTCAGAGGTGCTCAGCGCCCACATCTGCATATTTACAGCTGAGTCTGCTCAACAGCTCCAATGAGCCTCAAGTTGGTCATCCAAACACTGTCACTCCAAACTAGTGGACACATTTGAGAATTTGGGCCTTACTGACTAGCCCAGCATCACACATCACAGTGCCAGAGCCAGGATTAGAATTCAGATCTCCTGGCTTCTAGTGCCCTGCTCTAACCTCTAGACTATGCTGGCTCCTTTATATCAATGAAAATTAGCATTGAAACTGTGTGGAAAATAATTTAGGATTTGATATTTAGATTTTTAGGTTCATTTCTGTGTATTGTACAACCCTGTGCGCTCTATTGGCACATAATAATTATACAGCTCTCAAATTGCATCAAAGATGATTCTATAAGGGTGGATTAAAGATCACTGGGATAGGGGCTCAAAAATCTGAGGTGTCCGAGAAACCAAAGGCTCAGTCCTCCACCTTGTGCAGTCATTTATACCTGTGCAACGTGGGTGTTAAATTCTACCCTTTACAGTTTAACACTTTCATTTTTCCACATACCTTTATTCAGTTCTCCTCTGATATCCACTGACTACGCCACTACATGCTGCTGTATCACTTTACCTCCTGTGGAAGTATGAGAAAGCATCTCCTTGCCAGTCAATTCAATTGTTGCTCCACTTAACTGACAACCAGATATTTCTAGTGAAACCCTGGGGCAGTAGATAGGCTAAACGGAAATGTTTTTAACTCACTCCAGTATAAATTATCCTTCTAGTTTTGATTGAACTGTCCTGCATTTTAAAGATTGGTTCTGCCTCATGCTCTGTCAATACATAGCGAGACAAACTTCAGTGATGTTGCATGAGATAAATCAATGCAGCTCTTATCCCAGACTGTATGGATTACTCCTGCATAAGATATCATTACCGGCTGGGACTAAATATCTTCCCACCCTTCATTTTCTCAGTGTGTGGAGAAATAACTGTAATGGACCTCTACACTCATCTTCTGGTTCTATAATACCCACATTCCAAGGCCACTGGCCTTCTAGCTTTATGCTATCGTCAGCTCAATCTATGATGTTTCATTATGGCACAAAAGTATGGGATAATGCTGCACATATGTAAAAGGAAGCCCATAATAATCAGGGATGTATAAAAGCAAAATCCTCAAAATGTGACCTTCACAATTAGAGGAGCCCAGGTGAAGTAGTGAAACAATAACAGGCAGCAGCACAATGTACAGCTGGTGAGCTGCCTGTTGGATGAGCTGGGTTGCCTCACTTGGAAGGAAATACTAGGAGTGAGAGGAAAAACAAGAATTCATCTAGGGTTGGGATTCAGGACCTTGGAGGGAGAATTCACTCTGAGGGGAAGGCTGGGTAGGGAGAAGTCTGTCAGGAAGGGCAGAAATATTGGTGAATTTGGGACCCAGTAAACATTAATCCACCTTGGTAATTATTGTAACCCCCCAATTCATGGCAGACAGATAATGGGATAACCAGCTTTGCATTTAGGAACAAGTGATACTGGAAATCAGTGATGAGATAATAAAATAAAAGAAAGTGGTCCAGATTCTGCTCTGTTACATCCATGCAACTTTTTTGACTTAACTGGAGTGACATGGGTATAACTCAGAGCTGTACTTCCAAAGGTATTTCTGAAAATGAAAAGATGGGCCAAAGGGGCTATTTGTATTTAAATAAAATTAAGAAACCCACCAGTAAAATAAAGTAGTGTTGAAAAAATAAATCTACGCAGGCCCCAGTGTGTGTGTTGGAGAAAGAAGAGAGGGTTTAAAATTTGTTTTGTTTGGTGTCTTCAGATGAGAAAATTCCAAACAAATCAGAGCAAGTAAAAGCCAATTAAAATACATTTCAGAAAAATAAAGAAAGTTCCAAGTAATCAATCCAAGGTCCTATTGATTTTTAGGTGATTATTTATCTTCTCTCTACACTTCCCTATCCCCACAGATCCTAGACAGTAATTTCCCAATCCTAGAAAACGACTAAAGAAATATGTTTCCAGTGTATATTTTTCCCCAAGGGAAAGTGCTCAATACAGATAACTGCACTGATTATATTTATAAATAGAAAAAGGCATTCAGTGTTTTAATTAGACAGACAAGTTACTCACTGTGGGTCTTTTCCACTCGAACTTGATGGGTAGTTTCTGGCTGTAGAAGAGGGAGCTCTCATTAGGTGGGAAATCAGGATCCACATAAAGAATCTTCTTTTCCAGGCATTTCTTGTGGAGTTCTTCAAAGGTCTTTTCCCGCACTCCAATAATGGGCTGGTTGCGACTGATGATAGCAGAATAGATACCCCCTGAACCTCCTCCTGTTTCAGTTGTTGTGCTAATGCTGGTGCTGGGAACTGACCCAGTCTCTGTCTGTTGAGCCAGCACAGCATTTATGGCCGACGGCATGGAAATCAGATTTAAACAAAATTAAAAAAGAAAGGAAAATAAAAAGGAAGCTCTTGCAACCTGGACGGAAACTACAGAAAAGAGGAAGTCACTGCAAAAAAAACCCCAAACAGTTTAACAGCTCTCTCTTTTGACTGCAAGTGTCCAAGTCACATTAAAAGTGATAAAGTGTCATGGGATAGAGCAATTTGTACATCATCCTGAGCTTCTTGCTGCTGCAATTTTATCAGCAATCAAAATTTGTTCCTTGACAGGGAACAAGAGAAATTGTTGAGTAACTTTTCTGTCTGGGGTTGGTGTGTCTACAGCATGTGTGTGAGAGCGTGTCTGTGTCCTGTAGAGATTTCAACAAGGAAAACTAAAAATAAACATGGAGAGAGAGAGAGAGAAGGGGTGAGTGAGAGTGTGAGAGAGAGAGCGAGAGAGAGTGTCAATTTGATGTGTAGTTTCTTCCTATTCAGAACTTGTTCTCGGAGAAGGATTAACATGGTAGGCTGATTCCCAATGCCACATAGATTTTGTTTGTTTTCAGTTGCAAAAAATAGTGAAACTGCTAGTTAAATTTACATGTTGGTTTTAAGCAGCATTTTATAGCATGTTCCTTATCATTATGATGGGTCCTGATGTTACAAAGATTTATGTATCTGTTTAACTTTACTCATTGACCCTGTCTTCTTTGCAAAAAACGATGTGCCTTTACACTGAGAGAGCCAACCCGACTTAAAGTCCTAGTGGGGACAAGGCAATTTTTACCATGATGTAGCAAGTTGAGGTCAATCTTATACCCTCCCCCCGAACTTTCAGGCTTAACTTGACTAGATATGTCAAGCTACGATGCCTTGTTTCCACTCAGATTTTACATTGAGATAGCTAACTTGACATAAAACACACCTCTTTTTTAAAATTTAATTATTTTTTTGCAGTGAAGGCACAGCCATTGGCTTCAATAGAATTATTTACAGTATGTAGAATTAAACACATATGTAAATATTTACAGTATCAGAAGCTAAAATTATAGAAGAATAAACTGCAGGTTTTTAATAGTTCACTCTTGGGTACCTACTTGAGACATGGGTATATTTAGAAAATTATCATGGCACAGTTGTCATACTGTATGTCTAGCCAAAGACCTTATGGCAAAACAACCCTTTGAATGGACACCTTACATTGCTCTTGAAGTTCTGATCCTGTAGGAAGAGTTCAAGTCTTAGATAAAATCCAAGAAGTTGTAAGTCAAATCTAAGACTATACTCTAAATCTAGGAAAAAAACATATTCCTAGTGACAGACATTAAATATAGCAGGACTTTGAATTCCTTAGAGGAATGAGTGTTCAAATATTAATGCATTCTGCACAGCCAGATAGATCAGATTCCTCAAATTATATAATTAGATTAATTGGCAATGAAAGATGAGATGGCATTTTTTCTACTTAAGCATATTTTATATTATTGATTTTAATTTTAAAAGTATACACTTCAACTTTTCCCGTGAATGAGTGGAAAATGGGTTTCCCTTTGCGGACACATGTGGAAATTGGAACAGCTTGCTTGATGACAAACACAATTGTTCACGTGAAAGTTGTGCTGCAAGATGTCAGCTTTCAAGATAAACTTTTGTATTCAAACAAAAAGTCAAGCTATGTTTTTGGCAGGCAGTGTGATCTAATGGATAGGCCACTGGATTGAGAATCAGCAGACTTGGGTTCCTCGGTTTACCACTGAATTTGATCAATTTCACTTCTGTGCCTCCATTTCCCCATATGGAAAACAATACTCGCCCTTCTCTTTGAAAATGCTTTGGGATCTATGGATAAAAAGTGCTTTATTATTGTTTTAAAATCATGTTTATTTCTAGTCTTTGTCTCTGTCCCAAATTGCCAGTTAAAACTTTGTGTGTGTATAATGAGAAATCGCTCACACATATTTCTTGGCACACTCCATTGCTGGCATTAAGTGAAATGAGAACTAGACTCTTTATCTTTAAACATGTATTGCTCATTCCAGGCTGTTTGCTATAGCTCTAGCTGTTTAAATGGCAACCTGTACATCAGCAGGTGGATAAACCCTATACCCATCAAGATTTTCTTTAACCAAAAAGTCTTAAATCATATGACAGCATATGTTTTATTTATGGCCAGTGACACTAGGGGCTGGACTGTAGCTCATTTATATGTCTTCAACCCATGTGTACTAAAGCTTGTTTGCCAAGACAGTGGTTTTTCAGGTATGGTTCTTAGTTCATTTGGATTACTTGCATCAAGTCATGTGGATCTTTGAAGCTTAGTGGATCTACACACCTCTTGTAGATCCACTAAGGCTGCATGACCTATAACTAATGCAGTCTGTAAGTCTGAATAACCTTTCATAGCATCATAGAAGATTAGGGTTGGTCATCAGGAAGTCATCTAGTCCAACCCCCTGCTCAAAGCAGGACCAACCCAACTAAATCATCCCAGCCAGGGCTTTGTCAAGCCAGGCCGTAAAAACCTCTAAGGATGGAGATTCCACCACCTCCCTAGGTAACCCATTCCAGTGCTTCACCACCCTCCTAGTGAAATAGTGTTTCCTAATATCCAATCTAGACCTCCCCCACTGCAACTTGAGACCATTGCTCCTTGTTCTGTCATCTGCCCCGCACTGAGAACAGCCAAGCTCCATCCTCTTTGGAATCTCCCTTCAGGTAGTTGAAGGCTGCTATCAAATCCCCCTCACTCTTCTCGTCTGCAGACTAAACAAGACCAGTTCCCTCAGCCTCTCCTCATAAGTCATGTTCCCCAGTCCCCTGTTCCTTTTTGTTGCCCACCGCTGGACTCTCTCCAATTTGTCCACATCCTTTCTGTGGTGGGGGGCCCAAAACTGGCCGCAATACTCCAGATGTGGCCTCACCAGTGCCCAATAGAGGGGAATAATCACTCCCTTCGATCTGCTGGCAATGCTCCTACTAATGCAGCCCAATATGCCGTTAGCCTTCTTGGCAACAAGGGCACACTGCTGACTCATATCCAGCTTCTCATCCACTGTAATCCCCAGGTCCTTTTCTGCAGAATTGCTGCTTAGCCAGTCGGTCCCCAGCCTGTAGCAGAGCATTGGATTCTTCCATCCTAAGTGCAGGACTCTGCACTTGTCCGTGTTGAACCTCATCAGATTTCTTTTGGCCCAGTCCTCCAATTTGTCTAGGTCACTCTGGACTCTATCCCCACCCTCCAGCATATCTACCTCTCCCCCCAGCTTAGCGTCATCTGTGAACTTGCTAGGGTGCAATCCATCCCATCATCCAGATCATTAAGTATTAATCCCCAAGTTACTAACAGTAGGTGTATGGACACGTGATTCTTTTTCCTCCAATTAAGAAGTACTTAAGATGCTTTCACAAAATAGAGAGGGGAATCTGAAAACATCAGCTACCTTTGGAAATCTCCTGAAAGCAGCTGTCTCAAGATGGGCTGTCCATCTGGAGCATTGGTCATTTCCTCCTCATATTTGGTCATGAGTCTTGTAGGTCTCCTATCCAACATGGCTTTGCAGGAGAGCCTGGCAGAAGATGTCTCTCTCTCTTTCCAGGATATTTTCAAGAGTGATTCAAAATCGGCAGATTGCAGACACCTCTTATTGCTTTGAATAACTGACTTTTCTGTGCGTATGTTTGTGTTCAGGTTGTGTTTTCCTCCAGTACAAAAATTCACTTAACTATCATCACACACACACAGCCATGTCCTGGCAGTAAAGCAAATAGAAATACTAGAAGCAGTGTCTGATACTTGATGAGCTCATTGCTATGCAAAGATTGCTGCTCTATCATAGCGGTGCTGGTGTCAGCGTTCTGGAACCAATGAAAGTTTTGTTTGTCCTTCTCTGAATGCTGATTTCTATGTATGCTAATACAAATATTCAACAAGGATTCTGGTATTTGAAATGTTGGGGGGGAATTTTGCACACATATGAATTAGTATCAAACTAAAAGTTCATTGTTTGGCAGGGGAGGCATAAATACTACCTTTTATAAAAAGCAATATGGAAAGCTGATATGAAATTTGAATTAATCCAAAATTAATGGGCTAAAAGCCTCTATTAACCAAGCTATAGGAGCATACAGCACAAAAATACATTTTAAGTATTTTTTTTTAATAAAATCCCCCCCTCAGTGAAATTCTCTGGTACAATCTCATGGCAACATTACAAAACCAATGGTAGCTCCAATGCCACAAAATGATACTTTCCAGGAGACCTTAAATAAAATGGAAAATGTCAGAATTTCACAGGTTAATTACAGTTTACATCTGTGCAGACTGCACCGAGAGGCTGACTGATGTGCTGAATTTCCCCACCAATCGGGGTCTAACTATGTTTTTTCACTTTAAATTCTTGGGGTGACCAGTGAGCCATTGGCTAAATCAAAATCAGGTCCACTGCACATGTAATTAGTGGTAAGTGGACAGATTCTTCTTTCTTTTAATCTCATCCTGTTCTTCATGGATTAGCTGAAGTGTTTCCTGTTAAACTTGTTCAGAAAATAATTTCCCCCTGTGCTGTTTCTCAATAGGCAGGTACTTTTGTGGAGCTGGTCTTAAAGCATTTCCAAGGACAAGCAAGAATGGCCTGTAGAGGGGGGACCAGCTTTCTTAGTAAAAGAACAAGTAATGTATGTATTACAAAAACTGAGAGGTTTGGCATGACTACATGTAACATAGACCTAAGAAAAACTGGGCTCATTTGGAACCAAGAAAGCTTTTGCAACAGGTTTTCTTTGCAAACAGAAATATCTATCTATCTATCTATCTATATATATAAAGTCAGGCAGAATAAAATAAATGTACTGCTCAAGCAAAGAACCAACTAAATCAGATACATCTATAATAATGTTTCTATTTAATCTTCATTACATTTGATCTCCAATTGTTTTATTTTAATCTTAATTGAATTATTTATCAGTCTTCAGTTGCTAACAGCATGAGTCAACGTGTAAAAATGTTCATTATTTGCCTTGCCTGCCCTATTGTATTAATATGCAGAAAACAGTAATAGCGGTTATAAAAACATAATGTGAATGTTGCTCCTGGAACCATAGTTTTTCTAAGTCCTCAGACCTAAAGATTTTGCTACTTGTAAATTTAGCAAATAAATTATTTGCTCAGTGCTCAGACATCACAGTGAGGGGCACAGTCTAACTAGCAGTAGACAGCTATCGCCTCCATTTTGTACTAAAATGGTTCATTTCTTAGGATGCTTATTTGTGGATCTCCATGGTGGGAAGAAGGATCGAAGAAATAAGGCGTAAGACTTATTTCATGATGAAAACAATCTTTGTTCATTTATTACATCTTCCTTCACACTTCATAAGATCAAGATAAAATGTCTGTAGCATTCTAATGGAATGTTAACCACACACCAGCAACAGCAATCAAGTCATGTTCAGAAGCAGGAAGCAATAATAACTTTGTTAGAGAGAGATTTTATGTAAAACTCACAAACTGGTAGAAATAATTGGAGTTACACCATGTACAATCAGTGTGAGAGTAGAGTCAGGCCCCTTGTGTCCTTGAAGAGGAGAATCAGTACTTTTTACCTAATTTTTGAGGTAGGAAGATAATTTTCTTATCATGGACTAAATTTTGCCCTCTCTTAAAGGTTACACTGGCATAACTAAAGTGAGAATTTGGCCCTGTTTTTGTCATTTCTGTCCCTTGGAAAGCTCAGATCAGTGAAAGTTGTTTTCAAACTGGACTATTTGAGGCTCAAGGAGACAAAGGATTCACCTCAGGTTACCCAACATGGATTGGCTCAACTGTGATTTAAACAGAAATCTTCAGGTCCCCAACATTTAGCGCTTGGATCAAAGTCTCACTGATCACATCTGCTTGAAGGGAGCATATAATTTTAAAGTGGGAGGAGAGTAAAGATGGTTCCTCAGAATAAAGGGCAGGGAGATCCTCAGGGTCTCATGAGGAATGGGCTTGCTTGAATAAGTTGCAGTCAGTTGTTTAAAATATAATGGGAACAGTTAATGCTGTGTGTTGAAACTTGGCACTCCCAGAAATCCCCTCTACAGAGAATAAACTGCAGCAGGTGGAACTGATTGACTAAGCACTGCATAGGCTTAGTGGGAACAGCTGGCACATGTACAAGCTTGTCGGTATTTGCTGGTCAGTGTGGCGTTAGAGATCCTCCCTCTATTCCCCACTACCCACATGCATGCAACAAGAGACTATCTGAAGAGGAAAGTAAACTATTTACTATCCTCTTCATTTTGCTAAAAGAATGGAGTGAATTCTGCTCGCGTAAATCCATATAACCAACTGACTTCATTCACAGGTTTGCTGCACAGCTGACTTTGGCTTGTTTTTTTAAATAACATATAACTTATAACAAAATGGATATTATTATTATTGAACAGTGAGAGTGGGCTGGGAGAGGCATAGACTGGGGGTACAGTGGCATGGAGCTGTGTAACCTGGTCTTGCAAGACGGGACTCTGAAAGGCAGGAGCAAAGGATGCAGAAGGGGTGGGAGCAAGAGACTATAATGGCAATAGGAGGTGGTGTAGGGAATTGGGGAGGGAGCATTAAAGAGGACAGGTAAAGGCAGAGTCTTTTAAACATATTAAAACTTTAAAATGTTCATCATTTTATATTATAAAAATGAAAACTTTAAAATGCTTAAAGTTTTCAGTGTGGAGCAGTATCCTCCATTCCCATCTTCCAGCCTCAGCTCACTAAGGTAAAAGCACCTTGTCCTCATGGCATGCATTCAGGCATGCGTGAGCAGCACCCCCACAGGGACTGCCTAAAGCAGGGGTGGGCAAACGTTTTGGCCCGAGGGCCACATCTGGGTATGGAAATTGTATGGTGGGCCATGCATGCTTACGAAATTGGGGTTGGGGTGCAGGAGGGGGTGAGGGCTCTGGCTGGAGGTGTGGGCTCTGGGGTGGGGCTGGGGATGATGGATTTGGGGTGTAGGAGGGTGCTCCAGGCTGGGACCAAGGAGTTTGGAGGGCAGGAGGAAGGGCTCTGGCTGGGGATAAGGGCTCTGGGGTGGGGTCAGAAATGAGGAGTTCAGGGTGCAGGAGGGTCCTCTGGGCTGGGGCAGGGTGTTAGGGTGCAGGAGAGGCATCGGGGCTGGGGCAGGGGGTTGGGGCACGGGAGGAGTTCAGAGGTGCAGGCTCTGGGCGGCTCTTACCTCAAGCAGCCCCTGGAAGCAGTGGCATGTCCCCCCTCCGGCTCCTATGTGGAGGTGCGGCCAGGCGGCTTTGTGCTGTCCCATCCGCAGGCCCTGCCCCTGCAGCTCCCATTAGCCTCAGTTCCCAGCCAATGGGAGATGCGGGGGTGGTGCTTGGGGACGGGGCAGTGCGTGGACCCCCTTGCTGCCCCTAAACGTAGGAGCCAGAGGGGGGACATGCTGCTGCTTCCGGGAGCCTCGGCACATGCGTGCAGAGCGACGTCCGAGCCCGCTCCCTGGCTGGAGCACAGGAGCAGGGCAAACCCCAGACCCCGCTCCCCAGTGGGGAGCTCAAGGGCCAGATTAAACCGGCTGGATGTGGCCCGCGGGTTGTAGTTTGCCCACCCCTTGGCTAAAGTCTGCAGGAAGAGAGCCCTGCTATAACATGTTTTATAAGATCTGTAAGAGCAGAGCTTCTCTGTTGCAGGCCTTCTATTTAAACAGTTGGTACTCATCCAAATAAAACCTTGGGCAATCCCCCCACCCAAAACACATTGGGAGTGGGCAGGGTGGGAAAAAGTGTTGTGATAGAAAGTGTTTATGGGAGTCCAGCTAATACCCAAACCCAATATTATCCTTTATATAAACTGGACACCTTTAAACATCTAAATGTTATAAAGTCTAGAAATAAATATTTAATGTGATTTCCCCATTCCCATATTATCCTTTATTCACTCACCTCACCTGGTACATACTGCCCTCCCAAACCTTAACTTTGGGCTGAGTTCAGATTCAACTGCTGAACTGTTCACCCAGCTCTGTTATTTACTCTCCCGTAAATAGACTGTATGGCTGTTCCTTGTCTTGTGGACTAGGTGCTGTGGGGACAGAAGGGGAAGGCTTGTAACCGAAGTAATCACACTCATTCAAGTTGGTTCTGCCCAAGGTAGTTTGCACACAGTGTCCTAGACATAAATTTTTGTCCTTTTCATTTGGCACAGATTCATCAGTGCTGTTTGATCGAGCTGATTCAGGGCTCTTCCCTCTCCGAAATGCCCTATTCACTGAACAGTCAAGATAGCAGTGATTTGCAGACACTTAGAGAACTGCCTGAAATTTAAAAACTAGAAATTCGTGGGTTTAAGACCTTGAAAACCAGGCCCATCCTAATGGAGGACTTTATTGTATGGGAGGGCAGGATTTAGCACACTGCCTGCAGAATCCTGTTTGTCAAAATGAAACCAGCCTTGGCAGGACAGCAATGAGCCTTTTCCAGTGATATGATCTCATTACTATTACTTTTGCCAGCTACTGACCAGGGAAGAGCTTGTCAAATCTAAATTAAATCAATCTTTTAAAAGAAAATGTTAAGAAAGATTAGCCTGGGGCTGCTATAGTTCTGCCTACATTATTTCAAACTAGTCAGATTCAAGAGAGCAATTTAAGTCCAAAACCACTTCCTTTCAACTTTCATCCAGTTCTCTGAAGACGCAGTTTCTCCTCTCACTTGATGTGAATTTCCCAGTCAGCACCAACATTTAATAATAGTTTTTCCAGTGTCAACGTGGAGGTCTTGGGATCATATGTGAAAACCACTTCTTTGTCTTTCCCATCTGAATTGCAATAGGACAAGAGAGAGTTTATGATGCACTCTAAGAAAACCTCTTCTGAACAAAGTTATACCTGACTGCCTTATTTCTCTCACTCTCATTGGGTCAGATTATCTCCTCTGTTAGGCATAGAGGTGATACAAGGAGAGCAATTACTGGCCAAATCTCCAGTATGCTCATAAGGGTGCATCAGAGTCTACGGTATCACTTCTTCCTTTACTCCAACTTTGCAAACATGTGCTTGGGGCTCCATGGGTTTTTTGGGGGAAGCTACCATTCTGAACCCTTATCCTCTGGCATATCCAAGGATTTTCCTGCAGAAATTCCAGCAGAAGTGAATGCTTATTTCTGCATTAACTGTCACTTTTTGTGCCTTAGCAGGGGTAGAGACAGGTGCAGGCAGGGACAGTAACACTGTGATTCCCAAAAGGGAAAGGGAGGCACCTGGAGGGACAGGTCCTCTGTGCAAATTTCACTAGCTTTCCCTAGGCAGGTCCTTGTATAGTTCAGTGGGTTCCGCACTGTCAGAATCTGTGAACACTCCTGCGTCAGTGAGAGAATAGAAACTTTTGTTCTTGCCTGCAAATTTCCTTTCTTGGACCAATCTGACCCACTCTATTTGAGGGTCTAAGAGTGTTGTTATTAAACTATATCTCCAGCTGCATGCTCTGTAAAACAAGGTTATCTAAATTTGTTAATCCTGAAGTATGGCAATTGTCACTGTTGACCAAAGTGTTTTTTGGCTCTGGAAGTTATCACACTGGTGGGCCCTTCAGTGGGAGCAGCCAACAACCTTGTCTCTGGTCTCCAAAAGCAGCAAGGTATCTTCCTATGGAGACACTGAGGCCTAAGTTTCAGTGCAGTTCCCTAGTGGGCAAGTGTAATGAAAAATTATCACTCCCACTACATGACAGGCACTACCTGGTCCTCACAGCAAAAGGAGTTAACCCCAGCTCCCATTTCACTTTTCCTTGCACAGATGTTCGGTGGAAGGACTGCTGGAGAGGCAGAAGGGGGAGAATGCCTGGGGCAAGGCAGGGCTCCCTCCCTGGGCTCAGAGAGCTAGGCTAATCCCCAGGCTGAGGCAGTTTTGTTACCTTGTTTTGCTTTGTGTTTATTGAGACTTTCTCCTAATGAATGAACCTTACAGCCGTTTGCTGTGGTTCCTGCCCAATCAAGCCACCAGTTTACATGCTAGTTGCAACAACTGGTGCTTTAGTCGACACCTTCAGTAGAGGGGCCAAGAATTAACTAGGCTTGCAAACTGAACTACCCTCTTATCCACAGTGACGGTCCCTCAAGAACAGGGGTGGGATATCCTGGAGGGACAGCACTGGGAAGCTTGTACTATTGGTCCCCATGCTTACAGTTTTCTTTTCAGTGTTGTCATCTGCCACCTTTAATTAGTGCTACATTACAGTAAAATTTTAAAAATTGAAGTGAAGTATAAAATACTTGCCTCTCTTACCCTGGAGACTGGCTGTCACAGATGTGGGTTGCTTTTGAACTCCCAGAATTAGTACCCGTTCAACTACACATTTCGTGCGGTACTGCCCAATTTCATCAGCACAGCTGAAAAAGAAAACAAACAGTCTCAGACACAGTAGTTTCTACCTGTGGTTGGAGAGCCAACCCAGGCATAAAACTTGGAGGGACAAACCACTACTACAGTCTCTTACTTCAGGATCCAAAACACAGTTTATTTTCCCTAACATACTTTTTCTTGAGGCAGGTGTGATATTTTTTCCCCTCCATCACCAACTGCCTAATGGGTGCATAAGTGAGTTTCACAAGCTCCTGGTTACCTGGATGGCATCTGAAAATGATTTAAATAGATACAAATGGTGATTGGCCTGTCTACGTGATTCAGTTGTGCCTGCACTGAAGGGACTAATCTATGTTTTAGTCATAAACAACAAGGAGTCCTTGTGGCACCTTAGAGACTAACAAATTTATTTGGGCATAAGCTTTTGTGGGCTAAAACCCACTTCAGAGACTAACAAATGTATTTGGGCATAAGCTTTTGTGGGCTAAAACCCACTTCAGAGACTAACAAATTTATTTGGGCATAAGCTTTCGTGGGCTAAAACCCACTTCATCAGATGCATAAGTGGGTTTTAGCCCACAACAGCTTATGCCCAAATAAATGTGTTAGTCTCTAAGATGCCACAAGGACTCCTCGTTGTCTTTGCTGATACAGACTAACATGGCTACCACTCTGAAACCTGTTTTAGTCATGTTACCCAAGACATTCTATGATCCTGCTTTATGGTAAGTTCCGTAGTATAGATGATCTCTATCTCACACCTGAGGTCTGAAGGAGCAAGAAAAAACCCTGTAGGTTAATGATGGTGCTACATATCCATCTGGAGAACACATTTTGTTCCAGTAGTTGGTGGAAGTCTGGAAGTGATATATCAGACATTTTCCTACTTACAAGCAGCTGTAGATATTTTTGGTATTTAGCATGCCTGACTACCCTCTGTTTTTCTATGCTACTATTCTCTTGACAAATATTTTCTGATTATGTTTCAACATTTCCTTCCTTGGCTTCATTGCTAATAAGTATTTGTCCCATCATTATTTGTAATCTCAGAACATAGTCTTTATTGATATGGTTACCCCGAAGCTATCCATAAAATGATTGTATCCCCTATGTGTCTTCCCTTTGCAAAACTCTAAATTTAGCTTCCTCAATCTTTCCCATATAGCTTATTCTCTAATCCTTGAAACAGTGTGAACCAGAGCTGGACTCAGTATTCCAGATACTCTACACAGTCCAGGTCTGACTGTGTAGAGCAACACTTACCTCTCCAATTTTGTGAGGATGTGAAATTCTCTATCCCTGGGGGTTCTTGAGCAATGGACAAGAATAGCACTTACACATTTGTTGCTAAGCAAAGTGAATTATAAAAGGGATTTCTTTTTATGGGGATTTTACCTGCAACAGCTGCCATTACCTGGAAGAGAAAACATTCTTGTGGAAAGTGAATTTCCTGTGCAGGAATTGCTTCTTATGGAGGTACTGAAATGAATGTCCATCATCTAGATAGAGCTCACCTATTGCAAAGTCCTATGGAACACATCAGATGTAGAACAAAGTTAACAGAAGCCTGAGTGTTGGACAATGAAACTGAAAATAAGCATCTCTATATGCTGAATTAAACAGAAGCCACTAGAACTGTTACGATCTCTGGTAGGTTAAAACACTCCCTTGAAGAACAATCCAGCATTACTATAAGAACATTCTGGATGTTATGGTTTTGTAAATTCATTGTGGTGTCTGCACAGTACTTTCCGCTATTGGCTTGTATTTAAAAGGACAGTTGCTGAATTCATTCTCTGTGGGTCTAAAGAGGAAGTTTGTGGCCTGAAGCAATCCACCACTCTTCTCCTTCCTCCAAGCTGCTGGAGAGTGGCTGACAAAAGAGAGGAAGGGCAAGGGGAAGGTCAGGAAATGCTCTACTTGTGCAGAAATCCTAGTCTCATGCTGAACAAACAGTTTGTGTGCTCTGGCATGAACCCCAGCACAAAGAGTGGAGCCCAGGCAAGTGAGAAGGGGTTCAAGCTTCTCCACAGCAATCTGAAGGAGGCTGGCTCTTCTTCTAGCTGCTGTGTAGGCAAGGACTGCACTGTGCAGGTTGAACAGGCAGAAAGAGACCTCCTGTTCCCTATAAAGCAGGTCCTACTGCTAGAGGAAGAGGCTGCAGAGAGCAAAGAGGAGCAGGGACATGATGAGACCAAAAGAGACAGGAAGAAGGGATAAAAAGACAGGTGTATAAACTAAATGTAATCCCAGAGTACCTTGGAGTCCAGAGCAACACGGAGTTCGTAAGAAATATCTGTCATCCATTCAGTGGATCTTCCTACTGTGGTCTTAAGGGGCACCACACTCCCCCCTCGCTCGAACACTGGAATCTGCCAATAACAAAGCCAGGGTAGAAGAATTCAAGTGTGAAATCTTAGTGCTATTCTCTGATCATTTAATTTTAGCTTATTGGGGAAAATATTGCAGCTGTTTCTTATCATCCATAGGGAACTTCAGCAGACAGCACGCTGATGAATAAACTCTATGCTGCTTGCAAGTCATCTTCCCATATGCTTTTCCTGTCTCAAATCATCCCAACATTTGCTGAGCGTGCCCACCCTGTACGGTGTCTGTCTTCTCAAACAACAGCGTATATTGGGGGCCATGGTGTAACTGGAGCCATCTGAATGAAGGACATGGGATACTGACAAAGAGGGTCCATTGCCCTCCCCTGTAAGTTGCTATAACTTACATGGATAATGGGCACTGAGAGTCCAGTGCTGACGTTCATGTAGTGGTTGAACTACATAGTAGGAAGTCCCACCTAGAAACGTGAGGCTGTCCAAGTGAACCCCTCCTTCGCTACAAACACTGTTGAAATACTTTCTGCACTTTCAACATTTCTACTAAATCCTCCCTCTAAGTGGAAGGTGATGTGGAGGTGGAAGGGGGTTCACTGTGGAGTTCTCTTCTGCCGTAATTAGCCCCTTCTTTGTCTATCTGAGCCTGCAGTGCTCATATTATCACTTTGCTGTTTCTTAGTTTGAACCATGTTGCTTAGAGTTAAGACAGCATTTTTTTTTCTCCACAGAAGCTATTTGAATTCTCCTTGCAGGACTGCAGCCTAATGTCACTATTCTGATTTATGAGTGTTTGAGAGAAAATCTTTTTAATCTGTCAACCCAATAAAAGCAATGTTACAAAACAAAAACATACACTCTCCAGTGTTACTGGGATCTTCAGAGTCCCTGGATAGTCCAGTCGTCTAAATCTTCTGAAGTCATACCAAACCTACATCAGGGGAAAAGGCAGAAGAAACAAACATAAGATATATATATTATTAAAAGATCTGATACCTCTTCAGGGGCATTTGCTTTGTGAATTCATCTCTGGCTGTCACTGTCTTTTACTGTATTCTTGTGATGCAAGGAATAGCATTTAGTGTGCTAAGTCCAAAGATCTTTCCGAGAGACTTTAGTAAATGTGCATTACACAGATATACAAAATGGAGAATGACCTTTTCTAGAACTTGCATTTGCTCTAGTAGGTTTCAAAGCTGCTGCAGGTGCTAAGCAACAGTGTCATTCACAAAATGATGTTAAAAAATACTTTATGAGAAACAAATCCACGTCTTCCACAGGCCTCCAACTTGTGTTCTGAGGTACGTGCTATGGACCAAACCTCTTTAGTACAGACTGCTAGATTTTTTTTGGCTTTCAGGCCTTTGGAATGAGTATAAGAGACAACAGGAACACATTGTCTATTTCTCATGAATTTTCACAGTCTTTTTATGTTAAGTAAAAGGGCTTTTCAGTTCAGTGCATAGTACATGTGAAGGGTTAAATTTAGGCTGGTCTGACAACTGAAACCTTCTCCTGCACCAAAAGCCAAATGCATTTTCAGGCACCCACAACAGCATGTGATTTTCACATTGTCCTTGAGAGATCATGCCCCCAGTGTGAGGTTATTCAGTTTTTAATGTTGTCTGAGTAAATGCTGTAAGCCGTATAAAGCAGGTCAATGTGGACTTTTCCCTATTATCTGGGAACTAAAATAAGGCAAACAAAATAACTAGAACCCAGACGTCAGACTTGACTGAATTTATTGGGATATTCCAAAGCATGCTGCAAGAGCAGGTCATTGAAAATGACCATACAAAGCAGCCTGTGCCTCTGCATCATAGTCCCTGACAGGATTAGCTGTTAAACCATGGTAGGCAGTGAATTCCTATACAAATCTTAACTAAAAACAAGTGTTTGTCAAAGCTTCCTCAGAGAGACCCTAAGAAATCTCTCCCATACTTCTATACTCTGCCTTATCTCAAGCACAGTGATCAAAGAACTCCTAGTTCCTGAGACATGTTGGGGAGAGCCTCAGGCTTTTACTTGACCTTTCATACTCAAGGCTATTCCCGCCTCTCCTTTCCCGTCCTCTGTCTTCCCGTTCATCTGCCTCCAAAATTAGATCTCAAGTTCCTACTCAGTGCAATGAGTTGCATTCATCAGAACTGATTCCCGTGACATGTGGGAAATCTAGTTACTTGAGATGCTGAGAAAATTTTAGTCAACACTTAGCCATGGAAGCTGAAGTCTCTTCCCAAGGTACCACCTCCACAACCTCTGATTCTGAAACCAAGTCTTCTATGTAGAAGCACATTGCACTGCCATCATGTGGATGAACAACTTTCTCTTCAGAGAGGCACTGACTTTTTATAAGTGTATGAGAGTGTTTGCTGTGCTTAACTGGGGCACCTAATCACAGAACAACAGTCTGCACTGCAGCACTTGCATGATTATTACTTAGACTGAGGTAGTGGCCAAAATGTGTTAGTTGCTGAAATGACAATACCTGCTCTGAAGAATGCAGTCTTGGGTAAAATACAGTCTTCGGTAAAAAGAATATAGCATACAAACAAAGTGATCATGGTGACAGGCACACAGCAAGATTATAAGAAAAATTATTTAAGTTCCTCTCCTTTCATCCTTCCTCTACCATCCATCCCCCATGTCTTTTCCCCCAGGTTCAACTCAAATGTCCTTCCTATCCTCCTTCCCAACATTTGACCCCTTCCTGTCACATAAATGAGAAATTAACCTAGGAAAAGGAAATTAAATAAATAAGCAGACAACTTAAGTCAGCTAGTGTGTTGCAGAGGTGTAGGATAAGTATAAGATTAAAGAACTACATTTAGCTTAAGTTTGGTTAAGGAAATATATATTTGTTGTAAAGAAAGGCCCAGACTAGAAAGTAGAAGGAAGGCCTTGAAAATAATAAGTAATAAGGCCAGAAGGAATGAAGTAGGGAGGATTTGCCTGGTTCAAAGAATAACTAATGAGATAAGGGGAAGTTTCTAAAAAGAAGGCCTCTGACCAAAGGGGATGACTCATGACTGCAGATGGTTTTAAATAAAATAAAGAGAATCAGTCTTAAAATGAGCCAACATGGCTCTTCCCCAACTCACACACCAGTGTTAAAGCCTGTGTAAACCTAGGTGCAATGGGGAAACTGTTGGACAGCTAGAGGGAAGGGAGAAAAGGCTTTGGGAAGACAGGAGGTGCTAAATCCTATCTGGATTAAGACTGGAAATAAGGGTGAACTGGCTCAAATTAGTTTTTAGCTGAAGTCAGCAATTGGCAATGACATCACTTGTTTGTAAAAAGGGCATAAAAAGTAAACTCTTAAAGGATTCATTGCTAATACCTGCCTGACCATGTTGGAGCCAGCCAATACGGATCTAAATACCCTTGGGTTTAGCCCATTTGTAAGTATCTTGATCAAATACTTATAAATGTTTTGTTACACTTTTGGATATAGTAAATTGCTTATTAGTTAGGCTTTGTAGGCAAGTTAAGAGCAATTGTATAAATATCATTTGCCCTTTGGATTTAATAAAGGAATTTATTATTAAATTCATGTTTGGTGGGTTTCCATATTAATATTAATAATTCCAACAAGGTGTCACAGAAGGAGCGGAGCTTGAGGTGGGATTTAAATTAGAAGAGAGTAATGGCTCGGTGTGCTGGGCTGGGGAGGGTAGTCTATGTGTAGAAAGTACAGAGACTGCTGTGCAAGAGACAGACAAATGGGGAAAAGAGGCCTTGAGAAGGGGACTTGGGTTGCCGCTAGTAGCACTATCACTTATTGGTTATGCTGGGATAGAAGAGGACTCACAAGAATGAAGTTAATGCACTTTCTTTGATTCAAACATCAGAGTGGATTCTTAGTTACCCTTACCTCATCTGACCCAGGTAGTAAAACGTTCACTGTAGTGGCCTCTTGTTCAATGACTGGATGCACCAGTAAAGCGTTTCCTGGAATAAGAGATACAAAAGAAAATGAGAACATGCAGCATAGCCTGTGTATAGGGCATTGGACTGAGACTCAAGGAGACCTGGGCTCTAGTTGTGGCTCGGCTACTGGCCTGCTGGGTAACCTTAGGCAAGTCACTTCACCTCTCTATGCCTCAGTTACCCCATCTGTAAAAAGGGGATAATGATACTATACTAACCTCCTTTGTAAAGACAGCACTGTGAGATCTACTAATTAAAAGTGCTGTATAAGTTAACAATAATATCTAGCTCTTGTATAATTGTTTTGCCTTTACCTAAAGATTCCATTGTGGGGCAAATATTTAAGGTTGAAGATTACAGACTTATTGGATAAGATTTTCAAAAGCACCGAAGGGAATCAGATGTTCAAATCTCTTTGAAATGCAATGGGAGAATGGGAGTTAGGCAGATGCCTAATTCATTTAGGTGCTTTTGAAAGTAGTACTCAGTGTCTATAGGAGTTATCACCTTGCAATGTTAAACACCAGCATAGAATCCAAAACTATGGTTTGTTACCAATATATTAACAATGGACTCCCACAAAAATGTTCCCCCTTCACAGGTGATAAAATCCAGGGTCCTGTGGGTTAATGTGCTTGCACATAGGACTGGTGAGGGACTGGGAAATCTATTAATATATTTTCGTATTTAAACAAAAACCACTTTCTTACAACCAGAAGCAAGGAAGAAGGCAACCCCATTTGGCAAACAAACTCCTTTTCAATACACTTCTTTGGAAATGTTTACACTTTTTTCTGAAAAATATATTGAGTAGGTTGATTGCATAGTGCAGTGTTCAAAGATGTGTAACTGACAAGGGTGTGTGGGAGAAAAGTTTCTGAAGTTCTAACACTTGGAACATTCAAAAAGGCTAAAAATTTGCTCTTAAAGATGTATTTTCTAGCCCTAGAGGTAACTCAACCCTGGCAGGGATGATTTATTATAATCCACAGAGAAGGTGAATTCCATCAGAGGCACTGAAATCACTACAACCTCTCCATCAGCTCTGGATAATTAGTTATTAGATGTTGTCACACCTGATGCAGGTTGTGGTTTTAGATGCTGGAACTAAGTTCCATCTCTGCCATATGGAAATGAGGGCCAAGACTTTCAAAAGCGACTAATGATGAGTGCTTCAATTTTTTCACCTCAACGTGAGACACCTTTAAAGGAGTCTGATTTTCAGAAGTGTTGAGCATTCACCCTCTGAAAATCAGGCCTCTTTAAAATATCTCAGGCTGGGCACCCAATATCACTCACTTTTAAAAATCTTGGCCAAGGTTTTCATGCTTTTTGCTACTATAATATGCAGAGTGCTTAACTTTGAAACTTAAACACCAGCTGATGTCTGGATTTAGGAAATGGTTTACTTACCCAGCATGTATTCATCTTCCACACCAAAAGTTTCTTGTTCCTTGGGGAACTCTACCCAGAGAGGCCTGTAGAAAGCAAGGTGGAGTCTTGTCAGTTTCTTCTTTCCCATTGGACCCCTCTGTGACTCAGCTGGAGTCCGCAGGCTCCTCACCATTTTCTACAAGGCCCATTTTGTCACTACCGCCATGCAACCAAGGAAGACTGGACACATTTCTCATCTGTCCCTTTAAATGCCACTTATACAATCATTATTTTTTCCAGCTGAACAAGAGTTTAGGCACTTCCCAGTGTATCTACTGCAAGCAAAAAGCTGGTCTAACCCAGCCTCCTCTGCAGGCTCTTGCAGGCCAGATCACAGTATTTGGGCTACGCAATGTGTGTGCTCAGTCTAACTACCATTTGTTTTTCTTTTTGCTTTGGTTTTGGCATGTGTGTCTGTTTTGCCCCCTGTTTGGCGGGGGACAGTCTCTTTTCTGCTCAGCAGCTGACTGTGCTGGTTCTACAGCAATCCTGGGTCCTGTTGGTCAGGGATTGAGAAACCTGACTCAGAAATTGAATTGCATAGTAATGTGGTACACTAGTTACATGGTCACTGCACAGGCCTTCTTTTGCTTATTTATAATTCCAAATGTTATGATAACAATAGCTCTTTCTAGTTAGAGACACGAACTGGAGCAATTCTGTGGATTCCCTCACAAACAATGCCTGCCTGACCTGCTTACTAATAGGCATCCTGTTGAATGCTACAACGCCACTGTTTATTGGCTTGCTAAAGAGGCAGATTTTACATTCTGCTTGCCTTCATAAACCAGTGAAGAAAATACCACACTTCCTTTTTAATTTCTGAATTTGCCACAATGGCTAGCTATGACCATGGCAGTATTTATTATTGTATATAGTCAACATGGGCCTGATTTTTAGAAAGGTAGAAGCCCGGGGCATGGTTAGGTGCTGGACAGTGTATACAAATGGCACATTTGTATATGCAAAGGGCCAGACAGATGCCCTCACTGGCTCTGCCTACATGCACAAATCAGGTTCACAACTGAGTGCATCCCAGAGCTTCTGCCCTATTAAAAGTTAGGCCTTATCTTGAAATGCTTTTGCATTACAACTAGTGAAGAGAAATTTTGAAAAAGGACAGCAATTCCAGTGCCATTTGTAAGAGACAAAAATACAAGAGAGATTAGTAATATTTATCTTCTACTGCTGTGACTGTTTCATGCAGCTCCACCAAGACCTCTCATTATAGATTGGAAAGGAGCACAATGGAAGCTAGTTTACTACAGTAATGTCTATATTACATTACTAAAGGAAAAATGATTATAGGAAATGTGGCATGGCATTTACCTCATATTTGAATTATCTATATGAAATGAACTCTGGTAAAGGTAACCCAGTTGGCCCAGTTTCTTCAAATGAACAAAAAGCATTTACTGAAGGGAGAGAAAAGGCAGACTTTGAAACTTTCAGATCAGCTTAGGGATCCACTGGCAGTATTTAGATATGGATAAGAATAGCGATAACATTCTTCTTGAGGTCTACTGTATTTTAGAAATGTATCTAAGACTTTATGTGGTGATGGTTTATTTAACTGATGTGCTCAATTGCTCTCTCTTAGAAAATGGATGTATATATTATTTGCTTTTAAAAATTCAAACTGAAAGTCACAAAAGTAAGGGAGAGTAATTTAATTTCCCCCTCTCAAACATCCATCTTGACACAATTATTAAATTTCCTAGCTCATAAGAAGGGCCTTTATATAAAGAGCAATACAAGTAGTTTTAATGTAGCCCCTTATGATCTTACCTCATGACTGGTTCACCAGTGGTGTGTGCCCGGTAGAACAGTGAATACAAGTAGGGCAGAAGAGTGTAGCGCTCTCTAATGGCTTCCCTGATGATCCGTGTGTTCTCATCCCCAAATAGCCATGGTTCACGCCGTTTGCTTTTGATATTGGCATGGCCTCTGAAGAATGGTTGATATGCACCAGCCTGATACCAGCGAACAAGTAGCTCTGGTTCTGGGTCCCCAATAAACCCGCCCACATCAGCTAAAATTTAAAGAGACATGCTAATTGGTTTTGGAAAGTGTTCTGAAAAAACATGAATTTCTCTTATTACAAACATTATAAATCTATAATACATTAATGTAATATGGTACCTCGTCCCCTGCTGAAAGGTAGATGCTTGGCCATACAAAGTGAAAAAAATGATCGGACTCTCATTTGATGATGAAACGGGTTGATAGCTTTTAGAGACACAGCGTGTGGTTTTCCTTGTCACAGGGGAAAATTATACTGATGCTTGTGGAAGATGACTCCAAGCTGTCAGTTCAAGGGACTCTCATGCTACCAAAGATGACTATGCCAAAGGAAGGGGAGAAGAATGCTACTGGGATCTGTAAATGGACTAAATATAGGAAACTGTTTTGAAACAGATTGGAGTGTAGGAAAGAAGAGGGTTGTTCTGGTGGTTGTGTGTTTAAATCTATCTTGAGACACAAGCTCAGTAAGTCTGGTGGCCTACATTTAGTGAAGAATCCAGTTAAACTACTTACCTCCACAGAATGAAATTCCTGCAATGCTGATGGTGAGCAACATTGGAATGGAAATTTTTAAGTAACTCCACTTTGCTACGTTGTCTCCTGTCCATACTGCACCTGGAAACACCAGTAGCATGGTTTCAAGTTTACACTGAATTCAGGCCCCTGGGTCAATTTATACTTGCAATTAAAGGGAAAGAAAGAAGAAAGTGGCAAGCTAATAAATTTGCTTCAAGTACTCCACTGAATTTAAATCGGTACTCTATTATTGTTTAACAGTGTGATTAAAACTGCAATTAATCACAACTTTTTTAATCTTGTGATTAATTGCAATTATTTTTTAATTGTTTGACAGCCCTAGTACCAAGTACCAGGCCTAGCATGCATAAATAAATAAATGAAATAAAGCATTACAGAAAAACAGCACTGTTCTGTGATTTCATGAAGCTTGTCCATGCTTACCATACTTCTGTGATCCAGCAAAGAAAGATCGCGTGAGGACAAATGGCCTCGTCTGTCCCCTAGAGCGTCTGATAAGTCCTTCTGCAGTTGCCATTTGCTGCAAAGCATAAGAATAACTGACAAGGAGATAACCTAATTACAAACCGTATATACCACACTCCTGTTGTAGCCAATTAAAGGCAGGAACAATATGAAATATATGTCCCGAAATAATAGTAATTATTATTAGTTAAGTACCAACAGTTTGTTGGAAGACACTAGAACGGGAAAATATAGAAATACTACCATTGCATATGTAATAGATTGATGTCATTACACTGTTGCAGTAGAAAGATATGCATGAGTGGGGGGAGGGATAGCTCAGTGGTTTGAGCATTGGCCTGCTAAACCCAGGGTTGTGAGTTCAATCCTTGAGGGGGCCATTTAGGGATCTGGGGCAAAAATTGGGGATTGGTCCTGCTTTGAGCAGGGGGTTGGACTAGATGACCTCCTAAGGTCCCTTCCAACCCTGATATTCTATGATTCTATGAGCGCTATCACTATTACGGGTCTGATTTATTATGGAGAAGCTGATTCCAAAATACTGGCACCTAGTACAACAGGGCCCCCATCTTGATGAGACCATCTGGGTGCTACCACAGTACATCTAATAATAACCATAATCATCCAGGACAGAGTATCTCTGGCAGTTGATTTTTGTCTTTCGGTGCCCTACCTGGTAAAAGCCATAGAGATTGTGAACCTCCCGGTGCTCCCAGTTGCCATGATGGACAGCATCTCTCTGCATGGTTAGTTCTGCCCCTTTGAAAACTGAAGGCTCATTCATATCATTCCATACAAACAGGATGTCAGTAGAGCCCTATGATACAAAGTAGCATTTAGGGTACATTTAAGTCATTAGGTTAATCCAGTGTTACCCAAACTGTAGTGGAAGGTGGTGCTAGTCTAGGGGACGCACAGGAAGAGAAACAACAGAACAGTGGTACTGCAAATATGCTCCCATGGCTCCAGGTAAAGCTGAGGGCAACTTCTTGAAAGCATTCTGTCTTCCCTCTCTTCTCTCCTGACAGCTCCTAATTCATCTGGCCACAGGAGCAGCTTATGTGTACAGGGTTGCAGACCACAAGCTTATTTGAGCTTTTCAGCTCTCATAGCACTCGGCTGAAATGGCTCTGTGAGCCGAGTCCACATGTGCAACCAATAGATGCCTCGAGCCTCACAGCAAGCAGGATGTTGCCTTCTCGTGAGTGATGGTGGGAAGGAGGCAGGGGAGCATAAAAGTTCATACGAGAATTTGAAAATATTAAAAAGCTCAGAGGAAAACTGCAGAGCAGAAAAGAACCAGGAAAAAGAAACCGGGGAGAAAAAGTTGCCTTGGGACACGAAGCGAGGGGCCGTAAGTAACGCAAGTTTACCAGCCCCTTGCAAAGTGGGGCTCCAACAAAAAAAATTATTGGGAGCTGGGCAGTGTTTCAGTGACACACACGTCAAATATTGAGTACAGCCTGGAAGGGGCTAGGAGTGATGTGACTATAGGCTATGAACAGCCAGTACTTCCACACTATTCTCCTCGCTTAAAAGGACTCATTGTGGGGGAGGATGACATGAGAGCAACTGTGAGCTCTTCAGGAGCAGCACTCTCACATCATTCCCTATGTGGACTCCTACTGAGAGAAGCTGGGAATGGGGCAGCTGCATTAGATGACATGGTGGTAAAATGCCTGTTCCCTGTCCACACCAAAGTCTCCACTGATGCTATCACTGGGGGAATTGCATCAGTGGTGAATTAGGCTCCTATTTTTCTGAGCCCTGGTCTACACTACGAGTTTAGGTCGAATTTATTAGCATTATTTCGATTGATCCGTGCACCCGTCCACACGACGCAGCCCTTAACATCGACTTCTAGGGCTCTTAAAATCGATCTCGCCACTCCACCCCCAACGAGGGGATTAGCGCTTAAATCGATATTGCCGAATCGATGTAGGCTTAGTGAGGACGCAATTCGACGGTATTGGCCTCCTGGATCTATCCCACAGTGCAACATTTGACCGCTCTGGACAGCAGTCTGAGCTCCAATGCTCCGCCCAGGTAGACAGGAAAAGCCCCGCGAACTTTTGAATTTCATTTCCTGTTTGGCCAGCGTGGTGAGCTGCAGGTGAGCGCAGATCTCATCAGCAGAGGTGACCATGATGGAGTCCCAGAACCGAAGACGAGCTCCAGCATGGACCGATGGTGAAGTACGCGATCTGATCGCTGTATGGGGAGACGAAACCGTGCTAGCAGAGCTACGGTCCAAAAGAAGAAACGCCAATACATATGCCAAAGTCTCCAAGGGCATGCAGGACAGAGGCTACAACAGGGACGCGCAACAGTGCCGCGTGAAAATTAAGGAGCTCAGGCAAGCCTACCAAAAAACCAGAGATGCAAACAAACGCTCTGGGTCAGAGCCCCAGACATGCCGCTTCTATGATGAGCTGCATGCCATTCTAGGAGGTGCAGCCAGCACTGACCCACCCATGTGGTATGACTCCGTATGTGGATCATCAGAAACCACAGAGGAGCATGATGATGATAATGATGCTGAAAATAGCGCCCAGACACAGCAAGGAAGCGGAGAAGCCCTTTTCCCCGACAGCCAGGAACTCTTTGTCACCCTGGAGCCAGTACCCTACGAACCCACCCAAGGCGTGCTCGATGCAGGAGAAGGGACCTCTGGTGCCTCTGGTGAGTGTACCTCTGTTAATTAATACATGTTTTATAAGCAAGCGTGTTTAATGATCAATTCGCGGCCAGTACAGCTACAGCTACTGGAAAAGTCTGTTAACATGTTCGGGGATGGAGCAGAAATCCTCCGGGGACATCTCCAGAAAGATCTCCTGGATGTACTCCCAAAGCCTGTGCAAAAGGTTTCTGGGGAGGGCAGCCTTATCCTGTGCTCCGTGGTAACACACTCTACCACACCAGGCCAGTAGCATGTAGTCTGGAATCATTGCTTTGCAAAGCATGGCGGCGTATGGTCCCGGTGTTTGCTGGCATTCAAGCAACATCCGTTCTTTATCTGTCTGTGTTATCCTCAGAAGAGTGATATCATTCATGGTCACCTGGTTGAAATAGGGGAATTTTATTAAGGGGGTATTCAGAGGGGCTCCGTCCCTGCTGGGCTGTTTGCCTGTGGCTGAACAGAAATCTTCCCCGCTGTGACCCACGCGGTGGGGGGAGGGGGAACAGCGAACATCTTGGATGTGTGTCTGTGTGTGTGTGGGGGGTTTCGATTAGGTTCGCGCTGCACGTTAACCCAAAAACTGCCGCCCCTCCCTTTTCAATTGCCAACCAGTTTTAAATTGCCAGCCCAAAGGCTGTTTGTTATGGGAAATGAGGGGGTTGCTGTTTGAAAACATTCCCATGTTATGAAGGTTAAAGAAGCCTATAGACTGTGGCTTACCATGGCTGTGTGCAAGCCGAATTCTGTTGCCCGCCGGACCTGCTTGTGTGATCTCTCACACCAAACCGGCAGACCCTCAATATAACAGGCAAAGTGCAACCTTGGACCAAATGCACATGTGATATGTAATGTTTGGAGCATTGTTCTCTAATATGTGTCTTTTAAACTACTCCTCTCCCGTTTGTTTCCTCCCGCAGCTGCAAATGTTTCAACGCCACCCCCTTCATCACCGTCCCAGAGGCTAGCGAAGATTAGAAGTAAAAAAAAAAAGGAATCAAGATGAAATGTTCTCAGAACTCATGGAATCCTCCCACACTGAAGCTGCCCAGCAGAATGCGTGGAGGCAGACACTGTCGGAGTCCAGGAAGGCAGATTTTGATCGCGCGGACAGGTGGCGTGATGAAGAGAGTAGGTGGCGTCAGCGTGCAGAGAAAAGGCAGGATGCAATTCTGAGGCTACTGGAGGATCAAACGGAAATCCTCCGGCTTATGGCTGAGGAAAGGCGTAGGGTTCAGGAAAGGCCGCCTGAGCCCAGACCGCCGCTACAGCCCCTGTGTAACCAACAGCCCTCCTTCCCGAGTCCCATAACCTCATCCCTGAGACGCCCAAGAACGCGTTTGGGCGGCCTCCGTGCACCCAACCACTCAAGTCAAGAGAACAGTCCAAGCAAGAAAGGGCTGGCATTCAATAAGTTTTAAAGTGCTGTGTGTCCTTGTCCTTCCCTCATCCCCTCCTCCACCACCCATCCTGGTGCTTCCCTTCCTCCACCAGCTATCCCGGGAGACTGTGGCAGTTAGCCCCATAGTTCCCCCTCTTTGTTTTACGAATTAATAAAGAATGCATGATTTTTAAGCAACAATGACTTTATTTCCTCTGCGAGCGGTGATCGAGGTGGGGAGGGCAGGGCGGTTTGGGTAAAGGGAAGTAGAGTGAATGAAGGGGCGGGGCTTTTCATTACAGGGGAAAAACAGAACTTTCACACAGCATCCTGGCCATTCATGAAACTGGTTTTCAAAGCTTCCCTGATGCGCAACGCACCCTGCTGTACTCTTGTAATAGCCCTGGTGTCTGGCTGCGCATAACCAGTGGCCAGGCGATTTGCCTCAACCTCCCACCCCGCCATAAACGTCTCCCCCTTACTCTCACAGATATTGTGGAGCGCACAGCAAGCAGTAATAATAATGGGAATATTGTTTTCGCTGAGATCTAACCTAGTCAATAAACTTCGCCAGCGAGCTTTTAAACGACCAAATGCACATTCCACCACCATTCTGCACTTGCTCAGCCTATAGTTGAAAAGGTCCTGACTACTGTCCAGGCTACCTGTGTATGGCTTCATGAGCCATGGCATTAAGGGGTAGGCTGGGTCCCCAAGGATAACTATAGGCATCTCAACATCCCCAACGGTTATTTTCTGGTCTGGGAAGAAAGTCCCTTGCTGCAGCAGCCGAAACAGACCAGAGTTCCTGAAGATGCGAGCGTCATGTACCTTTCCCGGCCATCCCACGTTGATGTTGGTGAAACGTCCCTTGTGATCCACCAGTGCTTGCAGCACTATTGAAAAGTAACTCTTTCGGTTTATGTACTCGCTGGCTTGGTGGTCCGGTGCCAAGATAGGGATATGGGTTCCGTCTATCGCCCCACCACAGTTCGGGAACCCCATTGCTGCAAAGCCATCCAGTATGAGCTGCACATTTCCCAGACTCACAACCCTTGGTACCAGCAGCTTGGTGATCGCCCTGGCTACTTCCATCACAACAGCCCCCACTGTAGATTTTCCCACTCCGAATTGATTCGCGACTGACCGGTAGCTGTCTGGCGTTGCAAGCTTCCACAGGGCTATCGCCAGTCGCTTCTGTACTGTGAGGGCTGCTCTCATCTTGGTGTTCTTGCGCTTCAGGGCAGGGGAAAGCAACTCACAAAGTTCCATGAAAGTGCCCTTACGCATGCGAAAGTTTCGCAGCCACTGGGATTCATCCCAGACCTGCAGCACTATGTGGTCCCACCAGTCTGTGCTTGTTTCCCGGGCCCAGAATCGGCGTTCCACTGTATCAACAAGCCCCATTAACACCATGATGTCCACCTTGCGGGGGGGCCTTTTTTGAGAGAGGTCTGTGTCCATGTCCTCATCACTGTCCTCAGGGCGCTGCTGTCGCCTCCTCGCCTGCTGTAGCTGTAGCAGCTCCTGGTTCTCGTTCTCCATATACTCCTGGACAATGCGCGTGGTGTTCATAACGGCGAGAACAGCCGCGGTGATCTGATCGTGCTCCATGCTTTCCCTGGTATGCTGTTTGCAGGACAGCAGAGTGGCAGCAGAAGCAGCGGGTGGATAACAATGGAGTCAGCAATATGGCGCCCATATGAAAAAAGGCACGAAAGGATTTTTTGCTCCCCCGTCAGTTGCTTTCACGGAGGGAGGGGGGAGCAAGGGTTAGGCTCATTTCCTTCTAGCTGCAGATGGTACAATATGCGGTGAGCAAGGAGGCGCCTTCCCTTCTAGCAGCAGATGGTACAATATGCTTGATATCCATCATCATCTCCTGGCCCCCTCAAGGATTGAACTCGCAACCCCGGGTTTAGCGGGCCAACGCTCAGACCGCTGAGCTATCCCTCTGCCCGTGTTCCAGGCAGTACTGAATCTCCCTTAAACAAAACGTAAAAAAGAGAATGACCAGAGTCACTCTGGTCACTCCCATTTATGTCCAAGCGCCCCCGGCCAGCCACACCATAGGCCGCCGGCCAGGAGCACACGAATACCAATCATATTGTACAATCTGCTGCGAGAAGGCAAGGAGCTTCTGCTGTATGGTCCCGCGACCACGACCATTTATGGCATATTGCACCATCTGCAGCTAGAAGGCAAGGAGCTTCTGCTGTGTAGTCCCGCGACTACCAGCCTCAGGCGGAATGGCCCCCTCAAGGATTGAACTCGCAACCCCGGGTTTAGCGGGCCAATGCTCAGAACGCTGAGCTATCCCTCTGCCCGTATTATAGTGTGACTGAATCCCCACTAGACCTAATGTCCAGGCGTACGCTGGAGATGTACGGTAATTGTGAGCTGAGCAGGCTTCCGTAGCAAACACGGAAACCCCGGAAAAAAGGCGCGAAAAATATTGCTTTCACGGAGGGAGGGAGGGATGACATGTACCCAGAACCACCAGCGACAATGTTTTCTGCCCCATCAGGCTTTGGGATCGCAACCCAGAATTCCAATGGGCGGCGGAGACTGCGGGAACTGTGGGATAGCTACCCGCAATGCAATGCTCCGAAAGTCGATGCTAGCCCCGCTACTGTGGACACAGTCAATCGACCTCATGGTCTTAACGCTCTTTAGTGGGGACACACACAATCGATTCCATAAATTCGGGTTTTAAAATATTGACTTCTATAAATTCGACCTAATTCTGTAGTATAGACGTACCCTTAGTGTCGACAAGGCCATGGTGAGGCTCCTTCTGCAGTCTATATGGTTATCACTATATTCAGGATGTTTTCCTCTACAGTATAATGACCATCTACAAATACAAAGCCCCACTACTTTACTTATCTAGTAGTTTATTTCCTCTATCTCTTCCCCCATTTCCAGGTTTTTATTGTGCTCTGTAGGATCCAAAGAGAAGAAACACAAACCTTATATGATTTGAAGGCAAACTGATCTGCATACCATTCTCGGACTTCAGGATTGGTAAAATCCAGGTAAGAAGAAGAACCTGCAGGTGTGAATCATCACATTTATTACGTTAACTTTTATAGCATCTATTGCCTTGGCATTCAAGCATTGTGACATGTCAATACAACGATCTCCACAATGGGTAGCACCAAGACGTCTGCCCTTGCTGTAACCTTAATATATAACCCAAAATGCCAGGAACAAAAACCTGAGCTAAGTGTAACCAAGTGCTAAACTAAACAAGTACACCTTACACTATGATCTGAAGACCACTATTCTTGGGCTTTGGTGGGCTACGTTCCACACCATTTAAAGATGGTGACCGGCATTTTGAATGACACCCAGAAGCAAACTGGAAGCCAGTGAAGGAATCGAAGCCGTGATGTTATAGGTTAGTGTCACTCAGGAGTTGGGTAACTGTGTTCTGAAGTACACAAGTGGTCTGCAATGGTTGTACTATGTTCATTACATAGTATAGAGCCCCAGTGATTAAACATTGCACACAGACAGCTCATAGACTCAGACTTCAAGGTCAGAAGGGACCATTATGATCATCTAGTCTGACCAACTGATTTGCTGTCAGTTTATGTCCCTGTTGGAACCCCGCTGATCCTCACAGATTTCCTTGTTCACAGAGATATCTACTCTCCATGCGCCAGTAGTGCAGTATTCACCAACAGCATAGTGGGAGTTTTGGAAGTGCAGGCACTCCCAAGTGTAGTCAGGAATGAAACAAAATGCATCTATATACTTATTTCAGAGCCTCACCCATGTCATGACTCCCTGGTTTATTTGTTGCTAGGTTGTCCAGCTTGAAGCTAGAATTTTAAGACTGGCAACGCCTTCAAAAGTAATGTTTTCTGGAATAAGATGGATATTTTAAAATATAAAATTGGGGCTTGCCAACCTTAATGGCGTCCAAACCTTATTAACTCTTATCTCACTTTTCCTTTTCCCTTCTCAGACTTTTCCCCCTCCATCTGATCTAACCCTGTTCCAGTTTTGCTGTTCCCACCTTTGCTGAAAAGGATCTTTCTGGTACTGTTTCATTCTCACAACGCCATGGCCACAGTCTCTCCCTGCATGGCCCCACAAACTTCAAGTGGAAAGGGTTCCTCTAGCCACACACACTATACAGGGAAGAATGCAAGCCCCACTCCATGAAGTTTGAAGTGTTTTCAAAGGGGTGTCTCAGGCCCCACTAGGGAGAAGGTGTTAATGAAACCCTTGTTCACTGTTACAACATTAAACAGTGAAGTGTGGTCTTGGGTTTTATGTTATCATTGGCTCACTCCCATTGTAACAGCCACCACTATTTTTGGAGCACCCACAAAGCTGGCGCCCATGTATGCAGTGATAATAGAACTAATGGTGGAGGAATTAGAGCTGAGAAGACTAGGAGATGCATTAGAACTGCCAAAAACTCTAAAAGACTTGGAATCATAAATATCCAAGAATTACACCAACATTTTTTTCCTTTTGACTATCCACTTTTGACTCACGTTATTCTGCTACATATTACAAAATAAACAAATTGTAATGTATAGACTATAAGCAGTGGATTTTCTTACCTGGCCAACAGATGCCCTCAAAGTCTTGGCCTTTCCTATCCTTCACAAAATATCCCTTCTTTTTGGCCTGAGAGTATAGGGTGTACACGGGATCAACCTTAATGTGAGGATCTATAATGACGACAAGCTGCCAGCATAAGAAATGAGAAGACACCATTAGCATCAACTGTTCAGCATATTACAGAAAGAGCTCAGTCCTGATTCAGGTTAAGGTATGGACAGTCACATTTTTTAAAAAGGAGTTACTGGCCCTTGTGCATACTTACTATACATATGTAAACTAGCTGATTTCACAAGACAAGTAGCAGTGCATGCTTGTCTACCGGAAATAAGGGTCAATACTCTACCATATGCTTCAGAAGATAGTAACCGCTCCACCCCTAAAAACAATATAATACAACATTACACAATTGATGAGGTGGGAAAATAAATTTCTCCCTGACTGTTGTGGTGACTAGTTTCTTCCCTAAACCATAACATTTAATTACTATGACAAAGTCAGGCTGCACCGCTGTAATCGAAGTGATGGAAGGCAGGGATATTAGCCCTAGAATGAAAAAGGCCCTTTTCCCTACAAGCTGAAAAGAGGTTCTCTCAGGTCAACTAAGGACACCTGGGACCTGCCTGGCACATTTAAAAACCCCCCTCCGGTGGGAGAGAGGGGGGAGAGACAAGCTGCTGCAGGATTAGTGGCAGCAGGGAAAAAGGCTTCTCCAAAATGAAAGGATGGTGCTCTTCTCCCTCCAGGGGAAACCACCAAACGGACTGCCTATTTAGGAGAAGGATGGACACCCTGGCGGCCAATAACAAGGCAACACCGCCTTGTTATTGGCCGCCAGGGGGTAGGAAAAGGTATTCTCCATATACTTTGTTGTGCATTTGTTTCTTTTCTTTGGTAGAGGAGTACTCCTTGGGCCTGCCTTGAAAATAATGATAAATTAACCCAGAATGGGAAGCCCAACACTACCCAGAATGGGGCTGATTTACTTCAGGCCCCACCATCATCAGAGGGGTAAGCACTAAGCTTGGTGAGATGGAAGAAATGCCCTGCCACATTACACATTGTGACAGCATTTGCTATTATGGTTACCACCTATTATGATAAATCTTGTACAAAGTATGCCTTGTGAGGTATCACTGGGAAAAGTTATAGTCTGCTGAATATTATTGCCCTGTTAAAATGTGTGTACCAACATTGTATGTGGAGTTATGAGATTTTGCTATATGTTTGCTACTGAAACATGTGGTGAGTCTGGGGAATGCACACAGACTAGCTCTTTAGAAATAACAAAAGAACTATAAACAAAGGGACTGGCATGTCATCCCCAGAGACATCTCAAGCTGCATGCATACAGAAGGTGCAAGCAAGAATTTGCAATTCATATGGAAATCTGAGTGCACAGCACATAGGCAATGGAGTTGCCTGACCTCATGACACAGCAAGAGCTTTTCCATTAAAAATGGTCAAGATACATGTGAAACTGACAGACTGGTCAAGTTGGGTATGATCCATAACTTAACAAGAGACCATAGAGGACTCCTGCCTCCCCATACTGGTGGGGCAGGGGGAACACAATCTAAAGGGGAGGACATATGATCTAAGTTCCCTCCAAGGTGCGCGCCTGTATGGACACGCAGGAGGCCACCAAGAGCCACACACTTAACTCCCCCAGCCCCAGAGCTGATGCGGCGGGGAGAGGCGCCTCGGCCCCAGCCCCAGAGCTGCTGTGGTGGGGAGAGGGCTGTGGGGAGTCCTCCCTGCCACAGACCCAGGGCATCCTGCACCTCAAACCCCTCATCCCTGGCCCCACCCCAGAGCCTGCACCCCCAGCCAGAGCCCTCACCCCCTCCTGCACCCCAATCCGCTGCCCTAGCCCTCAGTCCCCTCCCGCACACTGAACCCCTCATTCCTGGCCCCACACCAGAGCCTGCATGCCCAGCCAGAGCCCTCAGCCCCTGCACCCCAACCCTTTGTCCCAGTCCTGAGCCCCTTTCCCCACGCCAAACCCCTTGGCCCCACCGCCACCACACATCATCTCCATATTGATGCACATAACAAAATTCATTCTGCACACGAATGGGAAAAATTAGAGGGAACATTGCATATGACTGCCTCACATGTCTTCTCTGCCCAGTGACCCCCCTGCCCTCTGCCAGCCTGGGGCCGCCGCACTCTCCCTACCCCACATTACCTGCAGGGAAGAGGGGCTCTGTCCTTCTCTCCCTGTACCCCCCCTCCGCATGTTCAGCAGCTCTCCCTGGCAGCTGGGCAGGGAGCAGGATGGAGTTGCTTCTGCCTGAGAGAGCCTAGCTGGGAGGCAACAGTGGCCTGCTTCCTGCTCAGGTTTGGCTGCCGGGGACAGGGGCTGAGCATGCCAGGGTAGGGAGGGGGGCCGGCTTGCTCGGCCCCTGTCCCCAGCAACAAGACCTGGGCGGGGGGCAGCCCGCTGCCTGCCCAGCTGCTGCGGTCAGGGGCTGGCTGGCTCGGCCTCTGTCCCTGGAAGCCGAGCCCAGGCAGGGAGTGGATCACTGCTCACTCCCAGCCAGGCTCTCTCAGGCTTCTTGGTACCCAGTGTGATATTGCAGAAGCTGTTTTGTTACTGGCTTGGTGAGATATGTTTGCTCAAGTATTTAGGGCCTCCCTAGATTATGCTGTACTATGACATTTTCCTTCCTCCCTCTGTATAATGTACCTTGCGTTTTTTCCTCTTGAGCAGTTTCTGCATCCTTTTGGGGTGCTGGAATTTTTTCTTGTCCCAGGTGAAGTACCTCTTGCCCTCTGTGTGCTCTATGTCCAGCCATATAACATCATAGGGGATGTCATGCTCATTAAAGCCAGTGTCTACTGCCTTTACATCCTGCTCATCCTCATAGTTCCAGCGGCACTGGTGGTAGCCCAAGGAGAAGAGTGGAGGCAGGGCTTGAGTGCCTAGGAACAGATATAAAGTTAGAAACTAAGCCAATAAGCATAATAATGGTATTGCCTTTGAGGGTTACCTTGAATCATTGGAAAAGTCAATGGGAGTGGCATGGCTGAAATCGTATGCAACTGTTTGAAACTGAAACATACTTTCCTAAGGTTCAGTCCAGAGCACAATTTTCACATTTTGAGTTTGTGACACCAGAAACTAAGATCATAACAAAAACTATGGACAGGCTTAACTTTAGCAGAAGCTGCTGTAATTATTATATCATATGGGTGAGAAAACATACTGTTACAGGGTGGCATAATAACCTAGTGACCATTATTATTCTCCATACTAAAATTTTTGTTGAAGTTTTCAAAATATTGTAGGTGAATTTAATTCTCATTGACATGAATGACTAACAAGATCAGGCTTAGTGGAGAAGGCCACTGTAATCTTCCTACCAGTACACCTCAAGAATGATTTGTAATTCCCCTTGCTCTGGCACTTGAGCAGAAACTAGTATTTGTTTAGTCATAGAAAATAAAACCAGTTCCTTAGGTGCAACAATACACAGAGACCAGATGGTCACATTTTTTTAAGCGTTTTCATAGTGTGGGCCTCAGCTTTGAAAGACAGTCTTGTGAACTATCTGCCCTCCCATTCATGACCAAATGGACCACTTCTCCTCCTATTCATTATCAAATAATATCCCCGTGGCAATCGCTTATGTGGAAAAGTAACATTAGGAAAGTTTGTGTTCTCTTAACTGTCTTAAATGTAGTAAGACAAGGTGGGTGAGGTTATACCTTTTATTGGACCAACTTCTGTTGTCTCTTTCACCAAATTTTTGAGCTTACCTCATGGAGCTCTTCTTCCACCAACTGAAGTTGGTCCAATAAAACATATTATCTCACTCATCTTGTCTCTCTAATATCCAGGGACCAACATGGCTACAACGACACTGCCTATAATGTAGTAAGTAATTTTTCCTTTATAAAAAAGTTAGTCACACTGTCTCCACTTTTGCTCTTCTGTCTCCCTTTGCCCATGACCTTTTGCCACCTGGCCTCTTTCCTCTCCTATCCCCTGCACTTGCTTTCCTGTCACTTTGCTACCTTCCCTCATAGACACACTGGCCAGCTACCATCTCCTCCACCTGCTCCCTTAGAGGTACTAGCCAGTTGCTTCATTCCTTTCTCCCACTGGTGCTTAGTAGCGCCACTCGCTAGGATTTTCTCCTGTTTCCTCTCTTCCCTCATGGAAGAGCAGCCTCAAGTAGTAACAAATAGATTGGCTTCACATTTCCAGCTACTTTTAGAGGCCAAGCCTGGACACCTGTAGATGCTGCTGAAAACAAGGATGAAAACCATCTCTCCACAGAACACCAATAAGTGCGCTGTGAACCACATTTTGGGAACGGCTGTCCTACTGCATTCAATGAGATAAGTAAACATTAGTCCACCTTTTGATACAATATGTCTAGCTGGTAATTGTTCCACATTATTTAGGTGATGACAGGGAACCTCAGTGATGAATGTACAATGCTGTTTCTTCACTGATACAATACCTGTCAATTGTGCATACTGCTTGAAGATATCAAAAGGGGTAGGTCCCAGTAGGAGGAAAACATCAATTATTCCACTTTCTGACATCCAGCGCACATCAGTTTGAGGCACCACTCTCTGCTTAGTTATGTCTGGCGGGGATTTGGATAATACATGCTTTGAAAGAAACAAAAAGTAGAATCTGAAGCCCTCTCTCTACCAAAGATTAATTTTACAATCTCTCCATTCATTGTCCAGACCTCAATATTTCTCTCTGATTTTTATATAATTAAATCTAAATAGTATATTTTCTGACCATGATAATGCAATATCTTATTTTATTGTCTAATTTTAATAAGCAAAACTAAGGTTGGATGTGAAATCACAGCTATATCCTTGTTCCCTGAATATCAACAATATAGTCACATGAAGTATCAGGGAGGGGGAAAATAAATTCCATGGTTTGATAAATGCTAGCTAAAAAACGCTCAATATGTTTTCTGCACTTGATTGTGTCGATATTTATTTTTGTGGATTTCTCTTGCAGGATTTTTTTGCAGGAGTATTTTAATTTCTTATTGAACTCCTGGGCATGATACCACGCATCTCTCACCTCCATTACAGCTTTTGTATTAATCTCCACTAAAGTTTCTGAGGAATTCATCCAGAAGATCCCAGAAGTTCTGTTAGGTTTATGTGCTAACAGAAAGGGCACTGAACCATAAATGCCCATTTTGTCATGGATCTTGTGCCCATAGACATCCAAGTTAAAAAGCCGGTAGGCATCATCGTCACTGGAATGAACAAACAAACGTTACTTGTAATAATTACTCACTGGGCCAAGTTAACTTGGTGTTACAGCAGGGATTAATATGGTGTATTCTTTATTACGGTCTATCATTTATCAGCAAGATACGACATGTGGCATGGATGACCATTTCTTTCACTTTGCTCAAAGCTAGCTGTATCAAATTATATCTCTTGCTGTCAAAGACACTGCTTTTGATGTGGTCTTATCCTTACACTATTAACACTCACCTTCCCCATTTTTCTGCTTAAATCCCATAGAGCCGTCTGGAGCTGCTCTTTTATGCATTTCACTAAAGTATATTCTGTTTAAACCTGAGAAATACTCATGCAGAATTGGCTGCACAGAAACATAATAGAGATCAGGAAGAGTCAACAGCAGCACTGTGGAGTTGAAAGCAGAGCAGCCTACTCCTTGGGGATAGATGCCATCATTTTATGTGTTGCTACCATTAGAACAAAATACAAAATGTGTCGTATACTGTACTGGTATATGTCATACACATCTCAAGCCTTCTTTGAATTAAATCATCTGGAAAACTTTATGGCTTCTCCATTACAGGACTTATAAAGTCTTCTTTAGTTATTCACCAATCCACCTAACACCTAAGCTGCAGTAACCACTCTAATTTGGGGAAAAAGGAGCCTACTCCTTGTGCTCATTCAGTCTTGGGTTTCCTCACATCACACCGCTAATATGTCTGTTATGACTTGCAATGGCCATCTGAACAACAATACGGTGTGCTCAGTTAAACTGTTGTGCAAATCTAAACGTCCAAAGGTGACATCAGGACAAAGATCACCGGCACTTGTTTCCATTGGATATACAAGTTTCAGATGTGCTACCCCTCCTAATTATCCCCAAAGTCACAATTACAGCCCTCGTTAGAAGCAAATCTGCTACTCTTTTACCTGGTGTTTTTGAGGAGAAGTGTTTCTGCATGCTCTGGTATTCCATAGACATGTTGACATCCATGCAAAGAAAAATCCAAGCCTATTGAACTGGGACCTGTAGGAACAGTATTAAAATATAACAGCCCTGAATTCTGCTCTTATCATGGCTGAACTTTAAGAAATAGATCAGAACATATTAATTATAAAAATATTCTGTTTACTAATTGCTTCAAACTTGATTTGAGAGTCACCTCCATTATTATATACTTACTATATGGGAAAGTTTTCTAGGGGTACTTGTTTGTAAATTTGTTGTTTATAAATTTTAATCTAATCATAAAGGGCAAAAAGAACGAATTTATAGTAAAAAATGCCAAAACTTGCAGGTTACTTTATTTTTATCAAACTATTCTTTATTATGTAATAAAACGGTTTACAATTTCTATCCCAATTCCTAGAAGCTCTGCCCTGAGGTAGAAACAGTGCAACAAGGTGAAGTAAGAAAGCCAGTGCTGCCTCTTTTTCAGCACTGCTTTCCTGTTTCAGCCTCCGGAGAGGCAGCAGCAGAGCACACAGATGTCTTAATCAAGCCATATCAACTCTGTCAGCTAAATCATTTTCTTTTATCTGTGTAAATCCAGAGCAACCCTAATGAAGTAAATGGGGTTACTTCAGATTGGCGCACACACAAAAATCTGACCGTATGGACTTTATTCCCTAGGGAATCCGTGACTTCAGTGGCAGCTGTTACAAAAATGCAGCCTTAAGTATTTTATACCAGTTCATGCAACATTCTTTAGATAACAGGTTTTACATTTCACCAAGAATAAGATATGGGACTTTAATCACTTCTTAGAAGAGCTTTAGCCAACCAAACAAAATCATTGTATATTGATCTTTGTGCCTTTGAAAGATTTTGGGTTGCAAGTCCTGGAGACTGAAATTCTCTTTCTATCCACAGAGCAGGTACAGCACAGGCAACAGGAGTGAGAGCTTTTCCACACTGTGCCACCTGTGTGCCTCCTCAACCATGACCTAGGGAACCTCTAGCGAAGGGAGGTTACAGCAATTTAGCTTCCATGGCCCAGATCCACAAAAGGACTTAGACATTGCGATGCTGAGCATTGTGGCTCCTAACTTTCAGGGGCCTGGCAAATCACAGGAACAACACTGCAATCCACAAAGCATGAGTTAGGAGCCTGTGCTCCTATAGAGTGAATAAAAGATAGGCACTTTAGACTGCAATCCACAAAGCCAGTGTGGTAGATGGGGAACTGCCTAACCTAGCCAATGAGAGATGCAGCCAAAGGTGGGGGCTGTCCTAAATCCTGCCCCTCTCATGGAGATAGGCACCGAAGTCTGGGGCTGCAGGGAGGCGCCTTGCTCTGCCAGTAATCCACAAACCAGGGACGATAGGTATTCATCCCCGTAAGTCGACTTGTGTGTGGGGCCCACAACAAAACAGCTGCGTGCAGGATCTCCCTTGCAACCTTTAGCCTAGTAGATAGGGTGCTCACTCAGGATGTAAAAGATCCTGGTATGAGTTCCCTCTCCTCCTAAGCGAGAGAAGGAATTTGACCAGGGACTGTCCACTTTCAGGTGAGTGCCCTAACCACTAGACCATAGAGTCATTCTAACTCTTTTTCTGGCCCAATTTATATATAATTGTTCAATTAAAGTGAAACAACATAAATAGGTGAGACTGACAGAGCTCAACATCAGAATATTCCATTGCCTAGTGCCCTCCCCACATAGGGGGCTGATCCCTGTTCAGATTCCTTCTCCCCCACAGGAGGAAGGAGAACTTGAACCAGAGGTTAGCCATCGCCCGGGTGAGTATCCTATCCACCAGGCTAACAGCTATAAGGGAGCTACCCTTCCTCTTCCTTTATTTCCCCTTCCTCTCAGCTGTTTTGTGTGAACTCAGCTGAGGGGCCCAATCCTGCAGCCTCTGAGCATGCCTACTGGATCTGGACTCCTGTACGGGACTTAGACAGCTGAATGTCTCTCTTTCCCAGTTTGTGAATTGCTCTGGGGCTGACACAGGAGACAGACATCTGGACGCCTATCATGAGGCAGCAGTGCGCATGCTCAGGCAAGAGATAGGCACCCGGGCATCTAGCGTGAGGCTGCAGTATGTATGCCCAGAGGCAAAAACTTAGGCATCTGCAGGGTTAGGTGGCAGCTCAGTGGGAGTTTTGTGGATCACAGTGGTGCCTAAAAATAGGACTTAAGCACCTAAGGACCTTTGTGGATTGCACCACAGGCCCAATCAATCGTCGGCCTCTCTACTGGGTCTGCTAACTTAGTGCCCACTGTGATAAAGGCTGATGTTTTATGTCATGCAGAGCCTGGCCCATTAGGAAATGGATTTAGTTAACCCATTCATTTCATGTAGAACACAACAGGTTGTTATGAATTTGTTCATTACTAATTTAGGCTGGAATTGAACTAGAGAGGTCTATAGTCCATTAATAATATTATTAATGTATCCCTTGAGCCTTCCAGTAGGAGAAAAAGAGTGAGATGGATAACCATTAAGTAGTTAAACAAAAAGACAGATAGAAATATGGATGAGCACATACTTATGCAAACTGATAAAGTTGTTTTCAATTCTAGGCTTAAACTTACCGTTAGCTTTGATGTCTAAAAATCTGCCAAATTTCTCTTGCCAAAGACCCAGATCCTCTTGATTTTCCTACATGTATAAAAATAAGCAAATCTAACTTGTTTACAGACCATTTTATTTATGAGTAATTCACATGTATTCTCTTGAGATGCATTATTTACTTGATATATTGTTGAACGTAGGTGGAATGTGGGCCAAAAAACATTTCAGGTTTGGGCCAGGCCTGTGAACGTTGAAGAAGTGATGCTCTGGTGGAACACTACTGTGCTCTGCTGCAGCACGAAAGAGCAGCATAGATTCCAAGGCCAGAAGGGACAATTGTAATCATCTAGTCTGAGCTCCTGATACAACACAGGGCACAGAACTTCCCTGAAATGATGCCTTGAGCATAACTTTAAAAAAAATACATCCACCACAACCCTTGGTAAATTGTTCCAATGGTTAATTACTCTCATTGTTAAAAACGTTCACCTTATTTCCTGTCTGAATTTGTCTAGCTTCAGCTTCCAGCCATTGGACCGTGTTATAGGGTGGAATCTCCATCTCTGGAGATATTTAAGAGTAGGTTAGATAAATGTCTATCAGGGATGGTCTAGACAGTATTTGGTCCTGCCATGAGGGCAGGGGGCTGGACTCGATGACCTCTCGAGGTCCCTTCCAGCCCTAGAATCTATGAATCTATTTCTCTGCTGGATTGAAAAGCCTGTTAAATATTTGTTCCCTGTGTAGATACTTACAGACTAATCAAGTCACCACCCTAACCTTTTCTTTGTTAAACTAGATAGACTCAAAGAGGACAATCACTATAAAACATGTTTTCTAATCCTTTAATCATTCTTGTGGCTCCTCTCTGAATCCTCTCCTATTTATTCTTGAATTATGGACACCAGACCTGGACATAGTATTTCAGTAGTAGTCGCACTAGTGCCAAACATAGGGGTAAAATAACCTCCATGCTCCTTCGCAAGAGCCCCGTTTATGCATCTCCAGGATTGCATTAGCATCTTGGGCCACACCGTCACACTGGAAGCTCATGTTCAGCTGATTATTCACCATGCCCCCACCCCAAATCTTTTTCAGTCACTGCTTCCCAGGATAGAGTCCCCTATCCTCTAAATATGGCGTATGTTCTTTGTTCCTAGATGCATACATTTAGCCATATTAAAAACACACAGTTTGCTTGTCCCCTGTTTACCAAGTGATCCAGATTGCTTTGATCCAGTGACCTGCTCTCTTCGTTATTTGCCACTTCCTCAATTTGTGCATCATCTGCAAACTTTATTGATGATGACTTGAGGTTTTCTTCCAGGTCATTGAAGGTCAGGTCATTAAATAATGTAGAGCCAAGAGCCTAGCCTTGCGGGAACCCACTGGAAACACAGCCGCTTGATCACGATTCCCCATTTACAGTTACATTTTGAGACCTATCAGTTAGCCAGCTTTTAATCCATTTAATGTGTGCCAAGTTAATTTTACATTCTAGTTTTTTAATCAAAATGCACGGTACCAAGTCAAATGCCTTACAGAAGAACAACACTTGATTTGGTACTGCACAAAAAGATCTTCGAAACTCACAAAGCAATACAGATACTATTTCAACATATTTGATACTGAGCTCCCAGGACAAGCCAGGCAATGGATAAGCCTCCTAGAGTCTCCAACCCTTACAGGAGTCTTGAGCTTGTTAATGGCCTCCCTCAGTTCTTGAGCCCTGTGCCCTACTATCCAATCGCCTTGAATTTAATCTTTTTGCAATATTCTTTCTGGTTTTCTTTTTCACACTCACTTCAGCATAAAATGAGCTTGCTCTCTGTGACAGTCTGTTCCCTTATGTTCACCCCCTTTACAAGACTATGATAAGTTTTGTACAAAGCATACTTTGTAAGGTATCATTTGAAAACTCATGCTTTGCTGATTATTGTCTTGGTAAAATATGCGTGGCAACATTGTATGTACAGTTGTAAGATTCTACTGCATGATATTAAGACAGGTTCCAACATGTTCTGGAGGGCAGTCACAAACCAGTTCCCCAGAGACAAAAGGCTAGCCAACACCTCAGCCAGGTGTCAACGAGATTAAGTGGACCATCACTTGAGTGGCCACTCTTTGGCAGGAGAGGAGATGTGGGCAAAAAAACTCCTACATTTTGACAAAGAAGCATCCTGAGGTTCCTGCAACCACAGACTTTCTGTCTACTGAATCTCAACTGGAGATGACTGTTGCACAAGAGAAAAGGAGATCATCTCTCCCAAATCATCTCTCCCTTGCTCTCTACCCAGGGCATCATCAGCACCTGAAGAACAAAGGAAACGTCATTGGACTGGGGAAGAGATCCTGACGGAAAGAGGTTCAGCCAGCAAGGCTGCTGGAACATGTGGTGAGAGACTGTTGCTTTGTATTCACTTAGCTTGTTAAGTTAGGTGTTAGTTGCATTTTACCTTTTATTTCCTTGTAGCCACTTCTGACTATTATTCCTTAATCACCTAAAATCTATCTTTCTGTAGTTAATACATTTGTTTTGTTGTTTTATCTAAACCAGTGTGTTTGGGAAACTCCATTTGGGGTAATAAGATTTGAGCCTATCATTTTCTATTAATAAATGACTGACTTCATATGAGCTTGTATTGTCCAGGACAGTACTGGGCAGTAGAAGATGTACATTTCTGGGGTAAGTCTGGGACTGGTGTTGCTCTGCAGTTTGATTCAAGCGTGGCTGGCGATAGCACTCATACAATATAGGTGGGAGTGTTTTACATGCAGGAGGCTGTGTGTGAGCAGACCAAGAGTGGTGGCTGTCACCGCAAAGCAGTGTAAAAGATACCCCAAGTTGGAGAATTGAGGGGACACAGCTGTTCATCAGTCTAGATTTGTACTCTGGGTAATGTCACATCCTTCTACACCAATTCTGACCTCCTATGACATCCTAGGAGCACTCTCATTGGTCCACATCTAAGGTTGACCTGGAATGTGTTCCAAGGTAGGATACCTCCTCTAGCCTCTCCGCTTGTCAATTATAACAACATGGTGGAGCAAACAGCCATCTGCACACCATTGTACTAACACAGCCTACTCAGAAACAGATGTGTGTCTTTATCCACTGCCAGGACCAGGTCTCTCTTCAAAGAGAATCCTGCAATAGTACCAGTGACGTATGTGGCAGAGAATATGCCTCTGGTCTATTTAACACAATTTTATACAGGTGAAACGTGGGCCTCAGGCTCCTGGCAAGTTGCCAGTATGGCCTCCGTTTGACTGTTTGGAAACCCCTGCCATAACACCAGCCCATGCCATACAAACACAGTTTGTAATCATGACAACGGATCCATCCTTCCCACAGGGTACTAATGCCAGAATAAAACCAAGCTTGGGTTACCTGAGAGGAGTCAGTTGATGTGTCCTCTTTCTTTTGTGCTGTAGTTTTGCTAATGAAAACACATGAGCAGAAATAACCAGTTAATTAAGAGGATTTTAGATAGAAAACTTTAAAAACTGCAACACCTAAAATATCTGGAACTTTTAGCTTTCGACTTTTCTGAAAAGTAACCATGTGTGTTGAGATCTGTAGTTGACAAGTGATTTTAGTATTTAATTTCTTACAGTGATTTTCTTTCCAAACCAGAGCTAGTTTGGGTTATTCTGTTCAACTGGTCCCAGGGGTTTCTACATTCACTTCTAATAATGTCAGCATTTTCCCTGCCTAGATATTTGTGTGTGTTCTGTCATGCAGAGGGCTCTTTGTCAATTACAAGTATTTTTTTAAAGTAATTATTTTCCCTAGGGTAGCGTTACCTACCACATTGCTTTCTCAGCTCTGTGGAATAGCCCCACATTCCCATTTCCCCTGCTTTATGACCCCTCATTCTTCCACTATTTTGCAACAGGCTGGAGAGCTAAATATTGCAGCTATATGATGAATGATGCCTTCATAAGGATGAGTAGATAAAATTAAGGACCTGATCAAATGAGATAGTGGGCACCCTCAACTCCCCAGTAAAGTCAAGGGGAATTAAGGGTGCTTAGCATCTTATGGAATTGGCCCATAAACAGGATAAAGAGGCAGAATGAATGGGTTCTTAAAGAGGCAGAACTTTAAGTTAAACTGGTCCAGAATCCCTTCATCAAAGATTCAAGGAGATGAGAGCCCCTTCGGCAAATGCTCTACTTGAGTGGCTCTCAACCTTTCCAGACTACTGTAACCCTTTCAGGAGTCTGATTTGTCTTGCGTACCCCCAGGTTATACCTCACTTAAAAACTACTTGCTTACAAAATCAGACATAAAAATACAAAAGTGTCACAGCACACTATGACTGAAAAATTGCTCACTGTCTCATTTTTACCATATAATTATAAAATCAGTTGGAATATAAATATTGTACTTCTATTTCAGTGTATAGTATGTGGCAGGGATGGCCAAATTTACTAACCTTCTGAGCTGAATACGACAATCTTCAAAAGACTGACAGCCGGGACATGCCTGCTGGGGCTTGGGGCTTCAGACCTGCGGTGGGGTGGTGGGGTTAGGGGCTTCTGCCCTGCAGGACTGGGGGGTCTCGGGGCTTCAGCCTTGCAGGGCATGCCTGCCAGGGCCCTGAGCTCCAGCAGGAGCCTCCTGTGGGGCTGAAGCCCCAAGATCCCCTTCCGGGCTGGGCAGAAGCCCCTAGCCCCACCATCCCGCCGCAGGTCAGAAGCTCCAAGCTCCCCGCAAACAGTCTGGAAGGTGGAGAATGGGGGCGGGGGAGGGAGGTTGTGAGGGGCTCCGAGAGCCATACTTTTACTGTAAAAGAGTCACAGTTTGGCCATCCCTGGTATATACAGCAGTATAAACAAGTCATTGTCTGTATGAAATTTTAGTTTGTACTGCCTTCACTAGTGCTTTTCATGTAGCCTGTAATAAAACTAGGCAAATATCTAGATCAGCTGATGTACCCCCTGGAAGACCTCTACGTACCCCCAAGGGTACACATACCCCTGGTTGAGAACCACTGCTCTAGTTGAGTGAGCAAAGAGAGAACCCAGGCTTCAATGTTTTGGGTGCCCTCAATCAGAGATAGGATGGATGTGGCCTCACAGAATCAAATTCTCTCCTGACTTCAGTGGGGTCTCACAGGGAGTAAGTCAGAGCACAGTCTGTCCTTAGTCATTGTGCTGGTACTTTTCTGAATGTCAGAGCCAAGAGCATTGCATGTAGACAGTAGCATTACAAATGGTGGCACTGCAGGATTTTTGCTGATCTGAATTCTTGTTGGTTTATTTTCAGCAATATCACAAACACTGCACACTGTGGGATATGGAGATATCACACCTGTTTTGGGGTGGCGGTTGTAGATGCTCGAAGTACAACAGGCCGTTTGTGTTCACACTCAGTATAGTCTCACCCTTGGACTCTAGTTCTATCTGGAATGGATTTGCTGTGATGTGAAGCTTGCGGTCGTCACCGGCACATGTCAATACCAGAATATCTCCCTCCTTCTGGGCTATAGAGAGCCTGGCAAATTAAAAAAAAAAAAAAAAAAAGATAGGTAATGGATTTCCATAGGTTTTAGATAATTGTAGATAAACAACAACAAATTAGACAAAAGATAATTTAAGAATAATTGTGCAACATATGGCCAAATCTTGAAACTGTTATTGAAACAAAACTCCATTCTCTTAAATAACTGTGGGTTCTGAGTAAGCACCAAGGACTCCTGGATCTGGCCCACAGAATGAACAGTGCAATAGCTGGCTACAAAGTTTCCTTCAACATTCTCAATAGTTTTTATTTTCTCAATACAAATAGACAACTCATTAGGTCAAAATGATGCATAATAAGGTCTAGCCCACTTTCTGGCTGGCTCATATAGTTACAGGTTTCACATACGAGGCTATATCATCTTCCTCAATGTGCAACATTTATCCTCAGGCACAAATTCACCTTCATAAGCCAATTGCTTTTTTTCTATTCCTATAAGTTCCTGATATTCATGAGGGTAAATACAATTGTACTCAAATGAGCGGGACGAGAACACACTGTTGAGGGGGAAGGTGTATAAGCAATTAAGAGACTATATCACCTTCCAAAGCTTACCTCTGAGTGGTAGGTTCTTTTATGAGAACATCAGGGACTTCATACCTTGATTTGAGAGGAGATACCTCATTAATTTTAAGCCTAAAAATGTTGCCTTCTATTGCATAAATTTCCACTAGGAGAGGAACCTGGGAACAAACAAACAGGTACAATAGCAGCTAGTGCTACACTGTGATAAAGGCATCAATTTATATTTTAATTCAGAAATTCTGGATCTCATATCAGACGTTTATTTTCTGAAAAAAATCTATATCTGCCTTCTGATCCAGCATAGTTTAGTAGGCCCAAAACTGCACACTAACAGTCACTATGCATTTGAATTTGCACCAGATACGTCTATTTCACTGTTTTTAAAAAACAAATATTCTTAGGTTGTAAGTGAAACTGGACTAAATTTTTTACAAAAAGCCAAGCTGGAGGCTTTGTTTAGCATTTTTCAGGGAATTGCCACTATTGTATCGGTGCAACTCCACCAATACCAACAACAGAGAGAGCACTAGTGTAGACAAGGTTTGAGGCTCAGGCATTTTTATTGCTGTGTTGTTGAGCAGGGTTAGGTGGCATTGTGTTAAAAATGTCAATGCCCTATCTACAGTAGTACTCCCAATGGTGCTTACACTGGTGGAGTGCACAGTGGGAATTTTTTTTAAAAAAAAGGTTGTAGTATTAGGTCTATAATTGGTCTTTGTAATCTTGGTAATTCAGAGGTATGTAAAGTGGAGTCTAACTTTACTCTAAGCCACATGACTCTATCTCACCCCAAATAACTCCTCCCCCCCGTGTAGTGTCTGCTACATGCAGGAACCTTGAAGACCTTCACAATGTCATTCTCCCCCCCACCCCGCTTTGTGTGTGTGTGTGTCTCTTCTAGGATGACACCTAGAATGTTGGCCATCAATCTCTTGTAGGTGAGGAGGAATGTCATTGTCATTCCTTCTATCAGGCTGTAAGGATTCCTGTAAGGCTGTTCCTCACCCTAAGAGCTTAATATGCTAACTTCATAGAGTAGACTTATGCTCCTATTAGTGTGAGAGGCTGAATTTGGCTGATCCTGGATCTTTTGTATAGGAAATCACTAGGACCATGAGATACAGAGGTGAAAGTAAGCCGGTACGGCGGAAAGCAGCAGCGGTGAGTTATATGGGCTCATGGCTCCAGCAATATTGAGGGCCCAGGAGCCCGGCTCCACCAATGTTTGGGGCCAGGTCTCCCCGCTGGCCCCACCTGCTGCCCCTTCCCCGAGTGTCCCCCCACCCTCCCTTGTTGTCCCCTGGCACTTCCCTGGGTCCCGGAGCAGAGGTCCCTTTCTCTCTCCTGCAGCTCCATGCTGCCTCCCTGCATCAACTGCCGCCACAGGGTCCTAGTGCCCCCCATCTAATAGTGGCAGGGCAGGCTGCCCTTCCCCTGCCCTTCCCCCTCAGACCCTTTCATTTTCTGGTGCAACCCTCCACCAGTACAGCTGCCCCCCCGCCCGCAGTCACCGCTCCTGCCCCATGCTGGGCAAGGACAGCCCCATCCCCCGTGAGGCTACAGTGAGGGGCAGCAGCAGGGTAAGAGGCGCACATGTGCTAGCAGCCCCCCCCCGTTCCCCTTCCCTGGCACCCACCGCAGGGGAGGTGCGGGAGATTCCTGGACCTGAGAGGGGCCCTAGGAGCAGGTGCAGTGACAGTGGTGGGGGTGAGTGTGCTGCCGGGGGAGAGAGGGGAGCCCCTACCCCAGAGCTCGCTGCTGCCAGCAGGGAGAGGGCTGGGGGGAGTCCTCCTCTCTGGTTCCAGCCTGCCTGCACCCCAAACTCATCCCCAGTTCTGCCCCACCCCAGAGCCCACACTCCCAGTCAGAGCCCTCATCCCCCTGCACCCCAACCCTTTGCCCAAGCCCTGAGCCTCTTCAACACCCCAAACCCCTCATCTTAAGCCCCAGACAGAGCCCACACCCCCCAACACACCCTAACCCTCTGCCTCAGCCCTGAGCCCCCTCCCACACCCCAAACCCATCCCCAGCCTCACCCCACAGCCCTCCCTCTGCACCCCCTCCCATCCCCAAACTCCCTCACACAGCCTTGGGCAGGTGGGGGGGGGCGGAGTTTGGGGGGGCAGAGTTTGGGCAGGGTCGGGTTCTGGGACCCACCAAAATTTCTACAAACCTGCCACCCCTGCCGGCAAGAGCTGGTGCGCCGTACCAGGGCAGACCGGCTTCCCCAGGCGGCAATTTAAAAGGCCTGGGGCTCCCAGCAGCGGCTACCACAGCCCTAGCCCCGGGCTCTTTATATCCTGAGTTTATCACACATTATAGCTAAAGTTTTTCAGTTGGCATGCACCACAACACACAAAGGAAATCACCTTGCTCTCACTCCATTAGGACAGACTTGAATTTGTTATTTTGGAATAGGGGAGAAAGCCCTAAATCTAAAAAACCCTTTTCAGGTAAAAAGACGTCTGTTTAGGTTTTTTGTATTATTACCAAAACTAAAAAAAAATATTTAATTTCTTTAAATGAGCCTCTCTTTATATTCATATAAATTATCTGTAAAATCAAGGACATAGAATCATAGAATCATAGAATCTCAGGGTTGGAAGGGACCTCAGGAGGTCATCTAGTCCAACCTCCTGCTCAAAGCAGGACCAAACCCAATTAGATCATCCCAGCCAGGGCTTTGTCAAGCCTGACCTTAAAAACATCTAAGGAAGGAGATTCCACCACCTCCCTAGGTAACCCATTCCAGTGCTTCACCACCCTACTAGTGAAAAAGTTTTTCCTAATATCCAACCTAAACCTCCCCCTCTGCAACTTGAGACCATTACTCCTTGTTCTGTCATCTTCTACCACTGAGAACAGTCTAGATCCATCCTCTTTGGAACCCCCTTTCAGGTAGTTGAAAGCAGCTATCAAATCCCCCCTCATTCTTCTCTTCTGCAGGCTAAACAATCCCAGTTCCCTCAGCCTCTCCTCATAAGTCATGTGCTCGAGCCCCCTAATCATTTTTGTTGCCCTCCGTTGGACTCTTTCCAATTTATCCACATCCTTCTTGTAGCGTGGGGCCCAAAACTGGACACAGTACTCCAAATGAGGCCTCACCAGTGCCGAATAGAGGGGAATAATCACGTCCCTCGATCTGCTGGAAATGCCCCTACTTATACAGCCCAAAATGCCGTTAGCCTTCTTGGCGACAAGGGCACACTGTTGACTCATATTCAGCTTTTCGTCCACCGTAACCCCTAGGTCCTTTTCTGCAGAACTGCTGCCCAGCCAATCGGTCCCTAGTCTGTAGCAGTGCATGGGATTCTTCCGTCCTAAGTGCAGGACTCTGCACTTGTCCTTGTTGAAGGACATCTTTGTGATGATAATGTTTTGCATTATATCACAGAACTACCTGCATTCAAGGATCTCAAATGACTTTACAAAAGTGGGCAAATATTATCAGTCTCATTTTAAAGAGAGTCAGTAGAGAAAGGACCCGGTTTCCCAATTCACAGTCTCTTCTTTTACCATTGCCTCCCTTAATGTGTGAGATCTCACCTTATTCTTCTCATTAATTATTTGGAGTTTGACACTATCATTGCATAATGTAACCGAATCCAACAATGCTTGATACAAGGACTTCCCGGGATGCAGAAGTTTCTGACGCCTGCAAGACAGAGTGAATTATTGTTGGCCTCTATAAATGTCATGGTTTACATAACGTTAGGGAATACTACATTAAATAGGAATTGTTTACTGAGTAGGATAACTCTCTCTTGCATTTTTCATATACGTATTATGCAGTTCTCTGAGATGAAGGAATTCAAAGAATGCCATTACTTTTAATTGCATCTTTTCTTCACAGACTCTTAGTTGGCATCCTTCAGAAATCCAGTTACGTTCACTACTTGCTATTTTTTCATTATGTTAAGACATTATTATTAATTATTTATAGCACCTGGAAGCCCTGACCAGGACTAGATTTCTGCTGTGTCAGGTGCTGTACAAAGATAGAGAAAGACATGGTTCCTGTCCTGAAAAGTTTATAAATATATCACATGTATGAGTTACAAAAGAGTTTTTGAGTTAATAATCACTAAAAATATCAGTACAATTGTTTTTGCAATAATAGGGTTAACCCAAGTGCCCTGGCCAAATTCCAAGTTTGGCAATCATATTCTGCCTCCTTAACTTCCCCCTGCAGACACTTTCAAATGGATAAAGTTTACTTCACTTCCTGTAATATTCCTGGTTTCAGATGTCCTGGTAAATAGCTGATGCATTTCACTGGTGGGCGAAGCAATTCCCTTGTGTGTGTGTGTGTGTGTGTGTGTGTGTATGCATGATTTATATGTATTTTGTATAGATTAGAATACTGTGGAGAAATATAGACTCACTTAAAAATGGTGTCTTTAAAAGCATGACCAAGAGGGGAACTAACATAAAAACTACTAATCAAGAAAAGCTATCCTGCTGTGCATAACTGGACCTTTAGGATGGAATTCGCTGCAGAAGAGAAACAAACATGTAAGATTAAAACCTTAGTCAGATGTGTAATTGACTAATTAGTACAGCTAGAGACAGTTACTTCTTTTCTCCACATAAAATCAGATAATAGTTGGAAAATGCGATTCCAGGTAGATGCGGGAGAAGGGAGTTTATATTTGGAGTAATTTCATCAGAATAATAGGGCATGGAGTTCAGGTTTGATGTTAAACTATGGCTATAGTTCAGGTTCAGCACCACTGAAATCCTCTGAGTTAGTCTTATAAAACTTCGGCCCCAAAGTGAGATTTCTGCCATTTTGGGCCACAGAAGAACAATATCCAGAAAACAAGCCCCCAACAATCTTATCCAAATGTAAATAGTATAGGTGCTTGTTAAGATATAGAGATTCAAATTCAGACTTTTCTGGAATTTTGGGGGAGGACGAGATGATCCTGCATTTGAGATTTCAGTTTGACCCCATTTCTATTTAGAATTGTTGTGGAAAAACGAGCCACACCTTCTGTTTGGTCCAAGCAGTCTGAGGCCTTTTATTGAATACAAGCATGCAGGGAGAGAGACAGAGAAGGCCACACACAGGTGCCTGCCTGATCTCTCTGCCCTGCCCATAAAATACCAGTCTTATATAGGTCAGTGTTCAGGATTGAACTGATAGGCTTTTTCTTATTAGTAATTTTCCATCACTGGAGCATTATTAGTAAAAAGCCTTATAAGGAGAATAAAAACAGCTTCATAAGTAGCACAGTGCTGACGCACCTTGTCATTATCAAGATTTGTGGTTTTGCTTTAGCAGCTTTTTCAGCTATGGACTCTTGCAGGATGGAGGGTACATGCAAGGGGCAGCTTGTTTCTTAATCAGTTAGACACTGGTCTAGTCCTTTATCTAGGTCAAGTTGCCACAGCCTAGTATGCATAACTGTTATAGTTCAAGCCAAGTCTTACAGGATACAGGCCTGTAGGCCTCTTGCGTTACAGTTCTTTAACATGTGTATATAGTGCATAGGTTAAGCTGCAGACAGAAGGGGTTCCGGCCCAGCTGGACTTTTCCCCCACAGAATATACTAATTATTTTCAAAAATGGTAGTGCTGTTGAGTGGAAAGCTCTCCTTGAAAGTCGCATTCATTCTCAAACTTTGTGTATTCTTTGGCTGCTTTAAACTAAGGTATGATTACGAACTGAATTTATTTTTTGTTTTAACTTCAGTATTGTTGGCTTTTAAAAAAAAACCTCCCTTATTTAGAATCCTTGTTATAGATGTCCATGTAATATAATGAAATAAATCGATCATGCCGTGTGTGAAAATTAAACTTAGGTTGGAGCCCACATCCTTACCTGTAGAAAGCAATGTGGTTGCAGTTCTTAAAGTTGCTTTTGTCCACAGCTTCATCTTGAACACTAACGAAAACAGAACGTTTAAGAAGTCTGTTTTCTAAATACCTGTTAAATGATCAAATAATGACAGCCCCTGCACAAGAGCAGGGGGATTAAAGAAAATGCTTATAGTTTACATAGCATTGAAATACAAAGAGTATTGGAAGGGAACCATTTTGAGCTTTAGTACTGAAATAAATGAATTATTCTTATGGTTTTGAGTACTAAACGATTTCCATGTAATACCTTGATATTTAGACAAAAATCATTAAATCAGTGACTAAAATAGCTGACTATTAGCACAAATAACTATTGGGGTCCTGCAGTTTGAGGTGAGTTGTCCTACAGCCGTCTCAGTAACTCAGTTCATGGTACACTTCTAGAGGTGGGAATGGAGAGGGAGAAACTCAGGAATGCCTTCTCTTGCATCCCCTGCAGCTGGCAGGGTGAGGGGAGTGCTGGCTATGCCTGTTGAAGAGATGTAATAAATTCTACTGCTCAGCCATTGTGTGCTTCCCCATTATCTCTGAGAGTAATTATTCTTCCCAAAGGCATAGTGGGTCTGATCCTAGTAGGTACTGAGCACATGCAACTCTCACTCACAGATGATCAACCCTTTCAAGAACAGGCTGAAAGTTTCCAGACAACATAACTTGGGTTGTGTGAGTCAGCCCTCTGAAGTATCATAGCTGAGCCCAAAGAATTCAGAAAAACAGATGCTAGTAATTAAGTACAGTGCTTTAATTAATGGCTAATTAATAACTAAATACCTATGTTATCCAGGGGGAAATAAGGCCAGTAGTTCTTACAATTCTAAAAACAGAAGTGCCTTACATCTTCCAGCAGATTTTGATCTCATTTGTTGTCAATATCTAATAACTGCCACTTATAAAAACACATCTAACAAATTCAGATAGTTTTCTGAAAAATGTCAGCTCAATGCGCAGCAGTGGTCAAAAAGACTAACAGAATCCTAGGAAATATTAGGAAAGGGATAGAAAGTAAGACAGAAAATATCATAATGCCAGTATATGAATACATGGTACGCCCACACCTTGAATATTGTGTCCAATTTGGTTTCCCCATCTCAAAAAGGATATAGTGGAACAGGAAAAGATTCAGAAAAGGGCAACAAAGATGATCAAGGGTATGGAAAGGCTTCCATACAAGGAGAAACTAAAAGATTAGGGTTACTTAGCTTAAAAAAGAGACAATTAAGGGGAAATATGACAGAGGTCTATGAATAGTGTGGAAAAGAGTAGAGAGTTATTTTCCTTTTCCACAGTATAAAAATCAGGGGTCACCTGACAAAAAGAGTAGGCAGCAGGTTTAATACAAATAAGAGGAAGTATTTTTTCATGCGATGCACAATTAACCTGTGGAACTCATTGCCATATGATGTTGTGATAGCCAAAAGTATAACTGGGTTCAAAAAAGAATTAGATTAATTCAAGGAGGATAGGTCCATCAATGGCTATTAGCCAAGATGGTCAGTGATGCAACCACATACTTGAGATGAGCTTAAACCTCTGACTGCCAGAAGCTGGGAGGGGAAAATAGGGATGAATCACTTCAACTGCCCTGTTCTGTACACTCCCATGGAAACTCCCGAGTACTAGCCACTGCTAGAGACAGGATACTGGGCTAAATGGACCATTTGTCTGACTCAGGATGGCTGTGCTTATTCATGCAACATATAAAATTGCAGATAGATACAATATATGCAACTATGGCCTGATCACAAACAATATTATAGTCAATTCATGAATTCATAAATTGTAAATCAGAGGGGACCATTATGATCAAGTCTGACCTACTACACAGTACAGGCCAGAGAACTATAGGTGATTCCTGAAACAAGCTCTAACTTCTGGTTGAAATAAACAAACACAATGGCAAATGTATTAATTAATCTGTATCATTATAGAGAGAGTTGGCAGTGACCCCTGTATTTAGGCTGCTTAAAATTTTTTAATTATAAAAGATTCTTTTGATTTTTTTTGAGAAGTCTGAACACTTCCATTTTTTGCAGTAGTTTTGGATTTCCACAGGGAGAGAAACCTCAGGGTAGAGAAGTGCTTTTTCTTTGTCCCATTATAATGGGTTGTACCAACCCCATACTGGCCCAGCAGGGGTTAACCACTCACTGGGGGCTCAAGAGGCCATGCCTCCTCACCCTTGCTGAGCATGCTCCAGCTGGAAGCAGGGTATAAAAGGAAGCAGCTCAGCTCAATCTGGGCTGTATGAGGAGAAGAGTAGATGCAGGCTGTGGGCTCCTGCCAGGAAGTTGCTAGGGCCCCAGATTGCAGAGGTTGAACACACTGAGTCCACTGCAGGACCCCAATCAACTGGAGACAGAGGGAGACAGGTGGCTGCTGCCCCTGGGGGAACTGCTGGAGCTGGAATGAAGGGTAGGAAGTAGCCCAGGGAATGTGTTTGCTGAAATAGGAACTTGAATCTGAAATCAGGAATGCTGGTTCTACAGGGCCCTGGGTTGGGACTTGGCAGAGTAGGGTGGGCCTGGGTCCCCCTACCCCTTCCAGAACCTACTCTGGGTTGTGGTGACTGCCTGAGGGATTAAGTGCTGTTGCCAGATACAGGGTGCTACTATCTGAGGCTATGGCCCTGGATAATTGACTTTGGCTGCTAGTCAGAAGTTTGCCTCCCAAAAGGTGAAGGGCTACAGTCTCTGAGAGGGGGCAAGGCCCCCCCTTATCTCCTGTTTAAGGTGTGATGCTCCATGACAGCCATGAAATATTCAGGCTTTGCTGAGAGAGAAACTTTAGAAAATCAGCATTTCTCTTCTCTTGCTCTCATTCCTCGTGAAAATTCTGGCAGCATGTCAAAATAACACAAACATTCTAAAGTGTCAAACTCATGCCGCCACCACCAAAGCAGCTGTGGCAGCACACACTATACTGGGAATAAATCTCCAGGAGCTGCTACAGCAGTTGTTGTAGGGGTGTGGGGGAAGAGCTTGTTTGGGGATCTCCCCATTCACACACCCCTGCAGACTCAGCAAATGGCTCTAACAGTCCATCTTCCCTCCACCCACCCTGGTCCCCCCCCCCAGGGGCATCACACGGGGAAGGAGCTTCCCCCACCTCTGGAGCTGGGGTTGGCAGAAAAACTAGCTGCTCTCCTTCCAAACACTTCCAGGCCTGGCAGGTGGTTCAAACAGCCCATCTCCTTCTTGCCAAGAAGTCATCTGCTGCTGCCAGCTACTGTGGGACTAGATTCACAAAGGGATTTAGGGATGTAACTGCTTCTTTGGGTGCCTAAGTCCAAAATTTAGGCACCACTGACCACCAAGCAGCTGCCACCTAAACCTGTTGGGATCTAAATTTCTGCTGATGGGCGTACACAAAACTGCCTGTGTCCTGACACAGGAGAGCTGCTCAGCATCTTAGCTCATGCCTAAACCATAGCAGGCTTCTCAAACTAGGCTTTCCCCACCTATCTCCCTGTGGAGCCAGATCCTGTAGGCATGCTCAGAGCACTCATCACCCCACAAATGAAAGCTGGGATGAGCAGGTCAGGAATTTTTCAGGCTAGTGGGTGTGTTTGTATACCCTGTGGTTAGGGCACCCATCTAGGATGTAGAAGACCCAGGTTTGAATCCTCCCTCTGCCTGTTTTAGAGCAGACTCGAATCCAAGTTTCCTATATCCCAGGTGAGTGACCTATTGGCTATAACTGGGTGACAGTTGGTCTCTGTCTTCCCCCGTTCTCCTCCCCCCCCACCCCCGAGAAAGGGCTTCTGTGCCTATCTCCAGGAGAAGGCTCACAGCTGTGAATCCTCAGTGGCAGTAGGCTCCTCCCTCTGCCCTGTTAGTTGGGTACCAAAGGCCTAGATCTGTGGAAGTTGTTGCCTAAGTCCCTTTGTGGACATGGGTCCTTAGCCCCACTGCTTTCCTCTGTGTGTTAGTGCTGGATAGCTTTGGTGACGCCTTGCTGGCTTCTGTTAATCCCCTTCTTCGGTTCCTAACTGTCTCCGCACAAGGCATGGGCACCTAAGCTGGGCCAGGCCCTGTAAATTCCATTGGCAGGCAGAGCACCTAGAAGCTGGAACATCTAAGTCCCCTTTGATAGTCTAGCCCTTAGTTCTTTAGCTCAAGTAGTGGACGTCTATTCTGATTTGTTCTGGTTCAAACCCTGATGGCGATGCATGAGGGAAAGATTCTTCCAGCTTGCAAGGGTTCCTCCCTCGTGGGTCAGGGCACTCCCTTCCAGCAGTGTGTCGGGGAGTCAGTAGGTCAGTTGCCTGTTGTCAGGGAGGCCTGACTTGCGGTCATGGCACTGCCCACTCTGTACTTCCAATCTCCAATGGAGGACCCAGCACTCAGCCTGTCAGTTGGTAGCCCAGGCCCTGGATGGAATACTCCCCAAAAGTCTAGGGCTCAGGCCTCCTGAGTGCGGGCTTCAGTATGGCCCATGTTCTATGGCCCACAGCCTCCTGGCTGGGGAAAGCAACAAGAGTCTGGGCTTGAGCAAGCAAACAATCTATAGTCCTCGGCTTCCTGGCGGAGGAAATCAATAGCAGTCTGGGGCAGGCCTCCTGGCCTAAGGTGAAGATGCAGCAAGCCTCATGTGGGGACCAGCAACAGGGGTGCGGGGTAGGGAGACCTGCGTGCATCCTGTTCCACCAGGTCCCAGCCCAGTGCCCTAGCCATGGCAGGTGATCCCACCATGGTGTCAGCAAGGGAACATAAAATCGCTGCCTTATATCCTGACAGCACAACTGTACCCAGGTCTGGTTTCCCTGAGCTACTTCCTACCCATTTCTGCTGACGTTGCTCTGTCGTCGCCAGACTCTGGCTCACAGCCCTTCCTCTGGTATCTCCCCAGTATCTTCCATCTCCTGGGACTGTAGGGTGCCGGTCTACTGTGTGGCCGGTGCTGGGCCTTACTTAGGGTTCAGCACTCTAGTAAGGACATCTGCCTGCAACTGAGCTGCAGGACCCTACTCTTCTACTTCCTGCCTCGCCCCTGCACTTTCTGCACGGGAGGTGGGGTCAGGTTAGCTGTGCCCACCAGGAAGAGTTTAAGGCAGTGGTTCTCAAATTTTTGTATTGGTGACCCCTTTCACACAGCAAGCCTCTGTGTGTGACTCCCCCCATATAAATTAAATAAACCATTTTTTATATTAAACACTATTATAAATGCTGGCAGCAAAGTGGGGTTTGGGGTTGGAGAATAACTTGTGACCCCTCCCAGAATAACCTTGTGACCCCCTGAGTGGTCAAGACCCCCACTTTGAGAACCCCCTTTTGTAAGGGTTCCTCCCTCTCTGGATTAGAAGGAGGCCAGTCTGCCTCATTACACAGCTGCACATAACAATTTGTTTTTACCGTTTTCCTTAAAAAAACAAAACCAAAAACCAACCAAACAAAAAAACCACGTAGGAAATTACATACAAAATACCTATGTTAAAAGAATGTTATTTAGGTTGCAAAGTCAAGCACTCAAGTTTGGACAACAACCCAACTCTTAAAATTAACCACCAAGACATGCACATGCCTAAACTGAGTAACTGCACAATCCCATTGCTGTCACCCTTGACCTTTTCCACCCCATCCATTTCTCATTCGTTGTAATGTGATGAAATGGGGTATCATATACAATTAGATTGTAAACTACTAGGGCAAGAGCTGTACCATTCTATGTGTCAATTCCATGAAAGTGGACCAGTTTGGTTACTAAACATACTTTATACATTGTCAATATATTTAGACATCAACATGGAAAAAAGTAGGATTTTACAAATCTGAGTGTCAAGTTCTTTCTCATTATGTTGTTTGTTAATAATGTTTGCCTGCTATTTTCAGTTCCTTCTCAATATTATTCTGTAAATATCTGACCCGTAACGTTTCTTCTTGTATGTTAAAGAAACGATGTCCTCAAATGACGACAGCCCTTAAATTTGCAAAGTAAAATTGAAAATGAGGAAAGGGTGTGCTAGAAGAAAAAGGGCCTTTCTTTTCCCTCCCTCCCAGCCAAGCACTATCCTGTCAGCTCAGATCTGTAGGTAGCAATTGCACAATTATTTGTGTTTTACCTGCTTTCTTCTTCCTTAGCTGGTTCCATTAAATTCAGTGTTTTATGAACTACAGTGTTCTGACCTGATCTATGTCTGTCGGTAAATGTCTCCTCACTTTCACTACTGATCCTGCAGTATCAATCACAGAGGGAAGCCTTCAGCCAATGACAGCCTTTGACTCCACCTTCTCTGAAAGGATTCTGGGAAATCGAGTTCTTCTTTAGTCAGCAGTTCATCTGAATGCCAATTTGCTAGTAAAGAATAACTGCAAATGACAATATGGCGTGACATGTTTATTAGTGTGGTGCCCAGAGAATTGCTATCAGGGTGGGGATGGAGAAGGTATTTAGAAAACAAACAGCTGGCAAACATCTACAAGCCTTTTTTTTTTTTTTTTTTTTAAATGCAAGTGCTGGAAGCATCACCAGACTTGCAGCTGACAATCCTATGGGCAAACCCACAATTTATTTATAGAGCAACTAAACTAGAGGCAAACTTTTCCTGCCTGCTCGAGAGGCCCCTCCTTTACAGTCAGATGGGAATTCGGTTCACATGATCATCCAGTTGTTAGTATCTCTGCTGCGATTACCAATGAGTTCTATATTTCGTGGTACTTCTTAGGATGTGGTCACTTGTTCACTAGGAAATAGACTGTGTCCCTACCAACAACTCATTTCATATAAGCCACCAAACCTCTTTCACAGTGTAACAAGTTTGGTCATCACTGACCTGGGCTGGACTCAGTTCTCTGTATCAGGTTTATACTTTAAAAAAGAAAAGGTGGTGGTGATTGGCAATTTCCCCCCACCTTTTAATGGTCTGACTGACTCCTGCGACAGTTTCTGATGTAGTCAAAGCCTCATAATGGGATCTAAAGTTAGACTTCATCTCCTCACTCTAAGATAACTAAAACTGCAATCCTTACTCTTCTAGAGACCATTTTCTGTCAATGGACCTGCATATGGAGATTTCATATTTTATTAAGCTTTGTTATTCTTTATAAAGTAGGAAACCAGGCACTGTTTAGTGAAATCTAATACAAGTAAATAAATATGCTACACAAGGGTGTGTCAGTGCTATGCCCCAATACACGCTGACAAAGGCTTCAAAGGCTGGAAAAGTATGATGATAAAATCTGCCCAAGACCTCAGATAGCATTGTACTCACCTATTGTTAGTTTGTGTAGTTGGACTAACTTTTGCATCTGCCTCATCATGTGACACAATTAGATGACAGTCTACTGCATGATGGTCACCCTTTTTACAAAACTATGAAAAATTTTGCACGAGATATGCACTGTGAGGTATCAATTGAAAACTCACAATCTGCTGCGCATTACTGTCCTGATAAAATATGTGTATCAGCATTGTATGTAGCGTTATAAGAGTCTTACTCCTAGGGGAATTCTGTGCCTAAAAATTCTACACCCATTAATTTAAAATTCTGCATATTTTATTTGTCAAAATAACACTATATAATCTAAGGTTACCATATTTGAACATTCAAAAATGAGGACACTCCACGGTGTGTGTGGGAGGGGGGATTTGTATACTTGCTGTCTGGTCACCCTAGGGTGTGCACATGTGTGGGTCCCAGCTGCTCCCTACCCCCCTCATTGAAGCAGGTGTGTAGGGTTACTGCCCTGGGAACTGCAAGGCACCAGGGGAGGTGGTGCCAGCTGCAGACAGGGGCATGGTGCCGGGCTAGCTGGAGGCAGGGGCTGTGAGGATGGCTGCAGGCAGAGCAAGGGGTGCGGGGTTGGCTGGAGGCAGGGGGGGTGTGGGGCTGGCTGGAGACAGGGGAGTGTAGCAGGGGCTGGCTGGAGGCAGAGCAGGGGGGTGCGGGGCTGGCTGGAGACAGTGATGTGTAGGGCTGGCTGTGGACAGGGCAGGGGGTGCGGTAGGGGCTGGCTGCGGGCAGGGGGTGCCGGGCTGGCGACCAGCTGGCTGGGGGCAGAGTGGCGGGTACTCATGGGGACAGCGGCTCTGGGCAGCAGGACCCAGCCTAGGCCCAGCAGAGCAGCCGGAGACTCGCTGGGCAGCAGCAGCAGGGTTGGGCCCCAGGGCCAGGCGGCGGCCTGCGTGGCTCCCGCAGGGCTGCGCCCCCGGCCGAGTTAGGGCCGGAGGAGAAATGAGATCAGTTTCCAGCTGGCTAGAGCCCATCAAAGCTGCAGCGCTGCCTCATGAAGCGGGTTACACATTAGCTGGCGCCGGGCGAGCATCCCAGACACACGGCTCCTGCAGATAACTCTAGGGATACCATACATCCGTATTTTCCCGGACATGTCTGACTTTTTGGCAATTCCTCCCGGACGGTGATGTAAGAACCAAAAAGCCGGACATGTCTGGGGAAAAACGGACGTATGGTAACCCTCTGTAAACATGCCTGTTTCAATTATTTTGATAATTTATTTCAAAATACCTGCCAGCAAGTATCTCTGTAACAATACAGGCACCGGCTGTGAGACAGGGACTCTACCAGGGTGGGACAAATCGATGAAGTGTTGGTGTACGGGCAGCACGGTGATGGCCTCGAGGTGAAGTTGTGTCAGGACATCCCCAGGCTGAGACAACCCGGCCTGGGCGCCCCTAGCCCCTGGTGGGGGCGCAACGAGATGACGTCACCTCAGCACATCGACACAAGCCGCTCTAAGAGTGATGTCATCTCTCTGCCGCGTAAGGTTGAGATGACGCATGAATACTACGCGAGAGGGCAGCTCCTCCCCCGTCCCCATGCCCGCCCCTGGCGGCCGTGACGCAACCCAGCGGCCACGCCCTGCCGCGCGGGCCCGGAAGGGGCGAGGCCGGCTCTGCGCTCGCTCTGCTGCGGGATGGCTGCTCCGCGGGGCTGGTGGCGGCGACTCCGTTGGGTGCCGGTGGCGGCCCTGCTGCTGCTGCTGCTCCCGGGGCCCGGCCCGGCCGGCGCCGCCCAGCTCTCCAAGTGGCGGCTGCCGGTGCCTATGGTGAGTGCGGGTCGCTCCCCGCTCCGTCCCGGATCCCGGGGGCGGGGCAGATCCGGGACGCGGAGCCCGGGGGAAGGGGCTGCGGGGCGGCGGGCCCCGGCACAGGGAGAGGCGGAGGTGTCGCTGCGGGCGCCCCGGCTAAGCGCCGCCAGGGTGGCAGGGGGCTGGGCCGGCCCGGGGCAGCGTGTGCGCGGGGCTGTCTGCTCGCTGCACTGTTGTTTGTTTTTCTGGGGGCATGAGAATTTTTCCGTTGTCGTTGCTCAGTAACATGGTCCTAGAGTTTAAGGTGACCTTCAAAAGGGAACAAAGTTGCGCTTGTTGGGCCCCCTTTTCTTTCGATTTGTGTAGAAGGGCCGAAAACTTAGTTGGGTTTTTTTGTTGACTCCTCCTGTTTTGCACTTGTATAGCCCAGAATACACTCTTGATGCCTTTGGTGCTAGTGAAATGACCTCAAAAGAGTCTAGAAAATGAAAACTGTAATTGAGACAAGGAAGGCTTTCTTATCAGACTGCTAAACTGTGTTTTTTATACCTGTTTAACATTAGTAGTTAAAACCTCTTGGTGAAAGGACATCTCTGTTTAAAGAATCAGCTTCTCTCCACTGTCAGCCTAGTTGTGAAAACTAATAGTTCACATTCCCTGAGAAATGCTTGAGGTCTGCCAGCAAAATTAGAGAGGATCACAGCTCCTGTTAGTTTCCTTTTTAAAAAACAAAACCTAGACCCTTTTTATATATCACAAAGAAGCAAAGTCTGATTTAAATAAAACACCTTTGCGAGATCTCCTTTGTAGGTTTGGCTGGATATGTTGGAATTGGGGGTGGCAGAATCAAAAATAATAAATTAGGCTAGTTCTTGCTTAAGAGTTGGGTTCTCTTGACTATTGTGCTTGAAATTTGGGGTGAAATAAAGTAGTGTTTACGTATTTAAATGATCCTAATGCTATCCACTTGTCTTTCTTGTCTCTACTTTTTTATCTTTGTAGGAGAAGAAGTTTTTTCATTTTGGAAAGGTTCTCTTCAGCAACACCACAATTTTCCTGAAGTGTAAGTGCTTTTGATGGATGAGTCTGTTATGCTAGTCTCTACTCAACCTAGTAGTCATCACAATGTAGTAATACTTGGATGAAAGTGTTCATAAAACTGTGACTTATCCAAAGACATTAAACTGGTTACATTGGTAGCTGATCTGCCAGCCATGGATTAAAATCATGTGCCCATACTGATACTGTTAGATCTCTTAGCAGCAGTTGACACTTTTGATTAAGAGGTGGTGTTGACTTACTGCAAATTGTAGTAGGAGTGGATGGTGCTTCTCTTGGGTGGCTTCGTTCTTTCTTAGCTAAATATTTCTGGAAAGTGATATGGGAAAGTTGCTTCTCTTTCCTTTGGGTACCATAATATGGACTTCTACAGGGATCTGTCTTGTCTCCCCTCCTGTTCAATGTGTGGGGCTGTTGGGAGGGTTAGTCAGATAATACCGGCTGCAGTGTTTTCAGTATGCTGATGACATTCAGCTCTGTCACTGTCACCTGTTATAGCCATGCTGTTGAAAGTGTAGCCAGTGTCGGAGGAAGCATGAGACAGTGGTGGAAGCCAGCTGGCTGATGCTCAATCTAGATAAGGCTATGGCTACACTGGCGCTTTACAGCGCTGCAACTTTCTTGCTCAGGGGTGTGAAAAAACACACCCCTGAGCGCAGCAAGTTACTGCGCTGTAAAGCGCCAGTGTAGCCATGCTCCCAGCGCTGTAAGCTATTCCCCTCGTGGAGGTGGAGTGCCTGCAGCGCTGGGAGAACTCTTTCCCAGCGCTGGCGCGCGACCACACTCACACTTCAAAGCACTGCTGCGGTAGCGCTTTGAAGTTTCAAGTGTAGCCAAAGCCGGAGACAGGTACAGTTGTTGAGTTGGGGGAAGCAATTGGATAATATGGAGAAGATGATCTTTCGCCTTTTGATGGAGGGTGTGTTCCCACCATTTGTTTACCCACCTTCATTGGGAATAGTATGGGGTCTCCAGCTGCTGTTAGATGATCATATAGCAGCAGTGTCCAGGAGAGCTTTTTACCATCTGTGTGTGGCCAGGAGACTGACTTTTTTTTTTTTCTTTTTCCAAATGCAAATCCTCTTGCGGTGATCTTTGTCTTTGTCACTTCAAAACTGGATTATTCCAGTTGACTCTGCATGGGGATATAGTTGAGGTCAGTCTGGAAATGTTAGGTTGTACAGAGTGCAGCAACCTGCCTATTAACTGGTGGTACTTGGTGGCAGCACATGTTACTGGTGCTTCATGATGTGCCCTGGCTATCTATTGGTTTCCAGATGGAAGATGCTGGTTTTTGATATATAAAGTCTTAACTGGGACTTGATACTCTGCTACTTGAGAAGACCACCTCTCCTTGTGCCATATTGCTACATTTGCAATCAAGGGAGGCTTTTGATTCATAGATTCCAAGCCCAGAAGGGACCATCATCATCGTCTGGTCTGACCTCCTGTATAACAGACCATAGAACTTCCCCAAAATAATTCACAGAGCATATCTTTTAGAAAAACATCCAGTCTTGATTTTAAAATGATCTTTGATGGAGAATCCATCATGACCCATAGTAAATTGTTCTAATGGTTAAATTATTCTCACGGTTAAAAATTTATGCTTTGATCTGACTCCACCTTGATTTAAACAAAGTCGCTGATGATAGTATTCTTTGTGAGGGGCCATGAGCTCAGAAATAGGCTTTTCCCACTAGTCCAAAATAACCCAAAGTTCTATTGAACTTTATAGCACCCTCAAGATGGCTGCTTATGCAGGCTGCTGTGGAGGCGAGCCTTGGAAAGAAATCAGCTATGTTGGTGAGAGGGATGACTGGTGTTTTAAAAATTTAAGGCACGGGCGTCTAAAGCCTTGGTACTTGACACACTCTTTATTTTTGTATAAATCTTATTATAATTATGAATTATTTGCTTTACAGTAGTGTGTAGAAATCGCGTCTGTAAGTATGGGTTATAAGACAGATTGTGAAGCATTTGCAATTGAAATAAACGAGCAGACAAAGGGCAGGAGAGGCACCAGAGGCAAATAGAAATGAAATTTTGTCCACGGTCACACAACAGGTCAGTGGCAGAGCTGTCAATAGAATCCAAGACACATCTCCTGACTCCAAGTCCAAAGCCCTATCCACTGGACCACGCTGTATCTTTTCAAACACAAATTAAAGCCTCACAATTCCCCAGTGAGGACTCTGGTCTTACAGATGGACAAACTGAGGTAGAGAGCTTACCCTGAGCTACACTGTCTGTACTGAAGGGTTAAATTCTTTTGTGTATTTTGAGTTTGTAGTCTTTGTGAGGGGTTAGTACTGCTGCCATTTAGTTTGCTGCTTTCTAAGAATTGTGTGTCATTTGCTTAACACCCTGCTTCACTGTGTTAAAGAATAATTTCAAACATCTTCAGTCACCCAAATGGAATCTTGTAACATCAGAATGAATGGAATTCTAGTCTCTACATGGGTCACTTTGTTTTCTTTTGAACAATAGTGACTGTCTCAGAAGAACACACTTTCTGCTCTGCTGCTGCTGGTCCCTTCTTTGAATAAGCATATTCTTCATTGTTTATTGTAGTTGGGCAGGGGAGTAACATTATATATGGTACTAGTCCATTAATAGCTAGGGGAAAACCTGGCATATGAGGACTTGTTACATTTTTTTTTCTGTCTTGTTTTCCTTGTAGTTGAAGGAGACGAGAAGGCTTGTGATCCCTTTCATGGTTACAATGTAACCTGGTACTTTAGACATTCTGATTGCTATGATGAAGTTTCCAACTTTGGGGTAAGAATCATCTGGAATTGCATGGTTTTTTGTTTTGTTTTTTTAGTCATGGTGGCTTAGTGGATTTGAGTTTGGATACTTTATTTATATCTCATTTCTGTCAGTCTGCTGTTCTGAGGAAGGCATCTGTACTCTGGCGGTAACAGACGCCTGGGTAACTGGGAAATGCAGAGGGCATGATCCAAAGCTTATTGAATTCAAGGGGAGTCTTTCTGTTGACTTCAGTGGATTTTGGATCAGGCCAGTAACTCTTGAGTGTTTACACTAATTTTCTTCATCTAGATGCAGAGGATAAAAAAGCAACTAAAAAACCCAAACAAACCCATCAGCGCTGATTAAAAACTCAAACACTTAATATTCAGTACAAAAACCTATTAGAGAATTTAGCACTCAAAGCTTAGCAAATACCTAAACTGAGGTGGTTAAGACTATTTTTTTTTTTAATTAAACCAGGGGTAACAACCTTATTTCAGGTGCAGTTGACTATTAAGCAAGTTAGCTCTGAACTTAGGTTCATTTTATATGGTGACATGTTCACTATTAGTATTGTATAATATATGCTGTATATTTATAGTTTACAGTGCAACTTTCATGAAAATAACTTTATGGACTGACTGGCATTCAGTTATGTACGTATATAATTGTGTAAGATTAATCATGGAAGAACTAGTTGCCACACTCTGGTTAGAGAATGGAGAGTTCAATTATAAAATGTTTTGATCCCCATTCTAAATTTACATGGAAGGGATTTTTACCATGAATATCTTTGATTAATCTGGGTAGATTAATTTTGTATGGACAGGATGCGAAATACTTGTTTTGTTTTAGATGTCCTAGTCTCATCACGGATGTTTGTACATTAAGAGAAGTCGTGTTGCTTTCCAGTTTTTCTAGCTGCTGAGAAAAATCACTTGATATATCAAATGCCAAAACATAAGTTCTGTTATGTGTCTGACAGGATGATCAAGCTGCGTCTTATTTTGGAGCCACTTCTGAAGCACGTACGGGTTGGTCAGGATCCTACGCCATGGCTTCACTCTTCTTCCCCAACTGTTCTGAGCTCTTCAAACCACAGGTATGATGTTGGTGAAGGCTTAATCCCACCATGTTCTCTCATACCACATACAGAGGAAAGGATTGGAATGATCCTACTGGAACAGTTGGGCTTGTTGCAACTACAGGTGCTGCCTTAGCTGATGAGTACATATCCCCTACCTTAAAGAGGAGAAGATGTATCTTTGTGTGTATAACAAATAACAGATAACCAAACAAATTATAACCATGATTTCTTTGTTTTGGTTTATTTAATGTTTACTGTTCAAAGTCTGGCCCCAAAAAGCAGACTTAAATGGTGGAGTTTTCCATATTGGCAACACTGTGTCTACTTCATATTGGGGAATGGCATAGAAGGTTCTGCTGGGAAGGTTGTGGGTGTGTCCATACGCAGTCAGAGTGGGTGCTGCTTTTGGGGTGCTGTGGAAAGTACACAGCAAACTGGGCTTTACATTCCTTGCTGAATAATGCCCTCAGCTTTTTTGCCAGGTGGGTATTCAAGACTAACATTAAAATGAACATACATTTAAAGACTAGGTAGATAGGTAGCTTTTATAACACATTGTCAATAAATTAGAAACTTCAAACAACTGAAGTCCACCTAGTGAAAGGGCAACAGAGTACTTAAAGCATAAGATCAAACGAGGGGGAAGAGGAGGGCCCAAGTGAGCAGTGACACGTGGAGGTATGTGCTTTGTGGAAAGGAATCAAGGGGGAGTGTACAAATACACGCCCTACACCAGTTGTATCTTGCCACGGGAATCTGCACAACTCTGTTAATACCAAATGTCAGTAAACATACTGTTTAACAGTTTGTACATAGAGAATTCAAGGAGAAATGTACAGCTTGGCATCTGTATTAGACTGTTACCAGTTGAAACAAAGGACATTGGGTAGTGAACACCAGGAAACGTCTCTTAACTACTGAATCTGGCGTACTAAGTAAGCAATGAGGCATAGTTAAAGGTGACTGGAAAAGGATTTTTTTAAAATCATGTTTGTACTCCTTTTTAACTACTTTGATGTATAAAGATGGCTTGAAACACATTTTAAAATTCATTGCCTGCTTTTACGTTTAGAAATGTCAACTGTTTTCTCTGCTTTTACTGGAAGAGCTCTTGTGCGTCTCAGCTGTGTATTAGGAGGCCATATATTAATAGACTGGCCAAGGTGGTAAGGGTGGAATTTTCAAAAGAATGTCTACACTGCAATAAAACACTTTATCGCTGGCCCGTGTCAGCTGATTCAGGTTGCAGGGGCTATAACATTGCAGTGTAGATCTTCAGGCTTGGGCTGGAGGCTGAGCTTGAATGTCTACACTGCAGTTTTGTAGCCCCACAGCCCAAGCACCCCAAGAGCAAGTCAGCTGACACCACCAGCTGTGGCTGTCTTATTGCATTGTAGACATATACCCTATGTGACTTTTCCTGGGGTGCCTTTGAAATCACAACCGAAATCTTGAACGAAGACATCCTTTCTCCAAGTGTGTATCAACTAATAAATGATTGTAAACAGTCTGGCAAAGACTCTTTCCTACTCAGTTGCTTAGCTTTCAGGGTCTTCTGAAGTAGTAGTTTCGTTAGTTCTCCAGTCACTGTACTAACTTTCCGGGTAGTCAAGATCTGAATTTCTAATGTAAAAAAACAAGCAGCAAAAAAAATCTGCAAATACAACCCAACTAAACCCACCTTTTAGGACTATTTTATGCATAAAGAAATAAAATGGCTTGGGTCCAACTTTTTTCTTTGTGAGTTACCTCTAACAGGGAGGTGCCTAGAGCTCTCTGAATTGTGCACACTTTATTATGGAATTTAACTGCTCTCCAAATTAAATCTGTGGGCCCATTCTAAAAAAATGAAACCTGTTGTATTTAGTAATTCTGTCTCAGCTGTGGAGAGAGTTTGGGTTAGGGAAATGAGAGAGGGGCTTCTCCCTGTAAATTAACCCTCTGTTGCTATGTTTCAGAATGTGCTTTCTTGTAATCTAAGTTTAACAGCAGAAGTACTGCTGATATAACTTGTGTTTAAACACTTCCTTCAGAAATAAATATATATATATTTTTTTTATCCCAAAGATTTTCTATAAAGAGTATATTCCCCTAGAACGCCTCTCAGATGAAAAACAAGAGGTAATTACTTTTCTTTGGTGTACATGATTTTTAAATGGGGGTGATGGTGTGTGTGTGTGGGAGCTTTTGGAATCTTGATTAATTTGCTGCTTTTTATGTCTTTAAGAGCTTAAAAGATGAGGAGAATGCAACAAACCACACAATGGTGGCAGAGAAAACAGTAAGTGTCTGAGGATTTTAGGCATAAGGGTGGTGTGGAATCTAGCAGCTCTAAATAAAAATTATTTTATATTTGCACAAATTATTTTTAGTACGTATTAATGGTAGTGCTATTAATTTTGCTACACTGAATTTTATGGAAGCTAGATATGTTTTAGCTTTGTCATAGTGTAATAATTATGTGGAACATAGGTAATTTGGCAATAGTTTTAGGTGTTCCACATTCTTCGTATGAAACATTTAGTTCTTTTAAGTCCATATTCTCTCTGGATTCCATTAAAGGTCAGACTGGTGTTATCAGAAATAAAATTAAATACAATAGTTAGGTTTAAACTTTTAACACATGAATATTGGTGTGTGTGTATGTATGTGTGTGTATATATATAATCTCTATCAGCCTTAACAGATTTTATCATTGATAATTTTTGTCTTATCAAATATCTGATTTATTGACAGATCTGAGTTGTAAGCATGAGGGATGTCCCACAGCCAACAATAATTTCTACAGCAAATGATCAATATGGAAGGTTCTTACTCCATTTCAATAAACTTTGCTGTTTCATGTTATACAATTTGAATTGCTACTATCAAAGCCAAAGAACTCTGTATAGTTCTGTTGTTGCTGTTGCTTTCAGAGAGTAAGAAGCAAAATAGTCTTGGTGAATGTGTTAATGTTAGTGGAGCTGAACCCAGGAAAGAGACTCTTTCCTGACATCACTGTAGCTTTGGTGGTAGTCTGTCTGATTAGATTTACTAACTTTTAGTGCATTGCATATAATCCACAATTTTTTAGGAGCTTGGCCCTAGTGTATTACAACTGTGAGAACAGGTCGGCAATTGAATGAAAAGTATTAATATATGTCCATTAGGTGGACATCTCCCATCGTGTTATATAGTTCATATATTTCCCAGCATAAGGGCTTTGTGGGAGAACATCGTGGTTATAGCCTCATCTGTCAATATTGTGCCTGCTTAAAATCTTTTCAGGAGTCTTATCAAAAGATTTTAGTTTTGCATTGATCTGATTTGCTCTGTGTTGGTCTGTACATACATCTGGAAGCTTGTTTTTCAGGCAAGGAATGCTGTGATCCAAACCCGGAAAGATGGGCCATATATCTTCATTGTGCAAATTGGGATTTCAGCCTTGAACATGAAAAGGAGGGAGATAATTGGACCCTCCTCTGATCCAAAAGAGAGTCTCTTTACAAGTAAGCTGCATATAGCCATCTTTCAGTCTCTTATTTATTTTTGACTTATTGAATGCTCTTATCAGACATTCTTTAGGTGCTTTTATGTAATATACACTGTGCAGCCCAGTGTCAGACTATGCATAACGGGGCATGTCATTTTGAATACAAACATGTAATTCATTGTTTTATATAAGGCTTAATCTTTTTTGTGATTGAAGTACAAATTACATTTAAGAGGTCCTACACTATGTAAAGATTTTGAATATCTCTGTTATTGTGCAGAATTAGGTGGTTATTCTAGTTCCCTGCTTTAGTTCCTGTTCAAACCAGTTGTATTGTGTTTTGACAGTGACTGTGGAACTGAAGGGTCCATATGAGTACCTCTCTCTTACAGACTATCCTCTCATGATTGTAAGTAAAACTGGCTTTCTTTAGTTTACCTACAGAGTTGACATAAATCCCAGTAAAATCTTTTCTTGAGCAGTGTAGTTAACCACAGTGACTTAGTGGCTCAGCGTGAATAAAGAACATTGTTTTTCATGTATTTTGCCTACTCTGCAAAGTTCAGCAATTAGCATGTTCCGTTATTAATTTTTTTCTTGTCTGAGTGCTATAACATAGCTGCTGTAGACTAGTCATGCCAGAGGGCAACAGTATCAGTAGTATAGTTATCCACTCATGAATTGCAATTTTCAGTACAGTACATACTCTCCTGTCTTAGCTCATCTGGGGAAACTCACTATTCTTTATTTTTGCTTAATGTTACCATTTTGTGTGTCATTGCTTTCTCTGCTCTTCTGTGGTAGCCACCCCCTCCTGTTCTTCGCTGCCATCAGATAGTGACAGAATAACTCTGCTTCTAGCTGACTTAGGTCTTAGTTTCTTTTCAGGAGATGAAGTGCTTTCCTGCTGGCTGAAGAAGTAAAGGGACTTAAACAAAATGTTCATCCCCTTTATAGAGACCTTCGGAAAAAACTGATCAGTCTGATTGCAGTGATCTGTACTACTGGGCAGTAGTTTCTGGTTGTGATTGAGATGCTGCACACTTCACTTTCTGCCGAAGTAGAAAGCATCCAGCAGAATTTTCTAAGGCACATTTAATCTGTGTGAGTGACCCAATGTGAGAGATCCAGGAAAAGGGCCTCTAAGTTTAGAGGGAGGGCCTTGACTGAAGCTGCTGTGGTTAGGTCCTTCTATTTGAATTGTATGAGTAACCTAGACATGGAGGTGTATAGGGAAGAAAATCCTATCCTGATCAGGAAGTACGTTGAGGTTCTGCAGTTAGTCTCTCAATGGCCTAGTTTAAAAACAAGTTGACTGCAGGTGTCCCCATGCTGTCCCACTTCTTTGTTCTAGCCATGTAGCTGATCCATATTGAGTGGCCACTTGTTTTATGTGCTTTGTCGTCTTCCTCATCTTTCTTGCACATTGAGCCTCAATGATCTATTGGAAGTTCGCCATGATCGGGTGTGGTGTTCTGATGTTTCTAATCCATGAAATCTGTTTTTCAACATGTTAAGTTTGCTTCTATGCAATGCATGTCTGAAAGATCTTGATGACTTGACTTAAGTCTCTTAAACAAGTCACTTTGGACCTAAAACATAGCAGAGTGTTGGTTTGAACATTCTTTTGTGATTAATTTCTGAGGGTTTTTCTAGGTCCTGTGTATTACTTGCTTCTTTTGAATGACCTTAGATTTGGTCAAAAACTGTTTGTTTGCTGGCCACATGTCAAAAGGTGACTTTGGGCCTGGGGGAAATGACCAAGCAGATCTGTAATGAAAAGCAAGTCTCTTTCCTACCTGGGAGGGGAGGGTTCCAGTAATCACCCCATTACTTGTGCTTTACAGAATGGTATGAGAGGTAAGCCTGCCTCTTACACTAAATCTTTTCAGGATAGATTCAGGAAAGTTTCTGAAAGGTCCCTTAAGGGTGGCAGAGAAGTTTGGAACTAGAAGAACAAACAGGTGCAAGAGGGGTAATATTTCTTGGCGTTTGGGGGATGATTTGTACAAGTGCAGATTCTAATTGGAGTTTTTTGAGGCTAATGATATTTACTTGACTCCTTGGGAAGAATCAGCCAAGAGTAAGCTGGGAAGCTCCTCTTTTGTAAGAATGGAATCACTCAAACTCAATTACATTGATTCCATCTGCTGGCAGTGAGAAATTTTGTACCATGCCTCCAGACTGTTACAAAACCCCAGGAAAGAAATATGAAGTGAACCTTTTTTTTAACTTTCCACAGTAGTTGGATATAGACATTTCAAAAGCTGCTGTACTTTACCAAGAAAATATAGCTGTATTAAATCCATGCATTGTCCTTCCATGGAAATGGTGTTGGGTCTAACCATTCTGTTAATCCCTTCCTTGTTTCCCTCCTGATATAATAGTTTTTCATGGTGATGTGTATCGTGTATGTGCTCTTTGGAGTTCTGTGGCTTGCGTGGTCAGCCTGCTATTGGCGGGACCTCCTGAGGATCCAGTTCTGGATTGGTGCGGTTATCTTCCTGGGAATGCTGGAGAAAGCAGTCTTCTATGCAGAATTCCAGAACATCCGCTACACGGGAGAATCTGGTATGTATCATGGACAGCTTACAATTATGGGTATATCTACACTACAGTCAGAAGTGTGACACAGCACATGTCAACATCCTGAGGTAGCTTTGATTTAGCCAGTTGAATAATTCTTGCAGTTAGAATTTGGAACTAGGAGCTGTACAAGCCCTTCTGGGATCCTAGATATGTATTGGATCAACTAGTATGTGCTGCTGTGGCCTCACTGTTACTGTTTGAGCTAGCTAGATCAAAACTAGCTCTACATATTCTGTAGGCACCCCTCTGATTGTAGTGTCATCATACTCATTATCATGGGCAGGATAAGGTGGTAATGACTCATTTGAATATATAACTAATTAGGTAATGTATATGCAATAACTATTTGATTAGGTGGGCACCTCAGAACAAGGAATAAGTAGTCAACATTTTTGGGTTCTGTTCCCAATTGTGCCAAAGGATCTCTGGATGACCTCTGCAAAGTTAGTAAACCGAAATCTTCAGTCTTCATTGTCCCATCTGTAAAAAGAGTATAATACTTACTTCAAAGGGATAATTGAATCATTTTTCTAAAGTGCTTTGACATTCTCTGAGACTTAAATTCAATGTGCTATGTAGGTTATGTCTGTATAGGAAAATCTTGCGAACAATAAGAATAGTTAAGCACTGGAGCAGGTTGCCTAGGGAGGTTGTGGGATCCTTGTCATTGGAGGTTTTAAAAAACAGATTAGACAAATATCTGTCATGGGCGGTCTAGGTATACTTCTTCCTGCCCGAGTGTGGAGGGAAGGACTAGATAACTTCGAGGTTTCTTCCAGCCCTACATTTCTATGAATCTATAATGTAGTATTTTAGAAAATACTTCAAAAACATTTTAGGATATGACTTAAACTAATTTAAAGCTGATACTTGTGCTGTTTTGCTCACCCATACATCCTTATGTTAGAGAAATTTGTGCTGTAGTACATCAGGAAGCCTTAAAACACAAGGTAATATATCACAAATGCCAAATCTAGGAGCAACAAGTTGAGTTATAGGCAGAGCTGGGTTGTGAATTAATGGGTTGTGTGATTTGCTTTGGGATATGTGACATTTCACCTATCTAGATCACCAGTTATAATCTGGCTCAGGCTGGTAGCAACCAAAATTAATTACTGTACCAACTCACTGTCGGATTGCAGCTGAAGCTGATCGGAGTGTGTTGGGTTCTAGGTGGGATGCACTAGCACAGGGCTTCCCACCAAGAACTTAAAGAAGGATCTGAGTGAGTGAAACTACAACATGGTCTTACAGAATTTTTACATGCAGCCGTCCTGATCCACAACTTAGAGGATCTTGTTGATTGGCTACTTGGGATGCTATTAATGGCCAGGAGCTGCTTAAGGGCTACACCCAAAGTGTTTTCAAGAAGGAATGGGGAAGGGAATTACCATATTTTGGTTTCCGCATGAATTAAGATCATAGGTATTCAGTCTGATTTAGTTATTTGTGTATACCCTGTGGTGAGGTATGGGACTGAAATAACATTCTTCAGTTCATCTCTGTTAGAAGATGCTTAAAGGTAGATTTTGTTTAATCTACCTTATGTAGACCATATGAATACAGACATTTTCTGAGAAAAAAAGTTTCTCATTAACTCCTTTGGTGCTGAATGAAGTATTCAGCTCTTCCCGGAAGCTTTCTCCAACAGTAGATAATAAAAAGATTAAAAACACTGATGCATTTTAATGTGTCTGCGTTTCTTGGAATAGTCTTGACCACTGTAGTGTTGCTATTACCTGCAGCACTTATTCAGAACCTGAATTACATGTTTAGTAACCAAGTTTCTTGTGCTTTGTTCTTGGTAGTCCAAGGTGCACTGATACTTGCAGAGCTGCTTTCTGCAGTGAAACGTTCACTGGCTCGAACTCTGGTCATCATCGTCAGCCTGGGATACGGGATAGTCAAGTAAGTAACAACCTCATGTTACAGGTTGAACACGTTTCTTTAAAGTGGTTAAATGACATTTGAATGTTGTTAGCAAACTTGGAAAATGGATGCTGCTATGAGACAAAATGAAGTAAAATGTTAAATCAAAAAACTGTTGGAACCAAAAATGGAAAGAGAATTTTAAAGAGAGAAGGCAAAAGTCTTTCTGTAGTTCAACACTCTTCTCTTTTTAAAATAGGCAAATTAGAGACCCTGTCGGTGAGGAAGCTGACCTATCTACTGAAAAATGACATTTCATAATGCATATGAGCTTAATTAAATGTTTCTTGAAAATGTTAAAAATTAACCCAATGTTTAAAAAAAAAAGTAGCTGCTGACAGCACTAAGTAATGGATTCTGTGAACACTGTTACTCTCCATGATGTAGTCAGGTGCATGTGAAGGCTGTGTGCATGCATGATCAGGTACTAGTATGCAGTGAATATAACTGAGTAGAAAATGCTCAGTGTCCAGGAGAGGGAGAATATCAGCAAGTGGGTGAGTTATGGGGAATGGTAGAAGTGTGATCATTCATTCAAAACATTTTCTTTAAACCCTTTAAATGTGGATAGTAAGGGGACTAAAACAGGTGGAGATAACTCTGTTCTTAAGTGCATTTGCTGAATCTTCTTGAGATGGGAGGGAGTATGGAGATACCCACTTGGGGGAATATGCAGTTCTGGTTCTGATTTTTTTTTTCTAAAGAAAGATGTGGAAAAACTAGAGGATGCAACAAGTGCAAAAGGATTAAAGGATAAGACCTATGAGGAAGGACCAAAGGCACTAAAATGTGTGTAATCTAGAGGGGAGAAAACATGCGGGACAGAGCTTGGCATAGAGATCAGAATAACTCTATAAATGAAGAAAAGTATTTCAGAAGACGGTAGAACCAGGATTAAAGGAAGCCAAGAAAGGAAAATGTTAAGCTAGATTTTGGGGATGTTATGGTTAGACTAAACTGAGATTAATCCATTATCTCTCAAAATGAAAGAGTCTAAAACTCTTTTGAATGTTCAAAAAGCGGTTAGAGAAGACCACTTGGGTATGTATATTATACATTCCCATGAAGTGTGAGACAAACTTTTTCTGTATGTGAAATTAAGTCTGGGTCTTGAAGTGATTTTTATCTTACACATAATGTGTGAAACTTTCATTGTACTGTACTCTTAAAATCACACCTTTCAATTCAAGCCTGGACAAAGTCTAACTTGACACCAGGAGCCTAGAGCACCATGACACAATAACTTCCTAGATCTAATACTTACGATGAGAAACCTTGAATCAGGTGCCTTTTGCCGAGGTGTGGGTTTTTTTTCACTTTTTTCACTTTTTTTTTTTATATTTCCCTGCAGGCCTCGTCTTGGAGTAACTCTTCACAAAGTAGTTACGGCTGGCGTGCTCTATTTATTATTTTCTGGCATGGAAGGTGTCCTTAGAGTCACAGGGGTCAGTAGATACTTACCTGTGTTTTCCTGTGTGCACAGATGTAGCAATTGTTGGTCTTGTGTGTGATGTGATATATATACTGTAATGTAGTGAAGGATCCTTGGGCTTTGCTATAATAGGGAAATTTGGAGAATGAAATTCCCAGTGCCTTAGGGGGGAGAGAGGACAGTTGTGGAGTGTTGTTGAGAAGGCTTTATTTTTCCAGCTATTTTACCAAGTTCTTGCTGTGTCTCCTCCCCAAAATTTAATTCTCTGCAATGGAAAATAATTTTGGTGCTTTGAAATCGGAATACTTGAAAATAAGTGGGGGGTTTTTGGGTCCAGAATTGACAACGTTTTTTGAATTTGTACCTAGTAGTCAGGGGAGGTTTCACTGGGCCTTGTGCAGGGAAAAAAAACAGAAATGAGTGCTCCTTGCTGATTTTTGAAGGTGCATATTTTAATAGCCCAATGAAGACTATTTTAATTCTTAAAGCTTTTATTGTAGTCCTTTTTGAGGTCGATGGAGTTCGTCTTCACAAGGACAATATCAGTCCTGCAGTGGCACTGCTGCTTGTTTCACTCTAAAACTTACCTATCAGAAGAGTCTTTTTGGATTTGGTTAAGCACCAAAACTTGATTGAATTATTGAGGCAACTTATTTTGACTTGTCTCTTATTTGGTACCCTTTCAGTTTTTCTATGGCGCTATGGCTCTGATAGCAAATTTGGGTCTATCAGTGATTGATGCCTGTATTATTTTGTGGATATCCTTTCAGAAGTTGGACAATATGACTAATTTTTCTAGGAAATGTTCAGTGCCTGGTGCAGAGACCAGTACAAGTGAATTTCTTGAAAAAAAATAACATCCTGAATTAATTTGTGTATGTGCGAGAAGACTGTTGATCACATCTTGTATGTTGTCTCCTAGTGGGTTCCACCAACTTGTGTCATTTTGTTTAAATGTTGTGCTCAGCAGTGGAACATGTAGTCTTTTTGGCACCAACACGGTAAAAAGCCTACCTGCAAAGATCTATAACAAACTTTCTGTAAGAAGGGTTGTTGTTGCAGCGCAGCACCATCAAGGCTGTCTTCTTATTAGGGGTGCCCTTTCAATGAGTTACCTGACTCTAAAACCTTACTTCTTGCCATATCAGTCGCTTGTGTGGATCAGAACTGTGTGTGGCATTGTCTGCTTTTAACTCTGCTACAAAATACTCTGTCCCTTGTGGTGAACACTAATTCAAACCCTCTGTTTCAACAGCAAAGCATAGGGGCTTCATAGGTTTCCAGTTCTGTATTTGTTCTCTGATGGTAAAATGATAACCTGGGACTGAATGCTTGATGATTTTTTTTTTTTTTTTTTTTTTTTTGGTGTGTGCTTTGCTTTCCCATTCATCTTGTTCTCACTGGGTCTTTCTCTTTATCTCTAGGCACAGAATGATCTTGCCTCCTTGGCTTTTATTCCCCTGGCTTTCCTAGATACTGCCCTCTGCTGGTGGATATCCTTCTTCACTGTTTAATTTGGTGCAGTGTTTTTTCTTTGGAGTTTGGTCTTCAGGGAGTCTTTCCGCAGCAAACATTTTTTGCCATATTGAATGACATGCCATCGTTTTGTCGAACAGCTACTATAGGCCCTGTGGCCTAAGGGTTCAGGTAAGCTCTATTTCCATAACTCGTGAAACAAAATTTAAATTGCCAACAGAGGTTTGTGAATTGGTTTTGGAACAGGTCCTGGCCCTTAACATAGTGAATATGTAATTTTTGTGTTCTCTGATTACTGATGTGAATTTACTCTAAAGTTGTATTGAAGCAGTAGTCAGAACAGCTTTTGGACTGTGGTCTGTCCTAACCTTACTGTGGGTTTTTTGGGGGTGGTTTGGGGTTTTTGGTTTTGTTTTAAAGTGGTAGAAAACTCTTTATTTTGACAACACTAGTGCTGAAATTTCTTCTCAGAACTTGGAGGTCTCATTAAGTAGTTTGGGGACAAGAAAGAGTTAACTTTTTAAGCAGTTTTTTGAATCATTTGTCTAAACCTCTTCCCAGCCTCCTCTTCCACGTTTGCCGTTTGTCTTCTGCTGCGCTGAGACCCCTTTGCATTTAGGACTTGGCTAGGTTTAGTATAAGCTCTTGAAACTACCAAACCTGAAAAATTTGGATATGCCAAAAAGTTCACCTTTCTCTTTCCAGGCCAGGGCAACCCCCTTATTCTACAATGATGTCAGTCTTTTGTCTAAACATGTTTGATTATTGTACAATTAAAATTGCAGGCAAGTAGGTAAAGACAAACATGGATGTGCTGTCCATTTTTATTAAACTCATGACCAGGTTTTAAATCTATTTTTCTCTTCTCAAAATGCATGTAAAGTTTTCCTGCAAGCTACTGTAATGTAGTTGGAGTGTAGTTGTGAAATTTTGCATCAGGCTAGCTTACTGATGTGGTGATATCCGAGTACTAGGCCTGGATGGGGCGAGGTGATATAAAAGAATGGGTATGGAAAACCGGTTGTAGTAAACCACTGTTCAGGAGCACTGCCTCTGGATGATCTTCTACTGCTGTGCGGGAGGGCTGGGTCACCGTGGTTGTGCTGCTGTTAGGAGGGGTTGCAGGGGCGCTATGTCTGTATGGCATGACCGTGTTGCTTGAAATGTGTACAAAAGCTGTATCCTACTTGTTATCAAGAACTTGATTCTTAAGCTTGCTTTCCTTGACTTGCCGTACATATTCATCAGCCTGACTCAAACGATGAAGCTGCTAAAACTGCGGAGGAACATTGTGAAACTCTCTCTTTACCGGCATTTCACCAACACTCTTATCTTGGCAGTAGCAGGTGAGCTGTGGATTCCATTCCTCACTAAATAGTGCACTTTCCAAGTATTATGGGGCTGGTTTAGTTTACTAAAGCTCCTCTTCTTTGGGTCAGTTTATTGGCCTTTGGCATTTCAGTGTTTGCTCTTGAACACTCAGACTTGCATAGTGGTGGGCGTATGCCAAATTTTTCTGACTATCCATAAACAGTAGCTTCAAATTAGCATTTATCTGTATACGCTTAATAGTTTTTTGAAGTTTCTTTCATTATGGTCCCCTTTCCTCTCCCACCTCCTCTCCCCAGACATCCTCATGCTTCACTAGCAGCTGCATCCCATGCTGAAATCTGCTGCTGAGATGGGTAGTGGCTTCCTCCAAAAGTGCAGTACCACTTTGTACTGGTTAATAGGGGCTTTTAAAATGTGTTATGGCTCAACCATGCTGACAGCTTAATCTTTGAGCAGAGTGGTTTCGTGAAAAAGAATGTCCGCTCATTTTAGAAAGGAGAGGGCAGGCTATTTTGGGATGGGCAATTTGGAATTTAAAGTTTGTGCCTATTTGCATAAAATAAAATCCAACTAACATCAAGGACATACCTAATAATGCTACCAGACTCCCCGTTTTTCACACCCACCCAAAAACCCTTTCCGGGCAGTGAGCAGATTGCTTTTAACTCAACTTCCATAAGGGACTGAGATATTTGAAACTTGTTTTACAAAATGCGCCCATTAAATAGATGGGTTTGGTTGACATTCTTGGCAGCATCTGAAACTAAGCTGCTCCAAAATACAACCAGTATTAAAAAAAACTCCATCTTTTAAAGCCCACTATGGGGAGCACTTAGCTTCTGCATTAAAACTTGCTTTTGGTCCAGAGTAATAAGATCTAAATTCCAGGAATGGTGGGTGGGAGGCTTGGTTACTTTAAAATATTTTGTACTTGTAATCTGATCATAAAGAGGCCTAATGTCTTTGAATGCCAGTATCCTAATCTGTCTAGAAGAAGGAAAGTAAGATTAGAATGGGAAATACAGGTTTGAGGTTTAGCTCAGACCTTTTTTACCAGTGATAGAAAAACTCTTTCTTACTGGTTTTACCAAGTTGTTGTTTTTTTCTCCACCCCCCTTCAGCATCTATTGTATTTATCATCTGGACCACCATGAAGTTCAGGCTGGTGGATTGTCAGTTGGTGAGTTTGCCTCTTATACCTAAATGGTTTCCATGATTACTACTTCCTTCCTTAAAATCTGGATTTGGAAGTAGAGGAAGTGAGGTTGGGGAAGCTGGCAAATGCTCTTCTTATAGAGTCCCCTTCATGCAGAGGAGCATACAGTGAAGTCTTAATCCATGGAAATTTACAGCCTTTGGGAAGCCATTTGGTACAGAACTGCAACTTTACTCCTTGTCACGGGTGTTTCTAGTTCACCAGTTAAAAAAAAAAAAAAAAAAAGGACTGAGGGCATGTATTCTCTGTTTTCTTGACAGGACTGGCAGGAGCTGTGGGTGGATGATGCCATCTGGCGACTGTTGTTCTCAATGATCCTTTTTGTCATCATGGTTCTGTGGAGGCCGTCTGCCAACAACCAAAGGTTTAACGCATTTTACCTTTCTTAAAGTAATCTTGACTTCTTAAAGTCAAGTCTACCCGAAGAGAGCATTTCCAGCAGTTGTTGTGTACTACATGGTCAGACTTTTCTGCAGGGGGTGTGTGTGTGTGTGTGTGTGTTGAGAAGGAAGTATAGTTCATGTTGTGTCTCCTGACTGCAGAAAGTAGAAGCAGCATTTGTAGATTTATAGGCTCTCCTTAGTGACATTTATTTAAAAAAGGGGAATGGTATGAGTACTTAAATTACCTCAGCTTGTGGTTGATCAAAAATCTAACTTACAATTAGAGTGAGCTGTCCAGAATAGTCAAATGATAAAAACGTCAAGATAATCAATCTCTTCAAAATGACATTTATGTAAGATATTTTGACTTTGTGTATCATTCTTTTTCTCTTCTCCAAAGGTTTGCTTTCTCACCATTGTCTGAGGAAGATGAGGATGAACAGAAAGAGCCCATGTTAAAGGAAAGCTTTGGTAATGTTGGAATTAATAATATTAATATGGAATACTGCCAGACACTAATTTAACCATAAATTCCTTTAAGTCCAAAGGCCAAATGGTGCTTTATACAATTGCTCTAAACATACCTAACAGCCTAAAAATAAGCAGTCACTACACCCAACACAGTAACAAAGTATTCATAAGCATGTGATCAGTATACTTACAAATAGGCCAGACCTAGAGAAAACTGTCTTATCCTGGTGTGCTCCAGCATGATCATGTAGGGGTCTGACAAAGAAGCTTCAGATTCATGGCTTTCTTTATACCCTTCAGCTAACTCACTAGCTTTAGCAAAAGTCCAGTTTGAAGCAGTTTCTCCTTGCTTCTTTCCTTCCTCCAAGGCCTTCCTTTATCTCCTCCCTCCCCCCATTGCTCACCAGCAGAACAGTGGGAAGGTTTGTTTTCTCTTAAGACCGTTTTTTCTTGTTACTGCAGCTCTTTATTTTGTTCATTAGTTTTTGAACCATACATCCTTCCCACACTACAAGTAATACTACTTATTATTCTCATGGCCTTCTTTTACTTGCTGATTAGAGCCCCTTCCTTACTGGCCACAAACCAAAAAGCAAATATAATATTTTCTCAACCAAACTTAAGCTAACTTTTTAATTCTTTTAATTTCATAACTATCCTTAAAAGTAGGAACAGAATCTTTGATTTTCCTTTCTGTGGGGGTGGGAAAGGAATCTTAGTGCTGAATTAATCAAGAACAGGTAGAGCAGCACTGTCACCAGCAGCGTAAACTTCTTCACGCTGCTACTAGACTTAACCCTAGCCTTAGAGGAACACCGCCATTAAATGTTCAGTCTCTACGTTGACTTCTCAGATGAAACTGCCAATGGGGGCACTCGTGTGTAATCTTGTCCACTAAGAACTGGTCTGAGATCAACAACTTATTTCATGTAGGCAACTAGCTTTCAGCTAGTGTGGACTTTCAGATGCTACTGCTGAACAGCAAATTAAGATGGGTTTGAAATGATGATTGAAGCTCTGAACCCTCCAGCCCTAATCATTTTGCATTTCAGAAAGGCCCACAGAAAAGGTGGGGGAGCTGGTTCTTACAGGAACAGTGAAATGGATCATGCATAAAGTACACGGAAGAAAGATCCTTTTCCTCTTATAATTATAGTTACCATAGGTGTTCACTGAGCTTCACTTTGGGCTTGCGTAGACAGTGCAGCAATGCACACTAGAGGGGAGTGATTTCTAAAGTGTGTGAACGTGGTGTACACTAAAAGTTCCCTGGAGTGCTTTAACGTAGTGCTGTTTCCACACACCCCTAGGGTGCATTGTTGCACCATGCAGACAAACCCTTAGTATTGTTTGTTAAAAACATATATGAATTTTTCTGAGAAGTTACTTTTGGTACTTGGAAAGGGGACTCTCCTTTTAAATAGGTAGCATGCCCTTTCCCCTAAATAATAATCTTTGGCTTCATGGGAATATTCCTAATAGATCTGCCATCTACAGTTTACATACTGACATAGTTTAATCATCCCGTGTCTGTCTTGTCTCCCCTTTGCAGAGGGAATGAAAATGAGAAGTACAAAACAAGAACCAAATGGAAATGTGAAAGCAAACAAAGCTGTAAGTATGCCCTTCCCACCATGGCCCTATCACTAGGTAAAAGTAATGCCAGATCACTCAGTTGGCTGCCACTTAAATAGGAGCTCTGTAACAGGAACAAACCAAGTATCTGTGTTTGTCCTTTCCAAGAAGTGTGAGTGATTTGGGTCAAAACATGATAATCGTGGTGCTTATGAACAGATTTTGTGTTAGCTTTCTGGTAAATCAGAATTCAGCATGTGCTTTGAGAACTTGCACGTAATGCATTATAGACAGAACTGTTTCATATTACACCAAGTTCTCTGAAACTGGCTAATTTAGCCTTTGTGTAGCTAGTCTCTCAGGTTATGAGAGTGCTTCAAAACAGAAAAATACATGGAAGCTGAACTGGATTCAAAGGGAATGTACACTACTTAACCTGTGTCTCCAAATCCTGTATGGCTTTCAGTCAGATGCATGACCACCTGAAGTGCATGTGTATCTTTTGTGAGTGCATTTAAGACATCTGTATTTTCCACATGTGACCCTGTAAAACTCAGGATTTATTCACAATGAGTAGGTATAAAATGCATTCCAAAGTTGTTTCTCAAAAGCCTTTAGAGTGGAGCTCATTTTTGTCTAAAGCATGCATAAACTGTAGAGCCCTGATGCCGCCTGAAATCTCTGTTCTGCTTTGGCAATAGCAAGGAGTTCCTCAAACTCTTGAGTCAGCAGCAAGGACATTCTTTCATCAAATAAAGATGACTTCTAATTCACAGATATCCTTAATATAAAGCTAAAACCACCCATTGCTTTTTTGCTGAACAGAAAACAGAGTAGAAATATGTTCAGTGCTCAAACATCCTAAGTAATACTATGCATCGCAAATCAAAATGTCAGTTTATACAAATCAACAATCCTAGTACTATAAAAATGCTGAGTCTCAACAAAAATTAGGAAGGTGACATTACCTTGAATCTTTTAAATGCAACATTATGAATCATATTTTTGTGTTTTAATACAATGTTTTATAAATTAAGTTAATTCTTGGCACTGGCTTAACATTGCTGAAAAATACCTGTTTTAAAAATGTATTGTGACTTCCCTGGCCCTCTGAGCTTGATTCCTTAATCCAAAAATAGCAATTTGCATTTCTTGTGTGAGCATCCGCTGTAGTTAATGCTGAGCTTTTCGGGTAGGCTAGAGGAAATGTATTCATTTGCAAACCCCTTCAAAGAATCTTGTCATTTTTGTTTTTAATGTCTGTTTCTGTGCTTCTAGCAGGAAGATGATCTGAAGTGGGTAGAAGAGAATGTTCCTTCTTCAGTGACTGATGTGTGAGTATCTGTACTGTGACAAGCAGTAGTGGCTGCATTGGAGTCAGAAGCACTGGAAGTATAGTTAGAATGCCAGCTGTTCTGATGCTGGCTCTGTCTGGGCAAGTGCTGAACCCTTTCTGGAGTTGGCCTCTGACTTTAAGGGTATGTCTACGCAGCATACTAAGCATACATTTTTAGCCATGTTGTAGTACTTAATAGAGTTTATAATTTTTTTTAAAAAAATCCCAAACTGCACCTCCTTTAAATCTTGGTGTTTGTCCTTCTCTTGCTGCTGTGGTGAAATTATCCTTAAATGTAACGCATCTGCTGAAATGTAGACTGGGAATTTCTTAAATATTCACTGCAGTTGGTAATGGTAGGTGCAAATGGTCCCTTATGAGGATTTGACCTCAAGTTGAAAATCAACAGTACTACAAGTGAGGCTACATGGAATAAGTCAGTCTCTGGTTCAATATTTTGGTGACATGTTTTGTTTTAAGCATTCAACATTTGTGTCGTTAGAGGTCTCGCACATAAAGTCCTAGTCCTTTTAGTTAAAGGACCAAGACATTTAAAAGATACAAGACAGAGCTGACACATTCTTGTGCTCTACGGATGGAGAAATCGGTGTGATTCTGACAATGAGTAGTGATATTTGTATGATAGAAACTTGTTCCTGTTGTGGCTTCTATATACCACCTCATGACTATGAATAATGAGCTGAAGTCAGTGTTAGCTGCCTGTGTTTTGAATTCTATGTCTAATGACTTATTTGCTTTTTTTGTGAAGTTAAAACCAGATTAGCTTCCTTCAGTAGTGTATTCTGGATGTACACTTGGGTGTTTTTCCTAGTATATAAATTGTGAATAATTTTTATTAAGTTTGGTAGTTAAAACCGAATGTCTGAGCCTTCTGTTTAGTGGCTGTTAGTTCAGTGACACTTGACATTGGCAGTATGGAAGCTCACTGTACACAACCGGTATCACTTCTGCCTTAATAGTGATTTTTACAATTTAAACTTTGGTGTTCTATGCCTAAATTTATCTTTGTTAAATCATATGTAAACCATAATGGACACTGGCTTACAATTCTGATATTGGCATTCCAGCAGAAGGCTCAGATCCTGGATTTAAATACACAACTCTGTTTAACAAAAATACAGTTCAGTTTATACATGATAGGATACGAAGTACAGTTTCAAAATGCTACACTGAGGAAAACAGGTGTATTTTGTGAAAATTTGTCGTCATTTCCCTGGGGTTTGTCTTTATAGGTTGAGTAAGGATTTTTTTTTTATTTTTTTTTTTAGAACACACTAATTAGAGGGTACTGAAAGCTAGTAAAAGGCAAGATACTCCTCTCCACTATATAAAGTAAATAATAGGCTATAAAGGATACTTGCATTTTACTTGAGAGTTTTTGAAAGTTGATATCTTCTGGCTGATTTCAAGTGATGATGGGAATTTGAGAGCTGGACAATGAAAGCAGAACTTAGAAACTGATTTTGGTATTTGATAATACTACTTAGGGCCCATCTCACTCTGTTAATGTCTTTCTCTGTCTTCCTCCAGTTCTCTAATATTTAGCAAAAGGTTGGTCCTCCATCATAACCTACTCCCTGTCAAAAAGCTGGAGGTGTTAAAACTGACATTGATGTTTTCAGTCATTTAATGCCTTGGGTCTGTATAACAATCTTTGTTTGTTTTTACTGCAGTGCTCTCCCAGCCCTTCTGGATTCAGATGAGGTCAGTAAACAAGCCTTCAGCACAAATTGAAGTCTTATGACATGCCAAGGGAGTCATGAGTCTTTCATTAAAGAGGTTGACTTGGCCTGTTAAAACTGAGCTCTGTTTCTATAAATGCAGCAGGAAAGGGGAGAGGAAGAAGTACTGATGTTTATAATTGGATGAAATACAATAATTTTCCCTAAAAATGAACAGTGTAAATTAGTGTTCAGCCAAAAGACTTTCAAGACTAGTAGAACCTGTGTAGCAGATTGCAATTTATCATGAAACAATTGTTGTAAATGCAAATTATTTAAAATACTAGACACGCCCTTCATGCAGTAGTGCTATGCATGTTTACTCAAAGTAAAACTGCATTTCCCCGTCTCCTTCCACAGTTGTGTGTGAATTCCAATAATTTATGTTGTAGCAAAACAGCTCAGTTTCTGGCTCTGCAGATGCTGTTACATAAATTAGCAGCTGTTTCTAGAACAGTGGTCCCCAAATTGGGGATGGGAGGGGGCACAGAGGAACATTTGGGTGGGGGGTACAGTGGGATGTCAGCCAGCCCTGGTGGGGAGGGAGCACCATGCTTCTAGCCCCACTCCACTTCTCTCCCAAACTCGTTCAGCCCCAGTCCTGCTCTGCCTCCAGGCCCAGGCCAGCCCCCATGGGGGGCAGGGAGGGAGTGCCACACTTTCTGCTCTGCTCTGCTGTGATTCCCCCTTTGCCCCCAGCCATGCTCTGCCTCTAGCCCCAGCTCTGCCTTCAGCCCAAGCTGGGGAAGCCTTGGCGGTGCTGTAATGGAGGGCAGGCACAGACAGATTCCATTAATGGTAAGTGGGGGTGCGACTGGAAAAGTTGGTGTACCACTGTTCTAGAAATTGAGTTTTGGTTAATACTTTCATTTGCATGTTGCTTTGGGGGGAAATAAAGGGTTAATATGTGAAAACTGTGCCTCATGTTGAATTACAATAAAATAAGTCACCTAAATAATGCTATGAATGTTGCTGAGTTGATTAAATCCTTGACAAATGTGTGCTCTCTACTATATCTGGAACCACTAGGCAAAAATTGTTCTTGCTTAAGAGGACTTAATGAGAGAGATGATGGATTACTATAGCACTCCACAAATTATTTGGTGAATAGTTTTTCCTTGTCTTTAGCGCACATTTTTCTTTCTGCTTTTTGTAGTATTAGATGAGTTACAAACTTTAAGGTTTGATTAAGAGTGCCCTTTCACCTATTTGGGAGTGACAAAACACAAACCTCCTGCTAGTTAGGGAGAAGCGCATTGTCAGTATTTGAGTGTGCTCCTCTCTAACCAGGATGAGAAGTTCTGTAATGTGTACGTGATATGTATCTTCACACATTCAGAGTTAACATGTTGTAATGATCTGACCTAAACAGAGATCGGGTAGCAGTGTATACTCAGGTAATTTTTCCCCTGTATGTGCAGTTAGATTTCTGACTGGACAAATGAATATCTTATCAAAATTTGAGCACTCTTCATATATCTCTTATTCTGTGTATAACCACTGTTCCGCAATGAATGTGTGTATCTATAAACATGTGAAGAGTGGGCTCTTAGTTCTGAGTGATGTAAACACAGACAAAAATTACAAACTTCAGTGACTCTTTTTGAATCTTGCAGGAAAGAATGATTACACACTTTGAAAGATCCAAAATGGAGTGACGAAGCAGCTTCCTGAAAGTTCTGTTTCCTGTAGGCTGCCCAGTGGATCAGGTGCATCCTGCTGATCTCTCTCTCGATCTTCACCTTTGGAACTGGACACTGTATTTGAGTGAGGTCATCTTGTGCAGTTCACTGTGGAAGAGGTTCGCAAGGACATTGATAAACCTTTGGAAAATGTTTGAATTTACAGTGTTGCTGCAAGTTTGGATTTTTAAGTGATTTAAATGTGTGTTCCAGCACCTTCTGTAACTTTCTTCAGATATTTAATCTGTCAAACTAAAAGTCCTAATGTCTGACTGAGGGACTATGAATTCAATGTTACAATTAACTTCCACAGGTCAACTACCTGTTTTTGGTGGAGGGTAGAAGAAGGTGGTGAAGAGTTATTTTAGAAACAACCTTCCTATTTTATTGGAAATAATGGCTAATAGATGGAGACTGCACAGCTGGCTTAGGAGAGGAGGTTTTTGAGTAAGAAGCCACAGTAATTGAAGGAAATAAATTAAGATACCAAAAAGGAAATATTTGAAAAAGTTACAATGATATTGATGTTTTTAACAAAACCAAGTGCAATTTTATTAACACTGTGTAGGAAAGATTTTCTATTTTAAATGTCGTTGACCTAGGAGCAACAGTTGCATAACTTTAGCATTTGTTGTTGTGGCACATCTCATTGCCGGCAATGTGGTGGATGCCTGAAAAATGACTTACCCATACCTTCAAAGTGTTGTGTGGCCTAATAAAAACTTCCTGCAACACTTTGCTAATGTTTGTCTGACTATGCAGTTAAGCAAATATTAACTAGATATTTCAGTAGAACTCTACTCTGTGCAAGTGACCTGTCTGCCAACAGTTCCGTACTTATCCGTGAGACGATGGCACCACCTCCCAGAGGGAGCAAGTTCTGTTTTCCCCTGCAGGCAAAAGCTTTGCTGGTTTTGCTGCTAATATGTTCTGCTGGGATATTTCCGCTCCTGGGGTCTGTTAAGGGGGAGTGTGTGTGTGGGGAGTTTAAAAAGTCACCTTTTATGTAAGTGGCTTAGTGATCAGTTTTCCTATCCAGTGCATCGCTGTGGCCAACAGGTGCTTTTTGTTCATTTGATCAATGTCTGAGTTAGATATCTGTTCTGTACAGAATGTTCTTCTCACTTTTTAAAAGAGGGGAAAAAAGTCTTTTTGCTTTTGGTTTTTTAATCATCTTTCATACTTTCTAGCCTGGAAGTTTCACTTGGCAATAATTTACATGTGCATGCCCATTGTAGGCCACGGGTTTGCATGTGTAAGTTGCATGGGTGTAAGTGAGGCTATAATTGGCCTTCAGAGTCTTTACTACTGATAATGACACAGGAGACAACAGCTTGACTCTTACATCCCATGTGAAGTTTGCAGTACTGCTACTTAAATGGGTTTTTACTCGTAAATTGAGCAAATTTTTTTCAGAAATTGATGAGATAACAGTTATGTTCAAAGTGCCCTTGATAGAGCTGCTTTTGTGGAGGAGAACTGCACTAAAATCTCAGACTCATTGCTCCCCTTGGAAGGCTGTTCCAGAACTTCACTCCTCTGTGGGTTAGAAACCATCATTTAATTTCAAGCCATAACTTGCCGATGGCCAGTTTATATCCATTTGTTCTTATGTCAGCATTGGTGCTTAACTTAAATAACTCCTCTCCCTCCCTGGTATTTATCCCTCTGATATATTTATAGAGAGCAGTTATATCTCCCCTCAGCCTTTGGTTAGGCTAAACAAGCCAAGCTCTTTGAGTCTCTTCTCATAAGGTAGGTTTTCACTTCCTCTGATCATCCTGGTAGCTCTTCTCTGTACCTGTTCTGGTCTGAATTCATCTTAAACATGGGAGACAAGAATTGCACACACTATTCCTGATGAGGTCTCACCAATGCCTTGTATAATGGCAGTAACACTTCCCTGTCCCTATTGGAAATGCCTCACCTGATGCATCCTAGGTTTCCATTAGCCTTTTTCACGGCCACATCACATTGGTAGCTCATAGTTATCCTGTGATCAATTCTTACAACCAGGTCTTTTTCTCCTCTTTCACTTCCAACTAATAAGTCCTCAGCTTACAGCAGAAATTCTTGTTGTTGGTCCCTAAGTGCATGACCTTGCACTTTGCACTTTTAAATTTCATCCTATTTCTATTACTTCAATTTTCAAGGTTGTCCAGATCTTGTATGGTATTCCGGTCTTCCTTGTATGGTATTCCGGTCTTCCTTCCAACTTTGTCATCTGAAAATTTTATTAAAGCACTCCCATTTTTTTTATGCCAAGGTCATGAATGAAAATGTTAAATAAAATTGGTCCCAAGATGCATCACTCAAGAACTCCACAAGTAACCTCCCTCCAGCCTGACAGTTCCTCTTTCAGTATGACCCATTCTAGTCTCCCCTTTAACCAGTTCATTATCCACCTTTTAGTTCTCATATTAATCCCCATCTTCTCCAATTTAATTTATAATTTCCCATGTGGAACTATATCAAATGCTGTACTTAAATCCAGGTAGATTCAATCTACTGCACTTTATCTAGAAAATGGATTATCTTAAAGAGATCAAACCATGTTCACATGTTTTGTAACACCATAGTCACATGCTTCCATTGGCCACTTTCCTCTTCCAGCAGTCTACCCTCACAGTTCTTTAGTCCAGCTTCCATCTGTGAGTCTTGAGTTTTCCCTTCTGCCTCCTCTAGCCTTCCATCCATCATCTGCTTGAGTCCTCTTTGAAACTCAACCATGGTTTCCACCTGCATCTCCAAACCTCGGATCTTCTGTTCCATCAGCTCTATCAGGCGGCACTTCATACAAATGAAGTTTTTGGGCTCTTTGGGTACCCATTCTAGGATAATGTACATCTGGCAGCATCCACGTCCAGTCACCTTCACTGTTTCTTCCATTCCTTGGATCACTACCACTGCTACCTTTCTGTCTGTCATAGCGTTCCTGCCTAAGCTCCTGGGGGGGGGGGGGGGGGGGTGCGGGAGGGAGGAGAAACCCTGCAAGCTCAGAACACCACCCTCCCTCTTCCAGACTCCATTTTCTGCTCTGTTTTCTGTGTCCTGTGCTCCTGCTGCTGGCTGGCTGCTTGGCTGCCTTTATAGGTCCCCTAATCAGGGCTCTGCTATGGCCAAAGGCTCTGCTTCTCTCACAGCACTCTGCCCCTACCAGCCTCTGCAAACTGAAACAGCAAGCAAACAGACTTTCAAGAACTTGCTCTCTGCCCTTAAGAAACAAGGGCTTGCCTCCCTTCTCCAACAGCTCTACACTCAAACTCCCGTTTTCTTGCTGTTTGCTGGCTCCTATGCTGCTGCTAACTGGCTCTCCTGTGCTAGTCTTCATATTTTCTTTAACTCTTGTTTGATATTAGAGGTGAACAGAACAAAGAATCATCACCTGCCCTGGAACTGCAACATGGAGAGGGGTGTGTGTGTGTGTGGGGGGGGGGGGGTAACAAAACCTAGGCCAGGGCATAGACAGGACCTAAGGCAGTTCGATTCCTTTTGTTGAGCGGCTCTGCTTTGTGATGGGGAATGGACAGAAAATATTCTTTGTTCTTCAAAAGAGTTGCAAGGAATTTGGCTTCTTTAAACAATCAAGCTCTAGTTTACTATTTCCCTTTTAACCCTCAGCTGCCTGCTATCTTATTTACCTCCTCTCTGAATCCTTTCTAATAGTTTGTCCTATTCCCTGTTATAAATTAAGCTCAGCAATAATGGTGATGTCACTTGCTGGTTGAAAAGCTCTTGAGATGGTTGTCCAGGACATATATTTGAATTTTGAATCTAAGCTAAGAGGTATTTCAAACAACTTTCAAAACTGGTAAAACTGGCTAGGTGTGCAAGAGGTTTAAGAGGAGAATAAATATAGCAGAGATCGCATACTAGCAGCTATGCTGGGTTCTTGATCCATGCTGTTACTTGACTTTTCTCAAGCAGTAGATTGATTCAATATTGAATCAGTCTCTCCATCCTGTGAATGGATACTATACCTAATCAACAAAATGCACACTGTGTTCCAGTATGTATGCTACACAATTTCTTGCTTTCAGCAACTTTCCCTTTTTTTGTTTTGACATGGGTTTCCTATATTTTTCAGCGGCAAGAGTCCATTTCCTCTGATGAAATAGCTTAATGCTATGGGTTCAGCTGTACCATCATTCTGGATAACTTATATTTGAGAATAGTCATGAGCAGTAGGGCACTTTACAGTGCAAGTGGTTACTCCTGAGGTCGTTCTGCACTCAATATTTTAAAGTTCTGCAAATTTTATTTGTTAAAGGTGGAGGCTCCAGCATGGCATTGGGGAGCACAGGTGTGAGATCCTTGTGCAGCTCTCCCCAGGCCACAGACTCAGCTGTGAGGCTACCCCTACCCCTGCTCCACCCCACAGCGCCACCTCCATTCTGTCCCCAGCTTGCCTCTGACGACAGGCCAGCTCTGCCTCTAGTCCCAGCTCCTCCCTTATCCCTGGTTCAGCCCCCAGCTCCACCTTCAGCTCAAGCTCCTTTGCTGAGCCAACTGCAGTACTGGAGGGGAGTGGGCGTATGACAGGGAAAGGTTGGGTACCACTGAGGGTGGCAAAACTAACACCTAATAAAATAAGTGACAAGGAGGAAGAAGGTATGAGGAGTCAGGATCTGATGAGGGTGGTAGAAACTTGGTAGAATTAGAAGAGGGAGACACTAGGGTCATATGATGAAGGGAAGAATCATCAGTCTTGATGGAAAGAGAATGAATAAGGCTCACATGCAGTTGCTGAAGAGGGTGACAGTGACTGAGTTTGGCTTCCACCATATGAAGTAAAGGGTACAATTGTATCAAATACTGTACATGCATAAAGTGATAATACATCCTTGCTGATAGTACAGATGTCAAAGGGAACAATATGATTGTTTTAGTACAGTAACACCACTACTATTCTCACTAACTGCGAGGCAGTAAAAAGTAGGGTGACAAATAGTTGCAAAGGCATGACATAATTATATTATAATGTAAGCTTTATTTTATTAAGCCTGATCTTAAGCTTTATTCATTTTCTACTGTAAACTGTCAGGGAAAGAAGACAAGATCCTAGGCTAGATGGCCATTTGGTCGTAGCAAGTGTAACAGTTCCTTTGATAAATTGTGGTTTTGGTGCATAAGTACTGGCTGCCCCTTAATGTTTTAGCGCTAAGGAAGCTGATGTCATGAATGCAAGTACTGGAAAGGAACTGCCCTTTTTTATTGTAGTTTGGCCCTGGTCACTGTGAGATGGGTTATGCTTACACAGGTGCCTCTAATAGCTTCTGTTACAGGGTGCTATGCACTCCTTTCCCCCCTCCTCGGGGCAGGCTCGGGGTACCTTAAATGTTGGGGAAACGGTCAGATGTGAATATCAGCTTGAACTTTCTGTGCCAGCGCTTGTGTTTTAAGTGGATGCCTTCCTGAGTGCGCCAGTATTTACTGCTTCCTGGCCCATGGCTGCAAGCATGTTGGCTGGATGATTCTGCCAAGCTGAGCAGTAGCGAGCACTGTACCTGTTGAAGGAAGCAGGAGCCTTCAGTGTTTCTACCTCCCCGCCCCATACCTATGCAGAGGGACGGGACGTTCACGGCTCTCCGGGCCTGGGTTCCAGCTTCAGCGAGCAGGTAGCACGTTACTCCCGGCGAACAGGCCATGCCGCTGAGAAGTGACACAGTCCCCGCGCACAGACTAGCTCTGAGCTACAGGTCCGGGGGAGAGCGGCTGAGCCACGCCCCGGGAGCGAGCGGGCCCCGCGTGCAGTGCCGGGGCGGGGGCGTGGCGAGGGGCAGTGCCGGGGCGCGGGGATGCCGGGGCAGGCCGGGCTAGCAGCAGCAGGGGAGGCTCGCCCCGTGGGCGGGAGGGACGAGCCCTGGAGCGGAGCCAAGGGGGGAAGGGGGAGGCGCCTCTAAGGGGCACCGGCGCGGGTGGGGGGAGGAGCCGTGAGCGGGCGGGACCCACGGGGCGAGGCCGCAGGCTCGGGAGGGGGCGGGGCCTATGGCGGGAAAGGAGCCGGGGGAGGAGCTTGCCCGGGGGAGGAGGCGGGGCTCCCGTAGGGAAGCGGAACGGGCTGGGCGCGGGGGCTGCTGGGAAGGGTTGGGATCAGCTGGGCCTGCACTTGGGGCCGCGGGGGCCCCGCAGCATCCTCCAGCCTGGCCGGCCCGGGGCTGCGGCGGCGCTTCCAGCCCGGCGCGAGCGCGGGGAGCTGCCGCCATGCACGACGCCTTCGAGCCGGTGCCGATCCTGGAGAAGCTGCCGCTGCAGATAGACTGTCTGGCGGCCTGGGGTGAGCGGCCCCCGGGCTCCTCCCCACGGGCCTTGGCCCTTCCCCGGGGACCCGGAAGCGGGGTGGGTGGGAGCAGGCAGGCCAGCCAGCCGACCGGAGCCCGCCCCCGAACTCCTCCTGCACCCCAACCCCCTGTCCTGAGCCCCCTGCCGCACCCTGTACCCCGACCCTCTGCCACGAGTCCTCTGATGCACCCCTCCCTCTCCTGCATCCCATCTCCCTGCCCTGAGCCCCCGCCGCACCCTGTACCCCGACCCTCTGCCACGAGCCCCCGATGCACCCCTCACCCTTCCTGCACCCCATCTCCCTGCCACACCCTGCACATCTCCTGCACCTCAACTCCCTGCCCAGAGCCCCGCCCCATCCCACACCCCTCCTGCACCTCCTGGGGGCAGGGAGGGGGCTGAGTTGGTGTGGGGATTTCCGGAAAGGGGTTGGAATGGGGGCAGGGAAGAGGCGGGGCAGGGGCGGGTTCTCATGTAAGGGGTGGAGTGGGGCTGGGGGGCATCAGTGATGCACCCCTCAGGCCAATGTAGTAGCCCTCATGGTCATTTGAGTTTGAGACTCCTAGTGTAGACCAATAAGTTGGGAGGAACACCAGGCATCTATATGCAGCAGCCAATGCCTGAAAACTAGTTTATCTTCTGTTTATGTATATTTATGAAGAATGTGGTGCTCTCTCCCTTTTACTGTACTTCATTATGAGTAGGGCCCTACCAAATTCAGAGTCTATTTTGGTCAATTTCACGATCATAGGATTTTAAAAATAATAAATGTCATGATTTCAGCCATTTAAATCTGAAATTTCATGGTGTTGTAATTGTAGGGGTCCTGACCCGAAAAGGAGTTGTGGGGGGATTGCAAGGTTATTGTAGGGGGGTTGCGGTACTGCTACCCTTACTTCTGCGCTGCTGGTGGCAGCGCTGCCTTCAGGGTTGGGCAGCTGGAGAGCGGCAGCTGCTAGTTGGGATCCCAGCTCTGAAGGCAGAGCCTCCTCAGACAGCAGCACAGAAGTAAGGATGGCATGTTATGGTATTGCCACCCTTACTTCTGCGCTGTTGACTGCAGATCTGGGCCCTCAGTCAATAGCCGCCACCCTCCAGCGACCCACCTCTGAAGGCAGTGCAGAAGTAAGAGTGGCAATACCATGATGCTCCTAAAATAACCTTGCAAGACACCCCCCCCCCCCCCCTTGCAACTGCCTTTTGGGTCATGACCTCCAATTTGAGAAACATTGGTCTCCCCCCGTGAAATCTGTATAGTATGGGCTAAAAGCACACACAAGACCAGATTTCATGGCCCATGACACGTTTTTCATGGCCGTGAATTTGGTAGGGCCCTAATTATGAGCAAGTAGGTGCCTGTGTTGGGGCTCTGTTTGTTTCCCAAAACAAAGGTTACTCCATATGTAAGCACTTCCTCTAGGGCAGGAGTGGGCAAATTACAGCCCGGGGGCTGCATCCGGCCCTTCAGACATTTTAATCTGGCCCTCGAGCTCCTGCTGGGGAGCAGGGTTGGGAGCTTGCTCTGTGTGGCTCCTACATGTATGGGCAGCCAGGGGGCTCTGCACGCTACCCCCCACCCCAAGAGTCACCTCCTCAGCTCCCATTGGCCAGCAAACAGGGCCAATGGGAGCTGCAGGGGTGGCACCTGCAGATGGGGCAGCACGCAGAGCCGCCTGGCAGTGCCTCCATGTAGGAGCTAGAGGGGGGACATGCTGCTGCTTCTGGGAGCTGCTTGAGGTAACCCTCGCCGGGAGCCTGCACCCCTGACCCCCCTCCCATGCCCCAACCCCTTGCCCTAGTCCTGATCCCCCTCCCGCCCTCTGAACCCATCAGTCCCACCCTCCCGCACCCCCAGCCAGAGCCCACACCCCTGCCCCCACCTGGAGCCCCCTCCTGCACCCTGAACTTCTCATTTCTGGCCCCACCCCAGAGCCTGCACCCCCAGCCGGAGCCCTCACCCCCTCCTGTACTCCAGCCCCCAATTTTGTGAGCATTCATTGCCCACCATACAATTTCCATACCCAGATGTGGCCCTTGGGCCAAAAAGTTTGCCTACCCCTGCTCTAGGGAAACAGTGGAAGAGCCATGCACATTCCCCAGCCAAAATTTGCCTTAGTATGTTTTGGACCCTTCAACAATGGGCTTCAGTTTAAGAAGATGAAGAATTTTCAGATTAATTATAGCTGAGAGGGGTATTCTTATTGGTACTGATAAGAATTCTCTTATCTTACAGAGGAATGGCTGCTCGTTGGCACCAAACAAGGGCATCTCCTTCTTTACAGGATCAGGAAGGATATAGGTGAGCTTGTATGAACAAAACCAAGCTTTTGTGCAATATTATGCCAATGTATCATTCTCAGCTCTTCAGTGACTCTAATAATACTGGTACCCTGGTACATTTAGTATACTGAACAGCAGCCTTTGTCACCTATAGCTTACAAAAAATTTTATACAGGGCTACTGCAGTATGTACAGATCTTACCTTTCCTTTCCTTCTACTCTGTTAACTGTCTTATAGGGTAATTTTTAAAGCAGATGGTAAACTATTTCTTACAAGATTCCACCAAAGTTAATACTAATATCCGAACTATAATGGTTTCCACATTTGTATTGACAGTAAATTAGTGTAATGTGCATGAATACAATACCCACCATGCATAAGCTCTAACAGAACCTAGTGAGTAGATCAGATTGGCAATGCAGTAAAAGGGCAACTTAATTAAAAGGTGAGGCCCACCATCTTGATCAATATACATAATAAAATTAAACCTGGTTTAGAATCGTAACAGTCTAATCTAGACCAAAAAGTACTCCCCCTCTCTGTCTTTTGAGGAAGCAGTCACAAGTGGCCTTAGTCCATTCTGGTGATGCCACAAAGAGCACCTATTGTATTTAGAATCAGATATAAAATTACTCATGTTAAACAGATCTATATGTCCGCTATCTACCAGTTATAATGTGCAGAAAGCCATACTATTAAATGTACTTTCATTTAATAGCTCATTGGATTGAAAAGGAAAAAGGTGTGGCTCATCTGCCCCCAATTGCACCTGCTCTCAGAAGGATGCTATTTCTATTGTAGCCACTTGGATTCCTAAACCCTAATTCCAGCTCATTTTTCCCAGCCTCCATAGGCAGTCTGTTTCAATAGATCATGCTGACTTGAGTTGCTAGTGTCTTTTGTCTCACTTGGTAAATTTCTCCCCCTTTTTGCATCAATACCAGGAGAGGTTACATCATCAGAAAGTGGCTGTAAGTTTGTATCCATAAAACTCCTTTTAAACCCTTGTAGTGAAGTGTTTTTTTCTTTGTCCATTTTGCAGTGATGTGCTTCCTGGAGATTTGAGTTGCTGGTATTTGATTGGCTGGGAAAAAAGGTGCTTTAGGGCTGTCTTCATAGCTTGGGGTTTTTAAATATTTAATTAAATTTATATTAGAATCTGAGATTCCAAGGCAAAGATGGGACCTTCAGATTTGCTGACTTCTTGAAGTTAAACCACGTTTTTGGAATCCCCAGCTAGATATGTATGACAACCTCAGATTCCCCCAAACTGGTTTAAGAAAAAGGAAGCACACACTTCTTACAAGACATGCAATCTTCTGTCATTAGATGCTTAATTTGATTTCTGCTATAATTTTGTGGGACTTGGAGTAAGGGCTTATGCAGTAATAAATCTAAAGGCAACTGTGATTTTATGTCACTCCTTAATCTCTGCTTGGTAGGTTGCAACAGGTTTGAAGTGACACTAGAGAAATCCAACAAGAACTTCTCAAAAAAGATTCAGCAGGTAGGAAATGGCAGTTGTTGACGTTGGGGAAAATTGCCAGTGTTTCCATTAAGAGGGTGCGATGTGAAATACATTAATCTGGAATCCCCAGAAGGCCTTTTTACTGTTTTAAGAAAACAACAAAAAAACTTTGTTGGGAGTGGCACAGACTAGACTAACTGTGAGTTTGTCCACAGTCTCTTCCTACATTAGGAAGGAACTTGGTTTGGTGGTTACAGCAGATGACTCGGAGTTAGGACTCGTGTTCTTTTCCTGACTCACTGAATCACTGTGACCTCCAGCAAATCATACATATTTGTACGATGGAGATAATACATTGCTGTCTGACATGGTGAGAGAATTAATGAAGTAAAGCACTTGATATTCTTAGATAAAACATGCTATTAAAGTGCAAATATTGTTTTGGCTATTAGAGGCTGGAATCTAGAATAGCTGTGTACTGACTTGCTGTCAGTTTTATTACCATTTTAATTTCAATAAATGTTAGCACATTGAATGTATCACTGCAGTAGAGCACCTTGCCTCTTCATTGGAGAAGAACAGTAGTTTTTAAGGACTCATTTACATCCTTTTATTGGTAAGGCACCAGAACATGGTTAAATCTTGTTAACGGGATCTACGATGTTAAGCTTTCTCACTAGGAAAGGATATAAACAATATAAGCTAGCTTTATCAGACATTTCATGAGTATAGGTGTGGGATTGTGCAGTAGCTGGAGGAATGCCACATAGAAAGTAGCAGTAGCCCCATCTTCATTGCCTTGTGTGGGTAAATAAAACTATTTGCATAGACTAATTAAATCTCTATCCAAGTCTGGGGCAGGGGCAGGGAAGAATGTTTGGCTTGTAGAGATGTTGCTTTAATACAATTCTCTTTTTTCAGATTCATGTTGTTTCCCAATTTAAAATACTGGTCAGCTTGTTAGGTGAGTGAAGAATATGTTTTAGTATTCAGTTCTTTTTTTGGTGCAATTACTTGGCTGAGCATGACAAACCCCCCCCTTCCCCGTACAGACTATCCATTTGTTGTACCAAGGAAAGTGAATAATTCACACACTCACCTACTATAAGGCTTATTCTTAAAACAGTTTGCCACCATCTTGATTTGGGGCGGTCCTTCACACCTGCATGACGGTCTAGTTGTTGAAAAGTCACTGGGTCTTGAATTCAGGCCTTTAATTTGCAGGGAAGTGTTGTACAGTATAGGTTAAGAAGCAGCTGGGCTACTCTTAAGCCAGTAAAAACATTTGGGGAACAAACCACTAATATTCAAATAACTTATGCAATAATTTTGAGTATTTTGAGTACTGTATGTTAGGTGAACTTATTCTTGAATTATGATCTTCCTTGTTTCTTTTTACTTATGGTACAACTCCCTCCTTTTTGACCTCCAAGTCCCAGCTCTCCCGACTCCAGCATGTGTAGAATGCTGCTGCCTGCGTTCTCGTGCGTACAAAAACTTGACCACCCCAGCTCCAACTTTCAACTTTATTCACCACCCACAAATTTCAGGAGCCAGTTCAAAATGGTCTTTTTTTATAAGAGCTTCCATCATGAACTTGCTGTGGCCTGCTTTCTCTTCTGTCCTACTTCCACTTCATTTGCTTGTTTAGCACCCATTCTTGGTTCCTGCATGCAGACTTGCCACAGTTGGTGTGAGAGTCTTCTGCAACCCAGAAACCTTTTTGTCTCACTGATTGTTTTCAAATTGTCTGGGGGGGAAAAAACCCGTCCCCTTCCTATCCTGAAACTCTTAATTTCTCTCACTAGTTTGGATCTGCTTTGTAAACATACTTAGAGACACTTTAAATTTTTTTGTGTAAATTAAATGAGTTGCATGTTTTAAATTATTGAACAATAATTAGGAATTTTGTCTAATACAGAAAATAACATTTATGTCCACGACCTGTTGACATTTCAACAAATCACCACAGTCTCTAAGGCAAAAGGTGCATCTCTGTTCACCTGTGACTTACAGGTAAGTGGAGGCAGGTTAATGTTGCAAGTGTTGAGACTTTGTCAGAACAAAGACTAACTTTCAAATTGCTCAGAGGGTTTGGTATGTTAAATTTAAAATGAAAATAACTTTGTATTATGTGAGAAATTGGGAGATGTTGGGGTTCAGCTCTTCTGAAAATCAGGCTGCTTATTTATGTGTATAACAATGGACTTAAGAACTTCACTCCAGGCACCAAGTTTTAAAAATGTTGGTCTTGGTCTCTCCCTCCACTTTGTAAGAGTACACTTGGTTGTAATTTCGGTCTTTCACCCATTAATTCAAGACTCAACTGAATTTTCATCCTAAGTGATGGATTTTTAAAGGGTTCTTCTTCAAGTGCTTTTTTCATTTGGAAGCCGTCCCCATCCTGGGACTTAAAATGGGGCTTACAAAGGTAATGGAACCACCATTTGAGTGATTCTTTGAATTTTCACTTCACCATCTTTCTCTGAAGATTGTTTCTGGTAACAGTTGCATTAACCTAGAGTGTCTTGGAGACACTAATGGCTGATTCAATCTATATAATGTTCCATAATGATAAGGTGGTCCTTCATCCGGTCTTATAAAAATGGTCTCTTATTTACATGTAAATCAGTTCATCAGTTTACCTGTACTTTGGTCTCCAGCCCTTGCTCATAGCTAGAGGAGACTTAAGTTGATGGTATACCTCTAGTGCTTTGATTTACTCTTCAAAGGGAGCTTGGCCTATGTAATTAGGCAAGCCGAAACTTTTACCCAATGATAAACATTTTCTCATAATTATTTAGTCTGGGGCTTCTAGTGTTAACATACAGCTAATGCTAAATCTTATGAAACATGCAAATCCAAGCATTACAAAGTGTCTTGTTATAATTGGGTGTACTTTTTGTGTGTGGGTATCTGATTAGCGTGTACTTGCAGTGGTGCCTCTTGTAAATAAACTGTTCTAATTAACTAGTATACAAAACATAGGCCCTTAGATCATATTTGTTCATTAATGTGATCATGTCCCCCTTTCTTTGAATCCCTTTTCCCCCACAACTTCACCACATAAGTGTCAAGCTTTTTGTCTTGCCATTAGTCAGGACCTTGAATGTAAATTTCTAATGCTTATCTGTCCTTGTCTTTTTCATATTGCCACAGTCCTTTCCACTTCACCAGTAATATTAGTTTCCTCCTGCTGTCTTTTTCTCCCATACTGCTTCAGTCCATGTGGAACTCCTCATGGAGCTGATATGTAAGGCACTGCCCTCTCCATATTCATATTCCTACCATGACGCGGTCACGAAATTAACTAACTAATAATGAGGTGGAAGGGCAACTGGGGACAGCAAAACACCATTGACCACTTAGAATAGGAGAAAAAGGTACAAACAACTTCTCTCTTGTTGACTGAAGGGTCTTGGGGAAAGATAGTGCCTTTCTTTGTTTGTACAGCACCTAGCACATTGTGGGAGCTACAGGAAAAATAGTGGGAGTAGATGGCTGAATAGTGGGCAATGGGAATTGGTGGCTTTCACCTCTTCAGATCTAGCTCAGGGTAGTAGTGACTGAGCCGTTACCAACTTGAAGGCTGGCTGGTTGACTACATGAAAGGGTTTGGTGCATCTTGTCCATGGGGAAATGGAACCGGTGTCCTCATTGTATAAACCACCATCACAATGTTTGGTCTCTGCAGAAAGGTCAGTCTATTCCTGTTCATTCAATCTTTGGCCTATCTGTTTCCATATAGAGGCGGTCTCTCACCAAAATAAGGTTGAGGTACAGTGGCAAGTGTGGGTAAGCTTATACTGCTGCTACCCAATTAATCTCTGTCGTGTACACACAGAACTTCAGTCTCCAGGGCTGTCATCCTGGTAGCTTTCATTAACACTAGAGTTCTTGATAAATCTAGGCCACAAGAGGTCTTTTATCTTGCATTAATTATTTCAGAATACATCTCAAAGAATCTTTCTTCCGGCCACATGCACATCTGAACTCAAGTTCAACACCTTGATTGACATCCACTTTGAGTTTGGCCCAGTGAGAAAACAGTCCATGGTGACCCGATGGGAGCATGAAAGTTTACTCAGCTGCAACTTAGCTCTTCCGTTGGCCAGTTGTGCCATAGGTTTAGGATTATTTATGGCCCTATATTATCTTCCTTATTTACCTTCTAATTCTAATGCATGTGAGGCTGTCTGTTTTCACAGCACTCTGATACCGGGGATGAGGTGCTGAGGATGTGCGTGGCAGTGCGGAAGAAGCTACAGCTGTATTTCTGGAAGGACAGGGAGTTCTATGAGCTACAGGTGAGAGTGGTGTGGGAACCACTAGACTGTACGAGAGCCCTTGCCAGAGTATCAAATTGTTTTTACTACCCCAGTTTAATCAGCAGTATAATTCAGAATTAGTGCTAGGTTCTGCTTCCAGGGTGCACTTGATAGTGCTGGTGCTGCATGGTTTAACAAAGAAGCAGCAATTGAAAGCAAAGTGTTGATACCATTGAAATAATGGATTGGGAGCTAGATATGGATGAAAATCACCAGGAACCAGAAGACTGACTCCTCTTGAAGACTATGGGTATTGATAGAAAGGTACAATTTGTATACAATCCTAATTGTCCTCTGCATTCTGGCTCTGGTCCACTTTAGGCCCAATTAAATAACTGTTCAGAAAGGTCACACTGTCTAGTTACAGAATGTCCTGCTGCTGTGCAGAAAACTGGAGTTGGGACATTCTAGCTGAATGCTATCGTTCCCTGGCCAGGAAGGATTGGGAGTGATTCTAAAGTAGACTCCACTTCTTAAACAGATGTAGCCTGCCCTTTCCTGCAGCAAACATGATGTTAGTGAGAATTATTCAATGAGCATATCAGTATTTTGCAGTAATATCTAATGTTTGCAGTTCTGTAGCTAGTAGGGTCCTCAATCTTAAAAGAAATCTTTCCTACTGTGTAAGAGTGAAGAAAGAGTTATGTGCTCAGTGTTACTGTACTGCCTCCCCCACAATTAAATATGAAACAAACTTTCTAGACCACGGGTTAAAAGGAGCCCCTGGGGAAGGCATAGTTACTCCTAAAGCACCCAATGTGACTTATTTTCCTTTCATCCTTCAGGGGGACTTCAGTGTGCCGGATGTGCCCAAGTCTATGGCATGGTGTGAAAATTCTATCTGTGTAGGTTTCAAGAGAGACTATTATCTGATAAGGGTAAGAACAGGACTTTGAACTGAGTATGTAAGGGGATGTTAATCATTTTAGGGAGAGTACATAGACTGCTCCCAGGGAGGGAGGATTCAGAGTGTGAGAAAGACGCTGTTTATCATAAAAATGTGCCATTTTTGACATGCTGTCTTTCAGCTTACACCTCCTTCCACAAAAGCATGCATGTTCCTTTAAATTGCCTGTCTTTCTGGAAAAACAAACTATCTTGCTGTTATGCTAATCTTAGGCATTACTTGCAACTGAATTAAATTAAGAAAACATTTTTTCAACTGGGCAGCACTTTAACTCAGTTTCATAGTTTCCCTTTTGTTTGGTGTATTTACACCTGAACATAAGAGGGGGAAATATTTTTATAATAACCTATTCAATAGGGTTTTTTTTTTTTTAAATTAAAGTGAGGTTATTCAAGGGGCAGAGTAACTTCACCAAAATTGTTAGTCCTTTAGCTGAAATTAAACCGCTTCAATTTGACAGCATCCCTTTAAATATCTAAATTCATTACTGTTAATTATTTCAGATTCCACTGCAGGGCTGAAATTAAATAATGCCTTCATTGGTTAATTTGACAGAAACATTAACAATAAAGTCATAACTATTACCATTACTATAGTTTTCCATCTTTATCATTTTATGCTGATATTTTAGGAAAATGGAATACATACCTATGGTACTGTCATTTAAATAAGGCTCATATATGAATGAGAAGGGAGTCCAAGGAAAATCCATAGACTACTGCACACTTTTACTGACATCGGTATTATTGTGGGGGAGGGATAGCTCAGTGGTTTGAGCATTGGCCTGCTAAACCCAGGTTTGTGAGTTCAATCCTTGAGGGGGCCGTTTAGGGATCTGGGGCAAAAATCTGTCAGGGAACAGTACTTGGTCCTGCTAGCGAAGGCAGGGGACTGGACTCAATGACCTTTCAAGGTCCTTCCAGTTCTATGAGATAGGCATATCTCCTTATAAAACAGACTGTATGCCTTGGTGGCTAAATAACAAGATCATCCAGTTACATTAGTCTATTAGCAATAGGAACAGGCTTCCTCAAATTAAGAAAAAAACACATTTATTTTTAAATTCCAGTGCTAACCAGTAATATTTTGATGCATACAAAAGATGAGCTACAAATAACTTTCAAAACTACCTTCATGTGTTAGTGGATATTTTGAGACTCATGTATCACTCTTTCAAAAAAAATATGCTATAAAGTCTGTCTCTTCGTCGAGTAGTAGTCTACAGTTTTGAGATGACAACTCCATAGTGAAAGCTGAATGACCTTCCCCTTCCCCCACTTCCTCTCACAGGTGGATGGAAAAGGGTCCATCAAAGAACTGTTCCCCACAGGGAAGCAGCTTGAACCATTGGTGGCTCCCTTAGCAGATGGAAAAGTTGCAGTTGGTCAAGATGATCTAACGGTAGTACTTAACGAAGAAGGGATCTGTACTCAGAAAGGTGCCTTGAATTGGACAGACATTCCCATAGCTATGGGTGAGAACTAGAAGTAGTTTTTCCTTGCTGTAACCCAACCAGGATTTGTCAGCTTTCTGTTCCTTATAAGTTTACTAGCTTAATGTATGAGGCTTTGATTGTGTCACACTGATTTTATTACAATCATCTGAGTGCTAGCTAGCATGACCTAGTGATTAAAGCAGAGAGGCATGGGTTATATTTCTGTCTCTACTTCCTTGCTCTCAACTTCTGTGCCCTCAGTTTCTTTTTCAATACGGTGGGGATAACCCCATTTTTGTAAAGTGATTTGAGATCTACAGATAAGACACTACATACGTGCCACTTGTTTTTGTAATTTAAAACCTGATTTGGTTTTTGTGAGCAGTTGAGTACTGCAGAATTTGCATGTGGTGAGAGAGAGAGAGAAGTGGCAAAGAAAACCGAGGGGAAAAAAATAGATAGTAATCAATGAATTGCTGTTAATTTCCAGCATTAAGCTCATTGATGGATTTGGGGGATGGGTGAGAAGGGTGTAACGTACTGAAAATATCTGGAGGGAAGTTATGCTGAGAGTCGTGGCCCTTTCCAGGGTATATTGGAGAAATCCGTCTGATACATGCTTGTTCCATCTCCCAAACAGAACATCAGCCTCCATACATCATTGCGGTGCTACCAAGGTATGTGGAGATTCGTACTTTTGAACCCCGGCTGCTGGTGCAGAGTATTGAGCTGCAAAGACCACGCTTCATCACTTCTGGAGGGTAGGAGAGCACTTCCTTTTTCATCTCTCCCTATACCAGTCTTTCTTTTTTGACAGCTTCTGTGTATTGTGCCCTTCCAAACAATCTGAAATATAACTATGGTAAACTAACACCATGAGTTCCATCATCATGTTGTCTCTTCTCTGACCTGTGGTGTCAGAAGTTGTCAACAGCTCATAGCCAGAACCTTAATCTGCCCCTCTTGCCCCTACACCATGCTGTGTTGACCTTAGGGTTACCGGATAAGGGACACTGTTCTCTTGTGTTCTACTGCTTTCTTGGAACTAAATTCCTCTGTACCCCTCACAGCCCTCTTTGCTCTGCAGTGGCTAGTATAGACAGTATACTTGTATCCTTATTGCTTAGTTATGTAACCTGTGTTGATTTAATCTAACCTGGTGATTTGGGGGCATAACTGCCTTTTTTTTTTAATTTTATTTTTTTTAATTTTTTTTGGTAGAAGGCAGCTAGAAGCACTGACAAGTTTGCACAAAACTTTCTCTGGGAATTTTTTTTAAAAAGGCTTAAGATTAACAAAATGTCTCTGTGATTGCGGGGCGGGGGCTGGGGAGGCTCATGTTCTGAGCACAACACAGGGAGCTAGAAAATCCTTAATTCTGCTCTGACTCCCTCCGACCTTGACTAAGCCACTTAAACACTTTCTCAGTTTCTGCGTCTGTAAAGTAAAAGGTAATACTTACCTACCTCACGTGGGTGTTGAGAATTAATTGGGTGTTTAATTTCTCTAAATATGAAAAGTAGATGTTATTCAAGGCAGCATCAGTTGACCTTGATGACAGTAAATATGTATAAACTGATCTCTCATGGCTTTCAAGGGCATAGTGGGGGTTCTCTCGCTCTCTAGTAGAACCTTTGATTCCTGTTTCAAGCTTGATTATTGGGGTGGCTGCGGTAGTGCCTTGATAACAAGCTTCTTGTGGAAATGGAATACTGAGACCCTTCACCAGGGTACCCAGGATTGTGAGGCACCTCACTACTGCCTGCCCTTAGCGTGACGTAGTCTTGTCTGTGAATGCTGTGATCAGCTCCCTGAAACCACCACCAGCCTTTGAGAGCATAAGCACTACTTCCTAGGCCTCTGCAAACCTCACTTTCTCTGTCCCGGTAGCAACAGGCACACAACAGCTCCCAAATACTCAAGAATGTTCCCTGCAGCATCCAGCCTCTATCCATTGAATACTCAGGCTCACCGGGCCTGCTATTCCCAAACATCAGCTTCTAAGATTTAACTCAAGAGTAGCACATTGCTTAACACTACTACACTTACTTTGTTTTCATTTTATTTTTATTTCATTTATATAAATAAAATAAATATAAATGACTAGAGATTTAAGTAATAATGAGTAAGCATATTGGAAATGGTTACATATAAAACAAAATTGTAACATGCTTTCTAGAGACTAATCTTAACTAACAAATTACTCTCTTGTCCAAAGAAATTTCTCAAAGTTCTCTTTGGTGTTTTCAGCCAAGCCTGGTTGAGACTCCTTTTGCATGAAGAAAAAGTGCTGTCCTTTTACTTCATCAGTGAAGAGTGCCTGAGTGTCCCTCTGTACCCCCAAATATACACAAGCAAGCCTTTGATATTCACCTCAAGATAAGGTTCTCCTCCTTTTTAATTCCTTTCTGAAGTTCTTTTTGCAATCCAGCCACAGGTATCTAATTGTAATGTAGACATACCCCGAGCGTCCTCAGGAATTCATGGTGGTGGTTTAATGGCTTTCTGTTTTGCCTTCACCACTATGTTGAGCAGGGAAAGGAGAACTTGAGTAACTTCACCACTTTGGTATATCTGGTTAAGCCATACATGTGTTAACCAGGATTGACTATTCTTGCAAGAAGTGGGATAGAGTTCCTGCCTCACTATTATATCTTGGTAACTGGCCTTTTCTCTTCCTATTATAGTACGAATATTGTGTATGTGGCCAGCAATCATTTTGTTTGGCGTCTCCTTCCAGTCTCCATAGCAACCCAGATCCAGCAGCTTCTCCAAGACAAGCAGTTTGAATTGGCTCTGCAGTTGGCGGTAAGTTATCTTCTTTAATGGTGTGGGTGGAATACACTATTTGTATTGCTGGGTATAGAATCATGGGCCAGTCCCTGTAGTCTGTTTGGTAACTGCTGCCACTAAGCACTGTTGCAAGCCTTGAGATTCTAACCTCCTTGATGTCCACTTCACACAAACTCTCTAGTTCCTCTTGACTAACCCGTTAGCCATTTAACAAATCCTGTCTCTGGGCTCTACTCTGCTATCCAGTGCTGTCCATCCTTGACAAGCTGTCTGTTTTTTAGAAGTTTAGGTGCTTTTGATCACCTGTTCAATCCTGGGTTTTCCCATTCTCTTCAATGAATTTCAAGCTTAACACTGTCAGTGTTTTTTTTCTCCGTTCTCCTTATATTTAAGCACAAGAATTCTTCCTTTTATTCCTGGGTTTGTATTTGTGTAGGAAATGAAAGATGATTCAGATAGCGAAAAGCAACAACAGATTCATCACATTAAGAACCTCTATGCCTTTAACCTCTTCTGCCAGAAGCGCTTTGATGAATCCATGCAGGTTTTTGCCAAGCTCGGTACAGGTAACTTGGTATAGCCTGGGGTTGAAGAATGTGGGTGAGGGGAGACTACAGTAAATCTCACCAGAAATTGATGCTGGTGCTGAACTTGATTTAGTTTGAGAACAAGTAGTGTCATCTTGTGCAGCCCAATGATTAATTTGTTGGTTAGATGCTGGAAACTCTCTCCCTCCCCCCCCCCCCCCCCCACTCCACAAAAAGTGTTGCAAGTTGGAATAGAAGTGTAAGGGGCACCTGTACACTTGCCAGTTCCTTCACTCTGAGGTATGAGCACCAGCCAATGCTAAAAATCATTGAGCCCCTACATGTTTTTCTGCATGATGGACAATTCATGGAATGAAGTGAGTGAATGTCAAAAAGTACCATGAATAGTCAATTTTCAGCTTAAGACATGACTTTCAGTGAGTCTTAGGCACCTAAGTCACTTTTGGGAGTTAGGACCTTTTGAAAACTTTACTCCTGGAACCAGAGGAACAGATCAGGAGCTAGGAGGGTCCTAAACTCTAGTCTAAGTAATGAACTTTAGAGTTCGTAAACTGCGTGAAACTGATACCCATTAGTAATGGGAACTGCTGGTCAGATCTGTCCATGTAATCTGTTCTGAAGCTCACTGGATTTATTACAATGGTGTCTTGTTCTTAGAAGCCTTTTGCAACCAGCAGTATTAATTCACAGTTCTGCCACTGAACCTCATTATTAGTGTTGGGACTCTGCACTAAGCTCTAGCAACAGAATGGATATTGTGGGTCGGGAAGGCATGAATTTACGAGTTCTGCTCAGAAGCGCAGCCAGGTCTGGAGCGCAGGGGGAGCAGCGCTATAAAAAGGCGCCTCCCCCTGTACTCACCCGGCGGCGCTCTGGATCTTTGGTGGTACCCCCCGCCAGGGCCGGCGCGCCCACTAGGCAACCCTAGGCGGTTGCTTAGGGTGCCAAGATTTGGGGGGCGGCGGGCGGCTGCCCGCTGCCTCTCCGCTCAGCGGCTGAGCTGATGAGCGGGGAGACAAGGGGCGGCTTGCTGCGGCTGCCCCTTGTCTCCCTGCTGAGCGGGGAGACAAGGGGCGGCTTGCTGCCCCCAGGGCAGCCGTGGTGAGCCCCCCGCCTTGCTGCCCCCCCATAGCACCTGAGTGGGGAGCCGCCTCGCTGCGCCCCCCTCAGCGCCTGAGCGGCAAGCCACGGGCAGCCGCCCCGGCTCCCCGCTCAGCTTCCGCAGCCCGGGGGACTGAGCTTCTGCAGGCGGGGGAGCTGTCTGGGGGGGGTGGCGCAGGGTTGGTGCAAGGAAGTTTCCCCTAGGGCACGAAACGTCATTGCACCGGCTCTGCCCCCTGCCAAAATGCCGCCGAAGACCCGGAGTGCCGCCGGGTGAGTGCAAGAAGCGGCACTTAAAAAGAAGCGGCGGCTTTTTTTAATACTGCTAAAAAAAAAAGGCGCTGCTTCTGCTCAAGGGGGAGCAGCCGCTCCCCCTGCTCCCCCCCCCGGCTATGCTACTGGTTCTGCTCCAGCTCTGTCTGTCTCCCCCTTGCCTCACTTAACTTCCTTCTGCTTCCATTTCCTCATGTGTAAAATGGGGATACTTGATTAGCAATTTAATAGTGTAGAGACAATTATTTGTAAAGCACCAGGAAGATGAAACTACTAAGTGCTGGGGGCTTGTCTATGATCAACTGCACTTATTCCCAGAAAGCTATATAATACTGGTATTTTGAAAAACAAGGTGCCATGAGACTTACAAATCCTGGTTGTTTGTTTTTTGCTTAGATCCCACTCATGTGATGGGTTTGTATCCTGACTTGCTGCCCACTGATTACAGGAAACAGTTGCAGTATCCTAATCCTCTGCCAGTGCTCTCTGGGGCTGAGCTGGAGAAAGCACACTTAGCACTCATAGACTACCTAACTCAGGTAAATGCTGTCAATGTGTACCTCTAGGGAATTTGGCTTCTGATGCCCAGCCCTGACTTGGTGACTTCAGTAAGGGGGCATTGCATAGCAGGGAGATGTCAGAAGAATAGAGTGCTGGATTTGGAGAATACCCCAAATGTATCTGGTAGCTATGCTTTCCCTCTCACTGGTTCCCATGGACTACTATATTGTTCTCTCCCTTGAAGCCTTCTGCATAATGGACTGAATGGATAGCTCGTGTCTCTACTTTTATTATTATTCAGCAAAAAGGTAACTTCTCTACTGATTTTAAGAAATTGGAAAGCTATTGAATGTGTCTAGCTTTTTTTTTTAAAAAAAAGTCTCCATTTATGTTAGCTATTTTGAGGGTTATTTTGAACATTCTGACAGTCAAATTAATGCTGCAAAGCTCATCTGTTTTCTTGGGACTTGGAGAGGTGCTGGGATGAGAATTAATTGAGTTTAGTTGCAATAAACTAAATTTTTAATTCTGGGGTGGGGAGGGATAGCTCAGTGGTTTGAGCATTGGCCTGCTAAACCCAGGGTTGTGAGTTCAATCCTTGAGGGGGCCATTTGGGGATCTGGGGCAAAAATTGGGGATTGGTCCTGCTTTGAGCAGGGGGTTGGACTAGATGACCTACTAAGGTCCCTTCCAACCCTGATATTCTATGATTCTATGAATATAATGAATTTACGGGGTGCTTTTCAGATCTTTGAGTAGATGCAACAGTGTATTCCACCTAGATTTATGTTTGCACAGTACACCGGAGCCAGAGAATTTTGCCTATCTGTACCTGTAGAGTGGTGGTGGTGCTCGTGCCTCATGGCCATAGTCCCTCCCCGGGCTATATGAGGGGGTGGCACCACCCTGACATGCCTCAGTTCCTTCTTACCGCCTTTGGGTGGAGTCAGGAACCACACAGATGTCCAACCTTGCAACCTCTATTTCTTAGTGATTTTTCTAGTTGTATATAGTTAATTAGGGAGTGTTAGCTTTCGTTTAAGTATTTCTCTGGTGGTGATCTCACCAAGGCTTAAACATTGTGCAGAGGCGCAATCTCCAATGATCCCCACACACGGTGCTTGCTGTGCTTTGGCTACTAATACCCTGTCTGTAGCAGTGTCCTCCATGCAATCTTGGATACTTCTTGGTTGCAGAGGTCCAACTCTTCATCTTGTTCTAAGGCAAGATCACTGGGCAGGTCTGTGCCTGTGACAGGCCCAGACACTGGTGGAGCCTTCCCAGCATGAAGCCTCCAGAGTTGTCCTATCCAGGTCCGTCAGTCCTGGAGCCGGATCCATCTCTGGCACAGTTAACCGCTTCATCTTTGTCTCTGACAATTCCGTGGTGCCTGGTTCTTCCTCCCCTTCGGTAACAGAGGATTTCAAGACCTACCAGGGCCTCTTGTGATGCTTGGCCACTTCCCTGACTATTCAAGCAGAGTTCCTGCAGGACAATACCCATAAGTTGTTGGATATCCTGTCTGCCCCTTGGAGAGTCACCCTCTCTATTAATGATGTGCTCCGAGAGCCTGCTAATGTTCTCTGAAGCATGCTGGCTTTGTTAGCACCTATTGCGGAGCACATGGAGAAGTGCTATTTCATACTGGTGCAGGGATTTGAGGGTTTTTACTCCTGTCATGACTGGTGTGGAGAAAGTAAATAAGGAAGTGTTGTTTACTCCTCATAAAACATGAACTAGGAGTCACCAAATGAAATTAATAGGCAGCAGTTTTAAAACAAAAGGAAGTATTTCTTCACACATAGCACAGTCAACCTGTGGAACTCCTTGCCAGAGGATGTTGTGAAGGCCAAGATTATAACAGGGTTCAGAAAAGAACTAGATAAATTTATGGAGGATAGGTCCATCAATGGCTATTAGCCAGTTAGGGCAGGGATGGTATCCCTAGCCTCTGTTTGCCAGAAGCTGGGAATGGGCAAAAGGGAATGGATCACTCGCTGATTGCCTGTTCTGTTCATTCTCTCTGGGGCATCTGGCATTGGCCACTGTCAAAAGATAGGATACGGGGCTAGATGGATCTTTGGTCTGACCCTGTATGGCCATTCTTATGTTATGTTAAATTGCAGTAAGAGCAGTTTAGGTTGGACGTTAGGATTAACTATCCTGACAGTAGGAAGTTTAGCACTGGAATAAACTGCCTAGGGAGATTGTGGCATCTCCATCACTGGAGATTTTTAAGAGCACGCTAGACAAACACCTGTCAGGGATGGTCTAGATAATACTTAGTCCTGCTATGAGAGCAGGGGACAGGACTAGATGACCTCTCAAGGTCCCTTCCAGTCCTATGGGTCTATGATTTTGTACTCAACTCCCTGCATCTCCTGGTTTGGCTGCTGAATGAGGAGAAAGTGTGGTATTTGGCAGCTGTTTAATAGGTCCTAATCAACAGATGAAAGCCCTCTACTAGAATGACCTATTCAGCTAAATGGAAGCAGGTTTTGGTGTGCTTGTCGGCCCTCAGAATTCAACTGACCATGTACTGAATAAGAGCCAGCTTGGAGTACTTCCTGCACCTTCAGTCGTCAGGCATTGCACTTAGCTCATTGAGAGTACCTCTGGCAGCAATATCAGCATTTCATCCTTCCTCTCAAGGAAGATCAGTCTTCTCCAATGCCATGGTAGCAAGATTCTTTTAAGGCTTCGTCTCCATTCTCCAGTCCGTGAGCTTGTTCCTCCATGGGACCATAACATGGTCCTAGTGGCTTTAATGAGACAGCCATCTGAGCCCCTGGCATCTTGCCTTTTTGGATTTGTGTCAGAAGGCTGTGATTTCTGATGGCAATTAACATCGGCAAGGAGAGTCTGTGAGTTGCAGGCTCTGATGGCACAAGGACCATTGATAGCATTCCTCAGTGATGTCTCAATAGTGGACGTTTACAGGGCTGTTACATGGTCGTCCACATGTTTATGAACCTTTGTGCCATTACTGCATCTTCCAGAGCAGATGCAAGTTTTGGCAGAGTGATTCTTGTTTAGGTAGACTCTGAGCCCTGCCTCCTGGGGGTGGGTACTGCTTGTGAGACAGCTAAGTTGAATACACATGGCTGTATCTACTCGAAGAAGAAGAAATGCTTACTGTAACTGTGGTTCTTCAATATATGATGCAGACATGCATTCCATAACCCACCCTCCATCCCCTCTGCATTGGACTCCAGTCTCTGAATATTTGGTGCAAAGGAACTGAGGGGAATTGGGGCAGTGCTGTCTCATATGGCCAGGGGAGTGTGTGCCTACGGCCACAAAGTGTGAGTGCCGCCCTCTATGGGTATTACTAGGCAAAAGTTTCAGGTGTGTGCGCTCACCTAGTGTACCAGAGCTGAAGTGGAATACATATCTGCATCGCCTCTCGAAGAACCACAGTTGAAGTAAGTCACTGGTTTTTTTAATGATTTTACACCTGGTCAGCAGTGCATTTTAGCAGTTTAATGTAATTGTAGATTGTGTATTAAAATTGGAAGGGGACCCAGACCACAATATTGGTGTTCCTAGTACATAGTGTAAATTTTAAACATACTGTCAATAGCTTGGGTTGATAGCTAAAAAGCCTAATTACATAGTGATTTATAGGGCCAAGCAATTTTGGTAAAGATAAGACCACAACTTCAGCTAGTGTGGAATCAATGGAGCTATACCAGCTGAGAATTTGGCTGGTTTCTATAAGGTACTTAAAATGCTGACACACTTTGATAGTTTCTTTCCTAGACTTAAATAATTAAAAGTAGTAACTAAATATTACTTTTCTACTTATAGATTTATTCTCACTAGTTTGTGACATGCTGGCCTATTAAGGAGAGATGGTGAAAGACACCACCAAAAGAAGTTGGACCTTTGCACTTTTTTCTTAAATGTCAAATCTTAAAATTTTCATAAAACTTAGTTAATGTACATTAATAGTAGGGTTGTCAGATTAATTGGGGGTGTAAAATGAGTATACACTGAGGACTACTCCTGTCATGGTGTGATATCATGGAAGGTGAAATTAGTTGAGGCCCTAGAGCTAAAAGTTCCCTGGCATAAACTGGGAAGGACTGCAGGCAGGTTATTTTCAGGAAGTGATCATCAGTTCTGTAATGCCCTTCCTCTTGGGCCATCAGAGAACACATATGTTGACCAATAGATTACACTGCAGATGAGGTATTTGCCCAGGCTTTTCCTGGATGAGAGGGTTGGCAAAGCGAGCGGAAGTGGGTAGTGGCAGAACTTTGTTTATGGGGGCATTTTAGCTCTGGACACTAGTTCCAATTTTATGGATTTTAGTAATTAAATCTTTTAAATGCAACCAGAGTTATGGATGGGCACATCTTAAATCTAAATTGAGATACTTGCAGAGGGACAGTGGATGAGTGTGTGTAATAGATTATAATTAAGACGGTTTAGGTTGGCCTATGTTTTTCTTTGGAATGGTATTAGTGGGATGGTGGAATAAAATCCATACTTTTAAAATCTCATTCTGTGTTCTGCAGAAAAGAAGTCAGCTGGTAAAGAAGTTAAATGACTCAGACCACCAGTCCAGCACCTCACCCCTCATGGAAGGAACACCCACCATCAAATCCAAAAAGAAGTTGCTCCAAATCATTGACACCACCTTGCTCAAGTGTTACCTACATGTGAGTTCTCGGCCTAACCCAGTGAGCCTATAAAAAGTAAACTCCATTAGGTGTTTAGGGTGGGGAAAATCGGAAGACAGGATAAGAATAGTTTCATGTGAGGTTGTTTGAAGTGAACATCTGTCCTGCATGGACTAAAGTGCTTTGTGGAACTTAATTTCATCTCATCTTATTTCTTCATTAGCAGCCAGACACGCTTGCCAAGTTTGGTGAAGCTATCTGTTTACTTCCCTGGATTTGCAAGGTTGCCTTTCCTTAAAAAAGAGGAATGTTCTGTTTTAGAAGTATAGAGAAATACCTACATATTGTAAGCATGCTTATCACTCATTGCTGTGCTTAACTAGATGGAGAGAGTTGTCTCAGACCATTACTCCTGAAGTTACTGTTTCTCAACAGCTGGCCTCCACCATAGTGAGTGAAGAAGTGCTGGTATATGGGCCACTGGCTATCTGCTCACTGAACACCGAAGTTAAACTGCATGTAAAATGGACAGAGTAGAGGACTCCCTTTCAAATGTTAAAATCCCACTTCTTGTGCCATAATGGATATTTTCTCTCTTCTGGATCTCCTCCCCTTCCTGTGTTTTTGATTATAGTGTTGGACACTATGAGCTTAAGTGCACAGTTCATGAATTTGAAACCTCTGAATGCCCTTCCCTTGCTTGCAGACAAATGTAGCTCTGGTAGCACCGTTGCTACGTCTGGAGAACAATCACTGCCACATAGAGGAGAGCGAGCATGTACTGAAGAAGGCACACAAGTACAGTGAGCTGATAATACTGTACGAGAAGAAAGGGCTGCATGAAAAAGGTAAGTGAGGAAGAAAGAGGGGTGAATGGAGTGCACACTTCTGCTATACATCTTAACCCATCCCTTGCTGACAAGAGTCTGTTTATCCATTCTTAAACGAACAGTATTTCAGAATGGACTATCCATTGTAGCAGTCTCTTGATTAAATAATTATTTGACTTAAGTATTTATCCCTGTTATTTGCCTTGGGTATGTCCTTGCCAAGAGCTTCCTGTGTAGCAAAAAGTTGACATGTAAAAATCATTTTTCCTGTTCTGCTGCAACGGTTAAGCTAACGGGGAGCATGCTTTGTTGTCCTGCTCTCCCAGGAACACGAGTTCTCAGTGAATGCAGGAAGCTGCTTTCTAAATTTAAGGATAATCCCCATGGAATTGACCTCTTTCTTCTACTAAAAGCTCTGCAGGTGCTAGTGGATCAATCAAAGAAAGCCAACTCGCCTTTGAAGGGCCATGAAAGGACAGTGCAGTATCTACAGCATTTGGGTGAGTGCAGACTAGGGGTAAGTGGGAATCTCTCTTTTAAAGGGACGCCTCTAACCCTCATTACCTAGACTTGGCATGCCACTTAACTATTTTTTGTGAATGTTCATAAATTGCAGAGATGCCAACCATCCGTATTTTCTGTAATCCTCCCAATTTGTACATATAGTTACAAAATTACTAATTCTGGCTTAAATCTATGAATTTTGCAAGCACACACATTTTTATATGTATAACATATAAAGTGTGTGTGTGCTTCAGTCACCACTCTGTTCAGGTGAACACTGCAAGTAGTGCTATGGCTGCAAGGGGCTTTCTGCCCCTGTGGTGCACTGAGGGCCTGATAGAAAGCAAACAGTGGCGATTTTGAATGGCTTACGGTGCCGTTGGGTTATGGTAATACGCTCTAGCTACCTAGAATGTGCCAGAGGATTCCACATAGGGCAGTTAGAGTGCAACACGCAACATGAGGCTTGGGCAATGAATCAGCTCCCCAAACCCCTTGACAATGGCTTGTTTTCTGGCTGACCCTTACTGCACAGTCTGTGGAGAGAAGCCAGAGGGGCAGAAGAAGGCAGAGGAAGAGAGGGTACATGACAGGAGAATCATCCTGGGAAGGAGGTCCAGGCCTGGGCTGGCCAAGGTAATGAAGGGCCCTAGGCGGTGTAGGAGGGCAGCTTTCTTAGGGCCAATATTCCCCTTTTGCCTGTTTTGATGGAAGGACACAACTGGGGGGGGGGGCAGCCCTTGGCCATAGATGGAGGTCGGGGGAGAGGTCCCTATTTCTAGGATGGCTGTGGGGGAGAAAGAGGTCATGACTATGCAAAGGAAGGAACTCCATACAAACATGCATGTCTCTTGGGGGGGCCCCTCAGGAAAATTCTGGTCGCATCCCTGATGCGGCGGGGGAGGGAGGTGGGGAATATTGCCATGGGAGGAAGTGGGCATGACTGATTTTTTGCTATGCTGCAGTGACTTCCCCCAGAGTTCACCAGCCACCACTGTTAGTCAGAATGACTGACTGGCATGGGTGATTAAAAATGAGTGAGGATATCACCAAAATCATGGTCTGACCTGGTCATGGCTATTGATGTTTATTGTTACTAAATGTCACTTCACCTTGAGTCACTGTTATTACTCTAATATGCACAGAAGTGCTTCTAAAATGCATTACACACGTTTTAGGCGCTACTCCAGACTTCTGTCCGTATTTGGCTTCCCAACTTTGGCAGTTGGCACGGGTCAAGCAACTTCCCTATTCCTCCCTAACTTTTTTCATAAACATCCCTAAGACTCTGAGCAAGGTTGGCATCTCTGAGATTATAAGGTCAGAAGCATTATGACCATCTAGTCTGATCTTGTGTATAGCACAGGCCATAGGACTTCCATGAAATAATTCCTGTTTAAAGTAGAGCATATTTTTTTAGAAAACTATCCAATCTGATTTAAAAATTTCCAGTGATGAAGAATCCACCAGAACCCATGGCAAGTTGCTCCAATAGTTATTTACTTTGGCTTTTTTTAAAGAGCATCTTATTTGTCTAAATTTTGTGTTACTTTGGTTTCCAGCCATTGGATCTTGTTTTTCTTGTGATTGTTTAAGTCTAATGGTACCATAGTATTTGGCTGACTTGATTTTCAAGCGGGAGCTAGCTGAATAGCAAACTGGGGCCGTGGCACAGAATTTGCTCTCTAATTCAAGCTCTGTTTGTTTTTTTCTTAAATCAAACTTCTAGTACCTCAGGCTGTGAGAATACTTCACTATGCAAATCACTGCATGTGCAGCAACTGGTAATTCAGATAATGATGAGTGTTGTTACTTTGGTTCTTGTTCCAGGCACAGAAAACTTGCACTTGGTCTTCCTCTATTCCACGTGGGTGCTCAGAGACTTTCCTGATGATGGATTGAAGGTAAGAGTTGCTACATTAGATGTATCTTTCATTTGGCTATTGATGCCATTAGTATAGCAGCAGTTGCTTGTCCTTGTCCTCAGAAGCCTGGGTAGAGATTGGAGTCCAGTTATTACTGTTGAACTCCAGTGCAATGTCTAGTTTTTCACTTACATTCAGTGCAGAAATGAAAGAACCTTATCTGTCTGGTAATGGAAGGAGGTAGGTAGAGCATGCCTACGTGTTTCCTTATATAGCCTTCTACCTGAAGAGGAGCATGTGGGAATAACTTCACTACAACTTAAAGCTTCTCATCCATGCAGTTCCCTCTGCACAGAGGGCTTTTGTTGTAATCAGCAGTAAGGGCCCTGTGTAATGTTACTATTAATGATGTATTTTGTGGTTGCACACAGTTTCATGCGGTATATTTAAATACCAACTATAACTTACTCTCTTGTTTTTCATTCCTTCTCTGCTGCAGCTTCTGGTGGTAGAACACAAGTTTAATTGCACCTTTTTAGTAGGCAATGTACGTGATACATAGGGTACCAATGGAGAGCGTTGCTGCTCATTCCAGATAAGAGGCAGTGCTAAGTGGGTGAATCTGCTGCTTTCATTCTTCAGAGAGTGCCCACTTTTGAGTCGAGGGCTTGTGTGTTGTAATACCTCTGACTCCTATGCCTCAGAAAAACGAGACTACATTCTACGTGTAAAAATCAGTCCCTGAATAGAAATTTTGTTTGGCAGATATTTACAGAAGACCTTCCTGAAGTAGAATCCCTGCCTCGAGACAAAGTACTCAACTTCTTGATAGAAAGCTTTAAAAGCCTGGCTATCCCTTACCTGGTAAGAACTTGTATTGAAAACAGTGCTTCTAATTCAACACATGTATTTATCAAGCCTCTGCTCTTGCGAGTGTTAGAATCTGAAATTTTGTAAAGAATACGAAGTTCAGCATGAGGTGAAATAACGAAAATATATAGTTAAGAGGTGGAAGCGAGTGGGACTCGAGCCATTTTTTGACATTCCTAAGTGGTGGTCAGTGGAGAAAAGTGTGGAACTGTTGATAGACTGCACTGAATCACTTTCTGAAGGAAGAGAAGCTATTTTGATGAACTCTTGAACTGTGTGTATATGTTCACAGGAACACATCATCCATGTTTGGGAGGAGACGGGCTCAGAATTCCACAATTGTCTGATTCAGCTGTACTGTGAGAAGGTGCAGGGATTAATGAAGGAATATCTCAGCTCCTTCCCTGCAGGTACTTCTAACCATGCTCTGCCTTGCCTTGCAACAGGTAGTGACACAGGAAGGGGAGATTGCAGAGCACACTGGCTAGGCGTTGTCTTAAAAGTCTCTTGGAAAGTGTAGGGGTGAAATGGACCTCAACTGGTCATCTGGTTCATCCTCTTTGCTGAGGCAGGATCACATATATCTAGACCATCCCTGACAGGTGTTTTGTCTAACCTGTTTTAAAATCCGCAAAGACAGATTCCAAAGGTGTGGTGTTTTTTTTTTTTTTTTGGAACCCTGTTTCAGTGCTTAACTTTTCTTACATAAAAGCTTTCCTAATATCTAACCTAAAGCTCCCTTGCTGTAGATTTAGCCCATTACGTCTTGTCCTGCCTTCAGTGGACATGGAGAATAGTTATCATCATCCTCTTTATACAGACCTTAACATACTTGATGACTGTTACCAGGCTCTCCCTTGGTCTTCTTTTCTCAAGACTAAACACGCCCAGTTTTTTAACCTTTCCTCATAGGTCAGGTTTTCTAACCCTTTTATCATTTTTGTTGCTCTCCTCTGGACTCTCTCCCATTTATCCACATCATTCTTAAAGTGTGGGACCAGTTCTACAATTTATCGAGGTCCTTTTGAATTCCAATCCTGTCCTCCAAAATGCTTGCAACCCCTCCCGTCTTGGTGTCATCCACAGATTTTATAAACAAACTGTCCACTCCATTATTCACGTCATTAATGATTTAAATTGTAGGTTCTCTTTGCTAGTGCACTTCCTAGGGAAAAGAGCGCAGCATGCTTCTAATGTGGGATGAAGGGAGTACAATAGTGGTGAACTTGTATGGAGCTTATAGTTTCATGTGTTAAAGGAAATTCTAGGGTAGCAACAAGAAACTTTTTTTTTTTTTTTTTTTTTTTCATGATTATGTGGGGTTGAGACTAGCCTTTCCTGAATTCTGAGGTTTGGGAAAGAGGGGCTTTCAGTTTCATTACTAGTCTTATATGCTTCATTATCATGTGTTCCAAAAAAGGAGACCATAGTCTTTCAACTCCCTAATTGTTGTTCATGCATCTTTTATTGCACACGGGCCCCAGTGTGTGGGTATTGTAAACAACATTTGACTTCTTGCAAAATAGGTTGGTGAAAATGCTCTGTCTCCCTGTTCCCTTATGTTACAGTGGGAGAACCCATATGACACTAACTCTGACAGTTTTTTCCCCCTCACAGATAAAATTCCAGTGCCTGCTGGAGAGGAGGAAGGGGAGCTGGGGGAGTATCGGAGAAAGCTGCTCTGTTTTCTTGAGATTTCTAGCTGCTATGAACCTAGTCGGCTCATCAGTGATTTCCCCTTTGATGGTGAGTGCTAGTCATGCTCTAGCTTCCTTCAGCTTGAGACCTATTTAGTTTCATGTTGCACAGCAACATCTTTCTGTGCTCTCCTTCCTATTTATAACATGATAGTAACTAGAAATGGAAAAGAACGATTAGGTCAGTAGTTGCCAATCATTGTTGCATGCACCAGTGCTGGCTGTTTGGGCTTTGTGACTGGTACAGTGGGATTCCCCTCTGGGTCTGTGGTGGGATAAGACAGCTGCTGCCTGACTTCTCTTTTAAATGTATACTGTAACCTGTAGATGAACTTGGGTTGCTGCAGACCAACAATGGCCCTAGAAGCATCCTATGCGCATTGCTAAGCATCCCAAGTATGTTCAATAAAAAAGGTGGGGGGTGGGGGCACTGGCAAAAATGGTTCAGGAGCCAGTAAAGTGATAGTGTTTGACATGGTTAGACACCACCCATCAGTCATCTAGTTAGTCGTCTCTGCCACAGTTTGTTTCTCCTGCTTTTCACTCCTGTTCCGATCTCATCCAGTTCCTTGGTCTGTTGTAGTGGAGCTTGAATATTCCCTTTTCTGTGGCAGGCACTGATTATTCCTTTACAATGTTCCCCTCTAGGCCTCTTAGAAGAACGTGCCCTGCTGTTGGGTCGTATGGGGAAGCATGAACAAGCCCTCATTATTTATGTCCACATTCTGAAGGATACCAAAATGGCTGAAATGTAAGCCTCTTCTCCCTCAATGTCCATTTTTTGCAGGGTTGTTTTTTTTTAAAATAGCTTCTCTCCAACCATTGCTGCTTCATGTCTTTGTGGGTGGAGTAGGGTTGTTAAATGTTATATGTGCACTTAAAACATGATAGGTATTGTAACCTTTTTGATCTCTCATACCTGCCACACTTGTTGGTTAGGATTCTCCCTGTGCGCCTTCTGATCACAGCTAGCATCCCACATTTCTTGGGGCTTGGCCTTCCCATGCTGTTGCATTTGTCAGTGCCTCAAGCCAAGTACCTGTTTCTTTACTTGGGCTCCCATCAGTCTTAAATAGAAGAGCAGTCACTGACAGGCTCTTTTAGTTTGTTTTCACCCTGTAATATAAGCACTTCCTGTTGTCTCTTAGCTTGTGCCCTATTATTACTTCTTGCTTTCTCTTTGTTTAGCTATGAATAGCCCTCATTAGGGTGTAGACACATTAATCTTCTACTGCAATATTCTTCCTTAATTAGCTGGAACTATGTTAGCAAGGAGATTCTTTTCCATTAGCAGTTGGTGGTAGTTAAACAGCATGTTTATTATGATGGGGCCTAACAACCAATTGAGAGTGAGGCCCCATTGTGCTAGCACTTCACAAAGACAGAACAGCGAACAGTCCCTGCTCTGATCTTACAGTCTAAATGGACAAGACAGAGACTGGGGGGAAGCGTACAACACAAGCAGAGGAAGCACTGTCATAATAGTTCCATTTTTTTTGGCAGCAGGCAGGAGAGGGGTTAATTGGGAGGGGCGGATAAGTTGCATAAAGAAAAGGGAAGGTGGTGAGGGGGACATGGCAGGGGAGGAGAGGGTAAGAGTGTAACTGAGGTTAAGAGACTGGGAAAGTGGGAGGGGCTGGAGCAAACAGGCAATCAGCACATAGCAGAGAAATTTCAGTCAAAACTGTGGAAAGTTCTCTGAATGACTGAAGGTCCCTGCCTTGGCTGCTTTTGCAGTTGCTCCTGTGGGCTGGAGTTCCTTGCTGATTCCTCTGCAGTTTTTCCCTGGGGTCTCCTGGTGAGGGAGAGGTCCGCATTTGAGTCCAGGTAGTGCTATGGAAGGGGTGGCCCAGCTAGGGCCACATTTTACCCTCTCCCCCACCCCCGTGCAGTAGTCCCTGCTTTGTCTGCTTCTGCAGCTGCTGCTACTAGGTGGAGTCTAAGGCTGATTTCTCTCTGTATTTTTGAACAAATTCAAAGCATTTGGGTGAAAATACAACTAACCAGCACCTAGATATTGGCAAGTGCGCTTCAAAGGGTTTCTTTGTAGCTAGACATGGGGGCTGTTAGGTTTAACTTTGTGCATACCTCTTCAGGAGGTAACGCCTATTGGGAGACATGCACCCTGCTGTGTGCTGATCAGGCACCTCTTTCTTATTTTAAATTCTGTTACCATTCATTGGCTTGTTACCCCAGGATATATCTGTTTATTTCCTTGGCTGCATTGATAGTCAACCTAAGACAAGTTCCTCAGATTTTTTTGTTTTGTTTACACCCCAGAACTCAATTCACTGTCTCTTTCAAATTTAAATATCTTGGACTGAGACAAGTATTTTAAAAAAGTTTTAAAATCTCCCCTTTTCACCAGCATCACATCGTTGAGAATGAAAAGTTCCCCTTGTAAATGCTCTGCTCTACTTTTAGTACATGTTCTGTATTGCTGAGGCTGTCCAAACTTAATACGTATAGCTTGTGTGGATTTATTGGTTTACAAGACAGTCCAACACTTCATTCATTTCACGTCTGTTGTAGGTACTGCCATAAACACTATGACAGAAGCAAAGATGGCCACAAAGATGTGAGTAGCTTTTTGTCCATATTCTTCTTGTTGATGTGAGTGATACATGAATTATAACTATTGTCTCCATATTCAGCCAATTTAAAGTAGACCTATGTTTTCTCAGAGGGCAGGGTCCTCTGTATCATCTTCTATATTGAGGAACTTGTAGTACATTTTCACAACTTCTCTCCTGTTTGGAATGTTGCGGTGTTGTAGGAAATGACTGAACTTTTTCGTTGGCCAACAGTTCTGTTTTACAAGTAGGAATAGAATCCAGCTCTGTCCCGTTGATGCTGCTTAGTAAAGACAACAGATGAGTCTGAATACATGCAGCAGAACGGTAGAGAAAGGAGGTGCACATTTTAATATCTAAAACTTGTTCTGTGCTGAAGGCTTGAAAGTTAATCAATGCACAAACTTGTTTAGGAGACAAGCTGCTGAACGCTAATAGATTTTTAAGTCTATATCAAAATCCCTACTTGCCAATGCCATGGTGTATTGCAGAGTTAGCCCAGTAGCAGTTAGAGTTCAGTGGTGTCTGTTATGCTTCAGTCTTTATTGTGTTTGTGTGAAACAGGTGTATCTGTCTCTGCTCCGGATGTATCTATCCCCACCTAGTGTTCATTGCCTGGGGCCAATCAAGATGGAACTGTTGGAGCCTCAAGCCAATCTCCAGGCTGCCCTGCAGGTTTTAGAATTACACCACAGCAAATTAGATACTACCAAGGTAAGGATTCCTTCTTTTGTAAGTGGTGGTATGGATAGTTGCTATATCTTGAATTACAATGAAAAACACCAGCGTTAAGGGTACGATCTGCTCCCAGAGCATAAAAGTATCTGGACAAAAATGAATGTCTCAATCCCATTTCTTTTTGTTTTCCTACCATACCCCTTTTCTTTCTTACAACTTGTCCTTGTCCCTTCTAGGCTATAAACCTGCTCCCAGCAAATACTCAAATTAGTGAGATTCGAATCTTCCTAGAAAAAGTCCTTGAAGAAAATGCCCAGAAGAAGCGATTCAACCAAGTACTAAAAAATCTTCTCCATGCAGAATTCCTGAGGGTTTGTATCCACCTCTTTATCCTCATTTCAGAGTGGATTTTCAAAAGTTCTGTTAAATGGAAAGACTATATAAAAGTTTGAGCTATTCCTTACCAGTACAGGAAACTTGTTCTCTAGATGGTGGTGTAGTGTAGCCAAGATTACTAAATGCCCACTAATCAGCAAATCGTAACTCTTGCACTTCAGGATAGTGGGAAACTAAAGGTAGTTAAAAATACTATCCTTCTGTCTATTCAGACTAGAAAGGTGATTGAGGTGTAGCATTGCACTGCTTACCACGTTTCCATTCTCCTACAGGTTCAGGAGGAGAGGATTTTGCATCAGCAGGTGAAGTGTATCATCACAGAGGAAAAAGTGTGCACTGTGTGTAAAAAGAAGATAGGAAATAGGTGAGTAATACAGAGCATTCTTCCTAAAGAGGCTTGTGATACAAAAACAAATTAGTCTGGCTTATTCTTGCAGATAAATAAGGATGTGTAAATCCAGGAGCAAACAACTGAGGGAGAACTTTTAGAAGTGTACAGTGAATTGAAAACTGTAATCTTAGCAGAGTGGCTGGAAAAAATGCCAAACCTTTTGATGCCTATAGCAAAAAAAAAGAACTGTAAAAATAACTTCTCTTGGATTTTTCAAGCCTCCAGCACAGACACAATAAAGCAATTTCAAGTTTCATGAGGCTTTTCTTCCAAGATTGATGGAACACAATCCATCAACACAATCCATGTCAGCATATCAACTTGCATAGTTGATATGCTGACATCACCTGAGATGTTGACTGCAGAGCTCAGAATTCTGTGCAGAGTGGATGATAACCACTATAAAAAGTAGTTTTTCATCCTGGAATCTGAAAGCTCTTTGTAAACACAGTACAAACGGGTCCATGTGGAGTGGCCCTCATTGGGATTGCACATGGCTTCTTTATTTTTATAGGTGGTCTCTCAGTTTTGAAACCTTAAGTGTGGTGATGGCTATTTTGTGCCTCCAAAATCAACCTGCACCTTGTGTGCCAATGACATCAATACATGTGAGCTGCAGCAATGGTTTTATTGGTGTCAAAACTTCCAATAATTATTATCCTCCCACCATTTTCATCCCTGGAGTTTTCAGGAAGAAATCAGGCTGATGTGGAGCAGAGACTTTGAAGTTTTCTTCCCTCACCCTGTTCAGTGTGTCAGCTCCCAACTAAATCTTATATCCCCTAACAACCTTTAACTGCAGGTGATGGGATTAATCCCCTCTAAGACATAACCGATATTCAGAATCTGGTGTGGAATAGATCTCTCTGTGCTTGCTGTTTTAATGAGCACAGTTAGCTGTCTCTGAGAGCACTGAATTATTGGTATGCATTGATCCAGTTTTCCCTGTTAAGTATGACCTTGAAATACTGGGTGAAGGTAGGGTTACTATATACTGTGTGCTTCATTTTGGTCAAGTTGGATCATGACAGACTTAGAAAAGTGATCATGTTAAAATCGCACTCTGTGGTTATGTGGTTGTATAGCAATTACTTCCAAATCAAACTTACTCAGCTAACCAGCTTTTTTGAGTCGCGCTGCTGCAAAGTCCAGCTCAGTTCTTTGCTTGGGACATCTCCAATAAAACTGATGCTATACAGTAACTCCTCACTTAAAGTCATCCTGGTTAACGTTGTTTCGTTCTTGCGTTGCTGATCAATTTGGGAACATGCTCGTTTAAAGTTGTGCAATGCTCCCTTCTAACGTCATTTGGCAGCCGCCTGCTTTGTCCACTGCTTGCAGGAAGAGCAGCCCGTTGGAGCTAGCTGGTGGGGGCTTAGAATCAGGGTGGACTGGTAGCACCCCCATCAGCTCCCCGCTCCCCTAAGTTCCCTGTGCTGCAGCTGCCCAGCAGGTTATCATTTGCCAGCAGCTCAGCTGTCCCTCCTCCCCACTGTCATGTGCTTTTTGCTCCTGCCTTCTGCCTTGGAGTTGCTCCCAGAGACTCCTGCTTGCTGTACGGAGGGAGGGAGGATGTGGGGGGCTAATGTCAGGGTGTCCCCCTTCCCCCTGCTCCTGCACCCAGCTTACCCCATTTCCATAGAGCAGGGAGGACACACGACAGGACTCAGGACGGAGGGAGCTTCCAGGCAGAAGCTGTCTCTCAACAAGCTGACGAGGCAGTGTACTTAAGACTGGGGTCAGCTACTTAAAGGGGAAATGCACCTCTCTCTGTCTCTCACGCTGTCTCCCCTCCCTCCATGCCTGCTGCCTTGTAGAGTGAGGCTACATTAACAACGAGTTAACCCTTGAGGGCTCAGCCAAATGCTAGTTCATCATTTAGCAGTAAGGCATTTCCTGGGAAATATCCCACCCTCTGACTTCACCACCTCAACCCAGCTTCACAATCATCATCGCTGTGTACCAGTATTAAATTGTTTATTTTAAAATTTACACTGTGTGTGTGTGTGTGTGTGTGTGTGTGTGCGTGTGTTTGCATGTCTTTTGTCTAGTGAAAAAAATTTCCCTGGAACCTAACGTCCTCATTTACATTAATTCTTATGGGGAAATTGGATTCGCTTAACATCATTTTGCTTAGTTGCATTTTTCAGGAACATAACTACAACATTAAGTGAGGAGTTACTGTAATTGAAACTTAGTCAGGAATTCTCTTCATTAAGGAAGTAGGAGTCTTATGTAGCCATTTTTCTGACTGTAGCAAAAATCAAGCTCGTATTGTGAACAGGGAAAACTGGGTATTGATTATACTGACATTTGATCTTTTGTGTGCTATTCTGTTTCTTCACAGTGCATTTGCTCGATACCCTAATGCAGTAGTTGTGCACTACTTCTGCTCCAAAGAAGTCAGTACGGCAGATACCTGAAACTTGTTGCCATACGTTAAATGGACTGCACTAGCCACAACACTCGCATGAAATACAGAAGTGAAGACTTGTTTGGGAAAAGTTGATGTTGTGGAGTTTTGAGGCATGTTGCTAGGAACATCTTATAAATAGCTTGTACCCAGCATGTCTCTGGACTGACTCTACCTACAACTTGGCAGTACTGACTTATTCGGAAATTGACGTTTTTAACTGTTAAATTGTTGGCAACTATATATACCTCTTAACACACCAAGATGAGGAAGAATGGAAATTGACCAGCAATGAGCTTGTATTGTGCTCCAAACCTTGCAGGCTGGTTTCTGAACACTTTTGTGATGTTTACCAATGAGGGCATGTTTTAAAGTAAAAATTTTCTATTAAGGTAAAAACTTCTTGATCTGACCTTGTTTGTGGCTCACTCTAATATTCCTCAAAAGGCAAAATCCTTGAAAAGTCACTGCAACTGTATTAACATTGTATTGAAATCTACTTTTATTCACCAAGTGTTGTGTGTGTGGGGGGGGCGGGGAGAGGGGAGAGAGCAAGCAAGAGGATGAGAGGCTCTTGTGCTTGATACTTGAACAATTGTGTCTGACTTCACCTTTCTCCCAGTGTTGGGAATAACTAGATGTTGAACAAAGGAACTTTTATCTTTGACGCCTAGAGTGCTTATCAACTCATCTTCTGATGTACAGAAGTTCCACAGGAGTTAGACTCACACAATAGGCTTAGCTGGTAAGCCTTTATTTTCCCCTTTTTGACTTTAGTTTGTTAGAGGGATGTAAATATGAATTAGTTCACACACTGTTTGCACTGTGTACAGTCACTTCCCACATGAGTGGATGCTTTTGAGAAGCAGCAGTGACTATCTGAAGAAGGGAAGCTCTCACTTGCCCTTGTACCAAAAAAAGCACCCCCTAAAAGTAACACTTTTTTGACAGGGACTGAAATGTATCTCTTGCTCGAGCTTCTAGAGCACATTTGAGATCCCTATGCATGTAAATAGCTCTTCAGTCTCTAGTTCTCTCTCCAGCATTGAAGTAAAATATAGACTGCATTTCGATGTCTCTGAGGGCTTTAGATCAACTCCCTTCTACCCAGGCTGGTATTGGTTGTTTTTTTTAATTTTTACTTTGGCCTGAGGATTCTAAATACACAAAACTGGATGCAGTATACTTCTTCATAGTCTGTAATACTTTCGTCTTATTTTTTCCATGAACTTTAATCTGTAGCAAAGTTGATATAAGGGTACTTGCATGTTCACTTACTGTACAAAGAATCTGAGCAGCAGTGAACAAAGGCAGCAGTAGCACATGGTTCAGTGTAATGGAATGTGGGTAATAACAACATCCCAGTTTAACCATACTTCTGTAATTAAGTATTAGATGACATGGAGCATGGCACACAATTATCATACACATTTTAAAATAAATTTTAAAAACAAAAACCCATCTGCCCACAATGTCATTGAATTTCACTGTTTGCATGTTTAAGTCCTTTTTTAAAAACATTTTTTAGCAACAGGTCTTCTGTAGGATATAAATGATCCTACCTCACCTTCAAACTCTGCAAATACCATACCCTGGTTATATAGCCTACTCCTTCTGCCATCTGTTTTTTGTTTCAAGGCTATGGTTGCCACTAATCTTGGATGTCTTGGGTAATACTGCTGGTGGTGCCTTTCTGTAGAGGTTAGGGGTGTTCCTGTGCTGTGATGGAGTTACTTTTCTAACCTTCTATTTGAACAAGAGACCCTAATACATGCTTGTATTCAATTTGCACATATTCTGTATAGTGTTTATATACTAGTTCAGGTACCAGAGGAAGATGTTTTTGGAGTTGACAGTAAAAGAAGGGCATCTATCAAAGCCTTGCAGTTTTTGCATACAGAAGTAAAGATCTTTCTTTCTGATATTGGTAAGGAGGATAGGTAATTCAGACTCTCAGCTGCCAGTAAATCTGCACACTCACAGTTGGGGTCTGTAGTGTACTCTTCTTTCAAGGTGATCCTTATGTGCCTCTGTTCAGCTTTTTTGCATACATTTGCAGAGGTGTGGTTTGCACTGCAATTCTGCTGTCTGTTCTCATACCATGGTTTGGATTTACTAACCATATGGAAGTTTTGTTTAAAGCAATATATTGTAATAATAAATATTGTGAACCAGTCTGTTCTTCATTTTATTGTGTGGATGATGGTAACTAGCTGAGCTGCTCTGGATTTACATATTAGTTCTTTCCTTTGTGTCACTGACCTTTATAGGAGCAAAGTTGAGATCCCCAGTATTCCTATTTACCTGCTATTAGTCTTCAGAAATCATTTCATGTTACTGAAAATAATGCAGGTGGCACTATCCTGTTTTTTAAAACCTGGGCCAAGGCCCCTCTTGCCTGTTGGTTCCTGAACTTGAGCACTATCTAGAGAGCTATGAGGTTCTACTATTCACTTGAATGTTTTAAATCTCATATTTTCTAGCCTTTGTTTTTTTTCTAATTATGCTTTGAAAGTTGCTCCCATTCAAGTGGCATTTGCTAATGTCAGACATTCATAACTTAATTACTGAAGTGATTTTCTTTGAGCAAGACTATATTTTTAGCTCTTGCTGAGGTCTACAAAACCATTTGGGAACATAGGTTTAAAGCTGATATTTTCCAAGGTCCCACAAGAAATCTGGGGCAGAGCCAGAAATAGATAGAACCCTGATCTTCTGACTTCCCCATTCCAGTGCCCTAGCCCCAAGACTATTCTTCCCCTCTCTGCCTTAACATTGATTGTATAATGCTATTTTTTACATGAAATAGACAATATTTCTGTGGTATAATGTTTTTACAGGTGAACATATGTCAAGGTACTGGGAGAGAAAAATGTAAAAAATGTGTTCTAAGAGAAACTTTTCTGTGTCTCCATGTTTTGTGTAACGTTGAGTGTGCTGGTGCTTAAACTTGCCAGTGTCCTTTGTAATCTTACTACTTCACATGTCTGTCCACATAGATTTCACTCTTGGTGCGCACGTGCCCCAGGCACATGAGATTGGATTATTTTAGTCAGGAGTGTCTGTGGTCAATTTGCACCCTAAATGCCCTCATGCACCACCACCTAAGGGCAGAATGGGTCCGAAATGTGCCTCATTTGCCTCTACAGTTTCCATCTTAGTGCCAGAATCAGTAAAAGTGTCTATTTTGCACCCTACCAATTTACTTACCCTTGTATAATAGTGTAGTTAGTATAGTTGGTGGCAGTGTAGTTAATGAAGTTCTTTTTTGTGCCTGGTAAATGGTGATCATTTCATGCAGGATCCTCCCCATGTTAGCATGATGTATTTACATAAAAGGTAAATAAATACATTTCCAATGTCTGACTTACATTCAAGCAGGCACAACCACATTCTTTTGCCTAGGTAGGGTACCTTATATCCTGCCTGCCTCATATTTTAAGAATATAATTTCAGCATGTTTGTAATTTTGCATGTTACCTATACATACATCATGCAATAATATTAATGAGTTGTTAGTTTTCCAGTGATCTATTTTACATGCCACCTGTTGGGTACATCTCATGCCAGCATGTTAGTTGTGAGTATGTCAGGCCTGACGAGTTGCTGACATAGGGTAGTGAACCACCAATGGGTCTCTGTGTCACAGTGCGATTCTTTGGATTAATTAATAAATACAGGGTTTTGATACAACGAAACAAATTTTACCAAATCCATTTTGGCCAGTTCAGATTTTAAGAAAATGTTTGAATTCTGCACTGGTGCATCCAACATGGGTCTCAGAGCCATATTGATGCAAACAGAGGAAGATAACAGGAAATACCCCATGGTGTTTCAGATCAAACTGTCTCTCACTGAACAGAACTACTGTCACAGAAAAAGTGTGTTATGCTATTGTGTGGACTGTAAAACAACCCAGATACTACCTATTCAATAACTAGTTCATGGTGTTAACAGACCATTTGCCATTCGTATGGCTTCATAGAACAAAAGGAACCACCTCCAGATTGCTATGCTGAAGCATAACTTTGCAGGGGTATGATATAGAGATTAAACACATTGAGTGGTGGGAGAACAAGATATCTGACATTCTATCTAGAAAGGAGGGGCAGAGGTGAAGATTATGTTATGGCCAGTGGCCAAAACTCCAGTACCAAACTCACAAGATGGGTGTGACAATCAGGATCCAGACTAGGGTGACTAGTTAGTAAGTATGAAGAATTGGGATGGGGGTGAGGGGTAATAGGAGCCTATATAAGAAAAAGACCCCAAAATCAGGACTGTCCCTATAAAATCAGGACATCTGGTCACCCTAATCCAGACACCCCATGGGGAGAGCAGATGTAAACCCCAAAAATGAGTTAACTCAGCTGATTGCATATGGTGGTACTGTATTATAAAAGTATATTGAGTAAGGTCTTATGAAAACTTTTATCAAGTTCAGAACATTATGGCTTCTAAGGGGAGTAGTGGAGGCAAAAACCCTAACTTGTTTCCAGACTGAGCTTGACAAGTTTATGGAGGGGATGGTATGATGGGATTGCCCACAATGGCATGTGGCCCATCTGCAACTGCTCTTAGCAAATATCTCTAATGACTGGAGATGGGATACTAGATAGGGAGGGGTCTGAGTTACTACAGATAATTCTTTCCCACGTATCCAGCTGGTGGGTCTTCCACTTGCTCTGGGTCCAACTGATAACCATATTTAGCATCATGAAGGAATTTCCCACCAGGTCAGATTGGCAGACCCCCAGGGGAGGAGGTTTTCCTCTGCAGCACAGGGCACATGGGTAACTTGCTGGTTTGAACTAGAGTAAATGGTGGGTTTTGTTTACCTTTAAGTCTTTAAATCAAGATTTGAGAAATTCAGTAACTCAGCCAGAGGATATGGGCCTATTGCCAGAGTGGCCTGTGACATGCAGGAAGTCAGACTAGATGATCATGATGGTCCCTTCTGGCCTTGAAGTCTGAGTAATGAGATATGGATACAGACTGTGGTTATGAATCTGTATATTTGTGTTATAGAAAACTGTGCTCATAATCTATACTACAACTTCAGCTACACCTCACAGCAGGGCTGTGAACAGTCAAGTGGAGAGGGGAACCTCCCAAGCCAGATGTTTACACAAAACTAGCTTCAAATAACTACCCATTGTCCAGCCAAGGAAAAGACAAGGATGGATCATTAGATTAATGGAAAGAGAATTTCCCCACTCTGAATAACCATGAGTCACCATGGACCGTGGTGGGGGTGGGGGAGTGGGGAGAGAATTAACAGAAAGGAAAAAAGTCTTTTGAAGCAGACTGGGGACTTAAGTCTCTTATCCAGAACTTGGGGGACAACAGGAGGCTGTCCATGAACACTGCCATCCCTCCTATAGTTAGGGTGTTCTCTGAGAAATTGTTGAAAGGCAATTGATAACTGGTATTAGAAAAGAGATTGTATCTAATGTGACAGAGTAAAACTGGAGGTTGCATTTTTGTTTGTTTTCTGTGTAACTTTTCTGTTTGCTTTCCCTTACTATTTCATCTTTGAATCTGTGGTTTTTCTATCACATAAACTTTGTGTTTATTTTTACCCCAAGCTGATCTCTGGTGCGCAAATTCTGTAGATGGTCCCTGTGACAATCAGGGTCCATACACTACAAGAGGAGAACAAAAGGTTCAGGGCTTCTCCCCTGCCCAAATGAGCAGTTAAACCAATTGATTGCATACTGTATTACTGTAGTTTAAAATGTGTAGAGTAAGGTCTTTTGTGAAAGATGGTAATGTTCTGAACTTGATAGTCATTATGAGAGATGGCTACAGACCATGATTATGAATGCATGGGTGTGTATGTATAGAAAATTGTAACTGTGGCGCAACTTTAGCATCACCACACAACTGGGCGGGGAAGCAATCAGGCAGAGCTACCTCCCAAGCCAGTTGTTTACACAAAACTAGCTTCAAGTACCCACGTGTTGTACAGCCCAGGTAAAGACACTGATGGACCATTAGAGTTGATTCAAAGACATTGAAACAACTTGAAACTGGAAAAAAAACCAAACCAGTTTTGGAAAACGAACGCTCCATCTACACTTCAGAGTTAGCGACAAAGGGTCCTGTGGCACCTTATAGACTAACAGAGGTATTGGAGCATAAGCTTTCGTGGGTAAATACCCACTTCATCGGATGCAAGCAGAGGAAATGTCCAGGGGCAGATATAAATGTGCAGGGAAGACTTAGGCTAGAGATAACGAGGTTAGCTCAAAGTCTTCCCTGCACATTTATATCTGCCCCTGGACATTTCCACTGCTTGCATCCGATGAAGTGGGTATTGACCCACGAAAGCTTATGCTCCAATACCTCTGTTAGTCTATAAGGTGCCACAGGACCCTTTGTCGCTTCTACAGATCCAGACTAACACGGCTACCCCTCTGATACTTGACTTCAGAGTTAGATTGTCTACACGGGAGGTAAAAAAGCTTATGTCCACCGAACTATGAGTGTCTAGTGGTGCTCCCACCAATGTAAGGGCATGTCTACATTGGCAGAGTTACAGTGCCGGCAGTTACAGCACTGCTCAGAGAGCGCTGAAGAGAAACTGCTGGTGTGTGTTCACACTGACAGCTGCCTGCATAATAGCGTGTTCACACTTGCAGCACTTGCAACAGTATTCAGAGCAGTGCACTCTGGGCAGCTATCCCACAGAGCATCTGTTTCTCTTCTGCTGCTAAAACTTGTGGGAAGGCAGAGAGGGGCATGGGGCATTCTGGGTCCTGTTTCAATGACCTGTGATGCATTGCTTCGCATCCCAGCAATCCCTGTGCTTCCATCTGCATTTGGCGCCATCTTTTGCCCAGTATCTCCATGAGAGTTTCCTGGAGATCTGAGGGAGATTCCTGTGATGTAAGGGAGTCAATCAACAGCCTGTTCTACCACTCAGACTGGGCATGGGGTGGGAGACAAGCCTACTTTCTGCAACCCTCCTGCCCCCAACAACTCGCTTCAGCAATTCCCAATCAGATCCACTTACCAGGGGCCTCCTCTCCTGTTTGCGCTTTGCCAAGATCCGACTGCTGTGACTGGCTAGGCTCCTCCGAGGTAGAGAAGAGCTCCTGGCTGCATGCATCTCTGACCTCTGAGTCGTCCTCTGCCTCTGGGTCGCCCTCCTCCTCCACATCCTCGTCCAAGGTTTCCTCCTCCTGGCTCGGTCTGCTCTCGACTGGCATGCGAGCCAATGAAGTATCCACAGTGGCCTTCGCAGTGGAGGTGGGGTTGCTACTGAGTATCGCGTCCAGCTCTTTGTAGAACCAACAGCTCGTGGCCCAGTGGCGGTTTGCCTCCTGCGCCATGTGGTAGGCATTCCGCAGCTCCTTCACTTTGATACTGGCTGCCAACTGGACATGGAGCCATTGATCACTACCCGTTGAGCCCGACGATCTAGCCAGCTTTCTATCCACCTTCCAGTCCATTCATCCAGCCCATACTTCTTTAACTTGCTGGCAAGAATACTGTGGGAGACCGTATCAAAAGCTTTGCTAAAGTCAAGGAATAACACATCCACTGCTTTCCCCTCATCCACAGAGCCGGTTATCTCATCATAGAAGGCAATTATGTTAGTCAGGCATGACTTGCCCTTGGTGAATCCATGCTGATTGTTCCTGATCACTTTCCTCTCCTCTAAGTGCTTCAGAATTGATTCCTTGAGGACCTGCTCCATGATTTTTCCAGGGACTGAGGTGAGGGTGACTGGCCTGTAGTTCTCCAGATTCTCCTCCTTCCCTTTTTTAAAGATGGGCACTACATCAGCCTTTTTCCAGTCATCTGGGACCTCCCCCGATCGCCATGAGTTTTCAAAGACAATGGCCATTGGCTTTGCAATCACATCCGCCAGCTCCTTGAGTGCCCTGAGATACAGCACATCTGGCCCCATGGACTTGTGCTCATCAAGCTTTTCTAAATAGTCTTGAACCACTTATTTCTCCACAGAGAGCTAGTCACCTCCTCCCCATGCTGTACTACCCAGTGCAGTAGTCTGGGAGTTGACCTTGTTCATGAAGACACAGGAACAAAAAGCATTGAGTACATTAGCTTTTTCCACATCCTCTGTCACTAGGTTGTCTCCCCCATTCAGTAAGGGGCCCACACTTTCCTTGACTTTCTTCTTGTTGCTAACATACCTGTAGAAACTCTTCTTGTTACTCTGAACATCTTTTTCTAGCTGCAACTCCAAGTGTGATTTGGCCTTCCTGATTTCACTCCTGCATGCCTGAGCAATATTTTTATACTCCTCCTTGGTCATTTGTCCCATCTTCCACTTCTTGTAAGCTTCTTTTCTGTATTTAAGATCAGCAAGGATTTCACTGTTAAGCCAAGCTGGTCGCCTGCCATATTTACTATTCTTTCTACACATTGGGATGGTTTTTTCCTGCAACCTCCAATAAGGATTCTTTAAAATACAGCCAGCTGTCCTGGACTCCTTTTCCCCTCATGTTATTTTCCCAGGGGATCTTGCCCATCAGTTCCCTGAGGGAGTCAAAGTCTGCTTTTCTGAAGTCCAGGGTCTGTAGTCTGCTACTCTCCTTTCTTCCTTGTGTCAGGATCCTGAACTTGACCATCTCATGGTCACTGCCTCCCAGGTTTCCATCCACTTTTGCTTCCCCTACTAATTCTTCCCTATTTGTAAGCAGCAGGTCAAGAGGAGCACAGCCCCTAGTTGGTTCCTCCAGCACTTGCACCAGGAAGTTGTTCCCAACAACTTCCTGGATAGTCTGTGCACTGCTGTATTGCTTTCCCAGCAGATATTGGGGTGATTGAAGTCCGCCATGAGAACCAGGGCCTGTGATCTAGTAACTTCTGTTAGTTGCCGGGAGAAAGCCTTGTCCATCTCATCCCCCATCTCTGGTGGTCTATAGCAGACTCCCACCCAGACATCGCCACTGTTCCCTCTAAGCTGTGCTCATGTGCGTGCGCACACAGATCCTAAACCCACCGCACACGGTGAAACACCATGTGCACAAAAATTTGCACAGAAGCACAACAATTTGCACAGAAGAAATTTTTTGTGCACACGGCCTGTCAAAAATTGGCACAGAATAAATTTTTTTGCGCATGCGGCCTGTCAAAAATTAGAGGGAACATTGGACATCACCCTTGTTGTTCACACTTCTAAACTTAATCTAGAGACTCAGGTTTTTCTGGAGTTTCATACTGGAGCTCTGAGCAGTCATACTGCTCTCTTACATACAATGCAACTCCCCCACCTTTTCTGCCCTTTTCAGCATTGCTCTAAGCGGGGGATCGCCTGGTGCGTGGAGCAGGCATGGCCACCTGGAAAAGTGCGCTGAGACCACTGCATGAATCACCGAGCAAACAGGAAGGGGACTTTCAAAATTCCGAAGGAATTTACGGGGTAGGGCTGATGGTTGGTCACCTGAGGGCAGGGCAGTAGAGTTCAAACCGATGACCAGAGAGGTGAGAACAGGCATTGTGGGACACCTCCCGGAGGCCAATCGCAGCGCTGTAATCACCACGGTGTCTACACTGTCATTACTGGTATTGCCACCCTTACTTCTGCGCTGCTGCCTTCAGAGCTGGGTGGTCAGAGAGTGGCAGCTGCTGATCAAGGGCCTAGCTCTGAAAGCAGCAGTGCAGAAGTAAGGGTGGCAATACCATACCATGCCATCCTTCTGTGCTGCTGCTAGCGGCGGCTCTGCCTTTGGAGCTGGGCTTTTGGCCAGCAGCTGCCTCTCTCTGGTGGCCCAGCTCTGATGGCAGCGTTGCCACCAGCAGCACAGAAGTAAGGGTAGCATACCACAGCCCCCACGATAACCTTGACACCTCCTCCCACTACTCCTTTTTTTGGTCAGGGCCCCTAAAATTACACCACCATGAAATTTCAGATTTAAATAGCTGAAATCATTAATTATATAATTTTAAAAACCCCATGACTGTGAAATTGACCAAAATGGACCGTGAATTTGGTAGGACCCTATTGGTTGCCAGTACAGTGGTATTTAAGGATATAGAGCAGGGGTAGGCAACCAAAGGCGGCACGTGAGCTGATTTTCAGTGGCACTCACACTGCCCAGGCCACCGGTCCGGGGGGGCTCTGCATTTTAAATGAAGCTTCTTAAACATTTAAAAATCTTATTTACTTTACATACAACAATAGTTTAGTTATATATTATAGACTTATAGAAAGAGACCTTCTAAAAACGTTAAAATGTATTACTGGCATGTGAAACCTTAAATTTGATGAATAAATGAAGACTCGGCACACCACTTCTGAAAGGTTGCCGACCCCTGATATAGAGGAATCAGGTGAATTTTCAGCCCAGTGCAGGTATTTCAGTATAAGTAGTGTAGGGCTAGTCTAAGCTCCAAGTTCTGATGAGTAGCCAGAGAAATGTTTTTGGAAACTCCTTCCCCTCCCACATTGTATCAAATTTCTGTTCACAAGAGAATATTTTGAATCTTAGAGTAAAATGTGATCACGACCAAAGATGATGGAAAAATTGGTTAAGCCAATAGATGAATTGCAATCAATATCTGCAGTTCCTATGTAATATGTATCCTTGTACTATAATATAAAAGGGCAGAACAGATTTTGCCATAAATATATATTATCTAAAATAAGAGAGGAGCAAGAGATAATCCATCTTTTTTTGTAGTTTATTCACTTCCATAGGAATACTTAGTATGAGTAAGGGTTACAGGATAGGGTCCTGTTAATTTAAAGATTAACAAAATGTCTAAGAGCCAAAATGTCATAAGTTGCAACAAAGTGGCAAACTCCACTATCTGTGGAAGTTGCATAAATTTCAAACCCCGCAGATGGATTCAATGCTGTTGCAGGAGGCTATTGCTGAAAGCAGGTGTCAGCTATAGGATTCTATAGGGCAGGGATAATCCATAGGTGGACCATGGGCCAAATTGGGACTGCCAGACACTTTTTTGAATGGACTATGAAATATTTTTATTTTATTTATAATTTTAGTATCATTGTTTTTTTTATTATTACTTGCTCTGGAGTCTGGACCTTGACTATACCTTGACCAAGAAATTTGAACCTTGACAAAAAATAAACAACTACCCCTGCTATAGGGCATTGTGTGGCATTTCAATAATACAACACAATTACTCTTCTTACATTCTTATGTCTTTCTAATTTATTATTTGTTTTCAGTATTAGGTCTGATCATGCACAATCTCTGTTTGCAGTGGTTGTGCAGGATTGGTCTTTTTATAGGAATCTCCACCCGTGGACTTATTTTGGCTGTTGCATACTAAAATATTGGGCAGAGCCCTTTTTAGACATCTATGTTGGGAGGGGTGGTTGAGTGTTTATCTAGGAAAGCAGTTTCACACCAGTTTCCCCTCCTCACTCCAAGTACCTCACCTCCACCAAATATCTTATCTGGCCCCACCCACCCAAGAATTCCAATGTTCCAGGCATGCCAGCATTCCTTGAAACACAATCCCTCAAGTGATAACTTGTTGCAATGTTACTTGTTTGTTACAGCTACTGCAAATCCTTTCATGTCTGATTGTGTAATTTGATAAAAAGAAATCATGATTTGGCTGGATTTGTTCCTTGCAAACATCTAGAAAAGGTGATAAGTAACCGCATGGATTTGTCAAAAACAAATAGTGTCAGATCAACCTGTTAGCTTTCTTTGACAGCATGACAAGCCTTGTGGATGGGGGGAAAGCGGTAGGCGTGGTATATCTTGACTTTAGTAAAGCTTTTGATATTGTCTCACGTGACCTTCTCATAAACAAGCTAGGGAAATCCAGGCTAGAGGGAGCTACTATAAAGTAGGTGCAAAACTGGTTGGAAAACCATTCCCAGAGAGTAGTTATCAGTGGTTCACAGTCATGCTGGAAGGGCATAATGAGAGGGGTCCCGCAGGGATCAGTTCTGGGTCCAGTTCTATTCAATATCTTCATCAATGATTTAGATAATGACATAGAAAGTGCACTTATAAAGTTTGCGGCCGATACTAAGCTGGGAGGGGGTGCAAGTGCTTTGGAGAATAGGATTAAAATTCAAAATGATCTGGGCAAACTGGAGAAATGGTCTGGAGTAAATAGGATGAAATTGGATAAGGACAAATGCAAAGTATTCCATTTAGGAAGGAACAATCAGTTGCACACATACAAAATAGGAAATGACTGCCTAGGAAGGAGTACTGCGGAAAGGGATCTGGGGCTCATAGTGAACTACAAGCTAAATTTGAGTCAACAGTGTAACACTGTTACATTCCAGAATGATGTTCACTTTTTTAGTATTAGCAGGAATGTTGTAAGCAAGACATGAGAAGTAATTCTTCCACTCTACTCTGTGCTGATGCTGATTAGGCCTCAACTGGAGTATTGTGTCCAGTTCTGGGTGCCACATTGCAGGAAAGATGTGGACAAATTGGAGAAAGTCCAGAGAAGAGCAACAAAAACGATTAAAGGTCTAGAAAACATGACCTATGAGGGAATATTGAAAAAAACTGGGTTTGTTTAGTCTGGAAAAGAGACGACTGAGAGGGGACATAAGTTTTCAAGTACATAAAAGGTTGTTACAAGGAGGAGGGAGAAGAATTGTTGTTAACCTCTGAGGATAGGGCAAGACGCAATGGGCTTAGATTGCAGCACAGGAGGTTTAGGTTAGACATTAGGAAAAACTTTCTAACTGTCAGGGTGGTTAAGCACTGGAATAAATTGCCTAGGGAGGTTGTGGAATCTTCATCATTGGAGATTTTTAAGAGCAGGTTAGACAAACACCGGTCAGGGATGGTCTAGATAATACATTGACTCTGTCTACACTGCCACTTTCAGCACTAAAACTTCTGTCGTTTGGGGTGTGAAACAACAACAAAAGTTTTAGTGCTGAAAAGCGCCAGTATAGACAGCGCTTTATCTCCAGGAGCTGCACTCCTGTCAATAAAGCTACCACTGCTTGTTCGGGGTGTTTTTTATTGCTGGGAGAGCTCTTCCCCAGCGATAAAGCGTGTTACACTGCCCATGTCACAGCGCTGCCGTGGCCGCGCTGTAACATGGATAGTGCAGATATACCCTTAGTCCTGCCATGAGTGCAGGGGACTGGACTAAATGACCTTTCAAGGTCCCTTCCAGTCCTATGATTCAAAGCCATGGTGCTGATTGCTCAGGCTTCCATTATCTTTTAGTGTAGTAGCCGTGTTAGTCTGTGTCAGCAAAAAGAAAAGAAGAAAAATACCTGTGGCACCTTAGAGACTAACAAATTTATTTCAGCATAAGCTTTCATGGGTTAAGAACCCAAGTGGGTTCTTAACGCACGAAAGCTTATGCTGAAATAAATTTGTTAGTCTCTAAGGTGCCACAGGTATTTTTCTTGTTTTCATTATCTTTTAGGCACTTTCAGATGTGTGTTGCTCAGTTTGTCCTATTATTTTGCTAGGGGATTAAGTTAGATTCAGGACAAATAGCCAGGTGGCTTGAAGTCTGTCATTACAATGGATGTGGTTTCCCTGGTTCTCTCTACCTTTTCAAAATTAATTGCCAGTAATTCAGCAATTTCATTAACAAATACCCTTTTAAAGCCCTGGGATAAAATCTGAAACTATTGATTGTTCATATTTTCCCAAAGTATTCTAGTACCTATTTTAAATAATTTTTACAGGGTCTAATCCAATGCTTATTGAAGTCCATGGCAATGGGTGTTGGATTGGGTCCATACTGAGAAGGGACCAAATTGTGCTTGCATTGCCCACCAAAGTAATTTCATGAAGTCAAAGAATTTTACTTACATGAGAAAAGTGGGCAGGATTTGGTCTCAATCCCATTCTAATTGTCCAAACGCCAATCTTGATTTTTATTTGCAGTAAATTTGGTTGGTTTTTTTTTAAATCTCAAACTTCAGCATCTCAGCTATTAACGGTTATTTTTAATTAATAATTTCCTCTGCCTCCTCCCTCATTACTCCCCCCTCATAATAGACGTAAATATCTTCCTTATCCCCTTAATTCTTTGGATTCTTAGCTTTGATTGTTACCTAGTCTTTCTTTACTGCCTCCCATCAGAGGATCTCAAAGCACTTTGCAGACACTAATGAGCTGTGACACAGGGATTTCTCTGTATTTCAACAGACCAGGAAATTGAAGCCCAGAGAAGTCGTGACTTGCCCAAAGTCACAGAACAAGTTTGTGGCAGAGTCTGGAAGAAAACGCAGCGCTTCTTGTCAGCCCCTCTTTCCGCTCGCTAGCTCAACTTTATTTGCAACCCTTATGTTTTACTGCTAGTGTTTGAAAAACCTGCCAGCGAGGCTTAAACTGGGTTGTTTGGCATTTCCAAGCCACGCCCCCCCGTGATTGCTTCTCCCTGTCGGAGCAGAGCTCTGTGTAACTCAGGACAATGCTACAGCAGTTCAGAGGAGTGAGGTTGCAGCCTGTCAAACTCCAGTGACTTGGTGTTTTCACTCCTGTTTGTTTACCGCAGGGTTTGGGAAGGTGCCTCCCATGTTCCGTGCTGCGCTGCTTAGCCGGGTATCACCCTGCATGTTCCCACTTCTGGCTGCTGTGCTGTTCCAGAGGAGAGAGAGGAAGGATACCGGGCGCTATCACTGGCGGGTAATGTAAACGTTTGCCCTTCCTTTGCGCCAAGTGTCATCACCCACATGATAAAGAAGCAACTAAACGTTATGACACGCGTAAAAGCAGCCCTAAAACAGCGTGAGCACAGCCGTTGTCATGTGTGGGAGAAGCTACCTAAAGCTGAGTTTGGATAGCAAAGGTGGTGATAGCGACTGGGCTTAGCTGCTAGACTTTGGGCTTCCTAGGTCTGTCCGGCAATGTATGGTGTTCTTTTAAAAAGTGCTCTGTGTGGCCTTAAGTCAGCTCCCACTGAAGTCAGGGTGGTGAAACTCCCATTGACTTCAGTGGGAGCAAAGTTATGGAAATGCTTTTGCAGATCTCATCCATAGTCTATTTTGTTTATAAAGAAGCAGAGCAATTCTGTGCACTTTCCTTTTATTCGCTCCCCAGGCTAATGGGAGTTTACAGTCTGAATCCAACAAAGTATGGCAAGGATTAGCCCAGCCTAAGCCCCTGTCTAAACTACCAATACAACCATGTCTGGTAACTTGGTAATTAGTTGTTCCTCACCTTGTATTTAGTTGTTCCTCTACCTTGTAGAATTCCAATATGTAGTGCAGAGTGGCTGTTAACCTTGTTTTACAGCCAGGCTAAAGCTCCTGTTAAGATCCAGTCTGCACTACATATTAGCACCATACTTGCTTTGTAACCAAGTTAGCGGGTAGCCCACTTTTAACCAGGTTCCTTCATGTGGTTATATTTGTAGTGTAGATGAGGCCTGATGGGGGAGACAAATAGCAAAGGTTACAGAAAAAAAAATCATGAGATGTTTGCTATTTGCATGCCATTGTTGGTTCTTGTTTGATTTATGTAAAACTACGATTTTGCTAATTTTATATTTGTTTTTTAATTTGTTATATTTAATACAGGGGTTGGAAGAGCAAAGTCAGGCAAGAGGGCAGAATTGTTACTGAACATCAGTGCTTTTCAGTCTAACCAGGGATTCGTCAGGAGTGTGAAGCTGTCATTTTTGGAGACTTGCTAGTTTGAAATTTTAGCCAATATCTGCCACATTAACTATTTATAAGCGAAATGTTGCTGTTGAGAATTAAAGGTGTGCAGGTGCTGTCCCTTTGATTTATTCAGATTCAAACCCATTGAGTTTCACTTAGAGGTTTCAGGCTCATCCAAACTCAGATAGCAAACCTGGCAATTTGCTGTGCTTGTTATGCTTAGCAATTCACTGAGCCCAGAAGACCTGTCGTGGGCCCGTCCATTGTGTTTTGTTATGAAACTCATTCCCTCAAAAAATGTGCTTTTCCAGAGGCAGATTGAAAAGTTGTAAGATTTGCAGGACCTGAAATTGCCTCAAACAAAAGTGATGATTTAATCTTTAGGTTTGAATCCAAAAGAAGCAGAGTTAAGGTTGGTTTGAAAATTTAATTTTTATTCAGCACCAGTGGGAATCATTTTGCGGTGAAAATTGTTCAAGGGCCTGCAAAAGGATACACGTAAACCACTGTGTGTGTGTGAAGGGGGTGTGTCTGCATTGAACCCATATAATATGGGGAAGGCGAGGAGTTCTGCAGTGTGTTATAGATAGAACCACTAGATTTGTAGCTATGTTAATCCAGTGGCTGGGAAGCCCCTCTTAGGGGACTGCAAAGGAGCTCCAGCAGATATTCCAGCCCAGAGTCTGGACAAGAGGCATCCAGTTCTTAGTGGGGGGTGGGAATGAGAATTCCATCCTGGGCAATGTGAAGTCCCCTACACAAAAGGGCCACTTATTCAGGGAAGTAAATTTCACCCAGGGTGCAAATATGCTACCTCTGGAGAAAGGGCACCTGGGCCATAAACTCAATTCCAGGAGCTGTCTCACACTTGAAGCTGTTGCACAAACACCCATTACTCATACAGAACAGCTGCTCTGCTAGGAACCAGCTACTCTTCTGGCCCTGCCTGCCTTGCCCCTGGGACTCAGGTAGTGCAAACTTGGTGATGTCACATTTAATTTCTGGGTTTACTGTGCATGCTTATCTTGTAATGTGTTATGACACCACCTTGCTTCTGATGATATAAAACTGCATTAGACTCAGAAAGGTGCCAGTTTACTTAAAAGCATGGGACTTGGAACAGACTTAGCTCTCCTAGCTGGCAGAGATCTTTGCTATGCTCCTGAGTCTTTAATTTATGTTGTGGAAGTTCCTCTGTTTGAAGAATGTTGATTCAGCTGAGTGGCTGTTGTTGACAAACACCTTTTCTCCGAGGCTCTTGGAGAGGATCATTATCATTGGGATTGCAACACGTGGATGTACACTGACATCCTTCAGAGTGAAGTGAAGGAGTGGGATGTGTGCTGATGTTGTGTGATCTCCTGGATGTCAGTATTATGGAACCTTGTGTCTCAAGTCAGGAGAGTCCAGTCACTCATGATGGCAGGCATTTTTGCAACCACATCCTTACTGTATTTAACAGCCTACAGGGCAGTAGCACTTTTCCACCAGGAGGAAGGGAAAATAACCTTACATGCAGCCATGTATCTCCTTCCTTAAACTTGTAGACCAAGTATTGGGAAGGTAGAGAGGCAGGTGGCTTAGGCAGAGAGGTTAGACTGGGATATTGAAAGAAGGGAAACCTATTAAGAAAAGCTTCAAAACCAAAATGTGTTTAACCTTGGCGGGAGAGGGGGGAGGAGAAGATCTAATAATGGCTCTGATGTATATTGCACTCAAAACATTAAGAACGTTAAGGTTACAAACACTCAAAACTTAGGAAATGTCACTACTAAGGTTGTGTATGGAACCTTAGTTTGCCCCCCCCCCCCCCCCTTGTGTGCATGCATTGCAATAATCTTTAATTACATGATCATTTACTATAGTTCCACTGGACCCCTGCCTCATTCAGTGCACAGAATATTTTGTTTTATCTTCATAGTTCAGTGTTTGCCCCATTCAAACCCTGCTCTGAAGACAGAATTATTAATTTCCTGATGGGCTTTTCTGTGGTGCTCATCACTATAGTATCTGAGTGCTTCACAAACAACTTATTTTTACAAGACCCCTGTGAGTTAAGCAGGGGAAGGAATCTTATCCTTAGTACCCATCTGTAAAATAGGGATATGTCTAGATTTAAAAAAAACAAAAACCATGTCAGTGAGTCTCAGAACCCAGGCCAACTGACTTGTGCTCAATATAGCAAAGTAGCTCAAAATAGCAGTGTAGACATTTGGGCTCGGGCGGGAGCCTGGGATCTGAGATGCCAACCCCTTCGCCAGGTTTTAGTGATTGTGCTCTGCCCCAAGACCAAACGTCTACCCTGCTTTTTTTAGCCCCTTAATGTGAGCCCAAGTTAGTTGGCCCAGGCCCTGAGGCTGGCTACCACGGGTCTTGTTTTGCAGTGTAGATGTACCCAGTGGCACAGAGAGAGTAATGTTAAAAGTGTCAACTAATTTTGGGTGCCCAGTCTGAGACCTGTGGGACCTGATTTTTGAGGATACTTACCATTAGGCAGCAGTTGGCATGTTCAAAGCACAGTTCCAATTGACTTCAGTTGCAGCTGTGGGTGCTCAGCACTTCTGCAAACCAGACGCCAAGATCTGAAGTCAGACACCCAAAAAATGAGCACACAATTAGTGACCACCTGGGAAATATTCAGTTTAAGTAACTTGCCCGGCATCACATAGGAACTCTGTGGCAGAGGCAGGGATAGAATCCTCTCTCTTCCTGCAGGTTTTCTGACTTATTCACTACACTCCTTCCAGATTCTGCAACAAAAGAGGCAGAGGTCCCATGGCGACAGCCTCCTTCTCTACAGAACTCCAGTTCATCCCCAGAGCAGGTTCATCCTGTGCGTTGGATGAGGCAGGGGTCCACTTGGGGGAAAAATAGCTTGTGATCCTCATCTGATCTCCTCTCCCATGCCCCCACTGGCTCCGATTTGTGCGTCAGGTCCAGCTCTCATTCACCCGTTTTTTCTCCCCTTCCTAAGCTCTTTATCCCAATCTACTCCCTCTCTGCCCCAGTCTGGCTTCTGTTCCCTCTGCATTCCAGTCAGGCTGTTTCCTCCTACGTGCTGCCTGAGCGCTAGCAGGGGGATCATTTGAGTGCACAGGAGTGAGAGTCTCTTGGCTCGTAGTTCTGTAGCCCAGCACCAGAGTGGCCTGCAGCAGCTGCAAGGAAAGTCCTACTCAACTCCTCACCCTGGGCTGGAGCATTTCTAGTGCAGATGGAATCTTCAGAAAATGTAGTTGCCAAACTCTGAGTCCTTAATGAACATGTGTGAATTTTGTTTTTTCGAGGGCTTATAAATTGGCTAAATCTGGGATTATTTTTTTTTAACAAAAACAACAAAAGGCATATTCCTGACCCCAGGGTCTCCCCCACCCCTAACAAACACACACTCCTATGACACTACTTATAAGTATCCGTCTAAAATGAATATGAATTTATGGGCTAAACTTCTCTCTGGCTCAAACTACTGAAAAGTAGGTGATTCTACCAGAAAGCAAGGAATGGCCTTCGTGGACTTTTGGTTCTTTCTACTGTGAACATCATATGGTTTTTAGATTTTCAGATCACTCTGTTAATATTTGTGGCAACTCTGCTGCTGCCAGAACAAGCATGTGCTTTTGGCAACAAGTGTTCTGTACAAATGAATGGGACACACTAAGCTAGGAGGAAGGTTTTAAAAATTAACTTAATATATAATTTATAGCTCAGCAGTAATAGGGCTAATTAAGCTATTTGAAACTGAGCTGTAACAACAGTGAGCCCTAAAGAGTTGTTCTTTCTTCTATGACTGTCAGTTTGACCCTCAAAAATATCACTTCTACCTGTGGTGAGATGTAAATTCACTTAATTTTCAGCCCCCCCTTCACTGGGGTGCTCTGTCTCTGTCCTTTGCCCACCTTATTCAGAGATACCACCTTATGTCTTCACTTTCTCAATTTCAAATAGTTCTTATATTTCAAAACAGATTTAACTATAGTGGACCCTGTGTAGGGTGCTCCACTTCATTCCCTTATCTTGATATTTGCATGTTTTTGGAAGGTGTACTGAGGCTGAGTTTAACACAGAACCTGCTTGTCTTTACAGCGTGAGAAGCATCCTTACTACAACCTCACAGTAAAAGTCCTCAGAGCGAGAAACATCAAGGGTACAGATCTATGTAAGTACTTGACTAATGTTGTGCAGACTCATGTTTTACACAATGCACAACTGTAACATAGCCAGGATTTCCTCTGGTTGATGCAACACAGCTTGCGTGTTTTTCTGCTCTAGGAATTGCTTGGGGGAAGTTCTCTGGCCTGTGTTACACAGGAGGTCAGACTAGATGATAAAGGTCCCTTCGGACCTTGGAATCTATGGGTACGTCCATACTTACCTGCTGGTTCGGTGGCAAGCAATCGATCTTCTGGGATCGATTTATCGCGTCTTGTCTAGACGCGATAAATCAATCCCGGAAGTGCTCGCCATTGACACCGGTAATCCTGCTCCGCGAGAGGAGTAGGCGGAGTCGACGGGGGAGCCTGCCTGCTGCGTCTGGACCCGCGGTAAGTACCTTTTAGTTCGAACTAAGATACTTCGACTTCAGCTACGTTATTAACGTAGCTGAAGTTGCATATCTTAGTTCGAACTGGGGGCTTAGTGTGGACCAAGCCTAAGAATCGGTCATTTTCAGTATATGTTTACATAAAACTTTTTCCTACTAAAATGTATTTATTTATTTTCAAGGACTGAAATAGAGCCAAGATTCAAATTAGTACCTCTTTTATGTCTCTTCTCCCTATGCACATCCAGCCATTGCCTGCACTGTGTTCTTTCAAAAACAAACAAACAAACAAAAAATCAGTGGCTGTGAGAGCCTTCTACCATGCAACTCTTGCCTTCCTGCATCTATCTGTATCAACTTTCCGTCTTAGTTCGAGCCTCTATACATCTGTCTTCTCCCTGGTCTACAGTCCCCCTTTGCTTTCTCCCTTTGCTATTATGTTTACTGTTCTAACTCTGTAAAGCCTTTGGTGACACAATGTGCATGAATGATGCTAAAAGTAAAGCTCTTCTGTGCCCTCCCATCCATTTTTGTTTCTAATATTTTGGTTACTTTTTCCTTCCCCTTTTTTAATATTTGCTTTTACAACCCCATGACTTTTAAAGTCCCCTTGGCCATTTTGGGTTTACAGTGTTTTCTTAATTAGTATGGATTTTGAGACTGAGGTAGTCTGTTTTAGATTAATCTATAACAGTGGTTCTTAAACTTTTCTTTTCGCGGACCACTTGAAAATTGCTGCGGGTCTCGGCGGACCACATAATGATCTTTCCAAATGTTGTTTGTGCTGTTAGCTAACTATTGTAAAGCGCTTTATAAAAAACCCTTAAAAATAATTAATGTTTTTTTGTTCTACAAATAAAAGCATACAAGTGAAATTTTAATATCAGTACTCTTACCTTTCTAATGCGATGGATGTGCTCTCTCTCCCCCACCACAGCGGCCACAGAGCTGGGAAGGAGGAGAGTCTCTCCACCGCCACAGCAGCCACAGAGCGGAGGCTGGGAAGGAGGGCCGTCTCTCCATGGCAGTCGCAGCCCTGGAGCTGGGGAAAGTCACCTCTTTCTCTGGCTGCTGCAGCCCTGCACGTCCCAAATTCCCCCCAACCTCTCTTCTCACTCCAATGCCCCCTCCCATCTACCCCCTATTCCCCCACTAAGGCCACCACCTCACCTTACATGTGCGTCTTCTCCAGGGTACAGGCACCTAATTAGTGGAGCCATACCTGCGCGGCTCCACTAATTAGGTGGGTGGCCCTTCATTCTCTCGTGTGTGGCTGTCCAGGCGTGCCCCTTAGAGGGAACTATCTAAATGGAGCTCGTGGACCACAGTTTGGGAACCTCAGATCTATAACATCCAATACTAAATTTATTTAAATACTGAGTATCTATACAGCTAAGGCTACAATAATGCTAAAGTGCTGGATTCTGCAATAACACCGTATATTGGTAGTCCATTGCTGACAATGGAGATCTCATAGAACTGGAAGGAACCTGAAAGGTTATCAAGTCCAGTCCCCTGCCTTCACTAGCAGGACCAAGTACTGTCCCCTGACAAACTTTTGCCCCAGATCCCTAAATGGCCCCCTCAAGGATTGAACTCACAACCTTGGGTTTAGCAGGCCAATGCTCAAACCACTGAGCTATCCTGAGCTAATTGCGATATTGTCGCAATTTTCATATATGGCTACATGTATGACTCCGCAGTTCAAATCTTGATGCACAGAGTCGGCCGCACTGAGGGCATGGGAATTCTGTATCTTTGATGTTTGATGATGCAGCTCTATGGCAACTTTCATGTGCAGCCTGGAGATAACTTCATTGATCCCGCTCAAACTTGTCATGTGCGGATCTTGTCAGAGACTTCCAGTGAGTCCTGTTCCGAGCCATTTGCTCAAGCTCTTTGGGTTTGATGCCAGCCCACTGGAAACTGCTCTTCAGATTATCTTTGAAGTGCTTATACGAACGACCCTTCTTTCTTTTTGCCCTGACTCAGCTCTCCATACAAGGTCTGTTTTGGGAGAGAGTGTTCTTCCATTCTGCTGACATGCCCAGTCCACCTACGTTGTGCTCTCAATAACATTTTCGCAATGCTGATTGTGTTTGCTCTCTCAAGGACCTTAATATGGGTCACTCTGTGCTGCCAGTGAATGCTCATTATTGAGCGGAGGGAGCGCATGTGAAATTGCTCAAGCTGTTTAATGTGATATCTGTAAAGAGTCCACGTCTCAGATCCATACAGGAGAGCTGTTAGAACCACTGCACTGTAGATCTCCAATTTGGTGGAGAGACGGATGTTGTATTGGTTAACAACTTTTGTTCAAAGTCGGCCAAGGGCCTGGTCGGCTTTACTAATTCTGGAGGAAATTTCCTTATCAAGGGAACAGTCACTTGAGATGGTACTGCCCAGATACTTGAACTGATCCACATTTTTCAACTGTGTGCCTTGGATGAAGATGGCTGGCACTGGGGCATTGGAAAGATGTGCTGATTGGAACAAGACCTCTGTCTTCCCGAGTGTGAAGAGATTTCCTAATGTTTCCCAGTTAAAAGGAATGCACAGGACCCAATTTGTTTGGAATATCCTCTTAACTCAGCACTGGTTTGTCTTTATGTAATCTTTATGGCCTGTGTTAGGGAGGACAGAAAACCAATGCATGTTGCACAGCCTGAGTGTTGCACTTTATCTTAGTACGCTAGAATTAGACTGATTCTAGTGCCCGTATTATGATATTCCTGTTGCACTCAGAAACGTGGTTTGATATTTGGCATTAGGCTTCTGGGGCATGGATCCCACTGCACATGAAAGCAAGGTGTTCTGATCATGGTATAAGCTAATATAACATAAAGAATGGCAAATTGAGATCTTTTCCTCTACTGTCCAAATAGCAGTAAAATAATTTCAGAAGAAACCACCTCTTTGGAGCACTATTCCTTTTCCCGGCAGTGTCCCTTTGAAGAAGGGGTTTAACACTGGGACATACCTGAAAAATGAACTATTTCTGTGAAAAGAAATTCAATTTGCTGCTATTGAAAATATTTGTGTCTTTATGGGGGTACTCTCCCAGCCAGTCCAGCTGTTTTTTTTTCTGATTAATTCTGCACAATCCTGTGACATAATAGAATATAGAAAGCAATGACACATACCTGATTAGAATTGTTCTGATACCATTCTTTTGTCCTTTTCATTTCAGTGTCCAAGGCAGACTGCTATGTGCAATTGCGTCTACCAACAGCATCTCCAATCACTTATCGAACTCAGGTTGTTGACAACTCCAGTAATCCAGAGTGGAATGAAACCTTCCAGTACAGAATCCACAACGCTGTCAAGGTGAGGGGGAGCCTTTTGATATGGAGCAGATCAGATTATCTGATGCTCCAGGGGTGGCAGGATCTTGAATTTAAAAATCAAAGGATCTTTATTACCAAAAAATACATCATTTCATGTAAGATGTCTCACATGAGCCGCTAGGTGCAAGTGCCCTTTGCTCACAACACCCAAACATGTTCCCCAAGTCCCTGCATAGCCACCAAAAGAGCTGATTCATAACTGCTCACACTCTTGAAAATCACAGCTAAGGAGAGAGAAGGATTTTTTTTCTCTAGTACCGTCTGATGCATTTGGGGGGAAGACAGCATTATGAATATTCTATTTGTATTATTGTAGGGTCTAGGAATCCTGGTCATGGACCAGAACCCCATTGTGCTAGGCACTGCACAACCACAGAACAAAACGAGTTCCTGCCCCAAAGAGCTTACAATCAAAGCATAAAGCAAGAGACAATAGATTGATACAGACAGACCAGGGAGCATAAGGAAACCATGAGACAATATTGGTCACCATCATAGACAGCGATCAAGCAATCTGATACTGGCCCCATAAAGTTTCAGGAAATTCCTTGATAATGCAGGTAAACTTTCCTGGGCTATTCATTCTCCCACCCTGGGGCTATTGTCTTCTCATGGTTGTATTTGCCCTAACGTCCTAGTCATTAGGGTAATATCACTGTATGGACAAGAATGCTGGGATCAACTAAATTCAAATAAGTTTATGATATAGGAGTTGATTAAGAGTTTGTTTTACTGGCTGCAATAATTCCAATATTACAGAAATACAGAATTAAAAGTCATGAGAGGAGAGAGAGTAAATTTGTGACATATTGACAAACCTGGACAGTAGTGTAGCATGAATGATGAAAACTTTTCAAATTCTGTCTACGTCCATGCTCTGACACTAGTGATAGATAAATAAGGATATTATTTTTAAAAAGATGATGGCATCTCTTAAAAAAACAAAAACAAAAACCAAAAAAAACCCCCCAAACCTTTTCTGCAGAAATTAGTTAACAGATACTGATTTCCAGCTGGACTAGGCTGCTGGGAACATGAGTTGGGTTGATAAATGACTGACAAGTTGGCAGAAAGTTACAAGCAGGTAGGAGTTATATTACCAAAATAAAAGCAATAAAATAACACAGAGCTTTATATTCCCCCTAATTCATGAGGACACTTAAATTTTGGCTGCTACTGCTAAGACTAAGCCGGAGCATTTCTGTAGTTTAGCAGTCTCCTTGAAGCATGATGCTACTGCAGAGGCCATTTATAGGCAACTGTACTTTGTGTTTCTGATTGCCCACTAGTGCACTTTTCTGTTGATCTCAGCTGGGCTTGCCTCTGTCCAGTAGCAGTGATGATCAGGAAGTTATTGGTTGCTTCTGAATCACCCTGAAAGGGAGGAAACTGCTGTCCTTTCCTCAGTGCTGAGTTAAGAGGGAATTCCAAACAAGTTGGGTCCTGTGTGTTCCTTTTAACTGGGAAACATTAGGAAATCTCTTCCAGAGAAACCATCCCAAGTACGGGCTAACAAGCCCACATCCTCCACTGAGTCATGAGCTCTTTGGAACAGGGCACATTCTACAAATGGGGAAAGATAAAATTGTTGCAGAAGGACTCTTAATTTTTCAGGCCTCTAAAAGGGTGTATTATAAACAATAGAGAGTAAAAGAAATAGCAATACTAAGTAATTTAGATCACTTTCATCCATCAACTTGCTTTTGTTAACATGAATATGGCCCTTTGTTTATCAGCCATGTACACAGAGAGAGAGAGTGCCAACTGTGTCTATCTTCCCCCCTCCAACTCATCCCTTGAATATTGTTTTGTTCTGTTTTGTTTTAGAACATTCTGGAATTCTCTCTCTTTGATGAAGACGTTCTGATAAATGATGAACTTACTTCCATTGTCTTTGATGTGGGGGGTATAAAGCCAGGCCAGCCTTTAAAGCGCACTTTCAAGTTAAACCCAGAGGTTGGTACCATTCACCCTGTGACCAAGTACCTTTACAAATCAGTTCAATACAGTCACACAGAGGTTCACACTGAGAGAAACCTCTCTGCATTGCAGAAATTGTGGAGTGCTTTTGATAATGCTCTTACGGTTATCGGGGTTTTAGTTTCTCTTGGCAGCCATTTTGGTGACGTTGACATTATTTGGAATACTGATATTAGATGCTTCCCCATACATATTAAACAAAGGGACCACTTCTCTTTTGCGCACTTCCCCTTGCTTTTCTGGCTGGTATCCTGAATGTTATATCACTGGCCATGCACACTTCATTCTTCAGGCTTTACATTCTCTGTGGTCAAGCAACTTAAGAATAACCACCATGTTAAAATCTCGAACTGCTACATTCAGTCAAATTTGCAGACTTTGCATGTGCTGGAAATGTAAGTGGTCTTCAACTACTGTTGGTCCAGTTATTTTAGTTCCAATCTTATCGTTTTGCAACAAGATATCCCATCCATGCTCATTGCCTCAGCCAAGTTTTATGCCCAATAGGCCTGGGTGAAGACAAACCAATTTCAGCCTTCTTTAAGAAATGTGTGCTAACTTCTTTAATGCTATTCAAACAGATCCTACTTAGAAGCTGGAGTGGCTGAGTTCAGAAGCAAACTTACCTGTGTACACTGCTAGTGAGGAGTAATGATCCCTCATGTAGGCAACCTAGATTATGTGTAGTAGTCTATGCTTTGTCTACATAGAAGCTCAGATCACACAATCCTGGAGGGCCTTTTGTAACACCTCTACCCCTTGTGATACAGCATGGCCAGAAGGCAGTAGGAGAATGATCTAGTATGAGGAGAAGCCTTATTCCCTGTAGGTTAATTAAAAGCACCTGAAGCCAATTAGAGCACCTGAAGCCAGTCACCTGATAAAATCCCCCTGCTTCAATCAGCCAGGGGAGGAGTTGGAGCAGAGTGGTGAGGAGTTGGAGCAGAGAGCAGTTTGGAGGAGTTGAATGAGAGTGGTTTGGTGGTGGAGCAGAGAGCAGTTTGGAGGAAAGCGGAGGAGAGTTTTGAGAAGTGCTGTGGCGGGCTAAGAAGACCAAGACTGTAGGTAAAGGGACACCTGGCTTGTGCAGAGGGAAGGCAGGAAGCCCCACAAACTGAAGGGCAGGAGAGGGAAGTAGCCCAGGGAAAAGAATCACTAGTACAAGTGGTTTACCTGTTATCCTAGGGCCCCTGGGCTGGGACCCAGAGTAGAGGGTGGGCCCGGGTTCCTCCCTCTCCACTCCCCTTCTCTGGGATACTAGTGGGATAGCTGATAACCCAGTTCAGGGGCAAGAAATGGCACCCTGAAACCCCCCCCCCCCCCCCCGCAAGAAGAGAAAGCGCGGGACCCATCATAGTAGTGCTGGCAATTTGCCACACCCTTTTCCGAGAGCCTGATTAGTGTGGTCTTGGCTACTAATTGTGATCCTGAAAAACTGATTAATGCCCTAGGGAGAAGTGCCCAATACAGCTGAGTTAGGATCTACATGTATTTCCTGATTAGTTATGTTGTTTGTAATCTGTTACTGAATGCTTGCTGGGCGCTGTTAATGGGAGATGGGCCAAAGTCTGTAGAAGGCTATTAAAGACAGCAATGAGCTCAGAGGGCAAATTGCTGAAGAAATGAAACTAAACATAGGTAGCCTATATGAAGCTATAACCAGTTATGCTGCCAAAAGGGAATTGGGGTTCAAAAGGGCTTCATTGAATAAAGTAGTGGCAGATTTGAGAGCAAAGTTCACTTTGGGCTGGTCTACACTAGCCCCGAAGTTCGAAGTAAGATACGCGACTTCAGCTACATAAATAACGTAGCTGAAGTCGAAGTATCTTATTTCGAACTTCAAAGTACTCACCTCTGGTCCACACCGCGGCGCGCAGGCTCCCCCGTCGACTCTGCCTGCTCCGTTCGTGGAGCAGGATTACCAGCGTCGACGGGGGAGCACTTCCTGGTTCGATTTATCGCGTGTAGACAAGACGCGATAAATCGAACCCAGAAGATTGATCTGACGCGTCCGACAGAGCTGGTAAGTGTAGACTAGCCCTTAGTTCCCTTATAACCTGTGTATGTATATAGTACTTAGCATGTTCAAATTCAAAGCACGGTTCAGCACTAAACATTAGCAAAGTGCTTGTGTAGACAAGTTATTAGTTTGCAGCAAGCTGTAGCGTAAAACCAGGGCCGGCTCTAGGATTTTTGCCGCCCCAAGCAAAAACAAATTTGGCCGCCCCCCCCCCCCCAGTTTTTTTTCTTACCCCACCCCCGCCTCAACTCCGCCCCTTCCCCAAATCCCCAGCCCTGCCTCCTCCCCCCAGGCTCTCAAGCCTAGGAAGGAGGGAGGGAGGGAGGGGAGAAGCGGCGTGCGTACCGCAGCCGCTCAGGATCTCCCCCTCCCTCCCAGGCTCTCAAGCCTAGGAGGGAGGGGGAGCAGCGGCGCGCGAATCAGCTGTTTCGCGCGCCGCGGCCGCTCGGGATCTCCCCCTCCCTCCCGGGCTCTCAAGCCCAGGAGGGAGGGGGAGAAACGGCGCGCGCCGCAGCCGCTCAGGATCTCCCCCTCCCTCCCAGGCTCTCAAGCCTGGGAGGGAGGGGGAGCAGCGGTGCGCGAATCAGCTGGTTCGCGCGCTGCGGCCGCTCGGGATCTCCCCCTCCAGCAGCGGCGCGCGAGCCAGCGGCGGCAGCGGAGATGAGCTAGGGCGGCCGGGGCACATTTTTAGGGGCGGCATGGCTGGCGCCAGAATGCCGCCCCTAGAAACGTGCCGCCCCAAGCACCAGCTTGTTTTGCTGGTGCCTGGAGCCGGCCCTGCGTAAAACTACCTTGGACTAGCCTACTGTGCACCAATGGTCCACGTGCATATTACCTGCTACCCGCACACTAGAAGTTCCTTAGTGCACTTTCACCTACTTCAAATTCACTGGGAAGCTTTTAGCGCGTAGTAGCAGGGTCCACAAAGACAGTTAGTGCAAGGTAGATTTACACCCCAGCTTGCCATGCATTAGCTGTTCATCTATACAAGTCCTAAATAATCCTAATGTCCCACCTGTGAGATGAGTTAGTAAGTAATATCCCTATTTGCCATATCAGGAAACAGGCACTGCAAGGTTAAGGCAAACATTTTCAAAAATTGCTTCTGATTCTAGGTTTTTCTATTCAGGGGAGCCCAGTTTGAGTCATGTAGGGCATGATTTTCAGAAGTGCTGAGCACCCAGACAAAGTTGATGGGAGTTGTGGGCGCTCATCACCTCTGAAAATCAAACTCTGGATGTCAAGTTGGATGCCCAGATATCGAGGTACCTAAAATTAGCAGCTGCTTTTGAAAATGTTGATCTAAGTGACATACCCATGGACACAACAATCAAGATTAGGATTCAGGAGTTCCCAACTCCTAGTCCCATGATCAGTTTGTGAGACAATGTCACCTCTCCTAAACCATTTACAAAAAAAAATCCTTCTACAGTCCCACTGCTTTGACTACAGTTTCACTCTCACCCTTTCTCTGTACTCACTTTTTTTTTCCCTCTGGATAAACTTCTAACTTTTCCTATTCAAAGCATTCTACAGCTCTGTCCCATATAAATCTGTCCTGCTTTTTTCCCTACACACTCCCGTCTGTTGTTTTTTCTCCTGTCCTCTCCTGATAGATCCTTTTGACTACCCTAAACCAATGGACCAAATGATTTTAATGGGGGAGGGGTGGTGCAGTTTTAAGTAATTGATTTAAATGAGGTTGAGGCTTAGTAAAACTTATTTGAAAATGTGTGCTATTGTAACTTTAGATTAAATTTTATAATGAGTTAAATTATAAATGTTTTTTTTTAAATGCCACTATTGGTAGGGTGTCCTAGTTGAAGTCTACAGAACTGCTATAGTCAAAGATCAGTATATTGAAAATTAAAGCCTTGATGTTGGTAACCCTTAAGCAGTTATGGGGTGTTATTTGTATGAATTGACTACAATGGGACTAGTCATGTGCTTTTGGGGATAGGGTGGTGGGTAAGTTTGCTTTGGAACTCAATCTTTCCAGCTTCCAAGTAGATCTGTTCGAATAGCATATAAGTGCACTTTACTTCTTTGATAGTGGAAAATAGCACAGCATAACAGTTTCAATCCAACATTGCTGTAGAAAGTTATTTTCTCATACTAACCTGCCTCTAACGAAGAGAAGTAGAGAGATTTATTTTTCAAGAAATCTCAATAAGAACATGGTATTAATGTAGTTTTTTGGCATGCAAATTTGGTTATACTTGGAAAAGTGACTGTAAAAAATCACTGAGGGGCTCTGTATTTTCTTTGAACTATTTCCAGATTTATTAAGTTCACAAAACAAAACCTGACTTTTCTAATTGTCATTGCTGCAGATTGCATTTACAATCTAAAAATCACAATGAATATACTGCCCCTTGCATCATCACCCATAATACACAGAGATGGTCACGTGCCACACATTTATAAAGATGGGGATTGTTTGCAAATGTAAGACTTTAGAATTTTTGAGCACCTGAACCTGAGTGTTTGGCTCTGAGTTTTGGTTTGAGCTACTTTGTGTGAGAAAGTAATAAAATTTCTGCATTTGATCTTGCTTGGTAATTCTGTTGATCCAGAATAGAATAATGCATGCTTTTGTGATGGCTACCATCTTGGCTTGATGCACAGAAGACTGAATTGGGAACCTCCAGAGCTAAAAGCATAAGCTCCTACTGCTTGACCTAAATCTTTCTAATTGGGGGTCTGACAGTCTCTCATCCTCTGCAGATTGAGTACAGAGTGGGAATGTAACACACTCACTCACTCGTCAGTTACACTCTCATAGCTGTGTTAGCTGAAAATGCTAATGTAAAATAAATGAAAATTGCCTGCCAGAGAAGTAAGCAGACATGACTCTGCCCAAAGGGTGCAAATTAGCTGAGCCATATGCCATTTTTTATTGGTGTTTTGAAGTGCTGTTGTAGCCATTCCAGGATACCAGAGAGACAAGGTGGATGAGGTAATAATTTTTATTGCAGAGGTGGGCAAACTATGGCCCGAGGGCCACGTCCAGCCCACAGGACCGTCCTGCCTGGCCCTTGAGCTCCCCGCCAGGGAAGCTAACCCCCGACCCCTCCCCTGCTGTCCTCCCTCTCCTGTAGTGATGCCGCCATGCGGGCAGTGCGGCTTGCGCCCGCCCACCTCCCAGGCTTTCCAATAATTCAGTCCTGCCGCTCTGAGCGGCATGGTAAGGGAGCGGCCGGAGGGAGAAGGGGGTGTTAGATAAGGGGCAGGAGGTCCCGGGGGGCAGTCAGGGGACAGGGAGGATGGGGCAGAGGTTCTGGGGGTGGTGGTCAGGGGATGGGGAGCAGGGAGTGGTTGGATAAGGGGTGGGGTCCCGGGGGGGGTGGGGGGTCCTGGGAAGGGGCAGTCAGGGAACAAGGAGAAGGGGGGAGTTGGATGGGTCAGGAGTTCTGAGGGGGGCAGTCAGGGTGTGGGAAGTGGTAGGGGGCGGATAGGGGCAGGGGCCAGCCTGTTTGGGGAGGGCACAGCCTTCCCTATCCGGCGCACCGCAGTTTCGCAACCCCAATGTGGCCCTCGGGCCAAAAAGTTTGCCCACCCCTGTTTTATTGGATCAACTTCTGTCAGTGAGAGTCAAGCTTTTGAGCTGAAAAAGAGGTTCGTATAGCTCAAAAGCTTGTCTCTCTCACCTGCAGAAGTTGGTCCAATAAAAGATGTTATCTCAACTACCTTCTCTCTCATTTTTTCTTGGTCACACTTTTATGAATGTAATTAGAGATTGTTTGCTTTTTTTAAAGTGCAGAATATATAACATAATGTGAAGATTGCCTTAGGCAAAGCTGCTGAGTGAACCTGGACCTGCTTCATATTCTTTCTAATGGTCAGAGATTATCTTGTTCTGTGTCCTTCTTTTTTTTTTTTTTTTTTTTTTTAAGGCTCAGGAGGAGCTGGATGTAGAGTTCTACTTAGAAAAGTGGTGAGTCTGATCATCTAAATACACTGCTCAATGTAAATGTGCATTGTTAATACATTGTTTTTTTTAGAATACAGTTGTGGTCTCCCACCTCTTACAATTCTTTGCATTATTTCTGAGCTTAGGTATAAATGCCTTCAAGGCTAAGGCATCCTCAGCCTTAGGACACTGGCACAGTGCTCTGGAATATCACTTGACTGGAATCTTGTTGCTGCAGCATCACAATGAGGGAAATCACAGTATTGGAGTCTATCTGCCATTGCTGTGGTGAAGCTCATGTTGGCGAAGTCTTAGCTTGCAATGGAAGGTTACTGCAGTAATTCCTGTAATACAATTAATAGTACACCTGCCTAGCCAGAATACCCTTTTTATGTTTGGTCTCCTTCTGTTTGAGACCAGCCTGCCTTCTGGAAACTGAGGTGGGAATCAGAGTGTGTGCATGACAGCTGCACAAAGCCAGCAAGCAGTTTCTCCTTTAATAGTGAAATTTTTTTTCATTGCCCTAAGAAGGGAACGTTTACTGAGCTGCCATTCTCAGTGTCTGATTACAGATCGTGAGCACACAGGATGCCTCCAAGCACTCAGTATGGAAAGGGAGGTGTGGGGGGCATCAAAATGAGGGACCAATGGCAATTTGAAATCAAAACTCATTCATATTTACCCTTTACCTTCACAGCTCAGATGCCCCTACTGAGATCCTCACCAATGGTGTCCTTGTGGTGAGTGAGTGGAGATAATTGGTTATGCATTAGAGAATTGTTACTTAATGCAGCTTTCAGTGGTTAAACAGGGGATGAGCACTTCAAAATTAGAGTATCAGTGGGGTAGCCGTGTTAGTCTGGATCTGTAGAAGCGACAAAGAGTCCTGTGGCACCTTATAGACTAACAGACACAGAGCCGTAACTAGGAATTTCTGTGCCCGAGGCAGGGGCGCAGAAATTCCTAGGGGCTCTTCTCTTATCCTCCGCTGAATTGCCGCCGAAGCCGCAGCACCGGCGGCCCTCCCGCAGGCAAGCGGCAGCGGCTTCGGCAGCAGGGCGGAAGTGCTGCTAATAATACCCTCCCCCGGCTTCGGCGGAAGGTATTATTAGTAGCACTTCTGCCCTGCCGCTGAAGCCACTTCCGCTTCCCTGCGGGAGGGTCCGCCGGTGTCGGTGGCAATTTGGCGGAGGGGGCCTTCTCCACACACACCGGCGGACCTTCCGCAGGTAAGCGGGAGCGGCTTCGGCAGCGGGGGAGGATGGGCGCGCCCCTGGCAGCAGGCTTTTACGCCCCTGCCAGCAGTGCGCCCCGAGGCGAGTGCCTCACTCGCCTCGCCCTCGTTACGGCCCTGAACAGACATACTGGAGCATAAGCTTTCATGGGTGAATACCCACTTCTGCCACTTCTGACGAAGTGGGTATTCACCCGCAAAAGCTTATGCTCCAATACGTCCGTTAGTCTATAAGGTGCCACAGGACTCTTTGTCGCTTCAAAATTAGAGGGTCCCCAAAATCCATGCATCTCATTTCCTCTACTTCACATGTGTCCCTACTTGCATTTGCTTATATAAAAAATATTTAACCTAGATTTCTGAAAATTAGGCTACTTTCCTGTGATGGGGTTTATTCTTTCCAGTAGGGCAGATGGCTTTATAGCCAAGAAAGGATGCTGTTTCAAAACAATGCCTTTGGCGCATCAGTGGGTATTTTGTGGACCCCTCTATCAGCCAGTACTTAACACTTATGTGCCCCCCTCTTTCCTGTGCTCCTTTGTACTTTTGTAATATGCAAGTTCAGCATATATTCTTTCCAGTAATTTCTTATTAGTAATAGTAAACGGGATAAATCACTGCAGCATTGGCTGCTGAATCTGAAATTTGAAGCCAGAGGGCCTGATTTCAGGCAATCTCTCTACGTCTTCAGAGAAAATGGTAGTATGAAAATGGTATCTTGTATAGTGAAGAATCCCAAACACAGATGAGGGATGGCGGGAAGGACTGGTTAGCTAAGGAAATTGACAGGATAGGAAGGTATGGAGTGCAGCTGATCCAAAAAACGTAGGCTGAAGCATTTTCCATTGGAGAATGAAGTGCCATTGAAACTGAATGCTGTGTGAAATCATGCTGATTTCACTGAAATTTCATTTTGAAAAAAAATTGGGTGTCAAGGTGTGGGGGGAAGAAATGTTTTGATAAATCAGAAATGAAATATTTTTCAGAATTTTCTTTCATGGAGAATTGTGAAATTTTTGGGTTTTGTTCTGATTTAGAATGACGCCAAACTCCGAAATCTCAAAATCCTCTGCACAGCTCTAATATGGAACATTTTGCTTCTAGGTCACTGACTATAATTCAGCCTAGGTAAATCGTGACTGAAAATAACTTGAGGCTGCCTAATAGCCTGTACGTGAACTGAATGGGTGGGGATCAATTAATTTCCTAGTGCAGTCTTTCTCAAATCTTTTCATTCTATAGGCCACTTCATGAGAGCATGGACCTACACCTCCCAGCATGTCAGTCTTCCATTTAAGCAACTGCTTGGTTCAGAGTGTTAGGGAAGTGTGATTCCCAGCTCACATAGACATACCTGCACTCGCTGTGCTCAAGCTACCATGCTAAAAATGGCAGTGTAGCCTGGGTAGCATGAGTGGTGGCTTAGCTTAGCCATTTCAGTCTGTACCCAAGTGGTCTGGACGGGTTTGTATTCACCTGTGCTATCCTGACTATGCTGCAATTTCTAGCATTGTTGGTTTGAGCAGAACTAGAGTGAATACTTCTGCATGAGTTGGGAATCGCGCCTTCCAGCTCCAAGGTAGATATGTACCCTCTCTGTGGGGACTAGTAGAGTTGTGGAGGAATGTTGATGTTTTAATAAAATGTAATGAGCACAGTTAACATCAGTGAAGTCCCTTGTCCGCAGTCTCATCAGAGAAGCCCAGGACTGAATGGATTGGGAAACTGACCTCCTCTCTCTCCACATGGTCACTCGAAGGCAGGGTTTTGAGACTACAGTGTAAGAGGGGTTTGCATAGGCAGAGATGGTGCAGTTTCTGTGAATTGTGGGATGGGTGGCAAGGTATTTTCCCCTTCTGTGCAAAGCTGGCTGTTTGCTCAGCTTGTATTTGAGTTCCATTCTGATTTGGATCTAAATACAAATCAAGCCAGCTTTTAGTTTCCTCAAAGTTTTGGAGAGGAAAGAGATTGAAGCATAGATAGATAGATCTGAACACAAAGCACATTCTTAGTAGTTTAAATAAAAAAATAGAAAAAAGTCTGTGTATCCTGATAGTCTGTAGCTGTGTAGAATAGGTTGTGAGGAAGTTATGGTGTAGGGAAGTGATTTTCAGTTAAAAAACAACAACAATTCCTGCCCTACAAACCCTGCCCATTTGAAGGAAAAAATCTATCCCCCTAACCTTTGTTTTGCTACAGGATCAATGCTCTAAACTACTTCCTATTGTCACTGGATTATGTTTTAGTGGGGAAATGAAGCAAATCTCATAACCAGAGCTGTGTTTTGTTTTTCCAAATAGGCTCATCCTTGTCTGTGTCTCCAAGGTGTAATCAACAAAGATGAGACGTCAAAGCAGAGTGAAAAGGGTAGGTCTGCTAGTGTATTTCAAGGAAGAGCTACTTTCTATTGCTCGCGCTTTAGCACATCCATACCATCCTGGAGGCAGTTTGGATCCTCACCTGAATTTTGCCACTTGCCATCCAATTCTAAGGAGCTTTGCTTCACGGTCCATGTAACATATTGTTGTCTACTATTTTCTTTCAAGGCGTGGCTTTTTAATAACTCTGTTGTTAAAAAAATAAAAATGGGATGATATTGCATCTTTTCCATAAAGTGCCATATGAAAGAAAACTTGGGGACATCAGTTTTTGTCTCTGGGGTCTGGCTGTCCCTTCTAATAGCATTCTCTAGTTTTCAATGTGTGTTTCAGTGACTGTTTTAACCTAAACTTCTCATTCCTACTGTCAGGGAGCTGTCAGATCAAGCTATCAATGCCAGGGGCCTATGAGAAACAGTTGTGCATTCCCTGCAGACTGGACAATGATCAAGATTTTGGGACCCCATTTGTCTTTCATGTAGACAAAGAAATGTGTCCAGACCTGGAGGTGGAACTGGAACAAACAATAACTGTCTTCCAGGTGAGCATCTGTGCTGACATCTACATAGCCGACCAACCACTTTTGGAACAAATCCATTCCGATGCAAGGTGTCTCCTAGTCCATGAAATAGACTGAAGAGTAATTTTCACTGACTTATGGTGATGATCATCATGCCAGGAATTTCTTTAGAGGAAACCAGTTTCTGGTTTGCCATTGTATAGTAGTCAAATAGATACTGGTGTTGAAAGCAATTTTCTCATGGGGCACTGGCAAATACAGATGGGGATGGTAGTGCTGCCTATTATAAAGGTTCCCTGACACTTCGCATTATAAGATCCTCTTTTCTGTGGCCTATGACTTTGTCAGACTTGAATTGTTCAGTCTGAAATTTTCCATGCTGGGTATCAGCCTTAGGCTGGATTCTTTCAGAAAATTTCAGACAAAGCTGTTCAGCTGTTTCTGAGAACAAGGTAAGAGAAAAATATGTTTTTGCCCAAGTTAAAAAAAATAAATTCTGGAGACCTTTTCTTTGAACAGCTGTAGTGCTCCCATGCTTTTCACAAGGGACATTAAATTTGGCAGTGGATGGTCTTTGTCTCGGGATGTGCTTTTTGCCATCCCTGTGAAAATCCACCTAAATTTGAACAAGTTATTGGCCTTTTAGAAATCATAGTTTGCACGTGCTCTGAGACTTTTTTGATATTAAGAGCTAAAATCTTCAGAGATTCCATCCTCACTGAGCATTGTTGAGCTACTAGTGCTGACCAGACTGCACATGCATCATCCCCACCGTGTGACTGAGCATACTCCTTACAGCCCAGGACTACAGGGGCAAAAATGGACATATCCTGTGTGTAATGGCTGCTTTCAGTGAGGCTGGGCACCGAAACTGAGAGCAAGGAAGCCTCTCTCCCTTATGCTCTCAGTGACTCCTTCTCTGCTGGCACCCTGACAATGTGGAGGAGGAAGCCATCTGATTTGAATGCAGAGGGGATAAAAGTTGGAGCAGTGTGGAAGTGGGGTGGGAAAGGAGTAGACTGGAACAACGAGTCTGGTGAGACTGGGCCTGGAATAGGTGAAGAAAAAAGTGGGAGTGAATGAGACAGAGGTGGAATGAAAAAAAAATAGTATGTGATTGTGTAATTATTAAAGACTGTGTCACATGCAGTAAGGGGCTGAATTAGTTGTATGGACGACCTTAACTTTTAAGTGCTTGAATTTCCAATCTTAATAAAGTTCTTGTAATGTTGTGGGTGTGGGTACGTACACGCCCCGAGCCCCACCCACCCACACTAGTGTGCTATAGAAAAAAGGTTATATCAGCATGAATTTAGTTGTGCAAATAAATGAAGTTCAAACCTTTGCTATGCTATCATATGTTGGGTGTGTGATAAGTGCTACGGAAAAACTGTTTTACAGTTTTTAAACACAAATATTTTTCTATTGGGATTGGTTTTTTGTATCCCTTCCTTCAGTTAGGCTTCAGTTATGAATCAAATTCTGTAGGAATTGAAGGAGCTTTCCTTTACTAACTATGTAAAAAATGAACCTCCCAAAAAGAACTAAAATAGCTTTTCTAGACAAAATGTCATGACTCTAGAGTGTGATATCAGTGCACCTTCCAGGGCTAGAATGAAGTGCTGTTTGAAACGGGTCGCAATATATTGGACTTTAAACCCACTGCAGCGCTGCATATTGCCCATTACTGGCCTCAGACCAGGGCAACTCTTTTGGAGGAAAATTCCCCATTTGGGGGGTGAGAGAAACATTTTTGTGGCAGGTCGATTTTAAAAAGAGAGCAGTTAGATTTTTGAAGCTATTTAGAGGTTTGGCATGATGGAAATAGTCCCAAGAAAGAAGGCTTGATAGACAGCCGGTAAAGTGGTCAAAAGAACATGATATCATAAGACCTTCTTCTGAAGAGTTGTAGTGAGTTGCAGTATGTGAATAAATGTGACAGTTCTGGTTCCATATTTTCACAGGTGAAATTACTATTTTAATGAAAACTATTTTTCTGTGACTATAGAATTACTCTTTTTTTGTTACTAGGATGAAATAAGCTCTGATCTGGAAAAGCACACTACACTTCTAGGACGGGGGACTGTACCAGTTAAATCACTTCCTGTTGGACAGAAAGTAGACAAGGCTGTTCCTTTAGGAGAGGTAACCTACTAATATTTTTGCATGTATTTTAATACTCTTGGGATAAAGGTTCCAACATTTAGAAGTAGGCATTTTTAAAGTTTGGGACTAAACATCAGTGTTGCCAAAACTGAAGATTTAATTGCACTCTTGACAGCTACCAGGTTTTGCTGTAATTTTTAAAATTAACACCTCAAGAAGACAGCATTTCTTGGAATGCTGTCATAGAGTTAATCACTGCAGACTGTTCAACACAGTCATTCTCAGAAGTGCTATTTTCAGGGCTGATTCCTGCAAAATAAGCATCAGTGCCCATCAGTTTGCAGAAGCAAGGAAAAAAATTAAATAGACTGAAAGAGAGGAAGAAAAAGCCAAAAGTGCACAAGAAGAATAATACTTGCACGCTTCCCCTGTCCTCCAACTTTATATTACTCCAGTGTAACAGCTTTTAAGAGACGTCTATTTGCACTAAAACAGTCACAGGGAGAAAATAAGGTGTGCTGTGTATTTGCTTTTGCTGGTGGAAGTGCTTATCTTGCATAATATTTGATAATAATGGTGAAGGCTTTCTCCATGCCCTGTTAATAGGCTCACCTGTGAAACTACCTTTTGGTTCAGGGATTTATTGTATCTTTCCAGGGACAAAGTTTGGATCTGAGTGTGAAGGCTGAAAAGAGGTGAGTCAGAGCCTTGTATGTTCCTTGCAGATCCTATGATGAGGAAATACTTTACTCCCATGGTGAATGATCTGGTTGACTGTGTTAACTGCTCCCAAAGCACAGTCATTTTACTAAAGGCTTTCTTGGGCTTGAATGAAAAAATAAAATCTTGTTGGATATTTTTCTTCTGCTAACCAAATTCTATTTTGATTTTCACTGTGAAATTATTCTTTGTTGCACTAGTATCAGGAAAGGGCCTGAAATATGAACAAATTTTTCATAAATTCCTAGGGATAAGGCCTCAAAAACGAGCAGCTAAATGTGCGAACATAAAGTGGCTGGTTTGTATTTTATTATTACTACTAATGTGCCCAAAACGTGCTGGGAGCTGTACAGACAAAAAGGAAGACACAACCCCTGGCACAAAGAGCCTTACAATCTAAAAAGAAATGAAATGAAATAAAATTAAAAAAAGGTTGAGGAAAGGATTAGCGCATAGAAGCAAAACAGGTCAGGGTAAGGGGTAGATAGTTCTATTTTATATATATATATATGTATTAGGGATAGTTTATAATTTAATATAATATATATATAATTTTAATTATAAACTATCCCTAATTGCCTCTTAACATAGCCATCATTAGTTTCTGATCCAACCCTAGTCTACAAACCCAGTAAGTAAGTTGTAAGATGTTTTCTTCTCTTAAACCAACTAAAATCCTTTTAAAACTATCATCTGAATCCTGACACCTTCCTTCGCTGTACTTCTCACAGTGAACCCAGCCTTTCAACCTGCATCCTCCCCCTACCTCCCTCTGAGACTCTTCCCCTCACCAGCCCCTGCCCAGTTATCTATTTCTTTAAACCAATCATAACTTTAATTTTATTTGTATGAAACTATTAAATCCTGGTCTTTGGAAACTAAAATAGTGAGGATGAGTGAAGTTCACTTTTAACCAAAAAATGGTCTTCTGTTTTTTAACTGAATAATGGTTGTCGTGTTTTGTGTTTGATACAGTGATTTAATTGTAAACCTAGAATATTTGCTTAGAGAAGATTACCACACACCCTTTTTCAAGGGGTTTCAAACCTTTTAGATTTATGAAAACTCCTAATTTCTTTTTAACCCCTGTTTCTGTAATCAGCACTTGGGATCTTGATGTACGCCTTAGTTTTGACCTCTGTGAAGAAGAGAGAGAATTTTTGGACAAGAGGAAGAAAATAGTTTCTCAGGCACTAATGAAGACACTTAAGTTAAGAGAAGCCCCTGGGAAAGATGAGGTATGAAGCACAATGTTTAGAGATGGCTGTACTATGACTGGTAATCATTTAAACATTTAGGGCTCTTTGCAGGTAAACAACAGGACTTTCCTCCATTCACGGAACATTCACAGAATAGCTCAGGGTGAGTTTCTCTTTAGAGACCTAGAATTTTGAGTTCTAGATTTCGGTATCTTTTCAGACTTTTTTGTTTTTTGTAGGTGTTACTTTTTGTTCCATAAAAGGAATTTTAACAAAAACCCAACAATTTTTCCAAAAAGGTTGATGAACATTTCTGGCGTTTGAGGTTCCAGAATTTCTTTGGATTCTCTCATCTAGAGCTACTGCATCATGTGCTGTCAGGATAGTTCTGAGATGTTAAAATAAAGTCAGCCTTTGGACCCAGCAAAGCTCATGGTTGTAACCTACCCCTCCAGTTTTGTAGAGAGAAATCTCTGTCTTAAGTATTTCTATGAATCCTTATGATGTTGCATTGCGTTATTTTGTATTTATATGACTTGGCATTGTGCCTCTCTATTTTCATACAACTTTGTATTAGATCCCCATTTTGTATTAGATCCCTATTTGATATGGGAACTTTGTATTAGATCCCTATATAGAAAACTTTGTATTAGATGTTCTAGCCCCTAGTTAAAGTAGAAGAAACATGTGTCTGTTTGCTAGGAGTAGGATCAGATCTCCCCCCACTCTGTAATCAATTGCCCTATTGACTGAATGAGGTGTGAATGAGTGAGGCTTGGAAGACACCCACCTCCAGACACTGCAACAGTTGGAGAGGGGATGGGAGCCAGATCCAAGAACAATCAAGTGGCAAAGAAGAGCAGACATATTGACAGGCCTTGGGGATTAGAAGCAAGCACCTTCTTTAGGTAACACCCTCTTTAAGCAGCCTTCGGACAACACCCAGAGAAAAGCAGCACACAGACCAACGGAGACAGACCAATGGGGACAGACCCAGAGTTTGAATCTGGAGTGGATTTGCATAAGAGGGAAGCTGCTATAAAAGTGAGGTGTCTTGCAGAAGGACCCCGGGTCTCGTCACCATCAGCGCATCGATCCGGATCGGCAGAAGCCCGGCTCCACCCCTCCCCCATCTAACTCACCTGGCCAGTGCAGTTAAGGGGAGCAACCAGTTGGTAACAACAGCAAGACGGAGTGTGGTGTGTGAGTGCATGAGTGTGATATATATATCATATGCATATGCTAGAGTATTGATTGATACCTGTATTACTAATAAATGTGGCGTTTTGCCTTAATCCCCTTGGAAAGATCCTGCATAGTACTTTAAGTACAACAGTTTGAGGGAATTAGAACTGTAGGAAAGGGCAGAAGGAATTTCTGTGTGTACAGTGCCTTGTACAATGGTCCTGATCTCTGTTTGGGGTCTTAGGTACTAGTCCTACAGAAATGATTAATGTATTTTTTGCTTATAACCATGTAGGTTTCGTGCTATCGCAAGGCGTGTGATTAAATGACTAGCATTTGGGGAACGTAATATACATCACACCTCTTTTCAGCAAATGGATGACACTCTAGACAATACTACAATCATAATACATGATCTATATCACTAAAATATCAGTCATGATTAACTTTATACTGGAATTTAATCAGCATATTAACAGGAGTATAACTATTCCTGTGTTTTAGGGGTCTTATTCTTACATAAAAACGAGGAGTACTTGTGGCACCTTAGAGACTAACAAATGTATTTGGGCATAAGATCAGATGAAGTGGGTTTTAGCCCACAAAAGCTTATGCCCAAGTAAATTTGTTAGTCTCTAAGGTGCCATAAGGACTCCTCGTTGTTTTTGCTGATTCAGACTAACACGGCTACCATGCTGAAATCTGTCACCATTCTTACATAAGTAAAGAGTATAAATATAGAATTAAATAGCAGATCAAAAATTAACTAGGAATGTGTCATTCCCTGGTTTCTCGCCTCTCTGCAGGTCCCAGTGGTAGCAGTTTTGGGATCAGGTGGTGGGACTAGAGCACTGTCGTCATTCTATGGCAGCCTGTCAGGGCTTCAGCAACTCAGCCTTTTGGACAGCACAACGTATCTGTGTGGAATTTCAGGTTCAACTTGGTGCGTAATATGCAATGATGGATAGGGTTTGTGTAGCTCCTAGGGAGATGCTAGATTTAACGCACATAATTTTTAAAAAACAGTACTTCCAGTATATTGCTATTGTCTATCAGATGTTGACAGTCATAATTTTCTGGGTGGTTAAAAAGAGAGTTTCATTGCTATTTTTAATACCTACAGCAGTGGGTCTAGTAGAAGCTATATAATCACATTACAGAAAGAAAACACTTTGGGGGAGATTTTCAAAAGCACAAAGAGGAAGTAGATGCCCGGCTCCTATTGAGGTTTTGTGAGGGTTGGATGCTTAACTCCCATCAGTACCTTAAAAATTCACCCTCTTTATGGAAAAGTTATGGAAAATAACTTAATATAAATAAGTCTGGGAGCTGACCTTGTTCATGAAGACAGAGGCAAAAAAAGCATTGAGTACATTTAGGGTGACCAGACAGCAAATGTGAAAAATTGGGACAGGGGGTGGGAGGTAATAAGAGCCTATATAAGAAAAAGACCCCAAAATCGGGACTGTCCCTGATAAAATCGGGACATCGGGTCACCCTAAGTACATTAGCTTTTTCCACATCCCCTGTCACTAGGTTGCCTCCCCCATTCAGTAAGGGGCCCACACTTTCCTTGACTTTCTTCTTGTTGCTAACATACTGGTAGAAACTCTTCTTGTTACTCTGAACATCTCTTGCTAACTGCAACTCCAAGTGTGATTTGGCCTTCCTGATTTCACTCCTGCATGCCTGAGCAAGATTTTTATACTCCTGATCATTTGTCCAATCTTGCACTTCTTGTAAGCTTCTTTTTTGTGTTTAAGATCAGCAAGGATTTCACTGTTAAGCCAAGCTGGTCGCCTGCCATATTTACTATTCTTTCTACACATTGGGATGGTTTGTTCCTGCAACCTCAATAAGGATTCTTTAAAATACAGCCAGCTGTCCTGGACTCCTTTCCCCCTCATGTTATTCTCCTAGGGGATCCTGCCCATCAGTTCCCTGAGGGAGTCAAAGTCTGCTTTTCTGAAATTCAGGGTCCATATTCTGCTGCTCTCCTTTCTTCCTTGTGTCAGGATCCTGAACTCGACCATCTGATGGTCACTACCTCCCAGGTTCCCGTCCACTTGCTTCCCCTACTAATTCTTCCCTGTTTGTGAGCAGCAGGTCAAGAAGAGCTCTGCCCCTAGTTGGTTCCTCTAGTACTTGCACCAGGAAATTGTCCCCTACACTTTCCAAAAACTTCCTGGATTGTCTGTGCACCGCTGTATTGCCCTCCCAGCAGATATCAGGGTGATTGAAGTCCCCCATGAGAACCAGGGCCTGTGATCTAGTAACTTCTGTTAGTTGCTGGAAAAAAGCCTTGTCCACCTCATCCCCCATGTCTGGTGGTCTATAGCAGACTCCCATCACGACATCACCCATGTTGCTCACACTTCTAAACTTAATCCAGGGTCTCTCAGGTTTCTCTGCAGTTTCATACTGGAGCTCTGAGAAGTCACACTGCTCTCTTACATACAATGCAACTCCCCCACCTTTTCTGCCCTGCCTGTCCTTCCTGAACAGTTTATATCCATCCATGACAGTACTCTAGTCATGTGAGTTATCCCACCAAGTCTCTGTTGTTCCAATCACATTATAATTTCTTGACTGTGCCAGGACTTCCAGTTCTCCCTGCTTGTTTCCCAGACTTCTTGCATTTGTGTATAAGCACTTAAGATAACTTGCTGATCGTCCTGCTTTCTCAGTATGAGGCAGGAGTCCTCCCCTCTTTTTCCCTCCTGCTCGTGCTTCCTCCCGGTATCCCACTTCCCCCCTACCTCAGGGCTTTGGTCTCCTTCCCCCGGTGAACCTAGTTTAAAGTCCTCCTCACTAGGTTAGCCAGCGTGCTTGTGAAAATGCTCTTCCCTCTCTTCGTTCGGTGGAGTCAGTCTTTGCCTAGCACTCCTTCTTCTTGGAACACCATCCCATGGTCAAAGAATCCAAAGCCTTCTCTCCGACATCACCTGCGTAGCCATTCATTGACTTCCACGTTTCGACGGTCTCTACCCGGGCCTTTTCCTTCTACAGGGTGGATGGATAGTAGGCACACTACTTGTGCCTCAAACTCCTTTATCCTTCTTCCCAGAGCCACGTAGTCTGCAATGATCCACTCAAGGTCATTCTTGGCAGTATCATTGGTGCCCAAGTGGAGAAGCAGGAAGGGGTAGCGATCCAAAAGCTAGATGAGTCTCTGCAGTCTCTCTGTCACATCGTGAATCCTAGCTCCTGGCAAGCAGCACGCTTCTCGGTTTTCCCGGTCAGGACAGCAGATAGATGACTCAGTCCCCCTGAGGAGGGAGTCCCCGACCCCCACCACCCGCCTCCTTCTCTTGGGAGCGGTGGTTGTGGAACCCCCATCCCTAGGACAGTGCATCTCATGCCTTCCAATCAGTGGAGTCTCCTTCTGCTCCCTTCCTTCAGATGTATCATCTAGTCCACTGTCCACATTAGTACCTGTGGAGAGAACATGAAAACGGTCGCTTACCTGTATCTGCATTGCTGGTATATGGACGCTCCTCTTTCTTCTTCTGGAGGTCACATGCTGCCAAATTTCTTCACCGTCCTTCTGTCCCCGCTGCGCAGCCTGCTCTGAATCTTCAAAATGTTGTGCCCGCAGAAGTATATCCTGATGTCTGTCCAGGAAATCTTCATTTTCTCTTATGCAACACAGGGTCGATACTTGTTTCTCCAGACCTTGAACCTTCTCTTCCAATATGGAGACCAGCTTGTACTTTGTACACACAAAGTCGCTTCTGTCCTGTGGAAGAAAGACAAACATGGCACATCCTGTGCAGGTCACAACAGCTGATCACTCACCATCCATATTACCTTCCTTCTAAGAGCTTCCTTAGCTGTTGCAGTAACTACTCAGAGAAGCCTGCAAGAAGAAAGCCTCAGTGTTTGTAAACTAATTAGTAAACTAATTAGCATTAGCTAATCTGCTCTCCAGAACAACCCTGAATGGTAGCTGAGCTGACAGAGTGATAACAATGAGGTTGGTCTCAGGTTCCCCAGCATATATTGGAATTTAAAATTCCATCTCATAATGCTTGTTAGCTTTAGTATTTAATCTTCTAGGTTGTCAGAGTTCTACAGTTCTCAGTTCAGTACTGCAATAGTAACAATACTTAGCTGGAATTTGATGTTTAATATCATTTACTGATCTTGATGTAAATGTTTTTCAGGTGTTTGTCTGCACTGTATCAAGACACAGACTGGTCCTGTAAGGACCTCCAAGGTGCAATCAGCAATGCCAGGGATAATGTATCTAGCAGCAAAGCAGGGGCCCTTTCCTCAGAACGACTGAAATATTACTTCCAGGAGCTGAACTCAATGGAGAATGATGGACGGAAAGTCTCTTTCACAGACTTGTGGGGCCTTATTATAGAGTATTTTCTACATCAGAAGGTAAAGAATTCTAGACTCTGAAGTGTATTGCTGTTTGCCTTCAAATTAGGAGCTCAACATATTCACCTTTTTGTGCTCTGGAACATGATTTCTCTTTGTGTATGTGTAAATTGTATAGAATTGTTCTGCCGATTAGAGGAGTTTTGGGAAAAACATGGGAGTTTTTGCCTCAGTTTTCCTATCTATAAAATGGGGATAATTATATTTACCTATTGTATAAAGCACTTTGAGATCTATAGATGAAAAATGCTATGTAAGAGAGAGGTATTTATTTGAAATTACTTTGCAAGCCATTCATTTGACAGCCATTTGGAATATTAAGGCTCAGAAAAAAGGTGACATATGTCTAGCAATATGTTTTTTTCAAAAACAGAATGTAAAGTGATACAGTTAGGTGAAATCACAAATTGGAATCTGATTAAAACAGCAATTAACTAGTGAAGAATACCTGTAAAATTCAAAATATCTAGGCCATATAAATATTCTAGTAAAATATGAGCCCTACACTGGGGAGAGAGGAGCTTCAGAGCCTGTGATATGGTTATAGCTGAGGTTGGAAAGTGAGAGCGCTCTAGAATACTGGAGCATGGGGCTAGATGGATCTAGCATAGCACCAAAAATATTAAGCTTTTTTTCTTTCCCTGTTTTAACCAGGAAGACTTGTCAAAGCTGTCTGACCAACAGGAAGCAGTGAAGAGGGCACAGAACCCCTATCCTATCTATGCAGCAATCAATGTGAGGCCCAATATTAGCGATGACGACTTTGCAGGTATAAATGAGACAGGTTTATTTTTCTATTTTAAAATCTGTAAATAACTGCCCCCCCCCCACTGAGACTTAATCCCCTTTGCATCGCCACCTTTCCCCATTCCCTGAAGCTTGGATAATGAGCATGAGACATGAGGTGCTGATTAGCCAGTATTTGGGAGCCCAATAGCTAATATGTCAAACTGGACACTGCTTGGCAAAGTTCACCTTCACCTATGTTCTCCTCATAGCTATATCGCTGAAGAGCTACTCCTGAGGGAATCCTGCACCAAAAAATTAAAAATTCTGCCCTCCCCCCAAAAGCGCACAATATTTTAAAATTCTGCAAATTTTATTTGTCAGATAAATGTGGCTCCAGCATGGCAGCGGGGAGCTCAGGCCACTGGCTGCATTGAGGTGGGAGATTACCCTGAAGCCCCCAGCTCCCCCAGTACAGGGACTCGGCAGTGAGGCTGCACCTCACCCTGACAGTGCAAGGGCTGGGCCTGCCCCAGAAACACCCCGGGGCCCTGCCCCTCTGTGCCAGGCCCACCAGGTGTGGGTGGGCAGGCTCAGCCCAGCGGGTTCCAATTGTGGAGGGGCTCAGCGTGTGGGGGATCCAGGTGTGGGGTGATAGGTTTCTGTGTGGGGCAATCTAGGTGCGGGCAGTTCAGTGGGAGATGTGGATGCACAGGAGCTCGTTGGGAGGTTCCGGGTGCAGGGGCAATGGGACTCTGCAGGGGGTCCAGGTGATGGTGGTTGGGCTCAGTGGGGGGAAGGGGCTCTGGGTGTGGGGAGATGGGGCTTGGTGGGTGTCTGGGGGCTCAGTGGGGGGGTTCGGGTGCTGGGGGACTGGGGCTTGATGGGGTGGGCATCCAGGTGCAGCTGGTTGAGGCTCAGTGGGGTGGGGGGCTTGTCGGACGGATCCAGGTGTAGGGGGTAGGGCTTGTCAGGGTGAGGGTTTGACTCCAATGAGAAGCTGCTGAATTTGAATTAATATGCAAACTAGATACCATTGACTTAGGTTTGAACAGAGACTGGGAGTTGCTCGGTCATTATACTAATTTGAATCTATTTCCCCTAGTTAAGTATCCTCACACCTTTGTGTCAGCTGTCTGAAATGGGCCATCTTGATTATCACTTCAAAAGTTTTTTTTTTTTCCCCCCTGTTGATAATAGTTCCTCTTAATTAATTAGCCTCTTACAGTTGGTATGGGTACTTCCACCTTTTCAGGTTTCTCTGTATGTATAAATATCTTCTTACTATATGTTCCATTCTATGCATCTGATGAAGTGGACTGTAGCCCACAAAAGCTTATGCTTAAATAAATTTGTTAGTCTCTAAGGTGCCACAAGTACTCCTGTTCTTTTGCTGACACAGACTAACACAGCTGCTACTCTGAAAAGAGAGGAGTGACATGGTCAAAGCAATGGGCTAGGGAAATGATCTTTGCAGCAGCATTCTGAATTGACATGAGTGGGGCAAGATAGGATTTGTGAAGGCCAGAGGAAAGGATGTGATGTGGTATTTGAGATGCAAGGTGATGAGCGCCTGGAGGAGAGTTTTAGCTGATGGTGAATAGGAAAGGCTGTGTTGTAGAGATGTTATGCAGAAAGAATTGGCAAGAGTTAAACACAGTCTAGATGTGGGAATCTAGAGAGAACAATATTTCTGCCATGAGTAATACTCATTACACTGTTCTGAGCTATCTTGACAAGATTGCTCCTGTAAACTTACTTATTTTACTTGGGAAATAATGTGGCCTAGTGGATCTCTTGCCTGGGACTCAGGTAACCTGAGCTCTTTTCCCATCTCTGCCACTAGATTGCTGGGTGACTTTGAGCAGGTATTTCACCTCTTTATGCTCTGGTTTCCACAGCTGTAAAATAGGCACAACAAGATGTACTGATGAAAGGTGTTGAAGAGCCAGGTATATTTGTTAATGTTAATAATGAGTTAAATGAAGGATTTTAGTGATAAAATGGCAATGAGGGTTGGGTAACTGGCCCAAATAGATCTCAGAAAGGTTAGGTTTTGGAAATATAAATATGTATTTATGGTTTGAACTCTGTCATAGGGTCATTTTCAATAATATTTTAGGCAGATACCACTGTTAAGCTCTGGCATGGCTTAATAACACTCTGTGCTATTGTTTTTAAATAGCCATATGTTATTTCACAACTTAATGACACCAAAAAGAAAAATTTAAAAATCGCTGCTCAGAAACATGAATCTCAAAAATGTGGAATTGCTGGTGAGCTTCAACTAATGTTTTCATCGTTGAACAATGTGACATAGTGGGAGTAGCCTATGGCTGGCTCACCACGTTGTAAGGTTTCCGTCATGGACCAAATTGATTAGGCCTGGGTGGTTAACCAGTTAACAAGGGGATTCAGCATGTTAGCTGGGAACTGTTAAATGGGAGACAGGAGGGGAAGGCTGGAAGGATGGGCAAAGAAGCTCAGGATCTCAGAGAGGTGAGATCTCTTCCCCCTTCACTTCCCTTTCCTGTGCCATAGGGGTGCTTTGAAGCTGTCCCTTATGGTGATGGGACATGAAGCTGCATAAGATGTTGTAAATAAAGTACACTGTGGTGAACTTACGTAAGTGTGCGTGAGGGCTGCTTGCAAAGAGAAATCCAGGGTGAGGGAGCCCATTCTGTGACAAACATCTAGACAGTCAAGTTGCTCTCATTGCCATAATTGTGAGATATAGTGAGAAATCCTAAATTGTGGTATAGCTAAGGAGCTCTCATCTCAGCGGGTTACCCCTCCCCAGTTCTAGATGTTAAATCCTTTTTCTCTTCCCCTCCGTACTTAAACATGTGCTAATGCTGAATAGCTGAGCTTGGTGCAAAGACTCTTCATGGGGACGAGGCTAAGGAATTCACCAACCCAGGCCATAGAGCAGAAGTGGAGGTGTTCTTTGGTGGCTGCTGCAGCCCTGAGACAGCAATCGTTCCTGCGGCTCTTGTGCCTGCCCTCTACTCTGCAAGGGACAATGGCTGGTGGATCTGCATACCAGTGATTTTATTAGCCCCCAAGCCTTGCTGCACAGGGAGTTCCTACAGAGCATCTCTGGAAGATCCAACTATCTGTTCCCCCAAGACAGCTACACTAATTCTACTATATATGGGGTTTTACGGGGAAGGAATTGCTGATGGGTGATGCTGGAAGAAGCAGAGACACTTCTTTAACCACTTCTATAAGAATAAGATAATGAGACTATGCACTTCAGAGTATTCCTGAGATAACTATTGATCTGCTGTCTTGCTCTCAGAGTGGTGTGAGTTCACTCCCTATGAGGTTGGATTCCGCAAGTATGGAGCCTTTGTCCGAACAGAAGACTTTGACAGTGAGTTCTTCATGGGGCGGCTGATCCGGAAACGTCCAGAGCCCAGGATCTGCTATCTGCAGGGTATGCTCTAATGCTGCAGATTTTGAAAGGGAAATAGGAAAGCTTCGAGTGTTAGGACCTGGTCATGCCTCAGTTTCCCCCTTGCTCAGTTAAACAGACCACCATAACTGGTGCTCTTGAAGTACTCACCCCTTCTTGGGATCTGACTTATTAATATAAAATAACAGTTTAACTCAAAAGTAGAATCTCTCAGCTTTTTTCTCAAGGCTTAGCAGTCCATTATGCCCCCATGGGTTCCTAATACTCTTTTTGGGGTATTGCTCCTGATAAGGGTTGCAAACTTTCTAATTGCACAAAACTGAACACCCGTGCCCTGTCCCCACTTGCTTCATCCCCCTTCCATTCGTCATTTGCTCTCCCCATCCTCACTCACTTTCACTGGGCTGGGGAAGGGGGTTTGGGTGCGGGATGGGGGTGAGGGCTCTGGCTGGGGCCAGAAATGAGAGGTCCAGGGTGCGGGAGAGGGCTCTGGTCTGGGGTAAGGAGTTGGGATGCAGGGATTTGATGACTCTGGCTGGGGGTGCAGGATCTGGGGCGGGGCGGGGGCTGAGGGGTTTGGCATGTGGGAGGGGGTGTGGGCTCCAGCTAAGGGTGTGTGCAGGAGGGGGCTCAGGGCAGGGGATTGGGGTGTGGGGGAGTGCGGGGTGTGGGCTCTGGGAGGAGTTTGGGTGTGGGAGGGGATTCTGGGCTGAGGCAGGGGGTTGAGGTGTGAGGTCCCGGCGGCGCTTACTGCAGCTCCCAGAAAGCGGCCGCCAGGTCCCTGCAGCCCTAGGTGCATGGGTGGCCAGGGAGGCTCAGCTCGCTGCCCTGGCACCCGCAGGCGCCACTCCTGCAGCTCCCATTGGTTGTGGTTCCCGACCAATGGGAGCTGTGGAGCTGGCACTCTGGGCTGGGGCAGCGTGTGGAGCCTCCATGGCCACCCATATGCCATGGGGCCGCAAGGACCTGGCAGCCGCTCCTGGGAGCTGTTCGGAGCTAGGGCAAGCCCCAGGCCCCTGCTCACCACCATCCGGACTTTTAATGTTACTTTTTGACTGGGCGTTCCAGTCAAAAACCAGACGCCTGGCAACCCTACTCCTGCTCCTCACTGCAGGTTGCTTCAGCTAGGCCTTTCCCTCTGGCTCATAGGGAGAGTGTCTTCCCCACTGAACTCAGACTAGGGTCTCCTCTGGTCGCCTGCATGTGACTTCCTGCTAGGTTCTCTCCTCTTACCCTTCTGTCATGGCTTCAGGTCTCCCTCAGCGCCTATTGTAATAACTAAGCCAACAAACTTACCCTAATTGTGAGCTCATCTGTGAGAGAGCAGATAAGTTTATGAAATGTTCCAATCACATACAACAGTCAATGTTGATAGGAAAGGTGTAAAAGGGAGACTGGCTGTGACTGATTGATTTAGTCCAAACAAAAAGGCCTACTGATATAACTCCAGGGCTGTGTTAAGATCATGTCTAGTAGATGAGAAATGTGGGCCTGGAAATCAATGAACCAAAATGGGTGTGTTGGAAATTCGGCCTAATTGGTGGACAGTAACTGAAAGGATGGGCTATCCTGCCTTTTTTTCCCCTTTTGGGGTCCTTAAAAGATAAGACTTTGGGGGGGCAGGTGAAATCGAGCATGAGCACAATTGCTAACTGAAAAAAGGGGAAGGAGGAGTGAGCTTCGCTATCATGGCATGCCGCCTCCACTGACTCCAGGGACCCCAGGGTCCACAGTGACACCATTGGACTTTTGTTGCCCTGATCCAGAGAGATTCTACCAGACCGGGACAAGAGAGGGACCCCAGTGACATTGCCACCTCCACTGGCTCTGGCTGAATCCCAAACACTCACTGGGATATGAGACTGTCTCCTCACCCACCCCTCGTGTCCTTTTCCTTCCCTGACTTATTTCTTTCCTTTCCGACCCCTTTTTCCTGCCCTGCTGACTAATAAGAGTCCAGCTTAGCTGGCCAAGACTATATTTTGCAACACTGTTGTGAGCCTTTGACAAAAGCTGCAGTTGTGCCCTAAGCAGCCAGATGCTGGTACAAGTTTGCCAGGTCTTGGAATGGCTGATAAGGCCACGTGCTGTGTCTGTGTTTTTCCAGCAATGCGGTTGCAAATGAATGCAACATCAGAGACAGAATTTACATTTTGCACCTCTACTATTCTTTTCTCTCCCCTTTTGTGTGTGTGTGTCTTGTTTTGTCTTTAGCAAACAGGATTGAACTTCAGGAACAGTTCCAGCCTATCTCAATTAACATCTTCTCTTTTCCCCAAAAGGGACAGTTATTACTATCTTTAATATCATCTAAAAGACTACCAAACAAAGGGTTTTCCTTATAAAATCTCTCTATACTAAAGGAAAAGGGGATAAGGTTATGGTTAAAATAAAAGTCGTAGTTAATACTTTACATTTCAAATGCTTTACCTGTTTTTCCTTCTTTTCTATATCTTTAATAAAAAATTGAAAGGCTGTTTAATGGTGTGTTTTCCATGGTGCTAAGCAGGCTGAGGGGTCTTATACCCAACTCTGAACCTTGTTTAAAACTCTTTATTGTTGGGCAGTTTCAGGGTCATGTTAACATCTTTGACTCTTTGGGCCCATATATTCCATCAAAATTAACACAACATATCCCAGATCTCTCTTCTGGAAGTACCCTGGACTGGGCCTGTCTGTAGAGATGTCTCCTTTGTGTCTTCCCTAGTCTCCCTCTCTCTGACAGAGTAGGCTCCCTCGTACAGGATGCCCTGTCCCTGGGCTACCTGATGCCTGCTCGCCTGACCCAACCACTGCCTGAAGCCTAAACCCATCACTTAGGAAAGGGATAATTAGGCAGAAGGCTCAACTCCTCTTACAGGGCCAGCCCACTTGGTAACAGGCAGTGACCCGATGGTAGAGCCTCTATTGACTGCACTGGGTTTAAGAAGCCTATGAAAGTGTTAAATCCTTCTTTATTTCTGTCTCCACTACCCCTTTCTCTGCCTATAGGAATGTGGGGAAGTGCCTTTGCCGCAAGTCTGGATGATGTCTGTTTGAAGATGGTTGGTTCAGGTCTGGGCTTTCTAGATTCTCTGAAAGATGTAATCAGAGTCATAGGTAAGGGCATTCTGTACCCTGTAAAATAGTCAGTTTTTGTTTAAAAACTGGGTTTTCTAGAGGTTTCGTTTCAAAACAATCACACAACACATTAATGTAACTCCAAAATTTAAGAAGTCCTGTGGAATTTCCAAGGACAGACAAGGCTCAGCTGGGCTAGATAGTTAACAGTTTCTCTAAAGCTGTATTCCACTCTCCTCTGTCATACAGTTTCTCTCAACAATATGGCCTATATTTACACAGTAGATTAAATAATAATGGTCACCATTAACTTCTCTTTCTCACTCCCCCTCCCCCACCTTACCTGGTTCCCATGACTATAATAGGACTATAATCCTGTTTTACAAATAGGGAACTGTGGCACAGAAGTGCAGAGAGGTTAAGTGACTTGTCCAAGGTCACATAGGAAGCTGATGGAAGATCTGGGAATTGAACCCATGTCTCTTGAGTCCCAGTCCTGTATCCACACTACAAAGAGATTAGTGGTTAGTGTGTTAGCCGGGGACTTGAGAGACCTGAGTTCAATTCCCTTCTTAGCCATAGACTTTCTCTGTAATGTTTGGCAAGTCACTCTGGGCCTCAGTTCTACATCTGTGCAAGGGGGACAATAGCACTTCCCTACCTCAAAGGAGTGCTGTGAGGATAAATATATTAAAGACTGTGAGGTGTGTAGGTATTACGGTGATGCAGGGGAGGTCTATAAGTACCTTCAATAGGTAGGTAGAAAGACCATCCTGCTTCTTGCTCTGCATTTGTCATACCGCAGTGTTAGGTTTCACTACACTATTTCCCATTTGTAACCATAAGAAATATTGTAGTGAATGTTCAATATTTCTAGTGACTGTTGTCCTTATGTGAGAGCATATCCATGATGTCATATGGTGACAGTTTTCATTGGCAATAGTTTGGAATGGTTACATGACTCGTGAGAGAGATTTGAAAGACATCCTAAATGATGAAACTTCAGTATAGACTCGGTTAATTTGGACCTCAGTCTAATACATTTTTACAGTGCCCACATATGTAGGGAGGAAAAACAGTCATATGACAATAGATTGAACTTCCATTTGTGAAAAGATTAGTATCTTGAAATGCTAGGCTTGAATAGGCATGCTTTTAAATATATTCTGATCTTTATCATGGCTTGTGTTATAGATGATTGCCAAAGATCCAATTTTCGGGACCCCACTCGATTAAAGACTCGTCTGGTTATACCAGGGGGACCCTTATTACAGATTTGCCAGGATTTCTTCAAGTCCCGTGTCACCTCTGGGGAAACCTTCAACTTCATGCAAGGCTTGTACCTTCACAGGGATTATGTCAACAACAGGAATTTTGTAGCCTGGAAAGGTAGCCATTTTGAAATAAATCACTGTTTTGGATAGTCTGTTAATATTTTAAAATCATGCATAACGTTAGCATTTTGGGCCAAATTCTTTGCTACCGTAAGTTTGGAACAGCTCCATTGAAGTAAGTGGAGTGCTGCCAATTTACACCAGCAGCAGAGAATTTGATACAATTGGAGAACTTGTTGGCTATGAAATAATATCACCCAACTGGTGGTACAGACCTGTTTTCTACTTTGCTTCTGGAATATCCAGAGCGCTGAGCGCAGGTCTGATTTTGGTGTGGGAGTATAGAACATGTATTAGAGGTTTCTCCTTAAGGTCTCAGTGGTTGCTTCATTTCCTCATTTCCAAAGTTTTCTCCATCTTTTTGGCAACTAAAGTGATTTTTTTTGGGGGGGTGTCTGTTAGGTACACACCTGGATGCCTTTCCCAACCAGCTGACTCCCATGGAAGAGAGCCTGTACTTAGTGGATGGTGGCTTTTCTATCAACTCTCCCTTTCCCTTGGTGCTCCAGCCAGAAAGAGATGTAGATGTCATCTTGTCATTTAACTACTCTTGGGATGCTCCATTTGAGGTGAGCAGCGTTAGATGGGGAAAGAAGCATGGAAACATTTTTCATAACATGGATCAGTCCAAGATATTTGACCAGAGAATCTCCTGAAGTAGGACACATTGTAATAAATCTAAAGCCACTCAAGACTTCAGTTGTCAGACAATGCAATTCACTGTGAACTTCATGTCACAACATGAACTTCATATGTGGAACTTCACATGACAGTGGTGGTAAAATGCCAGTCTTTCTGCTTAAAAAGTGTAGGCCCCATCAGTTTACCTAAAGATATGAATCTCTATTAGCAGTAGAAGACTTGTGGCACACCATTGTGCATTCTTATTCCATCTAGCAGAAGGCATTGTTAGCTGGGAAGATGAAGGTGGCGGCGATTTTTGTGTGTGCGAACAGTAGGGTATTTGTGCTGTATACAAATGTATATTCATAGAATATTACATGCAGATGGTCAAATTCAATCTCTCTCTAATCTTGAAAGGATTCAATTTTAATTTGTAGTGTATTTTAAGGGACATAATTTATTTCCAAGTATTTTTATTTTTTATTGACTTTAATATTTTCCCTAGCACCATCAAGTCTAGTTGCTGTTCAAAACATGTCTACAGAAACCTAGATCCATCAGATTCAGTAATAAAATCCTAATATTAGACAAACCTTGTCATTCCAAAGTCAACACCTCCTTATTTTATTGCCAGAAAAAGGTGAGAGTAACACAGTGTATTAACTATAGGTTTGGCTATGTAAAATGATAGTGACTGACTAACTTTTCTGTTTGAAATATATTATGAAAGTGTTTTTTAAAAACTTGTTAAATGTAATAATACTTAGGATGTCTACACATTCACAGCACTTTAAAAATATGTACTGATTTTTCACAATACCCCTGTGAGGTAACTTATGCCCATTTTACAGATGAGGAAACTGAGGCAGAGAGGTTAAATGACTTGCTCTAGGGTCAGAGAGGAAGCCAATGGAAAAGTTCCCGAACTTGTGATTTAGAACATGCTGCCTCTACTTTATAAAATATTTGCTACATAACATAAATTAATTATGAACATTGAATAGTTTATAGTAATGCCATAAATATAATTGTTAGAAGGATAATATTCTCTATTTTTCTGTTTTCACTGGGTAAAACAGGACCTAATGTTTGACTTTTGTTCTGTGACCACAGGTTTTACAGTTGACTCAGAAATACTGTGAAGAACAGGAAATCCCCTTTCCACAAATCACCTTGAGTGAGGAAGATGAAAAGAAGCCAAAAGAATGTTACATGTTTGTGGATGATGAGAACCCAAAAGCTCCCATAGTGCTTCACTTCCCACTGGTGAATGATACGTTCCGAAAATACAAAGCACCGGGTAAGGGAATATGTGCATCGAGAGTCTATGATTAAGGTATTCGGGAATGATTAGCCAGATAGAATGCGGGACTGGCTGAACTTTCCTAAGCATAAAATGTATGCAGTTATAGCTGTGTTGGTCCTAGGATATTAGAGACACAAGATGGGCAAGGTAATATCTTCTATTGGACCCATTTCTGTTGGTGAGAGAGACAAGCTTTTGAGCTTACACAGAGCTCTTCCTCAGGTCTGGGACCTGACCTGAAGAATAAAAGTTTAAAAATATTACCAATAAGAGATGCTACCTCATCCACCTTGTCTCTCTAACCATAAAATATCACAGCTTTCCCTTACGTAGTTCCCTGTAAGCTGTTGAGCTCTATTACTTTTTTACAGGAAGAGCAACAGAAGTGTTTCATTTTGGTGAAGGAAGGAATAGGGCTTTCCCAAAAGCTGTTTAAAGTGTGGGGGAATCTAAATAGACAATTATTTGCTCCTTTATGAACCAACCTCTTCCTTACCAAGTAATTCTACCACATATAATGGTTAGATGTAGATGTGAACTAATATTTCTGGGGTTTATCCTGATGGTGTGGTGGTCACTGTATTTGCATTATAAAGAGGTCTGAAATACAGTGTTAGCATTGCCTCAAGCACTATAATTTAGGAATTCCCAGCCATTTTTCCACCTGAGAACCTGAAACACCTTTTTACTCATAGAACCCCATTACTCATTTTAAAATCGAGTTTAGTTACAATAGAAGGTGTGGGGGCCTTTTTCTATATTATGGTAACACACATTAGGGTATTAAAAAATGTTTTAAAAACACACCTGTTATCCTAATGTTTTCCTTCCAGGAAAAATTAACTTTTATCTTGGAGTCAGGTTAGTATTTCTCACCTCAAAATTATAGTTTAATCCTGTAGTGTGCCATACTGTGCACTACTGCAACAAAATATTTTTTTTCCTCTTTAATTTGTGCTTTTGGAGGGTGGTGGAAGTATGAAGTGGAGATGGTACTTTGGCTCAAAGTTTGAATGCCAAAGTATTGTGACCCTACTCTGAGGTGCTGAAATCTCTTCTCATGCAATTCCTGACCAGGAGAGTGACCAAAAGTCAACACCTGCTTAGCTGATCTGCGACCTTCATTGGTGATTCAATTAAAGGGTTCTAGTAAGACTTTCACAGTTTATTTTTCTCTGGTTGCAGGAGTAGAACGTGAGTCAGAAGATGAGAAATCCTTTGGTGATTTTGTCATTGGGGGAAAAGATTCTCCTTACCGCACGCTAAACTTCACCTTTGAGCCCTATGACTTTGACAGGCTGGTGGAAGTGAACTGCTATAATGTTCTGAACAACAAGGACAAACTCCTAAAAGCCCTAAATTTGGCTCTGAACAGGAGGAAGCTGAAGAAGGGCAATGGGCAATGAGAACCTTCTTGGCATAGGACATGGATGGACTGCAATGCACCAAAGGCATATTGTTCAAGTATTACTCCTGGGGGAATTCTGCACCTCTGTGCATGCGTAATTAATAAGACACACATTTTTAATTTTTATGCACAAAAAAAAGCTTCTGCCGGAAAGTTACTGCAGTTCTGCCTTTTGCTAACCAGAGAGTGCTGTGACGATAGAACAGAGAAGCAGCTCCCGGCCAGCTAGGGAAGAGAGAGTGCCAGCAGAGCCTTCTCGGGCCAGCTCAGGAGACGGGGCTATGGGGAGACAGACAGCATGGGGCTTCTGGGGGGCAGATGGGCTCGTAAGGGCTAGTGGGGAGGACAGACTGGGGTATGGGGTGAATGGAAATGCAGGTGCAGGGCCACATGGGGACAGGGAGGTGGCTGAGTTGGGGGCACAGATGTGGGGAGTGGGCATCTGAGTGGGGGTGGAGGGACGCATGTAGGCAGGGGGTGCAAGGACATATGGGGACAGGTGCAGAAGTGCCTGAGGATAGAGGTCAGCCAGGGTCTGCATGGGGGAAGCTCCTTAACAATCTCTTCCTGCCCCCCCCCAAAAACCTGTTCCATACTTTTCCCACCCATACCCGACAACCCTCCAAGTTCACACTCAGGCTCCTTCCCAGCAATTTACTTCCCTCTCCCTCAGCTCCTCGGTTACCCCTGACTCCCCCAAGCCTTTGCTCTGCTTCTGAGGGGTGCAGGAAATACAGTTCTGTATTGTAGTTTAAATGAATTATTACTCAGAGTTATGTATTAATATGCCTAGTAAGGAATCTATCTGTCAAAAAATATTTTCTGAATCTTTTGTTGGTTGTCTGTGTTACAGACATACTTGCTGACAGGTATTTTGAAATAAATGACCAAAATAATTGAAAGTGGTGTGATTATATTGTGTTATTTTGACAAATAAAATATGCAGAATTTTAAAATATTGTGCACAGAATTTTTAATTTTTTGTTTCTGAATTTTTAATTTTTTTGGTGCAGAGATCCCCCCGGGAGTAAAGTAGGAATGCTGATGGGTAAAATAGCTGCAAGCCACCTTCATTTGAATGGGAGAAGAACAGTTAAATTCCCTACATTTCACACTGAAAACTTACACCAGATGTGGTGGAAACCCCCTCCCCCGCAAAGAAACAAACAAACAAAACTGTTGTACTCCACTACAGTTTGTAAAACTCAAAGAGATGACAATAGTTGTCTTTCATTGCCAAATGTTCGGTACCGAGAAACCAAACTAGGTGTATGTTTTGAGGGGAAAGGAGTCCCCCTCTTGATATTCAGCACAGTCACAGATGCATCAAAGTTCTGCCTGTGCAGGGTGGTACGGATGCTTATGTGAGGTGTAACAGTCCTGATCTGATGATGCATGTTTTTAGTTATGGGCCTCTGCAGAGAAGAGGATGCTGAAGTGTGGGTGATGTAGACAAGTGAACACTGGGGACTAGATTGGTTAAGGCCACAAAACTCCTTCTGTATTGTGACCCATCTAGGATTTGAAGCCAGGTTGCCAGAGGTGAGTTGTTAGTAGAAGTCCAATCAGGAACTGTGCAAAGTCCTGGAGAAAGATCCTGGTTTGTTGGCAGACTCCTCTGTTGAAGGCATGGATAAAGTGGGCACATTCCTCTACACCAGGATTCTCAAACTGGGGGTTGGGATGCCTTAGCGGGTCACAAGGTTCTTACATGGGGGGGTCTCAAGCTGTCAGCCCAAACCCCGCTTTGCCTCCAGCATTTAAAATGGTGTTAAATATATAAAAAGTGTGGGTTTTTTTTAATTTATAAGGGGGTCGCACTCAGAGGCTTGCTATGTGAAAGGGGTCACCAGTACGAAAGTTTGAGAAACACTGCTCTACTCAGTCTATGCCAGAGTTCCTTTTAAAATCTGCTGCATGTAATACTAAAGTGTTGATTTTGACCAATAAAACGCTTAGATGGCTTGGTCCTAGCAACTTCAGAGACGGTCTCTCTCCTTGTGTGATACCAGAGCAATTGCTAACGTGTCTCTAATGGAAATTGCTTCCTGCTGCTGCTGCAACTTGGCTCACCAGAGCCTGGAATTGGTGATCTTCAGATGCTGCAAGAACTCATCTGTTTGTTTTCCTCAGACTTTTCCTGGGGAGGAGGAAGGGAGGCTATTTTTCTACGGATGGGTAGATTTAGGGAGGTCTATTTTGTTTTAAGGTATTTGGGTCAAGGCTTTGTTTAGGATTTTATTTTGTTAGTGTGTGTGTGTTAGATGAATAGTGTGATGCAGCTAGTGCTTGACATAGGTGCAACTATTAAATGTGAATAAATAAAATGAATGTGAAGTGCTGCTGTTATATTGTGGGGTGGAATTACCTCACTTTGCAGAGAGTTTTTAAGATGTGACTTTCAGGGCACGTCAATCAAAACAAAGTTTTGGGGGAATAACCGCTTATTCACGTGTATGGTGTTTATTTTGAACTGAATGTACTGATTGTGTATTTGAACTGTCATGAGAGAAGTTAGATGTCCCCGTTCAAAGCAGACCATAGTGTAGTTGTAGCTTTTCAAGAACATTTTGCTACTTCATTTCTATAAAGAAAAGGGGATTTTCTGTATTTCCTTTTAATTAAACACATTTTTTTGCTAACATGCTGCTGCTTAGGCCCAAGGCTGAAGTGGAGGGTTTTTCTTTACTGATTGATGCTTGTTCAACTTAATGATAGTTCTTTCTCTTCCAGTTTAAGTGCCTTCTGGTCAAAGGTAAGTAATAACAGTAAATAGAATAATACCTAGCTTTTATGATAATACTTTTCATCAGTAGATCTCAAGCCCCTGTATGAAGAAGGGTCAGTATCATTATCCCCATTTTACAGATAGGGAAACTGAGGCACAAAGGGGCAGTGACTTGCCCAAGATCATCCAGAAGGCCGGTAACAGAACCAGGACTAGACCCCGGGTGTCCTGAGTCTCAGTCCAGTGCTCTATCCACTAGGGAGTACTGCTCAAATATAATATAATTATAAAAATATAATCAATCTGCACTCCAGGGGTCTTGCTTTTTAGAGTTCAGTGTACTAAATAATTGCAGTTCTGAGCTGTTAAACTTCCTTCCTACCAAGCTGCATCCTCAACTCTTATGTCCTTTTTTTCCAGCTGAGGCATGATGAGAATCACCAATTCAATGCTACCTCTCTTCATTATTTCCATGCAGATTGGCTGTTTTCTTTGCAGGATTGGGAAGTCTGTCACATTTTTTATCATCAATTACTTCAGAAGATTAATTTTATTGTTTTCTACATACATTTATAAATAGTCTTGACTGGGCCCTGAGAGAGCCTTACATCCAGGTTAGGCTTTGTGATGTTTGGCACAGGGGAGGGAGGATACTTCCCTCTCCAAACTGGGACCTTTTTCTTCCTTTGTGAATGTTAAATAAACCAGTGTGTTTCTTGCAGTTTTCCCTTTCTCCCAGCAGGTGCTCAGGTACCATGGTGAGTGGGGATATATATAAACCTAGACTGATATAAATGGGAAGGCAACAAGTACTCTTCTCAAAGCTAGGTCTCCCCAGACTTCCTAAACACTTCACACACCCACTCTCTTCTCCTTAAGCTCTCCCAGAGCAGCAGGACTTCCTGTCTGAAGTAAGGGTCCTTTACGCTCCCGTTGATCAGTAAATTAGCACATAAGCACTTCATGGAGGACTCCACTTTATTGCATTTTTGTAGGAAGATAAATCCTTCTCTGCGGACCTTGGGCTGCCACATATACTGATATGTTGTCCTGTCTTTTTAAAAGGTTTCCTGTTCTGCAGGAAGAGCAACCCTGGAACTTGATTATTCAGTAGAATTCACCCTGCAGGGCAGGAGAGATTTTAAAGGGCCAGCTGTACTGTATACAATTCTCGATCTTTGTAGGTTGTCTCTGGGGGAGGAGAAATCAATGATGCAGCATCTGGGTATGTTCTAAGTGTAACTTTTATTTACACCAGCATCCCAGTCCTGGCACATGAAGTGGTCACAAAGCGCATGCAAGCAATCTCTTCTCTCAGGAATCCCAGCACAGTTCCCAGAGAGCAATCCTTCTTTAAATAACAGCAAATTACAACTTGTTGCAAGGGTATTGCTTTGGAACATGTCCTTCTGTGTTTGGGAGGTGGTGATAGGTTATGACAAAAGAAAAATGCTCCTCTTCACGTCTAACCTCTGCAACACTTGCTCGTGTAGATAGAAGCAGAGTGCCAGTAATGTCTGATGTGCTGAACTGTGATGGTTTTATCCTACGTACAAATGGGCACTACATGGAAACCATGTGAAGCCTCTACTTATGATCAGCAGGCATAAAATGTGTAGGGCAAGTGTGTCAACCCCGTGTGCCATGCAGGATTCTTCCTTATGATTCTGCCCTGCTTGCAGAATTTACTATAAGGTGGTTTTAGTCCAGTGTAAAGATCAGTTCTTAAAGTATCAGAAGTTGTACACAAGGTCTGCTTAGAGCAGTGGGAAACAATGGGGAACAAAATCAGTGTCCTGCCCCTTCTCTAGCATTTTCAATACAATGATCTCAAAGTCCTTTACGGTCATAAACAAACTTTTCCTCAAAACACCCCTGGGAAGTAAATAGGTATTACTGTTCTCATTTTACTGATGGTTTAACTGTGAGTGCAACTTATTGTACCACACAGATGACCAGAACTGCCTCTCCCCCACCTCGACATGTTTCTGGCTCACTTGGCCCCTGTCTCCAGCAGCTTGGGCGGTAGTGGGCCGCCCCCCACTCAGGCCCTGCTGCTGAGGATAGGGGCTGAGCGAGCCAGAGCCCCCTGTTTTCCCACCAGCGTGCTGCTTATCCCTGGCAGCCAAGGCTGGGCAGGGAACGGGCCACTGCTGCCTCCCAGCCAGGCACTCTCAGGCAGAAGCAGCTCTGTCCCTTTCCCCACCCAGTTGTCAGGGAGAGCCGCGAACGTGTCAGTGGGGAGGTGCAGGGAGAGAAGGACAGAGCCCCTCTCTCTCCCTGCCTCCGGCAGACCAATCTGGGAGGGCACTTGACCCTCCATACCGCCCCTACGCATTGCCTCTGTTGTACCAAATGTGATACTTTGACGGTTACTGTGTCCGCTCTAAATCCTTGTCGGGTTGTCTCATCATAGGTTTCTGTGATGAGCTTTGGGGAAAAGGACTGTCTTTTTATAATGTTGTACGTACAGCACCTAGTATAATGAGGCCCAGACCTATGATTGGTGCCTGTAGGCACTGCTGCATCACAAATAACATGATAAATTATTTGTATTAACTGACTTGCCTGAAGTTACACAGTGAGTCTCTGGCAGAGCTGGGAATGGAATCCAGGTCTCTAGACTGCCTACCCCAGGCCTTATCTTCGAAAGCATCCTTATTCCAGAAGCAATAAGACCCAAGTCTCGTACTTTTGTTTTCCTTTTTTAATGTGCAATCCGAAAACCTTATGGCTAACACCGTTTGGAAGAAAAATCCTAAACACCCATTCATTGTGCTTGAAATATTTTAATGTGTCTGTGTTGGCAATTGCATCTAACTTCTAATATAATTTGGGGATTCAGTATGAATGATCATGTTCCAACTCTTCCTGGACTCTCAGCTGTTGATGAATGTGCTGAGTGTCATTCACACTGCAGTTTTTCCTGCATGTAGCTGGTGATGTCACATTTGACCACAGACAATCAGAATCTAATCTCTAGTGGAAATTCCAATAGGCACCATTAGAATCCATCAACTGGTCTCTGGCTTCAGTTAGAGGATCAGGAACCCCAGGTACCAGTAGCCCAAAAAATCCAGTGTAGCGTTTCAGAATCTAGTTGACTAGCTAGAGCCACTGTTGTACTTTTGGGTGCCATCACAATGCAAATATTGAGGTCCCATTCAGGGATTGGGGACCCGTTGTCTTAGGCGTTGTATCGAAAAGAGGTCTCTGCCCCAGAGAGCTTAGGCTTTAAGTATATGACAAGATGTCAATGGGTGGATGCTACAGATGGGGGAGCACAAGGTAATAATGAGATCATTATGATTAGTGTAAACCAGCAGTCACCAATTGCCTAGCAGAAACCAGCTGAAGATTTTCAAGGGACCCTAGTCTGTTAAAACTGAAAGTTGTGCCTTAAATAACTACAAAGATACTTTTTCATGGATTTCCAATAGGACTTTGTATTTGTTCTGTGACTTCAATTTCAGTCTTTTAGGGATTCTTTTTGCAGGACAGGCACTTCCATTACTTTCATAAGCTTTTTCAAAATGAGTGTGTTGTAATACATATTCATCTTTTTTGAAGCCTTTATGGCCTGCTGTGTGAACAATGAGCCTTTAAATACTGTATCTCTAGAGTGAGTGTTTTTATACACCAGCAAAGTTCTGTTTGCATATGGGAGAGGAGAGTGTCTTTTTAGATTCTTTTTAGTGTCTCTGGCAAAATACATTTTTGTAACTTCCATGAATTGATTTATTTTTAAAGCATGGAAAAAGAATGAGGAAATTAATGTAAAAATACATGTCAATAATATTGTGATGACAATAACGCTCACATCAGGACATTCATAGCTAAAGTTAATGCCCCTCCCATTCTTACCTCTTGCTTATTATTTCTGTAGAAAAATGTGTGGGGTGCTTCATAGAGAGATAAGACGTGGTTCCTATCCCCTGGGATGAAACAAAGGGTGGAGAAGGGGTGGAGGGAAGATAAATGATCCAACAGTAAAAGATCATGAGATAAGCAGATACTCGCATCTTGTGAGTTCCTTCTTTACATTTCTTGTTGTATATTTTATCTATTGCCCTCGTATCTGAGCACTTCCCAGTCTTTATTGTATTTGTCCTCACAACACCCCTGTGAGGAGAAAAATATTATTATCCACGTTTTGCAGACGGAGACTTGACTTGCCCCAGGTCACATATGAAGTCTGTGGTGGAACAAGAGCCCAGGTTTCCCATCTTGTAGACTAGTGTCCTAACCACTGGACCATTGTTTCTCTGACACTCACAGCTATTATGAAGTCTATGTACATATAACTGTTTGAAGGAGCAAATTCAGTCTCAAGAGCAAGAGTCGGGGAATGAATGTAAGCAACTGAAAACTAACAAGTCTGGAGGCATTTGAAGGGAGAAGTTGTATGGCACAGTGTATTAAGGAATTAGGCTTCTGGTGTAATAATGGTGAGATACCCAGGAGTGCTGGAAGAGACTATTAGTTGGTCCCTGTCGTATGCTATTGGTCAGGGTTATATGGCAGACATCGATATCCTGGCTCCTGTTACATCTGTCTGTCTGAGATTCCTTAATTCAATACCTGCTCCCCTGGACTAGGGAACTTTGTGGACATTTGATGTAACTATTTCTTCAGCGCTAAGAGGCTAAGAAACATATAGTGAAGCACTCAGTGAAATGTGCAGGGATATTTTTTAAAATGGGCACTAGCCATTTAGGAATATACAAATGAAGTTCCTGTGCTCTGACTTCTTCAAAATGTCTCCAGGCACTGCCTCAGATGATTAGCTTTAAAAGGTGGGTTTGAAATAACATTAAAGCAATATGGCTGGAGGGAGCAGTGCTGCGTGAGTGCTTTCAAGGAAAGGATATTAGAAGAACAGCTGTATTGAGGAGAGAACAGAACTAGCTAGTGAACTCAGAGCAGCCCAGTGGTTTTAAACACCATTCATTCTCTGTTGCATTTAACTCAGGCTTGGGAGGTGCCTGGACCCAGTCTCTCATGTTCCGTGCTGTGCTGCTTAGCCGGGTGTCAACCCGAATGCTGCCATTTCTGGCTGCTGTGCTATTTAAGAAGAAAGATACTGAGTTCTTTGACAAGCAGGTAATGTAAACTCTAGCAATTCTTTTGCTATTTGATTTTTGCAACTAGTGAATGAAAAAACTGCAAACTGTTGCAGTAGACGTGTAAAACTACAGGCCTGAGCATAGTGCTTATTGGTTTGAGTGGTCCCACTGATTCAGTAGAAGGTTTAACAGTAGTAAGTCCTGCATTTTCCAGTTTATGTTTGCAGGGTCAGGTCCTAACTCTGGCCCTTTCAGCATATAGAGTGAGGCCTGGTCTACATCTAAAACTTAGGTTGACCTTGCTACATTGCTCATTGGCGTGAAAAATTCACACCCTGTAGAGATCTAGTTAAGATGAGCTAAACCCTGATGTAGACACCACTAGTTTGATGGAGGAATTCTTCCATCGACTTAGCTACAGCCTCTCGAGGGGGTGGATTTACTACAGTGACGGAAAACCCCTGCTATTGTCAGTGTCTGCACCACAGGGGCATAACTACAATGCTGCAGCTATGCTTCTGTAGAACTTGTAGTGTCAACATATCCTGAGATAACTATTTATAATCTCTGGGAGAAAAATGGAAGAGATTTATTTAAATGTTTGCATAACAAAGTTAGAAATACATCATTATTAACCATAAACTATAGCTGGACTTTGCCCATTCTTGTTCCCAAAACCTCTTGTTCCAGGTGGCAGCCAGAGAGGGGGTGGGGGGAAGAATAATTAACTTTGAGGAGACTGTGTAACACTTATTTGCCTCTTTTTTCTTATTGCTCATTGTTCAAGTATAGAATAGGCTTAACTGACAGTTAGGTTTACATACCTGTAAACAGTGATGCAAAATACTTAAGGCTACTGAGCCAGATTACTGCGTTCCCTGGATACGGGTTCCTCACTCAGGTGGTAAAATCATGAATGAACAAAATTCTCTCTGCCAAAACAATTTCTCATTTACATCAATAAGATTCAAGCTAATGATCTAGCAAATAATACAGGCACTGTGGCTTCAGTCAAGGGTTTTGTTCAGGTTCTCAAATTTTTAGGTGTGACCAGTAAAGGCCTATAAAAAGGCGCCTCCCCCTGTACTCACCCGGCAGCACTCAGGGTCTTCGGCGGCACTTCGGCGGCTCACTCCTGGTCTTCGGTGGTACCCGCCGCCGAAATGCCGCCGAAGACCCGGAGCGCCGCCAGGTGAGTGTAAAAAGCGGCGCTTAAAAAGAAGCGGTGCCTTTTTTTAGTGCTGCTAAAAAAAAGGTGCCGCTTCTGCTCAAGGGGGAGCAGCTGCTCCCTCTGCTCCCCCCCTGGCTACACTACTGGGTGTGACCACAGAAGGAAAAAGGTTATGTTCTTACCTTGTGTAAACTAACACATGCTAACTAACATGAGGTAAAATGTTAGTGAAGTCAAGGCAATTTGTTGTTTTCACACATGCTAGTGGACTGCTTGCATTTATTTTGACCTGCTACCATGTGTTAATGCTACAACTAGCTTGCCTTCATGGGGATTTTACCTCGTTAGCTATGACATGTTAGTTAACACGAGGTTAGAATACACCTTTTCTTTCCCTAGTGAAAATAAGGCCTCTATACATTTCAAATCAGTAAAGTCAAGCAACACTTGTAAAGGTTGGAATAAAAAAGTGTGTGTACTTCATTCCTTGTTTTATATCTGAGATAAGTCTGTGCAATAATTTGTGTTATTTATTAACAAATGTTTTGAAGTTCTTTTTCTAAAATGAGCGCATGGCAGCTCAACACTCATGGATAGCCTATAAAGAACGTTTTCATAGACTGTTTCTATGAGACATCGTAAAGTCTTCAATCTCAGGCTATATAACAATATTCTGACCACCATAACTACTCCCTGTCCCTTTGCAGGGACTTTCTCATGGTTCATGATCCTCAATTTAATGGAGACAACTGACATTTGAAGATGAGTAGGCAAATCTGAGGTATAAAGACAGATTATTTAAGTAGGTAAAGAAAGTTCTACTCCGCTTAGCTTGATGAGCTTCCACTTCCTCAGTTTGAAGTGGTTCTTAGTTTTCTTAGGCTAAGCAACCCATGGGCTGGCTGTCCCCCTGTTTTTGTTTGATATTAGCAGTTTTCTTAAGGTGGATTGTGGCTGAGTTTAACATTCAGGTTGATTGTCTTTTCAGCATGACAAGCACCCGTACTACAATCTCACGGTGAAAGTCCTCAGAGCTAGAAACATCCGCGGCACAGACCTGTGTAAGTCCTTGACCAAAATTATCCAAACTAATGTTGTTCTTCTGTGAACAGAATACTTCAGATTCCATAGCACTTGTCTGGCCTCTGTCACAAACACTAAATTAACTTTTACGAGTTTTTAGTCTTAATTTTTTTAAACTAAGGCTGATGAGAGAAAATAGAGAAACAGCCATGGTAGTTTCCAGGTACATTAGTAACATGGAGGAACCGTTTAATTTCTGGTAAATTGAAAATGACAAAATTGGTAGGGCAAAAAATGTTGCTCTTGATTTTTTCCTCTTACAATGGTGTAAATGACGAATAACTCAAGTGAAGTAAACAGAGTCACACTAGTGTAAAAAGTAGGGTGAGTACAAAGGAGAGGAGACTTCATTCCCTTGATGTCAGACGTGCCTGGTCATTCTACCTGCAGAGGACCAAGTCTACCAGAAAATCACCTAGGCTATTTCTTTCCATAGCAGAAAGGTCACAAGGACAAAGTATATCCTGTCAATCTCTAAATGGATTTCTGAGTGCATCATCGTGTGCTACCAATTAGCACTTGTCCCTCTGCCTGATGGGATAAGGGCACACTCCACGAAAGCACAAGCTGTCTCTACAGAGTCCCTGCAGAAAGTACTGATAGTGGATATATGCAGAGTAGCTACCTGGAGCTCCATTCACACGTTCACAAAACATTGCATGCTAGTTCAGGCCTCTGCTGAGAGTGCAGTAGTGGGAGCTGCAGTACTTCAAGCGTCTTTGCAGCTGGCATCCTCGCACTCTCCTCCAAGATGAATACTGCTTGCCAGTTACCCATGTGTGGAATACCCATAGGGACCAGCACTTGAAGAAGAAATATAGGTTACTTACATGTAACTGAATGTTCTCAGATGTGTGATCCATATGTGTATTCCAGGAGCTGCCCTCCGTGCCCTCTGCTGCTGTCTTCATGGTATGAAGAGGCACTGGAGAGGCCTATACCACCTTTTATGCCCTCAATGTTGAGCATGATGTGAGCTCCTGTGCATGTGCAGGCCAGGCGACTCTGTTTGTTAGAATTTCTGGACCCGTGTGGAATACAGATAGGGCCACACGTCTCAAAGAACTTCCAGTTACAGTTAAGTAATCTCGATTTTTGGTGCTTTGGCTGCTTTTTGCATCTTAAGTGGAATTGACTCCATAGCAACATGTTTGTTTTGACAGCCATTTTGAATGTTAGGTTGTTGATATTCAGTAGACCGAATTAAACACTGAAAAGAAAATGGATAATGAGACATGATGGGTTGGCTTGCAAAGAAAGCTATGAGTAGGGCCCTATCAATTTTATAGCCATGAAAACTGCATCATGGTCCATGAAATCTGGTCTCCCCCTGTGAAATCTGCTCTTTTGTGTGCTTTTACCCTATACTATACAGATTTCACAGGAGAGACCAGCATTTCTCAAATTGGGGGTCCTGACCCAAAAGCAAGTTGCGGGGTGTGTGTGTGTGACAAGGTTATTTTAGGGGGCTTGTGGTATTGCCACCCTGATTTCTGCACTGCTTTCAGATCTGGGTGGCTGGAGAGTGGCAGCAGCACCCTTACTTCTGCCCTGCTGCCTTCAGAGCTGGGCAGCCAGAGAGTGGCAGCTGCTGACTGAGGGCCCAGATCTGCAGGGAGCAGCGCAGAAGTAAGGGTGGCAATATCATAACATGTCATCGTTACTTGTATGCTGCTGCGGGCAGCGGTTCTGCCTTCAGATCTGGGCTCCCAGCCAGCAGCCACCGCTTGCCAGCTGCCCAGCTGTGAAGGCAGCACCCCTGCCAGCAGCAGTGCAGAAGTAAGGGTAGCAGTACTGCAACACCCCCTACAATAACCTTTCACCCCCCCACAACTCGTTTGAGTCGGGACCCCCAAAATTACAACACTGTGAAATTTCAGATTTAAATAGCTGAAATCATGAAATTTATGATTTTTAAAATTCTCTGACCGTGAAATTTACCAAAATGGACTGTGAATTTGGTAGGGCCCTAGCTATGAGCTGAGAAGAAAAAAGTTGCCTGTTCAGGGTTTTCCTGATGCCAGTCTTCTGTCCTCCCTTTCAGTGTCCAAGGCAGACTGCTATGTGGCATTGAATCTTCCAAGTGCATCTCCAGTCACATCTCGAACACAGGTTGTTTATAATTCCAGTGATCCAGAGTGGAATGAAACCTTTGAATACAGGATCCACAGTGCTGTGAAGGTGAGGTGGGTTTCTTTGACATGGAGCTGGCTAGATTACCCTACACCATCTGCAGTGGAAGGGTCTTAGCATTCAAAAAACAAAGGGTCATTATTACAAGACACACAAATACTGAAATAAAATGTAGCGATTTAAGATCTGCCTCTATCAAGCTCTTCACTTCACTTCACTAGGAAGGTGTATTTCTGATGACAAATGTAGGAGGTAAATTTCAGTAAAGCCGCCTTGTTTATTTAAAGCAAGGCTCTGGAAAAATAGTGGTGCAGGTAAAAGTAGGTGCTGTGCCTTTTAAGGACTCTTGAGATGGTGGCAAGATAGATGAAGAAATTATGCTTTTTGCAGTTTTCTCAAAGGAAAGTGTTTGCAAGTGGAATATTATTGTTTATATAGAACTGTACATCTGAAAGTGCTGTGCGAACTAATCCTCACCAGATTTCAGTGTGGTTGGGTAAGCAAATTCCTGTTGGATACATGAGAAAACTGAGGCCCAAAAGTGTTGTGGTTTTCCCTAAACTACACTGGAAGTCTGTGACAAAGCCAGGATTAAAAGTCAGGTTTCCAATCCAAAGCTCAGATCATTAGACACCACTGCCTCCTTAATAAAGAACCATAAGGCATAACTGGAGATGGGGTATCAAATTCAACATCCCCATACAGGAGTTTAAGGAAGCGGGCAAGGTGGGAATGCTGTTCCTCACCAGGATGTCATGTGGGATTGGCTGATTGAGCTCTAACTTGGTCTGCCTTGTGGAAAGGCTTTGGCTCCTGGGCTGGTATGTAGGGGTTTTATGACTGGTGTTGTAGAGATGTATATTAAATCAGTCTCTGCTAATAACATAACCTTTTGTGAAAAGAATTCAAGAGACTATACAAAAAGTTAATTAATTTCCTATTGATAGCCAAGAAGCGACAGCACAGTAATATCTGTAATACTTTTCTCTGGAGGAAGCCACTCTGCTGGAAGCCTGACATACTGCCTGTTGTTTTTTCAAACTTGCTAGGGCAGCAGCCATTAGAGTTATGTTGAAAAACTTCTGTACCCCTGAGCCTTCCTAAATAATATCACTTATTTAAGACACAACGTATCATTTGATTACTGAATTGGATGGCATTCAAAACCGCTCACAAAGCAGAGAAGGCCAAGACCTCTTAAAAAAGTTTTCATACCCAACTGCAGGGGATGCTGGCTTATATTTGTTGATAGCTAACTGGTTCTTGTCTGTTTGCCTAACTGTCTAATATTCTCTCCCTGACCAATAAGCTCATTGTGTCCCACCCCAGAGCATTACTGTTGGCTATTAGCAGGAATGTACTGCAGTATTTAAATGCTTGTCTAGCTTAGAATTTGTTCTCCCAACTTAATATATTGAGTGGAATTGAACGGGGTTTCTGCTGTCTACGCTTGTGTTTCTGCCATCACATGGCTATGCTAGTTGCTTGCCTTCTTTTCAAGTCTGCTCCCCTTCTCTACTTTTCCTCTTGTTCTGCCTCTTCCTCTTACTCTGTTCCTTCACTCCTTCCAGACCCCAAGTCTGTTACTGGGGAGAATATGTTGTGTATTTGGCTGCACCAGTCCCTACTGCCACTCTCTTTACGTCACATAGATGCCTGCTGTGTCTATCGATTACCTCACCTCTTCAGGTGTCATATGTTCAGTGAGGGTGTTATTCATACTGACCCTAGGTGCACTGGCTGTCCCATATTCTCCAGTCTGGGGCACATGCCAGCAGAAGTAGCATCCAAAGGTTTGTCACAAACACAAACTTAGTAGGGGAAATGTTTTAGTGGCTTGAAAATAAAAGGGTAGAAGACTTCAAGTCACCAGGGCCTGTTGAAATGCATCCTAGAATACTCAAGGATCTGACTGAGTAGATCTCTGAGCCATTAGTAATCATCTTTGAAAAGTCATGGAAGATGAGAGATTCCAGAAGTCTGGAAAAGGGCAAATATAGTGCCAATCTATAAAAAGGGAAATAAGGACAACCCGGGGAATTACAGACCAGTCAGTTTAACTTCTGTACCTGGAAAGATAATGGAGCAAATAATTAAGCAATCAATTTGCAAACACCTAGAAGATAAGTAACAGTCAGCATGGATTTTTCAAGAACAAATTGTGTCAAACCAACCTTATAGCTTTCTTTGACAGGGTAACAGGACTTGTGGATAGGGGGGAAGTGGTAGACGTGGTATATCTTGACTTTAGTGAAGCTTTTGATACTGCCTTGCATGACCTTCTCATAAACAAACTAGGGAAATGCAACCTAGATGGAGCTACTATAAGGTGGGTGCAAAACTGGTTGGAAAACCGTTCCCAGAGAGTAGTTATTAGTGGTTCACAGTCATGCTGGAAGGGCATAGTGAGTGGGGTCCCGCAAGGATCAGTTCTGGGTCCAGTTCTGTTCAATATCTTCATCAATGATTTAGATAATGGCATAGAGATTACTTATAAAGTTTGCGCACAATACCAAGCTGGGAGGGGTTACGCGTGCTTTGGAGGATAGGATTAAAATTCAACATGATCTGGACAAACTGGGGAAATGTTCTAATGTAAATGGGATGAAAGTCAATAAGGACAAATGCAAAGTACTCCATTTAGGAAGGAACAATCAGTTGCACACATACAAAATGGGAAATGACTGCCTAGGAAGGAGGACTGAGAAAAGGGATCTGGGAGTCATAGTAACACTGTTGCAAAAAAGCTAGGGTGACCAGACAGCAAGTATGAAAAATCGGGATGGGGGTGGTGGGGTAATAGGCGCCTATATAAGAAAAAGACCCAAAAATCGGGACTGTCCCTATAAAATCGGGACATCTGGTCACCCTACAAAAAAGCAAACATCATTCTGGGATGTATTAGCAGGAGTTTTGTAACTAAGCACAAGAAGTAATTCTTCTGTTCCACTCTGTGCTGATTAGGCCCCAACTGGAGTATTGTGTCCAGTTCTGGGTGCCACATTTCAGCAAAGATGTGGACAAATTGGAGAAAGTCCAGAGAAGAGCAACAAAAATGATTAAAGGTCTAGAAAACGTGACCTATGAGGGAAGATTGAAAAAACTGGGTTTGTTTAGTCTGGAGAAGAGAAGACTGAGAAGGGATATGATAAGTTTCCAAGTACATAAAAGGTTGTTACAAGGAGAAGGGAGAATTGTTCTTCTTAACGTCTGAGGATAGGATAAGAAACAATGGGCTTAAATTGCAGCAAGGGAGGTTTAGGCTGGACATTAGGGAAAAACTTTTTAACTCTCAGGGTGGCTAAGCACTGGAATAAATTGCCTAGGGAGGTTGTGGAATCTCCACCATTGGAGATTTTTAAGAGCAGGTTGGGCAAACACCTGTCAAGGATGGTTTAGATAATACTTAGTCCTGCCGTGAGTGCAGGGGACTGGACTAAATGACCTCTCGAGGTCCCTTCCAGTCCTACGATTCTATGATAAGACAAAAGACGGAATAACAAATGAATTGAGAATGTCCCTTTATTCCACATTAGGCGATGATAGATTTTATTATTTCACTGTGGAAGATGGTTAGATAAGATTTCTCACTTCTCCCATTGCAGAATATCCTGGAGTTCACCTTCTATGACAAAGGCATTGTGCTGAGGAGTCATGCTGCCTCCATTCATTTTGATGTGGGGAATATTACCCCAGGGCAGACTTTGAATCACACATTTGTGCTAAATCCCAAGGTGAGACTTTTCTATCTAACTTCCCAGTGGGGAAAAGACTAGCGCAGGTAGGATGTGTAATTGACATGTGACTGAAGAGGCTGGTAGTTGTACCAGGATAACTTCCCACATAAGGTATGTAGCAAGTGTTGATTTATTAAATATTCCTTTCCAAAATGGATGATAATGTGGCTAATGAGTCTCCACCTGTGCAGTTGTCCTGGCTCACATTTCAGAGATAACACTGAATAATCACATTCTACTTTTTATCCAGTATTCCTTTGAAGCACTAGCTCTTAAAGCTTCCACCATAGCCCAGTGTTCAAACTCCCCTGTTGTGTGGCTTCCAGGACTCACAATCTGACACAAACCCTTAGAAATTATTGGTGATGTTTGATATTGAGCCACTGGTGAAAATTCAGATTTAAAATCCATATCATCTCCACGTCCCTCGCCACATGTCTGCATGAAATAGAAGGCAATTGCCAGAGTAGGCTGTATGGGAGATTTCTTGGGATGTTTTTAAACCCCCCCTCTATACTGTCCTTTTTGGGAAATATCAGTTTATGCCTTGTAGGCTGTCAATGCTTCAGAGGGGATAGTGAGCACAGAAGGTGAATGTATCGGCTGATATCTAAACTAAAGGCTGGTGAACTGATTAATAATGGAGTTGTACAAAACCCTGCAGTTTTGTTTTGCAGGGGTTCATGTAAATCTGCTTTTTCAGTTTTGCTCTCTGAGGGATCAGACTCCTTAAGTTCCAACCTTTGAAGTCTTTTCTTCCCCTGCTGTTATGGTTCCTCTCAATTAATTAGCCTCTTAAGGTTGGTCTATGCACCTCCACCTTATCATGTTTCTCTGACTGTATAAATATCTGTCTACTGTATGTTTCATTCCATGCATCCGATGAAGTGGGTTCTAACCCACGAAAGCTTATGCTGAAATAAATTTGTTAGTCTCTAAGGGCAGGTCTTCACTACCCGCCGGATCGGCGGGTAGCAATCGATCTATCGGGGATCGATTTTTCGCATCTCGTTAAGACGTGATTAATCGATCCCCGATCGCGCTCCCCGTCGGCTCCGGCAATCCACCTCATCGAAAGGCGGAAGCGGAGTCGACGGGGGAGCGGCAGCGATCGACTCGCCAACGTCCTCATGGCCAGGTAAGTCGATTACGATACGCTGACTTCAGCTACGCTATTCACGTAGCTGAAGTTGCGTATCGTAGATCGACCCCCTCCCCTAGTGTAGCCCTGGGCTAAGGTGCTACAAGTTTTTCTTTCTTATTTTCGTTTTGCTGACACAGACTAACACGGCTACTACACTGAAACCTATCATCTTGCAAAAACATGCACTTTAAGCAGAACAACCACCACCACTCAACTATACTGGATCCTTACTGGGCCAGAGGGAAATATGACTTCACTGTCAGCACCACATCCTGCAATATATAGATTTTTCTTAGAGGTCTTCCATCTAAGCACTGATTAGACTTTGGTCATATTTTAGCTGGGGAGAACTGAGGTGGCAGGGGTGCAGGCCATAGGGGGAAGCCAAGGCATGAATATTGGCACAGAAGGCCCATGGTTAGAAATGGCCATTAAGGATACATATGAGCTCATTACCTTGATGAAACTGGGCATCATTTTACGTTTTGGAAAGGACTCCCCTATAGGCTGCTGCATTTGTCTCAGAATCCAGATGATATAAATCAGTTTGTGTTTTGTTTGCTCTTCATGTCCTCCATCATGGTAAAACTGAGCTCCTCTGCTATATGGCAAGAACTATCACAACCCGCCACCACTGCTGTTGCTGCCACCTCAGCTGACTGAGTGCTGTCACAGCACTGTTGTGAATAAAGACTATTTGGGAGCTTATGATAAAGTGTAACCCACACACCTCCTGGGTGTGGTGTTCTGTCCCATCTAGTGGCACCGAGACCACTTAGAGAGAGAGAGAGATTGAGTCTGCTCTACAGCCTTAGCTAAGAGTCAGTTGGCCTTTAGCTCATGCAGTAGAGGCTCATGCACTAAAAGCTCCAGAGCCCCCACTTGTAACACTGACAGACTCCGGTCATCGGGATTGAACCTGAGGCCTCGGTAGCTTAGTACATGAGCCTCTACTGCATGAGCTAAAAGCCAATTGGCTCTTAACTAAGGTTACAGCGCAGACTCAACTCATATCTCTCTCCCTCCCTCCCTCCCTCCTCGATGCCACTAGATGGGACAGAACAACACACCAGGAGGTGTGTGGGTTACAAAAGCACTTGGTTTTTTAGTAGGGAAGTATTTGCTTCTTGCTGTCACCTCCACTTTACTCCCATTTAAGATTTTTAGCCACAATGTGTCTCTGTATATTTAGCCCTCTGGGAACATAAATGAGCCTGGAGGGAATCCATGCTACAACATAAAATGCCTGGGTGGAGGGTAACCTCAGCAGTGTCTCTTCAGATCAGCTGGATTTAGCTTCATGGTGAAGGTACCGTGTTTGGACTAGGAGAAGATAGGTGGGTACCATCTTCCGCACTATTAGTTCTCTATGCCAGCCTCAGGGGTGGCTGCCCATGCTCCCTGTTGGCAGCAAGGTGCTCTAATTGCAGCAGTATAACAGAGAAAGGGGAAGGAGAATGGAGAGAATATAAATTTAGATTAAATAAGAGACTTCATGTCTTTGTATGGGAGACAGATCCGCTCAGATATCTGTAAAGCCCCTGCGTAAAAGATAACTTTGTGAGAAGTTACATAAGAACAGAAAAATGGCCAAACTGGGTCATGCCAATGGTCCATCGAGCCCAGTATCCTGCCTTCCTGCAGTGGTCAGTGACAGATGCTTCAGATGGAGTGAACAGAACAGGGCAATATATCAAGTGAGCCATCCTTGTCATCTAGTCCCAGCTTCAGCCAGGGAGAGGTTAGAAACCCAGAGCATGGGGTTGTGTCCCTGACCCACTTGGCTAATAGCCATTGATGAACTTATCCCCAATTAACTTATCTAATTATTTTTTGAACCCAGATAAACTTTTGGCTTTCCCAACATCCCCAGGCAATGAATTGCACAGGTTGACTGTATGTTGAGTGAAGTACTTCCTTTTGTTTATTCTAAACCTGCTGCCTATTAATGTAATTGTGTGACTCTTAGTTCTTTTGTTATGTGAAGGGTTAAATAACACTTCCTTATTCATTTTCTCCACACCATTGATGATTTTATAGACCTCTGTTATATCCCCCCTAATCTGTCTCTTTTCCAAGATGAACAGTCTGTCTTTTTACTATCTTCTCATACCGCTAATAATTTTTGTTGCCCTTCTCTGTACTTCTTCCAATTCTAATATATCTTCCTTGAGTTGGGGCGACCAGACCTGCATGCAGTATTTCAGGTGTGGGCATACCATGGATTTCTACTGTGGAATTATAATATTTTCTGTCTTATTATTTATCCTTTTCCTAATGGTTCCTAGCATTGTTAACTTTTTTGACTGCTGCAGTACATTGAGCAGATTCAGAGAACTATTCACAATCTTTCTTGAGTAATGACAACTAATTGACCCCATCATTTTGTATGCATAGTTGAGATTATGCTTACCAATATGCATAACTTTATTTTTATCAACATTAAATTTCATTTGCTCTTTTGTTGCCCAGTCACCCAGTTTTGTGAGATCTCTTTGTAAGTCTTAGTTCAGTCCAAAGCTGACTGCAATCTTGAACAATTTTGTATTGTCTGCAGACTTTGCCATCTCAGTGTTTTACCCCTTTTTCCAGATCATTGATGAATATGTTGAATAGCAGTACAGGTGGCCCCAGTACAGATCCTTGGGAGGCCTGGCTATTTACCTCCCTCCACTGTGAAAACTGACCACAAATTCTTACCCTTTGTTTCCTGTCTTTTAACCAGTTACTGATCCATGGAAGGACCTTCCCTCTTATCCAATGATTGCTTACTTTGCTTAAGAGCCTTTGGAGATAGACCTTGTCAAAGACTTTCTTAAAGTCCAAGTACACTATATCCACTGGATCACCTTTGTCCATATGTTTGTGTTAAGGGAGTTAGCATGAGTAGCTCCATTTGTGAGGCCTCTGCCTCCATTTGCCAAAGGCGAGCACACCACGTACTAAGGAAGGAGGGGGGCGACGCCTCCAGGGGGGACATCTGGAGTCAGTCTAAGATAAGGGGAACAATGGACACTGGATATAAGAATTTACTGCTTGTCTCTTAGTTGCTGTGTCAGCCTGTTGCTGCCTGCCTAAGGATGTTGCTGCTTCGGCCTGTGTGCACGGGGTCGTGACCATAGGGGATTGGCCATAGATAAGGGGAAGGCTTGTTTATTGGTGTAAGCCCCCGATGCACGCAGGCAACATGTTTTGCCAATAGTATATAACTGTTGTGTATTCTGTAATCATTGTCTCGTGCTGCTTAACAGACGATACCACATTTGCAAATGTAATAAATCTATTAGTTTTGGAAACACTCTGCAGACTGGTCTTTATTTGGGAGCCTCAGCCTAGAACGAACCGTACGTGTCCTAACAGGAATAATTCGTACGAACTGTACGCGTCCTAACAGGAATAATTCGTACGAACTGTACGTGTCCTAACAGGAATAATTTGTAACATTTGACCCTCTCGATGAATTTTAATAGATTGGTGAGACATGATTTCCCGTTACAAAATCTGTTGGCTCTTCCTCAACATATTATGTTCATCTCTGTGTCTAATAATTCTCTTCTTTACTATAGTTTCAACCAACTGGCCTGGTACTAAAGTTAGGCTTACTGGCCTATAATTACCAGGTTTACCTCTGGAGCCTTTTAAAAAAAATTGGTGTTACATTAGCTATTCTCCAGTCATTTGGTTCAGAGGCTGATTTAAGCAATAGGTTACATACCACAGTCAGTAGTTCTGCAGTTTCATATTTGAATTCCTTCAGAGCTCTTGGGTGAATATCATCTGGTCCTGGTGATTTATTACCGTTTATCAATTTGTTCCAAAACCTCCTCAGTCTGGAAGGGTTCTTCAGATTTGCCACCTAAAAAGAATTGCTCAGGTGTGGGAATCTCCATCACATCCTGGGAAGTGAAGACTAGCACAAAGAATTAATTTAGTTTCTCTGCAACAGCCTTGTCTTCCTTGAGTGCTCCTTTAGCACCTCAATCATCCAGTGACCCCACTGATTTTTTGGCAGACTTCCTGCTTCTAATGTATTTAATGTTTTTTTCGCAGTTAGTTTTTGTGTGTCATACTAGTTGCTCTTCAAATTCTTTTTTGGCTTGCCTAATTATACTTTTACACTTGACTTGCCAGAGGTTATGCACCTTTCTATTTTCCTCAGCAGGATTTGACTTCCAGTTTTTAAAGGATGTCTTTTTGTCTCTAACTATCTCTTTTACTCTGTTGTTTAGCCATGGTGGTGGTTTTTTTGATCCTCTTACTGTTTTTTTTTTTTTTTAAATTTGGGGTATACATTTAGTTTAAACCTCTATTATGGTGTTTTTAAAAAGCTTCCATGCAGCTTGCAGGCATTTCCCTCTTGTGACTGTTCCTTTTAATTTTCATTTAAATAGTTTCCTCATTTTTGTATAGTTCCCTTTTTTGAAGTTAAATGCTACTGTGAAGGTTTTCTTTGGTATTCTTCCCCCCCTTCCTTTTCCCCCAGTCACCATCCTGGTCAGGTGGTTGGTAGTTTATTCCTTCTGCTATACTCTTATTATTCAAGCATGGGATTTCTATCCATATAATCTCTATGGATAGAAGTTATCACGGAAGGGAAAAAAGGGACTGGGGTGGGTCTAGAGTTATGAAATGTGCTCTCCAATATTCAGGTGACCCACTGTGTATCTGGTCTTTTTCAAGGAAAAGGAGGGGAAAGAAGAGTTGGATGTGGAATTTTCTTTGGAAGAAAGGTGAGGTTCCCTCCAGGTGCTGCTAACGGTACATCTAGTTTTGAATTAACCCTTTACAATCGACTGTAGTACTTCTCAGTGCACTCACTATGTGAGGGGATGCGATTACACATGTCAACAAGGCTGCTGCTTCCTCAGTTTGAAGGGGTTGTTGAAGCGCTGCTCCGAGGAAGTCACAATCTTGGCATCCTAGATGTGTCTAGGGCAGGCTAATGCAGCTGGATATTTCACAGTATATAGTCCGGTGTTTCATTGCAGTATGTCTGGGATGACTGGTATCCTGTTCAAATCCTTCCTCCTTGGGTTCTTGCTATCCTGTGACAAGGTGGGAGAATCCAAAGCAGCTGTATAAAACCAAGATGCTATTTTTCCTCTGACAGTGGAAAACTTTTGTCTGACATAAAGGAAGCATTTGCTTCAGTGTCAAATTTTAGATTATAAAAAGCCTATCACAGTTTAGGCCCCACTGCATAGAGTTGGGAGATGGAGGTAAGGGGGATTGTAGCTAAGGAGCCAAAACTCATTCATATTATCCCTTCATTTCCACAGCACAGTTCCCCACACCGAGTCAATCACCAATGGAGTGCTAGTGGTGAGTAAAAGATGTGTTTTTACTTACTTGTTGGAGGACTGTTATTTGATGAGGGTTGTGCTGTTGGTGGTCCACTGCTTTCCACACTCCCCTTTCATTCTCTCAAATCAGAGAGACTCTCTTTTTGGCTGCAATTGTAACGATGTCTCCCACTTCCCCACAGGGTGTTAGCTGGGTATGTACCTGGGACTTTAAGTACCACAGAAGAGACCTCAACCTCATGAGCTAAAGAATAACTCCATTAGCTGGTTGCAGTAGTAGGTTGTGATACTCTAGTGGACCTACAACTAAAGGGTGACATGACCCACTTTTCCCATATGTTACACTGTCACCTGGAAGCATTTCTTGAAATTGCTTTCTCTGGCAGAGGGGTAATAGTTTTCATTGCAGAGCGTCTGCTGTGGGGCAGATTTTGAAACGCTGTGTTTCTGGAGAACATGTGTGTTGTGGGGGGAGTATTTTGGACCTCTCCCAGTGCTGAGGTACACATTGTTTTCCACAGAAGATGGTAGTGGTACATCTGCCTCTTCACATCCCTGCACTCCTATTCCTGTGCCCCTTAGTAACAAACAAGCTTAGGAGCCAATCTCCCCAGGCCAATTTTATTTGGCACTGATTTAGGTCGGAAGCAACCAGAAATAAGAAGTTGGAGGAAGATGCTCAAGCCATAGAGTCATTCTGAGCACTGCGAGGAGAGTCTTGCTTAGGGGAAATGCTCTTCTGGATGCAGGAACATATCTGTCCTGAACTGAGCTTAGTTTTGCCCTTGGATTATTCATCTAGCAACTTCTCATTATAGAGACTAGCATTAGTGTCAATGAGGAAATGAACACAATTTCCTAGTTGGAGTTAAGTTCTCACGGCCCATTCTTTTCATATAGGCTCATCCCTGCCTGTGTGTTCAAGGCTCCATCAATAAAAGTGAGAAGACCAAATGGATAATACAGGGTAGGTCTTGTGAGAGACATGGCAATTTCCTGCAATAGCTTTGAAAAACCTTATTGAATTAAGTTAAGTATCTTTGGAGTCCATTGTGTTAAATGCAAAGGTTATGTATTATTGTGGACCTTTGTCTGCTGATCACCTTTTCCATGAGGCTGGGATCAAAGGCCCAAGCTGTGTAAAGGAAAAACTGAGCTATTCATCGCTATTTTGAACTTGTGGTCACAGAAAAACCCCTTTGTGGGGTTTGAAGGACTGACTAGTAACAGAGCTCTTGCTGGAGTTGAGGGGTGATCTCAGGCAAGTTTATTAGCATGCATGTAAGTTCCTTTATGGTTTTTATGTGTTTTCTCTCTAATGCTTTCACCTTAAGAATAAATGTGCTTGCTTACAAAGGGCTGTGTGGTAACTAATAACTGCTGGCAATTACATCTATTCATACCCTTCAAAGAGAAAGCAAAGTGCAGATGCTAGCCTGTTTATGGAGTCTGGATTTCTGGGGATATCACAATGTAGGCAGGGAACTACTGTGCAGCCTAGAAACACTCTGATCCGGAGGGGAAAAATGTGGTCTCTGCCCAAGAGAGGACAGTTGAGGAGAGCCTAGCATGGGTGCACTTGAGGGACTGCGAGGTGGGAATACAGGTGCAGTTGCCTTGAACTGTGATGGTTATGTCCTTCCTTTGACACATCCATCCAATTCAGGGGTTGAATGGCAGAGGATATGGTGAAGAACTGCGCTTCCCTTTGTTATGGAGTTGTATAAAAAACATTGATATGGGCTTAACAGGACCTTCAGGAGGTCTGTCTGGTTCATTTCCAGCAGTCCTTTTGTTCACCTGGCTGGCAAAGGGCAGATACTGACATTCCTACAGAAGGGGGATTGTGAGGAGGACAGCTGGGGCAAACGACGATAATTCTGTAGGTATTCTGTAAAATAACACCCCCGCCCCCACCAAAATCCATCCAAGAAAAATTCCCACCTTTCACTTAATGCAGTTCCTCAATGCTATCTGCAGTGCTGGGGGCACAGCTAACACACCTACGCTGTCACCATATCCGTATTGGGTCGGGTGATCAGGACCCACAACTGGAAACCAGGAAACCCATCTTAATGTTACAAGGGTTCATATGTAGGCTTGACAGCTGGAGATGATCAGCGGAGAAGCATTGCAGGCAGGGTTTTGGGGAATCAATGTGGAACTTGTTCTGGAGGATTTGAGAAGTTATGGCATCTGGGAGGGGATTCTTGTTGAGGCATTAGTCACTTGAGGAGAGTTGATTGCAATCTAGAGTAGTATGTTAGGGATTTCCTTTTCTGTCTTTATGCTCTTAATTGTGTTGGATGAATCTCATTTCCTTATTCAGAGAACTGTCAGGTCAAGTTGTCCGTGCCAGGGGCCTTTGAGAATCGGTCATCCACTTTCTGCAGTGCTGATTCAGAAGAGAGAAGGAAGATCCCATTTCTCTTCCACGTAGACAAAGAAATCAACCCAAAGCTGCACTTGGAGCTGCTGCAAACGACAACTGTCCTAGAGGTGAGAAACAGCATTTGCCAGAGGCTTAATCCACTAGCCAGGCAAATCCATTCTGAAGCCAGGTCTTCGGCTCCTGAAAATGACACTTGGGTCCTGACTTACGTGCCATTCATAATAATTCTATGTACTATCCCGGTTGGACAAGTAGTGTTAGAGGCAAAGTTGACATAGCTCTTAAGCCTGTTGATGAAATAAGTCCATTATGTTAAAATAGGAACTATTTATATTAACTATTAGATGTGAGAATACACAACAAATAATTATAGGGTGAGGCTGGTAGTGCCGACCATTGTTATAGTGGCCCAGCACTTCCCATTATAAGATGCTGTTTATTTGCTTATAACTTTACCAGACTTTAACCATTTGGGCTGAAATTTTCCTGCCAGGTATCTGCCTCAAGCTGAATTATTTTGGAAATTTTCAGCCAAAATGATTGAGCTGTTTCTGAGAATGTGCCTAGGGAAAAATACGTTGTTTTGCCCATGTTAAAACAACAACAACAACCAGAGTGTCCTTTTCTTTGAGAAGCTCTAGCATCCCCATGCCTTGGAGCAGGGACTTGAAATTTGGCAGGAGCATGGTATTTGTGTCGGGCATATTTCTTTCACCATCCCTATGAAAATTTGCCCAAATTTGGTCAATTTAGTAGCCCTTGAAAAATTGCAGTTTGTATGTGGTCAGTAGAGAAATGCTAGAACTTTGTAGCTGAATTCCCTGAGGATTCCATTCACACTGGACATGCCCCACCTTGGAGCTAAGCAGAACTTCTCTGCAATTTCAGACTATACTGGGGCCAGGCACTGGAAATAGGAGCAAAGGAGCCTGTCTCTCCCTGGCCCTCCTGCTGAATCCTAGGGAGTGTGGAGGAGGAAGCTACCTTACTTAAATGTAGAGGTGACAAGAGCTGTACTTGGGGGTGGAGGGCGTAGGCGGGGAGTGGACTGGAACAAGGAGCCTAGGGGATGAACTGGGACTGGGGGCTGGCAGGAAGGGAAACTGTGAGTGGGATGGAGTGGGACTGGCTGAGCAAGTAGACTGGGAGCTAGGGAGGGAAATGGATGGGACTGAGAGCCAGTGGTTGGGCTGGGGAAACTGAGATTGGATAAGGAGTTGGGGGGAGATTTGAACTACAACAGATCTGACAAGGAGCCAGAGTGGGGGAGAACTGGGACTGTCTGGGCAAGGTAGGTGCTGAGATTGGACAAGGAGCCCGGGGAGGAAGACTGGGACTGGAGGCTTGGGAGTGTGGAGCACCATATTGGAAGAGGAGGGGGAAAGGTTTGGGATAGAGTGGTGGGGAACTGGGAATGGCTGGGCAAGAGGACTCAGACCTGGAGTGGAGGAGGTGGCTGGGATGAAATGCCTGGAGGGGTTGAGACTAGGACTTTCTGGACAAGGAGACTGGTACTGGAGTGAGAAACCTGAGGTATGGAGGCTGGGACTAGCTAGGTGAGCCGAATGGACTCGGGTGAGGAGCCAGGGGTGGGGAAGAAACAGGACTGGTTCAGGGACAGGTTGGAGGAGACAGGGCAGAGGGGGTCAGCCTTGGTGGGAAATGGTTAGAAGTGTCTGTGCCCACTAGAGAAAACTTCCCTCCAGAGCCTGGAATGGAACCCAAGATTCCTGAGTCTCACCATTCCTTTGCTGTCAGCAAAATATCTGCGAAACCCACTGGCAAAGTGTCCTCTCTAGTTCTGGGCCGTAGAGACAGTGACAACCTACTATTGCTATCAGTTACCTCAAGTGGGAGAGGTCTGTGCAATGGATCTAAAGGTTCCAACCTGCTGACGAGCCACATAGGTTTATTAAAGGTTAAAAAGGGCATAGTCAAATTCCTATTAAAGTCAAAGGAAAGAGGATCATTGATTTCAGTGGAAATAGGATTGGGCCTTCATATACTACCATGTATCCAGGTTCAAAGGACAAGTTTATTTAGTTGCTGGTCTTTGGGAATGTTTCTGTATAATGGTCCACTTGTATGAATCATAGGAGCCGACTTCTGTCGGCTCCGCTGGGTGCGTCGGGGGCGGGGCCCCGTAATGTCGGTCGGTGGCGGAGCCCTGCAATGTCTCCTGGCGTCCGGGGCGAAGGTAAGTGCTCCGGTAACGGGTGCAGGGCTGGCGGGGAGCTGCCGGTGGGTGCTGAGCACCCACCAATTTTTCCCCGTGGGTGCTCCAGCCCCGGAGCACCCACGGAGTCGGCGCCTATGGTATGAATTGGGTAAGTCAGAATTGTTTATGTAACTTTAGCTTGTAATTTTTAACTTTTCAAAGTTAGTGAGATTTTAAAGGAGATATTATCGTACATCTTTTCCTAAATTGCATGTCTCAACCTGAACTGAGACGTAATAAAGTTTTTGTTATTGGATAATTAAACCACCAGCCATTTTTACTCATTTGAACAGCGATCATACAGTTTTGTATTAGTCAACAGCACATAGCTGAGTGGTATGTTTTTATAACAAGTGTACAGCACTGTGAGCGATGGAAGGATGCTTCTATAAATGTATACAAATAGTTACTTTTCTCTGTATGTAAACCAAGAATTTTAATTCCTAGGAGGGATGGAGTGAGGATCTGAAAATGCACACTGAACGCTTGGGGACGGGAGCAATCCCTCTTGCAACACTTCCTCTTGGACAGGAAGTTGAAATTAGCATTCCACTAGGAAAGGTAATAGTCTCTCTTTCCATGCACAGGTTTTTTGGGGGTGTGGAAATGGACTAAGTTAAGCTTTGTGCGTTTAAGCTCTATGTTGTCTTTTTGTTACTGTTAGTGTTGGTTTTTTAAAGTCAGCAGGATTTGGGGGTATACAGTTTTTTACAATGTGTTTATACAGCAACCTAGTATAGCGATGCCTGGATCTGACTGGAGCTGCTATGTGCTACAGTAAGAGGGATGAGAAAGGGGTGCATGAGTCAGAGATAAGGAATGAAGGAAGGGGAATGTTGAGGGAGGAGAGGTTTTTGATCGAGAATAAAGGGAGATAAGAAGAAAGTTCATTGTTTGAGCAAATAAGGAATTTAAAGGGGATAATCAGAGCGGGACAATATTATAATGGAAGTGAAGGGTAGCAGTGAATGAGGGGGCTAATAGGGATAAGCCTACCACTATCTCTCCCTTTGTGCCTTTCATTTTCCCTTTACTAATTACTCCTGTCCTCTCACATTTCCCTGACCTTCGGTTTGGAATTGGGTTTGGCTCAGAAATCCTATCCACTTTGGCCTGCCTGACAGGTTGCTAGAGAGAAGACGTGTGCTCTGGTAAATGTTCTGGATTCAGCTGCGGAAGCCCATGGTATCTAACCGCTTATATAATGTCTCTCTCTCCTAATGAACAGTCACTTGCATGTTATTGCTGTCTCACAGTAAAGTTGGAGTGGTCATCTCTGAAATGTGGGAAATAGGAGGAAGGAGTGAAATCTCATCTACAATTCATGGGTTAATTTAAAGCATCAAATAAAACAGAGCAAAACTGTGTATAAATTAATTGAGCCCTGTTTTTTTCCTATTCAGTTCAGCATTTTCTCTGTCTGGTCTTGCTGGTCAAGGACCTCTTTATGGAGATGGGAAGAAATGAGATGTCCATGTTGACTTGAGACGAGCAATCACAAGAAGTATTTTGCATGCCCATGGACTCTGGAAGAGAGCTGGTGTTGCACTTGCCTAGCCCTGATCCTCTCTAGAGAGGAGGAGACAGAGGCTAGTGTTGGGTGAGCACCGATCTGGCAGCTCAACAACTAACCTGCTCCTCCCTCTGTCGATCTGGCTGTGGCTTGTCTCATGTTTTCATTCTCTTACTCTCTCCCTCCCTCCTCCGGGCCCTTGGCTCTCTGCAAGAGCAATGTTATATATGTGTATGTATGTATATCTATCTATAATCTATATCTATATCTAATCTGTATGTATATATTGCATCTACATAGACAATCAAGTCAAGCATATTAGTCTAAATGTCTTAACCATTCAATAGCTGAGGGAAGGGCATTGTGCAAGTCCATGCAGGAACCAGGCAGCCCTTGCTGATGGGTGTTCCCCCCCAAGCTTTGTTGCCTACATCTTTTCACTGGCCGCAGTGGCAAAGTGGGGAGACACAAAGGCCCCATTTAGAGTCATTAGCAGCATATCTTATCACTCCACATCAGAAGAGATTGAGCTTTACCCAAAGATGGTGTGCAAGGTCAAACACATGGGTTTGTTGGATCTGTCACAAGATACGTACTGACTATGTTTTTGTGCTTATAATCTCTATGGTTACATTGATGGCTTTTCTCATCACACAGTGTTGTGTCATCTTCAGTGAACTGTTAGGAGAAGCCTCCAGAATCATCTGTCACACAAGCTGTGATATCTGAAAACGTCTGTTATATAAACGTTCATGTTCAAAACCTTCTGCCATGTTGACTCACATGCTGAAGATGGGATTGTGAATGAACTAAATTAGCTCATTTGTTAAAATTTGTCAAAATCCTTGTATTTATTGCCTTAGCCAGCATTCCAGTTACCAGAAACAGTCACGTTCTTTCTATATGTGGATTTTTATGATTCTGCAGGCATTGGCTGCTCACAAAAATGGCTTACAAAAAAGTTGAAAATCCAACCCTGAAAATCTTGAGGAAGTGATTATTATAACACACTGTAACTTCACAAACTCTCTAACACATCTTACATTAAGTTTAAAAAAATGCTAAGTGTTGTCATTTTAAAATTTCCCTTCAAAAAAATTGAAATTGGAAAAAATATTAATTAATGGGGCCAATTGAAAGGAAAATTCTTGTGCTACTTTTAACTGTTGAGCTTCTGGCAGAACCCCCATAATATGGCTTCAGTTTTTGCTCTGGTTAAGTATCCTCATACCATCTGATTTCAAATCCTTCTCCCTTGTACAATGAGCATTTGGACCAAACATCCTACACTGAATTACATTTGTACTATCTGTTATTGCAGTAGCTCCCAGAGGGCCCAGCCAGGAATGCTCCCCATTGTGCTGGGTTGCTGTACCAACATATATGAAGAGGGGTTTACAATATGGTCTGCAACTTATGCACCAGTTTACACAATAGTTAATTTCACTTCCCCAAATTGGGAGAGAATCCTTCCCCTAATCAGCCTTTGTGGTGTACCGAACTGACCCAAGTTTATTTGCTCGGATCAAAGGTTATGCTGGATGTCTGCTAATGCCTCCCTGAAGCAAGTGGTGTCTCTCCTAGCCAGCTTGCTTTACTTATAGTAACTTTAAAATTTTTACTAATTTAATAATTCAAATTGATGTCAGAAGATCATTAAATCTCTAAAGACTGAGCTTTGTACAGTGACAGGTTCTGTGTTCAGTTTTCACTTTTAGAGGAAATGTACATGTGACCTGGTGTGCCTAGGGCAGCCCTCACTGGAAATGCCAAGGCCAGGCCAGGCTGCAAAAGGGAGAGCAGATACTCCCGAAACTGGTGGTTAACACTGAAGTTAAACTTACCAACCACCCACAAACAGTGCTTATGATTTGATTCCCCACACTGGTTATCAAGAAGCTAAAAAAGAAATAAAACAGCCCCCTTTATTGCATTCTGGTGCACCTAGGTGCAGTAAGGTAAATAGTTATTTGAAAAACTCTTCTTGCTATCATAGGCGCCAACTTCTCCTGGTGCTGGTGGGTGCTCAACCCCCGCCCAGCCCTGACTCCACCCCTGCCCCGCCCCCATTCCAACCCCTTCCCCAAAGTCTCCGCCCCCTCCCTGCCCCTATTGGATTCCTTCCCCAAATCCCCGCCCTAGCCCTGCCTCCTTCCCTAAGCGTGCCATGTTCCTGTTCCTCCTCCCTGCCTCCCGGAACTTATTACGCAGCAAAACAGCTGTTTCATGGCGGCAAGTGCTGGGAGGAGAAGCGGGGACATGGCGCGCTCAGGAGAGGAGGCGGAGGTGAGGTGAGCTGGGGCGGGGCAGGGAGCTTGGCTGCTCCAATTTTTCCATGTGGGTGCTCCCGCCCCGAAGCACCCATGGAGTCGGCGCCTATGCTCACTATACAAACCCCAAAAGGCCAGCCACATTGCCAGGTTAATATTAGGTAGGATCTTACCCAAAATACCACACTGCCAGCCAATCCTTTACTGTCTAAAACTAAAAGTTTATTTTAAAGAAAAAAGAGAGAACAAGAAGAGACTTGTTAAATGATAAAGCATTCAGATACACCCAGAGACTTCAAAGTCCATATATCAGGTTCTTAGCCGTATTGGTGAGTCGCTGGCTTGAAAATCCTTCTGGAACATATCCACAGCTTGGATGGGTCATTCAGTCCCTTGTTCAGAGCTTCAGTTTGTAGAAAAGTTACTCCAGAGGTAAGAAGCAGGATTGAAGACAAAAGGCAGATGATGCAGCTGCCCTTTATATTCCTTTTGCCATGTGGCTTGTACTTTGTGTCCCAAACACATGCTTCACAGCCCATGGGCATGGAAAAGCCTTAAAGTCTCCGTCCATAGGTATGCCCCTACAAGTCCTGGCGACTCACAAGATGTATTCCCTGGCTCCTTTCAGTGGATTCATTGTACAACTGATGACCTTTGATGGGCCATCGAACAGGCTAAGTAGTGCTGATGCCAATCTGGGGTGTCACCCAGAAATAAAGCACAAGTTTGGAAATACAGATATACCCTACATATCTATAACTCATAATAAAAGGTGATACGAACACATAAACAAAATTATCATACTTGGCAAATTGTAACATTTTGGTAGATACCTCAGACGACATCTCTGGTCAGATTCCTTGAAATTTTATAATATTGGTATAATACAATATCATAGTGTCCCACATATTCTATACATTGTCACAGTACACAGCTGTGTTCCTTTATGGTAACTTTATTGCTAGCTTTTCTTGTTTTCTTAATCTACAATAAGGACCTAGCCACACCATCAGGGGCTTGTTCACCTGCACATCTACCAATGTGAAATGTGCCATCATGTGCCAGCAATGCCCCTCTGCCATGTACATTGGCCAAACTGAATAGTCTCTACGCAAAAGAATAAATGGACACAAATCAGACATCAAGAATTCTGACATTCAAAAACCAGTAGGTGAGCACTTCAATCTCCCTGGACACTCAATAACAGACTTAAAAGTGGAAATTCTTCAACAAAAAAAACTTCAAAAACAGACTTCGAGAAACTGCAGGACTGGAATTCGTTCGCAAACTGGACACCATCAAATTAGGCCTGAATAAAGACTGGGAGTGAATGGGTAACTAGAAAAAGTAATTTTCCATCTGCTGATTCTCACACCTTCTTGTCAACTGTTGGAAATGGGCGATGTCCACCTTGATTGCATTGGCCCCGTTAGCACTACAAAAGTAATTTTCTCTCTTGATATTCACCCCTTCTTGTCAACTTTTGAGAATAGGCCACTTCCACCTTAATTCAATTGGCCTCATTAGCGCTGACCCCTCCACTTGGTAAGGCAACTCCCATCTTTTCATGTGCTGTAATATTTATACTGCTTACTGAATTTTCCACTCCATGCATCTGATGAAGTGAGTTTTAGCCCATGAAAGCTTATGCCCAAATAAATTTGTTAGTCTCTTAAGGTGCCACAAGGACTCCTTGTTGTTTTTGCTGATACAGACTAACATGGCTACCTCTCTGAAATAAAGGTCACTCTGACATTTCGTTCTTTGTGTGTGGTGAAAACATAACATGGCCTGTCTTCGAGTTGACTTTACTTCTGGATGGATCTTGTATAATGTTTTTATGATAAGCTGTGAGAATTCTTTATGCTTCACAGGTGAGATGGTCTGTAAAACTATCCTTCGGTTCAGGATTGTTCCTTCTTTTCCAGGAGCAAGGTGTGGATCTGACTGTGAAGGTTGAAGAGAGGTGCGTCAGATACCCAGAAATTCCTAAAAGAACATATGATAAGCAAATACTGTTCTCATTTATAAACTATCCTGGTAACTGTTTTACCTGTCTCAGTCACACTTACGGTTCATTTTACCTGCCTGTCTCAAGTGAAAAAAGGTTCCTAGTGTAGAGGGTTTTTTCTTCTGTTGTATCAGTTCACTATAATGTTACAATAGAATCAGTTTTTTTTGTATTTGAAACTTACTGTATCTGTGGGCTCAGAAAAAGAACTGAAATTATAACAAACTTGGGGCTGAGTGCTGAAGAGTTGCGTATGGAAGTCAAATCTGAAAAAGTTGCTTCAAATGGTAATATGTGAACTCATCCACAAACTAATGCATGTATGAGTGCGGGCAGGAGAGCTAGCACTCAGCTCCAAACAGTACAATGGGTATCATTATTGGTAGATTATATTTTTTCAACGTAGAGCTGATTCCTGTTTTAGGCATGGTCTGAAGATAGTATAAGCCACACATCGTGTCATTGACACATTTAATATATCTGCTGAACGTTTACGACTTTCCTCTAACCAGACTTTACATCTGCCTTTTTCAGGGAGGCTGTTACAATTTTTTTTAGACATATTAATACTTCTATTGCTCTATTGAGATGCATGGGCACTTGGCAAATGTGTAAGGAGTCAGAGCCTTGTTTCAAAGAGTTTATGGTGTAAAAAGGCAAAATGCAAAGCAGGGTTGGGGAAGGGATGCAGCTTAAAAGTGAAGTGACTGCATAATCTTGTAAGTGGAAGAACATTAGAACTAACTTTAGTTGTTTTGCTGATGCCTTGCTTCTAACTGTTCCCTGATTTGTAATACATTTATCTTGAGTGTATATTCTCCCTTTTTTGACTGTATAAACGTTTTTCTCCCCCTGTATCATCTGAGAAATGGTACAGGTGATTGAACAGAATTGTCAGGTACAATTTTTTAAATATTTTGTTTTTTAATGTTTAATTATCTGATGGAAGAGAGCAGGGTTGGAAGTTTCATTTTTGTGAGGCTATCCTAATGATGTGAGGCCTTTCAGAGGGTCTTGAAGGAAGTATGAAGTTTTGGTCTGGAATGCTGAAGTGAGAAAACAGTTCCAGAGATGGCACAAACTGTGCTTTTTTTCATGGCTCTTATCACTTGGACAGCTTGGTTCTTTAAAAACAGATACTAGTAAAACATAAACAAGACTGCAACACAGGTATGAATGAAAACCAAGGAAAAATAAATGCATCTAATTTTTTCTCAGCTTATCTTAACCAGTGAGGCAGGGTACAAAATCAGAGAGGTGGTCTCAACTGATAAGGGCTCTTTGAAAGTTCATCTCTCTCTTTTGCCATTCCTGTTCTCCCTTACTCTCTTCTTGCTTGTGGGAGTAGCTCTCAGGATCTTGATGTACACATCAGTTTTGACCTCTGTAAAGGAGAGAGAGAATTTTTGGACATGAGGAAGAAAATAGCTTCTGATGCCCTAAAGAAGACACTCGGTTTGCCAGAGGAACCCAAGAAAGATGAGGTATGAAATTCCCTTTTTAGAGAGCTCTGTCCTTTGTGACTAGTTTTAGGGGGAGTTAACTGTACTGTCAGTGAACCTCAGTTTAATGGGAAAATAGATTGTAAGCACACAGGTTTTGAAAAAGCAGTTCAGAATATAAGACACAGTCACAGCTTGGATATACAGTAGCAGAACAGGGACAAACAACTGAGAAAAGAACAGGAGAAAGCTATTTGAGCTGCTAATAGTCTCTGTTTTCTGTCCAAAATGGCTGCTCATACTCCCAGATAAAATCACAGAGGCTAAATCAGCAGAAGATCTGGACATAGTGGGCTCAGATTTTTAATGTCAACAGAGCCCTTTCATAGGAATATTTATCTGTCTCACTACTTCCCATATTTTATTTTTGTTTATAATGAGAAAATCCATGAAATGAAATCTAAAACCAAATGACCTGTGTGTGTGTGTAATTTAATACATAGGTATGTAATGCAGTATATTCAATTGCATATGTTTTTCATAGCCTTTCATTTTTCTATTCCTGTAGATCCCTGTAGTGGCAGTAGTGGGATCAGGAGGTGGGATGAGAGCCATGACTGCTTTCTATGGCAATCTGTCAGGACTTCAGCAGCTTGATCTCTTGGATATCCTGATGTATATGAGTGGAGTCTCAGGATCCACCTGGTATGTAACTGGAACTTTTTCTCCATAGTCCTTTGACCTGAGAACCCAAATCAGAATAGTCTGGGAAATGGTACTCTACTAACAATTTACTTTTACCAACATGGATGATTCAGTGATAAGCTCATATATTTCCATAGTCTCTGTTATTCATCTGGTTACTTATTTAATTATCCTTCAAATTTCTAAAGTTTGTCTATAGATGCCCATTCAAGTTCTGGGTGCCTCTCCCATAAATTAAAAATTACAGGATAAATATATCCAGAGGACTGCCCATAAATAAACCCATCTTGGTCCACCCCCTCTCAATCGCCTTAACTAAGGGAGGAAAAAGGTGAGCTTTGCAGCATGCCCAGAAGGTTAAGAAATCTGGGCTCTGGCAGACCAGGTGGGGAGAATTGAATTCCAGAATCAAGGGCTCCTCACAGGGGATGCCCAATCAGCATCTTCTTGTTGTTCATATTGTGGGAGCTCCAGCTTAAGCGACCCTGATGATCTCCATTGTGGCAGTACATCGCAGGGAGAGAGGGGATCTGAGTAGCCTCCCTCCTTCCCCCGAATCAGTGATAAAAAGGAGAAGCAGGAAAGTAAGGTATAATATCTTTGTCCTGCCTTTTTTAAAGTGAGCATTTTTCTTCAATCCACACAATATTTTCATTAACATAATTCTTATCAAAAGGTTTCAAACTACTTCCAGTTTCAATGAGCTAGATCCATCTCTCTGGGGCCTTAATCCCTTTGCCACTGAAAATCTTCTTTCTAAAAAACGAGGTTGTAGTGATATCAGGTTTGTAGCAGAAAAATCAAGGGACAAGCCCATGTAGTGTAAAAATAAATAGGCTTGTAGAAAGTATGTGTAGGTATTAAGAAAAAAGAATGTGAATTAACTTAGAGGGAAGGTGCTGGAAAGGGGGTGTGTTTGTGCCTAAAGTAGTCTGAGATACTGAGGTAAAGAAAAGAGGTCACACGGGAAGCCCAAGACATTCGATGACCCTGGTAATCGATGCTTTAGGAAAGTTTCTTCATACTAATAATGAATTAGGTTGTTACTGAAAGTCTGAGGGTGTGCACAGAGATATGATATTAAGACTTTAAGAGAATGCAGTTTTGAGGCCCAAACTGTGACCTATCATAAAATTGTTTAATAGGAAAGATTCCAAGGTGTGCTATAGACTATAAATTTTATATGTTCTTAAATAAAAACAGCGATGTTACTTTCAGTTCTGTTCAAATCACAATGTGGGGAGGGCAGTCATCTTTCTCCAGACATTTGGCATCTTGTGTAGTAATTTGTTGTTTACTGAAAAACTTGGTGGACATTTTACTAGGTGTTTGTCTAATCTCTACAAAGACCCTCACTGGTCCCACAACGACTTCCAGGATGCAATTAGCGTTGCTCGGAAACTCGTGACCAGCAGCAAAGTGGGGGCGTTTTCTGCTGAACGACTGGTGTATTATTTCCAGCAGCTGATCTTGTTGGAGAAAGAAGGACGGAAGGTCACACTCACGGATTTGTGGGGCCTTATCATAGAATATTTCTTACAACAGAAGGTAATGAGAGTCCTGGATTCTGAATGGTTTGTCTTTAGAATATGTGTTTAAGAAACCTGTTTGAAGCCTCAGACAACTTATCTCTTCAGACTTGTGGGACACTTCTTAAACTTCTCCCAAACATAAACAGACTTTTGCAGGAGAAATGAAAACTTTAAATAATATCCAACAGTGATTAAAGCTCCATGTGATTATCCTATGTTAATCATAAACCTATTCCATGCTAATGTTATAGTAATTATCCTATGATAATCATAAATACATAGCATTTTGTATTTTCAAAATGCTTCACAACCATTAGCTGACTTATCTTCATAACACCTCTGAGATAGATAAGCATTACCTCTTTTTGCGGATGGCATAGTTCTGACACAGATTGGTTATGTTACTCGTCTAAGGCCACATGCTGAATAAGGGACAGATAGGATTAGAACTCCAGAATCCCTGGCTCACAGTATTTTCCTCAGTAGGTATGTGTGTCTAGTACTTTGTATTTGCTTTTATGTTTTTCATTGTCTCTCTCCTGATGCCTAAAGGAACCATTTATGAGGACTAAACACTGTGAGATCTAGTTTTTTCTCACATTATTTCAATTTCTGGATTGTGGAAATACTGAAAGATGAGATCATGAGCTCGACAAATGACTCTGTGAGGTTTTAAAAAAGCCCATGAAAAACTAAAAAGAATTTGCTTGAGAATTTCTTCTGAGTTGTTCACTATTCATGCTGTGTGAGGGGTCACATCAGTCACATGGTATTGCGAGGGCAAGAGGAACCTTCTATTTAAAGGCAAAACTGAACACCAAAGTGATATGACTTTTCCCTACCATATCCAGCAGGATCCATCGAAGCTGTCTGACCAGCAGTCAGCAGTCAGGTGGGGACAGAACCCTTTCCCCATCTATGCAGCTGTCAATGTGAAGCCCAATGTCGGTAGCCATGAATTTACAGGTATAAAGTGAAGTGTTTTTTCCCCCTCTAAAATCTGTAAATAGCATTTTCCCCTCAGTTTTAATTATTTTTGTCCTTGTTCCCAGTCTCAAATCTTGTCGCAGCATAATGATGGTGGGCAGCAACATAAATTCTCCTTCATACCCTGGCTACATTGAATTTACTGGGTGAAATCCTGTTCCCATTAAACTCTCAATGGGAGATTTGCCATTGACTTCATTGGGGCTAGGGTTTTACCCATTATGTATACCTAACTTTCCATGCCTTTTAAATATTTGTAATGGTGTGTTTTTGAATTGTACTTGACAATCCTAATTGTAATGCTAAGACATGGTTTGTTTTTGGATGTATCTCTCTGTGGGTATGTGCACATCTTTATTTGATGTTTGTTTGTTTTTTGTTTCCAACACACTTTTGAATGCTGATATAATGGATTGAAATTTTGTTTGGCTGATTTGAAAATCCCATTACTTAATTATTCCTGTTAGTGGCATGATACTACTTCTTTAAATTCATTCTTCACCCCTTTTGCCACCATTAAAAATATCAACTTGTGATGCTGGTTAAAAGTCTTAATAGTGAATTCCCGTGAATCTCTGTTAAATAAACCTCCTGTCAATCATATTGCTCCCATGCCATAAGTAAGATGTATGTGGGAGAATCTCACTTTATGGCATTAAGGCATTGTTATCTGGGAGGGTTAACCTTTACCGGCATTAGGCATCATTGGTATGGGTTAAGAAACTGAATTATTCTCTCTTAGCCATTCTCACGGGAATGAGGAGGGGATGAAAATGTTTATCCAAGTGTATTTGTGAGATAATTATCTTGGTTAACCCTTTCACAGAGTGGTGTGAGTTCACACCCTATGAGTTTGGTATCTACAAGTATGGATCCTTTGTCCGCATAGAAGACTTTGGCAGTGAATTTTTCAATGGGCTGCTACTTGGGAAACGTTTGGAGCCCAGAATTTGTTTTCTGCAGGGTAAGATCTGATGCTGCTAGAAACACTCTATTATGCTTTATAGCAACTATAACTTGATGCACATTGGTGAGAGGGTTAAGAATAATCAGATATTTAATTTTTAGTGACTTATATCAACAGCTGTACAGTTGCATAAGATGTTGCCCCTGGAGACTGTTAGTCATCTAACCACACTCTATGTTCTTAACTGAACAAGACTTTTATTAAAGATAATCTGTCCTATCCCAATTTTGTCCTGCATATGATGCATATCTGATGTGGTGAAATTGAGTTTGGTCATGCTGTTCAGTGCCTGAGAAGTCTGGGGGACCTAAATTAATACTTTCCTTGTTCCTTTTCAGGAATATGGGCCAGTGCCTTTGCTGCCAATCTAGATGAAATCTGGGAAGAGGTGATTTCTTCAAAAGTTGGCTTTCTAGAATCTCTGAAAGATGCCATCAAAGCTATAGGTAATGGATAGACAGAGACTCGGCTTTCCTTAGTCATATGAAAGGACCTTGAAAATATCTCCTCCATTCAAGGAAGTAACCTCTTCTCACAACATAAAAGAAGATAATTTAGGAGGGCCTTAACAGCACTGCCTACTGGTAGCCAATTTAGTTTAGATGATGGGAACATTATGTGTGGGACTGACAGAGGAGATAAGAAAGGATAATACAGTTTTGTAATTCAAGAGATAATACAAGTTCTCCTTACCAGTATAATGAAGAAAAAGAGAAAATGGGCACCCACAGCTTTTTGAAACTTCACAACAGCATCAGATTCTGGACTCATTTACGCTACAACTGTTATGGACTCAAAGGATTTGGCAATATCACAGTTGTTCCCTGAGGCACTTGCAATATGTTTGAAATTTGTAGTTTAAAGAGTACTTATCTATGTCCCCTTAGCCAGGTGAAAACCATGCACTGTCCAAAGGGGGGAAATGGGTAGGCCCCACTAATACTAGAGATTTTAACTCTAGTATACAAGGTTGGAGCCAACTGTGTCTTGTTTTCTCAACATTCTCTTGTAGGTAGGGGCTTAATAATACCCACCATTTTTAAAATATTGCTTGAGGTGTTAGCTACATAAGTCCTGCTAAAGACAGTAGCAGTTGTGTTTAAAATCCCAGCTGTTGTAGGGGGAAATGTCAGTAAAAAATGGCTGGCATCTTGAACTCAGGGTAAAATGGTCAGGGAATAGTGAAATTTGAGCTTGGATGAAGAGCTCTGAATTCTGGTTTGTTTCTTTTTGCAGATGAGGCTCGTGGACGCCAGCCTCTGGACCCCTTACAGTTAGAAAAACGAATGGTCATGCCAGGTGGAGCCTTCTCACATTTATTTCAAGACGTATTTAAGTCTCGCTTCTCTGCTGGGGAAAACATTAACTTCATGCGCGGACTGAATCTTCACAAGGACTACGTCAATGCCAAGGAGTTCGTGGCCTGGAAAGGTGGGTAACAAGATTCTGTGTGAGAGAAACCAGGCTGTGTGTCAGAGGAATTGGGGACAGTTAGGAAGAGAAAGATGACCGGTCAGTGACAATGCAAGTATGTGTCATCCAAGTACATACCGCTGTAAAGCTTATAAAATGGGCAAGATGCTGCTCTGAGCAAACCATTCAATTGGCAGTATAAAAGGCTGCTCAAAATTCAGTTGTTGTCTTAAAACAAGTTAAAAACATGTTGTGTCTGCTGCCACTGAGGTTTGTGTAAACCAGATCTCCATAAAGTCATCAACACCTCCAATGGAAATGCTGTTGGCCAAATGCAGTCTTTATTTATAAACAGGCAACCACAATGACAGGGTTGTGCTTGTGTATATGACAGCAGACTTGGGCTTATATACTTTAGAGCAAAACCATCCCAAATCCCTTTTGACTGTATTGGAAATTGCCATATATGAAAGTTATCTGTCCCAGAAGGAAGGATAGGTGGGCTTTTGCTTTGGGCACTGGATCAGGAATAAAGAGATCTGAGTTCTGTTTTGAGCTCTGCTACTGACTCTCTGTGGGCAAGTCACTTGATCTCTCTTCCCTACCTTAAAGGGGTGTTGTGAGGATAGAATAGTTAATGAATGTGAGATGCTTTGTTCCTGTGGTGGTGTTTGCTTATAAGCTTTTCTATGGTGCTCAAATATAGATCTTTTTTGATTTGTCTTGTTTTGCTGAGTGTCCAGCGTGGAGGCAACTTAGTTTGATTTGGTGGTGGATGGGTGTTGGGATGTGGAGTACAGTTAATGCAATTCCAGGGTATTTAAACATTTCTCCTTAGTGTCTCAGATGATTTTCACTTTTTCTCTGAAATTATATTGATGTGTTTTGTGTACTTCAGTGACCAGTATGATTTTGGGGTCTTTCAGGCACTCACCAGGATGCCTTTCCCAACCAGCTAACTCCAATGGAACACAGCCTGTACTTGATAGATGGGGTTTTTTCTATCAATTCTCCCTTTCCTTTGGTGCTTCGGCCAGAGAGAGATGTAGATGTCATCTTGTCATTCAACTACTCTTGGGAAGCTCCATTTGAGGTGAGAGACAAAACGGAGAAGAATTAGGCAAAGACATGTGCATGCTGCCTAGGACATCATGGATGAAATCAGAATGGTCAAATGTCCTATTTAGACGTATCTCAATGACAGAGTTATTACTGGTTGTATAATAATTATACAACCTTTCATCAAGTTTTGGGGCTTGCTGCAGAAATTACTGGGTGAAATTTTGTGGCCTGTTATACAGGAGACCAGATTATGCCTGTTATGCAGGAGACCAGACCTTCTGGCTTTAAAAATCTATGAATCTGTAGATAATTGTTTTGAATCCAAGATCAATTTGGTAGATTTCCAATTGATGGCTGTTTGGTGATTTACCTGAAATAAATTGATGATCTGAGTCCAGTTCCTGATGGACAAATATCAGTCTAAAAAAATAACCATTTCTATATGAGATGAACCATTTTTTTCTATACTTAAAATGCCATGTTAAAAGAACATTATGTACATTTAGAAATTCTACACGACACTGCACATTCTGGGATCTGAGGGCCCTTGACATAGATTTAGAAACACAAAGAAAAGTTTCAGAGCAAAGTTCTCATCCCTCAAACTGCCAGTGTGCAACACCAACAATCAAAATGTGTGACAAATGACCAAAATGTGGAACACCATAATATACAGATTAAAAAAATATATATGTAAAACATGTTTGAAGGATGTTTTCTCACCGTGTTACTTAAACCAATTAAAAAAAAAAGAAAATCGGAAAAAATTAATTCTATCGCTTGCAATAAAAAAATCCTCTGGCATATGGATCATCTGCAGAGTTTGAACTCTGGATTTTCATATTCCCAGCACAAGCCTTTACTTGAGTTACAGGAATAATTGCTCTTCTCTGTGTGAAGCAGCCATTACAGGGGGATGCGATGTGATGCACACTTTGCCAGTGGGTTGCCCAGCTGTTGGCTAGACAGCAATAGAATACTGGAAACTGGAATCCTGGGTTCTGTCCCTGGCTTTGGGAGGGGGGTATTTTTTAGTGGCTAGAGATAGGAATAGCCAAATCAGACAGCTACATTGTTGAAGGTTGAGGTTGAAGCCCCACTGTGTTAAGCATTATGTAGACATATACTCTTTTGAGCTCTTCTGTAAATCTGGCCATGAGGTCAGAATGGGAACTTTGGAGTGCTGTGCACTTGAAAAATCTCATCTTTATTTAGATGCCTCAATGGGAGCTGAGCGCTTTTGAATATCTCACACCACCTGATTTTTAGATCTCATCCAGTAAAGAAAATAACTTTACTTTTGTCCTTTGAGTTCAGGTGCTGCATCAGGCTCAGAAGTATTGTGAAGAGCGGGAAATCCCCTTTCCACACATTGTTGTGAGTGAAACAGATAAGCAGAAGCCCAAGGAGTGTTATATGTTCGTGGATGCCTTAAATCCAAAAGTTCCCATAGTGCTTCACTTTCCATTGGTGAACAACACATTCCAGAAATACAAGGCGCCAGGTAAGGAAGTGTGTAGGAGAGGTTCAATTATACATGGTGCTGAGCATTTTTAGCCCCATAGTCGGGCATTACTTAGCACCTTACAGGGTTGAGACCTAAGAACCTAAGGCTTAGTCTACACTACATACCTACTACAGTATAACTACGTCACTCAGGGGTGTGAAAAATCTACCCCCCTGGGTGATATAGTTATACTGACCTTAACCCCCGTGTAGACTGTGCTGTGTGGGTGGAAGAGCTTCTCCCACCGACATAGCTTATAGAGGTGGGAGAGCTTTCTCCTGTCGGCTTAGAGCATCTTCACCAGACATGCTTCAGCAATGCAGCTGTGAATTTGTAGTGTAAACCTGCCCTACAAGAAGAATCATTGGGAGGAGTAACTATATATTGGACATCTGCCACCAAAATATCCACCTTCAATATCTCAAGAAAATATGATTCATGTGCTACTTAAAGTGATTAAATATTTATATTATTAAATGCACAATATGAAGGTTGTGTGTTCCCTACTCTAGCTGGTGGAACGGACCAACTGTTTAAAACTGTTTTAATGTATTCAAATATTCCAAGGTAGTTTTTGTCATATAGAGTGTATTTGTTCAGGTGCACTGTTAGTCCAGTTTTCAGAAGCCCTCTTTACTCCATTACTAGAGATTCTGGATTCCTTGGGGTTGGGGCTTCTGTCATAGCTTTGGCCTCATTTTTAAAATGTTGTAGTCTGAGTTTAAGCTGAAATTTTGTATTAGGGTAATGACAATGGGCCCTGAGGTGTTTGGTTTTATGAACACTCACAACATTGGCATATGGAATTGTATTGTCCAAAGGTTTGAATGCAAAGCTGAACAAGTACTAGGGATAAGGGACTCTGGGTTCCCCTCTGTAGCTGAAAAAGTTATGAATTAAAACCATTCACGCTGCCTGTGAGATAGGAACCAAGTATAGGGCTTGAAAATCCCACTTGGTTAAAGAGCTCCAAACACACCTATTTCACCTTGTCAGAAACCTTGTCTGCAGCCAGTGGCAGGACAAAAGAGCCATCTGCAGAGTCGGTGGAGCCAATGAACACTCTATCTATCTATCTATCTATCTATCTATCTATCTATCTATCTATCATCAACTTGTGGGCAGGTTTATGATAAACCATGATAGTAGCACCTCCTTCTGCTCCTGCACAAACATAGGAGCATCTTGTTAAGGGATCTCTGAAGACTGTTATTGTCTGATTTTCTGTCTGCAGGAGTCGAGCGTGAGACGGAAGCTGAGAAATCCTTTGGCAACTTTCCTGTTGAAGGGGAAAAATCTCCTTACCATTCTATGAACTTCACGTATCAACCCAATGAATTTGATAGGCTGCTGGAATTAAGCCGCTACAATATTATGAACAACAAGGACGCTATTTTAAAAGCCCTTGATTTGGGCATGAAAAGAAGGGTGCTCAAGAATGCCAAAAGGAAATAAGATGCAGCCTTAGGATATTGACTGGTTGCAGGGCACTGAATACATGAAAGCTTCAGACAGGAACACCAAAGGGCTAAGGTATCTGCAAATGACCAACACAGCTGATAACTTAACTATGTTTCATAGGTTCTCCAAATACAGTATGTATCATCTGGACTTCACTTCTGGGTGAAGTGTGTGAATGGAGTTTTAATAATAGCATTAAAATATTTTTGTGTGAGCTTGTCTATATGTTCTTACTGAGCTCTTGTGTTCCTGTGCAATGTGTGAACCAATGGGATTAAGTCAGTGATGCTTTTCCATTGATAAATATGTAATGCTGGTAAACTAATCTCCATAATGCCTATTCTTCAGGGGAAAGAGGGTTTTGCTCCATATTCAGTACTGTCAGAGTGGCATCAAGAAGTGCGGAGGGTTGATAATAAGGGTGTGTGTATTTGCAGAAGAAAAGGACATGAGCTTTCTTCAGTGCGCTGCATTGTTTAGCTTTAGAGTTTTCCTTTGAAAACTTATGTTTTAGTGGGTGGTAAAAATGTAGGTTTTTATTTACATTTTTATTTACATTTTTGTTTTTAAAATGTAAAAATTTGCATCTGAGCAAAAGAGGTACTCCTTTTTGTTGAATGAGTGCATTAAAGAAATGAACAATAAAATATGTAACAGTAACTAGAAAACTTTTTTTTAAAGTAGAGAGGGGAAAGCAGGGCTCAATTTCAGATTTTGGGGGCCTTCAGTCTAGTTAATCTTTATTTTGTCTCTCTCTTCATCCCCTCAATGTTTTTCCCACCTACACATTTCTTTCATACAGCAGCAGATCACTTGGCTCTACCTTAGTATTAGGTTTCTGGCCATTGGGACTCCATCTCCTTAGTTGTGGGTTTCAAAAGCCAAATATGGGGCTCAGATACCCCTCAAACATTCAGAAAACTAAGTAAAAGGACCTCAAGAAGGACAGAGGAACTTAAACCTAGGGACTGGAATAACTTGGCTACTCTCAACCTGGAGATAGGCTCTGTAATAGACATAATTTGGATTCAGGCTATGATGCAAGAGTTCTTGATAAAAGAATATGCCAAATTTCATGAATACAAGTCAATATGACACTTGTGGATCTGATGCTGACTGAAAGCATCTTAACATTTGCTTCTCTTATTAATTCTGGGGAACTAAACAATAATTGTAGTTGGATAGTTATTTTCACGTAGATGGCTTGGACACAGCTTGATCCTAATCTATCAGCGTCAAATGAAAGAACAAGTTAAATGGACGTCTCAAAGGTGTGTGCTAGCACATGTTAGGCAAACATCAACAGACCTTTTAACATATTCATTTTAGGAGAATGGCTTTGCTTGGCTTGGGTTTGAAGATATGGGTGGAAATATGAACTGATTATGATGATGATTGACTGGTTAAGGTCACTTTCTGATATCGCCAGTGGAAGGAATTATGGCTGACCTGAAGCCATATGTCCCTGAGGTGTGATCTCATAAGGTAGAACCATTAGGACTGGTTGGTGTATGGATGGGAGATTGCCAAGCAAAACACAGTTGCTGCAAGATGATGGTGTTGGTGATTCTAAAGTTAGCCTGGCTGCTATATACTCTGTACGTGCGGTACCAACACTATCCTAAAAGGCAAGCTAATGAAATGGTAGTGTTGCTCCATTCTCAAAAATCTGATGTATAGTATATCCTATGACTGAGATGCCCTGCAACCCTATAGACTATATTGTTGTGAGTGTTTGTAAGATTCAGAGTGGATGATGATGATAATACATTGCACTTATAAAACCGTTTCCTGCTGTAGTTCTCAAGATTTTTTTTAAAGGTGGGTAAGCATTATTATCCCCATTTTATAAATGAGATAGCCAGTCTCCATTTTTCTACAAAGGTAGATTTACTCTAAGAAAACATTTTGATTCTATTCTTTTGTGACTTTGTATTGTATACAACTTTCCTACAAATGACATCCCAAGGTTAACTAATGCAGTTAGTTTCTTCCTGTGCTGCTATTTTTTAACTCTCGGAGGTATAGGACACACACAATCTCATCTGAAAGCAGATGTTTCAAAGAGCTGTGAGTCAGAAAGAGAGAGCTAGGATGCTGATATTGATGGCAAGACCTATCAAGCAGACATTTGCATCAAGTGACTTACCGGGGAAACTGTGCATGCATGAAACTTTGTTAGGATAAACTTTTCTAGGTTTGTGGACTCCTGCAAATCCTGGACTCCAGCACCTAAAACTTTAGGGCCAACATTTTCAAAAAATAGGACTCTAGATTTCCAAATCTGTATTTAGCCACCAGTATGGTTTTTGTGTGTATGTACACACACATACCCAGCATGTATATATTCAGCAGTGCTGCACAAATGTTAACTAATGAAATAATTCCTCACTGAAATCTGTGTGAAGTAGGCAAGTAGCATTATCTCCATCCATTTTACAGTGGTTAAAGTGATGAGCCCAAGATGTCAGCCTGTAGTGAGTCAGAGTCAGGATGAGAACTTGAGGATTACTGTCCCCTCTCATCTTGCACAGTTTGCTGGGCCACACCATTATAAGACAATGTAGCTCTGTTAAGAATTGCCAACAAAGCTCTGCTATTTATATCTATAAGCAGCATTCTTTTTTCTAGTGTATGGCATGGTCATACCGAGGGTGCAGTTCTGTTTCTGTTTATATTACACCTGTTCTCCAGATTCTGTCTGGTTTAAAGGTAGCATCAGACTTAGAATAGTCACCTCCAGCCAAGGATCTGGTTTCCTCAAACTGAGCTGAAAGTTTTGCTGTTTTTAGCATCTGACCTGCAAGCAACAATAACCATAATGTCTGAGGGGCTGTCTGCCAATTCTCATCAGGTAAATATTTTTGAAGAAGATCCAGGTGGACACATCTGGGAGCAGATCACAGGTATTGATTTCTGCATTTGGTTTACTACGATTTCTAACAAATTAGTGTCTGTTGGGCAAAGCCAGGTTTATAGCCCTTTTGTCATCCACAAACTTAATGGAAGTTAATCAAGTTTGGACCCGTGTTCTCCAATGATAAAAGTTCACTCTGAATTTGTCATTAGAATATGAGGTTCAGTGTTATCAGTTGCAATCTGACAAATATTGGTAAGTACAGTACAGTCATAAACAGTGTTATTTTTGTTTCTATACACTCTGGGCCTGAATGTGTGTGTATATCTATGTGCATATGAATGAATGAGAATCTATCTCAGACAAATTCTAACCTCTCCCCAGCCTCTCCTGGGTTATAGTTTCCAACATCAAGTGGTTGCATACATTATAATATGATGGTCTGATATGCTGGTTCAAAATACTATTATTCTGAGCCCTTTTCATATCCAGTAAGTGAGGCTTGCCGTATGTGGAATCAACTTTTGGAAATTAGGATGATCTTAGCAATGTTAGGATTGGGGGCAGGCAGCTCTACTCTTAGGGAGTCAGGCTGTTAAACGTGTCTCATTACAGACCAAAATTTACCTCTAACAGAAGCTTGAGGTTCTTTCACAGTTATTTACCGGGCATCCAAAATGCTGAATCAAGAAAATGAGGGTTAAAAAAGCCAGTGTTACTAAAGAAATCGGCTTCACATTGTAGTAAGCATCTTGCACAGTTTCTTTTTGTCCTTCACTTGAGGACTTTCTCCTTCTTCTGGACCTTGGCCACCTAAGAATTATATTAGGGATTTGGTGACCCCAGTTGGAGACTTGCTACTTTGCAATCACATAGGGATGCTCTGACATTGAGGGAAGACACAATAGCTGTGATCCAACCTAGTGCTATGAGTCTTGGGCGAGAGGTTTTCAAATCTTCCTTTCAATAAAAAATTTCCAGAGTTTTGTTTTGAATAAGAGCCTGATGCAGGTGTTGCCTTCTATCCTCTGGCAATCAAGTAACCTGTGTGAAATTCTTAAGGAGGGCAGGGGTTTCAAGAAAGCCGCACATGGTCCTTGTAGCTGGGGATTAAGGTAAATATGATGTATTGCAAATGTCTTATGTAAATCACAGAAGAAGACATAGAAAGGAGGGTAAATATGTTCCCTAGGGCTAGGAAACACTTAGTCAAGTAACAGAAAATGTAGAGAAGATAATTTCCCTGGATTCCTCCCATAAAAACAAATCATTGTGAGTTTATTAAATAAAATAAATCACTGTGAGTTTATTTATCACCATGAGGGAGGAGATATGATTAATAAGTTTCCAGTTGAAACTGCAGGGGAATTTTAATAGGCAGAATGGAATGACCCACTGGAATGACTTGGAAATTTGCCAAGCTACCAGTATTTATACCTGTCCTATATGCTTCCAAACTGTGCCATGGAGATCTCTAATTATTATGAATGGTCAGGACATTATCTCCACCTTTCTTTGGAGGACAGCAGCCCATTGCTTCTTTAGCATGGTGCTCGGTTGTTGGTTCAATAGTGGCACATTAAGTATGAATGCTAACTCCTTAGCATCTGATGGCTGCAGTTCACGTTCCTCCCTGCCCACAGAGAGGATGGACAGCTTTTCTCTGTCTTATTTACAGCTGAAGTACTTAGCTGAGTTTTTAACCATGTTCTGTTCTCTTCCCTTCTGTCATTATAATGCATAGTCTGCCATCTAATTCAATGTGAGCACTAGGTGTTTGCAGAAAGAAGCCTATCCTACCTCTCTGCTCTGTGTAAGAATCCTGCAAGCTAGAAACCTGGCTCAAGCAGACCTATGTGAATACTTCTTGTGTTTCATCAGTGTCCTTCAGAGCTGGAACCAATGACAGCAGAGAAATATAAGCATCTTTTAAAGTAATACTTGATATTATGGTCACAGCTTTAAACTTGACAAAAGAACTGGAGGACCAGAAGTATTGGCAGATTCAGGGGCCTGTGCCACAGTCCATTTTGGGTGAGAGGTGTGGGGGGAAAACCTGGAAAATTCCTTCACACCATTCCAGATAGGGTGACCAGACAGCAAATGTGAAAAATTGGGACGGGGGTGGGGGATAATAGGCGCCTATATAAGAAAAAGACCCCAAAATCAGGACTGTCCCTATACAATCAGGACATCTGGTCACCCTAATCCCAGAAAGATGAAAATTAGCAGTGTCTACAAGTGAATTATCAGTAGAATGGATAGTGCATAAATGAGTGTTCTGAAATGCTTCACTAACTTCTGCTTTTTGCCATTTTACCTTGCTGTAAAGTGCATTGTGCAGTCCCAGGCCAGTGGCATGGTTAAAATCAACAGAAAGGAGATGTGGCTTGGAGAGTGACTTCCTGAGATGTATTCCTGAGTTCTGTTCAGGTTCTTATATCTCACCCTGCATCGTGGTATCTGAACATGCAAGAAGAACTTCTAGAAGCAATGTATCCCACTGAATATTTACAACAGTTTGGAATGCCCCACTGTGGCCTAGATCATCAGTTATTTCAGATAATTGTTTAACCTTGCAGTATACCCATATCAATCTCAGTATCTTCTAAAGTTACCCAATTATAGTATCACTTCCCTTTCCTGCCGGGGTTGCTATTGGATCCTACCAATACAGGGATTTTTCGCTTTCCCACCTGGATGAGATGCCCATTACTGGTTTAAAACAAACAAAAGGAAGTATTTTTTTACACAATGCACAGTCAACCTATGGAACGCCTTGGCAGAAGATGTTGTGAAGGCCAAGACTATAACAGAGTTCAAAAAAGAAATAGATAAGTTCATGGAGAATAGGTCCATCAATGGGTATTAGCCAGAATGGGCAGGGATGGTATCCTTAGCCTCTGTTTGCCAGGAGCTGGGAATGAGCAACAGGGGATGGATCACTTGATGGTTATCTGTTCTGTTCATTCTCTCTGGGGCACCTGGCATTGGCCACTGTCAGAAGACAAGATACTGGGCTAAATGGACCTTTAGTCTGAACCAGTATGTCCATTCTTATGTTATGGCATCTAATCAACTTCCAGATTATAACCTGGCACCTGGACGTGATGACCTCTCGAGGTCTCCTTCAGCCCTACATTTCTATGACTCTGTCTGAGAGCTACTGTACTGTACTACGTTCTGGTGGATGAAGAATGTGTAACTGTAATCTGTCTTGATATCAGTAAATTATTGTTTTGTTTCATATGCTATTGTCTATTAACAATGTTGGTTTTAGACATTTAGAGAAAAAGAAGGATGGAAGAGGGGAGTGGGAAGATGACAGGCTGGCAGAGAACAAAGGTAAAGGGGAGAAGAAAAGAAAAACAGATCAGAGAAGAAGGTACAGTAACTCCTCACTTAACGCTGTAGTTATGTTCCTGAAAAATGCGACTTTAAGCGAAACTATGTTAAATGAATACACACACACACACACACACACACACACACTCTCTCTCTCTATAAGTTTTAAACAAACAATTGAATACTGGTACGCAACGATGATGATAGTGAAGCTTGCTTGAGGTGGAGGAGTCAGAGGGTGGGATATTTCCCAGGGAATGCCTTACTGCTAAATGAACTAAGCAGTTGGCTGAGCCCTCAAGGGTTAACTCTCACACTCTACAAGCCAGCAGGAAAGGAGGGAGGGGCAGATGCATTTCAGAGATAGAGATGCGCATTTCTCCTTTAAATATCAAGAGTGGGGTCAGAAGTACAGTGCCTTGTTAATTAGATCAGCAAGTCTGGCAGCTGCAGCTTCTGCCTAAGGCAGCAGCTCTCTCCCTCATGTGTTCCCTCTGCTCTATGGAAGATGGGGTAAGCGAGATGTAGGAGCAGGGGGACATTAGCCCTCCTCTTCTTCCCCTCCCCCCCACACAGCAGGCAGGCAGGAGTCTCGGGGAGCAGCACATGGCAGTGGGGGAAGGGACAGCTGACCTGCCGCAATTGATAGCCTGCAAACGATGTTAGAAGGGCTCATTTCACAACCTTAAATGAGCATGTTCCCTAATTGATCAGCAACGAAACAACGTTAACCGGGATGACTTTAAGTGAGGAGTTACTGTAGACAGAATCAAGGCGAAAGGGAGAATCAGAAAATTAAATTGTTGAAAACAATGGAGACTGAAGACTTGTGTTAAAGAAAAAGAAACACACTGCTAGATGTTTAGCATCCTTGTCTTCCACTCATTTCAATGTGGGTTAGAGGGCAATACAGCACCTCATAAGACTGGGCCTAGTATTACAATACCTTCATGGTGAGCATGTGTCTCTATGTATCTAGCTGGCACTCTGTATTTGAGACTGTAACAGGGCGTAGCAGGGCCCCCCTTGGCCCTGCCTCTGCTCTGCTCCAAAAACCACTCAGAGACCCTCAGGTTCAGCGATCACCGGTGCAATTTATTTACAGGGTGCAATCCCACCACCTTCTCACCATTTATATCTTGGGGATTTTAGCCTTAGGGACTTCTCAGTCTCTGCAGCCAGGAAGGAAGAACTACCTCTCTCCTTCCACTCTCTGGCTTTCCCCTTCTGGGCCTGTATATAGCTCCAGGCAATTAGGCTTGCAGCTGTTTCCCCTTTTGTCAATCAGGTTCAGGTTTCTCTAGCCAATCCAATGTATAGAGAGACTGTTTAGCCACAGTCCCAGTTAGCTGACTGTTAGCTGTAGTTTGGTTGGTTTGTTTGTTTGTTTGTTTTAAATTAGCCTCCTACCAGCAGAGGATATAGTGCTGAGCTGGTATATAAGCAGCAGCCTGTGCTGTTCTCACACTCCATGCCTCAGTCAATGTGCCCTCAGACACCAACAGGAAAAGTGAGGGAGCAGGGAACAGCTCCTTGCCTGCTACCCCCTCTCTACAGCCTCAAGAGAGAACCAGAGGAGTTTTACGGTGATTGTCAATTTTAGCTGCAGTGTGAATCAACCACCAAAGCTCTTTACTCACAACAGGAGAAGAGTACAATTGTTCTTATGCTTTTGATGTAGATACTGGCAAGTGTAAACAATACAGGAGGACTGAAGAATAATAATCAGTAAAGGGTACATTTTATAATCCTAGTAAGACAATATAGGGAATGTTGTGCTGATATAACACCACTTCCTGGGTGCAACACTTGGCATTGGGCCTTGTACTTTGCTCACTCAAGGTGTGGTGGTGTTTGTATTTGGCAATTGCCATGAATAATTAGGATGAGCTAGAACAACGTGGCAGAGGAATTCACTTTAAGAGTGTTGGACCTGTTAGGCTAGCAAGCAGTTGAGACATTTCTTCACTGCCAGAAGCATCTAAATTAGCATGCCCATGTCTTCTCTTCCTCTTGAAAGGATGCCAGAAGGAAACACTGTAGAGGGTGAGCATTGAATTGATACCATGGAACCAACACCAGGTGTGAGACTGAAGTACTCCTCCATCTCATCAGGTTTAGAGCTTGCTGGCTTGGCTTTTCTTTGCATTCTTGACAATGAATTTGCATTTGGAGTTTTTGTCTGGGAAGGAAAAGGCCTTTTCTTTTGCTGTCTGTCTCTCTCTGGGTTGCTGCTGCTATTTATTTAATTGTATTACTGTAGTACCTGAAGATCCCAACCGACGTGACAAATACGGAATAAGAGGCTTTCACTACCTCTAAAGGCATACAGTCTAATTAGACAAAAGAGACAAAAGATGGGAGGAAGTATTATTATGACCATTTTAAAGATGGGGAATTGACAGAGAGTTAAAGTGTGGGATTTTCAAAAGCGCTCAGCACTGGGCTAACTCTGCTCCCATTTAAGTCAAGTTCAGCCAATGCTGAGTGTCTTTGAAAATCCTACCTGGAGCGACCTGCCCAATGTCACACAAACCAGCCTTTACTGGAAATTAAGGTGATTGGCCATGAAACTGAGGAATCTATAAGGGTACTGTGTAACTGGAATGTAAACAAAGAGACATGTCTTTCAGACTGATTGAGATGAGGAATCTTCCTAGTTTATGGCTGCCAGTGTTAACTATTGGGATTCATCTTTGATTTTCTGGTATTTTTGTGAATGGATTCAGCCACTTCAGAGGAATTAGCATGATGCTGCTGAAGTCTTCCTAGGACCACAGGGTGGTGCTGGTGGTGGTGTCTCGTCTGAGGATTGAGATGGGGAGACAGAGCCGTATGGAGTACCTTTTACTGACTAACGAGAGAACCCAGAAAATTAAGGTGACCTTGGACCATTCATCCAAAGAGAGAGAGAGAGAGAGCCTCCCAGAAGAACCTCAGAATTCCATGAAGTGGGGAAAGTCAGAAATGATGGCAGCTAGCCTTCCCCAGTCCAGGCCAAAGTTTGGGTCTAGAATTGCGTTTGCGAAGGGATGAAGCAACTATTACAGGTATTTGGAGCTGGTGGGCCAGGTGATTTTCAGATGAGAAAAATACATCATGTTCCTTCTTGAGGAGAGTAGAAGGTCTGAGGTCTATATCCTTCTTACCAACTGAAAACTATTCAAGTGCCCATGCATCTCTTTTAACTGAGGTTAGTCAACAGCTCCTCTGAAGGTGAAAATCTGTTACCACTCTAAAGCATCCTCTAATTAGCCTAGTACTTAAAAATAAATCATGCAATGCAAATTACCTCTCCAAACTGTTACTCAGCACCTAGCCTTCCTTCCTATAAATCCTAATTCAGAAGCTCATCAAGGGTCTCTCAGATACTGCTAGTAGCCTGGAGCTCACTTAATCAGGCTTCAGGCCAGGACATGGAACAGCATTAGTGGTATAGATGGATGGATCTCCTTTTTGGCCAAAGACAAGGGCCACACATCCTTTCTCTTCTGGCTGAATCTCTCTGCAGCATTTCATACAGCTGAGAAGAGAATCCTGCTCTCTCGCCTTAGAGACATAGCAGGAGTTAGAGGGACTTCACTGAAATAGCTTCAGTTGTTCCTACTAGACCTCATCCAGGGAGTCATGAGGAGCACATGCTCCTCCACCTCTAGAATCCTCACCTGAGGAGTCCCTCAGGAATGCATCTTGTTCAACTTCTGAGTGCAGCATCTGGAGAGATTGTAAACCAGCATGAATTTAAAATATCAGCTATATGCAAATGATACCCAGCTCTATATCCTCTCCCCATCAGGCACAAACACCATCATCTTCCAGATACGCAAGGACTTGGCTGAGATCAGTGACAGAGTGAAGAGCAGCTAGCTGCGCTGAGGTGTGCAGTTGGGAAGATGGAAGCATTTCAAGCCACCTCTATAACATTGCTGTCCAGGGAGGGTGTCTGCCTTCAGATTATTAAGACAGCCTGCATTCTTGGTGTCTGCTTGAACTCCTCAGTGATTCCGGACATCCAAATAGCCGTGGCCATGAAAAACACCATCTATGCATGGCATGAATAGTGTGTCCCCTCCTGTCAGATTGACTTTTCCACAGTGATCCATGCATTTATGAATTCTGGTCTGTTGTTGTGATTAACTATACCCACGTACAAAACAGTCAACTTAAAAATTGGTTTAGAACACAGTAACTTGTTTGCTTTAACAGCATCAGCCACTGAGACCACATAATTCCATTGTTCTTCTCTCTTCACTAGTTTCACCAAATGCAAGGTTTCAGACCTTATTTGCTTAAGTGACCACGGAAATAGTTCAGGACACTTAAAGGGACCACATTACCCTGCATGATCATGGTCTCCTATGATGGCTATGTTCCACTGGAATAATGGAACTTTCAAACTTAACAGAGAAACTTATGTGCAGGAGACAGATTTCTTATCCATTGGCCCATGAAAGACCAAAGAGTATCAAATAGAAATATTTGCTTCCAAGGGAGTTTGGATCATTGGTATGGGAGGGGATAGCTGAGTGCATGCTAGTAGCGAGGCAAAGGTCGTGGAAGGGTAGGTCTAATGTATAGATTTAAAAAGAAAATTGACACTAGGATCATTCCAATTGCCTTCCATAGATTGTCAAAGGAGATGGGCACTGAGGGATTGTGATCCTCAAGGTCTGAGCCCATCTGACCTTCCTCTAGGGGTTAAAGAAATGAGTGTGGGTGGGAAGCCTAATGAGGCAGAAAAAAAGAGCCCTAGATAGAACTAAGGAAGAAGCTGGAGAATATGTGGAAAATTAGTGTTTCCCAACATTTTTAGGCAAAGTAGAAGAGGTCTGTGAGTGGGGAGAAAAGAGTTTTCAGAGGTCTTGTTAATTCAGTCAGTGCCCTCCATATTTAAAATGTCTCCAGGAACTGCAGAGTCAAAGGAATGGTTAGTAGAGGGAAAAGGAGATATTGCTCCTCTTCAGTAATCTGAATTCATCAAATACTTAGCAACAACTGGAACTAGCTCTGTGTCAGGGGCAGGCCTTAACTCAAGGGCTATACCAAAATAAAAAATAAACCTTACAAAGTTTCAAGTACCCCTTCTACTTTCCAGCGTGTGATGTACAAGATATTGCTGGAGCTTGATCACCTCACAGTATGGTTTTGTTGTGACATTTCAGTCAGGGATTTCTATGAAGAAATAACAACAGACGCTGGAGGAAATGCTTACTTGCATAGAACAATTTGAAGTCTGATTGAGGCAGTTTTTACAACCAAATGGCGAATACCTAGGACGTACTCTGAATGCTGAAAGGCCACACAAATGCTAGAAATGTTGCATCCCAAAACCCAGGAGGCACCTTAATAAAAAATTGTTTCTGAACTCTGATCATGTTCAGGTTTGTTGGATTCTTGTAGCCATTTTTTAGAATATCCTTCAGTTATGCTAAAGCCTTTATGTAAGTTACTTTACATAGTGATAAGTGTTTGAAGGAGAGTGATGCTGCTTTTAACAAGCAGCTATTAGACAACAATGCACTGATGCACCATGAAACTCCCAAATCACTCTATCTAGCCTCTGATGCATCACTATATGGATTGGGTGTTGTGATATCTGAGAGGATGCATTATAACAAGAAGAGACTGATTACCTTTCACCAATAGTGAAAATAATCTCTCTCTCTCTCTCTCTCTCTCTCTCTCTCACACACACACACACACACACACACACACACACACACACACACACACACACACACACACACACACACACACACACACAATTTGCTGTATCCTTCAATTTTGGTGAGTAAAAAATACCACAAAGCATAGGACTGGAAGGGACCTTGAGAGGTCATATAGTCCAGTCCCCTGCACTCATGGCAGACTAAGTATTATCTAGGACAATTCCTTACAGGTGTTTGTCTAAGCTGCTCCTAAAAATCTCCAGTGATGGAGATTCTACAACCTCCCTAGGCACTTTATTCCAGTGCTTAACCACTCTGACAGTTAGGAAGTTTTCCTAATGTCCAACCTAAACCTCCCTTGCTGCAATTTAAGCCCATTGCTTCTTGTCCTATCCTCAGAGGTTATGAACAATTTTCTCCCTCCTTTTTGTAACAACCTTTTATGTACATGAAAACTGTTATCATGTACCCAGTCTTCTCTTTTCCAGACTAAACAAACCCAATTTTTAAAATCTTCCCTCATAGGTCATGTTTTCTAGACCTTTAATCATTGTTGTTGTTCTCTGGACTTTCTCCAATTTGTCCACATCTTTCCTGAAATGTGGCACCCAGAACTGGACACAATACTCCAGTTGGGGCCTAATCAGCACGGAGTAGAGTGGAAGAATTACTTCTCGTGCCTTACAACATTACTGCTCATCTATCCCGGAATGATGATCTATTTTTTTTGCAACAGTGTTACACTGTTGATTCATATTTAGCTTATGATCCACTATGACTCCCAGATCCCTTTCTGCAGTACTGCTTCCTACGCAGTCATTTCCCATTTTGTATATGTGCAACTGATTGTTCCTTCCTAAATGGAGTACTTTGTATTTGTCCTTACTGAATTTCATCCTATTTACGTCAGAACATTTTCCCCCGTTTGTCCAGATCATTTTGAATTTTAATCCTATCCTCCAAAGCACTTGCAACCCCTCCCAGCTTGGTATTGTCCGCAAACTTTATAAGTGTACGCTCTATATCATTATGTAAATCACTGTTGAAGATATTGAACAGAAGTGGACCCAGAACTGATCCCTGTAGGACCCCACTCACTATGCCCTTACAGAATGACTGTGAACCACTAATAACTACTCTCCGGGAACGGTTTTCCAACCAGTTTTGCACCCACCTTATAGTAGCTCCATCTAGGTTGCATTTCCCTAGTTTCTTTATAAGAAGGTCATGCGAGACAGTATCAAAAGCTTTACTAAAGTGAAGATATACCACGTCTACCGCTTCCCCCTATCCACAAGGCTTGTTACCCTGTCAAAGAAAGCTATAAGGTTGGTTTGACACAATTTGTTCTTGAAAAATCCATGCTGACTGTTACTTATCACCTTATTATCTTCTAGATGTTTGCAAATTGATTGCTTAATTATTTGCGCCATTATCTTTCCAGGTATAGAAGTTAAGCTGACTGGTCTGTAATTCTCCGGGTTGTCCTTGTATTTACCCTTTTCCAGTCTTCTGGAATCTCTCCCATCTTCCATGATTTTTTAAAGATAATCACTAATGGTTCAGATATCTCCTCAGTCAGCTCCTTGAGTATTCTAGGATGCATTTTATAAGGCCCTGGTAACATGAGGACATCTAACTTGTCTAAGTTATTTTTAACTTGTTCTTTTCCTATTTTAGCCTCTGATCCTCTCCTTTTCACTGGCATTCGCTATGTTAGGCGTCCAATTGCCACCAACCTTCTTGGTGAAAACTGAAACAAAGACATCATTAAGCACCTCTGCCATTTCCACATTTTTTGTTATTATTTCCCCCCCCCCACTCGTTGAGTAAAGGGCCTACCCTGTCCTTGGTCTTCCTCTTGCATCTACTGTATTTGTAGAATGTTTTCTTGTTGCCCTTTATGTCTCTAGTTAGTTTGATCTCATTTTGTGCCTTGGCCTTTCTAATTTTCTCCCTACATACTTGTGTTATTTGTATATATTCATCCTTTGTAATTTGACCTATTTTCCACTTTTTTGGTAGGACTCTTTTTTAAATTTTTAGATCATTGAAGATCTCCTGGTTAAGTTAAATGTGTCTAGTGTCAAAAGCTCTCCATAGTTACTAATCACAAGCTTTTGGTGGCAATCTGAGGTCTCAAGTCAGCCATATCTACATTGATTGCACTAGGGATGCAGTGGTAGGCATAGCTCTTTCTTGCTTGCAGTTACAATATTGACAGAAATCAGCAGACATTGATAATGTCAGTGGTTTATCAAGGTAACCACATGAAGTTCAGGAGAGTTCTGCTGAGGAAGGGGAAGTTTTCCATTTGTTCTGATTCTAATGAACAATCTCTGGCCTCTAAAGGTAGTGTTGGGCAGACCTAAGAGGGTGGGAGTACAGAGTGAATTTCAGGAGGGTCCACGGTGCAGCAGCTCTCTGCAAGCACTAACCAAGTGGCTCTGTTGGAGCTGCACTGCCATGGAATAGGGTTGCAGGGTGGGTGCAAGGACTTCTGTGCAGATGTCCCTGGCCCCCTGTTAATCTCCTGAAATCTGTGGGTTTTGTAGGGATACCCTGCAGCTTGTTCCCAGCCCCCTTCTCCCCCAAAGGAATAATTCAGGAGCAATTTCACCCCCCCTTTAGCCCTGTCTTGTAAGCATCTCCATGGGACGGCATGATCAGGCCTGGTAGCACTTTTGATTTTATGTATATCTCTATATATAGATTGCCATTGTATGTAATACATTTGATTTCTTGGCTGTCTTTTCCACTTGACTTTGATTGGAAAGGTGTAAACTGCATTTTAGGTTTGGAGATCAGATCATACCCTCTTGATATCATGCTGTAAGTACCTTGGTCACTTCGTATTATATTTGTTATTTCTGGCAATATCATGGTTCTAAGTTTGGAACCTAAGTGGGGTTTTTATAGCACTTGTATATATTGGATATATGGTTATGTTTAAGCACAGAGGTGCTGCACTTGTTCCCAGCCCTAATACCATTGTTTGAAATCCCCATTAATCATATATTTATGTAGTCCTGGCTGATCACAAAGTGGTGTTGCCAAAGCCTTGTAGTATCTAAAGTGGTACGTGCTGTAATTGTAGGATGACTTTAACATGTGAGGCATTATTGCAGCCAGTTTGGTATTTATATATACTGCTGAGGTCATATGCTTTTAAACTCAACTGAAATATAATGATGAAAAGCACTATATAAGAGATGCATTATTGTTATTACAAATGCCACATTAATTTATTGCCTCAAATGCAGCTTCAGATAGATAAATATAGACGCATACAAACGCAAAAAGCCATATACATAGATAAATGCTCATCAGAGAAATATGAAATTTTTCTTTCTGCTGTTCAGGTCATAGAGGTGTAAATTAAGGCTGTAGAGCAATTAAAAAAATTAACCCCGATTAATTGTGTTGTTAAACAATAATAGAATACCATTTATTTAAATATTTTTGATGTTTTCTACATTTTCAAATATATTGATTTCAATTACTACTCAGAATACAACGTGTACAGTGCTCACTTTGTTTATTTTTTATTACAAATATTCGCACTCTATAAAAACAAAGTAGTATTTTTCAGTTCACCTAATACAAGTACTGTAGTGCAATCTCTTTATCATGAAAGTTGAATTTACAAATGTAGAATTATGTACAAAAAATAAGTGCATTTAAAAATGAAACAACGTGAAACTTTAGAACCTACAAGTCCACTCAGTCCTACTTCTTGTTCAGCCAATCTCTAAAACAAACACATTTGTTTACATTTACAGAAGATAAACAAATTTGTTTGTCTAGAGATTGGCTGAACAAGAAGTAGGACTGAGTGGACTTGTAGGCTCTAAAGTTCTGCATTGTTTTGTTTTTGAGTCCAGTTATGTAACAATTAAAACTGCAATTAATCATGATTGATTTTTTGAATTGTGATTACATTTTTTCAGTTAATCGCGTGAGTTAGTTGCGATTAATCAACAGCCCTAGTGTAAAATTGGAAGTAACCTCATCCAAAAGGACCGTTAGGGACATATCTCAAGGACTCTCTCTTGTCTTTAAAAAAAGAAACAAAATCCCACAGGCACCGACTTTCCAATGTGCCGGGGGGTGCTCGAACCCTGGCTCTGCCACAGGTCTCCCACCCCGCCCAATTCCGCCCCCTTCCCTGCCGCATCCTCTCTCCTACTCCTCCCCCACTCCCCGGAGCCTCCTGCATGGGTGAAACCGCTGATCAGGATGGGCGGGAGGCACAGGGAGGGAGGGATTGGCGCTGATTGGCGGGGCCCACCAGTGGGCGGGGGGCACTGGGGAAGGGAAGGGAGACTGATAGGTTAGGTGCTGGTGGGTACTCAGCACCCATCCTTTTTTCTCCGTGGGTGCTCCAGCCCCAGAGCATCCATGGAGTCGGCGCCTATGCAAAATCCCACATGTGTACACTATACCATAGGTTGGTTTTATCTTCTATACTTGAAAAATTTGAATATAAGCAGATCATAGTCATGATTTATGGATCCTCAAATGTCACGGAAATCAGCTCATGGATTTACTAAGTATACCCCTGAAAGTCCTGGTGAACTGAGGAGGTCTTGTACATGAAGACTTGAGAAAAACAAATGCAGCGTTTACACTTTAAAAACAAGGGCAACCTATAAGTTACATTTCTATCCCTAGAGACATAATGGAACAAACATACTAAGGTCACAAACCATTTGCAACTAGATTGTACAACCATTACTGACATCAGTCAGCACCTGTTCACAGAGTAAGTGCTCATCGTCAACGTAAGAAAGGATTGCACAATCTAGCCCTTAGAAGCAGTAAGTAGAATGGGACCATGAGCTAAAAGAAGCATATGCCTTAATAAAGAAAAATGTTACCAGACAAACATGAGTGCTTATATATAGAATTATACTAGCAGACGAAGGGAAAGCTGCTTGTCATATATTTGGATTTTCACAATTTGATACAGTATCTCCTGAAATCTTCCCCTCGGTTAATTTTAATTGACCTGGATAAGAACACTGTATTGAACATGGGCTTGAAAGACCATTCAAATTTTAACAGTACTATGATGTGTACTGAGCTTTGGGTTAGATGTCTAGCGGGGTACCGCATGTTTGTGTTAGGTCTGGTTTTAGTTACCATTTTCAATAGTGATTTGGAAATAAACTGTGTGTTAGTGGAAGTTACAGGTGATGCCTGATTGGAAGGAGTTGTGAACACCATTTAGGACAGAAAGAACATGAAAAGATCTAGAGAAATTAAATACACGGGAAGAAAATTTCAAAATGAAAACAGAGTTTGGGAAAAACCCAAGTCTGGGAAATGTAATTGGGAAACACAGATATTCAATGTATGGGAGAAACCTGGGAGCAGTAATACTGGAAGAAACCTAGGAGCTAGAAGAGAACAGCACAGCAGACACAAGTTTGCAATGCAATATGGCACCAAAATATGGCTAGACTAAATCTGGAGTGCATTGACTTGGACATCGCATCATGGGGTCGGTGACAATAGTCTTATTTCTCTTTCTCTCCATGGATCTAATATGACTTGTGCCTGAGCATTGCTTTTGGTTGTGGCCCATCTCTTCCAGACATTATTGATAAATTAGAGGGTATTGAGAGAAGAACTTCTAATGGGAACAGGAGTCTGGAGGACTTGATTTGTGATGAAAAAGCTATATATATGTGTAGTGTGGGTAAGCAATGATTAATGGGGGTACATAGGTCTACACTTAAAACACTGTAGCACTTCAGTGAAGACGCTAGAAGGCTGATGGGAGGTCTTTTCCCATTGGCATAGGTACTCTACCTCTGTGAGAAGCCCTCCGGTTAACATAGCGCTGTCTACAGTAGAGGTTAGGTTGGTTTACCTGCGTTGCTAAGGGTGTGGATTTTTTACATCCCCAAGTGACGTAGTTATCCTGACATCATTTCCTAGCAGAGACCTGGCCATAGTTGAGAAATATTTGGAGAGTTATCACAAAGGGGTGACATTATTAGTTAGGAATGAGTAAAGGTTACATAAGTAATGGGCTTGAATTCAGAAAGTTTTCTTGACATTCAGCCTAAATTTTCCCTTTCTGAGAGTAAAATGGATGGGACTGCTGAATAATCTCCCAGGAAAATGGTCACTGTACCATCTCATGGATCTTTAGAACTAGACTGAATAAAGTGCAGGAAAATGTAATGGAGGAAACTTTCCTGCGTTGGCAGGGAAATAGGTGGGATAACATAAATGTTCTGTACCATCTCTCTTCTGAGTGTGAAAATGGAATAAATATGCTCTGTCAGTGCCATGGGCAGAAGGCTCATATCCCCTTTGGTCCAGGATAAATGGATGAGTCTGTTGGCATTTTTACTACAAACAGACTACCACTGAAAGATCTCATGGTGACCTGAATTTCCTCTAGAGAAATATTCCTCATCCAAAGGCTAGCAAAACCAGTTTTACAAGATGCACAAGGAAAATGCACCTCAATTGTGGGTGCTCCACCCAAATTTATTCATAGTAATTTAACATAATTCGTTTCAGGGAGGTGTTGTGAAACAAGGATAAGGGGAGGTTTTGGTTCTTTTTGGGATGCAGATGCTCAGTGTCCATTTAAAATACATTTCTAAGGAGTCCTTCAGAGGCTGCACATTCAGATTTTCATACAGAGCTTTTATACTTCAAATGTGTCTGCAACAGCACCAGACTATAGCTGTCTGTGTAGTGTATGATTGTGGAGTCAGGGATGTTCCTCTATTAGTAGGTACAATGTGGTTCCTGTGTGTGTGTGTGTGTGTGTGTGTGTTTGGGATGAGATCTTATGAATAAGGCTAAGATTTTGTGATAGTTATTTTTAATAAAAGTCACAGACAGGTCACTGGCAATAAACAAAAATTCATGGGAGCTGTGACCTGTCTGTGACTTTTGCTGCTGCAGCTCCATGGTTTCCCCTGCCACGTGGGTGGCTGGGAGCTGTGGGGTTCCCCCTCTGCTCGCGGCAGCTGGAAGCTGTAGGGGGTTCCCCCCCTTTGTCCATGGAGGCTGGGAGCTGCAGGGTGACCATATTTCCCAAAAAGAAAATGGGACACCCTCAGCTTCTCACCTGAGGTGTCCTCCTCCCCCTGCCTGAGGCTGTTGCTGGAACCCTGAGGAAGGCCCCCTCAGGAGTCTGTCACCTGTTGCTGGAACCTCACAGGGGGCCCCCTGTTGCTGCTCTCACTGGAACCCTGCCAGGGCCCTGCTGGCTGCCAGCTTCAGAGAATGTCACGGAGGTTTCTGGAAGTCACAGATTCTGTGACTTCCGTGACATAAACGTAACCTTATTTATGAACTGGGATTGTGTGTGCACCACACAGACACTAAAAAATACACCAAAGATTTTGGTAAGAATAGAGGTTGTCCTTGGACAAAATTACCACTCCTCCTCCCTTCCCAAGTGCTGTGCTGTTGGTTGCTAGCCTTAGGGTGACCAGACAGCAAGTGTGAAAAATCGGGACGGGGGTGGGGGTAATAGGAGCCTATAGAAGAAAAAGACCCCAAAATCGGGACTGTCCCTATAAAATCGGGACATCTGGTCACCCTAGCTAGCCTCCACCCTACAGATGACTGCATTTTAGTGGTGTTGTATATAGTTTATGAAGAGATTTTCTTTGGTGCCCTCAAGAAATGAATTAACTATAACAGTTAGCATGAGCTAGATTGTGACTTGGACTAACTACATGCCCCTGCAGGGAACTATAACTTCCTTTAATGGGCTTCCTAAGTCCTGGATCAGGTCAGGATGGAAGGGTGAACTAAGCAGAGTAGGGACATGAACCTGCATCTCCTACATTGTAGGCAAGCATCCTAATGACTAGACTTTTGGTTATTTTCTGAGGGTGGGGAGTGGGTTCTCCATTTGTCTTTGGTTTTGGCCATCAATTTCATCCTGGACCTGAGAAACCTTCCCTGACAAAATCTCTGTTGAAACTGGCACGTTCCCATGCAAAATTTAGGTTTAGACAAATTGGCATTTTCTGACTGAAAAAGTGTTGTGTTGAAAAATTCCTGAGTAGCTCTAGTAATTACACTCTGATGCATGGAGGACATAGGGAAGCCATTGTCCCTCAGAGGGTGTCTCTCAGGCGTAATGCTGGCAGGGATGACTCCTGGGTTGGATTATGTTTATATATATTAATTCCTTTGAACTTAACCACCAAAATGAGCAAATTTCTACTGTGACGCTGAAGGTTCTTATTGCTGTAACCCTTTTCCTTCCTCACCCTGTCCCCTCCCTACTGTTTATCATCTCCATTGGTCATATCTAAAATTAGATTGTAAGTTTCAGGGCAGGGACTTTATAGTTGTACTGCAAAGTGTCCAGTATGCTTTTCAGTGCTGGAAAATTAATTGGCCATATGTGTGTTGATATTCTTTGGGGATTACAGGTGCTGTATAACTGTATTATATTATTTATTATTGTTATCAGGGCCGGTGTGCCCACTAGGTGACCCTAGGCGGTTGCCTAGGCACCAGAATTTGGGAGGCGGAAACTCCTGGCAGCAAAATGCTGCCAAGGAGCTGCTGCTGCTGCCGCCGGCGAGGTAAGCTGGCGGGGGCGGGGATCCGAGCCTGTCGCAGTGCGGCCAAGCCGCCTGCTGCTGGGGGCGGGCGGGGGACCAAGCATCCTGCCGCCGCAACCCGCTGGCGGGCGGGGGACCAAGGTGCATGCCCCTGTTGCCGCCACAGGTGGCCGAGCCTGCCCCCGCGGGTCCCGGGGGTGGCCGGCTGAGCCTCCTGCCACTGCGGGCGGGCGGCCGAGCCTCCTGCCGCTGCGGACGGGCGGGGGGGCTGAGCTGCTGGCGCTGGGGGTGGGGAGCTGCGGGGGGGAGGGCGCAGGGCTGGTGCAAGGAAGTTTCACCTAGGGCGCGAAACTTCCTTGCACCGGTCCTGATTGTTGTTTGCTAGAAAGCTGTACTTGAGAGGATGGGGCCCAACTGGTCTCAGTGTCCTCAGTAAAGTAAATCAAGGCAGCTACAAAATAAATATTCCCATCTTCCATCAGTAGACTTGCCTTAATAGGTTGAGGAAAGGAGGAAGAGATTGCTTAATTTTTGGAAATGACAGAGGGGTGGGGCTCTGAGTCAGTTAATAAAACACCTGCTTGTCCACTTCTGCCATTGTAAAGACTGTACATCTTCATCAGGAATCACTGCCGGCTCTGCGGGACACAGTACTCAAGTGCCCTCTTTAACAGCTGACTTGTATGCAAAGGGACCGTGATGGGATCAAATTCAAGTTCCAATCAGGTAAGGAAAACCCCACCAAAGCTCAGCAAAATTGTGTGAGGTTCCAAATCAGATGTTTCACATGAGAAGTGGCGAGAGTTCTGCTTGAATTGTGGGGAGGATCTGGGAAGAACAAGTCTGCTGTTCTTCAGGTATCCATAGTTGCAAGGGTTGTCCTCCTATTGTATGTGATTGTTGTAACTAAACTGTATGCCCAACAACATCAATAAAACAAGTGTATGCAGAATAACCTGCTGTTCAGTGCAGTGGGGAACTATCATGGTCTCCGAGGGCTTATTGAGTATCTTTAAATTTGGTTTTAACATGGGATTGTAAATGTGAAATTATAATAAAAGCAGAAATGGAAGATTTTTTTTAAACATAACCATTTCTGCTCTCTTGATTTTTCAGGGCCTAAGCAGCATCCCAGGACAAAAAATGAGACAGGTGGGTACTAAACAAGTGGAACATCACTAAATGTCTAGTCTGTCTATATATGATATTTCTAATGTGTGCCTCTCATTGTCATACTGCATCTAGGCACTAGTTCATCTATTCTGTGTTCATTTTAAAATGTCTTGCTCTCCTCTGTGTTTTGATTTCCATGCAGGAACATGCATTCTTTCAGGGTCTCCAACCCTCCAGAGACAGGATTTGTTTAAGCGAAGCCTCTGTCATTTATTAATTTCAATTTATTTGCTTTAATTTTTGGAGTTGTAGTGCTTTGCCATGGCACTTTAAGTGCACTACGCAATATAACATTTTAAAGCATACCCTACAAGGAATGTGTCAGAAATGTGTTTATTGATGTAAGGTGTACACATTTGTTTGTCCCTTGGAGAATTTAGAGGCTAATGATAGGACTGGGAACACTACGAGAGAAGAAATGCGTCAAATGAAAGAAGGCTCACAGAGGGATGGGGGTATAGTGATTGTAGCTGGAATGTTTCTCTAAATGAATGGGCTTTCCTGAACTTCTTAAGGGCCAGACTGTGGACCCCGTACTCTCACAGATAAGCCCTTACTCATTCAAGTAATTCCTTTGAAACTAATGATGCTCGTTGAGTAAGTCCCCATCACTGTAAATAAGGGCTCCACAATTCAGTCCTAAAGTGTGCTTCTACTCACAAAAGTGCCTGAGGGCTAGATTCTGGTGCTCTTAGTCATGCTGGGTAGCACCTCGCTCCATGAGTAGTTGCATTGACTTCAGTAGGACAACTCAGGAAGTAAGGTACTAGTCAGCAAAATCTGGCCCTCTGTAAAGACAACCACTTCCTGCTCCACCTGTATGTGGATTTCTTATATAGGTTTGAGGTATTTGGGGTATTGTTTCTAGAGAAGGTTTCTTCAGGTATAAATTGTAAATTTAAAGGTAAGGGATGTATATTTGGGGATTTTTTCTCGGTCTTCCTCTACAGCATGGGGCAGCATGGTTCACCTGCTGATCTTTTCAGCATCTGTCACCTAATCAGTTCCCTGCCATTGACAGGGCCTCTGCCACCTTGGTCTCTCCTGTTCTCTGCCTGTAGCACACAGTTTAGTCTCCTGAGAATTGAAATGTTCTGGTCTAACTAAAGTCTTTCGGCTTAATATTTGAGTATCTAAGTAAAATTTAATGGCCTGTGATATACAGGAGGTCAGATGAGGTGATCCGATGGTCCCTTCTGGCCTTAAACGCTATGAAACTATTCCTGTGCTCATGCAGAGCCTTGTTGATGTCAGTGGGGCTCCACATGGGTACCAGGGTCTGTCTGTGCAGTTCTCAGGGCAGACTCGGGGCCTAAAGCGTTATATATATATAAGAGACTTAATTTGAAAAAGATGGAGCCATTGTTAATGCAGACATTTTCAGGAGGCAATTCCACGCCAAAGCGGAGAACAGCAGGAATTTATCCAGCAGCTAAAAAGGAGCTATAGCATGAACCAGTAGCATGTACCAAAAGTGTCATATATACCAGGACAGAGGCTGTCTGCCTACTGAGAGAAACAATGACCATCCAGCTCAAATCAGGCATGCAATGCCAGATTATTATTATTATTACTACTTATTTATTATTACTTATTTTAAGTGTCATGTATGTACGTGGCACTGTTTGCAGCCAGTAACAGAAAAGCCTGCAATGGGCACCAAAAGAACGCTGACTGCAAATTTTGTTTTCTATCTTTGTCAGAGAATTTGTGAGGTGGTGGGAAAGTGAGATATCATTTTTTGAATGAGTAGGGTTATTCTGATAGAGGGAGGAAAAATATACAACGCATTTTGAGTCAATTCAGTGTATTACACATGACTGTTGAAAGGTTCACACTGAATAATGATGTTTGAAAATATACATTTTCTTTCCTCTGTTACAAATAGCGCCTCGATTTTTTAAAATGGAAAGAATTTTGAAGTCAGATTTACTGTGTGTTGTTTATATTTGATTTCTGTACTTTTGATGTTTTTTCCCTCATTGTGAATAACAAAAATAGATCAGTCAGTTACTCTTTAGCTTCTAGTCAGTTTCCCTCTGATGCATTAGGCACATGCTATAACAATTGGGTTACAAACACCACAGAAAATATTTTTATTTAAAAAACATTTAAATTAATTGCCATTGGTGGTGGTTTCAAAAGAATCAGAATCATTTCTATTGGTTTAAACTTTAGTAAAATTTATTTTTCACAAAATCTAAACTTGGGGCTCAATTTGACCTGACAGTTTACCATGAAATTGGGGTGGGAATTTGGAATTGGTGTCTGCCATAAGCATTTAGCTCTGCACACTCATTCACTTGGTAATAGAGAAAGGAGGAAGTTTTTTGGCTAACAGCATATATGTGGAAGAAAATTCTCACAAATTAATGTTTCACTGGTCTTCTTGAAAAGAGGTTGGAGGGCTGGAGTCAATGGGGTGAGGAGGATGGAGAAGTGCATATGAGGGAAGGAGAAGTAGAGGAGAAGTAGAGGAGATGACAGGAGGGCCAGCTTTGGGGCAGATGTGATCGGTGGTGATGAGAAAGGGAGGAATTGTGAGGAGGATTTTGGGCAGCTGGGAGAGAAGCATGTGTGGCAGCAAGGGGGAAAGTTTACAGTAAAGAATGCGGATGCCAAATAGGGTGGAATGGTGAAATTTGAAAACTGAATGGGAGAAGCAGAAGGCAAGACAAGGCAGGAAATCAGGGATCAGGAGCCAGGAGATGAGTGAGATAATCATGGTAGTGAAAAGAAGTGAGGAGAATGGGATCAGAAAGAGGTTAGACAATTACTGAGGATGGTAAATGATCCAAAAGCATGGGCAGGCAATATATCCATTAACAATGAGAAGACAATTAAAGAAGTGAACAAACACAAAGGGTTCCAAGTAGTTTCAGTGAGAGATTGGTGTAATGGAAACTATGGAGATGAGTAAAGTTGTAGAGCAAGTTACAAGGAACTGAGGATATGACGGCAGTGATATTGGTGAGGAAATATGTGAGGGCATTCCTTCTGGACGCACTGCTTCTGGCAGCTGTGATAGCTGCATGGGGACTACGTGTTCGATGTCTTTAGAAGAAGAGTTCTGTTCCTTCCTGCATGGAGTGGTCACTCCGGTCATCGGTGATGGCAGACTCAGCCTGGTCTTCTACAGCCTGCTTCTGCGGGGTTGCAGTGTGACAGTCCCTGGAGACTATTTATAGCTTACCTCAGTAATTGGAGATTTGGTCCTTGCTTCATAGAGCAGTGACTCTCGTTGCTCGTGGCAACATCGGCTGACAATAATTGTATCCTGGAATCATTTTGTGCTTTACTTCTTGGGTTTGAAGTATATGTACAAGAGTGCAGTGAGGATTTAAACTGAAGAGTTCTCTCAAAGGTGACTCTACAAAAGTAGTACAGTGGGGTTCCTTGTTTATTATCTATCAAGTGATCCCAATCAGGAGTGCTCAGTGTACAAGTAAAAAAACATATTTATGTTAACTACCAGCCTGGGCTCTCAGTGTCAAGCAGGGTTCCATCTTCCAGGCACTTCATCACCTTGTTAATGGATCTGTAGTCCAAATATTTCCTCTCATGACACCCCTACACTCCCATTGTCTTTAAATTATGACTTCTGTCTTCAAGGGACTTGCACAGGTGTAACTGATTTGAACTTAGTAAACGTGTCTGTTGATGATGCACAAGATGGACTAAGATCCAGCTCCTTTTCTCTCGGGTGTGTTGGCTGTTCAGTGCTGATAGGAATAAAAAACAGTTAAAACCTTATTTTTGTCACTGAAGTTGGCAGATGTGACTGTGGATACACAAGATAGATCTGTTACATAAGAAGGTGCCATTTTTACACAGTTACCTTTTCAGAGAAGTGCCATACTTTAAAACTTGACTCAGGGCAACCTGTAGTTTTGCTTTAGTACAGATGATACTTAAATCAGATCAGGTGGCTGACAAACATATTTATTTGGTGGAAAGTTGTTGGTTGTAACCCAAAAGAACATGGCACTCATGCTGAAAGGCAAAATAATTAATTATTATCCTGCTACTTAAGGCACTTCACCCTGTCAAAAGAATGTGAAGCATGCAGATTAGCACTGTATTGACACATAGTCATCTGAATCATGGCAATGATTAGGTCAGTTTCTCTTTGCGTTTTTGAACCCATCAGAATGAGAAACTTGGAGCATGGGCCTATGCAGATCAGAGGTGAAGAAAAAAGTTTCACAAGAACTCTTGCAATCTGAAACCAGTGTAGTTTACATAGCTCTACAAAAGAGACAGGTCCTGCTTCATCACTGTGTTACTTCAATTTCATACTGGTGTAACTCCATTGAATTCTGTTGAATGCAGTAGCGAATCGAACCCCATTAGGGGACATTTCAAAGGGTGAGAAATAAGTATGTTACAGCAACAAATACAAGGGGAGGTGCTTTAAGTACAGTTGAACCTACCTGCCAGAGAACTGAGCCTGTGGTCTGCACTTGAAGGGCTCCAGATTTCACAGAATCAACATTTTATTTTAATAACATTTTAAATAAGAAGCACATATCCTAGCTCTCTCTCTCTCTTTTTAAAAGATCTTGAAATATAGAAGAGAGGAAAAAAGAAACTAATTTTCTGTCATAAGTATTGTGTTTGGCAGGCTATTTTACTTCGGTATTTACCCTTTTCTCTTGATGTAACAGAAATATCTCCCACGTTTCATTTTATTTTTCACATAAGACTCCATATTTTCATAAGTGGTGACTTATTGGGATCTGAGATTGATTTCTCCTCTTTTCTTGCATGTTATATCAGTCCATTGTCTAAGGATTCTTTTGCCACTGTTAAAATGAGTGTATGAAACCTGTTTGGCCATTGTGTATGGAATACCTGGCAGTACCGAGCAGTCAGGATACATTGACTAAATGTCATTAGGATAAAGACAGTCATAATCGTAGTTGTCAGTAGGATAATATCCCAGAATTTATGGGTTCATGGGGGACTCCAAAATACGTGGGCCTGAGCCTGGAGTCATCAGTTAGCAAAACACTCCTAGGACCTATTTGTGCAACTCTTACATGAGCACTTATGCATGTGCGTAGTCCCATTGATTTTGGTGAGAATAAATGTGTAAGTAAGCATTGCACAAATAGGTTCAGAGATGTTAATGGGACTTTTGCTTGAGGTATGACTGCATGAAGTATGACTGGATGATCAGGCCCTGTATTTGTAACCTCATTTTTAGCAATTCTGGCAGTAGTAATTATAGCGATTACACCGTGCTTCCTGTTTATGAGGTAATAAGCCATGTCCAAAATAAATACAGAGACTGAAAGCTGAGGTGTTTGTAACCAATGAACTCAGAGGCCTTTGGCCTCCAAACTTATTAGCCTATGATAGGGTTATTGTTGAGTCAACAGGGAAGACCAAAAAGTTGTTGGTTATTGGTAAAGAGAAGAAGGATTGTCTGTGGTTAGAGTATTAGTCTTGGACTTTGGAGACCTGCATTCAATTAACTGCTCCACCTCATACTTCCTATGTATCCATGGTCAAGTCACTTAGCAACTCTGTGCCTCAGTTCCTATTTGTAAAAGGTACTAGTTAGTAAATACTTCCTTAGTAACTAGTACTTCCTTACCTCAAGTAATTTAGTTGAAAAATGTGGCAAAATTATTAACCCTGTACATTTTTTTTGCCCAATATTATTTGGCCAGCTCACCTCAACTTTCATATCTATCAACCAATCAGTGCCATTACTGAACAATGATGATGACAAAACACAGCCTTGCTAACCTCCTGTGGCGATAGAAAACCATGTTGTGTGTCTGCAATTGACTTGAACACTGCTTTCCATTCTATCAATGATACTACCTTCCCAGGGATGCTGAGTCACCTCATCAGATCCCATGAACTTGCTTGATGCTCTAAATCAAAGGCCTGATGGAAATTTAAAAAGTGCTGCACAGGGATTATTAAACTCATCCATCTTCTCAGAAGCTGTCTCAAGGTACAGATCTGGTTAACAGTGGAACAACCTGGTCTAAAGCCGCACTGAGTATCCTGGCCTTTGCTACCAAATGCAATATCGGCATTGAATGGCTGATGGATAAGCTTGAGGAAGGAGCTAACAGTGGCATCGTGGGCTGAATGTTATTCTGCTTTGAGATCTCAAATATGCCAATGATGTTGTCTTGTTGGCTCAGTTTGGTGAATTGCTACAGATGATGGCTGAACTAGTTAGGCAAAGAGCAGCGCACATTGGTCTGGTTAATAAGCTGGATAAAAAGAAGTCACTGGTCATTACCATCAAACAGTCTCCAGTTCCAGATTACAACCAGTTTAGTATTAACTTTTCCAGGCATGACACTGAGCAGGTGGCAACTGTCAAATATTTGAGCAATGTCACAATCCGTGCTTGGAGGCTGCTCAAAAATGTGGCCACTTGAATAGGAGCAGCTGCTGCCATGTTTCAGCCCCTTTAGAGGTTTCTGTGGGGATGCCATGTCATTAAACTTGCCAGCGAGCTATGGATTTATAGAACCACAGTTATACCAACTGCAGTGTATGGCAGTGAAATATGGGCACTGAGGATGGCTGAAGAACAATGGATTCATGTTTTCGATTCTTGTTGTCTTCATCAACTGCTCCATATCAAGTGGCAGGAGGATATTTGAAGCCTAACCCAGCAATTGCCTCCAACAACAATGAATCAGTTTTGTTGGCTTTCTTGGTATAGATATATTACTTGAATGGAAGACCAAAAAATACAGAAGCATATGTACCAAGGAATGCTGCTACATGGCAAATGATCACATGGATGTCAAAACTTCAGTGGTGCCACAAGATTGCCAGTGAAGGACATAAATAGAATATACCGTGTGGCAAATTGCTGGCACTACTATGAGGGTCCCGCACTTTCTCTTCTTGTGGGGGGTTTTCAGGGCGCCATTTCTTGCCCCTGAACTGGGGTATCAGCTGTCCCACTAGTATCCAAGAGAAGGGGAATGGAGAGGGAGGGACCCAGGCCCGCCCTCTACTCCGGGTCCCAGCCCAGGGGCCCTAGGTTAGTGGGTAAACCACTTGTACTAGTGATACCTTCCCCTGGGCTCCTTCCCTCTCCTGCTTGTGGGGCTTCCTGCCTTCCCTTTGCACAAGCCAGGTGTCCCTTTACCTAGGGTCTTGGTCTTCTTAGCCCGCCACAGCACTTCTCCAAACTCTCCTCTGCTTTCTTCCAAACTGCTCTCTGCTCCACCACCAAACCACTCTGCTCCACCACCAAACCACTCTGCTCCAACTCCTTCCTCCTTCCCCCTGTCTGCCTGAAGCAGGGGGTTTTATTAGGTTCCCGAGAGGCCTTAATTGACTGCAGGTGCTCCAATTAACCTGTAGCCACCCTCCCTAGTCTCCAGAGAACCACGCCTTAATTAGCCTAGGGCTTATATATTTCCCCTCTCACACTCTACTACTGCTGCTCCCTGGCCCTCCTGTATCACAACAGCCAGACACGACCTGCGGCACTTTGCCAGAGATGGATCTTGGAGGTGCTCAATTTGCACAGAGGCCAGTCCCTTTGATATTTGACCAGCTCTGCAAGCAGAAATTGATAATGAAATTGATCTTGCCTTACCCCTTTTCATTTGCAGTTGTGAAAAATGTGGTGTTTTGTCAAACAAGTCTACTTTTTAAATTGTTTTCTGGCTCCAGTTATCCCAAACTATGAGTAGCTTGTTTCCCTTTACTATCTCACAGATGTATATGCTTATGTGAGTATTTCCTTGTATGCATTTTTTTCAGAGTATTTTCCTCCATGTTTTCCACATATGCATTTGAATAGAATTAGTATCATGTAAATCATAACACGAGTAAATAAATACTCTGAATGTTTGGTATTAGTAATACATTGTTCAGTGTTTCCCTAGGGCATTCATGTTTGTTGATGTACTAAATACTTTAACTTTTGGCATATATGATAAGCTATTTGATGTACTTTTAAATTTGGCAGTTTGAACCCTGCATTGCATAGACCACTATGTCATTTGAATCATTTTAATTTGAGTTTGTAATTTTGCTACAAAAAGACTTTTTTTCTTTCTGTGGCCATTAAGGACCTTGGATACAGCAAAACAGGTGCAGTTTTGCTGCACTGGGGTATGGATGATAGAATTTCTGGAGCCCATATAGAGTGTCTATGTCTCCAGGCTGCCACAGAATCTTGCTCTCCATGGATGAGTGTGCAGTGGAGTGCAGTTTGGGCAGGCTGAGGAAATGTAGAGCTGATTCACCCTTTGGGCCAAAGGGATTGCTCTAAAATAAATTATGTATGTTTCCTAGCAACTGCTCTGCTGCCAGAGAATTGCTAGGGTGCATTGTGCTTCAACACTGCCTCTTCATGCCTTCTTCCTCATTCTGTGTGCAGGAGAGGGGTGGGTGGACTATGCTGGCTTTACATACCTATGCTGTGGGTATCCCAAGCTGTGTTCATATGACAACTGTTCTTCTTTGAAACATCAGAGTGGGTCAAAGAGGAGAAACTGGGGCTAGGGTCTGTTTCATTACTTATATTGTGTTGATATCCAAAGCTAATGAGGTTGGGTCCCCATTGTGCTAGGCCCTGTACAAACAGGTAAGATTTGTTTCCCAGATGTAGAGAGGGTATACAATGTAACATTTTTAGCGCTAGTAGGTTTAAAAAAAATTCTGTTAAATATACTGAGAAAATGATGGTAAAATACACAGGTTTTATTAGCACTTATTTCGGATGACCTAAGTATCAGTAACTCACTTATGCCTTTTCCTCTCTTTAGTAATGTGGTTATTGCAAACTCAGGTCAATACAATCTTTGTACCATGCCATACCATCATGTGTCTCATTCTCTATATTAGATGAGTGTCTATTGAGGAATACACACCTTAATATGTATCTGTGTGTCTTGTTAATCATTCTTGTGCAGAGCGAAGTATCGTCTATCAACTTTCTCCATGTAAAAATAATAAGAATGAGAAATCTCCGGAAGTCTGACTTGTGTGAGTATTTCTACTGTTCCTAGCTGTTTCTCATAGCTCTTGAAAGCAACAAAAGTATTTAATAAAAGTATTATTGTTGTTGGGATGTACTCAAGCACCAAGAGCTCCCATAGCACACTGTTCATTATCAGAGTACAAGTACCCATATGGGTGTCCAAGTATAACGAGGATTTTAAAAAGCAAAAGCTACCTGACACACTACAGTCTACATGGACTACCATACTTATCGACTGTAATGTCAGATTTCAATCCTAGATCCAGTTACCATAGTCTGTATTTATGATAGTGCTAGAACGCAGTACCTTGCACTATAGGATACCCACAGAAACATCAGACTCCAGCATCTTAGCTAACTGGAGGAAAAAAGAGATAATCTCAGGGTAAATAATTCTAACATACAATAATTTTCTAGGGTGAAAGGAAAAGGAATAATCTTTATTGTATGTTTGTGCTAGCATTGTATTTTGTTGCTGCAAACTTGCAAGGATTATTTTTTCTGTGGTGTTAAAATAATATATTCTTGTTAGTTTTATGGATTGATATTTGTAGCAAGAAAGACACTAGATTATCCAATCAGGTTAAAAGGGTGAAATGATTCAGCGGTTTTTAGGATTAAAAAAATCTCACCATGCCAGATTTTCTTTCAAATAATATCAGGCCTCAGTTCCAATCAAAAAGACGTGTATGAAGGAGTGAAGAACTGATTGACATACTTTTCATGTAGAAACCTGAGTAAATTCTAAACAATCCTGAAGGGGGGAACCTGATAATGCAAATTTTAATGTAATTTTCTTTAACATCAAAACTCAAAAATAAACACAAAGAAAACCACACCTGAGTTCTTTATATAGAACATTTTAGAGACAAGTAACAAAAAAGAGAGAGCTATGTGCAGAAGATGTGGTAAAACGCAACACACATGGAAAATGTTCACCACCCACAAAGCCGAATAATATAAGAGTCAGGTAAAAGAACATTATATGCCACTGTGTGGACCTTTAAAAATAGGTGGAAGTGATGCACAGTGAAGAAGAATCAGGGAAAGGGAGATGTCCACAGCAGAGGTAATTGAAGAACTGTCACTATCTGATCACAGCACTAGAGATAATAGCTAAAAAGAGCCCAAGTTAGAGGAGACCTTCACAATAGAAGTGGTAACAGAGCTCTACCGGTGTCTGATCATGGCAGTGCTGGGACAGGGAATGCAGTTCCATCTTCTCCGCCAATACATCTTAGTGAGAAGTAGCTTACTGAAGATTGTGATCATAGATCAGTGATGGATTTAGATGCAAATTTAAGACTGATAGCCTTAGAAAGCAGGGAACTTGTAGTAAGTGGAAAGTAAAGTTAGCTCACTGAGTGGATACTAATTTGACTCTCACAGCAAAGAATTTGGCCCCCCTCTGGGTTTAAAAATGTCCAGCTCACGGGAGAGCTTGCAGATGGCTGATGCTCAAGTCAGGAGGAGTGAGCTTTTTTTTCCACAGACCAGCTCTTGCATGGCCCAAGTCCCAGGCTTCAATGAGACCTATTGAAATGACATTGGTAAATGTGAGGATGCAAAAGATAATGATCTGTGTGGTCACTTTGTTCCTGAATTTCTGAGTGGTGCATCAGGTTCCTCAGAGAATCCTGAGCTACAGAATGTGGAAACTTTCCGCTGGAAAGGTAGAAAAAGAAAGAGGTAAAATAAAGAAAAGAAGAAAAAGAAAAATCCCAGATATAAGACTAAGGGAAGAAAAAGAGAGAGCCCAAAATCAAAGAGAAAAAGAAGTAATACATTGTTAGAGAGCCTGCTGAATATGACTCAAATAATCTTGTTGGTAGGCTGGGAGGTTCAGGTAGTTTACCATTTTCTCCTGTTAAAATGTATATTCAGCCTTGTTGATATTCATATGTGTTATAAATTAAGATTATAAACAAGTGTAAATAATCATGGTTTGGAAACAATGTTTTTGGATTTGGCATGTGCTAGAAGGCACTCAGAGTTAATTCTGTGGGTAATTAATACACCCAGAAGTAGGTCTGACTAACTGGGTCACTCTTAATTATTGTTAACCTCTGTGCCTGCAATCACATGTGACTGTGCTTCCTGCTCCTACCTGACCCACAGTATGACACTGCTAAAGTAGTATGCAGGGTTGGTGTAGCTGTGTTGGGCCCAGCATGTTAGAGAGACAAGGTGGGTGAGGTCATCTCTTTTATTGCAGGGGTTTTGAACCTTTTTCCTTCTGAGGCCCCCCTGACATGCTATGAAAACTCCACGGCCCAGCTGTGCCACAACAACTGATTTTCTGCATATAAAACCCAGAGCTGGCATTACGGGGTAGCAAGCAGGGCGATTGCCCAGGGCCCCACACCACAGGGGCCCCCGTGAAGCTAAGTTGCTCAGGCTTTGGCTTCAGCCCTGAGTGGCAGGGCTCAGGGACCCGGGCTTCAGCCCCACGTGGCAAGGCTTCGGCTTTCTGCCCTGGGCCCCAGCGAGTCTAATGTTGGCCCTGCTTGGCAGCCCCCCTGAAACCTGCTCATGGTCCCCAGGCAGCCCTGGACCCCTGGTTGAGAACCCCTGTTTTATTGGACCAACTTCTGTTGGTAAGAGAGACAAGTTTTCAAAATTACACAGAACTTTTTCAGGTCTGAAAAATGTACTGAGAATGTCGCAGCTAACTACAAGGTGGAGCAGATTGTTTAGCATAAGTAGTTAAAACAACCACTAGACACTAAAAAGTCATGGACTTAATAAGCCATAAATCCAGTGTCTCTGTTGCAATGATTTATAACCCACTATGACTGCAGAGGTGTTAATTAGCCACTTCACCTTGAATGGTCCCTTGAAATATGTGTTAGCTACTTATGCTAAACAATCTGTTCCACCTTGTATTTACCTGTGTACATTTCCTAGACCTGAAGAACTCAGTGTAAGCTTGAAAGCTTGTCTCTTTCACCCACAGTTTGTCCAATAAAAGATATTGCCTTACCCACCTTGCCTCATTTAGAATGACCAGATGTCCCGATTTTATAGGGACAGTCCCGATTTTGGGGGCTTTTTCTTATATAGGCACCTATTACCCCTCACCCCCATCCCAATTTTTCACACTTGCCCTCTGGTCACCCTAGCCTCATTGGTAATGTAACTGTCAAACATTATTGTCAGGTACATCTTATTCTCAGGTTTTAAAGGCATGTCATGCGGGTAGAATAATCTAAAGTCTTAGCATCTTGTAAAGGACAAAGAAGGGAAATACCCGAGCTTGCGCACAAAAAGAATTGTGTAATACTTTGTTGCAGGTATTACAAGATGAGAGCATGATGCAGGGGTTAACCCTGTGTTCACTATCTTGGCCTCTTCTGACTTATGTGGTCTTGTGCGGAGATCAAGATGAGTGATTAAGTGTTGTTAAGGTGAGAGAGTGATAACAGTGGTGCTGGAACACTTTTAATAGTGGGGGTGAGCCCCCTTACCCCTGTCTGCCCTCCTCCCGCCGAGCTGGGGCCAGGAGCAGGCTGTGTCTCCCAGAGTGGGTGACCCAGACAGGGGTAAGGGGGCTGAGGCGGGGCCAAGAGCTCTAGGTGCAGGGCCAGCAGCTGGGACCCTGTGTGTGTGTGTATATGTGGCAGCCAGAGCCCTGCATAAAACCTATGGGTGCTGCAGTATCCCCCCACACTCCTAGTTCCTGCACCTGAGTGATAATTGTTATATGTTACTCTAGAGGATTCATAGATTATAAGGCCAAAAGTGACTACTGTGATGGTATCTTTACAGACGGGTTAATTATTGACCGTTAGTTTCTGTTCGCTGAAGATATCTTGCAGGATTCTCCCACACCCCTCCTAGAGTTTATAGGAGTTTCCATTGTGGTTGGTGGTGAAGTCCCACTTCCCCAAGCATGAAGGAGAGTGTGATTCTGTTCAGATCTGTGCAGAAGTGATGGTAGGAGGGAAGTGTGGTTTGCATATAGTGGTTTTGGTGGTGAGTACAGCTGGTCAGGAAATATGTTTTATTTCCCACAAAACTTTTTGAAGAAAACAAAATATTTCCATTTTTATCAAAATTTATCACTGAATTTTGTTTTTGCTGAAAAATTGACAATTGTCTTGGTTTTTAACAAGTGAAAACCAAGCATTTTTTATTTTTGTTTGTTGAAAATTTCCATTTTTGATCTAAAACAATTTTTGGTGAAAAAGTTTCAGTCAGATCTGGCACTGAGTTTGGGGAAGGAAGTGCTGGAAGGCAGAGTTAGCCATGTGATATGTGTTGTCAGTGGAATATGATGGTTGTTCCAGTGGTGGAGTCTCTCTCTCTGGGAGGAGGAGGAGTAGAAGGCATATACTGTTAGATCCATTCACTTTTCATTCCCTCGCTTTTATAGTTTTGTGTTAGGTATGTTATGTGCAAAGCAACTTTAACACACACACACAGCTTAGTGGTTTGTGTAAATATGAATGCATGTGTATGTAGAGGTGTGTTTGCACATAATTATTTTTCTGATAAAAATGTTTTAAGAAAAAAGCTAGTTAGATGTATAGAAGCAGGAAAAGGGCTGAGAAGTGTGTTTTGTGGATTGTAAAATGGTTGGGGGACCTATCTTATAGCACCTGCCTCTTACCAGACCAGGCTTTGCTTGTGTTGAGTCAGTTCACTCCCTAGGTTAATTCTGTTTGAGCTCTCTGAAGGAACCTAGGGAAGCTGTTTCCAGCAGGGTTAGCTGTTTTATTTAAGCCTTATTTAAGCCTTCTGAACAAACAAATCAAAACCTTGCAGACTCTGCCCTCAAAAGTCTGTGCAGGCCAAGTAGTCCCTCCCTCAATTCTCCCCCTCATGCCAGCAACTTCAGTAACCAATATTTCCTGGCTCCTACCTCAGAGCCTCAGCAATGAAGGACACCACACACTCCCTTCTGTCCATTTGATTTCTAGAGCAATTCCTCTTTGTAGTGCATATCTCAAGTAGCAGTCTATTGGGAGATGGCCCCTGGTCTCTCAGCTTTCTGAGGGTGTTGCAGTCCACCCTCTATTTCTTGCTGTCCTCTTCTATAAGGGTCAGCTAATTAAGCACCAGCTCTTTCAGGTGCAGTAGGTGGGCCTAATCAGCCATCCAGCTTCAGGTCGCTGACCGCAGAGGAATGGTATCCCTTATACCTTCACAAGGATGTTTCTCCTTTTTTGGGATATACTGCTTTATTGTACTATCTGTTCCTCTTTCTGGGCTGCATGTCTCATAAAGACTTGGGAAGAAATCAGCTACTATACTCTCTCTCTTTACATGTCAACAAAGTCTTAAATGAGTCTGATGCACTAATTCCTTTAGCGATACTTCACATGGGGTAGACTGTTACTTATAATTTACCTCCTTTTATACAGTAAGCCAGTCCGATTGCTATGTGGAACTGTGGCTGCCGACTGCCTCAACTCAAAGGGTTCGGACCAAAACAATCAAAAACTGTAAAAATCCAGTCTGGAATGAAACCTTCTGTTACAGGATTGACAGTCGTGTTAAGGTATGATACACTAGAGCTCCCCACTCCTGTCAGGGATCTGAAGCTCTCCAAATAGGTCCTGCAGATCTAAACTGAGCCAGAATTTCTTTAGACTTCACCCTGCAATTAATACCCACTCATTTACTGGAACTCCTTGAAGGACCCTTAACGGGATGTGTGCATATCTCACCTGTCCTCTGCCCATTAATTCATCTCCCCAAGGAAATATTCTAACATTCCCAACTCCTGGACAGTTTCAAGGTGCAGCTTTTTATTTTTCAATCAACCTATCTGAAAAATGCTTCCTCCTTCTTCCCTGGAAAATTACCCCCATCTGAGGTCTAGGACAGGAAAAATTCAATCCTGGTCCAGTGACTGTTTCCTAGCCATAACATTGTTATGAATATGTAAAGTTCTATATCTTGGAATTCTGTAGGATTAAATACGAACATCCTACACCATTGGAAGGGAACGTTTCTAAGTTTCTTACTGGGGCCCATAACTAACTTCTAGTCCTACAAGGTACCGTGATAACAGACTTAAAAACGGAGATATTTTAAAGCATGGAAATACTATTTTAGGTTATTTTTCGATGTTTTATTCTCACTCAGGACCCTATAGTTACATAGGCCCAGAATCAGACTCTAGAGATATATGCATATGCATATATCATAGAATCATAGAATCTCAGGGTTGGAAGGGACCTCAGGAGGTCATCTAGTCCAACCCACTGCTCAAAGCAGGACCAACCCCAACTAAATCATCCCAGCCAGGGCTTTGTCAAGCCTGACCTTAAAAACCTCTAAGGAAGGAGATTCCACCACCTCCCTAGGTAACCCATTTCAGTTCTTTACCACCCTACTAGTGAAAAAGTTTCCCCTAATATCCAACCTAAACCTCCCCCTCTGCAACTTGAGACCATTACTCCTTGTTATGTCATCTTCTATCACTGAGAACAGTCTAGATCCATCCTCTTTGGAACCCCCTTTCAGGTAGTTGAAAGCAGCTATCAAATCCCCCCTCATTCTTCTCTTCTGCAGGCTAAACAATCCCAGTTCCCTCAGCCTCTCCTCATAAGTCATGTGCTCCAGCCCCATAATCATTTTTGTTGCCCTCTGCTGGACTCTTTCCAATTTATCCACATCCTTCTTGTAGTGTGGGGCCCAAAACTGGACACAGTACTCCAAATGAGGCCTCACCAGTGCCGAATAGAGGGGAATGATCACGTCCCTCGATCTGCTGGAAATGCCCCTACTTATACAACCCAAAATGCCTTTAGCCTTCTTGGCAACAAGGGCACACTGTTGACTCATATTCAGCTTTTCGTCCACTGTAACCCCTAGGTCCTTTTCTGCAGAACTGCTGCCCCGCCATTCGGTCTCTAGTCTGTAGCAGTGCATGGGATTCTTCCGTCCTAAGTGCAGGACTCTGCACTTGTCTTTGTTGAACCTTATCAGATTTCTTTTGGCCCAATCCTCTAATTTGTCTAGGTCCCGCATATATAGATATGGCCTGAGGGGAAAACCCTCCCCCCCCCTTATTACTCAGTTTATTTCTTTAAAGCAGAATAAATGTAATATGTCCTCACCCATTCTGTCTTACTCTCTCACTTCTCCCATTCCTTCTTTTACTACTTACCTTATGTGCACGGAATAAACATGCATAGCCTCAAGGATTTCCTACTAACAGGGTTTTTTGAAATTATATAATTTATAAAATCCTTTACTTCTGTTCCCAGAACATGCTGGAGCTGAAAGTATGTGATGAAGATAGATTCAGCAAAGATGATGAACTCTGCACAGTTCTTTTTGACGTAGCTAAACTTCAAGTTGGGTATAAAGTTCGTGTGAAGTTCGAGTTGAATCCCCAGGTAAGCAATGAAATCATAGCGAGAACTGAATGAAGAGACACTTGTGTGGGTTTTCCTTCTAAATATTTTCTTGTGCTGTATTTTATTGGTCCTTCCTGTGAACTGGATTGCCCCCATCCATCTATCAAACTTTCTTAGATTGTTATAGGAAAAATCTGCTTGAAAATTTATTCTGCCATTATTATAGTGAAGAGTTTGGCCAGACTTTCAACTTTCCTGACCAGTGGAAATTGACGGTGGTTTGATACAGCTGGTCAGGTTTGTTTTTTTCTGGAAACAAATCTCTCCACTGACTTGCAAAGGTGGAACTTTCAAGAGATTATGAGCACCTGATAGCACTATTCAGAATTATTCTGTCATAACTTGTTTGCTATTGTTAGTGGCTCTGACTTTCCAATCAGTTTGGATTGAACTGTTATAAAAACAGCTGATAATTTTTACCCGGGTGGTTCAATATTCAAACATTGTTATGCAGATAAAACTACACAGGATCATTTCAGGGGACAAGGCAAGATGCCACATTTATTATAATAACAATTTGATCTATAACCAATAGCTAATACCGCCCCCCCCACCCCAAATGTTCTGCAGCTGTCGGACAGTTACCAGTCCTGAACGTAGCTTGAGTCTGTGGCTTGATTTTGCAGCTTTGCTTCGTAGCTCGTGACAGCTAACTGGCCAGGAAAGCCGGGCACAAGGAAGGGCTGGGTCTCTGTCGGGCGTGCACTGATGCCCTTCGATGTTGGTAGCAGAACGTTACCCAAAGTCTTCCATCTCACCCATCTTTTTTTATAGGCTTTTAGTTTGAATCAAAAGTCTATAGGTCTTGATGTGTCACGCTGCCTCTGGGTTCGGTGTGATTGATCACCCGTCAGTTGCAGACGTGACTTTCAGCCTCGGGCCTGGCTTTGATCTTGCTTCAATTGCACCTTTGTTCTTTTCTTTTTAGGGTGGACTCTTCCTACTTTGTCAGGGCTGTTGTCTGCATCTTCAGCCACTGGTGTTTGCACTTTATTTCATCAGGACTGGCTGGGGCTGGAGGTTGATTCCATCATCCATACATACCTCATTCACACATCTAAACTAAACTAATAAGATTACATCAGGGTTTTGCAAAATGAAGGCTGCAGCAGGGTTTTACAAAATGGAGTGAGCATTTTAAAATGGAGTTTGAGTTACAATATAGACAAGTGTAAGGAATGGCAAACAGTGAGCAGGGGTTACAATATTGAAACAGTGCAAGTTTCAGTGATCTAAGCAGCAATTGGATTGAAAGTGAACAGCTGAACAGCTCTTAACAAGCAGCTTAATTGAGCTGAGCGGCAGTGGACTTTTCCAATGAGCACGAACCACCAGGGCTCAATAAGTGGCTTAATTGTCAATTAGCCAGTTATTGGGGTAACCGGTTTTATGAATGAACGCTGTTTCATTCATAAATCTTTGCTAATGAAGTTCTGTTTGTTTATTTGCATAAAACTTTCAACTTTACTTATGAAGTTATATTAATAAAGTGAGTAATTAAAAACAATTTCATTCATCAGTTCTACAACATGAGCTGCCCAAGTAGAATAGCCAAATACCACCTCTGGATACTCACATTGGCATCTTGGCACCTAAATGTTGATTCAAGCAATCCAGGGCATGATTTCAGCATACAGAGTAGGTGTTTTGTTTTGGAAATTGGGCCCAGTATTTCAAAGAATTTCCCTAACTGATAATTTACAAAGTATATATAGCTGGGGAAAGACTATTTTGAAGAGCTCTACAACTTGCCGAACACAGGTGATGAAATGGTGCCGGGGAACTTTGATAGAAAGCTGAAAACAAAAAAGTGCCTGGAAGTGACAATATAATTGCAGAGCTGCTGCAAGTAGGTGAGGAACACACAGTAAAGATGATGCACCAGCTGTTCAACAAGATTCACAGACAAGACTGTGCTGGGAAAAGCATTCACCAAGATTTGCAGAAGAGAATGAAGAGCTATGTGGAATTGATGCTTGCAGGTGAACAGGCCGGATTTAGACTGGGACAAAGTACAATATATCAGCTCTTTGTAATAAGACAGATGTTGGAGAAATAGAACATTCTCTGGGAACCAAACCTATTACAACAACTTTATAAATTTCAAACTTGCATTTGTCAGACAGGGTTATGGCAAGTCTTGGGAATGTCTGGCATCCCTGAAAAGTTGATCACGATGATAGAAAACATCTATAGCAGGAGTAGTCAATTATTTTTTGGCAAGATCCAATTTTCTTGGTCAAGGTATAGTCAAGGTCCAGACTCCAGAGAAAATAATAATTAAAAAAGATAACAAGTAAATAAAAAGATTTGGGGGCCCATTCAAAAGTATCTAGCAGTCTGGATTTGGCCCATGGTGGTCCTATTGATTACCCCTGGTCTACAGTATGTAGATGAGTGCAGAGAGAGTAGACAATAAGCTGATAGAATGATTCAAGATGGCCATAGGAGTGAGACAAGGATTCATGCTATCACCAGATTTGTTCAACTTGATTCTGGAAGCAACAATGGCTGTAGAACTGAGAGATGAAATGGGAGAAGTAATGTTATATCAGAGGACAATGAATAATCTTAGAATCCCAGATGATATTGATCTCATAGCATTGATCAAGGAGGATTTACAGAGAATAACTGACGAGGTAGATGAGGAAAACAGAAAATTTGGACTGAAGAGCATCACAGAGAAAATAAATGTTATGGCAATTGGAAGACAAGAGGAAAAGATCAAAGTCAGAGACAAAGAACTAGAACAATTGAAAAAATGTGTGTACATTGGAAGACTAATATCAAAGAATGGGAATTGTGAAGATGACAGAAGAAGCAGCATCAGACTGACTGCGACTGCATTTGGAAAACTCTAAGATCTGGAAAGCTAAAAAACATTTCCCTAAAAACACAAATCAGCATATATGAGACAATTGTGCCATTACTGCTGATTGGGTCAGAATGCTGGCGTATGAGGAAAGCTGATGAACGAAAGACATTGACTGCAGATATGAACTGGCTGAAGCTGAAGGGCATACCAAGAATTTCAAGACCACAGAAAATAAAAAATGGAGTGATAAGAAAACGGCAAGGGCAAAAAATAATGCTATTACAGAAAATTCAAGAAAGATGACGGCAATGGCTTAAACATGTATCAAGAATGGACTTGGAAAGGTTACCAAACATGGTGATACATACCAGAGTGCAAGGAACTAGACTAGAAGAAGATGTGTTGGATAGACATGGAACAAAAAGATTTAAAGATGAAGAAAGCCATGAAGCTGGTACAAGTCAGAAAGTCCTGGAAAGACTTCATTTGGCCCAATCATTGCTGTTTGGCTGATGGATGGGAATCATAGAAGAAGAAGAATATAGCTGGGGTGGTGGGTGTTGTCAGGAAACAGATCTGCCCAATGTCTTATGTCCAGGTAACAATGATGGCATTTGTGGTAAGGTGCTATATATGTTAGCTAGGAGAGTTAAGAATGTCTCTTCCTCATTCAGTGATGTCCATCTCCACTGGAGTGCAGGGAGCTTTTTCAAAGTAACCTTTGCTAATTTTTTCCTGCTGATACAATCTCCTTGTACACCTGTGGATCTAGGCTCATACAATCAACAAAGTTACCCTTATGGGAAAGGGTTATTGCATATTGACTTCATTCACTTCTTTTTGATTTTCAGGAACAGGAGGCGCTGGAAGTGGAGTTCACATTGCAGAACATGTGAGTAAAACCTTGAATGTTATAGACTTTCTAAATGGTAGGAAAAAAACAATTTGGAAAGTAGTAAATTGGCAATGGGGAATGTGTTCCATGTGCCTGCTGCCTCCTAAGGAATAGCCTAAGGAATATCCAGACCCACCAATTCTAATGGATTCTTGAGTGGAACGATGTCCACTACTTATTTCCATAGCTGAGTATGGTAGCTTGTCACGTAATGTAATCATCATCAAGATTAAGTTTTTGTCACAGATATTTTTAGTAAAAGTCATGGATGGGTCACGGGCAATAAATAAAAATTCATGGAAGCCCGTGACCTGTCCCTGACTTTCACTAAAAATATCCGGGACAAAAACTTTAGCTGATGGATGGGAATCATAGAAGAAGAATATAGCTGAGGTGGTGGGTTTTGGCAGGAAACAGATCTGCCCAATGTCTTATGTCCAGGTAACAATGATGGCATTTGTGGTAAGGTGCTAGATATGTTAGCTAGGAGAGTTAAGAATGTCTTAACCCCCCCACGGGGCTGTGCTGCTGCGGGGTCCCCTCACCCCCAAGGCAGCTGCGGGGTCCCCCAGCCACTGGCTATCACTAAGCAGCTGCAGGGGGTCCCCTTATAGCCCGCTGTGGCTGGGCAGCTGCAGGGGGTCCCCTGCCATAGCTGGACATCTGCAGGGGTCCCCACTGTCTGCCGCAGTTGGGCAGCTGCAGGGGGCTCCCCCACAGCTGCTCCTGCTGGACAGTGGCAGGGTCTGCCAGCTGGCCGCCGCAGCTCGGCAGCTGCAGGAAGTCCCCTCGCCTTCTGTCGCAGCAGTGGGGAGTCACCGATGCTTGCGGTGGCTGGGCAACTCCAGAGTCTGCCAGCCCCCTGCTGCCTGCTGTGGCTGGGCAGCAGCGGGGTCCCCCCACCAGGGCGGGGGCTGGGAGCTGTGGAGGCAGGGCTGGCTGGGAGCTCCAGCCCCAGGGCAGAAAATGTCACAGAGGTCAATGGAAGTCATGGATTCCGTGACTTCCATGACCTCCATGGCATAATCGTAGCCTTAATCATCATTCATGTAAAGAAATTTTGCCTGATGTGGTTATTGCCTCTTGTCTCCCCAGCTTAAATCAAGATCTTGTTGATTGTTATTAAGATAAGCTTATATGTATGGGTCTGTTACTTTCTTACCAAGATCTTCTAATAATAATTTTATTTAGCAAGTGTAATCACAGGCCCATAAAGGTGGTTGCAGCACATTACAGTGATCCTTTAACATTTTCCTTTGTTGATTTCATGAGTCTGGCCTGCTGTGTGACATCAGTGGGAAAGTTATGCCTTTTGGTGTCTAAAAAAATGTTTGTTGAATTTTCTGTACTATTTCATAACCAGACAGCAGCATGAAATTCATTTTATGCATTCATTCTTTGATTTAAAGGGAAGAAAACATTTTGGTTGTTTGATTTCTGTGAATGTGATGAAAACCCTCTCTAGCCTTCTGCCTCCACTCCTTACACTACTACCTGCAGTACGACAGGTGTATACCTGTTACTAGAGAGCCCCACTTTTTAGTATCAGTACCAATCGTATGGTCCAAGAACCAGACACTTTGGTTCTGACCAGCCCAAGTAGCTGTGCATGCGCCTACCTGCAGCCTGCCTTTTGCACCAACAGCTGAGCCAAGCCATGGCAGACACATTGCCCAACTGCCTGTGGGCCCATAGCCCAGGCCTGTGTGTGGGTGACAACTGCTTGCCCCTGGGTAGCAGTGACTGAGGAGGTAAGTCGTTTTCATTTAGGTGGTTGTTCTGTGCTTTTTGTGTTGATTTTTGTTGTGTATTAAACTTTATGTTTAATCAATACTCATGTTTCCTTTCTCTTTCTTGTTTCCACTGGTAGGATCCAGAAACAGGGCAACCCTGTGAGAGGTGCTGAAGGGATAGGATCCAGGCTGGCTGGGTGGCTTGGCTTGGCCAATATTCCCTTTCTCCGTGATCTAATATAACCTAGTCCCTGATACCAAAGGGCAGGCAAGGACTTGTTGCAGTTCCTGGCAAACCAAAAGGTACTGTCAGTGTATAAAGAGGTTGCGGGGAAGTAGAGGTCCCAATGGGTTGTTGACTCATGACATTCTTTCTTCCTTCTGTCTGTCTTTCAGATGTCCCAACTTGAGGAGGTGCTTCTGCTGCAGTTCCTAGAAGACTGAAGGCCCTTCAGCCCCCTCCAAAGGCTTTCATGTCACACACACACACCCTCCCTTGTTTGGAAATGTGAAGGAATATATTTTTTTAAAACATGTAAAATAGAAGAAATAAATGTAAATAGATGTACAAAAAGTTGTGTAAAATGTGAATGTTAAAAGATAATTATCACAAGGTGAAAGCATGTTTTTTTTCAGTTTTTAGTAAATAAACAGTCCTTAGTTGCTTTAACTCTGGTATATTATTTCTATAAGTTTCCCCTACAGTGCTAAGAGAAGCTGATTACATTAGTTAGCTGTTTTGGATCCTGCAGAAGGAAATCAGAGCAACAGGCCCAGGGGATGGTGGCTTCTGAAGATTTATGTATATTATTTCTTTAAATCTGAAGCAGGAAGTCAGGCATGATGGTGGGGCTGGGGAAGGTTCTGGGCAGAAGCTTGAGAGTGAAAGAGAGGGACAGACAAAGTAGCTTTGGGGCTCATAATGGTTTCTTTATTCCAATAAAGTGTTAGAAGTGACACTTTCTGTGATTCTTTACCATGTTCACAGGACAGTGGAATTTTCAGGAGATGAGCGGCAGGTGACATGAAAACCCAGACTTATAGCCTGATCCTGAGCTCACCCAGGTTTTACACCATTGTAACTTCATGGTCTTCAGTACATGGTCTCCAGATTTATACTAGTGTATCTGAGAACAGAATCAGGTCCACAGCGGGCTCATGAATCAATAGGCCACTGAGCTGAGTGTGGCAGCTATTGAAAAACAGGGAGGCCAAGTCTTCCTGTGAAAGAGTTCAAAAAGTACATATTTATCTAGCTAGGAATCCATCTTATCTTGTATTTATTAAACAAAACATAATTGTCCACCCCTGTCTGAAACAAGAATTGTAATGACAGTATCTGTCCAACTACAACTTTAACTACTAACACAGGAACCAAATATCAGGAGCTTTGGTGTCCATTTCCTGGAACAGGCTGTGTGTAACTGCGAATGTGTAGGGCGCAGGTTGCGGCATCTCTACACACCCTCCAGAATAACATATCATCCGTCTATGGTTTTATATGCTCGTGTTCCCTATATAGCTCCATATAGCAGTTAGCCTGATAAAGGAAAGAATATTGGGTAGCATATTTAATACTTAAGGGCCAGATTCTCAACTGGTGGAAGTCATTTAAGTCAATGGAGCAACAATGTACATGAACTAGAGGATCTGACTCTAAATTGTTATGACTATGTTCCATACCTCACTAATAACATGACTTACATAGGCTGCAATGTGAGTTTGCAAGTGTAATATCAAAGAATGATGCATCACATGATATCTTGAATAGATCAGGAATTGCCTGATTTGTCAGAGGGGGGGGGGGGGGTTTACTTACACACACACACACTCTCTCTCTCTCTGGTATTATTTTGAGTTTCATTTCCATTTTGCAGTTCACCTTTAAAACGAGTGTAGAAAATTCTCCCCTCACTGTGCTAGTATGGAATCTTAGATGAATGCATCAGCTTTTCATCTATGGAGGCCTAGGTTTGAACCATTCAGACAGATTTAATGATCTCAAAGTCTTCACAGTTTTTGTATGGCGTATATAAGAAACCGCTGCATGCTTTGACACAGTGACCAGCTTCTGCTTGGCACAGTTCCAGGACTGGAATATCAGGGGCTTTAAAGGTCAACTTCTATTTTCCACTGTTAAAGAAGTGCGTGGAAACTTGCTCAATACCCATGTGCTGCAACTGGCTTCTAGTGCTAGTCCCTCTTCTGGGACATCTATGAGTTTAAAAAAAAAAAAAATTTAAATGAGCAATATAAAAGTTGAGGGGAAAAGTCGTGGCTGATATACTTAGTCATTTAAATAATTCTAATCATGACATTTGTATTTTTAATTTTGTTTTTTAGTCTGGACTGTCCTGAAAACATCATTACTAATGGAGTACTAGTGGTAATCTTTTTATTTCCTGTGATCTTTCCTGTCCCCCACAACAAGTACTGATATTATTGCTAGCACTAGGAAAACGTGCTGTCCAGTGCTCGAACCACACACTCCTATGGAGAGACACTCTGGAACTGGGATAGCTGTGAACTCTCTGCTACTCTAGCAGAGTGTCACCTTCTGCCAAAGACTGAAAGTGGTACAGCTGTGAGCACCCAGTGTTCCTACCTCCTAATGCAGGTGTGAGAATTTCCCTAGCCACTACTCCTATGCTGTTCCCTAAAGTGGTTAGTGCTTAATTATCAAAAGTGATAAAACACTCACAAACAGCTTCCCTCAAGCTATTCTCTCTCTAAAAAACCCAACCCGTTATCTGAATAGCTTTCCATTCCATTATTCCCCCTCTCTTGAAGAATACATTACTTTTCTGTTCATACTTGTAAGATGCCCCTATTTTCTCCTCCTTTATACTCCCCAACATGGAAACAATATGTCACAGTCACTGTCCCCCCATCTAAGGACTAGATATGATTCCCTTTGTTGTCACTGCTTAATCAACCAGAAGAGTTAATGGGGAACAATGTGACTCACTTAGAACCCCATCTGTGTCACTCTTTGTCATTTATTTGGTCATCTCTGTTACAGTCACGTGAAGTTTCCTGTTTGGAAGTTAATGGGCAGGCAAAGAAGCTAACGCAACAATCCACAAGTGAGGTTATTGCTTCATTAACTGGCTGTTTATATGTTATGATTCAGTAGTTATAATCGAAGTTAGAAAATGAATAATCCATTATTAAGGGCTGTTATAAAGAGGACTGTGTTCAATTGTTCTCCCTCCTCACTGACAGTAGGACAAGAAGTAATGGGTTTAATCTGCACCTTGGGAGATTTAGATAAGATATTAAGAGCCACTTGCCAACTATAAGGGTAGTTAAGCACTGTACTAGGCTTCCAAGGGAGGTTGTGGAATCCCCATCAGTGGAGGTTATTAAGAACAGATTGGACAAATGCCTGTCAGGGATGGTCCTGCCTCAATGCAGGGAGCTGGACTTAATGACCTCTTGAGGTCCCTTCCAATCCTAGATTTGCATTTCTATGAGTATGTAGGTGATACTGACTGTGTCATATGATACTTATATGGCTCAAAACCCCCTCACACGATAATAACATTATGTTTGAGACTCAAACAACAGTTAGAACATTCAAAATGTTGGCTCTCACAACCACCTTTTCTTTATTCAAAGAATACTGTTTATGCTGAAATTTTAACAAAACATTATGGAAAAAATTCTGTTGGTTTTAGGTTTTGTGAACCTTTTATGTACAAAATGTAAATTTGGGGCTAGACTTGACCTGACATTGTCCTTTTAAATACTATTTCATAACTACATTTCTGCAAATAAGGCCTATTCTGTAGACTTCATTTAGGCCTGTGCACATACCAATTCAAAGGGTTTTAAAGATTTTTTTTTGAGTTGTTTGAGCAAAAATATAGTGTCTCAAGGATTTAAATATGAGATTACACATGGATGTGGGGGTCTGCACGAACAGATCTTATTGCAGGAATGGGGCCTATATTTGTAAAATCAGTCCTGTTTAATGTACCAGGGGTCTCTGATACTCCTTGCATACTCATTTCAATAGGTGGGTTCTTTCCCAAGTTACACATTGAACAAATTTTGAAAAATCATTACTTGTTACTAGACAGTTCATGAATGGGGGAGGAAAGCCAAATGCTTTGATTAGCTGTTGCTGAGCCCTGGCATAGGAAGTTTGTGTGTGAAAGGTAATTTCTGGGGAAAAGTACAAGTGACAAAAAATATAGAGGCTTAGGTCTTGATCCTACAAGGAGAACATCAACAGGGTCTCTGTGTGGATGCAAGCTTCTGTGCAAGGTTTTGCTCTTGCTCAAAATTCCATAGCCTGCGAAGCTGGGGAGGCCATGGCTCAAGCATTTTTAAGCAGTGGTCCTGTACTAACTGCTGTGGCTACAACGCAACTGACACTTGACCCAGCCACCACTCTATACAGATAGAGGGGTGGCCAGGCCAAATTTCAGTGAGTGATGTTGTGACCTGTCACACGGGGTCGTAATGATACTTAAATTTCACCTACCTACAACTCTGATGCAGATTGAGGGGCAGACAGGCCAAAGAGTGTTGCGATTCAGTGTGAGGGAAGTCTGTTTCTGTACTGTGGAGTGCAGGGGATTCCGCAGAGAACTTGACTCCTGGCAGCACTGGCTCATGCACTGTGTGGATAAGAGGCAAGGTACTTTCTGGCTGAGGAAACCCGGGGTCCCTGCCAGGGGAGGAGGGAGTGGAATTTGCCCCCCACCCCATCGCCAAGAAATATCTGAATTGGCGCCACTGAATGGAAGGATCATTTCAGCTATAACAACACCATTGTCGCTGCTTCTTAGCAAAAGCATAATGTATCTCAGGTGGCACATGACCAGGATTCATCACTGAATTTGGTCTGCCTGTTGGATCATTAGCTTCCCTAGGCTGGGCTGGGTACTGACAGGGAGTGCGACATGAATGCTGATCCATGTCCCCCACCATTGCTACTGAGCCGTTATCACAGAAAGACACTGATAAATCAGTCTATTTGATTTGCAGTTAAGACCTTTGGCTTTTATAAGGAGTATGACATAAAGTACAATGCATATCAGAATAGAATGGCGGTGAATAAATGGCTCCCATATCCAGTTTGAATTGTATTTATCCAAAAAAAGCCTTTAATCTGAAATTCCTTCTAATCTAAATCTTGGTTAGAGTTCTCCAATTAAAGCACTTACTCAGTGACTCACTGAATTATTTGAATCCTCATTTCCCTGAATATTTATTATGGGATTTTAGATAGATGGGATTTTAGTATCTTTTGGGGGCACTTTTTAGATTTACTAAGCAACCACTATTATGAGGACAATGCAAAGAACTTCTCAGTAAATGCAGTGTATAAGTCATGCAAAGTTTGTTTCTGGGCAACTACTATTAAGGTTCTCCTTGTTCACTGTCTCTTGTCTTTAGAGGAAGAGCTCACACTTACAGTAAAAGGATCCTATGAAGAAACCCAAAAGATTTCATTGGACACTGACTCCAGCCTCAGGAATAGCGATTCCATTGTGTTTCACTGTGTCAAGAATAACCAAGCAAAACTGGATGTTACACTGCCAAAGAAGATGCATTACTGTGTTGTATGTTATCATTAGCCTTAATGAAAATATCATTTGGAGTAGAATGTAAACAGCAACATCAATCTAATTCATGTGCTTTGGGGAGGGTTAGTCCTTTTCTCCTCGTGATTAATCACCACCATCTCCACTTTTCTTTTAATTCAGCAGACCTCAGATAAAGAAGAATCCCTGCCTCTAAATTCACTCCCCTTGCAAAAGAAAATAACAATAGCAACGGTGAGTGCTGCAAACCTTTTGGGATAAATATTTTAACTATGTTTAAGTTTTTACTAATGCGAGAAAGTTATTAACATCATAATTGTTGTGCAAAGTGTAGCTGATTATGTAGGTTTATAAAAATTGCTCAAAAATCATCATACTTATTATTAAAGTATCAAATAGCAACATTCGTTTTTTTGTCCTGATAACCATTTGAAACCTGCAACCTTAAGATTGTATACTTAAATGATCTATAAGACTACAAATCCCTCTGTCATACACGAATGCATTTATAAAAAATGGGGGTAATGCCGTTTTATTATTGTTAGTGATAAAATGATACATTGTTTAATTACAATCAGATGTTCCTTCGGTGTTGATTTTCTTCATTATACTGAAGACGATCGTAATTTATTGATAGAATATAATGGGAGAAGTAATATCTAACACATGCTATTTTATTAAACTGACAATTAATATTGCATTCTATTACTAACATCCTGCCACAATAAATCTCCAAATAGAACATGAGACTATTCCACTTATTACCTTATCTATTGTACATTTGCATTTTTCCATTATCTGCAAATACATTTGCAGTTATTTGAGCATATACTATAGTTAGACATTTCAGATATTGCTAATTGGAGAGTAGGCAAAACTCACTCTAAGACTAAGAGAAAGGAAGGTTTAAAAATATGATGGTAATTTATCTACTTAATTTCCAGGACACAACATTTGACTTGCATGTGAAGGCAAAAGACTGGTAAGACATCTTATCTTGGTTCTTAGGCATTGTCTACACTGGCAAGTGAAAGACAAAACTTTTGTCCTTCAGAGATGTTAAAAAACACACACCTCTGAAAGACAAAAGTTTTGTCGAGGACAAGCACTGGTGTGAACAGCACTTTGTCGGCAGGAGCACTCTCCTGCTGACAATGCTAACGCCGCTCACTGGGAGTGGAAGTTTTTTGTCGGCAGTGTTACTAAAAGTTGCATAGTATAGACATAACCTTAGAGTACTAATGACTTTCAGCTGAACTCTGCCCTCTTCTTCTGTGTATGTGTTTTATTTTGTTTTCTGTTTTGGGAAAAATATACTTACAGTATGTCAAGAGCTTCTGCAAACATTTAAAGTATGATTCGGTATTAAAAGTGACTGTACAATTGACACCTTTTTATTTGTCAGGTCTGTTCCCTGTTTGTTGTCAGAGTCAGATATGCTGACTTTAGAGACTAAAATAATATGTACTCCTCTTTGGTTTTGCTAACTTGACAGAATCAATTATTTATTGTATTGTATTATTGTAGTGTCTAGGAGCCTTAGTCATGGTCAAGGACCTCACTGTGCTTGGTGCTGTACAAATTTAGGACAAAGACCGTCCCTGCCCCAAAATTACAATCTAAGTCTAAGACAAAAGATGACAGATGGATACAGACAGATGGGAGAGCCGAAGGAAACAATAAGAAATATTGTCTTAATAGACAAGACAGATACAGAGTGGGCGAAGGGGTATAACACACAAGCGGAGTGAACAATGTGATGGCAGCAAACATCATGTTAGTTCCATGATTTTTTTAATGGGTTTTCTTAGGAGGGGATCAGCTAAATGGAAATAAAAAGGGATGAAAAGGGGATGAGGGGAAGAGACAGAGGAGAAGAGGGTCAGATGGGGAGTGACACTTGTGAAGCGTTTGCAAGGAGGGAGGTGGAGCAGGAGCAAACAGCCAATCAGCACAGGGCAGTGAAAGTTTTGACTGGAATGTGTAGTATTTCAAAGCTGACTGCGTCTGTGCCTACCGGCTGGAGTCTGTGGCTGGCAGCTCTCTGCAGTTGTCCCCCAAGGTTGCATGGTTGCAGGTGGAAAGGGAGGCACTGCCTGGGTCCTAGCACTCCTGGAGTATGGGTGATCTTTCCTACATAGTTTTTGGTCCAGGGAGACACTGGAGTGGAGGGGCACCATTTCACCCCCAAAACAGTCGGGAGAGTGAGACGGGTTCCATTGCTTCTCATGCATCATCAAAGGAAATGTTAACTGAGATTCAACCAGTTGTATCTGCACAGGTGTCACTGAAAGCATAATGTGAAGATAATGAGGTTTCACTGATGTAACTGAGGCACAATTTGGCTGGCAGAACCTTTATTACTGGGTCTGATGCACAAGAAAAAAAAGAACACAGCTTGACTTTCAGGAGGAATTTGTAGGGCCAGAAGTCAGGGAAAAACTTTTTACTTGTAAACTTAGCACATTTGATATGGAATCACTGAAACAGTAAACATGGAATCCCATGCTGCCATATCTGCAGTTGCTTTTCGGAGAATAATTGCATTTTAAAAACCAACCAAACATAAAAGAGCACATATTGTTTGTATTATAGCACGCAATTAGCCAGTTTCTGGAGTCCAGGTGAAGGTCTTCCAGCACAAGATGTGGGCAGGATGGAAAGGTGATTAAGTCACCTATGTGATCACCCAATGCTGGTGCTGCTCTAAGCTAGGTCAGACCCCAGGTACCAATGGCCTGAAGGAGCTGTTGTGGCTGCTAGGAATCACTGGGATGCAAGGATTTCTTGGCGATCCCCCATTTCCCCTTTCCATGCCCTCTGCTCTATACAAGGGAAGAGAGTGGCTTAGGCACTGCCAGAATGGCTCTATGCCACCGGAGAATCCTCCTCTCTTGGAGAAATCTTTCTGTGGCTGGCTAAGCAAAGATTCCCTGTGCATGAGCGATCCTGGCCCAGTATGGTCATTATTTTCATGGGGCTCATAAAACAGAGGTTAGCCAGCAATCTGAAATTTAAACACACACTGACTGATGTTTCCCTTCTCCTCAGAGGAACCGATAATCTTGCAAGGTAAAACTAATATTATATGTAATATTGTAATTAGAGCTGGTTGGGAATTTTTGACGAAACATTGTTTCACTGGAAAATGTCAAAGAATTGAAATGGACCCTTTCTCATGAAAAGTTTCAGTTTCAGCAAACTTCTTGACTTGAAATTTTTTTTAAAAAAAAGGTTTGAAATTATTGGAATGTTTCATTTCAACAATTTCTTAATGAAAAATTCCAGTTTTCCAGGCTGAAATGTCTTTTTGTTTAAAAATTCAAGCTAATTATAGTTCCGTAAAAATGTTTTTTAGAAGGTCAAAAATCTAAACAAAATATTTCAGAATTATCAAAACAAAGTGCTTCAACTGAAATTTTTTCAGATTTTGTTTTGTGAAAATTTTTGAGATTCTGACTTTTCATCCTGATTTAAGATGGGAACGTTTTTCAAAATCTTCAGTTTTTTGGCAGGATGGGCAAACTGTTTCCTGTTTGGCTATAACTGCAATATCTCATAGAATATTATTCAGTCAGACGTGATCAGAGAAGACATGGTAAAGCATATTTCACTGCAGCCTTGAAAAAGTTTTTCAGATCTTGACAGTACTGTAGTTAACAAAGAAAAAGGACCACATGAACTATATACCCTTCCGTTTTCTAGAAAGGAGGAAAAGATGTGTGCTTAATCTCAACCCAGAAGTGGACTTTATTAGAACGCTTGAAGAAAATAGATACTGGTGTTTGAGACTTTTTTGGGGTGAGAGGGTTTTTCCCCTACCATTATGACAATATTCAGACACATTTTTACATTCAGAAAATCATTAAAATGACTTTGTTTTTAAAGATTACATTTAGTAAGTGAATGATGTGTGCTTTGCCAAAGTGGCTGGGAATGGAAAATTATAGTAGTCATCCATGAAACATCCATGCTCATGAACTATCATTTCAGCTAATATCCTGTGTAGTTTGCAACCACCAGAGGGCAATGTGACCAAAGCCTTCTGGGAAATTCTGACATTCTATCCTGTAGCAGTTTTTGAAGACAAACACACAGAAATGAATCACCATCTGTGTTTTTGTCTTTTAAATCCCAATTCTGCAAACACTTAAGCACATACTTAATTTTACTCATGTGAGGAAATTCATTGGAATTGTGTTTAAGTGTTTGCATGGACAGACACTTAGATTAGCCCGAATCGCCATAGAGGTCTATTTGGGAGGGGAGGTCTTGCAGGATCTGTGCCTTAGATTGCAAGCTCTCCATGCATATGTCTAGGCAATACCTAACACATTTTGGGTGCTAATGTAATATAAACAAGTGAAAATAGCACATAGACCTTGCGCAGCATACTCGTTCATTGCCAATGTAAGAAGTGCACACAGAGTGGGGTTATCCAGCTGGTTTCCAATAGAAGCGGATTATACACAGTACTATACCTGTACAACTGCACACAAGTCAATGGGGTTTCATGAGTTAGCTGAGGGAAGAATTTGATCATGTGGTGCAGTGGTAGCTGTATCACAATTAAAGTTGTGTTGCAGAATTCAGTTAAACAGGAACACTAAACCTTTATTTTGTAAACAACCTCATTGCAAGGGCAAAAAACAAAGGATGAAACTATAAACTCTGAGTGCTGTTTGAATTTGGTGGTTTGATGAGAAATAGATTGACACAGAAAGAATACTAAGTTCAAAAATCACCCTTCGAATGAAAAATTGCCAAATTGTCTCACTTTCCTTTATGACTTCTTTTGCAATAAACCTGAAACATGCTGGTACCTATCCTTTGTCCACATTGTTGCTCCTCATGTGCCGGTAATAGAAATGTCACCCTCTTTCTTACATTGCTCAGTCTATATACAGGTGTGGAAATAGCGTGTCGTGTAAGTCTGATGATGGAGTTTATTGATTGCCTGCTCTATATAGGTCCTAAGTAATAATATATGTGCACACATTTTTTGTCATTGCTGAGCCTGATGGATGGGAATCAAAGAAGACGACATTTGCTGTGGTCTGTGTTTCAGGCCAAAAGACCTGGACGTGCGCTTTGGGTTTGACTTGTGCACAGAGGAGCAGGATTTCCTGTGTAAAAGGAAGAAGTATGTTGCTGCTGCTGTGAAGAAGGTGCTCCAGCTAGAGGAGGACCTGCAGGACCATGAAGTATGTGGAACTGACTTGTGGGTGTCCCCCTCTCTCCTCTTCCCAATGGTAGTGCTGAGCTCAGCTGGTGGCATTTTTGCAGTACATCTTTGGAGTAGTCAGGAAGCCTTAGAAGCAAGAAATGGATTATTTGCTTTCAAGGAGTGCAATGAGTGGCTCCAGGATTAATCAGTTATATTAGGCTGCATTTATTGGTAGCTTTGAACAGAGATGACACTCCCTGGACAGGTGCTGACCACTGGCGGGAGAAATGAGTCTAGGAGTTGTACAGCCTGCCAGTGCCTCCTCCCTCCCACACATCCCCAGGCAAAAGTTTGAGGATGTCCAGGGTACTGGGTCCCAGCCACCCACCTCCCCCCCTGGGTCCTCTCCCTCCTGTTCCCTCCTAAGGGCAGGTCCAGATCTTTGGAAGGAGAGACTGGGAGCATAGGAGCTGCTGTAGCAGTATGGTGAGCGAGGTGGGGCAGAGCAGGCCAGGTGACGTATGCCTTTACAGCCCCAGTAGTCTCTCTACAGTTCCCTGATGTCATGAGCTACAGTTTCCTTTTGTACACTGCTCATCTGTATCAAGGAAGCGGGGATGCTTGTCAGGCAGGAGGTTTGTAGTAGGCACTAGAGGAATGTCTGCGGTTGCTGAGTGGAGGTAGTTTGTATGATGGAGGCAGGGTAGGAATATGTCTGTTGTAAAGAGGATCTTTGGCTGACTTCATTTTTTAGTTCAAAATGACTTTTCATTTTGAACTTTTAAGCAAGTTACACTAAAAAAAAATTAACTATTTTTTTGCAAAGGTCAAAATCAAAACAAAACCAACATTGTTGAAATGAAATGTTTCCATCGACGCAATCTGATTTTTGGGTGGGAGGGTGGGGAACTAATCTGCAAAACATTTTGGCCTCTCAAAAATTCTTGGGGGATAGGAAAACTGTTTCCCACCCAGCTCTACTCATTTACTCTTTTCCATGACAAAAGAACAGCAGAGCACGTGATGAAATTAAAGGGTAACAAATTTAAATAGGCAGATTAACATACCTTTCTACACAACATATAATCAGTCATGCAACTTGCTGTCACAGGATGTTATGGAAGTAAATGGCTTAGTAAATTAAGAAGGACATCAAGTAATGATCAGGTTGGGTTCAGGAAGCACCCCCATGATATTGTATTGCACAATTCCACTTATTTTAAGGTGTTGTGCATTTTTCTGAAGCACTGACCCATGTCAGGGACAGAATCATGGATTAATAAACTGTTCTGGTAGGGCAATGTCTATATTTTTATGCTGACGTTAGGAGAATTCTAATATAGTGAGTTGGTCAACAATTGTATAATAAAAACAAACAAACAAATCTGAAGCAACAGAATGTGAGCCTTCACTGTTCCATTAGTTGGGAGATAGGAATGGAAGTAGTTAACATGAATCATGTAATTGCTCACAAACTGACATCATTCTTTATTGGTATTATCCATGCCTTTACCATTTACATCCTTCATACAAATCATTTCTTCTCTCTGATGTTCAGTTGTTTTTCACCTGTCTTCTCCTTTGTGTGTTGAGCAGGTGCCAGTGGTGGCAATCACGACAACAGGGGGTGGGACAAGATCATTAACAGCAATGTATGGCAGCCTGCTGGGTCTTCAGAAACTGAATGTCTTGGACAGTGTTTCTTACATCACTGGTTTATCGGGCACTACATGGTAAGCTGGACACGAGCAATGATTTTATTTGATCTTTCTGCACGCCACTATTAGTTATATAACACTATTGGTTTGCGTGACACTTTACAGATAAACAATAAACCCACATATTTCCCTATTTATGCACCGAGAACAAAAATACCATAAGTTAAGCGGTGGTTAGTTACACTGATCAACTGCCTGTGCCACCTAGTGGATACGGAATATGTCTTAGATCTCAGAAGTAGAGTTCAAATCACTGTTAAGAATGTATATTTATTTAAACATCTATTACCTTTTTGTATTCTGTCAATTATACTCTAGCTCCATCATACTGAATCTTGTCTTTGGGCTAGAATTGGCGATAGGAAGATGAAGGGGTGGGATTTTACATCCTAGCCATGCACACTGACCATTCCCTCCTACAGTGGAGTTGAAGGTGTAATTTCCAGTTTGGGTAGACATATCTGCGCTAGCTTTAGCATATTAAAATTCCCAGCGTAGCCATGGCTGCACAGACAGCAGGATGGGTTAGCCAACATGAGAACAATCCCATCTGAAACCCTAGATGTGTACTCAGGGCAGCTATCCCATCCCACTGTCCATGCAGCCTCAGCTACACTACTATTTTTAGCAGGCTGTCTCAATAAAAGTTAGCGCTAGTATGTCTGCCCAAGCTGGAAATGATATCTCCATCTCCAGTGTAGGCCTACCCTTATTGTTTAACATCCTATCTCCCTTCCTCAGGACCATGGCAAACTTGTACGAAGATGCTAATTGGTCGCAGAAGTATCTGGAGGAAGCAATCAATAAAGCTCGGAAGCAAGTGACCAAATGCAAGATTAAGGGTTTTACCTTGGACCGTCTGAAGTATTATTACAATGAGCTAAAAGAGCGGTGCCAGCAAGGATACACCACGTCTTTTATAGACTTGTGGGGGCTCATGGTTGAATACTTGCTACATGATGAGGTACTGAATATACCATTCTTTTCAGAGACCTGATGAACTTCTATCGCTAAGAATGAGCAGAAAATAAACTCGGAAAGGGATGCCCATCCAACAACACTGTAGGGTTACTGATGCAAAGAATTTGTTAGGATCTTTTGTTGCAGCTAGATACAGCTATATATTCAAATACAAACACTGTTCTCACTTTAAAAATGTGGCAGACCTATGGGAACCATAGAACCTTAAATTGCTCAAGCCAAGAAAGTCCAACATATCAGCCTTTGGCTGCCACTTTTTGTTTTTAAAAATCTGAATCCCTGGGTTTCATTTTGTAATTCAGATGCCTATTTGGACATTGCATATGTTCAAACATTCATTTTTGGTTAAAAACTAAATTGACACTGTAAAATTGACTTCAAGAAGGTGACATAAATCCTGCTTACATCACAGACCACTTGTTTCATATGTGTTTATAATACTGTCTTATTTATATTCTTTCAGTGTTGTTTTTAGAGCTAGTTGAATTGCAGGAAAGAATATTCCTTGAATGTATTATTGTATGGATTTCACTTGTACTCACTGAGGAATGTATTTGCCAAATGGTATTTGATCAGCTATGCAGCTAGTTAAATCTGTTTTTAAAAAAGTATTTGGCAAATGCATTTTTTTGGATGGAAAATGGTGAAATTTGTCAAACATATTAACCAAATATTGGCCAGCTCTTATTGTTTTATATGCATAGCTAAAGAATTTTAGAACAGTTAAGGAAGTAAAGCATGGATTTATTAAATCATTTGGTGCTGGAATTAACTCCAAAATGTTTAAAAAACTTAAGGCAATGTCACCTTAGGATGAGTGCCATTAACAAGGTTGAAAACATTTTGTTTAGAAATAACAGTATTAGAAAACAAACTAAAATAGGTTATTTCCTAATAATTTATTTTTACAAGCAAAGAAGTTTAATGCATCAGATCCAGTATAATGCCATACCTAAGCACGTATATATCTGGAATATTGCAGCATAACCTGCCTAAAATGATCATAACTTAGACAGCTCCAGTCCCTGCTGCACTCTAGTCACCTGTCTCTTCCCATGAATTTCCCTCTCTGTACTTGTTTGAATCTACGATCTACAAATCTGACCACATTTCTTAATAACATGTAAGCATCAAAGAATAGCTGCTGTTCCTGGGACTTTTGGAAAGTTTGGATTAGCTTAGAAAAACATTTGTACACAGTCCAGTGAGTTGAGAACATAAAAGAAAACCTGGCTGAAGTTCAGAGGTTACATTATAAAAGTTCAAATGCAGATCCATTTTTTCCTATTAATTATTTTTCTTTAAAAACAGAAAGATAACCATAAACTCTCGGATCAGCGACAGGCAATGAACGAGGGCCAGAATCCGCTGCCCATTTACATGGCTATCAACCTCAAAAAAAGCTATAGTGCTCAAGATTTTAGAGGTAATAGTGATATTTTATATTCTAAGAAATCTTCATTCATTTTGTGTGATAAACCAGTTTCACTAACATTATAACCCTTTGTCCCTATCCCCAAACTAACCCTTTTTTAAAGTTAAAAAAACTGTGGATACAGTTTTAAAAAGTAATGTTAAATGTTTTTATTTGGTGCCTGTAGTCTTTTGAGTTTTGACTTGGACCAGAAATGAAATTTCATTTGTAGCACAGGACATGTCAAGTTCAGAGTTCATCCTCACTACAAAAAGTACCAGAAATCTTTTGACAGAGAGATTTCTAGACACATTTTGTAGAAAATCAGGAAGTTGTGAGACGCCTCAGATAAACCTGCAAAGCTTTGGATGCAATGCCAATCAAATACACATCTCATTTATCATTGATTTAACTATGCTTGCTTAGTATGAATATTCAAGAGGAGAGAAAGCAAGTAGAAGTACTGGGCTTCTTATCAGTGTTGGCCTGGAGGAAATAACTCAGCTATAATGTATGTCTGTTGTATCTGACGATGACGTCACAGCATCACGTGCATTGTCACGTGGCTGTATAGTTCCGATCTGTGAGGAGCATGAACAGATGTCACACAGGAATGCACAGGTTCCCACTGAAGACTTGGTATGATGCTTGGTCCTTTTTAAATTTTTTTTTTGTCATCTGTCTTCCTTAAGTATTTACAACCTTTACTGATAGTTGCTCTCCATTCAGGTCTCTCCTTGGCTATGTCTTCAAAGTTGTAACAATTTATGCTGCATAAGGTCAGTTTCTGCCTAAGGATGTCTTTGAAGTGTTTTTGTTGGCCACCCTTCCTGCATTTTCCAAGTGTCAGCTCACCACAGAGAACTTTTTTTTTTTTTTTTGGGGGGGGGGGGGGAGAGACTGTCATTGCCCAGTCTGATAACATGACCTATCCCTCTAGAATTTTCCAGAGGCCATTTCTACTCATCTTGTCCAAAAAAAAACAAAAACAAAAAAAAGTGCCTGTGGTGCTCCAAATTCACACTGGGTCTTTGGTAGAAACTTCTGTGATACTGTTTCCACAAGCTGACTGAGAAAAATGCAAGCAAGGATTTTACTATCTTTAGATAGCAGGGAGATATCCTGGTAGTTACCACAGTCAGATTTGTAGCCTTTATTGTTGTATAGATTAACTAGGATTGTGTCTTTGAAGTCCTGAGGAATTTCCTTGGCTTCCCAGATATTCTGAATGATTTTGTGTGGATAGCTGACAGTTTTGGGGCCTGCAAGTTCAAAGATTTCAGCTGGGATGCTGTCTTAACCTGGTGATTTTCCTGACTTCATTTGTTCGACAGCTTTTTTCACTTCCTCAGTGATAGATGGCTGGTCAGTTTCTTCATATATGGGGTACTGGATTGGTTCCTCTAGCACCTGTTGGTTGCCCATAGAGGGATGGCTGAGTAGCTCAGTGAAGTTTTGCACTTGTTTTTCAGAGATGCCTCTTGTCCTTGATTAAGGTAGATCCATCTGAACTCTTTAAAGGAGCTAGTCTGGATTTTAATGGGCCATAAATGGTCTTCAGGGACTCATAAAACAACTTTGTGGTCTTAGTATTGGCATATTGCTGTATTTCTTCTGTTTTCTTTTCCCACCAGTTATCCTGTAGAACATAAAGCTGTCTTTGATCCTTGGCTTGCAGATATTTGAACGTATCTTTCTTTGATGTTGATTCTTTGTCTTTGTGCCAAGACATAAACACATCTTTTCTTTTCCTTGAGGATCTTTTTGATTTTATCATTAGTTTAATATAACCAATCCTGGTGCTATCTTTGATTTTTGCTTAGTTTCTTCTGAGGCTTGAAGAATGGCTGATTTGAATATATTCCACTTTTTGAGTAGATTATTGGGTGATGATGTAATGCTATCACATTTTTCCTCTAAGTTTCCCCTTAGTTTTTGTTGATGAAATGGATGTCTCAGCTTTGCTTTGTTCAATTTTGATTTAATCTTGTTCAGCATTGTTTCGCTGAATAGCATGTAAATTAAAAATGGCTCTGATTATCCTGTGGTCAGTTCAAGTTTGTCCCTTGCACTGTTCTGGTGATCTTGATGACCCTGATGCCTCTTTGCCATATCATGGCATAATCAGTCAGGTGACAGTGCTTTGATCTCGGATGCATCCAAGAGGTTTTATGTCTGTTGGCTTGCCTGAAGATTGTGTTGATAATAACAAACTCACGCTCAGCACACTTGCTGAGTAGGAAGAGACCATTGTTGTTTATTTTTCTGACTCCATTGTTCTTTATTACACCATTCCAAACCTCACTATCTTTTCCAACTCTGGCATTCTAGTCTCCCAGAAGTATAAGCTTGTCTTCACAGGATATAGATTTAATTATGTCAACCAAATCAGAATAGGATTGTTCCTTTGTTTGTTCTGTACTGTTCACTGTTGGAGCATAGGCACTTAAAAGACTCTTAGAGCACGATTTTCCAATGGGAAGTCGAGCTATATAAAACTTTATATATGAACAACTATAGCTGAGTACTTATGGCTTTGTTCAGTCCAAGGCTTCTCCCACCCCCAAACTGCTGTATTAATGGACCTCAGTCCGTACATGGAGGGACCATCCCCTGCTGATGTATGAGGAAAATTTGCTTTCTAAGCTCATTGGCGTTGCAACCAGTATTGAATAGAAATATAGCTAGTAACAAATTTGGATGGTTTGTAAACTATAAATATACACAAAGAAGTTGATGCTGGAAGGTGTATTCCATTTGATTTTTTTCTAGTCATCTGTTACGAGTGTCTTTTCCCACAGTCTAGGCACTGCAGTAAAAGCCTTTTTTGTTGCTCTTACTATAGAATGGTTGGAGTTCACTCCCTACGAGGTGGGATTCTGGAAATATGGAGCATTTATTCGTGCAGAAGATTTTGGAAGTGAATTTTTCATGGGAAGACTGATGAAGAAGTTCCCAGAAAGCCGGATTTGCTACATGGAAGGTGATGATTATCTAGAGCATATGTTAACCTAATAAGAATACAGCAGGGTGTATAACTAGGCATTGGTGAGCGAATGATCTATCACTGGTGACACTGGTGTGGAATCACCTGCCAGAAATCTATGTATGGTACCACCTATGTCACTAGCAGATAATGATTTTCCATGTGAATTTAAATTGTCCTAGTGTAACTAAACCTGTTGTATGTTTGGTTTAACTGTGCTATGAAACCAGGCAACTCACAAACATAGGGCAGCTGCTACATTCTATATATCTTTACTTGAGTTGATTTGTCCAACATTGGCATTTGCTACCTTTTATATCACAATTATTTGGAATTCAGCCTTTTCAGTTTGAAAGCCTGACTTGAAACTGACCAGACCACAACAAATTTGAACCTGACCCAAGCTTGAGATCATTGAGCTGTTTTCATACCCGACCTGAACCCAACTCTTGTAGTTAGGTCCTGTTGGATTTGGGTCAGGTTGCAAGGGTCTCGTGTGTAATGGGGGTGGAGAAGGCATGGGAGAGAATGGGAGGGGGCAAGTGGTGCCATTGCCTGCAGAGCCAGCAGCTAATGCACCCCTTGCGGCTGTGCCCGGGGGAGGATGGTGGTAGTAGCTGGAGCTGCAGGGGTTCTGCACTGCAGCACAGGCTGGGTGTGTCAGTAGCTGAGCAGCAGTCAGATGGGGAGGGTGGGTGGGAGGTGGCTGCTGCTCTCGCTTGCCCTGTTGGCTCCTTTGTTCACACCAAGCACACACGGTCTTGTAGGGCTGGCCCTGGTCACTCACCAAGATCTCCAGATCCTCCAGCTGGTAGGTGGGGTGGTGGTCAGGTGGCACCGGGGAGTAGTGGCTGGCGGGGCTTGGCTTTGCAGTCCCTGCTGCCTCGCAATCACTGGCACTTTTTGCCCACCCCCCCACCCCACATCAGCTTTCATGGCACTGAGCGTCTCCATTGGGGCCCAGGATCTCTCAGTGCATGTGGGGGGCACTGCATCCACTGGGGGACCTGCAAAGTTTCTGGGCCTGGAGCAGACATGGCTTCTCCCCCTTCAGCATTAGTTGCAGCTGCCCTGAGCCTGGTCCAGTTCCTGTTTCAGTCTCTGTGACAGCATCTGTGACAGCTCCACACTTTGGCTTCCCTGCCCAAGGGCACAGCAGCACTAGGTGAGCCCCCTGCTCCCCGCACCACCTCCTGCGGGTGCCACCACACAGACAATGTGGAGCCTGTGCAGGTGAGCCAAGTGTGGAGCTTCCTGCAGGGCAGAAGGGCAGAGTTTCACTTCCTGCAGCTAGGGTGACCAGATGTCCTGATTTTATAGGGACAGTCCCGATTTTGGGGTCTCTTTCTTATATAGGCTCCTATTACCCCCCACCACCTGTCCCGATTTTTCACATTTGCTGTCTGGTCACTCTACCTGCAGCTGCTGCACAGTCCCTGGGAGGGAAGGATGAAAGGAGACGCAGAGGCAGCAGGGTTGGGTTCACGAGGCCTAGTGTGAAGCAGGGTCTCTTCTCATTACAGCGTTGCCCTCTGCGGACTCAGGTCTACTCGGGCCTAATTTTAAAGCCTAATCTGAACATGACCTGAGCCTGAGAGTTTTGAGTTGTTTTCATATTGGACCTGACCCACACCTGACCCTTGTAGTCAAGTTCTGGTGGGGCTGCCAGGGTGTACTTTGCAGCATAGTCCTATTGTTAACTTTTAACTATAGCTTGTGAGAAAATGTTCATCAAAACAAGATTTTGACCAAAAATGAAACAGAATGTTTTGACTTATTCTATTCTTTTCCACTTGGCTCTTATTTGAATCCTGATGAATATAGCAACATAGCATTGAAACGTAGCCTAATAAACATCAACATAATTAAACAGAATAGTAATGTTCTGAAACAGTAGAATACAAAACAGATCTCCAGAGAGCTAATATTGTTATTCAATTAAATAATAGCAAAGGGAGAGAGAAATTGAGATATTAAAGAAGGAACAAAATATGTATGTTTTTCTGATGAAATATGAAGAAGCTGCAAAGCTGAGACTGGAAGATAACTTGAAAACTGCTACCTTGTTAGTTTATTGTTAGTTTAACAATTTAACATTTTCTGTGTCTGACTTTACTTGGAACTAGTTAGCATTTAAAGCTCCTACAGCTGAAGTAGTTATAACAGTAGCTCAGATAGGCTCCAGTCTTGCAAACACTTGATTTCAATGGGAATACTCATGCAAATAAGGTTAAGCATATGTGTAAGTCTTTGCAGTATTGGAACTATGCCCACAAAGATGTCTATACAATTTGGAAGGAAATGTTCAAGGGGTAGGACAAAAGGCAGTTTTCAGTTAAAATGCTTCCAAGGCTTCATTAAATTAGTTTCCATTGAATCCCTTCCACTTTACAGGCATGTGGAGTGGTATATTTTCCTTCGATGTGATGTATTTCTGGAATGTGTCCTTTGATTCAGAGGACTTCTGGTACAGATGGACTAGAGACCGAGTAAAATACATTGGTGGGTAGTTTATCTTTTTTTTATCTCATTCACCTTTTGTTTTTGTTTTTCCATACTTGGTACTCCATGCCTGTCTGATGTATAAATAATACACACTCATTTTGAAGGGATTTTTAAGCCTTACTGCACAGGTAGCATGGTCAGAGGGGGGAAAGGCAGGAAAGAGATTAACAGGATCTTCTATTGTTGTAAAGCAATCTCTTTGTTTGATTTAGGAGCTGCTTTGCCCTGAGCAAGGGAGATGCAAAGCACTTAGGAAAAATATTCCAGGGTAATCGCCAAGTGACCTCCTCAAAAGTTCAGGGAGCAGTGATGTCTTCATAGAGGGCCCTTGACTTTCCGTACTATTCCCTGCACCATACACCAAATCATAGGTGCCAACTCCATGGGGACTCCAGGGCTGGAGGACCCACAGAAAAAAATAGTGGGTGCTCAGCACTCACCGATGGGCCCCGCTGATCAGCTCCTCCCAGTGCCTCCCACTCACCGGTGGGCCCTGCCGATCTGCTTCTCTCTCTACTCCCCAGTGCCTCCTGAATGTGGATCAGCTGTTCAGCAGTGGGCAGGAGGTGCTGGCAGGGAGAGCAGAGTGGGGGCAAGAAGAGGCGGAGCGAGGGTGGGACACGCTCAGCGGAGGGGGTGGAACAGGGTGGGAAAAGGCAGGGTCGGGTGGGAAGAGGTGGGCGGGGGTGGGGCCTTGGGGAAAAGGGTGGAGAGGGGGTGGAGTCTGGGGCAGTGCGGGGGTTGAGCACCCCCAAAGACATCAGAAAGTCGGTGCCTCTGCACCAAATTACAAATGGGGTACCATTCTAGTTACATCTAAAATATTAGGTTTTAATTGTAGACTTAATGTTATATTTGTCGGTAGTAGTTCATTTAATTTACTGGGTTTTTGTGGGGTTCCTTTATCATTTTGCTCCCACTCTGGGTTTCATTTGGACTCAAGGCCTTAGCTTATTACAGCTATCCTTTCTATGGGTTTGCCAGAAATTCAATTTATGAATGATCGCATTATTATTATTTATTGCGGCAGAGAAACCCTCCCCCGCAAATTAATCTAGACAAACTAAGAATTTTAGATTTTTTTTTCTCCTTTCTGCAGAGGAAGATCCTGTTCTGCACATAAAGCCCCAGGAGACAGACACTCGCCTTTTGACTCCTGCAGACTCCCTTTCTACTGCTTTCCGAGATGTCTTAACAGGGCGCCCAACAATTGCAGAATTCCCCAATTTCCTAAGGGGCTTCCAGTTGCACAATGAGTACCTGGAGAACGAGCATTTTTCTACATGGAAAGGCACAGTAATAAAGCATGATTTGCAGTGGTATATTTTGAGATGGTTTGGAATGCAGCGAAGAGAGCTGCATGCTGTGGAGAATATGTGGATTTCATGTTTAAATTCCACCTCCCCTTCCTCAAGCATTGAAGTTTGAACTAAAGTTCAGTCCGTTGGCTTGTACAGGGTCGAATGTTCATAATGAAATTGCTTTGGTGGGTCTCAGTTAATTTTTTGTTGGGTTGCATGTCACCAGGCACAGTGACTGCAAAGTTGGGGGAGGGGCAAAATAGATGGACAAAAAGGCTGAAAACAATGTGAGGAGTCGAGGAAGGGAACGAACAACAAGATACTTGTTCCTCTTAGTCAAGGCTGAACTGCTGTGGTACAACAGTGTGTCAACACCCAGAGAAAGCAACGGGGTAGGGGCCGAATTCTCCTTTTTTCTCTTTGACCCATTTATTATTATCATCAGGGAAGCAGCTCATCTATTCTTATGGTAGTTATAACAGGACATGTTTGTATTTCAGACACTGTGATAGACACGTACCCTAACAAACTAATTGAAACAGCACAGCACCCTCTATCCCTGGCAGATACTGGATTTTTTATCAATACCAGTTACCCACCACTCTTGATACCTCAGAGGAAAGTGGACGTCATCCTGCATTTAAATTACAGTGGAGGATCACAGACATTGGTGAGGAGTCAAATTATCCTTTGGTTTTTCCATTATGGCCATTTGCCTCAAAGCTTTTAGCATTTAGTAGCCAAAATCATAGGCACCAATTCGGGCTGAAGTACCCACGAAGAAAAATTAGCTGGTGCTTAGCACCCAGTGGCAGCCAAGCTCCCCCCTCCCCCCCGCCAATCAACTCCTCCCCTCCCTCCCAGCACCTCCTGCATGCAGCGGAATGTGACATGACGTATAGGAGGTGCTGGGAGGGAGGGGGAGGAGCGGGGATGGGGCGCACTCAGGTGAGGGGGTGGAGTGGGGCCTTGAGTGAAGGGGTGGAGTGGGCCCCATCATCATCACGTGGGCTGAGCACGGGTTGAGCACCCCTGGGGAAAATTAGAAGCCGGCGCCTGTGGCCAAAATTACTAATTTTCCAATAGTAGAAGAGGAAATTGATTCCAGAAGAATTAAACTTCATTTAGTTTGCACTACTAGTTCGACAATGGCACACCTCCTTGTTTCAGAAATTGTGGCCTAAATTCTCTATTTAATTGAAGCTTATCTGTGCTTCTAATTCTCTGTTTTAATTCCTCAGTCTGTCAATGGCTGATCTGATAGGGAGAAATCTATGGCCATCAGAATTAAGGACAATAAGGAGAAGTTTTTAAAGAATATTGGAAAGACAAGGAATCCTAACAACGGCATTGGTCCATTACTAGTTCAAATTGTAGCATTGTTAATAATAATGCTGAAAAATAGAGGTGTTTGATAAATCTTTCTGTTCTGTGTATTGTACTTGAAGCAGGACTTAATTCAGGGAAGTCCTATGGCCTGTGTTATGCGGAAGGTCAGATAATAGATTATGACAATTGTCCTTAAAATCTATGAATCTATACTATTCCAACAAATTCACGGAAGATAACTTATGAAGATATTCTTAGTGTTCCTCAGTAATTTTCTAGTAAAACTAGGAAAAGTAATTGGCAGGCACACACAATAAAAAAAAGTAGTTATTAAGGCTGATAAAAATTTCTTGTGAAGAAAATATACCTACCAAAAAGTACAGTTTTGTAGAACTGAATTTTTTGTGGGGGGAAATGTCAATTCCAACAACAATTAGATTTTCCTACATTAAATCTCAAATGACAAATCAACATTTTGAAATGAAACTCATTTTTTCATTTTATTTCAACTTACACAGTTGTCATTTCAACTTTTTGGTTTATAAAAAACCATAACAAAACAACATTTTATTTCAAAATGGTGACTTGAAATGACAGTTTTAATTTTGGACTTAAAATGTTTCATTTTGGGTTTCTGAAACTCAAAAACTTGAAACAAAATAACGTTTTAAGTTCTATATAGGTTTTCATACTGTGCTCATCACCATAGTATCTGAGTGCCTTCCATTATTGTATTAAGCAATGTGACTACACATCTGTCACATGCTGTTTGTGTTCTCATTTTCTCCCCAGAGGGAGAATTGCATGGTGTGTCTTGTTTGGTAGGTGGTGGTTGTTAAAAAAATGCATCTGTTGATTTGTATTCATATTAGAGAAGGCAAGATCAAAGAAATTTCCCTTGCACTTGGAGCGGAAAGTGGTGAGGTTTTTGATGGTCCTTTGTTTGTGGGGGAGTTCATTTCTCTGTCTTGGATCACGTCTGGAGAAGGTTGTATCTCCTGCACAGACAAGCTTTACTCTGATTGTGGAGAGTTCCATTGTGACATAGGAGTGAAGTTGTCTAAATGAAATGAAAAATGTTGTTTCATTTTGAAATGTTGATTTGAAACAAAAAATTTCACTTCTAATCAATTCAAACCTTTCTGAATAGAAAACAGATTTTTTTTTTTACTAAAACATTTAAGATGAAGATTATTATTTTTTGGTCTTTGTTCAAAATTGCTTACAGGAAAAAATTCAGTTTTCTGACTAGTTCTAATAACGACAGTGTTCATCATAAAATTACATGTAATTATATGGCTATTACTTCCTTTTTGATGAGATGATTTGAGGTTTTCTGGCGGCTGACTCTGTGGCAGATGGGACAATTCAATACCTTTGGACTCAAATTTCTACAGGTCTTTCAGTAACTAATTTTCCATGTTACAAATTATCCAGATGAAGGATGGACTGGTAGTTGGAGCACTAGCCCAGGCTTTGGGAAGTCCTGGTTCAATTCTCTGCTTCCCCACAGACTTTGTATGACATTGGGCAGGTCACTTAGCTTTTCTGTGCTTCATCCTCTGATCTGTGAAGATGGGGATAATTGCACTTCCCTACTTCAGAGGGGTGATGTAAAGCTAAATACATTAAAGCTTGTGAAGTGCTCAGATACTTTGGTGATGGGGCCCATATAAGTATCTTAGAAAAATACATACACTCTTTGTGATTTCCACTCTGATTTTCCATTTCAAAATCTATTTATGGAATCCTCTTACTCAGCAGTATATTTAAATTAATACTTTAGTTTTCAGCTGCCTCTGGAATCTATACTACTGTAACTGCTTTCTCAGTTTGTTTAAAGCGCTACAGGGAGCAAAATAAACTGCAACATCAGTATTCTATGATGTAGTCTTTCTCCAACCTCATGTGTTCCTATAGGAATTCCTGTGTAACCTCTTAGGTATAGAAAGTCAGTTTAACATTAGTTATTGTGTTTCAGGAAATCCTGGTCTTTGTCCCTTCTTTGAGTTCTAAAATCTTTGTTCTGTGATGATTCAGCCTCTGGACCTAATTGCGAAGTACTTCTCGGAGCAGGGAATCCCATTCCCCAGAATCGAGATGAGTGAGGAAGACAGGAAAAATCTAAAGGAGTGCTATCTGTTTGAAGACGCTGAGAATCCAAGAGCTCCTATAGTGCTTTTTTTCCCATTAGTAAATGACACCTTCAAAAAATACAAAGCTCCTGGTAAGTTATCAGCAGATAGTAACGTTATCTCCTTAATCAGCCTGTCCTGCCCATTTCATATCTGATGACTCTGTTGGCTGTATCCTCCTCTCTCATTTCAATATGATCAACCTTTCCATGGACAAAAATTACCATTTTCACTCTGAGTCAATGCCATTCAACCATCCATCATTATAAGGCACAGTGCTCATTTTAGCCACACAATTATGTTGATCTCTCACACTCGGTGTTGTCTCGCTGTGTATAAATGTAAATTAACAGAATAAAAAATGCAAATCCTTAAAATGGAGGGTCTGAGAAACACTATATTGTTGAAGCAAAGCCCAGCACCACTACAAGCTTCATTGACATCTACTGTTCTTTGGGTTTTTTACACATATTTAAAGGCCTGTGTCACACACTTGGGTCTTGATGGGTTGAGAACTTTGCTTTCAGCATTGTCGATAAATTGTATAGTCAATTGCTTGACCACACTTCGGTTTGTTATGAAATATACTCAAGAGACCTAATAACCAATGTTAGTCAGGTTTATTGCTATAACTCAATAATAATATAGTACAGGAAACAGGTTCTATGTGATACCACTCTCAGAGAAGCCATTTTGTGCAATAGTGTTACATTCACCTTATGCAGAAGGTGTGCTCCCAAAGTTATACCCCATGAGCCATGTTTTTATACCCTGCTGGTTTACAAGTAAAAGATACTGTGTACCTCATCTGAAACTAGATTTAACTGATCAGCTTTCTGCTTTGTTTTTCTGGTACTATGATGTACCTCTTCTCTCTTTGTTCTGAATACCTGCATTTCAGGCACCAACAGGCATGAAGGGATGTCCTAGGTTTGTGCTAGGGTAGAAGAATCATATGTCTTGTCCTCTTTCCTTTGGGACATTCCAGTACAGGCCTGTGAGAGTAACTCCCTTTCTGTTGCTATGGTAAAGCACTAATCTGTCCTGATCTTGACAGCTTTCTTAATTGTTCAAGCCAAAACTTACTTCAGAGGATGCAACGGGTTATGAGATACTTAGCATAAGTGAGCAGCGTTATATAAAAATCATAGGCCAATTTAGGCCATATAACTGCTATAATATTTGTGCTTACTGAATGGGTCATAATTTTTCCTTCAGTATGGCCAGCCTATGTTGGCAGGGTCATTGTTTCACCGATTATAATACATTTTTGAGTGGCCACCTGTATTTTACATTCTCTCCTGCTCTCAGTATTCCATTTTGTTTTTGCTCACTACGGTTGAGGCATCTTCCTTTCTAGATTGGGGAAGCAGATATGCAGATCATGTAGGTCCCCTGTAAATGATACTCAGAGGGCTGACCTGTAGTAAGTATTGTTACAATGGGTTCTTCCCCATCCTGACCCTATCAGCAATCTGGTTTTCGTCAGTTCTGGAGAGTGGTGATGTAGAGATTGAAAAACTGATTTTGCTAGAGATACTTGCACATCCCTATGGCAATTAACTTTGCAAGCTATCTCACTAGAGAGAAATCTCCCTCCCTGGCCAATTATTGCCTTGTTAATTGATCTAAGCTCCAAACTGCAATAATGTTTCACTGGTAAAACTTGCAACATTTTTTTCTTAGGTGTGGAACGCAGCCCCACAGAGATGGAGGAGGGGAAAGTTGATGTCTCCAGTCCCCTTTCCCCATATACTACAAAGGAGCTCTCATTCAGTGAAGAGAATTTTGACAATCTGGTGAAAATGACTGACTACAATATCCTGAATAATGAAAATTTGATTGTTCAGGCCTTGCGCACAGCAGTGGAACGGAGGAAACAGCAAGCTCCCATATACTACAAGGGAGCTTGCATTCAGCGAGGAAAATTTTGACAATCTGGTGAAAATGATTGACTACAATATCCTGAATAATGAAAACTTGATTGTTCGGGCCTTGCGCACAGTAGTGGAATGGAGGAAACCGCAAATAAAATAGTCACTATCCAATAGACTTAATCTCCCGGGATTCTATTTCTTGTGTCTTCTACTATGTAGAGAGACCAAAGCCTTCTGATGGCTTGCTAATGTTATATATCTAGTAGTAGCCTCATCGTGATGCCTCAGTGGACTCCAGTTCATCCCCGTTAAGTGACGGTTCAAATAAACAGAGTTTGCTAAATCACGTCATGACCAAGACTTTACAGATGGTTCAATTACAACCAAACTTCACACCATCAAGGTTACATTTTAGGTTTTCTTACCTTATCAGTTTATCCACAGATATACATTCATTTAAAGTTAAAAAAGTGCACCTTGTCATGTTAATAAAATACACAACCCATTAAAAGTATTTTAACATGCTCACACTAAAATACAATGGTATCTAAATCATCCTTTAAAAAAGTCAGTAATTCTGCTTTGTTTTCTGTCAGAAATGCTACTTTGTGAATTGGAGTCTTTATAGCACAGAGCTAATCTATTGTGATGGCACTATTTCATTGTCATGGACACACAGGAGAAGAGTCTGTCATCATTGATCTGATTATTTGTCTCTTGTCTCTGTTTTTTTCAGTTGGCTCTTTCTGCTGCACTTAGCACTTCAGTTTGATGACTCTTTGGCATTATTAAAAAAAAATCTGTAAAGTCGTCATTGTCCATAAACAACACCATTGGGTTCAGTAATTTTTGTTTCAATTCATTTTCACTGACACACAAATTGTTAAATAACACATTATTAAAGGAGTACTTCAAGATGTATCTTTTCATAGGGTGCCATGCATAAGGCAGCATGCAGATTGTTAGGAATGTGCAACTTCGATAGTGATTTTCAAGATATGTTATTTGTGTGACCAAATGTTGACTAGAAATATGTGGGTCCCAAGTGTTCAACTTACCCAGCCTTCAGGTAGAAACACCTTCCTTCCCCTTCCCCAAGTGGCCTAAAATACCCCTCCCCACCAGTCTAAACTCTTTTGGAGCTGGATGGCCCCTCAACTTCTCCCTGATCTTCAGGAGGTGGTAAGTAGCCACAACCCTTGATATAAATGGTCTTCTAGGGGGCTGGTTCCTCTCCCTCACCTATCCTAGAAACATTTTGTGGGTTGATAGTTGCTTGTGATGACCTTCCCACAATCCCGCAGCAGCTAGATCATGAATTAATCCTGCAGCCAGTGCTAGCACAAGACAACACGGCTGAGGTGCCCATCAGGCCTTGCCGCAGCCTCTAAGGAAACCCCAGGCATTTTCTAGCTGCAGCTAACAGATCTCGTACTCTTGCTATATATTTCCAACCCAGAGCCAGTGAGTCAGAACTAACAGTGAGAATGGGAGTGTGTTTTGCTCATGCTCAGGCAGGGATGGACAGGTTACTTCTAGCTCATCCAGAATACTTTTCTGGACATGGGTGGGAGGAAAAAACAAGTCTGTTCCCTCAGAGAAACAGTGTTGGGGGGGCTATTGGAACTACTTGAATACTGAATGAGGAGAAGTGGGCCATAATATTTACCTATTGTAGTGGTTATGCAGTAGGTATGGACTTGAAAGCATATGATGTAATCCTGTTTTTTTGTGTTCTGTACCTTTAAATGTAGAGGAGTCTCCCTGCCTGTGACAGGGACGGTTGTAAGACAGCCATAATTGTGTGTTTCAGGTCAGACTCAGTACGTAACAGAGTCAGCAACAGTTGCTCACTCTATCATGGAAATCTATATATGTACTTTTGTTTGTTTCTTAACTGGAAATAAAACACATTCAGATTGAAGGTACATGTTTTACTCTTTGCATATGGGGAAATACAGACTGCAAAAAGATTCAGGTTTGAAGTTATTTCAATGGCATAGGCAGAATGCTCTTCATTTATTATTATATCATTTTGCCAGCTACCTTTCAATTCTTAGTTACAGCTATGAAAAGAGATTTGAAAGATTAGCACTGTTTCTAATTTAGAGAGCAGATGAATAAGGGAATGCATCATAGAGGAATATAAATTAATAAATGGTACAATATAGAGATCAGTTGGGTGCTCCTATTTATCCTTTTCATAACGCAAGAGCAAGGGGAATCTTACAAAACTCACAAATAACCTGTGGAGCTCATTCCCACAGATGCTGAGACAAAATGCTTATTAAGAGTTAGAAAGGGATTGGACATTTACATGAATACTAAGAATATCATCCATTGTTATACTAGATAGAATAAACATATGCGGATAGCAATTCTCATGTTTCAGGGCACAAGACAATATCTCACTGCCTGGAATTAGGAAGGATCTTTTCCCATGAGCACACTATTGAAAAATTCTACTATATGGGGGTTTTACAGTGGGAAAATTCTGCTACAATATTTTTTGTCTGAATTTGTTGATTCAGCAAAATTGAACCATTTTGCAGAGAAGGTTCAATTTGGCTGAAGTTCCGATGGGTCTATTGGAAACCTGACCATTTTCCTAGATGCTTACCTGTCCAGCTCCTTGGCAGCTTGGACCACCAGGGTCCATGGCTTTGTGGCAGCTCAGCTCTCCATCCGGACTGCCTTGGGGTCATGAATCCCACCAGGATACTGGCACAGACAGGGCAACCTTAGTGCTTCCAGTGTGACTCTGGGGCGGCCCCACAGCAGGACAGCCCTGGGGCTGAATTCTCTTTTGTGGAGAATGGTTAAGTTTCTGGTTTTCATTCAGAATGAATCCAAATTTTGAAATATCATACTCTTCCACAAAACAGAACCTCTTTCCTCACCCAGCTCTATTTTCCAATGCCCCCATAAACTTCAGGTACTGGACATTGTTGAAAATAGAATCCAGTATGGCATTTCCTATAGTGCTGTGTTCCCTCATGAAAGGGTGAAGATTTCACTGCTGGAAGAAAGAATCACAGTACCATTCAGTCCCTGCTGCCTCTGTCAAGACAAAGTTGCTGTTGGGGAATGCTGTATCCACCATGGCTTGCAGAATTCATCCCTGCGCCAGGATGAGGGCAAGCACATGAACATGGTAGCTATTCAGGAGCTGCTGAGGGCTAGCTTCAGGACTGCTTCTGTTTGGACCCTGGTTCCAATAGCCACTATGGTGGCAAAGAATTGTTGTTCACGGGCAGAAGGCAGGGGGACTACCATTTACTTCCCCTTGGCAGTGAGGCGTCGCTGCTGAGGCTGAGAGCAGTGATTCCAGATGGAGTGTAGGGGAGGGTGAAGCTGTCAGGAGCAAGAACTCAAAGGAAGAGCTCTGGTGGCTGGCAGCCTACAAGGCTGGCAGGTGGGAATGAAGGTGGGCGAAATCATGATTTTTTTCAGAAAATTTAGAGATAAACTTAAAGGCAAAAGGAGTCAAAAATCAAAGATATAGAAGAGCTTGTAACATTCACCAGACCTCTTGTGGAAGTCCTAATACATTTAGAGACCCTCTCTAATAAGATAACTTTTTGCACACCAATTCAGTGTAAACAGTCCTGTCCTCTAGCCCTGATGGAGTTTAGTATGTAGAATAAGTCTGACATTTTTGGATTAATTTAATTTTGAGCTATGAGTGGACCGTCCCTCCTCCCAGAACAAAAGATAACACAAGCCCAACCAGTCCAATTTTCCAAAAGTGCTTAATAAATGTGGTAATTTTCTGGTTAGGAAGTTTTCTAGTTGCTGCTTAAAGTGTGGCTTTTTGTGTTTATATCCTTATGCTACATGGTGTCATGAGTGAGTGAATCCCTTTCTCTAAAGGAATAAAGGAAAGAAAAGAGACTCCTCCGCCCAGACTAGCAGAGTGGTGAGTGAGTGGGAAAAGTGGAAAATAATAATAATATATAATACAAGGACTAACAACTCCTGTACTAGGATTACCAGCAATACAAGGACTACACTTAGCAGAGAAACTGGAAATCATTAATGGCAAAAGAAAGAAAGAAAGAAACAAACACACACACAACAACCACCACCGCCACAACACAAGTTGTACTTAAGATGTAGCCACACATAGCTATATCCTTGCTAGGGAAAGTCAAAGAAAAATTAAAGAGAATAAAAGATATGGGGATTATTTCCCAGATAGGAGACTGGTGTTCAGGGATGGTTGTAATACCAAAGCACAATGGCAAAATCCAAATTTGTGTGGATCTTGCACAACTTAATAAAAGCATGTACAGAGAAAGACATGCTTCCTACAGTTTTCAGAGTGGTAGCTGTGTTAGTTGACCAGGCATTAACTCAGTTATCAGAAGCTAAAATCTTCTCAAGCTAGATGCTATAGCATGCTTCTGGCAAATCCCCCTGGCTAAAGAATCTATACCATTAACTACATTCATCCCCCCCATTTGGAAGGTACTGTTTTAATCATCTTCCATTTGGCATGTCTTCAGCACCAGAACATTTCCAAAAGAGAATCTCTCAGATCATGTCAGGTTTGCCTGGCATCCTTTGCTATGTGTTGCTATACGGGAGAGAGGAAAACGATTACATGCAGTTTTTACATGCATCCAACAAGCTGGCCTCACCCTGAATGAGAAATGTGAATTTAGAAAGGAGCAGATAAAATTTGTCAAACACATAATTAGCAAACAGGTACTTCAGCCGGATTCAGGCATACTGAACCCAAAAATGTTTCTGGGCATGACAAATCATTTTGCGAGATTCTTACCAAGAAATCTCAAGATATTTCTTTAATGGTCACAATATGTGGATCTGGGCTAGTCCACAACAAAACACATTTAATAAAATAAAAGAACTACTGACATCTCCATCTATTTTGGGACCATATTTGGTAAACTAGTCAACAATGATAGCAGTGGACGTATTTTTACATGGTTCAGGAACAGTACTCTCACAAAAGCAGACCTATTGAGTTCATATCGAGAAGCCTCTCAGAAACCAGGCAGCTATATTCTTGAGTGGAAAAGAAAGTTGTAGCAGTCACTTGAGCCTGTGAATGGTTCACTGCATGTCTGTCTGACTGGAATTTTTATATAGAAACAAGCCCTTAGTGGCATTATTGGATTCAAAAGCTGGATAATCTTCCACCTAGGATTCAAAGATTTCAACTGCGTCTGATGAAATGTCCTTCAACATTGAGCGTACTAGGAAGAGTACTCATAGCAGCAGAAACTCTATCTAGACCCCCAATAGTTCAGCCACGAATGGAAGAAGAAAAAGCGTTAGAGAAAGATTTCAGCCTGTTTACTTTGTGGTTGCAGCAATTCCAGCATGAATTGACAGCTGACTTCAGCAAATTAGAAATGAGCAACTAAAGGATGACACTTGCCAGAAACTGACTCAACTCTGCCAAAGACGGTGGGGTTGAAGGAGTCAACTTCCAAGAGACCTATTACCATATTGGTAGGACCAAAATGACATTCAAATGGGTGATGGCCTGCTTCTGAAAGGATGGCACATTCTTGGCAGTATAAAACCAGAGATTTGTTTTTCTGGAAAGGACACACATACATTATTGTAGTTAGTTACTTCTCCAGATGTATTGAATTGGCTTTACTTACACAGACTTAATCAGCACAAGTCATACAGAAACTAAATAAAATATTTGCAAGACATGGAGTTCCTGTAGTTATCATCTCTGATAATGCACTTCGATTTACTTCTGAAATATTCCTAGCATTTTCATAGGACTTCGATTTTGAACATTGTTCTAGTAGACCACATTACCTACAGAGCAACGGGGAGGCAGGAGAGCAGTGCAAACTTTAAAAAGACTTCTGAAAAAATCAGTGGACCCTGATAAAGTACCCTTGGCATATCAGTCAATGCTGCTTGCGTCTAGACCATCTCCAACAGAATTCTGACAGGAAGATGACTAAGGACACTTTTATATGTGGTGCCAATACAGCTTAAACCTAAATGGCCTGATCTGATGGAATTTTGAAAACAGGATGCTGAAATAAAAATCCTGCCACAACAAAACTTCAGTGTTCCACACAGAACAAAAGCGCTACCTGAACTGAGACCAGGCCAAAGTTGGCTCAAGAGCTCCCAGACATTTGGAACTGTTCAGAAGTTGGTGGAAACTCCCAGATCCTATCTAGTGAAGTTTTCAAGAGGAATTTGGTTCAGCTTCAATATTTTTCAAACACAATGAAGAGAGGATCTGGGACGTGGGGTACTCCATGCACAAACTCAAGAGAAGTGAGAACATGGTGTGAAAGACTGATCAGATTCCCCTCAAAGACTTGGTCTTTAGAATACTGTTCAAGACTATTTAAATGCAATTGATAAAGGGAAATAGTAGTGTAAATAGTTTGACAGCGAACCATTGATAACTACTCTTTGAGATAGTCTTCCAACCTGTTTTATACTCACCTTATAGTTATTTCACCTTGACCATATTTCCCTATTTTGGTTATGAGAAAGTCACATGGGACTGTGTCAAAAGCCTTACTAAAATCAAGATACATCATGTCTGCAACTTCCTCCCTATCCATTAGCTCCGGAACCTTATCAAAGAAGGAAATTGGATAGGTTTGCCATGATTTGTTCTTGACAAATTCAGGTGGCTATTATTTATAACCCTATTAACCTTTAGGTCCTTAAAAATTAATTGTTTATTAATTTGTTCCAATATCTGTCCAGATCTGGAAGTGAGATTGATTGGCCTATAATTCCCTGGTTCCTTTTTGTTCCCTGTTTTAGAGGTAGGTACTATGTTTGCCCTTCTCCGGTCCTCTGGGACCTCACCTATAAATTCTCAAAGATAATCACTAGCAGTTCTGAGATTGCTTCAGCTAGTTCCTTTTGTACCCTAAAGTGAATTTCATCAGTCCTGCTGACTTGCCTACATCTGACTTATCTAAATATTCTTTAACCTGTTCTTTCTCTATTTTGGCTTGTATTTCCCCCCCTTGTTGCTGTTAATAATTGTGTTAAGTACCTGGTCACAATTTATGTTTTTAGTGAAGACTGAAGCAAAATAGGCATTAAATACCTCAGCCTCCTTAATGTCATCAGTTATTAGCTCTCCTTTCCCCCTAAGTAGAGGACCTATGTTTTTCTTTGAATAGAACTTTTCCTTATTTCCTTTTATGTCCCTTGCCCGGTGTAACTCCTTTTGTGCTTTAGCCTTTCTGATTTTGTCCCTCCATGCTTGTTATATTTTTTTTTTTACTCTTCCTTAGCATTTTGTCCATGTTTCTACTTTATGTGGGATAGTTTGCTGTTGTCCCTTTAATATTGTCTCCTTGAGAAGCTGCAAGCTCTTCTGAACTCCTTTAACCCATAGATTTTCTTCTCATTGGACCTTACCTACCAGTTCTCTGAGTTTGTCTGATTTTTGAAGTCCATTGCCTTTGTTCTGGTGCTCTCCCTCCTTCTTTTCTTTAGGATTAAGAATTTAATTATTTCATGATTACTTTCACCCAAATTACCTTCAACCTTGAGATTCTCAGTGCATTCCTCTGTATTAGTCAGAATCAAGTCTAAAATGGCTGTCCCTCTGGTTACCTCCTGCACCTTCTGAAACAAGGTTCCCGGTACATTATCAGAACTTATTGGGCATTTTGTGTTTTGCCATAATATTTTTCCTACAGATACCTGTGTAGTTAGAGTTCCTCATTACTACCAGATCTTGTGTTTTGGTTATTTGTTTTCTCTTCTAGAAATGCCTCATCCTCCACCTCCTCCTGTTTTGGTGGTCTATAGTAGCCCTCTACCAGGACGTTGCACCTCCCCCGCTTTTTTTAGTTTGAAAAGCACTCTGGCATCATTTATAATGAAAGGGGTTATATAAATATAAAATCATATTCATTATTTAAATGCTATGCACCCATAATTGGAAGTATAGGGCCCCTTTTGCTGTATTGCCCCCATCACTAAACCTACAAAGGAAATCTTTCCAGTTACCACACCTAATGAGCGAAAGGAGATGGGAATTACTTAATTTTTGGAAGTCATGGAAGGGTGGGGCTCTGAGTCAGTTTATAAAACACCTGCTCATTCACTTCTACCTGTTTAAAGAGTATAAACCTGCTTTGGGAGTCACTGTCAGCTCTGAGACCTACGCTCAAGGGCCACCTTTAGCCTCTGACTTGAATGCAGCATAGATCACAATGGGAATATCTACCAGTTCGTATCAGGTAAGAAAGAACAAAATAAGAGTATTCAAGATTCAGATGTGCAGGCAGCTTCTGCTGTTTGTGCTGCTTTCAGAGTTCTGCTTTAACTACAGAAACAAGCTATAGTACGCAGACTTGCTATTTGTTCTCTAGCTACAGCTGTGAGAAGCCTTGGTACTACCACACCATCTTTCATAGCAATGAAGGCACTTGGATGGGTTTTGTGTTTGCTCTATACCTCCAGCTTGATCAATTAATACAGTAACTGTGTCAAATAGGTAGTCTGATGACATGGTGATGTTGTGCACAGTATAAGAAATTATGTAATCAAAAATGGCCCTGTTTTTCATGCATCTGGTGGGGTGATAAACAGGGGGAACTGTGGGAAAGGTTAAAACATTTAAGGGGTTAATTAACTCCTCTAAATTTGGGGGTCCACAGGTGACCCTGCAATAATGATTTATACCAACAACTGAAACTGAAAAGAGGTTTTCTTTTAAATGTTACCACTGCTCCCTCTTGCTTCCTTTAAAAATGAAGCATACAAAGAAATCCATTGTGAAAGGTAGATAGACATCAGATGAATCAGTGCAAAGTGCAGTGCAAAAAATTGATCTTAAGCAAAAAGTACCAGGAGAACAAACTAGGTTATGTTTTGATGTGTTTTTAGTGAAGGTGGAGGGACGGGGAGTTGAATTTTCTCATCACCAAAAAGTTGAATAATTAATTAGTGATAGCCGCATTCCCTACTTCATAGGTGAAATGGCCTTTGAATCCCTTCCTCTATCTTTTCTTCATTGTGAAGTTCCTTCTGTGTGTGTGTGTGTGTGTGTGTGTGTGTGTGTGTGTGTGTGTGTGTGTGTGTGGAGGGGGGATTGGAGCATGGAACTTTTATTATTTTCTATCTTAATTCCTTTAATGGGAAATTCATTTACGGAACACCCTACCTCCACCCCCTCATGCTTGTGGACACATGCCATGTTTCTCTGATCCTTACCCAACATAAGAGTTTTGCCCAAGTCAGCCTTATGTCTCACATGCCTGACAGGATCGTTAAGTGCCCTTCAGTTTTCCAATGATTTCCCTATGTTTCCAGGATAAATATTCTTTCTGGTTCCTTCTTTGAAGGAAAAGTTGCCCAACCAAGAATACTGAGGGAAAGAATTCTAGAGATGTCAGTTTCACTTCCTGTATTCTACAGAGGTCTGAGTCTTTGAGACCCACTTTTGTTGATATTCTGGGCAAGATCCTCAGAGGGTGTGAGTTGGCATAGCTTTATTGAAATCAACGGAGTTATGGTGATTTGAATCAGTTGAGACTCTGGTGCAGAATGTCAACAGTATTGATGTTAGCATTTTTTGTCCTGCTACATTATCTTCTGTTGACTGTACAATATGCAAAATAGTTGCATCATGTCAGAATATGATGGTTTCTGTGGAGATTCTCTACCTGTGTGTAGCCCAATGGTTAATGTGTGTTACAGTTCCCCCTTCTGTGCCAATCCACAGAGAGTATGAGTTTTTACAGCCACTAGCATCAGAGCTTTAGATTAAAATTCTTTCAGCTTTGGAGGTCCCTGGAATTGCTGCATCTAGGTATGAATTGCCAGCCATTGCTGACTCTGAAGGATATGCAATATGCTTCTCAGGAGAAGCTCAACTAAAAGAAAGGCAGCAGATTTTTCAAATAGTTGAAGTTTCCATGTGGTTTTCAGTTGTAGCTCCATATAGTGTATTTGAAATGTCACTTAAGATTTAGTAAAGAACAGACATATTGTTCATTCCTATGCAGAATATGCTTCTTCTGCATGGAATCCACCAGATTAGCTGCGAATGATTACATAAAACCCAAAACAAAAGGAATGCTGTTCAGTGAGTTAGTAATAGCGTCTGCTGGAATTTAATTTATTAATAAAATTATGGTGGATGTGAAATGACTTCCTTTGAATTTGCACAGATCAGTGGAACTGGTATCTTTATTTTATATATATTAACTGGTATTGATAAAACAAAATACATTTATGAGCCATCATATATTTCCATGTCATTAGATCATAAGATGTTAAGTCACACCTGTCATATTGATTGGTTAATACAATCTTCTCCCCAGCTCTTTTTATTGACTATTAGTGAGTGGAATAAGTTATAATAAATAATCTCACACCTTTAAAGTGGAGTCTCCCCTAGCTCACCCAGAATAAAAAAGGGAAGAATCTGGGCAAATTGGAGGCTTGACCAGTGGTTCCATGCACAGCACAGATCTACATGGCCTTAAACCTGCACAGAGAAAGAAGCTGAACATGTCACAGGGAAGAATTTCATCCAGAAACTCTTTGGTGATTAGTATTGAAATATTTAAAATAACACAATAGCTGACTCAGCTTACTCTGGAATTTATTTCTCTCTCTCTGCGTATGTTCATTCCATGTCTTTTGTTTGTCATTGTTCAACAGATGGAGCCCTCTCCTTGCAACTTGCTCAGTGTAAAAGTTATCAGAATGAAAAATCTGCGGAAGGCCGACCTGTGTGAGTATCTCTCCAGTTCCCAGGGCTTCCTCATAGATGTGAAAATAGTGGGTGTATAACTAAGCAACATAAACACCATACAGGTTACAAAAAAGAAAAGAGGAATCCCTATGCTGTACCTAGATCCCAGGTGTACAGTTGGAGGACATCATATATTATAAGAGCCTTTGTCAGTGAAATTCTAAAATCCAATTACTACACTGTACACAAGAAGCTTTGGCAGAGTGTCTTGTCCCACCAAAGCCATATAACACTGTCAGATTCAAAAGTACCTTAGAACACACCAGAGAACCAAAGTCCAGAGACTGCCCTTAGGATCCACGCACTGACAGGAACTTCTGTGTGTGGTTCTCCCCAGGCAGATGGTTGAAGGATCAAGCACCCTCACAGTGCTGTCCCTCCCCACCCACCTCTATTCCTCTGAAGAGCACAGAGTGGTGTCTGCAGGTCCAGAGGGGCGATGTTCATCATCTCCTGTGTACTGTGAAATATAATACAGCCAAAGGCACTATTTCCCTTTCTGTGAAGAGCAATTTGGACTGAGGAACCCCTTTTAAGGAAGGTGGGGGTCAGAAGGAGAGGCATCGGCCCCTTGTTCCCTTGTTTTGTGGCTTCCAAGGACACACAATGCCAGGAAGCCAAGGTAGAGCTTCAGGGAGTCCAAAGCCAATGCAGAGGCACAAGGCCTTCATGTGGACAGATATGTGTTCACAGTAGATCCCAGGGGATTGGTGGGGTTTATGGGTCAGACCTCCAGTATCTTCCTCAGGGGAGCAAACCCCAGCCTTTGACAAAATAATGCAAAGGAAATAATGAGGGGAACCTTGCAGAACTTTCTGGTCCCTACATAGTTGTTTCTGCCCAGAGGCATTATCTCCCTCTAAGATAACCTTAGTTGAAAGAGAATAGATGATACTCTGCCAGAGGAGAAGGAAAAGGAATCTAATTCACATCTGTTCTCTTATGGGATTTTCTTACTGAAAATGTATAGGAATAATTTTACTTATGGCTTTAATAAACACAGCATCTTGTGCTTTACTTTGCTATTATGGAAGCTGGTACATTTCTCAAAATAGGTTAAGACAGGTTACATGACTAAATGAAAAATGCCAAGCTTTAATTTCACATTTCTTCCAGTATCGTGTGCTGTGTGTTTTCTCAAAGAGTCCAGCACTTGGTGTAAATTTGTTTATACATTTCTTGCTTCTGTACTGAGGGGACAGTTTCTGTTGTCCATAATGACAATCTCCAGGATTTTTTGGTCACCCTCAGTGATAAGGCACCATTCTCTTTAGGAGACATACTACCTCCCGCAGTTCCCACTGAGCGGTGTGGCACTGCTCTTCCCCCAATGCAGTCTGTGCCTTCAAGGCATAATTGAGCCCTCATTTGGCTAATTGTTTTTATTCCCAGTTACTCTCCTAGAAGCCCCAGAAGGTTATAGATATGCAAATTAGTACTTTAATGATACTCTTAAACAATACATGAGATTCATAGTACAATAGAAAGTGCTGTGAATAATGATGATCTCTCTTCTTCAGAAAACAGTACGTGGTCATTTGTCTTGTATCGGTGAATCTATTTTAAATAAAGAGGCTGAAACCAAAATGCCTTTAAATGAACCAGGCTGAACTACCTTGGTTCAGATAAAATGAGCAGGATTGCAACCATCCAGAAGTTTTAGTTTCCTGATACCAGTGTTTTGTTTGGGTCCCTTATGGGCTAGCCCACTGACAAATGGATGTGAAGAAGAGCCTTCTGATTCCCCTCTCACTGTGGAAGGGGAGTGAAGTAATCAGGAATGAAATTTTACCTAAAGACCCCTTTCCTGTTGCTGAGTGTAAGGGGAGAGGACCCCTAAGTGAGTTCCCAAGCCTTCAGGACCTCTCTTAGAGCAGAAAAGGAGGTTCCTCCCTCATCTCAATCCTGTTTGAGGAGATTGAAATGGCCTATGGGCCTGAAGAATATCTCACCCGTCAAGCTAATTTTCTGGGTCCTTATCCCCACACAATTCCCCTCTGATAGGCCCTGGCCACTTGCCTGAAATTGACTTTACCATACGCCTTCACCAGCTCTTTTCAGTTCCTTTCCGCAAATGTCCTCAGGGAGGGAAGCCAGTGCTCTCTATCCCTTCCCCGCATCTGATTTTCTTTTTTTTTTTGAGGGAGTTGCCTACAATTGGATTACTCCCCTTCCTAATTCAAGAAGATCTTTGGATAAAGGACTAGGCAGTGGAAGAGCCAGTATTAGAAGTCAGGAGTTTCAGGTTCCCAGTCCTATACTTATTCTATTAGATCAAGCTGCCTGTTAAAGTCATTGCTTGAATATGAAAGGCATATTCACACTATAACAGAATGTGATCTGGAGTCTGGAACCAAAACAGTATGGACAAAAGGTGTGCTTACCATGCTGCAGCCTTTCTACCTTACTCTGTGAAACATAGACAAGTTATTGCCTGCAAATAAATGCTGAAAGCATTTCATCAACAACACCTCTAAGCTATTATTCACACAAAGTGACAAGATAAAATCATGACTAATGAGAAGTTGCACAAACAACATTGAAACGATGCTTGTGAAAGGAGAGCTTTGGTGGACTGGGTACATCCTTCATATGGGGAACACCAGGCTCCCAGAGAAAAATTTCCTAGGTGCAAAAGATCAAGAGGGAAAAGAAAGTTTTGAAAGCAAAGAGCATCACCTCTTCTGAGGCAGATATTAATATGCAGGAAGCTACTGCTGTAAACAAATTGGTCTGACATCCTTTGGTATCTGATTCAGGATGTTTTGAGATGTATTGAGAGCATTTTGCAAGTAGGAGTTGCAGATAATCTGTGCTTACTGATGAGTGAGTAAAAGTGACTAATCCACAGGGCTGAAATGTGGACAGTAAAAATGGTGGCACTTGTGATTCTGACTACCATGCCCACGCAGAACTCCTCACTCACCATCCCTAGTATTCAATACTACAAATATTGCCCTGAAAAAATCCTCTGTGAAGTATTTCTGTATTGAGCCCCAATCTTGCAACTAGAACGATGAGGACAGACCCTCTGTAGAGCCTTTGTTTAAGTTCTCGGGGCTCCTACTAAATCCATGGGTTCACTTGCATGTATCTAGCTGCAGGATCAGGGCCTAAATGACTGCTATTTAATTTCAGTAATATTAGTTCTCTGTAATTCACTGAATCTAATTTGTACGTACTAATGGGATCTCTTATGGCAAAAATACAACTGCCCCTATGAAATACATAAAAATTGGTAGAAAATTATAATTAAACAGGTTTTAACTACAATGTCTGTCTTTAAAATTTTTTTTAACCCCCTTGGGCCAAACTCAGAGGTGACAAAGGGTGGTGTAAATTATATGTTGGCAGCTGGGTGTAACTTATGCTGTGAAGAAACAAAAGGGGAGGGTGTAGCAGGATAAGTAACTTAATAGGAAGGTGTAAAATAACACAATCCTCCCCAGTTTTCATAGAATCCTAGAAAGATGGAAGACTTCATTAGATCACCAAGTCATCTGCCTACAGTACATTTTCCTAGTGTTTTGTTTGGTCTAGTTTTGACATTCTGGAAGGATGAGCCTCCACCACTGTCCATGGGAGATTTCTCCACAGTGTCAGTTTCCTAATATTGAGATTACATTTTCTTCTCTTAGTTTCATCTCATTAGTCCAAGTCAAACCCTGGTGTATGACTATGGATACTTGTAGATAAAACATCTATCTTACTTATTGCTGAACCAATCTGTATGTACTTAGCTTTAAAAATCATTCTTCAGAAATCAGTCCTTGCCCCCTTTCTTCATTTTTGTTCCTCTTCTTGGAACACCCTTCAGTTTGTCGGTATCTTTTGGGAAATGTGGTGCCCATAAGTGAACAGATTATTTCAGAGGTCATTGCACAAGAGCCAGATAGTGAGGGACTGCTACTTCTCCTGTTCAGTCCATTATCACCCACAGGTAGCTTTATCCATCAGAGCTTTCCAGCCTATTTTCTCCCACTGAATATGTATTTACGGTTATTTTCCCCCAGGTATTTTTCTCTGCATTTTCCCATGATGAAACTCATTTTGTTATTTTCAGCTCAGGTGTCTAATCTTTTTGTATCATTTATCTGTCTCAGCTGATGTTTAGAACTCCTCCCAATATAATATCATCTGATTACTCCTTCTTCCAGATTATTAATGAAGAAGTTAAATGAGGCCTTTCCTATCACCAGTCCCTCAATATCTCACTTGAAACTCCCACTAAGTAGATACATTGCAGTTATCACTATTTGTTTATGGTTGTTTTAGTGAGTGTTCATTCCACATGGAAGAGTTTTTGTCCAAGACAATTTGAAGTATTTATTTAGACTTTTTATCTTGCATCTTCATACCCTTGCCTGCTACTCCTCCTCACCCTCCACTGTCCAATTAGTATGTCAACTACACCTATTTATACCAATTTGCATCTGTTTACCAGTATACAACTGACAACACCATTGGCCATCTGTGAATTTGGCCCATTGTCTGTACCCTAAATATTCTCTGCCCCCACATTACAGCCATACAATGCTTTTTAGACCATGTCTGGGGCTTGGTTGCTTATAACTAGATACGAATACAGATTATTTTAATCCTTATCTAACTCACTGTCCCTCCAGACCTCACTATAAACATTACCCAGAAGATAATCACAAAAACACCACTGCTGTTATTGCCAGTCGTGTTAGTATTCAGGAAAATAAGAGACCCAATTACTGTCCGTATAATAAAGAATACATAGATATACTGGCATATTAGTACCAATCTTTTACAAAACAAAAAGGAACCAGGAAATTATAGACCAGTCAGCCCAACTTTGACACTGAAAAGATACTGAAACAAATTATTGAACAATCAATTTGTAAACACCTAGAGGGCAACAGGTTTATAAGGAATAGCCAGCATGGATTTGTCAAGAACAAATCATGCCAAACCAACCTAATTTTCTTCTTTGACAAGGTTTCTGGCCTAGTGGATGGAGGGTGGGGGGAAGCAGTAGACATGATATATCTTGATTTTAGTAAGGCTTTTGACAGAGTCCGAGATGACAGTCTCATAAGCAAACTAGGGATATATAGGTTAGATAAATTACTATAAGGTGGGTGAACAACTGCTTTAAAGACCATACTCAAAGAATAGTTATCAGTGGTTTGCTGTCAAACTGGCAGGCCCTCTCTATTGGGGGCCTGCAGGGGTCTGTCCTGGGACTAGCACTAGTAAATATTTTTATTAATGACTTGTATAATGGAATGGAGAGTGTGCTTATAAAATCTGCAGCTGACACCAAACTGGGTGGGATTGCTAGCACTTTGGAGAACAGAATTAGAATTTAAAAGGACCTTGACAAATTTGAGAATTGGTCTACATTCAACAAGATGAAACTATATATATATATATATATATATATATATATATATATATATATACACACACACACATAGAGAGAGAGAGATGCCTATCTCATAGAACTGGAAGGACCTTGAAAGGTCATCGAGTCCAGTCCCCTGCCTTCACTAGCAGGACCAAGTACTGTCCCCTGACAGATTTTTGCCCCAGATCCCTAAATGGCCCCCTCAAAGATTGAACTCTCACAATCCTGGGTTTAGCAGGCCAATGCTCAAACCACTGAGCTATCCCTCCCCTTACTCAGTAAAGACAAATGCAAAATACTTCAGGGTCACAGCTACAACATGGGGTACATAGGCAGTAGTACTGCTGAAAAGGATCTGGGATTTATAGTGGATCACAAATTGAATGTGAGACAACAATGTGACGCAGTTACACTCCAAAATAATACTAGCTTTTTTTTTTTTTTGGTATCAAAAGGAGCGTCTGATGTAAGACATGGAAAGTACTCTAATCAGCAGTGATGAGACCTTAACTGGAGTACTGTGTCCAGTAGATTAAGAAAGATGTGGACAAATTGGAGAAAGTCCAGAGGAGCGTAACAAAAACGATAAAAAGTTTAGCAAATCTGACCTATGAGGAAAGGTTAAAAAAACTGGGCATGTGTAGTCCTGAAAAAAGACCTGATAACAGTCTTCAAATATGTTAAGGGCTAATATAAAGATGACAGTGATCAGTTGTTCTCCATGTCCCCTGAAGGTAGGACAAAAAATAATGTGCTTAATCTGCAGCAAGGGAGGTTTAGGTTAGATATTAGGAAAAACTTTCTAAGGGTAGTTAAGTTCTGGAATGGGCTTCCAAGGGAGGTTGCGGAATGCCCATCCTGGGAGATTTTGAAGAACAGGCTAGACAAACACCTGTCAGGGACGGTTTTGGTTTACTTGGTCCTGACCCAGCGTTGAGGGCTGGACTTGAGGAATTCTCCAAGTCCCTTCCAGACCAACATTTCTATGATTCCATACTAATGGCATGCACTGGAACACATTATTGCTCCTCGAACGGTTCCCCACTATATTAGCCATAGGATTAACATTCAGCTCTTACGCAGAGCACACAAAGTTGTGTAGTGTAAAGACGCAGCTGTCTGTCATGCTGTTTGAATCATCCTAGGGCAGTGAACTTTAGACACTGGGTTTGTGCAACCACAAGTAGTAAGCACATCACTTATATAGCAAATCACTGACATTTCAATATTTCTCTATCAGCTCATTGATCACATGGGATTAGGAGCAGGAAGAGGGCAAGAGTGTGGCGCTCTGGACACCACAAAATTGATCTGGTTTTAAAGTAAGGGGTTGTACAATGGCACATGATCTTGATTAGGGGCTGGGTGCACCATTCAGTAGCGTAGCCAGGGTGGGAGCAGGGAGAACGGCCGCTCCCCCTTGAGCAGAAGCGGCGGAAGCGGCGCCTTTTTTTAGCAGCACTAAAAAAAGGCTCCGCTTCTTTTTAAGCGCCGCTTCTTACACTCATCCAGCGGTGCTCCGGGTCTTCAGTGGCGGGTACCACCGAAGACCTGGAGTGAGTGAGGACCCACCGCCAAAGACCCGGAGCGCCGCCGGGTGAGTACAGGGGGAGGCGCCTTTTTATAGCGCCACTCCCCCTGCGCTCTGGACCTGGCTGCGCTACTGGCACCATTCCCTTTGTGTCGGATGGGTTGACTTTGTGGTGTTTAAGCACATTCACTATTTACTTATTTATAGCATCCATGCAAATTAGCACTGTGGAAGATTAAATGGAAATATATATACACACTTTATAATCTCACTTGATCCATGCCATACTGTGGGAATGTCCTGCTGTCCACCATTATGTACTGGTTCATAAAGTGTGCAGTACATTATTGGCTAAGGTCATCAATAATAATAATATGTTGCCATGACTGTAACTGTCACATGTCTAGACCAGCAGCTGAATCACCTCCAATTTAAAATTAGAGTGACTGGAAATCTTTGAAGAAATATGGCCTCCAATGTTTGATTTTTTTTTTCAGTTTACATGCTGGTCATATACGCTGTTGTAGTGTTATAAAAACATAAGATTCCAAAGTGGTATACATTGTTTCCTGTGGTGCATGCTGTGCTTGAGGTGTTATGACATTGCTCAGATATCTATTCGCCGGGGTGTACGGAAGGTTGGAAGCCTGGTTTCTATTCATGACTCTGCCTCGGGTTCCCCATCTGTAAAAAGGGGGGTTTGTTGACATACCATGTCAAGTGCTTTGAGATCCTCAAATGAAAGATATGAAAGTGCCAAGTACTATTATTTATCATTATTTGTTTGATGAAGTATGTTTCTGTGTGATACCTATTATGGGGACGTCAAACTTGGTTCCTTGCTCTGGTATTGCTATTATTATCTTGTGCAATATGTGTTGGTGTGGCTGTGGTATTTTCAGATCACATTTGGATCATGTTTCTGTAATGATCTCTGATGGTACCATTCAATTAAGACCCAACCCAGCTTCTATACCAAAAGATAATTAGTAACTTGTTGAATAGCCTAATAAAGTGCCCTGGATCCTATAACTGCATGCTGCTTTACTTTTTGCAGTATATTGCCCAACACTGATCCTAGGGCTGACACATCATACACACTTTTAGGGATTGGATATACCATGATTAGAGCTGAGTGAATAATTGATTTTTCATTTTGGTGAATACCTGTATCTAGCATGGTAGAATACAAAAGAAAGCTATGCAGAAAATGTAATAACAGCAATTCTTGGCATTTCTATAGTGCCTTCCACCTGAGGATCTCAAAGTACCTCACAAACATGAATGAATTAACCCTCACGACACTCCTGGGAAGTAGGAAAGTATTATGAGATACTATATTTTACAGATGGGAAATGAAATACAAAGAGGTTTAGGACTTGTGTAAAGTCACCCAGAGGGACTGGGGTAGAGCTAAGCATAGAACCTAGATCTCCTGACCCTCGTCTTAATTATATGTAATTACTATTATTTACCATGAATATAAAGCTGTAGACATGCACAATACTGTACAGTAGCCTGCAAAGACCACACAGATAACAGGACTCTGCCCCTAAATATTTTTGGGTGGGCTCTTCACAAACTCCAAGCATGATCACACCACTGTACACGAGGCTGGTCTTAGAATTTTGGGGAACATCAATTAAGTGATCCTTTGGGTCACATAAAAATGAAATGTGTTCTTTTATATTAAAAAGGGGGCAAGGACAGCTTCCCCCCTTCCAGGTCTCCTGCTGCAGGGTGTAAGGAGCTTAACTACTTGTGCTGGAACCTCTGTGCTGTTTCCAATATTTACAAAAGTTTTTCTTGGGATGGTTCCCCAAATAAGCTCAGGTATGGGAGCTACTAGGACCATTGGAGGAGGTGGTGGTGATGTGTGAGACTTTACAAGCACTGACATATTCATCATCACAACCTCCTCCATCCCCTACGAGGAAGAGAGATAAATATTATTCTTCATATTTTACAGATGGGGAACTGAGGCAGAGAGGTTATGTGACTTGACTAAGAGCCACAGAGGGAATCTGAATCAGAGCAGGGTTTAGAATGCAGGAGCCTTATGCAGAAATGCTAAATTGTAGCAATGGGTTTACACTTTCCTGTCTATCTGTATGAGGGAAAGGGCAACAAACTTAAAAATCAAACAACCAAACAGACCCGAGATAGCTTTGTACCTTCCAAGTTCCAAATGCTGAGGAAAGGAAGAGTAAAACCATCGACTTTGTGATTCCCAAAGGTCAGGGCTACCCATAGAATGTACAGTTTAAAGGCACAAGCAAAACCAAATGGGACAAGACACAACATATCCAGATTTGGGTGTGTCCATTGTTCTGTAGCTTGAATGCTTGAGTGGGTGTGTATTTCAAATGGAAAAGTTTTCCAAATAGCTTCATAAACACTATATAGTGATTTGCACTTATGACCAATTTTCTCCATGCCACTTGCAGCAGTCTCCTCTGGCTAGTCATCCATTAGTAACAGACCTTCTATTTTTAGGGTACACTTCATACAGTTTTAGGGGTGGGGCACAATGGATGGTGTAATCCTATGATTCACATTTATCCTTTGTGTCCTATTGCCTGAAACAAAGTGAATACACACTTGGGTATAATTTTGCCACAGGATTATTCTTATCCATATATATCTTCCTTTAGACTGTGTCATGCATACAGCTGCTTTAACGTGTCCTTTTTTAGGAAAACACCTGGGATGGTCATGATGGTGAAAAGGGCCAAAGTCATATTTGCAAAGTGCTGTGCAAATAAATCCATTTAAAAAAAAAAGAATTTTAATTATTTTACCAGGTAGAGAGAGAGAGAGAGACCTCATAACTCCTGAAGAAGCTAAAGCTCTCAGAAATTATCTGGATGTAGCATAGTAGTGCTAGAAATCATCCCTTACTTAAATCATGGATCTGAACATCCCTCAGATATAAAGGAGCTCAGTTCTGAAGCCAAATTTCATAGCTGGCCTATAAGTCTATAACCGACTGAAGCAAAACCCCACACCAAATACCCCTGAATTTTGGGCAAATTCAAATCCAGATGTGAAGGTTGTGGCGTCAGCCCATCTCGAATTAAAACAACCAGATTGAAACCAACACAATGCCATGCAAAAGAGCACCTTCATCTTACTCTGCTGCTTTGAAACTTAGGCACATTTTCACTCGCATAGCAAAGAGTTTTACAAATTTTTATCAGCTGCACTTTTGGGCTCATATGGAAATCACGTGACAAGATAAAATTGCAAACAATGAAATTACACAAACCGTAGTAAAACTATGTTTATAAAAGTGTACTTTTGCTGACTTAGATTCATCCCTAGGACAGCAGGTTCCCAAAGCAAATGTTACACAGTCAAACTGTTCAAGAATGTTAAAAATTTCAATGACTTTGGTGGGGCTTTTTGGTTGCTGGTTTTTCGACCAGCTTATGGAGTGGTAATTTTTTCCCCAAAAAATTCAATACTTGGGCAAAATATGTTGATGGGATCTATTCTATAGTATTTTTAATTTTTTTGTGAAAAATCAAGAGCAAGCAGATGTAAAGATTCAAAGCTGTCCTAAACAAGGGACTTCTCCATTCTGACAGACCCTGCAAAAGCAAATACATCAGTTTGATGAGTTCCCGTTGCAGAAAGTTGTGAAGCGAGATGTATTAGTAAGAAAAGAGGATACTCAGCAAGCAAAAGGAGCAGGAATCAGTCACAATTACCATACCAAGCACAAACACATTTCCTTGCCAACCTGTGGAAAGCTCTATCAATCTAGAATTGGATTCTTTGTCTTGCTAAACCAGTCATACTGTACTCTTAAAACAAAAGCTGATAAGCCCCTGAAAAAAGCAACAGGTTCCAGCATCCAAAACGGTTCTAATGCCTTTGACAGGCATGAAGCAGTCCTTGCTTAGGTAATACAATGCTGAAGTAGCCTTGTACAGTATTAGGTGTGCTGCCTGTATGAACACTATTCAGTGGTTGAAGGCATATAGCATATGCTGTCTTCTTTGATTTTGTAAGAAGGACTGATTTTTCCAGACATAAAATAGTGGAAGGCAAAGGAAAAGCATTTTGGATTAAGAATAGGCATCAAACTGTTGAGACATTAGCACATTTTTTTATAATTCTCTTTGCACCAGAGAGGTACAGGTGAAAGGTGAAGGAAAGTGTAAGTCCTCTACTTAACATGGAAGAAAAGCTAATAGCAGATCACATCAAGAAGCATGAAGTGTTTAATGCCTATTTTGCTTCAGTCTACACTAAAAAAGTTAATTGTGAACCAGATACTTAACAAATAATATTAACAACCAGGGGGAAAGAATGCAAACCGAAATAGGGAAAGACTAGGTTAAAGACTAGTTAGACAAATTAAAAGTATTTAATTCAGCAGGGCCTGATGAAGTTCAGCTTAGTGTACGTAAAGAACTAGTTGGAGCAATCTCAGAACCGTTAGCTATGATTTTTGAGAACTCATGGAGAAGTGGTATGGTCCCGGAGGACTGGAGAAGGGCAAACATAGTACCTATCTTTGAAAAGGGGAAGAAAGAGGACCCGGGGAGCTATAAACTAGTCATCTAATTTCCAAATTTGGAAAGATATTGGAACAAATTATTAAGCAATTTGTAAGCACCTAGAGGATAATAGGGTTACAAATAATAGGCAGCATGGATTTGTCAAGAACAAATCATGCCAAAAAAACCTAATTTCCTTCTTTGACATGTGACAGACCCAGACAAGCGGGATACAGAAATCTCATAGAAGGCAAATATACTGGCCATTGGATTAATAGTTTTCTGTTCCCTGAGTGACCAGAGCAGGGGCTGCACTAGAACAAGCAGGAACTTTCTGGAACCAATTTAAGGCAGGCAGGCTAATCAGGACACCTGGAGCCAATTAAGAAGAACCTGCTAGAATCAATTAAGACAGGCAGGCTAATCCGGGCACCTGGGTTTAAAAAGGAGCTCACTTTAGTTTGTGGTGTGGCGTGCGAGGAGCTGGGAGCAAGAGGACAGAAGGAGTTGAGAGGGAGAAGAGCTGAAGGACTGAGGAGTACAAGCATCAGCAGACCATCAGGAGGAAGGCCCTGCAGTAAGCGTAAAGAAAGTGTTGGGAGGAGGCCGTGGGGAAGTAGCCCAGGGAGTTGTAGCTGTCACGCAGCTGTTACAGGAAACCCTATAGACAACTGCAATCCACAGGGCCCTGGGCTGGAACCCGGAGTAGAGGGCAGGCCCGGGTTCCCCCCAAACCTCCCAACTCCTGATCAGACACAGGAGGAATTTGACTGTGGGTTCTTCCAGAGGGGAAGATCTCTGAGGCGATCAAAATCCACCAATAAGTGCAGGACTCACCAAGGTAGAGGAGGAACTTTGTCACAGACAGTATTACTGGCCTCATAGAAGGTAGGGGAAAGCTGTAGACATGATATATCTTGGTTTTAGTAAGAGTTTTGACAGAGGCCCACAAGATATTCTCATATGCAAACTAAGGAGATGTGGTCTAGAGGAAAATACTATAAGGTGTGTGCAAAAGTGCTTGAAAAATTGTGCTCAAAGAGTAGTTATCAGGGGTTTGCTGTCAAACTAGAAGAAAGCATCCAGTGGGCTCCCCCGGGCATCTGTCCTGGATCAGGTGTACTATTCAATATTTTCATTAATTACTTGGATAATGGAGTGGAGAGTAATCTTATACAATTTGCAGATGACACCAAGCTGGGAGTGGTTGTAAGCACTTTGGAGGATAGGATTAGAATTCAAAAGGACCTTTACAAATTAGTGAATTGGTCTGAAATCAACATGATGAAGATTAATAAAGCCACATGCAAAGTGCAGCAAAAAGTTATGTATCAAACAAAACCATAATACAGTTTCTAGAGACTAAACTTAACAGGCTAGCCTCCTATCTAAAGAAGTTTATCTCAGCCCAAATGACCTTTGCAGCATTTCAACCAGGGCAGCTTGTGATCCCATTTGTAATTTTACTGCCTGATTACTTCCTAGGTGCAGGATAAAGTGGTGTCTTCTTTGTCTTCTCATTTCCCCCAGAGTTCATGGTTTGTACCCAGAATCAAATAACCCCATGCAGCCTATTCTCTGGTGTACTTCCTCCCTGTTGATTTCACATGCCCCTGTTGACTTTGTATGTAAATGGAGCTTCCATTGTGTTGGCTTACAACCAGAGGTTAAAGTAAGCTAGTTCGGTACAGTACAGAGTATCGGCAAGAGCCGGTGTGCTGTACCGGACCGGCTTCCCCAGGCAGTGATTTAAAGTGCCTGGGGCTCCCGGCAGTGGCTGGAGCCCCGGGCCCTTTAAATTGCCACCAGAGCCCCGCAACCGGAGACCCCGAGTAGCGGAGGCAGCTGGGAGCCCTGGGGCTCCGTTGGCGATTTAAAGGACCCGGGGCTCCGCTGCCGTAGCGGCGGCTGGGAGCCCCTGGCCCTTTAAATCACCAGCGGAGCCCTTCTGCCGCTACCCCAGGGCTCCGGCAGTGGGGCTCCAGTGGTGATTTAAAGGGCCAGGGGCTCCCAGCCGCCGCTACCACAACCGGAGCCCCGGGCCCTTTAAATCTTGATTGTAAAGGTCCCACCTCTTCTGGTCGAGGCCCTGCCCCCTGCTCAGGACTCCGGCATACCGGTAAATCCTTTAAGTTACTTTCACCCTTGCTTATAACACTGAATTTACATGTCAACAGTGACAAGTGAATACACATCTTTTGTCTGGCAGGAAACATGTTTGTCAACTATGCCCTGAAACAGACTTTACGAACAAATTTTCCATATACATACGTAACTCCTTACATTTTACAACAATATTAGTGATCAGTGTGACCCTGGCTTTCATTTAAGATCTCTCATGATATTTGTTGGTGAACTAGAATGTACATACCAGGAAATTTGTGTAATCCCCTTGCTAGTTGGCATTGGGAGATTCTTAGTCACAATCCCGCCCTGATCTTAGGAAATTGGTGGTAGTGGTGCTGTTCATGCATCCTATGGTTGCAGAGGGAGCTAGTGAAATGCACTGCCAAGTGTACGTACTACTTCTTTGATTAGGAGCAGAATGTACCCCTGAGAAGCACACACTGCTGACAACAGAAAATATGCTAGCTGGCTGACAAGCTGAGCACCCCGTTAGAGAGTGGAGCACATTTTTGGGGGGAGAGGATGGGGGGAAGAGGCATGGTGCATAGATGACCATGCTGCCCAGGCATTTCCTCCCAGTTCTGGTAAGCACTAGGGAGAAATCCTGCCGTGCAGCTGGTTCAAGAAAAGGATCCTTATACCCTCCTTTCTCCTTCAGAGTGAGAGCCAAACACGAGATGATTCCTAGACCAGTTCAGGGCAGAGCTTTTCTGTTACACAATGATTTGTAGACTATTAACCCTTTCTGAAGCCCCAAATAATGCAAAGCATACAAACTTGATTCGCTGTCTCCTTGGTAGAGAGTACAATATAGCTATGCATTTTGAACAGGTTTTAACTTATTCATTATTTTTCCAATAATTAAAAATGCTAATAGTTTTGAAAAAAGAGAAAATTGATTGGGGCAATGGGCATCGTATTGGACAGACATGATGGAACATCAGCTACCATAGTGTACTGAATTCTCTATTTCTCCATGTATACATAAAGTAAATTCAGTAAATAAGTTAACACTAGATATAGTATATTACTTCATTGCCATTTAATCTGTACCTTTCTTACCCAGTAACCCAGTCTGATTGCTATGTGAACCTATGGCTACCAACTGCTTCAGTCAAAAAGGCCCGGACCAAAACCGTCAAGAACTCCAAAAACCCAGTGTGGAATGAAACCTTCCACTTCAGGATTCAGAGTCAGGTCAAGGTAAGACACTGTGAACTCCTTGCTGTCAGGGGCTGATAGATCTCTAGTCCTGCCAACCAAACTCCCCAAATGACACTTGCACCCTGACCATTTCTGAAATACTAAAACTAGACTTTTCACAGCAATGAAAGTGCTGCTTTGTATCCTGGCTGTGTGTTGCAGCCTCAAAGTAGGAAACCCCTCAGCCCAACCTGAATGCTGAACTGCAAGGCCTAGACTGGTGAACTGTGCACACTACAACTCATGTAGTACATGAACACCAAACAGAGTAATGTGGAAGGGCTGGTTATACTGGAAAAGATGGGAGGCCACATTTGAGCAGCAACTAGTATTGCACAAGATGTCACATTTCTACTCAGATGCTTTGCTGCCACTAGAGAGTTTTTTATACCTTTTGTGTACAAGATGTGAGGACAGGTATCTCCACCTACCTACCATTGCTCACTGATGGCAAATTGAATTACACTTCCGAACTGGTAGTTATCAAGACTCACATTGTTTGCAGGCCTCACATTGTTTGCAGAAGGGGAGAATATTTAGGGTAACTATTTTCCGCTCTGCACAGCCCCATCACACATTTTTGTGCAGTTTTGCTTCCCTCTTCATCATCTCATAGTAGGAGGGAGCATAGGGCGTATATAATTATGCAGTAATTATACTAGTTCCTTTTATATTATATACCATTACATTTATTGGGTACAAAAATAATCACCAGCTGACCTGCAGTGTGGATTACTGGAAATAAATATGGAGTAATCCTGAAATCACCAAGAGCTTAACAGTAATTTCCCTGCCCCACTATAGTACTTCGGATGGATATACCTGGCAATGACAATATAATGGTTACCATAATATGTATAGTACGTAACATTACATCTTTCATTTCTTTCTCACAGAGGGGATAAGAATAGGTTTTTTTGGATAGCAGGGATTACTGTAGATAAACCTTTGAGCCAACTCAGTAGAGGTTGCATGTCTTAATTCATGTATAGCCAGCTGAGTATTGTTTGACCACACTTCTAGTCTTTGCTAGAAACAAAACAATACAAAACAAAACAAAGCAATATTTTATTTAGACTTTAAATATACTTATTCACAGTTGGGGGACTGCCAAACATCCCCTTTCCTGCTTGCTCTGTCTTATTTTATCACTCACCTTTTAATTCTGCAGCTCATTTCCTCACTTGCGAGGGCTGGAACTTCTGCTTCCTACACTTTTACGCATTATTTTACTTTTGTTTCCAGAACATCCTGGAGCTGAAAGTCTGCGATGAAGATGAACACACTCCGGATGACCATCTCCTCACGGTTTTCTTTGATGTATCTAAAATCCAACTTGGGGAAACAGTTCGGCTGAACTTTCAGGTGAATCCACAGGTGAGGATCGAAATCAAAGGCAGAACTTGATGAGAAGGGTACACTTGTCTCAGTTTTCCTCATAAATGTTCGTAATACAGAACTTATTTTTTCCTTGCTGTGTACTTACGGTATTAGCCATCTCCCCATATTAGCTTCTCTGCTTGTTTCAGTGTAAGACACCTCAACATTGTTTCTGTATTTAAAATAAAAGTGTGGGCAAGCACCTTCACACAGTTGTTAAAAGGACGTTGGTGGGAATTTGATACTGTTGACCAAGTCTGTCTTATTGCTGATCTTCATAGCAAGGCTGAAGGCTGATCTTCATAGCAAGGCTGATCTTCATAGCAAGACTATGGCATCACCCCCGAATGGTATTAGAGGTTCTTTTGCAGTTGGAGCTAGTGGTTCTGATCTGTGGGTGAGGTATTATTTTGCACTGACACACAAACAACTGATGCTGCAGTTATGTACTGTGAGCCCAATGTTCAAACATGAATGTCTAAATGGGACTTAAATTCACGTCTTTGTGGTAAATACAAACTGATTCTATGCTGGGGTGCTCAGATCAGCATTGAGAAATATTAACGCCAATTTTATTACTTAAGTCTCCAAATTCAGATTTGGGTACATATATCGGAAAATCGGGTCCCGTATTTCATGTTTTCTTAAGTGACAAATTATTGTCAGTAGAATGTAAGGTCAGTTGAAAGGAAAGTTAAATGTCTGGTGACTTATATGATGTATTGTGACCAAGCAGGTTAGGTACTGTTGCTGCTAAGATAAGGAACATTTTCAAGGACAGGTGAAGCTTTCTATTGCTCATTCAGAAATGTTTCTCTCTCTTCATCATTCCCCAAAGAGGGAAAAAAGAGAGACAGATGTGACTTATTTCAAAAGCCTCTCCTTATAATGGGAAAATCAGCTACTGGGAAGCAGAATAATATAATGGATATAATATAAATTAGATTGAAACTGAAGAAAATGGAGCACGTTGCATTTGCACCACGAAGAGGGGAAAGTTACTTTGCAGAAGTTCTATGCATATCAAGGGCTCAGGTTCATACAGTATCTTTATGGAGAAGAGTAATGATGTAGTGACATAATTCATTTTCATTTTTAGGGAAAGGAGGAGCTAGAGGTTGAGTTCACAATGGAAAGCAGGTGAGTAAAATCCAAGCATTGTCAAATAACGTAATTGTTAGAGGCGTCAGAGATTAATTAACACCAAGGAACATGATTTGTACACCTGCTCTCACCTAAAGCCATGTGGCCAGACCTATGTGGATGTAGTTGATAGTGTATGTTAGGCCTTACTGAACAAGTGCATTAGCTGGATGTTTCTGTATGGCATTGAGTAGTGGAATAGTTGGCAACGTTATTTTTATGAGGTGACACTTAGGCATCCAGGTGAATTTTAAAGCTAAAATGAAAATTGAGGGAAGTACAGGAATGTCCGCTGATTTCCCCCAGTTGGTCTGTATGTGGCATTTAACACAGATTTAAGTACTAAAAAAGATTCTAACCCATTTCTGTGAAATAATAAGATGGGCATGTATATCTCAGTTTTAAATTTAGTTTTGTTATTGATGTTCAAAGTGAATGGGGAAAAATTGTCTCCTTCCGCTTATTATGACATGTTGGACTAATTAATTAGCCTTTCAGCTCTGGAAGTCCAGGGTCAAGTGTGGGTATTTTTGGCCAATGGAATAAATTCAATGGTTTCTACCTGTCAGCAAACTCAGCTTGATGTACATTTGAAAACTACCCTGTTTTGGCACAATGAGCAGCCTCTGCTCAGCAGAGCTCTAGTACTGGAATAATAGGAGCTTTAAAAAGGCAGATTTATTTAGCGTTTCCAAGGAATGTGAAGAAAACTGGAACATACATTGAGAATTACTCCTGTTGCTAGCCTGTGCTGTCAGACCCAACAGTGATAAAAAATTAAAATAAGCAAAATACAAATAAAGAAGAAAAATGGTAATTCATGTCCTTAAATTATTATTTAAATACTAGTTATGAACTGAGTATTTTTTTTTATTTTTTTTTAGTCCAGATCTTCCTGAAAACATTGCTACCAACGGTGTATTAGTGGTAATTTTTATTTTCTATTATCTTTCCTCTACTGTATAGCAATGTACATCATACCGCTTTGAACAGAGAAAAAGTTGCCCCACAGTTATCCTTCGAACACACAATCTCTTCCGAGAAATAGGCTGGCATTGGATCCCAGTGAACATGACAGTCAGCTCTCCCACACATCTCCCATGTTAGGAGAAACTGAACTGGAAGAGCTGTGAACTGCCCCAAGCCCCGTTCCTCTACAGTCCCACAGAGTGTCACCGGATGGCAAAGACTAGAAGTGGTACAACTGTGAGCATCCTCACAGCCAGTGTTCCCACACCATTATCTAGAGTGACTCCTGTTGGGAGAAGCTAAGATTGGAATAGCTGTGAAATTTCCCATACACCATTACCTACAGTGTGGCTTGTATGAGGTAGCAATATATCTATATAACTGTAAAGCTTCTTCTATGGCTGGTCCTTTCAATTATGGCTGTTATTTCAGTAGCTTTCTCTCATTTTTTTCCCCTGGGGAATCTATTGCCTCCTTGGTGCAGACCTGAGGATACTTCTGTTTTCTCCATCTGTAAGTCTCAGCTCATCATCCTTTCAGCTGAGGACTAGACATGAGTCTCTCCAGAGACTTTCATTGGAAGCTGTTGCAAAGCATTAAGAAGTAATTAGTCCTCCCAGGGGCTGATCTTGCAGTCTTCACAATACTCCCACCTCCTTCCCATCTGGATAGCAGGGTAATCAGACTTAGTTTTGTCTGTGTCATTTTATCTATCTTTCATTTGTTGTCTCTGTTACAGTCTCGTGAAGTTTCCTGTTTGGAAGCTCAGGTGGATGACGGGAGGATAAAAAGGGAATCCACAGGTTAGTACTTCCTTAACTGGTAGAGTTGGATGAAACTGATTAAAATTTTATAGCAAAATTTCAACAGAAAAATATCTGCCATTTCTGGGGTGATTTGTTTATATGCATTACAGTAAGGGCATTCGGTGTTTTAAAGGAAAGGGGAAACTCCCACTGAGTCCTATGGGCTTTGGATCAGGTTCTAATTGACCAGACAACATATAGGGAGTATTACAGCATTCACAGTTGAATACCAACTGTAGTTAATTAAACAGAATAGTTTCCATCACAGCATCCTGTTGTCGGATGCTCATAGCTTTCTGAAACATTCATATATGAAGAGGAAATTTTCCATACCTGATCTATTCCAAGAGTTGGAGTGAAATGCCTCCAGGTGTTTGAGTTCAGAGAAGATGGGAGTAAGTGGGGTGAGAAACAAAACTCTTTTCTCAATGTAAACATTTCTAATTGCCCTTTTTCAGACAAAAATACCAGCTGTTTGAGACCTGAAATATACTCTAATTACCTGAGATACTCATTGCACATCTTGGGCTGTGAAAGCCATTTTGTTTCCTCTATATCCATAGCCTTATGGATTTGCAATGCAACTTTTAAAATATCATGTGTTGGTCCCTGATCCAGCAAAACATGTAAGCATGTGGATCACCACATTGAAGTCGGGGACGCTTGCTCTCATGCTAGATCAGAGCCCAAGTTCCTTGACTGAGAAAATCCTTTTAGGGATTCCATGGTTGGTCTATATAGCCTTAAATATGTGGATTGATGTGGTACTTTTCTTGTTGTTCATAGAGAGGGGAGACGTTTGGTCCAAACCAAACCTATCTACTGTAAATACCAATTTTTAAGTTTATATAGACAAACTTTTGAATTCTCTGAGTGCGAAAAGTGTCTAAAACACTGCATAAGAGGTAAAAATGTTTTAACACTCCCTAGCTAACTAGAGAATGATGAAGTAAGAACTGCTACTGCAGTGCTCTAACACTCTGAGAATGAATTATAGCGCAGATCATTAGAATATAATGAGATTGTTTTATAAAGGAACTAAAGCTGAAGCCAAGATGCACAGATAAAGCAGTATAATTGTTTATGTAACCTAAACCACTGACTGTCAAAATGAATATAACATATAGTAGAAGAGCTTTTCTGTATTGGAGTGTAATATAACTAAATGAATGACTTTCTTATGGGGCAATCCTCCCAATTACCTGAATCCCTTTTTATCTGGAACTCCCTTGTATTCTACAGTGTAAATGCCTTATGGCCTGATTGTGAGAGATGCCAAGTCCCCTCATTGACTTCACTGGGAGTTGATGGTGCTCACAGGACTGGGCCCCTAGATAATGTTTATTATGGCTATAAAACATTATGGATACATGGTTTATATGGTGTCTTGGAACATTCTTGGCTTATTAAGCAGTATCCACATTATGAACTTAATGGAGAGAACTCTGAAATGTTGTTTTAAATTAGTAAAAGGTGTGATAATCATGGGTTCAATGTTTTTTGTCACCTGTTTAGAAAGAAAATTCGCATTTACAGTGGACGGATCCTATGAAGGAACCCAGAACCTTTCACTGAGCTCCTACCTTTGTCCTGCTTCTCCTGCCAGATTCCACTATATCAAGTATAATCACTCAGAACTGGGCATTGCACTACCAAAGATGAGACAGCTCTCTGTGGTACGTTATCATCACAGACCTTTATGAACACAGCTCATTCATTTATCTTTTCTGGGGACTTGGAAGTGTGAGGGTGAACTGTTTACCATTTTCTCCTTGTTGTATTACAATTAACCTCCCCTACCATTTTCTTTTTAGTCTTCCTCAAGTCAAGATGAAAGTGAGTCCCTGACTCTAGCTCTGAATTCGCTTCCCATTCAAGATAAAGTAACAATAGGAGAGGTGAGTGTCAACCCATCAGTCTTTATAGAATAAATCCCAAACCAGGATGCTTTCAACTTTCTGGGAAATAACTTTGCATTGTCACTAAACTCCAGTCAGTTTACATGTTGTTGCGTACACACAGACACATACACATGTTAAAAGAACATGAAGGTTGCAAAGTCAAGCACTTGAAAGTTAGGAAATACCAGAATTAAGATTGCCTGTATTACTTCAGTTCAGTTCCCTTGAGCATATGCATTATAATACGTTTTTTAATTATATGACTACATGTTATTTTTTCCACAGGACCTTTGCCTCATTCAGCTCACAGAATGGATGGTGCTCATTGAAGCAGCTGTTCAATATTTTGATATCCCCTCATTGTTAAATTTGTGGCCTCAAGCCTTATTTACTGCCCACTATTCAAACCCTGCTCCAAAGTCACAATTATTAATTTCCTCATGGGATTTGTATGGTGCTCATCACTAAGGCTGAAGGTTTGCCATGGAAGTCATGGATTCCGTGACTTTCCATGACCTCCGTGACTTCTGCAGCAGCCGGTGCAGTTGGCTCTGGATCTGCCTGAGCAGCTCAGGCAGCCCCTGGGACAGTTGCATCAACCACTGCTGGGGCAGTCTCGGGCCACCGTTCTCCTTGCCCCCGCCCAGCAGCAGCAGCAGGAGGAGTTTGGGTGGGGGTGTCTCAGGTCTGGGGGTTAGGGCGCAGGAGGGGGTGAGGGCTGTGTGCAGTGCTTACTGTGGGAGGGCTCCCCGGAGTGGCAACATCCCCTTGGCAGTTTGTGGCCAATGGGAGCTGCGGAGCTGGCAGCGTGCAGAGCTAGGAGCTTAGGGAGGGACATATCGCCACTTCCAAGAAGCCAAATAAGGAACCTGCCATCCCAGCCAACCTCAACCCCCCAGTACTAGCGGGGGTCCCAGGCTGCTCCTACCTGAGCACCCGCGGCACCCCCGGACCTCCCCCGAGCACTCGCGGTGCCCCCTGGACCTCCCCCCGAGCATCTGAGGCCCCCTGCACCCTCTGGTCTGCCCCTTCCCCTGAGCACCCATGGCACCTTACGGGCTGTGGCCCCCCCACGAGCACCCACATCACTCCCAAGATTTAGTTAGGGGTATAGTACAAGTCATGGACAGATCGTGGGCCGTGAATTTTTGTTTACTGCCCGTGACCTGTCCATGACTTTTACTAAAAATACCCATGACTAAAACGTAGCCTTACTCATCACTAATAGTATCTGAGTATTTCAGAAACATTGATGAATTTATCTTCCCAACAGCCCTGCAAGAGGAACAGCTGTTGTTACCCCAATTTTACAGATGGAGAACTGAGATAGAGGGGTTTGAAGTCCAAAGTGTCCCCACTTCTGCAAATCAGATCACAAGGTCTTAAAGTGGACCTCAGTTCATGACCACCTGTGAAAAATCTGGTTTAAATTAATTGCCCAGCATCACATAGGAATTCTGTAGAAGAGGCAGGGATAGAATCCAGTTCTTCAGGACAGCATTCAACTGCCTTAACCATGAGACCATCCTTTCTCATCCTGTAATCCTCTGCACATCATTCACTGCACACCTTCCAACTTCTGCAACAAATGAGACCGGGCTCCTGCAGACAAAAGTCTTCGTTACTATACAACCCTGATGCATCCCCAGAGCAGATACATCCTGAGCACTGAATGAACCAGGGGTCCTGTGGGAAAAAATAGTATGTAATCACATAATTAAAGACTGTATCATAATGTGGATGCACAAAAGGCCAAATTAAGGTTGCCCAGGTAACCTTAATTGTGGCATTTCCTAACTTGTGAGTGCTTGACAGTTAAAATTTAATATTCTTTTAATGATTTTTTGTAATTGTAATTTCCAATGTTTTAAAAATGGCAAACTGAAAAAACAGAAATTCCATCATATGGCATCATATTGGCACTCATATGGATCATCATCAGAGTTGGAACTTTTACATTCACTGCCCAGACATCTGTCTCTTGAGCTAATGGAGTAACTGATAGTAGTAGTAGTTTGTCATCCCCTATATGGAACAGCACTAGAAGGGGATATGACACATGCCCTTTGCTAGTGGATTTCACAGATATTTGCTGACAGCAGAGGAATTTAGAGATTCAGGAATATTGGGTCCCATTCCAAACTCTGGAGGGTAACACATTTAGTGGTCAAAGATCCTTCTGTCCATTCTCCCCAAGATTGATCTCTTCTTGGTCTGGCTTTTGTTTCAAAGAATTACAATTTAGTCAAATCTGGGTGGATTTTCATGGGAATTACAAATGACACATCCTTGATAGGCCAAATTTCAAGTCCCCGCTCCAAAGCATAGGGGCACTGCAACTTGCCAATGAAAATATTGCAATAATTTTTCTAACATGAACAAAAAAAAAGCATTTTCCTTTAAACTCATTCTCAGAAATGACTGAACCATATTGTCGGAAACTTTCCAAAAATATTCATCCTGAGGCAGAAACCCAGCATGGAAAATTTTAGCCCAAACATTAAAGCCTGGCAAAGTTACAAGCAACTGAAAACACAGGGTCTATAATGGGAATTTTGGGCAACCTTAATAAAAGGTGGTTCTACCAGTCTTTCCTGTAATAGGAGAATTTCTTTGTGCTCTGTGCATCAGCCTAGCTCTGCCTGCTTTGGGGAGGGATTTACTTCCTTCTTCTACTCCTTCCTTTTTCATCAGTGAAGACAAGAGAAATGGAGTTCAAATTAAAACAACAACAACAAACCACAGTGAAATCCACACAAACACATATGATGAATGTAAAAAATCAGTTTGCACCCAGAGGGTTGGAATCTCAGATGGTCTAAATTAGCATATTCTCATTGACCTCAGTGGAACTATGCTGATTTATAATAGCTAAGGCTCTGGCCCATTATTAACCCATGTCATGGCTAATTAGCCTGGGATTTAATGCATACGTTGATATGCATAGTTTAATTAAAGGTGGAAATTACTGGCTGAGGCCTTAAGTCTTTTAAACTGGTACAGGTGCCTGAAAACATTGGAAACATTGAGTTAAAATATTAGACTGACAATTAACTAGTGGTGTTGAGTAGAACTGCGTGAAATTTTTCAGATGAAACTTTTAAAATGAAAAATACAGATTTGAGTCGATGAAGACTTTTCACAAATTTGTGTTGAATTTGCTGTGTTGTTTCATTTGAAACCCTCCCCCCCCAATAATTTAAAAAAATGAAAAATCCATTTTTGAAATGAAAGGCTTTTGATTTTTCCATTCAAAATAACTTTGTTTAAAAATTTGCCTCAATTTTAGTTGTAAAAAAAGATTTAAAAAACTAGAAAGTGAAACATTTTATTTTGCGTTGACTGAAACATTTAATTCAACCCAAAACAATTTAAAAAACCTTTTCAGTTAGCCAAAAATTGGAAAAAAATTCATTTCAGGTCTATTCGAAACAATTCCCCCCCCCCAATTTTTTTGTATCGTCCAGTAAACTGAAAAATCGGTTATTCGCACAGCTCGTTTTGAGTCTGTCTATAACTATCCTTCTCGAATTATTGATGGTTAGGCTCTGTGGCTTCAGTTCTAACTGTGGAGCAGGTAAAACTCATCCCAAGGCGGAGAGGACACACAAGCTTAAAAATATGATGGCTCTTATAATTTTCCCATTCTTGGTTTTCAGACCAGAACGTTTGATTTGCATGTGAAGACAAAAGAATGGTAAGAGAGTCCCAATCTTGTTTTTGGATCTGTGTGGGTGGACCCCCGCAGGGCCCAACTGAAATCAACAGAGCTCCGTACAGGCATGGGGGTCTGTCAGTTGCAAGAGAAGGGCATTTGTTCTTTGGAAGTGAATAATGTCAGCAGAGCTCTTCGCTTTCCTTGCCAGGGAATAATGTCTTGCTGCAATCATTTAACAAAACAGAATAACCTGTAATTGATTTCAACAGCAGATGAGAGTATGTAATGAAACACAACACATTGCAAATAGGCTAATCATTTTAATGAAACTCTTTCATTAGATACCATAGACGCAACAGTCAAACTAGCAATTAGAAATCTGTACACACACTGGCTGGTCTGGCGTCATCTCCCTTCCCACAGCCTGTTCTTCTATGGTACACAATTTAGGGCTCTACCCGGCAAGGTGCTGAGCTTTTTGGCCCCGATCCAGCAAAGCACATAAACCCATGCTTAACTTTAAACATGCTCCTAGTCCCATTGACCACTCGTGGAATTAAATTTAAGCACATATTGTTTTCTTTCTCTCATTTCTTACATTAGTCTGTCTATACAGAGGTGTTGGAATGTCTTTTCTATAAACAAATCCAAGGTTTTCTTTATTTATTTATATTTATGTTTATATTTATATTTAGAGAGAGAGTGAGACTGACTGGAAATTGACTACAACAGATAATAATTTGTGAGTTTTGCCTTGGCTTCAGGACTCAAGGCTTGTTTAACAGCTCAAGAAAACTAGATGTACGTTTGGGATTTGACCTGTGCACAGAGGAACAGAGTTTCCTGAAGAATCGGAAGAAAGTGGTTGCTGCTGCTCTGAAGAAGATTCTTCGGCTAGAAGCGGATCTGAAGGACCATGAGGTAGTTGAGGCAGAAGAATCTTGTGTCCTGTATTGCTCCAGATGAATGCTCAGCCTATTGGGTACCGAAAGCATGGTCCAAAGCCCATTGAAATCAATGGGGAGTCTTTCATGGTCTTTCAGTGGGAGTCACTGCTGGTGCTGATTATGATGAGTGGTGTGCTGTTGGAGGGGGACTGAGAAAGAAGGGTGTGCTCTGTGTAGAAAGGCGATACTCAGGGGAGCCTTCTCTCTCCTTTCCCTAGGCCAGGACAATAGGCACATGAGTGTTCTACCCCCTTCAGGCCCCCATTCAGCCCAGGAGAAGGGTGTTCCATGAGGAAATCTTCTCTCCAGGTCCTGTTCAGGCCAAGGAGGTCTCAAGTTTGACAGACCAATGTTCTAATCTGGACTGGCAAATCCTATATTCCTGTTGGCCTCCAGGTGAACACCCTGTTTAGGAAAATCCCAACGCTGTGAGTTTAACCCCAATTACCATACATACTTTTTAAAAAAAAAAACACTTTGACAATGGAAGAATCTGAACTTCTCTGTATTCAGCAGCAAGGAGAGTATCAAACAATTTAGAATGAAGCATATGCAGTGCCACCCTTCTTGTATTATTTTGCTGTGCCACAGTTTACAGGAATGCTGTAACCACGCACCGATCAGATTTATTTTTTGCTCACCTTTTGCTTATCTTTCTCCTTTTTAACCATTAATGCTCCTCAGTGATGTTTGTTACCAACTTTCTGCCTTTATGTGTTGAACAGGTGCCAGTTGTGGCTGTGACAACAACAGGAGGTGGGATAAGAGCTTTGACAGCTATGTATGGCAGCATTTTGGGTCTTCAGAAATTGAATGTTCTGGACTGTGTTTCATACATCACTGGCTCATCTGGCACAACATGGTAAGGAGGTCATTTTATAAGGTTTTATTTGATCCTTCTGTAAGCTTCTAGGAGAGAGAGAAGTGCTCAAGGAATGTGTTATCTTGCTTGGAAATACACTACAGGGTTATGCCAGCATAGCTACAGTATCCTAGCTATTCAGTTACAATCCCCGTAGGCATGGCCTAAGTCTAGGGTGACCAGACAGCAAGTGTGAAAAATCGGGACGGGGGTGGGGAGTAATAGGAGCCTATATAAGAAAAAGACCCAAAAATCGGGACTGTCCCTATAAAATCAGGACATCTGGTCACCGTAACTAAATCCCATTTTAAAAAGTGATTTAGGCACTTGGGACCTTAAGTCTCATTGAAAATCAATGAGATTTAGGCTCCCATGTCACTTTTGAAAATGAGACTTAGGCTCCTATGCCACTTAGGTACTTCAGAAGATTTTCACCTAAACCTACATTTTTCTTATTTTCTAGCTAATAGCTCTTTTCCTGGCACTTAGATTTCAGCTAGCAAAAATAATTACCATTTTAAGTAATTTAACACCATTCATGAATACCAGTGGGATATCATTGGATAGCGTACTGTACAGTATATATGGAGTGGAGTAAAAATTACCAAATGAAACAAGGAGAGTTTACCTGAGATTTGTGGACATTTCCTCAATCCTGGGTAAGGTTTCAAGCAAACCTTTGTTGAGTTTTGACAGTGAACCTCGACTGAATTTTTTTGCGTTGGGTGGAAATCATGTTGAAACTTGGAAATCATGTGGATTTGCGCATTTTTGATGCAAAACCCAATGTTGTCAGATGAGTTTCCCTCTGGGCTTTGGAATTTGTTAATCTCTGAACCTCTAAACAAAACATAGGTGGGTGAGTTAGTTTAAGCGAAGTGAATCTGAAAAAAGTTTGCATGAAGCTTTGCCACATAGATCCTTTGAGTTTCACAGGCTCCTAATTCTAATTCACTGTTGTCTTTAACATGGTATTTCCTGACCCCAGGACCATGACAAACTTGTATGAAGATGATGATTGGTCACATAAGGATCTAGGGGAGCTAATCATTGAAGCTCGGAAGCAAGCATCCAAATCCAAAATGAATGCTTTTTCCTTGGAAAGTCTGAAGAATTATCATAGGGAGCTGAGTCAACGCACCCAAGCAGGATACAAGACATCTTTTATAGATCTCTGGGGGCTCATGATTGAATCCATGTTGAATGATGGGGTACTGTATACATCCATCTTTTCACTAAGTATGATCTCTTTCTAAAAATTAGGAGAAAATTAAACCCTAGGAAGAGAAAGCCATTCAATATCTTTATAGCGTTATTCACTCAAAGAAGATCCACTGGGTTGATGGCAAATCAATACCTCATGCACAGAATAAGACCTTACGATCACATGCTAATGACAAGTATCAGAGGGGTAGCCGTGTTAGTCTGGATCTGTAGAAGTGACAAAGAGTCCTGTGGCACCTTATAGACTAACAGACAAAGTGGGTATTCACCCACGAAAGCTTATGCTCCAATACGTCTGTTAGTCTATAAAGTGCCACAGGACTCTTTGTCGCTTATGCTAATGACAGTGAGATACAGAGTGAGTTAATAAATGTTGTGACTTAGGGAATAAATGAACAAACAGAAGAGAAACAAATCAAGGGCAATGAAACACGTACTGCATTTTCATGTATTTTCTCAACTGTGGTTTCAGGTTAATTATTTAGGACAGGGATTCACAACCTGAAGGGTTGCAACCCTCTTGCCCTTCTCACACAGCAAAATGGCAGAGGGAACCTGGCTAGATCCTGACTAAATGAAAGGGGAATTCAGATGTGTGGGGGCAAGCTTTTGTTATGGAAAAGGGGTATCAGTATGGAGAAGATTGAGAACCACTGATAGGCTACTAATCCAGAGTATATTAGTAAAATTAAAGGACAAGGTGGGTGAGGTAATATCTTTTATTGGACCAACTTCTGTCAGTGAGACAGTTAGCCAGAGCTCACTAACAGAAGTTGGTCCAATAAAAGATATTACCTCACCCACCTTGTGTCTCAAATATCCTGGGATCTACACAGCCACAATAACACTGCATATACTAGTAAATGTTCTGTAGCATATTTTGTAAAAAAATAACCAAATCTTAGTGCGCTGAAGCTCCCCTACAGCATTGGCTATTAAATCTTTGCTGAGAACTGGAGCAAGATTGTCAATTTTTGTGGGGGTTATAAGGGGTGTGATTTAGCTAGGTGTGTGCTAGTGAAGTTACAATGTATTTTAATACATTGTATGTTCAATGCAGTAATTAAAAAATAGTGGATCTATTGCTCTGTCAGACCTTAAATTTACAGGACCTTTAAAATTGCTGTTCATCAGTTTGTGGCAGCTGTTTTGGATTTTATCTCAAGCAGGTGTTTCTGTGGCTAACTTTGAAAGTTGTCATAAGATGTGCACAAGCAAAGCTTGAAAAATCATAGTGTCTCAGTGGTATTGTCACACTAATGGTGAAAGAAGCCCTTTCAAACTAAATGGGCAAAGCCAAGCCCCTTTTTCATGTGACATTTTTCATTCTTATTCTCAGGCCAGAAGTTATTTTGTAAAATTTGATAAAAATCTGTTTTGCCGTTTTGAGGGATCATTTCAAAAATATATTTCATTTCAGATATTTTTTTTTCACTATAGGTACAGTAGAACTTCAGAGTTACGAACACCTTGGGAACAGAGATTGTTCGTAACTCTGAAATGTTTGTAACTTTGAACAAAACGTTATGGTGGTTCTTTCAAAAATTTACAACTAAACATTGACTTAATACAGCTTTGAAACTTTACTATGCAGAAGAAAAGTGCTGCTATCCCTTTATTTCTTAGTAGTTTATGTTTAACACAATATTGTACTGTATTTGCTTTTTTATTTTTGTCTCTGGTGCTGTCTGATTGTGTACTTCTGATTCCCAATGAGGTGTGTGGTTGACTGGTCAGTTCATAATTCTGGTGTTCGTAACCTATGAGGTTCTACTGTAACTCAATATTGGCTTTTTCTAAAAACAAACAAACTTTGGAATTAATTTAGGTGGAGTGTCATTGACGTGGTGGCTTGACAAAATCATATTTTAAAAAGATGATATTCAAATATAGGAGAACAGTAGAAATAGCATTGTCTATCCTATTTTTTCCACACTACATGAAAATGCAATACTAAGAATATACTGTGTAGTCTGCAAATTCATATATCACACATTGAAATAGAGTGTAGGCTGGTTAATAGGATCCACCTTCACCAAGACCATTCAGAGGCCCCTGACTTCTATCCAAATCTCTCTTCCTGTGAGTGAAGTACATAGAGAAGAACCTAAGAGGAAATTCAGACATTTCAGTGACTTCCAAACTCAGATGTTGTGGTAGTGCAATGATTAACGTAGGCAGGACCTCCACCAGTACATGGAGCTATATCCTTATCTTAGTGTTGAGTTGTTGTCTTGTGTGTTATGGTGTTGATCTGACCTGAGGGAGGAGTGGGGGTTGGCAGGAAGTTCAGTCCTGTCTGTGTGTGCTGGAGTCGGTACCTGCAGTATCCCAATAGAGCTCTGTGATTCTATAAGCGAGTATTACAGTAGGTTCCTGTGTCATTGCTGTTGTTTCTCAGTTAACCATTTTTTCTTCAAAAACAGAAAGATGAGCATAAACTCTCAGATCAGCAACAGGCAGTGAATTGGGGTCAGAACCCACTGCCCATCTACCTGGCTCTCAATGTCAAGGACAACATTACCACTAAAGATTTTAGAGGTAATGATTATATTCTAGAATTACAGCTGAGTTTAAATCTAAGAAGGTCCTACTTAGGCTTGGACAAACCAATTAGATAACACAGGACCCTTCCAAACTTTCACCCTGTGACTGAAACAATCCTATTAGGAGGATTAACAAAGTTTGCGAACTTTAACATACATATATTATTGTGTTTCCTTTTGTGTGTGCACGTCTACATTGGGATCTAGCCAGGACCTGAAGTTAAATGTGCAGGATTATGGTGAAATAAACTGTTCTCCCAGTATTACTCCCTCAGCCTGATTGGAAGCAGGGATTGTGGAAATCTTGTAAGAGCCCATTCTTATAAGATTTCCAGACACATCTTGGAGACCTTAGAGGTCTGGATATTCAGTTATGTATCTAAACTTACAGGCCCTTAAAGAAACTAATTAGCCGAACCTTTTGGAGATCGCTCATCACTAGTTCAGTGCTTCTTTTGCATGACAAATCAAAAGGAATAGAAGCCAAATTACCTCCTGGTCTCCCTTTCACTGAAGGAACAAACCCTTTCCTCTGTGAAAAGGAAGTTGAATCTATGTTCTCTTTCAGACCCAGTATTTCTCCATCAATGAATCTGAAATGGACAGGAAGTGGAAAATAAAGTGGTGTTACACTATTTTCGGTCTTCATTTGACACATTCATAATTCTGATTTAGATGGTGTACATGGGATTGAAGTGATGCATAGACCTCTTGCTGGCCCTTGCATGGGGACAAATATTACCCTATATGTGTCTCTCACATTTACTTGGTACATGAGTGTTTATTCTGACCATTGCTAGATTAATTGTAAATATACCTTTTACCCATTTGAAATAAAATGTTTATATCCACAGAGCTCTATTCCCATTTCACTGAGAGTTCCCATCCATTCTCTTTGCAAGGGTGGCTATGCCCCAGGAGATGCTCCCCAGTGTTTGCAATGCTGCCCACCTTTAGGTCCTGTCAGGGGAGAGCTACTTGAATTGTCAGTTGGGGCTGCATAGGAGCCCTGTCACTATAGGTTTCCATGGAGACATGCTAACTTATTACTCCTCCCCATTGCTCCTAGCCATACCCCTCTTCTGCTACTTTGGTTGACGGGCTGCAGGCTCCCCTGTGGAGGGGTTTTGGGTTCCTTCAGCTGCCACAACCCCCAAACTGGGTGGACCTTGTGCCTCTGGTGACAAAGTTCATGTAAATTAAAAATTAATTAAGGCCACTGTCTGGCCCGTTTTGAGGACAGCGCTACCCCCTCCATTTGTTAAGTCCTAAGTCACTCTCCATCTCCTTCAGTGGCACACATAATAAATAAAAATGGCTAGTTACAAACAATGATGGTTCCTATAACATAGTTCACCTTGAAAAAGCTGAATCTCAGATGGTTTATTCTACTTTTAACTCTCTTTTACCTGCTGGCTAACATCACGTCTAGTTACCCACTGCAGTTAAATAGTGTTTTGTGGCTCTGTTTGCAGAGTGGGTGGAGTTCACCCCCTATGAGGTGGGATTCCTGAAATATGGAGCCTTTATTCGTGCGGAGGATTTTGGAAGCGAGTTCTTCATGGGCCGGTTGATGAAGAAGCTCCCAGAATCTCGGATCTGCTTCATGCAAGGTGTCTTATTCACTTGGGAAAGTGTTTACCTAATAAGAATACTAATAGCTATGGAAACCAGTGCCTGGCAGGCCACTGTTCTGTGACTGGCCACAGTGGTGCAGTATACATTGCAGAAATATTTCTGTATCTTAATGAGCAGCAGCTAAAGTTAAATGTAATTCTAAATCTTCCTAATTGTTCTAAACAATTACACTTGGTTTCATTTTCTTGTGATCCAAATGATAGATTCAGAGCAGATGTGAGATTTTATACACCTTTGAGACCTGAATTTGCAAAAAACATCACACATTTTTATATTCCAAATCTCTGCAGTTCAGCCCTTTAGGGCATAGTTCTATGGTTAATTTATAACCCTGAGGAATACAGCATGATAACATTGAAAATTTAGCCCAATAAATAGCAGCATGTCTAAGCCCAGTAATAATGTCTTTCATGCATACTGTATGCTAACATCTCTTCAAGGATTTAAAGAAGAGTTATATGAATAAACAATGTATAGTAGCTAAGGGGGGTGGGATTATGAAAGAAGTAGGAGAAGCAAGGTATAAAAGAAAATTATATAGCCACAGAAATTTGAAAAAAGAGACTAAATAGAGCTATAGAAAGTATGCCATCTTCTGGCAGTTAGAGAGATAAGGACTAGAGCACCTCAGAATTTTTTAAACAAATCGTTCTCATGGAATAATTCTGATTTGACCAAACTGAAACTGTGAAACATGGTCAGTTTTGACAATTTTCTGACTTAAGGGGGAAAAAAAGTTGGAAATTGTCAAAATGGGAAAGTGTTTTGTCATTTTTTTAAACAAAAAATGTTGGTTTTCTGCTTCAAAATGATTTTTGTTTTGAAATGTAATCTAATTAGATGGGGTGAAAGGGTCTAATAAAAGAGTAAAGTTGAAATCAAAATGAAAAATTTCAAAATTATCAAAACAAAATGTTTCAATTGACCTGAAGTGGGGGGGAAATGGAATTTTGGTTTGCAAATATTTTTGACTTTCAGAAATGGGGAAAAAAAAAAAGTGAACTCTCAAAAATATTTGTGGGATGGGAAAACTGTGTCCCACCGAGGTCTAATGAGAACCTCTGTTGCTGATTCCCTGAATTAGTGCTGATTAGAGTTTTTTCATTGGAATTTTTTTTTATTAAAATGCCTTTCTATTAAAACAAAGACTTTTGAAAAAAGGTTATTTATGTATTTTTAATTTTCTGGGTTATCAAACTAAATATTTTGAACTATGTTCCCTCCCACTTTTTTACCCTTCCATTCCTGTTTGCTACTGAATTCAGTAGAATGAATGATATCTAGGGTTGTCCCTTATCCCACACACTTTTTCACTTTTCTTTTCTCTGTTTCCTTTTGCCATTGTAACTTTTCAAGACTTTTTCCACTTTGGAAAAAAACAAAATAAGTTGGGAATGGGGGAGTCTGACTTTGGAGATTTTTTTATTCTACTACATTCAGTGACAAAAATGGGGGGGAAAGAAGAGAAAGGGGACAAATTAAAATTCAAAGTTTGTCAAAGACATATTCCAGGGAAAAAGAGAAAGAAATTGTTCCAGGTCAAACCCTATGAAATGAAAACAACTTTGAAATATCCTGTGAAGTTTTGAACCATCTCTCTCATTGAAATACAGAGTTCCAACAGCTGAGAAGCAAAACCTGGATTGAGGAATGTGCCCATATTTGGATCTAGATGATAGTCTAATTTCAGAGGTCTCTTATTTTGATAATTTACAGTGTTTATAAATATGGGTGCAAATCAGCTTTGCAAATTTAACTCAGACAAGATCTGCAGACTGCATCCTCAGGAGAGACTTGCTTTACATTCTTCTTTTCCTGCTCCAGGAATCTAGTTGTAGAAGCCTGGGCTATATGTTAAGATTAGAAAGAAATGTGAAAGCAAATTAGAACAGATTTGGGGGAGGGACAAAAGGTTGTGTTCATGACAAATGCTTCAGTCTTCACTTGGACTCATAAGTTGCTATTAAATCTCTTTCCCTTGATAGGAATGTGGAGTAGTGTATTTTCCAAGAATCTCTTGGATGCATGGCATGCAGCTGACAATTCAGAGGACTTCTGGCACAGATGGACCCAAGACAGAGTGACTGAAATAGGTAAATCTGGCTTTCCCTTCCATTTTGTTTTGATTGGTCCTGTATGCTCATCTGATGTGAGAACTATACCCACATGGACAGTGTGCTCCGTCTCAGGGCCAGGGCAGGACAGGGAAGGGTGAGCAGTGCCTGGTGTGGCTGAGCAGCACTCTCTTTGGTTGATCCTGAAGCAGCAATAATAAGATACTCTTTGGGTGAAGGAGAGTTGCCGTAGTGTAGGGCCTGATGAAAAGGAGCTAAGAAAAAAAAATGAGGTAGTCTCAAGATGTTGTCTCATAAGGACTGGGAAGAAGAATTTTTTCTATTGAACTTAGTGTTCATGCAGGAAAGCACTTAGTGGTGCTTCCCACATAAAGTATATTTTGCCTGTGTTCTGGAATCTCTGCTAGCCCCCCAGTTTGTTTCCGGATGCGATTCAAAATGTTGCTTTTTACTCTAAACATTTTCCCTGGACTACCTTGGACACTACCTTATTCCTTGTGTGAAACAGTGGCAACTAAGGTCAGCTGGACTGGGTGTAAATGGGTGGGGTGTAAATGGGTGGGGCTGATAGCAGGGCATTTTCAATGAGAGGTCTTTGACTTTACACTTTGCCTCCCCTTTTCTCTGCATTTGCTGGCTTTGAGGTCATGTTACAAAGTCAGTCTATTTCCCCAGTTTTCCTAAGCCAGGTCTTACGCTAGGGAATTATGTCGTTATAACTATGCTGTTCATGAGTATATGAAATCCACCTCTGAGTGATCCAATTAAACTGACATGACCCCCTGGTGAAGACAGCGCTATGTTGACAGGAGGGCTTCTCCCATTGACATAGCTACTACCTCTTGTGAACGTGGAGGTAAAGTACCTATGCCAATAGGAGAACCTCTCCCGTTGGTGTCGGTAGTGTCTTCACTGAAGTGCTACAGCTGTGCTGGTCCAGTGTTTTAAGTGTAGACTTGCCCTTAGTGTTGGGGTTCTGTGGGAGTAAGTAGAGCAGGGGAGGGAAATGTTAGTTTTGCTGGGTCCAGGAAACTATTAATATGGGCATTAGGCCTACTGGATTTTAATGTTGTTTTATTTTTTGGACCTTTACAAATGAGCCCTTCTACAGTTTTGAGTGCATGTATGTTACAGAGAACAATAATCTCAGACATAAACCAAAAACAAATGTTGAATAGTCCTTACTCAACAGTTTAATAGTAGTAATAATAATGATTCTACCCCTATTAAACCAACCTTCAATCTCCCCAGCATTCTCCCTTCTCAAAAGCTTGGATACAGACAGGCTTTGCTGTGTTCACCAGCTTTACTAGACCAAGGGAGGAAGCAAATTCCAAAGTTAAAGGCCCTTTAATGATAATGCTTTGCCCTCTGCTCCTTCATGGGTAAACTCAAGGGCCTCCACTGATCTCACTGCAGAATTATCTTATTATGAGACTGTCAATCTCTCCGGTAAACACAGCCATTTAGGGCCTTAGGGCCAGATTTTGAAATGAGTTAGTCACCAAGATACCTTTTAAAATCGAGCCCTTATAGGATTAAAATCAACACATTAAATTGAAGCAGAAGATAAATTGGCAATCAGTGCAGAGCACAGGAGTAATGTACCCCTGCAGGAAAGACTGCTAAGCTCAAGGTTGCCAATTCTGTACTAAACAAATTTTATGAATCAATTTGAAACATAGCCCCATGTAGATACATTACAATAATCCAATACTGAGCTGACAAAATGGGTAACTATAGAGACCTCCAGATCCAAAAGAAAAGTCATATCCTTAGAGCCAAGTGTAGATGGAAAAAGTATTCTTGGCTACTGCTGCTGCTACTTGAGCACCCAGAAGCTGTCTGAGGATCCAATATACCCCACAGGCAGTGAAACTATGTCACAAATGGTCTTCAGAAAAACCAGATCAAGGGAGATGAAATAATCTGGGCCAGTTCTTTCAATTGCTTCCCCCAAGGAAAAGAATATCATGACAATGTTGTCTAACTTGAATCTCACCCCTCATTCTGAAGGTGCATTAAGGTCCTGATCTAAAGCCCATTGTTGTCTGTTGAAAGACTCCCATTGACTTCAGCAGGCTTTGAATCCAGACCTTAGGTGCATGTTTAGAAAACTATATAAATAATAAATTATTATTATTATTACTACTATTGCAGAAGACTATTCCACACCTCCCCCTTCACCTGCCCCTACGACATGGATAATTTATGATATTTCTACCACCTTTCTTCAGAGGAAGAGCCTGATCTACCTGAGAGGCCACATGAGATGGCTACTTGCATGTACACTCCTGCAGGAGGCATTTCCAATGCACTTCGAGATATTTTAACGGATCGCCCAGCGGTATCAAAGTACCACAGTTTCTTAAGGGGTTTCCAGATGCACAACGAGTACACACAGCATGAGCAGTTTTCTAAATGGAAAGGTATAGTACTGCCACTCAATTCTGAGTGTCTTCCTTTGAGATAATTTGGGGGTCTGGAATGTAGTGAGGGAAACCTGTATGTCTTGGAGAGAACTGAATGGGCTTTATGTTTAACTCATGCATCATTTTTTGCTGAATAGGACAGGGAGAATGAATTAGCTTCATTTTTTTAATCCCTTCACCCCAAATTGCAAAACTTGAAGCTAATTTTAACAGAATTATTTGATTCATCTATTGAATTGTTTGAGGCTGAAAGTGCTAGTGGAATTGGTGTGGTGGCACCCCACTCATTTTGCTGTAGGTCACATGGAAAAGCTCTCTCGGGTTTGGCATGATTCATAGATTTTGATGAACAGACGGAAGAGACTGAATGGACGGTCAGAATGAATGCCTTCTTAACCTAGGAGAGGCTGGCTACTAGAGCCAGTGCCTGGGGTGAAGTAATACGAGGATGCCAGAAATGGAATGACCATCTATGTCAGAGAGGACCCATGTCAAGGCATGGATTCTCAGCCTGAAGGTCATGGCCCTATGGGGGAGTGGGAAAGGGAGTTCCATAGCTCCAGCTGGATTTTAACAACTTTCCTTTTCTTTATGCCTAGATAAAAAGGGGTCCCCAAATGATAGAAAGGGGGGTCCTGAAACTTTCCCCTCTTGTAACATGGGGTCACAGTGCAAAAAATGTTGAGAACCACTGCTGCATGGCACGGACAAGCTATCACAAAGCAAAGGAAATTGTGCATGCCTTGGGAGGGGAAGGAAGCTGTACTTCTCTTTTCTGTTTGACCCTTGAAATTCAAGAGGTAGCAGAACTGTTCCTGCAGTGGTTCATTTATAAGAAATACTTACCTTTCAGACACTACGCTAGACTCTTTGCCTAATCAACTGAGACACACTGCAGAGCATCTGGAGCTAGTAGATACTGCATTCTTCTTTGATACCAGCTATCCACCACTTATGAGACCAGAGAGGAAAGTGGATGTCATCCTGCATTTAAACTATAGTGGAGGATCGCAGACAATGGTAAGAGCGGTCAGCTTCTCCTTTGTTTTCTTCAGTAATGGTCATTTGTCTGTAAGTCTTTATTAGCCAGTGTTAGTAACTTCCTACTTTTAAACATTAGAAGAGAAAGGTTATTCCAGGAGGAAAAATCTTGATCTAATTTGAACTACTTTGTAGATAGTGGCATGTATCCCTGTTTTGGAAACAATGATCTATGCGCTACATTTAATTAAAGCATTGTGTGGCGTGGCACTAAGCGGTAGTGATGGTTGAGATGGCACTTCCATTAGAAACCGGTCTTTTTTATTTATTTACTTCCTGAGTTATCCAAGTATGATTTAATGAATGAAGAAATTCTTCACGTGCTTGTTTGTGTTCCCATTTAAATGTCAGACTTGTTTTATGAGAACAGCTCACTAGATTTCAGTGCATTAGAATCAGATTCTGACTGAGAGTCCTACTTCTGATTTGTCCTCAAACACAAACCCTGAAACGGAGTCTAAACCAGATCTGCAGGCCACCTCCCTGACCCATCTATAATTGAATGCAGACATTATCTTCGGTAACACCATGCTTTCCTTTGAATTCTTGCTGTGTTGTTCCCAATCAAATTCCTGTTTTACAATTCTCTTGGCTACTAGTGTCTTTAAATGAATAGTATAATTTTGAGCTGTCTTTACAATCTGTACTAAGTGTTTTCCTGTTTTGTGCAGTAAGATTATTTTTGGACAGCCCTCCAAGGAACAAAGTAAAATGTATTGTCAGCAATCCTTTTAATGTAAACCATGTGTCTCCAGTTGCTTGCATTCCTATTGGCATCCCAGTACAATCCCATCCTGACTTTTGTCTATTTGTTGGTTCTAATGTTCTGTTCTGTTCTGTGGTAATCTAGCCTCTGGACCGGGCCTCCACATACTTCTCAGAGCAAGGAATCCCATTTCCTAAGCCTGTGTTGAATGAGGAAGAAAGGAAGAATCTAAAGGAGTGTTATATATTTGAAGATGCAGAGAACCCAGATGCTCCCATACTGCTTTATTTCCCACTTGTGAATGACAGCTTCCAAAGATACATAGCACCTGGTAAGTAAACAGCAGTCAGTCATTGCATTAAAATCAGCATGAGCAGCCTGCTCACTCTCTAAAGCTTTGTGTTTTATTTCATACCAATAGACATTTCTCTTGTCTGGGTCAATTTTTCTACTTTCAACATGATTGACTTCTAAATGACCACTTTCAGCCAGTAATAACGCTCATTTATAGAGTTTGGGCAAAAATTTTCAGTTTTCTGGCAATTCCCAAAAACTCAAAAATAAAAATTTGGTTTGAATTCAACCAAAACCAATTTTTTCCAAAATATGTGACGAATTGAAAAGTTGTTTAAACATTTCATTCAGCTTGAATTTTTTTAATCTGAAATGAAATGTTTTGTTTCAATTTCAAGCTTTTTTCATTTTAAAATTAAAAAAAAAATAAAAACAAAGGACATTTAAGATAAAAATCTTTTGAATAAAAAAAGCAAGATGTTTCAGTTCAAAAATATCAAAACTTTCCCCCCAATATGAACAATTCAGAGAATTTGATGCGAATTCATAAAATGTTTCCGTGTTGCAGTCTGAATTTTTAACTGAAAAAAAGATGCTGTTTGAAAAATTTCATCCAGCTCTACTCATTTGTCCCATATGACCACCTTTATTTTACTCTACTTTATTTTACTTTATTTACTTTATTTTACTTTATTTACCTCAGTCTGACTCAAACTTGGTGTTATTTCACCAAGTATTAGTGTAAATTGATCAAGACCACAAAAGTTTAACATTGAGGTTATAGAAAACATTCAGTTTAATGTAGGTTCAGACACCTTTACAATATTTTTTTTATTCCATGGCTTGTTTTTTAGGCCTTTGTTGAACAATTTGGAAGGCCAGCACAAGTTATTTAAGTCTTGGATGGTTGAGAGCTAGGCCTTCAGTATAAATCATGTGTTCAACGTGTAAGTTACTTGAGGCAGATGTGGGAAAAAGTGAGGCATTTGAGGTTGTAATTCTCTCCATATGTTGGTGTTACTCAGCTTTACGTAACTTTTTAAATCAGATTTGGATACTGCAGATTTCTTGTTTTTCCAGGGTTTACCTCTGACAGGGACCTGGATAAGAAGGAGGTGAAACTGATTAGCGGAGTTTGCAATAGATCCAAGGAGCAGAACAGAATTTCAGAGCAAATTCAGAATCATTAGACTTGATTAAGCATTTGAATTTTTTTGTTGTTCACCTTGCTGTATAACTGGTATTGTCAATTGATGACATAGAAAACAATTGTACACCTTCACATTTCCCCCCCTGAAACAAAATTCTGTGTCTATACTAACCTCCACTGCTCCTTCTATTGGCCACAACAATTAACAGTTTTAGGATACTTTTGGACCGTCATCTACTCATGAATTATGAGGGAGTAGTGGGAACTGTGTCATGTTGAAAAAGGATATGTTAATCATATGAATGTGGGTATGTACCACTATTTTTGTGTGTCTGTAGTTAGCTAAGATGACATGGCCTTTCTCCGATGATATGGAGTCAGCCACCATCATCCATGACTTTGTCACTTCCTGCTTAGTCTAATGTGCTGTGCTGTGCTTAGAGATACTTTTGCAGACCACTCAATAACTTCAGCGAGTACGAAATGTAGTGGGCCATCTGCTTGGTGGAGTGAGTTCACATGAGCATATTATACCTGTGGTCTGTGAATTGTACTGACTTCCTATGTACTGCAGGAGAAATTCAAGGTGTGGGGTTTCATTTATAAAATCTTGAGGACTTTAGGATCTGGCTGTGGGTTCTACACACAATTGAGGTCTGGAGGAAAAGTGTTCCTTGTTGACATCTTCCAAAGTCCAAGTTTAACAGCCTTTAGAGTGCAGTGCAAAGCATATCTTTTAAGTTGAGCAGTTGTTTGATTTCAGATGATTGTTGGGAAGGTTTTTCTCATGGGGTGAAGCAGACATGAGAGGAGGCTGTTTGTACTTTATACTGTGGGCCATTTGAGGAGGTGGTTGTTTATGTTGCAAAACTACTGGATGAATCACAGTTTTTCTTTTTATGATCATTTCTGGAGATACCAGTTTTCTACTTCTTCCTGCTCTCAAAGTCCCGTTTTATTTTTTCCTCACTGTCATTGAAACCTCTTCCTTTCCAGACTTGGTGGTAGACATGCAGTCCTCTGTAAGACCCCTATAAATGACTTTCCATGGATTGGACAGTAGGAGGTGCTGACAGCAATGCAGTCACCTATACACAAATGCAAGAAGCCTGGGGAACAAGCAGGGAGAACTGGAAGTCCTGGCACAGTCAAGGAATTATGATGTAATTGGAATAACAGAGACTTGGTGGGATAACTCACATGATTGGAGTACTGTCATGGATGGATATAAACTGTTCAGGAAGGATAGGCAGGGCAGAAAAGGTGGGGGAGTTGCGTTGTATGTAAGAGAGCAGTATGACTGCTCAGAGCTCCAGTATGAAACTGCAGAAAAACCTGAGAGTCTCTGGATTCAATTTAGAAGTGGGAGCAACATGGGTAATGTCGTGGTGGGAGTCTGCTACAGACCACCAGACCAGGGGGATGAGGTGGACGAGGCTTTCTTCCAGCAACTAACAGAAATTACTAGATCACAGGCCCTGGTTCTCATGGGTGACTTTAATCACCCCGATATCTGCTGGGAGAGCAATACAGCGGTCCACAGACAATCCAGGAAGTTTTTGGAAAGTGTAGGGGACAATTTCCTGGTGCAAGTGCTGGAGGAACCAACTAGGGGAAAAGCTCTTCTTGACCTGCTGCTCACAAACAGGGAGGAAATAGTAGAGGAAGCAATAGTGGATGGGAACCTGGGAGGCAGTGACCATGAGATGGTTGAGTTCAGGATCCTGACACAAGGAAGAAAGGAGAGCAGTAGAACAGAGACCCTGGACTTCAGAAAAGCAGACTTTGACTCCCTCAGGGAACTGATGGGCAAGGTCCCCTGGGAGAATAACATGAGGGGGAAAGGAGTCGAGGAAAGCTGGCTGTATTTTAAAGACTCCTTATTGAGGTTGCAGGAACAAACCATCCCGAGGTGTAGAAAGAAAAGTAAATATGGCAGGCGACCAGCTTGGCTTAACAGTGAAATCCTTGCTCGTCTTAAACACAAAAAAGCAGCTTACAAGAAGTGGAAGATTGGACAAATGACCAGGGAGGAGTATATAAATATTGTTCAGGCATGCAGGAGTGAAATTAGGAAGGCCAAATCACACTTGGAGTTGCAGCTAGCCGGAGATGTTAGGAGTAATAAGAAGGGTTTCTTCAGGTATGTGAGCAACAAGAAGAAAGTCAAGGAAAGTGTGGGCTCCTTGCTGAATGAGGGAGGGAACCTAGTGACAGAGGATGTGGAGAAAGCTAGTGTACTCAATGCTTTTTTTGCCTCTGTCTTCACAGACAAGGTCAGCTCCCAGGCGGCTGCACTCCGCAGCACGGTATGGGGAGGAGGTGACCAGCCCTCTGTGGAGAAAGAAGTAGTTCGGGACTATTTAGAAAAGCTGGACGAACACAAGTCCATGGGGCCGGATGCACTGCATCCGAGGGTGCTAAAGGAGTTGGCCGATGTGATTGCAGAGCCATTGGCCATTATCTTTGACAAATCATGGCAATCGGGGGAGGTCCCGGATGACTGGAAAAAAGCTAATGTAGTGCCCATCTTTAAAAAAGGGAAGAAGGAAGAACCGGGGAACTACAGGCCAGTCAGTCTCACCTCAGTCCCTGGAAAAATCATGGAACAGGTCCTCAAGGAATCAATTCTGAACCACTTAAAGGAGGGGAAAGCGATCAGGAACAGTCAGCATGGATTCACCAAGGGCAAGTCATGCCTGACTAACCTAATTGCCTTCTATGATGAGATAACCGGCTCTGTGGATGAGGGGAAAGCAGTGGATGTGCTATTTCTTGACTTTAGCAAAGCTTTTGATACAGTCTCCCACAGTGTTCTTGCCAGCAAGTTAAGGAAGTATGGGCTGGATGAATGCACGGTAAGGTGGATAGAAAACTGGCTGGATGGTCGTGCTCAACGGGTAGTGATCAATGGCTCCATGTCTAGTTGGCAGCCGGTATCAAGTGGAGTGCCCCAAGGGTCGGTGCTGGGGCCGGTTTTGTTCAATATCTTCATCAACGATCTGGAGGATGGTGTGGACTGCACCCTTAGCAAGTTTGCAGATGACACTAAACTGGGAGGAGTGGTTGATACGCTGGAGGGTAGGGACAGGATACAGAGGGACCTAGACAAATTAGAGGATTGGGCCAAAAGAAATCTGATGAGGTTCAACAAGGACAAGTGCAGAGTCCTGCACTTAGGACGCAAGAATCCCATGCACTGCTACAGATTAGGGACCGAATGGCTGGGCAGCAGTTCTGCAGAAAAGGACCTAGGGGTTACGGTGGACGAAAAGCTGAATATGAGTCAACAGTGTGCCCTTGTTGCCAAGAAGGCTAACGGCATTTTGGGCTGTATAAGTAGGGGCATTTCCAGCAGATCGAGGGACGTGATTATTCCCCTCTATTCGGCACTGGTGAGGCCTCATTTGGAGTACTGTGTCCAGTTTTGGGCCCCACGCTACAAGAAGGATGTGGATAAATTGGAAAGAGTCCAACGGAGGGCAACAAAAATGATTAGGGGGCTCGAGCACATGACTTATGAGGAGAGGCTGAGGGAACTGGGATTGTTTAGCCTGCAGAAGAGAAGAATGAGGGGGGATTTGATAGCTGCTTTCAACTACCTGAAAGGGGGTTCCAAAGAGGATGGATCTAGACTGTTCTCAGTGGTAGAAGATGACAGAACAAGGAGTAATGGTCTCAAGTTGCAGAGGGGGAGGTTTAGGTTGGATATTAGGAAAAACTTTTTCACTAGTAGGGTGGTGAAGCACTGGAATGGGTTACCTAGGGAGGTGGTGGAATCTCCTTCCTTAGATGTTTTTAAGGTCAGGCTTGACAAAGCCCTGGCTGGGATGATCTAATTGGGTTTGGTCCTGCTTTGAGCAGGGGGTTGGACTAGATGACCTCCTGAGGTCCCTTCCAACCCTGAGATTCTATGATTCTATGATTCTATGATCCTCACACTCATCACATTAGGGTTCAGATTTGAGACTGATGTTCCAGAGATCAAAGTACTGGATTGGCAATTACATCTGTCAGCACCCTCTGGGCTGTTCTTGACATGGTGTATTAGATGGATGTATACCATAGGGCATAACAGGGCCTCAGTAGTGTAACCCGATGTTTCTGTTTTTTTCATTTCCCAGGTGTGGAACGCAGTGCATCAGAAATAGAACTGGGCAAAGTTGATGTCTCCAATTTCTATTCCCCATATTCTACAAGGGAGGTCTCACTGAAGCCACAAGATTTCAACAAGCTGCTGAAACTTACTAATTACAACATCCAGAATAATGAAAACTTGATTCTTCAGGCCTTGCACGCAGCAGTGAGGCGGAGAAAACAATCTCAGACCCAGTCTCAATCCCAAGCACAGTCATCCTCCTGAAAGAAATCTTTCCTGAAACCCTTCTTCTGGCCTTTAAACAACCCCCCAATCTCTCCAAGATCATCATCCTCACAGACCAGGACACACTAACTCAAAGCAGCATCAGACCTTGCCAGAACAACAGATGAAAAACCTGCAGACATATCTCCACTGCTACAATGATCAACACCGCACTCAACACTTCTTTCAAGATCCATGGGTTCTGCACATGCCTATCACAACATATGATGTATCTCATCCAGTGCACAAAATGCCCCAATAACAATTATGTGGGTGCAACCAGATAATCACTATACTTTCGAATGAGCTCACACTGAAAACTGATAGACAAAAATACCCTATCACCTGTGGTGAACACTTTTCACAAAGCGATCACTCCATATCTGATCTCTCAGGCCTCATCCTCAAAGGAAACCTGCACAATTCCTTCAAAAGATGATCTTGGGAGCTTAAATTCATCTTTGCTAGACAGTAAATGTCATGGACTGAACAGAGATATTGGATTTATGGCTTATTACAACAATCTATAACTCACTATCCTTCCCCCTCTCCATCTTTCCCCCGCTCTGACTGGTAAGGTGCTAACAGGCTACTTTACCTTGAATGATCCCTTGAAATACGTGTCAACTACTTATGCTAAACAATCTGTTCCACCTTGTATTTAGCTATGATACTAAGTACATTTCCCAGACCTGAAGAAGAGCTCTGTGTAAGCTTGAAAACTTGTCTCTCACCAACAGAAGTTGGTCCAGTAAAAAATATTACCTCACCCACCTTGTTGCTCTAATTTTCCTGAATGCTCTATCTTCTACCACTTGAGAGTGACTAAAGCATTCTAATGTTTGGCCAGACCAATAGATGTTTAACCTGGGATGCTTTGGTGGAATCTGATTCATTCCAGTTAAGTAGCCATCTCATGAAATAAAGTTAATTGAGTCATGACCTAGGTATTCGTTTTAAGTAAAGGGCAGTTCATGGTATTTTATGAAATACTATACATAATATACACATTTAATAGCCATAATAAAAATGACAGCACAGTAAACGAGTATTTAAATAATATTTTAAAACCGCAGTAATTCTGGTTTAAGTCAGGAATGTCTGCTCTATTAATTGACTCTCTGTCAAATAGTTTTACCCACACACTGACTAGTCTACTTTTCTGACTCCATTTCACTGTTGTGGAGAAAATACAAAGATAATGCTGTATGCATAGGGCAATCATTGTAACTCCTCCTCATCTATCTGTTTGTTTTCAGCAACTGTTTTCTTTGGAGTGCCTAGTACCTTTTCATCTATAAAATCCCCTGTTGTTTCTTCATTGGCATCCACGTTAACAAAATCTGTTAAATCCTCACCATTCATAAGATGATCATATAACATTATTGATTAAATTCATTTGTTTCAGTTTTGTTCTCACTATCACATGAATTAAATAATATCCAGCCTTTTAAAAACAGCTCTGTCAAGTGTATTCTTTCATGAATTGCTATGCTCAATGTAGCATAGAGTATCAAGAAGATTCACTTTCCTCACAATTTCATCAGCATGAACATGTTGCCCTTCACCTGTTTTTATAAATGCTTTGTTTGATGGCGGCCTTTAAATTTATAATTACGCCCATGCTTATTAGTCAGACCAGTCTTGTGATGTTTGAAGAAGACCATCAGCCTCCAACAGTGTCTCTTTTTTCCTGTTCATGTGGGTGTGTGCTGAAGTTATCCACCCAAAGTGAAATTTGATCAACCTCATCTTAGCTCTTGTTCAACACAGTGAGTGAAGCAGGAATCTTATGGCAACAACTAGTATGTGTTCATATACTTCAAGATCATATCTTAATGCATATACACAAGAGGGGAAAGGAGTAAAATACCAATATGCTGTGGACTGCATCAGGGGTTAGCTGCTATACAATCACATAATATCAAACGCAGCTACTAGGTGCACTGGTATATAATTAAATTACAGCATGGTAATTATGCTGTCCTATATGCCATTGACTAGCTGCTGATCCAGTACACTGACACAGAGCATGTGCAATGAAACAGTTGAGGAGACTTTTGTAAAATAAAAGCAGTGCCAATTAATTTTCATAACACAGTCAAAACAATGTGTTTTAAACCTTGATCACAACTAAACTGCATTTAGCAAAGAACAGTTGAGTTGATACCCTTCTTGTGAGTACATTAAATGATGTGTGTGTAAGCATGAAATAGGAGATGGACCAAACTTGAAAAATCAAAAAGCAGCAATAAGGATACACATGAATCTGAGTTATACGTATCATTTATCTACCTCTGTAAACACTCATGTCTTATTCACAAGCAACAAAAGTGCTTCAAGAAAAGAAGGTACTAATAATCAAACATCACATACTGATGTATGCATCTAGTGTACAATGAACTCTGATTAAAAGATAATTGTAGCCAAAATATGAATGTGATGGACATTAAATTGTATGCCACATACCATGAGGCTGCGGCCTCCAACAAGATGGCAACAGACAGCACATAAACTTATGCATTTTCCTGCAGTTCTACATTAAGCTTTTCCTGGCCTGGAACAGCCTTCCAAGGGGAGCAGTGGGGACAAAAAACCTAATTTTTTTCAAGACTGAGCTTGTTAAGTCTTTGGAGGGGGTGATATGATAGGACTGCCTACAATGGCATGTAGCCGATCTGTGACTGCAACAGCCGGAGATGGGACGATGTACCCTGCTCTGAGATAATTGCCACCTTCAATTTTCTCTAGATCTTACAAACTGGTTTATTGACACCTGTACAATTGCCATCAGCTACTTTTGATTTACAAGGCACAGCTCTGTGACCGTGCCAAGACATTCTTAAGCATATGTGCTGTCCCTACAAAATCTGCCTGGGGCACGACAGTTTCTTTTCAAAACTACTTGAGCTGATGCGTACCTCGTGTTAAAATAAATGATTGGAGTTTGGAGAGTCAAACTTAGTTTGCATTCATGATACTTTGCCAGCCAATATACTCCCCTGAGCTTGCTTTGCTTTCAATGACAGTTCACCTAGTGAAACCTGAATTTCACACAATTTCCCCCAACATTTGGAAAGATTTAAAATAACAGAAAAAGCCTGTCAAAGCTGTTTGATAAGGAGCCATATGCCAGCTCAGGATCAGTAGAGTGGAGTATAGCCCCTCCCTCTCCTCAGACTCCTTTATACTGAAAGATATTGGTGCAGGAGTCACCACCTCTGGCTTGGTACCAACTAAAGAATTCTCCTCCACTAAGGGAATTCTCTATTGGCCAGTTACAGAGAGATTTCAGCTCCTTTGAGCTACCTGAGTGGCACAAAGGGGCTGATCAGAAAGAAGAATGTGGTCCAGTTTCTGATGGTTACAAGCTTGTTTCCTGTGGATTAATGTTTTAGGGAGTTTAGTTCAGAATCCCAACACACACCTCCCCCCACACAAATATGAGAGTTTAATTTGGGTATGGGAAGATTTTATTTTTGCAATAAGACATGATTACTCCCAGGGAGTTTGCATAGTGTACATGTAATTTTATTTTCATTTGCATTAAAATGCAGCCAAGTCATTCAGCTAATGAGTGTGGGATGTTCTCCTTTAGGCTAATTTCATTTTGGTTGTTTCTGATTGAGACATGGAGTTTTTGGAGGCAACAACTATACTTCTGCTAATACTGGGAACTTCAGCTGGGACTTCTCACCCAATCAATGTTTAGTTCATGGAAGTAAACCTTCATCTGACAATGGTCCCTTTGAAAAGCTACAAATGAAACGTATAGCAGTCTCTTTCACATAAGCTTTTCTGTATTTAGCAACCCTTTTTTCCTGAGAAAAAGATTATCATTTTAGGAGTCAAAGATGACTTTTAAAAAGAAATAACACTTGCCTCTTTGTGTTACATTTGCTAATGCCTGAGCTCTTATAAGTTTATTTTTAGTCCAATCATGAGGGTTTTGTTTTAATGCGATAGGCTTAATGTATAATAAGCTTTTTTATTAGCTAAATCTAACTTTGCTCCTATTGAAGTCCATACCAAAACTCCCAATAGAAGTATTGCCATTGGCTTCAGTAAGAACAAGACAGGGTGACTGATTTTTAACAAGCTCTTGTCTTATACCAGCCAAATCCTGGGTTTTATTATTACACACCTTGTTTTTAATATGTTTAAAAAGGTCAGTCTCTACCTCTCCACCACAATAGCAAATTCTTCTCACCACTCTGTGACCAGAAATAACTCTGCTATGAAGGAAGGGAAATGGTGAAGACATGCACATGAAAAAGCCCCAAGTACATCTTAGTCCATTCTGGTTACTGTCCCTGACCTGCAGTAGCACTACCCTAATAGTGGGAAGCAGCATTACTAGGCATTGTGGTAACACTAACAGAGAAGAGACACTGTTGGCCAGATGCCAGTAGAGCCCGTAGACAAGAGTGAAATCTTGGTCCCATTAGAGTGAATGGGATATTTGCCGTTAACTTGAAATGGGACAGGAGTTCACCCTGAGCATTCCACAGCCTGTCTCATGGTCAAGAAGGAAGAAAGGGAAGGGCACAAGCCTTTGAAACTGAACTTTGATGGTGTGCTAACTTGCAATGCATCTCGTGTGTTACCCCAAACCAGTGGCTGCTTAGACATGCTGAGGTTGAGCTGGTAGAGGGAAATCGTAAAGGAAATGTCCAAGGAACACTCAGAAATAAGAGCCGGGGGGAGGAGGGAGGAGAGAAATAGATATGTGAGTCATTAGAAGGCCTCAAATAGGCCTGTTAACAATTGTCTCCTATGTATTTTAGAAGCCATTTTGTAACCTGTGACTGGAACCAGGTGGGATAACAGAGCCCTTTCCCTTTGCCTGGCCACTCCTCCCTTATGATGGAGGGGTGGCCTGGCCAAATTTATGTGGCATAGTGACCCCATGCACCAGCTTGCACTGCCACTCACTCAAATTTGGCCTGGCTGTCTCCCGCACCATGAAGAGCTGGCTGAGCCAATCTTCCCCCTCTTGCAGTCCTTCCAGCACCTCTGGCTGCTGTCAACATCTTGGTGGATGCAATAGATCTGAAATTTGAAGTGTTAGCTCTGGATACCAAAGAACATCTTGAAAATACATCCAAATAAATATATTTCAATCAGAATGAACAGCTCTTATAATCCACTAAATTCTATGCTTTTAGCCCAGAGTGAATGAACTCTGGATATTTCCAATAAAACTGATGGGCTAATCAACCAAGGTCCAAATTGTGCCCTGACTAGGTGTGGTATGGAGTGTAAGTGCATGATTAGCACCTACTGACTTTGGGCTGACTTCTCATGCACACTAAGGCCACTTTATGCTGTCATAATGGTGGAAAGAGCGTTGGTGTAAATGAAAATCAGTCCCAATACATTTCCAAGCTTCTCTTATCACATCACCAGATTGGCATCCATGAGTGATGTGACTTTTACCTCCAGATCAGTCAGCACTAGCTACTGTGTGGTGCTGCCGCCAGTGATGACAATGGAAGCCTGATGATAGTCTGCTACTATTTAATTATATGCTGAAGTAATGATGTGACCGCTCCTGCCCTCCCATTTCCTCCTACATAGGTGGTCTTAGGCTCACTGAGAGAAACAAAATGTATTTGCTTCCAGCTATATTTGGTTTTGTAGTTTTTTGAGGTTTTTAAATCCATATTCAGCTCCTGTGGACCATCAGAGCTGATTAGTTCATGCATGAGATCTTTGGATAAATTCTGCCCAACTCAACACATTATTTATTTTAATCTTATGGAGGAGGAAGCCTCACCAAACCTGGAGGTATTGGAGCTCTCACTGCCAGTGAGCTGGTTTGGTTTATATCAGTGTTGATGAGCTTCTGTTCGGCACACATTACATGGATTAAAAGTTGGCTAACTGATACATCTTAAAATGTAATTGTAAATGGAATCATCATTGGATGGGTATGTTTCTAGTGGGTTCCTGCAGGGATCTGTTCTTGGCCCTACTCTATTTAACATTTTTATTAATGACCTGAAAGAAAACATGAAACCATCACTGATAATGTTTGCAGATAACACAAAAATTGGGGGAGTGGTAAACAATGAAGCAGACAAGTCACTGGTATAGTGACTGGATTGCTTGGTAAGCCGGTCAGAAGCAAATAATATATTTTTTAATATTACTAAATGTATACATCTAGGAAAAAAGGATGTAGGCCATACTTACAGAATGGGGGACTCCACTCTGGGAAGCAATGACTCTGAAAAAGATTTGGGAATCGTGGTGGATAATCAGCTGAACATAAGCTCTGAGTGTGATGCTGTGGCCAAAAGGACTAATGTGATCCTTGGATGCCTAAACAGGTGAATATTGAGTAGGAGTAGAGAAGTTATTTTACTTCTGTATTTGGCATTGGTGTGACTACTTCTGGAATATTGTGTTCTAGTGCCCACAATTCAAAGGGGATGTTGAAAAAAACTGGAGAGGGTTCAGAGAAGCACCACAGGAATGATGCCTTATGGTGACACATTCAAAGAGTTCAATCTATTTAGCTTAACAAAGAGAAGGTTAAAGAGTGACTTGATTACAGTCTAGACTCTAGAAGCACCTGGATGGGGAGCAAATATTTGATAACAGGCTCTTCAATCTAGCAGAGAAAGGCATAACACGGTCCAATGGCTGGAAGCTGAAGCTAGATAAATTCAGACTGTAAATAAGGTGAATGTTTTTACCAGTGAGGATAATTAACCACTGGAACAATTTACCAAGGGTTGTAATGGAATTGCCATCACTGGCAGTTTTTAAATCAAGATTGGATTTTTTCTAAAAGATGTGCTCTAAGAATTATTTTTGGGGAAGTTCTATACAGGAGGTCAGACTAAATGGTCATAGTGGTCCCTGTTGGCCTTGGAATGTCCTGCTGTGGAGTTGGGAACGTGGAAGCCCTGGGAGCCACTGCTGAGCCAGGAGCCTTGGAGTTTGGGCTCCCAGAGGGAATTTCCTTTTGATTATTTCAAAATGATTTTTTAAAATTTCCTGCCACAGGAAATTTAAAAACTTTTACTTTTTGTTCTAAAACAGAATCCCCCTCCCCCAAATTTTGTAATTTCTTATGACCTATTTTGCATTCAGAGAATTGTGCCATCTGGGCTAGACACAGCAGAATATCACTCAAAACATTACCAAGGTCTATGTTTGTCATACTATAGTCATTCTTATCTTTCTTTACAAAATACTGGCAAGTTAGCACCTGCACATTGAAGAACTGGAAAATATTTCACCAATGGCTGCTTCAAGCTATTATGCACATAAAATGGCAAGATAAAATCATGCATAAAGAGGTTGCTCAAACAACTTGAAGAAATCTCTATGGAAGCACGACTGCACCTTCACATGGATAATAGGCTCCCAAAGAAAGCATGGAATGGGAAAAGTCCAAGAGGCAAACCAAGGAAGAGACACAAACATTCTTGATAAAGAACTTCTCCTCTTGTGAAATCAATATTAACATGGGAAGCTACAGCAGAAATCAGGTTAGCAATCAGCAAAGTAATATCTGCTGTGGAAAGATTTGAAGTGAAGTGAGAGAAGAAGTATTTGGTAAACAGTAGTTACAGACCCAACAAGAAATACCCTCTTCTCTTGTATTTCTTTTCTTGGCCTGCAGATATACCTGTGAAACAATAATTAAACTTTGTAGCCATTTGCAGACTTATTAGAGCACTTGCTAGATCTGTGACAAGTAAAATATTTGACTGCACTTTATATTGATAACTAGAGAGGTGGCTCTTAAAAACTTGCTAATTGTACCTATTAGCTTTCATTTAGGAATTTAACTATATTTAGTTTTTTTAAGTGTGAAAAAACCAAAATAAAATAAGAAACTGAAAAAACTTATTTTGATCAAAAACCACCATGAAAACTAAACAAAATAAAAGATGAGATAAATTTAGTTTCATTTTGGATTTTTTGTTTTGTTTTGCATTTGTGTAGTGTGTGTTTTGTTTTTATCCAAAGCAAAAAATGTCTGTTTCTTGGTGTGGCAAAAAAACCTTTTTTTAAAAAAAATCAGTTTCAGTTCTAAAAGATTTTTTTCCTGGTTTTTCTTCTTTTTTTCCAATTTGGCAACTGAACTGAAAAACCAATGATTTGCTCTACTCCTAATGTGTGACACTCATAATTTGGAATAAAAGTGTCTACACGTGGAGTTAATCAGGAACAATTATATGTGTAGACTAACCATGAGTATTCAGACAGCCTGAAATGATAGCTTTGAGAAGTGTGAACTGCTCTATTCATCTTAAGAGGGTGATGAGTGCTAACTCTGAAATATATAGATGGCTTTTAAATGTCATTAATAATATTAACAATAATAATACTAATAGCAGCATTGTAAATACTGATCATTTTAAGCAGAAACGTCAAACTAAAGAGTTTATTTCATAGTTCCAGACTGCCTACCACACCTTCTCACTTTCCAACAGCGCCATCCCATGCCTCCCCACCTGCTGAAACCTAGTTTTTCCAGTGACATTTTCTCTGAGGCAGTTATGCTTTGTCAATAGAGCCCTCGCTGAGCAGGACTTCCGGAGTCGATGGTGAGTGCTTCTGGGATCGATTTATCGCATCTAGATGAGACGCGATAAATCGATCCCCGAAAGATCGATTACTACCTGCCGATTTGGCGGGTAGTATAAACGTAGTTAAACCAGTGCAACTTTGTGTGTAGACCAGATTTAAGTCAACACTACTATGAGAAGTTTGATATTTTTCATTCCGTGACTTGAATCTTTAACAAAGGAATCTGAAAGCTATATTAAAATCCTTCTGGTCTATTTATTGATAGTAAGTGAGTGTGCATGAGTAGAGCGTGATGTAGACTGTTTCCCTGCTTTTAATCAGCTTTTGCAATTGTATAGGGAAGGGGCTGTAGCCCTGCGTGGAGGACATGCAAGGCAGTCCCGCCCACTGATCCCTGTTTAAGAGGCAAGGCGTCTGGCCCCTTCACTATTACTAATTTATAGAGCTGCTCAAAAATGATCAATATGTAGAGTAAATATTGTTGCCAAAAGTTTTCATGAAAATTGTATGATGTTTTTTTTAAAAGCAGCATAAACTTTAAAAAAAAATCAAACATTTGAAATGTCATCAAAGATTTTGCAAAAAAAAAAAGAAAAAGAAAAAGAAAATTTCTGCATGTTTTCGGTCAGCTCTCTAGATTGCATTAGCGGCTAGGAACCTTGGCCAAGGATAAGAGCCTTGTTGTGCTAGGCACTGTGCAGACATGTAATGAAGATGATAATAGCTGCCCTAGACAGTTGACATGAATCGTAAAGTAGCCCAATGTTCTAACATTTCTATAGTAACATGTCAATCACAACATACTTTTTTAAAGTACAGTTAGCCAGTGTGATTGCTATGTGAGCCTTTCCCTGCTGACTACTTCATTTGAAAATGTACAGACCAAAACAATCGAGAACTGCAAAGATCATGTGTGGAGCGAAGCCTTCTACTTCAGGATACAGAATCAGGTCAAAGTAAGACATAGAGGGTGTATCTACACTACAATGTAAACCCAGGTTTAGTAAAACTCAAGTAGGAGACCCTGGGTTTGTTAACCTAAGGCTTGAGTGTCTACACTCATTTGTAACCCCAGGGTTAGGAATTGTTGAATACTGGGTCCCAACTTGGGGCTCCAGCCCCTACACTGAATTATGAGGGCCCGAGTCCAAACACCCATATCCCAGATGGCCTAGCACCCTTCCAAAATGTGGACACTCCAGCCTTTTCTTCATAGTGCAGTTATGGGGAGACTTGACTATCCAACAAACTTGACTGTCCAGAGGACAAAGAAAGTCAGCCCATAGGATTGTGGGGTACTTTTGGTGGCCTCCCAGAGTGTGAGTCCAGTGGGGCTGCATCTACATTGCAGAGCAATAAGGCTTGAACCCTGGATCATGGCTTGACTCAGGCTTAGAACCTCCACCCTCGTGGGGTCCTGGACCTTGGGTCCAAGCCCTAGGTTAGTGTGATTTGTGTGTAGATGGAAGGGGAAGGTTAGGCTTGAGCCTGAGTTTCAATGTTGGGCTTACACAGCAGTGTAGAGATACCCAGAGTGCACTCTTCTTTCATTGGTCTGGAAATCTCCAGCCTGGTCCTGCTTAGCATGGTCACCATTAGCAACCATCACAAGAATTAAATGTGTGTGAGGAGGGTGCAGGGTTGCAGTTTGGGAATATGAAATAAGACACTGCCACAAAAGTAAACCTTATCTGTATTGTATAAAAGAGCTCAGGTCTAAGGGTTGTCTTCCTGACCTCGCCAATATACTTTAAGGGGGTTTATACTAAACGCTAGCCCACTATCTTTTTTCCAATAACTATTTTTTAGACTAAAACTGGCAAATACAGGGTAAGAGTTTATTTACAAGTATAGTAAAATCTAGGAGCATCAAGAGGGTTTTATATAACCAGACTTTCAAAACTTTGCACAACAGCCATTTCAAATACAGGAAAATAAAACCAATTGAACTTTTATCACACACAATCAATACCTTAGCTTAAATATTCCTAACTTAGTTTTTATTTTTAATATATTTTTTTCAGTTTTTCTGACTAAAACAATTCTGTGAAATTGACACAAATCTGTGAAATGTTTCAGTGTAATTGAATCTGCATTTTCCACTGAAAAGGTATTGATAGAAAACTTCATATAGCTGCTGCCCAAGCTTCTCTTTCCTGCCCAGATATCTGCATTTTGGATTATTTTCCGTTAGATTGCTTTTCTTCAAGATGAATCCTATTCTATTTATATTCTTTCCATGTGTCTTTTCCCTCTAGTTTGCTTTATATTATTTCTATGTGCTCATTAGTATTTATAACTCCTCAAGTACAATATCTTCTGCATATTTCTTTAATATGTTTATCCCCAAATCTTTAGTACCAGTCACTGTAAAGCTGATTCCCACTGTGGCCTTGGTTGGCTGGGCTTCTATGGGGGCCTCAGAAAGAACTTAAAGCTGTTCTCTAGTATCACCCAATAGTGAGTAGAGATTAAAACACCTCTTATGCTTTTTTCAGAGGTGAATCTCCACTATCAACAAAGGGCTTTGCTGGCTCAGAGAGATGCAATTTACACCTTCACTTCCCTGAGACACTGGGTTAACTGAGCCAAATTCTGCCCCCAGTTATATCAGTGTAACCCCACTGTAGTCAGTGGTGTTTCTACATTGTAAGGGCCCGATCAAATGCCAAATGAAGTCAATGGGAGCTCTTCCATTAACTTCAGTATTTGTTGGAGCATACTCCTGAGAGTCCAGATTTTTCTTTGGGGTGTAACTATTGAAGCCACTGGAGTAGCACTGTGGATGAATTTAACTGTATAGTTTAGTAACTTTTCTCATAACTCTTGCTGCTCTATCTTTCTTAATGTATTTTCACATCTGAAACGTAATCAGTCAAATTTGGAACCTTGAATTTCAAAGTCAAGCTTAACTCAGAACTGTATTTTAAAGCAAAAAATCATTGAAATTGTTACTGAATATGGAAATTTTGAGTAGTTTCACCATTTATTGAAAATATTTTGCATAGTCTTATGATGATTCATTTGCATTTTTAATCTTGCTACTGTGATGAAATCAGTTGTGTTTTGGCATCTGGTAAAGCAGGCAACCGCCAGTAAAAGATGAAAGGCAGCTGCTGGGTTTTAATGCAGCTCTGCTTGATTTGATATTGCATAATGCTGGAGTTGCCACCACACCCTTTCATATCCCAAGTCTCTGGATTTAAGATGCTTTCTTACATTATAGCCCTCCTACTGCCAATTTCTAACCCTGAGTAGTAGCTATTTAGCATTAAAGGGCAGATAAATACACATCAGCATGATTAAGCACAACAGTAATGGTCTTAAAAAATACAACTGATTTGCATACATATTGCATCCAAAACTCTTACAGAAATGAATTGCAAATAGGACAGAGAAATTAAGAGGAATAGGAAAGGGATTGGGGTGGGAGAGATTTCCAAATCAGATTTGGAGAGAGATTTAAAGTAGATGAGGCAGAAAGACAGGGGACAGCTGCCACCTTATGACAGTTCAGGGTTATAACACTCATGTGACTGCTTATATTACAGGTAAAATGTAACAGGGCTCCACCCATGAAAGCAGGCATTAGGGAAGTATGAATATCTTAATATTCAGATGACGCTCAGGTCTCTGGGAATGCCATTATTAGGAAGATATTCAGGAATCTTAGGAGAAATTTAAATATAGAGCTAAAAAGGCTAAAAGCTGGGGGATGATAAGCAGGGGAGTGAGAAGACACAAGAAAAGGCAAAGTACAAGAGAAGTGAGCATTGTTCTATTTTTATAAATTACAAGTGTCTCCTTCATGAGAATAGTGGCAAAGATGCAGGGGGCACCCAAATTAAGGATGGCACAACAGTGACAGAAGTATGTGACTGGAAGTGGCTAGAAGATGGGCAGCAGGCAGCATTGCATTGGCAGTCAGGCAGCAGAAATTCAGCACATACATACCTCATGAGTGGGATGAGCTAAAAGATATGTAACTTGCCCAGCACCACAAGTGCAGACAGAAAGGAGAGAACAAGTCAGCCAGTCCTGAGATTTTATTCAAATGCTTTTTACAATATTTCATGATAAGTGTGGGACTGTCTTTTGCACTGTGCCCCTTCATGAATGCAAAGGCTGAAATATCAGCAGATAGACATATGCAGTCTTGAGTGGACATTGTGCACAGCACAACGTGGGCTAGGAATGACACTTAAAGAACTCAATGAAAGCCCAAAGTTGATATTTAAAAGCCAAAAGACGGAGGTGGACCTTGAGAAATAGTAGAGGCTCCTAGTCCAATATGGGATGATGCCACATCCCCCTCAGTGCTAACTATCCTCTGTGGGAGAACAGTTGTAGGTAACTGGATGGTAAGAGAAGCATTAGAATAGTGTCCTAATATAAGCCAGGATTGTGACTCTTGAGCTCAGTGAGGCAGAGAACTCCCATATGGGGATGGGAGTTCTCTGCCTCACAGGTATGCCCTCAATACATGCTCAGCAGAAAGCAGATGTGTTCAGTAAGTAGGGAAATACTGAGCTCTGGCCAATCACTCTTGTGGCTGGTGCTTTCTAAGCTGACAGACGTAACTAGACAAGACATAATAGTTTAGTTTCCTGTGAACTGTAATTCTTTGGTCTAATTTGGGTTGTTGGGTTTAGTATATAGGTTCCAGGTGGAGTTGGTGGCCTGTGATATGCAGGAGGTCAGACTAGATGGTCTGGTGGTCCCTTCTAGCTTTAAACTCTATGACTTTGTCATGTGCACTAGATTCCATGCTACTACTGGGTATACTGCCAAGGTCACGGATGTCCCACCCATTGCCGCTAAGGCTTCAGGTTGATTCACTGAATTCTCTCCCTGCTCCTTCCCATTTGTTCCAATACTTGCTGGCACACTTGATGATAAAATAGTTCAACACTTTCAGTTTTCTGTACAAAATTCAGTAATACAAAGACAGTGATCAACCGGCTGTGTAGCTTTGCCCTTACAAGATATGCAAGCTCTGTAGCTCCATCCTTGGATCCTCATTTCCCAGCTCCAGGAATCTAGGTATGGAAGTCTGGTCACATGAATGACAGGGCTGAGTTAGCTGAGTGAGGATGCTCTTTCTCTGGGCTCAAGTGTGCTGCATTACACAGTTCTAGTCCCCTTACTTGTGCCTCCATTCAGAGCCAAGGGAGGTGGTCTGGTATTTCTTCTGTAGTCTATGTCTAAGGCCCTTTGTTTACATTTTTTTTTAAACTGAAAATTTCCTGGGTTTTGCACAAGCTATTATTTGGTTGTTACCAGTTTTTCACTTGGAAGTGCTGGAAATCCCTGAACCCTGCTCCCAACTCTAGAAGGAAAGATGATGGCTTGGTAACCTGGGCAGATCCCATGGGGATCCCCCTGGACCTGACTCCCTGCTCTGGAAGGAAAGACAGTGGCTCCAGGAAGCAGAAGTGGTGGAGAAGGAAGCATGATAAGATGGAGTCCTCGCCTCCTCCACCTGTTCTCCTTCCAGGCCTGCTCCGGAAGGAGACATGGGCTGTCCAGGTCACTGAGCTGCCATGTCAGAAGTACTTGAATGCTGTTCTGTCCTCCAGTTCCCCTAATACTAAACCTGATATTTACCCAGAAAACTGTGACATTAATTGTTTACATCGATTTTCCCCTTTTTAAATTTTTGTAATAAGCACAGATCAATTCCTGGGAAACTTTAAACAAACTAAAAACTGAAAAGAAAGGGCCAAGCCTATGTGGTAGACAGCTGATCAAGGGCAGCACACTTTTGTTCAGTGAACTGGCGTAACATGTACAACTGGAAGTTTTGGCACATGGTCACAACCCGACTTGGGCTGTTGCTGGCAGTGACAGCATGAGATTTATGGGCAAGAATGGCACTGCTGCTGCTACTAGTCCCTAAGAAAGAGAGACATAAGGATAGCGCTATCAGAAACAGGGAAATAGAATGACAAGGAAGAGGAGCAGGAAAGGGGGAGAGACAATGCTATCTGGCTTGTTGTCAACATCACTACAGCTTCCCTCATCCAGGGCAGGCAGTTCTGAATACATTGTACTGCCACTGGTCATAGTGAATGGGGCACACAGCTCAGGACCACACAGCTGTGTTCTTTTGATGGCAACCAGCCACTACATGGAGATGTTTGCTACAGACAGGATTCTGCATAAGTGCTTGTAATGTGGACTTAGTTAAATAATTCAGAATTAAGCCAGCCCAGCTGTCTCTTAAACTCGGGGGCTGTGCTTAGGGTTCCACCAACCGAGGGGTGGAGGCGGCCTAGAGGCAGACCCCCTATTACATAGAATCATAGAATATCAGGGTTGGAAGGGACCTTAGGAGGTCATCTAGTCCAACCCCCTGCTCAAAGCAGGACCAATCCCCAATTTTTGCCCCAGATCCCTAAATGGCCCCCTCAAGGATTGAACTCACAAACCTGGGTTTAGCAGGCCAATGCTCAAACCACTGAGCTATCCCTCCCCCTGGGTTCACCACGTCTGTTCCGATGTTGGACTCTCAGGCTGTCAAGCATTCGTGGTTGCACAGGAACGGACCAAATGGTAAACAATCGCTACGGCCAACTGTCTGGCTAAGCGTTGAAAAGAGAGAGAGAGCTGTGCTGGGGCTGACAAAGCACAGTCATCACTCATCCCCAAATACAGTCTGATTGCAGAGCTGAGTGCACAGAAGAGCCCTGTTGTGTTGATCTGTGCTTCTCACTAAACATGTCCAAAGTTTCTCAACCCACTCCCGCTCTCACTGCTATGCCACAGGGCGCCCCTGGGTTGCTTTCCTTGCTTCTCGCTCCTCCTGTAAATAAACAGGATTCATAAGGGAGTGTTTCAGGTTGTTACTAAATTATAAAATGCTTCTTCAGAGTATTTGACAGTGTGAAGCATTTGCTAGTAGAGACTTTCAAGGCCAAATTCACCATGGGCATAGAAGGTCTGCTGCAAGTCAGTCGAGTTGCACCTGCTTTACTTCATTGAGTGAGCAGCAGAAACAGTTTCTACTCTCAGCCAGTGCCTAGGCTATGACAAAGTGAACATTGAATGCAAATTCCAAAATGGCTGACTCACATAGGACAGGCAAGTGGCTAAAGCTGACCACTGATGAGCTGCAATGCTCTCCTGAGGCATAGCTCCCTCTTCTCCCTTGTTGGTAGTGCTATAAGTGTCCATATTCTCCAAAATGCTCAGGATCAGAGGTTTTACACTTAGCAGGCCAAATCCACAGCCTGTGTAAAACCACTGCCGGGGGTGGTTGTTTTAAGGAAAGGAATGTGAGGGGCAGGAAATTTTGATTTGTAATATGCTTGAAGACTGGTGGTTGGTTCTTGGGGAGGAGGGAGAAAAGTGTTGCTGTTTTAGTTTTGTAATTTTGTGAGTTGTACACAACATGGATTTATGCCAGCTGAGGATCTGTGCAACAGTCAGAAATGTTCAGATTTCCCTGTGACACCAACACTTGAGACATTTGGAAAATGCCTATTGAGATGGCGCATCTTCAGCAAAAATTTGGCAACCTTGAAATTATGCTCACCAGAGTCCTGCAAAAATTTGAATGGTATTAAACAAGTTCACGGGGAAAGACAAAAAAGTTTTTCCATTAAAATATTTCCAATACTAGCTCCAAATTGGTCTCTCTCCAATCTCTCCCACTACAAAGGCATGTGGAGAAATGTCTATTCCTATAATCTGTCAGATATCTGGCATTCACCCAATATTTCAGACAACTTCTGGCAGAGGTGCACCTGAGACAAAGTGAATGATACTGTTTGGTTCTATTTCTATTTCTTCTGTACCTGTCTATGGATTTTTACATGAGTGCTGCATGGCCATCTGTCCCGTCAACTGGACAAAATCTTTATGGAGGATTTTTAAATCCTACTGCAGAGGAAAGGTGCTCAGTGTTCAATATATCTCTGCATATATAGCTCAAAATTGCACTGCCTGTCTAATTGGCTTTCTGCTATCGTTCATTAGACCTTTTTTTGGCAATACTGTTTTTTCTAGGTTTAGCCCTCCCTTGGAATCTATCTATGTGACTGTTTTTCTACCGATGTAATACCACTAATGTTGCTTAAATAGATTATATTTGCAATGGTCCTTGCTGAAGAGCCAAAGCACTGTAATAGAGATTTCAGTACCCTGGACTGTGGCTACCTTGGCAAAGCAATTCTTTTAACTAGTGTCCATTTCTGTGTTGAATACCATTTTTATTTTCTGCTCTGATTTTTAATCTTTCAAGGTCCCTTTGTGTTCCTCACAGCCCTTCCCATGTTTGTATCCTCCATTAATTGAACTAAAGTGCTATTTACTACTTCCTCCAAATCATTAATTAAGACATTACATAAGACTGCACCTGACATGTCTGCAGTAAGATGTCATGAGACACCCTTCCAAGTCAATACTTTGCCATTTAGCATAACCCTTTCTCTTTGCTCCTTTGCAGTCTGTCCATCCTTTCTGCAGTGTTCCTATCCAAGCCAATTTGAACTAATTTTGGGAGACATAGGGCCAGTTGCTCAGCCCTACTGACTTAAGTGGAGCTGCACTGATTTACCATCTGCAAATCCAGTACAGAATATCCAATAATTTCGGTTATCATACAATAGATTACTGTGCAAGTGTTGCTTCTTTACAGTTGAGGTTTAAGATATTTGTTTCCAGACTAACTTTGTTTTGTTGGAAATTACTTTTCTTTTTGCTCTGACTGGAGGCTTTATTTGGGTATATGTTGTCTCACTTTATTGTGATTTACTTTCCTTTTGTTATGGTTACCAGAAGACATTGGTCTTGGGTACCCAGACATTTTAAATGTATTATTACTACTACAAAGGATCATATCAAACCATGAATTTAGTCAACAAATGATTTTACTATTTCCTCTACTCTTCTGCAGAGGAAGAACTGCTTCTTCCTGGAAGGCCACATGAGTTGAATACTCATCTGGTTATTTCTGCATGCAAATTTACTGGTATTGTCCGAGAGGTCTTAACAGAATGTGTAACAGTTTCCTAGTGGACTTTCAGCTTTGTGAATACCAACAGAACCAAAGCTTTTTGCTATCAAAAGGTAAGGCCTCTTAATTTTAATTCCATCTGTTGAGATGGTTTGGGTTCTGTTGTTTAGTGAGGTGACCTGCATAGATTTTAAGTCCAGAGTTAAAAAATTCAAGATAATGAGCTTATGTGAAAATCGCCCCCCGCCCCCATGTTTAAAAATGGGTATCTAAAGGTTGGCTCCTAAATCATTATTTAGGTGCTTAAGTAAGTGACCTGATTTTCAGAAATGATTAATACACAACAGCTCCCGTTGACTTACTTCGATACCTAACTAAGGATTTTGGAGCCTACTTCTAGGCATCTCTTTTTAAAAAACCTTGTCCTAAAATAGTTGATCAATCAAGTAAGTTGCACAGAATTGAAAATCCTTATTATAACTGGCTTATTAGGTGGCAGTCACTTTTCCACTGGGTTTCAATTTAATTGGCAAAACAACTTCTGTTTTGCCATAATTCCATTTTTTGCTTAAAAGAGGGACAAGTCTAACTGGATAAGTAGAATCCCCTTTCACTCCAGGAAAGAGAGGCCAGGTAGGTCAAGAATGGGTGGAAACAATGCAAGAAAATCTACAAGTGAATGAACACAGTCTCCTACCTCAGAGAGGTTTTTCTCCTCTAAGTCAAGGCTGAACTTCAGTGATATATCTTGATGTATCAAGGACCAGTTGGAGATGAGAAGGTGAATTTTCCTCTCTTTAGAGAAGCAGGACATCTACTTGTTCTTGAAGTGGTTCACTTAGTACAAGAAATATTTGCCTTTTAGATACCGTGCTAGACACTTTCCCCAAACAGCTGGCAGAAAAAGAAGGGATCTTGTCACTGGCAGATACTTCAAAGTACACTGATATCAGCCACCCACTGTTCATGAGGACAGAGAGGAAAGTGCATATTGTCCTACATTTAAACTGTTCTTTAGGATCACAGGCATCAGTGAGAGCGGTCATGTTATTCCTTGCTTTCTTCAATAATGACCACTGTCTAATAGGCCTTTAGCTCTTTAGGAGCCAGAATCACTGAATTCCCATTTCTAACATAAGAAGGGGAAGCTGATTCCAAGTGAAAACGATTTTCAGTTAGCAATACCAGTTCGTAAGTGCCCAGGTATCACAGTGCTGGGTTCTGTTCTGAAAAGAACAGCAGTAACGTCAACCTTTTAAAATGTTCATTTTCATTACTCCTGGCCTAGATAACTGGCCATCTCCCTCTTTCTGAAACCTTGAAATGGCTGGTTGTATCCCTTCTGTTGGTAATTTATTCTGAGTCCATTGTTTATGATGTCATGTTTTGGTTCCCAATTTCTGATCCTGTGCTCTCGCCTGTATAAATATACAGCACATGAAAAGATGGGAGTTGCCTTAGCAAGTTGGGGGGTCAGTGCTAAGGAGGCCAATTCAATTAGGGTGGATGTGGCGCATTCCCAACAGTTGACAAGTTGTTGACAGACTGGACTTCTACATAGAGTGGACTTCTACATAGAGTGCTTTCGCGGGCGTGCACAGGCTGAAATTGTGAACAAACAGCATCACTTGCCCCATAACCTCAGCTGTACAGAACACAACGCCATCCACAGCCTCAGAAACAACTCTGACATTATAATCAAAAGGGCTGACAATCACAGGAACCAATCCCAGACTGTAACAAACCCTGCTGCCTTCTCTGTCCCCATATCTACTCTAGCAACACTATCATAGGACCCAACCACACCAGCCGCAGCATCAGAGGCTCCTTCATTTGCACTTCTACTAATGTGATATATGCCATCGTGTGCCAGCAATGCCCCCTGCCATGTACATTGGCAAACCCAACAGTTTCTCTGTAAAAGGATAAATGGACATAAATCAGACATCAGGAATGGTAACATACAAAAGCCAGCAGGAGAACACTTCAAACTCCCTGGACACTCAATAACAGATTTAAAAGTAGCCATACTTCAACAAAAAAACGTCAAAAACAGACTTTAAAGAGAAACTGCTGAGCTACAATTCATTTGCAAACTTAACACCATCAATTTGGGCTTGAATAGGGACTGGGAGTGGCTGGCTCACTACAAAAGCAATGTCCCCCCTCTTGGTATTGAAACCTCCTCATCAGTTATTGGGAGTGGACTACATCCACCCTGACTAAATTGGCCTTCAACATTGGTTCTCCACTTGTAAGGTAACTCTCTTCTCTTCATGTGCCAATATATATTTATGCCTGTATCTGTAATTTTCACTCCATGACTCCGAAGAAGTGGTTTTTTTACACCCGAAAGCTTATGCCCAAATAAATCTGTCTTTAAGGTGCCACCAGACTCCTCATTGTTTTTGTGGATACAGACACGGCTACCCGTCTAAGGACTCTTCATCGTTTGGAGAGTGGTGATCCAGGCCCCAGGCTCCCCTTGTGTTGAGCACTCTGGTTTGATCCAAGAAAGCATTTAACAAGTTAAACCCATGAGCAGTAAGTGCTTTGTGGGATCAAACCGCCAGAAACTGAGATTGAAGAATTAGCTTCTTTTTGAAAGACTTGTGGCCACTAAATTTCTGAGTTGTCTTGCCAGAGAGAAATCTCCCTCTGTGTGCTGTGACTGACTGTACCTATGGGAGGAATGTAAACCTGAGATCATAATACTGTCTTGTTAGTAGCGACAAAGGGTCCTGTGGAACCTTATAGACTAACAGAGGTATTAAAGCATAAGCTTTCGTGGGTCAATACCCACTTCTTCGGATGCAAGCAGTGTCCACTGCTTGCATCCGAAGAAGTGGGTATTGACCCACGAAAGCTTATGCTTTAATACCTCTGTTAGTCTATAAGGTGCCATAGGACCCTTTGTCGCTTCTACAGATCCAGACTAACATGGCTACCCCTCTGTCTTGTTAGTGACACTCATTCAATTCTCTTTGTAGGGACACTGCAATGACACAGGGCAAAGTGAATATCTCCAGTTGCTTTCCTCCTTATTGTCTAAAAAGCTTTCAGTAAAAGGAAGAGGATTTTGACAAGCTGGTGATTCTGACCAGCTACAACGTTCAGAATAACAGATGGCTGATTTTTTCGGGCATTGCATACAGCAATCAAACAAAAAAGACAACAGGAAAAACAGATGCCATTCCCAGTGCCTTAATACTTTTGAAAGATATTTGTATAACTTTTGCCATAAGGAGGGACCAAAGTGTTCTGATGAATGACCAATTCAGATACACAAACTACTCGGATTTTCCTTAGATTTCAGTTAATCTTACCTAAGTGGCCATCCCAGATTGCAGTGAAGTTAACAAAAGCATGACCAATATCATGGACACCTTGACTGAGCTTCACTGAACCAACGCGAACTTTTAGAATATTTTTGTATTACTGAATCAATTTAGAAATAGATTTCAATTTATTTTAAGTTAATAAATAGCATTTCATGATATTTAGAAAATATAGTACACATGAATATATCTTTAAAATCAGCAGATCAAACTGTTTCAAAATTAATTGCACACATTTATAAATTACAGATGTAAAGTGAAGATAAATGCACTACGAATATTCAATCTACTTTAAAATTGGATATGTGCAATAAATATGGAACTTAATGTGTGGGTGAGAGCTCCTGCACCAGGGACCAAAATCACCTCACCCAATAAATGTGGGAGAGTGGGCACCACTAATTGCCACACACACACTGGGGATCAGAAGGGGGAGCTCAAAAATCAAAAGGCAGACAAAAAATAGTGGCCCCAAAATCATGAGGTTTTTTTAATCTCATGATTTTTGAGGGTCTGACCCGTGATTTTTGATCTCTTGTGATTGATAGTACTGTTCCCTATAAAATGGTATTGTGTTAGAACATGATCTTGAAGAGTCGGGCTCACCAACACTATGCTGACAATGACTTCATCCCTGCCCTGACCACAAGTCATGTTTAGTATAGTGTCAGCTAGTCATAAAGTCCACTGAGAGCAGGGTTCAACCATAACTAGCTGACACAGCGCTGAATGTGACTGGCCTTTGTCTGCCTTCTGTGAGAGGCAGTGTTCAGCAGCGGGTTAACGTGACTCCTCAAAGTCATGTTCTAATACAATACAATTTGTCCCGAAGGCAAATCCCCCAATAGCCTGAGGGGGGTCCTGAGAGTCAAGCTGAGGGTAGAATGAAGTATCAGGTAACATGACCAAGAGGGAACAGATACCAACCATCTGCATGCCTGCCAAGAGCTGCAGTGACTGATGAGGCGGGGGCTTGGCCAAATGGCAGGAAGAGCATAGTAATGGCTAGGGAGGTCTCAGTGCAGAGGCACACACTCCAGGCTTACAGGTGTTATGCATCTTGCACCTGTGCCCCAGCGGCAATTTCAGGCATCTGGCAGGCCTATAAATGTAGTTCTTCCTCCCATCTCTCAGGGACCATTGTGGCACCAAATCTGAGGTGGCCTGTCTGCCTCCATTATCTCTGTTCCTTCTGGTGCCCAGAGGATAGCGCTGGGTAACTGTTCATCTGTCATGGCTGAGTCCTCTGGATTCCATCTTGTCACTGCTCCTAGTCAATGTTTACTAGAGGCTTTTTCTTTTTTGTAAATTTTAGTAATAACTAATTATTCTGTGTCTGCAATTCCCGCTACAAACAATTAAGTGTGGTTTGGTGTTTGTTCTGGGGGTTTTTTGGTTGGTAATTGGCCTTGTTTTCTATTTTAACATTTGTGCTACACTAAAGCGTGGAAGGCATGCTGGTGATCGCTACAGTCCTGGCCCTTTGGAACCTCTGTTTTCGTGCAGGTAGTGTCTTCTTCTCCCCCCCCGCCAGGAAATCATTGTTTTTCAATGGAATACACCTTGCAGAACAGGAAATAGGCTAGAGGACAAGAAGAACTTGAAAGGGTCAGGATTGGCAGTTTTAGTGCAAGCATTGTGGAGGGTGGTATTTGTAATTTATGGTATTATTAATTTGTTGTATTTTTTAAATAAAAATTAAAACACATATTTACTAGGGTGGCTGGAACTGTAAACATGAATACAACAATAATTAATCATTAACACATTTTGAATCTTATGTGGTCCTAGTATCTCCTTATAAATTAATTACCTGTATATGAGTGAATGGATTAACATGCATTTCCCCACAATTTCCTATTATTGCATGAGTGCATTACACAAAAGAACTGTGGAACTCAGCCTGCGGATGCACCATCTAAGAAGCTAAAAACAACAACTACTGATGAGATTTTGGACATTTTGAAATGCTGGGAATGCAGATGCTCCCTGTAGGTCTGTGGTGCCACTGATTACGATGAAAATAAAGAAATTTACAAGCAACATGTACTATAGTTATGTCCATACTGGTCCATAGTATTATTTTGCTTCCATCCTGGTTGTTCTATACTGAAAAGAGTGATGATGCAAAGGCTATTAACAGTAAGAGTGAGGGTGGGCCATAAGTTTCTCAGTACCCAGCTCTGAGCCAGTCTGTGGCATCACTTGGAATTTGTGACACCCGTACAGAAGCCATCGGAAACAATACGTTATGTTTTCACACTAAAACTTTTAAAAATTTAAAACCATCTGCCTGCATATAATACCCCAATGTGCGACCTGAGAGAGAACGACCAATGGGAGGGCATGAGTGCCTCACTTCCAGCAGAAGTAGCTTCCCCATTCTCAACTTCTGGTATGTGGGTTAACAGGTAACATCTTTTTGCACATCCTGATCTCCCTCACACCATTTATCATCCTTCCCTATTACTCATCCTTAATTTCTCTCTCTCATGTGGCTTCTTTTCCTCTCCTCAGACATTTTATGCTCTTTCCTATCTTTAGAAAACCATCTTCAACTACCACCCAATCTCCCTCCTCCTCTTTGACCAAATTCTTTGAAGTCTCTTGTTACCTCAGATTTCTCATCTTCAGCTTGCTCTTCAACACCTAATTCTCATCCTTTTTACTGATGTCCCACAGGGTTCTGTCCAGGGCTTTTTTCTTTCCTTCCACCATATCTTATCTCTGAATGATCTCATTCACTCTAGTGACTTCATTTGTCACCTCTGTGCATGACTCCAAATCTACCGTTTGACCATAGGCCTCTCTCACATTGGTCAGACTTGCACATTCTGGGTTTCCCACTGCCCTGGAGAAGAAAGGGGGAAAAGAGAGGGAGAGAGACTTGAAAGACCCAAGGGTGAAAATGATATGGAGGGGAGAATGGAAGGAGACCTGAAGAAGCGGGAAAGGATAAGCAATACCTGAAGAAAACTGAAAAAGAGAGTTATGGAGGGGACTTGGCAATGGAGGGAAATAATAAGGGGTTGAGATGGGCTGGGAGGAAAATAGGTATGTGAGAGAGCCTAGAGTCAGAGGTGGAAAATTAAGGTCTTTTGGAAAAGGAGATAATAGAAAGGAGAGATATAGAAGACCTGGTAAGTACTGAAAGAATGGAGGACAAAGTGGGAGAGACAGATGAAGAGGTGATGAATTAAATGGGAGAAAAAACCCCCTATAATCCGAAAGATTAACAGGCTGGTCCAGTTTAAAAAAGCAAAACGAACCAGTAAACACTATAATTTTGGGAAATCCTACAGTTCGGATTCTAACCATAACTCTGCCCCTGTATCCCTGTCCATCCTCCACATAGAGGCTACTGTTGTATACATTGTGAGTGCCTGCTTAAACACAAATATCCTTGAGATAAAGCAACATACTACATCGTTAATTTTGTCAGTATCTTATTAGTTTACTGAATAAATAACACTTGTGAATATAACAACTGTACACCAAATATTCATGTACACAAAATTGCACCAGTTGTGCTTATTTACATATAAATACGGAGATGAATATACAAGCAGATGTACAGGTTTTAGGAGTGATAATTACATACAGGGAAGGTTACAAGTATTTGGTGCAGCAATGGTGTTGCATTAAATATTTGTATACTTCTGTGACGCAGTAGGGAGTGGGGTGGATTGACCTGGGAATGTCAGGGCCAGGGCTGTAGGGCCAGTTTTTTAAAGGCATTTAGGCACCTAGAGATGCAGATAGGCACCTACTTGGATTTTCAAACGCTTCTAGACACACAGCTTCCACTGATTTTAACACAGTGGACAGGCTAGTCAGCTCATCGGGGTTTCAGTGCATATGTTGCTATGTGCACTGACATTCTACTCGACTGACCAACCTGGGTATACCTGGTCAGCTGCCTATACTAGGAGTACAGGTCTTTTGTTTCCCCCTGGAGGGTGCACTCTGTAGTGCTCCTATAGGGAAGCCTCACAAAGTCAGATTATGGCATGGCTGTTTTTGAGTTCTGTTCCAGCAGTTCTTACAGGTGCAGCTGGGTGTGTCCATGAGCTGAGGCAATCAGTTGCAGCTGAACCTAGAGTGCTCCAAAGCTTAAACGGGGGCTTGTGTGGCTATTTTATACTGGAGAGTGACATCTATGTATGTAGGCATGCTTGCCTGCCTTGATGCCAGGGCAAGGAGCTCTAGAAGCAGAGGCACTGTATTGGGTTAATAGTGAGTTTTGTCTGTGAAGTTGGCTTTTTTTTTTTTAAATTTAAGTTGCATATGCCCAGAGATTGTGGTGATCTTTTTGTTTGTGTTCTTTTGGTTGAACAAGAACCCTGTAAAATAAACCTGAAACGGAATATAGCTTAATTTTTTTATTTAATTTACTTTACCTGACAGGCCTCCTGCAAAAAATAAAATAAATAAATAAAAATAATTCCTGCTTTGTAAAACCTGATCCTACTACATTGCCTTTCTGTGGAGACCTTAAAAACTGAGCTTCTGTCTGCTTAGATGTTATTCGTTTCCCTGCCCTTTTTGTCTAGTAGGGATTTGACCAAATGTACTCAGCCTAAATTTCCCCTCCTTTACTGTGAGTACTGGGGTGGGTGGGTTGTTTAACTCTCTCCACAACAAAGATAGCTGCATTTCGTTGTACAGACACAGAGAGAAGGTTTTTAGGATCTTTTTAGATTAAAAGTGCTTTACAAAAAATGGGGGACCCTTTTGGTCTGGTCTCCCTTGCCCACTAGAGCTGCTTGGAGCCTGGAATTCCCGTTTTGTGGGAAATTCGAAAATGTTGGAGAAATTTTCTTTGCACATCAGAATGAAGACTCACAATTTCAATATTCCCTGTGGAATGGGGGGTTCTGAAATTGGGTTTGGAAATAAAAGCAAAACCCCCCCTTTTGTATTGATCTTTCTGAAATGGTTACCAGGCTCCCAAGCTGCTGGGAGCTCCAGATGCCCACCTCATGGGATACTGAGAAGCCAGGAGCCTGCAAGTCCAAAGAACGGGGCTTCAAGGGTATGTCTACATAGCAAGTGGCAGCCTGCAGCAATGAGTCTCGGTGTCTTGGGCTTGCAGGGCTTGCGCTATGATGCTAAAAATAGTCGCATAGACTCATGCTTGGGCTCAGGCTTGGGTTGGAGCTAGGGTTCGGAAGCCCAGCCCCTCCCTAGGCTTCTGAACCTGAGCTCCAGCCCGGGGCTGCTACGTTTGCATGGCTATTTTTAAGAGACAGAGCCCGAGCCTGAGTCTTTCAACCCAGACTCTGGAACTTGCTGCTGCAGGCTGCCACTTGCTGTAGTAGATGTATCCCTCCCCCGCCGGGTCCCAGTTCCACTGGCAGCCCAACAAATGGGCTGCAGAGGAGACAGCTCAGATTGCAGGAAACCAGGCAGATTTCCCTCCGAAACCTGCATGATTCCTGTCCAAATTTTGCTGAAAACAAGATGGGTCTGCAGAACATTTCAATTTTGATGAATCATCATTTTACAGTAAAAAAAAGGTCCATTGGAAAATTTCCTACCGGCGCTATTGCCCAATACAGCTGCAAAATAAATCTCCCTAGTTTACAGTCAACCAGTGCATTCACTCACCCTCTATAGTAGTGGGAAGACGCTGGGAGGGGCCATCTTTCCTTGCAGAGATGAGATGGGTGGAGCTCTAAGTCAATTTATAAAACAACTTCTCACTGACTCCTACCAGTGTAAAGACTGCAAACATGTTTCAGGAGCCACTGCCAGCTCCTGGGCCAGTAGTAACATATGACTTGCTTGCAAGAGAGACCAAAATGGCATCATGTGCCAATTCACCTCAGGTAAGAAAGCCCTAACACCTAAGTTGTTTAAGGTTTCAATTCAGATGTGTACAGCACAAAGCAGGTAATACGAGTCCTGCTTTATTATAGTATTTATGTACCAGCTGCTGTGCATGATTCTTTCCAGACAGGAAGCAAGACAATATGTCCCAGCCTGAAGAGTGAAATTCTGGTTTCACTGAAATCAATGGCAAAATTTACATTGACTTCAATGCAGCTAAGATTTCATCCTTGATGTCTAAATGAGACATGGTCGCTGGCGATGGGGAAAGAAAAGGAAGGGAAACAAAAGAAGAAAGAGCATGATTAGGAATTCAGATCATCTGTGTTGTTTTGTTTTGCATTTTTAATAGTTTTTATTTTAAATATAAGTAGAGGAAGTAGGAAGCACAGAACTGAGATTTGAGATAAAAAGCAAAACTTTATTGCAGGGTTAGTCTATAGGAAGCAGGTTCGCTGTTGCTTTGATGTCCCATAGCTGAGAGGATTCTTCCTCCATTGTTTCATAGAAAAGGGTGGCACTTACATGCGGTTTGCACCCCAGTTATGCCAACTAAAGCATGTGTGCAAAATGACCTGGTAGTAAGGACACCAGTGTGAGTATTGAAACATAGTGGATCATAATGAACAGCCATTCTAATTTGGGGGTTTAGCATGGGTTACTACAACTATGAACTCACGATAAAGCTTGACAATGTTTTTATTTTTTCCCCTTCTCTTTTCAGGATCTAAATGTTAAAACAAATCCTTTGGGAAATGTCAAAACTAAGCATGGGAGTCACTGTGCAGCGCAGGGGAATACTGAATTTAAGGTACTGTAAATTAGAGGATTTCAAAACCAAGGTCGTTTAGCTGGAGGGAGGAAATGTTGGGACATAATGGCGTATCAATTTTAATTGACAACTAGCGATAGCAGCAGTTCAAGTTTTGTGGGTGAAACTCCCTTGGGTTTAGCATTTGAAACATCTTATTTCATTTGGGGAATTTCAAAATTGCTCTCTGTATTTCTCTTTGCATTTGATTTGATGCAAGGAAAATGTCCCCTCTCTCGTTACCTTCATTACTTATAAAAGATGGAATTTCTTCTCTAGAATATTTCTTGTAACTGACTCTGAGTCGCATTCAGCAGGTGCTTAAACCCTGATTTCCAGGATATTTGCTCACCCTCAGCTCTTCTGGAAGGAAAACCAGCATAACAAAGGGCTTCAGAGGGAGGAGGGAATTCTGGATACATCAGTATTGCTTCTGGGATTCCTAAAAAGTCAGTGATGGATCCATTTTTGTACTTATTAGATGTCAGTGGCATTGGTGAGAGTTCTGCTGGGGTGCAATTCTCAGGGGGAGGCGACATACCCACACTATCTCTGATTGAGCTAGTGCACTAAAAATAGAGTGTAGTTGTTGCAGCGCAAGTGGCAGGAGGGACTAGCTGGCCCGAGTACATGTCTAGCATCTTGGACAGATATGTACTTGGGGCAGCTAGCCCGTACCACTTCAGCTACACTCTGTTTTCAGCACGCGAGCTTGGTCAGAGCTAGTACTGGGATGTCTCCTCAAGCAGAGAATCCCACCCCCAGCTGAAAGTGTAGACATATCCTCTATTACACTGTTTGCCATCTGGCTGTGCAGTAATGCTGTAGTCAGCTCAAAACTGAATAAGGGGGATTTAAATGAAGATCTAATTTAGGTTCAACAATGGTATCCAAAGCAGAACATAACTGAGGACCCTGGAAATCTAGGGACATTTGTTTCCACATTCTATATAGTTAAAAATTCTGACAAAATCTGTGATGTTAAATGTTGCAATACAGCTATTGTACTAGAGAGCTATTTGAATAATAACAAAACCCTGATTTGTGAATGGAAATATCAGTTTGGTTTCTTGTGAATCACAAGTTGTTCATTATGTGGAAGGTCCACTGTTATTAATGAAAATATTTATGAATTCTGGAAGTTTCACAAATGATTATCTGAAAAGTCATGCTGGAATTTTGTTATTTTACTATTTTAAAAGTTTGAGACATCCAACTGTGGAGCAGAAATAATACCATTTGACTTTGATAACCAATTATGCAACACCACTAATGAATACTCAGAGCAAATTGATAATTTCACTGAACAATTTTAGCCTATCTGTATACTTATAAATAATGAATACACTCACACAAATCTGGATTTGTTTGCATATAACTCCTAAATCAAAAAAGGGTACTGAATTCATCACAAATAGTTTGACCAGCTGTAATAACCATACGGTTTGTTCAAAATGACATCAGTCAATTGCAACAATGAAAGTATGCTTAAGGCGCAAATTTTTACCAGGGTATTTGAAAGTGTAATGCAAAGGATAAATATAAGGGTAATTAGCCACAGGAACAAATTACCAAAAGATGTGGTGGATTTGTCATCAGCTGAAATCTTTAAATCAAGATTGAATGTCTTTCTAAAAGATATGCTATAGTTCAGTGTCACGTTATTGGGCATGATTGGGAACCACAAAGTGAAATTCTATAGACTGCAATGGAGAAGGTCAAACTAGACCTTCTCCATAGCAGATCTAAACTAGATTCAAATAATTTAGAATTAAATTGATGATACCCCAAAATTTTAAAGTATGGACTGTGATGGTTATCTAGAGCCTCTGGCAACACAAGCACGGCCTTCCAGGCCTCTGAAAGCCCTGCTTGCTCTTAACAGGTTAACAATAGGCACAGAGTGTCTCCCTGGAGTGCCCAGCCCCAGATCCATTGGGCATTCACAGAATTCCCAGATCCTCTGTTCCCAAAGGAATAGTACACTGCAGCTTACCAGTACGCTGAAGAACACAGCTCTGCATAATACACAACACCTAGATTTGTTTATAAAGAAAGCAAATATAAGTTTATTTAACAAAGACAAATAGTCAAATGATAGCAAATAAAATATTAGAAACTAAGGGTTACATATAAAATAAAATCATAAGATGCATATCTGAGCCTGAACTTAACTAACAAGAGACATCGTCATGTCATATAGAGCCAAAGTTCACCTGAAATCCATCCAGTGTATTACAGTCAGGCTGTGACCTTCCATTCATGAGACTTGCATGCTGTCCTCTTGACTCCTCAGTGGAAAGATCCAGAGTTTAGCTCTGTATGGCCCCATCTACACTGACCAGGTCTACACTGCAAATAGCGTAGCTGAAGTCGACGTATCTTAGGTCGACTTACCTCTGTGTCCTCACGGCGGCGAGTCGACCACTGCTGCTCCCCCGTCGACTCCGCTTCCTCCTCTCCGGGCGGTGGAGTTCCGGAGTCAATGGGGAGAGTGCTCGGGGATCAATTCATCATGTTTACACTACACTTGTGGCAGGACTTTCATAGTGGAGGGTCCTTTACTAGGGAGTTTCCTTCCCCATTTGTACAACAAAACTCTAATCTGTTGAAATTTAGCACATTGTGCAAAGCCCTTCTTTTCACTCAGTTATTTTGCTCAGGGAAGACGGTTTTTGTTTTCATTTGGGGACTGTCCTATTCTTTTTGCTAAAAATAATAGATTAAAAGTAGTCTTCATTAGATTTTGTGCATAGTGCATTTAATAGCCTATGTTTTTTAATGGACTTGTACCCAGTTAGATTGCATAGTGTTTGCATGCAAATTGTAATATGTTCATATGTGTACTTAGCTGTCAGATTGGCTTTAGTACATGCAATGTTTCTTGCATCTACTTTAGGCAGGGTTATGTGCTTGTGCATGCTATTTTGCAGGTATTCAAATGAAGATGGCTTTACAATTAGTAGTAAATCACTCAAAGAATAAATGTTTCTGTTTTATCTCAACCGCAACTTACATTTGATGGCAAGATAATTAAAGTAGTGTACATTCACTCCATTGTTCGTTCCTCTTTAGAATTCTGTTTGGGACCCTCCAAATTTTGACTCCATCATTAAAACCTATATATAAAAGAAAGCTCTTCTATTTGTTACCACTAAGTGAAGCATGATATAATTGTAGTGTTAATGATGTTTTACGCAGATTAGAATGGACCCGAAATTGCTTTTCTTTGAGTTTACATAGGCAGAGTAGCAGAATTCAAATATCTGATCATATATATGTATAATTGGTATTAATAAAATATAATATTTATGAACCATCTTATATTTTTATGAAACTAGATTGAAGATATTGCGTTACAAGTGTCATACTGATTGTTTAAGCAATTTCCCCCTCTGTTGACTAATTTAAGGGAATAAGTTAAAATAAAAATAACATTTTACACTTCTATATTGCTTTTCATCCAAGGATCTTAAAATACTTTATAAACATTGAGCCAATCAGTCCTTACTCAAGCAAAACTTCCATTTGTTTGAGTAAGTATGACTGAATTTGCTCCATTAACTAGTTAATCCTCGCACAAGCTCTGAGTTCTTTTGAGATTAATTGTTGTATGAATTACAGTATGCTTATTTACAGTTTATTGAGTAATTTGTTACTGCCCTCTATTTCTTTATAATTAATTTGTCAGTCTTACCTGAAATAGAGGGAAGTGGCATGTAGAGTGGAATTAAATTTAAAAAAATTTAAAAAGGAAGAAAATGGTGGAATCTGTAAGGATCATTCAGGGGATTATAGGAACTCCCGGTGGGGACAATGTGCAAGGCCTCAGCATAGGACACGTGTTTTAGTATGTAGTCGGACATCTGTATGCAAGGAGGAGTGGAAGGATTTGGAACACACATAGAAAAAGAACAGATTTGATGTAACAAAGAGTCTATTTGTCATCTTAACTCACTAGTGGGATAATTTTTTTAAAACAAAATTTGGCAACCATGTGGATTCATGACATTATTTACTGCATTTAAAATGTATTGAAGAGTATTCATATAATTTGAAAAACATACCAAATCGAGGTTTATAAACTGGAATATTTGAGTGCAAACCCATACTTAACTATTATTTTTTAATCTGTGGAGTTCCTGAGCTCATGCGATGCAGTTAGACAGTTGTCCTTCCAAGTACACTGTAAGGCTCATCTATTTATTTGCCCAAGTATGCGTTTGGTGTGGACTTAAATTGGGAGGTCTGCAAGTAATGGGGTATGGATGGACAAGAGGATGACTGCCTATTATTGTTGCTAGGTATAGTCATTGTAGTATTTTTATTTACATTGAGGTGCCCAGAGGCTGTTGCATTGTGAACATAATACATTTCTACAGAAATAAAATGTAAAGGCTTTAAATGGCCTAGTCATTAGTATCAATTTGAAATAAAAATATCACATTTGTGGGGTATAGCCAGAGTATTAGTTTGATGCATTAGCAGACTCTTTTGAGAAATTTGGAAATTTGACTAAGCTCTTTCAATTATTGTACACATTGAGTGAAGTTCTTCTAGCCTTTCTTCATCTGAAAATGTCTCAACATCTATTCTGTCTGTAAATTTGCCAACATTCTAAGTAGTCTGTCAAGTGTTGTAGGAGACATAGATGGCTGCTTCTGTCTGAGCTGAAATCAGCTCATAAAAATAATTATGGTCTAGGACACAGGTTCTCAAACTTTAGCAATCGAGGACCCCCAGTTTGATTTAAAACGTTTTGCCCTCCTGCTCAGCCCCAGGCCCCGCCCTCACTCCACCCCTCCTGCCAAGTCCCCACCCTTTCCCCATCTCTTCCCACCCCTTAGCCATCCATATCCCTCCTCTTCCATGCCTCTTTCCGCCCCTTCCCCAAGCATGCTCCGTCTCTGCTCCTCCCCCTCCCTTCCAGCGCCTCCTGCATGCTGCTGAACAGCTGTTCCCTGGCGTGTAGGAGGCAGTGGGAGGGAGAGGGAGGAGTTGATCAGTGGGGTCAGCGGATCCCAGTTTGAGAAATGATGGTCTAGGATTTGGATGTATTTGCTCACTGTGGGAGGAAGGGTTCCTAGGAGTATGAGGAAACAACAGCATCTATGACTGGGCCTTATTACCAAGTGTCTTGGTCACAGGAAATACTGAACTGTTTATGGGCTCTGTCAGAGTAGCATTTTGCCAGGATGACTCGACTATATGCAGCATATTCAAATACACCATCAGGAAACACCTTATTTTTTTTAAAAAGGAAATCATATTATCCTGTCTTCATGTAGGTTTGTCAGAAGCTGCAAAGTATTGGAGACTGGCTTGATAAAAGACTATGGCAGGGATTTTCAAAGGAGCTTAAGGGAGTTGTGCACCATAACCCCCCTGATTTTCAATAGGATTGATGCACCTAACTCCTTTAGCCATAAAGTCTTCTGGAGATACTCCTCAAGTGAATTTCTGGGTCTCGGTCTTCGGTGGAATTAGGCATTTGGGATATATGGTGACTACAGATTGCTCCCTCCTCATAGAAAGAAGGATAGGAGATGAAGTGAAACTTCAAGGTTTTGAAGACCAGGAATAGTTCCCAACAAAAGAAAACTCTCAATTAACTTTTTAGGCGTTTGGGATTTACCTGTTAGTGGTAGTGCATTGGGAGGAGACTCCAATTCTCATAGGGATGCTGCAAACACCCTATTAAGCTAGGAGAGCTTTTTATGGTGAGGGTTTCAGAGTACCGAAGGCCATATTATGAGCAGAATTGTTACCTTCCTTCTTATTTTCTTATTGTTTCTTGTCCTTTTAATGATTAAAGCCTGAAAATGGAGTGCATGGACTACTGGGTTTCCTGCTGTAGTGCACCTGGTGGAGCCTATGGCCCAGAGTCTCAGGGTATGTCTACACCCGTGTCGGAGATGTAATTTCCAGCTCATGTAGACTTACCCATGTTATCTCTAATAGAGAGAGCATGCTAAAATAGAAGTGTAACCATGGCAGCGCAAGCAGTGGGATGAGCTAGCCAATCCGAGTACGTACCTAGGATTTCAGAGTGGACTGTCCTCGGGCGGCTACCCCATCCCTCAGCTTGTGCCACTGCAGTTAACACACTTCTATTTTTAGTGTGGTAGCTTGATGAGAGCTAGTCCTGCTTGAGCTAGAACGTACATCTCTGTGTTGGCATAAGTGTTATGTTAAACAGGGTTAAACTTGCTGGTTTTATTTGAGTTTCATTTTGATATTCTGGTTTTGTTTGAACATAAAATTCACACAGAAACTCAAGCAGTACAAACCCTTGTGACTCAAAACTGAAGGAAAGATTCTCACAAACTTCTGTACACTCACCATTGAGTTTAGCTCAAGTCTACAATACAGTTACAAAAAATTACTTCAAAGCAATAAATGCACCATGGTGGGTAGCACGAGGGAGGTATCAAAGTACCTATCTTGAGGTAAGAAGCAAGCTGGGGACCATGGAGTAAGTTTTGCCCTCTAGAAGGCTCCAACACACTAAAAAGAGCTTTGCTGAGAATACCTGCCATTTTCCAGACTCCTGTATCTGAGAAGACCAAACCTTGTGTACTGCACTGTTGGCAGCTGGTTCCATAGAATTAAAATTGTACTATTTGTAAAAAAACAAAACAAAACAAAAAAACCACCTCTGCAATTTTTCCTTCTTTTCTCTACAAACTCAGTGAAAAAAACCTAAACTCACAAGGATGCCCTGAATTTTTCAGAAAAACACAGTTTCACTTTCATTAACAATAAATAAATAAAGGAATAAATTCACGATTCGTGATGATGATCCCTGATTTTGTGAATCTCTATATATTGTTTCAGATAGTCTAGAAAATGATTGATGATTAACATATTTTTGCTGAACATTTTATTGTCATACAGTACTTGATTAGGTTCTTCATTTGTTAAGTATCGCGTGTCATAAATATAAAGGGAAGGGTAACAACCCTTATGTATGCAGTAACATAAAATCCCTCCTGGCCAGAGGTACAGAATCCCCTTCCTATAAGGGGGTTAATCAGTTCAGTTAACCTAGTTGGCACCTGACCAGAAGGACCACTGGGAAAAGAAAATACTTTCAAATCTGGGCTGGGGGAGGTTTTGTTTGTGCTCTTTTTGTTTTGTTCCTCTCTCGGACAGAGAAGGTCCAGGTAGGAAAAACATCTCTTAGAAACATACCTGAAATGAGCATCTAAAATTACAAAAATTGTAAGTAAGGCAAGAAAATGAGTTGGATTATTTTTCGTTTTAGCTTGTGAATTTTCCCTATGCTAAGAGGTAATTTCATTCCTGTTTTGTAACTGGGAAGCAGTGTCAAAGGGGAATCCTCCATGTTTTAAATCTTTTTATCTACCCTGTAAAGTTACCTTCCGTCCTGATTTTGCAGGTGTGATTCTTTTACTTTTTTTTTTACATAAAATTCTTCTTTTAAAAACCTGATTAATTTTCAGTGTCCTAATAACTAGGGGTTTGGTCTGTGCTCACATTGTACCAATTGGTTAGTATATTATTCTCAAGCTTCCCCAGGAAAAGGGGTGAAGGGCCTTGGGGGGATATTTTGGGGGGATAGGGCTCCAAGTGGCCCCTCCCTGAATATTTGTTTAAATCACTTGGTGGTGGCATCAATATCGTCCAAGGAAAGGAATTTGTGCCTTAGGGAAGTTTTTAACCTAAGATGGTGGAATATAAGATTAGGGGGTCTTTCTTACGGGTCCCCTCATCTGTACCCCAGAGTTCAGATTGGGGAGGGAACCCTGGCATGCACCTTTAGATTTAACCTTTGTCTTTCATATATCATTCTTTTACAGATGGAATTATCTCCTTGTTACTTGCTCACTGTAAGAATAATACGAATGAGAAATCTCCGTCGGGCAGATACACGTGAGTGTCGCTACTCTTCCTAGAAATTGTTCCTTGTTCTGAAAGTAATCAGTGCACAATTGAACACTGCAAACACCATAAATCAAGAAAAGAAAGTAATTGATATTACTAGGGTATACATAAACAGCCACAGAGTATTACATGAGAACTAGTAGTTATGTTATTGTGTAAGTATAACTAGTCAAATGACCTTCCATGTGTAGCAAGAAAGACAACTTATTGTTCAAAACAAATTAAGAAGTGTCACAAGGTGTATTGTTTCCCAGGAATGAAAATATACTAGTTTTTCTTTTACATATCTATCAATAATCCAGCATCTCATATAAATAAAACATGATGGGCCAAATGCATCTTTGTTATTATGTCATTGAAATAAATGGAGCTACACCCTGGTTGAGATTGCTCTGATTAGTTTTAAAGACAAATGTTCCTGTACTGTCTTCTACTGACAGGGCAGTTTCTGGAGTGCATTGATATAGTAGTCCATGCATTTTGGACAATCTTAATTTAAAAAAAAAGCAGTATTTTCATGCCCAACTGGCAACCTATTTTTCTCCAGCACACTTCAGAGAGTCATCTTGACCTGTGAGTTTAGATGCACTTCATAAAGTTTGCTAAAATCCTTATTTACTTGGGGCTTATTTACTTTGAGATCTTATGCGACAGCTCTTTCCTTTTATTTTAGACATTTAAAAAAATGCATTGGACTCTTAGGTCAAAATAAAACAGCCATATAAAACATAAAGGGCCTGGTCCAATGTCTATTACAATCAATGGGAGCCTTTCCATTCACTCCATTTGGGCATTGGATCAGGCTCAAAGTTTGTTTCAGCCACAGTTTATTACAGCTGACCACCTGAAGCTCGTGATATCAATAACTTGCTGCTACTATTCCTCCATACATACATGAATAACAAAATTATTTCTAAAACTATTACCCCAAAGCTAACGTTCATATTGTTATTGGATAGCAATGGCTGCTGACCCAATGTTTGAATTCTCTTTATTATCAAATGCGTATCTAACAATCTCATAATGGGGCAACTATATATTACTATGTACATGGCATCTTTTAAAAATTCATGTGGAACAGAGTGTGATGGAATGTGATATGAAACAGGGAGGCGAAAAGACCTTGCCTCTTGCATGCAGGAAATGAAGTCTAAATTTGTCTCTTATATGTATCTGGGAAACTATTTTAAAATACAGATGGTCTGTAACCAGAAGCTTCTCTTTGAATCAGTGCAGCTATGCTAGCATAGATAAAAGGATGTAGGATATGACCTTGTTTACAGTGTTTGATTACAGTATGGAAGCAAATGGCATGGTCTTGGGACCCAGTTTGGCTCCCCCACTTTCTCAGGAACTGAAATATTACAGTATATTGTGTAGCACAGAAACTACCAGCATACACATAAGTACACATACCAGTACACATACCAGCATACACATAAGTATAAAAGACTAAAGACAGCATTGCCTGCCAGGCCACACTCAGGAAAAAGATACATGAGCCAAGGTGCAAGTAACACAGTGGCAGGGCAGATTAGTATATATTTCACAAGACTCTCCAGTACATAGCCAACCAATTTAATAAAGCCAATATAACCGGTCTGAAGATATCAAGGAAATACTTAGTATAAAGCTGCATCTCTACAAAGATAGGTAAATCCTAACATTATATGCATGTAGCCAAAACCACTGTGGGCAACGTGTCTCACTTTCTATAGAAGAGTTTTGTCAAACACTGGTAATATTGACCAAGAATTGAATTATTACCCAAATTAAAAAGACTTGCTTTGCACATAGAAGATTGCAACATGGAATCTGGAAACAGCATGGAGTCACACAAAAGACCAAATTTTATGTTTCCATAGTGTAGTATCCTGCACTTACTCTGGGATTATGAAAGAGCAATGCTGGCACATTAAATCAGAAGTGTTTCATCAAGGGCTCTTTTAAACTCTTATGCATATCAACTGGCATAAGAGAATAAGGTTATGGGAAGAGGTTGCAAAATAGTATCAAAGTGAAACTTTTAAATGCACAGCTTTGCTAGCTAGCTCACATCTATGGTCTATATTTAAGGGCCTTCATTTCTGGTTTCATTGTTTTTAAATTTCCTGGGAATTTATCAGTCTGTGAAATGGGGGTAATAGCATCCCTTAATCACACAGAGGTGATGTTAGAATGAATTAATTCAATTTTGTGAAGCACTCAGACAATAGAGTGGTGGCAGGGGTACTGTTGAAAAATAGTATGTAACCATGAAATTAAAGACTGTGTCATAATGCATATGCACATGAGAACTGAATTAAGGCACAGGTCAGCTGCTAAGAACCTGAGATGTGTTATATTATAAATTACCCTAATCTCTGTCTTTAAATAAATACAGCTTAATTTTAGTGCAGTGCACTAATTTCTTCAGTGCCTCTTAAGACGGTGATTATTGATACATTAACAGTTATGCTGTACCTCTTTTTATACAGTAAGCCATTCTGATTGCTACGTCAGCCTGTGGTTGCCAACAGCTACATGTGAAAAGATCCAGACCAAAACCGTCAACGACTGCAAAAACCCAGTGTGGAATGAAACATTCTACTTCAGGATCCAGAGTCAGATCAAAGTAAGAAACTGAGAATTCCTCTCTTTCAGCAGCCTGGAGATCTGTTACCACTTAGGCAGAAGTAGGATTTTCCTGCAGTTTAACACCCCAGATGATTAAAATGACCCCAATAAAACTCTTTTGAGGTCACTTTCTCATTTTTGATAGTCATTGGTTTGGAGAATTCATATTTTAAGTGTCCGGGGTGAATTAAGATAGCTAAAATTCATTCTTAATAACAAAACTGTTATTTTTCTGAGTCAATGAAAACTACACTAGTAAACAGGAGCTACAAAATTCAGGCTTATTCTAAAACTTCATTACCACACAACTCCCTACAGGCACTGAATGACAACATGCCTTGTGTAACATTGAGGGAAACAGTGTATCATCATAACAAATTCAGTTATCCTAGGAATTGTTACCTAACAATAAGTGCTGGTAAATATTCAGAATTTTGACCTCACAGGAAATACTCATATTCTGACATTTCTTTCCATTCCAAATCGGTGGGCAGGGGGCGGAATCAAAATATTTACTTTTTTTGTGTCATGGAAAGGTCCAAAAAAAACCTTGGTTCGGAAATGTTGAAATGAAACATTTGCACATTTCCACAGCAAAATGTTTCATTTCAGTCTGTTGAATGAAATCAAAACATGTTGCTTCAGCTTGGCTCAACATTAGTCTGTGTCCCCCTGAGCTACTGCAGTGCTTTATGGGAGTGTAGTGGGGCGGCTGCCCCACTCCTGCAGAACAGGGGATAAAAGCAGCCCTGGAGAGGGCTGCGGCTGGGAAAAAGAGTGAAAGCAGCTGAGGGAGTAGCTGACCACAGCTGAGGCCAGCTCAATTAGGGCCCAGATGGCCCTGATAAGAGGGCTGTGGGCCAGAAGCTGGAGAAGTCTCTCTCTAGAGGTGGAGAGAGAAGGACCTAGGTGCCTGGGAGCAGGGTACCAGAGGTAGAGAAGTGCTGGGGAAAGGCAAGAGGAGCTGGGGAGGTCCAGCCTGGTAACTCCCTAGGCTGTAGGCCTTGTGCAAGGCCTAAAGAGAGGTACTGGGTGGCAGGGAAAGGCAGCACGTCCAAACCCCGCTTGCCAACGGTGAGTGGCCATTACACTGCAGTCTGCCCCATTGAACAGGGGCTAGATGATGACTGGCAGTAGCCGCTGAGGCGAGGTGGGCTTAGAGGGTTGGGGATTCCCCTGGGAGGGAGAATGGAGGTGCAAGGCACCCAAATTACAAATTCTATGAGGCATTGCAGCAGCTCAAGCAAATACAAATTAGTCGAATTAAACATTTCATTTAAATTTTTCCTAAAAGAAAATACAAAACTCCAGAAAAACCTAAATTTTCCCACAAAAGTTTTGATTTTGTGGAAACTGCATTTTCCATTAAAAAAAAAACAACCAAAAAATAAACAAACCCCCAAAACATTTTCATGAAGAATTCCCAACCAGCTCTATTAACTACTACTGAATTGACTGATCTTTAGTGGATGTTATATACAGCAATGTTTTATCTACTCAATACCTGACAAATTTTGAACCACTGAAGCATTGAGATTCCTCAGAGATTTTTACTTTGCCTGTTCTATCTGCCATCTGTCATCAGAGTGATTCGGTCTCCGAACACAATGCACTCCATTCAGCCATGAAGCTGAGCCAGGAGGCCTGAATTGGTGAATTGTGTGCATTACAACTAAACTGACAAATATGTAAGCCAGAAAAAGAGTAATGTGCGAAAGCTGGTTGTATTGGGATAGAGGGGCCAGTGCCCCTGATCACACTGAAGTCAATAGCATCATTCACATTGATATCAATGGGAGCAAAATGGAGCCCAATATATGTGGCCTGTAACTTAGAGGCAAATCCTTCCCCCTCTTCCACGAAGTGAAAAGTTCCATATGCAATGAAACTGGTGTGTTTATACTGCACAGGAGCAGGATTTGTGGGAGCATGGGGCCCTGTACCGCCCCATGCAGTGGAGGCTGGACATGTGGCCAGTGCACCCACCGTCATGCAGATCCACCAATCATTTCTCCCTGTACAGCAAGGAATGCAGGAGCAGCTGGGATTTGGCTTCTAACAATTTTGCTAGATTCCTTCAGGTTTTCCATTGTCTGTCTCATGATATCTTTCCTACTCAGGGGATGACAATTAGGTTCCTCGCTGTCATGGAGTGCTAATACATGACAATTCATTGGAGGGGCCTGGCTTCTTACATTCTGTTTCCACAGCATAAGTATAATTCATTCACATACCTAACTTATAGCATTTAAATTGAACTGGGGAGGAAACTGTATTACTTAGATTTAGAATAGATTTCTTCAAAGTTGGATATTTGCAAAATTTCCATATCCCTTCATTTTTCTTCCTCTCCTCGCACAAGGTAGAAATAGACTATCCCCGGGAGTCCCTGCTTCCTGGGCTCTGTGAAAACCAGAATGTAGGATTTCTAAACTCTCTCATCTCCCTTCCCAGAACGTGCTGGAGCTGAGTGTCTACGATGAGGATGTCGTTACCCAGGACGATCACCTCTTCACTGTGTACTTCGATGTAGCTAAACTTCCACTTGGAGAAAGAGTTCTCATTTACTTTAAGACTGACCCAAAGGTGAGGTCTGAAATAATAGGCAGGGCTGGGTGAGAAATGCACACTTGCCTGGGTTTCCTCCCAGCTACTCATACTACTACTATTTTTCCTTTCTATGTCATGGATTGGCCAGATATACCTCCAGTATGTCTCAGCTACTACACAGCAAAACTGTTTCACCATTATACAGAGCAGTTTGGCATCAGTGTACTTGGCCAGTGGAGCATGGCAAACATACGATGCTCTTGGCAAAGACACTTTCTCCTGGTCTTGCCACCGAGAATGAACCTCCTAGAGACTGTCAACCTCAATGCCTGTAATCAGAGATTCGTTGTCCGAGCTTTCCATTGACCCAGCAACTGTGTGACGGTAACATCTAGATCTGGTGCTAGTCTAAACTCAGCTAAAAATTATATACTTGGACACAATTTTCAAATACTGGCATCCCTGTATTTGGTCACTTAAATTGGCATTTAATAAAATGAATTCCCATTTAAAAGGTAAATTCAGGATCTAAATATATTTAAGTATCCATATTTGGAAGATTGGGCTCTGTAGTTCACAAAAATTTTCTAAATGATTACATTACAATATCACGTATAGCTGAAACGGAGTGGCACACAGCACGACAGCTTAGCATCTAGACATCTGGACATTATCTTTATGTTTAAACAATATCATTGGCATACTGGTGCTGTTGATGCAAATATAAGGAACATTGGGCAGGAGTGTTAACAATGTCCCTTAATCATTCAGTAATAGCAGTTGTTTTTTAACATTCCTCAGAGAAGTCAAAGAGATGAGGTAACAGGACATGTAACCCAGTTAACCTTCCCATATTAATAGCAAGAGCAGCTACTGGGTAGTAGAATAATGTCAAGAACATAAAAAAATTAAGACCCTAGAAGATGAAGCAAACTGCAAAGTGACTGACTTTACACCAAAAAACAAAAGTGTGGGTTAATTTGCAGAAGCTTCATAGAGTTTTAGGCCAGAAGAGACCATTAGAACATCTCATCTGACCCTCTGTATTTCACAGGCCATTAAATTTCACCCACTTCCCCCTTTATTGCATACCAGAGGACTAACCCTATAAGGAGAGAATAGCATATAGTGACTTCACTATTTTCTATTTTTTTATTTTTAGGCACAGGAGGAACTAGAGGTAGAATTTACCTTGGAGAACATGTAAGTGAAATACAAATTAATTAGAAGATGCAAAAATTCAGAGAGTAATAAACCAGCAATTGGAAACCTGCTTCATATAATTGCCGCCTCCAAAGGAAATTGCCAGACCCATTGGATTCAGAACTCAGTAAATTCCCCACTGGAATCATGTATACAGAGTATCTGTATCTGCAGAATCTGGCGTTTGTTCTATAATTTGATCACCTTTAATGTAAAGAAATTCTTCCTGGCATTGGCGAGTCTCAGCACAACATCAATTTGTGGCCTAGTTATACTCTTCAGAAGACTTATTTGTATCAATCTTTTCATGTATGCTCAAGCTCAGATCTGGTGGAAAATATCTTGACTCGTACTTGTAAATCGAATAGTTTGGTTAATTTTTCATCCTAATTCATACTCACAAAGCTGAGACTCCTTTGATTGCTCCCCACAGCACCGCTTCAGTCCCAGAAATTTTCTCCCCTATATACTAAATTGAATAATAATATTAATTAACCATTAATAATGATAAATAAATAATACAACATAGCTTTTTTCATCCATAGATCTCCATATGACAGGTGGGACACGTTGAGGTCACTCTCCTGCTTTAAATAGCTTTGCATACAGGGGGAACCCTTTGTTTCCAAACTTAGTTCCCATGCCAGTCAGTGGAAAAACACTAGTATTCCAGGATGGATTCCAGTACCAGGTGACTTGATCACAGGACCTTGCAGCCATAACTCAAAGGCTAGTTGTAACATCCTCAGGAAGCCTTCCCAGGAAGGTGGGAGATTAGCATCTTCAAAGGCCTATTGTTCTGTCTAATGGCTCTTCCTCACAGCGAGCCATCTAGACCAGTGGTTTTCAAACTGCAGGTCACGACCCAGTACTGGGTCGCGGAATGTAAGGCAGTGGGTTGGGTCAGCTCTGGTCAACACCACTGGCCGGGCCATTAAAAGTCCTGTTCTGAGACTGCGCTGCCCTGGCCAGCAGCTCCTAGGCAGGGAGGCCATGGGGCTCTGTGCGCTGCCCCCGCCCCGAGCACCAGCTCCCCACTCCCACTCCCATTGGCTGGTTCCCTGCTAATGGGAGCTGGGGCCAGTGCCTGTGACTAGCAGCCAGACCTGCTGCTGGCCGCTTTCAGGGCTCAGAGTGATCTGTGGTGCCAGGATAGGCAGGAAGTCTGCCTTAGCAACCCCACTGCACCACTGACCGGGAACCGCCCTAGGTAAGCCCGTGTCACAGCCCCGCACCCCAATCTCCTGCCCCAGCCCTGAGCTCTCCCCAAACCCAGAGCCCCTTCCTGCACCCCAAACTCCTCATCCTTGGCCCCACCCCAGAGCCTGCACCCCCAGCCCAGAGCCCTGACCTCCTCCCATACACCAACCCCCAGCCCAGAGCTCACTGCCACACTCTGAACCCCTCATTCCCGGCCCCACCTTGCAGCCCTCACCCCTGCACCCTAACCCTCTGCCACAGCCCTGAGCCCCTCCCACACCCCAAACAAATCATCTCCAGCTCCGTTGGGTCACAGGCATCAACAATTTTCTTCAACTGGGTAGCCAGAAAAAAACATTTGGAAACCACTGCTCTAGACTGATTGCATTCTGACTAGTGGGCGTTCCACAGGTGTAAACCCATTTGTACTTGATACATAGCCAATATTCCTAACTTCAGATACAGAAATGATGCATTCAAATAGAATAATCCTGTTCTGTAAATCATAACCTTTCCAGTGATATCTCACATGCATTATCTTGCCCAAAATACATCTTAGTTATGCCATTATCACATCATAACAATATCTCTATGAAGAATAAGGGGGTGTAGTGTCACACTTAGAATCAAGACACTTCCTAGCATATATATCCTGGTGGACTAGCATAATTTTGGTAGATTAAATGTACTTGACAACATGGACTATCCTGAGAGGTGGAATTTAACTGGCTAAACTAAGATTCCAATTTACATGGTTATGGGACTGTGATAGCACTGTGAAAAACTATTTAGCCCCATTATCAATCAGTTTTGGCACAGTGGTAAGGCTCTGCTTAGAAGACCCTGAGAACAAGAATAACAGGAGCTGCAGCAGCTGTGCATAGTCAAAGCAAGCATTGTGAGGAACTTTTCATCACATGTCTGCCATAGTTACTCTTGTTGCCTGGTCTTCGCTATCACTCCCAATACTTCCATATGAGGGTGACAAGCAAGATAAACATCCAGGGGGGAAAGAGTGGTCATTTGATTTAACCTAGCTATGAAATACGTATTTTTCATTTTGTTTCCTAGTTCTGGCCCTCCTGAAGCCATCATAACTAATGGAGCACTAGTGGTAACTTTTTGTTCTGTGATCTTTCCCGTCCTATAGCAATACTGGTAATACAGGTGGGACTAGAGAAGCTGTGAGCAGGTCCACAGTCAGCCAGGCCAACACCCTCTTTCCTGTTGAGATAGGCTGGGAATGAAGTATTTATGATTTCTCTGCTATTCAGCTGTTTCACACTATTTCTTAGAATGTGTATCCTAGAGTGTCCCACGATAGGAGAGGCTGCGATTGGGGTTCCCTCAAGCCAGCACTCCTCCAAAAATGTACACAGTAACTCCTACTTGCATTCCTCATTCCTCAGAGAGGTGAAAGAGATGAGGTAACAGGACATATAACCCAGTTAACCTTCCCATATTAATAGCAAGAGCAGCTACTGGGTAGTAGAATAATGTCAAAAACATAAAAAAAATTAAGACCCTAGAAGATGAAGCAAACGGCAAAGTGACTGACTTTACACCAAAAAACAAAAGTGTGGGTTAATTTGCAGAAGCTTCATAGAGTTTTAGGCCAGAAGGGACCATTAGAACATCTCATAGAACTGGAAGTGGTATAACTGTAAACCCCCTCACAGCCAGTTCACCCACCCCATTCCCTACAGTGGGAGATGCTGAGATAGGTGTTGCTGTCAGCTCCCCCCAGACATCAGTCCACCACAATTTCATACAGTGACAGAGGAACTCCTGCTCCTAGAACATTCATAACAATATTTTAGACAGGGGCTGTTTTCACCAATGACTCCTGTGCTCTCAGTAGATTTCTCTCATGTATTTTTCTTGTTTGGTCTTTTGTATCTCTGTTAAGACCCTGAAAGTGCTGCCATTTTGCATCCTGACACCCTTAACCCGAGACGCATTTAGTTTATCAGCCCCCACTGACAACTAGATATGACGTCCCCAGAGCCTTTCACTTTCACTCATCATTGACGAGAGGGCTTAATGCTGAGCAGTGCCAGGCAATTAGCTCTTCCAGGGACTGCCTGCACAGTGTTCACACCCCACAGCCAGCTCAGATAGTAATACATTAGGATGGAGAATGGAATCTCAAACTGAGACATTCGCTGTGATGAGTTGTTTTATTGTTCTTCTCTGTTACAGTATCGTGCACTTTGCTGTTTGGAAGTTCAGGTGAATGAGAAGAAGCAACATAAATCGAGTGAGGTTATTGCTTTATTAACTGGTGATTAAGAACCAGATACTTACACTGCTATAGCAATATGTGGACTATAAATCATTATAATAAATGCATGGAATAAAATAATATTTTCAAATGATACAAACTTTTTAACAACTACTGAAAGATGCATGATCTCTGTTATGGATTACATTGACTCCATCACATACGTCTATATGGCTGTATGCAAATAGACTACATTAAAAGCAACACTAAAGAGGAGTTTTTAATCACACAAGTGTCAGGACATTGAGTTATGTTTCTATGATAGCAGCCTTAACTTTGGTCCCTTGCATTAGCTGATGTATATTACAACATGGTTTTCATTAGCAAACAGGAACTAATTCAGAGCCCTAAATTTTTGCATCTTTAATTACAGAATGAATTCAGGGTCTTTGTATTGTATTATTTTATCCAGTATTATGAGATCATGCAATAAACAAATCCATTGTAGAGCATACATGTCATGGTGTGGAACTGGGGCAAGACCAAACAAACAAACCCATAAAGTTAGGCTCCAAAATCCAGATTTAGTGCCAGAACAATTTTCAGACATGCTGAGCAGTTAGTATTATGATGCTATAATAACCCATGCAAGAACTATAGGGAAGATTATTATAATACCAACATATTGTCTGTGAAGGAACAAAATATAAAACAAATGGACCCAAAGAAATTAGTCTGAGTCATTTAACTAGAATTCTTGGTTAGTGTGTATCATATAAATTGCTATAGTAGAAATTTGCTTCACTGGAATATAGTGCACAAAAATTTCCATTAAAACCCCATGCATATGAACCCCTTCAATACAAATCATCTTATCGTAATTTCAGCTACATCCCACCTATGTATATCATTTGTCAAAAATCTTGCTTATTTTAATCCCTTTGATTCAAATATTTTTGATGTCTCCATGACATATTGAATACATCGCGCTGTATTGTCTGGCCTAAATTTTTAAAAGTGACCATGATGTTAATGTTAAACTGAAGACATCTGAAAAGGACCTGATTTTCAGTGGGCAGGTGCTCAGTACTTCCTAAAAGTCAAGCCCCCTCAAGGTGTCTCAAATTGGGTACCCAAAATCAGGTATCACTTTTGAAAATGTAAGCCTATGTGTTTTGAGAGAGAAAAGAGCTTATTTCATACATTACAATAATGGGACAAGGGCAATAAAATGCAGTGTGTTGCAGAAAAGCTTGAAGAGATTGTTTGGTGTATCATACAGACATACAGAAGTTGACTATTTTATGCAGATCACATTTAGTATTAAGATTTTAGTAGATGAGCTACAGCTGTGAACCGGAATTAACTACCGTCTAGTTTTTTAGTATGAAAAAGCCTGGTAGTTATTTTCCATGAGCATTAGTTTTGTCACACTTGTAAACATTAGGTTTCATTTTGTTTAGCTGAGTAGTAGGCTTTTTCTAGAGGGATTATGTTTTTCTTGGCTTATTAGATAGGAGTTCTCTATATTGCATTCAAAGAGTCCAATGTTTTCTTAAATTTGATCACGTAAGCATAATTTTGCAGTCAGATAATAATAAGGTTCTCTGTGTGCTTTGTCTTTTTCCTTCAGGGAAAGACCTCTCCCTCACAGTGAAAGGTTCCCATGAAGGAACACAGGATCTTACACTGGGCCCTGATGCCATCATTAGCCCTTCGTTTCCTACCAAGTTCCACTATGTCAAGTATATGGAGCCAACACTGAATGTTATGCTACCGAAGAAGAAGCGTTACAATGCTGTATGTTATAACTGTCCTTTATAAACATAATAGTAATATGTAGATAACATGATCTATTTTGATGGGGGAGCAGGGTAACCCTTTCCTTTTTGTGCAAATAAACTTTTTTTCCCCTCCAGCGCACCTGTACCTACACTGTAAACATAGGCTCCCCAGTTGTGATGCTGAATTCGCTCCCCATGGGAGAGAGAGTAACAGTAGCAGAGGTGAGTTCCGGCTGCCAACCTTTAGGAATTAACAGTAACCCATTTAAAAATTATAATGTAAGAATAAAGGGCTAGATTGTCCCCTCCCACAGAAAAAACCTGCAGGAGGTACTAAGAGGGAGGAAAACTCTATGAATTTCTCCTCAGACCTTGGAGAAAGGAACTGCTTCCTTCTGCATGGAGCTGGGATCTGTGCTGCAGGGATGACTACTCTGGCTCCTTTTTCCATAGCAGCATAGGCACTGCTAAAGGCCATGCTGTCATTTGGCTGGGTCGCCTTGCACATGCTAACAGAGGATACAGAGGGATAATATAGCTGAGTTCAGAGCAGAGAAGGGTGTCACTGAGTGTGACACCTCCCTTACTCCATCTCCACCTCCCACAAACAGTTTGCTGAGCCCCTTCTGCACTGAGCAAGCATCCGTAAAGGGACGTTTTGTGGGGCCAGTGAAGGGGGGTGGTGCCACAGCGTTGCCTTTTCAGTGTTCAGCTCTCCAAGAGACAATCTGGGCCGATGCTGTTAAAAAAATACCGGTGTTGTGCAAATGTGCCTTGAACTGTCCTTTAAAAAGAGGAGAGGCAGGCTGTACAGCAGGGAGCCCCAATAACCCAGCCTGTATGCATTCTGCCTCCTTAATTTCCCAGCTGCACTCCCTCCTCCTCCCCAATTCTGCCTCTCAGGACAGCTCCTCAGCAGTACAGTAAACTGACAATCTGCCTTCATAGATTTAGAGGCAACTGTTGTCCTTTTGCTTTAGAAGGTGACCTATGATGAAGAGGAGTTTCTTGGTGCAGTTTATAATATCTGTCTTGCCATCAGTGCTACTCATCTAGCTCTCTCAGAAGGGTGTATTGATGTCAACCATATGTACAGCACATTGCACTAAACAAACAAAAAAACAGACACACAAAGAAATATTATAAGGACTGTAACAACCACATATTTAAACAATAGAGGCTAAGATTCATATGCAACAGGCTTACACGTATTTGCACACACAAATCTGTCCACTGCATGTACAGGTAGAAAATGTGTATGCAAATACCAGTTAGCATGGTTAGCATGTGCAGTTAATTGCTTTGCCTGTATAAACGTGGGCATAAACACTTAAATTTCCCCCCAAAATATTACTTCTAAGAAAAAAAATGAAATGTTTCTCAGTCTGGCACACCTTTTTGAAACGACCTGGCATCCAATATGCTTCCTAACCACAGAAATAAGCTCCAGTACTGGTATTTCAGGCTTTTGAGACTCGTACGCTAAGCTTCCATTCTCTGCCTTAATCACGAACCTTTCTGCTGGGGCCTGGTATATCTTATTTTCATTTGTGCACTGTCTAATACACAATAGATCTTTGACTGTTTCTAGTCAAAGTCTTGCAGTTATGAGACTGAATTTGGAGGGACCTGGCTGGTGCCAATGAGGTCACAGTCAGGTAAATTGGTACAGTTGTCTGAAAGCTTTGGGAAACACTGAGCTACTAAGAATAAATTCTACTACAAATAAATTAGTGGTTTTGAAGCTATCTGCATCTCTTGGATTAGTGGGGGACTCAATTTTGTGGCTGCTGTGCCTTGTTGGGGAGCAAATAAATCTCACTCTCAAAGCTGAAGGGAAGGAAGGAAAGCTTAAAACTATGATTGTACCTTCATAGTTACATTCTTGTTTTTCAGGAGAAAAGATTTGATTTGCATGTGAAGGCAGAAGACTGGTAAGAGCTCTTCTGCTGTTTGTTTGGATGCTAGTGACATTGTCAGCCAAGCTTTGTCCGTGCCACTTTCTGCATTTGTAAAAAAACAAACATCTTTGGATTGAAAACTAGAATATATTTTTTAAAAGAATGCACAACACATACCCAATATATGACACTGGACATTAGATAGAAGCTACATTAGACAGGGTAGCTAGCAATTTATGCACACACTGACTGATATGTTGCCCACTTCCTTAATGTTATCCATAATTTTATGTAATATATATCTTGGGCAGATTAAGGCCCCAATCCAAGAGAGCATCCCTATTCAGGAGAGCACTAAAGTACCTACTTAAAGTTAAATACATTCTTAAGTCCTTTCATGAATAGGGAGAGGCTTAAACATGTGCTTAAGTGCCTTCCTGAAGCAGGGCCATAATCAATCACAATACAGCAAAGTTTATTCTTTTTCTGCATTAAAAAAGGGCTTTTTAGTGCTGCGTACAGCAGTCACTGCAGAATAGTACATGATTTTCATAGGGAAGTCCCTCACCACCACTGCCATCTTGATCAACTTGTCTGACCGTAATGACCAGTTTCTGCTGCTCAAGCTGATGAAAATACCTCTGGGCTGCCAAACAATAAACTTATCTATAACTTTCTTTTAGAATCTGTAACTAATTTCAAAGCTGTCAAAAATTATATACCCACTATACCAAGCAGTTGACTTTAGTGTTACATCTTCTTATTAATTTATTTACCTTCCAGTCACAGCATCCATAACAGCCCTGCATTACTGAGTTCACTAAATCTAATTACTAAGGGGCAAACCCTTCCCAACTGCACCAAGCCCAAGCAGCTGGGTTCTGTGAGTGGGGAAAAAGGAATTATCTCTCTGCTCCGGACCCTGGTTCAGCAGTGTAAAGTAGCTGCTCCATGTTTACCAGTGCACTTCTAAGGCTGTCATAGCTCATGCTGTTGTAACCCACACGCCCAGTGGCGTAGCCAGGTTCTAACACCAGGGGGAGCGAACACATAAAAAAAGGCGCCACCCAACCCGACCTGGGTGAAAGAACCCAGGCCAGCAGCGGGACCCCTGCTGGCAGGAGCCCGTGGAGGGAATCCTAGAGCGGCGACTGGCTGAGCTGCTCAGCACGCCCCGCTCTGGGATCCCCTCCACGGGCTCCTGCCAGCAGGGGTCTCTCAGACAGCTGCCAGCCTGGGTGAAAGAACCCAGGCCAGCAGCGGGCTCTTGGTGGGGCCAGTGGGGGATGTCGCTCCACCTCCGTCCACTCCGTCTCCACCCTTTCAAAAATTAAAAAGGCGCCACTTTTGGAAAATGTGCTCAGGGGGAGTGGCTGCTCCCCCTGCTGCCCCCCTAGCTACGCTACTGCACACACCTTCTGGGTATGATGTTCCATCCCATCTAGTGTCACCGAGATAGGGTGACCAGATAGCAAGTGTAAAAAATCGGGATGGGAGTGGGGGAAATAGGTGCCTACATAAGAAAAGGCCCCCAAAACAGGGACTTTCCCTATAAAATCAGGACATCTGGTCACCCTATACCGAGACCACTTAGAGAGAGATTAATGAGTCTCCTACAGCCTTAGCTAACAGCCATATGGTTTTTAGCTCATGCAGTAGCGGCTCATGCACTATGCTCCAGAAGTCCCAGGTCTGATCCCAACAATGACCGGGATCTGTTGATGTTACACTGTTCTCTTATCTCCCGCCCCCACACCCCCCACCATGAATGTTCTGGTGGATCTGAACAGTGATGGGTCCACTGCCTCCAGCCTAGCCCTGCCCTGCCCCCATTCTTTGCTCTGTGAACCAGTCCTTAGGATGCACAGCAGCTCAGATTCCCTGTATAGAGTCCACAGATCTCATCCTTTCCATGCAGCAGAACCTTACAAGTAGCATTGTACCAATGGCCATCTGCAGCCACTGAGCTAGGGACAGGATTTTCCCTTAATATAGCTGGTACAGCTAGATATGGGAATCTGCATCTGATAAGGAAAGAATAATCCTACCCATCACCATCAAAAACTATGTTGATATAAAATGAAAAATAGTGTAGTGCTGCATGACTCCTGATCTGCATGGCACACCAGCACTGAAGTCTGCTGAAAATGGTGTCTTCTGAACCAGCGCAACATAAATTCAGAACGAGTTTGTATTGCATTAAATATTTAAATGAATATTACAATTAGTGCAGTGAACATCTAAAATTGTTTATTGCAATATAAACCTCTTTATTCATTTCATAATGCAGCAGAAATTGCAATTCTGATGCAGAATTTAGCACAGCAATATGAAAGTTGTGCTGAATAATTTAGGTCCAGACTGTTGCAGATTACACAGGATTCTGCTTGTAACTAATATTTTGTTATTAAATTTTTCAATCCTTTAGTCCAAAAGTTAATTTCATTTGAATGCTAAAGAAAATCCACTTACCTGTTTGAGTTATCTTGGTGAAGGAAAAAAATGTTTTCTATACACTTTTCATCTTTGCACTTGGATAACTTTAAAAACAGTTTTGTTTTTAAAATTTGAATTTAACATGCCCATAATCTTCCTTCTTGACTAAGATTGTGCTTTGCAATTTTTGACTAAAACTAGACATGAAAGAAATCTACTAGTGCTTAGCTATGAAAAGCAATGCTTTAGTAGGAAGTTTAGAGTTTCTAGAGTGAAATCCTGGCCCCAATGACAAAACTCCCATTGACTTCAATGGGGCCAGGATTTAAACCCTGTATCCTGTATGGACGGCTGCCAGTAGAGGGTGCCATGGTTCCATATACTTCAGAGATGTTAAAAATGTAAATGTAATTCTGTGGTAGTATTTAGCCACAGGGTGATGTAAGAGGGTGATGACACTCCACCAATTTTGCAGTCGTCATTCAGGAGACTCCTATGAAAATTTGGCCCTTTAGGTTTTTAACCTTAGAGGTGAAGCAGAAGTTCCACTTCAGTAAATTGCAACAATATAGAACTTTAGCTAATTTTAGAAAATAAAATTAAAATATCAGCTAATACTGACATCATCCTCTTCTCTGCTTATTAGGTTACATCAACTTGATTATACAGGGGTGTGGAAAAGCTTTGTCTGTATATATGTTTAGGGTTTTCCGTAGTGTAAGTCCTGAAATGGACTAGGAATATTAATATGTAATAAGAAGCATGTGTTTGTCCTAGTCATTGTTCCTGCCCACAAGACCTAGATGTGCGCTTAGGGTATGACCTGTGTGCAGAGGAGAAGGATTTCCTGTGTAAAAGAAAGAAGTATGTTGCTGCTGCCCTGAAAAACGTTCTCCAGCTAGAAGAGGACCTGCAGGACCATGAGGTATGTGAAGTGGAATCCTAGGTGTCCGCTCTCTCCTCCCCTCGTGTGAGTGCTCAGCAAACAGGACAGCAAATGTGGCTAATAAACAATAATAGCTGGAGCACATGCAACCCCTGTAGCTAAGTGAGTCTGTTCCAAAAGACTCTTAAGTTATGTTTTCGTAAGTATAAAACTTATTGTTGTTGACACTTTTTCTGAATAGGTGTATCCTCTCAGCTATTTGGGAGGTAAACTTGAAAGCTGGGTTAGATAGTTGCCTGGTGTCTGGTGACGGTTTCCTCGATTTCTATATGGCTAAGATGACAACACTGTGTGTGGCTCCCAAACTGTATTGGTTCACATACCACCTTCTTAAAAAATTATTGTGAAGTGACTGGATGGAACATTAAGCACGTACCAGAGTTTCGGAACCCCTGTATTCTAGGCCAATTGCAAAGACCTCAGTTACGTAGCCCAGGGCTACACTAGGGGAGGGGGTCGATCTACGATACGCAACTTCAGCTACGTGAATAGCGTAGCTGAAGTCGGCGTATCGTAATCGACTTACCTGGCCATGAGGACGGCGGCGAGTCGATCGCTGCCGCTCCCCCGTCGACTCCGCTTCTGCCTTTCGATGAGGTGGATTGCCGGAGCCGAGGGGGAGCGCGATCGGGGATCGATTAATCGCGGCTTAACGAGACGCGAAAAATCGATCCCCGATAGATCGATTGCTACCCGCCGGAGTGAAGACCTGCCCTTAGCTAATGAAAGACTACTGTATCTAAATGCAATCTGTGTCTCAGGAGTTTGTGCATCGCAGTGGCACATGTGAGACACATATAACTCCTGGTCTGGTGTCTGACTGCCCAGCAAGGGGTCCCAGTGCTGCAGAGGCGGCACAATGAGGTCTTTATGAGGAAGGAGCACCATATGTGTGTCTCATATGTCTGGCCATTATGAAATGTGCACACCATCTCCAGTTCTGGGGCTCGTACCTGTATGTTCCATTCCGGACCATAAGTGGTTCTGAATGATAAATACCCATGCACATTAACTAAACTAATTAGCAAATATTTAATGCATTGCTTGAATTCCATTAATTGTGGTGTGGGTGATAAACCCCTTCAAGGGGACGTGGTTAACCTCTCCAGTGAATATTTTTTAAAACACCTGCCCTCTGCTGCAAGCTTGTGAATTCTAAAAGCAAAATTTCTGTTCAAGTAACCTAATGATCCTGGAAAAAAAAGAAGGTCCCTGTCAGGGGTGATTAAACAACCTTCTATGAGCTGTATGAATTTTTTCATGAATTGATAAGGGGATTTAAAAAAAAGAAAGGGGAAATAGAATAGAATGAAGCAAAAAGGAAATGAGATGGCTGGGGGCGAATACTACATTTCTTGCATTAATAATAAAAGCACCTGAACTTACTATGATTCCTGCCCTTCTCTATAGAGGCGGGGTTGACCCACTGGGTTTGGATCCATATCTGATTCCAAACTTACCCCGAGGACAGAAGTATTTGGATTTGCTGTTCCAGTTCTGATCCAATAAACAGAGAAGCCTTAACTATGAAATTTTGGAACTGAACTGGGTCCAGTGTTTCATTTCCAGTCCATTTCCAGTTCTGAGTAATCATGTGTGCTTGGTTGCACTATCTTTCTGTCTTTGTGTTGAACAGATTCCAGTGGTGGCCATCATGACAACAGGTGGTGGAATGAGATCATTTACGACGACATATGGCAGTCTATTGGGTCTCAAGAAATTAAATGTCTTAGACTGTGCAACATACCTGAGTGGTTTGTCTGGCACGACATGGTAAGCAGGACTCAGTCAGGGTTTGTGTTTAATCTTTATGTAAGATGTTGCTACAAAGAGCTGTGGTAAAAAATATCATGGAGATGTTAATAGCAGCTCTCCATCATAAAGACTGTAATCCTATTTCTATTATGGAGAGCCAGTAGTCTCTCCATAAGTAAAGGTGCAACCAACTTCCATTATAAAATCTTATTTTAGCCCTTCCCCATAAGTTGTCTTGAAATTTTGGTTTGATCTGAAAATTGCCAGAATTGCTGTGAAGTTTGAAGAAAATCTAACAAACTGCTTTTCAGTTACATTAAGTATTACCTTGATTTGAAAGTTTGACTTTGTCTAACATTTCTTTATCTGCTTCTTGCTCAAAATGACTTATTACATCTTCCAGCTTTCCATCTACTGCAGTTAAAATCCTTTAATATGTTACACCAGCTGTATCTGAAGAAAATGGGTAGTGTTTAAACACTGTTGCTAGGGATTTGTTGTTGTTTATAGCTTTGGATCCAAACCTGTTTCCACTGTTGTCCGTCACTGGTTGGGACTACCACTACTACTAGGTGGGGCTGGTTGGCTGTACAGACGAAGCATGGCAGTGCAGCGTGCATATTTGTCCTGTACGCCATGCATTTGGGAAGGGATCAACTATTCCTCCCAGAGTTCCCTGGGGCAGCGCAGTTCCATTTCACCCTAAACATTGGTCTGTCTGTCTACCACCCTTTGGCCCAATGTGGGCAGTAATAAGATAAATGATGGCCTTAAAGTGGGGTGGTAGCACCACTGTAGGTAAGGTTGAGACTAGCTTAGGTGTGGACTGCACTAGAAAGTTTAATCAGTATGGTTTGACAGCTGATTTTTCTAAGTGCTCTAAAATTCACATGCTTATTCTAATTGTCTTAAAAATTGTTGTCTAATATGAGGATTCAGAATAGGATTAACGATCCTAATTTGAGATAGGGGGTTCTGCCTCCCCCACAAAAAAATCATGTGACATCAAAATGTTATGGCTCATAACTTTTTCCCTTAACACCTTGGGCTCCGACTGCGGCTCTGAACCTCCCCAAGCTTATATTAAAGAGCAGGAAGATGAGAGGCTCCTAACAATGGGACTGAGTGTGATCAAAGAAAAGCAAGGAGCTGTGGCTCTCACACAAGAACATACGAACGACCATACTGGGTTAGACCAAAGGTCCATCTAGCCCAGTATCCTGTCTTCTGACAGTGGCCAATGCCAGGTGCCCCAGAGGGAATGAACATAACAGGTAATCATCAAGTGATCCATCTCCATCGCCCATTCCCATCCAGGGCCAGCTCCAGGCACTGGCTTTCCAAGCTGGTTCTTGGGGCGGCAGGTGATAATGGGGTGGCAGTCCGAGTCCCGCGGCAGCAATTTGGTGGCAGGTCCGCTCTTCCCGCCGCTGAATTGCCGCCGCGGGACTCGGACTGCCGCCCCATTCTCACCTGCCGCGGTGGCAATGGGGTGGCAGGTCCGCTGCTCTCCCCTTGCTGCCGCGGACTGGGACTGCCTGCGTCCCGCCCCCGACACAGGCAGACGTAGCGGGGCCCCGCCCCCGATGCAAACAGACGTGGCGGGGCCCCGCCCCCGACACAGGCAGGCGTCGGGGGTGGGGCCACCGCCCCTGCGTGGGGTGGAAAAGTTGTTAGAGCCGCCCCTGTTCCCATCTTCTGGTAAACAGAGGCTAGGGACACCATCCCTGCCCATCCTGGCTAATAGCCATTGATGGACCTATCCTCCATGAACTTATCTAGTTCTTTTTTGAATTCTGTCATAGTCTTGGCCTTCACAACATCCTTTGGCAAGGAGTTCCAGAGGTTGACTGTGCGTTGTGTGAAGAAATACTTCCTTTTGTTTGTTTTAAACCTGCTACCTATTAATTTCATTTGGTGACACCTGGTTCTTGTGTAATGAGAAGGAGTAAATAACACCTCCTTATTTATTTTCTCCACACCAGTCATGATTTTATAGACCTCTATCATATCCCCCCTTAGTCATCTCTTTTCCAAGATGAAAAGTCCCAATCTTATTAATCTCTCCTCATACAGAAGCCGTTCCATACCCCTAATAATTTTTGTTGACTTTTTCTGAACCTTTTTCAATTCCAATATAACTTTTTTGAGATGGAGGTGACCACATCTGCACACAATACTCAAGATGTGGCCATACCATGGATTTATATAGCGCCAATATGATATTTTCTGTCTTATTATCTATCCCTTTCTTAATTATTCCCAACATTTTGTTAGCTTTTTTTGACCGCTGCTGCACATTGAGTGGATATTTTCAGAGAACTATCTACAATGACTCCAAGATCTCTTTCTTGAGTGGTAACAGCTAATTCAGACCCGATCATTTTATATATATAGTTGGGATTATGTTTTCTAATGTGCTTTATTTTGCATTTGTCAACATTGAATTTCATCTGCCATTTTGGTGCCTTGTTACCCAATTTTGTGAGATCCGTTCATAGCCCTTCACAGCCTGCTTTGGACTTAACTATCTTGAATAGTTTTGTATCATCTACAAATTTTGCCACCTCACCGTTTACCCCTTTTTCCAGATCATTTATAAATATGTTGACTACTACTGATACCAGTACAGATCCCTGGGGGGACACCACTATTTATTTCCCTCTGTTCTGGAAACTGGCCATTTATTCCTACCCTTTGTTTCCTATCTTTTAACCAGTTACCAATCCATGAGAGGACTTTCCCTCTTATCCCATGACAGCTTACTTTGCTTAAGAGCCTTTGGTATTGGACCTTGTTAAAGGGTTTCTGAAAATCTAAGTGCGCTATATCCACTGGATCCCCCTTGTCCACATACTTGTTGACCATCTCAAAGAATTCTAGTAGATTGGTGAAGCATGACTTCCCTTTACAAAAACCATGTTGACTCTTCCTCAACAAATTATTTTCATCTATGTGTCTGACAGTTCTGTTCATTACTATAGTTTCATCCAGTTTGCCAGGTACTGAAGTCAGGCTTACCGCCCTGTAATTGCCAGGATCACCTGTGGAGCCCTTTTTAAAAATTGGCATCATATTTGGTGCAGAAATGACTTGCCCATCAGCACACAGAAACCCTGTAATAAAGCCAGGACTTGAACCCACATTGCTTATGTCCTAGGTCACTACCTTAACCACAAGACTACATTTCATCTCTTGTTTTCCTTTCACAAGGCCAGCAAGATCAAAGGGGTTGCTAAGTATTAGGAAATGCATCCAGAACAGAGAACCATATTCTAAGGAGTGCCATAAAATTGATTCTGACTATAATGTGATGCCAGGATACTTATATTTATCATGACATTTTGTTTTCTATGTTTATTTTTCAAGTCTCTACAATAAATTATCCAATCTGTGCAAGATTCACACCTATTAATTCTACCCTTTAAAATGCTGCAGTCGTTGGAAAAAGGAAATATCAAACACTAGAAAAAATTTACTCAAATGGGCCTTTTATAGAACAGTCATAGAAACCTCAAATGATACTTTCCCCCACAAACTGGTATAAAAAAATCGAGTAGTGCACAAACTACAAGAAACACTTAAAACTGAGACTCTAACAAAAGGACAGAATTTTTGTAGATTATTTTTTTGTATGTTAATGTTTTTCTTTCTATATTACCCTTCCCCAGGACCATGTCATGCTTGTATAAAGATGCTTATTGGTCACAGAAGGATCTAGATGAGAAAATCCATGAAGCCCAGAAATGTGCGACCAAATGCAAGATGAGTTGTTTCTCTATGGATCGCATGAAATATTTTAATCAGCAGCTGTGTCAGCGTAAACAAGAGGGATACAGGACATCATTTATAGATCTTTGGGGGCTGATCATTGAGTATATGCTGCATGATGGGGTACAGTATCTATTTATTTTCTCAGAGAGCTGCAGATGTTTTCTCTATAAGAATTAGGAGCAATACATCTGTGAGGAGAGATTGCATGCCCTGTGGTGCTGTAGAGTTATCTGCATCAGGAAATTCTATTGGAATCACATTTATTTTGGAATGGTTAAGTATAAATGTATACCATATATTGGGGTGGCCCAACTTTCTGAGCCGCATATGAAAATCTTCAGAAGTTCGAGAGCCAGGGCGCACCAGCCGGAGTGGGGCTTCAGCCCCACGAGGTGCACCTGATGGGGTCTTCAGCCCCACTCCTGGTGAAGCCCATAGCCCTGGAAGGCACTCCCCACCGGGCTGAAGCCCCAAGACCCCTCCTCTCCACAGGGCAGAAGCCCCGAGCTCCTCCCCAGTCTGGTAGGTGGAGAATGGGGTGCGCATGTGGGGCTCCGCAAGCGGCACTTTAACTGTAAAAGAGCCTCATGCGGCTCATGAACCAGTTTGGTCACCCCTGCCATACATTAACTAAATTGTATTTTGGGTGCAGGAACACTGAAAGTGTGGTAGATCCTTAACTTCTTTATGATGTTAAACTGAAGGCCAGACCTCTTTTTTTGCAGCTGCAATTTGCACATGCAAAAAGAGTTGGTGGTGCAGATCACAATATTTTCATTTATATGAAAATCCTACGTAAGAGCGAGGTATTATTAGCAGTAGTTGCAGTACCTCCTAATCTACAGCCAGAGTCTCATAGCTAGAGATGTATGTACCCTGTTTTGCCTCCACAATTTAATTGCAGGTACAAAAATGAGAGTGCAAATTTTGCGAGTGGATATTGCACCCGCAAAGGAGCAGTCACTCTCAAAATTTAGCCTTGAATCATAGGAGCCATGAAATTCTTCCCCAATGGCTTGTGACCCCCATTTGAGATTATTGCGATTATTCAGGTATAGTTTTAAAATTGAAAATGTATCTTTGAAAGCTGTAGAATGGCCACAGGGTTTCGACTTATAACTCACAATTATCTGTGAAGTACACGTAATGTCATCTCAACCTTAAGAGAGAGGTGAGTGAACATGGGCAAGTGCAACATCATTGATGCTTTTTCTGTGTTGCATTTCATATAGCTGGAGGTTATCACAAGATTTTTAATAAGTAAAGCATACTTTTTAAGATCACTATGGAAATTAGGATTGCATCAGCAATGCTATAACTGTAATTGAGGAAACACTCATCAGAATACTATTAGTGGGTGAAGTTGTCTATGCTTGTTCTAAATGCAAGACTACATTTTACAAAGGACTATCATAAAATGTTTTTTTGCCCAGCCAAATGTGAAATAATGACACTTTTTACCAGTTAAAGATTTTGTATGCTGTTTTTGTACTTAGATAACTCAAAACCAACATTTCTGAAACTTGCAAAAAGGTCTACTATATGAAGCATACTACTATATTTTGTAGATTTTTTTTCTTTTGGAAATAATTATATTATACATATTTCAGAATAGCAAACAGGCTAGTTTTATACTATGATTTTAAGTGATGCACTGGAATACAGTCCTCTTGCTACAGTATAATGTGTGTGTGTGTGTGTTGTGTGTTTATGGAACGTTGTTCATTAACCTAGCATGTATGCAGTTTAGCTGGCTCTGTCTTATGCTAGATCATATGAAATCTTCTGCACACTTTAGCCAGTTTTTCCTCCTTTTGAATAATTTCTACCATGATTATTTAACTGTCAAACTGTCCATAATCTTCAAGGACTTGCAGTTATCAAAGTTGTCTCTTGTTCATGGGACTTTGGAATATCCCAGACAGACCCCCCTGGTTACAAATACAGCCTTATAGAGAAGAACTTGGTTGGGATTCAGGCATTTCACTATAATATTCTAAAACCAGACAAGAGGCCAGATTATGATGGCCCTTGTGCAGTCACTGGGTTATGGGGTCATGGAAGAAACCTACCCACCACCCCCTTACATGGCCACTGAAGGGTCTCCCTTGATAGCAATCCCTTCTGTCAGAGAAAAGTAAGGACTATTTGCTCCCCACTCCACGCTGGGGAGCAAATTCCTGAAAGGGGTGGGGGAGATGACAGGGTTGTGGTTCTTCCCTTCATAGAATCATAGAATCTCAGGGTTGGAAGGGACCTCAGAAGGTCATCTAGTCCAACCCCCTGCTCAAAGCAGGACCAACCCCAACTAAATCATCCCAGCCAGGGCTTCCTTGTACCAGCTCACAAAGCAAAGCTGAAACATCAGGAAGTGCAGACTGAGTGCACCTGTGTGCATTGAATAGCCCGGGAGGATTGTATCTGCCTGAGGAACAATCAATGCCAGTGTTTCTCTTGCGGTGGCATGCCCCTATTGGGGCATAAATGATGCAATCCAATTCGCAGTAGAGAGGTTCCTGTGTCATTTCATGCATTCTCAGGTAACTATTTTTCTTCAAAAACAGAAAGAGAACCATAAACTCTCGGACCAGCGGGAAGCGGTGAATGAGGGTCAGAACCCGTTGCCCATCTATGTGGCAGTCAATGTCCGGGACAAGTATAGCACTCAAGATTTCAAAGGTAACTCTGATGTTCAAGTGATGTGTTTGATTATAAATCTACCAAGGTTTGGGTTTTGTCATAGGCATACCTGTTCAGTTGTTGTTATTTGTTCTTTGCGCTCTGGAAACACTTATAGACCGCAGCCCCATTTCTGCTGTACAGACATTTGCAGAGGGTAGGTCTGCACTGCAATCGGGACAGCACATGTAGGCATACCCAACCTAGCCATAATGGAGCTAGTTTGCTAAAAGATAGCAGGTAGCCATGGCAACATAGGCAGCATAGCATGGGCTAGCCACCTGGGTATGTACATAGGGCCCTGGGCAGGATTGTACTTGGGTGGCTAGCCCATGCCACTACCTGCGTCGCCAGGCCTACACTGCTATTTTTAGTGACCTAGCATGATCAAGGCTAATTCGGGTAAAAATGCATGTGCTGCATTTGTGCCTCATGGTTGTTGTGTAGACATACCCAAAGAGATGGCCCATGCCTCCCAAAGCTTACAGTTTTGGTACAAGAGGAGAGTTTTGGGGATTCCGAATTTCAGGCTTCTGATCAGGATTAGAAGTAGAAGTGTAGAAATATCATAAGACAGGCTGTTCTCAGAATATGATCTGGCCTGATTGGAAGAAAAAACCATTGGAAATATTTTGAGAAATAAATGCTGTTTTCATGACCCAAGAGGACTTCACTGAATCTTGCTCATTACTACTTCAGTATTTTTCTCTTCGGCCAAGAAGAGAAAAAAGCAGATCAAGTACTGGGCTTCCTTTCACTTCTGAACTGGAAATACTACACCCTCTGGATGAAAAGGAAACTAATTCCCCATGTTCTTTCAGTCCTGGGCTTTCTTCACACTGCCGTTAAAAGACCTCTACCCTGGTTTTGAAGAGCACATCCCTGCTAGTGAAAGAGAAAATATCTGCCTTCATGATCATCAGTGTCACATATATGGAATTAAATCATTTACTTTGAACCAGATTTTCTAGATTAAACACAGAGAGTTGCACATATACATTTGTGTACACCTAATTTATGCACATAGTAGGCCTGATTCTGCTAACTCCACTGGTGTCAGGGGAGTTACTCTGGTGTAAAACCAGTGAAAGTGAAAGCAGAATTAGGCCTAGCGTGCACACACAAAACAATGTATTTGTGTGTGTACATGCCAAGTTAGTTGCCTAACTTGCACATAAGGTAACTGCACATATAAAAGAGGCACACACAAATTCATGAATTCAGCTTCATGCATCTAACTTTGAAAATCTGGCCCAGAAGATGGTGGTTTGTAAATTATACTTTGCAAAGATCAGATAGAAAACAGAAGGCTTATTCCATCTCAAACTCTTTGATTAATTTCGTAGCAGTATCTCTCTTTTGAGTCATTTGGGAGACATTTCTGAATGTCTTTTTTGTGGCTCTGTTTGCAGAATGGGTTGAGTTCACTCCCTATGAGGTGGGATTCCTGAAATATGGAGCATTTGTTCGCACGGAGGATTTGGGAAGCGAATTCTTTATGGGACGTCTGTTAAGGAGGCTCCCTGAAACCCGGATCTGTTATCTTCATGGTGATGTATTGTCCTGCGAAATGTCAATCTCCTGTAATAACACAAAACCATAACCAGGAAGTAGATATTTGTTGGTCTGTAACATTCAGTACTAGTGTAGTGCCTGCCAGGAGGTGTCTATGTCTATGTATCTATCTGTCATTACATCCAAATAAGTATGCTAAAGGAATGTTAAGATTGCAAAATAAAGTAATCAAAAGTTAGGAAATGCTACAATTAAAGTTGTCTGTGCAACTACAATTTGGCCTCCTTGTTCATATGCAATATGATAGAGTTGTACAACAAGCTGATTTTTTCGGTTCAGTGGCTGAACAGAAAAATCAAAACCAGACCAAATATTTTTCACATTTTTTGGTGAAACAAAAAAGTCAAAACAATTTGTTTCAGGTACCATGAAACATTTCACTTTACCCAAAATGAAACATTTCATTTTGATTTTGGTTATTTAAAAAAAAATGTAAATGAAATTCAAAATAAGTCATTTTGAATAGAAAAATTGTAACTTTTCATTTAAAAAATGTCAAAACAATAGATTTAGATTTTTTTCAGTATTTTGTTTTTTACAGAAACAATTCAGCAAATTTGACTGTGAAATGTTTCAGTTGACTGGAATCTGCATATTTTTGTGAAAAAAAGTTTAAACTGAAAAATTTCACCCCATTCTAATTATGATAGAGTCTTTAATGACATGTTTGCATACTATTTTTCCACAGGACCTCTGCCTCCAACAGTCCAGAGGGTGGATGGTGCTCACTCAATGAGCAACTATTCAATATTTTGTTTTCTCCTCATTGTTCAATGTCTGGCCCCAGGCCTTATTTTGCTGCATACCATTCAAACACTGCTCTGGATACAGAATTATTAATGAACTCATGGGCTTTTCTATGGCGCTTATCTTTGAAATATTTGAGTGCTTCAAAACCATTATTTGAATTAGTTTCACAACATCCCATGTGAGGTGAGAAGATTGTATTATTCCCAATTATTCCCAGACAGGGAATTGAAGCACAAAGAGATTAAGGTCAAAAGCATCCACTGATTTTGGGTGCCCAATTTGAGATGCCTAGGGCCTGATTTTTCAGAGTAGTTAGCACTTCATGTTCAAAGCAATTTCCAGTGACTTCAGATGCAGCTGTGGGTGCTCAGTGCTTCTGCAAATCAGATGCAAGAGTCTCAAGTCAGGCACCCAGAAAGTGAGGCACACACAATTAGTGACAATGTGTGAGTAGTTTGGTTTAAGTAACTTGCCCAACATCATACAGGAACTTTGTGGCAGAGGCAGAGATAAAATACAATTCTCCAGAGCAGCATTCAATTGCCTTATACAGGAGACCATCCTTTCTCATTCTGCAATACTCTGCCTCATTCACTACTCACCTTTCAATTTCTGCACCAGACGAGGCATGGATTCCTTCACTACATAACCCTGATTCATCCCCAGAGCAAGTCCATCCTGTGCATTACAAGAGGCAGGGTTCTGTGGAAAAAATATTATGTCATCATGTAATTGAGGATTCTATCATAATACATATGTACAGCAGGGCAAATTAATGTTCCTTTAACAGTTTTTTGTGTGTATAATTTCCTGGATATTTAAAAAAAGCAAAAGAAAAAGCAGTAAATCCATCATAGGATGTCATATTGACTGTCACCTAGGTCATCAGCAGTGCTGGAAACTTTAGGACCAGCACACAAGCCTCTGTCACTTGAGCTAAGGGAATAACTGGTAGCAGTAATAGGTTGTCATCCTTTATGTGAACCACCCACTAGCGGAGGATGAGACACATACTTTGCAAGAGGGGTTTCATAGATATTTGCTGATGGCAGAGGCTGATAAGACTCAGGATTGGGTTCTATTCCTGGTCTGGAAGGGAATGTTCTCTATTAGTCACACATACCTGTCTGTCCTGTCCCTGTCTCAGTCCTGTCTCTTCTTCCCTACCTCATTCCTGAATCTTTGTCCCAGGCTCTGCTCCTGGCCAGTTCCAGCCTTCACTCCCTCTGGATCCTTATCCCAGTCTCCCCTTCCAGGATCTTCATCTGTTGTCAGCCCCCACTACATCAGAGTCGCCTTCCCCAGTTTCCTCATTTCAGTACACTCCAGCTCCTCGTTAGAATGGAGTGATTTGAAAAAAACGAGTCTGAAGTTCAGGACATTTTGAGTTTTCAGTCCACATCCAAGTTTAGCTTTGATCCCATGTCTCTAGCCAGCATGCTGTTAATAGAGATATGGGTTTATCACCAGTATTAAAAATGAGACTGTCATACATCCTATGTACATGCTGACTCTCATCTTCTCTTCCTTGGGAAGTAGTAAGGGTTCAGTCTAGATATCCTAAAAGCATGTTTAAAGCTAAGTCAAACAGAGTGTTTTGCTCAAAGGTAATATTAAAATGGTAGATGTGGTTCCAGATGGGACCATTTGAAAGCTGTTCAGAGCAGCTCCCATCTGAGCTGCCAAAAGCGCGAGTCTGAGAAGTATGAGAGAGGATATGGGCAGAAAAGTTGATCTTAGAAGGAAAAAAAGAGTGGGTGGAATGCAGGGGGATGGGGAGGGTTTGGGGAGATGGCAGAACCCTTCAACATACCAGGGGGACTTTTCCTTTTGATAGAGTAAACTGTGGGACAACCAGAGAATCCCCATTCAAAGGGGATTCAGGGCAACTCAAGGCTGGGATGACCTTTGTACAGACAGGAGAGCCCAGCTCAGTGACGTTAGGGAACCACCAGGAAAGGTAAGTGGATGGGATGATCTCAGGCTTATTGCAATAAAGCTCTATTCAGCTTCCTGAGAGAAAAGGAGTACTTGTGGCACCTTAGAGACTAACAAATTTATTTTAGCATAAGCTTTCATGGACTACGGTCCACTTCCCATCACTTCCTCTGTTTCGAGTGCAACATTACCTGTGGTAAATTAGAGATATAACACTCCCTGTGGTTGATGTCTTCAAATAGAATTAAAGTCAGCACCTTTGAAGTGTCAAATACATTGACACTTGAAGGTTTAGGAATGTTTGAATTATGCTCCTCAGGCTCCCACAAAAATTAACTGGAAGAAAATTGAACAAGTTGATGGGGAAGGCAAAAGGCAGTTTTCAGTTAGATGCTTCCAAATGTTCACTAAATTAGTTTCTATAAAATCTCTTTCCCTTCACAGGCATGTGGAGCAGTGTATTTTCCCTGAACCTGTTATACATCTGGAGTTTGTCCAACAGTTCAGAAGACTTCTGGCACAGGTGGACTCGAGACAGAGTAGTTGATATTGGTGAGACCTTTTTATACCTCAACTTTGCCTTTCATTCATGTTTAAATTGGAGATTCATGCCTGTCTGATATGTGAAGCCTGTCATATAGTATGAACGTATTCTCTCCAGGAAAGTTTTTTAAATACTTACTGCAGAAGCCACAGGTGGAGTCAGGGGATGCCTTATGCTACTGTGCAAAGTTCTTTTGGCTGGTCTAGGAGCAGCACTGATGGGACCCTCCTCAACTGAAAGAGAATTACTGTGATGCATGGACTTAAAGGAGGAGGATGAAAATCAGGGAAAAATATTGCTACAATTATGAGAACTACTAAAACTACAGTATGTTAAAAAGGGTTAAGCTTCAACAGGCAGTTGAAAGTTGCCACACATCCTGAAGAAAAGGATGCAGTATCACATTTGCTGTTGAATCTCACAGATCAGCACATGCACAGACCAGAACCGGTTTCAGAGACCAACGCAGAGAATAAAACTAGGCAGCAATATTACAGCAACAATGGTACCATGGTTACTTTAAAAGTTATTGTTTGTTGTTGGTTAAATAAATCATCCTAACACCTGCCTCAACCATCACGGAAATACAAGGACAACACCCCAAAAATGATTATACGAAACCAAAGCTTTTCTCTTCTTGTCTCCCCTTCTACAGAGGAAGAGCCTATGCTGCCTACGAGGCCACATGAGATGAATACTCACATGTTCACTCCTGAAGGCCCTTTTGCCAGTGCTCTTCGAGATGCTTTAACAGACCGCCTGTCAGTTGCTCAATATCACAATTTCCTCAAGGGATTCCAGGTGCATAATGACTACCTGGGGAATGAGAAGTTTTGTAGATGGAAAGGTAATAGCACCGGTTTTTTAACTGGGTCTTTTGAGGTGGCTTCGGGTGTGGAATTTAGTGAGGTGTTCTGGGCTTGGAGGAAAATGAATAAGAGTCAATTTCTAACCCACCATAAGTAGCAAAATTTGAATCTAATTTAGAAAACATTTGTTTGACCAATCACCTGAATTGTGTAAGGCTGAAAATCTGTATTGATATCCGTTTGGTAGGGCTTAGCTCCTATCTCCTTGGGGTACAGTCACTGAGTTTAACTAATTGACGTTTGGCAAAGTTCATAGTTTTCTATGAGCAGAAGGAAAGGACTAAGGCCCCAACCCAGCAAAGTATGCGTTTAAAGATAAGCATGTGGTTATGGGCTTTGCTGGATTCTGGCCCTATGGGCAGGCAGAAGGAGAGAGTTGGGTGCCCCCTGCAGGTCAAGAATGGGGTGGAACTGTTTAAGGGAGCCAGGAATAGAACAAACACAGTCTCCTAAATCAGAGAAGGTTGTTCCTTTAGGATAAAGTTGAGCTATAGTGGTATGGCTATGAAATTCAATTGGCAATGTGGGATGAGCCCTTTCTTTTTCAACTCTGGTTTCTTCAAAGAAGCTGCAGATTTGCTCATACATTGTTTTTCTTATGACCAAAAATATTTGCCTTTTAGATACTGTGTTAGACATGTCTCCCAACCAGCTGAGCGAGCAACCAGATCTCCTTGGCATGGTAGATGCTGGATTTTTCATCAATACCAGTGCTCCACCACTTTTAAGGTCAGAGAGGAAAGTGGATGTCATCCTACATTTAAGTTACAGTGCAGGATCGCAGACATTGGTGAGAGGAGTCAATTTATCATTTGTTTTCTCCAGTGATAGCCTTTTGCCTGTAACCTTCCAATACTTAATAGCTAGAAATATTATGTTATTTCAATTATTTCAACTAATTTATTAAATTAATTACATTTTAATCCCTATATTTCCATTTCCAAGCATTAGAAGAGGAAGGTGATTCCAGGAGAGAGAAAATTCAACTGCCAATTTCAGTGGTATGAATCCTTGTTTCAGACCATTGATCTACACATTGCAGTTAATTAAAACACCTCACTTCCATCTTCATGTGATCTCATCATCACAGACCACTAGGGCTTAGAAACTGTAAAAAAAATGGATATGGTTATAGAATTCTTTTAGTGGCAGGGGTCTGTGAGATGCATTCCATTTGCCATGAGTCTTTCAGTGTAGCAGTTAATGAAATTGTTCCAATTTCCTCCTATGATGCTGGGAATGTCTGATGTTGATTTATGAATTTATTGAAGCTTCTGAAAGACATCAGTCTGTTTTCCACCAAAGTTGTAAAAGGGACCTGTCGTTATATACACTAAATTGATTATGACTTCAGCTCAGACAAGATGACTAATATTGTGGAAAACTCAAAGATGCTGCATAGGAATGCAGGGATCTTCTGTTGAGTCATGTTAAACTCAGATTCTAGAAGTGTGAATAAAGATGAAGAGTAATTTCTGCTGCCTCCAATGAGGGGGATGTGTGTGTATGTATGTGTGTATATATATGACAGCATCTCTGGAGCAGAAGAATTTTACAGGCTGGGAATGAGGGATACTACAGGGAAAGCTCTGGAAACTATCTTTGGGGGAGAATTTAGGCAGAATCTTAGGTTTTGTTGTTAAATTAATTAAGTTACCTATAAAGCCTTAGCCCAGGGAAGGAGTAAATTTGGATCTTAATATTAAGTGTATTTACTTTGTTAGGGGCTGCGTGGGAATGCCACGTGCTTACATGGACCATCTTTGTAACATCAGGATATTGACATATTTGAATAGACTTTTTTTTGTGAGTGACGATAGCTGTGGCCCTACTTTTCAAGTTATATGATACACCGGGGTAGGCAACCTATGGCACGTGTGCCAGAGGCGGCACGTGAACTGATTTTCAGTGGCACTCACACTGCCCGGGTCCTGGCCACTGGTCTGGGGGGCTCTGCATTTTAATTTAATTTTAAATGAAGCTTCTTAAACATTTTAAAAACCTTATTTACTTTACATACAACAATAGTTTAGTTATATATTATAGACTTATAGAAAGAGACCTTCTAAAAAGGTTAAAATGTATTACTGGCACGCAAAACCTTAACTTAGAGTGAATAAATGAAGACTCAGCATACCACTTCTGAAAGGTTGCCGACCCCTGTGATACACAGTATGTACGTCAAACAAAGCATCATTTCATCTCTAGATATCCACTGGGATAAAATGAGTTTCATGCAGGAAGGATGCTGAGATTTTAGCATGTTGATACAAACTATTTTCTATTTGTTTAGCATATATATAATAGTATATAGTACTACAAGATGCTAGACATGTGCATTTCAGGTTGTGAATCAAGTAAGATATATTATATTACTTGAGACAGAGTACTGTAGCTAATGAAAAAGTAATCTAATTAAAAATGGTATCATGATACTTACACACAAGGGTATGTGGTTGCATGCGCAAACCAAACTTTGTTTCCTGACTTTTGAGCACTTAACCATGAAACCAAATCATTTTCTTAATGTAGTTTTTTCTGACTAAATTCCATACATTATATATAATGAAGCCTCTTTCCTTTTCTGACACTCCATGCTTTACTCTAAACTTTTGCTATAGTGGTCCTATTCAAGACCCTGTTTTAAGAATTCTTCTCAATCTATATTTCAAGTTATTAGTCTAGCTTTAAAACTCTATTTACAGTTTGTAATAGTTACTGAGTTCTATTTGTATCATATGATGATTTTGTGTTGAGTACTCTGTGGTGGGCGGGGTACACAATACATAGTAGATGTCATTTAACATAGTCCATGGATCTCAAACTACATGCAGCCTCGCAGGTGTGCCACGAGTATCTTATAGGTATCCTATAATCTTAACCTCTTTGGGCTCTAATACTGTTCACTTCTGTAATGCTCTAGCCTCTGGACCAGGCCTGTAAGTACTATGCAGAGCAGAAAATCCCATTCCCCAAAGTTTTCCTGAGTGAGGAAGATAGGAAAAATCTAAAGGAGTGTTACCTGTTTCAAGATTCAGAAACCCCAGGAAGCCCCATCGTGGTATTTTTTCCACTTGTGAATGACACCTTCCAGTATTATAAAGCACCTGGTAAGTTAACAACAGCTGCAAAGCATTTAACTAAGGGTCAGCATGGCTAGTCTACCCACTGACTGGATCCCCATTTCTCATTTGATGACTCTTTCTACTGGCTGGGTCCCCACTGGTCACTTCAATTCCATGAACCTCTCCATTGGTTAAAGTTACCATTTTCATTGTTACTCGGATCATCAACTGTCCCTTGCTGTGAGATGCTCAGCCCTTGTTTCAGTCTCTTGTTTCGCTCTGTCTCTCACAAATCTGTTTATTATTAGTGTAAAATGTTGTCATCAAACTGCGATAAACCCAGTACCAAAGCAATGTCCTGTTGAATCTTTTTCCTAGGTGTGACGCGCTGCTGCTCCGAGAAGGAGGAGGGCAAAGTTGATGTTACTAGTTGCTCTTCCCCATATGATACATTCTCAGTCAGATACACTGATGAGAATTACCGCTGGCTGGTAAATCTAAGTGAATACAACATCCTGAATAATGCACACCTGATTCTGCAGGCCTTGCATATGGCAGTGGAACGGAAAAGGCAACATAAGAAGTAGACACCATCCCAAATGCCTATATCTTCGGGCTTGAGATTTTTGTATTGCCTAGCACATGGAAGGACCAAAGCTTGCTGATGATTGGCCATTACACACCATAGAAGCTTCTTAGCTTGGATACCTCAGTGGATTTTCTTTCATAACCAAAATTCACCATCTGTTAAGACTTTATACATACTTTGTTCCCTAATTAATTTAATTACAACAAAGCTGTTTGCAGAATATTTTAAAATTATTCCAGAAAGCTAATAATGAAGTTTAAGTAACGCTAAGCTAATACAGTGTAATTTATGGCATATAGGAAATATATTTTAAATCCTTTTAAAACGTAAAAGTAAACCAGGACAACATAGATACAACTGTAATGCTGACAGACCCCAGTCATCATTGGGTTGGATTGAACTGGGGACCTCTGGAGCTTAGTGCATGAGCCTCTACCACATGAGCTAAAAGCCAACTTGCTGTTAGTTAAGGCTGTAGAGCAAACTCATCAATTGCTCTCTCTTTAAGTGGTCTCAGTGCCACTAGATGGGACAGAACACCACACCCAGAAGGTGTGTGGGTTACACAATCACTGGGGGGAATGGGATGGGTTGAATGAGTGGTTTCTGCCTTACAACTTTCCTTCCTCTAGTGCAGTCCACACCAAACTCTCTTGTGCCAATGAGGAAAACAGGAAATTCTCCTTTTCTTCCTTCTCTCCCACTGCTGCTAGTCTCTGTAATAGCCCCCGATTAAATCATTCCTTCACCTTCCCTGCTGTAGCTCCTGTGGTTGGTCTGGTCATACTGATCCAGCTTCATGTATGACCTGCAGCGGAGATAGAAGTGTCAGCTGCTACAGGGCTTATTCCTCCTGCCTTCAGGGGGTGATGTAGGAAGGCTGCATAAAGATACCCCTTCTTTCCCACCAGTTATGTTCCCAATTCTGAGGTAACACTGAACCCAGGAGGGGGCACCAGAAAGCACTTAAGCAGGAGCCATGCACTCAGGAGTGGTGCATATATTGCATAAAGCAAAGTATCCACACCTTGCAGGTGGTATTTGATCCCTGAAACTTCTTTCAGTTTAGCAATTCTCTTGAAGGTCTGTGTCAAAGTGTCTGGAAACACACTAAGGACAAATGCCCCACATAGTCATACAAACAGAGCAGTGAATGGCTTCTAGTGGTGTAATGAGCCCTCTTAGATTTGGGTGAATCAGACACATAGGTAGAGTAGCATACTGGACAGTCAAACTCTGTACCTGCATGCTCCATTCCACTGGTAGCTTGGGGTGGATAGCAGCTGTAAAAAGAGTGCTGTTAGCAGATCTATATGTGGGATCAAAGACTGACAGGGCTTGCCACGGGGTTGTATTAAAAAAAATACATATTTTTTTAACGAAAGTGTCTTTCCATTACTGTGAGAGCGCCTGGTGTTAGCTGTAAAATGACATACATACTGCAACAGTTGCTGCATTTCACAAACAAGATATGTTGACAGTAATTCCCACTTTATTAATAAACTTAATGTCCTGATGCTGCAAATCTACAGCTCAGGGCCCAGACATCAGTTTTTAAGAACTCAGAAGAGTTGTGAATAAATCTGTGTTTTTGTTCCTTTTCTGCAACACCTTCTATAGTAAGCTCACTAGCTTTAATCTCTGTATGCCACATCAACAACATAAGAAATATCACCCATTTGAACTTCCAATCCCTGCTGTGAAGGAAATGATTGGTTGTTTTTAGCCATAGCACTTGCACCAGTTGGGATGAAATGTTAATTATAAGCAAATATTTCATGTTTTTGATATGTTGCACAATAAAGGGTTGTTTGCAAAAGGTAAAATCAGCTTCTGCTCATATATTCAACTGATGCACTTCAGAGACAAATTTCATGATCACATCATGTTCTTTGTCACCATAATACAGCTATTATTGGGACAAAGAGCATAACAAACAAAGCCTCGTTATGAATATAGTGAATAAAAGAACACATTATCCACAGTTACTCCAATTTCAGCTATCTTTTTGAACAGCCTGATATGTGAGTTGATCTGGGGGCATTTGATTCCCTTTAACTGCATTTGGTATGGTTTACAGATGTTATCCATGGTAAGTCAAATCTGAAGAATGATTTCCTGCCGCCTGTAACTTGTGCAGAAGGATGTATACCGTTGTTAACTCCCCTCTGCCTAAGGAGCATAAATTATGCTTTGTATTCCCTGTGGGATTTTATTGCACTTCATCATCATATGTTCATACAGTGTTATGATATCTAAAAAGGACAAACTGTGTTCTTAGTTGAGTGTCTGCTTATGAAAGTAGACCCTATGGGGCCAACTCCTCGGGTAGTATAAATAGTGTAGCTTCATTGACTTAAATAGAGCTGTGCTGATTTAGAGTAGCTGAGGATCTGGCCTAAATATCACAGTTAGTATTTTTGTTATATTATGGGGATCATTGCTGTAAGCAACACAGCTATACATTGCACTCTGGAGCTGTAGTGCCCTTACTTTTCCTCATAAACTATTTACTATGGTGATTTCATTACACAATGTATTTCAGTTTACCAAGCGCCACCACTGCAGACCATCCTATAAAGAGCCATTACTAACCTGATGAAGCCATTCTTTGCAGTAAAAAATGCAATCAGCTCACACTGATTAATGAAAAGCAAGGCTGTGCTATTGAGTGCTGATCTCAGAAAGCCAACCCAACCACTTACACCTGTGTTTGATTTAGTTAACTAGTTTCCACAGAGTAGTCTAATATAAGTGTTGCTTTGGGCTAGCAAATTATAGCAGATCCAATTTGTCACCAAGAATATGTGTATGCTTTCTGACTGCCTGGATTGTGCTCAGCACCGTATAATAGTGGATGAGAAATGTGGATGAGTACTTTCCCTGATGAGATAATATACTGTGTATTGTCTCTCAGTGTGACTAGTACTCCCATGTGCTGTTCAAATATATACTTGCCCATTGCATATTTAAATTAAAGATTGTAATGAATTCAGATTATTTGGTATAATTATTTACCCAGCCCTATCACTTGGGAAGAAGAGAATTTCCATAGGGATTAGCCAGAGGAGATTCAGCAGCATTATGTCTTCACCTCAGGAGCTCCCTGAGATCTGCACGGCCAATGTTCCTGAATATTTCTTCATACTGAATGGGGCTGGACATTTGCCTGGTTGGAGATATGGAGAGTAAGATGGGGGTGAGGCATGAGGTTGCTGGTTGGAGGGGTAGGGAAGAAGGAAAGGGTTCACAGTTTGGAACAATTTTAATGACCTTCCCGGTTCTGATCCACTAAGCCTCTACATTCTGTTTGTTCTATCTATTCCCTTTGAAAGACTCACTTTTTCCATGGCATCCTCAATAAGTTAATAATTACTACTAATTATTACTGGGGGGCATGACTTGAACAAAGATGTGCATGTGCCTTAACGGAGTAGAGTGATTTTTATCGCTATAACACTTCCTCACTCATCCCTCCCTACTGTTTGTTTCCCCACTCTTCTCACCCTCTCCAACACTGGATTGTAAGCTCATCAAGTCAAAGTCCGTGTCTTTTTCTTGCTTCTGTAAAGTATTAATAGAGACATGGGTTTCTGAAGCAGTGTCCATTTGGTCTGCATTGGGCCAGGAGAATATAAGCAGAATCTGTTCCTTTCAGCCTACCCAGTTCTTTGCAGTATTTTTTGAATTTCACTTGCTTTGATATCAGTACTGATCCTTATACTGTGTAATCTTTTAGGGCCTGATTTACAAAGGTACTTAGGTACCTAAAGATGCAGATAGGCAGCCAGTAGAATTTTCAAAGGTGCCTAAGGGAGTTGGGTGCCTAACCTGCTTATGTGCTTTTGTAGATCCCACTGGGATATAGCTACATATTTAGGCACCTAAATATCTTTGTAAATCTGGCCCTTAACTTTTTAGAGTTGAACTTACAAATTCTTCAGAGATTGAGCAGCTCTTTACTGGAACTGTGCCAGGAATGAACTGCTCTCTTGTCTCTGAATAAATTTAACCCAGGAACCTGAATTTATTTTCTGTTTCATGCCAAACCCTCAGCTGTCTTCTCTGCTTTGATCTAGATGCACATTTAGGCCTTGTCTAGACTAGGAAAAAGGTGCTTTTTTCAATCAAGTTTTAGCAGATCAATTTATAGCCTAGGGTTATGCCTTAGCTATAATTGACATGTTGAATCAAGCTAAAGGTGTTAAACTGTGCCTACATTTGCATTAAATGACATTTCCAATTGAGTTAATCTAGTTTGACTAGGATAAATAGACTGAATAAAATACCTTTTTCCTAGTCTAGACAAGCCTCAGAGATTAGCATTTGTGGTCCTGTTTTAACTCAGATTGTTGACCACTGCCAGTTGGAAGTGTGTCAGGAAGTTCTGGTTCAGCCACCTTCCTTCAATCAAGAAGAGATCCAGATGGCAGTTCATTGGCTCAAGTCTGAGAAGGCACCAGGAGTTTGTAACATCACCCTTGAGTTGCTAAAGACAAAGGAGAGTATTGTGATGGGGCTGCATAGATTCTCCCAGCCAGGAGATCCAATTTCTAGTGTTGGGTAATGTATTGTATTTGCTTAATATAATTATCCTTAAATTTTACCTTGTTTAATCATGAATATTGGCAACCTCAGAATGTACAGTTAGGGCCTGATTCTCTGTTGTTCTGTATCTTATGCAGTCATTATATTAGGGCAAAATGAGTGTAAATCATTTTGAGTTGGCAGCATTCTACATCCACTTGGCAATGATACAATTGACTCCTTAATGTGCTGGGAAATGGGAAAACAGGCCCTTAGGCTATGTCTAGACAAAAATTTGTGGCCCTGTTTTAATGAGAGTTAATTGATTGAGTAAATTAACACATCTGCAAAAGCGAGTCTTGATAATCTATATCCATTTGCTCTAAGAAACAAACATTTGTGGTTTAGGCTAGTAGACAAATGTTTGTGGAGCATCTGGACTAGCATTTATAAATGTGTTAGTGAATTTGAGTTAACTGGCAATCAATTAACTGGAGTTAAATCATAATCCAGGCAAATCCCAAAGGGACATAACCATTCTGCAGAGATTCCCCACAACAAGAGACGTCCCATGAAATCCTCCCCTAAAGCATAAAATATCCTTAAATATATTTAAGATATGTTTGTGTATAAGAGGGATGCTGCTGGTGGTTGCTGTTTTGCACCTAGTTCAGAATGGGAGGAGTATACATATTAGTAGAGCTGCTCAGGAATTTGTCAAGAAATGCCAGTTCATCAAAACCAAAACTGTTGTGAAACAGGCTTGGGTTCAACAAATTTCCCAATTTGAAAAAATGCTGAGAAAAAAAGTTTCCGAATTGTTGAGACATTTTGTTTCAACATTTTCTCAATTTCAGTTTTCTGGTTCAAGACTTTTCATTTCAAAATGTAAGCTAATTAGACTGAAAAGGGTTTCAAAAAGGGTCAAAATCAAAAACATTTCTAAATTTTTGAAATCATCTATTCGACTGACCTAAAATTAAAAAAATATTTCTGTCTGTGTATATTTTTGAGATTTCAATTATTCATCCTGATTTGAGGTGGGAAAATTTTTGAAACTTTTGAAAATATTCATGGGAGAGGAAAACTGTTTCCTACCCGCTCTACTTATCAGTGTGATTACAGAATGTGACCTAAATAAAAAGTGCATTATACAATGCTAAATTATTGTAGCCTGCATACAGAGAAATTGCACAATGCATGTAGGTGTTATACTTTGCAGTGTTTTGAAATAATGTAGCCCATAGCAGGAATTACAATATTGTTCTGACTATGGCAATTGCCAAATTATTTGGCGTGGCAGGCAGGGAAAGACTGTCTCTAATTTATGTAACAGATTTGTGATGTATTTATTGGTAATACTAGCTGCACCTATGTTTTAATAAGTTTGGAAATATACAAGCAGTTTTGCATGCCTGGAAATTCTTCATTCTACTGCTCCACCCCAGATAAACCAGAAAGGCAATACAGCAATCACAGTTGTAGCTGATGCTGGCAACTGGCCCATAGTTCTGTTCTTTTACAGAGTAGCAAACCCTGGTGAATTTCAGATCTCTGCATAAGAGATGGCATTGTCTTCAGGTTCGGAACAGGCACTGAAAGAGATAGTAACCTACCCTTATTATAGGAAACCTTATGTAATCGTCTGGAGTGGTCACGAGTCATTCTCAAGCATTCATCTCCTCCCTGATGCCAAGTGAACAAATAGGCACAAGACAAAAAAGCTCCCCACTGTGGTGGCAGGGAATATACTGAAGAAGTTGGCCTCTGAATTATATTCCAAGTCCTTGTTCCCAGATACTACATCTGTAGCAGTTAGAAGATCCGGTCCTTGAGGCTGCTGAGCCAGGTAATTCAGACATCAGTTTGACCTCGTCCCTTGAACTCCTGATCACTCCTTCAGTGATTCAAGCACTAATGACAGACGCAGAGGTTAATGAGCACCAAACAAGCAAACACAGCGGAGAGGAATCCCTTAACACTAAAGATTTATATATTAAGTAGAGATGTGCAAATAACTGATTTTTTTTAATTTGGTGGCTGAACTAAAAAATAATTTAAAAAATATTGTTTGTGGTCAAACTAAATGTTTAGTTTAACCTTAAATGAAATGTTTTGTCTCCTTTTCAGGTTTTGTTAACCCTATTAAAACGATTAAATTGCAGTAAAATTCAAAACAAAAAGGTGTTTGGAATTGAAAAATGGAAATATTTCATTCTGAAAATGTCAAAACAAAATGTTTCAATTTTTTTCTTTGACTAAAACAATTCAGTGAATTCAGCCAGAATTCACAAAATGTTTCAGTTGACCTGAATCTGCATTTTTTCAGTGAAAAAAAGTTTTGGGTGAAGAATTTTGCCCAGCTCTAATTTTCGGTCAATACAAGCTGACAACTATGGAGTTCGGGCAGGTCTACACTTAAAATGCTACAGCGGCGCAGCTGCACTGCTGTAGCACTTCAGTGAAGACATTACTTATGCATATGCTGATGGCAGAGCTTCTCCCATTGGTGAGTTAATCCACCTCCACGAGAGGCAGTAGCTATGTTGATAGGAGAAGCTCTCCTGTTGACATAGCACTGTCTACCCTGGAGGTTAGGTCGGTGTAACTGCATGGTTCAGGGGTGTGGATTTTTCACACTCCTGAGCAATGTAGTTATACTGATGTAAGTTTATAGGGTAGACCTGCTCTTCTTGATTCCCCACGGTCCCCCTGCCTCCCTAGAGTTGAGCGGGACAGCCATGTAGGTCAGGGATCTTGGGGACACACAGAACAGTTTTAAGCAGCTCAATTCAAGAGGCCAGAAGTTCCTTGTTCTTGGCCAATGCTATCAGGATGACAGCCTAGCCAAAGACTATCATTCACATCCAGCTGTTTTGACCTCTTATGAAGATACAGAAGACCAGTGTCTTTGATAGCTCATCTTCAAGTTCATGTGGGGTTTGGGCGCTATCATGCTGTCTGTTAATTGGTTGCCATTGTCTATAATCAGAGGTACTTGAGTTTCAGTGGTGCTTTAAGTGCATAGTTTGCACAGGTCTTTTTTGAATTCCTTTGAGAGGAAAGGTGCAGTATAAATGGAAAAAAAGAAATGTTATCATTTATTACTATTTCCTAAAAACCCCATCACTGGGAAGAATAGGGCACTGTGGTTTCAGCATCTCCTGTCTTCCAACCACTGCATCTGCAAAGGAAATCTTCTCCCTTTGCAGTCACCCAAAAGATTCACCTTCCTAGGGTGAGGAAATGGGGGAAGATTCTTTTCGTTTGAGAAGTCAGAGAGGGGTGGAGCTCTGAGTCAGTTTATAAAACAGCTGCTTGGCTGCTTCTGCTGTTTAAAAACTATAAATATGTTTCAAGAGTCACTGCTAGGTGTTGGATGTGGTATTCAAGTGCCATTGGTCGCATCGGACTTGCGTGTAACAGATACCACAATGGAATCATGTGCCAGTTTACCTCAGGTAAGAAAGCGCCCACAACAAAATAAGATTGCTTGAAGTCCATTGAGGTGTGTACAGCACAAAGCAGATGCTGTTCATCCTGCTTGGCCATTAATTATTATTATATTAATTGTTGTGTGTGGCTCTTTCCAGACAGCGGAGAAGGTCCTTGCCTCAGGGAATTTACAATCTCAATGAGAAATGACAACAGGCTGGGAGGAGAGGGGAAACCTCTTTGGAGAGAGAGAGATTCACTTACAAAGATATCAAATCACCTGGGGCTTTTTGTGTGTTTCATGTTTTTCTTGTTTTAAAACGTTATTTTAAAATGTGATATGATTAGCCCCCTAGGGAGGGAGCAGGCAGCTGAAATTCAGGTGGAAAGCAAGGCGGGAGAGTCTACAGGGGGCAGGTTTACTGTTCCTTTTATAGCCACAGCTGAGTGGAGCCTTCATCCTCTGCTGTTTTGTACAAAGGGTGGCACCTATGTGGTTTTTGTGCCTACATTCATACCAATTAAAGTAACTAGGGTGTACAAAATGCCGATGTACTTGGTGCACCAGACAAGCATTGCCACATTCTGGGGCTCTGTGATCCACAGCTCTGAATTTGGACTTTTCAGCCTTTGTCATAGCAGTTATGCATTTATAATGGTGAATGATACCGGATGGTGAGAAATTTCTTTTCAGTGTTACTATTTCCCTCTCTTGCTTCAGGACCTGAACACTGAGACTAATCCATTGGGAATGGGAGAAGCCAAGGAGAGGAATCGGTGCACAGTGCAGGGGACTGCTGACAATAAGGTACTATACAAGAGAATTTCAAAATCAAACCCTGTTAAGGTTGTTTCTGCCGGCAGAGGGAAGGAGAGGACAAATTTATTCACTGATAATTTGAATAGCTCCTTAATGGCTAAGCAATCCCAGGTTCATGGGTGAAACATGCTGATGTTTAATATTTGAATCATTCTTTGTTCATATTAAAGTTCTGTAGCTTTGGTGCATGGAAAATTTTAGTCTCTCTGTTACTTGAAAAGGGATTGGTTTAAACAGACTTTCTACTGTAAAATATGTATTACTACAGATGAGGATAAATTTACTGCTGGTGTGGGAGGTAATTGACATCAACGAAGTGGGGCTATTTGCACCTTCAATGAATCTGGTGCAGTGTCTCACTGGTTTTTCAAATGGTGCAAACCCCAGTTTTATGGGTCAACATTACTTCTGGCCTCTGCTGGAGGGAAAGTCATCACAACACAGAGCTTCCGGGGGAATTAATACACATTATATTAAATCTTCCAACGGGAAGTCAGGGTACCAGCTTTACTCAAGAAGACATCTTTTCACGCTGGCAAACTCTCCAGTTTTCACCCTGTCTCTAACCTTCCCTTCTGTTGGTGAAGTGTATTGAGACGGTGACGTTAGTGTCATCCAGAATCCTTGCATTTCACTTGGTCCCTGGCTTTAGACCTGGCCATGGTATAGAGACCACACTGGTCTCATTAGTTGGTGATCTCTTCTGAGGAATATGCTGTGTTCATGTGTCTGTGCTGTTTATCAGTTTTGCCTTAGGTGCAAATTGGAATTGTTCAAGTGTGTGTACAAGAGGTTGCACCTGCAAAATTGTGCTTTTGTTTACCCAAGTGGAGGTTGATGACTAAAAATCAGGCCCTATAAACCAATCTGTCAAACACAGCTCTGATTTATTTGAAGTGCCACTTAACCATAGAATCATAGAAATGTAGGGCTGGAAGGGACTTGGAGGGCCATCTAGTCCAGCCCTCCGTACAGGCACAGGATAAACCAAACCTGGATATTTATATTTTATGTACGTTAATATTTGGTAAGACCTAATCCTGCATCACTGAAGTGAATGGGAGTTTTGCCATTGACTGCAATGGGTGCTGGATTAAGTCCACAGTGCATAAGAGAGTTAAAAAATTGTCCTATTGCTCCCTGTCCATCCACTGTAGAATACACTTCTATTACGGAGCCTCTGAATGTGGCATGGCTGAATAGATTAAAAACTACATATGTAAATGACAGACTTTGTGTTTGTTAGCAATAAAGGGAATATGCTAACTTCGAATAATATTTCTCAGATCATGAAGGATTTGAATGGTTTTCTCTTGAATATCCATGGGCAAATTAGCAGAATCAAGAGAATCTATTTCTCTAATATAATGGCATTTATTAAACTATTTAGGAAACACTGCTTATTTTAGTCAGGTGGAATCACAAAATATTGAGTTACAAATGTCATACTGATTGTTTAAGAAATTTCCCCCTTCTGTTAATTAATTGGATATAATACATTAATATAAAAATAACACTGCACTTCCCTAGAGTCTTTCATCCATGGATCAAAAATTGCTTTACAAACTTTGAACCAAATCCTTCAAGCCTTCTGTAGGCAAAACTGCCATTGATTTAAACGGGAGATTTGCATTAGTAAAGACTGTGTGATTTGGTCCATTAATTATTTAAGCTCTCAAATATCCTCTGAGATCTCTTGAGTATATTACGTGCACTGTGTACAGTATGTTAAGTTGGAACGTTTTGAGTAATGATTTACTGCCAATTAATTTTGTGTCCTATTTTGTTTTTTCCTTTTCTGGAACCTTTGAAATAGAGGGTTAGTAGTAAGTAAAGTGAGAAGTGGGGGGAGAAATGTTAAATCTCACCCCAGGAGAGACAGTCTGGTTAAAAGTAATTAAACAGCTGGGTAAAGGAGATGAAGGTTTTTTATGTGAAACAGGGTTAAACGTAGTAGTTTCACCTGAGTTTCACTTCAGATTTCTGGTGCAAACTCCAAGGGTCCAAACCCAGGTGATTCAAAATTAAAGGAAAGATTCTCACAAATCTCTGTACACTGAAATCACAGAGCTTAGCTCAGTGCTTTCATGTAGTTACAAAGGAATCAATATTCCATGATGAGTAGCATGAGGGAGGTATCAAAGTAGAGAGAACCAAAATTGAGATTAGAAGCAACCTGGGGACCTGGAGTAAATATTGCCCGTTGCAGGCTTCAACACACTAAGAAGAGCTCTGCTGAGAATAGCGGCCACTTCCCTGACTCCCAAACCATGTGTGCTGCACCAGTGGCAGCTGGATCTCAAAGAACTAAAAAAGTACCATTTGTAAAAACCTCTGCAATTTTTCCTTTTCTCACCTAAAAACTACATGAAAAATCCAGCTCCCAAGTAGGCCCTGAATTATACAATCGAACACAACTGGACTTTAGTTAGAAACCAAACCAAGGTCCCCTAATTGTATGAATCTGTGTCTCATATTGTTTTAATCACAGAATCTGGCTTAGATGATTAGTAGTAAAATGTCAGGGGGTAGCCATGTTAGTCTGTATCCACAAAAACAACAAGGAGTCTGGTGGCACCTTAAAGACTACTGTGCGGAGCACGTGGGCGACAGCGGGCAGAGGGCTCCTCCCACGGCGTGAGCGGGCTGGGCTCTCTGTTCCCGTCCCTTGTCGCCTTCCTCCCCCACAAAGCTCCTTCGCGTGCCCCCCTGCTGTCCCCTTCCTTTCCTTTCTGGGCTCTGCCCCGCTGGGCAACGGCTATCGTGATGGGCCGCTGTGCGCTGCTGGGTACCCCAGTGACCTGCCTGCAGACACGCCTTTCTCCCCTTAGCCCCCTTCCTTCCCCGTCGGCATGTCCCTGGCGCTCCGCAGCCATGTCGCTCAGACATCAGCAGGGCCCCTCCCTGTCCTGTCCCCCCGGCAAGTTAAATCCAGGGACCCCTCCTGCTGCCCTTGGCTGTGAAGTTGTTGGTCCCATGAACCCGACCCATCTTAGCCCCCAGTTATTCTTCCCCAAATAGATTTGTTGACCATTTTATTATCATACAGAAGTTGCCTGAGCAGGTTGCTTATTTGTTAAGTATTTCTCCCTCCCTCCTGACCATTTCTGTCTGCTAGATCTGCCCCATATTTGAATGTTCACCCTTGCCTTTTGTATGTTTATTCTGCAGACAGAATCATCTCCTTGTTACTTGCTCACTGTAAGAGTCATAAGGGCGAGGAATCTCCATCGGACAGACGCCTGTGAGTAACTTGACTGATCTAGAGGTTCCACATAGTTCTGCACTGGGAATGGTGCTGAGCTGTTCTGCTCCAGGGAGACCTGTACTCCTCCAGGGAAGAAGAAGGCTTCCTAGACTTCCTCCGTGCCCAAAGGGAGTCCACCCACGGCTACACTCTTTTAAGAGATGCAGCATATTTACTTTGTGTGCTGATCCAGGGTGAAGTGCCAGAGTGGAGAGGAGCAGACAGGGAAATTGCCTGCACCTATTCCACCCCTCTCCTCATGCTCAGAGGGAAATTGAGAAAGCAGTTCCTGCACTCCACTGAAAGCAAGGACTGCAACTGTGTCTGACCCTTATGTGGGCTGTGCAAAGGTGGGGTTGGTTCCTTGGGCTCTCCCCCATACTGTGCCCATATGTTAGGGTCAGGCATAGATTGGTGCAATATAGCTGTTTTTTCTCATAGGCTATATAAAATATTCATGCTTTTTTTCCAAGAAAAATAATAAAAAGCTTAATAAGAAAATAACTGCTTCGATGTATAAAATGGAAAATCTTTAAAAAATGTGTATGTTGTGGCTCTTGTTGCAGTTATACAAAGAAGAATCAATTTCCTCCTCTTCTCCATCCCTATTATCTGGACTGGGCTGGATATATTGGACACAGTAGCATAGCCGGGGGGGGGGAGCAGGGGGAGCGGCCGCTCCCCCACTGAGCAGAAGCGGTGCCTTTTTTTGCTCCCGACGCCTTTTGCTCCTTCGCTGCAGCCAGAGCGGAGCATTTTTTTTTGCTCCTGGCGCCTTTTTTTGCTCCCGACGCCTTTTGCTCCCGGCGCCTTTGTTTTAGCTCCGCTCCCCCTGTGCTCTAAACCTGGCTACGCCACTGGTTGTCCAGAAAAGAAAGCTTTCATTTTGTTCAGTGTGTTCCCCTAGTGCCAATTAGCACTGCATAAATTGCTGTGTTGTCATTTAGCAAGGTTGTTTTTGTTTCTAATATGCAGTAAGCCAATCCGATTGCTATGTGACCCTGTGGATGCCGACAGCTTCGGCCGAAAAGTTCTGGACTAAAACCATCAATAACTGCAAAGACCCAGTCTGGAATGAAACCTTCTACTACAGGATCCAGAGTCAGGTCAAGGTAAGGCCCTGAGAACGCCCTCCTATCTGTGCTCTAGAGAGTTCCTGACGGGTATCTCTCCTGCAGAAAGGATGCAGGTAATGTTCCTGGCTGGCAGGAAGAGATGCATAAAGATGTGAAAATGACACATCTCAACTCAAAAGTTTGCCATCGTGCACCATGCTGTGGAAGCCAAATGTATCAGTCAGCCATATGCCACAGCCTAGCTTTGGGCTGGGGAAAACCCACATTACTTAGAGATGGAAGATGTCTTTTCAAAGGTAGATGTTTGCATCATTTCCTCATTCCTCCTCTCTCCCACCATACACTCTCTTACTCTCTCCCCCTTTCTTTGCGCAAGATTTTCCCCAGGATTCCCTGCTTCCCGGGCTCTGGGAAAGCTAGAATGTAGAATTTCTAAAATCACTCACCTCCCTTCCCAGAACGTGCTGGAGCTGGGTGTCTACGACGAGGATGATGTTACCCGGGACGATCACCTCTTCACTGTGCGCTTTGATGTGGCTAAACTTCCACTTGGAGAAAGAGTTCTCCTGTACTTTAAGTCTGATCCACAGGTGATGTATGAAAAAACAGGGAGGGCAGGGTGAAAGAGACGCGCACTCCTGGGTTTTCTGCCTACACTACTACTTGTAATGTATTACTGTTTTCCTTCCTATGTATTAGATTGCCCACCATAGTAGTCTGTCATTCTAACCCTCTGGAAAGGCCTCTTTGCTGTCGCTTCCTTTATTATACTTAAGGATTTTGCCTCTGTGCTCTTGAGCAATGGAGGCTGGTGAAAGCGGAATGCTCTTTGCAAAGCAGTGTCTTTGATGAGTTTGCCACCAAAGATGACCCCAGTGGAAATTATTCTCCCCTCCAACGGGTATCACTCGAAGTTCTCTGTCACAACCTGTTGGCACCAACCCAGCAATTATGAGGTAGTAGCTCTGAGATCTGGAACTGATACTAGATTGTATCTAGTACTAGTTTATGCATAGTTTATAATTATACACTGTGACACTAATTTTGGCACATGGCTACCTAAACAAGATGTCTAAATTGCACATCTGATCACTTAAATTGACAACTAGCTGTATAAATTCCTATTTAGCATGCACATTTGAAAGTCACATCTGGAAAATTGAGTCTTTTTTTTTTTAACAAGTTTCCTAAGTGATCAATTGCAATGTAATATACAGCTGGTGTGAAGGGGCAATTAACAGGAAAGCTTGGTATCAAGAGATCTATCAGGTATCGTATGTCCAAGCCACATCACTGGCATTGGTACTATTAGTGCTAAGGTAAAGAGTATTGGCTAGGTAGGAGAGATGAGAATATCCTTTGTGTGATCATGTGAAGAATCTCTGTGTACTTTTCACAATGCCCAGAGAGGTCAAAGCAACAGGAGCACAGGACTATAGTATTTATATAAAGTATCCCCACACAGACATAAACAGTGAGAACAGCTCCCGTGTTGCAAAAGAATGTCAGGGATGGTGGGAGTTTTTTAAGGCTTGAAAAGATGAAATAAGCTGTATCTGCTGCAAAAAATTGAAGGTGATTTTGCAACAGCAATTTTTGTACTGCGGTCAGGTTTATACACGCAACAGGACTTTTCTGAACCGGAAGCATTATCATGTTGTTCAGGGGTTCTTAACGTTTTTCATATCATGAACCAAATCTATTGGCAAGATTGTCACATTCGCCTCCCAACATTGCAGTCATAATCCCAAAACACGCCTGAGAGAGCTATAAGAATTGGTTAAATGCAAAAGTAATAGTTGGAAAGAATGTAGGTATGTCTTTAGCTGTCTTTAATGTGATAAGTGTATTTTCCTTTTTAAAAGACTATATTAATCACACAGAATCCTTTCACTCTTCAGTTATTCATCTCCTCTCTTCCCATCTGACTTTCCCACTCCTTTGGACATGGTTTCCTGCTAGCTGATCCCCTTCTTCTCCAGGCCCCATCCATGCTGCCCTAATTCCAGATTTCCTTCTACTCTGCTGCCCTGGGCATATTGCCAAGTGACCTTGTCCTCCTCTTACCCTGAGAAACATGCAGGGGAACAGTGGATGTCTACACTTCAAGGTGGGGGTATCATTCCCAGCTCTGTTTGAGCTAGTGCACTAAAAGGAGAGTGTACCTGTGGCAGGGCGAGCAGTGGGAAGTATCTCATTTGCAACGAGTGTAGCTGAATGCAGGTTAAGTTGAACAAGTAGAACTTTATTAAACACTCTGGACTGCTCTGTCCATGTGGCTGAGTTGCTTTCAGCCTAACTCCTAGCACTACCTCCTTTCCTGTTGTCCTCTCAAGAACAGTCCCTTCAGGGAACATGGCCTCTGACTCCACTCCATTGATCATCATACATGAGGGGCTAACTGCTCTGAATATATACGTAGTGTCTTGGCCAGGCCGCAGCTACACTCTATTTTTAGCACAGTAGCTCAATCAGAGCTAGTGAGAGTACGTCTCCTCGAGCTGGGAATCACATCCCCCTTCCCCCTGTTTGAAATGTAGACACACCCTCAATCTCCTCTCCCACTAGCTGGGAGGTGTGATTCCCACTGCGGGAAGACAGGCTCATGCTAGCTCAGCTGAAGCTAGCGTGCTAAATATAGCCATGTGGAAGTTGCAGCATTGGCAGCAGCTTGAGCTAGCCACCCAAGCTCAGACCTAGGGGGTCAGGGAGGTTTGGACTCAGGCGAGTAGCCCATGCTGTGACATCCACACTGCTATGTTTAGCATGCTAGCTCAGCTCAAGCTAGTGTGAGTCTGTCTACCCACACTGGAAATCACACCTCCCAGCTGCAGTGTAGACATATGTTAAAGGCTTCCTTCTATTGACAGCCTCTAGCTCCTCTCCCACTGATGGGTTGCAACTCCAGTCCCACTGGTGGCATCTCGTTCCTCTCACCCCTATTAGGTAACAGCAGCTCCCAGTAGAGGAAGGCAAGCTGACACCTCTTCTTTGTTAACAGCTGCTTTTACAGACATCCAGGCTCCTCTTAGCAATAAAGAGCCTTAGCGCTTGTGTAAAAGCAGCTAGAAGCGAGGAGGAGAAGCCAGCACCAAGTGAACTGACAGGTATCCATGGACCACCACTAAGTGCTCCATAGATCACTAGTAGTGCATGGGACACAGTTTGAGAACCTTTGTTATAATAATCACGTTAACTTTCTTTCTTCAGAGAAAGGAAGAGCTGGAGGTGGAATTCAGACTGGAGAATATGTAAGTAAAAGCCAAATGCTATAGAATGCTATAGAGACTAATGAATGCATTGGCCCAGAATGCATCATTTTTTGACACTACTAATAAGCATAGTTTACAATGAGATTTATGGTATCTGTAAAATCAAAGAATGGTGCATTCTGGGAGAATCATCAGTGAATAATGGACAGACAGGAGAATTTCACAGAGGGGGAAGAATCATTAAAAAGCTAGTTAAGTTTTTCCTGTCCTGAATACCCATTAAGGGATGATTAGTGGGACAGTCTTCACCTGCATCTGGTATTAACTCAAATTTCACTTTCGCTTCATAGTTTGTCTGAGATAAATGGGACAACACTGTCCTTTTAATGGTATAATGGGATCTTCGATAAATGCATCAATGTTTTGTCTGGAATCCTTCTTTTACATTTGGAATCTTGATCCAATGAAGCCAACTGTAATCTCACTTTAGTGAATGTCAGGAAACAATCACATGGTGCGGCCCAGTAGGAAATCTTTGTTAGCTGAACTTGACTAGAATGGCATGAGCTTTAGTAGTTGTGCCATGGCAAAGCGGTATAGGGAGACTTGCAACATGAGGCTTCTAGAATTATTCCTCTGTTCAGACACAACACTTCCAAAATTTAGCACAAAACTAAGATAAGACAGATAACAGACGGGAGAAAAGTGTCTCATTAAATTATAGGGCACCTGTTACTAAATATGGACTTTTCATTTTGCTTCCTAGTTTGGATCCCTCTGAAACCATCGTGACTAATGGAGTTCTAGTGGTAACCTTTATGTTCTGTTATCTTTCCTGTCCTGTAGCAGTACTCATAATGCAGTGAGATGAGGGTTGCCAATTTTGATTGGATGTATTCCTGGAGGTTTCATCACATGACAATCTTTAATTAAAGATTAATCATTAATTGCCGAAGGTTCCAGGACAATCCTGGAGGGTTGGCAACCCTCGGTGGGACTAGAGAAACTGTGAGCTGCTTTGCAGTCAGCAGGCCAAGGCACACTCCTGCAGAGAGAGTCTGAGACTGAAAATAGATGTGATTTCCCTCTTAGTCATCTGCTTCACATCATCTCCTCCCATGTGTCATGTTTGGAGACCTATGACTGGAGCAACTGTGAGATCCACCACGCCAGCACTCCTACAATATTGTGGAGTGAGGACTCCTGGCAAAAATTGGAAGTGGTATAGCTGTGAGCTGCCTCACAGCCAGCATTCTAACCCTATTTCCTGCAGTGGGAGGCACTGATATCTGTAAAGCTATGAGCTCCACACAGACATTATAAGCATATCTCATCTCTTAGAGCTGGAAGGACCTTGAAAGGTCATCAAGTCCAGTCCCCTGCCTTCACTAGCAGGACCAAGTACTGTCCCCTGACAGATTTTTGCCCCAGATCCCTAAAGGGCCCTCTCAAGGATTGAACCCACAACCCTGGGTTTAGTAGGCCAATGCTCAAACCACTGAGCTATCCCTGATTTGCTTCCAATATAGTCTCTGTTCTTATACCATTCTCCAAAATTACTGGCACTTAATAACAATAACACTTCCCACAAGGACTTTGCTTGCCAGTGATACTGGTTCTCTTAGTAGCTTTCTCTCATTATTTGTTTTTTCACCTGAATTAGTTGTTTGTGCCCCTCTCTGTATCCTGAGAATGCTGTTAGTTTGGCCTCCCTCACACTCTTCAGAGAAGCTGTGTTGTAAGTCACAACCACCCATCCATTCTTACATGATGACTACATATGACTCCCTACAGTCATTCAGTTTCATTCATAATCGGATAGCAAGCTCATTGTAGAACATTTGGTTTTCCTAGGGGCTGAGCATGCTGCCTACATAGCATTCAATCTGTCCAGCAATAGTAATAAACTAGGATGGGAAATAGAACCTCAAACCATGATATTCTCCATCATGAGTTATTTTATTGTTCTTTGTTACAGTCTCGCAAAGTCTGCTGTTTGGAAGTCCAGGTGGATGAAAAAAGGACGGAAAAGAAGAGGAAGCCTTCATCATGTGAGACTGTTGCTTCATTAACTGGCTATAAGTAACCAGATATTGATTCTACTATGGCGATTGGCCATTCTATGAATCATTAAAATAAATAAATAGAATAAAATAATATTTCCACATGATTCAACTTTCTTAACACCAACTTGAAAATGCATAATCTATGTTATCGGTTACGTGGACTGCATCACATACTTCTGTATTATAGTGAGCTCCTTTTAAAGTAACACTAAAGCTGAGAGTTTAATCACAAAAGGGTTAGTTATGATTTTGACCGCAACCTTAATTTTGTTCCTTTATGTGAGCTGATGTCCATTACAAAAGACTTTCTTTAAATGATTACACAGCTTAAGGGAAATAATTCAGAATACAACATAGAGAAAAGAGTACAATTTCTTTGCATTACATTGTGTTGTACTATTTTCCAAATATTGAATCATATTGTCCAGTGTGGTATTAATTTAATGACAGAGAAATATATATAAGGCAAATATTCAAGTGTGTAAAATTAATATTGATTTTATAACTAGAATTGTCTGACCTTTCTGTGATTAAAATCTCAAGCATGGTGTTGCAGTCATGTTGTTTTTACATATTCTTTCCATTGTTTATTTATTTAAAAACATATTACAAAATCAGTGAAAACTTCCTGTATGTTACCTCATAATGTCTCCTTTAGAGGCCTTTTAACAGATTTAGTCTAAAATGTATTGTTCATTTTTATATTGTATTAGCACTGGGGTGCCCCATTGTGCTAGGCATTGTACAAACACACCTGTCTAAACTAGGGAAAAGGCTTCTTTAAAAACACTTGTTAGTTAAGACATTTTAATTAACATATTTTTAAAGCCCATTAAGCACTTAAGCCCAGATCATAGAATATCAGGGTTGGAAGGTCATCTAGGCCAACCCCCTGCTTAAAGCTGGACCAATCTCCAATTTTTGCCCCAGATCCCTAAATGGCCCCCTCAAGGATTGAACTCACAACCCTGGGTTTAGCAGGCCAGTGCTCAAACCACTGAGCTATGCCTTCCCCCATCCCACCTTGATGCTCAAAGGTATTTAGGCCCCTAATTCCCTTTGAAATCAAGCACCTAAATACCTTTGGCCCTGGGGCTGATCATGACCATTTTAAAGATGCGAAATCCTGTCTATATTTAGTGTTAAGTAGTGTTTAAAAATGTGTTATTTTTAGCTAATAGGTTGGTTTAAAAAACAAAACAAAAAAAAACCCCACCTCTTTTTTCCCTACTTTATATAAGACTATAGTAAGAGAGAGCCTGTAGTGAAGAGTTTACAGTCACAATAGACAGGACAAAGGAAAGATTGTGATTCCCATTTTACAGCTCAGGAAATGAGACACAGAGAGATTAAGTGACTTACCCAAGGTCACACAAGAACTCTGGGGCACAGCTCAGAACTGAACTGAGATTTACTGAGTCCCAGCCAATACCTTAACTACAAGGTCACCTCAGTCAAACAGTTGTGTTGCTATTGAAATAACAGCCCTTACAAGAATTCTAAGGCAAAGTGCAGTAATACAACCCTTTTATTTGTAAAGGAACTAAAGCTACAACAGACAGACCTAGATAAATTGCTCCATTCATTCATGGAACCGGACCTTTTTCAGTACTATTAGTGATTATCACATATGGTTAAGGCTGCAATTCTTTAATGGAGGTCACGGAAGTCATGGATTCTGTGACTTTCTGTGACCTCCATGACTTCCTTAGCAGCTGGTGCAGCTGACTTCAGGGCCACCTGAGCAGCTGGCCCCAGGGCCCGCTGCTCTGGCACCCCACGGCCAGCTGCACTGGCCGCTGTTGGAGTGACCTGGGATCAGCTGCTCCAGCGGTCCCTGGGGCGAGCCGCACTGGCCACTGCTTGGGAGCCCCCAGGCAGCTGTCTTCAGGGACCGCCCAAGCAGGGGCTGGTGTGGCTGGTCCTGCGGACCGCCTGAGTAGCAGTCCCGGGGGCTGACCCATGGCCAGCCACACTGGCTGCTGCTGGAGCGACCTAGGGCCAGCCGCTCCAGCAGTCCCCAGGGCCAGCCGCACCGGCTGCTGCTCGGGCAGCCCTGGGCAGCTGGCTCCAGGGACCACTGGAACAGCGGCTGGTGTGGCTGGCTTCAGGAAGCACCTGAGCAGCGGTCCTGGGGGTGCCTTAGGAACCCCCAAGCAGCAGTAGTCCCAGGGTGCCTGAAGCAACCCCATGGGCATCCAGAGGCCATTCAAAGAGTGGTACCCAGGAGCAGCAGCTGGGAGACAGTCAACTCCCAGTCTGGAGCCGGTCCTCCCAGCAGGGCCCCAGAAGTAGAGATTTAGTCAGGAGTATTTTTGGTAAATGTCATGGACAGGTCATGGGCCATTAATTTTTATTTATTGCCTATGACCTGTCCATGACTTTTACCAAAAATACCTGTGACTAAATCTTAGCCTTACATATGGTACATTAGTATAGATTTGCTGTACTGGAATAAAATAGAAGGAAATAAATGGTTCCCATATCTCATAAAACCCCATGTATCTGAGCCCCTTCTCATGAAACTTCATTTTATCCTAATTTCTGTCAATACCTCTAGGGTAAATTACCTACCCCAAAATGTCCTTGACTACCCAACCCTCCATTTATCTAAATATTATAATAGAATAATATTGCTCAATAAGTGGTCTCCTTGAGCTCAGTGTAGATAACTTCTAATCAGTCCAATGAAAGGGCTTTTTTTAAATACCCTGTGATACAGCATGGCCAGAAGGCAGCAGGAGAGTGATCTAGGATGAGGAGAAGCCTTATTCCCTGTAGATTAATTAAAAGCACCTGAAACCAATTAGAGCACCTGAAGCCAGTCACCTGATAAAATCCCCCTGCTTCAATCAGCCAGAGGAGGAGCTGGAGCAGAGTGAGGAGGAGTTGGAGCAGAGTGGTTTGGTGGTGGAGCAGAGAGCAGTTTTGGAGGAGCTGAATCTGAGTGGTTTGGTGGTGGAGCAGAGAGCAGTTTGGAGGAGTGAAGCAGAGTGGATTGGTGGTGGAACAAAGAGCAGTTCGAAGGAAAGCAGAGGAGAGTTTTGAGAAGTGCTGCAGCAGGCTAAGAAGACCAAGATCCTAGGTAAAGGGACACCTGGCTTGTGCAGAGGGAAGGCAGGAAGCCCCACAAGCTGAAGGTCAGGAGAGGGAAGTAGCCCAGGGAAAAGAATCACTGGTACAAGTGGTTCACCTGCTATCACAGGGCCCCTGGGCTGGGACCCGGAGTAGAGGGTGGGCCTGGGTCCCTCCCTCTCCACTCCCCTTCCCTGGGATACTAGTAGGATAGCTGTTACCCCAGTTCAGGGGCAAGAAATGGCACCCTGAAACCCCCCCACAAGAAGAGAAAGTGCAGGACCCATCATAGTAGTGCTGGCAATTTGCCACAACCCCTATAATGCTATGTTTCCAGTCCAATAATAGTAACTTCTGTGTGTGCTTTGTCTCATTCCTTTAGGGAAAGACATCTCCCTCACAGTGAAAGGATCCCATGAAGAGACCCAAGACCTTACACTGGCCTCTGATCCCATCATTAGACCCTCATGTCCCAATAAGTTTCACTATGTCAAGTATAAGCAGCCAGCATTGGATGTCATTCTACCAAAGCAGAAGCCATATTACTCCTTTGTAAGTTATCATTGGCCTTAATAAACTTAGTAGTAACTTTAAAGAAACACATGCATTAGATAGCAACATCAATCTGTCTTCACTTAACTCCTTGTGATATAAACTTATATGTATTTCTTCAGCGTAGCTGTTCCTATAATACAAAGGCAGACTCGCCAAATGTGGCTCTCAATTCGCTTCCCACAGGAGAGAAAGTAACAATAGTAGAGGTGAGTGCCTACTGTTAGCCCTTAGGAATAAGCACTGATCTATATCTGGATTATTCCCAATGTAACAATAATGGCCTAGATTGCCTCCTTCCTTGGAAAAAACAATGGAAAGGGGATAAGAGGAGGAGGAGAATGAAGATAATCCCCTCAAGTAGTTTTTCTGGCATTATCCCTATGGTGAAAGAGGTTAGGGAAATTTGATTTCAAAGGCTGTGCCCCTTCCCACCTCCATGAATCTTGGAAGCCAGATCTGTCTGTCCCACAAGGGTCAATTGACTCGCCACATGCTCTGTTGTCTCTGACAGAAGAGCTCCAGCTGTAGCCATGCAACCATAGTGCTCCGGAATGTAATCATTGCAGCCATTGTTCCAGAATGCACTCTTGTATTTATGCACCTGGGATTGGGAGTTCCAAGATTCCAAACTCATTGCAGTGGGCCTAAGTGAATGGAAGATGGAGGACAATGGCTGATATAACAGAGATCTCAGCCCAGTACACTGGTGCAGTTGCCTGAAAAGGCTGGGAAGTTGGGAACTCCTGATTTATTCTATGATTCTGAAATGTTATGGTGATTAACAATATGCTTTGATTATGTAAACCCATGTTAAAGGGCCATATTAAGTGATGTTGCTAAGAGCCAAAATGTAGCTTCGGAAAAAGCCCACTACTACTCACAAAAACCCTGGATTCTACAAAAGCTAATAGCTATAATGAGATTTTTATGATTAGCCAAGCGAGTCATCTTGAACTGTCATTTATTCCACCAGTTCTCAACCAGTACTTGCCTCTTCAAGCTTTTGTGAGTAACACTCTTGACACTTCATCCTGATCTTAATGATAAATCACTGTGCTAGGTCTTGGGGCACTACCACTCATGTCCTGTTCAGGAGGTGGGGGCGGGGGCATTCTAACTAGCCATGGAACTTGGGGAGCACCAGCCTCCTGGTGGGGTTATAAATCACACACAGGCACATGGGAGGAGACAAACACTGGCTAGTACCGCCAAGGTCTTCATCTGTTTAGAATGGTACAGTCACTGGAAAATGCTGAGAATTACTGAGCAGCTTTATAGAGAATAAATTGGTGGTATTGAATCCATATACATAGCATCTCAGGTTGGCGTCTGCATTGCTGAAAAGGGACAAGATAAAACTCACTCAAAAGCTGAAGGGAGGGAAAACCTTAAAAATCTGATGGCACTTAAGGTATTTGTATTCTTGATTTTCAGGATAAAAAATTTGATTTGTACGTGAAGGCTACGGACTGGTAAGAGAGCCATCCTCTTTGGATGCTAATAATTTTGTCAGCTGAATTCCACTCTCTCCCTGTCTGTTTATAGAAAAAGTCTGCTTACTGTATGTCAAAGATTTGTGCAAACAAATTAAAACCACACAACTTTTAATTCTTTTGGACTGAAAGCTGGAACTTTATATATAAAAAGAACACGGGATATTCTGCACCCAATATTTTCATCAGTTCAATGAGACTCATGTATGAGATAGAAGTAGTCTCAGAGTTAGCAATTTGAAATCTGTATTTGCCCTGTTATGTTGGTTTCCTGTTCAGCACAATCCATAATCTGTCATAATGCTGTTTAGATATAAAGTTGATCAGTTACAGTCAGCAAAGCTTATTCTACTACAACTCTCAAAAAGGCATTGGGCTTTAATAACAACCACAAGCTTATGTCTAAAATATAGCAGGATCCTCCTGGTAGCCTCTTCAGAAATTACTTATAGGAATTAATTTTCCCCTTTGTTTTTCTTGCTTTTCTCTCTCACTTGCTCACTCATGTTACATCAGTTTGTCTACATAGGAGTGTGGGAAAGACTTTTCTGTCAGATTGACTCTTTTTGGAAATGGTTGATTGTCTGCACTGTAAGTTCTAAAATTGGCTATCAGTAACAATATGTAATATGTGTGCATGTGTTTTTCCTGGTCTGTGTTGCAGCTCAGAAGACCTAGACGTGCGCTTAGGGTTTGATTTATGCACAGAGGAGCAGGATTTCCTGTGTAAAAGGAAGAAATATGTTGCTGCTGCTCTGAAAAAGGTTCTCCAGCTAGAGGAGGACCTGCGGGACAATGAGGTATGTAGGACAGAATCCCAGATGTTCCCCCTCAGCTCAAATGAGCAGTCAGCAACTGGACACCCAATGTGACACATTTACTATTATCAAAACCTCTGAATGGTCAGGAGGTCAATTCAAGCAGTGGCCCTCTGATACCAGCATTCTCATCCATCACATATGTATACTCAGTTGTCTTATCCCTCCCCTCCTCTGTCTCCAACACACTTGACTCCTTTGCCACACAAAGTCCATCCCAATAAACCTCAGCCGTGGCTCATTCCAAAAATCTGCTTCCTCTTTTCCTGTTCCCATGTCACCAAAAGCCTGTGAATGAAGTATCATGACCCCACTGTCTTACTCCAATGCACATTTGTTCTCTCCTTTTTAGTTCTGTCACATTCCTGGTCAAACAGTACTACTTTTGTCTCATTGACACCCATGCCCACAATTCCTGTCATTCATTTGTAACCTTTAGCTTCCTCTTAAAATCTTCCCCCATTCTGCACCCTCCTTTCTTTCCATGAAAGATCCGGTCAATTTCACCAAACAAAATTGACACAGTCCTCCATGATCTCTGTCCTCCTTCCCCTTACTTGCCCCATCACCTTCTACTACCCTCTTCTTCCTTTCCTGACTATTCTCTCTACCTATCTCAGCAACTCCATCTCCTCCTCACTCTGACCTTTCCTTACTATCACCCCTCCCATAGTTCTTCCTTAACTGGTCACTGTGCTCTAGCTACTTTCCTTCACAATATAAGTATGTTCTGGTCTTTATCCATCATAAGCATCTATACTTCTCACCACCTGCCTCTGCAGTCAGGTTCCCTTGGCCCTGGTGCACAATGCATCCCTAGGGATGGGGCATGGGAGGGGCAGGGGCAGCTCAAGGGTGTTCAGTTTTGTGTGAGTAGAAAGTGGGCAACCCTAGCTGCGGGCAGTGGGGGAATCTGCAGCTCCTGGCCACCATGGGTGGTGGGGGCTCCGAGCTGAGCAGCTTGCAGCTGCCATGGATGGTGGGGGCCCCCTGGTGCTCCGAGTCACCATGGGCTGTGGGCGGTGGGGGACTCAGGAGCTCTGAACCGGGGCCCCCACAGCTACCCAGCTGCCGTGGGCAGTGTGGGGATGCCATAGCTCCCCATTTTGTCATGGGTATTTTTAGTAAAAGTCACGGTCCAGTCACGGGCTTCTGTAAATTTCTCTTAAAATTTCTCTTAAAATTTCTGTAAAATTCCCGTGACATGTCCGTGACTTTTACTAAAAATACCCATGACAAAATCTTAGCCTTACTAATAGGGGATATGATAGAGGTCTATAAAATCATGAACGGTGTGGAGAAAGTGAATAAGGAAGTGTTCTTTACCCCTTCATAACACAAGAAGCGGGAGTCTCCCAATGAAATTAATGGATAGCAGGTTTAAAATAAACATAAAGAAGTATTTCTGCATATAATACACAGTCAACCTGTGGAACTTGTTGCCAAGGGATGTTGTGAAGGCCAAAGGTATAAAAAAAGAGGGTTCCAAAAAAGAATTAGATACGTTCATGCAGGATAGGTCCATCAATAGCTATTAGCCAAGATGGTCAGGGACACAACCCCATGCTCTCGGTGTCCCTAAAACTCTGACTGCTGGAAGCTGGGACTGGATGACAGGTGATGGATCACTTGATAATAGCCCTGTTGTATTCATTCTCTCTGAAGCATCTGGCACCAGAAGACAGGATACTGGGCTAGATGGACTATTAGTCTGACCTAGTATGGACATTCTTATGTTCCTCATTGGCCAGCATTCTTCATTGGCCAGACATACATCATAGCGGACCTAATCATGTCTTATACACCTTGCGCTTTAGTTTACTTATTATATTCTTATCGCAGAATAAGTCAACTACCTCCACTTGCACCAAGCACTCTCCATGTGATTCCTAGCATCTGCATCAACATTCCCATCATGGCTCAGCGCTGAACTATGGTATTTGAATTGTTGCACAGACTTTAACTCTATACCACCTAGTTTTACTGGTTTCTCATTGTCCCTCTTAATAAAGCATCACACGTATTCCATCTTTCGTTAGTTAAACTATTTTCTTCTACTGCAGACCTCCATTGTTCTAGATCTCTTTCCAGTTTGTATTTATCTTCATGGCACAATATGGTATTGGTGAAAAGCATGCCCCATACAGCCTCTCCCCAAACCCATTGCATGAAGGAGTCAATTACAATCACGAATAGAAATAGATTTAGGACTGATCCTTGATGGAGACGTACCTTCACAGTGAATGGCTCACTGTAGTCACAACTACTTCTTGCTACTGTTGTGCTACCCTTGCAAATGTCCATGATAGTCTGAACATATGTCTCCAGCAGATTGTGCAAATGCAGACACTGCCGTATCAGGTCTCTGTGAACTCTGTAAGAAGCCTTTTCTAAGTCCACAAACTAAATGAAATTCCTTGTATTTCTCCCTCTACTTCTCCTGCAATGTGTGGGCTGCAAACATTGCATCCAGCGTTAACCCTTCTGGCATAAACCTGACTTGGTTGTCACTTACTGATGCTCCAGTTCCTCAAAGTGTCTTTTCTCACTAATTCTTTCCAGCCATTTCATCATGTGACTCATTAACTTGAGGGGTCAGTGTGATGGGGTGTACCAGGCCCCCTGCTGGAGGCCCCATGATCCTACTGCACCTTGCCCCAGGAAAGCAGTGGTAAAGGTCAGTCCTCCAGGCCTGCCTAAAGAGGCTTCATGGAAGCAGCTAATCACAGCCCAGCAAGCTCAGATAAAAGGAGCTGCAGGGCTGTAGCAGCTTAGTTCCTGGCTGGGACCAGAGAGGAAGGATCCTCTCTGGCTACAGGAGCCTGAGGGATAGCCAGTTTGTTCTGGCTGCATTTTGCTTAGCTGGGTTTGCAGGGGGAGAGAGGCCCCAAGAACTTTAACCCTGAAGTAAGGGTGAAGAAAAAAGGGGCTAGGTAGGAAGAGGCCCAGGGAAGAATCAGCAATGAAATGAGATTGAGCAGTGCATAGCTGCTGCTTTTAGGGTCCCTAGGTTGGAACCTGGATGTCAGGAGACCGGGTTGTAGGCAGTCAGGCCTAGTGGTTGGAGTCTGATGGCAGGACCCAGGGGTTGAGACAGGTCCAGAACCAGGAAGCAGGGCCAAAGGTCAGAACTGGAGTCAGAGTCCGAACACCAGAGCCACGGGTCAAGACAAAGTTGGTGTTGGGAATCAGAACCGAGGGTTGGAACCGGAGTACCAGGAGTCAGAGAAGGAAGGAGCAAGGCTGGGTGCAGGGCAGGATCTGGGCTGGAGCAGTGGAGGACCGGAGCAGGACCAGGGCTTGGCAAGAGATGGGCACAGAGAGGCAGAGGGTCTGTTGGCATGTGCTTTGAGCAGCCAGCGAGCTATTAATGCTGAGCTTCCTCAGCCAATCAGGCATGGCAGTCTATCAGGCAGCCTAGCTGGCTCATTAGGGTGTCAGGAATACTGAGCAGTGTCAACTGCAGGGCCTTACTCCTGCCACTGGAGTACTGGGCAAGTCTGGGTTCCCCTATTGGCCACAAGCAAAGCAGCGTAAATCCCACAAAGGGGGCAGGGCTGAGCTAGGAACCCAAACAAAGAGCCACATTTAAAGGAGACCAGAGTCAGGACTGAAGACTCCTCTAAGGACAAATAGACTGTTCATTTATCAGATACCCCTGAAGGGATTCATTTGGACTTTGTGGCTCGGTCGGAGGGCCAAGCTACGGAAAACTTGCCAAGGGAGGTTGACAAAGCTATAGGAGGTGACAGCAGTGGAAAAAGCTTGTAGTACTGCATCAGCAGGAGCAGCAGTGTGCAAGAAGTGAGAGCCCCTCCCCATTACAATTAGTAATAACTACATTCTTCCCCATCTCCTTTATGCTTGAAGATAGAGACCATATGCTCTTCCCCCATTAGTTAGGTATTTTTTCAGTTTGGAGGATTAATTTAAAGAAGTTCATCATCACCACCACCACTGCCTCATGGCCCAGTGATTTAAATACCTCAGTTGCTACACCATCTGGTCCCTCTGCCTTCCTATGTATCATCATCTTTAGTGCTGTCTGACTCACTAACACAGTGATAGCTCTTCTGAGGTTGTTGTTTGCACATACTTAGCTCAATGACTTCCTCAGATGCTCTCCATTGAGCAGTTTCTCATAAAACCACTGACCTCTCCTAATGATTTTGCTATCTTCCACCAGTACTCTTCCATTTTTGTCTTTGATACACCTCACAACTCCCAAATCCCTAGTGCTTCTTTGTCTGATCTTCACTAACCTCTATATTCCATTTTTCCGTTCCTTCCTTGATAACCCTAATATAACGCTTTAAGTGCCTCACTCTTAGTTTCTGCAAACCATTATTTTCACCTTTTTCTTTACCAGCCTATATTCCTCATAACTGTCCACTGTTCTTACTTTCTGCCATCACTTAAGCCTTCCCTCCTTTTTTTCTTTTCTGTTTCCTGCACATCACTAGATCACTACCATATCTTCTTTCATTTGTACACACATGGCTTGTGAGCTTTCTGTATTACATGTGGATATTTTTCTCCAAACCTCATTGGTATCATTGTGGCTGGTTTGGTCATTGTCTGACCTCTATAGAAGCTCATCCTTAAATCTCAGACTAACTTCCCTATCTGCAGGCCTCCACCACTTTATCCTTTGTTCCATAGCTCATCTTTTATTCCCCACCCCCCCGCCCCCAATTGCCTTTTTCACCCAGAAGTCTGTTACATGAAACCTATGTTACTCTGCAATCTGCTCTCCTGGGATCATTTTACAGTCTCACATTTTTTCAGATCTCTTCTCCTTGTCAGGAAGTAATCAGTCTGGGACCTGTTGGCACTGCTCCTGTATATAATTAAGTGCTCTGAGTCGGAAATGGGATGTGGGGGCAGAGCCCTGGTGGCTGAGAGCCGGCACACAGAGGGCGCTGCACTGACGGACTAGCAGGGGGAGCAGCTGGCCCCGTGTGCTGCATCTTTGCCCAGTCACCAGCCTTGCACACCCACCCCCATCATCGGCCACTGGACCCCCACACTCACTGCTGGTGGGCAGGTGGCTGGTGAGAAGGGATCCGGCCAGCAGCAGGACTCACCAGTACTGATGTGAGGGAGACAGAAAATATGGGACAATTTGTCCATGTTTAAGAAAAAGGTTGGGACACCTGCAGGAGGGCTTAAACATGGGACTGTCCCTTTAAAAATGGGACATTTGGTCACCCTACTTCTGGGGGACACCTTACCCTTTGTATTGATATACTCGTTGAAGATGAAGACCTGTGGAACATGTATGAATGACACAACTTTAAAAACTGGCTAGCCACGCTTGACATTCTTTGTTTGAAATTGGAGTTTTTCCTTCTCCTAGGTGGACTACCTGGGTGGCTAGTGAGCCCCATCTGCCTGGGGCAAGCTGCTTATAATGCACCAGACCTCCATACTTCACACCCCCACTTCCAGTTAAAAACACCTCTGCCACGAGAAGGCAAGTGGTAGGAGTTTGGCTGTTAGAAGCTATGTATTGAGCCAGCCATATGAGGCATTTTCTAGGGCAGTGGTGGGCAACCTGCGGCCCATGGGCCGCATGCGGCTTGTCAGGGTAATCTGCTGGCAGGCTGTGAGACAGTTTGTTTACACTGACCGTCCGCAGGCACAGCTGCCCGCAGCTCCCAGTGACTGCGGTTTGCTGTTCCTGGCCAACGGGAACTGCGGGAAATGGTGGCCAGCATGTCCTTGTGGCCCATGCCGCTTCCCGCAGCTCCCAGTGGCCAGGAATGGCGAACCACGGACACTGGGAGCTGTGGATGGCCGGGCCTGTGGATGGTCAATGTAAACAAACTGTCTTGCGGCCTGCCAGTGGATTACCCTGACAGGATGTGTGCGGCCAGTGGGCTGCAGGTTGCCCACCACTGTTCTAGGGAGAGCTCATCCTTCAACCCATCTTGGCCACAAAAGCTCTTTAGGAGGAACAAAAGCAATTGAATTTATTATAAGTCCTTCCCTTCTCTACTCCAAATAGAGAGGACCTGAGCTACTGAGGTTGGGTCCAAATCAGATTCTAAACTTCTCCAGTGTTCAGGAGTGTGTGTGTATGTGTTTCAGTTTTGACCTTGTCAGAAGAGAGACTACAGTTGTCATTTGAAACTGGATTCGGTCTAGTGTTCCATTTCAGGTTCATCTAAATGTTCATATGTCATTTGCTTTGCAGTAACTTGCTGTCTTTGTATTGAACAGATTCCTGTGGTGGCAATCATGACAACAGGTGGTGGAATGAGATCCCTGACGACGACATATGGCAGTCTATTGGGTCTCCAGAAGTTAAATGCCATAGACTGTGCTATGTACCTGACTGGTTTGTCTGGCACGACATGGTAAGGAAGACATGAGCAGAGTTTCTCTATGCAGCTGATACAAAGCTCTATGCTAAAGAAATAGTATGGAGCTGCCAGTAGCAGCTCTCCCATAGCCAGCGTTGTGACCCAAGCCCTATTTTTGATCCATTTATAACTTTGCCAGAAAAATCTCTTTTTGGAGTGAGGAATTTTTATAGTTAGTGTCAGCATGGAAGTATATGTTTAAAAAAATATTTTAGGGAAATTGGCCAGTCATTTTAAATTTACCAGGCAGGGGAAATGTAATGTTTGTGATTTTTAAAAAATGTAATTTTTTGGGGGGAACCTAGAACTTAAAGGCAGCATAGATTCAGGACATGAAACCTTTGGTGAAGTTTACATTAACCCTTCAAACTGAAAACATTAAGTTTAGCACCTTCTCTAATAAAAGCCTCAGTTTGTTTTTGTTTTTTCCCCTTCAATATATTTCCCAGGACTATGGCAAATTTGTACAGAGATGCTGATTGGTCACAGAAGGATCTGTTTGGGAAAATCAATGAAGCTCGAAAACATGCGACCAAATGCAAGATGGGTTCTTTTGCCATGGAGCGTATGAAGTATTATAACAAGCAGCTGTGTCAGAGGAAACAAGAAGGACACAGGACATCTTCTATAGATCTGTGGGGGCTCATTGTTGAATATTTATTACATGATGGGGTACAGTATGTCAAAGCATGGTTTTATGAAATCATTATGGTGATTGATATTGCACTAATAATCTTATCTTTATGGCTGAGGAAACACTTCCCTTAAAAGCCACTCAGTTTTCAGAGGCTTATAACTTTCTGAAACTGACCCATTCAGGACCATATTTTTTCATGCTTGTGCTGAATGCATCGGGGGGAGGGGGAAAATGACGATTTTCACTAGTAGGTTTTTGGATGCTTTTTGTTGGAAAAATCATATTTTGAAAACGTAATAGTTAAGTGCTGTAGGTATATTTTGAAGATGTTTTCTTTAGAAATAATGAAATTATAAGTGTTTTAGAACAGCAAATAGTAGGCTATTATCCATTCATTTTTCACAGCACATGCAATTGCAGTACTCCTGATACATGCATGCCCAATCCTGTGTATAGCTGCAGTACTGTACATTAAACTAGGATGTCCGCTGGTTATGAGACTCATTTTTAACTTAAGTATCAGAGGGGTAGCCATGTTAGTCTGGATCTGTAGAAGCGACAAAGGGTCCTGTGGCACCTTATAGACTAACAGACTGTAGAAGCGACAAAGGGTCCTGTGGCACCTTATAGACTTCGGCTTGCCGAAGAAGTGGGTATTCACCCACGAAAGCTTATGCTTCAATACCTCTGTTAGTCTATAAGGTGCCACAGGACCCTTTGTCATTTTTAACTTAGACCACTCCAGAGCCTCTACGCTGAGATGTAGGCATCTCTTTCTCCTTTTTAGCCACTCCCTATCATACTGGTCTGAAAGTGCCGTCAAATCATGTACCATATAGTTACCAAGAACTTGCAGCCACCATGGCTGTCAGTTGTTCATGAGAATTTTTGAGAGTATGGAAGATCCCAGGCATATTAACCCCTGCACACAATGCAGTCATATAATGGAGAACAGGGCTGAAATGCAGGCATTTTACTGTATTCCAAGTAGATACAGTGAGTAGATTCCTGTGTCAGTTCCTTTCCCCGCCTCAGTTTAGCTACTTTTCTTGTAAAAACAGAAAGACAACCATAAACTCTCGGATCAGCGACAGGCAGTGGATCAGGGCCAGAATCCACTGCCCATCTACGTGGCAATCAATGTCAAGGACAACTATAGCACTTTGGATTTCAAAGGTAAAGATATTCCAGAGATGTACTTGATCTTAAATCTAGGAGGCGGCTCAGTTTTGTGAGTAAGACCTCCTATAGATTACATAAACCCTCCTCTAAATTAAAGACCAGATCATGGCCTGGTAACAATTGGCATCGTTCCACTGAAGTCAATGGAGCTACATCAGCTTACACTCGCTGGCTTTTTGTAATCACTAGTTTTAATTTTTGCGGTGTTTCTACACTTCTGGTGTTTGTGCCAGATCAGAACTGTTTTGAATAAACTTTCAGTGGTTCAACCTTTTTCTAATGCCTTGTATTCATTTGATAACAGCATAACTCTTTATCCTCAGCCAGGGGTCTGCTCTAAAATATTTTGGGGGGGGTTGTTTTTGTCTTTTTGTTTGTGGTGCTGTTTGCAGAATGGCTGGAATTCACCCCCTATGAAGTTGGATTAATGAAATATGGAGCCTTCATTCGCTCTGAGGACTTTGGAAGCGAGTTTTTCATGGGTCGGCTGATGAAGAGGCTCCCAGAATCCCGGATCTGCTACTTGGAAGGTGATTTATTGTCCTGGAAAAATGTCAAACTAATAACAAATGTCATTGATGACATAAACCGGGCACTGGTGGGTCACTACTATGTGATTGGCAGCAGTGGTACAGTATCACCTGCCAGAATATATGCCAGTACCATATATGAATTAATATTTAATAAAGTGGTTTCCTTTGCATTGTTAAAGCAGGAAACTTAAAATAACAGGTGAATGGCAACTACTAGACTTTCAACATTTTCTATCTGAAATTTTCTAATTGATTTTGCATGACAATACAGTTTACCACCAGTCCAAGAGTGAAATCCTGGCCCATGTGAAGTCAATAGGGTTTTGCCATTTATTTCAACTGGACATCTGAGTTAGCATGCTAAAAATAGTGTAGCCATGGTGGTACAGGCAGTGGCAGTGGCGGCATGGACTAGCCACCCTGAGTATGTACCCCTGGGGTTCAGGCAGGTTTGTACTTGAGGTAACTAACCTGTGCTGCTGCTACCCATGCTATTCTGGCTACACTCCTATTTTTAGTGCATTAGCTCAGATGAGAGCTATCGCAAGTATGTATACGTAAGCTGGGACTCACGCCCTGAGCTCGCAGTGCAGATGTAGCCCAAGCGTCTTGAGTTTAATCTCTTAAACATGGTCTTAATCCAGAATTTTAACTCAGGGGTGTGTGTGTGTGTGTGTGTGTGTGTGTGTGTGTGTGTGTGTGTGTGTGTGTGTGTGTGTGTGTGTGTGTGTAGAGTCCCTCAGTTTGACGATGACGTTTTCATGCTTTCTCTTCTTGTGGATTCTGCAGTGACTCTGAATTCCCAAGTGTGATGCGCGTGCTCGTGAGCATATAGGGCAGACAGTCATTGGGGAGCATCTTAGTAGCTACAGCAGTAGTATGATGCTTTCCCCTGGCAGCTAACAATCGATTCTTTCTGTCTTCTTCAAAGGCTTGGAAAGCTCTGAGTGTTGTGTGCTGCCCTGCTGATCTAGTTAACGCAGCCTTCTCAAGATCATTCGGTTTTATTGCACCAAAGTGTGTGCTGTTCTTGATACTGTCCTTGTAGCGCTTTCTGGGGTGGCCTTGATTCCGATGTCCTGGTGCCAATTCTCCATAGACAATGTTTCTGGGGAGTCGATGTTCAGGCATCCCAATGCTGTGTTTAACCCAGCGTAGTTGGGCTTTTATCAGCATGGCCTCGATGCTTGTGGCATTTGACTTTTGGAGAACCTCCAGGTTGGTAATTTTGCCCTGCCAGCGGATCCCCATAATGGCGAGCAGAGACCGCATATGGAAAGCCTCTAGCTGTTTGATATGCCATTTGTATGGTGTCCAGGTCTCTCAGCCGTAGAGGAGAGATGTGAGCACAAAAGCATTGTAAAGTTTTATTTTTGTTGAGAGGGTTATGTTGTGGGATTTCAGGACTTTGTTACGTAGGTTTCCTAATGACTGAGAAGCTTTCTGTATCCGGTTCGTGATCAGTTTATCAAGAGATCCATCATTGGAGATATTGCTGCCGAGATGGGTAAAACTGTCAACTTGCTTTAGTTGGATTCCATTAATGGAGACGCTAGGGGATATGGCACAGAATGGTGAAGATGATTGATGCAACACCACATTTTTCTCTAGGCTGATTGTAAGGCCAAACAATTTTGATGCTTCAACGAAGCGATCTACAATGAACTGCAGGTCTCCCTCTGCGTGTGCTAGGAGGGCACAATCATCTGCAAAGAGTGCTTCTCTTAGTAGTAGTTCTGTTGCTTTTGTTTTTGCTTTAAGCCTTATAAGACTGAAGACTGAGCCATCGTGTCTGTATCTGATGTATATGCCGCTGTTGAGCCCATTTATAGCATGGTTGAGAACTTGGGTGAAGAAGAGGTTGAACAGTGCAGGGACAAGGACACAGCCTTGTTTGAGTCCATTTGAAATGGGAAAGGAGTCAGTGAGATCTCCATCTCTGTAACAGTGTGACAAAAGGTGACTAAATCTCACACGTTCGTTCAGTGAAACTGGAATGCTCTGCAACACAAGCACACCAGTGACCCTTTTGAGAATCTGACATACCAGTGCTGCCTGTATTTCAAAATTCTGCAGAGTTAATACACTCCTAGAAAGGGGGAGAGAAATTAATTGCTGCAAGCAACAGAGAAAAGAAAGACTATGTGGGAAGAATGAGAATGGGTGATCTGGAGAGATACAAGAAGGATTCCATCTTATGATGGATTTGACCTATAACCTTCACTGTAACAGATTATATGAATTAGAGCTAGGCACAATTGTACCATTCAGGCAGAGACCTGTAAAGAACTGCACTGCCTGAGGAATTACTCGGGAATGCTGAGGGGGAGGAAGGGCATTGTGCCCCAGGAGTCATAAATTCCTTTTCAAGCTCTCAGCTGTACACAATTATGCAAGCTGCACCATGCTTTAAAATGGTTAAAATTGTTCCCTTGGTGCACCAGGCCTGGTCTACAGAGAGAGCAGCATACATGAGACGAGAGCACTCCTGCATTTCCCAGAGCACAGGCACTGTCACGGTCCCTTTCAAGGCATACGCAAGAGAGGAAGATTCCTTGCACCCTACGTGCACACCCACACAAAGCCAGGCACAATCTGGTCCTTAGAACCTAAAGACCCCAAGTCAGATATTAAAAGCAGAAGTTTGGTAGACAGATGCCTGCAAAAAATAGAAGGTAATGGAACAACTAGAGATGGAAGGATAAAAAGGCAATTTTCAATTAAATGCTCCCAAGACTCGATCATATAGGTCTCCATAAAATCTCTAGCATGGCCTACTCTCATGATTTTATCACAAATCTTGAGTTATTTGGTGTGTTTTTTTCTTGAAGCCTAGAATCATGGGAGTACACGAGAATTGCAACTTTCATTTAGAAAAATATTTCTTAGTCCTCATGGTTTTAGAGCAAAGCTTGAAACTGTGCACCAAGAATGCCCTAAAGATTTAAGATTAAAAACACATCTCATGATTTTGAATCCAATCTTTTATGATTTTGGAGGGTCTGACGTATGATTTTTTAACGTTTAGGGTTGGCAATACTGATATCTCTCCTTTCACAGGCATGTGGAGTAGTTTATTTTCCCTGAATCTGTTATATATCTGGAATTTGTCCCACACTTCAGAGGACTTTTGGCACAGATGGACCCGAGACAGAGTAAATGATATTGGTAAGTTACTTTATACCTCTGCCTTACCATTTATTTATCATTATGCTTCAGACCCATCTGTTGTGTAAACCATCCACTTGCTTTTTGGAGTTTTATTTTTAAAAGTCGGCAGAGGCATCATATCTTCCCTGGAAGGAACCAGTTTCAAAAGACTAATACTGACTACCATCATGGGATCATTTCTGAATAATCCATAGACTGCCCTTTGATCACTAGCAATAATCACTGAATATGTAAGAGAGTAAATATATTCAAGAATAACGATCCTGGTTTACAGATAATTAGTGACTCAAAAAACACCATATGAATATTTGCTGAATTTTTAATTTGACAAATACAGTTCAACTTGGTTTAATTGTCAGGATTATGATTTGTAGGCGGTGTGATGTGGTATGGCTTATTGGATGTTGGGGCTTTGTTTTTAATCCAGTCCTAGGGTAGCTTAAGAAATTTTATCTTAATAGATCAAAAAAATGTTTATCCACCTTTTGGTAAGTAGCTCGTGAGACTTTTCATCATGGACACCATAAACGAATAGCGTAGAGATTGTTATTGCTTATTTGGGGACTCCTTAGAAACATTTATCTAGGCAAACAAACCCTTTAATCACTTCTTTTGCAGAGGAAGAGCCTGTCCTACCTATGAGGCCACACGAACAGAAGACTCAAGTATTCACCCCAGCAGGCCCTCTTTCCCGTGCTCTTCGTGGTGCCATTACAGAGCGCACCTCAGTTGCCCAGTACCACAGTTTCCTGAAAGGCCTCCAGCTGCATAATGACTACCTAGAGAATGACAAGTTTTGTAGATGGAAAGGTAAAAGCAATTGCCTTTCAGCAGCATCCTTTGAAGGAATTTGGGGTCTGCAAAATAGTGAGGAGATCTGCGTGACTTGAGAAAGAATGAACAGATTTTATTTAACAACAGAACAAAACAAACAATGCCCGCCCACTTCCCCTCGAAACCCCCCTGCTTCCCTGCATGCCAAAGTTTGAATCTACTTTTAAACAGAATTGTTTGATCAATCAATTGAACTATACGGGGCTGAAAATCTTTAGTGACATAGATTTGATGGGGTTCGAGCTCATTTCTCTTTGGGCTGTAGCCGGTTGATCAAATCTCCATAGTTATGCTCAGTGTGTTGGCAGCATTCACAGTCTTTATGAACAAAGAGGAGACATTAAGGTCCAGACTCTCAAAGGTATTTAGGCGCCTAACTCCAATGGGAGTTTGGACGTCTGGGCCTTAATGAGTAGACAGAAGAAATCCTTGATCACTAGAAGAAGGTGCCACTGCAGGTCAAAAGGACCAAATGCCGGCTTCCTGGAGACCCCTGACCTGCTTATTTAATGCTCCAGTAAAGGATCTGCATTTTAAACAGAACGACAAATTAATTTATTGTTTACTGTTAGCAGCTAAATTCTGTGGGAATGTCTACACTGCAATTAGACACCCGCAGCTGGCCCCTACTAGCTCATGGGGCTCGGGCTGTGGGGCTGTTTAATTGCGGTGAAGACATCCTGGCTCTGGGACTCTCACAGGGTCCCAGAGCCCTGCCTCCAGCCCCAGCCCGGAAGTCTTCACTGCAATTAAACAGCCCTGCAGCCTGAGCCCCGTGAGCCTGTCAGCAGGCACAGGCCAGCGGCGGGTTTTTAATTGCAGTGTAGACATACACTGTATTGCACATTATTGGAAAAATGTGACCCCTCCTGTGGCACTGTGGTAAAGTAAAATATAGACTGATTTTGTAATGGAAAAGCTTTCAAAGCAAGTACGTACATGAGAGAAACACCAAAAAGAGGACAGGTATTTAGGAATTTGGTCACCCTTTCTAGTGTACTCATAGGAGAAGGGCCCCCAAGCCAGCAAGCCAGAATCTCTTTAGCCAAGTTCTTTAAATATTAATCTGATCCTGAACATGTAATGTGCAATGTAGGGTGTTAATATTTTCTTGTAACTTTGCCTTAATACAAAAAAAAATCAAATAAATGCATCCAAAAGAAAAAAGAAAAAAAAGTGGGAGGGAGGATGGGTGAGCTAGCACAGTTTGAATGAGCCAGGAATAGAATGAACATGAAGAGTCTGACATTAGAGAAAACAGTTGTTCTAATTTAAGGCTGAGCAACAGTGATGCAAATAGTTTGTCAAATGTCTAATGAAATTAGAGATGTGGAATGGGGCTGAAGACCCTTTTTTCTTGAACAATGTGTTCATCAGAGCATCAGCAAACTGTTCTTCTGCGATTTCCCTTATGGCAAGAAATATTTTCCTTTTAGATACTGTGCTGGACACATCACCCAACCAGCTGACTGAAACAGCAGAATACCTGTCCCTGGTAGATACTGGATTCTTCATCAATACCAGCTGTCCTCCACTTTTAAGGCCAGAGAGGAAAGTGGACGTCATCCTGCATTTAAATTACAGTGCAGGATCACAGATACTGGTGAGAGAAATCAGATTATTCTGTTTTCTCCAGGAATAGTCATTTGTCTTAATTTTTTAGTGACATTGTTCCTATTAAAAGCCCTGTGTTAAGTATTCTGAACCACAGCATTTTAGCTTAATGCAGTAGCTTAAAATTGTATTCACAACCTGTAACCTAACCATTTTATTTTGTGGTATTCAGTGGTTTTTTGTTGAGTACTCCAGGAAAAATGTAAAAACCTGTCCATATATTTTCATATAATGCATGTTCTCAAACTACATTCTTTCCAACAGGAAAGCCAGTTCTATCCCAGAGGTAGCCTAGCACAATTTAGTAGTAGTTGCTGTGCTTCAGGAAATCCTGATCTCAGCCTGTTCTTTGGGTTCTCATATTGTTCTCTTCCTTGATCCAGCCTCTGGACCAGTCCTGTAAGTACTACTCAGAACAAGGAATCCCATTCCCCAAAGTTGAACTGAGTGAAGAAGAGAGGAAAAACCTAAAGGAGTGCTACCTCTTTGACGATGCCGAGACTCCAGGAGCTCCTATATTGCTATTTTTCCCATTAGTGAATGACACCTACCACAGTTACAAAGCACCTGGTAAGTTATTAACAGTAGCCAAGTATTCAATTCAAACAATAGCTAAGTATTCAATTCGAACAGTAGCCAAGCATCCTGGCTAGCCTATCAACAGATTGAAGTTCATTCTTTAATTAATTCCTCTCCACTTGTTCATTTCCCTACAACAAACCTCTCCATTGCCTAACATACCATTTTTGCTTATTTCTACTACCTGTTTCTTATTAAGAAGAATAGGACCCTGTTTTACTTCCATATTCATCTTCATCTGTTACACACCCCTAGTTATCTTGCTGTATATTAGTGTAAATTGTTGTAATAGAAAATGCAAAAAATTTTAACTAAGGTCAAAGGAAATATACATTTCAGGAGAAAACCCCAAATAATTACAAGCTTCCTTCTCTTTTAGCAGACACTTCTTTCCTTCTTTTGATGTCTTTAATGTTGGGTCTCTGTCCCAAGTATAAAAAGGCCAGTGTCACAATGCTGAGCCTTGATGGCTATGAGAGCTTTGCTTTCCTTGTAAATAACCTGTTCACTTACTGGATCACTATTCCTCTTTTCAGTAGAAATAGCCTTTCCATTGGATGGGACACTGTTTCACCTATTAAATACCTTTTGAGGCTTCTACTCTTCTTTGGTTCCATTCCCCTTCCCCAAATCCTGCCATTTGCCATGTCAGTATTTCCCTTTCCTGCTTGAGTCGCAGATGTGAAGACTTCTATAAGGCTGTTATGAGCAGACAACAGGAGACACTCATAGGGATAGTCACCTATACCTCTCCCTTCAGCACATCAGGGAACTGACATTCCCCTGATCCAGGGATCAAATTACTGGATTGCAACAGTAACACTTGTAAAACATGCCCAGAGCATTTAAATGGGTGAGCGCTTTTATTGCAGAGAAATCTCCCTCTCTGGGCTGTTACTGGTGGTACATGACAGAGAGAAGCCCAATACTACAGCAATGTCCTGTTGAATCTTTTCCCTAGGTGTGAAGCGCTCCAGCTCAGAGATGGAGGAGGGCAAAGTTGATCTCACCAGTCGCTTTTCCCCCTATTCTACATATTCAGTCACATACAAGGAGCAAGATTATGATCAGCTGGTTAAACTGACTGAGTATAACATCCTGAATAACAAACACCTGATTCTTCAAGCCTTGCATACAGCAGTGGAACGGAAAAGGCGACATAAAGAATAGTCACCACGCCAAGTGCCTTTATCCCTGGGAGGATGTTTTTGTATCCTCTGGCATATGGAGAACCACGTCTTTTCTGAAGATTGGCCAACAGTCCTCAATGGATTCCAGTTTGACCCTATTAACTGGCTGTCCCTGATGAGCAAAGGTCACCAAATAAAGAGACCTTCCTTGTTCCCCAAAGAATTTCATTGCTACAAAATTAATTTAGGAGAAAAAAGTGCCATTTGTGGCACGTTGGAAATACAGTACATGGGTAGCCATACACAAGGAGCTGCTGTGGTGGTGGCATGGTCTAAATGCCTAGAGAGTGAGTTTAAAAATATGTAAGTCCAAGCTACAGTGTACACACTGGATTCAATTAATCTTTAAATAATGCTAGATCTGCCTTGTTTTAGTGGCTGTTCTGTGAACTATTGTTCATGAGCCAGACTGTGTCTTGTTGCACTAAGGTGCACTGTAGGGAAAAGGACTAAGAATCTTGACAGTCAACCCATTCAAGGCTCCAGGACAGCTACTATCCCTGTGATGGCGGGGCGGAGGGTGGACGGACACACAAGGACTGCTCTCTCTTACAGGTGGTCTTTAAGGTATAGTCTTGTTTTTGTTCCAAGATTGCTGCAGACCTCCCCCCTCAGTGCTTACAGGGTTAGGATTTTGTTTGGATTGCAGTGGAGCCTAAAACTGTGATTTAGGTTTCTCTGAGGTTTAAGTTCCTAAGTACCTTTGTGGATCTGGTCCCTAGTTCTTGTAACACACGCTGCTTAAGTTTATCTTGAACTTCCACTTCACATTGGCTTTTCAACAGATAAACTGAATGCTCCTCCTGGTCTTTAAAGTAACATAGGTGCCCTTGTCATTATCTGTTAAGTATGTTTTTAATCAACAGTTCTAATTTAAAATAAACATATATCCTGACTTGACCATTGTCTGGGACTTGATGGTATTTAAGGGTAATTTTAAAGGCAAACTGACCTAGAGTGCACGTTCCTTTTCTTCTTCACTCCATACCTATGTAAAGCAACCTAGCAGGTGGTCATATATAATCACATAATCGGACAATTCTTTTTTATCACTACTCTTCTGTGTGGAGTCAGAGCATTAAAACCATGTGACTTCTAGTTGGCATAGCCTGTTTAAACTGGTATCAATATGTTTAACGGCAGCTTCAAGTGTGTAGCTCTTATTTTTCTGCAGCTTTGGTAATGGAGACCCAGAAATATTGACTCCTTCAAATTTGTCTCCCCTAAGCATGCATTTCCTCTTTGGAGGGTCCTGATTGATTTTCACTTCTGAGTTTTAGTAGCACTTTCAAGCTTTTGTAAATCCTCAGACAAGAGATCGACTCCTTGAAAAATAAGAGACTTCAGTCACAATGGTGATTAAAACCAGCATGAAATAGGATGTGCCTACGTATTTACCTATTTTGATCTCCTTAAGAGCTTTCCTTTTATATGCATTTCTGAGAGACTTCCCTATGAGATTTTGCAATTGCTTTGATCAAGTCTTTCATTGTCTTTTACAATTTAATCCTTTCACTCAGCCCTATTTTGAGGACCGAAGTGGTGCACTAATCTTGTACTGGACTTCAGCACAGGGGTAAATTTCACCCTGTATGAGTTTATGGTATGATGACTAGCTCCTCTACCTGCCTTTTCCCAACTCCTATGCTCAGATTAATAGCAGACTGCAGTGTTTTGGCGCACACAGAAGAATTGCTTTTTATTGATAATTGATGTGAAGAATCAGGCATTTTGCTTCTGTAAGTATACAATTGACTGTATTTGTGATATGGACACAATATGGCATGGTAATGCAGGGTAATTCTTAGCAGAACCTGTGCTTGCTAGCCATCGCCTAAATGATATGTTGTGTACAGCTCTGCATATTGCACAATGGGTCACAATGTAATAAGTTGTCATAGCATTGGAAGGGCTTCAATATATGGTGAGATTCCAGATGTGAGAGCTGCTACTGTGCAAGTATCATTCCCATACAAGAACCAGGCAGCATCAGAGATTGGGAATATTAGCATCTTGAAATAGACATGGGTGAACACATCACTCAGCCCTATGTTTCAACAGCTTAACCAGCCCAGAAGTGACATAAAGAAACAATGTCCAAAATGTGTAGAACACCTTTGTCTCTTCCTCTCCCAAGTTACACTGTCACCACTGCTGCTTCTTGTATTCTATTCCACCCATGGCCTGTACTTCCTAGCTCTCTCCCCAGGACTATAATAGAGGAAGCTACCAGCCCTGCAGCAGAACTCTGGAGCACTGCCAGTAGGAGGAGAAGCAGGCAGTACCTATTAGTGCAGTAAAACTGGCTGGGTCTGTCTAGCTCTCTCTGATTAGCAGCAATCACTTGATCCTCCTGCTGTATTGCATCAGTGACAGGGAGGTTCTAATCTGGGAACCACTCCCCAAAACATAGAAAAAACGCAAACTCTTGCATTTTCACCGAAAATCAGTAGGCCTCCCTTCAGCATTGCCATGTGTTTGGTGTTGTCAGGCTTCTGATGGCTGCAGCTATGTTATGGGAATGAATATTGGATCACACGGTGCCTACACGAATAGAGACATGACTGAAGAACCAGCACAGGCTCCTTCCAGGGGAAGCATAGGGAATGCTGGTTGGCCAAGGGAAATGCTTTGAAGAACTGGCAGAGCCTGCAGCTATAAGGCATACACAAAAGGGAGTGCACAGTGGTTGAACATTTTGGACAACACCCAACTGTGTTCCCCCCAAAAGGTAATTTTTAGTCACTCCCTTACCTTACTGGTTGGGGTGCTGTGGTATGGGTGCAGTCACTTTGATTTGGAGTGCTGTTTTCGCACAGAGCCCTAGGTCTCTGCTCTGTGTTAAAGGGGTGTATTGTATGGTTGTGATGACAGTGTGTTTTCGAAGGACAGAATCCGCATTTTGAAGCATGTTACATTTGGTAAGCCAGTCATGAGGGGGTGTTAGCTGCTGGTCCCTGGAGTTACAAAACAACTCTTCCATAGAGCAGAACTTAGAAGACAATACAGCTAGCAGCTGCAGTTGGGAGCAGTGTATGGGAGATACTGAGCACAGGAAACAAAGATAAAAACAGGTTACAGTGTAGTAGCCATGTTAGTCTGTGTCAGCAGAAAGAAAATAAGAAAGAAATACTTGTGGCACCTTAGAGACTAACATTTATTTCAGCATAAGCTTTCGTGGGTTAGAACCCACTTCATCGGATGCATGGAATGGAACATACAGTGAACAGATATTTATACAGTCAGAGAAACATGATAAGGTGGAAGTGCCTATACCAACTTTAAGAGGCTAATTAATTAAGAGGAACTATAAACAGCAGGGGAGAAAAAACCTTTGAAGTGATAAACAAGATGGCCCATTGCGGACAGTTGACACACAGGTGTGAAGATAAGATAAGATAAGAGCATGACTTAAGACTGGTCAGACAGGCTTCATCAAGCCCAGTATTCAGTCTTCTGACAGTGACCAGTGCCAGATGCTTCAGAGGGAATGAACAGAGGGGGGCAATTATTGAATGATCCACCCCTGGCATCCAGCCCCAGCTTCTGGCAGTCAGAGATTTAGGGATGGGGTTGCCTCCCTGACCATCTTGGCTAACAGCCATTGATGGACCTATCTTTCATGAATTTATCTAATTCTTTTTTGAACCTAGTTATAGTTTTGGCCTTCATGGCATCCCCTGACAAAGAGTTCCATAGGCTGACTGTGCATTATGTGAAGAAATACTTTCTTATGTTTATTTTAAATCTGCTGCCCATTAATTTTATTGGGTGACCCCTGATTCATGTGTTATGTGAATAATGCATCCTTATTCGCTTTCTCCACCCAGTTCATGATTTTATAGGCCTCCATCATATTCCCCATTAGTTGTCTCTTTTCTAAACTGAACAGTTCCAGTCTTTTTAATCTCTCCTCTTGCAGAAGCTGTTCCATATTCCTGATGATTTTTGTTGACCTTCTCTATATCTTTTCCAATTCTAATATTTGTTTTGAGATACGGTGACCAGAACTGCACTTAGTATTCAAAATGTGGGCGTACCATAGATTTATATAATGGCTAGGGCTATCAAGTGATTAAAAAAATTAATCATGATTAATCACCCAATTAAAAAATTAATTGCAATTAATCATGTGATTAATCACACTGAAACAATAATAAATATCATTTACTTAAATATTTTGGGTGTTTTCTACATTTTCAAATATATTGATTTCAATTACAATGCAGAACACAAAATGTACAGTGCTCACCTTATTTTTTTATTACAAATATTTGCACTGTAAAAAACAAAAGAAACAGTATTTTTCAATTCACCTCATACAAGTACTGTAGTGCAATCTCTTTATCATGAAAGTTGAACTTACAAATGTAGAATTATGTACAAAAAATAACTGCATTCAAAAATAAAACAATGTAAACCTTTAGAGCCTACAAGTCCACTCAGTCCTACTTCTTGTTCAGCCAGTTACTCAGACAAACAAGTTTGTTTACATTTGCAGGAGATAATGCTCCCCGCTTCTTGTTTACAATGTCACCTGAAAGTGAGAACACACATTCATATGGCACCATTGTAGCTGGCATTGCAAGTTATTTACGTGCTAGCTGCGCTAAAGATTCATATGTCCCTTTATGCTTCAACCACCATTCCAGAGGACATGCTTCCATGCTGATGACAGGTTCTACTCGATAATGATTCAAAGGACCAACATGTTTATTTTCATCATCTGAGTCAGATGCCACCAGCAGAAGGTTGATTTTCTTTTTTGGTGGTTCGGGTTCTGTAGTTTCCGTGTCAGAGTGTTGCTCTTTTAAGACTTCTGAAAGCATGTGCTACACCTCATCACTCAGATTTTGGAAGGCACTTCAGATTCTTAAAGCTTGGGCTGAGTGCTGTAGCTATCTTTAGAAATCTCACATTGGTACCTTCTTTGTGTTTTGTCAAATCTGCAGTGAAAGTGTTCTTAAAACGAACAACATGTGCTGGGTCATCATCCAAGACTGCTATAAAATGAAATATATGGCAGAATGCAGGAAAAACAGAGCAAGAGACATACTATTCTCCTCCAAGGAGTTCAGTCAAAAATGTAATTAACATATTATTTTTTAACGAGCATCATCAGTATGGAAGCATGTCCTCTGAAATGGTGGCCGAAGCATGAAGGGGCATACAAATGTTTAGCATATCTGGTACGTAAATACCTTGCAATGCCAGCTACAAAAGTGCCATGTGAATGCTTGTTCTCACTTTCAGGTGACATTGTAAATAAGAAGCCATCAGCATTATTTCCCGTAAATGTAAACAAACTTATTTGTCTTAGTGATTGGCTGAACAAGAAGTAGCACTGAGTGGACTTGTAGGCTCTAAAGTTTTACATTGTTCTGTTTTTTAGTGCAGTTATGTAACAAAAAAAAATCTACGTTTATAAGTTGCACTTTCATGATAAAGAGATTGCACTATAGTGCTTGTATAGGGCGAAATAAAAATACTATTTATTTTATCATTTTTACAGTGCAAATATTTGTAATAAAAATAATATAAAGTGAACACTGTACACTTTGTATTCTGTGGTGTAATTGAAATCAATATATTTGAAAATGTAGAAAAACATCCAAAATATTTAATAAATTTCAATGGGTATTCTATTGTTTAACAGTGCGGTTAATCGCGATTCATTTTTTTTAGTTAATCGCGTGAGTTAACTGCGATTAATCGACAGCCCTAATAATGGCATTATGATATTTTCTGTCTCATTACCTTTCCTAATGGTTCCTAACATTCTGTTAGCTTTTTTGACTGCTGCTACACAATGAGCAGATGTTTTCAGAGAACTATCCACAATGACTCCAAGATCTCTTTCTTGAGTGCGTAGCCTTTTATTTTATTTAATGTTAATTATACTACTGTGGGTTCAGCTCTGGCAGCTACAGTTTCAAGTTCAACAGAGTCATCTGTTTGTTCTGGATCTAGAGCCCACAGAAACACATGAAACCATAGGCAAGTAACACATGTAATCACAAGAACAAGGTCCACTATCTCTTAGCAATTTTATTAAAGTTACCAACAAAGATATAAATGTTACAGCACATACAATTCCTAAATATATCCATGTACCAGTTATAACTAAAGACATATTCACATCCTCCTAAATGATGTAAGAGTCTGGTGGCCCTCTCATGGATTGATCATCAATACGGGGGTGATTCCTGCTGGAGGGTTCCCATAGGAAGCTCAGTTTTCCTGTTCTGGGCACCCTTTTTTATAATGTAATTTTGTCTATGCCTACATTCTGCACATGTACGTGAAAGTGTCAACCCTCTCTTATTGATCTGTGTTCCCTAGAAACACAAGGGACCCCAAATTCTACAGGCTTTGTAGGTTGACATTAACATTGACATACCACCTTTATCCTGTGGTTAAGACACATGTGGAGACAATATTTGCTATTACAGCAATTTAAAATTTAACCTTCGGGCTAGACTTTCAAAATATTCCCAGTTCATACCTCTTTTCCCATAATCTTAGAGCTTTGGGTTCTTTCTTGATCATTGATTTATGTCCACATTTCTTGTCTCCATGGCCTAAAATAGCTAAGCTACAATCTTGCAGGTCTCAGGCTACAGGTTCTTGAGTTTCAGCTTGTCTTACTTATGTCTAATATATGATTCTTCTAAATACTGATCAATCTTATATTTTTATAATCCTACAAATTAACTCTAACATTCATTGAATATATATGATATAACATGTTGATTAATCATAACATCACACAATAAATGAATAATAAACTAAAATCATTGGCTACATCTCCTCCCCTTGACAGGGTGAGTGTTTTCTCATTATCAAAGTGATAATTAGATAATAAGAGCCATGTCACATACATATGACTGTATACAGCAATGATTAATATAATAGTAATTGATATACATTTTGTGTTCTGCATTGTAATTGAAATCAATATATTTGAAAATGTAGAAAACACCCAAAATATTTAAGTAAATGATATTCTATTATTGTTTCAGTGCGATTAATCACATGATTAATTGCAATTAATTTTTTAATTGGGTGATTAATCATGATTAATTTTTTTAATCACTTGATAGCCCTAGCCATTATATAAATCTATGGTACGCCCACATTTTGAATACTAAGTGCAGTTCTGGTCACCGTATCTCAAAACAAATATTAGAATTGGAAAAGATATAGAGAAGGTCAACAAAAATCATCAGGGATATGGAACAGCTTCTGCAAGAGGAGAGATTAAAAAGACTGGAACTGTTCAGTTTAGAAAAGAGACAACTAATGGGGAATATGATGGAGGCCTATAAAATCATGAACTGGGTGGAGAAAGCGAATAAGGATGCATTATTCACATAACACATGAATCAGGGGTCACCCAATAAAATTAATGGGCAGCAGATTTAAAATAAACATAAGAAAGTATTTCTTCACATAATGCACAGTCAGCCTATGGAACTCTTTGTCAGGGGATGCCGTGAAGGCCAAAACTATAACTAGGTTCAAAAAAGAATTAGATAAATCTCAAATCTAACTTAAATCTATGCCTAAAGGCTATATGCCCAAATGATCACTTTTGGTGGGTGTTGGTTTGTAAGGCACTTTGTTATTGAGTGCAGGGGTGATAGTGTTGTTATCCTTGTTTTGTGAATCAAGGGGAGCAGAGCTGTGCTTGTCATGCCCTTATTGAGGGGTTCACCCTCAACTGAATTGCACTTGCTAAGGAGGGGGTAGGGGTGCCAAAGGCCAGTGGAGATGAGAGAATGCAGGGATAGATGTTTGTAGTTAGTGGTATGGGCTCTGCTTAGGGGTCCTAGACACCATTTGACCTCCTCCTCTCCACTGTGTAATGAAAGAGCTGACTAAGACTCAATTGACAATCATTAGTTGCAGATCAATAGAGCTGAAATCATTGATAGTCAGGTCTAAGCATTAGACCTGCTATGGGATATTGTCTCTGGTAAAAGAGACTGCCTAGTCTGCACTAGCAGTGAGGTTCCCCCACTAACAGCTGAAACCAGGAAGAGCTGAAAGTAGTGTTAAGTGGTAGGACCTCAAGACATCCCAAGGGTTGCAGTGAAGCGAGTGGCTGGTGGAGTGAATGAGCAGCAGAGCAGCCAATGGCAGAGTGAGCAGCTGGCGGAACAAGCGGCTGACCAGCAGAGCAAGCAAGGTGCCTCCCCGTCAACCCCAGGGGGAGGTGAACTCAGATGTGAACTCTGGTCCTCACTGACCAAGGACAGCAGCTGTGAGTGGGGTGTGGTGAAGGGAGAGGAGCGGAGAGGGACACATTGAAGGAACGTTTGTTTGTTGGACTTTCTCACTGCAAGATGAGAACCTGAGGCAAAGGACACTGCCCAATTTACTCTGGGGTGGGTGTTTTGCTCATGGTCATATGCTTCTGAATCATGCTTGATGTGTTTTCCGAAATTAATGCTGGGTTATTTTCCCCTTTTTTATTAAAAATTTCTTTTCTACACACAGACTCGGTGCTTGCGAGAAGGGAAGTATTGCCTCTTAGCCCTGGTCTACACTACGAGTTTAGGTCGAATTTATTAGCGTTATTTCGATTGATCCGTGCACCCGTCCACACGACGAAGCCCTTAACATCAACTTCTAGGGCTCTTAAAATCGATCTCGCCACTCCACCCCCAACGAGGGGATTAGCGCTTAAAGCGATATTGCCGAATCGATGTAGGCTTAGTGAGGACGCAATTCGACGGTATTGGCCTCCTGGATCTATCCCACAGTGCAACATTTGACCGCTTTGGACAGCAGTCTGAGCTCCAATGCTCCGCCCAGGTAGACAGGAAAAGCCCCGCGAACTTTTGAATTTCATTTCCTGTTTGGCCAGCGTGGTGAGCTGCAGGTGAGCGCAGATCTCATCAGCAGAGGTGACCATGATGGAGTCCCAGAACCGAAGATGAGCTCCAGCATGGACCGAGCGTGAGGTACGCGATCTGATCGCTGTATGGGGAGACGAAACCGTGCTAGCAGAGCTACGGTCCAAAAGAAGAAACACCAATACATATGCCAAAGTCTCCAAGGGCATGCAGGACAGAGGCTACAACAGGGACGCACAATAGTGCCGCATGAAAATTAAGGAGCTCAGGCAAGCCTACCAAAAAACCAGAGATGCAAACAAACGCTCTGGGTCAGAGCCCCAGACATGCTGCTTCTATGATGAGCTGCATGCCATTCTAGGGGGTGCACCCAGCACTGACCCACCCATGTGGTATGACTCCGTATGTGGATCATCAGAAACCACAGAGGAGCATGATGATGATAATGATGCTGAAAATAGCGCCCAGACACAGCAAGGAAGCGGAGAAGCCCTTTTCCCCAACAGCCAGGAACTCTTTGTCACCCTGGAGCCAGTACCCTACGAACCCACCCAAGGCGTGCTCGATGCAGGAGAAGGGACCTCTGGTGAGTGTACCTCTGTTAATTAATACATGTTTTATAAGCAAGCGTGTTTAATGATCAATTCGCGGCCAGTACAGCTACAGCTACTGGAAAACTCTGTTAACATGTTCGGGGATGGAGCAGAAATCCTCCAGGGACATCTCCAGAAAGATCTTCTGGATGTACTCCCAAAGCCTGTGCAAAAGGTTTCTGGGGAGGGCAGCCTTATCCTGTGCTCCGTGGTAACACACTCTACCACGCCAGGCCAGTAGCACGTAGTCTGGAATCATTGCTTTGCAAAGCATGGCGGCGTATGGTCCCGGTGTTTGCTGGCATTCAAGCAACATCCGTTCTTTATCTGTCTGTGTTATCCTCAGAAGAGTGATATCATTCATGGTCACCTGGTTGAAATAGGGGAATTTTATTAAGGGGGTATTCAGAGGGGCTCCGTCCCTGCTGGGCTGTTTGCCTGTGGCTGAACGGAAATCTTCCCCGCTGTGACCCATGCGGTGGGGGGAGGGGGAACAGCGAACATCTTGGATGTGTGTATGTGTGTGTGTGTGTGTGGGGGGGTGTCGATTAGGTTCGCGCTGCACGTTAACCCGAAAACCGCCGCCCCTCCCTTTTCAATTGCCAACCAGTTTTAAATTGCCAGCCCAAAGGCTGTTTGTTATGGGAAATGAGGGGGTTGCTGTTTGAAAACATTCCCACATGTTATGAAGGTTAAAGAAGCCTATAGACTGTGGCTTACCATGGCTGCCTGCAAGCCGAATTCTGTTGCCCGCTGGACCTGCTTGTGTGATCTCTCACACCAAACCGGCAGACCCTCAATATAACAGGCAAAGTGCAACCTTGGACCAAATGCATATGTGATATGTAATGTTTGGAGCATTGTTCTCTAATATGTGTCTTTTAAACTACTCCTCTCCCGTTTGTTTCCTCCCGCAGCTGCAAATGTTTCAACGCCACCCCTTTCATCACCGTCCCAGAGGCTAGCGAAGATTAGAAGTAAAAAAAAAAGGAATCGAGACGATATGTTCTCAGAACTCATGGAATCCTCCCACACTGAAGCTGCCCAGCAGAATGCGTGGAGGCAGACACTGTCGGAGTCCAGGAAGGCAGAATTTGATCGTGCGGACAGGTGGCGTGCTGAAGACAATGACTGGCGGGATGAAGAGAGACAGCGGCGGGATGAAGAGAGTAGGTGGCGTCAGCGTGCAGAGAGAAGGCAGGATGCAATTCTGAGGCTACTGGAGGATCAAACGGAAATCCTCCGGCTTATGGCTGAGGAAAGGCGTAGGGTTCAGGAAAGGCCGCCTGAGCCCAGACCGCCGCTACAGCCCCTGTGTAACCAACAGCCCTCCTTCCCGAGTCCCATAACCTCATCCCCGAGACGCCCAAGAACGCGTTTGGGCGGCCTCCGTGCACCCAACCACTCAAGTCAAGAGAACAGTCCAAGCAAGAAAGGGCTGGCATTCAATAAGTTTTAAAGTGCTGTGTGTCCTTGTCCTTCCCTCATCCCCTCCTCCACCACCCATCCTGGTGCTTCCCTTCCTCCACCAGCTATCCCGGGAGACTGTGGCAGTTAGCCCCATAGTTCCCCCTCTTTGTTTTACGAATTAATAAAGAATGCATGATTTTTAAGCAACAATGACTTTATTTCCTCTGCGAGCGGTGATCGAGGGGGGGAGGGCAGGGCGGTTTGGGTAAAGGGAAGTAGAGTGAATGAAGGGGCGGGGCTTTTCATTACAGGGGAAAAACAGAACTTTCACACAGCATCCTGGCCATTCATGAAACTGGTTTTCAAAGCTTCCCTGATGCGCAACGCACCCTGCTGTACTCTTGTAATAGCCCTGGTGTCTGGCTGCGCATAACCAGTGGCCAGGCGATTTGCCTCAACCTCCCACCCCGCCATAAACGTCTCCCCCTTACTCTCACAGATATTGTGGAGCGCACAGCAAGCAGTAATAATAATGGGAATATTGTTTTCGCTGAGATCTAACCTAGCCAATAAACTTCGCCAGCGAGCTTTTAAACGACCAAATGCACATTCCACCACCATTCTGCACTTGCTCAGCCTATAGTTGAAAAGGTCCTGACTACTGTCCAGGCTACCTGTGTATGGCTTCATGAGCCATGGCATTAAGGGGTAGGCTGGGTCCCCAAGGATAACTATAGGCATCTCAACATCCCCAACGGTTATTTTCTGGTCTGGGAAGAAAGTCCCTTGCTGCAGCAGCCGAAACAGACCAGAGTTCCTGAAGATGCGAGCGTCATGTACCTTTCCCGGCCATCCCACGTTGATGTTGGTGAAACGTCCCTTGTGATCCACCAGTGCTTGCAGCACTATTGAAAAGTAACTCTTTCGGTTTATGTACTCGCTGGCTTGGTGGTCCGGTGCCAAGATAGGGATATGGGTTCCGTCTATCGCCCCACCACAGTTCGGGAACCCCATTGCTGCAAAGCCATCCAGTATGAGCTGCACATTTCCCAGACTCACAACCCTTGGTACCAGCAGCTTGGTGATCGCCCTGGCTACTTCCATCACAACAGCCCCCACTGTAGATTTTCCCACTCCGAATTGATTCGCGACTGACCGGTAGCTGTCTGGCGTTGCAAGCTTCCACAGGGCTATCGCCAGTCGCTTCTGTACTGTGAGGGCTGCTCTCATCTTGGTGTTCTTGCGCTTCAGGGCAGGGGAAAGCAACTCACAAAGTTCCATGAAAGTGCCCTTACGCATGCGAAAGTTTTGCAGCCACTTGGATTCATCCCAGACCTGCAGCACTATGTGGTCCCACCAGTCTGTGCTTGTTTCCCGGGCCCAGAATCGGCGTTCCACTGTATCAACAAGCCCCATTAACACCATGATGTCCACCTTGCGGGGGGGCCTTTTTTGAGAGAGGTCTGTGTCCATGTCCTCATCACTGTCCTCAGGGCGCTGCTGTCGCCTCCTCGCCTGCTGTAGCTGTAGCAGCTCCTGGTTCTCGTTCTCCATATACTCCTGGACAATGCGCGTGGTGTTCATAACGGCGAGAACAGCCGCGGTGATCTGATCGTGCTCCATGCTTTCCCTGGTGTGCTGTTTGCAGGACAGCAGAGTGGCAGCAGAAGCAGCGGGTGGATAACAATGGAGTCAGCAATATGGCGCCCATATGAAAAAAGGCGCGAAAGGATTTTTTGCTCCTCCCTCAGTTGCTTTCACGGAGGGAGGGGGGAGCAAGGGTTAGGCTCATTTCCTTCTAGCTGCAGATGGTACAATATGCGGTGAGCAAGGGTTAGGCGCCTTCCCTTCTAGCAGCAGATGGTACAATATGCTTGATATCCATCATCATCTCCTGGCCCCCTCAAGGATTGAACTTGCAACCCCGGGTTTAGCGGGCCAACGCTCAGACCGCTGAGCTATCCCTCCGCCCGTGTTCCAGGCAGTACTGAATCTCCCTTAAACAAAACGTAAAAAAGAGAATGACGAGAGTCACTCTGGTCACTCCCATTTATGTCCAAGCACCCCCGGCCAGCCACACCCAGGCCGCCGGCCAGGAGCACACGAATACCAATCATATTGTACAATCTGCTGCGAGAAGGCAAGGAGCTTCTGCTGTATGGTCCCGTGACCACGACCATTTATGGCATATTGCACCATCTGCAGCTAGAAGGCAAGGAGCTTCTGCTGTGTAGTCCCGCGACTACCAGCCTCAGGCGGAATGGCCCCCTCAAGGATTGAACTCGCAACCCCGGGTTTAGCGGGCCAACGCTCAGAACGCTGAGCTATCCCTCTGCCCGTATTATAGTGTGACTGAATCCCCACTAGACCTAATGTCCAGGCGTACGCTGGAGATGTACGGTAATTGTGAGCTGAGCAGGCTTCCGTAGCAAACACGGAAACCCCAGAAAAAAGGCGCGAAAAATATTGCTTTCACGGAGGGAGGGATGACATGTACCCAGAACCACCAGCGACAATGTTTTCTTCCCCATCAGGCTTTGGGATCGCAACCCAGAATTCCAATGGGCGGCGGAGACTGCGGGAACTGTGGGATAGCTACCCGCAATGCAATGCTCCGAAAGTCGATGCTAGCCCCGCTACTGTGGACACAGTAAATCGACCTCATGGTTTTAACGCTCTTTAGTGGGGACACACACAATCGATTCCATAAATTCGGGTTTTAAAATATCGACTTCTATAAATTCGACCTAATTCTGTAGTATAGACGTACCCTTAGAGGCATCCAAGGGTGGTGTGTGTTTTCTCCCAGGTTACTGGGAGGGAGCTCAAGCCAGTTCTGTGTTGCCTTGTTCAAACGAATTCCTAGATATTCAACCCGGCCCTTGTCACTGTCACCTCCAGCTGGCAGAAGGGTTAGACTTAAATGGATGGGATTGCTTAGCTCCACATGGAGTCTAATAAGAAGCTATGAAGGAAGATAAAAGGTAGGAGAGTTATGATCCTGTTTGAGACATGCCTTGTACAGGACAAGGTTTATGTCAGAACTTTAGAAATTCGTATAGTTGTATCAGTGCACTCCACCTCTGACTATTGCACAGGTATGCTACTATGTACAGTAGTAAATTTGCCGGACTTACAATTGTTATTATCTTCCTTACTTTTCCTCAAAATCATACTTTTTTGGTTGCAGGAATTTACATACTATATTCAGTGGGAAGATTGGTCCAGGATGCTAAGCACGTCCTGAACTGTCTGTTCAATGGCATGTGCAATAGGGCTTTTTCTGGGTTTTAAAAATGTCAGCACTGAAGCATTTCATTCACTAGAACAGGCAATAAGAAATTTCTCCACTATGAAACTACTACTGGAGGGAATGATCTGAAGCTCTCACAGGAGCCAGAAGAGGACCCTGGTGACTGCAAATCCTCCTTTTCTCCTTTTCCCCTACATGGGCCAAATGAAGCACAAGGGCACCTTCACCCTGAAGTTCCTTAGTCTTCACAGGAGAGGAGAACACTGATGGGTGCTGTCACCGAGCCTAGTGGGTCACAGCCAAGAATACCAAATTCAGGACAAACTGCTAAGAAATAAGTCAGAAGACACACCCCAAAACTGGTGGTGGTTCTCCCATAAGATATACCAGACCAACAACAAAATTAAACTTCTGTTTCACCACACCGGCTAACAAGAAGTCAGAAAAACAGTCTCCTTAGGTATTCCAGTCCTTATATCACCACCAAAAACACTAGACTTAATGATGAATGGTTATTTAAAACCAATTTCATCAACCAAACGGCTCTTCTGATCGCAAAGGACCAGTCACATACTCAGGTCAATATATGTCAGATCTTGCCTAATAACCATGCTGTTGCCAATCCTTTAGTATTTAATATCTAAAGGTTTATTTATAAGAGAAAAGAAAGAGGGGAGAGTTATAATGGTCAAGGAAAACAAATACATACCCTCGTTGCCAAGTTCTTGTATCAGGTTTGAAGTATTGATAGAATAAACTACTGGCTTGTAAAGTCTTTGGTAACTTCCAGAAGATTGGAAGGTCCTCAGTTCATTGGTTGGAATGCTCCTTTCAGTGTAAGTTCATAGTCCAAAGATCAGAGTAGGAAAGAGGCAAAATGGAGATGCTTCCAGGGTTTTTTTTTTAATACTTTCTCCCATGTGGAGGGACTGCTCTCAGTCTTCGTTTGTGGAAAATTATAGACACAAGATGGAGTCTGGCATCGCATGAGTAAGTCACATGCCCTTGCATGCTTTAATGAGTCATAGGAGCAGCGATTAACCATATTCTGGCTAAAATGTCCACAGGAAGGCCCAATGAGCAGGGACAGGCTTCTTCCATCATCTATTGTGTGAGCTAAATGTCCTTTAATGGGCCATCAACTTGAATAGTCCATTCACAATGTGCTGGATGTAAATTACCATGTGGGTGTTAACCCAGGAGCAAACACATTTGAAATATTGGTACATAGTCAATATTCATAACTTCACATGCAAAAATGATACATGCATCTAAACAGGATAATAATATTTAGCAAATCATAACTTTTCCATTGACACCTTACATGACATACTTTGTATAAGATTTGAAACAGTGGCAATATTAATGATATAAATGGTCATGTTTTGACCATACAGTGTCACAGGTGCTGAGAAATCTTTTCCTCTTCTCTAGTGGTGCAGCAGCTAGAACCATCCAGCTGCTGCACCCTGTGTATTTGGTGTTTGTTATTATCTGGTAATAACAAACACCAAATACATGGTTTCCATCAGCAGTAATCCCACTATAACAATTGTTCCAGCACCCCTTCCCTTCTCCCTTCACTGGGAAAAAGGGGCTCCTGTGAGGAGGGGCTGAGGACTACATGTAGGAAGGATAGTTTAGTGGATCGAGAACTAGACTGGGTTTCAAGAGACCTAGATTCAGTTCCTGGCTTAGTCACAGACTTCCTGTGTAACCTTGGATAAGTTATGAGGATAACATCCATTAATCCTCAAATACTACAGTGATGAGGTCTATATAGTCTTTTCTACCTTGGTACATTGATACGATATACTATAGGAAACATAACTTTGACCTCTAGTATGCGTGTAGGTTTGGATCAACATATATTTATGAACATCTATGTGTCATTTTTCATTATGAATTTTGTTAAAAACAAACATTGTTCCAGTGTCCCCAATTCTCACCTCAGTGACTTATTTCGGTGTCAACAAAGCTGAACTCAAGGACTGATGACATGATGAACAAAAAGGACATTCAGAAATCCCAAGTAGGCTGCTGTCATCACACCCAGATAATGGTCAGTTTTATTCTATGTTAAGAACATCAGAATGGCCATACTGGGTCAAACTAAAGATCCATCTAGCCCAGTGTCCCTTCTTCCGACAGTAGGCAATGCCAGGTGCCCCAGAGGGAATGAACAGAGCAGGTAATCATTGAGCAATCCATCCCCTATTTCCCATTCCCACTTCTGGCAAACAGAGGCTAGGGATACCATCCCTGCCCATCCTGGCTAATAGCCATTGATGGACCTATTTTTCCCATTTATCTAGTTCTTTTTTGAACACTATTATAGTTTGGCCTTCACAACATTCTCTGGCAAATAGTTCCACAGGTTTACTGTGCGTTGTGTGAAGAAATACTTCCTTTTGTTTGTTTTAAAACTGCTGCCTATTGATTTTATTTGGTGACCCCTAGTTCTTCCCTAGTTCTTGTGTTATGTGCAGGAGTAAAAAACACTTCCTTATTTACTTTCTCCACACCAGTCATGATTTTATAGACCTCTATCCTATCCCCCCTTAGTCGGCTCTTTTCCAAGATGAAAAGTCCCAATCTTATTAATCTCTCCACATACAGAAGGTGTTCCATATCCTTAATCATTTTTGTTGCCCTTTTCTGCACCTTTTCCAATGCCAATATGTCTTTTTTGAGATGGGTCAACCACATCTGCACGCAGTATTCAAGATGTGGACGTACCATGGATTTAGATAGAGGCAATATGATATTTTCTGTCTTCTTACCTATCCCTTTCTTAATGATTTCCAATATTCTGTTAGATTTTTTGACTGCCACTGCACATTGAGTGGATGTTTTCAGAGAACTATCCACAATGACTCCAAGATCTCTTTCTTGAGTGGTAACAGCTAATTTAGACCCCATCATTTTATATGTTTAGTTGGGGTTATGTTTTCCAATGTGCATTACTTTGCATTTATCAACATTGAAGTTCATCTGCCATTTTGTTGATCAGTCACCCAGTTTTGTGAGATCCCTTTGTAGCTCTTCACACTCTGCTTTGGATTTAACTATCTTCAATAGTTTTGTATCAACTGCAAATTTTGCCACCTCACTGTTTACCCCTTTTTCCAGATCATTTATGAGTATGTTGAATAGGACTGGCCCCAGTACAGATCCCTAGTGGACACCACTATTTATCTCTCTCCTTCTGAAAACTGACCATTTATTGCTACCCTTTATTGCTACCCTTTATTTCCTATCTTTTAACTAGTTACCAATTCATGAGAGGACCTTCCCTCTTATCCCATGACAGTTTATTTTGCTTAAGAGCCTTTGGTGATGGACCTTGTCAAAGGCTTTCTGAAAATCTAAGTACACTATATCCACTGGATCCCCCTTGTTCACATGCTAGTTGACCTCCTCAAATAATTCTAATTTAAATTCTAAAATTCTAAGTTTTAATTATATTAAAATGAATAATTAATTGTTATATTTTTACAATATATTAATAATACACAGTAATAATAATCATCATTAGTAAAGTGGCACTTTGGTTTGTTTTAAGTTCATATTGTGGCACACCTTGCAAAAAGGATGGCCAACACTGCTACAGAAGGTGTGGATCATGTGTTTGAACTTGAAGGAGTCACAGAAGCTTGCAGTTCAAACTTGTCTCTCGGCAGCAATAATGCCAAAGAAATCAATTGTAGTTACTGTGTGGATGCAAAATACCTGTAGTTGCAGATTTTGGGGGAAAGCATTTGGCTTTTTAAAAAAGTTGTCCCATAGTTGACCCCCTGTTGTGGATGTTACATTTTTTGTTTTCTGTAAATTTTGATTGGTTTGTGTGTATGACGAAATAGACATTTACCAACACTACAGTCCTTCCAAGCCTAGTTATAGATGACTTCGCTATTTTTGGTCCTGTCTATCCTTAAAGTCTATGAGATCATTTCCCAGTGAGGGCCAATGATCTCCATGAATGGTAGTAAATTACATAGAAGGGCTTAGACACTTAGGCCCTGATCCTGCAAACACTTATGCACGTGATTAAGTTTACTACCATGAGTAATCCCATTGATTTCAAGGAGACTATTCATAGTAGTAAAATTAAGCACATATGTAACTGTTTAGCAGGATGTGGCCCCTAAGATTGAGTGTTTCAAAATAAAGACGGTTAAAAGGATAAGGTCCCGAGTCTGCAAAGCATTTAAGATCTTGCTTAACTTTAAGTATGTAAGTTGTCCCATTGAATGTCAAAGTAATTATTTGTGTGCTTAAAGGTAGTCATATGCTTAATAGGAGAGGCTAAGGGAACTGGGATTATTTAGTTTATGAGGAGAGACTGAGGGAATTGGGACTATTTAGTCTGCAGAAGAGAAGAATGAGTGGGGATTTGATAGCTGCTTTCATCTGTCTGAAAGGGGGTTCCAAAGAGGATGGATCTAGACTGTTCTCAGTGGTAGCAGATGACAGAACAAGGAGTGATGGTCTCAAGTTGCAGAGGGGGAGGTTTAGGTTGGATATTAGGAAAAACTTTTTCACTAGGAGGGTGGTGAAGCGCTGGAATGGGTTACCTAGGGAGGTGGTGGAATCTCCTTCCTTAGAGGTTTTTAAGGTCAGGCTTGACAAAGCCCTGGCTGGGATGATTTAGTTGGCAATTGGTCCTGCTTTGAGCAGAGGGTTGGACTAGATGACCTCCTGAGGTCCCTTCCAATCCTGATATTCTATGATTCTATGATTCTAAGTTCTTTGCTGTACAGGGATGGGATTAGTCATGTGTTTACAATTAATCACATATTTAAGAACTTTGAACTGGGGCCTAAAACAGTTACAATTTTGTAAACAATAAAGATACAAAAAGATTAAGATGGCAGAATATTGTGGGAAACCATCCAAGTGATTGTAAGAGGAGAATGCATAAATGTTGCTGTTAATAAAACAGAAGATATACAAATTGGCAATGTGCCCTTTCCCAGGTGTTGCAATTTAGACCCAGGGTGAGGATATGAAAGATAATGAAATCACTTAGAGGAATCTTACCTTTTACGCCCATTAATGATTATTTTTGGACTAAGGTGAATTATACACAGAAGCTTATTAGAGTCCTGCATAATAATAATATATTCACAGCTGTTTATTAGTAAAGTGTTCAGATCTTTACATAATGACTCCCCTCCCCATTTTTTCCTATATTTTGCAACTGGAAAAGGTGGGGAACATAGGGGGGAAGAAGAGAAAGGAAGGGAAAACCCTGAAAAATGTTTGGTTTTCTGTTTTGGTTTTTTATCAAAAATCCAATTTTTGTTTTAATTTTCAGAAAAAGCAGTTGGGATTTCTCCACCATAACTAGTTATATTCCTGACTCTGCCAAAGATTTCTTGTCTGACCTTGGAGAAATCATTTAATCTCTCTCTGTCTCAGTTTCTCCATATGAAAAATAGGGATAAAATACTTATCTACCTTACAACAGTATAGTATGAGACTAAAATATTTAATGGAATTGTATTAAAGGTGTTTCACACAGGAGTGGTGGGAAGAATGTATTTTAGTTCCTGGTTTCAGTCACCTGACCCCTTCAGGCAGAGTTGCCAACTTTAATGATTTTATCACATCTTGTGACATTTGGCATGGGTTTTGGGTTTGTTTTTTCTTTTCTTTTGTTTGTTTATTTAAGATTCTTATGATCTTTTGATTTCTGGAATGAAACTTGTGAATGTTTGCTTTTATTCAAAATGGCCACCATATACTATTACTTTTTATATGAATGAAACTACTTGTTGACATTAGTTAAAATGGCCACCATTTTCCTGCTTCCTTTGTAGGTCAAAGAGTGGCTGGTCCTAGTGAACATGGCCATCATCTCCCAATATTTCCAGTAAGATTGAAGCCAAGCCGCTGTCAGGCAAGATGGTTGCTCCCTTTCTTCTGTGGTTAGGAGAGTGGTCAGGAAACGAGAGGACAAGGGTAAGTGCTAGAGCAGGATGGAGGCGATGGAGTTTGTAATAGAATATGGAGTGCAGGATAAGACTGACGAGGGAGGTAAATAAATGTGGGGTACAGGAGGAAGCCGAAGGGGTACAGCGGAATGTGGAGCTCAGGAGGAGATTGAGGGGGATGCATGCGAATTGTGAAAGGCAGGGAAGGCAATTGAAGGGAGTTGCAGGGGAGTACGGTGCAGAGAAAAGCATGTAACCTGGCATTGATCTTTTACTTATCCTTAGCTGTCACTGCTACAAACCTAGACATGACCAACTCTCTCATCTAGTCACAGATATTTTAGATTACAACATCAAAATTAATGTAGTTCACTCATTGGTTGTAGCCTTGGAGAGAGAGAGAAAACAGGCTTGTAGGAAAAGGATAATAATAGGCTTCCCTCCAATCTCAAGAAAATGTCTTGGCCCCAGACTTTCCCAGGTTCCATCTGGAAGGGAGGATAGCTATGGGAATTCTGAGAGACTTGGTAGGAAATTTATACTGCCTGCAATTGCTGTTAGGTGAGCATTTAACTTACTTAGACAGCCAGAACCATTCAAAGTTTGGGGAACTTCATAAGCAGAAGCATCAGGCCCATGAAAGAGTGCACAAGAGACGACACTTTATTTAGAAACCATGCATAACTGTAATAGCACACAGTGCCTTGGAGTGAGATTAAGGTACAGGAAAACAAAATAAAGAAGTAAATAGATTTGCTATTAGCTTTTATTACCAGAGGCTGTCGTGCTCCTTAATTTTGCTGCAGTACCTCTGGGTCAGGCTCAGATCCCCAGGAGGAATGAGAGAAAAATAAGCATCTTTACACCCCAGCAATGCCTAGCAACCAGAATGATCCTAAGGGTCCAATGACAGCCAATGCAAACTAAAGCAGCCTTAAGGCTCCTCTATTTTATGTCAAGGCGTGAAAAGCTGCCCCCAAGATGGCATTAGAGTGGAGGCATATAAGTGGCTCAACACTATCTTTGTCCTCCACCTTCCTCCCCTAAATGTCATGAAGCACATCGCCAGGACCTAAGACTGACGGAAAATGAAATATGGCAGTTTAATTTCTACCTTATATATACAATGAGGAGTCCAGTGGCACCTTAAAGACTAACAGATTTATTTGAGCATAAGCTTTTGTGGGTAAAAAACCCACTTGAAAACCCACGAAAGCTTATGCCCAAATAAATCTGTTAGGGCATGGCTACACTTGCAGATGTAGAGCGCTTTGAGTTAAACCAGCCTTCAGAGAGCGCAGTAGGGAAAGCGCTGCAGTCTGTCCACACTGACAGCTGCAAGCGCTCTGGCATGGCCACATTAGCAGCTCTTGCAATGGCATTGGGAGCGGTGCATTATGGGCAGCTATCCAGCATTCAAGTGGCTGCAACGTGCTTTTCAAATGCGGGGTGTGGGGTGGAGTGTGACAGGGAGTGTGTTGGGGGGGAGACAGAGTGGGTTTTTGGGGTACTGAGAGTGTGTCAGCATGCTATCTTGTAAGTTCAGACCCCACTTCCTCCCCCCGCCCCCGCCTCTCTCTCCCTCACTCAAAGCAAACAGCATTCCACAGTAATGGTTTGCTTTGCCTCGGAGCAGATAAGCATGCCGGCTGTCAGAAACGGAGCTTTGAAATCCACATTCCTGCAGCCGATTCCAAACAATGACAAGAGTGGCCACTTGACTTAAGGGGATTATGGGACGTTTCTGGAGGTCAATCAGAGTGCAGTAATGCAACACTTCGTTCACACTGACGCTGAGGAGTCTCAGCCGAGACACACCAAGCGGTATGCTTCTTGTGGAGGTGGATTACCAGGAGCGCTCCAGCTGCAGAGTCCAGGTGCTCTAAGTGCCTTGCCAGTGTGGATGGGGCATGAGTTAGAGCGCACGGGGCTGCTTTAATGAGCGCTAACTCACAAGTGTAGCCAAGCCCTTAGTCTTTAAGGTGCCACTGGACTCCTCGTTGTTTTTGTGGATACAGACTAACAAGGCTACCCCTCTGATGCTTGATACCTTATATATATTTCCAAAGTCACTGTTCTGAACAAAGTTGATGTGTTGGCACTTACAATATTAAATTTTGTATCCTCTACTAACCTTTCCAGCAAGAACTGTGCTATTCATTGCCCAAATGCATGATCAATGTAAGCTTTTAATTTGCATATTAATAGAGCTCTGCCTACGGAGTTTTGACACAGTTCTTGCAATAGAAAACAACCACTGGTTAACAAAATGCCCAGGTTCCTGATTGCTCTGTGTTTTCAGTATCGGTGAAACTTTGGAAACAAATAATTGAAGAAGATGCATTTTAATGATTACTCAATGTGTATGTTGTAACAGGAAAAGGACTATTGTAATTTTTGTATAACTGCGAACGGGAACACGCTTTACAAAGAAAAGCTAATATTGAACTCTGACACCACTCCAAGTAGCTAATTAATTGTGTTATCTTTGAATCAAAGTAAAACTTGCTTGCATCTGCCTTGGGGCTTTGGCAACACAGATTAGCTGTTATACAGCAAGCAGCTCTTAGGGCTTGGCTACACTTGCAAGTTAGAGCGTATTAAGTCAGCCCCGGGCACCCTAACCCCTGAGGTGTCCATACTGGCAAGGCATGTAGAGCCCCCGGACTCCGCAGCTGGAGCACCCTGGTAATCCACCTCCATGAGAAGCATAACGCTTGCTGTGCCCCAGCTGGAGCGCCGCGGTGCCAGTGTCGACACCCTGGTTTGTTAATGCGCTGTGATTGGCCTCCAGAAGTGTCCCACAATTCCTGTTCTAGACACTCTGGTCATCACTTTGAACTCTACTGCCCTGCCCTCAGGTGACCAACCATCAGACCCGCCCTTTAAATTCTCTGGGAATTTTGAAATTCCCCTTCCTGTTTGCTCAGCAAGGCATGGAGTGCTCTCAGTGCATCTTTCCAGGTGACCATGCCTCCACACGCCTGGTGATCCCCAGTATGGAGCAATGGTGAGGTGCTGGACCTCATCACTGTTGGTGGGGAGGAATCTGTCCAGTTCCAGCTAAGTTCCAGCCGTAGAAATTATGATACCTTCAGGCAGATATCAAGGGACATGATGGAAAGGGACCATGACCGGGACGCACTGTAGTGCATGGTTAAAGTGAAGGGGCTGTGGAATGCCTACCAAAAAGAGCAGGAGGCAAAGCGCCACTCCGGTGCTGCTCCCACGACCTGCCATTTCTACAAAGAGCTGGACGCAATACTTGAGGGAGACCCCACCTCCACTCCGAAGACCACCATGGACACTTCAGAGGCCAGTTCAACAAGGCAGGGGGAGGAGGAGGAAAGCGGGAGCGAGGGTGCTGAGGAGGAGGGGGACAGCCCAGCATCCCTAGATGCGTGCATCCAGGAGCTGTTTTCAAGCCCGGAGGAAAGTATCCAGTCACAGAGGATGATGCTTGGGGAAGAACAAACAGCAGAGGAGGTGCCCAGTAAGTGGCTTTTATTTTGGGAAAGTAAATGTTCGGTGCGGGCTCTTGGGGCGAGGAGGGTTGCAGGGTTAGGGCTGCATGCATGCCTAGATGCGGAATAGGGTGTTGTGCTCTCTCACATCGTGGTAATCGGCATTAGTGATCTCTTCAAAGGTCTCATGCAGAAGCTGGGCAATCTGCTTGCGCAGGTTCCTTGGCAGAGCTACTGTGGTCCTTGTCCCAGTAAGGCTAACATGTCTACGCCACTGTGCCATGACGGGTGGGGGGACCATTGCTGCACACAGGCAAGCTGCATATGGGCCAGGGCAGAAGCCGCATTGTAGTAGAAGACCCTCCCTTGCTTCCCAGGTCACCCTCAGCAGCGAGATATCTTCCAGTACGAACTCATCCTGTGGAAAATGTGGGGACAGTGTTCAGTATAGGGGCCCGCTGCAGCTGTTGGCTCTCCCCAGGCACAGAACCCCAGAGGACAGTACGGCCATGAAAGAATCAGTCCCCCTTGCCCCTGTGCTTACTCACCATTTGGGGGCTCCTGTGGGTTATGTTTGCTCGCTTTGGTATGGACAATTTCTGCTATTGTGTACACTGTACTTGTCTTTAAGTACGGCTGAATCATTGCTTTGTCTGGTGTGAACAATGCTGCCTCTGTTAAGTGTTGCATTTTGGCTTTACAGATACAACCTTGAAATACCAGCCATCCCCGTTATCAACAGCAAAAAGACTCCAAAGAATCAGGAAGCATCCACGAAGAAGCAAAGAGGACCTGCTGCATGAAGTCATGCAGCAGTCCCTTAATGAAAATCAAAAAATGCAGGAGTGGTGGGAGAGTGAAAGGAGGCTCTGCCAGCAGAATGCGAATCGCCAGCACCAAAGCATGGAGCGGCTGCTAAGCATCATGGAGCGCCAAGCGGACTCGATATAGGTGCTCGTAGCAATGCAGGCGGAGCACTTCCGTGCCCGCCCCCCCCTTTCAGCCCTTGTCCCAAAACTCTTTCTCTTGTGCTCCCATGTCACCGCCAACCCACTTTCCCCAACATCCAGGTTCTTATCACCACCTGCTGCCTCTAACACCTATAGCTTCACCACCCAGCCCGGCATCCCTAATCCTTAATCCACGCTGGGCCCCTCTAATAGCCCTGGTCTCTGGCTGTTCAAATTCAGCCTCCAGGTGTTGAACCTCTGAGGTCCATGCCTGAGTAAAGCTTTCACCCTTCCCTTCACAAATGTTATGGAGGGTACAGCACGTGGATATAACCATGGGGATGTTGTCAATGACCAGGTCCAGCTTCCCATACAGACAGTGCTAGCGGCCCTTTAAATGGCCAAAAGCACATTCCACAGTCATTCTGCACCGACTCAGCCTATTGTTGAACTGCTCCTTGCTGCTGTCAAGGCTCCCTGTGTAAGGTTTCATGATCCACGGCATTAAAGGGTAAGCGGGGTCTCCAAGGATCACAATGGGCATTTTGACTTCCCCTATGGTGATCTTCTGGTCTGGGAAGAAAGTCCTGGCTTGCAGCTTCCTGAACAGGCCTGTGTTCTGAAAGATGCATACGTCATGAACCTTTCCGGACCAGTCTGCGTTAATGTCAATGAAACGCCCACGGTGATCCACAAGCGCCTGGAGAACCATAGAGAAATACCCCTTCCGATTTATGTACTCAGAGGCTAGGTGGACTGGTGCCAGAATTGGAATATACATCCCATCTATCGCCCCTCCACAGTTAGGGAAACCCATTTGTGCAAAGCCAGCCACAATGTCACGCATGTTGCCCAGAATCACGGTTCTTCTGAGCAGGATGCGATTAATGGTCCTGCAAACTTGCATCAACACGATTCCAACGGTCGACTTTCCCACTCCAAACTGGTTATGACCAATCAGTAGCTGTCTGGAGTTGCCAGCTTCCAGATTGCAATAGCCACCCGCTTCTCCACTAGCAGGGCAGCTCTCAATCTCAATATCCTTGCGCCGCAGGGTGGGGGCGAGTTCAGCACACAGTCCCATCAAAGTGGCTTTTCTCATCCAAAAATTCTGCAGCCACTACTCGTCATCCCAGACTTGCAGAACGATGTGATCCCACCACTCAGTGCTTGTTTCCCGAGCCCAAAAGCGGTGTTCCACTGTGGTGAGGACCTCCATGAATGCCACAAGCAATCTTGTGTCATATGTGTTATGCGAGTCAACATCACCGTCGTACTCCTCACTGTCAGTTTGTAGCTTAAGGAGTAACTGGACTGCAATTCGTGATGTGTTGGCAAGACCCATCAGTATATTCCTCACACATTCAGGATCCATTCCCGCAGACCAAAAGGGAAGACAGAGCGCGCACTACAAAAAACTTTGAAAGATGGTGCCAAATGTGGACAGAAGCACAGGGATTGCTGGGATGTGAAGCGATGCATCACGGGGCATTGGGACAGGACCCAGAATGCCCCGCACCCCCTCACCCTCTTCCCACAAGCCACAGCGCCAGAATGGGAAGAGGTGCTCTGTGGGATAGCTGCCCATAATGCACCGCTCCCAATGCCGCTGCAAGTGCTGCAAATGTGGCCATGCCACTGCGCCTGCAGCTGACAGTGTGAATACACTGCAGTGCTTTCCCTACTGCACTCTCCAAGGGCTGGTTTAACTCACAGCACTCTACATCTGCAAGTGTAGCCATGCCCTTAGTCATGATTCAGAATGTGATACTGGATTCCCCCCCGCCCTTCTCATTTCTTTTTACCTTAAGCCTCAAAACTGCAATGTGAGGCATGCAACTAGATCTCTGCTCTCCTGCACAGCTCCACTGATTTCAACATATTACAGAAACAAGGCCTTACTCTGTATCTAAAGCGCTTACTCTGTATCTAAAGAGCTGTATGGTATGGGTATTAATTATAATTAACTTATTGCTTGTTTTCTGTTTTCTCTATTGTAATTTTTATATATATTATAATTGGACCTAACTGTCCCTTCAAAGGTATATACTGACAAACACTTTCGTTAAAAATGTTATCTCCTGTTTTCTCACAAGGAGGCAAATACATTGTTGCATTAAAAAGTCAGAACACTTAGATTTAAGGTTAAACATACAAGAAATCCAAAGATTTAAAGTATGGAATGACAGTTAAGGTAGCCAAACTGTCTTAATTCTTGCCTCTTGGTCATACCAGCCATTCATTTTCACCTTTTGCATGTGGAGTATCAGAAAGGTGCACCACAGATCATGAAGGTGATTGGTTTTGTAATGGTTTTCATAGATTCCAAGACCAGAAGGGACCACCCTTTCTCTTCTAGATTGAAGAGCCCATTATCAAATATTTGTTCCCCATGCAGATACTTACAAACTGTGACCAAGCCACCTCTTAATCTTTCTTAAGTCACCTCTTAACTCTCTGTGTAGAGGATGACGTTTCTAATGGCATGTCTACACTACCACTTTTGTCAGTATGACTTAAGTAACTCAGAGGTATGAAAAAACACCCCCTTGAGCGACGTAAGTTACACCGACAGACGCACCGGTGTGGACAACGCTATGTTGGCAGGAGAGTTTCTCCCGACCGTCGTGTGTGGAGGTAGTTTAATTATGTTGGCATAGAGCGGCTATATGAACGATCTTACAGCAGTGCAACTGCATTGGTACAGCTGGGCCACTGTAAGCACAGTAGTGTAGACATAATCTAAGTGCTCTAAAATCCCTATGCTTACACAAATGTTCTTGGAATTTGCTATGCCTGGTGGGAGTGCAGAGTGGAATTAGTGACCTACATTTGGGGGTCAGTTGAGCTAGGGTGACCAGATGTCCCGATTTTATAGGGACAGTCCTGATATTCAGGGCTTTTTCTTATATAGGCGCCTATTACCCCCCACCCCGTCCCGATTTTTCACATATGCTATCTGGTCATCCTAGTGAGCCAGGGGTTCCGGACATATAAATCCTGAAAAAATAGCTGATTTTCAACAAGTTCTAGGTGTTAGGTTTTTTGTTTGTTTTGTGCAAAGCTAGAGATGCGGGTCAAAATGGTCTCAGTCAATTTTTACCCAAGATAGTACATGGCGCCCACTAAGTCTTTGGGGAACCCAAACCGTGAGCAGTATTTAAATAGGGTGACCATGAGCCCTGCCTGTCCCCCTTCCTCCCCCCGCCCGCACAGCTGGCTGTTGCTGTTTGTCCGAATCCTGTCTGCCCTCCTCACAGCTGTTGCTGTTCACCTGAACCCTGCCTCTCCGCTGTGAGGCTCATGTCGCTACTCACTGGAGCCCTGTTCCCACCCTACCCTGAAAGGGCTGGCATTGCTGCTCACCCCTCGCATGTTCCTCTGTGCTCCAGTATTTGGCAAGAGCAAACGGGACAAATGCCCACTTTTGCCAAAAAAAAGTGAGGCTGGCCGGGACAAGGCTTAAAAAAGGGACTGTCCCAGCCAAAACGGGACATATGGTCACCCTATATTTAAGAACATGTTCACTTCTTCGCTTTCATAGATGTGCACTCTGGAAGGATTACACTGTGCATGCACCAATAAAGAAAAAAACATGAGAGGGTTTCTGTGCAGCCTCTTTTTGCTGGCCTGGGTAGTTTGAGGGAATGTGTCAACACAGTTGCCCCTTTGAACATCCCACCACTGTGTTTTCTAGTCCAAACCTTAGTACACATCTGCAATAAAGATTTAATAACTCGTGTAGCTTGCTACAAGTTGTCTCTGTTATAATAAAATGTGTTTTTATTTTATGGGGAGGTTTACTGTGAACTCAGCAGAATAGTGAGCAGGTGGTCTAACCAAAATTTTTGTTGTATTGGGAGAAGAGCCGAAAACAGACGTCTTTGTGTGCATGTAATGGAGAGACAGGGAGAGGGGTTGCAGCTACAGAGGGGTTAGGCAATGGGGATGGGAGGTAGGAAAGCCTTGGATTGTTTGTTTGAGAAAATCTTGGGACAGATTAATATGGTGTTTCCAAAGACCCATAGTGCAGAGGTGTGGAACTGACCATGCAGGTTGCTTGATCGCTGAGGGAAAAGAAATTTGTGTGGTGCCTGGGTGGCTAGTGTCTGGACTCTGGCTGATTCCTGGATCACAAGGTTGCAGAAGTTTGTGGGAGAGCAAAGTGTACACCATGACATGGAGATTGCTCTGCAGGTTGATTTGGCTCTGTGTGCAAATTGTGGAATATGATATGTACAATCAACTAAATGACTACTAACTCCTGCCAATAATGTATCTTTTCCTATTAAAAAGACTAGGTAATTCAGTGGCAAAACTGACATTAATACAGAGTTAAGGTTGTTAGGTTGACTGTTGACCCCTTGCAGAATGCTGAGTTGAGCAGCACTCAAATTTCGGAAAACTAGGAAATGCTGAATTAAGATTGCCCATGCAACCTTAACTCTGCCCTCTTCAGCAATGCCACGATATGCCCATTAACACACATCCCTTTACTCTACCAACCCCACAGTTGCTGAAATATACAAACTCTTCACCTCCTTTTACTACTCATTCACTCACCCACAGGATTCCATGTAATACTATTAAAGGAAAAAAAGTTTTAAAAAATGTTGCCCTGGCACCTTCCCTCTGTTTCCCTCAAACTAGCAGTAGCCAAAGGGAATTATTTGCATACTTTCCGGGTGCAGTCAGTGTGTTAGTTGTGCCTACACTAAATGGTGGAAACAGTAATTGGGCCTGCATGGTAAAGGGTATATTTGGGATGTAAGGACACATGTGGCTTAGTTTGAGGTGTGTAACAGAGCTGTGATTATGATATGAGGAAATCCATGTTTTGCACCTGCCAACGTGTGTGAGGAAAGAGAAGAGGTGCATGTGTACCTTCAGGATACAGTATACATGGGTGGCAGGTATTGCAGGCCAGGGGAGGCTGAGCCTCCTCAAAAAGCCAGGCATGGCCCTGCCTACTCTCTGCCTGACGGCCCATCCTGCTCTTCCCCCGGGGCCCAGGCTGGGGCTGGGGTTAGAGCGGGCCATCCTGCAGCCCAGGACTCGAGGCACCTGGGCTGACTGCCCGGTGCTTTGGGCTGGGGGTGCTGGGGCTGCGCTGCCCGGCACTCTGGGGCTGTTGCAGCTACGCTGCCTGGCACTCTGGGGAATGGGGGCGCTGCAGCTGCCCCCCTAATCTCTGAGGCTGGGGGGCATCCCCCTGGTGCTCCGGGACTGGGGGTACTCAGGCAGCTGAGGGGGTGCAGCTCAGTGGCCACAGTAGGATGACCAGGACTTTTTTTTGGTGGGGGGGGAGAGAAAAGTGGGGCTGGGGTCTAGCCTCCCCAAATGGGTGGTTCACGCGCTGCCCATGGCAGTATGCATCATTTCTACGCAGAATTGTATAGGTTATGTCAGAAGCAGGGCATAGGGCTTTTATGACAAAGGCTATTGTCAGCAGCGAGGTGGAATACAAGAGGATTCTAATGCTTTAATGATGGTTAAGTGAAAGTGTAGGTGAGATGGTATCCTGTAAGTGTAAGGGAGCTGTAAAAGGCTGTGAAGTGGTTCTTAAACTGTAAATGTGTAGTATTCTTTCTCAGGAGCTGGCTAAGGGCAGGTCTTCACTACCTGCCGGATCACCTGGTAGTGATCGATCTATCGGGGATCGATTTATCGCGTCTCAGCTAGACGCGATAAATCGATCCCCGAACGCGCTCCCCATTGACTCCAGAACTCCAGCTCTCAAGAGGCGGAAGAGGAGTCGATGGGGGAGTGGTAGCGGTCGACTCGCCGCCGTGAGAACGGCCAGGTAAGTTGACCTAAGATAAGCCGACTTCAGCTACGCTATTCGCGTAACTGAAGTTGCGTATTTTAGGTTGACCCCCGCCCCCAGTGTAAACCAGGGCTAAGTGTGTGAATGTACACCAGGATCTGGAATTTCCTGAATCTTATAGTGCCAAGAGCCAGTGTGACATTGCTCAAAGAGGGTAGAGGGAATGTGGCATGGGGAACCTTTTCCTCCCATTTATTGTCCCTTTTTTGTTCTTTTACAGTGCTAGATGGAATCCTGTGGGTGAAGGTGAATCGGTTATAAAAGTTGGTTAAAAGGTTATACATTTCAGCAACTGTGCATTTGGCAAAATAAAGATGTGTGTGTTAATGGGGCATATTATGACAGCCAATTGCATTTTGCTCAGTTCAGTGTTCTGCAAGGGAATGACATACCACCAAGCAAATTTAGCTCTGCATTAACATAGTTTTTTGCCATTGAATGCATTTATATTTAGCACTGTTTGAACACATATTGTTTGCTTGCACCCAGTTTACCAAGTAATCCAGATAATTCTATATAAGTAAACTATCCTCTTCATTATATACCACTCTCCCAATTTTTGTTTCATCTGTGAACTTCATCAATGATGATTTTATGTTTTCTTCCAGGTCATTGATAAAAATGCTAAATAGCCTAGTGCCAAGAACCAATCCCTGCAGGACCCCACTAGAAACACACCTCCTTGATGGTGATTCCCTGTTTGCAATTATGGGGGGAGGGATAGCTCAGTGGTTTGAGCATTAGCCTGCTAAACCCAGGGTTGTGAGTTCACTCCTTGAGGGGGCCATTTAGGGATCTGGGGCAAAAATCTGTCAGGGGACAGTACTTGGTCCTGCTAGTGAAGGCAGGAGACTGGACTCTATGACCTTTCATGGTCCTTCCAGTTCTATAAGATAGGCATATCTCCACATGTTAATATTATTTGAGACCTATTGTTTAGCTAGTTTTTAATTAATGTCACATATTAATTTTATATCAGTTCAGTTTCTTAATCAAAATGGTGTGCAATACCAAGTCGAATGCCTTGCAGAATTCTAAGTATATTAGATCAACACGATTATCTTTATCAACCACACTTGATATCTGTCAGTGTAATTCTTATACCACACCCATTACCACAGTAGCTGAGTGGCTATGATTTCATAAACATACAGGTTTTGAATAGTAAGTGTCAAGTTTCATCATCACACTAATCTTGATTCCTTTCAAGTAAGTGCTACAGTGTCATGATTTGGGAGGATTTTCTACATAGATGTACTAGATATGTGTTTAATGACACTTGCATTATTGATCAGAACATATAATCATTCAGCCCACTTCTTTGAGGTACTGAGAGATCCTTCCAATTTATCAGCCCCAGCCCAGTAAATTCTACTGGTCTTTCTAGTAATGCCATATTACTGTGTTACTTGAGTAGAGCTGGGCAAAACTTGGAATCTCTGTTCCAGGTGAAACGCCGACATTTCAAAATTTGTTTTTGTTCTAATTCGGAACAAAAATAAAAATTTAGAAATTTCCCACAAAATAAAATAAAAGAGAGAATTAATTTCAGGTTGAACAAAATGTTTTGTTTTGATAAACAAGAAATAGTTTGTTCTACTTTAGACTTTAAAAAAATATTTTATTATATAACATTTTAAAAATTGAAACAAAGTTATTTCAATATGTAAAGTCAAAACGTTGCATTCTGAAAATGGAATGCTGACCGAAATGTTTTTCCAATTCTTTTTCTCGTTGAATTTTGACAAAACGAACACTTTTCCATAAAAGATTTTGACTGTGAAAAAAATGGCATTTTCCAAAAGAAAATGCAGCTGGTTGGGGGTCAGTGGCATGGGTGTCTGGGTGTGGGGGCTCAGGGTGGTGCGAGGAGGTTGGACTCATCAGGGTGGGGGTATGAATGAAGGGAGCTCAGTGGAGGGTGGTCTTGGTGCAAGGGTGAGGGGCTGGAAGCACGGGGTCTAGGTACAGGGATCTTCAGATGCAGGGTTGAGGTTCAGTGGGGTGGGGTTCGGGTATGGAGGGCTACAGGGGTTCTGGGTGTACAGGCTTGGCAGGGGAATCCTGGTATGGGAGGTCCAGATGCATGGGGTTGGGTGGACGGGGGAGCAGCTCCCCATACAGTGACCCCTCTCCCCACAGCTAAGGAGCAATGGTGGCAGGAAATGAGGGAGGATGCTGAGCTTCCTGCAGCTGGGAGAGGTTTCTGGAGCTGGGTTTGACACAGCCCCAGCCACTCCCTGCAGCCCCTCCTCTCTTGCCTCTAGCCCAGCTGGGACTAGCATCTGATCCCAGCTCGGGGTAGGAGCCACTGACTAGGGTGCTCCAGCCCTGCAGTGATTTACCTCTCTGACGGCAGCTCCGGGTGCCTCAAATGATGTACAGATAGGGAGTGGTGCATGACTGCTCTTGCAGCCTCCCTTTGCTTCCCTGTCAGAAAGTCATTTTTCTGTGGGGAAGCAAAGAAATCTGTGGGGACATGAATTATGCACATGTGCAGTGGTGCAGAATTCCCCTGGGAGTGGCTGGTGTGTCACGTTACACTGAATACACAAACATATATAGTCCTGGGCCTCACAGCATGGACAGCTGAATTCCATTGGACCAGGGCTGGCACTGTATTTTGCCACCTTCCAAAGTTGTTCAGTGGAGTAACCAGCCAGAGTAGTGTTTGTAGTGAAGCCGACACAAGGGGGCTGCCCTTTAAAGGCTAAAACCTGAGGATCTATAGTGGCCAGCCATGCAGGAGCTGTACTGGAGTGGTAGCTCCAGCTTTTCCTCATTGGTGTATGCACATGTGTGAGTGCATAGGGTGCCCTTAAAGACACAGAACTCTGTGCCCTTGAAAGCTGGGGGAGGGACAGCTAGTCTGGAGCCATTACGATCTCACTGCTGGACTATGCTTTAAAAAGACAGTCCCACTGAAATTGCCCTAGGGGCAGATGAGTGAAAACCACACTGCTGCAGCTCCCAGCTGGTGAGGGGTTGTGTGGCTAAGTCACAATCACAAGTGTGCATAAAATTTGGTGCCCTAGGCGGACACCTGCATGGCATATTCCTAATGCTGCACCAACCCCTGCCCAGCAGCAGCTCCTCCTTCCCTCACCATTAAAGAAGTTCAGGAATTGAAGATAGGGAAACTAGGGAAGGACTTGGGCTGTGGTGTGACCTTGCGGGTTGAAGCTGGGGTGGAATCCAGACTCATAGGGGAACTTGTGGATAGCCACAGCTATGGGGGGACCTTGTAATGAAACAGCCTCAGAGGGGTATATTCATAGGGAGAGTCTTGGGAGGACAGGCTTTTGGTGGACCCTGGAGGGGACACAAACTCAGAGGAGGGCCTTACAGGGAGACTTGGAGAAGGAAATTCAGGAGGACATAGGGTTGGAAGGAGCCTTAGAGAGATAGAGGTATTTTTGGAGGTAGAGGGAGGAGAAACTGGAAATTGGGAAGGAGTGAGGGAGGGAGAATGTTTGAGGAGAGGTAAGTGTTTTCAGGCTTATTGGTGGTGGAAGTGTAGGAGGTAAATGATAATGTCAGGAGGCAAGGGGCTGTTTGTGGTACTATGAAGGAGGTCTGTATCCCCCTCATCTTTGGTGACAATTACTCCACTGTGCTCCCTGCCCCAAGCAGGTGATCTGGGAGGGGTGGAGCCAAGCTGGCTGGACACTGGGCAAGGGACAAGTATCAGGCCTTCTCTTAATGGCTGTAGCAACTTACTCCCCCTCTCTGTCCTCATTGCAACAGGAGAGCAAAAGTGGGATTTGAACCTCAAAGGGGTGGCACATTGCTTCCCACTGCTCCCTATATGTGGAGTGCCTAAAAGCACAAAGTATGGGCCCCTTTGGCCTCTGCATATCCTGTTCCTCCATCACTTCATCTGCAAAAGAATATCCCGCTCTTGCAACAGACTTGCTCGTATTGTGAGGAAAGTGGGCGGGGATTCTTTCTATTAAGAGAATCACAGAGGGGTAGGGCTCTGTGTCCATATGTATACAGCACCTGCTCAGCAACTCCGGCTGTTTTCAAGTCTGCACTCATGTTTCAGGAGTCATTGCCAGCTGGGGAACCTAGTACTCAAGTACCATTGATAGCACCCGACTTGAATGCAGCAGAGACCACAATGGAGTCACCTGCTGGCTTCCATGAGGTAAGAAAAAATAAATAAAAACAAATCAGATTTGTTGAGACCCTGATTCAGAACAGCACAACCGAGTGCATGGAGTTTCAGTCCTGCCTTATCAGGCAGGGTTGCTGTTCCTCTGACATCTACAGTTGTGAGGAGTTAGCACCCTTACCATATTTTATAGAAATGGTTGACACTTCCATATTTTTTTTCACTTTACCCCACAGCCTTGTAAATAAAAACAAAAAGGAAGTACAGACTGACCTGCTGCTTAGCACACCATTGTGCCACAGTGGGAGTGAATAAGCAACAGCTCCACACTTTGAAGTCAAAATAGGGTGATGCAATTATGAATTTATAATATGAAATTGGAAAAATATTTTAAAATGTTACCACTTGCCCATTCTTGCTTTTTTCCTCCTGCTCAGGACTTAAACAGCAAAACAAACCCGTTGGAAAATGTAGGAACGAAATGGACAAAGCAGCGGGCAGTACAGTGGGACACTGACTATAAGGTACCATAAAATAGACAACATTTTGGGGAGAATATATAAGTTTATGGATTTTTTTTGAGGGCAAGTGGGGGCAGAAGTTTTGGAATGAATTTATTAGTTCTCAAAGTGTTAAATATTTAGTGATATTAGGTTCCAGGTTGAAATTTCCTTATGTTAATAATCTGCATCCAGAGTTTACTTTGTGCCAGGGCTTGCCAGGGCTGAGCCCCAGAACAGCTGTAGTCTTGGCAGTTCATCACCCTGACACATCTAGGCTTGCTGCATCACTTATGAATATAAAAAAATTGCTTGAGCCCTGGCACCTAATTGCTTGATCTCCAGCATCTTTCATCTTCCAGCCAGCCTGGTCACATTCTGCCTTCATCAAGATTATTAATATTAACTAATTGTGACCCTTCAAAGCTGTAAATGTATTTTATATATAATGGTCAATATAACCACTTTCAAAACCATCACTAACGACACCATTTATAGCCTCCAAACTTCAAAATTGTTCTGTTATTCCTTAAAGCTCCAGGTCTCCCAGCTGGTTCACTTGAAATAAGAAATCATCGGTAAGAATAATGGTAAAAATAGAGAATTTATTTAAAGCCTCTCATCTGGCATTGAGAAGTATAATATTTAATGGTTTGGGCCATAGGACCTGAAAGACTGCCTCTTTCCCTAAGTAGTAATAGCAACAGTTGAAATTAGCAGAGACACTCAAACTGACAGCCAGAAGCTGAGAATGAGCGACAGGGGATGGATCACTCAATGATTACCTGTTCTTTTCATTCCCTCTGGGGCACCTGGCATTGGCCCCTGTCGGAAGACAGGATACTGAGCTAGATGGACCTTTAGTCTGACCCAGTAGAGCCATTCTTATGTTCTAAATTAAACACTATCTGAATCCATTCATTCTTTTGTGCTATATTTCTCTCTGATTGGTTTGTAACAGGCAACATATATTCATTTCATTGCTTCATTCCTTTAAAAGAGATTCATTCAGGTAGTCTCACTATTGTATATTATTTACTATCATTACTCCTGAGGGCATTCTTTGCCAAAAAAGTTAAAATTCTGCGCACAATATTTTAAAATTCTGTAAGTTTTATTTGTCAAATAAATGTGGAGGCTCCAACATGGCTTTGGGGAGCACAGGCCACTGGCTGCACAAAGGTGGGAGATCACTCTGCAGCTCCCCCCAGGGATATGGACTCGGTGGAGAGGTTGTACTCAACCCTGACACAGCACAAGGACCGGGCCTGCCCCAGAAACTCCCCAGGGCCCTGCCCCTCCATGCCAGGTGCACCAGGTGTGGGTAGGGTGACCAGATGTCCCGATTTTATAGGGACAGTACTGATTTTTGGGTCTTTTTCTTATATAGGCTCCTATTACCCCCAACCTCCTGTCCCGATTTTTCACACTTGCTGTCTGGTCACCCTAGGTGTGGGCAGGCAGGCTCAACCTGGCAGGATCCAAGTGTGGAAGGGCTTAGTGTGGGGGGATCCAGGTGTGGGTTGAGAGGGTTCTGTGTGGGGCAACCTGGGTGTGGGCATCTCAGTGAGAGATCTATGTGTGTGGGAATCTGGATGCACAGGGGCTTGTTGGGGGGGAGGAGTTCTGGGTGCAACTGTAATGGGACTCTGCAGGGGGGTTCCAGGTGAAAGTGGATGGGGCTCAGTGAGAGGGGGGGTATCCGTGAGGGGGGGATAGAACTCAGCAGGGGGGTCTGGGTATGGAGGGTTCAGTGGAGGGGTCCAGATGCTGGGAGAGTGGGGCTCAATGGGTATGGGTGGCTCATCGGAGCAGTCCAGGGACAGGGGAGTGGGGCTCGGCCAGGGGATTCTGGGTACAGGGAGTGAGGCTTGGCGGGAGGGTCTGGGTATGAGAGGGTCTGGATGCACGGGGGTTAATCAGATGGGGATCAGCTCCCCGTACAGTGATCCCTCCCCCTGCAGCTGAGGAGTGATGGATGCAGGAAGTGGGGGAGGAGGTAGTTTGCAGAGCTTCCTGCAGGATGGGGAGAAATTTGGGGGTGGGTCTTACCCAGCCCTGGATGTCATGCAGGGGAAGAGGATGTCCTGTCTTCCCCAGCTCAGCTGAGATGAGCAACTGAGCCCGGCACAGGGTAGGAGCCACCAGCTAGGTCTTCCACAGTCCCATCCCCTACCCCACAGTGATTTACCTCTCTGCCAGCTGCCCTGGCCACCCAAAACATACTGCTGGGAAGGGTTGCATAACCACTCTTGTGGCTTCCTTTTGCTTCCCTGCAGAAAGCCATTTTTCTGCAGGAAAGCAAAGAAATATGTGGGGGACATAAATTCTGCACATGCACAGTGGTGCAGAATTCCCCCAGGAGTAATTATCATAGAGAGTGGGCCTGATTCTTGGTTCACTTATATAATTTTTACACCAGCATATCTGCACTGACTTTAATCGAGTTACTCCTCATTTATACCAAAGTGAAAGGAGAATGTGGCCTAGTGTCTCACATTCATAACACAATTGTGGAAAGTCCTTTGCTTTTTTAATGATAAACCCCAATTTTCAAAACAAATGTTCCTTCAAGCTCTACTGGAAGGAAAGTCATCACAATAAAAGGCTTCTGAGGGAAGAAAGCCGGTGGTACCTGCAGAATTGCTTGAGAATCAGTTATAGATCTACATTTGTATTTATTCTACATTAGAAATATCAATGCAAATATTTCTATCCATTGCTGGATTGCTTACTGCTGACTATGCATTGTATACAGCTGTTGCCTCAAAGCAAAACCGGGTGGATTTAAATGAAAAGCTATCTCACATTCACTAATGGTGTCTATAATAGAATGTGACTCAGGGATATGACTAATGGGAAACGTGGGGAAATTGGCCTCTTTTCTGTACAAGAAAAGTTCAAGTTCTACAGAAATCCACAGAGTATAAAATATTTGTTTATATAATTTCATAAATTGTCCAAAATTATGTAAATTACTATCAGTAGAGGTATTCTGGCAACTTCAATGGAGGGGACCTCTCATTTTAAAAGTCTAACTGAGAGTGAAAAAATGGTGACAAGTTACCTGTTGGGTCTGCAAGTTGATGTAAGTGGGAACATAGTATAATTTGCACTGCTTTGACATTCAGTGGGTGTGTATCTTGCATGCTGGTACTTAAGAAGGGGATGTAATATAGCAGGAAGAGCAACTAACAAGGAATGTAAAACCTGGTCTTACAACAGTTTTTGTATTGCTTTAACTATCTCTGTTTTGAAACATCCTTTTGTTTTGCAAGATACAATTAAAATGGTACAACCCCCTAGTGGGGGTGCAGAGTCAGGGATACAAAGATGCTTAGAATTGTATAGTTTAAGCTTCTGAGCAGATACAGTTAAAGCAGTAGGAAAACTGTGTGTATACAGTACAAGGCCTAAGATAAGGTAGGCTCCTCCCCATCACTTCAACTCTCTGCTCCTCTTCTCACAGCCTCATCTAAATGTAGCAACTTTAGTAATGCTCAGAATTGCCATCCCCAAGCATTTAACAATCATGAGATTTTTTAAAAAAGTAATACATGGGGGGGGGGAGTGTTTTTTATCTGATTGGCTTTTGAACTGTTTGAATTCACATTTTCAAGGTTTTTTCTACCACCATAAGAGCTAGAAATTTTTTTTTAAATGAAAGCAGAGAGTTTTATATAGTCACATAACCAGAAGCTGAGGCTTTAGGATAAACACCAAATATGGTGAGGCTTGAGGTAAAATTGCAGGATTTGGTAGCACTAAATCCTTGAATTGAAATTCTGAAGTCCTAGTGTTCACATTGGTATGAAACAAGGTCAAACTTCACTTTTCCATAGTAAACATGAAGGACAGTTGGTTAAGGCACAGGCTTGTGAGCTGGGAGATCTGGATTCTATTCCCTGTCTCTGCCTCAGACTTCCTGTGTGTGACCTTGGGCAAGTCATTTTATGTCTGTGTGACTCAGCTGCCCATATGTAATACGATGAAAATGCTTACCTGAAAGAGGTATTGCGAAGCTTCCTGTGTTAATAACAAATATTTAGCCCAAGGTATAAGCCAAGTAAAATGGTGCAAAGATCATCCAACCGCAAAGCATAATACAATGAAAGGCTCACCTGTACTGTATTCGTTTTAGGAAAGCGTGCCCGGGTCTGTGACATTGGATATATAAGAAGTATGACCATTTACAGAAGAAATCCCACTTTTCTGTCTGATGCATTTATCAGAAAGTTTTATCGAGTCATGTGAAATCTCATTAGGGCCGTGAAATGGACATTAACTGAGGTCCTCTTTGTCTTCCTTTAGAACTCTTGAGTAGCTATTTTGGCCTTCTTGTATGTTTGCCACTAACACTAGGAAACACACTGAAGGAGTTGAAGATGGTTGCTTCTATCTAAGCTGAGGCCAGCTCATAATTATTATGAAGGGCTCCTTCCATTTTGGGGGTGGAGGTTAGGGGTTTTTTTTGGGGGGGGGTTGTTTGTTTAAAGTTTTATTTAAAGGGAATGTTAACCTTCAGTGGGGTAAAAGTCCTAGGAGCATGAAGGAACTGCTATTTCCATTAATAGTGCAAAGCCAGGGTTCCTGGTTTCAGGAGATGCTATTTGTTCATGGCCTTTGCTAGGGTAACTTTAATGTCTGCCATTTTGCTGGTAGGACTGGACCATATGCAGCATTTTGGAACAAAAGAGAAAGATCTCTCTGAATTGCCCTCCTCTATAAAGAGTAAATCTAATTTTCTCTTGTCTTGGAGACTGGCTTGTTAAAGGACTACCAGCCCCCTTCAAAGTGATTCCTGTATCTCGGAGTAGGATGAATAGGGAAGATCACTGCATATCTCTCCCTCCCTTGAAGAAGTACAAGGAGGGGGATGGATGGAAAGGCTTCCTGGAGCTGCCTTGGCCTTGGAGGCTATGTCTACATAGTGAGCAGCAGTGAGTTCAGAGCCCAGGTTGACAGACTTGGGCTCGTGCTACGATGCTAAAAACAGCTATGTAGGCATTCAGGCTCGGGCTGGAGCTCGGGCTCTGAAGCCTAGGGAGAGGGATGGGCTTCAGAGCCTGAGCTCCGACCGAGCTGCAACATCTACACAGGTGTTTTTAGTGCCATAGAGCAAGCCCATGAGCCCAGATCTGTTGAGCTTGGCTCTGAGACTCGCTGCTGTGGGCTGTGTAGACATACCCTGCAAGACTTTGGCTTTGAGATTTTCCCTTTCTGATGGTTTATTGGCAGAAAGCAAGAGAGGCTGAGGTGCCAGACTGAATCTGGGTGCTGTGGAAACACAAGCCAGGAAGACTTTTTAGAATGACATTTTTCGGACTTACTCAGGGCCCCACAAAGTCATAGAGAAAGCCAAGACCACACAGAGGGAAAGAGCATCCAGTCTACACTAGGACTTCCACAGTTGCTATGGTGAAGAATTCCTTACCATGCTGAGAGTAAAGGAGGCCTAAGTGGCAGGCCTACACTAAAAAGAGATTTGCTATGATTAGTTGCCACTTACCTAATACAGGAGAGAAACTAACCATGTGGTCTGTATTGATGGCAGCTAGTTCTTACAAAATTAAAATTCTACCTTTTGAAACAAACAAACCAAAGTTTTTCTAACTTTTTCCCCTTTCATCTAAAAACTGCATAAAAAGTAGACGCCTCTAAATGGGCCTTGAATTTGATTCTAAAACACCGCAGGATTTTGTTAAACCATCACACAAAACCAAAGAGAATACCCCTGATTTTGTTTAATCACTATCTCATGCTGTGATGTTTTAGGTACGAGAGACAATTTCAATTTTCATTTCTGGATTGAAATTGTCTTAGATGATTAATATATGAAAATTGTATTGTTGGCTAATTAAGGTTCCTCGTCTTTTGGTTATTTCTTTCCTATGCCTTTCTTCTCTGCTCTTCATCTTGCCTGGGCAGCTGAAGAGTTTGGGGTCCGATAGGAATGATTTTTGTAAAATGGGGGATGGAGTTTTGGTGGGGAAAGTTCCATCTATTACTGAGTTATGTTAAGGGTGTAGTTTTCTGGGATTTTTTTTTTTTGTGGGTCTTAATTTTGACCAATAAATAGTCTCCATGAGTAGCAGTCGGGCTCCTTTTAATGCGTTGTTATAAATTACAATAAATAAAAACATTCCATATGATAATGTTCACACGTGTATTTTATGTGTCATTTTTCTACCAAGGAAGCATCGCTTTGCTACTTGCTCACCGTAAGAATCATACGAATGAGAAATCTTCCTCGGGGAGACTTTTGTGAGTACCTTTACTGTTCCTTTGGGGCTTCTCATAGTTCTAGAATTACTGAGAATACAGATGAGCAACAAGGGCGATTCATTCGTGAGGTAACTTAATTCCAAGGATGAATCTGACTTCAATTAAATCAGCAGAATGACTAAAGCAGCAATGAATTTGGCCATATGTGTGTTGTGAAATGGACCGAGGCACCCAAATTCTTTCCAGAGAATATTATCTACGGTCCAGTTCCATGAGGACAAATAACTATATTGTTTCCCAAATACAGTAGAAGTGCAGTTTATCACAGATACTTGGAGTAGTGAAGAGTGTCTGGGCTATCATACATGTTCAGAATATTGTTAAACTATAATCAGACAATCAAATTATTATTATTATTTATTTGTATTGTAGTAGCACCTGTCATGGAGCCAGGATCCCATTGTGCTATGGCTGTGGGACTGTGGCTTTTTGGGCTTCCAGTAAAGTGTTCTTAAACAATTCCCAATTATCATTCACATTTTCCTCATTAACTTCCTCCTCCCAGCTGATCTGGCTCATAATTGTTCTCAGATTTGTGGAAATTGGCCCTTTGAAGTATATATATAATTGGTCTGGACTTTATTCCTTTTCCATATTATAAATGTGATCAAGTCATGATCACTTGTACCTAAGCTTCCATTAATTTTTATTTCTGTGATCAGTTCCTCTTTATCTGTCAAGACAAGGTCTAATATAAAATTCTCCTGTGTTAGATGCCACACTTTTTGAGTTAGGGAAATGTCATCTATATAATATTTAGAAATTCCTAGGATGTTTTAGTATTGGCAGCATGAGATCTCCAGCATGTGTCACTCAGACTGAAGTCCCCCGTGATCTTGCAGCTTTTTTCCCTACACATTATAAATAGACACATAAGTAGTCAGTCATCCTATTCCCTAGTGTGATTTGGTGGTCTGTAGCAGACACCAACTAGTATCCTATCTTCTGCTTATTATGTGTTAGAACATTGATCCATAAACATTCAAGATACTTTTTTCTGAGTTATCAGTTACTTGGAAACAGGTAATGCCATTTTGACAGAGTGCATTCCCTCTCTCCTTTTGGCCACTTGATCTTTCCTGAATAGGTTCTAACCATTGATTTTTAACATTCCAATAGCGTGACTCATCCCACCAGGTTTCAGTAATACCAACTAGATTGAATTTATGCTCATAAAAGAGGCCCATTCCAATTCCTCTTGTTTGTTAGCCAGGCTCCTAATATTACTGTTTAGGCAATTAAATAATTTCTTCTCTTCATGTCCTTTGGGTCCTTGATTAATTTTGTTCTAAATATCTTTAGTTTGTGCTAAAGCAGTGCTCATATCTTCCCTTTGTTACCCTCTCCTATTATTATTAGTTTAATGCCCTCCTGATATTCTAGCCAGTCTGTCCTCGAGGAGATAGGTTCCCCTTCTGCTGAGGTGGACACCATCCAAACTATACAGCCCCCTCTCCCATAGAAGGTGTACCAATGCTCCACAAAAACAAACCCCTCCACCCTACATCACTTAGCCAGCAATTCACTTCCAGAATCTTCTGCCTTCTGTCTTCCTTTACTTGTGCGACAGGAAGGATTTCGGAGAAGATCGCTTGGAATCAACTGCCAGGAACCACTTCAATCATTCACTCATAATAATCAAGGGATCTCTTGGAAATTTTGTCCCAGATAGTTCTATATATCACAGGACTGATTATCCTGAGATCATATGGGGTTTATATACAAACCAGTTCCTTGGAAAGTATATAAGACCTAGCAAGCCAACTGATCACTCGATGCCTCAGTTCCCCCTCTGTAAATTGTGGATAATAATACTTCCTTTGTCATGTCTATTTAGAATGTAAGCTCTTGCATGTGTTTGTACAGTGCCCGGTCTAAGAGGGGGCCTTGATATCAATTAGGGTATCTAGGTGCTACTGTAAGATGGCTTCTGATAATCACAAGATATGGCCAGAGGAAGAGACACAAATATGTACTGAAAAAGAACCTAGCCCTTGTGACTGAGCTGTCCACAAGCGGGAAGCTACAGCAGCAAGCAGATTAGTTTGGTGATTGCCCAAGTAATACTTGGTTCAAAAGGATTTCTAATGAGACCAGTTACACAAGAATTAAAAATGAGGCTGAATGACTTAGTGGTGTGAATAATTGACTGTAATCAAGGACATGTCTGAGGTCTAGTCCCAGCTCAGCTGCTGACTCACTCTGTAGCCAAGGGCGACCCATCTATCTCTGTTTCAGATTCTATCTGAAAAATTAGAATAATATTTAAATACATTCTTCATAGAGGTACTGAGGATTAGTTAGTTTATGCTGTACAAGAACTGAAATATGTTCAGTGTGGTGTAAATGTTAACTATTTTAATTATTTTGAGAAGAGTTTTTTACATGCAGATAAAGTACAAGTAACAGGCATTATCAGCAAATGCTACTGCATTTCCATACTGACATTTGGAACACCATGTTCCATGATTAGGAGTCCTAGTCATGGTCCAGGATCCCATTGTGCTAGGAGCTGTACAAACACAGAGCTCACAATCTAAGTACAAGATAAGAGACAACAAAATGGATACAGACAGCCAGGGAAACACAAGAAAACAATGAGAAAATATTAGTCAGCATAATCGGCAGTGGTCTCTGCACACCAGCTGCCCAACCATTATTATGTTTTTGTAGGCATCAATGCAAGGAGAGTTTTGAGGAGAGATTTGAAAGTCGACAATGAGGTTGCTTTGCAGATGTTTACAGGGAGCACCTCCCAAGTGTTAGGGGCAGCTTGGGAGAAAGCATAAAGGTGCTTGTTTGAAAATTTAACAGGTTGTCAATGGAAGCTGACATCATGGGTTGATGGGAGGTGAACATTGACAACATGCATAGATGAGAGATGAGAGGTAAGGTGGGGACTGACAATGAAGGGTCTTGAAAGTAAAGACAAAGCAACTTTTACTTTTGATACGACAGAGAAGGTGGATCCAGTGGAGGGATTCAAAGAGAGGAGTGACACGGGCAAAGCACTGGGCTAGGAAAATTACTTTGGAGTGGCATTCTGAATGGATATTAGTGTGACAAGACTGCGTTTGTCAAGGCTGGCGAGAAAGGCATAGCACTGGAGTGGAAGGACTGGAACCTGGGTTTCCTGACATCCCAGTGCCTAACTACTGGGCTATAGAATCATTCTCACTCTTTTGCTGGCCCAATACATATTTAATTATTTATACACAGCAGATCTATGTGGATACGAGTCAACAGTGTGCCCTTGTTGCCAAGAAGGCCAACAGCATTTTGGGCTGTATAAGTAGGAGCATTGCCAGCAGATCAAGGGGCATGATCATTCCCCTCTATTCGGCATTGGTGAGGCCTCATATGGAGTACTGTGTTCAGTTTTGGGCCGCACAATGCAAGAAGGATGTGGAAAAATTGGAAAGAGTCCAGCGGAGGGCAACAAAAATGATTAGGGGGCTGGAGCACATGACTTATGAGGCGAGGCTGAGGGAATTGGGATTATTTAGTCTGCAGAAGAGAAGAATGAGGGATAGCTGCTTTCAACTACCTTAAAGGGGGTTCTAAAGAGGATGGATCTAGACTGTTCTCAGTGGTAGCAGATGACAGAACAAGGAGTGATGGTCTCAAGTTGCAGAGGGGGAGGTTTAGGTTGGATATTAGGAAAAACTTTTTCTCTAAGAGGGTGGTGAAGCACTGGAATGGGTTACCTAGGGAGGTGGTGGAATCTCCATCCTTAGAGGTTTTTAAGGCCCGGTTTGACAAAGCCCTGGCTGGGATGATTTAGTTGGGGATTGGTCCTGCTTTGAGCAGGGGGGTGGACTAGATGGCCTCCTGAGGTCCCTTCCAACCCTGATATTCTATGATTCTATGATTCTAACAGCTTCAACAGGAAAGATTGAAACCAACCTAGCCCAGAATACTCCTTACCCCAGTCAATAGGGCACCGTGTAGGGATGAGGAGACCAAGCTCGAACTCCTTCTCATCAAGCAGAGGTGGGAATGAATTTGGGTCTCTCAGAGGTGAGTGTCCTAGCCACTTAACTAAAAGATAGAAAGGGACTGGAGGCAGCGGCATGTGAATTTAGGAGTGGTTGGTGAGCACTTATAGTGTGGGCTTTGCAGGTGGGGGAACACCTCATTTGAGGATTCCACTGAGACTTAGGCATCCAGGCATCTAGACCTGCTGGCAGACTTTTCGATGTCTAAAGAGTTAGGCAGCAGCTGAGTGAGGGTTTTGAGGATCTTGGTTGTCCCTAAATATTGGACTTGTGCTCCTAAGTCTTTTTATGGATCTAGCCCAAATATCCTCTACTCATGATCTTAGAGATTCTTATGGGAATAAGGGGAAGGAAGTCAGAGGCAGATTTATAATAAAATAATAATAATAATAATGCTAAGTACTCTGAAAAATCAGGCTGTAGGCATCTCAAATTTGATATCCAAATTAGTGGATACTTTTAACCTTAATCTTTCTGTGCCTCAGTTCCCCACCAGTAAAATGAGAACCCCACCCCCATCTCACAGGAGCATTGTGAAGCTAAATTAGTTAATGTAGATGAAGCTCTCAGATATGATAGTGATGAACACCCTAGAAAAGCCCATGAGAAAATTAATAATTCTGTATTCCAAGCAGGGTTTGAATAAAGCACTGAGCCATGCATTGAGGATAAAACAAAAAACTGAACAGCGGCTTGTTCGGTGAGCCCAATCCATCCTCTGTGCTGAGTGTGGCAGGTGTCCTATGAAAACAACAGTATGTGATCAAGTGACTGAAGACTATCATAATGCATATACGCAAGGAGGCCAAATAGAGGTTGCATAGGTAACCTTAATTCTGGAAGTTCCTAATTTTTAAGTACTTGACTTTTCAACCTTAGCAAAAAAACCCTTACCATACTTTTTGTGTGTGTAATATGTGCCTCTGTGGAAAAGTTGGTAAATAGCTACATAACCATTGTGTTTTAATTAGAACTTATAGACAATACATTCTACACTGCCTTAATGACCATCCACTACTTCAGCATCTCTCAGTGCTATGATGACTTACCTTTCTTCTTGAATAGTGAGCCTTAGCAGCTAATGTAAGTGTGCCTACAGGTTGGAGTGCCAATAGAAGACTGCCAATTTTTGGATAACTTTTTGTAATTTTTAATCTGCTTTGTGTTCAATATAGAAGCTAGTCACTTTCCCAATCAAGTGTATTTGCTTCTGCTGTTTTCTTTTTGATCAATATTCAGCCTTCCTGGACTGCCAATTTAGCACTGATACCAGTCCATTAACTATTCTCTCCATTTCCATTTGGACAAAATTTCCCCCTCTTATCCTGAACTTCCATTAGCTCATATAGGTGCGATCACCATTGTTGGTTTGGTCAGGAGCTTTTATGCTTTCTTGACCTACGTTATAGGGTGACCAGATGTCCCGATTTTATAGGGACAGTCCCAATTTTTGGGTCTTTTTCTTATATAGGCTCCTATTACCCCCCCCCCCCCCACCCCATCCCGATTTTTCACATTTGCTGTCTGGTCACCCTACCTACGTACCGATCACCAAAAATCCTGACTTGACTTGAGATTTAGGCCCTGTGACAGGGCACGGCCCTCCGCTTCTGTCTTCTCACACAAATGGCCTTAACACCTCTGGTTTGTAAACACTGATGTGTAGTTTATCTCACCCATCACCTCTTTACAGTCCTGCACAGTAACTCTGTTTTACAGTGACATACAAACATTATCCCCCTTTGTCAGAGTCAAGACATCTCTCCATGCAGAGATCTCCCTCTACCCCAGTCCTGCTAGCCTCTCCCTCTCATTCATTCCCCCTTTCCACTTTCTTCCTGTGTGCCTTTCTGCTTTTTCAGTTAATGGGTTAACTAGCTTGTTAGCGCTCCCAACTCAGACAGATCTAATAATTAGCCCCAGCTTCCCTCAGTCAAGCCCTTCTATGGAAAAATTAATTGGGCCTACAGGGTGCTGGTTCAGCTGCTGGTTCTCAGCACTGTCACATGCCCCACTCCATGATGTGGCTCCCATCCAATATGAAGTAATCGCTGGACAATGTTTAATTACTTAGGTTACATCTCGCTGAGAATTTCAAGTTGGGTGTTTTGTAAGAGTGTGTAGGTGTGCATGCTCATGCCGAAATCTAATACTGCAGTTTGCTAACAGAGAGCACCTGTCAGCAGCTTGGCAGTGATTGCATCTGTTAGTGCATAAGTGAGTGCGAAGAGACATTCTCTGCCGGCTGACAGAGGAGTGTTACATCAGTCCCTGGTCTTGCCACTGGGACTTAACTGAAGCCCTGTCATAGGGCCACTGACAGTGATACTTCTGGCTCCTGCCTATTGTCCTGCTCTTGCTGCTGCCACCATGGGTGTCATGGCCAGACTCTCATTGCTCCTATATGTCTCCACTGGGGCTGCAGTGGGAGTCCTAGCAAGCAATAAATTTAGGACATGTCTTCACTGCTAAATTAGCCCAGGCTCTTACCTGGGTGTTGCTCTAGCTCCCTTCTGATTCACATACAAAACCCTCTCACTGAGTTCATTGGTGCTTTCAACCAGGGCTAGTGGGGCTTGTCTGGGGCTGTAAACTAAAGCCCAAATGAGGCTTTCACTTATGCAACTCCCTTTGCAGTGAGACCAGGCTAAATCACTTGAATCCTGACAGTCCTCCAATGCCTTCCCACAATTCCCTCATTACCTTAGAAGGATAGACAATTCACTGGTTTCATTGTTGACATTCCCAGCAGAAACCCAAATTGGTTGACACTTACTTGATGCTCCAGTTCCTCACGAAGTCTTTTCTCAATAGTTCTTTCCTGCCACTTCACCATGTGACTCAGTAACTTGATGAGTCGGTAATTACTACATTCTTTCACATCCCCTTTACCCTTGAAGATAGAGACCAATATGATCCTCCTCCATTCGTCAGGCATTTTTCCAGTTTGGAGGATTAATTTAAAGATGTTTGTCATCATCACCAGTCCCTCATGGCCTAGTGCTTTAAATGCCTTGGTTAATACACCATCTGGTCCACATTTCATCTGAATCCCAACCCTGGTGATAAGTCTTGTGAGGTTGTTGTTTGCTCATACTTCCCTCACTATTTCCTCAGATTCTTTTCAGTAAGCAGTTTCTCATAAAACAACTGTCATCTTCTAATGATTCTGCCATCTCCCAGCATTTTTGCTTTGACATGTTTCACAATTCCCAAGTCCTCAGTGCTTCTTTGCCTGATACTGGCTAATGTGTATATTCCTTTCCCCACTTTCTTTGTAAGTAGACCCACATATAAGTCTTTCCGTATTTGGCCCTTGGCTTCTGCAACTGCTCTTTTCACCCTTTTTTTTTTACCAGCTTGTATTCCTCATAACTTTGCCCCATTCTTACTTTCTGCCATCACTTAAACCTTTCCTCCTTCTGTACGGCCTCCAGTACATCATTGGGCCACCACTACATCTCCTTTCATTTGTACACACACAGCTGTGCACTTTCTGTAGTATGTTTGGATATTTTCCCCTGAACCTCATTGGAGTCATCCTGGTTGTTCAGTCGTTGTCCAACCTTCATCTCATCCTTAAATCTCAGGTTAACTTGCCTATACATGGGCCTCCACCATTTTATCTTTTGTTGCACAACTTGACTTTTATCCCCCACTAGAATTTTCATAAAAAATTTGTTAAAGCAATTTTATCTTGCTCTGCTATCTGATCTCCTGGACTCACTTTACAATCTCCTAGGGTTTTTAAATCTCTCCTTCTAATCAGGAAGTAGTCAGTCTGGGACCTGTTGACACCACTCTTGTACTTAATTAAGTGATCCTCCCTCTTTGCAAAGTATGTATTAGCAATAATTAGGCTATGGGCTCTGGCTAATCTAAGACATCCTCTCCAGCTTCATTTATGGTTCCAAAGCCTCGTCCTCTGTGACAGTCATCAGAGCCCTGGCTGTGTTCTCACATAGAGCCGTTGAGATCTGCTCCGATGATCAGGAACTCAGCTTGTGGTACTTCAGTTATGACTTGGTTCAGCACTATCTGAAATTCCTCCTTCTCCTCTGTTGTACAGCCGTGTGGCATATATAACGTGAAATATTTGGTCTTTGCTCAGTGCTATTCTAACTTTCATCAGGCAGTCACTCTTCCTTTGCATTATCATTACTCCGTAATATTTATATTGTTGTAGCCCTTCAAAATCCCAGCCACTGCTGTGCACTGTACAAACACTTAAGAAAGGGCAGTCTCTGCCCCCAAAGAGTTCACAGTCTAAAAAACATGAGAAGCTGCGCCATTTAGGAGTGAGGAAGAACTTGGTGTCAGAATTAGTGTAAGTAGCCTTGTCTCAGGTCTTTAGACAGTGCCAGGGGTAAAAGCTTGGAGTGAAGTGATGCGCCCGCATTGGCTTGCAGAGACCATGATGCCACCAGAACTGGCCCTCCCCATGAGAACACCTCACTGATACCTGACTGTGTGAATAGCACAGCTGGAAAGCTACTTTCAGTATGGGCTTGTGGTTTACCACAGAATGAATTAGCAAAGCTTTCCTATACTCTGCAAGAAGTTTCACCTTCACCTTGAACATCTAATTAAAGTGGGCTTTGTAAAAAATTGCTGTCTGAAAGAGTAGAGCTTGGCATGGATGCCGACTGATAAACTGTCATGGGTTATTGTACAGTTAGTGAATACTGCTGGCATCCATTGCATAGCTCAGGGGTGGCCAAATGTACTCACCCTCCAAACTGCATACGACAGTCTTCAGACATTTGAGATCCGGGGCGCGCCTGCTGGGGCTCGGGGCTTCAGCCCCACTCCTGCTGAAGCGTTGAGCTCCAGCAGGTGTGCCCAGTGGGGCTGAAGCCCCAAGATCCCCCTCCCTGCTGGGCACATGGTGCTGCTGGGCTCCCTCCTTGCATGGCAGCTGATGGAGCCTGGTGGAGCCGGCAAGCTGGGAGCTGCGGCAATGGGGAGGGGCAGCGGCCAAGCTGCAGGGAGAGCTACTACTTTTGCTGCTGCCTCTCCCCACAGAGCTAAAGCAATGGCTCCTCCCTACAGCTCCCAGTTGTTTGCCACTGCCTCTCCACACAGAGCTAACGCCTGTGAGCTGCAGGAAGAGGCATCTGAGGGTAGGAGGGGGGTGTACCTGGGAGGGCATGACTCAAGCTGGTTGGGAGGGGTAAACCTTTAAATTTCCGCCCCCCCTCCTCCTCAAGGAGGCACCAATTGTCTCTGGCAGAAGCCCCTAGTTCCACCACCCTGCCACAGGGCAGAAACCCTGAGCTCCCTCCTGAGTCTGGTAGGCAGAGAAGGGAGGGGGGGTTGGACTGGGGAGCTCCGCAAGCTGCACTTTAACTGTAAAAGAGCCGCATGTGGCTCACGAGCCACAGTTTGGTCACCCCGGTATAGTTCATGAACTTAGTATAGCGAGAGAGATGACACATCACCTCTGATTCTACAGTGACATACTTAGCATGACTGATGGTGAATGTTTCCAACAGTTTACCTGGATTGCAGAGCTATGTGTGACCTACCTATAGTTGAGCAATGTGACATGATGCTGAATCAGTTTGCAAACAATGCTAAGTGTTGCCTTGCTTGCTGAGGATAGCAGCTGCTTTCCCTGGGATAGGCACTCTTCTTCTAAAACAGGGGTGGGCAAACTAGGTCCCGGGGGCCACATCAGGCCCTTCAGACGTTTTAATCCGGCCTTTGAGCTCCTGCTGGGTAGCAGGGTCTGGGGCTTCCCCCACTCCAACACTCCAGCCAGGGAGCGGGGTCGGGGAGTTGTCCCGCTCTGCGTGTGCTGTGGCTCTGCGAGGCAGGTATGTCTACACTAGAGAGATTACAGCAGCGCAGCTGTAAGATCTTTCATGTAGCTCTTCTGTGCTGATGAGAGAGAGTGCTCCCATTCACATAATTAATTCACCTCCAATGAGTGGCGATAGCATGTCAGCAGGAGAAGCTCTCCCGCCGACATAGCACTGTCCACACTGGTGTTTATGCCAGCGTAACTTATGTCGCTCCAGGGGCTGGAACATTAACATCCCAAGCGACATAACTTTTGCCAACATAAGCGGTAGCATAAGCATAGCCTTACACTAATGTGAGAGAAGAATCTATCTATCTATCTATTATCTCCAGGAGTCACAGAGAGCACAAACCACTGTGCTACCCTTGAAGAGGTTCAGTGTGTACTCCTTCCCACCTTAAGTAGGATCAGCTCCACTGATTGGCATGGAGGGAGGATAGGACAATGGTGCTCCCTATGTGACAAGTCAAAAATGGGAGTGCTTATCTAAATCTTGAGGTTTCACCCATATCTATTTCTAAATTACAGATATGTAAATAAGATTCCAAGAAGAGAAATTTTATATATATATATATATATATATATATATATATATATAGTGATACAGCATGGCCAGAAGGCATCAGGAGAGTGATCTAGGATGAGGAGAAGCCTTATTCCCTGTAGATTAATTAAAAGCACCTGAAACCAATTAGAGCACCTGAAGCCAGTCACCTGATAAAATCCCCCTGCTTCAATCAGCCAGAGGAGGAGTTGGAGCAGAGTGAGGAGGAGCTAAAGGAGAGTGGTTTGGTGGTGGAGCAGAGAGCAGTTTGGAGGAGTGAAGCAGAGTGGATTGGTGGTGGAACAAAGAGCAGTTTGGAGGAAAGCAGAGGAGAGTTTTGAGAAGTGCTGCGGTGGGCTAAGAAGACCAAGATCCTAGGTAAAGGGACACCTGGCTTGTGCAGAGGGAAGGCAGAAAGCCCCACAAGCTGAAGGTCAGGAGAGGGAAGTAGCCCAGGGGAAAGAATCACTGGTACAAGTGGTTCAGCTGCTATCATCGGGCCCCTGGGCTGGGACCCGGAGTAGAGGGCGGGCCCGGGTCCCTCCCTCTCCACTCCCCTTCCCTGGGATACTAGTAGGATAGCTGTTACCCCAGTTCAGGGGCAAGAAATGGCACCCTGAAACCCCCCCACAAGAAGAGAAAGTGCGGGACCCATCATAGTAGTGCCAGCAATTTGCCACAACACACACACACACACACATATAGGGTGTATGTGTTTGTGTGCATATATATAGTTATAAAATGCTACATTGCCAATTATTCTGTACTTTTCTTCATTAGTAAGCCAGTCCGATTGCTACGTGAGCCTGTGGTTGCCAACCGCTTCAGCTGAAAAAGTCCGGACCAAAACTATCAAGAACTGCAGGGATCCAGTGTGGAATGAAACCTTCTATTTCAGGATCCAGAGTCAGGTCAAGGTGCAGAAAAAACACCAAAGTACTCTCTCTTGTATTTCATCTGTGGCCAGATCCTTCTGGTCTAGACAAAGCCAGGACAAGGTTTTCTGCATCCTGCATATAATATCCCTTCAATTACTAGATGCTAAAAGTACCCTTAAAATTCCACTTTGAATCACGTAAGCAACTCCAGTAACACATGTTTGGAGTTTGAGTCCAGTGTTTGGAATAAGACTCCAGAGGCAAGTTAGAAACATAATTTATTTTCTGGTTGTGAACTAATTCAACTGAGTTTATTGAAATTTACACTAACAAGTTGGAGAGCTAGAAAATTCTGACTTAGTTCGAATTATGTGTATAACACCAACATCTGATAGATACTCTGGCAATAGAGAAATACAATGCAGAGTGACAACAAATTTCAATCAATGAAATATACATTAGAATCATTACACAATCAGAACAAATTCTTATTGAGTAGTAGCTTGAGATAATGAACAACAGCATACAGAACTGAGAGCCAGGAACTCCTGATTTCTAGTAGCAGCTCTGTTACAATATGACACATAAAGTGTTAAGCACTTAATTAAGGTGGGTCTTGCTAAGGACATTATACTCAAACATTCCCTGAACACAGCTGGTTCACAGCTGTGATGAATTTGAAGGAATATGGATCAGTAAAAGCAACAGAGAACTTTAAAAAATGAATCTTGGAAAAATTGCCAGGAGCCATAACTGCTTCCCTGTCGAATGGAAACATTTATTCTCTCATGAGTTGATAAATTACAACAGCTGTTTTTAATATAAGATTATCTACATTTAAAATTAAATTGTATGTTCATCCAGATGGAGAATTTTTCAGACAGTTATTTGCAAATGGAAACAGAGTCAAAATAGAAGTCCTGATACAACCTTCATTGATCAGATTAAAATATATTTCCAGTAAAGATGAGTGATTATTCACTTGTTCATCATCTCTCTCTTCTTCTGTCTTTGTGCCAATCTCTCCCCAACTTCTTTATCTACCTGTATTATATGCACACACTAAATATGGATTATTCACAGAGAACCTGGTTTCCTAGATGCTATCTAACAAAGAATATATTCTTAATTTCTATTCCCAGAACGTCCTGGAACTGGCAATCTTTGATGAAGACATTGTCCAAGATGATGGCCACCTCATTGTTCTCTTTGATATAGCTAAAATCCCACTTGGAGAAACAATTTTTATGAAGTTCCAGTTGAATCCACAGGTGAGAAGCGATATCACAAGCAGAGCGAGGTGGAAAGCATACATTTCTCTGGAATTTCCTCATAAAGTTAGTTTGTATTATGTTTCTTTTTTACCTTAGTGAGTGTTAGGCTGCACGAAGTAAATATGGATAGATATATGGATGGATGGAGAGAGACTATCTAAGAACAAAGCCTCTCTAAAATTGCTTTGACATTGGTACTGAATAGTTTGGCTAGAACTGCAACACACTTTGTCAGAGTTTATCAAGGGTTTGATGATATTGTTGACTGAATCACTGTAGCAAAGGGAAGGCTCACTGGCATGGCGCCTCCTGCTGGTCATCTGGGAATTGTCTCTTCAGCCTCAAAGCGCCTTCTGCTGGCTGGTGTCTCACTTGCCTCAGGGCCCCCATGTCCCTCCCGGACCCCTTTGCCTCAGAGTTCTTCCCCAGCAGTACCCCCACACTGTGGGTCTCCCCTCCCAGGGGAACCCCCAACTCTCTAAACCGACCTTGCCTCAGTGGCTACTGCCACTCATCATCTAGCCCCCTTTCACTGGGGCAGACTGCAGTCTATAATGGCCACTCATCATTGGCAAGGGATTAGGACCAGCTGCCTCTGCCTATTTCTGGGATGCCCCTTGCAGCCCCGGTACCTCCATAGCCTTCACCAAGGCCTGCAGCCTGGGGAATTGCCAGGCTGGAGTTCCCCAGCTCCTCTTGCCCTTTTCCCCAGCCCTGCTCTGCTTCAGGTACCTCACTTGTAGACAGCTAGCCCTTCTCCTTTCAGGGCTGGAGAAAGACTTCTCTTGAGCTCCTGGCTCACAGCCCTTTTATCAGGGCCAGCTGGGCCCTGATTGAGCTGACCACACCTGTGGTCACCTACTCACTCAGCTTCCCCCGCAACTGTTCTCACTCCTCTTCTCCAGGAGTGGGGCTGCCACCCCACTACAATCACCAATGTTGAACTTCTGGAGATGAACATCTCCAGTTACATCACTGAGTAGTTCTGAAGAAGGGAAGTTGCTCTTGTCTTTAAAACATAGGACTGGGAGAGAGGAGGACCTGGGCTCTACCCCAGGCTCTGTTGTAGTCTGGCCATGTGACCTTGGGCAAATCAATCACTCTCTACCTCTCTCACATGTAAACTCATATCAGGACAGTGGCTCTCCAAAAGGAACAGACATGTTATGAAGATTAAATAATTAATTTGGGTCAAGTGCTTTTAGAATTTCTGATGGAAGGAGCTATACAAGCAGTAAAATATTATTCTGTGTCATAACCTGTTACCTAGCAACTATGGAGCACAATAGTGATTTTGACTTTTGAAACAGGTATTGGTCTGTACTGGTCAAAAAACCCAAGAATCTGATAAATATGCTGCATGAGTTCAATATTTAAATATTGGCACCAAATCCCAGAAGGGGGATGAAGAGTTTACACAATCAGTGGGGCTGCCTTATTGAGGAAGGTTTTTGCATGCTTCATTCATTTCTCTCTCTAATTTTCAGAGAAGAGAGGAGCTGGAGGTTGAGTTCACATTGGAGAACCTGTGAGTAAACCTCAAATATTATGAAATCAGAAATGAATGAACGCAGAAATTCCAAGAGTAATCAATCAAAAGGGAAAATGTTTCATATCTCTGCTGTCTCTTCAATAGCCAGACCCCATCCCCAGAGTCCTTCCTTTAAACAAATCTTTAAAAAAAGAAAAAGAAAGAGGGAGCAGAAAAGCGACAGAGTGCGGGAAAGAGACAACAAATATTCATATCACTTTCTATTATGTGTCACTCTAATTTTTCCTAACGATGATGTGTTGTTTAGGTCCCCCATAGGAGTCCAAGGCTGGCTTCTTGGGACCAGTGAAATGCATGTTAGTGGTGTGGGCACCTCTGGCCAATTCATGGCACTGGGGGCAATGTGACCCAAACGGTTATTAATGATATTACAACTGTCACAAGCCCCTCCCAGAGGTTTGACTACAGCTGAACCATCTCTGCTTCTGACTGTACCAGTGTGGCCTCTAGTCAAAAGAGGCACACTTTTGTGAACAACCAAAAATAAAATGATCAAGATAAAAATGCTTAAAGTAGTGTTTAGATGATACTGGTTGTGAAATTTGTACTTTTCATTTTGTTTTCTAGTCTGGATCTTCCTGAAACCATCATCACGAATGGAGTAGTAGTGGTACATTTTGTTTTTTTCCCCCTTGCACAGCACTTACAATACCGTGCAGAAACTAGAGAATCAGCAAAATGACCCAGAGCTGATACTCCTATACAATTCCTCATGCTGAGGCAAAAGCTGAGCTTGGATAACTTGTGAACAGTTTGCATTTCCCCACCATTCCCTACAGCAGGAGTAGGCAACCTATGGCACGCGTCCCAAAGGCGGCGTGAGAGCTGATTTTTAGTGGCACTCACACTGCCTGGGTCCTGGCCACCAGTCTGGGGGGCTCTGCATTTTAATTTAATTTTAAATTAATCTTCTTAAACATTTTAAAAACCTTATTTACTTTACATACAACAATAGTTTAGTTATATATATTACAGACTTATAGAAAGAGACCTTCTAAAAACGTTAAAATGTATTACTGGCACATGAAACCTTAAATTAGAGTCAATAAATGAAGACTCAGCACACCACTTCTGAAAGGTTGCCAACCCCTACCCTACAGTATCTGTGTTGGGTAGGGTGACCAGACATCCCGATAAAATCGGGACTGTCCCGATTTTTCATCTTTTGTCCCGATTTCTGGTCGTCTTCCGTTTTTTTGGTTTTTTTCCTCAACAACTTCGGGCAGGAAGTCCCGATTTTCGGGTCTTCTCATCTGGTCACCCTAGTGTTGGGAGTGGCTGAGACTAGAGTATCTGTGAACTCCCTCAAGCCAGCACACCATAGAAATGACTCTAGCTGGAAAAGCATAACAATGAGCACTCACAGCCGGTGTTCTCCCATTATTCCCTGCAGTGACTGTTGGAAGAAACTTCCGTTGGAAGGAATGACATTGTACTACTCCAGCCAGCACTCCAGCATTGTTCCATAGCCTAGCTGCCACTCTAGTTATAAACGCAATGAAAAATACATAGCAAATCTTCACTAGTCAAAGACATCTGTTTTCTTTATAGCTTTATTTTTCCCCTTTGGGAGTCCGGTGGATAGGACCTTTAAGAATGACGTCATTTTCTCTTGCTTTATACCACACCTCATAGACACCTAGGGTATGTGTATCATAGCTACCATACTTTCACTCTCTCTAGAGCCCGCTAATATTACTTCTTAGTCTGCCAGAGAAATTGTTGCAGAAGAATGCAAGGCACGTAGAACCAGGGATCAAGCATGCTGTCTTCACAGTGCTCCCAATATTAGCCACCCTGGTAGCAAAATAGTGGGCTGAAGAGGTAAGTCTCCCTCTGTGATATTTTCTGTGTGTAATCATCTTATTGGTCATGTTTGTTACAGTCTCGTGAAATTTCCTGCTTGGAAGTTCAGGTGGATAAGAGGAGGTGGAAGAAGAAGAAAAAAAAGCATTCTACAAGTGAGGTTATTGCTTCATTAACTGGTTATTTAGTATTTATAGCCTTTATAACAGCAACTGGAAACTGTGTAATCCTTATTATGGGTTACACTGACTGCATCTATAACTGATTGTTAAAATTCCACTGCCTTAAAGCAACATTCAGGCTGAGATTTTGGACGTACTACTCCTAGTCCTGCACAGTGTACAGTCATTTACACTGGTGCAAAATGTGTATAAAATGCTATCAAATCTGAATGGTAGCATTTTGCACACACTTTGCACTGATGTATATGACCTACACAAGGTGCAGGACAATGGGGAACCAGGTCCTTGGAATTCAGACTTATGATTCCACTAATAACCTTAACTCTATACCCTTTCCCATGTGCATCGCAACAAGGTTTTCATTGTATGGTCATACAAGTATACATGAAGTAAATGCTCCATTTGTTTATCTGCAGTTATAGAAAAGAACACATTTTGTATTTTTATACATGGGTATATATGTATGTGTGTGTGTGTGTACACACACACACACACACACACACACACACACACACAATTTGGCAAATTACATAATATGTCACAGGCCCATTTTTATGTGACCATCACCATGTAATGACAAGCTCCCTTGTAGTGTGTGTAATGCATGCAGGAATGCTAACTTTCATGTGGGAATGAAAAGATTGAACTTTCTGACTGTGTGTGATTAATATAGCCATAATATCACTTCCCCCAAAATAAATTCCTTTGTTTTTAATTATTTTGAACTATTACAAAATAAAATCTATCTGTGTCTAAAGGTACTGTGTGCTCTGCCTCGGCATGTGAGGGGCTGGGGTAGTGATTGCAAAGGTGGTTTTAAGCTGTCTTTGGACTCCCATGGCTTCAAGAAGCTGGTTTGGCTCCTAGTGTTAGATGAGCCTCAGGGCTGCTCTAATTTATACTAGCAGTTATCAGAGTGGTAGCCGTGTTAGTCTGTATCAGCAAAAACAACGAGGAGTCCTTGTGGCACCTTAGAGACTAACACATTTATTTGGGCATAAGTTTTCATGGGCTAGTACCCACTTCATCAGATGCATGGAGTGGAAAATACAGGAGCAGGTATAAATACATGAAAAGATGGGAGTTGCCTTACCAAGTGTGAGGTCAGTCTAACGAGTCAATTCAATTAACAGCAGGATACCAAGGGAAGAAAAATAACCTTTGTAGTGGTAATGAGTGGCCCATTTCAAACAGTTGACAAGAAGGTGTGAGTAACAGTAGGGAGAAATTAGTATGGGGGAAATTAGGTTTAGGTTTTGTAATGACCCAACCACTCCCAATTTTTATTCAGGCCAGATTTGATGGTGTTCAGTTTGCAAATTAATTCCAGTTCTGCAATTTCACGTTTGAGTCTGTTTTTTTGAAGTTTTTGTTGTTGAAGAATTGCCACTTTTAGGTCAGTTATTGAGTGACCAGGAAGATTGAAGTGTTTTCCTACTGGTTTTTGAATGTTATAATTCCTGATGTCAGATTTGTGTTCATTTATTCTGTTACTCACATCTTCTTGTCAACTGTTTGAAAAGGGCCACTCTCATTACCACTACAAAAGTTATTTTTCCTCCTTGGTATTCTGCTGTTAATTGAATTGTCTTGTTAGACTGACCTCACACTTGGTAAGGCAACTCCCATCTTTTCATGTATTTATACCTGCTCCTGTATTTTCCACTCCATGCATCTGATGAAGTGGGTACTAGCCCATGAAAACTTATGCCCAAATAAATGTGTTAGTCTCTAAGGTGCCACAAGGACTCCTCGTTGTTTTTACTAGCATTTACGGCTCTCATGAGCCTATACACCAGCTGGGAATTGGTGGCATGCTCCCTACAGTAAACCAGGGACATATGCAAAGAGAATCTCCAATTGCTCAGTTAGACTTCTAACTAGTTGAACTAGTTACACTTCTTCACACCCCCTTGTGCTGATCAAGTGTCACAAAGGAGTTGTAGCATTGGCAAGCATCTGGCCTATTATCTCTGAAGTGACTAAAAACAGACAGAGATTTGTCTGGTCTATTTGTTCTTATAAACAGGGTTATTAGCTATTGTAGGGTCAAATCCTGCAGAGCAGCTGCACCGCACATCATTTGGCCTATAATAACACACAATACAATCACGTTCATTTGCTGTGTCGGAATACATTGGCAGTAAATACATGGCCTCCCAAAGCACAGGGGTGTTCCAATCTGGGTTTTTTGTTCAGGCCATTGTAAAGATAGGGCCATAGGTAATATTTGAATCTTTAAGTCCATTTCCAGATTTCAAATCTTCCCACCCCCAGGAGCGTATAGAACACGGGTTGTGGTTGCAGTCCATCCCCAGGTATTTTTGTCTTTTGGTGGGTTTTTTTGTTTGTTTTTTTATGGCACTGGTAAAGGTTTTGTTTGTTTTTGTTTTTTTGTCTCCATTTGTTAGAGCATGACTTGACATTTACAGTGAAAGGCTCCTTTGAAGAAACCCGTAGCCTTTCATTGTGCTGTGACCCCAGCTTTCATCTTACAGATCCCATCCTGTTTCACTATGCCCAGCACAGCCAGCCACAACTGGATATTACAGTTCCGAAACTGAAGACACTTCCCAGCTTTGTACGTTATAATTGAACAGGGTAGTAGCATGGAGTAATATAGACAGCAACATAAATCTATCTTTATTTGGGATGGGACAGCAAAAGACTACTTCTCCTTTTAATAAAAACCCTTGTTTCTTTTCAGTGTGCTTGTATGTCATGTAGAGCAGGAAGGAGCAGAACTGGCCCTCTGACTGTGCCATTGAATTTACTTCCCTTTGATCAAGAAGTAATAGATAAGGTAAGCACTGCCAGCCTTTGAGGATAATACTGAATTTTTTGTTTAAGTTTTTGCTGGTTCCACCCAGAGAAACAAATTCAGCATCCTAGAAACCAAAGAGGACACTTTCTATTAAGGAGATCAGAAAAAGAAAATATGGGAGTGTGTCTGCTAAGCTGTGGGGAAGGGCCAGAAAACACAATGCAGCAGTTCTTTAGTGCTGGGGGGAGGGGAGGAGAAAGAGTGATATAATTATAGGTTTCAGTGTAGTAGCCGTGTTAGTCTGTGTCAGCAAAATGAAAATAAGAAAGAAAAACTTGTAGCACCTTAAAGACTAACAAATTTATTTCAGCATAAGCTTTCGTGGGTTAGTACCCACTTCATCGGATGTAATTCACACTCAACCAGCAAGAGGACCTAGAGCAGTGTAGTGGGGTGGCTACTCCACTTCTGGAGGCAGGGGTTAAAAGCAGCCAAGCTAGGCTGATTGAGGAAGCAGCCACAGCTGTGGAGAGCTCAATCAGGGCCCAGCTGGCCCTTATAAGAGGGCTGGGGACCAGGAGCTGAAGGAGTCTCACTCTAGTCCTGGAGTAAGAAGGGCTAGCTGCCTGGGAGCAAGGTACCCGAAGTGGAGCAGTGCTGGGGAACGGCAAAGGGAGCTGGGGAGCTCCAGCCTGGTAAACCCCCAGGCTGCAGAGGGGCAGCCTGGGGATAGGCAAAGGCAGCAGGTCCTAACCCCTTGCCAGTGATGAGTGGCCATTACACTGCAGTCTGCCCCAGTCAACAGGAGCTAGATGATGACTGGCAGTAGCCACTGAGGTGAGATAGACTTACAGGGTTGGGAGTTCCCATGGGAGGGGAGACCCTGAGAGTGGGGGTACTGTTGGGGCAGAACCCCAGGGTAAGGGGCACTTGGGTCTGGGAGGGACATGGGGCCCTGAGGCAGGTGAGCCACCAGCCAGCAGAGGGTGCTCTGAGCTGGAAGCGAGCTAATTCCCAGGGCAACCAGCAGGAGGCACTGTACCTGTGAATCTTGAGGGCACGTCTTCACTACCCGCCAGATCGGCGGGTAGCAATCGATCTATCGGGGATAGATTTATCGTGTCTCGTCTAGATGCGATAAATCGATCCCCGAACGTGCTCCCCATCGACTCCGGAAATCCACCTCGGTGACAGGTAGAAGCAGAGTCGATGGGGGAGCGGCAGCAATCGACTCGCCGCCATCCTCTCGGCCAGATAAGTTGATCTACGATACGCCGACTTCAGCTACGCTATTCACGTAGCTGAAGTTGCGTATCGTAGGTCGACCCCCCCCTAGTGGAGACCAAGGCTCACTTTGCTACAAGCAGGAAAAGAACTGCATCGTTCAAGGTTCTTGAAAAGCCCAGTGTCTTCTAAGAATGTGAGCTATTCTATCCTAAACCCTATCACTACAGGTCAAATCCTCAGCTGGGCTAGACTCACATATCAATACTGGTACTTCAAGCTTTTGTTTCTGATACTCCTGGCAGCCTGTCCCGGGCTTAATAATGGCCTTTCCATGGGGACCTAAAGTTCCACTGCTGCCCGTCTCCCATTCATGTGTGTATTCCCTAACCTGTAACGGAGCTTGGGCTGCTCCATAGCCCAGCTGAGCAATAGTGAGATGAGGAAGACAGAGGTAGATGATGCATACAAAGTCTTAACCTGATAAATTGATGCACCTGCCTGAAAAAACAAGGAACCATTGGTAGAAAATTCATTTGCATCTCAATGTTCTTGAGGCCATATACATCACGCGGATTACTACAGCTCATGGCTTTGTGAATGTTCTGGTGACTAGGAGCAGATGAAACTCATTAAAGTGGGGAGGAAGGAAGGCTGTAGAAATATCTCAGCATTTATTATGTTTACATTTCTCATTTTCAGCACAGAACATTTGACCTACACTTTAAGACAAAGCAGTGGTAAGTTTCTTTCTTGGCTCCTTGGATTCTGATGGATGGTGGCCCAGTTCTGCTCTTTGTTTCTGGGGAAAGATGTGCTTATGTCATAACTTTCTGCTGTATAGTGATCTCAAACTGAGACTATGTAATAAAACACACCCAGTGCAGTCAACATTTAATAAGACTTCTACGTTACATACAGTATACAAAGTGTTACTGATGGTAGTTTTTGAAATCTGTACGCACAGGGTGAGATTTGATGCTGTGCTACCAGGGCTTGAGGAGTTCCTTGGAAGAAAGCTTTATGAATGATGGGCGTATCCTCCACCAGCTAGAATGAGAGGTCTTAGTGACCTTTTATGCCACTCCAGACTTTTTACTTGTCATCAAGTGTTCGAAAAAAAGATCTCATTCATCCTGCCAATCCATTATCCTCCGAGCCCCGCAATCCACTGAACTCTTGTGCCAGCCATTATGCACAGTAAAATCCCTTACATAGCCAGTGACATAAGATAGCAGTGTGTTAATAAAAGACTTGACAAAGAACATATAAACCTGCCAATTGCCTTATAAAATGCAAATCCAATTAAAATTGTACACCACGGGGTAGTGGTGCCAGCCTACACACCTGGGTCCAACAGCTGTGTATTGTCATACAGAAATTCAAGACAGGCAACATTTGGAAAAATACTTCATGGGTCAGTTATTTGCAATGTAGGTTCTCAGGGTATGAACATACATTTCTCCTTTGAATACCACCTACCCTATATGCTTCAATATTTAAATCACCTCAGTGGGAGATGACATTATAGCATGTTCTGGCACCAGTGTTTTATAGTTATTCTTGAAAAGACATTTTAATTCTGAGATCCTAATTTTAGCGATTTATACATCTCTGGAAATTGCCTTTTGGTGTTGGATTTCTCCTGCAGCTTCTCAGTCCAGTTATGAATTTTATTAGAAAGCTTGAAAAAATATAAGCTATTCTGAATAAGATTCCATTAACAAATATGTTGCATCATATACAAAACTGAATGAGAGAATATTATATACAGCATATATGTGTCATAGAATCATAGAAGATTAGGGTTGGAAGAGTCCTCCGGAGGTCATCTAGTCCGGCCCCCTGCTCAAAGCAGGACCAACCCCAACTCTCAAGCCATATTGTCGCAGTCAGCACGGATTTTGGCCTATACAGTGCTTACAAGTCAATATCATTACAAAACAGTAACAAGGGGGTACATTGAAAAATATCCTAACATTTATCAGCATCTGTTCTACTATCCATGGATATTTATTATGGGAAACACGCCTGCCTTTATAGCAGATTATGATACATTGCAGAGATTTTCAATTTGAACAATCAGTTCTTAATCCCCATTAAAATTAATGGGAAATGGGTATCCAAATCCTCTAGGCAACTTTGAACATTTCAGTCTTTGCCTAATCTTTGAAGGGCAGGGAAAGTAGGACAGCGTTATCAACATGTGCATTCCTACCTTAGCAAGAAAACAAGTACAAAACCAAAGACAGAACATTTGGTCCGTCTACGATACCCACAAATTGAAATAAATGTACCTGTGTATATTTAAATGTTTAGTCAGTTAGGTAAATGCAAACATGTACTTGACTGTGTTAAATAACACAATCCTCTTTTCTTATTTTTGAACCAAAGAAATGTAATACCTAAAAACTATGTTAATTCTGAGTTATGGCTAAGATTTAAAATACAAAAAAATCAAATGTTGTTGTTCACAGCAACTGTGATTTTTGTCCCCTCGCTCAAATATATTTTATATTCTCTACCAGCGTTATTGTTTATGCCATTAAATATATATGCAATGTGGACAAATGATGGCTGTTACTTAAATCTTTCTCTTACTGCACTTTTTTACAATATTTTCAAAGCAGCTTCCAAAACTGTGATCATACTTGTGAGTTCACCCAGATGTACAAACCAAAAAATGCATTTGAACATGCAAGCCCTTGGAATTACCCATCTCACAGGTGCAAATGGATGCTTCTCAAAATTTTGAAGATGCAATTTATAAGGCTTTATTAAAAATTTGACCTTCTATGTGTAACTTTGCCATTCGAGGTGCAAGTTGCCAATTCTGTTACTTGCAGCTATCTTTAGACATTTTAGATAATACAAAAATACCTTAATATCACGCAGAGCAGATAGATACTTTTGTTTTGTTAATAGAATAAAATATTATAGGACTCTGCACATATTGCTCTCTGTCTTCTCGTATAGTTTATTAGTTTGTCCATACAAAAGTTGTAATAACATAATATAAGAACAGACTACTGTGTCAGACCAATGGTCCATCTAGCCCATCTAGCCCAGTATCCTGTCTTCCAATAGTGTCCAATGCCAGGTGGTTCAGAGGGAATGAACAGAACAGGTGATCCATCCCCAGTTGCCCATTCCCAGCTTCTGGCAAACAGAGGCTAGGGACACTTCAGAGCATGATTTTGCATCCCTGCCCATCCTGGCTAATAGCCATTGATGGGCCTATCCTCATGAACTTATCTAGTTCTTTTTTTTTGAACACTGTTATAGTCTTGGCCTTCACAACATCCTCTGGCAAAGAGTTCCACCGGTTGACTCTGTTGTGTGAAGAAATATTTCCTTTTGTTTGTTTTAAACCTGCTGCCTATTAATTTCATTTGTTGACCCCTAGTTCTTGTGTTATGAGAAGGAGCAAATAACACATCTTTATTTACTTTCTCCACACCAGTCATGATTTTATAGACCTCTATCATATCCCCACTTAGTCGTTTCTTTTCCAAGATGAAAAGTCTCAGTTTTATTAACATCTCCTCATATGGAAGATGTGCCATACCCGGAATCATTTTTGTTGCCCTTCTCTGTAACTTTTCCAATGCTAATATATCTTTTTTGAGATGGGTTGACCAGATCTGCACAGTATTCAAGATGTGGGCGTACCATGGATTTAGATAGAGGCAATATGATATTTTCTGTCTTCTTATCTTTCCCTTTCCTAATGATTCACAACATTCCGTTAGCTTTTTTGACTGCCACTGCACATTGAGTGGATGTTTTCAGAGAACTACCCACAATGACTCAAAAATCTCTTTCTTGAGTGATAACAGCTAATTTAGACCCCATCATTTTATGTGTATAAATGGGATTGTTTTCCAATATGCATTACTTTGTATTTATCAACATTGAATTTCATCTGCCATTTTGTTGCCCAGTCACCCAGTTTTGTGAGATCCCTTTGTAACTCTTTGCAATCAGCTTTGAACTTAACTATTTTGAGTAGTTTTGTATCCTCTGCAAATTTTGCCACCTCTCTGTTTACCCCTTTTTCCAGATCATCTGCGAATATGTTGAACAGGACTGGTCCCAGTACAGACCCCTAGAGGGCATCACTATTTACCTCTCTTCATTCTGAAAACTGACCATTTATTCGCACCCTTTGTTTCCTGTCTTTTAACAGTTACTTTTCCAGGAGAGGACCTTCCCTCTTATTCCATGACAGCTTATTTTGCTTAAGAGCCTTTGGTGAGGGACTTTGTCAAAGGCTTTCTGAAAACCTAAGTACACCATATCCACTGGATCCTCTTGTTCCACATTCTTGTTGACCCCCTCAAAGAATTCTAGTAGAATGGTGAGGCATGATTTCCCTTTACAAAACCATGTTGACTCTTCCCCCACAAATTGTGTTCATCTATGTGTCTAATAATTCTGTTCTTTACTATAGTTTCAACCAATTTGCGTACTACTGAAGTTAGTCGTACCAGCCTGTGATTGCCAGGATTGCCTCTGGACCCTTTTTTAAAAATTGGTGTCACATTAGCTATCCTCCAACTGGTACAAAAGCTGATTTAAATGATAGGTTACATACCACAGTTAGTAGTTCTGCAATTTCACACTTGAGTTCCTTCATAACTCTTGGGTGAATACCATCTGGTCCTGGTGACTTATTACTCTTTAATTTATCAATTTGTTCCAAAACCTCCTCTAATGAGACCTCAATCTGGGACAATTCCTCAGATTTGTCACCTAAAAAGAATGGCTCAGGTTTGGGAATCTCCCTCACGTCCTCAGCCATGAAGATGGATACAAAAAATTCGTTTATTTTCCCTGCAATGACCTTGTCTTCCTTGAGTGCTCCTTTAGCACCTCGATTGTCCAGTGGCCCCACTCGTCATTTAGCAGGCTTCCTGCTTCTGATGCACTTAAAAAAAATTACTTTCTTTTTTTTACGTTCTATTTTTCAAATTCTTTTTTCCCCCTTCCTAATCATATTTTGCGAGAGTTAATGCTCCTTTCTGTTTTCCTCAATAGGATTTAACTTCCACTTTTTAAAGAATGTCTTTTTGCCTCTAACTCCTTCTTTTACTTTGTGGCACTTTTTTGGTCCTCTTACTATATTTTTTAATTGGGGCTATACATTTAAGTTGAGCCTCTATTATGGTGCCTTTAAAAAGTTTCCATGCAGCCTGCAGGGATTTCACTTTTAGCACTCTACCTTTTAATTCCTGTTTCACTAACTTCCTCATTTTTGTGGTGTTCCCCCTTCTCAAATTAAATGCGATGGTGGTGGGGTGCTTTGGTGCCTTCCCCCACAAAGGATGTTAAATTTTATTATGTTTTGGTCACTATTACCAAACAGTGCAGCTACATTCACCTTGTGGACCAGATCCTGTGTTCTGCTTAGGGTTAAATCAATAGTAGTGGTGGTAATGTCTTGTCTGTTTATGAAGTGTATATAGTTTATTAATTTAACTATATAGTACATCTTGAGATACAAGTCATAATGTATAATATTTGTGCCTGTATTCCAGCCGGGAAGACCTAGATGTGCGCTTGGGGTTTGAGCTGTGTGTGGAGGAGCAGGATTTCCTGCATAAAAGGAAAAAGGTGGTTGCTGCTGCTCTGAAAAAGGTTCTCCAGCTAGAGGAGGACCTGCAGGATGATGAGGTATGTGGGGCAGAATCCTTCCCACTCCTTCTCACAGAGGTGTGCTCAGTCAATTGGGTGCCAAAATGTGACATTTTTCACAATCTCCAGATGGTCAAGAAGTTTTACACTGAAGGAAGTGGGTGATTTTACTTTTTAGGAAGGAAATGAGTGGTCAGACATGACATTAATAACATCTTTTTACTTGTCTGTATAGCTCCTAAAGAGTGTTGCTTTAATAGATATAGATATTAAATAGCAAGATGGTTTAGGCCCATGTTCTCAGAATTACAGCAAAAGCTTTCTTAGGACCAACCATCTTCTCAGCCAGCCCATGCAGACAGACTCAGAACTTCTGTCACTCAAGCCATGTCTACACTACAAACTCATGTTGACTCTAGTTACGTTGGCATACCTCCACTGCAGTTAGTACATTGCTTGTGTGTGTACATACTTGGCTCCTTGTGTCTGTGGTGTGCATACTCACTAGGAGTGCTTGCGTTGATAGAGTGTGCAGTGCACCATGAGTAGGTATCTCACTGTGCAACTTGTCATCATCCAGCGCATTGTCTTTTGGGAAGTTTTGGCAATGCATGATGGGGCTGAAATGATTGCACAGGGATAATTGGGAGCATGGGGTCAACTTCTCAGTTTTAACTGTCTCCATCCCATAATACTACCTGTATCCCATAATTTTTGCGCCTTTTTTTCAAAATCCCACAAACCCACGCCACGCTTCACGCTTTCCACCATCTCTGACAGAAGTATGGAGTCAGCACAGTTCTGCACTATTGTCATAAGTGTTGCAAGCATATGATTCTGCAGTATTTGCAGAGCTGCAAGAAGAATCGAATGAGTAGGGAACATAATTTCTTGGAGGACAGATTGCTATGGGACATAGTGAGAACCAATTCAAGGTTGTTGGCATTCATGGTGCAGCTGCAGATGGTGAAGTGACACTTCTGGGCCGGAGAAACAAGCACCGACTGGTGTGATTGCATCATAATGCAGGTTTGGAATGACAAGTAGTGGCTGCAGAACTTTGGGATGCACAAGGCCACATTCCTGGATCTGTGCACTGAGCTTGCCCCAGCCCTCCAGTGCAGGGACACAGTGGAGAAGCGAGTAGCGCTTGCACTGCGGAAACTTGCAATTCTGGATTGCTACCAGTCAGTCGGGAATCAATTTGGAGTCAGGAAATCCACCGTGGGGGCTGTTGTCATGTGGTGCAGGACTGTGACTCAGCAATGCCTCAGGACATAATGAATGGATTTGTGGTACTGGGGTTCCCGAACTGTGGAGAGTGGGGAAGGGAAGAGAGAGACAGCATGCATATCCCTATTTTGGCACCAGATCATCTTGTCACAGAGTACATCAACAGAAAGGGCTACATTTCTATGATTATCACTGGGATGCTTCATCAACATCAATGTGGGCTGGTCAGGGAAGGTGCATGATGCTCGCATCTTTAAGAACACAGGACATTTCAGAAAGCTGCAAGCAGAGATTTTCCCAATCGGATGATTACCTTTGGCAATGATGAAAGCCCAATAGTGATCCCGGAGCACCCAGCATACATCTTGCTCCCCTGGCTCATGAAGTCGTACACCAGCCACCTCAACAGCACAAGGGAATGATTCAGCTACTTTAGCAGGTGCAGAATGACAAATCAGTGTGCTTTTGGTTGTTTGAAGTGATGCTGGCATTGTTCACTCACAATATTGGACTTCAGCGAGAAAAACATCCCAATGGTTATAGCTTCCTGCTGTATCGTACATCATATCTGTGAAGCAAAGGGGGAAATGTTTCCACCGGGGCAAAGGTGGAGCAGCTGTCTGCAGAACTTGAACAGCCAGATACATGGGCTATTAGAAGAGCTCAATGTGGAGCTATAGGCTCAGGGAGGCTTTGAAAGACCACTTTAACAGTGAGCTAGAGAAATGTGTGTTGTAGTCAGTTTTCCCTCTAATTTTTTATGTCCATGTGCGGAATGAATTTTATGTGCACCAATATGGAGGTGATGTGTGACACATCACCTCCATATTGGTGCACATAACAAAATTCATGTAGCAGGGGTGGGGCTGAGGGGTTTGGAGTGTGGGAGTGGGGGCTCAGGGCTCGGGCAGAGGGGTTATGGGGCATGAGGGCTCTGACTGGGGGTGCAGGCTCTGGAGTGAGACTGGAGGTGAGGGGTTTGGGGTGCAGGAGGGGGCTCATGGCTGGGGCAGAGGATTGGGTGCAGGAGGTGAGGGCTCCTGCTAGGGGTGAAGGCTCTGGGATGCAGCCAGGGATAAGGGGTGCGGGAAGGGGCTCAGGGCTGGGGCACAAGGTTATGGTGGGGCTCTGGGGTGGGGCCATGGATGAGGGGTTTTGGGCTGCAGGCTGCCCAGGGGCTGTGTTCGGGAGAGAGGACTCTCCTCATCCCCCTCTTGCCGCAGCAGCTCGAGGCCTGGGGAGAAGCTCCTCTCTTCAGCTGTGGCATCTCCAGCAGGGCTGGGCTGGGCCAAGGGAGGGGCTCCTATCCCCCAGCCGTGGCAAGTCCGGGGGCAGATCTGTACTGGGGCCGGCGGGGAGGGGCGTTCTCCCCACAGTGGCAGGTCGGTGTGGGGGGTGGAGAGGAGGGGTTCCTTTCCCTGCCTCTGTGCTGGGGGAGAGGCATCTCTCCCCACCATAGCCCTGAGTCCCTGCGCAGGGCTTAATAGCAGCCACACAGCCGCGCAGCTTAGAGGGAACTTAGGTTGTAGTGTGCTCTACCTAGCCCTGCTCTTTTTTGGCCTGGTAGGAATTGTGTGGTGATTGCTACTCACATAGGTGCATTGACAAGGTCATATTCTTATTAATTTTGTTTGTGACTGATCCTATGAGTTGTGTGGCACTGTGCAGTAACAGGTAGTTGACTGCTTTCAGAACTGCTCAGCTCTCTGCAGCATATGTGGTGAACTAATAAAGATGAATTATGTTCCAAATAATAGAATTTTATTCTAACAAAATAAGTGCAAAAAAGTGCAATTTTAAAACAAATAGATTAAAAATGTAATAAACCATAATAAATTAACAGAACTTATGAAGGGTAAAGAACATTCATGTCCATTTCAGCTACACATACACTGACTTGTGAAAGCCACGGTTGGTGTATGTGAAGCTGTGATTGTCTTTAATGTCCCCTGGGGTAGAGTGGTGGGGGTAGTGCAGCAACCCCTGATGCCACATGGAACATTGAGAGGGTCCCGATATTGAGTTCTCAATGGGCTTCAGAGGGACGCAAGCCCAGAATTGTTGAACTTGCAGGTCCACCAGAGCCTGCAACATCTGTGTTTGCTGCCTGAGAAGCCCCAGTATGTTCTGATACATCTCCCTCTCCTTTTCCTGCTGGACTCCTGGGTTTTTCTGCTCTCCACTCATTCCTTCTCCAATCTGTCTGCAATATTCATCGTCCAAGCCCTATGCTCACAGTCTGAAGCAGCACTGGCTTGCAGGATGTCACTGAATGTATCATCCCGAGTCCAATTCTTTCTCCTCCTTATCTGGCTCAGGTGTTCCATGGGTGTGGAAAGGGAGACCCTAAAGGCTGCAATAGCACCAGCTGCAGATAAAACACACAGAGGTACCATTGTCAGTCTATTCATTACAGAAAGTGAAACTTAAGATGCTGAACTCACTCCCCTGGCTCCCCTAAAGTTTTAAGCACTACATTCTCACTTCTGCTTGGGATTGCTTGTGCACGGCGCCAGTCACAGCACCAACCATGGTGAGTATGGCCCGCTGAGGGTTGAGGAAATTTGGAGGGAATTGTTTGGTTGCATGAATCTAGTAATATAGGGCATTGTCACTGCATACTGGCGCCGTTTTCCACAGGTGGTGGTGATTTTAGCTGATATCTCACTCCTGAGGGTAACAAAGGCAGAGAGAGCACAGCTGCTGCTGGTGTCCCAAAGCTGCCTGGGCCTGTATGCTGCTAGTCTGTGTACTGCAATGGTGCCTGCTGAACTGATCACTGAGTGGTACGGGAAAGAGTCCTACCGCAGAGAAAGATACAAAGCAATCCTCCCTAGAGATCTTCGGCAGAGGATTGCAGAATACCTCCATGAAAGTTTCATAGATATCTCTCAGGAGGATTCAAGGGACATCCCCGAGTACATAAACAAACTGCTCTGCCTGGCCCCCTCTGCCTAACTCTAGAGGGAAATGAAAAACAGATAGCAACTCTACCTCTCTTGGTTGTACCACTACCTCTTCTAGCACAAGTAAATTAATGATAAGTCAAAAGATGTGTCCTGCTACTTTGGGGATGCCATCCCTGTAACTGAAAATTTATCTACATACTTACCCACCACATGCGTCTGATAAAGTGGGTCTTCTCCCATGAAAGCTTATGCTCCAATATATCTGTTAGTCTATAAGGTGCTACAGGACTCTTTGTCACACTTACCCATGGTTCCTTCCCCTGCATTGGGGTCACCCATGCTTGACTGGCAGGACTGGTTGGACTGTGGAGGAATCGAAAATAGGTCCCAGCTCGCTGTGCAGCTGGATTCCCCAGGTGGCCTGTCCTCCATACTACTCCTTCTTTTCTCATCCACCTTGTTGTGCTATCCTGTGACTTGGTCTCCTCGGAGGCATCCATCATGGTGTAGGGAGTGGTGGTAGGGTCTCCGCCAAGTACAACATGCAGCTCTTGTAAAAGCAGCAGGTCTGTAGCACAGCAGATCGAGTGTTGGCCTGTCTGGCTTTCTGGTATGCCTGCTGCAGCTCCTTGGCTTTCACTGTGTACTGCTGTTGATCCCTGTCGTAACCCTTCTTCTGCATCTCCTGAGCAATCCTAGATGTTGACATTTCTATAGCTGGTGCTGGAGCTGTGCCTGCATAGACTCTTCAGGCCCAGGAGGTCCAATATCTCCTGTCTTTTCCAAGCAGGAGCACATCTGGAGCATGGAGCCGGCATGGTCAGCTGGGACGTTGTACTCAACAATGGAGAGCTGCTAGGGGTGCTTGCCAAGCCGGGCAATCAGAAAAAGGAATTTCAAAAATTCACGGGGATTTAAATGGGGGGGAGGGGGGTGAGTCTTCTGGTCTCTTTGATCCTTGGGTTCGGGGAGTCCACAGTTGAGACCAGAGCAGCCAGTATGGGGCATTGTGGGACAGATCCTGGAGGACAGTTAAGATCGAGATAAGTAATGCAGTGTCTACACTCACACTGCATCAACCGATGTACATCAGCTGTGGCTCTACACTGCTTGGGGAGGCGGTGTTACTAAGTTGGCATAATGGAACACTTATTTCTCTTTGGTGGGAGACAAATGTAAGTGTAGACCCATGCACAACTAGGTCGACATGAACTGCCTTGTGTTGATCTAACTTTGTAATGCAGACCAGGCCTCACTGTTTACAATTGATTTGAACCTGACTTTCCATTTGCACCTGTGCTGCGTGGGTGCAAAATACTACCATTCTGAGTTGGTTGTGTTTACAACTACTTTGTACTCACTTAGCAAGTGCAAATGACTACACAAGGTACACACTGGGCAGGTTTAAAGTCATCCGCACTTCTGCACAAAAATGATACTTCCTTAAAGACTTTAGTCTAAATTTACCATTTGTGCCAGCAGTGTCTTTAGCCCAATGCATGGTATCTCTCTTTAGTGTTAGTTGAGCCAGCTTATCTTTCATGTGAGACTTAGGTTTAAGTCACTGGGGGAAATGATACAGACATGTAAACTCATTTTACAAATCTTTGGATCAAAAAAATAAACAAAACAAAACTCACAAAACCTTAAATTCTACAAGGTTTGCCTATTCCTAGATGACCAATACCTACTGACAAGGTCACAACAGGGAGAGTTTATTGCATTTAGTATAAGTCTATTACAATCGGGAGATAACAATTCCTGTATTTTTATATTGATCTCCTAGAGGATATTTTAGGAGAATTGAAAGTATTGAGGTTAGTCTCCAACTATGCTCAGTGTTTAAAATTCCATACCTAACATGACAGCCTTTGCTTTCCAATTCTTGAGCAGTAAGTTACAGAAAACTCAGAGCAATTCCAGTTATTTCTATGCAGCATGGTTAATTCAGATCATGTTTCTGCTTGCAAACTGATTATATACAATTTTTTTCTACCATTTAATCAGGGCCTGAACTTCTTAACATAATTTCTACTCATCTCCATTCTAATCACTAATTGTCCCCACCCATATAGTAATTTTTCATTAAATACATGCTTTGTTGCATTGAATAGGTACCAGTAGTGGCATTCATGACAACAGGTGGTGGTACGAGAGCATTGACAGCAATGTACGCTCACCTGTTGAGTATCCAGAAGTTGAATGTTTTGGACTGTATTTCATACATCACTGGTTTATCTGGCACAACATGGTAAGGAGGACCAAGCTTCTGATACAGAGAAATTAATTAAGGACACGTAATCTCCAGAGTGGTGAAATGTTTATTAGTCTCCAAGTAGTTATGCATGTGCCTATTGTAACCTAGTTTAAATATCTGATTATTATTATTTGTATACACAAACCAAGAAACCATCACTGTTTATGGTTTCCAGAGGCCTTTTTGGCCAACAGAATTATAATTAACAAGCAGCTTTATTCATCTAGTGTGGCTTTTTCATGTCGGCCTTTGTTAGGTGTTTACCAATATTTGCTATCATCCATGATCATGTGTGAATGATATTAACACTGGAAAAGTAGCAAAGTGAATTAGAGAGATTAGAGCATCTGAAGCTACAGGCAACCAAGGGAGACCTGGTGCTAATAAATGTACAGTCCTACACCACCAGCACAAGTAGGAAATAATAATTAATAATAAATAATATATAACTCTTAGCAAAATGGGTGGTTGTAATAAAGTAGCCACACCCATCACATTAAAACAATCTTGTTTTAATTTGGTGGTGTTAATATTACCCTAATATTGCTTTTTGATGTACCTAAACAATGTATCAGAGGGGTAGCTGTGTTAGTCTGGATCTGTAGAAGCGACAAAGAGTCCTGTGGCACCTTATAGACTAACAGACGTATTGGAACATAAGCTTTTGTGGGTGAACACCCACTTCGTCAGATGCATGCAGTGGAAATGTCCCATAAGTCTATAAGGTGCCACAGGACTCTTTGTCACTTCTAAACAATGTAGTTGCTGCAGGGAAGGTGTGGAATCAGGATTGGGGAGTTTGTTACAAATCTAAAACTTGAGCTAGGCTTCCAAATTGTTTGCTGAAATTCACAAACCTTTTGGCAAACCTGGACTGGGTGTTAAGCAAGTCTGGGCCCATTTAATGAACATTTTATGAAACTTGATGGTTTCAGTTAAATTTAGTTACATTTCACTGAGCTTATTGGTTTCATTTAAACCCAAATGGCACATCAAGGTGTAAACCCACCCACCCAATCTGAAATCAAGAAATGTTGCCCAACACTCTCTAAGCCAAACTTGAGAGTTTCAAAGAGCTCTACTTTTGAACCCCAACTTTTCCTTATATTTCCTTTTCTCAGGACAATGTCAAATTTGTATGAAGATCCTGACTGGTCACAAAAGGATCTGGAGGCATCAGTCAGTGATGCTCGGAAACATGTGATCAAAAACAAGTTCTTGGCCTGTTTTTCCGTGGATCGTCTGAAATACTATGTAAAGGAGCTACACCAGCGGAAACAAGAGGGGCACAAGATATGTTTTACAGATCTGTGGGGACTCATCATTGAAGCCATGTTACATGATGGGGTACCATAGAACATTTGCTCTTTTCAGAGTCTTCCTCTAAGTAGCTAATCTTCTGAAAGTAGAAATGAGGATAAACTGTAAACCCTAACGGGATATGCCCACTCAACATGGCTGCAGAGTTATCCACATAAATAAGCTTTATTTGTTGACTGCATCATGTATATGTTAAAATTAGACCTCAAAAAAACAGGAAAGAAACCCTCTGCCTATGGAAACTCTAGAAAATCCAAAATTCTTTTTTAAGAGTTGATTTTTCAAAGTGCCTTAAAATCCCTATGCATAAGGAGATATCCTTGATAATGCGTATGCTACAAGTGGAGCTGGGATAAAGCATGTGGTGCAAATTTGGAATTGTTTGGTCAAGAAGTTCCCAAAATGCAGCCCAAATCCTTTGGCATATGAGCTGCTTTTACTTTTCAAAGCGCTCTCAAATCCATGTGCAATTTTGAAGTTTCACCACCCCCCCACACACACCCCATAAATGCTTTCCCAAAGACATCTGCCCTTCTCTCTGCATCCCACCTTGTGCCAGGTTAGTGGGTAGTATTGTGTCTGGGAGATAAAGCCTAGTATGGGGGACAAAAGGGGCTGAGAGATAGGTGAGGGAGGTGAGTAGCTACCATATTGAAAATGACACCAAAGAGGCTAGTGCAAGTGTCCTGGCCAGGATGAATCTCTTCTCTACCAGGAGAGACTCACTGAACACCGGCCAGGCAGCTATAGGTAGGGCTGATTCTGTCCGGGGAGCTGGAAACAGACACACTCCAAGCATGGCACAGGCACAGCATGTAACGCTGCGGTGAAAAGCAGCATGTATGGCTCCATAGGCACATGGAACTGAGGCTGGGCGAGGGAAGGAGGAGGAGGCAGCACTCACTGAGATGAATGAATTTTCAATTTTGTTGTTGTTCATAACGGTTCAATATTTCATTTTCCAATTTTTCTGTGGAATTTTTCTATCCCCATTTTTTGTTCCCCAAATCAGTAACTCTTCTATATGAATTCATTTTGATTTTTAAAAATGACCCCGCCACATTTTTGAAAAACAATCAGTGTGACACTAAGTTGAACAGGGAAAATTAGCAACATAAAAAACCAAACCAGACAAATGATTAAAAAAAAAGAATACAAATTTCACTGAATGACCAAACTTTTTCACATTTAACCATTTCCATCAAAACTTTCTACATTTAAAACACACACACACACACACACACACACACACACACACACACACACACACACACACACACACACACACACACACACTCCCCTATTTTATTATTCATTATTATTTACTTATTCCACAAAGGCATTTAAAAACATTCAGAATTTCAACTCCCTCCAATTAAAACACAATAGGAGAATTTTGTGGACTGCTGATGCAAGCAGAGGCGAGTATCGTTTCGCTGTGTTAGCAAAACCCTTTGCTCCCAGAGTTGAATTCAATCCAAAGAAAGGCAGGCAATGTTGGCAGTGCTGCCTCCTTCAAGGTTCCAGGCCAGCATGTGGGAAGCAGTGCCACCCTCCCCATGAAGCCACAGAGAGGTGCTGAATGAGAGCCTTATGCAGCCAGGCTGGCACTTAACACTGTTCCCAGCCAGCATTGCCCTCTTTTGGTCAGTGCTGCATGGTGCAAGTCACCTGTGCCCTCTGCAATGGAAACAGGTTCTAGCCACACTACAGATTTAAACCATATCGTAACTGGGCTCTTCATTCTTGTACAGTTGTGCTGTAGTGGTGGCTTTCCTGTGATGTTTACCCTTTCTGGATTAAAAGATTCATGCATGGTCTCCACTGAGAATTTTTTTTAAAAAGTGTGCGGGCCCATTGTTTTTTAAATAAGCAAAAGGTAAAAAATGACTGTTTTCACCAGTGAAATATTTGAATTTTCCAGTATGCAAAACCTTGACAAACTGATTTTTAAACAACTTTAAGCATTCAAGTGAATGAGACTTCTCACATGCTTAAAGTTAAGCACATGCTTATGTGCTTTGGTGGATCAGGAACAGAGTGTTCAGCACGTTGCAGGATCAAGCCCATAGAGGACAACCTGGTTGGAATCGAGTAGGCATTTCATTGTAATATTCCAAGCCCCAATACAGTGGCAGGTCCCCATGTCATTTAAATTTTCCTCAGTTATGTATCTTGTTTCCAAACAGGAAGACCACCATAAACTCTCAGATCAGCAACAAGCACTAAGTCATGGTCAGAATCCCCTGCCCATCTACCTTGTTCTCAATGTGAACGACAAAATTAGCAATCGAGATTTTAGAGGTAATAATTATGGTCTAGAAGTTTATTTTTCTTTAAATTTAACAGGGTTCATCTTACGGTTAGAACTGGTTAATTTAATGCAAGAATCCTTTTTAAATCAATTCACTCAAAAGTGGGCTTATATTTCTTATTAATTAAATTTGTGTTTCTCTGTATTTCTGGTTTGGCCTGGATCAGAAGCAGAATATTATGACAGAGGCTATTATCACAAGATTATCTGGCCTGCACAGAAGCAGGAAGTACCAGAAATCTCATGAGCTTTCCAGACACCTGTGGGTGTGACAAGAGATTTCACTCTCCATGCTCATCACTGTTATATCTGTATTGAATAAAAGTGGCTAGTTAGAAAATATGGTAGTACAACACCTAGTTTGTCATGAAGAGGCTGAAACCAAAATCATATTCCATTAATAACTCAATGTATTCATATAATAACAATATTTTTCTTTACCCACGGTCAGGTTACTGCAGTAATACTTTTTCTTGTGACTTTCTTTAGAATGGATGGAGTTCACGCCCTATGAGGTGGGACTCCTTAAATATGGGGCCTTCATTCGTGCTGAGAATTTTGGAAGTGAGTTCTTCATGGGTCGACTGATGAAGAAGCTCCCAGAATCCCGGATCTGCTTCTTGGAAGGTGATTTATTGTCCTGGAAAAATGTAATGTAATGTAACATAAGCCAGTCACTGGCAAGCCACAGTTTTATGGCTGCTGCAGTTGGTACAGTCTCACCTTCTAGAAACTGTATAAAGTGATGTATTTGAACCAATAGCATGTCATGATCTGCAGATTTAAAATCTCTCTCTACTGTAATTAAGTGAGTTGGATTAATCTGATTTCATTATATTGTCATGCACAAGGCATCTGAAAGATACTTTTTCACCTTTATCTGAACACCAAATTTTCAAAATGTTGTCGTTTGCTCAAGTACCAGTCTCTCTTCTGGATCCCGAATCTATGAAATTCAGTCTCCGGTATAGAACAGTGGGAGGGATGGCTCAGTGGTTTGAGCATTGGCCTGCTAAACCCAGGGTTGTGAGTTCAATCCTTGAGGGGGCCATTTAGGGATCTGGGGCAAAAATCTGTCAGGGGACAGGTTTCAGTGTAGTAGCCGTGTTAGTCTGTGTCAGCAAAAAGAAAATAAGAAAGAAATACTTGTGGCACCTTAGAGACTAACAAATTTATTTCAGCATAAGCTTTCGTGGACTACAGTCCGCTTCGTCGGATGCATGGAATGGAACACTCAATGAGAGGATATTTATAGTCAGAGAAACATGAAAAGGTGGAAGTAACCATATCAACTGTAAAAGGCTAATTAATTGAAAGGAACTGTTATCAGTAGGAAAGAAACTTTTGAAGTGGTAAGCAACATGGCCCATTACAGACAGTTGACACAAAGGAGTTAAGGGTATTTAACGGGGGGGCGGGGGAGGGAAATAAATTCAATTAACGTAATGACCGAGCCATTCACAGTCAATATTCAGACCTAAGGTAATGATATCTAGTTTGCATATTAATTCCAGTTCAGCAGAAGTCACCTACTACAGGACAGGCCCAACAAAGAAAATAACAGAACGCCACTAGCCGTCACCTTCAGCCCCCAACTAAAACCTCTCCAGCGCATCATCAAAGATCTACAACCTATCCTGAAAGATGATCCCTCACTCTCACAGATCTTGGGAGACAGACCAGTCCTCGCTTACAGACAGCCCCCCAACCTGAAGCAAATACTCACCAGCAACCACACACCATACAACAAAAACAAAATCCCAGGAACCTATCCTTGCAACAAAGCCCGTTGCCAACTCTGTCCACATATCTATTCAAGTGACACCATCATAGGACCTCATCACATCAGCCACACCATCAGGGGATCGTTCACCTGCACATCTACCAATGTGATATATGCCATCATGTGCCAGCAATGCCCCTCTGCCATGTACATTGGCCAGACTGGACAGTCTCTACACAAAAGAATAAATGGACACAAATCTGACATCAGGAATCATCACATTCAAAAGCCAGTAGGTGAACACTTCAACCTCCCTGATCACGCAATGACAGATTTAAAGGTAGCAATTTTACAACAGAAAAACTTCAAAAATAGACTCCAACGCGAAGTTGCTGAACTGGAATTAATATGCAAACTAGATACCATTACCTTAGGTCTGAATATTGACTCTGAATGGCTCGGTCATTACGTTAATTGAATTTATTTCCCTCCCCCCACCCCGCCCCGTTAAATACCCTTAACTCCTTTGTGTCAACTGTCTGTAATGGGCCATGTTGCTTACCACTTCAAAAGTTTCTTTCCTACTGATAACAGTTCCTTTCAATTAATTAGCCTTTTACAGTTGATATGGTTACTTCCACCTTTTCATGTTTCTCTGACTGTATAAATATCCTCTCACTGAGTGTTCCATTCCATGCATCCGACGAAGCGGACTGTAGTCCACGAAAGCTTATGCTGAAATAAATTTGTTAGTCTCTAAGGTGCCACAAGTATTTCTTTCTTATTTTCTTTTTGCTGTCAGGGGACAGTACTTGGTCCTGCTAGTGAAGGCAGAGGACTGGACTCAATGACCTTTCAAGGTCCTTCCAGTTCTATGAGATAGGCATCTCTCTCTCTCTCCAATGGCCTTAGCGCTGATTGATTCAGCAATGTAACATTGAAACATAACCTAATAATCATCAGTATGTCTAATATTCTGAAGCAGTACATACTGTATCCCCAAACTCTTTACAAATGTAAAGAATACAATGTAATAAATAATATCAAAGAGCAGAGAAATAAACAGAAACAGATGAGAGAGAAATGAAACAGCATGTAGTTTTTCAGATGAGTTTTAAAAAGAGATGTGTAGTGGATGACAGAAGGAAGCAGGAAGAGGCTGCAATATTACCGTCACTGTGACAGACTTGAATTACAGTTAAAATGTATAGTAAAGTAATAACAATATCTACCACATATGTATATGCAGTGTTGTTGTAGCTGTATCAGTCCCAGGATATTAGAGAGTCAGGGTACGTGAGGTGATATCTTTCATTGGACCAACTTCTATTGGTGAGAGAGAGAGAGAGAGATAAGCTTTCTAGCTTACACAGAGCTTTTCTTCAGGTCTGGGAAACTCACGCCATGGCTACACTAGAGAGTTTACAGCAGCACAGCTATACCGATGCTGTAAGATCTCCCGTATAGCCACTCTATGCCAGCGGGAGAGAGCTCTCCTGTCAACATAATTAAACCACCCACAATGAGCGATGGTAGCTATTTCAGTGGGAGATGCTATCCCATTGACATAGCACTGTCCACACTGGCACTTCTTTCAGTGAAACTTATGTCGCTCAGGGATGTGTTTTTTCAGGGCTTTAATGTCTATACAGCTTCATCAAACTATGTTATAATATTATGAGGGCACAACTGGGTTATAACCAGATGCCTCAATATGATAATTCTGTATCATAAATAGAATCTAATATTTCCTTCCCTTCCTTTTGCATAAGCACTGCACACAGCTATAGAAAAAGAGAGCCCCTGGCTTTCTCTTCCTGCTTCTCACCCTGACCGCAGTAACTAAAAAGGATTTATGTAAAGGGAGTTTCAGGTTCCTGTTATTAGCAATGTTGTGACTATTTGTCTGTATGGAGCTTTCACAACAGCCACTCGAAAAGGCTTTCAGTGACAGCACCAAACTGACTTTACACTGCCCACACCCAGGAAAGAGTGGGTGCTGACTAACGTAGGTCATGGGACCACTAACTACATTCAGTGATTGGTAGGGTGACCAGACTTCCCCGATAAAATCGGGACCGTCCCGATTTTTGACCATTTGTCCCGCGTCCCGACCAATGGTCGGTCGGGACGCCTTTTGTCCCGATTTTCAGTCTTCTTCCATGTTTTTTTTTTTCTCAACAACTTCGGCGGCAGAGGCTCTTCCGTTTTGTTTTTTTTGGGTGGGAAGTCCTGATTTTCGGGTCTTCTCATCTGGTCACCCTAGTGATTGGCTGGAATGCTCTTGGGAGTGCTCTTTGTAATTCCAGGTTGGTGTACATGTAATCTCCCAACTGCTCAGACCCAGCTATTCCTGGCCCTCATTCAAATCCCCCAAACTGGCCAACATTTCGAATCTTCAGGAAATGTAGTATTTGCATTGTTGCCAATTCATGTGATTTTCTCTCCCCAGTCCCACCCAAGTCGTGCAATATTTGGTATTTTTCTTAAAGTCCAATTCCTGGAGGTATGTGATGAGTTGGGAATCTGAGCTGTCTCTTTTTTTTGTTTGTTTGTTTTGTTTTGTTTTTTAAGTAAGCTTCCAACCTGGTTTGCATAGCTATAGCCGAAGTGCAATCCAAATGAGTCAAGAATTTGTGACTGCAAGAACCAGAGTCCTGAAAGAAAATGCAAAAGTCTGATGATCTTTTTAATAAAGAAGCTATTTGCAATGTGACAACAACAATATATACTGAACCTACACATTTATGAAAAACACTGTGTAGCCTATGCCAGTAGATGGTGCTCTTTATATTTACTATACATATGAGCATGCAGAGAGAGAGAGAGATGCTTCTTTTTTATATGGAACTTTCCTAACAGAAAGAAATTGAATAAAGTTCACTGGTAAGGACAGAAGGCAATTTTTAAATAAAATGCTTTGAAATTACAGGTTATTCTCTGTCAAATTTCTTTCATGTCACAGGGATCTGGAGTAGTGTATTTTCCTTGAATCTTATGGATGCCTGGTATATCTCCTTTGAGTCAGAAGAGTTCTGGCACAAATGGACCCAAGACAGAGTTATTGACATTGGTTAGTTATTTTTACATTGCATTTTTGCATTACTTTTTCTTAGGGTTATTTTATTGAATTACTTTATTAATTTATGTATTATCTAATACATGAAGTGGAAAGCCATGTCTTGTGTTGCCATGCAGCAATCATGTTTGGTTGATTGAGAAGCAGAATTGATGAGATCTACCATGGATGCAAATGAGATGCCCCTGATATCGGGTCTTGAAGGAGAGTAAACTGTATAAGAAAAAATATTCTTGAAAGAATAGGAGGTCGGGTTTATCCTTTCAGGGCCCACGATTCTTCTATGTTCTCTGTGTAGCCAAACACCAGATGGGTGTCCTCCTTATGAGTGAGGTTTAACATACTCTTGTTTCCTTTGTTAGTTTTTGCTGTTTGTAAGTGGTTTTTATTTTTGATCTCACTCAGGAATTCATTTGGGTATGTTTCCTTATAGTTTTACTTACCATTCATTAGGGTGTCCAGAGATGTAAAACATACATTATAATAACAGTAATAATAATAAAAAGCAGCATAGATGTGCATGATGCTTTCCAGAAATAAAAGATATTGTCCCTGCCCCAAGGAGTTTATGATGCAACGTTCCAATTCTGCAAACCTTTACTACTGAATAATATAGTGCTTGTTACTGTGGGTCATTCCACTAAGGTCAATAGAAAGCACTACACTAAATAGTAAGGGCTTGCAGGATGGGGACCAAAATGTGAGATACAGGAAATCCTTACAACAGATGGAGTGGAGAAAGAAGAGCACTGCAGCAAATATTACTATGATTCATTTTGTCCTGTTGCATTTGTAAGCTGCAGCTTGTTGTTTATGTTTATGTTTATGTTTGTGTATATATATATATAACAACAAGCTGCAGCTTACATATTTTAAATATAAACAACAGTTTAAATATAAACAACAAGCTGCAGCTTATATATATTGTTAGAACAAGAATAAAGAGATTAAATTTGTTGGAGAGACAGGAAGTTAGTAAAGGGATGTGTATGAGAGAGGGACATGGCAAGGATGCAGGAGAGGAAAATTATTGTAGGTGCAAAATGTTGATTGGGATAAGGTCAGGGGCAGAGAGAAGAAAGTTACAGTATACCAGGTTAGAGAGAACTATAGCATGGGCAAGACTTTTAGTAGTGCTGACTAAGAAGAGGAGGCAGATTTTGGAAAGGTTAGAGAGATAAGCAACTAGCTCTGTGGAGAGCCTGGATGTTAGGAGAGAAGGATGTTGAAATGAAACCAAGCATATCCTATAATATCTCCAAAATGAATTCAAATATACAAAACTTTTATCATTTTCTCTGCAGAGGAAGAACCTGTTCTAACTACGAGGCCAAGTGAGTTAACTACTCGGGTGGTCTCCCCACCAGATAGCCTTTCAACTGTTTTTCGAGATGTTCTTATGTTGCGGCCAGCAGTTTCAGAAATCCACAATTTTCTAAAGGGTTGCCAGATGCACAATAACTACTTGCAGAATGAGTTTTCTACATGGAAAGGTATGGTGATAACTTCCTATTTGAAGCTTCATTTTTAAAGATTGGGTTGGGGTCTGGAATTTATTGTGGATATCTGTAGTTCTAAGTGGAAGTGAATGAAGTGACTCAAATGGTTCTGTTACTTTGTGAGGAATCTTAGGTAGTAATACATGATGATGCGGTGTGGTATGATATGATATATGATATGATATGAAGGGTATAAGTTTGGATACACCCATTACCCCTGAGTGGCAAAGCCATGAGTAAGTTATGTGGGTTATTGTTATATTGTTGTTGTTTATATTCTAGATATTCCCCAAATGTGCAAAGGATTGTCAAGACATTGAGGAGGCTGAAGTTTCTGCCTCCCAAACAAATGCCTAGGAAATCTTTTATATCACAACACAGTATCATATATTCTGTATATGCCATGGATGTTACAGAACATTCATTCTAGGAATGTTTTAGAGAGCTTTCAAAAGTGCATTTGGATTATTTTTTGTGCCCTCTGTTTCAAATGTCAGAGGTCTTACTTACTATGACTCTAACTATGAAGGACTTGGAGAAAGCCGTAAAAACCTCTAGAAAGGACATTCAGACCTTTCTATACCTAAATACATCATAACTTGAAGTAAGATAGCTCACAGTCCTTCAGGTCTAGAAGCAAATGTAGGTTCCTGCTGAGAATCTCCCCTTCCCAATGATATAAAGATCCTGTTTACAGCCTGTGACATTTTTACATATAGAACGGCTGTTCTTGGTGCATGACTGATTCTTGCCCACCTGGGGCTTTGGGCAAGTATAATTTTTTTGGGAAATCCACATTTAGAGGAGGATAAAATATTTCTTTTGTACGTTGATTTAAGCTTCTCAGGGGTTTGGAATGTTACAGTAAGTCCCAGAGCAACGGATTAGTGGCCAGAGGGCAGACAAGGCAGTTAAAGGTACATGATAATTCCTTTATCACATGGCTTTGCAGTTTATACTGCTGGGGGAATTCTGCACCACTGTATGTGTGCAGAATTCATGTCCCCCACAGATTTCTTTGCTTCCCCGCAGAAAAAATAACTTTAACAGGGAAGCTGCAAGAACAGTCACACACCACTCCCTAGCAGTGCAGGTACATTGTTTCAGGCAGCTGGTGGAGAGGTAAATCACCGCGAGGCTGGGGACACCCCAGCCAGTGGCTCCTTCACTGAGCTGGGATCAGCTGCTAGTCACTGTAGGCAGGAGAGGACGGGATATCCTCTTCCTCTTCCCCTGCAAGGAGTGGCTGGGGATGTGTCAGACACATCCCCAGAAACCTCCCCCAGCTTCAGAAAGCTCAGCATCCTCTCCTGCTTCCTGCCCCCATCACTCCTCAGCTGTGGGGGGAGGGGCCACTATATGAGGAGTTGCTCCCCCATCTTCCCAACCCCCATGCATCCGGACCCTCCATACCCAGACACCCTTGCCAAGCCTCACCCTGTGCACCCAGAACCCCCCCTAACATTCCATATCCGAACCCCACCCCACTGAACCTCAACCGCTTCATCTGGAGCCCCCCTGCACCCAGACCCCTTGCCTCCATACCCCCACCCCTGCACTCCAGACCACCCCCCACTGAGCTCCCTGCATTCAAACCCTCACCCTGATGAGCCCCACCTCCCTTCACCACCCTGAGCCCTCACATCCAGACACCCATGCCACTGACCCCCAACTAGCTGCACCCAGATCCACACCCCACCAAGCCCCTCTCCCCCACCACCCACACTCCCCTGATAAGACCTCCACACCCAAATGCTCTGCTGAGCCCAACCACCTTCACCTGGAAGCCCCTCCAGAGTCCCATTGCCCCTGCACCTGGAACCCTCCCCGCGACGAGCCTCTGTGCACCCAGATCCTACAACACCTAGACACACACACACACCCCCACTGAGCTGCCTGCATCCAGATTGTCCCACACAGAATCCTTTCATCCCAAATCTGTATCCCCCCCACTCTGAGCCCCTTCACACTTGGATCCTGCCTGGTTGAGCCTGCCTGCCCACACCTGGTGCACCTGGTGCAGAAGGGCAGGGCCCCAGGGTGTTTCTGGGGCAGGGCCAAGCCTTGTGCTGGGTCGGGTTCAGCTTCACCGCTGAGTCCATGTCCCAGGGGTGGAGGCTGCAGGGTGGTCTCCCACCTTTGTGCAGCCAGTGGCCTGTGCTCCCCACTCCAATGCTGGAGCCTCAGCATTTATTTATTGACAAATAAAACTTGCAGAATTTTTAATTTTTTGACACAGAATGCCCTCAGGAGTAAATTTATCACAAGTAGTGTGTGTGGGGGGGTGAGTATATATGCAGTAGTTGCAGTTAAAAAGTTGTCTTGTTCCCTTTTTACTGGTAGGTAAGATATTACTGACTCTTGCGGTATTCCCCATTATAAATATAGAGAATTCTTCTTAAACCAGTAAAAGGAAAAGGAAAACTGTATAGTTGCTCCAAATGTAAATATGAATATATATCTATCTTTGGGCCTCATATGACCTCACAACCATAGTATCTGGACACCTCTCAGTCTTTATCCCCATGAAATAGGAAAGTACTATTGTCCTCATTTTTCATATGGAGAACGGAGACAGAGAGAGATCAAATGACCTGGCCATGGTCATACAGGATGTTTGTGGCAGAGCAGGGAATTGGACTCTGGTCTTGTGTGTCCCAACCTAGAGCCCCTTTGTCTGCAGAAAGCAGACAGAAAGAATTGCTTTGTGCTGCCCAAAAGGGTGGTTGCTGCAGGTCAATAATGCAAAAGGCAGAATGAGGAAACCCAGACGTGAAGAACAAAAAGACTGAACTACAGTTGTACAAAACTGTGTCTGGGGTCAAAAAGGGAGCTGAATTCTCTTTCCACTCTCTAACTCTTTATTGTCCTCAGAGTAGTAAAACACCTACTCTTGCAGTGATGCGCACTCTTGACAAGAAATATTTTTCTGGTAGACTGTGAGCTTGACTGTCATCCCAACCAGCTGACAGGAGCAGCAGATCACCTCGCTCTGGTAGATACTGCATTTGCCTTCGAAACCAGTTACCCACCGCTTATGAGGCCTGAGAGGAAAGTGGACCTCATCCTGCATTTCAACTACAGTTCAGGATCACAGATAGCGGTCAGACTTTTTGCCTTTTTCTTCAGTAATATCCTCCCTTTCAGCTGCCAGAATAATTAACTCTCTACTTCCAAACAGATAGGGCTTGTCTACACTTACATTTTATAGCGTTCTAACTTGCTGGCTCGGGGCAGGGTGTGAAAAATTACCCCCCTGAGCGCAGCAAATCTGAGCGCTTCAAAGCACTAGTGTAGACAGGCTCCGAGCACGGGACCCTCACTCCCAGTGCTCAGAGCTAATCCCCTCCTGGAGGTGGATTACCAGGAGCGCTGGGAGAGCTCTCTCCGCCCACACTCGCACTTCAAAGCGCTGCCACAAGAGCATTCCCTTGGCAGCGCTTTGAAGTTTCCAGTGTAGACATACTCTTAAAGAGAAAGTTGTTTCTAACAGGAATAAACTCATACTGCCACTGGTGTGAATCCTTGTTTCAGAATCACTGGACTATGTGCTCTGTATAAAAAACACTACCTAAGCCCATATCCACAAAAAGACTTAGGTGTCTAACTCTGACTTTAGGCACCTAAATCCAAAATGTAGGCACCAATGAGAGCCTCAAAACTCCGGCTCAGCCACCACCTACCCCTGCAGGCACCTAAAACACCTACATTATTTCTGTAAAAGTCCCCTAGAAGCCTAAGTTTCTGCCACTGGGTATGTGCACTGCTGCCTCAGCTAGACAGCCACACTAAACCAGACTATCTCATGTCTAAGCCTCAGTGGGATCCTCAAACCAGGAGAAACTGTGGGTTGCTATGGCTATCTCACCAGGGGGACCCAAACTGGTAGGCATTCTCAAAGCATGTCTAACGTCAGTTGGAGGGATGGGGAGGAGGCAGCCTCCCCTATATCCTTGAGCCCAGTGATTATGGCACTCACTTAATAAGTAGGAAACCCATTTTCAAATCCCTTCTCTACATTAGGCAGAGTGGGGAATTGAACTGGTGTCTCCCACAATCTGGATGAATGCCCTAACCATTGGGTTAAAAGTTATGAGAGAGGCTGCTGCTTCTCCTCCTTCCAGCATTTTCACTAGGAGTTAAGCATGTGTTCCTGCCTTTCTAGCAAGGACTGGCTTAGTCACCTGACTCCAGGAGAGGGTTTTACAGCTTTGGATCCCAAGTAGCGATAGGTGCCTTGCTCCAGCCTGGATTTAGGGCTTGGCTACACTTGAATTTTTAAAGCACTGCCGAGGGAACGCTCCTGCGGCAGCGCTTTGACGCGTGAGTGTTGGGAGGGAGCTCTCTCAGCGCTCTTGGTAATCCACCTCCATGAGGGGATTAGCTCAGAGTGCTCGGAGCCCGGCTCCCAGCTCTCAGAGCCTGTCCACACTAGCACTTTAAAGTGGTCAGACTTGCTGTGCTCAGGGGGGTGATTTTTCATACTCCTGAGCCAGCAAGTTAGAGCACTATAAAATTTAAGTGTAGCCAAAGCTTGAGATGCATAAACCTCAAAGAGGCAGAGCTTAGAAAAAAACCCTTTCATCAGCATCCACTATTGGCTTGTTTAGGCAGCTCCTCAACTAGATTTTGTGGATTCCATTTTCAGGCGCCTATCTCTCCCCATTAATTGTACAGGAAACCTGTGTGCCAAACTCAGGGTTTGTGAATTCCACTGGGTGGCTAGGCACCTTAGTACTTATAGTAGAGATGGTGTGCACGTTTCTGGATTGGGCAAAATTTTCTCTCACTTGTTCAACACATGTGTTATGGGTATGTTAATATATGGCAAAAATTATTCTGGCCACTTTGGGGTTATCCCAGTGTGAAATATTTTAAACTTGACTCTTGGGGGGGGGGGGGGTGTACTTTGACTAGTTTTGAAGAAATTCGGTTTAGAAATAATGAATTTATAGTCACTTGAAAATTACATGTGCCATCACATGTATAGGTGTGCACTTCCAGATATAAACACGCTTTCACACAGATTTTTATATGTGGGAAACTGCACATTCAGTTAAACACACCTCTAACCATTTGAGTGTTTGATCCTTGTGGTCAGAATTCAAATACATGCAAAGACCATTTGAATGTTTCACCAGAGATCTAAATGCAATTACTTGTGCATCTCAACATGGGGATTGGAATTTCAAATAAAAGCATTTGGTACTTTTTTTTTTTTAATCCCAGTGTTTGATCAGACATTCAGAGAACCCACGGTGCCTTGCCATCTGAATAACTGTAGGTGTGGTCGAAGGAGTGCTTAAATGCATTATTTTTTCAAAATCTTGCTTTAAAAAATAGGAAGTTCACTACAAAAAGATAAGTTACATTTGATGCAATGTTATATTGTGGTTGACTTTTTAGGGCTTGACTGGGTAACCATTACAGTGATGAGCTTCAATGGGAGTATACATGTGAGTGAGCACCCACCCACATGAGTAAATCCTGCACAATTAGGTTCTTAACATGCAGTTCTTTTGTCACAAAAATCTTAACTCATCCACATAATAATATACCAACCTATGGTGCCTCACACCCTGAAGCATTCCAGTGGGGTATACAAACTCAAAGTGATATGCAAACTATACATAAGGATCACTTCACCAGCACCTGAAATGCAGCCACAGCTCTGGCAGGAAGGGGGATGTGGGAACTATAGATCACAGTGGGCTAGACGCTACCACCTTTATTTGTGTTGCGTAGTGAGTTTCTCCATAAGACTTACTCTACTCTTACTGAAGTCGATCTCTTAAGTAAATCTTGATCTTAGCCTTGTCATTGGTTTCTGATGTTTTGTTTTTCCCTCTGTGATTACCCAGCCTTTGAGAAAAGCCTCTAAGTACTTCTCAGAGCAGGGAATCCCTTTTCCCAAAATTGTGCCAGGTGAAGAAGAAGCAAAAAGTCCAAAGGAGTGTTACATAATTGGAGACAAAGAAGGCCCAGAAACACCTGTAGTGCTGCTTTTCCCACTGGTGAATGACACCTTCAGAAACTACAAAGCACCTGGTAAGTTAGCAGCAGCCAATCACTTTAATAAAGCCAGCATGACGAGTTTATCCATTCTCTGGATTCCCACTTTTAACTTCATTATAATGAACCTATATTGGCGGGGTGCCTGTAAAAGACTTTGCTTTTAGACTCCTCACTATAGTATCAGGTATGTCTATGTTGCAATAAAACACCTGTGGCTGGCCTATGCCACCTGACTTGGGCTCGCAGGGCTCAGGTTGCGGGGCTATAAAATTGCAGTATAGATGTTTGGGCTCGGGTGTCTACACTGCAGTTTTATAGCTCCAGACCCTTAGACCTGCGATGTAGTGATGACAGCTTGAGAAAATAGCTCTGAGGGGTGTGAACAATTTCTGTTCACTTCACTGGGTTCTTGACTCTGAAACCTCAAATTGACTGTTTTAAATGTCAACCTTGTTAACTACTTGACTGCTGATCATTTTTAATAGCCATATCCACCTAATGTGCTTATCTCACAATCTCAAACTGCCTCCTAGGTGCCAAAAGCCTCAGCTGTTCCCTACCCAAGTGCTAAAACCTCCTGCTTCCCCCAGGACATCTTCTACAATACAAGTTATTTGTTATCAATACAAAAATCTACCCTATGTTGAAAATGGAAAATGTGAGGACATCATATAATAAAGTGAATTTAATATCAAAATGAACAATATGGGGGCTACTGTACAGATTTATGAATTTATTAAAAATTAAAATCACCTCCATTTCTTAAATGAAGCTGCCATGGAATTTCCAGTCTATCACATCAGAATGCCACAGAATCCAGGTGTCCTGCTACAGAGTTTAAATGTAGCTTGTCACAAAGTACATGATTCACTGTTTCTCCTTTGTAATACATTTGGTTCTGCCACTCATCTCTTAACACATCCTTCCTCTCTTTCCCCAATCCCTCTTTCTCTATGCTGACTGCCATCAAGGTACACGCCTCTCCTGATTTGGTAGTGGATGTGCAATTTTTTCTAAAATCTCTATGAATGTCTCCCAATGTGCTGGCCTGTAGGAGGTGCTCAGAGAATGATGCAGTCCTTCACCACATCAGGCATCTAATTTCCACCAGTCTTGAGAGTGGTGATCCAGGCAGCAATGTAGTGAATTAAGCTAAATATACTCATAAAACATCCTCACAGCAAGAAAATCTCACTGGAGAGAAATCTCTGGTCTGTGAATGATTGTGTGCACATGGCTGATAAAGCCTAGGACTATAATCATGTCTCAATAATAAACCTAACTGCTATTTTCCTGTAGGTGTGAAACGTAGTCCCTCAGAGATGGCAGAAGGTGAAATTGATGTTGCCGATATCAATGGTTCATATAATATAAATAATCTGCGCTATTCAGAGGAAGATTTTGACAAGCTGGCAAAACTGAGTTACTACAATGTCCAGAATAATAAAGACTTGATTCTTCAGGCCTTGCGTATAGCTGTAGAACGGAAAAAACAACATAGAAATAGTCTCAAACCTCATACTCCTCTGTGATGATATATCTTTCTCTCCCATCATTGGGAAGGATCCCAGCATTCTACTGATCGTCCAGCATTATGGAATATGAAAGAAATATCTATCTGTTGATATTACTGAAGAAAAAAGGAACTGAAACAGAAAGTGATGGAAATCCAAAGAATGCTAAAAATAGCATTCTATCTGTAATAGGAAAAACTAACATCTGCCTGTCAGAAATGGGAATAAACATAAAGAGGAAAGCTCTTCCATAATTTATTAATGTGCTTCCCTTGTTAACACTCTCAGCAGAGTGGCCAAGTACTGAATTGGTGTTGAGGCTGAACTATGCTATCACTTCTAGAAGTGGCCTTTTCAAGTCAAGGTTGAGGCGGATTGGCAAGGAAATGTTAAGTAGCCTGTATTGTCATTGTTTGTGCTGTATCTATTCTGTCAGTTAAGAGAGGACTTCCACTACCAGGACTGCCAGTCCAGAACCTTTAAAAAGAGAACAGAATCAATTTTTAAATAAAATAATTAACGTACTAAGATTTCTATACAAATATATATAAATATGAAGTAAAATTTTGCATAATAAAATGTTTTGTTGGATTCTAAGTGGTAATAATGAGATTTTTTTTTAAAACAACATCCTCTTCTATTAGCAGAACTATTAATGCAAATGATCGATTCTGTATTCACAACTAGCAAAGGGTCTCGTCGGAACTGAATGTGAACTTTCCTAGCGTTTTAGTCCGTTTGAATTTGGAATTCCAGTTTAGGCTCATCTCGAGTAAGACAATCCCGCACAAAAAAATGTCCTAAGGTGAAATTAATGTTGTGGAAACATTGCAGAGGTTTAGTTTTGAAGTCTAATGTTATTGAAACTCAGATCACTGATATGTGCCTGCAAACTTGATTTTAATTTAACAAACTTTTCGGGTGTGGGAACATCCTTAATTTTTTTAAAAACAGTCCTAAGTTCTGTTGCAAAGGCTCCCTGTTCCTACAAACCCTACCAAGCCTACAAGAGAGGAAGCCCAATCCAGCAGACTTTAGGAGGTTCAGTGATGAATGGGAATGATCCCTTGGTCTGCTTGCTCACCCCAGTGCTAACCCAACGTTCTGCGGAGGGAAGTCCTGATGCTGCAGACTTCCCATGGTCGGCAAAAAGGAAGTCTGTCTTCTGCAAATTCCTGTTGGTCCTCAGGATCAGGGCTTTCATCCAAGGAGGGCATGTGTATCACTCTTCCTCTTGGCTTCATAGTGCCGGAAGGACTAGAATTCTACTAAGTGCAGGAAAGGGGGAAGGGAAATGTGGCTGGGCAGGAAGCTCGATAAGCAGAACTAAGAGAAGAACCTCTTCCCTAACCTTCCTGCTGCTTTTTAGACCCCATGAAGTGGGGCTTACAGGAAGTGATAAGCCCCTTTCCCACATCTTGTGAAGCTCCATGAGTAACATTTTCTTGTATGAGACACCAACTAATAGTTTCCCTCTCAGGGACTCCGTGAATTTTAGAGGGGGTAACAAAATAAAGCTTTATACTGGAAATCAGTTGCAACCTTAACTAAGGAGCATGTTAATGAAGTTTAATAGACACAAAAATGGAACCTCCTTAGGGCTACACACAGAGGTATCATCCATGAGTAAGAAAACTCAGAACTTCAGAACTATGTAAAAATGTGCTGATAATTTTGGTTAAAAGATGTTACTATCTCGGACTTCAGTAACATATAGCATGATTCTGCAGACCCTTTCTTCCACATGTAGTATCACTGACTTTGCCAGGATGATGTGCAGGCGCACACCCTCTGCAGAAGGAATCTTCCTATGGTTGGATCCACTGATAGAGCAACACAAAGAAGCCTGAATGCATCGGAGAATTGGCCCCATGGTGTGTATGTGAGTAGGTTGCCTTCTATTGGTTTGTTGCAACTTAGAAGCACCATAAGGTTATTTTTATACCTGCTATCTAGAGAGCTCTTAAATAATACACAGATGTTGGTTGGAAGAAGTAATAGTGACTACACTATGTTTACGTTCAACACCTTCGATGAGCAGTCATCAAAAATGAGAAACATGAAACCAATTCCAAACTTGAGAAAGGGGAAACAAAACTTAAGAAATGGGTATTTCCAAAAAAATGAGGAAGCCAGTCAAAAAGAACCTAAAGCAAAAGTGAAGCATTTTAAAATACTTAGACTCAGCATGGAGGTTTCTTAAATACATCACAACAGAGTTACAAATGGCTTGCATAGCCTTAAACAAAACATGAAGCAGAAATGCAAGCAAAACCAGAATGGTTAAAAGACGAGGTTATTTGAGCCCAACAGCTATTCTTTGAGGGGAAGGGAGAGGAGAGGGAATCCAATCCTACTGAAGCCAAAAGATGAGAGCATAAAATGTGGTATTCAATAAGCAAGATGGAAAGTAGGAGGTCTAACAGGGATTTTGAAAAGTAAATACCCACCAAATCTCATTTGTAGCTATGTTGGACTACCAAGCAGTAATTAAGGAGGAGAAGGATGTTGCAGAGAAGTTTAATGACTTTGTATCAGCCTTCACCATGGAGGACATACACTCTAAAGCCAAATATGGACCTAGCTTCAGCAAAGTCTTGCCCATTCACCTGGATCCACCCCCTAAAGTTTTACCCTCTAGATCGGCAGCAAGCCTATTTATTTATTTATTTCTTTTACCCGTTAAGTTTCTGTTCAATGCATTGAGATTTTTAAAGCAATTAGGGGATTTAGGCACACATCTTCCATTAAAATATGTTTTTAAAATAATGGAATATGTCTAAATCCTATAGGCTGCTTTGAAAATCTCAATGCATTGGACAGAGAGTTATCAGATAACAGGGATAAATAATAAGAAATGATCACTTAAAACTACACACATAATGTGATCATCTACATCTATTAGACCAGTTCCACTGAAAAATGTCAATGTTAATATGGTATGAAATTTAGCTGGCTCTAGAAAGGAAGATGCTGTCTGGGTTAGCTTGGCTTCAGTGAAACACATTACATTAGGTACAGACTTCTCAGGTGATAATGGATGGCTACATCTGCTGTATCTAGAAGAAGATAAACCTTTGGGAATTTAAGAGGAAAAATGGACAAAACTTTGCTGGTCCAGGTCCATAGCTGGATATCGGGGACCAGATTTTTACAGTGGAATAGGAGGAACACATGGTTTGTGACCAAAACTTTGATGGATCTGGTGAGACCCAGGTAACAGATCTGTGTTGCTTTTGCACTGGATTGTGCCAAAGTCTGAAGTTTTTCTGGTCAAGTAGGAGTGTGGCAACATGTGTAGTTTATTTGGGGATTCGGGATCAAAAACTGGTAGGAGATAGCAAGTTCTAGGGGGTGGATGTGTGTCTTTACCCTGCTATTGAGGAGAGATGCACAGGGGTCTGGATTTCTACAAGAAGTAGAGCCAGCTGCCCTTCTTCTCTATTTAACTGGTAGAAGTTTGGTATGAAGAAACTAGGATGAGGGTGCTGAATGTTGTTGTGATGTTGCTCTGCCAGTTTCAAGTGTCCCGCAAAAAACTGGTGCAGTTTTTCTCTATTCAGACAGTAGAATTGGGGGAAATGAGGATAAAGAATTGGCAAAATCAACCACGATCTGGTAGCAGATACGTTTTTATAGTATCATTGGGTTAAAGTGCATCAGAATCCAGATTATTCCAGTGAAGTAGGAGAGGCTGTGTTTGTTTTCTATTCAGATTGTATAATTTGGGGCTTGGCCCAAAAAATTGCGAGACCCAGGTAGATCCAGGTGCTGGCTGTGGATTTTTGTAGAACTCCTGCAGGGATGCATTGGGGTCTAGGATTCCCCCCGGATCGGCTAGATTTGTCTATTCATGCCACAGAATTTGTGACTAAGGCCCTAATTCTGATGGGTCTGGCAGGGTTCATGTGCCAGATCTCAATCTCCGCGGTGCCGGGAGACAGCCCAGGCCCACCATTTTTTAGCACAGTCGCGGAGCATAGACGGAGGGAGCCGCTGGTGCCGGCTCTGGGGATCCGTGTGGCTTCGTGCTCTGGGAGCGCGCGGGGATCAGGATGGGGCAGCGGTGACTCCACTTGATCGGCGTGGATGGGACACTCTGGGGATCCCTGGCCCCCCAAATCCCTAGGCCGAGGCTCATTCCGGCTTTTCCCAGCGGCGCGGAGACCCGCCGGGGAGCGAAGGGGTTGGGCAAGGCCGCTCCCAGCCCCGGGGGCGGTGCTCGGGCCGTGCCCAGGGAGGAGGGGCGGGGCCGGGCCGGCGGGGTGCTGCCGGCCTGTCAGCCAGTCAGTCTGTGCGGCGCTGCGTGGAGCGGGCGGCGGGGTCGGGATGTTCAGCTGGATGGGGAAGCAGGCGGGCGGGCGCGAGCGGGCCGGCGCCGACCCGGTGCAGACGGTGACCGGGGGGCTGAAGGAGCTGTACGCGCGGCGGCTGCAGCCGCTCGAGGACTATTACCGCTTCCAGGACTTCCACTCGCCCGCGCTGGAGGAGGCCGACTTCGACAACAAGCCCATGGTGCTGCTGGTGGGGCAGTACAGCACGGGCAAGACCACCTTCATCCGGTAAATACCCCACCCCCGCCCTTCCTCCCTCCCTCCGGTAAATACCCCGCACTGCCCGCCTTCATCCGGTAAATACCCCCCCCCGCCGCCCTCCCTCCGGTAAATACCCCGCACTGCCCGCCTTCATCCGGTAAATACCCCCCTCCACTGCCTACCTTCCTCCCGCCCGCCCTCCGGTAAATACCCCGCACTGCCCGCCTTCATCCGGTAAATACCCCCCTCCACTGCCTACCTTCCTCCCGCCCGCCCTCCGGTAAATACCCCGCACTGCCCGCCTTCATCCGGTAAATATCCCCCTCCACTGCCTACCTTCCTCCCGCCTTCATCCGGTAAATATCCCCCCCCCCCCCCCCCGCCGCCCTTCCTCCCTCCGGTAAATACCCCCCCACACTGCCCACCTTCATCTGGTAAATAACTCCCTACCTCCTACCTTTATCCGGTAAATACCCCCCCACCGCCCTTCCTCCCTCTGGTAAATACCCCCCTCCACTGCCTGCCTTCATCCAGTAAATACCCCCCTCCCCTGCCCACCTTCATCTGGTAAATACCTCCCCCCCCCCCGCCTCCCTTCCTCCCTCTGGTAAATACCCCCCACTGCCCACCTTCATCCGGTAAATACCCCCTCCCTCCAGTAAATATCCCCCTCCACTGCCTACCTTCCTCCCGCCTTCATCCGGTAAATACCCCCCCCCCCCCCCGCCGCCCTTCCTCCCTCCGGTAAATACCCCCCACTGCCCGCCTTCATCCGGTAAATACCCCCTCCCTCCGGTAAAAACCCCCTCCCTCCGGTAAAAACCCCCCTCCACTGCCTACCTTCCTCCCGCCTTCATCCAGTAAATACCCCCCCCCCCCCCCCCGGCCGCCCTCCCTTCCTCCGGTAAATACGCCCCCGCCGCCCTCCCTCCCTCCGGTAAATACCCCCCCACACTGCCCACCTTCATCTGGTAAATACCCCCCCTACCTCCCACCTTTATCCGGTAAATACCCCCCCCCGCCGCCCTCCCTCCCTCTGGTAAATACGCCCCTCCACTGCCTGCCTTCATCCAGTAAATACCCCCTTCCACCGCCCACCTTCAACTGGTAAATACCCCCTCCCCCCCCACCTCCCTTCCTCCCTCTGGTAAATACCCCCCACTTCCCGCCTTCATTCGGTAAATACCCCCCACTGCCTGCCTTCATCTGGTAATTACCCCCACCCCTGCCGCCCTTCCTCCAGTAAATACCCCCCCATTGCCCATCTTCATCCGGTAAATACCCCCCCACTGCCCGCCTTCATCCAGTAAATACCCACCTTCACCTGGTAAATACCCCCGGCTCCTCGCCACTGCCCACCTAAGTGAGTATTCCTTGCCTCAGTCCAGTAGCAGTCCCTTGATACATCCCTTCATCTATAAATAACCCCATTGAGGGTAAACGTCCCCTTTCCTTCCTCATTTGGTAAATATCCCCACACGGGCAAATACCTTCCACCTCATACCCAGGGGAACAACATAGACTTATAGTCCATCACCGGTGTAGTTGTCCCCTGTGCCTAAGTTTCATACTGTAAAGATTTCAGCATCTGGGCTAAATACCCCTTTGGCCCTCCTGCCAGCACACAGTTTCATACAATAAATACCCCATAACTACCTACTCTTGCATGCACCTTGGTCATGCCCCCTCTGCCGCTTTCCTTTCATACAGTAAGTATCTATTTCACACCTCCACTGAATGATTAGTTCCCTACCCCTCCATCTTCATAAGATAAATACCCCTCACCCTGTCATTTCCACCCTCACTTGGTAAATACCGCCTTGGCCCTGCTGCCTATCTGTTAAATAATCCTATATCTGCCCCCTGCACTTGGATAAGAAAATACCCTTTCATGTGGTAAGTACCACTGCCCAGAGTGAACAAACCTACCATTTTCATACTGTAACACACCTATTATCCTTGAACAGTAACACACCTCTAGAGTAAATGCGGGGTGGAAAGTTGAGAGGCCTGTCACTAGAGGCCTGTCACTAGGGGGGAGGGTTAGCTCAGTGGTTTGAGCATTGGCCTGCTAAACCCAGGGTTGTGAGTTCAGTCCTTGAGGGGGCCATTTAGGGATCTGGGGCAAAAATCTGTTGGGGACAGTACTTGGTCCTGCTAGTGAAGGCAGGGGACTGGACTCGATGACCTTTCAAGGTCATTCCAGTTCTAGGAGATTGGCATATCTCCATTTAAAAAAAATAAAAAATGAAGACAATAAACCTTGATGGCTGATGCAGAACAAGCTGTGGCTTGTGTTATCATGAAAGGGCAAGTGAAAACGTCTCCACTGGGTGGACAGGTGGAACAAGTTTGCTTGGATGGGGGCAGGGTTGAAAAATGCAGAATATGTAAAAAAAAAAAAAAAAAAAAAGTGCTTACCCATGATTTGAAAGTACTTTAAAAGAAGATAAAACCATAACATGTATTAACTACCTGTTCCATCTGAAAGCCGCAAAGCAAGTAGCACTGGTGTATTGAGTGAGTCAGGACCTTTTGTCTGTTGACAGGCAAATTAACTAATCAGTCTGAGCTAGGGGAGAGCAAACTTTTTGGCCCAAGGGCCACATCTAGGTGGGGAAATTTTTTGCAGGACTATGAATGTAGGGCTGAGGCAGGGGATTGGGGTATGGGAGGCAATGTGGGGTGTGGGAGGGGATGCGGTGTGAAGGAAGGGGCTCAGGGCAAGGGGTTGGGGTGCAGGAGGGGTGTGGGAGGGGGCTCAGGACAGGGGGTTGGGGTGCAGAAGGGGGTGCGGAGTGTGGGAGGGGGCTCAGGACAGGGTTGGGGTGCAGGAGGGGGCTCAGGGCAGGGGCTTGTGGTGCAGCAGGGGGCTCAAGGAAGGGGGTTAGGGGGCTCAGGGCAGGGGGTTGGGGTGCAGGAGGGGTTCAGGGTGCGGGCTCCAGTGTGGCACCGCTTACCTCGAACGACTCCGGGGTGGCAGTGGCGCGTAGCAGGACTAAGGCAGGCTCCCTGCCTGCCCTGGCCCCGCGCTGCTTCCAGAAGTGGCCAGCATGTCCGGCAGTGGCTCCTGGGGGTGGAGTGGAGCAGGCAGCTCTGGACCGTCATGCGCTGCCTTCGCCTGTGGGTACCACCCCCAGAACTCCCATTGGCCGCGGTTCCCCATTCCCAGCCAGTGGGAGTTACGGGGGGCAGTGCCTCCAGGTGAGGGCAGTGTACGGAGCCCTCTGCAACCCCCCTCCCCCAAGGGCCACCAGGACGTGGTGCCAGCTGCTTCCGGGATTGGCGCGGGGCCAGGGCAGGCAGGGAGCCTGCCTCAGCCCGGCTGCGCCAGGGGGCTGGCAATCCCACGGGCCGGATTGAAAGACCTGACGGGCCGGAATCAGCCTGCGGGACATAGTTTGCTCTCCCCTGGTAAGCCTTCTGTTGTGTTGTTGCTGTACTGGAGAGTAAAGCTTTTCTAAACATCTGCAAAATATGATATTTAAGTTTGATGCACTTTTCTCAATTTTTACAGCACTCTGTCGTTCTGTTTTTGCCTTCCTGTTTCAGAATGCTATCTCATGGCTTTTTGTACTGATGGAAAGGAATGTGTGTTGTTTTTCCATTTACTATAATATTTTTCTAGTTTCAATGAACAGTAGTTACTGTGAGTTAATATAGTGTATAACTGCATCAGCAGTCAAGTGTAAAAAACCTAAAAACTACCATAGTGCTAGTTTTGGTGTTGCATTGACATGCAAGATCCAGATTTGTGAGTGACCTTGGTACTTCTGTTTCTGTGGCCAGTAGTTTCAGAAAAGTAGCACATGTACATTAAGTTGTATGTAGGCATATGCCACTCTACTCTTTCTTGAGTTTAGTATAAGTTAAATTGCACCTGTGTGGGATGTAAGATCTTTTAGAAGTGATAGTTTTATGAAATACAGTTCTGTGGAGATAACGAACTTTGAAGGAAATGGGACCCACCAATTCTATACCAGTTATCACTATGATGTCTTGCTCAGGACACCTGGAACTGTGAGCCACTGTGTTACACCTCTGCCTTAGCAAGAGTGAGAGCTTTGCCACTGCTAAGCTGTGCGTCTGTTCCCTAACACACTAGCCTGTCTGTCTTTCCAACAAACTCATCAAGACTCTACCAGTGTAAACTTTCAGGTAACAATCAGTGAAGCCCAGTTTCTGACTTCTCCAGAGACGTCTCCCTGCAGTGTCCAGTCGCTCTCACTGGACACTCTCAGAAATTGTTTGGTGCCTCCAAAGAGAGAATGCACACATCAGACTGTAGGTTAGCTTCACTTTAATACACAGTACTGAGATAGTTTTGTAATAAAACAAGAATAAGTTTATTAACAAAGAAGAGAGATTTTATTGATAATAAGCAAGAGAAAAAGAGAGAGAGTTGCAAATAAAACAACGCACAACACATTTTCTAGTGACTAAAACTTAATCTTAGCCATCTTTGCCTAAGCGGTTTTCTTACTCACATCAAGTTAGCATCTCCAGGCCAAGAGAATGCAACTTTCACATGCTCATAAGGTGCTGTTCCCTGTGTCCCCTAAGTGATGCGTAACTAAAATATCATTTTGCTCCCCTTTTATTACTCAAAGTCCATTGTCTCTGCCTCAAGAACCAGGAAGGCTTCCTGGGGTGCAGATTCTGTCCCCTGCTGTGATGGTTCAATGGTCTTCTCCCTTGCTCATTTAGCTTGATAGCTTTGTTTACATTATATGTAAATGTACTTCCATTGTCCGCTGCCTGTAACCAAGCTGGTCAGACATATATAATCTGTATATATATCACACAATGACTTTCAGGACTACTGTGTCACCGTACACACATGACACCTTCCCTGACACCTTTGAGATATATGTACAGCTGTACCAAATTCACGGTCCATTTTTGTCAATTTCACAGTCATAGGATTTTAAAAATTGAAAATTTCATGATGTCAGCTATTTAAATTTGAAATTTCACAGTGTTGTAATTGTAGGGGATCTGACCCAAAAAGGAGTTGGGGAGAGGGGCCGCAAGGTTATTGTGGGGGTGCTGTTACCCTTACTTCTGTGCTGCTGCTGGCAGTGGCGCTGCCTTTAGAGCTGGGCAGCTGGAGAGTGGCGGCTGCTGGCCGGGAGCCCAGCTCTGAAGGCAGAACCGTTGCCAGCAGCAGTGCAGAAGTAAGCATGGAATGGTATGGTATTGGCACCCTTACTTCTGCACTGTCGCCTGCGGAGCTGGGCCCTCAGTCAGTTGCCACCGCTCTCCAGCTGCCCAGCGTTGAAGGCAGCAGTGCAGAGGTAAGGGTGGCATGGTATGGCATTGCCACCCTTATTTCTGCGCTGCTGCTAGTGGGGTGCCGCCTTCAGAGCTGGGTGCCCAGCCAACAGCCTCCACTCTCTGACCACCAGCTGCCGCTCTCCGGACACCCAGCTCTGAAGGCAGTGCAGAAGTAAGGGTGGCAATACTGTGGTCTGCCTAAAATAACCTTGCGACCCCCCTGCAACTCCCTTTTTGGTCAGGACCCCCAATTTGAGAAACTCTGGTCTCCCCCAGGGAATCTGTATAAAATAGTGTAAAAGCACACAAAAGACCAGTTTTCATGGTGGGAGACTAGATTTCACAGTCCGTGGCGCGTTTTTCATGGCTGAGAATTTGGTAGATCTATATTATCTATCTAGATCTATATTATGGCAACAATGTGTTGGGGCAATGAGTGTGTCAGGCCTGATGTGAGTTACAGTATGTGGGGGCTCTCTGCCACTTAGCCTTGAAGGGCTTGTGGGTCACGATCACCTTAAAGATACTAAACTTTTTGTGAGCTGCCCTGTCTAAGACATAGTGCCATTTACAATTAAACATTCTTGCAATGACATTTAAAAAAAAATGTGGGCTAGGTTTAGCATTTTTCCTGTTGCCTTGCCTGTCTTTCCTGTTTCTCCTGTTACTTCAAACACTTGTTTGGTAATTACTTTACAATTATGTACAGGGCATGACCTTGCAAATATGTACCAAGCATGAAAATGTCTGCATTTCCCCACATGTTAATTATACAAAGTTGCCAGTGTTTTTGCATTCCTCATACAGTGCACTGAAATTTTGCTTTTCTCAAGTACAGTAACTTAAAACTGTCCAAGGGACATTGTAGAGGTGAGGATCAAATTTTAATCTGCTTTTTATATCTGCAAGGTTTATGAAAGTCCTACTTTAAATTCTACAAAACTTTTTTTCTTATTCTCTCAGTACCAACAGATTATCATTTACTCGCAACCCTACAATAACAAACTATCTTTTTTCTCTTTTAACATAGGCCCATATCCTACAGATACTTGTACCCATGCTTACCCCTCCTCGTCTGAACTGTTCAACTGTCTTCAAATGTTTAAATAGCAAGACAGTTTTCTCTTCTCTTATTTACAGCTACCCATTGGAAGCTTTGAAACTGAATTTGGTTTCTTTAGTGATTATTGCTTCCATCCAGCAAACTCTTATACACAGCTTAATTTTGCTCAAATGAGTAAATTAAATGTATGCATAAGTATTTGCAGAATTATGAATTAGGACATAATTAGGTAAGGAAACCAAATTCAGCTTTGGGCTCCAAAAGGGTAGGTGCAGATAGGAGAAGTGGAAAAGTTATTTGTATTTTAAGGCTATTTGTGAAAAATAGTTTATTGTCCAAACATTGCTCTGTGCTCACATTAACTTTTTTTTTCTTCCTTTTTTTTTTTTTTTAAGTTAAAAGCTGCTTTGCGGGTTTGGAGTCTGTATAATATATTTCCAAGTCAATGTATTACTTGACTTCATGGCAAATTTAGGTGAGAGCAAATATTTCATGGATCTTCAGGTTTTCTGCACTCTTTGTTTTTAATTCAAGGGATAGTTTTGGAAAATAAATATAAAGTTTAAACATTCCAGTATTCTTTGCAGGGCTTTTAAAAAATATATTTTTGGTGCCACCTTCTTGTATGTAATCTGCTTTTAGCTTAACTCTATTTCCTAAAATGTTTAGTAATGTAGTTAACTGCTGTGAGTGTAGAGCTTGGGCAGAGAGAAGGGAAAATATTATTTTATTATAAATAAAGATTATCTGGTAAATTTTTTCTTACAGCAGGTTTTTCACAAGTAAACTTTGATTTACACCTGAAGTCATAAATCCATACTGTTCCTGCTTCTGCATTTAATGCTCTGCTTCCTCGAGAAGGATTGAGATTTAAAAGGTGGAAAACCATTTTACCCCAGAAAAATACTTCTTGTGTAGTCTTTTCTACTGAGTCAGCAAAACACTTAACTTTTAAGTATGTGAATAGTCCCATTGAAGTCACTTGCTTAAAGTCGTACATGTTTAAATGTTTTGCCTGATTGGGGGCTGACGAATGAAGGAAGTAGGTAAGGATCATATGTTGTGACTTAGTGTCATATGCAAAAGTTTTGATTTTAGTCAACCTGAATGCAATTTTTTGCATTGTTGACAGTCAGTATATAGTCATTTTTTAATTTAAACATTGACAAAAATGTAAAATTATGGTTCCAGGTGCTACTCTTCCCCCTCCCCATACAAACTCCCCAAACACTAACTCCTCAACACCAAGCCTATACAGCAGGGGTCAGCAGCCTATGGCACGCGTGCCACCTTTGGCACGCGAGCTGATTTACAGTGGCACTCTGCTGCTGGCCTGGGGTCCCGGCCGCCAGCCCACTCAGCACACAGCTGTCCTGGATGGAGCGACTCAGCCCACTGCCAGTCTAGAGTTCCATCCGCCGACCCCTGTAAATGTAAAAGGTATTACTGGCACGTGAAACCTTAAATTACAGCGAATAAATAAAGACTTGGCACATCACTTCTGAAAGGTTGCTGACCCCTGCTATACAGAATGAAAGGAATGCTGTCAAGATTTCAGATAATTTGAACAAATCTCTACATGTTTCTAATAACACTTCAGCTGCATCCTTGATACTGTTGACTCATTTTGCACTTAGTGCAAATGACCAGTGTAGTTTTATTACCCTATCTGGTTATTGTGTAGTAGTACAGTATTGATTGTTTGAGCATTTGACACTGCCAGAGAATGTCTAAAGAAGTATATAATGTAAAAACTAAACCAAACAAAATGTATTTTTAATTCAAATAATAAATCCAGCAAACGTTCCTATTCATCATCCTCCCCCTGTTTTGTTTTTTAGGAAAAACTATCTTTATTTTAGGTTTAAACTGCGTAACAGAATACCCTTAATCCTTCTATTAGTCTCTCAATTTGTCATGGTTACTATAAAGAAGGAAGGAAGTACTGTGCATTCAGTACCTTTTCACAAGAGTTTGCAAAACAAAAACAAAACAATTTTTTTTGAAGGTGAAGGGAAATGGTGACAATTGACAATTTGTTATATCAAACAGGAACTAGCCCTTATGCTTTTGTAGTCAGTTATGGTGTTTATTTTTTTTTCTATTTAATGATCAAATACATTGCTACTCTATTCTAAAATCTTGTTGCGTCGAGTCTCATTTTGATATCAATGTGAGGTTTAAGCATTCTTATACCACTGAACAGATGTATTTTAAAACTAGAAGGGTCTGACTTTTTTTAAAACTAATTAAGGCAAGGACATTCAGAATTAAAGTTGTTTCTCTCCTTAGTCTGCCAAGTTGAGCTTTGTTATTATTACATTCAGTGGTAACCAAATGGTGCAATGGTACACTTAACTTTTTTTTGTTCCCCATCGCCAGTGTCAAGCATTGAGGCAGGATTTTAAAACATTTGTGTCAAAGTCACACTTTCAAAATGTGGGAGCATGTAAAATCTCTGGTTTGCAAAGGGTATATGAGTATATTTAACCCAATTGTGGGTCCGGATAAGATTTCTGATACTTTTTAATCTCTGTGGATTTGTAAAGATTAAGTTTGTCTTTCACTGATATCAAATGTCATGAGTTTTCATTCAGAGGAGAATTCCCACACTTAAACAAACATCCTCTGCCTGGACTAAAGAGCCCAGTTCAATTTTTTTTAAAAAAGGGTGGTTTTGTGACTGTTCGCTATTTTGAGTGGAGTGGCCTGAGGGAGGAAAGAAGCCTTCCATTGTGTCTCCACATGTCATAACAATTGCTAGCTAGAGCATCCTTGCTAAATGTTGCTGAGAAGCAGTTAGCTTGTGCTAATGCAGTAGTTCAGCATAACTGAAGCAATGCACTTCAAAGGTTAATCACCATGTCATGAACTCTGCCTAATCCTTGGCACATCTAATTTTGTAATGAAGTTTCCCACAGTTTGGCTTCAAGCTCTGCAACAAGGTCTTTTGAGGACCTTACAGAATTCATTATAAGTGCAGGAAGTCTACACCTCATGTAGAAGCAAAACTTGCAGTCCACAGGATATGTATGGCATGAACTACAGTAGTCCGTCTGTGAGACGCAAGTTATTTTTAAATAGTCTTCCTGTAAACTCTTGGACTCCTCTAGTGATCTTTGCTGACAAGGCCATGAGGTAACTGGTGTTATAAATCTGGGTGTTTTCCTGTGTTAACATAATGTATTGTACAAAAAACACTAGTTTTTCACTTAGTGAGACTGCCCTCTCCTTTCATGTGTCTGGGTGAGAATGGTGTTTTTGCTGAGAGGAAGCAAGCTAAAACTTGCAACTGGTAGTCAAGATCTGGTTCTGTTCTGGACTCTGCCACAGACTTGCTGTATGACTGTGAGCCAGTTACTTAACCTCTTTGCCTCATTTTTCCTGTCTGCAGATATGCATAATATCTGTCTTACCAGGGTGTGTTATATGTATCTTCAGTATTTCTAGTGTGCCTATCAGTGTAGTATATAGGGTCAGTTGTGTGAAGCGTAATGTGTGGAAAGTGATTTGAAATCCTTGGATGGAAGTCAGTAAGGAAGTGTAAATTATTGCTACTATAAGGCCTTGGTTTACAAAATGTTGTGTAATTGTGAAACTAAGTTGTAGTTGCAGTTACCGTGGCTTGCATGTGCAAGTTTGGTAGTTGACCACACATGGCGATTGTATGTGAATATGGAAATATCTTGAATTTGCACATTTATGTTGTTATAATGATAATCTGTTCGTAAGGGTCTTGTACTGAGCACCTCTCAGGATTGTTCAACTCCCACTGAATTCGTTTGGAGTTGCAGGTGCCCAGCAATTTTCTGAGCAGGCGCAAGATGTCTAAAAAGAAATCGCAAAAGAAGATGTGGGAGGAATCTCTGGGGTTAAATCCTCCGTCATCAGGGTGCCTGACAGGTTGATGAGCGGTAACAGTATCTAAGGGACATTATCCTGTAATCTGATCTAGGCTGGTGGACACCTGCGCAATGGGTCTCCTCAGAGACCTGTGGATTCATCTATGTGGCTTCATCTATGTGGCTCTGATTTGCAAAACTGGGGATTGATTGTTGCTGCCACTTTGTAAGCTTTATGTTGTATGTGTCACCATCTTCTGAATCACCATCTTCCATCAGCAGGAGTCTCTGGAAATGCTGATTCATAGCAAAATAGGAGACTTAGAACCAAAAATAGAGACTCTTTTTGAAGAAGAGCAATACCAGTGAAAAGGAAATCCTTATTTGGAAGCAAAGTATACTTGATCTATGGAACTCACTGCTGCAGCTACTGATTCAAATAATAGATTTAAAAAGATTACTACACTAGCATCTGTAGTTACAGGTGTCATCTAAGGCCTAGATTCTGCAAGTGGATCCATGTGGGTACATGGATGTGCACATCCATTTTCAGGATTTAGACCTTAGCTACAATAGTGTAAGGGCTATCCATTTTCATATATCTGGACATAAAGTGATCATCCCCTGAGCTAAAGAATGCATACTATTGCCTCTCTGCACCCCCACCTCTACCAAATAAATAACATAGTCATGGTGTTGTACAGTCTTGCAGGTGCATTGAGCAGAAGCTGGTATAGGTCACTCCTGGAAGCAGAACAATGTACTTGATGGATTTGGGCCTGTTCTGATATCATGGTAGTAAATAGGATTCAGGGAGAGAAGCTCTTTCCTAATCTTTTGGCTCTTACATGTCATCTTTCTGTTTTTGGTCTGTATGAGCAAAGGGTGGTTAGAATTTCACTTAAAATAATAGTTCTCCCCTTCTTCCATTCCTCCAGTTTTTAGACCCCAAGAAAGATGATGGAGTTGTTCCCTGTAGCTTGTAAAATAATAGTTTGGTGCTACTTGAAGCAAGTTTACTGAGGCTGGTGAAGAGATAGCTTTGAAGTAGTATCATAGTCTTAGTTCCTTGAATTTAACTTCTTTGTATCCGTATTATAAGGCTTTGGTTGTTTGGGTTCTGTTGAACTGAAGGCAGAGTGAAACAGGAATTGTTTAACAAGTGGAAAAGCTCCATGGAATGTATATGCAGCTACAGCAGCCTTGAAGTAAGGTTAACTTAGTGCTGTTTTATAAAATGACGCACAACCTACCAAACCATTGCTATCTATTGACCCCAAAGTAGCAGGCTTGTCCAGGCTCCCACCCATTGAATGCTCAGAGCATTCTGCTGATGGCTGTTAGAGCAATGGTACTACCACTAAAGCCTGAAGAATTATCCTGATAGGTCCAATTTTGATTATTTTAAGCTGTTGACGGTGGCTTGATTGAGGGAGAATCTTGAACACCTAAATCCTCAATTGTTTTCCTAGGTGCAACTCTTCAAGGGTATTTCTAGGATAGTTCTACTGTTTATGTTATGAATAGGGAGTTAGAGCACAATTTTCTTGAAGCTAAGCAGGGCTGATCATAGTTGCTCTTTCCTTCTCTGAATCTGGAAAAATGGGTAAGCCAATGTATGCTGCAAAAGCACGTTACTTAATAAACTGAATAGGTATAGGGAATCTTTTGCTATTAATATTGGCCTCGAATCAGGAATACCTCCCCATTCAGAAAAGCATGGAAGCCTGTCCTCAACTTTTAAGCATGTGCTTAAGTTCCATTGAAATTAAGCACTGAAGTTGGTCCATGAAGGAGGCTATCCTGTCTTTGGCAGTAGCCTATCCCTAGTGATTCATCGGGAGATGGAAAACCCATCATAATGCTTCCAGGCAATTGAGCAATGCTATACAGTAACTCCTCATTTAAAGTCGTCCTGGTTAACGTTGTTTCGTTACGTTGCTGATCAATTGGGGAATATGCTCGTTTAAAGTTGCGCAATGCTACCTTATAACGTTGTTTGGCAACCACCTGCTTTGTCCACTGCTTGCGGGAAGAGCAGCCCATTGCAGCTAGCTGATGGGGGCTTGGAAGCAGGGTGGACCGGCTGCCCCCCATCAGCTCCCCACTCCTTGTGCTATCAATTGCTGGCAGTTCAGCTGTCCCTCCCCCCCACTGCCATGTACTGTTCCTGCCCTCTGCCTTGGAGCTGCTCCCGGGAGCCTCCTGCTTGCTGTGCGGGGGGGCTAATGTCAGGGTGTCCCCCTCCCCCCTGCTCCTGCCCCCCTTTTAACCCTTCTCCATATAGAGCAGGGTGGGGACAGGACAGGGTTCAGGACAGAGAGAGCTTGCTGGCCGCAGCTGCTGTCTCAACTTGTTGATCTACTTAAAAAAGGAGTGTACTTAGAGTGGGGTCAGCGTACTTAAAGGGGCAATGCACATCTCTCTCTCTCTCTCTCTCTCTCTCCCTCACACACACAGGGTGTGTCTCTGTCTGCCACGCTGTCTCCCCCCTTCCATTCATGCTGCCTTGTAGAGTGTGAGACGACATTAACAACAATGTGTTAACCCTTGAGGGTTCAGCCAAATGCTAGTTCATCATTTAGCAGTAAGGCATTCCCTGGGAAATATCCCACCCTCTTCAACCCTCTAACTTCACCACCTCAACCAAACTTCACAATCATCATTGCTGTGTACAGTATTTAATTGTTTGTTTAAAACTTATATTGTATGTATATAATATAGTTTTTTTGTCTGGTGAAAAATTCCGTGGAATCTAACCCCCCCGTTTACATTAATTCTTATGGGGAAATTGGATTCACTTAACATTGTTTCACTTAAAGTTGCATTTTTCAGGCACATAACTACAACGTTAAGCAAGGAGTTACTGTACTAGGAAGGAAATTGTCTTCAGCTGAGATGCATATATGTGCCTGAGGGCAGACATTAGTTCTGCAATTGGAACTTAGTTAACAATTCTGTTATGCAATTCAGACTTAAATTCATCTCCTGCTCCCCCATGTGTTGGCTCTACAGGTGTTAACAGAAGAAAAGTTTACTTACGTATGTTACTAAAATCAGCAGCTATGACTGTGAATTCAGCTAGCAGTCAGTTCTGTTCAGGAAATTGGTGTTGTTTTCACATGATCGCTTTTCTGACCATGCCCACAAGTTTAAATACCCCTCTCTCTATACTGCATACAAGCTTAAATACACAAGTGCTAAATGAGACTTTCTAATGTATGCATTGCTGTATTTGCTGGCAGCAGTCATGTGCAGCAGCATACCTTGAATTAACTACAACTTTGTGTAGTCATGCTTGAGTCACAGTAGTCCTAGCTAGTGAAGTGAATCTTATAGTTGAGGGCCTGTTTTTATCTATGGTTTTCCAGGGGAGGATTGACTTTCATTATTCTGACTTTATCTGCTTTTTGTGAAAAGTTGGAATTCCAGCTTTACACTCTGACAACTATTTCTAGCCAAGAAAAATAGTGAAATGCATAAAAAATTAATCCTTGATAGTGGTTGGACTGAGGGGGTATATATCTCTTGAATTTTATTTCTTTATTTTAATTATAAAGAAAATATCAGTGTTGTTTTTTTTTAACCCAAGTGCTTGCTCATCTTCTCTCTCCTTTTTATAATTCCCCTTCCCTAGGTACCTATTAGAACAGGACTTTCCAGGCATGAGGATCGGTCCAGAGCCTACCACAGATTCTTTCATTGCTGTGATGTATGGAGATGCAGAAGGGAGTATTCCTGGAAATGCTTTGGTTGTGGACCCCAAGAAGCCATTCCGTAAACTCAGCCGCTTTGGAAACGCTTTTCTGAACAGGTAAGGGCAGGCTAGTTGCTGGCTTTTTGTTTTTAAGTTTAAAATTCCGTCCATCTCACCATCTCTATGTCATTTACTAAGACTTCTTATTTTCTGCTATATTCCTTTTTAACAAGACAAATGATGCATATTCAAATGCAGCAACCAGCAATTGGGAATTGTTATATAAATTAATATCTAAAGATTAAAATACCATATAGTGAATGGAGCTGAATGTATAAAATCACAACAGTTGACTGTGAAGGGAGATAACATGCAGTAAACAAACATCATAATGGTGGTCCAAACTACACAAAAATATAAATATGGTGTATGTTCAGTTACAGGAACTGTACTTGTCATTATGAAAAGTAATTCACAAAAACCTCCTTAAAGGTCTCTTCAGCCAAACATCTCTTGGGTTTGAGAGTTTCAGCAGTACATAACTCTAGAGCAGACTTAGCCCTATCTGGCCTTCTCTGCCTTAGAGAGTGGAACTTGTAGATTAGCACCAACATAAGTATCAATGGTGCTGTGTCTCCACACCAGCTATGCTCTTTTGGGTACAGGTTGGTTGTAGTTTTGGTCTGCATCCATTATTGTGCTCTTTTACATCATTGCTTTTGTGCTGCGCTCTGGATACCACAGTTCCTGGCCCAGCCCTCTAGAGCAGTGGTTTCTGGAGATTTAAAAGACCTTCTAAGAGGGACAACATTTGAAAAATTCCATGTAATTTGTGTGCACTTCCAAGCTGCAAGTGATTAATTTTGATGAGTGGAATAGATGGAGATAACCCTCAAGGGTTTTGATAAGACAGCGTAGTACTGGGGTTTGAGTGGTGTATTATTATTATTATTATTATTATTTTATTTTGCATAAATGTGGGATCTTTAATTGGTTGTAAGCCGTGCAGCCTGGAGCACATAGTACTCCTGGGGGAATTCTGCCTCACTGCGTATGTGCAGAATGTATTTCCCCCGCAGATTTCTTTGCTTCCCCACAGAAAAATAACTTTCTGATGGGGAAGCAAAGAGAAACTACAAGAGCGGTCATGCGACCCTCCCCAGCAGTATGTTTCGAGTGCCCAGGGCAGCCAGCAAAGAGGTAAATCACTGTGGGGCAGGAGGCAGGACTGGGGAAGACCCAGCTGGTGGCTCTTACCCTGTGCCGGGTTCAGCTGCTAGTCACAGCTGGGCTGGGGAGGAAAGGACTTCCTCTGTACGGCATCCGGGGCCAGGTTAGATCCACCCCCAGATTTCTCCCCCAGCTGCAAGAAGCTCTGCAAATCTCCGCCTCCCCTCCCCCCACTTCCTGCACCTATCGCTCCTCAGCTGCAGGGGGAGGGATCCCTGTACACGGAGCTGCTCCCCCATTTGCCCAACCCCTATGCATCCAGACCTCCTCATACCCAGACCCTCCTGCTGAGCCCCACTCCCCCTGCAACTGGACCATCCCAACGAGCCACCCAGATTCCCACCCCACTGAGCCCCAGCCAGTTTGCACCTGGATTCCCACTCCACTGAGCCCCACTCCTCCAGCTTCTGGACCCCGCAGTGAGCCCCCTACGCCCAGACTCCCCTGCCATACTCTATCCCCCCCACACTCATGCAATGCCCTTGCTGCATCCCAACCACCTTCACACCTGGACCCTCCTGCAGAGTCCCATTACTGTTGCATCCAGAACCCTCAACCAGCCCCTGTGAATCCAGATCCCCCCCCCGCTCCCAGATCCCCCCACTGAGCTGCCCAAACCCAGATTGCCCCACACAGAATCCTCTCAACCCACACCTTGATCCCCCTCCACATTAAGCCCCTCCACACTTGAATCCTGCCTTGTTGAGTCTGCCTGCCCATACAGAGGGGCAGGGCCCTGGGGTGTTTCTGAGGCAGGCCGGGTCCTTGCGCAGTGTCAGGGTTGGGTGCAGCTTCACCGCTGAGTCTGTGTGCCGGGGGTGGGCACACGGACTCCGCGGTGGCCTGTGCTCCCCAAGCCATGCTGGAGCCTCCACATTTATTTGACAAATAAAATTTGCAGAATTTTGCAGAATTTTAAATGTTTTGGCGCAGAATTCCCTCAGGGGTAACATAGACTGTATTTATGTATTGGGTCAAATCCCACAACCCCAGCTGAGTTAAAACTCTCAGTGACTTCAGTGGACAGAGTAAGCACTTCATGAACCAGCCTTCTTTTGTTTTCCTGTTGTACTCAGTTGATTGAAGAGGAAGTCAGAACCTGCAAGACAAATTAAGTTAAATTGGTTCCCTTCTAACACGAGTGCTTCCTGTTCTGCTGATAAACTCTGGTTTGTGCTTTAGCAGAGCTGTTAAGAGCGCAGTGTTTTCTCATGCTGTTTTTATTCATGGAAGAAAGCTTGTGTCTGCTTGAAGCCAGGCAGACTGTCAGTTTGCTAAGAAATGAATTTATGTAAATAACTATGGCAGCTCTCTGGGCAGCTGGAGTTAAGTTTTTTTTTGAATGTATTTTTGTAGCAAATACTCCTTGCTATTGTGACCAAAGCTCTGGTCTCCACTGCATATTCCTCTATTCTTTCTCCACAAGACAGTGTAGTACTGTGTACTGTTCTGTATACCAAGCAATCCATGAAAGCCATGTATATGAGCCGTATGTAGTAAACAGTACTTGTACACTACTGATTAAACAGACACATAGTAATAGTGAACATTTGCTGACATGAATAGGAGGACCTAGATTCTTTCCTAAATCACCCCATAGCTAACTGTCTCAGCCCGAGCTGCCCCAAAGGAAGGCTGTGTTGCTGGCTGAAAAGAAAACGTATCGGATATGGTTACTGACTAAATTATTAAAATACATGCACTGTTTTGGTTGTCATGGTGCAAGATATCTACTGCGATGCAATCATAAATCAACAACCTTCATCTCCCTGATACTTACAAGCTCCCCGTCAGCGTGTCCAAAATTGCAGCAAAAAATTATCATTCACCTGTTATTCTGACCACGTTTCAAATCCCTCAACTGCCTCCACTTACTCTATCAAGTTTAAACTTCTTAAATTTGCATTCAGGGGCTTGCGTAACTTCCACCTTCCCTAAAGCTCAGATCTTGTTACTTATTTTCATTCCCTCATCCCCTTTGCATTACTGGTATTGACAATCTTGGCATCCCACTGTATTATTTTTCCATTTCTATCTTTTTCGGCCTTTCTCTGTGCTGCTCCCTTTGGATGGAACAGCCTTCCAATCCCAATACGCCAGGGCCCCTTGTGACCCGGGGTGCCTGGGATAGCCCTCACTGAAAATGTCAATGTCAGGGCAGGCTGCAAAAAGAACAGATTCTCCCAAAACAGATTGTTAACACTGAAGTTGCAAACTATGCTCCCGATCCCCTACACTGGTTATCAAGAAGCAGGAAAAAAAGAAATCACACAGCCCCCTTTATTGCATTCCAGTTCTCTGGCTCCCAGTTGGTGCATAGGTCCAGTAAAGTGAGAAGTTGTTTAAAAGCTCTGCTCACTTATACAAAATGTTCTGATCCCAAAGGCCAGCCACATTGCCAGGTCAATACTAGTTTGGATGTTATCCAAAATACCACTCTGCCAGCCAATCCTTTAGTGTCTAAAACTAAAGATTTATTATAAAGAAAAAAAGAAGGAACAAAAAGAGAGTTGTTAAATGGTAAAGCATTTTACATACATGCAAAGACTTCAAAGTCCATATATCAGGTTGTTAGCAGTACTGGTGAGTCGCTGGCTTGAAAGTCCCTCTGGAATACATCCACAGCTTGGATGGGTCATGCAGTCCTTTGTTCAGAACTTCAGTTTGTAGAAAAGTTACTCCAGAGGTAAGAAGCAGGAATTAAGAGATAATGGAGAAGATGCAGCCTTTTAGATTCTTTTGCCTTGTGACTTGTACTTCCTTTGTCCCAAACACAAGCTTCACAGCACATGGCATGGAAAAGCCTTAGACATAGACATGCCCCTACATGTCTTGCTGACTCCTAAGGTGTATCCCCTGGCTCCTTTCCCTGGGTTCATTGTACCACTGATGACCCTTGATGGACTATGGAACAGGCTAGGTAGGCACTGCTGATGCCAATCTATCTGGGAGTGTTACCCAGAAATACAGTACAAGTTTGGAAATACAGATGTATGCTACATAACTATAACTCATAATACAAAGGTAATACAAACATATAAACAAGATTATCACACTTGGTAAATGGTAACATTTTCGCAGATACCTTACATGGCGTATTTGGTCAGATTAATTGTAATTTTATAATACTGGTATCAATAATATCACAAAGTGTTCCACATATTCCATACAGTGTCAAACCCCTCCTTTTTTAAGAATTCAGATCTCTCTTAAAGACTCGTGTTCCACAAAGCCCCCCAGTCAAATGTAACATAAAAGAGAAAATAGTGACTGAGAGAATGGAGAAGTTAGTAAACAAACAAGAATGCAGCAGTACCATCAAGAGTTGCACATAATGAACCTAACTGGTCACATTATTATTATTATACTTTTATTCCTCCCTACTTTTTGTTGCTCTTGATAGTAGTTGACATGTCTAAAACTAAATTATAAGTTCCTAGGTGCAGCGACAGTACCTCTTTTTTGTTTTGTAAAAAAACCTAGTTAGCATGCCCTTGGGTGCTGATGAAGTACTCAAGAATGAAAATTGCTACAAGGTTACAGAAAATTTTTTATGATATTAATTTGCATTTGAGAAATAGCATGTGATTATGTAAGTAAAAGGCTATGTGGTAATGTATACAGTGTACACCAGAAGGTAGGGTTAAAGATGTAAGTGCAACCTTAATTTGCTTTTTTTATAAAACAAGTTTTGATTGCTTATTTGAGCAACCTTGATGTTCTCAGCATAGTTTTACATATGGATTATTCAGTAAAATTGAATGTAGCGTTCTGACAGTAAAGTAAAACTTAGTTTTCAATTTCAGATACTGCAACTGCTTTTTAGGCAGACTTTCTAAAATTGTTGCAATCCAAAATAATTATAAATTTGGCTCACTTCTGATTTCCAGACCAATGTACATCAGCTTCAGTTTTCACCTAGTCCATTCTTGCTAAGGACCACTGTTCTATTTGTAGGCAAAGGAGATGCATTCAAATTAGGAATGGCATGAAATGGAAGATTGTATATGTTCGTAAATTGATCTTTGTAGCATGGCACCTATTTGCTCCTTCTTGATTTATTATCTTTTGAGAGAGTTGGCAAGTGTGCTGGAAACATATAAGTCATCTACAAGATTCTTTCTGCAATATACCCAACGTTTCTTGTTGATTCCATTCTGATGACGACGTCTCACTTTTACACTTGCAATGATACTCTGATATCACTGCTTGTACTTAAGTATGAGGGGGTAGCCGTGTTAGTCTGTAGCCACAAAAATAACAAGGAGTCCGCTGGCACCTTAAAGACTAACAGATTTATTTGGGCATAAGCTTTCGTGGGTAAAAAACCCACTTCTTCAGATGCATGGAGTGAAAATTACAGATGCAGACATTATTATACTGACACATGAAGAGAAGGGAGTTGCCTCACAAGTGGCGAACCAGTGTTGATAGGGCCAATTCAATCAGGGTGGATGTGGTCCACTCCCAATAATTGATGAGGAGGTGTCAATTCCAGGAGAGGCAAAGTTGCTTTTGTAGTGAGCCAGCCACTCCCAGTCCCTATTCAAGCCCAAATTAATGGTGTTAAATTTGTAAGTGAATTTTAGTTCTGCAGTTTCTCTTTGAAGTCTGTTTCTGAAGTCTTTTTGTTCAAGTATGGCTACTTTTAAATCTGTTCTAGAATGTCAGGAAGATTGAAGTGTTCTCCTACTGGCTTTTGTATGTTACCATTCCTGATGTCCGATTTGTGTCCATTTATTCTTTGTTCTCCACTTGTGAGGTAACTCCCTTCTCTTCATGTGTCAGTATAATATTGCCTGCATCTGTAATTTGCACTCCATGCATCTGAAGAAGTGGGTTTTTTACCCATGAAAGCTTCTGCCCAAATAAATCTGTTAGTCTTTAAGGTGCCTCCGGACTCCTTACTGCTTGTACTTGTGTTTCTGTACTTGTATGTTTAATTTCAGATGTAGAAAATATGGAATGAAAATCCTGTGTATGGTGCTAAGGGGGAGGAAACTTTCATTGTTGGACTTATGGCACTGCAATACTGTTTACAACAACTTTGTAAACCTGTTTTTTAGTGATGTCTGTTTGCTTCTGGACAGTTAAATACAAAAGCAAGGTGTGTGAGACAAATGTGCTTTGAAACTTATCTCAGAACTAGGATTTATTGCAGTTCAGGTGCATAGCATAGCTTTTTCTTAAAACTTGTCATAAAAAGCAGTTTAAAATTATCATGCCAATATAGTTACATTTACAGTTTGAAACTTTTATATGAAATATTAGACTGACCTACCGTGTTTGGAAATATTTTTGTAACCTGGCTCCACTTTGCCTTTAGGTCATGGACTAATCTAGAAACTGCAGCCAGCCATTCCTAACTTCAATTTGTACTCTTTTTCATTCCTTTTCTAGCTTGTCCTCTTCCGTACCCTATTAATGCTTCTTGTGTGATCTGCAGTGCTATCCCCACATCTAACTATAGCTCTTGTTTTGCCTGTACAACCTGTCACTGCTGTTATGTCATTTGGCTTGTGGAGAAATTTGAACATTGTAGCATTGTTCAGCTGAAATAAAGGTTCTTCTTTCTCATAAGATGTATGCTGAATTTTCTAGTTGATACTAAACAGCCACCAGGCTTTCCACAGAAAGATGAGATGGTGTGAAAGTATGTGGATTAAGAAAAATTTCAGTCTCTACAATATTTCTAATAAAATAAGTTGTTTTCACCTTGTATATATTGCACATTGCTCTCCTTTTGTCCTCTTGATTATCTAGTTTATATTCTAGGGTTCAAGTCTTGCATTTGATGTATGTTTATATTTTTGTATTTCCTTGATTGTTGATGCCTGTATAGTGTTTTTCCTCAGAATCTGGCCAGTTTTGTGCTTTTTGGTGCATTGTTTCCTTTATTATCTCTGCTGTTGGAAGTGAAGGGCAAAGTTTTTTTTAATACAGTGTCTCGCTGACCTTTCAAAAGCAGCACATAAACTTGCAAAACCTTTACTTAAATAGATAAGGCTACTTTGATGTTTGCAACATTTGCTATATTTAGTACTACTTTGTGTTCTTTATAGTAATTATAGGAGATACTGAGATAATGTTGTTTACTTAACGTGTGCTATTGGAAAGTCAAGGTGGTTGTGTCTTTCTGAATCAGAAGGGATAAAACGCTTCACGACTTTGTGTGTCATCTTTGTGCAGGGACCATGCTAATCTTCTGTGTAGCGTTCCAATTTTAGTATATGTGCTGCCAGAAGGGATGACAGACAGATACAACAGAGTTTGGTTTCCTGAGCAATGCCTTTTAGTGGATAAAAGCAAGGAGTTTCTCTGTGCATTCTCTCCAATATCATTACTTCCAGAGGTCACCTGGAAAATAAGACACGGCTTGAGTTTTGTTGATAGCTTCTAACTGGGTCCCTCCAATTCTCCTGGATCTTCCAGATCTTCTATCTTAGAAGCAGGAGCATATTCTCCATCTGGACTTTTTCTGCAGTTGGCTGCATGGACCATACTATACTAACACATTTTGACTTTGATTGCGGTATGTTTTGTTAGAGAGGCATGAATTCTACACAGTACAGTACAGAACATTCTTTAGACAGCTCAGAAGAAAATTGTTTTAGCATCTGCCTCTATGCTGGACTATTTACTATCATAGGCCAGTTTGGCTTTTAAATACAAGGCCTTTAAATACAGCATATATATCTATTCAAAGATCTTCCTTCTTCAGACATCTACTGTCTGAAGCACCACCGTCTTGCGACTTGCCAAGTTGAGGGCACTACTTTTTAAATTTTGGGAGAATGGCCACTGTGCTGTCTCTGAAGACCCTGTTACTGATATCATTAATGTCAGCCATGAGAGTCAGTGAGATCCAAGACCTGATTCTCCTTACAATGTTCCATAAGGATAAGGTGTTCCTACTCACCTGCTAAATTTCTTCCTAAAGCTGTGAAGGTGATTTTTTTTGTCCATTTGAAACAATTAGCCTATCTGTATTTTATTCCCCTATATTACACATTTTACCAGAAGGGGATAGGTTTCACTGTCCAGTTGTTGATAGGGCTCTGAGCTACTACTTAGATAAGGCAAGTCTTGTGCAAGTCTCCTAGGCTATTAATGACATACAGGGGTAGCTTTTCCCTTTAGATTTATCAGACCTCGGAAAGTGTAATTGAACATTTGTGGTACGCAATACAGTGACCCCAGTGTTCACTGCGTTACAAAGAGGTCCACCTTTGTTAAGGGTACATGCACTCAAGAGTGGGGATTTCTACAGGCAATTTAACCAAGAACTAGATCTGCTGTAAATAGCTTCTTTCCTCCTTCCCTGCAGGTTCATGTGTGCTCAGTTACCTAATGAGGTTCTGAAGAGCATCAGCATCATTGATAGTCCCGGCATTCTTTCAGGAGAGAAACAGCGCCTCCGTAGAGGTGAGTTGAAGCAGTCAAAGTAACTAACACCTCTAGCGACCTGTTCTGCTGTATTGGGAAATTGGTCCCACTAATCTTTCTTAAGGGCATGGCTTGGAAATGGTGAAGTTCTACTGTGATGTGGGAGACCTGTGTGTAAATTGTCTCGTTTTGGGTCTCTATGCTGAACAAATGTTACAAAGTCTGTTGCAATCAATGTTTTGAGGTTAGCTGTAGAGATTGGGATCAATGTTCCATTCATGTTGAGTGGTGCACAGGCTTTTGTTGTTGTGGTGAAATGCACCAAAACACTTTAATTAAAAAAACAGAAGCATTATGTTGAATTTTCAGAGTCCATCAAACACAGTCCCTCAATGTATATAAAACTAAAGAAACAACCAACAAGAAACTTCAAGTAGTTTAACATCACACTGAATATTTGCTAAAATTGACATTGGCTCTATTGAGCATGCAAACCACAACATTTTTCAAAGGCTTATAACTTGCCCAAATTTGGGTGGATTTTCCAAAGAATAGTAAATGAGCATTGTAGGTCCAGAAATTGATTACATTTAGTAATGTGAATAATGTAAATTATAAATATGTAGATTTAATTATAGGCAAGGCTGATAGCACTGTCTATTTTTAAGGTTGCCCAACTCCAATTCATTGGAACTGATAGCAGAAAGTATGTCTCCCCTGTGGTCTCAATAACGCTCCTGTCAGTGCCCAAGCAGCTTGGAAGGAGAAGCCATCTGATTAGAATGTGGAGGAGATGGAAAGGAGTAGATTGCAAAAAGGAGTCTGGTGAGACAGGGACTGGAGGTAGGGAAACTGGGGCTTGTTGGGCAAGAAGACTGCGAGTCGGGGGAGGAGAGGCAGGGATTAAGCGCTGCAGCAATGGGGAAAGGTAGGTTAGGACTGGTTGTGCAAGGAGACTGGTATTGGGAGCCAAGAAAGGATTGGGAGCTGGTGAGGGAAGCAGGAGGGTAGGCCGGGAGTCAAATCGCTGGAGGCAGGGAACACTGAGATATGACAAGGAGCTGGGATACTGGGGGATGTAGAATGGCTAGGTCTAGTTGGGTAAAGAGACTAGGATTGAGAAACAAGAAAGGAGAGGAGTTTGACCGACTGGACAAGAAGACTGGGACTAGGAACCAGTGTGGAGTGGAACAGGCATGAGAGAGGAGGGAAGATACGTCTGGTGAGGAGTTGGGGTGCAGAGGGGACTGAAATTGGATGAGGAGCATGGGGAGGGCGACTAGGAGGTGGAAGCCAGTGTGTGGGGAAAGGAGAGACAGATCATATGATGAGCCAGGAGTGGGGAACTGGGACTGGCTGGGTAGGGAGATTAGGGACAAGGAGTGGGAGGGGGAGAACTGGGACTGGTGAGGAGACTGGGACTGGGCTGAGAAGCCTGAGCAGTGGGGACTGGGATTCGGTAGACAAGAAGAATTGGACTTGTACAAGGAGCCCAGGGGTGGGGAAGAGGCTGGATTGAGACAGATGAAATCCCCTGGCAAAATGTCTTATCCCCCTCTAGTCTAGAGAAGATGACAAGCTACGACTGTTATCAGTTACTTCATTAGCTCATGTGTCAGAGGTCTGCGCAATGAAACTAAAGGTTCCAGCTTTGCTTGTGACCCATGTTGGTGTCAATATGATGCCACATGATGGGATTTGTTTTTTCAGTTTGCTTTTTTAAAAACCTCAGAAATGACCTACAAAAAGCTTACATTAAAAGAATATTAAGGTTGCAAAGTTAAACACTCAAAAGTTAAGAAATGCCATGTGGTAGCATGTGTTCATGTAATTAAAGACTACATCATAATGCATATGTACAAGGGGTCTGAATTAAAGTTGCACAAGCATTTCCTAAGTTTTGAGTGCTTGCCTTTGCAGCCTTATGGTATTTTAATGTAGTTTATTTGTGTTTCATACTTATATTTATATTGTACTAAGAAGAGTATAACTAGTAAATTCAACTAGCAAATTGACTTGAAATAATCTGCTATTGTTAGTAATAAAAAAATGGAAATGGAGAATGAATACCTGTCCTTTGTTGTTCCTCTGTTCATGAAAGCAGTCTTACAGTATCTATCAGATGAATTACTAAGTCAATATGGTAGAGGACTGTTGATATTACATCCTGCCAAGTTCCTGTCATCTCTATTCTGACAGAGATTCTCAGCCATATTGACACAATATGGTCTACGTTAACAAGAGGTATCTGACTCCTATGAAGCCAACATATTTATTCATCAGCACAAATGGGCTAGTACTGCAAGCTCCCAAATGTTATTTTCAGATATTTTATGATGATATATGCATTGTACTTGAAAGGGAGGAAAACTAAAATTGTACCAAAAATTAGACCATGGCTTTTTAATACAGCTTGTAAAAGACCTGTCTGCTTTTTAAAAGCTACTTAAATAACAAACAAAAAAAGCCTCCTACAAGTAAGGTCTCACTCCAATATCTAAATGATGCTGAAATGTTGGAAATCTAGGATTAGCAAATATTACTGCTATATATTTTGTAGAAGTGAAATAAGAATAGCAAACTCAAAAACTAAACAGAATAAACTTCTGCAAAGACCAAACATGTAGACTTAACATGCCATTCTAGGCAGTGAATAGTCAGACTTTGTTTCTGGGAAATATCTTCATCCATATAGTCACTGGTTTATGATTCTTGAATATGGTAGAAAAAGGCAGTTTCTGAAAGAGCAAGAAATTTGTACAAGTTTTATACTCTCTTCTGTAACGCATTGTCTCAAAACTATTGTAATATCTTTTATTGACTTATCTGCTAAATCAGTACACTGAGTGTCACTGGAACACACTGCATTTTCCCTTCCTGTCCTCTCATAGATGGATTTTTTGTGGGCGGGAGTGTGTGTGTATTAAATGTGACCACAGTGCCAGTTGTAAATGGCAGCTCCACGTGCTTTTGCTGTTCATTTAACTTAGAGAAGGAAGAACAACATGTAAAGCTCTTTGTGTATTTAAAAATAATCATCTCTTCCTTAATAATATGAATCACATTGTGATTTCTTGAGGGTAGCCTAATATCTGATAACCATAGAAATGGAAGTATAGTTTCTAGTGCACATGGCACTGACTGAGGAGAAGATAGTTATTTAAAATTTAGGAACAGAAATCTAGGTGCAGAAAATGTTGACTTTGTGTCATTACATAGGTCAGCTATTTTTTTGGTCTTGCTAGACTGTGGTTCTGCTGAACACTAGTTAGCTTTAGCCAGTTTAGTTGTAGTGTGAACAGGGCTTTGTTCTACAGCAAACCTCCCATGTAAATTCGCTCCAAGATTGGCAGAGCATCTACTTTTGAACAAGGAATCAAGAATTGGGATTTTGTTGTAGATGCACACTCCAACAAATTCAGGTGTGTACAAATGAGTAAATAGTCCTTTTACATGCTCATATGGTTATGCAAATAGTACTGAATGTTCAGATACATGCCCCACTGTGTGACATGACTGCTCAATCAGTGCAAATACAGCTGCTGTTGGTCTACTTTGAGTATTGTATTGTCAAACATTTATGTAAATAGTGGGTTTTGTGGAGAACAGACCTGTGATTCAGTGCAGTGCAAAGCCTCTCTGAGCTGCTTCTTGAAGGAGAAGTATGAACAATAACCTTATTGTGAAACTAGTTTAATTTAACACATTTTAAACCAGATAAACTTGTTAAATGATTTTCTAAATCACTTGTGTACTAATGTGAATGGGATTTAAGGTTCCAGATTACTCATGAACAGGGCCGGCTTTAGCGGGTGCAGGGCCCCATGTGAGTAACGACGGCGGGGCCCTGCCGACTTTGTCGGAGCAAAACAAAAAACAAAAAAACCTCCCGCCGCCCAGAGTGGGGCCCAATAACGCAGAATCGGCGGAATCGGCTTAAAGCAGGCCCTGCTCATGAACTTGTATCTAAAATGTCTTAACAAACAGAGTACACCTTGTAGAAAATGGAGACTGTTCTCTGGCAATGAGAATTAAGTTGTTGTCTCCCAGGGCACAACTCCTAACATTTTTTCTCTCCAATAGTTAGTGAAAGTTTATTTGGTACACTAGTTGTGTGAGAGTTAAAGCTATTGAGAGTGGCTTTATGCTTGAGCTTGGCTTTGTAAAAAAAGGTTGTATTTTAAAACCATTAGGAGTTACCCTCTCCACTAGCAAAAGTGAGCCCTGCCCATGCTGATAGCATCTGAGCAGAAAGCACACGCTTCAATGTAAACCCAGGCTTAGCAGAACTCGAGTTAGCAGACGCTGGGTTTGTTAACCTAGGGCTTGAGCGTCTGCACTCATTTGTAATCCCCCGGTTAGAACTTCTTGAATCCTGGGTCTCACCCTGGAGCTCCAACATCTACACTGCATTATGTATTATTATTACTTCATTACTAAGACCTACCCTGATTGCAGGGGACTGGTTAAGATGACGTTTGAGGTCCCTTCCAGTCCTACACTTCCATGTTTCTATGCAAACCCAAGTTTAACTACCCACTTCCTTACACCCTTCCAAAATGTGGCCACTCTAGCCTTTTGTTCGTGGTGCAGTGTGGGAAAACTTGACAATCCACCAAACTTGGCTATGTAGAAGACAAAGGAAGTTGGTCTGTGGGACTGTGGAATACTTAGTGTTGTCGGACTCCCAGAGGACAAGCCCAGTAGGTATGTGTCTACACTGCAAAGCAATAGGGTCCCTTGTGGGGTTCTGGGACCCTGGGTCTGAGCCCTGGATTAGTGTAATTTGTGTGTACTCAGAAGAGGGGTAAGGCTTGAGCTTGAGTGTGAGCCCTGGGCCTAGGCTGCATTGTAGACATACCCTTTATTCCTACCATAGTAGCAGCGGGCGGCAGCCAAGCTGCTAAGATCTGCAGAGGAGAGCTAGCAGTGGACCCTTTAGACAATCTAGGGGTGGAAAGGGGCAGAACTGTGCATCCCCAATACCCAAAGACCAGCAGTGATTGAAGAAAATTGCTACTAGGACAGAAATCTGTGTTCTCGTTCACCCTCTACCCTCATCCTGTGAATATCAGCTAGCAGTGGCAGAGGAAGGCCATACTGGAGGGCGGGGTGGGGGTGGGGAGGTGCTAGCAGAGCAGGGGATTCTTCATCCTTGAAGCTAGGAGAGACACGGGAACTTGTGATCCCTTCCCCTCTGGTTAATGGGATATATGAAAGGGACCATCTCCATTGCATGCAGGTAGACCATAGGAGAGAGGAACAAGGAGGATCACATCACAAGTACAGTAGCTGGTTTCTATTAGGAGTAAAACTGCCGTTCTCCTACTTCGGGGATGGGAATTGTCCCCTGCTCTCCTGCAACACCTGATTCATTCTTGCGGGTTAGGGGTGTTTGTTCTTGCCCCTTCATTCTTGTTGAAATTATTATTTATGCAGGGTATTACCATGACTCTAATTTAATCATAAATGCCTCTATTAAATCCAGAGGCTGAATGATATTCATACAATTGCTCTAAACAGGCCTAAAAAGCCTAAATAATAAACAATTTACCATATCCAAACAGTAACAAAACAATATAAGCATTTGATCAAGATACCCAGGTGTGATTAGACCCACGTTGGTCGGCTCCAACTTGATCAGACAAGTATTAGCAATGAACCCTTTAAGGGTATGTCTACACTGGAAACTTCAAAGCAAACTCCCGCAGCAGCGCTTTGAAGTGCGAGTGTGGTCCCGTGCGAGCATTGGGAGAGAGCTCTCCCAGCGCTCCTGGTAATCTCCCTCCACGAGGGGGTTAGCTCCGAGCGCTGGGTGTGCAACTTTCTACATTAGTGCTTTAAAGTGCTCAGACTTGCTGCGCTGGGGGGAAGGTGGTGGTGATTTTTCACACCCCTGAGCCAGCAAGTTAGAGCGCTATAAAATGTAAGTGTAGTGTTTACTTTTTTTTATACCCCTTACAAACAAGTGATGTCATTCCTACTTACTGGACCTTAGCTAAGGCCAAATGAATCAATTTCTTATATAGCCAATTAATTACTGCCCTGGTACCCAATTAACCATGTTTTATTTCTCTTATTTCAGCCCAAACCTTAAATAATATAATACTGGTATTTTATGTCACCAACTGCTTCGAACTAAAATTAGATGCCAGTTCATCTTCTATAGGAACTGCCATTTCCTTTTGTTTCTGAGCTGATTGCTGATTTACTTGTATTTAGTAGCTCACGTTCTGTTTGTGTGACAGGAAATCTCCCAGCCTATAGTGCTGTTTCTTTGGAAGAGTTGCTTTTCTCATTATTTCTAAATTTCATATTTCAACAACTTTTTTTAACTTTCAGGTTCCTTCTACTTTTCCTTTTTAAAGCTTTTTTTAAGCTGGATTTTTTACCCCCATAAGTAAATTAATTAGATGGGGAAGTATTGCACTGGTACAGGTTGCTAAGTGAAATTTAGTACCATCTGATGGCTAGTCTGAGCCCTCTATCCACTGTCCACATCATACAGCTACCATCGTTATTGACACTCACATTGTCAGTCACCTGATTGATTCAATGACATTTGTGAAAGAAAAGTTTGGTCACTGACAACTTGGTGAGCAGCAGTCTGCCTCCCTGGTAATATTTTTTGTGTGTGCGCACACGTGGTGGGGAAGGAAATCCATTCTTTGCTTTCAGGGCGTAGAGTTAGGGAAAGGTTTCACTCTTTTTCTATGAAGTGATTGTTGAATGGTTTAACTATTAACTATCAGTTTACATGTGCAAACATAATTGCAAGAAAGACTTGACAAGTATTGCTAATTTACTGGGAATAAGTAAAATTAATCCAGTGTTGACTGATTGATTAAAATCCAGTGTAGAAACTCTATAATTTTAAATGGAAGTTATTAAGCTTTCTTCTATATTAATAAACCCACTCTGGTGCCTGCCCTTCAGCATGACTACCTACCCATATATTTTATTAAAAACTTTGGAAAATTCGACCAGTTACTCAAGAAAGAGCAACTGACAACTTTGAAAAGGAACAAAAGTTTACATTCCCCTTTCCAAGGTTAGGTTCTGTGCACTTTTCAAAGCTGGCTTTATTTGAAAACACCATTGTCCTGCCCTTATGAACAAGCAAGATATTCCATAAACTTTATTATGCTGCCTAGCCACTCATTAAACTTGCAGGAGATTTCAAGCAGTATGTGTAAATACATAGCAATATGAGGCTGGGGGGATGTGTATACGCTGTGGGCACCTTGCCATACGTGAGAAGGTTCTGTGGTAACACAAGGTGTGATGTTTGCTGAGCTATTTCAGACATGTTGTGTTTGTTGCCTACAGGATCTGAAAAGAAAATAAGTGGAAGGGAAGGAAGGAGGTGGGGCACTGGAGAAGCTTCCATTTCAATTACAACAAAACACATTTAGCAGCTCTTCCTGGATTACGTCAACAGTTAATCGCTTACATTAACATGAAATTAAGGGGGAAGCATAGTTTAAAAAAAAAAAAATCTTGGCTGCCTGATACTGTTGAACCATGAGGTATAAGCGACAAAGAGTTCTGTGGCACCTTATAGACTAACAGACGTATTGGAGCATAAGCTTTTGTGGGTGAATCCCCACTTCTTTGGATGCATCCGAAGAAGTGGGTATTCACCCACGAAAGCTTATGCTCCAATACGTCTGTTAGTCTATAAGGTGCCACAGAACTCTTAGTCTGGATCTGTAGAAGCGACAAACACGGCTACCCCTCTGATACATGAGGTATATGTTGTCGTCAGATGCCTCCGGTGTGGGGCTCTGCTCTGTTCAATGTTGATAACAGTCAGCTGCGTGCGTGTGTGTTCTCCCTGTGTGCTGTCCCAGCTCTGCGCAGATAGCTGGCACAGCAGATCTTGAGCAAACCGCCCAATGACCACAGACTCCAATAAGGTACGAAGGCACCCGGCCAGGTTTATTGCCAAACGAAACACAGTCTCTAGCTCCCCGGATAAGATGTCTACAGTTCTGCTAGTACATATGTGCTCCCTGACAATGGACCGGCTCAGTCAGTGACAGGATTTACCACTGCCCCCTAGGCCAGATAAAGACACCGCCCCAGGGATGCATTCTTATACACAGGTACAAACAAGTTACACATCACTCTTGATGTATTGAGGTGCAACCCCTCTATGTAGCAAGGTACAACCACTCTGCATGTTGGGGTGCTGCCTTTCTCCTGGTACATGTTGATTTGAACAAACAAGTTTATCCATCATATCCTTTTAACCCTGTCTTTTAGGATGGGTCAGCCTATTCCTCATTATATCTGTGGAATGTGTTCGTACCGGACTGTTCTGGTGCCATCCTGGTCCATGTTTATCGTATTAGTGCTTGATACCCTTTAGATATGTGTATACATCCAATTAGCAGCCTTCTTCTTGCCAATTTTTGTGAGCAGGGCCTGCCTCTGGCTCACAGCTTAACTTTGCTTTATGTTAGCAAAGTCTTGACCATTACTTTAGTTCAGACCTCATACCGGGCCCTGATAACAAGGGTTTATGTTTCTTACTACATATGTAAAATTAGTGTCTTCTCTATGTCTCCAGCAATCTCTGACAATACAATGGCTTTTCTGCTTCTATAGCGTTCAGAGGTCAATCCTTGATGTTTAACAACTGTAAGAATTGATATGAATGTGTGTGTGGGGTGGGGGGCAGAATAGCTTCCACTGTCGCATGTTAGTTTTACCGAGGATTCAGATGGATACTTAAGGCACTAAGGGTTTTAGAAAGTGTGTGCAGGGGAGGGAGGCAGAAAATTGGCTCTTTTGCATCTTGAAATAATTCCAGCTCTAAAAAATACCCAAACTTCTGTGTCTAGTTCTGCTAAAAAATTAGATTTGGAGTAAGTAAAAAGATGCAATGATTGCAATGAATTATAGTAGCTAATATATAATACAGCATGAGCCACATGATGAAAATCTGGGAGAAAGTTATTGATAAGAGACTATGAAGAGAAGTAAAGGTCAGTGATAGTTTGGATTTGTGCCAGACAAGTCAACTGTGCATTAGGATTGATTGTGGAAAAATATAGAGAAAAGAGAAAAACCCTACTCGTAGTGTTCATCAGTCTTGAGAACGCTTATGACAACCTTCCGAGAGAAGTCAGCTCATGGTGTATGAGAATGAAACAGATACCTGAAGACTATATCAGACTCATCTAGGACATGTACTAGGGTGATGTTATCACTAGGGCCCTACCAAATTCACAGCCATGAAAAACACTTAATGGACCAGGAAATCTGGTCTCCCCCTGTGAACTCTGGTCTTTTATGTGCTTTTACCCATAATTGTAAAATAATTACCAAACAAGTGTTTGAAGTAACAGGAAAGACAGGAAAGGCAACAGGAAAAATGCTGAACCTAGCCCACATTTTTAAAAAAATTGTCATTGCTAGAATGTTTAATTGTAAATAGTACTATGTCTTATACAGGGCAGCTCACAAAAAGTTTAATATCTTTAAGGTGATCGTGACCCACAAGCCCTTCAAGGCTAAGTGGCAGAGAGACTCTCCCCACCCCCCAGTAACTGACATCAGGCCTGACACACTCATTGCCCCATTGTTGCCATAATATAGATCTAGGGCCCTACCAAATTCACGGCCATGAAAAATGTGTCACGGACTGTGGAATATGGTCTTCTGTGGTGCTTTTACACTATATTATACAGATTTCATTGGGGAGACCAGCATTTCTCAAATTGGGAGTCCTGACCCAAAAGGGAGTTGCAGGCGGGTTGCAAGGTTATTTTATGGGGATCGCGGTATTGCCACCCTCACTTCTGCACTGCCTTCAGATCTGGGCGGCCGGAGAGCAGCGGCTTTGAGCCGGGAGCCCAGCTCTGAAGGCAATGCCCTGCCAGCAGCAGTGCAGAAGTAAGGGTGGCAATACCATACCATGCTGTCCTTACTTCTGTGCTGCTGCCTTCAGAGCTGGGTGGCCAGAGAGTGGCGGCTGCTGACTGAGGGCCCAGCTCTCCAGGCAGCAGCGCAGAAGTAAGAGGAGCAATGCCATACCATGCCATCCTTACTTCTGTGCTGCTGCTTGGGGCGGCTCTGCCTTCAGAGCTGGGCTCCCGGCCAGCAGCTGCCACACTCTAGCTGCCCAGCCCTGAAGGCAGCACTGCCGCCAGCAGCATGCAGAAATAAGGGTGGCAGTATTGCAACCCCCCCTACAATAACCTTGTGACAAAACTCCTTTTTGGGTCAGGACCCCTACAATTACAACACTGAAATTTCGGATTTAAATAGCTGAAATCATGAAATTTACAATTTTAAAAATCCTATGATCATGAAATTGACCAAAGGGGATCATGAATTTGGTAGGACCCTAGTTATCACAGTTAGAAAGCCAAAAGGAGAAACTGAATGGTCTTTAGTAAGAATCAGAGTACATCGAGGCTCAGCACTAAACCCCTTTGTGTTTACATTGGTGTTCAATGCAGTTACAGAAAACATCCAAAGTGGTACCATGGCGCATGTTTTTTGCAGACGATGTCATGCTCATGTGGGAGAATAAAGAGGAAGTGGAAGAAGATTTAGAAAGATGGAGATGTGTACTTGAAAGAAATGGCATGAAAATTGACAGAAAAACAGTATATGGTCTGTAGATTTGATGATACCCCGTAGGAAGACAACGGGACTGTAAGTCTAGGGGGCCAGCCATTACCAAAGGTACAGAAGTTCAAATACCTAGGTTTGATAGTACAGGTAATGGCAAACTCAGCGACGAACTTATAAGTAGAAATAGAAAGTCATGAACTAAATGGAGAGAAGTGAGGGGGACTTTGTGTTACCTGCTTCATAGAGATAAGAAATTAGTAATATGGAGAACAGGGGACAATAACACAGAGTAAAAGATAAGGACCTTTTGCTTATCTATGCAGAAGGGATACATAATGCTTGGATGATGACTGCATTCATAAGTAAATGTAAAAGAAGCATTCAATACTGTGAAATGTCCAAAGGTGTAAAATTAGAGTTTAATGGTGAGCTTCCTACATTGCCAATGATTAAAGGTGAATGCTGTTGGGTGCTGAATTCTGGATTCTGTTCAGGTTTCCTCACCACTATCCTTGCATTCTGACTGTCCTTCCAAGTAATTTTTCATTTTAGAGGATGGACGGGGTGGAAAACTGGCTTCTAGTTCACCTGTTCCTCATTCAAGTAAGATGAGTCACTCAGAGCAAACTCAGTGCCATTTTACAGACTGATTACTCCTTTTATAAACTGTGTGTGTCATTCCTGGAGGAGTTCCTGAAGTGCTGTTTGTAATATGACAGTGAGTTGGGTTGTTGCGAGGCCGTCAACAAGAGTTGTAAACTGTGCAAGCAGACTTTTAAAATAGTTTTTGCTTTAAACTTCTTTTTGTTCTGTGTCCCAGATAGTCTTAAAGATCACCACTCCTTTTTCTTCACTGCAACCCACCCTGTCATTAAAGCCATCATTGGAATGGGTAAAATTCTTGTGACTTGGACTGCTTAATGGGCGGTGGAATGTTACAGTGCAGTCCTTCATTTCTAGAGTGTACCCCGTCTGCTGCCAATCTAAGGACTGAGACACTAGGGTTAAGAATTGAGTTTAGAAGTCACACTGCTACTGTTGGGTTATAAGCCGGTCGTTTAAACAATCCTTAATAAAGAATTATCAATTTAGTGACATCCAATGGTGTATTCTCTCTCTTCAGGCTATGACTTCTGCCAGGTCCTCCAGTGGTTTGCTGAGCGAGTTGACCGCATCATCCTCCTCTTTGATGCCCATAAGCTGGATATTTCTGATGAGTTCTCGGAGGCTATTAAATCATTCCGAGGCCAGGATGACAAGATTCGAGTGGTGCTGAACAAGGCTGACCAGGTGGACACCCAGCAGTTGATGAGGGTCTATGGTGCACTCATGTGGTCCCTGGGAAAGGTGATTAACACTCCAGAGGTGTTGCGAGTCTACATTGGTTCTTTTTGGTCCCAGCCTCTTCAAAACACAGAGAACCGCAAGCTGTTTGAGGTGGAAGCCCAGGATCTCTTCCGAGACATTCAGAGTCTCCCGCAGAAGGCAGCTGTGCGGAAACTCAATGATCTCATCAAGAGGGCAAGACTTGCAAAGGTAAGATAGGAATAGAGCCAACTTTATTTTCAATGACCAATTTCTTCTACAGCATGTTTGTTTCATTCATTCTTACTCTCTCCTCTCACGTCTTTCCTCCCCACCCAGAAACAAGGTGTTTTCTGGATAATGAATTCAATTGACAAAGTTAAAGGAAAAATTATTGTTAAATTATATGTTGGAGATGGACAGTAATGTGGTGAGCCAATCAGTGAACCTTCTGGAAGGCCATAGAAGGAAAAGTACTGTGTTTTAGGATGCTACTCTTTCTGCCTTTTGAAGGAGACTTGATATCTTCTAGGATACCTCCTCTTTCTAGTAATGAGAACTTCATACTACTAACATGACTAAGGGGAGGATATGATAGAGCTCTGTAAAATCATGAATAATGTGGAGAAAGTGAATAGGAAGTGTTATTTACCCCTTCACATAACACAAAAGCTAGGGGTCACCAAATGAAATTAATAGGCAGCAGGTTTAAAACAAACAAAATAAATACACCTAAACACAATGCACAGTTAGGGTGACCAGACAGCAAGTGTGAAAAATCGGAATGGGGGGTGGAGGGTAATAGGAGCCTATATAAGAAAAAGACCCAAAAATCGGGACTGTCCCTATAAAATCAGGACATCTGGTCACCCTATGCACAGTCAACCTGTGGAACTCATTGTCATGGGATATTGTGAAAGCCAAAACTATAATTGTTCAAAAAAGAATTAGATAGGTTCATGGAGGATAGGTCCATCAATGGCTATTAGTCAAAATGGTGAGGGATGCAATTCTGTGCTGCGGCAGTCCCTAAACCTCCAATGGCCCGAAGCATCTGGCACTACCCACTGTCAGAGATAGGATACTGGTCTAGATGGACCATTGGTCTGATCCAGTAGGGCCATTCGTATCTACTCCCTGGAGCTCATGAACAGCTGCTAGGCAGAGCAGCTGATGACTGAGCAAAACAAGATGCCCCCTTCACCAAAATGCCAGGTGTACCACCTTCACAGCACTTGCAGTTCCTGGACCAAAGATCACAGTTGAGACCCAGACACTTACTTCCTCACACACACATGGCAGCACACAGCATTGGTGCTAGATCATGGCCAGCCAACATACTGCCGATGGGAAGTAACTTCTCCTTAATCAAAATGTATTTTGATTTTTTTATATACTACACACACACCACTTTGGCATTTCAGATCTATTAAAAGGAGTAATACTGCCATATTAAAACTTAAAAACATTAATTTACTTAACAGATCTGCCTGTATATTACTGTGCAAGCCAACTCAACAATAAAAGTAGCATCCCCAGATTAAACCTTCTGTATTCCCAACCCATCATCTCCCACATACTCAGCTAAAGGTGGGTTTTGCATCATTTCCAGAAGAAATCCTAGTCTCTGACAGACCAGGGAAGAAGTGAGTTCTAAGAGGTCCTTTCAGGGCAAATGCCCTACCAACATTATCCTGTTTTAAACTATGGAAAATAGTATTTGCATGTGCTAATCAAGTAGCTTCTCCCTGCAGTAGCTGCTTGATTTGTGTCCATATATCTAAACTTGGCAGTATTTGATTTTTATTTAGATTGCCTATTGAAAATGTGTTCTTAATTTTTTGTTAGGCCTCTAATTATCCTTCAAACTAGCATTTTATTTGCAAAGCTCTTGGAGTCATCACCAGATTGCTTGTTTATAATTTTATAGCTTTCTGATTATTACTTACGCTAATCTTCAAAGTCCCTACTTAATGACACTAGCTTCTGCTGTCCTTTCCTGTCTAGGCCCAACCTGGATAAACTTCAGTTGCTATGTTTTAAATGGTTTCCTCTAAATATTTCCTTCTCTTCCTTAGTAGACTTCCTTTATTGTGTAGTATTAAAATTCCAGATAGAATAGTAGCAAAAGTACCCTGATATTCTGTTCTTCTGCAAAGCCCTTGGGAATGTTGACTAATCAGCACCTTTCCTTTTCTAAATCTCAGCAGGCAAATAACTTGAAAAAGTTTTTTGCTGAAAAATGGGAAGGAAGAAAAATCAAATAACTTGGAAGCTATTCCAGAGGAAATTTGCTACTTATTAAAGATTTCTGAGACATACAAATGCAGATGATAGTATTTTGGGGCTTGTCTGCATGGGTAAATTATACCTGTGTAGGCTAAGCTGTGAGTTTGAACCAATAATATAGTTTATACTGGTCTAACATCCTGTGTGAACATTCTTATTACCGTATCTGAGGGCTTTTTATCAGTTTGTTGCTTGGGAAACTGAATCCTGAAAAGAAAAAGCCACTCTTACACTGGAATAACAATGTCTATTTACAATGTCTATATCAATGCCAGTTTAACGATATGGTTTAATTGACTATACAGCAGGGGTAGGCAACCTATGGCATGCATGCCAAAGGCGGCACGCAATTTTCAGTGGCACTCACACTGCCCGGGTTCTGACCACCGGTCCAGGGGGCTCTGCATTTTAATTTAATTTTAAATGAAGCTTCTTAAACATTTTAAAAACCTTATTTACTGTACATACAACAATAGTTTAGTTATATATTAAAGACTTATAGAAAGAGACCTTCTAAAAACATTAAAATGTATTACTGGCACGCGAAACCTTAAATTAGAGTGAATAAATGAAGACTCGGCACACCACTTCTGAAAGGTTGCCGATCCCTGCTATACAGGAAAACTTTCCTGTGTAGGCAGGCCCTTAGTGAAATGAGTTAGTGATGTGGAAAACGGGGGGCTAGGACTACTGATATTGCCTGGAATATTTTGAAAAAAATATCTTTAGAAACAATTGTCAATCATTATTTAAAATTCCATTTTGATATCATGTTTCTATTAATATTTATTTCTTAAAAGTTAATCTGTCCTTCCTGTAGTTCTCATCTGATTTCATCAATCTTATTGGCATACTAATTCCTTCCAAAGTAATTGATTGTGATGACTGAGAAGCATCAGGAGCAGATGACTCTTAATCAACAGAAATCCTGTTTAAATACCAAATAAAAATGAATGAAATTGAATTTTTTTAAGTGAAATTAGTGTTAATTGAAAGTACTGAATTGACAGCCATGGAAAGGGAAGTCAGCTGCTTATCCATAGAACAAGCAACAGCAGTGTAATATGTTTCAGTCCTAGCTGGTCTTAAAATAGCTTTCAGAAACACATTTTTTATGCAGAGCTGCACCACCCTTCTTTGAACAAAATCATTGTGAAGTATTTTATCTTGGTCCATTTCTCCAGACACCTGCAACACCTTCCCATTCTGTCCTGAAACTCATAACACATCCAAAAATAAAACACGTACTTAGAGATGTATCGTATTTCAGCATTAGTATTCCTCGTATCAGTGTCTTTCTCAATAATGGCACACTAGTTTAAATCACTGAAATATACACATTGTGAACATTCATACACTAATTCTTTTCTTCCTTATTGCTATAAGAAATAGGTCTCACCTATCTGAGAATGTAACAATCATGGTGTTCTCTTCAATGATACATTTATAGGATAATGTTATGAACAGTGGAATTTTATAAACAATATTCAGTTTGTCAAACTTCAAAAACTAAAAGGTCATGTTTAGTCTTTTCTGCTAATTCAGTCAGGTATCTAATTCTCATTTGGAATCCCTAGAATATGAATGTTCTTGACCTACATCCTAAGTGTATAATTGATCTGCCAATTGCAAGGTTTCGGGGTTTTTTTTTTAACAAGAAAACTAACCATTTCAGAACTCTTGCTTCTTACACTGGAATCAAATGAGACATGGCTATCTTCTTGGACACTTTCCAGTGCATCAAGACTCTTCACTTTTGAACCTTGTCATCCTTAAAACACAAACACACACACACACCCCTCTTTCCTCTATAGATGATGCCACCTGTGTCTCATCTGTTTTGGTGTGAAGGAAATCCATGCAATCCTACGGGCTATGGGTGAAGTGACTTTTTCTCGATGATTGAGAGGTGACATTTGTTATAAAACAAGAGGGGGATGCTCCATGCATGAATGTTTGGTTTTCAGTTTGCTTTTAGGTCCATTTCTATAATGTGTTTGTCATATGGACCAAAAATCAACCTTTAAAAAAAATTCCGTTAGTACACACACAAACGTATATCTTCCAACTAAAGCAGCTATACCAAAAGCGGCCTACCGAGAACTCTTAGAACACAGGAATATCAAGTCATCTTGTTTCTGTTTTTAGTTGGAGGGCCAAAGAATTAAAGTGGGAGCTTTCTCCGCTCTCAGTCAAAGGGGCAGTGCTGTCTGAATCTTAGCATAAAGCACTTTTTCCCAAGTGTCTACACGAAGTTTGAATTAAATCGATATTGACTAACACACAAGTCTTATACAGTCTGATTTAAAAGCCTTCTCAGTTGTTCAAGATTTCTGTTTCTTGGCAGTTGAAGTCATACCATCTCTAGGTCTTCAGCTGGCAATAGAACCCTCAAGCAAACAGTGGGAATAGACAAAACACAAAAAAACAAGCAGAAATAAAGTTTTATTTGAAAAAGGGGGGGGAGGCAGGGCGGGGAGAGTGGGAGAATCCTTTCAAGTCTCCTCTAGAAGCAAGAAGGGGTACAAAGATATTTCTTTCCTTCACAGGTTACTTTTGTATGGAATGCTGTAAAACATGTTCTGTAATATCTATGTAGGTATTTGTACTGTGCTTATCACCATGGTGTTTGTATGCCTATTTTCTCTCCACTGCTGCTCTCTGCTGCTTTTCATTCCCACTGTTCCCCTCACTTCCCTCTGTGCTAACTTTTTGAAATCTATCAAAACGTTAGAAATTCTTTTGAAATAATTATTTAAGTTTTGGTGAAAAATCATTTTGGATTTTTTTTCTATGTATAATTGCTGGTATGTGTGTGTATTGCATCTATGCATATATTTAAAAAAACATTTTTACAAAGTAAGACCTCAATCCTGAAAAGATTTTGACATACGCTTAACTCTACACACTGCGAGTGTGTAGATCATTGACTTCAGTGATCATGTAGGATCAGAGGGCTAGTGAGCTATGTAAACAGCAACACATTTTAGGATTCATACTAAAGAAATATCTTTCCTTATGCTGGAATTCTGCTTTCCCCCCTCATGCTTCATAAGGAAATCCAGATATACTGTTGTTGAAGTATTATGCATGCTCTGTCATCTTTTTGTGGTTGCCTAAATATAGAAACCATGCACTCACTCGTCTGTAGTGACACACATTCCTGTTGATTCACTTACTCCACTTAGATCATCCTATCTATCACTTGACATTGCTTACATTGCTTGTGGGACTTTTTTTTTTCTCTCTTCCTGAAATAATTTATTTGGCAACGCAGATGGAGTTGTTTCAATTAAACTTAAAAGTAGGGCTCTGTGTAGGCACAGGTGACACCCACACATAGTTTTGTTGCAGGATCATGGCCTAATTCTTCTATGTTGCTTTTACTCTCATTGTTGGCACTGACAGAATGTCATGCTGTGTTTCTCAGTAGTTGCACTCAATTTTTTAAGCATTTTTTGGTGAAAATTTAAGGAACACCTGCTTATTTTACAAAAATCCAGAAAGCTTGGGAGAAGGCAGCGAATGCTGGTTAACTCATATTTCCGCAAACCCAAAGTAGGAGCTGCATGAAATGCGCCTACATCTCAAGGGCCTCTTCAGCTCAGCAGTTTGTGTATTTTAATGTATTTCTCAATAAACCATAGTTGATGTATGTTGTCCCTAAGATGTGTTAATATCCAACTCATCTTTCACAATTCCTTTTATAGCCAGGAGGAGGAATACTGGCATGGATTTTTGACTCTGTACATAATAATGCCAACCCTCATCCATTTCTTCTAGGTTCATGCTTACATTATCAGCCATCTAAAGAAGGAAATGCCATCTGTATTTGGAAAAGAGAACAAGAAGAGGGAGCTGATCAGCAAATTACCTGAAATCTATATCCAACTGCAACGAGAGCACCATATCTCACCAGGGGACTTCCCAGAGGTCAAGAAAATGCAGGTACATTAACTCAAACCAAAGTGCAGTTGTACCCTGATTATTAACTAGTGACTTCTGACAAGCCTGGCAAATGTAGGAACACGACAGTGTCTCCCATAATGCTCCCAACAGTGTGGGTTCTGCAGGCAGTGGCAAGAAAGTGTCAGAAATTGATGATGATTGAAAACTGACAGTTGCATCTCACGCTAGATAGCATGAGTTAGGATCGCAATAATGAAATCAATGGATTAATTCCTCAGAAAAAAGTATCCTAAACTCATAATAACATAACATATAGAAATCAAACCAGTATTTCATCTAGTTCAGTATCTTGTCCGTGTAGACAGTTATGGAATAAACTAGTGGTTGGTTTTTTCCCTTAAATTGAGGGTTTAGATTCATTATTTTAAAAAATCCTATTAAATGTAACTGTGGATGTTCATTATTCATATACATGTCTGATCCTTTTTTTAAAAAATCCTACTGTGCTGTTGGTCTCAATGGTTCCTTATGGCAATGAGTTCTACAAGTTAATTATGCATTGCATAAAAAACAAATTATAAAAAACAAACTTCTGTCACTTTTAAACTTACTGCCTTTCAGTTTTATACACTGTCCCCTTTCTCTTATGTTATGTTAACATGTAAATATGAGTGCCTAATTTACCTTCTTTGTACCGTTCAGTATTTTGTATAACTCATGTGTCTCTTCTTGTCTCCTATCTCATCTAAACAGTCCCATTCATTTCAGTCCCTACTCATAACTTTTTATGTCCTCTAATCATTTTCACCATGCATCTCTGAGATCTCTTCAATTGCTGCTATATCTGTGTTTGAGATAGAGTGACCAGAAGTGAGCATGGTATTCCAAATGAGGGTGGCCCATTAATGGCAGCATAATATTTTCTGAATGGTTTTCTAGCCTATCCTTTATACACCCTAACATTTTTGTTTTCTTTTTTTGACAACTACTATGTATTGAGCAGAGATTTTTATTGAGATGATGTCCACAGTGATGTTCAGGTCTCTTTCCTGAGTGGTTGCAGTTAATTTAAAAATCAGCAAGTTGTATGAGCAGTAAAACAAGAAAAACTCAAGACATAGTTCAGGAGTTGGACACTATAGGAATAATTAATCAGGAGGGAGGGGTGACTGCTTGAAAAGTTAGACTTTAAGGAAGGATTTATATAAAGAAAAGCAGCATAGTACAATCTCCTTTTTGCTAGGCAGTCATTGATGGTGGAGTTAGGAAACAGGTAAATAACAAAGTAGAACACTTGAGACAGGCTTGTTACTAAAACAAACTCTTCAGTGGGGCTTAGTATTTGAAAAATGACTGGTATATTTTTCCCAAGTCTCAGCAGCAGATGGCAGCAAAGTCTTGACAAGCGATTTCTCACACACGTTCATGCTAAGGAAAGAACGGTGTGGCTAGCAGACTGAGTTGTGGTCTTGATCTTTGCTTCCTGAAACTAAACTCATCAGTACAGACTTTGTAGCAGGTAATAGTGAATGAATTCCAGCCAAACAGATTGATTTAAAGGAAACCAATAGTCTTTTGGTCTTGCCAGCTTGCAAGGGTACAATTAATTTTGTGTGCACACACTTTAAGAAATGTGAGTCAGAACCACTAGACTCCAGAGTTCTATGGAGCAGGGAAGCCGTGAGTTAGTCATGATTTGTCAAAGCAATTTATCAGCGTTTAACAGGTGGCTGAAGTTGCCGGAGGGGAGAGGGGAAGGGGAAAGTTATAGTGGAAAACTACTGTTCGTAGGTTGAAATCTAGACTCCTAGCTTAAAATCTTGGCCCTACTGAAGTAAATGGGAGTTTTGCCATTGCCTTGAATGGGACCAGGATTTTACCCCTATTCCTCCCAAGCGCATGACCTGTAACAAATTGTGTAGCTCCCTGAGCAAGTGTCCCCAAGACACTTCAAATGTTAAGTCAGTTACTGAGATCTTGCCACAGCAAGATGGGTGCCATTTTAAAATCCAACTTTTCTTATTTTAATAGGTCAGCCTTCTTTTTGGTACCAGATGTGTTTAAATGAGTGCCCATACAACAGGTATACTCCTGGTACTAAGAGACTGTAAAGACATGGACCTAAATCTAAACTGTTAATCACTATTTTAAAATTAGCAATAATAGATAACAAATCTATTTACATGAATATTTATGAGAAACTACATGAATAGCACCAGCTGATACCATGACAAACAAGAGGCTCTGACCTCATTGCTTCAGCAACTGAAAGGAAATAGAGTTATTAAGGGCTACTGCTGGTTATAGTACCTTGGATCTGAACTTTCTGTACCATGACTTAGGCTACTTACAGCTTTTTAGAAGGTTCTGATTGCAGTGCATAGAACATATGCGCATCCAGGAGTGGGGTATCTATGCTGACATTACTCAAAGTACTAACACTTTTTATGTAGGCTTTCTCTTATTCGTGTATTGTGTTTATTAGCACAATTTGATTACTAAGTTGACTTTTTAAATTTAGCTTTACTGTACAAGAAACTCAGTTCCTAAATGCTATTACTTGTTGGATATGTTTGTTGTGACAGAACAAATGCAATCATAATGTGTGAGTGCATGCTACTGCCTTGTTCTGTTAGCGACAATTATCCTTACATAAAATCTTGCCCACTTTCTCTGTTCTGATGAGCAAAACCAAGTCCATTGGTAGAAATAGCTGTAGAAATAAAAATATAATGTAACCATTTCTGGAGCTAAATATAACCATTATGTATAAATTAGACAGTTGGGATCATAAAAGTTGCATATGTATATTTCCTTGTATTTCTCTGCTGAGTCTTCCTATCCTGCCTTGCTAAAAAAACAGAGGTTGGCAAACTAGATGTCACCTTTGCTACCAATAATACCCATGGGCTATTCCTTTTAGGGAACTGAGACTTTGACTTGACACTTATCACTAGATCAGTGAGGACAAGCTGTTCCTGACTGGCCTTGTTGCCACATGCCCTCAGGAATCTTTGCTCTTTGCCATTTTCATTTTCACTTGGGCGTTTGTGCGAAGCATTTGCAATGACAGCTAATTAGATAGCAACATTTCATAGCAGCCTGAACTATTTTAATAGCTTTATCTCCGCCATAAATGTACATCAACAAGGGCCTGATCTCACACACCTTACATGGGCAGGACTCCCACTGAAGTCAGTGGGAGTTATAGCTGAGTGGGAAGGCCCAGGTAGGACCGTATTAAAACATTAGTATTGCTGGTATGGGAATAAGGAGGTTGCTATTATCGTACATGGTAGTGTCCAATAAGTTTCTATTACATTACCTAAAACCTGTTTTAACATTAAAGGTATGACAAAACACAGGGAAGTTCAGTGAACTTAAGTATGACATTTAGTCCTTAACGTGCCTGATAAAAAAAGATTGAAATTGTAAATGAAATCAGTTATTTGAGTTGTAGAAGTTGGGGCAGGGGGGAAATTGACTCTAGCTAGAGGGAGGTTCCCCTTATAACTGGAAAAAGTGCTACAGAACATCTTTAAGTTACTCTTGAGAGACATGGGGCTACGTAACATTTGTTATGAATTTGTACTCCCAAGTTATGCTTCCCCTTCATTCCCTTAGCCACTGACAAAAGGGTTTGTTACAAAATTGAGCCCTGATGCTGCAAATACTTTGACTCATGTTTGTAACTTTCGTAAGTGTTTGCAAGATTGGGGCCTTACTGGTGTACCTCACGCTCTTCCATGATGTAATTCCTTATTGATTTTCATATCTAAATATTTTGTATAAGGAATACTATTAAATGGAAAACTTTGTCAGTAAACATATATATCAACTGACAGTTTTTTTGTAAAATATTTGTTTCATGAGAAAAATGTTCTAAATGTATTTTATTAGGGAAGGATACAATAACTGATTCATTGGAACATTATGCTTAGACTTTTGAATTTAAGGCTGATTAGTGTATGAGGGTATACATATAAAATATAAACTTTTGTGTCTCTTTCAAGTGGGTTTAGTTTTGAGTTTCTGCAGTAGGAACTGTTTCAAATGAGACATCTCATTTGAAGGAGTTCCTTCAACAGAATTTGCTCTAAAAGTTTCCATCAATGAAACCTTTGGCAAATGTTTTGTTTAATCATTAGTATGTGTGTTTTGTTATTGACAGGAACAGCTGGAGACCTATGACTTCTCTAAATTTCATTCTCTGAAACCAAAGCTGATTGAAGCTGTGGATAACATGTTGGCCAATAAAATCGCCTCCCTGATGAGCATGATGAGCCAGGAAGAAAGCAACATGCCTACACAAATGGTGCATGGTGGAGCCTTTGATGGCACCACGACAGGACCCTTTGGCCAGGGATATGGGGAAGGTGCCAAGGAAGGAGCTGATGAGGAGGAGTGGGTTATTGCCAAAGATAAACCTGTATATGATGAGATCTTCTATACTCTGTCACCAATCAACGGCAAAATCTCTGGAGTCAGTGCAAAGAAGGAAATGGTGAACTCCAAACTGCCGAACAGTGTCCTGGGGAAAATCTGGAAACTTGCAGATTGTGATAATGACGGCATGTTGGATGAGGAGGAGTTTGCACTGGCAAAACATCTCATCAAGATTAAACTGGATGGGTATGAACTGCCCAGCATTCTACCACCTCACCTGGTGCCACCATCACACAGGAAACCTTTGCAGGTGTCAGAGTGAAAAACACAGGGAGAAGATTAAGTGAGGGATGGAGAGAATTGAAAGCCCTCTGAATCTTTTTACAGATGAGTTGAACCGTAAGGGTTGAAATTGGGTTTAGAGGCAATCGTTAAATCACATCAGATTTCACACAAGTTACTGGAACCAGTAGCACAGTACAGAGGTTATTTGTGTAATAGCTCTGTCTGACCTTCACTGAGACAGGTTTATCACAAGTGCCTTTTGTAACTACTTCCACACCTTACATTGCTAAGATAGCAAGGCTTTCTTTGAGAATCACCCTGTCCATGTCTCACTGTATTTATAACCAAAAAGCAGAAAAGAGGTAGAGCACACCTATAATCATGTACTAAACATGAATACCTAGTAAACACAAAGCTCCCCAGACTGTTTAGCAAGTGGACGGAAACGCTAAAGCTCAAACCCACCTATTTCTAGAAGGCATAGATTTGTTTAATAAAGATACTTTAGGTGCCTTTGTGAATGTCAGCATCCCTAGCTTTAGAAAAGGCGGAAATACAAAGGAGTTTGCCTTCATGTTCTGCTGTTGATTTTAATATTAACTTGTGGGAGGGAAGGGGGACATGGGTAGAACTTTTTGTAAGAATGTTCAGGACATAAGCAGAAAGATAAGAATTTTTACCAGAGATGATTTTTTAAAATCTGCAATATATTAAAACTGTTTAAAACGGTCTACTGTGCATTGTGCTAAACAGAAGAGATGCTTCCTTTTGCTCTGTGCATAAAACAATGTGCAACTGACTCATTAGCTAAAAAAAGATTTGGATCCCCACTATGTTGGGGATAGGAATTTCGAGATTTCTGTTTCGCTGCTTTGCACATTGTTTGGTGTAAATTCCTGAACTTTTCTGGTTATAGCACTGTTTGGTCCTGGTTCTTGAAAGCAAGGGAATTCACATGTTTTAGCAGAAACAGAAGCCTTGTTTTGAATCATGAGGGGAGGCTGTATTGTATTAAACTTCTTTTCAGGATATTCAGTGTGCATATTCAGTTGGCTTGATAAATTCTCTTGGGATTTACACTCAAAGTTTATAACCAATTATATGGATATCCTTACGCCCACGTATTCTTTTTAGTTTCTTTTATTTCAGCAGAATTTTGAATTCTTTCCTTTGTTAATGGGAAGTTGGCAAATGTAGAAAAGATGTTCCACTCCTACTGTAGCATCATCTTCAGAAGGTAGGCCACTAAGGGGCCAAGCCAACTTCCACTGAAGTTAACGGGAGTCTTTCCACTGACTTTCACAAAAGCTGGATTGGTCCCTTAGAGCGTTGTTAATTTATTAAAGAAACATTTGGGAGGGAAAGAAGTGCACCAACACTTCTACAATCAAAGAAAATTGATCATGTGAGCTACGCACAACTGATTCTAACACCCCTATTCTCAGTGCTCCAGAGGAAAGTGATTCTCCCTCCCCATTTAATTTTAATACGCTTTTTCTTTTTGCACAGGGAGTGGGGGATAGAACAACAATTCCTTCCAAACGTGGCAGTTAGTTTAGTTATGTGCATGTGAGTGAGAATCCCCTTGTAGCATAAAATACTATAGGTATCAAAAGTACTGTAACTTTGAGCACTTTTTCCCCTTGAATCCAAGTAAGGTGGATTCTGGAAGCACCTTCTGGGACAGACCAATGCAAAGAGTGATTGACTAACCTCTTGGGTGAAGGAGGGAGAATTTCCTGAGAGTAACTAAGTAAGCAAATTCATTTATTCATCTCTGAATAGCAATGACATTATAGCAGAATTTTCAGAAGCCTTTAGGGTTCATTGCTAACTTTGAGCACTCAGCATATGACCTTCCAGTGATGTGTTGTACAGCCTCCCTCCATCTCCTCACCGGTTCCCTATTTCCTGAGTGTAGTTGGTTTAAATTTATAATTTTCAGGAATGTCCATGTGTTAAGTACTTAAATGCTCTAAGAAGATCCTCCCCTACATAGCTTTTTTTCTCAAGCTTGTATAAATTCAAGCTCTTCAATTTAGCCACTTACTTCAGCTCTTTCAATACTTTTGATAAATCTATTAGCTCTTCCATGTGCCTTTTACAGAATCCATGCATCCCTGGGCAGACAGACCAAATCTTAGACATGTGTCCTAGGTTGAAACTTCACCATGAGTTTGTATTGCACAACAGCACACCCTCCATTGGATTGTTTTAAATCATTTGATATAGCTTAGTATTGTTATTCTTTGCTGCAGTTTAACAATGTGTTCCCATCTTTACTACACTAACATGTAATATGAAGACTAAAGATATACACAATATAAAAAAACTCACCAAATGGAAGCAAAAATTTTAATCCATCTTTATGCATAATTCTGGCTTATAGCTATAGTAAGGTCTTATGGTATATATGCCAATAAATATCCATTCTTATATCTGTGTGCTAATTGTAAGTATTCCATAAGAAGGTTCTTTAATAAGTTGATTTAGGAACCACTAAGATAATTCAAAGAACTGATCTAATTTATTCACAAATGAATGAGATGCTTTTTTGTAATCAACTGTTAGGTATATTACCTTCACTCAGTGTATTAAGTGAGAGAGGGCTGTCTATCCACCATCTCTTCAGTAGCATCCACTTGACTGTTTGATTGATACTGCTAGTATTTTTTGTTAAATGAATCAAACATCTCAAATCTCTTAGCATGTCTGTGTAAAACTGAAAAGTAGTACTTCAGGGTCTCAGGTTAATTTACATGTTAAATCCATGCACACACTATTTCATTAGCCTGTGGTTATATCCAGCGATTATAACTGAGTACCTAATTCAAAGCAACTCTTCCAACAGTAATTAGATACATGTTTGTTGATATTGAAATCTTACTATTGGTTTTTGGCTGGTGACAAACCCACTTCTGCATCAATTCAGCCATAAGGTTATTTGTTATCAGTGCATAAGCTCTCATACATCCTTGCCCCAGAGTCCATCTGATGTCTTGGTCTTTGGAAAGGAAGTTCATTCTTCTTGAGTGTAGCAACAGCAGTCTGAAAACTCTCCAGTGAGCTTTTAAGATCTTATATAGGCATAGTGTGTTACCAGAAATCTCTGCCAGAAGTCTCCAATCTGTATTCTGCCGATGTGCTGACTGTGCTTTCATCTGTCCCAGGTTCTATGTTCCCTGAGGCTTTCACATTAACACTAGCCAACCAGTGTGATCTGCAGTTCTGAAATATGCTTGCTGATATGTTAATATTGAATACACTATTCCAGCTACAGTCATGTGGTGACTGATACAACAAGTCATCACTAGGTTGGAGAGACGGGGGGGCGGGAAGGGATGGAAATTTTCTCAGGATTGCCACGGTCATACACCATTAGCTCTTTAACCATTTTACCAAGGCTGAATATCTTACGTGTGTCTCTGGTTCTCTGTATTACTTCCAGCTGCGTTGAAGGTCTGTGTAAAGTTGCATAAGTCCCTTCTATGGTATTCAGTTTTTCAGCTGACTTACATTTTTTCAGGGATCTTGGCACATCTTCCATCAAGTAGTTTTTTGTGTTTACCTGTCCCCAAAGTCTCCAGTTGGAGATTCTCAGGTATTCTGCTTTTTTCATGATTCCCTTTTACCTTTTCTTTGCCGCTGACTCTTAATGCTTTGAAAAAAAAAATTCTCCAGTTTCCTTTTGATATTTCTGTGAGGATTGCTCAGGTTTCCAATTTAAATTTACCTCTGTTCCGTTCCTATTTTATACATGTTCTTCTGACCTGGTGTTAGGCCTGTCTCTCTCATGGTGTACATGAGAAACGTATACTTGATGTTACTCAATTTTGTTGACAAATCCTGAGACAACAGAAAGCTATTCAAAACTAGGGTGACCAGACAGCAAATGTGAAAAATCGGGTCGGGGGTGGGGGTAATAGGAGCCTATTTTTTTAAAAAAAACCAAAAATCGGGATGGTCCCTATAAAATCGGGACATCTGGTCACCCTATTCAAAACTGTTTATGTTGGCTATGCTAATTATCAGAAAAATTAAAGATTACTGGAGCATGTATGGGAAAATAACTCTATTGTCTTGCAGGGGGCAATGATTTCTGTTCCTTTTAGCTTGTATTTTATTCCCTGCTGCTTCTGTGTCACCAAGGCAACTTGTTAGCTTCCTCAAAGCTACTGTATAAATGACCCTTTGCATTTCTGGGACCTTTAAAGCTACCGTATTAGTGGCCTGAAGCCTACTTTCTTAGCAGAGCTTCCTCGTTACTTATCCTCCTGAGGGAAACAGTTTATTTTTCTTTTCCTGTCTGCTTTTCCATGCTTGTTTCCTCTTTGAGCTGATCATACCCTTATACACATTGTCTGAGTACTTAGTTCTCGCTCTCTCCTCTTTCAACTCAGCTGTGGCAGGACAGCATGTTTTTAGGGTTCCTCCAGTGTTTGGTGGACTTGATATGGAAAACAAACTCTTCCCTTACTGAAGAGCTTCACTTCTTCCTTTTCTTTTTATCTCAGTCCCCTGCATGTGTGAGGCAGCCACTTCTGATACTGTCATGTCACATAGGGTGCAGTCGGGAAAGGAGCATAAAGAGGCATGTTTGGTAGCAAAAGAGAGAATTGCTTTCTATTAATGACATGATTTGCACTACTTCCAGGTTTAATGGCGTTTTCCGTAGTTAAGTCCCTTCCAGCACAAAGTCAATGGGAGTTTTGCCTGAGCATGGACTTCAGGATTTGGTCCACGGGTTTTTTCACAAACAGAGTTGTAGATTGTACATTCCTTTTAAGGCAAGAAGGATACCAAAGAGCAAGGGAAACTGATACAATAAAATCTTTCTTAAAATCTGCTGGTCCAGACTGTTTGCAACTTAAACTAATGCCTTCTCCTGTCCTAGATGTGAAGTTGTGCTTTGAGAAGGAACTACCTGAGCGTTACCAGGATTCTGCTCTGTGTGAAATCAATGGAGCCATTTTAGACAGTGACAGAACGGTGGCGCTACTTTACCCAGACAGGCTTTCAGGCCCTTGTATCAAGGGTACCCTGCTCTAGTTAATTATTCTTGAACACTCAATCTGTTTTTCATTACTATTCCTTCCTTAATACAGTTTAGTCACCTCCCTTCCCAATACCCCAAACCAGTTAAGGGCAAAATTCAGTCCTTATGCATCTCCATTAACTTCAGTGGGGTTGTGCCCATTTATATCAGGGCTGAATCATACCCTGAGTCTGTACAAAAGCCTTGTTATGTTTAATAGTGACACTTTTCTTCTATGTAATTTATGCTGCAGGTTATAAAATCACTTTATTTTTATGATAGAATATTGTTTTGTTTAATAGAAATTGAGACTTTAAAAGCAGTTGTACTAATATGATTGTGTTACATTTGCATGATCTCTGCAATCGGGCAACTGCACATCCTAGCACCTTCCCTGAGTATCTTGGCTAGGGAGATTCACTGGGGGAAAATGGGAAGAATCTTTTATTGCAGTCTACTGCAGCGTAGGAGGAAAACAGGATCTGGGTAGCTGCTGTTCCTCCAGCCCTACACCTGCATTACCGCTGACCTTTCTGTATACAAATACACAGGGGTCCACAGTGGACCTGGGCTGCGAATCACCACTGTGTGTAGCCTCCAGACCTTGACTCCCTCTGACACAATGGAACCATAATTGTTCCACTGCTTTGGGACCTTCCCTACCCGCTGAAGAGGAGAGCAGGATTTGTCCCTCAGTAACTTGCTGTCATTCATTTTATCTTTCTAATTTTGTTAGTGAAAAGGTGGTGGTACAACCTTCTTTCCACTCCTGTGTGTGCAGGCTACCACTTCATGGCACTTTCAACATGGATAATTAACAGAGCCGGTCACATTTTCAGATAAACGTGCTGATTTTGCCCACATTTTATTTTGAAACAATCAAAGCGCTTCATTTCGATAAGGTCAAAACATCTCATTTTAACTGTTCCTTTTCAACTTTTTTGTTTGATTTTTATTTTATGTAATAATTTTTAATAGAAAATAACTGTGAAAGCAATGCGGACAAAAGAACCAAGAAAATGTGGACTTTGTTGTGAGATCAATACACTGCACTATCTGGGTCTAAAAAGTTATAGTCCAGCAACTTGTGAAGCCATCAAAAGCATCTCCCCACCCTTCCACCCCACATATCCTTTGCCATTCTTTTAAAAGAATTACGACACTGTTGGGGAAGAGTGGAGAAAGGGGAAGGAGGATACAGGAGAGAGAATTTTGACAGCAAGAAATGTGGAATCTGAGCTTCAGTGTTCTTTGCCATTACTAGAGAACGGAGTGAAATCAGGAGTTTCCATTTCATGGCAAATGCTGCAATTTTGAAATTTTGCTTTTCTTCCAAATTCAGAATTACCTGCAGAAAAGAATATTTAAAAAAAAAATATTTTGACCATATAATTTCAAGAAAGTCAACATTTTTCATTTCAATGAAGTAAAAAATGTTGACAAGTCTTAAATGAAATGTGTTTTCTGATTAGTTGCTGGGAACTACATTACAACATCACCACCACCACTCAGTTTGACATTATTGTGCTCAGGAAAGACCCAGGACTGGGGTCTTGTCTGTACTACAAAGAGTTTGCCAAGCCTCACCCCATACACCCAGAATCCCCCTAACATTCCATACCTGAACCCCACCCCACTGAACCTCAACCCCTGCACCCAGACCCCCTGCCTTCGGACCCCCACCCCTGCACCCCAGATCACCCCCCACTGAGCTCCCTGCATTCAAATCCCCACCCTGATAAGCCCCCCCACATCCAGACACTCACACCACTGACCCTCAAATAGCTGCACCTAGACCCCCACCCCACCAAGCCCCACTCCTCCAGCACCCAGACTCCCCCGCTGAGCCCCAACCACCTTCACCTGGAAGCCCCTGCAGAGTCCCGTTGCCCCTGCACCTGGAACCCACCCCAACAATCCTCTGTGCATCCATATCCCACAACACCTAGACCCCCCCACTGAGCTGCCTGCACCCAGATTGTCCCACACAGAATCCTTTCATCCCACAGCTGGATCTGCCCGCACTGAGCCCCTTCACACTTGGATCCTGCCTGGTTGAGCCTGCCTGCCCACACCTGAAAGGGCCTTATTTGTCCACACCCAATGTACAACATGTGTCTTTGGTGAAAGGCATGAAACTTATACAGAACCTGCTCTTCATATGCCTGTCTCAAACGAGGTATTAGTCCCTCACTTTCATCAACTTGCCTACAACACTTAAAAATGCATATCTTTGCTAACAATGTGCTGTTTCTACAGTTTGATAGTTTGTCATTTTAATTCAATCAAAGAGTTTAGGACATATTTTCTGTGGTGTGTGTGTAATTTCCTGAGCACTGAGAACATGCCACTTTGCATTTTCTGTTTTACACAATCACCTGTCCTTGTGCCATTGTTAAATATTTAAAGTTCATGCCAAAGATGTTGTCTCTCATTTTTAAGGAAATATTTAATAACAATTTCTTGGTGCATATTCCAGTCTGTACAAGTAAGCAAACTAGGGCATACATTCATTGAGGTTTGTACTTTGGTTACATGCACAATAAATTTCATACAGATACTGTAATATATATATAATATTTGAATATGCTTTGTAATCACTTTCAGGTGGTTGTGATAACACTTGCTGATTAATAAACTGTTAAACTACCTATTCTTTTGGGTTTGTAAAACCTTGTTTCTGAGAGGAAAAACAGAGGAGGAAGTTTGGTCTAGTCATTTAGATCATATACCTCTGAATTACTACTTCCTTCTGTGCTACGGAGTACTCTAGTCTATTACTCAGGAGTCCCAGTGCTACCATTACCTAGCCATGTTACCATGGGCAACCCACTTAAGCTCTGTGCCTCAGTTTACTTCTCTGTAAACAGGTCACAATGCTTTCCGTACAGGTGCTGTGAAATAACCAGTATGGGGCTCTGCCTATTCTGTGGCCCTAGAATTTGTTTCAGAATCCAGTGCCTACCCCAGAACTGTGCTCCAGGACCTATTTTCATTTTTAAAAAAAATCCTTTTCTAGCTCTTGTGGTTGAAAATAACCTTCCAAATGTGAACTGAGTATAAACCAATGTAGTGATGTCTTTCTGTGTATACAAACAGGCTGAACCAACTTGCTTTGAAATGCTCTTCATTAATTTCCATGGGGGTGTTAATCCTGAAACCTAACATTAGTTTAATTGGCAATTTAGCAGAAAATATCCAGCTAATATGGTTATTCCACAGTCCCAAATCATTTTCCACACCTTCCCAGGTGCCAAAACATCCATTTCCCCAAACCATCTGCCAAAACCTCCAACTTGTTTCTTAACTTCGGGAATGTATGAAACCATTGTCAGTTAAAAAGAAAATAAATGTCATTACATAATAATTAACACAAATATTCCCTTGATTTTATTATTTATTTGGGTGAAAATAGGGTTTTTTTTATTTACCTGAAGCTGCTCCAGAAATTCCAGTCTGTCACATCAGAGTGCTACAGAAGTCTAGGTTACTGAACAAACTAAAGGTTTTTGAGCATAGCAATTAGAGTTAACAGTGTTGTTTCAAGCCACATTAGAGGTCAGTGCACTTACTGTCTATATAGGATGGTACTTCATGACAAATCTGGAGCATAACCTTACAATACAGAGATGAAGAATTTGCTGTGGTTTTGCACACATCTCATTACTTTGATCTCGCATATTCTCCACACCAAAACTAAAAAGTATTACTAGGTTTATGTATAGAAATTTGTAGCCAAAATCTCTGGCCAGCAGAGCTGTGTGAATGATTATTTCCTATGGTGGGTGTTTGATTTTATTTTATTTTTTTTAAAGCCACTAGAAAAACATACTGGCAAAATAGGTTGACTACATTTATATTTTTTTCCCCAAGAAAAAAATTCCAATTAGAGAGACAAAATAAAGAGAGAGGAAGGAAAAGTTACAGATGGGAGTCAAGGGGAATGTCCAAAGAGACTAAAGCAGCAGAGCATAATAACAGAGCCAGCTGAGTATGAGGCGCAGGGGAATCTACTCTGTTATGCAATTAAATTTTATAGTTAGAACATGTTGATAAAAGTTGAGAATGTCTAAAACAGTAAATTCTTCAAACAAATTCCTTCCGGGTGTGTAGTCCAAGAACGTTGAATGGACAAATACAAATATATTTCTGTAAAATGGAGAGTCAGTAATAGAATGCCTCTTTGATTTGCCTCCCTAGGAATATGAGCACACACGTCCAGGGGTGATCAATGCATGGAAAAATCACAAATACTTTTCTAGCAGTGTTGCTTCTTCTGCAGCAGGAAGGTAGAATTGTGCGTTTCTGAGCCAGATATTGTTATACTTGTTCCATAGGAAGATTTGATCTTCTGGATAAGAGCTTCAAGAAATCTGCAGGGATGGTGAAGACCATGATAGTTTAATAGCAAACATTCTTCAGCTCTTCGATCATGGTAGGAACTGTATGTTCCATGGGGACTACTGGAAATGGATTTCTTGTGGTTATGAATTTCATTGAGTGGATTAAAAGCAGAAAACTCCCCACATGTGATGCTATCCTGGTCACTTTGGGCTTATCTAGATCTTTCTTTCAATGGACACTACTTGTGCATGCTGTCTGCATTTTGTGCTATCCTTTCCTTTATACTCAGAATCAAGGGAAAGACACTGTTGCAGTCCTTTGTCTTACTAAATTATCCCAGTACCTAGTTTGTCACCTGACTCTTTTCTACAATGTGAAAACTGTCAACTTGAACCAGCCCACCTTTCTCCCCCAGCTGAAACTGAGGGCACATCTACACTGGCAAAGTTACAGCGCCGCTCAGAGAGCGCCGAAGGGAAACCGCTGGTGTGTGTTCACACTGACAGCTGCCTGCGCAATAGCGTGTTCACACTTATGGCACTTGCAGCGCTATTCGGAGCGGTGCACTCTGGGCAGCTATCCCGCAGAGCACCTCTTTCTCTTCTGCTGCTAATGCTTGTGGGAAGGTGGACGGGTTTGCAAGGCATCCTGGGTCCTGTCCCAATGCCCCGTGATGCATTGCTTCACATCCCAGCAATCCCTGTGCTTCCGTTCACATTTGGTGCCATCTTTCAATGGTTTGTGTACTGCGCGCCCTGCCCTGCCTCTTTCTGGCTGCAGGAATGGATCCCGAGCTGTTGACAAGAATACTGTTCGCACTGACCAACACGTCACGAGTGGCAATGGAGTTATTCCTTAAACCACAAAGGCAAGAGGAGTGCGACGTTGATCTCGCCATGCGTAGTAGCTACGACGTGCGATTTGTTGTGGCATTCACGGAGGTGCTGACCACTGTGGAACACCGCTTTTGGGCTCAGGAAACAAGCACTGAGTGGTGGGATCACATCGGGATGCACTCTGGGCTGACGAGCAGTGGCTGCAGAACTTTCGCATGAGGAAAGCCACATTCATGGAACTGTGTGATGAGCTCGCACCAGCCCTGCGGCACAAGGACACGAGAATGAGAGCTGAGCTGCCCTGCCCTTGGAGAAGTGCATGGTGATTGCACTGTGGAAGCTGGCTACTCCAGACTGCTACTCATCAGTCGCTGACCAGTTTGGAGTGGGAAAGTCAACCGTTGAACTTGTGTTGATGCAAGTGTGCAGGGCCATTAATCCCATCCTGCTCCAAAAGACCGTGACCCTGGGCAATGTGCGTGAGATTGTGGATGGCTTTGCACAAATGGGCTTCCATAACTGCGGAGGGGTGATAGATCGCACACACATTCCAATTCTGGCACCAGACCACCTAGCCACTGAATACATTAATCACAAGTGGTATTTCTCAATAGTTCTCCAGGCGCTTGTGGATCACTGTGGGCGTTTCACAGACATTAATGCAGGCTGGTCCGGAAAGGTGCATGGCGCACGCATCTTTCGGAACACTGGCCTGTTCAGAAAGCTGCAAGCAGGGACTTTCTTCCCGGACCAGAAGATCACCGTGGGGGATGTCAAAATGCCCATTGTGATCCTGGGAGACCCCGCCTACCCCTTAATGCCATGGCTCATGAAGCCATACACGGGGCAACTTGACAGCAGCAAGGAGCAGTTCAACAACAGGCTGAGCAAGTGCAGAATGACTGTGGAGTGTGTATTCGGCTGTTTAAAAGCCCGCTGGCGATGCCTGTATGGGAAGCTGGACATGGCCGATCATAATATTCCTATGTTTATAGCCACGTGCTGTGCACTCCATAGTATTTGTGAAGGGAAGGGTGAAAGCTTCACTCAGGGCTGGACTGCATAGGATCAGCGCCTGGAGGCTGAGTTTGAACAGCCGGAGACCAGGGCTATTAGAGGGGCACAGCACGGGTCCATAAGGATCAGGAATGCTTTGAGGCAGCAATTTGCAGCTGAAAGCCACTAATATTTGTTGCTATGCTTGGGATTGCAGTGCTTGTAATGCTAGGAGGTGATTGGTGCACATGGTGCAAGAAGGGGCCTTAACATAGCTGTATATATGTTGCTTTGTAGTGCTCTTTTTGCTTTCACTTAATAGAATAAAGATTGCTTTCAAAAAACCACAATTCTTTTATTGAAAGCAAATAACCAGAGGAGAGAGTCAAATGAAAAAATTCATCAGCAGGGAGGGGGGATGAAGGAATGGGGGAAGGGAAGGTCTCAAGAGGAGGAGGGGTCCCAGGATGGCTACAGATTTGTGTATGTCCAGGGATCATACCCAGCCTTCTCCTTTGGAGTACGATGCAGCAGGCGCTGTACTTCAGCAGGGCCAAACTGCAGATGGATGGGTGTTGAGTGCAGTGGGTTTTGGGAGTCCACACTGCTGGACTGTGAAGAGGGAGGAGTGGAATGCTGCGGGTAGAGAGTGGAGCCAGGAGGTTGATAAGAGTGTGTTGGCGGGGTGTGTGTGTGGGGGGGTGGGCGCCGCATGGGAGAGTTTTGCAGCTGCAGGGGAGAGCGGGCGCGGAGCTGCTCGGTTTGAAGAGCTAGTATCGCTCATTAATCATGATCGGTGTCATTAAAGCTCTTCTTTGCTTCATTCTTTATGCTTTCAATGTTATTGCTTTGTTTCTTTTGCTGTCAAATATTTCCTCTTTGGAAGCCAATTGTACAATTGGATTGTTGTCTATGCCTGTACACAAAGCATCATCTTGACAGTGGTATGGAAACTGCAGGTGGAGGTTTGTTTGAGGTGAGATGGAGGATAAACTGAGGCAGCAGCAGGGTCCACGCCCTGCTACACAGATCCAGAATGTGAGTGTTTTACAGTCCATGGAGGTTCATTATGGAAGATATCATCTTGCCAGGGAGCCTGGGCCATGCGGGAGAATGGAGAAAAGAGGAACCAAACTATAACTCCTATGAGGCCCTGTGGCACCATAGGCAGATGCAGCTTAATATCAAACTAACTTGAAACTACATTTTGATTTGGTTCAACAAACAAAAATGCTTTGATGTGGAAATACAAATGTTTTGTGTTTTGATTGAAGAGGTCAAAAAATAAAACTTTGGCATTTTCTGAATTGATATTTTTGGAATTCTGTTTAATGAAAACATGTAATTTATTTTTCTGTCCCAATTCAGGAAGAAAGCAAATATCAGAATCTCCTATAGCATGGAAATCCTGATGGCCACTCAACTTTAGTAAATACATTGGAAAAAACTAGACTGCTTTTTCCTCTCAGTTTTAGTAATAATAAATAACAATTGCAATAATAGTGGTAATATTCCCAGGTGTATGCTATTAAAGTTGATTGTGTCCAGAGGAGATGGTCATGAGGAGTTGGTGGAGTTATATCCCACCAATAATGAATGCCCCAGTTATCAGCTATGCTGTGACTTTAGTTGTGTGGCTGCTGTACTGTAAAATGAAACACCATTTGCTGCCACCAGGAGTCCTCGATACTAGATGTGCACCTGCCTTCCCTGGGAATACTCCAGACTTACAGTGGAGTAACACAGTAGAATTTGGCCCATAAGGACTGATCCCCCCCAACTTACTGAGGTCAGAAGCAAACCCTGATTTCTCTGCAATGGGAGAAGAATGAGGACCAACAGTCACAGAGGAGATTCTTTTTTAAAGGGTGACCTGTACATGAAACAAAATGTCATTTCCTTTAACAATAAGTGCCATATCTTACCATAAGATTCACTTCATTAGTTCAAATGTGCTCCTCTGTGAATCACCCGAAACCTCCCTCTCTCCAGATGTTGTTCAGGGGCTGACTGGTGAGTGTGTGTTTGTACAGTTCCTCTTACTGTGCTAATAAATAGATGTTTAAAATGGCTTTATTTATTACTACTGTATGTATTGTTACAAACATTTATTGCTCATTGTCATAGCCGAAGATTTAAAAAAGCATAAATTAAGACATTCAAGCTCTATAAAGAATTCATACCAAGGTCCCCTATTGCCTGTAGTGTTACCACTCAGCTATAAAAGCAGAAACTTTGTTCCACATATTTAATCATTAGCTAATGATTAACTCACATGTTTTATGGAAGTGATTGTACATATAGAAAATCCCTGCCTTTCTAAGAAGTTCATGTCTGTCATACTCTGGAGGTTTCCTGAACCTGTGGCACAGAACTAAAAAAATCCATTGAATTAAACTAAGGAGTCAAATCAAGTCCCCAAAGAGAAAGGCACGGATATAAAGGTCCAGTTCACGCTTTGTCTGTCTTCAACTTGCTATTACTCAAGATAGTTAAGTCTGGAGCTCACTGAAGATTTACAAAGGGATCTGACTAAATTGACCAGCAAAAGGGTAGATGAAATTCATTGTTGGTAAGTGCAAAGTAATGCACCATTGGTGCTGGAACTAGGAGTGCAGGGAGGGGGGAGGTGTGCTACCGCATCCCCTGGCTTGAAGTGGTTTCCATCCTATCCAGGGTTTTCAGTTTAATTCTATGGCTCTTGGCACCCTCAATATACAAAGTGTTCCAGCACCCCTGTAATGCACATTGGGAAAAATAATCTCAACTATACGTACAAAGTGATGGGGTCTAAATTAGCTGTTCACACTCAAGAAAGTAATGTTAAAGTCACCATGGATAGTACCCTGAAAACATCCATTCAGTGTGCAGCGGCAGTCAAAAGAGGTAACAATGTTAGGAACTATTAGGAAAGGGATAGGATAATAAAACAGAAAATATCGTAATGCCACTCTGTAAATCCATGGTATGTCCACACCTTGAATACTGAATTCAGTTCCGGTTGCCTTATCTCAATAAAGTTCTATGAGAATTGGAAAAGGTGCAGAGAAGGCCAACAAAATGATTAGGGGTATGGAACAGCCTTCATCTGAAGACAGCTTTAAAAGACAGTCTGTTCAGCTTGGAAAAGAGACAATGAAGGGGTGGTATGATAGAGGCCCATAAAATCATGAATGGTGTGGAGAAAATGAATAAGGAAGTATTATTTACCCCTTCACATAACACAAGAACTAAGGGTTACCCAATGAAATGAATAGGCCCCAGGTTTAAAACAAACAAAAGGAAGTACTTCACACAACACACAGTCAACGGTTGGAACTCATTGCCGTGGGATGTTGTGAAGGCCAAAAGTATAGTAGGGTTCAAAAAAGAATTAGGTAAGTTCGTGTAGGATAGGTCCATCAATGGCTATTAGCCAAGTTGGCCAGAGATGCAACTCCACAAGCTGGATGTCCCTAAACTTCCAATTGCCTGAAGCTGGGACTGGATGATGGGACAGATCATGCGAAAGTCACCTGTTCTGTTCATACCCTCTGAAACATCTGGCAAGGCCACAGTCAGAGACAGGGTACCAGGCTAGATCACCCAATATGACTATTCTTATGTTGGTCTGACCTAGTATGGCCGTTCTTATGCTAATAGAAAGGACATGTCTAGTGATTTCCTCAGCATGAGAAGACATCTCAAACCTAGCAGGGAAGGATCAGTATTCCGTTCCTGTCCCTTAGCAGGCTAGACCTTGCCTAAAAGTACTAACTTCAAATGCCTGCTCGCTTTCCAGCTGTGTGTTTCCGACTCCAGGCCAGTTAACATCTAGGACCAGTGTGCTTTGTGACACTGCAACACCGTCACTTGCAAGGCACTCCAGGGCTGTAAGCTTACTGACATTAGATCACTTGGCTCTGTCAATTGGAAGTCTAGCAATGAGAGCTTCTTTACAGCAGAGCTTTGCCACCAGCAGCTGGCCTTCCAGCAGTGTGGGCTTCCCCACAGCAGTGCCTTGCTGATGACAGGTAGATATACAGTAATGTGAACTTTCTCGCAGCAGTGCCTTGCTAATTCCAGCATGCGTGACTCTGCCTTCACATTTGATTCCGCCCATTTAAATGACTCTTGAACAACTAGAACCTCTGCCCTCCTTACTGAACTCTCAATTTCAAATTTCAGCTGAGATCTCAGAGATAACAGGTTTCTGGAGAGCCCATGCTCATCAGAGCTACCAAAGTATGGAGGGCAGTGATTTCTTTATCAGAACACCTGTGGTGTTGGCATTGCATCCCAAGGCACATCTTAGTATAGTATGTCAGCGTTGGAGCTTACCCTTACCTTTCTGTAAGCATAACAATCACACCAAGGCAATTTGTGATAACCTTTGCCCCCCACCCCCTCTGCACTAACGGGTTGTTTCCTCTGCAGTCAGATGAAGGGTTTGCATGTGGATTATAAAATACCTTCCCTTTATTATGGCATCCAAAGGTCACTCTGAATGCCCAGGAGGAACAGAATGAGGGAACAGCAGAGTTGGAGTTGAAAGTTAATCTCCAGAATGACGGACTTCTGAACTTGAAAGGGGATTCTTTACAAACCTAGGTAAGTCCTGATTGTTAATGTTCCTTGGTTTTCTTTCTTTGTGTGGAATAAATGAAGACGTGTGACTGAAGTCAAGTTCTATTGTTAGTGGCCCCATTATTCTATGCCGATGCAGATAGATCTCAGCCTAGAATATCTCTTAATGAGAAGGTTTACTTGTGTGTGAGAAAGAGGGTGTGTTACAATACAAACCTGATCAATGTGCACAACTTGACCAGAAAACCAACTTCTTTCATGGTTCTGTCTGCCTTAACAAGTCTGAACATTTGTTCAGTAGTCAGTGGGATGGAGAGTGTGGCAGCAATATTAGCAAAAACATCTTTTTCATCCAATGTGAACTCTCTTTAAGGCACTATGTGATAGGAGTGAGAATATCTCAGTCTGGCTCTTAGAAAAGAAGAGCCTTCAAAGGTGATCTCAAAAAAGTTTTGAAAATGATGAACGAGCTTTAATATAATTCAGGGAGATCACTTTCAACTGGTAGAGATTTCAACAGTCGAAGGAGGTGGGGAGAAATATACTGTATGAAACATAATAGGAAATTTAGGTGGAACTATTTCATACAGAAGGTATTAACCATATAGAATAAGTTACAGGGGAAGGCCAGGAATAAAGATGTGCTCAGGAGACACCTGAAATGGTACTGAACTTGATCTTGCAGTAGGAGAGGGGTTCTCAACCCTTTCTGGGCCTTGAAATGGGGCTACTGTTCTTTACAAATTCCTGCGTGCATCTGTTTTTCCATTCTCCCACCCTTAGAGTGATCATACATCCCGTTTTCGCCAGTACAGTCCCTTTTCTAAGCCTTCTCCCGGCCGTCCCAACTTTTTTGGCAAATGTGAATATTTATCCTGTTTGCTTTTGCCAACCTGATCAGTTGGCAAGAGCAAATGGGACAAATGCCTACTTTTTGCCAAAAAAGTGGGGGTGCGGAGGAACGCACAGCGGTGAGGGAGGGCTTGTGTGGGGAACATGCAGTGCTTGGGTGAGCAGCAACACCAGTCCTGTGTGTGGAGGAGGGGCAGGGCTCGGGCCAGCCCCATGCGGGGAGTGGGGATTGGGTGAGCGGCTCAGGCCAGCCCCACACAGTGTTCCATTTTCCCTTTGGGAAATATGGTCACCCTACCCACCTTGCATTCTAAGTCAGCCTAAGTTATGTCTGGGACAGCTGAGACAATGGTAGGCTTGATGATAGTCGTCAAGTGTTGGGATTAAAGACTGGCCAGGAGAGGAGAGTGGAGGGTGAGAGATGTAAGCCGCTCTGGGAACGTTCAGTTAATATCAGCCCCGGGATAACAGCATTCATTGAAAGACATTGCTTTGGTTATCCATCGTCCAGACAGACAAGATGTTCAGTGCTAGAGCTGGTCAAAAGAAGGGGAAAAGTTGTGATTTTCTTTTTAATTTTAAAATTTGCAAAATTCCAACTCTGTGTAACTTTCATGAAAATGTCATGGATTTATTCTCCATTTTTTTTATTTTGATAGTTCAGATTTCACTCTAGTCAGTGTTGTGGAAAAGCAGAGCAGTGGCAAAGCAGTCAACAGATAGTGACAGAATAACAGCATCTTGCTCCTGGGCGGCAGGAGCAAATCGGTGCTTTTAACCCCTTCCTCCCCCATCCCAGGGATAGCATGTGTCCTAAAACTGCTTCTAGTCTTATTCTCATTTGTTAGATCCAAGGAAGGATAACATGTAGACAGCTTTCCATGGGCTACTGCTGCTTGCACCCCAGCATTGTTCTATAATATATGGAGATATGCCTATCTCTTAGAACTGGAAGGACCTTGAAAGGTCATCGAATCCAGTCCCCTGCCTTCACTAGCAGGACCAAGTACTGTCCCCTGACAGATTTTTACCCCAGATCCCTAAATGGCCCCCTCAAGGACTGAACTCACAACCCTGGGTTTAGCAGGCCAATGCTCAAACCACCGAGCTATCCCTCTCCCTAACCTCCCATACCATGCCAAGTGCCATTTTCTGACACTTGCCAGCTCACTTGTGGGTTTACAATGCTGCCAGTGTTCCACCCTTTGTAGGTAACTGCAGCTCAGAGCCAGGCCCAGACAGAGACGTTCTAAAGCACAACCCTTGTATCCATTTCCCCTGTGGTTTGTCAGTCTGGTATGTTCCAGTCCCTTCTCTCTTTTCAGTGATCCAAAGCCAGCTGTCTCTTTGTAATTTCCTCTTCTGACTACATGACACCAAGATTCCTCCTGGTTTCACAGCTTGGCTGTTCTTCCAGGTAATTAATCTTAATTTCTTCATATACTAAATTCTAAAGATAATACAATTACAAGTCTAAGCAAGTGAATTTCTGGTCACTAAAGGTTCTCAAACTTGCAGCTTTTATAGTATTTGTTTTTTTGTAAAACATCCCTCGACCTCGTATAGGTGGCACAGTTCTGTTACAAAATAGTACCTTTGGCCGGGGGACTCCATTGGAAATGATGGGAGTACTGACAATGAAGGACTCATCAAAAGGAGGGACCTGCATATTTTTCATTCCCTCTCCGCACAGTCATCTGTCCCACCAAATATACCATGGTCTGAAAGGCAGCAGCAATACCCCAGAATGTCCTGAAAGCAGGTGACTGAGAACTGAACCGTAACGCTGGAACAGGTTCTCAAGCAACACATCAAAGGCTGGGTTGGCAGATCCCACTACTGCCTAGAGAGACTGAGGCTCAGTTCTCAGCCATCTGTTCTCAGGACACTCCAGGAAGGTGCTGCTGGCTTGCAGATCGTGATACACCTGATGGGGTCAAGTGACTTAGAGAGAAAACGAAAAAGGATGATGTGATAGATGATTGGGCAGCTTGGTATAAATTCTCTGGGTTGTGTATGTGCTTGTGTCGTTTGTGTAGTGAAGGAGGGGCTGTGTTCAAGAAAGGAGAGCTTAAGGATGAAGGGAGAACTGAGAGCAAAGTAAGAGGAAGAGGGAGTGAATGACTCAAGTTGATGTTTGTCTTCTTAGGCTACCATGGATAAAGCATATGTTCAAGGTCATATCAAGAAGCTGCAAGAGCAGCGTATGTCCATACAGAAGAAAACCTTCACCAACTGGATAAACAATGTCTTCTACAAGAACAATGTAGGTAGTTCCTCCTCCTTTGGACTTATTTTTTCATTTTCAATTTCATCTTCTGCTCAGCCTTCCCCCATTTACTGTCATTGGATGTATAATATAAGCAACAGAGACTCCTGCCAAGGAAGGTGACCCAATCATGTATTTTTCACCATACCTACAAAACAATCCTTCTGATTTTCTTTAAGGTCCAGGTTCCTGGTCTCCCCTGAAATCAGGGTTCTGTCTTGTGGCATGAGTTGTCTTCCATTAATCTCTTGACCTTTGTGTGAACTTTCCTATTTCGATTATCTTCTCTGTGTGAGGTCCTGAGTTGCCTAGTTATTATCCCCAGGGAGGAATTGCATCCCCTATGAAAAAATCTGTACAATCTAATCCCATTGATCTGGGGCTACAATGGCTCATGCAGCCTCAATGACTATGACTATGCAATCTTAATATGAACACATTTAAAGTGAAAGAAAGATAGGAGTTGATGGTTTGAGCAGTTAATGATGCATCTGTGATGTTCACTAAATTGTGAACTAAGCTCTCTGCAAGGCTTCCAAATCTTTGGGGGAAATTGTTCCAGTTGACCAGACTGGGACCTTAGCTTGCTGCCTCCCATTCAACTGTGCATATTGTAATCCACAGTGGAGTGGGGGTTGTTCCAAACTATGGTCTGGTCTTGCTACATTGGAGCAGTTTAGGTTCCGCTGTGAGTTAGACTAATGTGAGCACTATTGTCTGCGAGATGAGCAGTGATGACCCATCAAAGACAGACAGCTTTAAGCTTTGGTGGCTTTAGAGCAGAGCAAGGGGGTTGATTAAATATTACTTAGTGTGTGAGAACTATGAAACACAACCTGGTTCTGCTACCCAAACAAGTGTGGAAATCAAGGAGATATCAAAGCACCATCTAGTCCAGAGGTGGGCAAACTACGGCCCGTGGCCACAGGACCATCCTTCCCGGCCCTTGAGCTCCTGGCCGGGAAGGCTAGCCCCCAGCCCCTCCCCTACTGTCCTCCCTCCCCCGCAGCCTCAGCTCACCGTGCCGCCAGCGCTCTGGGTGGCGGGGCTGTGAGCTCCTGCTAGGCAGCGCAGCTGCGAGAGCCGCTGGCCTGCCCCGGTGCTCTAGACTGCGTGGTGACATAGCTGGCTCCGGCAGGGTGGCACAGCTGCCAGTCCTGGTGATCTGAGTGGCATGGTAAGGGGGTGGGGAGTGGGGGGATTGGATAGCGGGTGGGGTCCTGTGGGGGGCAGTCGGGACAAGGAGCAGGGGAGTTGGATGTGACAAGGAGCAGGGGGGTTGGATGGGTCAGAGGTTCTGAGGGAGGCAGTCGGGGGGGGGGAAGTGGGAGGGGACTGCTAGGGGGCAGGGGCCAGGCTGTTTGGGGAGTACAGCCTTCCCTACCTGGCCCTCCATACAGTTTTGGAACCCCAATTTGGCCATCAGCCAAAAAGTTTGTCCACCCCAATCTAGTCATATGTATTATTTCAGTGAAGTCAAAGATACCTCAGAGTTCAAGAGCTGACTTCAGTCTTAAGCTTCAGTCCTTAAGCTTAAGGTTCTTGAACATCATAAAAGTGGAAAGAGGGAGGGAACTTTCAAGCCATATAAGGTACGAAGTTGAGGGAGTTTATCCATGTCTTCTCAGGAATGTACTTTCAGTTTCTGGCCCCATGAGATAAAGGAGCTGAGCTTAGATCACAAGCTACATTTCAGACACTGTAATATGCCCGGATTCCCTGCTGACCCTGATGGGGATAGGAAATGGTAGGACAAAAAACACTGCGCTGCAAACTGAGCCCACTTCTGTTGGTTCTCCTTCTCAAACTGTAATGTGGTCCCACTGTCAGTTTATTTAAAAGCATGGGTTTGGTAGCTTTATTCCAATTTGTATGGAACAATGGAACTATTTATTTATATATACAATTTTATTATTACTGCACGATGGTTCAAAGCACAGATCTATACAGAAAGGTTCATTACAAACTATAATTTTTTTAAGATTTTGTCTTCATGAATAAAACTGGCACAAAACACAACCGAGAGGTTTTTACCTTTTTTTAACAGTCAGACACCACTGTCAGTATTTTAGATCTATTTAGTATCACAGAACATTTAAACAGGTAGAGACAGAAGATGGAAAAAGAAATAACTAGGAGAATGAAATAGGGTGCTATCTGAAGGCCTGGAGGTAAGCAGTCAAGAGAATGTTGTCAACTTTGTCCTACACAAAATGCCTACTTAAAATTGCTCGGAGCTGCTCCTGGACTTTTCATTCTTGCTGATTCTGCTGCAAGAGGGCCTGCGGAACCCACAAATGATAGGTCGGGGTTTGATCTTTAAACTTGTTAGTTGGTCCTATTTCCTCACACGTAACTCTACTCCTAATTCAAAAAGGTGGTTCTTCATCTTAAAGTATGGTCTTGTTTGTCTTGAGAAATTAGTAGTCCAGAATCATAGTAAATTACCCTGGAAGGTGTGGTGTGGTCTAATAATGACCCACTTTAAAGGCTAATGACATGGAGGCCGAAAGATATTTCTCAGGCATGCTATAATTAGGTTACAGTACACACACATCATGCCATATTGGTGAATCATTAGGTCACCTCCTTGGCAGCAGGTTAATATGCTTGTTGTGGGTGGATCTTAACACACACATGATTGAGCAAGTAACAACATGAGACTCTGTCTGGGCCGTGGAGGTTCTGACTGTGAGGCCTTAGTTAAGACTGGAACTAGTGTTCCATTATAACCCTGAATTGGAATTCAGCCAGGAGATGGAGTGTAAAAGCTGCTGAGTCTTTAAAACTCAGGACCTGTATACAGGAGGCTGGTATTAGCCAAGTTGCTTTTACTGCTCCCTTTTTAGCTATTTTTATTTTAATAAACCATTTCCCGTCGTTCTTGATCCCGCAGCAAAGTGACAATCCTGTGCTCAGAATATTAATGTCTGTTGCCACAAAAATGATTATGATGTCACCACTTTGACATTGTGACTTCACTTGCAAGGTTAGATACAAAGTGAACTGTAAGGGATTAAGCCACAGATAGATTTGATTATTTGTAAATATGGCAATAAAAATTCTGGAAAAAATGAGTCTCTTAGCCTGAGTGTGAATGTGCCTCTTCAAAGTCAACACAAAAATATCCCCCTGTAGGGAAAGTACCTCTTGGCTCCATGTATTTTATATGCCCACACAACAGCTGAAGGCAGGGGGTTATATAAGCAGGAATTCAGAAAACACACAGAGATGGAGGGAGTGGAAGGACTGAGGAGATGGCAAGACCACGTTGGACCTAAACTTAATTATATGCAGGGCCGGCTCCAGGCACCAGCCCACCAAGCACATGCTTGGGGCGACACCTGTGGGTGGGGTGGCGGTCAGGGGTTTGTTTGTTTTTTGTCCAAAAAAAACAAAAAAAAAACCCTCTTCCGCTCCTCCGGGCAGTGGGCAGGGCGGCGGGCATGCCGCACTCCCCGCTGGGGCCCGCTCCCCGCTGGCCTCCAGGGGAGCGGGGCAGCTGGTGCGGGGCCTGCCAGCGCCCCGGCCGGGGCAGCAGGGCCGCTGGTGCCCTGGCCTCCCCGCCAGCACCCCGACCGGGGCAGTGGGGCCGCGGACGCGCCGCGCTCCCTGAAGGCGCACCGCCCTCCTCGCCGGCACTCCAGGTGGTGGGGGGGTTGTTTTGGCGGGCGTTGGGGGGGTGTTTTTTTTTGTTTGAGGGGGGCGGCATTTGGGGTTTGTTTTGGTTTTTTTGCTTGGGGCGGCAAAAACGTTAGCGCCGCCCCTTATTATATGAATTGGAAGGTAATATTTCACCTCTACCCTGAGAAGCTCCCAAAGCTTGAGCATTCTCATGAGCATTCATGAGCTCCCATGAGTATTCTCCCAGTAATCCATTTCTGATGCATAGAAGCCCATGACTGAATGAGTAAAGCAAATCAAGTGGCCTTCAGGTGAAACCCAGGAAAAGGCTGCAGGTCTTGCTTGACACTAGGTGGAAGAAACTCTGGATGTAGAACTGGCCATTGTCTGAATAAAGGAGAGCTGCCTGCCCATCATGCTCTTGGCTGAACAGAAGAAATGATAATCCAGTAATAGAAGCACAAAGTACTGAAGTTGTTGAAAAGCATAGAAACTACTAAATCTTACTGAACAGCCCTGCCAACCTGCCCTCATTCAGTGTGTAATTCCGGTTAACCTTGTAGCAGGTCTCCACAAAGACAGAGAGGAAACTAGATCTCACAGAGCAGATCTTGTGACTTCAGCATCTAGATGTTCTTCGCTCTGTGTTAAAAAAATCAAAATCTATCAGCCAAGTGCAAGAGTCACAGGAACTCAGTTTCTATGTGATGTGTTTTGTCTTTGCAGGTGAACATTGTGATACAAGACATCTACACGGACCTGAAGGATGGCATTTACCTCCTGCAACTCCTGGAGCTGCTCTCTGGAGAGTCACCGCCTAGACCGAACTGGGGCAAGATGAGGGTACATTTTCTGGAGAACAATAGCAAAGCCATCACGTTCCTCAAATCCAAGGTGAGAAGTGGAAGCTGACACTAGTCTGAACAATTTACAAGCTAACTTCAAAATTAAATTGACAATGGGTTTTGCTTGATTGCTTGTTTGTTTTCCCCCCCTATAGTACATAATGAGGTGTTCGATGAAGATGGGAGATTTTTTACTTTGTCCCTTTTCCCCTCTTTACCTCAAGTGCACAAACTTTACCTGGTTTCATATTAACCTTCTCTCACTAAGAGTTTACTCATCAAGAGAGAGAAGAGGGAGGTTCTGCTGCTGTCCCTGCACCTTCATTAGTTTGCTCTTAATTTCTCAAGCTGTCAGAGACTATCTACCATGGAACTCTCTGATATCAATGTTCTGTCTTGTTTATAGTTAAAGAGACAACCCTCAAATCATTCTTGTGCCTTTTGTTCATTACAAAACAAAGGTAATGTAGCACACAGGCACAGTGGAATCCAAATAACCGTGTTGACTAACTATATGCAACACGGAAGGCCTAGCTACATATATACTCTGCTGCTCTGGCAGGGTTGTGGGTGGCTTCTGAAACACAGAAGACAGAGCCAGTAAAGGGCTCACAAACTATTTAAAGGGATACGACCCTATTCCTATATTGTACGGTTTTGCTTGCTGTTTGAATAACAGCCAAGAGGGAACATATATTTCTCCACACATCATTTATTACACAAGTGCCCCCTCCAGAGCAGTGGACACAGATTGTTTCATGCTGAAGGGAATTGCTTGTCTATTAGCAGGTGCAAGTAAAGGTGATTGGGCCTGAGAATATTGTAGATGGGGACCGAACCCTAATCCTGGGATTAATCTGGATCATTATCCTCCGGTTCCAGATTTCTTCCATCACGCTTGATAAGGTAAAACAAGGTCTTTCTTCTTCTGATTGTCTATAGGTGTTTCATAGCTTTCATAGAGATTAAGGCCAGAAGGGACCATTAAAATAATCTATTCTGACCGCTTGGATCACACAAACCATAAAATTTCACCCAGTGATTCTTACATCTAGGCCAATAATGTGTGGCTGAACTTGGGAGTTCTTTTAAAAAACAAATCCAATCTAGATTTAAAAACTGTAAGCGATGGAGAATGTACCACATCCCTTGCTTACTTGGTCCAATGACTAATTACCCTCACAGTGAAACATTTACTTATTTCCAGTTTTGCTATTTCTTTTCTGATGTGCAGAAAAGTTTAATGTATCCAAGCCCACTGACATACTGGTCATCTGCCGACTACATTCATGTGATGTTAGATTCAAACTCATTGTCCATCACTGCTAAAAGCACAGGGCTTGCCTGAGGCAGCTGGAGGAGCAGTGACATTATCTCAGCCAGTACAAGGAATGATATCCACCTGGCTATAGTGTTCAGCTAGTGTGTGTGTTTACCACTGCCCTCTACTGACTGGCTGACAGCAGATAAAGGAGCTTCACTGTTGACATCACCGGCTAAATACACACAGACCCCCCTCAGGACATGCATCATCTGCTCAACGCCTTTAAATTCAAAAACACAGGCCCCCTACTACTCAGTTTTGTAGATTTGAAGTCCATAAGGGACCATTAGCTTATCTAGTCTGACCTCCTGGGAGAAAATTCCTTCCTGATCCCAACTCTAGTGATCAGTTGTACCCTGAGCATGTGAGCAAGGCACACCAGAAAGAGGATTCTCTGTACCACCTTAGAGAATGGGTCCACACTATCCAGGGTCCTTTTTCCAGTCAAAGCCAATCTCTTCAGAAGAAGAATCAAAGAATCATAAAAGATAGGACTGGAAGGGACCTCAAGAAGTCATCAAGACCAGCTCCCTGTGCTGAGGCAGGGCCAAGTAAACCTAGATCATTACTGACAGATGTTTGTCCAAACAGTTCTTAAAAACCTCTAATGATGGGAATTCCACAACTTCCCTTGGAACCCTGTTCCAGAAGGTGAAAAAGAACTCAGAATAGATCTGACCAATTGTGCACTGAAGAAAAAAAATTCCTTCCTGAGCCCTGCAGGTAGCTGAAGCCTGAGATCTGTTTATAATTATTATCTTAATGCGCAGAGCTGCAAGTGTTATGAGCAGGTGGACAGCACTGCAGGCAGTCTTATGGGGAAACCCCCTTCAGCTGTAATTCTAGAGAGATTGAGAGCTTCCTTAGCATTCTATATTCTCTTCTTCTCACACACAAAACTTGAGTCCCTCTTATACTTCCTTGGAGAGACTGGCACCAACATCAAGTAAAAAACCAATGTCCAGGGTGAAGTAGATATTGGGACTAGAATGCAGGTCTGCATCCTTCTTAAATAAGTTGCACAGTCAAGTCAGCTAAAGATATGGCTTCACTCGTTTCAGCCAGCATACTCTCTCTCATACATTTATTACCCAAAAGATTCTTAAAGTACCTTCAATGACAGAGTGGGAACAGGAGAACATACCAGTGGATGACAGTTGTCTTGCTTCAGGGAAAGCAGAATTAACTAAAAATTCCATAGAACGCGTCTCCTTTATTCCATGTGAGGATTTGTCACCAAACTAACTGTTGCTCTTTTCATACAAATGCTCTGCAGCCTTAACTTGCACTTTAACAAAGCTGCCCCTGCCTCGACCCCTCCTCTCCTGGCAGTCCGCTCATGTCCTCATGCCTCTAGAGCCCCTGTTCTCCCACCAGAACCCTGTTAATTTAGGGCAGTGGTCCCCAACATGGTGCCCGCGGGCACCATGGTGCCCACCGGGGCATTTATATGCACCCACCGTCAGGGCCAGCACCAAGGTATGAAGAGGAGAGGAGTGCATCCATCGGAGAACCTGCCACCGAAATGCCACCGAGGAGTGCTTTCGGTGGAGAAGCTGCTGCCAAGGAGTGCGGCCACCAGAGAAGTGTCACCAACGAAATGCCGCCAAGAAGCGTTGCTGCCTGCCACGCTCTTCTGAAGGCATGAATGTGCTCTTGGCCACAGAAAGGTTGGGGACCACTGATTTAGGGGATGCTTAGGAGTAGCTTGGGGATGGCAAATGACTAAGCTGGGACAAAACACTGAGTCCTTTTGGGCCTTCCCTACCCAACTTGCCTTCACTGTTTTCCAACAGTGGAACTCCCCCTCTAATGAAATACCAGAAGTCCATAGGGTGGAGGAGTCAGGGAAGTGTGAGTACCCAGGAGCTGTTTCTGAACTCATCCCTTCTTCCCACCTTTACCCCTCTGTTCCCGGCAGCCCTCAGAACCCTACCTGGAGACCTTTCTCCTCCAAGTTCTCATATCCCCCATAGTCTCTGCCCCTTCCATTCTCCCATCTATAGACTTGTTCACCCACAGCCCTGTGGCCCCTGAAGCTTGAGACTTATTGGATCCCACACACACCTCACTCCCCTCTACAAGCCTTATGAAGCACATTTTGGGAGAAACATTTTTCCCCTGGTGATTGGGCTACACTTCGCGCTCTCTCTCTCTCTCCACCTCCCTACCCCCAAGGAAAAGTGCTAGAGATTTTTTTATAAAAAAAAACTCAGGTGCAGCTTTAGCTGCGGAGTGACTGCTGTTATGAGGAGGAGGAATTTATTGCCCATCCTCAGTTTTCCTACGTTGCTGTCTTCCCAGGAGGAATTTGGAGTCCATGCTGATGTCCTGTCTGCCAATGAAGCCCTGCTGATCTGGTGTCAGTGTAAGACTGCTAGTTACTCCAATGTGAGCGTGAAGGACTTCTCCAAAAGCTGGTGTGATGGCCTGGCTTTCAACGCCCTCATTCACGTTCACAGGTAAATAAGTGATGAGGGGAGGCTTCAAGAGTAGCTGACGCCACTGTGTCCAGCTCTAGCATGGTGACTTCCAGGGTCTGAATTCTCTTTGATGGACAAGAAAATGGTTTTGTCTTTGCACTCGGAACTACCATTTCTTTACGTGGGTGTTTTGCCTGAATAAGAATGGAAGAATCAGGTTCATGGAGTTTGACTCTTTCTCTTCCTGGAAACAAAAATGAATTTGCTAGCATATATGCTGCATTTAAACTTGTTTCTTTATTTTGCACAGAAAACAAGTAGAATCTGCTAGAAAAGCATTAAATCTGTCACTATAAAACAGTGATATAAAAGGACTGATGACAGATCAGAAGCATGCTTTGTTCCACTGTTGTAAGTGGCTAGTCATTCCTAAGGCTTAGAAGCACAACATCATCTCAGCCAGTTTGTGTCTCCGGCAGGAGCAAAGTTTCCCCCGAGTGTCTTCAGGAGTGTGATTTTTCTAGCTGTGCCATGCAGGATAATTGTGCTTCTCACTGATCCTGGCTGGCCATTGATAGGAATGAGTAACTGTCTCTCAAAACTTGGCTCCTCCTGTTCAAAACATTTGCATGAAAAAAATACTAGAGAAATATACATTGAATTTGCTTTCTTTGAGCTTCACCTTCCTTGCTGGTTTCAATTGCACTTTCTGAAATGTTATTGAAAATGGGGTTTTCTATGGTCTTCACTAGCACCTAAACCTTTCAGTTCAATGAGAGCTGTAGCCCTTCTTGAGGGGAGGGGGAAGCAGCAGGGGACAGAAGAAAAAAGGGAGAGAGGGGACTGCCACCTTGGACAGTTTTTCTCCCATCAGATACACCCTCCCCCAAACCCCCATCTATTGGCAGGAAGACTTAGAACCCCCTGACTCCCCAGCCAGGGACAACATTCCCACTTCGGAATTTCCTACCTAGTGAGTCTTTGTTTCACCAGCCAGGGATGACAAGAGGCAGGAGGAATGGGGTGTTCTGTGGTGAGCTGAGTTCTGGAGTGGGAATTTTCCTTCTTCTGTCAGGCAAGAGAAAACTAGTGAAGGATCTATGCCAAATCTCTACAGGAAAGCAGAGAGCTACTCAGTAATTGAAGGGATTATTGTACCATGTTCCTCATTCTACTAAAGTTCCATGTTCAGTGTCAGAAATTTGCTCAGTTGCATCCTTTGTATATAAATCTGTGTGTATTTAAACAAAGCCACGACTATACAGGACTTTACAGTGGTCCTTATGACATGCACCATGGCCACATGGAACTTCGTGGTGACAGCTGGGATAAAAAACAGATCCTGCGGCACCACAAGCACAGCCCATGACCTCTAAAGCCAAAGGAAAATCTGTGTTAACAGCTGCTACTGTACAGCCCATAACAAAGAGAGCAATGAGCACTGGCCTGCTAAACCCAGGGTTGTGAGTTCAATCCTTGAGGGGACCATTTAGGGATCTGGGGCAAAAATTGGGGATTGGTCCTGCTCTGAGCAGGGGGTTGGACTAGATGACCTCCTAAAGTCCCTTCCAACCCTGATATTCTATGATTCTATGTGCACCAGATACTACATTGCAGCATATATCAGTATATCCAGCATGTTGTGCAGCTATGTGTGGGAGGTGAAACCTTTCTTGATCGTAACTCATTTCTATTTTGTAGTTTCTAAATCTAACCCTCCTCTCTTGTGTCCTTTGTATGTTCCTCTCCTCATCCAGGCCTGATCTCATCCACTACAGCTCACTGAGGCATGAGCAGCCCATCAAGAACCTGAACAATGCCTTCAGCGTGGCACAGAAGCACCTGGGAATCACTAAGCTGCTGGATGCTGAGGATGTGGCAGTGCCTTATCCAGATGAGAGATCCATCATGACCTATGTGTCGCTCTATTACCATTACTTTTCCAGGCTGAAGCAGGGCCAGACTGTCCAGAAGAGGCTTATTAAAGTCAGTGCATTGCCACTTTTACGATTGCCTCCTACCTCTATCTCTACTGAGCCCCCTCCCCAGTAGCATAAAGTTAAACCAGTTTGGGGAAAAAGCTTTAATTCAGGTTAACTGCACTGTCATGTTCACTCAAGCCATTTGTGCGACCATATCAGAGACTTGATTCTGCAGGGCCTTGCACAGTCAGTCACTTGTAAATGGTACAACTGGTGTGAGTGGACAATTCTGATTTGGCAATGGTTTAGACCCACTCTGGTGCTAGAACCTGGCCTTTCTAAAGGGATTTAGCTATAAGGAAATTAGCTTCTTTATTCAGTCATGTTTTGTATTTGATAAACTAAGGTGCTTAGAAAGTAGTCGAGCACATGGAGAACTCATTTAATCTCTGCAGCAATACAGTGATGCAGAAATTAGTGCTGGTCAAAAAAAATTCTGTCCAAACTTTCTGATGGGAAATAGCCTTTTTTCCTAAACAAAAAAAATCTGTAAAAAGGTCTGTGAAATTATGTTTCAGTAGCAAATTTTCAATTTAACCATGAAAAACTAAAACCTGAAAAAAAATTGGTTTTCAGTTAGTTCCCCCCCCCTTTTCTTTTCCCCTCTTTTCCAGTGATGAGGGGACAAAAGTAAAAAAGTGAGGAAAAAAGGAGGAAAAATACCCATTTCAAAAAAAGTATTCGTGTGTGTGTGTGTGTGTGTGTGTGCGCGCGCTGATGAACATCTGATTGTTAAAAGACGGTTGTGCTGTGGCAGGGACATGTTTACACAGTGGTAGGGACAAAAATCCAAAGCAGGATTTCCCTTGTTGTGACAAGGTAAAAAGCTTTGGCATTGGAGGGTTTGCACTGTTAGTTAATCTGGGATAAAGACAAAGAGATCCCGTCTTTATCCCAGATATCTCGAGGTTGATATCAACAACAGCACTGTACTCTGAACAGAGATGTTGGAGGAGAGGAGGACTTGTAGCTTGATTAAGCAGTGATTGGGCATGAGTGAGGAGACTGGGCAAAAAGATTAGGCTGGACACCACCTAAGACTCTGGCTTAGAGACATATTTCAGGTTCTTCATTAGACCAGTTTATTTCCTCTCTCATACCACTATATTCCTAACATTACTCAGTCTTGCAATTATAATCTACAGAGTAGAGGTCACATTTGCAGAGTTTCTTCTGGCTTGAGAGTTGTTTCCTATACGTAAAATGGATTATCATTGGAAATGGGAATCTGTCTCAGAAGTGAGGAAACTTTTTAAGTGCAATCACTGTATCTTTCTAGGCATTTCTAAAGTCCCTGCCATCATAGGCACTACTTAGATGAATTGTATAAGAACTCAAAGGATCAGATAGGACACATCTTCGTATTCTGGAAAAGGGTTTTGGGGTGAATATTTCTATCTCCATTTTTTAAATGTTCCACTGATTTCCTTTTCCACATTTTCCTGTTCGTGTTTTCTATTCTCATTGTTTATTTTTCTCCTTGCAATTACCTGCTTTTTGTTTCCCATTTTTCTCTCCCCCTCATCATTTTCCCTCCCTTCCTCCCTCTTATAGGCCTCTCTGCCTTCTCTATACGCATGCGCAAACAAACACACACACGAACACACAATAATATCTTCATGTCCTTAGTCCCCTCAGATAGGCAGCTCTGAATTCACTAATAGGATTGAGGAGGGAAGCCTCAATGTGTCAAGACAGCCTGAGAGCTGAGGCTAAGTGGGTGACCAGGATTGCAGAGGGAATCAATTGAGAGAGGTAAATCTCCCTTCCCCCACCTGCTCCAGTGACCATGCACTTATTAGGATCCTTCAGCCAGAACTGGGTGCGATGGCAGAACATACAGAAGGGAGCCCTGATGCCACGGGCTGCTTTTCCTGCACTAAAGGTTAGTGCTGTTTCGCTCCTCTTCGAGCATTGGGACAGCCACTCTTTTCCAAGTACAATTTCTGATAGGCAAGAGCAGATTAGAATGTGTAGCTCATAGGTCTTTATTCACTTGCAACATCTTCCTTATTAACTTAAGTGTCTGCAGAGCGAAACAGATGGGTGCTGAGTCTCCACAGACACACAAAATGTCATTCTGCATTGCTTGAACTTTCATGCAGCAGGTTTCAGCCAACGTTAGCCATGGTATCTCTGGGGCATTTCAGGTTTAAGGGTTACCCAGGGCTGTGGGATGAGGAAGAAATATAATATATAAGGTGCAAAGAAAAGGAATAACACGTATACATAAAATAGAAAGGGGGTTTTGCCCCTCACTATGTTTCACTGCAGATTAGAGTAAAATCTTTTACTTCAGGAAAACTGAATCCCAATCCAGGCAACATGGCAAGTGAAATAAATGAGTATTGTGATCTCAGAGTCGCTACTAGTTGACATTTGCCATCCTCACAAAACCACTGCTCATTTTTCAGTCTCTGTTCAAGACAAGTTTAGGAGTCAGTGGCAGGAGTGCTTTTAGTCAGGAACAAGGTATTTCAGGCTGACCTTGGATAGAAAGTTGAACTGGCTGGGAAGTGTTCAACAAAATATTGTTTTCATCAGAAAATGTTAATTCATTAAAACTTTTTGTGGAAAAGTATGTGTTTTGATGACATTTTCCTTGATGAAGGTTTCTCAGGGCTTGCATGGAATTTCACATGGGGGGGAAAGCAAGATACCCCACCCCCCCTGTCACCGAATGGCCAATAGCCCAGTAGTTAGGGCACTCACCTAGACTGGGAGAGACCCAGGCTTAAGGTCCCCCTCCAAATTAGGCAGAGTAGGAGTTGAACCTGGGTCTTCCACATCCCAGGTGAAGGCCCCTTACCACTGGCCTATTGGCTATTATAGGGCACAAATCTCTATCACTCCCTCTCCCTCATTGCTTTTTTTTTTTTCCCCTAAAAAAGTTTTGCAAGGTCTTGGTTTTGTTCTAATGCAGAACAAAAACAAATTCTGAAAACAGAATTCTTATTTTTCAGTCCTAGGAGGAAGCTTACATAGTTCTTGCCTACATAATGCCTACCTCTCACAAGTAGCTAGTACTGTCTGTAGCTTATATGAGCCTCAAAATTCACTTATTTTTTAAAAGAAACTAAAATTAATATTAGCACCTGAATCACTTTTTATCCCTTTGCTTAACATGTTTTGGGGCTGATCATTCTGCTCTTACTGAACCTAGACTGGGAAGGAATCCTCCTTGTCTCAAATGTGATAACTGTCTCTGTGCTGATATAATAACCTGAGGGACATTGCAGCCTGCTGTGTTAAATAGCACTTTCCTGGTACTGATGGCCACACACCAGCAGCTCATTTGCATCCTGATTAAACTGAGTTTATGAGCATGCCACATAGTTTTCTTCCTCTTTACTTCATCCTGCTGCTTAAACACCTTGTGTTTCCATGTTCGTGTTTCAGATTCTGTTCTTCCTGAAGGAGATTGATGACTTGAAGTTTCAGTATGAGCAAATGATCTCTGAGCTCTTGAAATGGATTAAACAGAAAGTAGTAGAGTTGGACAATCGCCACTTTCCCAACTCCATACAGGACATGTGGATGCTCATGGCCAACTTCAAGACCTTCCGCATGGTAGAGAAGCCCCCCAAATACCAAGAGAGGGGCATGATTGAAGCCCACTTTTTCCACATCAGAACTAAGCAAAGAGCCAACAATCAGCGGCCATATCTGCCCCCTGAAGGCAGGACACTGCAAGATGTGGAAAAGCACTGGGTCATCTTGGAGAAAGCGGAGCACAGCCGGGGAGAAGCACTGCAGCAGGAGATGCAGAGGCTGGAGAGAGTGGAACAGTTGGCCCAGAGGTTCCTGAAGAAAGCAGCCCTGCGTGAGTCATACTTGGAGGACATGAGGAAGGTGCTCGGGAAGCAGGACTTCCAGCCAGAGAGTGTGGACAAGGTGGAGGCTGCTACTAAGAAGCTTGAGGCTATTGTGGCAGATGTACTGCCCAGGGAACAGCGCTTCAGAGCACTGGCTGACATGGAGGCTCTTATAACCCGAGAGAACTACCATCACAAGATCCAGATCATGAAGAAGTGAGTCATGCTAGTGAAAATGGGCAGTCGTGGTGACTAAACAAGTTATGATACTAAGTGGATGTGGAAGAGGAGGGAATAGTTTAAGTCTCTATTCCACATGAGCAGAGGTGGTCAGATTCCCTCCTCTCCTCCACCCCCCAAATGTAAATAAAAAAGCAAAATGTTTCATTTTCATTAAAATTTTAACTTTTAGTTCAAAAAAGAACCTCAAAAACTGGGAACAAAAATTGGCTGATAAAAATAAAAACATTTTGAGGAAAGCTGACACTTAATGTGGAATTTTTTTTTTTTTTTTGAAAACCCAATCTTCCATCAAAAGAAAGTTTCAGTGAAATGTTTTCAGCCAACCCATCACATATCTCTTTTAGTGTGTGGTTTGAGAGGTTCGGATAGATAGATAGCCACAAATCTTCAGGTGCCTCTCTAGTTCCCAAATTGGGCTATAAATCTTGTGAGATCAAGACTTCTAAGATGATCAGTAATTCCTGGTTTGGGACTTCATGGAAAGATCCTAGGAACAACCTTTCCTGTGGTATTTCAGTACTTGTCTTTTCTAGACTCAACCAAAGCCAGAAGCATGTGTGAAAATAATGAAGTACTTAACCAAACTCCACAGAAGTTTTGGTTTTGATTTGAGGTACAGCTTGAATTAATTTTTACCCCATTTAAGGGACCATTCCTTTTTTCAAACCTATTTATTGTCTCAGGCTGAAAATACATGTGACATCAGATATGAGAATCCATGCACAATAGTTCCTTAAACAAGATTAATGATGATTTACATATTAACCAAAATATCTTCCCCAGGACCATATTCATTGAGAGGATATAGTGTGCTGTGCCATGTGACCAGTGTATGCTTCATTAAATGACACATACATTGTATATGACTCTAGGAACCCTAGGTGTTCATTTAACTCTTCTAAAATTGTAAGCCCCATGGGTCAATAGGGTCTTTTCCCATGCTGTCCAAAGCATCAGATCCTTGTGGATGAGTCAGTCCTTTCTCCTCCCTTCTTTACAGGCAAGAGGACATTTCCCAACAGTGGCAGGATCTACTGGAGCAGCTCCAGAGACAGAAACGCTCTCTGGGAGCAATGCAGGAAATTCTGGGCCTTCTGAGGGACATTGATACCATTACAGAGGAACTCAAAGGACTGCAGGTACCAACTCCTCTCCATCAGCATGTGGGCTGTGCACACAATTTGCACCACTACCAATATAAGTAATTGCAGCAGACACAGTATTCCAGTGACAGTTATGGATTGCAATGTTTATATTGTGCTGGGAATTGAGCATATTATGGCTAGAATTTTCAAAAGTAGGCAGCTGAATCCATATTAAGGCACCTAAATAAAAACTGCCCTCATTTGCAGAAGTACCAATCACCACAATTCAAACTGAAGTCACTTAGTATAGGAGATAACTGACGTTTTAGATACCATTGTGTGGTAACTGGTAACTGCTGAAGGGTGTAATGGCAGCCACTGTAAATATGTACTTTTGCCTTGCCCTGTACTGTGCAAGAGAGAGAATATTATGGATTGTGCTGAACATGAAGTAAAAAAACCGTTTTGTTTATGGACCCAGCAGTTTATGTAAAATTGTGAATTGCAAATTGGAGACAGTGACTAGCTGAATCTCAGAACCCGAGCCTTTTTCAGTAAAGAAAATACTGTGCACTCGTTATTATTCCCACTAACTGGACACTTGCCTCCAAAACCAAGCATGTTCCTCAGAGGAAAACAATACAATTAAAATGTACTGTAGAAGGGGAGCCTCCTAGATTTCTTCAGATAAAAACTGACTCAAGCACACTATAATGAGGCATATAGGAGAGATGCACTCAGTGGGCACAGTAAATGCTGGACATGAGCAGTGATTCTGGGAGTGAGAAGTGACTCGTGTTTGAAGAATATGACTACTTCCCCCACATCCACTGCAGCAGATAAAAGCTATGGATTGTGGGTTATATCTTGTGAATTTGAAGGAGAGGATTGGTTATGTATCTCCTTCCAATCAGCCAGTTAGTGCTTCCACAGAGTTCAAACCACACAACCACTTATTAGTTTGGGTCCAATACAACATGTCAGAGCCAATGGGAGTTCTTCCATTGATTTCAGTTCCCTTTGGATCAAGACCTTAGATCCCTGGATGGCATTGTCTGCTCACACATAGGAAAGGATGAGGTCATAGTGCTGATAATTTTTCACTTTTGATTTCCAGGCTCTAGTGACATCTCAGGATTGTGGGAAGCAGCTCTTGGAGGTAGCAGATTTGCTGCAGAAGCACAATTTGGTTGACTTCCAGATCACTTCCTATGATGATAGGGTGAAGTACATCACCCAGAGGACAGCAGAGGTCACCAAGGGCAAAGCAATCAAGTCAGATGTGCTTCATGCCAAAGCTCGGATGCTCCATCAGCTGTACCAAAACCTGGTAGCTCTCAGCAAATCCCGGTAAGGCTCTCCTTATGGTCCAGCTCTTTCTGATTAGAGTGATGGGTCCTTTTAAAATGGAGATAATGGGAGGTCCAGAATCTAGAATTTCTCATTTCTCCACATATAAAGGTATAACAGACCCAACAGAGAAGGAGATAATCACAGAGGGAGCTGATAGAACCATAGTTCTCCCTTTGCTCGCTTTGTTGTTCAGGCTTCAAAACTGAAACTAACACAAAAGTGAGGCTTTGCATTGGGGTTGGGGGGAGAGCTCAAACATTTAAAGGGACAGTACATCACGTTGACCTTAAGGATTATCAGCTATCATAGACTGAGAGGGAACTTCAGTGTCCAAGTTCATTCCTAGTTGCTTCTATGTGATCTGGACCTGATATGGCTGATTCTCTATCTCCTGAGTTGAGAGGGGAATTTCCTTTTGGCTTCCCCATGTTGCTCCACCCATAATTCAGCCATGACTTAGAGGTACCATGGGAATTCAGTCTCTGAATTTTGTGCAGTGATGAAGCCCTTTAATTAATATATTCTGTTTCTACGTTGTACCTGAAATCCTAGCACTGACCGAGCTATATTGCTTGTTGCCTTGTGTTAGACAATCCCAGCTACAGGAAGCGTTGAAGCTTTTTGAGTTTTTCCATGACTGTCAGGAAGAAGAGTCATGGATCTCTGAGAAATGGCAGCTAGTGAGGACAGCAACATTAGGACGAGATCTCAGTCAGATTACTGCCTCCATTCAGAAGCACAAGGTACAGTATTTTGTTAACTGGTGTCTGTTCTTTATATTGAATCTAGTCTTTCATAATTTATCTAAACCAATTGTCAGAGCATTTATGCCTCAAATTAAGGGTCCTGGCTGGCTTTTGGATCCTGAGAAATGCAGCTTAGGGATCCCTCCCAATGGGGGATAGTCCTATGTTTAATATGGGATTGTGGATGTGCAGAACAAGCGGAGTGAAGCTCAGTGTGCTATCCATTAGGCCACTTTGGTGTATGGGAGAAGGAGATGGTTCTTATCCACTCACCCTTCCCAAATGAGGTACATGGGGAGAATAAGTAGAGTAGACATGCCATAAATGAAGGGAAAATGACTAAGCTGTGGTAAAGAAAGGAGGGATGGGAAATCCTAGAATAACATTGCTGGGGCCTCCCAGAAATTTGCTGCCAGCTCTCCCGATGTACTGGACACAGGCTGGGGAGAAAAGCTTCGTTTCATGAAGTTCCATCTCGTTGATGAAGAGAAATCACTGTGGCAAACAGACCTGAAGACTTGAAAAGGCAGTGACAGAATTTAAACAGTAATTTCCTACATGCGGCTCTTTATAATTAGGAAGTCAACAGTAAAGCATGAGAGCATGGCCATGAACCATAAGATCTCTAGAGACATGTATGAGAGAGAGTGAGCGTGTGTTGGGAGTGGAAGACATAAGGCTGCCTACTCAATGGATGATACCTCCCCCAGAGACCATCATGTATACTCTACTGCTGGAATAGGGATGGGAAGTATCTCAATGGCTATCATTAGTACAATAGTTGGGTGAGTGAAAAATTGGTATTAGGGCTCAAAGGACAGTGTTATCTATGGAGAAAGGGGCAGTGTCAGAATGGAGGGAAAACAGAATCATTACACATGTTAGTTTTATAGTAGCTGACAGAAGAGTCTGGCAGTGGGAAAAAGCCACAGCTCTCCTGGGACAGGTCAGTTCCTTGGGCCTGTAAGTCTCCACTACTCATTATCATGTCACTTTATTTGGCAGGCTCTAGAAGTCGAGTGCAACTCCCACAAAGCGATTTGTTCCAATGTAGTGAGGAAGGGCTGGGAGCTAAGTCAAAGGAACCACTCAAACCAGAGGGATATCCAGGTGCAGACAGACAGCCTCCAGAAGCTGTGGCGACAGCTCCAAGATGAGTTGGCCAATCGTAAAATCCGTCTGCAGGCAGCTGCTTTAATCAAACAGGTAAACAAGGCTGCAGTTTTTGCATTTTGTAACAGAAAGAACATGAACTCATTCCATTTCTGCGTGTGTCACCGGATTGGGGTTTATGTAAGGAATGCAAGAAGGGTCTGGAAGCAGCAAGCTTTGCTGGGATGAAACAAAATAGCTTTCAACTCACATGATATTAATCAATTTTTTTATCAGAGTGCTGTCTCACTTTGTGTATCTCACAAATCCTTCTGGTCTTCTGCAGGCAGACACCAGCTGTGTGTCATAACTGCTGATTTCTGTTTTCGTTTGGCTACTGTAAAATGTGCCCCAAACACTATATTCCAGATTCTGCTTTCCTTGTTCCTTAGCATAATAACTGATACATGTAGACTTAGTGGCTGTCAGCTATTCTGCCTGTGTGGAGCACTGGGAGGGAAACTTTGACCTTCAACTCTGAAAATTCAGGCTCCTAGCATTTGAGATCAGACTCATCTCTTCTGCAAGCCAGCCAATAGAGGGCAGTGGTACATAGCTAGTTGAGAACATATATATTGACTTTCATTCTCAGTTAGAAATGCTAGAGTTAAATAACTGAACAAAAATCTGGCATGTAAATCAGCTTCCTTGTGGGTGAGACCAGGGTGACTGTCTGACACTCTTTTTCTGTAGAAAAATAGCAGGATCAGTCCCAGTTCAGAACTCAGACTCCCCCATTCTGTCCGTGAAATGCCCCCAACAAAAAGCCAAGCCACCAGGCCATCCAGGCTGCTGATAATGGTTAAGTAGGAGGGTCCTTTTGCCTGCGTGGCTCCCAGGAAGCTTTCTTTCTGACTGGCTGTGGGTCTGCTCCCATCAATTGACCTGTGTTGATAGAGTGAGAATTCTTCTGTTTTACAAAAAATCTCAGAGACAGATTTAATGGTGCATTAGAATTTTGCCTGCTGTATTTATGTTTCTGATTCAGCACTGCAGCACTCTGCTCTACCTGGCATAATGCCATCTGGGATAGTTACATTGCTAACTTTACTGAATAGTTGTACCTTTCAGTGCAAGACTGCTGCTCAGCCAGGATGTGCTGGATACACAACATGTGAGAGATTTGTTGTGAACATCATGCAATGGATGAAAGTCCCTCCTGAGGAGCCTGAACTGAATGAAGTATGGGGGGATTTTTCAAAGGCATAGTGGCAGTTAGGTACCAAACTCCAATGGAGGTATAGGTCTAGCTGCTATCTGTGCCTTTGAAAATCTGTCCCATAAGAAAGAAATATCAGGCCACAAAGCTTGGATTCTGATTGGAGTTTCCCCAAAGTATGAGGAGTGATTAGTGTTGTTAAATGTTTCGCTGCGTGTGCATGTTCTCTGTGTGCTGTCCCAGCTCTGCACAGATAGTTGGCACAGCAGACCTCGATCGAACTGCCCAATAACCACAACCTCGGTTCATAGCAAAGGTACTTGGGCAGGTTTATTGTCAATGAAGCACGGTCCTAGTGTCCTGGCTCATTGGTTACACATTGTATGCCCATTGCAATGGACTAGCTCAGTTAATGGTGGGACTTTCCATTATCCCCTAGGCCAGCCAAAATACTCCCAAGATACCTCTTTATACACTGATACAAACAAGTTATGTGTAGCCCTTCTGATGTGGTGCCACCCTCTGATATATCTAGGTGACACCCATTACCTTATACATGTTGGTTCAATCAAAACATCTCTATTCATCATGCTGTCATCCTGATCTTATCTTTAGGATCGGTCAGCGTGTGCCTGTTATCTTTGGGGAATGTGTTGGCATTGAGGTGTTCTGGTACCACCCTTTTGAGATGTGTTTGCGTAAGTGCTCTGTGCCTAGCATTTCTTAGGAATGTGTGTTTCTGCAATATCAGCCCTGGTCTTGCCAAATTCTGTGAGCAGGCCTGTTTCTTGCTCACAACCTGGCTTTGCTTTACATCAGCAAAGCTTTAACCACTACTTTAGCTCAGGCCTCATACCAGGCTTCTGATACAAGGGCTTATGTCTCAGGCCTTCTTCCTACTACAATTAGAACTGGAACTTTGGTTTGATTCCATCTCTGATTTAAATACACAAATGCACACATTCAAAAAGCCACTATAAAACCATCGTTTACCAATCACACCATAGTATCTCAGATTACCCAGTAATAATGTTTTCCCTATCCTTTTCATTCCATGTCATATTCACACAGAAGCTTGAACATTTCCTTCCTTAACAGATTTTGTTCTCTTTGGTTTGACAAACACGGAATTATGTCCTGTTTCTAGCAATTTTAACACTATTATAGCTTTGTCTCTCCCCCAGCTTTGTGGAGGAGGGGAGGGGGAAGGGGTAGGTTAAATTATTTTTATAATGTAATGTCTTTTTACAATTACAGCCATATAAGATTGCACCCAAACTTTTCCCATGAATTGCAATTTGTGAAGGCTGCTTTCTATTAGACAAACTTACTCTGTATCCTCTTGATCTATCATTAACTTCTGTGGAAAAACATCTGTTGTTGAAATTGTAGGTCATCCCTACAGTCTGAAAGCATGCTATATATTATTGATTCTGTTAAGTGACAAAGTCTGACTACTGTCTAGTAACAAAGTCTGACTACTGAGTGATTGACTTGGAAACTGGCTAATAAGATTTATGGAGGAAATATTTGGGACTAATTTATTTAATTGTGATCCAGTGAACCATACTGGTGCTAAGTGTGATGCTGAAATATAATTGGGGTTTCTAAAGAAAAAGCCACCTGATGGTCCTGCTTATATGACCTGTGTATGTGTTATGATTAGCCTCACAGTTATCTGATGCAATTACTGCCCTGTTGACCATTTGCCAGAGGAGGGACTGTTGGATGTGTATCTCTTAGGGCTGTTTGATTAAACATTCTCCCCACCTGTGTTTCCTTCAGTACTTTGCTGACATTGATGAAGCAGACTCCTGGCTACGGGAGCGGCAGCCCCTCCTGGCCAGTAAGGATTATGGGAAGGATGAGTCCAGCGCAGAAGCCTTGCTACACCGCCACTTGCGACTGGAGAAGGAGATCACAGTCTACTGCTTGGAGATGAGGCGCCTGGAAGAACAAGCTGGTATTGTAGCAAAGCAGGCTCCATCTGCGGTACGTGGATATGAGGCTGTGTCCCTCTACTTCCCTTTGTTTTTATTTATTAGAGCTGGTTGGAAATCTGGTGACATTGACACATTTTGTGAAAATGTGTCAATGTTAACAAAACTTCAATGAAAAAAGCATGTAGATAAGGTCAAGATGTTTCAATCTTTTTGGAATGGAATGTTTTGATTTTCCAGGTCAAAATAACTTCTTTTTTGAAATGTTGGAATTCCCTGCCGAACAGAAGAGCCTAGATTCAATCAGTTCTCTTAATTATACATGAGTCGGGGCCCAGTCTCCTGGTTGTCACTGATGGAATCCTAGAAATACAGTTTTTGGTCCTTTAGCACCAAGACTGTCTCATCTACATCACACCTCTCTCCCAGCTCTCACAAATCTCCTACTCCTCCACGCCTTATTATTTACTTCCTACTGAATCCAATGTGATTCATTCTGCACATTTCCACTGATTCTCAACATCACCCAACTGGACCAGCCCGACCTTTCTATGCTCTGGTGAAAGAAAAGGATCAGTTTCCCTCTGAACACTGCTGAAGGGTAAGCCTCAAACCTCTGATCCCGGGCTCCTGCAGATGACCAGAAGTGATGGCACCTGTAGGAGAACCACAGACAATGGTGACCAGAAGGAACCATTCCTAAGCCTGAGTTCCCATCTTACTGATAAGTATTAGGATTCTGTGGACGTCTTTGAAAAGAAAAATGTGGACATGCTACCTCCGCATTGGCACTACAACTGCCCCATAGACCTACAGCCCAGGGCGAAGGCCCCTTATGGATGGATCTATGCAATTTCAGAGCCAGCGCTGGCAGCCCTTCATGTGTACATTGAGTAAAAGCCCAAAGGCTCAATCCGACACTCCACCTCCCTAGTGTGGTCCTTTTCATTAAGCAAAAGGATGGAACGCTACACCTCTGTGCCCCTAACATGCCCTAAACCAAGTGGCAGTCCAAAACTGATATCCCCCACTCCTAACCTTGGAGTTGCTAGATTGTGTGTGATCTACTGGAATTTTCACCAAACTGGTCCTCGGTGGAGTGGTGGGGACTTACAACCTAGTGCATATTCGGGCAGGAGATGAATGGAAGACTGCCTTTTGAACCCACTATGGACACTTTGAATATTTAGTAATGCCATTCTGTCTGACCACAGCTCCCGCGACCTTTCAACACTTTGTGAACAACGTATTTAGAGACATCCTGGACCAGTATGTAATCATCTATCTTGATGACGTATGTCTGTTTTCAGAGACCCCTGAGCAGCATTGTTACCATGTTTGTTCCATCCTGGAAAGACTACAGAAGCACAGCCTGTATGTGACAATGGAAAATATACCTTTTGACCTCATTGAACAGAATGATGAAATATTAGATAAAGAACTGCTCACGATGAAATCGGCCTTCAAAGAGTGGTGCCATAACCTTGAGGGAGCCCAACAACCAGTTCAAGTCTCTTCTGACCATAAGAACCTTGAATATCTGCGTAAGCTTGAGCCTTGAACCAAAGAAATCTCAGGTGAGTATTATTCTTCTCTTGGTTCAATCTCAACATCACCTGGGAATCAGGAATGGGAAAGGCAATGCCTTATCCTGAAAGGCGGAATAATACCACGAAGGTAAAGAGCCTAACCAAAAACCACCCTCTCTCCTTAAACCTCACAACTTCCTTAGTGCCACCATACACCAAAACCTGATTCATCTAATCTGATCCACTTCACAAGGTGATCTGTTAGCCGAGAAGGTGATGGAACAACCTGAGCAAATGAGAGCCAGAACCAAAATGCAATGTTCCACACAGGATTGGTTCACATATCTCGATGGGTGCATATGCATTCCACCAGGGTGCCCTTGGGTAGAAGTGCATCACCTCTGCCGTGACAATCAATGGTGGGCCATTTTGGCCACCTTAAGACTCTCTGCATGGCTCTGCATTTCTTCCAGTAGCCCCCAGGACTATGTTGACTCTTGTGATCTTGTGCATGCACCAAGACATCCCATTCTATGCACTTTAGTACCCCTGGAGTTCCCACCTAGACCCTGGGCCTTGATCACCCTGGATTTCATAGCAGAATTCCCTGACTCTGATGGCCACACAGTGGTCTTGACTCTTGTTGACCAAAATGGCCCACTTCATCCCCTGTAACCCCCTCCCTCTGCCGAAACAACCGCTCAACTCCTAGTGGTACATGCTATCCTTTTTCATGGGCTTCCAGACCATATCACCTCAGACCAAGGCTCACAGTTTGTCTCATGCTTTTGGTGTGAAACACTCCAATTACTGGACATTTGCACTTTTACCTCCTCCGCTTACTGCCCCCAGACAGATGGGCAGACAGAGAGGGTGAACCAAGTACTACAGCGATACGTAAGGTGCTTTGTCAACTACCATCAAGATAAGTGGTTCTTCCTCCTGCCTTATGACAAGTGGTCATACAACAACACTGACCATGCCTCCATGGGACAGTCTCTTTTTTGCAAATTACAGGTTTCATGCTCGCTTCCACTTTGTCTTGCTAACAACCTCCCAGAACCCAGCCGCCTCCAACTGGAGTCTGTGAATTCATCATATTCTGGAAGACCTTAAGGACCATCTCCATGATGTGAAAAAGCACTACAATGAGTAGGCAGACCCTCAATACCAGGAAAGCCCAGCTCTCACAGTGGGCCAAAAGGTCTGGCTTGCAGCTAAACACCTCTGTACGAACAGGCCATCCCTCAAGCTAAACCACCAATAGCATGGACCATTCTGGGTTTTGTCAGTATTCAAACTGCAGCTCTCTCACTCGCTTAAGATACATCCCATTTTCCATGTTTCCCTCCTGAAGCATTACACACAGAACCCTGTTCCCAACCAGTCCCCCCACAAGTCCAGGTCCAAGGGCACAAGGAATATATAGTCTGCCCTGTCCTCAGCTCTAAACTGCAGATGAGGAGACTGTACTACCTCATTGACTGGGTCCTGAATTGTGCTCCTGGGAATCTGCTCCCCATGTCCATGCCCCTGACCCGGTAAAAAGATGTAATCAAGACCATCCAAGTGCCAACATGAAGGAAGGGTGCCCTCCAAAAGGGTAGTGCGTGGGGGGGGAATGTAAAGATCCATGGGACTAGACCCTAGGTTTGTGGACCCTGGGACAGCTGACATTCCCACATTGCCACGAGGAGGCCATGTAGAACCCCATCCAAAGAGCATTGTGGAGATTAGGCGCCGCAGGAAGTACCGCCCAAAGGATCCAGTGTGACAGTACTCTGCAGCCTTTTGATTGACCCATGCTCACTGATTAATCCTGGAGGATGCCCCATAAAGTTGTCTGGGCGACCCAGCAGACTTCTGCCTTGCTGCGACTCCAAACCTCGTCTTGCTTTCTGATCTCCCGCCACCGACCCAGCCTGATTCTGACCCTGACTCTTGCCATAAATTACTCTGATCCCTGCTTGCCAGCTACTGCCTCATGGCCATCCTTGACTTGTGGACACAAGCGCAGCTGTGACCGCTAGGCTAGACCGCCCATGCCCTGGTCCCCTGCAGTTATGTTCATGGTATATGCATAGAGATGTGAGATAAAAACAAAATACTCTTGATGGTAGGTTGCCATGTAACATTACTTTGTTTCTTAGAATTCAGAATGATAGATAACACACAAGAACCCCCAGAGTGTGATGACAAAGCAGGGTGCTCACTTCAACAGAGAGGCACAACTCACCACTGCTTACTCTAGGCTGGCTCTCTGCAGACTGATTCTGAACCCACACTTCCCTACACAGCCCCGTGCCTGCAAGCAGGACCAGGAAAATCCCTGAGAATTTAAAGTGATAGATCACAATTGTATCACAGTGTTCAATGCATCACACAGGTGCATTTGCAAATTGCAATATCTAACACTTTGAGTCAGGCAGATCATTTTGAAAATGTAGTCCTTCATTTTATCCTTAAGGTCAGGGGCTCCAATTATCCATAATGTCACAGACTGATTCTGTTGTATTTTGCTTTAACAGGTGACATCAGTGCCGGTGGTGAAGGCTCAGGTCCAGAGTAGCCTAAAACAGACAATCACTAAGCTACCGTTAAGCCGCTCTATGCACTGGGGAACCCCAGAGGTTGGATTTTCTAATCCGCCTGATTTAGATCCTCACTTTGTTCCAGAGAACATCTGGAGGACCCAGAATGAAATAAACTTGCTTTATGAGAATCTTCAGTCCATGGCTGAGGTATTGTACCTCTTTCAATACTTTGTGCATGTGTAGCCTGTCTTGGCGATTAATAGTGGGGTCTATGCAAAGTGTAGGCAAGTGTTGTGTTAGCTTCCCTTGCTCAGCTCTGACAATGTGCTGCAATCCTGAACTATGCAGCACCTGAAAAGAATGCTGGCTGTGCTAAATTATGTGGTGCTTTTCTGACTTTGACCAATATCACATTAGCAGTAGGAGAGAAACGAATCATGGGTGACATTCAAAACAGTCAGAAGTTTCATTTAAGCTTTGAGTGCATTTGGTTCAGCTTTTATCCAGTCTGGCTTGTACATTGTTATGTGAGAATCACACATTATTTTCTGTAATTATCACATTTTCCTCCCAGTTCTTATATTTTTTGAAGAGTAGCTTCCTTCTGCATCCCCTTGGCTTTACTGGAGTTTGCCTATTACAGCAGTACACCCTCTCCTAGGTTGGGCAAACAGGGGAGGTTAACCCTAAGTCTTGGGGCTGTAGTGGCAAAGACTGGAAACTTTAACACAAATGTTCACAAAAGACCATTAGTTTTTCCCTTATTCCTCTGTATCCTCAACCTCCAAGGGATCCCACCCAAAAAGCTACCATGTGAACCCTCCGATTTCTATTTTTCCTGCAACATGCTTGCAACATGCCTAGGATTAAAGAGGTAATGCTCCCTTTGTAGCGTTGACTTGTATCTTCAGTTAGCCAGCACACACCACTACCAAAATTTCTGCTTATCGGGTGTTGTGAGCATCAGTTCTCTGATACTCCCAATTCCTGTTGCCCCGGGAACAAGTATTCCAGGCTCAAAATGCCAATTTGTATTCACTGTGTGTTAGCAGGGAGAACTGCTACCAACCTGCCAGGTTAATCTGTATGCATTAGTTCTTTAGCCATGGGGATCTCTTTCTGCAAAAGGCCTGCGTATCACAATATTCAATTCTCCATCTGTTTTACAGCACAGGAAGAAAGGTCTGGAGGAGATGATCCGATTGTACCGCTTCTACAGCTCCTGTGAAGAATTTCAGTCTTGGATGGAAGATAAAGAGAAAATTTTCCGGACCCTTCAGCCTGAAGCAGACAATGTGGAGGTCACACAGCAGAAATATGAGGTACTTCATCTCCACTCGGTGTAGATAACTTGTAAAACAAACTGACCGTGGGGGAATGGATGTATGTGAGGAAAAGAGGACTCCAAAGAAGTTGCTTTCAACCTTTTTGTTAATTGAATTTTAATCCATAGGGTTTTGTCTATACAGGAAAGTTTTTTCAGTGTAAGATAAGGTGTGAATATGTGCCTGCAGATTTATACCAGAATAAGTTGTCCACATGTCAGTGGGGTGGGATGGGATGTACATTATACCAGAATAAGTTTATTATGTATCTATGGGCTAAGAGGGAAGACCACATAGGGGAGTGTATTCTGTCACGAGATAGCTGAATGAACAGAGAGAAAATAAATAAATTGGATATAAAAGCATAGTAGATACACAAATAGAAGATGAGTGAATTCAACAGCTTGTGGAGCACTATTTGCATAGAGATGGTGAGTTTTGAGTTCTTCACTCCATACATTATCCCTGTATTTTTTTTCTGTTTTAGAACTTTCTAGTGGAAATGGCTGCTGGGAAAATCCAGCTGGGAGAGATCAAATGCCTAGCAGATAAGTTTGCAAAGAGCAGTCCCAGCAAACAGAATGAGATCCAAGCCCACCTTAAAGAGATCAGTAGGAGGTAATGCTCCTGATAGAATGGGGAATCACCCCATCAAGGACTTGTCATGTCCTGCATAAACTATCCTGAAGAAAATACCCGTCTGATATGTTCTGGCCCACACAACTGACCTGAGACATGAACATAGAGGGTAGTCTATGGAAAGTTGCTGTTTGTCATTGCAGTTTGCGTTTACTTCACCGGGCAAGCTTTTACCAAACTGGAGATGTAGAATCTCTCTTATTTATAACTTAACCAGCTCTAAATAGAACCATTTGCCAAGAAATGATGAAATCAAAATCACTAGAATTCTTTGCATCACAGCTTAATGCACATCTGCTGGAGATGTTCTAACAAAATTAGTATAACCGTAAGAGGAGAAGCAGGGGGTGGTCTACATGGACTGACTGTGGGGTTTATGGTATTATGACAGTTGTAATGGAAAGTCTATCCTCTGCCCTTGGCAATCAGTCATGGAAAACAACAAGCAGTTTCTACAGGCAGGCAAGGAGCTCACTTTTCCATGTGAGAGCATCTTGCACACTGGACACCTTAATCATCACTTGGCCATATGTAGTCATCACTTGGCCATATATGTGCCTATTGTATGCACCTAAATGCTGATTTGAGTGTCTACATAGGGGATGGGGCCATTCTGTTTAGGTGTCCCAGTTTGAAAATTGGATCTTATTGTCCCAACAGTTACTGGCTGGAGATATGGGGAAAAAATATAAATCACAAGAACTATTGCCAGGTCATGGACACACTCATTTTGTCAAGGGGAACAACTGACGCTTTGGGATCTGAGGACTTTTTGTTCGTGGTCCAGTGGGAAAGATTCCTCATAAGTCCTTATCCCATCCCGAGCTTCAGGTTGCGGGGGTGGGGGGAGGTCTGAATTCTGTACCATACTTAGGGTGCTGCAGCACATTCCCATCTGGGTATCAGGGGAGGTGCCTGACCCTTGCACAGGAAGGAGAAGAGGTGGAAGTTCCTTGCACCCCTTGTGCTGTGCTACAAGGATCAGACTGACAGGTCCTAAATGAATGGATGACAGCAGGTAAAATATATGTTGGAATAAGCCTGTTTTCATTATATTTAAAGTAAAAGCAAGCACATCATGGAATATTCAGATGTCACAATGGGCTCTTCAGTTTGGTTCAGCCTGTGCTGCACGGCTAAGTGTGGATTTGAGCACTCAGAGTCAGGGGTTAGGATGTCCTCCTAAGGCATTCAGGTGTGAAAACTGTAACTATAAAAAACTCTTTGCTTTTGTAAAGTGTGTTTGATATATACTTTTATATGGACTCTTGGCAGCCCCAACTGTGGCCAGAAATGTCAAGGCACAATTGGGTCCTTATCTTGATTATTTTTCTTTATTTGCATACAGTCAACAGTGTGATAGCAACTTGCACTGGGTGCAGGAGAGGAATACCTCCTTAGAGGGGAAATTCATCCATGTGTAGAGACTGAACACTAGTCCTATGACCCCTTTAAGTGCCAATACAGTCTTATTTTGAAGATTGCCATGGTATATAAAGAGAGCATAGAGCTTGTCTCCGCCCTCCTCTCCCCCCCCACCCCCCGATGAATTTTGCCGTAGGTGATTTTTAAAGGTGTGTGCAACAAATCCACTAGAAATCTATTTTCCCCCCAAAGGCAAAGACACTGTGATTTCAGTGTCTAGATACAGCTGTTGCAGTTGTTTTTTCATTCCTAGATGGGGGCGCCTGGAAACTCTGAAGGAGGAAAAGGGTTCAGAGCTGATTGGGGTGGCTGATGTGAGGACATTCCTCCAGGACTGCCAGAGCACCAAAGGGCTACTACAAGACAAGCTGGTCCATCTCAGGGATTTGGAACCTGGAAACACACCTGCCGTACTGGAGGCAAACCGGCGCAAGCTGTCTGCCTTTGACAGGGAGGTCCTGGTGCTGGAGAGGAAAATTGAATACCTGAAAAGTGTGGCCAAATCGTAAGGAGTCAGCCATTTGTTTCTATATTTTTGCCTAGTGATCTAGTTTCATATTTGAAGCGAAGTGTATAGAGTGTATATAGTTGTGAAAGGCTGACTTACACTTGCCTTAGGTCAGCCTCTAGTGCTAGCTTGCTCTCCCTGTCTGGCTGCAATCATTGCTCCTTTTCCTCTTTGAGTGAGATTTTCTATCCTGGGTAGAGTTGGATGAATATCTGGGTGACTGGCGCCAAACGTTGTCTACAAAGAGAGAATCCCTATATTATGAATGGAGTAGCATAAGTCTTTATTGATATTGAATCACTGAGCTGTTCTTCCAACTCAAATCCCCAGCACATGTAGTGGAGTGCGGTGTATATTGAATTATCAATGCAAACCAGAGTCCCCACTGAGTTTGTTCTAGACAATGAGTATTCCTCTCTTAGAATTTAAGGACACCTCATTTGCAGATCATACTGCAGTTCAGGGTGTAGCACCATGAACTAGGATTAACAAACACAATTTTAAGTTATGTGTATTCTCAATTAGGTACTGTGTAATCCCCAAAATGGGGTATCCTTGAGAGGCATGAGATGGGGAAAAGATGATGAAAGGAAATTAGAAATATAAGGCATTTGGGTATACATTTTAAACTTTGGTTTAACACTTCTAATTTAAAAATATCTTCTTGTGTGTTTACAATGTCCATTGCAACACACCTGTTCTATTCTGTTTGGCATTCCCTGTTCAGATCTATAAGTTAGAAACGTTTCAGTGAACTGTGAAATCTGATTGGTTGATCATCCCTATGTGTTTTATGTTATGTGAAAAGGAGCATAGGGTGCAATTGTGCTTTTCCTGGAATCTGGGAGCAGGAAAGACCAAGTAATTTGTATCCTCTTGTGGAAATTAGTCCTACAATATTTTTGTTACATACTGATCAGAGGTGATGTAAGGCAACAGTGAAGCCAGCAGTGGCTGGGGAAAGGGTACCAATACTGAGTCAGACTATAAAAAGGCAGTTTATTGTCATTATAAGGTTATATCTTTGAAGTAAAGGTAATGAATTTCTTGATGTGATATGCTAGCTTTTGACACTCCTAACTAAAAGCCAGAGAATTAAAAAAAAAAAAAATCCTCAGTGATAGAATGCACCACTGGTGACTGTAAAGTCTTTTGACAGGATGCATTTCCCGGAGGACTGTATGATAACTATGTCTATGCTGTTTACTGCTGATAAGGAACATTAAGTGCCCTAACTGACCGTCTTTTCGGGAGGAACCACTAACAACCCAGTCCCATTGACTTTAGTGTCAACTGGGTCAAGATATAAGGCTAAAGTTGTCTCTGACACTAAATCAAGGATGTTGTTTGGTTTCCTTGTGTAGGATTAAAGACACCAACCCTGCAGAGAGCAGGGCCATCAAAAAGCAAGTGGAGAATATGGAGAAGCTGCTGGCCACACTCAAGTCACAGGCTAAAGAGAGGGAGACAACCCTGGAGTTGGCACAGAATCAACAGGATTTCCTGCAGGACAGCCGCAGACTCTTGCTGTGGGCAGAAGACATCAAGGACAAGCTGGGCAATAAGGAGATGAGCATTGATGTGGCTTCCGCAGAGCAGTTGCTGAAGGAACATCAGGACCTTCTGAAGGAAATTCGCACTCAGAAGGAAAGGTAGAGTTTGCTTCAAGAGTGAAGAAGGAGGGTGAGGTACTGCAGCTGCAGCACCAGGAAGGCCTGGAGCATACCCAGAAAACAGATCTGGAAACATAAACTTGGTGTGAAAATAGTGCTTGAGATTTATTTAAGTGCATATAAAATTTAGCATGAAGAAAATAAAAACTGACTGTGCACATAACCCAGTTAATTTCCCCATATCAAATGAAAGTGTCTGCTAACCAAATGTTTGACTGCAATAGCTGCCTTTCACCTCACCCTGATGCACAGCAAGGAAGAAAACTCTCTATTTAAAGTCCTTAGAGTACTTTTCCTTCCAAGGTCACTTCTGCCAGAACAATCCAATCACATACCCTGGATTCTCCCCTCTCTTGTATTTTTATGAGCCAGGCCTGCCAGACTCTCAGGCCACCAGTCCCATCTCTCACTTTATAAAAACCCAGAGACACAGTGACTCTTCCTGTCCCATGTAATGGCTGGCCACCTGTTTTCTTGAGTTCTCAACCCAACAGAGAAAACTCCTGGCCACTCAGATGTACAACCCTGAGCAGCCAGCCCCTGCACTTCCTGGTAGTCTGTAAGTGAAGAGGACATTAATAGGGAAAGCAATGGGTAACGGCAGTTCTGCCACCAAGAAATCAAGGAATAGAGCAGCATCAGAGAGAGAGATGGGGAAGTTCTAGGAGGAGGAAGTTTATTATGCTTTGTGCTCTGCCAGGCGAACACCAAGCTCAAGTCTCCTCCTACAGTAATTTGTCCTCTTTCCTTGTGACTCTGTGCAGGTTTATGCAGCTAGAAGAGCTGGGGCGGAAGGTAATGTATGGTCAGCCCAGCATCAGGACCCAGGATGTGCGCCAGACCGTGGAGAGGCTTACCCAACAAAGCAGTGAGCTGGAGGAGATGTGGGAGCAGCGGAAGAAGAAGCTCCAAGACAGCTTGGAACTGCAGAAGTTCAATAGGGAAGCAGATCGCATCAGTGCAACCCTCTCCAGCCATGAGGCTTTTCTACGAGTAGATGACCTTGGGGTATGTATCAGAACAGCCCTTGTTGTCTCCTGCTCCCACTCCCCATCCAGAACAGTCTTGACCCACAATGACTCTGTCAGAACAGAGATTCAATGACAATCTCTCTCCTCTGGCTCAAAACCGAGAATTTCTAGCCAGTATTAGATTGGTTGCAGCATTTTTGTAACAGTGATGTGTTAATGTTCAGAAGCTGCACATGCAGGGCCTGCTTCTCATTTACTCATTTCTTTAAATGAGAAGCAGGCTCATAACTGCTAAAAGACACAAAACCAAGGAGCTGTAGTTGTGACCCAGAGGTGTGTTTGTGCAGTTGGGGTGGAATGCTCTGGTTAACCTTTTCACCATGCTTTCTCCACAGTTCCTTCTATTTGTACACTGCCATTATCCGTTAGCGTGCTATTGCAATCAGTAGAATATTAGCAAGGAAGTGCCTGGTACATTCCACAGCAATACTCAACAGCAGTCAGCCAGGGGAAAGTATGTAATGACCTCACCTCCAATGGGGAGAGGCTGGGAAAGAGGATATGAGTACTATTAACACCTGTTGGGGACTCACCTTTAGACCGGATGATAGAGCTGTTACTAGTACTGTTAGAATCTAAAGTGCAGCCTCCTCATATCACTCAGAGACTGGTTTGCTGCAGTTTGTGGGTAACCAAATGCCCAGTAAACAGATGGATCTAAAATAGCTGTTAGAGTGTTCAATATAAAGGTTATTTTAAGTGTGTGAGAAAGTGGGAGCCCTATAATACAGTGCTTACACCAGGGTGGCACCATGCTGCTGTGATTAAAAGATGAGGATAGAATCTTAGGATAGGAGAAAACATGAGAGATAAGGGATGAAGCAAGGCACAGCTGCTCACTTGTTCAAAGCCCTGATGTGGAAAATCGACAATATATACTTGCTTCACGGGGGGGAAGGTGGAGAATAAGGACCCACACAATGGCAGAAATAATACCATCTCCTCCACTGCCACAGAGGGAGCCATATTACAGAGGCGAGACTTGATCAAGTTTTCTTCCCCCCACTCCAGGACCACGTGGATGCTGTTCACAGCCTTCTCAAGCGGCATGAGGATTTTGAACGACTGCTGATGGCGCTGAAGCAACGGGCCGAAGTGATGAATGAGCATGGGGAGAAGCTAGTGGAGAACAGACACTTCGCTTCTTGCATGTGAGTTCAGAGCCATTTACACTCTAGGTACAAAAGAGAGTGACTCCACTGAAGACATTTAACTTTTACAAACCATCATCAAGTGTCATCAGAGTGAAACAGAAGATTCAGTTTGAGCCAGCATTCATACCAAATCCCATCAGTCCCCAAGCTGTGGTGTTCTAATTTGGGTGGAAAAGGATGAATTCTCTCATTTCCCTCCATGCTGCTTCTTAACAAGGAGAGAATGGAGCCAGTATTGCAAATATATGCATTTCCTGTACGCTAATGACAAGGGTAACACTTTCAGTTCAGAGTGCCATTTTTGGTAGAATAATGGAGAATACTCCAGTTTTCCTCCTTGCATTTTATACTACATATGCCAATAAGACCTTGTAGTCCCTTTTAACCCTACAGTTCTATGACATCTTTATTGAAGAACTCATTAAAATTCTCACATAACTGTGTGTTCCTTGCCTTTGAGAGTATCAATAATATTTAGTATGAATACAATAGTTTTCAAATCACTTCACAAAGGAATAACTGTTGTAATCATCGTGCTGTGGGCCTGATTCTCATCTAACTAAGGCCCTTTTACACCACCCTGGCACTATAACATGGCCTTAAAGTGGGAGTCTGTAATTCATGGCTCCTTTACAGTGCTAAAGGCGTGTAAAGGGGCCTTAGTGTAAATGAGAATTGGGCACTTTATGTTTAAAGAACACAACTGTTTGAAGGTACAAGTGCTGAGGGAAACTAAGAAGCTACAATTATGCTTATAGTTGCTTGTCCTGGCTCTGGTGTCTAGTGCCATGACGTACGGTGGCATAGTTCAATTTTAAATATGAAAAGAGAGAGGACGAGCATTTGGCAGTTTCCCAAAATGATTTCATATTGGCAAATAGCCAAAAGACACACAAGAGCAGAAAGCTGGACTTAATTGGTGAAGGTTGTGTTTGTCACTGTATTTGCATTGTCCTGCGCTTAAATGTTATTGGACCACATTCTGCCTAGGAGAAATTAGTGGGGAGGGGAGGAGGACAGCTGAGCACAGTGAGAATCCAAAGAAAAAGTAAGATGAAAAATGGAGCAAAGTTTAAAAACAAAAACAAAAAAAACCCCCAAATACAGCGAAACTATGGGAACATGGATAGGAGGTGAAAGAGAAATTCTAATGCAAAAATATAGTGCCTGAGCTATAGTAGAACATATGTTTGTGCCAGTTCAGTCTTTTCCGCGGTTCTTCTAGCATAGGTCTCCATAAAGACATATTTGTTTGTCATTCAATTGGCTCACTCCGGGGAAAAACAGCCGTGGGCCAGATCCTCAGCTGGTGCAAATTAGTGTATTTCCATCAGCTCCAATGGAACCGTTGATTTACGCCAGCTGATGATCGGTTCCATGTGTTTAAATGAGAGGAAGATGTCTTATGAACTCAAGCTCTCTGTGTAAACTCCCCCAAAATGAAATGGAGAGTTGTACAAACCTCTGAACTACATCCTTCATTTTTTCAAGCCTTTAAGTCTTAAAATAAAATATTTGTGAGGGTGGGAGTGAATTAAACACAAAGCTTTTCAGGGCAGGGACTGTATCGTCTTACATGTAGGTACTGTGCCCAGCACATTTGGGGATTTACCGTAATACCAATAGTTCTTAATAATCATAAGACTGCTCACCCCCAGTCCATCTATCCCCTTCCCACCTATCTTCACATGAGAGGCAGTAGCTACCCAGTGGAGCCGCCATTCCCCCCCACACACAACCTCTCAATCTTGGAAAACCCAGCACAGTCATGCAAAGGGATGGGATAGTGAGCCTTACACACACACCCTTACTCTTAGCAACAGCATCTAGCCCAAAGTTGTAGCAATAAAGAATGACCAAAGAAACCCAGACGGATCAGTGCCATTGCCTTGTCGTCATTCTAGGTAGGGGAATTAAAGCTCTGTGTCCTATTTTCTCTGCAGGATCAAGGAGAGAATGGCTACATTCTGGAACCGATGGGAACGACTGACACAGAGTAATGAACAGAAAAAAAGGAAGCTGCTTGCATCTCTTCAGCTGCAGGTGAAAGGGCTGATGCACTAGAGCTGACCAGAGGAAACCTTGGGGCTGCAGTAATATAACACACTCCGTTGCCTTGAGCCAAGGCTAAAAATGTTGAGCACTCTCCCTGTCCCCAACCACAGCCCACTTCACCTAGGAGCAGGAAGTTAGGAAATGTTGACCCCACATGTAGACTGACTAGAGTATTGGCAAACACATTAAGAACTTTAATTTCATTTAACACTGTCGGAGTGATCAGAGAATATCTACTAGGCCATAGTGAAGTATACCATGAGTTGAATTAACACTAGAAATGAAAACATTTAATGAAAAACCACCTGTGCATCTTGATCACTAGATAATGTCCTTGTGAACGTCACCATGGGCCTTAGCCCATATGTTAATGCTTCACTGTGGGTGGGGCTCCCACAGAAAATGATAACTGGGGAGAAGAAGCTGATACTCCAGAACCAGTGGGAGGAAGCCTCTGGTTCAGATTCTTGATGTGGAATGAAAGTTTCTTTCTAAAACATTGGGCCTGATTCTGCTCTCACTTACACCAATGTTAATCATGAGTACTCCATTGATGTAAATGTGGCTACATGGTTGTAAAATTGGTGTATTGTCAGTAAGAGCAAAGCTAGCCCATTTTGGTTTTTTTGGTCACATTGTCATTAACTATCATTCTACCACACAGACAAGGAAATAATTTGTCTTACAGGATCTGATTTTCAAAAAGGGGCCTCAACCTGACCTTTGTTTATGTATGCACAACTTTGCATTTTCCTCTCTGCGTTCCGTAGACTCTAATCATTAAAGTTTTTCACTTGGAATGGTCATGGGGACTTGGGGAAATCCTTAACAGGATTCTTTTAGTTATCCAAAAAGTTCTTCAAATTAAAGTTTCTATAATGTATAATATATCTATGATATCGTTGGGAAGCATTATTATTACATTGCTCCTAGCCATATTTTTCATGTGGAATGGAATGTCATGACTGGTATTTGGGCTTCCCACCATGGAGCTGCATGGTCATAATGGTGGGTCACCCCTTTTATAAATCCATTTTCTGCTTGAAATCTGAGTCTTTGCTGGTTACTGAAAGCAGTGGGGTAGGAAATATTGTCCAAAGGAGGAAACACAAATATTACATTAGGGCTGCAAAAGATTGTCCAAGTCTGTCAGCAATCCAGGATTGTGATCCATCAATGCAGGGTGCTGATTATTCAAATTGTCTTTCATACTAAAAGAAACTGGGCTCCCCAACACTTAGATCAAATAAGGACCGAATATTTACTGAGGGAGTTCCCAGAATCCACTGCAAAGTAGAGTCCTTGAGTCTGTGTACAATCAGGAGTTAAATATATTGAATCCTAACTGTCCCTAATAGGAGTTCAACCGTGATGTTGCTGAGCTGCTGATATGGATGGAAGAGAAGTACAAGATTGCATCAGATGAGTCCTATCGTGACCCAACAAATATCCTGCGCAAATTGAAGTGGCATGAGGCTGCTGAGAAGGAAATGATGGCAAACAGGAAGCACTTTGCAGAGCTGATAATGGTGAGAGTGGATTCATTGTTGGATAAGGTTTATCAACTTGGCCACTGTTTGATAGGTTTGGTTCTATTTGCAAAGTGCCTTTCTTGGTTGATTATAAGAGCCTGTAAAATAGCACAGTAGCCAACACAGCCAGTCGCATCACAGATACGTCTGTGATTAAGTGATGGTCTTGATTACTTTTTAACACTGAGTTTGCAAATCTTAGCATGGCAAGTAAAGGTGTGATGGGCTGCAGACAAATTATATACAGTGAGGGAGTTATTACTTTGTCTGGTTATTTTCCTGTAACAGTGGTAATTCCAGATGGGGCTCAGCAATGTGAATCATTCCAGCGTCACTGTTTTTCAGTATGGCAGGTTTGGTGTAGGAGAAAGCTTCATGCTGCATGGTATTAATTGGAAAGAAACAAACACAAGTATCAAATTTGTTAAGATTAGCATTGATTGTGCCCCTTTTTGAGACCTTTGAATAATAAAATATATTTCCCCAGATTGGAAATCAGCTGATTCAAGATGACCATTATGCTGCAGATTCTATCCAGGACAAGGTGTCAGAGGTGAAGAAGAAGTGGGAGAAATTGTATGGCAAGATGATAGAGCGAGGAGACAAGCTGAGACAGGCCGGACAGCAAGAACAGCTCATGGAACTCCTCCAGGTCAGGTGGTGATTGATTTCAGTGGGGAGGGATTGGACTGATCTGTTGCTTTCCATGTTGTCAGTTGCCACAGAAAGCTCATCACAAAGATTAGGAAACAGAGTAGCCCCTAAGGATGCCATCCTGTTGAAGACTTAATTTTAGATTTTCCCAGCACCAAAGGAATAATTGTCACACGGAGTTTTATATGGCCTCAGCATATCAAGGATTCTAAGCTTGTAGAAGAATGGAGTGAGAAAGACACCAGGTTGTGAAGCTGTGCACTACCCTCATTTAAGGGAACTCTTGTGGTGGGGCAACTACAGTTGTGGATCTCTGAGTGTTATACTTTTAAATATTTTTCACTTGAAATATTTCAAGGGTTGGATTTTGGGAAATCTGTTTAAGGGGCTGGGACAGGGATAGCCATGTGAAAAAAATGTACACATCAGCATGTTCCAAAAAGATGTCTCAACTTTAGAAAGCCCTCCCTATTATTCTACTGAGAAAGGATTTGCAAAGCACAGTGTAGAATGCAGGGAGCCACCTTCTGGGAAGGACTGAGTGGAGAAGGACAAAGTGAAAGAAAGCCCATACGGCAAGGTCTGAGTTAGCTCGTGTTCATCTGCTCCTTGTAGGATGCAAAAGAGAAAATAGAGAAGATTGAGAAGGTTCTTCAGGATGCAGAGACAGGCCATGACCTGCACTCCAGCCGCGATCTGCTCAAGCAGCACAGTCAACTGGAAAAGGAGACAGGGGAGTTGGCTGAGAAAATGAACTCCATTGTGTCCCATGCCAAGAAAATGGCAACCAATCACTTTGACTCCCAGAAGATTCTGGATGAGACACAGAAATATCTGGAACGGTGAGTGGGTGTTCTCTCAGTTGTTGGGAGAAAAGAATTAGTGGCAGAGCTGGGAACAGAATTTTGGTTCTTGATTCCTCATCTCCTGTTCTAACCACTAGAAAAGACTGTCTCTCAGCCAGCCAGCCAGGCATTCCTTCTGCTACAAGCTTCTGCCACAAAACTATGCTAACACACTTCAGTTTTACAACTGTCTGCTCCCCTGCCTCAGACTCTGCTAGTGACCCTCAATCTTAATCTGCGGCACTCCTGCCATTCCAGTCCTTGGCTTCCTTGCCGATCCTACCAACTTCTTCTTGCTAAAGTGTGAGGTGCTCCAGCATTTAATAGGAACTAGGTTCAGACCATTAAAACTCATTTTGCTTGTGAAGTAAGACTGATTTGAACCAAAGTCTCCAAAAGTAAATTTCATTCTCCCCCCCGCCCCCCACCCGAATACACTGATTTAACACAATAACAATGTCAAAAAGTAAATTCCAGTTTCCTGTGTTCCTAGCGCTGGTTAAGATGGAGCAGAACTGATTGTTTAGAGAGGGTGTTAAATTGTACTCCTGCTTCCTAAATCTGCTTGCAGGGCTGTAGTAAAGAATTTTAGGGCCCTGTGCACTATGGTAATTGGGGGCCTGCCATAGTGGGGTGGGTGTCCCTGGGAGGTTGGGGGTTGGGTCCTGCCCTGTGGGGTGGGAGGCCTTTCAGGGGGGAATTGTGCCCATCCTGCAGTCACTCTACAGTGTCTCCTGTCCTATGGGGCTGGTTCCACTCTCCACTCTGGCCCATTGGCTCTTGCCACAGCATTCAGGCAGAGCCCTCCTCCTGTGATGCCCTGCCCCCTTCATGGCCCTGGATTGTTGGGGCTTTTTTTCTGGATACGCGGGTTGGTTGGTTTGTTTTTAACCCTGTCATCAGACTCCCTGAGTTGAGGGCCCTGTGCAAGTGCACCGACTGCACACTGAGTAATGTAAGACTGCCTGCAGGGGCAGCGAGTTATACAGGCCCATGGTGCCCATGCTCCAGCAACATTCAGGGCCCGGGAGCCCGGCTCCACCAATGTTCGGGGCCGGGGCTCTCCCCCAGCCCTGCCTGCCGCCCCCGCACGCCTCCCCTGAGTGAGCCTGCCTGCGCCCTGGGCAATGGGCGGCTGCGCCCTGGGCAATGGGCGGCTGCCCCCTGCAGCTCCGTGCTGCACTCTGCTCTGCTGGCTCCCGGCATCAACTGCCACCGCAGGGTCCTAGCACCCCCCTTCACTAGTGCCAGGGCAGGGTGACCCTGCCCCTGCCCTTCCACCTCCGACGGACAGACCCTTCCCTTTTCCAGTGGGACCCTCCACCAGCACAGGCCCCCGCCCGCAGTCACCGCTCCTGCCCCACGCTGGGCATGGGGCAGCCCCATCCCACACCCCCAGTGAGGCTACAGGGAGGGGCAGCAGCAGGGGAGGAGGCACACGCATGATGGCAGCCCCACCCCCGGCACCCACCACTGGGGGGGCAAGGGGGCTTCCTGGACCTGAGAGGGGGCCCTAGGAGCACCTGCAGTGAGGGTGGTGCGAGATGTGTGTGCTACCGGAGAGGAGAGCGGGGTCCCTCCACCAGAACTCGCTGCTACCAGTGGGGACAGAGCTGGGTGGAGTCCTCCTCTCTGGCCCCAGTCCCGGGGCAGCCTGCGTGCACCCCAAAGTCCTCATCCCCAGCCCTGCCCCACCCCAGAGGCTGCACCCCCAGCCAGAGCCCTCACTCCCCCCACCCCCGCACCGCAATCCTCTGCCCCAGCCCTGAGCCCCCTCCTGCATGGTGAACCCCTCATCCCCGGCCCCACCCTACAGCCCTCACCCCCACACCCCAACCCTCTGCCTGAGCCCCTCCTACACCCCCAAACCCCTCATCACCAGCACCACCCCCAGAGCCCTCACATTTTCACATTATTTTAAAAAATATATAATCGCTTACAGGGCAGGTGTCGGGGGGTGGGAGTTGTGCCCATTCTGGGCACCACCAAAAATTATACAAACCTGCTGCCCCTGCCTGCCTGCTCTCCTTTGTAATGTGTACACTTACCATATCACATAATTTACATACAGATATGTGTGCCAAGAGCAGCCCTACTGAGAAGTCATTCTGTATGTGTACAGTGCCAGCCAGGGAAATTTAGTAGCATGGGAAAGTGTCTGGCCTGTCACAGTCTGCACTGCAGGATCACAGGTGATTCCCTCAGATGACTCTGGACATAACTCCACTTTAACATCTGATCCTCAGGTTTGAGTCTTTGCAGGTGCCTCTTGATAAGAGGCACCAGCTGCTGCAGGCAACAGTGGATCTGTACCAGTTCTACCATTACTATGACATGGAGATGAATTGGATCAGTGAACGATTGCTCATTGCCAACTCCACCAACTGTGGCAAGTCCTTGAATATGGCTCAAAGCCTGCTGCACAAACACAAGGTAACTCCTTTCTGTTACCCCTTCTATAGGTCTGATGGGAGCGAAGTGCATATCAGACACCCTACTGCCCCCACAGCTAGAAACCTACAGCTTCACCTGTCCCTTTTGCCACCCAGAATGCTGTTACAAATGAACCCACTACGCAGAAGGAGACAACTGTTATTAAAGCTAAACTCTCCTTGGCATGCAATCCCTAGAACTAGATATATGACACTGTCCCAGTTAAGTAATTACAATAACTTGAAACATGCATACGATCCAGCTATATAATGGAGGATTTTCAGAGTGAACATTGAATTTCTGATGAAACTGAAGTATCTATCAATTCCTGCAGAAATCATTCTTCTCACACTATTATGAGGAAATCACTAGTTTTCCATTAAAATTCTTAGACTGATGCATTACACACTAAATATAATGAATGATTTTGCTCTTGTCTGGGTGGAATACTTCTGCTATTCCTTGCTTGCTTGTATTTTAGCTATATAATTACTAGTTAGTGTCTGAGGGAGATGCATGCACACTGCAGTCTCCAGGACAACATAAAACAGATACTTAAACCCACTCTAGTGCTATGACTGACATAAAAACTTTTGAAGACAGCAGTGTAGCTGTGTAATGACAGTTTGACAGAGTAAGATTTCTGTGGAACTTGATTTGTGGTTTTTAGTTGTCTTTCACAGATATCTGTTAGCCCTGCTGCTTTCTAGCCTGAGCAGACAGCATCATGCTGATGAGCTAGACTCCAATGTACGTGTTCCTCTTCTATTGGCAACAGAAAGTTGCATTTTGGTAGGTTACCCCAGAAGCAGCTCATCTTAAGGGAGCATCTAGATAGAGACCCACTGTGTCTTGCAAACTATGTACATGCCTCTAATTTCCCAATTCTGACAACTTTGCTCCACTTTCTTGCATACTGTCCTACCCTCACTTACTCTTATCTCCCTCTCGCCCGCTCCCTAGGAATTACAGGCAGAAGTGAATGCCCACAAACAGCAAGTTCAGAGGGTGTTGGAGAAGGGAAAGACTATGATTGGGTGCAAGCACTCTTCATTTCAGAGAATAAAGGAGAAATGCCAGGAGCTCAGCAACAGCTGGGTGGAGCTGGAGAAGGTGTGTGAAGACAGGTTGAAGCAGCTGCAGCATTCTGTTGGCTTCCAGCAGGTATGGGTTACAGCAAAGTGACATCAACTTTTTTGGGGGGCTAAGAGGAGAACAAAGTGATTTACACAAAAAGCAAATCTGGTTTTAGATCTCAGACCATTAGGGCTGAAATTGGTTTCCTCCACATAAAACCAGAGCAATGTGGGTGGTGGGCACTGGGCAGGGCTGGGGAGGTGGGTCAGGATGCAGAGCTGTAGCAATGTCTCCTATCAGAAATTTGTATTCTAGTCGCCTGGAGCACTAGCTACAGCCTTGCTCCACCACTCACTCGGTGAGGTAGGACGACTGGATCCATATCATTGCAGATTTTCTGGTTCCTACCTGGTCTGCTCCTATTTCACCATCATCTCTATCCTCCTCTCCAGTCTGTGGTCCTTATCCCAAGCCCTCTGAAGTCACTGGAGGGAATTCCTTTGACTTCAATGGGATTTGGATCAGGCCCTATGGATAACAGATCCCCTTAGTGGTGCACATGGGGTACACATGTTCCCCTTACTGGCCACTTGGATTGGCAGTATCCACACACAGGCCCAAATTGGGGTTTACGTGGTGCAGAGGCCTTAAACTGGCCCTCCATACCACAGTAAATTTCACCCTAACAAAATATGGGCCAAAGTTTCAAAGGCAAGCATTTAAAATGAGCCTGTTAAAAATTGCACATGAATACTCTTTTGTCTAATCCAGATTTTCTGTCATAAATGGGTAATTAGTTTGCATATACATTTTTTACACAAAGGTATATGCACAAAGTTTGCTGGTGCACCTCAAGCACTTGACATTGATAATCTGATCACATCTGTGTCTCATTTTTCCCACCTGTGAAAGAGGTATAACACTTTGCCTTCATGGTAGAGGTGTTATGAGGCCCTATAATATTTATAAAGTACTTTGATCTCCTCAGAAAAGGGGAGTATACAAGTGCAAATTTGGTGTTATAGAGTGCCAGGCACCAACAGTGAAAAAGTCAAGTGAAAGCATCAAATATTGGATGCTGATGTGAAGGGAAAGAGCTGGGGCACCCAAAATTGATTCTAGGGGTTTAATACTCTAAAAGAGGCCTTTCTTAAAATGAGATCCACCAGTTCTGGCCTTGTCCTTCTACACAAGATTTGATACAACAGTGTGTCCAAGATCCTGCTAGTATATTGCAGGCAGTAACCATAAAACCAGTTGATTTTATAGTGCAATCTGTGCAATCTGCAGTTAGAATTTATCAGATTGAAGGAGAGACATTAACATTATGAGGGAAATAACTGTTTTTTTTAATTGGTAGTTTTTACTGACTACCTCAGACCTGGAGACTTGGGTATCAGAAAAACTTCCATTTGTGACCAGCAAAGACTATGGCAAAGACGAGGCTGCAACTCTGAAACTCCTCAAGAAACACAAGGTAACTGAGCGTTATTGCCCAAGTAATTATTCTTGAGGAATGTAGCATGGACTATTCAGAGACTACAGTGGTCCCTCCTAGTCAGTCAGGGGAGCCTGCTTGGGACGAACTGTAGGAAAGATCCTGACTTAAGGGTTTGGCGATTGAGTGTCTGTCTTTGGAGAAGGCTGGCTCTTATAGATAAAGCAATGGTTTAATGGCAAAATGTTCTTGGTCTTTGTGTGTCATTCCTTGGAATAGCAGAGTCTAGGAGTGCCACAGAGGTAGTGCACAGGCCCTGGGAGTAAAAGAAATGTCTCACGTTGTTTAACACCATTAACTCTGACTGATTAAAGAGCGGCGATGCAAGCTGCTGAGGACTTCTCAGTCTGTCTCAACTGAAAGTGTGTTCAGGATGCAGGATGTTGAGGGTAAGGGCTATAAAGCAAGGGGTGGGAGGAATGCAGGGACCATCTATTCTTTAACAGGGGGGTCTGACTATCTAGAGGATTTTTTTATTTTATTTTCAGTTGCTTGAAACTGACATGTCTGCAATTCAGGACTGATTTGTCTGTGTGGATTCACACTAATCCCTGGATCAGTAGTGGAAGGACAATGTACTGTTGCATCTGGAAAGAGCTTGATTTGGAAAACAAAACTGAGAGATCTGGAGTCTCATTTCTGTGAGCCAAAGCACCAACTATGTCCTGTAATGCAGTGTTTAGTCACAAAGGGAGCTAGGGAGCGCTACTTTGCTCCAGAGCTGAAAACAGAGATAAATAAGTCATTATTCTGGGAATATCTTCCCCTTTCCAGCCATGTAGCAGGCCTCTCTAGTTGTGTTTATTTGCCTAGGCGTTGTATTTTTTCTGAAAAAGTTAGTAAAAATATTAACTAAGAACGTTTGTGTCAGGGAAAGCCCATATCCTGCTTTGGAAATCTGGGCTTCTCCTTTTGGTGCCTCACTGGTTATGGCTGAGACTGCTGCCAAGGTTAATGGACTGTAGATGAGGGGTAACTTACTCAGCTATTTTTTTCTTGCTATCAGGCATTGGAACACGAAATTGAGGTTTACGAGAATTTGATGCTAGAGCTGGGTAAAACTGCCAAAACCCTTCCTCTCCCCGGCTCCATCCAGTTTGATGAGGTTGATGCCCCACAGGAACAAGTTCACTCTAAGCTCCTGGAGTTACTGGAGCTGACCACAGCAAGGTATGGGCTAGAAAAATAATTGTCTCTACTACCTCCCTCTTCTGGGTACCTTGATGCATCCTGGGTTTGATTCAAAGGCCATTGCAGGCAATGGAGTCTTTCCATTGATCTCAATGGGCTTTGGATCATGCCCCACATCTCTTCTATCTGTTTCATTGTGAGCTCTCCAGGAAATGGACTGTCTATTTGTATCCTGTGCAGTACTGAAGTGCTACACAAATAATAATAAAAAAGGAGCTCTGTACATTTGTTGCACCTGAGCTGTTCAATAAGATTTCTTTACTATTTAAGATACTAATTCCTCCCATTTCCCCTTTTCTGTTCTTCATCCTCGGGCAAAGTGATTTTGGATGCTGAATTATCTCACATACTTACTCATCTGCCTGCTTGTTGGAGTCTAACTTCAGAGGTGGAACAAAGGAATTGTATTTCTGGAAGTGTTGCCTATTGTTTTCTTGGTGCATTACCCAAATGGACAGATGTAATGATAGAATTATGCCTTCCCTTAAGTCTGATGATTTGTTAATACAAGAGGGCTTTCATCCTTTAATATTAGTCCCTTTCCCCCCATTTATGACTAGATGTTCAAAACCAAGAGAGCTGGATTATGCCTAAGATTTTTAGACTCTCCAAATTTAGCACTCGGAAGAAGCAAATATATACCTGAATTGTTTAATTTCTTGCCCCACAGAACTGTCATTCAGAGAGAGGCTGGGAAGTTCATAAGATTAGCTGGTTGAAAGTTGGAATTTACAGAGGCACAGGAAATTCTGATACTTCAACCATTGTTTTAAGCCTGATTCCTCACAAAAAAGTCTAAACATTGAAATTGTTCATGGAATGGAAAGTTCAGAAAAAAATTAATTCAGAAACGTTAAAATATTTGGTTTTGGTTTCATGGCCTGAATAGCAATGTTTTGTTTGGTCTCATTTTGACATTGAACTGTGTCAGCCTGAGATGCTCTGGTGCCTCATCTATTCTTCTCCTCTTCACTGGCTGGACTATGTCTCCAGTTGTGATTCAACCAGAGGAGAGGCAGCAGTGCATCACTGGGAGATTTATCTTCAGGAAGAACACCAAATATTGGGAGACTTGGGGTAACACTGCCATTTCTCCTGAACATTTCCATGGTTCTGGTTGGCCAGGCACATTAACAGCTGGAAAGTTGGTCTATTTTATCTCCACCTGGTCCTTAAAAGATGTTTGACTGTACCACAAGAGACCTAAACAATCTGGCAATCTTTGCTCAGGAAAGTGCAGCGAATTGTGGGAATGTTGCTTGTTGGGCAACATTAGCAGAGCTACATAAGGTGGTTTTCCCAGCACTTGCCTCGCTGAGCCTCACTCTGTGTAGTGTGGATTGCCTTCTCACTTTCATAAGTATCGCATTTATCTGTAGAAATAAAAATGATCAGGAAAAAATGGAGGGAATTCTCCTGTACTGTCGCTAGTATCAGGACAGAGCAAAGCTCAGTTAGCCAGTGCTGGTGAATGGTAGAGAGGCTGACAGGGCTACAGGCTATCATCCTTCAAACTTGATTTCCAGTCTTGGGGGACTCTCAGATTGAACCTAGTTTTCTTTCTTGGAGAGAGCCCCTCATTCTCTTCCTTATTCTGTGCACTGTGTAGATATTTATATTCCGCTTTCTCCCTGTTGCTCTCTCTAAACAGAGGGAAGAAGCTAGACGAGACTCTTGGTCTGCATGAGTATCTGAGGGAGTATGAGGACCTGCAGGACTGGATCAATCAGCAGAGGCAGGTGGCCAGCTCTGATGATTATGGCAGTGATTATGAACATGTCCTGGTGAGTTAATGGTAACAAACACAAGCAAAGTTTGCCTGATTTCATACTGTAAAAATGTCAGGTATGGAGTGTGACTGTGTATAAACAAAAACAAGTCCTCTGACCGCACGCTGCTAGTTGTCATCTCTCACCCTGCATTGGAACCCATGCGGGATATCATTAAGTAGTTATGACCCATACTCAATGGTGACCACACCCTGAAAGAAATCTTTCCCAAACCCCCTCTTCTGGCCTTCCAACAGCCCTCGAATCTCTCCAAGGTCATCATCAGAAGCAAGCTCCCCACAGACTAGGACCCACGAACTCAAAGTGGCACCAGACCCTCCCAGAACAGCAGATGCAAAACCTGCAAGACATACTTCCACTGGTACAATGATTAGCACCCCCCACGACACACCTTTTAAGATCCAGGGGTCCTACACATGCCTATCACAACATGTGGTGTACCTCAGCCAGTGCACTATATGACCCAATAACAGCTATGGGGGTGAAACCAGACATCACTTTGCTTTCAAATGAACTCACACAGAAAAATGATAACAGATAAAAACACCACATCACCCGCGGGCAAACACTATTCACGAAACAATCACTCCATATCTGACCTCTTAGTCCTCATCCTCAAAGGAAACCTGCACAACACTTTTAAAAGACAAGCCTGGGAGCTTAAATTCATAACTTTGTTATACATGAAAAATCATAGACAGACTACCAGAGACACTGGATTTATGGCTGATTACAACAATCTATAACCCACTGACTCACCTTTGTCCTCCAACTTCAGAAGTGTTAACTGCCCAATTCACCTTGAATGGTCTCTTACAACATGGTAACTCCTTATGTTAAACAATCTGTTTCACCTTGTGTGTAGCTGTGACATGCTGAGTACCTTTCCCAGACCTAAATAAGAGCTCTTGTGTAAGCTTGAAAGCTTGTCTCTTTCACCAGCAGAAGTTGGTCCAATAAAATATATTACCCCATCTACTTTGTCTCGATAAAAAATGACAGTGAAAATCATGACAGCAGTATGCATGTGGGTAGAAGAGAGGAGGGGAATGAAGATGATAAAATAAGGACTAATGCTGATCAAGAGAACATGCAAATGAGCAATTAAAAGAAAATGTAACAACATATATCAAATAAAATAGTTTCATTGGCTGTAACAGGCTGGCAGGATTGACTAACACATCCACCCTGTTAGGAGAGGAGCTGGCTAAAAAAGAGCTAAGTGAGTGCTGACTCCTGTTAAAAGAGTAGCCCTCAGAGGAAGGGGAGAGTGAAATGAGCTAGGCCTGAGAAGAAGGTTTACATCAGATTTGTGAAGCAAGCTTGAGGGAAAGGCTTCAGATGGGAGGGTTTTCTATATAACTGTTCAAAACTATTTGGTGTGAGACTTTGTTTTCTGAAACACTGGTATTTTGCGTGGCTGATTGTTATATTCAATAGGGTTGACCTTGGTAGGAGTGGCCTTCATTCAGTGCCTAGCTGACAGAAGTCTACATCTCAAAAAACACCAACACATTTTGCACTGTAGTTGTTAGAACATGGATTGAATAGACCATGGAGACTGAGCTATGTCCCATCCTAACGGGGGTCCACTCACCATAACATACCTGTGCTGTACCCTGTTCGGAGAATAAAGAGTGGACTTTGGTCAATCACTACATTTTATTGTAATGGAAAATTTTTCCAAGGGAAATAACTGAAGCGATAGCATTAAAGACAGTTATAATTTAGAGCGACAAAGAGTCCTGTAGCACCTTATAGACTAAAAGATATATTGGAGCATAAGCTTTCGTGGGCGAAGACCCACTTCGTCAGATGCATGTGGTGGAAATTTCCAGAGGCAGGTATAAATATGCAGGCCAGAATCAGGTTTGAGATAACAAGGTTAATGCAATCAGGGAGGATGAGGTCCACTGCTAGCAGCTGATCTGGAGGTTATAATTTAGTAACACTTAAGTGCTGAAGAGGTCTTGTGTAGGCCTTCTGCACAAGGGTGATGTTCACCATTAGGAGATTACTACTACTTAGAGGATAGTCCTAACTGGTATATGGGAGGTAGACCCAGGAGGGATTTCTAGCCCTGACAGTCAGTCCATGGTTATTTCATTTACACCATACTATTTCATAACATACAGTCCATTCCTTCCAAGGTTCTCAAAGTGCATTGTGAACATTAATGAATGATTTTCAATTGGTGATGAGCCACAATCAAAACTCTAGCTCCAACTCCTGCCACAAAAATTTTCAACAGGAGTTTTGGATTTGATTACAGGACTGGATCAGAGCACTGTGACTTGGGTCTGTCTCTGTAATGAGCCATACTGGAACACTGAATCCTAAAATGCCTATGCTTTGGGAAATTCAGATTTGGATCCAATCCCAGCGCTGAGCATTGTGGCTGAGGTCCACTCTATATTTTGATCAGCAGATATTTAAAGTAGTGTCCATTTAGTAGGTTTTGGTCACAAATATTAATGGGTAGACATCTAACTACCTATCCTCATCTGCCATTGAAGTCTGTAGGAGCTGTTAGGTGCTCACCACTCTGGAAAATCAAGCCACTCCATTTAGGCTACTCACTTTATATACCCATTTTTAAAAAATCTTGGCTTGTGCAAAATTGTGTCCACAAACATGGAGGTTGGACTGAGGTGGGCTGAAAATCTAGCACTGAATATACGTTTGTATTCATACCTTATATGTATATTATTTAATAATATGAACTCAATTCAATTTTCATTGTATGTTTGCAATAACTTTGATCAGGTGTCCAGTTATTTTGTATTTTGGGATGCTTCTACCATTTGTAACAGGCTCTCTGCCTCTACCTACATCATAGAGCTAGCAACAGTGCTAGCTAGGGGGAAGGGATAGCTCAGTGGTTTGAGCATTGGCCTGCTCAAGGGTTGTGAGTTCAATCCTTGAGGGGGCCATTTAGGGATCTAGGGCAACAATTGGGGATTGGTCCTGCTTTGAGCAGGGGGTTGGACTAGATGACCTCCTAAAGTCCCTTCCAACCCTGATATTCTATGATTCTATGAACATTCTTTCATTTTTCTAGCTAAACTATAGACCCTGTTGGTCTTTTGGAGCAAAATTAAGTAATCACAGTCAAGCTTCATCTCCTTAAGGTCACCTGCCAATTGCCTGCCATTAGGCTATATTCAGTAGGCAGCTGGGCAGATATCCACCAGGAACAGTAGCTTCCGAAACCAAGTCTGATCCCTGTTTTTTGTTCCTCTTTCAAAAGCATCTTTGTGCCAAACATGATACGTTCCAGCACCAGATGGAAATGGCTGCCAAGAGAGTTGCAGCTTGCCAGCAGCTGGCAGAGAACTTGTTAGACCATGGACATTCGGAATCCAGAGAGATCCGGCAGAGGCAGAAGGAGCTACGGTAAGAAACTAGCACTGGCTCTTTCCTTCATTCTTCTTTCAGTTCCTACCTCGGGGGACCAACCGGGAAGAGATCCAGGAAAGTGGAAGACATACCCCCACAATTCATTAGTTAATAAATGTACGACAATGAGGACCTGAAAGGAGATGTGGCTTGTTCTGAAATGATGCCAGTGGCAACTTCATTGGCACAGGACAGCCAACATGCCTTGTTCTTAAAAAAAATCATCATAGTATCAGCTTTCTGATTTGGCAGCTTGGGCAGTGGACCAGAGACCTTTAACAAGCAGTATCAGTGAGAGTCCTGTGTCATTTTAAAAGGAATCACTTAACTGGGCTGCTAGGAGCTTAGTTGTGTCTTTATGATCAGGTTGGCATGGTCAGTGAATAGAGCACTCGACTGGGACTCAGACCTATGTTCTCTTCCCAGCTCTGCCACTGCCTGCTGCATCATTTTGGGCAAGTCATTCCCCCACTCCATGCCTCAGTTTCCCCATATTTAAAATGGGGATCGTGAAGCTGACCTCCTTTGTAAAGCACTTTGCGACCTATTGAGAAAAGTGCTATAAAAGACCTAGGTACTGGTGTTCGAATTTGAATTTCTCGGAGAAAAAAAGTAATTGAAGGACAGACTGGACCAGCTGGATTAAATAAAAGCTGTGGTTGAATTGAGCTAAACTAGGCTTGTATTCCACGCAGGCACATCATTCCTGTAGAATGTTAGCTTTCACTTAAAAAGAATGGAGGCCCTGAATTCTCAGTTACACTAGGGCCTCTTTACCCTGCCACCGAGGTGTAAGGGGGCCTTAGTGTATATGAGAATTCAGGACTACCTTGCTAGTACTAGTGGTTGGGAAGTCAACCTTCCAAACGTGAATGGCTCTAATGCAGCCTTTCAGAATCTGACAGTTAGAGTTAATATCACGGAGAGGTGAGAGCTGCCCTATTCATCTCAGTGCATGATAACACTGAAGGCTAACAGGGACCATTTAAATGTCAGCATTGTTCACTATCTCTCTGCTGATTATTTGAAACATCAAGCTGCTCCAGGATTGTGGCTGGAGCTTAAGCAGAGTAACACCACTTTTTTTCCTCCTCTCTCTCTCTCTCCATCTGTAGTCACACCGACAGATTTAGTTTTTCTAAGCGTTCTAAAAAAGTAATGCTTTTCTGTTTGAGTGTGTTCATTCTTCAGGCATGCTCACAAGCCCTCCTTTTATACGTACTCATCTGACTTTGTCATGCTTCTAATTTTACCTCTTAGGCTCTCCCTCTCTGGTTCTCATATTTTCATTCTCCTTTTGTGGACTATGAGATGGGCCCTTCACCTATCCCCAAACCAAAATCCAGTCCAGGAAGTAGAAATCTGAATCTCTTCGAAATTTAATAGCGCCTAAACCATTTGGCTTCAATCATCCTATTACACATTACAAATAAAATGTAAAAAAACCTGCTGTGACATAAGCTGCTCACAAAAATACAGTGTGACTGAGTGGGTGATTTTTATTTTTGTTGACTGCCTTTCTGCTGCCACCTCCTTTGGATCCTACTATGTCATATTGAATAGCCTACATTTGACTGTGACAGGAACTGTTGTAAGATTGACTCAGTGATGGGAAACACTCACTGCTTGCAAGGGAATCGCCTCAGCCAGGCATGGTGGCTGGAGCAAGAGATTAAACAGGGGTCTTAAAAAAATTGTTGCTCCTCCTATTCATCTTATTTGTCTCCATTTCATACCCTTGCGTGGTCTGTCTCTCCATGGCCCTTTGCAGGAACTCCTGGGAAGAGTTGTTGGAGATGACCAGGTTACGAGGCGAGCGACTAAAGGATGCGGAGGCAATTCACAAGAGTTACCAAGACCTGACAGATGCCCTCACCCACATTGAGGTAAAAATGATGGTGAAAAAACATAGGAGGTGGGTCTTTAATTCCTGCCTAGTGTTGTGAGGGTCTCTAGGACACCCACCATTCCTACCTTTGGCTTATTGAGTTTCCCTGCAGAAAAGACCCATATCTCACAAGCCACTCTGACCAGAAGTGCTGAAAGACTCCTATGGAATCCCTCAAATACTGAACTTGATCTGTTGGCAGGAGCAGCTGCTGGAGCTGTATAAGTCACTAGCCACCAGCTGAGCTGTGTGAAAAGCAAGAGGCTGAGGCTGGACTAAATTGCCTCATATTGCAGCACATACTGTCATGCTACTTCTAGTCCATCAAGCCAGAGTAAAAAGGCCTTATTGTTCACTGCCTCATTGACATGCCTGGATGCTCCTTCCCTTTGCAGCATTGGCTCTCTCTACATTAGAGAGAGTATTTTCCAACAAAAAGGCATTTCCTTAATTGTGAATCAGAGGAGGAAATCCAACATGGCTTCCAACAAGCAAAGCAGTAGGATTCTGCTACTTTATGAGCTGGATTCTCCACTTACACTGGCATAATTCTGTTGACTTAAATTGAGTTACTCCTGATTTGAACTAGTGTAAGTGAATGGACAATCCATCCCCTTATCTCACTAGATACCACCTGGGATTTTGAGAGACTGTGTATGTGCATAAATGTATTAATAGTTAATTTTGTGACAAAAGTGCTGGATTGAAAGCTCTACAGGCCCAAACTCTTGGTTTATCCATAGGTTAGGGTCAGCCCAGCCAGAGGCAATGTTTCCCTCAGGCTGCCCTGCTTATGGACCTCAATTGTAACCTAGATGTACTACACCTAAGGTTAGAACAGTCATTCCATAGTCATGACCATTCATTCGTTGGCCTCTCTGCTGAGACTGCTGCCAACAGGTGGCAGTTGTAATGATGGTTTGTATGTTGTGAAGGCCTGTTGCCAAAGAAGTGGACTGAGACCCTCAACTAATTACCAATGCCTCTTTTGAGTAGGTCATCAGGTGCCACTAGAAGAGCTATTCAAGGCTCACCCTTGCCAGAAGCCTGGTCAGACTTCTATTTCTGTGGGCTGAGAGGTAGTCATGCATCATAGCATGCAGTGCTACTTCTAGTCCATTAGGCTGGCCTAAAAGATATTGTATGCTCCACTGCCTCATTGTGTTTATCTGTCCTTTCTAGAGCATTGCCACTTTACATGTTGAAAAGAATTCTTTGCAACCAAATTCAAGGGATTCTCCAAATTATTTGTTTTTAAATCAAAAGGGTCAGTCCAGTGTAGATCTCAGCATACTTGATGAATTATCTGCTGCTCTACGTGTCTCTGGATGCCCCTTGTGTCAGCGGGTCATCTTCCTCTTACTCATGTAATGACCACCTGCATGGGTCTTCAGTAGCCTGTGTCTATAGAGCCTTCAGCTCTTCAGTACAGACCTCTACCATTTCAGCTAAAGTTACTCCATTAAGTGGAGCAGTAGTAGGCTATTATCCTTTAGTGGATTGACCACTAGAGGGAGCTGTAACACACGCTGCCAGTGGGTTACATTCAGATTCCATATAATGTCTTAGGGCCAGATTCTGCCAGCTTTACATTGAGCAATACCTTTGAACAGTCCCCATGAGACATCCTTACTTGCAGACAGGGCCGGATTTACACCTTATGCGCCCCTAGGCACAGCACCTTCAGCGCCCTCCCTCCCCCTGCCTACAGCTGACCTTCATGTTTTCTGTAAAAAATGAAACAAAACAAAATATAAACACAGCCTCCCCGGGAAGGCACGAGACCCTCCGCCACGCACGGCGCTCCCAGCCCAAGCCAGGGCACATCTCACCCACCCCAGGCAAGGTGCATGAGGGGGACTGTACCTCTCCCCATGGTAAGCAGTTTCCCAGGTGTCTTCCATCCCTCCCGCAGCCTGGCACGACAGTTGTGCTCCGGCTCCTCCCGTGCAAGTGAATGGGGCACCGGTCACACCCCTTCCTCTCCCTCCCCGGTACGGGGCGGAGGCAGCGGGGTGGCCGAGATTGGAAAGGGGCTGGGACGCTTCCAGCACCTTCAGCAGTCGCCCTGCCTGGCCACAGCTCACAGCGCCCCCAGGTGGGCTGACTTGGACACTCACCCTGCTCCAGCCCCACACCCTGCTCCAGCCACCAACCCATGCCAGGAACCCGGCCGCCCGCAGGGGAGCTGTATATATTAACTTTTTAACTTTTAACCCATGTTTAACTTTTAGGCACCCCTAGAATGCCGGCGCCCCTAGGCACGTGCCTACTGTGCCTAATTGGAAATCCAGCCCTGCTTGCAGAGTAAGAAAGGTCTCCCGTAACATGAGTAAATGGTCAGAAGAGGACCATTAATGTTTGTGCCTTGGGGTGTTCATTAACAAAGCTCCCATTAACTCTTTCCTTGCTAGGAGAAGTCCAAGAGCATCCCTGATGACATCGCTAAGGACATGAGTGGCGTGCAGTCCCAGCTACGCAAACATGCGGCCCTTGAACACGAGCTCTTAGGGAATGAGCAGCAGGTGAGATCAGTCACTCACACTCTTTAATGTGCAGCCAGCAGCCTGGATTCCAAGCCAGCTCCAGCAACACTTTCCCACAATTAACTTGTCTGTCAGGGCCTGGAATGGTCTCCGTCAAAGCCTGCTCTTTCTTTTAATGTCTTTTGAGTATCGGTGACAGGTATGAAGTGGGTGGTTTAAAACATTAAAAACAAGGCAGGCTTTATAATTAGGGCTGACTCTTAAATGGGTCAGAGGGCTGGTTCTGATAACCACTTGAAATGGGTACCTATGCCAGGCTTATCCCTCCTGTCAAAAGCATCCCACTATTCAATAAATAGTGGGAAAAAATGTCCATTGCTGTGCCCTGCAATGGATTCACCAGCTGGTTAGAGGGAGTTATGGAAGGGGAGAGGGAGGTGGGAGCTCACTAGGATAGACTGTAGGAATTCTGACAGGTTTCAGAGGTTAGAGAGAGGAGGGCAAATTGGGAATATGAGGCTGGGGCTTGTTATGCAAACTTTTGAAAAGGCTCAGGTGATGAAAAGCACTGTTATTCAGACCTAATCCTGTTTTGTCCAAAGAGACATGCTCGGCTCTGGCTGTAAGAATGAAATATGTGCAGTTTGTCTCTCTGTAACCCTAGCTTAATAAATGCAACATCAGAGTACTGACGATATGTTATATTGAAATTCCTAAGGCAGCATACCACTGAAAGGGCTAGGGGCTGACCACCTAGACCTTGGGCTAGCCATAAGGAATGGCACACTGGAATTAACCAAACCAGCTGCATGATACCTTTAAAGGGAAATGAGGCAAGACATATAGCCATAAAGAACCTATTTGTGACTAATCTAAACTGCCCCTATCAAAAACAGGGTAGGGACATTTGTTCTCCTGGGATATCCATATCTGACACATCCCAGACAGCCTCCCATCTTTACAAATGGGACAGTGGAAAGAGGAGCTGTGACCTGAAATAGCTAATGAGATGTTTGCACTGCTGTGATGAACCTCAGCAGACACTGGATGTCACTGTTACTCCATGTGACTGTAACTGGCACAGGAGAAAACTTTGCTCTGAAGAGTGTAACTTGAATTCTGGTGCCTTGTGCAGTTGATATAGGTCTTGTTATCATTTCTGTGATGCTAACTGGCCCTTCATGGCTTTCCCCTTCTTAACCTGCATGATGACTTTCTCCCTTCTGCAGCTGCAGGAGCTGATCGATGCTGCAGATGGCGTGCTGACCCAGTGCTCTGAGAGACAGGTGGCAGACCTGCAAGTGAAGCAGCAAGCAGTAGTGGAGAACTGGGAGTCCCTGAAGTCTAAAGTGGAACAGCGCAGGGAACATTTGGAACAGGCCTGCAAGCTTTACCAATTTCAAGCAGATGTGAGCACTCCTGCCTTCTGTATTCTGTCTGTTAATGCACATAGAAATCTGACTTCATGTTATGTGAGCATGAGCATGTGTGTCTGGCATACAGGTTTATGTGACGGAATGTAAGTGCAGACCGGTGTTTGTGCGTGCCATTTGCTAAGTGTATGAGAGCTCACAGCTGTGAGTGTGTATTAGTAGATGGGGAAATATTGTGCCAGAGTCAAGGGATGTTCATATACAGACATACATGAAGGTGTATGTTGTATAGAGCAACTGGCAGAAGTTCGCATCAATGTGCAGGTGGTAAAGGAGATGAACCTAATTTTCTCAGAGGGTGAACACCTGCAAAATCCCGCTGAGGTCAATGGTAATTGCTAATGCTCAGTGTCTCTGCAAACCAACACCTATCTGTCCATGTAAGCATGAGTGTTGATAAGGGAATGGACAAGTGGATGATTATTATACTGGCATTATAAAAGGTTCAGAGAAGGGCAACTAAAATGATCAGGGGTCTGGAACGGGTCCCATATGAGGAGAGATTAAAGAGGCTAGGACTTTTTAGCTTGGAAAAGAGGAGACTAAGGGGAAATATGATAGAGGTATATAAAATTATGAGTGGTGTGGAGGAAATGAATAAGGAAAAGTTATTTACTTGTTCTCACAATAGAAGAACTAGGGGCCACCCAATGAAATTAGTGGGCAGCAGGTTTAAAACTAATAAAAGGAAGTTGTTCTTCACACAGCACACAGTCAACCTATGGAACTCCTTGCCTGAGGAGGCTGTGAAGGCTAGGACTATAACAGGGTTTAAAAGAGAACTGGATACATTCATGGAGATGAAGTCCATTAATGGCTATTAACCAGGATGGGTAAGGAATGGTGTCCTTAGCCTCTGTTTGTCAGAGGGGAGTGATGGATGGCAGGAGAGAGATCATTTGATCATTACCTGTTAGGTCCACTCACTCCAGGGAACCTGGCATTGACCACTGTCGGTGGACAGGATACTGGGCTGGATGGACCTTTGGTCTGACCCAGTACAGCCTTTCTTATGTTGTTATGATTCTGTGGGTTTCATCTGTATGTGCATGTATGTAGGGGAATGGGTGGTTGACAATGGACCATTTCAACATTTTGTTTCTATTCGACAGTTTCAAAACAAAATGTCAATTGGAATCAACTTCGGAAGTATTTTTGTTTTGACCCAAACCGTTTTTTTTCAGTTCTCTGTTTTAATGAGAAAAACTGAAAAATTCAGATTTGGTTGTAAATTAACCAAATATTTTTGGGGATTTCATTGGTTCAGCCACTGAACTGAAAAATCAATTATTTGCTCAGCCCTAGCAATGACCCCACGTACAGAGGATAGCAGGCTGCTCTAAGCTGCAGCTGAGTTCTGGCTCACTGCCAAATGCCCCCAAGTTTTGGTGAGCACAAAGGGTGCTCTTTGGTGAGCTGCTTCCCTGTTTTTCTAGCTGTGTGAAATTAGGTGAAAGGCAGTTGTAACAAATAAGAGGTGATATTTTTACTGTGTTGATATCTAGCTAAAGAGACAACTGTGTATTTGTTCACTTGTCCTGGTTCATGTTGTGGATTCTTTTATTTAAAGGGAATCAAATAATCATTACTGTAGGAAGGGACTTCTCCTGGGTTACCTAGTGTTTCCCTCTGCATTGTGTCAGGTTTGATTTCATTGTGACTAAATAGCAGGGCTGGCCCTAGTAACCACAGGCCTATGACAGCAGAGGGCTCCAAATCTCTGGAGGAACCCTCAGTGGAAGGAGGGTTTAAAGTGGGTTTCATGGTTTAGTAAAGGGCATGGGCACCCATGTGCTGAAGTTTGCACTAGACTCTCTGTGGTCTCAGGCTGGCTGTGCTCAAGAGTCTCCTATAGATTGGAATCTTGTCTGTCCTTGCATATTTCCAGCAATAGTTCAGTAAACCCCTGTGGCTGCTGGTTCATTCCAATGCTCTGAATATCCCTAGATTTATGGATTTTTCCCTAACACTTAAATCTCAGTGAGCCTTAGATATTTGCACTGTGTCAAGTGGAATGTCAGGGACTTGAGTGATGGCCAGCCCAACTCTGAATTACAGCCGTGCGAGTTGAAATGAAATCTTCACACATGCACTGAATCGCCCTCCTCAAAAATGATCATAGTTACTGGTGACGGTCACGTACAAATGGTGGTCACTGGTCACGGCACCCATTTATAATTGAGTAAATTTTCAAAACGGAGCACCTGAGTTACAAGTGCAAAGCATGCAATCACGTATGCAAATGAAGCATTATTATTTATTTTCTGCTGTGCAGTTTTAGTACTCTGCAATAAAAGAGCGCCCACGCAATGCTCTGGAGGCCTTTAACAATCTGTTTCAAATACACTAATTAACAAACACACCCATCCTTATCCACAAGATCACCTCAGATAGCCCAGGGAAAATGTAAATGTAACAAAAAGTTAAGTAATCTTCCCACACAAGCTCCATCAGTGTTCCACGCCCCCTATTTTTGACAGGAGCACAACCTTTATTGCACACTCAAATGAGAGACCAACAATAAGTGGGCTGGTTGGGGTTCAATCAATTAGGTGCACAAAACTGTGCACACAGACATGTAGAATTATTTTTAGCTTCACAACTTTCTTCAGTCACATTCTGAAAATAATTCTCAGGTGTTTGGTGTGTGTTCTTGTACATCATTGCCCCAGCTGAGAGCTTCAAATGCTGTCTCTGAAATTCTAACTGTGACTATCTGCCTACAGAATTTTGAAGAAAATCTGTATAGCACACTTCAGAGATGTCCAAAGGGCAACAGAAAACATCCTGTTATTGCTGATGAGACATTGCACAATGTTGTTGTGGTTCTGATGTTACACCAAAAGCCCTGTGCGTTTTTTAATACTGGAAATAGATATTCCTAGGAGCTTATAGGACTCCCTTGTTGAGGTTCATAATAACATTACAAGCCTTAATGGAATATTATCCTGTTCTCTACGGCTGTATTATCTGTTATTAGAGACAAACAGTTTTGCAGTGATGTACCAGTCTGACAACCTGAGCCTGAGACTAATCTGAGCCTGGACTTTTTCTTGGGTTCCAGGTCTGGGACTATTTATCCTGGACAGCGGAGATGATGAGGGAAATGAAGACTCAGGAGACAGTCCGGGATATATCCACTAGCAGCCTGAGGCTTACCCAACATCAGCAGCTGTTGGCAGAGATCGAGGCACGAGAGGAGACATACAGTCGGGTGGCACAGCTAGGACAGTCACTGCTGCAGGAAGAGAAAATATCATCAAAAGAGGTAAACAGAAACCATTTGATAGCATATATGGGTTCACAGTCACATACAGAACTGCTCAGTACTGTCACAGATACCATTCTGCACTCCAGCTGGGCTTGGATACATAAGCACACACACACACAAACATATGTCATGATCCACACCCAACTCAGTAGAATATCTGCCTTGGACACACATGAATGTTCTTTCATACCACTTCATACATGAGGGTGGACCCATGCGGGAATCCTACAAATACCTGCCAAAGCAGAGTTTGGGTTATCTGAGAAGTTTGGTTTCTTTTGAGCAATTGAGACAATGCTACCTACTTCCTGAATTGGACTTTTACAAGTTCTTGCCTTCCAGTTATTTTATTAACTACAAGAACTTTGCTCAGGCTTCTGGAAACACCAAAACCTAAGCAAAGTTCGGAGGGTATGGGGAGGGTGTTGTGTTTAAGACTCACCTGACATGGACACAGTCTGTGCTTCAAGCCAGTCCCCTACATGGGCTACTAGACCTTCACCAGGTAAAATCATTCACAAGGAGTTGAATGACAGGTTGACACACTAGACCAGACTGGGAAAATATACTGAAAAGGCTCAGACACATAAGAAAATCTAAAGGAATAACTGGCAAACTTTATGCAGCCCTAAATGATACCAACAAAATGAACTCCAACATCTAACATCTCTGTTGGAAGGGATGTAGGCAAACTGCTCTCCACCCACACAATTGCTGGAGAGCAAAATATTTTGATCATTTATACACAAAATCTTATAAAAAAATATTTGACATTCTCTTCAGTGAAACCTCGGCCCATAAGGTAGTTGGGGACACTCTGCTAAACCTTTATAACAGAATTTATGATAGGACACTTGTTCAAAATATGAACCACCGCTGCAATAAAATAAATTGCTACAAAATAAAACCTTGTATTCGAGACATGGCTAGGAACAATTTAAGAAACTAAAGGGATAGCACAAATCACAGCTCTAATTTGACTGTCCTCAGATCTGCTTGAGGGTTGATAGACTTCAACCAATTATCTGTTTACAACAAGCAAGAAACAAAGACAAATCATAATGGCTCAAAACTAAAAATATGTGCTGCAACCAAACAGGACATCAACCTGTCATTCAACTCCTTGTGAATGATTTTACCTGGTGAAGGTCTAGTAGCCCATGTAGGGGACTGGCTTGAAGCACAGACTGTGTCCATGTCAGGTGAGTCTTAAACACAACACCCTCCCCATACCCTCCGAACTTTGCTTAGGTTTTGGTGTTTCCAGAAGCCTGAGCAAAGTTCTTGTAGTTAATAAAAAGTGCTGTGCCTTCTCCTCTGACCAACCTATCTCTGAGTGCTTATTAAATATTGCAATGTGCACCTACCATAACTAGTAATCTTCCCAGTTCCCAACCTATGAAAGCCTTTGAACATACAAGTACAATTAAAAGAATAAGAAGTCAATGCTGATAACCGGAGGCCTGTGGACACCAACAGTTTTGGAAGTTGGAATACCATGTATTTCAACACGGATGCTTCATGTGTTCATACACGCTTGCTTTATGGCACATGGCTCTGCTGCTGACACTTCATTCAAGTCTCTGTCCTATCAAATTTTGATGGTACTTTCTGTGCCTACCATGGTGGCCATGGATAACAAGGAATATGTTCTGGAGAAGGAGCCTAAGAAACAGCTACTATTGCTTTATGCTTGGCGTGGGCCCCTACATATGTACACAGACATACTTTCACAAATATTCCTCCTCACATGAGATTGGACACCCCTCAGCTTCTCTTTGTGCCCATATACAAGTGCTAGCATTTATTCCTACTTTCCTTTGTTTGATAACTTTGGCCAAAGTGCCATTGAAGAGGTCACTCCCAGCTCTGCTTTCTCCTATCTGCCTTCCCTTAATCCCATAGGCTATAATAACTAAGATGGGTTTTCCTTTGTGTACCACTTTCAGATCCAGCAGAAGTTGCAGGCTTTGTTGGAAGAAAAGGATAATGTGTACCATCAATGGGAGCAGAAGAAGGAGTGGTTGGAGAAGATACACCAAGAGCAGATGTTCTACCGGGATCAGGATCACTTGGAAAAGATCCTGAACTCTCAGGAGGTGAGTGACCTTTGCTTCTGGTGAAATGCTTCCAGCTTAAAACTCATGTGACTGTAAAACTATAGCTGGGATTATCTGAAGACCCAGAGTGCAAATGCATACAGGATACACTGAGGCAGGATGTCAGCACTTGAAATGTATTTCCTCACCAGTATTAAATAAATTCATAATCTTTTCTTCTTCCCAATCTTTTACTGGTGGTAACTTTTTAAAAACTCATCTCAGGTACCAGTGGTCAGAGCATTAGACCTAATATTCCCTGCCATGAAAACTGTGGGTGCAATCTCAGATGTAGTTTTATGTGGCTCTGCTCAAACTAATAGGTTGCCAGAATGCAGCTTTTATGCCAAGGGAGTGGGTTTTTCTCAACAACGACTGCCCTGCCCATCATAACTGAAGAGATGAATGAAACTGAAGCAAGTAGAATCTCAGGGTAGCTTCTCTTGGAAAGGTGATTTTAGGAGACATTTCTTGTTAGTTAAATCTCTGAGATTGGTGGCAGTGCAGCAGAATGGTTCCAGGCTTGTGTTGGACTTTGGTTGCATCTGTGCAAATGTTTCATACCTTCGTGCCAGTGGAACTTTCCCAGACGCAATTGAGCAGCAGCCAGCTTCCCTACAATGTGTGTGCCACAGCGTCAATGCACATACTCGGGAGCTGCATTGGCAGAGTGTCCCTGAGCTGTGTTGTGCAATGATATTTAACCCTTTGCGGTTCAGGGGCTTGGAGCCACCACTTCTCAGTGCTGGTAACGAATGCATTTGTGGGGAGAATTCCCAAAATGTGGCTCTTTTGGCACCCGTGGCCTGAGTTCTGAGTTTGTGCTGAAACCCGAAGCCAGGAGAGTTTCACCTGGTTTCAGGTTTCTGTTGTAAAGTGTAGCACAGCTCTGCTGGGTATAAATTTGTATTTGTTGCTCAACTAACAAATGACACAGGTTGGAAAATACCTACCCTCAGTTCCTGCCAAGCAAAAAGGACTGACCGACCCCTGCTAACATCCCATGTGGATAACATCATTGCGGGAAGCTCAGGCACTGTGAAAAGACTTTATTCAGGGTGAATTCTGGCTTTGGCATGTTTTCTTAAGAGTGAAATGGAGATCAGCCAACACACAGATGTGTGCTTAAAAGGAAAATGCAATATACCCATTTTCATAAGGACAATCTGCTGCTGAGAAACATTCCTTGCTCCGCCTACATTGAGAAATGTGATTGAAAAAATGTGCTGCAGATGAAATTGGAATTAATTATTCTATTGGTATAGGCAGCCATTTTGATGAGAAGGGATACCCCAGCATAAGGGAGTGCAAGGCAGTCTCTATGCTGCTTTATTACCAGTTCACTAATTTATTTCCCCTAAAAATGCATTGAGAGCTACAATAAATGTTATTACCTCTTGTGGTGGGGCAGATCTCCACTCCTGTCAAATCAGGAGCAACACCCACCATCTCCCCAAAGGGGTGCTAGAGAGGTATAGCCTACTACACCTCTACTGTGTGTACGCTGTCTCAAAGGTACACTGCTGTGAGCTGCTAGATAAACAGCTTTGGAGAGTCAAGTCCCCCATCCATAGAACAGGTGAAGTACAACACAGACCAAGCTTCCACTGACTGCCTTACTAGCATACCGGAACCCTGATTCAGAGGATTGTAGCAGGCAGTTCAGTCCTTGACCTTTCTCTGGAGACTGCCAAAGGTGCCAGTTGCGATATTGGTTTCTCTGTTGTGGATACCTATTCACAGAACTGAAACCAGCAAATGTAGAGCCAGGAAAGCTGGCTCCATTGCTTCCTTCTCCCTCCACACAGTGCACGTTAGGGTCGGGGGTAGAGTGTGTGTGTGTGGGGGTGAGGGACAATATTGCTAGGGTGCTATAATTTGTGCAGGGGCTGGGGCAGAGAACTGGAGAGCCATAACTGGCTGTCTGATGGCCCCCCGTCCCTGCACTCAGCAGAAACTGAGCGCAGCAGAGAATCTGCCCTAGGCGATTTAAACTGATTTAAACTGTTGGTGTGGAAGAAAGAATTTTAAAAGTATTTATTTCTCCTTATTTCTTATACTAGTCCCTTGGAAACTTAAATGTGACACATTCACTAAAATGTTTTTTCATTCTTTGTTTATTATTGTAGGGTTCCTAATACTTTGTTGCAGGTTTAGTCATATAAAGAATTACATGGGGTGTATTTGCTTAATTATTGTTTTAAATAAAAAGGTCGGTCATATTTTGCCATAATCCACTTTGACAAGTACCTCTTAAAGGTAGGTACCTCTTTTCCTATTGAAATCGAGCAAAGCATCTACATGAGACTAATCAGATTATGAGATACCATGGGTTTGTGTGCACCAATATGTGGTTGATAGCCAACTGTACATCTCCCTTCTCACTGACATAGCCTCTGTCATCGCTGAGACTATAGCTACACTATAAGTTATGGGTGTGATTCCCAGCTCATGTAGACATACTTGCACTAGCTCTCATTGAACTAGAATGCTAAAAATAGTGTATCACACACAATGGCAGCACGGACTAGCCGCCTCACCTACAAACCCACCTGAACTCCATGGGTATGTACTTTCTGCTCCTGCCTCTGCTACTGTGGCTATACTACTATTTTTTGCATGCTAGCTCTCACAAGCTGTGAATCACACCCCTAATTTGTCATGTAGACATAGTCTGAGATGTGACAATGCCTGGAAGAGATCTGTTGATGGATGAAGAGCAGATGATTCAAACTTAACCCAAGAAACACATACATGATGTTGGTGGCAAAGGGAAGACACGTAATTTACCAAAAACCTAGGGTAAGAGAAAACAGATGCTCAAGCTGGTATGAAGCCTCTGGATCAGATTGGACTGATCACTACTCCTAGACTTGCAGTTTGCCACAGTACTGAGGAATGCTTTTCTTCCACTACTGAAAAGCCAGGAAGTTGTTCGTTTTCACCTCAAAATTAATCTGCTGTAACTCTCTTCACCTGATATTGAATAAAAATGCCACAGAGAGGCTGAAATTGGTCTAGCATGTATCATCATGCCTCAAAAGTAAAGAACGCAGATAGAACCACATCTTACCTGCGTTTTGCAAACTTCACTGGCTCTCTGTTCATTTTAAACCACAACGCCAAGTCCTGTTTTTACTTATTAAAGCCTGTAATGGTATGGGACCTGGCTACTGTAGAGACCACCTCATCCTCCATGGCCCTCCAAAACAGCTACACTCTGCAGTGATTATGAAGCTGGAGAGATGCATGGTTAGACTATTAGTTTGGGGAACAGAGTTCTCCATGACGGGACCTGGCTATGGAACTGCTTGCCAAGAGAGACCAGGCAGAGCCCAAGCCTGAATATGTTAAACTCCAAATATAAAGCACTCTTCAGTGAGAGAGCTTTCCCTCAAGGAGTGGCATCTATAAAGAAATACAACAGCAGAGTCAATCAGTTTGACCAATACTGTCTCATTGTTGCCTAGTACTCCAATATCGGTCCATCTGTATCAATGTGTTGTCAGTTGTCTTTTTGTTGTGTGTTTGTGCTCTATTGAGCACAAAGAGGTTCTCAGTTCTGTTCTGTTCTCTTTCCACATGGGAATTCTTCACACAGGTCTTGCCTCAGGTTCTGCCTCTGCACATTTATTTGAATAAAGGGAGAGTATCAAGAGATGTGCTGGTATCCTCTGCAGCTGGTTCCATCAATCTACTGGGTCCAGAGTTTGTTTGATAAAGCTGCACGTCAGTATTTATTTAGTTTGTATTATATGCATATCCATTAAAACAGTAGATAGGGGATTTATTCCATCAGACTGAGCACTACAATGGCTATGCAGAGCTAAAATGTGGCTGAGTAATGACACAGGTCCTCTTCCTTGGTGGCATGGGCCGGAATGAAGGAGACCACTGTAAACTGCCATTTCTTAACAAGTGTAGGGGTAGCCGTGTTATCTCTCTAATTTCGTAACAAGCTTTTATTCCCTCGTTTGCCCCCAAGGCTTCAGTTGCGGACTTTCAAATCACTTTCACAAGGAGGATTTTGTCATCTGCTGGTCTTGGAACAGACCGAAGTGAACACCTGTTTAAAAAGGATCCCCGTCAGGCAGGCAGACATTTCGCAACGTTTTTCCCTCCTTTCTGACTTTTTGTGGGTGGGTGGGTGGCATTACTTAGCTGTGTCTTTTTGTAGCCACATGTCTGGAGAATGTGCATGTGTCTCTTTAACATAGTTTCTTCAGTCAGACCCCTGTTGTGGGTTGTTTACATACGCAGAACATGCTTCATATACCTTGAACACAGTCTCTTCCAGCAGCAAGGAATAGGGGAAGGAAAAAGGTAAGCAGCCCACAGTGTTTTAAACTAGAACTGCTTTCTCATTCGTTCTCCATGCCAGTATGACAGGTTTGACTTCGTGCCAACATCTTATGTTACATCCAAGTTACTTAAACCTTCGAAGGATTTCAGCAGGGTTTAGTCTAGGATCGTTCTGTGCTAAAGAAAATAGAGCACATGTGGAGGAAATTAGGCAAACAGCTATCTTTTTTTATTGCTGAATTCTGTTGTGCCATTGCTTGGAACAGTTGTAGGAAATTCTCCTAAGACCTGTGAACAGAGATCTTGCCATTCTGAGTGCAGACAGGCAGCGTCTGAGACAGATGAAAAGAGAATAAACTTGCTTTGTTTTTTAACAGAAGCAGACCTCTATATGCTCTGCTCTCTCCCAACCATTTCAAGGCAACAGATGCGTTGCTTAGGTTAGCTGCTTTGGGTTTTTTCACAGACGACATAACGGCAAGTCCACGGTCTGTCTCTGGCGAGCGTTCTTGGCTCACTCCTCCTCTGTCTGCAGTCTCACTGTCAGAGAGCAGAGGCTCATGCTTGATAATTTATCTTTCAGATCATCACATGCTCATATCGTTTTGCAGACGGGATAGGTGGTCATGGTGGTAGCGTTGGAGAAATAGAGCTTTTTATTTTGAATGTGGATACTTTAGTTTATCCTTTTTTTTTTCCCGAGGAATGTTTATTAACCTCTCACTCCTTCACATCAGAGGAAGAATGGAAATTTCCAGTGCCAAAGGAACAAGGATTAGGAGTTTATTGTAAAAATAGGGAGAAAGGCAAGTTTCTATTGCTTTGGTTTTGCACAGTTTAGGACTGAGCTGCAGGATGTCATGCAGAGACCATCGCTGCAAGACCTCATCTGCACCAATCTATGTTTCCACTGTGGAAGTGATGCTGTCTTCCAGTAGAGTGACCCCACCACCAGCCTTTGAATCAGCTGTGCAGGGGCGGCCTTTCCAGAAGATGCCATCCTCAGCGTGGTATCTTCCAGCTGGTCAATCAGCAACAGAGAGTACTCCAAGAAATGTCACCTCGCCACCAAGCAACATGTCTTCTGGGGTTTACTGTTCAAGGTTAGATGTCATCCTGGCTCAGACAAATAGGAGGAAAGTTTTCAGGAAAGAGAACCCATGCATTAATCCTTCTGACATGGCACCTACATGTTCCAATCTTCACAGAGACCCTCAGGGCAGTGGATATGGGAGTTTTGGTATTCGGTCCACACCCACATCTTGTAAGCAATGCTCAGTAGGAGATCAAAGTGCCTGTCACTCTTCCACTGATAAAAATGGTCCCATGAAGCTTTCAGTGTCTTTGCCTTCTGCTGCTTCTTCCTCAAAAGCTCCACCAAGCTGGACATCACGTCTAGACGTTGCTCTGTCTGCCATTCCAGCTGTTTCACCACTCCATAACAAAAGGATGCGTGCAACTCTGGCATCTTGTAACTCGGTCCCACCCCAACGTGGCTACAGTCAGTGCAGTGTTCCAATTCCAGACCTCCATGCTTCAGTGAAGCTCTACATTTCAACCTGCAGCTTGGCAATAAAGCCTTTTAGAACTGATACCCAGGTGAGCAACCATGCTCATTCCAGCCTTCTAGTGCCACAACTGGAGAAGATGTCTGGTACATCTGCTGGTCTCCCAACAGGATCCCAGGTGTCTAAACAAGATTTCTCTTCACCTGGGTCTCCAGCTCTTCAGATTACAAGATTTCATGTGACTTCCTCTGCCGAGTGCCCTGGCCTTCCCCAGCAAACAGTCTCCAGAGAAATATGGCTGTCACCAGCTGTGCTGACTAGAAGAGAAAGTTCTGTTGGTGGAAGTGAGGTCCCCAACACTGATTTAGATCCCGATCTGATCATCTTTCAAAACAACCCTTCATCTGAGACAGCATTTGGGAAGACTCCATGTGAAAGGCTAACGCCAGCTCACCACAAGATTTCCAAAATAACCCTGATACTTGCCACCCCTTGGACTACTGTGCCTATCCACGTGGTAAGAGAATTCAGAAAAAGTCCAGCACCCACCATCTTTATCAAATCACGTGATCCGGATGTACCTGGCCCACCCCTTAACCCCATTGGGATTGGGGCTGGCTTCTCCCTATCAGTGAATCCAGTTTGCTGTCCAGAATTGCTCTCTTCACGACAACATTGGGCAACATCTGGTTCAAGGCCTTCACGGGATGCATGCACTGTAGGAACCGTAGCTCCTGACACCCTCTTAACAAACATACCAGCCCGCACTGCAAATGCACCACACAGAGCCGGCAGGGGTGCATGGTGTCCGTCTATCGCTGTGAACATTGCCTCCTTTGGAGCTGGGAGGAGAGTGGTAAAGATATCCATTCCATTCTAGGAACATTTGCAAACAGACCTTGGTTAGCCAAGCCATGTGGATTCCTCCTTGTTTTCCTCCTGGTATGCTTCTGTTACCTAGCGATGACTTATCTACTGGAGTAGACTTGTCTGTGCCATTTTTGTTTTGTTGTCATTATGGCCACAATTGAGCTCAATCCTGCAAGGTGCTGAGCATTCTGATCTGATCCAGCAAAACGCAAGCTTAACTTTAAATATGTAAATAGTCCCACCAATGTCAATGGAGCTACTTCTGCACTTAAATGTATGCATGTATTTAAATGCTCAGCCCCTTTCAGGATCAAACCCTTTGAGACAAGAATTGGTTTTTCTCTTTTCCAGTCACTGTGGGAACCTGTAGATACCGTCAGTCTATTCTCTTAGATTTTCCTGTATCACAATTTTTATTTGCTAAATTGTCAAGTTGTGCTTTATTTCTAAATGGATAATTCCTTTCACTTTAACTTTTAATACGTACCCCTTGGTTTGTAAAATTAATATGTTTAAGTGCATAGAAAGAAACTACTTTTTTTGAGAGAGAGAGAGAGACCACCCTCTCTTGGAGGAAAGAAGGGAATTTTGTCTCTATAAAATCTGGACATCTTCACAGTGTCTCTACTAATGAAGCCTGGGGGAGTTGAAGGGGAATTTAGTATAAGTTTTCAAGCAAAAGGTATCATAAGTTAACATTTTAATGTTGATATTGTAAAAGTGTTAGGATTCTGTTTTTAAACCTATCACTTATGGGATAGGTTTTTTGCATTATAGCAATACTAGAAACTGAATATTGACTGAGTTCTATGCGCGTCCCATGTGTATTTCAGTCAAGGGCCATGTCGTGTATTTATATTCATAGATGTAAGAAATAACATACAAATGGAAGGATGGGGAAGAGCACCCATAAATGTATGTAATATAAACACACCTCAAGTGCATTGTGAGGCATGAGGCCACAAGCAGAGTGACTTTAGTATGTGAGACATATGTATATATTTTTACAAACATGGTGTGTCTTATTCAACTTAAAATAAAGAGGTGTCATACTGTAATTGTAACTTCTACTCAATACAGCATAGTAAACAAATAATTGTGAAATATAAATTGTATTAAGTGCTTTATTTACTTCTGCTAAGAAAAAACATAATCTTGTTTTTCTCCTTTAAATTCTTGGTTTTAGTGTACTTTCAGCAGACTATAGACCAAGTTGACCCCTGCAGTTGCTCCCCAGCTACACTAGCAGAGAACTTCCTTATCAGCTTTAAGGCTTTTCAGGAGCCTAAAACTGTTAGTGACTGGCCTATTCCTGCCTTTGGCCACACTTAGAACTCCCAGAGCCTTCAACTGGAGTTCCATGTGTGGAACCATCGCATCGGTTCCAAGTGGTGTGGTGTGGTGTGGTGGGTGGAATACTTGGAGCTGGTCAGAGTGTGAAGAGAAGTCACTCAGGAAGTGAGTGGTTGAAGCATTCAGTCAAATGCTGACTTACAATAATTCTTGTTCTGGGAAAAAATAATATTTCTTGAAAGACAAACTTTTCTCTGAGCTGCAACAACTACGGCAGGTCCGTGTGATGAGCTGTTGAACTTAAGGTTGTAGTGCCCAGACAACATAATTATACTAATAACCAGAATGTTTCCTTTGGGTTTTCTCAAATAGTTGGTCTGGCCTGCCAGGTTAGTGCGTATGTTGTGCCTTTTTAGTTTAAAATAGGAAGTTATTTTGACATGATGGACCTATATAACTCTGTGTTTTGCACTGTGCTGACCTCTGGTGTGGGCTGCACTATCATAATGACAATAGAGTTACATCCATTTACAATGAACTCAGGGATAGTGAAACTCCATTTGATACAGAATGATAATCCCAGTTTGTTTCAGCACTTTGCATTTTTAACAATTTGGCTGTTGGTTAAATGTTCCATTTTAAATCTCAGAAGGGCTAGGTCCACTCTGTGGCTTTTTAGGAGTCTTTGCAAATTTTCATTTTAAAAGGGAGGCTGTTTTATAGCGAATGTTCTAATCTGTGGCTTTTGGGGGCAGAAGGTGTCTCTAAGAATTTGGCAGAGGTAATTCAGAACAAAAACACTTAAAGAAACCTGAAAGAAACTATCCAGGGCCCCTTTATGTAATGTGGGGCCCTGGCTAGTTACCTGGGGGAAACAATACAGTTCACTGTGTGTGAAATTAACATTTCTCATTAAAAATAGGAGTTTGGGGACCTCTCACAGGCAGCTCCCTATTGCCAAAAAAAGAAAAGAAAAAAAGAGACTTAACTGGCAAAGGGCCTGTGTCAGAGCCAGTTTCCATTCTGAGAGCCAGTTTCCATTCTGCTGTCAGACTGTTACAACAAATGCTTTAATGGGAAAGTGCTGCAGTTCTCCTAATTCTTAAAATCTCATCTACTTTTCAGTTTAAATGAGGAAAGGACAGTTTCTCACCACACACAAACTCCTTCAGCAGGGTGCTTTGCGCTATTGGTGTTGCTTTCTTCCAACCATATCATCCCTAATGGTACCACTCCTACCATACCAGAGGCTTGTGTGCTAATTCTTGGTTTCAGTACAGAGTTAGACGCACTGCTCTGTGACAGCTTCGTTCAAGGCCCAGCAAAGTCACTGGAACTTCTTCCATGGTGTGCAATGGGGCTTGCCTCAGGCTTTCAGTGCTCTATATTCTGCATCCATGGAAACCACCGTGGAAGTAGAAGCAAGTCACAAAACTCTCCAATAGCAACAGCCCACTCTCATTCTGTCAGATGTCACCAGTGGCTTTAGTAGGGGGAAGTTGATGATGACCCAACTCTCCCTTTTCCACCCTCTCCTTTGCCCACCACAGATGCAGTAGTGGGGAGGTGAATGGCTGCCCATTCCTCCATGTGCTCCAGAATCTGATACAGATGCCACTGGAAAATAGTCATATAAACAGGCCTGGAGGTGCACCTGTGGAAAGCTGTACAGACTCTGACGACTGTGTCTAATGTGACATGTTTCCATTTCTCGGGTGGATTTTTCCTTCCTGAGATTGTAGCTAAGCCATAAAACATGGCAACGGAAGTGATATGCCTTTAAAGCAGCTTCTGCAGCAGAGACACAGTATGCAAGGAATGCCGTTTCAGGTGGAAGAAAAGGGTGACTGTAGTGGGATGAGGAATTGCTCAGAGTCCAGGACTAATAGATTTAGGCTGAAGGTATTTTTTCCAAGGTGACTAACTCTGGTGGTAACTATGGGGGTGTCAGTTGTACAAGGCATAGGGTGGCTATTTGGCTGTACAGGAGACAGATCAAAAGTGCAATGGGTGAAGTTTTTCTCCGCAAGGCCCAACAAAAGAAGAACATTAAAACAAACAAAAGTCTTATCTTTATTCCACATCACTGAACTGTAGGTTAGGTAGGAGGAGCCAGAGTATGAGGGACAACATTTGCTTTAAAGTGTGATTAGTTTTAATATGAAATAAGTTTTGATGATAATCCATCCCTTTATCCAACCCAACACTTTTTGAGGCAGACTTCTTAAGATCCTAGGCATAGTCTATGGCAGTCCCCCTCCACTAAAATTGAGTTGTGGGGGTATTTTTTAATCTGTCTTCTCATACTCACAAGTGGATTAATGCAGCCCAGCTAATAAACCTAGATTGGGCTAAATACTTCCATGTACACTTTTCTGTGTATGCAAAATATTTATCTCAAGTTCACTTCCAAAAAATGAATTGGAAGGTGAGTCCAGGACTTGATTTCAGTCAGTTGATCCAACTGTATCCAGAGCTTCCAGCCTCAGCTCGAGGCTGTATGTAAAGTACGTCAGGTAAGCCTCTCTTCTAGAAGCTACTGGGTGGGACAGGAAGTTTGTTTCATATTTCTGGACAGACAAGTGGTTTCACCATTGGTTTTCCAGTGTAGCTGTGTAAGCATATCTTTGCCTTGGTGTATATTACACACTGAGATGGGACTGAATTGGAATCTTTTGCAAATTGTGAGAACCCTCTTTCTGGACAATATCTTTTCTCCCATGCACATATATATTGTGTGATACCAATTTGCCAATATCCTGGTGGGGCTTCTTCCAGGAGTGTCGATCTTCCTGTTGTTTCTCTGATTATGTTTTATTTTTTCCCTCCTCTTAATTCCTTTAAATTATACCTTGGTCTCAGACTTCTCATCCCTCTCTGCAAAACTAGAAACTGTCTGTGCAGCCATATGTTTGTCCAGTGGCTACCCCACTGAGCACCAAGCCTGCCACTAATCCCTGGCCAAGCCTTACCATAGCCATCTAATCCATTAAAGCTTTTGTCCTGCCTTTTTCACACAGTAAAAAGGAGAATGAACTAAAGAGCAATTCATTCCAAGGAAATGCAGCAAGTTGCAAGCTTCCTGCAGAAGAATTTTTTTCCCCTCAGGGGGAATTGATTAAGTGTGGTTATTTTGCATTGGGGTGGGGGGAATGCATTAGTTACAGAAAGGTATGGGAGACACTTCATGCAATTGATTTCCCTAAAACCAGGATAACGTGAAATACAGCTCAGTGCTCTGGAGATGCACATTCAGCAAACATGTATTCAGCAAACATACAAACAATTTCTGAAGTGACTAGTGCAGAGCTTGGTTCTCCAAAAGCTGTCCCTGCTGTTTCAGTCTAGGGTCTCTCTGAAGCACACAACATTGGCTGGAGCCAAACACATTGCAGGCAGGTGCTGTGCAACCATCCTCCACACCCACACTTCCCTATTCTTCATTTAGCTCTACTAATGTATCATTCACATCCTCTGCTCTTCCAACACTCTCTCGAGCAGTGAGTGATAGTACTAGCTTGAACTATGCAAGTGATATACAAGCTTCCTCAAACCTTTCTTTCAACACCCCCCACACACACACACACACACTTTGCCCAGAAATGTGCAGCTCTACCATTTTATCCTGGTAAGTTTTTCTTCTGCAGTGTCTCCCCTTCCTCCATTAATTGTTTAATGCCTGGTCCTTTCTGGAGCACGCTGTCAGTGCTGGTGTTAATGTGTCATTCCCAAAGGTGCTGGAATGCATTAGATTCACCCAATTTTCACTTACAGCAAAGTTGGTTAGAAACTAATTCAACTTTTGTTTGTAGATTTATTTGAAAACCAGTGACCTGGGAAACTCGGTAGATGAGGTGGAGCGGCTGATCAGGAAACACGAGGCTTTTGAGAAGATTCTGACCTCTCAGGATGAAAAGGTTAAATGAAGAATACTGTATCAAGTACAGAGGAGGAGTCTTGTCTTATGGGCAAAGCATAGACTTGTTGGTTGGGCTGATATGCTTAAGCCAAATAGAGAACACTGGGAAGGCAGGAAAGTCTTAATGAAATCTAGTGAAATAAGAAGGCTGAGTGGAAGGAAAGCAATAAACAGTCCACGGTTTTAGTGTCCCATTACCTGTAAGAAAATTGCCCAATGATTGGAATGCTGAGACTTATCAGAGGAAATCTAGAATGAGTTCTGTACTATGTGCTAATAGCATATGTTCCTATTCCTTCCTCAAAAACAAAATTTTAGAGCAAGAATAAATATTAGTTAGCATAGAACACCATGGGGCAAGGATTATGCAAATATATACAGTGTGCGTGTCTGCAAAACTAGTAATGAAATGTCGTGTGTGTGTGTGCGCGCGCCCCTGTCCTCTATGGGATAGAAGCAGAACTGCTCAGCTGTGTGTAATAGTTCCTAAGTTGCTGTCACCTAATGGAGATTCTCGTTTAACCCATATAGCTGCCATGTAGGTCAAAGTGGCCATGATGTGCAGCATAGTGGCAAATGGGAAATCCTAGGTGGCCACAGATGTGTTACAGTGTTATTTTAACTTTTTCCTGCCTTTCTCGGTTCTTTCAGAAGGGGCCGTCCTTTTAGGTATGGTAAGAAGGCAACAGAGAAAGGAAACTGTTCTGTCATATTCTTCCATGTGTGAAGGGACACAGCTGTGATTTCAGTTTTGTTCCCTTACCAGGTGACATCTCTTCAGGAACAGGCAAAGAGACTTCAGAAGGATGGTGAGCTGGAAGGGATAAAGATCCAGCACAAACTGAACTCTGTACTTGCGAGGAGGAGTCGGATCAAAGATCTGTCTCAGAGTAGATGGGAGAAACTGCAGACCATGCTCCTTCTCATGCTCTTCTACCAGAACCTCACAGAGGTAGGTGTAATAGCTTTTGCCAACTTGCCATTATAACATAAGGAAAGATGCTCAAGACTTTTTATGTAACAGTAAACACTTAACTCATTGCTGAGAACTGTCCAGATAGGTTGCTGGGTTGTCGGCAGGGATCCAAGTGCAAGCAATGTGCATCTGCCAATAAGGCTCACTGCATCATGATTCCCTCCATACAATACTAGGGTAAGAACCAAAATTACCCATGAAATTCCTACTATCATTACATTTCCACCCTTTTAAAAAATGCTTACAATTTAACTACATTTCAACTTCTTTACTTAACCGAGTGTACTTAATTTAGCATCTATAACACTAATCTGAATCCTTAAGAGTCTAGAACAATTAGTCTCTGTATCCAATGTACCTAATAGGTTTTCTTATCACTCTGCCTTGAGGTAGTAGCAGGATTATCAGTGTCCCACTTCTTTTCTGTATTCAAACTGACTGTTTGAGTCTCAGTAGATTCAGTAGACTGAGCTGGTGTTGCTTGTATTTGAGTTGAATGTTGACAAAGTTTCTTTGTCCGTCCCCTATTTTCATTCCCCTCCTGCACAGTTCTTTTAGTGTTCATCAACTCCTTTCTCTATCTTCTATAGACATCCCTTTCCTCTGTCTCAATAAGACAAGATCTGGGAGCAGTGTGTTGGCCAATCGCCTTTGCATGTTTCCATGCTCCTTTTTGACTAATACAAACAGTGTCTCCGTTTTCTTGTGATAACAGCTTTGCACATTTGTCAAAGAAATATTTCTGCTTTGCATGTCTCAATTTTAGGCTAGTTTGTATATCTCCTTGCATCCGGTTGGGTTGCAACAACTTTGATGAAGTTGGCAATCTGGTCTTTAAACATCTTCTCATATGGAGTTGAGCAGGTGATCTTCAATCTCCTATAGGGTATTCCAACAACCCTATCCAATAAGATAGGGATGTGTGTTACCCAGACTAGATTTTTTTAAGAATCTGATTCCGTTTGAACTGCTCTCTCAGACATTCCATTCAATTGTAGGAATAACAGACATGATGTTTTGTAAATAAAGTCCCATTGCTTTGCAAAAGTTTTAAAGTCTCTAGAGCCAAATTATGGTCCATTGTCACTAATGAGCTCATCAAGGTATGTCATACCTTGCAATTATAGTTGCATTCACCACATACCTGTAGTTTTCCCCCTGAGTAGGTTATCAGCTGAATACTTGAGTTGAGAAGGAGTTCAGCCATTAAAATGTTCTATCACTTTACAGACATCACTTTGGCCTGTGCCCCAGTATTGATTTTAAAACTCATAGTTTTGTGATCAATAATGAGCAAATCCACATTCCGCTCATTTTTGGGAGGCTCAGTACTTAGCACACTGAGGAACAGATCTTACGAGTGCTCACCTGCTTCTGGGAGGTTAAACATCTCTTTGCCCTGGTACTTTTGCCTTCCAGAGTTGCACTTTTTGGCAAAATGATTGCATTTGCCAAATCTTCCGCATTCTTCCTCGTGTGTAGAAAGCTACCTTATAACATAACTATGGCTGCATTTATAACAGCCTTTAGTTGCTTCTCTGATTGCTCTTTTCACTTCTCTCGATCGCAGGCTTTTATTAGTTGCAGGACTCCCCTCCAGTTCATGACTGCGTGTCTGGGTGCTTACTAAAGGTGCAGGGCCAGTGCAAGGAAGTTTCGCGCCCTAGGCAAAACTTCCTTGCACTGGCCCTGCGCTGCTCCCCTCCCCACCCTCCCCCCCCCCCGCAACGACTAGGGAACTCTTCACTAGGGTAAAAATGGCAAAGGTGAAATAATTGCCTTCTATGCCCCTTGCTCCCTTCTCTCTGGCATAGAGTGAGGGAACAGGCATTCCTAGGTAGGACGGATGTGGGGAGGGAGAGAGCATGGTAAAGCCCAGCAGAGCTATGCCTATCCTCCACTTGTGTAAGGCCACTTAGAAACTTTATGCCAGTGTCATACGTTAGAGCAGCTCTTCAGCTGCTTTAGGCCCATCTCTGTAAAATGATTCCAATTCTATTTGTTTCTCCTGTTCTGGGCTTAGCCTTGTAATAGAGTTGTCGCTGCTGCTGACATCACTGTTGGGAAGACATCCCAGGTCACATTTCCAAAGGGCAGCCCAATGTGCGTGCCTGAAAAATGTGCCAGCATCCGTCATGCTGGCACAAACATGACACACACGGGAGCTGATGGGGGCATTTGCACACGCTGTTACTGGGTTTGCAGATGCACCTGTTGCGGCCTCCCTTGAAACACTCCCCCGCAGCGGAAAGGAAAAGCGGAGAAGTTCAGTCACCCCAAACACTGCCCTGCGCTAAGCTGACGTATTTCAAGCCCAGACTGTTACCAAAAGCAAATGCCAGCTGGATAGCTGCTGCCCACAACCTGCACTTTATTCTTTATATTACAGACAAGGTTGTTTTTTTTAAACAGTATTTAAGATTCCATTTGTACAAACAGCCTGTGTGGGTGTCCCTCTCCCCTAACACTAATCAGTTAAGCAGTTCAGTATCTCAGCAGGTCCCTCTTCCTTGGCAGTGTTTGAATTCAGGGTTGGAAAAAACTTTTTCAAAGCCCTTCCTCTTTTTAAAATGTATTCTAGCAAGATCCTATTAAACCGCCAAATGCTATCGTTGCATTTGTCAATAAGTAACCGGCCAAATCCTGACCTGGTCAGTAGTGAGCATGGTAGCTGGACTGCTGCCTTGATGCATCCTCTGCCCCACAAATACTCCTGGCAGGGCAGGAGTCCAGGGGTTGGGCTGAGGGAATGAATCGCGAATTGCACACTGCTGCTATTTTCAAAAGGCATAGGGTATCCCAGGTTAATGAGGCAGGTGGCCACAAACCTGATGCCCAGATGGGGGACTGGCAATGCTAGTTGTGGATGCAGTCCACCAGCTGGTTTAGGAATATGTCTGCCCCTTAGTGCCCCCTGAGAATTAAATTGTAATCCTTCTCCGCTCTTGTGCTGGGGAAAGAAGCTCTCCCTGCTTCCCTGACTGACACACCTGTATACCTTAGCGCAGGATCTGGCCCTGTGTGCCAACACAGTGGTTATTCATTGTGTGCCAACAGCAATCATTCTTATTTCTTGTGAGAGTAAGTTCCATAGTCTAGGACAGGGGTCTCAAACACGCGGCCCATGGGCCACATGCGGCCCGCGGAGTTATTTCCTGCGGCCCGCCATAGGCGCCAACTCCACTGGCAGCCAAGCTCCAAACATTACTGAGTGTTTATATTTTATTAAAACCCCTCTTTGCATTACAGTTTTTTAAAAGTTAATACATTGACTTTTAATAGAATACTATATTACAAAAGTATAGTCAAAAATGAAAAAAATGAAGAGTATCATTGTAAAAAAAGGTTTCAGTGATGCGGCCCTCAGGCCAATTTACTAGTTCTCATGTGGCCCTCCTGGTGATTTGAGTTTGAGATCCCTGGTCTAGGTCCAGTTCCTGTGAAAATCCTGTCTCCTGCAGTCACAAGCTATCCCGACTGGTTGACAGAATCATTGTTCCAGTGGAAGGGAGCAGTGATAGTCATGGGGGAGAAGCAAACTCTCAGATAACTCGGGCTAATCACATGGAGAACTTTGAATATCAGGAGAGAGAACTGGATTCTGGATTTATTGGGGAGATGGTACAGAAGGCAGCAGAGTATTGGAGTCATATGGTCTGTTTAAGATCAGCTGGTGCAAAATGCAGCAGCCTGAGCATTTTCACGGTACGTGGCTTCATTTCTAGACAGGAATTGCAATCCTGTAGTCTGGAGAACACACACATGTGGAATGGGGCACAGTCTTCTGCTGCAGTTGGTTGTGGGTATTTTTTGCTACCATAGCTATTCGAGCATCCAGTGGTAGTGAGGTTTCCAGTATGCTTCTGGATTGTCACAAACTGTGCATCACATCCTTAATGATCCAGGAAAAAAGGGAAGCTGCTGATTAGGAATGTATTTACTTTAGTCTGAGGGAATGATCACAAGGTTGAAAGTCAGGAGGTCCTGAGTTTTGATCGTGGCCCTGCCAATTCACTCATCATGTGGCCTTGGCAGAGTCACTTCACCTTTCTCTCTGTTTCTCCATCTGTAAAGGGAATAACATACTTATCCATCTACCTCATAGAGGCGTTGGGAGGATTAATTCGTTAATATTTATACAGTGCCTGGAACTCATGCAGCACTATATACATGCTAAGTACTGTGCTTAATAATGTATTTCAGTTGCCAAGTGTGCTCGCCCTGAGTTCTGAGCACAAATACGTTCAAAAAATAAATGTTACTAAATAGAGACTGTATAGAATTTTAAAAAACCAACCAGCACCCCCAAGAAACCAGGCTGTTCCCATCTCCCTACACTGCGTGAAACCCAGGTCCCAGTGGGAGTTTTGCCACTCACCTCAATGGAGCCAGGATTTCACTCATCATCCCTATCCCAACCCACTTCCTGGAAAGATCCTGGGAAAACAGATCAGCTTTGCTATGTACCCTGAATGTCATCCTCATTATCTAGATCCTGCTGCCTGCTCCTTTCTACTGAAGCCTGGGGACTGTCTAAGTCACTTGATAGAATGATAGGAGGGAAGCTACAGAAATGGTTGTTAAACGGGATTTTAACAAAATTGTATCTGTTCTGCCACTAGAGTGTGGCAGTGACCCTGTTAAAGATAGTGTCATCATGCCCTGGGTTTAATATTAGAAAGTGTGAAAGAGACCCCATGGTGAGTTACCAGGAAAGATCTATTGGCTGCCCAGTCTCACTGTTCAGATAAGACTCTCCTTTTAAAAAGAAGGGAGACAGTTCAGTGTCCTTTGGGTGTTAATGTGTGGCTGCGTAATGGGAGAAGGCCTTAGCTTGTGAGCAGGGAGTGCATTAGTAACGAAAGTCACAGATGACAGTTTGCTGCCCTGGGCAACCTTGATAGCAAGTTTATTTTTTGAATCCCTACATGTGCTTATGGGAGGAAAAAAACAGTTTGTGGGTGGAAAAAACAGATGAGGGCTATTTCTGTGTCAGAATTTCAGTGGCTGATGAAAGAAGGATTCAAACCAGTAATTAAGAAGGAAAAATCACCCTGCTTCTGAGTCCCATATGCAGTCAGTGCAGTCCCCCAAAGGCAACTGACGATGTGTTTTGAGACACACAAAAATGATCTCAATTTGCTGTCTTTGTGCAGCCAAAATGTCACTGTATGTCAGTCGCTAGAGGAATACAGGATTGGTCATGATATGTGTCAAGTTTCCAGTTCTCAAAGGCGTGATGGAAGAAAGACATTTCTTTCAATACTAAGAACTGAAACTTGGCATACTTTTTTTTTTTACTTGTGAAAAACTGAAGTAGATCCTATTGCCTGTTTTATTCTGACAGACTGCATTTAAATCCCTGAAGGAGACAGATTTTAAGAGAGACATGACCATAATTAGCTCTTCAAAATTACTTGTTTAATTTCTAGCAGCCACAAGTGTGCAGAAAGTACTTCAGAGAAAACAGAACCTTTCCCTTACAATCTAGATGACAGACTTGACCAACAGTTGAGGAAGTCACACACACAAGGGGGTGTGAGATGAGAAGGACCCAGGTTACAGAAATAAACTGGCGCAGTTACTCATTTGGTGACGCTTACATCCAATTGTAACAGAAAACAGTGACTGTGAAGAGAGTCACAGTTAAATGTGAAATGTATCCTGATGAACAGGCTCTCAACACCTGCCCAAAATAAAGGGGGGGCTCAGAAAATATCTAAGGGTGTGCCCCACCATGCCTGCATGTTGGAGAACATAGGGTATCTTTCACACTTAATTGGTAGAACTGGAGAAATCCTCTTTCGTGTGTTTAAAACATTCTGAGGTAACACTCCTATGCACTGTTAAAGGACTTAGTAGCACAGGTGCCATTAATATTAATAATACTTGGCACGTCTATAGTGCCTTTGACTTGAAGATTTCTAACTGCTTCGTATTAATTCATTAAACCTCACAACACCTGTTTGGAATAGGTATATATCCCCATTTTACAGATGAGGAAAATGAGGCACAGAGCTGTTAAGTGACTGCACCAAGGTAACAAAGCAGGTCAGTGGCAAAGATAGGAGGACTCCTGGGTTCTATTCCTAACTCTGAGCCCCATGCTCTAATCACCAGAGCAGCTAGCTGTCATTAATGCGATGGAAACTAGCGGGTGGATTCTAATTAGCTGCAAGGGCCCCAGTGAGTTAACAGTAATTATCCTGCAGGTCCCCGCATGTTCAAACACTTGCTAACAGAATGGACAAATGGGGAATCCTGCCATTGTGTTACATGAAGTAATCAAGCTAAATCTCCATTTACCAGGCTGAAAATGTACCCCACCATATACAACTAAAATGAATTAATTCAGAGGCTCATAATGGGAAGCAAGGATTTCTAGGAGATCAGCTCTTTGATGGAGGTAGAGAAGCAGATGGAAAAGAACAAGTGCACACCCCACAATAGACAAGTGCACACCCCCACAATACCAGGAAATAGGTTCTGTGTGGCATGCTCCCTCAATTTTGTTGAAAGATCATTGCCCAGTGATCCAAGAGAGGGGAAAAAATCCTTGGCAGTAATCTTGGGATAAAATTCCTCTCTGGCCCCAAACATGACCAACATGTTAGGTCTGTGTGAACGAGCAAGAGTCACCATAGATTTGCATCTAATCTCACTTGTAACCTGAGATACAACAACAATAGTATCCAAGCAATTGTCCATATTTTCCTCTTATCATTTGATAGAATTATTTTCACTCCCTTTCCGCTGGACAGTTCAGAAATCAGAAAGTCACTTTTGTTATTACCAGTTATTGGAAATTTACCTCCTCCAGGCACATGCCATTTCACAGGGCAACATTGTACCTTGGGAGGAGGCTCAGAGACTTGGAGAGGAGAGACCGCTTCTGGGTGTCATGTTAATTCCCTTGGTTTCAGGCAGAGGATTGGATCAATGAGCGCATGCAAAAGCTGGAGGATCCCTCCATCCGAGACCACAGCAACCTGCAGGACAAAATGAAGCTGCTGCAGAAACATCAGGTCTTTGAGGCTGAGATTTTGGCTAATGAGGAGATCATCACAGCTGTTAACAAGGTAACTCCCACACTCTGCTGCTATCCTAAGATTTTTGCAAGTTCATTCTGCAGAAGGAGAGGGGGAAGGAGCTCAAAGTGAGTATTAAACATTCCCCAGCATTGTGTCAGTTCTCCATCTCCTTCCATCTGAACCAGAGACCACCCCTTTCTGTGTGATAAGAATCCTGGTGGTATTTTATAGGGGAGACTGGAATGTCATTAATTCATGGTCGGGGGAGTCCCATTAATTGTCCATATATGGTTTCCAGGGGACTTCTCTGTTTCTGTATTCCTTATATGGGAAGGAGTCACTGATTTCCCCTGCTAGTACTGAATCTTCCTGATCTAGGAAAGAAGATGCCATACCATGTCTGAATCATCTTCCTGAGAGTGAGTGAATCATCATCTGGAAGATGTTTGTCTGAAATACCCTCCCTTGTGCTCCCAACCTATGAATTTCACCTTGCCTATGGAATGTTCAAGCCTAATGTTCTTGACTGCATCTGAATAGTGCAGACTTTCCTACCAGTTATTGAAAATAATGGCTGAGTATTCACAATTTGAGGGCTCTTGTAGTGGAGTTTTTGGGGGAGAAGGAGGTCCTCCTCGAAACACCATGTAACCCTACTGTTAGCGGTAAACTTTCTTTCTAATTCCCTCTTTCTGACATGAAGAAAGGGGAAGCCCTGGTGTCACAGAGCCACCCAAAATCAGGGGAGATCTGTCGGAGGACCCGTATGCTTCAGGAGCACTGGGAGAAGCTGAAGAGGGCTGTTGCTGCTCATGGAAAGATGCTGGAGGACATTCGGGACTTCCTGGAGTTTCTGCAGAAAGTGGACCAAGTGGAGGCCTGGATCAGGGAGAAGGTACATGGACTCTATTCTTTATCTGGGGCAAGCAAGCCTATGGTTCTATATAGAGAAGTGTTTTTTAGTAAGGAACATTTGATGAATATTATCACCTTTCAGGACATTTACATAGTGTCTTTTATCCTGGGGGATCTTAAAGTGCTTTACAAATTGTATATAGGGAATATCACAGCAACTGTTAAAACGTTCTGATATGTTTCCATGCCAGAGTTGGAATTTGGCCAGGACGCCAGTATTAACATCCCTATTCATTCAAATAGTGGCATAGGATCTATAGTGACCAAAGGGTTCAGGGCTCTGCTTTTACATCTCCTCTGAAACAGAGATATGAAAAAAGAATAGAGCCTCCCTAAGCACCTGAAATCCTAGATTCACCAAATCTGAGACATTTTTCTTATAAGAATGAAAAACCAGTCACCTTGTCCAATGAGACACATGTAGGGCCTTGATTCGGAGGTCAGTAGTCATATTTCACTAATAGGGCACATGCTGTTAAGGATGGGGAGTTCGTACTAAGTGGTGCAATGGATTAACGCACAAGTATGTGATAAGTGTAAATGAGTTAGGGGGTGACCTCACCATATTCTCTGAACATCTGTCTACATCACAAAACTATACAAAAATTAACATCATTGGTCAGTCTCTGCTCAGTAGAAGCCCCTAAGGCCGGTAGAAAGGGGATTTCTAGAAATTGAATGAAATGCATTTTCAGAGCTGGGGGCTAGGGCTACAGGAAAGGTCCAAGGGTTTGCAGGTCATGATTTAAAATGCACTTGGAGAGTGGTATGAGAGAAACTTGCAAAACACCATCCCCTGCTGCACCATGCTCTAACCCTTACTTCACTTTTATGAACCCTAAAATCCACTTTAGGGGGAGAAAAATAAATACAGAATTATATTCGTGTTTCAAAGTGAGGGCTCCACTACTTGATCTCAGTAACAAAACACATCCTTTATATCTGGGGAATCCAATCTCTATTCCTTGTATCAGTTTCTGCAAGTAATGGCATATTGTGCACCATGCCAGGACATTCAGTAATCAAGGCGCATGGGCGAGCAGCAAAAAGTGGGTTATGATATTCAGGAACACAGAAAACTTCCACTTAAAACATTGTTGGGCCCTGATGTACAAAATCCCCACCACAAAGGATATTGTGTTCCTGGAGCGTATGGTTGGGGGATGAGTGAAATCACTTTTTGTTTATCAGGAAAAGGATAAACCATAGGAAATGCTGGCTGCTGGCATTCTGGGCCTGAAGCAAGTCCCATGGTTAGTTCATTGAATATCCACTTAACTGTTTTTGCTTTCCCCAGGAAGTGATGATTAATATCGGTGATGTGGGGAATGACTATGAACACTGCCTGCAGCTCACAAAAAAGCTGAATGAGTTCCGAGGAGCAGCATCAGGGGTAAGAGAAATTTCCATGCCTCATCCCCTAGGCCTGGTATGGCTTAAACCAAAAGCCAGCTTTTCAGCTGTGGCAAATTGCTGGCACTACTATGAGGGTCCCGCACTTTCTCTTCTTGTGGGGGGTTTTCAGGGCACCATTTCTTGCCCCTGAACTGGGGTATCAGCTGTCCCCCTAGTATCCAAGAGAAGGGGAATGGAGAGGGAGGGACCCAGGCCCGCCCTCTACTCCAGGACCCAGCCCAGGGGCCCTAGGTTAGTGGGTAAACCACTTGTACTAGTGATACTTTCCCCTGGGCTCCTTCCCTCTCCTGCTTGTGGGGCTTCCTGCCTTCCCTCTGCACAAGCCAGGTGTCCCTTTACCTAGGGTCTTGGTCTTCTTAGCCCGCCACAGCACTTCTCCAAACTCTCCTCTGCTTTCCTCCAAACTGCTCTCTGCTCCACCACCAAACCACTCTGCTCCAACTCCTTCCTCCTCCTCCCCTGTCTGCTTGCAGCAGGGGGGTTTTATTAGGTTCCTGAGAGGCCTTAATTGGCTGCAGGTGCTCCAATTAACCTGTAGCCACCCTCCCTAGTCTCCAGGGAGCCACGCCTTAATTAGCCTAGGGCTTATATATTTCCCCTCTCACACTCTACTGCTGCTGCTCCCTGGCCCTCCTGTATCACACAGCACAAAAGCGCATCACAGCCACTGAAGCTATTTCATTTCCTTTAGGGGAAGGAAGAGCAGAAAGAAGTGTAGAGGGATTTGTCAGTTCACAAGCTGTTAGAATATCTATTATCCTCTATCCTTGCATCACTGCATCACTACATCAAATGGGGGGGGGGGGAAGATAGCTCAGTGGTTTGAGCATTGGCCTGCTAAACCCAGGGTTGTGAGTTCAATCCTTGAGGGGGCCATTTGGGGATAAGGGGCAAAAATTGGGGATTGGTCCTGCTTTGAGCAGGGGGTTGGACTAGATGACCTCCTAAGGTCCCTTCCAACCCTGATATTCTATGAAATGCCTGATGACATCTTAACAGCAGTGAAATCTGAAACTTCGGATTGCATTGCAAACCTGAAACTCTTTTGAGTGATCCTCAGCTAGATTTGGAGTGAGCTTCAAATGGGTTACACTTTTGGATAGAAACTATGCAAAACTCAGTGTGTTCCACCTCAGATCAGGCAAACTTGGTGGTTTCAGGAGAGGTTCAACTTGTTTGGTTTGGAACCTGTAACACATTCCAGACCTTCGTGAACCAAACCTCCAAAAAGAGGTTCAAGAAGTTCATGAAGCTGCCTGGTTCAGCTTTCTTTGCTGAGATCTCTGAACTATCATCCATGGTGAGAAACTGCAGCTGGCTTTCTCACACCCCAATTGGTGTGCTAATTTGGGCACAGGCAAATAGGTCTCAGTGTACATTCAAGAAAGAATACCTGGATTGTATTGCTGACGTGCTAGCCTGGGAAATCTAATTAAGATCTGGAGGGGGAAATATTAGGTCTGTCTGGGGGAGTTTCCTTTAGCGTTATCTGCCCACGGTCCTTAAGCCCTTCCCCATATTGCTGCCAAACTCTGTCAGAGCATCTCACATCTTCCCTTTCTGCCCCCTAATGGCAGAAGGAGAAGCTCGTACTATGCATAGAATGAGAGCCCTGAGATGCCTGGAGAGAAATTCTGGGCTTTCCTTTCCAGTGCCTCCCACTTCCAGAGTCCCTATGAGAATGAGTAATGTTGCATCTAGGCAGAGAGTCAAAACTGTCACACCAGATATCAATGAAGTGAGGCCAGAAGGGTTCAAAAGAAACCTTCATTGGCCCTTCAGCCCTCACCTGCAGAGCTAGTGGCTAAGGGACAGTACAAAGAGGCTAAAGGATAAATGGACACAAATCAGATATAAGGAATGGCAATATACAAAAGCCTGAAGGAGAACACTTCAACCTCCCTGGACACACAATAGCAGACTTAAAGGTAGCCATCCTGCAGCAAAAAAACTTCAGGACCAGACTCCAAAGAGAAACTGTAGAGCTTCAGTTCATTTGCAAATTTGATACCATCAGCTCAGGACTAAACAAAGACTATGAATGGCTAGCCAACTACAAAAGCAGTTTCTCCTCCCTTGGTGTTCACACCTCAACTGCTAGAAGAGGGCCTCACCCTCCCTCATTGAGCTAACCTCGTTATCTCTAGCCTGACTCTTCCCTGCACATTTATATCTGCCCCTGGACATTTCCACTGCTTGCATCCGAAGAAGTGGGTATTCACCCACGAAAGCTTATGCTCCGATACCTCCGTTAGTCTATAAGGTGCCACAGGACCCTTTGTCGCTTCTACAAAGAGGCTGATACAGGTAGTGGCAGCCAATAAGAAAAAGAGTTAGGAGTTGGGGAGGTGGGAAGGGAGGAACGATATAATCCTCAAGTCATTCTGGGAGTCTGGATAGGGAAAATATCACCTTATCTATCTATAAATGAGATAGATCTTAAGTGTGTCGTGCCTAGTTTCTGTTAGGTAGCAGAGAATTCCCATCATAGGCAGTTCTCCTGCGCTGCTCCATAGACATCTCCAAGAGGCTGGCATTGTAGATGCTGTGATGATCACCCTCTTAACCAGTGCTCAGTCATAACACTAACACAGTGGCACAAGCAGAGAGAGGCTAGGCCTAGGGTAACTGCTTGCACCTTTCCAGCCAGCGATTCTTCACCAGTCTCATAGGGTTACCTGCCAGGCAAACCTGGGATTAGGGTGAGTAACCATCCTAGGAGCAATGATCCACAGCCTGGGCTACCTATACTCCTCCCACTCCTGCTGGTTTACAGCCCAGTGACTGGATTGAGAACTAGCAGCATGGAGATGGGGTGTTAGGGTGTATATATTTATTCAGCATTTCTGACGGTTGGGTCAGTTCCCAACCTCCAGCATAGGAGACTGTGGGGTTCTGATTCATTAGAATAGTTTCTGCTGGATCAGATGGATTATATTCAATGTAGAATGCTTTCAGTGTGTTCACTTTCCAGCTGTGTATCATAGCAGAGTATACTTAGAAATATGCACAGTGGTATGTACGTAGCATATATAAAATGCAGATGGAATCAATACTTCTATTATCCAAGTGTTGGCATCCTGCCGATGTGCCTCTGCTAGACCCATGATTAATGTCTCCCTGCTGAGTATGTGATTTACTGGACTTACTGCAACATTCAATATTTTTGAGTGTTGGAATGCCTCTATTTTGCTTTCAGTGCCACGTACTGTTGAGAACCAGCTGCAGGTCATGCTTCAGAAGAACATCCTTAATGTGGCATAGCTCAGATAATGAGTTATATGCAAATATTATCCTTTCCATAGTATATTTTCTGAGAAGCAAGCAGAATAAAAGATGTATACAATTTAAGGTAGAATTACGTTTTTAAAAGAGAATGTGGTGATTTGTTTGACAGCTGTTTCCACTCTGATTAGATAAGAAGCTCTTAAGGTCCTTGTACAGAACTTTGACCATTGTTGGTTTCATAGTGATGTCCCTCCTTGTCCCCACTCCCTCTTTATCTCAGACTAATACAAGAGTGCTGTATCAGGGAAGAGCGTTTGGATCTGAGATCTTCTGTGCAGCTGGCACAGTGATGGGCATTTGGGGCACACACATTATATTTTCTTGTTCTGGCCTCATAGGAGATGACAGTGGATGATGCTCACATCAAAACCATCAATGCCCTGGCCATGAAACTGGAGAGACAGAACAAGGAAGAGGTGAAGACAATATATCAGCGCCGGAAGCAGCTCAATGAGAAGTGAGTATACATTCCAGGTTCTGGACGATGGAAAGTTCAGTCAAAGCTGTTCTAATGGTTTCGTGGCAGGAAGGGAAGGGTAGGCTTCTGCTAGGCTGAGCTCTGCAGTACAAAGGCTGGGGATACATATGCAAATTTTCTCCTTTTAAACACTCTCTTCCACAAGTATGACCTACAAAATGCTAGCTTCCACCCCTAGCCAATAAAGCTTCTTTAGTGACTGTCGATGCAGCACTTCAGTTGGCTAGAAGGGTTTCCTGTTCAGCAAAGCAAAATTCATCTTTCCAACCTTGGAGATAAACATTCTTTCCCCACAATCAAACCCTGCTCCTGTGCATGGTAGCTTAGAGTACTTCCAGTTGGTCATTGGGTTGCCCAGGTGAAGTTTTAAAAGGATGTCTTGCTCCCTTCCTGCTATGGTAGAATCTCATGGCTGGGATGAGCATAGCTTGGATTATCAGGGTAATAGAATCCTGGAGATACAGGTGGCGGAGCAAGCCTTTGATACCCAGCCTGACCTCTATATTTAACAGAACAACTCCATACCTCATTCCCACTAACATCGTGTCAAGTTGTCTCTGTTTAATATCTGCCTTACAGCAGGTTTTCTAGCTCTTCTCCAAGCTGCTGACCTCACAGCAGACTCTCTCTCCTCACAATAGATTCTCATTTTCTCCTTGGTTTCTGCCTGTGGCCACCATCTCCTGTCCCCAATCTGACCCTGTCTGGCTCCAAACTAGTTCCATCCCAACCCCCTGAAAACTCGTATTCCTGGCCAACTTGTCCCACTTCTGCTGGTTCATAGCCCAGTGGCCAAATTGAGAATGAGCAGCGTGGAGACAGGGTGTATGGGTTCGTTGAGGGTTTCTAGCACTTGGGTCAGGATTTGTTCCATGCAAGAGTCCCTCCCCAGTGCTGGGAACCCCCTCTTATCCTCATCTGAGATCCCCTTACCTACACTCTAAAAAAAATCCTAGAACAGTCACTTTCTGACACATTAATTCTTTACCTATGAGATGTATCTGGGCTGCTGTGGGAAGAGGGAGTACATGGGTGAGGAAGCTCAGAAATCCCATGTTTGAATGTGATCTAGCTGCAGCTGTGGAAGTTCTGATATTCATGCTCTCCCCTAAACCTTTCTTTCAATAAAAGGTGGACCAGTTTCCATGGTAACCTGAATACATACAGGAGGAAGCTGGAGGGAGCCCTGGAGATCCATGCTTTAATCAGAGAAATTGATGACATCACGGAGAGAATTAGTGAGAAGGTGAGCTGCTCATGATTGTGTTAATTGAAGGGGTTTCACCCACTGAGAAAAATCACTTCATCTTGAAGATAAGTGGGCACTCCGTAAAAGTGGATAAACTCCCACCCGTCCAATTATTATAGAGAGAATGAGCATTCAGAGGTGACCTATTATAATAGCCTCTGTGCAAAATAGGAATGGCAAAACCTCTTTAACCAACCTGTAAATCATGGCGCAAACTCAGCCAGAGTAATGTACTCCTTCACTATCCCTGGGGTTTCCTGTGAATCAGAGTCTGTAGAAAGACTGAAATGCAGTCAAATATAACGAAGACTTCTAGTTTGAAGGTATTGATAGTAATTGTCAAAAATTCCAGATTAGGGTAAGAAATAAATGTTTTTCAGTTAATACTGAAATATAGCTTGACTGGGACTTTTTAGCTCGATGCCTAGACATTCAGGAGGTGGCTGAATACTTTAAAAGGGACATAGCAGGGTGCAGTAGATAAGATACTAGACTAAGTCAAGAGATTCTGGGTTCTATTCCTTGCTGTACCATTGGCTCAATGTGTGGCCTTGAGCAAGTCACTTAATCTAGCTCTTTGCCTCAGTTTCCCCATTTGTAAACTAAGAATAATAATATCAATCATTGCTTTTTGCTTTGAGATCTATGAAAGAAAAATGCTATATAAGGAGTAAGTATTATTATTTTACATGTATGATTTGTATCATTCATATATGACTTTATATATCAGCAAACACACATACTGTAGCATTTGTTAAACTTGGTAAACAATTTGTTGTAAAATTTTCCATAACAATTTTGCCAATTAATTCCATGTTCTTCTTGAGTCTCCAAAATGTCACTTCTGGCAAAATGTTGAGGACTCAAAAATTCCCCTCAAATTTTCACAAAATGCACTTACATTGCAATTTTATGAATGATAAATTTCCCATGAAAGTCTCACCCGTAGTTGTCTTTAGCTATTAGCATTATGGTTTATGGAAAAATAGACCGGGAGGGATGAAGCAAAATAGAAAGTCTCTCTTATGCTCATGTTAAATACACAAGCATGCAGATACACACCAAGTCAAGCAGGGTTGGAACTGGTCAAGGAGTTCTGAGCTCTTGTTCTACCTCCATAAGTGGCACAGAGAGTTGTCACTATCATTGCATTGTTGAAATTTAGGATGGGGATAAAAGGAAGGTTTTAAGAGAGAAGGAGAGAGGAAACATTTGAAGGAACTGAGATATGATCCTGTCATTTTTCTCCTTCTTCCGCCCTACCCCCCAAGAGTGCACTGATACAAGCATTGGATTACGGGAAAGACGTGGAGAGTGTGGCAAACCTGGTGCGACGACATGAGGAAATGGAGAGGGAAATCAATGTCATCAAGTCCAAAATGGAGGTCAGAGGCTGGGAGGGTAGAGGGGACAGAGTGGGGCTGCTAAAAGAATGCTCTGTTTTTGTTTCTTTGTCTATGCTAAAATGCTTGATGAGCTCCTTCAGAGACGCTTAGTACAAGATGAACTGGGATGGGAACATAGCAGATAGAAAACTCAGAGGTCCTCAGAGCAGACTTCTTTATAATGAACAATTCTAGTTCCTTTGTGTTCCTCTCAATCCCAGTTGTCATATGAAATGCCCACCCTTCTGAAGTACTAAAGCTGAGAAGGAAGGGAACGTATGTTTTTAGCATATTATGTTTCTCTTGTTTGGAGATGGTTCCACATCTCAGTGCTGGATTGGACCTTCCCTGAACTTGTGAAAAGTATGGATCCAAATCCCTATCGCATCTTTGCAACTTGGCTCCTGTATCAGCAATGGACTAAACCAAAAGCTTGTACTCATTTCTGTTCTAAAAAGTGGAAAACACAATGGGCACAATTTCCAAGTTTAGTCCCTAAACAGAATGTCCAAATGTCACATTTTAATGCTCTAAGCAGCTCATATGCATGTAAAATTGACTTTTACATGACTAAGGGCTAATATGAGCATCCAAATGAGGTATCTGGGTTCTGTTTCAACTTCAGAGGCAGTAGCACAGGTTGTCACAGATCTAGTTTGTACCCCCTGCTGGCTACCCACAATTCAGCTGTAAGAGAAATTCAAGGCTCTGGGTTCTTGAATCCCTGAATATTTTAAGTTTCTAGGGCCTAAACGGGATCAAGACACTGGCCCAATGTTAGGGTCCTTAGGCACACTCTTGAGGCACAGACCTAACTGGCACCCCTTTCTGAGAGCGGGAAACAGCTGTCCAGCTGCTTAGCCCCTTTGGGCACAGGGCAACCCTTCAGACTCCCATATACTTAAACACACCCACTCCCAGAACCCCGCCAAAAGGTGCGAGCCTTCTGGTTTACTGTTTGAGTCTCTCTGGAAGCTAGTAAGTAGTTGAAAAGCATTTGATACAGAGAGATGCTTTGCCCAGAATCTAACTCAATTGCTTTTTCACTTAATCATGTAAAGCACAGGAGAGTATACATCATGTATAGAACATGACAAACATCCTAACTGCAATGACCCTCCCTACCTCACCCTTCCCTCGGGAGTCCTTGGGGAACCATCTGGGCTCAGGAAATCAAGCAGAGCCCCCTCCTTCATGCAGGTCCCTATATGCTGGGTTGCTTTTCTTTCCTCTCTAGCTGGATACAAAATGGCCAAAGACTCAAATAAATCAGCTCCTCCCAATTTATAACTCCTAGCCAGGGCCAGAGTTCCAATTAGGCACAGTAGGCACATGCCTAAGGGCGCCGACATTCTAGGGGCGCCTTACCTCTCTAAAACTGTTTGCCACACAAAGGTCAGCTGTAGGTGACGGGGGGAGGGGTGCTGAAGATGCTGTGCCTAAGGACATGTAAGTTATAAATCTGGCCCTGTACTTAGCCCCTTTTGTCAGACAACATTCTTGCCAGCTTCCCCAGGTGACCGGAGATCTCTGCCAGGTGACTTTGTTGCCAAGGAAACTTCTCCCTTTCTGAGCTTCATTGGGAGCCATCCTGTGGTTTAGAGCAGTTCCCCTTCAACGGAAGAGCACTTCACTTCAACAACTCTCTCTTGCTATGCTTTTGCTACCAGTCTTTGGAATTCCAGCCAAACATGGAGGCAAATAGACAACAGAGAAGGCAAAAGGCTGCACATTCAAAATGGAGTTTGCAGCCTGGTAAAGATAAATTCAAAAGTTGTAGAGAGATTCCCAGATAGTCACACAGGTCATATGAGCTAGTGTTCCCAATTTAATTACCAACTGGAGATTTAAGGATAATTGCTTATTTTGAATGCATGTTTGGAAGCCACAAATTTCTCTCAGCTTTCTTTGGAAAAAAAGATGCAAAGGTAGAGAATGTGTGATAAATTCATAAAATAATACCCCACTGGTTAATTTTCATAATATAAAAAAGCTGATTATTAGTGATCATCCTATATATTTATTGTCTATTCCACACATACTATTAGTCATGTCCTGCAGCAAATTTAATGTGGGATGAGTTAAATCAGCCTGGCAAAATTCTGTTCATCAGAGACAAATATGTTTTCTTGATGGGTAAGTAACATTCTTCTTTCTACATTTTTCACTGTTTATAAATATATATTTTTCATTTCATCTTCATGGTGGAGGGTGGGGGATCCAGATGGTAATCCTGGGCAATTTGGTCAGGCTGTGTTAAATAATGCCAGTAGAACCTCACTAAATAGCACTTCAGTAAACCACAAACCCACATTGAAAATTATGTTTTGGGACTGCAGTTTACTGAAGCAGAGACAAATGAGCTTCTGATCCTGTGCTGAAGGTCAAGCCAGTGTCAGTAACATCATGTTTCCATCAGGCCAGTGAGAGTGCATCACGTTACTTCCTGGCACTCACTGATGCCCTGAAACAGAGCTAGGAATTAGCTGCTGGTGCACCTCATTCATAGCACAGTCTAGGCCTCAAACCGCATCCATCCACAATGGGCCTGCTCCCATTTGTGCAGATTAGTGACGTTCTGCTGTACAGTTGTTTAAGGCAGTATCCTGGTGGTTTGTTTTTTCACATGCTTTCTGAACTGCAAAATTCAGTAGTGCACCATGAGTCATTAGGGAGAATTAGAGGTTCTTCTGTAGATTTTGTTTTGTTTTTGGAATATACATTAAAACCTGTAATCTACAGCCAATTATCTACCAACATTTGTTTTTATTGGTTTGATGCCCCTACACTGTGAGGTTCCTTTGCCTCACTTGTAGCTGCCATCACTTCTCATTCAAGTTACCAATATGAACAGACAAGAAGAACTCCTGTTTTAGCCACCTCTCATGCCAATGGTGTACATCCCAATAAACCAGAGAAGCTTGTCTCTCTCACCAACAGAAGCTGGTCCAATAAAAGATATTACCTCAGCCACCTTGTCTCTCTAATATCTTGGGACCGATACAGCTACAACACTGCATATAGAGGAGTAAACATTCTTGTTACTAAAGGGTGAAACGTTCAAACAGCAGTGCCTAAGTAGTGCCAATAAATGTTCTCTCACACACAGAAAAACAGCATTTGTAAGTGTCAATTGGTGTGTGTGTGTGGAAAAATGGCATATAGTTACTTGGTTTGTGCATTTGGATGATTATTTGCAAACACAAATGTGGAGTCTGCACGCAACAACTGCCTGTGTATAATTTGTTGCCACAATTTTGGCACCCATGTTTGAAAACCGGGCCCTTAAAATAAGCTGCATCCCTTTCCTCCAAGCGATTGAGTGAAAAAGCTAGCTCATAGGAACCAATACAATAATTAATCTGAGTAAATGTAGTCCATTATAAATCTCTCCTTAGACATTGGAGTTGGAATCTTTCCGCCTTTGCAAGAGGAACCCATCCATAAATGACAAACTGAGTACAAAGCAAAGAGAGATGAAAGACAACTGGCTACGACTCCAGGGGCAGGCCAAACAAAGGTAAAGCCTTCTACCAGGCTGCTATCTGAATCTCTGTCAGCAGAAACAGAGCTGCTCCTTGGGCCCCTGAAAGCAATTGCCATGGGCCACCAAAGTTCTCTGGGGACTTCATAAAATATGATTATCCGGTGCAGACAGCTGGGCTTTATTTCTGCAGCAGAATGTGGTTAGTTTAATGGAATTTAAGTTTCACATACATATTTTTTATGTAAAATGAGTCCAGTAAGACTGTGGTTTATCCCAAAAATAATCTCTCTAAATTCCCCCAAATCCTCCGACCAGCCCTGGTGAGATCACTGTGTGCAGCAGTTATGTCTGGGTGGGGACGAAAGATTGTTTCTCAGGCCCATCCAAAAATGCAAAGGCTGGCTCTGAGCAGGAATCATCACTTAAGGGAGTGGCTATGAAGGATTTTATAGTTGCTCCAGTTCTAGCCTCTCATGAGGAATCACGGAAGATATAATGTCATCATGGTGATTCCAATACAGTTTGCAGCTACTGTGAGCTCAGCTTAACAGCAACCCTGTAAGAAGTTGTATGGGAATATTGGATGACTTGAATCTTACAAATTACCCCAGCCTCAGCTTCTCCCAGCATGAGCTTTGTAGAGTAGTAGATCTCAACCAGGGGTACACATACCCCTGGGCATACACAGAGGTCTTCCAAGGGGTACATCAACTCATAAAGATATTTGGCTGATTTTACAACAGGCTACATAAAAAGCACTAGCGAAGTCAGTACAAACTAAAATTTCATACGGACATTGACTTGTTTATACTGCTCTGTATACTATACAGTGAAAAGTCAGTACAATATTTATATTCCAATTGATGTATTTTAAAATTATATGGTTAAAAATGAGAAAGTGAGCAATTTTTCAGTCATAGTGTGCTGTGACACTTTTGTATTTTTATGTCTGATTTTGTAAACAAGTAGTTTTTAAGTGAGGTGAAACTTGGGAGTACACCAGACAAATCAGTCTCCTGAAAGGGGTACAGCAGTCTGGAAAGGTTGAGAGCCACTGTTGTAGAGAATGGTGCAGGAGCAGGGGCTGTGCAGGGAAAGGAAGTAGACTGACCGTAAATTGGCTAATGCATAATTGTCCTTCATGTGGCAGGAGGGAAAAGTTGGCAGCTTCCTACCAGTTGCAGAAGTTTAACTTGGAGCTAAAGGAGCTGCTAGATTGGATTCAAAAAATCAAAGGCTTAATGGAGGCAGGGGGCCTTCCCAAAAGCCCAGCTGAGGCAGACAGCATGATTGAGGAGCATTGTGAGAGAAAGGCAAGTAATGCTCATTGCTTATAATTGTATCCCCTGGAGAACCTTCCCAGGGTACTGTGATTGGAATTACTCACTGCAGGACCCCCCCATGACCCTAGTGGACATGCTCCCTGCATCAGATCATCCTCTCTCTCAAAATAAACAACTGAAAGATGCCAGAATATCATCTTTGGAGACTGAAGGCGTCTGTGTATCCCCTGAACAGATACTGCCTGAGGTGTGTGCCCATTCATGTTTCTCTAAACAATCCCATTGGTGTGCATTAACCCTGAACTGGAGAGTCCACCTTTAGATATAAAGAGGTGCTTCAGTCTCCAGGCCCATTCAGTCCTTGACCACTCTTCTGAGACAGCTACCAAGGGTATCAGTTAGCGCCAGTTGTTATGAGTTATGTTCTGGATACAGACAGATGTCCACTGGGAAGTGGACCAAGATCACCAGCTTATTTCACAGAGGGCACCGAATGGCCAGCAGGTGGTAACTTAGAGTCGCTGCTAGCCCATTTTGTTACCCAGTGATGGCAAGCTGAAATACTCCTTATCCCAGTGCAAATTCCGTGAGTCACCTAGTCCCCCTTCTGCTTACTTAACTTTTTTGCAGGTTTCCTTTATGAACAGGCATATTCCCAGAATCATTAACAAAAGTTATAAATAAAAGTCCACACACTTTGTGGGTCACAGCACTAACAAAATACAATCCTAATTAATCTTCCAGATCAGGATTTAATAACAAACCTCTGATATTCTCCCTTCTTCTGACGCAAGTTTTATGTGCTGCCAGTTTTCTCTCATGTCAGAAACTATCCAACAATGTTAATAATTTTACAGTGCAGTACAAAGAGGCCTCACCTAAAACAGGTTTATTGTACATTCCAAATTTCCAGCCATAAAATGGACTGTAATTATTAATTTACACAAAGTTAAAAGCTATGCCCTCAAAGCCTAATAGTGAAGGAAAAGCTGGATCTAAGAATCAGACATGTTAATTTCAGGTGATTAATATTCCATTGACTGTCTGTGATGTTTTACATGTCCATCTTATTAAAAAGTGTGTGCACAGTGGTATTTTACTGAATAATTCTTTTATTTACAAATAGTTTATATTGTAACTTCCACATTAAATATATAGGTCTCATAGTAAATTCCATTTTCACCTTAAGGATTCATTATACAGACATATTGCTACCTTCTTCTCACTTTAGAAGAGAATTTTAAACATGTTTCACTTTAACACCAAGAAAGAAGGTTAAACAGTGTCTATAATGCAATAATCTGCTGTCAGTTTATTTGGCAGTAGACAGGAGAAGAGAAATCCCAAGTACAGTTTGCCATCTAGGGGCCACCTTTTATGAGAGAAAGGGATGATGTTATGCGAATTAAAAATCCACATTCATTTAATTCTAAACATTTCCTGCTCTGTTCCCAAACAAATCATAATCTTGACTTGCAGGGGACCAGTGTCTCTTGGAGAAATAAGTGCATTTGTTTTCCATATTTATTTGCTTAGACTTTCCTTTGCTCTTTCAGTGACATAGCACAAAGATGAATGATTTTCCATACAAATATTACTATTGGAAGGTTAAAATACAGTCCATTTCCTTCCCTTAAAGACCTATATCCTGAATAGCTGATTTTCCATAAACCTTTGACATCAATCTTTCTAATGAACTTTAGGCGGAGATTGAAGCCCGAATGGAAAGATTCAACTCACTCGGCAGCTTTGGTCAGAAACTTGCCAACTCTAGTCATTATGCAACCCCTGAGATCCACCAATCTCTCTCCAGATTGCAGCAAGCCTTGTCTGAACTGATCCAGGCATGGCAGGAGCAATATGTAAAACTGTTTCAGGCCCAGGACTTACAGGTAAGTGATCAACAGAAAAATGCAGCATCAATGAACCTTCCTCAATGCATAGAGGGATTTCAAAAAGAATGGGCAGACTTCATTTGGAATTAGCCACAGGTGGTGAGGACATATGTGCACAGACTCATCTGATAACATGTCATTTATATATTACACGAAAAAATATATATTATAAGAATGCTATTGAGGTTGCAAAGTCAAGCATTCAAAAGTTAGGAATGCTGGAATTAAGGTTGCCTGTACAACCTTAATTTTATCCCCTTGTGCATATAAGAATAGCCATGTTGGGTCAGATCAAAGGTCCATCTAGCCCAGTATCCTGTCTTCCATCAGTGGCCAATGCCAGGTGCTTCAGAGGGAATGAACAGAACAGGTAATGATCAAGTGATCCATATGCATTATGATGCAGTGTCTAATTACTTGATACTTTTTTCTCCACAGTGCACAGAATGTCTAGTGCTCAAAGAATGAGCAGCTGTTCAATATTTAGTTTTCTCCTCATTGTTCAATATGTGGCTCTAGGCCTTATCTACTGCACACCATTCAAACCCTGCTCTGAAGGGGGAATGATTAATTTCCTCATGGGATTTTCTATGGTGCTCATCAGTATACTGTCCGAGTGCCTCCACTCTTCTATATGGCTCAGAAACATGGAGGACTTATGCCAAACATACCAAAAGAATAAACAGCTTTCATATCAGATGCTTGCATAAAATTCTTCAAATAATATGGCAAGACAGGGTGACAAATGTGGAAGTGTTAAATCGTGCTGGTCATTCATGGGAATGTTGATTAGTAAGAAAAGACTCAGGTGGCTTGGACATGTCAAGCAAATGCCGGATTACAGGATCCCAAAGAGTGTTCTGTACTCTGAAGCTTGCGAGAGTAGAATTTATTCTACTTACTTAGGACCAGATTCTAATTCCTTTTCTCAAACTGAGTAATACCTTACTCCACTGGGACTGCTCACAGAGTATGGTACTATTCATTGTGAATAAAGGTATTAGATTCTGATCTGCAGCATTAGCACATATGCCACAAATATTTCTGTTGCATATGAGAAAATCCAGTATTCTGAGTCTGAGTAGTTGTATATACCAGCAAGAGAGTTCTGTTAATAATAGCTACATACTTACACGGTACACTTACTTACACTGTTTACGTACACTTTTCATGTTCAAAGTACTTGGTCTATTTTAGCTAGTTAATCCTCACAATAGTCCTATAAAGCAGGTAAGTATTTACCAGCCCCATTCTTACAGATGAGCATTATCCCTATTCTACAGGCTAGAGACTGAACTCATGGTTGCTTTTCTCCCCTAAACAGAAATTCTTTGGCTACGTGGAGCAGAACGAGAGCTGGCTCAGCAGCAAAGAGGCCTTCTTGGCCAATGAGGATTTAGGGGTAGGTGAGCTGGATAATGACAACATTTCCAGTGGAGCAGGGGGACGTCAGTGAGAAGATGGGGGAAGGTGTGAAATACTCGGACATCCTGTGAGCCTTTTTGAAATCCCATGTAGCTCTTCCTCATGAGAAGGTCCCCACTGCATCTTACTGTTTATGCAGAATCCTGTTTCTTTTATTTGTTTTGTACACAGAAGGTTCAGGCTTTCAACATCAGATATAGTGAAATATTCTACTCACCCCTGTTAGAGGTGGAAGCTGGAATTGCATCTGTGGCATCATATGGCCCAGGAAAACATATCCATCAGTGTTAATAACATAGAATATGTCTGGTGTTGGTGTCTGGTGTCTGTCTCTCCAGGGGTGGATGTACACATGTACAGTACTATCCATTGAAATATAGCAGGGATTCATAGGAAGCCATATATTTCCCATTCATCTTCAGCTCATGAATGCACAGAAAATATCCTATTGAGTCCCGTCTGCCTTTCAGTTATGTTGCTGTATTTACTGATGATGGCCACGCCTCCAAAGATTCATATAAATGTCTGGATATTTGGATACTTCTCTGGTGCATTGTGATCTGAAAACAGGGCTAGAATTTTCATGAAGATAACTTTACTCAAGAGATTTCCAATGCTTTCTAGTGTCATCTAGGATGGAAGTAATGGGAGAAACATGCCTGACTAGTTATAGTATTTTGACACCTCTGATTCTGGTTAGGAAGTCCAGAGAAATGCAAAAAAGAGAGAGAGAGATCTGCGTCATGAAGTTTGGATCACAACGTTCAAGGGACTTCAGTGTCCATGCTTCTAACAAAACTGGACTTGAGTCATCCAGTTCAAATCTGGATGAGCTTTCTCAAAGTTCATAGGTTGGATCTGGTGCTCTGGTTTAAATCTCTCTCTCTCTCTCTCTGACATATTTGTTCATTAACCCTGATCCCATATTTATGTGCTTCCAGCAGATATTTCTTGCAAGGTTGGATTATGACTAAATGCGGCTCAAATCCACTAAATTGTTAGTGTCTTCCATCCTGTGGCTTCCTACGAGGGCAGGAGAAAGCTCAGTATCTCCAAACCTCAGTCAGCTCTCTGTACCGAGCAATGTTGAGTGCTCTTTCCTTACACTCCAGCAGATTGCTCAGCACTGAAGCAGTCAGATCCTGAACTGCTGCCCCCACATGGTGGGTAGAAAATCCTTGAAGGCCAGGGGACTGTGGTCTCAAATTCAAAGGCCAATACATTTCCAGGCCGGTTTGTGAGGGAAGGGTAATTCCTGACTCCTGAAAGTGGTGGATGGTATGACTCCCATTGAGAGCAGCTTCCTTCTAACAATGGATATTATCACTGAATCCCATGCAGGATTCTGTGTCCAGTGTGGAGAGCCTGCAGCGGAAACACATGCAGTTTGAAAAGGCTGTGGAAGCCCAGATGGAGAAGATCAAAGTGATGGCCTCCTTTGCACAGCAACTGAGGCACAACAAGCATTACGACTCGGAGAACATCACGAACAAGTGTCAGACTGTTCTGAGGAGGTAAAGCCAGTCCCTTTCCTTGTCACTGTTACCTAGCCTTGTCCAAATGAGACCCTTCCTTCTCTACTCCTTTTTATTTAGATATTTTAGAGGAACCTAGTCTGTACTTAGTTCACACAACACTTTGTGCTGAGGCCCTGCCACATTTTGCAAGCTAAGGAAGCTTGAGGCAGGTCAGTATTTCCATGGGAGACTTTCAAGGAACACCTTGGTGCTGCAGGAAGAGGTGTTGGTGATTCAGAAAGAGATACATCTCTCTGTGTCTGTACTGTCCCTGCCTGGTATTAGGGAAGCAGTGCTGCATAGATATAGCCCCTTATGGATAAGAAACTAGAGGGCTGTCATGACCAGTTGTGGTCATTAAACATCCCGTGGCATTTTTCACAACTGTGTAAAGGGGTTGACCTAAAGTCCTGATCAAATTCCCAATGTGGGTATTTGTGTTCTGTCTAAATTTCACCCTTTAATTTCAGTTGCATAAGGTGTTCTTTACTTCTTGTCCTAAAACGTTGCATGTTGTTTTAGTGCACTGTTAAACAGCTGTTCATTCTAGGCATGACTGAAATGATCTGTGTATAGTTTGTAAAGTACTTTGTGATCCTTTAGGATGAAATGGGACATATAAATATATTATAGTGACCATGTTATCTCATGTACGAATTTACTTGAATACAGTACTCAGGGCCTCGACTACTTGTCATATTCCATACTGTTTCCTCTGTATTTTGTAATAATAGAAGAGGCTGCATTTCAGAATGGTGTAGCTTTAATATGATAAACTTCCACGGCTGAACCGTATTTCAGGAACAAGAAATGTTGTAGGCGATGTGTATATAGGCACAATGTCAAGATTAGCTTGCTGATCATGTGGTAGCCTGTACAGCCATCCACTGAAGGCATTGGAAGTGCTAGCTGGTGACAGGTATAGTGTGTGCCTGTGCTGTTCATGTTTTCAACGTACAACCTTTAATGGTGCTTAACTACAGAACCCCTGATATTCCAGTCCTGGACATCAAGTCTGCCATGCTGAATTATATGATAGTTGGGTTATATGGATAGGTATCCACTAGAACATAAGGTCACCTTGCAAACCTGAGTTTTAGAGAGGAAAGGCTAAAATGCTAACCACTTATGCCAACTAGTCTCTTCTGCTGTAGCTTTGTTCTCATGTGTCTCTCTTTATCCCAGAAAAGACAAACTTCTGGAGAACGCCCTGGCTCACAGGCATGTGCTGGAGGAATCCAGGCTATTGCAGAAGTTTCTGCGGAATTCCTTTGAGGTACAGTTATCTCTTCCTCATGTTTGTTGTGATTTCTTAAAAGATTTGATGACTCAGCAGTGCTGCTTGGGCATGAATCCCTGAAGTTTTTTTTACTAGGAAAGAACCAAGGAACTAAGGCTGGGATGACATCAGATGAGACAGGAAGATATGGGTGTAAAGAAAGAAGGCACCTTTTTCAACCCTCAAGCCACACCCACCTCCCCACCTAAAATTCCATCCACTTCTGAGGGCTTGTCTACACTGCCCCATAGTGTGTGCTATGGGAGTGTGAACTGCAGAGTACATCAGAGTTTTGCGCACTAATTGCCCCATGTCAACGCTGCTGGCATGAACTAATAGATACCTAGTTCGCGTTAACATAGTCCTCTTTCAGACAAAGCTATGTTGATGCAAATTAGGTACCTTTTAGTTCACGCCAACAGCATCCACACAGGGCAGTTGGCATGCAACACTTCGGTGCACTCTGCAGTTCATGCCCCCTTAGTCCGCACTGCGGCTCAGTGTAGATATAGCCTGAGATATCTTTTGGACACACAGCAACACTGTGGTACAGAAGGAAAAGTAGACGTTAAAGGGGGTGCATTCCACATTTGAGAGGTAGTGGAAAGAGACTGAGCAATCCTTTCCCTGTGAGACACCAGGGACTTGTGGTTAGAACTATGGAGACCGCCCCTTCCCACACACACGTGCACACACTGTGGGAAAAGGGGATAATGCCATTGTGTTTAGTGTCATGTGAGGTAGACAGAATGGTAGTGGCTGGAGCTATATAGATGACCTTCTCCTGAAGGACAGGAGGAGATTGGGGAGGCATAGAAAGGAGAATTCAACCATTTTTGCTTCTCTCCATTAATTAGCCCCACATTTAGATATATTAGAGGGGATCCTAGAAAATGAGATCTGAGTAGCTTCTGAAATTCTTGTCTTCTTCTGTGTCCTCCTCCCATCCCAAGGTGGCAGCCTGGATAAATGAGAAGAACAGTATTGCTTTGGATGAGAGCTGGAAGGACCCGAGCAACCTGCAGACCAAGCTGCAGAAACACCAGACTTTCCACGCAGAGATCATGGCCAACAGAAATCGCATAGACAGCATCAAGGCTGTAAGAGAAGCAGGGCTGATGTGGGGTGTGGGGGCTGGCAGGAAAGGTTCAGCCAAACAGAATGTCTGAATCACAAGGATATTAAACAAGCAGGGGCACCTGTGTGGTTCAGGACGAAGTAACCTAAGTTCTACATGGCGTTGTCTCACTTTACTATCTACAAAATGGGTGCAATACTTTTACCAACCTCTAAAGTGAGTTTTGAAGTTTAGTTTATTAATACCTCTCAAGAACCTAGAGCATGTTAGATGGAGGGTGTTAAGAGGAACAAAGAGTTTTAAGGGGAATTATCACTAAAATTTTGCCTTGGCAGAAACCAGCCAGTGGAGAAAGCATGAGGGAAACGTGACAAGCTTTGGCCAGGTATTGGGTATCAGGGGTGGATGGACAGTCTGGAGATGCTTATGTGTATATTTATTTAACCTCAACTCAATACAGTAGTTGTTGTTATTGCACCAATTGTGTACAAGGTGCTTTACAACAGACACTTCAGAGTTAAGAGTGAAGCTTCAACCCATACTCATCTCTTTGTGCCTGGGTATTGCAGTACCCACTCTTTGTAGAACACTGCAGTGTGCAGCTGAAGCCTTCTCTGAACTGCCTGGATCTTGTGCCTTTAAAGAGTCATTTGAAAGGATTTTTTTTATGGTTCCTTTATGTAACATAGATGGTCCTTGAATGATTCTGTAGAGGAAAATCTGCAACTGGAAACCTGTTATGGGTTCTTTCCTCTCCCACTTCTCCCCTTTGCATAACTAAAAGGTGCCTCAATCTAACTTTAGAAGGTTATAATACAAACTTGCTCATAGGCTGAGAACGTACCGCAAAGTTGCCAGCCTGCTGGATGGTTTTTTCCCAGCTAATCTATAAGGATCTGAAACTGGGGAGTTATAATAGAAATACTGACAGACTCTGACTATGTCATACAGTGCACAAGGAGGTCCTGTTTTTAGCACCCAGAGGTGTTAAACAGAGAGAGATGGGTTGATGGGCACCTACTAATGCCATGCTGGCAAACCAGATTCAGTGCCAGCCTTTAGGCAGTACAGATACTGCATACTCTTACCTCAGGTTGATCCTCTGCCAGGAGACTGTAGTATGTTTTTGTAAGTCAGTATCTGACCCCCAGACATCTTGCTGCAAGAGGTCTCTGGCATTTCAAATAGCGCGAGAAACCTGAAGTCTGGCAAGCTCTACTACCATCCCAATCCCAGCAACAGTTCTGACTTCGAGTGTTTTCTTCTATTCCCACCCTACCTCACGTGTTCCGTTAAGGGGTTAATAAAGATTGTAGAAGCAGGTTCTTACCCCCAAGCAGTGGCTTATGGGTGTTGATAACCAAGCACACATCTCAGACAGACAGATGGTGCATTATGGTGCAGTGGGCTAACAGAGAGGGTGGTGTCTGCTGTCTTTGCTGCAGGAGGGAGAGAAGATGCTCCGAGAGGGACATTATGCTCCTGAGGCTATTCAGTCCAGACTGCAAGAAATGGAAGAGCTCTGGGATGAGCTGCTGGAAAACTGCCAGGAAAAAAGAACCAAGCTACAGGATGCCTACAAGGTAAAGCTAGGGACAGGCCCTGATGTCATTTCCTGTGACAGAGCAAGGCAGCAGTGCTAAGTTTTGTCAATGTGCCATTGCCTCACGTGCTCTGTCACACCAAGCCACTGGAGCCAAGGAGTTAATCATCAGTGGCACATAACAAATACTACAAAGCACAGGCCAAATGCACTGAAGCTCTCACAAAGAGGTGGGAACCCCACGGAGAGAAGTCTGTTGCTGCTGCTATGTTCTCGTGTGGTGTCTGCTGGTGGAAGATTTAGTTTACAGCCAGAACTCCGGAGGATGCAGAGATGATATGCGCTGAATTATCACATCCATCAGCTGCCTTGGGCATGTTAGAGAATCATAGAATCATAGAACTGGAAGGGACCTCGAGAGGACATCTAGTCCAGTCCCCTGCACTCATGGCAGGACTAAGTATTATCTGTAGACCATCCCTGACAGGTGTTTGTCTAACCTGCTCTTAAAAATCTCCAATGAATGGAGATTCCACAGCCTCCCTAGGCAATTTATTCCAGTGCTTAACCACCCTGACAGGAAGTTTTTCCTAATGTCCAATCTAAACCTCTCTTGCTGCAATTTAAGCCCACTGCTTCTTGTCCTATCCTCAGAGGTTAAGAAGAACAATTCTTCTCCCTCCTCCTTGTAACAACCTTTTATGTACCTGAGAACTGTTATGTCCCCTCTCAGTCTTCTCTTTTCAAGACTAAACAAACACATTTTTTTCAATCTTCCCTCATAGGTCATGTTTTCTAGACCTTTAATCATTTTTTTTCTCTTCTCTGGACTTACTCCAGTTTGTCCACATCTTTCCTGATATGTGGAGCCCAGAACTGGACACAATACTTCAGTTGAGACTTAGTCAGTGTGGAGTACAGCAGAAGAATTACTTCTCATGTCTTGCTTACAACACTCCTGCTAATACATCCCAGAATGATGTTTGCTTTTTTTTCCCAACAGTGTTACACTGTTGACTTGTATTTAGCTTGTGATCCACTATGACCCCCAGATCCCTTTCCACCGTACTCCTTCCTAAGCAGTCATTTTCCATTTTGTATGTGTGCAAGTGGTTGTTCTTTCCTAAGTGGAGTACTTTGCATTTGTCCTTATTGAATTTCATCCTATTTACTTCAGACCATTTCTCCAGTTTTTCCAGATCATAGAGTTTTTTATATTCTGTGAATTTGTTCAGTGGACTGTGTTCTCTACATTTGCACTCCCCATCAGAAGTGAGGAGAGAGTTCATTGAGCCCTGAAAGGTTTCTGAAAGTGACATACATGCTCCTTGACAGAGGAGGCTGGGATTTTTTAACCCTAAATGCCAACTGACATTTGCTTCCTGCTTGCCCCCAGGCCCTGCGTTTCCAGCGGAGTGTGGAGGATATGGAGAAATGGCTGGAAGATGTGGAAAGCGAGCTGAAGGCTCCAGAAAGTAGCAGTGACCTGGTGGTTTTGAATAATCTCCTGAAGAAACAAGGGGAATTGGAGGAAGATGTTGCTAGCCATAGGGATCGGCTACAAGTGCTTGTGGACACAGCCCATGAATTCCAGGAAGAGAAGCATTTTCTTGCAGATGAGATACAGGAGAGGGTTGATCAGGTGGTGCACAGGTATGTGAGTATCTGCCCATTTTCTCACTTCTCTGTCCCCTTCTACCTTTCTCTGACCCCTTTCTCCTTTATATTTATTTTCTCACTTCCAAGGCACCTGCTTATATTAGCTTACGATCTCTCTGTTTTGTTAATTTGGTTCCATTTTAAATCTGCAGGTACAAGCACCTAAGTGATCCGCTGCAGGAGAGGCGTGGGAGTTTGGAAGCGAGCAGGCTGCAGTACCAGTTCTTCCGGGATTTTGACGATGAGTTGGCCTGGGTTCATGAGAAGCTCCCCCTGGCTTCCTCCAAGGACTATGGCCAATCCCTGACAACTGTCCAAAGCTTACAGGAAAAGCACCAGGTAAAGCAGTATGGGAACCATCCCCCCTGTTTGAAGTCAAGCAGGAGAACGTGGGATGGTGCCTATGTGCCTACAGTGGAACACTTCTCCTCTGCTCTGGTTACAGCAAAACCATCACTGCCAGGGATGACTCTTATCCTTGTCTCACAAGGGTGCTCTTTAACGAGCAATTCTGTGCCTTTGTAATCTTCAAGGCTGCACCCATGGCATGTATTTTCACACCAATACTCTGGGTAGTGTACCCTGCATTCCCCTTTGGGCACCCTATCCCTTTGTACAAATTATTGAGCTCCGACCCTGGCTGTTACAATACTAAATAGATTTTACAAGCTGCTGTGCATGCTGGCATGTCTTCTCCAAGCAACAGATGACCCAAGAAATAATTTAAAACTCAGCAATATGGGCATATTAGTCTTCCAGATGCCTGCAGGATGAGAGAGTGACAGAAACCCTCTCCTCCTGCACTTTTTGAAAAAATAAGGGCGTTAACAGAATATTATTACCTTTATCCCACCATCATTTTAGCAACAACTTTCAAGTTAGTTACTAAGATTTTTGCAAGGTTCAGATGTGGCATCAGAGACAAGGAGAACCTTGAAATTTGTCTTCTCCCAAACCAATGAAACAGCAGCTGTGTCGTGCATGTTTTTCACATAATCTGCTCCTTTGCAATAGATGAGATAGGAGAGAAGAATTTCATGGTAAGGAGATTGCAGCAGCTACTGGTTTTGCTGGGTAACAAGGGGCACTTCATTTCAATGCCATCCCCGGGATCTCCTGTTGGTTCAACTTCTGCAATTTGTAATGGGGCTAGGGGCCAGAAGATCTACTAAGAGCTATCGTCCCCTGGGAATATATTTTTTAAACACCTGACACTTAGTGCAATATGATGCAATTCAAGAGAAAAAAAATCTGCTCTTCGGTATTTTTTTAAAGCCATGGGGTAAAAGTCATGTCCAGTCCAGGTGGTTTATTAGAAAGGTGTGGACTCCCGCGAAGGGTGGGAAAATCATCCCAAATATCCCTTGAATTAAATGGAAAATTTATAACAAAGGGCTGTCAAGCATTCTCCAGCATATTGCTGTGGAGGCCACAGGTGTATTGTGAATAATTTATGTTTGATGTAGATTTTATTTTGACCAGTGAGTGGTTAGAACAAATGAAATAGGAGAATTTATACCTTTTTAAGAACATGCAATTGGTGCAGGAGGCTCATTTCACCAGGATGGAAGGTGGAGACGAGTTTATGCTTGCATTTAAACTCCTCTGTTTAAAAACATTCTGAATGTTGGCATTGTAGGGAGGTAAGTTAGGTCCCTGAAAGGACTGAATGATTGGGGTTGGATTTGCCAGGGGAAGGAAATTGGGCTGGGAGGGTGGGGGACTATGGTGATGACATCTTAAGCTGCAAAATTCTCCTTGTTGTTTATCACTGTTTTGAAATATTTCAATAGAATTTTAGTCTGGGGGGAAATAGTGTGTATTACAAGTTGCAAAATAACAGGCCTGCTCTTCCTCACATGTTGCCAGTTCTTCCAATGGCTGTGAGATTGGCCCTCAAAGCTTTTAATTCAGATTTCCTGTTCTGAGCCTTTTAGTTACTACAGGCCACTAGACATTTTTACATTGGCGGTGTGGGGGATCTCATGTTAAAGATCAGGAACCAGTCTCCACTCTACTGTGAGATTAGTTTCACCCTCTAAAGAACACTACTGTTTTATTTCTAGTCCTGGTGGGTCAAGTTTTCAAAATTCAGTCCTACCTTTGCTAGCACAGAAAGGAGCATGGATGAAATTTGTGAGTAAATATCTAATACCTGCCTCCGCAAATGTGTATTTACCTGCATATATAGCAATCGTGTTCACACAAATATTCAGTTTGTGTGCATAAATGTAGGGTTTATACACACCACTGTTTCCATTTCCTGTGGGTACAAATGAAGGGGCTTTGAAAACATGTCCCTAAATATTAAATAGTGACGTTCTTCTTCACATTGCTGACTTATTATTAATACACGGTACAAACTGTTTAACACTGGATTCTGTTCTGCTGGTTTCAGACATGGTGTCACTTTTCAGCAACATAGTGGTTACCTATGAGATTAATAAGGGGAAATTAAAGATAAGATTAAAATCAGGGCCCCCATCATTCACAGACAAGTGATCTGCCAGTTGAGCTAACAGTGTGGCTCCTTGCTACAGAGGGAATCTCTTCTACATAATGTAACACTGCAGTGTAACTCTCATTCTGGCTCAATTACAAATTAAGCAGAACTATTTCATCATGCTGGGAAATTCTGGGAAATGCCTTGCGTGTAGGGTGCTGTCATTTTGTTACCTACAGAATGCCTGGCCCCCTTGACAGACAAGTATGAAGACTGAGTCCCTGCCCCAAAGAGAATAAAGTCTAAGTTACACTAGGAAGACAAGGAAGACCACCATTGGGTGGGAATGTGTGTGCATAGGAATGAACTGAACTGGTTTGGCAAATGCCAGATGTTTTCAAACACTGGGCTGGAAGAGGGTGTTGGGGAGCTGGCTTGAGTAGTTCATGTCTCCTGCGATTATCACCTTGTCTTGGCCATCGCTGTGTGTTCCTATTGTGCTTTGAAATGCCATTTTGGTAAAGCTCTGTTTTTCTGGAGTTATGTTGAAGAGCTAGAAACATTTATTTAGCTGCTGAACTGATGGAAAATTGGGGCTGTTTCCTAGAAGTTCATTAATTAACTCATGAAGTATGGCATAACCACGGATTTAAGCAGGTATTTCAGGTGGTTGCTCCTGGTAGCAAGTATTTGTGGTTAGGATATTTTACCTCAAAACCTTAGGGAAGTTTAGATCAGGAGCTGAACTTTACAGCTACCCTCTTTTTCTGTAACTGGCCAAACGAAACTCTTAGTCCAAATACTCCTCAGTTTCCAATAAGTTCTGGTCTGGATCTAAACTTTGCAACCTTGGCCCATCTTTAAATGTGAAAAGAGATTGATTTGTAATTATTAAATTGATTGACTGGGCTGCTAAGTGCAGTATATAGGTAGAAAGGTCTCCATCGCTTACATTTGAGATCTCTCATTTGTGCTTTACAGAACTTGGAGAATGAAATTAGCAGCCGTGATGCTCTAACAAAAGTGGTGGTCAGCACTGGGCAGAAGCTGGTGAGGGGTGGGCATTCTGCCTCCCAGGAGATCATGAAACGTTTGAAGAAGCTGGAGGCTTCTGTAGAAATCTTGAAGGCTGAGGCTCAAGAAAGGAGAAGGAGACTCATGCAATCATATGAGGCCCATCAATTCCTCAGTGAGGTAAGAAAGACTCATTGTATGTGCAAAAGGGGGGTCAGTTTATGAATTTGCCAGGGTGCCAGTTAGATTTTAAAGCTGAAATCTAACAAATTAGCTTTGTCAATGTATAATAGAATCCAATAGGATAACCCCTTTTTATTGAGTCCAAGGAGCATTAGCTTACTAGTTCAATGCTGGGTTCTTTTCAGGTCAGCTTTTAACTTGAACAGCATTTCTCAAGTCAGGACACTTGCTTATTCTTAACCAACCAACAATTTATTCATTCACCCAGAACCACATAAATATTTAATCATCAGTTTACCACTCAAATGTACACACACCAGTTGTGTATATTACACACACAATACAATCCTGAAAGCAATGATCACATTCTAGAGTTGAGGCTCAGCAGTTATATCAAAGAACAATGCAAATTACCAAAATTTCTTATTACCAACAATTCTTTCTTACCTAACACATTTGTCACACTTCCAAGGTTCTACTTGTCTTTAAGGCACTTCGAAGAGTGTGGTTACTTCTCTTAGACTAGAAGTAACCACACTGTTGGTCCAAAAAAGGACACATTTTGAATATTAAAAGCAATTGCTTAAAGTTATTGTTTTCCATCTCTCTTAGGCCAATTTACTTGGACTTATAAAGGTGTTAGAATCTAAAAGATGGTTACTTGAGGTCTCCCTAGAGAGTGTAGACTCAGCAAGATTGAAGAATAGAAGGGGAAATACAATATTTGAGATGAAATCTCACCTCTTCTTCTTATCCTCATAACCAGGGCTTAATTTGTCATGAAAGAGGGGCCGGGGCTCAAGCTTTTTTTTTTACTTTCATAACTGATGCCAAGCCCAGGGGGGCCGGGACTATGAACTGCCAAGCCTAGAGGGGCTGGGGCTCAGCAAGCCCTGGCAGAAATTAAGCACTGCTCTTAACCCTGCAATGGGGGAGAGTCCTTCCACAAGACTGGTCTGGGCGTCGGTCACACTTGGGATTCTGCAGCTTGTTGTGTTGGGTTCGGTCTATTCCCTGAACACATGGTGGCCTCAGTTTATACAGTCTAGCATCAGGGCTCATTGGAGGGGGCCACATTCTGATTCCTATGGGACACGTGCCAAGTGGGTCCTCAGATTTCAGCTCTTGGTTTCTCTGCTGCTTCCATTGGTCGCTAGAAGATGGCAGTGGTGTATAACAAATTTCCTTAATCCTTTTCTTGTCGGAGGCTTTTTAAATTTGATTCATTTCAAGGATTATTATTTGCCCCTACTATCAATCAAGATTCCCCTTTTAAGCAATTTCTCTTAATATCCCAAAGTTATACCCTAGTTAATGTATTTCAACATTTCTCCTTCCTTGTGCCAGACAATTCCTATTACTTCTAGAGTGCAACAATTATTTACAATGAAAACCAACAATCCTTATAACCTTCTAAATTTGGAGGCCATACGCTGCATTCTCTGATTATACTAAGCATTTCACATTATTTAGGACTTACAATAGAACAAGAGGCCTTTCCCACATATGGAAGGCTATAAATCTAACTCACAAGCCAAACAAATGTGCAGATTCTAATCTGGGGTGAAAGACAGATTATTCACGGTATATTTGATTTACAAGAAAACAATGTATAGTTTATAATTTGGGGTGAAAACATATGGCTTGGATTTCTTGTGGTAAGAGTTTGCCCAATTTAACCTTCACTCTTACAATCACATTTCTAGTGTGTTTAACTGGCAGCTTCCCCACCCATTTCTTGTCTTGACCCACTCCACATGGAAAGCAGAGTGTTTGGTAACTTGGAATATTTTAGCTAGGTTGGGAGGGAGAAAGAAATGTACACCTATGCAAATAATGAGAGATTTTTGCCTAGGTGATTAACAATACCCTCATTTAGTCGATTAAGTATCTATAGTTGGGGAGGGGAATGCCCGACCTCAGCTGATGTGTGGGTTTTTAGACAGAGCGTCTCACGTGATGTGAACCATTTTCTTATTGTCTTCATAGGTGCATCCTATTGTGGGATAAACAAAGGTGGATAGTGTTTCTAATTTTTAAGGACCTAATGGAATCATTACTTATTAATCATTCAAGGCATATCAGTCCCATATATCCATTACATCATGAGGCTCTTGTGCTGTCCTCATTTGTTTAAAGGATCATGTGTGGAACGTGCCTTTAAGAGGATCTGACAAGAGCCACTTGCAACTGGTTGTTATGCTATGCCAACCATGCTAAGCAATGCCAGTCAGGTAGAATTCAGACACTGAATGAATCAGGCCTTTGTCAGCCTTCTTGGCTCTGAGTGATTACTGAACACCACCATAGATCACATGTCCACAGTGCTAACTGGTGAGAGTTCTTAGAGTGGAACAGGATTAAACCAGAATTCCAAACCATTCTTGTGACTTTTCATATTTGGTAAGTACTTATATAGATAGGAGGGAAGATAAAAAACTGCTTCCACAATACATGACTCCGAGGATTGGGTTTAGTCCCTCAATTTTCAGAATGAAAGCTACATATTGCATTGCAAGGTCACATCTAGGTTGCTGTCCACTATCACCTTTAGGTCTCTTAGGGCATTACTGCTTTCCAGGTTTCTTTCTCATGCGTGAATATCTGTGTCTTGAGTTTATCCCTGCATTTCCAACAGCTTTTGGAAGTGGAGTCCTGGATGGCAGAGAGGGGGTTCATCCTTGAGACATCTGACTGTGGGAAGAATGAAGAAACCACCCAGGCGTTGCTTCGTAAACTGGAGGCTACCAAGCTGGACATGGAAGGGTTCAAGCCCCGAATTGAGAAGCTTCAGGAGAGTGGCACCAACCTAATAAACAGCGACAACCCAGAGAGGTAGGAAAATGGAACCGGATTGCTGTTTCACTTCTAACAGAAACCTGCTAGAGAGGTACAAACTGAAAAGAAGAGCAGCCCGCATTAACCATTCAGTGACTGTCAGAAAGTCTTCCTTTCCCACTCCAGCAAAAACATACCTTTCATTTTCATGATTTCCTGTTATTCAGAAAATACAACAGAACCACATAACAAGCAACAAAAGGTTATAGATCTTAGCCTAGTTTCTCTGGCTCCTGCAGTTCTCATCCAAACCTCATTTGTTTAAAGGATCTGAGATCACCATGTCAGGGAATAAAGCAAATCAGTATTCTTCATAATTCATTACCTTTCTCTTTCCAATATGTTTTTCTTTCGGGGGGGCAGGGGGAAGAGGGGAAGAAGGAGATGGAAAAAGGAGCATTCTCTTGAAATAGATATTTTAATTTCCTGAAACTATTGGTTCTCACACTCCTAACATAATTCACCCTATTACTAGATTCTTCCTTTTTCTTGTATTTGAGCGGCTGCAGGTTCAGCTTTTACAGCACTAGAGGGCACTGTACAAACATAGTAGCAGAAATAGATTTTACTGGCTAAGTACTCTACTCAATGACGTGCTGCTGATTGTTATTCTTTACAGTCCAGCCATGCTTCTGAAGCTCCAGGCTGTCCTAGCAAACTACAAGTCTCTCCTACAGAGAACTGAGACCCAGAGGAGACACCTGCAGGAACAATACCAATTGTACCAGTTTGAGAGAGAGATCCAGTTAGTGGCTGCCTGGCTTTCTAGCAGACAGGCTGTGGCGGAATCAGATGACTATGGGCAGGACTTGGAAGATGTTGAGGTAAAAAGCTTCCTGTCTGGTAGAACAGGGAAGGTATTAGTTTTATTGTATGTATAGCTGGTGGCATTGAAGCACAATATACAGACAAAAATTAAGCAAAATCAGATTGTCTCTGTTCCACACATTGGGTCTAATTTTTGCCTGGTTAACCCATGTGCAGGGCTCTCTGAGGCAGCGTCGACCAGAGGAGAAAGTTGGGGCAGCAGAAAGCTGTCACATCCTCTTTTCCTCTGTGGCAGAGGGCTGTAGAAGACCAAAAGGGGGCCCAGCACTGTCTAGAAAGGGGCTGAGAACTGGGGTTCTGGTTGTAAATCTGTAGCACCCTCAGCGGAAAAGCCTGAGATAGAGCATCCATACCATTAATTGCTTACCCCAGGGTTAATTTCCTTTGAAAGCAAAATGGTGGCAGGCTGGTGCAGAGAGATGTAATTTATACTTGCTTCATTGAATGTATACTTTCAGCAACTACTGCTTGTGGAAAGAGACTGAATTGTTTGCATTTCCATTCCTGCTCTTGGCTTGTTGTTCTTGGTTGACATATCAGGCCATCAAGGAGGTAGGTGATCTTCTCTGTGTGACATAAGATATTGATTCCTCACAGCAAGAGGTGCTGTGTTCTGGGAATGAGTGGAGGAAGTCTGAGTTGAAGTGATTTACACTCCAGGAAAGTTCTGTAGGACATGGCAGAGAAGTAATCAGTTCCCTTTGCCTCCTTCATGCTTGGCGGCAAAGGTTTGTAGAAGTTCTTCATATTTGAATCTGCCTCCCCATCCTTTTTCTGCAGGTGCTAGAGAAAAAGTTTGAAGATTTTATAAAGGAGGTGAAACCTCTGGGACATACTAAGGTTTTCTTGATAAATGAATTAGCATCCCACCTGGAGAAAGAGTGCCACAGCCAGATGGGAGATATCCAGAGGAGGACCCATCAGGTCAATGACACATGGGAGAGACTATGCCAAGCCATCCAGACAAGGACAGAGGTATGACGCACACAAATAAATAAAATGTTCTTTGAGCACTAAAGCTCCTGAATGTTCCCACTTCCCTTTCTGACTCATCAGGCCAGTGCCACTGCTGTTCTCGGAATGCATTTGTTGTAATAGCGGAAAGGGTGTTGCAGACAGCTCTCTTTTTTTAGTTCAAATATTGCCTAATAGCCTTTGCTGACCTCTGCATTATCCTTGACGAAAATGGGTTAGTATTTACCGGTTATTACAGATAGAACATCTTTCAGATGAGGCTTAAGACTGAAAATGAATCACTTGTGGTCCTTAAAATACTTTAACACTTTTCGTAAGAAGATAAGTTTCAGGTCCAATCTCCTGGCCAATTCCAATATATTCTGTTTCCCTAAGCTTCCTGGAGCTTCAGATCAATATGGTAACACAGGGCCCAGGATTTGACCCAATGTTTGTGTTTGGTATGTGCACAAAGTGAAATATATGATGTCCTTAACTATTAATTTCCTTGTTGTTAAGCACATGGGTTTAAATGATGTGACAGTTAAGTACATTATTGTATCTTAGCAGCTTTATCTGTTTGTTTAAAAACAGGTTTTTGATCTTGGAATAAAGGTAATTGTGTATTATAGTAATTTTAACCAAGTGCCTCTGAACAGCTCAGCAGCTCCAGTGTTACCATATTTTGCATTAGTGTGTCACTTTAGGCTCCTTAGCATCAGAGCAGAGTGTCACCTTGCATAGTGGACGATGCCGCTAGTGAGCCATTTCTTTGTTCAGAATCTAAGAGCAGCCCAGCAAGTTCACCAGTATGACTACGATGTGGATGAGCTAAAGGGCTGGATGCAGGAGAAAGAGGCAGTGGTGGACATAGATGATTATGGATATGACCTGCCGGGTGTGCAGACCCTCCTCAGCCAGCATGAAGGAGTGGAGGTAAGTGGGACAGCCTTGAAACACAGGGAGAAAAACATAAATGAATAAAACCAAGAGACCCACACCTGACTCAATGGCATCTCAGGCTGCTCTGTTTACAGAGCTATGGAAAACCATTACTGCAGTGTCCATGGTGCCTCATGCAAGAGGCCTTTCATCCTGCTTTTAACACCATGAAACAATATTAGTAAGAACATAAGAACGGCCATACTGGGTCAGACCAAAGGTCCATCTAGCCCAGTATCCTGTCTTCCGATAGTGGGCAATGCCAGGTTCTGCAACATCTGAAGTGCGGGGAGAGAGGGATAAAACATACAATCAAATAAACAGTATCAACGAGCATTACCAGCTGGAATATTTGTGAAGGCAACCTAGTAGAAATGGGTCTTGAGGAGGGATTTGCAGGAGGCGAACATAGTAGCCTTACAGATTAGTTCAGGGAAGGTGTCCCATGCATAAGGCAAGGCATGGAGGAAAGCATACAGTCTGTTGTGGGGAAAGTGAACAATTGACCAAGTGTTGCAACCTCTTTTGGCTACTTCAGTGACGCCAATAAAAGGTTAGGGCCAAGAGCCCATCTTTTGAACAGAGGCAGGAGGAGAGATCATCTACATGTGGAGCAATGATATAAGAACGGCCATACTGGGTCAGACCAAATGTTCATCTAGCCCAGTATCCTGTCTTCTGACAGTGGCCAATGCCAGGTGCCCCAAAGGGAATGAACAGAACAGGTAACCATCAAGTGATCCATCACATTGCCCATTCCCAGCTTCTGGCAAACAGAGACTAGGAACACCATCCCTGCCCTTCCTGGCTAATAGCCATTGATGGACCTGTCCTCCATGAACTTACCTATTTCTTTTTTGAACCCTGTTATAGTCTTGGCCTTCACAACATCCTCTGGAAAGGAATTCCACAGTACTACAGTATTTTTCACTTCACTTAATAGGCTTTGAAACTAAATTCCAACCCAAGCTCAAATAAGTTCAAAGCCTTAGTTTGAAGTGGATGTGGAGTCTCTAGCACTGCAATACCAGTGGCTCCTGGGACTGCCAGCCCACTGCTAGAAAAGAGGCCATAGGAGCCTGATATTTTGCTGCCATTCAAAAGGCCCATGTTGAATTCTGGGATGAGACTTCTTGCTCCTTAGGCCAGCAGGAACTGCTAGTCCTGTGTAAGTAACACTCAGCCTCAGGGAGCATGGCGAGCCTAGATTTTGCTGTACCTAAATTCCTTATTTTTTAACTTAAATGATGTCACAGGTTCTGGGTTGGGAGCAGACAATCCCTGTGGGCTGGCAGTAGGTGTTCATGACGTTTAGGCCAGATGAGGGAGAGGTGAAAAAAGGAGTTTAGAAAGCAGGAGAATTGAGATGATCCCTAAGACTCCAGCTGGAGTGCTGCGGAGGTGGGGAAGGAATATCGGGGTGTGTTCTGAACATGCCGGACTTCCTCTAGGTACTTTCTCAAAACAAAAATAGAAGATTAAAATTTGGAAAGCAGATGTTCTGCTGGGAATTGCAGCACACTTACTTTTCTGTCTTTTTCTCTCTCCTAATCCTCACCCTATTCCTTCCCTCTTCCTTCAAAGCCAGTCTGTAATGCAGACTAGTGTCACTAGTCTGCATTACAGGGTAGTACCTCCTCCCCCAGTCGATGTAGCTGACTCATCCCTGACCTCCCCCCAAATACATGATTTATATTAGAAACACATTTTTGTTGGCCCAGAGAGTGAGACTCCCAAGGTATCTTCTACCTTACCGCAGTGTCATTCATGATGGCTCTGAACAAGCTTGTTCAATGGTGAATGTAGGTGAATCCTAGAAGGTAACTGGCAGCAGGCAAAGTCATGAGGTAATTTCTTACTCTGTGGGATCAACTGGGTGGAAGGAGCCTAAAGGTCAAGAACAGTCTGAGATCTGCTTTCAGGATTATTTCCCTGCTGTGTCAGTGCTGAAGCAGAACCTAATGCTCTCAATTTGGTCTTGTGATCAATTGCTTCTGTGTTCCAGAGAGACCTTGAAGCCATCGCGAAAGAGCTAGAGCGGATCCAAGGGGAGGCTCGGAGCCTCAGCCAGCTCTACCCTCAGGCCAGGGAGAACATAATGGAGAGACTCTCAGAGGTGGATGAATGCTGGGAGAAACTGGACAGGAAGTCTCTGGAGAGGAAGGAGAGGCTGAGCCAGGCAGAACGGGTCCAGGTCTACTTCAACGACTGCAGGGAGTTGATGTATGTGTAGGGTCCTTTGTCTGGCAATGGGATCTTATTTTTGTTTTCCTCAATGCAGTCTTCTAAATTAGACACTCTCTAAGCCATCTCTGCCCCTGTCTCTCTACAACTTGCTTATGGCTCCCCTTAAATGATAACGCAAAGCATCTTTTCAGCTGCAGTGGCCAGAGTTGACCCCACTGTAGAGAAGAACAGATACTTTGGTTCAAACTAATAGGGTTGTTTCTGGAACCTATCACATATTGGATGTGTCTAGCACATGGGACCATACCACTCTATTTCAGCATAGTTTTACAGACCCGCCAAATTTTGGACAATTTAAATAATACCTCTAGTGTCTTGAAAAATCAAGCACTTCGGGTAGTTCAGTACTTTGGGGTTTGGTTTCCAAATATTGTTGATTCTACATGAGGGCAGAGTCCTTTCCTCACATGTGAATACTCCAATCCCCTGTGCAGCTGTACAGACACCATTGCACACATGTCTAGCACAACCATTTCACAGGCAATCCTAGCACAGCTATTTCAAGCATGTACAAAAGTTGAAGTATTTTGTGTGGGAGCAGGGAGAGATATAATATAAATAATATTGCTTGCATGTGCCTGTTGTTGTTGTTTCCCTTCTGCATAAATAAAAGAGCAGTGTGGGTACCGGAATGTCTATTTTGCAGGAAAGTCCATGATTTTGAAACTGGGTTTTGTTCCAAATCTGAACAAAACATTGAATTTTGAAATTTCCCACGAACTGAAAACAATTCTGTTTTGAGTCAATGGCAACATTTCTTTCTGATTAAATCAAAACATTCTATTTTAATTTCAACTGTTTTTAATTTTTTATATGATCAAATACATTTCAAAATCAAAACACTCCATTGTGATTTTTTTTCTAAAACAATTTTTTTCAACAGCTACACGTTCCTGTAGAATGTTTCTATTTCAGTGAAACGGCATTTTCCATGAAAAATGTCTCATCGGAAAATGTTTGACCAGCTCTATTAAGTATTATGAGTATTTTCCCAGGAATACAATTGTGTTTTTGGTTTAGGAATATTGTGTGTAAGAGTGTGTAGGTGGGGATATCCTGCTCTGAGGTAGCTCCTCAGCTACTGTTAATCAGCTCCAGTGAAGTCAATGGAGTTACCTTGTTTTATATCTGTTGAGGCTGTGTCCTTGTAGGTACGTGCTTTTGCCTAACTTTGTGAGTGAATCTGATTTCATGTATGTGTGCCCTGTATGTGTGTTAAGTATTCTTGTGCATGACAGAATGTGAAACTTTAAGTATACATATAAATGCCCAGTGCATAAAAGCATTGTGAATATATACGGGAGATATTCTTCAGCGCATGTAGTTTCATGATTCCCTTCTCTAACTATCTGAATGTGTATCATGTTTGTCCCATAAGTATAATATAATTATTGATGGGGCCAGGGTATGTCTGAATGTATGTTTATGCACTGGAGTGTGTCCCTTGAGTGTGTAAATGTGCATATGGATGTGGATATCTACCAAAGTGTGTGCATATGTGTGTCCCTTGTCTGTAAATAAGGGCTTGTAAATCTGTGCCTATATCAGTGTGGATGTATAAGCTTGTGGGTGTGTCTGAGTGTTTGTGAGTCATTCCATTTTTATCCTCAGCAGCTTTCGGTGTTCACGGATGCCTTGTGATTCCTTTCCGTAGGGTTTGGGCCAATGAGATGCATGCACTGGTGATATCTGAGGAACTAGCAAGTGATGTTCTTGGCGCTGAGCTGCTAATCAAGCACCATGAAGAGTATAAGCGTGAAATAGAGAAGCAGTGGCTAAAATATGAAGATATGCAGCAGGCAGGGAACAACCTGGTGAAGAACGGACACTTCATGTCCATGGAGGTATGCTGATGATGGGTTAAACATTTTAAAAAATCAGAGTCAGGTCAGGAAACAAACTTAGTGGGAAAACACCTTAATTACAATATTATAGAAGACTAACTGAAGCATCACTGCCAGAAATACTACCATATATATAGAACATTCAGTAAGTGTTCAGGAGGGAACTTAGACTTCAGAGCCCCCAGAGAGTTCATGCTTCTCAGGGGTTTTCACATATATCTGTCCTTCAAAACAGAGAAAGTAGATAGGAAAACCAGGTTCTTTAATATTAAACATGAAGACAAATTTTGCATAGAGACCTGAATAAGTGGAATACCATTTAGAGTTGTTCCTATCTCCTTCCAAATTGACTCTGAAGCTAACCTGTAAAATTACAGCAATACCTAGATTGAAATATTGCTGGTGGTGGTTTATGCTGTGCTGTAGGCCTACATCACGCTATACAGTGGGGAATATGTGCCACACGAATACCATCCCTTAAATCTTATTGTCTAAATGCACAAGAAATAGGATAAATAGAATGCAATGCAATACAATACCGAACAAATACAGAGTGGGGTGATGTCTTTGCACACTTCAGAGAACATGTGATTCTTCAGAAGTTTTACAAAGGAGAAAAGGGCGAGAAGTAACTTTGAAAAACTCTAAGATCCTGTTATCTATGTAACTTCAGAATTTGACCATTACAATGACCTCAAGCTTGGCTGGAGATTGTAATTGGACCTGGAGATCATGAAGTTAAGAGTCTTTGGAATTTGTGAAAGATCCCATTTCTGTTGAAAACTTTGCTGCAGAGAGGACTAGACAGTTTTCCATTAGTATTAAAAGATAAATCAGTGTTGTCATGTCATGGCCAGATGAATTTGTCTTGTTGTGTGGGTACCCATTAGTTCAGTATTGTAAGTTACAAACTGCAACATCTAAGTTAAGTGTGGCCCTGGAAGAATATATAGCAAAGTACTGTTCCTGCCGGACATGGAATACGCATTACCCTCCACCCCCGTCGTGATTTTTTTTACACTTGCTATCGGTCACCCTAGGTTGGGACCACAAAGTTCTCTGGAGGTCATGTATGGGTCACATGGACAGATTACAAGGTAGATGGCTGTCAAATGAACGTCTTAGTGGATCTTTTATCTCCCTATATCATAAATGTTGTTTTCCTAGATTGAGGAAAAACTGTCAGAGCTGTCAGAGCTGATGAAGAAGGTGAAGGAAAGCTGGGATGTGAGGAAGGAGCTGTATGAGGAAAACTGGGAGATCCAATTACTACGGCGAGAGATGGAGCAAGCAGAGGCATGGCTGGCTGCCAAGGAGAGCTTTCTCTCAGATCCTAGCTATGGGGTGAGTAAGGACAGTGTAACACTATTAAAATGCCTCTGTATAGGCAGACTACTTGATTTGTGCACCTTCTCAGGCAACCCCACCCCTGAGAGATTCTGTTTTACGTTAATCACAGTCCAAACATTGATGGCTGAGTAATGGTAGGTGCTATGTCCTTTTAAAGGGTTTAGCCTGGGGCAGGAAAAGTAACTAATGGGGTAGTGACCTGTTGTGGCAAAAGATTGGGGAGAATTCCTATCCATTCCTTAGCCTAGTCAGGGATCCAGAAGAAGGTTCTTACCCCCTTAATATGAGGGAGGGAGCCTGATTTGAAGAGAAGGGGTGATTTTTCCTCTCTTGGGGAATGGGATGGTTTGTGTACATGGCTTTTCCCGCTTGCCCTAGAAATCTCTGTTCTTGCACCAGCTTCAACAGCTTTTTTCTCTTTGATGGCCATCTTATGGTGGCTGAGAGTGTGGAACGACACTGCCATGCACTTGGGTAGGAGGCCCAACGCAGGGGCAACAGAGGATCAGTTGTGAGATCCCTGCTGTGGTCGTGGGCAAGGAGCAAAACAGGAGTAAAGCATGTGTCTGGCATAAATTTTAATCCAGGCGTTTAACCTGGATGCCATTGGTTATATTGTAGCAGCCAGGATACCACATGGAAATCAGGATACCTTATGCAAGCCATGCTGGTGGTGATATTGCAGGGCCTTTATTCCACAGCACAGTGGAGAAGGAGGGAGAGAAGTTTCACATGAATTGCAAGATTTTTAAACAGTTAGTGACTCTTACAGAAGATCATCTCACTGTGAAAGATACTGCATTCCAGTGATGGCTGTACTGGTGAGTTCCAGTAAGGGTGCTGATGGCTGACAAAGCCAGCAGCTGGGGAGAAAGAAGTCCTGTCAAGTTAGCCTTTATTTTCATGTACCTCATTCAGCCCATGGACCACTCATTTTAGAAGTGTAGGTTGAGATTTTGAAAGCCAGCTAGGGGATTTAGACACAAACTCCAATTAATTTTAAAGGGAATTATGTGGCTAAATGTACTCGTTTGCTTTGAAAATCTCAGTCATAGTCTTTTCAGGACAGTTCTTTTTTTCTTACTGGATTCCTGTATCTATTGTTGATTATTTTCTGCTCAGGATTCAGTGTCTGATGTAGAAGAACTACTGAAGAAACACCGGGACTTTGAGAAGATGCTTGCAGCCCAAGAGGAGAAGTTTGTACAGCTGAATAGGAAGACAAAGGTGAGGGGGAAGAAGACTGATGGATTAGTAAATGAGGCAGAGGTTTGTCATGGGGGGAGATGGACTTTTTAGGAGATTGGGGCTCAGCTGCTCCTGTTCTAAACTCAGCTCGCCTCCCCACATGGAGATTAGTGGTAAAGGATCAGGTGACTAAGAGGAGACCTGCTGGGAAAATACGAACAGGCTGTAATTCAGAGAAGACTAGGTTGACTGAGGAAGACTCCAGGGAGAGCTGACCTGGGACCTGGTGCTCCGCCAAGAGCAGGAGGGCAGAAAGGAAGGCTGTGAGCATAGGAAGAGTCCTTGGGAAGAAGACGACAGTACAGTTTGGACTACAGATGCCTAGCTGTTTAGAGTTCCCAGGGCTGGGAATCCATAGTAGAAGGTGGGCCTTATGCTGTCAGATACATTTTTATAAAGGCCAATACCATTTTTATAAAGGCCAATAGAAAATGCATCTGAAGGTAAGCCTAACTTCAATTTACATGTGCACTTATAGATCATGTCATACATGTAACCCTTGTGTCTTGCAGAGGGAAATGAAGATACTGAAGCAGATTTATGCTGAAGAGACTGAGCAAAAGGAGAGAGGGAAAATCATTAGGGTCCCATCTCTGAGAAGGAAGCCCTCAGACAGAAGGATGCCATCCTCAAGACTGATAGAGATAAAGAGAACCAGACCATTGCCATCTCTATCCTCCTCACCCAGCCTCACCTTGAGGGATCCCCTTGAAACTATTCTCTCTCCAGTCCAAAAGTCCACAGAGGCATTCCAACAGTTCGGGTCTGGGGAAAATCCAGAGATGTTGCCCAGCACCAATGGAGAAATGAAAGCTGTGAGGAGGCTCAGTGAGATTAACACTCAACCTATGCCAAAACTGATGGGCCTGCAAGTCACGTCCTTGGGAAGCCACATCTCTCCTCCCAGTCCAGTAAACAGACAAACTGCCACCAGTTTGTTAGAACCATATTCCAAGGACCTCTTATCACCCCATGAGAAAAATCTTAGCAATTACCCTGTCTCTAACCTGGAAATAAAAGTTGTGAAGACTCCACCTAGGTCTAGCCAAAGTTCATTAGATCTTTCTCCACATTTACCACAGTCCAGTTCCTCTCTTGAGAGGTCAGAAAATGACCTTTTGGTAAGTTCATCTACATTCACAGAACTTCTACAGCCACCCCATTGAAGCAATACCTAGATCTATATCTTACTAGCCAACGTAAGGAGTGTGAGAAAACTACAAAGATTGACCATATACACATATATCCCTAGTGGATCCAAGCAGCAAGAAACACTTAATGTGCCTTTGCTATATACTTTCTAAATTATCCAGAAAGACAGTGATGTAAAACAGGTGTATGCCTGCAATCTATGGAACCTTTTTAAATGCCTCACTTCTATAGACATTACTGCTACCTAATATGGCAATGAGTGCTATTCTCTCTCTTTCACTAAGGGGAGTATGTTGCTCACAAAAACATCTTTCCCCTGAAGCCAAGAAGCATCTATTCTGACTGATACTTTCTTTACACATTCTTGGCATGATATCTAATCCCCATGATGAGACTGTTAGGTTAAATCTTGTCCAGTGATATTTTAGTTGAATTTATGTCCCAGAAAATAAATCTTGTCATATATCACTCTTCACTTTAGTGAATAACAAATAGCATTCAAAATAGACTGGCTTAATTGAAAAATGCAAATATTAATTAATAAGACCAGATTTTTGGCTGTTGAAAACACGTTTGCCAAGTTGCATCCACTAAACCTCTCATTTGCTTGTGCAAATAGTGAGTGCCAAACTAGATAATCTTATGCCTTCAGTAATTTATATTTTGCATGTAGCTTACTTGATTTGACTGCACACAGGTGGGTTTTTTGTGTAAGATTGAAGGAGACTGATACACAAAAAGAATATTGGTTTAATTATGCAGCCAGTTAGAACAAGTTTGAACAGTAAAGGTTCTATATCCTAATACATTAAAAAATGCATTAAAGAACTTTACTAAGGTCTTAAACTAAGCATTCAGACATTAAGAAATGCCAGAATTAGAGCTGACTGAAAAATAGAATTTCCTTCCTGTGGGAAATTCTGAGATTTCTCAATCTCATTTCATCCCAAAATGATAAAGTTGAAATGAATCATTTCAATAACTTTCCATAGAAAATTTTGACAAAATCAATGTAGTCCATCAATGTTTCGATTTTGTCTAATCAGCATTTTCCAGTAGAAACCTGATTCACTGGAAAATTTTCAGTTAGCTCTAGATCAAATAAAGGTTGTCTGTGCAACCTTAATCTGGCTCTTTTATGCATATGCATTATTAGTAGGCTTGGCAGAATCTGAGGTTTTTTAAGTAATTTAGATGGATAATATTGATGCTTAATTTTAAGCATTTTTTTTTAGATTTTTATTTATATAAATTTTCAGTGGGAAGAAATTATAGGTGGATTAGACAATGGGGGGTGAGGCAATAATTGTTTAATGACAGTAGACATTGAGATTCAAAAAGTTAAAGCTTTATAACCACTAAAATACAAATTGTCCACATCACATGTCAAAATATACAAAGTAAATATCCTTAAAACAAACTCTAGTAAGTTCTTAAGCATCATTTTTCTTACTTTGCCTATCTGAAAATTTTGATTATCATCAATGGAATTTTTTTGTGTATGTATGGTGAAATCAACACTTACAGATAAAAATCTAGTCCTTTCAAGCCTAATTATGATACAGTCCTAGTGTCTCTACCTGCCCCCTCCTTCCTTGGCTCCTTGTCCCAACCTTTCCACCTCTGCCACCTCCTTCAACTTCTTCCCTAACTCCCAGTCTTTTTTTAAAATGAGCAAAACAATATATTTTTCACATACCTCCTTTTGAGAATAGCTGAACCAATTTTACTGACATTTGTCCAAAAGCTTCAGCCTCAGGCAGCCACCCAGAATAAAAAATTTCAGCCTGAATGATTAAAGTTTGGCAAAGTTATGAGCACATTAAAACAGGTTAATATTATGAAAAATGTTGGGGAACCTGAACTGTAAGTGTTCCTACCTGTACCACACATAATATACTGGTTGTTTTTTTCTCTATTATCAATCTCTGTGCAATTCAGCACCCTTTTCTTAATGCTAAATGATGATGTTATAACACAAATTGCCATATAACAATCAAACAAAAGATTATTTTTTGCAACAGCAGTAAAGAAAGCTAATAGAATGTTGGCTTGATTTGTTTTAAGAGAGTTATAGCATGTAAATCAGTAAGCAGCAGGATAATATTCATGGAAACACTGAGATTACATTTGGAATACAGTGTCCTGGTTTTGTTACCTTATTGGAATGCAGAAATGTAACAATAGAAGGCAGAGAGTACAAAATAAGGCAGCAAGGATGATGAATAGAATGGAGGGACTCATGTATGAAAAGATATATTGACAACACAGATTATTTAGAAAAATACTTTAACTAGTTAAAGCCTATTATAAAATTATACTGATGATCTACAATAACTGGTCAGACCAGTACTAGCGGATATAGGTATACATTAAGAGGGACCATATGAGGATTTTTAAGGAACTCTTAATGGTATTTTATTGGTGAATAGGCGGAATGGTAGTGTTAATGACAATGATCCCCAGACATGCCAGAACAGCATAATAAATTGTTATAGAAATATATTAAAATAATTTATTGCATATGTATTATAAAATACCATGGTCATTTACTTTTTAAATAATAATTTTAATTATAGTAGTGCAATTAGCATCAAAACCATAAAACTGTTATTTTTCTCCAGCAGTCTTTTCTACCACACAGTGCCAGAGTCAGATCCCTGGACAGACCTTCAGGCAGAATCTAGATGACAGCAACAAAAGAAAAATATTTTGTGAAGGATTCAGATTCACTTCTAAGCATTGTTTAAAAACATACTTGCTAAGATTGTTCCATATAGTCACATTATATTACACCACAAAATGCAGTATCACTCCAAGTAAGCTTATGTGTAGACTGGGAAAGAGACCTTTGGATACTGTGGTGAAACTAATCATATGAGTAGATTGTCCAGTGTAGGCCTGAAACATCTTCATTCAGGCAGTAAATTAGATTTGTGAATGTGATCTACAGAGGGCTTCCAGGAGCATAGAAAAAGCAAAGGCTAAAGGGAAAACAATGGCCCGTTTGGGATATATCTGAAGTTTTGAAAAGACTTCTTCAAAGTGAAACTGTAATGTAATGTCCTTGTGTGTTTCAGGTTTCTGTAAGTCACCAGAACATGGAGGGGTTACTAGAAAAGAGGGACCAGCTCCTTTCAGGACAGAAGCAGGTAGAATCAAATGCACTCACTTCATGTTCAGCCACCATTCCTTGCATTATGACCAAATAGCTACAGAACCTGACTTAGGGACGGGAGGGGGTGAACTTTCACTGGTGAGGCTCTCAGAACTGAGGTCCTGATACAGTTCCCACAGAAGCCAGTGAAAGGACTCCCTTGACTTCAGTAGGTGTTGGATGAGGCCTGGAATGAACAAGATGTCTGAATTCACTTATCTGAGGGATCTTACAGCTCAGGCTTAGTTCCCATTGACGGGTCACTTACTGGAACCTGGGACTAAATTAACATGTAAACCAAAATCCCTTTCAAAAAGAGTGAAGCCCTGATGGCAGAGAGAGCCTCTAATTTAATGAGCTTGGATATTAATTTCTGCTCATATTAGAAGAGGGTGTTTCTTCCAGTTGATGGTTAGGTAGTAAATTGGTTGGATAGTTTCAGCATGTTAAGGGTGAATTAAATTAAAGATTTAATTTCCCTCTTACCCTAAAATAGAATTCCATTTCCAGGTCAGGGCTGGCATCAGTGAAGTAACGGTGATACGTTTACCACAGGTGGGAAATCTCTGTGCCAGTTTTCTTAGTCACTATCTACCAGTGCATAGATTTTTGCTAACAGAGTCTGTGTGGGCCTTGGACATAGACAGGATTCTTAGACTGTTTGTTCCCTAGGAATAATTCTTTATCTGAAACTTTTAACCTGACTTTAGCAAATCCACACTGGTCTTTATTTCCTATGCAAAATAGAATCTACTGTCACCCTGTTAAGGATACACAGGTGAAACCCCAAGTTCAATTAACTATGTTAGTGAATTCTCATCTCACCCACCCACACAAAAAGAAGAAATAGAACAAATACATAATATAAATTCTCCTCATATCTTCCTTAACAATTCCCCCTTCCTCTCTCATTCACCAAACAACTCTTGGCACAATAAAATAATAAGATTATATATTTAGAGAGCACCTTCCATCCAGAAGGATCCCATAGCACTTCACAAATGTGTCACCTGTTGCTGACATACAACCACCTTCTTAGGTGGAAAGTAGCAGCTGCTTTTAAAACAGTGCACAGTAAGTGGGGAAGAATTCAATATCCACACTACATTGAAACTTTAGGCAGATTATAATGACCAAAATTGGAATATGGATAGCGCACTAGAGCCAACTCTCCAATTAGATAAAGTGAAATGGCATCTTCAACAAGCAGAAATAGAATGCTAGGTTTATGTCTTCACTAAAAGATAGAAGGAACCAACTGTTTAGTGCCTGCTTCCATCGGGCTATGTCATTAGTTCAGCACTGACTTATGTGGCTCCACTGATAGAATCACTAAAATCAGTTGCTACAGTGTATTGGGTTTCCTTGGAAATAGGCCCCAGGCTGACCATTCTTGGCTCGTGAGAGTTGATGAGGTCCCAGCCCCAGGTTGCATGGCTAGAAGATGCATATAGAAATGAATGTTACTGATGTAACTACAGATACTGTTATGATTACATTTTATTATCCTCTTTATTCATGTAGCCACGCTCAAGGTCTTGGAACTCCTATTATGTAAAACTCAACAAACAAAAACTTGACTTCTACAATGATGAAAGGGAAGCGTCCAAGGTAATTTGTTTCTTGAATCTGCCAGGTAATCTCCATAGGTGGTTTAAGATTTCTTCCCTGTTTTTCCATTCTAATCTCCCAATTTCTTTAAAAAATAAAACGCATGAAATGAGACATATTTGCTTTCGATTAGAAGGGGGTTAATTTCTTTCATGCATCAATTGGTCAAAACTTACAGTCTGATCGGTGCAGCCTCCAGCTATAAGCTTGAGAAAAAGGGCTTTTGAGATTTATTGAACATTCTCTTGTTTGATTAGTGCCTTCAAGACACAATGAAGTACCAGTTCTTCAAACTGTATGAAGAATGGCTCTTGTATAGTTCTTCCTACCAGGGGACCTAGTGACAATGTTAGGAATAGTATGAATGAGATGGTATCAGTGTGTGTTCACAGGGTGTGGATGAGATTGAATCCTAAAAGGGTTTTTTAGGACATTCATTGTAATCTCTTCCTCCTTCAGAATGTAACCACAATCCCATCAATCAGTATTGCTGGTGCCAAGTGTGAGAGGCTGACTGACTATGCCAGGAAAGAGAACACCTTTAGTTTACGGTAAATCATATGCATAGACCTGCTAGCAAAACATGTCTGGCTGCTCTGCAATGTTGCAACTGCTCGCAGCCATACTCATCCAAGCCTATCCCAGAAAAAGTTGTGGTATGGCAAAGCTGAAGAGTGCTGTCTGTGTAGGAATTTGCAGATAGTGCAGTTTCTGCCTTTCTCAATAGGACAATAATGTAGACATTTAGACTAATTTGAATGCCCCTCTTCCTATCCCTGCTGTTTACAGGTTGAGTGATGGGGCAGAATACTACTTTGCAGCACCTTCTCAGAAGCTGATGGATGAATGGATCCAAGCGCTTAGGAGAGAGATAGGTAGATCATCATTCATTTGTAAGGGGTAATTGTTTAGTTTAGTGATGATGACAGAAGGGAGGAGGAACTAAAGGATGTTGAAATCACAAGCTGTCCCTCGTGTGGTGCTCTTCCTTTAAATATGTTTGAGGGTCTCATCTGCAGGGAGCCTAGTTTTCTGTGATTTTAAAAAAAAATGTGATTTAAAGAAAACATAAAAATCTGTGTTTTTCCACAATTAAAATGAAACGCTGAACTTCCCTAGCTGCAATATATAGAGAGGTATCAGTTGAACACAATGTTTTATTGATATATTTCCAATTTTTAAGCAAGTTTGAAGCCTACCACTGCCATCAATCATTATTACAAAATAAAATTAACAGAATGATCCAGTCACAGTGCATTGTTTCTTTACTGTTGTCGATGGCCCTGCTGTTTCAGACTCTTGTTTTCATTTCTTGTCATTCAGTTTAAGTTTAATGCTTTCCATGTGTTCTACAGTTGTCTGCTTATGAACGTAATCTAATGCTGCATACAGTACAGAACAGCACATTACCATCAACATGAAATTTGTCCTTGCCAAATTCAGTGACACAATCTTTAGTGGTGATGTTTAGAATTTTTGGCATCTTTTCTTAACTTTAATTACTCATGTCTGGAGATTGACATGAAATCTGAGAAGCATTAAAACATGAACCACTCTATGCCGTTGAGTAACCTCTGTATGCTGGAAGCAGTTTATTGGAGTATGTTTAGCTATACATATTTAAAGCGCATTCAAAAATCAACCACAAGAGTGTGAGGTTGCATGCATTGAATTAGTGACACTGGTACTTTCAGTAAAATTTAGTTAATAGTGTTAATATATGTTTTTATTTTTTCACAAAATGTAAAAACTAAAGATTCTCTGTAAAAACGCAAATTCCATGTTTTTCCGCATTTTTCCATGGCAAATGGATTTCTAGGATCCCTGCTCATCTGTGTTACCCATAGAGAACAGTACACACTGAGGCACTTGATAGCTGAAGGGTAGGTCTACACTGCAATTGGATACCCATGGCTGTCCCGTGCCAGCTGAATTAGGCTCAAGCGGCTGTTTAATTGTGGTGTAAACATTCCTGAGCTCTGGGGCCCTCCCACCTCTCAGGGTCCAAGGCCTCCGCTGCAGCTTGAGACTGACCATCTACATTGCAATTAAATAGCCCCTGAGCCCAAGCCCTGTGAGCCTGAGTCAGCTGGGCCAGCCATGGTTTTTAACTGCAGTGTAGACGTACTCTTGGGGACCTCACAGTAGAGTCCCCAGAGTGACATTGAAAGCAGCCTCTTGGTGTAGTGCGGCTTGAGTCACGATACTGGCTGGGGAGAAATGCCCAATGGCGACTTACATTTTTTCCAGCCTTCGTGTAGACAGGGGTCTTGGCTCTTGATTGCTCCCTTGTGGGTCCAATCCCTATTCTGAAAACCTCAGTAAGCAGTGGTGGCTTCTGTGCCATAATGAAAAAGGGCAGGAATGCAGTGATACTTGCAGCTAAAAGAAATATACAGTGGATATAGGAATGACTGACTCTACCTCTCTTTCTCTGATTCAAACATGTTTCCTGTATTTTCTTGGACCCTGCAGGCCACGGTAACAGTCAAGGTGCTAAAGTGATGGCACAACCAGTCACTCCAAATACAGAGAAGCCTCAGACCAGACCTTGGAGCTTCCCAGATGGAGGGCCTGCTGAAAGACAAACCAGCAGAGGCTTACTTCCCAGGTGGGGACTGTATACGGCCGAGCTGGTCTGCTTTCATTCTTGCCAGTAGCTAGGCAGTGCTCAAATACAGGATGATGCCAGATAGACAGACTTGGTATTAAAAAGACCAGCTCAGTTTTCAGTATTTCAGTAGCACACAGCCCTCAGGACTATATTATGCCGTAACTTCTCTGATTCAGTCCATTTTGACAGTTACAACACGCTAAAGGCAATTTTCCAATAGGTGTCCTTAACGAGGTCATCCAAATCCTCCCCTTGGGTGATGAACTTAAACTAGGCACACAGTGGCCTCTTTACATATTCAAGTGTGAATATGAGAATCCAAATGCAGCATTTGAACATATTGTTTGTGTCTCTGTGGTAGAAAATCGGGCCCATGGTGTAAATCCATTTCTGCTGCACATGGAGTGTGCAGAAATCCTACGAGTTATGTGAAAACAGCCCCTATTGTCTAGTCTATTGTACTGGAAGGATCCATCTGCCTAGACTTCATGAGCTGTGTGAGCCATGGACCTGTGAAAACCCATAGGCTCCTGGAATGCTATAGCACACACGGTATCATGGAAACCAAAAAGACCAGTTTGATTGTCCCATCTGACTCTTTGTGTTTTGCAGGAGAACTCACTACCTCATGCCTGTTAATGTGGTTAGAACTGCAAAGTTATAATTGTTAGAAATTTCACTGAGTTTACCAGAGAATTGCAGAGAGTGCCCTTACCATCACAATAGTAACTCAACAAATATTTAGGCATTTATTCTTGCAAATCCCCCGTGGGGTAGGGAAGAATTATTCTCCTCATTTTGACTAGTGAGGCACTGAGGCACAGAGAGATTGTGACTTAGCCCAGGTCACACAGGAAGTCTACTGGAGAGCTAGGAAATGAATGCAGATCTCCTGAATCCCGTCCAGTGCCTGAAGCACAAGACCATCCTTCTTCTCTGTATAGATGATGTCAATCAGTACCAGCTGCGATTGCAGTACAAACACAGATTTACTCATGTTGTTCCTGTTCGGATAAATGGGAAACTGACTATTTGACCAAAAAATGTAACACAAGCCTAGTGACTAGTATCAGACTTGCAAAATTGTCAAGAATATTTCCAGCCCAGTCACAAAATCAGTTTACCCCCATTATACCATTGTGATGAATGATGATAAAATAATTACCGATATTTTATTTGTCATTCAAATAAAGTAATTCACCAGAGGTGAGTGGGTAGGTGCATTTTTGCAAAGTTACTCCTATTCTATATTGCAGACTGGCTATATTAATGCATATATGTACTGTATATACAACACATCTTTTCTGTCCGGTGGCTATTTTGCTTTTGAAATGGTTGCATGACTGAATTGTTCCCGAATACTTACTTTTACTTCCTGATTTAATTCACATCTAAAATGTCACTGAGTTTCTGTGGTGCTATTTGTTGATAGGAGAACTCCTTCCTTCAAAGTCAGGCAAGAGAGAGAATCTGCAAACATTCCCAGGGAATCAGAGGAAGACACACATGGGATTACGAAGACACCAACCTCCACCTCTGCCCAGAACCCTGCAGACAGGGGTAATAAGAAACTCTGCCTTGATCTGTGTGAGAAGCACAGTACTGAGATTGAGAAAACATGTTTCAAAATGTAGAAAGAGGAAAATGCTGTATTACCCAATATACGCCACACCCTTCCCTGCTATGTCTTAATCCCTCTGCTTTTTCACTTTCTCTGGAAATTTACTGATACATTTTGATTTAGTCATTTTCCCCAGGAGCTTATTTTAGTTGATCATTATGCTTCACGTGCCGTGATCTGCCTGTCTTCTGGTTTCACTCCTACAGTAGTTTTCTCATTATTAGGGTTATGAAATACAGAGTGCTTGCTCTCATGCTCTTTCTAGGTCTCTCATTATATATCTGTATCTATATATAGATTAAACACACATAAAATTATGTCAAAAGAAGGTGAGACTTTCAGTGTCAAGTACTCAAAAATTAGGAAATGCCAGAATTAAGGTTTCATGTGCAACCTTAATTCAGCTGTCTGGTGCGTATGCATCATGGCAGCCTTTAATTACCTGATGACATACTATTTTTTTCCACAGGACCCCTGCTTCATTCAGTGGATAGTGCTCATGTTTGACCATAGTGGCTCTGTGCCTCAATTCCCATCTGTAAAAATGGGAATGATAATCCCTCCCCTCAGAGGGCTGTTGTGAAAATAAATTCATTCATGTTTGTTTCTGGTAATATTAATGTTTACAAGGCACTCAGATACTGTAGTGATGAGCCTCACAGAAAAGCCTATGAGAAAAGTGATGATTCTGTGTCCAGAGCAGGGTTTGAATAGGGTGCAGTATATAAGACCTGAGGGCAAAGAGGGGAAAACAAAGTATCGAATAGGTGTTCATTATCTGAGCATCATCCATCCTGGGCACCGAATGAGGCAGGGGTCCAGTGGAAAAAAAGTATGTGATTGTGTAATTAAATAGTGTATCATAATGCATACACATCAGGCGTCAAATTAAGGTTGTGTAGTGTTACTGTGCACTGTTTAAAAGCAGCTGCTATTTTCCACTTCAAAGATAATAGCTAAAATGTTAGTGAAGTGCTGCGGGATCCTTCTGGAGGAAAGGTGTTATCTAAATGTAAGATAGTATTTTATCATGCCAGTAAGTAGTGTTGACCTGTTTGGTGAATGAGGAAGAGAACAGGGGAATCCATAAGAAAGATGTGAGAAGGGTTTATTCTGTCCATTTATTCTATTTTTTTTTCTTCTTCGGTATTGGTTTGGAGACACACATGCCACATGTTTTTATCTGAACACCTAGTCCCCTCTGCCAAATGAATGGGATTGGGTGGTCAGGTGTGAACTGTGGGCAACCCATCTGAACACCCATGGAGCAGTCGTTCATATTCACATAGAGGAATGTTCATTGGAAATGCCTAGCTATGGATTCATGACCGAAAGTGAACAGCATGACACATTGATCTCCGGTGGTTGTGTCCTCCCTAGCATGTGGTCATTAAATAGCTCATTCCTGATGCCTCTTCTATGCTCTCCATGGAATAAGACCCAGGGACTCTCTCATTGAACACACCATCTAACACCCCCAACACACACACACACACACTTTACAGAAGTATGATGGGAACTGTGAGCCGGACAGCACAAGGTAATTAACAAGGTGGGAAAGGAAATAAGGAGTGTTTCTGGCACTAACTGAGCAGAGCGCATAACAGGATGCAATTGTGAATGAGTAACATCCAGCTGCAAATAGTCTTGTAGGGACTGATCAACAGGGCTTGAGACAAGGGGTATCTGCAGCATAAACAGGCCTGCTTGTTAAATAAAAGAGTAGTTTCAACCAGTATAGCAAAAGTCAGTCGGGAAGAAGAGGTGGTAACGTTTGGGGGCAACTCAGACCAGTAAGGGGTTCTGTCACTGCCTGTCCTGTAACCTAGGGGGCCTTTGTGCTGTGCAGCTATGGTTCATTTCCCTGACCCCACTAGACAGCCCACAAGCATAGTTACTCTTTGCAGGGTGACACCAATGACACTTCCAGTCCTGAGTCTCCCCAAATACGTCCTCCCCGAGTTCTCAACTACCAGACATGCTGCCTTTTCACCTCTGGTTTGTCACCTCCAAAGCAGAGAAACCAGCCCCCCGGAATCAGCTCACTTTGACCCACACATTCCACACAGTTTGCACACTGGAGACCTGCCTGAGGTAAAAATAAACAAAAAGTTTATTTAATAGAAAAAGCACAGAGTCAAAGATGAAATGGTAAGGGAAAGAATACATAGGCAAGTTACACAGAAAATAAGTATGAAGAAGCAACCTCACACTTTACACATTCATATTAAATAAAATCTCTTTTCTAATAAAAGTTACTTACTGCCTTAAAACAGTTTCACAAGCTATAGGAGGAATCCAGTATTCACAGACAGCCTCCCACCTCGAGACTGTCCCCCAAGTTCTGGATGGTCTTCAGCTCAACCCTTTCCATTTTAAAAGGGTTTCCTGTTTTTTTTTTCCCTTCAGTCACTATGAATACTCAAAGTGGGAAAAACTACCGTCTGTCTTGTTTTCCAAAGACTGGGGTTTTCTTTTCAGTCTCAAGTTGTCTCTATGTCTTTCCATTCACTTTAATGGGCCTCCGGTGTCCCTTCCTGGGTTGGAAAATGGATAGTTACTTGAAGCTGGTTTCATCTAGACACTTTGGGAGGTGTTCCTACCTTCCTGACTGCTCACTGCCCTGCTTTGAAGTGGAGCTGAAGTTGCGGCGTAGTTTTCTATATATACAAATACATAAATTCATAATCATAGCCTGTATACATATCTCATAATGATTGAGTTTAGAACATTGCAAGCTTTCATAAAAGGCTGTGCTTAATATATTTTATAATACACCATTGCATGCAATCAATTGATTTAACTGTTTATTTTTGGGGTTAAAACCTGTTCTCACACTGGAATATCTAGACCCTGATTGTTACAGAGGTAACCTAGTTAAAATTTGCCATATAATCCCTGCAGCTAGACTCATGTAATTGTCACTATCAGCAAGAGTTGCAGAGTGTCCCCAATCTTTAATGTTTACAACATATCAAAACTAGCTTTTTGTTTCCTAGCTCCTTACCATCTCTGCTCGCTGATGCAGATTACACAGAAAACTTACACGTAGCAAACTTCCCCCTCCGATAATCTTTTTTTTTGGGTGGTGTCTCAAACTATCATTGTAAACACTGAGAGCAGGAGCTCAAAAAGGAAATCCAGGTGCTGGAAATCTCCCCTGGGAGAGTTTACAAAGCTGGGGTGATTCTACATTCACATCATGCTGGGGAGAACCTAGATTGACTAGGAAACATACTGGGAGTCCGTGAGGGGTGATGAGAGCTGAAAAAGACACCTCCAATAATAGTGTCTGTACAAAGTCCTTTCATGTTCTCATTGCACTGTTTGTTGGTCTTTCTCATGGTTCTTACGTTTCTACAGCTGAGAAGTGTGTCAAACATACACAAATTAGTAGCTTTTCTTCCATGTGCTCCATAGTGCACCCAGAAAAGCAGCTACATGATACTAAAGCTATACCATAAAAAGCCTGCAACCATATCATGAGGTGCCAGCTCTTTTTACCAGAGGGCACTGCAATGGGAAAGCTTTATCCTTTCCAGGACTGTGAATAAAAGTTAAATATGCTGCTTCTTGGGCTAATGGCACAAGCCATTGCATCACCTCCCCTTCCCAGGGCCCTCTGGAATTCAAAGTTACATCACCATAGCTTCTACCAATCAATAGCAGGGAAGAACAACTATGGCAATTGAGAATTAAGGTGTGGATGTTAATGCTATGAAATGGCTTGGATTAGCCTGCTGTAGGGAGGCCTAGCGAGAGCCTCCTTGACACGCACATCTGAGGGTGAGCCCATATTCTGGTGTTCCCTATCCCAAGAAAATGAATACATCACTAATTCTTTTTCAGGAGCCAAGGCTGAGGATCAGAGTGTGCAGATCAAGTGCTTAGCAAATCCACTGACCCAGATGAAAGAAGATCTAGCGACTGAGGGCAGGAAGGAGAAACACAAGAAAGATAAGAATGTCTTTCAAAAGCTTTTTTCCAAAAAGTAAGAGCAGCAGCACAAAAGAGCGCGCACTCTTCAGTTTTCTGGATGAGACAGACTCTTCCCCTTCATAGCACCCTATTGCCTTGGAGTCCAGATGGACAGTGAGCAAGTGAAATGTGTATGGGAGAAGGGAACGCTCAAGCATTGGGAATAGACACAACACTTGGAAAAGAATAGAACTGTCACTGTTTTAACAAACTGAACTTAGATCAATGTACCTGGTTCTACCAGGCCTATAGAAGGCTTTTGTTTAAATTGAATGACTTTGATGCTCATGAATGTGAGGAAAATAATGCTGGCTAATGTCTGGTATACTCCTTATCCCCATCCGTCATGGCAAATTGTGTGATGATGACTAATGTCTACCAGAGACCAAGATGAGATACAACTGAATTCATATCTACTTATTACATAAGCTGCACTTTGATCCCAAATCTCCATAGATGAACTACTAGTGTATTCACACACACCCTCACCCAGCACAATGTATCCACCCAAGGTCTTATTTTACCTCTAAGTTCTAAAAGAAAGGTGCTGTTGATTCCATTGTGTACAGTTGTGACAGCTTAAATGCAGCTTGCCATTACTGTTGTGAGTGGCACTCTGTGGAATCACAGTACAGAAGTGTAAGAACATGGAATCATTCCATGAAGTGACAAGAATCATTTCTGCAATGCTTTTAGCTGTCACTATGGAAAGAGAGAGGAATATTTCCTGCTCATATTAAACTTTCAGGTGTTGCTAGATTCTTGCATAGCTCCCCATCAACTGCCAAAAACAATTCATTCAAGAACCTCAAAATGCTGTGGGATTCAATGTAGTGTCTACAGCTCTGTCTATACCCTCAGTTTCCGGATTCTTTACTTATTATGCAAATAATTTTCAACAATAAAAGGGAGGGGGGCACCAGCTTTGAATGGAACATAAGTAACTGTGGAACTAAAATGAATGACCTCCCTAAAAATGATGTACACTTGTGTGTGATGCTAGCCAAATAATCAGGTAAAGTTAAAAATTTTAGGAGCTGTTTTGATGGCAATTTCTGAGGCTGTTTGAGAGGAGATGCATTCACTCCTTTGCAACAGGCAAATAATGTCTAACAATGAAATCAAGCTGTCTTAGGTTTTTATATGGCAACTACCACCATGGGATGAAAGCCCAGGAAAGGGAGCATATGGTAGGGAAAATCTGAATGTCATCTGGTAAACTATTACTATGCTAATATGCTAATACTTCAAATTTATCAGCACCCATGCTCAAAGGGTTCTGTGTGCTTTCATAATAAAATACAGATACAAAACTTGGGTCAATCTAGCAAAGGAAATTAATGGAAATTCTGTCTTCCTTTAATTGTTAACTGTGTTCTAATGAAACCTCAGATTTTTGTGATCGATTCATTTTGAACTTCTTGTTCAGTCCCTAGTAAAAAGTTGAAATCAAAATATTTTTCCTGCTTCTATTTAAATAAAGTCACTCAGTGGTAAAATTATGGTATCTTTCAATTGTCTGAATTCTTAATAGCCTCCTTCAAGAACCTGTTTTGTGCTTTCGACTGCTAGCCCACTGGAAAAGACTGAAGTAAAAGTAGATTTATCACTTTTCTTCCACTCCAACACCAGTTGTGATGCAGAATTTCATTCCTTCCTATTCTTTAAATCAGGTATTGTAACAAATACTTTAGAGCGTGCTCATAGCAAATGTATGTAGAGCCAATATAAAACACAAAATGCAGTTCAATGTTTGTTTATGCATGAAGTTTTTCACTAGGCCATTGCACTTTATTCAATTCTTTACTTCAAAAGACTCTCTTATTCAGCAGGTAAAAAGTACTAAAATGTTTCCCAATCAGTAGCTTAAAATAAAAAGTAGTGGGGGGGGGGGGGTGCAGAACCAAAACTCTACCCATTTCTTGCCTCTCCCTGTCCATTCATCTATGAGGGGAGGAGGAATAGGTGGGTGTGCAGCATCCTTTACCTCTGAGGATCTGGATCCAAATTAGGCAGCCTGCACTGGGCCATGCAGATGTGCAGATTGTGAGCCATGTTTATATGGACAGCGTGGGCACATAGCTTTGACATGTTGTCCACACTCTCACTTCAAGTGGGTGATCTGGGCGACCAGTGGGTCACCATGGCCAAGAGGCAAGGAGCAGGGCAGTCCTGGGGTGCAAAGCCACAGAAGGGAGCTTGGGGCAATGGTGGTGTGGGGAACCCTGGGAGGCAGTGGGGGTCTGGGGGGATGGATGGATGGATGGGAAGGCAGCAGGGGGCAGGGGCGTCAAAATACAAGTTCACCCAGGATGCCATTTTCTCTACTCTCTCTCCAGAGATACATACTGTGACACTCTATATCTCAGGAGAGTGCCCGTAACCCCCATATTCATTACACTGGTCTACAATTTTTGAGAAGTCGTCTGCTTCAGAGATAAAATGTGCTATTTAGTATGTATTTTGATGTGCTGAATTCAAATATGACAAAACAACTGATTGGCTACTGTTTCAAAGATATTTAAGTTTTTACATTTTATGTCTATGTATATTGTGTAGATAGAGTTTTAATCATAAATTGTAAACGTAGGTCTTTTCATGTGTTTATGGTTGCTTTACATGATACTATTTCACCTGTCCTGTTTATGTAACACTTTAAAAATCAGCAAAGGGGTTATATAAATCAAATTTATTATGAAACAAAAGGCAAAAAACTATTATGTACATAGTTTAGTCCTATTCAGTGTCTACTCGGCGCTTCTTGGCTTGTCTCTTGTATTCATTAAATGGAGCATCTCTTGTCACTGTCCAGCAATAGTCTGCAAGCATTGATGGGCTCCATTTGCCCTGATAGCATTTCTCCATTGTTGCAATGTCCTGGTGAAATCGCTCGCCGTGCTCGTCGCTCACTGCTCCGCAGTTCGGTGAAAAAAAATCTAGATGAGAGTGCAAAAAATGTATCTTTAGTGACATGTTGCAACCAAGGCTTTTGTATGCTTTGAGGAGGTTTTCCACCAACAACCTGTAGTTGTCTGCCTTGTTGTTTCCGAGAAAATTTATTGCCACTAACTGGAAGGCATTCCATGCCTTTTTTTCCTTGCCACGCAGTGCATGGTCAAATGCATCATCTCGAAGAAGTTCACGAATCTGAGGACCAACAAAGACACCTTCCTTTATCTTAGCTTCACTTAACCTTGGAAATTTTCCACGGAGGTACTTGAAAGCTGCTTGTGTTTTGTCAACGGCCTTGACAAAGTTCTTCATCAGACCCAGCTTGATGTGTACGGGTGGTAACAAAATCTTCCTTGAGTCAACAAGTGGTGGATGCTGAAAACTTTTCCTCCCAGGCTCCAATGACTGTCAGAGTGGCCAATCTTTCTTGATGTAGTGGGAATCTCTTGCACGACTATCCCATTCGCAGAGAAAACAGCAGTACTTTGTGTATCCAGTCTGCAGACCAAGCAAGAGAGCAACAACCTTCAAATCACCACAAAGCTGCCACTGATGTTGGTCATAGTTTATGCACCTCAAAAGTTGTTTCATGTTGTCATAGGTTTCCTTCATATGGACTGCATGACCAACTGGAATTGATGGCAAAACATTGCCATTATGTAGTAAAACAGCTTTAAGACTCATCTTGGATGAATCAATGAACAGTCTCCACCCATCTGGATCGTGAATGATGTTGAGGGCTGCCATCACACCATCGATGTTGTTGCAGGCTACAAGATCACCTTCCATGAAGAAGAATGGGACAAGATCCTTTTGACGGTCACGGAACATGGAAACCCTAACATCACCTGCCAGGAGATTCCACTGCTGTAGTCTGGAGCCCAAAAGCTCTGCCTTACTCTTGGGTAGTTCCAAATCCCTGACAAGGTCATTCAGTTCACCTTGTGTTAGGAGGTGTGGTTCAGAGGAGGAGGATGGGAGAAAATGTGGGTCCTGTGACATTGATGGTTCAGGACCAGAAGTTTCATCCTCTTCCTCTTCCTCGTCTGACTCAAGTGAGAATGATTCTGGTGCATCAGGAACCGGCAGTCCTTCTCTGTGGGGTACTGGGCGTATAGCTGATGGAATGTTTGGATAATGCACAGTCCACTTTTTCTTCTTACCTTTCCCAACTGGAGGCACCATGCAGAAGTAACAATTGCTGGTAAAATCTGTTGGCTCTCTCCAAATCATTGGCACTGCAAAAGGCATAGATTTCCTTTTCCTGTTCAACCACTGGCGAAGATTTGTTGCACAAGTGTTGCAGCATATGTGTGGGGCCCCCCTCTTGTCCTGATCTCCAATTTTGCAGCCACAAGAAAGGTGATAGGCTTTCTTAACCATAGTGGTTATACTGTGCTTTTGTGATGCAAAAGTCACTTCACCACAAACATAGCAGAAGTTATCTGCACTGTTCACACAAGTATGAGGCATCTCTGCTCACTTTGGCTAAACAGAAATGTGTCCCTTTGCAAAATCAAACACTGACAAATAAGAGAGCACGACACTGTATGATTTCTAGAGCTGATATAGGGCAATTTGTTCAGCAGAGTGATGTAAGCTTCGTTATGATTGCATCATCCATGACTTCTGGGAATAACATGATGCAATTCATATCATGTATGATGCCATACCAGCTTCAGATTGCATCATTCATTGTTTTGCCTAAAAAGCAAGTACTGTCCAAACCCAGTCATAGATTTATTCATAGATCCAGTCAAAGATGTATTTTAGTCATTTCTGGTTTAAATTGAGATCCCTTCCCTTTATAACTCACTTATCCTCCGCCATTCCCAAGTCAAGGGTCGTATATACTGACCCAATAGCATGTCTTGAAAACTAGAGCCAATCAACAATTTTAAGCATCATTTTCGTTCTCAGTGACCCAGAATTAGTAAAGTTTGACTACATTTATTTCAGAAGCATTTTGGCTGTTTATTTGTATAATAGTGATATTTCATATAAAGCATGCCATGGAAGGTATCGTGGGAAAGGTTATGATTTTCTGAAAGCCATTATTCTATCTAAATATGTACATCATTAGTGCATATGAAGCTATGAGATTGTGTTGTATGGTTAATATGCTGTGAGTTGGGGAATCGCCCAGATATTAGTTCCCCGGAGGCTACAACAAGGGAGGTAACATGTGCCAGGGTGGGTGTCGGATAACTATCAACAGCCATTGTCCAGCAAGGGAGTTACAATTCAATAACTCACTTGCACAAGGCCACACCAAGGGAATTGCTCAATCTTGCCTGGTGTATGTCCACTTTCCATTGATGAAGTGGTGAACCAATTAATAAACTTGCATTGTTCCAGAAAGGGTGGCAGGGACCCCGGACCCCGCTGTGTGGGGCCAGGTGGCAGAGCAGCTGGGTGGCAGTCCTGTCGGGCTAGGCGGCAGCCCTAAACCCCGCAGCCCGACTGGCATCCCAGGAGCCCAGATCCCAGGGGGCCCGGCCTGCAGCCCCAGTCCTTGCGGGGCATGCCAGCAGCCCCAACCCTTACCCCATGGGGCAGATCCTGGAACCCTGGACCCCGCTGGGCTGGGCAGCAGACCCAGACCACAAACCCTGAGTAGGGTGACCAGGTGTCCGGTTTTCAACCGAAACACTAGGTCCAAAAGGGATCCTGGTGGCTCCGGTCAGCACCACTGACCAGGTCTTTGACTGTCCGGTTGGCTGAGCATGCAGCGGGGCTGGCATGCTCCCTGCTAGTGCCGCGTGGCTCCTGGTAAGCAGGTGGCATGTCCCCCCTCTGGTGTAGGGGTAGCCCAGGGGTTCAGCACACCGCCCCCGCCCCAAACGCTGCAGCGCCCATTGGCCAGGAACCGTGGCCAATGGGAGCTGTGGTGGCGACACCTGTGGATGTGGCAGTGTGCAGAGCTGCCTGGCTGCACCTCCGCATAGGAGCTGGAGGAGGAACATGCCACTGCTTCTGGGAGCTGCTTGAGGTAAGCACCACCGGAGCCTGCACCCCTGAGCCACTCCCGTGGCCCAACTCCCCTGCCCTTTGAACCCCTCGGTCCCAGCCCGGAGCACCCTCCTGCAAACCCCTCATCCCTAGCCAGAGATCTCTTTCCCCTGCCTCCACTCTGAACCCCTGTGCCAGCCCGGTGAAAATGAGCAAGTAAGTGAGGGTGGGAGAGCGCGAGCGACAGAGGGAGGCAGCATGGAGTGAGCGGGGGTGGGGCCTCAGAGGAGAGGCAGGGCAAGGGTGTTCAGTTTTGTGCAAGTATAAAGTTGGCAACCCTAACCCTGAGAGGCTGGCCAGCAGCCCTAGACCCCATGGGGCCGAGCAGCAACCCCGACGCCGACCCTAGACCCTGTGGGGCCAGCCAGCTGGCATCACCCGATCCCAGACCCTGGATCCTGCGGGGCAGGGCAGCAGCCCAAACCCCGACCCCGTGAGGCCAGCCGGCCTCGCACAGTCCGTGGCCTTATTGGAAATCCTGGGAGGTGGGCAGGCAGGCACAAGCCCGCCCACGTCTAAAGGCCCCTCCCCCAGCCTTGCAGGAGGGACCACTGGACCCGGGAACCAACTGAAAACAGGGGACAACTAATGACTAACAGGGTCAGGAGTGACGATAACAGGTTCAAAACTAGGGATCCAGAGGCGGACACCGAGCAGAGAACCCTGGACAGCGCCCACCGCTCCTCAAAGCTGTCTAGGGAGCCAGCGGACGCCGCCCAGAGGAACTCTGCCCAGATGCGTGAGACCTCCTCGGCCAGCATGGACCCCAGCCGCAGCGAGATGGCCTTCACTATGACTTGTAGTCCATGCTGAGGAGTGAGACAGGACGCCAGGGCTGGAGCACCCATGGGGAAAAATTATTGGGTGCTCTGCACCAAGCTCCCCTTACCCCCCACACCACCACCTCCTCCCTCCCCTGAGCATGCCATGTCCCTGCTCCTCCACCTGCCTCCCAGTGCTTCCCACCTGGCCGCTCCAGAAGGGAGGGGGAGGAGCGGGAATGTGGCACGCTCAGGGGAGGAGGCGGGGCTGGGGCGGGGATTTGGGGAAGGGGTTGGAATGGGGCGGGGCCTCATAGAAGGGCTGGAGTGGGGACGGGGACGATGGTGCGGGGGGGGGTCGAGCACCCATGGAAAAGAGGGGAAGTTGGCTCCTATGGAGGGAGGACCCCGCTCTCCAAGGACTCGGCCCAGACATTGATGATGTCCGGGCCGAGGACATCCCAGAACACATGGTAGAACTCCATGGTCAGCCCATCCATGCCTGGAGATTTATTGGTGGGCATGAGACGGAGGGCTTCTGAGAACTCGGCCAGAGAGAGAGGCTGCTCCAGCTGGTCCCAGTCACCTGCGCTGACCGTCGGGAGTGCATCCCAGAGCACCCAGCAGGCATCGGAGTTAGTCAGATCCAAGGAGAAGAGGCTGGCCTAGAGAGCTCTGGCCTTCCATGCATCTCCTCTGGATCCGTGAGGGGAGCGTTGTCCTCTCCCAAAAGAGAGAGTGCTTTTTTGCCTGCCTCTTTTTTCTCCAGGGCATAGAAGAAGTGGGAGCCACCAGGGCCGGCTCCAGGCATCAGCTTTCCAAGCTGGTGCTTGGGGCGGCAGGCGAGAATGGGGCGGCAGTCCGAGTCCCACGGTGGCAATTCGGCGGCAGGTCCGCTCTTCCCACCGCCAAATTGCCACCGCGGGACTCAGACTGCCGCCCCATTCTCGCCTGCCGCAGCGGCAATGGGGCGGCACGTCCACTGCTTTCCCCTTGCCGCCGCGGACTGGGACTGCCTGCATTGGGGGCGGGGCCCTGCTACATCTGCCTGCGTTGGGGGTGGGGCTGCCGCCCCTGCTTGGGGCGGCAAAATTGTTAGAGCCGCCCCTGGGAGCCACGATCCATCTCCCGAAGGAGACGGATGCTGGATCGAATGAAGGCGCCCAGGGCCTGGAGCTCCACCCTCTTCTCCTGGCACACTCCTCGGAGCGATGGATCCCCGGGGATGGTGCCCAGATGCCTCTCCAGCTCCAAGACCTCCCGCTCCAACTACTGTATCACCGCATCTCTGCGCCGACTGGCACCCCGGGTGTAGTCTCGACAGAAGAGCCGGACGGGCACCTTCCCCACATCCCACCACCACCGTGCAGAGGGAAAGGTGCGCTGCCGGCCCCGCAAGGACAACCAGAACTCCCAGAAGGATGCCACAAAGCCCACGTGCTCCAGTAAGCTGTTATTAAAGTGTCAATAGGCCAGCCTCGGCCTCTCCAAGCTGAGTGAGGCCACCACAGTTACCAAGTGGTGATCTGAAAATGGGGCTGGCTGAACGCTGGAGGAGTGGGCCCATGCCAGAGAGAAAAGTGATAAATAATCACGGTCCAACCAGGAGTGGCATGATTAATCACCCTCCACCCGGACATAGGTGAAGGTGGTATCGTTGTCTGGGTGGTGGTTGCGCCAGACGTCCACCAGGGAGTGATGGTCAATGATCTCCCTGAGGATGCCCGCGGCCGCCTGGCAGCTCTCAAGCCCTAAGCGATCCTGGTCCTCAAGGGTGGTATTAAAATCCCTGCCCAGACACAGGCACTCACGAAGATCCACGGGGCCAAGGAAGGCAAACGCCTCCTGATAAAAACACACCCGCTCCGGGCCTGCATTCAGGGTGTAGATTTTGACTAAATTTAACATCACCTCGCCACACAGGCCTGGACGTGCAGACAAATGGGCACTGAGGTCATAGGCACCAACTTCCCCTCTTTCCTGTGGGTGCTTGACCCCCACCCCTTTAATGAGGCCCTGCCCCAGTCCAACTTCTTCCCCAAATCCCCCCTGGCCCTGCCTCCTCCCCTGAGTGCGCCACATTCCCTCTCCCACTCCTCCCCGGCTCTCAGAGCATGATAACGCTGCCAAACAGCTGTTTGGCAGCAGCCAGGCGGGAAACGCTGGGAGGTAGGCGGAGAAGCAGGGACAAGACGTACTCAGGGGAGGTGGATGAGGTGGGGCAGGGGATGAGGAGAGCTTGGCCACCAGTGGGTGCAGAGTACCCATTAATTTTTCCCTGAGAGTGCTCCAGCCCCTGTGACTGAGGTGACTAAAGTACACCCCGTCCCCCCACTCCAGCCTCCAGATAGCCTCGGTGGCTGAAGCCATGTGGGTCTCCTGTGGGAAAATCAGGGGTGGCTCTAACACTTTTGCCGCCCCAGGCAGTCGCTGCCGAATTTCCGCCATGGCGGGTGAGAATGGGGTGGCAGTCTGAGTCCTGCGGCGGCAATTCGGCGGCAGGAACAGCGGCGGACCTGCCGCCGAATTGGTGCCGCGGGACTCGAACTGCCTCCCCATTCTCGATGCTTCCCCAAGCACCAGCTTGGAAAGCTGGTGCCTGGAGCCGATCACAGCATACCCCCCTCCCTGCCCCCGGAGGAAGGAAAGCACCTGGCCCCTGCAGCGATCCACCCTACAGCCCTGGGTATTCAAGGTGGTAAAGACGGTCGGTTTCATAGTGAGGATTAGGGAGGATCCTCGCAAGCAGGGGTGTTGGCAGCCCCCAGTGGGCCTTGCCACAATCCGTGCCCGACTCAGAAAGCCAGCAGGGAGTCACAGAAGTTGTGGGCCCAGCAGTAGGCTATGATGTTCCGCTTCTCGGTCCCGCTCCCCTCCTGTAAAATGGCTGTCATGGCCTGGAGGACAAGATGGAAGTCTCCCCAGCACTGGAGAGCTAGCTGCACTTTACCCTAGAAGCCATGGGTTTCTAAGAGGAAGTGGCTGGGCCCCATCTCCGGCTCCGGAGGGAACAGAGCAGCCCCTAGGGGGTCAGGGATGGGGGAAACAAAAACTGTCCCTGAGGGTTGGCCGAGGACAGGGGAAATGAAACAACCCTGGGAGCGGCAGCAATAGTGAGAGTGGAGGAGGAGGGGGGCAACGCGTCGCCGGGAGTGGGAGCAGGGCTCGGGTCAGTGCCAAAGGTGGGAGCAGGATCCTGTCAGGCATGCCAGTGGGGTGTAGCACCTCTCGACTGGATTCAGGGGCCGAGGGGCACCCTCACTGCCACCAGGCCCGGATGCTTCAACAACCTCAGCACCCTCAACCACAGCATCGGGCATGGTGGCATCAGCAGCAGGACCCACACACGGGGAGAGGCAGCAGCTGCCCGTCTCAGAAAGGGGGGCACCCAAGGGCTGGGGACCTGGCCGTCGCCACCAGGGGCTCAGCAGCCACAAGCAGGGTGCCATCTGTGGCCGGGCAGGTGGATGAACCAAGGGCGCCCCAAGGTCAAGAGCGGGGAGCGGGAGCCTGTTGGCAAAGGGTCATCCTCCCCCTGGGTGATCGAGGTCAGCCCCAGGGCCTCGGTCTCCTCAAAGATGGAGGTGAAGGCTCGTCCCAGAGGCCTCCCTGCCTGCAATCAAGGCAGCAATCGCCTCCATGCCAACACGGCTGGGTGTGTGTGTGTGGGGGGGCTCCATCTGAGGCCTCCTGGGGGAGAGACTCCAAGGGGGGGGGGCAATCACACCCCCCCCCCCCCCACTGCCATGGCATTCCTGGCCGGCTCCACTAGCTGGGCTCTACCAGCGGGCACGATGGAAGACTCGGCGGTAGCAGCCTCCCACATGGTCTTGCGAGGAGAGGTTCTGAGCCCAAGCCTTCCCTGCACGAGTACCCAGCCCACCAGCTCATCTGGGATCACCGCGGGAGCTACCCCCGGGGCTTGAGCGGGAGTGATGGCAGAAGGAGGAGGGGAGCGACTATGGGAGTCGGGTAACCTGCGATGGAAGGGCCCCATGGCCCAGCAAAGGTAACACTGGGCCTCCCCTCGAGTACTGCACCCGGTAGTGAGCCCCAGGGCAAGGAAGTTTCGCACGAGTCCTGCAGCAGCTAACCGCCCCCACGCGGCGGCGGCTCAACCGCCGCCCCACCCCGGCTTGCGGGCTGCGGCAGCCTCCCCACCCGCGGCAGGCTCGGCTCCACACACACCCCCCCCCCCCCCCCCAAGCGGCTCACCTTCACCGGCAGCAGCAGCTCCTCGGACGCTGCATTCTCGGCGGCAGCAGCTTTTATTGCCACCGCCGGGAGTTACCGTTTCCCCCCCACCAAAAGCCTGGTGACCGCCTTGGGTCGCCTAGTGGGAGCGCTGGTGGCAGTTGGTGCTGGGCCTGCTGGCAGAAGGACAGGACGTGACAGAGGGCGGCGCCAAGGGTGGAACGACCTCCCCGGAGCCGGTGGCGGGAACAGCAAGGAAAACCCCCAGAGGGGCAAGGTAAAAATGGGGAGGGGGGGGCGACCAAGGGGCGGACGGGGGATGGGGCAAACTAATGCAAGGAGGCACTGGGGAAGGGTGGGTATGTTGGGGTGGGGTGGGCATGTGATGGTTACAGGAGCAAAGCAGACGGCTGGGTTGAGGGGTGACGAGCAGGTCTGGGTGGAAAGTGGGGGAGAGGAGCTGATGGGTGAGGGGGAGTGCTCCACGCTGCTCCCCACAACAGCACAGGAGTGACCCCCCCTCCCCAGGAGCAAAGAGTCACTCAGTTCGTGAACAAACCCCCTCAACAATGTCCCACAGCAGGGGTCCTCTTGCTCTGATGCAGCAGCCAGCCAGGGAAGACCCAGGGATGGTGGTGGTGGGGTCAGATGCTCTGCTCCAGAGGGTAGGCAGAGCCCCCCCCCCCCCCCCCCCCCCGCACAGCAGCAGTAGCCCAGGGGAGAGCACCAGCCACCAGGGCAGCCAGAGCAGAATGACCAGTGGGAGGATCCCCTTGCTGAGCCCTGGTGGGCCAAAAGTAACGTCAAGACGGCCTCCAACGACATAGATTTTTAAGATGTTGGTGAATAGTTCATCATCTGACTAGGGACTGGAACCCTGGACCCTCAGATTAAAAGGCTGGTAGTTTACTAACTGAGTTAGGCAGGCTCGTAAACATGCAACATCCTAGGTCTGGGACCTGCCAGCAGCCCTGGACCCTTCCGGGCTGGGCAGCAGCCCCAGACTCCACAGGGCCAGCTGGCAGCACCTGATCCCAGACCCCGTGTGGCCAGCCTGCAGCACCACAGCCTGTCCCTCACTGAGCTGTTCAGCAGCCCCCGGACCCCACGGTGCAGCCCTCAGACCCCAGATCCCGCCAGGCTTGGCGGCTGCCCCCATATCCCAGACCCCATGGGGCCGTCCGGGCGCACCCAACCCTGGACCCCATGGGGGCCAGCCTGCAGCCTCGACGCTGCCCCTCAGAACTGGACCTCATGTTCTTGAGTTCTATAATCAAAAGTGTTTTCTGTGCCCCTGTCTGCTCTCTCACGATACCCCACTCAAGAGTCCCAGAGGTTGTCCTTGGTCGGAGGGGACCCAGGCTTCAGCGGCACACCTGCGTGAGGTCACCTCCCACCCCCGAGGCAGAAGGCACCTTTCTTGCTCTGCCCTCTGACCATTTGCTTTGATTGGCCACCCTGCCAGCCACGGCTCCTCACCCCCTGCTCCCCCACACCAGCATCAGCCAAAGTTGATTACTTTAAGCAACACACTATCTGTTGGCTATGTAATCATATGGTCCTGCTAGTGAAGGCAGGGGACTGGACTTGATGACCTTTCAAGGTCCTTCCAGTTCTATGAGATAGGCAAGTTCAGGTGTTTTGCGGGGGAGGGATAACTCAGTGATTCGAGCATTGGCCTGCTAAACCCAGGGTTGTGAGTTCAATCCTTGAGGGGGCCATGTAGGGATCTGGAACAAAAATTGGGGATTGGTCCTGCTTTGAGCAGGGGGTTGGACTAGATGACCTCCTAAGGCCCGTTCCATCCTTGATATTATATGATTCTATGAATCAGAGTAGGTGTATTCATGTAAATATAGTTTGCTCCTAAAGTCTCACCCACTCCCCGCTAGCTGTCAGAGGAGAATTCATTCAGTTCACTTATACCCTGCTTACAGCTACAATACAGAAGAATGTAGGCTTTTCTTGGAGGACTAAGGATGAATATGGATTGAAAAAAAAGTTAGCTAATATGAACCAGATCCTAAGCCAGTGTACGTCACTGTAACGCCTTTGACTTCTATAGAGCTATGCCGATTTGCCCCAGCTGCAGATCTGGTTTTTAATGCTTTGTGTTCTGTTTAGAAAAGTTTCAGCAACATCCTTTTAATGTACAGAAAGGTTACAAAGTCTGTCCCCCTCATTCCAAGTCACATTCTTCAGTGTATTCATAATTAAATGAAAACCAGACTAAATTTTCCGTGTTTTTCCTTCAGCAAAGCGGCATGAAGAATTTCCCCGTTTTTATTTTGGCTAAATGTTAAATATTTCTCCATCCCAACTATTAAAAATACTTTGCATATGATGTCATAGACAATGGTTTTGTAAAGGACAAATTTCCTGTGTAAAAATGCCATAGCTGTTCACTCAATTCTGTATTAACATTGCCCTAAGCTCAGTTTGTAAAAGGAATAAGAACATCTCAACTTATGTATTCTTGGCCTAGTAAAAGTGACTCAGACATGTCTCCTCCATTACAGCCACTTATTTCAGGGCTGAATTTGGCCCATTATATTCTTTAAAAAAAAAAAAAAAAAAAAGCACCACACACAAAGAAGTTAATAAAAATCACTTACACTATAGCATGTGTCCACCAGCAGGATCTCAAAATCATTTTACTAACTCTCTAAAGCTTATTTCACACACCCCTGAAATGCATTTGACCTTGGATGGTAGGATGTGACACCATTTCTCTGCTCATTTGTTTGAAGGAATGGAAGGAAAGAACAATTTCTCCACTAAACCACAAGGGGAATGTAGATAGGTAGAATAGAATTCTCCAATTAGAATTCGGCCATGCTACCCTAACTCTTTTCACTCTTGTATGGTCTGGTCTCCAGTGCTGAGCCCACATGGATCCCTTTAACTTTAATGGGAGTTTAAGTGCTCCATACCTCTGAAAATCAGGCCTTTAATGACCGCAAGTGGTCAGGGCTTTTGTTTGTCATGTATCATCCCAAACTCTGCACCTCCGACAACATTGCCCTCAACACCGTGAGGGGATGTGGGGGGCATCGGCTCAGTACTGAGAGAAGAGTTTCCACGGGGTAGCCGTGTTAGTCTGTATCAGCAAAAACAACGAAGAGTCCTTGTGGCACCTTAGGCCTGGTCTACACTCGTGGGGTGGGGGGGTCGATCTAAGATACGCAACTTCAGCTACGCTATTCGCGTAGCTGAAGTCAACGTATCTTAGATCAACTTACCTGGCCTCACGGCGGCGAGTCGACCACTGCCACTCCCCCGTCGACTCTGCTTCCGCCTTCGCGGAGGTGGAGGTCCGGAGTCGACGGGGAGAGCGCTCGGGGATCGATTTATCGCATCTACACTAGACACGATAAATCGATCCCCGATAGATCGATCACTACCCGCCGTGATAGTTGGAGGGTAGTGCTCAATCTATCGGGGATCGGTTTATCGCATCTAGTGTAGACCAGGCCTTAGAGACTAACAAATTTATTTGGGCGTAAGCTTTTGTGGGCTATAACCCACTTCATCAGATGCATGGAGTGAAACAAAATAGACAGGTATAAATATACAGCACATGAAAAGATGGGAATTACCTTAACAAGCAGGGGGGTCAGTGCTAACAAAGTCAATTCAATTAGGGTGGATGTCATCTGTTGGCAATGGGCCACAAGAAGGGGTGAAAATCAACAGAAGGGAAATTATTTTTTGTAATGACCCAGCCACTGAGAGACGAGTGTAACTCACTGAACTACCACCGGCATTTCCTGGGAGGTCTCCTACCAACCACTAACCAGGCCCCACCCTCATAGCTTATTAGAACACAGCCTGAGGTTGGTATGGCTGCAAAAACTGGAATTTTTAATAAATTTTTTTTACAGCTAAGAGAATTTGAAATGGACAAGATGAGAAATATACAGCTGCCGTAACACTTCATACAATGTAATAGGTAATCAGCAGTGCCTCCAGTAAAATATTGGCAGAACACTGTAACCTATAGTGGGTAGATGATGCAGAAATACTGCCTAGGCAGATTCAGCTTCAGAACCAGTGGGTAAATGTCCCCTCATGCCAGTTCTCCTCCATGCTATAGCCCTCTGGATGGACTGTAGAATCAGGTCTTTGTTATTGAGGATGTTGTAGCTGCTCAGATTCACCAGTTTGTCAAAGTCTTCAGCAGAATACATTATTTTTGTAAAATAATATGGTGAGTTACTCTTGGTCAAATTTATATCACCATCCTTCATCTCCAAGGGACTGCGCTTCACCCCTGCAGAGGAAGAGAAAAGCCACCATTGTGCGCTGAATCTTGAATACGAAAGACAGGAAAAAGTGTGTCTGGCACACATAACATTTGCAATAGCAGTAAACATTTCCTGTTAAGTTCTACTGGTCATTAGATGAGGGCTAATATAAATGGAGCAGTCTGATTGGTCAAAAGGGGATTCTAACTCTGTGGGTATTCTGCGGGCCTAAATGGGTGTTGAAGTTTTTTGATGAAGCTAAGTATAATACGTCTGCATTTCAAACTCTGACTTTAAACCTGATGACAAACCAATGTCAAAAGCAGAGAAGAAACAAAAATACATCGGAGGCAGTGGGCCAATTTTTTTCCCCTCTCGGTTAAACTGGCATAAATATGAAGTAATTCCATTAACTTCAATGCTCTGGCTTGACATCACACTGAGTGCAGAATTAGGCCTACAGACCTTTTCTGAACACTACTGGCCTGATTCTCAAGTGCTCCTTCCTTGCGCACAATTCCTGCTCAAATTAGCGAGAGCTGGTGGTACGCGATACCTCTGAAATTCAGGCCATATGGGTCAAATTCTGCGAGCAGGTAAATCCATGCAACACCACAGGAGGCAGAAAAGAATAAATCAGAGTCCAAGCCAGTCGCACATGGAAGAGCAGAAGGGGATGGGGAGTCTTCTGCATATCAATCTGCATTCCTCCAGCCATCAGGTATCACATCTGCATTCTCCAGTTTAACACCATACCCCAAATGTGCTAGTATCCAACATTCCAATGCTCCTGGTAAGTTTTATTGTTTATTTAGCGCTTAATATCAGGAAATCCTGTTTACTGCATCCAAGAACTACAGAAACCGAATATTTATGCTTTTGAGTTTGGAGTTACACTTCCTTCCTCTCATTTTGCAAGAGAATCTAATTAATTTGCAGCCTGAAAGCAAATTGCCCAGATCAATCTAATATTGTACAATCTCTGCTAGGGCTCTAAACAGGCCATATTTGAGGTGTTATCTGCAATATCTACCTGAGCCATGTGAAATTGACACCTACACTATGCTCATGAAGTATCAGCTGGCTTCCACACACTAACTTGGATTGCCAGTTTTTCCTGTAAGTTTGATTTCCAGGCTGGGGATACTGAATACTACTATGTAGAATTTCTGGTGATGTGCTAACACTGCCTCAAATGGATCTTTTAGTGCTCTAGCATCATGAGCCACATTTTCTATGCCAACCACCTACATTGTAGATGCCACTGCTGGTTTTGAGCATGCAAATGCAGGATTTTCATTTTAAAAGGGCCAACTTTTCAAAACTGGCCACCTAGCCAAAATCAAATGATTAAATAAAAAGCTCTCTGAGGTGTCTCCCACTCAGCCAGAAATGAAAATTACCACTTTTAAAGTTGAAATCACTAGACCGCCCATTCCCCAAATGCACACTTTTACAGTTGACCTGTCAGCTTGAAGCCCAGACCTATGAATAAATTACTCTTTGGAGGCAAACCGGTATGACTCATAACTCACAGGTTTGGGCCTCGGGCACTGAGAAGCATTCTTTCCACATACTCTCAGCTGCTTTTCATTAAGTGAGCTGTGAAAGCCTCTGTTTGACCTGCTATGTTGTGTTCAACAGTTTTGCCTGAACGCACATTACTCTGTGAAGCTTTTTCTGTCGCCAAGGACTGGCTCCAGCCTTCTTCCTAATATGTTGATTACTAACCTGTAAAGTTTCTAAACCGGATTTAGTCACAGTGTGTCTGTTTATCCTGTGTTTAACACTAGTATTAGTTAGTTCCATGGTAAATGATAGTAACAGTGGAGACATTTTTCTTAACCGCTTATTTTTTAGTTGCTCATAACCTTTCTTCAAACATTCCGTCTGGGGAGAAGTTTTCCATGCAGTTGTCCCAGAGCAAATGAATTTTTCTGCAAAGCTTGAACAAAATCAATTTAACTATTCAAGTAGTTTTCTTTGTATCCTCATCGAAAAAGCCCAGTTTGCTTCAGGGCTGATTTGAAATTTTGCACTCTGATAGCTCAAAAGGGCTGCAGCTAGAAACTTCAAGCCTGGCTGGCTTCAGCATCCTCACTGGGAAAGGCAAATCATTCCAAGTTTGAATAAAATCAATTCATTGTTTGAAAAGGTCTGAGTGTTTACAATTGGAATGTCTGCACAGGCATAGATAGAACATTGCCTGTTCCTTTTTTTCAGGGTGTCCCACTGCTGTTTAGAAAACTGGCTACCTATTGAATCCTTCTAGCTTTAAGGTGTCCTTTGCTGCTTAAGGCCTCAATTTAAAGGCACCTTCTGAGGGAACAGCCAGCTGCTAAATATATATGGAGATTTAAGCACAATCTTGGTGCAGAGAATGAGCAGTGCTAGAGGTGGTGTTAGCCTCCCCGTACGTCATAGGAGTGTCAGGGTGAGAGCAGAGCTGGCCCAGAGAGGATATACCCATTTACATGGAGGGTGAGCTGCTACTCTAGTATGTTCTTCCCGCAAAGTCCAGGAAGAATTCTAGCTCAGTCAGCCAAAAATTCTCTTATCCCATCCCCGACTACAACCCAGCCCCCCTCCATGCTCTTCACATGCAAAAGCCACAGAGCATCATTTATTCTGACATTGTTTGCTAGTCTGCATCAATCTCCACGTGTCTGCTCAAACTTGGCTCTGTCGAAGCTTTTGCTGTTATACGTTCGGTCACTGGAGAGTGCAGTCAAAAAACAGGGACTCAGCCCAGGGAGGACATAACAGAGGTGAACAGGACAAATGGGAAATCAGATGAGGGAAGACTGGTCACACAAAGTATAGTAAAATGATTGTTTCCTGTTGACAAGGAACTTACCAGGTTCTCTGTAGTCCTTGAAAGTGTTGTTCACCAATGGGAAGTGGAGCACTATGGGAGCTCTGGGGTTCTCTGCCTCTGAAAACACGTAACATTCCTTGGGATTCTTCTTGTCTTCCTCACTCAGCTCAATTTTGGGGAATGGGATTCCTTGCGTTTTGCAATATCTGTATGTCATCTCTAATTGCTAGTTAGACACAGAATAAGACCACATTAGAACCCCCACCCCCAAAAGACTAGACTCAGGCTTTCCTGTAACAACAAGTGACACTGAATTTCTCTGAAACAAAACGAGGCACAATACTGAATGATACAAACACCCTATATGGCTGCCTGACCAAAAGCCTCCGTGTTATTAAAGCACAGGGGGTGGGAATGTCTAGCACTGGCTTAACTCTGTTTCCATTGAAGTTGGTGACAGTTTTAGCCTAGATTTTAGTGGGGGCAGAATTAAGCCAACCCTGAATGTTTTGAAAATCCCATCCATACTTTATAAACAAACCCCACACTGAGTAATGAAAGGGGCTTGTGGCAAGAGAGAAAAAGGGTTATAATTATTCTCTATTAGACATAGGGCACATCTGAATTTTCCAAAAGTATGGAAATGTCTGAGCCAAGGTTTTTGTTCAGTCCATTATCAAGAGAGGGATGTTAAATGCCAAGGTTTTGTTTCAAGCTCACCCGTACTATCCATCCATGGTAGGAATTGTTATAGTAGCTGGAGAGAATCAAGCACTGGCATGTTTCCCTGTGTGTACTTTGTACTTTATGCTTTATCCCATTAGTAAAATGTCCCTGTCCATCTGCTTCTAGGTGTCTTTACAACAGTCAGTAAAGCATCATTCTTCATAAGCCAATCCAAGGTAAGCAAAATATGGTAATATGGTAAAATGGATCAGGGCTGGGGCTGGAGTGCAGGAAGGGGTGCTGGGGGTGCGGACTCTGGGGTGAGGCTGGGGATGAGAGATTTGGGGTGCAGGAGGGTGCTCTGGGCTGGAATCGAGGGGTTTGGAGAGCAGGAGAGGAATCAGGGCAGGGACGGGGGCTGGGGCATGGGGAGAGGTTCGGGGGTGCAGGTTTCAAGTGGCACTTACCTCAAGCAGCTCCCTGAAGCAGCAGCATGTCCCTTCTCCAGCCCCCTATGAGGAGGCGCGTCCAGGAGGCTCTGCACATTGCCCCATCTGCAGGCACTGCCCCTCCAGCTCCCATTGGAGCACCAGAGGGGGTCACTGGAGTGCATAGGAGCCAGAGCGGGGCCATGCCATGGCTTCTGGGAGCTGCGTGGTGCAGCCCCCAACCCAGCACTCCAGCTGGAGCACCAGAGCGGAGCAAGCCCCCCAGACTCTGCTCCCCAGCAGGAGTCTTGGGCCAGCTTCAAATGGCTCATGGGCTGGATCGGGCCCACTGGCCGTAGTTTGCCAACCCCTGAACTAGAACCTAGTGCAGTCTGTGGAGCAAAGATTTACTACACTCCTTGCAAGAAACACTAAATATCTGAGCTTCTATGCTCTGGAATGACTGAATTTTCCAGCGGTCTATGTAACTCTAAGCAGTTCACTGTGCATTAATCCAACATGGAAATGACTGTGCCATACATATGGAGCCACTCACTGTCAAAATGGAAGGGAAAAGTAGGCTAATTCTCCTCACATTCCTATTAAAGATGTAAAACATAATAGATAACCTCATTTTTTCATAAAACCATGCATGCAGGGGAGGATCTTGATGTAAACTGGAGATAGGCTTTGTTGGAACATTATACCTTTTCTGTGCATTTTTACTGGTGTTTTGGCCATTCTGACTAGTTTGCTCTCCCATGAAGGGGAAAATAATGGGAGCTCTTGGTAGTTATTAACTAAACACTGTTTAGTTTGGTGGCAAAAGATATTGGACCTGATTCAGCAACTGCTTGCAACAGTTCTACATGGGTATTAATTTTCTGACATCAGGAGTTACTCCTCTTTTGCATCACTGTGATAGCAGACTTCGGACTACTGAGTCCAAATCCTATTATAACTGTACTGTTAAAAACAAAATAAAAATGGCAGGCAAGCCTTGTAGGAAAGGTGTCATCAGTGCTACAAGCAATAGTGAATTTGAATTGTCTCACCTGGAACATATTGCCCATCGAGTAATCAAGAGAGATGATGACATCCACGTTCCTCTCTGGCTTGAGAAGAGGTGGGCAACTGGTGTTAATGAAATAGCCAACATCTATTAGGCAGAGATGTTTCTCCCATGGAGTCAGTTTGTTAGGGGATAAGTCCAGCACAGTGTCTGAAAGATAACTGTATTTTAATTAGTGTATCACTAGGAACAATGGACTATTTTCTAAGAATAAGAAAACAAAAAGATAAGAGAGTATTAAGTGGTATCTTGCAATAATTTTAATACTGTTGTAACATGCTTTTCAGCTCCTTATAATTGCCTCCTGAGGTCACATTCCCTCTATATCTGACCCCTCAACTAGTTTCTTTTAATACTGCTCTTCACAACATAACATCTAGAGTGGCTTTCTCCTGTCTCACCTTCCTACCTCTTCTCCATTCTCTGTTTTAGTATATCACATGGGAGAGAATGTCTTTTGAACAACATTTGTTTTTGAAATCTCAGAACAAGAGATCCTTCTCTCTGCTTGAAAATCAGAATGTAGCTGGTCTAGTGTAATTCTCAAATCCAAATATTTGCAAGTTACCTTTTCTTGCATTCTTATGTTTCTAACAGCAACAAAATATCATACTTCAAATGTATAGCATCTCTTATCCAAGGATCTTATAGTACTTATGAAAATTAATTAAGCTTCACTATTCCTAAAAAGTAGGCAAATATTACTAGATGGATTTTACAGATGGGTAAACTGAGGCATGCAGAGATAGAAGGCCCAGATCCTGATATCTTGAGTAGCATATCACTCCACCAGTAGTCCAGTCCATTTGGCTTCCCCATTCTAAGTCCATTGCCATTCCCTGGTGGTAAATGTTATTACCTTACTCCCTGGGAGTAAGGCACTATTCAGCATGAGTAAGGATATCAGAGTATGATCCTAAATGATTTGCCCAGGGTCACAAAATGAGTGAATGACAAAGTCAGGAATAGAACCCTAGAATCCTGACTAGTTTGTAGTCAGAAGCAGGAGTTAACAGCTAGATCACACAGCTGCTTTATGTAATTTTTAGTATATTTCATTTCTGCTGACCTGTCTGCCATAGAATCATACAATAGAGTTGATTTAAAATATGTATAATAACTGTAAGGTGTTCCACATTTTGGAATGCATCTTTGACAGCATCTTGAAGTAAGAACTTATGTTTCCATATATCACTCTTAAAATTAGCAAATAATTCTGTAAAAAATATAACATTCACGGCTGCTAGGAACTCAAGATCCTGATTTAATGAGGGAAAGTCACTTGGTGATTCACACAGCAAAAGCAGGAAGGGGTTTACATTTCAGTTCCTTTTGGTTGGGTGTATATTTGTAAGCAGAGTCAGGATGAGCTCCACCCTGACATCTGGTGGTGAGTCATGGCAAAGCACTCCAGGAGCTGATCCAATCTGCATAGGCACACCCACCCTGCCTGGTACGAACCATAGTGGCCCAAATGGGCATTTTGGGCTGCTGTAGGATCCTCAGTTTTCTGTTTTGGGGCAGGAATTTCTGTTATTGGGGCAGGAAGAATAAACTGTTATACTGCTTATGTAAATCATGGCCAGTGGAACTGTACTTGGCCTTTTGTCATGTTAAAGGGGAACTTGCCATGAACTAAACAACACTCGCCAGCCAAGGGACATGGGTTCCAAAGCCCAGTGAATTGAGAGAGGCGGGGGACAGGGGATTGCTTCTTGGCCAAGATCAAGTGTAATACCTGGTGGTGTAGGACCCTTGTGAGGGTCTGAGACACCAATTGCAGCATCTCTGCCTCTCTCCACTGTGGAATATCAGAGCTAATGTTGAGTTCCTTGAGAGGCTGGTTTCAGACTGCTGAATTGAAATCACTCTGGGCTAATAGTGCAACTGAGCACTAGGGCTCCCCTAAACTACAAGCTGAAATCACTAAAGTGCTAACAGCCTTCTGAGCTGAAATCACTAAGCTGAAATCACTGAGCACTGTGTTAAGTAGTGGGGGAGCCTGAAGATAAGTGGCTGGTGGAGCAGTTGGCAAGACAGCTGATGGTGTGGTGCTGCTGGCAAAGCAAAGCAGTTCGTGAGGACAGTCGGAGTGGTGCTGCTGGCAGAGCGGAGCAGTTCGTGGTTGCAGTTGGAGCAGCTTGCGGGACGGCTGGTGGAGCGGCGCTGTTGGTGGGACAGAGCAGTTCGTGGGGACAGCGGTAGCGGCTTGCGGGACAGCTGGCGGAGCAGAGCGGCCAGTGAGATGGCTGGCAGAGCAGAGTGAAGCCCCACGGAGGGGTGAGGCAATCATCTTCACGCCATGTAAGGTGTCCCTTACCCCCCGCCCCTTCCCATTGCTGCCCAGGCGGGTGGCGTGTAGCACCCTGCAGATGAACTTTTGAACTCTGGGACTGGACTTTTGGGTTCGTGGACTTTTGGGGACTTTGGGTGACGTTTGGGTTGCTGGACTCAAGAACCCAAGGGACAGGGCACGGCCCAATTGGCTGGGGTGGGTCTTGCTCACAGTTTGGCTTATAGATCCTAGTTGCGGTGTTTTCCCAATTTAAGGCTGGTATCGTTTACCTGCTGCTATTAAAGATTTCTGTTACACTGAGGCTCTGTGCTTGCGAGAGGGGAAGTATTGCCTCTTTGAGGCGCCCAGGGGTGTGTATAAGATTTTCCCAGGTTACTGGGTGGGGGCTTGAGCCAGTTTTGCATTGCATTGTTGCGAAGGGAACCCCTATGTACTGAACCTGGCCCTTGCTGCTGTCAACTCATCCTGGCAGAAGGGTTACATATTATTAATTTAAAATTCCACCCCAACCCAAACCCCCATCTGCATATCACTGTGTTGAAAGTGTCCTGTACTTACTTTAAACTGGAAATCTGAATTAAAGTAAGCATTTTGTTGGGAGAGTCCCCTCTTATATATTCAAACTCAAAAAGAGCCTTTAAATAAATCCTTCCCATTAAAATCCCTCAAGGGAGTCAACTAGAGTCATTAATTATTTCAGTGTGTGAAATTCCCTGTTCTCATTTCACAAATTTACCACAGCAAAAATGAGGCCATTCATGAGCTCTCTTCTTCCCTCTCCAACCACCATCTGGCTGGTAAAAAAGTTGTGTTAAACCCAGGCCTGAGGTTTCAGGTAGGTCTTATCTGAAGAAAACTCTTTAAAATAAAATAAAATGCACCTTTAACCTAGAAAGCCTACCCTTATAACTCATAACACATGAACTAGGGGTCACCAAATGAAAATAATAGGCAACAGGGTTCAAACAAACAAAAGGAAGCATTTTTTCACACAACGCACAGTCAACCTCTGGAACTCCTTGCCAGAGGATGTTGTGAAGGCCAAGACTATAACAGGGTTCAAAAGAGAAATAGATAAGTTCATGAAGGAAAGGTTCATCAATGGCTATTAGTCAGGATGGGCAGGGATGGTGTTGCTAGCCTTTGTTTGCCAGAAGCTGGGAATGGATGACAGAGAATGGATGACTTCATGATTACCTGTTCTGTTCATTCCCTCTGGGGCACCTGGCACTGGCCACTGTCGGAGGACAGGATACTGGGCTAGATGGATCTTTGGTCTGATCCAATATGGCCATTCTTATATCATTCCTGCACATGTAGATGATCTCTCCTCCTGCCTCTGTTCTAAAGATGGGCTCTTGGACCTAACCTTTTATTGGCTTCACTGAAGTAGCCAAAAGAAGCTGCAACACCTGATCAATTGTTCACTTTTCCCACAGACTGTGTACTTTCCTCCAGACCTCGCCTTATGCATGGAACACCTTCCCTGAACTAATCTGTAAGGCTACTATGCTCTCCTCCTGCAAATCCCTCCTCAAGACCCATTTCTACTAGGTTGACTTCACAAATATTCCAGCTGATAATGCTCGTTGATACTGTTTATTTGATTGTATGTTTTATCCCTCTCCCCCCGCACTTCAGATGTTGCTGGTTTTCTTAGGATGTGAACTCCTTGGGACAGGGACTTTCTCATGTTGTTAATTTGGAAAACACCTAGCATGCTGAATCCAACTGACAACAGCAGCAGAAGGATCTGCCACTGCCAGCAAGGCTGAGGGTACAATGGCAGCCAGAGTTGGACAGGTGGGAGCCAGAACTTGCAAGGAGCTTGGAGGTGCACAGGGGTCAACCTCATCCTCTTGCCTGCATTCCAGGGATAAGGTCCCAGAGTGGCTGGTTCTCCAGGCACAAAGGTAGCGTATATGGGCAGATTCATATTTTCAGCCGACCCATTCATTCATCTCTAACACATAATGACTCGTTACGTTTTTGTTATTGCCATTAGTCGTATCTCTTGACCTGAGGTGATACCTCAAAAGTGCAGCTACTGTTTAGTTGCAGTTACCTTTCCAGTCAATAAATCCTCTCTGTTGGAGATAGTCCTTGTAAAATTCTAGGCCTCTCAAGAAGTTATGAGTCTCTTCCAGTAGCGGGCGGGTGGTTAGAATGTCGTTAAAGATTTCGCAAAAGTTCCCTGATGTGGAACATGAAGACTTGATGATAATGGAAGAGTCATCAGAAGCATTATTTTCTCTAGCTAGGAAATAGAAAAAGGAGGGTAAGAGATAACTTTGACAAAGAATATGAAATGTTCCTTTCTTGGGCTAATCACCCTCTCTGTCTACTTAGTAGGTCAACGCTCTTCTTGTTTCTTTGTCTCTGCACCTCTCTCTCTCTCTCTCTCTCACACACACACACACACACACTTACTTTAATGAAACAGTTGACCATATTTGATTATTTTTTATTTAAAGAACAATTTCCAACTTCTAGTCTTTCAAATGACATGCTTGCTTCATAGCCCTGCTGACAGCCTGACATCACCAATCGCCCGACCCTTTGCATAGTCACAGTTCAAGTGAACTGGTGATTTGAGAGCAAAATTAAAACTAATCAAAACTTTTAATTAACATTTAAATATGGCTGGGTTCAACAGGATGAGATTGGTGAGTGGAAAGGTGAGCAATAAGTTGTTTTTGGCTAGTAGGATGATACCAGCACTTTAGGATTCTCTGTCCTATTTGATTTCAACAATCTTTACAAGAGTTTCCATTTCAATTCTTTAAATGACACAAAAATAAGGCAAGGGCAGTGCTACTGACCCAGCGCCATTACCGAATATGAAACAATGGCAACACAATATTGGTCAGCTGAGGAAGTGGCAGACAAAAGGTTACACTGTAATCTACTGGTATCAGAGTCCTACATGGCCTCCGTGCAGAATGAACCCATTTCTGACACAAGGGGAAGACTCCCATACTATCACAATGCTATCAGAGTAAATCTGATATAAGTGAAAATCATACTGGGCGATCCACTGGTAACCACAGTGGAATGACAGAACACAGGTAATACACTGGTGTTTAGAGAGTTTGTGAGGCTCCATTAGCAGAAGTAGAAGAAATTTATCTTCTCCTAATCCTCTCCTTGATAATGGGAACTATGCGGTCAGTCAAGGCAAGAATATATGTTGTCCTTAAAACGCTTTAAACTCTTACCCATATCTACCATGTCTTTGGCCCAGTGGTCCCAGAATTCATCTGAATTTGAGGACCAGTATAAGCCATCCAGCAAATTCCGAGTAAAAACATTAGTCCAGATACCTGCAAGTCCAACCACATGAGAGAAGTACCATATCAGCTCAAGTTAACCAGTGGTTTACCTCATATGGATAAAAATGTCATGCATTTTTACTTACAAGAACCCATGTTGAGTATAATTAATTAGTCTGAGTTGATTTTGCTATAACACAGTGCCCTAGATAAAAGAGCAAATCTGGGACTTTGGCTACAAAGATTGGCAGAGCTCAGACAAGAAAAGCTCCTCCTCAGATGCAGGTGGACATTGCATTCTCCCATTCTACTGGAGGGCAGCAAAGTACAGATTTCACCCACCCAAAAGAGGCCCTCTAATGCCCACGTGTATTAGTGGAGATAATGAGTAATCAAAAATTGACAAAAAGGTGTGATGAAGCAGAATGAACCCAATACCCTTCAGTGAACTGGTCTTTGGGTCAGAAATAGACCAGAAGAGCACAATGTGGTGAATCTATTATTAGTAATATCTGCTAAGGGTATAGCTGTTGTTGCTCTTTCCATCGGGCTGAAGAGAGTGGGAGGGCAGCAGCAGGGGAAGATTTGGGGGTGGGTGCTAGGATGGCAGTTGGGAGGCATGGGGCACAGAAGCAAGGTGTCTGGGACTCTGGGAGCAGCCTGGTGTTGAGGGCCATTGAGGAATAGCATTGAGCTCCACCAGGTGTGAGGGCTAATAAGGCCATAGCAACAAAAGCACATACGAAGCTTGCATCAGCCATGGCACACCTAGCATGGTTCCAGGGACTGTTTCAAGAGAGATGGCTACCACAGCACTGCAGAGACCCCACAGGGGCAGCATTTACTATGTAAATGAGACCCAGAGACATCTGCTGCTCCCCAACAGCACACTTTTCTCTTGCATGAAATCACCAGCACCCAAGAGGGGGTTATCTAATCAAGTGTTATTACTCCTATTTATAAATGAAGGCATGTACCTGTTTGATGGGAATTTGACAGGTACAGTATCAGATTGTGAATTGACTTGTGTGGGTGTATTGGGGTGCAAGGACCTGCCACTTCTTGTGCCCTCAATACAGGGTGTGTGTTCCCTCCATTCACACACATAAGAGGCCAAACTCAATCATGGTGCAACTGCCAGCGTTGCCATCTCTTGCAATGAGAGTAAGACAGTTTTAGCCCCTAGTGGAGCCAGTTAGTGATGCCAGAAGCTCCTGCCCTGGCATGGATTTCAGCCCCACTTAAAGGGGGGAACCCATTCTGATTGGCTGCCTTCCCCACATGCCTGCCTCCTGGGGAAGAGCAACCAATCAGGGCTGCTGCAGGAGGCTCTCCCACCTTAAGAGTCAAGAGGAGTTTGGGGGTAGGGCAGGGGAAAGCTGACACCTTTGTCACAGGAGAGGAGGAAGCAGAAAGACCCCAGCAGCTCAGGGTGACTCTGCTTCCTCCTCCCTTCTCCCTCCCATGAAAAATGGATTGGCTTTGTTCGCTGCTCCTCCCCCTCCATCCCTGTGCCACCAGGTCTGGGAAGGGGGTGAAGAATCCCTGGAGCTGCAGGAGGACCAGAGGTAGACAGATGGGCAAAGGGCAGATGTGGGAATGGTGGGACAGAAGTGTTGAGGGGCTGGGAATGCATCACTAATTGGTGGTCTAGGGGATGGGCAGGTGTGGGGGCTGGTGGGGTAGAATGGATGTGGGGGCTGGTAAGTACATAATTCATTTCTGGGCTGGGGGCTAGGTAGATGTGGGGCTGCAGGGCACAGAATTAATTATTTAAAAATTTGGGGTTTGAGGAGAAGCTGGAATCTCTGCACTATCAGGTAGCTAGTGAGAGCCAAAACCAGCCCACTCAGTATTTGGAAGAGTTGGCAACCCTGATTGTGTCAGTGGGGGAGGAGGCAGGGGGAGTTCAAAAATCAAAAGATAGACCAAAAACACAATATACTTTTTTAAACTCTCATTATTTTAGGGAGACCGAATCATGATTTTTGAACTTTCAAGGTTGGCAGTACTTGACTCCATTGGATCTGGGTAAATTTGACCCTAGGAGTGTGGCTGTTTAGGACTGCAATATATAGGCCAGTGGCTAGCCAGTGCCACATTTATGTTCTGTATGGTGTTTTTCCATGAATAATAGATCACCTTCCAGAAAGCAGATCCGAGACTCTGGGAGCTTCTTCACCAACCTCCCCATGAAGAACTCACTGTCAAAATTTTCTGATCGAATGAAGGCTCCGTATTTCTGGAATCCCACCTCGTAAGGCGAGAACTCCACCCATTCTACAAAAGGATTGACACACAAGACTTTTATTATAATGCTAAGAGAGTAGGAACAGAAAATGAGACTTATGCAACTGGATAAAGCAATTCACACATCAAACAATTTTGCTCCTCCCAGCTCCTCTGTGCTGACTGTAGCTTGTATAATAAGCCATACTACCCTCTTCATTAACATTTGGAGCTGATGTACACTGAGACTAAACTGGTTTCTCATCTCAGGAGAATATTGTCTCTCCAGAGAAGAGTTGAGAGACCCGCTGATGAAGCCCTGGGTGGAAGCCCAGGATTGAATGAATCTGGATACTCTGAAATAGAGGCCAATTGGTGCCAACTGGCAACGGGTTCACTGTTGTGTAACAGCAACTCCTAACAGGCCTGACAAACTCACTACCCCAACACACCGCTTTCAAGGTATTTATCCATAAACCATATCATGCAAGATCTTACATGAAAGCCAGGATCATGCTGATCATTACTATCACTGTGAAATGTCTGTGTGGCTATTATGTAAGAAGTTATGTATGCATAATGAAAACATGCTCCTAAAGTCTGAATCAAAGTATGGTTGACAAATGGTTTTTTCCAGACAAAGGGTATAGATACACCTATCTATCTTGGTTCATGTGTAAACTAAGCATTATAAGTCAACACAATGGAAGCCCTATTTACATATATGGTCAACAGGGAGATAGAAAGTCAACTGGGAGACAAAACATCAGATCAGAGACTGAACCACAGGGAGTTGTCCTGACTCTGGGGACAGACAATGAACTCTGGGGATATAAGGAGAAGGCAAAAGGACACCCCTTGATCCTGCACTTGTGGAAGTAATCAGGCAATGCAATTACATTTGTGAAAATGGGATCCCAACCTGCCCTAGTTAGAAACACTGTAAAGAATATTTAGGTGACATAAGACTGCTTTTAGACTGATGGTTACTCTGTTAAAGTTAAGTTTAGTCTCTCAAAAGCAGGTACTAATTTTGTTTTATATGTAACCTTTCTGTTTCCATTATCCTTACTCACTATCCCTTAAATCTTAACCTTTGATAATGAACTTAAGATAGATTTATAGTGAAAACAATCTCAGTGCGGTGATGTTATACAAGAACTGGTCCTGGGTTGAATCAGACAAGCTGCTGTGCACACGGTTCCCTTGGGGACAGAATATCTAGTATTTCCGTGAGTGTTCAGTGGATAAGGGCTGGACTCTACAATGGAATGAGTCAAGGGGGGGTCAGCTACTGTTAAGCTGCAAGGCAAAGTAAGTGCTGGCATAGCCCCCGGGAGACTGTTTTGGCACTTAACAAGCTCAACAAGGTGACTCTCGGTCCTGAGAATGCCGAGAACCATCACAGATGCTAAGGCCAAGATTTTCAAAAAATGTAGGCCTAACATTAAACTCCAAAGCCCAGATTCAGGCTTCTAAATAAGATCATGTCATTGTCTGTTTAGATATGTATATGGCCCTCCTTACAGATGTATCCAAGGGCAGTAGAGAAGTACTATCCTGATTTTACAGATGGGGAACTAAGACACAAGGTACATTAAGTGATTTGCCCAAGGTTACACAGAAAGTCTGTGGCTCAGCTGAAAACTACACTCCAGTCTCCTGAGTCTACATCCAAGTCCCCTGTCCATGTCCAAGTGCCCTATCCACTAAATCATCTCCTCTCATCTTCAAAAAGTAATGAGCACCCAGCAGTTCCCAGGTAAGGACAAATTCCCTTCTCACTCCAGTAAAAGGTGAACCTTCCGGAACTGGTGCTGAGCAGGAGGGGCTTTTTTCCCATCTCAAAATCTCTTTAGCCTCTCTGACCTATAAGGAAGAGAATTCAGAAACAAGGGTAACACTTACCTCTAAATTTAAAAGTGCTGATCTGTTCCGCTTTGACGTTAAGGATTGCATAGAGAGGCAAGGGGTTCTGACCCTGATCCACAGCCTTGCGCTGGTCTGAGAGTTTACTCTCCTCTGGCTAATGAGGGAGACACAAAATATCACAAAGAGCATTAGGAAAATTAAAACGAACAATCTGAAATGCAGTAAGAAGAAGCTGCCAACAGAGGCTACCTGGGGGCATAAATAGACGTATTAATATCAAATGCATTAATCTATTGGACATATTTTCAGAAGTGGCCTCCAAATCTTTGCCTGGATATTTTTGACACCATTTTCAACATTTTCAAAAGCATCTGAGTGATTTAGGCACCTAAATCCTATTAACCTTTAATAAGGCAGAGGCAAATTTGCAGAAGTTATTAGTGATTTTGGTGACTCAGCTTTTGAGTGCCCAACTGCAGACACCTTTAAAGACGGTTGATTTTCAGAGGATGGTTGCTCAGTGCCTTTCGAAAATCAGTTGGGTGCTCAAACTAAAGCACTCAAAATCACTAGATGCTTTGGAAAATCTTAAGTCACGTTTGAACATAGGACTTGGGCACTTTGGTGAACTTTATCCACCTCTATTTCTGAACAGTTATATTTTAGGAGACTATATGTTTGCGCGCACACACACACACACACACACACACACACACACACACACACACACACACACACACACACACACACACACACACACACACACACACACACACACACACACACACACACACACACACACACACACACACACACACACACACACACACAGTCATTAAAGGCTCAAAGAAACAGAGAACTCATTTTCCTTAGCTATGGCATAGCAGGTACATGCTCCAGGAAGCACTGTACATACCTCATCATGTAAAAACGCTTCCTGAACAAGTGACCACAGCTCTGTAAAAGATGAGATGTGTCCTTCTTTTGCCCTCTTAATCATCTCATCATGATAATACTTCAGATGCTCTATGGAAATAACATTCATCTTGCACTTCACCACCTGTTTCTTAGCTAGACTGATTGGCCCTTCCAGAGTTTTCTGTGACCAGTCGGTATTTTTGTATAGGTTGGTCATGGTCCTGAAGCAAAGAGGTGATGTTAACAAAACAAGAATCGGTTACATTTATCTAGTGTCTTCCATTCAAGGACATCAAGGCACTTTACAAACTTTGATTAATTAAACATCATAACGCTCCTATGAAGCAGGTGAGGATTATTTATGGATGTTCTTGGTTTATAGTATTCAGATCCAGATCCAGTGTTCCTCAAAGAGCTTGGGGGTGTTTGGATCTGAGGGCTTGTATTGGGCCCCATGTCCAGTATTAGTATTGCTATTGCTATTCAGGGGCGGGGGGGGGAGCGATAGCTCAGTGGTTTGAGCATTGGCCTGCTAAACCAAGGGTTGTGAGTTCAATCCTGGAGGGGGCCATTTAGGAATCGGGGGGGGGGAAATGGGGATTAGCCCTGCTTTGAGCAGGGGGTTGGACTAGATGACCTCCTAAGGTCCCTTCCAAACCTGATATTCTATGATTCTATTTTGCCAGTGGAGAAACCCAGAGAGTTGTTAAGCATTTACTCCTAACCCCTTGGACTCAGTGCAGGGTTTATACTGACTGCACCGGGAGCAGGATTCCTGTCCTAAATACATCTGGTTGGAACATTTATGACAAAAATGAAATTTTCACTGCAACGTGCTGTTTCAGCAAAGCCAAAACATTTCATGAAGCCATATCAGTTTTGCTGGTTTTCATCAGGAAGGAGAAGGAAGAAACAGTGAGACAGAGAGAGTGCTTTCGTATACCCTATTGCCTGTTTAGGGCACTGGCCTGCACTGTGGGAGACCCCGGTTCAAAGTCCCTGCCTCTGCCTGATTTAGTAAACTGTTCTGAGGCAGAACTGGGACTTGAACCTGGGTCTCCCAAGCCAGTGACCTAAACACTCCACCACCTAAAGGTTTCAATCCAAAAACAGACATTTCAATATACAGTAATTCCATTTTCACAAAAATCGTCAAAAGGTTTTGCTTTTGTTCCAGCGCAGAATTACACCAAATTTCAAAACCTCAGAAGTTGCCACTCAGCAGAACTGCTGTCCTATGGTCAGCTCCAGTCCTAAGTGACTTCCCCAAATTTACCAAAGATTCAATGGCAGAGCCAGGATTGGAAGCCAGATCTGCTATAAAATGCTCCCTCCTCTCCCTCCCGCATGGTACACATGGAGTTTTACACAACCACACCCACCACCATTAATTTTCAGGAGCTGGCCCAGAAGTGTTCCTCAGTCGGGATATGGGGACCTGTGGATGTAACTAATTGAGTACTAAACAAACGATCGGGGCATGTGAAACAGTGATTCTTAAACATATTTAAACAGTGGGTTACAGATTAAATTAACGTGGCATTTCTAACCATGAAAAAAATCTAAAATATTCTGAAACTGATCTTGCAGTGCAAGTATTCCTATGCAAGATAGTGAAACGTAAGCTTCTTCAAACACATGCTGGTTGCCCTGCAAAAATTAAGAGTGAGGCTAAATAACACCTCTGTTTATATACATGACTTAGGCTATGTCTAGACTATCGCGGTAAGTCGACCTCAGTCTGCAACTCCAGATATATAAACAACGTAGCTGGAGTCAATTTAGCTCTCCCGTTGACTTACCTTACTCTTCTCATTCCAGGTGGAGTACTGGGATCGACCAGAGAGCAATCTGCGGTCGATTTAGCGGGTCTTCACTAGACCCACTAAATTGACCTCTGGTGCATCAATCATTGGAGCATCAATCCTGCAGTAGTATAAACATAGCCTTAGGCTGGGAATACACAAAAGTGGAGGGGAAGAGCAGAGAGTATCTCTGTGTGAGGGCAAGTAGAACCTCTGTGTTTATAGGTTCTAAGGCTTTCTACAATAATTTGTGTTCTTTTAGAAGAGAGGGGTTGAAAAAGAGACAAAACTTGGAGAGATTTAGCAGTCTTAAACTGAAATTGTTTTAAAAGCCAACTTGGAGTTTTAGCAATGGACGAGGCGCATTCAAGAACACTAAGGATCTAAACAAGTTACAAGCATTTGTCACTGCACTGAAATATCAGAGTCACAGCCATTCTGGAGCTGCAATTAAAAATAAAAAATAAAGCCCCTCTCTTGTCCTCACCATGTTGAGCCAGAAGTGCCAGTGAGATATGTAGCACAGTCCAAGAGATTCAGCTTCTGGAGACCTAAGAGGTGGCCATACATTCCTGACATTGCCCTGACACTTCCTCCTGTTGCCATGACACCTATCACTGGGATCTGTTAAAAACAAACATTAAACCTTAACATTTAGCTACCTGTCTACCCAGAAAAGACAACTGAAGATCTGGGGTTGGAATCGGCGGATATTCTCGGAGAATGCTTAAATAGAGCCAATGTTTAGTCAGTCTTCAGGAGAGTCATCTTATTCATTGACGTTAGTGAGGAGTGAACCTCAAAAGGTATGTGGGTTCCATTAGCCTCAGCTGAACCCTAAAAAAGTTTAAAATTTTGAATAAATGTGCAAAGTCTCCTTCTCCTCACCCATTATCAGTGGCATTGTGATGATTTATACCAGATAAGAATTTGTCCCTTACTATCAAGAAAAATTTTTAAAGATCTAATAATGAAAGAATTCAAGGAAGTCGTGATCTGCTTAGTGAGCTACAAGCAAGGGACTGGGGGAACACTACATTCATCAAATGGAATTATTCTTTATTAATTATTTACTTAACTCTAACTAAAACACATCTAGAAAGGGAAGTGCTAAATTCAAAATTCATCCTGGTTCTTAGCAGCAAAGCAGATACTGTGGAATAACAAGAACTTTTTGTGAAAAATCAAAACCAGAAAAATTTCAATTCAGAATTATAGGCAGGATGTCTTACGGGAGTTGAATTTCTGGGGCCTCATGCCCCCATTCTCCTCTGTGAGTGAGGGTCCCTGGCAGGACTACATGTCCCATTTTCAGCCAGCTCTAATATTAAAGCATGACGTACAAGGAAGCATTTTTAAACACTACTCTGTACATAATTCCAAGATCCTTAATCATTTTTAAATATGGCACTTTGCGGTTCTGTTCCAGCTCCATTAAAATCAATGGATTTGCCTGCAACATAGAAGGGCTGAAGAGGAAATTCACTGGGAACTGCACAGATTCATACTCACCATATCTGAAATATATTTTCCTCTCCCATAACCTCACCCCAGTCACAGGACTGACTGACTCACAAACCTCATGCTCATGCAGATCTCTCCTCAGCTGAAGAACCTTTTTCAATGCACTAGCAACCACCTTCTTCCTTTTCTGCAAGAAATCTTGCTCCTCTTCACACAGATCGTACCCTAAACGCACATCTAGATTTTCTGGGCTGGAACATACATAATGATATGTAATCATGCAGGCCCAGATTAGCTTATTAAAATGTAAACATACATTTTCAGCAACTAAGTTCTATAAAGAATCATGATTCACCATTCAGATTTACAAACACACAAACCAGTCCCACAGCCTCAGAGCAAACAACTGACAGCCTCTTCATGCTTTTGCATTGTCTTGGTAACCTTTCTATGTTTTTCACTAGAAAGTTCGCTGAGATTAATGGAATTTCAGCACATATCTGGCAGGACCAGCCTGACAACAAGCTTATTCTCTAAGCATATCTGGTATTTCAGTCATTGAAAGATAGCTAAGCTGGAGAGAAATCTCTTCATGCCTGTAATTAGCTTTGTCACTGGCACCCCTGCTATGCATCTTTTCTGAGCTATGGTGACCAGAACCAAACACAGGATTCCATGTGAGGCTGCATGATTGATCAATGATATTGTAATATACTATGCTCTGTATTTTCTGTTCTTCATGCATCCTAACATTTTACTTTCCTTAGTTAGGGCTCCTTTCTATTGGCTTCACTTGGGCTGGATTTCCTTTTTTGGAAGATAGCGATTTGCCTTGAATAACCTCTTGAAACTTTTTTTTTAAATCCTATCCATTTTTTCTATTGCTTTCCTGCTTCTCTAACTCTGCTGTGGTATGTTTAAGAAGGCTCCATGCTGAGACTAAGGATTTTAATTTTCTCATTTTTCACTTTAGGGCCTTTGCAACTAGGTTCCTCATACTTTTCAAATTCTCCTTTTTCACTTAATGTCATGGTGTTCATTTATGTTAGGATTTTCCCCAAGAATGTTTACTATATTGTGGTCCCTTTTCCATAGTGGCTCTACTATAGTGACTTATTGAACTGACTTGCATGTGTTATTTAGGATTAAGTCAAGAACACCCTCTCCTATCAAGTGCTTTGGAATTAGCTGTCCCAAGAAGCAATAAGAACTTTATGGAGAAAGATGATTTCTTACCAATCATTTACTTGGACCTGCAGCTCCAACTTTGTACCCTAAAAGCAACGAATTACAATATTTATAAGACAGGTAAGATTTCAATAAATGAACAAAGGTGGTTTAGTGAGAGGGATGGTTTTTTCACTCCCCAATCTCCGTGTCTTCTGAGATTAATGGCTTCCCATTCCCAACTCTCTTCCTCTGTTATCCTTGGGAAGGAGAAGGGGAGTAAATAAGCGCACTGCCCCCAACAGATGTTCTAGACAGCCTAAAGTTTCAGCAGCAGTGGAATTGAAAGCATTGTTTCTGGTTCCACTGCCGAATGAGTGGGATAGCTACCCACCTCCCTGTGGATGGAGTGGTGGAGCAGCACGCCAGACTGAGCAGCAGTACCAGACTTTCCCTCACACCAAGACAAATGTTGGAGGAATGGGGTCAGCTAGTCCACTGAAGACCAGGCAGAGGGAGAAAGCATATAAGTCACTAGGTCCCACCAAAAGGCTGCTAAAGGTAAGAAAGGAGAAGTCAGGGCCTGCTGAAGAGGGGAACACTGAGACTCAGAAAGATTTTCATTTTCCCTTCTCCCTGGGAGAATAGGCTCCTGAGGGATTAATTTCTTCACTCCCTAGCCTCACTCCAAGCCTGCAGTGAGGTTTGGAAGAGGAGCACGGTCCCTGCTGGCAGAGTAAGAGATGATTGGATTGGCACTCGTCTGCCTGCTCTATTAGAACTGGAGGAGCAGTCAGCTAGCCAGCTCCAGGGATGATGGGTGACACAAATGTCAATCAGCCAAACATTTTTAGATGAAGATTAAAAAATATCCAGCTGGCCAGAGAGCATTGCTACTTCTACTTTCAGGAAACTTAATTTTGGGCATACCCACCCCATTCATCATCTTCAGAAAGGGATGTCCCAACAGTGCTCAGACCAATAAAACGTCTCTATTCTAAAGACAGTGAACTCTCCAAGACAGCACAGCATCTACGAAGCCTCAATAACCTGATAGTTTTATCCCAGCTTCCTGTCCACCCCACTAGTTTATTGATAGATTAAATGGATTACCAGTTGTTATTATGCTTAACGGTTATTTTCCTTTATTCATTCAACCGACCTTTATCTTTGCTCCCTTCAGCAAAAGTCAATGTAAATGACACACACTCACCTTCCCTACAGGAAGGCCTACTTTCACTTTCTGTCCCACAGCAAGTAATGTCAGCGGAATTGTTAAGGAGTCATCTGAATTGTCTTCGTTCTCTTCCGTATCTGAAACACACTGAGGGGAGGGGGAACTTAACTGTTTTATCTGGAGGCAGAAAACATTTCAAATCTGTTGAGCAAATGAGCAGCTCTGATCCACTGTAAATTGGGTGGGAGAGTTGTAACAAGTGATAACGAACAGAAGATATTACCTGCAGCCTGGCTTTTAGTATTGGCTCCCAACTCTTTATGCAGTGAAAGCGGAAAGTATCCAAGTCTGTAGTGGTTTTCTGTGTTCCTTCATATGATGCATCCACCGTAAGCACAACATTTTTATTGTCTAGAGAAAATAGATTTAGACAGGGAACACAACTGACTCTGGGGTACAACAACCAACAAAGTTGGCACACTTCCTTCTGTGCAGTTTACATCTTTCACACAACCCTTCAGCAGGCTACCACATTGACAGATCTCAAGCCACAGCCAACCAAAAACAGGCAGTAGCCGGTATTCTCATTCAACAAAAGGAAATTTGAGACATATTGGCCTTCCCACTGTTGAATTGCAGGGATCCTCTCCCACTTTTTCCCACCCACGAAAGCATGTGCCACCTTGGTAACTCTATCCCTTTTCCTTAAAGTTAACAGTTAAAATTGAAAGAGGATGGAGGCTGAGAAAGGCAGCTCAGAGACTTTCATTGCACTGTATTTTATTGTCATTCAAAGGATTATTTAGAAACAGTCCTCACTATGACTTAATGTGCCTGCAGCTGGAAATAAAAGATTACTAAAAGGGTAGATTTTGTTGCCTGTTACCCTAGCCAGGAAATTGACTCACCTTTCAAATACTTTTTATTCTCCTCCTTGTCCACCTGAACTTCTAAGCAGCAAACTTCACGCGACTGTGTGTGACAATCAGTGAAAGAATGGATGACAAAGAAATCTACTAAGAATGTTTCTAATGGGGGTGAAGACTGGAGACATGGACAGCTGATGGGTTCTTGTGCAGTTTTGTATCATAATCAGAGCGTGTGTGTCAGCTTCCCACTGTTCCTGATCGAGGTTACTTCAACTATCTTCCCTATAATTTCCCATATATGGGACAAAATCCTAAACTCATTTAAGTCAATTATAGTTTTCCCCATCAACTTGCCAGGATTTCATACATGTTTTGGAATATTTATTTGTGCATGGAGAATGCAATGCTGAAAACACATCAGACAGGAATCCCTACTTCATATTTTTCTTTCTTTTAGACCCATGCTACTACCTATCCTTTTCACTTATGTCCTCTGTATAAAGTACCAAATGGATTTTCTGGTACAGGGAAAAGAAACAAATGAAGGGAAGACACATAGGGAAGGAACAAAGGAAAAGTCAAAATTAAACTTACTACTAGGACACCGTTTGTAATGAGCTTCTCAGGAGGACCAGGACTGAAAAAAACAGAACCAAAAAATCAAATCAATTTTATTGAGTTGAAGGAATTTTTTTAAATGAGCACTTGAGTATAAAGTTAAGAACAAATGGCTTCCCTGCTTAAAAATTAATGAAAAACACTAATGTATTTTGAGAGCCCTAACATATAGAACAGAAATATGGGCACTCACTAAGCAGATTAAGCAAAACTTTAAAAAGTTAGACAATGGAGATACACAGCTGCTATCACATTGAGAAACCAAAAAAAAAAACCCACCAAAAAAAAACAAAACCACAAAACAAAAACTAACAACTGAAGGTTAAAACTTCATCTTGGGATAAAGACAGCCCATAACAGAGCAGACCACCTAGACTGGTGCCCTGGTCAATGTTCCCTCTACTTTATTTATTTATTTAGTGTATGTATACTACAGGGGCTACAGACTACACTGAGCACATTTTTGTCCTTCGGTAAGCTTACATTTTTGTTTAAGTGAGGATTGTGTGATGGGTGTGAGGAGGAGTGTGCAGGGGGTATGTGTGAGTGTGAGAGACAGACAGACAGACAGACAGATGGGGTCATTGTGTGTGCACTAGGGGGAGTAGGGATGGGGCAGGGGGATGTAGGGGTGTGTGTGCACATACATGGTGGGGGGGGCTGTGCAGGGGTGCCCCAAAGTGGCTACGCACCAGTATCACAAACTAGTCCCTACAGACATTCACTCTGCAGCAGCAGTAGCCCAGCCAGGGGCCTGTGTAGGATATGGGGTGTGTCAGACCGCACCTGTCCCAGGCCGGGGTTTTGAGCCCCCGCAGCTGGGCACTTCCAGGAAGGGGCCCGGCCACAACTCCCTCCCCTGTTGCCTCTCAGCAGCAACAACCACTGCAGCACTGGAAACCAACTGCCAGGCAAGGAGAATGGGGGACAATGCCTTGGCCCCATCAGGCCACAGCGCCGGAGCTGCCACTGCCCTGAGCTGGCACCACAGAGCCCAGCCAGGCCCCTCACTGAGCTCCTGCATAAGGGGCATCCCAGCACCACCACCTCCATCCGGCCAGGGGAGCCTGGAGACCAGGAGCACTGCCACTACCCTGCAGCGGGGAGGTGGGACCACACACACCCTGTCATGGGGGTGAGCGGAGCAGGTTCTTAAAGGGCCATACCACATCCCTGCTGGGGCCACACAGAGGAGAAATGAGTGGCATGGTTTCTGACCTATGCGACATATACAAGATTACCACACGGCTGCATGTGCATGCAGCTTACAGGGACCATTGGTCCTAGATTCATATCCTGCCTGTAGCATGATATGGTGGGAGAGGTATTCATCTGAGCAGCTTTGGCATCGGACTGGTTTCCTCAACTGTTCTGCCATATCTCACCAGTTGGCAGCCTAACCATACACCATACAGGTCCGCTCCAACCTCATGGGAGCAGGTGGAGCCCACCCCAGCGTTCTCATGTTCTCCTGCGGCACCCAGGCCTAGGGTCAGATGGGCTATAGTGAACCGTCCCCACTTGAAACCAAGTGCTATGGAAGTCACAAATGTCTTTGCCTCAGATCAACCTGATTTATGATTAACTGTAGCGGAAGCCAGCATATGATCCATAAGAGGAAAGCAAAAACCACTATAAATACAAATTATGTAATGATTTAAAGTGGGAGGAAATATCCTGTCTGACTACTTCAGATTATTATTTACATCATGGTCGTCTAGGAATCCTGAACAAGACAGTCTTTGCCCCAGAGAGTTTACAGTCTAAGGCCTCAATCCTGCAAACACTTATGCATGTGTTTATTTATTACTGTGAGTAAATCAAAGAGACTACACTCAGCAGTGACATCAGAGAGACCACTGAAATCAACAGGACTACTCATGGCAGTTGTAATAAAGTAAGTTTGCTGTGTTGGTCCCAGGATTTGAGAGAGACAGGGTGGATGAGGTAATATCTTTTATTGGACCAACTTCTGTTGGTGACATACGCAAGCTTTTGAGCTATACAGAGTTCTTCTTTAGGTCTGGGGAAGGAAATCTCAGACACTCTGATTTCACAGTAAAGTAAGCACAGGCATAAGTATTTTCATAGATACATGGTTTTTAGGACAGAAGGGATCATTATAATGATATAGTCTGACCTCCTACATAACAAAGGTCATAGAATTTCACCTAATGATTCCTGAAGCAAGCCTATAACTCCTGTTTGAGTTATAGCATATCTTTGGGAAAACATACTATCTGAACGTGATGGAGAAATTGTTCCAATGGTCAGTTACTCTCATTGTCAAAAAATTGTATCTTATTTCTAGTCTGAATTTGTCTAGCTTCAACTTTCTCATTATGATTTTTCTGCTAGATTGTAGAGCTTTCTATTATCAGAGATCTCTTCCCTATGTAGGTACTTGCAGAACGTGCTTATGTCACCTCTTAACCTTCTCATAGATAAAATTAAATAGCTTTTAAAGTCTCTTATCATAAGGCATGTTTTCCATTCTTTTCCAATCATTCTTGTAGCTGTTTTCTAAACCATTTCCAATTTTTCAACATTCTCTTTGCAATGTGGTCACCAGAACTGGATGCATTATTCCACCAATGGTCTCACTAATGCATAACACCACCTCCCTACTTAATATTCTCCTTATTTTATACATCCAAATACCTCATATGCCCTCTTAGCTACAACATCACACTGGGAGTTCATGGTAGTTATCTACCATTACTCCTAAGTCTTTTTCAGTGTCACTGCACCCAGGATACTGTCTCTCATCTTGTAAGTGTGACCTACATTTTTTACTCTAGACCCTGCATCTGGCTGTATTAACATGCATCCTGTTCAAAAGAGTGCACCTTACCATGCAATGCAAATTGGGTTATATAAAGTGACTTGTCCCAATGTTATTTACCATTCCACCTATTTTTGTGTCCTCTGCAAATCTTGTCAGCGATAATTATATGTTTTCACCTAGATCATTGATAAAAATACTGAATAGCACTGGACTGAGAACAGACCCCTGTCCACTAGAAACACCCGCAATAGGTGTACAAAACAGATAAATGGAGTCAACGTGTGTTGGGATAAGGAGATAAAAATAAAACAAAGTTAAGCAGTCTCAACTCTCCTCTTCTTCTTTTTTTTAAATGGAGGAGGAGGAAGATACATTTCCAATATTACATTCATGTTGATCCTTGCTGTGAATTTATTATTACCACCTTACCAGTCTACACATACCACTCAAGGGCCTACAACTTTGGACTTTTACTCACATTTTCTCCATCTTGAATTTCACTTCCAGAGACTCCTGTTTCTGAAAAGAAAAAGGGACAATAAGCATCAATCAATGGTATCATCCCTTTCAGACCAGAACTATCCTAGCTTTACTTTCTGGACAAATCTCTTCCACCAGACCCTTGATGGACTATCAGGGATGTTATCAGATTATGCTTCCTTTTACTGCTGGCCAATGAAAATGAGAATCAAATGAAAGGAAACCCACAGAACCTGGCAAAAGGAACTCCTTCTGAAATGATTGTGTCATTTAGGAAATGTATGAGTTTTCCTCAGGTTTTTCACCACCAGTTTTCACATTCTTAGGGAAGCATCTGAGCATGGGGAGAGTAAAATTAAGTCAAAGGGTAGAAAGCTAGTGATTTGGACCACAAGATAAATAGCACTTTGGACAGACCTAAATGATAACAAGTTGTCAACATTTTTTTGCGTCTCACAAAGATGGTGACATAACAGAGAATAAATGTTTTTTTCTGAATCTATGAAAAGAGATTTTTGGTGCCACTGCTAATAAACATTTAATGAAACAGGACAGGGGTATCGGCTCATGCAAAGCCAAAGTCAGGTCACCACGAGAAGCAGATGAGACAGCAACATTCTGCTCAGCTCTCCTGAAATTTCAGTCCTTACCTCCGATTTCAAAGAGAATATCTCATAGACTACCTCTCCGGGCCTGACTTTAGCAACATCAAACAGAACAGTGAATTGTGCGTCATCTTTGGTGAGTGAATCATCATCATAGACTGTCAATTCTAGGATATTCTGGAAACAGAAAGGAAGATGTGTAAGAATTCTATACCCTAGTTAAAAGACAAAAAAATAGGTAATCTTTGTTACATTATCTTTCAGCTGAGAGAAGAGAAGAACAAAGGAGGCAGTGCATTCCTTCATGAGCGTAGCAATGTGGAACTCAGTTATTAACTAAATTCCAAGAAACTGGTGCATAATGATTCAGTCAGTGTCTTTTCAGTCATCTATTGTATCCTGTGATGGGGGAAATGGTACCTCTCTTGAGAGCCTTTGCTGTCACCCAATTCAAGGACCAATGATTTCAGCTTCTCCATAACCAAGATTGTCTCAAATAAATCAACTAATCTCTGCTGTTTTACTCTGCACAATCAGCTCTTTGGAATTTGGTCTCAAGAGCATTTCCCTAATTTGTCTACTATGTTTGATCAGCAGGATTTAAAGTGAAGCCTCTGGACTCTTCATAAGGACAAATTCTCTTTGTCTTAAGTACCTTGACTTCATTCTGGATCCTGAAGTAAAAGGTCTCATTCCAGACAGGGTCATCAGTTTTCTTGATGGTTTTGGTCTTGACCTTTTTATTTGAAACTGTTGGCAGCCACAGGCTCACGTAGCAATCGGATGCAGCGACTGCAAAAGATAAAGAAATGACATGCCAGTATTTTATATCAAATACTTAAAACTTGTTTCAGTCTTAGAAGCGAACATGAATGACATTACCCAGCAGGCTTTGGGGAGAAAAGAGAATATTCTAGAGAAGGGGTGAGAGGTGAGGAGAGAGAGATGGATACCACAGAGCTGTGCTCCATCCAATATCTGTCTCTGACACTGGCTAGTACCTGATGCTTCAGAGAACGGTACAAGAAACCCTGCAGTGCACAGTTACTGGACAACTTGCCCACATAAAAAGTATCTTTCTAGCCCCATTCAAGGTCATCTTATGTCCTGGAGCACAAGGGCCACTTATTTGCCTTCAAAAGCTCTAGGCTATTTTTTAATCTTTATTATTATTATACATCCAGATATTCTTATTAATCACACACACTTATTTGAATCATTTTGGAAACTCACTCAACTGCCTTTTTGCTCAGGGACTTGGTTGTAACAGTCTATCTGAAAAACTCCAAGACACAAAAGGCCACCCAAAGATACATAGTGTCAGATCTGTCATGAAGCCAGAACTGGGCCAAGATTCTGCATGGCTTTGTGAAGTGAGATGTGTGGGGTCTCAGACATATTTCCATAACTCACATAGCACATCTCGGAGTGGGATGGTTTAACTGGACAGGTCAAGGATGCTTTACATTAGGGGAAAGTGCAGGAGACAAGAGTTAAGCAACTGGAGGGGGAGGGGTCAGAGTGCCTGTCTTTACTGGGGATATTCAAAAGGATGTCTCATCGACTATGGAGGAGTGCCACCTGATGTGCTGGGGTCCCACTGAGCCTGCCCATTCCACTAGCCTGGGCTCCCTCACCCTGTCCTGCTGCACACACACACGCAGACAGGTAGGGACGCACCCAGCTGTAGAATCACAGTCTGCTATCAGCTCTGTGTGGGAAGACTCAGCTCGGGGAATTGCCCAGCACTCTGGTGCACATGCCCTCTGGAGTGTAAACCCCAAATTATATTGTCTTGTGCTGTATAGAGATCTATATAGCGTCAGCTCATGAAATTCACCCCCTGCCTCATTGTGGAGGAAGATATGCACAGCTTTTTGTCCCCCGCATCCCCGGTCATGAATTGCACAAACTGGGTTTTGGAATAAACAAAAAAAAACCAAGTTTATTAACTACCAAGGTAAATTTTAAGTGATTATAAGGGATAGCAAACAGACCAAAGCAGATTACTGAGCAAATAAAATAAAACACACAAACTAAGCTTAATACACTAAGGAAGTGGTCACCAACCAGCCAATCACAATCTCCGGTGGTGCAGTGGGGCTGCCGCTAAGGCAAACTCCCTACTCCGGCCCCACACCACTCCCAGAAGTGGCTAGCGCGGCCCCGGGGGCAGGGGTCTCCCTCTGTGCGCTGCTCCTGCCTGCAAGCACCACCCCTGCAGCTCCCATTGGATGGGAGAGCTACAAGGGCATTGCTTGCAGAGAGGGGCAGCGCACGGAGCCACGTGCCCCCCGCCTTCTTCCCAGGGGCTGCTGGAGCATATTGGCCCTTTCTGGGAGCAGCGTGGGGCCGGGATAGGCAGGGAGCCTGCCTTAGTGTCACTGCACCCACTGCCAACCGGGAGCCACTAGAGGCACGTGCTACCCAGCAGGAGACCGCATCCCAACCCCCAGTCCTGGCCCCCTCCCAGAGCCAGCATCCAGTACCCCCTCCTGCAACCCAACACTCTGCCACAGCCCGGAGCCCCCTCCTGCACCCAAATTCCTTCCTAGAGCTTGCACCCCTCACCCTCTCCTGCATCCCAACCCCCTACCCCAGGCTCATCCCAGAGCCCCTTCCCACACTCGGAACCCCTTGGCCCCAGCCCAGAGCCCGCATCCCCTCCCGAACCCCAACCTCTACTCCAGCCCGGTGAAAGTGAGTGAGGGTGGGAGACAGCGAGTGACAGGGAGAGGGGGGATGGAGTGAGCGGGGCGGGGCCTTGGGGAAGGGGCGAGTAGATCCTGGGTTGCCCTTAGAGTCAAAAAGTGATCTTGGGCGTAAAAAGGTTAGAGACCACTGCACTAAGGAATACTGGCTACAAATCATAATTTCTCACCCTAAATGTTGTTTCAAGCAGGTTTCAGAGTTTCTTGAAGGTAAACTGCACTGCTTGCATCTTAAATCTGCAGGGATTCCTTTTACAGGCTGACCTTTCTTGCCTGGGCTCAGCCCCTGCCCTCCCCCCGACCCAAATTCCTTTGTTTCTTCAGGTGTTTTCAGCAGTCTTCCTTCTTGGGCAGGGAGGCAGTGGAGAAGAGCCATGATTAACTCACTCCCCAGCTTTAAATAAGATTTGCATATGACGGGAATCCTTTGTTTCCTAGTTTGACCCCCACTCCCATCCCGTGGAAAAGTACCAGCATTTCAAGATGGAATCCTGTACAAGGTGACATGATCACATGACCCTGCAGTGTCAAAGCAACATCCCAGGAAACTTTTCAGGAAGGAGGGAGATTAGTATCTTTAAAGTCCTATTGTCCTTCCTAATGGCCCATCTAGACTGTTTGCATACTGTCTGGTGGGCATTTCCCAGGTGAAAACACAGTTGTAACTATTACATAGTCAATATTTCTAACTTCAGATACAGAACGGATACATGCATACAAATTGGGTAATCACAATCAGGAAATCATAACCTTTCCAATGATATCTCACATGACCCATCTTGCATAAAACATATCTTAGTTATGCCATACTCATATCATAACAATATTTCTATGAAGAATATGGGGCATAATGTCACAACATCTTTCAAAGGGGGCCATGGTAGGCCATTGGGAGGGGGAATATGTAGGGAGGGAATGCTAATTAAGAGGTTTCAGTGTAGTAGCCGTGTTAGTCTGTGTCAGCAAAACGAAAATAAGAAAGAAAAACTTGTAGCACCTTAGAGACTAACAAATTTATTTCAGCATAAGCTTTCGTGGGTTAGAACCCACTTCATCGGATGCATGGAATGAAACATACAGTAGACAGATATTTATGCAGTCAGAGAAACATGATAAGGTGGAGGTGCATAGACCAACCTTAAGAGGCTAATTAATTGAGAGGAACCATAACAGCAGGGGAAGAAAAACCTTTGAAGTGATAAACAAGATGGCCACACAGGTGTGAATGAGGATCGTTAACTTAAGGGAAATAGATTCAATTAACGTAATGGCCAAGCCATTCCAAGTCCCTATTTAATCCTGAGGTGATGCAATCTAGTTTGCATATCAATTCGAGTTCAACAGCTTCTCTTTGTAGCCTGTTTTTGGAGTAAATCTGTTGCAACACTGCGACCCTCAAGTCTGTCAATGAGTGGTTAGGGAGGTTGGAGAAACCAGTAGGAGAACACTTCAACCTCCCTAACCACTCATTGACAGACTTGAGGGTCGCAGTGTTGCAACAGATTTACTCCAAAAACAGGCTACAAAGAGAAGCTGTTGAACTCGAATTGATATGCAAACTAGATTGCATCACCTCAGAATTAAATAGGGACTTGGAATGGCTTGGCCATTACGTTAATTGAATCTATTTCCCTTAAGTTAACGATCCTCATTCACACCTGTGTGGCCATCTTGTTTATCACTTCAAAGGTTTTTCTTCCCCTGCTGTTATGGTTCCTCTCAATTAATTAGCCTCTTAAAGTTGGTCTATGCACCTCCACCTTATCATGTTTCTCTGACTGCATAAATATCTGTCTACTGTATGTTTCATTCCATGCATCCGATGAAGTCGGTTCTAACCCATGAAAGCTTATGCTGAAATAAATTTGATAGTCTCTAAGGTGCTACAAGTTTTTCTTTCTTATTTTCGTTTTGCTAATTAAGAGGGGTATTCACAAAAGAAACCCATTTTGGCTGCATACTCAGCACATATTTAGGACTGACCCAGCAGGTTGCTTTTCTTATCAAGGGAGAATCAATATAATTTTGTGTGGCTGAGAATCTGGGGACTGCAGAAACCCCAGAAGACAGAGGGGTTTAGGCTGCTCACAATTCGCTACATTGCCTTGAGACACTCTAGAGATTCTGAGTGTCTGTGGTACCTTATGATATCTTTTTAAAGCATGTGGAACGTTTGCATTTCATACAGACTGGCTGGTGAAACTCCAGTCTATTAGTTGATTTATCCACACGTGAAAACCATAAACAAACTGTCCCAAGCAGATTAACAGACTGCAAGGACAATCAAAAGGAAACACAGTTGGGAGTCTTCTGTCCCACTAACTCCCTGAAAGACTATGTCCTCACATCTGCAGGTACTTCAGGCATTTGATCCCCCCCCCCCACTCCCCCGACAATAATCCAGGTGCTACCTCTTTAATTATACTGCATTTGCTTCTCAAATATATTACTCAGTCAGTGAGCTCTGGGGAGTACTGAAGGAAGAACACAACTCACAGAGGTCTTTCGAGGCGATGTTCCTGGCTCGTATGATTCTCACAGAGAGCAGGCAGTTGGGAGAGGTTTTGATCTGCAGAGAAACCAAACACGAGTTTCAGCAGCATAAAATAACACAACATTAAATATATTCCAAATAGGACAGAAAGGGGCCTTTCTGCTTACTGTTTGCTCTTCTTCTTCTACTAGCAACTATTGTTCATAGTGGAAGGATACATTGCATGACTACCCCCATCGACATTACCCCCTGAAAACTGGTTTTTAAAATGGTTTTCCTCTCTGCCCCCAGGTAAATTTAGAATGAAGGATCCTTGCTCTAATTTGATAGGCACAAGTTGTGCCAGGGAATGTATTACAGGCTATTGGGTACATGTCTTGGATGGATGAAGGTATGAGCTGGGAGGAGCCATGGTCTCAGCCTCTGACAACATTTACAGCCAGGCACAACATCAGTCAAGAATGCTGCCTCTTCTTCAGACTCCCTGAGTGCATTGATGGCTGTCGAGCATGGTTACGCTGCAGAACGGCTGGGAGCAGTGCACCACGGACACAAGTTGAGCCCAAACTGGGCCTTACATAACATCAACCCTGGCAGCACGTAGCTGCTTGAATAAGCTCTATCTAGATACTTATACTGTACCCCACTGTGATATCTGGGCACCTTATAGGCTTCTGGCACTGCATCCACCCTGTGATATCAGAGCACCATCCAGGGATCTCGGCATTAGGACCCATTTTTCATCAAGTCTCAAAATGGCCTCAATTCAGTGTGTCCACAACTGACTGTGCTATGAAAAAAATCACATTTGCACACACTAACTGAATAGCTGGGCCCTGGGCTGCATTAGTAGCTAAACTTTTTCCCTTCCAGATAGGGGGTTTAATCCGTAATCTAGGTGTGTAGTTACTGAAGTGTTTATTCATAAAAAACTTGCTTTCAAAGGCCTAACCTACATGGGGGAAGTTGACCAGCATAGCTAGTCTGAAATAATACAGCTATAGAAGAATAACTCTCCTGTGTGGACCCTCTATTCCCAAATAAAAGTATTTTTATTCCAGAATAATCATCTGTCTACTTTGGGAATAGTTCACTCGATAATAGCTATGCCAGTCAATTTCCCCATGTGGACAAGGCCTAACAAACAAGGAAATTGACTTCCCAACTGGTCCTCTGAGCCAATCACAAGAGTTTGACTCACATCTTCACATGCAGAGACTTATTAACATGTGAATGCTGGATTGTACAATCAGCATCCTAATACCAGGTTTTAAAACTAATGACACCTCCAGCACAATATGGGCCATATTCTATTCTCAGAACTTGTCCACACTGGAGAAATTTAAACAATAAATTGTCCCCTTCAATCAGTACAAATGGTCTTGCATTCAGATACAAAAAGTGCTGCAATCAATTGTTGGGAGGGCAAATAAACACAGCAAGTGCCCTGGGATTGTATAGGGTAAACAACAACAGAGTCCCAGTTGCTGCAGGCTGAATCGATTGAGTGGCAGCAGGGATGAATCTTTGTTTCACCAATGAGGAGTTGTCAGTTGTCACCTTGCCCACTCCCCCCACCCCCCACCTCTTGGGGTTCTGTGGTGGTAGAGTGCACAAGTCTACCAGAGCAGCACCTGAATTGGCTTAGGGCAGCCCCAATGTGGATCCAGGGCCAAACAAATTGAAGGTGGCTGGTGGGGCTCACTGAATCATTTGTGCTGCAGTCAGTGCAAAACACTCAAGTGAAACATACATGATCCAACTTCACAATGGAACCAAGGCCTCAGTTATTCCAGGTTCACTCATCAAGAAGTTCTGGACACCCTATGGGCATCCCATCCCAAGACTTGTGAATCTGACACATGCCCTTTCTGGACTTGTGAAAGAGAGTCATGACCAACTAGTGCCACTCCTGACCAAAATAGCCAACACCTTATTCAGAAAAGGAAGCGTCCCTTCCTCTTTCAAACATGCAAAAGTCCAACCAACGCTGAAGAAACCCTCCCTGGATACACTGGTTCTAGATAACTACTGCCCAGTGTCAAACCTCCCATTCCTGAGCAAGCTCATAGGGAAGCTAGTTAGATGAGCTTGTAGTCGGCTTTGGCTAAAGCCAACATCGTAGACCCAGCACAATCTGGATTCAGGTCAGGACATGGAACTTAAACTGCTTTAGTGGCACTATATATGATCTTCTATCAGTGGACAGAAGAATCATAGAAGTGTAGGACTGGAAGGGTCCTCCAGAGGGCATCTAGTCCAGTCCCCTGCACTCAAGGCAGGAATATGTAATAACTAGCCCTATTCCTGACAGGTGTTTGTCAAACCTGTTCTTAAAAACCTTCAATGACAGCGATTCCACAACCTCCCTACGCCACTCATTGCAGTGCTTAACTACCCTGACAGTTCGGAAGTTTTTCCTAATATCCAATTCTCATCTTCCTGGACTCTCTGCAGCATTTGACATTGTTGACCATGAGATTCTGCTGGTTCATCTGAGAGAGGTGACAGATCTAGGGTAAAGGCTTAAATAGTTAGTAGCTTTCCTGGAAGGAAATACTCAATAAGTAGTGATTGGAAACTGTACCTCCACTATTAGACCCTGACTTGTGGAGTCCCACAAAAATCAAGTCTCTCTCTGGTCCTTTTCAACATCTACATGCAGCAATTAGGTGAACTGGTCAGATGACATGGACTCAAGTGCCAGCAATATGCAGATGACACACAGCTCTACCTATCCTTCACCACATATGACCACCCTGCTACTGCAAAAGTGGCCCAGGGCTTGGACAAGATCAGCTCATGGATGAAGAACAGCTAGCTGAAGCTGAACCTCAACAAGACAGAGATGATGCAGATGGGAAGAGGAAAATGCTTTGAAGAGTTTGTAGTGACAGTGAAGTCTCCTTTGGTGATAGTTTCACACCCACCATAGGTCAGTTCAGTTTGTAGTCTAAGATCACTTTTGCATTCCTCACTGGTTCCAGGCTCTCACAAAGCAGCATCTATGAGTAATGCTATCTACCATATCTGGTTAGCTTGGAGACCCCGTCCCATCTTTGAGGATGACGACCTTCATCAGCTTTCCTCTAGACTACAGCAATGCAAAATCCTGGGCACAAAGCCTTCACTGCTTAGGAAACTCAAACTAGTACACAATGCTACAGCACATCGCCACAACAATACAGGCTGCAGCAAGCACATCACCCCTATCCTCTGCTCTCTACACTGGCTTCCCACAGAATACTGAATCAGGTTCAAGATATCAGTCCTTATCTTCAAAGATCATCCTAAAGTCCCAGGCACAATGGAACACTCAACAATAAGAGCAAAGCTCATCTGTGCAGAAGACAGAGTTTTCTCAGGGACGAATCCAAGCTGTGGAATGAACTCCCCCAGGGACTAAGGACTAGAGTGACCAGACAGCAAGTGTAAAAAATCAGGACAGGGGTTGGGGGGGTAATAGGAGCCTATATAAGAAAAAGACCCCCAAATCGGGACTGTCCCTATAAAATCGGGACATCTGGTCACCCTACTAAGTACCATCACAAACCCCACCACCTTCCACTCTATGGGCAAGGCACATTCCTTTGATCTTGTCTTCTCTAGCAAATGAACAGAGCAATTAGTTCATTTAAAAAATCCTCTGCCAAAACACAACACTGCATTGCACGTGCTTCTCCCTCTGGGAGGAGGATGAGAGAACAAACACCATGTGTCAGATGTTAGTCATATTGCTTAACGCACTACTGGAAGGTGCTCACATGCTATAGTGATAAACTTAGAGCAAGAACCTATGCAGAATAGAATAGAATTTACTCCAAATTATCTTCTCACTCCCTTCAGTCCCCAGGCCTAACTGCTCCCTTTGTGCTAAATTGTACCATCCCTGAGTTCCCCAGTGTGCTGCTGGGGAATATACAGGCTGTACAACCCTGTAAGTGTCATGCCCTCCTTGGACCCTCCTCCTTTCTCCTCCACAAGGACCAGGGAGGGACAGCCTGGTCCTTTGTTTCCTTTTCCTATTCTTAGCTTCATGCCTTTCATCATGCTGCCTCCTACATCTGGAAAGCTGGCCCTGTCCCCATCAGCCAAATACCCTCTGTCCTTCCACAAATGCCTCTTTAAATCTGTCTCCCCAAGCAATCCTTGCTCCTTTCTTCTTAATCAATAATCCCCACATCCTCCCTTTCCTGTACTGTTGTTCTATTATTTAGGCTGCCAACTCCTCAATGCAAGTAATATACATTATTGACGTTTAGAAAGCAATAATTCACAGCACTACTGAACTGTTGTAGAATAATAAACTTTGGTGAAAGAAAGGTGCAGGGTCCTCACCCTTCCCAGTCTATTTCTGTGCCTTGAGCTATAGCTCTCTGGCTGGATAGGAGCAGGAGGTATCTTTGACTAGATAGGAGGAAGAACATATTTGCCCTGAAGTCCCTTGATCATATTCTCATCGGTCCTTATCTCTCTCCTTTAGAAATCACCTGGCACCACACACTCTTCTAGAACATACTCTTAACATTTGGAATCGAGTTTGGAAAATATGAGGAGAGAGAAAGCTTTTTGTTGTTTTTCCAATATTTTAAGAAAAAGAGGCAATGAAATTACATCATAGGGTAGACTTATTCCTAAAGGTTGGGCCCCCAGATCTGTGTATGCTGTGTACATTACTACCTTGGAAGGTACAGTGCTAATCATTTGCTGGATCTGTTCCCCGCCTTCTAAAACAGCCATTCATATGCCTACTAGCACCAAAAAGATGGTAATAAATCCTCTCTTCTGCTTACAGGAAATCTCTCTGGGATGCCAGTCCAAAACCAAAACCTTTGGGTTTTAACAAAGGAAATCAGGATATTTATAATAATAAAATAATAAAATGATAAAAACTTGGTTCCAGAAATTTTGTATCAAATATCAGTTCCACCAGCAATTTAGGTGGATATCCACTCCCCCACTGCTTCTCTGTCCATAGGGAACTATTGATTTGCTTGCTTGATCAATTAACAATAAAGAGTCTACTAAGACCTTGTTTGGATATAGGACAAGGAAAAGCCATTTAGAAATGGAATCTGGAATTTATACATCAGACTCTAGATTCCAGATCTAAATGGCTCTCTTAACCAAAGCCTCAAACCAGTCCCACTATTGTCTCTACTATTAGTTGTTTCTTCTATGAGAGTCAGTTTCACAGCATGCAAAGTCCAGCTGGGAGCGCAACTTCTAAGATCAAACCTAGAAATAAAGTCCTTGATGTGTACATGCTGCATCCCAAGTTGGGAGTGTAAGCCATATTTCACCTTCATCTCATCAAAGCTAAGTAACTCTTTGGGCCAAAGCCATCCCTCTGCTGTAACTTCATTGCCCCTTTGATTAAGATTTTTCTCTTGCCCTTTCAGCAACCTGTAGTTAGCTAAATAGGTCTATAGCGAGCAGTGGGTACTTCTACTCAGTGACTTCTAGCTTGGTGCAACTGTTTCTTTCAGTGTGATACAATTTTTCTCCACTACTGTATAGAGGAAAGGGATGTAAGTAATACATCTTACACCACATGGAGTCACTCAGCATATTCATCATTTTATTTTTGGATACAGAGATTTTGGTTTGGCTAATTATAAAGTGAGAGGCTGTTTACCAAATTCAGAATGAGAGAGAATATCCTAAGAAATAAAACTATTAAAGAGGGATTGCTACAGCTATGCGGGAAGAGGAATTTCCATGTCACAGGAAATTCCCAGATTTCAAAATCTGTTTTCATTCTGAATCAGAAAAAATCACCGTGTTTTACATTTTTTCTAAATGAAATTTCATCAGAATCAACACGTTCATGGAATGTTTCAACCTCAACAAAACAGCATTTTCTGACAGAAAAATGTTCCATCAGAAAACGTTGAACCAGCTCCAGTGATGACTACAGCCAATACCAGAAGAAAAGACCCTGATATGAATATCAAATCAAAATTATATCACCACTTTGGACAGTAGCCATGGCCAAAACTTCTGTAGAAACCATGGTGATGCATTGAGACGATAAGAATAGTAAAGAGAGAATTTTCTAGATGTTATGAAGTATTTACGCTTTCTACAGCACTCTATCTTTAAAAATAAAACCACTATTCCCTGGTTTAACTATAATTGCCCTGTCAAGATGCTGAAAAATGCAGGTGTCCCTTCAGATGCTCTTTATAAAAAGCATTAGCTGCTATAATAGGCATCTCTTCAGGTTAATGTCTTCAGAATGTACAAGAAGCCTTTTGCCAGTATAAAAGATTCAGACTTAATTATAGGTACCCTGAATGAACAGGTCCACACCCCTTCTGGGTGGCAAAAGGGATTTGTAATGTTTGAATTGTTTTAACCTATTGTTCTTAAAGTTAAGCTTTCAAACCATGGATATGTACTGCAACCTTAACTTCACCTTAAGGGGTTTTGTGTGTGAGAATGCTACAAATAGTACATGATCATCAATGATTCTCCTCAAGTTGCCGCATACAACACTGTCCCTCTTACTTTATTTAAAACCTCAGAATGTCCTTTTTTCTCTTACTTTTTTGTGAAATGAGGTATAAGAGCAGGGATATTGGTTTTGAAATAACTCATCGTCTGTACTGCCTCCACTATGCTGTAGTCCCTTTTCTTTTACATCCGTCACCCTCTCTTAAATACTCCTATGAGAAAATAACTCAGACTGTTAACAATTCTGATAACCTTTGGTAAAAAGTAGGAATTATCCCCTCCCCTGCCAACGACACTCGTTAGTGGAGAACACAAGCCCAGACATGAAGAACTTCCCCTAGAATAGTGGAGTTACAGAAAGACACACAAATGCCGCATCAGAACTTTCCCTGCAGCTAAAGCAGGACTAAAATATGCTGCATTCTACCACAGGCTGTCACATCTGCATCTCAAAAGATCCGGCCTGAATGTGCTGAAGGGTAGGAAGTTACCTGGTGAGAACTGGCACAGAGTCTCCACAGCAGCAGGGTTTCTAACAGTCACTAAGAATACTGGGCATTTTCTTACCTTACCCACAGAGTTCTCCATTAATTTCAAGTTGGGCTGTGATGATGATGGCAAAATCCCAACCGACTTTTGAGCAACAGGGCTGTTGGCTGCCAGGCATACACACAGCTTGTTGTTGCCTTTACACTGATTACACCTGCCCTGCTGGGTGTAATTTATAGAGACTCTGAGATCCACCCCCTGACTCCTATATGCGGAGAAAGCAGTCTGCTGACGTGTGCCCCAGTACTTGGGGTGAGGGGAAAGATGCAGCTATCATAACACTTCATGTGCCTGGTGGCCAGTAAATGCATACTACCATGTTCAGAGGGGTAATCCCTAACATCTCCACCACCTGGTCATTAGCCAAATCATGCCTACCCATAATGGTTTTCATCCAACACTTCCAAAAAGCACAATACTTCCACAAAGAATGAGGATGGGAAGAAATCCCTGAATACCAGCCACAGATGTCTATGGTAAAACATCTCATCCCCAGATTCTCAGCTCAGCCCATTCTATACTGGGAATTTTTTTTTTAAATGTAGAGTTTTGAATCTCTCTATTTACCAGTATAACAGGATTTCCTAACCTGCGGGATGGGCTCTCTAGAAGGGGTGGGGGGGTTTCCCAGACTAGTTCAGGACTGCATGTGGGACAAAGAAAAAAAAAATGAGGACAGGGAAAGCAGCTGCTCATAATCTGTGCTTGTGGGTAGAGCACTGGGTGATTCCTCGAAAGCACCTACCTTCCCTCCCTGCTCCCAAGGTAGCCTCTAAAGCAGCTGTTGTAGCAGCTCATGTTTGCAATACCACTAGGGTGACCAGACAGCAAGTGTGAAAAATCAGGACGGGGGTGGGGGGTAATAGGAGCCTATACAAGAAAAAGACCCCAAAATCAGGACTGTCCCTATAAAATCGGGACATCTGGTCACCCTAAATACCACAGGCCCATGCAGCTGCCCAACAGCCAAACTATTCTTAACTGTGCAGCATTAAGCTCAGCCATGAGAGTGGCTATGGCCCAGCCCCACAGAGCCACCAATGGACATCCACTACAAGTAGCATGTCCCCTTACAGTAAGTAGGAGGATGGGGAGAGGGACCTACCTGAAAGAGGGCATCAAGAACAGTTAAAAGGAGAATGCAGGGAGGGGAAAATACACTGGTAAGAAACAAGATGAGAAGGGGAAAAGTAGAATTAAAAACAAAGGACAGGAGAGAGGAAAACTGGACAGAAAAAAGAGATCATGCAGCAAACATGCCAAGGAATGGTATGAGGGGGTCAGGGGGAAGATGGGAAGAGGCATTAACCCATCTAAAGGGGGCTCCACCAATAAAAATAAGTCTGAGAACTGTGCTGGAAGGAACTGTACGAGTTAATGTTGAAGGCCTCCCTACACCCAGAAGTAGTGATTTGACACAAAGTATCAGACTGTTTCCCTTTTACAACACAAAGAGGAGACACTTTGATGTAGACAAGAGGTTTCAAGCTAAGTAGCAGCAGCCCTTAATTTTAAAAATAAATAAAAATAGAGTATTTCAGCTGTTCTATTAGGTCATATTATGACGTCAGTAGCAGTAGGAGGAGTGCACATGATGCATTACTACTACTGACGTCATGAAAAAATGTAAACATAAAAATATTTAAAAGAAAATAAAAATATTGAAATTCTGAAATGAAATGTTCCTATAATTTGTAAACAGTTTTTTTAAACAAATTGTTCTTGCATTAAGGGTCCAATTCCACCACCCTTCTAACACTAAGGAGTAACCTACTCTGCAAGTAGTCCATGGATATCTTTGTAAGGATGACAGAATCTAGCCTTAATTGTAATGTCAGTGTAGTTAATAGCTTTATGTAAAGAAATCTAACCAACAGTAGTAAGCTGTGGATCATAATTAAAGGGACAGAGTCTGGCTATGCATCAAGGCAGTAAATAACAATACAAAATTGACGCCAAATTTCCAAAGATTCTGCAGTACTGAAAATGTACTTCCTTTGAAAAAAGCTGTGGACAAAAATACAGAGTGGGCTGGTGAAGGCCAATACCAGGACCCCTGGGCATGCCCTCGCTTGTGCAGAGCAAATAAGTACCAGTGGATTATTCTTGGCTCAACAGACTTGGAGGGCTGCATTGAAGTGTGAGGTGAGAAAGGCTATGCCTATATGAACATAAAGGCCATGACAGTGAGACACAGGATGCAAGCACTGTTAAATTCACTGCAACAGCAGTCTGGTTTCCAGGTGGTCCAACTCACATACTGAGTGATCAATCCCAACACGAATACAACAGGGCCATGAGAGTGGACACACAAAGCATGTATAAGTGGCAGGAGTTAAAACAAGATCCTAGGTAGATATCTGAAGACACTTGGACTGAAATGTGTCTGAGGCAGGCAGGATAGGTTGAATCAGGGGCATTCAGAACAGCCTCTACAGACCTGCCCAAAGACTTCAGACTCAGATTCATGACAGTTAAAGATGGAAAAGACATATTAGTTCATTCAGCCCACAGAGGACTGGTCTCTACACTCCATTCTGTAGTATTTCATTCAATCTAGTTTCAGGCAGTGGCGGGACTTTCACCACTTCCCCTGGGAGATTATTCCATGGCCTGAGAGAGCTCTGTCAATACTGAGCCTAAAATTTCCATCTTAATTTTAGTTCATTACTGTATCATTCATTCATTTAATAGACCAATTCTTCATCAGCCTAGCTGTGGGAACACGTTACTGCTGGTGACGGCACATTAACAATGGTTTAACTGAAATTGTTGACCTTGAGAGCTCTGTCAAATTATGTGCAGAAATGGGGAGCCCTACAATTTGTTTCTTCGTTATAATAAACTTCTGCAGGAGGAAGGCTCCCTTCCGATGAACTTGTGAGCACTACAAAAGCAGAGAGATTTCAATACTGAAGGTCCATCTGTGTTAATATCTGCCTACAGAGATCATACCCATCTTGAAAAATCTCTACGTCTACATTTATACTGGCCCAAATTTGTGGTGTTTCATCCAGCCCACTTGTGCCACACTCCTGGTACAAAGGAGCCATCAAGCTGCTGAGATAGGGCAGCTGGAGATTCACCTGCCAAGTCCATACCAATACAGTCAAGGCAGCAACAATTTTTTTAAAAAATTATAATACTGCAGAAAAGCCAGATAAAATTCATCCATGTGGCTCTAAGGGATTACTGCACTGTCTCTTAAAGTCTTTTAGCACATTTATTAAGTGTACTTTAATTATTTGTAGATGCCCCAGAAGCTCACAAAAACCCTGGGGTGATTGGCATTCGAAGAACTCACATTGTGGTAGAGTGCCCATAATTTCTCTTGTTTGCAGTTCCAGGAATTCAAGATCTCCTCAGACGCCTTTGATTCATACAATGTTTGAGGCATCTAGAACTGCCACCCTTTCTGTGTGTTGTTTCTTAAAATCCAGGAATTCCATATATTCTTTAATTGCTATTGAAGGAAATGGGAACCCTTAGCATCCAGCACCTCCTTAGCAAAGAATTTTAAGCCCAGGGCTCTAGGGCTTAACTCAGCAATGTGGTGAAAGGTGGCCAATGAGCCAGGTAGGCTCAGGTAGACCCGGAGATGCAGTAAGTCTGCTTGGAACTGAAGCACAGTAGTGCAAACCATCCACAGGGCCCAGAAGCCCAAAACTGGGTGTGCCAGGTCCAGATGGGATGGGGCCAGACTGGCGAAGAGGTGTACTGATTTGGTGGCTCTTGCAAACAACCTTTTTCAGTGGCACTCCTATGGAACTCTAGATTTCAGAGGTGCCATCCCCCATGATCACCTCCAACACAGCTGCCTCTCCTAGGTGGAAGAGGGGTGTGCAAATTAACAATAGGGTTTTCTACACAACATATGCACATTGGTACCCTACGGTCTCTCACTCTAATAGAGATCATGCAAAACTTCACATACATACAAATAGCTCATACACTCACTTACTGTGATGCAGGATTCAAGATATCTACAGGCTATTGCACATTCACACGTATGCGACAAGTAGCTGTCGGCCAGGTGCTGTTATGCAAGCTGTTAATTCTCTACAAGTTCACATGACTCATCAGTAGAGCTGTGCAGGAACTGGCATTTCCATTGCACAGAACATTTGCATTTCCAAAAAATGTTTCAATCTGAATAGGAACAAAAAGTTAGAAATAAAAGATTTTTTCAGGAAAAGACATCTTTGAAAAATTCCATTTCAGAAGAATCAAAACAGAATTTTCTGAAAAACTATTCCATCATAAAATTTTTAACTAGCTTTACTCATCAGCCATCACTTCCTTGGAATCAGTGTCCGATTTTTTGCATATTTTAAAACTGTGCAACTGGGAAGTAGTAGGCTGCTGTAGCATAAATATTTCCTTCTCCTCCTCCTCTTCTTCCAATACTGTAAGCAAACAGCTGACTAATGTGTCTTGGTTTTCCGAGAATGCAACAAATTGTGCAACAATGAAACATTGATCATTCCAAAAGTTTTTAGAAATAAAAGCAGCAGTTATTGGACAAATATACTTACATCCATGCAACATCCACAAAAGGGTTCAACAGCTCTCAAAATGCTTGGTAACAGTCCCTGACCTCCAGGTATATTCAGCCAATGGGAATGTTCTGGTGATATAATACACGTAACTTTATAGCTTTTTAAGTGCTTGTGTGGTTAGTATGAAAATTGGCCCTAATCTGGTCTGTGGATCTCAGAGAACACTCCAGATGTTCTGACAAATATTTGAATTAAGCTTCTCACTAAAACAGATATTAATTTTCTAATTCACCTTCTGACTCTTGGGATATTAGCCACCAACTTCAAATGGGAATTTTGCATGAGAAAGGTGAGCAGCTTTTAGCCAGTCATTTGCAATAGCAACATACTACACCCATCTTTTGAACTTCTTTCAGAGGTGCAAGCGTCTCCTATGTGTAGAGCAGCATTCAGATGGGCAGCACGGCATCACTGGATTCAGAACATAAGCATCCTCATGTATGTACAGATGGATCTCAGTGGATGGGGCAGTCTGACTCACACTACTGTCTCTGAATATGATGCTACTCCCTATTGTGCCATATATTTACTGGCAAACCTGCCAAGTCTGTCAGAGTATCCCCCATAAACATGCTTGAAAGATGAGTTGCATAATAAAAATGTACCATGTGTGTGTTCGTAAAGCAAAATGTATCACATAAGTGATGAGCTCCAATTATGACTGTGTGCAGGAATGCTTATGTGACTGTACAATAGAACGGGGATAAATCACTTTGTGGATTTCTGTCATACCTTTCATTGGAGATGCTCAAAGCCTCTCAACATGCCTATAAAATATGAATTATTATTAGCCCCACTTTAGTGTATGATGGTGAAACCAATATCAAAGCGTTTTACTTAAGATCATACATTTAACCAGCAGTTGGTAAGAATCTATGCCTCCTATTTCAAGCATGAGAACTAGGAATAAAGACTTGAATACTGGCTTCCAGCCCTGTTCCCTAACCCCTACACCACACTGCCTTCCTCCCAACATAACCACCAGTAGTAAACTCCCTCCTGTCTCACATTAGCCACGCTATGTGCCCTGTATGTGGAATACTATATTGACACATAAAACCTATTGCTGAACAGAATATTTCAGTTCCCATTTCTACACTGGGTGAAGTAGAGCGTATTAGATGTATCCCTGTTAGTTATAGCATGGAATGCTACCTCCTATCAGAGAGATGGTTGGAACTTGGAAATTCCATCATTTGAAAGTTTCCTTTCATCCTGAACCAAAATAGAAATCTTATTCTGTGGGAGATTTCAATGTCTCATCCAGAACCATAATGAAAAGTTGAAATCTCCCACAGAAAAAGTTTTCTGAAAAATTTTGGTTGAAATATCCGAACAACCTCATCTGAAGATTTTGTCTCTATAAGGTTGAAGCACTTATTATTTTACCATATAATTAATTATATAATAAATCAAAACAATAGTAAAAAAATGTCAAAGCGCTTGGTTGCTGAAACAATACATTTTGATATCAACTTTGTTGAAAATTTCAACCAAAAAAACGTTCCCACAAAACATTCTGATTTTATCAAATCAGCATTTTCCTTCAGAAAATTTTCAACCAGCTCTAATATCCACCATGAATGTTGCAGCGTCCTCCCTGAGACAATTGCTCCAATGTAAGAATGCAAGATTGTATCCATTGCAGGAAGTTAATGATTGTAGAAACAAGTTGGGTTTCCTTGCTCCTGGATCAGTGCAGTATGGATATAAATGGGTGTCTCTGTTGTTTCAAGGAAAAATGTAATGAAAATATGTGCTTTTCTAACTAAATGTACTGCCACCACAGCATCGTCCCCCTGCCTTTGAGTCTGCCATAGTAACAATATGTGGGGATGAAGCTGCGTGTGGTTTGGGGGTGTAGTGCTGGGAACAAGTGGTGAGGAACAGATCTGACGCATCCTCCTATCATGTAGTAATTGATGGCTGATTATTAATCCTAGTTAGAGAGCACCCAAAATTGTACTAGGCACTTTACCACCATCTTATAGGTCCAAGGAACTTGCAGTCTAACGCCTCAATCTTTCAAATATTTACAGACACAATAGCTTTCCTCAGATGACTAGTCCAATTCAAATCAATCGGACAATTAACATGAGTAAAATCACTCACATGCATAAGTGTTTGCAGGACCAGGCCACAAATAGACAGACAGACAAGAGATATCAACACAATTCTCCTCCCCGCCAAACAACTTTTTTATTCAAACAACGCTATTTAGCTTTCCTTATTTTTGTTTAACTTTTATCCATTCACCCCTATTTACTGATTTGTTTTGGGTTGATTTTTATTTTATTTATTTAGACACAGTTTCTTTCAGGCAGGGACTGTCCCTCACTGTGTATTTTTATAGCAACTACCAAAATGGGGCCCTGATCTCAGCTGAGGTTTCTAGCTGCTGGAGCAAAACCAATAATCGTTTCTATTTTTAATCCTTGAAAATTGAGTCTATTTGTTCTCCAAGATGACCTTTCTTTCACATTGTGACCTGGACCTTTTCCTCAGCCTCCTCCCACACTTCCCTCCCACGAGACATCTACAATGAAATCAAGACTAGATTTTTTCCTTTGAAGACATGCTCTAGCTCAACCCAACAATATGGGCGTCAGACAGGAATCACTGGCTGAAATTTTGTGGCCTGAGTTATACAATAGGTCAGACTAAATGACGATAGTGGGTCCTTCTGACCTTAAAAAATCTATCAATCTCCTCTCCTTCCCAGCCCCCAACCCACCCACCCACTCACCCTGCCTGTATTAACAGTTCAGAGGTTGGTTCCAATGGTAGTGGGCAGTGAAGGCTCTCTATGAGCTAAATGGGAGGGGAGGGCTTCAGGTGAAGAGCTTATCTATCTCCCACAGAATAAGATTTCTATTTTGGTTCTCCCTGTTGCCACAAGGAGTCTCTAAAATTAAAGTAAGTCTGCTAGAAGCATCATAAACTTAGGCTTCATACATGTAGGGTGACCAGATGTCCTGATTTTATAGGGACAGTCCTGATTTTGGGGTCTTTTTCTTATATAGGCTCCTATTACCCCCCACGCCCTCATCCCAATTTTTCACATTTGCTTGTCTGGTCACCCTACATACATGCACTTCCCCGCACTTCACCCATATATGGGGTTTGCATGAAGTGCCTGGCCAATGACAGCAAAGCTTCTCAGGTGCTGTACTACAGAGGACATGTGCAGGGTTCTACTGAGTAGGCCCAGGCTTCAATTCCCTGTGGATCCTAGGAGCCATGAAGTTAGGAGGAAGCAGCCCCTGCCTCTCCCATATGCTCCCAAGCCCTTCCTCCCTGAGTCAACAATTGGAGGAAATGACAGAAGGTGAACCTCACAGTGTTTCCTGGGTCAGTTGCCATTCTTCCATGGGTATTCCATGGGAGGGGCACAATTAATGTCTTAATTTATGTCTGGTTAGCTCAGCAGGTTTCTGACTTTCCTGTTCGTTGTTAACACATCAGTGCGTAGGCAGTATAATTAGGATAATTATAATGATATGGCTAATCCAATTGAGATATCCTTCTTCCTTACCACCAAGACAGGCACAGGGCAGGACACAAGTAAAGAGATCAACAACACTGAGTCTATTCCACACCTGTATTTTCACTCCCTCATAATTACCTCAGAATGCCTCCTTCTGGGGATGTGTGGAGCTTGAAACTGCAATCCCTTTCAGACGTTTCTGAGAGTTCTGCATGACTGCAGATAAAGCAGCCATCTAGTTCGAGTCGCGTCGTCTGTTACAGAGGAGAAACCCACCCAGTTCTCTCACAGAAACTTTACTGCTATTCTCTCTCATTTTTGTTTTTTCTTAATCTAAAATAAAAGTCATTTAGACTGGGCGTGCGTGATTAGGTTTTTTCATACACAAAAAATAACATTGACATTGTTCACGCTTACTCTTGTGCCAAATGTAATTTTTTTTTAAACATTTGAACAAAATCATTTGAGCAGTTGGATTCATGCCACCAGGATACAGGTACATGCAGCTTTTATTTACCTTTTTTTGCATCCAGATAACAAAACAAAAAAAGTCTGTTTTAATTTCAATCTTGGTTGCAATCTTGCCTATTAACTTTCAGGTCAATTAGTTCTACCCTTATCTGTAATGGACCTGGCAGCTTTTCTGCAGCTTTGTTTGGGGAAGAATATCAAAACCTCTAGCTTTTTCACTCAAGCCATTACCTACTCTGGTGTCTCCTTCACCCAAGATCAGAATTTACATTCACTGTACAACACCTCTTCATATCTGCCCCATCTCATAGTCAGAGACCAGTTCAGAGGGTCAATAAAATATTCTTACATTTAAAATAATTTTACAAAAAGAGAGGGGGGAAAAATCCCAGAATAAAGAGGTATCAAATTAAGTGTTTTAGACAAATACCATGGAAAGCATGACTAGGCTGGCACTAGGTTTCAGTTAAGAATATGGACATTACCTATAGCATGGCCCAAAAACGCATTTCTTTTCTCACAGCCTATATGCATCAGTCAGTTCAAGCCAACCACATGCCTCAGAGAGTCTGTGTCCTCTACTATAGCCTATGGGCTTTCGCAGTTCAATTATCATTGAGCACTTGTCAGTACATCACCTTCCAGGACAGAGTTACGTAGTTATCTCCTTTCAGGAGCAGCTGTTGATTAATAAGACAAAACAATTTTTTCTTTAAATATCATTTTTGTCTGATTCGTGTCCCTACCTACCTAAATCATACATGAATAAATATCCGTTTAATCTATTCATAGCAATACCCCCATTTCCCTCTCTGCTCCAAGGTTGCACACAAATTTGCTCTTTATAGGCCTAATGAGCAAACAGCACCTTTAGTAGCATTTCATTATCAACCATACAAGTGGAGGTAAGACCATCACATGCAGTCGGCTTCATGATAGAAAAATTATGGGTGACATCTTAGCCCTATTGAAGTCAATGACAAATCTCCCAGTAGCAGGGTTAGGATTCCTCCACATAACTTTGAGAAATATGCAGATTCTAAAATCCCGACAAAGAAAGTAAACTTCATATTGAACTAGCTGGACACCATCTACCACAGCACTTCACAAATCTAAAAAGGTTACAAGTGACTGAAAATGAAAACAGTACATGAAAATATAGTATTGCACATGGCTAGTAGATAAGTGTCAGATGCCATCACTTATAACTTAAGTGGGGTTTTAAACTAGTCCAAGCACAGTCTACCAAGATGCCAGCATCGGGCCTGCTACTCTAGGACAATACACCATTTCATGGAGAAACAGGGAATGTAAGCACTGGTTACAACATGTGACCTTGCAATGTTGTAGTGCATTGACGTGGCAAATCATTTTTTCAGCGAGTGCCTGGGCCATGTTCATACACAACTGGCCCCGGAATTGTTGCTGCAGCAGTGCATTATGAAATTCCTTAACCACCCAATCCAACAGCTTCTGCCACAGCTCTCTGGTGCAGGCGCATTTCGAAAAATTGGGAAAGTATAGTAGGAATTGAACGGTATTCTGTTGGTCCAAATAAGACCTGCAATTTCAAATGCTACGTGCTCCATGTGGCAAAGGACATGCTGGTCAGTACAGCCCCCAGGTGCACAACATTTGTCTTGAAGTTGTTATTTAATTTGCATGCAGTTGCACATTCAGATACGCAAAAGCTGGAAGGATTAGAGGGGTAGCCGGGTAGGCTGCGGGAGGAGTCCAGAGCCATTCTACACCACATTTTTCATCAGCGGGCAGTGATCGATCCAGTGGGGGTCAATTTATCGCGTCTAGTCTAGACGCGATAAATCGACCTGAGCGCTCTCCCGTCGACTCCTGTACTCCACCCCCGCGAGAGGCTCAGGCAGAGTCGACGGAGGAACGGCAGCAGTCGACTCACCACAGTGAAGACACCGCGGTGACTAGATCTAAGTACGTTGACTTCAGCTACAGTTGAGTAACTTAGATCGATAACCCACCCCCCCCTCCCCCAGGGTAGACCAGGCCCCTAAGTCTTGCCACATTTAAGCATGCTTACATATGCACATATCTGGAGAGCCAGCATCTTTGGGCTGAAAACAAACATGACAGATTCCAACCCCAAGTATAACACTTTGCAGAAAAATATAAAGTGCCTGAAAATGGAGGCTTAGAATGAGAGAGTTTCCTCAACAATTATTATAGCAAAACTTCAATGAACTTGTCATTTAGCTGTATTGTCTCCTTAGGTAATGGCAGGGGCTCTGTTTTATGTATAAGTGAAGAGTACTAAAGGTTTAGCAGCCAGTTCTGATCTCTTAAATCACAACGACACCCTGTGGCCAACTGCTTAGCATTAGGAATGGTACACTCCTATAGTAACAACGGGTATAGAAAGCTTTTAAAATTTCTTGTGTCTTAGCAAAGTAGGTTCTTGGCTATTCAGATTGATACATTATATGCTGATTGTTTGGCAGTAAACTCAGATCAATAAATGTAAAAATTCTGTATTATCTAAACTCAGGTACATAAAAACATAGCCAGTGAAAATTTTGGTTCTACTGTTCAATCATGAGAGCTGTATTTGCATGTGCAAACAAGTTCCTATGCAATTTCTCATGTGCAAAAGGTTACATGATCAAGTCCTTTGATTTTAAGCTTCATGTAAATTATATTTGCTTGAATACTACAAAAGAATTTCCATAAATATGCATTCATATTTTAAAGTGAATCCACTCCTGTCATGGTCTCCCCACTTGTGTTTGTTTTCCACTGACATTGGGAGTAGCCAAATTCAATCTCACAGATGTTCATGAATAGAAGATTCAAGCTCACTGGTGTGAAAAAATCACATAAAGGGAGCTGGAAATTTCAGTGTGCAAATATTCATGCTAGACATCTTCTCTGTAAAAGTTATGATCAACCAGGCATATGAGTGATGTGACCAATCACAACTAACCAGCACTTCAAATTCTCAGCATAAAGTACCAAATACTAGCAGTGAACTGTTTGCAATCAAACAGTAGCAGGAAAATTATTATAGATTTATAGATAGAGAAATTGCTGATATACAGCTATATCACTGACATACTCCACAAGTAGAAAGAGAAGAGTTTGTTGAATAAGTTATTCCTAGCAAAATTATTTACTCAGATCTAATATACATGAGGTTTAAAAATAATAAATCATAGATGCACACTAGGGGCAGAGTTAAGGAGGTGGAAAAAGAACACATTAAAAGCAGAAATAAATGTTTCAATTCCCTTAACTTACAATTTCTTGACTTTTACAAGGTGTGAAAGTTTAAAATTTTATAGTTCCATAAATATTGCTTTTGCAATTGTTATACAAATATGAGGATGCTTTATTTTGTGTTAGTTATCTCACAAACAGACGGGCCAAGTTCCTCCATTCACTTCAGAGTTACACCGCAGATAAATTTGCCTGAGTCATTTACAGAAGCTAGTTTAGAAAGTGGCATTACGTCAGTTACTTCTTTTATATAATGGTTTCGAACACTGGAAGGTTCAGCTATTGAGCAATAAGTCTGTCAGTTTGACAATGAAAATGTAGAGTTTAGAGGTGAATGAAATACAGAGTGCAATAAAGTTTGTTACAGTAGCACTCTCATTTATTTGGTTATACTGCCATCTTCTGGCTCAATGTGTTTTACTTAGCTAGAGATTGCTTTCCCCTCCCTCCAGACTGATATGTTTGTATACACCTTGTGTATCTCTGCATACTCCATGGTCCTGTAAAACATCTGAGGTGCCCTTCCAACATACACACCTGTGTTTTTCCATCCCTCACCATTTGGTCATCGACACAATCCTCCTGGTCTGAAAGGCTGATCAACACTATTCATTATTAAGTATGTGTGATGTGAGTCATCACCACGGACCAAGCACATTTCTTCCAAATGATTTTTCAGCCCTAAATGACTTGAGGAGCAAAACACTGGGAATCAAACTCTTCTCTCTCATGTGATGGGGAACATTGCTACTACAGCATTGCCAGTACCAAACATTCAAAAACCAAATCATCCCCCAAATCATGAGAAAGATTTTATGACAATAATATACGTAGGTTTCTATTTTTATTTGCCTTCTGGTTTTAGGAAATGTTTTAAAGCTTTTCTGTTACCATGAGGGCTAGAAACCTACTATTTTAAAAAAATGAAAGCTGAGATTCTCAGATAGTCACAGGACTCCAATAGCTGGGTCTTTAAGAAAACCACCAAATATCGCAAGACTTGCAATACAATAAATGAGAATTGGCAACACTTCTACCACTATCCCCCTGGGACTTACGAATTGCACTAATGTTAACTTTAAAAAATCAGCTAATTGATGTGTTTGAAGTCATCTGTGAATGACAACCATTAGTACATAGATCCCTGGTTTTGTGAAAGCAAGCTGTATCCATATTCCCTAGCGAGCCTCTAAAGTAAGAGTCAAATTAATTGAGCAATAAGGCTTCACTCTTCTGGTGTCTCCCTAGAACAAGGGTGGGCAAACTTTTTGGCCTGAGGGCCACATTGAGGAATAGAAATTGAAGGGCCATGAATGCTCACAAAATTGGGGTTGGGGTGTGGGAAGGGATGAGGGCTCTGGTTGGGGGTGCGGGCTCTGGGGTAGGGCTGGAGATGAGGAGTTTGGGGTGTAGGAGGGTGCTCCGGGCTGGGACTGAGGGGTTCAGAGAACGGGAGGGGGATCAGGGCTGGGGCAGGAGTGCAGGAAGGGGTGCAGGTTCCGGCTAGGGGTGTGAGCTCTGGGGTGGGGCTGGGGCTGAGGAGTTTGGGGTGTAGGAGGGTGCTCCGGGCTGGGATCCAGGGGTTTGGAGAGTGAGAGGGGGATCAGGGTTGGGACAGGGGATTGGGCATTGGGAGAGGCTCAGGGCTGCAGGCTTCGAGCAGCGCTTACCTCAAGTGGCTCCTGGAAGCAGCGGCATGTCCCTTGCCCTGCTCCTACATGGAGGCACGGCCAGGCGGCTCTGCACACTGCCCCATCTGCAGGCATCGCCCCTGCAGCTCCCTTTGGAGCACCGGAGGGGGCCACTGGAGCGTGTAGGAGCTGGAGTGGGGCTATGCCGTGGCTTCTTGGAGCCGTGTGGAGCGGCCCCCGACCCAGCGCCAGTGCTGGAGCGGGCCAAGCCCCAGACCTCGCTCCCCAGTGGAAGCTCATGGGCTGTAGTTCACCCACCCCTTCCCTAAAATCTGCATATTAGGAGTCTCATCCTTGCTTATGCTAGCTTTTACCTTTCTGCAACTCCCATGACTTCAGTGTAGTTACTCCTGATTTACACTGGCGTGAGAGAGATCAGAATTAAACCCAAGGTCTTGCTCTGTTCCCAGAAATCTAGAGAAAGAGCAGGAAATTCTTGGTGGTGGGGCCTCAGTTCTAACATTGCCTCCCTGCTGCTCTCTACAAGAAGAATGTAAGATTTTTAGTACAGGATGCATCTAGGACTTCCCTTACTTGCATGCTGGGTGACAGGACCCCTATGGGCCTCATAGCAGCCTGCGAATAGTCCAGGGCAGTGGTTCTTAACCTATTTATCATTGTGGGCCACATATGCAGCTCTCTATGCATTATGTGGGCCACAGCCACACAATATACACACTACCTGTATGGCCTTGAGGATGTCACATGGGCCGCAGCTCTGTGCTGATTGGGCCACGGGTTGAGAACCAGTGGTCCAGGCACAGGAATACCTCAGCTATCTCCCCATATACCCCTGGCCTGGCCCAGCCCTGCCCTGACACACTCCCAGCCCTTACGGAACACTCCCTGCAACAGGGATTCCTGCAAGGGATGGGAGGAAGAGGTGCAAGCCACGTTTGCGCACTCAGTGTCTCAAGGAGGCCCACCTGTACAGAGATACTCATGGGGGAGAGCCCTTATAAGGCTTGTGCAGTTGAGAATTCCTCCCATTATGTCTGGCTCAGAAGTGCTATCAGTCCTTCATTTTCACTGGCAAAAAATGTACTAACACATTTTTAGGACAAAACATTGAAACATTTTTCTAGAAACATTCTATAATTCACTATGCCTGAGGGAAAGAAAGACTCTGGAGAGAGGTTTTCCGGTATATAATGTGGTTTTCCAGTACCCAGTAGAGTGGGGGATGGAGGGCTTAGCTAGAGTGTAGGGAGACAGGTTATGTTTGAGGAATATTAGTATATTATTGGAGTTATGTAAATGGAGCCTTAGATAGCATGGCAATGGGGGCCGGGCCTTAAATATTTTTATAAGGCAATGTTCAGGAAAATGTCTGGACAGCTGAGCCATCAGCTGGGGCACGACGGCAGGGTCTTTTGGCAATAATCAGCATTTTTATAATTGTTCACATGTTCAAAGCACCGTAAAGACCTTCAATTAATTCTTACAACTGCCCTGCAAAATAAGCATTCTTATCCCTCTTTTACTGCTGAGAAGGCGGAGACAAAAAGGTGAAGTTACTTGCCTAAGGTCACCCAGCATTAGAGGAGACTTTAGAACTCAGGACCCCATTGTCCCCAGCCCTGCAGTCATTCCTTCAGACAACACTGCCTTTCAAAAGGCTCAGGAATCTCCTGTGTACCATTCTGTAAAGCAGCAATCTTCTTAACAGAAGATTTAAAGTATCTGAAATAGGCAAACAACATTTGTAATTGAAAATATAAAGTGAGTATTCTATCACACAGCCCTATGTTGGCCAAGCAGCCATTCCCCATCATATTGCTATTGACAGAGCATTTGGGTCCTTGTATGTGGATAGGTATTAATCCAAACCTTTCCTTGAGGTAGATTCAGGCTGTTGACCCTCTTGTCTCCTATGTTTTCCCCAGTCATTGGGTGTGTGGAAACCCTGCAGAATCAGGTCTCTGTTATTCTTGACACTGTAGTAACTCCGCTTTAGTAGTCTGACAAAGACATCCTCACTATAGGTCAGATTTGTCACTGTATATGGTAACATTAAGCTAAGAAGATCTACCTCCTCTTCTTCCATCTCCACAGGGCTGTGCTTCACTCTTGCAAAAATGAAAGCCAAAAATCAAGATCTCGAATCTTGTGGAGAGGGGTGGAGAGAGAGGAAGTTGGGATATCATTAGTGTAGCCTGATCAAAGATGTGTTGTTAATATTGATTTGGTTTATCAGTTCAATTTAATTTTCAATTAATATTAGTAATAATTGTAATTATTAATTATGAATGTTAATAATATGGGTTTAGGCTCACCAATCTGTTTGATCAGAAGATAAAGTTCTTGTCCCGAATCAGGCTCCAGAGTTTATAAAAGGACCCTCGGGGTATGACAGGAAACTCACACTGAGACAGATATAGTCATAAAGACCTTTTATTAAAATCAATGAAATAGTTAAGTAAATGGTAAAATATTCAAAGTTACAATGGTATTACTGTTATTCTAAATACAAATAATAATGTGTTTTGCAAGACTTTGGTTAATATACTCACACCCTGTTTTGATAACTTGGTGCTGCAAGACACAGGAACTAGCCTCTGACAGTTACGGTTTCTCACCTCTTGCAGAGGAAACTAATGCTAAGAGCTCAAAAATTATCTTAAAAGTTACTTAACTACAAAATAAAACTGAGAATAAAGATTCAGAGAAACCAAGCTTGGCCTAGTTCCCTTTAGAACTTAAAATCTGAAAATAAAATAAGTATGGACTATTAATAGGTAACAGCCGTCGTAGATAGCATCAATAGTCAGCTGAAGTGTGAGCGCTCCCTAACGAGGGGGGGGTCACTCTTTTTATAAGTCACTGGTGCCGGAAATCCTCCCTCTTATGCCAAATTTCATTACTCCCCCACAGAAATATTGGGGTTCACTTGGCTCATATGTCTGTGCATAGGGATGACACCTGTTAACACATTTGTGGTGTACGTGTTACCTTTTTGGGTCCAGCTTTGGAAAAATCCCCTATGCCATTCTTTATGTCCATTGGTCTGGGTAAAAGGTTGTAGACAGAGGGGTGGGTGTTTCTATCTATTTAGGTAACAAAATGAAGGTTAACTTTCTGGGTGAAAGGTCTTAGATGCTAATTTTGCTTTTAGCTTTAACATACAGATTTTGGTCAGTAGGCCTTCTTGCATTACAGCCAAACTAATTCTAATATAAATCTATGACAATACATCAAATACTTAAACATATAAGAAAAGATATATCTTATGCAAGCAAGCAGATTAATCCTTAGGGCTACAATCAGTAATTGTGTCTTGGGGCCCCTCCTTCCACCTGGCCACTGCGCTAGGCACCAAGGGTAAAACTCACTTCCAGTGGAAGGCTATGAGATAAAAGACATAAGCTTCTGCATTAGCCCTGTGTATAACCACAAGAGCTTCTCTGGAGCTCCTGAACACGTGGTTTGCATTTTAAAAGTACTAAACATAAGGACTCTGAACAATTTTTATTGTATAGCTTATAGGAGGATGCCCTGCAGCTGAGATGTAGATTAGCTGCATGCTTTTGCTGAAGGCCAGCATGACCCACCCTCACTAGTTACTCCTTGACTAGTGGTGTAAATAGAAAATGCCTCCAGGCATTGAGAGTGTAACTGCGTCTTTAAAAGGCTCTGTAAGGACATGCACGTGCAATAAGGGTGTGATGTGATAAGAATGTGTGTGTGTTTATATAATGTATTTGGAGGAGAGCACTAGATTTTTAAGTTCTTTCCTGCTACAAGCATCCATTCAAACCTCCCAAAATCGAAAGGTGTGATACAGCCCCTCCCCCCACAAACAAAACAATGCAGGATACTGACTCCTCTACAAGCAGTGGTATGCAAGTGGACTGGAGGATGAGCAAATGTGAGACATCCCCCCCCTCGGGGTGACATGCGGTAATCCTACCCAAAAATGCAGAATGCTGTCACCTTCACTCTGCAATGTCACCATCACATGCCTTGACAGGGCTCTGCAACTAAAATACTTGTATTTAAAGTTTTTGCCATTTTCTTCCATGGGCAACTTTCTTATCTGCAAAACTGAGCTTTTTCACCAAATTGTGAGATGTGGGATTTGTACAACACACACACTAATTTTCTTTGGCTTTATTTCAAAGTCTCACCCATTGCTTTGGCGATATTTCACACTTTTTGGCTCAGATTCCATTCTATAGAAAATTATCCATTTTCAAGGTCAAAATGTACTAATTTTGCAATTTTTCTACAAAAATGGCACAATTACACCTTTCACAGTGAAATTTTAACACATTCAGATTTGAGTATCTTACATTTCATTGTTCAGAGTTTGCCCTGCTCTAAAGCCTTGTTTAAAAAACCCCTCTAATATGTCGGAAAATGAAGTGAGCTTTCAGTTTTGAAGAAAAAGACCCAAAGTGTCTGTTTTCGGAGTATGATTGTACCTGTACAATCCCAAGTTAACCAGTGAAGAGAGAGACTGAATGGAGAAAAGTTACATGTTACAGAGAGTATATCCCCATGTTGAACATCTTCATTTCAGTTTGTCTCATAGAACTGCAATGGTCTTGCTTGAGTAAGATATCTAGAGAGATGTTGATTTTTTTTACAAGGTCAGAAATGATTAAATGATGAGAATGTTTGTCCTAAGCGTGAGATATATGTGTACGGTGACCAGACAGCAAGTGTGAAAAATCGGGATAGGGGGTGGAGGGTAATATGAGCCTATATAAGAAAAAGACCCCAAAATCGGGACTGTCCCTATAAAATCGGGATATCTGGTCACCCTATCTTTGTGTAGCAGAATTGCTAGAAAAATTCCATTCAAGTTACACACGGTACTTCTCCGAAGGCGTAAGTATCCACCAGAAAGTCACATTCCTGAAGGGAGTCTAGTCCTCCCTATGTATGGACTCAGAAAGACGCCCAAGGATTTCACTTCTCCCTACTGAAGGCACAATCACAAACTTCACTGAGAAAGGAAAGAGCATGTAATTGTGAGCCATCAGAGCCTTTTCCCAACAGCTACAGGAGACACTCTCTTAGGGGGGAGGGGGAGACACGGGGACGGACGGACGTTGACAACTTTAGAAACCTCATAGTTAAATGTATTTGCATTTGTACTTTTCTACTGACACGCACGCCTCTAAATACCTAGCAGCAGAACTGGTTGAACTATCCATTACAAATAATAGTAAGAATTCAGCTCCTTTTTGGCATTATTTATATTACAGTAGCACCTGGAGGCCTCAGGGCCTCATTTTGCTGGGTGCTATACAAACATGAAGAATTGGTCCCTGCCCAAGAATTTACATCTCGTCTTAAAATTAGATTGGTCCTCCCTCCTGCTGTTGGCAGACTAACAATGACAAGATCAGGTGGTTACATATGATAGGGGTCATGCAAATGAATTACATCAGGTCAATAAAAGGATTTTTTAATATTCTGCCTTTGCTCATTTCCAATTTCATTTATTTGAACCTACATCAAATTACATTTGTAATCTCTACATATTTCCCATTTTTTCCCCTAAATTTATCCATGCCTTTAAAAAAAAAACCCAAGCAAGCCTGTCTTTGCCTGTTTCCAAATTTTTAAGAGCTCTTACAGGAATAATAGAACTCATGACCTGAAGTACTTAGACTTTAGTCATAAAACGGTTAGTAAAATCAGGAGTTTCTGTTTGGAAAATATTTAAACAGCCCTACCTGAAATTGCAATTTCTGTGGGCACAGGGAATTCACACAATTATTGTATTTTAGAGTGAATTAGTCTGAGGTTTCTGTTTTTAGAGATTGGGATTTTGTAAATGTGATTTTACATCTTATATAGTTGGAAAATATTAGAAAAGGCAGCTGTACAAAAGCACAAATGGGAGATAGGTGCCCAACTCTGGTAGGTTTACAGTAGGAGAGTTAGGTGCCTCACTGCCCTCTCTGCCCCATAGTTAAAAAGGCTCTGCTTATATTTTGATCATTTTTATTCTGTGCTTTCAGTTAATAGACAGTTGTACTGTACCTGGATCCCAGTGACTCAGGGCAAGCCTTACATTCTGTTCAAGTAACCCAGGGGTGGGCAAACTTTTTGGCCCAAGGGCCACATCTGGGTGGGGAAATTGCATGCAGGGCCATGAATGTAGGGCTGGGGCAGTGGGTTGGGGTGCGGTGCAGTGTGCAGGAAGGGGCTCAGGGCAAGGAGTTGGGGCACAAGAGGGGTCCAGGGTGCAGCAGGGGGCTCAGGGAAGGGGGTTGGGATGCAGGAGGGGTTTGGGGCGCGGGCTCTGGCCCGGCGCCGCTTACCTGGAGCAGCTCCGAGGTGGCAGCAGTGCGCAGCGGGGCTAAGGTGGGCTCCTTCTGTGCGCTGCCCTCTCCTGCAGTCCCCCCCCCCCCCGCCCCGAAGCTCCCATTGGCTGCGGTTCCCTATTCCCGGACAATGGGAGCTGCTGGGGGCGGTGCCTGCAGGAGAGGGCAGTGCGCAGAACCCTCTACCCCTCCCCCCCGCCACAGGGGCTGCAGGGGGGACGTGGTGCTGGCTGCTTCCGGGAGCAGCGCGGGGCCCGCAGTGCCACAGGGGTGGCAATTCCGCGGGTTGGATCCAAAGCCCTGACGGGCCGGATCTGGCCTGCGGGCTGTAGTTTGCCCACCCCTGAAGTAACCATTTGGGCCCTGTACTTTTTGGACCCTATTTACCAACAGTTTCAGTATATTCCTATAATCTCAACAACTCAAGCTAATTCCCCCATGGGAGAAGAAAGGAGAAACGCTCATGGATCTGACGGCCCTTCACATAAGCTCTTACCTGGGGCCTTGCAAAGCACAAGGTAGTCCCTGCATTCATTTCAAGCAATGCCCAACTGTTACACCTTTGTTTAGACCAGGGTGGCCAAACCGCGGCTCTTTTACAGTTAAAGTGCAGCTCACCGCCTCCTCACTGCACCATTCTCTGCTTACCAGACTGAGGAGGGGTAGCCCGGGGATTCTGTCCTGCAGCAGGGTTAGGGGCTTCTGCCAGTGATGACTGGTGCCTGCTGAGAAGGGGGAGTACAATGTAAAGGTTTACACCCCTCTCTCCCCCAACAGCTTGAGTCACGCCCGCCCCCTTACCTTTACTGCTGCCTCTCCACAGGGAGGGGCCACTGAACAGCTGGGAGCTGCGGGGAAGAGCCTCTGTTTTAGTTCAGCGGGGAGAGGCAGCAGCAAAAGTAGTGGCTCTCCATGCAGCTCCCAGCTGTTTGCCGATGCCTCTCCCCATGGCCACAGCTGCAAGCTTGTGGGCTCCAACACACACACACCTCTCCTCTGCTGGGAGGGGGTCTTGGGGTTTCAGCCCCACATCAGCTTTGCTCGGCATGGGCTCTCTTGTGAAATTGAGGTTGATTATCATAAGTTATATAACAACTTTCTAGGCGTCCTTGAGTAACATTTCTCGTACTGTCCCACTGCTGGAGCCTGAGATCAAGTTCTGATCCAACACCACTGAAATCAATGGGAGTTTTGCCATTGATTTCAAGAGGAACGGAATCTTGCCCTATTTGCCTGGACTACCTCTAAATGCCTTATCTATTCCAGCAGAAAACCACACATATTTAGGAGCTTTGGTGCCAGTTCAGCAAAACATTTACGCACATACACCACAAGACTTAAGCGCTTTGCTGAAATGGTGTTTCATTTAATCATTTAGACTTGGCCCCCCAAAAATTTCAGATTTCTACTTCCTGAACACAAATTTCAAAATGGGAGTTCATTGCAAAAAACTTGATTTAAAAAAAAATAATTCCAGTGTGACTGGCTAGAGTGGCCTCTTACCTTATTTGTTTGCTCATAACAGTGAGCTAGTCAGCTAACTCAGCAATTTAAATTTCATTGATGGCTATCAGACAGCTTAGCAATAACAGGCATCTAACAGGCCAATAAGGGCCCTCTGATTCCACAGCAAAAACAAAGAAGTGATTTGAGCTCCTGCATCAGTAGAGCAACCTCCCCCCTCCCCCCACACAATCTTTTGTTAAAATATTGTTACGTTACTGTGGACTCCAAATGAAGCAACATAATGGAACATACAGGAAAGTACAACTGATCATGCTGTTCACTTATTCAACTACAATAGTTTTGCTTCAAGATGAAGTTAACAGCACATACAATTATCAACTTGTACCTAATAGCTTCCAAAGATTTACATCCAAACTAAAATTATAATTTGTCTGCCAAAAGAAGAGAGTTCATTCTCCCATTTTTCTTTTTTAATTTCAATTACAAAAAAAGGTAAAAGCTGAAAAAGTTAATCTCCATCTTTACCACGGGAATATTAAACTAGGCTTGTCTCCTCATGTCTGTGGACAAGGCACACAGTGTACTGTATGTCTCACTGTACTCAGTGAAAACAAAAGCAAACCACACGTCCAGTAAAGCACAGAATGACCCAGAGCCTGAGCCAAATTGTGAAGCATGCCAAACAGGTTTTTCTTTTTTTTTACTAACCCAAAAAGTGTTAAAAAGGAAATCTCCCTATAGCAAGTCAAAATCAAACACTTTAATGCCTTGTACTTCTCTTGTCCCTTTGCCCTTCTTCTCTCCTTGCATCATGGAGGGAGTATGTTCTAGTGGTTAGAACAGGAAGGTGGAAGACTGGGTTGTGACACTGCACTCCATATGTTTATGGAAATATGCTTATGAGTGTAAATATAATATAACTGGAACATGCTTTAGGCAAATGGTCTCTTGTAAGGCATCATTACAAAGCTTATAATCTAATGAGTGTGTTCATCCTATTTGTATGAATGTATCATTCTTGTATCTGAAGCTAGAAATATGAAGTATTACTCTGAAGTCCTATTGTAACTATGTAAAGTGTGGGCCATTAATGGCGGGACCAGCACCTTTGGACCTCTGGGAGAGACCCTGACCAAGGAAAGGATAAGTCACCATCTTGCTGGAAGACTGTGGGTGAGAAAGGCCAACTTAAAGCAAGCGTGAACCAAAACTTGCTCAATTAAGTTTGACTTGTAGATGCATGTTTTCACTTCCATTTGTTTGTAACCATTTCTAACTTTTATCTCATACTTGAACTCACTTAAAATCCTATCTTCTTTTGTTAACAAACTTGTTTTAGCTTTAACCTAAACCAATCCAGTGCTGTGTTTAAACCGAACTTTTGGGTAACATTTCAATGTACTTATTAATGTTCAGACAAGTTTCCTTCTATACATTAAAGTCATTCTATACTCAGTTTTACATATATTTGCTGTGCATTTACTGCCTCCAATGAATCATACCTAAAGCAGAAGTTGATAAAACCCAGTGTAACCTCTGCAAACTTCATTTCTCGTGGTCTGATTATCTCTGAGGCAGAGAAGAGTATAACTGCCCCCAAGACTCCATTGCAGAGGTGGTTGCCTACTCATTGATGACGCATGATGGGGTGCTGACACCAGAACAGTGGGATTTTTATCATCATGGAATGGGAGACAGCGATACACCAAGAGTCAGTGAATTGTCCCAGTGCTGAGGAGAGATGGGCGAAGGCACTAGTGTTTCACCTCAAACCTGTATTCATGTCTAGACTCCATTAAGGGTCTCATCCTGGGATGTGAGTTATGGGTGCTAAGCACCCCTGGGAATCCAAATCCTATGTCACAAAAGAACTGAGCCAGGAGATAAGTGTCCAACATACCAGACCACAAAACCAATTTGGCATGATAGACCACTTCTGTTCAATTCAAGGACTGGCCTCTGGTACTGCAGCAGTATAAGGACAAATCACACTGTGCCTATCAACAATATACCCGAGTCTAGAGGACCCCAAAATTCAACTCTGAATGAGTATAAAATCAGCAGAGCAGTAGGAAAGCTAAACAGGCACGCAGTTTTCTGTTTTCTATTCTCTTAGAGAAGAGAAGAGAAGAGAAGAGATGAAGACTAAAGAGTAATAGGGTGAAGATTAAGTTCCTCAGGGTGCTATTTTCAAAATACCTACCAGTGCCAGGACCAATTCCTATTGACTCTCAACAGGAGTTGGCTACCGAACTCCCTCAGGCACCATGGCAATCTCACCCCTATAGATTACTCTTGATGGCATCAGAGTCCAGCAAGTGTTGCTGAAAGAAGACCTGTAACCTGTGCCACGCGTCCTCCTGTGCGCGGGCGTGCTCTCTCCACTGCCCTCCCCAGAGCATGTATGCCCCAAGCAGCTTATGAATTGAGGCCTGACACAAAGGCAAATACGGTGGCTCCAGGAGGTGCCCTGCCCCAGGATAGCAGTAAAACTCCACATCTCGCCCACACTGCTGAAGGCGGTGAACAACTTCTCGGCAGTAGAGCTCACTTTTCGAGTTTCTGTCATCCTGCGCCGACAAAAAGAGGAGCTTGGCGGGGGATTTCTCTACTGGAATGAGGCAGGCCCAAGTGGCTGGGTCCCTAGGATCGTCCTGGACTTCTGAATAATCTATCATTCCAGGTTCACCGACAGTCTTCATTCTCCCCAAGTCATATGGATGGGGAGGAATAGTGAAACCATTAACACGCAGTGGAATAAAGGAATTAACACCACATCCGGAAATGCTGACAGCTGCTTGGATGCCTGGCAGAAACGTGGCCATAGAAAGGGCTAGGTCTGCCCCTTTAGATAAGCCCAACACTCCAATCCTGGTACCTTTCACCTGCAACACAATTATGGAACAAGCATCATCATATGCCATCTTTCCCCTAGATGACTGTAACCATCTCTGTCCAGCCTTCTCATCTTTCCCTGTGCCAAACCAACCAATCCACCAAAGTTTACCACCCCTTCCTTACCCTCTGCTCTCACCACATCACTCCCTCAATCTTTTCATTGGCTTCCACTATTCCAACTTCAAACTCCTTAGTCCCTGTTTCTGATCCCATGTCTTCTTATTCCATCTCCAACACGATACACCCCTCCCCATCCTCTCCCTGAACTAAGCCCTTCTCCCCTCAGCTGTTGGCTTCAGGTTTGCTGCTGTTTCATTATGCATGGTCTCCAAGAACCCTCGTCTCCCTCTTAAAAATCTTAAAAATCCCTCTGGAAACCCACTTCTTCCATGAATCCTTCCTGGGCTGATCTCCTTTCCATTGAATTCTCAGACTCTCTGGAGGTTGCTGGCCTGTCCCCCAGCCTAGGAAGGACTAACACCACGCCCAGAGTCTATTTAGGGCCTTTTTTTAGGGCATCATTTGTTGGTTGCACCAACTATCTTTAGTAAATCCCAAAATAAAACAGTTCAACGTAAACCCAACAGCTACCTTTCCCCGTTCCAGGGCCTTCCTTGCCAGAGTCTCCCTAGTCCTGGCAGCCCATCCCCCATCCTCCTACAGACTCTCTGCCTGGGAATCCCCCTGCCCCAGGAGCCAACCTGCTTCCCATAGCTCCCCTCCTCAGCTGAACTCTTCAAGCCTTTAAAGGAATCAGGTTCTCATCAGGCTGTCCCCCTGACCCCTTCCTAGCCGAGTCTGATAAAACCTTCTATTAGGCCCATACACCTCTTCTTAAAGGAGTTCTGCCTCAAAACAGGGCCGGCTGGCTCCAGACCCCTGGCCTTTCAACAGGCAGCCCACATTGTAAACACCATCTCTTATAACTATTGCTGTCTTGTGTTTTGCTTTGCTATGTAAGGGCTCAATTATGCAAGGTGCTGAGCATCCTGAACTCCCATTGACGTCAATACCTCTAAAGTACCAATTCTTCAGCACAGGACTCATCTCATGCTGGGTCTTGTAAAAAGCCCCAAACGCTCACAAAGCTGTATAATATTTACTACCAACCAAATGGGATGGTGCAGATGAATCCGTTGGTCATTTCACTGTATCTGACTGCTAGGAAATGACCAATGCTGCAAAACATGGTAACATTTATTTTAAAGCTTAACTGGTATTTTATTTCTCTTTACATTTTTCTGTTTCTAGTATGATGATACATTGCTGTTTATGCCATCCCCATCAATCATTGTTGTTTAAGTTTGGCCTCTGTGTGTTTTGTAAGTTGGCACTCTCTGACACTAAAGCTTTAAGAACCAATCTTATAAATCTGTATTAGAGTGCTCTATTATTGGCTTCTAAAACTTTATTTGGGGCCAAAATTGTATAAGATTCCAACCTGAAGGGTATTTTAGCACAGCAAGTGAACTGATTTTTTTTCCATTCCAGTATCTTTTAAGCTTTAATAATAGACAAAAAATTAGAACATGTCCTGTCTTAAACAGTTTAGCATTCCTGTAACTCTCAGCTGTTTTCTCTAATGTGTAACTTTATATAACAATTGCTACTTTGTATACCACCACAATAGCGACTTTCCTCCAAGGAAGACAAAGTGCTGTGCAAATCATTCAATAAACTTCCCAACTCCCTGTGAAGTAGTCATTCTTGTTCCAGCTGGGGGAAATGAGAGCCAGAGATGTGACATACACACCAAATTAGTATCAAAACTGGGATTAGAACTCATGCATTCCTGGCTCTCTATACTGTGCTCAGTCTTTCAGACTGCATGGTCTCCTTCCACCTCAGAAACTTACGTGTATTTATTGACGTATACATCTCAATTTAGGAACGTGTGATATAACCTCCAATTGGAAAGGCACTGTAATTTGTCTCATACCTGCCGTTGCTTCCGCAAAAACTCCACGGCCTCCCCAAAATAGTCCAGTTCAAGGATGTCTGGGATAGCTGGGATATCTTCAAAGGCTAAATAAGCGAGAGCTAGTGTAACAAAGCCCCTGCTAGCCAAAAGACTTGCTCTGTACTCAACAAGACCTCCTCCAGATCCATACAAGTCGATAAGTCCTGGGAATGGACCAGATCCTGAAAGGAAGGAGAGCTCATTCACTGTGAAGGAGTCTTACAGCTGTCTAGTAATATTTCCACACCACGAGGTCATACAGTAGGTCTTAACAGAAAATCACTGTTTTTTAAAACTAGATTCTCTCTCGCTCACACACACACTTACACTTTCTCTCAGGGCTTGTCTAGATGGGGAAATTGACTGGCATAGCCACAGTGGAATAACTAGTGCCAGCATAACTCCCCAGTGTGGACAATATTTTGGAATAAAAATTACTTTGTTACAGACTAACTTCCGAAGTGGAGTAAATTAGTTATATACTGTTGGAGTTATACCAATCAATTTTCCCATGTAGACAAGACCTAAAACAATCCTGGGGCCACAATATACAAGTGACTTCTAGTGGTGAAGTCAGTGGGAGATATTAATATTCTGCAGCAAGATACACCAAGGACTTCTGGAGTAAATGATAAGAAATAAAAAGCCCACACCTCCTCTTTTGTCTACATCTCCTACAATCTGTACTATATGTCCTTCAGTAAGAAGAATAAAAATGACTTACCTGTGATTGTTGTTCTCAGAAGATATGTTTATGTAATAATTAACAGATTCTTTTTCCTGGATTCCATATTCCTCATGTGTCACTGATGAGAATTCCCTTAGTTTAGAATTTGATCTAGGCATTTGTAACATGCTTGTCTAACATACATCAGCACCTTGGTTAGGATGCCTATCCTATAGCCTTGTCCATATTAAAGACTTACATTATTTGTACTTAACTAACTGAAGCATAAATTATTCAAAGCATTCACAATAGCTATGCAGAATTGGGCATGTTTGGCCCTGGATAGACACTATCACTGACCTAAATCAGTTCTACTCTCTTCTGGGTGGTTATCCCACCGTTTCTGGGACCCTTTCCTATGGTTCTATGATCTGATCAATCACTGTCATGCCCAACTGCTTTCACTAGGAAACTTTTTTTTTTTTTTTTTTAAAGTGGAAACATTTCTAACAGGCTTTGATATTATAAAAACTTGTTTCTACAAAATAAAAATTTTGGTCAACTTTGAGTGCTCTTTAAGTGCAACTCCAGGCAAATAACCACTAAAAATTAGCAACAGCTTTCCTCAGCATCCCAGTCTCATCAGTGTCTCTGTACACAGCCTTGAAACAAATCCTCAAATTTTGCCACTTTTGTTTGTCCCCACAATTCCACTCTCTCCATCAGTACTCCCGTGCTCCTAGGGTGCCTTATTGGTCTGCAGGACAGGGACCTCCCGTGTCCTTAACTATTCCTCTCCATTTCCATCTGTATTCCAAGACCCTCATACAGCAGAGAGGTTTATCCTCCTTATTCCCTCTTCTAGCACATCTCTTACCCCAGTCTGCCAATTCCCATTATCAGTCTTCCTTAATCCCACAACTATTGACCTCCTATTTCCAGTTCCAGTCCCACGAAATACCAAACATCTAGCATCTTACGTTTCTGGTTCCCCTCGTATTGATTCCTGATCCTCATTCTGATCTCTCAAACTTCAACCAGCTGGCAGCCCTTCAACACCCCCAGCCTCCTTCAAGTCTATTTCACCTCCCTTATGCTTCTCCCGACTTCTGCCAAATCTAGACTCCAGCCATTCCCTCAAGTCCCAGTTCTCCCAGAACTCTAAATTCATCTCTTCTTGGGAACTGCAACTTTGCTTTCTTTTTTCTGCCTTTCCTATCCCACCCCTTTCTCTTTGCACTCCCCTCTCAACATTTCTACTGTCCCTTCAAAAAGCTTTCCTAGTCAAGTATTTCAAAGGCGTTAAAAGGTTCTCCACTGATGGCAGGTAGGATTCCCGTAGGGTAGGTGAGTCATAGTCAATTAGGCTCTCCCACCTGCTTCTGTCAGCCCACCCTATCACCACAGTAGACACTAGTGTCACATACATTGATGAATTTATCCTTTTTAGTCCCCATTTTACCGACGGAGAATTTATGCACAGATTAACTGACTTGTCCAAGGTCACTAGGAAAGACTGTGGCAGAGCCTGTAATTGAATTTACATCACCTGAGTCCCAGTCCAATGCCTTCACCACAGGACCATCTTTTCTTATTCTATTATTTGTATTACAGTAGCACCTAAGCCCCAGTCAAAACTCAGCAACCCATTGTGCTAGGACTGTACAGAGGAGTTAAAAAAACTGTCCCTCCCCAGAGCCCGCACTCCACCCCCAACCCTGCCTCCATCTGCTCTGAATGGAGCAGCAATCAGAAGAAAATAATGGGCATGTCATATGTTACTCTCACTCCCCTTAGCGAGCATCAGCCAGCACTGCCACTGCAGTGAACACTTATGCTCCTCATGCAAAAACTGGATCCACTCCTTTTGGGGGGGCAGAGGAGAAACATGCAGCCCAGGTGACCAGCTAACAGAAACCTTGCTCTGGGTCCCATAAGTCTATCCAAGGACTATAGTGCACATTGTGTGATCTAATAAACAGCTGAAAAATGAATAGGAAATTAAAACTCACCAGGGGGCAGGAAGAGAGTTGCCTTGAGCCGACCTTCTCTGACCGGAATCCTTTTCACCCCCTCTCCCAAAAACGTTCGCTCATTAATGCATTTGCCCAGGAGCCGGCTGGTGATATCGTGGCCCTCAAACACTTCCACATGTACATAGAAAGGGGTGAGGACATTCTTCTTTGCCAGCCGTTTGAAGGGTGTCTCAGATTTCAGTGACCACAGCAGTCCCATGGGTTCTACCCCAGAGTAGCTGCCAGCCAGGGCTGAGGAGCATGTCAGGTCCAGTTCTCCATTGCTCTCAGCCCTGTAGTAGGCAAAGGATTGGAAAAGTTCCCCATTCTCATCAGTCAGAGATGCCCTCAGAGTGACCTCCTGCAGCGGTGAGAGACCCTCCACTTTAATCTGAATGGGATCATCAAACAAACACTTGGGAGAAGGCAAGACCTTTACACTCACTGCCATCGAGTGTTGGAGGAGGAATTCAGCTTAATGCAAGATATCAGCTGTGAGAGACAGGAATTGTCAGAAGCTTTGGCTCTTCTTGAGACTTGCAATCCCTGCCACTGCCAGAGTCCAAAAGGAACAACAGTCTCGGAAGCCCTGTTGCAAAGGTTTCTGGGAGATGTAGTTCAAAATATCAGGAAAGGACAGGACAGCACAGCTCCAAACAAGGAAGTTTTTGCTTAAAGAGGCTGTACTGAAACACTATCAATTCATTCATTCCAGGATTAGTGATTTAATATTTTATAGATGGATACATATATATACACAAAATAAAACTCCCAGTCCTGGAATGAATAGAGTCCTTGGGAACTGACAGTGTTTCATATATATGGGGCCAAACTATAAAAACAGTTCCAAACCCCATCTTCTCTCCAGACTTTGGGGAAATTTAGATCTGAACATAGAACTAATTTGGAAATTCATGGCTTGGGCTCTATTAAGGCATACTGAATCCAAAAAAGCCTGAATACCCCCAGACAAACAGATTCTAATCCAATTATGAATCTGAGTTCTGTCTCTTGAGTCCATCTCTAGTTTTCAGTAACTATTGTACAGGAGCTAGATTCGAAAAATAGGTTTAGACTCAAAATTCATTTTTTTTTTTTAAAGGATTTTTCTTGCAATAACCAGTACTGTCTAAAGTTTGTGCATTTTCTTGACTAATATATGAATACAAGTTTCTCCCACTAAGCCCTGATAGAGTAATGCTTGTATGTACCTTTGAAGATTTGTAATAAATAAAATTTGGCATTTTGTATATTAACAATGATGCTGTTGGACTTATCTGTTGTGATAGCTATGTATTTAACGGCATTGTCATGGGGCCCAATCCTGCAGTTCTATACTCAGATGAGTAGTTTCACTGAGTTCAATGAAAATATTCATGTAAGGCAGTGGTTCTCAAACTTTTGTACTGGTGAGCCCTTTCATGTAGGAAGCCTCTGAGTGTGACCCCCCTCATAAATTAAAAACACTTTTGTATATATTTAACACCATTATAAATGCAGGAGGCAAAACGGCATTTGAGGTGGAGGCTGACAGCTCACGACCCCCCCATGTAATAACCTTGCAACCCTCTGAGGGGTCCCAACCCCCAGTCTGAGAACCCCTGATGCAGAATCAGGGTGCAGAATCAGGCCCATGGTTCACACAACTGGCTGACCATGTGTTTCATACATTTTAAGGACAGAGGCACAATTAGCTAGTCTAACCTCCGTAACACAAGCCATAGAATTGCAGAATTTCAGTAGGAAAGTCACAGATTATGGTAAATGGGCTTTAGCAAGTGGAATTTTCTATTGATGGGAACAGATGGGATTTGATTCTCAGTTATTATGAACCCATAAAAGCAACCCTTAAATCACCACTAAGAAAGTGGGAAGGTACAACTACAAAAAGCCACACACAACTGTTGGCAATCTGCACAATGAAATGTAGACATGTTTTTACATGGAAAATAATCACAATTAGATCATAATTTCCTGACCACTCCCCTTCCCCATATCATTTGAGGGTTCCCATTGCTAGTGTATAAATAAACTTACAAACATGGATATTTTATTGCACAATTTGTATTCTGAATTCTCAAAGCATTACACACAGTCACTGAACACAGTGAATTAAAACTCAGAAACTATTGTTGCATCATAATGAATGGGAGTCTTGAGCTGATGATTACATTGTTACTGCAAAGCTGGTTTTGCCTCATTATTGTGCCAGTTACCAAACAGATCTGTGGGCTATAGCTTTGCGTGTTCTCTAAAGCAGTGGTTTTCAAACTTTTTTTCTGGCGACCCAGTTGAAGAAAATTGTTTATGCCCATGACACAACGGAGCTGGGGATGAGAGGTGGGGCTGGGAATGAGAGGTTCAGGGTGTGGGCTCTGGGCTGGGGGTGCAGGCTCCAGAGTGGAGCCAGACATGACGGGTTTGAGGTGCAGGAGGGGGCTCCGGGTTTGAGGGGGGCTCAGGACTGGGACAGAGGCTTACCACCATCGGCTCCCGGTCAGCGGCGCAGCGGCAGGCTTCCCACCTGTCTTGGCACCGCAGACCACACTGCACCCTGGAAGCAGCCAGCAGCAGGTCTGGCTCCTAGGGGGAGGCGCGCAATCAGCTCCACATGGCTCTCGCTCGCAGGAACCCCGGCCAGCTCCCATTGGCCGGTTACCAGCCAGTGGGAGTGCGGAGCCAATTCTCAGGGTGGGGACAGCACGTGGAGCCCCATGCCGCCTGCCCCCCTCCAACCCTCCCCTCTAGGAGGGGGACCTGCTGTTGGCCGCTTCCGGGGCACAGCACGGTGTTGGAACAGGTAGGGACTAGCCTGCCTTAGCTGGGCAGCACCGCCGATGGGACTTTTAACAGCCCAGTCAGCGATGCTGACCAGAGCAGCCGCGACCCAGTGCCTTACACTCCGTGACTCAGTACTGGGTTGTGACCCACAGTTTGAAAACCACTGCTCTAAAGAGTCTAGCAAACGGAAAGGAACACACATGGTTTACATTTTTGAGGTTTTCAAAACCTGCAGTGGCGCCACTACAATTCTGCCTTCCTTGAGGCATCTGAGGCTAAGCATGAAGGCTTCGAAATGTTGTCAACAAGCCCTCTCCTGTCAAGCCAAAAAAGATAGCCATTTGGCCTGGAATTTCACTGAACATCTGCATGATACCATCTCCATAGGCCAGCAAGATAAATATCCTCTGACAGACATTTGTTGAGGATAATTTAATGTTTAGTTCTTCTGACTCAAGAATATTTGTATTCCAGGCAGACGCATATAATTCAGTCACATCAGAAAGGTTTGTGACTCTGGGTCCCCAGTCTCAGCTACACCAGTGTCACAGCTTTTGTGAGAGAATCTAGAAGTTGATAGTAGCTGTACTTCAGGTCATATTCCATGTCATACCAATAATTCACTGAGGAGACAAGGGATAGAAAAATTGTTATAGTCTGGTGTTAGAAATGCCTTATGGCCATATTCATATGCTACTTTAGAAGGTAAGGCAGGCACTCATTTCTCAAAGCTGGATGAACTTGAAAAGAATCCCAGCTCTGACTAGAGCCAAGCTTAGTGCAGACAGGCAGTGAGTCAGCATCTGTTACATAGCTCTGCCAATGCACCTCAGTCCTAACTCACATTAACCCCCACAATGCCAGTCCTGGGACTCTCCTGAGCAGACTTGCAAAACATTTAGAAACAGAAAATGTGCGCTGTGATCTAGGCCACGAATACAAATTCATTTTAATTTATGACCTACTCTAGATTTGAACCTCTCTCTACCCTCAGTGTTTAAAAGGATGGTGCATTAACCCACCATTCCACCTTAGTCATCATATGGAAAGTGTTTTAATTTTGCCTCTTAATTAAAATGAAAATTAATGGGTCTTTTTACCATGCTACGGCAAGTACTAAAATAAATGCCTCGAATATCTGCAAGCAGTGTTATATATTTGCTTTCATAACTGGGTTGATGTTATTCAACGCTTATCTGTTACTTATTTTTTCTCTGCATGGAAGGAGTTGCTCTGGCTATGGGAGAATAGATACAGTAAAGCCCTTCCTTGCATCCTGCAATACAGACAGTAATGGTATAGGTGTATGAGGAGAAAGGTTTGAAAGTCTGGAGCTCTCCAAGGGGAGGCCGGGGGGGATGCATGATATCTTATGAGCAGAGTAGGACATTTTTGTTAAAAAAGGCAGAGACAACAAGTAACTTGTATATTTATTTGGTTTTCTTTTATGCATTAAAGACTCATTTTTATTGGTCTGATAAAAGCAGACATTTAAAACCCAAACTTCCTTTTGCAGTTTCTTTGCCAATGGTGTGGAGTCAGCCAATTTCCAGCCAGCAATCAAACAACCTGCTTAGCTCTCTCTAACAAAAAAAAATCCCACTACAACAAGGGTGACTGTTATGGCTCTCTCTGCAGCCTCAAAGACTAGTTGATTTTTCCTACCTTCTTCATCCATTTCACTACATTCTTTAGCAATTCTGCATAAGATATGGTCAGAACAGTATTTGCAGGGAGGTAACACTATAGTCACATGCCAAGATAGCTAACTCTACCAGGGATGAAGAAGAAAAGACTATGTGAAAGTGCCCTTGTACCCAACTATGTTTTGCTGGAGAAAATGGACTATGCCATCATGGACTGAAAATATGTTCGTCCCTAACAGCTCTTCTTACCTGCTATACAGCCATGTGACTGCTGAACATGATGAAACCAGAGAGAAGGGAGGTACAACATCTCACCAGCTTTCACTGTGCACCGCAAAGGCCTTGCCTGGGCATACTCTGGGTACTGTTCAAGATCTGGATTTAAAGGATCCAGAGGAATCCATGGCACCTGCAAGGAAAAAAAAGTATGTTGTACATGCGGCATTTAACAAGATATAAAATTTTAGGGTCCCCCAGAAAATGGAGTTAACAAACAAAAACATTCACTTATTGAGCTTGTAAATAAAATGTACCAGAAAATATACAGTTGTAAATCCTGTGAAATCTACTTTACCATATTACAAGAATGCTCCTTTCTATAAGACATGGTGATGGATCCTTACATTTACCAAGTACTAACTGCACTCTGTGGACACTGTTTTAGGCATAGGAAAAGGGATCCGATTGTTTGTGACAGAGGTTACATGCCAGGGAATGGGCCCGGGATAGAAAATGGACAGGGGAAAAGCGCGTACTTGAAGTATTGCTGAATGAAGTAAGACATGGTTAGCCTAATGGTAGGAAGTACGAAGTCCAACAAAAGCAGAAGATAAGTTGAGCTTGAGTAACCTACAATTTTTTGGGTGATCCACATATGCCAAAATCGAGAAAAGAAGTGGGACCTCTAAACTCTGAAGATGGGGTGGAGATTAAAGATAATCTAGGCATGGCCCAACACCTAAATGAATACTGTGTCTCAGATTTTATAAGGGAAACGAAGAGCTTAGGGGTAATGCCAGGGTGGCTAATGGAAACAAGGATATAGAAGTAGAAATTACCACATCTGTGGTGGAAGTTAAACTCAGTCAGCTTAATGGGACCAAATCAAGGGCTCAGATAACCTCCATTCAAGAATATTAAAGGAACTGACATATGAAATTGCAGGCCCAATGACAAGTATTTTTAATGAATATGTAAACTTGGGGCTTGTACCCTATGACTGGAGAATTGGTAATATATCACTTATTTTTAAGAAAGTTTCCCAGATCAGTCTTTTCCCCTACAGGCCTATTAGTTTCACCTCAATTGAATGCAAGGTCTTGGAACAAATTTTGAAAGATGGTAGTTAAGGACAAAGAGGTAAACAGTAATTGGAATAAAATACATCATGGTTTTACAAAAAGGTAGATCGTGCCAGACCAACCGCATCTTTCTTTGAGAAGATAACTGATTTTTTAGCCAAAGGAAATGCTGATCCAATCTTTGTGGATTTCAGTAAGGCATTTGATACAGTTCTACATGGGAAATTATTAAAGTATTAGAAGATGGGGATTAATATGAGAACTGAAAGGTGGATAAGGAACTGGTTAGAGGGGAGACAACAATGGGCCATACTGAAAGGTGAACTGGTCCAGCTGGAGGGAGATTACTAGTGGAGTTCCCCATGGATCAGTCTTGGGACCAATCTTATTTAACATTTTTATTAATGACTTTGGCACAAAAAGTGTGCACGCGCTAATTAAATTTACAGATGACACAAAGTTGGGAGGTACTGCCAATATGGAGGAGGATCAGAATATCATATGAGAAGATCTGGAGGACCTTCAAAATGGAAATAATAGAAATGCAATGAAATTTAATAGTGCAAAATGAAAGATCATGTGCTTAGAGCCTACCATCACACATTTTTGCTATAAGCTTGGGATGTATCAGTTGGAAGTGACAGAGGAGAAAGACCTGGGTGTATTGGTGGATCACAGGATGATTATGAACCACCAGTGTGATGTAGTTGTGAAAACAGGCTAATGCAGTCTTAGGATGCATCAAGTGAGGTATTTCCAGTAGAGACAGGAAGCGTTACTGCTATCTTACAAGATACTGGTGATACCTCATCTAGAACTGCGTGTGCAATTTTGCTCTCCCATGTTTAGGAAAGATGATTTCAAACTGAAACAGGTGCAGAGAAGGGCTACTAGGATGATCAGAGACATGAAAAGCCTATCTTATGAGAGGAGACTCAAGGAGCTTGGCTTGTTTAGCCTAACCAAATAAAGGCAATGGGGAGATTGATTGCTCTCTACATCACAAGAATAACTCTTCTGCCTCCCCGGTATTTATTTAAGTACCAGTGTTGACACAAGAATAAATGATATAAACTGTCATCAACAGGTTTAGGCTTGAAATTAAATGAAGGTTTCGAACCATCAGAGGACAGAAGTTCTGGAACAGCCTTACAAAGGGAGCAATAAGAGACCAAAAAACCAAACTGGCTTCAAGACTGAGCTTAATAAACGTATGGAGGGGATGGTATGATGCGACTGCCTACAATGGCATGTGGTCCATCTGCAACTGCTAGTAGGAAAAATCCCCAATGGCTGGAAACGAGGCACTAGATGGGGAGGGATCTGAGTTACTACAGAGAATTCTTCCCAGGGGACTGGTTGGTGGGTCTGGCCAACATACTCAAAAGTTCAAATGACTGCATATTTGGGGGTCGGGAAGGAATTTCCCCCCAGCTCAGATTGGCAGAGATCCTGGTGGGTTTTCACCTTCCCTTGCAGCATGGGACATCACAGGTCACATGGTTATTTAAACTAGAGTAAATAGTGGATTCTCTGTAATTTGAAGTCTTTAAATCATGATTTGAGGACTTCACTAACTCAGCCAGAGGTTATGGTTCTATTACAGGATGGGGTTGGTGAACTTCTGTGGCCTGTGATCTATAGGTGGTCAGACTACAATATCACAATAGTGCCTTTTGGCCTTAAATATCTATGAGTTTAGAGTCTGCATAATTTTATAACTGCCATCTTTATCCCTTCTTAGCCTCCTTTTTGTCATGTCTAAAATTGAATTGTAAGCTCTATGTACTTATTACCCTGTATTACCATGATATCTAAACACCTCCCAATCTTTAACATATTTTCCCTCAACACGTCTGTCTATTATTACTGAAGTATTACTATCCTCACTTTACAGCTGAAGAACTGAGGCACAAAGAGGCTGAGCGACTTGCCCAAGGTAACACACTGTCTATGGTGAAACAGGAAACTGAACCAAGCCCCCCAATCCCAGGCTAACACCCTAAGCACTGGGCCATACTTCCTCTCTTTGGGACAGGGACCTAGTATTTGTATATGTTTTGTATGGTGCCTCCTTTCGATCATTCTGACCAAATAATTACTACTATGAAGAAAACATGCTTTGTTTATAAAGATAACTACTATGGTTTTATGGCACCAGAAGATATTTTTCCAGGATGAAATTCACCCCTCTGCAGAGGACCAACACAAGGTATGCACAGCAGTGAAATTCACCCTTGATGAGCTAAATTCCTTCATCTAGTATTATTTAAAAGACTTTTAATGGATCTGTTTGTGTTCAGCGCATAGAAGACATTTTGAAAGGCTATTCCTTTAACAGCTATTGATTTCAATGGTTCCCAGTGTGCAGTTAAAGAATCATCTTAGAATCAGGACATACTCAAATAACCACCACAAAAACTTGCAAGGGGTCACAGGGTATGGTGTAATACCTGAAACGACTTTTGACTAATTTTTTTTTTTTTAAATTGACAGGTTGACAAGTTCATGGTGTTCTCTTAATACAAAGATGTCATAAGTACCTTGTCTGCAGCCTTCTCATCCACAACCTGAAACGAACCATCTTCTGATATGCAATACTTTGCAGATAGGTAGAGCTCTGAAAGTATAGAGCATGGAAAGGGTTAAATGGAATTAATCTTAATAAATACAGAATCTTAATGACATAGTACATGACACTTTCACAGATGGTGGTTGTGTGATGGTGTCTTAATATTTGCGTCCATTTCCAGTTCTCTTTCCTCTGCTTCCTTCTTCCCTTTGTTCATTCCATGACCACAAGTCCTCTAGTTTCTGTCCTCCCTATTACTAGCTCTGCACTCTTCTATCACAACGTTCACCAATGCCTCCCTTTTCTTGGGCTATGTCCTCTCTTCCTTCAAATGATTTTTTTTCTTTTCCTCCACACACACACACACACACACACACACACACACACACACACACTTACTTACTTCTCTTGATCCTACTTTGTTCCAATTACTATCCCACTTCCCTTTTCCAAGACACAACTTCTCCCCTATCTTACTGAGCATTCTATTCTCTGCCCTTTCCGCTTTGGTCATCCTACCAAGAGAGCTCTCATTGGAGTTCTTAATGACTTGTGGCTAACCTTTCACTTCTAATTTTATCTTATTTGGCTTATCAGCCATTTTAGAAAACCTGGGCTGCTCTTCTTTCATTGCTTCTGCACATGTGGTTTTCTAACTCTGCACTCCAATGGTTCTTTTGCTGATCTTTAGATATCATGATCTGCCTTCCAACACAGATTAAGAAACTTCAGCAAAGTCTTATCTCTAACAGGTTTTATAAAAAGTGCAAGTTTCAAATAATACCAGAGCAATATTAGAAAAATGATAATATATTAAAAAAAAAACACACACACAAACTGATATTAGTCTTACATTAGGGTTACAAATCTAAAAGCTCAAAAGTCAGGGAGTTAATAAAAAAAGTAAGGTTCTTGTGAACAGGTTCACATAGCCCATCTTGTATAGCATATATTGTATACATTTAACAAACAGACTAATGTGCACTTGTAAAAGTAACATAGAAATAGGAAATAAAAGTAATGGGTATTGTGGTCAAGCTAATGTTACTATAAGAATCTTAATTTGTTCTGTTAGATTTCAGCATGTACATTTGTAACTTTAATATTTCATTAATGTACATATTTGTATTACATTTCTCTGCTTTTTTCCAGAAAGAAAGACTCAGCAGGAGGAATCAAGAACTATTGGGCATGAAGATCCTGCAAGCTTCACTGCAGATAAGATATTTTAATAATTCTAAAGCTGGAGGAATTCCAGGATCCAGCCCCAGGAATAGAAATCTATGACCAAATACTTACTATGTGGAGTAGTAGATATTTCTATTCACATTGCAAAATGTAACACTGAAAAAATCATCAGAACATTATTCCTGTCTCTACCTTTCATTATTTTAGTGACTTCTCCTCTCTACACATTTATACACACTCTAAAGCATGTACCGTAAGGGATGAAGGGGCGGTCACTTGGTGGATGCAGCAGAAAATGTTTCTCGCCAGAAATCACACAGTACAAGTTCTCGTAGTGATCTTTATGTACTAAGATTGAGAAAGAAGAAAAGCACCACATCACAAACTCTGGATCACAAACTGTAGGAAACTGAAAGTGACAGCTCTTATTGGCAGTGGTAGGCTGCTTCTTCCTCTTGTGGCCAGAGGAGAAAGAAATAATAATGAAATAATATTTCATAAGTATGCAGCACTTTTCATCCAAAAGGATTCCAAATCACTCCACCTGCAACATACAGAGAGCACGACAGAAAAACAGTCACTTCTGGGGTGGAACCTGGCAAGCAAGCTGCACAGAAACACACTGAACAACAGTTTGAGGGCAGGCAGGAATTTTGGCTAGTGCCTCCTCTTATGAACATGTCCCGAGATCTTCAACGTCCAAGGAGAGCAGACATTACCTCAGTTTTTAAAGTCTCATCCAAAATACCCTCACCCAGAGCAAACTGCAAGGTACTCAATCTACCTCGGAAGAATAAAGGGCTGAGTCAACCATTCCAGGAACTGAAACTGATTCCAGAGAGTAAATGTATTTCAAACTTGATGACTACACCACTAAAATATCCATTTCTGCTCCGCTCTAAACTCAAAATCTCACAGAAAAGAGATGGCTAGGACAAAAACAGAAAAACAGGAGCCACCATACCACCTCAGACCAACGATCTAGCAAGTCCAATATCCTGTATGGGAGTTGCTAATAAACTTCAGAAGAAGAGGAAAACACCCATAATGTTATTAATTGTGCAAAGTTTTACTAGGGAAGGGAGAATCCTACCTGACCCGTATAGCAATTAGCCTGAGCTATGAAGCATGAGACTGAAATTTGATTGGTTTACTTTAAACCAAGGTCCAAGATTTATGGGGCAGAAATCTTCAGTATTCCACCTGAAACAATAAACCAGATTCGCATACAGATATAGCAGCCAACTGCTGGGACAAGGTGGGTAGGAAGAAAGATCATTACATATGAAGCCATCAGTTAAAGTAGAACCTATCCATTAGGATTCCACAAAGAAACCCACCTCCTTACCCCTCAAAACAAGTATGTCAAAATCTGAGCTGAGGGCACATACAAGACCTCACAGCATCATATGCTACGCACAGGATGTCACAGCAGCAGACTCGCCAAGCCAGAAATTCACAGCATCGGGCTTCTTTCCTGCAAGGGGAGGAAGAGGAAGTAATTTTCAACAGAAAATTAATTTGAATGTTATGTTTAAAGAGCCACAGATGAAGATTTTTCTGCCAACTCCATTTGTTTATATTCTCCACCCACCTCAGTAAATATGTCAGCCTTGATTGCTCATAGCTAATAATTATGAGCTCCTTCTAGACTGAAGGCTGTCGCAGTAACCTATCATACTAACTGATGGAGCATTATTCATCCCCAAGACAGTGCTTATGACCTTCAGCTCACAATTTCTGGAGACCTGGGTCCCCAATACATAACTCAAATCACAAACAAGCACTTCATGTACCAAAATCCCAAAGGAATCAGGAGAACCACATTAAAAGGAATGAGTTATGTTCCAGCAGGAAAGTCAACTGTAACGAATAATCCTTTACTACTATAAGCAAGCACCTTCAACTGCACAACAAGGGGCAGAAAGGTTAAAGCAGCACTCTAGAGTACTGTCTATAATAGGCTTTAAAAAAAATTCCCCTTTTGCTATCAGTTTAGCTCCACAGGTGGTAGCAACACCATGAGCAGTAATGTAGACAGGGCCTCAGGAAGCCACCAACATTTTTGCCACTTGTGGATGAAAATGATGTATATTAATACTATGGCACAGTTTCACACTCTATGAACCCACAAAGAAAGCAAGCTGTTTTGGAGTCCTCCAATCCAAAGGGCAAGATTAAGCAATTTTACTACCCCCCCTCCTTCCTGAGTTGACAAAGCCATATTAACCCGTGCCAGTTAGAAATATAACAAAAATATTTAGCATGTCATCACAGAAGTTTAAAGTGCTATACGAGTATTCACTGATTGCAGGGGGTGTTTACCGAGTGCCTCACTCATCCATGGTACCTCAGCCTCCACATCACCTAACAGTTCAGGGAACTCCTCAGTCAGGTTTGAACACTGCTTCTGCACATAGAACACACTTGGAGAGATCACTTTCTTCTCCACAATGTCCAAGAAGTTGCTGAAAAGCATGTGTCGCTCCTCCGGCATGACAAACCGGTCCTGATAAACAGCATCGGCATAACCATTTGGCGTCACTGCCACACTCACCATCTTGGAGCCTGCTACCTCCCTGCAAAATATATCTGAGGTTCAGAGCCAATCGAGGAATCTACAAACATTTACTTTAGAGTTTTTTTAAATCACATTTTGCTGTGTGAATGTACCAAGAAATCCTCTCTCTTGGACATAAGAGTTTCAATTACTGAATTATTTCATGTCCACACCCAGTTGTCTTTTTTTAAACAAGAAGTGCTTAGGTGTTTGGTTTTTTCTAAATAATCATAACTAATGCCACCAGGGTTGGTTCAGGCAATGCTGTCAAACCTACAGCCACAGAAAACCCACCCCAATCAGAATAGAATGAAATGCCAGCATGTTTCTGCTCATGTGCCACAGTCACAAGGTGTGCAGCATGGACTGCTTTGTGCTGAATGAGTGCTGTAGTGAAAATCTTAGTCTGCTGGGGAATCAAGACATCACTATCTATCACAGCTTTTCCTCTCTCTCTCTCTCCCCCCCACAAGTTCCAGCACACAAAACCAAATCTCCCATAGGCTTTAAAGGAACTAAGTACACAGTGCAGTAGTTGGGGGAAGAAAGTAACTTCTGAATTTTGGGCACTGCAGCTGGGATGCCCAATAGAAGTCTTCACATAGGATCCCAGGTTCATTTGAGACAGTCTTATCAATAATTTAGAAAACCAAAACAAACAAGAAGCTCTCTTCTAATGGTTTGTAATGTTCAGTTGAGCTACTGCCTAGCTTCAAAGCAGATTCCTACCTGAGATAAGTTAACGTCCACTTCTTCAAAGCTGGCCAGTGACCGAAGGCATTCCTAATTATACATGGCTTGTTTGGACACACCCATTCCCGATAAAATTCCAGCGGAGACAGAAGGCTATTTAGGTATGGCACAGATTCCGTCAGTCCCAACTCTGCCCAGACAAAGAAAAATCAATCTTACAGAAGTCTTGAAAGCAGTTCAGGTCACTTTAAATCAGGGGTCTCAAACTCAAATTACCATGAGGGCCGCATGAGGACTAGTGCATTGGCCCGAGGGCCACATCACTGACCCCGCCCCGTCGCTGCCACCAGCCCCGCCCCCACTCCACCCCTTCCATTAGGCCCCGCCCCTTCTCCACCTCCTCCCCTGAGCACATGGCTCCCCGCTCCTCCCACCCAGAAACTGCCAGACAGCTGTTCTGGCAGCGGGAACTGCCTGGGGGTAAAAATAGAACCTTGGAGCAACGCGGAGGGAAAGGGGATCTTAGCAATCTTAGTAGCCACAGAACGTAACTGGGGGCGGAGGTGAGGGGAGTTGGCAGCCACAGAACATAACTGGGGGGGTGGGGAGTTGGCGGCCATAGGACGTAACTGGGAGGGAGAGCGGGGGGAGCCTGGCGGCCCGTCTCTTCTCCCCCCCTCCTCCCCTGTGTGCGCACTTCCCATTCCTCCCCCCTCCCTCCCAGAAACCGCGAAGCCACCAGACAGCTGTTCTGGTGGCAGAACTTCTGAAAGTAACTCGAGGGGGGACGGCGGGGAGCCTGGCTGGCTGAAGGGAAGCACTCCGCAGGCCGCATGTTTGAGACCCCTGCTTTAAACCATCTCTACACTGTTCTAATCAGTTTTAAAACAAGTTAGAAAGTTTCCCTAGTGTAGATAGGACCATGGAGACTACACATCCCTACATGCAGTGCTGCAGCTTAGAACTGGTCACGTTGTACGCTGGAACCTGTAGTCTCCAGCTGTCAAAACCCTACATATTGATGAGGTGTTCTTCACGGTCAGACTCAGCATATGCAAAAGGTTGTGGCCAATCAGTTGCTGTGATTCATCTCCCATATGACAATACTTCATACAGACAAAAGACCATATGAAGCTGAAAGGAAACAGCACCAAGAGCGGGGCTCAAACAACAAAGATGCCTAGAGATAGCCTGACCTTCTGAAACATTCAGCACCTCTAATCAGGCAACTTTCATTTAGGTGCCTCAATGTAATGTAGAGACCCGACTTTAAGGCCATTTTTCAAATTGGGTGCCTAAAGATCATTATTGGCTACACAAATAAATATATAATACATGCTCTGCTGTCAAACAAATCTTTCGTTATGTTTTTTTAATTTAGAGATTACACTAAACCAAAAGCAGAACATAGCAGAACCATCTCTAAACACAATGTTTTTCAAGGTTTCCCACATGGTGCCATTGGATCTTTAGCAGTGACCTGCAACAGATTTTTTAACAGTTGGATTTGTGCACTGCTTTGCTTCTCTACAATGTACAACAAAGACCCAAAGCTGTTTTTGCCCCCTTCCTTTTCTGCTAAGTTTGTACCTTTAGCAGCATCAGGAATGTAAAGTCCGGCCTTCCCTGATCTTGCTGCAAGACCTCAGTGGGGACTCGGGGAGGTTTATTATTGACTCTCACACCTTCACTAGCGGGCCAGGGGGTGTCCATAGACTCACAGCGCCATGGGGTTAGACGGGACCACAACGGTCACCCAGTCCGAGTCCTTCACTAACTGCCTTTCTCCAAAGCGCTCACGGGGCATTGGCGTGAAGGGGGGGGGGGGGGGGGACAGACAAACTGCACAGCTGCCAAGGCCGGGACTCAAACCCCTTCCCCCGCGGCGGGCTGGGCGGCTCCCCTCGGGGCCACACAGAGCCCGCCCCTCTCGAGCCCCCGCGAGGCGAAGCACGGCACGGCCACGCCCCTTGGCAGAGACCCCGGGACGGCGGAGCGGGGCTCCGGGAGGGGCCGCGCCACCAGGGGGCTCCCAGTCCCCCCCACCCCCTCAGGCTGCGGGCGGCCGATCAAGGCCCGGCTCGCTCGCGCTCACCCCGGGCCTCCGCCGGGAACGCCGCCAGGCACCTTCGCACCGCCCGCAGCGCCGGCGCCTCCCCTTCCCCACCCGCTCCGGCCATCCCCACGCAGCCGCGGCCGCCGGTCGGCCGGACTGAGGCGAGCCGTGACGCAGTCACGCATTTGGACGCAACGTGCCGCTCGGCGGTTACTGAGCATACTCAGTAACATCTGCTGAAGCCGCTGCTCTCGCTCTGCCCTTACTTGGGATTCCACGTGCTTAAGGGGGCAGGTCGGGGGCGGAGTCTGCGCCGGGCCAACCGAGTGCACGCGCGGGTCAAACAGCTGGAGGGAGAGGAAGGCCCGGGCGGCCAGGCTGGGGGGGGGGTGAAGTTACCCCAGCGGGGGTGAGCCCTCTGGTTGCAAAAGGAGGCAGCATCTCGGCACCCGTTTCCTAGGGCTGTGTTGTTAAAGGCACGGTGCAGGCTCCTGCCCTGCAGTGAGCTGCTAAAGGAGAGCGGCCACACCCCTAAACATTAGAATTGTCACGCGTGGTTGTACTAGCGTTTAAACGACATCCTGCAGCAGTTCATCTATCCGCATAAAGCCCCACGGGCCTTCACAGAGCTGAGCCTGCTTGCCTGAAGCGAACGGCCTTGTCCTTGTAATCCACTGCAGACTATGCTTTCACTTTTTGAAATGTTGTTTTTATTGCTGCCTCTTAGCACTCCATTTACCTTTGTTAACATTGTGAAGAGGGACGTCATTGTGCTATTTAACTTACATTTTTGATAGCAAATAATCATTGAAAATATTAATAGTTGCTTGCTAATAGCTTCAGCAATGACAGCTCATAGTGTTTCCACTATAATGCTTCCTGGTTATACTGCCATATTAGTTTTTAATTCTAAGACTAAATTTTGGGGGGAAGTTTCTTGCACACAAATGTATTCTTTGGGATCATATGACATCAAGGCTGACTGATTTCCATGGTTGATGTCAAAACTTTTCAGTTTCATTTGATCCACCAATAAGGATTGCCTTTGGCAATTGTTATTTTGCCTCTCTATCAAGCACCCTAGTGCTTTTTCACATCACCACTTGTATGTAGAACTTGGTGCCTAAATATTCACTACGGGCCAGATTGTTAAAAGTTGAAAGCACCTGGATGCTTTTGCAATTTCTGCTAGTCACCTAAAGACCTTTAAAAATCTGGTTCTAAGGACAATCTTGTATGAAATCCTTCTCAGGGGCAAATTTCTATTGTAATTTTTATTAAATATAGGTGCACATCCCCAAAATAGCTTAAGAACCACAAGAATTCAAAAATCATGAGTTATGCGTCCAAAAGTCATTAAATTAATAATAAATACATTTTGGTTTTTTTTAATTTGTCTTTTTGTTTCTGAGCTATTAGCAAAAGTCTGAAGCTAGTGTGCCCTGTTACCTTGCCCAAAGAATCCATATATACCTAAAACGGTTGTACATTCCTATAACATTCAATGCCATTTTGGACTTTTCCAGTAATATGTGGATCCCCCGCCCTCGCTTTGTAATTGAAAACTTATTTAAAATCCTTATTTCTGTAAAAACAACGGGGTTAGTCTCTAAGGTGCCACAAGTACTCCTCATTGGTTTTGCTGATACAGACTAACAGGGCTACCACTCTGAAACTTACTTCTCTAAGGAACTCCCGATCCTGTGAAGTGCACACTAAGATCCTATTACTCCTTTGCATTCCTTGGCCGGGGGGCATAGTGCTGACCTCACCTAGTTTGCCTTTTGGTGAAACTAAAGTGCCTTGTCCCCACTATGTTTTTACAGTGGGACAGCTAATGCATGTTAGTTACCCTACAGTAAAAACACACATTTTCTTAGCACTGAGGATAGAGACTATAATGCTGACTTAGATGTTAAATGAACTATTATTATTAATAGCTTGACAACGCTGATACTGATTGTGTGGCTAACATTGTTCCTTCACCATTAATTAGTATTTGCAGCTGAATGCCTCACATTCTCCCTCCCTCCCCCCCATTTGTGTGGGAGTCATGGAAAACTAGTTAAAACATTTTAAACTCAAGGAATTAAGAGGCTCTTCCCCTTAACTTCTTTTGTTCCCTTATTAAGGGCTTGTCTACATGGAGGGACACTAAAGGTGTGACGTTAAGGCACTATAACTTATGTGCATTAACTCTCTTTGGGTATAGCTACACAGCAAAGAAAAAGCCACGGCTGGCCCAGGCCAGCCAACATGGGCTCGCAGAGCTTGGACTGTGGGATTGTTTCATTGCTGTGTAGAGTTACAGGCTCAGGCTGGAGCCCGAGCTCTGGGACCAGGCTGGGTGGGAGGATCCTCGAGCTCGGAAGTCTACACAGCAACGAAACAACCCCACAGCCCAAGCCCTGCAAGCCCGATTTGGCTGGCACAGGCCAGCCATGGGGTTTTTCTTTGCTGTGTAAACATATCATGCGCGGATACTCTCATTCAGAAGTAAAGTTGCCTTAGTTTTGGCAACGTTGGTCAGCATGACCATAGAAGACTGCAGGAGTCCTTCCCCCAAACACTGTTCAAAAGACAGGTCAAGGCCTCAATGGTTAAGTATTATAGAGTCAAGATGTTACCCACATTTGATGTTTTAAGTCCAAAGAGAAGGAGCAAAGCAGTGGAGCACTCAACTTCCCTGAGTGTTACCCTGTGCAATATTTCACAGGTATCAATTTTGGCCTGACAAAGTTTCAATACATGAATTAAGGTTAACATTTAATGTGATCTTGCTCCTTCTCTCTGCTCTTTGTGCTGGTAAGGACAGCTTCCATAAGCAGGAAAATGAAGGCCTGATAGCATCATGGTAGATCCTGCAGTGCATGCTGACAGGGTGGATTTGATTTAAATCACATTGATTTAACTCATGATTTAAAACACGAGTCAGGAAGACTCGTTTTAATAATGGATTTCTACATAAAAGTGCATTCTTGTTGGTTGGTATAACCTTAATACATATTCTTCATAACTCAGAGATAGATGTAGGTTTCATTTTTAAGAAGTACACACTACACATTTTTAAAGTGATTTATTTGAAAATTTTTCAGATTAGTTTTATAGCTGTATCAGAAAATGAATGATTGGTTATTTCATTTACCAAAGGTAATTGAAACAGATATTTATGAAATCATTGGGAGGTGAACTATCTCCAATTCAACAGGTTAATCATTAATATTTGGAGAATTTTCTTGCCATGCTGTATTAGGAGAACATCACCAGACAGACATTTAAATTGTTTTATTTAACTAAACAACAAAGTTATGTATTCTGGATTTTCTTCCTCAACCGTAAACAAAATTTTAAAAAAACCAAGCATATGAATTTTTAAATTGAGTTAAGTATCGGTGGGGTAGCCGTGTCAGTCTGGATCTGCAAGAACGACAAAGAGCCTTGTAGCACCTTATAGACTAACAGATATATTGGAGCATAAGCTTTCGTGGGTGAAGACCCACTTCGTCAGACGCACGTGGTGGAAATTTCCAGAGGCCAGTATAAATGTGCAGGCAAGAATCAGGTTTGAGGTAACAATGTTAATGCAATCAGGGAGGATGAGGTCCTCTGCTAGCAGCTGATCTGGAGGTGTGAACACCAAGAGAGGAGAAACTGCTTTTGCAGTTAGCTATCCATTCACAGTCTTCAGATCAGCTGCTAGCAGTGGACCTCATCCTCTCTGATTGCATTAACCTTGTTATCTCAAACCTGATTCTTGCCTGAATTTAGTTAAACATTCAAGTTTTTTTAAAATCAGGTTTGTTTTTGTTAAAATTGTTTTTAACTAAAATCGTTAAATGATTTTTTTTTTAAACAAAAATTAAATTGACTATGTCAGCCAGGTCAACATGAGAAACTTAAAATATTGGCTTCTGCAGCTAACTCAATCATCTTCACCTTCAGTTTCCTGTTTGTTCATAATCTGGAAAAGAAAAACAAGCTTTCCTGCTTTTTCAGGTCCCAAACGATTTCTCAATTTGGAATGAATTAGTCCAAAGGAAAGAAAATACTCTTTCTACACCAGCAGAAGAAGCTACTGCTGTTAAAAGTGAGATTATCACTTCAACAGTCTCCGAATCCATCAGCAAACGTATTTTTCTAGAATGGTTCACCTTTAGCTCTGAAGTTTATTATAGTTGGCATTATGGAGGGATGATTGCTGGATGTCCATGTCATAGCCAACTCCCCTTCTTCAGCAGTTAAGGTTTCACCCTGGTACTGAGTATTGAGAATATTTGCAAGAAAATGCGCTGGAGATAGTGCTTGTCACATTTGGGTTTTTTTAATGCTTGTAATTTAACTCTGTCATTGCATATTTCTCTTTTTAAGATCTCACTCAGTTCCTTCCAAATTTCTACAGCGTCAGCAATAAAACAGCTATTTCCCCGCATTTTGTTCAAGGCTACAGAAATAGGCTTCAGGATACTCAGCATGTGTTCAGCATTTCTCTTAAGCCCAATGTTGAGAACTTTGGCTGTGACAGTGCCATCTATTTTTTCACGATTTTGTTCACAAACTGTCATCAGATTAGGCCAGTTCTTGATCTAGTGCTCAAAACAGTCCACTATTGAGTTCTATCGCACGTCTTGTGGGAGAGTTAGCTTGGTCCCTCCCACTTTTTTCAGAGCAGCTGCTGCAAAGTGGTTGTTACAGAAGTATTTTGCAATTTCAACAACATTAACCTTTATTTCTGGAACACTGAAGTCTTGCTGTGTGTGCATTTCCTGATGTATCGATTGTTTCTGTAAGGAAGACATTCCCTTCTTCTGTTGTCACACAAGCACATACAAAAGGATCATTGTGGACATTGCTCCACCCATCAAGACTCAGGTTAACAATTTCACCGTCTAGACCTTTTTTCACACTGCTCAATTTCTCTTTCATACACTTTATCCAGCAATTGGCCTGTGACATCTTTTTTGTTGGGTGGACTGTATCCTGGTCTTAATGACTGAACCATGTTAATGAAGTGTGGGTTCTCAATCATACAAAAAGGAGAGTTTGATGCATAAACAAACCGGGCAATTTTTTCATCAATTACCTCTTTGTAATCTGCTAGTTCTTATCACAAACTTATCTATGGTTGTTTCTGGATGATGGAGTTGTTGGTTTTTTTTGTTGCTACCGGTGATATACTGTGGCTATGTGACATACATGATGTGACTGAAACGCTATCATTGGCAGATAACACAAGTGATGGTGATCTTGAAGGTGGATAGTCTTCAGAATCCTGTATGTTGAGGATGGATTCTCCTAAACAAAATAAGTCAGTGCAGTTATTTAATTATTATTACCATACTGCTCATTTAGTATTACTCATTGCATTCACTGACACTCAATACTACTTTAAAGGTGAAGTTGTAAAAGGACAACCTGCCTATTTTAGCTATTCATTTTTTAATCATAACTGCATCTAAAATGATAGTACCATAGAGTAACAACTATATTTTTTGCTCAAACATGAGAATTCAAGAATAGTCCAGAAGGAAGACAGGCAGTCCTTAAGAAAGAAGTATGAAATAAAAAAGTTTACCAACCTGAAGATCCTGCATGTTCAGACATGTTCCTTTCATCATCTTCAACACAGCTTCCTCCTGAGAAGGAACACGTCTCATGATGTTGTTTCATTTGGGCAACCAGGCCCTGCATTTCTTTGTTGCACTTTGCATTTTGGACACATGCCTGTCTTACACCCAGTTTGGGAATATTTTAATGAAGTTCCTCTATCTTTGGGTCTTTTTCATCCTGCTGCCATTATAGGTTTTCCCTTCTAGTGGGAGAATGGTATGGTAGATTTCAAATCAGTGAAGGCTACACTCAGAAAGACCTCAACACTTCTGAAGGCTACACTCAGAAAGACCTCAACACTTCTGAAGGCTACACTCAGAAAGACCTCAACATATGCTGCTCAAACAGTTTCACTTTTGTTTCTCCTGCCTGTCCCTCCCTTCTCACTTTTATCTCCAGACTTCTTCGCCTTGTCCAGATCTATTCCGCCCCCTAACAATCTTCTATTAATTGAACTTTTTGAAACTTTGCACTTTTAAAGAGAGGTAAGGGATTGACTCTGTGTACAAAAATTTGAAGAGGGACAATAGGGTTGAGGTCTATTATTTCTCACCTCTATATATTTATTTATTTAAGAACATTTTTGCTGTTAACAAGCATGTTATCTCTGGAGCCACAAATCCACAGTTTGAGAACTGCAAAACCAAGCATCTCTAATGGTATCTTCTAGACTGAGCACTGAGTCCCACTGGGTAGATAGAAAGATTAACCTAAATAATCTATACAGAAGCCCCTGGAACCCTATAAGATTGGGTCCCTAATCCATGAACTACTGGAACTCATTTACAAAACTTTTCTTAAACATTACATGAATATATTGTCTCATACTATAGAATTAGAATTTATAATCCCTATTCCATGATGAGATATATTTGAGCGATAATGTATCTTAATTAAAACTATCTTTAGATAGATTTTTTCCCTCAAAAAGCATTTTATTTTATCAAAAAAATCCAATTTAAATTTAAAAAATCTGATTTTTTTAAATCTTTTTTTTAAATGTTGATTTTTATCCACCCTGCATGCAAAGATTGTTGGCAAGAGCATGACCATGTTTGCTGTGAGGGATGTTTTTACTGACAAGACTGAGAAATGGTTTGAAAAAAAGGAGGATGCTAACATTCTTAGGAAAATCTGAAGAAACCAGGCATGTACACTACATATTATGGCCACATTGTAGAGACTTAGGGCTAGAGTCACAAAGGTTTAGGTGTCTTAAGTCCCAATTTTAGGTTCCTTTGCAATTCCCAAAACTCCCACCAAACACTTTAGGCACCTAAACTTACTCAGCATCTGCATTTTCAGGGTAAAAGTTACCTAGGAACCTAAGTTTTTGCCTCTGGGCATGCACACAGCTGCCTTACTGTAGGCATCTGGATTCCTACCTCCCACCTAAGCCCCAGAGCAATTTACACACCAAGAAAGATGGGGGCAAATGCCTATCTTGTGTATGGGGCCAGATTAGCATTGCCAACTTTCTATTCACACAAAACTGAACACACTTGCCCTGCCCCTCCTGCGCCCCTTCTCTGAGGCCCTGCCCCTGCTCACTCCATCCCCCCTCTCTCTGTCGCTCGCTCTCCCCAACCTCACTCACTCGCTCATTTTCACTAGGCTGGCTCAGGGGGTTGGGGTGCGGGAGGGGGCTCCAGGCTGGGGGTTGGAGCCAAGGGGTTCAGAGTATGGGAGGGGGCTCCAGGCTGAGGCAGGGGTTTGGGGTTTGGAAGGGGGTACAGGCTCTGAGCTGGGGGTGCAGATTCCAGGGTGGGGCCAGAAATGAGGGGTTCAGGATGTGGCATGGGGTTGGAGTGCTCCAACTGGGGGGCACGGGCTCTGGTGTGGGGCCAGTGATGAGGGATTTGGGGTGCAGGAGGGGGCTCCAGGCTGGGGGGGGGTTCAGAGCATGGGAGGGTTCGGGCTGGGGGTGCAGGCTCTGGGGATGAAGGGTTTGGGGTGTAGGAGGGTACTCCAGGCTGGGGCTGAGGGGTTCAGAGGGTGGGAGGAGGATCAGGGCTGGAGCAGTGTGTTTGGGGTGCAGGCTCTGGGCGGCGCTTACCTCAGGCAACTCCCGGAAGCAGCAGTAGCATGTTCCCCCTCCAGCTCCTACATGGAGCAGCCAGGCGGCTCTGTGCGCTGCCCCATCTGCAAACACTGCCCCCCGCAGCTCCCATTGGCCACAATTCCCGGCAAATGTGAGCTGCGGAGCCTGCGCTTGGGGTGGGGGCAGCACACGGAGCCCCCTGGCTGCCCCTATGCATAGGAGCCAGAGGGGGAACATGCCACTGCTTCCGGGAGCCACACAGAGCCATGGTAGGCAGGGAACCTGAGGTGCAGCCCCACTGCACCGCTGACTGGACTTTTAACGGCCCAGTCAGCAGTGCTGACTAGAGCCACCAGGGTCCCTTTTTGACTGGGCGTTCCAGTTGAAAACCAGATACCTGGCAACCCTAGGCCCGATCTAGTAGGTGAGCTGAGAATCAGGTCCCCTTCAAAATCTGGCTGGAGAACATGGTGTCACACACTTGCCCTGATAACTTCTATCCCAGTGGTCAGAGAACATGGTTGGGATGTGGGAGACTCGGGCTCAATTCCCCAATCAGGCAGAGTAGGAGAAAGAATTTGAACAGGGGTCTCCCCCATCCCAGGTGAGTGCTCTAACCACTAGGCTGCAAGGTAGGCAGCAGTGCCTCTTCCTCGGGCTGTTTTGTGTGGCACCTCTTTAGCCCCCTCGCTTGTCGCTTCCTGGCCCTGCCCCATGGTGGGGCCCCTCATGCCAACTTTGCTGTATCTCCCAGCAACCCTTGTCTTTATGAAGGGTGCTAGGTGTGGTCTCCCATTCCCTGAACTCACTGTACCCCCAGCTCTCCTTACTTCAATGCTAAATACAGACATGGGGCTTCAGAGCTAGCAGCTAAAGGGCAGCGTCCCATGGGGTAAGGGGATACAGAAATAACATGCAGCTTTATTCCACCCCTAGTGCCATGGGGAAATGCTGTGCCACCTGCCGCCCTTCCCATGAGTTGATAGATAGTATTTGTATTGCCTTAGCACTTAGTGGCTCTAGGCTCCCTTCTTGTCCCTACAGCTGATGCACAGTGAATTAAAACAACATCTCGCCCTTCAAAACTCATGTTTGCAGATTGCCAGACAAAGACCTAAGTGCTCCAGCTCTGGTGCTTCAGCAGCCTGGAACAGAACCCGTTACAACAGCACGGTTCTACCTTATCCATAGGAACGTACCAAATTCACGGCCATGAAAAATGCGTCATGGATCGTGAAATCTGGTCTCGCCCATGAAATCTGGTCTTGTGTGTACTTTTACCCGATACAGATTTCACAGGGGAGACCAGCATTTCTCAAATTGGGGTCCTGACTGAAAAAAGGGTCGGGGGGTCACAAGGTTGTTTTTTTGGGGGGGGGGGTTGCAGTAGTGCCATCCTTATTTCTGCGCTGCCTTCAGAGCTGGGTGGCTGGCAGTGGCAACTGCTGGCCAGGCGCCCAGCTCTGCAGGCAGCAGCGCGGAAGTAAGGGTGGCAATACTATACCACGCCACCCTTACTTTTGCACTGCTGCTGGTGGCAGCGCTGCCTTCAGAGCTGGGCTCCCGGCCAGCAGCTGCTGCTCTCTGGCCGCCCAGCTCTGAAGGCAGCGCTGCCGCCAGCAGCAGTGCAGAAGTAAGGGTGGTAATACCATGACCGCCCCCCCCCACTTACAATAACCTTGCAACACCCACCCACCCCCACCCCCAAACCGCCTTTTGGGTCAGGACCCCTACAGTTACAACACCGTGACATTTCAGATTTAAATATCTGAAATAATGAAAATTACTATTTTCAAAATCCTATGACTGTGAAATTGACCAGAATGGGCCACGAATTTGTAGGGCCCTAGTTATCCACCACCATCCACACAAGACAGAAAAAAGCCCGTTCTGGCCCATTGGAGGAGGTCACCTGTAAGGTGAAAAAGGAGTGGGAAAGGAATGAAATCTCTTGCTATCTACCTATCACCTCCAGAGAAAGGGAAGAGCCTAGAAGATTTAAAGAAAAAACTTTGTTTGATAGCATCCTGTCTGGCAAGAACTCACTTACCAATAGCTGGGGTGTGAAATCCCCATTTCTCTATTGTTTGTCTGCATAATCTCTGTCTGGTTCTGTGACTGTTTCTGTCTGCTGTATAATTAATTTTGTTGGGTGTAAACCAATTAAGGTGGTGGGATACAATTGGTTAGATAATCATGTTACAACATGTTAGGATTGGTTAGTTAAATTTCAGTAAAATGATTGGTTAAGGTATAGCTAAGCAGAACTCCAGTTTTACTATATAGTCTGCAGTCAATCAGGAAGTGTGTGTGTGTGGGGGGGGGAATTGGAATCATGGTTTGCTAAAGTGGGAGGAATGGGAACAGGGACACAAGCAAGGCTCTGTGGCATCAGTTGGGAAGGGGGACACTGAGGAAGGAAATTGGAATCATTGCTTGCTGGAAGTTCACCCCAATAAAGATCAAATTGTTTGCACCTTCGGACTTCGGGTATTGCTGCTCTCTGTTCATGCGAGAAGGACCAGGGAATGGGAGGTGAAGGAACAAACTCTCTAACAGGCTTGGGCAATTGTCTGCTATATCTTTTAGCGTTTACACCTCAGAGATGCATCCCAAATAGGATAAGACTGGTAAGGCTTCAGGTTTACAAACTTACGGCATAGTCACCTACATAGGGGAGATGGTGGCATTGGCTTCAACTTTGTGGCTTCATGACAGGCTTTTCCTTAATCTCTCGCCTCTCTCTGGGATCTTGGCAAGGCACAATTCCAGTCCTGTCCTTCCCACAGGTCAGGGCCTATTCAGAGCACCGGTCTCATTTACATCGCCCAGAACACGCTTCTTTTTTCCCATCAAAGTTGCTTGGGTTCCAATGGATGGAATGATCTCAGATCATACTTTGATCCCAGGTGTGCAGCACACTGATATACCTTAAGGCCCCCTCAATCAATTGCAGTAGTCATCAAGAAGGTGGCGGATTCACCGTCAACTGAAATCTTTATATCAATATTGGATGTGTAAAAAACTATGTTGTAGCTCAAATCAGAAGTTATGGATTTGATGCGGGAATAACAAGGTGAAATTCTATAGCCTGCAATGTGAAGGGGGTCAGACTAGATGATAATCCTGGTCCCTTCTGGCCATAAACTCTATTAAAGACGGCTTTGTAACAAATGATCACATTTTTATTGAAACTGTTTAAGACACAGAGTACAAATGAATACAGAGTTAAAAACAGCCCCCAGATGGGTGCCTCACAGTGCAAAAATCCCACAAACATAAAACAGGGGTTTTTTCCAAATAATTAAAAAAAAAGACATTTTAAAGATTTAATTTGTTTTTACCTAAAGCCAAAGTATAAAAAACACACATTCATAAATAAAGGTTTTGTTTTTGTTTCTTTTTGTGTTTTTAAAATGGTGGAGGAAAAAAGGTAGTGTTGAAAAACACAGGTAAAGAGTTCTTTGTCTGGTGCCTATGGCATAACTAAGACATGCAGAGTGGACATGGCTTGTTCCTAAAGTTGCTGCCCCATGCATCTTTGCCCATGCTTTACAGCAGGTTACCAACACGAATATGCAGTCCAATCCGGTATATTATTTACAACAAGCAATCCGGAATTCTGGACATTCTAGTCTTATCTACATCTGCTCAACAGCACTCCAGGGCTGCAAGAAGTCCTGCGTTTTTGTTTTTTTTCTTCTAAATGAGGTTTTTATCATTTAATATCCGGGATACTGCACCCCAAGTGGAAAAAAAACTTACAAATGCAGGAGTATACCCAACAGCGTTTAAATACCTCCTCTTCTGTTTTTTATTTTTAAAATGTACTTTAAAATTTAAAGTTCATAATGTTTCAACTCCTTTGGAGAAATATACTGCTTCCTCAGAGATTCGACGAGATCAGCAGAGTGAGGAGAGTGCTAAAAGACCTGCCCCAACCTTTACTTGGGAGATTCCTCAGAAAGGAGACTACCTGAGAGAGAAAGTGAAAGAAATACAGGCTCATGTAAGAGCACCAGCTGTGCGTCTCAATGTTCGGCCAAAAACATGAGTTGGCTTTCGAGGGAACAAAACACAAAGGGTTTGCTGTCTTGTCAGATTCAAGTACTTTCCACTGCACCACCCTGTTCACAGGTCTTTGTGCATTGTTTTAAGAGCTCCCTCAGGAAAAGTAACACAAGCTACATCAAAATGAGAAGAAAAAACTATTGTCATTTCAACCAGGAACATCCTGATAGGAGGGATGGCGTTTATGCAAAGAGGAGAGAGTGGTATGCCCAAATTCTTTAAAAGGTTTTGCTAAACAATAATTTCCTTTAATACGTTACATCTGCACACATACAAATCTATAAGGGGTCCAGGCTCCAAAATTGCCTTCTCCCGCAATCGTCTTCACTTGCCACCCACCAATCATTGTTCAGGATTTTTCCTGCCAGACTATGGAATGACCTATGATGTACATGCAGGTCAAATGTAAGCAGTGCGGCCTGCAGCTACCAACTGCACTATCTTGTTGAGGACTTTATGTTCCTTTGTTCTCAAAACTGGAATTTTTCAGCACACTTCCTACTGCCAGCAATGGGAAATCATGAGGAAATTGCCATGTAGGTCTATATATCAACTGAATCAAGTTCTCTCTCTGCAACACTTTCTCCCTTCAACCCTTCTCACCACCAAACTTGGGATATCACTTTGATGTATAGGTCTTTAGCGTCACAACTCCTCTGAATGGTAAATCTTAAGCAAATGGTTGAGGTTACATACCTTAGCCTTCCCACACCTTCTAAGAAACAGCTGTTTACATGGGAGCAGGTGGGAAAAAAGGGGCTCAATAAAAAGGCATTAAACAAAACAACTACCCCACCTATTCCATAATTCGTACCTCTAAACTCAGTCCTGGTTCTACTTCCCTGAAGCCCTGCCTCTGCTGCACTATATCGTTCATAGCCCCTTCAAGGCCTTTATTGGCCAGCCTATGTTCTTGAAACCAAGCCTATTTCTATTCCTAACACTATTCTCCTGGAAGCCCTGACTCCGCTTTCTAATTATTTTAAAGCTAAACACCCCATAGAGTCCCCTCCTGATCTACTTGCTTGAGCCTGCCCCTACCACAATTCTAACTAGACACTTGCCCCTGTTTGCTGTTTTCCCACCTACACCCATGATCCAGGCAAAGTACACATTCAGCATGCACAAAAATCCTATTCATGTTTTTTTTAAAACTCACTCCCTGTGAATTACTCGGAGGGAGCTCTATCTGACACTACTGTGAATCCTGATAGCTGCTGCTTTTCACCTACGACAGTCCAAGGTACACCATGGACTGGATTACTGTATCTAACAGGAATGGCTTTGGGGCATATTCTATTCAGTCCAACCATCTGCTCTGCAGCATTCTTTCCAATCCTGTGTCACTACCTCATACTTTAAATACAAATAATAATAAAATGGAATCAATTCTACAAGGGAAGGCATATAAAAGAACCCTCAAATCACTATTTCCAGTACCAGAAGATGCCTGGGTTGAAGGTACTGCTATTTTACCTGAGTGTCTGTGCCCCAATACCAGCAAGAAACCTCCTGTGGACTGGCACATATGTTTTCACAGTCTGAAAGTGAAGGGAGAACAGCTGGTTGACCCCCAGTCAGCCTGACTCAGACTATCCCCATCAGAGAACCAACCGGATTGCCATCTTCCATTCCATTCGTGAGCATCCCTGCCCTCTCCACCTAAGGAAGTTCCCAGGGATGTCTTCCAATTTCTTCACTTCACACCTATGCAAACAGCTCCTTTCCATTTGCCATAGATGCTGCCCACAAAATCCCAGCTCACCATACGATTCAGCACCACACAGTGGTGGGAGGTGACTGGCAGCATAGCAATCTGAGGTTTAAACCTTGAAGTACAGTACAGCGCTATTGAACTAGAGGTCAGAGAGGACACCTGAAACGTTTGGACAGAGAGTCAGATGACAGGAGGAACCAGCTGAAAGGCTCTGAAAGGGCTTCCTGCACCTCAAGTCGTCAATCGCTCAATGAACTGATGGCCAGCCAGCAAGCAGAGAAATGGCTGCACTGCTAGTCCCCAGCCCTGGAGTTCAACAAACAGATGGGCCAGCTGGCCCCAGACCAGCCAGTCATGTAGTGGGAAGGCTGCACTGCAGGTCCCCAGCTCCCAAGTGCAGCGAAGAAAAGCCAGCCCCATTCCAGGGAACCACAAGACCAAAATGACGGCCAGCTTGCTCCAAAACAACTACAGAAAAATCTGCTTCAAGTCCATGACCATGGAACACATCTTTGGAGGCTGGCCAGCTTTAAAGGACTTTTGCTGATGCCAGCCAACATTTATATCCAGGGCTAGGCTAGATACTAGAGTTTCACAAGCTGGGACTGTACTACTCTATGTTTTTTTAAAAGGAAGACTGAAGGCAGAGAAAGAAAATGAAATAATCTCCCTGGGTAGCCACCTGCTTTGATATGGACCCCCCTACACTGCATCCTATTTCACTAGCTTACTGATACTGACCAATAGCAACACTGGATACTTGTAAGCCATGACAATAAACACATTATTGCCAGCTTGCAGAAGTCTGATAAGGCAAGAAGGCTATTGCACACAGAATTTCACAGGGGCAAGGCTTTCTATTTCTCCATCAAGAGACCTATGAAGGGGTAGGGGAAGGATGGTGATAATTACATCCCACAATATCCGATACTGGCTGCTCAGCACTCCCAGGAGATCATTTTCTGTAGTCCATTAGAAAAGGGAAATTATTCTCTGCTCCCCTGGAGGTTTAAGAATATTTTGTTTTCCTTGTAGAGAGAGTGAAACCCATTGACTGTCTTTCCTACCAGGGCAATGAAAGCATCAAACTGGGAGGGAGCAGTAGTTGCATGGGTGATCACTCTGATTGAGGGCTTCACTCAGAGAGATGGACGCCTTGCCTCCCACTTAACTTCTCCCGATAAAATCATTCACCTCCAACCCACCCCCTTCACCACAGTCTCATTAGCATCAAGAGATCAGTATCCAATTCCACTCTCAGAACATGGCTAAAAGGAACTTTGTAGCTGTCTTTTCATTTTCCTACATTATTTCAACCCGTTTCTTTTTAATGTCTGACGAAAACCCAATCTCAAGTATTTGAACACAGATAAAATGCCAAAGCTCATTTAGAAAGCCACGATGTTCTTGTTACATAATCCCCACAATTTGATCCAAGGGGTAGCAAATCCTCCCCCCTCAGAGGAGAGCGGAGATAAATTATATCCCAGACGGTCTTTGAAACAAAAGGAAAAGCCAACAGGGTCGTCATCACAACAGCAGGATTACTGCAGGAAACAAGCCAGGGGTGGGGAAAAGGAAGATCAGCCAGACAGGTTGCAGCAGAGAAGACCAGTTTGGTAATTGCACAGACACTCCAGCCTGCCTCTGCTCTTAGGGGTTAGTAGAATACAGAGATTGTGTCTCGCTGGGATATGGCAAAGAAGAAAAAAAATGTTTGTTTGAAAAGGGAAGGAAATGGCCACCAAATACTCATGAAAAGGTTAGAGCAAACATCAGAAAAATAAATTAATAAATAGAAAGCTTAAAAGTCTGGCTTTGGATTCTGATGAAGCCCTGGGAGGGAGTGATTGGCTTCATCCAAGCCCCTTTTGTTAGTCAGCAGTTCAGAGCTTCTTGGGCAAACTGAATTTATTTTTTGTTCTTATGGGAGATGCCAAACATCTGGCTATGGACAGCAACTTCTCTACACTCCTCTTTCCAGGCTGTGCTCACAAACTGGAAGCTGAAGAGTATTGGGGAAAGTTATTAAAACTGTGGCCAGCACATTGCTAAAAACTAGGATACACCTGTTCTATGGGGCTAAGATCAGTTTAAAAAGGTCTCTCCCTCCATTGATCAGGGTGGCGACAGCACTTGTCTGAGGCTTCCACTGTGGTGGTCCTTCTGGGATTATTTCTCTGTAGCTATCAGTTTTACTCAAAAAGTGTTTTTTCCGACCGCCACCCCTTTAGAGTTTTTTGTCCATGCGCCGTTCTACAGCTTGTAGTAACAGCTCCGAGTACTGTTCCAGCAAAGCCAGAGTTTGCTCATCCCCAAAACGCCTAGGACTGGACAGGGTGGCACCACTTCCCTCATTCAGCGACCTAATGGCATCTTGTGGCTTCACCAGCACCTTCTTGGCCCTTTGGAGCTCTTCTCCTTCCTTCAGGGACTCCAGTTCTTTCTTCATCACAGAGAACGTTTCCGTTAGGAGGCCAGCAATCTTATCTTTGTCAGTAGAAGACTCCATGTCCATTGATACCTGAGAATTAAAAAAATGCAGTTATTATTTAAACAAGACAAAAAGAAGGTGTTTTCAACCCTTTAGGGCCATTGTGAGCCACAAATGTGTCTAAGGGCAATGTATTGTACCCTTTACTAAGTATAGGGTCTTCCTTAAAGTGGTATTGGAGAGTGCATGTGTGCTCATATAAAAAGCCCAGCTCCCACTGTATATCATATTTGCTAATCCCTTTCCCTGGGCATTAAAAAGAGAAAAATCAGAGGATAATAAAACTTAATATTTCAATCGTGCTTTATATTTGAAGCCCTGTATAAATATGAACTAATCCTTTCCATACCCCTGTGAGGGAATTAATTTTTACCCTCAGTTTGCCGAGGGGACAATCAGGTACAAAGATTAAATGATTTGCCCAAGGCAAAGTCAGTCTCACCTCAGTCCCTGGAAAAATCATGGAACAGGTCCTCAAGGAATCAATTCTGAACCACTTAAAGGAGGGGAAAGTGATCAGGAACAGTCAGCATGGATTCACCAAGGGCAAGTCATGCCTGACTAACCTAATTGCCTTCTATGATGAGATAACTGGCTCTGTGGATGAGGGGAAAGCAGTGGATGTACTATTTCTTGACTTTAGCAAAGCTTTTGATACAGTCTCCCACAGTGTTCTTGCCAGCAAGTTAAAGTATGGGCTGGATGAATGGATGGTAAGGTGGATAGAAAACTGGCTGGATGGTCGCACTCAACGGGTAGTGATCAATGGCTCCATGTCTAGTTGGCAGCCGGTATCAAGTGGAGTGCCCCAAGGGTCGGTGCTGGGGCCGGTTTTGTTCAATATCTTCATTAACGATCTGGAGGATGGTGTGGACTGCACCCTTAGCAAGTTTGCAGATGACACTAAACTGGGAGGAGTGGTTGATACGCTGGAGGGTAGGGATAGGATACAGAGGGACCTAGACAAATTAGAGGATTGGGCCAAAAGAAATCTGATGAGGTTCAACAAGGACAAGTGCAGAGTCCTGCACTTAGGACGGAAGAATCCCATGCACTGCTATAGACTAGGGACCGAATGGCTGGACAGCGGTTCTGCAGAAAAGGACTTAGGGGTTACAGTGGACGAAAAGCTGAATATGAGTCAACAGTGTGCCCTTGTTGCCAAGAAGGCTAACGGCATTTTGGGCTGTATAAGTAGGGGCATTTCCAGCAGATCGAGGGACGTGATCATTCCCCTCTATTCGGCACTGGTGAGGCCTCATTTGGAGTACTGTGTCCAGTTTTGGGCCCCACACTACAAGAAGGATGTGGATAAATTGGAAAGAGTCCAGCGGAGGGCAACAAAAATGATTAGGGGGCTGAAGCACATGACTTATGAGGAGAGGCTGAGGGAACTGGGATTGTTTAGCCTGCAGAAGAGAAGAATGAGGGGGGATTTGATAACTGCTTTCAACTACCTGAAAGGGGGTTCCAAAGAGGATGGGTCTAGACTGTTCTCAGTGGTAGAAGATGACAGAACAAGGAGTAATGGTCTCAAGTTGCAGAGGGGGAGGTTTAGGTTGGATATTAGGAAAAACTTTTTCACTAGTAGGGTGGTGAAGCACTGGAATGGGTTACCTAGGGAGGTGGTGGAATCTCCTTCCTTAGAGGTTTTTAAGGTCAGGCTTGACAAAGCCCTGGCTGGGATGATTTAGTTGGGGTTGGTCCTGCTTTGAGCAGGGGGTTGGACTAGATGACCTCCTGAGGTCCCTTCCAACCCTGAGATTCTATGATTCTATGATTGGATAAGCCAGAATTAGAATCCAGGAATTTCTGACTTCCAGCCCCAAACTCAGATGCAGCCCACTAGACCACACTGCATCTGTCACTAGAACACGATCAGAAGAATGCCTCAATCCAGCCGGCGTGTGTGTGTACTTAACACTTGAGGTCTAGAGACAAGCTGACTGATTGGCAGACCAGTGTTTGAGGCCACTCACCATGCGGTAAAGGTGAATGGCCTTGCGCATGCTGTCCTGGAGCTCAGATACAACATGTTCACACTGCTCAATGCTGATGCGACGTTCTGAAGAGGGAGAATAAACAAAAGAACTAAGCCATGCACATATCCCAATGTCCTAGACCACTCCCGCCCCCCACAATTCTTAGGAAATCCATCCGTAGAATAACCAGTTCTCCAACCCAGTTGCTAATCCTTATTTTAAAAGTCGCGTGTGTGTTTCACTCAACTTTTAAACGAGAGGCTAAACCAGACTGGCTTGAGCCACGCATTGTGTAGGAAAGCGCTGCGCAAGCGTCCCTCACATACCTCTCCGGAGATGGTCCTCAGTTCTAACATTCCACACTCCCACTTTTCCACTCTCAGCCTCTGCTAAGCAGAGACTAACAACTGCCCTGATTTCTGTCACTCAGTGTGGTTTTGTAACTGTGGATAAGCTGAGACCATCAAAGCCTCTCTCACTTGTGACCCAAGACAAGGTCTCCAAAGGCAAAAGGCATTACTAACCTAAAGTGCCACTACGCAGCCCCCCGCTTCTCTATAACCCCATGCACTACTCTCTACACCATCTTCAGGATGAGACAAGCATCTGATGTGTTATGAAGATGAATTACAATGTAGGTTGTTTTGAACCGTCAAAATGTATTGCGGTTGGGGCCCAAGGTAGAGCTCTCAAACAGCACCCATGAGAATGGGAACTGTACTTTTCAACAATACATGACGTTTACCGTCATTACATTAGAATGATAAAAAAAACCCAGAAAAGTACAACTTCAGCTATACACTTAATAGCCCCTATTAACCCAGCTGAAGGTGGGCAGTCTTTAAACATAACACAAATAGACAGACACATAGGCATAATTGCAGCTATTATCTCCTGCTCTGAAAGGCACTGGACAGTACTATTCAAACTCCTTTAGTTACCTAGAAAATAAAAAATGGTCATAAGAACATTGTAACTCTGTACTTCTGAACTAGAGATGCCGTCCTTTGACAGGCTGAAGGGGAACCGAGCCCCAAGCATCAAGATAAAAAAAAAAATACATGAAGAACAGATGAGCCAGTGGCATATGCTGAAGCTCCTGGACAGCATCTCAGATCCATGCATTCTTCGCCTCCTGAATCACCAATAGTCTGAACACAGTGGCTTCAATTTTCTTGTCGATGATCCTTACTAAATTAGAAACACAGCTAAACCCTTTCTGTTCAGCACCATTTCTGGATTTCTCCCATGATCTTCAACTTATGCTGGCCTCCTGCTCTGTGAACCACCAGCACAAAGAGAGGCTGTAAATGTAGTAAAAATGCCTGGGTGAATGGGCATTTTCAGCTACAGGCTCTCGGAGGTGGAGACAGTACCTCTTCAGAAACAGACATAGGTCAGATAACACGGTAATGACAACAATATTTAGTACTTCTACAACACTTTCGATCTCTAGATCTCACAGTACTTTGCAAAGGTGAATATCTTTATCCCCACATTTTTTAGATTCTATTTATAGAAGGGAAACTGAGGGACAGAGAAGTCAAGTAGCTTCCCCAATGTTACAGAGTGAGTCAGTAGCAGAACAAGGATAAAAACTTCAGGTCTCTAACCCGCATTCTAATTCTCTATCCAGTAGATCACACTACCCTGCTCTATTAACGTCCTTTTACAAAGTTCTTGTTGTATATTACATATAAATAAAAAAATGTGGTTGTATGAGCCTTTTATCATTTCCTGTTTGCTTTTTTTTTTTTTGGTGGTGGTAGATTTCTAGCTGCAGATCTGTGTCTCCTTTACAGACCTTGGGCTGAAACTTCCTGTGAACTGACCCCAAAAGTCATGTAACCTTTGCTCTGACTCTCAAATCTAGAAGAAAAACAAACACACCAGTGCAAACAGCTGGTCTGTGACACTATGGTTGTAGAATCAGATTCCATAGCTCCAAGTAGGTGCTAACTCTTGAAAAGCCCAGATACACTCATTGTTCTGAAACTTAACTACTATATAGTATTAAACTGTAAACTCTTCAGGCCTAGGACCATGTGTCTTGCTGTAGATGTGTGTAGAATGCCTAGTGCAACAAGGGGCTTCAATCTAGATCAGGGTATCTAGGCACTAGTAAAATACAAAAACCCCCACAGCTAGATAAAAACCTCTCTTCACAAGCTTTCAGTGGACACATTTTTTCTACATTTTTTTTTGATTGCCAGGCTGTGTGTGTATAAGAAATTAAGCTTTCCTTTTACAATCCACTGCTTGCATCAGAGGGGTCACAACCTATTGTTTGCAACCTCACAGTTCACCGCTGTAGAGAGGAAGATAGGGTCCTTCAGTAATGCTGACAAGCAAAAGATAATAAAAGGTGACTTATTTCCCTACACAGCTTGGTTAACAATATTGGGAAAGAAGATGGGTTAGAGTTTGTCTGACCTGTCAAACAGTCCAATGCCCTGTACACTGTCCCCGATGACAAGTTAAAACAGTCAGGAAAGGGTTAAGGACTACCCCACCTGTCACATGACATAGCAATGGATTCAAGGGAAGAGTATCCCTGCTTTCTGGAGAATAACAGAGAGGCAAGGGAAAAGTCACTGGGGACTGCAGCCCCTGTGAAGCACGGAAATTGCTTTGTTTTGATGTTACCCATGAGTTTTCTATTGAACCAACAGATTGTGCCCTGAGGGGAAGGCTGGAAACAGACTAGGGCATGGCATTAGTTCTTTCTTGGGCTGGGGAGTAACCCTCCAGCAGGGCCGCCCGGGGGGGGGGGCGGGCGGGCAGGCAAGTGGGGCAATTTGCTCCGGGCCCTGCAGGGGCCCCCTCAAGAATCCCGGGGGGGTCCCATAACATCTGTGTCGGGGCCCCGCAACATCTGGCGCTCCTGCAGCACTTCCGCGTTTGATCACCACCGCCACTGCCTTATTGGGCGATTCGGCAGCTGCTTAAGTGCGGGCGCCGCTTTCAGCGGCATTTCGGCAGAGGGGCCCCTGAATCCAGCTTTTCCCCAGGCCCCCTGAATTCTCTGGGCGGCCCTGCCCTCCAGCTTACACCCTCCCATTTATAAATAATTCAAAAGTTATAGTGCATTAACCCCACACCTTTTTCTTCAACCCCCAAAGCTAGCAAGCTGGGAATCCCCACGGTGTCTATACCTGTGTATTACATTCCACCTGCCATTCCCTTTAGGGAAGTGTGGACGCTACAAGATCTGCAGAACATTCGGCTGCTATCTGACTAAATATGACGTAAGACACAAGACAGAGAGGAAACAGAAATTCAAGCCAGAGTAAAAGAGGTTAGATTGAAATGTCTCACCATTGAGGGGGTGACTTATGAAACGAGACAGGTGCAGACAAGACGAGACAGGCCAGAAGCTGGACGTAAAGAAATGTGATGGAATCGTGAAGCGGTTCACAAAGACAGGAGACAGAAGGGGGAAGAAGATTAGAGATGGGTATCCGTGCACACCTGAGTTCTGTGCTGAGGCAGCCACTGTTGTGGGAGACCTTGGCCCGATGGGGTCTAGTGGGCAAAGTCCAAGTGGGTTGTTTAGCACACAGCCAATGCTGGAGAACCTCTCTCTGCATCTGGGCAGCGTGCTTTCAGGAGACCTTGGGTGCAAGCCTTCTGAAAAGTCTTTCAGTTTTGGATTAGTGACCCCTGGCTCATCCTGGCGATCTATCCTCAGTGCTGGATTCTCCGCTGGGCTCGCTTTAGCAGGTCCAACAGACACAGCAGTTGGGCTCTCCCTCTTGAAGGCCCGTCCCTCAAGAAGAGAAGACTTCTTTTTACAGACCCCAGCAGGTGACTGAGGAGACTCTGGTTCGAGTGGGGTTTTGGATTTGGCGGTGGGTGAGAAAGAAGCCAAGGTGGGTCTGTCAGGCAATGGTTTGGGGATGTCAAGGATCAAGTGTGCCCGGTTTGATGATGCCAACTTGCTATGAAAGGACTTGGGTGATGAGCAGCTTACAACTTGCTGAAGTGCTGGCTTCCCTGGGACATTTTCTTTTGTAGGTGGCTTGTTCTTCTCAGTCTCTGCTGGGGGAGTTATCGGTATCTTCTCAGGCCCCTGTGGGCTGGTCCTCTCCTCAGTCAGTGTTTCAACAGAGTCACCAAGGCATAGATTTTCCCCTACAGAGATGCTGCGTGACACCTTGGCCATGAAGCTGGTTGTGGGATTCATGTAGGACTTTGATTTTACAACCTTACTGTCTTTGACCAGCAGGGAGCTGGACCCATCCATCTTCAGCAGGCTTGTAGACAATGGCCTGCAATGATTAGGTTTTGGATCCTTTTCAACCACTACAAGTGTCGGAGGACGCTGCTTGATAGAGGATATCACTCCTGGACTCTTATCTGCGAAAATTAAACAGACAAACGTACAAAACTAGATAAAGGCTGCAGTGAACTGTGCAGTCAGAAATAACCACAACTGCGCCAACCTTTTAACTCCAGCTCAGCTTTTGGAACAGAGGTATTTAGAATGACTGCAACAGTATTAATGTTAACAGATCTCAAAGATGAGCTCCTGTCCCTCCTTCACTCCCCAAAGGCATTGTTGCTTGCCTTAAGAAGACGACCCTCCCATAAGGCCTAAGGCTAGAAGACCTTAGAAACTAAGATTTTTAAGTGAGAGAGGAAACCAGAGGAAGCAGGTGAAAGTCCTCATTTCTCATCTCTCCTGGGCCTACTCATTTACATAGAGCAGTGTGGTTTTAACAAAAAATAGTGAATTTGGTGCTGGTGAAAGGGCTGCCACTATGTTGCCCAGCCAATGTATCTCAATCCTGACCTCCTCCTGACCAATCCTGACCTACTGCAACCACCTCTGACCAGAGAAGAGTTCTTTGTTCATGGCCCATTCCATCCTTGGCCTCCCTTCTGAGGCCGTCAGACAGTGATAGTTATGAGGATGGCGGCCGTATGCTGAAGACCGAGGGCTTGGCGAAGAATGCTGACTCTCTTCACACTGGACACAGAGTATAGCAATTTCAGGATGTCCAACCTTTGCTACGCAGCTTGGGCAACACACAAAGTCATTAGTTCAGCATTTCCAGTTCACTGCCACAGGGCACTTCCCTCTCCTTGACAGAGTGCAACAACAATGGCAAACATTGACTTTTTTTGTTTGGTTGGGGGTTTGTTTTTTTTTCTTTTGCTTCCAGTATTTCAGAGTCAGAATGAAAGTTTCACTCAATCCTCACCAACCCCGCTATTCCTCCCACTCATTTGGAAAACTAGATAAGCCAATGATTCCCGGACAGAGCCAACAGTTGGTGGAAGCCACAGACTAGGCTGTTAAGGATATTTTCCTTGGCAGACTAAGAGTTAAGGATCCCAGAGCCTGGAGCTCATCTACCACAAGAACTATGATTAAATTTATCTCTCTACTCAAACTCAGTCCCCCCGCCCCCATTTACTCTTGGAGTTACATTGCAGTCCCGTCCACTTCCTTACCATCGTGAAGGAGGTCATGAACTGACTGGGACTTCCTCATCCCCGCATTCCCAGTACCCTCTGGAAAGGGTGCAATAACTCTTCCAGGTCCCACAGCAAGCCTATTGGTCTCCACTGCTGACTTCCGTTTTCTTTGGGTGTAAATAGACCGGTAAGAATTTACACCATCCAGAAGGCTGTCATTCTCCAAGGCAGCATTATGATGGCTGTTCCCATTTTTCAGCAGGTCGACAGAAACCTGCTTTGACTGGGCTGAAGCCTCAATGGGCTTTTGATCCAGTATCAGATTTGATGAGGAGCGTGACAAACGCCTACAGAGAAAAGGCAGGGATAAGACTCTCAAGGCTGCCATAAATGAATCACAAATAAATAAATAGATGGTGTTGGGTAAAGAAGTACAAACTTATTAAGCCAGCTTCACAAGGGCAAAGATCTTGGCAAATGGAGAGAGACACGTCAAATCAACCTGTACTGTCACCACACTGTTCTATTTTTCCCCCAAGGCAATATTGGTCTCAAAGCATCCTATCCTGGGTGATAGGATGAGCACTAAGTACCACCAATAGCCCTGGGTTATGTGTTTCATGAAGGGACTTAGCAGGAAGGCAAGCCAGGAGAGAAGGAGAGATTCTATCAGGGGAGGAATGGGTCAGGTCAGGTCAGGACTGGTCCCTCCCAGCTCAGTTTGCCAACACCAAAAACCCTCTCTCCTGCCACTAGAGTGCTCCCCAGAGGATCCCCCAGCACATTTGGTGATTGGTCAGTCCTGGTATAACACACATCAAAGCTGGTCAGTATCTTACAGGCTACGTGTTTGGAAAATCTTTTGCTTTCCTTAGGTGAAAGGCACTAGAACAGAGGTGGCCAACCGGTGGCTCCAGAGCCACATGCGGCTCTTCAGAAGTTAATATGCGGCTCCTTGTATAGGCACCGACTCCGGGGCTGGAGCTACAGGTGCCAACTTTCCAATGGGCCAGGGGGTGCTCACTGCTCAACCCCTGGCTCTGCCACAGGCCCTGCCTCCGCTCCCCCCCCCCCCCGAGCCTGCTGTGCCCTCGCTCCTCCCCCACCCCCATAGAGTCTCCTGCAGCCACAAAACAGCTGATCAGGAGGTGCAGGGAGGGAGGGTGAGGCGCTGATTGGCCGGACTGCTGACGTATTACTGTGGCTCTTTGGCAATGTACATTCTGGCTCCTTCTCGGGCTCAGGTTGGCCACCCCTGCACTAGAAGTACCATCATTTTCATTTTTTCTCTAAGGCTGGGGAAAGAAGGGTTATCCCCAAACACCCCACCCCCACCCCCCCGCAACAGGCTCTGCTCCACCTGTTGGGCAGATAAAAACCCCATCATGTATTCATGAGTGTATGCAGCTTACCCTACACAGCTGCTTTAACCTGGACTTTTCTGGAAATCTCCCAGTTTTGCTGTGGCACCACTGAAGCTCTCCTAAAGCTAGTAACAGTAGAAGTGCTAGCATCAACCACGGTGGCAAAATGCCAGTAGATGATGACTAACCCTGTGATGAGCAGAGGTACACAACACAGTGGCAAAAACACTAGCAGTCTACACTACCTCTGCAGTGGAACCTGCACCGCGACTAGCACAATGGAGGGAGGTTTCTCTAAAACCCTTAATGGGGACACAACCTGTGAATGCTAAAGGTGAACCTAGCTATGTTTAAAATGATGCTGTCAAGATCAATTTGAACCCAAAGTTTAGATGTTGCGTTTAATAAAGCTTTTATAAAACCAATCCGTAGAAGTGTTTCCATTATTTTTGTTTCGTTTTAATTTCAATGGAAACAGTTAATTTTAGAGGAAATAAATTCCCCTGCAGTGTTTATAACCTAGACACTGAATGGAAACCAGAAATGAAGCTGATTAGGAACTGACTATAAACAAAAGCAAAACTGACTAGCACATTTTCATTGTCCAAGCTGAATGAAATGCAGAAAATAAAACAGAGCATAAATGGTGAAAATCAAATTAGATAAGAAGCAGTGTCGTTTTAAGCCGATGTAGAGCAGCTAGGATGATACCGAATGGACAATCTGATCTGTGCCAGTTTGCAGCCAGCCTGCCAGGTGCCAATCCAAAGCGACCTCTGTGCCAAGGTGTGTCAAACCCAGAAGGCTGCTGGCATGTTTTAGACCAGTGCCCAGGAAGAAATCTATTCACATTACTGAAAAACACAGTACCTGAGAGCTGGGGTTTGGGAGAGAAAGCGAGAAGAAATGCTGATATTTTCAGTTCTCTCCAGGGTCCTACATGATCCACCTATGGATTCGGGGGAAATGTGTAAGTTATATAACAAGATGCAAACATTAGGACAAATGAAGTTTCTTCAGATGAATTCTAGCAGGCACTACTCCATTTCAGAGGAGATGTAAGAACGGCTTGAGGCAATAAGACAACACAGAGAATTAATTTTATCTCCTGCTGCCCTTTTCTATTCTACTCAGATCATCACAATTCCCCAGCCTCCAACTGTATTAAAAGAAAGAAGGGTTTTCCTAAGGATATTCCTCTTACTTTCCCCATAGATTCTTCTTATCCTGTATCTAGGCTTGTGGGAGAAAAATTTGTTGTCCTCATTCTTGCCCTCTGCCCCACTTCTCATTTGTCTTTTGTGATGTTTGCTATGCAAATATGCACCACTAGAGGCCACCCCATCTTATTATACAGATGGACACACTTACCACTTAATTCATTTACACGACAAAGCTAGAGATGAGACAAGAGAATGGGACTCCCAGATCCCAAGGACAGTGCTTCACCAGGTCAACAAGAACAGTTTCACTAACCCAGTGTTTCTCAACCTTTTTGTGCTGGTGACCCCCTTCGGACTTAACAAAAAAAAACCGGACTCCCTACTCCTACTTAGACTTGGAAAGGTAGGGGACTGAAACTGCCGAGACCCAGCTCTGCTGCCTGGGGCTGGCAGCCCGAGCCCACGACCCCCCTAAACCCATCCCGCAACCTGTTTCGAGGTCGCAATCCCCAGGTTGAGAAACACTGCAGTAACCCAAGAAACAAGGATTCCTTTCTATAGCCACACATTCTCGTCTGCACGTTGTGGGAGTTATCAGACACCCTTTTCTTTAGGTCTTTCTATTTTGCTTCACCTCTCCCACCTCCCCACCACACAGGCAAGGTTCAGCAGTAAAGTGTGAGCCACAGCAAGACAGAACCTTTGGGGTCTACTTGGTTTTATAAAGCAGATGGGTCTGGAGCTATAAAAATGTCATCAGGGAGAAAGTTCTTCCACTGGGTTTGAAGAAGGTGTACCTTTTTCACCACCATTGACCAGAGTCTCGAAATGCTGCTTGAGGAACTTCTCCTGATCTGGAGTCTTGGGGACCTCTCCCTCCAGCATGCTAGTGCCTGCATCCTCCTCGTCCTCCCCATCCACCTGTTCCTCCAGGTCTGAGACGCCATCCACGCTGAGGGGCTCTGTGCTCTCAGAATCTGGAAGGATGTGGAAAATAATGTACAGTCACAATAATGTCTGCATCCTGGCCACAACTGAACATCATTCTTAGAAGAAGCTACTCATGAAGGTGGCACATTAAGGACTAAGGTCAGAGCACCAGCAAATCAGCATTACTTCCATTAGGATGCAATTCCCAGATGTACAATATTACACAGGCAGCACAGCCTACAAGGACAACAGCATAGAGTGGTCTGACTGTGCAGGTAGTTGAGGGAGCAGGCAGCAATCCACTTCACCCTCTAACCCTTGTCAAATGTAGTCAGGGAGGTGCATAATCAGAAGTACCTGAATCTTTATGGTAATACCAGGGTGAGCTTTACTTTAATAGGGAAGTAGCATCATTCCAGCTCCCCAAAGATCACATCACATCTTTGAGTCCAATTTGCCACCAAGCCTGGCAGTGAACAATCCCAGTAAGTTTCTGCAGTGTTCCATGTGGTGTGAAAATGGGCTCATAACATGTATTGACATCTCACCTTCATTTGGATGATCTGGGCTGGAGAGGCGACTGCTACTGTAATCTACAGAGCAAGCACTGTCAGGACTGTGCTTATCAGGGCATCCGTTGCTGTGGTAACCTCTAACTAGCTTCCCATGGGGCAGCGCTTTTACCTGGAACTCACTACAAGAGAGACAGGAAGAGTACAAACTAGAAGAGATGCTTTGTCCAGTTAAAGATTATAATTTTTAGAGTTCTTACCTGTGTTAGTAACACCTTTGATTATTTTTTTTTAAAAAAGTTATTTAAAAAATTAAGTTTATTTCTTTTACCATTTATACAGTTTATTTTTGCATTTCATTAGGCTTGGACAGGAAAATCAAACTGATCTGTTTCACTTTCTGATTATACTCAGTTTCACATTTTGATTCTCAGGCACTAACAGAGCTGCTGTGGTTGGATTTCCAACACTGCAAGAAAATGAATGCACTAGTCCATTTAGAAAAAAAAAGCAGGGGTATTTTCCATAACATTCCTTGTCAGATTTTGTAAACTAGATTTTTCCACAATTTGAGGCCTAAGCCAGTGTCTTTCTACACTCCTGTGTCCTGTTTCTCTGAGGGTCTTAATGTTGTGAAATAAAGCAGATTCTGAGGACAGCAAGACTGATTTTCATCAGTGAATACTGCATGGATGTCAGCATTAGAAGATTTGAATCCTTGCTCTTGTCCCAGCTCCACATCAACGAGCAAGGCCAATGGTATCCTTTTGCCTTATTTGTGAAGATTACCATGTTCCATTTCGTGGAATACTTTGGATTCAGACACAAGTTGAGCCCAGGCTCTAAGATTTGACTTGGAACATGAAAGTCACTATGACGGATATTTACTGTAAGATAACTGTAGGGAGATTAGCCCTGACAGCTTGCAAACTGTGTGTGCTTTGTAACATGTCCAATCTGTATCCAACACCACCACAGCCCTCCCTGCTTCTAACACACTGGAACAGCACATGGGCCTGCTCTGTCTAAATATTATTACTATAAAATTAAAAACATAAATAAAGAGAAACTGGGTTGCGGAGGGGTTGGGGGTAGGGGCAAAAAGTTTCAACTACATAAAGTTGCATGCACTATTCTATGAGAGCTCACCTAAAACTCACAACCGTTACTCTGTACTGGAGTGGGGGTGGGGGAATTAAACAGCTCTAAGTGGAAGGAGAGGGAGTGTTATTCAGAAAAGGAAATAGGGGGAGTGAGGGGATACAAGGTGTAAAGTGGAATGGTCTAAAACAGAAAGGAAGAGAAAATGGAAGACAAAAGGTCTTCAGTCTCTCTGATTCCATTTAGCTGATGCAGTCCAGCTTCCTGCCACTATGCGGTCATCACATGCATGTTCACTAGCTTTGTCCAGCCTAGTTTTAAAATGTCCCAAACAATAGGGTTTCCACCACATCCCTAGGGTGGCCATTCCACAGCCAAATACACCTCCACCGTCACAAGGGTTTCCAGCATAAGATTTTCCATTACTTAAATTCAACCCACATAAGGGAGGAAGAAAAAGAGAGGTTCTTCCAAGTTGTCTATTTCAAGGAGAAATTGGAGGAGTTTGCTGACATGCACGACTTGCTCGCAAGCAGAGATTGTTTTACTGAACCCTAGGTTCAGCTCCCTTTAGAATCAGAAGTGCATTAGTAAAGTCCTTAACTAAATATGTCCACTATCGAGCTGACAATAAATCACCTCACCCAAGTTACCACAGCTGCAGACAAGGAAAATGATGCAGCAGTGGCTTAGCCATACACAGCAGAGATTGTTTGGCTTTTTTAACCTGCTACTGTCGGTGGGGTGGATCTCGTCTTGTTCAGGGTAGATTACACATTCCTCACTCTCAAAGGGCTCCAGTTCCTGAGTGAAAACCCCCTCTTCACAGGACACAAGCCGAATCATTTGGGGTCGGACGCAAGGCCGGCTGTCCTGAGGAGCTATGGAGTCTCCAACCTGGTGCAGAAATACAGAAATAGTAGAGGTTACTAGTGTATTTCCTTGATGTCAGCTGAGCAGTGTGGGAGTTATATAGTGCCCACTACAGCAAAGGGTGCAATTAGAAAACAGCACTTTTTCCATTGGCCCTGTCCCATCTCCCCTCCCACACACAAAAAAGGTAAACCATCTATTATACACACTGACCTTGATTCTCCTCTCACTTAGAATCATAGAAGATTGGGGTTGGAAGAGACCTCAGGAGGTCATCTAGTCCAACCCCCTGCTCAAAGCAGGACCAACACCAACTAGATCATCCCAGCCAGGGCTTTGTCAAGCCGGGCCTTAAAAACCTCTAAGGATGGAGATTCTACCACCTCCCTAGGTAACCCATTCCAGTGCTTCACCACCCTTCAAGTAAAATAGTTTTTTCCTAATATTCAACCTAGACCTCCCCCACTGAAACTTGAAACCATTGCTTCTTGTTCAGCCATTTGCCACCACTGAGAACAGCCTAGCTCCATCCTCTTTGGAACCCCCCTTCAGGTAGCTGAAAGCAGCTATCAAATGCCCCCCCCCCCCCCCCGTCTTCTTTTCTGCAGACTAAATAAGCCCAGTTCCCTCAGCCTCTCCTCGTAAGTCATGTGCCCCAGCCCCCTAATCATTTTTGTTGCCCTCCGCTGGACTCTCTCCAATTTGTCCACATCCTTTCTGTAGTGGGGGGGCCCAAAACTGGATGCAATACTCCAGATGTGATCTCACCAGTGCCAAATAGAGGGGAATAATCACTTTCCTCGATCTGCGGGCAATGTTCCTACTAATGCAGCCCAATATACTGTTAGCCTTCTTGGCAACAAGGGCACACTGTTGACTCATAGCCATCTTCTCGTCCACTGTAATCCCAGGTCCTTTTCTGCAGAACTGCCACTTAGCCAGTCAGTCCCCATCCTGTAGCAGTGCATGGGATTCTTCCATCCTAAATGCAGGAGTCTGCACTTGTCCTTGTTGAACCTCATCAGATTTCTTTTAGCCCAATCCTTCAATTTCCCTAGGTCACTCTGGACCCTATCTCTACTCTCCAGAGTATCTACTTCTCCCCCCACCTTAGTGTATCCAGTTATACCACCATAAAGCAGGAGTAACTCCACTGAAGTTAGGTACTAGCACAGAATGATCCATCTTGATCCAAGTAGTCTCTGGAGCAAGATAATTTATCGCTTACTAGGACCTATAATCTTCACAGACCACAGCACTGTGTTAAAGATAAACTCAATCACAGGCTGCACTAGAATTCTGTGGGCCTCAAATGACATGCAGGTCAGCCATTCCTGGAACTGAGGAACCATGGCTCAATGAGGAGGAGGGTTCTAGACAGAGGTCACCTGGCTACCAGTAATAGATTTAAGTGAAATGAAGTGCAGGAGATCAACCACACATTTACTGTGTCAGGCTCAATTCCCATTGGCCAGCAGCGGTCAAAGAGCTCCAGGAAGGCTCCTGTGGAAAGCCTTGGGTTTCCCATTGCCTATATGTTGAATCCACAGCCACTGTTACCTTGTTGACGTGCAGAGAGGGATCAGCATGTTCTTCTCTGTCATCCCCATTGCTGGTCTGGGACAGCGAGTCTCGACTGGGGGATCGAGAGATTGAGAAAGACTCCAGCTGGCGCAAGTCTAGCATGGATTTAACAGTCATCTCTATATTGCTGGTTGGCTGGGACCAACGGCCCCGCTGCCGGGGCATCTTGTTCACTGCAGTCTCTGAACGTTGGATCTCTGCAATCTCTTTCGCCTGGAGGAAGTCGAAAGAAAAAGATAAGAGCTTTGGAGGTAAAATTCTGGTTATGGAGAAATAGAAGAGAAAACCTAGGATCAAGTCAAAATAGTTGTCTATGCATCGTCCTAAACCCAAAAACCCTCAGTCATACAGAAAGCCTTAGTTATAAGAGCCTCAGAATGTGAAGATGATCCAAGCGCACCCTCATTGTAACAAGATTTAATTAACCAAAGAAACCAATTCAAAAAAGTTTTCATGTCAAGATAAAGTGGTTCAGTTAAATTTCAACCTCAAGCGACATATCATCATAGAGCAGGGGTCGGCAACCTTTCAGAAGTGGTGTGCCGAGTCTTCATTTATTCACTCTTATTTACGGTTTTGGGTGCCAGTAATAAATTTTAACGTTTTTAGAAGGTCTCTTTCTATAAGTCTTTAATATATAACTAAACTAGTAAATAAGGTTTTTAAAATGTTTAAGAAGCGTCACTTAAAATTAAATTAAAATGGAAAGCCCCCCCAAACCGGTGGCCAGGACCCAGGTAGTGATAGTGCCACTCAAAATCAGCTCACGTGCTGCTTTTGGCATCCATGCGATAGGTTGCCTACCCCTGTCATAGAGGCTCATTATTCAGGGCTGACGTGAAGGAGCATGATACCAGAGGTAAAGAATTGCCCCAAAGGGTCCTAAATATATATGGAAGAGTATCCAGCCCATCTGAGACGCTGAGAAACCACAAGACTCTCCAATATAGCTACTAGATGTATTTGTGTAAGGCAGTGTGAAAGCCCATGAGTGCTGGGTCTCTTGCTATTAGCACAAACCGAGACACCGAGACTCTGCTGTACTCAATAGTAACAATGGGTAAAGAGCAGTAGCGTAGCCGGGGGGGAGCGGTCGCTCCCCACACTGAGCAGAAATGGGCCTTTAAAATTTTTTGGCGCCTTTTAAAAGGGGGAGCGGAGCTAAAAAAAGCACCTCCCCTTAGCTGTTCGGTGGCACTTTGGCAGTGGGAAGACCCAGCGTGAGTGAAGGGACAGGACCCGCTGCCGAAGTGCCGCGCCAAACAGCTGGAGCGCCGCCGGGTGAGTACAAGGGGAGGCGCCTTTTTTTAGCTCCGCTCCCCCTGTACTCTGCACCTGGATGACAGGGGATAGACCACTCGATAACTGCCCTGTTCTTTGTTTATTCCCTCTGACCCATCTGGCACTGGCCACTGTTTGAAGACTGGATACTGGGCTAGACGGACCATTGGTCTGACCCAGCGTGGCTGTTCTTATCCTCTAGCCACAATCAGCACATGGTAGTACTGGACACTTCCTCCCAATTGAATGCTTCCTCACAGAATGGCCACGGCAATGGGATTCCTGCACTGGGAGATTTCTCATTGCAGTATTCCTATCATCAACCAGGATTAGTAGTTTCTGGTCTTCATAGATACTCCTCCGTATGACGAGAAGAAAAATTTTAAAGAATTAGTGACTCACCCTCCTCATTTCCCAATGGGAGAGGCTTCTTGAGAGGGAAAGGTCTGGATCTGAAAAGAGAAAAAACTATATCTAGTTGGCATCCTGTCCAGTAAGGCTATTTTATCCCCCTTTCTTTCCTCTAAAGCCTCGTGGTTACTGCATTTTCACTTGTGATACCTGTCCCCATTAGAAGCCTGGATCTGGTTTCTTCAGGCTTCCATTGACCTCTGTGGCTTTTTATTGAAGAATCAGAAGCCCGAGGAGTCACTAGACTAATAGCCCCCATAGCTCTGATTGAAAACCTCTTTGGCCAACTGGAATCAGTAAGAACCTGTTGAAAATTCTCAACTGAAATTTCCATTAGGAAGTCAGAATCGGCCTCTCTCCAGCTCAGCATAGGCAAGTACGGCTGTTGTTCCTCCCTCTGCTCCCATCCCCAAAATATTCCCTTGGTATTTCTCTTCCTGCCTGCACTTGATTGTCACCTTCGCTATCCCCAGGTCCCTTCTCTGCCCCATACAGCCTCACAAGTCTGCCGAGGATCAAGTCCCCTTCCCTTTTCTCTGTCCATGCCCCTCTCCTTTCCCATTTATACCCGAGTCTCTCTCAGGGTTGCAGTTGGATTGAATTTGGAAAGATTGTAGCTCATTTAACTCGTCTTCATCATTCCCTTCATCTTCACCATCTTTGTCGCTGTCTGATGAAAGCACTGGCACTGGCGACAGGACAGAGGTGGATTCGTGCCTGGGATGAAGGAATCAGAAGGAACATTTGGACAACATTACAGTACATCATAAGAAACCCCCATACACAACCCGGTACTCCCACTTTACACCCATCATACGGCACAATTAGCAAGATGTACCAATTTCTCCAAACATTTCCCTGATCCTCCTGCAAAACCTGACTTTGAGCCGCTGTTCAAGGTACGCACTGTGCAAAGCAATAGACGAGCCCAGTGGCAGTCCAGCATGTTCATGTGTTAGGAAGAATTAGAGAATCCTGAATAGATATGCGCCCACTAAAGCTGAGCAAAGTACAACAGTAGTTTCATCTTCCAATTTAAACCAATATTCAACATTAATACTCTAGACAGTCAGCCAAATTTAAGGTCAAGATTGTCAGGACCTATTTGAGAGGGAGAAACAATTTCCTCTGTTGGAGCATACTATGCAACATAAACATCACAAGATGTTCCTTTTGATGGCAGTTTGACATTTGAGAAACAGATGGATATTGTTGTAAGAAAGACCAGTTTGATTCTTGGATGCAAACCTATTATACCCCAGTGACCTCGCGTGCACAGCCCATGCACCATCACATCACCATGCTGTAGTGTCAGCCTTGGGGCACACTGAAGGATGTCAAACATACCTTGGATAGATCCTTAATCAAAATGGATAAGGGAGGCATTTCTGGCATGGATCCCAGAGGCACCCCAAGCATAAATTCCCATCAACAAAGTACTTACGAGCACAAGAGACATTTTCTCCACTCAATCAAATTAGAGCTGAACCAAATCAGCTGAAGTAACAAAGCGCAATTAAATAAATTAAGAGCCTTTGTCAAATCAGTCAGCACAGCACTCACCCTGTGACCTTGAGCAAGAGAGCCCAGTGTAACATTAGCAACCTTTACAGAGGGCTGTGGGTGAGTGTCAAGTGCAAGACAGTCAGGAGACAAAAATAACTCATCTATCAAATACAGAAACATCTGGCTAGGGACCAAATTCTCCTGCAATTTACAAATTTCAGGCAGTACTAAAAATAGGATCCTCTATACAATGATAGCACTTTAATTTCTATTTTATATGGAGGTGTAGAGGGATCTTACCCACACCTTTTCAGATGACTCAATATTTTAGGAGTAGGGTGCAGAATAGAACTGAAAGTTTTCTTAGTAGATTCTTCCGGCAAAATGGTTCAATTGCAGATTGCCCTTCTCTGATCTATCCATCTGCGCCTGTCAGTCTCTGCATCTTTCCTGTTGGTCTCCGTGTCTCTCCATTCTGTCCTTTTCAAGGCTTTGTGCCTCTTGTGCCTGAGCAGTGAAATCCTGCCAGGGTCCTCATGCATTATAACACCTTTTGTGTATGTCCACACTGCAGCTGGGCACCAGTCTCCTAGCCTGGGTAGAGAGAGACTAGCACCAGTGGGGCTCAACTAGTGCACTAAAAAGAGCAAGGTGGACGTTCTGGCTCAGGCTGGGAGTCTGGGCTCTGAAGGCTAGTGGGTTGGGTGGGCTTAAGAGTCCAAGCTCCAGCCTGAGCCAGAACATCCACATTGCTAGTTTTAGCATGCTAGCTCACGCCCCCACCAGCAGGAGTCTGTCCGCATGGGTTGGAGACCTGCTCCCAGCTGCAGTGTAGACATATCCCAAGTGGCTATCCTGTGGTTTATACCACAATGCACAATTTTTTAAATATACAGGAGACAATGCTACCTTTGATGCACTGGTAGGTTTGATGGTGGTTTTTCTGTTTGGTCCATCAAGGATTTTGCTGGTATTTTTTGTTTATCAGGTTTTTTAATAACATGACTAGTCAGATATCTCAAACTTCATTGATTATATTGTGTGTCAAGTCATGGCTACCTTTTGGGAAATTCTTGGGCATACTGGAGCTGGTGGGAGTGGGGAAGGGCTAGTAGATCAACCAGAATGGATGCAATTTACACACACAAAGCTACACCAAAAAGATAGTCTCCATTTGACAAATATGGACTGACAAAATTAGTCGGAAAAGAAAGGACATATTCAAGCCTTTTCAGAAGAACTAAATAATGGGATGTAAACAAAATTTTAGAACCACAAGAGAGGTCAACGCAAAGTGAACAAAAGCTATCAAACACTATCAGGTTGGATATGTCTAATACAACTTTAAGTCTTGGTCCTACATTATCTCAACAAACCTTACTCTCTGGACACCCTTCTCCATGCCCAACTTTATGCAGCCACAAGCGTTCTTCAAATATACTCCCATGCCTGGTCACTGTAGGTAATATTTTCAAAAGCACCTAAGTCTCATTGACTTGAAGTTTAGGTGCTTTTGAAAATGAGACATAAGCTCCCAAGTCATTTGGGTTCTTTGGAAAAACTATACCCTGTAATGTCTATTTTACTTGTCCAAACCACACACCGAATCGCAACCTTTATTTCCTCCCTCTTCCTTACCCTCTCCCACTTTTCTTCCAGCAGCCCTATATGAACCCTAGTCTTCCTCTCTAAGTAACAGTAAAAACAAATCTCAAGATACATGTGTTACTCACTTAAACCACTACATTATTTTATTGTCCTCCACTCTTGTTCTCCTCCCTTGCTCCCCTCATCCAGCATTTACCTTCTCTCAAATTTATCATCCAAACTTGCGTCTTGATCATGCAACAACTCCTTCCCTGGGGGGTGGCCCTGTGCCCATTTGAAGTCCCACTGATATTAAAGTAAGCTCCCCGGGGTAGAGACATAGTCTTTGGTCTGCAACATGCCATATAATGCTATATAATTAATACATCATTGTAACAATGCCATTTTGTGTTCTGAAGTTAATTCATACTTAAACAAAGGATGCAGGGGAGGGAATCTAAGAACAGTGACTGTTCTTATAACAGACACACTTTTAAGTGTTCCAACACTGAGCCTGCGCTGCTTGCCCCCTCAGACCTCAAGGACACATTAATCCTGTTATAACACTCTATGAGGTAATGGATGCAGAACATACTGGCAGTTCTGTACTTCCTCTCTCAAAATGTCTGTGGGTTGAAAGCACACCCCTTTGTAATGATCACAATGGTACTGACTCAAATGGAGTTATATTGGTGTAGAACTGGAGTACTACTGTCGTAGTGAATCAGGCCCCGGTCTTGATTTTACTTCAAAAGCCTGTCACATTCCTAGCCATGGGAAACACCCAGCTTTCCTGGAATGGACCACTGCCTCATCAAACATTTGACAAGGGGCTATCAATTTAGAATAAATCCAAGGACAAACAGTGCTTCTCTAGAGCACATACAAACTCTTTACACTGGCTTTAGACGCACTAGCCAAAATTAAATCAAGTTTATCTCCTGCTATTAAAGACAGATCTTCAATAAAATCGTACAAAAAGGGGATTTAAAAATACACTCTGCTACATCCGTCTATAACCCCTGAAACTTTCCACGGTGAGATCAGTGTAAAACCTCTCTTCCAAATAACTCGGGACCAAGTGCTTTCCAAACAATAAAACAGTGTTCGCACCAAAAATCAAAATAAATTAAAAGCCTCTATGCAACTCCTATTATGAAAAACAAAAATATCTCAAAAAAGCCCATAATGCACCAGCAATATGAAATGAGCACAGGCTACATTTTCCCATCAAACAGCTCAAGTTAAATGGGGAGAACACATCAGCAATTCTCATGACCAGAAGCAGAATCCAGAGGGATATTGCATGCACTAGAGAAAACAACAGCAGCATAAAAATGAAATGGCTCAAAGGAATTCATTATTATATAAGGTGGGGTGCAGAACAATAGGATTCCAGGACAACAGTCAGTGAGGCCAGTTCACACACTGCCAGTTGCAGCTGGATAGACACGGCATTATTTTAGATTATAAATCTTCAGCTCCCCACTGCCTAATCAGTGCTCTCGTTGCTCCAACTTTCTGAAGTTCTCTTTTTTGCTCGTTCACCTTGGGACACTCTCAGAACATGGAGAAATTGCACCAATCAGCTGATGAAGCAGGTCACCTCCCTTGCTTCCTACCGAAACTGTAAACAATACAGCTCTGAAAGGAGCCTCACAAAATAAATACATATCCCTGGGGATGGAGCATCTTAATGCTTCTGTGGACCTTGTACCTAGACCACTTATAAGACAACACTCTTACACTTCAAGAAGCAACCCAATTCTAGACAACTGCTTATGCACAGATTCTGAAGGCAAAACAAGAGCAGATATTACAGATCTATAAAACATGGACTCTTACTCAAAACCCTCCGTTCCTCTGCTCCACACAGTGACTCCGGACCAATGGGCTATTCCTTCAAATTCAGCCAGCAATCCAAAATGCTCTGGAATAGTCTGCCGATATCCAGTGACCACACTGACAGGTCGAAACTGAAAACATGCTTTAAGCTGACCAACCTAAAGTGTTCCAGACTAGCAAAGAGGTCACCAAACAAGTTTTCCAAATTGCTTGTGCTGGTGTGGCACCCATTCAAGCCTCCAGCAAGAGAATGTGACAGAGACAAGTCTCACCTAGTGCCAAATGAAACTGGGAGCGTCCGTCACAGACTGCGCCTCAATAAGGCAAAGTTGCAGCTGCTGGAATGATGGAGAGTCTGCTATAAAAAGCACATTGCTTTACAGCTCTAGCATTTTGGCTAGAAAAGGCTGCTTCATGGCTCAATATTGAGGCATCCCAGAATAATTATTGCATGCATGTCGGACAGGAGATACTTCAAGGAAAGGAAACTTTAGTCCTTGCTCAGTGAAACTATGCACACAGACTTTCCTCCTGCACACTCTGCTCCCAAAGGGAGGAGAAGGATCTTGTAATTCTTTCAAACAACCAGTCTGGCAAGACCTTCATCGCTTTGGCACTTTTACATCCAGCTTTTAACGCAGAGTCATTTGAGGAGGAAAGGGAGGGAAAACTCGAAAATCTTTATGGATTCAATTTTATTTTGATACCACGTGAGCCTGCTCAGGGCTGCAGATATTTCCCTCCTCCACCACCCCCCTCCCAAATTAATGTCAGCACATAAAGCCACATATTTTAACTGATCTACAGCCCTAAAAGCCCAGCCAGTCCTCCCAGCTGAGTTTGTTCTGTTTGAAACTCAGAGCTCAGTACTTGAGTACCATTGTTCAGAGGAGGATCACTGGATAAATTTAGATCTATCCCAGAGTTTCCAGTTTGTGGGGTTTATTTTTAGACATGTTTTGTTTACTGTAAGAGCAAAAAAATCTGACTAGCCAGCAAAAGTCATTCCCTTGGAATTATATTTTTTAAAAGTGACCCTCCCTGAAACTTCCACTCCTGGGGCTAAGTTAACAATGAATACATCAGATGTTTAGGACCTGCCAGCGCTTTTCACCAAAAAAAGATCAACACTGCAAAAAACATATAAATGGCAGGTATTTTTCAGTATATACTGTACTTTGCATAAATCTAGCCAACAATTTTTGACAGGGTGGGTTTTTAACATAGACCCAGAGATCTCTAGCCATAAATTACCAAGTTCTCCTTGACAGGATGTTATGTACCTGTCTCAGTATTGCTTTGAAAAGTAGATTTCTGACACCATGTTCAGCATTAATTAAAGTGCTGTGACATTCAGTACAGATTACAACACAGAATGAAGCGATGCTGGATGTACCCTGCCATTAGATCATAGAGACAGGTTTTAAATCCAAAAAAGCAGAGATGCAGAACAAGCAGCACAAGAAACTAGTGTAAAGCCAACAAACAACAAAAGCAAGAGAAGCTGAAAAAATACTCTTGATGAGGGATAACCTCCTGCAGTTAACCCAAGTCCACCTTTAAATGTCCCACACAAACTAATATCTAGTCCTCACAACTGTTCTCCCTCTCTGCACCCCTCACCTCTTACCTGATAAGTCCAGCTGTCTTGTGTGGTGGTGATTTCTCCACCTGCTTCCCTCTTTGCTTCATGTCAGCTAGCCGCTGTCGCATGCTGATGGTCATCTCAGAACTCAGGCGCCAAATGAAGATACAGCTGGAAGTGGGGAAAGAGTTAACGAGTTAAGTTTCCTTTCGGTCCAGGGTCATTAATATTCTCTGTCAATGAGGCTAAGAATTTCCTTTCTGGTTTTGGGAACCAGCCTAAAGGGAAAAAACAGAGCCCAGTGGGCACAACTAGAGTGCATGGCACTTTGGAGACAGACACGTAGGGAAGTTCTTCTCCCACCCCAGGCCTGACCACATGAAGGATTTCTGGCTGCAGAGACTTTTCTGTTGACAAAAGATGCTCTGAAGCTCCTCTTCTGGGGACGTAGGTAAGATTTTGTGTATTTGTTAACTTTTGTATACAGCACCCAGACGTTACGGCCATAAGTGCTAAAAAACCCATTAAAGACACAAAAGCTACGGGGCTCTTCAGGCTGGGGAGCATCCTATCCTTACAGCATGTCCAATTAGCAGCGAGTAAAATGACCTGCATTTCACTGATGTTCAACCTCTTGTCAGTGCTAAATGATTTCCCTTCTCCTCCCCCCCCCCCCCCCCCCCCAAATCCACTGGGTCTAATTATACTGAGGTAGAAACAGGGAAGTAATGGTACTGTCATTACCAAAGGGCTGGACTCCTTTTGGCCCTAAGCAGGATTTAGTAGGGTTCCTAGATCCCATCAAATGCCAGCAAGTTGGTATTCCAAGGTGGTGGTTGCAACCTCCTTCCAGGCTATAAAAGAGTTTGCTTTGAACTGTCTAACTATGACTTTTTTTTTTTAAATCCTTTTCTTGTTATCTCAAATCAGAGGAGCTTGCAACCACCATTGCGAGCACTGGTGCCCCATGATTTTTCTGGAGGGACAAGTTGGTCATACTTTTAAAGTGACAGCACTATATGTCACATCTAGTTATGCAAGGTTATGATCTAGTATAAACTTTGTAGAGAGGAGCCCAGCCTATGAAGTTTGGATCTAGATCCAAAGTTTATACAGGATCCAAACACACATTAAGGTACACCTGAAAATGAACTGAAGCCAGTACTGTCTACGGAGCATAGGTGTAACAAGCAAGAAAGATGTAAGAAACATTACTAAGTAAGTGGGGAGCCCCATTCTACACAACCTGAAGTTTTCAAATTTCCTTGAGTGTAGCCTCATGTAGACGCCATTAGGGTAACACAATCCTATAAAAAAAAATCTTGGTACTTCTATGTACTGGTGACTAGAGCTGGCTGAAAAAATGTTGACAAAACTTTTCCCCATAGAACCATATTGGTTTCAACAAAAATTTCATTAGGAAAGTTTCTCGGGTCCTCAGTGGAATTTCTGGTAGTTGGCGCTCTCACCTGAGACGTGGGAAACCCGGGTTCAAGTCCTTGCTCTACCAGATTTGGACTGGAGACTTGAACCTGCATCTCCCAGGGAAGTGCCCTATTCTGGAGTTGGGGTGGGCATTTGTCTCTCCCCCGCCCTCAAATTTTTTCATGGAAAAAAATCAAAATATTTCATTTTGGTTCCACAGGGGAATGAAAACAAATTTCAAAACCTCAAAATGTTTTGCAAAATGGAGAAGTTTTGTGGCCAGCCCTGCTTGTGACTAGATTCAGGAGCACTGTTCCCAGTTACTGAAACCATGCACATTTACACAGGCTTCTCCTGAACAATGGAAACTCCCCAACTAGTTATTTTAACAGCAGAATCAAAGTAGTGAGATGCTGCAGCCGGAAGCTAAGGCACCCTTGGGCTGGCCAGCTGCATCCTTCACAGGGCAGCTCTCTCTCTCACACACACAAAAAACAACAATGGTTATAATTCCTGGATGTGACATCAATAGCATGAATTACACCAGAGAAAGCGGACCCAGCCTGTTCATGATGTATCCCACCAGGGCAGGTCAAACCTAGAGATAACTCATGGGCAACATCACAGAGTTTAGGGACACAAAGTTCTGCATAATCTTGCCCCGCCTGCTACTCCGCTCCAATCTTCTCCTCAGCTCCGCCCACTAAGATTTCCTGGATTGTGCAGCGCCTGTTTGGGATCCAGGAAGCACTGAGATTGTTTCGGACATCACAACCCACCCATCACAATATTGCAAGGCCCTGAACGTGTGTGCTCCACCTGCTTTGTGGAGGTGTTTTAACTCCGGCATGAAATGGCACAAAACCACAGACTGACACTCTACTAAAGGAAGAGAGGGAGTTAATATTACAACAGCAAACCCCGCGCTTACCTGTCGCCAGAGACAGAGATCAGGTGTTTGCAGTCGTTGCTGAACTTCATCCCAGTTACAATCTCTGTGTAAAACAGAACACAAGAATAACGCCTCTTGAAATATGCTACTGCGCAGCACAGATCAATGGCAAAATGGATTTGCTTGGCTCAGCTCTGTACTCAAATATTGATCAGATCCAGCATGTTTGCATGGAGCAGAGATACCCAAATTCCCCTATCACATCTAGGTGGTCCCTCTAGGTCAGAATTAAGATTTATTGATGTATAATAGTGTGGGACAGCCCACGACTGAATGAACATGAAGAATGAGCAATCTGCCCACCTTGGAAAGCGATCCTTCAGGGTACTGTTGAGATGTATGTACAGAGGTTTATGATTGCCTGGAAAAGGAGTGGCTGGTTTATAGTCCGCTTGAAGTGGCTGATAAAGAGTAAAATGTTTTGCAGAATTTTTATGAGATTTTCAAAATCAAAAAAAAAAAGTTGATTCAAAATATTTATTGAAATTCCACCCAAAATTTCAGCCAGCTCTACTGGTAAAAAGAACCCAAACATTTCTAAGGTGGGTTTTTTTGTTTGTTTTTTAATTGAAAATTGAATCACCAATTAAAAGTTTCATTCAAAATTCAGAAAAATGTTGACCAGCACTATATGCCACAGTATAACCAGCAGCTAAAGACATTTGCTGAAGCTTCTGCAACTCACCTGAGTGCCCATACATTGTGGCTACACACTCGCCAGAGTAGAAATCAAAGATGGAGAGGTTCTTGTCAGAGCAGCTAGTTGCAATGTAGAGACCCGAGGGATCAGTCTGCACCTGATTGAGTACAGGAGTCAGAAAGGGCTGGTGAGAAAGTACCTTAGACAGATGCACAAGAAATGCCCCGGAATGCCAGAAAGACACAAAACCCAACATCAATAATATTTCATTGTTTGGGACTGCAAAGAATTGAGCACCTAATAAGACAGAGCAGACATTTTTCATTTTCACTGCAGGGAAGGGGGAACTATAGTAACTGCAGATAAAGTGTAATTACCTATCTGAACAAAAGCAGAAAAAGTGAATGAATATGCAGGCATTGCGTTTGTCATGAGAGGCACAGGGCTAGGAAACAAGTGGGCATGGTACCCAAGGTAGAGGTGCATTGGGCAGAGGTGCACAGACCAGCATGCACAGAACCTGCCTACACAGCACTGGGGTCTAGAGGCATTTCAAGTCCCTCAGAACAGCAGGGTGTTTCAGCATGAGCACGGGGCTGGTTTAATCTATCCCTAAGCCTCTCATTAGTCTAAAGATCTCTTCCTTGGCAGCACCCTCTCATTTCCTTGGTTTCACAAATTTCTCATAAACCTTGAATGCCAGCAGCTGCAGCATGTAATCGTAAAGCAAATAAACACACGGGCTGGAATGAGCTCTTTCCAAATGGAGCTCGGGGAAAAAGCAATCACATCCAGGCATCCCAGCAATGGCCAAGGACTACAAGGAAAAACAGAGCCAAGGCAGGAGTCCAAAGACTGCCTTGTACATAGTATGACACTGCCGGCAAGTGCCTTCAGAGCCAACAGGAGCAAATGCCTTTGGTTCTTGTAAGCACCACATAGGCCAAATTCTCTTCTGATGTATATTGGTGCAGGTGCATCGAATTCAATGGAGCATGGCTAATTTAGACCAGCAGAGAATTTGGCCCAGTGTATCACTTGAAATACAATGAGAGAGATTAAACAAACATTTATTCATTTATCCCCACTTTGGACTGAATTAGCCCATGTGTGTTTACCCAGACTGTGGGTGGGGTGTGATAAGAGCTAGTATTTGTGGGTAGGTGCAGGGAGGGATCTTTGAATTGGATTTCACCATTAGTTAATTGTTTTATGCACATGGGATGAGGAGCAGCTGCTGTCTGAGTATTTGTCTTGGATACAAATGAATTTGTAAATGAATGTCTTGGGTGCCCAGAGCCTAGGATAGGCAGTTTTTAATATGTACTAGATATCAAACAGCAAGAAATTAATTAATAAATGCTATCTACAGTCCACATTAGCACTTCAGAGGGAAAAGTTCACACACCAAAATATCCTGGATCCATCCCTCACTTCCCGGAGTACTAGATTCAGCTCCAAAGAGCCAGGAAAAGAAAGAGAGATCAAGTGCGGGGGAGGAGGGAAACTCGTGGGGATGAAGTGGTGTCATGCTTGAATTTCTGGAGGTCTTACTTTAATGAGGGTGCCATCTTCACCTTGGGATCCCTTGTACAGCTTCTTCTGCTTCCCACTGCTTATGTTGAAAATCCTGAAGGCGACACAAGCCAGAACTCAACACATCCATGCATGGTTCTCTGCTTCTTCTCACAAGCCTCCCTCCTCTCCCTCCATGACAGGCCTCTCTGCACAGTCACTGTACGGAATGGAGTGGCAGGATGTAGGGCAAGCGGCCACTTCAAGGGGAGCAGAACTATGCTGGCCATAATTCATAAAGCTCATAATCATTTAAGTGGTTAAAGAAACAGCCTGGGAGCTAGCATGGTGGCCCAAAGATCACATTATTCAGTACCAAGTCGAAGACCTGGGTTTGAATTAACACTCTTTCTTGATTCTCATACTGGTCAAGTGAAGAGTATGGAGCAATCAGAAGAGAGGGAAATGAACCTCCCAGCACTTAAAGACAGCTATTGGCCATATATTATGAGTGGCGCCAACCAAACTCTACTCAGCTGTCCCAGCAGTAAGACAGCTGTGGCTAGGGGTGCTGGAACAGTTTGTACAGTGGGGGCGCTGAGAGCTATTGAACCAAACTGTAAACCCTGTAGTATATGATGGAAACCACTTAAAGCCAGGGGGTGCAGCAGCACTCCCAGCACCCCTAGTTCCAGTACCTATGGCTATGGCCCATTCATTAAGAGGCAGGTTATATTTAGGGGTAGGGGAGCAGAGCTTCCATTTAAGCAGCAGTGCAACCCAGACCACCTATCACTGCCCAACTCCTGGGAGCGCACCAAAATCCAACCACATATGAACCAACCTGATGTTACGGTCTTGACAGCCAATAGCAGCATATTTCCAGCTGGGGTCCACATCCATGTCATACAAAGTGGTCTTCCTAACGACGTGATGTGTCCGGGTAAACCGGACCCCGTCGCCTGTCTGAGCACAGGGGTTAAAAATTAGTGAAAGCCACGTAGTTAACCAGTCATAACAAAATTGAATGTGCATGACTTCCCCCGCCAAACAGCTAGCCCGCAAAGGCAAACCACGTCCTACAGTGACTCCTGCTGGGAGAGGCGGTGATTAGAGGTGCAACGAAGTTCTTCCCACAGCCAGTGTTCTTGCACCATTCCCTATGACGACTTCTGCTGGGAAGAGGAATGGGTTCCCTAACCATTCCCTACAGTGACTGCTGCTGGGAGAACCTGGGACTGGAGCAGCTGTGCACTTCCTTGTAGCTAGCACAGCTAACAATCTCCCACACTATCACATTGGGAGAGGCTGGGACTGGAATAGCAACAAACACTGCTCCCACACCATTCCTTGAAGGAGCTCCTCGGTGCAAAGGTTACAGAAAAGCATATGATGGCTGTAACTAAGTTACCTTCTGTGCAGTGCGGAAATAGACACTCTTATCCGCTCCACAGCTGATCATTCGCACCTTCCCATCATTGGCTGGGAGGGAGAGAAAAAAACAGAAAGGGGTCAGTAAATGAACAGGAACCCAACAAGCTGTGGAGGAGATTATGTTCTATTTACCCCATTCCTAATTGCCTATGCCTGCCCCACTGCTCCTGTAAATCAGCCCTCAGGATGGCGCACAGAACAGCAGAAGCCCTCTCTTTCCTAGAGAAGGAACAGTCTCCACCACCACTAGCCCAGAAGGCACCCACAATGAATTCCACATAGGCCTCAGTGAGCAAGCAGACCCATCACGCAGCAGGTAGATATTTGATTCCGCAATGTCCCTCAACACTTCAACATCATTGTAGTGCCCTTATTCTCTGGACACTACAGCATTCCCTGCTGATGCGGGTGGAAAAGTTAGATCTGTGCTGCTGCTGAGCTGAGAACAGCACATAAACATAGGCTGCACTAACTGACCAATCCAACTTTACAGTATCTTTCTTATTGCCACTCCCATTTCTGCCTTTGAAAGACCAGACTTTCCTGAACTGCCAAAAAATAACCTCCTTAGAAACCAACGGTAGAGCCTAGAAATTGCTTCGCGCTCAGTGTGAAGAAATGACAATCTTACCAAATGTAATTAAAGGGGCTACATTCAGTCCTGGCAGAAAATGGACATAACTTCAGCGTCAATGAAATTGCACCCACATGCACCAGGGTCGAACCTGGCCACAGGGCTGACATGGTGTCATCGGTTAGTGCACTGCACTGCACTGCCCTGCCCTGCCAGCTGAGAGACTCAAGTACAATTTTCAGTCCGTCTGCCACTCCTCCAGCCATCAGTAACTAGGAGAGCTGTGAAGGCACAACGCTGTGCTGCTGAGCAGTGTGAGGCACTCCATGCCCCCACAGTGACCACCTGCCCTATATTCTAGGCCAATTAATGCTGGCACTGCTACATTTTGAAGAGAGCCTCAATCCGGTCTCTCTCAGCCAGGAAAACAGGAGTGGGATGTAGGCATTTGAGATGGAGATATATAGATATAGATATATAATATATATATCCATCTTATTTTTATATATATATATATATATATATATATATATATATATCCATCTCATGATATAGATATCCATCTCATGATATATATATATATCTATCATTAGAGAATGTGACTCTCCAAAGCAATATGGAGGGAAAGGATAAGGTGATTCTGACCTTTCTAGTTATGGAAGGGGAGGAAAAAGTAGCCTGATCTGTCCAAGTGATTAAAAGGTTAAACCCATCTACCTGCGAACTTCACAGCTGTGATGGGAGAGGAGCAGTATTCCTGTGGCTGTTGGGACCTCACTCCCACCAGTACAGAGGGGAGTACAGGATCTCTTACCTGCAAACTTCACAGCTGTGATGGAAGATGAATGCTCATCTAGTGTCTGCTGCAGGCTGTACTCCTTCCCGGCATCCAAGACGTGGATCAGTCTGTCCCGACTGGCTGACGCCAGGAGCTTCAACCCTACCAAAGATTTTACAAGAGGGTGAAACCTTCACTGAGAAGTAATTTGCTCCTTTAGTCACGGTTTTAAACATCCTCTTACGTTAGGCTACAGAAGATCATCATAGATCAGTGCAAGTAAACAGATGTGCACAAGGAAATGTCCCTGGGGTTTCCAACTGTGATAGGGGAAGTAATGATCTGTGTCTACCTGCGTCTATACAAACAGCAAGATGAGGAAGTCTGCTTCAAACTTAGGAACTTTTTTGCAATGCAACAGGCCTCTACTCTGCAAGCTAACAGAGCAGGTCATCAGTAGAGGGTTGTTACATGTGATGGTCAGAATGGAGTCATTTAGCAACACATACACAAGGCAGTACATCATAAGGGGTGCACAAAAAAAAATCAATGGGAATAAAAGCTCTGCCCTATCTTACCTGTGTCAGATTTGGAGTACTCCAGGCAGAGGATCTCCGAGTCATGGGCTTCCACCTTCAGCATTTCCCTTAGGGACTGCAACTCATGGATCCTGAAATAGGACACACATGGATGTCGGTGTGAAAGTGGAACCACAGAGTGAAAAATGAGACACACAAACTAGTCTTTATGCCCACCCCCACCCCATCCTAACTCTCCTCCAGAAGCCCTAGGGTTACCTGAGAGTGCCTATCCTGTCACCCGAGGCCAGGTGCTCTCCATTGGGGCTCACGCACAGCGTACGAATCCCCACCTTCGTGTCCAAGGCCTGGATGTCAGCCTTGTCTGCGCTCCCACCAGAGTTGTAATCAGTGTCCAGCAGGGCCTGAGCGTTGTCATCCACATAGATGATTTTCATCAGGTCCTTGGAAAGAGAGAAGGGGCCAGTGAAGTATCAAAGTGAAGCAGCGGCAGGCAGACTCCTCATGAAACTGGAGCGATGGCCAATGTATTCCTTGCAGTGGCAGTAATAGGCAATGTGTCCCATTTGGCAGTGAATCCCACAGCAGCAAGCCATTCAGTAATGAGGGGGGAGAGGAGAGATATAAGTGGAGTGGGGGAGTCAGCACACCTCGTCATACTATGGCCCTTCTACAGGAGTTGAACCAAGCAAGCAGCCTTGGTGCTGAGAACAAGCTGCATTTCCGGTGTCACAGAGAGACACCTCAGGGCTAGACAGTACTAGAATAGGGTGTGGTGGAAACGACTTCAGGTGTTCTTTAATGATAACATGAGATGAGCCAAGTCATCAAGAATCTCTATTGCAAAATAGGCAGGAGTCTAATACATAGAGTGCAGATTGCTCAAGAAGGGAGCTGGAAAGTTGGTTGGTGTAGCAGCTCCCTTAGGTCACATAACTGGTACAGAAGCAAATTGCTTGAACCAACCATTATACTGCATGAGATTCTTCTACTTTAACATCACTGTTTATACATAGTGAGGAAATGAGGGTCAAATGGTTCTGAATCCAGATGCCCAATTTCCATAGAACAACCTTTCATCAACCCTGACAATTAGAAGCATTACGGAGCTGGGAGAGCAGAGAGAAACAGTTACACTGTCTTCTGAAGCATCTGGAATGAGACTCTCTGGAAGAGACCAGCGCTGGTGAAACATTGATCTGTTCTGGAATACGAAGTCCTAAAACTCTTACAAAATGCTATTATTTATCTTTGCAACTGATCTGCCCCTACATTTCCCCAGGTCTGAGTAACTTCCTAGACACACATCTCCCTTTATGTGACCTGTGGGCCCTAAAGTGGCCACTCGGGTGTAAAAGGGAGAAGGGAACCAAAGGCCACTGCAGAGTCTGGAGTCTTACATTGCTGAGGATGTTCCGGTGCAGAGCTGTGCCATGGATGTTGGAACTCTCTGTATTCCACAGACGGATGGTGTTATCAGAAGAGCAGGTGATGAATGAACTTGGGGGCAGGCAAGACTGATTGCTGTCCTTCACTTCAGGATACACCTAGAGGCACGTAACAAACAAACCGTAAGTGAGACGTCATTGTGCCTGGTAGTCTAGTTACCAGCCGCAAGTTCCAAAACAAGGCCAGACAAGATAGCTGCCCCCTCTGTGTCAAATAGGTAGAAAAGGACAATAGGAACTCAGCATACCTAGAATCAATTCACTCACAAGCTGGCTAGCAAATCACAGCTTCATGTTCATTCCAAATAAACAAATGCTGAGTGGAGTTACCTGGACATAGATGGTCCCTCTGCTTTTTTCTAGCACAGTGGGAGGGGAGAGAGTCAGAAACCCTCATCACTTAACAGAGTTCAAACACAGAGCATAAGAGGGCAGCACTGGACTGTTGCCACAATCATTTGATACTAGAGCATGGCTGGAGTTATCTCAATATTTGATCCATGAGAAGCGGTTAGAAATAAGATATACAAAAATGCAGAGGAAAAGCCCCTGCCTGTTCCCTTTTCACATCGTCTTCCCGTCATTTCTAACCAGGCATGAGAGACTTGTGCACTTGCATGGTGTAAGTAACTCCATGAAGTTTCCTATCTCCCCTTCACAAACACACCCCTAACTACACAGGCTGGAGGCAGAGTCCGTTACTGGGAAATACATGCAGCCCCCCATCTTACGCTGCCCCTTACCCTAGTACAAGGGCACCATTCCTAGCCCATCGTTACCTCAACACTCCACACGCAGGAAGAGTGATATAAGGCAGAGTAAACCTTGCCCACTTTCTTCGGGTCCTTGACATCCCACACATACAGGCTGTGGTCATTGTAAACGCACGATAGCCACTGGTTGGTAGGGTCGAAGGTCAAGGCAATTGTATCTGGGTACTTGGCATCCACCATACCAGAGAAGAGACGGCTGTGCAAAGACAGGACAACAGTCGGGTTAATTTCTGTAGCACTGGGGTGAGAGTGTGGACACAAGACTTGAAGCTAAAATCCTCCGGGAGGGAAGAGTTTGGCGCTAGCCAGAGGAAGGCGTATACAACCGTGTGGGGGTGGAGTGAGTAGTTGGGGAAGTAACCACAATCTATGAGGTGGAGAATCTGCCTGTTGTGCCAGTATAGCAGCCTCTTTCCACACTAAAAAATAAAAGTTCCAAGAGGGGCCTGAACTTCCTACGGTGGCGGGGCCAGTAGGACTGACTGCAATGCTTGATTTCCTTCACTCTCCCGCTATTCCATTCACTCTCCAGCTATTCCATTCACAGCTCAATTCAGACTCTCGCTCTGCAGCATACTGAGAAGTAGACAAGACAAGGGAGCCATCAGATCTTTGGACTCCGAGTCCTTCCCAGTGCAGACAGCTGGGACCAAGGAAAGGAGAGAACGGTATTGCTGGCAGCGAAAGGTCTCAAGCACAAACAGCTGGAGTTAGAGGTAGCAGTGTAGGCAGCAAGAACTCGTACTTGTATTCTAGTCTCCCAGCTGCTGGAGGGAAAAATAAAAGCTGAAATTAAATGGAGTAAAATTCCTGATGGAGGAGTCCTGGTGCAACACACTGACGTGCAAAACAATCTGAGGTTATAGCGCCAGGGAGACTTCCTGTTTCAGTGATGTTCTGAAATCACCTTCCCATAGAAGGAGCGGGGGCAACCAACCTCGCTAGTTTTAAAATTGAGACTGGGGAGTTTATGAACAGGAGTATTTGACTGGGTTGCTTGTGATAGCAGGAGACTGGACTTGAGGATCCAGGAGGTCCCTTCCAGTGCTATGTATTCATGTTTCTATGAGACCAGGGCCATGTTGTGGGACTGAAGGAGCTGGATTGCAGGGTTAGGGTGCCAGCTAACGAGCAGAGAACCTCAAATGGTTGACATCAGATAAGATGCCAGTGGTTTGGTTCTTTTTTACAAGCCTCTTTGCTCTGCAAAATTGGGCTGGAAGTTATATGAAAACAGGCTCACTTAGCTCTCCTCGCCTGAAATTAGGAAAAATTATTTTTAAAAAAATTGTAAACATTGCAAAACCTCAAATAAAGGTTCCACTCAGTTTCAGCTCTAAAACACAGGTGAGGATACAATTAACCCCCCCTGGCATTGATCTCATTAAGAACCAGAGCCCAATGCAGATTTAAGGAGGGAGAGACCACAGAGATGCCCTTTAAATGCAGTAATTGTCATGTTGTGGTTAGAGCAGCAGACAGGGAGTTAAGCGATCTGGGTTTTATTCTGAGCACGACCACAGAATTGCTATCTGGCCTTGGGCAAGTTGCTTCTCTTATCAGTGCCTCATTCTCCCCATCTGTAAAATGGAGCTCACACGTGCTGCTCTCATAGAGGTGTGTGGAGGCTGCAGACACCTTTATAAAAGGTGGGCACCTACTATCCTATCTTTACAAGTGGAAAAGGTGAGGCACAGACCGATTAAAGTGATTTAGCCAAGGCCAGGAGTCACTGGCAGAGCCAGGATCGGAGTCCAGGGCCTCTGACTAATCACTTGATCAAACTGCCCAGCCAAAATATACCCTGCTTCTACTGCAAAGTCCTAAAATGCTCTAGTGAGCACTTGTAAGAGGAATAGCTGAATGCTCTGGGCAGAAAGCAGCTGGTGCCCAAACACCCACTGTTCTCTGCTACAGGATGGTTGCGCAGAGGAGACAACATAGGATTCCACGGGAGTACAAGAAGAGCAGCGTGGCACTGGGGGGAGGGGGGTAGGTAGCTTTCCACTGAAATGCATGTTTGGGTCAAAAACCCCACCACAGCTGGACCCCCTAGGAAGTAGGATTAACGAGAGCCCGTAGGGGTGAACACGACTGTACCAGTCATGACCAGAGGGGAAATGGCACAACTGGGTGGGGGAAAATCCATGTCAAACAACGATCTCAAAATAAAGTGGGGCTACCCCAACACCTCAGGGGCTCCTTAGGACACCAGCAGCAATACGCTGTCATTAACTGATATCCCCAATTACAGAAACATATCTGCTTCTAGACCAAGGGGGAGTGTATGAGCAGCGAATCATATTTTAATTAAAGGCACACACCATCGCCACAGACAAAGCAACAATTCATTCCAACATCTACATGTCCAGCATGAACCACTCCCACTGTGGGTCAGAGTGGTTCATTAGACAGCCAGTCACTGACGTGCCTAATCGATCTGGAAAAGAAGAGTATGGGCTATGGAAATGTCCCTTTCCTCAGGGTGGATCCCAGCGGATGTTTGTTTCAGAGTAGTGCTGTAGGAGGGCAACAGAAGATCTGGTTGTGCTCATGCATTTGCAAGCCGGGAAGAGTGAAGGGCTCTCTCCAATTTCAGCCTCCACAGACTGAGTAATAATCATGCATAAAATAATTTACCTAGGAAGGGTCCACTCAAAGGCCAACATCTGGACTTCAGAAAGTGATACTCCTATTAGCTAGTTTTACAGCAGGAGGGAGATGGGGTAGCAACAGGGACAGGAGAAGACAGAACGCACAAGACAGAGGGAAGAAAGACTAGAGGGACAGGCAGGAGGTTTGAGTGCCCAAGGACAGCTGTGGAAAGCAAAACATCCCATGAAAGCCTATGTATCTCTTATCAATGCCGCATTAGAATAAAGAGGAAAGTTTGCTGGAGGAAGAACCCTGGGGTGCAAGGCAAGGGCAGGATCACAAATCACACATCGTTACTGCACCTGCTCTGCCCATCCAAGCTTCTCCAGTCTCCTACCACCCTTCCTATGGTACCTGGCTTCAGTGACGCTGGCAACGTCCATTCCCAAGAAGTGCGGCTTCGGCAACGTAGTGACGAAATGAAGGTTCAAAGGGCTAAAAATCCGCACCGTGCCATCAGCGCAGCCACAGAAGATGTAGTCATGGTTCACAGAGATGCAGTTTGCCACAGTAGTCTGAGAAGGACACAAAATCAACCAAGACGAGTGGGTCTCTCTCTCTGAACTGTCATGTAAACGACAGAGCACGAAGCACTCAAGATCAGAAAGAAGTGAAGTGGAGTGAAATGAAGCCACACAGTTTAAGGAAAAGCCTGAACTCTGGATTTCCTTTCTGAGGAGCATCCAAGCCAAGGTTCTGCTGCAGGGTTCGCACAGTCAGTCAGAGTCAGGAAACAGTGCTGAGGGCCCGATCCACTCGCTGGTGCAAATTCATGCAGCTCAATAGATCTCAGGAGAGCTACGTGGATCTACACCAGCTGGGGATCTGGACCTGAACGTTTATTGCCTTGTACTCTTGAGGGGAGATGTTCAGCATCACGACTGAGACACTGCAACTAGCCCCATACAAGCGCATGAGCATGCTTCCTGGCACAGAGGGGGCAAAGGTGGGAGAAATGGAATTGTTCTGCTCGGTGCTGAGATTTGTACAAATGGCAGAAAATGATGGAGAAATGGGGTGAGGTCAAGGCAAACACTTCATTCTAACTTACTGTGAAGCTGTCTGTGTTCTGAGCAGGAGTGAAAAAGGCAGATTTTAGAGCAGAAAGAAAAGAAGAAAAGACACGTTTCACTTGGGGAAGCACGGAGAGATTTTGCCCTGGTGTGAATACCCTGGATCCATTTTGCTTTATGGTTTGGGTTTTCTCCCTTTAATTGAATATTAAAATCTTTGCCAACAGCCAGGCTGATGGTCTTGCAGCAGCACAATACACTACCCCGAGGGGGAGAGCTGAACTCGAGACTCTGGCAGAGACTCTTGCTTCTAGGAGGGCAGGGGGCACTGGAGAGGCAGCTTGCGCAACCTCTGAGGGGATGGATTGCCTCCCACACTCTGCTGCTACCCCCTCCCCGGGCAACTCAGGAGTGACATTTATGGGTTCCCAAAGGAAGCCACATCCAGCCTTCCCACAGCCACAAGGACACATCACAATGTTGAGCCTTGAGGGCAGAAGCTTTTCAGGAATTAGAGGATCTCCTATGTCAAATCCCTTTCCCAACTGGCCTTTAAGCAAAAGACGCCATTTCTCCCCCCAGGCTCTGGTTTCCCTAGCACACACCACCGCTTTGTGTCAGGCTTAAATGGAAAAATTAAAAATCATAAAGAAGCAGACGTCTCCAGCTCTCCTCTCACTGCTGGCAGCAGCTTGTGGCCCCTTCCTCCCCCTCCCCCCCCCCCCGCATGTCAGTGGGCATGGAAAGCAGACCTGGAACTCACCCTCAGCTCCACCCACTTGTCGAGCAGCCTCTTTTCATTGAATTCACAGAGGAGGCCGGAGGAGGTGATGCAGAAAGTGCTGTCTGCTTTTTTACCCCTTCCGCAGGCCACATCCGTGAAGAAGTTGTTCCTCAGCTCGCCCAGCAAACCGGAGCGCCCTAGCAAGGGGACTGTGGCATTCACCTACCAAAAGAAATAACCTGTTAGAGAAAGAGCACTCCACACTGGAGTAGAGAGAGTTATGAGCGATCCGAAGAGACAGCCTGTGATGGGGTCACTTGCTGCAGCTCCACTGCTTGTAAAATGCATCAGGACCATCAACAGCAGCAAATCAATGAGACAGAGCTACTTATGTGTCTGCCATTGGCAGACACCGGCCAGTTAGCCAATCACAGGAAGAAACCTTGGGGATAGTGAGGCCTGGTCTTTCCTGATGATCAGAACAAATCTGACTTGCCCCGACATATCAGCATCAATGGAAGGTCCATGGTGTGAAATGTGAAAGGCTATCCTTGAGTGGATGCACCTTCACAATACAGACAGGCAAACTAGCACATGGGGATTTGGCCTCCCAACAGCAGCAATAGAAGCCACTAAATGACACTTTGAAACATGCCCCTCGATATCGTGAGTCACACACATCCAAATCAAAGAGCTCCAAGTCCCTGCAGTGTGAGGGGCCCAGAAATGGCAGCCACATATACGAAGAACCATTGCCATGAAGAAATGGATGTGCTGTTGAAGAGCACCAATGCTAGGGTACAACAGAACCTGATTTGGCTGCCATACACAGAATCCATGAACCACTTGCACTGGCATACAGGAAAGCTGGGTTTGGGTGCCAGACACAACAGGCTGTATAACGGCACAGTGGAGGTTGCGTCTTGAGAGCCAGTCAAAGACTAAAGCCGCTTCACACAGGAAATCAAAGATCAATTCTGAACCAGAAGCTCCTGTTCCCCACAGGCTGTAGAACTAGCTTATGCCATTATAGAAGCCACGAAGGCCCCCGCTCACTGCTTCTTCTTTATACATCTCCTGTCCTCAGCTCTCACCTTGGAGGTTTTGCTGTCATCCAGGTACCAGAACTTGATGTGGCGGTTGCCAGCTGTGACGAAGTAACTGCAGTCCTCTGAAAATGACACTGCTGTCACTTTGCTGGACACCTTGTTGGCTGCCACCACGATGTTTTTCTGGAAAGACAATTGTTTCAATAGCTCAGGTGTCTTCCTCAATAGCCTGTGTATCAGAAGGCTCAGTTCAGCTACAGGTGTTATGCACGGTAGGCACAAATTCAAAGTCTGTCTGAACACAGGCTGAGAGGATGAACCATCTGCCAAACCTTCCACTACTTATGATGCTCTGGCAGTTTGACCATCACACTTTTACATTCAGTCCGGCTACTACATTGTCTCAGCCACATAATGGTTCTCGGGTCACTAGTGCCTACAGTAACATGGTCATCTGCACCTTGGCTATTTCATAATCACAGGGCACTCAGAACAAAACATACTTCCCTTTCTAAACACTGAAAGCACATGCAGGCTAATACTGGCTGGAGCCCTTCCAGCCCCAGGGCAGCAATGGGGCACAGTGCTCGGGATGGGCAGTAGGTATTTTCCACAGGGAAATGCCATAAATCTCTCCACCTGGGGAGAGGAAGAGAAGTCATAGGGCAAGAAGAGAGGTGAACATGCTGCTTCTGTCCAGCCCTAGGGAAAAGAAACAGAGCAGCTACACCTGCGGTGATTCTCCCCTTCATGCACATCAAATAACTGGGGGAAGGAAGGGGTTATTTTCTGAGTATAATGGTTAGATTGCAGGGGTTCCCTCGCCACAAGCCTGGTGCAGGAATGTTATTTCCAGGGATTAGTGGCAGAGAGGGGATTCAAAGATCTTGCCTCTCTCTCTTCTCCCTCGTGGGTTTAAATTCTTGATCTATTTCCTGCAGTACTCAGTGGTCAACCAGACACTCACTCTGATCAACATTTCAATTTCCCATTCCTCCCTCAGAAAGTCATGAGCCCCACTTCCCCTTTCCTTTCACTAGCAGCCCTCCAAACTAGCCCGCCCTCAGCTCAGAGTCGTCTCACTCGGCTCAGAAGCTGTCTCATTCCAGAGGGCTTGTTGGAGGTCAGCAGCAGAGCACTGTCAGAGGGGCAGGAGAGTGAAGAAGGCTAGACTCTGCTACCAGCAGCAAAGCAGCATTCTTGGGCCCAGACTCCAAGGCCTCTTGCTGAGCTTCCCCCCAAACAGGAAATGCTGCCGGAGCCCTCCCTGTCCTTACCATCAGGGCGGCTTCTGTGGCCTTTCCCCATTTGGAAACTAGGGAGTACCTCAGACAGCACTTGGTTGCTTCAGTTTGACCAAACGCCTGGGTCAGTCTCCCAGACTGCAAGACGGGGATATCACAGCAGCCATTCCTATGACCTTGTGCCTGAGGAATGATGGTCTTATGGTTAAGGCACTGCACTGGGACTTGGGAGATCTGGAATCAGTTCCTGATTCCGCCAATGATTTCCCCTGTGACCTTGGGCAAGGGCTCTGGAAGATGCGCTTTAGTCAAACACAAGTTAGGCGTTGGTCAAACAAGTCATTGGACTCAATACAAAGGTAATGGTGGAAATTTAATGGCCTGTGATAGACAGGTCAGACTAGATGACCTAGTGGTCCCTTCAGGCCTTAAAGTATGAATCTATGAAAAATCTCTCAGTGCCTCAGCTCTCCATCTCTAAAATGGGGATAACAATACTTCCCTTCTCCTGCCCTGTCTGTCTTCTCCATTTAGACTGTAAGCTCTTTGTTGCAGGCATTGACTCTAATTGGTTTTTGTACAGCGCATGGCACAATGGGACCCTGCTGTCAGTAGGGAAATCTCTAGGCATTACTGTAACATAAATAATAGTAGGAGAGCAGAGACCATAAAAATCTTGATTGTCAAGGTAGAACATTAATTGATCACCTCCATACAACCGCACTCACAGTACTTTTTAGGTGAGTATCTAGTCCTCCCTTGCCTCAGTTTATAATGCTTCCATCTCAAACACAATAAAAGCAAATTGTTCTCCAGTGTCTGTAACATGGATCCCACGACCAAAGTAAAACAGATTCCTGGTTTGTGATAGTTCCCACTCCCTCCTCCACAATCTTAGTTTGAATCAGTTTCCAACAGTCCTCTGGAAAAAACACAAAGAGTATGACAAAGCCTAATAGCCGTCTGACTGGCCAGGAAGATGTCACATATCGGTGGGAACAATCTTGCACTGGCTCCTTGAGGATGGACTAGATGATCCAATCTCCATCCATCTCTAACTTGTCTGATTTTATGAATGTCAAAAGGAGCAGAGAATGAAAGAGCTATAACCAGATTTATCCCCAGACCATCTTTGGCCTTGCACAACGTGGCTCTTCCTACCATTAAGCTGATCTTCTTGCACACTTACCTTCCATGACCACACGTTGACAATCATGTCGTGCTGGTACCCCACTGAGACAATGTACTTGGAGCTGGGGGAGAATGCCACACAGGCCACGCCATACTTGTGTTCTTGGAGCTCAGCCACCTGGGTCCGTTCAGCCACATCCCACACCCGAACGGCTGGCATGTGCCCACTCTGAAGGGGTGATTCAGAGACAGAGAGCAGCGAACATAACTCATAAGGCTAGTTGCGATGGATTCAGATACGCAATATCCCCATGCATTTTTCTAAGCACACACAACTTGGAAGTCAATTCAGGACTAGATCACAGCTCAACCCTCAGGCGTTCTCTGGCCATTTACAGTGGAAGTCAGAAATTTAATGAATTTGCTGATTTCAGCAGATAACTGAAAGGGATAATAATAATAAAAAAACCCAAAACAAGAAAGTGGATCAACATTTTTCACACATATCTCTGTTCTCTGTAATGGAAACCAGTAACACATGGTGACCTTTAGAGGTCTCCGTCCAGGTCCCAATGGCCAGGTGTTCACATCACAAAAACTGACTCTGTCACACTCATTGGCAATTTCTTTGGGAAGGACCACAGGAAATTAGCAATCTTCTCATTCCAAAGGTAGTCACTCCATGTTACATTTGAGGCACACAGATAGGGTAGTGTCTGGGGGGAAATGCACTCCCCTTCTTGCTGCACTTGTTCTGTGAATAAACAGTCTCTACGGATGGCAATGCGCACCTTTTGCCAGCACTAAGTCTCCCTGAAAAATTATTTATTTAAAAGTTCCCTTTATTTTACAAAACCAGGAGAAATCCTTGCCAAGTACATGATTAACAGGGAAACCCTACTCAACAGCTTCCTCAAGATTTCATATGGAAGCCTGTCAAAAAGTAGCCTGCAAGATAAGATCTCCATGGCAACAAAGCAAAATGGTGTCTTTTCCAGTCAGGGTAAAGCAAGTCACTTGTTCACGTGAAGGGGTGCATGCTTAATTGAAAATCAAAGCCTCAGAAACACAGAACGCAAGACATGTAATTGTCTTGCTTTGCAGCTTTACCTAGAATGCGATTGGCCTGGAAAAGCACAGCGGTCAGATTTTAATTTACTCAGCTTAGCTTTCTGATTTCTGTCCTCAAGGTTACAGTCAAGATGGTACAAAAGTCAACACAGCTACTCTGTAAAGCACTTACACTAGTTAAGAAACCAACCTCTAGATCTTCAGCCCCCGGAGACTTTAACAAATTTAATACACTTTAAATAATTGAATAGATGCTACCACCAGTGAGCTCTACCAATTCCCACTGGACAAGCAATTTATTCCGATATGGAACACCTCCATCTCCTCAGCATTTGAGATACTCAGACCAGAGCTAATACATATGGAGGGATGAGGGTCAGCCTCTGTGCTCTCACTGAAGAAAATCCAGCCATGAACCAATTTAGTGTCACTAGGCAGAATCAGTACACTCAGCCTGCAAGGTTCAGACTTTATAAGCTGAACACTCTTTAGTCAGCTATTACCTGTCTATACTAACTGTAAAACTTCAGGAGCAGTACTAAGGAAAGACTAAGTGCTGCCACCAGCAGGGGGCACTACATGACAAGATGAACACTCACAATTAATGCTTTTGAGAGGACCCACAGAAATGGCTGTAGAGCTGGTCAAAAAAGGTCAATTATATGCTGCAAAACAACTCAAATGAAATGAAAATTTGCCATTTCAGTCTGAATTTTCCAGTTCTGTTGTAGTTTTTCAGCAAAAAGTTTCTAATCAAAAAAGTTGTGTGTTGTATCAGTGGGAAAATAACCAGTAACGTTTTTATTCTGCCCTTCCACCCCTCAATGGTGGGGGAGGGGAGGAGTCAAAGTGGTGTTTTCCCCACCAAAATAAAATTTAAAAAGCTTTTCAAAACAAATCTGAATGTTCATTTTGAAATTTTTCATTGCAAAATGAAACTTCAACCAAAACAAAAATTATTTTGGTCAAAAAACAAACCCATAAGGATAATTTTCAGCCAGCTCTGCTCTGTAGGTATAAGACACTGGTAAGTGTCTTTTACAGGTCCTCCTCTGTGCCTGATGCATAAAGGGAGAAACCTGTCACAGCCTAACTAACAAGTTAACTTCACCAGCTTGGTCAACACACCGGGGATTGAACCAGGGACATCCAGAGCTTAAGGCATGAGCTGCTACAGCTTGCGCCAGAGGACTCTAGCTGAGGGTGTAACAGACTTGTATTTAGAGCTGGGTAAATAATTGATTTTTCAGTTTGATGGCTAAACCAAACCAACTAAAAACCTCAACAATTTTCAGGCGGGGGGGTGGGGGGGGGGAAGGAATCATTTCAAGTCAAAATATTTAATTCGACCTGAAATTAAACATTTCGTAATAGGGCATTTTACCCTTATGTGGTAAAATAATAATTTTAATTAAATGTAGACACATTTAAAAATGAAATGTCATTTTGAAGCAAAGAATCAAAATGTTTTGACTTGTTCAGAATTTTCCCCTCTTTTTTTGGTCTGAAACTATTAGCTGACCTGCATTTTTCAGCAAATAAACTGTTTGCTGAAATTTTTTTTGCCCACTTCTACTCATATCCTCCAAGAACTGGGCACAGAGAGGGACTGGTGACACACACATTCACCAGTAAGTTACAACATACTGGAGTCAGATGACAAGTAGTCATTAGAGACACATGACAACAAGCTGAGCTGACCAAAAGGGGACAGGGAGACATTTTTGTGTGTTTCTAGCATCTAACAACTGCAAATTCATTACATGTACAGTATGCACCTTGCACTTCTAACACAGCACAGACCCCACAATACAGCCACCCTTGTTCTCCTGTCAAGAACCTTTGAAAGGAGAAAGCATGTTGCCAGCAATGAAGCATGCACTGCCAAACCCACAGGCACTGGCCCCTTTATCACTATTCTGGAAGCTCCAATCCACAGGCACGTTTCACTCTCCACTATATTGTTACTGTCTTGGCTCACTCCCTGAAATCCTAAGGGATGCAACCCTAAACTCAATCCAGCCACTAGAAACTTCCAGTCCCCATCCCTTGCTCCTTCCCCTATGTTAATAGGTAGAGCAGCACCCAATATCCTCAGCTAATCTCCACCCTGCCATTGGCAAAAGGAGTCTGTCCCAGGAGATTCACCTCCCTCGATCTGGGCAGACAGAACATTTGGAAAACCCTTTCAATATGAGGTTAAGGAGACAACCAGTAACGAAGTTGGCTGATGCTAAGATGAATAAGTGGGTGAGAGCCAAAACCACATTTCCCCTATAAAGGCAGTGCAGAGGCACAGTTAGGGTCTCCCTTTGGATATCCTATGGGCCAAACCCCTGTCAAAAAGGATACAGGATTTAATGAAACCCAAGTTTCCCCCCCACATTGCCCATTTCCCACTCTTCAGCCACACTTCTTCCCAGCCTGCAGTGGGATGGTCTGCAGACATGTACCTGTTTAAAACAATTTTCAGCACTTACCTCTCCAGTAACCAGGTACTTTCCATCAGGGGAGAAAGCAAGAGCTGTAATCGTCTTCCTAAAACAGAGACAGGAAGACACTGTGAGGTGATCCCTGTGTCTGGTTTCAGTTCAGTCTGTCAGGAGGGGAGAGGGTGAGCAGATGTCCTGATATTATCAAGACAGTCCCAATATTAGGGGATTTGTCTTATATAGGACCCTACTCCCACCCACCCCCCCCCCACCCCCGGGCCCCATCCCAATTTTTCCCACTTGCTATCTGGTCACCTGGGGGGGGGGGGAGGGGGGGGAGATTGGAAAAAGGCCCACAACACATGTAATAACTTGACAATGGTTTTGTTTCCCCACAGGTTAAACACATGGATTCCCTGCAGCCCAAACCCCTTGCAGTGTGTCTGAGACACAGAAAGGGTTTCACAGCTGTGGGCTTATGGTCCTCTGGCCCCTGCCTGCCAACTAGAGGACCAGGTGTCAGTCAGTCCTGCTCCAAACCAAGGCTACACCTCAGAGAAAGAATAATGCAAGTCCCACGGAGATCAAGTAAAACATCCTCCACATCATTCCTTACAGCAGTTCCGCATCGGAACGTAGTATTTATGGGCTTTTCCCTAGTTATCATTGCTACAACTTTCCCCACAGTAACTCATGTTAAGGAGGAGCTAGGGTTAAATTAGCAGGCAACTTTTCCCCACAGTCACTAGTCCCACACAAGTGAGTTTAGGACTCAGTAGCTCTGGGCACCTTTATCCCCAGCAACTCTTATAGTTTGCTAGAGCCAGAAAGGGGACTCCAAATTCACCTCCCAAGTAATATGAGGCCAGCTGTCTGTGTATCTCTGAGTTTCACTCACCTGGAGCTGTTTAGAATATGGTGTTGCTTATTTTTCCTAGGGTTGAAGAGCACGACAACACACCTAGAAGGAGAACAGAACAACAAAAAGAAGTTGACAGAACAGCCTGTGGGTATTATAACATGCTCTATTCCCTTGTCCTTGGCAAGACAATGAACAACAGCCTGGCATGTCTGTCCCACCCCTACCCAGCTAGCTGGAAAACGCAAAGGGAGGTTGGGGGATAATCACAAATCACTCCCGTGTGGAGTGCCATAAATAAATCACCTTTCCAGGGGCCGTGAGCCCTGAATCTCTTACCACTCACAAGCTAGACAGAAAGAAAGGGGCGTTAGAAAAGTCTGTGTGAGCCCCATGATTCCATCCCCTCTCCCCAGACGTAAGAATGACCCTACATTCTGGGCACCAACACAGGATGTCTAGACCCGCGTGGGGAAAGAGGGATAGCATGAAGTAGAAGAGCTCTCAGAGAAAAGAGCTGGGCATCTCCTCTCCAGAGACTTTCAGCATAGCTTTCTATCAACCGTATCCTGCCAGGCACTGCCATTAACAGTTCAGATTCTGCCCTCCCCTCACCCCCCGCACCTTCATCCAGGCCCTGAAAGTCAGGACAATGACTGGGACTAGCTCAACACGGACCCAGACAGGAATTATCTTCTGTGTGGTATGGTTTTTGCCTGTAACACAGACAGGACAGAAAAGGCTTCAGTTTGGGCCAAGAGGTCATTAGCCAGTCAGAAAACACGAGGCACAGTGCAAGAGCCAATTCGCTTTGGAGACAAATGAAAAAATAAATAGCTTCCTCTGAGGCTGTCCAGAAATCAGCCAGCAGGAGGAACTCTAGAAACAAACAGCTGTGACCTTCTCCCCGTGGTAATCAATATAATCACCTCCACCACAAACTTAAGGTCCCCCATTTTGGAGGAGCAGGAAAGGGGAGATTCCCCGAAAATTACTGACAAAGCCAGGAGTCTCACTCTTAGCATGCCGCGATGACTCTGCTGCCACGCAAGTCTGGCTATGATCCAGGATACATTCTCTCCCCTTCCCCACCCTCCATCAGTGAAAACCCTACAGATCATTTTCAACACAGGGCAGAAGAGAACGCATCTCCTCTGCCAGGGCCTCATCACATAACATGGGGCAAAGGAACCAACCCTGTGAAAACTCAGGCTCTCAGAAGTGAAAGATGTGCTGCTGCCCAGGAAAGATGACAATTCTCAGTGACAAAATGACCCTCCCTCCCAACTGGTGAGTAAATTCACTCCTTGAATGGAACTGTACAATCAATGCCTTCAAAATGATCAGGGGGCTGGGGCACATGACTTACGAGGAGATGCTGGGCTTATTTAGTCTGCAGAAGAGCGAGGGGGGATTTGATAGCAGCCTTCAACTACCTGAAGGGAGATTCCAAAGAGGATGGAGCTTGGCTGTTCTCAGTGGTGGCAGATGACAGAACAAGGAGCAATGGTCTCAAGTTGCAGTGGGGGAGGTCTAGATCGGATATTAAGAAAAAACTATTTCACTAGGAGGGTGGCGAAGCACTGGAATGGGTTACCTAGGGAGGTGGTGGAATCTCCATCCTTAGAGGTTTTTAAGGCCTGGCTTGACAAATCCCTGGCTGGGATGATTTAGTTGGGGTTGGTCCTGCTTTGAGCAGGGGGTTGGACTAGATGATCTCCTGAGGTCCCTTCCAAACTTAATCTTCTATGATTCAAAGAACTCAGACTCAGCAGGGCAGCTCTTGATAACTGCATCTCTCTCTTCCCCATACGAATAGCCCTCACATAGGGCTGCAACATGAGGGGGACCCAGTTCAAGGGCTGTAAGGACTTGCTGGTGATGGACAAAACAGCACTTGTGACATCCTTTGTCTTAGAGAGAGGAGTGACATTGACTTCTGACATGGAAATACATCGCTCCTACTGTCTCCTGGCAAAAGCACAAGCGGAGGCAGCTGTAGAAGGGGGAAACGGTTGGGGAAAGTTGGCATCCTCTACAATGGCTAGGTCTGACCATGGCTCCTCTCCACTATTTGAGGATGCATCACAGCATGAAGAGAGTCCTCGTCCCCACAAACATGCAGGGAACACCTCAAAAGGTTCACCAGTTTTGCAGTGCTGCTACTTAGATGTGCCGCACCCTATAGCTCCCCACTCCACTGCTGTGCCATTAGGATGTTGGGCAATACATGACTCTCAGGTTCAGAAAGGCCTTGTCTACACCAGGGATTTCAGACAGGGCTGACTACACTAGTGCAAATCACAGCTTATACACCCTGCCTATAACAGGGGTTTGCGCCAGCGCATGACCAGACAGCCATGTCTGTGACTGGAGGAAATCCCTTGGGTAGATAAGGCTACAAATTGGGAGTACGGCGCATGGTACCAAATGCTGAAGAGATATTGCTGTTTCATTATGAAGCCTACAGCATCGGCTCACTCTACAAATACCATCAAAAGCCTCATCCCAATACAAAAGGCAGAAGTTCTCACATATGAGCTTTTAAACAGAACTAAGCAAGCCTCACTGTCACATCATTGGGTTCACGCAAGAAGAACGTTACAGGGGTGTCCCTCTAATCTGTTCTTTTTTCAGTTACCTCAGCAGCGGTAAGGAATTCCCCATCATGAGCTCGACGCCGATCGGAAAAGCCTGCAGCCACAACATTTCTCCAGGCACTGGCATGTCATAACAAACTCTTGTCTGACCCATACCGCTGCCTCTCACTTGGTCTGACAGGGTTGCCCGCCAAGAGCAATACGAGTTATGAAACGGAATAGACACCATAGAGAGGAGCAGACACTCCAATACCTCAGGCCCAATGCTGCTGACTGATGCTGTCTCACTCAGTTAACATCACTGCCTCATAGCAGACACCACCATAGGGCACTGAAGTTTTAACCTCCAATTCACCAGCTTTCAAAAATCAGCTTCCTTCATTAGAACTAGTGCAAGTTTCCACCCAATGTTTTCCCCAAAGGTAGTCTGTGTGCCTGCTAAATGTTCTAGCCATGCCCAGGTAAAATACATCTGCTGTGCTGAACATACAGGCATTCACCAACATTTACCAGTACGTTAGTGGGGAAGTTCTAATGGTAGAAGTAACCTGGTCATCCAGCAGCAAAAGTCTTCTTAAGGGATTTAGTTAAGAGTAAAAAGCACAGAAGGATCTAATTTATGACCAGTCACTCCAGTTTCAGGTCTGATCTACTCTATTTTACTTCTGCAGGCTTCATGTAAAGAGGCAGGTGGTCTGTGACCCATTAACAATTCAGGGGAGGTTAAGCTCCTCAAATCATGAGCTATGAAATAGTACATTAGTAGATGGGAAAATCTGTGTAATCCTCAGCTTCCAGGCAATCAGAAAAAACAAAGAGAAATCCCACTCTATGAAGCAAGGTAGGCTTAATGGACCAAAGTCGTCCCTCGTGCAACTCAGAAGAATTACACCCGGGAGAATTTTGGTCCACTAAGCTTCAGAAAAAATTATGGAGAATTGAGGGTAGATGCGATATCCAGGTAGAATCATTTCTGTGCAGCGGGTTTTTTAATATTAAGTTCCTTTGTGTTTTATGACTAGGGACATTTGCATGAAAACAGGACCTTTGGGTATGTTCACACTTCAACTACTACAGTGGCTTCAGCGTAGACACTACCTATATCCCCGCAGGAGGGGTTCTCCCATTACACAGGTAATCCACCTCCCTGAGATGTGGTAGCTAGGTTGACGGAAGATAGCACTTTCTACACCATGGGTTAGGTTGGCATAGCTACGTCTCTCAGTGGTGTTCCCCTGAGAGACACAGCTATGCAGATGTACGTTCCCAGTGTAGACCAGCCCTTTGTGTTATTTTCTCTAAGAAACAATCTAAACATTAAAACAATGCAAGAAGACGCCATGGTCTTCAAACCAAGCAGGCAAATCCATAAATAAAGCTTTTCCTAGAATAGCTCAGCAAATGGGTAGGATCCTTAACTTAAGCAACTGAGCCCACAGTTACTTACAAACAAACTTAGGCCTTACACCTCCAGAGTTGGCTATTCCCAGGGCTTCTCTCTGCAGGACTTCCTGTCACTCCTTCTAGCTCTTTCCCCTCATCAAAGAGGCTCAAACTCCTATGCTGAGGCTAATGAGTCCCACCACCATGCCAGCCTGCCAGGGGGAGTCAGCCAAATAGTTCCTGACCTTCAGACAAGGGTGTAACACCTGACAACCAGTCACAAGCAGATTTTTAAAAAATAACTCTTAAATGTAGTCCATGAAAATATATGAACACATGCCACACCCACCCACCCACACAAAAACACTACTGCCAGTTAACAAGGAACAAGACATATCCCGTAGCTATACTGCCAGAGGGCTGAATTTCACAGAAGTTACATTTCATGGCAGTCTTGACACACTGTTCTAGTTTTATAAAGACTCCACCCAACTTTTAGGTTGTTTTAACCAATAGGATTGCAGTATGCAAATAAAGTACAGTTAATTATAGGGCAGCGATGCATGCTACTAACACAACACCAGGAGCCAGGAACTCCTGAATTCTAATCTGGTTCTCATTCTGAATCTCTCTGTGGCCTTGGAACGTCTCTAACCCTCTCTGTGCTAGATTGCTGCATCATTTCAAAGGGTAAAAGTTACAGTTAAAAGAATAAATTGTGCTAGCAAAGTTTAACTGTTCACTGTGGCCACATTTACCTTCCCAGTCTCTGCTACCCAGTTCAGTCTGTGTCCACACTGCAGTCCCACTAACCCTTGGAGTGCAATGCATTACAGTTTTGCAGAGGTCCATGTTCAACAGTGTCTGAAACAGCTTCCCAAAGCAGGGTTTGTGGGAGAGCCTATAAAGTACTGTGGGATTGTGCAATGTATTAATAAAATATATTGCTCAAATCAACATAGGAAAATAGAAATTGCTATACTGGGACAGATCACTGGTCCACCTAGTGCACGATCTTGTTTCTAACCCATACAAGACTACATGGACATCATGAATCCTGAGATATACCATTCAAGTTTGCCCTAGCGAATTTTATTCTGTCAACAGTTCACAACAAGCTTTATATGAACATTGTTTTTATTATTAAATACACAAAAGCGTCCATCTAGCCTTCTGCATGTTTAGTTTTTGCAAGATTCTGTTTGTTCAGTGTTTTGCTACCAGCGGGTGGAAAAAATACTGCTGATATTTTCACACTTTGAGCCTAATTCAGTTGGGCCAAGTACATCAAACCACCACTTTTTCTAATGCCCTCATCAGTTTCTGCAGAAATTAAGCCTTGAAATTAAAAAAAAAAAAATCCAACCAATATATTTCTGAAGAAAACTTTCTAGGTGTGTCCCAATGAGAGCTTACAAATACAGACAAAACAGACAATAGTTCTCAAAGGGGCTTGCACTATTTCCATTCAATAGATCAGGCCTGAACAACTTGTAAAGCGGCGAGGGCCATATTACTCCAAAGAAAACAGCTGAGGGCCGAAATCCCCCGCCCCACGGAAACAACCCCTCCTTCCCCAGCGCTGGGGTGTGGAAGCCTGGCTCACCTGCCGCCCTGCCACTGCCCGCCCACTCGGCTGGTCATCCCCCACCCCGCCCGGCTCGCCTCCTCAGCCCCCCCGCCGCCCACTCGCCTCCTCCCACCGCCAGCTCGCCGGCTCTCCCCACCACTAGCTCACCTGCCTGCCAGGGGCTGGCCTCTTACCTTCTGCCGCTGCTCCCGCCCCCTGCCACTGGCTCACCCTCACTCCCCAGCCTGCCACTGGCCTCTTCACCAGCTCGCCCACCCGCCGGCCGGCCAGCCGGCCGTTGGCTTGCCCCACACCGCTGCTTGCCTACTCATCCCCCCCCCCCCGCCCCCCACAGGCCGCACAGTGAGCCCACACGGGCTGCATGCGGCCCCCCGGGCCACATGTTGTGCAGGCCTGCAATAGAGTACTTACTCTGGTGTCTGATGAGCGTTTAAAAGGTCAACATTATTAACTAGTTCACTGCTGATCATTTTAGCAGAAGTATCCAGCTACTCTGGGATTGTGGGCGGAGCTCACATAAATTAACTACATCATATTTTCCTCCCAGTCTGAACCCTGTTTTGCTGTCAAAGCCATTTATAAAACTATTCACTGCTGAATGACAGGATTATTGCTGCCTAAGTGATGTCCTAGCCAATCTAGTATCTAGCTCCTTTGCATACTGAAGCTATTGGTAATAACATGCTCTTGTAAAGATTTTATTTCTAGGGCTACTGTGCCATACCCTCTACCCTGCATTACACCATCCTAGTGGCAACATGTAATCATGAACTGTGGCTTTAAAAAAAAAGAAATCAGAAGTTGGCTTTGGAATCTCTGATAGATCTAGTGTTTAAGGTGTTATGTAGGTGCCTTGTTTTATTCCAAAGGAGCCCACGTGCAGAGTAGTAATTGGTTCTTGATGCAAAGGAGAAGCAATACATCTGTGTTACCATCAGACCCTCCTCCAAGGCTCTTGCAGAGAAGTTGAACTTTCTCCAGCAGGGATGGCAGGGAGCCACTTTGGAGTAGCGGGTGTGTAAGTGGGAGACACTTTGGAGAGTTTTCCGGCAGCATGTGGCAGACAGGCCCCTTAGCACTGTGCACAGTCCATATGTGCTGGGGATCAGTGCAAGGAGGGTTAGCAGGAAACCCACAGAGAAGAAGCAAGCACCTCTGGCAAAGGGAAAAAACAAGGAGACAGTTTCCCTAGGCTAAATATAGGAATGGAATGGAAAGGAATCAGACGTCAATATCACATTTACACATAGCATCTGACTCATTAAGTCACCAGCACTCTGCCCCCCTCCCCCCCACACACACACACTTTCTTTTCTTCTTCCTCTGCTGGTACCAGTCCCACTTCTTGCTCTTCTTCCCAAATCCATGTCTCCCTCGGTATTTCACCTTCCCTCTCATTATCCTCACATCTGTTCCCCTGCCCCATCTCTCTAGTTTCTGCTGTCCCTTCCCCCAACTCTCCCCGCCCCCTCCTTCTCCAGTAAGCTAATAAAAAGCAGATTTTGTAAGAAGTCTGTTTTCTTCCTCCCTGCTCACCCCCACCCTCCCTAGGGGGTATGAAAAGATTAAAAGACAACTATGGAGTTTCTTTCCAAAGCTATTCAACAACTCTGCCTTGTTTTATCTCACAGGACAGATAACTAGAGGCAGAGTTCATGGGACAAGTTTCTCCCCAGTCCCTCTCAATCTGGGCCATAAACTGAGGTAGCAGAGAAGAAAGCAAGCTCCATTCGGACACCATTCAAACCCTGGCTCATCCTGGCTCCTCTTTCTGAATATTATCCTCTCCCCCCCACACACCTCACCCCCCCACCCGGGCCCTCGCACATTCCTGCAAGAGTAAATGAAGAGAACAAGTGGCCCCGTCAACTTCTCACTGGTCATGTCCATGACTTCTTGCTCATTCACTGCTCTTCCAATCATGCCCATCTTCCCCCGCCCCAACAAAGTAGAATAGTTTCCTAATTCACAAAACACATCCCCAAGCCTTGATGAGATTAAGATGGTGTCAGTAAAAGCTGGTGATAATTTTCCATGTGGCAACATTCCCTGCCAACAAATTTCTTTAATTCACAGCCAATGCTGTGTGGGGGTTAGCTGTGATGGGGGAGGATGTGCATGCACATCACATGTGAAATACCTATTCATCTATGTCAATGAAATGGATTCAGGGGGGCGGGGCGGGAGGGCAGATCTATGGAGAGATTAAGACATGGGTGTGACAGTATGAGCACAAGGAGCCATGGAGCTCCTTGCATCATACCACGGCCAGGGAGATTTGCTGGAGGAGACCACTACCAGGATGGTTGCAGCCACAGAAGGGCTACAGTTAGATTCATGCTGCACACTTCAGAGAGACCAAAATAGATTAGCAGGAAACGACCGCTAAATAAGAAGCTCAGCACAAAACAAAGGGATTATTTGTACTTTAAAAGTTGCTAAACTCATAAATTGGAGATTACATGTTATTAAGCATGAGCACTGTGTGACCTAGGGCAGTAAGGCTCCCAGTGGGAATTTATTGTTTTAAAAGCCTGGATGGCATGCCAAATGTGCAGAACAAAGAGCCAGAGAACATCAAAGAGCAGGCCCTGCTCCATCTTCGCCATATCTTCTGGCTGCTTCTCCCAATCTGCCAGCATCATCTCAGCCTTGTCTGGACTGAGCTTCAGGCAGCTAGCTCCCATCCATGCTCCAATTTCCCTCAGACACTGGACTAAGGTAGGTGAGGCAGAGATCTAGAGCTGGGAGTCTTCAGTACATTGACAGCACCAAAGCCCGAACTCTCCTCACTAGCTCTCCTAACAGCACCTTCGACACGTTGGCAGGAGGGGAAACCAAGATGGAAAGCTGTGGAACTCCACACAAGAATGCCATTGGGAAAGGGGGACAACTGCCCCACAACTCCCTTTGAGAACGCTAGGGAAGAGTCGTGCGACCGCAGAGCAGCACCATCCACTCTTGCTGCAGTCAACTGGCCTGCAGACCACTCCTCATGACCAAGCTTAACGAAAGCCCCACCTTTCCTACCTGGAAAGGGCGAGTCCACCCATATTAGCCATTCTTGGCCCAAACAACTTGGGTCCACCAGGCAGAAGGGTTTCAATCAGAACTTCACTATGTATGGCCACAATATACATCCAACTGAAGGTGGCAAGCCCTCCATCCCATCATTCCCCAGCATCATAACCAAGCAATAAATGACCAAACACAGAAGATACGCCCCAGTGGGTGACATGACTTTTTAAACTTGCATAGAATCATAGAATCTCAGGGTTGGAAGGGACCTCAGGAGGTCATCTAGTCCAACCCCCTGCTCAAAGCAGGACCAAACCCAATTAGATCATCCCAGCCAGGGCTTTGTCAAGCCTGACCTTAAAAACATCTAAGGAAGGAGATTCCACCACCTCCCTAGGTAACCCATTCCAGTGCTTCACCACCCTACTAGTGAAAAAGTTTTTCCTAATATCCAACCTAAACCTCCCCCTCTGCAACTTGAGACCATTACTCCTTGTTCTGTCATCTTCTACCACTGAGAACAGTCTAGATCCATCCTCTTTGGAACCCCCTTTCAGGTAGTTGAAAGCAGCTATCAAATCCCCCCTCATTCTTCTCTTCTGCAGGCTAAACAATCCCAGTTCCCTCAGCCTCTCCTCATAAGTCATGTGCTCCAGCCCCCTAATCATTTTTGTTGCCCTCCGTTGGACTCTTTCCAATTTATCCACATCCTTCTTGTAGCGTGGGGCCCAAAACTGGACACAGTACTCCAAATGAGGCCTCACCAGTGCCGAATAGAGGGGAATAATCACGTCCCTCGATCTGCTGGAAATGCCCCTACTTATACAGCCCAAAATGCCGTTAGCCTTCTTGGCAACAAGGGCACACTGTTGACTCATATTCAGCTTTTCGTCCACCGTAACCCCTAGGTCCTTTTCTGCAGAACTGCTGCCCAGCCATTCGGTCCCTAGTCTGTAGCAGTGCATGGGATTCTTGCGTCCTAAGTGCAGGACTCTGCACTTGTCCTTGTTGAACCTCATCAGATTTCTTTTGGCCCAATCCTCTAATTTGTCTAGGTCCCTCTGTATCCTATCCCTACCCTCCAGCGTATCAACCACTCCTCCCAGTTTAGTGTCATCTGCAAACTTGCTAAGGGTGCAGTCCACACCATCCTCCAGATCGTTGATGAAGATATTGAACAAAACCGGCCCCAGCACCGACCCTTGGGGCACTCCACTTGATACCGGCTTAAAACACTATCTTTTTAGAAGCAGCCCCAGGAACCCCCTTCCCTTCTCCTCTAGGCACCTCAGATGACTGCCCCTCCAGCCTTGCAGGGACCCTACTCAGCAATGCCCACACATGTATACCGCCCTTCCGTCACCCGCCCTACCACTACAAAGAGCTTTTCTCAGCAGCGCTTCCAGTCTCTATGGTAGAAGGAAAGCTGGAAGGAAAGAAAAAAGCACACTCTAGAAAGCTAGTTCCAGGGGAAGGCAGAGCAGAGCTGATTTACAGGCCTTGCAGGGATAATCCCTGCAAAGCTAAGGGCTGCCTCTCCTCTTTCCATCCTTCCTGCTTATGCAGAATCTGTATAGCTCATCTCCTCTCTCCGTGAGTTCAGATGTTTCCAGCACAGGGGTAATGGAGGAAGGGGAGGATTCCACATGGTTTCTCTCTCTTTTCACCCCACCATTGGCAAGGGCACCATTTGAGGGGGTGGGGGGGAACATCCCCCTTCCCCCGAGAGTCATCCAGGAGGTGTGCAAGCTCCCAGGCGGAGCTCTTAACTACAGCACAGTATTAGGCATTGTCTACACTGGCAACTGAACGACAAAACTTGTCTTTCAGGAGGTGTTAAAAAACCAAACTCCCTCCCCTGAAAGACACAAGTTTTGCGGTCCTGCCCACAATGCTAACACCACTCGGGGGTGGAAATTTTTGTTGGCAGGAGAGCTGACAAACAGCGGCTACACTGCGCGACTTTTAGCGGCACAGCTGTGTCACTAAAAGCTGCGTAGTGCAGACTAGCAGGTCTGAACCAGGGGTCCGAGGCCCCCTGGGGCCGCGAGCAGGTTTCAGGGAGTCCGTCAAACAGGGCTGGCATTAGACTTACTGGGGCTCGGGGCAAAAAGCCAAAGCCCAGCCGCCCTGAGCCCCACCTGAAGGTGAAGCCTGAGTAGCTTAGGTTCACGAGGCCCCCTGTGGTGTGGGGCTCCAGGCAACTGCCCTGCTTGCTACCCCCTAATGTCAGCCCTGCCTTTTATATGCAGAAAAACAGCTGTTGTGGGTGGCACAGGTGGGCCATGGAGTTTTTATAGCATGTTGGAGACAGGCCTCAGAAAGAAAAAGGTTGAGAACCCCTGGTGTAGACATAGCCATAGTGTGAAATGTAAATTCTGCAAAGGAGATGTGCCCCTGGGGCAGGGAGTCAGTATTTTGTTTACAAACGGAGGCAGGGTGATTAAGATAAGAAAGGGCTGGTGATTAAATTAAAGATCTGGAAGTTTAGCCTGTAAAACAGGAATCCCTGGGAAAGTGGGCGGTTGGGAAGGAGGAGGGGTTGTTTTAGAGATAACACACAGGGACTCAAAGAAATACAGCCAAGCCCTCTGAGCCAAGGTTACCTTCAGAAAAGGGGGAGATTTGGGGGCACAGGTGAAAAGAAGGTCCCCAAACCAAGGGAAGAGATAGCAGTGGTACAGAGAAGTTCCCACTCTACCTGTGGTACTTACGTGGCCCCATCCCCGTAGTATCTGAGCGCCTTACAAGGTCTAAACTATATCTCCTCATAGCCCCTCGGTAAGGTAGAGCAGTGCTGTTATCCCCATTGTACAGATGAGGCACTGAAGCACACACATACTAAAGGCCAGATTTTCATGGGTATTTAGGCACCTAGTGGGATTTACAAAAGTGCCTAGATTAGGTGCTTTGTAACCCCCACTAGATGCCTAGCTGCACCTTTGGGTGCCAAAAACGTTTTGAAACTCTGCCCTTAAGACACTGGCCAGAGGTCATGCGGGAAGTCCATGAGGGTAATAGAACCCAGGTCTTTCAGGGCTAGCTCCCTATCCAGCACACCAGCCTCTCTCTCTGTTGCATGTGGCAAAAAAGAGGACTCTGGTGGATGGGAGCAAAACCAAGGTGGCCAGTTCTCTGAGACTACAGCAAACGGTCTCAGGAGGTTGGGATGGATGTCATGGTTGACAGAATGAAAAGCAGCACAGAGGTCAGGAAGGATGGAGAATGAGAGTCAGATGAGAGGAGATCACTTAACTCCCAAGGGGTGGGCAGGTTCTGCCCCATGCTGAGTTGTAGAGCAATGGCTGCTGTGCAATTTTACATTTTAACAGAAAACCATTTTATCATGTCATTTTTTGTTCCGAATTTGAGAAAAAGGAAGGAATCAGAAAGTGTCATATAAGTATCAGATGTGTTTATGCCTCAAATTCTTAGGGTTTCAGCTGTATGCAGGCCAATTCCAGAACAAAAGAACAGAAATTGTATCCACAGAGTCCATAAAGTTGACGATTACTGTCATGATTTGTATTATTCACTGGCTACCATCTGTGTGCTCAGCGCTGTTCAGGATATGCCAGAAAATGTAGTCCCTGAGCCAATGTGTATAAAATGTGTAGCCCTGGATAAGATGGCTTAGTTATTTAAGTATAAAGTGTATAGTTATTAAGCACGTGTTTATATCTATGCGTGGAGGCGATGATGGCAACAGAAGTTTTATTGGATTAAGGACTAGAAGATTTGACCCTCCAACTTTCTTTCAAGAGGAAGTTGCCCAGAGCTCCTGTACCTGTTTATTTTCCTTTCCTGACTGCAGTGACCCTGATATACTGCAGAAGTCTCAATTTTTTTCTCAACTTTAAAATGTGGAATTTTCTTGGTGTTTGGTTTTAAATATTCTCCTGTGAGAACTGCAACTCAATCACTGTAGTGTTGTGACCAAAGAGCCTTTTGGAAAGTAACTTAGTCTTTAAATAGAAGTAAAAGCAGTGTTGTCAACTTACGATTTTGTCATGAGTCTCATTATAATTATTGTTTTCATTAAAGCCCCAGCTCCTGGAGTCAAGTGAATATGTGATGATTTCAGCCTTCATTCTTAGAGAAAAATGACATTTCTAGCCCTTGTGGCTATGGAGAAAGCTTCAAAATGCGACCCCAGTGCACCCTAAAAACTCAAAAAGCAGAAGGCAAATAAAAAGAACACCAGATCTATTATTTTTACATAATCTCATGATTTTTGGTGAGACTGATTCATGATTTTTGAACATTTGGAATTGGCAATACTGTGAAAGTGACTTGCAAGTATCAGTTTCACTCCTATTTAAGGTCAGTTTCTAGTCTATTTGTAGTGAGGTAACACCCCTGGAGTCCCAGGCAGGTGCAGTATAAACTCACAGGGTCTTGGCCTAGTAGGATGTTTCCCAAGTTAAATGATCTATTCCAAGCTTAGTGAACTGCCAAAAGTGACAGAAAGTAATCTAGATTTTTCTACAATTGTTTCAATTGTTGTATTCAACAGTTAGTAACGAAGAAAGAATATACATTAAAATTTTAAACCTAATCAGTGTCCCTTAAGTGATTTGACACAAGATGTGAGAACACATTAGTATTAGAGCTGAGTGGGTCTAATATTTATTTAATTCTCTTTTTTAAAAAAGATATAGGAATTAGATACTATCAGCTAATTTCTAAGTTATCTGCAAAAAAACAACTAGTTTTCAGGTGCCTAGGTAGCCCCTGGAATCATGGTTAAAGTTTCCCCCCTCCCCCCATCTGAAATGGCACCCCTGCCCATTGGTGAAATGTTCCTTGCTCTGCCAGACCACAGAATGGCACTCTGCTGACTTTCCCCAATTTAGGCGGGGCGAATGGAACAGAAATTGCTCCCTTTTCCCTCATCTGCCAGGCGATTCGCGCCAGAATGAAGGCACCATGCAACATAACTGTTTCCTTCCGGAAAGCCGGGAATCTGAAAAAATGAAAGATGCCTGGGTGTTCCTGTAAAGTTCAGGAAGGTTGAGAGCTACACTCCCCGTGGAGAGGACCATCAAAATGACTATTGCCCCGATTGCTGGAGTGTTTAAAATCTGTACATATGTAAATAGCTAGCTATAGATAAGGTCTTAGAAGATCGTGTTCAAGAATATGTAGCATAGTTCCTGGGTTTTGTTGGACCAATAATAGACATCGTACAGCATCTATGAGAAAGGGACCGAGAGTCTTTTCCCACTGGACCATATGAACTGGAACAATAAACTCACTGAACATTAAATCTCACCAAATGAGGGTAAATCCATCCTCATCATCGTACCCACTCATTCTACTCCACACCTGAACATAGCCATTATATATGAACAACTTACCCTCATATCTCAATCTCTGTACTTTGACCCGTTAAGCCTTTACCCCCAATTGGGGATGTTGCAGATTATGTATTCCTTATGTCATCCAATCCGAAAACCGAACTTCGCTCTCCTTGATAATCTGTACCTTATCCCCTGATAACCAGAAACTTCTATGCTTAAACTCTGTACCGTTATTTTTATTTTTAACATTATCTTAATAACATTTTTAAACCTTCCCTTTGTGCACTGCAAATGGATTCCACTGGCGGTTCTTAGCATTCCCTAATTAAATGCATCTATCAGAGGCTCTCCCTAAGTACATGCAGCTACGCATCTGACCTCTGGGCCACAACCAGCAGGTAATGGATATTCAGATGTGAGAGAGTTTCCCTTCCAGCCCTATAATAAACAAATGCTGTCCTGATAACAGAGCTGTAAGACAATAATGCCGAGTGGTTGTGAGAGTTTCATAGCATAGCAATCACCCAAGGAGTGGTTTGAGATGCCAACAGTACCTAAAGGGGGCGGGGGGGAGGAGGAGGCTGTTTATAACCATAGCCTTAGGCACTGAGTTTGCCTCGATTAGGTGTCATACATATGAAATAACACTTTTAAACTGCCTAGCTATGAAAACCCCTAAGAGGAGGGAGGAAGTGGAGACAGAGGCCACGGTCCCCATCCACCACTGAACTAACCCTAACCCTACCACTCTGAAACCTGAAGTTTTGAAGTCAGACAGAACAGATGTCCAGTGAAGAATCTCAGAGAGCAGAGGTAGCCTCCCCAGAACTGAAGACCAGGGCCAGAGCTGGGTTACCGCTGGGACATGCATAAGCACCAAAACATTTTTTTTAAGAAAACAGACTCAGATTCCACATTTTTCACAAAACAGACAGAGGAAAGAAGTCAAGTCTAGATCATTGCAAGGGCCTGTCTCCTGTATGGCCCATTGTACCCGTTTGGCATGAGACTAGTGAGGGAGAGGCTTGTATCAGGAAATTTCTTTCTACCAGAGCTCCAAGATAGGTAGGCACCTTCTCCAGAGGGCAGAGGTCTGTACTAGGTTGGGATTGTGTGTGATATGGATTAGGAGTGGTGGGGACCAGAGGGCAGAGAAAGGAACTTGGGGAAAGCACTGAAATTTAAGCCAGTTTAGCAGCTGAGAGTCATTACAATTCACACCAAGCTGAAAACTTTATACACGTAAAGTTTTCAATATGGAAAACCACCTGGTTTTAATTGTAATGGCTCTTGGCTGCCTAGTCACTTCAATCTGAATGCCTCCACCAGGACACCCCTCTTCTTCCTTCAGAAGTCCCACTGCTGTTCTTTCTCCCAGTTTTATCCCCCACCCCTTTGCAGGCCTCCACCTGCAGAATAAAATGCTTCCCTGGTGGTGGAGCTTGGAGCAGGCCACCCCATACTGCTTGCAAAATACCCCACCTCTGAAAGAACTGCCTACTCCTCCAGAATCCAGCAGCACATAACTCTCAAACTCTCTGTGGAACTGTTGAACCACACAAAGCAGACACAGAGAGAGTGAAATGTTAAGAGTTACATAAACCCGCATAGGGAATTATGTGACAATTTGTGTGGCTGCATACATGTGTGCATAAAAACACACCCACCCTCCTGCCCAGAGGTGAAGGGAAAATATCAAACAATAAAACTTGCAGAAATGTGTTTTCAAATCTTAGTGCAACACTTCCCTCCTGACTTGAGGTACTATTTCAGAATATCCACTCACAGGGCCATTGCAAGGAAGGGCCACCGTTGGGAGCCAGAGTGATGGACAACCAAAAGACAGGGAAGAGTCAAGGCAAGGAGGACCACCCAAGCATTCTGTGTTGGGAGACTGAGCAATTTGCTTATAGAAGAGAGAACTGGGAGGGTAAGAAAGGGAGTCTCGGGCAGACCCGTACTGATTCAGATGCTGTTGAGGAGGAGGAAAGCTTCACTAGCAGCAAACAGCAAGGATGTGACTGAAAGCAAAGCCCTGATGAGCTCGGTGCCAAGACTCCCACACTCTGCCCTTTCTAGGAGGGTTCCTATGGAAATTCTAAGGGCTGTGGGTTGGAAAGAGCATTGTGCTTTCGGATCACTTGGAAATCTACTTGCCTCAATTCACTGACGATTTCACCTAAAGTTTCCCACTGCTTGCATCCGAAGAAGTGGGTATTCACCCACGAAAGCTTATGTTCCAATACCTCTGTTAGTCTATAAGGTGCCACAGGACCCTTTGTCGCTTCTACAGATCCAGACTAACACGGCTACCCCTCTGATACTTCACCTAAAATTGAAATTATAATACACACATCACACAGTGGGTTAACAAGCCTCAGTCTTTACAGACCTACCAAGGTACCTGCTTCAGGGACCTCGCAAGAGCACTTGGCTCCCAGCCCCACCACCTTTCACAGCTATAGTGCAGCAAGCAGATGATCATCAGAATTTATGTTCTTAGCAGAACTGCTGGAAATGCAGTTTCAGGGAGAGAGACGCTCCAGTGGTGGCAGTGCCCAGGTGAAGGAGGGAGAAAGTGAGCAGAACTAGGGTGGAGGATGTGGTGGAAGAGGGGGGGAAAACCAAAGAGAAAGACTAAAATTGGGGTGGAGGGGAGACAGTGGCAAGGGGGTGGGGGTTACAAATAAATCTATGTAAAAAAAAAGATCAGACCTACCACCAGGCTGCAACCAAATTCAGAGCTCCCTGGGAGACACTGACACCTCTCCCCAAAGGGAACCACAGGAGGCCCAGCCACCCCTCTGAAGGGAGGCACAGAGTATGCTCCCATTTTGCACATCTGGCTTTAGGTTTCCTCCCTTATGGAGCAGGACAGGGTGGGTTTCTTATCACTCTGCACAGATCTGCAAGCTAGAGGAGTTTTGCCTGCACTGAAATCTCAAAGGAAAACATGTCTCGGCTGTGAACAGTGAGCCTATGCCTCTCCTGTTCCAACAGCAGGCATGGCCAGGGCATTGTGATTTAGCAGCATGGGGACACAAGGGAGAGAGTTTCTATGCAAAATAGACCAACTGGGATATGGGGGAGGGGACATCTCACTGCAGGTGCCTCTGGCTGTAATCGTTTTACCACTAGCAAGTAGTGCAGTTAATATTAAACTGGCATCAATCAAAAGAAGACTCACAAAGAGGAGTACAATTTAATTCTCTCCCTAATTTAATCTAATTAACCCACACAGAGAAATGGCTAAGGAGGGAGGGCTGGCTTGGAGCCCCCTTCCTGCATCAGTCTCCCTCCTCCCCTCCAAGAACCTTCACTGGCAGAGTAATTAATGTATGATAGCAGTCCCCTCCAAGATCCAATCACCCCACTTTGCTCTTTAGTCCACACTCCGAAGCAGACAACGAAAGCCCCACTGCAGCAAAGAAACTAGAGCAGCCCTTCCCCCTGAATGCCTTAGTGAGCATTATTCCTGCAGTAGCTGTGCCCCAGCATCAGAGACAGAGAGAATCAGCTTCCTCAAAAGCACAGAGCCACAGAACCACTGGCTAAGAACAGCCCATGGCTTCTGAGGAAGGGGAGGATCAGAAAGCAGCCCCGATGCTGCAACACCTTTGTGTATTATGAGATCTGCTGTGTCAGAAGCTCAGCTATCCAAGACACCAGCTTTTGCCTTGTAGCGTGTGTACATACCTGTCACATGCAGGCAAAGTATAAATAAAATACACAACTTCTTAGCACTTCCGTTAGCAAGGGGGCTTCCCAAAACATCCTGTTAACAGACATCCCCTTGTGGCAGCAAGTGAAAGCTTCAGTGCCAGATCTTCCAAGAAAAGGAGAGAGCCTCTGTTGTTCACACCTGGTAGGGGGGATACTTGATTTGGGTTTTATGCATCACGTTAAAAGCCTGCCATCGATGTCAATGTTGCAAGGAGACGTAGGGCTTGTTATGGGGTTCATAGGGAGGGTGGCAGCTCAGCTCAGGCAGTTGGGATCTCTGAGTTTTATCCCAGACTTGGCCAGGTTTTTTCTCTTCAGTCTTATGCAAGCTTAGAACTTGGCTCAAAAGCAAGTCACGTTGCTGCACCAGGCACTGGTTGCTAGGAGGCATAAATACCCAGAAGATGCCAAATTCTTCCCAGGTGGGGAGAAAACGGGCCACTACCTGTAAGCAGGCAGTTTAAGACATTCCTATTCAACTCCATCCCCGCTCACCCTTCCTTTCACAAGCAGCTAAAAAAACCTTGGAGACTGCAGAGCATCAGCTGCCTTACTGAGAAAAGGCTTCTTGTTCCAAAAGAGCTGAGACAGTCCAAGCTTTGCAAATGCTGCTTTTCCAGCCAGGGGAAGGAAATGCACATGGGCGTGCAATAGCTTTCCAAATCTGCCAGTGCTTCCTACCTGCACTGCTTCACTCCAGTCTAGTATCCTCATTAAACAAAACAGCTGCCCTTGTTCTTTTACTGCCATCCATTTGTACAGATACTCAAATAAAGCAAAACAATACAGGTTGTTTGTAGGGGTGGGGAGGAGGATGGTATGTAGTACCTTCCATTTAGTTCATTCACTCACTAATTGGGTCAAAGCCTCAGGTAATAAATTATTTTGTGTTAAAGGTAATACAACTTCCCACCAAATTTTCTTGATCAATTTCAATCACTGGAAGCAGATGTGAGTGGACAGTCACTATTCCTATTTACTTAATGACAAATTAGAGGGGTGGGGGGAGAATACAATAAGAGCCTAGGAATGACACAAGTGATAATTAAAAAAGACTACAATAAAAGCTGTGCAAATTCTGACATTGTGATTGGCACAATATACACGACCACATGCTGTGTGACCTAGGATATTTACCCAGCTGGTCAGATGGAAACAATATCAAATGCTCATAGGGGAGCAAGTACTAATCTCTATATTTGGGTTGCCTGTCACTTTCCACTATAGAAGATTCTTGTGACTTCTGTTTATTTTAGAGGGATAGCCGTGTTAGTCTGTATCAGTAAAAACAACGAGGCGTCCTTGTGGCACCTTAGAGACTAACCAATTTATTTGGGCATAAGCTTTCGTGGGCTATAACCCACTTCATCAGATGCACAGAGTGGAAAATACAGTAAGCAGGTATAAATATACAGCACATGAAAAGATGAGAGTTTCCTTACCAAGGTGGGGGGTCAGTGCTAAAGAGGCCAATTCATTTAGGGTGGATGTGGCCCATTCCCAACAGTTGAAAAGAAGGTGTGAGTATCAACAGAGGCCACATCCACCCTAACTGAATTGGCCTTGTTAGCACTGATCCCCCATTTGGTAAGGTAACTCCCATCTTTTCATGTCTGTATATTTATACCTGCTTACTGTATTTTCCACTCCATGCATCTGATGAAGTGGGTTATAGCCCACGAAAGCTTATGCTTAAATAAATGTGTTAGTCTTGGGTGCCACAAGGACTCCTTGTTGTCTTTACTGTTTATTTTAGAAGCTCTAACATCTCTGCTGTTTGCAACGGGTCTTTGAAATGCGGCAAGAGGAAAGCCCTCGGGCTTGAGAAGTGCCTTTTCTTTGTCTCATGAAATTGAAAAATCTCCATTTGCTTTCTCTCACTTGTGTTCCTCAGCCACATTTTGGCAGCAGGACAAAATTATAACTAGACACAAACATTCTAGAGTGTCAGCTTCACACCACCATCAACTTTACTGGGAATGTCTGGCTGTTGCCAGAATAGCTGTAACAGGGAATAGGGGACAGAGAAAGCCAAACTGGACTCTTCCCAACCCCCCTTCCAGACACAATGTGTGGCACACCCCACCTCTGGCAGCACTACATGGGGCATGAGTTCCCCTCCCCACCAGCAGTGGAAATGACAGAGCGAGTGCACCAGACCAGGCTCCCAGCAATCACTACTCCTAGACCCAAAACATGGTACCAGCAACTCATCCCCCTCTGAGATAACAACCTTCTTCAGTTACCAACTAAATAAGTTAGTCCTGTAGCTCGACCAGCTGTGCTGTGGTTCTGAAGGTTCAATGATGCATGATGTGGCATGGAGGAATTTATTACAATTACATGCCTTTACTTTTTTACTTTAAAAAAAAAACACTAGGAAATTACAAACATAGGGGGCTTTGTATAAAGAATATTGTTTAGGTACAAAGTCAAGCACTCGGCAAATGCAGAATTCAAGTTGCCTGTACAACCTTGATTTTGCCCCCTGGTTCGTATACATTATGAGACAGTCTTTACGTGATCACATACTATTTTTTCCACAAGACCCCTGCCTCCTTCAGCACACAGGAGGGATACACCAGGAGGGCAAACAAAGATTGTACAGGGAACTGTAAATCTGGCATTTCCTAACTTTTGACTGCATCCTGAATAGGTTTTATCCATAGTTTCAATGAAAGCGATAGGAATTAGCTGAACTGAAAGAAGAGAAAGGCACTTAAGTGTAATGTACCCTCAGATACCATGAGCAGCATAGTTATACTGAAGTGTGTAGTGTCGATGTGGCCTCCTTGGCAGTGTGATATTGTTACCTACTATGCAGAGGACACTCCAAGTTGCTGCGTCTAGATGTGGGAATGTCTATGCTTTCCCGGTGCCTAAACAGAGATGAGGAGGAGGATGGAAGTGAACCTGCAAAGGCTCACTCCAGGTACGACAAAAGTGAGGTCAATAGGTAGAGGAGGCATTTGGGGGACGTATGCTGGCACAACATGCCTTCTACTCGGAGTGGGAGGAGGGGCCCATTCAAGTGTGCCACACACCTTGCAGTTTCGGGAAGGAGCCACATTAGAACTATTGCTACTGCTGGATTCTCAGACGGTAACTGTGGGACGTAGTGCCTTTTTTCATCTGTTTGGCCTGAGGCTGCAACAGTTCCTCTTTGATGAAGGTCTCACAACAGCGATCCACGCCTTTATAACCTCAGGCTGGATTACTGCATGCTACCTTTGAAAAGTATCCAGAAGCTCCAGGTAGCACAGAATACAGCAGCTTGTCTCACGTGGGGTGGGGCACCGGGAGCTCCAAATACCGGTGATCTAAGCTCTGCCCTGACTAGCTTTTCACTTCTGTATGCAGTTCCAGGTGTAAAGCCCTACATGCTCTGAAACCCAAGTCACCCACGAGATTCACCCACGAGGGCCCCTCCTTCCACTCCACCATAGCAGTCACATTCCACTCCACTGCTTGTACTCTTTCTTCCTAGGGTAAACATCTCCATACAGCCAGTGGCAGCGAATTCTCAGTGAAGAGCTCAGGCCCCTAGAACAGGGGTCTCCAAACTTTAGGAGACGAGGGCCACATTACATTTTTCAAGGGGCTTCGCGGGCTGGCCCATTCTCTTGAGCTTACCCTCCGCCGAATTGCCGCTGAAGCTGCGGGAACGGCGGACTTCCCGCAGGCAAGCCGCGGCGGCTTCGGTGGCGGGGGGAGGAGGGGGAGGACCTCCCGCAGGCAAGCCGCGGTGGCTTCGGAGGAGGGGGAGGACCTCCCGCAGGCAAGCCATGGCGGCTTCGGCGGCGGGTATTCTGGGACCAGCGGGGGCGCCCCTGACTGCCGCCCTCTGCACCCCGCCGCCGAGGCGGCAGCAGCCTTTAAGCTGCTGCCAAAATACTCACTGCCGTCGACGTGCCGAGGTGGCAGCAGCAATTGGTTCAGGGGCCAGACAAATTGAAGCCGTGGGCCAGATCCGGCCCGCGGGCCGTAGTTTGGAGACCCCTGCCCTAGAACATGCTCCCTCCAGCAGCGTGACAGCATCCAGGTTCCATACGCTTCAGCGTACAGTGCAAAGAACAATCTCTTTGGTCAAGCTCTGACTGTCTGTTTAGTTTACTAAATGGTTTGATTCCCCCTGCCCTTTTCTGTTGTGCAGTGGGGGGTGGGGTGGGGGGGTTGTTCTGGCCTTTAAATTGCAATGATGATACCCCATTCTTTTGTAATTTAGTGTTTATAAAATTTAAGGCACCCATGACCCAGGTGCTTGGCTTAACTATACATTTTTAAAATAAGCAGCCCTTCAGAAGTGAAAAAGGGACACCCAACAATGGGAGATTGATGGAAAAACAGAGAATCTGATTTTAAAGACTGGAATCCATTCTCCTACTGGCAGTCAAAGTGATGAGTTCTTCCAGCAACATTAAGTGGTGAATTCCATTGCTTCTTTCACACCTCTGCCTCTTAAATTCTGCACTGAATGAGACAACAGTTGAAGTGGACCAATTCACAGTGGGTCATCAAAGCAGTACTTCTGTCTGGAGAGCTGCCTTATGGTGATACAGAATCTAAGCTTCAATTTAAAAAAATAAAATGAGTATAGTAACTCAGGCTGTGAAGACAATCCTAAAAATAGGAACTAAGCATAAACCCAGGCAGCAACGTCTGCCCGCATCTGCAAACAGGCTGAAACAATAGCTCAGAGAAGTGTGAAACTGTCCCTGGTCGTTTCAAGGGGTCTAAGAAGGCAACCACTCGCTGCTAGGGTGACCAGACAGCAAATGTGAAAAATCAGGACAGGGGGTGGGGGGTAATAGGAGCCTATATAAGAAAAAGACCCAAAAATCAGGACTGTCCCTACAAAATCGGGACATCTGGTCACCCTACTCACTGCTAGCATGCCACCTTGCGTCTAGAACAGGGAAGGTAGCTCTCACGGTGTCCCCCTTGCTCCTTCCTCACTCTACAATAACCCTTCTTCTGGTCACTTGACCCTCTGGCCAGATCACCATTTAGTTCACCCCTTCTGGGATCACAACTTTCATCAAGACAACTATCCAAATGCCATCTCCAGACGGTTTTAAGCCCCAGCTTGGGCTCTGTGCCATTATCCCAGGGGCTGGCAAGGGAACCCAGGGCCCCCACTACACCAAGTTCCAGCCTAGGCACCCTATAACCAGCAATCCAAGTCCTCAGTCCCTGTTGCTATTTCCCTGGGGTCCTTATCTTCTCTTTCCTGCTTCTGGGTTCACCACTGGAGCTCAGTCTACTCCCCTTGACTACTTTATCCCTCCTACCTTCTTGCCAGACTCCTTGCTCCAGGACATGATTTTAGGGCTTACACTCCCCCTGGACTTGTCCCTAATGGCCTCCCTCATCCCAGGGAGTGCCTGCAGCCCCTTCCCCTGCAACCTTTTTGTGCTCTCGGCTTCTTGGCTTTATAATACTGGCCCAGGCCTTCCCACGCTGGGCTTCACTCTCAGTTAACCCTGGTTCTCCTTCTCTCAGGTGATGCCAGGTGACTTAATTGGCCTCTCAGGCCCTCATTAATCCTATCAAGGCTGGTGTGGGGTGCACACTCCAACACAAGGTCACTACTCAGAAGTCTAATGATGACAATTTAAAATGTCAAGATTCTTAACTATTTCTCTGGGATGATCATATTATAAAGATCTGTTGTGAGTAGAGACCCCTTCTGGCATTCCAAGTGGGTCAAACTTGGCTAGTGGGCAGAACTAGAGAGAGTACTGCCCCTCTTCTTCCCCCTCTCCCAGCCCCTGGGCAGAGTAGAGGACAGGAAAGCAGACCAAGGCAATTTACTGTGAGTTCCTTTTCCTTCAGCATGAATACACTCCCCTCTCTCCATTGTCTGTCTAAAATGGGTGGGGGAGGGGAACTGAGGAGGTGGAAAACAAATGTTCCAGCTTCATTCCAACAGATCTATTTTTCTGGGGGGGAGCGGGGAGAGGGGGTTTGACAATTTTTCATCATCTTCTTGGCCAGAATCAGACTATGAAACCTTGGGTTGTAGCTTCTTGGCACAGAAAACAAACAAAAAGGTGAACCCCAAGCCCAGCTGCAGAAACGACTCTGTTTCAAACTGCGTTAGTAGCCTCCTCATCTATTAGCCCAACCCCTATGGTGCCAGCTGAGAAGCCTCCTCAGATGGTGTCTAAGAGCACAACATCCCAAAGGCAGGGATTATTTCACAGCAGACCAGAGTTCCCGCAGGTGGGTCTAACCTCTCCAGAGAAGTCAATCCTCTTCAAGAGAAGAGGATGAAAGCTGCCTCTCCTGCAATTGGCTTTCCCTTGAATATCTGAGGGCGAGGTTGTTGCCATCTTGGAATGCATTCCTACTCAGGTCTTGACAGGCCACCCTGTTCTGCTCAGAAAGGAATCTTAAAATCTAAAGCCAAGTACCGCCTGCCTCAGGAGCTTGGGCACAGAACAACTGGAGATGTCAGCCCCGAAGAACTGCTGGCAGCACACAGGCTACATGTCAGGAGAATTCCTGCACCTATGAGGACAGCCCCAGTTCTGTTTGAGATCTTGAGCCCGATTCTCCCTTGCCGTGCACTTTGTGCCCTCATTTCCCCCAGTGCAAAATGCTCCCACATCAGAACGGTGGCATTTTGCACTCCTTTGCACATGTGAAAATGACTACACAAGGTGCAGGGTCAGAGAGAATCAGGCCTCTTGTTTGTGCCTAGGGTATTTCTAAGGCTCCTCTCAGTGTGTTGTCTAAGCTCAGCAATCAAGCACTGTTGAGGGAAACTATCCTCAAGGGGGACAGGAAGGCTGGTCACCTCATAGTTTGGGGTTTAAATGGTCTATTCCAGACTACGGTTCCAAACCAGGGAGAAGATACAACAAATGTTGGGATGTCAGAAACAGCTAAGGGTTATGACACATGCCCCAGTGTGTCTGGCCTTATTGCTAGCTGATTTGGGTGAACAGGGGCATATATTCAAAAATACAGAAATGCCTCAAGTCTGATCTTCCCAGAGCACCCCCCAGGAGAGGGTAAGGATAGTTCAGTCTCCAAACCCGTTTAAGCAGACGGGCCAAGGATTAACTGCTAACAAGTTTACCGATTAATGCCAACTGTGATGGCAGCGTGCATTGTGCACATTTGTCCATTGGAAGCCACCAACTCTACTCAGACCCCTGTACACCTATCACTACAAACCAAACCTAGCCAAATTTGAAGCAGGGGCACGAACTGTTCCTAGCCAATTACCAATCAATAATGTGATCTGCCTTGTCTGGATTACAGCTTGTTAGTGTTCTACTATCACTCCATCCATTTCCTCTCCAAAAATCCCTGTACTGGCAATGCCAGAGTCCCCATCAAGGTTAGGAAATAGTTACCTTTGATTTGGTTAAAGGGCATTTTTTCCTATATGACTGATTCTCTACTGTGTGTTGCTTGTTGTACAATTATCTATATACCAGGGGAAATCATGGTTAAAATATTCCAAGGGTTTCCAGATGGGGATCACTGGGAACTGCTCAGCCTTACAGGCCTGTCTATATACAACTCAGAGAGGAATTTGGGAACAAACCAATAACCATGGCTGGAAAAAAAAAAAAACTTCACCCTTTCAGCTTCCAGTGGGATTTGCCATTCAGTCATTTGAGACAGCTCCACACGTGCTGAGCAGATTTCTGGCTGGAGAAACGCTGACTGTGGCTGATTCACACACCCTCCCTCCCCTTAGCTGTGACACAGACTGCTGTCATCTTCCTGTTGGTTTATAACCTGTCAGTCACCTCCCTGGATTAGTGGGAAGCAGAACTTGCATAGCCATGCCCCAGGAGGGTTGTCCAGGTTCAGAAGGTTTGCACAGAGTAATCCACGCCAAGCAAGAGGGAGAGAGATTTTGCCCAGCTCACTCCTCGCACAGCCCAGTCTGGCATGTGAGTTTATCTAGCGAGAAAATCCTGCACCATCAGAGTCCAATGTGCCTGGAGCAGCAGTGACAAAATGAAATTTGACCCAGGAAGGCACAGGGCATTCCATTGCTAACTATGGGACACCAGCTCTCACCTCCAAGGAGTAATTGTCATGCAACATAATTCTAAGGTGAAAAAGCTGAAACAAAAGAAGCTTTGCTCCTATCCAAACAGCTTTTGCCAAAAAGCAGCAGCAGAGGAGAAGTCTTAATATTTCCTCTTATCTTAAATCTTTGATCACGATGCCCTCATTTATTTCCTTCCCATCTGTGAACACAGAATCATGGAAATGTAGGTCTAGAAGGGACCTGGAAACCCCCTATATGGAGGCAGGACCAAGTAAACCTAGACCATCCCTGACAGGTGTTTGTCTAATCTGTTCTGAAAAACCGCCGATGATGGGATTCCACAACCTCCTTCGGTAACCTGCTACCGTGCATAACTATCCTTATAGTTAGAAAGTGTTAATTAATATCCAATTTAAATCTCCCTTGCTGCAGATTAAGCCCATTATTTCTTGCCCTTTCAGTGGACATGGAGAATAGCTGATCACCATCTTCTTTGTGTCAGCCCTTAACACATTTGAAGACTTATCAGATCCCCCGCTCAGTCTTCTTTTCTCAAGACTAAATATGCCCAATTTTTGTAACCTTTCCTCATAGGTCAGGTTTTCTAAACCTTGTAACATTTTTGTTGCTCTTCCCTGAACTCTCTCCAGTTTGCCCACATCTTTTTCCTGAAGTGTGGTGACCAAAACTGGACATAGTACTTCAGCTGAGGCCTCACCAATGCCGACTAGAACGGGACAGTTACCTCCCACATCATACATAAAACACTTCTGTTATTGCTGGCTCATATTCAATTTGTGATCCACTATAATCCCTAGATCCTTTTCACCAATTGACTGCTTACCCTGTTATTCTCCAATTTGTAGTTGTGCAATTGATTTTTCCTTCTTAAGCGTAGTATTTTGTATGTGTTTTTATTGAATTTCATTTTGTTGATTTCAGACCAATTCTACAATTTATCAAGATCATTTTGAATTCTAATCCTGTCCTCCAAAGTGCTTGCAGCTCCTCCCATCTTAGTGTCATCCGCAAATTTTATAAGCATACTCGCCACTCCATTATCCAAGTCATTAAAGGAAAATATTGACTAGTGTTGGACCCAGGACAGACCCGTGCAGGACCCCACTAGACACGTCCTCCCGGTTTGACAAGGAACCATTGATAACTACTCTGAGCATTCTTTTTCAACAAGTTGTGCACCCACCTTATAGCAATTTCATTTAAACCACATAACCCCAGTTTGTTTATGAGATTGTCATAAACAAACTGTTTATGACAAATTGTGTGGGACTGTGTCAAAAGCCTTACTAAAAATCACTTTGTATCATGTCTACAGCTTCCCCACTATCCCTAGACCAGTAACCCTGTCAAAGAAGGAAATTAGATTGGTCTGGCATGATTTGTTCTTGACAAATCCATGTTGGCTATTCCTTATAACCCTATTGTCCTCTAGGTGCTTACAAACTGACTGACTGATAATTTGTTCCAGTATCTTTCCAGAAATTGAAGTTAGACTTGCCATTTCCTGCTCAAATGGACCCTCTCTCTCCCCAGCAGGCCTCCTTCCTGGAATAGCACCCCATGGTGGAGGAAACCAAAGCTTTCCTGTCAATGCCATCTGTGCAGTCATCCATTTATCTCCAGGATGTGTCTGTCACTGCTTGGGCCCCTTCCCTCAACTGAGAGGATGGACGCGACCACCACCTACACCTCTGCCTTCAGCCTCCTTCCCAGTGCCCTGCAGTCACTACTGATATGCTCAGGGTCATACCTGGCAGTGTCATTAATGCCCATGTGGATGAGACACAAGGGGTAGTGGACAGAGGGACAAATGAGCCTCGACGATATTTCTGAAATCCCTTGTATGTGGGTTCCAGTCAGGCAACACACCTCCCAGGACATCATGTCAGGTCATCAGATGAATGCCTCAGTCCTCCTCAGAGGGAGCCCCAACCACCACCACCCTACGTCTCCTTCTCTTGGGTGTGCTGGCTGTGAGTCTCCCAGCCTTGAAGGCAGGTGGCTCCTCTTCCTCAGCCACTGGGGTCTGCTCCGTACCTCTTGTTGCTAGTACAACATACTGGTTCTTGACCTTAATGGACAGGGGACCCGGGAGGGGGTGTGAATCATTGTCTAGTGACCACCTCAGGCAGCAACCAGTCTCCTGCCCACAGAGCAGCCAGTTCTCCTTCCTCCTGGTGCTGCCATAGTCATCTGTAGTTGGCTAGCATCCTTCATCTCAGACATCTTCATATGCATCCTGTCAATGAAGCCCTCACATTCCCAGATGCTATGCAGAAGAGCCACCTCCTCCTGCAGCTCTCTTACCTGCTTCCTGAGGGATTCCACCTACAGGCACCTCCCACACCAGGTGGTGACACCTGCCTGGCTTTCTTCAGCAGAGACATGCAGGCCACATTCCCAGCAAGTCAAGACCAGGTAGAAGCCTCCGGGGACAGTATCCCTGTTTGGACAGGGTCCCATCAGTGCAGGCAGAGAAAGAACAAGAGTGCTGTTGGCGAAGTTTCATTTTCCTCCCACTGCACGTTCATCCTTGCAGAGTATCTATAAGCTAAAACCCTATCTCCCTGCCTTTCTCTGCTGGCAAACTCCATTAGTCTCCCTGTTGCTCTCGTCACTGGGAGCCGAGGAACCTGGGTAATTCAGCATCTGCACAGCTTCCGAATGAGGTTTCCGGATCATTTGTTTAGTGAATTTAGTGCACGTGCATCCTGTCTGCATTAGCTAAGACAGATTCTGTGAAAGCTCCCAGGGTAACTCATTCAATACACCTTGATAGTAATTCATTGTTCCAGTCCTGCATCTTTTCTTGAGCAGAAGCTACCAAGCATACAGAGCTACGCTTGGTGGTGGTGGTTGGTTGGTTGGGTTTTTTTCACTCTTTTGGGTGGGGAGCATGGTAGATGTGAGAAAATGTCCAAGTTGAGACCCGCTAACTCATTACACTTGTTACTCAATACAGCTTTGAACTCAGCTTCCCCAAAGAGACAGTGTAATGTGTTAACCCATATGCCACTCACCTCTGTCACAGCAGCAGCCAGTTAGTAATAGGAGCTAATAGGAGAGAGCAAGCGGATTAGATCATAGCAGTGCTTCTTACTTACTAGGAGACAGTGTTTAAAAGCCACAGCGATTTGAACAGCACAGCACTTTACTACCCTCTGCCACAGGCTACCCTGGGCAAAACACAAGCCTACCAGAGTGCTGTGCACACTCACTGGAAGCTTGGCTGCTCCCTGGAGCAGGTAACTGAGTTGTCTGAATGGAGCAGAGATTCATGACTGACTGAGCCAAGAAGAGGGGTCAAGAGTGGATTTTAAAAAAGGAGAAGTAGAACGAGTCATGCAGCCCTACAAGCTTTTGAAAACAAACACCAACGAGCTGACTCAAGTCATCGGCGCATCTGGCCTGGAATTCAAACGGACAGATATATTTTCTCCCTTTCAAAACATTTTTTTTTACACTAGCCATCAGTAATCTCGGAGGATTTTCTTAGCTTTGTTTTCTTTCTTGTTTCCAGGAGACCGAACCACAGCGAGCTACTGCGAAAAGAGAAGCCAGAATGAAAGAGGGCCAGAAGAAACTACCGGGAGACAAACCAAAAAGGGGACCAAAAAAAAATCCAACAAGTTTTCCCCTTTAACTTGACAGTGCCACTCGCCGCATGACAAACCACGCAGCTGTAGGTCAAGTTAGACTAGTCCGGGCTTATTTCACTCACACTCTTGTCAGCACAAGAACAGGAAGACAAGGGTGGCAGATGAGAGACCTTCCAAGAAACAAGATAAGTACATCCCCCATTTATTCGTGCCTCCCCGAGCAAGACCATTACCAAAGGGTTGTCCTAGACTATCTGCCATCTTCAGTGCATTTAGTCCCTACACACAGGCCCCTGGAATGGAGTGAAAACATTCCACCTAACAAGAGCCAGACCAGAAAGAAAGCAAACACGTGCACTAGGGGCTAGAAGGCTCAGTGGTGAGGTAAGGAGGCTCAGTAGGTCTGGGATGGGTTAAGGTAAAAGGCCAAGGATTCGGATTCCACTGTGAGAAGGACCCAAAGGGAGGCAGGCAGGCGGGCAAAGGAAGGGGAGCAAATGGCAGCGCAGAACACTGGGGCAGATTGGGCTTCCTCTTTCAGGAAGAAGGTCAAGGATTCAGCAGTCCGTTCTGGTCAGAATTGGAATAAGTATGGTGCTTCCAATGTGGTCCCTAGTGAAAGCACAAAGCTGCTACATAATCGGTCCCTTCAGGTAGGCCACACTAGAAGAGTAGGGGATTTGCATCTCAGGCCTGGGATACATCAGCACATTTGTACAGTGTTGAGTACAAAACCGGAATATCTGGAGTGCAGGTGAGTGCATATTGGAGGTGCAAACCAGCTGCCTTATGTATGGCTCTAGCTAGTGAAATCAATGTCAATTTGAAAAAAGCAATAACATTTGGCAAATTCAACCAAACAAAAATAAGATCAAGATAGTGATGCCAGGCTCTCTGCAAACCGCCCAGAAGGGAGAAATCCACTGGGAAGGAGAATGGAAAGCAACAACAAAACAAACTGAACATGCAGTCCAATTAGGTCTGCAGACTATTCCTCTTGTGTGTTTTGAACCCATAACAAGCACTAGGGAAAACTAAGCACAAAAGATTGTCTTGACAGCCCCAAATCACATCAGCATCACAAAACAGCCAAGCCATGGCTTGCAAACAACGATGCAAATAAACCATTCACGTTGCTAAACACACAGCTGGCATAGGCCATGCGTTTCTTGCTAAGGATGTATGGTGTTACCATAGTAAAAACAAGGAGTCCTATACAAAGGTCTAAGGAACTGAATAACCTTTTAATTACCCAGAATAATCCCCACGTGTCTTTACATGTCTGATAGCACTGAGTAGGCCAATTCTTGGCATGCATGAGCTTCTCACAGGAGAGCACTAGTAACAAAATTAGTTTATTTTAAGCTGGAGAAGAGCCAAAAAACCATAAGCTTGCTCTGTTTCTCTCTCTCATATCCCCCTCTTCAAATGCCAATATATTCAGTGTTAGAAAACATTAGGGGGAGATAATATACATTGGAATCCATTTGCCTGGGTTCTATGGGTTTAAAGGTGAAGGACACAGATCTGTACTTGGATGCAAATCTCAAACTGCAGTCAGTTTAAACAAAAGCATTTTTTTTTAAATGAAGTAAAAGAGACATCACAAGACTTAAAAAGGTTCCAGAGCAACCCCAGGACTTCTGCATCACAAGATGGCCTTCACACCATGAGAAGGCAGGCAATTTATGTTTACTCAGCTACTTTTTCCCTCAGGCCTGCCTCTCACACCCAAGCGAAGATCTTATGAAAGCTCTTTTGCCTTATTATTTATATAGCAGCATACATTTACAAGGTATTTTACAATAGATAATAAGCGCTTAACACAGAATGGAATCCCAGTCCCCAAGGGCTCCCAGCCTTAAAGGGCATGAATGGCAGTACAGCACAGAACAAATGGAGCAGCTAGTGGTCATCACAGCCAGGAGGAGGAGGCTTCAGTGGAACAGATGGATCTTCTCTAGCAGAGACCGGTTCCCCAGCACACCTGGCTCTTGAAGGGCCCATAAATAAAACTCAGAACTCCTGCTATAAATATATTGTATCATACAAATTACACTTCTACTCACCCATACTCAAAACTTAAAAATGCACTTGCCAATGGCACATGGGAAGCTCTCTTGTGAGCGGGCAAGAATAAGAGAGAGCAAAATTTCAGGTCAGGTCCATTGCCTCCACCTATTACCTTAAGCAACAGTGACAGAGAACGGACTCTTACATTTCCTTGACTTGCATCTTGCATACTCCTGCATGCCATCTACAACTGCTCTCCCAAGTTCCTCCTTCCAGCTCCACTATGGGTCCCCTCATCTGACTTAGACCCTCTTCTCTCCACACAAATTGCTCTCACCAAAGTCTCCAATTGCAACTTTCTCGCTAAATCTCAGGCCTCATCCTCCTTGGTACTTCTGTTGCATTTGACAATCAGGGGCAGCTCTACCAATTTTGTCACTCCAAGCAGTCGCCGCTAAATTGCCGCGGCGGCGGGAACAGCCGCAGAGCTGCTGCCGAATTGCCGCCACAGGACACGGACTGCCACCCCATTCAGGATGCTGCGCCACGCACCAGCTTGGAAAGCTGGTGCCTGGAGCCGGCCCTGTTGCCAATGTTCATCATGCCCTCCTTGAAATGTTTTCCTCACTTGGCTTTCATGACTCCATCCACTTCAGGTTCTTCTCCTATTTCTGAGGCACAAGTTTCTGGATACTGCTATCTCAGCAAGCCAAACAGGCAGTTGCCTATGAAAGAAGGCTAGTTGAGCATGTCAGAGGTCATCTAGATCTTCACACAAAACACAACTAATCTGCAGCTAATGTAGAACTCTGGCAAACGGAGGTTAGAGGTATTAGAAATGTGTGGGACAGTTTTCAAAATATGGGCTAAAATTTCAGTGGAGACAGGGATTCGGTAACTAGAGCTTTGTCTTGATGGGTCACCTTTACAGCAGAGTAACTACTCAAATTAGAAAATACTAAATATTCTATGTTCCCAGATCATAACATTCAGGAAAATCCTCTGCTGATTTTGTCTGCCCTTGCTCTACTCCAGAGTACAGCCATTATAAAATAGATACGATCGATATCATTACTAGTGCTAGGAGTCAGAACATAACTATCCCGATTCCTCAGTCTCAGTAACAATATCCGTATTCCATTTAAATTTACTGACCCTCTTGTGGCCAATAAGACAAGATAAAAGCTGCTTTATTGGGGAAATATTCATAAACGAAAAAGGCCAACCCAGTGCTCTGGGGGCAGTGTGCTGCCCAGGGGATCTGAGCTCAGTTTCTCAGGAGATGTGATGATGTGAAGGCAGAATGCACAATCCCTAAGTGCAGAGGAAGAAAATGTCCAATTATTCTTGAGCAACCTACTGTGACCAATCTTCAGAGCAGCATTTGTAGGCTCCCAAGAGACCTAACCTCCTTATCAGGGTAATATTGCAGGCTGGGGGGCGGTTAGGGAAAAAGGATGGGGGGTGCATTCCAGAGGATGCCTGGACTGAAGCTACCAGTGTAGTCAGACTGGATTTCATTCCCCATGTCTGGGTGAAGAGCACAACGCCACACATCACAAAATACATGCAAGAGGGTTATTCCATGCTACAGTTGCCATCTCTTAGAGAGCATCACTATTAGGAACATTGAGTTGAACATCCATTGAGTTATGTGCACATTCAGCACACCAGAGAATCTAATTAAAAACTAAAGGCATTCAACACTGAAAGCACGAGGAGGAAGAGCTGAAAAGAATCTAATTAAAAGATGACAGCGAAAACGCAGTCCCTCTAACAAGCTATTAAACCAACGTTGTTGAGAGGAGTCGTCCTCACATGTTAGGAGACTACTTAGTGAAAATTAACAGCTTCCCCACCAAAGACGGTATTTGATACATCAATGTAAAGATACAGTATTTATCAGCCAGGGTTAAGAGAAGGCCTTTCATGACATGCACAGTGACTCACCCTGCTGGATATGCGACAAGGCCGGTCCTGGGGTCACAGGCTAATCCTCTGCCTCCCGACACAGTTATTCCTAACACTTTCTCCAAGGTCACCTAGTGCAAAAGGAAAACAGAAAGAGTCATGAGCGGCACTCACAGATGGGTCCGTACGTGGGTGCCAATGGATTACCTCATACTGGCATTCCGAAACATGGTTCCCAGAGGGCAATGAAGAGAGCATCAAAAGTCACTCAGGCAACATCCAGTGGAAGAGTACTGCCACTTTTAGGGATTCCAAGGGAGACCTGTAGCTAGCGTAAATGGGTTTGCAAATGCAAGCATCCCACTCTGTAAGCTGTTGCTTGAAATACCTGCTTTTTCAAGACGAGGAGATTGGCTTTGGAAAGGAAAGAAACAGAACAGGAAACAGCTGCTTGAAGGCTTCATGCACCCACCAAGACTTTGTCCTTTTGCAGAACCTCCTCTTTGAGGTTCTGAAGCATTCAGAGAGCTTTCCCTTAGCGCCCCTCCCCACCCACTCCTCTAATCATTTCCCCATGCCTTTGTACTGCCGGGTTCCCACTGGGACTAAAACAAACGCTGGCAAAGGTCTCCAGCCCAGGTGGTGCAGGCTCGAGAAGTTCCTGAGTAGGCATTCAAACTCTGGGATTCACTGAGGTTCTGCTTTCGCCTGAGGCACAAGGCAACTTGCCCAAGGTCATAAGGGGATCATGCAGAACAGAACCCAAGATCCAACTAGCTCTCACTCCTGTGTTCTAACCGTTAGACAAGTATTTCTCAACTTTCTCAGGGTGGCGACCCCTTATTTGAAGTCAGAAATTCATAGGACCTTCTCTTACATTTCTTACTCTTTTATAGAAGGTGTATCCATTATAATAATGATGATCCTATATAAAATATAACTTCTTTGACTTCAACTACTACATTTGACATCACAAACTATGAAGGTTTTGACCACCTCAGAGTTAATCTGGAAATTTGATTTTCTTTGCTTTAGAATTGTAATAAAGTTTTCAATCCTTTGCGATTCCCCCACCCTCCCAACTGCCTTTGGTAACCGGGGCGGGGTCGTGACCCTTCAGTTGAGAAACATGGCATATTAGATCTTAAAGCTGGTTTCCTTTTTAGAAATCTTTTTAAAACTGAATTTCATGCTTGTGCGGAAAGAGTGACACAATGCTGAAGGCTGGGCCTTCTCAGTCAAAGGCCAGAGAGGACTTGAGAAAACCTTCAGCTAAACTTAAGCCTGCTGTCCTCCCTGGTGTTCTCCTGACTGAGGCTCAAAATTGTTCTCTTTCATTTACAGTTCATGCAGTATGGTTTTATTTATTGCATGTTATATGCATGTGTTTTCCCCACCACCGCCATCCCTGCCAATTCTTGATTTTGTTGGGTCATGTTGTCTTCTGGTTTTGATTAACATAGTTTGAGTTATATTTTGTTAAATATCCAGAAGCCTTCAGGCATGGGCGCCACGTAAGAAGTTATTATTGCAATGATTACTATGATCATCAATAGCTTCCCAGGAGATCAATGTCTTGTGTTCATCCCGACAACAGGGTGCACAATAGACAGAGGTAAGGCAAGGTTTCCAGTGCCAATGTGCCCCAACACAGAACTGAAGGAATCACCTACATGGTGGAGAAGTATAGTCTCTTTATCCTTGAGTTCTCTGCTCAGGTTGCTAGAAAGAGTGCCAATAGTAATGGTGGGTTTTGTGATACCTTCCACAAGGATCTAGACTGAGACCCCCACCACCTCATTTCACACAAGCCACCAAAAGGCAGCAGTTCAATAACTCATGGCTTTCCCTGTATTCAAGCTGGTGACCTAGAGATGGAAGATTTCATATCCCATTTCCCACAGCCATTCTATCCTCACTCTTGCAAAATGAGTCTCTCTTTGGAAATGTGGCTTTTACAAAACTGTAACTAAATATGGTTATTAAATAAGAGCATACTATTAAAAATGCATCTATAAATCCACTAGCAAAGCAAGAAAACAACTTTGCTCCAATTCCATTTTCCTTTTTAAAAAAATGGTACTTGTGCTTTGTTCAGGTTTGTTACAGTGGCTTCAAAATACACCGCAAAATGCTTTTAAAATTCTGATTGGAAAGTAATTACACCCACACAGCACTGAAGCACAGATCCCCAGTTCTCTGCCCCTCTAACTAACAGGGGTTGAGATCCCTAAGTAGAGCATTCTCAGCCCCAGAGATGGTGGATGGAAAGCAATTTACATCTCTCTCAAGTGATTCCATCTGGCAAATACTCCAGCCGTGTCTCATTATGAAAATTACCCATTGCTGATAATGGACATCAACTGTGCAATACAGCTTAGCACCAGGTGCAGCGCAGGCTGCTTTTAACCACAGTTTCCAAAAAGGCAGCATATGCACTATCTGTCTGAGGCCATGCTCACATTTCAGCAGTACCTACTGCAGACACATTGTCAGCACTGGGTAATTTTCCCAATGTAGACAAGGTTTCTGAGCAGTATGTTGATAGGCTCTTCAAGGAACTACATTCAGCTTCACAGGCTGTGGAGCATGGAGTTGGAAGACTCTTCCCACTCCCAGCTTTTAAGGAAAAAATGAACCAGAGAGAGTGTTACTTAAAGGATCTGTTCAGCCACCGTTAGCTCTCACTCTGCCCCACCCCACCCCCCCAACCCACACACAGCCCTGTAGCATCACACTGCACTTCCTTGGGTCTTCCTCTCCCACCTGGACTGTTGCAGACACCCCAAGCAGCTGTGTAACATATGGCAGGCTTGAAAATGCTTGCAGGAAACAAACACCCCCTTTGTCCTGCAGCTTGTAGCAGGATTCAGACCCAAGGGGACGCCCAGTCCACATGTGCCCACGAAATTATTTTCCTGCTGGAAAGCATCTTCTCCCCTCCAGCTGATCACACCCCCAACTCTGCTCCTTCCTTTATAGAGGCAGAACTGTTGCTGAGGGTGTGGTAGTTGGTCTTTTTACCATTGTATTTAGACCTAGTGCTATAAGAGCATCCCGGGAAGCATGAGCCCAATTTTCAAAGCTCCACAATTAACTCTGATTTTTAAAAATTGACTCCTCTCACCTCGCCTTTCATCTCAGATCCAAAGCCTTTGCGTCTAGGAAGCCTGCTGCCATGACTATGACTTGCAAGGCAAGAATTCATGAACTCATTTAACAAGCAGAATCTTATAGATGCTACTCAGCCATAACCTTTCCTTTTTCAGCTTCACTTATTGCAACACTCCACTATCCCCCAGACAAAAAGAAGCCTGTAATCACCTGTCTCCAAGTCCCAATCAGACCTGAGGTGAACCTAAGATAGAAGAGCGCAGGGGTGGGAGGCGCAGAGTTTGCATTCAGTGCTGGAAACTTGGGGTGTAGTTTTTCCATGGGTCCTCAAGTTGACCTCCCTTTTTGAACCCACACTTGTCATTTACACACATCAGTCCCCTGTTGGTACCTGCGTATCAGGTAGTGGACACCTAACTGGCACCTGCAGATAATTACAAGACTGAGTTGCAAAGCTGTGCCTGCAATAATCTGTGCCCTCAAACTACAGGCCCAGAGGGGAGGCTAGATTTTAGAAGCCTGGCCCTTTGCAGTCATTACATCATACTGTGGAGTTCTATTAATAATACCTGGCATTTCCATCCAAGGATCGCAAAGTGCTTTACGAGTGTTATTGAATTTAGCCACATGCAACACTCTTACGGAGTTCAGGTTAGACTGCACCCATGCAATCACCCTTGGACTGAGAGGTTTCCTGAAGTCCAATTTTTTCAAGTGTGGATGCCTAAAACTGGGTACCTAAATCCACACTTAGGCACCTAAAACAGTGGCCAGATTGTCAGACGTACGGCGCACCTCTCACTTCACAGGGGAGTTGCAGGTGCTCAGTACATCAGAAATTCGCCCACTTTTTCAGGTGCCAAAATTTCAGGCCCCCAAGTTTGAAAAGGTTTGCCTCAGTGGCTTGCCCCAGGGTCACACAGCAGGCCTGTCGCAGAACCCAGATCTCCCCATCTGCCACTCCTGTGCTTCAGGCCACACATTCATCCTTCACCTCTGCTGAATCCTCAGGCCTTTTGGCTGGTTAGCTCACACAGCTATTCTAGCCAGCAAAGTAGTGCTGCAAGGAGGCCAGCACAGTGGTCATCTCAGTGCTAACATAGCACTGTTGCAAGGAAGTTCCACCTGCTGGAAGCCTATTCAACACTAGCAAGACGTCCAAGAGAGGAAGCTCCCGTTGCTGTGCTGCCATAGCTGGCACTCTCAGGGCACTGCAGAGAGCAGCCAGAGCTTTCCCAGTTCTCCTGACCAGGGAGAACCAGCCAAACACTGCAATAAGACACCCAGGTATGTGACCAAGTGGTCTCCAGGCCCCCCTGCTGCACCAGCTCCCTGCTCAATTACTCACAAACCCCTCAGAAAGATTGGTCTAACCGCCCCCTGGTCAGCTGCCCTGAACATGAAGAACAATCACAAATAAGAAGCGCGCCTGACTGCTCCCAGTGAGGGATTTTACCACTGGCTCAGGCTCTGTGCTGGTTTGGGGAAGCTGAGGCCAGGTCTACACTACCGTGGCGATCGACGCTCTGAGATCGATCCACCGGTGATTTAGCGGGTCTCATAAAGACCCACCAAATCGACAGCAGATCCCTCTCCAGTCAACCCCTGTACTGTACGCTCGATGAGAAGAGTAAGGTAAGTCGACGGGAGAGTTTCTCCCCCGGGGTGTAGACCCCCTCGGTAACTCGACCTAAGGTACGTCGACTCCAGCTACGTTATTCACATAGCTGGAGTTGCGTAGCCTAGGTCGACTTACCGCAGTAGTGTAGACAAAGCCTGAGACACCAGCCACCGGCAGTTGTTGCTACATTTGAGGACTAGAACAAAATTTTAAGTCCTAAGGATAACCCCAGCCACCCCACTCTCCCACACGCTGTGTTGTGCCAGCCTGGAAGAGCTTGGCATGCTCCCTTTGGGCTTGTGTACACAGCAACATCTATGGGCAGAGGTGGGAGAGGCACAAAGTTGATCTTGCTTCTTTAGAAGGCATCAGCCCGTGTTATAGAACCAATGCTATAGGCTCTGACTGGGACCCAAACATTATAACACGCTCCTCCACCACAGTACACACTGCTGTGTAGATCCAAAGAAGCCAATTAAGCCAATACTATGGCTGAACCTGAGAGGGCTGTTTCTGAGCTGGGGCTTGCAGTGATTTCCTCTCCATTATGAGCAGGGACTCCCCCACCAAGAACCTTATCAGTCAAGCCATGCTATTGAATCCCTACCTCCTTCCTTGCACCTCTTAGGCCACAGGATGGCAAGAGCTGTGTTAGGATCATACTGTGGTCCAACCAATGGGAGTGTTCTACAGCATAGCTTGATGGCCACTGTTCTCAGGAAAACAGAACCCTTGCCCACACTGGTCAGGGAACCCATCTGTAATAAGGGACACTCCTGGCATGGTTTCGATTGTAGGTTGGACAATGCCTTGATGTTGCTTCCAAACAGGATAGAAATACTATAGCAACACAGCTGATGTGTGTTGGGATGAATGAAGTGACAAGCAAGCAGGGAACTGAGTAGGTGTTCAAGTGCAATTTTGCCTCCCCATCTCCATCCCCCCAAACACCAAATGGAACTCTTAACTGCACACTGCTGTTAGCCCACCAGGCTAGCCCCACTTCCAGCCTTTCAATACCATCCACATTTTTGGAGGCCCAGGGAGCTACACATTCCCCATGGGAGCAGAGCTATTCTAGTGCAGAAATAAATAGCTGGAGAATTTAACAGGAGGGAGAGGAGCTCTGTCCAACACCTCAGTACTTGAAAACGGCTCCCAAGAAAGGAACATCGTGAAGTCAGCACAACCACAGCTAACATACCAACAACGAATTCATAGAATCATAGGATCTCAGGGTTGGAAGGGACCTCAGGAGGTCATCTAGTCCAACCCCCTGCTCAAAGCAGGACCAACCCCAACTAAATCATCCCAGCCAGGGCTTTGTCAAGCCTGACCTTAAAAACCTCTAAGGAAGGAGATTCCTCCACCACCTCCCTAGGTAACCCATTCCAGTGCTTCACCACCCTACTAGTGAAAAAGTTTTTCCTAATATCCAACCTAAACCTCCCCCTCTGCAACTTGAGACCATTACTCCTTGTTCTGTCATCTTCTACCACTGAGAACAGTCTAGATCCATCCTCTTTGGAACCCCCTTTCAAGTAGTTGAAAGCAGCTATCAAATCCCCCCTCATTCTTCTCTTCTGCAGGCTAAACAATCCCAGTTCCCTCAGCCTCTCCTCATAAGTCGTGCTCCAGCCCCCTAATCATTTTTGTTGCCCTCCACTGGACTCTTTCCAATTTATCCACATCCTTCTTGTAGTGTGGGGCCCAAAACTGGACACAATACTCCAAATGAGGCCTCACCAGTGCCGAATAGAGGGGAATGATCTCCTCCCTCGATCTGCTGGAAATGGCTAAATTTGCCTAAAATGCCTAAAACGCCTAATTGCCTAAATTCCTAAAGCAACATCAACCAGCAGCTTACAGGAGACAGTAACTACGGTATGTCTTCACTACCCGATCTGGCAGGTAGTGATCAATCTTTCGGGGATTGATTTTTTGCGTCTAGTGTAGACGCGATAAATCAATCCCCGATCGCTCTGCCATCGACTCCAGCAATCCACCGCGGCAAGAGGCGGAAGCGGAGTCAACAGCGGAGCGGCGGCAGTCAACCCTGTGGCGTCCTCACGGCGCGGTAAGTTGATCGAGGTATGTCGACTTCAGCTACATTATTCACGTTGCTGAAGTTGCGTACTTTACATCACCCCCACCCAGTGTTGACCAGGGCCAAGAAAGGCCATTCCCAGTGATGACAGAGTATCACATACCTTAGCCATTCCGACAGGGCAGCCCAAAGCTAAACAATGGGTAAGAATTACAACTGCTCTAAGGGCTTGTCTATACGTGGAAATTAAATGAAAGAGCTATTTCAGAGTAATTATTCTGCAACAAGTTAGTCTGGAATAGTTATTCCATTCCAGAATAGCTATTTCAGTCAGCTTCCAAGAGTAGACAAGCCCTTAGTTAAAAGCCTGATGTGGGCCAAGAGATATACAGTAATACACTTAATTTGTTTTAGTCCATTTCATTAACTAACAACATCAAGCGAGCAAGACAAGACTACACCCTTCCCTGTAAATAAATCACATGCTCACATAATGCACTTAGCAGTACATCAATAATGTATGTGCAGAGCCACACGCTTCTATGAGAGAAGCAGACATAGAAAACCCAGTGTTAAGAAAGCAGTGAGGGAACTTGGTCATTGCATTTTGGAAAGATTAGAGCAAGCATCGCCAACCTTCGGCACGCAGCTCGCCAGGATAAGCCCCCTGGCGGTCTGGGCCAGTTTGTTTACTTGTCGTGTCCGCCGGTTCAGCCGATCACGGCTCCCACTGGCCGCGGTTCGCTGTCCCACGCCAATGGGGGCTGTGGGAAGCGGCGCAGGCCGAAGGGATGTGCTGGCCGCCGCTTCCCACAGCCCCCATTGGCTGGAGACGGCAAACCACGGCCAGTGGGAGCCGTGATCGGCCGAACCGGCGGATGCGACAAGTAAACAAATCGGCCCGGCCCGCCAGAGGACTTACCATGGCGAGCTGCGTGCTGAAGGTTGCCGATGCCTGGACTAGAGCATCTTCACCAACAGTGCAACAGTCAATAACTAGTAACTGTTTTGTTTGAAGAGTCAATATAGAATGAAATTTTCCCCGCCCCCCCTTACAAAAGATCAAGGCTAGATTTCATGAAAGCCCCAGTTGACATGACTGTTCCCCCTGGATTCTGCCACTGTAGCTTTCAGCACCATTACAGTCCTGAATTTATTCGGAATGTTGCAACATAGCAATATGACATGAAGTTGTTGACATCAGGGGTGTGATGAAACATGTGAAGATGCATCTTGGCCATGCATGGACAATCGACAAATGAGGATGCACAGGCAGGAGTGGGCTACAGAGGCTATATTCAAATGGTGAGTGCCAAGCCCCAAAGCTAGCCTAGCTCTCAGACCACCAGCTTTCTCGCCAGCCCTCCAAACAGTGCACAAGTACAAGTGTGCGTAACCATCAGGGACTTGTGCATACCACACAGCCTCTGATCTACTGTCTGAACACATGCTCTGATCTCCTGTTACTGCTGCAAAACAACAAAGGCTCGAGGTATTCCATTTACCTCCGCTGCGCTTCGTTTGGCACATTAAACATGGAACACTAATTACAGTGCGTTGTTCTGCTTAAGGGGTTGTCAGCGTTTCCATTGTAAAGCCTTCATTTCAGGGGTTTACAGCACAGCTGCGAAATATTCTCTTTGGGCTGAAGTTTGACGTGCAAAGGTTTGGCCCCAGACCAGGTTTGACCGTTTGTTTGCTGTTGGGGGTTTGAGGTTTCTGTTTTTGGTCTCAAGGGTTTTTTGTTTGTTGGGGGGTGGGGGGGTGGATTTAAGGAGGTAGCTGTTTCCAAGTTATCAGAATGCAAAACAACAAAAACCACACTGCTCCATTTCATTTTCTCCTCTCCCAGCCACCCCCTTTGTTGATGTGTTCTAACTTTAACAGCTTCATCTTAGAGCCATTTTAAACATACTTACCTCTATAAAGCTAGAGGATCTTTTGCTTTCTCCCTCCTCTTCCCCAACTACAGTTTAACATGTTTTTTCTCTCTCAGAGTCCATTGCTGGCAAAATGTGCTGGCTTGAAAGGCTGAAGACTGAACTCCCTCTACCCCAGAGGAGGCAGAACAGCAGGGCAAGCTCCCACACACTCGCCTTACTAATATACCTCAGCCCTTCCCAGAGTGGACCAGCCTCCACAGCACATTCAAACCTTGGTCGTCTGTCATTGTTGTCATTTGTCCTGCTGGACTCTTTGTGAACATTGACCCTCTAGGAGTCGCACTGGAACCATCCAACTTGTTTCACGCAGGCCACCATGCCAACCTGTTGCAAAATGTTGGACACTTCCAACCTCTGTTCTGTTTGAGCCGGCATTCATGAGATGAAAGGCTTCTTATCCCATTTCCAAGCCACTGAGTCAGTCTCCACCTTCTGTTTCCTTACCGAGTAGGAATAATAACTCTGCAAGGTTCAAAGCAGCCAGGATATTGACATCTGCAATCAGCGATGGCGGTTTGCAAGGTCAATTTGTTTGGTTACCGAAATAGCCACAATGCTCTTTTTGTTTTTACAACCCCAGGGAACACGCTCCCACAGTCTAATTACATGCCTGATGCACCCTGGAACCACCGTGGCAAGGGCTGCAGTGAAGTTGCCTGGAGGCTGGAACCATTATAACGCACAAAGCCATTATATTCTAAATCCTGCAAAAAAGCAGGGGGTGGGGGTGGAGATGGGCTTCTAATGGAAGCAATGACAGAGTCTCGGTTTAATGGCTCTGCCAGGTGCCAAGACAACGTGTGCGCGTGGGCGTGTGTTATACAGAATACATACAGGCTATAGAACGGAGAGCAGCACAGAGAGGGAGGCGGAGGGCAGGAAACGTGAACAAGTTAGCTCCCTATGGAGTTTCTTTCTAAATGCACCCTCCCAGTCTCTCTCCCCTGCACTCCCCACACACCACACTAGCCGTTTCAGTCCCATTCCAGCTGTCAGGATCACATTCCTGACCCGCCAGCCCCAGCTGTCTGGGGCTCCACTGCTGAATCTGCACTTTCCTTCCCCAAGAGGCACCTGGAGTAAAACAATCCCATAAACAGAGTCTCCCAGCCCTCAGGGAAGGGGAGGGGGCAGGGAGAGTCCGTTCAAAGCGCCTGTGTCAGGAACCAGATAGGGCGTTCAGACCAGGTAGCAGCAAGCAGCCGCCCCCCATTGCTCTGTGAAAGAAGATACATGAGGGTCAGCTCCCTACTGGCTTCTGAAGCATGGTGTATCCACCATTAAATCACTACCCACAGGTCCCAGTTTCTCCGTTTAACACAAAGCTAAAATCTGCATCCTTCTCCACTCCTCACCCCCACGCTAACACCTGGGGTCTAATTTCCCTTTAAATATAAGTGCCCTGCCTCACCCCTGCAGCCTTTATGCTCCTGAGAAGACGTGGCGAGCGACAGGCTCTCTCTTTGCTCCTCCCACTCAGCTAGAGTCCTCATCTGCCTAACTGTAGGCCCGGGGCCTGAGTCTCAAGCTTCTGTGGGATTTGTCAGGCCCTCATGCTGGCCTCTCGAATCTCAGGACTTTCAGATCGGAAGCTGAAAAAGCAACGCTGAGTCTGACCAGACTAAAGGGCTTATCTACACATGGTTACCCTGGAACATCTATTCCGTGGGTTAAGATAAATAGGAACAAGACTCCCTTATTCCGGAATAAGTGTGTCCACACATGGAGTTAATCAGGGATGGACAAGTCCTAAGTGGAAGGAGAGAGGGGTAGATCCCATTTAGGCAGGCTACAAAGAAGACAGTTCTTAAGCTCTTGGGACCCACGGTTGTCCAGAGTCACTTAATGTCAGGAATATTTTATTTCCCTTTTTTTTAAAAAAAACGTTCCTTTTATGTTATTTGTCATATGGCAGAGAGAGGGGCTGGGGGCAGATCTAGGTTTCAGGCTTTTCAATTTCTGGCTGTAAAGAGGTATGGTGGGCACTCATCTATTCATCTGAGGTAGCCGCCACAGTGCAATAGTGCTTCTCTGCCACTGATATCTGGTCTATCCTTGGAGCCGGTAAAGGAGCTGATCCAGCCTTCCACCAGTCTGAAGTTTGGCAAACGATTTCCAGGAGGGCAAAGTGCAACTGAGTACTTCCAGTGTTCCCCTGACTGTCCACATTCTAGCAGCTTATATCCCTGGAACCACTTCCTGCTGAAAGTAGGTCAGGGCTGCTAACCACCAGTCTGCTCCAAATTCAACCACTAAGATCAGAGGTAGGCAGAGAAAGTGGTTTTGGAGTGAGAACGAAATGGAAGTAAACATGATTCCCAAGGGCAATGTTTCAGTTACTCATAAAGGGATTTGGATTCATTCAGCAACAAAAAGGTCTGAAAGCGTAAGGGGGCATTGTTTATCATCATTAATCACCACTTCACAGGAAGGAAAGGCCCTTTCCAGTGTCATTTTCCTCTGTTTCACACAGACGTTAGTCATCACAAAAAGTGACGAAAAGAGGACACACAAAACAGCCAGGAAGAATTCAAGCAAAGGCTGCACAAGGCCCTACCAACACAGTTCTGCAAATGCACCAAGCCCAGTCCTGGGCCTACTCCTAAACAGAAAGGGATGATAGTTAAAAGTTTGTTATGGAGACAGACATCAACTGTGGGCCACAATGAGAAGCAACTCATTTCACTTGTGACCAAAGAGATTTTAAAACACAGGCCTTTAAAGAGGATAAGACTACTGGCATCTACTCCTCATGATACCTTGGTGAGGGCAAGATTCAATGCTCAATTCCACAAGATGACCGCCAAACTCCATACACATGCAGACTCCCAAACAGAACGACTATGAGGACACACGGAGAAGGAGTGCTCAGAAAGCCTTCATTACTCCTGACCCAGTACACTGTCCAAAAACTCCGTCCCACACCAGTAAGAAACAAACTGCATAGGCCCAAGGAGACTGAAAGGAGCTCAGATACTCCAGAGTGAAATCAGAGAAAGAGAACAAAGTCCCAGCCCTAGAAAAAAGAGAGCCTGATTGAGATTCAAAACTATGCTTTCCCCACTGCTCCTCCTCACCTCCCCCCATTTATTTTAGACATGAAAGGACCAGGACACTATTTGCCATGAACCAATTTCTTGGTGGGATGTAATTGACTGTTGGAATTTTGTGGGCACAAGGACGAGAGAGAATGAGAACACACATGACTGCAGCGAATGGGGTGATTCTAAAAGTCGCTATCAGCACTCGCTTGGGATGACCTGCATAACTCATTTCTGGCTTCCCTATTCTTGAATAATGCGGGCATCCCAACTCCATGCCAATCAAACCCGCACACCTCGCCACCATGTGTCCTGGTCTATCACGTGTGGTATATGCAAACTCTCTTAGAGACAGATGAGATTTTTAAAAAAAAAAGAGGAACAACTGTATCTATCCTATAAAGCCAGGTGCTTTAATTGCCATGAGGCCAACTGAGCAGATCTTGCATAGAAGAGGAGAGCTGTAAGTAATCCATTTAAGACATCTCTAGAAGCAACTTAACAGTTTTACTATACACAAAAACCTTACAGATTTAAAGCCCGATATCTCAGGAGCTTCAAGGGACAGAGGCAAGTTCTCTGTCCCCACTGGAAAGCTGAGAGCTCGCCTCCATTCACTGGTATAAAGCTCCTGCCTCAAACAATTAAATTGGTCCCGGACTGACTGTCACCTGCGCTACACCTCAGCCCAGTGTGATTTGGGGAAGGAAATTTACATCTTTATCCATGTCTGGAAGGGGAGAATTAGCGGCATTTTATGTACCAGGTTAAGTTAAATAAGAGAGTGGCCGCAGCTTAAAGTTTCTCAGGGGTTGGGAAAGCTGGAATAAAAATACCAAGATCAGTGGTCAGGGTTCAGGTGAGGCAATCAAAGATGTGCAGAGAAGGCCATTTATTACATGGATAGCATTGCTTGTGGGGGGAGGGGCGTTTGTTTCCAGTTAGCACTCAATCTTGCCATAAAGATAGTGTGCACAATTATTAGTTACTATTTGTATTACAGTAGCACCTAGATATTCCCCACTGAGGTCATTGTGTGAGGCACTAACACACACACACACACACGTAGTAAGGAACAGCCACTGCCCTGAAGAGCTTGAAATTCAAGTAGACAAGACAAAGAGAGGACAGGAGGGGAAACAGAAATATAAGAAGAGCTGCAGTGACTTGCCCAAGGTCACCCAGCAGGCCAGTGGCAGAACTGGGAATAGAGACCAGGTCTCTTGAGTCCCAATCTGGTGCTCCATCCATTGGGCCAAGCTGCACATCTCCAGCACTTAAAATCACAGAAATGTAGGGCTGGAAGGGATCTTTAGAGGACTAGTTCAGTCCCCTGCACTGAGACAGGACCACGTAAACCTACACCACCCCTGACTGGGTGTTTGTCCAACCCGTTCTTAAAAACCTCCAGTGATGGGGATTCCACAGCCTCCCTAGGAAGCCTGTTCCAGAGCTTAACTACCCTTCTAGTTAGAAGGTTCCTAATGTTTAATCTAAATCTCCCTTGCTGCAGATTAAGCCCATTACTTCTTGCCTTACCTTCAGTGGACATGGAGAATAATTGATCACCATCCTCTTTATAACAGCCCTCAATATATTTGAAGACTGTTACCAGGTCCCCCTTCAGGCATCTTTTCTCAAGGCTAAACACACCCAGTTTTTTTTAAAAAAAACTTTTCCTTATAGGGCAGGTTTTCTAAACCTTTTATCGTTTTTGTTGCTCTCCCCTGGGCTCTCTCCAGTTTGTCCACATCTTTCTTAAAGTCAGGAGCTCGGAATTGGACACAATATGCCAGCTAAGGCTTCATCAGCATTGGGTAGAGTGGGACAATTACCTCCCATGTCTTACATGCACCACTTCTTCCCTAACCTTCAGCCAAAAACCAGGCCCAAGACAAGTATAAGAAAGGCGCTTTCAAGCAAAACCAAAAGGAAAATAGGAGAGCGTTTAATTCCACTCACTTTTCCATGCATCTTTCAGATGAGTGGTGAAGAGGCCCCAAGCACCATTTTTTTCAAATCGGTGTGCCTAAAGTTAGGCACTTAAGTCCACCCAAAGGTACTTAAACAAATGGTTTTCAAAAGTGCTGAGCTCCCACGGACTTTAAAAGGTGTTCAGCACTTTGGAAAAACTAGACCATTTATTTAGGTACCCCAGAACATAGTTGGTTTGAAAATCTTTGTCCAGGACACTGACCAATACCACCACCTAGTATTACATTCTGCCTCCAGGGATATTCAAGGGAATCCACCACCCTCACCAGCTTTGCATCCATCTACTTTGCCTGGATCTCTGCAATCCTCCTTCATTCTCTGCCCTTTACCCTGCGGAATAAGCTCCTTACAGAGGAGACCTTATAATCAAGTGCCCTTTGTATGTCCAAGAATTAAGGAGCTCTTCCCGTCTTTTGATCAACATGTACACTGAGCACTAAAGAGCTCTCTGCTGTCAGCTGGAAGGAGATTGTGTGCTACAGGAAATGCATTACCTAGAGATACAGAAAATGTCTTTAAAAGAATGGAGCAACCACTGACTTCCATTGGTCCCTCACCACCATCCCCAGTAGTGCTTTCCAAATTCCTCACCTGCAGCTCGATGCCCAAATTGTTCTAGCCTGAGGGCTCCCCTGCCAGGCATAGAAAATTCCACAAAATCTCTATGAGCCAAACCAGGCACATAGAGCATGTGATATTTTGTTTTTCCAAAAACTGCACATCTCTAACAGGCAGGCCCTGACCCAATATCCATCAATATCCATCCTCATTGACTTCAACTGGATCAGACCCTAAGAACAAGTGCGAAATCAATTTTTTTAAAACCCAGGATCAGATAGTTTAGGTTTTGTTTCATTGCCCCATCTAAAAATTGTGTACATTCTTCCAGGCATGCTGGACAATATAATTTTCAAGCCCAGGGAAGAACACAGCTGGAAGCTTAGCAGGTACACAGGCACAGCTGCTGAATCGCGAATCTCTGCTTCATAGACTATTCTGTTTATGACACATGCTACACAGCCTTCTCTCTTGTTCAAAGGTTTAAACTTGCCTTAAGCAAAAGGCAGCCATTACTCACAAAGCAGCGATCTGGAACTCTCGACTTGGTTTGGATCTTCCTGAACAGTCTACATTTTTGCCGGGCAAATGAATCCATCATCTCAAAATAGTTCCTTACAAATCAGCAGAAATAAATCATCTGTTCAGATGCCCACATATATGCAAATAGGAATAGAGAATACACAACAAAGGGAGACAAAGTTAGAGAGAGATAACCACAAGTCAATCCTGAACGATCATTCTCAACTTGCTGAACAGCTTGTTTATTCCACTTCACCCCACATGCTTTGCATTAGATTTATTCCTCCTACGACTTCTTGCAAATGTGTTTTACTTTGTTCTCTTTAATGAAAATGAGTAAGTAAATGACAGGCACATTAGTTCAAGCAAGCCAGTTTATATGAGGACTTAAAAGGTGACCTACAAAGGGAAAAAAATGCACCAGTCCCCATCTCACTGATGTATTTAGGTAGCCTGGAAATGCCTGTCTCTCTTCACTCCACTTGTTTGCTTTGTGTAGTATTTTTAACACCATAAACACAGGTCTTGTCTACCCAGGAATCCAGGCTATGGATGACTTGACAAATAGTAGGATTATGAAGCACAAATACCGAGGAAGTGAAACCTGACCAAGAGGAAGTGATTTTTATTCAAACTTTTTAAAACTTGTTTGTTTTTAACATCTAATTCGTGATATTTCTAAGGGTAGGAAAAACCCCATTTTCAAGCCTTCTTTATACATCTGAAAGAATAAAAAATGGGCATATGCCCACTTTCCATCTCTCCTTGGCAGATCACTATTTTTGCTTTCAGTTTTTAATTCTCAGCAAAATTATTCTGCTGAGAAGGTAGAAAGAGGCAGATTCGGGAGATGCAATCCTAAAAGCATCTTACATTCCTGAAGCATGATTTTCTTATGAATATTTTAGATACACATTTCCATGGTGACATTTAATTTGTCAGGGAGTCTGGGTTTCCTATAGGTATGCTCTGGTCAATATACATATTGGTAAATACCTTTCCTACTGGTCACAGGGCTGTTTTGCCTGTTTAAAATAAGGACCATTAGAACTGACAAAGATATTCAACGAACACACTGTAAATCTGGGTTGTGACATCTAAACAATACCTGTAGTTAAAACATCTCAATCTTTTGGAAGCTGTACCTATCCATTGCTCTGGTGATCATATTTATGCTGTATTTCACAATTTCTAGAATCACGTTGTATATAGATCTTCTGTCTAGGTTTCTATATTAATCACTGTACCTTAATGCCTAGACAATAGTAAATGGTGGGATACTGGTTCATGAACGAGGAGAGGGTGCAAAGGTAGCTTCTCCATAAATTCTGTAGCTCAGCTGATTATTCAGGGAACAGCTATAGGATGGAATATGGCTTATTATTTGTCAGAATAAATTTTTTTAAAGGGCAAATTATATATTGCATTTATTGCAAGTGTTGCAGCACGCTAGGAAGAAGCTTTATACAAACACTTTGCTAGACTGAACTTTGGAAAGATTCATTAGCAAGTTAGTCAAAGGTGGACAAGTTTCTGCGCCTTAGGTAAGCATGTGCCACGCGTAAAGCTAGGGCTGCTCTTCGCACATTAACTGTCTCTGTGCTGCTGTCTCTGTGGAGGCCATTTCCGGTGTTTCCTTTGGCAGCAAGATACTTATCTTTGAGCTTCGCTCTGTTACACGCAGTACAAGAGAGCACAGGAGTATATGACAGCAAGCTTAGCCGGTATCCTCTAGGGTGGCTGCCACACGGAAGGTTATGTAGGCGGATATTTCTACTGCATCATTTAGCATGACACACTAGATGGCATTAGAAGCCCTAGGAGGCCAACCACCCCAATTTCAGAGATCACCTCAATTGTGCCATGCGTCTTCCACAACCCCACACACTCTCTGTGGGACAGTTAGGGACTTGAATCTCCCACATCTCCGGTGAGCACCCTAACCACTGAGCTATTTATATGTGACCAGACCCCAAAGGATCATCCCAAAGGAAGCCAGACCCCCAGAGGTGGTCTAGCGATTCATCTGGTTGCAGTGGGAAAATACCTCAAGATATTGTGAGGAGGAATTCAAAAATAATTCAGCTGCAAGGTTAGAATTAGAGAGCCCCAGGATAGCCATGCAACGCACAGATCACAGGTTGTGAGATACAAAACTCTACAGTGAACCTCATGGGATACCTGACAAAGTCCCCTCCCGCTTGGGGGGAAAAGGGTTTGTGCAACCTTCACACTTCTCCACCGGGAACAGAAGCTCTAGTGCCAGAGAGCCCTTTACTCTGCTCTCTGAGGCTCAGCCTGGCAGCGGTATTCCAAAGAACTGTGTTGCCATTAGCAACGCTTCCCCTTCCGACCCCCACCCCAAGACAGCTAGCAGAGTTGACTCCAGAGGACTTCACACACCTGGCAAGGGAAGCCTACTACATTGGTGCTACCCCCTTTTGCTCTCCCCATCCCAAACACACTGAGTTGGGGGCTCTTCCACCTCTCCATGCATCCCAGTGAAAGGAAGCAAAGGAGCCAGAACTATTTATACCAACAATTTTATTGCAACGGTTCTATAGTATATAAAAAAGGCTCCATGGTTTATTTCCAGCCAGAAGTAACCCAATGCTGGTGTACATATGTTCCAACCACAATGACTGGAAAGAACGTCCCATAAAGGCTGTTACTCTGCAGTTCCACTACAACTGGTGCGATTACTATCCTTGCAGAAATACAAGCTGTGTTAGAAAAAAACATGTCCAAGACTATTTACACTTAAATCGCTGCAGCGCTTCAGTGTAGACACTCGCTACAGTGACAGAAGGGGTTTTCCCATCAATGGAGTTACTCCATATCTCCAAGAAGCAGTAGCTAGGTCAACAGAAGAATTCTTCTGTCAGCCTAGCACTGTCTACGCTGGGGGCTAGGTCACCTTGACTACATCACTATGGGGTGTGGATTTTTCACACCTTGAGCAAAGTAGCTGGGTCAACCTAACTTTTTAGTGTAGACCTCGACCAAGAAGCTAAATAAGTCACTTGCCTGAACACCACTGACATATTTCTACTCCAGCCCCAATGGTTTCACAACATGGTAGCTAACAGTTAGTTCTTGTCATTTGTAATGAAGTTCTGATTGCCAAGAGATCAAGCAGGGAGGGCCAGGTTGCATGACCAAAGAGAGGCAGATTTGCAGTGCATAATGTTTGAAGTAACCCTAAACACTTAAAACCCAGGCAAACTGAAATGAGGAGCTTTACACAGCTAATTACAGGCCAAATCCTGATTCTACGAAGTCAACGACAAAACTACCATTATTTCAGTGGAACCAGGATTCAGCTCAACAGCTATAAAGTTCCACTAATAGGAGAAGTAAAACCTTGGGGCTTTTCAAAAGCACTCAGGATAGGCCTAAGTCTGCTCCCATTTATGTTACTGGCAAAGCTCCACTAACTCTACCAGGTGCAGCTGAGGGAGGAGCCAGTTACAGACATCCAGTTCTAGCCCAGTTCCACGGTGGCACAGCATACTTGAGGGCAACCGTCTGCCAGCCAGCTGGAGTGAAGTAGTCATGAGTGGCACCGTTATGCAGATCATCCCAAAGGAAGCCAACAACGCCCTTTTACCACATCATCATGTACTCTGCATATTAAACGTAAGTCTTTACAGATTGTATTGGTACTGCTTTGCACATCCCTCTCCCTGAAGAGCCAGTTTACACGAGTCTAACAGTACAGGACTCCAAAGAGGAGGAAAGTTACCTTCTTCTTTTGTAGGGCAAGAGAGGTGATTAGCAAAGTTCAAATAGCCAAGTCCAAATTAGTGAGCCAGTGGGTAGCTTTGGGAGTGGCTTGATGCAAGTCTAAGATGCCACTGGCAAATGACTGAAGCAGGCATGGCTTTGCAACGTGGTCCACAGTACGCGACTGGTCACACTGTGCGTTGTCGCTCATCTTCCAAAGGCATAAGAGAGGACAGCGTCTGCCATGCACTGTTCTAAAATGGTTCAATGGGGACCATTATTTCCAGGGTAGGCTGAAGCCTGGAAGTGCTTTTGTGGGGTTGGCAGTCAGGTGTTTGTGGGACATTAACATTATCCCAGAATTCTTTCCAGTGTGCCTCAGGATGGAATGAGGATACGGTATCCTGATCCCCAAAAAGCTCATGAGATTTCAGACATGTCTTCGGAAGGTGCTGGCGGTTCTCAGTTCAAGCTAGCCATGGTTCAATTGTGCTCATGACCCGGGTGTCTCTCTCTCTCTGGATTCTGGATGAGGGGTATATGTGCCAGAGTGAGCACCAATTGACCGGGTGTTGATTTTACCATTCCAGGTCCGATTCTCATCACGGCATTAGGCCACACATCCAGAGAGTGGCATGTGAGCTGCCCACTCAGACCAGTGCACAATAATCAGCAGCCAAGCATAGCGGTGTTAGAATTGCTGTTCAAAGTGTGCGCATACCTGCACCCCACGTTGTGCCTGCGGGTTTTCGGGCAAGGCTAGACCTTGCTTTTAACCTTTTGTGCCTGTTTTCTCCAGATGGGTTTAATGCCAAGCTTCGGTACAAGGTTACAGGATACCTTTGTGGGCAAAGGGTCTGAAACATGCCCTATGTTGGCAGCCTGGCTGTTTAGGCGAAAGGCTATTACCAAGGTTCTGGAGGCGTTGGGGAGGAGCTTTCAATATTGAAAGCATTCCACCATTGAAGCTAGAAGGAAGGACGGCGAGTTGCAACAAATGCATTTTGGTAAACTCCAAAAATTACCTTAAAATAATCTTTTCTATACCATGTTACAATCATAAGGTCAGAGACCTCAGACTTCCCAGGGCTAGAAGCAAGGACTGCATATCCCACCGGAAAGCAGCACACCTCCCCTATCCAGGAGTATGAATCTCCCATCTCGACCCTTGCAAGGTATCAGTTTTTGGTTTTAAATGGTGGCTGTTCCAAGCTGCTCATGGATTGTTAGCAACAGTTCCAAGCAAGATGGATCAGTGGGCAGAGTATAGGTGAAGCAGTCAAGATGACATGAAGATGAAGAATTACATGGACATATATGTATATCACACACACACAGTGGATTAAATGAGCTATCATCATGTACAGGACCTGATCTTGCAAACACTTATGCACATACTTAATTTTATGTCCATTAGCTTGAACAGTGCTATTCACATACATAAAGTTAAGCACATGTGTATATGTTTGCAGGACTGGGGCCATAGTTTGCATATCTTTTTTTTTTCTTTTTTAACTGGGATCAGAATCACCGTCCAAATTAAGTTTGTATACATGACATACATGCAACAATATTATAAGCCACTCTGCAAGTTAGTGAAAGTGCGAGAGAGAGCATGAGAGAGCACATGTGTGTCTATTTTAAAATACAAGAGACAGAGAACGAACGGCCAAGAGAGAACACCTACTTCCTCTGAGTTTATATATAAATACTTCTTTTCTGGTCCCAGCATCCACCCAAGGCCCGGAACAGCAACGCTGTTTAAATATCCTTTACAATCCAAGATCCTGCTTGGCAGCTGTTTACAGCTCTTTCCTTTCTGGGGAACTGGGTGGAGGCATCTAAATTAAATCACACTGGAAAGCAGCGTGTGGGACAGAACCCAGGCAAGCAGACAGACCTGGAGACCTAGAAATAAATCCCCTCTTCCAGACAAGGGACTGCATCATAATAAGCATTCTTTCTGCTTCCAAGAGGCAGAGCGCTCATTCTGAGAGCAGCACCCTCCGGGTTTCAGGAAAATCCATGCTCCCCAGCAAGGAGAATCATCCACTTGGACATTTTATAATGAATTTTGCTTCTAAGCTCTTCCTTCTGCCCTAACCGCTTCTGAGGCTTACACTGATCACTGATGATTTACAGTTCTGCTGTCTCCCCAGCATGAGAGCTCCCAGGCACAAATAACCCCAAATGCTAAATGCTACACAGATAACAGGCTCCAGGCCCACAGCTCCTCTCCCTGCAGCCTGGGCCAGCAATGTCAGGTCTGTTCTGCCTGGAGAATTACAGCACTGTTTATACTGCCTTCGCCTCTGAGAGGGTGGTTGTCGGGCTGCTCCTCCCAGTCAGATGGGAGCCCTGGTGTCAGAACAAGCCAGGTGCAAAGAAAAAAAAAACCTCTCCCATGATTGCCGGCAGACCTTTAGGGCATAAGTGAGGCATGAACTGGCGAGTTTTCCTGGTTCCTTTAAGAAGGAACTGTTCTAGAAACAGTAACATAAGCAAAGCCACAAGTCTCCTTGCAGTGAGCAGCCCTTCTCTTCCCATTGAGATGCCCCAGAACACTCTATGGTCAAGAAATATCCCTGCAACCTCACATTCCCTCAGGATTACCCCACCTGCCCCGATTGCAAATCCCCCATATCTTCCTCAAATATTTTACTTGACTGAGGGGGAAACTCAGCTGTCAAGTCAGGACAGCACAGACAGTGGGTGGGTGGGAAGTGTTTTTGCTGCAACTTTAGCCTTTGTCACCAAGAGCATCACAGGTATGTTAATAACATTGTCTGCCATGACATTGAGCTCACTTCGGCTCTCATTCCACACTGCTCAGTACAGAGCCTGGGTCAACAGAAGGGGAAGAGAAGGGAAGGGGGAATAGGGGCACATTAATGGGCTTGTTTACACTAACATTTACCACCTGGAATTAATTGATAGCAAAGGTGAACCACAAACTTGTATGTCCTGGGACCAGTGTCTGGGGAGCGTCCAGACTAGACTTCACAAACTTGTTCACCACCACAGGTTAATTGGCAATCACTTCACAATACACCAGCCCCATGTGCATGTATCCCCCAGCCTGTGCAGCTCAGCATTTTGGCACTGCTCCCAGGTTCCACTGTGGAAAAAACCGCACATTCAGGCTATATTCAGTGGTGTGTAGGGTATGTGTAACTACTGTGACGGGGCAAGGCCAGAGGGCTATAGGAAAATGGTAAGGAACCAATATGTTCCTATTGGGATCCGGGAAGTGGGTGGGCGAAGCCCGCCCACTGCTAAAGGATCCCCCCCTTCAGCCTAAGGGAGGGATCCACAGGACCTGGATACCAAGTGATTCCAGGGGACAAAAAATGAAAAAACAGGAACGGGAGTGCGGTCAAAGGGTCAAACGAAGCGAACCAGATGGGGACACCGAGCAGAGAACCCCGGACAGTGCCCACTGCTCCTCAAAGGTGTCAAGGGAGCCAGTGGACGCTGCCCAGAGGAACTCTGCCCGGATGCGTGAACGAACAGAGGATCGAAAATAGGCCCCACAGTCACAGGAGCCTCCTTCAGCCAACCTCCCCACCCTGGTTTTGTAGATGGCCAGTTTAGCTAGGGCCAGGAGGAGGCTGACCAGGAGGTCCCGTGACTTCGTGGGGCCGCGGATTGGAAGTGCATAAATAAAAAGGTGAGGGGAAAAGTGCAACCAAAACCTCAACAAAATGTCTAAGAGGAGCCGGAACAGGGGCTGCAGCCTGGCGCACTCCAGATAAATGTGTGCCAGGGTCTCCCTCACGCCGCAAAAGGGACATGTGTTGGGATTGGGGTGAACCGCGCCAAGTACACGCCCGTGCTCACGGCTCCGTGAAGGAGCCGCCAACTGACATCCCCGGTGGGCCTTGGGACTAAGGAGGAGTAAAGGCTGGCCCACCGGGGCTTCTCACCCTCTAGAGGTGGCAGGTGGTCTCGCCATTTCGTATCGGGGCGGGACGTGAGGGTGAGGAGATGAAGGGTGTGGAGCACGAGCGTGTATAGATGTTTCCTTGGCGCGGTCTGGAAGCGGACCGGCTGCAGTTCGTGCAGCCGGCTCACCGTGAAGGGACAGGGGACCCGGTTGGGTCCACAGGGCAGGGGCCCAATAAAAAGGTCCGGAGGGCTTGGGGTGAAGGGAGGGCGGGGCGTACCCTCTCGCACGACCCGGTCGAGGTAAACCCGAGCAGCGGGCGGCAAAGCAGCCTTCACCTCCTGAAGTACGCGCCGGGGAGTACGAGGTCTGGAGAGCCCCATGCGCTGAGCAAGCGTCAGGGGATCCAGCCAGTCTCCCCAGTCGTAGTCCAGGAGGTCTCCGACCCTAGTGACTTCTGCCAGGACCAACCTCTGGCGCACTGAGGGGGACTCCGCCACCTGCACACGGAGCTGGGGGTTGCGTAGCAGGGGCTCCACGAGGAGATCTGCCCCCTCGGTGGCCGCCACGGACCTGGTCGCTGAGAATAGCTTCCAGGTCCGGAGAAGGTCCTGGTAGAAGACAGGCAGCCCATAGAGGTCTCGCGGAAGACCTCTCGGATGGAGATAAAGGAGCTGCCGGTCATATCAGAGCCCTCGGAAGCGGCGTAGGAAGGCATGCGCCAATACACTCCACGCCGGGCTACCTGCACCATAAAGGAGCCTCTGCAGGGCCTGGAGATGGAAGACATGGACCTGAGTGTGTGGACACTTCAGGCCCTGCCCACCCTCTTCCAGAGGAAGATAGAGAACCCCTGCAGAGACCCAGTGCAGTCCTGACCAAAAGAACTCCAGAATCGACGTCCAGAGGTTGGCCAGGAAACCCGGGGCCGGGACTAGGGTGTTGAGCCGGTACCAGAGCATGGACAGGACTAATTGATTGATTACCAGTGCTCTCCCTCGAAAGGAGAGGCACCGGAGTAGTCCTGTCCATCTCCGGATCCGCTCTGTCACCCTGCCCTCTAAACCTTGCCAGTTCTCCAGCGGGGATGGATGCGTGGCAGAAAGGTAAACGCCGAGATAGAGCAGCGGACCCACGCTCCACCTGATGGCCTGAAGCGCGGGTGGGAGGGAGCTCGCCTGCCACCCGTCCCCTACCACCAGACCAGAGCTCTTGACCCAGTTGACCCGGGCAGAGGAGGCCGCCGAGTAGATCGCCTGGCAAGCCTCCACCCGCACCAAGTCGCCCGGGTCCTGGACCACGAGGAGCACATCGTCGGCGTATGCCGACAGGACCAGCCGCAGCTCCGGCTCTCGGAGCACCAACCCCGTCAACCTACTGCGGAGGAGACAGAGGAAGGGCTCGATCGCCAGAGCGTACAGCTGGCCCGAGAGGGGGCACCCCTGCCGTACTCCTCGCCCGAAGCTGACCGGCTCGGTCAGGGTCCAGTTGAGCCTGACCAGACACTCTGCGGAGGCGTACAGCACCTGAGGAAAACCCACAAACTGGGGCCCGAAGCCAAACGCTCGCAGAGTGCTCAGGAGGTACCCGTGATCCACCCTGTCGAACGCCTTCTCCTGATCCAGAGACAGGAGGGCGAACGACAGACCATCCCTACACCCAAGCTCCAAGAGATCCCGGACCAGATACAGGTTGTCGAGAATGGTGCAGCCCGGGACGGTGTAGGTCTGGTCTGGGTGGACCACGTCTGCCAGCACGGACCCAAGCCGCAGCGAGATGGCCTTTGCTACGACTTTATAGTCCATGCTGAGAAGCGAGACGGGACGCCAATTCCGTAAACCGCGGAGGTCCCCCTTCTTCGGCAATAAGGCGAGCACGGCTCGCCTGCACGAAAGAGGGAGGACCCCACCCTGCAAGGACTCGGCCCAGACGGTGACAAGGTCTGGGCCAAGGACGTTCCAGAACACGCGGTAGAACTCCACGGTCAGCCCGTCCAGTCCCGGAGATTTCTTAGTTGGCATGCGACGGAGGGCTTCCCAAAACTCGGCCAGAGTGAGAGGCAGCTCTAGCCGGTCTCGGTCGCCCATGCTGACCGTAGGGAGTTCATCCCAGAGCACTCTGCAAGCGTTAGGATCGGTCGGATCCGGGGGAGAAAAGGCTCGCGTAGAAGGCCTTGGCCCTCCCACACATCTCCGCCGGATCCGTGAGGGGGGTGCCATCTTCTGCGAGGAGGCAGGTGACGTGTTTCTTAGCCCCTCTCTTTTTCTCCAGGGCGTAGAAGAAGCGGGAGCCGCGATCCATCTCCCGAAGGAGATGGATGCGGGATCGAACGAAGGCGCGCCCGGCCCGATGATCTTCGAGTTCCCGGAGCTCTTCCCGCTTCTCCCGGCACGCCCCAAAGAGGGATGGATCCTCAGGGCTGGCGGCCAGACGCCTCTCCAGCTCTAAGACCTCCCGTTCCAACTGCTCTATCGTCGCATCCCTCCGTCGGCTGGTGCCCCGGGTGTAGTCACGGCAGAAGAACCGGGCGCGTACCTTCCCTAGATCCCACCATCGCCGCGCCGAGGGAAAGGCATGCCGCTGCCCTCGCCAGGCCAGCCAGAACTCCCGGAAGGACGCCACGAAACCCACATCCTCCAGCAAACTGTTATTAAAATGCCAATAGGCCGGCCCCGGCCTCTCCGCGCAGAGAGAGGCCGTCACGGTAGCGAGATGATGATCAGAGAACGGGGCCGGCTGGACGCTGGAGGAGTGGGCCCGCGAAAGGTGAAAACGTGATAAATAGATGCGGTCCAACCAGGAGTGGCGCGACCGGTGGGCCTCCACCCGGACAAAAGTGAAGGTTGAGCTGTCGTCCGGGTGGTGGTCGCACCAGACATCCACCAGGGAGTGATGTTCGACAATCTCCCTGAGGACGTCCGCGGCGGCCGGGCACTGCTCGATCCCCGAGCGGTCCCGTTTCTCAAGGGTGTTGTTAAAGTCCCCGCCCAGGACCAGGCACTCGTGAGGATCCAAGGTGCCGAGGAAGGTGGACACCTGCTGATAGAAACGAAGTTGTTCCGGGCCCGATGTCGGGGCATAGATGTTGACGAGATTGACCACGAGCCCCTCCATACGGACCCGTAGGTGCAGCAGGCGGCCCAGCACAGCCTCGGCAACCCCCAGCACCTCAGGCCGTAGGTCGGGGGAGAACAAGGTCGCCACTCCAGCCTGGCAAAGAGAGAGATGGCTGAAGTAGACTCTGTCCCCCCATTCCAGCCGCCAGCTGTCTTCAGCGGCTGAATCCGTATGGGTCTCCTGCAGGAATACTACAGAGTACCCCCCTCCCGAAGGAAGGGGAGCACCTGGCTCCTGCGGAGACCCATCCTACAGCCCCGGGTGTTCAATGTTGCAAAGAGGAGAGATGCCATGAGGAGGGCTGGGGGGGATCCTCGCTGGCAGAGTCACTCACGGCCCCCATCGGGCCGCGTAACAATCCGTGACCCACCCCGTAGGTGAGTAGTGAGTCACGGAAAAGGCGGACCCATTGGTAGGCCACGGCGGCCTGCTTCCCAGTCCTTTTACCCTCCCCCATGAGGGCCCTCGCGGCCCGGAGGATTTGGTGGAAATCCCCCCATCGCTGGAGAGCAAGCTGTACTTTGTTGCGGGAGCCCCGGATGTCCTCCAGGAACTCCCGCAGCTCCTCTCGCAGAGTATGGGGGGCCGGGGTTACTGGCTCCCGGCTATCGAAAGAAGGGGCCCCGACACAGCCCTATGGCCCACCGAAACGGACAGGCAAGGGGCGGACCCTCGACACAGCTCCTGCTGGGCCGGCACCTTAGGGCCCAACCTGAAATTCGGCTTAGTTGGGGGAGGCGGCGGAGGGAGAAGAGCAGCCCCTGGTGGGTCGGGACGAGGAAATACTGGAGCCGCTCCCTGGGGGTCATCCTCCGAGAAGGGGAGGGAGACAGCCCCAGGGGCGGTAGTGTCATCATGGGAGGTGTAGGAGATTGGGACGGCATCAGGGGTGGGGCAGGGATCAGAAGTAAGGGCAGGGAGGGGGACATGAGCAGGGCCAGGCTGAGGAACGGGTAGAGGATCCTGAGCTGCAGGAGCTGGGGAGCTGGGCCACGGGGAGGTGGCCTCTCTTGGTGTGGCTGAGGGATCTGGGAATTGGAAAGGGGATCCCCCGCGATGCCGGGCTCTAGTATGATGGCTTGTGTTACAGCCATGGCATCGGGAGGTGGACAGATATTTGCGGGGTCCCCGCCTGGGAAGGAGAACTGTTGTCCCACCCCAATGAGGGGTACCCCCTGGGATTCGGGTCCCGGCCGCAGGGCACCGGCCGTCGCTTCAGGAGGCTTGGCGGCCGTTAGCGAGGTGTCACTTGCGACCGGGCAGGTGGAAGAGCCCAGGGGATCCTCGGAGGTGGGAGCGGAACCGGCGGTCAAGGGGAGGGAGCATGGGGAGAGGGGGGAAAGGGGCACCGGGGTGAGGTCATTGAGATCGAGTCCTGCTGGTAAAGGGTCGTCCTCCCCCTGGGTGATTGGGGTCAGACCCAGGGCCTCGATCTCCTCGTAGATGGAGGGCAGGTCACCTTCTGCCACCCCGGGGTTCTCCCCGCCGGCACCTGAAGCGATGCTCGGGTCAGGGCACGCAGGGTCGACAAAAGGGGCAGAAGGGGCTCTATCGGGGGCTTCCGAGGGAGGGGCGGTAATACCTTCCGGTGCTGCCACGTCTTTCCCAGCCAGTTCTGGCGGACAAAAGCCGCTCGGGGGCAAAGCGGAAGGCTCGGCATCAGTGCCCCCTTTCCTGGTCTTCCGGGGGGCTTCTGCATCGGTGGTAAGAGGTGGAGCTCAAGCCTTCCGCTTGCCTCGCTTCCCCTGTGTTAAGGCCCAGCCCTCCATGGCATCATCTGGGGCCTGGCTAGCAGGGGTTGGGTCGGGGGGCAGGGGGGATTTCTTAGGGACTCGAGGAGGTAGTGGTGGGGCAGCATAAGGGAGAGAAAAGTCTCTCTGGGGCGGGCCCTCTCCCACGCCCGGCGGTATCCCTGCCTCACCCTCCTCCACAGGCCTCGTCAGACTGTTCGCAGCGGGCCTCTCCCGCTCGTCTGGGCACACTGGGGGAGGTACTCCCAGGGCCCGAGCGGGAGCAGCGGTGGACTGGGAAAGAGGAGGGGCGGCTCTGGGCACCAGGCATTCAGGGGCACCGGCGATGACGGGGCCGACGCCCTACCAGGGCTCGGGGGTCTCGGATGCTCCTCCTTGTCGGGCCAAGGGACAGTCCCTCCGGACGTGTCCCATCGCCCGGCAGAGGTAGCACTGGGCCTCCCCCGTAGAATAGTACACCCGGTAACGGGCCCCTTGATAGGGGACCATAAAGGACCCCTCGGGCGCCTCCCCGTCACGTGCCGCCGGCGGCATTTGGAGCTGCACCTGCCGGCGGAACGAGAGGATGTGACGGAGGGCGGGGTCTTTGCAGCCCAGTGGGAGAGGGCTGACTACAGAGATGGGTCTCCCCAGGGTGGAGATGGCAGGTAACAGGGCGGCATTGGGGAGGAAGGGAGGGACGGAAGTGAGGACTAGGTGGACGCCCAAGTCCTCCAGCGGCTCTAATGGGACGAACACGCCCCCCACCACCAGGCCCTTCTCCACCGCCTCTTGGGCCGCAGCCTCCGATGCGAGGAAGAAGACTACCTTCCTGTACATTTTGGAAGCCGCTACGATGGCTGTGGGTCCCACCACTCTTGCCAATGCCCGCACATAGGTTTCTACGTGGGGCGAGGCGGATACCAGGAGGCAACGAACGCCATGCCTCCTGGTCAAGGTGGGAAAGGGGCCCCGGCCACTATAGATGGTAGCCGAGGCGGTGGGTGGGTTAGGTGACGTTGCGGCAGGTGGGGGGGCTGCCGCCACCTGGGCGTACGCTCTGGGGGTCGGGGGCGGAACCCCCGCAGAGCTGGTAGAGGGAACAGCAGGGAAGGGTGCCGCGGCCGGTGGCGGGGCCGCAGCAGTAGTGGCAGCCTCTGCCATGGAGAGCCTGGCCTTTGTCGCAGGGCCCTTACCCTTCTTTTTACCCTGGCCCTTCCTGCCGGCTGGGGGGGCTCCCCCGGAATCATGGGGGGCGAGGGACATGGCAGCAGCGGAGGTCTCTTCAGTGTCTGCCGCTGCCGGTGCCCTAGCGGGGGCGAGAGCAGGTGGTTCGGCAGCGGCGGTTAAGGTAGAGGCTTGGGAGGGTGACGGGGGAACAGGCGGAGGAGGGGAGGCCGTGCCGTCTGGAGGGGCTCCTCCCTCCATGTCGCCTGCCATGATGAGTAGGGGAAGAAGGAAAAACTCTTGAGAGGGGGGGTGGGCAGAGGAATTGGGGTGACCACTCCTCCCTGCTAGGCTGCAGGCAGGGGAGGAGGGCACTAAAAGTGGGGACAGGGTTCAGGGTTATCTCGGACTAGTGCGGGGGTAGGGTTCAGGCACCGACTCAAGATGGGAAATCCGGATCCTCTTCTTGCACTAGGGGAGGGGATGATATAACAGCATGGGGGTGCAGTGAGATAGGGTCAAAATTAAACAGGGGAGGGGCACAAGCGCATGGGAGGGGCGTGGGTTCACGAAAGCGGGGGGCTAATCAGGGCAAATGGAGCTTCAGGGGGAGGGAGACAACCAACTGGGAATGGGGCAGAAAACCAAGGAACTAGTTTCCGGGCTAGGGCAGGGCAAACAAACAAGGCTGCAGAGGGAGAGGGGCAGGGCGGGCAAAACTGAAACTAGCTAGGGGCTGGGACCAAAAAAGGAGAGGGGCTCAGATAGCTGCAAGGGGAAATGGGGCGGGTGGCAAGGGATAAAGCAAGGAGCGTGCTGATGGAGGGGGAGGGTCAGTCCAAGGGGTATGGGGAGGGGCACGTGCACCCACGTGCGCTCGTGCAAAGTCAATAGTTGGGCTGGCTGCTGCTTCAGGCCCAAAAGGTGGAAACGGGCTTGGCTTAGCTAGGCAAGCGGCTGAGTCCAGAGGCAGGAACCAGGGCAGACGGTGAGCAGGCAGCAGAGGTGGTGGTGGTGGAGGAGGGGGCAGCGGTGGTGGTGGGGGTTGGGGGGGGCACAGATGAACCAGGGGGCAGGCTCTACGCCACACCCCCTGTGCCCCTACAAACACAGTCAATACCCCCACCACGACAGCACAGTTCGAGACATACTCAGTTCTTGGAGGCCCCCTCCACGGTGGTCTGCAGAGTCTCTGTGCTCCCTCAGCAGCCGACGGTCTTCCTGGTTCTTCCTCCTCTGGGTTCCAGCAGCTTCCTGGCAGCAAATAGGGCAGCTCCAGCAACTCCAGGCGGTGGTCCGGTGGTCAGGCAGGACCCCTCACAGGTGGTGGTGGTCACAGCAGCGGCTGGAGCAGGAGCCCCTCACACCCCTCTTCTGGGGAGAGGGCCAGCAGGCCCCCTCCCCCCCAAGGGGCAGCTGCAGCAGCAGGAGTAGCAGCAACCAAGGTGTTGGGGGGGGAGGGGGTTCAGCTGCCAGGCAGCCAGCAACCAGAGAGTAGAGTAGTGGGAGGGGTGTCTGGCCCAGCCAGGGGAGAAGCTGGAGCAGCAGTAGCAGCAAACAGCAGCTGGGAGGGCCCAGGGCCTAGCAGCAGCCCCAGCAGGAGGAGCAGGAGGAGCAGCAGCAGCCCTTTACCTCCTTCCCGGCCAGATGGCTATAGGAAAGTGGTGAGGAACCAGTATGTTTTGTTTTGTTTTGTTTTTCCGACAGTCCTATGTTATTTCTCTTTAATGCCTTTTACTCGTACTCACTTAAAACTTATCTCCTTGCAGTTAAATAAACTTGTTTTACTCTTTAATTAAAACTTATGCAGTGTTGTGAATTTTGGGTAACTCCATTTAAGGTAGCAGACTGTTGTATATTGATCCCATTAGAGGGGCAACAGACCTAATATATCTAAACTGTCAAGGAGAGTGCAGAACACATGCTTTTGAGGGGAAATTTGAGACTGGGTGTGTGTTGGGGTCACCCTGCAAACAGTAACCAAGACAGCTGGAAGCCGGAGTGTGGAGTGACGGGGCAAGGCCAGAGGGCTATAGGAAAGTGGTAAGGAACCAGTATGTTAGCCCCAGGCTAAACAAATCCCTGATACCTTATGGCAGTTGCTCCAGGTTAATCAAGACACCTGGGGCCAATTAAGAACTTTCCAGAAGGCAGGGAGGTTGATAGGGACACCTGAAGCCAATCAAGGACTGGCTGGAACTAGTTAAAAGCCTCCCAGTTAGTCAGTGAGAGGTGAGGAGCTGTGGAAGGAGGGTGTGTGTGAGAAGCTGGGAGCAAGAGGCACTAGGAGCTGAGAGTAAGAGGACGTACTGCTGGAAGATCCTGTGGTGAGGATAAAGAAGGTGTTTGGAGGAGTCCCTGGGGAAGTAGCCCAGGGAGTTGTCCCTGTTGCGCAGTTGTTCCAGGAGGCACTCTAAACAGCTGCAATCCACAGGGCCCTGGGCTGGAACCCGGAGTAGAGGGCGGGCCCGGGTTCCCCCCAAAACTCCCAACTCCTGATCAGACACAGGAGGAGTTGATCTGGACTGTGGGTTCTACCAGAGGCGAAGATCTCTGAGGCAAACAAAAATCCGCCAATAAGCGCAGGACCCACCGAGGTAGAGGAGGAACTTTGTCACACTACGTGCAGCAGTGAAAAGTAGTCTGCGTCCACACTGCAGTGTGTAGCTACCGGTTCCAGTGAAAGGCTCTGGCAGAGGGAACTTGGCAGCAGCAGGGGTGAAAGTAAGGGCGTACAGGCTGGTACAGCGTACCGGTAAAAGGTAGCCGCCAGTACTGGCCCGTACCGCTGACTTTAAAGCGCTGCTGCGGCAGCACTTTAAGAACTCTGCTTTAACGTCACTGCCCATTTTGCGCCCCTGATCGGCGACCCTGCTGGGTCCCTACCAGCAGGGCCGCCAATGGGGGGGGCGCAAAAGGGGTAGCGACGACCTGGTAGGGCTGCAGATGGGGGGCGCAAAAGGGGCAACGACGTTAAAGCGTTGCCGCGGCAGCACTTTATTGCTGTTACCCCTTTTGCCCCCCGGCTGCCAACGGGGGGAGAAGAAGTAGCTGCCCCGGGACCACGATTTAAAAGGGCCCGGGGCTCCAGCCGCCGCTGCCACCGGCTAGAGCCCCGAGCCCTTTAAATCACCGCTGGAGCCCTGGGCAGTGTGGGCCAGGAAGCGCAGATGGACTGGCGGGGGGACTCAGACTCATTGACTTTAAGGTCAGAAGGGACCATTATGATCATCTAGTCTGACCTCCTGCACAATGCAGGCCACAGAATCTCACCCACCCACTCCTGCAATAATCCTCTCACCTATGTCTCAGCGAGGGTGACCAGATAGAAAGTGTGAAAAATCGGGACGGGGGTGGGGGCTCATAGGTGCCTATATGAGAAAAATTCCCAAATATCGGGACTGTCCCTATAATATCGGGACATCTGGTCACCCTAGTCTCAGCTGACCCCCAGCCGACCCCCACCCCTTCTGCCAGAGGCCCCGCCCCTTCGGGGGGGGGGCAGAGTGGCCCCCTACTGGGAAGAGCTGCATTTTACTTTCACCCCTGGGCAGCAGTGAAAGGTCCAGCCTCCCACCCTGCCAGAGCCTCCCCACTGCTGGAGCCTTTCCCTGCATCAGCTGGGAGCTGCCAGAGCCTTCGCTCACTGCTGCCCCCACCGCCAGAGCCTTTGCCCGCTGCCTGAGTCTTTTCCAGGGAAAGGCTCCAGCAGCTGGACACTGCACTGTTAAAATCACAGTGTGGACGGGGAGGCAGGGCTCGGGCGAGTGGAGAGCCTTTCAGGCAGCTCTTTACTCTACTTGCCTAAGCCGTGCTAGGGGGGCTACACAGTATGTGCACTAGACACCACTGAAAGACGTGTGCAGCACAGACACACCCTTAAAGTCCCAGATCCTCCCCAACTGAGACAACACAGCCCCAGACTGGTCAGGGTACAATGGTCTCCACGACAACAAATTATAATGCCACAAATTCAGGGACTATATGATTCCATTTATAAGCCGAGGCGGCAGCCGCAGCAGCAAGGAGGAACGCTTCTGGGACATCAGGTATTCCAGAGGACTGCTGAACACCAGCTGGGAAACGACATTTGCAATAACCACTTGCAAAAATATCAACATGTAAAAACAAATTAGTAGGAAGTACTTTCCCCTATAGTCCCATCTGGACAGTAGATGCTACCATGGTGGGGGCCACAGTTACAATAAAGTAGTCCCCCAGTGGGGCTTAGGCTTGCACTGTAGATAGGAATTAAATTTGTAAGCACGTTTAGTTGGTATGTAGCATGGGAGCAGTTATCATAGTATTACTAACATTCGAATATGCTGAGGTGTGGATAGGCTACATGGATCTTTAATGCCATGTCAGCTACTAGCCCTCACATTCGTCCCAAGTAGTCAGGGAAAATAAAACAATAAATCAGACCACAAATCACTCCCTTGACAGTTGTGTTTCTCAAACACTATGCTCTCTACACTACACTTGCAAACAGACCTGTGCGCGTGCGGTATTTGTCAGCAACAAGTCTGCCTGCATAGATTGGAAAATTATTTACTTTGTAACAGACGAAAGGGAACAATCTTCAGCCCCAGTGCTGAAAGCGAGCTGAAACTTAGCAAAGCGAGTGGTTGTGGGCCACCCACACTAGCAGGCAAACTATTTCCAGCAACAATGCAGGAAGACCAGTGGCTGACAATAGTCATCTATGCATGCAGTCAGGGGTGGGAAAACTACGGCCCGGGGGCCGCATCCGGCCCTCCAAATGTTTTAATCCTGCCCTCGAGCTCCCACTGGGGAACAGGGTCCAAGGCTTGCTGCGCTCCAGCCGGGGAGCAGGGTCAAGGGCTTGCTGCGCTCCAGCCGGGGAGCAGGGTCAAGGGCTTACCCCGCTCTGCGCGTGCCGTGGCTCTACACGGCTCCCAGAAGCAGCAGCATGCCCCCCTCTGGCTCCTACGCGTAGGAACAACCAAGGGGCTACGCATGCTGCCCCCACCCCAAGTGCCGCCCCCACAGCTCCCATTGGCCAGGAACCACGGCCAATGGGAGCTGCAGGGGCAGTGCCTGTGGACAGGGCAGCATGCAGAGCCACCTGACCACGCCTCCGCATAGGAGCCGGAGGGGGGACATGCCGCTGCTTCTGGGAACTGCTTGAGGTAAGCGCAGCCCGGATCCCGCACCCCTGACCCTCTTCCACGTCCCAATCTCCTGCCTCTCCCGCCCTCTGAACTCCTTGGTCCCAGCCCAGAGCACCCTCCTGCACCCCCAACGCCAAATCCCCAGCCCCACCCCAGAGCCTGAACCCCCAGCTGGAGCCCTCACCCTAACCCCCAATTTCATGAGCATTCACGGCCCACCATACAATTTCCATAACCAGATGTGGCCCTGGGGCCAAAAAGTTTGCCCCACCCTGTATGCAGTGGTGTTGTAGCTGTGTCAGGCCCAGGATATTAGGGAGACACGCTGGGTGCGGTAATATCTTTTACTGAACCAACTTCTGCTAGAGAGAAGAGAGACAAGCTTTCAAGCTTACACAGAGCTCTTCTTCAGGTCAAGAGCAGCACTGTGTAAGCTCAAAAGCTTGTCTCCCTCACCAACAGAAGTTGGTTCAATAAAAGATATTACCTCAGCCACCTTGTCTCTCTAACAGTTATCTATGACAGCTGATTTGCGTACATGGCCATTTTCTGCATAGTACTGAATCTAACCATCAAGGTGATACCCATTGGTGTGATCACTCAATAGTAACCTTGATTGGAGGGGAAAATAGCAGCACAAAGTGAGGCTTATCATTCAGATCTAAACTAAAGTCAAACTGCTCATGGAGGGGTTAGGAGGTACCTGAACAAACCGAGGCCTCTACACATTTACATGGTCTCTGGAACATTTCACAACACACCCAAGTCAAGATGTTGGCTATAAAGAAGCTCCAGAAAACCATTCCCGGCATGACCAGAGTGCCCTGCCTTTACCCTTCTTCCCTCTCGGCCACACAGTGCCAGGTATTTGCACTGCTGACTGCACATAAAATACATCTCAGCAGCTTAACTGCAGAGCCAAGCAGCACAATCTGTGGATTATCAGCTAGGAAGATTATCCTCCCAGTGCTGGAAAGAGATGGATTCCCAGTTCTCAAAAGAAGCTCAGGGTTTCATGAGCAACTGTGTCCAGTGGCAAATTGCACACATGTATAAGAATTAAATATTTGCCAAGATATTTTATTGAAAGCATTTTATTCTGTCCTTATCCCCAACAATTCTAAGATGACATGTAGCATCTCTAACAGTGTCATCAGCCCCAGCTATAAGGGGCTTTGAACCATTTTTTGAAAACGCAACTTGGACACTGTTTTAAAAATGGTTCCAGCTAACCTGGTTTCCAATGAAGTTTGACAGCAGATATAGGCTCAAAAATGAGTGACCCCAACTGAGGCTCAATCACAATTTTTGACAGCCCATTTGAAAACAGCTGGGCTCCGTCTGTGGTGGCCAACAAAACAATATTTGAAATTACTTTGTCTGGGGCAAGGTGTAAACCAATTTAGAACTTGGGTATCAAACAAAATACTGCGCATTTGTATAGTATTTTACCCATAGACCTTGAAAGATATTGCAAGATGTGGTCAAGTACCATCTCTATTTTACAGGTGGGGAAACTGAGGCTCAGAGGGGCACAAGCCAATGGCAGATCTGGGGAAAGAACCCAAAATTCCCAACTCCCTGATCAATACCCAATCCATGGGACTCTGCTGCTTCCCTTGAGTCAAATCCCACTGTAGACAGGGCCCCTGAAGCCCCATCTATAATACAACTATAACGCTATTTGGAGTACTTCTTAAAACTGGTTAGAAATGGTGGTGATGGTGGTGGTGACTTATGGTTTTCAGGGACACGATTAGGTCCTATTTACAGTAAAACTTTGAAACTATGTAGTAAGCAAACCATAGGACAATCAGATTGTAACTAGGCCCCTTGACTGCGTTAAGAGTTGTAGCACAGAAGAGGCCTAAACCAATACACTACTCCCCTATTTAACCCTTCCTTGCAAAAAACAGTAATACCAACTCTCCCACCCTTAGGGGGATCACCTGCATTTTAAGGAAATAATAGTTCAAACATATGAGAAACAGACACTGCCCTATATTTTTGAGGGCTGGGCTGCATTTAAAAGTTTTGCCAGGAGAGATATTTTGGTTCAGAGTGAAAATAAAAATAACCACACCCGCAACTGACAAGCTAGCCCAACAAAAGCCCTAGACCTGCTCTATGCTACAACATTTAGATGCAGCTAGTGTAGACACCATTATATTGTCATCAAGAGAGTCATTTTGCCAGTACAGTTTATTTCACGCCAGGAACTGGTATACACTTTATTGGCAAAAGCACTCTTTTGCTAGCACAAGCCCTCTCTCTGCTAGGAGGGTTTGCCGGCATAGTTATCCCAGCAACCCCTTTGTAGTGTAGATAAGATCTAAGACAGCACCTTCCAGCGTCATCCATATACTCTGAATACTTTAGTATCATCCTCACACGCTTATACCACAGCGCATGGCCCATTCCAAAATTACTGCTGAAAAAGCGCGCCCTGCTTTGATACTGAGAACACGTCATTGCCACCAAATAAAGAGACATGCCTGACTAACGGTAGGCTTTTCCTTCAGGGGGAAAAAAACCTATTTAACATTTCCATGATGACAGCGCCTAACGGTCTCAGTTAGGTCATGCTAGGCATTGTCGAAACACACTAACTGTAAGGTTCCTAGGGAAGGGACTGTCAGTCTAAGGCCCTGACCCTGCATACCTCATGCACATGATGTTTAACTTTATGCACTATAAGTAGCTGTATTGGCTTCAATGGGATTACTCACAAGGCACAAAGTCACACACGTGTCAAGCCTTGCAGGATCTGGGCTTAAAAGACCACTGCTAGTCCGTGTGCAGAGTCACTGGTGGTAGCAGCACCGGGAGCACTGGAACGGGCAAGGCTCTCCCGGCCACTAGCATGCTAATTAGACCTGCTCCAAATCAATTTGGGGAACGGTGTTAAAAGCACTGCCCTGTCCACCAATAGGAAATTTTTACCAAAACATCCCTTTTAGAGGCCGTTGGCCCCTTACGCTGTTCATCTTCATCAAGTGTCAACTTCAAAGCCTTCAGGGAACATTTAAATTCTAACACTATTATGCACAGGAAACCTTAAGCACAGCCACTTTCAATGCCGGCTTCCCTCTGCTTCTCGGGCTCTGGAGCAGGGAGGGGTTTTCGGAAGGGTCAGGAGGCATTGTTCTCCACAGCTTCTAATAGCTTCTAAACCAAATAGGAGAGAGGTTAAACCAATGGGTTCCTCCTTGTTATTCATCGCGGAGCTCCACAAAATGGTTTGCTCTCAGACTGAACTGATTCTGACAAGTGGTTCTTTTATCAGAAACTCTTACATGTGCCTGTTATCAAGACATTAATTAATGTTGTGACTAGATTTCCATTATAAACCCAAATTTCACCCTCTTACTTCCAGAGGAAAGAGGCTTTCTGGCTGAAATTTCTCATGAGTGCTCTCCTGCCAGAAGAGAATTTTGGGGGCGATTTCAGGATAATCCAACGGGGTGTTTGTTAGGAACACAATTATTTTCTAAATAAAAAATTATTTTCATTCTTGCAAAAGTCATACCCTTTATTACGGCTGGAATGTCATGTGTCAAACTCCATTGAGCTAGAAATTCCACGTTAGTTAGCAACCATGTTGGCCTCATTGACCAATGCCACACTATGTTGGGGAATGTGTGGGACTGACTTTTAGAGCTCCTAGCCTGGAAACACTGCATCAAGAGCAGTCCATAGCCTCGTCTACAGTACCATTTCCTGTAAAAGCATCCCTTTCTATTGTGGTTGTAGCAAAATTACAAGGCTTACAGTAACAAGGTTCCTGAGACTGCCTCTGGCCCTCCAGTCTAATTGATATGCCTCTTGATATAGCTGAAGACCCATCTCATTGAGGGCTCCCAAATTGTTAATATCAGTGAGTGAATCAGGGTCAGCAAAGATGGAAATTGAGGTTTTTTTAAAACGTCCGTGATCTCACAGAGAAAGGGAGGTTATCCAGGTGGTTAAGGCAATACATTTGAATCCAGATTCCTGATGCCAATTCCCAGTTCTGCCACAGACTTCCTGTAGGATCATGGATCTTAGTATCGTTGTATCTGAGCTCTCGTAAAGTGGAGATAACAATTCTGTCTGGTCTATTAAGTTCTTTGAGATAGGGATCCTCTTTTACTAGGTGTCCATACAAGGCTCAGCACAATGGGGCCCTGACCTCTGTTGGGGCCTGTGGGGTGCTACTGTCATGCAAACGATAACATTAATGAAGCTTTAGAGAGATGTGTAAGCTCGAAAGCTTGTCTCTCTCACCAACAGAAGTTGGTCCAATCAAAAAAATATTACCTCATCCACTTTGTCTCGCTAATATCCCGGGACCAACATGGCTGCTACACCACTGCATGTAAATGAAGCTTTGTCTACACTAGCATTTTTGGGGGGGGGAATATCTCACTGGTGCACATCACAGCTCCATCAGTTGTACTAATGGCAGGTGTGTAGACAGACCTTCAGCATTTTTACTATTATGCTGTCTAGAGGTGATCAAGGCAAGGTTAAATGGCCCTGTGGTAATGAAATTCTCAAGCCCTGTCTCCAAATGCTCTCTCCCACTGCTGTTCTCACAAGTGCTAGCGTAACAGTGGGAGATTTGCTGAGCCACACTTCAGCAGGATGCATGCCAGCCTCACTGGAGTTCTCTGCACTTTGAATGATGAGAACAGGCTATGTCTGGGGATAGAACTCCATGAGCGGAGGGAGGTTCTGGTGATTGGTGCTTTGCAGGAACCCTGGAGGACTTCATAACCCACATAGGAGGCAGATGAATCAGACACAATGAAAGCTTGAAGTGGATGACAGTGGGGTTTGATTAGTATTACAATAGTACTGAAATCAGATTGCCATTCTGCTAAGCACTGTAAAACACATGGTGACAGCCAGTCCCTGCTTTGAAGACCAAAAACACTGGCTACATTTCAACAGCTGGAGAATCAATATCACGAGGGATAGTGCACTCAGTTCAACTCCAACCCCTTGTTCCCAGAAGTAATTTGGCCCAAAACTAGTGTAGTCTTATTCCACTCGAGTGCAGACACTGCTCCATGGTTGGGTCAACACTACGACCAACAGCCATGTATGACAAAGGGTATCAAACATGACCAAGTCCACCCCTCCTTCAGTTGGCCTTGAACGTAGCTATGTCGCTTTTTGACCAGGTCTCTAACAAAACTGAAAGTGCTAAACTCTTTGGAACCCGTCCATGCCCCAGTGAGACAACAACTGAGGGAGGCAGGGGCTGTATTTTACATCCCAAGCTCATTTTCATAGCACAGAGACATTTAAGACCTGGCTGGCCCCAAACAATTACTGTGGTGAGCACCAAGACTCAGTCCAACAGCAACACAGCATCTGGGTCGTGGGGACGAAGCAGAACCTGTCTAAGTCTCACAGGCAAGGTTATATTTCCAAGTTCCACACTCTCTCCAAATGCCATTTGACGAACATAAAGGAGATATACAATCAAACACAATACATGGTATAAGTGCTGTAAGAGAACATCCAGCCAAGAAATGTGTGAGCACCCAGGGCATATAGCAACCATTAAAACCCACACAGCAGATGACCCTGTTGGTGTATGTTACTCACGCTCTCTGCACCTCACTTGTTAACATGATATCCCTCCCTTTCCCTAGCAAGAAGCTCTAATGGATCTTACTGACCTTCCTTCCAGGATAAATACAGGACATTCTGGAAAAAGCCCAGCATGGAAAGCATGTCCCCGGACTGGTACAGAAGGGTAACCATACCCTAGCAACATCATCATTGTCCTACAGGAAGGGCTACATAGCTACTTTCCAAGAGCCAAAGGGCAACATCTTTTCCATATCCAGGCAGAATCCATTTGAAAGTGCTGAGATCCTACAACTCCACTTGAAGTCAATGGGAGTTGCAGATGTTCGGCATCTCTAGAATCAGGCTCTTATTCTAACGGTAACAAATGCACAAGTTTGTTCTATTGCAGGGGTGGGCCACGTCGGGGTTCCGAAACTGTATGGAGGGCCAGGTAGGGAAGGCCATGCCTCCCCAAACAGCCTGGCCCCCGCCCCCTATCCACCCTCTCCCACTTCCTGCCCCCTGACTGCCCCCTCAGAACCGCCAACCAATCCAACCCCCCCCGCTCCGTCCCCTATCCACACTCCCGCCCCGACAGGCCCCTCTGGGACTCTCACGCCTATCCAACCCCCCCGATCCCTGTCCCCTGACTGCCCCGACCCCTATCCACACTCCTGCCCCCTGACAGGCCCCCCCGGGACTCCCACACCTATCCAGCCCCCCGTTCCTCATCCCCTGACTGCCCCCCCCAACCTCTGCCCCATCCAACCGCCCCCTGCTCCCTGTCCCCTGACTGCCCCAAGACCCCCTACCCCTTATCCAACCCTCCTGCTCCCTGCCCCCTTACCATGCCGCTCAGAGCAGCAGGACTGGCAGCCGCACTGCCCGACAGGAGCTCGCAGCCCAGCCGCCCAGAGCGCTGGCGGCACAACGAGCTGAGGCTGCTGTGGAGGGGGCATAACAGGGGAGGGGCCCAGGGCTAGCCTCCCTGGCCAGGAGCTCAAGGTCTGGGCAGGAGGGTCCCGCGGGCCGTAGTTTGCCCACCTCTGTTCTACTGCCTTGTATCTTCCTTGCTCCAGGAACAGAATTGATTGGTGCTGGCGTTCCCTAGCAAAGAAACATTGCTATTGATTAACCTTGCCCTCCCCCAGTAAGTACAAACTGTGTTTGGCTTTCACCCTGCGTACCCCAGCTGAGAATTTCAAGGTGGTGTATAACAGGTAGCACAGAGAGGGAAAGGAGGAGAGGAGAAATGTGCATGTAAAAATGTTAACACAATGAACTATCTGTCAACTACAAGCAACGCGTATTTATGGGTTATATCTAAAGGAGGCAGCATGGGCCAGTAGATGAAGACCCAGCCTGGGAGCCAGGAAACCTGGGTGTTATTCCCATTTCTTCTGTTGACTCGCTCAGTAGCCACGGGAAGTCACCAAAGCTCGGTTTCCTCATCTGTGAAGAGGGGGCAATGACTCCTATTCACCTTTCTAACATGCCTGGAGATCTACATATGTGCCATTATGAGATTTATCAAAGACAGACAAACATACAATTTCCTTTTGCCTCTCCCCTGTGGGGCCCAGGCTTCAGAAACAGCTGACTATGTTCTGTGGATCTTCCTTTCTAGGTACAAACGTCACCACGACATGCACATGCAAAAATGTATTTTGGAACAAGCAACACTCTTGAGAAGGCACACAAGTCCTTTACAGTATTTGGACTGTAAGCCAACAAGCAGGAGCTCCCAAACTTGGGCTCACCCACATCCTCCCTGGCCAACCTTGACCACGACATAAGCTTGACCCTCACCTTCCTGAAGCAAAGACCTGGGGGGGAGGGGGGAAGCTGGTTTCCAAGCCCCCACTTCATTCCAAGCCTCCTTATTCCATCCATACAACATTCCAGAATCATCTGCACAGCCAATGGCAGGGAAGAGGAGCTGGTGGTGAGGACAGAATGCAATGCAAAGAGCTCCTTCAGGAACTGAAAGCGTAACCTCAAGGCATGTCTACACCATGGGCACTACAGCAGCACAGCTGCAGCTATGTCACTGTAGCGCTGTAGTGTAGATGCTTCTTACATTGATGGAAGGGGGTTTTCTGTCACTGTAGGTAACCCAGCTCACCACGCAGCAGTAGCTAGGTCAACAGAGGAATTCTTCTGTCAAGGTAACTGCATTTACACTAGGGGTTAGATTGGTGTAACTATGACACTCAGGGGTGTGAATTTTTCACAGCCCTGAGCAACATCGCTAGATTGATCTACATTTTACGCGCAGACCCAGGCTCAGTGTCGCTCTGGATGCCTGCCAGGAACAAGAGTCCAGGATTGCCTCAAACAAACTCTCTTCTGTTGCAAGAGACAATGCCACCCACAGAGCCACTACAGACCAACCCCAATGTCCAACTTGCTTTCTAAAATACCGTGCATAGGGAAGTCAGCGTGGGCAGCTGCAGGATCAAGGCTTTGTCTCAGGATTTAAGAGGAGTCCTGTCCTCAAATAAACCCTCACCGGCACTTAGCTGGGCTTCAATCTTTGAAAGAAGCATTACATTTTTAAGCATTTAACTTCCCAAGGCCTGGTCTACATGCAATTTGTGTACCAATTTACAAATATTAGTTTAGAAATAGCTCTAATTCAAAAGATTAAAACCCCCATTTTCCCAGGGTGGACACAGTTATACCAGTATAAACATGCTTATGCTGGTATAGCTTATTCCCAACCATTTAAGCACCTTTATACCCTGGTTTAACTGCAGCCACACTAAGGATTTCACCCATTTAACTATATTGGTTTCTAAACAGATACGTGTAAGCGGGGGAATAGTCCCACTATTGTGGGGAACTTTCCTCGTCTCTGCACTACCCCGGTGAAATGGGCTAGCGGAAGGATCTCAGTCCTCGCTCCCACCTCCTTTACCCAGAGGCCTCCCTGCCCTCGAGGACTCCCCTTGCACTCTCCTGTCTGGCAGAGTCCTCGTAACCCCAACAAGGCTGGGCCCAGGATTCCTGGGGGGCTCAACCCCCAACCTTGCTGTGGTCACCTAGGTCAGGGGCTAGGGTGTCCCCACTCCGGGGTGTACTCTCTAAACAGGATGCTTCCCTGACCCACTGATCACTGCATACAATTCAAAGCAAAGGCAAATTATTTAATTAACAATTAATTTGTAACAGGAATAAGGAAAAATGGGAAAGACTAATGAAAACACATCACCCCGCTCTGTGGCAGGGAACATCACAACAGTGTTTCTGCAATGTCAGGGCAGTTCAGTCTGTTCCTGTGTAAGTCCCAGGCTCCTTCTCAGGCCTTGGCTGTGCTGCAGGGACGCTGTGGCTTGGACACTTGCTCTGGCGGTGGCCACACGCTCGCAGGCTCTGGGTGGCAGGACCCTTCTTCCCAGCGTTGCCCCCGCCCCGTCGGGGTTACGATCCCCCTGCACGTCTGGCCTGCAGGGCCCCTTGGCTGAGGCGTCTCCCTGCGCTGGGCCCACTGCCCAGGGTTCCCCTCGCTCTCCCCAGCTGCTCACCGCACCCGGCTCCGGACTGCTCCAGCCCCAGCTCCACCCTCTGCCTCAGCTCCAGCTCCTCTGCCTCAGCACGGCTGCTGCTGCTGCTCTGCCTCCAGCTGCCTGGGCTGCTGCCCTGGCCCCTCTGGCTGCTGCAGCTTCTCCCCCCAGGGCAGGTCTGTCTCTGGGCTGCAGCTTCTCCCCCCAGGGCAGGTCTGTGTCTCTGGGCTGCTTTTCTGGCCCCTCCAGATCTGGCCCAGCTCAGCTCTGGCCTCTCCTTAGCTCAGCCCCACTCACTCTGACTCAGGCCACTTCAGCTCACACGGAGGACGGGATTCACCCTGACCTCCTGACTCCCTGATTCGCCTGCCCGCCCTGTCAATCAGGCTGACCTGGAGCATTGGCCTCTCCCCATTGCCCCTGGGGACTGTCAGTCCCATCGACCCTTCCCCTTTTGGTACTGGGAGCTCTGAATGTTAGTAAGGGGATAACAGTCCCCTTACATACGCATAAATTTGTACAAGAATTGTGTAGACCAGCCCTAAGATACCACAGTGATCAGTGCATTATAGTACAGAGACAGAACGTACTGCTGTTCTAACAGCCCTAGAGACCTGTACGAAATCCTCTGTTCAACTAATGGGTTCCCTCACTGCCCTGCCAATGTTTCTCTCAGGGATCATCAGTGGAGACAGGTGGTAGTTCAACCCCCAGGCCTATTCAATGCTCAGCCTCTCTGCTGAAATTTCTAACAAGGGTGCCAACTGCAGGGGAGGTTTTGTGGACAGCCAGTTACTACAAACTGGACTAAGACCAACACACTTATTTCAGATTACTGCTGGCTGGCTAGTAAATTAAGATTTGCAATCACTACACTCAGTGCCCTGGAGATGAAATGCTACATATCCTAGGTATGGGCTTGTTAATCTCAAAGAAGGAACTCAATGAAGGGACCTAAATTGGAAGCAGGGGAGGAGAAATGGGAAAGAAGGCCTAACAGTAGAGTTAGTTTAAAAAAAAAAAAAAAAAAATCATGCTTTTGACAAATGAGGGTTTGGTGTTTTGTTTTAGGGTTTTGTTGTTGCTGCTGGTCTGGTTTTGTTTACAGTTTTGGGGAAAAACAAAAACAAAAAAAACCTACATCCCATTTTTCAACCAACTCTGCCTGAAAGAGTTTTCTGTTGTTTTACAGTTGCTCTTTTTTTTTTCTAATCTTACAAATATCAGAACTATCAAGTCGGTCTTCCCTGTTTCTGTGGGAAGACTCCTTGGAGGACCAGAGTACAACTACTTCCTCTTTACAGAAAAGACAAGGGAGCTACAGATTAAACAAATAAGTCTTTTCTCCTACTGGTTTGCCAGCCACTCGAGTTTTAAAAGTTATCAAGCTATGTGTGTTTTATTAGCATTCTGACTAAAATAACCTCTCTTCCAACAGCTCAGATTTTGCTTGCTTTGGTACTTGGGATGTCATAATCCCAATAGTTCACTAGCTGTCCATTGAATTTTCCATGAAAAACAGCATAGACAACTGTATAAGGCAGGCATCGGCAACCTTCGGCATGCGGCTCGCCAGGGTAAGCTCCCTGGCGGGCCGGGCCAGTTTATTTGCCGTGTCCTGCCAGTTCGGCCAATCGTGGCTCCCAATGGCCACGGTTCGCTGTCCCAGGCCAATGGGGGGCTGTGGGACATGGCGGACAGCACATACCCCGGCCCGCGCCGCATCCCGCGGCCCCCATTGGCCTGGGACGGCGAACCGCGGCCAGTGGGAGCCGCGATCGGCCTAACCGGCGGGACGCGGCAAGTAAACAAACTGGCCCGGCCCGCCAGGGAGCTTACCCTGGTGAGCCGTGTGCCGAAGGCTGCCGATGCCTGGTATAAGGTAAGAAGAGTGCACACAACCTTTCACAACACCCCCCACCCCACCCCCCACCCCCCACACACACCTTTCAGGCATTCATAAGCAGCAAAACAAGGTCACAAATCCAGTTATTCCTTTTTGCAGTTCCCATTGAGCACACTGTGGGTTGTTCACACCCCTCCCGCAAAATGTTTCTTTGTACTTGCGCCCACTCCTCCTCTCAGAGAAATACAGGTTTCAGCAGAGCAGTCCTCTCACAGCCTGCCCACTTTCAGCACAGGATTATAGGTCCGTCTGTACCGCAGACGGGAGCCAGCTGGCACAAAGCTTCTCCTCCTCCTCCCCTGACCTATTCAGACCCCTTGCACAGGCATCTCTAATCACCTTCCCAAGCCCTGGAGACAAAGAAGATCCCACACCAGCCTGGGAGGCCTCACCCACAGCCCTAACTATCCTTAGCAGATGGCACGGCCTCCCCTCATTGAGCAGATAACAGCACTTGCATATCAAGGCAGCCGTTTGCTGCAGGTTTTTACCAATTCTAAAGCGAGCTGCTGGAGGTGACATGGACTTTAAGGACTCAGCAGAGGAGATGTGGAGCTGAAGGGATCTCACTTTTCCCCCACACCTAGTATGGTGGTCCCACGGCCTGTCGGGGATATTGGTTGGTAGCTCCTCCATGGGACTATGAGCACGGGCATGTACCGGGCAGGTTCACAAACTCCCCTGACACCTGTCCCTTTTATGGTGAGAAGGAGACCCTGGCGCACATCTACACAGAGTGCGTCAGGTTGCAGCCCCTCTTCCTCTTCCGAGGTTCTGGCTGCACTTTTCCCTGCACTTTCTGCTCTATGCACACCCCATCCCTGGCCCCCTAAAGTTCCGGGACCTCCTCGCCATTCATCACTCCAGGAGGAGGAAGCTGGATGGGGGGGGGGGGGGTGCTCTGTGACTGTGGGATCTATTTCCATTCCCTTGTCAATTCATGTCTCCAGGCAGAGTTCCTCTGGGCAGCATCCACTGAGTCCGTGGATGCCTTTGTGGAGCGGTGGGCACTGTCAGGGGTCCCCCTCTGGATCCCTCATTAACCTTTGACCTCACTCTTTTGTTGTCCCCAGAAATCACTAGTAGCCTGGGCTCAGTGGTTTTGCCCTCTTACCTGAGAGGGGCAGGCCTCCACCCACCCACCCTGATACTACTAATAGTACACCTAGCGTGAAAGGTTGTGGTCTCTCCTTTCAGGTATGGGTCCAAAACAACAGTCCTGCTCCCTTACATAAGCATACAGCATTCACCAGAAAGAGATGGCCAATCACTGACATGAAGCCCGTACGCCACCATTCTTTGGTGCTACTTACGGCTTTGCAACAACGCACATGATAACACGGCATGTAACCCTTTGGATGCTGACGTTTTCCAGACTGCCCAATATACAAATGCAGAGAGTTAACTATCTCCTGGGAGTTAACGATCAACCTTCCCTGTTATCTGGGGGAGCTCACTGGACAGTGAGCAAACAAGGGACCCATTCAGGAGTTACATGTTTAACATCATCATTCAATGCCAATGGATTTACAGTTGCACCTTCCAGTAGAAGGTGGTAGGAGTTACTTGTTACCTCAGGAAGGCGTAAGAACATGCATGTGGCAAGAGAAGGCATCTCCAGTGATACATACAGGAAAGCATTTCCTACTGGACCTCTGACGAGGAACCACATCCTGTTTACCTGTGAACCATCTTCTCACTGAAGTCAGGCAAGGAGATTAAGCTGACTTTGAACTCAATTATACCAGAGGGCAGGCACACCTATGCCATTTTCCCAGAGCACTAATATGTAGCATTTCAGGACAATAAATTGCTTCCACTCACGCTCTCCCCAGAATGAGGAAGGATCAAGGAGATGCCGCAAGAAGCGGCCCCTACTGCCTCACACAGTTGTTTCTCTGCGTTTCACTGACCTATTGCACTGATGCACTTGTTAATAAGATACAAACACCGAATGTAATGGTGTGGGATGAATCTGTCACTCCCTGCGGGGATCAGACGACTCACAGTGCAAGTGCATTGGCAGAAGTGCCTCACAATACTCAACTCAGAAGGATAAAATGAAGCTCTTCTGAAAGGGCTGAACTGGTACAAGGGCGTGGCCAGGGGTTTACCTAGCAGCCGCTTCCAGCTCTGAAAAGGGGCAGGCAGTGTGCAGCTGAGCCTGGATACCTTTTCCATTTACTGGAACTGAATCCCAATGCGGTACAGCACACGTGTCCTTTTTTACAGTTCGAAAAATTAGCAGTGGACACAGACTAACCAAGGTCTCCTCATCAGCAGATAAAAAGTGTGGTTCATCGGCAAGCATCAGAGTCCAATCAGGCTGTTCTGAATGCAGCACACACACCTTATACACAAACAGAGAGGACTCTCCCCCAAACAGTTTGGAGGAAGCCGAGTATTGTTTATCCTATAGGGACAGGGAGGGGTAGGGGGAGAGAGATCAGAACTGGGCTTATTGGTAATCAGCAGCTACCCAGAGAAAGCCCATCCCTGATCCACACTTTTAAGAGCAGGATTTCACACTGGGGCAAACTTGACAGAGAGAAAACATTTAAACTAATTTACTTCACCTGCAGTTGTATGCGCCTTCTTCGCTTCTGTGGCTACATTTCTGAAGCTGTTGCTTTTAAACAAACACAATGATAACACTTTTTCATCCAACGAATTTCACATTTATTAGTGATGCCTCACAATAGGGAGGAATAAGTGACCTTATTTGATAGATAGAAGCTGAGGTATGTGAAGCTTAAGTGATTTGCCCAAGGTCATGCAATGAGTCAGTGGCAGAGTCAGGAATAGAAGTCAGTCCCCTGACTCTCAGTCCCCTGCTCTAGCCACTAGGCAATACCTCCCAGCCTGGTTTCTCCTTCTGTTTGACCATGCAATTAAGTTATCATCCTCTTTTTATGACATCAGTCAATTCCAGAGGAATGCTTGTTTCTGTCACGAATTCAGCCTCCTGACTTTACTGACACCAAGAGGAGGATGGGCCATGAGGGAAAACTCCTTTTCCCCCTCCCCCCTGCTTGTTTATAAGCTAAAACAGCCCTGAAAAGTATTCTTGCCACTTTTGTTAATTATGAAAACCACACAAAGTAGGGAGAGTTAGTTCAAGGGCTCTCACGCTTCTCTGGCACATGGACCACATCTGAGTAGAGAATAATTTCACAAACACCTCTTCTCTGATCTGTCATCTTACAAACCATACCCCTCCCATTCGCAATCACATAAAGCCCTATGGCACCTACAGCAATTCCATGCGCATTTTTAGTATTTATGAAACAAGGAGTTGCCAGGCAGCTCCCTGCAGATGACCAGCAAGAGCCCACTGACCAGAGTGTAGGAACTACTGGATCCATTTAATATTCTCACCAAAGTAAACATTCTTAACATGACTTATTCTGAAGCTGCTACATCAGTTACATCCAAGCTGTGCAAATACAGTGCTTCCGTAGAAGGGGCTTGGATATTAGTGAGGTTCAGAGACACAGTTAAGGTCCTGTTTAATACAAAACAAAGCTATGTTCCAGTTGTACTGGGGGATACTGTCATTGTAGGCCAGGTGTCCCAATATGGCTGTACTTTTAGCACAGACAAGGTCTTGGGAAACAAGGTTGAATGTGATGCCAACACCTTGCTCACTCACCTTACTGCTGATGTCCTCTCGCTTGCTTCTAGGCTTGCTCCTCCTCAGTTTAATGGATGGGGAGCGAAGCAGGTTCTTTATCCTGCTTGTTATCGTAGATCCTTCAACCGACATCATAGCTGGGTGAAGGGAGTACCCCACTCAAAAATAAACTTCAGTAAATCAGCCCAGCTTTGTGGCCAGCACACCCACGAGCTCAGGGCCAACTCACGCTCCTTCACATGTCTCTCACTGACTCCGTTTTCTGGGGCATCCCCACTCTGCTTCACCAGAACGCGTGGGCTTCTGGGCCAAGGTGCTCGAGTACGTTTTCAGATTTCTCCTTTGCAGACGCTAGAGCATCAGACCCGCTGTAATCTAAAAAACAAGGATTCATGGGTCAAAAAACCATTCCCAATAGTTTGTACTTTTGTATTTCTAAGTAATGCAGAGTGAAAAACAGACACCATATAAGTCTTTCTGGGATATGGATGGACGGGGTATCATTCATTCATGGTGGCAAATAAGTTTTTTAAAAGTTGCAAATGACACTTTTGTATTGATTAGTAATTTACAAATCTAAAGAGACACAATTGTGATGCGCTTGACACAAGAAATTTCAGGATTTAAGTATTAAACACAGATAATTTGATCCTGCAGTTGGATCCAGGCAAGCAGCCCCTTGGAACTCACATGGAGCCCATTACACTCAGCAGTTCATCCACATACATCCAATTGCAGAATCAGTGCCACAGACTAGTGCAGAGGCCAGGGACCATTTCATTTTCTGTGGTTTATAGGATGCAGAGCATATTGTTGGTGTTTAAATAAACAATAACAAATACAAAATATAAAAGTCACACCAAGGTACAGAGAATAAATAAGAGACAGACTGCTGGTGTTTTTAAAGCTCCCATAAATTTACTTCTGCTTTTTAATATACTGTATGTTATCTAAATATAAAGTCATACAATATTACACACACACACACACACACACACACACACCTCTATTTATAAAGGAGATCAGCAAGGAATCGTGACCGCTGGCAAGGATTAGAGGATCTCAGGCCAAACCTTCTACACCTTTGCCCAAGCCAGCGAGCTGGAGGGGGTGGGGGAGAGAATCAAGTCAGGTTTCTAACTGAAGTAGTTTGCACTAAAATATCCTCCTCGCTTTCATACAAGATGGGGGGAAGGAGGGGAAAGAATGCTCGAGTCAGCAAGATCGCGAGCCCTTTCAGAGCATTGCCCACTCATCTTGCGGAAATTAGATTGTGGGGACGGGGGAATTTGGTTCGTTTTAATTAAATCAGAACGTTTCCACCCCCAAAATAAAACAAACTTTTCAAGCAGGCGGTTGCACGGGCCGATTTCTATTACCTTGGTGCAGCAGGAGAGGTGTCTGCTGGAGGGGGCGGGGGGCAGCAGGAAAGTGCGGTTAAGAAGGATTTATCCAAGGCTCTGTCCATCCAGCCAACCTTCCCTGAAAGAAAACCCAGTTCCGAAGTCAGCGGCGTCCTCCTCCCGGTGTCACGGCTTTGCAGGCATCGGCGCTGGGACACAGGGAGAGGAGGAGCGAGACCCAAACTGCAGCGAGAATCCGGAGTTCGTCACCACTTCGGAGAGGTTTTTAAAAATGCGGGAGGAGAAGTGCGGGGAGGGGATGGGGGAGGAAGATCTGCGGCTCCGCTGGTGAATTTCCCCGCAGCCTGTAACGGGGCTGAAACGGACCAGAGTCACTGCCCCCAGCCCCGTATCCTCCCCCGCGGCTCCGATCGCCTTCCCCGGCTGGCTGCAGTGTATCGCCTGCGCGCTCAGCTGTTTCCGCTCTCGGAGTTCCAGGCTGGCTCCCGCTCGCATCCCCCCGCGGCAGCCCCAGCCTGTGCAGAATCGGATCGTCTGTGCCTGCAGCAGCCTCTCAGCGCTCACACACACAGCCCCAGCCAGGCGGCTTCGCTGGGCTATGGTGGCTCGGGCAGATCAAAATGCGAAACTGACAGACCCAAAAAAAAAGGGGGGGTGGGGGGTGGGAGGTGACATTGCAGAGAGGGAGGGCTGGGAAACCCCGCAAAAGCAAACCCTGGTGCAGAGATTGGCGGGCTGCAGAGCTAGGGGAGGGAGCAGCGGTCTGGGATTGGCAGAGGAGGAATTAGAGAGCGATTGTGAGATCTCCAAGGGAGAAGCAATCTACTTCACCCTGGGGTGCCTGATGACGGCTTTGCAGGCCAGTGAGCCAGGTCTGTTCTGTTCTCTATACGGCCTTATACCAGGCTCACTCACCCCCACGATACCTGAACACCTTCCAGTAGGACACTATGCATTGCATCTGTCAGTGGTGGTGATTCACCTCCAGTTTCCCAGACCCTGGCCTCTGCGGCAGCCAGGGCGGGCTCCAGGCACCAGCTAAAGAAGCAAGTGCTTGGGGCGGCAATACCAAGGGACGGCACTCCGTCTGCTATTGGGACGGCACATCCGGATCTTTGACGGAAATTCAGCGGCGGGTCCCTCAGTCCCTCTTGGAGCGAAGGACCTGCTGCCAAATTGCCGCCAAAGAGTGGAGCGGCGCAATCGCGCTGCTGCAGCTTTTTTTTTTTTTTCCCGCTTGGGGCGGCAGAAAACCTGGAGCCAGCCCTGGAGGCAGCAGCTAGCCTCACTGCCTCCCATTCAACTGGGCACAATTGAACCTGCCAGGGAGCTTGGACTGTTATCGGAGAGAAGGGGATTCCACCCATGTGGGTATCATGCTGCCCCACCCACAGCCAAGAGGCTCAATATTAGACCAGTCAGTGCTTCATTTGTAACGAAAGAGGTGCTGGGACTCAAGCTACATAACTGAGGTGCCAAGCTTAGAGGTGCCGGGGTTATGAACTGCCAAGCTTAGAGGTGCCGGGGCTCAGCCCTGGCACAAAATGAGGGCTGGAGCCAGATGGTAGTTGGTGCCTGTGCAGCATGGGTGGCAGGCAGAAGGGTGGAGCTGGGGGCTAGCCTCCCCAAAGGGGGGCTCCACCCACCGCTCATGCTGGACAGGGACGCAAGGGAGCATGGCCAAAGTTCCACTCCCTGCCTTCTCCTAAACATGGGGCCTGCTGGTGCCACTAGGGGCACTACTCACCTCAAAGTGGGTGGGGAGGCAGGAGAGCCATAGTCCCTCCCACCAGCACACAGCAAGCAGCAATGAAAGGGGGTGTATCTAGAGCAGTGATACTCAGAGTGAGGCTCAGGAGCCGCAAGTGGCTCTTTAATGTGTCTCCTGCAGCTCTTTGCAGCATATGATACCTAGGGTGTAGCAGTGGATTCACTCCTCCTGTGCACCTGTGAGCTCAGATGAGCTAGTGCAACTCCACACTGCTCCCAATTCAGGGCTGCGGCTAAAAGCCACACAACAGAGTCCTAAGGGAGGGGATAGGAACCTACATTACCTGTGATGAAAGCAGGGGTAAAATGGTGAAACTCTACTAATGCCCCATTTACCATGGCTCTCCCCTCCCCCTCCCGTGCCCCCATCCTATCTCTTGGGAGCTGCTCCTGCACACCCTTCTCCCTCCCCATCTCTTTTGATGGCTGCCCTCCTTTTCTCTTCCTTGATGACTGCTTTGTCCTATCTTTGGTGGCTCCTGTCCAGTCCTGGGTGTTAATGGTAATTATAGATGGTCACTGAAAAAAAAAATTGTGAAAATTTGGTGAAGTCACTGGGATTACTCACACTTGTAAAATTATGCATGTACAAAAGTGTTTGCAGGATCAGGGTCTAAAGCTGGAATGGTCAAAACTCTGTCCCTACTTTAGGCGAAAGTCCTGCATTGACCCAGTGAAATAACCCAATATATCTTTTCCATCTCTATTTTCTATGATATCCAACCACACTGGATAAGCAAATTAGCTGGAAGTTTCTGCTATAATTACCTTTTTTATCTTCTGTGTTTAACACATCAAACCTGTCCTCTGCTCTCTACACTGGCTTCCCATAGAATATTCAGTTGAGTTCAAGGTCTCAGTCCTTAACTTCAAAGCTTTCCGTGGCCTGGGCTTATGACAGCTAAAAGATCACCTAAAGCTCTGGGATGAAGACTGTGGTCAACAACTCACCTTTCTGGCACAATGGAATGCTCTACCCCAAGGGTAAAGCTCTACTGTGCAGGAGACAGGGCCTGTTTGAGACTGTGGAATGAACTCCTCTGGCAAATCTGGGCCATCACAAGCCACCTCATCTTCCACTCCACGGCACATTTCCTTGATCTGTCTTCTCTAATATAAAATCAGCAACAGGTATATTTTAGACCAAAACAAAACCCTAAAACAACACAGTCCACTGCACATTCCTCTCCCCCTAGGAAGTGGATGAGAGAATAAACAATGGGTGACAGATGTGTAGTCATGTTGCTTAATGCCCTACTGGAAGTTGCTCAGATACTAGGGTGATGAGTGTGGTATGAGAATTTGAAGAGAACAAAACAAGAGTTAAAATGTCCAAGTTTTTAACCATCATTAGGTTTCAGTGTGAATAGCCCATGAACTTCATATATCATAGAGCTGCAGCTTCAGTCTCCACAGACTAAGAAACACACTCCTGTATCTTTCAGAATGTTTTCTACACAAGCAGAAGAGCTAATTCTATTTATTTAATGAAAGATTCATTTCTACTGAAACAGAGCACGCCAGAGAAGTGCTCGTAATAGTCTTCCAGCTAAAGCAGGTTGGAAATGGAGGGCTGTTTTCATGTAAAATTTTTATTTTTATTTATGTTCATGTAAAATGTTTATGTTTATTTTATTTTACAACATAAAAATTAAATATTTTGATTGGGGAATGCTCCACACTGGAGTTATGCTGTGGGTGTCTCGTGTTCCCATTCGCCTGTGGTAGGCCGGGTTTCCTGGATAGACTACGTCTTCCATGATGAACCCTGGTTTCCCCTCTTGGTGAGGGGAAGCCGCACTGCAGCAGCTTATCTAAATCTAAATATTTTAGGGTTTGGATGAAATATTTCAGTTTTGGGGTGGTCAGTTTGACAAAAAATATCTACATTTGCCACAGAAAGCAGCCACTTTATTTGTTTTTTTGACAATTCCCCCCGCCCCACAATTTTCCCCAGAAAAACACATTCAGTTGGAAGTTTTCAACCAGCCCTACTTCTATCTCCTTTGGTGGCACACTTGTATAACAGCCTGAACTAGTGGTACAGGAGTGTGTGCACGGGGGATTATGAACCACTGCCAGATGAGCACTGTGTCTGAGCTCTGCCTTTGAAATCGGGGGGAGATTTCTACTGTGTTTTCATTCCTCCCACACAAAAAAAAAGACTATTGCATATACTACTATCATGCTTTTCTAGGACCTCAATTCCACGCGTCTTATTTCTGATGTAAATAATTTCCAACAATAAAAGAGGGGGTTGCCCAATTTGTGTGGAACATATGCAAGTTTGGGACTAGAATGACTGATGTCTTCAAAATGGGCAACAGCTGAGATATTTGTTTGGGAGAATTTGTTCAAATGTAATTAAGACTATTTTCTTCTTTTACTTGAATGCTGAGCACATGCAAAATGCAATTTGTGACTGGCCCCCCTGGCATGTGTTTGTAAAATGATTTAAAAAAAAAAAAAAAAAAGGGTGAATTACCTCTCCAACAGCAATGGAGTGTTAAGTCCATTAAAAAGAGACTGGAGGGTGACGGGGTGCTGACATTTCTGATATGCACTTTGTAAATATTTTGCAAGAAAACGCAGAACTTTCCCAAATGTAAACAAACAGCCAATGTGAAATTTCACTAGGTTTCACCAATCCATTATAAGTACAAGAATTTTGCTGAAATTTTGAAATCAATTTTTAAAGGGATTTTTCCACCTTGGTTTTGTTAATATAATGGCAGATCAAACAGCTGGGATACCAACCTTACTCTTGGATCTTAATTACTGAAGCAGGGAAACAAGTAGAATCACCAACCTCTTGTTGGTCTTTTAGGGACTGAAGTGAAAGGTGTATTTCACAACTAGTGTACCATAGGAAGGGCTGGATTTCCGGGCTCTAACATAAAAACTGTGAAATGTGAGTATGAAAGTATAAGACCAATGCAGAACTGTTGCACCCGTTTTAACAAATAGAAGTAAAGTCAAGGGTCTGAGCATTACTTCTGATGTCACAATTCTGCCATCCAATAAACTGTGCATAATTGTCTTGATATTAAGTGAAATGGGCCTATACTTTTGGAACACCCAGGATCAATTGGCAAACCCACCACTCAATCAAATTGCTCCTTATGATGCATTTCTGCCATGGTGATTACAGTAAACTGCCTAATGAGAGTGATCAAGCAGGTGGCCTGTTGGAGACTGATTCATTCTCTCCTCTACAATAGCCTGTAAATCATAAACATGTGTAGCTTGTGAAACCACATGAGCCTATGATTTTTACACTTCTCTTCTTCTACCACCACCCATTGTGTGCTATGCCCATGTGCTACAGCTTGTCTTTATTTGGACTATGCACTCTCCAGGGGCCTGGGTTCTTTTACAATGATGTTTGTCCAGAGCCCAACACAATGGGTCACCAATCTTGATTGAGGGAGGCCACTGGGTGCTAGAGTAATACAAATGATAATAACTATTAGAGGCAGTGAAATTGTCAGTTCGCTGCTGGGGTCACAGATGCAGCCCTTTCAGATCAGACATTGCACTATGATGAGAGTCTCTCTTTCCTCGCTGCAATTTTCTTCTTGGGCTGTGTGGTTATTTTAATGGCATGTTTAATGCAAAGAACCATAAATGCGGAAGGAGAACAGATGCCATGGAAACAAAATGCTTGATTATTTTTTAAATGGTAAGTAAATTGGCCCCCAACCTCCCTGCTTTTCTACTAAACAATATCATGCCAATAATTTAGTAAAGGGGTGTTTTGTAAATGATTTTAAGCAAAGCATGTTTTTCTCATTGAAGTTTCCTGATCAAGGCATAAAACAAGAGAGAACACAAGCCACCAGGGTTAAGTCTATACACACTTCACATCAATACGATGACATGAAAGCTTTGTCCTTGAACTTACAGCCCTCACATACCCAAAATGCCCCTTGACACCAGTGGTTCACGTAAAGGATGTGAGAGCCCAGATCCCCCTGGCTATTTTCTCATTAAACCACTTGTGGTCTGATTGTCAGAGTTGCTGAGCACTGTTTACTCTAAAGGGAGCTACCTTTCCCCCCAGCTGTGTGATGCTCATTAAGATGAGAATGATCGAGCTGGGGGGCAAGATTTACATTTTCTATAAGAAAATAAGGCCAAGATTTTCAACAACAGGAGCCCAAACTGAGGCTCCTAAATCCATATTTATGAAGGGTCTGGCTACACTGCAATTAGACATCTGCGGCTGGCCTGTGCCAGCGGACTTGGGCTCACAGAGCTCGGGCTAAGGGGCCGTTAATCGCAGTATATAATACACTTGGGCTCAGACTAGAACCTGGGCTTTAGGACCCTGTGTGGGAGGTCCCACAGCGCAGGCTACAGCCTGAGCCCAAACATCTACACCACAAACAGCCTCCTAGCCTGAGCCCCCCAGCTCGAGTCAGCTGGCACGGGCCAGCCACGGGTGTCTAACTGCCATGTAGACATACCCTAAGTGGCTTGACTTTCAAAAGGGCTGGACACCCAGCCCTTCTCCTTGACTTTAGTGGGAGCTGCTGTGTGCTCAGCCTTTCTTGGAAAACAGACCATTTATTTTGGCCCCTAAATATCGATTTAGGGTCCTGACTTTTGGCAGGCCAAGATTTTCAAGAAGACCATACAAGTGTACACTGCCCTCACCTACAGGAAAGCATGTGGTTGTTTTGCCTTCAAAGTCTACTGCTGAGCCCCTTGCTCAGCCCTGACACGCTCCCTAGTTCCCTTCCCAGCCAGGATAGAGGGTGCTTGGTGCACCCGGCGCACTGCTTGCTCTGTGATTTGACGGCACTCCGTCAATAGTCGGGGGTTTGCTCCTGGCGTTGGGGGATTACCTGAAAATCTCAAGGTTCAGTTCAGAAAAGGGCCTTTTTAGCCCCCGTGGTTCTGTGTGTGTGTGGCCGCAGTCAGTGCACGCTGAAGGCTCGCAAACTACAAGACTGCAATTGCCTCCACCACCTTTCTGCTTGCAGAGTCCCCTGCCCTGGGAGAATGCTGTGTTGGTTAACGCTGGCTGATTTACGACACTTTGCATCTGAGCAGACCAGGAAAAAATGTGCTTAGACTGAGGGCCCATCTGTGCTGTCATCTTCAGTGACAAGAGATCGGGACACAGATGTAACACAACTGGTCTTATCGATCTAGACCAGTGGTTCCCAAACTGGGGTTCGCCAAATGTTAAAGGGGGTTCTTGGGGAAAAATTCCCTAATGGTGGACAGAGCTGTCCCTAGGGATCCCGGGCAGCACGGGGCCAGCAGCCCGGAGCCTCTGGACTTCCAAGAGCTAAGCAGATCAAAGCAAGCATATCTATCACACTGAGGAGATTTAAACTTCAACATTCCTTATAAGAAATGGAAAGGGAGGTGGATATTTTTTGCTGTTTTTAAAATTAAATAGTCAGCTAGTATTGTTTTTAAAATTATTATGAAGAACAAGTTTAAGCTTTGTTGTAACGTGTGGTGTTTGCCTCGACTGCTCAAGACCTGAATGCTTGTGTAGAAGGAACTTTTTGAATTGGCTTCCTAAATACTTTCATGCTGTTTCATATCTGATACACCTTGATGAAACATAAGCGCTTTGTCTTTAACAGGCTTATTCAAAGGGATACAAGCTACGAAAGTGAGATCTTGGAAGAGTGTTGCTGTTTTCATAATGCAATAAAAATACTGTAATGATAAATAATTAATAATAAATAGTGTGTAATAAGCATGTCATAAAAACAAATTTTATATTTCCAAGATCATTGCTTTTACAATTCACACTCAGGTAAAGGAGAAAATCCCTGGAAATATTCATTTTTAGGAGGGGGTTCGCAAGACTTGACATTTTAGTGAAAGGGGTTCACAGGTTGTTAAAGTTTGGGAACCACTGATCTAGACACTAATGTGATGAGAGAATTATAAATACAGAGACAGGTAGAACTCAGTCAGAGCACGCCATGGGCACATCAATCCTTCACCATAGCACATTTGGCTGTTTAGAAAGGCCCTAACTCTCTACACCTGGCCAAACACTAGGGTGAGCAGACAGCAAGTGTGAAAAATCAGGACGGGGGTGGGGGGTAATTGGAGCCTATATAAGAAAAAGACCGAAAAATCGGGACTGTCCCTATAAAATCGGGACATCTGGTCACCCTACCAAACACACAGAGTTTTCTTTAACCCTTATCCTAACACAATCTGGTCCTATCCACACACACTCATTTTATAACCTGGCTGGGCCCCAATGCAGTTGCAACCGTGCTTAAGCTCATTTGTTTTCATAGCGTGGTTATTTGGGACCTTATACATTGGACACTGACCAAAATAGTGATGCTTAAGGTGAGGTGGTCACTGACTCATTGACAAGGAGGCCAGGGCTGGAAAGCACACAAAGGCTCAGTCTGGGGCTGGAAGGTCTCCGGCTCGACTGGGGGAGTCCCGAGCTGAAAACGGCCTCTGGGGACTGTGTAATTGAACTCTTGGAGGTGGCACCTGAGAAAGGAAGAAGGAAAGCTTTGCCCCAAGCTGGAGGTCTACAGCTGAGCTGTCTTTTATCAGGCACTTCAGGGAAAAGAAAGGAAATTGCCCAGTGTGGTACAAGAGCCAGAGGCCGTTCCCTGAGTGAGAGGTGTTGAGGGAGACCTCATCTGGAATACTGTGTGCAGTTCTGGTCTCCCATGTTTAAGAAGGATGAATTCAAACTGGAACAGGTACAGAGAAGGGCTACTAGGATGATCCGATGAATGGAAAACCTGTTGTATGAAAGGAGACTCAAAGAGCTTGGCTTGTTTAGCCTAACCAAAAGAAGGCTGAGGGGAGATAAGATTGCTCTCTATAAATATATCAGAGGGATAAATACCAGGGAGGGAGAGGAATTATTTAAGCTCAGTACCAATGTGGACACAAGAACAAATGGATATAAACTGGCCATCAGGAAGTTTAGACTTGAAATTAGACGAAGGTTTCTAACCATCAGAGGAGTGAAGTTCTGGAACAGCCTTCCAAGGGGAGTAGTGGGGGCAAAAGACATATCTGGCTCCAAGATTAAGCTTGATAAGTTTATGGAGGGGATGGTATGATGGGATAGCCTAATTCTGGCAATTAATTGATCTTTGACTATTAGCGGTAAATATGCCCAATGGCCTGTGATAGGATGTTAGATGGGGTGGGATCTGAGTTACTGCAGAGAATTCTTTCCTGGGTGTCTGGCTGGTGATTCTTGCCCACATGCTCAGGGTTCAGCTGATCGCCATATTTGGGGTCGGGAAGGAATTTTCCTCCAGGGCAGATTGGCAGAGGCCCTGGGGGGTTTTCACCTTCCTCTGTAGTGTGGGGCATGGGTCACTTGCTGGAGGATTCTCTGGATAATTCTCTGCCCTTTGAAGTCTTTAAACCATGATTTGAGGACTTCAATAGCTCAGACATAGGTTGGGGTTTATTACAGGAGTGGGTGGGTGAGATTCTGTGGCCTGCATTGTGCAGGAGGTCAGAGTGGATGATCATAATGATCCCTTCTGACCTTAAAGTCTATGACTCTATGCCAACTTCTCATAGGTGCACATAAAGACCACTTACCAGTGCTATTTAATAAAATTTATTTCCCCTCCTTCTTCCTGGGTTGCACCAACTGCAAATGAACTCATTGTTCCATTTGTCCACAGTTGGTGCATCCCAGGAAAAATGGGAAAGCGATGCAATTTTTGCTCCAGTGAAGATATTTCGCGTGGAAAGTGGGGTTCTGCTTTCCTCCAGGGGCTGTTACCTGGTGCAAACCTGGGTGTGCTGCAGCCCTGCTCCAAGGTGAAACTCCCCCCGTGCAGAAAGCCAGCCCCGCAGCCGCGGCCTCACTTGAGTCCCCTGGGAGGCGGGCAGCTGAACCGTAGGTGTGGCGATGGTAGGAACACCCAGTGGGGCATGTTTCACTCACTGATGTGCATGCTGCACAGGCACTTTAAAACTCCTCACGCTGGCAGAGGTAGCTTCAAAACACACAGGCTGGCCCCGGCACATGGTAGCTGAAGGGAAGGGGATGTGCAGATCTCTGACTGATGCTGAGGTATGTAAAGTGGACTGGTTGTGTGACACATAATGCCTGTTAATCACCCAGCACTCGCAGGAACACCCACTCACACCTGGATATGTTGCTATTTCAGTCCATCATGCAGTGTGAGAGAGAATCACACAAATGGCTCAGCCCTTTGGCCAGCATCTGTGCCTTCTTGGCCTTCTACCCAGGGCCGGCTCCAGGCACTAACCAACCAAGCACGTGCTTGGGGCGGCACCTACTAAGGGGCGGCCAATCTTGGGGCAGCAGGGTGGCGCTCGGGTTTTTTTGTTTTTTTTACTTCAGCGGGGCAGCGCTGGGTGGGGGTGTTGTTTCGGCGGGGCAGCGCTCAGGAGGGGGAGTTTGTTTTGGTGGGGCGGTGCTGGGGGGGTAGGGTTTGTTTCGGCAGGGGGGGTTGTTTTGGCGGGACGACTCTGGGGGGGGGGAGGGTTTGTTTCGGCGGGGGGGGTTGTTTTGGTGGGGCGATGCTGGGGGGGGAGGGTTTGTTTCGGCGGGGGGGTTTGTTTTGGCGGGGTGACGCTGGGGAGGAGGGTTTGTTTCAGCGGGGGGTTTTGTTTCTGCGGGATGACTCTGGGGGGGAGGGTTTGTTTTGGCGGGGGGGGTTGTTTCGGTGGGGCGGCGCTGGGGTGGGCGGGTTTGTTTCGGCGGGGTGACGCTGGGGGGGGAGGGTTTGTTTCAGCGGGGTGACGCTGCGGGGGGGAAGGTTTGTTTCGGCGGGGGGGTTTGTTTCGGCGGGGCGACGCGCCGGGTTTTTTTTGTTTGTTTGTTTCGGCGGGGCGGTGCTGGGTGGTGGTGGGTTTTTTTGTTTCGGCGGGGCGGCGCTCGGTTTTTGCTTTTTTTTGCTTGGGGTGGCAAAAAAGTTAGAGCTGGCCCTGCTTCTACCACATTCTTGCTAGCCACTGAGCCACGTGCCTTTGCTCTCGGTGTTGGTTGTGCTCGGAGCAGGACTCCCACCCCGTCCCATGTCAGAACAGAGTGCAGCCAGCTGCACTCAGCTGAGTATACTAGACACAGGGTTTGAACCCTATTGCTGCTGTTCTGCCAATTCTCTGTTCTGCCAGCAGGTGCATTGCGCCCATTTAGCCAACTAAGTATCCTGGCAAACGCGTATTTTCTTGGAGTAAATGCTGCGGCTGGGCCTGCAGTAGCGGAAGCCGGAACTTTTAAGACATTGCCGTGTCAATTTCCCCTTGCCAGGTCTGGGCACACTGGGCTCCAGGGACTCCTGCTTTAGACAGAGAGATACTGCAGCATTTGCTGACTGCTTTGATGGGGACAATGGCCTACAGGACACAAGATTTCTTGTGTGTGCTCATTTCCCCCATCCCTTGCTTGCCAGCCCATGCTGGGAGGATGTTGGCCATAGCGTACATTGTTTTCCTATGAGTGCAGTCTAGTCATGCACGTTTCTAGTACCTACTTAGCCCATAGTTTTGTAATTGACCTTAATAAACGTGTTTACTCCATTTCCCTTCATCATGTGCTTTCCAGGTCTGGGGAACAGTAATTAAGGAGAACAATGGCACATACGTAACTTCTATAAACCCAAACCACACAATGCCCTGGCTGCTAGAGCTCTGGATTTTCTTCCTCTTTAGTTGTTTAGCACCAGCAGTATGCTCCGCACTGTTACACAGCACAGAGTGAGACTCCATCCCTGCCCTGTGACACTGACAATCTAGGAGCTCTTTACTCAGGCCATAAAGTTATGCGGCTTCCAGCCAGCCAAATGCTTTTAGTTGTTATGAGCTAGTGCCAGCAAAATAAAAGGACTGTCTATCACTTCACTTACCTAAATTGCCATCGGCAGCCCTGCCTCCATTTGGAGCATGCCTTTAACACAAACCGTACTGCTGGCAAGCAAAAACAAGGCACAGCTCATGACAGTGGTGTCATCAGAGGTTTACGTTGCACTAGTTGAAGCACATTTGTTTGGATCAGTTTTCACAATATATTAATGGGATTGCAATAGCCCCAGGAGCGAAAGCTAGCTGGGGGCTGATTTGCTAAATTACTGCAAATGGCATCATAATCTCACTCTCCAGTAATAAGGATCGAACACAAACATCTGAAAATCAAATGCTTGAAAGCATGCAAGTTATATTTGCGATGTTTCCTATATCACACTATAGCAGGGCTTACCTGAGCTGGCTTTGGACCCTGCCACTGCCTCAGTTTCTCCTTCTTCTCCAGGTAATCAAACTCCACATGGCGTTTTCAGAGTCTGGTTTAGTGAAATCAAGTTCTAAATATAACAGGTCTTCCACCCAGCCTCCTGCTGGGTCACAAACCCCGGCATGGGGCTCTTACAGGGTCCCAGCTGAGGCTTTCCTCCTGGATACCTGCTCTTCCCCATCCACCCTGGTGGCAGCTAAATGAGGCACAGGTGAGGCTAAGCCACCATCCTTAAAGGGCCAGCCTTCGAACAGGTGCACTGGGATATGCATGTGCTCCAGAAGCAGAGCCCTGTCACAAGCCCCCATTGCATTCGTCCCCATGGGGACAAGACTTACAGAACAAATGGGTTCCCATAACGTTCAGGGACTGGACAGCACTGGAATTGTTTGTTTCCCTGCACACTAATCGCCGGGGTCCTGGTGGGGGCCAGATGTGGTCACTGAAATAGGGTGAACTGCAAAGAATGGGGCAGACAATCCTCAAAAAGCTGGTGGATATTCCAATACTTAGACTCACCAAGCCAGCATAAAACAGCTTCTTTATTACCTTACTGGTTACTCAGAAGTCCAAACAACACAGTTCCCTTAAAGTGATCCAGCCTCAGGCCTCCATCCAGGTACCCAAGTCAAATATGATGATTTCTGAAAATCTTATTTCATCATATAAAAGAAAAGGTTCTACCAATCTCAAAGGATCGGACACATTACCTCCCAGGTTAATGAATGTTTCAGATCTTACCCAAATACACGCTACAGCCAATTCTTATTAACTAAACTAAAATTTATTAAAAAACAAGAGAGAGAGAGTATGGTTAAAAAAATCAGTATACATACAGACATGAGTTCGATTCATTGTGGTGCAGATTCATAGCAGAGATGGTGAGCTTCGTAGTTGCAAAGAGTTCCTTTAGAATTCAGTTCATAGGTTATAGTCCAATGTCCAAATATAATATTCAGGGTGTACCAGCATAACTGGGACCTCAGTCTTGAGACTCAAACTTCCCCTGATGAAGCGTAAGCAGATCTGAGATGACAGAATCAGAACCCAAGGATCTTTTATACAATTTCATGTCTTTTGACAAGTTGGAGTTCAAAAGGTAATTAGGGTGACTTTGAACGAGGTCCCGTCCATCACTAGTACTTAGCTATAGAATTAACATAAGGCAATTTGCTTGTTCCTCCACCATTCACAGATTATTTGCTATACATTTCAAAGAGAGATGAATACCGAGATATCCCGTGTTTACAATTCATTTCAATGATGGGATGTTCTTTTGACCTCTGAATGATCAGAATACAGCATAGACAGGGACTGTTGATTGCAGTGTCCACCCTACTCATACATATGTAAATACACAAAACCGCAAACATTATCTCCCCACATGTCTTTTGAGGGTTATTTATTTTGCAGGATGTTTAACCCTTTCTAGCCAGGCATCACAGTCAGACTCTCACAGTACATCTACACTGCAGTTAAACACCCGCGGCTGGCCCATGTCAGGTGACTCGGGCTCGCAGGGCGCAGGCTTCAGGGCTGTAAAAGTATGGTGTAAACGTTCAGGCTGGACCCTCGGCTCTGGGATCCACCCACCTTGTGGGGTTCCAGAGCTTGGGCTCCAGCCCGAGCCTGAACGTCTACACTGCAATTTTCCAGCCCCACAGCCTGAGCCCCATGAGCTCAGGCCAGCTATGGGTGTTTAACTGCAGTGTAGACGTACTCTCAGTACCATCTGGGACAAGCGTGTACTGCAACAGTGCTGACAACACCAGTCCCGCTGCTTCCAGGAAAGTCTCAGCTCCTCAGTGAGCCATAAGAAAGAGGAGGAGTTCCAGGGATGCAAAGCATGAATCTGTCCCAGAGGAGACCAGGACCTGAGCCAGGCTTGGAGATAGGCTGTGGGACTGTTATTTTGTGGGGCTGGGATTTTCAATGAATTTAAAGGGAGGCAGGTGCCCAGTTCCTATTGCCTTTCTGTGGGAAATGGACACCTAATTACTGCAGGCCCCTGGGGAAATCCCACCCTCATTTTTTCACCAATTCATCCTCTGCCTCCTTGTTTTTTCCTCCTTGAAAATGTACAAAATGCAGAGAAACTTCTCTAACACTGGCTTGCAAAACCCACTGCCAGCATGAAACGTCACCTTTGCTTAGCCACGGCAGGACAGGACAGGACAGATCTTGGAGAACAGTTGCTGGTAGGACACAATATACTAAATCTGATCCAAGCAGGAGAAGACTGAAACATGAAACACCATATGGTCCTGTCAGAATAGGTGGGTGCCCTTCCAGACAAGAACACAGACACACACCCCAGGACAGTGCCCTTTGTGAGTCTGGTGACAAGACCCAGGGTCGGATCCAGGACAGCACTTTCCATGTGTTTATCCCTACAGCATTCAAGCACATGCTTAACTTCAGGCATGTGCTTGTTGCCATTGCTAATGTGCCGTTTGGACTGGGGACACTTTCCTGAATTGGAGCCAAGGTAGGCAGCAAATAAAGGCCAAATTCAAGAAAACGCAGCCAGGTAGTCATCCGACAGGAGAACTGATCAAAGGAGGGGCAGACAGGACACTGCAGCCAGATCCTCTGCTCACAGGGAGGAATTCCTCAGGCACCATGGTGTTGAGCATAAAAACTAGACTGATAAGACAATTCTGCAAGGCAGAGTGGCCTACGTTAACATTTCAGAAGCGAGGAAAGGAATCGAAGTGGAAGGCTGGCTGCCCTTGGGACAAGGATACACACAAATGGAAGTGATGAAAAATAAAAACAAGGGGCACAGCAAATAAATAACAAAGCCAGCGGCGTGGCATCCAAACTATTACCGGAAGGGTTGACATGACATAAGGAAGGTCGGTAACAGTGGCCTAAGAAGGAGCACACAGAGAAGGTATTAGAGCTCAGCTAATAGATTAATAAACGTTCATGAATAAATTGCTCAAATCAAACACTCCGTTTGCTTCCATTGTCTCTGCTTACTGCCAATATACTAGTGAGCAGGTCAACAGACAGGAATACTCACAAAACCAGTGAGATTTAGTGGACTCGTATATTTGAACTCAGTTTTAGATTTGATGGAAAAAAATGATGATCAGTTAGTTCCCACTGCTGTTTTCATTTTTTTTTTCATTGCAATTTTCTTGTATCTTGCAAAAGAAGAGGAATTACATCCTCAAGGAAACACAGTCAAAATGGCTTCCATTAACACTCATAACTACATGAGCTATGGTCAGCCAATCAGAGGACAAGGACCAATACTCTGTGACCAATTACAATCAACCAACCCAACTCTAAGTTAAAACACGTAACTCAAATGTTTGCGCCCTTGTTTTAATAAGTGAAAACACAAAAACATGCCAACATTTAGCTCAAATATTGTGGAAAATGTCACAAAACTGCTGCCAGCCTGAGTTCAAAACCAGGCAATTTCTAACAGTGCATCTCTTCCCCATGAATACTTCACCCAGCTCTGTACTGTATAGGCTGCTGCTGCCATATGCCAGAGTCGAGAAGTACTTGGGGGCTTGAGGGCAGGATCCTGGAGACATGCCTGTGAGGCTGGCAGGCCAGGTGCCAGCTCGTACCAAGGCCCCTAGGTCTCGCTGAACACTGACAACTGCATAGCTGGAAACCAGTCTGGCTCACCTGTGTGTTAGCCTTGTGAAAATAGACATTAGGTTTGTAAGAATGTGTTGAGCGTTTGGACTTTAGGAAATGTTTGTGAGTTGCTGCCTGCATTAATTTGACTTAGAATATCCGTAGCCTGTGTTATAAGGTAATATTTAAGTGTTTGCTTTGTAACTATGAGAGGGTTTGCTATGAGACTGGAAACCCCCACGGTCAGGAGAGAAGCATTACCAAGTCTGAAACACTAGTTTACTACACGAGGTGTCATCTCCTGCCTAACAAAAGAAGGCCCATAGACACCAGATGAACCATTGTGGAAGCAGGGACAAACCCTCATGCCATCCCTATTTGAACTCTGGAGGAAGGGAATAAAAATCCCTGACCAGAAAGCACTGTATCACTGTGCTGCTTGGAATTCAGAGAGGGCAATATTTCTAAGCGTACGAAAGGGATCGCCAAGCTGCTTCGCTTGGGTCAGCCCTAAAGGATTTATAGTGTGTGCCCATTACAACAGCTTCTATTACCTTTTGAAACCTAAGATGTAGCTTATTTGTATGTGTGTGTTTACCTGCTTTAATCTTGTAAATAACTCATTTCTTTTTCCTGGTTAATAAATCTTTAGTTAGTTTATTACAGGCTTGGCTACAGGCGTTGTCTTTGGTGAGAGATCTAGGGTACAACTGACCGGGGGTGTGTGGCAGGTCCTTTGGGTCTGGGCATAACCTGAATATTGTGATTTTTGGTGTAAGGGACCATCTATCACAAAGGCAGGCTTGCTTGGGTGGCAAGATAGACCAGAGTGCCCAAGGGGACTGTCTGTGACTCCATGTCAAGGCTGTTACAATGCTTGAGGAGTTCACACTTGCTGCTTGGTTGGAGAAATCTAAGTATAGAACTCACAGTCAGTTGGGGTTTGCACCCTGGTCTGTAGCAGTCTGCCCTGAGATTGGCACCCAGTTCTTGAGCCGCTCCGGACAGTGTGACTACACTGCACCAGACAGCGAGCCTCCCAGGCCGGTGCACAGACTCACGCTAGCACTCTAAAACCAGCTGTGTAGATGTTGGGGATGGGGATGGTGCTCGAAGCCTGGGGTGGGGGTGAGCTTGAGAGCCCAAGCTCCAGCCCAAGGCACGACATCGAAGCACCGTCTACTTAGCTATTTTCAGAGCTGTGGCTCGAGCCCTGCTAAGCACAAGTCCCAGCCACAGTGTAGACAGACCCTGGCATGCCTCCAGCCAATGGCGTTGTGGTAATGCAGGCGGCTGCCATGGCAAATGTTCCAGTTAGTGAATTCCTAGGCGTAAGAGCCTCGGCGCCTGAACAGATTGCTGGTGCAGTGTGTGCATCTCTCATTGTTCCTGTGGCAATGAGTGACCCAGTTAGGCTTAGCCCCGGCTGTCTGAGCCGCTTTTCTGTCTCATGCCGTGGGACCAGCTGTACCCCCAGCAGCTCCAGGCTGGGAGGCATGTGACAAGGAGCTGTGTGTACGTACACGTACACACACACGTACACACACACGTACACACCTTTCAGCCTGCACCGGCTGCTCCACAGCCAACGTGCTGACCCCGGACTGTAGCCTCAGCGAGCGGTACAGCTTGCTCCAAGGTTATTGCTTTCGGGTGCTGGTTGCTGCTTCCGCTCATCCCAGCTGCATGAAAATCAACTTCTCTTTCCGTCACAAATGTGCCCGTTGTACGGTAGTTTTCAGTGTAATTATTGCCCCCCTTAGTCAGCAAAGTTTGTGAAGCTGGACATTTTCCCTGTCAGAGTCAGACAACGAAGGCCTTGTCTACACTAAGGAATTGGAGTAAACAATTCCCACTGCTGCTCCCACTGGCTCAGCTGGTCTGGTGGGAATTATTTTCTAAACTTCCCTAGTGTAGACTAAAGCAAATAGTGGCTGGTTCGAATTGATTGGCACCTATCTCAGCGTTGGGATATACAAAATCTAGAGGGCCTGGGTACAGCAGAGCCTTACTTCTTTTCCCCCATAACATTTGAATTATGCTGGTTACAGTCACGTTGGGCAGCAGCTTTAAAGCACGTTCTCACCATCCAGTGAGGAGAGGGAGGTTTTTTGTTGTTGTTTCGCTTTTCTTAGTATGGGCGTACTGCTCTCCTTTGTAAAGTGCTTTGAGATCTACCGATGAGAAGCATTGTATAAAAGCTAGGTATTATACAGTATTAATTATTATTACTATTATTGTACAACCCTTGCTATATGCTACCCCTATCCTCCACACTTGGCAGCAAAAGCCTATTTTTTTACTCAGATTATACCAGTGTTAGATCCCGTTTACATTACAACACTCTGCATCAGGGAAATCAGCTGGAGTGCAAGTCCCCTCCCCCTGCAAACAGTTAAATCATCTTGTAAAGTTTGGACTGTGTCCCTGAACTGTGCCAACATTGGCCCATTGAAGATTAGATGGGCCTGTCTCAACCTGGCTCAGTGCCCATCTCTAGACAGCACCAGTTGTAAGTGGAACCAACCACTAGATCCCACTTGATCCTAAGCCAAGTGGGTCTAGGCAGAGCCAGGTCACTGTGCCAAGCTCTGGGCCTCTACTCAGCAACTAGACCCCCATGGCTGGCCCATGCTAGGCGATGCGGGCTCAGAGGGCTCTGGCTGTGGGGCTGTTTCATTGCTGTGTAGACGTCCAGGCTCAGGCTGGAGCCCGGGTTCTAGAACCCTGCGAGGTGGGAGGGTCCCAGAGCTCAGGCTGCAGCCCGAGCCTGGAAGTCTGCACAGCAGCGAATCAGCCCGAGCCCCGCGAGCCCGAGTCCAGCTGCAGATTTTTCTGTGCTGTGTAGACATACCCTAAGGGTACAGCTACACCTGAGCTGGGGGGAGTGATTCCCAGCTCACACAGACATGCCCACGCTAGCAAAATAGCAGCGTGTCTGCAGCGCCACTGGCGCTGCTTGGACTAGCCGCCACCCTAAGTACAATCCCGCCCAACCCCCCGGTACATATTCAGGCAACTAGCCCAAGCCGCCGCCCATGCCACTGCAGACACGTTGCTATTTTTAGGTACTAGCTCCAGCAGAGCTAGCATGGGCATGCCTATGCAAGATGGGAATCACACCTCCCAGCTCAAATGGAGACCTACCCTAAGGCACACGTCCCGCTGACATAGCTACCGCCACTTGTTGGGGCTGGTTTAATTATGCCAGCGGGAGAGCATAAAGCAGCTACACGAGAGATCTTACAGCGGCACAGCTGGATCGATACAGCTGTGCCGCTGTCAGGTCGCTGGTGTAGAAATAGCCTTAGGCAGAGCCCACACCTCCAGGCAGGAACACCTGTCCCCACCCCCACTTACCTTTCACAAGGGTCTGGCATCTGAGTCCCCTGCTTCGCAAGTTCAGTTCAGTTGAGGGTGACCCCCTCATTCAGGCAGGCTAAGCACAGTTCTGCTGCTCTTTACCCATGCAATAGGGATAACATTTCATGACCCCCGCACTCAAAAAGTGATTTGTAACCCAACACCAGACAAAATTGGTCACTTTGGCAACACAGCTCTGTCTGCTCATACCTAAGCAGAGTGGGTGTGTTCATGTAAATACAGTCTGGTCCTGAAGCTTCCCCGCCCCCCAGCTCATCATTAGCTGTCCAGGGAAAGCTCATTCAAACCTTGCTTACATCTACATAGCCCAGGGAAACAAATCATGGGAGATGCTTGGCATTTCTCAGCGTATGGCCTCGTGCTAGTATGAACCATGTGCTTAGAAAGGTGCTAACGAAGTTTTAAATCTCATTGTAGTCAGGGCCCAAGGCTTTCATTGTGTTTGACAAACGTTTCTAGCACAGCTATGAGCCCTGCTGTGGAAAGGCTAAAATGACTCCTTCCATTGCTGGGACCTGGGGAAGAATGTACATGGGTGCAATAGGAACCATTAGCAACAAGATGGACAAATAAATAAGGAGCCTTTACTAGGTCATTTGGAATAGGACCAGAACACCCAGTATCCAGAGGCGGCCTCCATGTGATAGTGGATTGAAAGAGGCTGTAGTGAGGATTCCTCTGGGTACATATTACTGCTGTTCTGGATTTCCCCAGGAAGGTACTTCCCTTGTAGGGTGGGGTAGGAAAATTCTCTCGCTGTACTTTCCCACCTGGAATCCACCCCCGTCTCTCTCTGCAAGATGATGAAAATGCACATAGACCCATTCAGAAAGCAGTCGTCTCAATGTACTGCTAACACAGAAATGCACAACGCAGTTGGTGCTGGCCAGTTGCAGAAAGGAGTGTCATTGACAGAAAGCATCATTCATTTCACTGGAAAACCACCACAACAGAACACCTCAAACTGAGCTCCTTTACCCAGGACTACAACGAAAGAGCATGGATAGTGGTTACACCCTGCGCAGAGGAGCAAGCTTCACTTCCGGGTCAGGGTAGACACCGCATTGCTTACATCAACTGTTACTGGCTTTCAGGAGCCATCCCACAATGCGCCACACTCACAATACAAATCCAAGCGCTCCTGGTGAGGACACACACAGCCGACACAAGGAGCCAAGTGTGCACACACCCAAGTGAGGTAATAACTGCAGTGGCTGTATGCCAGCATAAGTTAGGTTGACATAGATTTGTACTGTAGACATGGCCTAATTCTGACCTAGCTTTTTACTGTGATAGTTAATACAGAACTCCCCTGTTAAAGTTGTCCATTTTGTGGAGTTATTTTTAGACAAATTATGGTTTTACTTTCTTAAAATAAATGTTTAAGTGGGTGTTTAAAATGGTTTGCCATCAAATCTACAGCTGGCCTTCTCTGCAGCTCTGTACTCCCAGCGTGTGTGGAGATATGAAGGATCTGGTGGATACCACGTATTATCCATTATTGCTGTTTAATATTGATATTACAGCAATGCCCAGAGACCTCTGTCAACACATACAAGGGCAGGCTCTTTGCCCAAGAAAGCTTACACCCTAGAGACAAGCAATGCACTATGGGTGGGTGTGATTGTTAGGTATGTTATATACACATATGCACGTCTGTCATTTGTTCTACATTTTACTAGCCCCATCTGCCCCTCAAGCCGTCACGGACCCCTACTACGGATCCCCAGAGAGGGGTTGAAGGAGGCGAGGGCAGGGACCTCACTGGTCAATTCACAGTGGCTGCTCCATACATGAATGGGATAGGAAAATGAGCCATTGGAGTGAGGCTTTAACAAAGTTTGAGAGCCATAAGAAATGGTACAATTCTTGTGTCTCTTATAGAAACCCATACTGTCAACACAAAGGTTGCTGTGTACCGTGCACGTGTGTTAAACACTCTTCTCTACGCCAGCGAAACTTGGACCCTCTACGCTTCGCAAGAAAAGAGACTGAACACCTTCCACATGCGCTGCCTCCGTCGCGCATACTCGGGATCACTTGGAGTGATCGAATAACGAACAACGAGGTGCCGGAACGTGCCAAGATCTCCAGCATGTTCACTCTCCTCCGTCAACGCCGCCTCAGATGGCTTGGCCATCTAAGTCGCATAGAAGATGGACAGATCCCCAAAGACCTGTTGTATGCCGAGCTTGCCTCCGGAAACAGAGCTACAGGACGGCCCCACCTTCGTTTCAAGGATGTTTGTAAGAGGGACCTGAAGACTGTTCAAATCGACATCAACAGCTGGGAAGAGCTCGCCCAGGACAGATGCAGACGGAGACACGCTCTGACCACTGGATTGAAAACTGGTGAAGACAAGCTGCGGCAGCTTGCCGAGGAAAAGCAGGTTCAACGAAAAAGGAAGCAGCGGCTCCAACCCACAGCTGACACTGCCTTCAAATGCAGCAAATGCAATCGAGACTGCCACTCTCGTGTGGGCCTTCACAGCCACAACAGATGCTGCACAACCATCAACTAAACATTCCCCATGGGCGCATATCCATCGTCTCTGGAGACTAACGAACGCCAACAACAACCACCATATAGTTAATGGATCCAACCCAAAATCAGGACCCCTAGCACTTGACCTTGAGTTTGCTAATGGGGCCCTCTTGTGGTAGACGTTGAGAACTACATGCCCTTTTAATGCTTTAAATCCCCTCCCCAAAGCCTCGTCTTGTGAAATGTCAGCCAGTGAGCAGAATAAGCTGTGCCAAATATACGTGTTTGGTTGCAATTGTTGCTCCAGGCTCAGTTTTCTCTGCTCAGTACAAAACTTAAACACATTTTAAAACATATTTTCCCTACTGTTCCGCTATGGCAGGGGTAGGCAACCTATGGCACGCGTGATTTTCAGTGGCACTCACACTGCCCAGGTCCTGGCCACTGATGCGGGGGGCTCTGCATTTTAATTTAATTTTAAATGAAGCTTCTTAAACATTTTTAAAACCTTATTTACTTTACATACAACAATAGTTTAATTATATATTATAGACTTATAGAAAGAGACCTTCAAAAAACGTTAAAATGTATTACTGGCACGCGAAACCTTAGAGTGAATAAATGAACACTCAGCACACCACTTCTGAAAGGTTGCTGACCCCTGCGCTATGGTTTTGGTTACTTCCCACAACCTGCAGCACCAGGAAAATATGTTCAGCTTTCTTCTTGAGCCCAATTATAGTTCATCTGCCCGCCGGCCACCTGCAGCGGTGCTCATGCCACCCAGAAAGATTTGCTTTCATCAGTCCCAATGAGAGCAGCACTCAAACTTCTGGGAGGTTAAAAACTAGATGGAAACTCTTCCCGTGTGGAATCAACTCACTGATCTTTGTTTCCCAACAGATTTCACACCCTCTGAACTCCCACCCCTCCCTTTTCCCAGCCCTGATTTAATCCCACCTGTTTCTCCATCCTCCCGAAATCCCACTGCAATTCCTTTCCCAGCTAGCGAGGTGGTCATGTCATGCTCATCACCATAGCGCAGCCTTTGAGTCTGGCTGTTAGGCCATAGTGCACTGCTAAGCTGCGGGGGCTCCGTTTCTCCCCACAGAATGCCCAGAGACCCTATAGACTCCTATCTGAAGTGACCCAGTTTCCAAAGGTGCACAGCACTTAGCTGCTGGGTGCTGAGCTTAGAAATTCTGGTGACTCCATTTTTATGTGCCCAAATGGGAGCCGAGCGCTTTTGATTAAATGACGGTGTAGCAAGGCTCCCACTGAATCGAGAGATGAAACTGACCCGCTCCTAGCCCCCTCACACTTCAGGAGAGTTTGGATCAGACTCAGGCTCTGAACTTTGTTCCTGGCCCCTGTCATCTGTAATGGGCCAAAGCAAAACCCAGGATTGAAACCCCTGGGTTGTCAAGAAATGTCACCTTGGACTCTGCAGCTCCAGCTCAGCAGCAATTTAAATGGGAGAAGGTAAAGACCGCAGCCCAGACTCTAGTTCAACTGGGTCTTTCGTTGGTTCACAGAGATTCCCATTCACCCTGCTGGGTGGTGACTGGCCATCAGCCGGTCTGTGGGAGCAGGTGAGGCAGAACCCAGTGTGTGCGCTGAGTCAGCCAAGCCCCAGAGCAGGACTCAAGGACTGCTGTGTTAAATAGGGAGCACCTAAAAGATGCTCAAAGGTAGAGGGGTTACACTGACTCATTGGAAGCCAGTAGCTCGTTCTCAAAATATTCCAAAGAGAAAGTTCTCAATGCCACTATTCTGATAAAAAAAAACTTTACAAAATGTTGCTATGTCCCCTCCTCCTTCCCTTTACAGACTTAATAACATCTGTCTTTTCCTCCATACGTAGTAGATACTGCAAGTAGTCTCCTAACGTCCGGTTGTCAGAGTGCCGGCTATGGAGTTTTACTAGGCAGTTCACAGCCACCCTCAACTTCCATAGAGATTTCTCCTGCAGAGACTAAACTTCCAGCATGTGACGATGCATCATTTCAAATCAGGGGCATCCTTCTGCTCCCACGAAGAGAGATGGATGCATATTGGAACCAGTCATCTCTTTGGACTGCATCTCTGGATCAAAGACAAGGGCAGCTGCTTTCTGCTCCATTTTATGCAGAACACACACATCCCAGATGAAAAGCAAGCTGCTAATATAGGACTTAATTAGGCAATGTTTAATAATACAGTAGAATCTAACTCTTATATAGTGCTCTTCATTCATAGAACTCAAGAGTATCAATAGCTCCATTTTACAGATGTGGTAACTGAGGTGCAGGGATGTAAAATTACTCACCCAAGGTCTCCCAGCAGGCCAGTGGCAGGGCTGGGAATACAACCCAGGCTTCCTGCCTCCTAAAGGGTTAAGCTTTTCATTGTGACAGTGTTACTGTGTTTTTGTTTTAATGAGTGAAAATCTGTACCACCTGCTGGGTTGACCTAGCAATGTCACAAATTAAAGTTCATGATATGATAGTTGCTTGTCAGCGTGATGTGGGGGAAAATGGATCGTGGCATCGCTGAAGGAAAGTGGCAGGAGGAGCAGACTGATTAGATGGGAGAAAGCTGAACCAGCTGAATGCAGAACTAGCTAGGCATCAGCAATGCTAAGAAAAGGAAATAAAGAAATGCTACAACAGTGCAATGGGAATTTGAGTTAGATCATTAGCTGTGAGTGCCATAGGCACTTGAAGAGTTGTTGCAGTTTTTAATTGACCTAATGCCTTGGGGTAACAGCATCAGCTCTTTCGATTAAGTGAGCATGAGTACCAGTCAGATGTGGCCAGTAAGTGCAGAAGTGGCGCTGACATTCTCCTTACCCCACATTCCTGAGCAAGCAAAAGCCCTGTGCACCAACTCCTTGACTGGACTCCATATGGTCTTGGGGGATGGAACTGAGGAGCAGGCGGGTAGGAGAAGTGTTGACATAGAACAAAAAGCGCTACAGAATTGTTAAGTGTTATTAGACAATCATCTCCTGCCAAGCTGGCAGATTTGTCATGGAAATCCTCGAGAAATTAATGCTGCTTAGAGCATTCTGCAACATGGGGATACAGAGAAGGCTGGGCCACCAATGGTATAGCACAGCTCATGAGCAAGTCGTGCTGTCAACCCGTCTAGATCAGAGCCGCCGGCATTCTGTGCAAACATGCCAGGATCCACAGCACTGAGTTTGCCATTCCCAGCAGTTCCTTGGGATCAGCAATGGTCACTAAGCCTTGCTCCTCCCAGGGAAAACATTAAACCTCACTTCAGTTAGCCCTGGGGAGTTTTCTGAATGATATCTCCTCTTCTGCACAGAACTGGATTCTTTTGAAAAAGGGTTCTAGGACAGACATCCCAAGTCCTAATGGGGAACTGCTCTTGGTCCATGGGAGATGTGTGTCAGTTGGTGTGTTGGGGAGAGGAACGGTGATTATACTTTCACAGCACTATTGCTTTGCTTTAACTAAAGGGAAGACTGCAGAAGGAAGTGCTAGAGGCAGTATCCTGAGTAGAACAGCTCCTTGCAGGAGTGCTGCCTACTGCCAATTCAGCAATTGAAAGAAGGTCAAGCCCTGAGCATTGGCACAGAAGTGAACTGGGTGGAAAGTTTGCCATCACAATGCTTTTTGACAGAAAAGAGCTTTGTCAACACAGCAGAAAGTTTTGCAAGGAAAAAAAAAGCATCCATTTAAAAAAAAAAAAAATTCCTAAGAAACCCAAACAATTCAAAGAATTTTTCTTTGCAAGGAAAAGAGTTTTTGCAACCAGTTCTAGTAAATAATAATATAAGGCATGAAGACTGATCTTCCTATGCTTTGGGACAGTAGCTCCATAGGACTTTTTAGGCTCAGAAACTGACTTCCTCCAGTTAAGGGTTTGAAACGTGTGAAAATTGTGACACTAACGTCTGGGTAACAAATGATGAATTCTAGTGGATTGCTGAATAATTTATTTTCATCCTACTCTACAGTCAAACTGGGTTTTCTTTTCAACCAGAACGACACCATAATTTTTGCATTTATATGGTCACAGCCTTATTAAAATGATTGGGGACATTCAAATCTCTTCCAGTAATTGTGTCAACCTTTGGCAAGGATGTGAGATGTACCTAATATTAAATTAGTATTTCTTGCTGGAGTCTGTGATGGGGTTTTATGGGCTCTTTGGGTCTCAAGGGAAAAACCCTTCTGGGCTGAGAGCACTCATCATAAATTGACCCTGAAGAAGAAACCCCCATTTCCCTGCTTCCATTACAGTAGCTCACATGAGACTAGCCAGGGATAAAAACATGAAGCTTGTTAGATAGGGCTTGGGAGCTGCTCTCTGGACTTCTTCACTCCCACCCACAAAGATGGCAGCAGGGTATATAGCCTTAGTTTAACAAGGGCCACCTGCCACAGATCCCTTAAACACAATCATCAATCCATGCTGGTCCTGGACGAAACTGAAAGCAAGAATCTGGAGTTTTCTCTACAGGGCCTGTTTAAAGATGGGTGCTGTTGCTCCAGAAGGGTTCCTCTCTGAGCCCTAAAGGACACTGCAGTACAGCCCATTAGAATGACAAAGTTAGCACAGCCAAATGCAGCCTCATTTATACACGATGGTTCTGAAGTCCGTACAAGCGTGAGACGCTGTGACTCAAAATGCCCTGATCTGCAGGATGCTCAGGGCTGGAAGTACATTTGGAAATCTACAGGGCTACGGCCAGACAAAATGAACCAGCAGACAGACTCCAGCACCCTGCAAGAGTGCAGGTAAATGGCAAGGAAAAGAAGGGTTGAACTTGAGGCTGAGGTGAGAAAGGATCATAAGAACAGGAGAGAAAACAGCACTGAGATAAAAAGGAGCAAATAATAGTAGAAATTGATTGAACAGAAAGAGAAAAATAAGATACAGCTTTCCAGTTTATTCATTTTCGTGTGTTTTATAAGTAGTGTGTGTTTTTAACGTGCATATATAAATGTAGTAGTCTTTGGGCTTCTGAAAAGCTGCCTTTGCTGCACTTAAAAGCCACAAAATTTAGGCACTCCTGGCTGAGGACAGACTATTATTTCCAATGGTTTGCTACTGCATTGGAGAAGCTGGCTATTAATGCATCTGTCCAGGCCAGCAAGACAAAACAGTCAAAACAACTGAAAACAGACCCTAAAAAAGAGCTTATATTCTTATGCTTATATTCTTGCTCTAGTCTCTCAATCTCTCACCCCAAACCATTTGTTTTTAAATGGTTTTTTATGCAGTTGGAAAAAATGCTCAAATATGTACGTCAATATCTGTACCACGGCAGTAAAACACAACAGCAGAGAAGCAAAGCCTCTTTGGAAACTGTCTGATCAAATCTTTAAGACTTCCCATTAACAAAAACACTCCCCTTTTTTATATGAGAAGCTGATATTTGTTTTTGATTTATTGGAGAAGCAGAGATGAAAATTAAGCTCTTTGGGAGAGGGACTCTCTTTTTGTTCTGTGTTTGTACAGCACCTGATCCATGACTGGCACTCTTAGGCGTTAGCGCAATACAAATAAAATAAATACAGAATGCAAACTATATTTAAAGACTATTTCTACCTCTGCTTGGTTGTACAATTCCACCTGCCGCCACCACCAAGGCAATTAATACTTTATTAATTCATCCCATTCTCCCTCCCTCCCTCCCAATAATAACAGCTTCCAAAGCCAGTTCCTGGTTGAACTTGATTGGTTTATTTTAGTTTTACACTTTCTCTCTCTCACATACAGTCATTGAGCAGTCCTGTAGTTAGATTTCTACAAAAATATCCATTTTTCAAAAGCTGAAAAGAGGGAAAGATATATTTTTAATATATAAAAGGAAAAAAGCTAAATCTGACATTGCATTATATTCTTAAAAACATTTGTCTATTTACAGACATGTCTAAAAAACCAAACAAAATTTCCAGGACTCTTGGTCTAGTGAGAATGTGCTCCTTGCAGGGGTTTCTATTGTTCTCCTGATTCCAAAACCCACTCGCTACAAAAGTAACACATTCTTGCATTATTGTCTCTTAAAAATAGTGTGCATAATTTCCAAAAGGTTTGTGCCAAACCAATTAATTTTGGGGCTGTGGGTGGGAGGGGATTTGACATTCAAAATGATGGTGAAATGCAAAGATGGGATGTGAGGGTTGGGAAAAGCAAAGGCTAATGGGCTTTTCAAAGGGGCTTTGTTGCTAGACAGAAACTGCCAAACACCTTTCTTGGCTGTGTACCTATTGGTTCTTTTGACTTTGGGGTCTGTTCTTGGTTGACTTACTGATAGTTTTCTGGCATCAGGCAGGTCAGCTTTTATCTCAACAATACGCTTTTGTTACAGCAGGCATTCCTGACTGCCCACTGCCAAACAGTAAATATATATCTAGGCATTTTCCATCTCCTTGCCCCCCAAGGCAGGAAGGGTTATTTTTTTAAAAAAGAGTGTTTGAGTGACTTTAATGCTATCTGTGTCCTATGAAATGTGAAAGGCATATTCTTCTTAATGTACAGACATGGATTAATGCACACTTAATTTTAACACTTAAATGAACAGCAGCCATTTTGGATCAAGAAGCAATAGGGGACAGGAAATTTAGTGGCTTTTTGTGCGGCGCTGTCAGCACAATGCTGATGGCTGTTTCACACAGCAAGGAGTTGAATGGCAAATCAAACTGTCTTTGGCAGAATGACAAGCAACTTCAGCCAATTTAAAATACCCAGGGCCAACTTCTCAGGTACATCAGTGTAAATCTGGTGTAACTCAACTGAGATCAATATAGTTACTCCAGATTTATACTGGTGTAAATGAGCTTCGGATCTAGCCTCTAATGTCTAAGGAGTAGGTGTAAACATGTATTTATAGGCTAGTTCCCTTTTATAAGGCATTGAATGATATCTGTAAGGCTTTGCATAGCTTTCATACTAACCCATACCCTCTTCTTAACCCTTTAGTGCAGGAAGGAGATTAGCATTTATGACATACACTGAGGTTAAACTGTAAAATATGCAAAGGCAGTAGAAGTGATACACACCTGTCCAACTGTTTTCAAACATGCCTTATAGAATCCCAAGGTGAAGACACCTCCATTACAGAGTGTCTGGAGCTAAAGTTTATGCATACCCAGCTTAAGAACCCTTTCTTTGCTCTGCAGCCCAATAGAAAATTGTAACAAAGAAAAGGAAACACCACAAGATATACATACCCAGTGACACAGCCATTCTAGACACAGGTCCAGAAAGCTGCAGCTTACTGTATAGGGCATACTTTTGCACTAAATGTAGAGTTTGACACTGCATCTGAAGAGTAGAAGAACATCACTTACAGCACATGCACGTGAATGTCAGACACCCAGGCACAGCCTTGGTGCTGGGAGAGATGAAAGCTCCTGCAGTAATGCATCGTGGGGGGAGGGGGTGTGTGTGTGCACTGGGGACATGTGGAATCCCAATTGCTGCTGCTGAAGCATTAAGAGCAGGGATTACATTCCTAAATACAATTATGCAAGAAAGGCAAAATGCGCTGTTTCCCAGATTCTACACAATTTTCACAGCAGTGATTTTCACTTTTGAGGAGCACCTAAGAAGCCCCTGAAGTCCACCATAATTCCTATTATTTACAAACTAGATAGGAAAAAATCATTTATACGCTCATTAACAAATAGTCTCTTCTAGGCTGAAAATTTCAGTCTTCAAGGAAACTAAGAAAACGAAAATTGTGTACAAAAATATAAATATCTTTACAGTCTGCAGCCCCTTCACTTCCAACAGCTTAACAGTGAAGAGTAACTACAGTTTATTGAATAAGTGGTGGCAGAAGAGAATAAAAAATACATCTTGTGATTCAAATACTGCCCTATTTCCCTGGTAATGAGCTTTTTTTGTTTTTTTGCTATACACATCTTGCGTAAATGCAATGAGAACCTCTGAGTACCTTTCCTGAATTCATAAAGTAATGAATGGTTTGGAAGGACACACACACACGCACGCGCACACACATACATTTTCATGTCCCAATAATCCTGAAAGGGTCACTTCCTCTAAATGTATTTGAGATGTATATGTCTTCAAGAACCATGAGGAAGGGAGGAAATAGGGAAGGGAGGAGAGGAGAACGGAGACAAATGACACTCAAACTACCTCAGCGATGCTTTTAAAGAGTTAGCAATCTGGTACCCAGATGGATTTCTCCTGTCTGAATCTGTTCGTTCTGGATGCTGTTTCATTCCCAGCATGCTCAAGGAAGAACATTGCGGGGTTTTCTCTTTTTAAAATTAGCTAACTAAAAAAACACCACTGGGGTGCTGCAATTAGCACTATGAAAATTTCATTCTTCACCTTAAAATGGGAGTTTAAGATTTCATATGGAAATGATGTGGGCAGAAACTATTAGAGTCTGAGCAGGAAGCTAATTCTCACTCACTAAAGAATGGAAATTTTTGACATTAGCATTCTGGGAAATCTATCCCTGATCTCCCTTTCCTCCACCCAGGGCAACCAGTTTGAACAAGCTTGCTCCAATCTCATTTACACAAGCTCATTACATTTTGTGGACTGTGCACAAACTGCAGATGTGAACACCCCCGCTTCTGCATAGATAGTTAATTTGGCTGGTACAAACGCTAGTACTCCTGATTTCTCCTCATCCAGAAACAACTGCTTCTCTGTTAGGGTATGAATCTCTCAGTGGCCTGGGTCCATCAGACCTCTAGTTTCATAAACTCTTTGTGAAGGACCCACTGTTGGAAGGATACCATATGCCCAGCAATGGTAATACATCGTCATCTTTCTTTCTGGGGAATGAACATCCAGAACACAGTAGTGAGGTAAAATTTATGTTAGCACAATTAAAGTTTCATAGCACTGATTTCTCAGCTTGGGGCCTGCCCCCAGTCAGAAGAGTGCACTGATACCATATCTTCTTTACGGGGATACAGGAACAAGTGTCTGAAGACAAGGGAAGATGTTAAAACTCAAGATACTAATTCCTTTCCTAGTCCAAATTGCTCCAGATTCTCCTTTCAGTCTCTAAAAAATCCAAGCATTTATTTGCCTGCAGAATTTGAAGGCAAGGTCCCAATACTGTTCAATTTTGCAACCACAGATGCTAATGTGGGCATTATTTTACTGTCCTGTCCTTCCAGGTCAGTTGCAGGTAATTTAGTTTTTAAACCAACAGGTGCCAGTTTTGCAACTACAGGTGCCAATACTGGCATCACCTTGGTACTCTGCCCTTCTGAGTCTAAAGGAAGATTTGCAATTTTCAACCCAAGTGGTGCTAGTTTGGGCATAGGCCTCCACAGTGTGTCAGTGTTACCAGCTTCTAGATTAGTTTTCATCTGCAGGATTGGAGGAGACACATTGGTCTCTGACAGGGGATCTAAGGTTTTACTACTTCCACCACCAGTTACTGAGAGGTTGGCAAGTGGGTCCTTCATTTCAGAGCCTATCACTATCTTCAAAATATCTGCTTGAGATGAAGGCTCTGCAGAGTTCCTCTCACCATCAGTAAGGTCATCATCTTCCAGGTGAAGCAGGAGAGGGCTTATGGAGCCACTACTCTCTCGAACTTCAGAAAGGCCCTTTAAACTGCTACCCAAGTGACCAAACTGGAAGGAGGCTCCAGCTGCAGTGGTCAGGTCACTGGCAGTTCCCCTCCGAGTTTCGGAGTCTTCTGGAGAAAAGTCTGAGCTCAGGGTACTGGGCAGCTCTGACATGCCAGAAGTGTCATCGTTCAGCTGTTGATTGAGAAAGGCAATTTCATTGAGAAGTGAAGTGAGGGTTTCATCAGTGTCATCACTCTCCTCAATGCTGCCCAGTAACTCACTTGGGTCTAGTTCTGCTTCCTCTATTGCAGAGGCTACCTTCCTCAGTTCCATTTCTATCCTGGAGTCTTTGAGATCTTTAACCTGCAGCTTGCGGAATGGAGAATCCTTTGGCTTCAACTTTTCCCCTCCCTGATCAGTCTCTTTCCTCCTCCCCTGGCTTCCAAGAAACTCTCCAATGCAAGACTTTTTAGCAAAGGACTCTGAGGAGTCCTTCACATTGGGTATATTCCGAATCTGTGGAAAGCTGTTGTCTTTATTTTCAAGGAAAATTTGTGTGGGCCCTGTGGCACTTCTCTCATTTACACAGCTGTTTCCAGGAGATGCCTTGTTTTTTTCTTCTGAAAGAATGTCCTCATTCCGCCTACTTTCTGCTTTCATGGACAGCTCAGATGTCTGGGCACCAGCACCTGGGGTTACATGAGAATTCTTGTTTCTATTCAGGTTTAAATTCACACCCCCTTCAGCAGCCAGTGATGTCACATTAACAATCTTTGGCATCATGAATGAATCTTCACTCTCTGCAAAAACAAACAAAGCAAAACCCATCAGGATCACTGGCGACTGAAGCTGAAGACAATCTGCCTCCTCCCACAATCTTCCTCCCCAACAAAACCACCCCTACAAAGAGTTTAAAGCATCTGCCCAAATACAGTGTCTTGAGCTGTTTGTACCTTCTTTTTTCCCCCTACAAACTTAACATTCAATCAACTCTGAAGAGTGAGTTGTATAAATAACATGAAATCCCATGATGTCTATTGTCTAGCAGAATTTTTGTTTTTTAGTTGAACATGTTTGATAGAGGTTTTCCCCCCTAAGGCCAGCCCTTGCAAACTCATTTTAGGATCTTTCCCCATCTGTCACTTAACTAACAGTAGTAAGAGTTCTGTAGACAAAATTCAGCCCTCAGTTACACCTGTGTAATCTTGTATCTTCAGGATATGTCCCTCAATGCCATGTGTGCAATTCCTCCTGCTTTCAGTGGATTGACACAAGCTAAACGGATTGGAATTTAGCAAACAATTATTCCGGTGATACACAAGACAGAAAATCCTCACACACTGTCTCTTAGCTGTGTAGCAAGCAGAATTTTGTAAAAGCACTATGTTTATTCATTTGCCCTGAAGTCAGTAGACAGAACTACTACAGAGCAGGCCTGTGTAGAAGTGCCACTTCTACATTACTTTTCAGAATAATTATTAGTTCATTCTAATTATTAGTGGAATTACTGCCATCATTCACTAAGCTAAGTTTACCAGCCTCTCCTTTTCCAGAGCTTCTTCAGAGAAGAGGAATTTTCTAAAGTGGGTTGGTGAAAGCCATGTAATGGTCACTGCCATCAAGAAATACCACTGTATTTACACAATAATTTGCTGCACACTTGAAAATTATGTTTCCTGCATGTTTTGTCTAGCAGCAAGATACTGCATATTTCAGGGACCCTATATACTCACTCACTGGTAGCATCTGCTTTGAATTCCAAAACAGTTCCCAAACACAGTAGTCAGATTTTCCCCAGCCCTACATCTGAAACTGACCTTTTCCTTTCCTCCTTAGCTTCATATGCCCTATTATATGGGTATCTCCAGTAAGATGGAGAGTGGCCTCCTCTTGGAGTTCTATGCACTGGATGGGAGGAAGCTCTACTAATATAAACATCCACTATCCTCTCCCTAGACCCCATGCACAATACTTCTGTCAAATGTTTCAGCTTTAATAGTGTCAGACATGAGAGTTCCAAGATGACTCAAACCTTAAGTGCTGCTGAATAGGAGGTCAAATAACTGTCCCCTCCACCCCTGCACATAATTTTACTGAGAGCTACAAAACTGTGAAGGTGAGATGCAATGTTATTTACTATCCTGAAGAAAAGCTGAACCTAAATATTTGCAAAGAGAGCTTTCCATACTCCCAAACACAGGGATTTGTGAATGAAGAACTTACCTGAAGCAGATTCTGCAGCTGTTCCTACAGCGGGGGGCACTGGGTTACTGGCAATGGTTGACAACGTAATGGGAATGGCTGAGTTAGTGAGGATGCCTTTCACTTGGACAGGAACTGTTGAGCCTGGTAGCTGAATCATCACGGATGCAATACCTTATTTGGGAAGAAAAGCAATTCTTTTTTAGATACTGGCTCAAAAACAGAAAATACAGCACTACAGTTCCATGCTGTATCTGATACTATACAACCATCTGAAAACGCCCGATACTCTCCCTTCTACACAACATTTCAGATATTTTTCCTCTCTCTTTCATTTGGAAATACTAACATTCAACAACAGATTCTATTTACCTGATGATAAAAACATAATCAGCTCAACTGACTCGGTTAACATTTTGGTTGTATAATCAAGTATCTCTGTTTTATATAACAGGTATATCTCAGTAAGAATCCACCACACTCAGTGAAGTTGTGAGAATACAGGAAGAATTATATAAAGGACACTATTGGCGAGGCACACGCCTTCTTACAGGAAAATATGTTATTTTATAAACTGAAGTGCATAAATGAACAGAGATGCAGATTCAATACCAATTCTTATTTTCCAATAAACCTGCTATCATGTGACCTTACCTGGCTGTGTTGTCACTGTGTTGCTGGCAACTTGAGGCTTTAGCTCAGCTTGCAGGAGTGTGGAAGGAACAGCGGCTACCTGTCCTGGCATCAGGGGGCTCTTCAGTGTAAGCACCTGCCCTTGTGGAGTCATCACTAGGCTGGCAGTAGTTAATGTAATAGGAGAGGATGTGGTCTCGACTGTATAAAAACACAAATATAAATCATACGGTGTAAGTGATATTTCTGACACTGCATGCCAAAAGGCCTTTAACCAATATAAACTTACTAGCTGACAGCAGTTCTCTTTTGGGTGAATATCAATGTTGGTGTCCTCAGCCCACTTTGCTCAATTTGGACAATTTTCTTGGCTACAATTGGCTAGTAACTGGCAAATTCAGATTATCTTAATTTCCCCATGTGTAGACCTCAGACCCCACATAACCAATCACAGTAGAAGTTAATGTGATTTTTGTAAACTGCCAGACTTTCTTAGACTGTACCTTAGAACGTACAATATACATAACATACACAAACATTCTTGTTTTAATACTTCACCTTTACTTTGTATTACATTAATACATTTATAGCAAGATGGCTACACAAAGCAGGCTGCTATTTCCCCCCCAAGATATCCAATGATATATTTTTCCCTTTGCAACTAGATCAAACATATATCTTTCCCAGCCTACCGGTGGCCTGGCCTCCTTTCCTGGCGAGTATCAATGGCTTCCCCCGCCTATTTGTCACAATCATTTGTTCCAACTCTTTGGAGGAAGTGGAGGATTCTTCTTGCTGTCTGCTGGGCTTGGTGGACACAACAAGTTCCTCTGGCTCAACTTGTTTCCTCTTCTTTTGTGCTTCTACTGCTTTCTGTTTGGCATAAATGTATTCTAGCTTCTTCAGGACCACCTCTTCTGTCTTACCTACAGAAAGATTAACAGAGACAGAGAGTCAACATGTCCTCAGATTCTATTTGCTTCCAGGACTAAGAGTTGGAATGGAACCATGAAGACGCAGCAGGTTAGCCCCAATACAATTTTTTTTTGGGGGGGGTGGGGGGTGGAAGAGAAGAAAAAGGGGGGAGGGCAGTAAACCCCCGTCAATCTCCAAAGAACAGTCCAGACCACACCATAGAAACCGGAAAATGTATCAACAGTTACCCCAAATTTTCTTTCTTCAAGGAGAAACATTATATCTTAAAATTGGTCTTCAGCCTATCTGCAGCTTTGATAGACAAAACTCAGACCTAACAACCAATGTCTCAGGGAATATACGTCCCTCCCTGACGGACACATTGCCAGTTGAGAACTTTCACAGCTACAATGAAAACTGTGTTGTCCTTAACTATGAATACACTGACAGCTGGGCACGAGAACATTATTTACTTAGCTATGAATGGGGATCCTTCAGCTTACCCAAAGTTGTTCAAATCTGTAGATCTTACTATTCAAAGAAAGGAAATTTTAGAGTAAGCACATATAAATTTTAATATTACTCAGCATAGTAAGATCCACAGATTGTACAATGGGATTTTATCAACAGTGTGTAGGTATGGCGAGAATTTACTTAGAAATTTAGCTTAATATATGATCAACACGGACATAATTATACACAGAAAGACAAAGCGGGTGAGGTAATATCTTTTATTGGACAAGTTCTGTTGGTGAGAAACATAAGTTTTTGAGCCACACAGAGCAGACCGACACAGCTACAACTATACTACATAGAACTGTACACAGATTGTTTCCCAAATGACAGAGGTACTATATAGTCAATACCATCCTTCCTACTACAGCAGCAGGGGAGGCTTACCTGCCAGCCCTGAAGCACATTATAAAGGACCAGGAGGCTGTCTTGCAGATTTCTTCTTAAAAACAGTATGTCTCCATCCAGAGGCATGTACTGCATTTATGGAGTGTGACCAGAGTTCACTAAAAGACAAATTCTTTGCCTCATATGGCTCAAGTATATGCCACGTGATCCACCTAGACATGTAAGATTCTGAAAAACAAACACTCTCTCCTCTCTGCTTACACCCAACAGATAGACTGCAAATACTGAACTTGACTGCTTTCATGTTTTAGATTTGTCTAGATAAATTTTTTGTGCTAGGTGGACATCCCATGTGCTGCAGCTTTTCCACGAGGCACAATGGTTTGGGACAGAAGGACTTTAGTCCTATCACCCATAACTTACGAAATAGGAAGTTGACTTTACATGCCTAGATGAATATCAGGATCATCCTGAGAACCAATTTGTCAGCATGGAATATGCAATTCTTGTATTCTCAGGACAGGGCTAATTCCATATCCCATCTGGCTGGTGCAGCTGTTACAAAAAAACCCAGTATACAGAGCGATAGTATAGGGACAGATCCTTTGGAAGGCTGAAAGGATGTCATGAAAGGAATTGGCACCAGACTGATGCCCAAAGTTGAAGCCCTATGTTTCTGTTGAGGATATAAGAGAAAGGCTCTTTGGACAAAACTCGATTTCTGGAGGAAGTGAAATATTCTTCTCTCTGGATATCCCCAGTGCACAGGATACCAAAATCCTAAAGCTCTGCAGCAGGAAGGTATGTCCACACTTCCTTTACCCATGGAGGTGAAACAAAAGTAGCAGGTCTCTTCAGCAGGAGGGTTATTTCCCTGAGCCAGTGATTGATAAGTCTGAATTCTGTCCTCAAAGCTGCAGATGAGCTGAAGATCCACTGAGAATCTTTGGCCCTTACTGCTTGAAGAAATAAATACTTCCTTTTCTGTGTTTATGACACTGTACCTTATATTGTCACAAATACACCCCAATCCCCAAATCAGTCTTCTTCTTTCTTAGAATCTATGGACAGATTCTCAAAGGTATTTAATGGGAGTTAGGCACCTATGTACCTTTGAGGAGCTGACCCTAAAACTCATATCTGCAAATTCTACCACCTCTGTATATATTCACTAATGGCCACCCCACTCCCTCAAGTCCTTTCTTTCACTATTCCAACCACTATATCCCCTTAAACCACCTCACCTGAAAGTGTGGATACTTTACGGATCAGAATGTCTTGTTTGCGAGTCAGTAAGTTCTTCTGCCCAATCAGTTTATCTGCCTGATCAGTCAACCCCTGGATCTCTTCGTAGGCCTAGAAGCATGTCAGAATACCAGTTTAGAGACCAAGCTAATGCATACAACATAGAAATAAGTAGTTCTCCTTTCCCAGTCAAAAAGGCATTTTGAAAGTCTCCCTGCAGATATTTCCCATCATTATTTTAAGAAATCAGGAGACAGAAAAAGAAAGTTCAGTCACCATGTTGTAATGTTTCTTTGAATGCAATTCAAATAGGATGAATGTTGGTTTCTTCCACTTCGTCTTTATGCACATCTAGTCTAACCTGTATAACAAAAGCCACCGAACTGCCCCAAAATAATTCCTAGATTGTGTATTTCAGAAAAACACCCACTCTTGATTTAAAAATTGTCAGTGATGGAGAATCCATCACAACCCTTGGTAAATTGTTCCAGTGATTAATTACTCACTGTTAAAAAGGTATACTGTATTTCCAGTCTGAATTTGTCTTGCTTCACCTTCCAGTCATTGGATCATGCTATACTTTTCTCTGCTAGACTAAAGAACCCAATATTAAATATTTGTACCATGCAGGTACTTTACACTGAAATCAAGTCACCCTTTAACCTTTTCTTTGTTAAATTAAATAGACTGAGTTTCCCAGGATAGAGTTCTCCATCCTGTAAGTCTGGCCTATATTCTTTGTTACTAGATGTATACATTTACATTTAGCAGTATCATACTGCATATTGTATGCTTGCGCCCAGTTTGCCAAGTGATCCAGATCATTCTGTATCAGTTACATGTCCTTTTCATTATTTACCACTCCCTAATTTTTGTCTTACCTGCAATCCTCATTAGTGATGATTTTATATTTTCCTCCAGATCATTAATAAAAATGTTAAACACAGGGCTAAGAACCCATCCCGCAGGACCCCCCTAGAAACACAGCCATTTGATGATGAGTCCCTACTTACGATTATATTTTGATTCCTATCAGTTAGCCAGCTTTTAATTCATTTAATGTGTGCCATGTTAATTTCACATCTTTCTCATTTTTGTAATCAAAATGTCATGTAGTACCAAATCAAATGCCTTACAGAAGTGTACATATATTACAACGACACTCTTACCTTTATCAACCAAACTTGTAATCTCATCAAAACAAAGATATCAAGTTAGTTTGACAGGATCTATTTTCCATAAATCTAGGGATAACAGGTAATTGACACAGCCCTAGGAATTAATATACAGATAAGCATAATTATTTATGTCTCTTTCATTTACAGTTTTGTATCTAAATGCTATGCTGAAATAAAATATTTCACGAAGGGCTCTCTCTTCTTACATTAGGGAGATTTGTTTTCATTATATATCAAAACTGTCTGGTTGTACAATTTAAAATTACCAGCAGTTACTTTCCAGAGTTAAATCCACAACCCTAAAATTTTGCTCTTGAATGAACCCATTTCTCCCCATTGTAAAATGACTGCATTCAGGTGAACAGAATTTCTACACTCACCACTAAAATATTTTTCATATCACTATATTGTTTCTCAAAGATCTGATGTCAGTTTGCCCCACATTAAAGGAATTTTTCTCCATATGAGCCTGGGCTGTAAAATGCCTACCTGTTTGAGGATGTAGCACTTGGAGACCTTGGGAAGGCTATGCAGTCCCAGAGCTCTTTTCAGCTTTTCAAAAAGATCCCTCATTTCATTGCGACGTCGGCGCTCATTTGCTGTGTGTGTTTGGCGGTAATGAGCAAAGGCCGCTGCCTCATTCTTCTGCTTTCTGTTCCAGAATTGGGGTTTCTGTTGGAAAAGAAACCATGTGACTATTTAAAATCAAAAACTAACTCAAGGGGAAAAAATGCAAGCCTGATTTACAGTCATTAAGACACATTTCTATGTAAGTCACATCACTACTGGATAAAACTCGCTGTTTAGCTACAAGGTCTTCATGAAATCTGAAGATTCTTGAAAGCATAAAACACTACAGGATGTGTGGAATATAATGAAAGGGGGCCAGAATATCAGAGTCACCAATGAAGGTGAAGGTCCAGCAACCTTTCCACTCAAAGGCATTCAGAAGATAACAGCTTTTCATGTATAGATACATTCTATATCTTCACATAAGATAGACACTGTGCAATACAAGGCTTGACTTTAATATTATATAACACACTTGTAAACCCCTCTCCACAAAACCTAACCTTTGTCTAATCTCTCAAAAAACAGTAAACCTTGAAAACCATCAAATCAAACAAAACATATTAATTTTTTCTTGCCGTTAAGCCAATTTCATTAATATTTAGGTGAGTGAATATGGAGGGATGGGGACAAGAAGGCACTTCAGATAAGATTGTGGGGGGAAGTTGATAAGCAAATTAAATTTAAGATACTAATCACTTCATTCTATGATTACAACTAAATTAAAAATGTATCACAAAGCAGGCTCTGATTAAGTCAGCTGCCACAAAGGCAGATATCCATCATGTTCAGGCATGAACTACTCCTCTCTCCACTCTAGGCTGGTAGGTCTGTTATTTTATTGTTACTCTGACAGGTACAGTATGTGTTCTTTTATTTTACCCTGTGAAGCAGTACTGTACTCCTTACAGGCTTCTTCAAGCAATAGGAAGTTAGTCTAAATTTCAGAGGTCCTTTTGAGTCTATGGAAAGACTCTTTTTGAGTTCAATGGTCTTTGGATCAAAAGGTCTTTGTGAGATCACCTTAATTTTGCCAAAGTGTAGGCCATTTAAACTATAATTTTAAGCAATCCAGTTTCCTTTTGACAAGCAGCAGTCGTGTTTATAAGCCCTATACTCCCTTCCCAGACACAAAAAACATAATTCTCAATTTGATACATAATATGCATTTTCACATGCCAGAAACAGAAAATCTAAGACATTTTAAGAGTTAATAAAATGCGATGGCAGTGAAGGCAATTATTTCTTACTGTTCAAATTTAAGCCCTGATCCAAAGGCCACTGAAGTCAATGGCAGTCTCTCTTTTAATATTAATGGGCTTTGGAATTAGGCTCCTACCCAGTTTCTAGTATTTAACTAGAATACTTACAACATTTGTTAAGTTTCTCTATGTATGAAAGTTTATCTTTAAAATGGAAATGTGATACTAAGAGGAAAAAGAAGAGTAAATATATACCTTAGTAGACTTGTCTGCCACCTTCTCATCCGAAGGATTACGAATACGGTGTCTGGAAGAGATGCAAGAAGTTTTTCCCAACATTACTCATCTCAAGTACTCTATTCTCATTAACTACATTCCCAAAAGCCTTAGAATTATCCATGTATCAGAGGGATAGCCGTGTTAGTCTGGATCTGTAGAAGCGACAAAGAGTTCTGTGGCACCTTATAGACCAACATACGAATGTTAGTCTATAAGGTGTCACAGGACTCTTTGTCATGTCTACAGAATTATCCATGTTTATCCCGAAATGAATTTTCCTTACAACTAGATGAAGGTGGTATACTGCTGCCAGCGCTGCTCCAAGAGAGTGGGCTCCATCTTGGACACCACAGACTTTAGACAAATCTGTTTCAAAACTGTAAAATTACCTTGTAGGGCAAAATGGCAAACTTGTGCTTCTCTATGTGTCAACAAAGATAATAAAATCTGCCAATGTCTGCCAGTAGCAATCTCAGTAATGCATAGGCTACAGGTGGACTATAGAGCAAAAACAGTAGTAATAAACCAGAAATACTATCTTGTGTCATAAAAATATAGACCCCAAATATTTACTCTTAAGATTTTTTTTTAAAAACATTAGAAATATTCACATTTAGTAATACCATATCTTCACTTCTCCGTTTTTACTGAAAGATTTTGGCAATGTTTAGAGAATGGTCATGTCACTGTCTGAGGCTGAAACACAAGCCGCACCTCTCAAAGGAGGAAAGGAAATGTTTTGAGATGTGTGATACCACCATCCAGGTTCTTCAAAGATCTTGCCAAAATCCTTCAGCAAACAGAGGGAATTCAGGATCTGATATTCCTAATGTAGCAAACAAGAAGAAATAAAGGAAAACATCTGAAGCCTCCTTTATACACCGTAAATGAGCAGCAACAAATAATGAACAAACAAAGGTAGATTTTAAAAGTAGATAAAATAGTTTGTTCACTAAGCTTCTGGTCTCCCAACGAAGTCAACAATGCTCTGCTCTGTTCTCTCTGTAGGAATGGAGCCTAAGACAACAAAATGCCACAGCCTGAAACTAACTGGGAATCCCTCAGCTACAGCGGCATATCTACTAGTGAAGGCAGAGGATCAGTGGAAAGGGGGCTGCAAAAAATAAACTAAAAATCTCAGACATTTCTGCTTATTTTCAGTAACTAATTAGACAGACTGTTAAGATAAAGTGCTCATAAGACAGATATCCTAATGGCCATATTGATTAAAATGAAAAACAAACAGAGAGGCCTCAATTCTTCAATCAGATCTGAATGGATCCCTGAGTCAGTCAATGCAGAGTCCCACTGCGCTGGAAGATCTGACTGTAGGATTGGGGCCTTACTTTGTCTTACAATTTCTTAAAACCTCTCATTTAACCAGTTCATTTTCATGCCAATTCATTGGTAAAACAGAACTTTAGTCCTCTTGGTTGGTATAAAAGATGCTTACTTCTGTTTGGAAGATCCGATACTGGAAGCTGTAGCCTTCAGACGGGCAATGTTAATCTTCTCTGAAAGCTCCTCCACGGTCTCAATGTCCACAGGCTCATCATTCTCACTGTACTCACAGTCATTCTGAAACAGTTAATTTTTTAAAAAGCAAGCATGAATTCTGCACCTTAGCTCAGGCCAAACATTTTGTTTCACTCCAAACTCAAGATAGATTGCAATATAAGAATAGGAAGCAAAGTCACCAGCTGCATCTGCCAATAAACAGATATATTAGGCAGGTGATTTATGACAGATCCTTAACCATAAGGCTCCCATTCGGTGATTTCCCCCCCTACTACTAACTCTTCACGTTGGATTGGAGCCATCAGGAATACCTACTTCTGTCATTTATGCTTTTATTATGAATTACACAAAGCCTTTAAGAGGCAGAGTCCTCCAGCTTGCATTTTCAAATGGGCTATGATTACATTATCCTTAACACTAAAAGCAACTCTCTGGACTTCTGCCATTGACTAACACTAACCTGGATTCCAGTTAAAATGACATCATCAATTTGAAGATTGTTGGAAATACCAAAGATTACTGTAACTGGCAGAGATTAGAGAGACTGTGTTTGTCTGTTTACTTTGTGAATTTAACTGCACTTAATGCATAGTCAGTTTTACTCATTGATGATCCACTGCTCTTCTTTCTCATGCCACTAGCATGTTATCACCAATCTTGGACACTGCCACAGAATTGTGGAAGTAAATGCGTAGCAGGGTCACCCTTCACTCTCCAAGAAGATACTGTGTTCTTTAAGTCCCACTGGAAAAATCAATTAGGTTCACTTTAAAATGTTTTCCTACAGCTGTTTTCAATAAGGACAATTCCCATGGACGATGCAATTTTTAAAAAATACTCCCAAAAATATGGTCATCTCCAAATTTCCTCAGTGACCTTAAAAAACCCACAAGACCACCAGCTGCAGAGATGAAAATCTTTGGCCCAATGGTTAAAGGGGCTGGAATAGTGAAGTCTGATGTGGCAGCCATGGAATTAGTGACACAAAAAACAAAACAATTTGCCCCCAAACCCCTCACCTTTTTATTTTTTGTATTTATGATCAATAGTCTACTTATACACTATAGCACTCTTTCTCTTAATGGAAAATATAATCATGCCTCCATTCTAAACTTTATTTCACTCAAATACACTGAAACACCCCTATCTCATTCTCTCTTCCTGCTCTTCTGTCTCTTTGCTTCTGTCTGTCCTTTCCTTCTTTATGCTGAGCTGCTTCCTCTCTTCTGTGAATTGTATACTTACCTGAAACCAATGCAGACATTTAATCACAAAAAAATAGCAGTCCACAGATGGAATAAAAAAATGTAATGTGCACTTTTTACAACAGAAAAGTGAGGCCTGTAATAACTAGCTCTCACTTTTTACTTCACCATCATAACTTGCTACTTACTATTCGCTTATTACTCAGACTATGCAGAGCTATACATCTGCTTTAAGAAATTCTTGCTACTGATAGGTAGGAAAGAAAATTAAAATGTTGTACTAAATCTCAAGATATTGGCAATTGGCCAGGGATGAAGCTAAGCTACGCATTAATCAGCAAACTTGAGATGCAGCAGCACAAAGCAACCACACCATCACTTATTAATTACACTACCCCTTGATGCTTGCAGTACAGTACTGCCAATTGCCAATCATAGAATTTATGTCAGTGAAACCTCAGATTACGTGGATTTAAAAAGCGATTCAATTTATAAAAGGAAAAATACAAGAATTTCTTAGCTGATAATTTCCCTTCTACTAGCAGCATTTCCCCCAGTTCTGTGATGCATGGGCTTTGCCTCCTTTCTGCAGACATCAGAGGATGTTCAGCACTATTTCTAGGCTATGGTACTTGGACATGCCCCCTCATGCAGTCCCACCACAAGAGTTGTCTCAAAGTTGAATAAAAAACTCCCAACGGGACATTATTGTACTAAGGAGGATAAAACTGTAGGAGACACTGAAGGTAGAAAGGAAGTTATTAACAATTTCCCCTCCCCCCCTTCTGCAGCCCAGCTTCTCCCACAATTGTGAGACACATGGGAAGCACCAAGCAGTCAAACTATGGAGTAGAGAGGAAAGAAGGGGAAAAAGAAGAAACAGAACCCCCGTATCTCCCCTCCAGTACAAAATGTGTCTGAACAAGAGATCACAATATGCAACACCCTCCTACCAATGGATGCCCTCCACGGAAGACCGGAAACATACTTTGTAGAGTTTGATAAATATATTCTATGAAGACCAAGATGGTGCTCTGCACATTTTATCAGTTGCTTTCTACTCACAATGCCATTAGGAACCTTGTAGAAGGAGCCTGGATTCCCTCTGGGATTATGTCCTCAAAGCCTAGTATGCCAACCAGCACACTATTTTAATGTCTTACCTACAGCAATGTCGGGGTCCTAAACATGTAATGAACCTAATAAGATTGTGATGGGGTGTCCAACTCATAAAAGGCCTAAGTAGGTTTAAAAGGGCCAATGAACCTCATGAAAGGCTGCACATGGAGGACAGTCAGGGCTGATAAGGGCTAACAATGAAGCAGCCCAGCTGGGCAGGGGCAAGCTGACTTAATACCAGAAAACAGAGCAACAGCGGCCGCAGGAAGGAACTCTGCAGTCACTCCATAAAGAGAAGGGGAGTTGGCAAGAGACAAGGAGGAGTTCTAGGGCAGAGTAAACTCTGGGATCCTGCCTGGGAACACAGACTCTGGAAAGAACCAGGGTGAAGGAGCTGCAGGGAGCAGAGGAAGTTTCAGTGGTAACCTAGAGGGAGGCCAGAAAACAGGGAAGAAAGTAGGAAGGAGCCCAGGGAAACAGCAACATCACCTGACATTGGGTAGACTATGGTTGCTAGAGATAGGGTCCCCCTGGGCTGAAACCCAGAGTACAGGACAGCCCGGGTTCTCATCAACCTCTGGAGAAGTGGCATAGTTTGGGCAGTGGCTCAGAAGACTGCCTGAGACAATTAATCCAGTGGGACTTCGATATCCTGGAGGGAGAAAACTACAGTGGCCTGGCCAGAGGGCCATGCTGCGAAGAAGGAGAACCTCAAGCCACGAAGAGGGAATAACCTGACTCCAGAGAGAGCGCGAGCGAGACACCAAAGGAGGAAATGCTTAACTGGTCGAGAGCTAATCTCCAGATAAATCACAGTGTCAAACCCCTGTGCCCTGGCAGAGCAAGGGCTGGCTGGCAGCAGCCTCTGACACTCTTGAAAAGCTGTAATCACCCCTTAGACTTGGCTCAGTACTTGCAGGGTTTCTCTGATGCCGTGGTGGGGCCCACAGAGAGACCTTTATAGAAGTACTCAACTGGGAGGACCCAGAGAGTTAGAGCCTCAATGCTCCAGTGATTCCTCAACTAGGGACAGGAGATTTAAATTGAAATGAACTCACTACTGCATGAAAAGTGAATAAAAATTAAAGTTAAAAAAATGGGGTTAGGAGATACTGAACCACCAACTTGGTCCACTTGCCAGATAAAGAATTTCTGATGGTCTCTTCACAAGAAGATATTGCTAAGTGCCATAGCTTACCAACAGTGCTGAACCACCTGTGGTATCTTCAGAGAGGAGGGACAGCCCATCCGGAACAGAACTGTGGGAGACCCTGGGCTGCAGAAAAGAAAAAAGAAAACTAACCCTGTTTAACATATAGTTATTAAAAGACACACTGGTAGTGAACTGATATTTTTTGCACATGAAACAAAGGTCCAAAATAATCTAGGCATAAACAAGTCAGGGGAAAAAAACCTCTTTCCCATAATGGAGCTGCAATTAGTGCTATAGATGGCACTCTACTCCCTCATCCCTTCTCCTGACATGTCTGGTGAATCCAAACTGACCACCCTCCTGGCTACTAAAATATTTTTTTTTACAGTTTTCCCAATTTCTACAGAAAGAACATCATTGTGATTCTAGATGCCAAGGAGACAGATGGATTCTCCAAAGCAAGCAGCAAGGATGTATTTAGGCACAACTGTTATGCTGCAGGGAAATGTCTTCAAAACGGGATGCAAGTATCCAGAAAACCAGATCAAGAAACTTAACCTTTGTAGCAGGGATACTATCTTACAGAATGTGGTGCAAGAAAATCTCAATTTGCAGTTTGATTAAGGATAGCCAGAATGGTTCAAGACATCTGAATCCAATCTAATGATAGTCTTAACAGATATTAATGCGGTGACAGATATTGAAAGTTTAGCTTATGTACTGAACTGTTTTTCAAGAATCATCTGATTAATGTACCTTGGCAGAAATTAATGGTTAAAGTAAAGAATCATGAAATTAAGAGGGGAAATTAATAAAAAACAGGTTTAACAGGCAGAACACTGGCCAGTTCTGATGTGTTTTAAACCTCCAGGACTGACCAGTTTCCCCAAAGGGGGAGGGGGGAGAGAAAGCAGTGTCTAGGGGTACTGTATCAGAGAAGAACATGTCTCTGTGGCTACTAGGAAGTACAGTCAGACAGGAATTCTTGGGTTTAGTTAGTCACAGCATACAACAGCACCATCACCATGGGAACCTCCATCCCTCATCCCATTTTCTACCCTCCTTACTTTGCCGTACATCCTCCTACCTGAGTCACAGAGAGAAGAGGCTGAACAGAGATTCCCTGGCATGAAGCCTAAAAGCTGCTCCACACTAGGAGAGAAAGAACAGGAGCACCCTGACAGTCACTGACTGCTGAGGGTTCTGATAGTGGAGATAGGGAAGGAGTACAAGAGAGCTCTCTCATTTGAGAGGGAGACAATAAAAAAAAACGAGTAGAGAGAGGGGTTAGATTGTTGAGGAAGAATACTTGAGAGAGTATGGAGAAAGAAAGAGAAACAGCCCAGTTTTATTTGCTTGCGCCTCTCACTTTAGAATTTTAAAAGACAAGTACACTCAGTCTAAGAACTAAGAACAAAAAGAAAGTGTAGCCATAGACTGAATTTTTTCAAGTTGGAACACAGTAAAACAGAATACCCTGATTATGTTTTGCTTTTTTCCCCCACAGACACAGTGAAAGTTATAGCAAGTATCCAAAACATTAGAGCCTCCTATCTCACAAAAAACCCACCACCAATAAAACATGACGTTGAGTGAAGAGTGCAGACACATATCAGTGGGCTGACTGCATGCTACTTTTCAATAAAGTTAAAAAGAACTAAACTACTTTAATTCTACCCTTCCTTACCATCTTAGCAATATCTGTCTCTGCAAAAACATGCACTATGTAACACATTGGTTCTGTCATTGGTTTCATATACTGATTCTCCCCTATCATGTGTGATTATCTATCACCACATAAAAGACGGCTACTCACCGTTGTAACTGTTGTTCTTCAAAATGTGTTGCTCCTATCTATTCCAATTAGGGGTGCACGCGCGGCGTGCACGATCGTCGGAAGATTTTTACCCTAGCAACACTCGGTGGGCTGGCTGGCGCCCTCTGGAGTGGCGCCGTTGCGGTGCTGAATACATACCCCAGCCGGCCCAGCGCCCTCTCAGTTCCTTCTTGCCGGCTACTCCGACAGTGGGGATGGAGGGCGGGTTTGGAATAGATATGAGCAACACATCTCGAAGAACAACAGTTACAACGGTGAGCAACCGTTTTTTCTTCTTCGAGTGCTTGCTCATATGTATTCCAATTAGGTGACTCCCAAGCCCTACCTAGGCGGTGGGGTCGGAGTGAGATACCGCAGAATGGAGGACTGCTGAACCAAACGCAGCATCCTCTCTGGAATGCTAGACTACTTAAAAGTACTTAAAACTATTAACAATGGTAAGCGAATGCTAACTAAGCTAGGGAGGTGGAGATCAGCTATGCTGCGCTCCACAGTTCCAACGACCGTCACGGGCGGTAAGAAAGAACTGAGAGGGCGCTGGGCCGGCTGGGGTATTTATTCAGTGCCGCAACGGCGCCACTCCAGAGGGCGCCAGCCAGCCCACCGAGTGTTGCTAGGGTAAAAATCTTCCAACGATTGTGCACGCCACGTGCGCACACCTAATTGGAATACATATGAGCAAGCACTCGAAGAAGAACTTTTGCTTTTTTCATGTACATGTTCTGACAGCTTGATCTGAGCATATGAAGTTTATATATGGAAACACACTAGTTCTGTGCTGATGACACTTAGATAACTGGATGCTACACGAAATAATATGGCCCTATTCTATAAAGTCCTAAGCATCTTTCCATGAGGAGCGGGATACTCAGCATCTGGCAGGATTGGGCTTTTATTGAATAGTGGGAAATGAATGCTTTCAGTATGCTATTTGTATACTCAAGAATTTGTAACGTGTGTGCATGGCCATAAATAGGGCCCTACCAAATTCATGGCCATGGAAAACTTGTCACAGACCATGAAATCTGGTCTCCCCTCCCTGAAATCTGGTCTTTTGTGTGCTTTTATCCTATACAGACTTCACAGGGGAGACCAGCGTTTCTCAAATTGGGGGTCCAGACCCAAATGGGAGTTGCAGGGAGGTAACAAAAGTTATTTTAGGGGGGTCGTGGTATTGCCACCCTTACTTCTGCGCTGCCTTCAGAACTGGGCTGGTGGAGAACAGTATCTGTTGGCCAGATGCCCAGGTCTGACGGCAGCGCCCCGCCAGCAGGAGTGCAGAAGTAAAGGTGGCAATGCCATACCATGCCACCTTACTTCTGCGCTGCTGCTGGTGGCGGCTCTGCCTTCAGAGCTGGGATTCCGGCCACCAGCTGCCACTCTCCAGCTCTGAAGGCAGTGCCACTGCCAGCAGCAGCACAAAAGTATGGGTAGCAGTACCACAACCCCCCTACAATAACCTTGCAACTCCCCACCCCCCCCAAAAAAAACCCTCATTTTTGGTCAGGACCCCTACAATTACAACACCATAAAATTTCAGATGTAAATAGCTGAAATAATTAAATTTACTATTTTTAAAATCCTATGACCATGAAATTGACCAAAATGGGCCCTGAATTTGGTAGGGCCCTAGCCATAAAGCAGTCCAACCAGGGTGGATAAAAAACAAATAAATCCAATTTTTTTTTAATGTAAATTGGATTTTTTTGATAAAAAGCTTTTTGAGGAAAAAAAACTTATCTAAAGATAGTTTTAATTAAGATACATTATAGCTCAAAAATATCTCATCCTGGAATAGGGATTAAAAATTCTAATTCTATAGTATGAGACAATATATTCATGTAATGTTTAAGAAAAGTTTTGTAAATGAGTTCCAATAGTTCATGGATTAGGGACACAATTTTATGGGGTTCCAAGGGCTTCTGTATAGATTATTTAGGTTAATCTTTCTATCTACTCAATGGGACTCAGTACTCAGTCTAGAAGATACCATCAGAGATGCTTAGATTTGCAGTTCTCAAACTGTGGATTTGTCTCTCCAGAGATAACATGCTTGTTAACAGCAAAAATGTTTTTAAATAAAATAAATAATATATAGAGGTGAGAAATAACAGACCTCAACCCTACTGTCCCTCTGCAAATGTGTGTACACAGTCAATCCCTCACCTCTCTCTACAAGTGCAAAGTTTCAAAAAGTTCAATTAATAGAAGATTGTTGCGGGTGGAATAGATCAATTAACTCCATACCTTCAAAGTGCAGGTCCATGATCGACTCCCTATGTATGCCCAATGCTTGGAGACAATACTCTGTGCATGTTTACTGCTGTGGGCCATGGATCTGGCTGCAGTGTCAAAGGCAACCACTGCCACCTGTAAGATCATCTTGACCACAAACTTACCATCCTTAATTATTTCTCTGAGCTCCTCCCTGTTGTCACGTGTGAGCTTCAATTAAAAAGATGTCACTCTGTCCCAGGTTAAAGGGTCATACTTGGCCAGTAGGACCTGGCAATTTGCCTCTCACAGTTATAGGGAGACACAGGAATAAGATTTCCTTCCAAATAGGTTGAGTCTTTTTGGTTCCGTGTCTTTAGAGGTACTCTTGTTCAATTTAGATTTTTCCTGTACTACCAACATAACTAAGGAGCCCAGACTCAGGTTGAGCACAGAAGAACTCAAAGCTAGTTCAAGGGTACCATTTTTCTACTCGTTTTACCATAGGTGGTATAGTGGCTGATGTCTGCCAGGAGGCTTTAACTGAGTCCAAGCAGTTCCTGATTTATGGGAAAAGTGATTCTAGATAGACCAGCAAGTGTCAAAATATTGATCAACTTATGACATTTCTCAGATATGACTAGAGTTTCTGCTGTTCTCATAAGGAGCTCCGAGAATGACTTGTAGTCATCCAGTGCCAATATTGGTACCAAGGACACACCTTCATCAGCCAACAACTATGAGAATTCCTTTGGTGGTGAAGCAGAACCAGATCCCCATGTTTGGTTCTTCCTGGTGGCCCTCCCTGTCTAGCATACAAAAACATCAACTCCTCCACATACTCACTTCAAATATCAGTACATCTCTGAAGAACAATGTCAAGGTTAGGTTTTAGGGATATTTTAATATATATGCAAGTAATCTGAATGAAAGCTGAAAATGAGATCTCCAGTTTTGTACAATAAACTAAACTTAGAGGCAAAATGAGAAAGGAGAAAAAAATTAAAATAAAATTCTAATGAATCTGGATAGTTTAGGTGACTGAGAGCAAATCACCAATCTAGGTAACACGGGCCAAATGAAACACCCATTGAGTTTAGCAATTAGGAAAGTCCTCTACTGTCAACCGAAGAGGCCATTGGCAAATCACTGAAATCATCATGTTCCAGTGCACAGAAGCAGTATAAACGACCAACAAGATATTAGTCTGTATTAACAGTTTGAGGGATGCTGTTACAGTGTAGTGCACTTTTAAGACCATCTTAGGAACACTATAATGCAGTATTGAGCACTGTTCCACAGGGAGGATATTACAAGATTTAGTGTAGGACAATATAAATGAAAGATAATATGTGACGAACTAAATAATGAAGAGATGTAAAAGGAACTGGGATTATTCTCACAGTAAGACAAAAAATTATTTAAAAAGGTTTGATAAAATTGACAGATGCAATTTATAACCTAGTAAGGGTACAAAAGTACTAAGCCATCTAAACAACTGGGAAACTTGGGCAGAACTCTTTCACGGACATGAAATAACATACCAGGGAAGACAATTAACACTAAAGGAGGAGTTCAAAAGACACCCAACACTTGTTTCTGGAATGGACCAAGGGATATGGTGGGAAGGTAGGAAGATGGAATTAAAATGGAATTCAAAAGGTCTGGCATGTTGGGACAGATGGTTTTTTCACTATCCTAAAATTTCTTATGTTCTAAGGTGACAACAGAATTAGCCTGAACCTATATACTGCAAGAAGGCAATGAGTATGGCCCTACTAAATTCATGGCCTTGAAAAACATGACATGGACCGTAAAATCAGATCTCCCCCGTGAGACCTAGCTATTGGAGAGTGGGAGCAGGGCTGGGAGCGCCCACCGTTCACCAGGCTCCAGCTGCTATTCTGCTGGGCTAGGGAGGGACAGGACTTCCTCTGCAAGGCCGTTCTGTGGGGAGATCAGACCCACCTTTGGGTACCTCCCCCCAGCTGCAGGAAGCTCCGTGGCTGCTGCCAGCTCTGAAGGCTCCCAGCAGCACAGAGAAGATCAGACCCACCTCCAGCTCTGGGAATCTCCCTCGGCTGCAGGAAATGCCATGGCTGCTGCCTTCAGAGCCCAGCTCTGAAGGCAGCACATAAAGAGGGTGGCAATCCTGTGACACCCCACCTACATAAGCTTTGCGACCCCCCCATGACCTCCTTTTGGGTCAGGACCCCCCCCAATTACAACACTGTGACATTTCAGATGTAAACATCTGAAAATGCTAAATTGACCAACTTTAAAATCCTCTGGCCATGAAAATGATCAAAACGGACCGTGAATTTGGTAGGGCCCTAGCAATGAGCAATATTCATACTAGAGCTTTGCCAATTCATCTCAATCCTTATCTGTGAAACAGACAACTCTATTTCCAGTCCTGTGAATTTTCTCAGCGGAAATGCCACTAATAGTGCCAAGTTGTGTCAGGAGTTTGTATAACTAGAATGAAACCAAAAATATTCTCACTTGAGACCCGTATCCAGGTCTTCTGAAGTAACAGAAGACCAGTGCATTAACTACCAGTGAGCCTTCTAGGCACCTATTGTGTCTGGATACACGATTAGTTTGGTGATTTTTAAGTCATTTATCTTTCAAAAATCGGAGAAATTTTAGTTTTAAAAAGAGATAGATACTCACCAATTTTTCCACATCCACTTCCTCTTCACTCTGGAAATCAGAAGCTCCATCCAGTGTCTCATCAGCAGAATCATCAGTTTTTTCATCATCATCTTCCTCCTCCTCTTCCACATCATCAATGGTAATATCAACAGTAGGAGTATAACCCTTTTTGTGGAGTTTGGGTTCCTGTGATCTCTGTTCTGGGGTCAGGAAATAACCTTTAACAGATTTCTCAACTTTGTTCTCTCTCTCAGTGTTACTTTTGTTGTCTAAATCAGTTGTCTTACTAGATATTGTGTTCCAAGAACTGTTGACATGAACTGAGTTATCCTTAGCATTTTCACTTGCTTTCTGAAAACCAGTGGTGCCTTGTTCTTGGTTGGGAGTGTTAAGTTTTTCCTGGATATCTAGATTTCTTTTACACTTATCTGTACTTTCCACAGGCATCTTCCCTGAATTATCATCATGTTCCTTTGTATAAATTATCTCAGATTTATTTTTCTGTTCCTCCATTATGTTCTCGGTCTCTATAGAGTCCTCACGTTCCTTCTTTTTGTCCTCTGGCAGTGCACTGCTATCCTGGAGTTCTTTTTGGTTCTGAAGTGTTTGAGTCCCTTCCTGCTGCTTGTCTTTGCTTTCCAGCTGTGCATAAATCTCTTGCTTTTCCTGTGGACTCTGTGACTGTGCAGCAGTCACCTTTTCTTCCCCTTTTTTCTGTGGCTCTGCATTTCCCTCCTGTTCAGTATCTGAACTCTCTGCTTGTACAGTGCTCGTGTACTCCTCCACATGGTTCTTTAACATTGCAGTCTCTTCCTGCTCCCTGGGACTCTCTGAATATGCAGTAGTTGCCGGAGCAACTACTGCTTGACCTAGTAATTCTGAAATAGTCCCTGAGTTATCTGAAACTTCCTCCAATACTTCTTCAGAATGTACAGAGTCCCCATTCTTTTCAGTGATCACTTTGTTTTTCTCACTGATTGGCTTCTCACTGATGTATGAGTGGTCTGATGATATGACATCTGCAGAAACATCATGCTGGAAGGTGGGAATGTCATCTGAGTAATCCTCCAGCATCTCCGGATCCTTCTCAGCCATCTCTGAGGCAGTGGAGTTTCTGTCAGATATGATCACATCAGCTGCAGACTCATCAGTACAATTTGATTGATTTGCTGGCAACTCATTTTCCTCTTGTTTGCTATCTGACACTGTGACCTCTGATTCCATGACTTCTACATCTTCTGAATGTGAAGCCTTCTCAGGCTCTTGCTGCTTAATAGGACTAGACTCATCCTTTTGGCTTACATTCTGGGAATCTTTCTTTATCTGGAGGGATGCAACATGATGAAGAATAGAGTTTGGGACAGACTTCTGTCCTGGGAGCTGAAGCAAGGCAAAGCTGCCAGACTGAAGGGGTATGAGACTGGCAGCATTAGTTGGTTGACCACCTGAGCTATACGTTATTTTAGATTCAGAGCCTGTCTGACCTGCAATGCTGCTTGCTCCTGGAGGAGAGATCCTCAGAGTCAGGGTGCCTGCTTGTGACACAAAACTGGGTACCGACGGAAGAATGGATGATGCTTGAGTGACCATATTAGCTGTAGGTGCAGACTTGGATCCAACCATTCGTACTGCTGGGTTTTTGGCAGGGGAAACCGAAGTAACAGAAGTGGAGGACGTAGGTGATACAGGTGTCTCAGGAGGCTTAGACGGCCCAGGCAACCGGATTCCTACAACAGAGCCTATGAGAGAGAGATGAAACACTAATCACTATTTCCTAGCATCACTCCTCCTGATTCTAGTATTTGATGTTATATAAATTAAAGCAGACAGATCTTCTTCCAAGGATTATAATATTAAGTACTAAACCACAGAATTACAATATAATAATTAGTGTTGCATAAAAGGCATGCTACCATCAAATTTCCACAAAGCACTCTCTCTTCCATATTTTTCAGTTAATGCACAAGTTTCATCAATGTGCTGAAAAGGTAGTCATTAGACCAGGTGAGAAAAAGTTTTCATAAAAACAATTCAAAATAAACTAAATCTCTCTCCTTTACAAATTTTATCAGAAAATTTCAAAACAATTCAAATTTAAAATATTTCATTTCATTTTGGTGGTGGTGGGAAGGAACACTCATTTTTTTTCTTTACTTGTCCCTCTCTTCTTTAAAATGTAAAATAATGTAATTTTCCTCAACAAAACAAAATGAACAGTACTGAAATTTGATGAAAAATTAATTTTTCAATTTTTTTTTCATTTAATCTAAAAAGCCAATATTTGTCAAAACAATTTTGGCTAGTGGCAAATGGTCAGATTTGTACTCACCAAAGTGATCAATCTGATTTCCTTAAAATAATGCTGAGATAATACATTGACTCTTTGTTAGACATAAAAAAGTCTTTACCTAGCGCACAAAATTCCTAAATTTTGGGTAAAGGAAGTACTGACAACACTTTTTCAGTTTAAGGCAAGTGATATTTCATCCTACATCACACATGATATCTGAATGATTATACTTTACTCTCCCAACCTACACAAGCAAGATACATTATGGGCATTTTTTTCTTGGCAGTGTGGTGGTGAAATCTCAAAACACAAATAATCCTAGTGTCCTGTACTAGTTCTATGCAATTACTTTTACTTTCAGTGAAAAAAGGGGCACGTGACAAAGGAAAGCTCATCTGCTACAAGATTTACCCCCAAACAATACACTGAAGAATCAGGAAAGAATGGCAAAGGTTTTGTACCTGGATTGCGGAACATTACTGGCTGAATGTTGGATTGGGTGCCAGCAGCTCGGAGCTGATGCAGTGGAACAAGCTGGATGATCTGTCCATTGGGATGTCTAAATAGGTTTACCCCACCAGGGCTCCTGAGAGGCTGCAGGATCATCCTATGTCCCTGAGCAAGCTGCACATTATGGAGGGGTCGTAAAGCAGGAGAACCTTGATGCACTGGAATCAGCAGTAATCGAGGTCCCACACGCTTCTCTGTTCCAGAAGACAGCCCTTGGGGGCTTGCAGTTGTAGTCTGAGAAGAACCATCTTCTGAAAAGTTAGTACAAAAATAGGATTCATAATATGATTCACGATACTCCTTGACAGAAACAATCACGTAAATCATTTGGCTTTACTTGTAACAAAAGTAAGATGTTTTCAGACAGAAGTGTCATTTTTCAACTAACAATATCCCTTTAAAAACTATTTTATAACATGTAATTTCAACATCCTCCCTTTAGCCACAAAACACATGTAGCATGAACCAGGGCAGTACAATCTTCTCCACTCTACTCTGTCAATAATCTCCTCAACCACATGGAAGAATCATGGACTAGGAGGGTAATTATCTGCTTCCGTGCCTAGTCCTTGGCCTTTGTACCAAGACTGACAATGAGTATACCAATCAGAGACAACTGCTGTAGTGATGGTTTTGTAATAAGACATTTATCAGCTAGGAAATAGACTGAAACCACCAATTCATTTCATATTACACAGCGAACAATCACATGGCTACAGTTTCAGTTTACTAACAGCCTGACCTGAATTCAAAGCAGAAATTTAAGAGGTGAAGGCTCCATACCCCATTCCACTGAGCAGCCTCGTCCCACTATTTTCTCTCTGATGGAACTGTACAGTTGCAGACTTATTCCAATTCTGATGCAACTGGTGTTTCCAGCTACAATTAGCCAGTAGTGCCTGAACCTTACCTGGTCTTGGATTCAGTGAAGGACTTGTATTAATTCCAGAGAGCATAATAGGAACAGAACCAACAGACGAGGTTGGAGTGGTCACCATGGATGTGACTGCAGTTGTTGTCACCACAATTGGGGATGAGGAGGTGGTAAGAACAGTATGATTAATGGTTGGTGTAGTTACTACTGATTTAGGGAATGATATGGTCGCTACCGGTGTAGTCATTCCAGTTGCTTTTGTTATGTTCACAGTGGCTGTAGGGGTAGTGGGTGAGACAGTAGTACAGGCGCTGATTTCAGATGTTCCAGGAGCACCAGTAATGGCAATGCCAGGAGGAGAGTGGGTAGATTCATTAGCTTTTGTATGGCCAGTAGTGGTCACAGTAGATGATGCCACAGTGGTAACACTTTCTAAAGTAACTGGAGAGGTGGTGATAGCTGCAGTGACAGGAGGAGAGACAGTGCAGGAAACTGGTGATGGCCTTGAGGGAACCACTGGAGTGACGACCATTATTGGTGTAGGCCTGACATTGAACTTCTGTGGCCCTGTCAGGGGTTGGGGTGTGCTAACTCCAGGAATCTTCTGCTGCAGAGCTCCAACTTTACTCATCACAAACTGTGTGAACACACCACCAGGTGAGGGTCGAGCAGCTGCAAATAAAAACTTGCAGGTCAAAATCTCAACAGGTTCCCTCTTTGCCCTGCATGAGGTGCTGCAGTAGTCAATTTATCAAAAATTAAGCCCCCAATGTTGTTAAAGAGCACCTTGTATATGACCCGAAACATTTCAAAACATGGCCATTCACTTTATTGTAGTCATGAACAGGCTTTACATTATTAAAAATTTATGTTTTATTCAAGATTTACAACTTTCTGCTGCATTTCTTCCTAGTCATGCAAAAGAATCAGGCTCTATGACATTACGATCTTTATTGTGACACTACAAATAGAGAATTACAATTTCAGTACATGGAAAAAGGAACAGGAAATAATTGGCTCATAAGGGATTCTCTAATTCTTAAACTCTTCCCATAAAAGCTTCTCTGTGAGGTCTTCCTTTCACTGCTTCTCGGTCTCCATCCCCTTACCACTGCATCCACTTGTTACGCCAGCCACTTATTTTTAAGTTGGGGTAGGGTTTGCCATGCCCTTCACATTGCAATCACCACCCTTCCAGCTGAGGACCGGATGGGACTCCCCTTTGACACAATGTTCAAGCAAGAGGAGGGAGTCACTACTGAGACGCTCCCTCCCCTTCATCCCTTGCTCTCCACAGTTCAGAATGCTGACTCCATAGCACCCCAGACCCTTATCGGTTGGGGAATAGAATCTGATTATCTAGTGCAGTGGTTCCCAAACTTTAACAACCTCTGAACCCCTTTCACTAAAATGTCAAGTCTCGCGAACCCCCTCCTAAAAGTGAATATTTCCAGAGATTTTCTCCTTTACCAGAGTACAAATTATAAAAGCCGCGATCTTGGAAATATAAAATGTGTTTTTTTGACATTACACACTATTTATTATTATTTATTAATCATTACAGTATTTTTGTTACATTATGAAAACGGCAACACTCTTCCAAGATCTCACTTTCATAGCTTGGATCACTTTGAATAAGCCTGTTATAAAACAAGGCTCCCATGTTTCATTAAGGAATATCAGATGTGAAACAGTTTGAAGGTATTTAAGAAGCCAACTCAAAGAGTTCCTCTTACAGAAGCAGCAGTCCAGGCAAACAACGCACATTACAACAAAGCTTAGATTTGTTCTTCATAATAATTTTAAAAACAATACTAGCAGCCTATTTAATTTTAAAAACAGCAAAAAATATCCACCTCCCTTTCCATTTCTTATAAGGAGTCCTGAAGTTTAAATCTCCTCAGTGGGATAGATATGCTTGCTTTGATCTGCTTATCTTTTGGAAGTCCAGGGGCTCTGGGCTGCTGGCCCAGTGTTGCCCAGGGGCCCTAGGGACAGCTTTGTCCGCCATTAGGGAATTTTTTCCTGAGAACCCCCTGTAACATTTTGCGAACCCCAGTTTGGGAACCACTGATCTAGTGTGACAGTAGAGGATTACCATGAGGTAAGCCTAACTCTTAATAAAAAATATCATACTCTTACATGTATGTAGCACCTTTAGTCCAGAAGGATTCCAAAACAGTTTTTACACATTAGATATGCAAAAATTACTTCACCCACCACTGAAATGCAGCCACCTCCTCAAACTTGCATAGAAATACAATGCAAAAGTTTACTACAGGAAGGAGAAAACAGCACATCCAGTTTACGTATTTAAGTAGGAAGAACACAATTAACCACAAATCAGATTTTTGCCAAAACACAAATTAACACCCCCTTCTCTTGCCCAGAGCTTCTTGGAATTGTTAATGATCAAGTTGTTGGACCCCTAAATTTCACATCTTACCCAAAAGATAGCACTTCTTATAGCATAGTATCCCATCATGCCATGCTGGGGTTCCATTTCAGTACTGACTCAGATAAAAGAGTGCCACACATGTCTTTCAGAAGAAGAAGTTACTCACCTTGTGCAGTAATGACTGTTCTTCGAGACACGTCACTATGGGTGCTCCACTGAAGGTGTGCTTGCGTCCCTGTGCTGCTGATCGGAGAAGTTCGGTAGCAGTGTCCACTTAGCCCACACATGCATCGCCGATCCTTGTGCCCTGTCATGAGGCTAACCAGCACATGCAGGCCAACCCTCCTCAGTTCCTTCTCTACCGCAAAGTCATAGACAAGAACTACGAAGTAGAGGAGGGTGGGTTGTGGAGCACCCACAGGGGGACACATCTCAGAAAACCATCATTACTGCACAAGGTGGCCAACTTCTTCAAGTATTGTCCCTACGGATGCTCCACTGTAGGTGACTCCTGAGTGATATCCCTAATGGAGGGCTGGGGCTTTGGAGTCGGGTCAGTTACAAATGGCAGTACTGTGGAGCTGAAGATGGCATCGGAGGTGGAGTCCCCAGTGATCACAGTGTTCTGTGAAGGCGTGGACTGATGCCCATCTCGCCACTTCACAAATTTCTGAGATAGGGACTTTCTTGAAGGCGGCAACGGATGAGGAGATCGACCTCGTGGAGTGTGCATGGATACTATCTGGAGAGGTCATGTTGCAAACCAGATAACTGTCCTAGCCTGGTAAAAGGCTAGGGCTCTCCTGACATTTAGTGTATGCAATTATAGCCTCCCTGTTGTCACGGTGAGGCTTGGAGTAAAAAATTGGAAGGTGAATCAACCGGTTCATGTGGCGCTGGAAGGTTACCTTTGGGATGAATTTTGTATTTGGCCTGAGCTTATCCTTGTTCCAAAAGAATACTGTATAGGGGAAATGTGCCATCAGAGTCACTATTTCTCCTCTTCTCCTAGCCAAGGTGATTGCTATCAGGAAGGCCATTTTCATTGAGAGGTATGTAAGTGAACAGGTGGCTATGGGTTCCAAAGGCGGTCTAGTTAGGCCTTTCAACACCAGGTTTTGGTCCCATGTAGGGGTAGGATGTCAAGGTTATGAGAAAAGGTTTACTATACTCCAGAGGAATCGGTTAGTGGTTGGGTGTGATAGCACTGAATGTCCCTCTGCTTGTCAGTGGAAGGCTGCTATAGCCACTAGGTGGACACAAAGAGAACTGAGAGATAGTCCCAATATTTTTTGGAGTCAGTAAATAGTCTCAGATCTTTGGAAGAGCTGCAGATGTTGGGGAGATTTTTTGGGAAGTACACCAAATCCGGAACCTGGACCATTTTTGCAGGTAAGTACGGCATGTCAAGGACAGCTCTCTATGCACTGGAACCATGAAGGAGCCACGTCCTGAGGCGAAGAATCCCAGGTTGGGATGTAGAGTGTGTCCTTCGTTCTGCGAGAGGAGATACGAAGTGGCATAGAGAGAGATCAGTGGGCAAGTCACGAGTTGTGACAGGTAAGGATACCAAGTCTATCTTGGCCAAGTGGGAGTGATCAGTATGACATGTGCTCCTTCTCTTTTTATTTTTAATAGGACTTTTGACAGCAGGGGAAACAGAGGAAAGGCATAGAGAAGTACCCTGTCCCAGGGAAGGAGAGTAGTGTTGCCCTATCCCTACTCTGGAGCAGTAACATGGACATTTTCTTCTTCAGGTGAATGGCAAACAGGTCTGTGGTTGGGGTCCTCCACTGCCTGAATAGGTTGTGGATTACAGCTGGGTTTATCTCCCATTTGTGGTCGTGTGGAAACATGCAACTGAGACGGTCTGCTATCGACTTGTGTGTGCCCTGAATGTAAACCTCTGATAATGTCATGTCATGGGAGATGCACCAATTCCATACTCTTACTGCTTCTGCCCACAGGGAGGGTGATCTGGCTTCCCCTTGTCGGTTTATGTTGTACATGCACGCTATGTTGTCTATTAGGATTCTTGTGTGCAATACTTTGATCAGCGGGAGGAAACGGGCGCAGATATTCCTGATCACTCTGAGCTCAAGGGGGTTTATGTGAAGGAATATTTCCATGGATGACCACTTGCCTTGTATTGGAAGGTCATTTAGATGCGTGCCCCATCCTACGAGGGATGCATTGGTGGTGAGAAACGATGACAGGGGATGGGGGTGTGGTTTGTGAAAAGGGGATCTCTCGGCATGTATTTTTGCAGGTAAGTACCAGTCCAAAGAGTTTTTGAGCCTGGTGGGTCCTGACGGGGTTTGTCTAGTCTGTCTCTTGTTTGGTCTGTAAACCAAGTCAAACCACATCTGGAGACATCACATATGAAGCCTGGCATGTGGTATTACCATTGTGCCCGCTGCCATATGCCCCAAGAATCGTACGCAGTGTCTCGCTGATATTTGTGGGTTGTTCTGAATGGTCTCTATGAGTGTGGCCAAAGAGAGGGATCTGTGTTGAGGCAGGAGTGCTCTGGCCTGTAACAAGTCAAGGCTGGTGCCTATGAATTCTAGGCACCGCATTGGAGTGAGGTTGACATCTGGCCATTGATCTGTAGGCCCAGTTCTGTGAACAAGTCCATTGTGGATTTGGTGACTCGATGAGCCTCTTGGAAGGACTGGGCTCTGAGGAGACAATCGTCTAGGTAAGGGCAAATCATGATCTTTTGGGAGCATAGGTGAATGGTCCTCTGAGAGGACCTTGGAGAATACTCTCTAGCTGATGATAGCCCAAATGAGGAGTACTCTGTACTGTTAGTGGTCTTATCCCAGGGTAAATCTGAGGAACAGTCTGTGGGACGGTAGGACTGCGATATGGAAGTAGGTGTCCTGAAGGTCAAGGGCCAAAAACTAGTCTCCCTGTTCCAAGGCTGGAATAATCATAGCTAGAGTGACCATCTCGAATTTTTGAGCTTTGACAAACTTGTTGAGTGCTCTGAGGTCTAGTATGGGTCTCCAACCTCCCTTCCTCTTGGGTATTAGAAAATAGCGAGAGTAAAAACCTTTGCCTCATAGATGTCGAGGTACTGGTTCTATGTCTCCTAACCAGAGGAGGCAATCTATCTTGTCGTAGTTAACTCTCATGAGAAGGGTCCCTGAAAAGGGCCACAGAGTAGGGTGCTGTGGAATAGGGAGGGAGGCAAAGTAGATGGAATACTGATTGTGAACAATTTCCAGGACCCATTGATCCGATGTTATATGTTCCCAGATGCTGCAGAACGTTGCAAGACGAGCCAAATGGGTAGGAAATGTTGGTTAGCTATTGGGGGAAATGGTCCGTCGATGCCTTGACCAACACATCAAAATTGGTGTTTGGAGGTGAATGGTTGCGACGTGGAAGGCTGTGGGCCAGCTGGTTTACGTCTGGGGAACCCAGATTTCTTCTTCCGAGGTCTGTAATAGCACTGACTTGTGTGCTGGGAGTTGTGTGGTTTGTGTTGGGGCTCTGAACTGAGTTTTCTCTTTTGTCCGGGCATGTAGATCCCTAACAATCAGAGAATGGCCCTAGAATCTTTAAGGGTATGAAGAGAGAAGTCCATCTTCACTGCAAAGAGCTTGGTGCCTTCAAAGGGAAGGTCTTCAACAGTCAATTTTCTCTCTTTAGGGAAGTCCAAAAGGTGTAACCATGACGCATGTTGCATAACCACTGCTGTGGAGATGGACCGGGCCACTGTATCAGCTGCATTGAGGGCAGACTGTAGAGCTGTTTTGGCTACTAGCTGTCCCTCCTGGAAGATAGCATTGAATTGGTCATGCTGTGACTCGGGAAGCTGATCTATAAAGTTGCTATGTTTCGAATAGTTGACAGGGATGGCTTGATAATAAGCGATTTGGAACTATAGGGTGGGCCAAAGAATAGGCTTTCCTCCCAAAGAAGTCCAAGCGTTTCCAATCCTTGTTGTAGGGAGTGGACCTCATTTGGTGTTGACGGCCCCAAGAGTTTATAGCGTCCATGATGATGGATTTGGGAGGAGGGTGGGAGAAAAGGAATTCTGTTTCCCTAACCAGGACATAATCTTTTTTTTATCAGCTCACTTACAAGTAGGCATCACTGGGGTCTGCCATATGTTTTTTGTGGCGTCCAGGAGAGCCTCATTAATGGGGGCCTATTTTAGAGGATGAGTGTAGCGTGTCAACTAGTTTGTAATGGGTGTCCTTGACTTCCAAGGGTATCTGCAGAGTATCTGTAATTTTCTCTGCCAAGTCCTGGAAAACCTGGAAGTCTTCAGCTAAGGACAGTGGTGGAGGCATGATGACCGCATCTGGGGGGAGGAGATGAAGAGATGGTGGTCTTCGGAGTCACCTCTTCCTTAGTGCCGCCCTCCTGTTCCTCCACAATCTCTTCTGGAGGTTCCAAAGTTCTGGATGCTATGGCTGAGGGGGAACGTCTCGGGGGTTCACAGCTAAAGCTGGAAACCGGAGAAGTGTGGGGACGATATGCAACCCAAGGATCCCAGTACAGCCACTGGAGAGGTGTAATAGAGCCTGGTGGTAGTGCCTATGGTTAGTGTACCAAGGTGGTGGTGGTGGGGCCATCTGAGGGTATGCTCAGGAGACCTCTTGATAGTGGGCACCATAGGGAGCACGAGAGGAACAGTAGGTAATGGCCTTCTCTGGCTCGCTGTCTGAGTCCACACTAGAGAGCGAAAGTGTGTGGCAGGGTAGCAGAGAAGACTCAGTGCCAAGATCCCAGTGCCAAGAAAAGGAGACTCCGGTACATCAGATACTGGAGGTCTCTTGAGCGCCAGAATTCCAGTGGTTCTGACCAACCTGGTGCTGCTGGTGGTACTGAGGGAGTCTGAGATCTTGCCCGTACCAACCACACTGGTGCTGGACGGGGCATTGATGACAGTACCAATGGTACAGCGTGTACTGCCAGCATCTTCTTACTGGAGTGCTGGCTCCTACCTTTGTTTGTCGATACCAGTGACCCAGTGCCAGTGCCTTAAGCATGTTAATAGTACCTTCCATTCCAGATCTTTGTGAGCCATGGGTACCAGGCTGGAATTATCTCAGTGCAGACAGTATCGATAATACCTAGCATCCTTCTCGGGGCTCACTCTGGGGACTTTCCACTCTCTTTTTGATGAATTACAAGAGGGGTTTGCGGCTGATTTCTTCGACCCACACAGTCCTTGGATGTTGAGGGCTGTGGGGGAAGATTCATATCTGCCAGGTGACTCACGGTGCGGGTCTGGGGAGGGAGTTTGAGGGCTGCCTCCGTGAAGATGATCTTTTGTCTCAGCTGACCATTCGAGACATGGGTCTGAGTTGCTGGCAGACACCACACTTCTGTGGGACGTGGCCTTCCCCGAGGCAGTGTATGCACCGGGGAGTGCTTGTCTGCTACAGGGATGGCTTCTTTGCAGGAGAGGCACTTCCTGAAGCCCAGTGAACCGGGCATACCCTGTTGGGGGAAGGGTCTCCAACAAAAAATGGGGGGAAATAAAGTCTTTTTTGTTCAGGAAGAACAAAGAGGAAAAAAAACTACAACTAAGACTGAGGCAACTAACTATAGAAATGTTAAAGAAGCTAATGGTCACAAACGGACTGCTAATGGCGCCATCTCTAGCCAGGGGGAACTGAGGGCTGGCTAGCCTATGTGCGCTGGCTAGCCTCATAGTGGGGCATGAGGAAAGACTGCACATGTGCGGGCCTAACGGACACTGCTACCGAAATTCTCCGATCAGCAGTACAGAGAGGCAAGCACACCCATAGTGGAGCATCCATAGGGACACTACTCGAAGAACCTTTTGTTTACACTTTGGGAGGTCTCCCATCCAAGAACTGACTAGGACCAACCCTGCTTAGCTTGTGAAACCTAATGAGATTAGAGACCAGTGTGATACGGCTGCTCACGTTATTCTCTTAATCCAGATTTTGAACATCTTGCTTTTCATTATGTCTCTTTGTGTGTCTTTGCTGTTTTCATACCTTACACCTGAAGTTCAAGCGTAATACCACCATTAGAAAAATAAAAATACAAGTGAAGAACAACAGACTAGACTCATCCTAATTCTTTTAACCCCTTGGTTTAAGAAATTCTCACCAATAAAGGCCAATGACAAAGATAAGAAGGTTCAAATCAGAAACACCCCAGTCAGAACAAAAATCCAACTTTAAGCACTCAATTAGTACTTTTCCATTCAATCTCCTTTGTCCTGACTTTTTTTTATTTAATCAATACTACCGCAGCACATTTTCAACCTTTGCAACATAATTCTAACCTAAGATAAAAATGTAGTGTTTTAGGTAAAGAGGTTATTTATTGCAGAGGCAGTTTAGGTAGGCAGCTCTAAGAGCCAAAGGTAGTGTGCGCTGTTGGACAGAAATCAACAGCAATGCTGTAAACTCATTCTCTATTTTATGCTTCAGGCAATTTAAAATACAGTAAGTAAGTTCCAACCTACCTATCTGTCTCTGTGCTGGGACATGAGCTTTCAGAGTCGTCACAGTGGGGGTTGAAGTAGTGTTGATGGAGGATGTAGTTTGGGGAGTTGATGTGGTGGGCACCTGGACTGACGGTGTCCCGGAAGCAGCTGCTTTAGCATTGGATGCTACTTTGGAGATCACAGTACTGAGGGTTGAGAGATCAAGTACTGTGGGTTGCAGCCTGCCTGTGATATAAGCAGCTAGCCGATTGGCTGGATGTAATGCCCCCATCAGTCCCAAAAGGAGTTTGGCCTGAGGATAACTTTTACCATTAACCTGAAAGAAGTGGAAAAGGGAAATTCTGTGAAGGAAAAAAAAAAAAAAAAAAAACTTGCTAACTTACCACCTTTGGACAAGGTGTTTCATTCCATGGGATTTCCAAAAGTGCTTTTCAGAGTAACATTGCAATTCAGAATGGGCATTATTAATCTGCTTTCTGCTCAGGATAACTCCAAGCAATTATTTCACATCTCTATATAACCCATAGATTTTAGATGCCATTCAGACTCTAGGAGGAAGGATATTCCCAAAGAACCATAGAGTCTAAAGATACTGAAATGAAGTAGAGTGAAGCTGGCACATATCTTTCCTGCCCTTCGGCTTATGCCTCAGTCTTGACTAAAGATGGATATTCAAACTTGGTGAGGATGAAGCTTTGAATGTATCACTCTTTAACTAAACTAATTAACTTTGGTGGCTGTCCGGAGATGCAGAAGAAAGAATACTTAGAGTGCCATGCACACTGGGACAAGTTTTTGAAAAGAGACTGCAAAACAATTTACTTTGGCAATATTTTTCATTATTACTCTTGCTATTATTCATTATTGTGATAGGATGTAGGACACTACTCGGTCCCATTTGAATAAGGGGTTAGCCCCAACTCCGCTTCTTCCTTCCATGGCACAGGAGTTAAAAGGAAGGGCTACAACAGTGGTTGTTTGGGAGACAGATGGAGTAGAACATCTTCAAGAAGAATGGACTACACACCTGTGGTTACTGCACTGTGTCAAACTCTAAGCTATAAAGCTTTATTGTTTATTTTCTGGCTATATTAAACTATTTTAATTTTCATTATGTCAACAGCACCCTCTAAGCTTCCAAAATAAATCTAGAAGAGGCCCTACTGACTAAAGTCAATATTTTAAAAAACGGACTGGTTATTTTTGATGCCCAACTTGAGACACATTAAAGGGGACTGATTTTCAGAGAGAGGAACATTCACCTTTTGAAAATCAGGCCTACTTAAGGTGTCCCAAAAATGGAGGTACCCAAGATCACTAGTCACTCTTGAAAATCTTGGTCTAAGACTGTTTTTGCTGATGAATTATTTAGTCAAGTTAAAAATGTATATATTTGTCCAGCTTCTCTTTATGCTGGCACTATATTTGTACAACTTCATAAAAACATAGTTTGCTCTTTTTTCATTCATATGCTTTTCCTAACATGTTCTCACTGCTTTCTCTATCAAAGATATCTGTATTTAACAAGAGGCTTCACCTGACTTCACAGTTTATGCCCCCCCTACTTGATCCTACAGTTCATAGAATATCAGGGTTGGAAGGGACCTTAGGAGATCATCTAGTCCAACCCCCTGCTCAAAGCAGGACCAATTCCCAATTTTTGCCCCAGATCCCTAAATGGCCCCCTCAAGGATTGAACTCACAACCCTGGGTTTAGCAGGCCAATGCTCAAACCACTGAGCTATTCCTCCTCCCCCCCATTAATTGATAATGCTGAATTTGTGATACCAGTAATTTCCAATAAACCAACTGATTTCTGATTCAGGACTATGACATTACTTCAAGATCAAAAACCTTGTCTGAAAGGGATAAGCAGACAGATAAGGATAAGTTTTTGCACAAAGCAATTAAGTTTGTTCAGTCTCCTTTTAAAGATCTTCCCCAGCGTGCATCTCTCTCTAAGCATGTTTATTCTGTGGCCCTGGGCAACCATTGATTAAAGACAGAGCCAACTGCATCTGCTGTAAGTTTTCCAAATACAGTATCAGAAAGACCCTGATAAAGTTTTTGCACCTTGGCAACCCAACCCCCAAAACAAGCAACAGGACAATCTAAATGACTATGCTTCAGACTTCTAATCTGCATACATAATGTTACTACTGACTGACTCCTGAAAATGACAAGCCTGTGTGACTGACTGCGGACTTAACCGCAACATCTCCCAGATAGTATGAAAGTCTATTTGATAGACAAAAGGCCAGGCAGTCAGTCAGTTCTTCTACCATGAAGGAGTTCAGGAACACTGGAGGAAATGGAATCTAATCTCCACAGTAAAGGCAGAAGGACCCACCTGAATCAAGCCTGAGGGGTTCAAATTAGCTTTGCGTTTGTAGGCGACCAGCTTTCCTGCAGGAGAAAGCCCTGTATAAAAAGGCAAGCCTTTTCCCCCCTGCAACTTCTCCCGTAGTTTGTCCAAGGTATCTGCCCGCAAGAACTTTATGTTTTCTGATATTTTGCATGATGACACTGCACTATCAGGAGTCTCCAAGACAGGCATCTCAGGCTTCTCACCCTTGTCCTGGCAGGAAGGCATTGAGATTTTCACTCTGGAGGAATAGATGGGAGGGTTCTTCTCATCCCGGGACTTGTGCTCTGAAGCCAACTCAATAATGAAGCTACCCACTTTGAGGGACTGTGGCATGTTACTGTTGATGTGTTGTGATAGGATGCTTAAGATCTTATTGCGATCCTCCTCCCAGTTGCAGTCAGAGATAATCTCGATAAGTTTGGTTGGCCCACCTGGAGTAGTGTGACGAACATAGGAGGTGGAGGAGGATTCCCCCTCACTACGGGAAGACCACCAGCTTTCCTCTGAGAAAGAATTGAAATAGGTTTCTGCAATACTATGGAATTTTAATACCTGGACATTCAATATAGTTTTATTCTCCCCACCTCCACCCTTGTATTAGCAGCAGGGAAACAGAAGTCAAATAATAGCTCAGAGTACCACTCCCCACTTCACAGTGATACAAAATTGATAAAACCTTAACGGAGAACTAACAATTCCAACCTCCTTATGGTTCATTCCATGCAGCCATACCACCTTGTATTGCAATCCCATCACATCTCACAAGCTAAACAAGGCTGGGTCAGTTCAGCACAGGGAGGCAAGAACTCCAAGGAACACCAACATGCAACAGAGTGTGGTGTTGGTGATTCAGTAGGTGGCACTTTCCCCTGGGAGTCAGAAAAGAACCAATGTCCCATAATGGCATTAGAGAGCAAGCACGGTGCTGTCTTTTGTAGGAGACATAAAACAGAGGCTTGACCTTTTGTTGTCATTAGCGATTCAATGGCACTTTTTGAAAATGGTAAGGATGTTGAGCCCTATGTCCTGGCCAAGTTTAAATCTGGTAATTTATTTCTGCCTACCCAAATTCACCGGAATTTTCAAATGGATGTATTTTTTCCACTTCCCATCCTTAACTGTAGAGTGTTGCTATGCACTGTAAATAGCTACCACATTTCACCTCAAAGAAGGCTTATTCAGTGGTGGATGATGTGTTCTCTTTAGTCTGTATAACATTTTTAAAGCTCGTAGCACCCTATGGGACACTCTGAGATGAAAGATAACGTATAAATGCAAGATATTATTCCAGACACTTATTTAATCTATTTCTTTATGGACTAAAAGTCTCAAATTCAGTTTTATATTATGCACTGAGAAAAGGCAGTTTATCTTAACCTTTCAATTCAAACTAATGGCGGTTGCTGCGAAACAGTGTCAAGCATAATGGTGAAGGCATTCCCTTCCTCATATAACTCTAGTCGGAATATTCTACAAAGGACTCCACAAGCCTGACAGTATAACGTGGGTAATCTGAGCCTTCTGTAACAAGAGTGTGGTAATAAAAAACCCCAAGCATCTTATGGTCACTTCTGAACACAAATCTACTGTGCAACAAAGCCTTGTACCATTAACCAAGCCATCGTAATAACTGCCATTTTAAATTTTAGAGCAGCAGTGGGTCTAGACATTTAACCTGTTGTCCTTCCCACTGTACTTGTACATGCTTCCTGGCAAATCAGGTGACTGAATCAAAAACATAGTAAGATAATTTTATTAATTACTGTAATAACACAAGACCTGAAGTATTGAAAATTACAAATAGAGTACTTTGGTATACCATTTAAAGATATCATACCTGGTTAAATGGGTCTCAGATTGCCTTATGAAAGTTCTAGGTATATCACCTTTTTGGACTCTCCCTGCACGGCTGCCCTTGGTTTCATCAATATCTACAATATTTTTACCAGAAACTTACAGGTAGCAGGCAGTTAAATAAAGCTCAAAACTCAAATCTTACCTCCTGATTTATCAGTGTCTTTCTCCATCTCACAAAGTTCTTTTTTAAGGGTCTGGTGCTCAGGATCATGCTCCTGGGAGAAGAAGAGAGAATAAGTTGGGGTGGGGGAGGTGAAAGAGAAAAAAATTATTTTAAACGTGACATCACGTTTTCTTCAACATTAAAACATGTTTTAAAATAAACTAGTTCACCAATCTAATGTCCAGAGCTTAACAGAGTAAAGAAACATATCCACTAGCATTTCCAAAAATACAGTTCCAACCTCAGGCTGGCTCTATGAATGAATGGACAATTAAAGCACTACACATAATCCTACATCTGGCTGCAGGAAGATTCCAGATAAGACAATTTCATATTGAATGTATGGATACATTTTTCAAAAACATTTAAGTGGTTTAGGAGCCTAAGTCCCATCTTCAAAAACGACTTAGGTGCTTATGAAAATATTGTCCAACATCTTAATGCAGGAAATGGTCAATAGAGGAGTTTGTGGACAAAAGGCGACATCTCACCTTTTCGGTACAATTATTTGAATTACAGATGTACGGGTCCTTCTGCTGCTTTTTTCCCTCCCTTTTGCATTCATACGCTCGGACCCGGGCACAAGTCATCATCCTCTCAAAATACAAGTAAACAGGATCTTTGTCCTCATCCCGAATCTGCAACTCAAACAGAACCACTTCATTCAAGATATATATATCAGAGCTGTGAAACAGCTACACATTCTAGTAACCCTTACCTCCAGCAGTGCTTCAATAAACAGAAAAAAAAAGCAAGGGGTGCTCCTGCTTTCAAAGGTGCAGTTTCCTTCCTAGTACCAGAACTCCATCTAGGTTTTACTTCTGAATTAGGTTTTCTTTTAAGTAAAAAATCTAGGTGTAAAGACAACTATTCTGCTTAACCTGGTAGATGATAAACAGAGAGATTCTGCTTTGATGCAACCTGCTGAATTCTGGTCACATCTCTAAATGCTTCTCTACCAGTATCTCTGTGGAAGGTTTTACTTTTCACATATTCATGGGCTAAAACACAAAGCAGACTTTTCAATGCTTTGGCACTGGAAATCAAAATGTCTTCATGGTCTAAAACAAAAAAATTCATTAGCTTTAAAATATATTTCCTCACTTGTCTTGCAAGTCATTCATTAATTAGATGAGCTACTCAACGCAGCTTAAGTATTTAAGAAAATGGTATGTTCTATATTTTGCAAAATAGTACGCATTATTGTGATTTTATACAAAAGGTTGCTAGAAATTCACAACCCCTTTCGTCCATACTTGTACTGGTGCAATAATCTGTTTATAAAAGACTGAAACTGATTTTAAAATTAGGAAGAAAAAAAATCAATCCCACCTCATTAAAATTCTATTTACACAAGTATCCAATTATGGACTTAAATCTCATATCAACCTACTTCAGATACTGATTTGTCCAAATTTTTAGGTGAAGGCTGGTTTGTTTTCTTAACACAAAAGGAGGTTTTGCCCTCTTCCTTTGAAAAGAGAGCATCTTCCTTTCCTTGCTTACCACTGGGTTGGGTTTGGGAGTATACACTCTCCCTGGTTTGACTCCATTGGAAGATTTGTTCTTACTGGAAGGCAAGACCTCTGGGGTAGGCAGCACCAAAGGTTTCATTGGTTCAATGACAGACGGTGTTGGGATGTAAATTGGTTCTGGATCTATCTCTCCTTCTACTTTTATCCACAATGGGCAGTTCCTAATAGGCTGCTCTGGCTCTGTATCACAGATAGCTGAAAAATGAAAGGGGAATTTAAAAAACAAAACAAAAAAAACACAGCTTATTTTTGCAGTGAAAATGTCTAGTCTAATGCTATAGTAATTACAGAAATATCCATCTAAGTCTAAGCACTGCCTACCTAGTAGTTAACCACTCACATTCCCGGGAAATAGCACTGGTTATCTTTCTGGGCTCAAGTTCTAGGCAAGAGTGACTGGTGCTTGTCCACACCAAAGAGAAGGGGAAAGGAACCCAGGTAAAAATTACATTAAACTTCTTTTGGCATTTGGTAAATGAAGATGTAGAAGAGAATGCTGTCACTATTTAAATGTTAAACAAAAACAAAGAAAGTAGTTCTACACATAGCTCTTCAGTGTTGTGTAATAAAATCAAGACACCCAAGACTTTGTGATGTTTCTCTGTAGCATGAGAATCATATTCATTCCATAAACCAATGGAATATGATGAGACAATGCCATCAATATTTAAGAGTAGGAACAAAGTATAGTTCACAGCAATTTCAATGTCTCTTTAGTGGTTAATACATTACTGACAGCTGCCATCTTATTTCCCCAAGTGCACATTAGGGGCCAGCCCCTCAGCTGGTATAGAGGTAAGCATAGCTCCACTAACTTCAATGAAGCTAAGACAATTAACATCAGCTGAAGATATGGCCCTAGATGTTCAGCTGTTGTGAGGGATTAATGAAATATGGGGCAAACAAACAAGGGAGTGAATAATACTGAAGTCCCAAATTACATAATGATCAATGTGTTGTGACTCACATCCTGGGCCTCTGAACTGATTTAGGAAGATAATCAAGTGACAGACTTTTTACAAGTACCTTGAATGATACCTGGCTATATTACAAGTCAAACACATAAAAAGTTCCAAAAATGTCAACCATGCAGTTAAATGAATGGCAGATTTCTAAAATATCAATAAAGTAAGAAACAAGATTTGCTTCTAGTGAGTTTCTGGCAAAGTAGGTGGAAGTTGCATGTACAGAAATCTCTTAGAACTCACCCTACTTTCTTGATTCAGCAAGGTGATTGCTATAAATTCAGCATAAAAATCTTATGAAAAAGCACATGGCTTTGAAATTGCTTTGAGTGATCACTCTGCCCCTAGTAATACTCACTGTATTCCACCTTCTTTTTCCTCCTCCTATCTTTCTGTTTCAGCTCATCTTCCTTCCCATCACCCTCTTCTTCCAACTCCTCCTCTTCCTGCTGCTCTTCCCCTTGTGGTCCATAGAATACAAGGCTTCCACGCACAGCTTTCTTCAGGATTTTCTTGTGTTTGGATCCTCCCTTTACTAGTAACACCCTTCTTTTCAAGCAAGTGCAGCCAAACATACAGTCAGGCCTGCGACAATGGGTAGGCTGACGCTTTTCCAGTGCTAGACTAGCACAGACACAACCCAGACGGCAGAAATCATTGTTGCAAGGTGGTGCTCGCCTTCTGATTATTTTGTGGATAGGTTTATTTTTAAGAGAAGCCTAAAGTTTAAAAAAATATATACATATACATTTGAAATTCTACTGAGATAAAAAACATGCATGCATACAAGATCTGCATACACAATCAAAGCCATCACACAATTTACATGAGGTACAGCATTTGCAATTTAAACTGAATGACAGGACACAGAATGGTGTCTTCAAAGGGATGGTCACGCCCATCCCGCCCTGATTGACAGGTCTGGTTCTGCCTCTGAGCAAGCTGCAGTCAGGAGAAGACCAACTATAAGGAAGCTGCGGACTTGCCCTGTACAGAGAAATTTGCAATTTACACAGAATGACAGGATAGAGGACAGTTGTACTAAAAGTTGCTGTGAGGTCATGTCACCTGACGTTCTATAGTGGGTAATCCAAGAAGCAGAAGAGCTAAGATTCATACTTAATGATTAGGGCCCTATCAAATTCATGATCCATTTTGGCCAATTTCAGTCATAGGATTTTAAAAATAATAAATTTAATGATTTCAGCTATTTACATCTAAGATTTCACAGTGTTGTAATTGTATGGGGTGATAGTCCAAAAAAGGAGGGGGGGGAGAGAAAGAGGGTCGCCAGGTTATTGTACGGAGGGTTGAGGTACGGCTACGCTTACTTCTGTGCTGCTGCTGGCGGTGGCACTGCCTTCAGAGCTGTGCAGCTGGAGAGCAGCGGCTGCTGGCCAGGATCTCAGCTCTGAAGGCAGAGCCGCCGCTGGCAGCAGCGCAGAAGTAAGGATGGCATGGTATGGTACTGACACTGTTACTTCTGCACTGCTACCTGCAGAGCGGGGCCCTCAGTCAGCAGCCACCACGCTCAAGCCGCTCAGCTCTGAGGCAGCAACACTGAAGTAAGAGTGGCAATATTGTGACTCCTTTAAAATAACCCTGTGACCCCCCTTGCAACTCCCTTTTGAGTCATGACCCCCAATTTGAGAAACATTGGTCTCCCCCATGAAATCTGTATAGTATAGGGTAAAAGCACACAAAAGACCACATTTCATGGGAGACTATCAGATTTCAAGGTCCATGACACATTTTTCATGGCCGTGAACTTGGTAGGGCCCTATTAATGATACACCTCGGAATTGACATAAGGAGGACTTATTTTCAATTAACTACATTAAAGCAACATCAATTTTGTACAAAGTTAAAAAAATCAGGACATGCCAAGTTACCATGTACCTGTATGTTCTATGGTACATTAGTTAACAAAATTAACAGAATATATATCAAAATTCTATGTTAATATAACTTTGTTTGCACACTTCAAATTCCAGGATGTACAAAAGTTATGATTCCTAGAGCAACATTAATTCTTGAACTTATCTAGTATTTTCTATTCCTCTTTTCTTTCTTATATATGTAGCTTTTCCCATGCTAGGTGTCTTGCAACTGTCACTTCTACTGGGCAGACAGTAGGCTTTCACTCTATCCCAGGTGGGTAGTGCCTCTTGCCAATGCCATTGGCAAATCCAAAACCACTATTGGCAATATAGCTCCCAGAATAGCAGAAATACTATTAAACAAAAAAAGATGGCTTCTCTGGGTTAGAAATTCATCTTGAAGCGGACAAAAGCATCTCTACTGGGGAGTCCTGATTAAGAAAATTATTTTGTATCAACAATTTTTAATTCAAATTATAGCTGTTGCTACAATAGAAATATGAGGCCAAGACAAGAAGTTGATAGTGTGGACGAGGGTGGGGACTGCCAATACAACTATACATTTTGTTGTATTTGTTTTAAATGCCTATACACAAATGCAAGAAGCCTGGGGAACAATCAGGGAGAACTGGAAGTCCTGGCACAGTCAAGGAATTATGATGTAATTGGAATAACAGAGACTTGGTGGGATAACTCACATGATTGGAGTACTGTCATGGATGGATATAAACTGTTCAGGAAGGATAGGCAGGGCAGAAAAGGTGGGGGAGTTGCATTGTATGTAAGAGAGCAGTATGAAACTGCAGAAAAACCTGAGAGTCTCTGGATTACATTTAGAAGTGGGAGCAACAAGGGTAATGTCGTGGTGGGAGTCTGCTACAGACCACCAGACCAGGGGGATGAGGTGGACGAGGCTTTCTTCCAGCAACTAACAGAAGTTGCTAGATCACAGGCCCTGGTTCTCATGGGTGACTTTAATCACCCCGATATCTGCTGGGAGAGCAATACAGCGGTGCACAGACAATCCAGGAAGTTTTTGGAAAGTGTAGGGGACAATTTCCTGGTGCAATTGCTGGAGGAACCAACTAGGGGGAAAGCTCTTCTTGACCTGCTGCTCACAAACAGGGAAGAAATAGTAGAGGAAGCAATAGTGGATGGGAACCTGGGAGGCAGTGACCATGAGATGGTCGAGTTCAGAATCCTGACACAAGGAAGAAAGCAGAGCAGTAGAACAGAGACCCTGGACTTCAGAAAAGCAGACTTCGACTCCCTCGGGGAACTGATGGGCAAGGTCCCCTGGGAGAATAACATGACGGGGAAAGGAGTCGAGGAAAACTGGCTGTATTTTAAAGAATCCTTATTGAGGTTGCAGGAACAAACCATCCCGACGTGTAGGAAGAAAAGCAAATATGGCAGGCGACCAGCTTGGCTTAACAGTGAAATCCTTGCTTGTCTTAAACACAAAAAAGCAGCTTACAAGAAGTGGAAGATTGGACTAATGACCAGGGAGGAGTATAAAAGTATTGCTCAGGCATGCAGGAGTGAAATTAGGAAGGCCAAATCACACTTGGAGTTGCAGCTAGCCGGAGATGTTAGGAGTAACAAGAAGGGTTTCTTCAGGTATGTTAGCAACAAGAAGAAAGTCAAGGAAAGTGTGGGCCCCTTGCTGAATGAGGGAGGGAACCTAGTGACAGAGGATGTGGAGAAAGCTAGTGTACTCAATGCTTTTTTTGCCTCTGTCTTCACAGACAAGGTCAGCTCCCAGACAGCTGCACTCCGCAGCACGGTATGGGGAGAAGGTGACCAGCCCTCTGTGGAGAAAGAAATAGTTCGGGACTATTTAGAAAAGCTGGATGAGCACAAGTCCATGGGGCCGGATGCACTGCACCCGAGGGTGCTAAAGGAGTTGGCCGATGAGATTGCAGAGCCATTGGCCATTATCTTTGAAAAATCATGGCAATCGGGGGAGGTCCCGGATGACTGGAAAAAAGCTGATGTAGTGCCCATCTTTAAAAAAGGGAAGAAGGAAGATCCGGGGAACTACAGGCCAGTCAGTCTCACCTCAGTCACTGGAGAAATCATGGAACAGGTCCTCAAGGAATCAATTCTGAAGCACTTAAAGGAGGGGAAAGTGATCAGGAACAGTCAGCATGGATTCACCAAGGGCAAGTCATGCCTGACTAACCTAATTGCCTTCTATGATGAGATAACTGGCTCTGTGGATGAGGGGAAAGCAGTGGATGTGCTATTTCTTGACTTTAGCAAAGCTTTTGATACAGTCTCCCACAGTATTCTTGCCAGCAAGTTAAAGAAGTATGGGCTGGATGAATGGATGGTAAGGTGGATAGAAAACTGGCTAGATGGTCAGGCTCAACGGGTAGTGATCAATGGTTCCATGTCTAGTTGGCAGCTGGTATCAAGTGGAGTGCCCCAAGGGTCGGTGCTGGGGCCGGTTTTGTTCAATATCTTCATTAACGATCTGGAGGATGGTGTGGACTGCACCCTTAGCAAGTTTGCAGATGACACTAAACTGGGAGGAGTGGTTGATACGCTGGAGGGTAGGGATAGGATACAGAGGGACCTAGACAAATTAGAGGATTGGGCCAAAAGAAATCTGATGAGGTTCAACAAGGACAAGTGCAGAGTCCTGCACTTAGGACGGAAGAATCCCATGCACTGCTACAGACTAGGGGCCGCATGGCTGGGCAGCAGTTCTGCAGAAAAGGACCTAGGGGTTACGGTGGACGAAAAGCTGAATATGAGTCAACAGTGTGCCCTTGTTGCCAAGAAGGCTAATGGCATTTTGGGTTGTATAAGTAGGGGCATTTCCAGCAGATCGAGGGACGTGATCATTCCCCTCTATTTGGTACTGGTGAGGCCTCATTTGGAGTACTGTGTCCAGTTTTGGGCCCCACACTACAAGAAGGATGTAGATAAATTGGAAAGAGTCCAGCGGAGGGCAACAAAAATGATTAGGGGACTGGAGCACATGACTTATGAGGAGAGGCTGAGGGAACTGGGATTGTTTAGCCTGCAGAAGAGAAGAATGAGGGGGGATTTGATAGCTGCTTTCAACTACCTGAAAGGGGGTTCCAAAGAGGATGGGTCTAGACTGTTCTCAGTGGTAGAAGATGACAGAACAAGGAGTAATGGTCTCAAGTTGCAGAGGGGGAGGTTTAGGTTGGATATTAGGAAAAACTTTTTCACTAGTAGGGTGGTGAAGCACTGGAATGGGTTACCTAGGGAGGTGGTGGAATCTCCTTCCTTAGAGGTTTTTAAGGTCAGGCTTGACAAAGCCCTGGCTGGGATGATTTAGTTGGGGTTGGTCCTGCTTTGAGCAGGGGGTTGGACTAGATGGCCTCCTGAGGTCCCTTCCAACCCTGAGATTCTATGATTCTATGATTTTTGCTGGATAACTGTTCTTCTGAAATGGCAAGCCCCTTCCTTCTTTACAGTACAAGTGAGTGAATTTAGTCAGAAGCTCAATTGTACTATCTCCAACTGTCTAAATTGCCTGGTACAGGTAGACAAATTAAGAACCAAAATTTCTTGACTTTTTCTACAGAACAATACATCTAACCGGTAAGAAAAGGTGACCCCCTCATCCTGTATATTTTTATTAGCATCATTATCTCTTTGTTAAACCTTAGCTACGAAGCACTGGAGTGCAGAAATAGTAGGTATGATAGGGAAAGGAAGGGAGGAAATTACAGTAGCTTACCTGAGCAGTGAGCAGAGTTGCCAGGGATATGTCTGCTCGTTCTTCTGTGATGTAGGTCCGTGGCTTCCCGTCCCACAATGCACAGTCCTCTAAGTCCATCAACTTCACCTGAGACTTAGACAAACCTGGTGGGCGAGTAGCCTGTTGTTGCTGGTGTGCCTGACGCAGACTGATCTGCTTTGGCAACATGTTTTCATCTAGAGCTGGCACCATAAAATTATCCACCTGATTAGCCATGTTGCTACTTGGCAGAGACTTAGTGACCTTCTCCCCTGGGACTGAAAAGCTGTGTTTCTGCTTTAATACAACAGGTGAAGGAAGAATGGGTTTGTAGGATGGTTTTACTCGGCTCTTTGAAGCTGTCTGTTTATTCTGCGTTTTCATCTTCCTAGAGGCAGAAGACACAGAGAGAGGCTTGAAAGTATAAGAGGTGGATGGAGTGCTAGTGGATTGCTTCTTTAGAACACTGTCTAGTGTTCGTACATAGCTAGTGCTCTTGGTTGGAAGCTGATAAACCACAGGAGAAGTGGAAGTGCTAGAAGAGAATCCCATGCTTGTTTCCATCAGCTTCCCTTCATTTTCCAGGTATTCATCCAGCTTGTCGCTGCAGAAAGCGGAGCGATTCTTCAAAGAGCCCTCTGAACCACTACCTGAATAAATATGGAATCCAAATACAAAGGAAGTAACTCCAGAGAAAGTACACTGCCAGTTCTCCTAATAAGTAGAGTCAACAGAGAACAGCAATTTCTTTAACTTTCCAAAGCTTCTATACAACATTTGGGTATGAAATGGGTGACCATAGCACAGGATGCATGCCAAATACGGCCACTCAGTTCAACAATGCACCTAGCAGCCACTGGAATTTTTGATATGGATGGGTGGCTCATGGAAGTTACAAGTCTCAGGGTGTAGTGTTCCACCTCGCTCTGAATGGGCAACTATGAAGACCTATCTGGAGCACTACAAACTAGGATATGTAGTCTCCCCAAGCTAAACCTTTGCATTAAAAAAGATTACAGTGGTTGCAATCTAACTACCGTTTATTTAAATTCAGTGTAGCCTTCTGGCAAGTTGCCAAAAGCAGCCCCCTGTCAGGCAAAGGTTGGGTTTCCTCAACGTATGAAGTATCTACTCCCATTACAATTTTAAATATATATACCAAAAGTAATTGCATATTCTTCCCCCAAAGGACAGTCTAAAGCAGTAATAAGATAAGAGTTCCCACACTTCTCCAAACAAGGGTTGCTTATATAGAGAGTCCAAAATGGATCAGTAATAACAAACCTATTTCCGTTAGCTTTTGCCTTTACTCAGCAGTCATTTGTATAAAATAAAAATGACACTTTTATCCTATTTCAAAGTAGAATAAATCACAATGGGAAAATAAAATCTCTCTCCTCCCACAAAACCCCATTCAGACCTTTGAAATCTGTGCCAGTGAAATCACAGTAACCAAGGGATTCTTTACTCATAACCATTTCTGATCCAAAAATTTCACTAAAAATTAAAATAAAGCAAGAAGTAAACTGAAAGGATCTGTTCCTAGGACAGAAAAAGGGCCACATTTATCACATGGAAACACTCTTTTCTACTTCTTACCTTCATTTCTAGAAGCACCATGAAACTTCCCTCGCCAGCCCTTGATCTTGGTGAAATCATTCGTTTTCCCTGTCCTGGAAACAAATGGAAACCCAGCATCTGGAAAGAAAACAAGCCAGCCTCACCTTATCAACCAGGTGCAAAAACAACATTACACGTGAATGAATAATGATCCTCTACACGTGGAACACCACCACTTCTAACTCAGTCCCCTAATAACATGGAAGTCTGACTGACTGTGACTACAGCACCCTACAGCAAAGTAACAGAAAAAAAGGCTTAGAATGGACATTTGGGGCCTCAATTTCAGCAGTCGGGTCTATATGAAATATCACCAATACTGTACACACAAATAACTCCATGCGTACATGCAAACTGGAAATTTTCTTTGAGCTCTTGGCTAGACAGGCAATCTATATGCGTCCATTAGTGAAAACCCAATTTTATACACATATATGCATGCGTGCACTATATAGGTGTACAGCTGCATGCCAATGCCATTACTGAAAATCAGAGCCAGACAGTCACATGGTAGACCACTTAGCCAAGAAGTGCATAGTAATTTAACAGCAAGTTTATGATATATGGCTTTCATATAAAGATTCCTCATTAAAAAACAAAAAATTCCGATGCGTTACCTTCTCGTCACTAACATTCAACTTTATTTAAAACTGCTATTCCACATAAACAACTAACCCTAACCCCTCCAACCCTCAACAATGATGCTGAAAGAATAAATAATGTATTCTGAAAGCACTGTTTACCTACCTGAACAGCCAGGATTGACTCTTGGGTAGCTCCACAAAGAGTAGTTTTTTGAGTAGGAGAGCGGGAGCTGCACACCCAAATATTTCAGGTCAATGCTCATTGTTGGGTCCACAGAGTTCAGCTTCAATCCCACTGCAAGAAGCAAATACCAGTGAAAAATCATATAGCCATGCAAACTGTGTTAGCAAAAAGAAGCAGCAAATCTTTTAAGGAGATAGATTTCTCAGCTTATACAAGTAATAAAAAGTTACTTTAGAAGAGTTTGCATTCATTCCGTGTTTTAACAGACTTGAAAATAGAAAAAAAAGAATGGCCAGAGGTTCCAGTTTCCCATCAGACTTCAACTCCTATGCAATTTAGATACTACAGTATCCGAGATCATACCACCCTATTAAGATGTGCGTGAGATGAGATAAAAGGAAAAACCACTTCCATCTCTCTCTCTGTCCAGGGTAGACTGTAAAGATCCCATTGCACTTTTTGAAAAAGAAGGGTCAACCTCTGTTCTCCTAGGCAACATTCCTTATCTCAAATACAGGTGCTAATATCCAAAAGCTGGGTGTAAGATATTGCTTAAGTTTTAACTGGATACAGCATTCCTTACTTCTTGTCCTAAAACTGTTAACCTACTGCTGTTGTCCACCACTGAACAGTTGTAGTGGGTGAAGTGATTCCTGAATATTTATTTTATAGCAATTTACATACACACACGAATGTGTTTTTTGGAAGAATAGTCCTATAAAATGGAATTAATGATTATGGTTATTGTGTTTACATATTCAGTCACTGTACAATCAGTAAGATACTGATAGAATTCTCATTTTTTTGTAAAATATTATGGAATACTGCTAGTATGAGAAGCACTATATAAAAATAAACTTTTTCTTAGTAATTGAATAGAAAAACAAAGTGAAAGAAGTAATAATTGTATAGAATAATTCAACAGAGCAAGCTGCTAGGTACAAAGGAATTTCTAGACTCTTATCCCCTTCCAATTTCCCACGTGCTTTTCCTTAAGAAAGCTTGCAATGTTTGGGATAAAATAAAGGTATACCAACCATAACATTCACTTTCTCTCACTTTAAGCAGCAGGAGAAGGGGGATACTAAGTGAACAAGTTGATCAATAAAATGGTTCATCTGGAGATGTACAGCTAAACAACTTAGGATTTAGGTAATAAAAAAGTGACCTTTCGTATGTGCATGATTATTTAAATTTGAATGTGTACATATTGTACTGTGGAATTTTTTTTTCTGAGAAGCCCCAGACTGAACGAGCTTGGGGAAAAGTCCCCATCTCATCCCAGAATACATCAATTCATGTCAAGATTAAAACGACAAGAGATGAATTTAAAAACAAACAAAAAAAAAACAGAAGAGTTCTCTTCAAGTCTCCAAATTAAGGAATCCCAAGCAAGATCTTTTCTTTATTTCATGTGCAACATTCATTTCCTCACAACCATGAAACTGATAATCTGCATGAATCCTGAAGATTATTATTTATTGGTGGGATTGAGGTCATACCCAGAGAAAGAACAGTTACTCTCCCTACAGTAACTGTGGTTCTGTGAGATGTTGTAGTCAAGTGTGGATCCCACTGCAGTTTCACGTGTACCACATGCACACTGAGTCCTTTGAGTAGCAGTGTCTTTTAGGGCCACGCGTGTGCCCTGTGCCTTGCTACATGCCTGTGTGAAGGCATAAAAGGCAACGGCCACCACCTTCCCTGAGTTCCCTCGCAACTCTAAGCCAGTGAAACCTGAGGACTCCAAAAAGCAGGGATGAAGGATGGGTCATGGGATCCACAGTGACTACAACATTTCAAAGAACCACAGTTGCAGTAGGGTAAGTAACCTCTCTCTCATCTTGGAGTATGTGTGACTGGATCCCACTATAGGTGACCAGCAAGCAATATCCTTTCAGGATGGTGGGAATAATGCGTTTCAGCTGCATCCATTAATATAGTAACTGAAGAACTGCTCTCACAAGCTTGGCATCAGACCTGGCTGCTAAGCCCAAAGTGAAATGCTTGACAAGGTCAGTGGTCCACAGTGCTCCTTTGCAGATTTCTGATATCAGCACATTCCTGAAGCAGGAGAAAGATGTTGCTTGTGATCTGGTGGAGGGAGCCTTAATGTTGGGTGGGAGAAGTACATCAGCCACCTGGTAACACAGCGAGTTGCACTGTGTTATCCATTTCTTATTCTATGTGAAGAGGTGGCCTGACATTTAGAATGCCTGGCTTTTGCCAGAAATACACTGGGAGACCATCTGAACCATATGGTCCTGTCAATGTAATAAAGCAAAGACCTGGACACATCTAGCATATGCAACTTCTCTTCTCCCAGTGTGGAGTGTGGTTTTGGGAGGAAGACTGGTTTAGATTAAATTCTAAGACCACCTTGGGGATGAATTTTGGGTGAAGTTTTAGCATCACAATATCCCTATGGAATGTTGTATAGGGAAGTTCAGCCATAAGTGTCTGGCACTAACTCACTCCTCGAGCCAAAGTGACAGCCACCACGAAGCCTGTCTTTGGAGTGAGGAAATATAGGGAGCATTCTGAAAGAGGCTCAAAGGGAGGCTTCATAAATCTAAGGAGGACTATGCTGAAATCCCAGGCAGGAGTAGGTTCTGAGACTGGTTGGTAGGTATGTAATAGCCTTCTGAAAAACTTTGATAATGTTCTGTGAGAAAAGACCAAGCAAAACAGTTCAGGTAAATGGCAAGCTGAAAATGCTGCAAGATGGATCTTAATTTGACAGAAGCATCAAGAGTTGCACTGGATTCATTCTGACCAAAAGGCTAGTCTGTTTAAGTGCAATAGATAGTCAAGGATCATCAATACTGAGGCCTGGACCAGATCCAGGCTATGCTGGACTGCCCATATAGAGAATCTCTTCAATTGAGATGAATAAGTCTTCCTGGGCAGTCTCTTCCTGCTCTATATCAGGATTTCCTGTACCTGTAGGGAGCAGTCTGTCTGCAATACTCAACCAGGCAACTACACTGTCAGGCACAATGACTTCAGGTCTGGATGGAGTATCTGGCCAATCTGGAGCTGGATAGGCAGCAGAATGGATATTTGTAAGAGGTCTGTCAACCAAAACCATCTCAGATACTAGGGCAACACAAAGATAGGCTTTGTCTTGTCCTGTTACCCTGGGATACAGAAGTCCTTGGGACCACTGCAGAAAGAAAGCATGCAGTAGTGACCCCAGGCTTGTGCCTGGTCTGGAAGAAATCATTTGGCACTTGATGTTCGTGACACCCAAGAGGTGAAGAATGGTTTATCATAGGTTGGCACTACCATGTCCAGAGCTTAATAGTTTTCAGACAGAGGGGAGGCCAAGTGTGCACTCCCTTGGCTGTTTACACAGTGCATCACATACATGTAATCTGCCAAGATCTGCACTGTGTAGTTTTGAAGAAGGGATAGGAAGGCTATGCAAGCTAGCCTGATGGCTCTGAGCTCCAGGACACTGACGTAGTGCCCCATGTCTTCAGGGATCAGGTCCCCTGTATTTATAGGCAGCCCAGGTAGACTCTCCAACCTGTCCCTGATGCATCTGTGGTTAAAGTCATTGTCAGGGAGGGAGCAAAGAACAGTACCCTTCCATGCACTTTTTTGGGTTCCTTCCACTATCTCAGTTCTGAGATGACATGGTGAAATTACAACCTTCTTGTTCATCTGGTGTATTGTTGGAAAATAGATTCACCAAAGCCAGAGCTGAAGGGACTACTGGTGACGTCTGGCAAGCAGCAACACATACATGCTTGCTACATAAGGCCTAGCAGACCCAGACACATCCATACCACTGCAATCAGGAATAATTCTAACCTAAGTAATAGCAACTGCATCGACAGGAACCTGTCCTTTGGAAGGTATGCTCTTGCTAACCTGAGTTGATCAATGCTCTTATGAACTCAGTCTGTGATGGGATAAGATGATTTTTCGTAGTTCACCATGAGGCCTAGCTGAGAGAACAAGGACGACATATTTCAGGCTTGCTGCCATGTCCTGCTGGGATCTGCCCTCCCCCAACCGATCATCTAGGTAAGGGTATACATGAATGTCTTTCCTTCTAAGATGTGGTGCTACTACCTTTGGGCACTTCATGAAGATTCGTGGTGCCATGGAGAGTTTGAATGGCAGTACTTTCTACTTGTAATGATTTGGCCCACCATGAATCTTAACTATTTACTGTCAGTTGGGTGGATGATTATATGGAAGTATGTGTCCTGTACGTAAAAGTCCAGAGTCAGGTACCAGTCATGGGCCTGAAGATGTGGGATGATGGAGGCAAGTGTTATCATCCTGAATCTGAGATAACGCATATATTTGTTCATCCTAACCTAGACATGAGGAGATTGAAGACCCCCTTCTTCAGGATAAGGAAGTGACAGAAGTAGAAGCCTCTTCCCTTGTACTACCCCATCTACAGCTCCCAGATGAAGTAACAAGGCTGCTTGTATTTGTAACATGCAGTGTTGTTGTAGCTGTGTCAGTTGCAGGGTATTCGAGAGAGAGGGTAGGTGAGGTAATATCTTTTACTGGACCCACTTCTGTTGTTGAGCGAGACAAGCTTTTGAGCTTACACTGAGCTCTTCGGGCGACCTCTCACCAATAGAAGATGGTCCAATAAAAGATATTACCTCACCCACCGTGTCTGTTTGTAACAGGCTTTTGTGAGAAAGGAAAGGGTATAGATTGGAAAAGTATAGAAGAGCCTTAGGATATGATGTCTAATGCCCATTTGTCAGTTATTCCAGTGGAAACGGGCCAGGCAGTTGCTGAAGGTGGGAAGAGGCTCCAGAATGAAACCAGTGCAACTCTTGGTGCTTCTGTCAAATCTGTGGTCTCTGAGAAAGAAGTGGGTTAGCCAAAGAGGTGGGAAATGGGCAGCCCCTGGAGTACCCGGGCCTCTTTCTTTGTGATTACTCTGGTCATTAACTCCAGGAGTAAGATAACATCCTCTGTCTCCGCTGGGACTGCTACCTGAATGTTTTTCTATAGGGTGTCAGTATATGGTCTTTGAGGGAATTGAATACTGTTCTCTGGCTGAAGTGCTCCATCACTGACTGCTCCCTTCTGGTTTTAGAATAAATGAATCTCACTACCACAGGCAGTAAAGGGAAACTGAAGGAGGGCTGCTGTAGCGCTGCCATTTATGCCCTCACACAGGCGCAAGAGGAAGCATCAGTGGCCACATCAGACACTTCTGTTCAAAAGTTTCTGATTCCATTCACATGAGCACCTACAGTGGGATCCACAGTGAAACATACTTGAAGAACCACCCAAACTCAGGTCCCCACTGTGGTAAGTACAGGATTAAAACACAGTAGGAAACAATTCCTGCTCCAGGGAGCTTTACATATATACCTTCCTGGAGACTAGGATGTATCACTTGCTTATGCCTCAAGGACTTCAGATCTTCCAAGAGTTCTTTTTCCAGCAAGCGTATTCTTGCTCGATAACCTGCTCAGAGAATGAAAGATATTATTGTGTATGCAATGGGATAGCACATGCTATGCAAAATTCTGATACACTGTTCATTTAAATAATTACCTTCTTTTATCAAGGCCAAACCACCCAAATTCCATCCCTCCTTTAAAAAAAAAAAAAAAAAAAAAAAAAAGGTTATTGAGTGTTACCTGGATCACTTGTAGCTAGCAAGGAAGTCTGCAGATTCTGTGATTCTTCTCCTCCAACTCTATCAACAGTGTGAATGTCAAGAGCTTCCTACATGCAAAAAGAGCCTCACATAAATGTAAAATGCTTTAAATTCAAATGCTCATCTCAACTCAAGACAGACAGCTATATCATGAAAACAGGTTATTAGACTGGCCTAATCATAGTGCTTTGCATTACTATGCACCAAACTCCAGATCCCAATCACTCGTTCTCTCTGAGCCAGTGAGAACCAAGAGTGCTATGAAGGTAGCAAATGCAGACAGTGCTACAACTTTTTAAAATAACTTTTTCAGGGATCCCAAAGGAGAAAATTTATTATTTTCAGCTTGTGACCACTGAGAAGCTAAGTTAAGCCACTGCTCCTTTTGAGCAAATTATGGTATTTTTTAAGGACACTGAAGGAAGAGTGATTTACCTTGGATGCAAAGGACACAAAGAGGACTCCATCCACATCCTCAAGATCTGGCTTAACATCTGGAAGGATACTCCCTGATCCCAGGGAGGCATTCTTCCCTATGTTTTTAGGGGGTCGTCCAGCCTTGGAGATCTTTAGCTTTCGTGGCCTTCCTCTTCTACTTGGGCCTGACGACATAGGATGTTGATTAGTACCAGTACCCTTCTGGGACATGGGATTCCTTAGTACACCTGATTTTTTTCTTCCAGCAGCGTCTTTGGCTGAAAAAGGGCCACCTGTAGCACTCCCAAGCTTGAAACTAGATGATTTAGATATGGTCCATGGTGCCTCTTTGATGGAACAGTATTTCTGTGGCACTTTGTTTCCAGAGAACTGTTTTTTCACATCTACTTCCTCAGTTTCCATGACTGTGTCTAAGCAAGAGTCCTTATGATTTTCAAAACAAATAGGCAAGGAGTCCAATATCGCGCTCACTGGGGATTTATCCTTCTTACAAGAGGAGAGCATGGTCTGTGGCAGCTCAGAGATCTTTACCGTGCTCTTGGTGACTGCACAGGGCTCTAAATAGACTACAGGCATCTTCCCACTATCCAATTTTAACATTTTGGCTTTGGCAACACCTGAAGGGTTGGCCAGCATTCGTTTGGTGGACCTGATTCCTGCATCTTTTCTGTCCATCTCACTGTGTTTTCTCAGTTGTTTCTCTAGTATGGGATCATCACTACTATTGGAATATTCATCTGTTTCCTCATCTGTGTCTTCCTGCTTCACAGTTATTCCTTCGGTGCACACACTTGACCCATAATCATAGTCATCTACTGGTTCCTCTTTAATGACTACATTGAAGTGTCCACTTGGGTCCAACGGGGATGCTACCCGGGAGCTGCTTTCATAACTGCTAGCAATGGGACTGGAGAAAGTAAACAAGAACTTTACCACACAGATGAAAAATACAAAATTCAGAAATCAAAAGATATCCTGTCATATCAATTGTATTTTCCTTCCCTAAAACAGATTCCTCAGCACTGCACAATAAATGGTTATCACAGTAGGAAGATGCCACTTTAGCAGGACATCACCCCCTATAAAATTCTCAGCCCTCTTTCAGAAGGGACTTCGGAACAACACTGAGGTCAACTGAGCTTGATAGTGACTTTAAAGCAACTGCTGATAGTTAGGACAAGCTTTCATTTTTAACAGAATAGTTGGCATAATAATGTTTCTTGAATGCTACCTCATGTTTTTTCATCATATGGACTCCAGAGAATATGGCGATTTCTTATTTTAGGTAGCAGGACTCTCTCCCCTCCTCTTATATCAGAATCATATTTAAAAGTTACTGGTATTCCAACACGCCCCATACAAAATCTCCCCGCACATTTGGAAGCCACTGAGCCAGATTCTGCTCTCAATTACTCCAATGTAAATTCAGAGTAACTCCACTGAGTCAACCGACTTACTCTGAATTGAAAAGGGTATCAGTGAAAACAGAACTTGGCCAGACATTAGAGAACTCCAACTGTAGATGCAATTTCACTCTTTTAAATAGGCTGTTCTGGAAGGTAAATAGTGGTTGCTTCCCATCAGTTTTGCTAACACAATAAAAATTGGCCAGCCAGCCATGGAGAAGAAATGCACCTGAAAAATATAATGTGGAGCTAGAAGTGGGTTTTTTTTCACAATACATCTCAGAGAATGATAGTTGGAATTTCAGAAGCAAGCCTATAGGTAGGGCCCTACCAAATTCACAGCCCATTTTGGTCAATTTCACGGCCATAGGATTTTTAAAATAATAAATTTTGAGATTTCAGCTATTTAAATATGAAATTTCATGGTGTTGTAATTGTAGGGGTCCTGACGCAAAAAGGAGTGGGGGGGGGGTCACAAGGTTATCGGGGTGGGGGGCTTGCAGTACTGCTACCCTTACTTTTGTCTGCTGCTGGCAGTGGTGCTGCCTTCAGAGTTGGGCAGCTGAAGAGCGGCAGCTACTGGCCAGGAGCCCAGCTCTGAAGGCAGAGCTACCGCCAGCACCAGCGCAGAAGGGTGGCATGGTATGGTATTGCCATCCTTACTTCTGTGCTACTGCTAGCAGGGCGCTGCCTTCAGAGCTGGGTGCCCGGCCAACAGCCGTCGCTCTCCAGCCATCCAGCACTGAAGGCAGCACAGAAGTAATGGTGGCAATACCGCAACCCCCCTAAAATAACTTTGTGACCCCCCTGCAATTCCCTTTTGGGTCAGGACTCCCAATTTGAGAAACACTGGTCTCCCCCATGAAATCTGTATAGTATAGGGTAAAAGCACACAAAAGACCAAATTTCACAGGAGACAGGGTGGATAAAAATCAATTAAAAAGTAAAAAAATTGGATTTTTTTTATTTAAATAGGCTTATTTTGATAAAATGCTTTTCGAGGAAAAAACCTATCTAAAGATAAAGATACATTATAGCTCAAAGATATCTCATCATGGAATAGAGATTATAAATTCTAATTCTATAGTATGAGACAATATATTCATGTAATGTTTAAGAAAAGTTTTGTAAATGAGTTCCAATAGTTCATGGATTAGGAACCCGATCTTATGAGGTTCCCGGGGCTTCTGTATAGATTATTTAGGTTAATCTTTCTATCTACCCAATGGGACTCAGTGCTCAGTCTAGAAGATACCATCAGAGATGCTTAGTTTTGCAGTTCTCAAACTGTGGATTTGTGTCTCCAGAGATAACATGCTCGTTAACAGCAAAAATGGTAATTAATAAAATAAATAAATAAATATCTGTCTGTCTGTCGATGTTCTCCTCCTAATACAGCATGGTAAGAAAATCCTCCAAATATTAATGATTAACCTGTTGAATTGGAGATAGTTCACCTCCCAAAGACTTCATAAATATCTGCTTCAATTACATTTGGTAAATGAAATAACCAAACAATCATTCATTTTCTGATATAGCTGTAAAACTAATCTGAAAAGTTTTTAAAATAAATAACTTTAAAAATATATAGTGTGTATCTTCTAAAAGTGAAAACTACATCTATCTCTGAGCTGTGAAGAATATGTATTAAGGTTATAACAACCAACAAGAATGCACTTTTATGTAGAAATCCATGATTTAAATCGATTTGATTTAAATCAAATCCACCCTGACAGGAGAAGACCAGATTTCACGGTCCATGACGCGTTTTTCATGGCCGTGAATTTGGTAGGGCCCTACCTATAGCTAGGTGACCTGAAGTTTCACTCAACAACCCCTCAACACCAAGGACAAGATAAAAATCAGTGGTCTTTCTAGGCAGGAAAGGATTCATCTAATGTTCGTGTTAAGATCCTTAGATAGAAAATGGAACAAAATAAAAAACCACCATACCCTTTTTAGCTAGCTGACTAGAAAACATTACAAGTGAAGTACTCAGCCTCACTTCATCAGGTGAATCTGGAAGCCAGTTTCTCTAGTAATTCCACAATACTGGCTGCTAGAGTGTCCTTAGATTGTAAACTCTGTGGGGCAGGGATCGTGGAAAACTGAAGCAGGTTTAGAGGAGCTCTGCTATAGTAGAGACGCATCAAATCAGCAAGAAGAAGATGATCAGCTGTTGTAAGTTTAAATGACTCAAAAGTCTTTAGCAGGGTGGAGCAGAATGAACTTCTTACAATATTTAAATAATTTCAATTCATTCCTTATTTTGTAAAATTGATTAAATCAATATCTAATATACATATGGTTATCACAAGAACCAAAGATTTCTGTTTGGAAGCTGAACCATACAAGTTTGCCCCCTTACCACCTTTTTGCGATACTGGAATCCTTTGCTCAATAGTTTGAGATTGTCTAGTACTGTGGTTCTCAAACTTTTTTTTTGCCACAGACCACTTGAAAATTGCTGATGGTCTTGGCGGACCACTTAATGATCTTTCCAAATGTTGTTTATACCATTACTAACTACTGTACAGTACTTTGGATAAAAGTGCTATATAAAAAAACCTTAAGAATTAAAGTTTTTTTGTTCTACAAATAAAAGCACACTACTCATATTTTAATACCAGCAGTCTCTCCCCCACTGTGGCAGCCACCGAGCTGGGATGAGAAGGGGGTTGAGGGGACTCTCCCTCTCTCCCCCACCACGGCAGCCCCTGAGCTGGGGCTGGGAAGAAGGAGGGTCTCGGCTGGGAAGAAGGGCCGTCTCTCCCTGGCAGCCACAGCCCTGGAGCTGGAGAAAGTCGCCTCTTTCTCTGGCTGCCGCAGCCCTGCACATCCCAAATTCTCCCTACCCACTCTTCTCACCCCACTGCTCCCTCCCACCTACCTCCTATTCCCCCGCAAGGCCATCACCTCACCTTACATGTGTGTCTTCTCCAGGGTCCAGGCACCTAATCAGTGGAGCCGCGCAGGCGTGGCTCCACTAATTAAGTGGGAAGTCCTTTATTCTCTCATGTGCGGCCACCCAGGCGCACACCTTAGAAGGAACTACCCGCGGACCACCTGAATGGAGCTCATGGACCAAGTTTGAGAACCTCTGGTCTAGTAGATTTTCAGGTTTCCCACACTAATACGGGAAAGAGCACAACACTAAACTTTAATTGGGATGATAAAACCATTGCAAAGGAAAATTAATGGTTAACTATTCCTTAAGATATTTAGTAGTTGCTGCCCATAAAAATTATGAGTTACATAAACTGAATTAGATAAACCTCTGTCTTTTTAGGGAGGGAGAGGGGGAAGAGAGACAGACAGAGAGAGGAAGGAATAAAATGGAAGGATTATATTTTTTAAAAAAGGTATTTGTAGACAAGGAAAGTCAGAAAAATCTAAAGTAAAAGGTATAGGAAAACCACAATGCAGAGAAACAGAGGAAAGTATTTTAAGGGGATGGAAGGAGAGAGAAGAAAAAAAACACTTTCTGAACAATGCAAAAAGAGATACAACATAATCCAAAATAGGAATGGCAGAGGGCAGTAAAGCCACAAAGTAGAGAAAAGGTACATCAAAAGCGCAGGACAGAAAGTAAATTACATTTTTAAGTTTATTAGGTGAAAAGTTGATTGGCAATACATTTATGTACAGTAAAATACCTCTACATTATTGATTTCTTTAAAATTCATGGCCATGATTTTGGGGGGAGGGTTTTTTGGGGGAAGAGGAGGTATGGTGGCATCTGGGCTCGTAGGCTTAGTACTTTAGTTAGTTGCTGTTGTGTAAATTTTTCAAATCTTGAACAGTTCATTCATGGAGATTGGAATATACACCACATTTGAGTAAAATTCTTCTTCCTAAAACACACTTGATAGAACTACATTTTTTACTCATTATAATAATTTAAATTACAATCATATGGATACAATATCAAATCATAAAGCAGTGATCCCCAAACTTTTCAGGGTTGCTCACCCCCACTTGCCCCTGTCCATGCTCCCCCACCCACTGGAGCTGGGCCGAGAACAGAGGGCCAGAGGCTGCAACTGGGGGTGAAGCCAGAGCAGAGCTGGGGGCAGAGCGGGGCTTCCTCCCTGCCCCTTGTGGGAACTGGCCTGGGCCACAACATGCCCCCCCGAACATTCCTCCATTCCCCCCCTCCCCCCCCGGGGGGCATGCCCCATAGTTTGGAGACCATTGCCATAAAGAAATGTATGAGACACATATTTGAGACTCCCAATGCCTTGGAAGAATGAGTGAATATTTGTGCAAACAAGAAATGCAGCAATAACAGCAAAAAAGGAACTTCAAAAACATGATCAAAATTCTCCATAAGGATGGTTCATTGTGGTAACCTTCTAAAACAGAATTCCGATTCTTCTCAGAAACAAAAATGTCTGCAAATATATTTGTCTTGTGATTTTTTATATATCACACAGCAATGAAAGTTTAAAAGGTACTGATGGTATCTGAATAGACTTCAAACATTTTACAATGTATCACCAGTGAGAGACTGATTTTAAAACCAAAGCCTTATCTATATTAAATCACTTTATAAACTGATTTTGATCCATCTTAACATAAAAAACAGATATTAGGCCAGCCACAAGAAAGTAAATCAGTATGTTCTCCACCTCAAAACAAAGATGTTGAGATGGTCAAGACGTATAAAAAAAAAAAAATTGGTTGTAAGGAGCCTAATGTAGGTGGCTCCAATTGAAAACCAGTTGAGGGAGGCTAGGTTACCTTAGAATGGTCATATCTAAAATTATGCAGGACATTCCTACAGCCCAAAAAAAGAGAGAACTCAATAAAACCACTTGTGCCTGAATGTGTCCAGCTGCAAGATTGGGGCTTCTTATAAACTTGTAACATTTTCCCAAAGACACCTGCTCCGTGTTCTAATCAAAATCTTTTGGGACTGATGGTGGCCTGGGCTAAAGAGGAACAATCACTTTTGAGAAAAATTTTCACAATCTTAGTTTGTTATTTTTTTTAAATCTGAATTTCTGAAAGGTGATATTCAAAATAAAGCAGCAAAAACATGACAATAAGAAACGCATTTGACCAACTCCTTTCCATTTTAGTCATAGGTGCTCTTAAAAATTAGAATCCTCTTACTCTAAAGAATTAGTTTGGATACAGGTCTCTTGACCTAGAGGTTCTCCTTAGGAGACTTCTGCCTTCTGTTTATGAATATATGAGAAATTTAGGAGAAACTCTTATTTGTCCTGCCTCAAAACTGGAAAAAGTTGCAAATTAAATATAGTAATAATCCCCTGGGTCCCCCACGTGATTCCAACATTCTCATGTGGTATTACTGCCGCAGGGTTCAGGTGGCCTTATGGGGTTAGAAAACTACAACTTCTACAGTTATTCATTGCCGCCTAGTTCAATGACCACCTTGAAGGGACTGAGGAACATCTGCAAAATCAAAAGCTGAAATTATGGAAGGAGCACTGATGTTTGGGAACCCCTCCTTCCTAGTGACCTTTCACTATAGAATTACAGTTATTTTGATTGTTCACTGGTAAACTAGTGATATCAGCTATTGGCTACTCTCTGCTGCACTGATTGGCAGAGAACTGGCAGCAACCTTGTAAGGTGGCAGCCTAGGAGCTGGCATATACACCAAGGAATCTGGGAGGAGAGAAAATCAGGTATACCTCATTCTCCAGATGCCAGCTATGTCAATAATATGCTGGCACAGGCAGATTGACAGTATGTGTAGACCGTTCTGCTGAATTACTTAGGGAAACCAGTGAAAGGTGCGGTAAAATGCTGGACTTGACTAGGCTGCACTAACACACGCACACATAATGGGAATAGTTAGGAACACAGAGGTCCACTTGGTACAGGTCATCTGGCAGTATGGGATAACTGGTCTGCTACACTGCTGAGAGGAGCCAGTGGAAGGTGTCAGAGGGTGGTACGCTAGGTAAGACCACATGAATACACATGCTTTATGGGAATTGGAAGAAGAGTAGATTCAGCACACAGGTGCCTCAAAGGAAAATCAGTAGGCTCTGATTACTAAAAATCTGATCTATTTGAAGTTCCCGGCAGTTTATGAGATGACATTTTCATCCTCTAAATCTCTTTGTTGTGGGGAACAGTGATCCCCTGATTCTCTCTCAGTCACATTAATGAGTCAGAGTTCAGTATTGCATAAGTTCAGAAGAATGAAGAGGAAATATCTAGATCAATGGATGCCCATGTATGAGAAGAGACTTTCTGTAAACCCAAAATGTTTCATAACATCAGTTCAACCAAACTTTGGTTGTAAATCCATCTTCCCTCCCACCCCCCACTGCTAAAAAACACACCATTTGACATTTTACTGGGAGTCCAGCCCAACCCAGCCCCCACTAGCCAAAAAATGAAATGTATTCCTACCTTTCTGATACCTCTTGTTTTAACCTAGGCATATCACATCGAGGCAGGTCTGCATCCAGGAAATCCAGGAAGTCTCGTTCTGCATTAAATGATTCTTTCTCCAAATCAATGTCTGATGGATTCTGACCACTAAATGAAGAATCTAGATCTCTCTGCTGTGACTCTAATCCATCAGTTTCAGTATGGTGGCCACGATTACTGGGAGAGCTGGAAACACTACCTCCTTCATGCTCTGAGCTACTATTTTGCTTCAAATCACGCTGAGGTCTACTGTTCAGTCCATCATCTCTGAATCCTTTAGCAAAAGGGTTGTAATCTATCTTAAGCTGGGTAATCTGGATGTTCTGATAGGCTGTCACTGCAAAGAACTCTGTCTGTGGGAAGGTGAAGGTGTGTACATCAGGACCATTCAGCTGGATAACCTCTGTGGCTTTGTCTGCAGGTACCAGGTGAAGACGTGGCAGATAGCGGTGCATAGAATGCAATATGATATGACCTTCTTGGTCCAGGGTATTGTTAGTAAGCTTGAGTTTGTAGAAGGATACTGGCTGGTGCATCCAGTACTGACCAGTGGAGGGTGATTCTGGATGAATAAATACCCGTCCCAGAACATGGGGTTCTGCCTTCCCACTGGGCTCCCACCAACGACCATTCCATTTATAGCGGTGATTGTCCACAGGAGAGATGTCCATGACTAGGATGTATTTCAAATTGGAATCTAGGCCTGTAATCCAGTACCGACAGTATGGGAACATACGCCTCCCCTGTTTGGTCAGAATCATCTCTGTGCTGCGATGGTAGAACTCATTCCACATACTGTTGTTGTCCAGGGTGACAGTGATGCTACCTGAGGTACAATCAGCTGGAAGGCAAGTCTTTATTTTGGATTTTACTGGAGTTGACACACTACTGGCGAGAGTACAGGCATCCCGGTTTGCTACTAGAATTCCTTGATCAGCTTTACCATTGCCCTGCTGCTGTTTCAGGATGACAAAAAAAGCAGGTGCTGCACCAGACACTGTCCCACTGTCCCGGTTACCCAACACAATTTGTTGTTTCTCCATGACGATGATGGGCACTTCTTTAAATTCTCTTAAACTGACTGCAAATTCGAAACGGTTCTGACAGCCTTTCCCCTGTGTTCACCATCCTGGAAACAAACAAGCAGACCCAATTAGCATTAATCAAATGCAATATACCAAAAAATACTCCTCCCTCTACTTGAAGGAATTGGGTCACTACAGAAACTTTTTTTTTTAAACACAAAAAACTACATTAAAGAGACATGAAGGTTGCAAAGTCAAGCACCTAAAGTTAAAAAATGCCAGAATTAATGTTGCGTGGGAAACTAAGTTGCTCCCCTTTTGCATATGTGCAGTCGTTAATAAAATGATCACACACTCTCTTTTCCACAGGACCCAAAGCCTCATGCAATGCACAGGATGGACTGTGCTCCTTGGATGAATCAGGGTTATGCAATGAAGGAGACAGTTGTCTATAAGACCCTGGCCTCAGTTTCTTGCAGAAGTTGGAATACGTGTAGTGAATGAGGCAGGGAACTGCAGGAAGAAAAAGAATGGTCTCTTGGCAACAGTAGTTGAATGCTGCCCTGGAAAAGGGGATTCTACGCAGACTCTATCAGAGAGTTCCTATCTATTGCTGGACAAGTAATTTAAATCAGACTTTTCAAGGATGGTCACTAACTATGTTTCTTCTTTTCTAGAAGCTCAATGTGAGTCCCTGTTCTGTCTGATTTGCAGAAGTGCTGAGCACTCACAGCTGCAACTGAAGTCAATGGGAGCAGTGCTTTGACTATATAAAGTGGTTTTAGTGCTAACTATTCTCAAATATCAGGCTCGAATCATCTCAAATTGATCACCCAAAATTAGCAGACACTTTAGATCTTACTCTGTGTGCCTCAGTTCTTCATCTGCAAAGTGGGGATAATACCATCCCTCACCTCACAAGAGTGTTCTGAAAATAAATTCATTAATGTTTGTGAAATCATATACTACTGTGATAAGTGCCATAGAAAAGCTAATGAGAATATAAAAAATTTGGTCTTCAGAGCAGGGTTGGAAAAGTGTGCAGTCAATAAGGCATCGTGGGTCAGAATTAAGGACGACTCAAGATTGTGGAATTAGAATAGCGTTTAGTAAATAAGGCATGAAGTCACATACTGCCAATAAGGATAAAAAAAAAAATTGGGTATCTACTTATTAAGCGAGCACCATCGATCTTGTCCACTGAATGAAGCAGTATTTTTTTAATAGGATGCTATATGTTCATGTAACTAAAGATTGTACCATAATGCAAATGCACAAGGGGGGCAGATTATGGTCACACAGGCAACCTTAAACCTGACATTTCCTAATCTCTGAGTGCTTGATCTAGCAACATTAATGTTCTTTTAACAGTTTTTTGTCTGTAATTTCCTAAGATTTTAAAAAAGCAAACTTAAAAAATAAAACCAAACAGAAATATTATGTGAAATCATACTGACTCCCAAACATGGATTAGCAGCCAGTTGGAAACATTTAGATTCACCACACAGACCTTTGCCACTAGTGGTGGTGAACAGATAACAGTAAGTTAACCTCCTCTGGGTAGAATAGCCACTAAAGGGGGGGGGATGTGAGACACTTTGCCAGTGCGTTGAACAGATATTTGAAGACGATAGAGGAATGGTGAATGTCAGGAATCTTGGGTTTCATTCTAGGTTCTGAGGGAGAGTTTGGCCTAGTGGTGACAGATCCTTCTTCCCTGATCATCCACGCTTGACCCGTTCTTCCTCTGTCCTTTTGCCTCCCTCCCCTCAGCTCCTTGTCTGATCTCATTCTCCCCTCTTCACTAACTCCCAGATCAATCTATTCCCTCTGGCCTGTTGGTTCAGATACTCTCCCCTCTTCTTTTCAAGTCAAGATGAAAGCCTGAGTACCAGCAAAAAGGATACTGAGAGAACAAGAGAAAGTCTACCTACTCTCAATTAGAGCCAGTTGCCACAGAAGTCCACAGCAGCCAGGAGCACACCTGGTGTAAACAGAATCTTCAGAGAACTTAGCTGCCAAACTCTAACATGTTGCTGCTAAGTATATGCAAACTGAGATTGGAGAGGGTTATAACTTTGCCAAATTTGGATATTTTTCCACACAAAAACAGCAAAAGACACATCCCTTCACTAAGGCAAGCCCATGGCCAAACCTCAAGTCTCTGCTTTGAAGCAGAGAGGTGCTAGGTCTCCTCAAGAAAAGATTTAAAAAAAAAAAAAAAAAAAAAAAAAAAAAAAGGGCAAACCCCCGACATTTTTCCCAATCTCATTCTTGGAAATGTCAGAACCATTTTTGCTGAAGCCTTCCACAAAAATTCAGTCAAAGCAGGCAACCAGCGTGGAAATTTTCAGCCAAAACTATTAAAGAGTAGCAAAGTTACAAGCAACTAAAAACAGGGGTCTTACGGTGGAAAGTGTCAGGCAACCTCAACTATAAGGCAGTGCTATCAGTTCTGCCTATAATAGTGAAGTACACTATACAGTCACTGTAAGTACAATCACTAAGATTATGAGATAGTTATGCAAATAATGAAAATAAGGAGCCAGCATCCTGCTGTAATTACTCCCACAGTTAATATATATCTATATATATGGAATGCAAGATACTTTATTTGCATATTCGAGGTTTTATCTTTCTACTCCCCCACTATGCAAATGTCTTATCACATTGAAAAAGATTTTATTTTTTAATTGAAAATCCACAAGTGAGGGTGTCAAATTGTATGGTCAATTCCACCCTATCATCACTTTGTAGATACCAATGGAGTTTTTAAAACTTTACTAAGGAAAAAAATCTGAACTTCATCTTGGTATGGTGTCATTCCTTTACTTTTAGTTCAGATCATCTGCTTTTCATATTCTGGAGAACACATATTTGCAACTTTCGTAATCCACACTAAATATCAGGGGTTTTCATCCTTACATTAAATACATAAGAAATGTAGTGTGGTAAAATACAGTACTAACAAAATTCATTCATATGTACATGCATAGTTTGAAGGAACCAAAACAAGGGGGTGGAGTTGAGGTCACATGGGGAAAGGGATGTCTCTGCCAGATACTTGCCTCAAATCCAAACATATTTTATATGAATTAAATATTTAAGAGCAGTTTCTTTAACTGGTATAACACTGATAACTTGTTTATTATCTGATTTCAAGGGTGGCAAAGGTCAGAAAAGTGATTAAATTATATCTTTCCATATAACAGATCAACTCCTGGTGTTTCTGCTAGTGGAACTTTATAATTCAGAGCAACTCAGCGGGTCCTGAGTCTTCAACAAACCCTACTCCAATGAATGCAGGGGACGCAGTCTCCCTGAAAGAACAACCAGCAGTTGACCTCAATCCAGAGTAGGTGCATGAAATTGCATCAATTCCACTGTTTTTGAAGACTGATGAACTTGTACAAGGGGGAGCAAGACTTCCCTATATACAATACAATGGGAAAATCCTCATTAATTGGGATGGCTGAGCCTGTGTTTCAAAAAGGGATTAACGAACTACAAAAAAATAAATTCCAACAAAACTAAAAAAAAAAAAGAGAGAAGTGTACTACTTGCAACACGTTATTCATATTTATCAGAAAATATTCAAAACTATTCTCAGCTTCTGATTTAGCAAGCAATCTCCCCCTCTCCACCCATACATATTTAGTTAATTATATACACAAAAGCTAAATTGCAGTACTATTGGACTATAATTTCCATTTCTCCTACACAACCTACTAAAATGAAAACAGGAGATTTCATGTATAGTGTATTTCCCAAACTGCAAGGTCCCCAAACTTTTCATGGATAACCAGCATGCCCATACCGATCATATGAAGAAGCAGAGCGAGAGAAAAAGGACAGTCAACCCCAAACTGTTCATATTCTCCTTTCATAAAAGGAGTTTGTTTTATTTGTGTATATTATCATGCAGTAGTAACAACGTTACATTTAAGTTTGAGGATACACTTTCATCCTGGGTATGTTTTCAGATACTTAAGTTTCAAGTTAATGTGGTTTAATGTTTGGTTTTTGAATGCACATAGGGGTGAAGAATGGATACTGTAGGGGTTTTTCATGCATTAAAAATTTTCCAGATCCTTTTTGGGGCTTGAATAATACAAAACTAAATTGCTTTTCAAGTTTTGCAGTTGTGTTGTGAAAATGTTGCTCTGATTCTGCAAGATCTGTGAAGGCTGACCCCCGTGAACACACAAAAAAGGATAGGGGCCATTATAAAGTGGGTTAAGATTCTTATATGGAAGATACTAGAGAAGTGCAAAGTGTTAAGGCCACATATTTGAAAACCACATGCCAAATAAATAGTTTACTAAACTACAGACAACAGGTGCTAAGAGCCACAATTTCCTATATATGCACCTTGTACATGCGTTCAATCTATGCCACTGTTTTAGGACACTTCTCACATGCACGTTCACAGGACACATCCATAATAATACTGTGCATTTTATCTACATGCTCAATCACAAATCTCTCCCAGTGTCCACAAACGCAAATGCCAGTGGGAGACTGGCAACGAGCTGGACGTCACAGGCCCAGTAATGGCAGGAGCTGCGAGTATTTATCTCCAACTGCCAATGAGAGCCAGAGAGATGAGCCCAATGACAGCAGGAGATGTGCGCTGAGCGCTGCTGTTGAAGTCAGCGGGAACATTTGTTCCTGGCTGCCGCAGGGCGGCTGTGTCGGGCGGCGCCGCGCTGCGTTGCAGCCCGGTACACTCGGCAGCACCTCGCTCTGCGAGCCCCCGCTGGCAGGAGTGGCGCGGCAGGTGCCGGCCCCGCACGGAGCTCGGCGGCAGCAGGCGGCTTCTCGGCCAAGAGCCGGTTGGGCAGACGCCGCTTTCAGGGGCGGAGACTGGATACCGGGAGGCCTCGGGGCGGCGAGGCTGGGCTCCCCGGCGGGCGGGCGCTCATCGGCTTCTACCAGGAGTCGCCGCGGCCAGTGAAGGAGCAGCGGCCCTGGCCCCGGTTTTCGGGACGGGGAAGCTCCGCAAACTCCGCCTCACTCGAGCCCGGCGCACAAGCGAGGCCCGACAGACACCCGCGCCGACTCCTACAGCCGCCGCCGATTGACCCCGTCATCAGCCGGGCCCGAAGGCCCTGCTCACCGAATGGGGGGAGGCCACAGGATGGGAGGCGCATCGCGCTGCGCTACAGCTGAGGCCGCCCGCAGCAGCGGGCCGAGCGGGCGGCTGGAGACAGGCCCGGTGCTAGCGCGCAGGGCCTGGCCCACCCCCAGTCACTCGAAGGCGCTTCGCGCCTGGCAGCCCCCGCCTCCCGCACCAAACAGGATAGGGCGCGAGGAGCCGCGCCACGTGCCCGCTACAGCGCCGGGCCGGTGCTTCGCGCTGTCACTGGGGTCTCGGGGAGATGCCCGCGCACGGGCCCCGCAGCCTCGTGGCTGCGCCTGGTGTTAATCTTCGCAGCTGGCGCGGCCAGCAGGAGGCGCATGAGAGGCATGCGGACCTGCGCGCGCCACCTCCAAGGCTGGGCCCGTCAGTCCCGGTCCTGGCACCCCCACCCCCGCCCGTTCCCCGCAGTTACCGTGTGCCGCGGGGAGGGCTCCCCCCTCCCTTCTCTTCACACGGACCGTGTGTCCACCAGCTGGGGGGAACGTGCGTGCGCACCCGCGTGACGTAACGACGCTGCACTGCGCGCAGACGCACTGGCGGCTCGCACTCCCCCTCCCTCCCGCCTGGCCGCCCATCCATCACGTGCCAGGGTCGGGCTCCCCCCAGGCATTGGGCCCGGGCCTACCCCGCCCACAGGCGAGGAAAGAGGAAGATTCTCGAATAAAAGCCGCCGGGGGGTCCCTGCACGCGCCGCGCCGCCCCCGGGGAGACGTTGCCATCGAAGCCCCGGCCGGCTCCGCTCCCACCGCAGCGGCACTGCCCGCCGCCCCTGCTGCTGGAGTCATCGCGCTCACTCGAGGCCCCGGAGCTCGCAGCTCGCCCCAGCAGACAGCGACCACAGGTCGGCCCCCGGGCGCGCTCCGACAGCGAGGGGCCGCGCCCGCGCGCTACCTCTGCAGCCGGGGCTCCGCTCGGTTTACACAAGCGCTGGCCCCTCCCCACACACAGGATCTAAGTCTGCTCCGGGGCACTCAAACTCCGACTGGGTCCCTTGTAGCGCTCAGCCTGCTGGACGCCCCCCTCCTCTCCTGAGCATTTACTCCACACAGAACTACTGCCAAGTTAGGCAAACATGCAACAGACAACCATCAAGCACTGAAAGGTCTGCCCTTCCGCGTGTATTGAAACACTGCTCTTCTACAGGTCAATACAAATTTGTGTTAGGCTGTTTTGTACAGCCCTCCAACAACATATTTCTTCTCGGGATCACTTCTCTTACAAAGTATATTTAAAAAGGGGCCAGCATAGCCCTTGCTGCATGTCCAAGAGCATTCCTGTCTAGCAAAGATCCTGTAAAACATGTTTTAAACTAAAAATCATTAGTGGTTAACTACTAATCTGATGGCAAATATTGCTTCTCACAATGTCTACTTTTGTATTTCATTTGTATGTGCAGGATGCACAATTGCACATCACATACTGTAGGCATTAAAATTCCAGTCACAATTCCTTATATTATGTATCTAAAAATTTTCCTAAGTCCCCTCCAGGGTAAAGGTGCTTGGGCATCTAGAAGAAACCAATATCAAATTTTGTGATCAAGAACAAGTCAAGTATTTTTGAGTATAAACTCAGCAAAGGAGAATTCTAATAGGTGAAAACCTGTTTAATATCTGAAAAAAAAATTCTTAGCATTAAAAGCCAGGGTTAACAAAATACAACATAAAATATATGTGCAAACCTGCAAAACTTGAACAGCCCTAAAAAAAGGAGTGTCAACCTGGTCATTTAACCTTAAAAACATCCTCACAGCTTGGGAGAAACAGGCTTATTTATTATAGGGTGCAAAAAAAGGCTGAGGGAACCAACTGATAGTTTAATGTCAATCTACCAAAGCACCAGCAACCTAGAAACGTGACTTGAATAGATGACCAATCATAACAAGTAATGTTATCAAAGCATCTATTTCAGTTTTGTTAGCATTATTTTTCTTTTGCCGCTCAAATCCAATTTTCAATACTGAGAGTTAGCAGGCCCAATGTAACATTAGGGAAGGCCAGCCCTCCCATGACTGTTTCTAGGCAACAGAAGCTTATTCATATGCATTTGGGATAATCTCTCATAGTTTGGATTCCAAGAGCATCACAGAATAAAACTGCACAAAACAATCCATTTTCTCAGGCACAATAGAGACATATGCATCAGATTTAAAAACATGGATAGTCTATCATTCTCTCCAGAGCAGACAAAATATTTCCCCTTTGCTCTTTTAGATCAAAAAGCCAGGAACAGCGAAGTAAGACCTGAAAGTAAAATACTAGGAGACAGCAGACTGAAGATTAAATCCATCACCACCATACAAAAGAACTATTTAAGTACCCAACATCATTGCAAAAGTCAATGTGAAATATTGGTTCTACTACTAAAATGGAGCCCCCTTGTTCTACAACACTAAATTACCAACATATCTTCACCAGAAAAATATGCTGGGTTGGGTTTTTTTTGTTTTGTTTCTAACATTACAAGCATCATGCAAATCACAAGAGGCTGCTGTTATTTATTTAGCATGGGTCTGGTTCCACTGTCTTTGGAAAGGCTTCAAATAATATTTTTATAAATTACTAGAACTTCTTCGCAAAGACCATTTTCATCTAGTAAGCAGTAAAATGCATCAGTGGTTGTTTTCCAAATATCAAGTGGAAGTAGGATAGAAAACTGGAAAGTCAAACTTAAGTATTCCAGTAGCCTTAATGTATGACATTTATTTAAACTATATATAAATTTAAAACCTATCACTGGGTTAAGAGTCATGTATGCCTCTTCTTGGTTTTGATTCTTTTCCATTCTTTTGTTTTTTTACTTCTTTTCCTCTTTATTGTTTTCTTCCTTGTATTTATTCTCCCATTTTCTCTGAAGCTATATAATTGCTTAAATAAATGTATGTAGTCATAGTGTACCCTTCTAAGTAGCAAAAAGATGTACCCAGTCTAGTATAAAGGCTCTATTTAGTTATAAATCAACATGTTTGAATGGATATATTAACCAAATGAGAAGGCACCTTTCTTTAGCAGACAACTGAAGTACAAATGGAAAAGTTGATCAAAATCCATTATTTAAATCAATCCATCTCCTTTGATCCTCATAGCTCATATTTCTGTTTCTTGGCTGTTTCACTTTTCTTTGTCTCACCTGTGCTCCTATCCTCCTGTAGTTTTCCCACTTCTTTCCTCTTTAAATATGTCTACTCCCCTAAGTAGTTGTACCACACAGCTCTTATTCTGTATGCCACAGCATAAGTCTATGGCCTCATCTACACTAGCAAATTTTGTACTCTTAGGACTTTGTTGGTGTAACTCCACTGGTGGTACCTACATTGGGAGCACTAGCCCAGACATGTCTGAGGAGTTTTTACCACCATCATCTAACCATTCTCTGCACTAAAGCTTCCATACCTCCAGAGGTGAATTATGGCTACAAAGTTTGCTAGCCTAGAGGAAATAACAGGATCATGCTATTCTAGTCAGATTCAGTTTGCTTCCAGCACTGCTACACTGTCTCCTTTCAAATAAATGCTTTGTGGCATTATTGTGCTTCCTGCCTCTGGAGAAAGAACCATCCCCTTGGTATAGTGTTGGGGCGTGTCTACGTGGGGAAGTTGATAGGATAGCTATTCTGGAATATCTACAGCAGAACAACTTCCCATGTGGACATTTTTCCAAAATAAAAGTAACTTTATTCCAGAATCATTACTCCACTTACAAAGCAGAGTAATTATACCAGAATTAAGTGACATTACAGAATCCACATGGGAGAGGTATTTCAGAATACCTTTGCAGAATAGTGATGCTGGTCTATTTTCCGCAAACAGACAAGGCCTTACTGTAGAAGACGACTCAACTGTTGTAACTGATTTCCGAAATAGTAGTATCCTGTAAGTTACAAACTAAATTTTAAAATGAATACACAGAGTTAGTTGTTGGAGATGCTACACTGAAATTAGACCACCTTTCAATCAGAGTGGATTGATTTACATCAAGGTGATTTAAATCATGGATTTTGGTCAACTTTTCCATTTGTACTTCAGTTATCTGCTAAAGAAAGGTGTCTTCTCATTGGTTAATATAACCATTTAAACATGCTGATTTACTACTAAATAGAGCCTTTACACTAGATTTGGTACATCTTTTTGCTACCTAGGAGGGTACACTATAACTACCTACATTTATTTAAACAAGTATATAGCTTTAATATTTTCAGATTCTTATTAATTGTGCATTAGTATATTAAAAATGGCAAATGATATATTGCTTATTTGCTAGATAATTAACTTTGTGCTCATGATTTGTGTCAAGCTGCATTAGGATGGTAATTGAAATTTAATTAAAAACAAAACACTACATAATTTTTTATTAAACAAAACAAGCCCTTAATGTAATACATGACATATTGTGCCATACTTAAAATGCATGGCCTCAAAAGTTAGAACTGGAGGAAAAACATCTCTCTTCTATAGAAAAGAAGCCTTTAACGCAAAGAGAAGAGCAGAGACTGGAGTCTTAGTTAGCAATCTACACTGCAGTACTGGCTGAAGAACTGTACAACACAAGTGGACACATGCTACAAGGGCATTTCTGGAGAGGGAGATACTCCGATGGTACTACTGAAAGGGGCACGGTGGCACTGAAGCAGAAGGGAGACCTTCAACTAATGAACTAAGGAGATTCAAATGACTGCACTGATTGCATCAGTGTGATGATGGCTCTGTAATGGCAATCACTTGAATCTCAGTCAGTTGAAGATTTCCCTTTTCAAGTGGTTAGGTAACTTCAATCAATTATTGCATTCCTGATAATCAAATGAAGCACTCCTGTGTGAATTCAAAGTGGATTTGAGGTACATTACAGTATATTGATCTCTTTAATGCAGACAAGAACTAAGAGTGTTTCATCCTATATAAGCACTACAAAATTGATCTAACCCAAATAGCTACATTAGTTAATCTTTTGCCACTTTGGAGAACTTGTAACAAACAACAATGTACAGATGCTCCCCAACTTACAGAAATCCACTCTTACGGAAAAAGTTCTGTAAGCTAAAAATAAGAGTTGTTTTTTTGTTTTTGTTTTGGCGTAATGGTTGGAGATATGTCTCTGACTTATGTAAATTCCAAATTACGCAAGGCATTCTGGAATGGAATGCTTGCGTAAGTCAGGGAGCCTCTGTATTGCAAGTAAGTTTGTCACCTCTGGAACCTTTGGAATCCAGATATATTAACAGAAGAATGGCCACACTGGGTCAGACCAATGGTCCATCTAGCCCAGTACCCTGTCTTCCAACAGTGGCTAATGCCAGGTGTTTCAAAGGGAATGAATGAACAGGCAATCATCGAGTGATCCATCTGGTCACCAACTGAAACTTTTGGCAAACACAGGCTAGGGACACAGAGCATGAGGTTGCATCCCTGGCCATCTTGGCTAATAGCCATTGATGGACCTATGCTCTATGAACTCATCTAGTTCTTTGCTGTTATAGTTTTGGCCTTCACAACATCCCCTGACAATGAGTTCCACAGGTTGATTATGCTTTGTGTAAAGAAGTACTTATTTTTGGTTGTTTTAAATGTGCTGCCTATTAATTTAATTGGGTGACCCATGGTTCTTGTGTTATGTGAAGGAATAACATTCTCTTCACTAATGTTTGGAGATACTATATTTGCAACGTAAACTGATCTAAATGCATGCATTGGTTACGCTCACAAAGCCAAATGGACTTTGACAGGGTTGTAAAGGCATAACTCAGGGCACATCTTGGCCTATCATCGTTATCTGGTGAATCATCAGAAACTGGCGTAAGAAACTCATTGCAGTAACTCCCCACTTAATGTCCTCTCGCTTAACTTTGTTTCGCTCTTATGTCCCTGCTCAATTACAGACCATGCTCCATTTAAAGTTCTGCAATTCTCCACTATTACATTGTTTGGCTGTCTGTTTTGTCCATAGCTGGCAGCTCCCCTACACCCTCCCTCCCACAGCACCTCCGCCCGCCAGCGGACCCCATGGATCAGTGCCTTCCTCCTCCTCCCCCCGCCTCCTGCCCGCGGCAATCAGCTGGCTTGTGGCGTTCAGAAAGCAGGGGAGGGAGGGGGAGGAGCGAAGATGCGGCATGCAAAGTAATGGGGGAGAAGAAGCAGGTCAAGGGAGGGGGTTTGGTGGAAGGGGTGGAGTGGGTGGGCCGAAGGTTGAGCCCCCCGCCCCTGGTGCTTGCAGAGTAGGGGAATCTGCTGCTGCTGCTGTGCAACATGCTTCTCCTAGCCTACAGCACCGTCAGCCTCCTTGCCTGCCTCATTGTCGCCAGTGCCAGTGGGCTGTGCCTGTGTGAGGTAAGGCGGGGGAACCTCCCAACTATAGTACAGTACTGTATAGCAAAAAAAAATTTCCCTGGAACCTAATCCCCCCCCATTTACATTCATTTTCTTATGGGGGAAATTGGATTCCCTTAACATCGTTTCACTTAAAGTTGCATTTTTCAGGAACATAACTACAACGTTAAGTGAGGAGTTACTGTATTGTATAGAAATTAGAGCAGGAAATCACCAGAGTATAAACTCAGTGAAATTAATCTAACTGCAAAAGGTGTAATTTAAATCTAAATTAACTAGAAAGTATTTTAGGCAAGCAAGAAGTTTCAGAAAATATTTTATATAAAAGTTAGAGTCATGTAATCAACTGTGCAGAAAAGCAATTTAGAGGGTCAGTGGGTTTTGTTGGAGAAAGCCCAAGTCCTTCACTCTTGCTAAGGGATTTTTCAGGGGAAGAAAAAAGAAAAGGGTAATTTTTAAATGAATTTAGGACTGGTGAAAGGTATGAGATTAATTGCCCTGATGTGAGGAATCATCTTTGTAGCCTCAGGCCAAGTACAATATGGCAGTGGCAATTTAAAATTTCTCATGCTGCCCTGTTATTTTATCTCTACCCTACAATGGAAGGACCAACTCTCTAAGAAAGTAGTGTAGTCTCCATGCTCGTTAAATATTTTCCCGCTACTTACAGATCAATAGTAGTGCTTACTGTTGTGATGGATTTGTGGACATCTGTCTAACGGACACTAAAATGAACTCACCAACTTATTTCACATGGACTTCCATTTAGTGGTGTGATAAGTAATATCTTTCAGTCTCTACCAATTCAGGCATTATCTGTATACTAACCTAGATGTGACAAGGTTTTGTACCCCGAGCCATGCAGTCCTCTCTTAAAAATAAGAAACCACTCTATAGCCCCATCCTTCAATTTACAATGTGCAGGCATACCTGCACAGAGCCCCACAGCAGTGCAGGTATGGACATTGCAGGATTAGGGCTTACAACAAACCAGTGTACACAAACAAGTGGAAAAAATTGTAAGAAATTAGTTTTCACTCCAAACAGTGGTGATTATTTTTAAGTATATAGATAAATAGAATGCTTTTTTAATTGTATTTTTAAAAGATATATCATTGTATATTATTTTCAGCAAATGTTACCATAAAGTCAGTCGTACACTCTTCTATTCAGGGGGTCACCGTAAGCCTGCTATATTTTTAGCCACTCCTTACCCTCTCCATTCTGAAAGTTGTAGAACAGGGGAATAAAGCAGGGGAAGATCATGGTTGTGCTTCCTATCATAGCAACTGTGGCAGAAGGAAAATGAAACAGACAAGAATAATGAAGTTCTCATCAGTTTCACTCTCTGATTACAAGCATCACCAAAAATGTACTACTGCAGGAGTTCTCTGCTGGAGGCACTCACACAGAGGCATAAATGAAACTGAAACAGAACAAATCAGGAGTGAAAGAGCGACAACAATAAAAACAAGTGAGGAGATAAGACACAGACAAGGGAGGAGGCTCATGTGAATTCAGAACCAAGTATTCTCTCTCTAGGTTGTCAGGGCTGGCTCCAGGCACCAGCATTCCAAGCTGGTGCTTGGGGCAGCAATGCGGAAGGGGCGGTAGTCCGGCCATCCGCGGCGGCAATTCGGCGGCAGGCCCACCCTCTTGTCATCCGTGGCGGCAATTCGGCATGCTGAGTTGGGCGGCACAAATACTAGAGCTGGCCCTGCAGGTTGTTAATGTCTAGCAATCACCTTGAGCCAACTAAATAAACAGTACAGACAGGCCCTATGGCCACCACTTTTTAGCTGGAGGGAGAGTTGCTCTGACTTTTTAAGAGGTGAGAAAAATGGGAAGGATGGTCTTTTGATTACTGCACCAAGTCAGGAGATCTGGATTCTATTTCCATCTCTGTCACAGACTTCTTATGCATAACCTTAGGCAAATTACTTCCATGCCTGTTTTCTCATCTTAAACTTGAGATAATGAGGTGTGATGTTTGCAAAGCATTTTGAGATCATTGGATGGAAAGTCTTACAGAAGGAAAAAGGTATTAATACTATAAAAGCTTGTCAAAGCAGGATTGTATTCCACCAATAAAAAAAAAAAAGTATAATTTGATAAGGGACATGCCCCTACCTTCTGTCGTATTCTTAACTCAAATTAGGTTAGTAATCCTTTCCCTATTTCTCTAGCCCTCCCATTTCCCAAATTGGCTTTTCTGGAGGTAGTGGTTCTTGTGATGAACAAATGATGCTTTTCTAGTGGACAATTTTATTTAGGTCACTTTTATGTATCTACCCCTGATTTTCTGCATCCTCTTTTTCTTCTCTGTTCCTTTTCAGATTATTCCCGCCTATTATCCCTCTTGCTACTTTCTTCTTATCGCAAACCTCCATCATCCTTCTTACTCCCATCCCATTGCCACCCCTTCCTCAACTCACAGAAATAAAGAAAATGGAAAGGACTGAAGTTTTTTTAAAAAATCCACAGGAATACAATTGTTTGGGATACATCAACTGACTGTAGCAGATTTTCCAGTATGTTGGAAAATTAGAGTGGGACAATGGAAGAGCACCCCCATCATCATGCCCAGATTATTGCTAACTAAGTCACACAGCCCAAAAAACCAACAAAACCCTACAACCTCAAATCTGACTACTAACTTAACCCAGAACATGTCTAAAAATAAAGTCACAGTGGTTTAATATCTAATCCTATCCACCTTCACTAGGAACCCTAATAAGATAGAATGTGCCAATATCTCTGAGACAGAGAATTCCAATAATTGATCACTTTCTGAAAGAAAAATCCCCTTCGTTGGATTTTATTCCATGGCACAGGTCCAATAATGCTCCACCAACTTTGGATACTCACTGTCAACTACAGAACCTAGATTGCCTTGCATTCTCCCTCCCCACCCAAAGCATTGTAGGGCTCACATGAACCACTGAGTCTGATACAGTGAATACTGGTAACACTGCTAGTAAGTATTGCTTCTAATAATTCCCAATAGGAAAGTATATCATAATACCCAAGGGAGACATGCAATATCTCTGATCAGGACTGTACATCCAAGGGTGCAATCTCACAACCTGAAATTAGATATCAACATATTCTTCACTTTATGCTGCCATAACCTAACCTATGAAAATAAAGGTGCAAAGAATATACTAGAATGTGTGGCACACGGAGCTGCAAAGTACTAAGCAGAATATGCAAGGTAAAAAAAAATCCATGCAACAAAAGGATGGAAAGAGTAGTTATAGCTCAACAAATGTCAGAAGAAAAGAGTTGCAGCAACACAGATGAAAAAAGAGCAAGAATCACCAAATGAAGATTCAAGTTACGTACAGGATGCCACATACAACGTACAAGAGGAGATCTGTGGTCCTGTTATGCCTGAGACTAGAGATGTTCTTGCTTCCTGACACGTGTGTGTGGTTTCAGTTTGCAGTTGGGGCATGCCGGAGCTGTGATCTTCAGGACAGATTTCGGGGGGGGGGGGTTCGCTATTGACCATGGAGCCTTTTTGCACATTGACACTCTGTGGTGGATTCACCTGTTAGGGCTCCAGCAGCACAGGAGCCCCAGGGAGATCAGTATCGCTTAGACTGTGACCGACATAAGCCAAAGATCCTGGGTTGAAGCCCGAAGCTCCCTAGATCCTGGACTCGCCCCTCTCATCCACAGCCCCGAACCCCGTGGATGTAGGAGCCTCCGCGCTTCGCGCTCCCTCAGCCACCCAGCCCGTGCGGAGCAGGGCGCCCTGCGCTACTCGCGGAGGCTGTAAACTCGGGGTCCCATCTGCTCGACTGGGACATCGACAGCAGCAGGGCGGCTCCTGGCGAGGGGCCAGCCTCGCCGCAGCAAAGCCCCTTCAGCCTCCCCCGCGCGCTAGGACGCAGCAAAGCCCCTTCAGCCTCGCCGCGCTAGGAAGGGGCTATAGCTCCTCGCGCAGCCAGCGGAGAATCGCAGCCGCCTCCCGGAGCGGGGCTAGGTCACACCGCGCTCCCCGCGCCGGTGCCCGGATGCGGCTGGCGGCGGCGGTGTAGCTAGTCTGTCTCTCGACTCTGTCCCTTCCGCCCCCCACCGGGCAGCGGGGCTCGGTCACGTGATCGCTCTCACGCCCCTCCCGGCGCCTGCTCTTCGCGTGCTCGCGGTAGCCGTTTCCCGGGGGCTGAGGAGGGGCCCAGCCTGCGCGGGAACCGCCGCTCCCGCACCGCGCCCCCTACCACCGCCCAGGGAGTAGCCCACCTCGCTCTCGCCTCAAAAGCGCCCCGAGAATGGGAGGCCGAGCCACCGCTGCCAGGCGCAGGGGAGAGCGACCCCGTGTGATTGGGCCGCTCAGCTCACGTGACACCCCTACCTCACGCCATCTCCTCGAATAAAACTTCAAAATGGGGGCGAAAATGCCGGGCGGATCCCGCCGCGCGCTCCAAGCTCGTACCTGCTTCCCGCCGCCAGCCCCACGCGGCACAGGGCCACACCGCAACCCACGAGCCCCGCTCACAGCTCCGGAGTCCCTCGCGTGGCACGCGCAGCCTCTTCGCTCATTGGCTGTCGGCCCTGTCACGTGCTCTCACCCCCCTCCCCCGTTGGTCGGCCCGCCCCCACACCGTGGGAGCTGAGGCTTCCGGCGCGAGGCAGCAGCCTGGAAGCAGGGAATGTTTGACGCGCGCGCTGAGGCGAGAGAGGCCGCGGCGAACAGGCAAAGCAAGCGGGCCTCGCGACGGCCGCACAAGCGCCCCCTGATTGGCTGTGTGACCAGTTCGCGTAGTTTCCGTTCCTTCTCTTTACCACGCCCCTCCTGCTCCTCCCCTGCTCGAGGGAAACACGCTGTTCTCGCGTGGGCCAAACAGAACTCGTTCCTCATTGGTTGCCTGTCGGGCTCACGTGATTCTCTCCTTCTCCCGGCATGCCCTGCCCCAAATAACGGCCTAGCTCTGTCACGTGGTCACCGGGCGCGTGAGGAGCGGGAGGCGAGGCTAGGCTCGGTTTGAGACGAGCTGGCAGCGAGCAGCCGAAGCTGGGGGGTGAGTCGATGGGCTGGGCGTGGTGAGCAGGTGTCGTCATGTGCCAGGTACCTGAATGCCTCAAGTCATTCCCCTCTCAGTCTCCTGCCCTGCTTGAATCCCTCCTGACATGGTAGCCCCCCCCACCAGAGTGCCGCTCCCCCTGGAAGCCCAGACGCTGCACCCCAGGAACGGGCATGACGCCTCTGCTAAAGCCGGAGATGACAGAAGACCCTCCTGGAGTCTCAGACACCCCCCCCCATGGCACTTCCATGTCGATTTGTGGCACCAAGATGCTGCTTTACAGAACGTAGGGATGAACATTCCAGAAGACCTGCAGCCTGATCCGGGACTCCACTATCAATTGCAAAAACCAGTTTAAGGGAGTAAGGAATCAGGCTGCTGATGCTGAACAGTGGATAGACCTCTACAAAGCAGACTAGCTGGGGCTTTGCAAGAGAAGGACAGGTTTATGTTGAAGCTTACGTACATTTATCAGATGTGTAACATTTCTGAGGAATCTAACTTTTTCTAAACACTTTATATATTGCATATGACTATGTCATTTACACCAATAGTTACATATCCAGTAAGAAACAGAATGATCACAAGTTGGAGGAATTGTTTGTTCATAAAATACATCAGTTCTTTGGCTATAAAAATAGTATGGTTGTAAAGGATATAGGACAAAGGATGAGGTGAAGAAAAAATATTATCATACAGCCAATAAATTAAAGACTTTTTATTATAAAAAAACACTTGAAGAAATGTCAGGCTTTAATTGAAGGTTGCAGCAAACGTATGTTCTCATACAAACAAGAGAAAACTCAATATAAGACTACTTAGTGAATGGAAAAACATATTCATAGCTACGTATAAGTGAATTTTCACATGATTTGCACACTTAACTTTCATTTGATTATGCACTTGACTTTCAGTGGGAGTAAGGCTATTTGAAAATGGGACATAGCCTGGTCTACACTACACAGGTTGACATATGTTGCCTTATGTCAAACTCCGCATGCATGTATCTACACTCAAATTTGTCTCCAGCCAGCAACCCCCTCACAAGACACAGTAAAACCTCCTCCTCAACAGCATAGAGCCACAGTCAACCTATTAAGGTTGATACACTGTGAGTGTAGACACTGCATGACCTGCGTCAACCCTAACAGTCTTCCAGTAGCTGTCCCACAATGCCCCATTCCCTGTGACATTTACCAATCTGGAAACAATTTTAAACTCCACTGCCCAGGGGTCAGGGAGACCAGAAGCTACACACCATGTTAAAAATCCCTATGTGGTTTTGAAATGTGTTTTCCCAATTGCCCACCTTAGGGTACATCTAGCAGTTCTTCCTTTTTGTGTGCAACTGCCCAACCATCCATGCAGATTGCACATACCCCTCCTGCCTGGCGTAAACAGGAAGTATTGGATCTCCTGGGCCTGTGGGAAGAAGTGGCTGTGCAAGCACAGCTACAGATCAGTCATAGAAACAGGGATATCTATGAGCAGATTGCACAGGGAATGCGGGAAAAGGGGTACAACAAGGATCAGCAGCAGTGTTGCGTGAAAGCAAAAGAACTTCACCAGGGCCAGGAAGCCAACAATAGATCTGGTGCTGCCCCATAGATCTGCTGCTTTTACAGCAAACTGCATTTCACGCTTGGCAGGGACCCCACCAGCAGCCCATGGACAACTCTGGATACCTTGAAGGAGCCTGAGACAGAGATCCATGCCAAGAACTGAGAAGAAGGAGGGAGGGGGAAGACATGAGCAGGGATTCCAGCCATGCCATGACGCAGGGTCTGTTTGCAACTCCGCCACAGTCTAGCCTGTCCTGAGCATGGATGAGCTCGATGAAGGGGAATTGAATAATTGAACTCTGGTAAGTGTGTGGATGCATTTTGACTTACAGTGGTTAAATTTAAAGATGACACCCATCCCCTCTCCCCCCAAGTTAACAAGACAGAGGTATCAACTTTTCAAGGTTTTATTTGTACGAGAAGAGATAGAGATACAACAAACAGAGGCAGAGTTGGCATCTGTTTTTCATTCCCCTGTTGGATTAGGTGGGGAAGGGAGGCATGCGAAGCACTTTGTTTATGTACATGGGGATGTCCCTTCTATATTCCAGAGAGATATCGATGAAACTTTCATGTAGGATCTCTATAGTCCTCTTCTGAAGGTTTCTAGACATGGCTCCTTATTTCTTCCTCTGCAGTAGGACACTTTCCTGTGCCACTCTGCAATGAGTTCGTTGGCACCATTGCAGTAAACAGACTAGCAGTATATGGGCCTGGGCGGCTTTGGGACACCAGTAGCAACTGTGTTCTCTGTACTTTTGTGACCCACGGGAGAGAGATCAGCTAAAATCACAACCGCCTGTGGAAAATAGTGCCATTGCCCTATACTCATACCCATGAAACAGGGACCAAAATTTTATAGCTTCATGCAACAGAAAATCCTTCTCCGACCTTGCCCCTGGTGGGCCATACTCACCATGACGGTGGCTGGAGAGCAGTGCTGTGCAGAGGCGCTCCAAAGCTGAAGTGTTACTAAGTGTGTCTTATTAAAAGCGTTTATGGGAATAAGGGAAGAGAGTTTTGAAACTTACCTTTCACTTGTAACTGTAAATCCAATGGTATATCTGTCTGGTTTTATCATCAGCTTCTGACACAGAGGGCTTGAGGGGTGCGCCTGACCACAGTGAGGAGGAGAAAGACGAGGACTGGGAAGCACATGTTCTGCAAAATCCACAAGCCAGTGCTGTATTGGACTGTGAACAAAGGGCTTGAACAGCCAATGTGATCGACAATATGGAGAAGGACAGAGAGGACAGGAAAAAGGACAGGAGTCCCAGCTAGACAAGGACAGGGAAATACACAGACATAATGGATCTTCCGAGGCAGCAAACCCAAACGCTACAGACCTTTGTTGACCTTCGGGTCCAAAAATGCACAATTCTCTGCCCTTTGCAGTCTTTGGAGAACTCCATGGTCGCTACTCTCTAGACCTGTCAACATACCAGATGGCAACACAGTGCACATAAGTACCCCTGCTACTCCATGTTTGGGGGACAGCAAGGAAAACCGCTGCTTCACATACACTGACCTGTGAGAACCACAGTTGGTGTATGCGTAGCCACAACAGACTACATTTGTGCACTCAGATAGACATAAATGTTTCCTCCCTTTCTAGTTTAAAATTTTCACCCAGTTAATTTGTTAAAAATTTGTATAACATTGCCTATGGGGTTTTTTGCACATTGATTTTCTGCACTGTTTTCTCCCACTCAATAAAGTTCTGTTTTTGGAAGATCGAATTATCTTTATTAGTTCACAACGAATTTTGCAGAATTTATTCAAGGCACCACATAGTTCATAGTTTCAGAAAACTCCCAGTCATATTTATAAATGGACAGCAAACACAACAGTTCTGAGAAGCACCCAAAGCTACAGGCCCAGAGCATACTCCAACACAGAACCCTATGGTGACTTACTATTAAAGTGCTCTTTCAAAGTGTCCCTCAACTGTATAGCTCCATGTTAAGCTCTTGTAATGGCCCTTGTGATTGGTTGTTTAAAGTCAGCGGAGAACTGCTCCAAATCTGCCATCCACCTTGGTGGTAGCTTTTCCCACTTTGCCACACAGATATTATGCAGGACACAACATGCAGCTATAACTAGGGCCCTACCAAATTCAGGTCCATTTTGGTCAATTTCACAGAGGATTTAAAAAATCGTAAATTTCATGATTTCAGCTATTTAAATCTGAAATTTCACTGTATTGTAATTGTAGGGATCCTGACCCAAAAAGGAGTTGTGGGGGCGGGGGAGGTTGCAGAGTTATTGTAGGGGGGGTTGCTGTACTGCTGCCCTTACTTCTGCACTGTTGCTGGCGGCGGCACTGCCTTCAGAGCTGGGCAGCTAGAGAGCTGTGGTTGTTGGCAGGGAGCCCAGCTCTGAAGGTAGAGCTGCCATCAGCAGCAGCGCAGAAGTAAGGATGGCGTGGTATGGTGTTGCCACCCTTATTTCGGTGTTGTTTCCTGCAGAACTGGGCCCTCAGTCAGCAGCCGCCACTCTCCATCCACCTAGCTCTGAAGGCAGCAGCGTAGAAGTAAGGATGGCATGATATGGTATTGTCACGCTTACTTCTATGCTGCTGCTGGTGGGGTGCTGCTTTCACAGCTGGGCACCTGGCCAACAACTGCCGCTCTCTAGCCGCCCAGCTCTGAAGGCAATGCAGAAGTAAAGGAGGCAACACTGTGACCCCCTAAAATAACCTTGTGACCTCCCTGCAACTCCTTCTAGAGTCAGGACCCCTAATTTGAGAAACGCTGGTCTCCCCCGTGAAATCTGTGTAGTATAAGATAAACGCACACAAAAGACCAGATTTCATGGTCAGTGACGTGTTTTTCATGGCCGTGAATTTGGTAGCTATAACCACTGGGATATTTTTCTCACTGAGATCTAATCCTTTGAGTAAACACTGGCAGCGTCCCTTCAGTCTACCAAAAGCATATTCAATTGTCATTCTGCACCTGCTGAACCAGTAGTGGAATCTTTCCTTCGTGCTGTCAAGGTGGCCATTGTATGGCTTCATGAGCCAGAGGAGCAAGGGGTGGGCTCTCCCATTTCAATATCACCAATAGTAATCTGCCACTCAGAAAAGAATGTCCCTGCTTACAGCTTTCTGAACAAGCCTGTGTTCTTAAAGATGCAAACATCATGCACCTTCCCTGACCAGCCCACAGTGATATCAGGGAAGCATCCCCAGTGATCCTCCAGTGCTTGCATAACCATAGAAAAGTAGCCCTCTCTGTTGATGTATATGGTGGCAAGGTGGGCTGGTGCCAAAATAGGGACATATGTGCTGTCTATTGTCCCTCCTCAGTTCGGAAACCGCATTGCAGCAGATCCATCCACTATGTCTTGCACGTAGCTGAGAGTCACAGTCCTGTGTAGCTGGAGACAATGGTCCTACACCCTTGCATGATAACAGCCCCCACTGTGGATTTCCCACTGACTGGTAGCAAACCAGCATTGTATGTTTCCACAGTGCGACCACCACTTGTTTCTCCACTGTCAGTGTAGCTCTCATTCTGGTGTCCCTGTGCTGGAGGGCTGAGGCAAGCACACAGATCCAGGTACGTGGCCTTTTGCATCCAAAAGTTCTGCCTCCACTGCTTGTCATCCCAAACCTGCATTATGATGTGGGAGTCCCTAACACAGGGGTGAGGAACCTATAGCCTGTGGGCCAGATCCAGCCCGCTGCATCATTTCATCCAGCCTACGGCAAGTCTCCACACCACAGACTGGAAGCCCTGAGCCTTGGTGCCCCCTCGTGGGGCTGGAGCTGCAAGCGCCAGGTTGCCAGGCCATTAAAACACCGGTTGGTTCTGCGCAGCTCCTGGAAATGACTGGTTTGTCCCTGCAGCCGCTAGGCGCGGTGGCGATCAGGAAAGCTCCACACTGCCCCCGCCGCCAGCACTAGCTCTGCAGCTCCCATTAGCTGGGAACCGTAGCAAATGGGAGCTGCAGGGGCAACACCTGTGGGTGTGGGCAGCATGCACCGCGCAGAGACCCCTGTCCCCTCCACCTAGGGGCTGGACATGGCGGGTGCTGCTGGGAGCAGCACGTAGCCCCGGCAGACAGGGAGCCTGCCTTAGCACCACCGACTGGGAACTGCCTGAGGTAAGTGCCGCCCAGACGGAGCCTGCACCCCAAACACCCGGCCCCAGGTCAGAACCCCCACCCACACCTTAACTCCCTCGCAGACCCCACACCTGCACTCCAACCCACTGCCACAGCCCTGAGCCCACTCCCGTACTCCAAACCCCTTGGCCCCAGCCCAGAGCCCCCTCCTGCACCTCAAACCCTTCATCCCCAGCCCCACCCCAGCGCCTGCACCCCCAGCTGGAGCCCTTACCCCTCCACACACACCCCAATCCCCTTCCCAGAGCCCCACCTGCACCCTGAATCCCTCACTTCTGGCCCCACCCTGGAGCCTAGGGGAAGCCCTGAGCTTCCGTGCCCACTCTCCCACGGGGCTGTGTGTGGCCTGCAACTGACTTTTTCTGTGTGTCAGTGGCCCCTGATAGAAAAAAGGTTCCCCACCCCTGCCCTAACGGGGCACAATCTGCCCTTATTATTTAACTAAGCCTGACTGTTCCCTGAGGCAACAATAAAACAAATCTCCAAGCAGTCCCCCCTATTTTTTGCCAGTTACCCCATTCCCTAAGGGGCGCTTTACATTGCCATTGGCTTTGTCTTTTCCCCTTTATCAGTTGTATTTAGCACTTTTCCCCTACAGATCAGTTTTCCCCGTTCTCCAACTGACATTCCCCAACTGCCACAGGACCTTCCAATCCAATCTCCTGTCCTTTTTCCAGTAGAAGGGGCATCAGCCAAACATTCTGTTGCTGTCTGAATAGCAAGAGAGAGGGATAATATAGCACAGGTATGCCATCATACTACCCTTTAGTTAACTTAAATGATGGATCTTACATTTGTGGGTGAAACATTCCTTTCCTGTCAAAATAAATAATAATGCAGCGCTATAAAAATTCATGTTTGCTTGCAGGCATGTTACCTGCAGGAAGATCATTATTCCATGGTGACATGGAGAGAACTGGCTAAATCTGAGATCAATAAAAAATTGCCTATCCAGTAGCATATTGCAGCGACTTTCAATGCCTCATAGTCTGGAGGAATTCCAAGCCAACCATTCCGCTTTCACACAGGATGCTTAAAGTACATACATGCCCTTTAAGTTAAATCTGCCTCACTGTTGCCTCTTTTTTTAAATTGCTTTACCATTCCATTATTTTGCTATTCGCAGACCGACGCACTCCAAAACGCAATCCGTAAGCTTTCCTCGGCTTCTCCACACCATCACCAGCAGTTCCCTGAGAAGCACTGTTCTAGGAGCTATGCACATTCCTATTCACACTGTGGCGCACAAACAGATGGGCAAATACACAGTTTTGTCTATTGAAAAAAGAGATACAGGGCAAAGTGACCTCTCAGTTATATTAGTGCATCTCCAATTAAATGAGTAGAATTACATCGGTGTAGGTGAGAGAATGTGGCTGTGAAAGTCTTGGCTAGGCATCTCTCCTTTCTCAGCTGCCCTGAATTTTTTGATCTGTACTTGTCCTCCCACCATTCACAAACGCATGAAAAGCATCTGAATATTTGTTTAGGATTATATGTGGTGGTGTCTTGTAATGTGTGAAAGAAGCTGACTAATAAAATGGCTGGCTCCAAATGTGGATGATTTTTATTTTTTTTTTAACGCTGGCTTCTGAGTCCTAGATCGTAATCGCCTTGAATGATTGTGCAGGCTTCCAGCCTGCAACTCTTTGCTTTTGTAAATACCACATGTATGCCACTGGGGGCATTCACAGTGCCTGGCGGTGGCAGCTTCTCTTTACAGTGATGGCTGCTTCTGCCTCTTTCTGCCTCTTCGTTTCTGCAGATGTAATTTTTTAAAAAAAACACAAAACTTTGCATCCCATTTATAGAAGCTTGGAGGCAGTTAACTCACTTTGCTGACATTTTGGTGGCAACCCAAGAGAATGGCTCTTTGAACGTTCCTCTGGTGACACATGCTTCCTATAGCACCTTATGCAGACTGGTACATTTGGATGAGCCCAGTCTTTGTTTGCAGCCAGGATGTGTGTTGAACAGGCTTCTGTATTTATAGGCAGAATCCTGAAGAAACCAGAATTTCAGCAGAGCCTGAGATTTCTGACTCTCACAGTGAGCTCTTTCTTTGTCAAAGGCACACAGAGACAGCATTTCATTGTTTAAGGACAGCAAAATGGGCAAAAATGTAAACATTTCCCTCACACTTTGCTTTTCTTCCAAAGGCAATGAGCAGACACACTGGAGAGCTAGTTTGAAGGAGCTATCAGTAAAATAATGTAGAAGTATTTATATTAGCATCTATTAATTTTAGTGCAAAAAGAAGCTGCCGACATACATATCCGTGTATATTATTTTTATGCTCCTAGCTGACCTCTGCTTGCAGTCCAAAACTGCTGGCTTGTTGCTAGAAATAATCGCTGTAAATGCTTTTTTGTGTGTGCTGATTTCTCAGATTTGTGAAAAATTATTTTACAGCAAATATTTTTAATTCTATAATAATCATGTTTTAAAATAATAATAAGAGCTCTGAAGCCCTGTATAAATTATAGGGTTGTTTAAAGACAAGATTCAACCCTGGCTGCACTGGTACAAAGGGGCCATAGGGCTGGCATAACCCTCGTCTGTCAGAAATATCCCTAGCACATCGCACCCTTCGTCGGAGTCATAGTTCTGTGCTTTCACTATCCCCTATGCAGCCCCTGCACAGGAGGCATTGTGCAGGAGGGCAGGCAGAAGAGGCAGTGGCCAGCACATTCTTACAACCCACAAATTCTGTGCTTCTGCAATGGCCCATTTACAGAGTGGATTTGCCCTCAGCTCTTCCATAACCTGTGCCAGCGGCTAAGGTGGCCCTTGACAGCCTCAAAATAAAGGAGGCACTAGGGCTGGTGTGGGGATGAATCTGTGCCGGTTTCAGCCCATCTTCTGGATATTCTTTGTTGGTGGATCTCAGTTCCCCTGGCTGGGATTTAAATCTGCTGTCTGCAGGTAGAATTCCCAGCAAGCAAGCCACCACTCTGGCGCAGCTCCCACTGTAAGTGCAGGGAGGTGCAATTTGCATCATACACCTACAGGGGTGATGAGGAGATAAATTAACGATTGTGAGGGGCTCAGATGTTATTGGTAACGGGGCCCAGGTAAGTTAACCAGATAGTCTACACAAGGTGTGTATCAATGGAGAATCAGGCCTTCAGGCTTTTGCTTGAGGAGTTTGTGATGGAGAATGTATTCTGGGGAGTCGACTTAGAGCTGACATTAGTCAGCATATTGTGTATTTTGTTTTAAAATTGTGTAAATGCACTAGATAATTTTTGATGGTTCCAGTCAATACATCTATAAGAAATGAAACTAGATTAGGTTAAATTGGTAAATAAAGAGACCGCTGAATAGACAGTACTGAAAGGGAACAAAGGAATCACATCATCATCACTAACATTTCTAAAAGCATCCTTTGTTGTTTGTAGTGTTGCTGTAGCCGTGTTGGTCCCAAGATAGGAAGGAGACAAGGTGGGTGAGGTAATATTTTTTATTTGGCCAATATTTCACCTTCTGTTGGGGTGAAAGAGACACACTTTTGAGCACCACAAAGACCTGAAGAAGAGCTCTGTGGAGCTTTAATACTTGTCTCTTTCACCAATAGAAGATGGTCCAATAAAATATATGACCTCACCCACCTTGCGTCTCTACAAACATCCTGAAAGACAAATAACCAGCAAAAACTGCAAAGGATAAAAAGTGACAGTTGTAGAATGTGTTTGGTAATTGCTGCTTTTCCTTCCCTGTCTATTTCAGTGGTGACCTTATAAATGAGTCCTTTAATAGTTTACATATGACTGTCTCTCTAGGCTTTGCATGCAAAAAGGTTCATTCAAAACAGAATGGCAAATTCTACTCTCTGTTACACCCTTTAGCTCCATAGAAGGCAATAGAGTAACTTAGAGCAGAATTCAAATTAATGCCATTGAAATCTCCCTGATTCAACATTCCATGAATATGGAGAACAGGGTTTTCTCTCTAACAACAGATTATTACATCTTCTTTACAATTAACCTTGATAAATATATCTAGAGAGTTAAGTATATTAACAGTGTTGTTATTATTACTACTAGTCTCAAACAAACTTATTATACAGATTAAAGCATTCAGATGGTAAAACTGGCTTGGACAGCATGCACTCTACTATGTTGAACCAAGAAGTGGGCGATCTGTATAGACAAAACAGTACAGTTAGATTAGTATGGGAAAGTTATTTGATCAGTCACAGTGATGAACACTCCATCTGGTCTTGCACAGCCTCCTATCAGAACAGCTTAAAGGGCCTGATTTGAAAGCCCACTGAAGTCAATGGGAATCTTTCCATTGACTTTAATAGGCATTGGATCAAGCCCAATGAAAGCCATTTCCCCCCTCACTTATACTGGTGCTTCCTCACTAAAGTAACAGGGTTGCAGTTACGTAACAGAGGAGAGCATGGCCCACGGGAAGGTGTTCAGGTTACCCAGAAATTGTTAAATGGGATTATAGGGATAGAACGCTTGGAAGGGCAAAAATAAGCCTGAAGGCAGGTTCAAAAAGAAAACAACCTCTGGCAAATTTTGTGAAGGATTTTGCCTCTATATTTATGGACCATTAAATTAACATTTTCTATTTTTTAAAAGGCCCAAATTTAAATGCTTTTACAGGCATACTTGTGAGGAATGTAAGTAATGAAATGTGAAAGATTTGAAAACCGGAGGCCAAATTCTGCTCTAAGTGAAATCAGTGCCACCTCACTGACTTCTGCTACATGAGCGGGGATTAACATTTAAATAAACCCTTTTTCTTCAGGGCATAAGCCAATCACTAACAGCCTGGGGTTAGGAGGAAATTTCCACTCTGGGCATATTATGCCATAATTGTCCATTGCAAGATTTCTTGCACCCTCCTCTGAAGTATCTGGTATGGCAATTCCTGTGTTCCTAACCAAGGACAGAATTTGGCCCAGAATGTTTTAAAATTAAATTTCAGCAACTGTAAGTATGTATTCTTTGTGGATAAATACTTTAAAGTTATGCCAGAGTTTATGGCAGAGCAGGTTTAAGTCTCAGTTTTGAACCCCCTATGATCTCTGTAACCATGGGTTCAAAATCCCAGCAGGATTGACTCTGCCCTTAACCATCTCAGGAAGAAAACTGGTATCTTGCTGTTTACTCTATGGGTGCATCTACACTATAAAAAATGATGTGTTTTTAACCTCATGTTAGCTCACCAGATGTAAACTAGTGAAGACAAGGCTGTTTGTAGCTTTCATACATTAGCAGGTTAAGGTAAAGACTCGGGGGCGGGGGGCGAAGGATTTACCTTTACCTGTTAACTCATGTGAAAGCCATAAACTGCATTGTTTTCATCAAGATTATGTCTCATGTTAATTACCACGTTAGCTACCACAAGGTAAGAACTCACCAGTTTTCATAGTGAAGTCACATGTCTGGTAATGCTTTGTTGCTGTGATCATTTACAAGAGGTTTACTGAGTAAAAACCATCGTCTTATTTTTTAAATGAAAGCTCAGAGTCAGTGGGGCCGCTCCAAAGTGCAGATTTTCTGATGCCAATAAAAATTAATCTAGCAATAATCTAGGCATAAGGGGTGGGTTCCATGAAGGGATTTAGGCTTTTAAGTCCCATTTTTTAGGCACCACTGTGATCCACAAAATTCCTGCTCGACTGCTGCCAAATTCTGTAGACGTCTAAGGGTATGTCTACACCACAGCAGCTGCCTACAGGGGCACAGCTATGCTGCTGTAGTGTAGATACCTCCTAACTCGATGGACGGGGTATTTCCATTGCTGCGAGTAATCCACCTCACTGCGAGATGGTAGCTAGGTTGACAGGCAAATTCTTCCATTGACCTAGCTGTATCTACAGTGGGTGTTAGGTCAATCTAACTACATTTCACAGGGTTTGAAATTTTTCATAGCCCTGAGCAATGCAGCTAGGTAGACTTAAGTTTTAGGTGTAGACTAGGGATGTAGTTAGGTTGACGAACCCACACTGTAGATGCAGTGTAGACCCAGCTAGGTCGACAGAAGAATTCTTCCATCAACCTAGCTTCTCTCAGAGAATTATCTACATCAACAGAAAAAAACCTTTCCATCAATGTAGGAAGTATCTACACTATGGTGCTACAGTAGCACAGCTGCAATGCTGTAACTGTGTCACTGTAGCATAGACATACTCTTAGGGCTGGTCCACACTGGGGGGGGGGCGGGGGGGTCGAACTAAGATACGCAACTTCAGCTACGTGAATAACGTAGCTGAAGTCGAAGTATCTTAGTTTGAACTTAAAAGCACTTACCACGGGTTCAGACGCAGCAGGCAGGCTCCCCTGTCGACTCCGCTTACTCCTCGCGCGGAGCTGGAGTTCCGGTGTTGATGGGGAGCGCTTCCGGGATCGATTTATCGCGTCTAGACGAGACGCGATAAATCAATCCCAGAAGATCGATTGCTACCCGCCGAATTAGGCGGGTAGTATAGACGTACCCTTAGTATTTTCCTCTGTGCATGCACACTGCAGCCTTGCTCTAGGCTCCCAGACACCTCTCTTGCCTAAGCAAGCCACAAAAGGGAAAGATAGGTGTTTGGCTGCCCAATCCAGTAGGCAGTCTCTGAGTATGCCTACCAAATCGGGCCCCTCAGGCAAGTTCACACAAAACAGCTGTGAGAGGGAAGAGCTCCCTTAGAACTTTTAGCCAAGTGAATAAGGTACTCATTGAGGCTGTGCTTCAAGTCTCCCCTCCTTCTAAGGGGGAGAAGGGATTTGAACAGGGCCCTACCACCTCTAAGGTGAGTGTCCTCATCATTAGGCTATGGAATAGTCTGATGTGAGAGGCCCCTCAATCTCTCCTATTGACGTTCCACTTTAATTAAACAATGGAATATTTAAATATTACCTGAGCTAGAAAAAAGAGTTAGAATGACTCGATAGCCTAGTTAGCCACTAAGCTTAAAATTATAAAGGAGTGCTGCTGCTGCCTCTTTTGTTTCAGGTCCTGCTTGCAGCTTAGGTGGTCAAGCGCCCATCCTTCCCCAATTCATAGATCACTAGCAGAGGTAGGTGCCTCTGTGCAGACCAGGCTTAGGCTACCTTTAAGAGAGGGGTGGGGCCTAGCACACAGACCTCTGGTCGGTATCTCCCATTGGCTAGCTTAGGCTGCTCTCTGCCTAATGTGCTGGCTTTGTGAATCACATTCTTAGGTGCCTACTTCTCCCCATTCATTGAATAAGGAGCCTAGGTGCCTAACTCAGACTTTGTGGATCACAGTGTTGCTCCTGTGGTTTCCTAGGTGCGTGAAAGCTAGGTGCTGTGATGCTCAGTATTGCAGCCCTATGTCCCTTCATGGATCCCATTCAAGGTCTGATTTTGAACTCACGCCAGTTTTACAGTGACGTCATTCCATTTACTTCACTGGAATTAAACCACTTTCAATCTGTCAGCAGTTTACAACTCAGTCTGCATGGATGGATTGCTACTAAAACTGGCCAAAGTGATCCCCTGCCTGTGCATTCTCCGGCTGCTGAGCACCATGCTTAGCAGCAGAGCAATGCATGTATACCTCGGAGGTCAAACCAGCAAGCCACACTCTTTGAATAATGGGTTACCACAAGGCTCTGTAGTCACTCGGACACTCTTCAGTGTTTACATGAGTGATATGCCTGAAAGGATAGTGCAGAAGTTTGCATATGCTGATGATTTGGCACTTGCAATTCAGACCCATAGCTTTAAAGAACTTGACATGACCCTGACATCTGACCTTAAGATCATGGAGGAACACTTTCAGAAGGGGCAGCTGAGACCAAATCCAAGAAAATCAGAGCAAATTGACAACAGAATCACATAAAACACTAACAATTTAAACTGTGCATTATGACCCAAAGCCAACATATCTTGGTGTCATTCTTGACCACACACTCACCTTTCACGACCACCTCAAGAAAGCAGCCTCCAAAGCGAAGACTCGCATCAACAGGATCCAAAAGTTAGCGAGAAGAAGCTGGGGATCAACTGCCCTGGTGCTACAAACATCAGCTGTGGCCCTGGTGTTCTCAGATGCAGAGTACAGTGCATCAGTGTGGACAAGAAGCTGCAATACAGCTGAATCAGACCATGCGAATCATCATGGGAACTTTAAAATCAATGCCTCTGCTGTCTCCAGCTATCCATCAAGCTATAGCCACAGCAAAGTAAATTACTGTCAGAGAGAGAAAAGGGAGAGGGGATTCCTTAATTGACGCTTGAAGAAGCTGCTAGACAGAATAGCCAAAACTCTGCTCCATGGCCTCAAGTAGGACTGTGAGCCAGAGGGGTTTCCAGGCAGCCAAAGCCTTGCCTTGAGGAAATCCGAGACAGTGCAGAGGACCGAGGAGACCAGACCTGGAGGGAAGAAGTCATCCATAGATGTGGTAACCACCTTCTCTGTTTGCCAAGCAAAAATTGTGTGAGGCTAGAACAGGGCCTGTATGTGTATGTTTGTGAAAGAGAGGCTCACTAAGAGGAATGTATAGCTCTTAATGTATAGTTCTTCAATGTATAACATAGGAGTTATGTGCTTAATGTAACCCTTTACCGCTTGTGTAATTCCTTCTCAGTGTATGCAAGTTAATTACTGTAGACCTTTTTCAGTAATCTGCTCCACTGGGAGCCATTAAAGATCCATTCAGGAGTAGTAGCGCCTGGGGCCAACAAAGACTACCTGGAACTTCCCATCCGGCAGGTTATGGACAACATACCCCAACAACGTCTGAAATCACGAAAACCACTATGGACTCCATGCGACCACCTCATGTCTCTGGATCTGGCCAGGGAATGGCAAAGTATCAGAATCTCATCCACCATTCCAAGCAAGCACATTATCACAGGCCCAACAAGCCACCCTCCCAGTTTCAACCTGTCATGTAGACTTTGGACCACGCTGAACCGCATCCAAACAAACCATGGAACACGTGGCTACTTTGTGCACAAGGGGAAAATCAAAGAAATTCGTGCAACTGTGGTGAGAACTTCCAAACCATCAAACACATCATAATGCAGTGCCCCAAATATGGATTCAAAGGTGAAATGGAGGATATCATCAGTATCACAGAGGCAGCCTTGAAATGGTTTACGGATCTGCAACTGCATCTAAAGAATGTTGCTCTGCAGATGCTAAATGCCCACGTGAGACAGAATGCAGTTACTACTGATTGACACTGATGTGATATCAAAATCAGGCCTCAGTGATACTAAATTGTGTTTGATTAATCATGCTTTGAAAAAGCATGAGCCTGATTCAATCCTTACAGGTCATCTTCATACAAGAGAAGTCAGAATGTGATTTCAGGCTGTTTATTTGAATGGCAGATTATGGGCTTGATTTCCCCTCACTTATGTTGGTTTTACACCATTGTATCGCCTGTGACGTCAGTGGAGCTACTCTTTATTTACAGCAGTGTGACAGGAGAATCAACAGGCTGTAAGAGATGGTGTTATTATAAGTCACGCTTCAGTAACATAATGATTCTCTAGTGCAAGTACCATACGCCCCGAGAAGAAGTCTCTGTGGGCCAAATTATTTTCCTCAATTACAGTAGTGCAGCCTCACTGACTTAAAAATTGCAGAATTCAGCAGACTAGGAATGTTTGCCCACGTATATTTAGTTAGAAAAAAGAGAAAAATTTGAGCCAAATTCTCTGCTTGAGGAAATGGAGTTTTGCCCATTTGTGCCAACAGAAAATGTGGCCTAGTAGCAGTGCAGCAGTCCCAGGAAACTTTAGTGATGTCCCACATAGACTTCATCAATAGATGTATTTGAGGCTGGAAAATATTCCAGGTAATGAATCAAATTCTTCTCTCAGGTACACTTGTGCAACCCAGTGTATTAACTTCAATGGAGCTGTACGGCCATAACTAAGAGGGGAGGGATAGCTCAGTGGTTTGAGCATTGCCCTGCTAAACCCAGGGTTGTGAGCTCAATCCTTGAGGAGGCCATTTAGGGATCTGGGGCAAAAATTGGGGATTGGTCCTGCTTTGAGCAGGGGGTTGGACTAGATGACCTCCTAAGGTCCCTTCCAACCCTGAGATTCTATGAAAACCCATATCTATGAAGATCAGAATTTGGCACAATACATTTAAAACCACATAGCAGCCTTCTGAGCACAGCTGAAGCCAGCTTCTGACCCATGATATTTGGAGATATTTAAATGACACAGGAAAAAAATGTTTTTCTGGGAGTTCAGTTCAGATCCTTCATATATTTATTGTGTCCCCCTTATTCAAATTTGCACTTTTTATCTCAGTAACATACAACACCTTAGGCATGCACTCCATGATCACTGAAGAGCTGTTACAGCACCTTCAGAGCTCAAATTGGTAAGTAACCAGAGCATTAATGGTGGATTTAATCTCCGAATTAATGATTTTTATTGTTCTGGGCATAGTGCACATAGCTGGCCAAATTCTGCTTTCATTTGCACTACTGTAGATCTAGAGTAACTCAGATGAAATTGGTGAATTTCACTGTTGTTTTACTCTAGGTTTACACTAGTATAACTGAGTAGAATTGGGTCCAGTTGTGAAACGTGCTCCTCATTGTCACTTTATTTTACTAGAATGTGAAGAAGAATAAAGAACATGTATCCACAGTGAAGAAATAAATTTGGAAAGGCATATTGCACCATGTATTTTTATCTCAATACTCTGAAATCAGGGGTCCTCAAATGTTTCCACAGTGTAGGCTAGATCTTAATAAAGCAATTCTCCCATGTAAATCTCCCTACCATACTCAAATGTGCAGACTACCTCTCCTCCCATTCATGTTTATATCCATGTAATATCCTTGTGGAAACTATAACAATTGCTTACATGGAGAAATTGTATTAGGAAAATACTTATTTAATAGGCCAGCTCCTCAGCTGATGTCAATGGAGCTCTGCCTATTTACACCAGCCCAGAATTTAGCCCAAACTATTTTGAGCTTCTTTTAACAATTAGAGACAAGAAGAGCCACCCTCATGTGATCAACCAGCTCTCTGGAAACCACCAGTGCTCCAAGAGGCAAAACCACGGTTATAAATGTAATAAGTCTGAACGCAAGAGAAACACCACAGCAGTCTACGGTCCAGTTAATAACAAGGTAGCAATCAGAAACCATGTCTTATATGTCAGTTAAGTGTGCAGTAACATGCTGAATCCAGTGTATTAGTTATGTTACAGTTACAGAATGTTGTTTTCTTAAGTGTCCTTCAAGTTGTCTCAAGGCTTTCAGAGCTGTCAGTTTTGTTCTTTGGTGAAATGCTCTGAGCATTATTTAGCATCATGTTGTATATTTCCAGCAGGATTTTCCACATACAGACCAACCCCCTCCCTGCTCCTAATTCCCATTCATTCATATAGCAGATTGGCAACAGTCAGTCCCTAAAAAGGTTTAAAAAAACTAGACCAACCCCTTTAAATCCCTATTCTAGCTGTGAGCGCTTCAGTTAGCAGGTGCAACAAATTTCCTAAGGTCAAATATTTCTTGTAGTAACTTCTCAGAAAACAGAAGCTTGCAAAAACAAACCCCAAAAACATGTACATCATTTTCATGTTACAGTTGGAAACATGCTCGTTGTAGCTATGTTTGGAAAGCTCTCAGAATAGTAGTCAGAGAAGCTATGCTAGACCCAGGTGAGCAGCAAGGGTGTTTAAATACACAGCCCCTCTGCAAGTTCAATGGTACTGTGTGCAGGGCGGAGAATATTGTATTTCCCCAGCCCACACAGATTTAGGAATGGAACATCTTATAGTCTCTCAAGATTGAGACTATATGGAATAGTAAACTGTGCCAAAGCAGAATCACAGCCATTTTTCACATTTGACCACTGTAAGGTTCAAAACTTACAGTCATTACGGTCTTAATGCTCATTGACACTAAGGTCCTTTTACACTGAGAGAACAGGTAAATTAGAAGCAGGGCCATTTGTCTTTTCTGCTCTTTGATTGGCTAATCGATTTTTTTTTTAAACAGGAGAATAATGTTGACTAACAAATAATGATCAATCCGTGAATGTGGGTATCAGATACCGACGATGAGCGTCATAGAAAAGCTTATAAACAAACTTCAGTAATGGATTCTTGAAACGCTGGCGATTGGCAAATGCTGGCAGTTGGCTGAAAGTTAACACAAAATGAATAGTGTGAATAACAGCCAAATGGAGTTCAAGTAATTTATTCAGGAATATATTTGCAAACATGCTTTTTTTCATTATTTGACCATCTCAAGAATTTAACCAGGCAAAATTGGTTGATTTCAGTAGGAGCTTTTACCGAGTAATGCCAGTGAGACTTGGCTAAGTGCATGCCAAGAAAAAAAGTGGGTGGTGGTGGTGGGGAGAATGGTCCATTTGCATTGGTAAGTGGTTTATTCTCACATTGCAAATGTGTCCAACCACATCAATAAACGTCTATTCTGTCCCATCAAACGTGTGGCCCAAATTCTGACCTTAGTCACATTAGTACAGTTCTATCCAAGTTAATAGGACTGATGTCAGTGGGGTTGCAATGAGTGCAGGATCAATCCCTATGTATAAACAAGCTGCACAAGAGACCAGGGCTGTGCTACAAGACTCCATAGGCACCCTTACTAGACACAATAGCACAGTAATGTTTCAAAAAGGGGGCCTATTCTGCCCCAAGTGTTACAAGAAGGTACTGTAGGAAGAAGGTGAAAGAATCATCCCAGCTTGCCCAAAACAGTAGGTGCTGACATCCCCCCCGATAATGCATGGTAAGTGACAGGCTGAGATTATTCCCCCTTGGTGAGATGACCCAGGGCTAAGAAATTCTGTTGAGATTTAGAAATAAATCAACAGTTTAAATAACTGGGTTTTAATTATTTCCCAAAGGGGAAAGTGTCCAGGTAGACAGGTCCCAAATCTGACACACCCCCCCCCATAGTACATTTTCTCTTTCCTCCTTAAAGGGGCGTATACTTCCCCCCTGTGCCGCATACAGGGGCCTTCACTAAGGGATAGAAGCATACACAGAGGAGAAAGCAATTTATGCAGCAGCAGCATCCTCACCACATAGCTGCCTCTCTCCTCTTCATAGCCAGTATGCTATAACTCCACAGACAGGGGAGAACCATGCAGCAGGGTATGCTCCCTGCCCCCAGGCAGCAGAATTTACTTTGCAAAAGGCATTGTAAGTGCTACAGCCACTGAGTGGCCTGAGCAGACCTTAGAAGGGGAGAGAAGAGTCATGGTCCCATTGCTGAGGGAGGTTTGTGGGGAGGAGGGAGCGTGATCAGGTTTAAATCTGCAGGCTCGATTCCTGTAAGAACAGGCAGCCCAACCTTCTGACTGCTCTGCTCTGCCACCAGAGGGAATGCTATGGTGAAGCTGCAGCCCAAGCAAAAACACCGTGATGGGGGAGTCTGTGCTATTCTACTGGCTCCATGCAAGGAAGGGGAAGAGTTGGTTCAGTTTTGAAGACAGTCAGCCTTCCAAAATGATGGCAGGAATGGCAAAATCAGAAGTACTAGGCTAAGATAGAGGTGGGGAAACTATGGGCCACATCTGGCCCGCAGGACCATCCTGCCCGGCCCGAGCTCCCAGCCCCTACCCCCCAGCCCCTCCTCTGCTGTTCCCCCTCCCTCGCAGCCTCAGCTCACCAAGCCGCCAGCACTCCGAGCAGCGCGGTGACGTAGCTGGCTGCGGCTGGACGGCGCGACTGCCAGTCCTGCCACTCTGAGCGGCATGGTAAAGGTGTGGGGAGCAGGGGGGTTGGATAAGGGGAAGGGACTCCTGAGGGGCAGTCAGGCAACAGGTAACCGGGGCGGTTGGATAGGCGTGGGAGTCCTGGGGGGCCAGGGCAGTTAGGGGACGGGGGGGGGGTTGAATAGGGGGTGGGGTCCTGGGGGGCAGTTATGGGCAGGAGGTCCTGGGAAGGGGCAGTCAGGGAGCAGGGGGGTTGGATGGGTCGGGAGTTCTAAGGGGGGCAGTGAGGAGGTGGGAGGGGGCCAGGCTGTTTGGGGAGGCACAGCCTTCCCTTCCCGGCCCTCCATACAGTTTTGTAACACCAATGTGGCCCTTGGGCCAAAAAGTTTGCCCACCCCTGGGCTAAGACATTACTCAGAGTCTTGCTGAGGGTGGCCCAGATCTCACTGCCATGGAAATCAATGGCAAAGCTCCCACTGGCTTTAATGGGAGCAGGAACAAGCCAAGTATATGAAGCCCCTAACGATCTAACGCCAAAATATTTGAGCAACTCGCAAGGTAATTGAGATTGGCTGGGATATCTCTGCTATCCGTCCCAAAGATCCCCTGCAGCCATTTGGGGCACAATCTTCTCTGATCAGGTACTCTGGATATGGAAGGTCCTCCCTGAGTCTGTCCTCCTGACTCACTCAGCTGCTATTTTCAGAGCATGGGGCAAGGCCCGTCTTAAGGTATCAATGTGCCCGGGGCTGTTTTTACCCTCCTTTGGCACCAGCTCTTCCTGGTCAGGAATCAGGTCCTGCAGCAGAGCCACAGCCAGAGCTAGAGCCAGTCTCCACAGCTGGCCCGGAGTACGCTGCCTAACTGGCTGACTGGTTGCAAGAGTCCGCAAGTGGGCTCTGAAGCCCAGCAACAGCAGTTCAGTGGCTACTCAAAAGCATTTGCCAATGGCTTCTGCACCTGCTTGTTACTAGCCCTGCTCCTGCCTTGCCTCACTCTAGGTAACCCAGTTCTGCCCCCTGGCTCCGATTTCTGACCTCTGACTTCCGGTCTGACCCTCAGCTCTGATTCCTGGCTACTGACTCCTGTGCTAACCACAAGGCCTGACTCCTGCTCTGACCATTAGGAACAATCGCCCACATCCCAGTCACTGGCATTCTGTATAGATCATCCCCCAGAGAGGCTCCCTCTCAGCTCCTTCCCAGTGGATTTGAAAGGTTCAGGTGGCTGGGCTGGAACATCCACTACTCCACCAGCCCTTGCCATCACAGACTGGGGCACAGCAGCAGGGGTAGTGGAGGTCTCAAGCCTGCAGCAGTGACACAGAGAGGCTCTGCAGTCTAGGAGGGCTGGAAGTTTCTTTCATCCCCATTCCCAGGAATCCTCCTGCCCTGAGCTCAGCTCCTCAGGTTTGGGGAGGGCAGAAAGATTTGGCTCATTGTGTTTTCATGTGAATGGGATGGGGGTAGGGGGAATCACACATGAGGCCAACCAATTTTATCAGTGCCTCATTTGAATGAGAAGGCCCTTAAAGAACATCACCACCAGTTGTGAGATGGAGTGGACACAAGGCTGGGGCTCAGACACCGTACACGTTTTATTATTAAAAAAAGAATAAAAACTAATAAGATGCTTCCAGAAGTTAGATTCTATAGGTACATCTCCACTTCCCAGCTGGCTGCAGGGAACGTGGCCTTTAGCTCTCACTATAAACACACGTATGTACCTGCACAGGTACGGTGGTAAAACAATATCCTTTGTTATGTGTTATTTGCTCACTTATAACCTGTGTTTTCTGTATACCAGTTAAATCGAGAAGAAAAATCCTACATTTCCTGGTCTATAAGATAGTGCAGTCAATTGTGTGGGACTTCTGGAAGGCAGCTTTAGGACATTGTTGTTTTGAGTTTCAAAACCCCAGCTCCAACTACACCAGACTTTGTTCTAAATTAAGACTCGAATGTGGCTCTGAATTTTGCAATCAGCACCTCTCTTTACAATGGGTAAAATGAAAATCATAGTCGGCAAAGTTTGGATATTCATATTCCAGATCTGGATTTGAATTTTGCAGCTTGGTCCCATCTTTACCACTTAATTTCAAAGTATAATCATTAAATTTTACAGCATTCGCTGTGAGGGGAGTGCCATGTGGAAGCCCAAGTCGCATGATACTGCAAAGTTCTTCAGAGCACAGGAAATCAAATGAGATAGATCCTGGTCTTGTAAACATTCAGACAACCGGGGTAAGGTGTACTGCACGTCTCTGCGAGTGCTGGGAACCGCTATACAAAACACTTGCTCATTTACATTAAAATATTAAATTATTTAAAAAACCAAGACACATGACCATTTGCAGTTATAATATATCAGACATGCTGATTTCGGGGTGGAGGAGAGAGCTGAAATATGAATCTCTCCCTCGCTGGAAGGCTGCAGTGATAAACTGAGTATGTTCCAATGTGGTTGATCTGTTGCAGATGCCTGAAGATCTCCTAATCAGCAAGGCCCCTGGTTCTCATTTTTTCATAGTGAGGTCTGCTTTTTTTAGACAGATACCCCTTATTGACATAGGTGCTGGAACTAGGGGTGCTGGGGGTGCAGCAGCACCTCCTGGCTTAAACTGGTTTCAATCATATACAGGGTTTGCAGTTTGGTTCAACTGCTCTCAAGAGCCCCACTATACAAATTGTTCCGGCACCCCTGCTTGTTGATCCCTTTGCTCCCAACGATTCCACACCTTTTCAGTGGCACCTACAATGCTTGGTGTTACATGAAAAAGGTAAGAAAGGGACAGTTAAGGGAGAAGATTAAAATAAACTTGTTCGAAAGCAAATGCTGGATCCTGCGTCAATGCATGGTTACCAGCCTTCCTTTAGTATCTGTGCTGTTTCTTTCCTCTCCACTTTATGTTATTGAGGAGGGGTTCCCCGCATTGCTGCCAGCCCCCACTGCAGTGCCCGATTTACTTCCCTGTGAAGTATGGTTCTATCCTCTTGCATGGTTGCCCCCTCGCATCTCATTTCACAACAGCTGCACATTTGATCAGGGCTGCATTCATATCAAACAGAAGACAACGAAAGACACAAAACAGGTGCACAGGGTGGAGAAGGGTGTTGGATTTTCGTTGGTTTCAGTTTAGTTGTTCAACAAAAGCATCTGGAAATTCTAAGAGAGCCCTGGGCTGGGTTACTTCTAGCAACAAGTGTCATTCCTTGAAAAACACTGGCTGTTTTATCACTGTATGTAAGCAGCTCCGTAGATCACAGATTGAGAACCACTGAGGTAGGCAACAGGTCTAGGCAGTACTGCTGAGTGAACACAAGGGGGCTTTTCTTCCCCTATGTCCTGAACGACAGCGTAAATATTCGCCAGTGTTTCCAGATCTACTGGTCCAAAACTCACACAGCCAGAATTGAAAAAGCATCCACAAAATAGCGAGCACTGATGGACTAGTATGTGCATTCAACTCTATGGTGGCAGCCAATGAGAATTAGCCGAGCAAACAAACACTCATTGGTTGCTGTAGCTTTGAACCCACTCCCATTGGATGCGATCGACCTTTAATCCTACCCCCCAAAAGTCCAAGGGGTTATTATGATTTGTGATCATTCTGAGCTGTCCGCAACAGCAGCCCACACAGATGGTGCTAGCTACAGAAGTAGCCCTAATTATAGCTACCCATGCGGCTTAAAAAAATCCTCCAACTGGCTTTAGAAAGCAGTGCGACATGGCAGTACAGCTCCACACACCCCATTGTAGAGAACTGGAGCGTCTTTTTCTTGCAGGCTAACAACTTCTCTCTCCTTCTGACTCCAGCTCCTGCAGAAGGCTCCTGGCCTCCCCTTCAGCTGCATTGGGACGCCTTTCACTTCCAACGTCATTTCCAAGGCACAAGGGGCTCATGATGTAGCGATAGTCACTAGTGACAGCAGCAGCTGCTCCAGCAATGTTCTCTCCACTGTCCAAATTTCTAAATGAAGTGTACAGGGCAGGGTCGCTCCCAGAAGTCTCTTTGGCCTCCCCAATGTTGACATATAAAGGATCCTGACTGGACGAGAGCATGGACATTCTCCCCTGAATCATGTTCAGCTGTAATTTCAGCATTCCAAAGCTAGGGCGTAGCTTGGGCTCAGAATGCCAGCATCTGCACATGAGATCATAGCTGCAAAGCAAACAGAGTAAAGAGAGCTGAAAAATATAGAGGGTCTGTGTGCAAAGTACCCCTGCCCACTAGTCATGTGGCAAAGCCACTAACAACAAAACAGGACCCAATTCTTCACTCAGCGACATGGTACAACCACCACTTTAGGGGTCAATTGTGCTGACAAGCCATAATGGGGGGGAGGAGGGGGGTGCAATTTCACCCTATCCCAGTGAAAGTTCTGGGAGTAATTCTGTTATACCACCCAAAAATCTCTGTGTACAGAGGCAATTCAAGGAGCCAGATCTGCAGAGGAGTCACCCACAGCCCTAAGTGAATATTCCTAGGATTTCTCTGGGGTGGGCTGAGTGGGAAAAAGCAGGGTGATGGGGAGGGGAGAGATCTCGTTTTGGTGAGTTGGAGAGTTAACAAGGGCATTTATCAAATCTGAATTCTGGATGCTTATTTTTTGGTCGAGCTAGATGGGTCACTAGAACATTTTAGAAGCAGTTAGATGCTTTTTGGGGTAGTAAATTGACATAGCAACAATACAAAAAAATAAAAAGCACACATCCCTCTCCAGAACTCACTGACACAAAGGCCGTTTGCTCAGGCTTGGCACAGGGTGAGAGGATTTGCCTTCAGTATGTTCAATAGGATCAAATTCCTAGTCTCCTCACATTTTCCAGAGTATTTTCACTTTGGTCAGAATGATTGTGCCAAGAAGCAGGTTTTTCAGGAGGCGCACACACAAAAAATCAAAATCAAAAGGCCAGCCAAATAAAGCTGATTTGGTAGAGCATCAGTCCACTGAGGCTGCTTGGCATGAATAGAACCCCGAATAAATGCAATGGTTAGTAACAGATTTGTATTCTCTTTGCAGGAGTGCTTTTTCTTGCTGCGGCCCCCCTCAACATGCTATAAAAACTCCAGGGCCCAGCGGATGGGAGTGGGGGGGACCCTTGGGCATAGGCATAGTTTTACTTCTATTTTGGGGGGCAAGGGCTGGCAGGGCTTGAGCCAGGTCTGCACAGCGGGGTCCACGGAGGGAGTGCCACCTCCAGCCCCATACTTACTCAGGAGGCCACCCAGCCTGTCTGGGCTGTGGGTGGGGGGATGCAACCAAAAAAATATAACTCAAAGCGGGAGGCTCCTAGTGCAGCTCCTAGCTTCAGCAGGCGGGGTGCTGCGGTTTCCGGCTTCAGCCCCCGGCTGCTCCTGTCTTGTGGGTGGAGGTTTGCTGGCTTCAGCCCCACGCCGCTCCTGGCTTTAGTGTCAGGGCATCAGGTTTCAGCCATGGGACCCTGCGGTCCCCCTGAAAGGGCTCGCAGACCCCCCCAGGGGCCACAGACCCCCCCGGTTTACAACCGCTGCTCTCTCTTCAATAGTGTTTCTTTTATACTCTCAACAGTGGATCAGAGATTGTATTGTTCCAGATTCTAATCAAATGATAGATAAAACCGTGAGGAGGAAAAATAAAGAAACAAAACCAAAACAGAAGCCAGATTTTTAGGAGCAAAAATTTCTGGTCAGAATTCTAAAAGGTTCTATCTAAACTTTATCATCTCAGCTCCTGGGGTGTAATGGAACCCATCCACTATTCATGGGCAGCGGGTATTGAAGGCAGCAGGATGCTGTGCCTCCCCAAACAGCCTTGCGTGGCCCTGCCCACGCTTGCCCCCAGGTCCCTTCCTGCTTCCTGGGCTGTGTTGCAGGGGGCTCTTCCCCCCTGCGGACGGGACCCCAGGCTAGGGCTGGGGAGCTAATGGGGGCCAGCGTGCACTCTGGGGCTGGGGGAGGGAGGCCGTGCCGCCCACCTACCTGCCTGGTGCTCTGGAGCTGGAGGCAGGGGGCGTGCCGCCTGCTCACCCACCCGGCGCTCTAGGGCTGGAGGGGGGCCGTGCTGCCTGCTCATCTGCCTGGCGTTCCGGGGCTGGCGGGGAGGCGACGGCGCAGCCCACTCACCCTCCTGGCATTCTGGGGTCGGGGTTGCTCGGGCAGCCTGGGGGTGGGGGTAGGGCTGGCTGCCCCACCAGGAGGTGGGTGGACTCTGGGCTCTGGCAGGAGGGGCGGGGCCTCAGGAAGAAGGTGTGGTCCGGGCCACGGTCTTGCCTCCCCGAGCCCGGGGTTCACCCGCCACCCATGCTATTACTATGACAGAATGCCAACTTGACTGGTAAAGGACACCATCGCCATGTAACATGGACACTATTATTCCGGTTCAGAGGGCTGTAAAGAAACACAGTCTCCATTGCTTGAATAACTGAACTCAAAATGGCCTTGTCTGCTCTGGAAAAACGTACCAAGATTATTGTGTTCCCCTAGAATGGCTGTGACACACTCCACCTCTACTGCACAACTCAGTCATTTATCAGCCGTGGTACCAGTCGCGCTACATGGACTGCTTTTTTTGAGGTCAAGTATCAATTGAGCTTCAGTCATTCCAGGCAAAGTTGTAGGAGTGCCAGAGTGGATGAAGGTCAGAATCAGGAGTGGAGCTATTAGCTCTGCTCCTGCCTGTGGCTCAGCAGGAGAGCACTTCACCGGCTGACAACCGCCCCCTCCCCACTCTGTCCCCCTCCATCCAGTCTCGCCTCCATGCAGGCACTGTAGATCTTGCACCAGGAGTGCTAGGTCATGTTAGAAGAGCAGAGAAAGTGAGGAGGGAAGATGAGATCCATGAAATGGGATAAAGAAAGTCCATGGAGGTTCTTAAATAAAAGCATGGCTTTTGAACTGGGTCCTGAAACGGACTGGGAGCCAACAGTGTTGGCGGATGGGGATCACATGGTTGCTCCTCTTTATTTAAATAAAACCGTGACCTACTATCCTGAGTTTGTGAACTTTTAGAAAGACCTGATCCTAATCAAACTGACCAGGTGATCAAATAGATCCCAACACTGACCATCCACCTCAGGGCTGGTAAATAACCTCCTACAACCAGCACATGCTGAAGATTTGGCACACACATGCTTCCCTACCCTCCAGAGAGCATCTTCTCACTTAGCGCAAGACATGCCTGGGAAACATCTGCTGCAGAGGTCAGAGACAGATCTCCAGTGAGACCTACTCAGTACTTAATTTGTAATGAAAGTGGTGCCAGGGCTCAAACAATTTTTTACTTTCATAACTGTCTCAGCAATCCCAGAGGTGCCAGGGCTATGAACTGCCAAGCCAAGAGGTGCCGGGGCTCAGCCCTGGCACAAATTAAGCACTGGACCTACTGCAAAGCCGAAAAAGGGAGACGGCCCAGGAAGGAGCTCTTCCCTCTTACAATGCAGCACAAGAGAATTAGTGCAGAGAGGCATATATCAAACCTCCCAGAGCCAGACTGGCCCTTTTGTGCCAGGCAGAATTCACCCTCCAGAGGGCAGGCAATGGTGGTATTGCCCCTTCTTGTGGGGATTTTAATGGGGAAGGCACCTCTAGCTTACCCCCAGATACTCCAATGGTTAGATCCTCTGGGGTGGCCAGGGTGACGATATAGTCTGAAAAGTGGGACCTCTGCTTCATGTGGATCATAACCCACAGTTCTGTCAGACCAAACTCTCCCGACTCCAGTGCACGTTTTACTCAGGTAAGGAATGCAGAAGCAGGTCCTATGTGTTTTATACTTTACTCAGCTCTGCTCAGCCTGGGAACAAAACAAGTTCTTAGTGTCATCAGCACCGCAGAACTCATTTAGCTGGAAAAAAGCCAGATCTCTTGTATTCTTCTTTGTGCGTCACCCACCAAGCTGGCAACTAAATTCCTAGTCCAGAATCTTTATTGTTGCTGATTCTGCTGGGAGAGTAGGATCTTACAGTTCTAGCAGTGAAAAGCACCCCAAAACAAACAGACCTGTAAACTGAGCAATCTGATATGGGTCTTACTGAGAAACAAAGAACACAGAATCGCATGACGGCATTTTTTACTCTTCTCACTGTCGCTAGAGAGCACTTTATTGAGCCTGTTACTAATTATGCAGTGGAGCAGTTGGCTTCCCTGGCATCACTCCTGATTTACACCAATCAGAAGCAGGCCCACATACTACACAAACACTCCGTACAAAAGAGCTGACCAAAGCCTGGTTACTGTGACTTGCTCGCTACTCTGCAGCGCCACATTCACTGTATATTTTGGCTTCATTGCCAGAGTCAAACAATGGGTTGACAAAAAGGTATACAAATGCTAGGAAACAGTCAAAAAGTGATCTGCCATGAAGACTAAGGTGAATGACTTACTAACAAGAGCCCAGATCATTCCCTTAAGTAGAACAGCCAACATGGGGGACAGGCAACTCTGTGAACTAGGGATTCCTCCAGATCATTCTATAAGCACGTCTTTACAGATGGGGAAAGCGAGACAGAGAGGGGAAAGCCAACATTTTCAGAAGCGTCCCCTCAGCAGGGCTGTGTGATGGAGTGGTCTGCCTCAGAGGACATGGAGACCTTATAGGGAGGCTAGTGAAAGCGTTAAACGGAGAATATATTATTTGTACTAAGATGCTCAAGGAAAAATGGGAAAGTAGAAAACCAATGGCTGGGAGTGCTCAGCATGGATGGCTTCTCATTTCCTCTTCTGAAATGCCTTTGTCCATAATGAAAAGGCTTTTACCTTTGGAAATGCACTGGAGTAAACCTCTTGGAGCTGAGAAAGATGGCAGTGTTTGCTACCAGCTTTGAGACTCCTTTTTGAGTCAGGTAGAGGGCACTGATTGGTCAGCATGTAGTAGGGGTGGAGCTAAGGAATTATAAAGCCTGCTTCAGCCCCAAGGGATTCACTCCAGCTTAATAGCTCAGTCTAGGCAGAAGTCTGTTCCAGCACTATGCCAGCATCTATAGAGTGAAAGATCCGGATACACACATTCCAGGTAATTTTACAAGGAGGGAACACTTCATCACCCAGCAATGCAGTGTGGAGATGGCCATTTGGAAGCTACAGCTGGTGCAGAATGTGGCTGCCTAGTGGCATTAGCTGCAAGGTCTGAGGATATATTAGACCAATATTCCAAACACTGGGTTGGCTTCCTTGTCATTTCCAGCCGCCATGTAAGATGTGGACACTGATCTAGAAAGCCTTACATGGCTCAGGTTCTGGCTTCCTGAGGGCCTCCCCAATCTTCCTATATATTCTGCCAACTGCAGTTGAGGTCAGCAGAGATGCTTCTGATGACAGTGCCTAGCTTTGAAGGGAAAATGCAATAAAGGGGCCTCTGCTCGAAGATATGCTTCCCCCATAGTTCTGCCTGATTATTAATCTCCTGACCTTCAGGGCATGACATGAGGCCCATCTCTTTGCTTAGGCTTTGGCCTGGAGGAGGTGGGGAGCAGTGAGTTTCAAGGAACGTGGGTATAGTTTCACAAGGGGGGCAAAAGTCTCTAGTGCTGATGCTGTCCAAGCTCTCAGGCCAAGTTAGCTGCCAGTGTAACTACCCTGACTTCGGTGGAGTGACGCCAGCAGAGAAACTGGCCCCTTGTTTTTATAGTTCGTAGCAACCCCAATGACTGTCTCTAGCAGGTGCCTTCAAACATTGAAAAGAAATAGACTGTGAACAGAAGCCATGCCAGCTGTCTCTATCTCTCTCTGTCTCCATTAAGAGAGGATTCTCCATGGGGGTCAAAACAAAGCAAGGGACAAGTTACTCACATGTCTTCCAGGCACTCTGGGGGCTGCTTCAACCTGTTGCCGCTGATGAGGTAGTTGTAGATTTCTGCATTTTCGATGCCTGCGTAAGGGGTTTGTCCTCGGGTCACAATCTCCCACATCGTCACACCAAATGCCCACTGAAACAGAACAGCAAACAGAGCTAGCAAATCGTAGGTTCCCTGTTTTCCAGGGCCAGGGGCATTATTTTTTCCAACTGGTTGCCGTGACCTAATTATCTGATTGCGCTGCGCCAGATTTGGGACTACTGGGGGATGTGCAGAGTTTGGCCACGATGCCTAGGGCAGTGCAGGGAATGAGCCACTTTTGACGTAGTATGTTCTGACACGTCTCTTTGGAAAATGCCAGGGGAAGTCTAACCAGTAGGATTTGCTGTGTGCAAAGAGGACTGTTTCTCATAATCAGCGATACATGCAGCTGTGTCATCAGTCACTTGTTGGGCGCACTCAGCAGCAAGGTCGAGGACAGTACCTCATGCAATATTGCAACCAGGCTGTACGGCAGGGTTCTCACACTTCATTGCTCCGCGACCCCCTTCTGACAATAAAAATTATTACACGACCCCGGGGGGGGGGGGGGGGGGGCAAACCTGAGCCTGCCCGAGCACCACCACTCTGGGCGGGGGAGGGGGCCACAGGCGAAGCCCAAGGGCTTCAGGCCCAGGCACGGGGCCTGTAACCTGAGCCCCACCACCCAGGGCTGAAGCCCTATAGCTTTGGCCCCGGAGGGTGGGGCTCGGGCTTTGGTCCCAGGGCCCAGCAAGTCTAATGCCAGCCCTGGTAACCCCATTAAAATGGGGTCGTGACCCACTTTGGGGTCCTGACCCACAGTTTGAGAACAGCTGCTGTACGGTATCACAAGCCGCCTCTTCAGATGCGGCGTCAACAACTGGTAATTGGCAGTGTAGGTCCACAGGTAAAGGAAGGAGCCAATGGGAAGCCAGATCAGAAGGCATCAAGGGAGGGAGGAGGGAATCAAAAGGCAGACCTAGAGGAAAGGAAGAGGAGCTCCAGGTACATGTGCTTGTCCTCGCTTCCTTAGTGAAATGTAATAAGGAGGAGTGTCTAAGGAGTAAGTGGCCTTTTAATCCACATAACAATATGGCAGGGATGTGTGTTGTCATCCTCAACATAGCCCTCTGCTGGATGAAACAGCATTGCCAGAGCTACTCCAGTGTGTGCGTGTGAGATCATGTCACCCTCTGGTGGCAAGGAACAATGACAGAGAAAAAGGGAGAAGAACAAGGGTGAGAAAGGAAAGATGAAACTGGAGCAGTAGAAAGGATGGGGTGGAGGAATGAGAGAGGCAGAGAGGCGAGGGAAGGAGGCCAGGGATGAGAAATGACGAGGGTGCCAGGATAGAGGGATTCATCGCTTTCACATTTGCACTACAAACTGCTCTTTTCAGCTTCAAAGCATTTCCCAGATTCCCCAGTTCTGACATCATGATCCAAGCCAGGAGGCAGAGATGCGCCTCTCCCTTCACACAAGGCATCAGCCATTCACATGGTCCTCTTCTGTCACCAGGGGCCTGATTCACTGTCTGGTGAAGTCAATGGAAAAATCCACACTGGCTTCTAGGGGAGTTGAACCTGGCTCCAAACAGCAGAGCAAAACTTACCACATCACTGTGTGTTGTGTAAAGATTGTCTGCAAGGCTTTCTAGAGCAAGCCACTTCACTGGCAGCTTGGAGGCGCAGCCCTGACGGTAATAGTCTCCACTGTAGATTTTCTTAGAAAGTCCAAAGTCTGCAACGCATACGTTCATATTCTCATCCAACCTAAGGGAAAATGTGAATGAGTAAGAAGGAACTACGGGCTACATTCAGGCAGCTAGAAATATGTCCAAGCCTGGCCAGCTCAGGGCAGTGGTAATGAGGTAGAGCGCCTTTCAGCCTTAGCTCACCAGCTCAAACAGGGCCCAGAGTTGGTAGTGTCCCCAAGTCATCCCTGTTTGGTGGCCAATGTGAAACAGGTTGGAGGTCTCAGTACAGTTCCTAGGGACTAACAGGGGAGTCACTACGACCCTGGAAGTGCGGGAGCAGAGTGACTTCCACCTTAAGGGGTCCAGAAAGAATTGCCTCCCCTCCCCACAGTGTTTGTGCAAAATAGTGCACTTAAGCTTCCGCTGCCTGGGCCAAATTTTCAAAGATATTTAAGTGCCTAAAAATGCAGACAGGTGCCTAGTGGGTTGGAAGTGGTTTTATTTAGATGTACACCAGTTCTACTAATTAAAAAAGAGTTTGGTTCCTTCCCTTGCTCCACACCAAGTAGCCAGGGGAGGAGAAGGAATGAGAAACAAAGCCCTCTCCTTCCTCACAGCAAGGCAGGTGGTTGGGAGAGAGAAGCCTCAATGCTGCATCATGCCCAGTTGTCAACAATTTAATTATTTCAAGAGAAAATCCTCCACGTGGGCCAAGGTCCGCGTGTCACCATGTGCACTGTGGGAAATCCTAGATTAGTTTTTACATCGTCATTATCAAGCCCTCAGAGCGGATACAGTTTTCTGGGAGTTCTAAAAGCTCCTCTCTCTTATCGCAGCCCAAATCCACTCTCTGCTTCGTATGTTGTATTGTGACCTCGCATCAATACCTGATGATGTCTCATCAGAATGACACAACGCTGCAAAAACATAACATGTGCCCCACTAAACATCAACCCTGAAAAATACACACAGAACCCAATGACGAGAGTGCTGGAGATAGGGTTCAGTTTGGGTGCTTTGCTGAATCTTAGGAGTCACCTCCTGGAGGATATGTCACTCCTCCGATGAGAAATAACGGTCAGAGTGATTAATCATTGCAATAATTTACCAAAAGCTGTGGTAAAGTTTCCATTTGTAAATCAAGATTTGGATGTTTTTCTAAAAGCTCCGCTTTGGGAGAAGTTCTCTGGCCTGTGTTACACAGGAGGTCAGACTAGATAATCACAATGGTCCCTGCTGGCCTTGGAATCTATGAATCCCTACACAGCTAATAGGTCTTAGCTTCCTCATATCTGTTGCCACTTTCTTGGAGGGAAGGACTGTATCCTGCTAACCCTTCAAGAGAAGACAGGTTACTATCACCTCCTGTGACTTCATGAGGCTTCTCACCCCTTTCTCCCTTATCTCTCTCTTATAAAGGCTTTGCCTCCTTCCCTCCCTAGCCTTTGTTTGGTCTGAAAGCGCCGGGCCTACTTACATGCAGTTCCGAGTAGCAAGGTCCCTGTGTATGAAGTTTTTCGAGCTCAGGTATTCCATCCCACTGGCAATATCAATCATGAACTTGAGTAGTGTCTGAAGAGGCAAATTCTGCAAGAAAGCACAGTTCTAGATTGGCCCCTGGAACATTCCAGTCACTCAGGGCCAAACTGGGGCATTTACCCCCTGGTCCGCACTGGGGGCAGTGGAGAGGCAGCTTGTCCTCAACGCAAGCATGACAAAGTAAAGTCATTTCGGAACCTTGTGAGCCTGGAATCTCCAGCGAGATCAAAACCTTCTAGCCCCTTGCAAGTACCTTTGAGAGATTAAAAACCTGCACCAGTGTGAATGTGATCTTCCCAAACCCACCCCCCTACTGGGAGGGATTGTACAAAGAGAAAGACTTACAAAGGGGTTTTCTCCAATCCGTGACATCAGCAGAAACGCATGGAGGTCTCCATGCTTCATAAAGGGCAGGATGACCATGGGAATTGGGAGCCGACCCTTAGGGCGACTCCGCAGGCTGACTCCTGGGGTGAGAGAAGATACAGAAAAGAGCAGTTTGCAAACAGATCCATCCTGAGCAGGGTGTTACACTTGCCTCTCCCTCTTCATAACAGTCTGGGGGAAACACGGTCACCCACATTTTTGGAAGGTTGAATTCCATGTGTCACCCTCCCGCTCAGGGCCTGACGCTATTAGGTGCAGAGACACCTACCTCAGGGGGAATTGCAGGTGCTCAACACAACTCAGGAGGCACTCAGCTCCTTCCAGGCCTGGGCCCTAAAGTTTCTAGGTTTTCTCCAAAGGGGGTGGTGACCTGCACCACAGAGCACTCGGAGTTTTGCTTGCATTGCCCCATGTCCCACAATGCCTTAGCGCAAGGCAGGAAATGTCCCGCTGTCTTCTTCCTCACTGTTTAGGAGTTTCTAATCTGACAGATAAAGCTTTATTTTGTCCCTATTTTTCCACTGACCCATCCAACATATCCCTTTCACCAGCCATTTCTCAGCCAGGCCATCTGTGACTAACGTTGCCGAATGCATTTCCAAAAGCCAAGGAAGAATGGAGAAACGGTTTAAGAGAAATGAAATTACAGCTGCATTCAAAAAATATGTGTGCGTGCACACACGTCTATAATTACACACACGTCAACTCCCGGTAGGCCTGGAAAAGAGCAACATCCACATCCTGCACAATGGGGAGGGCCAATTGAACGCTGCTACACACCACTCCAGAAGGTGGCTGCATCTCAGTGCTGTTGCATAGTCTGCATACATTTATGTGTATAATTTATGAAGCAGTTTGGGATCCGGCAAGGCAGGAGGAACTACATTGTGCCATAGAACTCTGCTGCTGGCTCACCGATCAGTTTAGTAACATGTGGGTGGTCAAACTCCTTCATGCAGGCAGCCTCTCGCAGGAATTCTTCAATGTCACTTGAGGTGAAGATATCCGCTGAAAGGCAGAAGCACGAGATTTTTCCTCAGTGACTCAGAGGAGCATTAAGAGACATGATTATCAGAAGCTTGCTTTGTGAGGCATAACACATTGTCTCAGACGCACAATTAGATAACATTTCACAACAAAGCCTAGCCTGCCACATTCTCCTGGGATGTGGGGGGAGAACAGAAGTTGGAACAGGGAGAGAGGCTCAAGCATACATCAGGGACATCTGGTAACTTCATTCTTGGCAGAGCAAAGACCTGTCGATTAGCAGCTCTTTTTTCAGCAACAGCTTTCATTGGAAGCCACAGAAATCATGAGTGGGGCTTAAAGACGTGGGCATTAATTAGCTAAAAGGAACTGAATTATAATGGGGGGGGTGGGGTGGGGAGGAGGTGATAGCCTGGCAGAAGAGATTAAAGATGTTGCCAACCAACTAGATAGTCTGGAATCCCAGCCCAAAATGGAGGAGACCATTTAATACATGACCTTGGTGGCACAAAAGATCAATGCTTTTATATCTCTACTGCTTCTTTTAATTTGCGGGAGCGATGATTTCTTTGGCACCAGCAGCCTTGGAGATCTTGGACCAAATTCAGCAGTGACATTAAAGGGCGTGAAAGTTACTCATTGACCAGTTTCTGATCTGATAGCAGCAGTATAAATCTGGAGCAGTTTCCTAGATTTTTCTGCTGTTATTCCAGATTGTGAAGTGAGCTAAGGGTTCAGTGCAGCATGTCATTTCCCCTTCCTTTATGTCACTGCTGAATTTGGTGGGAGTTCTTAAGACCTGCTGGGAGATCAGATTCAGACCCAGAGGTTTACAAGCTGGTCAGAAAAATGCTTGTAAATGGCAAAGCAGTGTAACTTGCACTAATCTGGCATTAAATAAATGCAGTGAGTGTAGTTCACAGTTTTGTATTCAGTGGGGACCAAACTCAGCTCCAAGCATAAGCAAGCATATCTTCTGTTTAAGTCAACGGCAGATGCACTCATTTACACCACGTCTGACTTTGGCTCCAGGAGTGACAGGGATGGAATGGCGCAGGTTAGTGTGTGAGTGTGTGTATGTGAGAAAAGGTCCTGCTTTATTTTATCTGGTAGTTGCTTTTCCAGCTACAACCCCACTTCCCAGTCAACATGGAAGTTGGGCTTGTTTTGTACATCCACTGAATGCAAAATCAATGGGCGTTCTGCTATTTTGTCACTTACACCCAACATATAACTTACGTTACTATTTACTTCACCACTTTCATCCATTTACTTCAGGATAAATTTGGATGGATTTGGCCCTTCATTGCTACCTGTGTAGGGCTAAGTAGACTTGACGATATTGTCCATACCATAGGACTTAGTATGGTGCAGAATCAAGGAATTGTGTAGCATTGTCTGTACTTAGTAGTAATAGTATTTACTATTAGCTTCTGGTGGTGCCCAGGATGTGCTAGGTGCTATACAAACCACAAGAAGACATGGTCCCTGCCCTTATATTTTTTAAAAGACCAAATGGACAGAGATGAAGGGGAAAGAAAAGGGATCAACAAACAAGTGAGGTGGCTCAGGAGGAGCATGTATGGTGAAATCAATGTTGACAGACATTTACTAAGCAAAATCGAATCCTTCCAAGCCTAAATGTAATCTTTCCAAGTGATTGTATTGTAAGTGTTTCAAGTGGCCCCGCTTTCACCCACCTTTCAACATCTTTACTGCAACCTTCTGGAAAGAGCCATCCTCCAGCTTCAGTAGCGCCTCTCTAACCGACCCAAACTCGCCTGTGGAATAACCAGAGCAGGCAGTAAGGAGACAGCGCTAGCACAGATGATTCACATCATGTTTACTCCAGGGATCACGGAGGGAGGAGCTGGGAGCTGAAGAGCTATAAGAAGTATAGCTACCAGCTCCATTTCTTCTACAGCAGCCCCATTCAGCAGCTCATGAGCATGTCTGTGTGTGGGAGGCCGGAGCAGCATGATCAAGGGAAAGAAAATACCATGATGGAGGTATGCTAGGTAGGGGACAGTTTCAACTGGCAATCCTTTGCTGACTGAGGATGTGCAGAGTAGAGGGAGGGTCATGGGTCACAGCTGAGGAGTATTTCTGGAAAGGGGATATTGCGAGGGGCATGGCTGAATCAGGCTTGGCTGGGGCAGAGAGGGGTCTCTCAGCTGGAGAACTAAGGAAGCTTTCATCTGAGGAAGCTCTCCAAGGTGACAGCTGTCAGAGATGACAGCCCAATGACTGTACCAGTGGGATTCATCAATCAACCGAGACACAATCAGGCCTTATCTCTGCAAATTCACTAACTATAGCTGGCCTGACAATCTATTCAAGCACTTGTGTGTGGACAGGAGGCACATGTCAATCGATCGAGGGGGTGTTTGCCCCAGTAAATTTCTCCAGTGGAAACAAGGCCCCAGTGTAGACAAAGCATGGCTGGCTACACCATGTTAAAGTTGTTTTGGCCTGAAGTGGTTTTAAACCACAACACAGATTTAAAACAAATATAATGTATCAGTTTGCATTAGTTTCAGTCTAGCTTTGATTTGCCTGATGGGATAAGTTCCAGCCGCTAAATCCACACGATTTCATAACCGCTTATCTTGTAGACTAATGCACTTGGTTTGAGGTACACTGTTTCAGATCAGAATGATGCCAAGTAAGCAGGACTAGAGCAAGAGTGAGAACGTGGAGCAAGGTGGCATCTACACCACAAGTGAAAGGACCTGATAGAAGTTAGCTTCTTTCTGCTATCCTTTCTCCAGTGCCACGCTCAGTGCTATATATGGTCATTCCACATTTACAATGCACAAAAGATCAGGTCACGGGACCCAAAGTGGGAGGGAGTGGGGGTAAAAGACAGTTGAAAGCCACCTTTATGCTGTCCCTAAGGGCAACCAAAGGCTGTTACACAGCCGTGGATCACCAGAGCACAAGGCACTCCACCCATGCCTTCTCCTACCCCCACAACACCCCTGTGCTGAGAATTGGGGTTGCGGGCCTGGAGCAGATGGTGCAGAACTGGATGCACCAGGCCTATGCCATCTAGGGATTCTCTCAGACTATGGGAATGCCCAAGTGTCTTGTTAGGGCAACTTTCCAGCTCATTTGTACCACGGAAGCAGCCCAGGAGCATCAGAGTGTGAGCTGAGGATCTGGCCAGATGGGTCAACAGTGGGATGATCCTCTGTACCTGTCAATGAAATCCAGACACAAGAGGCAGGCACATGTTTCCTCCACACCAAATTCTACCCAAGTTCTATTGCCTAGCGGCATCAAGATCTGAGCCCTTTTCTTCTGCAGGAAGATCATCCTCCTACTATGAAACTGACTTTCAGAAGCACATTTTTTGGAGGCAGGGGAGGTGGGTGTGGAGGGGGGGGCACGGAACAGTCTCACTGGAGCAGGATTGAAGGGAATTGCATTAAAGCTAATCTTAGAAACCTATTGTTTATGTCAAAACGAAAACCAACTCCCTTTTCCATTGCCTATGCCGCCTGACTTCGGTTTCCCTTTGGATTAACTGCAGGCCTTTTGATTAAATGCTTTATGTTTTTCTAGTGATTAACCTGAACTAAAATGCTAGAGCTGAACACCCTCAAATTCTGGTAAAATTCAGATCCAGCTGCAGACTTACCCCTATAATGCTCTAAACCCAAATCCTGCATTCAAACAGCCCCAGACAGACAACATTTGAATTTGGATTCATATAATTTTTTTGGTCTTCGTTTTTTGGGGGGTTTTTTTGGTCAAGTTCCTCATATTCTCTGTGCTGTCTTATTTCGTTTAAGTTTCTAAAGCATATTGGGATACAATTTTTATAGAAATCCTTCCATACCATTTAGTTGCATTGTACACATTTGTAAGTTGAAGAGACGGCTGAAATTTAAGCAAATATTCCTTAGCTTAAAACACCTGGGAAGTTTGCATACCAGTGGACCAGGAGTACTGTGTAAAACCTTGTGTGTGCGATAGCTATAACTGGATCTCGTGACCTGATTAAAAAAAACTCTTAACAGCTGTAGTGTATATGCAGCCTAATCACATCCCCATAATCAAGCCAAAGCCTTGAATTGTTTTAACCCAGGAGATGGTTAGTGCCCATCTAAACTATAACGTTTAACCATGTTCAATAGGATCAAGGGACAAACGGGTTGTAACCGCTTCCCCTGACTTGGTGATGGTTGAAATAGACAGGGCGTTAATCAGAGTGCATTAGGTCTTGTTCAGGTTTTGGTACAGACTCACCCTTGCCTAGCATCCTTCCCAGAGTGAACTGCTGCTCCTGGATTAGAACATCCTTGAGTTTGGTCTTCAGCTCATCGCTGATCCCTATGCTGTCCACTGGAAAAATGAAAGGAGGAGGGATCGAAAGAGGGATGCATGACAAAAGGTTCTATGAGAACATCCAGTGAGTCCAGCCCTTTAGCACACTCCCATAATCCAGCCCTTCAGTCCTACTCCCACATTATGTTGGTGACCCAGGAAAAGGGAGGGCTCCTCCCACCTCCTTGAGCCTCGTACAAGACAAGAAGCCAATAACTTTCAGGCACGTGAAAATTGCTCTTTTAGTGCCAAAGAGGCAGGGATGGAAATGCTATGATAACACTGCTCTTGGTAACCCCAAAAGCAAATGGGATACAAGAGAACAGTAAATAACACTGAGGAGCCAGCCTTGCATCAGTTTCCCAGAGGGTATTTGGGACCTCAGCTGGTGTAAATCAGCGTATCTCCACTGATGTCTGTGGAGCTGCACCAGTTTACAATGGTTGAGGATCTTGCCCTTAGCTGTTATTACACAAGTCTCCCTGTGCCTGATGAGGATGGATAAGATAATACACAATACATGATGGGCATTAGGGCAATAGAGTAATTTCTGACCCCAGAGGAACAGACTCAAAGGAATGTGTTGCAACCATCCCAGTCCAGCAATGCAGCACCACTCCAAGGAATCACCCCTTTGCAGAATCTACTCTAGAGCGTGGAATACAGAACTGGAAGATGGAATTTCTAATCCTGGATCTGACTCTTGCACAAATCACTTAACTGTGACTCAGATCCTCATCTGTAAACAGCAGCCTAATATTTCTTCCTTGCCGCATACTGATTAATAAATTCATGTTTGTACCACATTTGTACCGCATTTTTAATGCTACGGACTGTTCTATTATTATTATTAGGACAGATTGATCTCCATGACACCACTGACATTAAATTCAATAGAGTCACACCAGTGGAACACTAGTCCAATGGAGTGGCGAATCAGACCCATTGAACTTTGCACTGTAGTGTGGAATGATAGTGGCCAGAAGATGTTCTCTTAGTGTAAAATCAAAAGCTAGAAGCTATGGAACTAAGTAGGCTGATACACTAGCCTTTCACCTCTGTAGACTTTGTTTCAAATTCAACATGGTGGCCTCAACCCAGACTCTTGTGGACAAATTCCATCCCTGTTGACAGCCTTTTCCCAGAGCTGGACTAGACAAAGGTTTAGCATTTAAATAGCTATGAGAATTGTACAGGGAAACATGCTCAGCACCTGCTCACACTACGTCTGAAGCCTCATTTGAATTAATCCCAGTGTTTCATCCTAAAGAGTGAGTTTTGGAGAAAGGTGAGTGAGACCAACATATACATGTGAATGGGACTTGTTGGAAAGAGTCACTCAGACCATTTTACCTACATGTTGCCTCAATCTGCTCTGGGCCTTCCCTGTTGAAAGACCTGGCTGCTCTGAAATGGACCACTGGCTCTCCCCTGCCGATCACAGTGCCAAAGACATGTCTAGGAGGCAAACAGAAGCACAAAATTACAATGAACAGGCCATTCCTTGCTCCAGGGGTTTCTCCACCCAAATCGATCAGACAATGCAATGGGTCCAAACAAGGAGCAGAAATGTTCACTCTGCCACAAGTCTTCATTATAAAAAACAGTGAATGAAAAGCCCAGTGGAGAGGGAGCTGAAGACCACCATTTCCAGCATCCATAACCATGAAAAGAATCTATCTTACCCAAACCGAGTTTCTTTTCTTCTTTTTCGAAGGAGAATGAGTGCCAGGGCAACAGCTGTAACCAGGGCAGTGAGAATGCCCAAAGCCACAGGGACCCAGGATGTCCCATAGGGCGGTTGTCTCTGGCCATCTAGGTGGAAGATAAGACACTGGTTAGAAAGTAGGAGACCATCTATGCTTGACAAACAAAAGCTGAATTAATCCACCTCACCAAGATATTTCCCCCCTACAAGTTAATAGAACAATCTTGCTGTACTTTGTGTGCCTTGGGGAATCTTATCAACACTTAGACTTGGCTTAAGCAACTACTCAACTGATCATCTAAAAACTGGTTGCTTAACTGAAATGAACTTCTAGCAAAGGTGGAGGAGACCTGTATCATGTGGGTGGACTCTATTCTTAGTTACACCCGTGGCAATTAAGTAAATGGAGTTGTTCCAGATTACCCTATTGTAAATGAGATCAGAAATTCATTCAGTATGTATTGGGGTAGATTCTTAAGACAAGAGGTTGCTTAACAAGGGCGGTCTTGTGTACAGGTGTCATTCTATTTTCTCTCTGAAGTGAATAGTCTTGCCTAGGCCAAGATATCTATACATGATGCCAACCACACCTCACAGGTTTGGTGGCCTTCTGAAAGATAGTAGAGGAGCTTGGCATTAACTGTGACTCTGATGTTCTTTGTAAGAGAAACTGAGTTAGCTGACTTTTTGAAAGTCCACCATGAGTCCATTCTTGGAGGAAACTAATCATAACTTCCTCGTTCCAGCTTCTGTTTTGACAGTGCTCTTTGCTGTGTGCTATCCAGAAAAGGATGGATATGAACCCCTTTCTGATTGACAGCTGCCTCCAGAACAAATATCTCTGTGAATATACTTGGGGAAGGGGTGAGGCCAAAGGATAGACCCTATATTGCAAATGTCCCTAGGCACAGGAGAACCTTAGAACCTGCCTGACCAGGAAGTATATGATGGAGTGACTGCAGCAACAAGATATGAGTGCTGATATATGGTCTCTAAATACCCATTGCTGTCTCAATTGGAATTGTGATATTTTTACTAATTTATTCCAATTCTTCAAATCCAGGATAACCTTAATGCTTCCCAACTATTTGGGGATGGGAGCAGAATGCCTTGGCACTGGCTTGATAAACTCCATCATATGACTATGGCTTTACGAGGTTCTGGGAGAGGGAGGCTGAGAGGAATGATCTGTGAGGGGTCTGAGGAATTCTAGGGAATTCTTGCTGACTAGTCCAGTCACCATGGGTTGGAAAAAGCAGTCCAATGGGCTGAGAACAGGAGGAACCTCTCTCCATGGGTCCCATCTGCTCTGATGGGTGCCGGGGGAAGGGAGTCCGGCATTCTTATACCTGGTGGAGCCTTGTCTGGTGAGGGAGTTTCTGGGCCTTCTGTATCGGTTGAATCGTATACCCCTGGTGTGGAATTTTTAATGCAGTGAAGAATAATTAATGTAACAAACTGGGGAAATGTAGGCATCTGAAGAAGTGGGTATTCACCCACGAAAGCTTATGCTCCAATATGTCTGTTAGTCTATAATGTGCCACAGGACTCTTTGTCGCTTCTACAGATCCAGACTAACACGGCTACCACTCTGATACTGGGGAATGTAAGGAGACAGTGTAAACTCCTGAGCTGGAATAAATCCAGGAAACGGAGGCTAATACCCCTATGCTTGTGTAAAAGCTATCAGAGCTTTAGCTGCACCAGTGTAAACGAGATTTGGTGTCCATTTATCAACACTCACATCTGCTTAATCACCTTCAGACCATCTCTACAACCTAATGATAATGCCACATTGAGACAAAGGAGGGCAGTTCACACCTCTCTCAAAGCTATTGTTTCAGTCTGTTTGAAGGTATCACTTTGGGTTACATGCAGAAAGTCTCCTTCAAAACCAGAAAGACTAGAAACTTCTTTTTTTTTTTTAAGGAAAACTAAATTCTACAGAAACTTCTAGGACCAGCAGAGACGTACTGGAATGGTGAATCACCATGTACCAGCCCAGTCTGACCTCTGCGCATGACAGAAGGAGTCAGTGCTGAAGAGTGACCATCCCCTTAGCTCTGACCCCTCCTGAACCAAGAAGTGTCAACTGCACAATTTATCCATAGGGTTGGAGAGAAGAGAAGCGCGTGTCCTAGAGCTACTGGACCCCACTCCAGATGTTCCCAGATACATCCCTTCTTTCTGTTGAACTAGAGGGAAGCATTGCAGCCTGAGTAAAGACGGCAAGAGTTGCCTCCTCAACCAGAGGTGACTCATGCGGAGGTGGCATGAGGGGTCCCATCCCCCCAGATTTGCTGCTTGGCTTGTACTGAGCATGTTCACACGGACTGAGCATGCTCAGTAACACTGCTCTGACTCCTCCCCCCTAATATTGGCTGGCAGGGATCGTGTCTGCTCCTCACCCTCCAGCCCATGTCTCTGTCTGTGGAAGGTGTCATTGATAGCACTGTGTGAGACAGAATTATATATTTGCTTACGTGAGCATTGAGGAGCATTCTGGTGTTATGAGACCACTGGTTTTTATTAGCTTTGCAGTTCTTTCACCCCAAGGATGTACAAAGAGTACATGATCATAAACATTAGAGACAGGAAACCTATTAGATCATTCTGCCCATGTCCCTGCAATATTTGTGCCAGGTGCTTCTATCCGAGCAAGAGATTCCTATGTGTAGAAAGCAGAACTCCAACTGGCTCTCTGCAATATGACATGATTTAAAGTTTTTATAAGCTTAGCCGCCCCTACCAGAGCCCAGGGAGATGTTAATGACCCACTCTTGGCATTTTGCACACAGAGCGCCCACGCAAAGTGTATCCAGTGCCAGCTAGCTATTTTTGGAAAGTCAGCCACTTTTCTTTCGTCTCAGGCACAGTCCTGGAACAAAATGACATTAGTTCTGCAGTTCTATAGTTTAGGGCCTGTCAGCATTTCTATAAATAACCCTATTTCCCTGCTTTTGTGTCCTTGGTCATGGGCCAACTCTTGGCCACAACAAGCATCAGTCCAGAGATTTTTTTAAGAAAAGCAATTTTTGAGACAAAAAACAAACAACAAAAACTGTTCTGTTCTTTTATGGTGACCTTATTCCGATTTAAAGGGACACCGTCCCCTGGAAATCTAGTCAGCTAACAACAATGGGCTAAACACTGCTTCAGGCACAACACCTTCCCCAGAGGCCCCTGCCAGTTTCAGTTATTTTCCAGTTACATTTTCCAGTTCTCGAAGGTGATTTTCTCATGGTGGCTGCCCTGGGAAAGACATGCAGGGGATGCTGCCTGACTGAAGGTAACGCTCACCTTGTGCGGGGAGCCAGCCCTTTAGTCCCACCTAAGCCCAACGTTGAAGGCAGAGGGGCCAATCCTGTCATGAACGTTGTGTGGCACAGATGACCACCATTGCTGACCTCACTGCAAGCATGGGGCTTTAGAGGGCTACGTGGCTGGCTTAATCATCAAAAGCATCATTAGCAGCCACAGAGAGGGTGGTGGTTGGTGAAACCTAGCTGGGCTCTCCCCACCACTCCCCCGCTACCCTGGTCCACCCTCTCACCCAGGGCACCAGGGCTCATGCTTCTCCCTCAAATCTTAGTCACATGGGCTGGGGGAGAAAGAAACCACAAGTGAAGTTATCCCCTTGGGAGCAAAGAGCCTCCTCTCCCCAGCAGGAGCTGGGAACAGCAACAGCAATTCTGAAGCTTTTGGAACCTTCAGGAAGACTCTCCCCACCGCCTCACATCCTGATGCTGGACATTTTTCTTCCCTTCTGATTGGTTGTTTTCTTCATCTCCCCCCTCCACCACAGTGTGACTCTCTGCCCTCCATCTGTCCCCCTACGTATTGCGCTTCCTTTCCCCACACCCAGGCCCCTATTAACCCCTCCCTTACCCGTTTCCCAGCTCACACACCAGGTATATCATTAAAACAAGACAAAACAAACCCCAAACCAAATGGAAAAAATAAACACAGTGCTAAAAGGACACGTGCCACCCATCCTCCTGGCAGCACTGCTTCCATCCTTTGTCCAAAAGCCAACTACAAGCTCCTCTATCTGGAGCTAATGTCACAGACCTGGCAAAATCTGGATTCATGCGAGGACATGGAACTGAAACTGCTTTAGTGGCACTAATGGACGATCCCCTCCTGCCAGTGGATAGAAGCAGATATCCATTCTCATTCTCCTGGACCTCTGCAGCATTCAATGCTTTTAACAATAATGTAAGGGGACCATCCACGTACTAACATTCAGTGGGGGTGTTTTGGTTGGCTAGCTCCTAGTACCAAAAGGAGAAGGGGCGATGAGAAATCAGGGCCCTGAGACTGACAGTCCCCAGGGGCAATGGGGAGAGGCCAATGCTCCAGTTCAGCCTAATTGACAGGGCGGGCAGGCTAATCAAGGAGTCAGGAGGCCAGGGGGGTCCTGTCCTCTGTATGAGCTAGAATTGCCTGGGTCAGACAGAGTGGGGCCGAGCTAAGGAGAGAACAGGGGTCCAAGCTGAGCTGGGGAACAGAGCTGTGCCAGAGCCAGAGGGGCCAGAAAAGTAGCCCAGAGAGAGAACAGACTTGCCCTGGGAGCAGAGCTACAGCAACCAGAGCCAGCGAGGCCAGAAAAGCAGCCCATGAAGCAGGTCAGGGTTGGGAGCAGAGTCACAGAAGCGGCCTGCAGAGCAGACCTGTCCTGAGAGCAGAACTGCAGCAACCAGAGCCAGAGGGACCAGAGAAGCTGCCCGGGGAGCTGGAGGCAGAGCAGCAGCAGCAGCGTGCTGAGGCAGAGGAGCTGGAGCTGAGGCAGAGTGGCGGAGCTGGGGCTGGTTCAGTGCGGAGCTGGGTGTGGTGAGCAGCTGGGGAGAGCGAGGGGGACCCTGGGCAGTGGGCCCAGCACAGGGAGACGCCTCAGCCAAGAGGCCCTGCAGGCCAGGCTTGGAGGGGGATCGTAACCCTGACAGGGCAGGGGCGATGCTGGGAAGAAGGATCCTGCCACCTAGAGCCTGAGGCCACCGCCAGAGCAAGTGTCCAACTCACAGCATCCCTGCAGCACAGCCAGGGCCTGAGAAGGAGGTCTGGGACCTACAAGGAACAGACTGAGCTGCCCTGACATTCCAGAGACACTGTTGTGATGTTCCCTGCCACAGAGCGGGGTGATGTGTTTCCTTTAACCTTTCCCATTTTTCCTTATTTCTTTTTAAATGAATTGTTAATTAAATAAACTGCACTGCTTTAAATCATATGTAATGATCAGTGGGTCAGGGAAGCATCCAGTGCAGAGAGGGTACCCCGGATTGGGGACACCCTAGCCCCTGACCTAGGTGACCACAGCAAGGTTGGGGGTCGAGCCCCCCAGGAATCCTGGGCCCAGCCTTGTTGGGGTTACGAGGACTCTGCCAGACAGGAGAGTGGAAGGGGAGTCCTTGAGGGCAGGGAGGCCTCTGGGTAAAGGAAGTGGGAGCGAGGACTCAGATCCTTCCGCTAGCCCATTTCGCCGGGGTAGTGCAGAAGCCAGGAAAGTTCCCCACAATAGCGGGACCATTCCCCCGCTTACAATAAGATTGTGCTGTCTTGCATGAGAGAGTTGGCTGTGGTCCACAGTAATGTACGAAACTGGTCTGAGTCCTTCTGGAGGGACATACCCAAAGAGTAGTGATGGAAAACTGCACTTCCATCACTTGTTGAGTCATTGGAATCTCACAAGGATCGATTCTCTTCTCTACTGCTTTTCACCATCTGCATGTAGCCATTAGGTGAACCATTCAGATGATACAGACTCAAATGCCAGCAATATGCAGGTGACACACAGCTCTACCTATCCTTTACCACATACAACCACACTCCTACTGCCAAAGTGGACCAGTGCTTAGACGAGATCAGCTCATGGATGAAGAACAGCTGGTTGAAGCGGAACCTGAGCAAGACACAGGTGATGCTGGTCAGAAGAGAAAAGTGCTTTTAAAAGTTTGCATCCACAGTGCAGGCTCCACAAAATTGGCCTGTTTAGTCTGTAGTTCAGGAGTACTCTCGGATTCCTCACAGATGCTGAGCACTCACTTAGAAAGTATTATGCACAGATGCTGCTATCTTCTCCAGTTGGCTCGGAGACTTTATCACATCCTAGTGAACCATGACCTGGCCTCAATTATTCACACCTTCATCACCTCTCAGCTGGACTACAGCTATCTGATATACTTGGGCACAAAGCCTTCAGCATTTAGGAAACTACAACTAGTACAGAATGCTGCAGCACGTCTCCTCAGCAACACAGGCTTCTGCAAGCACATCAGACCTGTCCTCCATTCTCCATACTGGCTTCCCACAGAATTTCGAATCAAGTTCAAGGTCTTGGTCCTTATTTTCAAGGAGCTCCATGGCTTGGGCCCAGATATCTGAAAGACCACCTGAAGTTCTGGGATGAAAACTGTTGTTGACAATTTCACTTCTACAACCCAGTAGAACTCTCAATAATAAGGGTAAAGCTCATTTATGTAGGAGATAGAACTTTCTTGGAGGCCACCTCAGGGCTGTGGAATGAACTCCCCCAAGAACTAAGTGCAAGTTGCATTTCTTTGACCTTGTCTTCTCTATTATACATACATTGCAACATGTATATTTAAAAAACAAAAACACCCCCTCCCCCAAATCCTACCAAGATAAGATGCTCCCCTGCACACATTTCTCCCCCAGTGGAGAGAATGAGAGGACAAACAACTCATGGCAGATGTTAGTCATGTTACTTAATGCATGACTAGAAGGAGCTCAGATGCTATGGTCAGGAGTGCAATCTAAGAACTTATATAAAATAGAATAGAAATCCCGATCACCTGTATATAGGCCACATCCTTTCCTTTTGACCTTTGTCTACCTTGTCTATTTAGACTGTAAGGCCCAGATTTTGAAAGGTATTTTTTGGGCTTTGCTCAGTCAGCATTGCAAGGCCTAAGTGATTTAGATGGCTAAGTCCCACTTTCAAAAGTGAAGATATTTAGGAGCCTAAATCTCAGTGAAAATCAATGGGGCCCCAATTCTGATTTGCTAATAATAAATAATAATAATAATAATATCATAATCATCGGGCATGGAGGGCCATTGTCATCAGAATCAGAATGGAACGAGGGATGGGAGAGGTAGGATTTCCCTTGAAATTCAGGATTTGCCCCAATGTTATTAGTCTGTCACTTTCATGACCGCCAGAGCCACACAATTCATTGTATTTTTAAATGAGACCCAGCCAAGAGTTGATTTTTAATGCAGGAAATGAACTATAAAAAGTGACACCGAAACAGCATACGGGGACTACGGGTCAGTAAAAACTACCACATTCAAAGCAAACCCAGTAAAAAATAATTCCCAAAGATGAGATAGGGTCTGATTGCCTACTGCCCTGCGCCTCCAAAAGCATTTATGCCAAGTGCAACACAGGGGAAAAGTGCTTCCATATCACAACTTCAGGGTTTTGCAGCCCTTTTGCACTCACTGGGCTAGATTCTCCCCTGCATTCAGATTGAGGGCCTTTGCCCAGGAGTAGAGGATCACACATGATGAAAGGAAATGGAGAAGACAGGTCCATCAATTATTATTAGCCAATATGGTCAGGGACACAACCCCATGCTCTGAATGTCCCTAAACCTCTGGCTGTCGGAAGCTGGAACTGGGGATGGATCACTTGATGAATCACTTGATGATTACCTGTTTTGTTCATTCCCTTTGACGCACCTGGCATTGGCCACTGTTGGACGAGAGGAGACTGGGCAAGATGGACCATTGGTCTGACCCAGCATGGTTATTCCTATGTCAGGCTCACTGTGTCCAAGCCTCCTCTCACTTGCATCACTGTAATTCCACAGTGCCATGTCCTCAGCTGGTATAAATTGGCATCGCTCCATTCCACGGACATGCTGATGTATACTAGCTGTAGACCTAGCCCACTGACTCCAGTGAAATAACCCCAGATTTACTCCTGTATAAGGACATGTCTGCATGCAGGGTTGCTCCAGTTTAATATAAGGTGTGATTTTAAACTGATTCAGTTAAGCCAGTGCAAAAGGTTGTGTGGGGACTCGGTTTAAACCTGACTGATTTTGCTTTAAACTAAACCAAGAGAAGAGTCTCCACATGGGGGACCGCACTGGTTTCACTAAATCAGGGCAAATGAGTGTGGACACTGCCTTGGCCTTTATCTCTTGAATTGTATCTCCCTCCCCGCTCCATGTGCTACCCGCTGCAGCATCAGCTAAAGAAGACAGCAGCAGGTGCGAATTGTTTTGCTCATGCCAGACCTTTAAAGGTTATTTAAATTCTGTTTTGTTCAATGAAATGTACTATGTATGTAGCCATGCTGCTTGGTCAGCTGTGTACGCTGAAAGGCACCGGGCCAGCAAGATACGGTGGTACCAGCAGCAATCACTGTTTCACAGCTTATGAGAGAGCATTGCCAGAGCAAAAATAAACTAAAATCATCCTGCTACTCACCTACGACCTCCTGGGCTGCAACCAATAAGGTGTCACTCCAGGGTCCACAGCCAGCTGAGTTCAGCACGCACACTCTGATTATAAGGTCTTTCTGGGGATTCCATGTCGTAAGATTGGCTTTTGTCTCTTGTACTGTCATTTCCCCCTGAAAGCAGACCAGAACAAAGGAATCAGGGGAAAACTGTGCTTTTTTTATTATTATTAAAATAGATCATTGTGTCCAGAGGCTAGAGCAAAGCCTGGAGTCAGGACTTCTGGATTTGCCTCCTGTTTCTGTCACTGACTGGCTGTGTTACCTTAGACTTCATTTCCTCTGTGTTTTAGCTTCCCCATCTCTAAAATGGCTAACACTAATATCTTTCTAGCTCATAAGAACATTGTGAGGCTTAATTAATGAATGCTTTGAGGTCTTTGGATGAAAATAGCTACAGAAATGTATTCTTTTGTCCTTTTCAAATACACAGTTCCTCCTGCTTCAAAGACATTAAGATGCTGTAACACGCTGCAAAGCCACTGCCAGTTTAATCAGAAAAATAAATTCCGTTTGTTTTAACGTGTTGCCAAATTCCAGTCACCATCCACCATTCATAGCCAAGTTTCACTGAAGAGCACATGGCCAAGGTATTTGCTATCATTTTAAAGATCCTTTTTACATGCATCATTTACAATAGAGCCTTGAAACTTTTTGGCTACCACTATTGGGCCTGATTTTCCTCTCCCACTGATATAATTCAGGAGGAATTCCACCAAAGTCAGTGGACCTGTACAGGTGTGAAATTGGTGCATGTGTAATTTCCCCCCACCCCACTTTGTCTGTTACTGCAGGCTTGCTCATCGTTACGGGGTCACTGGCAAAGCATTTGTATGGAAGTGGAAAACCCTCATAAAGAATCACAAACTTTAAAAGCAGGTATCAGGGAAAAGTAAGTATTGATGTTCAAACTTAGGGTCCAGACCTTTGGCAGTGCCCTTTTAAACTAGGGTGACCAGACAGCAAGTGTGAAAAATCAGGACAGGGGGTGGGGAGTAATAGGAACCTATATAAGAAAAAGACCCAAAAATCAGGACTGTCCCTATAAAATCGGGACATCTGGTCACCCTATTTTAAACTCCCTTAATCACTGAATGAAATAAAGGATTTTAACCCCCTTTCAGATAATTTGCAGTTGTTAATACTACTGTATCATTGGCATTTGAAAAAACAAACAAACAAGCCACAGGAGATAGAAGGCCCAGATCCAACACACTGGCCAAACTGCTTGGTGCAGGACCTTAAGAGGGCAAGGGGGGGTGGTTTTCCTTTGCGTGTCTCTGATGCAGGGAGCAGCTGGGAACTGGTTTGGGCCTCGGTGTGTATCAGAGCTCAGGGCTGCGCCAACTTAACTCTGGCCTTCTAGCAGTAGTTATGTTGCTGGGGATCATTGGTGCACAGTGCATTCAGCCATGCACAGACACACGCTGTCAGGGGACGGGGGAAGAGGAGGGCTTGTAGGGGATGATAAGAATCCCCAGCTGTCTGGACAGAAAAGCTCTGGGGTGCAAAGTGGACAGAGTGGGGGCCCAAGAAAATGTGGAAATATGCACATTGTAATAATACTTTGCACTTACACGCCACTTTCCATTTTCAAATGCTTCAGGACCTGATTCTCCAGTGTCCTGAAAACCATCGCGGTGCTAGTTGAGCACAGTCAATCGTATATATAATAAATGATCAAACTAAGGGACTGCTTGCCTTGCGATGCAGCCACTGTGTGTGATTTACACACACACACACACACACAGATGTTGCAGATTTTGAACACCCAGAACTCCCATTAATTTCAAGTGACTGTGTTCACAGATTTACTGATGGTATTTAATTGATATGAATGGGAGAATGCAGAATTTGGCCGGATCCTCAGCTGGTGTAAATCAGAGTAGCTTCACTGAAACCAAGGGAGCAATGTTGATTTACACCAGCTGAGGATCAAGCCCAGAGACAACAGCACATAGGAGAGGCAGTATGGTCTAGAACAGTGGTTCTCAAAGCCGGTCTGCCACTTGTTCAGGGAAAGCCCCCTAGCGGGCCGGGCCAGTTTGTGTACCTGCCGTGTCCGCAGGTTCGGCCAATCACGGCTCCACTGGCCACGGTTTGCCGCTCCAGGCCAATGATGGCTGCGGGAAGCGGCACGAGCCAAGGGATGTGCTGGCCGCCCTTCCTGCAGCCCCCATTGGCCTGGAGCAGCGAACCACGGCCAGTGGGAGCTATGATTGGCCAAACCTGCGGACACGGCAGGTACACAAACCGGCCCGGCCCGCCAGGGGCTTTTCCTGAACAAGCGGTGGACCGGCTTTGAGAATCACTGGTCTAGAAGACTCAATTTTAACATTCCATAACTCTGTCCTGAAGGAGTCACCGACAACCTCCCCAGGATTGATTTCAGGATATGTTACCTGTGTGACGTTATCCTGACTCCACTCCAGCCTGTACCCCAGTAGATTTTCTTTCAGCATGTCCGGAGCCACTCCTTCCCACTCCAGAACCAGGCTAGTGTCTCTCTGGGTGACGTGGATGTTTTGTGGAGTGCTGTCTGGAGCTGGAGACAAAGGGTAATACCCAGTCAATTGCACTGCAGAACAAAACTCCTGTCCCCCAAGGCGCAAGAGTCACCAAAAGGCTCATATCACCCACTCTCAGGGGAAAACCCAAAGGAGAGAGTGCGGGGAGAAAAATAAAAATCTCTGCAAGGTTCCTTTCTCTACGTTTGCTTTCAATTCTTCCCTTGGGCAGTTTGGGGTTTGCCCCCATCCCCTCACTCCTACAGCAGAAGCACGGGGTTAGCCCTCTATCCCCTGCAGATCTTTACCCCCCACTCTCAAGGGCCACACGGCTCTCAGAGATCCACCAGGGCACAGGGACGTGCAAACAGTGGCCCTGTGCCTGCACACTGGTTTCGGGCCCTCAACGTATCTTCCACCAGCACAAAGGGAGCTCCACAAGAAAGCCGTTAAGCCTGCTAGACCTGCCCAGCTAATACAGCTATGGGGAGAGGGGTGAGTTAGTTTCCATTCTGTCTTGCCCATCAGTATTGCCAGCCATTTTCTAACTGCAGAATTTTTATTGCTGAGGATGATGTAAGAAGCGGAATGAATGGGCCAAATTCATCCCTGCTGGGACTCCATGAAGTTACACCAGCAATGAGTCACCAGACGTACCTTTGGCCCTATATACTGATTTTATTTTAAGATCCTAAGTGGGGTTTGTAGCTTTCACATTTGACTTATAAGCTTGCAAATATGATCTGGAAACTAGTGGGTGAGAATAAATATGGAACCACCTCCCCCAAAAAATCCTGTTTACAATCATTGTTCTGACAATAGCATCACTCACAGTAAGACAAATAATAGGAGCAGGACTTTAGGAGGCTTCAGAGTGGATTCACAAATTGATGACCTATAGATTCCTTGTCTTTCTGACTCAGTGAGGAGTTCAATGAAATTTATCAATGGTTTGTCCCGAGCTTTCCCCCCAGATCAGAACAGACTCGTTATATAGTAACACTTCTTTTAACTTTTCCAACCTCTGTGACATCTGCTTACCTATCTCCAAGGTCTGAAAATAAACCCAGTCTGTGAAAGGGGAGGTGCCCATCTCATTAGTGCACTGAACCCGCACACTATAATTGGTGGAGTGCTTTAATCCTGGTAAACCACAGGTAAAAGGAGGGACAGGGACAACTTCTGTAGAGCCTTCGTGATCTTCAGGTGACTCAGCAACCTGTTTTGTGAGGAAAAGCAAACAGATATATTAGGATAAGCAGAGTGGACAACAAGACCATGCTGTACAATGGGGCATTTGTTTCATGCAAATGACTAATTTCTGAACCAGTTCAGGACCAAGTAGCAACAAATGCTGAATCAGCAGTATAATACCATATTTACAGGGACGCTGTCAAATTAAAAATCATGGGCCATCCCTCCATTGACTTCAATGCAAATACAATGATTTACACCACCTGATGCTCTGGCTCCACATTTAAAAATGTTTCCTCACCTGCATTACAAATCACAATTGGATTATTAAAAGTGAAAGGCATTTCTAAAATCGAAATTTACTTTATACTACTGACACTGCTTGTTGACTTTTTGCATTTCTCTAAGCTTAGACAAAGAAAACACACCAGTCAGCTCCCTTCTTGTTCACTGTCAGTTTCTAATCAATGTCACTTTCAGGATCTCTTGCATTAGCACAATGCTACAGTGTTTGGATTACAAACGCTGCAGAAAAAGCATTTTTCTTTCAAAACCAAAAAGCTTTCGACTGGAATTAAAAAGAAAAAGAATCTTGGCATTATTTCTACAGGCCTTAGTTTCTCTAAAACTGAAGTTTAACCAGAGCGGAATTTTGGATCCCATTTGCTCTCACTGAGTCCCTTTTGTAGGCAGACAGGTTCAACACTAGCACTCCCTGATATCCTGAGAATAGTTAGACTCCATCAGGTAGCTCCAACTCGGCACATCTTACTCAAACACATGCACCATGAGTCAGCAGCGAAGCTGGGGACCGAGCCCAGGAGTCTTGACAAAGTGGAAACATCTTTGCTAACTTTATCTCCACTACGAATGTAACAGCCCCCACCCCATTTTGATCCATTAATTTAATTTGCTAATAATAATAACGCTCAGGCTGTGTACAGTACATAATAGGCTGACTTGTTGTTCCTGTTGCCAATCAATGTCATCCTGAGCTGGGCGGGAGCTATCAGACTTTTACGTTTAAATTCTGTCATTCTGCTTATGCTTCTGGAGAGTCAGAGTGGCTGCATTCATTTCCCACCCCCACCCCCACCCTCTGAAATACCTCTTGCATTGAAGTGAGGAGAAGTGGCACTATTTTAGCCTTTTCTCTGAGAAGCTCCCTGCCCATCTGAGCCAAGGGTGCACTGACCCATAGTGTATCCAAGGTGCCCAAGAACCAGAGCCAATGCGCCCCCCCTTTCTGCACCCTCCTAGCAGGAGGACAATCATTCATTCACTGGGAGCCAGAGGCATGCATTTTCACATGGAAATGTGGGTCAACGGCTCTCACAAAATCAGAGCTGTGGGGTGAGGAGGGAGGGAAAAGGAAACATGAGATTGCCAGTGCCAAAACCACTGCAGGAACCCCGGCTCCCTCGGTCTAACGATTTCCTGTAAAGGGAATATTATTGTCCAGTTCATCAGATCTGAGATACAAACATGGGCATAGAAAGGGCTGGGAGGCTTAAGAAATGCTAAAGCCTGGTGAGTGGATGGAATCTGAGCTGTTTTGATTCTGCTCCCTTTCTGCCTCTCTCCTCCCCCTCCAAAGCAGAGAGGAGGAGCTCAAACCCCAGAAAGATTAGCATTGTTGAGGCTGATGAGCATGCACACCAGGAAGAATGGGGCTAACTCAGCCTTGCAAAGCATAGGAAGAAATTCATTTTGAGCTGCAAACAGCAGCAGCAGCAGCAACAAAATACTACCAGAGACACAGAAAGCTAGTTACATCCAGGCATCGTTTCTGCCGGGGGGTTAAAAGAAATGTCTCTGCAATGATGGTTTATTTTATTTATGAAAGGGAATAAGCATCAGAGCATGGACTCTCCTACTTCCTTGTCCCCTCCCCAAAGGGGACAGGAGAGAAAGCAGGTTAGCATATGCTGCATTTGTGCTCCAGGTTTACCTTTGTGCTTCTAATCCCCTCCTTCAAATGAAAGTGTCTCAGCATCACATAGTGATTCCACTGAAGCTCACATCAAGCTGTGACAGGGGAGGGGAGTCAAAGGGGACTGTGTGAACACGGCCCAATATTCATACCTGACAGAGGCACAAGCTGAGGGAATGTGCCTGGTTTGACTGGCCTAGGTTGTTGTAGGATGGATTGTTTCTCTCCGCTTGGCACACTGCCACCAAATGTGTGGCTCAGCTTCCAAGTAACACCAGGGCCAAATGTTGCAAACTTGGATACCTAAAGCTAGACACATATGTAAGTGGGCTGCTTGTCAGAGGTGCTGAGCGCCCACAATTTCCACAGTCTTCAACTGGAGCGACAGGAGCTCAGCACCTCTGAAAATCAGACCACCTGTTTCGGTGCCGAGATCCAGACATAGGCTCCCAAGTTTGAAAGGGTTGGCCTACAAATTCTAATGCTCCCACAGAAGATTCGAATGTGAAGGATGGCCTAGCTGCAAGACCAATCAGAGGGATCCCATTGTGCATGCAGGCCACAGGAGAGTCCCGAGGGCCATACCTGAACTGTGCAAGAATGAAGGGGGGAGCGGCCATCAAATCCCGGGACCCACGTCAGGCTGGCATTGCTGCTGGTGACTCGGGTTACGGTCACATTGCAAGGGGGGAGAGGCATGGCTATGGAAAAAAAACAAGGAAACACTTTAGTATACACAGAACTGAGCAGAAGGTCACATGGAAACAGGCAGAGGCTACAGTCTGGGGATTTGGGGCTTGAGCACAGGTGGAGGTTGAAAATATTCTTTGGGGGTGCTGAGCCTGCCCCACACTCACCCTGCAGCAGCAGCTGCTTTCCCATGGGGCTGAGCCCAGCTCCCTGCTCTGGCTCATTGGCTCTCACTGCTCACAGATCCAGAGGAGCCCACCACAGCATCACTTGATGCATGCATCTGTGCACAAGTGGGGCCCTTCCCCCATGATGCCCTCCCCCTGCGATGCCCCACTCCACCTTCGTCCTGGCTGTGGCATCACCAGCCATGGGGCTTTGCCGGCCGATCTGGGCAGGTGTGCAGGATGGCTCAGAAAATAGATTTGGGACAGCTGAGCCCCCTCTAGTCCTAGCCACCCACGGCCTCTGATCTTAGCCCACTGAAGTCAGGCCTTTGGAGATGGCCCCTGAGAGCTGCCGGTTGGGCTTGCTCACGCTATTCTAATTCCTGCTCAACACTGAACTTATTCACTGTTTGGTTATTAAAGACATATGCAAACACATGGCGGTTGTTCCAGACCTTTCTCTCAAACATTTTCAAATGGAACTTGATTTGGCAGTCCCAGGCTTATGGTTACTAGCCCACAAAGCACCCTATTTTATTATAGGGAAACTGAGGCATGGAGAGGTTAAATCAGGCCTGCACAACTCGTAAAGCGGTGAGGGCCATATTACTCCAAAGAAAACAGCCGAGGGCCGAAACTCCTCTCCCGCCACAAAAGTTGTTGAGCAAAAAAAAAACCTCTCCCGCCACCAAACTTGTTGAGCTCTACCCCATACCCCACGGGCCACAGTGAGCCTCCGCGAGCTGCATGTGGCCCACGGGCCGTATGCTGTGCAGGCCTGGGTTAAATGATTTGCCCACAGTCAGACTCCAAATTAGTGGCAAAGCTGGGAACAGAACCACGCTCCCCAGACTAGTAATTTAACATGACTATCCTTCCTCTCCTAACAAGGCATGAATGGAGCTTTGCTGCCTAGTTCTTCCAATGTCACTCTGCCCATTCACCTAAATCTCTTCATTGGCTTCCAGTCTTTTAATGTATGAATGCAAGCTCCTTGTCCTCACTTTCAGCCCCCTGCACTTTCTCTCCAAACATTTAATCCTAATCTCCCTCTCATTCCATTTGTCTTTCCCAAGACTTGCCCTTTAGCAATCCCATCGTCCTCTTCTCCCACCACTGGCTTTGTCTCTCCATTCATGCTGCATCTTACGCTTGAACCAATCACTAACTTCATGCCTGGCAAGTGCCTCTCCCACCTACAGATCCTTCCTTAAAATCTACATCTCCCTTATTCTCCTACACAATCATCTGCATATCACACTCTACTAGGGGTGATTTCAGTGTCCTGTTTCAAAGACTTTAAAGTCCTTAGGGCAGGGCCATGTCTCAGTCTATCAGCCAGAGACATCCCCATTTCTCCTAGGCTGTGGCCAGTGGCGAGAGGAGGAGGAAATGTGATTTTAAATCACCTTTACACCTGCCCCATTCTCGGCCCTGCCAGAGTCCCACTCTACCACTTGCATCCGTTGGAGGAGCTTCAGATCTACTCTCATTTATGCTTGGCTGCAACCGCCCCCAAGAGGCCAACCCACAGCTGAAGTGCAACACACCCTAGTCCTGCCCAGCCTCTCCCACATGCCTCTGACACTGAGGGCTGTGAGAGGGGGCGGCATACACTGGAGCTGAATGTCTGCCTCATTCCAAGAGTGAGCAAGCCTTCATCATTCTATAACTCGCTACAAGTTCCAGGACTGACTGGGCCTCCTGTAAAGAAGGGACTCTCTGGTGGTTAAGGCACAGGACGGGGAATCAGGAGATCTCTGTTCAGGTCTCAGCCTTTCTATAGACTTCCTGTGTGAGCCAGAATAAATCGCTCACATCTCCGGGTTTTGGTTTCCCTGTGTTAAAGGTGATGATAATTTTTAGTGTCTCCCAGCCCTGTGTCTTGCCTATTTAGGTTGTAACCTCTTTGGGGCAAGCACTGTCTCTGGGCTTGCCTTCACTGCAAAACCTAAATTGAATTATAAGTCAAGTGTTGCCCCTAACTCAAGTCCTGTCCACACACACACAAATCCTTAACTCCAGCGTGGTGGTGCTTTTAACTCAAGTTGGCTGTTATTTCCGGGGGTACAGACTGAAACTCTAGTGAGCACAACTCATAAATTGCTCACATGACCACCACTCTGTAGCGTGGATGTAGGTAGCGCCACTCAAGTGGCACTAGTCCTCCAATGCCTTCCCACAATTCCCCTGTGTGTCCAGAAAGGACAAACAAGTTCTCCCACAATTACTGGGATAGACTTAATAGAGCGGCTCAGTTTACTGCAGTGCTAAGACCCATGGGCTATGTCCCAAAAAGTCCATACCCGAGTGCACGTAGCACCAGTGTGGACAGAGCAGTTGAAGTGTTACTTGGCAATGCGGCTGCTCTCTTGTGAGGTAAGCTAACTAGAGGGGAATAACTTGGAGTGTAGATAACTGAAGTTAATTCTGCAGTGAAGACATAGCTTCTTACTGTGTTTGTAGATAGCCTAGAACAATGGGTCCTTGAACTTGATTGGGGCCTGTAGGTGCTACAATACCCACAATTTTCTGTTTAGAATGTACCTAGCACTTTGAGGGCACTATGGTGAACACAATGACAATAATAGGAGGAAACTGTTTGTAAATGTCCCATCAAAAATGTTTGTCCCTGGAGACACAGATGAAAAGAGTCAGTAATAAACTGGGGACAGACGGCAGAGTCCCCACCAGCCTCTACATCCGTGAAACTGTAAGGCTCCAATCCTGCCCCTATACATGTGCTTTCCTTTACTCATTTGAGTAACCCTATGGAAGCCAATGGGACTACTCACATTCTTCAGAGTAAAGCACTTGTGTGTTTTCTGGATCAGGGCCTAAATGAGCACCCTTCAAGTCTGCTCTTCCTCCCACTGAAGCCACTGGAGTTTTGCCAGTGTCTCAATGGGAGCAGAATCAAATCTGTAGACACTGGATTTTTTTAAAACCTCCACACTTCCTTCACTTTACTGCAACTTTCTTAGGCATATTTGTGAAGAATACCAGCTAGGACATGTGGCTAAAGCACAGGACTGGAAATCTAAAAATCTAGGTTCTTTTCAGGGTCTCTCACCGATTTGTGAGACATTTGGTGAACCATTTAACGTCTCGGTGCCTTGATTTCTCCATCTATAAAATGGGAACAATGCCTTCCTCAAAGGGGTGTTGTAGGGATTTATTCATTGATTTTTGATTGTGAAGCATTCTGAGAACCTTGGCTAGGAGGTGCTATACTGTGGCAAAGTATAATTATTATAAAATATATGAGAACTCTAAATCCATTAAGGATATGTGCCAGTCTTCACCCAGCCTAATTATTTACATGGTGATTTACTGTTAAAGATGTATGTCAACTTTTTTTTAAAAGTATATTTTTTCCATTTATGGATTGTCTGCAACTTGAAAGTTATTTCAGGTGAAGATAGGAGGTGAATTTATAGCACAATAGCTTTGTGGAGTGAGCTACGTAGGAAAAAGGCATTATTATTCTGGAATCCGAGTGTCCAAGAGGGAGTTGTTCCAGAAGAGCTATTGGGGAATACCTATTCTGCACTAGCTATTCCAGTTAATTTCCCCATGTGGACAAGCCCTTAGGCTGACAACACTAAAAGCTTTCTAAGTCAGTCATAAATCACAACAGAACAAAGTGTTGCACTCTTGGCCTGTATCTTGCAGATACAAGTGTCAACATAAAGAAAAACACACCCCACGAAGGGTATGGTCTATAGTTGGATTTAAAGGGGTATTTTAACACATTAACTACGACGATCATAAATTCTAGTATAGACACAAACATTTGCTCTTAGTCACATTCAACTCTAGGCTGCAGCCTGGAACAAATGTTTGTGACATGTCTATACCAGAATTTACAATCGTGCAGTTAACACATGTTCAAACACAACCAAAAACTCAAGGGCAGCTAGGACCTAAGATGAAGGGAGAAAGCTTGCCACGCCTGGGTCTCTATTGTTTCAGTCTGTCTGAAAAGAAAACATGACAAGGGCTCAGGGATTCACAGAATGACAGATGTTCACAGAAAGGCTAGAAATTATGTATTTTAAATGAGATTTTAAAGGGTATAGAACACAGAAATCCATAAAATCAGTGTCCATCTGTTGATTTTAATGGTCCCTGGTGATCTCTGACTTTGGCCTCTCTCTTTTCAGCATCTAATGAGAGGCCAGTGCATTGGCACAAGAGGAAAAGGCATCTTCAGCTCCAAAGAGACCCCTCGATCTCCGATCTCCTCATTTACACTTTAGATTATATCTAGCCACATCTCATGCGAACATCTCCGCTGCCCTGACTCTCCACTTTATGAGGAAAATCTGTTATCTGACATGTTTCCAGTTGTGGTTTGTTCTCAATTGCCAATTTCATTGCCGGGGTATGGGCCTGCATATCAAGCAGTGAGCAGCCATTACAGCACAGTGTGTTGTTCCATCTGCTGAGAGCTCCTCTCAGCTCGGTTCTAAGGCAGCTCAGCAACAGCTTCCCTCCCTCCTCCCCCAGCCCCAATTCTTCTCCGCTGGGGCTCTCTCACCTTTAATCCGAACAGTGGCTGTCCGAGAAGAAGACAGTCCCTTTACGTTGTGGGCTTCGCAGGAGAAAACTGTGCTCTGGTTAATACCTGGATATCAGCCAAGGCAAAACAAAGAAAGCAACACAAACAGCTGTAGAGTCCAGCTTCAACCACAAGCAAAATCATGGTTACGTTTGACATCCAGCTCACACTATACATGCAACTGGGGGCAAAGCTGGGGGCCAACCAAAAGCAGGTGGATTTTAGTGTAATTCATGTTTCAATTGCTCATTATAAAAGGGAGAGGAATGGGGCACTGTAGATGAGACCATATGAGCACTTTGCAGCACAAAGGAGAGAGAGGGACCTTGGGAAGAAGGAGATCAAAACGCTAGGCTGGCAGCTCTCTCGTCATGGTTGCCATCTCATCATTGTGAACCTCGGCCTTCTGCCCCACCCTGTCCCTCCTACTGTTTGTGGCACTCACTGGTTGGGAGCTCTTTGGGGCAAGGACCAGGCCTGGAACAATGGGGCCCTGATCTTCATCAAGACCCTGGGGCACTATCACAATCCAAATCATAATCTGCTTCAAGATAGGATAGGAATCCAGTTTGGGCCATGAGTAAACAGAGTTTTGTACTGTCAATTTAGGGCCTAGTTGTCCCTTGCCTTACACCGTAGATAGCCATTAACCCCAGTGCAAATGAGGACAAAGTGCATGTAAAATGCTACTAAATCAGAATGGAGGCATTTTACACCCTTTTGCACTGGGGTAAATGACTACACCAGGGGCAGGGCAAAGGGAGGATTAGGCCCTTTGTCTCCAATGACCATTTGTCCACATCTCAAAGCCATTACTATTGGCAAGCTTCTCAGGGAAAGCCCGGGATTGATGCTTACAGATTAATCAGGATTGACGGGCATTGGCAAAGCTGCCTGGAGAAGTGCATCCAGGACTTGCCCTTGCTACACATGGCCCTAGTCTGCTTTACAGGTTCTGTTCAAGCGAGGTCAATGACTACTGCAGCAGCTGTGCATGCAAATTAGGATGGAGATGCCATCTCAAAGCTGTGTGGAGTAGCTTGCATAGTGCCTGCCCTCGCTGTGCTTGACTCATCTTCACGGGGACTGAAACTGACAGGGATTGAAAAGAGGAGGGGTGGCAAAGGAGGCAGAGGAGGAAAGGAGAGACTACAATGAGTGAGAGAGAGAATGACACATTTTAATACCTTCCACTGATCCCACCAAACCACAGCGAAAGACATTCCAGCTGGCAACAAAGCAGGCACTATTATTGTTGTTATTATTTGGATTGCAGCAGCAGCACCCAAAACATGGCAGGCAATTTCCCAACACAGAGGGAAACACAGTCCCTGCCGAGAAGGAGATTGTGAACCAAGCTCCCATCACACTCTGTCCAACAGTCCTTTCCCTGTTCAATCAGGGGCCGATTGTTGACTTGGAGCTCAAGACATTCGCTTTTTAGTTACCGCTTTATTATTATTTTCCTTAGTGATTTGATACTTTCTTCTGCCAACACAAGCATGTCCTCCTGCCCCCACAGACCTGCTGTTTTGACATGCCTGGGAACTCTGACTACCTGGTGTCAGCATATACAGCTTCACGCAGGGAAACCTGTTTTCTGTTTCAAAGGCGAAATCCAACAGGCAAAGGCCAGAGGACACTGGGGAGTTAAATTTTGTAAGTAACCACTAGTTAGGTTTCAAGTCAAGTTGGGTTTCAAGTCAAGAGGATTATTTTTTTAAGCCTCCTCATGGTTTAAAAAAAAAAAAAAAAAAGATATTGAATAATTCCCAGACTGGTCAGTACTTTGGAGTGGCGCACTGCTCTGCCTGGCAGGGGGAGCTGTGTCCCAAGGGTGAGAGCAGATGCCAGCTACCTCCACTGAGACTCTCCAGAAGGACAGAAGGTGCTGGATCTCCAGTCTTAACAACCTCATTCCAGCTTAACTCCGAACAACGCTGCCCTAACCCAGGAAAAGCTGGCCTCTTCGTGTACGCATGTCTTGGGGGCAGGGGGCAAACAAGGCCACCTGTGATGAATGAATGCACTAAGAATGTGGCTGGAGACTGCTCCACCCTTGGTGTTCTGAGAACTAGACAGCCCTCTCCTGTGGCCTCAAGTCGCTTTCCCTAAGAGATTAAAGCTCTGTGAGGTGCCATGAGATTGGGATAGTGGGTGTAGAGACAGTTTCCTTGGCCTCTCTCCCTTCCTGATGGTCTGTCACTCACTCCTGCTTCCATTTCGACTGGCAGATTATACCATACAGGAGAATTTACATTTCCTTCTCGGAGCAGCACAAAACAGCAACCCAAGAGAGGGTGCAGCAGAGAAAACCATCATGAACTGCAGCCCTTATTTTGATTTGCATATAAATTAGGCACTATGGAAGGGTTAATATGACTGGCGGGTTGGATAGCCCAAGGCATGGTCAATGGCCTACAGAATCAAATTCATCCCTAGTGCAACTGCACTGATTTGAATGGATTTCCCCAGGGATCAATGTGGCGCATAGAACCTTATATCCATAAAGCGCTCGTTCAAATCTAGCCCAGTGCTACGCCAATCACACTGTGTTACTCTCTGATGGCTGGCTGGTGCTCAGTGTGAAGAGTGGATAGCTGCAGTCCAGGTCCTAGTGAACAGATTTTCTTTTCTCCGTTGTACGCCCTTGCGGGCCATCTCAACAGAGAGGCCAAACCTCCCTTTCGCCCTAGAGTTTTCCCCTCTAGCTCAGAGCTCATGCACACCAATGGGGAGGCCTGCGGTACGGTGGTCCCCACTGGACCTGTTCTGGGGTGGACAGAGGACTCTGGTCTCCAAGGCTGTCAGTCTGCCACCTTCAGCAGCAATCAATTCACTCCCCGTGTTCCCAACAATTCAACCGAGTGACAAAGGTTAATTGGGCAGGTGTCCGGCATGGCTGGGGTAGAGGGGAGCGTGCAGCATGGTTGCAGGGATGGGGGGAGAGGAGGGGAACAGCGTCTGGCATGGCTGTCAGGGTGAAGAGGGTGACACGATATGTCTAGCAGGGCTATAGGGAGGTGGGCACTGGCTGCAGGCATCTGGATTCATAAGACAAATATTACAAGCAGAATAATCTAATTAAAACAAGAACACACCCAAGAGGTGAAGCTACAGTACAGCCCTCCAACATGTCATTTTCCAGCAGCATGTGGCCAGCAACATCACTCCAAGCGCTGCAGGGCCTGTGCCTTGTATTCCTATGGAAGATGTCCTGGGAACAATTACCCCTTTGGGTGACCTATGCCGTATACTGGATACGTGTTTGTCCTAATCTCCAGCTTTTAACATCACAGCGCAGCCAAGGCCCAGTCTCATATTACACGGGTCTCTGGTGTCGCTGCACGCCTTGTCACGTGGCAGTGAGAGAGCTCTCTTCTCCTCTTCCCCCAGCCCTCCTTGCACTGCAGGTGACATTGATCTTGGAGGCAGACTTACCTGACACATTTAGGATGGAGGGGGAGATGTCCGGAAGCCCCACTCTGGAGTCTCCCATCCACCAGACAATTGTCACTGGCTCAGGAGGGCCAACGGCAGCACAGGCCATGTGGAATGGGGCGTTAGGGGACACACACAAATCTTCCGGCTCCACAGTAAAGTAGGGCACACCTAGAAAGGTAAACAAGAAGGCGTAGTAGCAGGAGAGTTTCCCTCTGCCTCCACCAGGACATTCCCATTTTCTTCCATTAACACGAATACCTAGTGCTTACAGAGCAGTGAGCCACCCCCTGGAGATCTCAGATCACTCCACAAACAGCCAGGGTTACATTTTCAAAAGCACCTCAGGGCATTAAGGCCTCCAGCTCTCATTGAAAGTCAGTAGGACCTGAACACCTGTTCCCTGAGAGGTTTTTGAAAGTCCCCCTCTGACTGAATGCACCCCTGTATTCACGCCTTACACTACTATGATAATCTTTGGCCAAAATGTGCCTTGTGAGGTATTGTTTGAAAACTAATTACTCGCTGGTAAATAATTTCATGGTGAAATGTATGTAGCAACATTATGTGCAAAGCTAAGAAATCTCCCCTGTATGATGCTAAAGGCACATGTTCAAACTCATGTAGCTCTGGTAGAACTGGTCAGGCAGGTCTGTCTTAAACAAAGGGATGTGCCTTTACCTCACTTTGCATATAAGCTGTAAACAGAGTCCTCAGACAGTGAGAGGGGGAAGAAGACAAAGCTGCATTTCAGCATACATAGCTGAAAAGAAACAGCATGAAGCCCCCTTCCTCCGTCTGGCTCCATGTCTCCTTGCTCTCAGCTGGAAAGAACTTTACGTAGAGGTTATGCTCAGGAAAATGTTTTCAAAGGGTGACTGAGCTATTAAAATAAGGTGCAAAACCACCCCAAGTTCTCTCTCCCTACCCACCGCTCTCTGTTCACATCAGAAGACAAGAGAAGCAGCTGTTGGACTTTGAGAGCAGATCCTCGCCTGAGAGTTTGGTCAGCAATGTACTGAAAACATGGGGGGAAAGCTTCACCTGGAACCAAGTCAAGTTTGTTACATTTAGAAAGCATTTTATCTTTATTTTTCTTGCAGCCATGGCTGCTTTAATGCCTCATTACTTGTACTCACTTAAAACCTCTCTCTTTATAATTAACTAAACTTGTTTTATTCTTTAATTAAACTAATCCAGTGTTGTGGATTGTTTGGGTGACTCCATTTAAGGCAGCAGATTGTTGTATGTTGATCCCCTTACAGGGGCAATGGACCTAATATATCTGGACTGCCCAGGAGAGGGCTGGACAGTGCAGAACTCACGTTTCTGGGGGACGATCTGGGATGGAGAGCGTGTTGGCGTCACCCTGCAAGTAGTAACCAAGACTGCTGGAAGCCAGAGTGTGGCTGGTGTTTGCTGACAGGCTGCTGGGGTCAGAGCTGCTGGACCAGCACTGTGGCTATACACAGACAGTCAGGGTGTGACCTGCATGCTGTTTGTGAGGAGCCCAGGTTGGAAGCTAGAGCAGCAAAGCATTGTGAGGCACCCTAGATTGCAGGGTAAGGCTGACACAGGCCATCACTGGTCTGGATTGCACCCTGGAATGTCATACCCACCCGAAATAATTAAGCCTCAACACAACCTTCTGAGGTGGCTTTTAATGACAATGTTAGCCTCATTTTACAGATGGAGAAACTGAGGCCCAGAGATCCTATGCCAACATTTCTGGATGCATCCACTGACATTTTTTTATACCTATAAAAGGTGCCTGGCCTAGGTTCTAGGTTCCTTTGCCATACATTAAAAATTCAGTTCCACAAGAATGTTGAAGCAACAGCTGCACTCAACCACAAACCAGAAAAGAATTAGCCAAAGATGAAATTGTCACAGTTCAGGGCAACTGCACCTGTATTCCCTCCCTCTCTCCCTCCTGACCAGGATTTTTCCAGGCTGCACAGCTCCCTGCCTGCACTGTGAATTCCCCAGCAAGTCTGACTGCTTTGCCTTCTCAGAGGCTATAAACAGTTGTAGTTGCCCACAGTTCAATTACTGCACAGCCCTTTCGAAGCAAGCACACGTATTCTTAAGGTGAAAGCATTCCAGAGAAACATTAAAACAGTAAAAGAAACTCCACACCAGACAATAAGCTTACCAGAAACCACTCCAACTCCAACCCAGGCTCTGATAGATGATCAGTACTCCAAACCCACCCAGGAGTTTTTCTGTGGTTACAAGTTCATAACAGCTGTAAGCTCAGAACAAGCACCCATGAATCTATATAAGTTCCTCCTTTATGCAGATTGGGCCTGGGATCACGTAAATCACCAGACAATCAATCTCTCCTTGGGACATAGCTTTAAAGAGCTGGGGGTTTCTCATTACCAGAGGCAGTGGGGAGCAGGGGAATTTGCATTCACCTCCCCCCATGATATTTCCCAGGAAACCCACTTCACACGCATTGCCCCAAAAGTTCATTCTTGGCTTCCACTTTGGTCAGTAAAGTCCTCTGATCATCCAGCCCCACTATTGTAATAATATGTAAACTTTGCATTTAATACAATGGACTCCAAAGACACTTGAACTTAATAACATCCCCCAAAGAGACTGCAGGGACTTGCCACATCTGTCCCAGAAATGAAACAAAAAGCAGCCCTTACTGTACCCCTCTCCACAAGCCTGGCTGAACAGATGGGCTTTGCAGCTGCCCTGAAGGCCAGCAGAGTCAGGCTATCTCGCACCAATGGGGAGAGTCCGTTCCACAGCTGAGGGCTCCTCACGCAGACCTGCTCTGCTGTCAGCTCTCTCTTACACAGTCTAATCCAAAGCCCATTAAAGTCAGAGGAAAAATTTCCATTGACTTTAAAAGGCTTTGGAGCAGGCCCAGACCAGCCTCTCAGCTGACTGCAGCTGTCTCTTTAGGTTTTATACTGCTGTCCATCACTACAGTATCTAAGTGTAAGGAGAAAGGTGGTCACTCACATACAAAGGTCCCAAACCATTCAGCTTTATAGATCCAAAACAACTAAAACTTTACCCGGGTACCAATAAGGACCCAGTGCAGAAGCTGGGGCACTGGTGATGCATGCTTCTAGCAAAACACACTGCTTAAAAAGACAGCTGCCGCATTCTACATCAGCTTCAGTTTCTAGGTTGATTTATGGTGCAGTCCAATGTAGAGCACATTTCAGTAGTCAAAACTTGAAGTTAAAAGAGTCATTACAGCTGTTATGAATGGATGGGTGTGGCAAAATCTGTGTCCAAAAAGAAAGGCCACACTCTCCTAGCTGGACAAAATTGAAAAAAGGCTTCTCTGGAAGCTGCTACTGTATGATCCTGTAACAGTGGTTAGGAGCCAGTGAGAGCCACAGGCAGAACTTACATGCTTAAATGAAAGCGCTGAAATCGGACTTAAATAAACGGCCTGAGTGACTTCAGCAGGAGCTGCCAGTGTTCAGCACCTCAGAAAAGCAAACCATTTATTTTTGTCTAGGTGCTTAAAGATGGATTGAGATGCCTTGCTTCAGACCCATGCAAGTTTGGAAATTGTGGTTTAAAGTCTTTTGACTCTAAGGGTATGTCTACCCTACAAGTGCTACAGTGGCACAGCTATGTCACTGGAGTGCAGACACTTATTACAGTGACGAAAGGGGTCACAGAGTCATTTCAAAGTGACAAAGTGCTAGAGGAACCTTAGCGTTTCTTTTTAAAGAAGTCACGTTTACCACAGTGCACCTATAATGTTACCTCCCCAGGTATCACATATTGTCATGTTTTACATAAGACAGACTCTGCTTTCTAAACTGGAACCAGTTTCAAAGTCATTTTGCTTTCTTAAATTTGTGGATACAGAGTTTCTCAAAAGGCCAAATCCTGTAATCCTAATTTAGGCCAAATCCCCACTACAGGCAATAAGATTTCTGCCTGAATATAGCCTGTGAGATTTGGTCTTAGATTTTATATAAATAAATACATATGAACTCATTCAAGTTCACCTGGGTTAGATAATTCTAATAACCTATATTTGTATAGTGTTTTCTCCTGAAGGATGCCAAAGCTCATCGAAACTGTATATATAGGGATCACACCCTCACCGCTCTACTGCAGCCACCTCTGGAGTGAAACATGGTAGCCGTTGTGAACCAGCAACACTACACAATTTGGGATATTTTTATCTAGAACATTTTTTCTCCAATTGAAGCTGTAGAAGAAATGTTACATTGACAAAACACTGGAATTGAGTCAGGACAGATAGCACTGGATGAACACCCTATTCTTGTGAAGACCACTAAGAAAGCTTTAATGACTATGAATGACTAGGACCCTGGGTTCACATTTCCATCCAAAACACAGCACCCCCAGCAGCACAATGCCCCCTAGGACTTTGCAGGGACACTCATTCAGCTCTGGCCTAGAGAGACGAGTACCACCTACTAAACCAACAATACAACTTCTTAGTGGAAACTGGTTGTTCTTGCAGATCTCCTGTTCAAATACTAAGCAGCCTTAATGGTTGAGACCTAATATGATCATAGCCTAGGGAGATATGGCTGCAGGCTATACGGCGCCACCTATCCACTCTGGCTTGGGTAACTATTGGAAAAATGTGTAGAAGCTTTACATTCACCAGGCCAGATTGCTGTACAAAATGCATCAAAGATACACTTAACTTGAGTAAGCTCTGCTACAGTCCAAAAAAGCTTCCGTTTGAAGCAACACTGGTTGTGGAAATGTTGATGGAAAGTGCTTCTCGTGGAACTAAGAGACTGATACTAAAACTATGGTCTGCGGATAAGCAATGGTCCGTGGAGCTCTTCCTGGTGACTTGCAGAATGAGCCATTTAAAGACCCAAGCAATGCAGGATTAGGAGGTTAGAGGGGACGTTTGTCCATGAGAGGATCCTTCAATTATTTCCTGGTCTGCAGAATTAAAAACCGAGAACCCGTGAACTAATACACACTCTTCCAGTGCAGCTGCTGCCACTATCACTTCCTACTCCTGTGCCTTAATTAGTTCACTGTGGTACTTTACAGTTCCTGATACTGTCCCCATCTGTGAAAAAACTGGAGAGCCTGGCGCAATCTCCTCTGATCACTTCTATTAGTGTGATCCCAACATGAGAGAGCCCTAAAGGGAAGCTAGCACTCCTCCTTACCTTCCACTATGAGCCACACGTGCTGCGATTCTTCCTTCTTCCCCTTGTTCTCAATCTGGCACCAGTACTTCCCAGAATCCGTCCGCTCAACGGATTTCAAACTGAAAAGAGTGAAAAACCATATTGATATTTTACATTTATAAAGCAACTTTCATCCCACAGAATCCTAAAGCACTAGGAAAACTAGATACACACACAACACCACTGATATGTAGCCACCTCTGGGGAGGAGGGCAGTAGCTAACCAGCACAAAGCATGCGGCACAACAGTGGATAGAGAACAGAGATATTTTGGGTCAAGCCCTACTTCTGTGAAAGGTGTTGGGGGATTTTTAATACCCACACAGAGCAGAGAGGCCCTCACCTGAAGTATCTACAAACAGGAGACAGCATGGCACTTAATTCTCCTATCTTGAAAATATAAAGGGGCTAGTTAACCCGCTGGATTCTGAACTTGTAATTCTAGAGAGTCTACTTGAACTACTAAATCATCCTTAGCCAGCAGCTCCAATCACGCACCTGCTGAGAATGCAAATGCTGTGCTTTCGTTAGGGACAGGATTGTTTGCACAAACCCTCACACAACGACTGATGGGTCAGAATTGGCACTCAGAATTGGCACCGCCCCTACTCAGCATGTTCTTATTCGAGGAACACTTCTAGCTAACTGATCTGTTCATACTACAAACCACCTAGGGCCAGATCCTCGACTAGTGTTTTCAGTGGAGCCATGCTGATTTACACCAGCTGAGGATCTGACCCTGAGAGCCCATGTCTGGTCTCACTCACTCAGGTACAGCTCCCATCGACTTCCAAGAGAGCTGACCCATGCAAGTGAGGGCAGAACGGGGACTAAGTGGTATCAGAGTTTTAGACCTCAAGGGGGAAATCCTTCCCTCAGTTATAGGGCAGAATTTGCTTCAGGAGTTGAGGCGTCAGGGTCTCAGGTACCAAAGACCTCAGAGAACGTGAGTGCCCTTTGATTATACAAATGCAAAATGCACCCTTGTGATGTTGCAGCCATGCATCTGCTGCCATGCAGGGATCCCGAGCAGATCTGATGCTCCCTTTTTTTATGCCAACAGTTGGTCTTGGTGATGGGGTGAATGTGCAGGGTGGAAGAGAGGAAGGGGAGAGTGCTTGCTGAAATGCACAAAATGCTCCCACTACAGCCTGATTTTCAGAGCTGTACCTTCAGATGAAACCAGCTGTCCTGCCCGTCCAGCCGCATGTTCTGAAACACAGTGACTGTAGGAGAAAGTCATAAAACAGTGGGTGGTTGAAATGATCACTTTAGGAGGAAGAAGGAAACAGAAAAAGAAAATGGCCATATCTAGAGCCAGCATCCAGAGTCAGCTCTGATGCTGTGGAGCTATTGTCAGTGGAGGAGTATGAGGGGTGAGAAAGGGCTATGGAGATCAGACCAGGAGACAAAAAAGTCCTTAATCTGGGGATGGGGAGGGGGTATATAATGGAGATGGTATATGTTGCAGTGCTGCAGGGTGGATTATTGCACACAGATTTTTCCTATCAGAGGAAGGTTTATTGCAGCCTGTTCATCTATAATCAGGTCTCATGCTTCAAAGTTTCAGACAGTTCACTGCAAGGGTCAGGAAGAAGTTGTCCCCTCCTCACCCCCCCATGCACTATTGGCTAGATGTATTCTGTGGGGGGGATTTTTAGCATCAGAGATTGACCACAGCTGAAGATGGGACACTGGACAGGGTGGATGACTGCTGTAAAGTGGTACAGAGAATCCTGTGTCTAGATGCCTGGCTGGAGGGGTCTTGCTCAGATGCTCAGGGTCAGACTGATTGCCAGGTTTGGGGTCGGGAAGGAATTTTTCCCTGGATCAGATTAATTGGGACTTTGGGGTTTTTGTTTTGCTGTCCTCTGCAGCATGATGCATGGTTCACTTGCTGGGATCATCTGGGCATATCCTACCTAATCACTTCCCTGGCATTACAGGGGCATCAGTGGCACCTTGGTCTCTCCTGTTCTCTGCTTGTGGCACATAGCAGCTTAGTCTCCTGAGAACTGAAATGCTTTAGCCTATTGGGATCACTCAACATGGGGCAACTGAGTGAAATGTGATGGCCTGTGTTATACAAGAAGTCAGACTAGATGATCTACTGGTCCCTTTTGTATGAATCTATGCAATCCCAGGGACTCGTCTAGGGTTGCCAACCCTCCTGGTTTCACCGCGAGTCTCCCGGAATCAGGCTCTATCTCCCAGAGGCTACTGAAGCCAAACAGAGATTTTAGGCCACTAAAAGTCCAGTCCTCAGCGCCGACTCCACAGCTCCCATTGGCCAGCAACTGTGGCCAACGGGAGCTGTGGGGGCAGTGCCTGCAGGTAGGGGCAGCGCGCGGAGCACCCTGGCCTCCCCCAGGGGCCACAGGGACGTGCCGGCTGCTTCTGGGAGTGGTGCAGGGTCAGGGCAGGTAGGGAATCTGCCTTAGCCCCACTGTGTTGCTGACTGGGAGCTGCGCAAGGTAAGCGCTGCCCAGCTATAGCCTGCACCCCTCATCCCCTCCTGCACCCCACCCTCTGCCCCAGCCCTGAGCCCACTCCTGCACCCAAACTCCCTAACAGAGCCCACACCCCAACCCTGTGCCCCAACCCTGAGCCTCCTCCAACACTCAAACTCCCAGCCTGCACCCCGCACCCTCTCCCACACCTCAACCCTCTGCCCCAGCCCTGAGCCCCCTCCTGGAGCCCGCACCCCTTCCCACACCTCAATCTCCCTCCCAGAACCCACACCCCCTCCTGCACCCCAATCTCCTGTCCCAGCCCGGAGCCCCCTCCTGCACCCAAACTCCCTCCTAGAGCCCACACCCCCTCCCGTATCACAACCCCCTGCCCCAGGCTCAGCCTGGAGCCCCCTCCCACACTCGGAACCCCTTGGCCCCAGCACAGAGCCTGTATCCCCTCCTGCATCCAACCCCCTGTCCCAGCCCAGTGAAAGTGAGTGAGGGTGGAGGAGAACAAGCGAGGGAGGGAGTGGGGATGGAATGAGTGGGCCAGGGCCTCAGAGAAGGGGCGGGGCCTCGGGCAGGGCAAGGGTGTTTGGGTTTGTGTGATTAGACAATTGGCAACCCTATTAGTGACAGGTATTAAACCCCAAAATATGCTAATCCAAAGGAGGCGAGGAGGCCTTGTTTCGCGAATGGGTGATCCTAGACTGAGCCTGGCAGTTCCAAGTACATATTCTCTCAGAACATGCTGTTTGTACCAAGCTCCCTTTGTGCATGGAGAAAGGAGTCTGAGATGGAGCATGGGCCCTTGTTTAACCCAGTACTACCCCCGGGACACACGAGGGGCCACCTTCTGCTGAAGAAAAGGTATCGAAGGCTGGCTCTACAGGCAGCTTTTTGGACCTCTGACAAGAGCAGGCCTGATATAAACGCTGGAGTAAATGTGCTGGAATGACTAAGGGATGGTGTGCGTGACAAATCCTCCTCTCCAAACAGGATTGAAATCTGGTCCCAGGAGTCTAATTTTAATTAGGACACCTAACCCTTTTAGTCAGAGAGAGGGAGAGGAAGAGAATTAATGATTGTAAGAGAGAGAACTTATTTATCCAGGTCAGAATGTAAGCTTCCAGCTGCACTGCAGAGCTTATTAGAACAAGATGAAAGCATCCTACCATTCTGCCTTTTGTTTTGTTCATTTTCCAGTGCTGGTAAAGGAGTTGGACTGAGAGCCCCCTATTGATTATCCAGATACAGCATGGACAGAACCAGCGAAAGCTTCCCCTGACCACCCTGGCAATGATCCTTAGCTGTGGCCTAATGGGACCCCTGGGAAGAATTTTATAAGGTAATTCAGTCTCCAGGTCCATTCAGTCCTCTGCTGAGACTAGCAGCAAGGCTGCCAACTGTGGTGGTGAAGAACTATTTACTGGTAACTGGGCTGAGCCCACTAACTCATCTCTGTGACCACTGAAGAGACTTCAGATGGCAATGACCCTTAGACACAACTGACTGAGATTGGATTTGAACTGGAGATTTAAAGTGAGAGGCTCTGCTCCCCTTTAATAATACTTTGGGCCATTCTGTACCCACGATATCACTCAGGTGTGCATACAACACAGAATGGGCAAAAAAAATTAAATTTCTTTTTAAAGGGAGAGGACAGAAATACGGCTAAATATCTCTTCACAATTTCAGCATAGATTCTACAGGTCTGGATGGCGTAAAGAACTGCTGATAGGGTAAGCAATACCTTTCCCCTCTTGGCCACCTGTCTAGCCATCACAAGCATTTCCAAAGCACCCATAACCGCAGTATCTAGGAGCCTTGTCAGATTCCCCCACCTACAATCCAACCCTTCCTTAGTGACTTAAACACAGTGGATCAAATTCTGCTCTCAGTTATGCCCAGGCAAGGTATAAAGGTACAATCACATGGTGGTCAGTGGGGTTCCACTGAGGTAACTGACAGCAGAATTTGGCCCAGTAGCTTCCATGATAGTCTATCTCCTCCACAGCTGTTGTACCTGAGGAAACCGATCCAGTGTTCTTCATCTACTGGAATGTACACCTGGTCTACACTCTGCACCACCGCTCCATCCTTGATCCACAACATCTCTGGGTCCTCCATTCCCTCGAGGCTGCAATTTAGTTTCACCGGCTGACCCTGGGACACCTTTAATTTGATTGGAGATCCTGTCAATTTCATACCTAAAAAAAAAAAAAAAAATACTCCTCCTCCCCAGCCCCAAAAGAAGTGGGGGTTGGAGTACAGCAAATTAATCTAGGTTGGTGGTCTGTAAGGACATACAGTACAAGAACACACTGCACAGTTTTCTAACTGCTTCACCGGAGCCTTATTATGTTTGTTTCATGATTATAAGATGAGAACACTGACATTCCGATTACTTGAAAATGGCGGAGGCTTAATCTATACAGGGCTTCTTCAAAGCCAGAGCCAATCTGGATAGCAGCAGGATGAGCTTCCACACAGCTAGATCCCAGTTACAGCTAGATCAGAAGGCCGTATGCTTCTTCACAGCAGTGCTCTGACAGTGGTGATGATACCGTTCTGAGAGAACACACACATGCCGCCCCCGATCCCTCTCTCACTTTTCAGCTGCTATGGTATGTTCCTATACCGCAAATAAGTCATCACTTCTGTTCCACTGTACGCATTTGTAAAGAACTGGGATTTTAGACTCAATCACAGCAGGTTACTCAGTGTACACTGTTCCACTGCATTACAAAAGCTCCAATGCAATTGATAAACCCAGTGAAAGTAAAGCCTACTTTAAAGGATTCCTATCAGAGAAAAAAACTGTTTCCAGAACACATTTTTCCATAGTATGTGGTGGAAGAATACTTCAGCCAGCCACCATGTATCTCCAGAACAGAGACAAAGGGCCTAATTTGGATCCGTTACATCAGTGTAAATATGGAATAACTCCGCTGAAATCAGTGGAGTTACTGTGACTGACATTGGTGTAAAAGTGATCAGCATTTGGCCCAAAGCACAGTTGCGTGTGGGTGGGAAGCACTCCCCTCAATGAGAAGTGAATGTGTGGAATGTCACCTTGTAAAAACACAGAAACCAACTGGATAAGTACATTTTAAAAAGATGGGCATGTATATGAGGAATGAGGGGAGTAAAGGAGACCTTGGATAAAGCGAGAGGTGGAAGACAAAGGTAAAGTATCCAGTCCTGCTGGGGAAAGTAGCCTTTTCCTTTCCATTAGTACAGGGACTGGCAGACTAGAACAGACCAATGGTTCAGTCTAGTCTTGTATCCTATCTCTGTTAGTGGCCTATACTGGATCCTTCAGAGAGTTAACCTGTCCAGCACTATATTGCCCTTGACCAGCCGTGCAGAATTATGACCCTAGCTCTGCTCACGTGCGGTCAGCTCTATCACCAGATGACATTCCAGCCCACCACACCCTGATAGAAAAACACTGTAAAGCCAAGATTGCCCTTAATTAAGCATGCAGCCACGCTGTTCTCCAACTTTTTCATAGCATGAATTGCATTTGAACAGAAATAGTCTGGTGCCCCATTTCCCGTTTGCCATTCATTACATGGCATCCCCCTGGTAACAGTGGCACATGCTTCCATGGCACAGTGATATCAGAAAAATATTTTGTGTATTTTCAGCCGTTTTAGCAACTGTAAATAAAGATGAAGAGCTATTAATTTAGCAAATTTACTATGAGCACTGAAACTAGTAAAGCGATCATTTAATTTTAGATGGCGCAATGCTTTGGTTGGGCAAAGGAATTAATCACCTAACTGAGTGAGGATGATCTAACCTCAGATTACTTAACGTGCAAGTGGCATAAATTACACGTCCCAGTGCGTCCCAGAAAGCATCCTCCTTCTCACCACGCAAAATATTGAAACAGAGCATTAAAATTTCACAATACATCCATCTGTTTTATATAAACCTAATGTAGCCAGGTATCCAAATGCACACACAAATTGGCAGACACTCTTTCATAATAGGTGCCTTACTGAAACAGCAAATGACTTAGCTTGCTACAGTCTGCTTTGTGGAAAGGGTTAACCACAATGTACACAACAAGATATCTGGAAGGCCTTTAGAAGTTTCAGTTCCCAGCCAAACTGATTATGCAAGAAATTAAAGGACAGTGCTAACTATTTGGCTATTTTCAACAGCACTTCTGTGTAATCCACAAGTAGAGCTGAACTGAAAGGAAAGGGAAAATAATAACATGGAAATTTTTAACAGATACACATTTCTGTCATCCATAAGAAGCAGTTTAGCTCAGCACCTTTTTCTGAAGAGAAGAGAATGGTGCACACAGGTTGGCTTGGATTTTTTGTACATTTGAGAGGTTAAGATTAATGTTTACTTCCCAGTATTCCTCCTCCCACTCTCCATTTTTACTAGTGCAGGAAATAAAAACTAGCTTTTTTTTCCAAAATGTGATGACTGTAGAAGTAAAGATTCATAACTGATTAGGAAATGAAATCATATTAACTGCGTACTGCCTGTCAGACAGAATTGACAACAAATGAGTGCACCATGTATTTTAGTCTCTGTGCACAGTGTATTTTACTTGTTAACTTATCATCTCTGTACCTTTTGATTACTACTGACAAGTTTTTTGAAGTTGTTTATAGAGTAGAGGGAGAAACAGATAACTGCAGACTTTTACCTACTAAGGCAAAAAGACCTTCCATTCCTTTGATACCTAAGATCCCCAATCTAGCAATCAAAATCTACAAGGCAAACCCTTGAAACCAACAGTGCTCCACCCATGGGGATCTAAATGTAGGATTGAGACATAAATTCCCAGTGAAGTCAATAGGAAACATGTATGTGGAAGGATTAGACTATAAAATCAAATCTTTGTATGTCTACTTGTAGGTGAAACTAGGAAAATGTAGGCTAGAAGGAAAACAAACAAAAGCCATGTAGAAATGGATTATCACCTGGCCTTCCTATATAGCAATTTGAGCTCTGCAAATACAGGAACAATACATTTGCAAACATTCCCACTGACTCACTCAACTGGTATTCAGGACTCTATTTATTTGCCACCATCCAGGTCTTATTCACAAGAATATTCACAGCAAGCATAAGGTTCATAAATCCGAGCGTTGAATCAGTATTCCCTCGAGCATTTACACTAGAAGTGCTCTCTTCACCATTTTGGAAAGCTCTTGTTATTAGTCACACATAGTCAAACATTGGTGGATAATTCACAAACAGAAAGTCTTTATGTTTTTAAAGCTTATGGACAAGATTTTCCAATAGGGATGCCTAAAGTTAGGCTCCTTAATCCATAGAAATGTAGGGCTGGAAGGGATCTCAAGAGGTTATCTAGTCTACCCCAAAACACACTGAGGCAGGATTATGTATACTTAGACCCTCCCCAAATATAGGCACATAAATAGGCAATCTACATTTCAAAAGAGCTGAGCGATCAGCAGGTCCCATTGAAGTCAACCTCCACTACAAAGAAATCATGTGTGGAAGACAGAAAATGTGAGGGCAACATTTTCAAATGTAGGTGCCTACTGTGGCTCCTCAACCCACATTCAGGCACAGATGGCCTGATCCATAAATGGTCTCCTTGTCAGAGGTGTCGAGCATCACTTTTGAAAATTAGGCCACTTATTTAGGTGCCTAAAGATGGACTGAGGATCCTCACTATAAGCACTCTTTAGGGCCCAGGTCATCCCATCAGGGGACAGAAACATTATCATGCCAGCTTCCGGTGACCAATCACATGGTGCAAAGAGCAAATGGTGCATCCCAACCATTTCCAGACGGTATACGCTAAAAATTGTTCGCAAAAACTGTTATGCCTTGAAAATAGCAACTAAGTTCGCCAAAATCAAGACCTGTTTACGGGCAACTGGGCAACAATAAAAAAGAAGCTACGTTTAAAAAAAATTAGTTTGCTGAAAACAATTCATGCAGAGTATCTTACAATCACAGATGGCGCAGGGCGACCACAGCCCTCCAAAAAACTAATCGTCACCTTCCCTCCCCTACCCCACAAAATAGTGTTCTCCAGCGGAGTGTAACTTGTCTCAGCTCCTCCAGCTGATTAAGAAGTAGGTGAGGAGCTGAGCAATACACTCCAGACTCGAAAGACTCCGTCAAGTGCAGTGTACGGGTCTTGAAAGGGAGCCTCCCCCCGCCGGGGGAACCCCTTCCCCGCCCCGTCTCCTGCGCGCACTCCGGACCCAGGAGTGGAGTCAGCGCAGAGCCAGCAGGAGCTTTACACACCTCGGTGGGGCGGACCCAGAGCTCCGGCTCAGCACGAAACTGACGATCAGGGCAAAAGCCAACAGCCGCGGGCTGGGCGTCGGGTTCAATAACAAGGCAGCCGCAAAGCAGCCGAGAACCGCTGGGCCAAACGTTTCCACGTTACCCCTCGGAAGATCAGCCCCTTTCAGAGCCTGCCAGGGTCGGCGCTCAGCCTCCAGCCCCGGGGCGAGCGGCAATTCTCCCTCCTGTGCCCCTGCAGCCTTACCTGCTTCAGCAGCGGTGTCCCGGAGCGCCAGAGCACATAGTCCCAGCAGCAGCAACAGGAGCCCCGGGATCCCCATGCTCTGCTTCATCTCCATCGCTCCCGCATCTTCATCGTCAGCAGCGTCCCCCCCAGCTCCACGCTGGCGGCTGCTTCTTGCTCCGAGAGGGGGAGGAGGAAGGAACCCCCCGCCCCAAAGCGGTGCCCTTGCCCAAGAAGCTCCCAGGGGAGGCTGCGGTGCAAACTTCTCACGCCGCTTCCCCTGGGCTCGCTCGGCGGCAGCGGACGCTGCTGCTGCCTCGCGCCAGCCGGGGGAGGAGGAGTGTGTAGGGGAAGTTCCAGGAAGCCCCCAAAATCCCGATCGCTTTTTCCTCCCTCCTCCCAGAGCGGGTCACTCTACACGAGAGGGAATGCAAGGCAGGGCGGTCTCCCTCTGCTGGCCTCGGGCTGCATGGAGTCCCCGCAGCCACGGCTGCTTCTCTCGCTCTGGACACCCTCTGCTGCTGCTGCTGCTAATTCCTTCGGCTCTTCTTATTCCTGTTCTTCCTCCAGGAAATGGCGCTGTCAGGCAGTCACAGAGCTGGTTTGCACCACACACACACTCACACACCTACCTATGACATCACTCCTCATGAATATTTATAGAATCTATTTATTATCCAAGCTTCCTGAACTTTTAATAAAGTGGAAAATAACAGATCTGCAGAGTCAGTGTCTCCCCCAGGAATTTCCTGAGGGAAAGGGATATTCGAGGTTGCATCAGTCAAAATGTAACCTACCTTCCTGGCAAGAGTTTATTTGCAAGGGCCAGGTAATTCTTTATATGACTTTTAACCCCCAAGGAAATGCTTTGGTGCTATTTATTATTTTAAATAAATGCCAGCAGGCCAGTTCTGGTGAGCAACCCTCTAACAAACAAGGGGGCATGCTGGTGGGGTAGAGGGAAACCATTTTACCATTAGCTTGTCCACTACACAGGGAAAAATCCGTTTAGGAGAAGGAGATTGAGAGCAAAAAAAATTGAAATTTGGGTGCTCATTAGGTAGGGTGACCAAATAGCAAGTGTGAAAAATCGGGACAGGGGTCGGGGAGTAATAGGAGCCTATATAAGAAAAAGCCCCAAATATCAGGACTGTCCCTATAAAATCGGGACATCTGGTCACTCTATCATTAGGGTCCTACGCCCATATATACGCTCCTAAATAAGTGGCCTGATTTTCAGAGGTGCTGAGCACTCATACCTCTTAATGAAATCAGTGAGAATCACTGGGCGCTTGGTCAGTGCATGTGAAAATTAGGCCACTTGTTTTGGTGTCTAACTATGGCGTGAAGAGACTAATGTTACTAGGTAACGTCTGAAAGTTTTTGCCTCAGTTTCCTCCTGCAGAAGTGCCTCTGAGTTGACTTGCACTCTCTGGGAGCAAGGGAATGGATTGTGCTGACACAAGCACAACTAGGCGTTTCAGACCCACGCCATGAAGATCTCCCAAACACTGAAGAGGCCTGGGTTGTCCGTCTCCTCATAGTAAAGCCCTCAACCCTGCCCTCTAGGAGCACCTGCAGCAGTGAGGCATGGAAGGTAATGCTGACTGATGAGGCATTATGCTAGAGAGGTATTTCCCCACAAGGCTTATGGTGGGGAAATGATACCAAGGCCAACCTCCTCCCAATATGTGAACCCTAGTCCCTGCAGCTCATCTGCAGCTTTGGCACAGTTGGGGGATATTCTGTGTCCCCCAGACCTAGTCAGCTTGACCTCTGCTTGTCAAAATGTAAGGGACGATGGAGCCTATGAAAAGGGAACAGATTTTAGCTTCCAGTTTCCATGGAGCTATTTTTGTGAGGGGGAAAAGAACCCTGTAAAGGTTATAACAAATAGCCTGACACATAGGTGCTGGAACTAGGGATGCTGGGGGTGCTGCCTCACCCAGTGGCTTGAAATGGTTTCCATTCTATCCAGGGTTTACAGTTTGGTTCAATGGCTCTCAGCACCCCCACTATACAAATTGTTCCAGCACCCCTGCCCTGACACTGTCCTTTCATCATAATCACCCTGCGAACCATAGCGGAAAGGCACCATACGTATCATTATAGCACAGTGCAATTTTCAATTTGTAATCATAGTTAATATGTGTGGCACTTATATGGTGCCTTCCATCTCAGGCTCCCCCGGCAAGCATTTGTGAATTAAGTCCCCTGTGAGGAAGGGAGGTATTGTTATCCTCATTCTACAGATGAGGAAACTGAGGCACAACAGGGTTACATAACTTATGTCAGTGTTTCCCAAGTCCCAGGCTCTGGTCTCTGCACTCATACTAATCCTCATCCATTTGCATTTCTGTTAGGAATCCCTAAGGTGTTGAAACAATGCCAAGTGGGGTGCATGACTGTAATGAAAATGTGTTTTCTCTCCCTCCTCTGTTTCTACAATCTGAAATGAAAAGGCAAGGAGGAGACACAGAAAAATCAGCTATATCAAACAGCTAGCAGGGAGCCATGGTGCTCTCAGGGTGAGGAAGCCATGGCAGATCCTTTGTGGGGACTATGATGCTCTTGTCAGTTCTTGGGCTATGATGCTCAGTGTATATGATTGCTAAAAGCATAAAGCATTTCCAGTATAATCACTGTAGCTAATCTCTATCTCTCCCTTAAATCCATATGTACAGATCAAGCTATATATGCTGTATATTGATGCACACATTTATGTAGGTCATTGCTTATAGAAAGTAACTATATTCTCAAGGTTTAGCAGCCTTGTGTGAAGAGCAATGGCCATTATATGAACTCTTTGCATTTCTACAGCATCTTTCATCTAAGGATTTCAACTGTTGAGGTTTACAAATGTCACAATATCCCTCTGGTGTGTGTATCAATATTCCCAATTTAGAAAAGGGGAAACTGAAGCAGTGATAAATGGGAAATTCAGGTATAGATAAATGAAGTGAGTTGATCAAAGTCACAAAGAGAGTCCGTGGCATAGTTGAGGACTGACCCATATTTCCTGATTCCCAGTCCCATGCTGTAATTATTAGACAATGTTTCACATACAAGTGTGCTCAGGGCCAAGATAATTGAAACAAACTGCAGATGAACAGAGAACAAGATGGAATAATAGAAAAACTGACTCACACAAAAAGAGATCTGACCCCCAAGAGATTTATATGAGATATAAACCATTGTACATAAATATTTTTATCTGATGTGCTATTTTACACACAGCCCTGTCTCCTCATCTTGGCAATGAGTTCAGGTAAAAGCCAGGAACCTGTAGAGAATGCACCTAAGAACTGTTGGGAGATCTGAAATAGGTATTTAGTCTTTTATGGTTATTATTTTAAAAGTTTTTGGCCAAGTATAGAAAAACTTTGTCTAAGCGTTCACCAGATTTTTTTCCTGTTTCTCAGCTAGCTCTAATTACCAGTGTCCCTAAAAATGAACCTACAGGAGCAGCTTTATCTGCAAACGTGAGTATGTGATATGAACTTTTTGTTAAGGGCCATAGGCCTGACTCTCAGCTGGAATAACTCGGCCTAGCTCTATTTAATTCACTAGAATTACTCTGATTTAAACCAGCTGATGATGATCTGGCCTCATATCTTCTCAGAAGTCAGTTATATCTGCAATGATAAGGAGGAAGAACTGTGTGAAAATTGGACTGAAATCCTGGATGCACTGCAGACTGCTGTGGGAAAACTTATGGGGGAGTGCTATATTACCACGAAGAAATCAAAAAGAACTTGTGACTTTTGAATGCTTTTAAGATTCAAAGGATCATGAACAAACATTCCTTGCTTTTCAGCATCAATTATTTTGGGTACCGGTGCCCTTGTAGTATTGGCTGTAGACAACCAATGACTATGTTCATTACACATCAATTTATAAAGGACACACCACAATGACTCATAATTCATCTCTCTCTTTCCTTCCTCTATTTTGATATTGTGGTGTTATGTTTCACCTGACCCATTGGATGCTTTATATGCATTTTGGCAAAGGCAGAAAGAGCTCAGCCCTACAAAGGGTCAAGTGCCAGTCGAGCATGTTGACATTTTTTGAATTTCAAAATTTTGGTGAAAAATTTAGTGATGAAATTTTAATTCCCCCCCCCCCCCTTTTTTTTTTTTTTTTTTTTTTTTTTTTTTGAGCAACTACAGAGCTGGTCAAAGTGTTGACAAATTTCTAAAGGCAAGGGGAAAATTTTTCTTTTCAATATTGGCCCGATTTTTTTTTGCTCTGTTTTTCAACCAGCTCTAATTACGAGGGTTGCTGAAAAATGAGCCTACAAAAGAAGAACTGGCCATCAAACGAGAAAGCAGCTTTGCCTTCATCACCATCGCAGCCTCTCTGATGGCTGCAAAATAAAGGCCTCACTATAGCGTTCCACAGTGTCCCTCTTCTGTGTCAAAAGGGATCAAGTTCTGCAAAGGCTACTAGATTACATCCATCTTTGTTGTTGCTGCTGCTATCCCCCTGCAGCTGTACACAAATTCACCATGTTTTAAATGAGGTGGTCTCCAAACAGGTGACTTAGTTCTCATTCAGATGTGAATGTCCAGTCCTTTCTGGTCTCTGACTTTAGCTTCAAAGGGCAGACGTTGTTCCCATAGTTGTTAGAAGATAGGCCTGTCATCCTGCATTAGTAAATTGAAGTGCTGGCAAGAGTGACAGTGAAGTGACATTCAAGTAGCAGGAGTAGCTCTGCTCTGCGGGGAAGGAGATCCAGGATGACTGTTCAGATGCTTCCTGGGCTGGCTGGGAATGGCTGAACCTGCATGTTTAGCCCCAGAATGGGAGCCGCATCGGGCTTTTTGTTTTGTCAAATAGCATGAATGAGCTCTGAAGCTAGCCCAGCTGTGTGGGCCTAAGCTAAGATGTAGCTTCCTCAATTATGCCCCAAGGCATGTTCAAAGGGGAGGAAGGAAACTTGGTGGGAATCCTTAGGGCTTTTCAAGCCCTGCCAAGGATATAACGAAGGAGATGGGGGACATTCTGATGGAGGTAGTGTATATACCTAGTGAACACTTCACTGAAAAGATTAAATTCATTAGTTTGGCAGCAGTTGTCTCCCACGTTCTGCCAGGCCCATCATAATAATGGATTTGTTACAGCTTGTTTACATCATATAATAACTTTGCACAGTAATAACCATGTCTAGGGACCCACTTACGATATGGCTGTCCCCTGACATAGTTGAAACACGGGTCAGTCTCAGTCTTGCACCTAAACATCCTTTTAACCATGTCCCCAAACTGACTGCGCTAGAGCCTTGGATGTGACTGGGGTTTTCACACAGTTCAGAGACGTAGGCTCCAGCTACGCTCCAAGACTGAACCACATTTTAACTGTGTCAGGAGTACTCACACTGTAACCATGTTATCTGACATGGTTTTGATCGCTGGCTGAGAGCTCTCTTTATCCACATCTGAGCCCCTTCCTTTCACTTAATGTGTATGTCTCTATCACCCCTTTTCTGTCTCCTTTTGTGTTCCCTTCTCCCTCTCCTCAACCTCTCCATCACCTCCTCTAGTAGGAAATAATGCTGAAATGTGTTCAGTTCCTGTATTTCTGGAAGCTGCAGCCTCCTCCAGTTCTTAAGTCTTTCATATGCTCTCAGTTTAACTCTGTGTGTGTATGTATGTAAAGGAGAAAGGAATCATATTAAACAGTCTCAACTGCTCCATCTAAAAATAATTAGAGATGAGCTCAAGCTATAGAGCTCAGATATGATTCTTGATCTGGATTTAAAATCTCCCCCTATTCTGAGTGGGGTGCACAATTATTCAGATCTGAGGTTTGGGTGGCTCGTTATAGTGTGAATCTAGGTCTGAATTCTTCCTAGGTTTGAGGTTTATCACAACTGAGATTTTCGGTTGAGTCCATCTCTGAAAACTCCCCAAACCTAGATCTGGCTCTTCTAAGCATTGGGGCAAGTACCTCTAAGCACTTTTTCTTAAGGTAATAAACTAAAAGTATCGTGTATGTTTCCTAACTTTTGTAATTAGTGCCTAGCTGTCAAAGTGGTAGGCACATACATAAAACATTTATAGAAATAAATAAATTCCTGTAGACCGAGACAACCTTTTGATTGCAATCACCATCATTTACAGATTAACTTTGTGTTGCATATGTGAAAGAAATCCCTGTCTCTCCTGTGTTGAAATAGATGCAGTATTACAAAACAGAATAATTAAACCGGAAGGATTTTTACATGGTGCAACAGTCAATGCCATAAAAAATCACCGTATATGTATAGATACAGGTATGATCTACACATACCAAACAGACAGTACAAATTTCAGATTACAAGTAGATATATAAGAAACTGATTTGCGAGTAAGCATTTGTTAACAATCCCTTAGTGAACAATTATTCTTATTTATTTGCCCTGTGGTATTAAAATACCTTGTTTTGGAAAAAGACTGTATTGCATTCTGATATCCACTGTATGCCACTGATAATCATGATGTCCGCGATCCACCCAACAACATTTCTAGGTCTTGTTCACTATGAGACGATCACTCATTGGATGCAGGTTTGCATTCTAAGATGGTCCCTTAGCAGTTCCTGAGAAGGGCCAGCTGCCTTTGATTCATTCAGATCTTGGAGCTAGGAAATGTTTAAAAAATGCTGACTCCCAAGATGGGAAAGGAGGAGTGCTACTGACAGAGCCTAGAGCCTTGTCTACTGTTGCTAACGGCAGTTCAACTCCACCGGTAGTAGAGCATCCTGTTGTAAATGTGTCATGGGCTGCCACCGCTGTTTTAACCAGTGTGTCATTTAGACCTGCTCTGAGCAGGATTAGTGACACCGGGGCCAATCTGGCATTACACTAAGGCACCTTTGCCATGGTCTGGCAGCATTGGGCCTTATGGGGAGGAGAAACAGCACCCCAAGGATACCCCTGCCTAAAGGGCCTCCTTGCCAGCACAGAACTAGCATGATACAGGCCATGTGCCAGCTGTGCTCCCAGCCCCTGATGTTGGGGCCATGGAGTGGGAGGCTGAGAATGGAACAGGAGATATAGCTTAGTGCACAGTGCTACAGCTATTCTTTGTTTCCCAGGGCCAATAGAAGGCATGGGAAGCAGAGTTTTAGTCAGAGCAGCTCTGAGGTTGCTCTAACTTACACTGAGGGCTATGGCAACCCGCAAACAGCCCCAGAATATGGGGAACACAAAGGTGACAAAAGTCCACCTTGCCCCTTGGCCACCCCATTCCTGTGGAGTAACTGAGAATCAGGGTCACAACGCCAAAAATGATGGTGCCAACCAGCACTCAGGCTACATTAGTGCCCCCAACATTGCTAACTCTGAAGAGTAGAACTGGGGCTAGCAACAGGAGGAAATGTTTATTGACGAGGCCCGGGAATGTGATAGGGTAGGAGGAAAGGTGGGATGGAGCATGTTCTTTCCTTTTACTGGTAAACTTCAGTATTTTGGGGCTTGACCCTTCAGTGAAAGTTCTGGGTGTGCAGCACCTTTCAGTATCAGGCCCTTTGTTTATACAAATGGTCCATTAAACTTGTGATGTGTAGATACCATTTTTTACCAGTACTAACTGGCTGTACCTGGAAAGCAAGGAAGACACTTTGATCAGGCAAGATCCATCACTCTTTAAAACCCTGGGAAGGAATGGCGAGAACTTAGGGAGCAGAACTGAGACAGCCAGAAAGGAAGCCAGGCGTGGACAGAGAAGAACAGGAGGAAGTGAAAGAGGGAGAGAGTAAATGAGAGAAGGAAGAGGGAAAGATAAGCTTGGTCTGGTGGTAACAGCAGGTGACTGGGAGTCTGCAGATTTGAATTCTGCTTCTGGATCTGCCACTGACTTGCTGTGTGGTCTTGGGTGACTTGCTTAACCTCTCTGGGCCTCAGTTTCGTGCCTTACAAGAGAGTTATGCATCAATGTTTGCAAAGCGCTTTGAGATCATCAGGTGGAAATTGTTGTGGTGCAAAGTATGACTGAAATGTGAGGGGAGGATGGAGATGGGAATGAGAGGGGAGACAGAATCGGGAAGAAAGGAAAAGGGTGACTGATGAGCGGAAGAAGGGGAGGAAAGAAGAAAAAAGAGAGGGGACACCCAGTGATGGGGAAGTAATGAAAAGTGGGAGGAAGAGAAACGAGTAACTGCTTGTCAGAGTGGATATATTTTCTTGCATTGGCAGGGAGGGGAATTAGAATTGGAGAGTTTGTCCTGTGGAGCTAGTGTGTGGTGGCACAGTCTTGAAGTTAACGGTTTCCCTGCTGATAGCATCTCTGTCAAACAGCACTAGTGCAATGGAGCTGTCCTGGGGAGGGAGGAGCCATAGAGCCATAAGGCCGGATCACAGAGACGTCTCCAGGCAGGATGAGCGCCGGATGTAGAAGCGCCTCCCCTCGTGCCCTTCAGGCCTGTGCACAATTAACACTGGGAAAAAGCGGGCATCCTGGTAGGTGGGTGGGTTTTCATTGATGGCCAGCTGGCTAGAGTAAGAGCAACACTGTTCATCCTGGCAGCCACGGTCTGCAATGCTGCTGCTGCAGCTCCTCCAGAGGCCTGTCCTGTGGGAGCCGTGAACACGGCACAAAGAGAAGCGGCTGGTGTTGAGGGAGAGGTGTGAGTTTCTGCTGCCACTGTGGAAGGCGTAGCGGGAGAAGATGGAGGAGGTGCTGGAGGCCTGGTTGCAGCGCTCACAGCCATGAGCTATTTCACTGTAGCCACACATGGAGTAGCCGTTGTACACAGGGGAGTCTGTCAGGTCCAGGAGCATGGCCTCCGAGTAGCTGGGGATCAGCTGTCGGTTGGTACAGATGTGCCATTCCAGTTCAGTGCTGTCCTGAGTGTTATCCCGGGGCACGCGATACCTATACAGGGGCTCCTCTGCTATGCCGGGCACTGTGTACTCTAGGCCTAGGAGCTTCTCAACATGGTAGTGCACATATGCAGTCCGATACTCTATGAGCACCCGCAGTGGCCAGGAGATCATCAAGACAGCTGCCACCCAGAAAGTATAGTGGGACACGTACCATGGGAGATGCTCTGGGTCCCCATAGGCCATCATAAGCTCCTTGAAGTCTATGTTTTTGAGCTGCATGCCTTCCCTGACCTCCATGTAGTCATCCAGCCCCTCAATCTCTGTGAAAAAGTGAGTTCTCTGGGTCAGGTAGGAGTTCTCTGACTCTGTGTTGGCAAAGCTGAAGCACTTGGTGAACTTCAGCTTCGTGGCTGTGTAGCATTCCAGGCCTAGCAGCTCCTTGGAGATGTCCTTGAATCCACAGTGAGAGCAGTCGAACTCAGCTTCAGCCACATGTGTGTTGACCCGCTCATGGTAGACCTGCATGGTGGTGTAGGCATCACCATTGCGGTACCGGGTCACCTGCCGGGTGCGTCGCACAAAGTGGTAGCTGATGGCCTTCCACCAGATACAGGGAGTGGCCTGCTGCATGCGGTTGATACGGTCATAGACGCTGTCCACATCCGCCTTGTACTGGAGTTCGCTTTTGGCATGGCAGTGCCAACACTCCACCAGGTAGGCCACATACAGCATGGTGAGGAAGGCTAGGGGGATGTAGACATAGCCATCAGAGCACGGGCTATCATGGTAGATCATAGACTTGCCTTTGAAGGAGCTATCAAAGCTGAGCTTGGTGACTCGGGCTAGCTGACACCAGGTCACAGCACCCAGGCAGCCATACATAAGGATGGAAAGGAGGAGGCATTTCCAGTGGGATTCTCTGCACATGGAGGCACTCAAGGACTGCTTGACAGGGCGTTGCTGAGAAGCAAGAGAAAGAGTAATTTATGTCAGTGGCGTCATTTTACATAATACATGACTCTTACTTTCAAGACTGTGTTTGACTTAGCCGCTGAATGCCTTAGGGCTAGCTTGGGCCTGTATGCAGAGCCCTCAGTAAGGTGTGGTGTATAAACTGCAGTCACAGGAATAGCCCCAGAAGGCATTTTGCCTCAGAAATGTCTCTCCAAGCACAACACCTTCCCTTTTCTCTCCTTGCTCCACAATGGGAGTAACATGCTGCTGGTCTATACCGACAGCAAATCTACTCCAGACCTTTCTCCTTCTGGTCAAACTAAAATCGCAGCCTGTCTCTCTGACATCTCCTTGTGGATGTCTAGCCTTCAGCTCAGGCCAAATATGGCTAAAATGGATCTTTCTTCCAAAATTCTCCATTACCTCCTTTCACAGTCACTGTGGACAACACCACCATTCTTCCTGTCACTCATGGCCATAGCACGGATATCATCTTCGATTCAGACTTCTGTCTAGGTCCTCACATCCAGGTTTGTAGATTCTTTCTGCTTAACATCTCTAAGATATGGCCGTTCCTATCCATACACACAGCTAAAACTCTCATCCAGTCTTTTCATCATCTCGCATCCCAATTACTGCCACATCCTTTTCTCTGACAAAGGCAATTGTGCCCTCTTCATATCCATTCAGAAGGCAGAGATAATTTCCTAGCCTGTCTCTTTGACCATGTCACCCCTCTCTTCATATCCCTTCATGGACTCCCTCTTCTCTGTTATATCAAACGTAACCTGCTTGTCTTCGCTTTCAGGCCCTTCATGACAGAGCCCCACCTAGCGTTTAATTTGTAATGAAAGAGGTGCCGCAGCTCAAGCAATTTTTTTACATTCACAACTGATGCAGCAAGCCCAGAGGCACTGGGGCTATGAACTGCCAACCCCAGAGGCACCGGGGCTGTGCACTGCCAAGCCTAGAGGTGCCGGGGCTCAGCCCTGGCACAAATTAAGCACTGTCCCCACCCTACTTATCATCTCTTATTCAGTACGGAAAAGTCATCTCCTGCCTCTGACCAGCCCAAAAGGCCAACCTCCATCACCCACTTGTTAAATTTCAAACAAGCACCTTTTGTGCTTTCTCCCCTGTTGCCCCTCATGCCTGGGAGGTGCTCTCTGTAACCATCTGCAAAGCGATCTCATTAGCCTCCTTCAAAACCGTCCTTAAAACTTTACTGTGCTGCGATGCCTGCAAAAGACATGACAACAGTTAGGCTGCCGGTGTGCTGAGGCCAGCGTCGATCATGCTGACCAATACTGTCTCATTGTGTCCTTGTACTATCCTCATGTGTTGAGGGGCAGAGCCAACGCTTCACCCGTTCTCACCTCGCCCATGTGCTCAGGGGTGAGGATAAGCAGAGGCACAATATCTGCTCACTCCCGTGTGCTTGGGCCCCAGATCCGATAGTCCACACAAGGCTTTTACTCTCTGTTACACCCCTATAAGGACACATAGTCCAACCTCTGCCTTCATGTACATTCTATGCAATCCTACTGAAATCAATAGGGTTGCACAGTGTATGAATGAGAAGTCAATTTGGCCGTTGTCTCGGCCCTTACATTCTGCAACTGCTGAATTTCTGAATTCTGAATTCTGTTGCTGAGAAGCCTTGGGAGCACTCTTCTTTAGTGGTTTTGCACCCACTCATTCTGGCCACGCCACAGAGTCGGCAGAGGACTGCCAGAGCAGCATGAAGCTGGAGAAATGTAAACCAGAACCAGGGCCTGTGCCTCCAGCAGCACAGAGCTGACTCAAAGGTAAGAGCAACACCTACCAAATTATCAACAGCATGTGTGCTGCAGCGTTGTCTTGGAGGTCTCCCATCCAGAAACTGCCTAGATTCAGCCATGTTTACTTTCGGTTCTGACAGAATCACAGTTTCAGGTGGCATGGTAACAAGCTGAAAACAATATTGGCTAGAAGCAAAAAAAGGGTTTAAGCTATGTAGCTAATGGTATATATGTGAATAGTTAAAATCCAGCAGATCCCCCTGTTTTGGGGGCTCAAAAGGCAGGACACAGATCACAAAAGAATTTACACTGGTACACTCCCACCTGTGTTCCCTGAGAGGACAGGATTAACGTCCTCGCCCTGATGATGTTGCAATGAATCTGTTGCATGTCATGCTGTGCTGGGCTGTAATAAGAAACAAATCAAGCCAAGTAGCCAGAAACTGTAGCAACTGAGCTGTCTCTTTATAAAGAGCAGCAGCAGCGAGAGTTCTAGTACCGGCTGGCTGCAGTGTACACGCTGGGAGGAGCACACTCAGCAAGAACCTTACACCTGATGTGTACTGTTGAGGAATATCTCTGTACTGGCCTCCCTCTTGCTACTGATGCCCTTTGGCCCCACTTTGTAGTAAGAGTGTCGCAGCAATAAAAATAGTGAAACACACCAAGACACATACACCATCTCTCTGCTTTTCCACCTCTGATGCAAAATAGAACTAATTCATCTCCCAAGGGGCCACCTCTAACATTCCGAACTTCTTCACAGCTTCCAGCAGGTGCCATGGTTTTAAAGCAGCCCATCAGGGAAAAATTGCCTCCTTCTCCCCCTAAAAATGGTGTTTCCCCCTAATATTGGTTGCCTGAGGCCCACAAGAGGCAAGATTCAGTTCTGGACCAGTGATGAGTTTAAGGTCCAATGATTCACGACCCTGCAGAGCTAGAAATGGGAGCTTTCTGCCATTTGAAAGAAGAGTTTGCCCTTTTCCCGGTGGGACAGCAACATTTGCTTTTAACTTTGCAAGGCTGAGGTCTGACTTTAAAGTAATTCATTTTTAGGCACAGAAGAGCTATTTTAAGTCATTTTTAGAAATTTTTGTGGCTTCCTTTGAGGCTGAACCCTGTACAGTTAGACTCATGGGAATAGATTCTAATTTCATAGATTCTCATCTCACTCTGGAGTAAACTCAGAGCAACTCCAGTGATTTCAATGGAATTACACCAGTGTAAATCTAGAGTAACTGAGATCAGAATGCTTCCAGGAGGAAATAATGACAACCACTGGCAGTGTAAAGGGACCAAATTGATAAAAATGTAATTCACATCCACTTTAAGGCCCAGCTATGCTGCCATAGTGGTGTAAAGGGACCTTATTACAAATGTAAATCAGGCCCATTTTTCCTCATCTCCTTTAGGGAACTCCGAGGAGAACAGCAAAGTGGTTACAACCAGCACCCAGAACACTGAATAATAACTGCAAAACAGCAGAAGCCATGTAGGTATATGATTGAGTCCAGATCCAATCACTGTGCGTATGTCTACACTACAATGTAAGCCCAGGCTCTGACTCAGGTTCAAGCCTTAAGCCCCCTTCCATCTATTCTCAAATCTCTCAGGCTTGGAGCCAGGGTCCTAGGAGCCTGTGAGGGTAGAGGGTCTGAACCCAAGTCAAAGCAGGACCCAGGGTTCGAGCCCTATCATTTTGCAGAGTAGATGCAACCCCCTGGACTCAGGTTCTTGGAGTCCACCAACTATCCACAACGCTGTGGGCAGACTTCATTTGTCCTCTCTCTCCCAAGAATCGTCAGTCGACTCCAGGGAAAAGGAAGCACCCAGCTTGTTCTAATACAACAGCTCAGCATTTTGTTCTGACAGCCAACCTGCAAACAACCAGTCGGAGAACCTTCGGTGTTTGCCATGGATACCAACCAGAAGAAGTCCTTTACAAAGCACGCTGCATTGTGGTTACAGGAGCACAGTCTGATTTTGGTTAGTCTACAGTAACTCCTCACTTAAAGTCGTCCCAGTTAACGTTTCATTGTTACGTTGCTGATCAATTAGGGAATATGCTCGTTTAAAATTGTGCAATGCTCCCTTATAATGTCGTTTGGCAGCTGCCTGCTTTGTCTATTGCTTGCAGGAAGAGCAGCCCGTTGGAGGTAGGTGGTGGGGGCTTGGAACCAGGGTGGACCAGCAGCCCCCCTATCAGCTCCCTGCTCCCCTAAGTTCCCTGTGCTGCAGCCACCCAGCAGGCTATCAATTGCCGGCAGTTCAGCTTCCCCTTCCCCCACTGCCGTGTGCTACTCCTGCCCTCTGCCTTGGAGCTGCTCCCCAAGCCTCCTGCTTTCTGGGCGGCGGGGAGGGAGGGAAGAGGGCGGCTAATGTCAGGGTGTCCCCCTGCTCCTGCACCCCGCTTACCCCATCTTCCATAGAGCAGGGGGGACACACGACAGGGCTCAGGACAGAGGGAGCTTCCTGGCAGCAGCTGCGATCTCAGCTTGCTGATCTACTTAAAAAGGCAGTGTACTTAGAGTGGGGTCAGCATACTTAAAGGGGAAATGCACATCTGTCTCTCACACACACATGGTGTGTGTCTCTGCCATACTGTCTCCTCTCCCTCCATTCTTGCTGTCTTGTAGAGTGTGAGGCTACATTAACAACAATGAGTTAACCCTTGAGAGCTCAGCCAATTGCTAGTTCATCATTTAGCAGTAAGGCATTCCCTGGGAAATATCCCACCCTCTGACTTCACCACCTCAACCAAGCTTCACAATCATCATCGCTGTATACCACTAGTAAATTGTTTGTTTAAAACTTATACTGTGTGTGTGTATATATTTTTCCTGGAACCTAACCCCCCCATTTACATTAATTTTTATGGGGAAATTGGATTAGCTTAACATCGTTTTGCTTAAAGTTGCATTTTTTAGGAACATAACTTCAACGTTAAGTGAGGAGTTACTGTATTGTGTGAGGTCACGAGAGATTAACCAAACAATTAATTTTATTAGTAAGAGTACCAGAAATGACCATGCATATCAGCAAACAGCAAAGAAGCTAGCGGCGCTGGAAATTTACCGTAGCGGTGATCAGTGCAGGGAATGGATTAAGTGGATCAAGACCAAATACCGGAAAACTAGGGATCACAAATGTGCCTCTGGCAACTCACTAGCATTGTACCTATTAAATGATGAGTTTGACCCGGTGCTGGGGATTGCACTGAGCACTGGGCCATGAGCGGTGCACAATGACCTGGTCAGCTGGGATGATGCCATCCTGGCCCCTGTAGCCAGCATGGGAATTGATGGGAACCAGCAGCAGGCACCAAATGAGGCAAATGAAGTGACTCTGCTGATGAAACCAGTCCCAGAGGAGGCTTTGCTGCAGGAGCAACTGCAGCACATCCTAGGGCCATACTCAGAGGAGCTTTTTGATGCCCTCCCAGCCCGGAGGAACAGCCCACCATGGATCCAGCAGCAGAAATGGAAAAGGGAGAAGCTGCCCTGGAGCCTGGTAAGTTTCTGACTATTTGTGTATTTATTAATATAGGAATGAGAGGGATTTCGACTCTATGAACCAATGCAAACACTGGGAAGCAGCGTATATCTGCTAATGGTGGATTGCATGCCAGTGCCTTGCATCCCACCTCCCCCACCCTGTGGAATTCAAAATGGAGACCGGGAAACACAAACAGTAAAACAAGCATGTAAAAGTGAGTTTGTACTGGGAAGCAGAGGCCAATTACAGTTTTGTGGGGCCCTGGGCCAGGACAAGTGGGGGCCCTTCTCCGCCCCTTCCGCCTGTAGTCCCCACCCACCCCTCGGTGCCCCTGCCAGGGATCAGGGTCAGGGGGCGGCAGCTTGTCCTGCTCTGCCCTCCTGCCTGGCGCTCCTGCCGAGGAGTGGGGTCAGGGCGTGGGGGCTTGCCCCCCTTCGCCTGCCTGCCTGGCGCTCCAGCCGTAGAGTGGGGTCAGGGCGTGGGGGCTTGCCCGGCCGTGTCTATGGAGCATCAGTGGTGTGAAGCAGCCCTCTGCCAATTCACTGAAGTTCAATAAGGAACATTTTCTGTCCTTGAAATTCCAAGATTATTTTTTCTGGGCTCCTGCACTGAGCTCTTTGAGACAGTAACCCTCTGAGTCTCGTCCTATTCCAAGAGGAAAGACAAGCTGAAAGGCAAGCAGGAAGGCTCAGTCTGGCTGTGCAGCTTGAGGACAGGGTAGTGGTGCAGGAGCAGGCATCTGCTTCACAGTTCCTGGAACAGGAAAGGCAGTGAAGGGAGGACGATGGAGCGCAACTGAGAGAACTATTTGAGCGGCGGCTGTCTCGAATGGCCACAAAAGTGAAGGCTTCACGGGCTTGCGTCCCCTCCGTGGTACCCTGGCCTGCATTCCAGGAACAGCCTGGACAATTCCATGGCTGGGTGGGCTATGCATTCGGGCCCTATCAGTAGCTGGGTCTTCAGTCTTCAGTGCTGAACCCCTCCCCCCTGGATGCCTCCACACCCCTGCCCCGGCACCAAGTGCATGGCAAAAGTGAAAGGAGAATGGTGGGCCAGGGGAAACACAATAGTGTGTGTATAGGGTGTCTTGTACATCGTTTCATTGTTTGCACATATTTATGCTCTTGGATACTTTTAAAGCTTTTGGTGTTATGGTGGGCTAATGGCAGCTGGCCTGACAGGCAGTGGTTGAATATTGTACTTTTCCACTGTGTAAAAATAAAGTTTTTTATTTAATAAAGAAGAGTTATTGCCATCACTGCAACACATCATATAATGTGTATTTCAAATAATAAAGGTAAACAGAGGAGCAGGGACAAGTGGGACGTTGTATGCAAAACCCATGTCTCACTACAGCTATATACGTACATCAGCTATTTACATCAATCCATACTGGTTTCTCCACCCCACCCCATTACATAAACAGTCACGTCATTCAAAAGTACAATGCCTGGCAATCAATGCCCCCTCCCGCACAAGCACATAGAGGTACTATTCTCCCTCTTCAGTTGGCCCATGGAAGTCTATAATGTGGGAGCACAAAGCATCCCTGACTTCTGTTGCCTGGGTGCATCCAGCTCCAGCTGTGGTAGATGCACTTTCTGGCTGAGTGAACCAGTTCAGGGGGCCATGCAGTCATAGGTTCATTCAGGGGCAAATGGCTCACCGCTGGCTTCACAATGATTGTGAAGAGTGCAGCAAGCCACAGAAATGTGGACAGCATTGATGACACTGGCATCCAAATGGGTCTGTAGATACCGCCAGTGGGATTTCAGTCTGCCGTGTGCACATTCAGCCACCATTCCACACCTGCTAAGAGTGTAATTAAACCTTCTTTTGCCAGGGCATCTGAGATCAGGGTATGGTTTCATAAGCCAAGGCAAAAGGGGGTACACGGCATCCCCCAGAATAACAGTGGGGATGAAACTTCATATACAATAATGTCATGTGGTGGGAATATTGTGTCAGCCTGTCCATGAATATAGACTCTCTCAATCAGCAAAAAACCCTGGCATCATGAACTTTTCCAGTGCAGCCAATACTGACATTCACAAATCGACCTCTGTGGTCCATGAGGGCCTGCATAACAATGGAGTAGTACCCTTTGTGGTTTATGTACTCATGTGCACCATGAGGAGGGCAAACTATGGGCACATGGGTCCCATCAGTGGCCCCGGCACAGTTTGGAAACCCCATTCTCTCAAAGCCAGCAATTACCTCAGGAATATCTTTTATACCTACCATCTTGTGATAAACCCAGAGGTGAAAGTAAGCCAGTACACCCGGTACAGCATACCAGCAAGAGCCAGTGCGCCGTACTGGAGCATTCCAGCTTCCCCAGGTAGCAATTTAAAGCGCCTGGGGCTCCCAGCAGCAGCTTTTTCATCTTTTGTCCCATGTCCCGATTTCTGGTCTTCTGGGGGTTTTGGGGGTTATTTTTTGCTCAACAGCTTCGGGCGGAAGAAGGTTGTTTGTTTGTTTTTTGCTCAACAACTTCAGGCTGGAAGTCCCGATTTTCGGGTCTTCTCATCTGGTCACCCTAGCCCTCCTCAGTAGTCCCAACACCTCTCCAAATCCCCAGGCTGGACCTGAGCACAATGCAAGGGTGGACTAGGATTGTTTAAGGCTGGCTGTGATACCTGACAACCTAATATGTTCCCAGTGGTACTGGAAATACCAGAATAACCAAAAAATGGCAGATATTCATGCTGTTTGGCAAACTCATTTCGCCCGTCCCTACAGCCTGTCACTGTCTCTGTACCATTGCCCATACATGCCAATGCCTCCACAGCAGCTCAGCTGTAATCCCCAATCATGCCTCCATCGTTTCCCTTGATTATCTACAATTCTGTTCTCTAGGGCCCACTCTCCACACACCAGCAGGTACAGAATGCTGCTGCCCTCCTCCCCCCATTCTCACGGGCACAAAGAAGTGCAACTATATCACTCTCATCCTCAAACAGCTCCCCTGACTCCTCATTCACTTCAGAATCCAGATCAAAATGGTCTTTGTGTTCAAAACCCTCCATGGAACTGCTCAGGGAACCTTGTCATTATTTCTCTCCTTTTGTTCACTGTCTTATTCCTTCTTTTTGTCCCTGCACCAATTCTCTCTGCAGCTCCCTTGTATCGTTCTATCTCCTCAGCTGTTCATTTTATCTCAAATCCCAAATATATTTACCCTTGCCTATACACCTTCATTTCTCCCTTCCTTTGGCATTATAATTATTTAATGATGTAATTCTATTGGCATGTGAGCATTTTGGCTCAGTTTGAATGAAAGATGTCAAATATAATAAAGAATAAAAACAACAATAATAGTAATAAAGTATCACCCACTCTCAAAATCTAATAAATACACCCTTCTTTCATACAAATTCATTATATATTAAACTACAATCTATGAGCTTCATATGCTGTCATGGCTTGTTTACTATCTGTTGGTGTGAAGCCTTTGGATCACTGCTTTATGTGATAGATGTTATTTAGTTTGTTCCTATGGTTATTAGAAAATAGTCTGGAAAGTCACAATCTGCAGATTAAGAACTGGAATTTCTGGTACATGTACCAAACAGGTGTTTCTAGGTTGGCACTTGAAGAGATTACCAGAGGTGGGGCAGGTGTGTGAATCTACAATTAGGTTAATTTTCCCCTTCAGGACACACCTAGAGAATCCTGTGTGCAGTTTCATTTGTAAATCATAAAGCCCCGACTTGATGGGCAGTTGCCTTCAAAGACACTGTGAGGTGGCAGATGCTCAAAATAAAGAGCAGCTATGGAATGGTTTTGGTTTACCAGGCACACCCAGTGCTTCATGTTCCTTGTTGAACTGTAGCTACAGCATGTTAGTCCTTTTGTTTCTGCAGCAGTAACTTAGTATCCGCCCCCAGCCCCACACTTACCCCTTTTTAAACAATATTTTGTGTTGTAACAAGCTTCAGGTCAGACTTTGGCTTTTACTCCTAGATACCAATGACAGGTGAAGGAAGAGGAGAGTCTGAATATACAATCTGGCATATTCTTCCACTTGCCTATCAGGGATGGAGTGTACTCTGTTGGCTAGAGCAAGGAACTGGGTACCAGGGTGCCTGGATTCTTTTCCTGATGTCTACTGTCCTTGGGCAAGTAGTTAGGAGCCCTTTAAGGTGTGCATTGTTACACTCATTCTGAATGTCGTCAGCAGAAATGTCTCTAACATGGCCATGGATTCCAAAAGTATAGCTGTTGTCTCTTTAAAAATTACAGTCCAAAGATGAGATGGAAGTTAGAGGTTCAGGAAAAAATATTTATTCCAGTCAGGAAATGTCTTTGTAACTCTGCTTCCTGAAAGTCTTGTGAGAGGTAAAGAGTTTTAATGGAGCTGAGCGATAGCCCAGAAGGATGCGCTAATTTTCATATGCTAGCTGAGTGGTCAAAATCATTGACTTCTGAGGAAAAAAGTAAAAATGTAGGACAATATTTTCAAAAGCTTTCACTGATTTTAAGAGCCTCACTTTCTGGGTGCCCAACTAGAAACATTTTGGGCCTGATTTTCAGAGGTTCTGAGGATCCACAGCTGCCATTGACTTCACTTTGGAGGTAGGAGCACACAGCACCTCTGAAAACAAGGTCCACTGTGTGTCAAGCTGGTCATCCCAAATTAGCAGACAACTGAAAATGTTGGCCAAATGACCACATGATAGGTCCCAGCTAACAATGAGCTGGGATTTTTGTCATGTAAATAACAATCAAGGATATTCTCAGTTATTCTTGGATATTTAAGGATATTCTTAGACATCTAAAATATTTATGAATATTCCTGGCTTTGTAGTGATATTCTGGACCAGGGAGCTTCAGCCGCCATTAAAACTAAAAGCAGATTCATATAGTTTAAGGCCAAAAGGGATCATTAGATCACCTAGACTAACCTCCTATATACCACAGGCCATTACATTTCATCCAGTTACCTCTGTACTGAGCCCAATTGTGTTTGACGAAAGCATAACTTCCAAAAAGGCATCCAGCCTTGATTCAAAGACATCAAGTGATGGCGAATCCACCACTTCTTCATAATTTGTTCCAACAGTTAATCATCCTCACTGTTAAAAATTGTGCATAATTTCTAACTGGAATGTGTCTGGCTTCATCTTCCAGCCATTGGTTCTTGTTACACCTTTTTCTTCTAGATTAAAGAGCCCTTTAGTATTGTCTCACCATGAAGGTTCATATCCTCTGTAATCAAATGCCTTTTCCATCTTCTTTTTGACAAGCTACCCAGATGGAGCTCTTTAAGTCTCTCACTGTAAGGCATTTTCTCCAGCTTTTGAATCATTCTTGTGGGTCTCCTCTGCCCCCTCTCCAATACCTCAACATTATTCTTAAAACGAGGACACCAGACCTTTTCAGAATCACCACTTTCCAGGATACAGTCCCCCACTTTGTAGATATGGCCTTCACTCATTGTTCCTAGATGTATGACATTGCATTTGGCTAAATTAAAACACCTTTTATTTGAGTGGGCCCAGCTAGCCAAGCAATCCAGATCACTTTTCATGACTGCCCTGTCCTCATTATTTACCACTCTGCCAATCTTTGTGACATTCACAAATTTTATCAGCAGTGATTTTACAGTTACTGCCATAACATTGATGAGAATGTTGAATAGTGTTGGGCCTAGCACCAATTCTTGCAGAACCCCACTAATTTAATTGGTAAACTTATACAAACGTACGCCTTCATAAAACTAAACGTCTAGGTTGTAAAACCAAAACCATGAGCCCCCATGTAGTCATTAAAGAGCCCATGCCAATTTCAGCACCAATGCTTTGGTGTAATGACAACATTCAATTCAGCATAGTAACAGTTTTACATAAATCATCCTTGTAACTTTAATTGCATAGTTGCCAACTCTGTGGGTGCTCCTGGGCTGGAGCACCCATGGAAAAAAAACAGTGGGTGCTAAGCACCCACCAGCAGCCCTGTGGATCAGCGCCTCCCCCTCCCCCCAGTGCCTCCCATCTGCCAGCGGCCCCTCTGATCAGCTCCTCCCTCCCATGGCCTCCCACCCATTGCGGATCAGCTCTTTAGCAACATGCAGGAGACACTGGGGATGGGGGATGGGGAGGAGTGAGGAGGTGTGTGCTCAGGGGAGGGGACAGAACCGGGCGGAGCAGGTACGGGGAGAGGCAGGGCGGGAAGAGGTGGGGCTGGAGTGAGGGCAGAGCCTGGGGAGGAGCAGGGGTTTGAGCACCGCCCAGCAACTCATAAAGACGGAGCCTATGTTTAATTGAATAACTTATTATTTACTTTCTGTTCTAAACTGTTATTTAATGTTGCTGTATGCTGTTAGACAGTAGTAGTGTTCTAGTCCAGAAGCAATTGCATTTTGGTGATGCATGAAGCAATCCCTCTCTGTATATCTTTTTCTAGCTAAGTGCAGCTTATAGAGAGAGGATAGCTAAGGTTGCAGGCAATTTCCATTATAAGCCTTATATTTAGTCCACTTGTAACTCTGGCTGGCAAAATTAATTTGACCTGAAATTACCATACTTACTCTGGAGGCTGGGGAGACATTTTCTACAAAATTCAAAGGAAACGGAACAAACTGTTTTTGAGTTATAGGTCATTAAATATGTTACCCTAACATGAAATGATGACCTATGTTTATTTCTTTTTCTCTCTCTCTAGTTAAAAAATGCCTTGTTACTACCCATTCAAATTTTCCACATCTTAAATCTTGAAAACTCTTGCAGTGGGTCTATTTGCAGAAAATGTGTTGCAGGTAAATACAATGATCCATTACATTTCTTTTGTGGATAGTTTGGAGCCCAGTGCTGACTGTGCTGTACCTGACTCCAAGCCAGATCTGTTGGTTCCCCACTTGCAAAAGCATTAAAATTCATACTTAATAAAAAAATCAATGCAGAAGCATCTCTAAAATAGACCTCTGTCCCTCCCTTTTAAAAATCATACCTGCCCTTGATGGCTGACCTCAAGAGCTGTAATTTTGCTGAGGCAAACGGCTATCATGTCTAAAATGAAAGACTGAGGGAAAAAAACAGAGGGTAACCCAGACGTGGTCTGAATGGAAATAGCAAAAATGACAGGGAAACGGAGAAGAAAGGAGAGAGAGGGAAGTGAGCGAGAGGAGGGAGAAAGGATAACCCAGACGTGGGCAGACTGTAAATGGAACAAAGGCAGGGAAATAGCGAAGACAGACAGTGGAGAGAGAGAGCAACTAACCTACACAGGAAGAGACTGGAATATAGCACCGAGATGAGGCCCAGGTAAGAATTAATTGGATGGCAATGAAGATTACATCACTAAAGCATGATATACCCCAGTGATCCTCAATGTGTAGCTGTAATGTTGCATGTGGCCCTTCCAGGTACCACATATGATTCCTGTGGAATTCACTGGATAAGAGCTTTGAGAGAAAGAGAAAAAAGAAACTCTTTCCTCCAAATTCCATTTTAGCAGTCTTGAGCGCTGGGGAGAGATTGTGGCAAATGGAGTCAGAGAGCCTCATAACAATCAGTCATGCTGGGATGCCTCTGCATTCCACTGTGATGTTTGCATCACAGTGTTGCAGCAATATGGATTGATTGTGTGGCCACATCCCCTTCCGAGCCTAATGCAAAGTCAGGACATCACTGTACAGTGCCTTTATGACGCCATTCAATAATAAAACAACTCAGTAACTCAGCAAGGCTAAGGATTACTCATGTGGGCAATGATTCAATGTTATTGTTTACATGGGCGAGGCTTTATTTTTATATACCGGATAAGGGGCAAATAAGTAAAAGATTGAGAACACAGATGAAGAAAATCAGAGAAGAAAAAACAGGGCTAGACAGGGAACAAGCAAATAAAGAAAAATATGATGGGCTAAATTAATCCCTAGTGTAATTCTACTGACTTTAGTGGCTGTACACCTGGGATGAATGTGACCCAGAGAATGAGGGCAGTGAGATGAGGAAAGAACACTGGATTACCAAACATTATGCTCTACAGCAGGATGGTGCCATGCCTGGGTGGAGATGGATTTTTGCTATAATTCTGTGAATCTTTTCAGCTTGATCTAGAGAGGGCTATGGAAATGCATCACCTAAGAAGAGAAACGTTGTGCAAAGCTACCTGTTGGATGACCAGGGTGTTACTAAAATGTTATTGTCCAGCACAGTGGCACTGTACATGCAGCAAGGTGCTGCAGTATTCCAAAGTGTCCCACACTTCAGAGAAATATTCTCAGCTTGCTTCAGTTGGACTTTGGAAAAGAGAGACAGAAAACTCCCTGTGAAGCTGCCAGTGAGAATTGCATTACAATCCACTTTTCTTCTGACCATTTGGGAGTTGGTATAACCATGGTCTAACGCTGTGGAGGTGGGGATGTCTAGAGAAGAAAGTTAACTGACTGTGAACCATTCAAAATCAGTGCACATGCTCCTTTTTCAATCTAGTTCCAGCTGAACCCCTATATCAGGTCTAATTTGACACCCATATAACTAGAGAAGGTCCTGAACCAAAATTCTAGCTCCCAACATCCCTGAATTAGGAAGCTGACCACCCCTACATTTCAAGGTGTGGACCCATATGTCATGGCCTTTGGCCAACAGGAAGCGCTGAAAGCATGGCTGCCAAAGTGTATAGAGAGGAAAATATAAGGGGAGAATTTAATGGAAAGAGTCATTTAGCATCCAGGAGGATTTCCCCACAGCACCTGTTTGTTATTGGGTATATGTTACAAATGCACTGTTTGCTCTTCTGGGATGGAATTCCAATCAAAGTGAAATCTTTGTTAAATCACTCTCCTTTTAAAAGCTGTGGTGTCAAATGCTGCTCAGAAATGTTCTTTCCTTTGGTTTAAAAAAAAAAAATCTTCACACACTCCATGCCTTTGTAGTGTCACAAACCTAGAGGTATTTATTTCTGCAGAAGATTTGATCCTTATCACCCCCATCTGCTTCTTGTGCACCTGAATCTCTTTTGGTTTTAAATTTCTGCAGCTTCTGTTTTCCTCTCGTTAAATCAAGTTATCAGACTGATTGTTTAGAGAGAGAAGGCCATGCCAAATGGAGGGGGGCAAATTCTCTCCTCAGCAATGGCCTGTAGGAGGATGGCAGGTTATAGTACCCAGCACAGAGAAGCAGAGCTCTTCTGCTGATTGGTCTGAGTGGCAGGCTCTAGGACCTTGCATAAACACACAAAGCTGTTCTACTGACTCACACTGGCCACCATCCCAGATGGGTCCTATTGGCTTCAATCTAGTTTATAAAAACATTTGAGCCTCCCTCTGAAGAAGAGTGAACCAGAGGCAGGGACAGAAGGAGCCTCCAATCCTGAAAGCAGTCAAGTTCATGGGCAAGCTCTTGAGGGATGCTTGTTTGTTCTTCAAGTTAGAAGTAAAGGAAACCCCAGGAGAGAAGTAAATTTGGATCTTAGCCAGTGTATGTAATATATTAAGAACAGGTCGGATGGGAATGCCCCCTACTTCAACACCAATGGCATGAAGCGAAGAATTTGGTCCAAAATCCATTAATGAGTTTAAGGCATTCAGATTCTACAGTGGTGAAAAAATTAGGTAGCTCTCTAAGCAAAGGATCCCGATCAATAAGGTGACCGTGATTTTCAGAATTTTATAAAAGGCCCACTTTTGTGGCAACTTTTTACATGGTCACAAAACATTAATGCACAGAAAAGTACCACCTTTTAAAACGTGTGCTGATGTTGCTGCTGCTGCATTCTGACTCAGCAGCAACACAACATGTATATTTCTAGGCGAGGAGGACTTTCTCCAGTAATTCTGTGTTCTGAATGAGTTCATCATCCAATGCCAAACAACTGTTAGAGCGACTCATTTATTCAAAGTAGATGCTGATAGTGACTACACTCATTTAAATTTTCAGTCCAAATCTGCTCATCAGACTGAACTCTCAGTCCATGGGACTGTTTGTTATCTCTGATAAGCACAGAGCAAGTTTTACTTAGTATAGCAGTGTGTCTTGAACAAAGATTTTGCATTAAAAATGGTTTGATTGATGAAAAAAAAAAGGGAAATGTAAGATGTCCTGAAAGAAATTCCTGAGACACCAGGATGTTATATGAAAAATGAGGACTATACCAGTAAAACTGGGATGCATGGTCTCTTCACCTGTCAGTGTCATACATATCTGTTCAAGACTGTCATTATAGCTTTCAAGGAAGTGAAATTGCCTAGTGGGTTTCACAGGAGTGTGGAAAATACAACTGCAAGGCTCTGTGCCTGACCTTACCATCAATTCACTATCCGTAGACCAGCCATTTGACCTCTCATGCCTCAAGTTACCTAGACACTTAGAATAAATAAATAATAATCATCGTAATAATCCCTTTCTACGTCATAGGGATCCTGTAGGACTTAATTTGTGAATATAAAGCTCTGTAAATCCTCAAAAGAAGTATTCTATGGGACTGATCCACACCCCACTGAAGTCAATGTTAGTATGTGCATTGACTTCAGTGAGCTTTGGCTCAGGCACTATAAGAATAATTGTTCTGTTTTCATGTAGTTTTTATTCACACCTCTGCAGTTATTTCCTCCTTTCTTCTTTTTAACTAGACAGTTTTCAATTTTTATCCTATGTGATGACTCTCTGGTTAGACTCCACACGCGCCTGCCTTGTGAATCCATGTAACAGCTTCCTCACAGTAATAACCTGTTTGTGGCAGCTAATGCTACTGTAAGGGAACTTCTATCACTGAAGTGTCAACAAGGGTCAGGCATCAGCTGTGGTAGCTTCCTCACAGTGCTAGCTGTGTGTGATCCTCACAGGAGTGTCCGGCCATTGTTACAGCATCAGCAATGCTGCCACAGAAAAGTGGGGTTTAAGGAGTATGTTTCCTTGCATCCACACCTTGTCAAATGTAGCAAGGACCCTGGCAGTGTGGTAATTATAACAGTGCCCCTGTTAATACCAGCTAGAATCTGTGCAGTGAACACCTCTCTGGGAGAAAAGAGAATTGAAGGTAAATATTGCCTCCCAAAGGAAGGTCACACAGACAAGTTCTGCCAAAGATTCTGACAGCATAGCACTTAGAGGACTTCAGCTGAGGCATACCCACTTATCAGTTTAATTTTATCTAGTGTGTCCAGTGGGCCAGGAGCCAGGAGTCTCGGGTTTTGTTGCCGCTGACTCATTGTGTCCTCAGTTAATCTTGCTGTGACTGAATGTACCCATCCATAAAATAGAAAACACACCACCTGCCTCAAAGGGACATTGAGAATTAATGTTTGTGAAGCAATTTAAAATCACCTTATTAAAGGCACCCTGAAAACATAAAGCAGCAGCCTGGGAGCTGACTATGAAGAGAAGGCCAGGCAGCTTGGGAGCAGTCATATCCTGCAATGGGGTCAGCTACAAACTTGTGGTAGCTGTGGGATTCCAACCCACACCCCCAAAGCCACAGGACCTTGTGGTGGGGCCAGCAGACTGTTATAAACCATCTTTCTTTGGTGTTGAAATCCCAGTAGGATCCACTATATTGTACACCTTGAGCATGGAGGTAGGGGGTCATTCTCCCCCTCCTAGGACACACCTACTCTTACACTGCTGTCTCATTTCCATCCAAAGAAGAGTCCTCCAGAGGTTTGCTTCCTACACCTGGTACTTGCACTTCTGGCTAGCCATTCAACCCTTGTCAGTTGGAAAGGTTTCTTCTCCTCTCTTTTGGGCTATTGGTGGGATCCCACTGCTTCCACCAGTTTGTTGGGGGTACACCAGCTCCTAGATGGCTGGTGGTGGGTTCCACATGGTCAGGGGCAAGTGCTGTAGGTGCACCAAGCATTAGGCTTTTCCAGCTCTAACCCCTGAGAACACTGATGGCTTTGGTAACAGAGGATTTCTTTACTAGAGCTGCTGGAAATAGGATGCAGGTTACCTAGGCACCATTGCTTTTAGTTACAGCGCAGTCCAGTGGTGTCAGAGTGGGGCTTCTCAAGCCAGGAGTAATCACTCCAGCCCTCCCCTTTCCTGGAGACAAGCACACACTGGCCTGCACATCCTCCAGCCAGAGTCCAGTCCCCTTGTTCAGCACCTGTGGTCTCATTCAGGCCACTCCACATAGCTGCCCCAATCTGCAGGTTCCTCCTGGCTGGCCACCAGCTGTAGCTACCACTAGTCCCTTTGCCTGCAAATGGTTGTTTCCCAGCTTGGTTCTCAGCCCTTCAGTCCCAGTTCCCAGGCTGCTGTTTCCAGCCCACTGCTCTAGCTCCCATGCAGCCTCTACTCCCTCCTCTCTGAACTCAGATGTCACACTTCCCTTTCCTGTGCTTTGGAGATTATGAAGCCCTCAGAGGGCTGGATGTTGAATTGCGGATTAACATAGCGCCCTGTAATGAGCCAGCAGGTATTATATTAGTACCCAGAACCACAACGTTGTGTATGAGTTAGGTTGCTCTGTACATAACATACCTAATCCAAAAATCACAAAAGCAAAGAAATAAAAAGTTAAGACACCTAATAGTATCCCCTCTACTCCTCCTCCCAGACACCCACCCACCACCGGAACCACCACCATACACAACAGACAACACGTCACAACCTTAACTCTACCCCAGTAGGGATGCCAGCCTTCCAGAACTCCCTTCCCCAAACCCATCATCAGCTTTCTCCCAGCCCTCACCCCTTACTACGTTCTGCATGTTTCTGAAACATCACACTAACTCATGTTTGGGGAATGGAGGGCTGGGATCCCTACTGGAGTGGAGTGAAAGTTGTGATGTGTGTTGTCTGTGGTGTATGGTGATTGTTCCAATGGCGGGGTGTTGTGTCTCTGGGTGGAGGAGGAGGAGTAGAAGGTGTGTACTGTTAGGTACCTTCACTTTTCATTTCCATGCTTATGTGGTTTTATGTTAGTTATGTTATGTACAGAACAACCTTGACCGACGCACAGTGTGTATTAATTTCCCAGGGATATTCAGATTGAAAGTAGCCATTGCTCAGTTACATAGTGCCCCGATGACTTGGTGGTGCCACTCCAGAATTGGATGACCACTGTGACAGAGCTCCTGGTCCAAGATGTACCAACAGCTACTGCTTGATAGAAGGTCCTGGTCATCATAAACTATGAGCTCACTCAGCTCATGGCTATGTAAACCAACAGTTTTAATATAAAACCCCATTTGTCTTTTTAAATTAATGAAATAATTACATAACCCAGAGACCTCACTGAACTCTATGTACATTTTTTAAAATTTACTTTCTACAGGTTGTAATTTTTAAGCTAGAAGGGCCTGAAAAAACACAAGACTCAGCACACTACTTTGTGGATCAATTTTTCATTTATTAGAACTTGGAAACTAATTAACTGATATTCTTGAAACTCCTCAGAAACTTCAAGTTTTCCTCAGAGGTTATGTACATAAAATTTGGGGCAGATGCACTGGCTTGTTCATCAAAAGCAAAGTGCTTGAATTCCTTATTTAAGTGAATACAATTTTAGCTATGGCATTGCAACCGTGTTGTCATAATGACTCAACAAACCTTTCGATGGTTATTGTTTGTCATCTAACATTTGTCAGTGTTAACATGCTACAATGTACTAGAAACTCATCTAAAGACTTCTGCTACTCACTAGGTGCTACTTCAGAGCTTCTCAGTCTTTCTGCCTAAATTTGTTGCAACATCTCCTGATGAGATGAAAAAAATTAACTACCATCTTTTGCAAAGAGGCAGAAGGAGATGGCAAGAAAAGCAATATCAGGCACAGATACTGATTCTCAAATTGTACTGGCTGGAAGGATTAAAATAAAGAAATGATCAACACACTCTTATTCAGGGGACCCAACGTGGGTCCCTTGCACTGAGGTAAGCAAAGGCTGGGATCCCAGCAGTGGCAGCATGCTCTGCTCCCAGGGAAAAGATGTACCTTACACCACTTGCTAGCAAAAACTTCCACTGGCTTGAGAAGCAGCCTTGGTGAGCACCAAAGGGAGACTGGTCCAATTGTTCTCTTCCAGAGAAAGATTAGCCACAGTATGAGGCTCCTGATGAAGCAGGGGAAAGTAAAGAGAAAAACAAGGTGCATTCTTGGGGTTCCAGGCATGGAAAGTTTTCTCCATCTGAAGTGGTGGGAGAAGAGGGGTTAGCAGGGCATGATATTGTCTTCACTTTTGTTTACTGTGAGTCCATTTCTCCTTCACAGATATTATTCCAAGATCACTCATGATTGGGAAAGCCTGGATTTCCACAAAGGCCGTATTGATGCTGCCTTGTTGGATATGGCTCGGTAAGAGAATTTACTGCTCTTTTGAGTATCCAGTAAGTAGCAGTTATTCCTATCCATTGTCACACAGTGGTTACAATCAATTTGATTCAGTCCTATTCCATTTAAATTCATGAGCCCGATCTTCAGCTGGTTTAAACTGGCCTAGATCCATTGAAGTCAATGTAGCTACTCCATTTACACCAGCTGAAGATTTGACCAAATGTATTTAAGGACCTACCTTATATGTTTCTTTGAGTCTTAGTCTATGTCTACAGTTAAAATGCAACAGCTACACAGCTGCAGCACTAGAATGCTTCAGTGTGTAGACAATTTACTACAGTGACAGGAGGGGTTCTCCATCACTGTAGGTAATCCATCTCCCTGATGGGAGGTAGCTAATTCTTCCATCAACCTAGCACTGTCTACACCAGGGATTAGGTTGGCTACACTATACCGCTCTGGGGTGTGGATTTTTCACACTCCTGAGAGGTGTTGCTATGCCGATGTAACTTTTCAGTGTAGACTAGCCCTTATTTTGTACTTGATATTTTATTCCTTGGAAGAATGTGGAGAGTCGATTAGAAGGGCACGATGAACGTTAGTCCTAAATAAACCAGACGGATGAAGCAATGAATATTGTTTATTACATTAATGAGGTTTTCAGGGGCTAGTTCAATTTTGATCATGTAGTTCCATCAGATGGTTTCCCATGTTTTTTTCCTCTGAGTGATATCCATAGTAGAACATTATTGAAAGGAAATCCAAACTGATAAAATTTCATAGGTACTAAAAACACACTGCTAGGAGGAAGCCCACACTACTAGAGTCCTATGGAAGGACTACTGTTAAAATGCACATACTGCTGGACAGGGCCGGCCTTAGGCCGATTCCGCCGATTCCCCAGAATTGTGCCCCGCTCCGGCGTTTTTTTTTTGCTCAATCGCATCCGGAGGGGCATGGGGCCCTGCACCCACTAAAGCCGGCCCTGCTGCTGGAGTTATAGCTGCCATTTGAAGCTCAAACACAGGCAAGTGCAGTTTCTTGGTTATTTTTTTCACTATCATAAGTTTTTGGTGAGGACAGGAAGATCCTCCCTTTGGTGAGGAGGGAAGAAGGAAGATCCAGGGATCCAGTTATAGCTGCCATTTGAAGCTCAAACACAGGCAAGTGCAGTTTCTTGGTTATTTTTTTCACTATCATAAGTTTTTGGTGAGAGGACAGGAAGATCCTTCCCTTTGGTGAGGAGGGAAGAAGGAAGATCCAGGGAACTACAAGCCAGTCAGTTTCACCTCAGTCCCTGGAAAAATCATGGAATAGGTCCTCAAGGAATCAATTCTGAACCACTTAAAGGAGAGGAAAGTGATCAGGAACAGTCAGCATGGATTCACCAAGGGCAAGTCATGCCTGACTAACCTAATTGCCTTCTATGATGAGATAACTGGCTCTGTGGATGAGGGGAAAGCAGTGGATGTGCTATTTCTTGACTTTAGCAAAGCTTTTGATACAGTCTCCCACAGTATTCTTGCCAGCAAGTTAAAGAAGTATGGGCTGGATGAATGGACGGTAAGGTGGATAGAAAACTGGCTAGATGGTCGGGCTCAATGGGTAGTGATCAATGGTTCCATGTCTAGTTGGCAGCCGGTATCAAGTGGAGTGCCCCAAGGGTCGGTGCTGGGGCCGGTTTTGTTCAATATCTTCATTAACGATCTGGAGGATGGTGTGGACTGCACCCTTAGCAAGTTTGCAGATGACACTAAACTGGGAGGAGTGGTTGATACACTGGAGGGTAGGGATAGGATACAGAGGGACCTAGACAAATTAGAGGATTGGGCCAAAAGAAATCTGATGAGGTTCAACAAGGACAAGTGCAGAGTCCTGCACTTGGGACGGAAGAATCCCATGCACTGCTACAGACTAGGGACCGAATGGCTGGGCAGCAGTTCTGCAGAAAAGGACCTAGGGGTTATGGTGGACGAAAAGCTGAATATGAGTCAACAGTGTGCCCTTGTTGCCAAGAAGGCTCATGGCCTTTTGGGTTGTATAAGTAGGGGCATTTCCAGCAGATCGAGGGACGTGATCATTCCCCTCTATTTGGCACTGGTGAGGCCTCATTTGGAGTACTGTGTCCAGTTTTGGGCCCCACACTATAAGAAGGATGTGGATAAATTGGAAAGAGTCTAACGGAGGGCAACAAAAATGATTAGGGGGATGGAGCACATGACTTATGAGGAGAGGCTGAGGGAACTGGGATTGTTTAGCCTGCAGAAGAGAAGAATGAGGGGGGATTTGATACCTGCTTTCAACTACCTGAAAGGGGGTTCCAAAGAGGATGGGTCTAGACTGTTCTCAGTGGTAGACGATGACAGAACAAGGAATAATGGTTTCAAGTTGCAGAGGGGGAGGTTTAGGTTGGATATTAGGAAAAACTTTTTCACTAGTAGGGTGGTGAAGAACTGGAATGGGTTACCTAGGGAAGTGGTGGAATCTCCTTCCTTAGAGGTTTTTAAGGTCAGGCTTGACAAAGCCCTGGCTGGGATGATTTAGTTGGGGTTGGTCTTGCTTTGAGCAGGGGGTTGGACTAGATGACCTCCTGAGGTCCCTTCCAACCCTGAGATTCTATGATTCTATGACAGAGTACAGAGCCCAGAACACAGAGCATAGACACATGATTAGAAAACGAAGCAAGACAAAAATACAGGACAAAAATACAGAACATAAGAAAATAAAAGAACAGAAACTCTGAGTGAGGATGTGAAAAGACACAATGGCAAGCTAGGACTAGCCGGGATATGCGGTGCAAATATTCCCTTGAACTACAAGAAGGGTGTTCCACTTTCCTGCATTGCTGCTATGGTTGGTACTTTGAACTGCATTTACAGTGAGGTTATCCGTATCAATACAACAAGTTTATTCCTTACATTATGTTTGCTTGGGGAATAGAGGCAGGGAGGGGAAGGGATCTTTCCTTTTTCATCCTGATTCAAAAGCATTTGGATGAATGAGGTGATTGGGCGGGCCAACAGGTGGCAAATACACTTCAGTGTTGGAAAATGTAAAATTAGTATATGATCAAAGCAGCAGTCTAAGGATTATATGCTAAAATGGGACAGTCTTCTGGCAAAGCAATCAGGTAAGGGAATTGGAGAGGTGGAAACATCAGCCTAGTACATAGCAGCTGTGTTTATATGAATAAAACAAAAATGAACCAGTTACTAGAACACATTAGCAAAGGGATAGAATATGAAACAAAAGGTGATGCTGTTACTGTATGACACTCTGGTGAGGCCCCTGTTGGTATCTTGGATGTTGCTTTGGTAGATCTTGCCAATGGGATTCAGAAGGGGCCAGGGAGGGAATGGTGCTTCTCTGGCATCATCACTCCCGGCCCCTGATCTGGGAACCCCCAAAAGCTCCTCTGCCAGAACTCTGTGGGGATGGTGCTTCATGGAATTTTGGAGAGGGCAAGGATGAGAAAGACACGAACTGCTCTCTTCAAGATTGTCACCTACTGATCCTCGTGATACCTGACTGGGAGCAGCACCAGTCTTCCCCCCTCCCTCAGCATTGTTTCTACTGAGCAGAGAAAGAAGAGAATGCAGCACAGCTCCTTCCTTCAGAAGGAGGAGGACAAGAGGGGAGCATGGAGGAAATGTCCCTCTATGGGACTAAGGGGGTTCCCATCCCTGCATATTCTGGAGATCTACAGTGTTGCGGGGCTGCACTCCCTGTTTACTCTACAGGGCCCATAACCCTTTCTCCGAAAGGGAAGATTTGATGAAAATGCCATGAACTTCCTGGGCCTCTTGTCACCTTCCATTGATTATGATTCAGTCCATAAACAGGGTACAATTTAGAACATGAGAATGTTAGGTCTAAATCTAAGTCATGAAGAAAGGTAATGGGAGTTGATCCAATTTTTAGCATTTCCAAGGCTGTGAAATGGGATTGTTAACATTAACATTAAACGTGACTGAAAATTTAGGGCATTCAACCTAAAATTTAGTGAACGGCATAAATTACGAATTCAGAACTTCATGCAAACAGTGATACACAAGGGACTACGATATGACAGGGGAGAGGGATAGCTCAGTGGTTTGAGCATTGGCCTGCTAAACCCAGGGTTGTGAATTCAATCCTTGAGGGGGCCATTTAGGGATCTGGGGCAAAAATTGGGGATTGGTCCTGCTTTGAGCAGGGGGTTGGACTAGATGACCTCCTAAGGTCCCTTCCAACCCTGCTATTCTATGATTCTATGACAGGGAGAGAGTGGGCAAATGAATATTATAAGTGCATTTGAGATGCCTAGACTTATGTCAGAGAGGGGGGTCTGGTGAAAAATCAGGAGGCTGTGATTAAAATAAACCCCAAAATGGAAAATGCTTTGTATTGTATGGCCTTTTGTGTGTGAGAGAGAAAAGAGTCACGCAACATGCTGGCTGCTCTAGAGAGAGCCAGAAGCTCACAAATAAGCAATACTTTTAAAAGTTGCAATACTAAATGGTGCCATCATGACCATAAATGGCACTCTTTGATGATATAAGAAATAAGCTTTCCATGTGCCTGCACTGGCAACAGGAGATGGATGAGAAGATTTAAGAGGTCTCTTATCTGTAATGTTATGATCATGTCACACAGCCCTGAGTCTGCGGATTTCAGTAATGTCTGCCCATGGCTTCTTGTAGTTTTTTCTTTCATCTGGAGAGCTTAACTGATTACATTGCATCACACTCAATTAGAGTTTTTTAATACAAAAGACAAGTTAAAAGCAGCCACGGACGAGCACTATTTAAATCTACAGGAATGGATGAGACAAACAAATATTTCAAAATGACAGTTATCTGCTGGTATCCTGGTTGCTGATTCCTTGGCAATTATTTAGCTATGGAAGGTTATAAATGACTTTTTATTCATGAAGTTTAATTGGCTAAAATAAAACTTCCAAATAAGCTTTTAAAATTAAGATATTTAAGGCCAAATCCTGAGCTGGTGTAAATTGGAATTGCTACATTGAAATCAATGGAAATACATTGATTTGCACCAGTTATGGGTCCGGATCTCACTGGAGAATCCATGTAGATATGGAAACACCTTCTAAAATACCTGGAAAATCATTTCTCCTTCCCTTCCCTACCAAAACTTTTGTTAATGAGTCTGTGGTTTTTTTGCAACAGGTGATGGCGTTACTAAACAATGCAGACTGCCAGCTCTAGGTCTTGCTTTAATTGTCAATACCATGCAGGCAAACCACAGAACATTGGTCTTAAGTCCTAGGGCTTGTTTCTACACTCATTGAAGTTAATGGTGAAGATCCACTGACTTAAATAATGCAGGATTAATGTCATAGTAGGTAACTGAAAACAAATTGTTCTTCAAAGGGTCTGTTTTAAATTGTATTTGTTTAGACTCAGCTGTTTCAAACATCTATTACTAGTTTGGGAACTTCCCAGTTTTGTTTGTCTTTTCAATTAAAAGCTTTTCTAGTCACTGTGAAGATTTTCTTCCATGATTTATAAAGAAACCAGAACACGCAAATTGTGTGAATAATAGATAAGCACCCATGTTATACCAGACACTTAAGGGGCTGTGGGGGACCTAAGAATGTTACACAGAAACTGTGTGTACAGGGAGAAGGGGGAGGAAAGGACTCATTACATAAGGCTAAAATAATCAGACAAGGAGTTAGTGTAAAATTATACATGGAAATGTTTGTATTGGACCAGAGGAAAAATTTAAGAGTGGGGATCATTTAAACATGATATAAGTGGGAGATCAAGTACGCTCATCTTCAGAAATGTCCAGTAAAAGTCTAGATATTTTTGTGGTGGGATTAATACAGTGAAAACCCTCTGTGGTTCAGGAGCACAGACTGGCTAAATCAAGAATTCTTTCCCAGCTCTACCCAGTTATTGATCTCCTATTAGGCTGTAATTTCATTGGGGAGTTCCAGTGATATCAGCAATTGTAGAATGATACTAGTTGAAGTTTACAGTTGTGAACTATGCCTCACAAGTTGAAAAGCGCCTGACTATGGGGATAAAATACTTGAAGTCACTGACTGATTACATTATTGTCCTCCTGTAGTAACTTTTTCAACCTAAGCTGAAAAGTCAGTTTTATACTCTAAAAAATGTTGGGTTTTTGTTGTTGGTGGTTTACTCTAAATATACCTGAACTTAATGTAGGGTTTGCTGAGGCTGCTCTATTTAAACTTAAGTATCAGAGGGGTAGCCGTGTTTGTCGCTTCTACAGATCCAGACTAAGAGTCCCGTGGCACCTTATAGACTAACAAACGTATTGGAGCATAAGCTTTCGTGGGTGAATACCCACTTCTTCAGATGCATGCATGCATCTGAAGAAGTGGGTATTCACCCACGAAAGCTTATGCTCCAATAGGTCTGTTAGTCTATAAGGTGCCACAGGACTCTTTGTTGCTTCTATTTAAATTTACAAGATCATGTGGCACTCTGAATCAGTGACAGAGCCCCAGCAGTAATAGCAGGAGCTATCCTGAATAAAAGTGGAAATGTTCCTTGGTTGATAGTTTATGCCCCTCATATTCATTTCCTTTGGGGAGGGGGTAGCATTTAAATTTGTTGTTAACTTCATATGACTTTAAAACTTCCTCTCACTCCTCTGATTTATGTCCCATAATGGGGATGACAAGCCTATGAAACTGCAGAAGAGCAAAAAAGTGTACACCAAATGCTGCACTAAGTGTGACAAAAAGCTTAAATATCTCTTTGCTCTAAATGTATTCTAACATAGGATGATGCTCTGGTGCTTATATTTACAATAATTGAGTCATGTGATTCTGTCTCAGCCAATGGGTTATGTTTCAATCAGTGGCGTAGCCAGGTTCTAACACTAGGGGGAGCGAACACATAAAAAAAGGCACCACCGACCCGACATATCAAATTACTATTTAGCGCTGGCCCCACCAAGAGCCTGCTGCTGGCCTGGGTGAAAGAATCCAGGCTGGCAGCGGGCTGAGAGACCCCGGCTGGCAGGAGCCCGCGGGGGTGGGGAATCCTAGAGCGGCAGCTGGCTGAGCCGCTCAGCCCACCTCACTCTGGGCTTTCCCCCGCGCGGGCTCCTGTCAGCCGGGGTCTCTCAGCCCGCTGCCAGCCTGGGTTCTTTCACCCAGGCCAGCAGCAGGCTCTTGGTGGGACCCCTGCTGGCAGGAGCCCGCGGGGGGGAATCCCAGAGCGGCAGCTGGCTGACCCGCTTAGCCCTCCCCACTCTGGGATTCCCCCCTGTGGGCTCCTGCCTGCGGGGGTCCTGCCGCTGGCCCCACCAGTCTGGGTTCTTTCACCCAGGCCAGCAGCGGGCTCTTGGTGGGGCCAGCATCAGGACCCCTGCAGGCAGGAGCCCGCAGGGGGGAATCCCAGAGCAGGGCGGGCTGAGCGGGTCAGCCAGCCGCCGCTCTGGGATTCCCCCCGCGGGCTCCTGTCAGCCGGGGTCTCTCAGCCTGCTGCTGGCCTGGGTGAAAGAACCCAGGCCAGCAGCGAGCTCTTGGTGGGGCCAATGGCGGGACCCCTGCTGGCAGGAGCCCGTGGGGAGAATCCTAGAGCGGCGGCTGGCTGAGCCGCTCAGTCCGCCCCGCTCTGGACTTCCCCCCACGGGCTCCCCCCCGCGGGCTCCTGTCAGCCGGGGTCTCTCAGCCCGCTGCCAGCCTGGGTTCTTTCACCCACGCCAGCAGCAGGCTCTTGGCAGGACCCCTGCTGGCAGGCGCCCATGGGGGGGAATCCCAGAGCGGCGGCTGGCTGAGCCGCTCAGCCCGCCCTGCTCTGAGATTCCCCCCGCGGGCTCCTGTCAGCCGGGGTCTCTCAGCCCGCTGCCAGTCTGGGTTATTTCACCCAGGCCAGCAGCGGGCTCTTGGCGGGACCCCTGCTGGCAGGAGCCCGTGGGGGGGAATCCCAGAGCGGGGCAGGCTGAGTGGGTCAGCCAGCCGCCGCTCTAGGATTTCCCCCGCGGGCTCCTGCCAGCCGGGGTCTCTCAGCCCGCTGCCAGCCTGGGTTCTTTCACCCAGGCCAGCAGTGGGCTCTTTGTCTCCACCCTTTCAAAAATTAAAAAGGCACCACTTTTGTAAAATGTGCTTATGGGGAGCGGCCGCTCCCCCTGCTCCCCCACTAGCTACGCTACTGGGGTCAATATGTTTTATGTTAACCTTCAAATAGACAACACAAGTTGCTTAGAGGTGATCATCTTGGAGGGCAATGGTACAAAGCTATTTTAAGTCACTTGAGGGCCTCAGCCAATTGGATTGTTGCTTGGAAGTTGAAAAATGTGTGCATGGGGGGGAAAGTATGTTTTTGTAGGCCAAATCCTGAAATCCTTACTTAGGCAAAATTCCCACTGAAATCGGTGAGTTTTGCTATAATAAGGACTTCAGAATTTCGTTCTGTATTACATTGTTAGATATATTTAAACATAAAGCTTAAATGTTTCTATTTGAAACTTTCTGGTTTGCATTCCACATACCCAGTACATTATATTGCATCACTATAATCTTATAACAAAATCATGTGAGAGTGTAGTATGAGTATGGCTTTTGATATTGTTTGATCTTTAAGAATTTTTTAGAACACTCATATTTTTAGTACTTGCCTAAAGGTGCCATTTATTGTAATTGTGTAGAGGCCCATTAAAAATGCAAATGTTAGTGATTAGGGTCAGCAGGCATTAAAGTTAACCAGTGCTTGTTCTGCGGGGTATCCATGTTTCAGAGAAATAACAGCAAGAGGCACTGAAACGTCTGGAGACAGTTTCATGATTCTGTCTGGAGACAGTGATTTGTTAAGGACAGTCTATAAATCTGCAGCAGCCAATGGTTAGGAAAGAAAGAAACTGTAATGTCAGCCAGACAACCGCAGAGCCCTTCTTGTGACTCCCTTACAGGAGAAGCAGGGCGAGACTCTAATCCCTTCTCGGGACCTGGTGCTTGGGTCTGCAAAGGAGCACTGGGTGATCCTGCCTTGTCTTTTGGGGCGGGTGGTGGGGAAAGCACAGCCCCTTACTCAGCTCTCTCGCCCTGCAGGGTGTGGTGCAGGGTAACTCCGATGATGTCATGGGGAGAACCCCAGCACCGTGGAGAGCTCCCAGAGCCTGCTGGGGGCATGGGGGGATAGTCTCTATTGTGTAGGGTGGGATTAAATCTCCCTACACCGGCTGGTCCACTGATACCGGCTGACTGGTTACTGCCTCAGTAAAGGGGCTGCAAACAGCCCAGCGTGGCTGCATTACAATCACTTTTTTTTTCCTCTCCTTTGCATTACAAACCACATACAGGTCCCCAAATGCCCGTCTAGCTGGCTAGACTTAAGCAGCGACAGCCCCTTGCATTCGCTCCCGGAGACTGTTTTTCTTGCACTGAAATTCCCCCCTATTTCCTCTCGCCGTTTCATTTGTTTAACCCGATTCGGACGAAGAAACACCAAACCCCGCAAGTGATCGAGCCCTGCCCGCAGTCCGGGTTTTCCCGCCGAGTTCAGGAACCAAGATCAATTGCCGATCACTTTTCTCTTGGGTTTGTATACAATGCATACGTGTCTCCATCCGCACAGCGGGGACTGTCACACACACGCATATATATCCACACAGACACTGCACACAGGCACACCAGTGACACCCACCCCCCGGTCTGAAAGATATGCGCCGGGTTGCTCACCTCCTCCCGAACATCTGCAGGTGCCGTTGTTCTTCCCTCTGGGCTGCTCGAAGTTGTTTCAGCAGCTGGTTCTGCTTCCACCTCCGAAGACATGCTCTGCCATTCCCGTCTCCCAGCCCCCCTCACCTCAAATAAACCCGGGGGCGGCAGGGCTTCCAAGGCCCTCCTCCCGGCAGGACGGTCGGATTTTGTCCGTAAGAAAGCCCTGGGGCGGCAGGTCTCTCCCCATCGCCAACGCAGGGTCCAGCTCCTGCAGGATCTACGCCATTCGGAGCCGTTCCCCACACGGGCACCCGCCGCCACAATCCGAAGGAAGGTGGGGGGGTGGAGGGTGTGTATAAGTCACTCGCAGTCCCGTGGCGTTGCGAGCATGGTCACTTTACCAGCCAGAGCCAGAAGCTGAATTTAGGGAAAGTGCCTCCCACCAACCGGTGTGAGACGGCCGCGGGGCAACCCCATACAGCCGCGGATCGTTCACCTGAGCCAGGACAACGCAGGCCGGTCTCGGAGCTGGGGAGGCTGCTTTGCAGGCAGCCAGGGTCCCCCTTCGCTTCGGAGGGTGCAGCCTCCCGGCCTGCGCTCTCGGTCAGTGCATCGCCTCAGCGTGTGGAGCCCGGAGTCTGCAGTGGAGCTAGCCCCTGCCAACTTCGGAGCGTCCTTCCCAAAGCCCACCCTGGGCTTCCCCGAGACGGCCCGGCACGTTCCTCCTCGGGCCGCGCCGCGGGCTGGCTCTCTTGGGCAGACTCCCTGCGTTTAAAACAACCTTCTGCACGTGTCGCCACCTGGATAAACAAGCCACCGCTCCTGTTTGCCCGGAGTGCAGCGCGCGGGAATCTTCCCCACGCCCAGAAATCCCCGCGTCCTGCTAGCGTCTCTCAGCCAGCCCCGAGTGACCCGAAAATATTCTGGTCCGAGCACAGCGCAGCTCCAGCCTGTCAGGGAGTTTTCTTCCCTCCTGCCCCCGAGGCCCGGGGCTCTCAGCGGTGCACGAGGGATTTGCTCTTTGGAGCGGTAATAACACTCCCATGCCTACCTCGGGGGTCACAAACCTGCGCCCCCCTGCAATAACCAGCCCAGCCCTTGGCTTGTTCTCTGCCTTCACCCCACGGCGGTGTCCTTGATTGTGCTGCAGCACGAGCGCTTTCGTTCAGCTGCACCACACTCCAGCGCCCATCACCTCTGCCTCCTTTCACCTGACATGCGAGCCTGCAAAGAAAGGCCCCTAGGCTCGCTCCTGCCTCCTCCCTTCCCCCACCACACACCTCACTGCGCCTCTCTTTTGTTCGCATTAGTTTCCAACCGATCGCCGGTCCCCCACCCCCTTCCACACAACTGCAGCCTCCTGCAAACTGGCTGCCTGGTCCATATTTCTTCCTGCTACCTGAAGCCGGAGCTCGGTGCATTCATTCCGTACTTCCCTCAGCCCGGCCCGGGGTGCCATGCTGCATCACTGCATGTTTGCTGCATGTTTCATTACGCCCCGTGCCTGTGAGACTCATCTCCTGGGATCCCTTTCTCCCTTTGTGCCCTGGAGGTATATATTTTTTAAAATGCTTTTTAAAGTCTCATGAACAGGCAAGTGAGCAAACATGAAACATCTCTATTGGCTTTAGTATTCCCACGCCCAGTCCAGCCATATAATGTTCCTTTTTTAAAGCTGGCCCCCTTTCTGAAAAACTCCAGCCCAGTTTAAAGAAGCTGGCTGCTTCATGGGGGGTCCAGGGCCAGAGCAGAGAGGGATGCTTGGTGGATGAGTTCACTTGCACAACCAAAAGCTGTAAATGGTGCTGGAATTTCCTAGAAGAGTTGGTCTGAATGAACTAAACAGGTTAAGGGTACTTGTTCATTCAATGTGGGTCAAGTACTAGCTGCACACTCGTTGCATATCTAACAGGAGGCTGCTAGAAGGGCAACTGTGAGACAGAACTGCTCCAGCTAACACTGGAGACCTGGCTATGGAGGGTTGTTCCAAGATCATAGAATCATAGAACTGGAAGGTTCTTGAGAGGTCATCTAGTCCAGCCCCTGCACTCAAGGAAGGACTAAGTATTATCTAGACCATCCTTGACAGGTGTTTGTCCAACCTGCTCTTAAAAATCTCCAATGAATCCACAACCTCCCTAGGCAATTTATTCCAGTGCTTAACCACTCTGACAGGAAGTTTTTTCCTAATGTCCAACCTAAATGGCCCTTGCTGCAATTTAAGCCCATTGCTTCTTGTCCTATCCTCAGAGGTTAAGAAAAACATTTTTTCTCCCTCCTCCTTGTAACAACCTTTTAAGTACTTGAAAACTGTTATCATGTCCCCTCTCAGTCTTCTATTCTCTAAACAAACCCAATTTTTTCAATCTTCCCTCATAGGTCATGTTTTCTAGACCTTTAATCATTTTTGTTGCTCTTCTCTGGACTTTCTCCAATTTGTCCACATCTTTCCTGAAACGTGGCATCCAGAACTGGACACAATACTCCAGTTGAGGCCTAATCAGCACGGAGTACAGCGGAAGAATTACTTTTCGTGTCTTGCTTACAAATACTCCTGCTAATACATCCCAGAATGATGCTTGCTTTTTTTTGCAACAGCATTACACTATTGACTCATATATAGCTTGTGATCCACTATGACCCCCAGATCCCTTTCTGCAGTACTCTTTCCTAGGCAGTCATTTCCCATTTTGTATGTATGCAGCTGATTGTTCCTTCCTAAGTGGAGTACTTTCCATTTGCCCTTATTTAATTTCATCCTATTTATTTCAAACTACTTCTCCAGTTTGTCCAGATAATTTTGAATTTTAATCCTATCCTCCAAAGCACTTGCAACCCCTCCCAGCTTGGTATCGTCCACAAACTTTATAAGTGTACTCTCTATGCCATTATCTAAATCACTGATGAAGATATTGAACAGAACCAGACCCAGAACCAATCCGTGCGGGACCCCACTCGTTATGCCCTACTAGGATGACTGTGAACCACTGATAACTACTCTCTGGGAATGATTTTCCAACCAGTTATGCACCCACCTTAGAGTATCTCCATCTAGGTTGTATTTCCCTAATTTGTTTATGAGAAGGTCATGCGAGATAGTATCAAAAACCTTACTAAAGTCAAGATATAGCACATCTACCTCTTCCCCCTATACACAAGGCTTGTTACCCTGTCAAAGAAAGCTATCAGGTTGGTTTGACACAATTTGTTCTTGAAAAATCCATGCTGACTGTTACTTATCACCTCATTATCTTCTAGGTATTTGCAAATTGATTTCTTAATTATTTGCTTCATTATCTTTCTGGGTACAGAAGTTAAGCTGACTGGTCTGTAATTCCCCAGGTTGTCCTTATTTCCCTTTTTATAGATGGGTACTATATTTGCCCTTTTCCAGTCTTCTGGAATGACTCCCATCTTCCATGACTTTCAAAGATAATTGCTAATGGCCCAGATATCTCCTCAGTCAGCTCCTCCATTTCATCAGGCCCTGGTGATTTGAAGACATCTAACTTGTCTAAGTCATTTTTGACTTGTTCTTTCCCTATTTTAGACTCTGATCCTACCTCATTTTCACTGGCATTCACTATGTTAGATGTCTAATCACCACCAACCTTCTTGATGAAAACCAAAACAAAGAAGTCATTAAGCACCTCTGGCATTTCCACATTTTCTGTTATTGTCTTTCCCCCCTCATTGAGTAATGGGCCTACTCTATCCTTGGTCTTCCTCTTGCTTCTTACGTATATGTAGAATGTTTTCTTGTTACCCTTTATGTCCCTAGCTAGTTTGATCTCATTTTGTGCCTTGGCCTTTCTAATTTTGTCCCTACATACTTGTATTATTTGTTTATATTCATCCTTTGTAATTTGACCAAGTTTTCACTTTTTGTAGGACTTTTTTTTTAAGTTTTAGATCACTGAAGATCTTCTGGTTAAGCCAGGGCGGTTTCTTGCCATACTTCCCATCTTTCCAATGCAGTGGGATAGTTTGCTCTTGTGCCCTTATGTAGTGGGGCGGCTGCCCCACTCTCGCAGAACAGGGGTTGAAAGCAGCCCTGGAGAGGGCTGTGGCTGGAAAAAAGATTGAAAGCAGCCAAGCTAGGCTGATTGGGGAAGCAGCCACAGGTGTGGCCAGCCCAATCAGGCCACAGCTGGCCCTATAAAGGGGACGTTTACAGGTGAGGTGCTGAGAGGAGTCTCTCTCTAGCAGTGGAGAGAGAGGGACCTAGCTGCTGAGAGCAAGGTACCTGAAGCAAAGCAGTGTGGGGGAAAAGGGAGCTGGGGAGCTCCAGCCTGCTAAACCCCCAGGCTGCAGGCCTTGCTAAAGGCCAGGAAACGTACTGGAGCTACAGAGGTGTAGCCTGGGAATAGGCAGCGGCAGCAGGTCCTACCCCCTTGCCGATGATGAGTGGCCATTATGGACTGCAGTTTGCCCCAGTGAGAGAAGGCTCAATGATGACTGGCAGTAGCCACTGAGGCAAGGTGGGGTTAGAGCATTGGGGGTTCCCCTGGGGGGGGGAGAGACCCAGAGGTGTGGGTACTGCTGGGGGCAGAACCCTGAGGTAAGGAGGCACTGGGGTCCAGGAGGGACATGGGGCCAGCAGCAGGTGAGACACCAGCTGGTAGAGGGAGCTCCGAAGCTGGAGTTGAGCTAATTCTCTGGACGATCAGCAGGAGGTGCCACGCCAGTGAGTCTTCACTTCGCTACACCTTAATAATGTCTCTTTGAAAAACTGCCAACTGTTTTCAATTGTTTTTCCCCTTAGACTTGCTTCTCATGGGATTTTACCTACCAACTCCCTGAGTTTGCTAAAGTCTGCCTTCTTGAAATCCATTGTCTTTATTGTGCTGTTCTCTCTCCTACCATTCCTTAGAATCATAAACTCTACCATTTCATGATCACTTTCACCCAAGTTGCTTTTCGCTTTCAAATTCTCAACGAGTTCCTCCCTATTTGTCAAAATCAAATCTAGAACAGCCTCCCCCTAATAGCTTTCTCCACCTTCTGAAATAAAAAATGGTCTCCAATACATTCCAAGAACTTGTTGGCTAATCTGTACCCTGCTGTGTTATTTTTGCAACAGATGTCTGGGTAGTTGAAGTCCCCCATCACCACCAAGTCTTGTGCTTTGGATGATTTTGTTAGTTGTTTAAAAAAAGCCTCATCCACCTCTTCTTCCTGGTTTGGTGGTCTGTAGTAGACCCCTACCATGACAGCATCCTTGTTTTTTTTTACCCCTTTTATCCTTACCCAGAGACTTTCAACAAGTCTGTGTCTTATTTCTATCTCAACCTCAGCCCAGTCCAAGTATGTACATTTTTAATATATAAGGCAACACCACCTCCCTTTTTTCCTTGCCTGTCCTTCCTGAGCAAGCTGTACCCTTCTATACCAATATTCCAGTCATGCGTATTATCCCACCAAGATGGGGAGGTCCACCTGGTTTCAGGTCTGATCAAAGCCCATGGAAGTTAGGGGAAGGACTCTTCTTGAGTTCTATGGACTTTGGATCAGAGCTGCAGTGCACATACCCCTGACTAGGGTGACCAGACAGCAAGTGTGAAAAATAGGGACAGGAGGTTGGGGGTAATAGGAGCTAATATAAGAAGAAGACCCCAAAATTGGGACTGTCCCTATAAAATCGGGACATCTGGTCACCCTACCCCTGACATACTTGAAAGGCATCAGCCCAGGTGAGCCAAGCGGCATAGGGGAGAGCTACCTCTGAGTTCAAAGCTGAGTCAGATTGGAAGGAAAAACAAGGACATGGCTGAATTCTGAATGTTAGATATATTTTCCTCCAACGTATTGAATATTCATTCACCTGTACTAAGCAAGAACCTACCCAATGAGGGTTGGGGCAGCCTTGGACAGTGGTATGAAGTGTACTGATTTGCTTTTATTTCCATAGATCCTCTCATATAGTTTTGTAGGTTGAATAAAATTTAATTTGCTTAAATTAACCTGGTGGCTTCTAGGATTATTGCTGCCAGCTGACCCCAAGGGCTGGTAACCGAAGGGATTGGGTGTGAAAGAGGTAGAGATTCTGTGCCTAAGCCCAGCTGGGGTTCTTGGTCTGAGGCACAGACATGGGCATCCTGGCACACTAGGTACTGTCAGTGCTCTGGCTGCAGTTGAACCAAAGCATGGAAAAAGCCTAAAGACAAGAGGAAAACTGAGATTCGGGGGGAGGAATGGCTGTTACTGTCCCTGATAATTAAGCTTCAGAAAGTGGTCACATCTCACTTGCTATTGCTTCAGTCTTGCTAGCTGCAGACTCAGTGCATCAGTTTGTTATCAAGGTTCCCTTCAGAACCAGAAGGGACAGAAAACCCCCCCCCCCCCCAAGCTTAAATTCTAGAGAGGACAGCAAAATCCATGCAAAGAAGCTCATTCTGCGATTCCATAAATGCAGAGGATCAGTGTCACTGGCGCTATCTGCCTGAAGGGGCTATTTTTTCCCTTTATAAGCCTCTCTCTCGATTCTAAGACCTATTAAATATGCATAATTATGTATATAGTGCCTAAAGTATGATAAGCGCTTTACAGGCAGACACACAAAACTCACATGCCCTACCCTAAAGTTTGCCCCCTCTATCTGGGCTTGGTGTCTAATCTTTCTCTTTACATGGCTAGCAAAGCAAGAAACAAAATACACCTCAGTGACACCTCCTCTCTGCAGAGTGGTAAAAGGTGGGTGCAGTCAGTATCTGCAGCTACTGTAAGGTCAGAATCAACCACTCAGAGTGGGAGCACGTGTTAAAGTTTTGATGACTCTTTCTCCAAGATTAGCCAGGGGCCATTTCACAATTTAGCAGGCAGCATGTTGTTCTATATTTTAGTTAGAGAATATTGGGGCTAAATTTGCAGAGCTATATCACTGTCTTCAGTCACTTTGAGTGTGCATGTTTGTTGTCAGCCTTTCAGATGAGACAGAAAACAGAGGTCCTGACCACTTATGATTATTAGAGATCCTCTAGAACTTCATCAAAAGAGAAGTGTTAAACCTTCTGTCCTGATCCAGTTCCAATTTGGGTAATTAAACAATGACTACTTAATTTCCCCCACCTCCTCTGAACACTGGTGAGAACTTGTTGTGTACTGTTAAACAGCTACCACATTCTGTCCCAGAGGTAGCTGCATTTCAGTAGGGGGCAGAGTGATTCCTATATGTGTGGTCTGTAAATTGACATATACATACAGATATATCAGGATCATCCTGGATATGAGGTGCTATTATTACAAGTAGATTACGTCACATTGTCCTACAAGTGTTGCATTAGCGGTCACAGGAACTGTGGGGCCTGATCTGCAGCCTGTTAAAGTCAGCAAGAGTCTTTCCATTAACTTCAACAGGTTTTGGATCAGGGCCTTAGTGTAGGGATGAGTATCTGATCTTGATTACATGTTAAAGCAATTACTTTGGGTGACAGTAAAGCTGCCTTTAATCTATGTCTCTTTATCAGAGCATAACCCAAAACATGTCTCTTACTATTTGCAAAAACTGTAAAATTGCTGCAATGTTAACACTTAGGCCCAGAGCTTCAAAGGCATTTTGGCACCTAACTCCTATTGAAATCAATGTGAGTTAGGCACCTACATACCTTAATGCAATCTCTGTTAATCAAATTGTGGATATGTCCAAAGAAAATCTGTCTGGACCATTTACAAAATGAGCTTTGATATTCTTTTTGTAAGTAAAAAGCGGAAAGAGGGCATCAATAATTTATCAGCACTTGGATTGTATTCTCTATTGCTTTTACTTTGCTGCCTCTTTGGAGCAAAAGAGGACAAGTGCAATATTCCCTCTTAGTTTGTAAGGACTTCCTATTTTCTAATGGGCTGGGACTGGGAAAGGATGCATTCATTATGAGGGATTTTCTGACTCCAATATTAACCATTCTGAATGTTGAGCTGTATAGTTGAAGGGATTGGTAATGGAATATGATCATTGAGTTGGTTGGTGTCATATGATGACTTTTCAATGAACTATGTAAAATGCACTTGGGGATGGGGGGGACTCAGTCCAGTTTCCAGTGGACAGGTATCCTTATCACATATGCCACTAGGTGGAACCCTGTTGGAAGTCTCAGTAGAGAGGCCTGGGATTTAATAGCAAGTGTGACAGGACATATTCTCTGTGTGGGTCCCATGAGGCCGAGTGGTTGCGCTGAGGCTGCCCAGGTAGAACTAAAGCCCACAATTGTATTTTCTCTGTCCATTCTGGAGGGGTATGGAATGCTCCTCTCTCCTCTCCCATGTTCTGGCAGCTGCATCTCCCACCTCTTCGACCTTCCCCTCTTTGTGGTTCATATCAACTCTACCTTCTCTTTTCTCCCTTCCATCCTTGTGCCTCCCTTCCCACCTCTACAAATTTCTATCTCACCTCATTTTTTTTCTGCCACTTCTTCCTTGGTTCTAGTGAGAACTACTCCAACTCTGGTCCCTCTTTCATCTCCTCTCCTCTGGCCCATCCTTTCCAAAACTCGTCCACACTCTTCCACTTCCTTCTTCCTCTTCTCTTGCTCTCTCTGGAATGCCCATTCCCACTACATCACTAAAAAGATCCCCACCAGCCATGACCTCTTCCTCTCGCTCCCTCCATCTTGCACTCACAGAAACCTGGATTGCCCCTTCTGACATTGCCTCTGTGCTGCTCTCACTAAGAGCAGCCTCTCCTCACATACTCCCTGCTATGAGTCCTCTCCAGAAGTACATAGTAGTGGGGAAGGGCTACTCCTAGTCCTGCTGCTTCCAATCCCTCCCTGCTCCTACTCCTTCAGACTATAGGTCCTCTCTCTTCTTTCAAGGTGTGCTGCTCACACTGCTGGGGAGGGAGAACATACTCTACACAGAGATGGAAAGTGAACTATTCTCTCAGCTCCAGGCAGGACAGAGTTGCATAGGCGAGCCAGCACGAGGAATCTTAAACAGTTACTGCCCATGTGATACCTGCTCTCTGCAAAGAGGACTTTGTTCTCCACAGATGCCAACACATCACATTCCATGAGCACTAGACTCACATGTAGTGAAACCAAGTTGAAACTTAGGGGCATAGGAGTGTGACAAACATGATGCTATGGAATCATGGAATATTCAAAGACTATTGTGTTAATTGTATAAATATAATTATATGTATCTTTATGAGCTGGTTAGTGATTGTATTCCTGGCTAAATGGATAAGATAAAGAATGTTTTCTGCTGGAACTAAAGATAATGGGGGCTGGTAATGAATGCAAATTCCCCATACTGAAATAAAGTAGGTAATACTTTTTTTTTTTTTTTTTTTTTTAAAGTTTTGTCTCCCTTGGGGAATCACACACAGATTGGTTTGACCTGGTTCAAAGGCCTTGTCAGACTAAAGACTTGAAACTGTATAAAAAACAGCCCTGACCTGAGGGGAGGGTTGCTCTCACTCATCCAAGAATTGGCAAGCATGAGACTGTGTAGCAGAATCAGGCCCTGCAGAAGCACCTGAAGTATTTTAGACCTTTCAGGATGCGATGTGGAAGATGACTGACCACCTGATAAGCTAGGCATGCATATAAGGTGATTATAGTTTTGAAGATGTTTTAGCTGAAATTCTTTTGTTCAGAATAAACAGAAAGCTGGCTGGTCACTGGATAACCCTGTCATTGCCTCTGAGAAAATAGGACTGTAGGTGCTCAACTGGAATCAGAGTTGCTGAGGCAATCACAGTGAATTGCAGGAGTCTGCAGTGTAAGGCCTTGGTCTAGCGGGGAGAGGACCGTGGGATTCTGTCCTGAGAAAGGGGATGGCTGGAGGCCTGAGACTAGAATTGGGGGCCCATATGGAGACAAAGAGGGGATGTGGGGTCAGAGGTATAGTTAACTCAGGGACTGTGACAAGGGAGCTGGGAAGAGCCAAAAGCACAACTAAATAACAAATAGAGCAGTCAAGCCAAAAGTCTCACCAGAGGAGCAGCCAAAGGGGTAGATGAACTGCCAGTGGCTCCAGACACTAAAAAACAGTGGACTTCACCAGTTAAGTGTGAATATTCACCCTGCTTTGCATCTCTGGGGAGGGATGCTGAATTGTGGGTCATACCAGGTATTGTTTGGCCAAACACCATCCCAGACTAAACTCAAAAGGCCAAATCTACCTTTAGACCTCAGCAGAGTTACACCAGGGATGACCCGGGCCCAAGGTTTCTGATCCAGAAAGAGCAATCTGGACAATGCCATCCTGTAGCCAAGCTGATAGCTTGGAGTGTTCCCAAGATTGTCCCCCGGGGAAGAAAGCAGGGCAGTTGCTGCTGCTTTTATTTCTCTAAAAGGCAACATGCCAGCACTCCGAGTATCCACTGCCAAACAGACTTCGGTTTTAAAACAGAATCTCCCTCAGTAATAAGATGAGACTAAAAGGTACTACTTAATTTAACTGTTAACACACACAGCAATCAAGGCTCTAACAGAATTACGGAGAGCAACATGCAGTCAAAAGGACTGTACTCTCTGCTGCTCCTCGTTACACTGCGATGGGGAAAAGAGCCTTCTAATTTTAATTTTGTTTGTATACTGGGTTATCTTTGCTGATTAACTTGAGGGAAGCATTGCTGGGCCATTCTCCAGTGTTATTGTTGTGTAAAGCTATTAGGAAAGAGAAGAGACATACCTTGCACTCTGAAGGTGTCAAGAGTTGGTGTCAATCTGATTTCTGGAGGAAGGGCATTGTACATCTGTAGGTAAGAACACCTGGTCCCAGCGCCTGTGAGTTTCCCTCTGGACACTATCTGCTCCATAGTTTCTGATAGATGCAGCTGTCATGATGAGTCACTAAGCTAGTCATAGCCAACCCACTGACGGCTTTGAAAATTAAGAACTGAGCTTTGAAGTGGCTCTGGTATTGGACAGGAGGCTAATGTAGCAAGCAAAGCACTGGAAAAATGTGCTCCCATCAACCTGTGTGACTTGGTAGATGAGTTACTGTGTTTTGGACTACCTGGAGCTTCCCTATGACTTTCATTTTCCTTCTATGGCAATAGTGCAATCTGGATGTGATGAATATGTAGATCACCATGACTAGGTTTGCATCTAACAGAAAGGGTTTTACCTCCTACTCAGTGCAACATGGAGAAGGGCATTTACCGTTGCTATTTAGGTATCCCAGAGGCAACCAAGAACACAGTAGTATCCTGAGACGTGTAACAGACTGAGAGTAGACACTCTTTAAGGTAATGGCAATTTCAAGGACTCTCCCTCTTCCTACCATCACCGCCATCTTGCCTGGGCTTCATTTTAGCCAGCTATTTTTTCATGCAACAGCTTATCTCTTCTAGGCCTACAGGTCTGGGTGATGGCACTTTGTGCAGCTGACATAAAGAAGTATAGATGCGTATCACCATGCGTATTGCTGGAGGAGGCTACAGCATCTCACAGTTTCCCCAAGGGGTCTAACATATATGTAAACAGGAGAGGAGACCAGCTTGAGTCTTGTGGGACAGCATGGGTGCGAAGACATAGTAGTCATAGTAGAAGGAGACACAGTTGCCCATCACAACCCTCTGAGTTCTCAAACATGACTGAGCAAAGCCCATTTTGTGTGATTCCACACTCAGTTTTGCGAGGTCGCTTAAGTTAGCCCTTCATGATCAGCAGTGTCAGTGGCTCTTGCAGGATCTAACAGCATTAGTGTAGTTGTACAGTATTAAATACTCTCTGATGGCTTGATCCTAGTCACAATACAGTATATCTGTCGTACAGGGGATCTACATTCATTACTGAGCTTCCTGCACTGAGAGTGTTGCAAAGGCAATGCAATCTTTGTGTGTGTGTGTGTGTGTGTGTGTGTGTGTGTGTGTGTGTGTGTGTGTGTGTGTGTGTGTGTGTGTCTACCTCCTCTTAAGCCACTCCCTCTGTCTTAAACCCTGAGTAGCATTGATGGGTTATGGTGGGAGCAGCATTTAGATCTCTATCACCCTAATCAGCCGGAGAATGGATTGCTATGATGTGGGAGACAAAGTAACAGAAGGAGACTGGGAAGAATCCTGGAGTACCTCCAAAATGAAAAGTTCTTCAGGAGATCCCCAAGGATAATTTGATACAGGGAGCAAGCCCAGTGCATTAAACTATTTTAAGTTGTGTGAAATGTCAGGCTTAGGCACTTTGACAGGATTCCTTTAAAATCTGCCACAGTAGACTTAAATACATCCGTTACATTACTCAGACTTTGGCAGACAGGTCCAATGGCAATAGCAATGAGGGAAAACCTGTGCACAAGAGGATGAAATTAAGAAGCATCTATTTCATTAGTGGTATTTTGGGGTGTGTTGCCAGTAAAAAAAGTGACTCAACTGTCAGTTCACAGATTTTTCCTTTAGTCATTCTGTGTATTGATGAGGATGTGTTCGCCATCTGTACAAATGTAGAATTTCACCTACAGTTCTCTCCAAATCAAGTGCTTGACTTATGATGTACAGTATAAGACAAGTAAATCCACTTTGAATACACCTTCCCATTTGAAAGGGAGTCAGCCCTCAGGAGTGTCAGCTGTAAGATGATATTTGGAGGAAAACTGTTTCCTAACTGGGAGTTATTTTGGGATTGTGATGGGGATGATGGTGAGCCAATGAAGATACCTTAGTTTGTTAAGAGTAAATTATATCAACTTCTCCAGAAATATTATCTTTAGTTTTTGAAGAGTTGTATTATTTCAGAGTCTATCCTCATAGCCTGATAACATTATATACAGGAATCCAATAAAACAAACTCAGAGGAAATCCCACACTAATTCTCAGAAGCCAACATACTGCTTGGCAGATGCATTGCTAGATATGAGCAAATATTGTTTTAAAAAAAATCCACACATCCCCATTCATATGTTTACATGAATTCACTTTGGCCATGGAATTTTTTTTTTAAAGTGAGTAAGTAGAGGTTTTACTGAAAACATCCCTGGCTTACGTGGGCCTGTAAATCCACAACAGTCTTTTCAGTGAGGTGTACCTGTTGGGATTAGTACAGTAGCCCTGGGTTCAAATCCCCATGAAGGCTGGAGATCTAAAAGAAAAGCCATCCAGAACTCTGTAGGTGGATCTCTGAGTATATATGGACATGCACACTGGCTTTGCTTGCCTCTCAATTTGTCCTGCTTGCAACAAAGCTGTCATTGACTCCAGCTGTGCTCGTATGGATGTGTGTGATGGGGTGTCTGCCCTGCATTGGCCGATAGGGTTAAAACACCCTGAAGGGCTGCCAGGACACAGCCAATCAGGGCCCAACTGGCCTATATAAAAGGAAGCTGCAGGCCAGACCAGCTGATTGACACGGGTGGAGAAAGAAAGGAGGGGCAGTGGGAAGCTGTTGTTTACAGGGTCCCTGGGCCGGAACCTAGAATAGTGGGTGGGCCTGGGTTCTCTTCCCCCACTTGCTGCTGAAGAAGCAGCCAGGCTATGGACTGCCAAGTTGCTGTGAGGAACAGCTACACTGTTGCGGAAGGAGTCCCCTGGAAGGGGGGAAGCTGGATTGTGACATGGCCAGAAGGCTGTGTCATGAAGCAGAGGCAGTGAGACTGGAACTGCAGTGAGTCTTGTAGGTGGAGATGAGGATCGGAGAGCCACTACCATGGGAGGGCATACCTGCAGACTAGAGCTAATTCCTGAAACGGCCAGCAGGAGGTGCCAGTGTGATGAGGGATCCTGTGATAATTTTAAGCATATGAGTAATCCCTTTTGACTTCATGGGAGACTACTCATTCTTTAAGTTACGCATGAACTTGTGTGCTTTGCTGGACTGGGCTATGAGTCTTCCTGGGGGGTTCATGTATGGCTTCTCCTGTGACGTGATGAGCACACTTCTGCAGTCTTGAGTGCCTTCATTTTTCCTGATTTCAATGGGAACCGATGGCACTCAACACCTTGCAGGATTGACCCCCACAGTGGAGAGGGCTGACTAGTACTGCATAAATCCCATCTTTTTGGAAGAAGAACACACGAACTGTGGCTGTATCTCCCAGCCAGCCCCCTTTCAGGCAGCCTGTTACTTTTTACCATGTTGCAGGTCTGCCACAGACTATTGGTAGACCTACTGTATATCTCCACTGCCTTTCCCCTTCGTACAATCCTCCAAGCCCATTTCCAAGAGATCGTTGTCATTCTGCTCTCTTCCATGCCACACAATGGAGGGGAAACATATGGCCCTTAGGGAGAGACTGTCATGGGCATCCCTTGATCAGAAGATGAATAGCTTCTACTACAAGGTGTTAAAGTGGGGGCTTGTGGTGGGCTAGAAGTGGGAATGAAGATTATCCAGGTTTGTGACTGAGGGGAAGGAGTCCATAAAGTCTAATACAATATCTTTCTTTAATTCTAAGTAAAAAGCATTGCAGTTCACCTCTCATGACTCCTGGAACTGGACTAGGGACATTCTGTTATCCAGAATAATTTAACAGAGGCACACAAAGAAAGTTGGTACTTATAAATTATAGGACAAATATGAAGATGCATGGGCATGATTTATTGATAGAGCATACACTATATATAGCATCTTTGACTGTATTATTAAAACTGATTATAAAAAAATAATGAGGGGGGGAAAAGATACATACAACTCTGGCAGCTTTGACGGGAAGCCGTCTTGTCTGGGAGAAATTTATAATTGAAGATGGAGTATTTTTTTATACCTATCTGACAGAAAATATTACGGATACTTCCCTATTTCATGCCTACAGTACTTGTCATACCAAGCAGACCTCAGAACTTGTACAGAAGATGTGAGATAAATCAGAGATGAAAAATACTTATTCCTGTTAGGTCACCTTGCCAATCCCTCTTACAGCATAGTATTGCTCTCTGCAGATTATTTGTTAGTCATGCTTTGACCAGTCTATTCTAGAGATTAATGAAAGCCTTATAACAAACTAAAATGCAGCCTCCTTATTTCAAATAAACTAGAGGCATAATCCAAAACCCACTGAAGTCAATGGGTACAGATTTTGGCCCTAGAGGTCCAATACCAAGCAACTTAAATAATTATTTCAAACTCCATCTATATGTGTGCCCCCCCCAAAGCTGCTTTATCTGTTCCCCCATCCCCAGAACAGCAGAAACTGGGCACTACAAACTAAAGCCTGATTGTCCACTCAGTTTTACGCTGGTGTAACTAGAAAGGCTTCAATGCAGTGCAGAACCAACCAGGCCTTAAGTCTCTCAGGGTGTAACTGGGAGCATGCCTCTCAGCTTGGGTACATGGACATACACTAGCTGTGCTCAAGCTAGCATGCTAAAACTAGCAGTGTGAACAACAGCCCAACCCTCTGGGTTTGTATTCAGGTGGCTAGCCTGTGCTGCAATGTCCATACTTCTAGAAGCTACATAGTTCTCTGTGAGTTAGCATCATCTTTCACTCTCTTCCAGTTTCTTTAGCAAACGCAAAGCACAGCTCTGCTAGCAAAAGAGCTGCACTCTGATAGGGCAGCATCAGAGGAGCTCCAAAGACTGGGGTTTCCTTTCCTGGGAACCCACACACGTAGTTAAGTGTTCCTAAAATGAGGGATAAATATAGCAGCTCCTAAGTACACTAGATGTAGTATTAACTGCTCAACATGCAAAGGCCAACAGCCATGATGGCCTTAATCAAAATCAGGCAACGTTAGTTCCAGAAGCAGGGAGTAGAAGGGCATTATTGGGTCTGAATCAGAATTATGCTGGTGATCTCTGCCTAGCTGGTGGGTTGGACTGTGCATCTGTAGGATATTTTCTGTGCTGGCCACTCTTATTTAAAACAAATTCCTAAAAGAACCACAATGGAGGGGTTCTTAACTTTGCCATTCCTAGAAGCAGCATGTCCTTTTGGAGGACTTTAATGGCTGAGGAGAGGGAAGTTTTCTGTGAAGTGTTTTCGGCGTAGAACTGAATTTCTCCCTTTCTGACATTTTAAATTAGCTTATCATGACCTAGGTTTTAAGCCAGGAAGCATCCCAAATCTGCAACACTGGTTGTCATGCTGGTTGCCTGCCAGGAGACTATGGGCTGGTCCTAATCTGCATATAGATTTACATGTTTTAGTAATTCATAAACACACCCAATATTTTCTTTTACTTTTATCCTCCTTTATGAGATGAAAAGAATGTCTGCAGGATTTTAACAATCAATTTGGTTCAGACCCTGGAGGGATAGGGTGGCTATGAGGAACAAATTAGGATTCCACAGCCTGCATTTGCCCTTCAAGCCACAGTATGGGCATCCCTGATCTAAATCCTTTGGCATTTATAACCCCCCCCCACACACACACACAATACATCTACAAAGTGGAAAAAGATGAAAGCTGAATAAGCCTCAGCTCGAATGGCAGTTACTCCTTCTCTGTAGATAACAACAGCTTTTCTATCTCTTCCTCCCGCCCCCCTCCATCATCAACAGAAGTTGGTCCAGTAAAAGATATTACCTCACTCACCTTCTCTAATATCCTGGGACCAACACAGCAACACCACCGCTGCAAAAAGCAATGGAAGTTCTACAACTAGTCAGTTACACTCATAATGCTATAACCATCTTTTCTCCTTTAGTGTTTCCAGTCTCCCACATGCAAACAATTTATAACATAAAAAGCAACATTGTAAATTTGCATAATTTTTAAAGTATTTACATAAATCCAGGCACAGGTATTAAAATCCTCTGTCCTTAAGATTCGTGTCTGTTCCAATTCAGGTTCTTGGTATTCAAATCTACATCACTAGAGGATTTAGGGAAATATTTGAGTGGCATCGATTTTTAGTGCCACTGTCTCTCACTGAACCTGCAGACCCGCACTAGCAGATTGGATGATTTTTGCCAGTAGGCTAGTGTGCCGGGCCAAAAAGCAGCTGTCTCCTGGGAGAAGCAGGAGACTTGGCAGCTCTTCGGGGCATACCTAGGAGATCATCTTCAATTAGTATTCCTTACCACTACCTGCTGCAAATCCGACACATTGCAAGGGGGAATTCAGTCCCCTTGGCCTTTACTGCTCCAAATGGTCACAGGTTGATGCACAGGCTTAACTTTAGGAAGGGGAGCAGCCCGATTGAACTCCCACGGGCAGGAAGCTAAGCACCTCCCCAGGGGTATGCAGGCTGGCTGGGGCCACAGTGGGTGTCTCCTCCCTTCCTCTGTGAGCGGGGCTCTGGCACCCTGGGAGCGCCAGAACCTCCCCTTACAGCAGCCAAGCGGGCTCTGGGCGGTGGCGGGGCACGGCAGTGCTGGGCTCGCGCGGGGGCAGGGGAAGGAGCCAGGCACGTGCTGCGGGGTAGAGGCACGAGGCAGGGCCCAGCCGGCAGGGGCGGGGGAGGCGGGGCCTAGCCACGTGCAAGTGTCACTCGCGGGCTCAGGCTGCAGCACCCCAGCGGGCGGTGACTGACAGCCGTACGTCAGGGAGGCGGGACTCCCGGAGAAATACGCCGCTTGCGTCACACATTCGGACCCCACAGCTACATCGGCTCACGTGAGCCGCCGCCGCCCTGCCCGGGGCTATTCCTCTCTCACGGCTCCAATATGGCGGCGGTGGGCGGAGACAAGAGCTTTGAAACCCGCTCTAGCCCGGGGTGAAAGGGCGCGGCCGCGGGGCGGAAGTGACGAGATTTGCGGGGCGGAAGTCCTGCGGCTGGCGGGATGGCAGGGGCGGCCCATATGCGCAGGTCAGTGTCAGCCGCTGGCTGGGGCAGGGGCTTGTCCTGGGCTGTTCCCCTGGGGGCGGCGGGGAGCCGCGATGTCCCAGGGGGCGAAGGACGGGGCTGAGTGGGGACGGGCAGTAGGGGCAGGCGGCATCGCTCTCCAGGCGGCAGCGATCCGCTCGGGGGGTGCAGGTGTGTCCGTCCTGCGCCCGGCAGCCGGGAAGCGTGTGTGAGACAGAGACAGAAAGTTTCGCTTCGTTCCTTGCTAGAAAATCCCCCCGGCTCATTCCAGAGCGGGGTGCCCGGCTGCTGCCCATTTCCGTACTTCCCTGCCCCCCAGCCGATCGGGGCCAGCCCTCCCCGCCACCACCCGGAGACACACACGTGCCTAGCAGCCACCCAGAAACACAGGGGGTCGCAGTAATTGTGTGGCAGGAAGCTGGTGGGTGAAAGCCGGCAAAAGTCTGAGAATTAGGGTTATCCATTCAGAGAGGAATTGGAGGTGAACGGCAAAGGGAAGGAAAAATTGTAACCCCGCCCCCCACCTGGGGACCCTTTAAGAGACATAAAAGTACTAGTGGAGATTATATAGGTACTCTGCTATTACTGAGGCATTGGAGTTGCTTAGGGTATGTCCACACTGCAATTAAAAACCCATAGCTGGTCCCCTGCCAGCTGACTCAAGCTCCTGGGGGTTCTGGCTAAGAAGCTGTTTAATTGTGGTGTAGAAGTTTGGGCTCCAGCCTGAGCCCAATCTATAAGACCCTGCCGGGAATGAGGGTCCCAGAGTTTGGGTTTGAGCCCAACCCACAGTTGAACAGCTCCTTGGGCTGAGATAGTAATCTCCATTGAAAGGAGTTAACGATGTCATGTTGAGGGTGGGGGAAAATAAGACACCTTGGGGTTCAGAGACTCCTCACAGAGGAGATTCTTCCTACACTCCTGCATGGCGTGCCCTTCCTCCTTTATTAGCCACATCTAGGTCAGAAGTGCTGTCTTGCCTCTTACAGGCTGCTTATAGTTTTCCTTCTGTTCACGCTTCCCCAGTGTAAGCACAGTTCATCTGGCACCTAATCAGAAATCACTATGGTAGTGGCTCACATCAAATCAGCACAATATTTTCAGGCAGATGTCTTAAACAGAATCAGTACCCATCACCATAAGTGGGAGGTGAATTTAGGAGTTGCTGGAAGAAATTTTCTAAGTATGGGATGCTTCAGTAATGAAGTTGTATGCTAAACAAAAACCTCCCAAATCAACAACTTTCAATTGTTTTGTATCCAGTGAGAGGAGCAACAGATGGACCCACTCACTTAACAGACTTTAATGCTGATTCTGGGAAGTTTTGCAACTCTTAGAAACATACCCATTTACCATTATAATGGTAAATATTGCTGCCTCATTAGGGCCCTACTAAATTCACAGTCCATTTTGATCAATTTTATGGCCAGAGGATTTTAAAATTGGTCAGTTTCACATTTTCAGATGCTTACATCTGAAATTTCAGGGTGTTGTAAACGGGTCCATTTTCTGGTAGTGGGGATTCGCAGCTAGAAGCCCCCCCCTAGAAGCAGGGGAAAATCACAAGCCTCTGTCAGCTGCAGGAACCTTCGGGGCTGGTGCCCAGCCCCACTGCTTCCTGCAGCAGGGGAGGGGTCTGATCTATCCTACCCTCAGAGATGCCATGCAAGGGATGGACAGGTCCTGTCCCTGCAGGGACTCTCTGCTAGGAGCCCCCTGGCTGGGGTGCTTCCAGCATCAGGGGGAGATCGGACCTATGTCAACAAGACTCCTCCAGCTCCTCCAACAAGCCTCCACCAGAGCTTCCTGCAGCAGGGGGAGGCACTTGGAGGTGGGTCTGGTCTACCCATGAGAAGGGTTGTGCAAGGGAAGGACAAGTCCTCTCCATCCCCAGCCTGGTGGGGCCTTGCAGCTAGTAGCCCCCCTAGGCTCTCCCAGCAGCAAGGGAGGTGATCAGATTTCACAGGAAAGGGTTTATTTCATAGTCAGTGACGCCTTTTTCAGGGCTGTGAAATTGGTAGGGTCCTACTCATCATCTACAGCAAAGATACATGTATCTACTTTTGGTGTCAAATATGACTCCTACTTGCCCTCCTCTCCACTCACATGCTTGGTGATCCTAACAGAAAAGACAGGATTGACTGAGTTCAACACCTGTAACAAAACATGGTTAATCTCCTACACCTGTTCCCATCCCCCTCTCTCACATCTAGTATAAAACACTGGTCTCCAGGATGTTTATAGACTATTACTTTCTATTCACAGTGTTGGTGGGTGTTTTACCAAAAATAATTATAATACAATTTTTTAATCTGTGGACACTCCTAAGTGTGGCAGATAACTGTGTATTAAGGTTCTTCTTGCAGTGCAGATGAAGGCTTGAGTTGCAAAGTGATTGGGACCAGTCTTTAAGGCCTTGCAGCACTGGGTTCAGAGCTCCACTAGCAGCAATTTGGGTATTGCTGGCGATGTTCTAGCATGCTTTTTCTGACAGCTGTGAGAAGGGCTTTCTTACTTTCTGACAGCTGTGCAAGCCAAACTGTACTGCAGTCCTCCAGTAGGTAGTCTGGTGAATGGTCTAGAACAGGGGTGGGCAAACTACGGCCCGCAGGCCGCATCCGGCCTGCCAGCTGTTTTAATCCGGCCCTCGAGGTCCCACTGGGGAGCGAGGTCTGGGACTTGCCCCACACCTGCGCTCCAGCCATGGAGCAGGGTTGGGGGCTGCTCTGCGCGGCTCCTGGATGCAGCGGTATGTTCCCCCCCCCGGCTCCTATGCATAGGGGAATCCAGGGGACTCTGCTCTGCACACTGCCCACGCCCTAAGCACCACCCCTGCAGCTCCTATTGGCTGGGAACCACAGCCAGTGGGAGCTGCAGGGGCCGTGCCTGTGGACAGGGCAGCATGCAGCAGAGCCGCCTGGCTGTGCCTTTGCGTAGGAGCTGGAGGGGGGACATGTCGCTGCTTCCGGGAGCTGCATGAGGTAAGCACTGCCCAGAGTCCACTGATCCCCCTCCCGCCCCCCCCGAATCCTTTTGTCCCAGCCTGGAGCACCCTCCTGCACCCCAAACCCTCATCCCCAGTCCCACCCCAGAGCCTGCACCCCCAGCTGGAGCCTGCAGCCCCCTCCCCCCGGGCCCCTGCCTCAGCCCTGATCCCCCTCCTGCAACGTGAACTTCTCATTTCTGGCCCCGCCCCGGAGCCTGCACCCCCTCCTACACTCCAACCCCAATTTTTTGAGCGTTCATGGCCTGCCATACAATTTCTATTCCCAGATGTGGCCTTGGGCCAAAAAGTTTGCCCACCCCTGGTCTAGAATGAAGGTATTGTGGAAAAAATAATCCTGTGCACGCTAGTCAACTGCTCCTGCCCACCTGCTAACATCAAATATATTTAAACCATTTCTGACTCATCCACACTTACAAATACACAAAACTGGGGAAGCTGTTACAACATGTCTGTCTCTTGACCCAGTTACAACATGGATGGAATCGGGAATGTGGGTGTTCAAGGCTTACGCCTGGTTCCAGTACAAGGTTAAATTCCTATCCACACTATAACTCTGATGTTATATTGTAACTCAGCACTCCAAGAGGTGGTAGTTACACCCATGCTGAGGGGAGTGGCTTTCACTTGTTCCAGAAACCCCTCTCTCTTTCTCAATGTCTTCTGTGGCTGGCTTTCACCCCGCAGTGTCTGATGTTGCTCTCTGGACTGTTCTAAAGTGTCTGTGTGGCCCCATTTATTTTTAGATGGTGCGAGTAATGCATGCCCGGTGTGGTGGCGCGCACCTGTAATCCCAACTGCTTGGGAGGCTGCGGTTGGCGGATCGCTCAAGAGTTCTAGGCTGCTGTGCGCTATGTCTATCGGGTGTCCAGTGCTACTGACAGCTTGGCCAGTGGGTAGTTGGAGGACTGGCTAGAACAACGCGTCTAACGTGTTGTGATCGGCGCTCTGTCCATGAGGGCTGATGGACCGATCCGTGACAGTGTGAGTAATGCACAGAGTAGCTAGATAGGCATGTGTAAATCTGAGTGTTGAAGGCAGGGCAAGGATGGAGGAATTGGTGAGGGGTTTATTTGAAGGGCCTCTGCAACACATTCTGAGGGTATGTCTGCACTATGATAGTTCGATTTTACTTAAACCGATTTTTTGAAACCGATATTACAAAGTCGACAGTGTGTGTCCACACTAAGCACATTAATTCCGTGTTGTGAGTCCACAGTAATGGGGCAAGCGTCGACATTTCAAGCGGTGCACTGTGGGTAGCTATCCACAGTTCCCGCAGTCCCTGCTGCCCATTTGGATTCTGGGTCGAGCCCCCAATGCCTGATGGGGCAAGAAATGTGTTGCGGGTGGTTTTGGGTAACTTGTCATTCAACCCTCACTCCCCCCCTCCCTCCGTGAAAGCGGCAGCAGACAATCATTTCGCGCCCTTTTCCCTTGATTGACAGCGCGGACGCCATAGCGCCGCGAGCATGGAGCCCGGCGAGATCACCGCAGCAGTTATGGCCGTTGTCAACACCTTGCGCCTTATCGTGCACTTTATTCAGAGGCAGATGTTGAGAAATCAGGCGAGGAGGCTACGGCAGTGCGGTGACGACAGTGACGATGACAGGGACACAGACCTCTCTCAAAGCACGGGACCCCGCAAATTGGACATCCTGGTGGCAGTGGGTCATGTTGATACAGTGGAACGCCAATTCTGGGCCCGGGAAACAAGCACAGACTGGTGGGACCGCACAGTGCTGCAGGTCTGGGATGAATCCCAGTGGCTGCGAAACTTTCGCATGCGTAAGGGCACTTTCCTGGAACTTTGTGACTTGCTGTCCCCTGCCCTGAAGCGCCAGGACACCAGGATGAGAGCAGCCCTGACAGTCCAGAAGTGAGTGGCGATAGCCCTCTGGAAGCTTGCAACGCCTGACAGCTACCGGTCAGTCGCGAATCACTTTGGAGTGGGCAAATCTACCGTGGGGGTTGCTGTGATGCAAGTAGCCAACACAATCGTTGAGCTGTTGCTATCAAAGGTAGTGACCCTGGGAAATGTGAAGGCGATAGTAGATGGCTTCGCTGCGATGGGATTCCCAAACTGTGGTGGGGCTATAGATGGAACGCACATCCCTATCCTGCGACCGGACCACCAGGCCAGCCAGTACATTAACCAAAAGGGCTACTTTTCAATGGTGCTGCAAGCACTGGTGGATCATAAGGGACGTTTCACCAACATCAATGTCGGATGGCTGGGAAAGGTTCATGACGCTCGCGTTTTCAGGAACTCTGGTCTGTTTAGACGGCTGCAGGAAGGTATTTACTTCCTGGACCAGAAAATAACTGTTGGGGATGTGGAGATGCCTATAGTGATCCTTGGGGACCCAGCCTACCCACTAATGCCCTGGCTCATGAAGCCATACAGAGGCGCCCTGGACAGTGATAAGGAGCTCTTCAACTACAGGCTGAGCAAGTGCAGAATGGTGGTGGAGTGTGCTTTTGGACATTTGAAAGGGTGATGGCGCAGCTTATGGACTCTCTCAGATCTCAGCGAAACCAATATACCCATTGTTATTGCAGCTTGCTGTGTGCTCCACAATCTCAGTGAGAGTAAGGGGGAGACGTTTATGGAGGGGTGGGAGGTTGAAGCAAATCGCCTGGCCGCTGATTACGCGCAGCCAGACACCAGGGCGATTAGAAGAGCACAGCGGGACGCGCTGCGCATCAGGGAAGCTTTGAAAACTAGCTTCCAGACAGACCAGGGTAACTAGAGACTTTTACGTTTGTTTCTCCTTGAGGAGAACCTGCCCCCATTTGTTTACTCTGTTTATATTGCCTATCCTCTCCAATTACCAACCCCCTTTCCCCCCTTCAAACACACCTTGCTTTGAAAAGAAAATAAAGGCAGCATTGTTCAAAAAAACCTATTTTTTATTCAAGATTTTTCAATAAAGGGAGTGAACTGGGACGGTGGGCAGGGTGGGGTGCGGGTGGAGGGAAGGAAAGGACGCTTCAAAACTTGGGGAATGACAGCCTTCTGCTACTTGAGCAGTCCGCCGGGGTGGACTGGTTGTTCGCACGGAGCCTCCCACCCCTCATTTTTGGGACTCTGGGTGAGAGGGCTATGGGACTTGGGGGCAGGTGAGGGCAGTTATAGATGTGCTGCAGCGGCGCTCTGTCATCCTGCTTCCGTTCCTGCAGAACATCCACCAGACGCCGGAGCATGTCGGTTTGCTCACGCAGTAGCCCAAGCATCGCCTCAGTCACCCTCTGGTCTTCCATCCGCCACCTCTCATCTCGAGCGTCCCTCCTGTCCTCACGGGCGTCCCTTCTGTCCTCCCGTTCGCTGGCCGCTCACTTGTACTGGGAAATTGTGTCCCTCCACTCATTCTGCTGGATTACCTCAGTGCGTGAGCACTGCATTAGCTCAGAGAACATCTTGTCTTGTGTGTGTTTCTTTCGCCGCCTTATCTGTGACAGCCTTTGGGAGGGAGATGCCGGGGGAAGCCTAGAGACAGTTGCAGCTGTGGGATGAAAAAAAGGGAGTGAATTCTTTACAAAGATACATTTTTCAGAACAATGAATATAGTCTTTCGCGGTGAACAAGACCATGCACACTACCTATCACATGTGATTTCAGTACAAGGTCGCATTTTGAATCTTTATATTGAGTGCCTGGGGTTTTGGGGTACAGATCACACAAGCAGGGCTGGGCAACGGAATTCGGCTAGCAGGCGGCCATGGTAAGCCGTACACTTTTGGCTGCTGAAAGCTTACTTAACAGCAGCGCCCTCCTTTCCCGTTCCAAGCAGAGCTCCTAGAGTTGGCCAGTTACTGCTGCGCTGTGCGGGTTAACGTGCAGCGGCAGAAACCAATGTAACCCCGGCCATACCATTCTCTGGGATGGTCGCTTTAGCCTTCACCCCACCACGTGGCTGGTCTCGGGGAAGTTCCCTGCTAGGTGACGGCGAACCACTCGGCATGAATGGTCCGCCTCCCCACACCCACCGCGTGGCTGTTCTCGGAGAAGATCCCTGCTAGGTGACCGCGAACCGCTTGGCATGAACGGTCCGCCTCCCCGCCCCCACCGCGTGGCTGGTCTCGGGGAAGTTCCCTGCTAGGTGACCGCGAACCGCTCAGCATGAACACTCCCCCTCCCCGCACCCACCGCGTGGCTGGTCTCGGGGAAGATCCCTGCTAGGTGACCGCGAACCGCTCGGCATGAATGGTCCGCCTCCCCGCCCCCACCGCGTGGCTGGTCTCGGGGAAGTTCCCTGCTAGGTGACTGCGAACCGCTCGGCATGAACGGTCCCCCTCCCCGCACCCACCGCGTGGCTGGTCTCAGGGAAGATCCCTGCTAGGTGACTGCGAACCGCTCGGCATGAACGGTCCCCCTCCCCGCACCCACCGCGTGGCTGGTCTCAGGGAAGATCCCTGCTAGGTGACCGCGAACCGCTCGGCATGAACGGTCCCCCTCCCCGCACCCACCGTGTGTCTGGAAACTGCTGGGAGGATTTTTTAAAAGGCACAGGCAAACAGTCCCCGTAATAAAATGCACCTAATTCCAACCAGGTCACCATGACTGATACCACTCTGATGAGGATTACGCAGACAGAGAAAGAACGGATGTTGCGTGAATGCCAGCAAACACCGGGGCCATATGCCGCCATGCTTTGTCAGGCAATGATACCGGAGTACCTGCTACTGGGCTGGCGTGGTAAAGTCTCCTACCATGGAGGACGCAATAAGGCTGCTCTCCCCAGAAACCTTCTGCAAAGGCTTTCACAGTACCTCCAGGAGAGCTTCATGGAGATGTCCCAGGAGGATTTCTGCTCTATCCCCACACATGTTAACAGACTTTTCCAGTAGCTGTACTGGCCACGAATGCATCCAAAGTCCTCAGGTCAAATTACTCATTAAAAACCAATTGCTTTACTACCATGTCTATTCTATTCAAAAGATACACTCACCTACTGTTCCTTCTCCGGATTCACGGTCCGGGATACCGCCTTGGGAGGGTTGGTAGGGGATCTCTGTGAGGGTGATGAAGAGATCCTGGCTTTCGGGGAAATCGGCGTGCAATGCGCTGTCGACTACCTCGTCCTCATCATCTCCTTCATCATCTTCCCCGTCCGCGAAAACCTCAGAGGAAGCGACCGATGAGAATACCCCATCCTCGGAGTCCACGGACAGGGGTGGGGTAGTGGTGGCGGCCCCCCCTAGGATAGCATGCAGCGCGGCGTAGAAACGGCATGTCTGGGGCTGAGACCCGGAGCGTCCGTTGGACTCTTTGGTCTTCTGGTACGCTTGTCTCAGCTCCTTAATTTTCACTCGGCACTGCATTGCATCCTGGCTGTATCCTCTGTCCGTCATGGCCTTGGAGATTTTCTTGTAGATTTTCGCATTACGTCTTTTCGATCGCAGCTCTGATAGCACAGATTCATCTCCCCATACAGCTATCAGATCTAACACTTCCCGATCAGTCCATGCTGGAGCCCTCTTTCGATTCTGGGATTGCATGGTCACCTCTGCTGGAGAGCTCTGCATCTTTACCAGTGCTGCTGAGCTCACCACGATGTCCAAACAGGAAATGAAATTCAAACTGGCCAAACAGGAAATGGAATTCAAATGTTCCCGGGTCTTTTCCTGTGTGGCTGGGCAGAGCATCCGAGCTCTGACTGCTGTCCAGAGAGGCGACAGTGGTGCACTGTGGGATACCTCCCGGGGCGATTAGCGTCGAATTCCGTCCACACTAACCCTAATTTGACATGGCCATGTCGATTTTAGCGCTACTCCCCTCGTTGGGGGAGGAGTACAAAAATCGATTTAAAGAGCCCTTTATGTCGAAATAAATTGCTTCGTTGTGTGGACGGGTGCAGGGTTAATTCGATTTAACACTGCTAAATTCGACATAAACTCCTAGTGTAGACCAGGCCTGATTCTAGCCAATTTGTTTCTGATGCTCCAGCACCATCATAATTTGGGCTCAGATGGTCTTTGAAGTCCATTATGGTAGAGCACGAAGCACAGGGTTTCTGCTGTCATGTGGTGCTGCTTATGCATATCTTGGGAGGAACCAATCAATCAAAATGAGATTTTTGCAGCCCTTGCTGAGGCAGAGAGCTCCATAAATAAACTACAAGCAAGTGTGCTTGTGTCGTGAAGTGAAGAAGGAAGAAGTGTCTAAATAAGTCACAGGTGTTGCAGTATTGTTGGAAGGAAGCCAGATTGTAAGGCAGAATTCTGCCTTCTCCCTTTAAAGGCAATCCAGCACCAATACATGCTGATTTGTGATATAAAATCATGCTCTCGTGTTTATAAAGAACATAGCACAGTGGTACCTCCCTATTGCCTAATATAGGGATGCCTCATTCCAGGGCCCCCCAAACCTGCCAGCAGCCACTCTTGGGACCTTTGCTGGCAGTCTCAGAGGAGAAGCCAAGGAATTTCCCTCTTGCTCCTAGAGGCGGTTGTGTTGGCAGGGTAGTGTAGGGAAGTTAATCCTGCCGTTGCCTATGCTGTACCTGGTCTTGGCAAAAATAGAGGATACCACTCTATGGTTGTTGAGTTGGCAACTGTCACATTAGGCCATTGTGTTCAAAATTGGATGTCTAAAATTTGGCACCTAAATTCTCCTTTAGGCGTCAGACAAAGGGGTCTGAGAGTCAGAAGTGCTCACAAGTACCATTGAAGTTAATGGGATCTGTGTGTCCTCAGCACCTCTGAAAATCTACTTTATTAGGTGCCTAAAGATAGGCAAAAATGTTTAGATTCAAGTGGCTAACGTCCTGTCTTTTTTCAAAATAGAGTTTTTAGGACCCCCCCCCCCGCCCCCAACATAATGGCTGCATTTATATGGGTCTTTGGATGGATCTATCCCTAGTCTAATGCCATTTAAGTCAATGGTGTTATATCGGGGTGAACTATGTCCCCTATTCCAGCTATTTCCTTCCAATAGATTCAATATAGGTGATCCAAATATTCCAAATACAGATTATTTAGATTGTAAATATAGAGTTGAGTTATTTCCTATAGCATCCTTCTCCTCAAACATTAAATCCCAGGGTGAAGGCCAGTGACAGAAGGAGGGTAAAATTAAGAGGAATAATCAAGGGCGAAATCACTTTTCAGGTGAGATGTGAGTGAAAGAGGCAGGAAGATATAGGAAATTTATTCCAGTTTGCAGGAGCTGCAGAAGAAATGGCTCTTGCACCAAAGGTGGACAGAGAATGGTAAGATTCTGAGGGCTTGTCTTCACTACCCGCTGGATCAGCGGGTAGCAATCGATCTATCGGGGATCAATTTTTCGCGTCTCGTTTAGACGCAATTAATCGATCCCCGATCGCGCTCCCCATCGGCTCTGGAAATCCACCTCATCGAAAGGCGGAAGCGGAGTCGACGTGGGAGCGGCAGCGATCGACTCACCGCCATCCTCACGGCCAGGTAAGTCGATTACGATACGCCGACTTCAGCTATGCTATTCACGTAGTTGAAGCTGCGTATTGTAGATCGACACCACCACCACCCCCCCCCGCCAGTGTAGCTCTGGGCTAAGAGGAGGCCAATGCTAGATGGGTGGAGAGAGGTGATTGATTCCAAAGAGTGGATTTAATGTTTATTTGCACCTTCTGAGTGACCTTGCACTAATTTTGGTGCTGAAAGTAGCATAAATCCAACCACATCTTCCTGGGCTAAACACTAACAGCCTCACACAATTAAAGGCTGCATGCAAAGTTTGTTTTTAAATATCTTGAAAAGAGCAGTGCCTGTTGGCTGGCTGTTTGTTGGACTGATGGTGTTTTGCTCCCAAATGTCTGGCAGATCAAGTGTGTGCTTGTCTGGTGGTGCATTGACTAGTAGTGAAAACAAGGTAACAGTTCATTTGCGCCATTAATGGGAAGAACGGTGGTAGGGGTGATTCAAGAGGATGGGGTGGGAGAGCTGTGTGTGTTTGGGGTTTTCTCCCCAGAATCTAAGTCTCTAATTTGTTTCCTGTGTGTGTGCCAGGTACCCTGGTAGTGACACACAGCTCTAGGGCAGGCAGCAAGAGTGAGGAAGCAGGATGTTGTCAAGGCCAAAGCCTGGAGAGTCTGAGGCAGATCTGCTGCGATTTCAGAACCAGTTCCTGGCGGCAAGGGCTTCCCCGGCAGTGAAGGTCGTGAAGAAAGCAGACAAGAGGCGAGGAACTGGTGGCAGTGGAGATGAGGAGAGACCCCCACTGCAGGACAGCAGGGATGTGGTGATACTAGACGGTAACTTTCTTTGGGGTGTCTTTATTTTATGTTAATATGGACATCTTCCCCCTTTATCTTTTGGTAATCACCCCCACCTCAGCACTTATATGCTTTATGTCTTCTACCTCCTTGCCTTCAACATCCATCTGCTTTTCCCCTGCATTTGTATCCTGCTTGCGGCATTGTTCGTCCTTACTCCTAAGTAAGACCTCAGCTGTCTCGTGCATAGCACCAGCTGTTTTACCCTACATTTAGACTCTCTCCTCAGCGCCTGTTTAATTCTCCACACAGTCCTGCTGGCATCCAGCTGTTTTAGTGTGCTATACATTCTTTCCCCTAACATCCATCAGCCTGCCACTGCACTGATAACTATAACCAGCTCTATAGGACCTTTGATCATCTAAATTCAAGGTGCTTTTATAACGTCAATGATTTAAACCTCACAGCCATTGGTGAGGTAGGAAAATATTTTTCCCACTTTTACAGATGGAGAGACTGAGGCATTGACTTGTTCAAGGTCCCACAGTGAGTCATTGGCAGAGTTGGGCCTAGAAGCTTGGTCTCTAGAATCCTCAGCCTGTGCTCTAACTGCAGAACAGTGCTTCCTCTCTGTTTCAGTATGTTGTCTTAATACTTCTGTGTATTGCCTGTGTACCTATAGCTTTCCCTTGTGACCTGCAATCTTGAACTCAGTGCTCTTCCCTGTGCACACAGCTCTTTAAAGCCTTTCCCCAGGAGTGATACCTGTAAATAAATCAGCAATAAAATCTTTGAATACATACGTTCAAACCCTCTGCTTCCCAGACAGGTTGAGAATTCTCAATTTGCTGCTTCATCATGTTCAATTCTTGCCAAGATAATAGGCACCTTAAAATACCAGAGCAAGATTCCCTAGTACATATCTAGCCCCTTGAAGATATGAGTAACTCCATGCATCATAAATAGCCTCATGGAATGTGCATTGGGGTTCTTTTGTTGTTGTTTTTGCCTCTTCAGACTTTCCTGATGTGCTCCCGGCCCTAACTCCAGCACCCCCAAAGAAGTCCAAGTTCAAAAATGCCGGTGTCCGCTTTGCTGATGAGGATCCAGAGGAGAGATTGGAGTGTCATGATCGACACATCATGGCAGTCTTCAGCAAAATCATTGTGCGTTATGTGCTTGTGTGTTGTAATAGTGTGTCAGGTTGCTGTGAATAGAGCACTGGGGGGTGGGGGGAGTGTTATCAGGTGGGAGGAAGCCCTTGCTGTCCTAGAGTGTGATGAATCCAGTAGCTGTGGCACTGCAGTATCCTGGAGCACCTTGAGAAGAGCGAACAGTTTGTGTGTGCACATGCAAGAAGTCGTTTGTTTAATTCCTTCTGTTTCTCTTGTCTGCAGGAACGAGACACAAGCGCGGCAGCTGTGACCATGCCAGTGCCCACTGGAGACCCGTTTCCCAGAGCTTTTCACCGGTCTGAAATAAAAAATGAGGTCAGAAATGCAGCTTCACCCAAGTCTTCCTTCACTTTCTTCTTTAACTACCAGAATTTCCCGCTGTAGAGCAGAATGCCTGGCAACAGTATTGGTGCTTCTCTGTGCTATAAGCAGGCAGCTCAGCATGCTGGAGATAGGAGTTAACTTGCATATCTACTGAATTTCCTCCTCATCACAAGAAAGAGCTGTCCTGCCAAATCAGAGTCAGGGGTTGCCTTGTATCCTACAACTAAATGAGATTGAATTCCCCTAATCTAGAAAGAGAGAGGTCCCTTTAGAGCTGTTTGCTGAAGAAGCATGGGAGAATCCAGGTCTCACCATGTACATGGCCTGTTTTGTTTGTTTTGTGTTTTAACCAGAGAAAACACCATACTCTATTCATAAGAAATAAAAGACTTTAACAATAGGATTTATACTAATTCCAGTGGGGGTGGCACTTCTTCACAAACCCTCTTGTGAGTTGATTTTCATTGGTATCTGTTGCAGCTTTCTGAGTTTTGATTTTGTTTGGCCTGAAATCTGCTAGAGAAGCTAGAATCAGACGCAGCAGCTTCTGTCAACCTAGTTTTGCAGTAACAGGAGGTGCAGGCTAAGAAAACAAAACTGAGCGAGAGTGGGATCCAGTTTCTGGGGCGATGACATATGATGGATGTGCTGGTGCCTCTGAAGAGATGGCTTTTTAGAAGGAAGACTATTAAAAAGAAGTAGCTTATATTAAACCGCCAAGTTTGTTACTATAAATATGTAAGCATATGGAAGCAACTTCTTAGAGTTTTTTATTTTAATAGGCTCTCATTTTTTAGGCACTCTTCTCCTGTCACTGGGCAAGAAAATTGCAGGAGTCTTGTTTCCTTAGTGTGCATGGATTCCCTGTATATCGATGGGAATACAGAGCCTTGCCTTCCTTAGCACAAGCAGCGCATTAATTTAGCCACGATTATTTTAGCATCACTCGCCCACTTATTACTGTGTAAATCTTCTCACCCCACTGCAGTCCAATAATCTTGTAAGAAGCCTGTTCCAAGCATGTGGTGAGTACAGTACAACCCCCACTTATCCTCAGAAATGCAAAGCATTCAGATAAGCAGGGTTTCAGATTAACTGGAGATCGTGAGCTGTTGTACTCATTGGTATTGAGGTGTATCTGCTTTCTGATTTGCCAGAAATCACCTATAATTAAACCCAGTTGCTTCTAACCAGCAAACAATGAGGGCAATTATTTTTCTCCTTCTGTTCTACCTTCAAACAATACAGTAGAAAACGGTCATGCATGTGCAGGAGAGAAAGGAGACACTGGTATTTATTTCCCTCATAAATGTCCTGTTCCAAACCCCGTGTTTTGGAAACACTTTTGTAGAGTGTATACACGGTTGTCTGCGATATGAGGGTGGGGGCGTCTGGAGAAGAGGCAGTGTTTATCTGGGAATTTATCTTCCTACAGGTGAAGGTGGAATCTGGAAGAAAAAGCATCTTTGCACAGAAGATAGCTGCTAAGAGAGCAGCTGAAGAGTCTGTGACAGCTCCACCTGCTGTTGAGACTAGGCATATACACAGAAGATTAGCAGTTCCAGGTGCCATCTGTTCCCCTGGATCAGCAGAGGAGGAGCCTTTTCCCAGCACTATGGATGGTGAGTCATGAAGCCTCTGGCTGTCTCAGCTGTCATACTGAAATGGCTGCCACTAATGTAGATTGGGTTGTTCTTCTGTGTGTCTGATGTTAAATGGCTGGTGATTCTCAGATGGTCAGCTGTATTGGTGGGAAGCCTAGGGTTTCTTCTGATAGGCCGTTCTGTCCATACTTGGCTCCTCTCCATCTCTTACCCTCCCTCCCCCCCATGCTCAATGCACAAGGCTTTCAGCTGCTGTGGAGACAGTACAAAACATGTTTTGTACTATTACAGAGATATTACTTAAAACTGTTTGAAGAGCAGTCTAATGCCTGCAGAATTTCCAGTTTACAGTATTAGGGATGCTCTGGTATTGTATGGAGCAGTTGGAATGTGCTGTCCTTTCAGACAAAAATAATTGAATCCTTGAGATCATGTCCTTGTGGGGTGGACCATGGACCAGTTGAAGGATCTAAGTCACTATCTGATAAAATGAGAATTTGATACCACTGTTAGGCTCATTCCATTTAACCCTTTCTTTAAGAAGGGAGTTAGATTGGCAGATAAAAAGAGAGCTGGGGTTTGCTCAGGGCATGATCCTTCTGCATACTTAGAGCTCTGACAGTCAAGGAGAAGAAAATCAGTAGATTAGCAGTCCCTAACCTTTCAAGGCAAATGCGTCTGTTTAGCAGACTTTCACCTGTTAATGCCATTCACATGCTGTTTGTTTATGTGCACTCTAACCTTCAGAGTGGTTTGGGCAGTGCTCCATCTTTTACAATCATGAGAGCAGTGTGAGTGTTGGAGATTGCAAACATGGACAAGATGGGGGCAGTGGTGGTGTACCAGGGCTTAGCGGAGAGCTAACATTAAACCTGGAGCAGGAACCTAAAAGGCAGGTAACAGTGGCTGGAAAAACTGGAATAGGTTATATTCACTGTTACCTTGGATAGTAATCCATTGTTAAGTACTGTTTTTATCTGAAACAACTGGAGAGTAATTGATTTCTGTGCAGTGGCATGTTTTTGATCTCTTCAGGTTTGAATGAATTAATAATGCTATAGACACTTGATTCACTAATGATTTCTGTTTCTGTATCTTCTAGGCAAACCTGATGATGATGTGAGCACTCAGCGACCTCGTATCATAACTGGAGAGGGTCTTGGAAGCTTGGAGAATGAGCGGGAAGTTCTGGCTATCCATGAGGAGAACCTACAGAAGTTGCACTCCATGACCCAGGAAGAGATCCTACAGGAGCAGAGGAAGCTGCTGGTTCATTTGGGTATGAACAGCAGTATTCTGCACATGAACACCTTGCTGCTTATTCTAGGCTCGAGGAGGGTGAAGGAGATGTAGAGTGTACTGGATAGGTCACAAAGGGATGGAGTAAAGCAGTTGCAGCCAGAATCTTGGGGGCACCCTTAATTCAGAGAGCTGCACTGTCCGAACCCCTGAGATGAAATTAGTCTTTATTTCTATTGCTTTTAACAAGACTGTATAAAAGGAAACCTTTCTTTCTGCACTGTGGAACTCGCCCCCATGGAATATTAGTGAGGCAGAAGACTTAATACATTTCAAAAAGGATTTCACATATTTTTTGGGGGAATAAAAATGCCAAGCAGGGTAAAATTACCAGGACTTTCAGTCCTCTGGCTTCAGGGAATGAAACTGGTCAGATCTGTGGGTTGAATTTTATGCCCCCAAAATAGTGAACTGTTCATGAAGAATGGCTCACCTGGAGGCAAATTCTAAGCCCAGGCTCCAGCCTGAGTATGTGGCTCGATGCCGGGCAGACACAAAGGAGTGGAGGAAAAGAATCCTCCCCTCCAGTCTCAGGCTGCATAGGGACATTGCGAGGGCTATTGCAGCCCAGTAGCTAGGTTAGCATCTGTGTCCTTGGTGTGGAGGAGATCATAAAGCTTCATGCCCAGCTGCACTGTACCCTGTATAGCCCCTTTAGATTGTAGGGATCTTTGCAGCAGGACTATATTGATTCTATCACCGGAGAGATTATGCTGAGGCAGAGCATGATTTTGAGCACTGTCTCTATGTTGCCATAATCAGTATCTTCAGAATAATAATTATACATAGAACTCTAGAATGATTAATAAAACCTCTTTTTCCTTTTTCTGTGCAGTGAAGTACAGGAAAGCACAACTCTACTTGCATTTATAGAAAGAATGGGTGTTTTAAGACGGTCAGCCCCGACACAGAATGTTTGATCCAGTGGGATCCCTCGCTGAGGGAGGCTTAGATTGAATTGTAGGGGGGAGGGGTGTGTGTGTGTGTGTGTGTGTGTGTGTGAGTGAGTGTGTGAGTGAGTGAGTGAGTGAGATGGAGTACGTTTACCAGAGTGAAATTTCCACAAGCCAGTGTTAATCAAACAGTATAAACCCCTGCAGGGTTACAAAGAATTTCCTAATACCTTGTGCCTCCTCTCCCCGCGTAGTAATCAGTGTGATTGTTGTTGCCTCTAATAACATTTTACTTCTGCTACCGTCTATTGGAGGATTTCTGTGCACTAGATAAACACTTAATGAAATGAATCTCACCATGCCCCCACAAGGGATGTAATTTTCACTGTCCCCACTTGACAGATGTGGAATCTCTCCCATAGAGAGGTTATGTGCCTGGCACAAGATTATATGATGTCAGTGGCAGAGCTAGGGGTAAAACTCAGATCACCTGACTCTCTGACCTGTGTTTTAGTCACAAGAATATTCACTCCCCTCCAAACACCTTCCCCTTCCAAGCACCCTTCCCCCACCCCCAATCATGAAGAGAGCTGCCAGTGTTTATATGCAGTATATCTTGACTTTAGTAAGGCTTTTGATACTGTCTTGCATGACCGTCTCATAAACAAACTAGGGAAATACAACCTAGATGGAGCTCCTATAAGGTGATTTCATAACTGGTTGAAAAACCATTCCCAGAGAGTAGTCATCAGTAGTTCACAGTCAAGCTGGTAGGGCATATCAAGAGGGGCCCCACAGGGATCAGTCCTGGGTCCTGTTCTGTTCAATATCTTCATCAGTGATTTAGATAATGGCTTGGAGAGTATGCCTATAAAGTTTGTGGACAATACCAAGCTGGGAGGGGTTGCAAGTGCTTTGGAGAATAGGATTAAAATTCAAAATGATCTGGACAAACTGGAGAAATGGTTTGAAGTAAATAGGATGAAACTCAATAAGGACAAATGGAAAGTACTCCACTTAGGAAGGAACAATCAGCTTCATACATACAAAATGGAAAATGACTGCCTAGGAAAGAGTACAGCGGAAAGGGATCTGGGGGTCATAGTGGATCACAAGGTAAATATGAGTCAACAGTGTAACACTGTTGCCGAAAAAAAAGTGGGGGGTGGCAAACATCATTCTGAGATGTATTAGCAGGGGTGTTGTAAGCAAGACACGAGTAGTAATTCCTCTGTACTCTGCGCTGATTAGGCCTCAACTGGAGTATTGTGTCCCGTTCTGGGCGCCACATTTCAGAAAAGATGTGAACAAATTGGAGAAAGTCCAGAGAAGTGCAACAAAAATGATTAAAGGTCTAGAAAACATGACTTATGAAGGAAGATTGAAAAAATTGGGTTTGTTTAGTCTGGAGAAGAGAAGACTGAGAAGCGATGTAACCGTTTTCAGGTACATAAAAGGTGGTTACAAGGAGGAAGGAGAAAAATTGTTCTTCTTAACCTCTGAGGGTAGGACAAGAAGCAATGGGCTTAAATTGCAGCAGGGCGATTTAGGTTGGACATTAGGAAAATATTCTCAACTGTCAGAGTGGCTAAGCACTGGAATAAATTGCCTAAGGAGGTTGTGGAATCTCCATTCATTGGAGATTTTTAAGAGCAGGTTGGACAAACACCTGTCAGGGATGGGCTAGACAATACTTAGCCTTGTCATGAGTACAGGGGACTGGACTAGATGACCTTTCAAGGTCCCTTTCATTCCTATGATTCTCTTAATGTGAAGTCCATGGCTGATACTAGGGATGATGATCCAGTTCAGATAAAGAGAACTCCCCTCAACTTGTATCCAGAACTTGAACTGAAACTTTCTTGGGGTTCAATAAAATGTGAATTAATTCTACTTACTATGTTCTGTGCTTCCTATTCATGTGGAACTCAGATCGATGTCAATGAGAAATCCATATATAGGGAGAACAGAATGTCAGAACTCAGATTACCAGGTGGATCTGAGAGCAGAGTTTTCTCCATAATGAATAGTGTGACCTGTATGTGCCTTTTTTGTAATACGGGGAAAAATTACTTTGTTTATATTTGTGAGCTGGGAGAATAAATAGAATTTTGGGTCTTTTCCCAGCCTTGAAAGACATTTATCAGATCTGTCCTTCCTGTCATTTTAACAACCAGTTGTCCCCATCTTACATGATCAAGAGGTCCTAAAGCAGTAAGTGCTTTAGAGAGGATCACCAAGAGCATTTGGGACTGGAGTAAAAAAAGACTAAAGCATAAATAGTAGGAGCTGGACCAGGAAGCATTTTGATGACACAATTTCACTATTCTGTTTGTCTGTCATTACTTTCAGATCCCAGTTTAGTTGCTTTCTTAAAGTCACGACGTGCTGTTGACGAAGGCCAGGAGAGACGAGAGAAGCCTGGACATCCAGAACCTGGGACTGAATCCCAGCATGGTGCAGAGGAGACTGTGAAGGATTTCTCTGTAGGGGTGTCAGGCATGGAGGAGTTTGTGCGGACTGAAAAAGATACAAGAATGGAAATCACAGGTAACAAAACTCGTACTTGGTGGCATGCTAGACCTAATTCTGTGGCAAGATTGTCTGTTTTCTGAATCATTCCAGTGCTGAATTCTGCAGCAATTTGTTAAATACCCAAATTAGCCTTTGGTCAGAAGTTTTTGAATAAATCAAATTTTGGGTCCAAGTGGAACAACAACACTTACTTTAATTTGAGCTCCGTACATAGTAAGAGTGCTTTTTTTTTATACAGTGTGGCCTGTAAATGGGGAGAACCCATTAATCTCTATCATTCATTCAGAGATGCATTGGGAGAAAATGCATTTTATAGGGTGAGCCTCATTGATCTTCTGAGCAGGGAAAGGAAAGGACAGAGTGTGGCAAAAAGAAACAAAGGCAGCTGCTGCTGGAATAGCTTTCTTTAAATGGCACCGCCACTTCGCGAAGAGCTGCTTTCTCTGGGAATGACTGATGCCCTTTGCTGCTGATTCATTTTCAGCATGGCCCAGGGATGTCAGCAACCGCTGTTCAATTGCAATGAATCCACACACCTGCAGGATGGGTATTTACAGCCCTTGGGGTTGGCTTCTGCCTTCAAGAGTTCAGCTCTTGTGGAAGGTGCTGGCCCTACTTATAAGACAAGATGTTAGTGGGAATTCTGCAGTAAATAGTCTTGGTCAGGTTGGGTGACCTAGTTGGTCTTTTCTTACCTTACTTCCCAGGATCTTACTCTGTGGCTTGGATCTGAGAACCAACGGAGTGGATTTCCAGCAGATGCGTGCCTGGTGCTCACACGGGGGTGGTTGTGGTCGGGGTGCTCCACCATTCTTTGGGTGACAGAGTAGTACAGAGCAGCAAAGGAGCAATCGTGCTGTAGAATTGTCATTTACATAGTGAAACTTTCAAAGATAATCCTACTAAGTTCTCCGTGGTGGTTCCTGTATTTTGCTTTACCAGGGCTGCTCTTTGAAGTTCAGACAGAGAGGAGGCAAAGTGTGTATGGGAGTGGGTGGGGAAATGCCAGTTTCTTGTCAATTAATATCTTGTCTCTTGGGTCGGAAACAATCCCCTCAGCCTCTTGAGTTCCCACTCAGGTGTCTCCTACCCTGGCTCAGCAGATGTTTTGTTGTCAAGTAATCAAGCATTGTTTCTGGTTCCCTCTAGGGTGCCCCTGAAGCACTGCTCATAGTGCTCCCTTGGGTCTTATTCTCCCCAACCCCCTACTAGCAAACATCTCTCTCCCCCTGCTCTGTCCCCAAGGTCATCTACTTTTTCTCCTGTCCATGGAGATGAGGGGCACCAGTCAAGGCTCAGTTTTTCTTCCTCTCTCAGAACAAGTGGGATGGGGCAGGGGGAGGAGAGTGTCTCCTTTTCTCACCAAACCCCATAGAAGGGAAACAGGGGAACCGGGGGCAGGAGTAAGTCTCCACCCTTTCCGCTCTCCCAAAAGGAGGCTAATTTCTATCCACTGTGCATAAAAGGGGCTGTGGCCTTCCAGGCTGGGAGGAAGGTGAGATACTGGGAGCTACAGTGCTGCCAGTGCAGAATAAGTGCCCACTGAACCTGGCCTCAGTCTAGCCAGAACCCTATTCCCAGCAGAGCCACAGTGCAGACCAGATGCATGGCTACTGGATTTGCTGAGATCACCAATCTGTGTGTCTTCTGCATACTTTAATGCCTATTCCTATTTTCCTTTTTTAAAAGTTAAATGAATTGATGGGTCTCAGTTGAGCTGCTAGTGGTCCTCACCAAAGTACCAATGCAACTGGTACTAATTCTCCCCTTATTTCCAATCTCAGTGGAGAGGCCAAGGAGAGAATGGACATGGAGACAGAAACACCCTCTTGTAGGTCCTTGTAGGGGCACCATGGGAGGGCACTGTGAGGAAGCCAGCGCTGCTGCTGCACCTGCTGCTGTCCCTGTCCTCTTGACAACAAGAAGATCCCTGTCTTCAGGAGTATTACGTTAGCATTGAATTCGCTTAGAGAACAGGAGTACTTCTCCCTTAAGTTTCTGTTCCCAGTCCCGCTTTCCTCCCTGTTATTTTGTTTGTGCCTTTTCCTTTTCTCCATCTTGTTGCCCGTTTCTTCCCCCACACTGTGCCTTTGTTGTTTACATCTCTCCCTCGCTGGTGTACCTCTCCCCAATTTCACATTGTTCCTTTGCTGTCTCCATCTCTCGATCCTCTCTTCTGATGTGTTCTCTGGGTCACAGTGCAGCGTGAAGGCTGCCTAATGAGATCTTTGAATTGCTCCTGGATTTCAGCAGTGTGTTTTGGGGAGATAACGACGGTGTTTACCATTTCCTTGGTGAGAGAGAAGCTTGTGTGTATGTGGAGGGGAAGGAAAGCTGTTTTAGCATCTATTGAAGAAAACGCCTCGCCCAACAATCCTCCTGCTGTTTCTCCGCAACAGTTTTCTCCCTCTCTGATTCTTTATCTCCATCAGCCTTAATATAAAGGTTATTTTTAGCTCTTCAGTTCCAGAACAATGGAGTGCACAAGCTGCATCTTAGTAAGTGACACTCGCTTGCCCCACTCCACACCAGGCACCAGCACAAGTTAGTTGCTCAGGAGAAGTGGTCTTTAAAGGGTGGGCACGGTTGTACGGGAGCTCTTGGGATGAGTATGTTGGTTGAGGAGGGTGCCTTGCTCCCCATCGAAGCCAGTGTTGGAATGGGAAAAGGGGATTTTCTATGGGAGACTTCATATTTCAAGGAGGAGAGGAGCAGGAGAACAATTTACAGAAAGAAGCAATTCTAAAAATCAGTGAGGCATTTCCAACTGCATGAGGTTACGCATGCAATGCACCGTGCCGGGCAGGAGATGTAATATTAATTTTACATTAGCACTTAACATTGGGAAGCTGTCACTGCTGATGTCAAGGAGTATATTCATCATAAGTAAACTCGCAGAAATGGTAACCCTGAATCCCATAGGAGAAAGAGCAGCTCGGTTCAACAGCACTAGGGGAGGCATTCGTTCAATAGTGGAAACTTCCTTCTTAATGAGAATAAAAGGCTTAAATTTCTGATAAACAAGGTCCCAAGTCCTTTGCCCAGAGGCTGTACTCTCATCAGAGGAAAAAGGTGCCTACAGGCTCTGGGAAGGAGAGTGGAGAGGGTTGGGGTTGTAACCCTTAAAGCAATGGAAGCCCTGAAAAGTTCAGTACATATGTTGCATTCAGGCTACCAGCTTGTGTTTCTGTAAAGGGATTTCTCAGTAATTGAACAATCTGCTGATGCCTTGGAATATGTATCCGTCTTTTCCTGTTGACAAGATTGTAATGCAAGGGCCACCAGTAACATTAATAATCCTAAGCTTTCGTGGGTTATTACCCACTTCATCGGATGCATGGAATGAAACATACAGTAGACAGATATTTATACAGTCAGAGAAACATGATAAGGTCGAGGTGCATAGACCAACCTTAAGAGGCGAATTAGTTGAGAGGAACCATAACAGCAGGGGAAGAAAAACCTTTGAAGTGATAAACAAGATGGTCACACAGGTGTGAATGAGGATCGTTAACTTAAGGGAAATAGATTCAATTAACGTAATGGCCGAGCCATTCCAAATCTCTATTTAATCCGGACGCAATGCAACCTAGTTTGCATATCAATTCGAGTTCAATAGTTTCTCTTTGAAGTCTGCTTTTGGAGTTAATCTGTCGCAACACTGCTACCCTCAAGTCTGTCACTGAGTGATTAGGGAGGTTGAAGTGTTCTCCTACTGGTTTTTGAATGTTATGATTTCTGATGTCAGATTTATGTCCATTTATTCTTTTGCGTAGAGACTGTCCGGTTTGGCCAATGTACATGGCAGAGGGGCATTGCTGGCACATGATGGCATATATCACATTGTTTCATTCCATGCATCCGATGAAGTGGGTAATAACCCACGAAAGCTTATGCTGAAATAAATTTGTTAGTCTCTAAGGTGCTACAAGTTTTTCTTTCTTATTTTCGTTTTGCTGACACAGACTAACACGGCTACTACACTGAAACCTATCATTAATAATCCTGTTCATGGCATGATTAAATTAGCCCTATCCATTTAGTGATTAATGGAGAGGGGAAAAACAACTTGTTGAATTAGAAATGTCAATAGATTTCAGTTTTCTGGTGATTTTACTTCCTCTTGTTTCACACCCACCACCCACAAACATGCCACCTTCTTTCATTTCAGACGCTTTTTTTCTTTAATTAAAACGTGCACTGAGCCTTTGACTGAAGTTCTGTGGAACAGTTTTCTGGCTGGGATAGATAACTCTGCACTTGGTTCCTTGCCTGACTCAATACTACACTAATCATGATTCTGTGGCTATGTCTCAGAAATTATGGGGGCCCTTGATGAAGATTAAAGGGCTAACTGAAGACATAAGCCAGGAAAAGGTTGGGCTTCAGGCCGGCCAGTTATCTGCAGGAAAAGGACTGATCAGGAAAAAGGATTTCTGTGTATCCATTGTTCCTTGCAAGGGTGCTTCAGTGCACAGGATTATAGCAGTAATTTAAACATCTCCATGTCCTGCTCTTGTTTTGTTGAATCAGAAACAAGGCTGCTACTCTTCAGTGCCCTCTGGTTACAGCAACCAATCCTGGTCCAGGCTACCTTGAGCTAATGCTTGTGTGGTTTCCTGGGTGGAATCTGGAGATGGAAAAGACTGGTGCTCATCCATCCTCAAGCCAGTATGGGACCGATTTCTACTGTACCTTTGCTAGTGTTTAGTTGTCTCCAGTTACATGTCCCAAGCACCCCTTCCATTTGGAGATCAACTTGCAGCTTATTTCATCTCTCTGACAAAAAGTTTTCCATGACGCTGAGCCTAAATTTCCTCTCTCAATTTCTTCTAGTTTAAAGCTCTGTTTATTATGCTAAATAATTGATCTTCCTCCATGGTGTTTACATCTTTCAGATACTTGTCGGCTGTTGTTGTGCTTCTCCACTGAGTCGTGGCTCAGCCAAGCTCTCTCTATATATGTATTTAGCTTTGGGAAGGGTGTTCGCTTGCCTCAGGATCACTTCTTCATGGCCAGGAGTGGCATAGCAGTGGTTTCCCCACATGGTGCCCTCTGCTGATGGTCACTCTGGTGGCTTCTCTTCCTATAACTCAGTCCTTTGGTCAGGTCATGATTTGGTCAGGTCACTCTTCCGGGGTGACAGAAAGTCTGATATAGAACAGTTCAGTGCCTTCACCAGAAGGTATTTTGGCCCCAACTCCAGGCTCCTGCCACCTTACTAGGTGCTGGGAGGGGAAACCAGGCCCTCCCACTACACAAGGTTCCAGCCCAGGGACCCTGTAACCAGCAGCCAAGGTCTGTGCACTCCCACTCCTTGCTGCTGTTGCCCTGGGCCCCTTTCTACCCAGCCTCTCTCAGCCTTTCCCTTTTACGCCTCTTATGCCATTACTCTGTTCCTCCACAGAACACCTCCCAGAGCTCTCTCTTCCCGGCAGTCCAAATCCTGCCTTTTCAGGGTGCAGCACTAGGGCCTGCTCCACCCGAGTGACTGCTTTATGCCTCCCCAGCTGCTTACCAGCCTTCTCTAGTCAGGTTAGGATTCCAGGGTTTATCCCCACCCCACTCTGACTCTCTCCCTGCGGTCCCCTGCTGCTACAGATTTCCGCTCTTTTTACTAACCAGTCTGCTCTTGCCCAACTGGGCTTCATGATCAATTAAGTCTGGCTCTCCCTCCAGGAGCAGCCAGGTAACATAACTGGCCTCTCAGGCTCACATTGACCCACTCAGGGCCTGTGTGAGATTTGCATGCCATCACAAGCTCTTTTGATCTTTTTTCAGAAGTCCATCGCTTCAGCTTCTGACTAGGTAGCCAGAACTGAATACAACATTGCAGGTGTGGATGTGTCAGATCTGTGTAGTGTGTAGTGTGTCAGATCTCTGTCCTGTGACATGATGTCTTTAAGCAGCTCAATATTGCACTGACCTTTTTGTTACCATAATTCACTGCATGCTAATAATTTACTGTCCATTCTCATCTGTTTCTTTCAGCATTACTGCTTCCTAGCTTTCTACCTCTTTGTTTCAGATTATTTCCCCCCAGATGTTAGTTTGCAGTTCTCAAACTTGAATCTAATTTTTTTTCTGTCCATGTTTCTAATCTCTTTGTTTGTATCCTGTCTGGTGTTCAGCTCCTCCCAAATTAGCATCGTCTGTGAATTTCATTACAGTGCTGTTTACTTTCTCTTCTAGAGCTTATGAAAGATTAAAACAGCAGTAAATCTTTGATGTTTATGCACCAGCTATGAGTCAATTTGAAGATAGTTTTCTTGTTACTTTACATTAAAACCGCACATGAAATACTCCCAAAGCCAAATATTTAGCTGTCTCTCTCTATGCCCAGGAAAGATAATGCCTCTGATGCTTTCTCTCCTTCCTCAAAGAAGTTGACCTTCCCATCAAGCCCCAGAAGGAATGGATCCACATGAACAATGTGGAGTTTGAGAAGCTGGAGTGGATAAAGGATCTGCCCCACCCACGGCAGAGGAGAACCAAAAAGGTTTGGAAAGCAGAAACTGATTTTCTCCCTTTTTGTTTGTTGGTGGGACGTGTGGTTCATGTTGGTGAAGTCTTCAGAGACTGATGTTGCTTGAAAATGAGCCTTCTCTTCTTCAAACTATAAATGATGCCAACAATGGCATCTCTCCAGATCTGTCCCTGTCCTCTCTTAGAATGTGATGAGAATCCAGTTACCATGTTCATCCAGTCCTAGCCTTTTCCATAATATTATGCAGGGTAGATCTGGAATTAGAGGGGACCAGGGATTGAGATGGGAATTTAGTGTCTTGTGGCTGAGAGGTCTAGGAACTTGAAGTTTGGCAACTGGAATATGTGGGGAAAATAGCTCTGGAATTTAAGAAACCAGGGCAATGGAGATAAGTTCTAGAGAACTTGGGACTTAGTGAGCTAACAGCTTGAAACTGTATTGAGGAACTAAAATATAAAAGCTGGGTGCAGTGGAGTGGAAGGCAGTAAAATAACTTCTTCTTTTTTTAAATAGGGAATGCAAGCACGATTTAGTTTGAAAGGCGATCTGATTCCCCCAAATGCAGATTTACCTACTCATCTGGGCCTACATCATCATGGAGAAGAAGCAGAAGTAAGGGAGATACCAGAATAAAGTGGAAATGGAAAGAGAGTACACAGTATTCTGATTTCCATGTTTAATTCTCAGATTCTTCGTGTCTGGATATCCTAGTGATGTGCACCTTAGGAATGCGTCGATGATTCTGTGTTGAATTAGGACCCAGGAGAGAAATCAGAACATACTGAGCCACTATTTCTCCCCCTTAATCCCATTTTAAAACGTATGTACTTGCAAAAGAATACCCCCACACAACTGGTTTACCTATCAAGGTGAAGCCTCCCTTTAGCCAGTCTCTCAGTGAAATAAAATCTCTTCAGTCATTTGCATAAAGCAGCACCCACAACTCTTTTGCAGTGCAGTTTATCCCTTTTGCTATGTAGTATTTTGTACCTACTCTAAGGATCCTGTTTTAGCTGTCTTTTTTTTTCTTTCTTTTTTTCTTTCCCCTCCCCCTCTGTGTAGAGGGCTGGTTACTCCCTCCAAGAGCTCTTCCACTTGTGCCGCAGTCAGATCATTCAGCAGAGGACATTGGCACTACAGGTGCTAGGCCATGTTGTCCAGAAGGTGAGTGACCTTTGTGTGGAAGTTCTTCCTCCTAGTTTACACTGCCAGCAATATCAGGGCTCAGATTGTCTAATGCAATGTGTTCGCTTTGCACTGCTCAGGCAGCACAAAGTGGATGGATTCCAGCCAGAAGACACCAGCAGAAAATTCCCCCTATGAAGGAGAACCCCTCACGGGTGTGAAGCTGGCAGAGCCAACTCCTGTATCACCTGTCCCTGCCGCCTTGGCAAAGGGGCAGGGTGTGTGCATGCACATGTCAGGTGTGGGCCTGTGTGAATCCAAGTGGAATTATGTTTTGGGAGAACTGAGCTCCAGCTATCTCTAGAAGAAGATGCTCAAGAGTGCTGTTCAGCAGTGTCACAGAGATTGCATATTTGGTGGCTCCATGGTTTCATCTGACTAGGGCTGTCAAGCGATTAAAAAAAATAATTGTGATTAATCACCTGATTAAACAATAATCGAACACCATTTATTTAAATATTTTTGGATGTTTTCTACATATTCAAATAGATTGATTTCAATTACAACACAGAATACAAAGTGTACAGTGCACACTTTATATTTGATTACAAGTATTTGCACTGTAAAAAAACAACAGAAATAGTATTTTTCAGTTCATCTAATACAAGTACTGAAGTGCAATCTCTTTATCATGAAAGTTGAACTTACAAATGTAGAATTATGTACAAAAAAAAAACTGCACTCAAAAATAAAACAATGTAAAATTTTAGAGCCCATAAGTCCACTCAGTCCTACTTCTTGTTAAGCCAATTGCTCAGACAAACAAGTTTGTTTACATTTGTAGGAAATAATGCTGCCCAGACATTGTTTACAATGTCACCTGACAGTGAGAACATGTGTTCTCATGGCACTGTTGTAGCCAGAATCGCAAGATTCATATGTCCCTTCAAGCTTCAACCACCATTCCAGGGGACATGCTGCGTCCATGCTGATGACGGGTTCTGCTCGGTAACCATCCAAAGCAGTGTAGACCGACGCATGCTCATTTTCATTATCTGAGTCAGATGCTACCAGCACAAGGTTGATTTTCTTTTTTGGTGGTTCGGGTTCTGTTTCCGCATCGGAGTGTTGCTCTTTTAAGACTTCTGAAAGCATGTGCCACACCTCGTCCCTCTCAGATTTTGGAAGGCACTTCAGATTCTTAAACCTTGGGTCGAGTGCTGTAGCTATCTTTAGAAATCTCACATTGGTACCTTCTTTGCATTTTGTGAAATCCGTAGTGAAAGTGTTCTTAAAATGAGCAACATGTGCTGGGTCATCATCCGAGACTGCTACAAAATGAAATATATGACAGAATGTGGGTAAAACAGCAGGGGACATACAATTCTCCCCCAAGGAGTTCAGTCACAAATTTAATTAACACATTCTTTTTTTAATGAGCGTCATCAGCATGGAAGCATGTCCTCTGGAATGGTGGCCAAAGCGTGAAGGGGCATACGAATGTTTAGCATATCTGGCACGTAAATACCTTGCAATGCCATGCAAATACCTGTTCTCACTTTCTGGTGAGATTGTTAACAAGAAGAGGGCAGCATTATCTCCTGTAAATGCAAACAAACTTGTTTGTCTTAGTGATTGGCTGAACAAGTAGAACTAAGTGGACTTGTAGGCTCCGAGGTTATACATTATTTTGTTTTTGAGTGCAGTTATGTAACAAAAAAAAAATCTACATTTGTAAATTGCACTTCACGATAAAGAGATTGCACTACAGTACTTGTATGAAATGAATTGAAAAATACAATTTCTTTTGTTATTTTTACAGTTCAAATATTTGTAATAAAAAATAATATACACTTTGATTTCAATTACAACAGAGAATACAATATATATGAAAATGTAGAAAAACATCCAAAATATTTAATAAATTTCAATTGGTATTCTATTGTTTAACAGTGTGATTAAAACTGCTATTAATCACGATTAATTTTTTTGAGTTAATTGCATGAGTTAACCGCAATTAATCGACAGCCTTACATCTGACATAAGCTATTTTATTGCACTTTCTCTTCCGTTGGCTGAGTTAGCTCTGTGACATGCTTGTTCTTATAGCAGGTGAGAATAAACCATCCTACTCCTAAAGCAATGCACCAGCACCGGTGGCAAAATGAATTGTCTGCCTCAGTGGAAAGCAGCACAACTTCCTACCTGGCTCACAGGGAAAGTACTGCAGGGGATGTCAGCAATGAATGATGCAGAGAGGATTTAATGTGAAGAACTTTGTGGGATGGGGTGAGGAGCAGGAGTTCGGTTCGGAATTAAAAAGTCTGATCTCTGAGGTGAGGGAAGGGGAGCCATTCACATACAGAAGGCAAAAGGAAAAGAATAGAAACCAAGGGATGAAGAGTCTTCCTACTCCTGCTATACTTGCTTTTCACTCTCCCTGCCCCACACGTTGATAGGGTTAGTGCAGAGGGACTAGACCACAGTGGGAGAGCCTTAGTTCAGTCATAGGGATAGTTTGTCATGCTTAAATAGGAGAGGAGTTGTGATCCCTCAAACTCAGTGTGAAATGTCAGCAAATGGCAGAATGGCATGAGGAATGTGGGACCGCTCCCCTCTAGTGGAGGTACAAAAGGAGTATTCTGGGGGGACTGTGGGTCATGAAGCCGCAAGCAGTGTGGTGTTCATGATGTGCCATGGCAGCACAGCCTTCCTTATGGATCCCCGTGGGTTTGCGGTGTAATTGCTCATGTATGTTTATCCTGTCGGGGCATGTTGGTGACCCTCCTGTGTAGAGAGGGGGAGTAGAGGGAGAGGTTCAGAAGAAGCCATGGCAGGTTGTTTGTTGGAAACATTCCAGAAGTGCACAGCATTGTGGGTATCTGAACTGAATATGGCCCTACTGAATTTCTCTGCATCGTGCATGTCCATTGGAGTCCAGGATGCCTGTTGGATTCCCTTTTTAATTGGTTCTAAAGTCTCCTTGTGGGCAACTGCTAGGGTCATTCTCGAGTTAATCAGCTTTGGATTAAATAGTGTAAAAACGTATAGCCTTATGTAATGTTCCAGCGTTGCTATGCAGCTCCCACTGGACAGGGTGCTCCATCGTTGTCACTGACCAAACACAGCTTTCCTAGCTGCTTTACATTTAACATAGGCCACAGCAAGTGTGGTGCATGTTAATACACACCTGGCTTTAATGGGGTGACCCTATTGATGCTGAGGATGTGGGTGGCATTTCTTTCAGGCCAAGGCTGGGGAGTTTGCCTCCTCCCTGAAGGGTAGTGTCCTGCGCTTGCTGCTCGATGCCGGATTCCTCTTCTTGTTGCGCTTCTCCTTGGATGATACAGTGGATAATGTTATTGCGGCATCTGTCCGGGCTCTCCATGCACTGCTGGTGTCCCCTGAAGATGAGGTGAGAGAGTGGTGCTGGGTGTAATACCGATTTGGGTGTGGGAATCAGAAGGAAGGGACCTATTAAGTGATTTGGACCAAGCCATATGGTGGACAATGTCACATTATTCTCCACAGAACCCTATTTTCATGCTTTGTTCAGTCTCACTGTGAGCAATGGGGCTTCCACCTCTCCTTTTCCTTGGCCTAATTACTCTAATTTGTTCCTGCAGTTCAGACTAACTCTGCCTTGCCCTAAAGTGTGGGCCCTAAAGTGTGGGCAGGGCCGGCTCCAGGCACCAGCAAAACAAGCTGGTGCTTGGGGCGGCACGTTTCTAGGGGCGGCATTCTGGCGCCAGCCATGCCGCCCCTAAAAATGTGCCCCGGCCGCCCTAGCTCACCTCCGCTGCTGCCGCCGCTGGCTCCCGCGCCACGGCGCGCGAAACAGCTGATTCGCGCACCGCTGCTGGAGGGGGAGATCCCCAGCGGCCGCAGCGCGAAACAGCTGATTCGCGCGCCGCTGCTCCCCCTCCCTCCTAGGCTTGAGAGCCTGGGGGGAGGAGGCAGGGCTGGGGATTTGGGGAAGGGGCGAAGTTGAGGCGGGGGTGGGGTAAGAAAAAAATGGGGGGGGGGGCCAAATTTGTGTTTGCTTGGGGCGGCAAAAATCCTAGAGCCGGCCCTGAGTGTGGGCCCCTTGCTGAATGAGGGAGGCAACCTAGTGACAGAGGATGTGGAGAAAGCTAATGCACTCAGTGCTTTTTTTGCCTCTGTCTTCACGAACGAGGTCACCTCCGGGGCTGCACTGGGCAACACAGTATGGGGAGGAGGTGACCAGCCCTCTGTGGAGAAAGAAGTGGTTCAGGACTATTTAAAAAAGCTGGACGAGCACAAGTCCATGGGGCTGGATGCACTGCATCCAAGAGCATAGGCGCCGATTTGCGCCGGTGGGTGCTCACGCCCCGCCCCAACTCCACCCCTGGCCCCGCCCCATCCCACCCCTTCCCCAAATCCCCGCCCCCGCCTCCTTCCCCAGGCGTGCTTCATTTCCCCTCCACCTCTCCCCCCACAGGCTTGCAAGCCTGGGAGGGAGGGGGGAGGGTAAATGCAGCTCCCCGCCAGTCCCCATACCCCTCCCCCAACACGCCGCCACAGCACTCCCCCTCTCCCCCCGCACTTGCCGCCTGCCGCACAGCTGACGGGCAGCAGGCCTGCCTGGGAACTAAAAAAAAGCGGCTTTGCGGGCGCGCCTCCGGAAACGGAACCCGGAAGCTGAGATGAGCTGGGCGCGGGGGGGCTGGCATGGTGGGGAGCTGCCGGTGGGTGCTGAGAACCCACCAATTTTTCCCCGTGGGTGCTCCAGCCCCAGAGCACCCACGGAGTCGGCACCTATGTCCAAGGGTGCTAAAGGAGTTGGCAGATGTGATTGCAGAGCCATTGGCCGTTATCTTTGAAAACTCATGGCGATTGAGGGAGGTCCCGGATTACTGGAAAAAGGCTAATGTAGTGCCCATCTTTAAAAAAGGGAAGGAGGGGGATCTGGCGAACTACAGGCCAGTCAGCCTCACCTCAGTCCCTGGAAAAATCATGGGGCAGGTCCTCAAGGAATTCTGAAGCACTTAGAGGAGAGGAAAGTGATCAGGAACAGTCAGCGTGGATTCACCAAGGGCAAGTCATGCCTGACTAACCTAATTGCCTTCTATGACGAGATAACTGGCTCTGTGGATGAGGGGAAAGCAGTGGACGTGTTATTCCTTGACTTTAGCAAAGCTTTTGATACGGTCTCCCACAGTATTCTTACCAGCAAGATAAAGAAGTATGGGCTGGATGAATGGATTATAAGGTGGATTGAAAGCTGGCTAGATCGTTGGGCTCAACGGGTAGTGATCAATGGCTCCATGTCTAGTTAGCAGCCAGTATCAAGCAAAGTGCCCCAAGGGTCGGTCCTAGGGCCAGTTTTGTTCAATATCTTCATTAATGATCTGGAGGATGGCGTGGACTGCACCCTCAGCAAGTTTGCAGATGACACTAAACTGGGATGAGTGGTAGATACGCTGGAGGGTAGGGATAGGATACAGAAGGCCCTAGACAAATTAGAGGATTGGGCCAAAAGAAATATGATGAGGTTCAACAAGGACAAGTGCAGAGTCCTGCACTTAGGACAGAAGAATCCCATGCACTGCTACAGACTAGGGACCGAATGGCTAGGCAGCAGTTGTGCAGAAAAGGACCTAGGGGTTACAGTGGACGAGAAGCTGGATATGAGTCAACAGTGCCTTTGTTGCCAAGAAGGCTAATGGCATTTTGGGTTGTATAAGTAGGGGTATTGCCAGCAGCTTGAGGGACGTCATTTCTCTCTATTTGGCATTGGTGAGGCCTCATCTGGAGTATTGTGTCCAGTTTTGGGCCCCATACTACAAGAAGGATGTGGAAAAATTGGAAAGTCCAGCGGAGGGCAACAAAAATGATTAGGGGGCTGGAGCGCATGACTTATGAGGAGAGGCTGAGGGAGCTGGGATTGTTTAGCCTGCAGAAGAGAAGAATGATGGGGGATTTGATAGCTGCTTTCAACTACCTGAAAGGAAGTTCCAAAGAGGATGGATCTAGACTGTTCTGAGTGGTACCAGATGACAGAACAGGGAGAAATGGTCTCAAGTTGCAGTGGGGTAGGTTTAGGTTGGATATTAGGAAAAACTTTTTCACTAGGAGGGTGGTGAAGCACTGGACTGGGTTACCTAGGGAGGTGGTGGAATCTCCTTCCTTAGAGGTTTTTAAGGTCAGGCTTGACAAAGCCCTGGCTGGGATGATTTAGTTGGGGATTGGTCCTGCTTTGAGCAGGGGGTTGGACTAGATGGCCTCCTGAGGTCCCTTCCAACCCTAATATTCTATGATTCTAAATTCATCTCAGGGCTGCCGAACTTCTTTACTTTCTTGGTGTTCACGTACACTGTATTATTTCACAGCCCCATTTTCAAGCTAGATGTATTTAGTTCTTTTAATCTGACCTCTTACATCAGTGGTTTCCAGCCCTTTATTGTGGTGCCTCCCTTCCAGCCAGTGGACTGGCAGCTGGATGATCTCCCTCTCATGCCTTATCCCAGCACAGTCTCCGCTCTCACTCCATTCATCTGTCCATTTCCTCTGGTTCCCTCTCCTGGGCTCTTTTTTGCTCTGTTTTCTTGGTCTTGTTTCTCCTTCTTTCCTGCCTGTGTCCCCCTTTCACCAAAAGTCTACAGGTCTTTTTTTTTTTTCTTTTTTTCTTTTGAGGTGCAGGTATCATTGATAGTCCTCTGGGGCAAAGACCCACATGCCCTGCTGGCCGGCTTAGCTCTGCAGAAGGAGCATGGGTTTGCCCTGCTGCCTGAATCTGCAGCCTTTTGACCAGGAGCTGCTCCCCTGGTGGGGCTGCAGTAGGATGGCCACTGAAGTAGGCTAGGAAAGCAGGTAGTTTTCAAGCAGTCCCCTGCAACTTCCTCCAATCACAGGAGCATAGTCACAGTGGGGAAGGTGAGGTGAATGGAGAGTCCTGTAGCTTTCCCTGTCTTACTGTTCCTTTCCTCTGCTCCACCATCCCTTGGTCTAATTATGCTCTCCTGGGTGGGCCCTGCCCCCTGCATTGGAAACAGTGCCATAAATCAATCCTTCCAGCCTCTTAATGATTTTTTTCGCTGACTCCCTTTTGAATTGTCTGCATGTTTCTGTTAACTAGGTGCCCAGAGCAAAATGCAGTAGTTAAGGTGCTCTCTGCTGGAGCCATAAAGAAAGAATGTTGCCTTCTTGACTTGTGGTATGATGTCTTTGCATATGCAAGGCCAGAAACTCTACCAACAATTGCACTATAAAGGCATCTGTCTGTGTTGTGATTTCTCATTTTGAACATCCTCAGTGTGTTGCTCATGTTATCAGGCTTCGGAAGGTGGCTCCAGACCTACGAGGGAAGAATGGTCTTGTGTGTAGAGCTCTGGACTGGGCAACTGCCATTGTGTTCCTGGCTCTGCCACAGACACATGCATGATCTTCGACAAGTCTCACAGCCTCAGTCTGCCTGTGTCAAATGGGGATAAACAATACTGCCTTGTCTCACAGGGATGTTTGGAGGCTCCATTTATTAATAATTGTCAAGCACTCTGAGATCATTAGCTGGAAGATAATTTACATGTGCAAAGTACTTGTTATCCAAGGGGAATGCGCCACAAATATGTCGTCATTAACTTGTCTCACCTTCGTCTGTGCATGACCTCACTCTTGAGGAGTACTCCAGCTCTTCCAGGTGTGCCCAGTTTCTGCCTAGTTAAGGGTCTGATAATACGTCTGTTATCTCTGTTATAATTTCAGGTCTTTATAATTCTAGCTAAACCTTCCCTTCATCCATAAATTAGGTCTTGCCTAAGGGAGGTGACTTATTTTTTAGATTATTTCAGTCTTCAAATAATTAATATCTAGATCTTTTTGACTTCTAGGTTTAAAAGAGTGGATCCCAATTTCAGGGCTTCCAGCTGGAAATCCCAGCCTTCTCTCTGAGCCCTTGACTTCATAGTTTACCCTTCATCTTGACTTCTAGTTTACCCAGCATTGCTTTTTGTGCCTAATAATAGTTCAAACTTCTATAGCACCTTTCATCCAAGATTGTTCAAGAACTTTACAAGCATTAACTAAGCCGCATGACACCCTTGTGTGGCAGGCAGCTAGTAGCATACGTGTTTTACTGATTGTCAGACCAAGTGATAAGAGTTTAAAGGGACTCTGTCAAGTAGTTGAAGCCTCAAATTTAGCTTGCATTTAAAAAAATAAAATAAGCTTTTTCTGCAGTTAAAAATATTCTCTGGAAAACAGGTTTGGTTTGGATGGAAACATTTCTCTGAAGTGGTGGAAGCTCAAATATTTATGGCCTTGTTCTAGAGCAGGAGAACCTGAATGTGAAATGGGATAGAAACAAAAGTAAAGCTGTCTAGTCTATATGTTCATTGCCCAAGCTGAGAACGGTGCAAAAGTAAACAAAGTTTACTATAGAAGAAAATGGATACAACTTATTTTAACATATGTTTTAACTCAAGTGCCCCTTTTGAGGTCAACAGTGAGCCAGAGGTAGAAACCAGAATAGAACCCAAGAATCTCACCTTCGAGGTAGCCACTGGTTAAACAGTTACTACCCATCCTGCATATCTGTTTAGAATGCTTTTGTCTCAGTGGAATTTGGACCAGCCTGAGGTTGGCATCCTCCCCAGGTCCCTTTAGCTTAGACTTGGGCTTTGTGAATACACCATGGTTTCTTGTTCCCATTTTGGGCTGCACTGGCTTGTATTCAAAAGCATTTTTAAAACGCTTCCCTTTCCACCCTCCATTTGCTACAATTTATGTACGTGCTTTTCTTTTCCTTACAGGAGTATCTTGACCAGACTTTCTCATGGTACCAGGGGATGGCTGTGTTTCCCTTCACCCCCAACAGTGAAGAGGAGGAGGAAGAGGAAGAATTGACTCTAATGGAAAAGACACAAGGAAAAAAATCAAAGGATGAAAACAAGCCAGATCCAGATGTGGCCCGGTATGATGTCATAAAGGTAAACCCATAGCTATGTCTGGAATCTTGCCAGCAAAACCATATCTGCATGAAGGCTGTATGTGTTGTTAAAGCTAGCTAGATGGACCTGTACATTGAAATTCCAGTCTGATTTCTGGAACATTATTGACCTTGATGTCACCATCGTTTATGGCATGTAACTTAAGTGAGACCACCTAATAATTCATCCACCTCCCTCTTATACGTGCATCTTGCAATTAAACCCTTATAACTTTAATGTGAATTCTCCATGTGCTTCTCTTCATCCCTGTCCCACTGATGTGAGACCTAGAAACACAGTCATTTTTGTTATCTCAGCCAACCTTCTAGGTAATGATAGTATGGCCACCATTACTCACTGTGGTATATAAATCCTCAATTATAGCATTTTGACCCAAGTGCTTAAGGCTGTGTTCGGCTGTTACCATGTTACTCTGTTTCCCTGGGATACTCCAGCTGAGCAGCTCAAGGGTAGCTAGATCTCTTTTCTACTCAGAGATACTGGCAGTGTGTTTAAAGGAGTAGTAACGGAGACCTGGATCAAAGCAGAGGAGAACTCAGCTTGTGGTGCTGAATGAAAAGTTTGTCATTCTCAGATCAGTATAACTGCCAAATCCTGCTGATGTGATTGCTGTTCTCAACTGGTGTAATGACTAATCTGAACTAACATGAATTTTTGTGAATTAATGAACAGATGCCCACAAGATGTTAGCTACAACCTTAATCCAAAAATGAACCCAGCAGAAACAGGCCGGTGACATTAGAGGAAATGCTGTTTGCGATCCAACAGTTACAAAAATTTAAAGTACCTGGTCTTCACTCTTGAGCAGTTTTGATGAAATATTGTTAAGGTCCAGCTTTTAGTTGTCTTAAACATTTCGGAAACCAGTCACATTCCAGAAGATTGGAAAAGGGGCTGCTTCATCCCTTTTTAAAAAAAGGACAGCGATCAGCTTGTACAAAATGAGAGACAACCAGTGTGGTTTCCATACTGGTCAATCCATGCTATGTATGCTTTGTGGAATGTTGCTGAAAAATGATTAGAGTGACAAGAGGAAGTTCAGATTGTGTTTATAGATTCTGCGGCCACTCTTGACTCAGTGCATCCATCAGCACTGAGGGTACTGCTATGCTAGTATGGGATGCCTGAGGTTTTAGTGTGCCTAGTGGTGGAGTTGTACCACAGCATATTTAGATGTATGAGGGTCAACAGTTGTATTGTTTTATTTTTCGGTAGAATCAGGTGTGCCAGGTGTGCGTTCGCTCCCCAACGTTATTGTTAGGGTTTCCTCCCCCCTCTAAACTTTAGGGTAAAGACGTGGGGACCCGCATTTAGAGCCCCTAAGCTTATTTTTACTAGCTTAGGTTAAATCCCCCAAGGTACAAAATTCCCTGCACCCTGAGAAATGCTTTTTGCTGCCACCATTAAGTATTTAACAGGAATCCAGGAAAGGAATTACTTGAACTTCCCTCCCCCGCAAAATACCCCCTTAAGCCGTACACCCCCTTTCCTGGGGAAGCTTGAGAACAATTTTCCAACCAATTGGTTATACAGTGATTTAAAAACCCACCCCCTGGGTTTTAACACCATGAAAACAGTTAGCTTCTTAAAAGAAGGATTTTATTAAAAATAAAGAAGGTAAAATCATCTTTGTAAAAATTAGGATGGTAACTATTTTACAGGGCACTATATTTTTAAACTTAGAGAGATTTCCCCCTTTGGACAAAGCCTTAAAGTTACAGAAAACCATGAATAACCCTCCCCCCCCCACACACCCTTGCCCCTTTTAACACAGGGAATACACCAAGCCGAAATTAAACAGAAATTGATGCGCTATGCTATTTAAACTTACTTTAGAAAAGGGAGGTTTGATTTTTTGCAGGTTTCTTTTGTTTTTTAAGATTACTTTGACTTAGACAAAGACACACACAAAAACCTTCCCCCCTCCCAAAGTTTGAAAGTATTTTGTTCCCTTATTGGTGAGATGCCAGCCAGGTTAGGTGTTAGTTTGGCTACCTGCATTTTTTAACCCTTTACTGGAAAGAGGATTTTATAGCACTGCATTTGGTTTGGGGAAACTTTTACGGGAGAGTGCATTAGCCACTTTGTTAGAAGCTTCTGAAATGTGTTGTATTTTAAAATCAATATTTTGGAGAGCTAAACTTTATTGAAGGAGTTTTTTGTTATTTTTTTTTGGCGGTATTAAGCCACTGTAGTGCAGCATGGTCGGTTTGCAGGTGGAAACGCCGTCCCCAAACGTATGGGCGTAGCTTTTTTAGAGCGTAGACAATGGCGTAACATTTTTTTTTACTGATTGACCAGTGGTTTTTTTTTTTTTAGACAGCTTCTTGCTGAGAAACACGACAGGATGGAATTTTTGATTTGGTTTTTTTTGCATTAAGACTGCTTTTACACCACGCTTGGACGCATTTGTGGTTACTAGGAACGGTTTATTAAAGTTCGGGGCCCTTAGCACAGGGTCAGACATGAGTGTTGCTTTAAGCTGGTTAAAGGCCTTTCGACACTCATTAGTCCACTGAACCGCATTTGGCTGGGTTTTTTTGGTTAGGTTAGTTAGAGGGGCGGCCATTTGGCTGTAGTGCGGTACAAATCGCCTGTAATATTTGGCCAAGCCTAAGAAAGATTGGACCTGTTTTTTTGACTTTGGGACAGGCCACTTTTGGATAGCCTTTACCTTGGCCTGTAGGGGGTTAATAGGGGTTTTTTTGACCCACCTGGTGTTTAAGGTAAGTTACTTTGTTGAGGCCTATTTGACACTTTTTAGCCTTAACAGTTAGTCCTGCCTTTTGTACGCGCTTGAAGACCTTCTGGAGATGCTTTAGGTGTTCGGCCCATGAGTTAGAAAATATGGCCACATCGTTAAGATAGGCAACTGCCGATTTTTTTAATTCCGCTAGGAGACTATTTACCAGCTTTTGGAATGTGGCAGGTGCATTTTGCAGCCCAAAAGGGAGTACATTAAATTTATACAGCCCAACATGGGTGATGAAGGCTGACTTTTTTTTGGCGGATTCATTTAGCGGTACCTGCCAGTACCCCTTGGTTAAGTCTAAGGTGGAGATGAACTGGGCACGTCCCAGTTTTTTTAATAGCTTATTTGTGCGAGGCATTGGATAGTTGTCTGGGCAAGTTACAGCATTTAGCGTACGGTAGTTCATGCAAAAGCGTATTTTCCCATCTGGTTTGGGGACTAGAACCACGGGAGAGGCCCATGCACTGCTAGAGGGACGGATTATACCCATCTGTAGCATGTCTTGAACCTTTCGTTTTATAGCAGTTTTGGCGTGAGGGGCCACTCGGTAAGGTCGGGCTTTAATTGGGTGGGCATTACCTGGGTTAATGGAGTGGTATGCCCGTTTGGTTAGTCCTGGGGTGGCTGAGAACATTGGTGCGAATTTAGTGCACAGCTCCTGGATTTGCTGGCGCTGCATACGTCTGAGGGTCATTGAGAGGTTTACCTTTTTTACGCCACCGTTATTTTTTTTTTTATAGTAGACACCTTTAGGCCACTTAGCGTTTTTTGCTTCCTGGGCAGTAAACTGACAAACCTTTAATTTTGGGGGGAAAAAAGGCTTTAGAGAATTAACATGGTACACTTTAGGCTTGAGAGTTGTGGTGGGGAATGCTATGAGATAGTTTACAGCTTTCAGGCTTTTTTGGACCGTAAATGGCCCTTTTCATGACGCTTTCATTTTATGGGCCTGGAGTGCCTTTAAGACCATGACTTGGTCCCCTACTTTAAAGGAACACTTTTTGGCATGTTTATTATACCAGACCTTTTGCTTTTTTTGAGCCCCTTTTAGGTTTTTTTTAGCAAGGGCTAAAGAGTTTTGGAGGGTGTTTTGTAGGTTGCTTACAAAGTTCAGAATGTTAGTTCCCGAAGAAGGCGTAAAGCCCTTCCATTGCTGTTTTACCAACTGTAATGGCCCTTTAACCTTGCGGCCATACACAAGTTCAAATGGTGAAAACCCTAAACTGGGATGTGGTACAGCCCTGTAGGCAAAGAGCAACTGCTGTAACACTAGGTTCCAATTGTTGGAGTGCTGATTTACGAATTTACGTATTATGGCCTTTAAAGTTTTATTAAACTTTTCCACCAGACCATTTGTTTGATGGTGGTAAGGGGTGGCAACCAAGTGGTTTACCCCATGAGCTTTCCACAGGCTTTTTATGCTTTCTGCCAGGAAATTAGTTTCCGAATTAGTAAGGATGTCGGCGGGCCAACCTACCCTGGCAAAAAAATTTGTTAATGCCTGGCATACGCTTTTAGCCCGGGTGTTGCTCAGAGCTACTGCTTTTGGCCATTGGGTGGCAAAATTTATGAGTCAGTATGTACTGCTTTCCTTTGGGTGTTTTTTTTGGGAAAGGACCCAGAATATTCACAGCTACCCGCTGAAATGGAACTTTAATTATGGGGAGTGGCTGGAGAGGGGCTTTGACCTGGTTTGGGGGCTTTTTTACTTTTTGGCACACCTCACAAGACCGGACATAGGTAGAAACATTCTTGCCCATTTCCTTTCAGTGGAATGACCTCCCCAAACGGTCTTTGGTTTTGTTTACCCCAGCATGACCACTAGGATGATTGTGGGCTAAGCTTAAGAGCTTTAGCCGGTACTTAGTCGGAACCACCAACTGTCTTTGAGGACGCCAGTCTTTCTGGTGTCCACCAGAAAGAGTCTCCTTATATAGAAGTCCTTTTTCTATAACAAACCGGGATCGATTAGAAGAGCTGAGAGGCAGTGGGGTGCTCCGTCCCACTGTCCAAGCTTTTTGTAGGCTTTTATTTGCTTTTTGCTTGGCTTGGAACTGTTTCCTAGATGCTGGAGACATCAGTTCCTCACTGGGTTGTGGACCTGGCCTGGGTTTCTTTGGAAGTGATGTAGGTGATGGGGTTGTTTTTGTTGACTGTGAACCGCTCTCCGCTGGTGCACAATGTGGTAATTTAGGCTCTGGCTGAGCCTCTTGTATGGAGTTATTGGCTGCTGCTGCCATTGCAGGCTCGGTAGTGCCCTTTGGTGTTGGCACTGTAGATGGGGTTGCAAGCGCTGGACTCAGTGCTGGCAATGGTTTTGGTGCTGGTTGCTTTGCCAGTTCCGGTTCCGAGACTGGCTTTGGTTGGGGTTCTGCGACTGGATTTATGACGGCTGTTGCAGTCGTTGGCAGGGTATTCGGTTTTACCACCTTTATCTGGGTTTTTGGTAGTACAGATGGGTTTCTGGTGGAAGTCTTAGGAACAGAGCTAGGTGTGACAGCTTGTTTAGCCTGGCTGCGGGTGACCATTTTCACCCTCTTGGCTAGCTTTACACAATTGGTTAAGTCTTTTCTCAGCAACATGGGAATGGGATAATCATTATAGACTGCAAAAGTCCAATTTTCTGACCAGCCCTTGTACTGGACAGGCAACACGGCTGTAGGTAAATCAAAAGATTTGGACTTGAAGGGTTGAATTGTTACTTGCGCCTCTGGGTTGATTAAGCTGGGGTCCACTAAGGATTTGTGGATAGCTGACACTTGTGCTTTAGTGTTCCTTCACGCTGTAACCTTTTTTTCGCCCACACTCACCGTTTTCCTTCGTTTCAAGGGTATTTGGGAGGCATCTGGGCCTGAGGACCTTTGGTGTGACCCCGGTGCAATGAACTGTATTTTGTTGGGGTTCTTGGGGCAGTTGGCCTTCACATGCCCCAATTCGTTACATTTGAAACATTGCCCAGCTGACTGGTCAGTGGGGCGAGGTGGGTTGCTGGAGAATGGGGTGGTGGGGCAATAAGGGGTCTGGGTTGTTTCTTGTGGGGCCTTGGGCTGCTCCTGGTGAGGGGGTGTGGTCTTGGGTTTTTCTTTCTGGTATCTTCCCAAACTATGACCAGGGTTGTTCCTTTCTGCTTTTTGCACCCCTTGTGTGCCAAATTTCCTTGCCCCTCTGCTGATCTGGGACTGTTCGTATTGATCAGCATAAGCAGCAAGGCTGTCTGCTGAGTCCATTTTTTTATTTCATAAACACTGTCTTATATTATTCTTGGACATATTCAGGAATTGTTCCTGAGCCATCAAATTACACACTCCTTCAAAGCTAGTAACGTTTCTTTTCTTGACCCATTTTTTTAACAGCTTCTTTATTCGGTTTACATAAGCTACATTACTTAGTCCAGGCCCTCGGATAAGGGTTCGAAATTTTACTCGGTAAGTTTTAGGTGTAACTTGAAATTGTTTTAAAACCAAATCCTTGAATTTTTTATAGTCAGAAGCCTCATCAATAGGTATGTTATTGAATATGTCCAGAGCACTTCCAGTCAACTTTGCTACCAATAGGGTCATTTTGTGATTATTAGGAATGTGATGGAGATTGCATAGTCTTTCAAAGGTGAGAAAATATTCAGCAATATCACGAGATTTATTATACGGTGGACATAGTCGCTCCCATTTGTGGGTTGTTGGGGAAGGATTATTAGTGTTATTCGGTAGATTTTGCTCCACCCTGGTCTTCTTCATCTTTAGGGCATGCTTTTTTTCTCTTTTCTTCTCCTCCTCAGCATGCTTCCTTTCCTTCTCAGCATGCTTCCTCTCTCTCTCCTTCTTTTTTATAGCATACTTCCTTTTTTTTTTTCTTAGCATGCTTCCTTTTTTTCTTAGCATGCTTTCTCTTTTTTTTTTTCTCAGCATGCTTTTTCTCTTTTTTAGCATGCTTCCTTTTTTTTTTCCCCATCTTCATCTGTTTAAGTTGTAGCAGTTTTGCATGTTTTTTCTTCTCCTCATCAGCTTGTAGCCGGGCTATCTTAAGTTTAATAGCTGCTTTACTGGCATTCATCTTAGCCTTTTTGTTTTTAATTTGTTTTAACCCGATAGAGTTAGAAAAAAAAAAAAAAACTTGCTTGGGTATTCCCTGTAGGGGTTAACTACCTGCTTTTATATGTAGATACTTTAGCTCCTAGCAGCTTAACCCCTCCCCGCTCCCTGCTTCCAGCAGCACAGGGAAGAGTCAGAGAGAAGAAAAAAAAATTCTAAACTCCCTGTGTTTGGTTCAAAAAAAATCTCTGGTTTAATATATCCCACCGCTCTGCCACCATGTCAGGGTTCCCTCCCCCCTCTAAACTCTAGGGTAAAGACGTGGGGACCCGCATTTAGAGCCCCTAAGCTTATTTTTACTAGCTTAGGTTAAATCCCCCAAGGTACAAAATCCCCTGCACCCTGAGAAATGCTTTTTGCTGCCACCATTAAGTATTTAACAGGAATCCAGGAAAGGAATTACTTGAACTTCCCTCCCCCCCCAAAATACCCCCTCAAGCCGTACACCCCCTTTCCTGGGGAAGCTTGAGAACAATCTCCCAACCAATTGGTTATACAGTGATCTAAAAACCCACCCCCTGGGTTTTAACACCATGAAAACAGTCAGCTTCTTAAAAGAAGGATTTTATTAAAAATAAAGAAGGTAAAATCATCTTTGTAAAAATCAGGATGGTAACTATTTTACAGGGCACTATATTTCCAAACTTAGAGAGATTTCCCCCTCTGGACAAAGCCTTAAAGTTACAGAAAACCATGAATAACTCCCCCCCCCCACCCTTGCCCCTTTTAACACAGGGAATACACCAAGCCGAAATTAAACAGAAATTGATGCGCTATGCTATTTAAACTTACTTCAGAAAAGGGAGGTTTGATTTTTTGCAGGTTTCTTTTGTTTTCCAAGATCACTCTGACTTAGACAAAGACACACACAAAAACCTTCCCCCCTCCCAAAGTTTGAAAGTATCTTGTCCCCTTATTGGTTAGATGCCAGCCAGGTCAGGTGTCAGTCTGGCTACCTGCATTTTTTAACCCTTTACTGGAAAGAGGATTTTATAGCACTGCATTAGATCCTCTCCCCCTTCCCTTTATGTTTATGACAGTTATTTACTGTTCTAATAGACTGTCTGATGACAAAGCTGGTTGAGGCCAAAGTAGGAGGTCCGAAATTTTAAAGATTCATCTTTAGAAGATCTCGTATGTGGATGATGTTGCCTTAACTGTAGTTGGTCAGTACTCTCTCCAAATAATGCTGGAAGAGCTGCGAAAAACTGCAGGATCTATGGATTTAAGACCAATGGTGTTAAAAACAAAGCTATGCATGCCTCCTATAAAAACAGAAATGAATGACCTGCCGACACTGCATGTAAACGGCAGTGACATTGGATGGTTGAATTGTTTTATCTATCCGGTAGTCGGTTGACAGCAGGAGGTTCTATAACCAAAGAAGTCATACATTTGATCAGTCTTGTGTCAGTGGCATTTTAGCGTCTTCAGAGGTCTGTTTGGTTGGATGCATGTCTTTGTGACAACTAAGATAGGAGTGTTCAATATGATATTGATGACAACTGATGAGCAGAAACAGGGCTATTAAAAACAGCTGAGGAGAGGAAACTAAACTGTTTTCAATGCCAAAAATTATGGCAGCTTCTTAACACCTGTTGATTTGATTTTTGTAATGAATTGGGAGATACTTAGATAATCCCAGCAAGTTGCAGGCTTGCACTAGCTGGGAACAAGACGACTGCAGTGGTAGGGTCATGTCCAATGTGCATAAGAAGGTGGTATGCTTTTACAGAACATTTATAGAGCTGCGGTCACAAGAAGTAGAGCATGAGGATGACCATGAATGAAGTTGGAAGGTGCAATTTTGAGGGATTTAAGAAGCCTATATCCTCCCATACTGACTCTTATAGGAAGAAGATTTGCAAAGGACCTTTCAAGATACAAGTCCATTCTATGCACCTCCACAGCTATGTCATAGCCATATGAATCTGCTGCTGCTTTGAAATTCAATTCCCTCTAGATTTATTGCAAGTGCATTTTATATTAAATGCCAGAACAGATCACCAAGATGTTACCATAAAACAGGAGTAGTAAATTCCACCTGTTTTTGGAAATGCCTGCTTTCCAGGTCCAAAAATGAATAAATGTCACTTGACTTTCAGATTCTGTTCCTGCCTTTGACACTGACTCTGATCTCCCACTGTTTAACCCTAAAAAAGTCACCTAATCTTTCTGTGCCTCAGTTTTCCTACCTATAAAATGGGATTAACTGTCCATTCTCAGTTTCTGGTACTGGCCACTGCCAGAAACAGGATACTGGACTAGACAGGGATCAGAGGCTAGTCTCAGATGAGTAAGAAAAAGGGGGAAGAACCCGTACAGCTACATTATTTCATAATTGTCTATTATGGCGGAAATGTCTTCCTATCCCCCATCAGTCAGTAGTTGGCTAATGCGCTGAAGCATGTGGGTTTGGATCCCTCATGCACTGGTCTGATCCCATATGGAAGTTCAGTTGCTCTTTCTCTCTATCCCAACTTATACTTGTTTGTCTTCACACTGGCAGCTCTTAGCGGAGAGTTCTCCCTTTAAAACAAAGGATGGTTTAAAATCCTGTTCTTATAAATAAACGCCTATTTCACAGGGCTTTCTCTCCAGCAGCTGTAGCATGAACACTGTGTGTAGAGCTAATGTTAGGAATGTGATGGATTTGTTTTTGTTTTCTTTGTCTTGCAGGGGCTTCTGAAGACTCAGTTTCTTCATCGGCTGAGGTACATCCTTGAGGTGGTGCGACCAGTCCCCACTGTAGTTCTGGACATCCTGGATATTCTCACCCGAGTAGCAAGGCACTCCTCTGAAGCATGCAGTCAGGTACCCACCTGTGCAGAAGGTTAGAGAGAAGAGGGTGATGGATGAGGAGGGGGAACAGTGAGGAAGAAGATGGAGAAATGGAGAGGGGATAAGAAGTACAACAGTATTGTTGTGCTACTTGCTCCTGCTGACAGTCAAACTGCCGGAGTTGCTTTCCTGTCCTGAGAGTCAATGTCTTTGTTGCTTGCTTTTGTACAGCTCCTGGCCTGTCCTCGGCTGATTGAGACCATTGTTAGAGAGTTTCTCCCTATCCACTGGGATCCCTGGGTAGCAGAACCAGGGCACTTGCTCACCAGCCTCCATGGAGTTGCATGTGCCACCGCCATGAAGTTAATCAGAGTCCTGGCATCTGGGGGGAGGAATGCAACAGCCAGACTGGTAAGCAGTATGATTTAGCATGACCTTTCCGGTCCCAAGGGGCAGAAGTGGAAGCACTGGTTTTAATATGCCTTGTTTTCTAAATAAAGGGAGGGAATTAACTAGGGATGGGTCTGAGCTACAGAGTTGGACCCAGAGTTCATGTGGAGGGAAGGTTGGATCTGGGTTCTCATTTGGATCCATCTCTGGAATGAAGAAAAGCAGCTGGCTTCCAAACACTTAAATATTAGCAGTGTAACTCCCAGCCCCCATCTCTGTGTGTCTCAGCTGTATGCTGCCAAATGCACATGTTCTACGTAATTAGACTGTTAAGGGGTATCTCTGAAGGTCAGACAATCCTCATAGGAGGCCGAGTGTGTGTGTGTGTGGACGTGTGTTGGGAAAGTGCTGGCAGCATCTCTGTAGAGGTGCCCTCTTACAGCTGTTCCACCCAAGAAGGTACCAGGTGCTTTCTCGCACTCCTCCTTGAGTCCATTACTTAATGAAACCACATAAAGAGGATGAAGGGAGCTGGATACTCGGCAGGTAATCTGCCTTCAGAAATAGTCGTTCTTCCTTTACGTCAGGGGTAGGCAACCTATGGCACGCGTGCCACAAGCTGATTTTCAGTGGCACTCACACTGCCCGGGTCCTGGCCACCAGTCTGGGGGGCTCTGTATTTTAATTTAATTTTAAATGAAGCTTCTTAAACATTTTAGAAACCTTATTTACTTTATATAGAACAATAGTTTAGTTATATATTATAGACTTATAGAAAGAGACCTTCTAAAAACGTTAAAATGTATTACTGGCACGCGAAACCTTAAATTAGAGTGAATAAATGAAGACTCAGCACACCACTTCTGAAAGGTTGCCGACCCCCGTTTTATGCTATCCCTTCCCATCAAACTGATGACCTCACTTCCAACAACCAATCAGAAAAACAAACGAAGTCAGTTATGCAAGGCAGCCTGTGAAGTCAGCATGGCTGGCAGGTTCCCATCATAATACAGCAGGCACCTCTTGGAGTTTTCAATTAAGTATTTGTAGAGGCTCCTAATAAATTGATATCCAAGAAACTAAATTAAAACCTGAACATTTCCAAGAGAGCAAGAGTCCATTATCAAATAAAGCACCTGAACAGACATGAGAGACCCCATTTTGAAAGAGGAAAACCTATTGAACAACCACTAAATATCAAAAATTAGGTCACAGTTTTATATTAAGGTTCCATTTATAAATGGCTTATAAAGGATTAGTAGGCTTTTAATAAAAGGTTAATCAGTTGTTATAGAATGTTAGTCCCACAGTGGGTTGCTTATAACATCTATAACATGTTTGTAACATGCTTCTAACATCTATTGATCATTTATTACCCCCTTATAAATGGAACCTTAATGTAACACAAACTAAACCGATAACTTTGAATGTGACAGTGAGCTGTATGATTATAAAGGGGAGTTTAGAATGGGCTGAATTAAAATTAGCATTGCACACATTAAATGAATTAGAAACTGGCTAACTGATAGGTCTCAAAATGTAACTGTAAACAGGAAATCATCATAGAACGATGTATTTCTAGTGGGGTTCCACAGGGATCAGTTGTTGGCCCTATGCTCTTTTACATTTTGATCAGTGAACTGGAAAAAAAATGCAAAATAATCACTGAGAAAATTTGCAGATGACACACAAATTGGAGACTGGGAAATAATGAAGAGGACAGGCCACTGATACAGAGTGATGTACATCACTGTATGGTAACCTGGGCACAAGCAAACTATGTGTTTTAATATGGCTAAATGTAAATGTATACATCTAGGAACCAAGATTGGGAACCATCTTTACAGAATGGGGGAGCTATCCCGAGAAGCAGTGACTCTGAAAAAGATTTTGAGATCATGGTGGATAATCAGCTGAATGTGAGCTCCCAGTGTGACGTTGTGGCCAACAGGGATTAGTGCAGTCCTTGGATACTTAAACTGGCGAATCGAGTAAGAGCAGAGAGGTTATTTTATCTTTATATTTGGCACCGGTGCATCTGCTGCTCGAATAGTGTGTCCAGTTCTGGTGCCCACAATTCAAGGAGGATGTTGATGATTTGGAGAGGGTACAGAAGAGCCATGAGAATGATCAAGGGATTAGAAAACATGCCTTACAGTGACAGACTCAAGGAATTGGATCTATTAAGCTTAAAGAGGAGATTAATGGGTAATTTGATTGCAGTCTATAAGTACGTAGGGGGGGAACAAATATTTGATAATGGGCTCTTCAATCAAGCAGAGAAAGGTATAACGTGGTCCTGTGGCTGGAAGTTGAAGCTAGACAAATTCTGACTGGTAATAAGGCATACATTTTTAACAGTGAGGGTCTTGGTAGATTCCCCATCACCAATAACTTTTAAATCAAGATTGATCTTTTCAAAAAACATGCATTCTCAGAATTATTTTGGGGACGTTCTATGGCTTGTGTTATACGGGACATCAGACTAGATGATCACAATAGTCCCTTCTGGCCTTCGAATCTGTGAATGGAGGCTGCAGCTGTATCAGTGCATGAGACTCTAGTGATAAGACCCAAAGAAGACACACATCTTACTTCTTCATTTGTCTGCTTATTCTTTCCAGCTTAATAAATTTGAGCTGAAGAGTCGACTGAGTCGGTATATAGCCGAAGATCCCCAGGATCTGCCTCTGCGCAGGGAGGAAGCCATAAGGCTGAGCACTGAGGCTTTCCGGCTGTGGGCTGTGGCTGCTGGCTATGGTCAATCCTGTGATCTCTACAGGTATGGCCCAAACCTGGAGAAATGGGGACTCAGTGTCTGTGTAATGAAGAGAATGAGCTTTCCTGTTCCAGGGCAGGTAATTGCAGGGATCTGTGGAGCCTCCCCAGGGTGCTGTAAAACCTAGCTTCCATTGATTTCTGTGTTGTGACCTCAGCTTCTTCTGTCCTTTCATGATCTACCTCGTTTAAATGAGTATTAGCACCAGCATCGTGCTGCTCCTTCTCCACACGACAAGAAATTCCCACTCTCCCAGCAGTTCACGACTGGATTCAGCTCTTTCATGTAACATGGGTGGCCTATGCATTCATGACCTCCAGGCTCAGTTGTTGCAACACACCTATGAATGAACCCGACATCTGTAAGAAATCTCTGAATGGTCCAACAAGCAGCAGCATGCCTGCTAAATGACACAGACTAAACATTAGTGGGCTGGGTCCAGGCTACCTCAGGGATCAACTCTTCCTCTTCATCTACAGTCTTCTTCTGATAAATACTTTGTTATGCTAGGGCAACTGCCCTATCTATCAGGAAGAACTTTGCACTGATTGAACATTCCCTTTCTGCTGAGCTTGGAATGACATTCTCCTGGTTGTTTTTTTTTACTCGTCCTCCCCACCCCATCCCCGTCACAAACTGCAGGGATCTGTACCCCGTGCTGGTGAAGATTCTCCAGTCCCTGCCCCACTTGCTAAGTGATTGCCAGGAAAACCCCACATTTCCACTTTCCATCCAGCGAGCTACAGCTGTGGTCACCCTGCTGACCCACGTGACTCAAACTGCAGGCTGCACGGCAGAGCTGCAGGCCCGGCTCAGCAGGTAGGTCTGTCACTTTCTGTCAACTGTGGTTTTAAAGGGACACTGTCTAGTTCTCTCCAGGGCATTGTCTGCAGTACCCTCGCAGAAGCATGAATGTAGAATGGCCTACCCTCCCATTTTGTTTAACCTTCACTTTGGATATCTTAAGCTATGTGACAGTGTCCTCTTAACAGTCATGTTTTCCAGAGGTACCATCAGTGTGCTCAACAGTGTGTAATACGTAGAAGAAAGCAGGATCCCTGTCCCAAAGATGTTCCTGGGTTTTGTAGAAATTCTGCAAAAGGACACGTGTTTTGAGAGTAGCTGAAGTAGGTTATCTAGTGCATTGGGTGTGACATAAGGAGGAACAAGACAGTGACTAGAGATGGGGATGTACGTGGAGATTAGAGACAGAGTTGATCTATCCAGTACCTGGTACTTCTGTGTAATGAAAGTTGTAGTCAACTGAATTTAAAAAGTGCATCATTGAAGCACTTTCCCAGGAACACTAGTTTCTCCCATTGAGGACCTGGTTATTGTCCTCCCATCACTCCACAGGTGAGAGTGCTGCTCATGCATCCTGAAGGTCACCTGTTTAGGAGTGGTTAAGAGAGAGGAAACAAAGGGTAGGAATAAATGGTCAATTTTCAGAATGGAGAGAGGTAAATAGTGATGTCCCCAGGGGTCTGTACTGAGACCAGTCCTATTCAACATATTCATAAATGATCTGGGAAAAAAGGGGTAAACAGTGAGGTGGAAAAATTTGCAGATGATACAAAATTACTCAACATAGTTAAATCCCAGGCAGACTGAGAAGAGTTACAAAAGGATCTCTCAAAACTGGGTGACTGGCCATCAAAATGGCAGATGACATTCAATGTTGATAAATGCAAAGTAATGCACATTAGAAAACATAATCCCAACTATACATATAAAATGATGGGGTCTAAATCAGCTATTACCACTTAAGAAATATCTTGGAGTCATTGTGGATTGTTCTCTGAAAACATCCACTCAAATGTGTAGCAGCAGTCAAAAAAGCTAACAGAATGTTGGGAGTCATTAAGAAAGAGATAGATAATATTGTATTGACTCTATATAAATCAATGGTATGCCCACATATTGAATACTGTGTGCAGATGTGGTCGCCCCAATCTCAAAAAAGATTAATTGGAATTGGAAAAGGTTCAGAAAATGATTAGGGGTATAGATTGGCTTCCGTGTGAGGAGAGATTAATAAGACCGGGACTTTTCAACTTGGAAAAGAGACGACTAAGGGGGGATATGATAGAAGTATATAAAATCATGACTGGTGTGGAGAAAGTAAATAAGGACATTTATTTACTCCTCATAACACAAGAATTAGGGGGCACCAAATGAAATTAATAGGCAGCAGGCTTAAAACAAACAAATGGAAGTATTTCTTCACACAACGCACAGTCAACCTCTGGAACTCTTTGCTAGAGGATGTTGTGAAGGCCAAGACTATAACAGAGTTCGAAAAAGAACTAGATAAATTCATGGAAGATAGGTCCATCAATGGCTATTAGCCAGGATGGGCAGGCATGGTGTCCCCTAGCCTCTGTTTGCCAGAAGCTGGGAATGGGTGACGGGGGATGAATCACTTGATGATTACCTGTTCTGTTCATTCCCTCTGGGCACCTGGCACTGGCCACTGTCAGAAGACAGGATACTGGGCTAGATGGACCTTTGGTCTGATCCAGTATGGCTGTTCTTAAGTGAATTCCCATGGTGGTGCTGGTCAGCTGTAGTTTAAAAAGTGACACCTGAGAACTGGTGAGGGGAAATGGGCATCATTAATAAAGCAGCCTTTGGTCCTCCATAAAATGCCACTCAAATAAACCTATTCCATGGTGGTTTTATTTTGAATGAAAAGCAAGTTTTTATTCCTCTTTTGGATTCCCTTTGATTGCTCCTTGTAAGGGTTGGAAATTGAGCTGCAACAGCTTGCGTTAGTGTATGAGAGACCCAGGCACTTGATGAGCAGTAACAAAGTGAAACTGACTTGCCTCATTTCATTGTCCAAACCAGTGGTTCTCAACCTATTTACCATTGTGGGCTGCATCCAGTACTACCTCTATGGCCCTGAGGATTCACATGGGCCGCAGCTCCTTGCTGATTGGGCCACAAGCAGCCCATGGGCCGCAGGTTGAGAATCACTGGTGCAAACGGAGTGAAGTGCAGAAAGTGAATGGTGGAAAGCAAATTAAATTTTAGAAATTCCTTCACCTTTCAGAATCTCTGAGTGACAGAGATATATGAGAAAAAGGTGTATGAATTTTAACTTGACAATGACATGAGTATTCTTGTTTGCAAATTCCATAGGTATAAAACACCTCACTTCAAGACCATATCAAAGTTCCTCAGGGGGAATGAGCTAAACCTTTTACTACATTCCTCACTGCTGCTACTCATCTCCCTCCTGCCCATCCCAATTTTTTGCAGTGAGGATTTTTCCATGAGCTAGCAATGCATTCTGCCATTCTTCTGTATGTATTTGCCACAATTCTCCCTTATTTTACTGAATATCAGACTATCACTGTCTGTCTCCTTCCCCTTATTTCTATGAGGATGAGTGGGAGTAAATAGCTAAATCTCATAGTGAAAAAAAATTAATAATGGGTTCCCCCAGGGAATCAATATTGAGTCCAGTGTCTTAATATTTATTACTGCTGTAGAAGAGAAGTAGATAGCGAAGCAGTAGAATTTCCTGAAGATGGTTGGTTGGAAGAGAGCAGATTGGAAGAGGCGCTCCAGAGAGATCTACCCAGATTGGGTGATTGGGTCAGCATGGCAGATAAATTTAAAGTAGATAAGTAGAAGGGAATGCAGGTAGGGGCAGTAGGATCGGGTGAGAATATTAACACATACTGGTACATTCTGAATTAGCTGGAGCCCCTTAAGAGAGATCTGACGTTGTTACAGATCATTCTACGAAGGCATCTACTCAAGGCGCACCAGCAGTTAAAAAGCTGCTAGTAAAAGGACAGACACACATAATGCTGGCACTATGTACATCCATGAGGCAGATTGGGCAGGTTTGTGGTGGCTCTGAGCTGGTACCTTTCCCTAGTGTCTGCCAGTCTTTAAGGCTGCACATAACTGGAAAGTCTATTTTTAGCTGTGATGTTTCAAGGATAAGATTCTTGCTGAGAAATTCCCCTTTGCCATGTCATCCTTCTGTTACATTGCAGTAGTGGTCCAGGAGATGGAGAGCAGATTCCTCCTCCACCAGTCACCTGGAATCAGGTGTCAGGCCTGAGACCCTTCTTGGAGACCAGTCTGAGGAGGTCTGTCCAGGAGATATCCCGACTGGAAACCTGGCAAGCTCTCCAGCCTCTTACAACAACATACATCATCTACTTGGGGGTTTACTACAGCGTTTGCAGCCAACAGGTAAGGCCTGTTAAAGAATCAGGACATCATTCCATGTCACCTGCCTGTGTGTTTTCTTCCTAACTCCTGAATTCCAAGCAAGGCTTGAAACGAGAGCAAGTTAGAAGGAAATGTAGCTGATAGCATGTTGAGGACTATACACTGATCGCCAGTCCTTAAAGCCAGGTTAGACAGCCTTTAAACTGCAGGCAACCATTAGCTGAACTGCCAATGTCCTTCAAATTCAGCAGTGCCCACAATCCTGTTTTCCCTGTGACTGAGTCTCATCCCATCAGTATTTGGAGAATAGGAACAATGAAGATGAATGTATTTGCTGCCAAAGGGCATTTGAGGTAAAGTTCTGTAAGGACAGGGAGAGGAACCCAATAACTGGCATGGTACATGACCATCTTTAAAGTGAATTTTCTGAAACGTGTCAAGCCTCAAAATACATCAGCCTGACATCTTACATTTATTCACCGCAAAAGTATCAGACAGGCAGCTACAGTGTAAGCATCCTCTGCACTGTCCCGCCAAAAGGCCTCAACCCTGACCTGGAAGAAATATCTCTTTAAGGGTGTGGGATAATTTGGTATCTCTGGCCATTCAGCCTTTGCTGCCCCCTCTGAGAGTGCTCAAAACATGTGCACTGTAGTGCCAGTTCAAGTGGTGTGGAGACTTGTCCGCTAGGAAGTGGATGGAGACCTCCAGCTCATTTTAAATAGGCCACCAAATAGCCAAAAGATGCTAATGACTCAGTCGCTACAAACTTGGGGCTGGGTTTGAACTGGTGGCATTAGTGTTTGATGTCTCTAACTCTCATTGCCAGACATTTATGCCATCCAGTCCTCCTGGGATATTTAGAAATCATTTTTTTAAGAATCTTGAATTCTAATTCTAGAATGTTTTTTCCTTTAAAAAGAAAGAAAAAATGATGTGTAAAACCCTGCCAGTACAAAGGTTATTTATCCCCAATAATGTTCTTGTGGTTAGATGAGATAAAAAAAATATGCAAAACATTAATTGGCTGGTACGAAAATCTCTCTCTGTTATTGTCGCAGTTCACGGCAATTGCACCTTTATTTTCCCCCTCTGTGGGGTAGCAAGGGCATCTCTTCTGGCTCCCCAGATATTGCTTCTCTTGGAGGGAGGCGTGTCTCTTTATCCCTTCTGACCAGGGTATTTCCAGACTGCGCAGTCCCCTAACTATACTAGGATATCCCCCACAAAAGACAGGCTGCCTATGCAGACTTCTTTTGCCTTCTCTTTAGAGACAGTAGACAGTGTAATTGCCAGTTATCAGTTACCACACAGATCTTTATAAGCAAGCACATTTTACTCTTAAGGTAAAAGCGTTACAGAGAAAACATACAGAAAACAATCAAAGAACCTATACGCATGCTAATAAACTTACCAGAGATCACTCCAACAACAAGACCTCTGACAGGTCAGCAGTGCTTCAAACCCCCGCACAGGAGTTTTCCTGTAGCTTCAAGTTTGTAAGACCCTTTGCTCAGAATAAGAACCCTTATGACTCTTAGAGTTACTCAGTTATCTGGTTTGGGCCTTTGAAGAGACCGTGAATAGGTAATCAGCTAAACAATGGTTTTCTGCTCAAGGTGCAGATTCAAAAGGATGGATTTCGAGGTGGGTCATTTGCATTCCTCTGACCCCAAGTGTTTTCTAGACAATCCACTTCATGCGTATTGTGCCCAAAAGTCCTTTGAAGTCCCCAGTACTTCCCAGGAATTGCATGAATCCTGTGTTCCTCCATAAGAAGTTCTATATAGTCCACAATAGTATAGAAATATTTGCATTTTTAGTACAATGGATTCTTCAAATACTTAATTCCATAAGGTTTGTCTGGGATATTGCAGTATATTGTCATATCTGTCACAGTAGCAATCATACAGTGGTGACTATCATCGCTTCCTTATGCCGTGCCCATTAGAAGGCGCAGAACTGAGGTGTGCATCTCCACTTCACTGAATAATCAGCTGAGTCGCTTTCTGGAGAGGAATTTAGTTTGTTCTTTGTGGGGTGACTGCATTCTGGTGAGGTGAAGGAGATGCAAAATTATCTCCAATGCTTCTTTAATCTCAAGTGTTCCTTATTGAGGGAAGGAGAAATGGAAAGGTCCCCTAAAGGCCCTGCGTTGGGAGTGTAAAATGCTATCATGTGCATTGCTCATCTAGGATGATGTTTGGGAACTATTCAGCCTCCGAGGCTAAGCTGATCTCCTTGTGTGCTGCTGATTCTCTTGAAGTCTTTGATAACACTGTACTAGAACTACCCACCTTTAAATAACAAGGCAGTTGCATTAGCTCTTGTGTTGTAATTGTAGTCCTTCAGTCCTGAAACAGACAACATAGTTTTGTATCTGTGTTTAATGGAAAGGTCAGCACATTGGGGTCTCTTATTGGTGTAGTGGGAGGCTTATCCACCTGTAGCAACTTACTGTAACCCATGGTATTATTGCTAAGCAAAAATCTGTGTGTATAGGGCAAAGAACTATTTTAAACAAAAGGGGAGGAAAAAGATAAATCAAGCTCTGTCTTCCCCAAGAATAGTTTAAAGTATCAGAGGTGTAGCCGTGTTAGTCTGGATCTGTAGAAGCGACAAAGAGTCCTGTGGCACCTTATAGACTTAACAGATGTATTGGAGCATAAACTTTCTGAAGAAGTGGATATTCACCCACAAAAGCTTATGCTCCACTACGTCTGTTAGTCTATAAGGTGCCACAGGACTCTTTATCACTTCTTCACGAATAGTTTGTTCACTTCATTTTAATGTCTTCAGACATGCCCCTTTTTCAATGATTTCTGCAGCCATCACTAAATCCAATTGACTGCCTGGAGGAAGTGGAGCGTTTGACGTCTGAGGTGCTGCTGCCTCTCCTCAGCCAGCCTGCCATGCACAGCATGTGGGATCTGCTCAGGTAAAACCACTCTAAGCCAGACTGCTGCTGCAGTTTGACAAGTTGGGTGCAGTCCCATTTCTGTCCTGTTTGAGCAGCAGTGCAGGGAGAAGCGCAGTTGTGTGACTGAGAACATTTCTTATAAAAATAAGGAATCCCTTAGGATGTGCCTCAAATACGTGAAAAGTGTAGTTTTAAGAGCATTACCAATTCCTACTCTGCTGAAAGTGCAGAGCTTAACAATTTTGTGTCATGAGTGTGCCCTTGTGATCCATTTGTTGGAAGGTCGGTGATGTGCAAACAGCCGTCTTAAACAAAATTCTACAGGTGAAGATTTATTTTAAAGGGACTAGAGAATGCTGACGTGCTCGCTTCCCGCACACCAGAGATGTGTGAGGAGGCACTCTGAAAAATCCAGCATATTTTCCAATTCCTGTGTTCTAGATAGGGGCTGGCTTCTGCAGTCTTCGTGGGTAGGATTTTCTTTGGCAATCTGGGTCACATTTACCTATGGAAAAATGTTAGTCTGTTTGGGTATCTATGGCCCAGTAGTTCTGAACGCACAACATAAGAGATGGGGTTTTGTGCTCTGTGTTCCTGGACTCTGTGAATAGTTCAGCAAAATATTGAAATCCAGTAGAACCAACATGTTACATTATTTGCTATTGCAGTACTGCCTAACAGCTCCAATTAGTGCCCCATATCATAGGTGCTGACTCCGTGGGTGCTCTGGGGCTGGAGCACCCACGGTGAAAAATTGATGGGTGCTCTCCCCACCCCAGCTCACCTCCACTCTGTCTCCTCCCCTGAGCGCGCCGCCAGGTCCTGCTTCTCCCACCTCCCTCCCAGGGCTTGTGTCGAGGGAGCGGGGGGAACGTGGCATGCTGGGGGTGAGGAGGCAGGGCCGGGGATTTGGGGGTCCAATAGGGGCAGGGAGGGGCAGAGTTTGGGCAGGGACTTTGGGGGAGGGGTGGAGTCGGGCTGGGGGTGGGGGCCAGAGGGGTGCAAGCCCCATATTGCTCGGTATTGTACACGCACACAATCCCTGGGATACTCTATTTGGCTACAGTTTATCGTATGGGTGTTTCTGAGATGTGGGATTCTATCTGCAACTTACTACCAAAGCTGTCAGTGAAATGAGTGCCTGTGACCTGATCTCCATGTCTCTCTTCACACAGGCCGTGCTCTGCTCTATGCAATCCCCTGTCCTGTTCCCCGGCACCAGAGTCTATCCCCAGCATTGTGTCTTTGAGTTGCGCTGGCAGGAAACCCCTGATGAGTTTAGCTGGCTCCAAGTCACCCTTCCCCTTCCTCACTGCCCTCCTCTTCCTCATCAACAATGTCACCCATATCCACAAAGGGCTGGTCAGCAAGGTGAGTGTTGGCTTCTGGCTATGAATGCTGCATGAGTGATAGCCCAGCAAGGGGGTAGGAACTGCACACATGATTCAAGGGTAATAGTGTAGGGTAACTTAAGCTGAACAATAGTTTCTTTTTGCTGAAGAGAAAAAAAAGTAGCTAGTGGCAAGGAGTCCCCTCTCTATTCAAATCCTGTGAGACGACACTTCAAATAGCGTGTTCAGTCGTGGGATCCTCAGTAGCCGAAGGACTTAGAGATGCTGGAAATAACTCAGCGAAAAAACGATCACAGTGCTCAAAGGATTGATTTATAGGAAAAGATCAGAACAGATAAATATTTATAGTTCAGCTAAGTGATGGCTAATGTGCGGGATATACCTGAATATTTGAAAAAGCTAAACACCGTGGAGTAGGGGTAGAGAATAATTGTTTAGGGTTGTCAAAGGAGATATAACTGGAGTAAAGGGAAGAAATTAAACAAAGAGACACTTAGGTTTTCTTGATACCCATCCTTTCTGCCAGCTAAACCACTACATTGTGGAATAATCTACTTAAAGAAGCAGAAGTTCATGGCCAGAGACATCTAAAAGTAGCCTAAAGCACTGGAGAATATATTGTGTTGAGATTTACTCTGTATTAACTCCCTGGGGATGAACTATGTGACCTAATAGGTTTCTTCTAACTCTGATTTCTGTTAATGAAAAGATAGTGGCAGTGAATAAATTCAAATGCATGTGAGCAGGCGATGACAGAACCCCCCCAAACCATACTTTGCTGGAGAAAAAATGACTTGTACAGGCCCACCGCAAATCTGCTTTCTGGTCTTCTGCTAAAGTGACTTTGCTTGGACCCGGGCAGCTGCATCCTCCTCATATAACAACAGAAGCCACGTAAACCATTGTGCTGAATTTCCCCATGTGCCTTCTTTTGAAGCACCATGGGATCTGGTACAGATGATTCTGATGTTCACACAAGGAGGCCTGGTTGTGATTGGATGTATGCAAGGTAAAAAAAGTCAAAAGACTGGGAATCTATGCCTTTCACTGCAGTGGAGAGGACGGAGGTTTCATCAGGTAATCTGAGTGCATTTGAATACCCTTGTCTGAAGTAGCCTACAGCTATTCTCTGTGAGGGACGAGGTGACAGATATGGGAGAGGATTCTCTCCCTGAGTGGGTTGTTGTTAATGGTATTTGCTCCATTTCTGGTTCTACAGTACACCTCTGTGCTAGACTTCAAAGGTCTGAAGGACTACCTGCTCCAGAGCTGGCCCACCAGACCTCCCTCCATAACCCCTTCATCTGCCTGGATCCTGCGGCATGAATACCATCTGCAGTACTTTGTGCTAGCATTGGCTCAGAAAATGGTAACCTCCCAGCACCTTAATCATTCTTACCCTGACAGCATGCCTCACCCTTGGCTCCCTTACCAGCTAACATACCAGGCAGGCAACTGATTCTTGAATCAGCTGGTCTTTGTCTTGCCTCTGACTGCCCAACTCACCTGCTAGCCAAAACTATCGTCATTTTACAGTTACTTGTACAGAGCCTTAGATCCCAGATCACTTTGCAGACTGTAACTACAGGAATCCTTTCACCCACTATTGAAAGACAGCTGCCTCTGGACTTGAACAGAGAGGCTGTTTTATTAATGTACAGAAACACTACCTAAAGGTCTAGGACAAAAAGGGGAGGAAAACTATCTCCATATGAAAACTGGCTGTTCCCGTGCTCTGACTCAACATCGAATACCCCTCTGGTCCATTGATGCCCCCAGGCCAGCTAACTGCCCCTCTGACTTATTGTAACTGCCTCCTTGAGACATGCTGCAATGTTCTCACCTGTTGGGTTTTTGTTTCCTGTGCAGGCAGGCACTTGTCCGGATTATGCCCAGCATGCCTCGCTCCATCACTGTGTTGCCATGGCATTGTTAAGCCGTCTGTTGCCAGGAAGTGAGCATCTGGCTCATGAGCTCCTTTTGGGTCTTGCCTTTAATCCAGAATTCATTCCGTAAGCTTTGCATGTTTTTCCCTTAAGAACCTCACTCCTTGCCTGTAATTTGGGATGTGGGAAATCTCTTGGAAAAGAAGGGGAAAATGGATTTTTACATTAGATCATAGTTATGATTTTCAGCCTTTATGGGTGTGACTACACTGCAATTAAAAACCCACAGCCCGTGCCAGCTGACTCCGGCTAAGGGGCTGTTGGATTGCAGTGTACACATTCAGGCTCGGGCTGGCACCCAACCTCTAGGTGGGAAGGTCCCAGAGCTTGGGCTACAGCCCAAGCCCAGACGTCTATCCCGTAGGTAAACAGCCCCTTAGCCTGAGCCCCACGAGCCCGAGTTGGCTGGCAGGGAGCAGCCACGCGTGTCTAATTGCAGTGTAGACATGTGTGGCCTGAGTGAAGACAGACACCATAGTGCATTCCTCTGCAACGTAACCTGTTGGTGAGGGCTGGAGGCATGACCTTCAGGTTTCTCTCCAGCACACTGGTAATGAGAGAGACATGATGATTTGCTTTCCCCCTCCTCTTCATGGCAGGTGTCCTTCCACCCCATCTTGTAGTCTCACCTTCCTGACAGCAGTGAGGCACTAATGTTGAGTCAAGATTTGGTTAGATCTGTGAAGCAGATGGAAATCTTGCCCACTACTGTTCTCTGCCCCCCGTTGGAAGACCTTTCTAAATCTCCCTTTCACCCTTAATGTTTAGCTACCTGCACAATTTGTTCCAGTATGGTAAAGCTGAAGGTTTAAGAGGTAACCAGAGATACTTTCTACCTCAAACTAGTGGAGACTGAGCATCACAGCTGTGAGGCTTTCAGTGTTTGGCAATGGGGGCAGTTGGGCCTTGTATTGCTTCTGAGTGTCTCCCTGTAGCTTGCCATGGAGCAATGGTACATCCCTGGAAGAGGCTGGATGAACCCACCATAAAAATACTTCAGACTTCTCCACTTATTTTTGTGTTCAAAGTGCATTACAAACACAATCTAATCCTCCACAGCAGCCTTCCCAGTAGTCTCCATCTAATGGTTAAGGAAGCTGTAGTTGAAATCAGTGACTGAGCTGAGATTAGATCTTTGGGGGTTGATTTCTCTGTCCTGTAGTCTGAGCACTAGACCGCATCTCTCTCTCTCTCTCAATCCCTTATCAAAGCCAGCAGCAAAACCAGCAGAGTGAGTATTGCCCTGTCAATGCAAATGGGGCTCCTGCAGTGTGTTTTCTCTCACGTCAGTGCCCTGACAGCACTGCGCAGCCAAGCGTGTTATCTACCTAGACAGATAACACCTGCTGGCACTTCATCCGGCACTGCGCGTTTCCAAAGATCATTGCTTCCCTTCAGAGAAGCAAGAACTCTATCAGGGTGTATGTTTCTTTATGGCAATGGGCTGTGCTCTTGCCGGCTGAGAGCGCATGATCTTCCTCACAGCAGCGACCTGCCAATGGCATCTGGGATGCTAAAAGTGTCATGTCATGCTCGCTCAGAGCCATAGATGGGTTCAGTGTTGCTGGGTACTCCATTGTTCCTGACCTTGGAAAGGAAATATAGGGGCGCACAGTCTGATTTTGTGTGCTCACAGGCAGGGGTTAAGTCCCACTATTTGTTATGTTTGTCTTTATTTTACAGAGAAGGGAAAACTGGAGGGCCAGAAGCGGCTGATTTCTCCGATATCCTACATCTGGGCACAAGCACAAAGTTGGCACAGCCTTGCTCAGTGGCAGCAGGTTTCCCCAAACCCCGCCGGGGTGTGTTGCTGGGAGAATCATACCAGCATCTCCCTTTCATTCGTGCCTGTTATCTCTCTCAGTTTGTTCACTTGGAGCCTGCTCTTGCCAGTTCCCAGGTAGCCTACCACGGACGAACTTACCTCGTCCAATCGTTGCTGCTTCCTGAAGTCAAAGGGCCCATCCTACCCTCTGACTGGCCATTCTTTCCTCTTATCAGCCTCTACAGCAAAGTGACCGGTGCAGAGACACGGGGGGCTGTACTGAACTCTCTTCCACCTGATCTAGTGAACACTGTGACCCGGAATCTGCAGTGGGTCCTGCTCCTGGAAACGTGGCGTGCCAGAGTACTTCAGAACATCCCAGCTGCTGCTAAACTGGCACGGCTTATGTGTGTGTTCCTCACAGGCGGTGACCTGTTCCTGGAAGGACCTGTTCATTGCTACACAGCTTCCCTTCTCGCTCTCTATTGCCAACCCAAGGTCCTGGACTCCCTGGAATTGGATGCTCCTCTCCCTGGCTTGGCATCATTCCATGACCTCTATATAAGTGTCCTGGAACAGTTTGAAGGAGTCTCCTTTGGTGACCCCCTTTTTGGAGCCTTTGTTCTCCTCCCTTTGCAGAGGCGGTTCAGCGTGCAGCTGCGGCTGGCAGTTTTCGGGGAACATGTGAGCACCTTGAGAGCCCTGGGAGTGCCACTCAAACAGGTAACCTCTAGGCACACTACTTGGCAGTCACTTTATTCCCCGAACTGGGATATTATCACTGTCATTATTCTTCCCTTTCTGCATTGGGCATTCTAGCTGTTTCTTTCCTGTGTGGCAGTTATACTTTCTTAGTTGGCAAGTTCTTTGTTCCTGCTGAAGAAATCCAATATGTGGAACATAAAATGTCACATGGACTGACAGTGATATTCTTTCAGTTCAGGACTATAGTAGCAGTTGCCGACAGTGCCTGCTGTAGTCAAGGTCCTCGGTACTCTGCCAAACTGAACCTAACCTCAAGGTGGGAGGAGAGGATGGAGGGGCAGTTCCTGGATTCTGTTGCACTCTTGGTGGAGTGCTGGAAATTCTGCAGCAGCTTCAGTTAAATAACCAAATCAGAGGTTTTTACTGAATTCAGTGGGAAATTGAATAATACAACCTGCATAGAAGGTTGTATTCATTAATACAGTACAGCCTGTGTTAATTTCAGTGTATTTTACACTCTCCCCATATCTTCGGTATATTATATGCCAAAAAAAATTTCTGTTGACAACTCCGCTTTTATGATTACGTTTATTGGGGGCTGCTGGAGGTTTTAGCCACTAAGTAGGGATCATTTGGGGGCTTACAGCAATGGGGAGGAGCTGGAAAGGTGTTAGGATTATGGGCTGAGCACACTCGCTAGTTCTTTTAATAAAATGATTAGGAGTGCAATAGCAACATGTTGGCATTTAAGTTGTCATCCATTTTAAATGGAAGCTTTAATTCTGGAGCACAATGCTATGGTCTGGCCTGGATTCCACAGCCACAAAACCATGGAATACAGGGGCTTCTGACTAGCGAAGGTTACAGAAAATTTCAATTCTGATCCCTTGTTTTCACATGCTCATACATTTATGGAACACTAAATATTTAGGTTGATATTTTCCATGCTTTGTTACTGCTCGAAAATTAATTTTGTTTTGGAAAGTTTGAACAAAATCTCTCCTTTTTCTTAAGTTATAGGAGAGTGGTGGAAAAAATACTTTAAACAAGGGGAAAAATTCCAGTGACACTGTTGCTACAACAAAGACTGAAGTTTGAAACTTGGCACGGACATCCTTTTGTCAGTGAGGACTGTTGCCTTTACTTGATTTGAAAAGTAATTGGAATTGATTTAACAGAGACGATCCTCCTAACATTGCATACTTGAGGAAAATCAGCTGAAAATTATATTTTTGAAGACCCTAGGAAGTTAGGTCAAAAAGCTTTGTTAATTCTTTTTTAAGGTGGACAGTTAAGTCAGGAAATGCAAAGGTGAAGCTTCCAAACAGTAGTGTAGACTCTGCCCCATTGTCTGCTTGCCCCTTTCTGGTTAGATGCATATATCAATATATTAATCTCACTGTCACATTAGCGGGATGCGGTCATGCTAGAGTGACTCTCCTGCATAACTTGAATGTGCTTCACCTGCCAACTCCTCACTGTTTCATTCACTACCCACGACCATAAAGGCAACCAACATTTTGTATCCAATAGAATGTTCTTCAGTCTAGCAGACAAAGGTATAACATGATCCAGTAGCTGGAACTTGAAGCTAGATGAATTCAGGCTGGATATAAAGGGTCAATTTTTAACAGTGAAGGTAATTAACCATTGAAACAACTGGAATTGTGCTGGGTTCTCCATCCCTGGCAATTTTTAAATCAAGATTGGATGTTTTTCTAAAAGATCTGCTCTAGGAATTATTTTGGGGAAGTTCTATGGCCTGTTTTATACACAAGGTCAGACTAGATGATCACAATGGTCCTTTCTCTTCTTGGAATCTATGACTATTTTGTCTGTAAGCAGAGGAAGTATTTGAGGACACTCTGCAGAGGAGCTTGTCCTGTCGGTCAGTGACACAAACCCTTCGGGAAGGGTGATGGTGCTCTCTTGGCTTTGTTGCAGTTTCCTGTGCCACTGGAGCGGTACACCTCACCTCCCGAGGACAACCTGAACCTCTTGAGACAGTATTTCCGAACACTGGTCACTGGTGCGCTGCGTCATACCTGGTGCCCTGTTCTTTATGCTGTGGCTGTTGCTCATGTGAATAGCTTCATTTTCTCTCAGGATCGCACAACACAGGTATGTCCTGATAATCTTGGGGTTCAGCTACCGGGCTAGGAGCCGTGCAGTCCATGCTCCTGGTTCCTTGCTCTAAGCACTAGATTGCTTCTCTCTCTATTATATAATGCATGAGGCCTGAGAGTTGAAATGCCAAGAGGCAAGAGTAGTGTTTGAGCTGTGGCAATTTGAGAGCAACCCTGTTGACCCCACTGCCTCCAAAACCTTCCTCACTTGGGGGAGAAGAGGAGGGTGAGGGGGTCACAGCTACTGCATATTCAGCTGTTCTGCTCTAGAACAAATGGCTGTCTGATGCAGCATAACAATAGGCAGAACTGCCTCGGGAGTGCTGCACCGCCTGAAGGAAAAATATGAACACCTCAGGCTTTGCTGCGTTGAGCTGAGCATCTTTGTTTTGCTCCCAGGAGGCTGATACTGCTCGGAGAAGCATGCTGTGGAAGACCTGGCTGTTGGTGGATGAGGTAGGCTCCTCAGCACCCAACTGTTCTACTCAGAGCTGAATTATACTGGTGTTGAATCATCATAGATTCAGCTTTGGCTATTGGACTCCCCATTTATCCACCCTTGGTAGATTAAATATGAGTCACTGCTGTCTTGAGCAAGTGAAAATTTAGTCACAGTGTTTTGGCTTCTAATGCCTAAACCTGAGCTCTGACAGCACTATACTGACCTCCTTACAAATGAATGAATGACATAGATGCCTTTTGAGAGTGAGATGGGTTTCCTGTTCTCTTGTTCCATGAAACTGGCTTGAGCACTAGTATATCCGGATACCTCGAGATCTGGGGGGAGGTTCCATTCTAGCTCAGCCATGAGCAGGGGGCCAGCATGGGTTTTCATGGCCCACTCTCCTCTGCTAACCTTCTAAACTAGACTTAAAAAAAAGTATAAAATAAGTTCACATGTTCTTCCCCCTTCCCAGAAGTCATCTTTTCAAAGAAACAAAACCTCTTGCTTCTCAACCCGTCTTGTCATGAGGCACCATGCCAGTCTGTGGTGCTATATTTTTTATTACACAAATGATAAATATATACATTGTTAGTACCCATTGTCTATGGTGGGCTCCCTGCATCCCAGTCAGAACCCGTCTCTGAGTGCTGACAGGCGCAAGGACGTGGGGTGGGCATTGTGGTTGTGTGCAAATGGGGTAACTTCAGGCAAATAGAGCATAGAGGAAGGAAGTGAATCTTCCTCAGAGAGAACTAACACCCCACAGATTTTAGATTCTCACTTGCTCCCACCACACTTAATGGCTGCTTCTTTCTTCAGGTGTTGAAAAAGCATCTTCTCTACTATAAAGTGCCCAACCCAGAGAGCCCGATGGGCATTGACCTTTATGAGCAGCTCCCTCCCATTCGACTGAATTACCTGCAAATGGTGACCAAGAAAGAGCCCAAGGAGAACATGCAGATGTCAGACCCAGAGTGAAGCATCTCAGCGACAGAAGGACTGAGGGCTGGGAAAGGTCATTTTAGACAAGCTGATGAAAAAATTTAAGTGAACTCCATGGGGTGCAATGTTGCCTGTGCATCTTTGCCATATTGGAGAAGGGAAAGGCAAATAAACCCTTTCAGCACTGCGGCACATTACATGGCTTCTAAGGATGTGGATGATCTGTACGTAGCCTAGGTATGTCTAGTGCTGGAACATCCTTTTGGATTCTCTCTGACTTGCTGCTGCTTGGGACTGGAGAGTGCAAAAGAAACATGCCTGTGTAGTGGAATGTGAGTGCAGACTGATTGAATAAACTAAATGAAGTGAAATAAAGTTCAATCCTTTCTGATGGAAGTCTGATTTTCTTAATGTGATTTCCGTGGCCATCCCCACTTTCCGAATGCTAGCTTCTCCCTCGCTTTTCTGGATCCTGAGCTTTGCAGGGTTTTTTCTATATGCTGGCAATGTGAGGGAAGGAAGAAGCTGGTTCTGTGGAAGTGTCCTTTTCTCCAGCAGTCTCTATCAGAAAGTGCTGCGTGCACTCAGTAAGCCACACAGTTGTACTGTGTCAAACCTCTAAGGAAACTATGCTAGAAACCCGGGCTCTGCGCACATCCTCCCATGGCGTTGCCTTGAATGGGCTAGGAGATGCTTTTTCTCCCCTTATTTTTTCATCTTGTTAGGTTTAACAAAATTATCTCTCTGCAGGACAGGATGTTTAGCAGCGTCTACCACTCCCCATAAGAAAAAATAGGTCTTTGATTGTTTGACTAGAATGCGCATTGACTGTCTTTTGGTGAATAGAATTTAAGGCTTAAAGTAGAAGTTACTAGGCTAAAGGATCAGTATGTTTAATAATGAAACTCCCAACCCTCGACTAGCCTCCCTGTCCTAATCCTGTATTTTAACCTTAGCTACCGGGGCTAGCAGTGTAGTGACAAAAATAACTCCGCCCATTGCCAGGCACAGCACTTACTACCATGAGCAGACACACTGGAGTCCATGCTTACTGCTCTGAACAATCCACTCCCTTGCAGGCAACTAACTCATTTTGTGTAGGCCCCTGACCTGCTGTCAGATGGTAATGACTTTGTAACTTGCTGCTAGCCTGGACTGAATTTGAACTAGTGACCTATAAGTGAAAGGTTGTGCACCTCTCTTCCCAGTCCCAAGGTCCCCAGAAGGGTAAAAATCTTATTCTCCTGCAGCAGTTTTCCCCTCTTTTATTTCAAGCAGGTTCTGGGCAGTGCTAGTGTTTCTTTTTTAATCCTTTTTCTATTCTTATCCTTTTTCTGGTGCGGTTTCTGATCTGAAGTCTTTCACAGCTGAAAATCAATAGCTCATAAAGCCAGACATGCAAGAAGTAGCCAGTATTGATTTTTTTTTTCCTTTAAAAATGCTAGCTATGATAAAACTTTTACTGAAACCTTTTCCACTTTGAGTCTCACCATGACAAGAGACCCAGCCATACTCTTTCAGGAAAAATATGGAGAAAGATTTAACGGCTGCTAGTTGCCCATTTGATAATTGAATTAGCTAATGACATTTCATATATAGTTCTGTAGCTTTTTTGGAACAAAGGGGATGCTCATTCCCTCTCTTTATTTAACCTCTTACGTGGGGTTGGTTGCCCCTATCACGGGCAGATGGTTAATACATTGGGAATACCACACAATATGGTAGTTGCTCCGTGGATTCCTCTTCAAGTCAGAGGTTTGGGGTCCCCTGTGCTGGTATATGGGGCTTACCTTGCCTACAGGTGGGGAGTTTGAATCCTGGTACTCAGAAACCTGGGTACTGAACCTGGGGCGCACATACAGTGGAGGGTTGTGTACCTATGACTCACTGGAAGACCATGAGTTATTTTTGGGAAGCACTGCTTGTTCTACTGACCTTCTCTCACCATTCCAAGAGCCAGTAATAGTGATGTTTGTGTGAGAGAATAGCTGCTGGAATGTGTCATCTGTAGGTATGTCTACACTGGAGTCTGAAGGTGTAATTTCCAGCTCAAGCAGACATACCTGCGCTAGCTCTGATCTAGTTAGCATACTAAAAATGGAAGTGTAGCCACCATGATGGAAGCCGTAGGAGGGGCTAGCCGCCCCGAATACAATCCTGTCTGAGACCCTCGCTGCTCACACTGCAGCAGCTACACTTCCATTTTTAGTGCACTAGCTTGGGGGGAGGGAATAGCTCAGTGGTTTGGGCATTGGCCTGCTAAACCCAGGGTGGTGAGTTCAATCCTTGAGGGGGCCATTTGGGGATCTGGGGCAAAAATTGGGGATTGGTCGTGCTTTGAGCAGGGGGTTGGACTATAGATGACTTCCTATGGTCCCTTCCAACCCTGATATTCTATGATTCTATGTCTTTCATGCTTTTAACAACAGGTGTTTAGGTGTTTGAATTCAAATCACAATGTTTGCCTCACTGGAAGAGGTTCCTCACTTACAGTGTGCAGTGAAATGATACCACTGAGGCGATGTGAATGATAGTGGAAGAGGTTGGGTGGCATGTATTGGTGCATTCACAAACACGCCTGACGTCTTCCAGTGGTCCTTGTTGCAAAAAGTGGATCAAGCTATTTTCTGGCTTCCTCTGCCTCCAGTGGTTCCTTAAATCACCAGTGATTGCTGCCTCCCTCCCTCCCTCCTCCCCATCTTCATCTTTTTATGGGGATCTGGATTGCAAGTAGCAACCATAAAGTGGGAAACAGCAGATGGCTTTAGAGGCCACATTGTGTTACAGAATATGCTGACAATCTGCATCTCTACCATAGCCAAAAAGTTTGACCATGCCTTGGCATTGGCCATGGCCCAAATGTAACAAAACTTCACAGCTTCAATTTTATAAGGCTTTGGGTAGCTGTATTCCCTCTGCAAAGCACCAGAGGTCACTGCTTAACTTACTTTAAATCCAATCTTTCTGGGCAGCTGCATATTCTGGGTTTGGGGAAGGTGGTTTAAAATTGTTTCTGCTTCTTGGGTTGCTGCAAACTTTCACTAAGTTTTCTTTAAAAGTCTTTGAAAGCTTTTGAGTTTGGTTTTAGTTTTTGAGTGGTTGCTAAGGATCAATCAATGCTTTGCCAGCAGAGAGAGAGAACACTTCTGAAAGACCCGTTGGTACAGTAAATGGAAATTGAAATGTAAATTGCCATTTTAAGCAGGGATGAAATGTGCTAGCTATGGTAATCCAGTTTAATCCTCATCAAAATAACATGTTAGAGGGGTTTGGTTATTGTGTTGGCTCTTTCGTTGGATCAATATACAAAGTAAAAACAAACAAGTCAACCACTGGGCGGGGCTTGATATTTTAACTCCTTCTACACACATTGTTGTTGCCAGAGGTTTAAAGGTGCTCCAAAAAGAGGGTCATGATGCTTCTGCTTATCCATCTAAAATAAGGCCTTAATTTCAGATCACATTTTTGGGGTTAAAATCATTCTAACCCAAGCACTGTATGTTGCTTGGTAATTCTGATCAGAGGACAAAGGGAAAATTAGTGCTACCTTCTACTTCCAGAGGAGGATAAAAACACCTTCTGGCCGAGGCTGGCTGGAAGATACTTGGGGTCGTCCCAGTGCTTATGTCCCAGTAAGAGCCAATCCTGGAAGTGGTGAGGTGTGGCTCTTGATGTAGACAGCAACAAAGATGCTAAAATACCTTAATTTAAGATGGGGGGGGGGGGGGGGGGGGAAATGAGGCTAGTGCTTATTTTTGCTTCTGTGTGAGATTATACAAAGAAGGCCTGACATTTTAAAAACTTTGTTTTATATTAGGAAATCCTGGTTCGGGTTAAGCCAGAAGTCTCATTACTGAAGAGCTAGTGAAGTGATATCATCAGAGGAGGTAGAAAAGACAAAGTTGAGGAGCAGGGATTTTAGTCAAACGTAAAACTGGGGGCTTGGTTTTTATCGTTACCACCTATTTAGTTAAATACTAAGCTTTTGAATAAAGGAAGAGCTTCTTAAAGATTCAGCACTTTTGCTCCTTCAGTTAAGGTGTTAAAAAGTTCCTAATAAACATTCCTGAGACTTTCAATAAGTCCTAAAAAACCCACACAAAACTGGGGAAGGCCAGATTTGCATTTCCTGGTATTGCTAAGGTAAGAAGCACGCAAAGGGTGAGGCGAAAAACAAAATTTTCAGCCTAAAAAATGGGGGAAAACTCAGTTTTTCCAAAATTCTTTGCAAGTGACCTTTAAGAGTTGGCAGCATACACTCTGCTTTGTAACTGACCAGCTCATCTGACTGGGACTAAGAGACTCTCTATAACAGGTATACAGCTGTATATGGTAAAATAAATCCACAGGGCTGGTTGCGCAACCTTAAGGACTCAGGAGGCGTTTTCGGATAGGGAATGTTGATGTTAGCATTTCTGTAAGGGTAGAAATAGCCTCCCATGCATTGGGAAAAGTCTGCTTCTCTCCTCTTTTTTTTGTCATTACTCTTCTCCTACCTCTGCAACATGTTTGGCAGATGTTGACCTCCACAGAGCCCCCATTTCAGTCCCCCTGTAATTCCCAAGGGTAGACTCTACCTTAGTGACTCACAATCCTTCATTTGCATGCGTGGCAGTTCCCAGGGAGGGCAGAAGTGCCCATCTGAGCTGGTGGCAGGTCTATGCCACGTGCCTGGACTTAGCATGGCAGAAAATCATGGAGGATTCAAAATAAGGCAGAAACCACAATGTGAAAAGTCTAAGAATCAGAATTTCATTGCAAGAATGTACATATTGGGCATTATCAATGCTTACCTTATATTGTATCTAGTGACCCATGTGCTGCACTGGGGCAGTTAACTGAGAGATGCATACTGATTCTCTACAGTCATGTGTTGTCATTCCAGCTTGGTATTTGATGTGAAAATAGTCCAAGACACATGTTGTTTGTAAAGTGATGTGCAAATAACACAGGCCATGAGAGCTGGGGAAATAATTAGCCAGCATATTCCCCTCCACTGTCAGATATGAAACACACTTCTAGAAATTGAGCAGAGGGGCCTTTGCTTTCCCCCAGTTTTTGAGAGCCCTATCCACAAATCTATCATAAAGGAAGTTCTCCAACCTCATCAGTTTTTAGGGCAAAACCTATTTCTCTTCAGCCCCACAGAAGCTCACATAAACTCTCCATTCACAGAGCTTGTCTGCTGATACTCCTCGTGCAAATAGTGCTATGGAAATTTCTCAGCCTTTGCCCCGCTTCTCAAAAGTTGCTTTTCTTTCCCTGCACAGGACCGTGAGTATGTACGTGAGCAGCCAGCCAGCCTGTTCTGCTGCCCATGCTGCCTCTTCGCTGCTACTGTTGTTTGATCTAAGTCAAAGCTAGCTCAGGTACATCTGACCGCAGTGTAGACGTACCCTGAGAAAACACCATATATCTCCCCTCTAACTTGCTCTGTCAACTCTGTCTTTAAAAAATGGGGGCTGCCAGTGCAGCAGGAACAGACCCCAGAGGGCAGCTCTGGTTTTTGTCATCTTTGCTGGTCCTCTTCCACTAGCATGGACGTCAATAGGCCCCCCAGTTTCCTCATGCTCAGGTCACTGGAGCCATTTGGAGAAGAGCTGGCATTGTTTCCCCGCTTTCTGTTTGCTCTTAAAAGCGGTGCAGGAAAAGGGGAAGATGTGAGGGAGCGTGAAGATTGAATTTAGTGTGTTTGTTTAATATCTCTCCTATATTTAAAATATGTATACAGGGAAGCTTGGCTTGCTGACCATGCTGGCTTGCAATGAAATCTTATCAGCAACTCGCACACTTTCAAATGGTATGCGAAGCTCAGCAAAAAAAGAAAAAGAGTTCTGAGTAAAAAGTAGGGCATCTGAGAAGTAGGGCACCTGGATACTTAGCCCTGTTTGTAGTCCCAAGATAATGGGAAGAGGCCCCCCCTGGGGGATCAGGGATGGAGAGTTTCATGCATGGAGCACCCTTGATACCACAAGCTCTCAGAATAGTAGAAATGTAGGGCTGGAAGGGACCTCAAGAGGTCATCTAGTCCAGGCAGGACCAAGTGTAAACCTAGACCATCCCCAACAGGTGTTTGTCCGACATGTTCTTAAAAATTTCCAGTGATGGGGATTCCACAGCCTCCCAGTGCTTAACCATCCTTACAGTTAGATTTTCCTATCTAACCCAAATCTCCCTTTCTGGAGATTAAGCCCACTGCTTCTTATCCTACCGTCAGTGGAAAGGAGAACAATTGATCACCGCCCTCTTTAGTACAGCTCTTAACATAGTTGAAGACTATTACCAGGTCCCCCCTCAGTCTTCTTTTCTCAAGACTAAACATGCCCCGTTTTTCAAATCTTTCCTCCTAGGTCAGGTTTTCTAAACCTTTCATCGTTTTTGTTGTTCTCCCCTGGACTCTCTCCAATTTATCCTCATCTTTCCCAAAGTGTGGTGCCCAGAATTGGACACACCATTCCAGCTGAGGCCTCACCAGGGCCATATAGACTGGGACCGTTACCTCCCATGTCTTACATACGACACTCCTGTTAATACACCCTAGAAAGATATTAGCCTTTTTGCAACTGTATCACATTGTGGGCTCATATTCAATTTGTGATCCATTATAGCCCCAGATGCTTTTCAGCAGTACTATTGCTTAGCCTGTTATTCCCCATTTTGTAGCTGTGCTTTTAATTTTTCCTTCCAAAGTGTAGTACTTTGCACTTGTCTTACTGAATTTTTTTCTTGTTGATTTCAGACCAATTGTCCAATTTGTCAAGGTTGTTTTGAATTCTAGTCCTGTCCTCCAAAGTGCTTGAGACCCCTCCCAGCTTGGTGTCATCTACAGATTTTATATGCATACTCTCTACTCCACTATCCAAGTCATTAATGAAAATATTGAATAGTACCTGACCCAGGACTGACCCCTGTGGGAGCCCACTAGATACACCCTCCTAGTTTGACAGTGAACCACTGATAACTACTTTTTGAATATGATCTTTCAACCAGTTGTGCACCAACCTTGTAGTCATTTAATCTAGACCACATTTCCCTAGTTTGCTTATGGGAATATCATGTGGGACAGTGTCAGAAGCCTTACTAAAATCAAGATATATCACATCTACTGCTTTTCCCCCTATCCACAGGCCCGTAATTCTGTCAGAAAAGACAATTAGGTTAGTTTGGCGTGATTTGTTCTTGATAAATCCATTCTGACTATTATCCTTTATGTGTTTACATCATAGGTGACAGGGCCTGAAGAGATCACTTGATGGATCATCCATTCTGATCAGATGTAAGGATCTGTGGGACTAAAACTCAGGTCAGTAGCGCCTGGGACAGCTGATGTTCCTACTTCACCCCCAGGAGGCTATGCAGAGCCTCAGCCAAGAAGCACTGTGAAGATTAGGCACCAATAGAGGTACTGCCCAAAGGGCCCAGAGTGACAGCACCCTGTGGCCCTCTGATTGGCCCATGCTCACTCTTTCGCTAGGTAGGGTGGATCAGAAAGTTGTTTGGCTAATGACACAGACTTTGGGTCTGCTGCGACTCCAAACTTCACCTCACCTCACTCTCTGATCTCCAGCCTCCAACCCCAGCCTGACTCTGATCCCAACTCTTGCCTCCCTGATTCCAGCCTGGTACCACCTCTGATCTCCAGTGTCCAACCCCTGCCTGAATCTGATCCTGGCTCTTGCTTATGGATCCTGGCTCTAGCAATTACTCTGATCCTTGCTTGCTGTCCACTGCCACATGGCCATCGTTGATCTGTGGACATCAGCCCAGCTGTGACTGCTAGGCCAGACTTCCTATGCCACAATCCCTCACACCATCTGCATTTTGTGGGGACTCCTCTGCAATCAGCACATTATTCTCACAAGTGTCTTATGAATGGTGCCTCCACCACCTCCCTTGGAGGTCTCTACCACTGCCAAGTTGCTCTGACTGAAGGAGCAGTTCTCAATGTGGAAGCTAAACTTTTTCATTCGTTAACTTCAAGCCATTGCTCCTTATCCTAGGGTCTTCTGCAGCTACTTGCTTTGACTGCTCCTAAGGCTGGCTGCAGATGGAAGGCATATACAAAAGGCTGTTCCAGCCAACTGCACCAAATCAGTAGCTCAAAGCTCATGCAGACATTTTCTTACTGGATGCTGTAAGTTAGACTTTCCTGGGTATCTTTTTGGCACATTTTCTTTACCAGTCTTTGTAGCATCATGTCAATTTCATTTCACTCCCTGCGTGAAATTGACCAGGAAGACTCAGCATGAAACAATCCTACCTGGGTTGGGTTCCCCTAGCGTGGGAAGGGAGGATGGAATTTCTACCAATGAGTCCCATAGGAAAAAATAAGTGTCCTGGTGAAGTCCAAATGTTCTAGTCCTACATACAGTTTACTAAACAAGTTTCAAATTATTAAACAGCTTCTTTCTTGAATCCCTCTTGCTAAGGTACTCTTGGCTCTCCCTTGGCTCTCTAGCCCATGTCAGAAATGGCTCTATAATTGTGACAATAGATGGACAAGAATCTGTCCTAATATTATTCTCTCAGTGTGGGCTTGATCTTGCTCCCAAGGAAGTCAATGACAAAACTCCCATAGGCTACAATTGGAATGGAATTAGGCCCTCTGTATAGTGAGGGTTATATGGCCACATAAGAAAGGCATACTTGAACATTTCTCCAGTAATGAACTCCTCTCTTCATCTGACTCTCAAATAGTAAGTTAAGAGAATGTATTTGTTTCTGCAGATTGTGACAGGAGAGTTTAATTTAGAATACCAGTCTTTTGCTCAACTGCTTGCCAAATGAATGCTTAGGACCAAGAAAATGTGAGTAGATTTTTTTTTTTAATGGAGATATGCCTATCTCATAGAACTGGAAGGACCTTGAAAGGTCATTGAGTCCAATCCCCTGCCTTCACTAGCAGGACCAAGTACTGTCCCCTGACAGATTTTTGCCCCAGATCCCTAAATGGCCCCCTCAAGGATTGAACTCACAACCCTGGGTTTAGCAAGCCAATGCTCAAACCACTGAGCTATCCCTCCCCCCCAATACAATTTTTTTAGATGGCTATCCAGTGTCTGTAAATGGTTAATACTGTCTGTAATGGGTGCAGATACTTTTTTGCTCTTTGATTGGAGTCAAAAACTCTCTGCTTTATTTCATTGGTATTTCATGTCTTCTGTAAATCAGGCTGTGACTCTCTAGGAGATTTTATTGCTGCTTAATAGCATGAGGTTCTGCACTCTCCTGGGAGAGGATTATTCCACATGCTGGGGTCTCACTTCTTCCTAGGCAGTCCAGCTAAATTATTATTCAGTCTGTCTTAAGTTATTTAGTTTTCTTCTCCCTTCCTCTTTGAATATTCTCAGGTGGGATTATTCAGTGGAAATGGCATAAACATTTTACCTTTTGAGGTTGCAGTTTCTCATTAACTGATGAGGAAAGACTGAAAAAGCATGGGTTTGTTTAGTCTGGAGAAGATAAGACTAGGAAGGGGACACAATAACAATTTTCAGGTACATAAAAGATTGTTACAAGGAGGAGGGAGAAAAATTGTTCTCCTTAACCTCTGAGGATAGGACAAGAAGCAATGGGCTTAAATTGCAGCAAGAACAGTTTAGGTTGGACATTAGGAAAAACTTCCTGTCAGAGTGGTTAAGCACTGGAATAAATTGCCTAGGGAGGTTGTGGAATCTCCATCATGGGAGATTTTTAAGAGCAGGTTAGACAAACACCTGTCAGGGATGGTCTAGATAATACTTAGTCCTGCCCGGAGTGCAGGGGACTAGACTAGAAGACCTCTCAAGGTCCCTTCCAGTCCTACAATTCTGTGATTGCTCAGCACTCTAAATTTCAGAAATCCCAATTACTGACCCCAGTGTGGAGAAGGTTCACACAGATGTAACCATGTTGAAGTCTATAATCCTCTCCTCATCTATAGCACTTCAAAGCCCTTTACAAATATTAAGCCTCCTAACACACCGGTGAGGAAGGCAGAGGCTATACGTATAGAGATCACTTCATCTAGTACTGAAATAGAGAAGGGTAATGTAGCAGTCTACAGAAATACCATACCATACTTTAGCTCTGAAAGTAGAGGAGAATATCATATTCAGCTGATGATTTAAGTGGCTACCTAAATTGGAATGTTTCCAGGCCACTGGGGTTAGCAACCCTATTTTTGCAAAAAGTGCTATGAGATCCTTAATGATCACCCTAGGTCAGGACCTCAGTTTTGTGTGTCATCTGAAAGACTATGAATTTATAACTGCTAAAACTGTCACCACCTGATCCGGCCATCCATTTCAGAGGCTGCTTTATTTGTGATGCTAGGAATATAAATGACCAGCAGGGTTTCTCCCCACCCAGTACTCCTTGTCTGAAGGAATTTCCCTCTGTTCCTTTTTATCCTTTCCATGGTAGTCTTGTCTGAAATACTGAGGCATATTTCCCAGTTTGTAGTAATATGCGATTGTCATTAGCTGCTACACCCCACACACATTCTCCTATCCAGGGCTAAAAATAAATGAATTTCTTCTGGGTTAGGTGCAGTGATTTTATAGAAGCACGAGGATTGTTGGCAACCAGTGGCATATGCATCCAAATCACTCATGGAGGCAGAAACCAGATACACACATTGAGAAGGAACTTTTAGGAATATTATTTGCCTGTGAGAGATTCAATCAGTATATTTATGACCAGACAGTGGAAGTTGAAATGGACCACAAGCCCCTGTTAGTGTTATTTAGCAAAGCACAAAATGATTGTACCTTAAGGATTCAAAGAATGGTGAGAACACTACAAAAGTATGATTTGGTTGTGACCTACACACCCAGAAAACTCATGTTCACTGATGATGCACTTTCCAAAGCAGTGGGGCCCATGAAACCAGAGAAGACTTGAGACAGAGATGCAAGCCTATGTAGATCTGATTGTAAAAGTCAATTCCCATAGCTAACAGGAAACTGCAACAAATAAGAGAGGAAACGGGGAAAGATGAATCGTTGGGAATCCTTAAAGAAGTGATGATTAAAGGGTGGCCTGAAGAAAGAAGCAGTTGCAGTACAAGTATAAGAGACTATTGGAACTGCAGACATGAGCTTACTGTGATAGATGGGGTGATTTTCAAGGGTAGTAAGGTTGTAATTCCTATGAGCCTATGAAAAGAAATGCTACAGAAGATCCATGAGGGTTATTTAGGAATTAAGTAGTGCAAACAACGAGCATGAGAGGTGCTGTATTGGCCACAGATCAATCACGACATTACTCATGTGGTAGGAAACTGCTTTTCATGCTTGAAATACAAGCCATGCCAATAGGCAGAGCCACTGACACTTCATCCAGTTCCACAAAGGCCTTATGAAAAGGTCGGCGCTGATTTATTTACCTGGCAATCAAAGGTTTATTTAATAGTCTCAGATTATTAGTCTCTGTATCCAGAAATTTGCACACTGACCAGTACTAATAGTAAGTCAGCGATTGCCGGCTTGAAGGGAATCTTCTCCAGACATGGAGTTCCAGGAGAAGTCTTCAGTGATAATGGGCCGCAATTTTCCAATACAGATTTTAGGCAATTTGCCATAGATTGGGACTTTCATCACAAAACATCAAGTCCACGTGATCCGATCTCCAATCAAATGGATTTGTGGAAAAGTCTATACAGACGGGTAAAGAACATTATGAAAAATACTTTTAATTTTGGCAGTGGGGGTGATTTGTATACAGCGCTACTGGTTAACTGAAGTACACCCCTAGAGAATGGCTTTTCTCCACCTTAGCTGTTAATGGGAAGAAGGATCGGATCTAATTTACCTGATAACTTGCTGAAATCTCATAACAATGAAACTATACAGAAGATGAAAGAAACTCAGAAGTGGAAGCAGAAATATCATTTTGACAAAAGGGCCCGTGAGCTCCCATCTCTTAACCCAGGTGATAGAGTGTGCCTGAGGAATCACACCTTTAATACTTGGGGCCAAAGGGGTACCATTAAAGAACAGCTGCATCCAAGGTTTTATTCAAAGTCCAGACAGACCAGGGGGACACAGTAATCCCAGAAAGTTCCAACACAATGACAGTAGATGTGGACTCTGGCATTTCCCATCTGACTGATCCTTTATCATCAACGCACAAAGGAGAAACTCTCAAGGAACAAGAGAACAATTCAGACCATAATGAAAGATTGATACCGAGAAGATCAGAGCAGGAGATTAAACATCCTGAAAGACTCAGAGAGACTTGCTAACCTGCCTGGAGAAGGGGTATTTGAGGAAATTGAGTAGTACAGACTTACTTGAGAGTGATGTGCTGGTAACCTCTCTTCTCCAGGTGGCTGACACATTGGGTTTATGGAAATGTACTACATGGATTGAGAATTTAATGCATGTGTTATTAAATAGTTGTTAGCTGTTTATATATATATATATATATATATAGTGTGTGTGTGTATAAGAGTTAATTTGTTTTTCTTTCAGAGAGAAGATGTCGAGATATGTTTGTAGAAGATTATAATTTAGCGACGCTCAGTCATAAGGGACAGTATTATGAACATAGGAATGTGAAGATGTGCCCTGGAGGCGGGGGTTGGGAACCCCACATGGCTGTGTGCAGCAGTTCACCAGAGAGTATAATGGCCAGGTTTCTGCTTTCTACTAGAAAGTCCAGTTGAAAAGGGGACCTGACAGTGTCCGGTCAGTACTACTGACTAGACACAAAAAGTCCGGTTACCTCAGTAACCATCTGCAGTCAGCTTCCGTTCTGCCACCTGGAGAGCAGGAAGAGCAGCTGCTGCTGGAGCTGGGGGAGCTCTCAGGAACTGCCTGGCTCCAGCGGAGAGAGGTACCGGTGGCCAGTGCCCGGGGGGAGGGATCCTGAAGCGTGCGGTGTTTGACGAGTGGGGCGGGTGGCTGGGCTCACCGCCTGGACCCCCTTCTCAGCCTCCTTTGTGCCCCACCCCCAGGGTGCTACCCCCTGTTCTGCTCCAGTCACGCCCCCACTCTGGAGTGTGGCTCTCCCTCCCCCATTCTGCCCCAGTCATCCCCCCTCCATCCCCAGGGCAGGGCTGCCAATTTTGATTGGATGTCTGCCTAGAGGTTTCATCACATGACTAATCTTTAATTAAAGATGATATCTTTAATTACTGGAGACTCCAGGACAATCCTCGAGGGTTGGCAACCCTACCCCAGAGCCTGGCTCTCCCTCCAACATCCTGCCCCAGTCATCCGCCCTCCACTCCCAGAGTGCTGCTCTCCCGTCCTGCCTCAGTCACATCCTCCCACACTCAAATTATGCTAGAGCCCTTGCCCAGCTGGCGGGGGGAGGGAGGTGGACAGAGCAGTGAGCAAAGGGAAGGGTGGGGAAGCAGGGCTGGTGCAAGGAAGTTTCGCGCCCTAGGTGAAGCTTCCTTGCACCAGCCCTGTGCACCCCTCCCCGCTAATGCCGCCCTCCCCCGCGGCAGCCTGCTCCCTCCCCCGAGAGCTACCCCACCCCGCAGCTCCCCACCCGCCCACGGCGGCAGGAGGCTCGGTTCCCCCGCCTGCCCGCAGCAGCAGGAGGCTCGGTCCCCCGCCCACAGGCCACAGCGGAGGAGGCATGGCCGCCCGCCCGCGGGCTGTGGCGGCAGGAGGCTCGGCCGCCCACCCACGGGCTGCAGTGGCAGGCTTGGCTCCCTGCCTGCGGCGGCCAGCCCCCTCGCCCACGGCAGCTCACCTCTGCCAGCGGCAGCAGCTCCTTGGCAGTTTTGGCAGTTGCCGAATTGCCGCCGGGAGTCGCCGTCCCCCAAATCCTGGCGCCCTAGGCGACAGCCTAGGGTCGCCTAGTGGGAGTGCCGGCCCTGGGGGGAAGAGGAGCAAGTGGGGGGGACCTTGAGGGAAGAGGCAACGCAGAGGGCGGGGGAGGTTCCAGGGCTCAGTGTCCAGTTTTCACAAATTAGAAAGTTAGCCACCCTGCCGGAGAGGTTTTCCAGTTTGTTTTATTCCTTTCTCATTCACTGGTTTATTTAATGAACCCCAAGATCATTACAGTTCTAACTTCTAATCTTTTGTTCTGTAGTGCATGGAGACTGGCATCTGCTTGATGCGTTACTTAGGAAGCTCTCCTGCCAATGTAGCGCTGTCCACACCTGTGCTCGTGTTAGTGTAACTTACGTCGTTCCAGGGGGATGGGGTAGTTTATTCACACCCCTGAGCAACATAAATTATGCCCACATAAACTGTAGTGTAGACATAGCCTCACACTTTTTCTGTGCTGCTTTCCTCTCTTTAATCCCTTACTCCATCACTTATATGCTCATCTCCCCATCTGGGTCTCCTCTCACATAAGCCTCCACCTTTTTTCTTTCTCCTCTTCTCTGCCACTATCTCCACAATGACAATGTTTGACAATGCTTTTCATTTGGTTTTTAATGCTGTTGGGTTTTTTCATCTTTATGATCAATCCAAATATTCAGCAGAATGTAAACATTTAACCAGCAGGGTTATGGGGTCCAGAGGCTGGAGGCAATAGAGGAAGGAAAATATTCTCCTTTTTCAGAGTGTATAAGGAATTGGAAATGTGCCAGCTCTCTCAATCAACTGATTACGATGCTCTGCTTCATCCCAAATAGGTTACGGCCACACGTCATCTGCATTTTGAACTGCTTGATTCCGCAGCAACGGAGGTGAAATTGAAATCAGAAGGTCTTAATTTCAGAGACACAAAGGGCTTTTCTCTCTCAAGTCATCAAAATATTATTATTCTTGATTAGATTTCGAAGCTATTTAAGATGCTGTAGTCACATGGTCAACTAGTGGCCTGTATAACATCATTGTTGACGTCCACATGAATGATGAATTTTAAGGTGGACATACTGCTCTGTCTAAACCAAGGGCTGTGAAAGTCAGACATTCTGGAAGTCCAGCCTATGGATCTAGGAACCAGGCTTTTCATAGAATATCAGGGTTGGAAGGGACCTTAGGAGGTCATCTAGTCCAACCCCCTGCTCAAAGCAGGACCAATCCCCAGTTTTTGCCCCAGATCCCTAAATGGCCCCCTCAAGGATTGAACTCACAACCCTGGGTTTAGCAGGCTAGTGCTCAAACCACTGAGCTATCCCTCCCCCAACAAGGGGGGTTTTGTTGGGTTTTGTATCACCAGTTAGTACGTTAGTTTTCAGTGGCAGATCTGGTACAGCATGAAGAATTCCTATGCTCAGGTCATAAAAGAGATCAAGAGACCCACCAGCTGTCATTCTAGAATAGCCAAGTTATAATCAGCAAAATTAAATGGCCAAGGACTTTTCAAACAAACTGAACTGATGTGGCAAAGAATGTGAAGAGAAGACATTTTCAACTGCTTGTATATCAAGGCTAGGAGTCTTGGTAACAAGCAAAAGGAATTGGAAATTTTCATTGATGAGAAGAAATTTGATATAATTGGCAATAGTGAAACTTGGTGAAGGTAACAGCAGGTTTGTTAGTCTGACATTGTCCCAGGCAAAGTAATAGAAAAGCTGATACGGGATTCAATTGATAAAGAATTAAAGGATAGGAATATAATTGACATTGAACATGTTTTTATGGAAAATAAGTCTTATAAAACAAATCTGATTTCTTTGAGGAGATTACAGCTTTGGTCGATGAAGGTAACTGTGCAGATTTAATATACTTAAACTCTTGTAAAGTGTTTGTCATAGTACTGCATGATCTTCTGATTTTAAAAAAATTAGCACTATCCAAAATTAACAAAGCACACCTTAAATGAATTAAAAACTGGATAACTGATGGTTCTCAAAAAATAGTTGTCCATGTGGCATCATCATTGAATGGAAGTGTTTCTAAATATGATGCACATTTTCAACAGTGAGGGTGACTGACCATTGCAACAAACTACCAAGGTAAGTATTGAATTTTCCATCTCTTGTTGTCTTAAAATCAAGACTGGATGCATGTCTGGAGGATATGCTTTAGTCCGGGGTTGTCAAACTTCAGCAACCCAAAGACCCCCATTTTGATTTTAAAAATTTTCACGGATCCCCAACCTCCCCACTCAGCCCCAGGCCCTTCCCCCACTCCACCCAAGACCTCACCCCTGCCCCAGCTCTCCCTGCCCCTGCTCCACCCCTCCCCCTCCTCTTCCCCACCTCTTTCCGCCCCCTCCCCCAAGCATGCCCCGTCCCTGTTCCTCCCCTCCCTCACAGCACCTCCTGCACATTGCTGAACAGCTGTTCCCCGGCATGCAGGGGGCGCTGGGAGAGAGGGGGAGGAGTTGAGTTGATCAGTGGGGCCTGTGGATCCCCTCGAGTACCCTCGTGGACCCCCAGGGGTCTGCGGACCCCAGTTTGAGAAACGCTGCTTTAGCCAAACATAAGTTATTGGGCTCATTACAGGGATAACTGGGTGAAATTTAATGGCCTGTGATATACATGGGGTCAGACTAGATGATCTAATGTTCCCTTCTGGCCTTAAACACTATGAAACCTAACATTTTTACATTAGCCTTTATTAAAGCATAGCGGCTGCCTGACAGCCTAATTTAAACTGGTATTCCCTGATCTTGCATGGAGCTCCAGCCACATGGACAGTTCCTCCTGTGTGGGGTCCCATTTAAGCCTCTGCACAGGCACATCCCTTTGCGGGTTTGGGGACTAAGATTGTTTTATATTTGTTTTAACTGTTGTGATGGCTGCCTGATGCCATAGCAGCAGCTCTGCATAAAAAAAAAATATATCAAGGAAGATATGGTTGCTTAATTTGGCTATAATTTATTGGATGAAAGGAATGAAGTAGATGCCATGTATTTGGATTCTATTAAAGCATTTGATACCCAATGCAAAGGGATCTTACTAAACTACGTGACAGGGCAACTAAATGGCAGATGAAATTCAATGTTGATAAGTGCAAAGCAATGCACACTGGAAAAAATAATCCAAACTATAAATACAAAATGATGGATTCTAAATGACCTGTTACCACTCAAGAAAGACATCTTGGAGTCATCATGGATAGTTCTTGGAAAACATCCGCTCAATGTGAAGCGGCAGTCAAAAAAGCAAACAGAATATTAGGAACCATTAGGAAAGGGATAGATAATAAACAGAAAATATCATAATGCCATTATGCAAATCCATTGAATGCTCACACCTTGAATACTGCATGCACTCCTGGTCACCCCATTTCAAAAAAGGTATAATAGAATTGGACAAGATACAGAGAAGGGCAACAAAAATGATTGGGGATATGGAATAGCTTCCATATGAGAATGAAGGCCAAAAGTATGACTGGGTTAAAAAAAAAAAAGAATGAGAGAAGTTTCTGGAGGGTGGGTCCATTAATGGCAATTAGCTAAGATGATATGGGATGCAACCCCATGCTTCGGGTGTCCCTAAACCTCCAACTGCCATAAGCTTGGAATGGGTGACCGGCTGGATCATTTGATGATTGCCCTATTCTGTTCGTTCCCTTTGAAGCATCTGGCATGGGCCACTGTCAGAGACAGGATATCTGCTAGATGGACCATTGGTCTGATCTGGTAGGGCCATTCTTACATTCTTAATGGCCTATAAAATCGAACTTGAAAAACAAATTCAAATTAGCATGGATAATTGCACTGTCACATGGACTAGAAATTGGCTGAAGGATCATGGACACAAGAAAATGATAAACAGCAATGTGCCAAGCTGAGGGGAGGCATTCTGTGGAGAAGTACAAGGCTCAATTGTGTGTCTATTTTGTTTAAGAATTTAGCTAACCATTTGGAAGAAAGCACGTGAATTAAGGTCACTGATGCTACTAGTAGGGGAGGCATTGTAGACATCAGATAAATACAAGGGGGACCAAAGGACTCTCAAAATTAACAGAGTGGAATTCTGCCTGGAACAATAATGTGGGGGGATTCAATGAGATGCAGGTGCAATTGGAAAAACCATCTTGGAAAACAGTAATGATGAAAGAGACCTTGGGTGACGGGACGGCCAGTTGTGAGACACAAGCATCTAATAATGAGATACAGCAGCAAACATCTTTTGATTTTTATTTCAGCTGCATGTAGAGAGGCATCCCTTTGCAGACCAAGGTGAGGGTACTAGCCCGTGCCTATATCGCAATAGTGGAACACCACATAAGGTTTGATTCAGCTCCAATTGACTTCACTTTACTTAGGAGAGGGTACATGGAGTATAACTAGGAGTAATGGGATGAAAAAGTGTATAGGAAAACAAATATCAAAGGGGGAAAGAACTCCTGCTAGTTTATTGGATTGTACAGAATAGTCTCCCAGAAAGAGACCTGAGGCATCCATGACTACACTGGATAAAGCATTGGCAAATGCACAGCATGGAACTCACAACAGATTGGAAGTCCGAGTAACAATCTGTACAATTGGATGGATTTTATTTTGCCTGAAGAAGGGTGAGAAGGAGACATCTCCTATCACCCCTTCATAATTGCTCTTCAATTTTTTTAGCCTCTTCTTAACAGCCAGGAACAATACCTGCCTCAGCTACAGTTTTAATTTTTGATGAGGCATCCAGTTCAAATGGCATCACACACAGCCGCAGGTGTGCCCAGCTGCAACTGAGGGGACAGCTTGCAATCCCAGATCATCTAACCCAGTGTGGTTCTTCAGTACTAATAGGATGGCTAATACAACCTGGTGCTGCAGGCAGTGGGATTTTCAAGGTAGTGTTCTGCATCCATCCCTTTGCCTTCACAGGCCATGCTGGCTTAATAAGGATACTCACCACTAAGGGCTGGTCCACACTAACCCCCCGGTTCGAACTAAGATACGCAACTTCAGCTATGTGAATAACGTAGCTGAAATCGAAGTATCTTAGTTCGAACTAAAAGGTACTTACTGCAGGTCTAGACGCAGCAGGCAGGCTCCCCAGTCGACTCCGCGTACTCCTCTCGCGGAGCAGGAGTACCGGTGTCGATGGCGAGCACTTCCGGTATCGACTTATCATGTCTAGACAAGACACGATAAATCGATCCCAGAAGATCGATTGCTTCCCGCCGAACCAGGAAGTAAGTATAGACGTATAGGCTATGTCTATACTACAGACCTTACAGCGCGGCACAGCTGTACCACTGCAGCTGCACCGCTGTAAGGTCTCCCTTGTAGCCTCTCTATGCCTGCGGGAGAGAGCTCTCCCACCAGCATCAGTAAACCACCCCCAACGAACATCTGAGAGCCTCTCCTGTCAACATGGTGCTGTCCACACTGGCGCGTTTGTCAGTGAAACTTAACTCAGTCCTGGGGGGTGTATTTTTCACACCTTGACTGACAAAAGTTTTACCTACAAAAGTGCTAGTGTGGACAAAGCCTTAGTATCTTCCAAGATCTGAACCAATCGTGGCTTTTTAATGAATAGTTTTCTTTTTGATAGGAAACAACGTATTTTTTATTGAATGTCTCTGGGCCTGTTTCTCGTGATCCGATTTTCAGACACTGTCCTATATTAGTCACACAGTCTGCCTTGGGGTTTACTGTCATCTGTGATCTATTCTTTGAACAATGCCCACACACATCTTTCATCTGTCAGGAGGACCCTCCACCCCATAATTGTTGCCATTGTTTTGTTTGACGGCATCACTGTGAGTACACTTTGTATGCTTAAGCGAGAAAAAAATCAATCTTCTATTTAATGAAAAGTACTACAGACAAAACGACTTGCCCGGAGGGTGGGGTGGGCACCCACGGCTTTAATGCCCCCTTTTCCCAGCCCGACTGTTGCTAATGAAAGAGTAGCTTGTTTAGGGCTTTTAATGAAGGTTAAATGGCGGGGCCCACAGCAAAGGCTGCCACTGAGGGAGGGAGGCGATAAAGTGGAGGGGGAGGGTGGTGGGAGAAGAGTAATGCACAGTCACATTGGGGCCGTTATCTAGGGCTAGGCGACCAGTTCGACTTTATGTCCTCAAGCAGCCCCTCCGTCATCAGCAAGGTCAGGATCCTCTGGCTCGATCAGAGAGGATGCTCTTTGACCAATGAGGCGTGAAATAACATTTGGGAAATGGCTTTATAAATATTGATTCAGAAATTGCTCTGGCCGCTGACTCCACGATTAGCCTGTTTATCCAGCAAGGGGTAGAGAAATGGAAAGAAACTGTCCATTTCCCAGATAAGGCGGCACATGCATTTTTCATCAGTGTCCTATTTTCCCCTTGCTGACTCGCTTGTACCCCCTAACCACTCCCCACCCCAAATGAACATAGCAGCTAGCTGTAGGGAGTGGGAGGAGGAGGAGAAGAAAGTATGGAGCTCAACCCAGAATGGCATTAGAACAGCACAAAGAGCATTTCAATACAAATTCGTTATAATGGGGTAGACTGTGTAACTCCTGATCTCAGTGTGGGCCCTTACTCCCACAAGTAGTCCCACTGAACTCTCGAGGAAGGGTCACCCAATCTCGGTAGGAGGAGAAATGTCTTCTAAGCAAGCAGGCTTGGCATCTCCCTATTAGAGAGAGATCTGAACCAAGCCCTGTAATACAAATACCTAGAATGTTGTGGGAGTTCAAACCCAGACTTTAGGGCTGGTCCCTATTTTACCCACAGCACTGTTAACTCGACAGCCTTGCACATAGATGGCACTTTCTATTCCTGCTTTTCTTGTTAAATGTAAAGTTTAACACATTTATTGTTTTTTAAAAATAATACAATATAAATCAGGCAAGGTTGGCAAATGTCATCGAGTTAACATTTCTGTTGGAATGTCAATTTTAAAATTTCTTGATTGTCTGTTATTTCAAACAGTGCAACCGTTATGTTGCATTGCCAGATTTTGGGTTGTTTTCATTTAATATTCCCGACTCTAAAAAATTATTTGTATTACAGTAATACCTAGAGACTCCAATTGAAATCAGGGCCCCACCATGCTAAAGAGAATAAGAGAGAATTGCTGCCCTGAAAAACTTACAATCTAAATAGACAAGACAGAACAGGAAATATTCGCTCTCCATTTTACAGATGAATAACTGAGGCACCCAGAAATTAAGTGACTCATCCAAGGTCAATCAGGAAGTCTGCATCAGAAAGCCACCCCTTAAATAAATCTGGTATAATTAGGCAGGCCAAAAAAAGAATTTGAAGAGCAACTAGCAAAAGGCACAAAAACTAACAGCAAAAATTGTTTTAAGTACATGAGAAGCAGGAAACCTGCCAAACAATCAGTGGGGCCATTGGACAATCAAAGTGCTAGAGGAGCAGTAAAGGAAGACAAAGCCATTGCGGAAAAGCTAAATTATTTCTTTGCATTGGTCTTCACTGCAAAGGATGTGAGCAAGATTCCCACACCTGAGTCATTTTTATAGGTGATGAATCTAAGGAACTGTCTGAGATTGAAGTGTCAGTAGAGGAGGTTTTGGAACAAACTGACAAATTAAACAGTGATAAGTCACCAGGACCAGATAATATTCACCCAAGATTTACGAAGGAACTCACATATGAAATTGCAGAACTACTAAGTGTAGTATGTAACCTATCACTTAAATCATCCTCTGTACAAAATGACTAAAGAATAGCTAATGTAATGTCAATTTTTTTTAAAGGCTCCCAAGGTGATCCTGGCAATTAGAGGCAACAAAAATGATTCGGGGTATGGAAAAGCTAGGGTTGCCAACTTTTGTTGGACCTATTCCTGGAGGTTTCATCACATGACCTAATCTTTAATTAAAGATTAATCTTTAATTCCTGGAGACTCTAGGACCATCCTGGAGGGTTGGCAAACCTCTGAACAGCTTCTGTATGAGGAGAGATTAAAAAGACTGGACTGTTCAGCTTGGAAAAGAGACGACTAAGTGGGGCTATGATAGAAGTCTATAAAATCATGAGTGCTGTGGTGAAAGTGAATAGGGAAGTGTTATTTACCCCTTCGCATAATACAAGAACCAGTGTCACCCAATGAAATGAATAGGCATCAAGTTTAAAATAAATGAAATGAAGCACTTCTTCACACAATACACAGTCAACCTGTGGACCTCATTTCCAGGGGATGTTGTGAAGGCCACAAATATAACTGGATTCAAAAAAAGAATAAGAGAAGTTCCTGGAGGATAGATTCATGAACAACTATTAGCCAAGATGGTCAGGGATGCAACCCCATGCTCTGGGTGTCTCTAAGCCTCTGACTGCCAAAAGATGGGGCTGGATAACAGGGCAGATCACTGGATAACTGCCCTGTTCCGTTCATTCCCTCTGGGGCACCTGGCACTGGCCACTGTAGGAAGACAGGATACTGGGCTAGATGGACTTTTGGTCTGACCTAGCATGGCCATTCTTATGTTCTTAACTTTCTCATGAAGACAAGCCCTCATTGAGGCGGACTGTAATTATCCACAGTGGAACCTGGCTAAGGCTAGTACCCCTAATCTTGCCAAAAGTGGCCGGATTCTCTGGGGCACTGGTTTTACCATGTGTAACTTTACTGACTTCACTGGAGTTCTGCCAGTTTAAAACCGGCGTTGCAGAGAGAGAACCAGGCCCAGGGTCTTTACAGACCATAAGCAGGCAAGACCTCAGCAGCACAGTACCCCTTAGCACCATGCTGGAGCATTGGCTCAGTGCCATCTACTGGATCACTAACATGACTTCATGAAGCATGAGGGCCTGGTGCTGCTCACTTTGTAAGATTTGATTAAATTGCAGCCTAAAGTGGTACAGTTACAGACCAGCTCAAATCATTTTTTTTTTATAATCATCAGGATAAGTGCACTAGGACCAGTTGCAGTCTGACCTGCCCCACCAATGCCTCCATCCTGGCCTGTAGGAAACAATTACTACAGAAGCAGTAAGTAATTCACAGTCCATAATCAACTCATGCTGTGCCCTCTCCTGAACAAAGTTTCCTTATAAAACACAATGTGGTTCTCTTGCGATATAGACTGCACTCTTTTGGGGACAGAATTGAGATAATCGCATTTCCCCTCAAGACGTCTGGATAGATTTGAGATCTAGCCCCAGAGGTGGCATTAGTTAATCTCTTTATCACACTACTGCTATAGCACATCTTCTTGTTAGCTGTTAGCATTGACAAGTTCTGCGTCCTGACCCTTGACCTTCCGTTTCCTATGAAACTTGCATCTCGGCACTGTTTGCTGTGTGGCTTTTATAAGCTGCGCACACAAAATGGAAGCCCCTTCCAGTTTGCTTAGGTGGAAATAAAAATCAAGGTACAGACCTGCTCTGAAAATCTGATGTTAATCCCACACAGGCAGATGTTTGTATCCATACACTGGGTGTCCTCTCACATATAAATCTCCTTTCTTGGAGCACAACCTTCACAGGTCATTGTGCAGAAATATATTGCCCTGCCTGATAACCTCCTTCAACTAGCTTGGTAATGAGTTGCTTCTGGAGAGGGAAACCAGTTTATTATATCTGATTAGAGGGAAGGAGGCTTCAGTAGAGAGATATAGAGCCGTGGGAAGGAGGAAGGCACACAGACTCAAGTCTGATGGTCTGAGTTTCAAAAATGCTGGGCAAACACATATGCCCTGAAATAACTGGGAGCGTGCATGTGGGTTTTTTGGGGTGTTAGTAGTGTAATGAGGCCTTCGCTTGCTCTCGCAACAAATCAGCCAAAGACCCCTTCTGAGTGTAATCACCAGTGCTTTTTATTTTCAGTGTCAGCTCCCACCACCTTCTATTTACAGAGTGCTCCAAATCAGCAACCTGGGGGACAGCTAGCTTCTCCAGCCAACAAGGATATACAGCTCCTCCCCCCCAGCCTTCCTGTCAGCTTTATATAGCCCCCTGGCTAAAAAGGCCCGCAGGTGCTTCTCTTCTAGCAATTAGGCGTGGCATACTCAGCCAGCCCCAATTAATACTTCTTAATTGGAGCTGGGCTAACAGGAGCCTGGCTCAGGACCTCCTGGCCAGCACCCTGTTACAGGGGGGGGTCAATATATTGGGAAAATCAGGCCACTAACAACAGAAAATTTGTGATACTGCACGATGTGCTAACCTATTTGAAAAAATTTTCATTGTTTTCATTGCCTTATTGCCCAGAGTTCTGGACATCAAGACTACCCTATCTAATCTATCATTTATAGCTGGGTTTGCTGATGTAATTCCTATTTAAAGAGGCGCAGTCCTAGCTGATGTTAGCAGTATCCTGATGGGTAGCAGTCCACGCTGCAGAATTCTCAGCTGACACTGTTTGTGAATGCCATGCTCTGATATAGTGTGTAATGGTGGTCTCGCAGCATGGGATATTCCTGGTACTGCTGTGCAGTGATAAAGCAGAGGGGATGCAGTTGTGTTTTCAGTGCTGGAGATTCCAAAATCTTTGTACAACAGAAGTAATGCACTCATGTCTCAGTGCCGGTGGTTCTTGGGTACTGTACAGTAATACAGAAGAAGTCATTTAAATAACAAGCGACAAAGGGTCCTGTGGCACCTTATAGACTAACAGAGGTATGGAAGCATAAGCTTTCGTGGGTGAATACCTACTTCTTCGGATGCAAGCAGTGGAAAACTTTGCATCCGAAGAAGTGGGTATTCACCCACGAAAGCTTATGCTTCAATACCTCTGTTAGTCTATAAGGTGCCACAGGACCTTTTGTTGCTTCTACAGATCCAGACTAACACGGCTACCCCTCTGATACTTAAATAACAAGGAGTCCAGTGGCACCTTAAAGACTAACAGATTTATTTGGGCATAAGCTTTCGTGGGTAAAAACCCCACTTCTTCAGATGCATGGAGTGAAAATTACAGATGCAGGCATTGTTATTCTGACACATGAAGAGAAGGGAGTTGCCTCACAAGTGGAGAACCATTGTTGACAGGGCCAATTCAATCAGGGTGGATGTGGTCCACTCCCAATAATTGATGAGGAGGTGTCCGTTCCAGGAGAGGGAAAGTTGCTTTTGTAGTGAGCCAGCCACTCCCAGTCCCTAGTCAAGCCCAAATTAATGGTGTTAAATTTGCAAATGAATTTTTAGTTCTGCAGTTTCTCCTTGAAGTCTGTTTCTGAAGTTTTTTTGTTCAAGTATCGCTACTTTTAAATCTGTTATAGAATGTCCAGGAAGATTGAAGTGTTCTCCTACTGGCTTTTGTATGTTACCATTCCTGATGTCCAATTTGTGTCCAAGATGGTGGCAAGCTTCCCAAGATGCACTGCTAGACCAAATGCAATGGGCCTCCTTTGAGAAAGTTTGGGTAAAGGAGGTTGGATGGAGGCTGGATTCTGGGAACAAAGTTTGATTAAAGGCCCAATTCCCTGCTATGAAGGCCAGTGGTTTATCTATTGTGGCAAGTTCACTAACAGCTTATGGTCTGGTGAGCTCTGAACAAACATTTAGGAACACAAGAAGTCATTAAGAACCTAGCAAAGGCTTGTTCTTCCCACCTCCCCAGAGATCATCAAGTTCATAAACATAGGAAACACCACTGTCTTTGCAGCTGCAAATATCTAGTGTGTGGCCCGGCCAGCTGTCTGTCTGCAGCCTCCAGGAAAAAAGCATCCTCACAGTCGGCTGTGAGAGGAGAACCTTTGGCTTTGCCTTCACTAGACTCTGACTTCATGTTAATTGATTGCCAAATAATTCAAGAGACTTTACACGTTCATGAATGCTAGTGTGGGGCACTCCTCACATGTTTTACCCAGGCTACAAACATTTGTTCTTCACCACAGGGATCACTCTGGGGTGAGAGAGTGAAGCCATATTGAAATAGCTGGAGAAGACCCCAGGAGAGGAAACCACCTGGGAAAGATGGGGTTGCCCGGTTATCCTACTTCATATGCATACAGTAAGTTGCTTGATTCACTGCTTGGTTAATTCTAATTTTATAGCAAATGATCTCTTCTTAGGCCAGGTCTACACTCAAAAGCTAAGTTGACCCAGTTACGTTGGTCAGGGGTGCAAAAAATCCATACCCCTGAGCGACGTAGTTAAGCCGACCTAATCCATGGTGTAGACAGCACTAGATTGACAGAAGAATTCTTCCGTTGACCAGGCTACTGCCTCTTGGGGAGGTGGATTAACTACAGTGACAAGAGAACCCTTCCCGTCAGCCTAGGTAGTGTCTACTCTGAAGCATTACAGCGGCGCAGTTTAGTGCTGCAACTGTGCTGCTGTCGCTTTTCAGTTGTAGACAAGCCCTTAGAGATGATTTCTACCTGGGCTAGGAATACTTTCTTGCTAGTATAATAGCTCACCAACAAACAGAGCTTAAAAGGCATCTGAAAACATCAACCCCACTATATCATGGCACTCTTCCAGACACCTCCAGCACAGAGACACCGTTATTTAAATATCAGGGGGTAGCTGATATTGTGTGCCACACACTCTCAAAGAAACTGAGGAATCACCTGATCAGCATCCTGTACAGCAAACCGGAGAAGATCAAGAATGAGCTCTCAAAACTGGAGATGCTCATACAAAACCAACCTTCCACACAAACTTCCACGTGGCTGACTTTACAAAAACAAGACAAGCCATTTACAACGCACACTTCACCAGGAGTTGCAATGGAAGGGAGACGAGGTGGTGGCAAGGAGTTTATGGTCTCAGTTGATCTTTACCATAAAGGATGGGATCTTGTTGGAGGTCAGAAAATCATCAGGGTTGTGTTGGGTCAACTTGAAGTGGAAGACCTCTCAAGAAAACACTGGTGTTTCAGGAAATGTTGTTAGTGCTCTTCACCGACATCAATGAAGCAATCTCTTTCATGCCAGTAGGGTGCACCACATTTATTAGGAGACTTTAAACTAATCTTTTGAGCACTTGAGATGCCTAGCAGCATGTTGGTTTAGTCCACTCTGAAATTTCTGACCTCTCAAACAATAGCCCTGCACTAGCGTACTGTGTGTGCCAACTCTGCATTCATAGTACTCGTTCTTGAAATGGCCTCAGCAACCCAAGTTGATTCTCCTTTGAAGCAGTTACACTGAATGGACGTTTCTGTAGATGTAGAGGTATTCTCTTAATGAACAAAAACATGAGGTCATTAGGACAATGGGTTGGGGGTTCTGCCAAGGGATTGCTATAATAATATCTAGCACTTTTAATCATTGGCTATCATTAACCCTATTTTACAGCTAGAGAAATGAGGGGAAATGACTGGCCCACGGTCACCCAGCAGCAGTGCCAGGATTGGAACCCACATTTCTTGTGTCCTAGTCCAGGGCTCAGTCCACTAGGTCACACAGCTATAACTGATGTCTATGGCACAATATATTGCTGAATCTTGACCATCTGGATTTTGATGTGAGGGTGTAAACCCTCTGCCTCAGTAACAGGAAATCCTTATTATTGTTAATAATTTTCAGTTGCAGCTGCTTTTCACCCAAGGATCTCAAAACGGTAATGACTAAACCCTCATAAGTACCTGTGCAGTATTATCCTCTTCACTCTTATGGACTGGGAACCTGAGGCAGAGATGTGACATGACTTACCGAGGTGACACGGCAAGTCAGTGGCAGAGCTGAGCACATTAAGCTGTGCTCCCTCAAGCCTGGCATACACTAGTTAGAATTTAAAAGCTTGCTGCTACTGACAAGCCAGGACTCAGTAATTGCTAGCAGAGAACTGCAAATGTGTTGATACACATGCACTCACAAAAGTCTGCTGGAATTTCCCCGTTGCTCCCAGTGGCAGGCATTGAATGGAAGAGGAGTAGGATAGGTGGGAGAAGGCAGAAAGGAAAGGCTGAAATAGAATGGGAGAGCTAAAATATTAGCTTTAAAACATGTTTTCAATAAGGAAGAAGAGATGGGGAGATGGAAACAGAGGCAGAAGAACCTGACTGATCCTGATTATCTGTAACCTCTCTCTGGCAGGGGTTTTGCACTTGCCAATAAGTGCAGCAGCTGGTTCAATTTGGACCTTTTCCTGCCTGGGGCTCTGGAGCCACTGATGTGTGTGGATGTTTGCATGCAGACTAATTAGTGCCATTAGCATTGTCGTTAACTGCTTTTAATGAAGAACAGATGGTTCATTAAGGTCTCACGCCGTGAAGACCACTGACCCATTGGTGCTAAAAGGGGGGAGGAGCCTTTCATCAGAGTCAAACAAGTATTGCCCGTAGGTTGGAAGCATTAGATTCCGCTGTGCAACTGGTTACACAGACACTGGCAGACAACTCTCTCTCTTCCAGTAAGGAGATGCAGGGAATTCTAGTATTTGTGTGTTTTCTCATGATGCACTGATGTATCCGTTATCTTAGTCAGGACTGAGCCAAGATTTCCAGAGTGGGGAAGACAGGAAGAGGACTGGGAAGAGGCAGGGACTAATGTGATAGGATCATGTCTAGGGAAGAGGTGGTACTAGCATGCTGAGTTAAAGCTGGGGAATGAAGGGAGAGACTCTGAGAATAAAAACACACAGGGAGGGATTTTCAATAGTGTCTAAGGGTGGAATTCACAAGGGGGATTTAGGTACCTAATTGCCATGTTAGGCACAGTAATCCAACATTTAGATCCTCAAAACTCCTGCTCAGTTGCCACAAAACCCTGTAGGCACCTAAAATCCCTAGGTGCCTACGTTTCCACTGGTGACGTCCCCTGCTTTTCACGGTCACCTCAGCCCCGAGGCCCCAAACAGCTTGGTGCCTATTGCACGCCTCAGCCCCAGCAGGACTCACAAAGGAGGCACTCCCTCATTAGTAAGGGACCTCATGCCGTTACGTCAATGTGTTCCATCAAGTGCTTTTTAGACTTTCAGATGTAAGAAGATACATTCTGGATCTAATCTGGGCTTGGGATAGATATTGGCCCAATCACAACCATCTTTATGTTGAAATTGGTAACTTCCCATTTTCTCAATAAGACAAAATAGACTTACTGTGGTGATACACCGTAGGAGACTAATGGATCCCATCAGGATTCAGAACTATAGGGGATAATATTGTCCAGCTGTTAGAGCAGAATACTGCAAGGCCTGTAAGGACACTACAAGAATACAACTTGTGTGATGGCTCGTAACTGCCCCTTCTTTCCACATCACCTTCACAAGACACCCTGGTTTTCCAACTACCTGAGCCAGAGACCGCAAGAGTGGAGAGATTAGATTGTCATTGGCAAGGATCCACTGCTGAATCTACTCAGCTGCAGCACAGGACATTTTTGCAATCCTGTGCCAAAATTATGGCCGTGGTTAATGGTTCTTTCTATCCTCTACCCCAGCACATACTAAGTCGCAACCAGCGAGATGCCTGATAAACCTAGATTTCCTTTACCAGGCTGCAGAGTCAAATATGACAGATTGGATATTTTTCTTGCTGAGATCAATTTATGTCACGAAATTCTTCCACCTGCCCTTCAGCCTTCCAAAGGCACCCTCCACATTCATTCTGCCCTGCTTGGAATAATAGCTAAATAGTTCCTTCCTTTTGTCCAGCCTACAGGTATATGGCTTCATCCAACAGGAAAACAAAGGGTAGGCACTAGGGTCGCTCAAAATCACAACTGGCACAGAAACCCTACCAGCTGGTAGCAATCTGGGAGTGCAAGCGTCCACGCTGCAATCACCACTGGTTTCTCAACTGTAAGGGCAGCTCTCAGCCTGGTGTTTCTGTGCTGCAGGGCAGAAGCTAGCTTGACACACACCTCTAGGAATGGGGCCTGTTGCATTATGAAGTTCTGGAGCCACTGCTGCTCATCCCAGATCTGCATAGTGATCACGTCTCACCATTCAGTGCTTGTTGGATAAGCCCGAAAGTGTTGCTACACCAAGTGCAGCCATTCCCCAAATAGATCAAGCAGGAGTGCACCCACTGCCTTCACGTGCAAGTCAGCCTGTAAAAAGCCCACTTGCCCATGTTGTCCTTCTCAGTGTAATAGGATCATATGTCCTAACAATGAAGAAGAGCACTGAGTTCCTCTGTGCATCATTCATGTTTGCAGTGAGCAATTTGGAAATGGTGCAGGTGAGTGGTGAATTATTAGTTTAATCAGCTGGGAATTTGTTTAAGCTAAACTGCACTAAGCCACTCTTTAACTGAAATAACAGGGGCTTGCACTGGTGTAAGATTAACTGGTTCAACTCTGTCATGTAGAGAAGCCCTTCCAGAGGTGAGCTTAAATTCACCCAGCTTTAAACTGCCATGAGAATGTCCACACACAAAGCTGCTCTGGTTTAACATCACACCTGTAGGCCATGTCTACATTACAAAATTATGTTGACCTAACTTACATTATCATATAGCCACCACAGTTATTACATCGCTTATGTGTGTTCACGCTTGGCTCCTTGTGTCGGCTGTGTGCATCCTCGCCAGGAGAGCTGGTATTGATTGTAGTGTCAGTGTGGGGCATTGTGGGATGGTTTCTGAAAACCAGTGAGTCGCTGTGAGCAATGCAGTGTCTACGCTGACACTGTGTTGGTCTAATTACATGGACCGTGACTCTACACCGCCTGGGGAGCTGGTGTTGCTAAATCAGCAGAGAGGCAGGTATGTCGGCAGGAGCCAAATTGAAATGAAGACACTTCCACAGCTAAGTTGACGCAAGGCAGCTTACATCTACCTAACTGTGTAGCTTAGAGCAGGCCTTAGTAAAACGTGTGTGTGTGTGTGTGTGTAGATAAGGCATAAGCCTCAACCCGCTCTTGTTGTTGTATCGTTAGGGGGGTGGGGCCCTCCTAGGTCATGGGCTATTCAATTATCTGCCTTGTTTGAGCTTTGCTGCACCATTCCCACTGGTCGCTGTAACACTGATTGCATACATATGGTAAAATTGCTAACACTCAATAATAAACAAGACATGACCCATCCATAAGAGAACATGCCAAGCCAAAAAGTTTCTGAAGGGGTTGGATTGGAGCTGCCTTAAAATCTGATGCTTTTCTGTCAATAACAATATAAGCCATCCGAAACCATTTACATAGGCACAAGACTGAAAAACAAAATGTAACAGGAGAAAACAATTGAGAGTGAAGTATGTTGTAATTCTCCACTGGAGGAGCAAGAGGGTAGTCAGGCAGATTATGGTAAGAGGATCAAGCTGCATAATTAAGCGGGTCCGGGGGAGCTCAGCACTGGAACTTTATTTTTAAGAGCTCCTAACTGGATGCTAGAACAAGTTGTTCCTGCTTTAATTTCAGGGCCCTGTCTGTGTTCTCACATATTCTCACTTGTTTGTATCCATATTTTGTATGTTTCAGACAAACACATTAAAAAAACCGAGCTGAGTAGAGAGAAAGGTTGGGCTGGTAGCTACTGGACTAGGAGTCTGGAGATCTGGTTTCAATTTCTGGCTTTGTCATAGACTCTTGGTGCAATCCTGGGCAAGTCACTTAGCTTCTTTGTGCCTCAGTTCCCCATCTGTAAAACAGGGCTAATACATCCTTTATCCCATGCTGTCCTGTCTCTTTATACTGTAAGTTCTTCAGGGCAGGCATGGTCTCTTCTTGTCTGCTTTGTACAGTACCGAGCACAAAGGGGCCTGATCTTGGTTGGAATCACTAGGCACTATTCTAATGCAAATAATAAGAGCAGGCAGGGAAATTTGCATGCATATAATGTGCCCATTGCTCTCCCCCTTACCCCCAGAGCTCCTCATCAAACTCTGCGCTGGAACCACAATGTCATGGACAGAGTAAACTGTTTGGCTGTATGCATTTAGGCAGATTGTTGTTGAGATGGTGCACTTTTGTGTCCCCCCTCCCCCCGGCTCCCTGTTCCACTGTCAGCCAATGAACATCCATCCACTTCCCCATTCTGCACATGCACACATACACACAGCATCCCAGCTGACAACAGCTCAAACTACTGATGGACAAAAGCCTTCTTTTGGATAACCACCTAGAAATGAGGGTGGCTATCCAGCACATTTTGGTCTATAAATCAGCGTGGAAATCTCTGAGGAGCTAGGCTTTCCACCAATGTTTCAGTGCTGTAGCTTCCAGACGATGCTAGGAAGCAGAGAGGCATGAAAATAATAAAAACCAAACCAAGGGGTAATGAGCGCTGGGCCCAATCCAGAACAGTGGATTCCAACCCCACTCAACTTTGGGAGCTTCAGTTCTGAATCTGAACAACATCACGACTCGGCAACAAGTAGCCAAACTTTGCTGAGGGCTTCCAAAGGTTGGGTTTGAATTTCAGACAAAGGTTCAGCTCAATTCTCGTTTTACCCAATCAGACTCGCCCATCCCTCGTTTAAGCCCCAACTTTCAGCAGCCAAAGCTGCTCCTGCAGTGGTCTGGGCTACCTAAAGCTGCCCAGGATCAACCAGCTCACTCTCTGTCACTTATTTCTCCTTCACTCCCTCCTCTCTCCTTGTGCAGTTACCAGAAATCCAATTCCAAAAGCGTTTCACACCTCTTGCCAAGCTAAACTTCCTATCAACCTTTTAATTGGCTTTCATTTGAGTGAGTGGCTGTCAGCACTGGGGCAGTCCCTCTGGGTCTTGCTCCGGCTGCTTCAGAATGGCAACAAACTCTCTGCTTTATTCCCCACAGCTCTCTCTCCAGCCAGCGTCTGTTTGAATAGCCAGCAGATGCCAGCTTGTCGTTTGTATGTGCATATCCGATAGCTAATTGTGCAGTGTCCCTGCTGGCCCAGTGTTATTGCCCTTGCTTATTTTCAGTGGTAGCGGGCAGGAGAACGTGGCAGCAGAGAAATAATTGAAATAAATGAAGCTGGATGATGCCTCATTTTGGCACATGGCTTATACGTTAAGATGTAATGTTCAGCCTGAAATTTAAATCTGTTTCACCAACTATGATAGTCACCATTTCTAGGGGAGAGAGAAGTGAGAGCAAAGAACATGAACAAGGGAATATTCTTTCTTCCTTGTTGGGTTGTTGCCATTCCAGACTTGACAAAAGTTTAACCCTCTATTGGATCTTTCTAGTTCTGGTTCTGCCATTGCTGAGTATTACCTGGAAATAATCCACTGAGAGAGACTGACCAGAGTGGCTCTGCCTAACGGTTTCAAACCTTCCAAAATGCACATGCAGGTACTCACATATTTTTTGCCCCCTTGGGATTGCAAAGATGGTGGAAGGGAAAGAGTTATTCCCCGCTGTTGGCAATAACAAAACTAGATAGGTTCAACAGATTCTACAGCTTGAGCAGACGTACCCAGGCTAGCTCTGATCCAGCGAGCACACTAAAAATGAAGTGTACCTGCTGTGGTGTGAATGCTGGGACAGGCTAGCCACGCGAGTACAATCCCATTTGAAACCCTTGGGTAGCTTGCTTGTCCCAATGCTTGCACCGAAGTGCTATTGCTATTTTTAGCACACTAGCTCAATCAGAGCTAGTGCAGGTGTATCTACTCGAGCTGGAAATTACACCTCTATAGTACACATGCCCACAGGCCATGCATTTGTTTTCCCAAAGGATCTCAGTCAACATAAACAGCTCAGTTTGTGAATTTGTTTTTACAGGCTTCTTCCCAACCTTGCTTTTCATGAGACTACTTATGGAGCCAAAACCAATATTTTGTATTTCTGTAACACCCCTAAGATGGAGGCAGGAGTTATAATGTCCATTTTACAGATGAGGAAACTAAAACCAAGGGGGGGAACGTGACTTGCCCAAGCTACATGCAACTAAGAACAGAATCCAAATCTTCTGACTAAAAGGCAAGTGAAAAGAACCCCAAATTTATTATTTTTAAAGATTTCATTAAATTTAAGCCAAACTCATAATTTGGGGAGCCTGACTTCTTAGAAGAATAAAGGTCAGTGCTTAAAGCACCAGACTGAGAACTGGGAGATTTGAGTTCTGCTTCTGGCTTTGACTCTAATTTGGTTGGTAACACTGGAACTGTAAATCTAATCTTCAACCTTAACCACATACAACAAGTGTGCATTCAAAAAGGCATGCTCAGCAGTATGTCCAATTTGAACTGGCATTACAACTGCAAGTGCAAAATGAGTAATTGTACGTGCAAATGACCAGTTGCACATCTGTAGTGAGGTAGTAGAGGTAGTAGTGAGGTAGTAGAGAAGAGTAGTGAGGTAGTAGAGGGAGCCACTCTCACATACCTGGTGGGCAGAGCCAGGCCGGGCCCGCCCCTCCCGCCAGAAGCTAAGGGGTGGTAGCCTCCCCTACCTTAGGGAAGAGGCCTGCGTTTGTCTGTCGTCTGCCTGAGCTAAGGCGACAGGCAATAGACTGCTTGGTTGCTTGCCCCTGGCTGAGGGCCTGAGCCCCTTAAGTGACTTGTTAAGTTACCCCTTAAGTGTTTGTTTGCCCTGCCCTGCCTGAGGGCCTGAGCCCCCTAACACTGTTTGTTTGTTCTGCCCTGGCCTAAGGCCTGAGGGGCCTAGGCCATGTTACTGCTTGGCCCTGCCGTGCCACCCGGGCCGCAGACCCTTCTGCTCAATTTGCTAATTCCCTGCTAGTGGGCAGCATCCCAGTGACATAGTGAGGCACAGTAGCCTGCCACTGAGCCAGAGGGGGAAGGACAATTGCTAACCCACTACAACACCTAACTGGTAACTTGCACACACAGTTACCCAGTTTGTGCACAAAATTATGGTAACTGCATGTACATTAGGAGTGTAATTGTACAACATAAGATTCTGCATACCTAACTTGGAAAATCAGGCTCTTAATTACTCCATGCTTCATTGTTCCAATCTATAAAATAGGTATAATAATACTCGGGTGTGGTACCTTGTAGAAGTGTTGTGAGATCAGGTTTGTAAAGCACTTTGGCATTTGCAGATAGAAGGTGCTATAGGAAGGCAAGTACTGTTATTTTCAAAAAGGTGGGTCTTTGTTTCCTCACTGCTTCATACTTACGATGGCTGGTCCCAATTTCCTTTGGGGCTTATTAATGGCAAGCCAGCTGGATCAGCAGTCTTGCCATCCCCAGGATCTGAACTGGCTGCTTCCAATCAGTAGGCCCAGCCTTTTACAGCTCGGGGAGTGAGTTAACAGGTTCAGGCACCAAACTGGGTTTGTTTGATTACCTGTTGGTTGTACAGGAGGTCACAGAGGCTATTCAGGCAATATCAGAACAGGAATGCTATCCACTGCAAATTTTACTCGTAGAAAAATACTGTAACGTGTGCCTCCATGCCATTAATACCTGACTGCCCACTTCATGGGGACAGAATAAGCAAAGCATGGGCCCTCGCTTAGACATGAACCACAGACTCGATGTCAGTAACCAAGGCAGGTACTCTAATGGACCCTGCTGCAGGGTATTGCTGTGAATGTCACGGTACGCCAGACCCCTCTGGATGCCTGGTAGCACACTCTGAGTACCACAGACTTGAAGGCAAGTGCTGTCGGCGCTCTGAGCACTAGGGCCTAGATCCACAAAGTTACTTAAGTACTTTGCTCCCAATAAAATCAATGGGAATTAGGCGTCTAAATGCCTTTGAGGATCAGGGCGTAGGGTCGTCAGGCTCTAGGCCTTTGCGGGTTCCCATAAACTGTCTCATGCGGTGTGAAACTGAGGATTTCTTTAGCAGGGCTCCCAGAAACCCAAAGGTGCAAATCCCTTAGGCTTGATGACTCAACTACTTTGATTTTCATTGTTACTGTAACAGCTCCTAAGACAGCCCGTAGGGGCAGTAATATCCTCTAACCTCAGGATATTACTTTGTGTTCCTGTGCTCTGGGGATTATGGAGCCCTCTCTTGGTTGAATGTTGAACTGGGTGACACAGTCTCCTCTGCTGGTTAGAGCCTTTTCCTCCTGCTCAGCCAGGGCAGAGGGAAGGTGCCTCATAATAAGCCAGCAAATTCACTACAGAATTATCCCTCACCGAGACAGAGTGAAAAGCTGTCTGTTTTCCTATGGTGTGTGAGCTTTCAGGCTGCGCCCGCAGCCAAGCCTGTGTTGGGAACAGTGCCAGGTTCAGTCTAATGCCAATACTGGGCTGACATTTTAGCCTCCACCCTAATGGAAACCACAGCGGATCCATCTAACTCCCAAAGCCATTAATTAGAGCTTAATGACCTCTCTCTAAGCAAAGGCCTCGGAAATGAGCTTCAGAGAATTTCCTACTAGTAATGTGCACTGTGCACCAGCCTGACCTGCTTTGGCTCAGACTCTAAACTGTGTATTCTAAAGCCTGTCTGTCTGTTTACAAAGTCTGCCCTGGATGTGTCCTCTTCTTACTGCAACCTAAAGCCATACAATCTGCCCTCTGTCGAAAGATAACATTTTATACCAATAAAGGCATCTCACATTCAGGAAGTGAAGGATTTAAACTTTGTTAACGGCCCCTGGGCTCTTGAGGAATAAAACTCCATTTACTTCCAAAACTCCTTTGGGTGTTAAACCTATTTACAGTGCCAGTCCCCTGCCGCATTGGACCGGGGGCAATTTCTGCCATAACTGAGCTTTGCAGAAAAGCTGGTTGAAAAAAGGACCCATTTTTTGTGAAACCTACTGAATAAAATGCCCCTTTTTTGGTTTAAAAATGTTGAATTTTTACATTTTTCAGCCAGCTGAGTTTTTGCACTTTTCACACTTCCTGTGCTCACGACAGACCTAGATTGAGAGGCCACCACCAGGCATCATGGGCAGCAGCCAGCTTTCCCTCGTCTTTGATTGTGTCCGTTTTCCCGTTTGGTTACAGTTGAAGGGTTGGGGAAAACCTTTCCAGAAAAGTGTGTCTGTTAAGAGTCTGAGGCTTTAACCTTGAACAGTGTAGCTCTTACATGTATTTGTGTGTGTCTTTGGTGGAGTATCATACATGTTTGCCATTCACAAAGTGTGTGAGATGGCATTTGTGTGAGGAGAGGGGTAGATACATGATGTGAATGACTCTATATGCCTACATATTTATTTAGAGTATGTATCTTAGCAGGTGTTTCTATTATTGAGATGTATTATGCCAGGCCATGCTTTTCAATCTCATATAACAGGGTGAACCTTATTTAAAGTCCACAGTTAAATATACATTCGATATTTATGTGTGCGCAGGTACAAAAATAAAATACTGTATGCTCTTGCAAGGATATTTACTCTTAAGTTTCTGTACCTCAGCTTTCATTTTAAGACACTTTGCCTGAAAATAAAGCTAGGATTTTCACAGGAGCCTAATGGCCCTGAATTTCAATGGAATGGGTGCCTCACTTCTTTAGAGCCCTTGAAAATCCAAGCATAAACATATCCTGGGAAAGGACAGAAGAAAAACAGTGAGTTCCCCTTTCATAATGTATTTACAATCAGAAGCAAGAGCTAAAAATAAATAAAACTCAGAGTGAGGAAGAAAATCAGCGGCGAAGCCATGCTGTGTGTGCACATAAGGAATGAGAAGAGACTGGATTAGTTTGAGGCAAAATGAGAGCCTTTAACTAGGGTTGGAGGAGAGGAGGGCTGGGAGATCTCAGAAAGGGTATGGAATGGTTTCAAATAGGACTACCATCTCCATAATCCTTGAGGAGAGATGCCATATGCACAAACACTGAGTCAAACAAGTGGTGTCCATAGCCGAGCAGTTCGCCGTGTGTGATACTAAAAGTTCTCCTTTCTTTTGGACATAGACTCACGAGTGGGTGTCTCAGTGGTGCTGTCATCTTTGCCTCTCACCCATTTCTTTTTCTTTTTTCTTTTAAATTAATTAGCCTCCCACTTTTGAGTCTCAGACCCCATACATTTACCAGTGTGACTCACAGAATTAAATTCCCTCAGCACTTTAAGAAAAGGAAAATAGCATCCACAGCTCCAAGGCAAAAGGCTAATCGGACATGACTTCATGGTGTGTTTGACAGTACATTCTGATCATCCTTCTCCAGTGACAACCTATCACATGGCTGATCCGGGAAGGAATTTTTAACAGTACTGATTCAATAAAGGCCTTCAATTTCAGGCTTAGGAGCGGACAAAGAGAAGAGAAATATCTACAGAAAATGCAACATCTGGAGGGGAGTAGGAAAGTGAGTGCTATAGATGCTTATTTTTCCTCACATGAGCATTACAAATTTACATTAAACCATTTTGATAGCTACGTCTTTTCTTTACAGAAGAGCCACTATTTCTTAATTACTTAGGATAGGAGAACTCAAAAGAGTGAATTCTGGAATTAGAACGAAACTGAGCTTTTGACATTTGAGTTGTACTTGCTTCTGGCAATGCATGAGTTCTGATCTGAGATGTGTGATATGCAATATAGTAGTGTATTCCCCTGGCAGTAGAAGTGTGTCCTGATCACTGGGAAAGCGCCGATCTGAATTTTCTGGCTTGGGCCCAGCTTTATCTGGTAGCCTTTGAAGCAGGGGATGCTTTGCTTGCACAGCACAGGCTTCAATTTACTTAGAAATACAATCTTTTAAGTTATATTTCTCTTGGGGGAGGGTTAAATGTTGTTTAAATTAAGTGCAGGAGAGGCAATTTTGTGAACCACAAAGCTTTAAATTAAAAATATTGAAAGTTCTTTAGGTTTTACACAACACCAGGCCTCTCTGTTCCCTGATTTTCCCCAACCCCAAAAAATTACATGTGCCATTTTGGAGCCTCCTGCATACAGCCCACTTGAAGCCCCTTTAAAATGTTTGACTCTTAAACAAAGCCACAAGTACCTTATATTCTTCCTTCAACTGCTTGATTGCTGAATGGATACCTGAGATATAGGGCAAATCACTCATAGGGCAATGCCCTCTGGACTGAGTGCATCACTTTGAAGTGCTGACATTACAATGGAAGATCTACAGAACCTTAGGTATTGCCAGGATGCCCACCACCATAGTACCTACGGTCTAATCTTGAGGTTGGCACTTCAAAGGAATGTGGCTTGCATAGGGGTTTTAAAAAAGCCTGATTCCTGGCTACCATGGAAATGGAGAGAGGGATTTTGGGTTGCAGGCATCAAAGCCCTTATCTGTTTTCTCACTTGCCATCTTCTTTATTATGCCCCTGAATATAAATTAGAGATCACAGATAATGGGGAAGTGGGCAGGTTTGTAGAAATGGGGCCACGCTAAGCCCCCAGATCAGATCACGCTCAAACTTTGTGGAAATATGGATCCAGATCCGGACATTGTGCTCCCCTTCTCCCCTCCCCCACACTTCTTTTTTACAGTCGGCCAAATGAAAGTCATGTATCCAAAACTCCCCTGGACTGTGTGAAAGTTCTGACATGGTAAATAGTTCAGATCCTTGGGCCATCTCTACTCTTTCCCCCTGTTCATGTGCAGGTCTGTTCATCCTTCAGTGAATTCCTCTGTGATGGGGTGTAAACCATACACTGGCACTGAAATGGTTAAGGGGAGCTGCAGAGCTTCATTCAAGCACCTGGTTGCTGGTGGGTCAGGCCCAATTAAAGATGAGTCCCAGCTGGGTGGTTACTATAAAGAGAGGAAGCTTGGCTGAAAGAGCTGAGTGGGGGAGATTATCTAAACCCAAGTGAGATCATGCCAGAGGTCTATCACAGAGGGAGAATGGATATAAAGAATGGGGGGAGGCAGAGGAAAGTAGAATCAGATGATGGTGATATTGGCAAAAAAGCAAAGCTGAGGAAGGAAATAAACCAAAAATGGTATAATTTTAAGATCCCTAGCCAAAGAAATAAGATTAGGTGATGTTAATCCTGTGAAAGTAGCAGATTAGTGGGGGGGGGGGGGGGGGGGGCGGTGTGTGTGTGTGTGTGTGTGTGTGTGTGTGTGTGTGTGTGTGTGTGTGTGTGTGTGTGTGTGTGTGTGTGTGTGTGTGTGTGTGTGTGTGTGTGTGTGTGTGTGTGTGTGTGTGTGTGTTTGTTTGTTTGTTTGTTTGTTTGTTTGTTTGTTTGTTTGTTTGTTTGTTTGTTTGTTTGTTTGTTTGTTTGTTTTGTTTTAAAGCATAGGGGATATAGTAAGAGCCAGGATGTTGTGAAATGGGGATCTTTTACTTGAATGTAAAAATGAAGAGTAGGCTGATAAACAGCTAAAAATTAAAATGCTAGGGAATAAGTTACCAGCTTCCAAAGCATTTGACTGAAATGGGCATAATATATGGAGTGCTATTAGAACTGAGCAATGATGAGACAACAAAAAGCATAAGAGAAGATAGTGTTAGTATTTAAGTGACTAATCAATGGGGAGGAGAAAGCAAGCCACCAACAACAGTGCAGATTATATTTAAGGGATGATCACTAACTAAAAAAGTAACACTAAGGTTTTAGATCTTTAGAACCAAGCCGTATATCCCACCTCCCCTAAGGTGTTATAAGTGCTAATGGTAGAAGAGAAGTCTTACTTTAAGGATTTATAATATCTCTAACCCATGTAGGAAATTAGAAAGCTTGGCATTACAAGAAATAGTGAAGAATGCTTATATATATAGTGACCTAAATAGTCATAATCAATTGCAGTGCAGTAAAACAACTGATAACAGTGGCATATACTTAGGAAAGTTCATTGATGAAAACAGTCTAGTGGTTTTAAACAATGGCACCCCAACTAGATGTAGTGAGGCAGATGGTAGTTTTTCTTGCTTAGACCTGGGAATTATAACAACAGATATTGGAAGTAAATGCAACTGGGAAATATATAAGGAAGAAGGAATGGGGAGTGACAATTTTGCTGCTTATTACTTTTCAAGAGCAAGGGAAGGTTGAAGGTAATGGAAAATTCTCCACATGGAATTTTCAGAAAGCTAACTGGGAGCTTTTTACAAGTAATTATACTGAATTTGTGAGTGCTCATTGGGTAAGTGATGACACCAAGAATTTCAGTGACTGTGTAATAAAGGGTTTACAGCAGCTACAGTAGCCATATCTAAGATATTGAAATGCCACAGAACTAAAAACTCACTTCCATGGTGGAATGAGACATGCAAAATGGCAACTAAAGAAAGGAACAAAGCCTATAAAAAGGCAAAAAATAGAATACAATGAATAGTAAAGATCTAATGAAGTATAAAAGAAGCAAGGCAATAGTACATGGAATTAAAAAAAAAAATCAAAGAAAGACAATGGGAGGAAGAACTGCACACTTATAAATGAAGATACCAAGACATCAGAAATATACAGGCAAATTAGAAGAATGAATGGAATTCAGACTGAGTAGTTACATGCCCAGGTCTTAATGGGACTGACAAAATAGTTAAAAGTTCTGATCATGTGAAAGCAAATGTTGTATCAGATACGTACTGAAATGAAACTTTAATGAAAATGAAAGTGCAGTTTTGCACCAGATTAAAAGATAATTCATTGAAGAGAATCATGACCTATTGTGTAGGTGGGGTAACATGAAGATACTGTACTGAATGAATGGTTTGGTATACGGGAACTTTAGAAAGCTATTGATCTCAACAAAATACATCCCCAGATAAAGATAATATATGCCCCATATATCTCTTAAAGCAGATTGGGGGTTCTCTTGGAATTATATAATACTATGTGGGGAAAAGGAATGATACTAGTAGGGTGGAAATATGCCATAATAATTCCAATATGAAAACCAGGCAAACGATCCACAAAAGTGGATGCCTATAGACCTACAGCCCTTATGTCTTATGTAGATAAAATTATGGAGAGAATGGTGAATGAAAGATTGGTTGCCTACTTGAAAGACAATGGCATTGCAGATAAAGTGCAAAGTGGTTTTAGGAGAGGAAGGTGTACCATTCATCACACACTGTTACATTCCAAAGTGAAATACAAAAAAGTCTGAGGCATAAGGGTTTTATGATAACTGTCTTTCTAGATATTGAAAAGGTATATGAAGTGCTATGGAGGCAAGGCTTGTACAAAGTAGGTGCACTAGGGATAAGGGGAAGAATGTATAGGTGGACTAGAGACTTTTTTGAGTAAAAGGACCATGCATATCAGAATTGGGAAAGTGATGTTGACTATACATATTAACACTTCCCTGTGGTGTACCATTTTTATCCGCCCGACCTTATTTAATATTATGATAATTGATCTCCCAAAACAAATGTCAGGGTAGGTGGCACTCTAGATGAAGATGATTGTGCTCTGTGGTGGCAGAAATATTGAGGTGGCAGAAAAGAGAATCAAAGCATTATGATAGAACTCTGATTGGGGAAATACATGGGGTTTGAAGTTCTCCATTGCCAAAGCCAAAGGACTGATCTTTACAAAAAGGCAAATTACAAGGGAATGTAAACTGTATGTGTATGGAGAGCAAATAAGTATAGTTAAAAGGTTTAAATTCCCAGCAGTCATATTTTATACTAAATTACTTGGAAAGATCATACAGACTATGTTAAAGATAAATGTACAGGAAGCATTAACCTGCTTAAAAGTCTTGCTGGGATTAACTGGGAGGTGGATAAGAAAATGCTGCTAATGGTCTACAGAGGGGAGGCTAGCTCTGTTGTCAGAGAAGGAGATGGAGGAGAGGGTTAGGGAAAGGGCATAGACCCAGGCCTGATTTTCCATTGCCCTGTGTAGTCACTTCATACCAGTGCAAAATGAGTGTAAAATGCTGCTGCATCAGAATGGAAACATTTGCACTTTGCATTGGTGTAAATGAGTACCCAAGGGGCAGGGCAACAGAGAACTGGGCACAGTGTCTCCTTTGGAAATCCAAGGTCATTCTTCTGTCTCCTCCACTCATGGGGACGCTCCAGCCCAAATGCCTGGGAGGCTGCCTTCCCGACCTGCTCCGAGACATCCCAGGTGAGGCAGCTGGGTACATAGAACGACTCAAGAAAGTCATGCGAAACTGCTGGATGTAAGAGGAGATCTTTGTCCATGTGTCTGTGAATGAGACAGCTTTGTATTGTCTGTATGTTAAAATACCCAAGGCCCTCTTTAAAGATGGGCTCAAACCAAACGGTGATGGTGAAACTCCTCACCCAGATCTGACTTTTACAAACAGCCTCTGTCTCTGTAATGGGTTGAACCTAAAACCTTGGATCCAAACTTCCTTGAATCTGTGACTGCTCCTGAAGGGGGAACTCACCTCTGGTCCTTTCCATTTTTAACGGAAGTGTAAGGACTTGGTTATTTTGTTTGTAACAGTGTGGTTAATATCTCAGTTGTAGAGCAATGGCCCAGGGTGCTCTGCATTACAAACACAGGAACTGATCTGGAGGGGTGCTGAGCATTCAGCACTTCCACCAGGCTAACTCCCAAGGTCTGCACTCATTCCCTCCCCCCATCCCTGACCTCTCACTCAAGCAAATTCCCACTGAATTTAGCCCATCAACTAGCAGGATTTTGGTACCAAGTTGTTATGAACCCAATCGTGAGTCCTTTACTCAGGTTTTACTGAGTCCTAACCACTGACTTCAGTCAGGGGAGGGGGTTGACTGAGTGAGACCCTCAGGAGTTGGCCCTGTCATTTTAAGGAATTGTGTTATTTCAGTCTTGTGTGAAGAAACTCCTGTATTGTCAGTGAAATGTTTTGTTTCCTGAGCCCAGTACGGGGAGAGGACTGATTCTTCTCTATGGAGACCAGGGCACAGGGCTCCCAGCTGCTTTCATAGACAGCCTAGAATGTGGGAATATTGGCCCTTTCCTATGGCTTCACCCTTACAGAGTCTGAGCTAAGAGGATGGTGGATTTTTGCAATGGGATGAGAATGGGAGAAGGGGCTTACTTCTTCCTAGCAAGTCCAGGTGATGGTGGGAGGAAGGGGGAAATGCTGGCCTTATTCCACAGAGCACAGGGGCAGGACTCTGACTCTCGGCCTTTCCAATCCCTAGAGCTGAAGGGAGTGTTGGCCATTCACAGGAACACTCCCTAGGGAACCATCTGTGAAAAATGATGCAGGTTGTTAATGCCCATTTTATTTTGGGGGGGAGAGAGGACAGGGGAGAAAAGTGCTAAGGGCAGGGGGATGGCATCTGAATGAGGTGAAAGATTCATCCAGTCAGCACTTCCCCATCTCCAGGGACTGCTTTATGCACATCCATCCAATGCAGCTGCAACTTCACTTGAGGAAGAAAGAACAAGCCAAGTGGTAAAGAGCAGATAGGATCTGACAGCTCTCGTGTCTCATAGTCTTCCCTTTGCACTGGGCCACACGTAGGACAAAACTCTCCTCCATGTCTGTTACGCTTCACACTGCACAGCGCTGCTGGAGCGAATGCAAAGTGTGGGAGTGAGAGGAGCTGATGTAACAGTGACCCTCCCAGCTGCCAGAGTGAGTTAGGCTTTCAGCCTTGCTCTGCGGCACGTGTGATGTTGCCAAACCTCCTCCTGAATGGGGCTGGACGTTCTCCAGAATGGCAGATAAAAGGGAGACTGCCCATGCCACTCCTTAGCGCCTAGAAAAATAAATTACAATTGTGAATCTGCTGACACTTTGGTTCCAGTGGCTCTGCTATTAGCAGCCAGGCTTGTGGACTTCATGTGAACAAAACCCTTTCAGCTGATGCAGAGTCCCAGCAGCGCTGTCTTTTTTTCCTCAGCCCCATTCCCAGCTATATCATGTCTTTGTGTAAAACTCTAACATGAAGTAGAAGCAATTTCGCCCAACTGCAGGTGATCCGGAGGGGAAAGCAAACCCCCCATTATGCCCAAAGATTGGCATATTCCTAAATCTGCTTCTTTCCCTCTCTTGATTGCCCTTACTGAACATATCACCAAGCTGATGTGCAGCACATCTTGGAAAGACTGAAAAGCTAAGTCACGGGCATCAAAGTGCCTTTTTCAGACATTGCTTTTCCCCCAAGTCCTTGGGTGAGCATGGACATCCATAGGCAGCTACGTGGTTCGCTTGCTTTCAGCAGTTTCACTGGCCATAGCAGGATGTTGGCAGAGGATTGCTGCACTTTCAGTGGATCCATAGGCAAAAGTGGGCACCCGTAGGCAAGTGGAATCTCTTTCTTATACTGTCAGTGGGTCTGCAGACCATAGTGGGCACCTGTCCCCCATGGTTTTCTATGATCTAGCAAAGGTTTTTATACAGCAGTTTTTGTGGTGGTGTCTAGTGTTTGACACTGACTCATCTGTTCTCCATCTGAGTGGCTTCATGGACAATAGTGCCAGATGGCATCTTTTCCTTGTATTTGCAGCAGGTTCACGAGTGATAATGGATGACAAAGGACACTCAGTAACATCGGATGCTTGTGTTTTCAATGAGTTTGTGGGCAATACTGGACACATGGCATCTTCCCTCTGTGCTTTCACCTGATCCAAAGTTGATAGTGGTTGATTCAAAGCAATCAAGAAGTGTTAACAATGCTTCCAGCTGGTCCACTGATGACAGTGGACATCCATGGACAGCTGGTATCTAGTGCCAGCGCTATTTTAACACTCTGCCATGTAAATAGCCCTGAGATGACAGCAACCATTTTGACAGCAGCGGGAAATACTTGGCCCTTTCTAATGTTTCTCATGTTTCTTCTGATTACTCACGGTAACATTGCCCTCTGCCAAGCTGGATGTTCCATGACATGGGACAGCATAGCTCAAGCCCCGGTTAGCACAATGCATTAGAAGGTCTCACATAAGCACTGATGTCCTTTTTTCCCTATGGCTCCTCTCTGACCTCTCACTCTTGTTTTAGATTAATGCTATCAACAGCATTGAATGTTCTCTGGGGAGGAGCCAATAATGAAGGGCTGTCACTCCAAGTACTTTGTATTCATGGAGTTGCACAGCACAAAAATGGAGTAACTTGCCCCTTGAAGTCAGGTGGTGGGGCAATGTGGAATTTATAAGGATACAGTTGCACCGCTGCTTTAGTGTTGCAGCACGCTTAGGGTGGCAGTACACATCTGCAGTGTATGCAATTTGTGAGTGTAGCTGGCAAGAATCGGGCATGGATTATAAGGGGAAATGAAGCTATGCTGTAAGCATTCCCACCCCAGAGTGCACTGAGCAATGATTCTAGCAGAACATAAGGTAAGCAGCCCCAGGCAATTTATGCAACTTGAGTGTAGGATCCATATAGCTGGCCTTGCTTGTCATTGATAGCGTGTGCTAGGAGATGTACGATTAAAGAGCTGCATAACAGCCACTTGCTATGCATCACTGTGGAGTTTGTTTCTGTGAAGAGCTAAGCACTATTTTGGGTACATGAAAATATTTAATTATAGGCTGTGCTATTGCATAGTGCCACTTGCAGACTTTACGTCAAGGCTGACTCTGTTTCTAATGATATCCTGTTGCTCAAACAGAAGGTATGGGATTGACGCAGAAATTATTGGGTGAGGTTCTCTGGTCTGTATTATACAGGAGGTCAGACTAGAACTAGATGATCACAGAAGTTTCCTTCTGGCCTTAAAATCTATGAATTACCAAATTATTTGAGGTCCTTAAAACAGAACACTGAAACACAAGAGTGAGGTAAGTGAATGATGAGTTTTACAATGCCTGCCTGTCTGCTGTCTGAGTGTTACACAGCGCTGAATAAACCCCTATAATTGTAACTCCTAAGCACAGAGTTGAGTGTGAAGCTTGGGTTGGATTTTCAGAGGGCAGTCTTTGCTTTGATTGTTCCAAAGTCTTCCTCAGAAATCTGGAGGGGGATGTCCCTGGTATCATGTGCACCTCAATTCCAGCCCACTTTTGTGTGTCTCTGGGTGCTGCATGGATTTTTTAGTGTACAAGCGGATAGTCAGGGTCAGGATATGGTAGCTGTGAATTCTCTCCCATTGTATATCTCAGATGAACACTAGAGCTCACCAGGGCATGTAGTGCTTAGGGGCTCCAACTAAGGTTGAAATCCCATTGTGCTAGGCACTGTACAAAGAATGATAAACAGTTCCTGCCACAATGAGAAAAGGGGAGCATGGCAGAGAAAGGCTGACAGACTGCGAGGAAGGGGATGGGACAGAATGGGAGCAAGCAGAGAAGGAAGAAATATCCAGAGGAAAAGCTCTAAAAACCATTGGCGGCTGGTGAGATCTGAGGCTGCAGGTCCCTGCTTCAGTGGCTTTCCTCCACTGCTACTGGCTCAGTTTCTGACTGGCTCCTCTAAGCTGTTCCTTGTGTTCTTGAGCTTACTTAACTGGGGGACAGCTGGGAGTCACATGGATCCTGGTGCCCCAGACTGGGGCTGTTTCTCCTGTGTACTTCTGAATCAGAGGGGTGTTTGTGAGAAGGGTAACTCTTTCTAGATCTATTGTATTAATCTAGATTAAATATTTGGGCCCAAAGAGGCAAAGATTTTAACATGACTCTGTCACTCTCCAACATTAAAGAGTGTTAAACAAGGGTCAGGGTTTGATACACAGAGACTTCAACCTACTTAGCACCAGGCAAATACACCGTTAAACACCTTTCAACATTTTTTTTAAAAGATACAGAAAAGAGGGGAAAGCATTTAAAGCATCTAAAATGTAAATGATTGAATAAGGCTTTCATTTTAATATCATCCCTTTCTCCTATTAGCTGGAGAGAATTTTTTCAAGGAAAAACAACCTTGTTTGATAGTCTTAGAGTTGGTCTTAAAGATGGTAATAACTGTCTCTTTTGAAGAAAAGAGAAGAAGTTAAGATGGGCTGGAGTTGTTATTGCTGTTGTTGCTCAAGTCCAATGCTGTTTTCTACAAACACGAAACAAGACAAACGTGCAAATGGGGAGAGACAATAATTGCAAAACTAGAAAATGCAGCTTCTGGGTGTTGACTCTAATTTGCTATCTCGCTGCTGGAAGACCTTAGGCCCAGCCTATGGTTTTATCACGCACTCTGTGACCTGGCAAACTTGTACCAGCATGAGGCTGTTTAGAGTCTTGCTTTTAGTGACCTCTTAGCAGTCTTGGCTGGTTAAGACGGACTCTTATTAGAGAGAAGGAAGAGGAGAGAGATAGGAAAGACAAGGACATATTGGGTGAGGGGAGGGTGGCAGACAATCTCACATCCCAGGTGGTGTCTGGGATTTAGCCAGAGCTGATGGAGGTGACAGTGTCATTTGGGTCCCTCTCTTTGGCCCAGTCTTGTCAGGACATCTCTCGGGATTAGAACGAAGAAGGTCTGGGGTCCCAGGAGGAGATGGATGTGGCAGCCATGTAGTCAAATTTTCTCCCCAAAGTCTGTCTTTAAGGACACCAAAAGGGAGTGATGGGTGGAATAACCCATCCCCTCATTATTTTGTCCACCAATTAGGCCATATATCCAGTGTACCAATTTTGGTTTATGAATTTTCACTCCTCAACTTCTCTTGTTTACCAGACAGGATCTGACCACAGCGCTTGAGTTACATCATTACACTTTTTTGTTTTGGAGTAATCCAGTTAGTTTCCCTTTTGTACCTTTTCCCATAACAATTTGTTGTTATAGGTTATTGTGACATCTTATGAATTTTCACTTATGTTCTACGGGTGAGTTCACAATTAAGATAAATTTGTAGGGCCCGCTTATCACAACAGAGCTCAACTATTCTTTCCCCTGTGGTATGGCTACACCTGTTTCAACATGAAATTTGCCTCTTACTGTAGTCTAGTGGTTCTTAAATTGGATCATGGGGGGAGGCAGGAGAGAGGGGAAAATAACAGAGCACTTGCTAGGGTACACCAATAGGTAGCTGGTCTGCTGGCTTCTCCGTGTCTCTATTCATTATGTGACGTTAAATAGAACTTGTACACTAAACTTCTTAATATTACATTTCCCTGGAAGCCAGTGCTTTGGTTGCTCCAGGGATATGATTGATTGTTCTTAGGATCGAAGGTGGCCTATGCAATAGAGGGTTAGCCAGGACACTAGATCGTCCAGGAAACACTCACTGATTTTAAAATGTGGTCTATGCTATGGAAAGATTTGGGAGACCCTGACCTAACAGCTGTGTTTCAGGCTAAGGTATTCCATTTCTCTCTCTGTTTCTCATGCCTGATTCTCCTCTTACTCTCAGAAGTGTAAATCAGAAGTAGCTCCACTAATGTAAAATGGATATGAGGGGGAAGTCAAGACCACTGGGGTTTTTTTAACATCACCAAAAACAAGTAAGCTGCCAAAGCCAATTGGCGATTGCTGAATATGAGGTTCCAGAAGGTATTGATCACCCCAAGTTTGTCTGCTCAACTTTCAGCACCACATCCTTGATTTTTAGTCCTGTTTACCTTTAGTCTTGACTTTGATTTTGTGGAGCAAGTAAAACAGGTGGAGAGTTGCTAGGAGAAGATGTTTCTTCTTTTAATGAATCTTTTAGGATGCTTCCAGCACACTGCTGCTGCCTGGTTTAGCCCTGTCCTATGAATTTTCTTCTCATTCCCCAGTAGGTCCATTTGGGTCAGCTCACCCTACCAGGGTCCCTGATATCCAGTAGTTAAAGTGGATTAAAAAAGGGGGAGCTCTCATTGTTCCAATGGAGGAGGAGGGGGAGCTGTGCAGATGTCTAGGGCCTAATCGGCAGCATTGGCAGTACATTGGAGAGTGGTCACTGAAAAACTAAGTATTTGGACTCAGAGTTAGTGTGAAAGATCCAGTGCAAAACAAAGATGTATCAGTTACTGTGGTGTTGTCCTGTGAGGATCAGCCACCATATAACTGCCCACTGTGCACAGTTTTTTTTGTCTGGCAGTAAAATTCCCCAAATCATCATGGCTGTAGTAGAATGGCCACTCATGGATCCCCAGAATCCTGGATATTCCAGTACTTCTGGGAAGAGTGTGGGCTCACCCCTGCCTTTGTGACTCCACTTCCGCTGGCGTGACCTCTCATGGTGTGTGCAAGGTCTTGCTGCATAAGAGATGCCACTTTGAAGAGCGCCCTGCCCCCATGATTTTGCATGCGTGGTGCATGCAAGGTCACACTGGTGAGGGTGGTGCAGCTCGCTCTTAAAAATGGCGTCCCCCATCTGATACCAGACAAAACAGTGTCTGGTTTTGTCTCAGTACTGGATCGAGGACAAACCTTAGAAAAGCAGAGCTGTCCAGCTTAAAGCTGGAGGAATGGCTTGCCTAGGCTGTGGTGTGAAAGGCATGTTGGCATATACACATTGCTGAGTATCCAACAGCAACAGGGATGTCAGAGGGCGGAAAGCTGCTCTGTGATGTTTTCATGCAGCTGTCTTGTATGAGTAAACTGGCTCAATTATTAATGGCTGACCTAGCGGCAAGCAGCATTCACAGGAGAGGTGATACAATAGCACAGGGGTCAGCAACCTTTGGCCCGTGGCCCGTGAGGGTAATCTGCTGGTGGGCCGTGAAACATTTAGTTTACTTTGACCATCGGCAGGTACGGGCCCCTGCTGCTCCCAGTGGCTGCGGTTCTCCGTTCCCAGCCAATGGGAGTTGCGGGAAGTGGCGTGGGCCGCAGGGACGTGCTGGTCACCGCTTCCCGCAGCTCCCATTGGCCAGGAACGGTGAACCGCGGTCACTGGGAGCTGCGGGGGGCCATGCCTGTGGACAGTCAACATAAACAAAATGTCTTGCGGCCCACCAGCGGATTGCCCTGATGGGCCGTGTGCTGAATGTTGCCGACCCCAGCAATAGCAGTTACTCCACAGGGCAAGGAGGAGCTCCCTCCAAGAATGCATTTGCTGTCTGTCTGTGCCTCTGTGTGTGGTGTTTTCATAGCTTGATTCATGTATGTGTGTGGTATGTGTGTGTTCCTGTGGTTAATGTATGTTTGTGCAGGTGGGTTTTTGTGCCCATTGGACTGGATTCCAGTCTTGGACCATGGGTGTGTTAAAGCTAGTCAAAAACCAGAATTTTCATTCCACGATAAATTTTGAAATTTCCTTTAATCTTGAATTGGAACAAAAAGTTAAAATCTCGACGTTTCTTGCCAAACAAAACTTCCAAAATAATTTTGCTTTGGAACTGTCAAAACAGCCTTACCAAAACATTGTTTTAATAAAGGTCAAAACACTTAATTCTGACTTTAATATAAATGTTGAAATTGAAGTTGAAAGTTTCAAACAAAGCCCTCTGACATTGTTGAAAAGAAGTGCTTTGATCACTGAAAACTTCAATGAAATGGATATGTTCTTGCAAAATGGTTTATCAAATTAGCATTTTCCAATTAAAAGCTCTTCCCTCAGAAAACTTTCAATAACCTCTCATGTTTCTAAGCACACATAGCTATCATTAATGATTTTCTGTGTGCCTCACTCCATGTATCTGTTTCTCCGTATGTGTGAGGATCTGTGTATGTGCATGAGTTTTAGTGCATGTCTGTGTGGGTGACACAGACACTTCTTATGAAGGGCTCAGTTTCTTCTTCCTTTTTCGCTGCTATTGGTACTCCGTACTGCACTACTGTGGTCCAGTCTCCATCCAGACCCCACTGATGCTGTGGCTGCACAGCAGATGTATGTACAGCCATTTTTTTGGTGATACCTCTGTCCTAGCATCACTGCAACCTGCTCTTCCAACAACTCCGTTGTTTTTTTTTAAAGATCCTTCCATATTGGCATGGTCCTCCATGTGCTTCCGAGACACTGGGGCTCTCCTTTTCATGGCAGACATTGCAGGTGACTTATGTTCTGTAACAAAATGGCCTCCGCTACTAGATGGCATGCTGCTCTCATGACCTGCATCACTCCAGCTGCTGCCCTCTCCTCTTATTTCATACTCTAAACTCCCATTCTCACATCTATTTGGCTTTACTGCTTCCTTCATCTGTCTCTCACACTTATTGTTATACTATCCCCTACTCTGGGAAGACTATTCCTTTTCCTGTCCACCATCTGCCCCCTTGTTCTCCTCCTTGTGATCCCTCCTTTAAGACCTACTTGCAGAAATGTCTTCCACCTTGCTATCCTCATTGATAATCTCTCCACACCCTCACTTCCCTGGATTGTTTTAGGTTTTGTCTTGGGTTTGCTCTCATTGTCTGTCTTAGACTAACAAGCTAGTTAGGGCAGGGACCACATCTGTCTCTGTAAATTGATGGCACCGTATACAAGATTTTAATAATCATAATTCAAAATCCATAGATTCAGTTCTAGGAGAAAGAAAAAAACTGGACCAAGGCAGCAGGAGCGGAGGGTGTTGTCTTCTTTCTGAGGTGTGTCTGCAGATGGTGGGTGTTTGTAAGGGAGCATAAATTAGTACCCCCTTACACTTTCCCTACTACAATCACAGTAAGGTGTGCAAGGGAGGCTAAGTTGATATGATTTACATGCTGGGGAGCTCTGGAGGCTTCAACATGTATCTTGTTACATCTTCTAGTTTGTCATGTTGCTGACTCCAGACAAGACTCCTTATGTATTTATAGAGAGGGGGCTAAGTAAGTTTAGGGGGAATCTAACTGTAGTGTAAGGGACCGTAACTTTTATACCACCTTTCACATCACCTATGAATTTGGTTCCTCATATCAAAGCTGTGGAGTACCTTGGATAAGAGGCTCTCATGGGCATTTATGTCCAAACCTCGTTTGTTAGCACAAACTCATCTAACGATAGAACCAGGCGTAACATTCTGGGTATCTGAGTTGTGCGAGTACAGGGTTTCATGCTGTCCTGCTAATAAGCCTTAGCCTTATTTTGGAGGGACCATTTCTATGGATGAAAAGCTCATTCAAGCTTCATCCCCTTCAGCTTTGGCTGCTGCTGTCACTTCCCAGTTTTTGTGATGTGGACACTTGTGTACTGGCAACTGGGCTGAGATGCCCAAACTTATTTCACATAGGCCACAGAATAGCTGCAGGTGGAAATGACTTTTGGCTGTTACTGGTCTGTGCTGGATTGAAATTAATAACAGGGAAGTGAGAGGGTTTGTAGTCCTTGAGCAGTCCCCGAGCCATCCATTTGTCTAATGTGGTATTTTCCAGTCCCTGTGCTCTGTGAGCATCACAGAGCGAGAAGTACTGAACATGACACTGGAACGGGTAGGAGGTGCAGTGTGAGGGGGTCTGGAAAGTACTGTGGCATTTGCAGACCTGTTATTGTGACCTAATCCCATGGCAACATGAGTAATTTTAAAGAACACATCAGTTGGAACTAAGCTGCCACTATCTGGTCTGCCCTATCATTACACCTGCCAAATAAAGGAGCATAACTCAAAATGGTACCATTGAAATTCCATATACAGCAAACGACTGAAATGCCATTGTTGGTTTGTCCTTCCAAGCACAGAGCATTCACCTCCTGTACAGACATTTGTGGAGGCAGGAGAGACACTGTTATGAATGCCCTGATCAAGCGACTTTCTTTCCTGACAAAATAATAATTCCCTTTCTGAGTCTTTTGATGTCACTGGGGAGAGAGAAACTGAACCGCATGGGGCTTCAAAGTGTTAAAACCATGCTGAATGACTTGAGATTCCAAGAGCCACAGCTTCTCTTCAATGAATCAGTCTTTTCTGCTTCATTAAATCTCTCACCTCAACGACTGCTGCAGCAGCAAACCTGAAGCAAAACTGATTAATTATGCATCACTGCTGTATCTAGGGGCTTTAAAATTGGAGTTAATAAAACTGAGGGTTCAAGCAGGTTAGAGTAGTTAACGCTGTGCTGATGGACATGGGGTTCAGGAGGCGAGTGTGGAGCCTGGCTGGGGGACTTGAGCGGGGAAAGAAATGGAAAATTAACGAGCAGAATTCTACAGAGATTTTTGGTGGTGGCTCTCTGTATACTGATGAGCCTTTTTTTAAAAAGCTACCTCCTGCATTAGAAGAGGGAGCAGGAGCTTTGATCATGGGAAGAGGTTGAGGAGAACTGTGCACTGTTAATGCATCCCAACTCACTTTATCTCAAATAATAAGGGCTCCCACTGTGAAAAAGAATTGTGGGGCTCAGTCTGGTTTGTAGTTTGGACAGGTGTCTAGACAGCCATTATCCTAAACTGCTTCTAATTGATACTCAAGTTGCTAATCTCACCACAGAGGCCAAGGACTGAATGGGCCTTGAAAACTGAACTTCTCTCTTGCCCCCAGAAGCGTTTTCTCCACATGGGGACTGAGGCGCTTGGCAGGACAGTGAGGGGGAAGCTTGCACTGCTGCTGCCCATTGCTGTGCGTGCGTAGCTGCTAAAGAGAGGCCTTCATTCCTCAGGGCGGTCAAGCTGGCACTTCGAGCACTAAGTTCATGTATAATATGAACACGTTTATAGACAAGAGTTGTTAGGGGTGAGAATGGGGACCTTTAAGATAGAAATTGCATAAGCAGATCTCCTCAGAGGTGTAACTCAGGGTGGTAACTTGGTTAAAAAGAATGTAGTTTGCTCAAGAAAGCAAAAACCCACTGCTTCTGTCAGTTTTAGAAGTTCTAAGAAGAAATGAATAGTATAACTCCAATCGACATAGCTTAGATCTACTTACTGCGGGGTCCACGCTACACAATGTCAACAGGAGACACACTCCCGTTGACTCCCCTTACTCTTCTCGATCTGGTGGAGTACAGGAGTTGACGGGAGAGCGACTGATGGTCGATTTAGGGGGCCTAGACCTGCTAAATCAACCGCCGATGCATCGATCGCCGATGCATCGATCGCCACAGCGTCGATCCTCCAGTAAGTGTAGACAAACCCTAAGACTCAGTCATAAGGTAAAGAATTAGAAACTTTGATTACAGCTAGCATAGCCTGTGGGCTATATGGAACTAACTGCAACTACTGTCCCACCTGGCATGGGATCTAACCGAGGTCAGTTTCCTCAGGGCAAGTCTCTATGCCTGTTGTTTCAGTGGTCAGGAACAATGCGAGGATCTTTTCAAGACATTGCAACTTGGAAGTAGACATTCCCAGTTTTGAAGACTGTCCTCCTTAAACTGGGCTAAATACACGTAGCACCAAGCCAGGAACAAGATGGGTTTGGGGTTGGGCTTTTTTGTCTGTTAATACTAAAAGTTGCCCATCCAAGGGATTCATGCATTGCATTTTGCTGGAGCCCTTTGGCTTCACCTAATTTTCCTAAAATGGAAGAGAGTTCATTCACCTTCTTAATAAGAATTGCAGGCCGTGAAAAGTACAGGTCTCAGAGTGCAGTTCTCTAGGGGGATCCAAGAGTCAGGCTGAGTTGAGCATGCATACTGGGATGCATACTTGGAGTCTCTGTGGCTACCCTTTTGTATTTGTGAGAAATGTGGTGACAGGCTGGGTTATGGAATTCCCTGGCCTACATGATGCTCACAGACATCACTTTGGCCTCCCTAATTTAATGTAACCTAGATTCCCAAATGTTTTATAAAGGGTTTTGTGTTCTAGGGAAAATCTTCTTCAGGATTGTCCTAGGGAAAATCATCTTCAGGATTACTGACTGGTCTAAACTAAACTAATAGTTTCTCTAAATCAGGTTGTTTTACTTACTGGCCTCATGTGCTTAAATGACTGAGCTGTGAGAAACTTAAAGAAACAAAGAGATGATCATGAAATGGAGCATTTTAAAAATGCAGAGGTAAGAACCAAACTATATTCCCCTTCTCCCTCAGGACAGTATGTTATATAATCCCCAAAGTACTTTTAAGGTTATTCAACTATCTTTGTATTTTCTTTTACTGTAGTGTATGTCTGCACTTGGTACGTATCAAAAGGCAAGAGAGAAAAATATTGAAGTTGTTTGTGAGAGCATTAGAATACAATGGCATGGAATTTTGGAGCCAAATTCTGCAACTTTGGGGCCCAATCCCACATTTTTTTTAATCCCATAAGTAATTCTTACACAGGTAGTATAATTCACTTCAGTGGAACAATTCACATTAGTAAAGGTTGCAGGAGTGGGCATTTACTTTGTAGAATCTTTACTATCGTCTCACCCCTAAATACCTAGTAATATCATATGGTTAGTGTTAAATAATAATAAAAAGGAGAGACCAATTGAGCCATTGGAAAGGGGAGAGAAGAGCTTGTGACTTGCAGTGAGATGGAGACGCAGTGAAGCAGAAATGTACAGGAATTCTATTCCATGTGGGTAGTGCTGCAGAGGAGAAGGCTCTTGTATCAGCAGTGGCAAGGGAGTGAGGGAATGTTGATGCTAAAAAGAGTGGAAAGAGAAAGGAGGAAAGTGAGTCTCTTTGTATCATATATGTAGCATATTACGAAGACCCAAACGAAGATGTTTAATGGGTAGAGGGGAATTTATGGATTGGCAATGAGGTGGGGAAGAACTACAAGCTGTCTATCTGAAGATGGGGGTCGGGGGTGGGGGGTGGGAATGTGTATGCCCTGTTGCACAATGCTTTGCTGGCTGTACTTTTCATGACAGTGGCAGACTTATCAATTCTTAAAGGACACTCATATCTCTTGAGCCCTGGTGTTCTCTGGGGCAGTAATGTGAGAAGTACGTGGCTGCATTAGATCACTAGGGGCTGTTTTAAATTCTAACATGATCAAGACTCATGTAACAGGATTCTCTTTCTCTTGCACTTTAAGTCTTTAGTGGGCAGCTTAATGGAGATTTTAAAGATAAATGTGAATCTTGGAATATGCTAGTAAGTGATTTTTTTTAAGGAGATGCCCTATATACAATGATTTATTGGGGGCATTTTTTTGGTGCATGAGGATGAGACATAATAAAGGAGGAACCTCTATGTTTATCCTTCTCTAACCACTTCTCGTATTGTCAGCCTGGCCTGGAGGTCAGCATCTGCCATTCTTGATGCAGGGGCTGTTCTTTCATGGGATAAGAGGGGGAAATCAGTCTTGAGGAGAACAGGGAAAGAGCTCTGTTAGATGAAAACAAGACTCCTATTCTTCATCAGCCTAATCCATTATGCTGGCTAATATCCGAGAACTTTAATGCATCCCTCCTCAGTGCAGTAATCTCCGCAGCATATGGATTTCGTCTCCTATCAAGAGGAAATGGAGAGAGGAGGATTGGACTCAGCTCAGTACAGGTGCTATTCCAGGTTGGTTGCACTCATCCTCTCCCAGCCGGGGGTGCTAGCAGCTCTCAGCTCCTTACTAATTTAACAACCTTCCTATTCACCTAGGGAGCACTTAGCCAGCTGTTATCTTGACCTGTTCCTGGAACACAAGGCACTAGCCCACCTCAAAGCAGTCATGGTGCCAAATTCTGCTCTCCCTTATTCTTGTGAAACTCATTCAAGCCAATGGAGTTGCTCAGTTGTAGCGGAGGGTAGGATTTGGCCATACTGATACTACAATAATTGTATGGCCAACAAGGACTTCAGGTTTGTCAGTATGCTACACAACTTGGCCACTGAATTTCCTGTTGACAATAGGGATAAAATCCAGACTTTCCTGCTTCAAAACCACAGGGCTCTATCACTTGAGCTAAGAGGAGCTTCCGTTAACAATTAGCAATGTGCAGCCTATGGCAGAGTTGAGCAGCTCTAGTTTCATCCAGTAGAGGGCACAATTAAACACTAGCCAGTTTACTCAAGTACACTGGAACAAAGGCTCATTGGTTTTGTATGGGGCTGTTTTGATATGAGGATGAATTAAAGGACATATGAGTTCTCCTCCCCTAGGCAATAATGTGTGTTCTTGATTAGGTTAGGAGGGCTCTGTCCACAAAGCCCAACAATGGACCTGATCCAGTGCCCATTTATGTCAATGGCAAAGCTCCTGTTGATTTTCATGGTACATGATCAGAACCATAGTGAACAACCTGAACTGGGGAGGAGGCAATATCTGATCAGATGTTTGAAGGAAAACTGCTACCTAGTTTCAGGCTGAAGAGTAGGCTTGATGAACACTGGTGTGAATAGTGCTGATGACATTTTCTAAACACGTTCATTGTAAACAAGGGATTTAAAATTAAAATATTCCCTTGCAAGCATGGGAAACCCAAACAAAACATGGGCTTCTAGATTGCCACACATCAGAGCCACCCATAACCAACCCAGGGATCTGCAGAAATAGAGGTGAGGAGAGAGAGGACGGAGCTACTGCTCTTCCTTATGTTTCTTGGCCCTGGTCTACACTACGAGTTTAGGTCGAATTTATTAGCGTTATTTCGATTGATCCGTGCACCCGTCCACACGACGAAGCCCTTAACATCGACTTCTAGGGCTCTTAAAATCGATCTCGCCACTCCACCCCCAACGAGGGGATTAGCGCTTAAAGCGATATTGCCGAATCGATGTAGGCTAGTGAGGACGCAATTCGACAGTATTGGCCTCCTGGATCTATCCCACAGTGCAACATTTGACCGCTCTGGACAGCAGTCTGAGCTCCAATGCTCCGCCCAGGTAGACAGGAAAAGCCCCGCGAACTTTTGAATTTCATTTCCTGTTTGGCCAGCCTGGTGAGCTGCAGGTGAGCGCAGATCTCATCAGCAGAGGTGACCATGATGGAGTCCCAGAACCGAAGACGAGCTCCAGCATGGACCGATGTTGAAGTACGCGATCTGATCGCTGTATGGGGAGACGAAACCGTGCTAGCAGAGCTACGGTCCAAAAGAAGAAACGCCAATACATATGCCAAAGTCTCCAAGGGCATGCAGGACAGAGGCTACAACAGGGACGCGCAACAGTGCCGCGTGAAAATTAAGGAGCTCAGGCAAGCCTACCAAAAAACCAGAGATGCAAACAAACGCTCTGGGTCAGAGCCCCAGACATGCCGCTTCTATGATGAGCTGCATGCCATTCTAGGGGGTGCACCCAGCACTGACCCACCCATGTGGTATGACTCCGTATGTGGATCATCAGAAACCACAGAGGAGCATGATGATGATAATGATGCTGAAAATAGCGCCCAGACACAGCAAGGAAGTGGAGAAGCCCTTTTCCCCGACAGCCAGGAACTCTTTGTCACCCTGGAGCCAGTACCCTACGAACCCACCCAAGGCGTGCTCGATGCAGGAGAAGGGACCTCTGGTGCCTCTGGTGAGTGTACCTCTGTTAATTAATACATGTTTTATAAGCAAGCGTGTTTAATGATCAATTCGCGGCCAGTACAGCTACAGCTACTGGAAAACTCTGTTAACATGTTCGGGGATGGAGCAGAAATCCTCCGGGGACATCTCCAGAAAGATCTCCTGGATGTACTCCCAAAGCCTGTGCAAAAGGTTTCTGGGGAGGGCAGCCTTATCCTGTGCTCCGTGGTAACACACTCTACCACGCCAGGCCAGTAGCACGTAGTCTGGAATCATTGCTTTGCAAAGCATGGCGGCGTATGGTCCCGGTGTTTGCTGGCATTCAAGCAACATCCGTTCTTTATCTGTCTGTGTTATCCTCAGAAGAGTGATATCATTCATGGTCACCTGGTTGAAATAGGGGAATTTTATTAAGGGGGTATTCAGAGGGGCTCCATCCCTGCTGGGCTGTTTGCCTGTGGCTGAACGGAAATCTTCCCCGCTGTGACCCACGCGGTGGGGGGAGGGGGAACAGCGAACATCTTGGATGTGTGTCTGTGTGTGTGTGGGGGTGTCGATTAGGTTCGCGCTGCACGTTAACCCGAAAACCGCCGCCCCTCCCTTTTCAATTGCCAACCCTTTTTAAATTGCCAGCCCAAAGGCTGTTTGTTATGGGAAATGAGGGGGTTGCTGTTTGAAAACATTCCCACCTGTTATGAAGGTTAAAGAAGCCTATAGACTGTGGCTTACCATGGCTGCCTGCAAGCCGAATTCTGTTGCCCGCCGGACCAACTTGTTGCTTGTGTGATCTCTCACACCAAACCGGCAGACCCTCAATATAACAGGCAAAGTGCAACCTTGGACCAAATGCATATGTGATATGTAATGTTTGGAGCATTGTTCTCTAATATGTGTCTTTTAAACTACTCCTCTCCCGTTTGTTTCCTCCCGCAGCTGCAAATGTTTCAACGCCACCCCTTTCATCACCGTCCCAGAGGCTAGCGAAGATTAGAAGTAAAAAAAAAAGGAATCGAGACGATATGTTCTCAGAACTCATGGAATCCTCCCACACTGAAGCTGCCCAGCAGAATGCGTGGAGGCAGACACTGTCGGAGTCCAGGAAGGCAGAATTTGATCGTGCGGACAGGTGGCGTGCTGAAGAGAATGACTGGCGGGATGAAGAGAGTAGGTGGCGTCAGCGTGCAGAGAGAAGGCAGGATGCAATTCTGAGGCTACTGGAGGATCAAACGGAAATCCTCCGGCTTATGGCTGAGGAAAGGCGTAGGGTTCAGGAAAGGCCGCCTGAGCCCAGACCGCCGCTACAGCCCCTGTGTAACCAACAGCCCTCCTTCCCGAGTCCCATAACCTCATCCCCGAGACGCCCAAGAACGCGTTTGGGCGGCCTCCGTGCACCCAACCACTCAAGTCAAGAGAACAGTCCAAGCAAGAAAGGGTTGGCATTCAATAAGTTTTAAAGTGCTGTGTGTCCTTGTCCTTCCCTCATCCCCTCCTCCACCACCCATCCTGGTGCTTCCCTTCCTCCACCAGCTATCCCGGGAGACTGTGGCAGTTAGCCCCATAGTTCCCCCTCTTTGTTTTACGAATTAATAAAGAATGCATGATTTTTAAGCAACAATGACTTTATTTCCTCTGCGAGCGGTGATCGAGGGGGGGAGGGCAGGGCGGTTTGGGTAAAGGGAAGTAGAGTGAATGAAGGGGCGGGGCTTTTCATTACAGGGGGAAAACAGAACTTTCACACAGCATCCTGGCCATTCATGAAACTGGTTTTCAAAGCTTCCCTGATGCGCAACGCACCCTGCTGTACTCTTGTAATAGCCCTGGTGTCTGGCTGCGCATAACCAGTGGCCAGGCGATTTGCCTCAACCTCCCACCCCGCCATAAACGTCTCCCCCTTACTCTCACAGATATTGTGGAGCGCACAGCAAGCAGTAATAATAATGGGAATATTGTTTTCGCTGAGATCTAACCTAGTCAATAAACTTCGCCAGCGAGCTTTTAAACGACCAAATGCACATTCCACCACCATTCTGCACTTGCTCAGCCTATAGTTGAAAAGGTCCTGACTACTGTCCAGGCTACCTGTGTATGGCTTCATGAGCCATGGCATTAAGGGGTAGGCTGGGTCCCCAAGGATAACTATAGGCATCTCAACATCCCCAACGGTTATTTTCTGGTCTGGGAAGAAAGTCCCTTGCTGCAGCAGCCGAAACAGACCAGAGTTCCTGAAGATGCGAGCGTCATGTACCTTTCCCGGCCATCCCACGTTGATGTTGGTGAAACGTCCCTTGTGATCCACCAGTGCTTGCAGCACTATTGAAAAGTAACCCTTTCGGTTTATGTACTCGCTGGCTTGGTGGTCCGGTGCCAAGATAGGGATATGGGTTCCGTCTATCGCCCCACCGCAGTTTGGGAACCCCATTGCTGCAAAGCCATCCAGTATGAGCTGCACATTTCCCAGACTCACAACCCTTGGTACCAGCAGCTTGGTGATCGCCCTGGCTACTTCCATCACAACAGCCCCCACTGTAGATTTTCCCACTCCGAATTGATTCGCGACTGACCGGTAGCTGTCTGGCGTTGCAAGCTTCCACAGGGCTATTGCCAGTCGCTTCTGTACTGTGAGGGCTGCTCTCATCTTGGTGTCCTGGCGCTTCAGGGCAGGGGAAAGCAACTCACAAAGTTCCATGAAAGTGCCCTTACGCATGCGAAAGTTTCGCAGCCACTGGGATTCATCCCAGACCTGCAGCACTATGTGGTCCCACCAGTCTGTGCTTGTTTCCCGGGCCCAGAATCGGTGTTCCACTGTATCAACAAGCCCCATTAACACCATGATGTCCACCTTGCGGGGGGGCCTTTTTTGAGAGAGGTCTGTGTCCATGTCCTCATCACTGTCCTCAGGGCGCTGCTGTCGCCTCCTCGCCTGCTGTAGCTGTAGCAGCTCCTGGTTCTCGTTCTGCATATACTCCTGGACAATGCGCGTGGTGTTCATAACGGCGAGAACAGCCGCGGTGATCTGATCGTGCTCCATGCTTTCCCTGGTATGCTGTTTGCAGGACAGCAGAGTGGCAGCAGAAGCAGCGGGTGGATAACAATGGAGTCAGCAATATGGCGCCCATATGAAAAAAGGCGCGAAAGGATTTTTTGCTCCCCCCTCAGTTGCTTTCACGGAGGGAGGGGGGAGCAAGGGTTAGGCTCATTTCCTTCTAGCTGCAGATGGTACAATATGCGGTGAGCAAGGAGGCGCCTTCCCTTCTAGCAGCAGATGGTACAATATGCTTGATATCCATCATCAGCTCCTGGCCCCCTCAAGGATTGAACTCGCAACCCCGGGTTTAGCGGGCCAACGCTCAGACCGCTGAGCTATCCCTCCGCCCGTGTTCCAGGCAGTACTGAATCTCCCTTAAACAAAACGTAAAAAAGAGAATGACCAGAGTCACTCTGGTCACTCCCATTTATGTCCAAGCGCCCCCGGCCAGCCACACCATAGGCCGCCGGCCAGGAGCACACGAATACCAATCATATTGTACAATCTGCTGCGAGAAGGAAAGGAGCTTCTGCTGTGTGGTCCCGTGACCACGACCATTTATGGCATATTGCACCATCTGCAGCTAGAAGGCAAGGCGCTCCTGCTGTGTAGTCCCGCGACTACCAGCCTCAGGCGGAATGGCCCCCTCAAGGATTGAACTCGCAACCCTGGGTTTAGCGGGCCAACGCTCAGAACGCTGAGCTATCCCTCTGCCCGTATTATAGGGTGACTGAATCCCCACTAGACCTAATGTCCAGGCATACGCTGGAGATGTACGGTAATTGTGAGCTGAGCAGGCTTCCATAGCAAACACGGAAACCCCGGAAAAAAGGCGCGAGAAATATTGCTTTCACGGAGGGAGGGATGACATGTACCCAGAACCACCAGCGACAATGTTTTCTGCCCCATCAGGCTTTGGGATCGCAACCCAGAATCCCAATGGGCGGCGGAGACTGCGGGAACTGTGGGATAGCTACCCGCAATGCAATGCTCCGAAAGTCAATGCTAGCCCCGCTACTGTGGACACAGTCAATCGACCTCATGGTCTTAACGCTCTTTAGTGGGGACACACACAATCGATTCCATAAATTCGGGTTTTAAAATATCGACTTCTATAAATTCGACCTAATTCTGTAGTATAGACGTACCCTTGGTCTCAATCATCCTAGTCTGGGCAAGAAAGTGCTAGGGTGAATGACTGTCCCAAAATCTGTACAATGGCACAGTAGATCCTTGATGGTTTAAGTTCAGCCATGTGTGGGGCAGGGATGGGTGGGGTAGAAGTGACCACTGGCTTATCCCGGAGTCAGGTCTGTTTGTGCTTTGAAGGGGGAGTGCACAGCTTTGTGTTGTGCCTTACACACACAGGAGGGAACTTGTCTCTGTGCCAGCACTGAAGCCAGTGCAGCAGCTGAGGACAGCTTGTGCCCCTCTGATTCTGGCATTGCCACAGACCAGCTCAACTCCCAGTGCAGCTCAGAGCTACCCTAACTTGCACCGGCTGCATACTGCCCCTGTGGGGCTTGTGGCAGGGAACAGGCAGGCATAGGAGCACCCTGCCCACACCTCATCCTGCCCTGAGCCCTCCCGCAAATGCACCAGGTGCTCCTGGAAGGGGCTACAGAACCAACACAGCCAGCTCTGTGGCTCACACAGAGGCCCCTACACTGGGATTATTGTCCTAGAGGGGAGCTGGGCAGGGGCATATAGTTGCCCTGTGGTCATTTTTTACCAGCCAACTGGCCCACAGTAACCACAGAACAACAGTGAATCAGGTGCAGGGGAACAGGACAAACTACCTGCTTTTGGGTATTTGCATTTCTATTCTGTACAAAGGACCAGGATAATCTGGCCTCTTGGCTTCCTGAGGGATAATGACAACAGCATAGAGTCATAAACATTTCCTGCCAGCTATCAACCACCCAATTTTGCCTACATTTAGTAGCATTAAAAACTACTCTTGGGTGAATTGATTATATTTAAATGCTAAGTTTTAAGTATTATCATAATCAAATACTATATTTACATGTGTCCAAAATATCAGCCTTGAAAGAAATTTCTGATTCTAAAGTGATTATTGGAAAATGTCCCATGATTTTGTTTTTAAAGGGGAATTCCTTTCTAACATTTTTCACTATTGTAATGTTCAACCCAGGTTGCTTGAGTTCAGTTTTTCTTTAATTTAATTTGATTTTTAAAAAAACTTTTAGATTCTCTCCATTATGTCCTCATATACTTTTCACTAGATGCAATTGTTTTCTTCTAATATTTCAAAATCTTTTTTCCGTTTTTTTAGACTCGTATACCTTTTTGTGTGTGCTTTCAAACTGAGCCCCAGCCTGTCCCGAGATACTCCCCCGCCCCCCCAAAAATCATTTAGGCTGGGGTCTGCTGGCAGAGAGGAGCCCTATGTAGCTTCAGTTCCTTACCCGTCCTCCTTAAGGTTTCATAAAGCTGGCATCAATTTGTCAGCTGCTAGGAAAATAAAGAAACCTTGATTGAATCTGTCTGAATAGAGCTGTTTGTTAGTTTATGTTGTGGTCTGGACTCTTACTTATTGAGTTAAGGCGCTCCGTGAAGGATCTGACAGTTTATAAAGCTGTTCTAGGCAGGCAACATTAAGTAAAACCCATGATTAAGAAAAATTACATTTCCTATAACTGAATAAAATCCAGTAGGAATGTCTCTAATCATCCCCATTAGCCACTAACATATGTCTGAGCTGGAATATGAGGAGAAAGACCCTCCAATAGTTTAGCAGCTAAGTACCTATTGGGGCATGTAGCCCTGAGCATAGAATGGCCTCCAGTATCTGGTTAATTTTGAAACGCACCAAGAGTACATTTCAAAGGAGCATATGACACAATATTTTTAATATTTTCTAGAAATCTTTGACATTTCAAACCCGCAGGAGCCAGACTTTTACTGTAATGGCCTAAACAATATCATGCATAATCTTTCAAGAAACAAACTAATTGAACACAGCAGCATCTTAGAAATACCATTTAAGGGAGAACCAGTCTTCTAAAATAGTTTTTGCTTTTTTTCATATGCAGCTGCACTTTCAAGCCACGAGTGATAATCATAGCATGAGATATTATAGCATTCCCAGGAAAAGCATAAGGAGAGCCCAGAGAGATAATTGACTCAGCCTTCAAATGACAAACATGCCAAGACAGGAAGATCCCTTTCTTCCCTTAAAAATGAAGGGGAAAATTCTTCTCTTAAAACTACACTTGGAATCTGTTATCCACCATGCAAATCACTATTGCATTCACTAGACTCCTTCCAATCACTGAACTCCCTTTGAGGGCCACAGAAGTTTCATGCATGGAAGGTGAGCTCAGGACATGCACCAGCAATAATTGGAGAGGATCACTATTGCTCATAGTGAAGTTTGATTGGAAAGTATATGCTTTGGATGTATAAGCAATAGCCCCTTGACTTTTTTTTCTCCTAATGAATTATTTGCATTTAGGAGGGAGGTAGTGCAGTGGATAGAGCATAAGCTTGGGAGGCAAGAGATCCAAGTTCTCTTCCTGCTTCTGGCTCTGGTTTACTATGTACCATTGAGGAAAACTCTGGGGCAGTGAAAACCACTAAGTGCTAAGCATTATTAGCTGAAAACAGACAAGCTGAAAACTTGTTTAAATATTCCAAACAAACATCTTAGACTTTTTCATACAGAACATATACTCCTGATATACTCTTGTTGCATATTTAGGAATATTTCACTTCTATACTGAGTGTGCAGTGTAAAGCACTAAAAGGGAGTTTAGAGGAATGCTCGTGGCATTTGTATCTGGAGTATACAATTATAAGCTCAAGAGACACATAATTGGAAAGATACCTAAAAATTATTAAACAATCAATTTATTGGACCAAATTATTGGACCAAATTATTAAACAATCAGTTTATAAGCACCTAGAGGATAATAAGGTTATAAGGAATATTCCACATGGATTTGTCAAGAACAAATCATGCCAAACCAATTTCCTTCTTTGACATAATTTCTGGCCTAGAGGATTGGGGAAAGCAGGAGATGTGATATATCTTGATTTTAGTAAGGCTTGTGACACAGTCCCTCATGACATTCTCAGAAGCAAACTAGGGAAATGTGGTCTAGATGAAATTACTGTAAGGTAAGTGCACAGCTGGTTGAAAGACCATACTCAAGTATGTCTTCACTACCCGCCGGATCGGCGGGTAGCAATCGATCTATCGGGGATCGATTTTTCGCGTCTCGTTTAGACGCGATTAATCGATCCCCAATCGTGCTCCCTGTCGGCTCCGGAAATCCACCTCATCGAAAGGCGGAAGCGGAGTCGACGTGGGAGCAGCAGCAATCGACTCGCCGCCGTCCTCATGGCCAGGTAAGTCGATTACGATACACCGACTTCAGCTAAGCTATTCACGTAGCTGAAGCTGTGTATCATAGATCGACCCCCTCCCCTAGTGTAGCCCTGGGCAAAGAGTAGTTATCAATGGCTCACTGTCAAACTGGGAGAGTGTATCTAGTGGTGTCCCACAGGAATCAGTCCTGGGTTTGTTACTGTTGAATATTTTCATTAATGACTAGAATAAGGGAGTGAAGAAGAGTAAGTTTATAGAATTTGTGGATGACGCCAAACTGGGAGGGGTTGCAAACATTTTGAAGGAAAGGATTAGAATTCAAAACAACCTTGATAAATTGGAGACTTTGTCTGAAATCAACAAGATGAAATTCAGTAAAGATAAGTGCAAAGAACTACTCTTAAAAAGGAAAAGTTAAACGCACAGCTAGAAAATGGGGAATAGCTGGCTAGGTGGTGGTTCTGCTGAAAAGGATCTGGGAGTTATAGTAGATCACAATTTGAACGAGTCAACAATATAATGCAGTTGGAATCCCTGTCACTGGAAGCTTTTAAGAATAAAACATTTGTCAGGGATGGTCTAGGGTTATTTGATCCTGTCTCAGCTCAGGGGGTTGGACTTGATGACCTCTCTAAGTCCCTTCCAGCCCTGTGATTCTATGGCTATCTACTAGAAATCTGCAAAAATCACTTGAAACCTGGCCAAAAATGTCTGATCGTTAGTGTAACCAGCAGGCAGGTGGCTCTTTAAACATTTCAGTTGTTTTGTTCTTTGAATTTTATTGTTTTTTTGTCTGCACATAATTTGTACATGAGCAACACAGTTAGCCAATACTAGTTAGCCATAATCACTTTCTAGGGACTTCTTGCACTAAACCAGAGGTGAAGCAGCGTCAGCAGTCTGTTCTCTTACTGTCTCTAAGGCTGCTTGCCACTGGATCTCTAACCACATACTGACATATGTTTCTCATAGGAAGGTTTCCAATTTGTTTTCACATCAATTTGCATAATTTTGTAACTCCACAGATTTCACTCATGTATCAGTTTTGCTGCTAGGCAGCTTCGCACAACAGGTCCCTGACTCTGTGTCCAGGGACGTGTCCGTACAGGGGAGATTGGGAACTTTTCTCTTGCTGCCACAAGACACTGGGAGTAGCCAGCAGCAAGAAAGCCAAGGATGAAGGAATCCTATGTTAAAGGTTATTAATATTTGAGATAAATCTGATCGATCCACTAGGTTTTGATTCTGAATTCTCTAGCTTTGGTGGGCAGGAAGAAAATCTTTTACCCCTGATAACACTGTCAGATATAGACATCTAAGGCTTGATCCTCCAAATTCTTACTGACACAAGTAGTCCCCCTGAAATCACTATTTGCATAAATACAAGCTTGTGGAGTTGGGACTTAGATTTTAAGTTCATTTATGTTTATCTTTGTTGTTGTTTTCTTTAGTGCACTTGTTAATATTGGGCCAGATACTCAATGGACTTATGCCGATTGACACTAGCTGAGGATCTGGCCAATAGTATTTAATCAATACAAAATGATGCCTTCACCTATAGGTTGATCAAACAAGGGAATCCCAGCCTCAGCCAAAAGGAAATCAAAGGAGAAACAGAAAACTACTGCCACAGCCAGTTCCTTTAAAAAAAAAGAAATCTTTGCATATGTCAACATTTGGAATCAAATGTTTGTGAAAGATCATAAAAGATGCAGTGACAGTTCTCAGGGTACCCAAGAATGTGAGTCATCTTGTTATCCCCCTGCCTGCAGAAAAAGGGGAACATGATTATGCTTAACTGGCTGTCAGCTCCCTGACATCAGCCTGGTAGCCATCCAAGTACTCTCCTCTGAGCTATGCCAGCCTTTCCTTTCCCTTGCAGGTTAATAGGTGCACCCCAGTCCCTGAGCCCCTTTGAAGCATTCTCTTGTGGTGTTCAGCCCCCTTATCCACTGACCATTCACCAAAATACCGGGTCTGCTGTCCCCAAGGAAACAATGTACACACCAGCTTGCATGAGTCAAGTCAGGATCAGCACCTTGCTGAGTATTGCAGCACTGAGATATATTAATAGTGAAAACAACAAGGTTATTATCAAAGACTCAAGAGATAATGAGTGAGGATATAAAAATGAAAGGTTACATATGAAAAAAACATGTTTTCAAGACACTTAACAGGCTAAAAGTCCTTTGCAGTGTTTGCTGGCTGTGATTCCATTTTCATGAATGTAATCATGCCGCCCAATTACTTCCTAGGTGCAGGATAAAGTGGCATCTTCCTTGTCTTCTCTTATCCCTCAAAGTTCATTTTCTGTACCCAGAGGCAAGATGACACCCCACCATGACTTATTCTTTGGTGTGCTGCCTCCCTGTTGATTTCATATCCCCTTGTTAATTTCATATATAAAAGACTCTCCACTGTGTTTACTTACAATGCTTAATTTCCATACCAACAGGGAGACAGGTAAATAAACATTTTTTATCTGACAGAAGACCAGAAGACCTGTTTGTCAACTCTTCGTTGATACAGACTTTAGGAACATATTTTCAGCATACATAGCTCCTTATATAGTATCTGTACGTACATTTCACAGTAATATTAATGACTGGTGTGACCCTGGCTTTCATTTAAGACCTCACATGACATTCTTTGGTAAACAAGAATGTACAGACCAGAATCATGATATTCTTATAACCTCCTTGACAGTTGGCATTGAAGGGTTTTTGCATCACAGATCTGTTAAAAATGATATCTTAGCCACAAGTAAAAATTATACATCTAAGCTTTTATTGTCTAATAATATAATACTTTCCCCTTCTATCCAAAGATCTCAAAACTCTTTACAAACATGAATGACTTAAGTGTCACATCACCTCTTGGCTGCAGGGAAGTCAGAGAGCTGTGGGAATCTTGCAAAATATTTTGCAGGTGTGTTTAATAATGAATTGAGGTTTGCCAGGATTCCTTTTTGTGAATGTGCCAGTGATGGAGTTTTGCTTGCAGAAAGCTAATTTTAAGCACAGACACATGTACACTCAGAAATGGAAAACTTTAAACTGGCAGTGGTCTGCTTTTTATGGTCCAGGATACGGCTTGATTCAGCAATGTGGTGTGATTCCCAGAGCCCTGGCACAGAAACAATTAAATGACTGCACCCTTCACAATGAGGATCCTGAGAACACACAATTATTTTGCATGACAGTAACAGGATCAATTTACAATGAAAGTCTGCCCCATGCCATTAAATCTTACATTAGCTTCATATTTTAGTAATGATGCTTCAAGCAAGGCCTGTCTGGGCCAGAAAAGGTTTAAAAATGTATAAAAGTTCTAGATATGCAGTGTTGTTGTAGCCATGTTGGTGCCAGGATAGTGGAAAGACAAGGTGGGTGAGATAATATCTTTCATTAGACCATACTTTCATTAGCTAAAGTACACGCCAACTCAAGTCTGCTGCTGCACAATGACCTTTTTAAACCACCAGCTGCACATTTGCCAACACATCGCCCATTATGGTCTCATCCGCCACGCCAGGATGTTAGGGCGGAAACACTCTGGTCAGAGGAATGGAATCTGTTATAATCCCCAACCAGTCCCTTGTCGCTGACCCCACAATTTGCCTGCCTGGTTTTGACCTGCCCCGTCGCCAATGGTCCCTGTTGAACAAGTTCCGGACCAGGCAAGGTCTCTGTGCAACCAACCAGTATCACTGGGACCTTCGTGACAGCCCTTTGTGCAGCTGTGGCGCAACACAGACGATGACGCACGTTGTCAATGAACCCACCCAGTAAGATGGGAGGGGAGCTGATTCACTGAGGAAGGGGGATCAAAATGACAAGGGGTCTGATGGGCTCTTGCTGAAGAATCAGAGAGAAAAGTGAGTATTGGAGGGGGAAGAAGAAAGGAAGACTATGTATCATTGAGAGAGGGTGCAAAGAGGTGAAATCATCAGCGTATGAAAAACGGAGGGAAAACAAAACAAGAGACTTCAAAAAGTACATACAGTTCAGAAAATGCAGCAGCAGGAGAAGGCTGGAGACGAGAGACAGGGACTGGTAATGGAAAATCTGAAAGATTTTTATGATTTTACTGGGAAAACAGAAAACATAAAAAGAAACTATTACTGAATGCAAACAGCCCAACACTCAACCTCAAACAATAAACAGCACTAAACAATACTCAATAGGGAAATAATGAGTAGACAACATAAGCTCTTGGCATATGAGAAACACTGGATTGCAGAGTTGAATTGCCTTTGCGTCTCCAAAGAACCATTGGTAAAACGAATAAACATTTCAGTGATCCAATTACTTTGGAGAGGTTTTACTTTGAGATCAAGTGCTCCAAGAAAGAGGGGCATCTAGCCAATGATGACCTTGTTTAAGTGACCTTTATCTAAAGGCTTGCAAGTTAGATACCCAAGATGGAGGATTATTTATTATAGAGCCAGTACAATACAAAACACTATTTGCCCATTAATAAAGTTCTATGCATGGTTGGTTAAATGCAACAGTTTGTTGTTTTCTCTACTTTGAATACTACACAACTCCTGGAGTAGTAATAATAATATCCTACATTTCCATAGCATCTTTTCATCCTGAAGTTACCCACCTCAGTAGTGCAATGTTAGTACAGTTATAAAACTTGGTTCTCTCTCTTTGCATTCTAGTTATGATTTCTTTCTGAACACTTATTAGGAGGGTGCAAGTACCTAAGATGTGCAAACCAGCATCTAACAATACAATTTTTGCAAATATATAGTTCCTCTCATCCAAGTTCTCAAAGTGCTTTACAAAAGAGGGGAAATATTATCCCTATTTTATAGATGGGGCTACTGAGGCTCAGAGAAGTCTTGCCCAAGGTCATACAATTACTGAGTAGTACAGTCAGGACTAGAACCCTGGGTTATTGACTCCCTTTCCAGTGCTCCAGCCACAAGACTGTAATTTGTTAGTGTGCCTTATCTAATATATCATATCGTGTAGCTTTTATGTATTAAAAGTTCCCCTTTGTCACCCAAAGTTTGTTTGAATGTTGATAAGCAGGAAAATTGAGGGCTGGGAGAGCTGCATAGATAGTGTCTTCAGCTTTGAGGGATGGAAGCTTGGAGTGGAAAGAGGCAACACTATTCATCTATGGTTCACAAGAAGGATCATCTTTGATGTGCTACATCCAGCCCTTCTTACAGTTGGTAAAGTCACTGTAATACAGTCCTTTGAAAGTGGTGGGAAGGGAAATGATAGATCTCAGAGGGCTCTTCCCACAGATCAAAGAGAGAGAGAGAGAGAGAGAGCTAGAATTGAAAACGTGATTCTGCCACCACTAACCCAATCTTTTTTTCTTACATTGAGATATTCTCTTCTTTGTTTATGCCCCCAGCTGTAATGGAATGTTCAGCCAGGAAGAAAACAAATTTGCTGGGCACCAATATGGGCTGCCTGAGGTTCAGAGAGTGGCACAAGATGACACTTGTGGAGGAAAAGTCCTCTATTGCTGAGGAATCCTAGCTGCTCACTGGTTATTGAGTTAGACATAGAATAAATAACAGGAAGTTATTTTTGTGGCAGAGTTTTTAGGTGAGGCTCTTTAACTCACCATATCTCTATACAGTCTCATTTATGAAGAACATGTTTGAAATGTCCCTTGTTGCTGGCTGTGAATGACAGGACTTCATTGAATAGCCGATCACTTTGAGGTCCCTGTTGAAATGCTTCTACCTACCTCCATAATATACAGTACAGAGTAAATGGAGAGGCAACAGCCATGTTTGCTTTTGGCTGCCTCCCTTTGGCTGGAAATGTGTTGTCTACATCATCTCTGCACTTCATAGTCCATCTCTGTAGAACATGCTTCCCAAGTGCACATCTCCATTTCCATTCCTATAACTGTATGCTGGGTTATTCATGATGAGCATTGTTTCTTGGCACCAACCCTATACAGTAACTCCTCACTTAAAGTTGTCCCATTTAACATTGTTTCATTGTTACGTTGCTGATCAATTAGGGAACATGCTCGTTTAAAGTTGTGCAATGCTCCCTCATAACGTTGTTTGGCAGCCGCCTGCTTTGTCCACTGCTTGCAGGAAGAGCAGCCCGTTGGAGGTAGTTGGTGGGGGTTTGGAACCAGGGTGAACAGGCAGCCCCCCTATCAGCTCCCTGCTCCCCTAAGTCCCCTGTGCGGTAGCAGCCCAGCCCAGCAGGCTATCAATTGCCAGCAGTTCAGCTGTCCTTCCCTCCACTGCCATGTGCTGCTCCTGCCCTTTGCCTTGGAGCTGCTCGCGGGAGCCTCCTGCTTGCTGTGGGGGGAGGAGGGGATGAGGGGTGCTAATGTCAGGGTGTCCCCCTCCACACGCTCCTGCCCGCCCGTACCTTATTTCCACAGAGAATGGGGGGACACGACAGGGCTCAGAATGGAGGGAGCTTGCTGGCAGCAGCTGCTATGTCAACTTGCTGATCTACTTTAAAAGGCAATGTACTTAGAGTGGGGTCAGCGTACTTAAAGGGGCAATGCGCGTCTCTCACACAAAGGGTGTGTGTGTCTGTCTCCCTCTGCCGTGCTGTTTCCCCTCCCTCCATTCCTGCTGCCTTGTAGAGTGTGAGGCTACATTAACAACAATGAGGGCTCAGCCGAGTGCTAGTTCATCATTTAGCAGTAAGGCATTCCCTGGGAAATATCCCACCCTCTTCCACCCCCTGACTTCACCACCTCAACCAAGCTTCACAATCATCACTGCTGTGTACAGTATTAAATTGTTTGTTGCAAAAAAAATTTCCCTGGAACCTAACCCCCCCATTTACATTAATTCTCATGGAGAAATTGGATTCACTTAACTTAACATAGTTTCGCTTAAAGTAGCATTTTTCAGGAACATAACTACAACGTTAAGCAAGGAGTTACTGTATTCATAACTCTGCCTCTTTACCCTGTGGTCCCTATCACCCTCCAGACTTGTAACTCAAGATACTCTTTGTTCCTAGTGTTTTATGACTACTAGCCAGAGCTGTGTGTATCATTGCTTTTGCAGCAGTTCTGTCCACATCTTCTACGACCATGGGTGGGTATTGACTATTACAAGGAGCTCTGCCTATTCCTGATTCACAATGGGATAGCTTTATGCATGTCGCAATTGCGTGAGCTAGATTCTCAACTGGTGTACAGCAGCATAGCTCCATTGATGTCAAGTTTGTACCAGCTGAGATCTGGTGTCATGTTTTATGAAAAGCTTTTTCTCTGGGAGGGCATTTTGCACAAAAAGGGTTAATAGAGCACTTGTAAAAGAGAGTTGTTTGTAGTGGAAATTCAGGACTGGGCCTCAAACTTGCTGTCTTACCTTATCAATTACTCTCCTTGGCTGGGGCTTTCCTGTGGATATGGGAATTAGGTGCCCAGCTCCAATTGAAAGTCAGTGGAAATTGGGCACCTAACTCCTTTTAGTGCCCTATGAAAATCCATCACTGTGCCTAAGTTCCCCCTGTGAAAAATGGGAATAATAACACTTCCCCACCTGTGAAGCTAAATTAACTTGTGATTGCAAAGTGGTTTGAGCTCCCCAGATGGAAAATACTAAAATTAAGTGGATAATAGTATATTAATGATTTAATCTATTACTAATGATTAACAATAATGCAAAGATATTTTATTGAGGGGAATAAATTTCAAAGGAACAAGGAAGGAAGAAGGCAAAGGGTGTGAAAGAGATACTAGTGGAAACAAAAATGGCAGAGAGTTGAGTGCAAAGAAATGGAGGACAAACAATGCCACACAAGTGAGAACAAAATCAAGGAAGTAGGAAGACAGCTTATTTGTACAAAGCTTAGCACAATGGTGTCCTGGTCCATGACTAAGGCTTCTCAGGGCAGATCTACACTAGAAACATTACATTGGTGCAGCTGCGCCACTGTAGCGCGTCTGGTGAAGATGCTCTATGCTGATGGGAGAGTGCTCTCCATGAGAGGTGGAAGCTATGTTGGCGGGAGAGGGTCTCCCACCACCATAGAGTCAACATGGACAACGCTTAGGTCGCTGTAACTTGTGTTGCTCGGGGGGCGGGGTCTGTTTCATACCCCTGAGTGACGCAAGTTAGATCGACTTAAGTGGCAGTGTAGACCTACCCTCAGTGTTACAGAATACAAAGACAAAAGGAAAAAGTGGAAGGACAAGAAAGAAATAGAAAGGAGAGATGTCGTGAGTAAAAGAATAGGAGACAGAAAAAGAGGCAACTAGACTGAGTGAGGGTCAGTTTATCACTGTTCAGGCCAGTTCCATCTCATTTCATGCTGAATAGTTCAATAGTTTTCATTGTTATTGTATGTTCTGAGCTAATTACTTAGAAGCATGTTGAGTGAAAAGGGAAAGATCAGTGCAGATAAATCCTCAGAAAATCTCTCTATTTTGAGAGTGCTTTTTCCCCTCCAAAAATAATATCTGGGTTGTCTCTATAACATAAGGCACTTTACACATCAGCAGGATCCTATTTTGCTGCTTGCCTGAGCTACTGGAGTGGAGATATTTTGGGATTTAGTCTTGTCACTAATCAGAAATGGAAAACAGATTTGAAAATTAATGAAATTGGTCAGATCAGCTGGTTTAAGGAAAAACAACTTTGTGCTAGGACACCAGCATAAAGCTGCCTTAATGAACTGGAGAAATGGTCCCAGATCAATTCTATCATACAGAAGATCTATAACATGTACATGCAGCATACATGCAGCAACATAACATGTACACTAGCTTTCTAGAGGGAATGCATACAGCTCAAATGACTACTAAAGGAGATGGAGCCTTTCATCTCCATCTCATTGGATTGAGCCTATTCCAATTCAGTAGTGACTGAAAGTCATTAACAGCTGATGGTTGTTCAGGAACAGGAAATGAATTTGGTGGTCTCAGTGCTATTCTATTCTATATAGGTTCTTATACTGGCTTCAGGCATCACTGTTGTATCTGAGCACCTTCCAATAGAGCATTAAGCAATGTGACTAACCACTGTCATGTGTGGTTTGTTCTTTCTCTCATCCTCTTTCCTGGGGGAAATTATATGTGCCATGTAGTGTTTTGGTCTGACAGGGTGTTTGTAAAAATTGTATTTATTGGTTTTGTAATTGTTTTTAATGTACACATTACCCCGTGTTAAGATTAGAGAAGGCAAGGTTGAAGATGTGCCTTCCACTTGGCATGGAAGGTGCTGACAGAAGGTATTAGACATATGTGTGACTCCTAATAAAAAAACACCATCATAAATAGAACTAATTGGCCCAGTCAGCAGAGAGGCCAAGGGCTACATGGTTCTGGAGACTGAACTCTCCTCCCACCCTTGAGGCATCCCTCCTCAGGAGGGTTTAGGCAGGCTGATGAAATGCTAATGTGGGCAAAGCTTGTATGCCACTGCCCATCCTATACTTGTTCCATTGGTAATAGAGGACTTAATTTTTCAGGGTTGCCAACTGAACACCCTTCAGCACAAAATTCACTCAATAAATACACTGCTCTCAAATTTTGAACCTGGTAGCTAAAGAGCAGTCTTATATAGGAGAAACCATAGGAGTTCCTCACTTTGATGGCAGGTAGCAAATCCTGGAGGGTATCTCTTTGCTACATTTCCTGCTTTTTCTGAAGGAAATGTAAGTGTGGGAAAGTCTGAGGCTGAAGAGATGTTGGTCAAAATTGGTACAGAGAGAGGTTCTTCCATGATTTTCTTCTTGTGGTGTGTGGATGAAGAGACCACACACCAGAGAAGAGGAAGGCTTGTCCACTGGTTAGAGCAGTAGTCTGCCACTTGAGAGACCCAGGTTAAGTCCCTGCTCTTTCCTCAGACTTCTTGTGTGCCTTTGGTCAAGCAATTTAGGGTGTATCTGCACTGCAGCCTCTACACATGTCCATGTGTATGGATGTGCCCAACCCCCCGCTCCATTGTCCACACTGAAATGTGCATCTTGGGCTGAATAGATCCCAAGCTAGCCACCTCGTCTGAGGGGTGTAGATATGGGCTTGGGTGAGCTGTGACCTGCCCCTGTACCAGCTGACTTTGCAGGATGGCTGTTTCAAAGGTGCTGGTACCTGGTCTCGTGTCTGACTCATCCTCTACTCCCATTCCCACAATTCCCTGTACCCATATCTTCCTGCCTGTCTGTAACGTTCCTACTCCCCCTGTATGCACTGGAAGTTACATGCTGCAGCCTACAATATTTACATCAACTGAAAATGGCTACAAGCCAGCGAGCAGCTAGTTGGCTAGAGGAGGACACTTAATTTTAATTAATATATGGCAGGAGTATAGCCTGGAGCACAATTTTACTCTGAGCAGCAGCCCCAGAAACATTTAGTACTATATACTCATACATTTAGAAGGCTGGCAGAGTTGAGCATTGAGTGTACTGCTGTTCAGTGCTGAGAGAGAATGAAGCACTTGGAGCAGCAGTCCTGGAGGGCCGGAACTCAAACAGTCAGGGAACGTGCTCTCCACCTGCCCATTTTATTCTGAACTGCACTGGGCACTCTCAAGGGCCCCCAGCACTGAGCCTACTGTCACTCATGTTTTGAACATTGGTAAGCTCATTATGAGACAGGATAGCAAGGGTGATGCCAGAGCTGGAACAATGAAGATCCCATGGATGAGGCCAGGATGTGGTTCTCCATTTATATCTGGAGGATCAATTTGAAGAAGTTGTTACTAATGATACTGGAGAGGGAGTTGTGCCTGACCAGGGATTGGAAGCCCAGGCTGGTAAGTTCTGCCTTGTCGTGTCCATCCCGCAGGTCCCCCCAATGTCCCACTTTTTTTTCTGGAGAAATTGTACTTTTAAAACTGAGGGCACTGGACATTACTGTTGGATAACTTTCTTTCATGGATAATAGACTGTATGGCGAGGGGTATAGTACTGAAACCACATCATTTGCATGGCCTGTCCCCCTATCTCCCTCCTCCACCTTCCCATCCCTCCAACTACACTCTGCAATGCCTGGTCCAAAATGGACACTGAGGGGAAAATATTAAATTCTAACATTACTATTTATTAAAGAATAACGAGTACAGGCTGTGCTAAAAGGCACAATCCTTAGAAAGTTGGACAAGTGAGATCAGTATCCCTCTGAATCCACCCATTTCATGGTGGGTGTGCAGGCAAATGGGGATGGGGGGAGGAGGAGGTTGAACTCTTCTTGGATCAGTGCAATACTACATCAGCATGGGCTGAAACTCCTTTGGCAGCATCGCTTGTGCTGAAGTCCACAGTCCTTTATTTATTTACTTCTTTACTGTATGGTCTTCAGCTACAATTTTTGGGTGTAAATCTCCATTGTACTATTGATCTTTTTAAATGACTTATTCAAGGTAAATGAGTAAATTACTTCTTTTAGTCTTGTCTTTAATGTGGTGATTTCATCTCCGTATATAACAGTATAGGGAAATTGAATCAACACACTAAGGTATAGGAATAAAATAAATAATGTATTCATTGACCTTAATTTATTGGTGTAATTTCCCTACACTGTTGTCTACAGAAATGCAATCAATACATTTAAGGTACATGAATGAACGAATTAATTTACTCATTTACCTTGTATAAATTATTTTAAAAGATCAATAATAGAATGGACAGTTACATCCATAATTCTAGCAGAACGCCTCATTCTATTACAAATCATATTAATTTATTCATTCACTTTGTATAAATCATTAATCTAGTTTAGTCATGTATCTTTAAATATTGATTTCATTTCCATACACAAGAGTGTAGGAAAAGTAAATCAATAAATTTAAGGTACATGAATAATTAAATCATTAATTTACCCTAATTTATTGATAAATTAAGGTAAATGAATAAATTATTTAATTTATTAATGTGCCTCAATGTGTTGATTTAATTGCACTAGACTGTTGGGTACATTTTTGTAAGGGCAAAAGAGTAGTGAAAGGTTAATGGAAAAAAAAAATTGTGCCATTGTCATGTAGTGACTATTCTGGGCATTTTGAGTTTCTGTACATACTCTATCCACCCCTCAGGGACTGAAGGTTTTCTAGGGGCATTTGAAGGTGACGTGCATGTTCTATCTCATGTCATTGCATTGAGTAAGTTTGCAGGCAGGGCCAGCATTAGGAAGTACGGGGCCCGATTCGAAGAAGGACCCTCCGCCAAAACGCCGCCGAAGACAGTGGCAGCGAGTGAGCTACCGCTGAAGACAGCGGCAGCGAGTGAGCTACCGCTGAAGTGCTGCCAACACGGATGTTGCAGGGCCCTCTTAGGCGCGGGGCCCGATTCGGGGGAATCAGCCTAAAGCCGACCCTGTTTGCAAGGATTCATTTAAAGATATTTTGACTCAACCTCACTGTCCTGTAATTGCTGCAGCTGTGTGACATAAGATACTGAGGGGATATCATGATGAAAGATTTTAAAGTTGAATAAATTGTTTATTTTTGAGAGGAGCAGTTTTGGTGATGACTTAAACAAATTGCAAACATTCGTGGTTTTTCCCTTTGTTTAGTATACTTGGGGTAAATCACAAACACAATGAAAATTCAATCAATCACATCACTGCAACTGTCTCCAACATCAAACCTCCATCCCCACCCTCCCACAACAATAAAACATATTCTAGGAACGCTTCTTAATGTGGGATTCATAGAGATATACAATGTCACAAGCACATGCACAGAAAATCCTAGCAAGTGGAAAATCAGATAAAACAAGTGAAAAAAGCACTTAAGCCTGATACCTATTTTGGCATGTACATTTTATTACAGTAAAAGCAGATTTATAAAAGTACCTGCCCCTCCAGCACAACTCAGATGTCATCCTCATTTGCTGCCAAGATGTGGGCACATAAGGCATCCTTCATTTATTTGTCTGCCTGGACCCAGCATCAGTATGGAGTTGTGCAGCATTTGATTGCCTGTACTGGACTTGCATACCAGCAATTTCTTGAGCCTGCTCCATGTGGAAATACTCACCTTTAGCCTCACAGATGTTGTGCAGTAGGCCATGATCCTACTAACAGGATAGGCCACACTGGCACCTAGATGGGTTTGTAGGCAGGGCCATCTAGCTTTCAGACTACCAAAAGTGCACTCCACTACCATCCTACAGCTGCGGAGCTGAAATTTGTTGGGATGGTGCCAAATTGGTGTGGCCATACTGAATGACTGGTGTGAGAACATGGCTTGACATGACTGAACTGCAAAAGAGGATTCTGGGAGCAGAATCCTTCTCTTAGCATCAGACAGATGCCAGAGGTCAAACTGATTGGCTCCATGTTGTGTGTATGATCAATACTCATCTTTGAGTCAGCAAATATGTCCACTTGAAAGAAAACAACACTTGTAGAACATCCTGAGTGGAGCATGGGCTGACTGGGGCATCTTGACCCTGTTGAAGGACATGACGCAAGGAGCTGAAGTGAATGATTGATAAGGGAGTGAATGTGGGATAATGTTTAGTTGGCACCACTCTGCAGTCTCCTCCTAAAAATACTAATTAGGTAAAAATGAGTAGCCACATGCCCACTGGGCATGCTTTTAAGATACGTGACTCCTTTTTAGGAAAAAGAGTATAAAATCAAGCAAATTAAATTACTGTTGGGATTCCTTAATTAACGCTTAAAGAAGCAATGCTGCTAGACAGAGTAGCCAAAACTCTGCTCTGTGGGCTCGAGTAGAACTGTGAACCAGAGGGGTCTCAAGACAGCCAAGGCCTTGCCTTGAGGGAATCCGAGGGCTGAAGAGACCAGACCTGGAGAGGAGAAGTCGTCTATAAAATTGGTAACCACCTTCTCTGTTTGCCAAGCAGGAACTGCGTGAGGCTAGCGCAGGGCCTGTTTGTGTATATTTGTGAAAGAGAGACTCGTTAAGGGGAATGCATAGCTGTTAATGTATAGCTCTTAAGAGGAGGAGTTATGTGCTTGATATAACCCTTTTTCCATTTGTGTAATTCTTCTCAATAAACTACTGTGCATTTAAAATAATTACTGTGGACTTTTTTCACTGGTATGAGAGTAATCTGCTCTGCCAGGAGCCAGTAAAAATCCATTTTAGAGGTAGTAGTACTCCCTGTTGTCAACATTTGGTAGCAGAGGATGGTTTGCTGTCGTGTCTAAGTGAATAGGTCTTTAAACTGAATCAAACTGTTTCTGAACTGGTTGCCTGTTAAGAAATTGGTATCCTGAATCATTGGTGTTAACCGACTAATTGAAATATCATTCTGAATCAATTCTGACTTATAATAATTCTAGCTCGGGGGCCAGATTTAGTTACAGTATGAAGAGAGAGAAGTGTACTGGTGAGCGGGGTTGTATTGGCCATTCTCAGGGTCAAAGATTTTTCGCAAACGCAGACAGGGAAGGGTTGTCAAACCAGAGGACGAGGGGGACGTCCCAAAGCCTCGGGTGTGGTTGATGAGTGTTTGTTAAGACAAGTGTTTAAAAGCTTGGGGTCTGATCCATGTTTGGCTGATGCAGTCCCAATACTGCATGAGAAAGTTTTGTATAACTTGCTGTTGCTGTATTGAAAGGGTTACACTCCCGAGAAAGCCCCAACAACAGCACATGTCATCTGTGCTATGTATTGTGCTGTAGATAAGCTTGTAAAGGAGCGAGATGTTTTGGAACATCAGCGAGATGTTGTGCAAGAAAGTTTGGAACAGGAATTGGAAAAACTAAAATTGCAGAATGAAAGCCTGAAATGTGACTTGCAAACTGCTGTAGCACAAAATGTAACCACGGCTCAGCAGATAACAGCTTTATCCCATAAATGTACAGGTGTAAGAGGAAGAGGAGCCCCTTCCAGGGCCTCTGGCAGCCCAGCCAGTAGTGATAGCAAAAATGCATCAGCCTTTACGGCAAATACAAGAGGAAGTAAATCATCCTCTGACTGAAACTAAAAAACAGTCACTGGCTAAACAAATGAACTCTTTAACTAAGAGAACATGTTTGTTTTGGCTGTTGGAATACATGGTTAGAAAACATTTAGATTTTGAAGATTTAAGAGACCTGATAATAACTTGTGCTGGCCCTACAGAAGGAATGGCTTTGTTGCCAGAAATTGAGGCAGAGTTAAGCAAAGGTGACAGAGATGGTGTTATCCAGAAGGCAGCCCGATACTTTCTGACCCCCTCTGAATTGAGAAGGACAGCTTTGTTGATAATCAGAAGGAAGGAGAATCTGGTCTGGCTTATTGTACTAGGTTGTTGTTGGTATGCTCTCTGGCTGAAATCGAAGAGAAACAGCTGACGGGTTTGATCTCTGATGGTTTAAGGAAACCTATTAAGGTGTTCATAGGATCCTGGATGAATTTAGATCAGGTTGAATTGATTAAAGCAGCTTGAGAGGCAGAAAGGGTAGAAAGTGGAGCAGGTAGTTCTTCTCGGAAAGTGATTAGTGAGGCTTCCTACAGCAATCAAACAGGCTATAATGGCTCCAACCACACAGATATGGGACATGGTAGTTGCAATGAAATAGGACAAGGCCGAGGAGGGTACGGTAGGAGACATGGAGTGTTTAGTGGGGGATCATTGCGAGCATAGGTATGGGCTCAACCTCAGGAAAGAGAGTTAGATATGGCCCGTTTGGAAGGGCAACATCTGAAGACTTTGCTAGCTGCTTTAAGTGTTTTGATGGCAAGGACTAGATCACAGTCAATGCTGCAACCAGGGGTTAAGGCTGTTGATATCATGGGAACAGGTACAGAAGATCTGCCGGTGAGTTCTTATGGCTTGTTATCTCCGAAATTGGCAGCTCCCTGTCAGGGTGGCTCCACATTTCAGTAAAAATGCCTCGCCCTTAGCAACCCCTGTCCCCAAAGGTAAATGTTAGTAGCCCAATTACAGCCCCACATAATTGGTAAATCTTATGTGGAAGAGGGGACAGAAGGAAACATATAATGGTTGCTGGCATTAATTAATACAGGAGCAAAGGCAACTTTAAGTGTTAAAACACCTGCCGTGGGTAGTAGATCAAACTAAATTTTAAATAAATACAGTGGTTTGTGACAGCATAACTGAAAAAGCTACATTAAAAGCAGATATGGTACAACTGGAAAAGTAAATGCTTAATTTGGCAGAAAAGCTGGTTGTGAAGAAAGAGACTGTAAATAATCAGGTTGTTTCAGAAGGATTAAGAAAGCGAGCCTGTAAAGCCATGGCAGCTGTGGTGCTGCCAGACAATAAGTGGATATGGGAATTTCTCATGGTTTGGGCTAAAAAGAAAAGGCAGTGATAAAGATAGTGGGGGGAAATGTGTAACGCCAGCTCCTCCATATTCCTATCCAGCAGAAGCTGTTCCCCACATTAAATAAAAATAAATAAAAATAAAAATAAAAAACAACAACCACCAAAACCCTGTTGCAGGATCTAAAAGCACAGGGGGTAATAGTACAGTGTCAAAGCCCCTGCAACTCCCCAATCTGGCTTGTACAGAAACCGGATGGCAGACGACATCCCATGATTATATTATAAAAATATAATTTTAAATCTACCCTTGTAGCCAACCTTCCAACTATAATGGCCAGAGCAGTGGCCAGGGCTAAATGGTTCTCTGTACTGAATTTATTTAATTGTTTCTTTGTTATGTTATTAACCTCTTTGAATTAATAACAGGCTAAATTATAAGAACTCCTGAGTTCCTGTTAACACCAAAGAAACAAATACCTGAGCAGGTACAGAAGAAGATCTGGGTAGCAAATTTGATGCAATCATTGGAAAACAGAGAAATCAGCACAAACAAAAGGAAGAGCCAAAGGAATAATTAAAATATCGATGCAAAATAGAAAACACAGTGATGCTTAAAATGGGTAAACAAAGGTAAAATAAACCCTATATAAAGAAAACCCTTTCCAGTTAACAGTTAAGCATATGGCCAATCCCATGGCAGTTTTAGTAACCACTCCGGATGAGACGTGTAAAAAGATTCTGATTATACTTGCCAAGGGACTAAATACAACAATTTTCAGAAATGAATGCTGTGTACTAACCTATAAGGTCCAGTCAGAGGCCTTGTGTGTTTTGTTTTTGTTTTGTTTGCTTATGTCTTTTCAGGTTAATCTATACATTTATGGAAGCAAGAAGTATGCTGTGAAATTTGCTATGGCTTGTTGGTGATGTGATTACTAGACCTGTCTGTGCTATAGGATTCCATCTGAAGAATAAGCCAGAAGATTGTTAAATTACATTGTCAATACAATGAGCACCCTTCTTAGGGGCACAAGCATAAAAACATGCTGGATCAAACTAAAGGTCCATCTATCCCAGCATCTTGTCTTTTAACAATGACCAATGCCAGGTGTTTCAGAGAAAATGAACAGAACAGGCAATGATCAAGGAATCATTGCAGCCCATTCTCAGCTTCTGGCAAACAGAAGCCAGGGACACCATCCCTGCCCATCCTAGCTAATAGCCTCTATTAATTTATCTCTTCCTTTTATTTAAAATCTGCTGTTTAGCAATCTCAGTTGGTAACCCTAGTGCTTGTGTTATAAAAAAGAAGAAGTAAATAACACTTTCTTATTTACTTTCTCAACAACAGTCAGGATTTCATAGACCTCTATTGTATTCCCCCTTATCTCTTTTCCAAGTTGGAAAGTCCCAGTCTTGTTAATCTTTTCTTATATAAAGTTGTTCCAGACCCCTGATTATTTTTGTTGCTTTTTTTTTCTGTGCTTTTTTTTCAAATATGGCTGTTGCACATTAAGTGAATATTTTTAGGGATCTATACACAATGATTCCAGAACCTCTTTTTTGAGGGGCGGGGGTGATAGCAGCTAATTTAGACCCCATTCTTTTCTATGTGTAGTTGGAATTATGTTTTTCCAACGTGCATTACTTTGCATTTGTCAGCATTGAATTTCATCTGCTTAGTCACCCGATTTTGTAATATCCCTTTGCAACTCTTTAAAGTTGTTTTGGACGTGACTATCTTGATGTTTTGTATCATCTGCAAAATTTTGCCACTTCGTTGTTTGCTTTTTTTATATATAGATCATTTAACAGTACTGCCTTTTCCCAGTACCGACCCCTGAAAACACCACTGTTTACCTCTCTCCATTCTAAAAACTAACCAGTTATTCTTGCCTTTTGTCTCTTATCTTTTAACCAGTTATTGATCCATAAAGGACTTTCTCTCTTATCCTATAACAGATCACCTTGCCTAAAAACCTTCAATAAGGGTTCTATATCCTTGTTAGTCCTCTCAAAGAATTCTAGTAAACTAATCTTTACTATAATTTCTTAACTGTAAAGATGAATTCAAATTTCTTTAGTTCTTCTGTATTAGCTTTATTCTTCTTGAGTGTTCCAAGGTGCTCAGGAGACCTTAATTACCCAGTGGCCTCACTGGTTGTGTAGTAGGCTTCCTGCTTTTGATATACTATCAGTATAGGAAAATCTCAAAATCCAAAAGCAGCCTCCAGGCTTAATTCTCTGAGGAGGGGAAAGTTTTAAAAAAGCTTTTGGAAAGTCTAAGTTCCAGTATTGGGACAGATCAAAGTCCTAGCCAGAGTAAACCTTATTGTGGGCAACAACTTGAAGCCAACCTCTGCAAAAAGTCCTGTATAAAAGTCATGTTAGAGTTGTTTCCCTGATAACACTGCTCTACGGCCAAAATGCTTCTGAAATAAATGTAGTCAAACTTTACTAATTCTGGGTCACTGAGAACGAAAATGATGCTTAAAATTGTTGATTGGCTCTAGTTTTCAAGACATGCTATTGGGTCAATATATACGACCCTTGACTGGAATGGCGGAGGATAAGTGAGTTATAAAGGGAAGGGATCTCAATTTAAACCAGAAATGACTAAAATACATCTTTGACTGGATCTATGAATAAATCTATGACTGGGTTTGGACAGTACTTGCTTTTTAGGCAAAACAATGAATGATGCAATCTGAAGCTGGTATTGCGTCATACATGATATGAATTGCATCATGTTATTCCTAGAAGTCATGGATGATGCAATCATAACGAAGCTTACATCACTCTGCTGAACAAATTGCTCTATATCAGCTCTAGAAATCATACAGTGTCGTGCTCTCTTATTTGTGTGTTTGATTTTGCAAAGGGACACATTTCTGTTTAGCCAAAGTGAGCAGAGATGCCTCGTACTTGTGTGAACAGTGCAGATCACCACAAACATAGCAGAAGTTAAGTGACTTTTGCATCACAAAAGCACAGTATAACCACTATGGTTAAGAAAGCCTATCACCTTTCTTTTGGCTGCAAAATTGGAGATCAGGACAAGAGGTGGGCCCCACACATATGCTGCAACACTTGTGCAACAAATCTTCGCCAGTGGTTGAACAGGAAAAGGAAATCTATGCCTTTTGCAGTGCCAATGCTTTGGAGAGAGCCAACAGATCATACCAGCAATTGTTACTTCTGCATGGTGCCTCCAGTTGGGAAAGGTGTGTCAAAGAAGAAAAAGTGGACTGTGCATTATCCAAACATTCCATCAGCTATACGCCCAGTACCCCACGGAGAAGGACTGCCGGTTCCTGATGCACCAGAATCATTCTCACTTGAGTCAGACGAGGAAGAGGAAGAGGATGAAACTTCTGGTCCTGAACCATCAATGTCACAGGACCCACATTTTCTCCCATCCTCCTCCTCTGAACCACACCTCATAACACAAGGTGAACTGAATGACTTTGTCAGGGATTTGGAACTACCCAAGAGTAAGGCAGAGCTTTTGGGCTCCAGACTACAGCAGTGGAATCTCCTGGCAGGTGATGTTAGAGTTTCCATGTTCCGTGACCGTCAAAAGGATCTTGTCCCATTCTTCTTCATGGAAGGTGATCTTGTAGCCTGCAACAACATCGATGGTGTGATGGCAGCCCTCAACATCGTTCACGATCCAGATGAGTGGAGACTGTTCATTGATTCATCAAAGACGAGTCTTAAAGCTGTTTTACTGCATAATGGCAATGTTTTGCCACAATTCCAGTTGGTCATGCAGTCCATTTGAAGGAAACCTATGACAACATGAAACAACTTTTGAGGTGCACAAACTATGACCAACATCAGAGGCAGCTTTGTGGCGATTTGAAAGTTGCTCTCTTGCTTGGTCTGCAGACTGGATACACAAAGTACGGCTGTTTTCTCTGCGAATGGGATAGTCGTGCAAGAGATTCCCACTACATCAAGAAAGATTGGCCACTCTGACAGTCATTGGAGCCTGGGAGGAAAAGTGTTCAGCATCCACCACTTGTTGAATCAAGGAAGATTTTGTTACCACCCTTACACATCAAGCTGGGTCTGATGAAGAACTTTGTCAAGGCCATTGACAAAACACAAGCAGCTTTCAAGTACCTCTGTGGAAAATTTCCAAGGTTAAGTGAAGCTAAGGTAAAGGAAGGTGTCTTTGTTGGTCCTGGGATTCGTGAACTTCTTCGAGATGATGCATTTGACCATGCACTGTGTGGCAAGGAAAAAAAGGCATGGAAAGCCTTCCAGTTAGTGGCAATAAATTTTCTCGGAAACAACAAGGCAGACAACTACAGGTTGTTGGTGGAAAACCTCCTCAAGGCATACAAAAGCCTTGGTTGCAACATGTCACTAAAGATACATTTTTTGCACTCTCATCTAGATTTTTTTCCACCGAACTGCGGAGCAGTGAGCGACGAGCACGGTGAGCGATTTCACCAGGACATTGCAACAATGGAGAAATGCTATCAGGGCAAATGGAGCCCATCAATGCTTGCAGACTATTGCTGGACAGTGACAAGAGATGCTCCATTTAATGAATACAAGAGACAAGCCAAGAAGCGCCGAGTAGATACTGAATAGGACTAAACTATGTACATAATAGTTTTTTGCCTTTTGTTTCATAATAAATTTTATTTATATAACCCCTTTGCTGATTTTTAAAGGGTTACATACACAGGACAGATGAAATAGTATCATGTAAAGCAACCATAAACACATGAAAAGACCTAGGTTTACAATTTATGATTAAAACTCTACTATCTACACAATATACATAGACATAAAATGTAAAAACTTAAATATCTTAGAAACAGTAGCCAGTTGTTTTAATTGTCATATTTGAATTCAGCACATCAAAATACATACTAAATAGCACATTTTATCTCTGAAGCAGATGACTTCTCAAAAATTGTAGACCAGTGTAATGTTTACTCTAGCAGCATTTATTTCATTAGGATCAAAGGGAGAAAGAAAGCAAAGTAAAAGGGAATCAAAGAAATTTCTATCCAGACAACTGATTTTCCAGTACAAAAACTCTCCACAACTCAATAAAAGAATATCAAGTTGCTAAACCCAGTAAAGGGGATGATAAGAAGGAAGAATGTGGAAGATTGGGAAATCTGGCACTCTATGGTAACAGAATCTGTCATTCCCTTTGAGGCCATAAAAGACACTCAGAGAATGTGGACATTCCGTGTACCAAATAAGGCATGTATTTCTGTGTGGTGTGGATTGCCACGGGCACGCAGGGGCGAAAGAAAATGCAGGCCTGTTATTTACTAGGCTGCACGTGGCAATAGACTATATTGGTAAGGGATGCAAGGAGAATATGGGTCACGCTGCAAACTGCAGACACGCACACACACACAACTAAAATTAATCAATTTAAAGTTTTATTGGGGATAATTACAAGGGGTAAGGGAGCAGCGTTAGATTAGCTAATAGAGTTAATGAAACTTAAAACACACAATGACTAAAATATCTACTAACAATATTTATAAACAAAGATGCAGCATTTAGTAATAACTGATACTCACAAATACAAACCAACGCATAACGACCGGCAAACGTAGAAACTCTGTTTGAAACACGTGAGCTGAGAGAGAGGCTTCGAGGTGATCAGGCTCGGTTATGGGTGTACACGGGATACACAGGATTCGTTTTTCTTTCTCCTCTTCCTGCCTGCACCTGGCAGGCAGGCCCCTAAAGTACCAACTATGACATCATAGAAGTGTCATAGGGGACGGGGCCCAAAACCTGTTTGTGTTCGTTTCTGATTGGCACAAGCAAAGTTAACACCAAGGGGGGAGCAGGTGCCTCAAAGTCTGGCTTCGCCCCCAAAAAGTGAGGAAATGCATATTGCTTTAGAATGCGTGCCACACTGAATGACAAAAGAAGAGGCCAGGGCAATACCGGTATGGGCAAGTTTTACAGGAAGCAGACAGGAACTCATCTCAACATGTGGGTACTGGGTTTAACATCCAAGATATTAACAAAAGGGTGGCAAGAAACTTCAGAAAAACATGCTTTAGTAGTTAAGAGGGAATATAATCCAACTAACAAAAGGTGTTTAGGGACCTCAAGTGTAACAAATGGTGCATATGCATTGGAGGCCAACGTATCCCAAGCAATTAATACCAAAACTGGGGAAATGTGGGACCCACATACACCACATAAAGAAACCCCTCAGACACACGAACACCATCAGGAAAAAGCACCCCAAGAATATATAATTCAAGGGGCTTGGTTTTAAAATAAAACTAAAATTCCAAGTCATAAATATAGGATCAACTGTAAAATTGGATAACATCGCTGAGATGAGAATATGGAAATGTATCAATGAAGATGTAATTGGTGCACACAGAACACATAAGTGTCCAAACAAAAGTACCCCAACATAAATATTCTTTAAGGTGCTATACCTCATATGTGGACAATATGTAATATATGGGAGGATAAACATGGGTTAATGTAACCAAATCAACATAAGAACGTTACAATGTTCCTAAACATATAAAATGGTTAATTCCAGATTGTAATCATAGTGTGTATATATACACACAACAAGTCTAAATTTAAGATTTCTGTAATCTTAGTCCCTAAGGAGTGAATAATCAATAGTCTGTCACAGAGTCACCAGGCTAATGCTCTAAAACTGCTCTCTAAAAAGCCAGTCAAAACCCTGGTAAGGCATGCCTCCCCTCACACAGTTGCCGAGGCAAAAAAGCCTGAGTGGCCTTGGCCGTCCTGTGTCTGACCTCAGGGCATTTGGCATCCCTGTAGTGAGTTCGCCTGGGCATGGCTCCTGGGGAAGCCAAAGGGCCCTGCGCTTCAACTCTGTAGTCAGCTGTAACTCTCAGCCAACATTGTAAAATGGAGGTGTAGGTGTTTTAGGCCCTCTCGGGGGCGGCTGGGGACCAGACCGCCTCGCTATACCAGCCGGGGTTGGGGGAATTAGCACAGTTAATAGTGAGCCCAGGCCCTTGGACAGGGCGGGGCACAAACAGTTAGGGCTCAGGCCCTCAGGCAGGAGCTGAGCAATAGTAAGTCAGTAGGTCCTGGCCCTTGGTCAGGGCGGGGCAACAAGCAGTTCACAGCTCAGGCCCTTAAGCAGGGGCTGAGCAAACAATAAGTCAGTAGCAAGCCTAGGTCCTGGCTCTGGAGAACCTGGGAGAGGGGGAGACTGCCACCCACACGGGTGGCAGGGGGGGACGCAGGCCCACCCACTCCACTGTGTCCCAGCCCGGGGCCCTAGCAGCGGTAGAAAAGCCCGCTGCTGAGTCAGTGGGGATCCTGGCCGCAACACACTGACCTTGGCTCTGGCAGTGCTGCAGCCAGACTAGAGTTGGCTGCCCCCGGGCTACTTCCACCTTCCCCCTCTCCGGGTACCTGGACCAGGGGGCCGTCCTCCATGAGGTCGCAGCCCATCAGCACCTCCGCGTCGCAGGCGGGCGGCAGGCTCGGTGGCGTAGGAGGCCAGCGGTAGGCCTGGCAGCTCGTCGGGGTAGCAGGCTGGCGGCAGGCCTGGCAGCTCGTCGGGGTAGCAGGCTGGCGGCGGGCCTGGCGGCTCCTCGGGGTAGGAGGCCGGCGGCGGGCCTGGCGGCTCCTCAGGGTAGCGGGCAAGCGGCAGGCTTGGCTGGTCCGGCCAGTCCTCCAGTCGGCTGCTGGTCGCCGGGGTCTCCCAGCGGGGAGCTGTACCTCTGGCGTCCGGCCTCTCTGGTGGCTGGCGCCCAACTGCGGTCTGAGGGCCGGCTTTTATACTTCCTGTGCCGCCCCCTGACCCTTGAGGGGCGGGGCCAGGACTCTCCGGGTCTGCCCACTTAGGCGTCTGGGGAGGTTTCTCTCTCTCGGGGGCAGCTGGGGACCAGACCGCCTCGCTACAGGAGGGTTTATTAATTAACAGGTACACAACGTGGAATGGACTTGTTGACACGGGAATCGGTAACTTTTAGCCAAGTCCATCTTGGACTCCCCACCTCTCTCCCAACCACAGACTGCCCAGCTTCTAGCGACCCAACCTCCAACACACCCATTGCCCCTCCTCCTGGTCTTTGACTCCATTCCCAGGCAAAGTGTCATCTGGTTGCATCCCCCCTCCTAGGTTTTAGGTTACAAAGAGCACCTTCTATAGCTTACGTTCAGGCAACTGGAGTAGCCTTATCTGCCCCCCAGTGTCTTAGCAAGTCACACGCCCTTTTTCCTACCACCTAAGCATTAGTGCAACACACAGAAAAACTAAGGCACCACACAGTATTTATGCAAAACAGTTGAAACTCACACAGACTCACTTACAACAAAAAGTGTACCTGGTAATATATGCCAGCACCTAAAAAATAAAACAGGGTACTGTAAAATAGTACCAAAAGGAAATGGATTATGGTAAATACGCAAAGTGAAATGGAAACAGGGCACCTTAATCATCGAAGGAAATTGGAATTTGGAATGGAAAGGAGGTAACCTCGCCATGAATTTACAGTGGAACAATGGTTGGTGGTGGGAATTATATAAAATAAACCAAGATATATGTTGGCATCAAAAGGAAAAGGGTACTGTAGTAATAAATAACCTGGTCTATGGACCAAGGGATGTGGTGTACTCATGGAGATATAACTCATTTCCAGTACGAACAATATCAATGGCACCCTCAGATAACTAAAACCTTTATGACTTACCCTAAATTAACATTGCCAAATTTAACGGAAATAGAGTGAAATCATACAGATTAGGATATGTAAATACAAACTAATCAAGGCACACTAGACCACATAGAATAGTCAACTAGACTGACAATATCTGTAAAAGGTATGCTTGCTTGAAAATATAAAATTGTTTAAAAAGCTGTAGAAAAAATAAGAGCTCAAATGTGTACTTGGTATAATGTTGTATGTCAAGTAACAGCATGCAATGGAGTTAAATGGGCAATGTTATTTTAAATTTATGAAAATGCAGCATTATTCCTTGTATGTTTTTGTTTTGAGTATCAGAGATGTGTAAGCAACATAAAAAAAAAACCCTTTGCAAAAAAAATTTATAAAATTAAGTTGTTGAATTATGCTACTAAAAATTGTAAGATAATGTTTTAAGTTTTATAAAATTCAGAAAAGGAGACACATTCATGTATGATCAATACTGATCTTTGGATCAGCAAATATGTCCACTTGAAAGAAAACACGTGTAGAACATCGTGAGTGGAGCATGGGCTGACAGGGGCATCTCAGCCCTGTTAAAGGACATCACGCAGGGGGCTGAAGTGAATGATTGATAAGGAGTGAAGGTGGGGTAATGTTCAGTTGGAACCACTCTGCAGTCTCCTCCTAAAAATATTTATTAGGTACAAATTAGTAACTACACGCCCACTGCGCCTTCTTTAAAACATGTGACTCCTTTGAGGCAAAAGAGTATAAAATCAAGCAAATTAAATTACTGTTGGGATTCCTTAATTAATGCTTAAAGAAGCAACGCTGCTAAACAGAGTAGCCAAAACTCTGCTCCGTTGGCTCGAGTAGAACTATGAACCAGAGGGGTCTCAAGGCAGCCAAGGCCTTGCCTCGAGGGAATCAGAGACAGACTAGAGGACTGAGGAGACCAGACCTGGAGAGGAGAAGTAGTCTATAAAATTGGTAACCACCTCCTCTGTTTGCCAAGCAGGAACTGTGTGAGGCTAGTGGAGGGCCTGTTTGTGTATGTTTGTGAAAGAGAGACTCGTTAAGGGGAATGTATAGCTCTTAATGTCTAACATAGGAGTTATGTGTTTGATATAATCCTTTACCACTTGTGTAATTCCTTCTCAATAAACTACTATGCATTGAAAATAATTACTGTGGACCTTTTTCACTGGTATGACAGTAATATGCTCTGCAGGGAGACAGTAAAGATCCATTTCAAGGGTAATAGCGCCGCCTTTTTTCAACAAAATTGAACTCTTTTTACAGGGCCCCTAACGTTAGGGTACGGTTTCATGAGCCATGGCAGGAAGAGATATACGCGGTCCTCCAGAATAACAGTTGGCACAGATTCACTGTTCATAACAGTATCATTTGTGTGGAAGAAGGTCCCTGCTTTCTCCTTCAGGTACAAGCCAGATTGCCTCAGAACCCTGGCATCATGTGTCTTTCCTATACTGCCAACGATAGTGATCATGAACCTTCCTCTGTGCTTGACCAAAGCCCTGAAGAACAATGGAATAGTACCCTTTGTGGTTCACAGACTCACTTGCCCCATCTGGTGGGCAAACCATGGGCACGTGAGTGCCATCAGTGGCCCCACCACGGTTTGGGAACTCCATCTTCTGAAAGCCAGCTCTTATTTCAGGCACATTTCTTATGCCCACAGGGGTAAACCCCAGTGTTAACCACAAACCTCCACTACCACACCTCCAACAGTTGACTTGCCAACACCAAAAAGGTTCACTGCAGACCTGTAGCTGGCTGGGGTAGCCAGCTTCCACAGGGCAATAGCAGCCAACTTCTGTACCGATAAAGCTTCTTTCAATGGACTGTTCTTGCACTGGAGTGTTGTTGCAAGTTCCTCCCATAGATCCATGTGGGTCTGTTTTCACATGCAGAAGTTCTGGAGCCACTGCTGGCCATCCCAAGACTGCTGCACAATCTGATCCCACCACCCCTTGCTAGTTCTCCTGCACCAGAAGCAATGGTAAACCCAAAGGGGATTCCACCTGGCAACAGCAGCATTCCTCTTGCCTGTGCAATCTGTTATGACTGAACTGTCTTCATCCCCCAAGTCTTGCTGCCTTCAGTGTGTCAAAAACTGCTCCTGAAATGCTATCCGGCATTTCACCTAGCACCTACCCCACTCCATAAACATTTTACTCTCAAGAAAGAGCAGGAGCTGCTAATCCAATAGATCCATGGCTTTGACCCACTGTTGAACGGACAGAAATGAGGAGTGACCTCATCTGGAACAGCCACTAGTAAATGTGAAGGCAGGGAAAATCTCTCTTCCTCACAGGGGTCCAGGAATGACAGGAACATACTACCCACCACACACAACCACAAACTGGTTCCTCGAGTACCCGCATCTGATGCAAAGAACCTGCGATATGCTCCCTAAAATTGTAGTGCTCAGCTCGTGTCCCTAGAGTAGCAGTGGGATGTGGATAAGTAGGGTTCCATGCGTGCCCAGCACAGCAAATGTGGACTCTAGGGTAGGTTTGCCTGGCTTGCTCCTGCATGCATATGATCCGGGGCATGAGCGTGCACACAGTGTAGACATACCTTTAGTTTCTCTCTGCCTCCATTCCCCCTCTGTTTAAAAAAAGGGGCAGGGATAATAGTATTTCTCTACTTTAGCGGGGTGTTGTGAAGACAAATGAATATGCTCAAATGCTATGTTAATGGGGGCCATATAAGTATCTAAGATGAATAGATAAAGAAGGGAAGGGGTGAAAGAAACAACAAAGAACACAACTCTTCCATATATGGGTGTCTCATTCAGAAAGGAAATCCCTATAATAGTATAAATTTCCTCATGCTTAAGCAATGAGTGGGTTGCCCGATGACCCTATATTAACACTCAAGTCTTACTGTCTAACCGATGTCTTGCTCTAGGGACAGAGATGGTAACAGGCCAGCAAGGGGTTGATCGCCCCCATGCCCTTTCCTGTCAAATAATAGATTCTGATCAGTATGCATAAACACCTGTAATAATTAGAAAAAGTCTGTCGCAGGTCTGCCTGATGATAAGATCACATGCTTAGCCTCCAGGTCAGTAGGCCAAATTGAATGATAATTATCTTACCTGTAGACAGCCACACACCTTGGGGTAAAAGTGGCCAATTGCCTCCCAATCTGCCAGGAATAAAGAGAAATGTCAGAGGGAGAATTCTCCCTGGAATTCAGCCATGACATCAGATGGTTGGTACCTCTACTGTTAGAAGTGTCAGCTGTCTGCTGTTTTCCTTTGACCAGCAGTACTCAACACTCAGCCTCATGTTCCAGTCCAGAGAAGCAAGTCTATGAAGCCCACCTACACATGTCATCTTCCCCCGACTACTGGACCAATGCACCTTCTCGCTGCCTTCATTGTAAAGTCCCTTCCTTCTCCTGCTCCAGGATCTCCAGCTGCTGACTGCAAGAGAGAACAGATGTCTCTTGTATCCTCAGGTAGCAGTCAGTCATGTTCTCCGTTCTTTTACTAATGAGAGAGGCAGACAGATGCAAGGATGTTGAAGATAAGCAGAGGCTGTGTCTGTCGCCTGCTTGAAGGGACTTGGCTTTTATCAGCATCACTATTGGCCTGTCTTTGTCCATGGAGAAGCTTCTTGTGGATTTTTGGAACAGTCTGCCCATCTTCTGAGGTACTTTCTGTTCCCAGTCTCTCTGGAGTAATTTGTGCCTTGTGACAGACAATGTAGGGCAGTGGATCCAACCTTATCAGCCAGTATCCCAACATATTATTTCAATGTGCCAAGGAACCACAGCTCAACTTCAAGCTGCCTTTTCCACCCCACCCTGCACCCTCTCTAGCCCCTTCTCTCTCCTAAGTTCTTATGAAATTGAACTGGAAGCCTAAAAGCATCTCCTAACTTGGATTCCTAACTCCAAACTGTGGGCTCAGAACAGCAGCACAGAGGTTGCTTTGTACTTCATTCCCCTTGTAATCAAATGCGAATTTTCTTCTTAACACAGTCTCCCTTGAGGGTCACAATTAAGAGCCTTGAGGGCCCCAAGGGGCCTTTGGTCCAGAGGTTGGACACTCCTGATCTAGGGCAAGTTGCTCAGATAATGGGATAAATAAAGTCTAAAATATCTGAATCCCTACTTCCAACAGAGGTCACATCAAAGAGCCCAGAAGCTAGGGTCATGGGCCTGGAATGCCTCGACCCCTAAGAGGCCAGGAATCAAGACACACAACTACCTCACTGCTACTTTCTCTGCTATTGGAGTTCTCGCTAACTGCGAAAAAACAGGAGGTTTTGTTTCCATGACCTGGCGCTCGCTCTCTCTCTCTCTCTCTCTAGTTTCTTTATTTTTTTAATTGCATCATAAAACCCATTTGTAGTTAAACAGAGCACTGTAGGTCTGTCAATACACAAACCAACCTTCCCGTTTATTATTAAATCTAAGCAAACAATTTGAGACTAAATCCTTGGCCTTTGGGAGACATCTGGAGGGAAGGAAAATTATGAATCAGTTACAGCTTTTTAAAATTACAGTGACAAGTCTATGAGTTTCAGTCACTGCAACCTCACTGGGGGAGTTATACCGGCATAAAACTGATGAACGCAGTATGGCTGGAATTATATCTGTGTGAAACTGGAGGAACACAGTGATGAATCAGCCCTTAGGGCCTCGCTCCTGCAAACGCTTATGCAGCAGCTTAATTTTACATGTGACGTGAGTAGTCCCATTGACATCACAGGAGCCGGGGACAGCTGTGTGCAGACTCCTTCCCTCCCCTGAAATGCCCTCTTTCTGTCCCAGAATACCTCTTGCATCCTGCACCAGGAGCACTTGCAGTAGGGGGAGAAAAAGGAGCTCCTTGTGGTCTCCCTCTGTGGCCACAATTATGGTTGTGTGGTCACCCTGGGAGAAAGGGAATCTTAATTCTGTATTTCCTGGTTTGCTGTATTTGAGGGTTTAAAATTATTTTTTTTATATCATCGTGGTGTAGAAGGCAGGGAGTGAGTGTGGGGCAGCAGCAACTTTACCACATGCCTTATCAAAGCTCTTTTGTGGGGGAACAAGTGTCTAAGTAATGCTCTTGTAACATCTGATATAAAGGTGTTAAACATAAGTACTGATTCAAATCTACTTTATGAATGTGTCATGAGGAACAAACTGTTCCCTCATCCACAGAAATAGTCCCCTTACATTAAAGATGGGGTGATAAGGAAAAGCTACTGCCATTTCTGAACATAAGAGGATTTCAGTCTTCAGGGCTATCTATTTATCTTGGTTACTTACATGTCCCTATGATGGGATATCTATCCCCCATAGGTGAGCAGCTCAGTGACCCCACCTGGCTGCACCTGGAGTGTGTTTCAGGCTTGATTTGGTATTAGGCCCACCTGAGGAGGAACTGGGTCTTCTTCATAAAACAAAGAAGTGAGAGCGACTAGGGAGTCTAGTAGAAAGATCCAAGATAGAGAAACCCAGGAGATAGGGAGAGCCCTCTCTCTGTGGGGGAAGGCAGGCTGAAGAAGGCCACAGGGATGGAATAAATCCCTGGGGTGGGCCCTGGAAAGGAGGCAAGACACAGAGAGGCAGTCCTGAGGGCAGTGTTCTAGTAAGAAAGGAGCTGGGAGGACCTAGGGAAAAGCCTAACAGGGAATCAGAGGAGGCTGTGTTAAGTACAGGTTGCAAGGAAGCAGCCCCAGGGGCTTAGAGGTAGGAAGTGGCCCACAAAAACAACAGTGTCAAGGAGCATGTCAAGGAGCAGACCTAGCTGCTTAATACAGAGTGCCCAGGCTGGAGCCCAGAGCACAGGGTGGGAGGAGGTTCCTGTATCCGCCTGAGGAAGGGGCATACTAGCTTTACATAAGGACTAGGAGCTGAACGTGAGGCTGAAGACTGAGTCTCAAGGATGAGTTGAGAACTAGCTGAAGAAGGCTCTTTTGTTTGGGGATTATTTGTTGAGCTTTTTATTATGCCAGGAGTTGTGGGACTAAACTATCACCTGGCTGGAGGGTTAAATTGGAAGAAAAGATACACCACCACAACAATTATCAGCAGGGGGTGCTAAAAAAGACAGCACTGCTATGCTCCACTTAGCCATGAGGGGGCACACCTGCAGTGAGTATACTCTTCCACAGGCCCCCATTACCAGACTGTCTCAGCCCCTCACAATCTTTAATATATTTATCACCATAGCACCACCCCTGTGTACAGTAGCATAGCCAGGGCGGGTAGGGGAGTGGCTGCTCCCCCACTGAGCAGAAGCGGCACCTTTTTTGTGCTCCGATGCCTTTTGCTCCTGCGCTGCAGCCGGAGCGGAGCTTTTTTTTTTTGTGTTGCTCCCGGCGCCTTTTTTCCTCCCGACGCTTTTTGCTCTAGGTGCCTTTTTTTAGCTCCGCTCCCCCTGTGCTCTAAACCTAACTATGCCACTGCTTGTGTAGTTGAGCCCTGCCATTATCCCATTTTACAGGTGGGGGACCTGAGACAAAGAGGCTAAGCGACTTGCCCAAAGTCATACAGGAAGCCTCTAGCAAACAAGGAATTGATCCAGGGTCTCCAAAGTCCCAGGCTAGTGCTCTTGCTACTGGATCATCCCTTCTCTCATTAACTGCTGTTAAGCCAGTGAGGGAGAGATTTACATAGAGAGGAAAGAACTGGTTGTAATTACATCACAATCCTGTTTTCACAAGATTCCCCCCCATAAGAGAATTTAGAGCAGCATGCAGGGTGCTGTGAATCTTTTGAGGTTCCCTTCTCTCTTCCTTTTCACCAGTTGGAGTAACAATAGGAGCTGTGTCAAGACCAGATCCACCTGGGAGTTGTGCAAGCTTCCCATTGACATCACCAGTGGAAGAATCCGTGTGGATTGAGGGGGTTATGGAGTTTTGCATTTATAACCCACTCTGTGGATCATCATTTAAAGATGGAATTCAGGGCTCTCCACTGAAGGAGTTTGACACTCCTGGTTTAGAGGGAATCTAAACTGATGTAAACTCTTCCTTTCTCCACCCCCTTCAAGGCTTCAACATGTATGGTGTTCAGCTGAGACTCCCTTAACGTTAGTTTAGACTCACACCCACTTACCACTGTGTAACTCATATCTGCCTCTTACACATACACATCCATGTCATTGGAGGCTTTTAAGAACAGGGTAGACAAACACCTTTCAGGGATGGTTTTGGTTTACTTGGTCCTGCCTCAATGCAAGGGGCTGGACTAGAGGATCTCTTGAGGTCCCTTCCAGCTCTACATCTCTATGAATTTCATCCCTCTGAATTAGGTCCTCTGAATGTAAGTGAATCTAAGGGAGTGGAAATTGATGTAACTCATGCCTCAGGAGTCAGAGAGAAACAAGAAGTTAATAAGTAAAGCAGCTACACAGAGGGTATCAGAAAGTAGAAGCTAAAGTACATACACCCTACTGTAACCTGCCCCTCCTGCTCCATGTAACCCAAGTTAGACGTAAATGGGTGTAAGTGGATCTAGGGAAGTCTAGCTGAGCGTAAGGAAATCTAAATTAGTGTAAGGAGATCTGATTCCCCTCGCATACCAGTGTCAGCCAGAGGAGACTCACGCCTAGGGGAATCTATTTTACAGTCACCTTACATATCACCTGAATTTGGCCCGCAAACTGTGTGCGTTGGGCGAGGGGAATGGGGCAGTTCCATCAAGGCAGCTGCAGGATGAAAGGGAAAACACCTAATAAGATGCTGAATTCAGCTCTTCCAGCTGAATGCTAGTGTTTACAAAATGTATTCACGGATGCGTTAATAATTGATGCGAGCTCTGCTTCTTGGATTCGCTGCCCCACGCAGCAGCGGAACGGACTGGGGGGAGGGGAACAGCGAGGGTTTTAGGACCCATGAGAACCTTCTTGAGCAGGGGGTGGAAATTCTTCTATAAGCCAGCAAGAGTCCCAGCCTTCACCTCAGAGCTTCTGCGGAGCCGCAGGGAGAGGTCCGCGCTGGAAGGCGCCCCTAGGACCCAGCGGAGTCATGGATTGTCTCCCGCATCTGGCCAGCCCCCTCCAGCTGCTGCGGTGGCTCTCCACGCTGGGTGAGTGCAGTAACTTCTTTGTCAGCCCCTCGCCGCCCAGAGTCCCTCTCGCTCCCCGGCACCAAGACCTCAGACTTGTTTCCTGGCCCCGGTTCCTGTTCACTTGTAGCCGCGGCGGGAGAAGACAAAAAGGGAAAAGAAGCGGAGCGGGCCGAGCCTCTCTCCCAGGGCATCGCTCCTGAGGGCTGTCGACTGAAATGCTCCGGGGGGGGGAGGGTAGTTTGAGAAGGGCTACGGCTGAGGGGGGTGAAATGAAGAGCGCCCCCTCCCCTAGGCGTGGGAGGCAAGGTGTCTCCGGGGGCAGAGAGAGGCGGGGCGGGGGTGCTGTGGGGGCCAGGGCACACACCCTAGGGGCGATGCGGCCGGGGATGCGAAGGGGCGGGCTGGGACTTCCCGCTCGCCGCGGTGCTCAGGCTGAGTTTCGATGCTGGCTTTGGTACCGAGCGGCAGCAGGAGGGACCAAACCAGGGTGGGAGGGGAGCTGCTAGGGTGACCAGACCGCAAGTGTGAAAAAATCAGGATGGGAGTGGGGGGGGGGAATAGCCTATGTACAAAAAAGACCCCAAAATCAGGGCTGTCCCTATAAAATCAGGACATCGGTTTACCCTAGGAGCTGCCAGGAGAGAGACAGGGGGCTTCCCTCTTGGTAGGTTCATTTCTAACCCTGGCTGGGGGCAGCGAGCCACGCCACGAAAGCCTGGAAGGAAAAGGCTCCAAGTGTCCGCCAACGCACCCTGCATTCACGCGGTTCAGGGGACACAGCCGGGAATGGCAACTAGGAACGGCGTCTGGTCGATGCGGCTGCTGTCGAGCGAAGCAGTTGTGCTTACCAGCCTAGTACCTGATCTGACTTCCCCTGGGCTGGGGGGGACTATTGTCTTGATCCTGCAGAGGGCTGGGTTAGGTCTTTGCTAGCTCTGGCTAAGTGCTAAAAGGAAGTTGCATTTTTATTTGCATTGGGCCATTCCAGGCCAGCAACTTGGGAGCAGGTTTCAGCATTTATTGAAATGGAGACTTCTGCTTACAAATGGATGGCCTGGCCCAGGCTATCTGTTGTGTTTCTGGCTGTGTGCTGCAGTTGTTCCCATTGGGAAGACACTATAAGTTGGCACACCCCTGGTAAGCAGAGCTGCTGTGTGTTTCCCTCGCCTTGGAGAGCTCCGGTTCTTTGGTTGTTGCCCAGGGTCTGATTCAGAGCCATCGAGTCTCGTTTCAGTCTCTGCTTTTGGTGGAGTGGTTTTCAAACTGCTACGTGTGATGAGATTATACTTAAGTTTTCTTATAGTGCCTGTTGGTAGACCTGTTGTTTGAAGGGTGGCTGTCCAAGAAAGAGGCGGATAAGGACGGTGTGTTTTTTAGAGGGCACAAGTAAGGAGCTAAAGGAAAACAAACACACAGTTTGCAAGCTCTATCCTGCCATATGACAAAAATATTCTCAATTGTCCAAGAAGTGACTGGGACACAGAGAGGTTTAACCCCCTTTGGAAGCCCATAAAAGCAGCTAAGGGCATAATCTGCCTTGGAGAAGGAAGATCCTGAGACTCAGCCCTTGTTTCTTTTAGGGCCCGATCCTGCTCCTGGGGGAGTCAAGGGGAGTTTTGCTGATGACTTCAGTTGAAGCAGAATTGGGCGGTTCATGGCCATTTGTTTCCTGCTGGAGTTAACTGCCCTAAGCCCTGGCAGTGAAAACTGCTCCAGCCCCACACTGATCTTCTGCTGTTTGCCTGGTGAAATGCACATTCCTAGTGGGCCGTGCCCTAAATGGGCTATGCTAGTGACCCTCTCTTCTGCTGGGTCGAACTTTCAAAATGCTGGTTCTTATTGGGGGGGGGGGAAGGGGAGAGACCAAAAACCTACAAAAAAGCCCAGAAAATCATATGGAGGAAAGAAGCCCAAACCACAGTGTTGCTGGGGAGGTGCGTTAGCCAGACTGGGGGGGCAGGGCGGGAGGGGAGAAGAGACCTATGTTGCTTCTTCAGGGGCCAAAGTGGAGGCTATAGCCCCAAAACACTGCTGGAGAGGGCAAGGGGAAACCAGACAGAGAATGATTGCCTAGAAAAGAGCCTAGTTTTTCATCATTTGTATTGTTCTGAATCCTCCCTGTTAGCAGGCTTCCCCTTGGAATTCTATGAAGGCCAATCCCCTACGGAAGACTGGGCGCTGATGCGCTCTCTTGATAGAAAGCTGAAACGCCTTGTCAACAGAATTACAGACAAACATATGCCCTAGCAGAGCCTCCCATTTCTAACACACTGTTTGTTAATGACTATACCGTGCACCACACAGTGATTTTACCTGCGGAGAAGCAAGTGGTGACTTACTGGTTATGGTCACCACTCTACAGCTAAGGTTGCGGGAACTCTTCTGTTCAAACACCTGTTTTCAACCCTTTCTATTATCTGCAGTGAAATTTTTATGGGATGGGATTTCTCAAACTTCATCTCAGGCGAGAGAAGTTTTTTGGGGGGAAGAGTTTCAGAGTAACCTATCCAGAGGCTTTTGACTTGTGCAACATTAGAGCAGTATTGGAATTAAGGATGTGCTGTTACTAGGCATCTCCTATCCACTTTCATTTCTTTGTAACCTTCTGCTGGCAGCAGCTAAGGCGCTTTTCATGCTCTGTCTTCGGGTTTGTCTACACAAGAAAGTTGCACTGGTTTAACTTAATGTGGGAATTAAAACTAGTTTCCTTAAATCAATGCAAATCTCTTATTTCAGTTTGAGTGGCTTATTTCAGTTTTACTTAAGTCGCTTGAGAACAAGTTTTAGCACCTGAAATTAAACCAGTGTAACTTTCTCTGACATCTGAGGCATCCAGGCATTTAGGTGTCTCTTTCCATCCCTTCGTCTACCTGGAGATGAACATACTATAAGTGGAGTGAGAGGAGGTAACCCCTTCTCCTTCTTATTGTGGAATAGCCTTCCTTTTATGCTACCCATCACAAAGACAGGTTTGTGGTTTCATTAGATCACTTCACTAGTTCCAGGCCAGGACAGTACCAAGTGATCCTTGGATCCTCCTCCTCCTAAGACAGGTTTTCAAGCTCTCATACTAACTAGCAGCCTGTCTCTGGATATGATGTCCATCTTGGGATACATGGTACCAGGGACTGCTAACAGCACTGAAGGTCAAGCAGCTGAGGGAGAGTACCAGTTGGGGATGCCTTGAAATGAAAAGGAACAGATTTTTAGGCATGAAAATTGGGGAAGTGGAGGGAATCTTTAAAGTACAATGGCACAGGTCAGGCTAATTGGAGAGGAATTCTGTTTTCAGGGGAAACTTGGGAAGGCATGAAAATGGGTTTTTATCCTCTTATGCAGCGAGGACACATCATGCAAACAAAGGCTGGAAGGAGGGTGGAACAAAGCAAGGGCTCACATGCACTGTTATTTTAAAGTCTGTCTTCTGACCTGGAAGACATGGTCCTTTGACAACTATGGGAGGCAAAGTCCAACTATTTGTCCATGCTCCTCTGTTCATTACAGTGCTACAACACCGTGCTTGCAGTCCGCTTAGAACAGAGAGATTCAGTCAGAGCAACGGATGTACCAGTTCAGTGACATTGCCCTAACTGCATACTGTATGTGTGTAAGTGCATGTGTTTGCAAGCTATTTGTATATGTGCATGGTGTGCTTGTAGATGCACATACATATACATGCTGTGTGTGTGACTACCTGTTTAGATGTGCTCTATTCTGTACTATGTAGGTCCATTTGTGGACAAGTGCTTGTCTTCAGATTGTAGGGGTGTGTAGCAATGATATTAGTGGTTGTTTTCTTTCCTGGAAGGGAAACTCCTGCTTGGAATTCCATGTTGGATCAGGGCAACATTCCTTCCGGCCCCAGAAAAATTGTAATAGAAACAAAGATAACTTGAACTCTTCTTAAACTTTCAGCGAAAGACAGAAAAAAGTGAGGGAGAAAGAGGAGACAGATAAGCTTCCTGGAAACAGAAATAAACAGGGGAAATTAAAGGCTAAATTCTGATCTGGTGTAAATTGATGTAGCTCTATTGACTTGAGTTGAGTTACACTGATTTATACCAGCTGAGAATCTGGGCCTAAATATTTAAAGATCCTTGATCCAAAACTCAAACCTTCTTAGCACAGCTATGCTTCCTGACCCAAGTGCCTGAATCACAGCAGGAAAACAATCACGCTGATTACTGAACTAGACCAGTTTTCGGAGGGGTAGCTATGTTGGTCTGTATCAGCAAAAACAATGAGGAGTCCTTGTGACACCTTGGAGACTAACACATTTATTTGTGCATAAGCTTTCGTGGGCTGTAACACACTTCATCAGATGCATGGAGTGGAAAATACAGTAGGCAGGTATAAATATACAGCACATGAAAAGATGAGAGTTGCCTTACCAAACGGGGCCGGGGGGGTCAGTGCTAATGAGCCCAATTCAATCAGGGTGGATGTGGCCCATTCACAACAGTTGATAAGAAGTGGTGAATATCAACAGAGGAAAAATTACTTTTTGTAGTGACCCAGATGCTCCCAGTCTTTATTCGGGCCTAATTTGATGGTGTCAAGTTTGCAAATTAATTCCAGTTCTGCAGTTTCACAATGGAGTCTGTTTTTTAAGGATGGGTTTTTTTTGTGTTTTTTGTTTTTTTGTTGAAGAATGGCCACTTTTAAGTCTGTTATTGAGTGTCCAGGGAGATTGAAGTGCTTTTCTACTGGTTTTTGAATGTTACAATTCTTGATGTCTGATTTGTTTCCATTTATACTTTTGTGTAGAGACTGTCCGGTTTGGCCAATGTACATGGCAGAGGGGCATTGCTGGCACATGATGACATATATCACATTGGTAGATGTGCAGGTGAACGAGCCCCTGATGGTGTGGCTGATGTGGTTAGGTCATATGATGGTGTCCCTTGAATAGATATGTTAGAGTTGGCAATGGGGTTTGTTGCAGGGATTGGTTCCTGGGTTAGTATTTCTGTTATGTGATGTGTAGTTGCTGGTGAGTATTTGCTTCAGGTTGTGGGGCTGTCTGTAAGCGAGGACTGGTCTGCCTCCCAAGGTCTGTGAGAGTGAGGGATTGTCCTCTAGGATAGGTTGTAGATCCTTGATGATGCGCTGGAGAGGTTTTAGTTGGGGGCTGTAGGTGATGGCTAGTGGCGTTCTGTTACTTTCTTTGTTGGGCCTGTCCCGTAGTAGGTGACTTCTGGGTACCCTTATGGCTCTGTCAATCTGTTTCTTCACTTCACCAGGTCGGCATTGTAGTTTTAAAAATTCTTGATGGAGATCCTGTAGGTGTTTGTCTCTTTCTGAGGGATTGGAGCAAATGCGGTTGTATCTTAGGGCTTGGCTGTAGACAATGGATCGTGTGATGTCTTCTGAATGAAAGCTGGAGGCATGTAGGTAAGTATAGCTGTCAGTAGGTTTCTGGCATAGGGTGGTGGTTATGTGACCATCCCTTATTTGCACTGTAGTGTCCAGTATCTCTTGTGTGGACTGGTCCAGGCTGAGGTGGTTGATGGGGTGGAAACTGTTGAACTAGACCAGGCTCACAGCCCTTCCCTGCATCTGAGCATCAGATCCTCCCCTGGAAATTCCTCTCCCTCCCATTCATCTTTACTTTTCCCCCTTCCTGTCTCCTCTCCCACATTACAGCACTGAATTCACTGTTGGCTTGACAGAACCTGCTGGTGTAGAGAAACAAAAGATGGAAAGGAATCCTTGTGTACAAAGCATCAGATAGGTGACAGGTACGACAGCAGGGCTGTGTGGAACAGCAGAAAACTTGGATCTCTTATGAGAGATGTGTGACAGCAGACATGACACATGGCTGTATGGGCTGGAGGGGAATTCAAAGCCAGATAACCAGACTGTGACCAGCACCTTTGAGGGTGCATACTGAATGAAGGTGCAAGGAGCTTTCTCTGCCCAATGCACAGGGGTCAGCCACAGGCAGAGCCTAGGATTAGTGCCTACATATGCCTTTGAAAAAAAGACAATGGAGGTGGGATCAGAGCCTCGCACAGAATAGTGGAATTGGTTGACTGCAGGGTGGAGTGTACTTCCTAATGGGTGACATGCCCTGGGCTAGTGAGACTCTGTGATGCCCCCTATTCAGAGCTGTAACTTATCACCATAATCAGATCCATAATGAGTGATGGGTAACAGAGAGGGAAATAACATTGGCTTAGTGTAGAATTAAGGGAGATGTAGGTGGCTGTTCAATCAGCAAGAAGGGAACTCTATGATAGACACTGAAGTAAGAGAAGAGCTCTGATTTATCTCTGTATTGAATTTCCAGGCCAAATAAAACTCCATTAAGGAGTTGGTAGTGATTCTCTATTTGAGCCTTGAAGGTAGAGTTGGCTGAAAAACATGAAATTCTTCACGACCATTTTTGTCAATATATTTTTCCCCACTTTTCATTACAAAATTTGGATGTAAAGTTTCCAACCAGCTTTACTTAAGGGAAAGAAACCTTAATGTCCTAGATTGTAACAAATAATAAATGTGTCTATTAGAAAAGGAGGACATTCCAAGTTAAGGTTAATGTTTTTTAGAAGTAGGGGAAACATGGAAATACAGAACTGAAGTAACGCAAACAACCTGGGACTCTTCTGTTCCCACATCCCAACTCAGCTTCCATGTAGAGGTAGATCCATATCTGTCATAAGCACCACAGATTTACAGCTAGTCAGTGTCTGAAATCCCTTATCCATTGGCATTTAGCCCAGGAATTATGCCTATTTATATGCGTTCATCTACACAGTTGTAGCATAGTATGTGTATCAAAATATAGAGAACAAGACACTGAGGGTATATGCAGCTTAAGATGTCCACAGCTATCCACTGTTTAGATTAAAAGTTTGAAATGGTCAAATTCCCACTTTCTGGCAGAAGGGAATAAGATTGGGAAATTGGGATAGGGGCTGGATGGGTTTTCAGTGTGTGTACATGTAAAAGGTGAGATGTTTGCATTCCTCTCGTTAAGGAGAACAGTCTCTGATAGTATAGTTTGCATACACATAGATGATGAGTGATGTATTGACTAGTATACTGAGTAAGGTACAGAGTACAGGGGGTTAGACTAACACAGTTAATGCTGTTGGTGTTGAAAAATGAATATTGTGCAGGCATAATATTGTCTCATGATTTAGTTGAGGATGTTTGGGTACCTTGACTTTGCAATTCCGTCCCTTCCTGGGTTTGTTTTCATTGTAGTTATTTTAACTTTTTTCCCCTAGGTTTCCATGATTTGTGGTTTTCCTTAATTTTTCACACTGCAACATTCTTTAGGTCCTCCCCCTTAAGTGGTTAATGCATATTTGCTATTGTAATATAAGTTTAACAAACTTCTTTCTTGGGAATTTCCTTAGGCTTTTTTAAAAGGTATTTTAAGTTTTGTCTTCTGACATTTGGATGTGCGTTATTGGTTTATGGAATCCATGTGTCTGCATCTGTAAAATTTTTAAAGCATGTAATTTGCCACATGAACACTTTCATGCTTTATAAACCCTTCAGAATTGCTTCACATGTTTCATAAGCTCTGCAAAACTGTGGGTTTGTAATCACCATAGGAGGCTGGGCAAAATTTAAAATGTCAGATCAGGAGCTGGCATAAAGATTGGCACTTCAGCTATAGAGTTTAAGTCGTCATAGTAGATCCTAAAGTCTACAAGCCATGATGCAATATTCACACCTGGCAACAAGTGTTTGGAACTGTTGACCAAGGATTGTGGTGGAGTCTCCATCACTGACAACTTATAAATCAAGATTGGATGTTTTTCTAAAAGATCTGCTCTAGGAATTATTTTGGAGAAATTCCATGGCCTGTGTTATACAGGAGGTCAGACTAGATGATCACAATGGGCTCTTCTGGCTTTGGAATCTAGGAATCCGCCTCTACCTTCTCTTATTCAATACATCCCACTCCCCTCCCAGGACCGGGAATAGAACACAGGAATCCTCACTCTCAGCCCTTGCTTTCACTCACTCGTGAGACCCAACTCCACTTCCAGGAACAAAGTCATGAATAGTTTTGTTCAGCCAAAATATTCATTTTTCAGAAAAAAATTATTTGCCACAATAAATAAATAAAATGAAATGAAAACATTCCCCAGCTCTAGTTATAAGTGAACAAAAAGTGTTACGAGAGTTTCCCCCAAAAAGTAGTTCTAATTTTTCGCTGTCTGATATCTCAGAAAGGGTTTGTCCAATTCACCTCAAAAATAGAAAGGAAATTTTTTTTCTGGCTACAGACACTTCAGACTCTCTGTAGTAATGGGCATAAAGGGAAGATTTGAATGTCCCCCTCCCCTCTCCCACCATTCTCAAAATTAGTCTCTTGGTATCATTTTTGCATTTATTTATTATTTTTGCAGACTGGTGCCTTTTGCTGTCCAGGTAGTTTTAAAATACATCAGTGCAATGAAAATTCAACTCTTAGCACCTACTTAGGAGCTGTAATTCATTCACTTTCTCCTACCAAACACACACACACTCACCCTTTCCTTTCCATGCTGTTCTTGCTGCTTCAAAGCTCTTAGAAAATACTTCTGTTCAGTTACCGATTTTCATCTTTCATATGCTGTTCATTTTCTTTGTCTGAGACACCAGGGGGCAGTTTTTCCACTGCAACCCCAAAATATTCCTGTCTTTTCCAGGTCAATGTTTGAAAACAAAATCTGTTTAATTTTTTATAATATTACCAACTTCTTTTGAATCCCATTTCTGCACTGGTACTGGGAGCTGGAAAGATATGGAGGGAATTTATAGGAAATAATTTATTTCTTGTTCCATATTTTTCCTCCAAAATCTCCAAGACTTAGAAAACTCAACATATACAGTTAACAATAATTTGACTAATCAGCTCATTATTACTTGAGTACAGACAGGACTGGCGCTTCCACTAGGCAACCGTAGGCAGTCGCCTAGGGCGGCAGGATTTGGGGGGCAGCATTTCGGCGGCGACTCATTTCCTGGCGGTGATTCGGCGGCAAGAAAAGCAGCCGCTGAAACGCCACCGAGAACACAGCTTCTGAGGAGCTGCCGCCAAAGCGCCGCAGATTACGGTGGAGGAGCGCTGCCGCCTAAGGCGGCAAAAACCCTGGCGCCGCTACTGAGTACAGATGTGAGTAACGTTCATGTTAATATCAGAAATGGTTACATCCACCTTACTGTTTTCATAGCTACTGACATGAATACCATTTGTGACTGTATCAACATTAGCCAAGTATAAATTTTAGTAACATTTATGACTATATTAGTCCTTCCTGTTTGTCACTAAGCCTCAGTAGAAGTATCACGTATTCCTGTTTCAGTGTATATTGCAGAAGGAGTTAAATCCCTTACAGCATTACTAGCAAATAATGAAAATTACTGAAGGAACGCCACCATGTTATGACAGTTACTTCTGCTCAGTCCTTGTAATAGCTGAGAAAATGAGGCTTCCAATATATGCCCCCTCCCAGTAATTGTAGACGTTAAAATGTAGAATTGCTGGCTTTTCCATTGGACTTTTTAGGGATCATGAGGGTAAGATTAGTGGTGAGTGAATATGAAGAGGTTTAAAGTTCAGGCTACATTCAGTTAAACTCTCAAACATTCAGATGCTTAGAACTACTTGAACCTTTTGACTCTGCAAAACTAACTAGAAATCTGAGAATGGGCTTCCTCATCAGATCTCCAGGACTTCTGTGGGTGATTGTAGCCAGAAATGACCCAAGAAGCATCTTTTTAGTGGAATTCTTCTGATTTTGGTCCTAGGCAGAGTTTTTGGACATTTAAGAGTATGAAAGTGAAAAGTTGTTCAAACGCTTCAAAAATCTTAGCAGTGGTTCAGGTCACATTTGATTTGGGACATGTCGGATGACATGGGAAGGGTGTGACTCTTATTTTTCATGAACAGGTTCACCAAGCTCTAGGGTAGGAGAGAAAAGGCAGTGCCCAGTTGGCTATTCCAATTCTATTCCACTGTGGGGAAACAAATGCCAGATATGAAACTTGTTGACAAGCACACTAACCTCCCAACATCAATTTGTAACATCACAAAGACAATTTAAAAAGCCAGCAGTAGATACTTTTCTTACTATTGGGACCTGAACTTATTTCCATGGGAGTTGATAGCAAAACTCCCATCAGCTTCAGTGGGTGCAAAATCAGGCCCTTTGCCTTAAGTTTATATTGGATTTTTAATTAATTTTAAAGAAATGCAGAGAAACAGTAGATTCACCAGACCCCCATAGAGCCCTAAAATAAGAAATCACTTTCCTTTTAGCCCCGTGGCTGAAATAGTCAGCTGATTTCAGATTTGATCAAGCCACGGAGAGACTTTTGACTGAGGTAAAGAAACCTTTATGCAGCTGGGGATTGGATTGAAGTTGTTCTGAAGAGAAAAAGGGTTCGGACTAGATTTATCTCCTTAAAGAGAGGCAGCCAAATAGTTTAGGGCCTAGGCTTAGGTTTTGTAAACAAAAGGTTTTATAGACTCTGTTCATAAAAATGTTTTCATGATTTTTGAAAAACATGTCAACCATATTTTTTTTAAAAAACCCACAACGCTTAAATATTCCTTTCTAGAGACCCCAGTACCAAAGGATTAGGCTAGTGTTTGAGAACTAGGAAGTGAAGCTCACTAGAAGCAGGAAGTGGAACTGAAGACTTACTTTAGTTTCTCTTGATGAGCTGAGTGAAATGCAAAGGGTAAATAAGTAGCATAAATGGTGATGGAAAAGCAGTACTGGCCAGCCCCTAAGCATTCAAGAGGTCATAAGCCAGTCCCTCCACCCACCACCAGCCCCCCAAAATACATGAGATTGGCTTGAAAATAATGAGATTTAAAAATTGTTGTTTTTATGTGCTTTCTGTTTTTTGAGCCTTTACAGTTTTTGTTTTCAAGCTTTTCTCAACAACCCTGAAGCCCTGAAACTTTTTTTGTAAATGAGGGGTGTGATTTTCATGTAATCACCTGACTCCAGGAGCTGGGCCATTAAGAAAAACATCAAATGTCATGAGACTAGTGAGAGAATCGTGAGAGTTGACAGTACTGAGGTGATTTGTAATTCTTTCTGTTTTGCTAACCATACAGTGTTACTAAAAGCACATGTAGGGAAGACTTTTAAATCAGCCTTTCCTTGTTGACATCACCTAAAGCAGGGCAGGTGAACTGGGAAGCAGCACTATCTAACATTTAGAACAGGGGAGTGGGAGTCAGGATTCTTGGAATCTGTTCCCATTCTGCCCCTGACTTGCTGTCTGATTTTGGGCAAGTCACTTAACCTCAGTGCCTCTATTTCCCCATCTGTAAAATAGAGACAGTGCCATCTACCACCTGGGAGTGATGTGAGCCTTAAATCCTTAATGTTTGTGAAGAACTTTCTGATCCTCCAAAACAGGTGCAATATACAGTGCACAGCATCATTATTACTTTTTTATATATTTTATATACTATGCCAGGGGTGGCCAACCTGAGCCTGAGAAGAAGCCAGAATTTACCAATGTACATTGCCAAAGAGCCACAGTAATATGTCAGCAGCCCCGCATCAACTCCCCCTCCCAGTACCTCCCACCCACTGGCACCCCTGCCAATCAGTGCCTCCCCCTCTCTCCCTGCACCTCCCAATCAGCTGTTTCATGGTGTGCAGGAGGCTCTGGGGTGGAGGGGCAGGGTGGAGGAGCAAGATCCTGGCAGGCTCATGGGAGAGGGTGGGAAGGGGTGGAGTGGGGGCAGAGCCTGTGGCAGAGCCAGGGGTTGAGCAGTGAGCACCCCCTGGCACATTGGAAAGTTGGCGCCTGTAGCTCCAGCCCTGCAGTTGGTGCCTATACAAGGAGCCGCATATTAACTTCTGAAGAGCTGCATGTGATTGGCCACCCCTGTACTATGCTCTATTATCTATTGCAAAAGTAACCTAGAACCCTGAACTGAAATTCAAGCAGATATTGGAATATTTTACTTTAAAATGTGTATGTCATTATTTCACCATGTACCTTCTGTTACTGATACAGGCTTTCAAACAAATTTCCCGTTACACCTGCAAAGGCAATAAAGCATCTCTTTAAAGTCTCTCTCTCCACATAGCCAAGGTGTATTTTGCTATCTCATGACACGCCCTGTTGCATGCTGTGCCTTCAGGATAGCGGATGTAAGCAGTGGTGGAATCTCCACCCGTTTCAGTGGTTACATGACACTTTCCATGCCAGTTCTGCCTAACTCTGCTATCTATGACTTTCCATTAATCTTCAGGATACAGTTTCAGCTGGAGGCACAGAGATTTACACAAAGTTTTTAGCAGCAGGAAGAGCAAGAGGGAGAACACAGCTACAGCTGCTAGGGATGGGCTTCTCGGTAAAACAGCACTGGATGCCCTTTCAAAAAGACAGGCACTGACTGATTTGTCAGTGCTGATTGCTCCTTCTTTAAGGAAGCACCCTGCTCTGGTGAGGGAGAGCCAAAAGCTGGGAATCATCATCATTCTCCAGTGAATTCAGCGTTGGGTCTTGGAACCCATCTACGAAACCTCTGCTTTGTCCCTCACTGCAGCACACGGCTTTACAGCTCTACCTACTCCCCCCTGCACCCTGCTTGTTGCCTTCTACTGTAGCCTGTTCTCCCACTAGTTTGGTGTTTCTGTAACATGTGCACAGGAGTATCTAGCAAATCTTCAATGGTTAAGCTTATGTGACCATGCCCAGTTATCCCCACACTTCCTCAGTACATGTGTGAGGGCACACGCCTTTTCTCCCTCTTGCTTCACGCAATCACAGCTGGCTGGACCTTTAAAAGAAAGCAAGGCAATTACTTAGCGTCTTCGTGCCTTTAAATTTAAGCCCAGATTCTTGGCAGCAAAAAGAAAAACAAAATGTATTTAAAAAAGGGTACAATCTGCTCAGTGTGTGAATGTTTGCAGACACTGCTTGTGCCAGCGCAGGACTCTAGCTGTGATGCAAGGGAGAAGTCGAAATCTTGGCTGCCAAATTGTTAAACTCCCTGCTGAAAATTTTGTTCAGTTTTTACATTCCAGCTTCTTAGCCTCCTCTGAGTGCTTGTTTGATTGTTTTACTGCACTGGAATCCAGCTGGCATCGACAGGCACAGCTGTTAGGAAGCCCACATTGGGAGTCTCAGCTGGATATTATGGATAGGAGCACACATTGCTAGAGTTTTGGCTGGCACTGTTAAGGGCACTCCTCTGGGGAAACTTACAGTGAGATTCCAGCTCGTGTGGTGAGGAAGATCCTAGTGTTTGACTCACCTGGGATTGACGAGGCATTGCTGTGAGGAAGATCACAGTACTGCGCATTTGGCCACCTTCAATTGGCAAGGAAACTGTATCCCTTTCTCACAGACCGAGCTGGCCACTGAAACAATGCCTTTGGCTGTTCCAGGCTGGATTATAGCAGGGCACTCCAAGTAAGTCTGATTGAAAAGCCACATGGAAGCTTCATCAGGACTAGCATGCTGTAGCTTTCCACCTGACAGGGACATGTCAGCAGAAGCATGTCACACCACTGTCTGAGATGTGAACTGGCTTTCCAGCAAACTTCAGATTCACTTTACAATCCTAGTCGAACTATGAAGCAGTCATGGACAGAGATCTGGTGACCTCAAGAACTATTGCTGTCTATACAACCCTCCCGAAATACACTGATCCACAGGGATACTATTACTTTTTCGGGTGCCAAGGAATGGGCATTTCTAAAGAGAACTCTTGGCCATGACCAGCACTTGAAGTGGTCTGAAAAAGGTAGGGAAGCTGAAGTAAATTTTCATGTACTCTTTGCAGACAATTCACAATTTCGTGTGTGTGTGTGTGTGTGTGTGTGTGTGTGTGTATATATATATGTGTATATATATATAACATAAACACATTTAATTTTTAGCTCATTAAGCTAGTTCTATTTGTTTTTAAATGAGGCAACAGGCCTCATACAAATTATTAAAATGAAATAAAACCTGGGAGTTCGAGGGATAGGGGCCTAGGGGATGCAATGAGATATAGTGGGGTTGTGGGTACCTTTTGGGAATAGGGGCCCTGGCAGGTGCAGTAAAATTCAGTGAGGTTGGGGAGTAGGGGTGCGGTGGGATTTAGGTCTCTCAGGGGTCTTAGGTGCAGTGACATTCAGTGAGGTTGGGGTCTCTGGAGACTGATTCAGCGGGGTTGGGAGTCTTGGGCTGGGGGTGCAGTGACAGTGGGGATGGGTGGGGGGCTGTTCTAGGTGTGCTGCCTCTGCCCTTCCATCCTTGCCCTGTTCCTTCCTGTTGGACTGGCTCACAGCATGTCCCTACTAGATGCTACGTAGCCAGCAGGGGAGGGTCCAGGCCCCCTGTGGCTTGTCCCTGTCCCCTCAGGGCTTCTCCCTGCCCCTCCCCATGTTCTAAGTTGTCACTACCACATTTGCTGCTCCCCAGAGACAAAGGCCCACCTGTGCATGTGATGGACAGGTGGATGGGCCAATGAGCAGGTGGTGGCTGCCCAAAGGGGAGTGAAATGGAGCTCTGGCAGCTGTCAAGACTACAGCTCCGATAGAAGCTCTGCACGGCTCAGTGATCCCACCTGTGAGCTCTAAGCACTAGCTGTGGCATTCCCTCCCTTTCCCCCTCTCCCACTTCCCCAGAGGTGACCTGGCTGAGCCCATGGCTCTCCTGGTGGACCACACACGTTGCACCTCTTGGCAAAGGCTGTTCCTAAACACAGGATGCTTCAAATACGCAAACACCCCTTCCTCAAAGAAAAAAATGACCTCCTTCAAACTGTTCCCATCCCCCAAATGCCTGTCCCCTACATCTTCCATAACATTCTCTCTGGCCTGTGGAGGGAGAGGAGTTGATGGTCTTGTGATGGGTATGTCCTCCTCACAGCTGATGAACGAGTTAACTGGAGCCAGAGAGCAATTAGTGCATCTGGTTGCCCCTGACCCAACTGAAGATGAAACCCAGCTGGGTGGTGAGCATACAGGGAGGATGGCCTGATGAGAAGAAGGTAGCATGGAGAGAAGGGAACAGCTCCACAGTCCGTCTGGTTGTTGGAGAATGCAGGAAAGGCCTGGAGATACAGACGTACAGTAACCGCAGGGTGGGACTGAGGGAAAGAGCCTGAAGGAAGGCCGAGGCAGGAACAAGTCTGTGGACGTGAGCAAAGAATTACACCCCTAGCTCCTAGTATAGCCCTACCCAAAGTCAGTTTAGTCTCTGCTTTCCCCTTACCTCTGGGAGAAGCAAGCTGTGCCAGCCCTTCCCCTGGCATAGCTTATTTCCCTCAGTAGTCTGGCTCTGCTTACGCTGGGTGGTGCATTGGGAGGCAGAGCCAAGTCTCCACCCACCAGGGATGCTGAAAGAATTTGTATAGCGAAGGTGCTGAGAGCCATTGAACTGAACTGTAAACCCGGTATATGAAGCCACTTCAAGCTAGGGGGTGAGGCAGCACCCCTAGTTCTGGCACCTATGCCACCCACTCCGTCTCAGCCTGCCCACCTATATGGGATAGGGAGCAGCAGCCGGTGCTGATTTCTCCCTCATGCTGTGACCTGCAATCCAGAGGAGTCCACACAGGAGAGTAAAGGGAACCTTCACATCTCTTCCCTCCTGTTTGGGTCAGATGGCTGCCATCTTGACTGACACACTGGGGATCTCCAGACCTAGAAGCATGAGCTGCTATTGCTTAAGCTAAAGAATCAAGTCTTTGTAGCCAGGGGCTGTAACAACTCATCTGCTATGATCAGCACGGAGGGGGACCTGTAACACACCCTCACTAGTGGATTACCTAGGCCCATAGGCTAGCTCAGACTTAAGCGCAAAGGAGTCTGTCAAGTTCTAGCTTCATATACCCCAAATGTTATATATAGAGATGGCACCCTTTGTTTTAAACGTCCAGTTCTGCATAGTGGGGGTTGCTGGGGTTTCTTCACCAGCAGGGGACACCTTTCTGGACCTAGCTAAAAGAATCCGAGAAGGGACAACATTTTTCAGGGAACAATAACATGATATACAGCCTCTCACATAAGTCCCCACTTAAAACATTGCTCAAGCCAGCAATGACTGAAAGCTGATTGCCTATGTAAAGAAGTTGGTAGCCTCAGACCATTGCCTTACAAGCCGTTTCCACAAAGCACGGAGTGTGTTCTCATGCAATCTGCCTTGTCAATCCTCATATCCTGATGATTCTAACCAGGCTTAGGAAACAATTAAGAGGCTGAGGAATCAGCAGTGAAACCGATCTGGACTGCAACAGTCACTGTGTTTCATGCCTTGCAATGTTGTGCTCTAATAAATGTTTGGTTTGTTTGTTTTTTCTTGGACGAAACAGTGCTGAGTCGAGCTGTTCAGAAAGTTGAACAGTAATTCTATCTTTCTCTTACTGTTTTGGTATCTCTCTTTACACAGCAGCACATGGTTACAAAATACCTCCAGAAAAACAGTCAATTAGCAGCAGCATTTCTCTAGTACCTGCAAATAGAGCTGTTCAGTGCTGGTGGGAGGGGTTGTTTCCAATACTCTTCCTTTTTGGTGCCATTTTGCTTTTTAAGAGATAATCAATTCAGCCATGGTCTGAAAGAGAGAAGGAAAGTTTCCCAAGAGTCTTTGTTTCTCACAGACACTCATCCTGTGTTCCTCGCTCTTTGATGCTCTCTCACTGATTTCATGCTGGGCATGAGAGTTTGATGTGGCACGCTTAGTGTTATGGACTCAAGGACCTTCGAGGGAAATGACACAAGCGAGGGGCCCATGTTTTGGAATGGATCGGATCAGCACTGGTGCGGTCCAGTTTTACAGTCGGTTCTCACTAAGTCACTGAGTTATCCACAGATATTCCTCTCCATAAAGATGTTTGAATGTGAGAATCAGAGGTTGCCTAGGCAGGCTGCAGTGTATGTTATAAAAAACAGAATGAGGTTGATCATACAGCAATCACCATGTGCCTGTGCAGAGAGATCTTGTGGGAATCCACTGTTAAACTCGTTGAAGTCTGAGGGTCATCCTTGGGTTGGGGGGAACTAGAGGCAATAAATATGAGGCTCTCATCCTGGGGAGCGAAGAAGGCCCTAATTTCAAAGGTACCCTTTGGGCGAAGGGATAGGTGTTGGCCCTGACGTGGTTCTTCAGAGAAAAAGAAATGTTACACCCAAGAATTTCCTTCAAAGAGTAGAATAAGGTTTTTACACCAAATATCTCCTTTCAGGAGATCTCAGATTTGGGGGGTGGTAGTCCCAAACTCTGCCCACTGATTATGCCCTGCCCACCTGAGAAGCCAAAAAGTGTCAAAATAAGATGGTACTCACAGTAGATTGTGTAGCTGTTCATAGTCCCTCATCTATCTTGCACATTCTGTGAGCAGTGATGTCAGCTGATTGTCATCTCTTTCTTGCATGTTTCTTCAGGAGTGAAAGAATCAACAAGGCCATTCAGCTTCAGAGTCAATACCTTATTTGAAATAAATAGGAGCAATTCTTACCTCTGGGAGCTATTGTTTCAGGCCACCTGCAGACTTGGGTTCACATTTTGAAATTTATCTTTGCAATCACAAGGGCTAGAGGGAAAATTTAAAAAAAAAAAAAAAAAAAAAAAAAGAGCAAGCTTAGATCCTGGAGCATATGGCAAACTAAGTACCAGCTTGCCAAGCTGCCATGAGCTGGTCCACTTTGATCCCTGCCTTTTGGTGTGTGCAGAAAGCCCTCACCCCAAGGCTCTGTGGCTCAGTCTGACTTATGCAGGATTCCTTTCCCACCATGCTAATCACCCTCCAAGTTTGAAATGATTTCTGTTTCTACGGTGGAGCACACTCAATCCTGGGAACTTCCATAGTACTGTAGGCATGCCTCACTCCCAGCTCGGTGAGGGTAGTGCCCTCAGCTTCTAAACATCTAAGACCAGTATGAACAGGCTGATTCCTTCCCATTGGTCCCAATAGAGCACCCGGACCCTGAGTTAGGCCCTGTCTACACTGGCAAGTTTCTACGCAGTAAAGCAGCTTTCTGCGTTGTAACTCCCGAGGTGTACACACTGCCAAGCCACTTAGTGCACAAAAACTGCGCAGTTGCAGCGCTCTTAAAAAAACCACCCCAACGAGAGGCGTAGACCTTTCTGCGCCAGGGCTACAGTGCTGCGGTGCCAGTGTAGACACCCTGGTTGATTACAGTGCTGTGATTGGCCTCCGAGAGGTGTCCCACAATGCCTGTTCTTGCCTCTCTGGTCATCGGTTTGAACTCTACTGCTCTGCCCTCAGGTGACCAACCGTAAGCCCCACCCCTTTAATTCCTTGGGAATTTTGAAAGTCCCCTTCCTGTTTGTTTGGTGACTGTGTGCAGTGGTCTCAGTGCATCTTTCCAGGTGGGCATGCCTGCTCCATGCACCAGGCGATCCCCCACTTGGAGTAATGCCGAGCTGCTGGACCTTATCAGCATTTGGGGAGAGGAGGCTGTCCAGTCCCAGTTGCACTCCAGCCATAGGAATTATGATACATACGGACAGATTTCATGATTCATGACAGAAAGGGGCCATGACCAGGACAAGTTGCAGTGCAGGGTCAAAGTGAAGGAGCTGCGGAACGCCTACCACAAAGCGCGGGAGGCAAACCGCCCCTCCAGTGCTGTGCCCATGAGCTGCCAGTTCTACAAGGAGCTGCACGGGATACTCAGTGGTGACCCCACTTCCACTGCGAAGACCACTGTGGATACTTCAGTGGCTCGCATGCCAGTCGAGAGTGGACAGAGCCAGGAGGAGGAAATCTTGGACGAGGATGTGGAGGGGGAGAGAGAAAGGGAGGGGGAGGATGACTCAGTGTTCAGAGATGCATACAGCCAGGAGCTCTTTTCTACCCCAGAGGAGCCTAGCCAGCCACAGCTGTTGGATCTTGGCGAAGCGCAAACAGGAGAGGAGGCCCCTGGTAAGTGGATTTGATTTTGGGAATCACTGAAGCAAGTTGTTGAGGGCACGAGGGTTGCAGAAAGCAGGTTTGTGTCTATGATGCACATACCACCACATGCCTAGTCTGAGCGGTGGAACAGGCTGTTGATTGACTCCCTCACTTCACAGGAATCTGTCTCCGACTCCGGGAAACTCTCATGGAGATACTGGGCAATCTGCTGCCGCAGGTTCTTTGGCAAAGCTGTTTTGTTTCTTGCCCCATTAAGGGTAACTTTCCCATGCCACTGTGCCATCATGGGGGGCAGTGGGGGAGTGCACAGGCAAGCCACATAAAGGCCAGGGCGGAAGCCACAGTCTTGGAGAAGACCCTTCCTTGATTCCCTGCTCAACCTCAGCAGTGAGATATCTTCCATAATGGTCACATTCTGTGGAAAATGTGGGGACAGGAATGATTATCAGCCCCCCCCCTTACAATGCTGGCTCTCCCCAAGAGCCATGTGCCCAGTGTACAGTAGGGTCCGGGAAAAGTGATTCATCCTGCCCCTGCGGCTACTCACCATTTTGGGGGTCTTGTGGCTCATGTGTGCTTGCCTGGGATCAGCCAGTTAGTGACAAGTGTGTGAGTACTGGCTGTGTTTTAAATTACTGAATCAGTGTTCTCTATGTTGCAAACAATACTGCTTCTGTAAAATGTTGCATTTAAACTTCACAGACCTTGGGAGCCCAGCCTCCCTCTTTGTCATTGCTGGTTGAATGGCTGCGCAGAATTAGAAAGTGGCCACAAAGAACTAAGGAAGACTTTCTGTGTGATGTTATGATTCACTCCACAGCTGAAAAACAGGAATTGAAGGAGTGGCAGGACAGTGAGAAGAGGGACTGAAAGGAGAACGTGGCACGCCAGAATGAAGCCACGGAGCGGCTCTTAAATATTATGGAGCGCCAAGTGGACACGCTCCAGGTGATGCTAGCACTGCAAACCAAGCAGCCCCGCGCTTGCCCTCCTCTGCAGCCGCTGTCACAGAACTCTTTCCCATGCACCCTACAGACACCGCCAACACACTGTTGTCAACCTCCTGTCTCCAGTCTATACCCGCAGCATTCCACTCCTCCCACGTCACAGTCCAGCCCTGCGGACTCCCAGTACCCACTGCACTCAACACCCATCCCTCTGCAGTTTGTCCCTGCTGAAGTACAGCACCCACTGCATTGTACTCCAAAGGAGAAGGTTGGATATGATCCCTGGACATACACAAATCTTTAGCCATCCTGGGACCCCACCTCTTCCGGAGACCTTCCCTTTCCCCATCCCCCTCAGTGCTGATGTGTTTTTTTTTGTTTGACTCTCTCTCCTCCGGTTGTTGTTTTTTAATAAAAGAATTGTGCTGGTTTGAAAACAATCTTTATCCTATTAATTGAAAGCAAACAAAGCCCTGCAAAGCAACAGACAGTTATGTTAAACCTTCATATTGCATCGCCTGCACCAATCACAATCACCTCCTAGCATTACAAACACTGCACTCCTGAGTATAGCAACAAATATTAGTGGCTTTCAGCTTCAAATTGCAGCTGCAAGGCATCCCTGATCCTTATGGCCCTGCGCTGCACCCTTCTAATAGCCCTGGTCTCTGGCTGTTCAAACTCAGCCTCCAGGCGCTGAGCCTCAGCGGTCCAGCCCTGAGTGAAGCTTTCACCCTTCCCTTCACAAATATTATGGAGCGTACAGCACGCGGTTATAAGCATTGGAATATTGTCACCAGCCAGGTCCAGCTTTCCATATAGGCAGCACCAGCGGGCCATTAAATGGCCAAAAGCACACTCAACAGTCATTCTGCACTTGCTCAGCCTGTTGTTGAACCGCTCCTTGCTGCTGTCAAGTTGCCCAATGTATGGCTTCATAAGCCAGGGCATTAAGAGGTAGGCAGGATCTCCCAGGACCACAGTGGGCATTTTGACTTCCCCTACGGTGATCTTCTGGTCTGGGAAGAAAGTCCCTTCTTGCAGCTTCCTGAATAGGCTAGTGTTGTGAAAGATGCGTGCATCATGCACCTTTCCGGACCAGCCTGCGTTAATGTCTGTGAAACGCCCACGGTGATCCACAAGTGCCTGGAGAACCATTGAGAAATACCCCTTGCGATTAATGCACTCGGGCTAGATGGTCTGGTGCCAGAATTGGAATATGCATGCCATCTATCGCCCCTCTGCAGTTAAGGAAGCCCATTTGTGCAAAGCCATCCACAATGTCACGCATGTTGCCCAGAGTCACGGTCTTTCGAAGCAGGATGCGATTGATGGCCCGGCACACTTCCGTCAACACGAGTCCAACAGTCGATTTTCCCACTCTGAACTGGTTAGCGACCGATTGGTAGCAATCTGGAGTAGCCAGCTTCCACAGTGCAATCGCCACGTGCTTCTCCAGCAACAGGGCAGCGCTCATTCTCGTGTCCTTGCACCGCAGGGCTGGGGCAAGCTCATCACACAGTCTCATGAATGTGGCTTTCCTCATGTGAAAGTTCTGCAGCCACTGCTCCTCATCCCAGGTGTGATCCCACCACTCAGTGCTTGTTTCCCGAGCCCAAAAGCAGCATTCCACTGTGGTCAGCACCTCCGTGAATGCCACAAGCAATCTCATGTCATAGCTAGTACACGTGGCAAGATCAATGTCGCACTCCTCTTGCCTTTGTAGTTTAAGGAATAACTCCACTGCACTCATGACGTATTGGTCAAAGCGAGCAGCATACTGGTTAGCAGTTCAGGATCCATTCCTGCAGACTGAAGAGGCAGAGCACGCAGTGCACAAACCGTTGAAAGATGGCGCCAAATGCGGACGGAAGCACAGGGATTGCTGGGATGCGAAGCAATGCATCACGGGGCATTGGGACAGGACCCAGGATGTCCCGTGACCCCCTCCATCTTCCCACAACTCTTAGTGTCAGAAGAGGAAGAGCTGATCTGTGGGATAGTTTCCCAGAGTGCACCGCTCTGAATACCGCTGCAAGTGCCACAAGTGTGAACACGCTATTACGCAGGCAGCTGATAGTGTGAACACACAACAGCGGTTTCCCTTCAGCGCTCTCTGAGCGGTGCTGTAACTCCCGGTGCTGTAACTCAACCAGTGTAGACATACCCTTAGTATCCAATCTCCCCTCCCTCCTAGGGTTTGGCATTATTGATAACTCTGGAACCATAAGCCAGGGGTAGGCAACCTATGACATGCGTGCCAAAGGTGGCATGCGAGCTTATTTTCAGTGGCACTTACACTGCCCGGGTCCTGACCACCCGTCTTGGGGTCTCTGCATTTTAATTTAATTTTAAATGAAGCTTCTTAAGCATTTTAAAAACCTTTATTTACTTTATATACAATAGTTTAGTTATATATTAAAGACTTATAGAAGGAGACCTTCTAAAAACGTTAAAATGTATTACTGGCACACAAAACCTTAAATTAGAGTGAATAAATGAAGACTCGGCACACCACTTCTGAAAGGTTGCCGACCCCTGCCGTAAGCAATAAAACCTGCGCCTTAAGCTTCTGCTTGGCAGACTCTGCCTAGTTCCCTTTGTGTAAAGACCCAATCCCTTTCCCTTTATAGCCTGGATGAAGTTAAGTGGATCCACTTGCAAGCCTGACTCAGCAGCTGTGTTACTCCAGTAGCACCCTCAGGAGGTATTTATATATAGGCTTGGAGGATTACCTTGTTATCGGTAAATGACACTTTCACCATACACACAAATGGACACGCAAAAATTCCACCAATGATAATTGAAACTTACCGGTAAGCAAAGTAAGAAAAATGCTTCTTGAAAACTTAGTAGTTTGATCTGTTTTGTCTATTTTGACATGTTTTGTGTCTTAATGGTTATAAACCTTTTAACTTTTTTTGAATCTCTATGGCTATTGTTATTTAATTCTTGTCTGCCTCCTTCCCCAGAATTTTCTGTAACTGGGAACATTTAAATTGATAAAAAATGGGGGGAAATGCTGAAAAACTATTGATATGTTTCAAAATTATATATATATAAAATGAATCTGCCAAGCCTAATTCTATAAGAAGGTGCCACATGCTCTCCTTGTTCCTGTCCAGGTCTGCCATAGACTGGCCCATTTTGGGGGGTATGCACCCCCAGGTGCAAGCATGACTGACTCCTGTCTCGGGAATAAAAAGGGAGGGGCTGCTTGCCGCCTTCCACCATAGCCTGCCCCAATGTACCTGCACAAGAGCCAACAACCACCACCTCTCTATTTGCTGTACATAGCTCTGCAGGGACTTTATCCCCAGTGGGCTGCTAACACGAATACAGAGAAGAATCCAAGGGAAGGATTAGAAAATAAAGGCCCCCTGGTATGTGATATTTAACCTTGTGATGTTTGTTTGAAGTGATTCCATACCTTCTCCTGGTGTCTCTGATCTGGGAGAGCGCATTCCTCTTACTCCACTTTATGCTGGGCTGGAAGGCTCTTTTGCATACATCTCATTCCCTTTTTGGCTGTGCTAATTGATATGCTGTTCTCCCAGCTTCTTCCCTTGCCAAGAGAAGTTTCCGGATTTAATTTAGGGAGATGCTGTTCTGTCAAATCCATTTCTAGAATATCTTTTAATCAACAAGAAACCCCTCTCTCGGTGAGAGCAACTGGCAAGTGAAAACTACATTGACAGGCCAGTTTTAATGAATTTTCTGCTCTTGGGCTTCCCTGGTTCCATCAATGACCCTGGCTCTGAAGGGGAGGGATTACTCTTCCTGATATTAGTTAGTATTCGTTTGTTTTACAGTAGTCCCCGAAGGGAGTCCCACCAAGATCAAGGCCCTATTGTTCCAGGCACTGTACATACATATAGTCCAGAAAGGATCTTGGCACAGCACTAGAGCAACTGGTTGCAGCAATTCAAATTTTCCTGGAAGCAAGTGGTGTTGAAGAGAAATTGTACAGGATCTGCTATCACAAAGAGCAGGTCCCACGGTGCTGGTGACCTGCAATACATCCCACTGAGTAAATGAAGCAGACTGAAAACTGCTAATTTAAGGTATGCTCTGATCCATGCAAAAGTCATTTGGGAAAGAGATTTTCGTTATAGGAAACCCGTTCCAAGGCACGGTTGACCATTAGATTAAAGACGTGATACAGTGATGTGAATTTGAACTGCTACCAGACAGACTAATTAGAGAATGAATTATTTCTGGTGTAACTGATAGCTGGGTCAAAACAAAGTTATTATGATAAACAGGCTTGGTATCGAAAGGAGAGTAGATATTTGCAAGAGCAGTGAATAGTACACTTCCCCAAATATAAGTGTTAACAAGCATTGAAGTGTATCTAATTAAAAATGCATACTAAGGCAGAAAGAGACCAAAAAGGGCAAATAAATAGGAGACACCAGAGCTGGTTGTAATTAACATGGAGGCAATCACATTATCACAATATAATGGAAAAGTCTTCACAAAGGGACCAGCATCATGCAATAAAAACAACCATTTTGTAAAAGAAGGTGGCCCTCAGTACAAATTGTAAAGAAATGAAAAAGCAAAATAAATTCATGAACGTGAACTTGTAGGAGAAAACTCGGATACAGAAACACAGTTGGGTCTCTCAATGCATTTACAAAGCAAAGTTCTGCACCAGATTGCTTTGTGACACTTGAAATAAATTCACAAAATATGAATTTCAGACTGGATACTCGACATCAGTGATACATAAACATAGCAAGAGTATGCAAAACTACTATTGACCATCCAATGTTACAACTGAAAACAAAACTTGTGTCATAGTGTGCACAAAATAAGGTCACATAGCAAAGCTACACTGATTTTTTTTTTTTTTATAAGGACAGGTACCTCTCCATAGAGTTTCAGTGGAAGAAGTCCAAATTATTCCTGGAATAAACAATAGTCTGCAAATACAGATGATCTATAGACAAGTTATACACATCTTTGAAGAGGAGGCAAAAGACATTCTTAAAGAACTCAATGGAGAGTTTAACAGACAGGGATGCAATAAGGATACAATACAGCACATTGATAGGGATCCCAGGGGTCCACCAAAACTACATGCACCCTATAAGGTCCTGTTATTACTAAGAGATAAAGTAAAAACTAAACCTGACCAGATTATAAAATTAGTTATTATTGAGAATAGAGACACCAATTGACTAGGTTACCAAACAAGCTAAGGATGTATAGATCCTCCAGATAAAAATAAGGGACAGTGACTGGGTTTGATAGCCTTAAGAACACTTGAGAAAGATGAGTCTAAACTTCTGTAAACAACCGTCTTTTCAATTTTACATGCAAGCCAAGAGTTTTGGCACATTTGAATTGCAACTTCCCTTTTGATAGATGAAATGAGTTTCCTTTTGTGATTGCTTCAAGTCCCAAAGTGCACCATCTTTGAGGATCTGGGTGGGGCTGTTGATCCCTCTTGATTTGGGGAGAAAATAATGAATACAATGTGAGGCTGCATTCTGTTCTACAGCGTGCCAATGGAAAGAGCCTTAAAGAGAAAAGGCATAAATACCAGATCTGGCTGGATGAGATTTGCCACAAGAACATCTGAACATGCTGAACGGAAATTGACTTTAGCTTAGTTTGTAAAGTGCTGACTAAATTTTCCAAACAATTTGTCTTGCATTCCAGTCCTATCACTGAGGAAGTGAGGTACTAACCATGTGTCTTCCTGCCATCTGCCCTAATTGGCTGAGGCAATGAGAAAATTGGAATTATCCCCACCCCGTCTGTAACTCAGATACTAGAATGGCTCTTTTTGAAGAGCTCCTAGGCTCTAACACAGTGGTTTTCAACCTTTTTTTCATTTGCGGACCCCTACACAATTTCGAATGGAGGTGATGACCCCTTAGAACATCTCTGTGGGGTCTAAGATTTCCAATGGTAACGACAACCTTTCGCGGACCCCTTCAAGATAGTCTGTGGACCCCTGTGGTCCGCAGACTGCAGGTTGAAAACCACTGCTCTAACACCATTACTGAAATTTCCCATAGATCTAACGGCTCAATGAGGTTAAAAGATTAAAACTGGTACAGGTGCTGAGCCTCTTCCCTGGAGCTGAGAGTTAACTGGAGAAAGGGGTCAGTGACTGCTTCTCCCCAGTATGAAGAGGCAAATTCCTGGGGATGCTGGAAGATGCCCTGGGGAGAAATCAGTTTGATGAGTGTCAGGTTGTGTATTGAACAACTGAGAAAACCAGCGAGATAGGTAAGACATTGTCACTAGCATTCCACATTTGGTGGGCATCATGCTTCTCCCTCTTGTTCACAGTTGATCTAAAGGTGGTTGGGAAATTAATGAAGACATCAGAGGTGCACAAACTGGATTGCATGAAACTACCCTGGCCTGCTGCCTTCCAAACTGAACTTTTTCTTCTGGGAAATTCAAAAAGATTTGATTAGTTTCCCCTATATCCATCCTTCTGTGTTTTTTGTTTCATTTTCATGTGCCCCTGGATATCCAAATCCTGGCAGGGGTCAGAAATACATCAATCTCATGGGATTTCAGGGCCCAGCTAAAAGCGAGAAGCACAAGCAATATCAGGAGAGAACTTGTTTTTGTGGTTTTTGCACTCCAGTTTGTCCCCCTCCCCATCCCCCGAGAGACTCAGACGATTCAGGTTCAGATAAGCAGCCAAAGCTTGAACTGAGTGTTAATACTGTCACCCTTAGGACTTTAAGTTGAGGGTCAAAAGATGAGTAAATTCATCTCCCAATGTACTCTCTCTCTCACTTCTTCCTTAACTAGCAGGAACTTGCTTTCCTCACTGCTCCCTCCTGATCATTTCCCCACATCTAGTGTGGCCCCTTACATCTCCATAGCACTTTACTGACATTCCCAGAACAGGTACCAGAAGAGCCTTTCTTCACCCATAGGCCAGCATTATCGGCCTGCCTTTGTTCATGGAGCCACTGGGGATCCATACCAGTTTTTCTATAGCCCCAGCTTGCCCTCCTTAATTGAGCCATCTCCCCCCTATTGGTTCTCAGCAGGGAACACTGAGTAAGGAAGAAAGGGTTCCTAGAAGACTTTAGATAGGTTACAGTGTAGTAGCCGTGTTAGTCTGTCAGCAAAAAGAAAATAAGAACGAAATAAATACTTGTGGCACCTTAGAGACTAACAAATTTATTTCAGCATAAGCTTTCGTGGGTTAGAACCCACTTCATCGGATGCATGGAATGGAACATACAGTGGACAGATATTTATACAGTCAGAGAAACATGATAAGGTGGAAGTGCCTATACCTACCTTAAGAGGCGAATTAATTGAGAGGAACCATAACAGCAGGGGAAGAAAAACCTTTGAAGTGATAAACAAGATGGCCATTGCGGACAGTTGACACACAGGTGTGAATGAGGATTGTTAACTTAAGGGAAATAGAATCAATTAACGTAATGGCCAAGCCATTCCAAGTCTCTATTTAATCCTGAGTTGATGGTATCTAGTTTGCATATCAATTCAAGTTCAACAGCTTCTCGTTATAGCCTGTTTTTTAAGTTTATCTGTTGTAAAATTGCGACCCTCAAGTCTGTCACTGAGTGGTTAGGGAGGGTGAAATGTTCTCCTACTGGTTTTTGAATGTTATGATTCCTGATGTCAGATTTATGTCCGTTTATTCTTTTGCGTCGAGACTGTCCAGATTGGCCAATGTACATGGCAGAGGGGCACTGCTGGATATAGTGCGTTCCTTTTTCAGAGTTCTCACTTGACTCCTTTTCCTAACTGCCAAGAAAAACCTCTCTCTTCCTGCCCCAGCACTCCCTGCTGCCTTTTCCCAACCTCAGGAAACCAGCCAGTCAAGGTGCAAAACTCTCAAGGAATACCCACTTTCCTCAGAATTAAGTCAGACTAGCAGATATTAGCATTGCTTTCTGTGTGTGTTTAAGAAGAGACAGAGAGTTGGCTGCTGTATAATTTTAGATCCTTGAGTGGCTTTGAAATATGTTTAAGAAAAGGAAGGGAGATGGGCCGTCAGTCAAAAGTGTTATGGCTTCAGGGAAGGAGGGCAGAACAAGGGTTGCCCTTACAATGAAGAGAGAAAAGAGCCTCTCGACCTGTCAGACATGTGATGGACATTAGCAGCAGGAATTACGGACAGAGCCCAAAAGAAAGGCTCTAGTTGTCTTTAGAAGAATGGGTGGGGGGCGAGGGGTGGGGGAGAGAGATTACTTTTTTCCCTTTAACAAAATAGACTGCATTCTTCCCTGAGGGCTTCTGGTGTGTTTGATGTATGGGCACAAACTGGGTACACTTTTTCTCACCAGGCTCAGGAGAATACAGGCCAAATGTTCCTTCCCCTTTGATATTCTTAGGGGACTTCTTTGACTAGACCAGATTCTGCTCCCTTTACTCACGTTGAGCAATACACAATGCTACAAGTAGTCCAACTGACTTCTGCAGGGTTGCGTATGGAGGAAGATGCTACTCAGCATGAAAAAGGGGTTGAGACTCTGGCCCTTTGAAAAGAAGAAGGGAGTAAGATTAGCTCAGTAAATAAGAGGTGGTTTTGTTCTCTCTCCCTGCCTGTTTACAACTTGGGAGAGAGAATATTGCAACACTAGATTGAATTCTCAAATATATGCAAGGATATGAACTGTTTTCTGGCTGGAGGCCAGTCCTCATATTTACTCCCTGGCTTTTCTGCTAGATTTTCCTCTCTCTTGCTTCATAACTTGTTTCACTAAAGGGGACTGGCCAATTTTCCTTGTAGGTTTGGGGTTGTACCCTCTACATAATAGGATAGAAGATAGATCTGAAATCTAGAAAGATCTGATAACTATATGATCATGGGGAACTTCAATATGAGTGACAGGCTGGATGTCTCACGATGCTAGTACTAAAACATCCTTAGGATTAATAGAGAACAATTTCTTAGCTCAAAAGTGTTCCATCCAACATGAGGGAATTCTATATTATACCTCATCTGGTCAGGTAAGGAGGAATTGATGAGTCTTCTGTTTGGGTAGGCTTACATGCGAGCACCAGAAGCTCCCTAGAAGTTGGGGGCAACAGTTGCACCTGGACTGTGACCCCGCCCTCCAAGACCATGCCCCCACTCCCTCCTCCCACGAGGTCCCACCCTCACTCTGCTTCTTTGTGCCCCTGCTCCACCCCCTCCCCCAGAATCCCCTCTTGCTCCTCTCCACCCCTTCCCCAGAGGCCCTGCCCACCCGCTTGCTCCTCTCCGCAGTAGGGTTGCCAGGTGTCCAGTTTTCGACCATAATACTTGGTCGAAATGGGACCCTAGGGGCTCTGGTCAGCACCACTGACTGGGCCATTAAAAGTCCAGTTGGTGCAAGGCTGGCAGGCTCCCTACCCAGCTCCGCACTGCTCCCAGGAAGCAGCCCGCATGACCCTGCAGCCCCTAAGTGCACGGGTGGCCATGGGTGCTCCATGCGCTGCCCCCACCCCGAGCGCTGACTCTGCAGCTTCCATTGGCCAGGAACCACAGCCAATGGGAGCTGCAGGGGCAGTGCCTGTGGGTGAGGGTAGCATGTAGAGCCCCCATGGCTGTGCCTCCATTGAGGGGCTGCAGGGTCATGCCAACTTCCCAGGAGATGCCTGAGATAAGTGCTGCCCGGAACCCACATCACAAACCTCCTCCCAACCCCCTGCCCCAGCCCTGAGCCTCCTCCCACGCCCCAACCCCCTGCTCCAGCTCGGAACCCCCTCCCATCCTCCATCTCTGAGCCTGCACCCCCTCCTGCATCCCAACCTCCTGCCCCAGCCCTGAGCCCCCTCCTGCATCCCAGAACCCGCACCCTCAGCATTTTGATTAAGAAACTAGAACTATACAAAATCAACATGGCATGCATTAAATTGATTAAAAACTGGCTAATCAGTAGGTCTGAAAATGTGATTGTAAACAGGGAATCATCATCAAGTGAGTATATTCCAGTGGAATTCCTCAGTGGTTGGTTTTTGGCACTACGCTACTTAGTATTTTGATCAATGACCTGGAAAATAATGTAAAATAATTACTGACAGTGTGCATGTGATGGGGGACACTCACCCCTCTCATGAGCACCTCCTGTTGGTTGGGTGAAAACCTGCACACACACACACACACTCTCTCTCTCTCTCTCTCTCTCTCTCTTCTCCTGGCACCCCGTCAGCTGTTAACCTCATCAGGCGGGTCTTCAGTGGCTCAGCCCTCTGGCTAAGTCACACATATTCTAAGCACATGAAGGAAACCCTGCCATGGTAAAAGGTCCATTGTGAGAATGCTTGCTACCCAAAACCTAGCACTGCGTGGCACTTCAGATCAGCTGTATGTGCCAAACAATGGACACTTCCTTAAAATTGTGGAGCTAATGGCTGCGTTTGATGCTGTACTGCAGGAGCATCTAAGAAGAGTCACCACCCAAGCAATGTACACACACCACTACCTTGAAAAAACAATTCAAAATAAGATCATACAGTTACTGGCAACAAAAGTCAAACAGAAGATTGTGGCAGATCTGAAGTTAGCAAGATATCACTCTGTTATTCTGGACTGCACACCTGACATCAGCTATGTGGAACAAATGACTTTAATGGTGCATTTTGTAACAACAACAGAGTCTAGTGAAAATGTCCCTGCAATGGTGACTGTCAGAGCATTTTCTAGAATGTATTGACATTGATGATACTACAGGAGCTGGTATGACAAATGTGCTTCTTAAAAAGCTGGAAGATACGGGAATTGCGATAGCTGACATGAGAGGTCCGGGCTATGATAATGGTGCCAACATGAGAGGAAAGAACAGAGGAGTGCAGACACGGATCCGAAAGTTAAACCCTCAAGCTTTTTTTGTCCCATGCAGTTGTCATTCATTGAACTTGGTGGTCAGTGATGTAGCATCAGCTTCTAGTGAGGCTGCTGAATTTTTTTAATGTAAGTCAAAGCATCTATGTATTTTTCTCTGCCTCAACTCATCGATGGCAAATTTTGAAGCAACATCTGGGAACATCCTCTCTGACACTGAAACCACTGAGTGCCACACGATGGGAAAGTCGAGTGGAGGCGATAAAGCCTATCAAACACCAAATTGGGAAGATTGATGATGCCATAGTTGCCGTTATGGAGGATAATGCTATGACAGGAACTGTTCGTGGGAAAACAGTGGCAGAGGAAAATGGAATCACCAGAAGCATACATAACTTCAAATTTCTGTGTGGCTTAGTGTTGTGGCATGACATACTGTTTGAAATAAATGTTATAAGCAAGAGACTCCAAGGTGCTGACCTTGGTATATCTGGAGCAATGGAACAACTGGACAAAGCAAAGTCCTACCTACAGTCTTACCAGTCAGATGTGGGATTTCAAAACGTTCTGAAGAGTGCACAGAAGTTGGCAGAGGAACTTCACATTGAAACTATTTTCCCACCCATTCAAGAATACAAGAGTCACCGAAGAAGAAGACATTTTGATTACGAGGCATGGGATAATCCCATAAGAGATCCCAAATAACAATTCAAAGTTGAATTTTTAACCAGGTGCTAGATTGTGTAATACAGTCAGTTGAAGAATGTTTCATGCAGCTCAAGGAACACAGCAGTATATTTGGGATGTTGTATGATATTCCAAAACTCCTCATTATATCTGAAGAAGACCAACACCAGCAATGCAGGGCACTAGAGACAGTGTTGACACATGATGACGTGCAATATTGATGAGAGTGATTTAGGTGATGAACTGAAAGCCCTTTCAAGATACATTTCAGCAGAATCAACTCCAATATGTTCTGGAATATATGTGCACAAATAAGATGACTTGCTTTCCTCACTTCTCCCTCCTGATCATTTCCCCACATCTAATGTGGCCCCTTACATTTCCATAGCTCTTTACTGACCTTCCCAGAACAGGTACCAGAAGAGCCTTTCTCCACCCACAGGCCAGCATTATTGGCCTGCCTTTGTTCATGGAGCCACTTTCCAAATGCTTTTGTTGCTCTGCACATACTTCTAACACTTCCTGTAACAGTTGCCAGTGGAGAACGCAGCTTCTCCAAACTGAAGTTAATAAAAACACATCTACGCCCACAATGACACAGGAGAGGCTGGTCAGCCTCTCAACCATCTCAATAGAGCATGAGCTGGCCCAGACTGTGGACCTTCAGGAAGCAGTTCAAATCTTTGCAACCAAGAAGGCACGGAAAGCACCACTTTGGTTATTCAAACAGATTAAAATGCCGGTGTTTACTATGCAGACAAGAAAAGTTACATTTGCTGTTCAGGCGTTTTAAAGTTAAGTGTTACTTAAAATTTTTGAATAAGGCATTTTAAGTTGTTAGTTCTCCTTTATTGGGGTAGGTAGCAGAGCAGTACCATGAGAGGAGTAGAACAGGAAGAAGGCAGAATTGAGACCTTTCAAAGTTTTGGCCCAAGTGAGGGAGCATGGGGGGCGTCATTTGAGCTCCCCGCCTCAGATGCCAACATGTTGTGGGCCGGCCCTGAATGTTGTGGCTAAAAGGGAATCATGCAGTCCTTGAATGTATGAATTAGAGATGTTTTAGGAAGAGCCACGAGAATGACTAAAGAATTGGAAAACATACCTTATAGTGAGAGACTCAAGGAACTCAATCTGTTTCACTTAACCAAGAGAAGGTTATGAGTGACTTGATCACAGTCTATAAGTACCTACCAGGGGAACAAAACTATGATTACAGAGGGCTAAATTATCACAATCGCCCCTTCTTGCCCTTAAAACCAATGAAATGGGTAAAAGTAGGATCCAGGGTTTTTTCTCTCTTAGCTAAATTGAAACAAGACTCCAAATTTCCTGAGGTTCACCAATTGCTAATGTGTGTAATGTATACACATACACTTGAGCTAATGCACATCTATGTGCTTGTGTGCAGTGGTGCTGTAGCCGTGTTGGTCCCAGGATATTAGAGACACAAGTTGGATGAGGTAATATCTTGTGGCACAGGCAGTTGCCTGTAGTTGTGTGTATTCATGTGTGCATGTGTAAAAGCTGAATAAAAGACCTGTCGGGTAATGTATTAGAATGATAGAAAGATTAAGGAATCCCCTCTATGAAAGAGTATGTAAGCACACACGTGTGTGTGAACAAGAGTGTGTGTATGTAGCCTGCATGTGGTTTCCTAGTGCTGGCCTCATTAGCCAGAGGGAAATGAGCATGTGTTTTGGCACATGAGCAAGCAGATACTCTATGCAGAAAGAGGACAGAGAGGATGCATGAACACAAAGTACCTGCTCATTTCCCCACTTCTTGTGCCCACACTAAGTGGGGAGAGAAGGAAACCCATGCTGATAGTTTAAAGGGGTCACAAGGGAGATCTAGTTGTTGTTGTTGTTGTTGTTTTTTTTTTAACCAATTAAAACTAGTGAATTGTCAGGATTTAAAAATAGAAATGTCTTCTTTTAAATCCCCTTTTCCTGAGGCAGCTGGAGCCATGCTGATTCCTATCCAGAATATTTTATTAATAATATTGGATTAGTCACCTAGAGACCTGTAAGCCCAGACAGTCTGAAAACTAGAGAGAGAGAGAGAGAGAGAGAGAGAGAGAGAGAGAGAGTGTGTGTGTGTGTGTGTGTGTGTGTGTGTGTGTGTGTGTGTGTGTGTGTGTGTGTGTGTGTGTGTGTGTGTGTGTGTGTGTGTGTGTGTGTGTGTGTGTGTGTGTGTGTGTGTGTGTGTGTGTGTGTGTGTGTGAGAGAGAGAGAGAGAGATTATATTGGAAATTGAGCCCAGAAGGTGAGAAAGGGGTGTTAAGAGCATCTTTACAAAGTTCCTTGGTACAGAGACCATCTTCCTTTACTGTATTGTACAGCACCAGTCATGGTGTCAGGCTGAATAATGATACAAACAAAGCCTTTGGCAAGCTTAATGCTTTTAGGCTATGTCTATGCTACAGCTTATGCTGGCATACTTTTTGTTGATTGGGGGGTGAATAAATCATCCCCCTGAGCAGGGGCAGCTCTAACTTTTTTGCCACCCCCAAGCACCGCCTCGCTGAACAAAAAAAACACCCCCCCCCAACACCCGCCAAAACAACCCCCCGCCCCAGCGCTGCCACCCCGCTGAAACGCCCGGGGCGCTGGTGGGGAGGGCGACATGCCTGGCCCTGCTGCCCCGGCCGGGGCACCGGCGGAGAGGGCGGCATGCCCGCCTCCCCACTCCCCTGGCCGGGGCGCCGGCGGGGAGCGAGGCATGTCCGCCGCCCCGCTCTCCTGGCTGGGGCGCTGGCGGGGAGTGCAGCATGCCCGCGGCCCCGGGGTGCCGGTGGGGAGCGTGGTTTTAAAACAAACAAACAAACCCCTGAGTGCTGACCCCCTCCAGGTGCCGCCCCAAGCATGTGCTTGGTAGGCTGGTGCCTGGAGCCGGCCCTGCCCCTTTGCGACATAAATTACACTGACATAAGCACCGGTATGGACAGAGCTTCTCCCACTGAGATAGCTACCACCACTTGTAGGGGCTGGAGTAATTAAGGCGACGGGAGAGCTCTCTCCCGTCAGCTGAGAGCGGCTACATTAGAGTAACCATGCCCTTACTGAGCAATCTTGAAATCTTGTCCAGACATGTGGAGGCAAGTGTTTTAGGGGTAACATATTCCCGGTCTGCTTTCTTCTTAAATTGGATGCTTAATGGAATCAATGTCTTAATAACAAGGAGAATACTTTGAGCCTGGTTCTGATCTCACACCAGTGTGGATTGGGAGTAACTCCAATGAAGTCAGTGGAATCTCAGTTGTGTACATGAAACTGGAACAATGCCCTTTAAATTGACTTTGTGTTTCTATGTGGACTTTCACTAGAAGACCCCAGAATGTTTTTAAACGTACATTAATTAAACCTCACAACACCAGCCCTGCAAGGTAGGTAAGTCCTATACTCACTCGGTACATGGAAACAGTCTAAAGGGATAAGAGATGTGCCAGGAAAGTAGAGGAAGCCAAGCTGTCCCCTATCCAGAAGGAGGCATGGGGTGAAAGTGGGGGAGGACAGTGGGTCTTTTAAACACCTTCTTTATTTCTTCCATCTAGCCACAGATTGCTTAGTTAACCATTGCATCTAACTGTCTATATTGAAGATTGACAGCATTACCCTATTTGATTTTGAGTGTTCCAGCAGAAAAACAATAAGCATATTCCAGAGAAACCACACAAGAAATGCATGCACATGTGTGCACGGAGACCTCACATGTCACACTTCCACACCTGTCCACCTGCATTGACTTTGGCTAATACAAATATAAATCTGAAGCTGTCATTGTAGTGTGCTTGGTGACAGGGTATCCTCGTGCTTGAATGGCTTTAAAAACTCAGAACCTTTTTGGAAATAAAAGAGAGAGCCATGAATTCTACTGCTCCCAAACAGCTTTTGGAATATAAAGTATCAGCCTCTCCATGGACCTCAACAAAATGAAATGTTCCACACGCTCCAATGGCTGAATCTAGGGGTTTTGCTCTCTTGCATGTTCCTCCACTCACCCCAGACTTGTATTTTTTCTTTATGCTGCTTCTGTTTTTCTTTCTCTGATTCCGTCTCTGCTTCTTAATCTGCCTGTTTTCCCATTGGTCATTCTCCCTCCCTTTCTCTCGCCTCCTTTATCTGTTTCTTAAATCATTTATTTTTCTTGCTCTCCCTGGTTTTGAGACATAGAGTTTAAGGCCAGAAGGGACCACAAGATCATCTAGTTTGACCTCCTGTGTATCACAGGCCACTAACACCATCCACCCACACACTCAAAGTAACAACCCGAATTAGACCCAAGTATTACAGCCCACAGGAGATTAAACTGTTGTGTGCTATAGGCAGAGAACAGCAGAGATTGAGGTGCACTAGTGCAATGACAGGGAATTGATGAAGTGAGATGTACCCACATGATCCTAGTAAGTGGTTGTGAAGGAATCCCCAGGGTACAACCTGGAACTGTGGGACCGCAGTATTCCCTTAACTTTCCAGCCTGGACTGTCTCTTACAATGCTTTGCCAGTGACAAGCAGCGACCTCCTCCAGGCACCGTTATCACTCAGCCACCAGCATGCAGAGGCACACCCAGCTAAGGTGCATGAAAGCTCCCCAAGCCCAAGCCAGTGGCAGATGTTTCAGAGGAAATGAACAGAACAGAGCAATTATCAAGTGATCCATCCCCTGTCGTCCAGTCCCAGCTTCTGGCAGGCAGAAGTTTAGGGACAACCAGAACATGGGGCTGCATCTCTGACCTTCCTGGCTAATAGCCATTGGTGGACCTATCCTCTGTGGCCATGTGTATTTATATTAATTTTAACCCAGTTATACTTTTGGCCTTCACAAGATCCCTTGGCAAAAATGCCACAGGTTGTGTGAAGAAGTACTTCCTTTTGTTAGTTTTAAACCTGCTGCCTATTAATTTCATTGGGAGACCCCCAGTTCTTGTGTGATGTGAAGGGGTAAATAACACTTCCTTATTCACTTTCTCCACACCATTCATGACTTTATAGACCTCTATCATATCCCCCTTAGTCATCTCTTTTCTAAGTGAACAGTCCCCATCTTTTAAATCGCTCCTTATATGGAAGCTGTTCTATATCCGTAAGCACAGGCATTCTCCTATGTTCCCCCTCATAGAGAATAAGTGTGGTATCATTTGGCTATTATTCATGGGTGAACAGTCAATTCTTTATGAACTCTTCTGCTTTGTTCCTCTTTTTTTGACTCACCTCTGCTGCACAAAAGCTTCACATGTGCTGCACAAACATATCATCAAGGGTACTGGTTCTCAGTCACCTTCCACTATCTGATGGCCCATCATCCCTTCCTTCCGGCATGATAGGGCCTACCATAAAGGCAAGCAGCATGAGAACTTGTTGGCTTCTTGAGATGCAAGGATGGCTTGACTTTCCCTAACAATCAATGGGAACTCTTACATGCATTTTGAACTCCAAGTGCCAACAAGTAGGCAGTCTCTGTCCCGCTTTTAACAAGAGACACTTGTTAGATACCACTCCATTTGATTGTTGACCCAGAAATCTATCAGAATTACACAGATGAGACTGTCTATTTTGTCTTTGTGTGGTTAGTAACATCCTGATTTTTCTAGTAAAATAATTCTGGGGAAATCACAATTTTAGGGCAAGACACAGAATTGCTATAACCAGTGCTAATTGAAAGCTGCACTAACTCCCTCTGAAAAAGGCATAGGTAGTGCACGCCATTCAAATGTGTTGCACCAAGACCTAACAGCAGCTTGAATATGCTCTCCAAATGAGCACCCAAAGAAGCGGCCTTACTAGCCATAGGAGTCTCTGCTAAGGGCACGTCTTCACTGGCAACGATAAGCGGCAGCGCTTTAACGTGGCTGTGTGGTCACAGCATAATGCTGGGAGAGAGCTCTCCCAGTGCTCTAAAAAAACCACCTCCACGAGGGGACTAGCTCCCAGCGCTGGTGCATTGTCTCCACTGGCACTTTATAGCGCTGAAACTTGCAGCGCTCACGGGTGTATTTTTTCACACCCCTGAGCGAGAAAGTTGCAGCGCTGTAAAGTGCCAGTGTAGACGAGCCCTTAGTGTAGTCTGAATGTAGCATGGGTCTCTCTGCCTGGGACAGGATCCAGCTGCTGCTAATGACCACCTTTGATGGCAGTCTCAGCAGAGAGGCCAAGCACCGAATAGGCCATGGAGACTGTAAACAATACTCTCACTATTATAATTGGTTACACCAGGCCAGGGTTGAAGGACCTATGTGGGGGAAGCTTTCAGGGCCACTGTACATTCTGTTTCTGATCTGTAGATAAACAGAAAACTGCAGTCTCCGGGGATTTCAATTTGGCACCTTTCATGCAGCACTTAAATTCACTTTTTAAAGGGCAGCTTTCAGACACCGAAGAATGTGACAGAGTCTCTTTACAAAAATCTCATGCTGTTCAAAACATGGTGGTTTCAATTAACAGGGCCTTGTGGGAGCCTTTTGATTGTTTGTGAACCCCATGTGTTTACAATCCAGGTAGATTCCAGTCTGGTTGTAGATTCAACTGAACACAGAAATTCAAGCTCACTCTAAACCACTGTGTTTCACTCAGTTTGGCACCACAACCATGAATCATGTACATCTTCAACACAAATCAATAAATCATGTCCAGTTCACTCAAAACTCGGGCCAGGTTTGCTCTAAATGTTTTGGAACCTCAACGAAGTTTTCAGTGAACCTGAGCCAAGTTTACAATGAAACCTTAAAAGCTGGCAATTTTCACATGTTTTCAGGGCTTAATAATACTGTGCACATTTGTAGCCCTCTCCAGTCAAGGATCTCAAAGCACTTTATGAATGTTCATGAATCACATTTCAAAATACACCTGCAAGGGAAAAATTATTACTCCATTTTACAGAGGGTGAAAAATGAGGTACAGAGATGTTCAGGCTGGGCACCTAAAACCTGAGCCACGCAAAATCAGTGGCCACTTTTGAAAACTTGGCTGCACATGAATTCGGGACTCCTGATACTTAAGGGGTGTGGTTCTTTTAAAATCCTTTTGAATGTTTCAGAACCATCAAGCTTTGCACATAACTAGATGACAGCAGCACAGGTGCTTATTACTGTTCCCCCCATTCCCTCCTATTTGCTGCTCTCATTCAGTGCGTCTGTCTTAGATTGGCATCACTTCTAGACAGGGACTGTGTTTTCCTTTGTGTTTATACAGCACCTAGCCCAGTGGCCACCAATACTTATAGGGCCCTTTAAACTCAACTGTAATGCAAATGGTGATGTGACCTGCACAGGGTTGTATAATGGAAGAGTAAGAATAGGACCCCACTCTTCTGGCTCCTAGACCTGTGTATTTGCCATAGGACCATCCTGACTCTCTTTGCATAACTGACATTTCACTCAGTTCTAAAAAACCACAGCTTCCTACAGTGTTATAAGGGGTTGCCAGCAGCTGACTTCAAAATAAACACTCTAGTCTCCTTCATGAAAATAAACCATTATTGTAATATTAAATTGCAAATAAAATGAGGGAATTATATTTCCTTCCATGCAAGTAATTATCATTTGAAATCACTCAGCTTAAAGAGTGACTTGAGTCACAGGAGGGTAAGCAGAAGCTGCAGGGAAGGGAAAATTTAAACAAGACAACAGTGTTGGTCATTTTCCATGTTCCCCTTGCAGTTACTGAAACATTTGTGTTTGGATCAAATCTTTCTCCCTACCCACATCTTGTTTCCTCCCTTGATCGCCTCCCACTCTGACTCTGCCAATGTGTGACCAGAGAATGTCACCCAACCTATCTAGCACCTTACAAATGTGTTTACCTCTCTGCAAAGTGGGGCTAAGAATAGTTACGCACCTTTGTAAGGTCCTTTGAGTTCCTTGGATAAAATCATTGTATAAATGCAAAGTGCTGTTGTTATAATTATTACTAGATGGTTGAGGAAGCTTGACAATAAATTAAACTGAAATAAGGAGTGTATATAATAATAAGACTATGACACCTGGAAGAGCTGAACTCTGTTTCCTAGTCCCAGTTAGTAGCCTTATCAGATTGAAGTGGTCAGGGTCCACTAACACCAGCGGTTACTGCTACATCTTCTCATTACACAAAATGAAAATAATAATAACCCCGCACTAACACAACCAATTAACGAAACACAAAATAGTAAGGTCAAGAATGGAGCTCAGGGCAGAAGAGCTGTCAGATGAGAGGACTACTCTGCCTCTGACTGGGTATCTGCCAGTAACAGCCGTCTTTGAACCATGATATTTTTCTGATCACACGTCCACTTTTTATCCTTAAAACAGGTTCTCCTGCGGTGGCCTGTTCAGCCACCTGGAGCCTGTATCTACTGACTCTGATATTTTTCACTGGCAGTGGGCATGTGTTACTTCTGTCAGCAGGATTCTAGATGTCTTCAAGAAACACAGAGCCATGTCATGCTTGGTTTTGTTTTGGTGTTTTCTGTTCCTTCTGTAGGACTGACTTTAAGGAGTGGTTAGGACAAATGTCCCTGAGGCAAATAGTATCACTGTTCCCTAATGTGGATTGCGAGTCACCATCTGTCTGAAATCTTCTAATGTTCACTTTTGTATCATGATCCAAGGAACTGGAGTCAGGGGCCCATGTTCCCTGGAGTGGACAGGAGAAGAGAAAAACAGGAAACACAGGGAGTTAGGCTGGAAGCAATGCAGACACATGGACAGAGCAGTCCACTGGGTTTAATGAAGTTCCACTTTTGTCAATTTAACCTGTGCTCAGCTTCACTGTTTGCAAGTGAAACATGGTGGTAGCATCTGACTGGTGAGTTCTCTGAAGTGCAACAGCTGGCAGTGTGAGCCATGGAATTCAGTCTGAAGTCTTCTAGAGGTCTGGATTTTGCAGACACAAACACAGCCCAGCAATGTACCCAGTGCAAGGAGGAGCTCAAGCTCTTCCCAGATCTGGCCATGCAGGAGGGCAACAACAGCAGGAAAGAAAAAGTGTTGTTTTACTTTATTGGGGAACAAGGCAGAGAGGACTGCAGCACTCTGGAGCTCACCACTGCCTCAAGCCTCCCAGCAGACCTAGGAGCCTTGGGACATATTGCTCCCCAAAATGGAATGAAACTGTGGACCAAAACAGGTTTTTCACTAGAGCCCACTCCGAAGGGGAGGAGATATGTTCCAGCCTTATGAACACTGACTGCTACATGTAGTTTGGGGGATTTGACAAACTCCCTAAATCTGGACAGGCTAGTCTGCAGCACTTGGGATCATCACTTGTGGGAGCTACTGCTCCAGAAAGGCAATCTCACCTTAGATGCTTAGACGTGGGGAGTGCTGTGGAAGCCACATCAGAAAGGATGAAAGCCCTAGCAGGCACAACACCCCCAGAAGTACATGCAGGAGACAACCGCAAAGGAGAGCAGGTGGCCAGTGTTCCATACTCATAGTGAGATGCATTTACTCTGGGAGGTGGCATGAGCGGGTAAAGGAGAAGCGCCCCGCACTAGGACAGCTCTGCAAAAAATGTGGTAAGTTGAACCATTTTAGCCACGTGTGCAAGAGCAGAGGAAGGTCCCAGAATGATTCAGTCAGACTTGTCCAAGAGGGGGATGGCACCTAAACCAGTGGTGATGACATCCTGACTCTCTCCTTGTCTGAGAGCATATCATGTTCAGGCTGTCAGGACAGGAAAGCAACAAGGGACAAAACCAGCCTCCATGCATACAGCAATGTTAACGGGGAAATGCCCTGTGCAATTTCAGCTGGATAGTGGGGCCTCCTGCAATGTGATTCCTTGGGATGAATTGGGCTTGAATACATCCATTACAAAGAGCAAGCATAATCTAATGTTATGTAATGACAGCACAGGAAAATGTGACCTCACACTAATTAACTTGAAAAATAATAGACGGTACCAACTGAAGTTTGTGGGGGCAGATGGTTGGCACCACAGACTCCTCTTGGGGAACAGAGTCACGCAAGCTATGGATCTGATCAGGACGCAGCATCAGAATTGTATGGCTGAAGTGCAAGAAGCAAAAGGATGAGTCCCATGGACAATGGCAACAATTTTAAAAGCGTTTAGGAATGTTTTCAAAGGTGATGGTTGCCTCAAAGGAAAGATGTGACCGGAAGTAGACCCCACTGTGTGCTCAAAGGACAATTCCAGTGGCATTATGCAATCTTGCACACATGGAGCTCAAAAACCTGCAGACTGGGAGTATCATAGCACCTGCAGAGGCCAGGACAGCCTGGGTAAGCAGCATGGTGGTGGTAAAGACTTAATCAGGCAAATTATGCCTCCGCATAGACCCAAAGCTACAAAACCAGGCATTGGAAAGATGCCACTATCCACTGCCCACAGTTGATGACCTCTTGCCAGAACTTTCCAAAGCCAGAGTCTTTGTATCAGAATCACTGTGGTGTGAGGAACAGGTTTTGGCACATACACCTAGAGAAAGAGTCCAGTATGCTGACAGCCTTTGCAACACCATATGGTTGCTACAGATGGCTGCACGTGGCAATGGGAATAAGCCTAACCCCAGAGGTGTTCTGGAGAAGACTCATCCAAGCACTGGAAGGACTGCCTGGGGTGAAAATAGTGGCAGGTGATATCCTCATTGTGGTGAAGTGAGCAATGATACAGAAGCTGAACGAGACCATGAAGGAAAATGACAAGTCTTTCTACGGCAATTCAGGGACAAGAACATAAAACTCAGCCTAGAAAAAATGTGAGTCAAACAGCGTGAGGTGATATACATTGGACATCTGCTCACAGCAATGGACTGAAAACAGATCCCAGCAAGATCAAGGCAGTCAGAGACATGCCAGCCTCAGTGGATGTGAAAGGGTTACAGCACTTCTTAGTAATGATACATTTTCTCTCCAAGTTCTGTCCACACCTGGCTGAGGTAACAGAACCCATATGTCAGCTCACAAGACAGGATGTTGAGTGGCACTGGGCAGGTCCCCAAGAGCAAGCATTTGATCCGCTGAAACAAATGATAATGGATTCCCATGTCCTCAAACACTGCCAGCCAGGAGAGCCACTGGCCCTCCAGTGCGATGCATCGGAGAAAGGACTGGGTGTAGCTCTTTTGCAGGAGCAGCTGGTCGCTTATGCCAGCAGGCCCTGTCAGAGACTGAACAGGGGTAAGTCCCGTGACATTATCTAATTAAAATGTAATCATGCAAATCATTGTTGCTACCACTGTTATATAATTGCAGCGAATCTTGTACAAAATGTGACGCATGACTAGAACGGGTTAAGCAGCTTGCAGGCTAAATAACCCAGAGTCAACCTTTAAAGTCATGTTAGAAAGGTATGCAAATTGTAATTAGAGCCATTTCATGGTAAATAGGCTAGAACTGTGAAATTCAAACCTATGTTGTTAGAAGTTAGACGTGATATTAATTGTATATGTTTATTTATAGATACTAGCCATGTAAACAAACAGTTCCTGTCTGTCACTATAGCTATTGATTCATAGATCAAAAGGGAATATTAACATTTAGATGAATCTTGGGTGCAATAATGTCATTGTCTATATGTCTCTTTAAAGTTTGTGATAAACTGCTTAATGGATAAATTATTTTATGTTAATCCATGTAGTTAATTACTGGTGAGGTTTAGGAAACAGAAGGTTAATCAAAAGTGTATTGTTCACCCAGGACTGTATGGTCAGGTGGCTGCTAGAAAACTGTATAAAAGACCCTTGGATCCTGATCCTGTCATCTCAGATCTGTTTGAGGTTTCATGCAGGGGAAGCCTAAGCCATAAGACAGGAGTCGGCAACCTTTGGCACGCGGCCCATCAGGGTAATCCGCTGGCGGACTGCAAGACATTTTGTTTACGCTGACCGTCCGCAGGCACGACCCCCCGCAGCTCCCAGTGGCCATGGTTCACCGTTTCCGGCCAATGGGAGCTGCAATGTTCCTACTGCAATACTCTTATTGTTCAAACCTGGAATTTCCATCCATAGAGATTCTATAATACAGTTGGATTCATATAAGGGCAGCTGTGAGGAGAAGCGGCGCTAAGGCGCCGCCCGAGCCCGGCTGCGGGAGCCGGGCTTGGGGGGCGCTTTAAAGGGCCAGCGGCTCCCCACAGCAGCAGGAGCCGCCGGCCCTTTAAAGCGCCGCCCCCAGCCCCGCTGCCGGAGCTAGGCTGGGGGGGGGTGGGGGCTTTAAAAGGCCGGCGGCTCCTGCCGCTGCGGGGAGCCGCTGGCCCTTTAGACTCATAGACTTTAAGGTCAGAAAGGACCATTATGATCATCTAGTCTGACCTCCTGCACAATGCAGGCCACAGAATCTCACCCACCGACTCCTAGAATAATCCTCTCACCTGTCTCAGCTATTGAAGTCCTCAAATCATGGTTTAAAGACTTCAAGATGCAGAGAATCCTCCAGTAAGTGACCCATGCCCCATGCTGCAGAGGAAGGCGAAAAACCTCCAGGGCCTCTGCTGATCTACCCTGGAGGAAAATTCCTTCCCAACCCCAAATATGGCGATCAGCTGAACCCCGAGCATATGGGCAAGACTCACCAGCCAGACACCCAGGAAAAAGTTCTCTGTAGTAACTTCTAACATCCCATCATTGACCATTGGTCCTATTTACCACTGATGGCAATTAATTGACCTTTGACTAAGATCATGTTATCCCATCAAACCATCCCCTCCATAAACTTATCTAGCTTAATCTTGAAGCCAGATAGGTCTTTTGCTCCCACTGCTTCCCTTGGAAGGCTGTTCCAGAACTTCACTCCTCTGATGGTTAGAAACCTTCGTCTAATTTCAAGTCTAAACTTCCTGATGGCCAGTTTATATCCATTTGTTCGTGTGTCCACATTGGTACTGAGCTGAAATAATTCTTTAAAGCGCCCCCGCCCCGCTGCCGGAGCCGGGCTCGGGCGGGGATTTAAAAGGCCCGGGGGCTCCGCAGCGGCTGGAGCCCCGGGCCCTTTAAAGCGCCGCCGGGTGAGTACAGGGGGAGCGGGGAGGCGCCTTTTTATAGCACCGCCGCTCCCCCTGTGCTCTAAACCTGGCTACGCCACTGAGAGTTCCCCCTTTAATAAAACCTTTCCTAAGGGATGTCTCCACCTGAACCATGTACACCTGTCAGCTTTTCCCCAGCCCTTAGTGTAAAAAATTCTCTACAACCTTTTAAATTTTACATGCCAGCAATCTGGTTTCATTTTGATTTAGGTCGAGCCTATCCTTCCTGCACAGGCTCCTCCTTTCCCAAAAGGTTCCCCAGTTGCTAATAAACCTAAAACACTCCTCCCTACACAATTGGCTTATCCATACATTAAGACCCTGCGGTTCTGCCTGTCTTCCTGGCCCTGCACGTGAAACTGGAAGCATTTCAGTGAATGCTACCAGGGAGGTCCTGGCTTTAATCTCTTACCTAGCAGCCTAAATTCACTTCCCCCAAACTAAATGATCTGGATGAAACTCTTTCTTTGACTTTTTAAACTCTTGTTAAATTTTAAAAACTGGGTCCAGTGCTCTCCCTGTATAGTAATTCCTTTTCACTAACCTTTATTTGCCTTTGTCACATGGGCGGGGGATATTGCTTCTATCTAGGTGCGTATATAAGAGAGACAAGGTGGGTGAGGTAATATCTTTAATTGAACCAACTTCTGTTGGTGAGGCAGACAAGCTTTTTAGCCACACAGAGCGCTACTTCAGGTTTGGGAAAGGTACTCTGAGCATCACAGCTAAATGCAAGGTGGAACAGCTTGTTTACCATAGGTAGTTAGCACATATTGTAAGGGACCATTCCAGGCAGAGTGGCCCGTAAACACCTCAGTAGTCATAAAACAAAAAGGGGGATTAGGAGGTTAAAGATTGTTGTAATAACCCATAAATCCAGTGTCTGTTCAGTCCATGATTTTTGGTGTCTATCAGAGTTATGAATTTAAGCTCCCAGACTTGTCTTTTTGAAAGTGTTGTGCAGTTTTCCTTAGAGGATGAGGTCAGAGATAGAGCGATTGCTTTGTGAAAAGTGTTTACCTACAGGTGATAGGGTGTTCTTGTCTGTTATCATTTTCCTGCATGAGTTCATTCAAGAGAATAGTGAGTCTGGTTTCACCCATGTAGTTTTTATTGGGATATTCAGTGCACTGGATGAGGTACGCCACTTGTTGTGATAGGCGTGTGTAGGACTCATGGATCTTGAAAGGTGAATTCTGGGCGATGCTTTTGATCGTTGTAGCAGTGGAGATATGTCCACAGGTTTTGCATCTGTTGTTCTGGCAGGGTCTGGTGTCACTTTGAGTTGGTGTGTCCTGATCTGTGGGGAGCTTGCTTCTGGTGAGGCTTGGAGAGGCTGGGGGTTATTTGAAGGCCAGAAGTGGTACTTATATGCCCCTTGCTAATAAAGAATCTGAATGCCTCCCAATTATTTAAAAATAGAAATAATAATAATATCTTTCTTCCTTCCTACCTTCCTTTCTAGCGTGTAGGACAAATAACGTGATAGGTGCTATGCGTGCACGCACATGCCTTTGTGTGTGAAGACCTTTTTGAGAAAGCCAAGTTGAAGAGTTTTGCACGTCAGTCCTATGGCCATTCCTATCTACGGGAGTGCATTCCACAATCTAGGTTCAGTGCCTGTAAAATCTCTGTCTCCTGTGCTCATGAGTGTCCCCATATAGGTTGACAATGGCATGGTCCCAGTGGAACATAGCTGTTGTGGGAGGTCTCCTCTACTGCTTAGAGCAAAGGAATGGGAATCAGGACTTCTAGGTTCTGTTCCTACCTCTGCCACAGAGTTACTGTGTGACCGTCCTCTGAAACATCTTCAGACAGGGGGCAGGACTCAATGGATAAGTGTTCTGATCCAAGATGTTCCTTAGTGACATCACCAAGGCTACCCAGAGGGAATTGGTGTCAGGCCTGGGGTAAGAATGCGGTAGTCCCTTGCTCTCAGTGTTATGCTTCATCCACCAGTCGTGTTATTCTACCAGTTGTGTTATCGAGCTGCCCCTCCTAGTATCAAGAGGCCACACTGGCTGTTCAGTAGAGGAGCTGCGCAACTGACTCATGTCCAGGAGAGAGCTGGTAGCACTGTGCTGGGTGGTAGCCCTCCTTGGCCAGATGCACACTGATCTAGGATTTCCCCCAAAAGTGAGAAATCCACCGACATGTGTTCGTGGACCCCAAATGCCAGCCCTGGGGAGATCTATGGTGAGCCCTTGAAATGAATGGAAGCAGTGTGGCCAAATCCTTTAGCTGGCTTTGAAAATCTCAACCCAGATTAAGAAAGCACCATGAGAGACTTTCAACCCTGGGAATCAGTGCATATTTTCAGGGCTATCTCCACAACAGAAAGGGCTGGGAACATGTTTTTTATTTAAAATAAAAGCCGAGGTTGCCTTAACATTTTCAGATCCATGGAGCATCAAGCCACAGGCTTCGGGAGCCTCGTCTGCCTGCTTGTCAGATTGTACAGATACACAGGAAACAGGCTTTCATTCTCTGCAGCGAGACACCCTAAATCACAGGGTAACAGGGTGAGGGGGGAAATTATATCTGAGACCTTATTCAGTGCCATCTGGCTATTACAAAAGATGGAAGGATGAATTCAGGGAGGATTTGTCACTGGTCTCTCATGCAGGGAAGCAAGGCTGTAAAGAACCAAAGGGTAGTGACTTTGAACATACATCTTTCTCCCCTCAAAAGCATAAAGCTGCCTTATCAGAGAAGTTCACATCTCCCCTCCCCTGGAGCATATGCACCTCTATTAAGGACAAATCAAGCCCTTATCTCCCCTTCTACATCCCTTCCTGGTGCTGACACTGAGCTTCTATTAAAGCCAGAGTGCTCACACATTCCTTTGTTATCAGCTCCCTGAAGGGCCAGGATTTGTAACCTCTGGTGAATGGAAGTTTTTCTCATAGCTAAGCTAAGGCTACCATTTGATTATCCATCAGAGCTCTGTTTAAGCTACTGAAAGGAAGTGGGCTTGCTGCCTGATGACTGCACTGATTGGGATGCTGGGGATGCGGCAGCACCCCCTGGCTTGAAGTGGTTTCCATCATATACAGGGTTTACAGTTTGGGTCAATGGCTCTCAGCACTCCCACTATACAAATTGTTCCAGCACCCTTGGCGCTGATCAGACTGTTTGACTGAAGAGGACTTCCTGCAGGTCAAATACTAGATACTGTAAGTTCTGCAAGTCCAGCAGTGGGCCCCAACCAACCCTGATTTGGAAGGTGAACCCACCCCACATTGCAGTGTGGGGAGGGAGGTATTTAGTTCCCAAGTTCATCCATCTCAAATTAAAGGGAGACATATAAATCTGCAAGTCTAAAAATAACACAGCACATTAAATAAAATATACATTTATCTTAGAATGGAGTCTCTTGGCAGAAAACAAGCCCAGCTTTATACGTGTGCAAATAGAGGGATTAATCCAATGTATCTCTAAGATCCCTATTCATGAGTTAATTAATGTGAATGAATGGATAAGCCATTGGAAGTAACGAATCTCATTACTGGGGGTGCTTCTCCTGGATTTTCATGAAGCTAGGAGCCAAAGACAGAGTTGCCTTTCTGTCAGACTGAATAGGTACCAGAGAGAAACCTTGAATGAGGATGTAGTGTACTGAAGATGAAATGCATTAGGCTCAGTATTCTAAAAAGTCCCAGCCCCAAGGCTGAGAAGACTAAGGAGCTCTTCTGTTTATATTCATTTGCTTCTTTATGATTTTAGATTAAGGTAGTGCTGGTGAAAGGTGTCAGATTAACAGCCCAGGAAGCTGACATCCTCTGCCCCTAGAACTGATACGGTACAGGCAGCAACAGTGCAAATTTCCTCACACCACCCAGTAAATATGCTTCCTCTTTAGGTGTAGGGATGTAGTTTGTTCCTAATGAACCTCTGTGGAGACTGCCTCCTGGTCTCAAATGTATGTACTGGTGATGTGGACACATCTGTCCACCAGAATGGAATTGACACCACCAGCTTGTTTCACATAGGCCATGAACCACTGTCACGTGGTAACAACTTTCCATCACTACCAACGTGGGGCAAATTGAAATTGGGATTCTGTTATTTTAAAGGTAATAGGGAACCTCAGACTCACTGAAGAAGAGCAATGTCTCTGTATATTCTGGTATGTCAAAGTGAATGGTTACATGGTTTATTCTGTGTGTGTTCAGTGTCTGTATGTCTGAATATGTATCTGATACAATGGAAGGCAAGGAGAGGGGACACTGTCTGTAAGATGATCCTATCGAATGGGTTTGATTCTGTGGCTGTTGATGATGTTTCCCCTCCAGTAGAGGGAAACAATATTGCTTAGATGTGCCATCTGACCACATCTGCTGGTACCATAGAATCCATCTGCTGGTACCATAGAATCTGAACAGACTCCTTGCTCTGTATCAGTATAGGGCAGGAAAATGTTTTTACTAAGGGAATAATGCAATTAGCAGATTGCGCCCCATGCAATCACATTTTTGTCTTTTCTGTCCATCTCTCCAGTGATCCTTGGGTACACTTAGCCATTCTGTGTGGATTCATATTAACAATAATTACATGTCTGAAGGAAGAGAGAGGACAGCCAAGGTACGGGGGTGAGGAATGGGAGAGGCATTATATAATAAATGTATCAGTGCGTTTTTTGTCCTAGCTGTCATAGGAGTCATAGAACTTGTGATCCGGTAAATCGCTAGGTGGCTCTCTGAGTTACTCAACATCTTTCTCTTTTGTTTTACTCTTTCTGTATTGACAATAAAGTAATGCAAAAGACCTTCTGCACTGTATAGTTTTGATACCTTCTGGAAATGTTAGTGTGGGGCAAATCATTGTGTCTTTGTGGCATGAACAGGCAGTTCAAAACACAGAATCAAGCATTAACTTACAAATCAACCAGTCGGGACACAATATGAATTCTAGGATATTAAGGGAATTAGCTAGCAAATTCACTGAACTGCTGGCATTTCTTTTTGAAAAGTCAAAGACAGTTGAAGAGGTCCTGGAAGACTGGATGAAAGCAAATGTAGTACCAACTTTCAAAACAGGAAAAACTAGTGATTCTGGCCATTTCTGTTTTGTCAATCTAACTTATATCCCTTGTAAAATATTGTAACAAATACTTTGAGAAATGAAAGCTTAAGGACAGATTCTCTAGTCTGCTAAGTCCACTTGGTGCTCTAAGTGGTGCAAAGTGGATTTAAAATAGCTAGAGATGACTAATGGATCATTGCCCTCATGCAGGGGGACATTCCATTAGTGTCAGAGATGCATAGCTGCCTACTGTGCCAGCCACTGCCCTATCTCTGGAGCAAGAGGAGGGAAGGGGCAAGAACAGAGTGTGGCAGATCAGAGCTTCACTGTGCCCAATACCCCAAAGATCCCTGAGCAGCCTTATGCCAGTGGCGTAAATGAGCAATGCTCCCTTGTGTTTCTAACAGAGCTCAAGCACAATCGAAAACGTTGCCTTTTTCCTCTGCAGCGTGACAGAACCATGAGTAATAAATGGCAGGGGATTATAAAAAATAAATCATGCCAGGCTAACTTGATTGTTCATATATATATACATAAAACTACAAAATGAGCAGCCATGGGGCATGCTGTAAACAGAATGTACTCTGATTTCAGTAGAGCATTCAACATGGTATTTCAGAAGTCTAATTGGAAAATTTGTTCAAATTGATTTGGGTAGGAACACTGTCATGTGGCCTGAAACCTGAATCAAAGATCCTGGATAAAGTATAACATAAACAGCAATGTGTCCAGTTAGGGAGGCATCCAGTGCAGAACCAGAGAGAGCATTGTTAGGTCTTATTCAACATCTTCATTAATTATCCCAACAAGGGAGTCAACAGCTCATTATTGACATTTACAGAGAAGGAGGAGTTTCAAACATCAGGGAGGACAGAGCAGTAACACGTAATGGCTGGACAGATTAGAAGCATGGCAGAAAGTAACGAACTAGATTAGGTTAATATATCTTTGGGGGAAATCATGTGAAATAATACACTTAATGAGAGAGAGAATCCTAGCAATCAGTAACAGTAAAAAAGACAGATGGGTGACAGTAGGCATCAAATTAGACACGAGTTTACAAGGTGACATAGATGTGAAAAAGATCAATGCCATTTCAGATGGCATAGGCAAAATTAACACCAACAACACATCATATACAAAACAAGTACACCATTTCTGATCACCACATTACCAGAAACCTAAAATCAGGATGTAACCCCCAAGGAGATTACCTAGATTCCTGGGGCTCTGTCTGCTGGCAGCTCAGGGAGAGGTACACTGTTCCTGGTAGGGAGGGGAGCCAAAGCAGACTCAGAATCTGCCCGGCAACCAATAGGGAGTGAGATGCCCTTCCCAGGGAGCTCGGGAAAGGGGAGAAGCCATTTTTTGATCAGTCTGGAGACAGCCAGGGCAAGGGTAGGGCTGGCTGTGTGGGGAGCTGGTGAGTCCCTGGTCTGCATGCAGGGTTCCCCCTGAGAACTGGCCTGTAGGGATCTGAAAGCAAGATCCCTCAGCTGGGCTTTTCCTTCTCCACTGATGACTCCCAGTTTCTAGAGTTTTGCTGGGGAACTTCCCCAGCCAGTCTGAGTTAGCCCTCCAGCTCCCTAGGTGAGAACAGTCACCACATGGTCAGCTCTGTTCTGGCTACTAGTCCAGGGCTGCTGCCTGCTGTGAGTGTGTCTGGATGCTTGGCTAGGAGACTACAGTTTGGATTTTAGTACAGTTGTGTAATCTGCACCTTGAGCCCTGCACCCCTATGTGGTGAGGGGAAATCCTGGGACCGAAGCAGCCTGACTCCTGTCTGAAGAGGATCCCTGCCAGCAGAGATCAGCCCCTCTGCAGTGACTGAGTAGTCCAGAGTCATCTCTGAACCTGAGGATCATTCATGGAGTTTGTGAGTGCACCATCTTTTAGTTAGGGAAATTGTTTTGGGGATCTCCTATTCCCTGAACTGTGTCCTCAAGCCAGGGAGTAAGGGTTTGGGGATTTTATAACCTGCTGCATATTAAACCTGTGGAGGGACTTATCACCTCCTCCCACTTGTGAGTACTTTGGGCTGTACTGAACCCAGTCAGCCACACTGCTAAACCATTGCAGAGAAGATAGCATGGTCATAGGTCATCAAGGGCCCCAACAAAGTATGCATACCAACGGGACACTGATCTTACATTTGCTACATCAGGTCCCGTGACTGTGGAAAGTCACGGGTATTATCAGCGTGGGCACTGGTGACCCTAAAAATAGTGTTTTACCCTGTTATGTTATATTTGTCTCCTGTTTAATATAATTACTGTGTTGCATACATTGTATGTATTTGTGTTATTTCTTGGGAGTCTCCAACTATCTGGCAAGTAAGGGGGGTCATAGGCGCCGACTTTAGTTGGCGCTGGCGGGTGCTTGACCCCACCCCCATTCCACCCCTTCCTCAAGTCCCCACCCCCACCTCCTCCCCCAGGCGCTCCACATTTCCCCTCCTCCCACCACACTTTCAAGCTTGGGAGGGAGGGGGGAGAAGCAGAGCACCACCAGCACCTCCCCGCCTCCACACCCACCAATTTTTCCCCATGGGTGCTCCAGCCCCGGAGCACCTACGGAGTTGGCACCTATGAGAGGGGTTACCCTGTGGTTAGAATTTTCCTCCCAAGCTGCCCTGGTAACCCTGCCAGGAAGGAGCGAGGGGGGTGGAGGCACCGCCAAACCAATTCATAGGGAAAAATAAAGAAGATACACCCGGATCGGCGGGTAGCAATCGATCTATCGGGGATCGATTTTTTGCGTCTCGTTAAGATGCGATTAATCGATCCCCGATCGCGCTCCCCGTCGGCGCCGGCAATCCACCTCATCGAAAGGCGGAAGCGGAGTCGACGGGGGAGCGGCAGCGATCGACTCGCCGCCGTCCTCATCGCCAGGTAAGCCGATTACGATACGCCGACTTCAGCTACGCTATTCACGTAGCTGAAGTTGCGTATCGTAGATCGACCCCCTCCCCTAGTGTAGCCCTGGGCTGAGTGGCGGGATCCAGAAGAACTCAGACCTGTCCATCAAAACCTGTAAACAGATTGGCATTAAAGAAGGTAACCAGGTGAAGAGGGATTTTTGCCATCACATAAACCAGTGTTGCAAATTGTGGGATAGAAGGAAGAAAATTTGGATACTCATTATTTTGAGGGGACAAATTGATACAGGTTCCTTGGTGTGGTGGTGAAATACAAAGCACGAGAAACAGCAACATCTCAATCGTGGAGATCTCTGTGACAGAGTGCTAGGTATGAAAGCCTGAGTCAACACTGTTCACAGCAGCTCCAATCAGGCAGATTGGAGCTGACTAAGCAGAGCTGTGCCTAATTTGTTGGGTGGGGAAGGGCAGAAAGGCTAATTAAACCATTAGCCAGAGCCCACAAATAGGCACTTCTGGAAGGAAGCAGGCAGTAAGAGGAGGAAGCGATTGCTCTCTGCTGCTTGTTAAAGGTGCTATGTATGCTGTGGTGGGACTTCTTAATAAATAAACCGCACAAGGTGTTGGAGCAGCAAGGTCTCTGCGTGGTTTGTCGACTGAGACAGAAGCAGGAGCAAGGAGGCCCTGCTACATTCCCTAGAGGCTTTTGCTTTAAGAAAATGGAGGAAAATCAGTTGTTTCATAGTGTTGGATAATCCTGGATACTGTGCTTTATTATAGCAGAGGTGAGGAATTTGTGTCAGTGCTAAAAGTTCCTTTGTATTTTTAGTGATAGTGGAGTATTATTACATTTACTCTATTGTTCGTTGGTTCTTTAGAGGAAGATTTTACTTCTATAAAATTTTTTCATAAATTTCCTCTTTTCTCACCTTCCTGCCCTGTTTCATTTCACTTAAATTAGTACCTGTTGTGTTCCTATGAGGCAAACCCACAGCCAGACCAATGCTGTTCACTCAGCTGCCGTGACCCACCTTGCCAAAAGATCCTGCAGTGATTCAGCCCTCAGGCATGTGGCAGCAGCCTATCACTAAGCAGAGCCTGGGTCAGATGATCCCAGGCTCAGGTATTTCCCCAACCCCTCCAAATTAGTCTGTGCAACAGCACTACCCAGTCAGGAACCCACACTGCAGGGCAACAGGCTCTCTAGACTGCCAGCCGTCTCTTCCTCCTGTTCCTGCCCCAGCCTTGCCCAAGCCCTGTTCCAGCCTATTTGAGCCTTGCCCATGCCCTGCTCTGACCTTGCTTCAGGCCTGCATCTGCCTCCTGACCCCCAGACCCATGGACTCTGATCACCCAGTTTTGACCCTTGGCCTGCATCTGGACTTTGGCTATGGTACTAATTTGGCTTATCTGTGGACTTTGACCGCCTGGCTTTGACTGCCTCTCCAACCACCAGGCCTGACTGCTTGGAACCAGCACCTGACACTTTGCACAGACTCCACCGGCTTTGATTGAGCACCTGGTGCTGCAATCCCAGAGACGATGTCCCTACTCCAGAGCCTCCAGAATCAAATTGCCCAGCTGCAGTTAGAGAACGCCTCTCTCCGAGTGCAGGTCCAGACATCAACATGACCCTTGAGCCCACCCATGGTGACAGCCTTGGAGCATGGTCTGAAAATCCCCTTGCCAGCGTGGTTTGATGACGATCACCACAAGTTTCGAGGGTTCGTTAACCAATGCCGCTTGCTGTTGCTGATGCAGCCATCCTTGCACACAGATGATCAGGCAAAGATGGGACCTTTCAACTCAAGGTTCAAATCCCGTTACCATCTGAAACTCATGTATTTGATCATGAAATGACATGGTGGCCTCAGTATAGTTCCTAGTTTGTGTTGGCAGTCTCTACAGAGAAGCCAAGGACTGAATGGGTGTTTTAGCTGGGTACTAGCCTTTTCTCTTTCCAGGGAAGTGGATCTTAGCCTCCCTAGACTGTGTACACCTGTTGCAACCTGAGAGAAATGCCTGCACTAGCAGGTTGCTGCTGTCTATGTATAGTGTGGTAATAGAGTTGTGTGCAGGTTTGCTGCCCTCTGCTTATGTTCTAACTCTGTGGCCACAGAAAGATCCTTTTTACCAACCATCCAAAAGGAAATCCCCGTTTCCACGCTACCTGGCAAGTCAGGGAAATTTTCAGTTATCACTAGGGGATCAAGGATGAAAAAACTACTTATCAAAGGGTCAGCTTTTTCAAAAGTGCTTTAGAGATTTAGGCTCCCAATTCCCATTGACTTTCAAAGAGAGATGCACACCTAACTCCCTTAGGTACTTACAAGAATCTCACCCATGGCCCATAGAATCAGGTAGAGCATCTAGTGCAGCAAGTTAGATATAACGTGTCCTTTGTCCGTCAGCTCTTAAACATCTCAGAAGAATAACTTTTCTGAAGAAAGAAAGTTATCGTTGTTGATATCTTGCAAACAATCCACTGGTGCCATTGAATAGTTGACTCTCCAGAGTGAATCAAAAAATAAAAAGGTGCTGACATCAGAGTTCTTTTTTCAACATAAAGACTTCAAAATGGGCTAGACAAAGGCAGAAGCAGTCCTCACCAGCTGTAATATTGTGTTTTATCAGAAGCAAGCTTTCCAAACAGATCCCCTCGGCTGCCTACATGTGCCCCAGCACAGGCGGAGCCCTGCCAACCACATCTGCAGTTTCCCTCTCCAGCTCTGGGCCCGTGCCACACCCAAAGGAAGCTGTATTTCACTTGCATTGATTGACTCGGGCTTGTCTGACAAATTTAGAGACTTGGCCTTTGCTTGAGTCAACCAGTTGCCCATCCAGAGGAAGCTTGTGCCAGATCAGGCAGAGATCACTCACAGCAGTGTGCTGACCTCCCAAGATAGTTTCCTATGAGAGAGCCCCCTTCCCAGGTCAGTACTAGAGACCACTAGGAAACTCTACAATTCTACCTGATCCTTTTGCTGCACTTTTGGATAAGATTTGGTAGGGTGACCAGATAGCAAGTGTGAAAAATCGGGAGGGGGTTGGGTGGTAATAGGAGCCTATATAAGGAAAAGCTCCAAATATCGGGACTGTCCCTATAAAATCGGGCCATCTGATCACCCTAAGATTGGGCCTCCCCTGGCTCGCCCTCCACAATCCAAACATATCGTGGGTGGCGTGGGAGGTATGGTTCAACTCTGGGTTTTGATGGCTGCAATGCCTAGGAAGACCCAGCGGGGAGAAGACGGAACCCCACCCCTGGAAAGACATCCTCCCTCCTCGGTACTACCTCCGCTTCAGACAGTACTGGTTCATCAATTCCAGCCAAGTATAGTGACCTTGCGGACATCTTTGATAAAAGGAAGGCCAATGTCCTACCCTCACACCAACCTACAACTGCCCTGTAGACCTCCATCCATGGGCAAAGATCCCCTTTAGGCACATTTACCCTTTACTGGAACCTGAGCTCAAGACCCTGTGGGATCACCTGGATGAAAATCTGGCTAAGAACTTCATTCAGCCCTCCAAATCCCCTGCAGGAGCCCCCATCCTGTCTGTTAAACAGAAAGATGGGACACTGCTCCTCTGTGTTGATTATCTTGCCCTAAATAATACTACCATCAAGAACTAGTATTCTCTTCCACTGATCAATGAGCTCCTAGAATGGGTTGGCATAGCAAAGGTCTTCACCAAGCATGACCTGCAGGGTGCGTACAACTTGGTCTACATCCGGGAGGGTGACAAGTGGAAGACAGCCTTCTGTTCCACGCATGGCCACTATGAGTACCTGGTTATGCCCTTCGGCTTCTCTGACTCCCCAACCACATTCCAGTGTTTGGGGATTGTTCTTTTCATTGTGCTTGAGACATTCCTCCTGATAATTTTTTATCACATATCACAGGCTCAGATCGTAAAGCATCAAGGTCCTTGCATATTTTGGACATATCATGAAAATCATGAGATCTTTGGCTGTTGGCTCTACCTCCTGTATGACAAGGGTCGACTGCAGTATGAGAGCTCCTCTATTCAAAACTTGTCACACTATGGACTGCAAATAATTCCCTGGTGGACGATGGAGACTAAGGCTCATCTCTAGTATGACAAGAATTTGATCAAGTAGGACAACACTTCTGCTCAAAATAGGTCACTTTTACCATGGTGTCTTTGTTATTTTCTCTAAAACATGGAGAAATGAAGGTTATTCAGGGTACAGAATAATTCTTATGTTCTTTGACATTTTCTAAGACTTGGTCTTTTCACCACAATTATGAAAGCCCACCCCTACAAATCTGTCTAAAATTTGATTGTGAATAAAAAATGCAGTCCAAGCAAGGAGCGAAAGGAAGAGTCATCACTGCGGTGACTATAAATAACAAAGGCATCCCTCAGATAGACATAGTACAAGGGGATTACTAATATGAATCAATATAACACCGTTTTCACTGGAGAAGGGAGAGCACCTACACCTAGGACATAAGTTAAAATTGGCATCTGGCAAATACAAGAACATTGTTTGATTTTGGCTCCTTTTGAAAATCTCAGCCTTTGTGAAAGGCAATAAAGAAAGACTCTGGATTTGTACAGTGGTGTAAAGGTTTTATCAGCATGGCATCGTTCATGCTGGGGCATCATTAATGCATGGTGAAGCCACGAGTAAGGTATGCAGGTCCCGAATGAATGCTCATAAAGCCTTTATACCATCCTGTCACATATTCTGTAGATACACACATGTCACCGTAAAACTATTTTACAAATGTTTTGGAACAGTAGGTCTCAGACTGTGAACTGCAAAGCATTCACTCATGACTGGTGACTTATGCGTTGCTGGTGGGTAGATGGTGTTGCCTCCACCTTGTCATTTCCAGCCACTTCTAAAATTATATATTTCTCCTGTGTATAGAAAAACACACACAACGTCACTAGGCAAATAGATGGCTACACAATAAGGAGGGTATCATTGGATGAGTATATTGCTGTTGCATGGGCACTTTGGGAGTATATTGTTATAGCAAGTGCATCTTTGGAGGGTATGTTGCAATAACAAGGGCATAGCTGGGCAGAATATATTTGTACTAAAGAGGACATCATTAGGTGAGTTATGTTGCTATAGTGTGTGCATCTTTGGGATCCATACTGCCATAATGAAGACCTCATTGGGGTAGCACTGTATTGCAACTGTAGGATGAGGGCAGATTTTGGTGCAATATACTGCACTAAGATGGGTTATGCTGGGTGGATGTTCCTATCATAATGTATTTGGAGCCCTACGAATTTTAAACCTGGATCAATATATATAAACATTAAACGTTCCCCATTCTTTATTGTTTTGTTACAGTTGCTGTGTCCTGCTCTGGATTATATGAGAAAAACCCATCTTTACTGAGTCCCTCTCCCAGACTGTCTCCGGGCAAAAATGTGATGGTGTCATCTGATCAGTCTTCCAGCCCAGGTACTACAACTCCTGTCCCTTTAGTCCTTCCTAGCTCATAAGCAGGACCCACACCGAACAGAGGAGATGAGCCGCCTTCCTTGATAATCGGAAGCCTCCCATCTCCATGTGTGTGTCTGGTTACCAGAAAGCCAAGCTGCTGGCTTTCATAGGATGAATGGAACGGACTCAAACAAGCTAGTGTAGCCTTAAGGCACTGTCTCCATGGCTGGGGGCGGGGGAAGAGAGCTCAGAACAAAAAAAGTCTTCATCAACACGCTATGAAAACAATCCATGTAGAATATGGAGAGTCCCTGAAGCAAATGCTAATTAATGGAACTATTTCCTCAGCAAATAGAAAATAAACGCCATGGCAGTAATACAGAGAGAATTTCCTTTGAAAATAACTTCATTCTCCACCTGTCTGCAAAAACCCAACAGGGCTGAGCAAGTAGTTGCAAGGAAGATAGTATGAACTGAGATTTCTGTGGTACCAGGAGTAGTTGAATGAGTGCCCACATATGTGAAGAGCTGAGAGAATGAGCCACTCACTGCTAGAAAGGTAGATAACTGTACAAAGCTGTGGTACTCTTGGAGGATTCTGAACATGTGTGTAACGTGTACGCAGTTCAATACCCATAAGGCTTCAGGAATGCTATCCTTTCTTGTCTGCACTCCCGCCATAGCTCTGCTTAAGGAAAGAGCAAAGGGGGAAGGCTACTACATGAGGCAATTCCTGATGGGGGGCCCTTTCGGTTAGAGCAGGATAAGTATATTGTTACTGTACACATACCAGAGAAGTTATTCTCTTATGCAATAGTGTGAGTGCCCTGTAGGGCCAGCTAGGAGTTGGCTTCCTGCAGTGAGAACATCCTTGTGACACTACCCTATCAATCTCACCCAGGAATCTTACCTGAAGTGGAGTGTCTGTGCTGGCTGGAATCCTGTGGAGTACATGTCTTTATAGCAGTTCCATGGCAACTGAAATTTCCTCTTGTGGTGATTGGGGCAATTTTTCAGTATTCCCACTTCTATTTTAGATTGTTTCCCTTCATTCTTTTTGCATGTATTCCTTGTGCATTCAGCAGTTCTTGAAACCATTCCAGGATTTGAAATGCCTAGAAGAAGGTGAACAATTAGCTGTCATTACCTCCCCATTGTAATAAACCCAGTGTCCTGGAAAGCAAGTGGGAGGAAGACAGTGGAGAGGCACTTTTATCATGAGATCCCTCACAGAGGAAGAGCAGTATTTGGCAACAAGGGAGAAAACTGGACTTGTTCAGCCTTAAAAGGAACCATATTTTTATTTCAATAGCATTACAATAATTCCTCTTTAGTTTATGCTCCCTCCTTTCCCACCCCGCAATTTCTAAGACATACACAGAGATATTTCATTAGTGCATCCTTTCAACAAAATTTGCATCCAGCTGGTCATTCACCAAAAAGAATTCTCCTATTGATTTGAATTGGGTGTGTCATAATTAATAAAACACTCAGCAGCTGAACATATCAAAAAGGGCCCTGTGTTTTTTTTTCAAATCAGTAAACGTGGTCCCAGCTTGCATAACTCATTTATCATATGAATTTCTTTCAAGGAAGACAGTTTGCTTACTTCACCTGAAAACGAGTTTCCATAACAGATAGTGGGATATGGTTAGCAAAACAAACAAAGCCGCCCAATCCTATACATTAATCAAGCTACCTCTTTTATTGGCTGGGATTTAAATGGGAGTTAGAAGCCTAAATAACTTTAAGAATCTGGGCCTTACTATGTATATATACAGCCCCTGAGGCCTCTAGATGCTATAATAATAATTGCCACCTGAACAGCAGCCTGAAATACTTGTTCATCTCCCTGTGCATATGTGTGAGTGAGAGCATTATACAGCTGATGTCCCTGCAGGGAGCTTGTATCAGATTGATAAGGCCGCAGCGAATTAGTTCTTTGCTGATTTATAATATGCTGATTATGAAAAATGACTTGGCCAGGATACAGTGCTGCTCTCAGTACTGTGAATGGGCTGTATGGTTCCAGTCAGTAGGGGTCCTCCCCTCCTCACCTTAGGGGTGGTGAAACTGTTCTGAAGGATGTCCCTTTTACAACCCTTTAAGGTATGTCTACATGACAAAGAAAAACCTCTGGTACCAAGTCTCAGAGCTCAGGTCTAGAGCAGTAATATGGATGTTTTTGCACAGGCTGGAACCCAGGCTCCAAGACCCTCTCATCTCGCTGGGTTTCAGTGGTGTAAACATACCCTCAGCTATTCTATTTGAGAACTTCATGAGTTCTGTGTCCCACGATGAGAGGGGTCTGTCTCCATCCTCTTTCAATTCCTTGGCTATGTTGGACGTCACTCTTGTTCAGGATTGTACTTACAAGTGGGCCAGATCCTCCACAGGTGTAAACTGGTTTAGCTCCACTGACTTCAGTGGAAGTATGCTGATTTACACCCGCCAAAGAGGTCCAGGGTTGTCTTCCTAGGTTGGCCTTTTCCCCACATCAGGTGGGAGAATCTCCGTCATTCTTACCCATGGGCAGCTTCCTCTCTTCCCTCTGACAGTTCCTTTTTAGCTGAGATGTCAGACTATTTTGTTGATAAATTGAAGAGGGTTCAGAGAAGAGCCATGAGGATGATGATAGGATTAGAAAACATGTTTTATAGTCATATATGCCAGGAGCTCAGTCTATTTAGGTTAACAAAGAGAAGGTCAAGGGGTGACTTGATCACTGTCTATAAGTACCTACATGGGGAACAAATATTTGATAAATAGGCTCTACAGTCTAGCAGCAAAAGGTGTAACATGATCCAATGACTGGAAGTTGAAGCTAGACAAATTCAGACTGGAAATAAGGCATACATTTTTAACAGTGAGAGTAATTAACCATTGGAACAATTTACCACGGGTCACAGTGGATTCTCCATTACTGGCAATTTTTAAATTAAGGTAGTTTTTCTAAAAGAAGGAATTATTTTGGGGAAGTTCTCTGGCCTGTGTCATACAGGAGGTCAGACCATATGGTTACTATAGTTACTTCTGGCCTTAGAATGTATGAATGAACCTATGAATCTAGATCTGCTCATTAACATCCTGGGCTGACAACCTCCCTGGAGCCAGGTGGCACACCAGTGCAAAGTTCTCTCTCTGTTTCTCATCCCAGAAACCTCTTGTACCTATGGGTCCATCTGCTCCTGGGTAACATCTACGGACACCTCCGGAAAACCAGACTGGGTACCATCTTCAATGAGTGCCTTGGTGTCGCAGCAGCAGCATCAAGTTCTGGAGAACCGTTCATCCAGAGGAGACACAGAAGGTAGACAAACTTCCAGTTCATTCCCAAAGAGATACACATATGCACACACAGATGTCTATGGCCATCCTTCCTTGTCTCTCTCAGACTGCCACATAAACTATACCTGCTTTCATGAAGCCATCATGAAATCCCACTCTAAACTCTAGAGAACACACCACTAAGACTCGTGTATATTAAAATAGCCATTGATTTTTCCATGTATTTATCAAACACTAGACTTGAGCATATTGCATAGATGTATGGAATATTTACTTTGTGACATCCTTGCTCATACTGCAATGTACAATGTGAAACTTGATACATATTGAACACAGCCCATTTTTATACAACGCACAGACAACAAAATAGTCTAACATACATTTTATACAATGCACATACTATAACATTTGAAATGCAAAGGCAACACTCTCAAAGAACCACAGTTATTGGCAAGTCACTTCTCTTTCATCAGCAGTGCACAGTGTAGCTACTTCCATAGGCAGATACTTCCAAACCCTGAGAGAGACTGGGGAAATTCAACTCCTGGTGTAGCTAATAGGTTTTGAAGGGGCCCAAGTCTGAAGTATTCCAAGCCCTTTCAGCTCACTTTGCCTTTAATGGGAATTGAAGATGCTCAGCACTCTTCACTGTTAGGTCCCAGGTATTCATCACCTCTTGGGATTTGGCCCATAATCTTTATGGTCCAGTCCTGCTCCCATTGAAATGAGAGGTTCATGTCGACTTCAGTGGGCCAGATTCAGGCCCTTTGTGAATTAGCTTTTGTTTCCACCGCTGTCAGAAGAAGCCACTTTTAACGACAGAGGGTGAGACTCCCAGGAAATTTGGCCCCTTGACAAGGCTAAGCTGACTGCTCATATTGGTGCGCTCACTTGTGTCTGTGTTATGTTTCTAACCAGTATTATATCTATTGCCTCCTCCCTTCTTTTCCCTTCTCTCTCTCTCCTTGGTTTATTTTCCTCTCTTTTCGCTTCTTCTCTCCTCGCTCTCTCTTGATCTGTTTTCTACTTATTTTCATTCTTTTTTAACTTAATTCTTCTGTCACTTCTTTTATCCTCTCTACTTTTTTCTTGTCTTGTCTTCTCTTCTTTTCATCACTGTTTTTTTCAACCCCTCTTTCCTCTTGTTTCCTCTTTTTATGTCTTCTCCCCTTGTACTCTTCCCTTCTTTCCTTCAGGGGACATTCTCCTCCTGAACACCAGCAGGTTCTTGGATAGATGTGAGTTCAGTCTGCATAGCCCCATCCTGCCATGGAGCGTGGAGTCCTGCTTGCTGGAGCTGGCCATATATTCACAGGGCACTGCTCCTCCCCTCCAGGGATTCACAGTTGAAATCCGACATGTGGAGACAAACCGGAACATAATCATCCCTCTGAGAGCTGGGCAAGAGGAGAACACCTGGTAAGGCTAGCTACCTGCAGCCGTTTAAATGTTGCCTGAGGGTCAGTTCCCTTAGGGCATTGCTTCCAGCAAAGTCTGCTCTGCTTCTCTCTCTCCAAAGTCACTGATTCTGTGATGGCCAACTCTGAGGACTGAACTGAGAACCTCCAGAGCTAAACGTATGAGTCTCCACAGCTTGATCTAAAGAGCTAGCCTCCATAGCTGCTGGCTATGGGATAAGACACAGAAGAGGATATATAACATACACTTGACCAGTGGGTTACACTTACATAAGAACGGCCCATACTGGGTCAGACCAAAGGTCCATCTAGCCCAGTCTCCTGTCTTCCGACAGTGGGCAATGCCAGGTGCCCCAGAGGGAATGAACAGAACAGGTAATCATCAAGTGATCCATCCCCTGTCGTCCATTCCCAGCTTCTGGCAAACAGAGGCTAGGGACATCATCCCTGCCCATCCTGGCTAATAGCCATTGATGGCCTATCCTCCATGAACATACCTAGTTCTTTTTTGAACCCTGTTATGGTCTTGGCCTTCACAACATCCTCTGGCAAGGAGTTTCACAGGTTGACTGTGCATTGTGTGAAAAAATACTTCCTTTTGTTTGTTTTAAACTTGCTGCCTATTAATTTCATTTATTAACTTCCCAACAAACCTTCAGTAGGGTAACGATGCCCCTATTTCATCTGATTCACTTACTGTTGCTGAGATTATAGGCCTCAAATCTACTAAGTCCAAAATGCTCCCTCAGTAATGAGCCAATTTCTCTAAGCAATGTCATGGGTTATCCTGGTCACAAGAACTAAATTCACATGGTTTGGCGTAGTTTTAACTATCGTCATTCTTCCCCATCTTACCACCAGTATCTGCTTGAAAAGGTTTGTCAGTGCACACTCTCTGGCGGAGTATGCAGTCTGATACTCCGGCAGCATAGTCCTCAGCCAGTATTGGTGTGGGTGAACTTTTGGCAGAGGGAGTGTTACCCAAAAAACAGTCTCCATAGTTAAAGGAAATACATCCATACTCATCCCATTGGACCATCAGCAGCAGTTGATACCATCAGTCATCACCATCAAGAAACTTCCAGGGTGAATAGAAACGCCCTGAAAGGCCACAGGTCCTTTCTCACAGATCAAGCACAGTGAGGCCGCTATTCCTCCACCTCCAAAATGCAAAATGTGCCACATGGTTTGGGCCTCGTCCCCAAATTGTTGAACATCTACAGAGCCGCTCACCAGCTGTCCATCACCCAAAGGCTCCCCATGTGCTGTGAGAATCATCTGGTAACTGCTTAGGCCAGTTTTCTGGCTCTTTCACAATGCTAGAGGGTTTAACAGGGGCTGTAGTGGAGCCAAGCATCTGGCCCCTAATGCTTTGGCATGAATGAAAAATTCTACACGTCTTCTTTCTTTTCAAAGGCTGCTCCTTTCTGAAATGCCTCCCTGGGTGGAGGAGCTAGGTATAACAGTAGAGTCTGAGTCACAAAGTTCAGTTCCCAGGGCTGATCCAGACTTTTCCAGAGTTCAGGGGTATTTGCTTCTGGTCTATCTGTAAAGCTCTGGACAGGGTAGAGAAGATAGCGTAGAAAGAGAGAAGAAGAGAAAGCAGATTAGAAAATCAGGCAGTATCAAACTTTAGCCTGGATGTTCCTTACTTTGGTCTTCCCTGTGGTTGCTTTTTCATGCCTGGATGTGTCAGAATGCACATGAGATGGGAACCAAGAGGATGCTTTGAAGTGCAACAGGGATACTGAGTTCTAACAGAGAGAGAGAGGGGAGCCCACATGGCTGTTTATTTGCGATCTTCCTTGTGCTTGCTATCCTTTCCTCCTACCTACCTTTGAGGGGCATGGATTAAGTACACTGTAAGCTGTTTGTTTATATCACCTGATTGGCTCCCATGGAGAATTCCACCAACAGATCCTTGGCATTGCTCTTGTTTTCCTTGAATTCCCTGGCACCACCTTTTGTTGCTATAGAGATACCTAGCCAAGACTCCTGTTCTGGTGAGCCAAAGACAGCAAAGTTTGATTTAAAATGTAATTCTTAACCCTCAAATCCCTTCCTCTCCTATTTTCAGTTCTCGCTTACTTCCTTTCTAGGTGGGCCCTTCCCCCTCCAGATGTCTCCTTGCCAGTGTAGCAGGGGAAAAGTTGCCTTCTGATGTCATTCTTACCCCCCAGAGACTGCCCATGACACTTCAGGCATGTGACTAGTCCCTGCTGGCCAAGGCAGCTAGAGTCACAGGTCCATTTCTGCTTATTATTAAATGAGTGAGTGAGTGCTCCTCACAAGTTACCTAGCTGTTCAGTATCAATAGTGATCACTTCACTCATCACTGACGTGCAGCTATCTCTGGAATGGAAAATAGCAGCTGTTTAATAGCCTACCTGAAGACTGCCATAACAGCTTTAGTATATGAAGTTAAGATCATCCTCTCTAATTAAAATTGCAGTGGAATTTAAGTAGGTTGAACCTAATTTGCTCAATTGGAAATTTGTCAGGACATTGGGGTTAATACCTTTGCTCTCATGAAAGGAGTGAAAAGCTGAAAGGGACCTGTAACAATCATAGGTGGTCAGGGGCTTAGTTTTAAAGACATCTAAAATATGTAATATACTTCAGTCATGTTTAAAATATGTGGAAATAGGGAAAACAAGGGGATGGAATTAGGAACCCTTGGAAAAATTTGATTCCTTTCTTTTTCTTTTACAATGGATTGATTTCAAAAATCTCTACACAAGTCCAGGGTGGACAAAGGAAACCGAGTTTAGTGTGTGTAGCAGAACAGATAAGAGTCACTATTGCATATTGATCTAGCTTCTCCATGGCAGGCACATGGCCCAAGACCAGTTTTCTCTTTTATATCTGAAGGTCTTGTGCTATCAATTGACAGGAAGACCAGCCTGAAGTAATTGGATTTTTGGATGGTTTGGGATCTTTAAATGTTTTTGTCTGCATCTAAACAATACTGTACTGTTAGGAGTAGAACAGGAAGTACAATGAGCAAATGATAGTGTAGGGATAAGACCTGTGTGAAGCATATCATTAACCTATGGAATTTATTACCACATTATATTGTTGAGGGATGATTAGTAACTTATATGAAGAAAAAATTAGCACTCCTGACTTTTCAGGTGGGCAGAAACCAAAGAAAACCCTACCTTAGCCCTTCCCCATAATCCTCACCCCTGTTGTCAAGCCATACCCAATCCCCAATTCCAGATAGAACACTTCACTGGGTTCTTCTCTTTCTGGTTCTGGGGGTCTCCTATAATATTCAGCTTGTCCTTCTGAATTCATCAACAGAGCTTTTCTTCTAGGATTCAGCTCTGTCCTACATTTGTGTTCTATGCATCAGAAGGAGGTGCTTTTCTGATTGGTGCTCAGCTCTTGGATCAGTGAACCATCCTCAGATTGGTAGTGCTGAAGCTACTGTTCTGTCTGTCATACCCAAAGTTCAGATCAGTCTCTGGTAAAAGCTTTCTGGTGAAAAAACGGAGAAGAGAGATGGCTGGAACAAACCAAACATCAAAGTCTCTGGTCCAAATTTAACAGGATAAGTGAAAACCCTAAAATAGCATCTGTAGTTGCACTATGTAGAATAAAGAGGAGTTGCTGATCCTTATTCTTCGGGGGGAAAGATAACCACTAGCTGAGGCCAGGAAGTGCTTTTCTCTTCGATGGTATAGTAATGCTCAAATATCCAGGTGTATTGTGATCATTTTTTCCTCCTTCCTCTAAAATATTAGGCATTGGCCACAGTGGGAGGCAAGGTACCAGAGGAAACAAATCACGTGTTTGTTCTAGTATAGGAATTCCCAAATTCCTGATTATTGATCAACACCAGCTAAAGGGACAATAATCCTCACTCAGATATCAGAAGTTACTGCTGGAGTTAGATGCTGGGTCTTGCTCTGTGTGTGAATGTAAATGGCAGGACTGTAGAAGCAGGTCCACAATCCATGCCAGCAACAGTCTCTGCTACTGAAATAAGGCTTATCTCGGGTTGGTACCACCAATATACTTAGAATATATTACATTCTGGTCATGTGGGTCAACACAATCCACTCTGCCACTTAATGGAAACTGTCCAAAGTGAAAGCCATCCAATAACAAAGTCTGCCCTAGGATCAGATATGGAGAAAACTCCCTCAGTCTCTTAGTTCACTTGTAACAAGGAGATTAAATTGGTGGCAACCTGGAATGGACCCTGGGTATAGCCTCAGAGAGGGAAAGATCTAGAACCTGATCTCTGTGCTACAATCCCTGACAGGAGAAGAAATGGAACTTGGATTTCTGTGCCTCTCTGAAATGGACTTTGGGTACAATTCCTAAGAGGAGACAAATCTGAGCCTGAGATGGATTGATGTTTGACATCTTTATCTAGAGAGCCTCTCATACTTTAGGTCATCTCTGAATAAATTCTGAAGTCCTGAAGCAATTTTAGAATCATAGAAATGTAGGACTGGAAAAGAGCTCAAGAGAGCATCTAATCCAGTTACCTGCACTCAGGGCCGGCTCTAGCGTTTTTGCTGCCCCAAGCGGTGCAAAAAAATAAAATAAAAATGCTGCGGCCGGAGCTGCCGAAACAAAACACAAAAACAAAAAAAACGGCCCTTGAAATGTGCCACCCCAGGAATGGCCGGAATGCCGCCCCTTCAGATGTGCCGCCCCATGCACCTGCTTCCTTTGCTGGTGCCTGGAGCCGGTCCTGCCTGCACTGAGGTAGGGCTAAGTATACCTAGACCAGGCATTGGCAACCTTCGGCACATGGCTCGCCAGGGTAAGCCCCCTGGCGGGCCAGGCTGGTTTGTTTACTTGCCATGTCCACCGGTTCGGCCGATTGCGGCTCCCACTGGCTGTGGTTCGCCATCCCAGGCCAATGGGGGCTGCGGGAAGCGGCGCGGGCCTGGGGATGTGCTGGCCGCCGCTTCCTGCAGCCCCCATTGGCCGGGGACCTTAAATATGCTAAAGTGAATTTAATCAGGCCCTGCTGATTTGAATACATCCAATTTTCCTAAATGTTCTTTATCCTGTTCTTTCCCTATTTTGGCTTGTGTTTTCCTTTTTGTTGTTAATACCAATTGTGGTAAGTATCTGGTCACAATTTACCTTTTTAGTGAAGACTGAAGCAAAATTAGGCATTTAACACTTCAGCCTTCTTGATGTTGTCCATTATTAGTTTCCCTTCCTTTCTAAGTAGAGGATGAAAACACCACCTGTGCCCCCAGCTCCTTCACCCTGACCTTTCCCTTAGTCTTTCTCTTGCTCCTAATGTACATATAGAACCTCTCCTTACTGCCTTTTATGTCCCTTGTTAGGTGTAACTCATTTTGTGCCTTAGCCTTTCTGATTTTGTCCCTACATGCTTGCGCTGTTCTTTTGTAATCATCCTTAGCAATTTGTCCATTTCCATTTCTTTGTAGGATTTCTTTTTGATTTTCAGGTCGTTAAAAGAGCTTCTGATGGAGCCATATCAGCCTCTTACAATTCTTCCTATCTTTCCTTCACATCGGGATAGTTTGCTGTTGTGCCTTTAATATTGTTTCTTTGAGAAACTGCCAGCTCTCCTGAACTCCTTTTTCCCTTTGATTATCTTTCCATGGAGCCTTATCTACCTGTTCTCTGAGATTGTTAAAGTCTGCTTTTTTGAAAGCCATTGTCCTTATTCTACTGCTCCCCTCCTTCCTTTCCTTAGAATCATGAAGTATATTATTTCATGATTACTTTCACCCAAATTGCCTTCAACCTTCAGATTCACAACCAATTCCTCCCTGTTAGTCAGAATCAAGTCTAAAATGGCCGTCCCTCTGGTTATTTCCTCCATCTTCTGAAACAAAAAGTAGTCCCCAGTACATTCCAAAAACATTTTGTGTTTTGCCGTATTACATTTCTAACAGATGCCTGGGTAGTCAAAGACCCCCACATTAACATTGGGTCTTGTGTTTTGGATATTTCTGTTAATTGCTCCATCTCCTCATCCATCGCCTCTTCCTAATTTGGTGGTTTACAGTAGACCCCCTACCATGACACTGTCCCTGGTTTTTACCCTTTCTTCACCCAGAGACTGTCAACTCTTCTGCCTCTGACCTCCTTCTGCACCTCAGAACAAGTGTATATATTCTTGATACATAATGCAGTATGTCCTCCCTTTTTTCCCTGTCTGTCCTTACTGAACAAGCTATACCAATATCCCAGTCATGAGATTTATCCCAAGTCTCTGTGATGCCAATTAAGTTATAATTTAGCTCATGTACTAATAATTCCAGTACTTTCTGTTTATTCCCAACGTGCCTTTTATTTATGTATAGCTATCTAAGATGATGAGCAGATTCCATCACTGTTATCCCTCTTGTTGCTCCTACAACCCAATTGTAATTTTCCATTTACCCCCCAACACTTAGCTCTCTGTTAATTCCACCTTTTTTTAATACTTACCTGTGGGCTTTTGCCACCTGCCTCCTTTCAACCTAATTTAAAATCCTTCTTACTAGATTGGCGAGTCAGTATGCAAAGATGCTCTTCTCCTTTGTAGTTAGGTGACCCCATTTCTTCCCAGCAGTCCTCCTTCCTGGAACAGCATCTCATGGTTGAGGAAGCCAAAGCCCTCCCATTGACACCATCTGTGCAGCTGAGTAGTCATCTCCAGGATGTCATCGTCCTTGCCTGGGCCCTTACTCTCAACTGGAAGGATTGACAAAAACACCACCTGCATCCCTGACTCCTTCACCCTTGCTCCCAGAGCCCTGCAGTCACTGTTGATCTGCTCAGGTTTATACTTGACAGTATCAAGTGCCTATGTGAATGAGCAGCATGGGATTGTGGTAAGAAGAACAGATGAGCTTCAGCAACCTTTCTGTAATGTCTTGGATGCAGGCTCCAGGCAGGCAGCACACCTGTAAGGACATTAGGTCAGGTCAGCAGATGGATGCCTCTATCCCATTCAGAAGGGAGTCCTTAATAACCCCACTCTGTCTCTCTTCCTCTTGCTTGTGGTGGCCATGAGCTTCCTGGACTTGGGGCAGGTGGCTCCTCTTCTTCAGCCACTGGGGTTTGCTCCTCACCTCCTTTTCCAGTCCCAGTTCTTGACCTTGTTGCAATGGGGAACTGGATCGGGGGTGAAGTGCTGCCTACATCTCGAGGTGGCCAGCAACCAGTCTCCTCCCCTTAGAGCAGCTGGGTCTCCTTCCTCATTGGGGGCCGCTGTAGCCATCTGTAGCTGGCTAGCATCCTCCATCCTGGATGTCTCCACGTGCATCTCGTTGATGAAGTCCTCCTGCTCCTGGATGCCACACCAATGAGCCACCTCCTCCTGCAGCTTTCTTACCTACTTCCTGAGGGATTCCACCAACAGGCACCTCTCACACCAGCTGGCTTCCTCTTTCTGGCTTTCTTCATCCCAGGGCCAGGATGTCTGGCCAGGGCCCCCACAGGTGCAGGCAGAGGAAGAACAAGCAGTGCTGTTGGCAATGTGCTGTTTTCCTCCCATTGCAGGTTCTTCCTTGCAGAGTACCTGTAAATTGACCCAAACCCTACTTCCCTGCCTTCCTCTGCTGCTAAACTCAGCTGGCTCACTGTGACCTTTAGTCTTTCAGGTGGGAGTCTACATGGTTTTTAAAGCCTGAGCCCCATACACAGCTGGAATAAGTGATTTACACCCTCTCCCCCAGCCACCTCTACTCACTAGCCTATTCAAAAAACGTGCTCTGCTGTCATGTCAAAGAGCCTTTCTAGGGCCCTTAAAAGAGTCCCGCTAGAGCCCTGCTAGGAATGAGGCACTTACTCACCTAACTGCAGGGTGATCTAGCCCAGACAGTCAGCAACCAAACTTCATTGTGCACACACCAAACACAGCAAAGCAGCTTGGAGCCCTCCCAAACTCAGTGGCAAGTTCCCAGCACACAAAAGTTTCTCCTTTTTTGTCGCCAAAAGTTAATCAATAGCAATAAGACAGATATACAGATACTCACCAGCTGCCTTCCAGCTGCCTTCACACCAGCCACCAATCACCTACCAGAGAAATGAAATAGCTGATATAATGCTTCTAATTCAGGTGTTCTCTGATTTAGCATAGTGTCATATCTGTGTCAGAGTCTATCCCTCTAGCTTAGAGAACATGCGAACTCTCCTGCTCATGTAGTTGAACTCATCATTCTTAATAAAGCAGTTGTTGTCTGGACTCTTAAATATTGTTCCTGGAGATTCAACAGTAGCTCTCTTTGTTGGAGATAGTAAGGCATTGAATAGAAGGGACTGGTCAGAATTGGGGGGAAGGGACTTTGTTCAACAGAGGGAGACAGAGAGGCTGCAAGCCTCCTAATGCTAAGAATATTGGTGAACAATAGAAATTACTAGGGCCACATAATGCATCCTGAATTGTCTTGCATTAAACATCAAGTTGTTTGCAGGTCCATACTCTTATTCTTTCCTTGCAAATTGCCCAGAGATACGTCAGGCTCTGAGAGCCCCTAAAAGTGTACACAGGCAGTTTCAATGTCTGTATTTAGAAGTGTAGTAATATTAACCAGTTTATTGAGCTCTAGCCTGACGTAAAATCGATAGTAAAGGTATTGCCAGGCTGGGCTTATCTGAAAGCCAGCTTCAATGATCCATCTTCTGCTGTATATACTAAAGGCTTTGTTCCTGATTCCATTAAGAAAATTAAATTGGCTCTCAATAGGCCCTGTTTGGATACCAGGACCAAGCAAAGAAAGTGCAATATTTATGCATTTAGAGAACTTGCTGCAGTTGGATTTTGGACCTGAGGGTGTGCGTCAGAATACAGCTGCCCTAGGGAATACCTGGGCAGTGCTCCTTGGTAACAACGTGTACACCTAAGCATTCTGAGTGATGCAAAGCTACATATCATTTGCAGTTTCTAGGTCAGGGGTGGGCAAACTTTTTGGCACGAGGGCCACATCGGGGTTGTGAAACTGTAAGGAGGGCCAGTTAGGGAAAACTGTGCCTCCCCAAACAGCCTGGCCTCCGCCCCTCCCACTTCCTGCCCCCCTCAGAACTCCCAACCCATCCAACCCGCCCTGCTCCTTGTCCCCTGACTGCCGTCTCCTGGGACCCTCACCCCTAACCGCCTCCCAGGACTCCACCCCCTATCTAACCCCTCCTGCTTCCTGTCCCCTGACAGCCCCGACCCCTATCCACACCCCTACCCACTGACAGGGCCCCTGGGACTCCCACGCCTATCCAACCCCCCTGTTCCCTGTCCCCTGACACCCCCCCAGAACCTCCGCCCCATCCAACCGTCCCCTGCTCCCTGTCCCCTGACTGCCCCCAGGACCTCTTGCCCCCTATCCAAGCCCCCCCGTTTCCACCCCCTTACTATGCTGCTCAGAGCAGCAGGAGCTCGCAGCCCCGCCGCCTGGCCGGAGTGAGCCCCGCCGCCCGCACTGCCCGACAGGAGCGGCAGGCCAAAGTGCTGGCAGCGCGGCGCACTGAGGCTGCAGGGGAGGGGGGACAGCAGGGATGGGGCCGGGCAGGATGGTCCCACGAGCCGGATGTGACCCGTGGGCCGTAGTTTGCCCACCTCTGTTCTAGGTGCTGTCTGTCATACTGTACAGTGGAGTTAATGGAGTCAAGTCTCAGTGCTGGAGCTTGTTGGATTCAGTGCTATAATATACAATAGAGGTCATGCAGTCATGATTCAGTGCTGGAGGTTCTTGGATGATCTGCTGCAATACAGAATGGTAGTAATGGGATTGTGACTTAGTATCAGAGGTTCCTGGCTGCTCTGGTGTGATAATGCAGTGGTGACTCAGTTGGAGAATGTGGGCAATGTGCTGTGTTACAGTGGAGGTAACAAAGCTGTCTTTGTGCTGGAGGAACATGGTGGCATTAGTATACCAGGTAATATAATGGAAATGGTGGTGCTGTGTTCCAGTACTGAATGGTCTTCGATTTTGTGTGGTTTTATGGCAGAGATAAATGTATTTCTGTCTTAGTGCTGAAGATTCATGGAGGCTGTACTGTAATATAATAAGCAGTAAAACAATCACTTCTCATTGCTGGAAGCTCTTGGTTACTTAGCTCTGTGGCAGATGTAATAGAGTTGTGTTTCAGTGCTGGAGATTTCTGAAACGGAATGAAATGATATTACAATCTTGGGAAAGCTCTAATTCTGCATGAAATGCCAAAAGTGTGAAAAGGGGAAATATTTTCATCTTCTGTGAGGGCTGAGGGCTGTGCTGGTTTTGATTAGGGGTGGGTGAACCTCCGAAGGGATGGTGGGGGAGAGAAGATGGGGAAGGATAGCAGCATCCTCTGACAAAGGGTGTGTGGTTGATGTGAAACACTGGCAATGAATTAGGTAGATAATCAGTTGACACAGGCTGACGTAAATGGGAAAGGCCATAAACACTTAAAGCTGCTGACATTTCTACACAATTTTGTGTGCTTATAACAGGGGCTTTCATGTTTTCATAGTATGCACCACATCTTAATAGAGTGTCTTGTGCAAACCTCCTATTCACCATTGTGTAGACCACCTCCCCATCCTTTTGTGATCCAATAGACCTTTGACAACGACATAGCATCTCGGTGGCTAGCACAGAAACGTCTTGCATGGAAATGTAATATTAGGAATGTATTTTATGTATTTTAGCTGTCTTTTAAAGCCATTTAGCAGCTAGAAACAAGGAAGGGAGCCAGCATCCTGGGTCAGATATTTAAAGGTATTTAGGTGCCTCATGATGTAGGCACCTAGTGGGGTTTACAAAGATGCCTAAGCAGGTGAGGTACCCAGGTGCTCAACGTGTGTGTGATTGCTGTTTGTTGTCTTGTTATAGGATCAAGTGGAAAGTACTCATGGCTCAGATCGGTGAAGTGGAGAGGCCTTTTGAGATCTCCCTGCTGTATTCAACCTGTGGAGCACAAGGGGCTGGGCTATTAGCATTGGGCTTCTTGCAGTTCAGGGACTGCTTCCATGGTAGGTTCCAACACATCTAGTAAGATCTGGAAAATCTAAATGAATGTAGCCAGAAACGAAAAAGGGACACTGACTAAAATTACTGCGTATGATCTAGGAGAAGGCCACAATAACCCCCTCTGACTGCATACCCCTAGTTGTCACCTACCACCCCATGCTAAAACCCATAGAGGGGGTCATGAAACCATTACAACCCATACTTGATGGTGACCCCATCCTGAAAGAAATCTTTCATAAACCCACTCTTCTAGCCTTCAAACAACCTCTCCAAACTCATCATCAGAAGCAAGCACCACACAGACCAGGTCCCACCAGCTCAAAGCGGCACCAGATCCTGCCAGAACTACAGATGAAAAACCTGCACGCACCTTCCAAGATCCCGGGGTCCCAAGCATGCCTATCACAACATGTGGTGTATCTCATCCATTGCACTAAATGCCCCAATAACAGCTATGTAGGTGAAACCAGACAATCACTATGCTCTTGAATGAACTCACTCTGGGAAGTAAAAGACAAAAACATCATATCACTTGTAGGGTGAACACTTTTCACAAAGCGATCATTCTATATCTGCCCTATCAGTCCCCATCCTCAAAGGAAACCCACACAACACTTTCAGAAGACAGGCCGGGGAACATAACTTCATTCTTTTGCTAGACACTAAAAAACATGGTCTGTGGAAAGACACTGGATTTATGGCTTATTACAACAATCTGTAATCCACTAACCCTGCTTTTTGTCCGAAAAACTACAGGAGTTTTAATGTGCCACTTCACCTTTAATGGTCCCTTAGAATATGTGGTAACTATTTTTGCTAAACTATCTGTTCAATCTTGTAATTAGCTGGGTCACTCTTAGTACCTTTCCCAATCTGAGGAAGAGCTCTATGTAGATCAAAAGCTTGTCTGTCTCGCCAACAGAAATTGGTCCAATAAAAGATATTACCTCACCCAGCTTGTCTCTCTAACTGAGAGTGGGGCTTTGTCTACACTAGCACTTTTGTTGGCAAAACTTTTTTTCCACACTCCTGACCGACATAAGTTTTACCAACAAAAGTGCTGGTGTAGACAGCGCTATGTTGGCAGGAGAGGCTCTCTTGATGACTTAGCTAATGCTGCTCGTCGGAGGTGGTTTAATTATGCCGACAGGAGAGCTCTCTTCCGCTGGCAAAGAGCGGCTACATGGGAGACCTTATAGCAGCACAGCTGTAGCAGTTCAGTTGTGCTGCTGTACGGTCCACAGTGTAGACATGGCCCTAGAGCAGAGGTGGGCAAACTATGGCCAGCAGGGCACATTCGGCCCGCGGGACTGTCCTGCCTGGCCCTTGAGCTCCTGGCCGGGGAGGCTAACCCCCAGCCCCTCCCCTGCTGTCCCCTCTCCCCCGCAGCCTCAGATCGCCGTGCCATCAGTGCTCTGGGTGGTGGGGCTGCAAGTTCCTGCCGGGCAACGCGGCGGCATGGCTGGCTCCAGCCAGGCGGTGCGGCTCAGAGGTGGATTTACCAGTAAACACAGGGTACCCTGGCCCGGGGCCCCCCAACAACAGGTTCCCCAGGGCCGGGCACTCGGGCAGCTCAGCACTGGCACACCTCCCGCGGGGCGGGGGGGGCTGCACTGTGGGGGCAGGGGAGAGCAGGGAGGGAGGCTCACCTGCAGCCTCAGGGGAGCAGGCGGGAGATGCGAGAGCGTGGTGAACGCGGGCAGAGGACTCAGGAGGAGCACCGGGTGGCTGTGCAGCCGGCCAGAGAGCAGCAGTGCTTTAAAGGGGAAACCGCCGCTTCTCTCCGGCTGAGCGGCTGCCCCTGCTCCTCCTGAGTCCTCTGCCCATGTTCGGGAGCCGGATTCCGAAAGGGGCTTTAGAGGGGGGGTTAGGTGGAGCTGGTGTCCTGTGTGGGGCAGTCAGGGGACAAGGAGCATGGGGGGTTGGATAGATCAGGGGTTCTGAGGGGGGCAGTCGGGGTGAGAAATGGGAGGGGGTAGATAGGGGGTGGGGGTCAGGCTGTTTGGGGAGGCACAGCCTTCCTTACCTGGTCCTCCATACAGTTCTGGAACCTCGATGTGGCCCTCAGGCCAAAAAGTTTGCCCACCCCTGCCCTAGAAGCACACATGAATCTCCCAACCCCCTTCATCATATAGTCATAAAGCGAAGGAGGGTGGTCATGTCTACGTGAAACCTGTTTGGCACTTCCAAGTTAAGAACCTCTGTCTTAGATTATTAAAAAGAGAACAATTAGAATCTAGTTTGTTTTTCACCGTGTATGCTGCTTTTTACTTCATATAGTTCATTCAGTTTGGCAATGAAACTAGCCTGGGCAGTTTCACCTTGTAGTTATAGGCCCTGATCCTACTAAGTGCTGCATACAGACAGACCCCTGAACCTGTGTAGAGCCTCACTAACTTCAGTGATGCTCCTTACAGGTGCAGGGGTCCATTTGCTCAAAGCAGCATGCAGGATCAGGGCCATATTCAGCTTCATTTTATGGTTCTCATGCACGAGCATAATGCTATTGGTTCTGGATTGCAAACTGCAGAAGAAGCTTTAAATTTACATACTGTTTTCACTGACTTTTTAAAATGTTCTGATCCTATTCGTTTTTTCTGTTTAATTTACTTTAGGTTTTTTAAAGAAAATCTAAATTTTGGATATAATCTTCTTGACTGTTGGAACATTTATGTGTTTTATGTGTGCGAAGTGTTGTGTGCAAAAAATAAAACCCCCACTGTGGCAGGGAACTTGAGTGATTTAAGCCAGAGAGGATAATTTATACACATGGCTGTGGTTTTGAATATCATGCAAGTACAAAGAAGTATGGGGAGATGGTGGGAGGAAACTGGGAAAGAACGCAATAAATCAGGTCCATTTGATAACCCGACTGCCTTAAGGGAATCTTTTGAAACCAGTGCTAAATCTAATAGCCATAAAGATCATCTATTATCCAGGGAATGCATTTCAAGGTCTCACATTTATTGAAAGCCTTAAATGATATAGAGTCTATCAGGGGGACTATCTTTAGCAACATCTGGGAACAGCTTCACTGGAGCTGGTGACAGTCCCATGACATAGTCTTGAGAGAATAAGGAGCAGGGCCTTCTCAGCACAGGGTCTGCACCTTTAGAATGCTGGCCCCCTTTGCCTGTAGATTAATTTTTGGTTTAGGGTGGGCTGTAAGATGTTTACTATTACTAGGGTGGTGCAGGTTTGGTTCATTTGCAAGTTAGTTCTACTGATTGTTCACTCGACCACATTGCTTTTTCGTTAATTTCTTTTTTGGCTACATTTTGTTACAGGCTCAGAGATTTTCTGGCACAAACATTGAAATTAAATGAGTATTTATTATTATTATTATTATTATTATTTTATTTATTTATTATATGGACTGATTGTCTTTAAAATGTAGCAAGGGGGAAGGAGCATGAGTGTGACTGAGGAACCATCCAAACCAAAGCCCTGCTCTAGACCGTCTGCTGACTCCTCTCTCTGGGCTTCTTTCTTTGTACTCTTTAGAAAAAGAAAGCAAGGATCTTTCCACATACGAGAAGGGCTCCACTTTCCCCTGCCCACACGGGGGCTGTGTCAGCCACCTGCAGATCTGTGATTTTCACAGTGATTGCCCTACCAAAGAGGATGAAGAGGCCATATGTGGTGAGTAAGCAACCTTCTCCCTTAATGGGTTCCTTCAGTCATTCCTCATTTTAGCCCTGCTGGAATTCTGTTCCACAGCGCAATGCAGAATTTGTGCAGAATTAATCTTCCCCACAGAATTTTATTTTTTCACAGAGAATTTGTGATTTTCCCCCAGCACTCCCATTCACACCTGTTACATTCAGCTGGGGCTCCCGCTGTCAGTCCTGAGCGGCTGGGGCTCGGGGCTGACAGCAGGAGCGTGATTATATTCTGTTGTTTTGACAAATAAAATATGCAGAATTTTAAATTATTGTGCACAGAATTTTTAATTTTGGGGGGCAGAATTCCCCTAAAGGTATCATTTGTCATCCCAATTGCATCAGTCAAACCACCCCACCACAAAAGCCAACTGGCCAAGACAGGTCAGTTAGGCTGGTCATGTGAGCACTTAAAAACGGGCATTCCACCAAATCTATAGTCAGAATTAGGATGTATTTCTCTGGAAATTTCTGTGGGTCACTCTACCATCTACCAACTACTAGTAGGATATAACTAGTCAAAAAATATATCCCTTGAGATACCACTAGAAGTAGACACCTGGGATTAACCTAACCATGCAATATGTATGTATTCATTTATATAATAAAATATGCCTGTCCCACACACCAGGTGCATATAGAAACAATTTTAATCAAAAATGCATACCAAAAGCTACAAACCAGACTGATATTGTTAAAAAAAACTCCTTTCTACCTATTCAGCCCATCAGGAAGAATAATAATTTAGAAAGTAAAATAGATTAATTAAATTGATTACATATAGAGATTACTTAGATATTTTGTCTACCTAGTTTAACTAGGTACCTGGACCTGGGATATCCATACGGAATGCACTCCTGGGATGAGGAATATAGGACTTTCTATACAGGATCAAACCACTAGCCTACCAAGTATGGTATCCTTCCTAGCGCTGTTCATGCTATTTCAGAGGAAGGCAAAAGCTCTTCTTTTTACACCTGTCTCACTGGGGTGAGAAATCCCTTCCAGACCCTATCCCGATTGGCTGGAAGCACTCACCATCCTTAGAATCACCACAAATGTTATTGGTCAGAAAACTATCCTTTCAAAAATGCAGATACAATGTTTTCCTCATGCACCACGGCAGAGAATTCCACAGGCTGACTATACGCCATCTGAGGAAGTGTAATTTTATTTATTCTAAATTTACTCTCAGTTACTATAATCAGCCATTGTACCACCTTTATATCGTACATGGGGACCCCTGGGATATCTGTTAGTATCCCATAAAGCAGTCACCAAACAGTTATCACATGATGGGTTCTCGGGAACCACCATTTTCCACTGCACTTAGAATAAGAAATAACAGCAGTATCTCTCATACTAAGTGATGAGTATTGACTTTTTGATGGTGACTACTATACATGAAAATAAACTAATAAGCCATTTTGCCATTTCTTGTTAGAAGACTAATATACAGTGTTGACCTGAAGAAGAGCTCTGTGTAGTCTCCAAAGCTTCTCTCTTTCACCAACAGAAGTTGGTCCAATAAAAGATATTACCTCATGCACTTTCTGTCTTGGTAGAAGACTATAGGGTATTACCTTCGTAGCTCCCTAGGGAGAAACAGTGAAAGTGACCATAGCTGACTTTACAGTTTTCTTGCTCTTTTGTTCTCTAATCAGATCTGTGTGAAATACCCCCACTTTTTCTAATCCTTTCCAGCAGACAGTCTCCCACCAGGAGCGCACTGTTCTTTTGAGCAGGGTCCCTGTGGCTGGATATTGAACGACACTGCGTCTCCCTCCTGGTCCATCAGGGGCTTTGAAGAAATGACACAAGAAGCTCCATTCATGGGATCTGCCTTGCTAGCCACCAGAGGTATGTTCCTCATGGCGCAGTCTCTCTCTCTCTCTCTCTCTCGTCTCAAACATGATTTTTTGGAAATGGTTTTAAAATTCTTTGGTCCACCTCACCAAATCACCTTTGTGTTCATCAGCATTAGCTAGGACTGTGTTTAAACTGAGCCCAGTGTGGTTTCAGTCCCGGTTTAAAGACCTATATAAAAAAGGTCCAAAAGAACATCAGCCAGCTTGGAAGGAACACACAGGGAGGCTAGAGCTCTCTATGAACTAGGGCTAAAATCCAGCAAAGGTCAGCTACAAAAAAACCCATCCTGGTTCAAGGTTCTCTGCCAAGATTAGGGGTGTTCATGGTATAGCATGTTTTTTCTCTTGCTTGCGTGGATAGAAAACGCTTGTGATAACACTGCCCTAGGTGTGGCTTAGAACCATGAGTTAGCACAATTCTTTTTGTAACATAGGCCCTAGGATTGCAGCTTCATTGCGCCTCTCTCTTAGTCCTTTTCTTTCTCCTGTGAACTTAGCTGGACCTTCCTTTCTGGGGATAAAGGACCAGAAACAGGTAGTTCAGTCCAAGCCGCTCCCAGCAAGAATCACTGGAGAGAATGTGGTAGGAGTACTGGCTGTGAGGGAGCTCACTGTAAATTCCAGTTTTTGTGCTCACAAGCCATTGTATGGAAAGGTGTAGGAGTGCTGTCTAAGGTGCACTCACTGATGGTCTTGCAATTTCAGCTTCCATGCTGCTAAAATCCATTTTCCCATAGGTTTTCAGGGCACCAATGTACCTGAGTTTACCACCTCAGTGAGAGATCCATGCTGAAGCACTAATGTAGCCTCTATCATGCCCTTCTGTCACAGAGGTTCCAACACAATGATGTGAAATTATTTTACAAATGATCGAAAAAGAAAATGTCAGATATTTTTTTAAACAAGCTTCCTCTCTAATCAGCAGGCCGTGGGTATCCAGTAAGCAAACATCCATCAACAAAGATTTCTTGTTGACTGGATGTACATATACCATTTTTTTTTCTAATTCATTTTTCTGCTCACAGGGCACTTCCTGTACCTGCGAGCAGACAGCAATCAGACAGGTGACGTTGCGAGGGCTTACAGTGCCAGCCTGCCAGCCAGTCTTGCCAGTGGAGACTACCAGGTATATTGCTCAGTTTTAGCATCCTTGTGGAGCTAATCCTCCGTTTACAGGTCCCTGTTCCTGTATGATGGCTCCCTTCCCTATCTCTCTGTATGCCAAACAGCCTGGGAACATTGGAAATTAGAGTGGCTGACCACACAGCCCACCTAACCAAGCATCAGACCCCGAAGCGTGGACATGCAGGTGCATCCCACCACGGGCAAGTGGCATCCCCAACCCAACCTCTAAAGAGAGATCTCAGAGATCCGAAGTGTTTTGATTGTCAGGGAACAAGGCACAAGTGGGCAAACTGCCCAGGGCTCAGATGCCAGGGGCCTGGCGATGCACCATGGCTGGCTAACATACAGATCGTCCAGCCTGCGAGATGGGATCTGATACTTGGCCACTGGAGGGAGTGAGTAACACAGCTAGCTCATTTGGGGCATATAGTGTACATGTGACTGAGCTCACTTCTCAGGTATTAGTACATATGCCTCGCTGTGCTCTCATGGGAACAGAAACACCAGATTCCCAATGGGGGGTGAAGGTGGAAGTTAATGCAGTGACATTCCAGGAATGGAGGGACACCAGCACGGCCCACACCCTAGTGAAGCACCATGTGCTGAAATCTCATCAGGTGTTGGAAGGCAGCCAGCCGTGGCTACAAATTCCAAGAGTAAAACCATTTGTCCACCTGTAGGCCAGATCCTTGTAAATACCGAGGGGGGCTAAGGGTTGCTGGTGGTGGGAGTATTAGGAGATATTCCATCTGATATTTTAGGGGAAATTGTGTTGCAAGTTTGAGCCAGAGTTCAGTTGTGCTACATGGTGAACAGGCGACTTTGGTCACTCATGGAAGAGGTGAGTGTCTGTGAGAACACAAATGAACCTGTGTTGAGAGGAGGGAGGAATGCTGCTCAGTTCCTTACAGGTGGAGTGAGCCAGGAGGGCTCAAGTGCAGACACAAAGAGGTCAGATTCAGTGGCCAGGGAGGCAAGTTCCCTGCCTCCCCTTACCTTAGAAAGGGAGGTATTACCACAGGGAACCCCAGCTCTTGACCCTCATGGAGATGGGGCAGAGAGAGGAAACAGTCCCTGAGGCAGGAAATGGTTTCCTCATATACACACAGCCCACAGGTGGAAATCAAGACCCTGAGAAGGAATGCCAGAGCTGGGGAGCCCTGAATCCCTTCCCCACTTGACATGAGGTACCCAGAGCCTAGGAGTTACTGCTCGGTTAAGACCAGCTTCACAGGGGGCTCGGTCTGCCTTGACCATCCAGCCTTGCAAGGGGGTGCTTCGTACATCACTACAGTGGGAGAGAAACCCCAGCATACATCTCTGGTGGGTGGTACATTAAGGAAGGAAGAAGCACCCGCTCCTCAGCAGATGAAGGGAGGAGGCAGTGGCAGGTTCAAGTCTCAGCTTCAAACCCAGAAGTTCTGGGGCAATGGGTGTGTGTGTGTGAACTCCCTATGTGTATCCGTCCAGTGTGCTCTGAAAGGGGAAGAGATATGTGACAGATTTGGACTGCTCTGTGATGTTTGATGAATACAATATGTTGGTTTGCTTATCGAGATATGTACTGTATGAACATATGGGATGGAGGAATTTGCCTTGATGTATATAGTATCTTTAATGAGACTTGGAAGGACCATGTTTCCCAAGGGAAGGGCTTTAATGCCAAATTGCTGAAATGGAGTATCGTGATTATGATATGGAGGTGATTCATGTCAAATGGGATGCAAACATGATAGCAGATCCTCTATCTTGTGAGGAGATGTGAGAAGGTTCCTCGTGTACCCGTTCAGTGATGGGGGAGAGACTGGGGGTATGTCTTTGTCAAACTGTAAACTCTATATTGTTTTGGGAGCACCATTTTTTATTGTGTTCTTCCTTGTGATCTTCACTTTGCATTGTAACCTCCATCTTGGGTTAAGACATCCCGATGATGTTGAAAACCAGTCAAATCCTGACAATCACTTGATGATTACCTGTTCTGTTCATTCCCTCTGAAGCACCTAGCATTGGCCACTGTAGGAAGACAGGATACTGAGCTAGATGGACCTTTTGGTCTGACCCAGTATGGCCGTTCTTTTGTTCTTAAGAACGGTCTATTCTGGATACTGGGTGCTTATGCCAGGGAGTTGGGACACCTCAAGAGACTAGCAAGGAGAGAACCATCAAGGGCTATCAATTCTGAATGAGTCTTCCCTAGTGAAACCGTAGGTTTGTTGCCTATAGGGGCATTGACTTTGAAGTGACCCTAGCAGAAACCTGTCTCTGAAGAGGGTGTTGGCATCCCCCAGTCTAAGCACATGACTGGAAGAGCTGCAGTTGCTTGGCCTAACCACATGACTAAAGAGGAGAGAATTTATTTAAGGGAGCTGCTTCTCGAGGGGGGGCCATTCCATCGCTGCAGGCACAGGGAGTTATCTGGCTTAAGGACTCAGACCCAATCTAGCACTCACTGTGGTGGTCAGCACATTGAGAGAGAATGCATTCAGTCAGGGCCGGCTTTAGCGGGTGGGGGGCCCCATGTGAATAATGATGACGGGGCCCCACTGACTTTGTCAAGCAAAAAAAAAAACCAACCCTCCCGCCGCCAATCGGCGGAGCAAAAAACAAACAAACAAACAAAAGGCCGCAGCGGGGCCCGATGCAGGGGAATCAGCCTAAGGCCAGCCCTGCTTTCAGGAGTTTGTTTTCCTAAGAGCTGTAGTCCTAGTGCTGTTTTGGAGTAAAAGTGTCTGTGGTTAAGAAATTCCTTTGTTAAACCTGTTTCCTTATCTTACTGCTGTGTTGTCCCTGAGGGGTGTAATTGGGAAACCAGAGCTCCCATAGTGAGGTAGAGTCTGAGGGAACATCTCCAAGCAACTGGGGACTTGGGAAGGCTGGGGCACCAGTTCTGGGCTCCCGACCGCGGGGTCCCATTGCCCTCGAAGGGTGTCAGACATGGGGACTGCATCTGGGACTGCGCTTGAGAGACTCAGAGCTAGAAACAGTCATCAGTCACTGCCCAGACCCAGCAGGAATTAGAAGCACATGGGATTCAGCAGCTGGATCCAAACACAGCAGTCTGGTACCCATCCAGGAGAGGGGCCAAGGCCAGAAGGTAACATGAACCATAAAGATTCCCATTATATAGGCTGGTTTCCATGGTAATTAAAGACAATCCATCCTTTCAATTGTCACCCTCCTTTCACCACAGGATGCCATTATTTTCCTCTTATTTTATTACAGATCCAATTCTCAGTGCATATTTTTGGCAGTTACAATGGCACCATCTCATTCTCTGTCCAGGAAGAGACAGGTGGAGTCAGTATCTCCCCTCTGCTGTGGGAAAGAACAGGGAGCTGGAGTGACCGCTGGTTTCTCATCACACTGCAAATACCAGTGCTCCAGAGCAGGTAAGAATGCCATTGGTTAACAAATTTGTTAGCTGGCCTGTTGTGGAGCATGGTTTGCATTCTTGACTTCTTCCAGTCCTCTCCTACAGTCACACATATACTGGGGATTTGTAGGTATGGCTGTTGGAATACATCCTTTTAAATCATTGCTTTCATGGATACAGACCAGGGGTGGGCAAACTTTTTGGCCCGAGGGCCACATCAGGGTGCAAAACTGTATGGAGGGTAGGGTTGGGAAGACTGTGCCTCCCCAAACACCCTGGCCCCCACCCCCTTCCACTCCTTCCCACTTCCCACCCCCTGACTGCCCCCCCTCAGAACTCCCAACCCATCCAACCCCTCCTGCTCCTTGTCCCCTGACCGCCCCCTCCCGTGGGACCCCCGCCCCTAACCGCCCCCCCCCCCGGGACCCCACCCCCATCCAACCCCCCCTGCTCCCTGGCAGGCCCCCTGGGACTCCACCGCCTATCCAACCCCCCTAATTCCCCGAACCCTGACTGCCCCCCCGAACCTCTGCCCCATCCAACCCTCCCTGTCCTCTGACTCCCCCCCCCCCCCGGACCCTCTGCCCCATATCCAACCCCCCCGCCCCAGCTCCCTTACCATGCAGCTTCGAGCAGCAGGAGCTCGCAGCCCCACCTCAGCCAGCTGTGCTGCCCACACGGCCGTAACTGCAGGGGACGGGACAGCAGGGGAAGGGACGGGGGCTAGCCTCCCTGGCCAGGATCTCAAGGGCCGGGCAGGACAGTCCTGCAGGCTGGATGTGGCCCACGGGCCATAGTTTGCCCACCTCTGATACAGACATTCCTATTGCCACCTGATGGTGATGTATAGAACTGCCCCATGTCCTTTTTATAATACCAAAGAGGGGCAATGGATAAAATAACGAGGGTCCTGATCAAATGCCTATTGCAGTCAGTGAGATTCTTCCTGTTGATTTTTAGATCAGGGCCTAGATTTACTGTTTGTTCAAGCTGAAATGTTGTTTTGCATTGGCTGCAATAGCTAGGCTGTGTTATGGAACACTGGGTTAACTTTACAATTAGTTCTTATGACATGCAAAGTGTTGGGAAAAGGTAGGATTTTGACTGCGGGTGTGGTAAACAAAGTGATCCATAAAATACTATTAATAAATTCTGGATTGTGAATAGCTGAATCAGTCACATAGATATGCGAATAAATATCATTAGATCATTAGGACATAATTCACCTCTATCTGTTCTGTGGATTCAGCACATCATTCAAATTGCCCCATCTTTCTAACTGTTTGAATGGACTTTTATGTATCCATTGCTGTTTGAGATTAACTGAGACTGGATGCAAAATGAATATGTTAAGGAAAAGTCTGTTTTCTAAAATGAAAAATACCCAGGTTTTCAAAAGGCCACACACATGCACATCTACTACTGCACACCCCGCCCCCCAACTTAGCTCAGCACAACACCCAATGGGCGGCATACGCATGCACATGTCAGTGATTTGCATGCGTATAGATGCTTGTGTGCAGCATCTCTGCGTGCATGTGTATTGGAAACTTCGTGTCTAAGACAGGCATGCACAATAGTGCTTGTGTACATTCGTGTTGACCCTTTGTACAGATGCGGCTAATGTTTATTTGTTTTTCTGAAAGGAGTCAAGTTTTAAAGTCTATAAAAACTCAAACCAAGTATTTTTTTTTAATCAGACTTTTCTCATCCCCCTCCTAGCCTCAGTCAATTTCAAACCAGGAGGAGTATATTGGCAGCTTATTGTTTTGCACAGAGAGAGTGGTTTTAAATTGCACTCTTCTGTTTTTGATTCTTCCTCAGCAGGGTCTCACCCAAATGACATTTCTGACAAAAAAAATTAGCTTCCATTTTAATTATTAAACATTACAATGAAAGGAAATATCCCATTTAATATTTACAACAACTAACAACTTTGAAACGTCATTGTCAAGAAAAAAGGGGACTCCATTTAATACAGAGATGGGCACATGGATCCAGATCCAGACCTTCCCAGAGTTCAAATATCTAGGGATTTGGTTCAGCTTGAAATACCGACCGGTTACAAAGTTTGGAACAAGATCCAAACTCCAGTAAAATTCAGATCCAGGATTTTTGTTCAACCCCATCTCTAGTTTAATATAGGAGTCTCAGGTTTTCCAACCTTTAGACCATAGTACACATCTTTGTCCCGACCTAGACTTAAATATAAGGTGGATCCTCATGTTGGCAATATGCCTAATGCTCGAGCATGATGTTGAGGAGCAGTATGGAACCTTGTCAGTTTGCAGCTCTTTAGTCCTGATCATGTAAAAGTTTGTTAATTTAACCAATGTATTGGTTTAGAATGAAACATCTTGCAAGGAGCTCCTACTTGGCACTAATTGTTTGGAATCCTGGAAAGGAATTCCAAGGGCTGTCCAGATATAGTTAAGAGCTTGTGTATTCTGCAACAAGCAGATCCTAACTTCTGTGCCCAGGGTCCCTGGTTTCTGCATCATGGCAGTGCTGAAGTTTGAAGCAAAATGGACATTCTGGGGCAGCATGAGATACATGGGAAAATGCTCAGAAAATGAGGGAGATGTGAGTATGCATTATGATGTAGTCTTTAATAACATGGTTACATGCTATTTTTTCCATAGTACCCCTGCCACATTTAGTGTACAGGATGGACGGTGCTCACTTAATGAGCAGCTATTCAATATGTTGTTTTATTCTCATTGTTCAATTTGTGATGCCAGACTTTATTTACTGCACACCCGTCAAACCCTGCTCTGAAGACAGAATTATTAACTAACTTATGCATTTCTGTGGCACTCATCACTGTAGTATCTGAGGGCTTCACAAACATTAATTTATCTTCACAACACCCTGTGAGGTGACGGGGTGGTATTATGCTCATTTCACAGACGAGGCACAGAGAGATTAAGGTCAAAATTATCCACTAATTTTCTATGCCAAATCTGAGATGCCTATGGCCGGGTTTTTCAAGTACTTGGCATTATAAAGCACTTTAGATATTAAAAGCACAGCTCCCAATGACTTCATTTGCAATTGTTAGTGCTCAGCAATTCTGCAAATCAGACTGCAGGTATATCAAGTCAGGAACCCAGATGAGGAACACACAATTAGTGACCATATGTGAAAAGTTTGGTTCAAGTGACGTGCCCAACATCACATAAGGAAGTCTGTGGCATAGGCAGGGATAGAATCCAATTCTCCAGAGCAGCATTCAACTGCCTTAACCATGAGATCATCCTTTCTCTTCCTGCAATTCCTTGCCTCATTCACTACACCCCTTCCAACAAAGACATCAGGTGTCCTACAGACAATGGCCTCCTTTACTATACAACCTTGATTCATCCCCAGTGTACAGTCCATCCTGTGCACAGATAAGGCAGGGATCCTATGAAAATTATAGTATGTAAGCATGTAATTAGAGTGTTTTGTAACACAAAAGGGGGCCAAATTAAGGTTGCACAGGCAATGCCTCAATTCTGTCTTTTATTAAATTTTGAGTATTTGACTTTGCAACCTTGTTAATGTTGTTTAAGGTCGTGTCTCGTGTAATTACTAGATTTTTAAAAAAGCAAACTGAAAAAACAGATATTCCATCATGTGGCATCATATTGACATCCACAAAGGTCATCAGCAAAGTTGGAACCTTTATATCCACTGCACAGACCTCTGCTACTTAAACTAAGGGAATAACTGAAAACAGTAGTAGGTTGTCATCCTCTGTGTGGGCCACATTAGTAGGGGATGGGACATGTTACTAGTGGGTTTCAGATATATTTGCTGACAACCGAGCTATGGTAAGACTCTGGAATCTTGGGTTCCATTCCAGGCTCTGGAGGGGAATGTGCTCTAGTGGACAATGACCTTTTTTCCTGTCGTGCACCCCCCGCCCATCCCCTGCCCAAGCTTGACTCCTTCTGCCGCATCCCCTACAATCAGACTCCTTGCTATCAGCTGAGGTTCCTGGACCAGGCTCACCTCATAGCAACTCATAGCAGCAATTACAGGGAAAAGCCTGCTCATCCCTGGGCTAATGCATGCCAAATACAGATTAAATCTTTGGAGATTTTAGCTGTTAAACTCTAAGTCTCTACTGACCACATGCACATTGCAGTTTTTGAAACCTTATAACTTGGCCAGATTTGAGCAGCTTTTCACAGGGATGGCAAAAGGCACATTCTTGATACAAGGGCCAGTCTCCTGCCAAATTTCAAGTCCTTACTCCAAAGCATGGGGGTTCTACAGGGTGTCTTCAGAACTTTTTTAACATGGGCAAGACAATGTATTTTTCCTCAGCCTCATTCTCAGAAATGACTGAGCCATTTTGGTTGAAGTTTAATAATGATATCTAAAATAATAATGATCAATGATCAGCCTGAGGCAGACACCCTGCATGGAAAATTTCAGCCAAATGGCTAAAATTTGGTAAAGTTATAAACAACTAAAAGCAGGGGCTTATAAAGGCAACCTTAATAATAAGTGGTGCTACCAGCCCCATCTATACCAACATTTTAGGTAGTCTTGTTCATTGTAATTAAATAGAAATCTCTGTCTGTGAATTGCTTGTTGATGCATTTCTGGCTGCTGCCATTTTTCCACTTTAATGTAGGATCCAGTATTGTTGTGTCTCAAAGGGTCCTTGCCGTGGAATTCTGGGCCAATATGCCATGCCTCTTCTGTCTTCTGCAGGGAGACCTCTAGCCTCCTCCCTCTGTTATTGGGTAGAGTTCCTGGCTCCCGGGAGGGGGAATAGCCATGGGTATGGGTAGAATAGGAGAAGACAGGAAACAAGAAGGAGCAGTGTGAACTGAGACCCAGATAATCAAGCCTGTGAGGAGTGAATGCAGGTAAAAAGGCAGAAGCTGGTGGAGGCCAGAAGGAAGGAGTACTAGGTAGTTGAGGGCAGGCTCTGTGGAGCATATGAGTAGTTCTTGGCAAGTTCAGCTTCCTGGTTGATTATTTCTTACCGTGAATGGGGAGAGGAGGATGACAGCCTAGAAGTTTCAGTGCTCAGCGTCTTGATCAGAAGCTTCACTATCTATAAAGCTCCTTCTGGTTCTCAAAACTATGCTGCACACCCACTAAAACCAGCTAGAAATCCCCCTTCCGTGGGGAGAGATGGGCAGGCAGAAAACAAGAGAGGCAGGCAAGGAGCCCAAAAAGTCTTGGCTTGCAACAGAGTCAGCAAAACTGCCCTAATCATCAAGAACATTGTGTTTACAAGGAGGGTTTCTGCAGCAACTGGCTCAAATGACAAATTCCTCTGCTGATTCTCTGGCTCCAGGGCTGTGAAATTTGACAGGGCCCTGAGATTATAGTACACTGATGCCACACCAGCATTGTTCTTCCTGTATGGGTCCAGCTCCTGTAGTTGCGAATTTTTTCACTTAAACATAATGGACCAGATCCTCAGCTAGTATAAAGCAGGGTAGACCTAAGGATTTCGGTGGAGCTACACCACATTACATCATCTGCGATCTGGGCCAATGTTTGGCAGGTATATATATTTTAATTGCCTCTCAGTTCCCAAACTGTACAGTTAATATATTTAAACAGCATGCTCTGTGTGTCAGTGCTCCATCTCCCATAAATCATGATGGAGTTTCACCAGTGGCAGTAGCTGAGGTTCTCCCCATGTGTTTTAAATGAGATCCAAATGTCAGACATCTATTTATTTATGATGGTAAATCAAAAACAGTTCAGCTTCATCCATTAGGAAGGGACCCTACAGCATATTTTCCCCGCTATTGAATTCAGAGTGCGTGACGTGATGTCTTCATGCACACATTGTCTTCCTGGCATCCGCCGAGCTAAGCTAGTTAACACATGACTCTTGCTGAGCAAGCCTAAGAAGGGCAAGACACCAGCAAAGTGAACATGCTGGGGAGCTTCTGCTAAACTTCTCAAGGGCCAGTCCCTCATCTGGTGTAAATTGGTATAGCTCTTTTGATTAACCTCATTTACACCATCTGAGGATCTGGCCCAGGGTTTGTCTCTTGTTTTGTAAATACTGGGAACATCCCTGGGGTTTTGGTTTTGGGTTTAGTTTTTGCCTTTTGTGCATGGACATTTTCCTTTCATCTTGTGGTGACTGAAATGGGGCAGTTTACTGGTCCCCTCCTCACCCCCCGCCCCCACATTCTCGCTCTGTAGGTTGCATACTGCTTAGCATCCCATAAACTGTTGCACTGAAGGAACTATGGTGGGTTCTTAACAACTTCTGAAGTGTGGACAAGTGGTTTGTGGCAGCTCCTTGTGACTGCTTATCAGGGGTTCTCCTGAAGAAATACTCTGACTCAATGTTATCATTATGGGGTGGGTGTTTGGGGAGTTTTTCTCTCTCTTGCTCTCTGTCTCTAAAAGTTTTGTCTTGTTTCAAAGGTTTCACCTGCAGCTTTTAGCAACCTGGGGTTGGAATTCCCAAGCTGACATTGCGATGGACAATATTACTTTTGGAGTGGGCTGCTTCCCTGATGGTGAGTCACAAAGCATTCTGAGCCTCTCAGATAATTTATATAGGATAATCAGCATACCAAAGATCCAGGACTTGCAAGTTATGGTTTCCCTATAGAAGGGACTTGGATTATCTGTGCTACATCTTATCATGCTGTAGTATTTGGACATATTGACTCTCAGCTCCTTCCCTGCAGAAGTTTTCCTTCATTTACACAATTTTCCAGTGTATCTCTGCCTTCCTAATGCTTTTTCTTTTCCCTAACCTGCAATAACCCAGATCACATATTTTGGGACCTTTGCCCATCTGGACTGGAAGCACTGGCCTTGCAATCAGCTCACAGGTAGAAAGATCATATTGCACTGCTCTTTAGTGACCCCTTCTGACCTACCTGCTCTGGAAATTGAGACTTCAGAGTCACATCTAGTCCGAATCAACTCGTGGAAAGGTCACCATAATGTATCATCTTTGAGGGCGAGGGTAGGAAAGGAGGAAAATAACCGGACCTTGAGAAATCCTTTCCTTCCCCTAGTACAAATGCTTTCTCTCTGTGACAAAAAGGCTAAGATTATGACTACCGATACAATGAGTTTACTCCTCCCAGCTAGGAGAGGCTTCACCTGTCACTGGTGGATGGGTAATATGCAAGCAATCAAGCAAGGAAAACCACAAACACATGTAACTTATCACAGTGTATTCTACCTAGAAATCCAACCAAATGCCGGAAACACAGGAAGCCACCCCCATTGGCCTCAGGAATGAAGTGGGCCCTAAGTGCCAGTGGAATCTGATGGGGCTCACACATTAGGATGTTGGGTAGAGTTGTGCAAGGGGTTAATTTGCGGTTTGCAGAGCAGGTCTGTGGAAGGAGGGCAAGGATCACTAGCACTTGGAAACATCAGCAGCTGACTTTAGGTTTTAAACACTGAAAAAACTAGCAGCTTTGTGAAAGAAACAGAAAATAAGGAAAATATGTAGTTCCTTTCCTAAACCCTGGCTTGCATCACAAGCAAAATGTAATAGCTCTGTCTTAACCTGCTCCCTATTTGTGCACAGCAGAAAATCACCAAGGAGTTTGTCGTCATTCCACACAATTGCCTGTCTCTGCCCAGGAGGGCTTCAGGCCTGTGGGATCAGGGGTGGTTGAGTTTGCGACTGAAGTGTGTTAGCGGAACTATGCAAGGAAAGTATACGCAGCACCTGCCCACACTGTGCCTGGTGCAAGTCAGTGCTATCAGTCCCCTTCTTTGTGCTCCGCGGGGCCTGACTTTCTGAAGGGTTGAGCACTTAGAACTCCAGTTTGAAATCAACAGGACCTGTAGGTGCTCATCAGCTCTGCAAGTGAGGTCATAAATCTACTCCAACATTTCTGCATTGCTAACTGCTGAAGGTATGCGGGTGTAAACTGGACTTTGGGTTTGGTCTGTAAACATTTCTCTGGAGTCTTTGGAATATAATTGAAGAAGAGATGAAGGTTTTCTAAAGGTGAGACAGGAAATGAGATGGCAATATGAGATGTGGAGGGGACACAGATCTAGCCTCTCTTCTCATTCTTCTGCAAAAAGATGATGTTGGGAGCTAAAAGCATGGGCATGTTAAACATGTAGGTCCAGATGTTCAGCTGGCATAAATCAGCATTGATTTCAATGGAGCTACAGCCATTTATACCTGCAGAGGATCTGGCCTGGAAGGCACAATTCATGCAGTGGAAGGACAGAGTGAAGAAACTGTGTTTCTTGCAAGACTCAGGTTTACCACTGTTCTTTGAATCCTCATTGTGCGTTGACATTTTCTTGCCTTTGAAAACAGCCTTCTATTCATCTTCTCATCCCTTTAATTCAGTTAGGTTGTGGAGAGGCCCAGCAGCTCTGCTGTGTTTTCAGTAATGAAATTACTTCTCCCTGGCCAGGAGAGGCTTCACATGTCACAAATGAAGCCAATTAAGGTCCAAGCAGAGAGAACTACATTCTTTTCAGAAGCGAGGCAAGAAGGAAGCATGGCAGCCCAGTAGGCAGGATTTGCTCCTTGTTAGGATGTAAATATTAACACCCAAATCCACAAAGATACTTAGGCTCCTGAACCCCATATTAGGCACCTAAATCTTGGGTGGTGCCTAAGTCTCAGATTTAGGCTCCACTGCAATCCACAAATCTCCCACCAAACCCTGTAGGCGCCCAAATGTTCAGGGTAAAAGTGCCCTCGGCTCTTAAATTTCTGCCTCTGACCATGCACATTGCTGCCTCACTCCAGGAATCTGGATACCTATCTCCCACCTAGACCCCCAGAGCAATTTGTGAACTGGGGGGAGAGAGATATTTGCTTCCCTTTCTTGCATGCGGGGCCCGATCCAGTCAGTGACCCCTGAGTACCCCTCCTTTGAATTGGGCCTCATTCAAAATCCAGCCAGCTGCAGCAGCTGTGCCCACCTTATGACTTTTAGAGCACTAGCGTGGGATGTGGGAGACCTGGGTTCAATCCCCCCCATCTCTGCCTGAGGGGGAGAAAGGATTTGAACAGGGATCTCCCACCTCTGAAGAGAGTGCTCTAACCACTGGGCGATGCAGTATTCTGATGTGGGGCTCCTTCAGACTCTCCTGTTGCAGCTGTTCCACTGTGAAATGGAAGAGTGAGCAGGGGGACTGGACTCAGGATCTCCCAACATTCTCCCCTCCACCATGATTGAGAGAGAGGCACCTAACTCAGGCTTTGTGGAGTCCAGTGGTGTTCCCCTGATTTTCTAGGCATCGAAAAGTTAGGTGCTGCAATGGTCAGTATTGCAATGCCTAAATCTCTTTGTGGATCCAGGCCTAATTTCCTCATCAGTTCCAGTCCTCTCTCTTCTACAGCATGCAGCACTGGCTTTAAAGGAATTGTCTCTGAGCAGAAGGGCTGGGAATAGCAGATGGGGCTTCAAAGCCCTCATCACTGAGCCCAAGAGGTTAGTGGGGTTTGAAAAATAGATGGTCTATTTCTGTGGATACTGAGAGCAGCTCAAGGGACACCAGTAAGGATTAGCAACAAACAGATAAGCACAGAAATTTGGATACAAACCCTCCTGCTTCAGGGCATAAATCAACCTCTGAAACATGTAGTTCTGGGCACTGTTGGAGCCAGGATACTAGACGAGATGAACCTGAGGTCTGATTCAGTCTCACAGTTTTTATGAGAGGGAGAAGGTATTGTAAAGGGAAAGGAGACACTGCCCTGGCTGACTAGCTAGAGCAGTGGTTTTCAAACATTTTTTCTGTCAACCCAGTTGAAGAAAATTGTTGATGCCTGTGACCCAATGGAGCTGGGGATGAGGGGTTTGAGGTGTGGGAGGCGCTCAGGGTTGCAGCAGAGGGTTGGGGTGCAGGGGTGAGGGCTGCGGGGTGGGGCCGGGGGTGAGGGGTTTGCGGTGCAGGAGGGGGCTCTGGGTTTGTGGGGGCTCAGAGCTGGGGCAGGGGGTTGGGGTGCAGGATGGGGGTCAGGGCTCTGGGCTGGGGGTGCAGGCTCTGGGGTGGGGCTGCGGATGATGGGTTTGGGGTGCAGGAAGGGGCTCCGGGCTTGGGGGTCTCAAGGCTGTGACAGGGGATTAGGGCACGGGCTTACCTCAGGTGGCTCCCAGTCAGCGGTGCAGCGGGGGTGCTAAGGTAGCCTTTCTGCCTGTCCTGGTGCCGCGGACTGTGCTGCATCCCGGAAGTGGCCAGCAGCAGGTCCAGCTCCTAGGTGGAGGCATGCAAGTGGCTCTGTGCAGCTCTTGCCTGCGGGCACCGCCGCCCCCCCCCCAGCTCCCATTGGCCAGGAGCCGGTGCTCAAGGCAGGGGCAGCGCATGGAACCCCATGGCCCCTCCCGCTTAGGAGCCGGACCTGCTGCTGGCCGCTTCTGGGGCGCAGCACGGTGTCAGAACAGGTAGGGACTAGCCTGCCTTAACCGGGCAGCACCGCCGACAGGCCTTTTAACAGCCCGGTCAGCGGTGGTGACCAGAGCCGCCGCAACCCAGTGCCTTACATTCCGTGACCGAGTACTGGGTCGTGACCCGCAGTCTGAAAACCACTGGGCTAGAGGGCCAGATATTCAAAGGTGTCTAGGCACCTAGTGGGATTACCAAAAGCACCTAGACAGGTTAGGCACCCAACTCCCATTGAAATCAATATCTGCATAGTTAGATGCCTGAATACCTTTGAAAATCTCATATTGCAACATGCTTAATAGAATGTATCTTGAGCAATCACTGCCCTCTTGAGTGCTTAGAGGCTCTCTGCTTTTTCTCTCTTACTGTGCATCGCTGTGAGCTTGACTGTATCTTGTTCTTATTAAGATTGCAGTCTTTGATGTGTGAAAGCAGACTCTCAGTTGTCTTGGCATGCAGGATTAGATTTAATGCTGGACCTTACTTGTGCTTTTATAAAAGATTTGTTTTTATAATGGCCTGTCTGTCCCAGGGGAGCTCTGTATGGCAGGTGTTTGGTTCCTGATTTCCAGGCTCCCACTCACCATGCTGGCACTGGGTTGGTGGGGGGAGGGGGGATGACTGTGTAGGCACCATGCTTGGCTCTTGAGATAAACAGAAGGGAATGCAACGATTTGGCTGATTTAGTAGCAGCATTCACTGGAAAATTAATGGACCAGCAAAGGGGCTGTTGGGAAGCTGGTTCTACTTCCTGATTCTCTGCCCCTGCTGCAACACAGATTAGAGAGGCTTGGAGGTTACTTCTTTTTGCACTGGCTGGGATCCCCACGGGACCATACACCATTTGGGCCATTACCTCTCCCCATTACCAACAAAACCTTTGCAGCAGGGGCTGTGAGAAAAGAGGTGTAGGAGAGAGCCACTTCATCTCGGTGCCTCCAGAAGACTCCCACGCTCTGCCGGGATTCCAGCAGGAGACTTGCATGCAGCTCAGGCAATGATAAGGGGGCAGAATACGGTAGAGAATCTGCTCCCAGGGCTGCAGTGTGAGGTATGTAGGGGAGGGTGAAGGGAGAATGACTGGTGGGGAGGGGGATCCTGATGGAAGATCTAATCCCTTAAATAAAAACAATTCAAATCAGATTAAATGAAGACGATTTCTGAGTAAGCAGCCTCATCTGAACATGGAGCTGAGTGATGAAGATCAGAGAGCCCATTGCTCTTCAGATCTCTCCATCATACACATACCCCAAAGTCATCTAGCAGCTCATGATCAGAGGCCTTCCCCCTTCCATACGCTTATTAAGCAGCCCCCCTCCCACACACACACCCAGAGTAGGGGACCAGACAGAAGATGGAATAGACTGAAACACAGACCTTTGGAGCTTGCACCATCCTGTATATAGAATTTGCCCTCCTATGCATTCATTTCTCTGCAGTCTATAAAAAGCTGGCATTCTAAGTGGTAGCAATAATTAATGGGAGAAGCCTGATGCTCAGTGAGGCTAATGCAGAGGTGGGCAAACTACGGCCCACGGGCCACATCCGGCCTACGGGACCGTCCTGCCCGGCCCCTGAGCTCCTGGCCCGGGAGGCTAGCCCTGGGTCCCACCCCTGCTGTTCCCCCTCCCCTGCAGCCACGCCGGCAGCGTGGCTTGCACCTGCCCACCTCCCAGGCTTTCCAATAAGCCAGTCCTGCTGCTCTGAGCGGCATGGTAAGGGGCCGGGGGTCCTGGGAGGCAGTCAGGGGATGGGGAGCAGTTGGATGGAGTGGAGGTTCTGGGAGGTGGGTTGGTCAGGGGATGGGGAACAGGAGCAGTTGGATAGGTGTGGGAGTCCCGGGGAGCTTGTCAGGGGATGAGGGTGTGGATAGGGGTCGGGACAGTCAGGGGACAGGAAGCAGGGGGAGTTGGATGAGGGTTGGGGCCAGGCTGTTTGGGGAGGCACAGCCTTCCCTACCCGGCCCTCCGTACAGTTTTTCACCCCGATGTGGCCCTCGGGCCAAGTTTTCCCACCCCTGGGCTAATGGATGCGGTTCTTGGTCTGGTGAGCATGAAGGAGACAGAAGGTTTGGAAAAGAAGGAAAGGGATGTTTGGAAATGAAGAATTGCCCTAGGACATGCTGTTAGGATGCTGCTTTGCTAAAAATCCATCCAGAGACATAGACTGAGGCCATGTTATGGGGACTGATTTACATTCCTTCACTCTGGCTAAAGTGATTGTGTTTATTGTACATCTCTGGATGCCAGACGATTCGCTGGAGAAATGGTGTTGACCCTCTGGTTTCATAATTAATTTAACTCAGGCCCTCAGAGACCAACAGCCTCTTTCTGACTGACCTTCCAGTCTTGAGTTTCTTTTGGTCTTTAATTCCCATAGTTTGTTTAGGTTAATTTCAGTTTTTGTTACAGCTCTTAATTTGACAGCTCTGTCAGGTGAAGTCCTCTGTCTATACACAGAACAGCTCCATTACAGAAAGAGTCAATACAACACTCTCCTTCATGGTCACCTATTAGTGTGCTTCAGGTCACACCTGCAGAGAATACCCCTAAGGGAGAGGTCAGTTCAGTTTTCATGGCTCAGTTTGGTAATTGGCCTCTGCTGAGACTGCTAACAAGGGTGTTAATTAATGCTAAGTGTAGTGGTGGCTTTTTGAGGGGATAACTGTCCAGCTGGAACTGAATGAGCTCAGTTTATGTTGGCCACTGAACAGGAATTAGATGGAGTGGTGGGGTGTGCAAACCTCAGACTGGAAAGAACGGGTTAAAGAGCTGCTCTGGGCCCAGTTGGCTTCACCCTGCCGCACCTGTAAAACATGCATGGCCTGGTGTGTACAGTATCTGATCAATGGTGCTTGTGACTGTTTCGATGTTGAGTCATCTTTCCCTGTTTTCTCTCCACAAGCAACATAACATGGCTACCTTGCCACCTTATGAAATCTGGAACCTGCAAAATTATAAAAGAATGAAAATGCAAATTAGAAGGTCATTTCACAAGCTGATCTGCACACGCACAAAAATTGGGAATCAACATTTCTCAGAAAACAAAATTTTGAGAACTTGGAAACCTTGCCAAATGAATTAGCAAAAAATGTATTGTGAAATTTCATGAATGTTTTTGCACCACAATTAGCAGTCTGTTATTAATATTCAGTCACTACTGAGCTGATTAAAAGCAGGATGCCCATTATCAATGTGAAATATTCCATTGTCCAGTTTCCTGGGCCATGCAGTCCCTGAATATTCTTTGTTAATCATAGTCAAGTTTATGTTTAATACCCTTGTTTACTGCATGTAAATGCAAACCAAGGCCCTTTTCCTGCAGTTGGCTAAATGGGGGTAGACCACCTGTGTCCATGCAGAGTCCCATTGACTTCAGTGTGGCTTCATGCAGGCAGGTCCCTGTGCTTGAGCAAAGCCAACGATCAGGACCTAAATGATTTGTAAGGATAATTGAAAACAGAAGTTCTTTAAAATACTAAGTTTCCTTTCTCCCTGTCCCTTTCTCTGGCTTCCTTTTCTCTCTCTCTCCTCTTCTTTTCCATTCATTCTATGACACATATGCACATCACATACACACGACAGAACCCTCCGTTCCTTTTGCTCCAGTAGTCCATGTGGCATAAGAGACACCATAGTCTCGTCTCTGACGCCTTGTGAAAGGGACTTCTTTATTTTAATAAAATGATTGTGCCTGATTTATTTATCTGCAGTTTGGTTGAAATTCTCTCTCTTTTTTGCCCCCATCTCTTTCTCATCCATCCCACACACGGTGACAGGAAGAAGACAAAGCCATTCTGCTGGAAAGCACCAATACCCACGGGAAATCAGTATCATGGATGAGAATCTCTTGAACCCATTGGAAGAGCCCTCCCTTTCAGGTAGATAGCTCCATAGTGAAGCCCTGACTCCTGAGTACAATACATGGTCCTGGATCAAGTTCCTGCCTTGCAGATAGAAATTCCCATAGTTAATTAGTGGATCCTTGTGTCTCAGGCAGATGATCCCATACTTGAGCTCTCTCTCTCACTCAGGTAGACATTTCCAGACCAGATCCCGGTCCCTGGTAAATAGTCTTTGCAACAGCCCATCCTTACTACTTTATCCAGACTCCTCGATCTGGAAAACTGGGCCAGAAATTCCACAATGGCCATTGCTGAGCTTTTTCATGTTATTTTTCTGACACCAACCAGAGCATGGAAGTACAGGAGCAACACCAAAAAGTCTGGATCAGCTCTTATTTTAATCTAACAAGTGGACTCATCATTTCTAGTCAATGCATACCCAGATAGAGGTTAAATAATCATATGGTTAAACACAAAGGACCTGATTAAGTCCCGATCACATCCTGTGAGGTGCTGAGCACAACCAGTTTCCAACAACTTCAATGGAACTTGAAGGAGCTCAGCACCGTTCAGGAGATGATCAGCATCTTGTAGCATTAGGCCCAAAGAAATCATCAGAATGACTTGATATTTTCTATATAGCCATAAAAATATCCAGACCAATTGCCCTTCTTATAAAAATAGTATATACAAGAAATCCTATGGTGCTTAGACCATACCAGAGATTCTTGCAAAGAATCCACGAACAGATGCAAACATTGCATCACACTCCTTTTAAAAAAATAATAAAATTAGCGGGTTTTGAACCCAGTCCTGTTCCAGTTGACGTCCAAAATAACTTCAATGGGAGCAGGATTGGACTTTTTACTTGGAATGAGATTTTTTTATTAGCCACCCTATATTCTGCAATGCCTGGTCCCCTTTGGGATTAAACAGACATAAACAGTCACTATCTTGTATACAAGGCCCTGTATTTCATAATTTGGTGAATCCGTTGCCTACCCATTACCTCAGAACCATGCTTCAGAATCGAACTTTTCGTCTTAAATAAAAATTTTGTGTTTAGTCTTTAATGTTGCAATGAAAACCCAGAAAGCAATAATCAAGTGCAAACCAATCCAGTGCTGTTTGCCTGAGTTTGCAAAAGCCTGGAATAATACTTCTGAGGGGTGTGAACTGCCCCATGGTTCCTGTTGACACATGTTTCTGTGGATTTCTTGGTGACTAAACTAGGAGATTCATGAACAAACAAATGTCACATCACACCCCATTCAATAATGTTAGTAATATTTGTTTAGAAGCAAGACAATTATAAGCCAGTCAACGTTTCGGCAATATCTGCCTTCTGCAAGGTTTTAAAATCATCAAATACATTCACTTTGTCACACATATATACATCAAGGTTTTTATTAACATAGTTTTTGTGCATAATTATAACTATGTTAAAAGAACGTTACAATTTCAAAGTCAAGGACTCAAAAGTTAGGAAATGTCAGAATTACGGTTACTTATGAAACCTTAATTCATCCCCCTTGTGCATATGAATTAGGATACAATCTTTTACATGATCACATACATTCTATTTTTTCCATAGGACTCCTGCCTCATTCAGTGCATGGATGGTGCTCATATAATGAGCTGTTAGCCAATATATTGTTTTATTACCTAAAACCACATTAACTGTACATTATTCAAACCTTGCTGAAGACAGAATTGTTAATTTCCTCGCAGGCTTTTCTGTGGCGTTCATCATTGTGGTATCTGAGTGCTTCATAAATATCAATACATTTAATTTTACCACACCTCGGTGAGGTGAGGAGCAATTATTATCCTCATTTTACAGATGGGGAGCTGAGGCATAGTGAGATTAAGGTCAAAAATATCCACTAATTTCAGGTGCCAAATTTGAGATGACTAGTATCTGATTTTTCAGAGTATTTAGGATTATATAGCACTTCTTGGGTTGAAAGTACAGCTCCCATTGACTAGGGTTGCAGCTGTGAGTGATCAACATTTCTGAAAATTGGACCCCCAGGTATATCGAATCCGGCACATACAAAATGAACACACAATCCGTCACCACCAAAAGCGAACACGATTCCAGGATGTACTAGCAGGAGTGTTGTAAGCAAGACACGAGAAGTAATTCTTCCGCTCTGCACAGCACTGATAAGGCCTCAACTGGAGTACTGTGTCCAGTTCTGGGCACCACACTTCGGAGAAAGAGGTGGACAAATTGGAAAAAGTCCAGAAAAGAGCAACAAAAATGATTAAAAATCTAGAAAACATGACCTACAATGAAAGATTGAAAAAAATGGGTTTATTGAGTCTGAAGAGGAGAAGATTGGGGGAGGGGGGGACAACAAATTAATCAGGGACCCTACACCCAACAGCCTCCTTCACTATACAGCTCTGATTCATCCTAAGAGCACCATTCCTCCTGTACTCTGCCTGAGGCAGGGGTTCTATGGGGAAAAAAAAACCTGTATGCAATCAGGTAAGTAAAGATTGTATCATAATGCATACACACAAGGGGGCTGAATTAAGATTTTGCAGGCAACCTTAATAATTCAGGAATTTCCTAATTTCGGAGTCCTTGACTTTGCAACCTTAATGTTCTTTTAACACAGTATTTGTGTGTAGTTATAACTATGTTAATGAAAACTTTGATGTATATATGTATGACAGAATGAATGTGTGTGATGGTTTAAAAACCCTGCACAAGGCAGATATTGCTAAAGCTTGGACTGGCTTATAGTTGTCTTGTATCTAAATGAACATCACCGAGTGGGGTGCGATGTGAAATTTGTTTTTTCATGAATCTCCTATGTTAATCACCAAGGAATTTACAGAAACATGCATCAGCAGGAACAGTTGCTGCATTTCAATGTCATTTGCCTGTGATTGCGGAGGGTTATGTGGTGGTTGTATCTGACTGTGAAAGGGAGGCTGACATCTCTAGGCTAAACTCTCACTGTTTTTGTCACAGGAAATGTGCCTGTTGTTCTTTGGTGGTTCACAACCTGTGGTGCCAGTGGCTCCCGAGGACCAACTCAAGCACAGTGCGACAGCGCCTATTACAACACCAACGTCTCAGTGACTGTAGAGAAAGAGGGACCACTCCGAGGGGTGCAAGTGTGGAGAGTGCCAGCAGCAAACCGATACTTGTGAGTGTCAGTGTATGCTGGGGACCAGAGAGGCAGTCAGCTAGCAACTCCCACTTACCATAGCACTTCTACACCCTTTAGTGCAGTAACATCTGTTGGGAGTGGCTGAGTGTGAGTACCGCAGAGCCAGCAGGAGTCACAGTGGAGAGTTATGGTTCAGGAACAATGTAAGTGAGGAGTTATTGGGAGGAGTGATGTCGCACTGACAGTGAGGAGCTCAGGACTGGACTGGCCTTGAGGCTGTGGGACTGTACGGGTGCTGTCTGTGGGGAGTTCACTTTGGCGCTGCGACGGTGTTAGAGAACTGGCTGCAGGGAGCTCAGGAACGGAGTCACTTTGGGGCTGTGGGTGTAGGGTTTCTGTCTCTCTAACTGCTTCCTTTCTTTTTCAGGATATCTGCGTATGGAGCAGCCGGAGGGAAAGGAGCCAAGAACCACAAGAAGAGATCGCATGGGGTCTTCATCTCGGCCACTTTCCAGCTGGAGAAAGATGAGCTCCTCTACATCTTGGTGGGGCAGCAGGGGGATGATGCCTGCCCAGGGGTGAGGGACACACACACTCATCACTGGGCATGACCATATTACAGATAAGCTGCAGAACCCCTCAGTGGATGGGTTTATGGTTTGGCTGTACCGGTGATGAAGGGCAGGAATCCCAGACTCGAGCGAGTAAAACCCAGAAAGGGAATTGGGAGGAACCAATGAGCTGAGCTAAAACAAATACAAGGAAATCTGAAATAAAAAGCGTCCTCCAAAAGCACAAGCATAAAACTCTGCTTTAAAATCCTGGTGTTCAAAATAAAAAGCTGCCCCTTTCACTTGCTTTAACAGGGCAGTCACAGCCAACTGCTAAGTCTGAGCTGCATGTTCCTGGTCACAAGCAGCGTTTCTCCACAATAGGGGTTTTATCAGGCCTGCCAGGATTTGAGATCATTACTTCTATTTATAGTAGTGCCTCACGGCCCCTGTTGGGATCACGGCCCCATTGTGTTAGGTACATATAGTAAGAAGTGGTCCCAGCCCTGAAGAGCTTACAATCTTATGGCTGGATCCAAAGCTTGTTAAAGTCAATGGACGTCTTTCCATTGACTCTAATGGCCTCTGCAAACACAAAGAAACACAGGGAAGAACAAACTCCAAAGATGTCTGTAGCTCAGTGTCCACAAAAAAATCCAAGCCGAGAAACAATTTTTCTGTATTTTCTCTGTGTAGTCTAGTGCTTTGTGCAGGGAATGGGGAGCTAGGACTCCTGGGTTCTATTCCCAGCCTTGCCACTGACTCATTGTTCAACCTTGTGCAAATCACCTCATCTCTCTGTTCTTGCATTTCTTCATCAGAACAATGAGAACGAATAACACTGACCTATCGAATAACAGTTTTCTGAGAGTTAATTAGTAATTAGAAAGCGTTTTAAGATCCTGGAATGTAAGGCGCTCTAGAGGAGCAATGTATTAACATTTGTTATTAATAATAAAAATAACATGGGCTCATTCATTGCCTTTCTCTGGTTCTGCTCTGAGCCTTTCGTATGTCACTTGCACATGTGACGTGTTCCCAGCTCAGGAGAAGCTTGTCGGGCCAAGGGACAGGTCACTTACCAAGCTAGTGGTCCCTCCACAAGGAGAACACATACTACGTGTACAGATCTATGCGTGCAGACTAGACTGTGTTGATCTCTAACTGCATCTGTTGTCTCCTTTCAGGGGACTGTTCAGACCCAGAAGATCTGCCTAGGGGAGTCATCTCTCATTGAAGAAGATTACAAACTCAAAAAGGATCTGAAGGACTGGGCTGGAGGAGGGGGTGGGGGTGGAGGAGCCACCTTCATCTTTAGAGTAAGTCTTCCCTCTTTCCAGTCCCCTTCTGGACAGTGTCCAGCAGAAGAGCTAGCTTTCACTAGTGATCATGTGGTATGATGCTATCAGCTGTTTCAGGAAGTTGAAGGAAGGGAGGGAATGTTTTTAAAAAATGCAAATTCCTCCTTTCCTCATTCCCCCTCATTTCAATCACTTGCTAGTTACTGCCTCCTCAGCGCTGCCAGCCCAAGCAACAATACCAGGACTGGAAATCAAAGCAGGGTCTGCTGCTTAACACTGGTACTGGTCCAGCCTCAACAACTGTGTTTAATTGGACCTGCCTCACATACTTGTCACAGTTGGCATACTGCCCTGAATAATGGTGTCCGGAAACAATGGGTAGCATTGATCTGGGCTATGGCCACTATTGTATGAGCTGCTTTTGTGCTTATTAATGCAATGAATTAGGTGGGTTCTCTCATCTGAGAGGTTGAAGGGTTTTCTGGTATCTGATGGGTTTGAGCCTGCTGCACCTTTCAGCTGTCCCATGTACTGAATTATATTTCTCCTTGAGCAGCTGAAGGACGGGGTTTTCGAGCCGTTGCTCATCGCTGCAGGAGGAGGGGGAAAGGCATACCTGAGGGATCAGGACAGCTCCCTGGATGATGTACCCCTGGAGCAGTTTGAGAACAACACAGCAGTCCCTGGAGTCAATGGGAGAACTGGGGCAGCAGGTGAGGCCCTGTAGCAATACAAGGTCTGGATTTGAACACACAAAACTGGCCTGCAGACATTAAGCAACACACATCCTTTTGATTCATATAAACTTTTCTGTGGGAGTAACCCACTGAGACATGAATGGTTCTTATGCAAGCACTTGAATATGTCCATTACACTGTGGATATGTGCATATCCTGTGCACTGGTGCCAGACAATTTTCCCTAGCAATACCCATAGGGGTGGCCCTACCTATCTCCTAGCTCCTTGTGATCCCAACAAGGGTATAAAATGCAGAACCACCCCACCTCTCCTTCAGTTCCTTCTTACCATCCATGGTCATGGTCAGAGTGTCTTACTCATAAACTCATAGACTTTAAGGCCAGAAGTGATCATCATGATAATCTGACCTCCTGCTCATCACAGGCCACAGAACCTCAGCCACCCACTCCAGCAATAGACCCATAACCTCTGGCTGAGTTACTGAACTCCTCAAATCTTGACAAGTTACAGAGAATCCACCACTTACTCTAGGGCAGACCAGCAAGTGACCCATGCCCCAAGCCACAGGGGAAAGCAAAAAAAGCCCAAGGATCTCTGCCAAACTGACCTGGGAGAAATTTCCTTCCTGATCCCAACTATGGTGATCAGTTAGACCCTGAACATGTGGTCCAGACCCACCAGCCAGACACCTGGGAAAGAATTCTCTCTAGTTACTCAGAGCCCTCCCCATCTAGTGTCTGATCTCTGGCCATTGGAGATATTTGCTAATGGCAGACGTGGATGGGCCATATACCTTTGTAGACAAACTCACTATGCCGTCATCATTATATCATCATAAACATCATTATGTCATCAGAGGTCCCCATCACTGGGGCTTCAGAGCATTCTAGGCATAAGAAACATACAAAAAAAGTCAGCATCAGGTTCCTCAAAGATCAGGCACCAAGATTCTTCCATGAGGTCAGCCATGTACAGCTGATGGTACAGCTTGCCACTCTCTGATAGTGGCTCATACAGTGAGACCTGAGCTGTTGACTCCCATGCCCTCCCAGAGACCATCAAGACCAGCTGTTTCTTTGGCTATGACAAAAGAGGTTTCTCTGATCACAGCACGACACTCATCCATGTCGATACTGATGATTCCAAAGGCTAATGCCATGGCAAGGGTCAGGTGCGCCATGGCCAGGGGGCCATGGCCCCATCACTTTTAAAAGTGATTGACACCAAAGTACATGTAGTTAGCAAGTGTTTTTCACAGATATCTTAGCAACAAATAATATAGACCCTGAACTGGGTTTTCATTCTGCAAGCTGCATTGATGGACATCTTCACTCCCTTGGTGAAGGGGTTAACTTGAATGCAGGTACATCTTAGACAATTCATAAGGGATATTTTCTCTCCCTTCACACACTTTCCCCCACTCCACTATGCCCATACCCAGCTCACCTGATTTTCTCTTTTTTTCTGCAGGTGGAGGTGGTGGCTGGGAAGACACCACCCTCTTTCCTCAGACTGGGAAGTCCCTCCTGGAAGGTGGAGAGGGAGGCCAGGCCTGTCCCCAGTCACTAGCCAAACTCCAGTGGGCCACCTCAGGTGGTTTTGGTGGAGGAGGAGGAGCTTGTACATCTGGTGGGGGAGGTGGAGGCTACAGAGGTAGGTCTGTTTGTCCTATCATTTGGGGGAAAGGAGATTGTAGGTACTAGGAACATTGCTCTGTATCTGCAAGTATATTTAACCATCCTTTAGCCTGCCCTTGACCTGTCTAGAGGGAACAGTCCGTTTAATTATGATTTGTTCTGTTAAAAACTAACCTGTTTGCACCAAGTTGAACCAAGACCGATACTTTTGGATTGAAGGGCTCTGCCAGCCCCGGTGGGTCTGGGATGAATGATTTCATTGTCCTCTTTGAGGACAAGAGATAAACACATTATCTCACTAGCAAGTCCCAGTGGAACTCCATACTTCAAGAGACCAATGCAAAGGGGGGAGCCCTAGCATCTCATGGCCACCACACCTCTGCTGTTATTCAGCACTTGCACATGTTGATGCCTCTCTTTTTTCCAGGTGGGCATGTATCAGATGCTGATGATATCACAGCTGATGGGCAGGATGGTGTTTCCTTTGTGAATCCAGCTGGGGAGATCTTCCTGCATCCCCTGGCAGGTAAACCACACTTTTTCTATTCTCCCACCACTGTCTCTGCCTCTCCTTTACCTCCTGTTTCTCCTCTCCTTCCTTCTTTCCCTTTCAGTAACCTCCAACCATACATGTACTCTATGATGCAGAACCTCAGGTAATGTAAATTGTCATAGTTCCATTGCCTTCAATTTACACTAGTTGAGGATTTTCCCCTACAACTCTCTCCTAGGCTCAGAGGTGACATCAATCTTCGGGTACAGTTATATGTATTCAGTCCTGGCCTTCTCCATCCCCCTTCCCCATTATACCTCAAGGTTAATCCAGAAGGGTCATGCTTGGGGGCGAATTTCAGTGCCAGTACTCATTCACTTCTCCTGGCACTTCTCAAATAGGTGATGTCTGTACTCTGTTATGTTGGGATGTGTGTTTTTTTAAGTAGGGAGAATGGCACTACAGCCTCCTGCATTTGCTTTCTATCTTTGCAATGTGGGAGAAGATAAATTAAACCCTTCTGTTCCATCTGGCTCCTTCTCATTCAGCCATGGAGAGTCACGGTGAGGCGGAGATTCAGGTCTACCTGAACTGCAGCCACTGCCACTCGGGAAACTGCAAGCGGGATCTTGACACCAATCTGCCGATCTGTATTTGTGAGATGGGAGCCGTGCTGGCCAGTGACAATGTCACCTGCATAGGTAATAGGTGGAGCTTTATTCTCATAGAATTTCTTCTGTCTTCTTTGCATCTCCCCTTCTTCCAGCTTTCTCAAGGTAAAGATACTTGACTCATAAATAATGATATCGTTTCTCTGTATTGCCTGCCATCAGAGATATTTCAAACATTAAACAAGTTAATCTTCCCAGCATCTCTGGGAGCTGGGTATTATCTACATTTTACAGGCAGGCAAACAGAGACAGAGGGACAGATTTTCAAAGGCATTAAGACATAGGTAGGCCCCTAGTGAGATTTTCAAAAGCACCTAAGCAAGTTAGGGGCCTAAATTCTATTCAAGTCAGTGAGAGTTAGGTGTCTAACCTGGCTAGTGGATGGGCACTTTTGAAAATCTCATTAGGAGCCTAAATATTTTTGAAAGTCTGGCCCAGAGAGGTTAAGAAGTTTGCCGCAGAGCTGGAAATAGACCAAAGATCTCCTGACTGCCATTCTTCTACTCTAACTACTAGAACGATGTTCCCTCATTGTAAAGTCTTAGCAGCAGCAGTTCTCAAATAGGGATCCGCAGTTCTCAACTAGGGATCACTGTTCAACCAATGTAATTATCTAAACATGAACAGCTCCTGGGGGGCTGCAAGCAGGTTTCTGGGGGTCTCCCAAAATAACCCCGGCGGCGGGGCTTGGGATTCAGCCCTGGGTGGCAAGGCTTGCGGGGTGTGCCACCTCCAGCCCGTGACTCACCTCAGCGAGCCACCCAGCGTGTGGGTCAGCACCAGCAACAAGTTTCACACTGAGTACAGAAAATAAAAATAATATTCAGTTTTTTATTTTTGTACCTATATTATCCTTTTCTTTTTTATATATTATATATGTGTTGTGTGTAACTATCAATTTAATACAGCTTTTAATCTACTGGATATGCAGAAGACCATTTGTGACACAAGGTGGGCCATGGAGTTTGTATAGCATGTTGGGGGCAGAGGGGCTCAGAAAGAAAAGACTGAGAACCCCCATCTTAGAGGACAGAGCAGAAGAGCTAGATTTCAGGTTCAACTTGCTGTCTGGCTCACGCACTTTCTGCAAGCACAAACGGCAATTTTTGTGTCTGTGGGAGACTGAAAATGGAATCGTCTCATGAGGTCGGAAAAAGGTTTTAGTAAAGTTTTTATAAAAAGGATTGATCATTCTCAGGCCCCCCCTGGACCTATGTTTTCCAGCTGGAACTGGGAGCAGATGTGCCAGAGCACTGAGGGAACCTGTCTCTCCAGTATCCCCAGCTCATACAGAAGTAGGAAGTACCAGAAATTATATGAAAACATGTGCTCATGATACTCCAGGATTAGCTGTGGATAAGAAGTCAAACATGCAAGTGCTTATCTGAGCCAAACCTTCTGAGTTTTGCTTATTACTAGTAATAGGCTTCTTCCCCCATCAAGCTGCAGGTTTGGCCTACCCACTTAGCTGTGCTTCTTCTGGTGTTCATGCCTCATTAGGTCAAGAAAGTGGGGATGAGCTAGAGAGTCTACATAGATGGAAAGGGGAGCCTAGATGGGAGTGAGCACCCATCTTTGGAGGAGAGGAGGAAGACATCGCTCTATATTTCACTCTGGAGAATGCAGGATTATGAGGAGTGTTGGGAGTAGATAGGACTGAAAACTCCAGACACCATCTTCTTGCAGACCAGGATGAGTTGCACCATCCCACAGCCTCAAAAATCCAATGTTGTTTGGGTTGAAAGCATGACATCCATAAAAGAGCGCAGTGTAAATTCATCTGACAAGCAAACAACGCATTCTGAGAGAACTTTGCAGCTGAAAGTTCCGCAATGGGGATCCAGGACAAATGATCATTTTCAGAAGGGATTGTTTTATCATGGGTACTTTTAGTAAAAGTCATGGACAGGTCACAGGCAGTAAATAAAAATTCACAGCCCGTGACTTGTACTATATACCCCTGACTAAATATTGGGGGGAGGGGTGGCTTGGGGGGTGCCGCGGGTGCTCATGGGTGGGCAGCCCGCAGGGCACTGCAGGTGGTCGGGGGGGGGGGGGCACTGCAGGTGCTGGGCAGGGAGGCAGGAAGCAGCAGGTGGCCCGGGATCCCCACTGGTGCTGGTGTGGGGGAGGGGTTAGCGGGGCAGGCAGACTCCCTACCTGGCTCCTTGTAGCTCCCCCGAAGCGGTGACATGTCCCTCCCTCAGCTCCTAGCTAGGGTGACCAGATAGCAAGTGTGAAAAATCGGGACGGGGTGGGGGGTAATGGGCGCCTATATAAGAGAGAGCCCCCAAAATCAGGACATCTGGTCACTCTACTCCTACCTCTGTACACTGCCCCCGCCCCAAGCACCGGCTCCATAGCTTCCATTGGCCTGGAACCGCGGGCAGCCCCTGGGCCAGGCGCACTGGACGCTGCAGAAGTCCCGGAGGTCCCAGGAAGTCATGGAATCCATGGCAAACTTGCAGCCTTATTTATCAGTAAACATCTTGGGGTTAAACACATCTCTGGTGTAATACCACCAAATAGAATGACTGAATCATGTGGAGTTACACTAGAGATGAATTTGGCCCCTTCTTTTCACACCAGTTAATACCCGTTTGACTGATATTCATCATTATTTTCTAATACTGTCTCTTGCAACTCTGAGACATGGAGCTTCCATAGGGGAATTCCAGCTGGTGTGCAGTGCTGTTTTCCATCTATCTAGAACCTGAAGACCAGAATAAGGGATATGTTTGTTTTAAGCTGTTCGTGTTTAGATAATTACATTGTTTGAACAGTGATTTATAATGTTTATGACTCCTGGGGCCCTAATGGAATTTGCTGTAACATGCAAATGAAGATCCTTCACCACCATCATCATATTACTTTTTGGAAGCGGGGAACCATGGTGGGAGAGGTTCTTTAATGGGGCTGTGGTTGTCTGCTCGTTAATGTGTCTGTGTCTTTGTTTTGGCCAGTTCCTCACAGCCCCATCCCAGAGGGACACCTTCCTCTTCCGCTCCTCTTAGCTGTGGTCACTGTAATTGTAGTGCTTGGAATGGCTCTGGCTTGTGGCAGCCTATCCATCGGTAAGGAACATCTTTGGCTTATATTAGTATACTGTTTCCTGCTGTTGTACTAATCTATATGGAATATATGTGCTCAAAGAGTCAAAGGTGTTACCATGACCCTGTCACTGTCCAATGTTAAACTGTTAAATAAGAGTTTGGTATATAGAGACCTCGGTTTGCTTTGTTCCATGCCAAACAGATTAAGAAATGTATGCTAAAGTTTGGAGATTTATTGGTTAGGATACACATGAGAGAAAGAGCTAAAACAAGTTATGAAGCAGTTTAAAATTGAAATTGAATGATTATGTAAAACAGACTTGACCAACATCTGTCAAAAGTGCCTTTTAAAAGAAAGAGTCTCTCTTATTTCACCAGACACCCCTTCTTGACGGGGAGGAAAGGGTTAGTTCTATTGCTGTTCTGAGATGGGAAGGGTGGTGTCCTGTCCTGCTTTTGACAAATAGACAGACTCGAGGGGAAGAAGAGAAGGGATAGTAAAGATGGGAGAAATACAGCTTTTGCTGATGCTGCCAGGATTCCAGGTGGCAGGTCAGTCCCAGGCAGATGCTCTAGATTGGTGGGTTGGCCATAACACCATTTGCCCTGGGCTCAGGCTCCTCTTCTGGTCTGGGACATCATCAGGCTGGGCTGGTCCCCTCTCCTTCACCAGTCTCTCTCTGGCTGGGCAGAGCTGGGTGGACCATCTCATCTCTTTGTACTGATACTGCGTGGTACAGTTGATCTCAGGATCAAATGGCAAGCCAAGAGAGAAGGACAGAGACAGGACAGGAGGAAAAATAACAGGGCAGAAAGGAATACACAAGGGAAAAGGGAGACAAAGTAAGATCTCACGTGTCTCCGGCTGGAGACTCCACTGGTACGGCAATGATGGCCAAGTGTCCCCACTGATGTGCTGAGTTCTGGGCTTTACGATGATGCAATGACTTTTAGGATCCACAGGAGAAGGACAAAGTCCCTGAAGTAGAGCGGAGGCTTGTCAGCCTTCCCCCTCCACCAGGAATTGCTCAGTTGACCCGCCTGTCCTCAACCCCAAAAGTTTCTTTGTAAAGGCCTTGAAAGCGGGGTGCTGGGCAGAATAGTCCATTTTCTCATTATTATTGCAACACTGCTCAACCCCACTGCCTCCGACCTGGCTTTAACTAGTCTCTGAGTTGTCCCAGCTGGAAGAAGGGAGCCCACCTTAAAGCTATATTCTGCTAACCATGGCATTGATGGGGAATTGAGAAGGGCTTCAACCAGGAGACTGCCGACTACCAGCCAAAGCCAGAGGAAAACCAGTCTGCCTGCAGATCACATTACTACTGCTGCTGCTAATAATTGGGGCCAGACTGTGTTCTACCTTTGGTAAGTCGAGGCATGAGGAGCCAGCAAGAAACATCACCCTTTGCCTGGCCCCATGTAAGAACTGGGCACAGTAGTGGCCCCATGAGCAGGGACTGCTCTGGCCTTGCTCCTTCTGGGGAGAAAACTGCTTAGAAAGACCACTAGATCACTAAGCAGGCCCTCCTTTAGCAGCCACTAATCCATAGACTGCTGTCATGAGCACCGGTTAAAGATAGAACTCATTCAAGAGCATGGCATGCTCTCAGTCTGATTGGCCGCTTGCTTTGTTGTCTTGGTTGAGTGATAGCAAGTCCTCTTGCTCGTTGGTTCAGGAGAGGCTGCTCCAGAGAAAGGGAGATGGAGCCCAGGCTCCACCTGGGGTCCAGGACTACATATGGCCAATACTCCACGCTTGTGTATCCCATTCAAGATGGAGAAGTTGCTGCAAAGAGAGAGAATGGGGATGATGCTGGGGATTTAAGAATATTTCTTGTATTCATAACTGCTGACTTGGTCTCTTTTTGTTGTTGATTGTTCTGTGCTGCTGGCATTGTTTCCTCTGCTCTACCCACATGTTAACATTTCGCCCTCTGTTCTTTTGTGGTGTGCTCCCACAGTTTATCACCGTAAGAAGCAGCAGCTGGAAGGAGCCAGAGCACGACTGCAGAGCCCAGACTATAAACTGAGCAAAATCCGCACCTCCACCATCATGACAGATTACAACCCCAACTACTGCTTTGCAGGGAAGGCTGCCACGCTGAGCGAGCTGAAGGAGATCCCCCGGAAAAACATCTCCCTGCTTCGGTAAGGCTTGCTGCTGGGCCTGCTCCCTGATTCAGGAGAGGAGTTGTAGCCTTTGGTAAAGGTGGCAGGGTCACGTATTTATTTTGTTTGAATGTATAAAATGTGCCATGGAGCATGGAGAACAAGAGACTGAGGGCTAGTTGGCAGCTCACTGTCCAGCATGGTACAGTCTAAATGTGGCTTTCATGACAGCTGCTTATAACACCTATGCCTCACTTTTATGTTCTACAAGGCACCACTTTGTAAGAATTAGGCCCTGACTTAAGCACATGTGTCAGGGTTCCCTCCCCACTCTAAACTCTAGGGTAAAGACGTGGGGGCCCGCATGAAGAGCTCCTAAGCTTATTTTTACCAGCTTAGGTTAAAACCCCCAAGGTACAAAATTCCCTGCACCCTGAGAAATGCTTCTCCCACTGCCACCATCAAGTGTTTTAAACAGGAATCCAGGAAAGGAAACCACTTGAAGTTTATCTTTCCCCGCAAAATACCCTCTCAAGCCCGTACCCCCCTTTCCTGGGAAGCTTGAGAATAATCTCCTAACCAATTGGTTACACAGTGATCTAAAAACCCACCCCCTGGGTTTTAAAAACCATAGAAAACAGTCAGCTTTTTAAAAGAAGGATTTTATTAAAACAAAGAAGGTAAAATCAGCTCTGTAAAATCAGGATGTTAACTATTTTACAGGATACTCAATTTCCAAACTCAGAGGGATTCCCCCTCTGGACAAACCCTTGAAGTTACAGGGGGAAAAAAAGGAATAACCCCTCCCTCTCACACAGGGAACGTACCAAGCAAAAATAAACAGAAATCTACTCGCTATGCTATCTAAACTTACTTTAGAAAAGTGAGGATTTGATGAAAAGATGACTGGTTCCTTCTGACTACAAGATCACTCTGAGTCTGACAAAGACCCACACACAAAGCTTTCCCCCTCCCAAGATTTTAAAGTATCTTGTCCCCTTATTGGTCAGATACCGGCCAGGTCAGGTGTCGGTCTGGTTACCTGCATTTCTTAACCCTTTACTGGTAAGAGGATTTTATCCGCATCAGACCCTTTCCCCCTTCCCTTTATATTTGACAACATGTTTAACTTAAACTCATGAGTCACATGTCCCATTGACTGATTGGCTTCCAGGTAGAAGCAAGACGACTCCCTGTACTGATCCCTCCCTTACACTTTTGGGATGTCCTGAGTTACTGGGGCTGCCTGGCTCCCAACAAATCCCTTCCAGTTCCATAGCAACATTTCCTTTTCTGCATCAGAACAGAAACTCACATCACAGGGAAAGCCACCCTGGGCTACTCTCATGGCCCCTGCAATGCAGCTCATGTCAGTTAAGAGGGCATAGTTAGCACGGGCAAAATTTGACCGCCTATATTTATTCTGTTACTTCACCGCCTTCAAACATCAGCCCACAGCCTTCTCTCTCTGTCTGACGCCCTAATTCACTGTAGCCTTAATATCATTGCTAGTAGCTGAAAGCCCATGCTGTTGCCCAGGTGTAATTCGTGGAGTCACGTGTGTAAAAAGCTGAAAATGGCTGAGAACTTAAAAATTGGATGGTAACAGACTGCGAATCTCAGTGATGATTCAACCTGGTTATATTCTGAACAGAGGCCCCCTAAACCATGCTTGTAGCTGCTTCCATCACTTCACACTGACTCAACAGACCTTCTAGGCTTCAGAGTGGCGCACCAAGTGACATTCCTCAAATCTTATTATACAGATAAATCTGTCACCAAATCCTAGGGTGCTGGTACCAGTATAGATTCAGACGGTTACTTTGTCAGCATGCAGGAGACTCCTGTGTTTTCAGTACTACTGAAAGTCCAACATTACAGCACCAGAATGGGTCCAGAAGTGATTCTGGACATTTTGACACTAGGCCATGTCTGGCACTGATTGCTTTGCCCTGTATTCCAGTTACGAGAACAGGTCCAAAACCTGTTCCTGAACTTGACACAGTAATACCTGCTTTTTCTCTTCCTTTCAGGGCCCTAGGGCATGGTGCATTTGGTGAGGTTTATGAGGGGACGGTGGTAGGAATCGCAGGGGATCCCAACCCTCTTCAGGTGGCTATCAAGGTCAGTAGGTACCTACAGCTAATGGCCTAATCTTTCCTGTACAGCAGTCTATGGATTAGTGGCTGCTAAAGGAGGGCCTGCTTAGTGATCTAACTAGCAGCACAGAGTAATTTGATTAGCAACGTGATTGGATTGGCAGCTGATGAGTTGTTGTAACTCAAGCTATTGCATCACCACTGAATTACTAGCTCAAGCAGCAGCAACACTGAAGCATCTATCCACGCACTCACCCCCCAGCAGGCCAGCTAGCTTGAGCTTAAGACACCATTTAATTCGAGCTAGAGGTTTTTGTGTGTGAATGTGAGTTGAAGTGGTGTTAACACTCAAGTTATAACTCGAGCTAACTGTGCTGTAAAGACACGGATATGTCTAGGCTGCAATTAAAAATCCATGGCTGGTCGGTGCTAGCTGAGTCAGGCTAATGGGGCTCGGCCTGCGGGGCTGTTTAATTGCAGTGTAGATGTCCAGGCTGTGGCTGGAGCCCATGCGCTAGGACCCTGTGAGGTGGGAGGGTCCCAGAGCTCACATTGCAGCCCGAGCCGAAATGTCTACACAGCAATTAAACAGCCCAGCAGTCCCAGCCAAGTCAGCTTGCATGGGCCAGCAGTGGGTGTCTAACTGCAGTGTAGACATACTCTGAGTGAGTGTGAGAACCCAGAACTGATACTGACTAAATACTGCAAGTGAAACTATCTATTCTTCTTCGAGTGATTGCTCATATGTATTCCAATTAGGTGTGCGCGCGCGGCGTGCACGATCGTCGGAAGACTTTTACCCTAGCAACACTCGGTGGGCCGGCTGGCGCCCCCTGGAGTGGCACCGTTGCGGTGCCTGCTACACACCCCAGCCGGCCCAGCGCCCTCTCAGTTCCTTCTTACCGCCCATGACGGTCGTTGGAACTGTGGAGCGCAGCTTAGCTGATCTCCACCTCCCTAGCGCAGTTAGCACTCGTTTATCTTGTTGATAGTTTTTAAGTACTTCTTAAGTAGTTGTTAATAGTTTACTGATAGTTCTTTTGTTGTAGTTAGTGTAAATAGTAGTGGGAGATAAGGGGTTTTTCCCCTGTCTCCCTCCGGGTACCGGGCCAATGCCTGGCTCTCCGGGATTCAAGCCGTGCTGGGCCTGTTTGAAGCCGATGCCCACGGGGGACCCCCACAACTCCTGTCTGAAGTGCCTCGGAGAGTCCCACCTTCCAGATAAGTGCCGTATCTATAAGGCTTTCAAGCCGCAAACCAAGAAGGAGCAGGACTTTCGTTTGAAGCAGCTCCTCTTGGAAGCGTCCCTTAGCCCGATGTTGGCCCCGCACCGCAACCCGGTACCGACCTCCGCAGCCGGTCCGGCGCCAGCGGCCCTGGAGCGTCCGAGCTCCAGTAAAGAGCCTCGACACCGAACACCTCAGGCCGGGACTCCCCAGAGGCGCCGATCGATGTCTCCAAGACTGAGAAAATCGGGTCCAGGACCGGCTCTGACCCCGGCGCCGCTGCATCCGCAGCCGGTTCAAGACCGCGCCAAACCTCCCAGCCCGGCGCCAACACCGATGACTCCGGTACCGCAAGGACCGTTGAGCTCGGTGCCTTTGGCCAAGATGCCTGCACCACCGGCTCCGGCTCCACAGGGGCCGTCGAGTCCGGCGCCGCCGCCGATGCCGGCACCAGCCCTGTCGACTCCGGTACCACAGAGACCGTTGAGCTCAGGGCAGCCTGTTAAGGCTCCGGTACCGACAACTCTGGTACAGCAAGGGCCGTTGAGCTCGGTAACCGTCAGCTCCCCGGTGCACGCCGAGGTAGAGCTTACGCTGCCGTCCACTCCGGACACCTTCTCGGCAGCACGGGACTTGATTGCCATGACGGACCTGGCACCGACCCCATCTTCGGTACCGCCGTTGAGAATCATCACGTCCCATGGCAAACCGGCCATGCTACGTCCGGTGCCGCATGCGGAGATCGACCAACAGCCTAGATCTCCTCGACGCCGCTCGCAGTCCCGGCACCGATCACCTTCTCGGCGCCGGTCGTACTCGCAGCATCGATCCAGGTCGACCTCCAGACGCGGTCGACAGTACTATGATTCCCGGTACCGCTCCCGGTCCCACGGCTGGTCGCAGCGTAGATCCCCGGACGATCGACCTCGCTACCGCTCGCCGAGGCGTACGCGATCCAGGTTGGGTTCCCGGTACCGAGACAGCCGTCAGTACCGATCCAGGTCCCGGTACCGATCCCCTGCGCCACGGCACAACACGGCTCCGCGGACTGGCCCTCAAGGACACTCTGCTCCGCCTTGGCCCTCCCGCTCGGCCTCTCGGTCCTCTAGGGCTGGTAGTGCCTACTATACAGACCAGGGCCACGTGGTCGAGGGCCAGAGCCACTGGCCAGACGAGGGACAGGATCCGTCTCAAGCCCTGACGCAGTGGCCTTTCTGGACTCCGATGGCGTACTATCAGTCCCAAGGGGCCCCCTCCAGAGCCTCCCAGTCAGCTCATTCAGAGTCCTGGGCACCGGAGGCGATGGTGTCACGCCCTCCTCCGGAGGCCCCAGGCCCTGCAGCCCAGACATCGGCCGAGATCCCAGACCTGGAGGCCTTGGGCATGGAGGCTCCAGAACTTATGCACCAAGACCTACCCCAGGACCCTCTAGTCCCGGGGTTGTCATCCTCCTCCTCCCCGGACGAGGCAGTGGCAGGAGCATCATCTTCAGGCCCGCCTCCCATCGATCTCCGGGACCACCAAGACCTACTGCGCAGATTGGCTCTCAACATGAATCTGCAGGTCGAGGAGGTGGTGGAGCTTGAGGACCCGGTGGTGGACATCCTAACAGCTGACGCCCCCACCAGGGTAGCCCTCCCGTTTGTACGGACTATATTTACCAACGCCACCTCAATCTGGCAATCTCCAGCTTCGGTGCCCCCCACTGCCAGGGGGGTGGAGAGAAAATATATGGCGCCCCCGAAAGACTTCGAGTACCTCTACACTCACCCCCCCACCGTGCTCCCTGGTCGTTCAATCTGTGAACAAGAGGGAGAGGAATGGCCAACAGGCACCCGCCTCTAAGTCCAAGGGCGCCAAGCGCCTGGACTTGTTCGGCAGGAAGATCTACTCGGGGGGGGGGCCTTCAGCTCAGAGCTGCTAACCAGCAAGCACTCCTGAGCCGATACGGGTACAACACCTGGAACTCCATGCAAAAATTCAAAGAACTTGTACCCCAGGAGTCCAGGCAGGAGTACGCAGCACTGATTGAGGAGGGCAAGAAGGTGGCCAGAACGTCGCTGTGGGCCTCCTTGGACATAGCCGACTCAGCCGCCAGGGCAATAGCTTCAGGAGTCGCCATGCGGCGTATCTCCTGGCTTCAGTCCTCCACCCTCCCTCTGGAGGTCCAGCATACCATCCAGGACCTACCGTTCAAGGGGCGGGGTCTGTTGTCAGAAAAGATTGACGCGAGGTTGCAGACCCTAAAAGACGGTCGCACCATCGTCCGCACGCTGGGGATGCATACCCCAGCCATGCAGCGTAGATCCTTCCGGCCCTTCGCGCAACGTCCCTACACCGTACCCGCACCACGGCAGGACTTCTCAAGGAGACCACGTGGCAGGGGCGGTAGAAGGCGGCAGCCCGGTCGCCAGAATGGCCACAGCCAGGGCTCCCACAAACCGTCGTCGGGGCCCAAACAAAACTTTTGAAGGGACGCCCGAGGGCGGAGTACCAGTCTCAGTTCACGATCCTTTCCCCCCCTTCCGAGACCGCCTTTCCCATTTCTTCCGTGCGTGGTCGCATATCACCACGGACCGTTGGGTCCTACGCACGGTGGAAAGCGAATACCACCTTCAGTTTGTCTCCCCCCCTCCCTTCCACCCCCCTTCCCTGTCCCTCTTCAGGGACCCTTCTCATGAGCAACTCCTAATTCAGGAGGTCCAAACGCTCCTCTCCATAGGGGCAGTAGAGGAGGTTCCAGTGGAGTTCAGGGGCAGGGGTTTTTACTCCCGCTATTTTCTAATCCCCAAATCAAAAGGGGGGGCTACGCCCTATTTTGGACTTGCGAGGACTCAACAAATTTATGGTAAAGTTGAAGTTCCGCATGCTTTCCCTGGGTACCATTATCCCTTCTATGGATCCTGGAGACTGGTACGCTGCCCTCGACATGAAGGACGCGTATTTCCATATCACGATCTACCCTCCACACAGACGCTTCCTCCGCTTTGTGGTAGACCAAAGGCACTTCCAGTTTGTAGTTCTTCCCTTCGGCCTCTCCACGGCACCACGCGTGTTCACCAAGTGCATGGCCGTTGTGGCAGCTGCCCTTCGTCGGCAACGGATTCAGGTGTTCCCCTACCTCGACGACTGGCTTATCCGCGGCAACTCCAGCAGCCAAGTCCAGTCGCACATTCTGACGGCCTTGAGCATGTTCAATCAGCTCGGCCTGCTCCTGAATGTAGAAAATTCCACTTTGGAGCCAACCCAAAGGTTAGACTTTATAGGGGCAGTACTGGACTCGACTCTTGCCCGAGCTTTTCTGCCAGAGGCACGCTTTCAGGCCCTCGTAACCATCATACGTGGCCTTCAGAGCTTCCCAACCTCGACGGCTCGCAGCTGCCTCAGCTTCCTCGGTCACATGGCGTCCTGCACGTTCGTGACCGCTCATGCCAGATTATGCCTCCGTCCACTCCAGGCATGGCTCTCGTCGGTATACCGTCCACGCAGAGACAGCTTGGACTTGGTTTTGACAGTACCGCCGCAGGTCCTAGCCTCCCTGAACTGGTGGCTAGACCCCAAGAAAGGGATGGAATGGCACCCCTTCCAGCAGTCACAGCCATCCCTAGCCCTAACCACAGACACGTCATCCCTCGGCTGGGGAGCCCATCTGAAGGGCCTCCAAACACAGGGCCTGTGGTCAGCGCAGGAATTAGCCCTGCACATCAACGTCAGGGAACTGCGGGCAGTGCGCCTTGCCTGCCAAGCCTTCTCCCAGCACCTGCAGGGTCATTGTGTCGCCGTCCTCACGGACAACACGACAGCCATGTATTACATCAACAGGCAAGGAGGGGCACGCTCCTCCCCGCTCTGCCAAGAAGCAATTAGGTTGTGGGAGTTCTGCATAGCCCACTCCATTCACCTGGTGGCCTCCTTTCTCCCAGGGGTCCAGAATACCTTGGCGGACCGCCTCAGCAGATCCTTTCAGGCACACGAGTGGTCCATTCGGCCGGATATTATCCACTCTGTCTTCCAGAGGTGGGGATTTCCCCACGTATACCTCTTTGCCACTCGCGAGAACTGGAAGTGCCACGCGTTCTGCTCGCTCCAGGGACACTCCCCAGGCTCCCTGACGGACGCTTTTCTCCTGCCTTGGTCAGGCCACCTGTCCTATGCCTTCCCTCCGGTGCCGCTGGTCCACAGAGTCCTGCTCAAATTACACACGGACAGGGCCCGCCTAATCCTGATCGCCCCGGCGTGGCCCAGGCAGCAGTGGTACACCACTCTCCTAGAGCTCTCGGTGTCCGCCCCGATCACTCTCCCACTGTGGCCAGACCTGATTACTCAACAGCACGGACTCCATCATCCCGACCTGCAGTCTCTCCACCTCACAGCGTGGCTGCTGCATGGCTGAACCCGTCCGAGCTCCACTGCTCCGACCTGGTGCAACAAGTCTTGCTAAGTAGCAGAAAGCCCTCTACCAGGTCTACCTACTTAGCCAAGTGGAAACATTTTTCCTGCTGGTGCGGCCCTCGCGGTGTCATCCTTTCGCAGGTGCCGGTGCATACCATTCTGGACTACCTCCTGTCTTTGAAGGAGCAGGGTCTAGCGCTTTCCTCGCTAAAGGTCCACCTGGCGGCGATCTCGGCCTTTCACCCTGGCGAGAATGGGCGCTCGATCTTTTCCAACCCCATGGTCAGCAGGTTCCTCAAGGGGTTAGAACGTCTTTACCCGTTGGTTCGCCGTCCAGTCCCCACTTGGGACCTCAACCTTGTCATAACCAGGCTCATGGGGGCCCCATTCGAGCCTATGGCCACCTGCTTGCTCCTGTACCTCTCCTGGAAGACGGCCTTCCTCGTGGCCATCACCTCGGCGAGGCGCGTATCTGAACTCAGAGCACTCACTTCGGAACCCCCTTACACGGTGTTCCACAAGGACAAGGTACAGCTGCGACCACACCCGGCCTTCCTGCCCAAGTTAGTGTTGGCCTTTCATATTAACCAGGACATTTTTCTGCTGGTCTTCTACCCGAAGCCGCATGCCTCTCCAAGGGAGCAGCAACTCCATTCCTTGGACGTCCGTAGGGCCCTCGCCTTCTACATCGAGTGGACGAAGTCCTTTCGGAAAACGACTCAGCTATTCGTCGCCGTGGCAGACCGAATGAAGGGCCTCCCGGTCTCCTCCCAACGCATCTCCTCCTGGATCACGTCTTGCATCCGGACGTGTTATGACTTGGCTGGTGTTCCCACCATGCATCCTACTGCCCACTCCACCCGAGCTCAAGCCTCGTCCTCCACCTTCCTGGTGCACATACCTATACAGGAGATATGTAGGGCAGCAACCTGGTCATCAGTGCACACCTTTGCCACTCACTATGCCATAGTTCAGCATTCCAGGGAGGACGCTGCCTTTGGAACAGCAGTCCTACACTCTGCAGTATCACAATCCGACCCCACCTCCTAGGCAAGGCTTGGGAGTCACCTAATTGGAATACATATGAGCAATCACTCCAAGAAGAAGACGGTTACTCACCATAGTAACTGTTGTTCTTCGAGATGTGTTGCTCATATCTATTCCAAACCCGCCCTCCATCCCCACTGTCGGAATAGCCGGCAAGAAGGAACTGAGAGGGTGCTGGGCCGGCTGGGGTATATAGCAGGCACTGCAACGGTGCCACTCCAGGGGGCGCCAGCCGGCCCACCGAGTGTTGCTAGGGTAAAAGTCTTCCGACGATCGTGCACGCCGCGCGCACACACCTAATTGGAATAGATATGAGCAACACATCTCGAAGAACAACAGTTACTGCGGTGAGTAACCGTCTCGTCTAGCTTCACAGTCCTGAGTGAATCGCAAAAGTAAATAGAGGGGAAAAGTACATTCGGATGCTATTTATTGCTTCTGTCTGATCCAGGGCCAGATTGTGGCCAACTTCTGTGTGAGTGAGCAAGGGCTGCTCCCTGTTAGTGCCCTGTCTGCAACCTTTCCAGGTATTCACATAGCCCCCAGCAAATGAAATCGATGATAATCTGCTGTACTTCCTTCTGGAAGATGATATAATGTCCATATTGTAGATGAGAGAGGGAGTGTTATTTAAGGTCATACACGCTGAGCGCACACAAATCACTTCACGCTGCCCAGATTGGACAATCATCACAGAAGCTGGGTTCGTCATGGTCTGGCTGTATCATCTGTCCCTTCTTTCAGAGTTTGGCTTTGACAGAGTGGGTGGATATAGAATAGGGAGCTTTAAAAAATACATCGAACATACTCCTTTTGTAAATGGTGCACACATCAATGTAGTAGATTGAAATAGACCATCCCTTGGGCATTTAGCAAAATGCCGCCCCGTCCTCCAAAGCCCACGCTGCAAATGGCAATCGCCATGTTCTCCCTCACAGCCTAGCCTGCAGTCAGTAGCAGACAGCCCGTCTCCTCAGTCTGCCCACAGATAGCAGCAGCCATATCATCCTCTTCTACAGCGATGGCCACACCATCCTGCGCAGACCTGCAGTTTGTAGCTATCAATGCCATTAGTACACATTGTTTTAAATGAGCTATTCAGACCTGTAGTTCCCTAGCAACTACACTTCTTTGTATAGAACCAGGTGTGATTTTTCTCTGGCTACAAAAGCACTGCATGTAGTTAAATGCACACACAAGAATACTCTTCACGTAGGTCAGTCGGCTCTCATTTCTTTCCTGCCACTTGAGTCGTATATGACCCAGTGAATAGGGGATTGGAAGAGGAGAGAGAGAGACTCTCATCATAACTACCACATAATCATATTGTGTCTTCACTGGCTTTTCTATACTTCTCTTAAATCTCTCTGATTCTTCTGGGTGCTTCTCCCCTTTCGTTCCCTCTCAACAGACATTGCCAGAAATCTGCTCTGAGCAGGACGAGATGGATTTTCTGATGGAAGCGCTGATAATCAGGTACATTTCTAACCAGAAAATTAACTCACTGACTACAGGATTTGGCCCTATAGCCCTGCATCACTACTGAAATTCAGCCACCCCTGGGGTGGAGATCAGCAGTCAGGTGGCATGCAACATGCTGCATGCCAAGGAGGGATTTTTCAGCCCAGGACATTGGGGCAAACCCTTCTCTTATTAAAAATGCTATGGGGTGTTTAGGAACAGCCCTGGACCTGTCTCTTGCATGGATGGGTGCACAAGGAGACGGTGCATGAAGCTTCCCTTTTGTGCCCTTCAAGCAGTAGCCAACCACAGCTGTAGCTCCTGTGCTCCCCGAACCACAAGGACTTCTCCCTCCTAATGCCTTCTGCAGCACTAGTCACCCCAAAGGCCCCATGTCTTTGCCTCTCCTCTGCACCAGGCAGCAGAGTGGGGCACTCTGAACCCTCTTGAGGGGGTGAAGTCGTGAACAGGGAACCAGTGTGTTCTGGGGAGCTCCAGGAGGTGTAGTGCAGCTCCAGGAGGTGTAGTGCAGCTCCTCACCTTCCTCAGTGCAGGCCAGTGCTACTCAGGCACAATCTATCTTTTGATGTCTGTGCAGAGTAGACCAGACAATAATTTGTAAGGCCGGATCTCAAAGACCTTCTCATAGGGAGCTCGGTGGTGTATAATTTATCTGCCTAGGAAAGCTAGAGGGCTTGAGCCATCCCCCTAATTCCATGCACTCTAGGTATTTCAAATCTGGGGTTTATGAGACTGCAACAAGCTCACAAAGGAAGTTTGAAAAGAGGGAGATGATCTGGAAGAACTCCCCTAATCTCTTTCACAGCACGCAGCTGCTTTACTGGGGAGGTGGCTCTCACTTACCGTGGCATTGCACAGATCTAGCCTGGCAAAGCAATTACCAGAAAGAGCCACACCTATTATAATTTCTTACAAGCTTTTAGACAAAATAAAGTGTCTGAAAAACATCGTGAAATGTATTGCTGGGGGTTATTTATTTTTATTGCTCTTTGCCCCTTCTTGAATGTTTGGAATAAAGTCATTCCTGTAGGTGTATGTATGTGGATGACTTCATCTCACAGCTAGGACATGCTGCTGGGACTGAACTATTGACATCAGTCCATCTCCCGCAGACTGTTGGAGTTCTGATTGGCAAGGCAAGAGGCAGCAGTGCTGAGACATGATTTTTAAAAGCAACCCACGAGATCATTTCATAATGTTTTGATTTATTTAGTAGGGTCTTCCCTCTCTCTCCCATCACCCCTGCCAAAGTCCTCAGTTCATATCTAACCCAGGTTGGTAGTGATCAAAAGTCACAACCTTCTGATGATCGTTTGGCAGCCTTTATTAAATGAGTTGATTGTCTCAACCCAGTTCCTTGGGGACAGAAAAATTACAAAACCAATTGCTACAACTGACACTAGCTGGTCCTGTTTCTGGCAGACTGGACACTGAACTGAGACCCCCAACTACACAGAAATTTATTTAACAAACATTGAAAAAAACCAAATCCCCACATGATAGCATTTCATTTCAAATAGCTGTAATATTTTGGACTTAAAAGCTGTAAGATATCACGTTTCCTTTCTCCCATGACCCCTGTCACAGTTAAATCCATGAATCTTCTCTGCATTAGAGAACCACGGCAGGCGTGTGTGGAGAGAAGGTGCTGTTGTATTTGGTAGCTTTTGCCAGTTTTCTCCCACTTTCTGAAGAAGTTCGATTGAGGCAAGGCTAAGCAGAATCTCTTTGGGTTCCTCGTAAGTAGAGCTGGGCTGAGGGCACCATGCTTTGATTTAGCTGAGGTCAGGATTTGCTTTGACAGTGTGTTTCAGAACCAGGTTCTATTTAATCTGATTCACCAAAGTTCAGGGGGAGTTGGGTAAAAGGTTTTATCCCCTCTTTGATTTTGTCTCCTCCTTTCCATGTCACTGTGGTGGTCAATTCGCAGTAAATTCAGTCACCAGAACATTGTGCGGTGCATTGGCGTGAGCCTTCAGACACTGCCTCGCTTCATTCTGCTGGAGCTCATGGCCGGTGGAGATATGAAGAGCTTTCTTCGGCAGAATCGACCCCGGGTGGTGAGACCATCTTTTCCTTTCCACTTGTGTCTGTTTTCATTACAGCATTTTAATAGGGCTGATCTCTGATTCCCAACTCCTACAAACCTCTGGACATTTTCCCCCCTTCCCTTGACTTGAGCAGATGCCAATAATAGAAAATTATTCTTGATCACGTTTCAAAGGATCCAGCTTATTAGCGATCAAGGAGGACACAGCGTAAAGGATGTTTTCCTGTCGCCTCCCCTGTTCTCTACCAGGGTCAGCTGGACAACCGTACTTGAGAATGTTCCCTCAGCCTCCATCACACTGCTGTGTCAAGTGAAGAGCTGAAATTACAGCAAGGATCCTCGTTAACGGGAAGATGTTGGAGCAGCTCTTCAGCTGGCGTAAATCGACATCACTGCATTCACTTCAATGGAGCTATGACGATTTACACCAGCTGAGGACCTGGCCCTACATGTACCATTAGTGCTGAATGAAATAGCTAATGCAAATAAATAACAACCTGGAATTAGCCCTGGGTTTTCTGCTTGTGGGTTGTTCATGAATCAATACGGATTTCCACAGATGTATTTGTTATGGGCAAAAGGCTCCATGAATAATTTGGATGAGCAGTTGTCAACGTATTGGCTATTCACAAACTGCTAATTTCAGCTATTTGCTATTGGTTATTCAGAGTGTGTTACTGGTCATGTAACTCACATGATATTGCTTCTGCTTCCTGAGTGGATGAGTGAAACTTTCTAAACAGGAGAATAAGGCCTGCTCTACAACCATTTTTTGTACTGGTGTAGCTATATCAGTTAGCTATAACCCATAGTGTGGACACAGTTATAGCAGTATAAAGGTGTCTTTTACAGGTGTATTAGAGACAAGGTGGCTGAGGTAATATTGGACCAACTTCTGTTGGTGAGAGAGACAAGCTTTCAAGACACACAGATCTCTTCTTCAGGTCAGCTCGAAAACTTCTCTCTCTCACCAACAGAAGTTGGTCCAATAAAAGAGATTACCTCATCCACCTTGTCTCTCTAATATCCTGGGCCTAACACAGCTACAGTTACACTGCATAATACACGTATTGTTTATTCTCCTTCTCATACTAGAATAAATTATACTGGTATAAGTACATTCAACCACCTCCACACCAAGGAGGTTGTAGGGCTTTAACTACGTCAGTATAGTGAAAGTAGTACAACTTTTGTGAGGAGACAAGGCCTATGGAACGATGAATAGTGATTAAACAACAGCGAAGAGCGAAAGTTCTCATTTGCACACAGCGAATACGAGTAGTAGTGTGAAGAACAGTCATTCCCTAAACATTTATGTGAAAACAAACCTGTCATCAAGAATTGTTAGCAACAAACAAAAAGGGGAAAGAATTTAGTTGAACCAAAACAGCCCTTCCAAATTCAAAGGAATGTTCCTGAAAAATTCAGCCAGCTCTAGATCTTGCCATGGGTTTGTTTGGCCATAGTAAAAATGAAACTCCATCGGCCTCCTGACAAAGGTATCCCAAAACATGCTGATCTCTGCCTGCCTGTCTGTCTTATTTACTCCCTCGCTTTCACCTTTATAAGGTACTTGTTTATAACTCTAACCTTCAATGGCAAATGTCCAAGTGTTCGGTACAATAAAGACACTACCCATCTAGCTGATTAAACACCAGCTGCCAACAGCCGGAGTTCTAATTACATGGTTCCAGGCTGTGAAATGAACAAGGTAACAGCATCCAGAAACAACAGGAGAAAAAAGTGCAATTTGACTTGACATCTCCAGGAGCTTCACTGCGCTTGGTAGTAATTTCTCCCCACCTCTCCCCAGAGCACTGGAAAAGCACTTGTTATAACAACTTTTCTGGAGACACACCAAGGAACTTTCCCTGCAGGGAAAGAAATGATTGTCAGAGAATAAGTGGGTGTCACAGGTGAGTGTGTGTGTGTGTGTTGCGGGGAGGGGGAGTTTTGGCCTAGTCTAAATAAAATAGCCAACGCTTCTATCAAAGGTGTGAAATGAGAACTGCCCGCTTTGGAGAGTGGTGTGAAAATAAGCACAAAGGAGCTTTAAAAAGTGGGAGAAGGGAGAAGTGGGCTTCTAAAGAATGACTCTGGGGATGCTAATGGGTCACACAGCAAAAATTAGTGAGGTATTTTAAAAACCACATCCATCCGGGATTTTGACAGGACAGAGAGAGGGAGCGCATGTGAGAGAGCAAAGATGAGTGACTGCACTACTCTGTGCCAGCACCAAACCCTAATGACCTCCAGACCTGGAACATCCCTTGTGATGGGGAAGAGGTAGGACTCAGGAATAATAAACACAAAGGGGACTCTTTACGTAGGATCCTGTACACACAGATGCTGTAGCTCTCCCTGGCTCTCTAGTGCACAGACGGATGGAAACACCTTGGGTCTGTCTAAGCAAGCACACAATGGTTTGCTGACTACACTGTACACTCAATGCAGATTTCTTTTGGCCCTGAGAAATCCACACTCCCAGCACTATGGGAGTTAAGCTGTGCTCTTCTCAGTGAGTCCCACTGTGATGGGGTGTCTACCCCCCACAAGGCCTAAGGTGGCCAGGTAGGCCTATTAACCACCTAGGCTGTACCTAGGAGTAGCAGCCAAGGAACAAGAACTAATTAGAGATGAGGCTCAGCTGGAGAGGAACAGGAGGGGCCTGTATAAAGCCCAGTAGCTGAGAGAAGGGGGGAGTTGCAGGGAGAGGCAGGCTGCCTGCCTGCAGTCAGTGTTAGGGTGAGAGAAGGGCAAGGTCGGAAGTAGCCCAGGGATACAGCAGTAAGGTTCTGGACTGTGCAGACCTTGACTGCTTGTTGTAGGGCCCCTGGCCTGGAACTCAGTGTAGGGGGGGGGCCTGGATTTCCGTACCAGCCATTGGACAGTGGTGCTATTAAGGCGTAGTGAGAGGAAGGACTGCCTGGGACAGTGGGTCCTGAGAAACCTTGATACCCTGGAAAGGGAGGACTACAGTGACCTGGCCAGCGGAGGGCCAAGCCGCGAAGTGGGAGCAGCTGAGTCCCAAGTGAGTGAGACAGGAAGAGTGATGGAGTGAGCCACCACAGGAGGGACGTTGGACTGGTAGAGCTAATCCCCAGACGTGGCCAGAAGGAGGTGCTCTGATAGTGACTAGTGACACCCTGCTAACCTCACTAATTTTTGCTGTGTGACCCATTAGCATCCCCAGAGTCATTCTTTAGAAGCCCTCTTCTCTCACTTTTTAAAGCTCCTTTGTGCTTATTTTCACACCGCTCACCACAGTGGGCAGTCCTCGCTTCACACCTTTGATAGAAGTGTTGGCTATTTTATTTAGACTGGGCCAAAACTCTCACTCTCACACACTCTCAGGGGGAATCTAATAGATTCACTTCCCATGTCTGGCAAACTTTAACCTTAAATAGAAACCTCTTCTCTCCTTTGACCCACAACCCTTCCTCTTCATTCCTGTCTCTCTATTTTACCTTCTCCCTCCCCCGCCCCCCTTCTGTATTTCTCTCTCCTTCCTTTCCTATCTCTCCAACTATTCTATGTTTCCTATACTCTCTCCCCCACCCCACCACCTTTCTCCTCTTCTCACCTGGGTGCATCTGTCTCTTATCCAGAATCAGCCATCCACTCTGATAACGCAGGACCTGCTGAACATAGCCAGGGACATCGCTTGTGGCTGCAAATATCTGGAGGAGAACCACTTCATTCACAGGTGAGATGGGGCAGTCCAGCCCAGAGTGAAGGTTGCTTGAACTCCACTGGGCTTGTACAAAGCCTATGGTTTTCCCTTTGCAAGGGAATATGCATACATGTTTTTCAGTCTGGATCCATGTGGCTTTACGCTCCCCAAGATAGACTGAGTCTCAAGATCTCAAGGAGAAGCTCAGTTGAACCCATGGGGTTTTGACAGGTTTCACTGCAAAAAACATGTGGGAACAGGAATTTCCCATGTTTCTGAAGCAAAAAACATAAGCAGGTTGAAATTGGACCTATTTGACTTGCAAAGTGGTCTGAAGTTAGAGCTTGGTCTGAAGCCAAAAGCAGGCAGGTCTCCTTGTATAGCCCTAGGTAACCATTAAGCTAAACTATTGTGGTGTCTTCACAAGTGACTGCCTAAGTGAACTGTCAATCAAGAATATAACTAATGACTAGGAAGGTCTGTGGGCGTTAGCTAATCCCTGAACACAGCACAACTAATGGCGCCACTTTAATAGTAAATATTATAGAGGTTTCCATGTTATAACATGACAAAATGGTGTGAACTCTGCTGCTTTTGCATACAGTGCTAAAGCACAACATTATGGATAAAGATTTTCAGAGGCAAAAATGGGAGTTAGGTACCCAAATCCCATTGACTTTCAATGGGATTTAGGCTCCTTGCTGCCCTTCGTACTTCTAAAAATCGCCCCCTGGGCTGTGTACACTTCCAGCAGTTCATCTGTAGGATATCTGTATCGCATACACACTTGAGGTTCTTCCTGCTTTCCACTAGATGGTAGCATTACCCTACCCAAATGTACATGAGAATAAGAAGTAGCTTATTTCTCTCCTGACCTCACTGTAATTGACTTGTTGATTGTTTTAGAGTAGCATCAGCACAGAATAACCTTTGATGTTTGATCCATTGACTAGGGAAGCAGAGAGCAGGGGGATTCAGAGTAAAGCAAAGCAGAGCAGGGGGATTCAGAGTAAAGCAAAGCAGGGCTAGTGCAGGATGCTGAACAGGGAGGAAGGGTATGTCTGCACTGCAGTCACAGGTGGGACTGCGGCACATGTAGACCTACCCAAGCTAGCTTTGATCTAGCTAGTTCAGATAGCAACAGCAATGAAGCCGCAACAGCCAGGGCGGCAGTACAAACTGTGCAAGCCAACCTGGGCCCCAGGGTATATACTCGAGCAGCTAACCCATGCTGCCACCGTTTCACTGCAAGTCAGTTCACCTCTTTGTGCCTCAAATTCCTCATCTGTAAAATCAGGATCATGAGATTTGCCGCCTTACCATCTGTGGATGAAGTGCTAGAGAAGAGCTAACAATTGCTACGAGTAGCTTGTAAAATTTCCCAGTTGGCTGGCAGCATCTCTCGGTTCCAACTGAGAGCTGGTTTCAGTTCATGGAATTCCCAGGCACCTTGCTGAATTCACCTGTCGTCACCACAGCTCTAAAAGCCATCATGTGCCCAGCTTATGTCAGTGAAAGGAGCAGGGACCCACACCCAGAAGGAGGGAGTAGGTTTCAGATGGGATTGTACCCAGGGTAGCTAGCCTGGCCCACTGCCCATGCAGCCAGAGCTACACTGCTCTTTTTTAGCACACTAGCTCAATCAAAGCTAGCATGAGTATATCTGCCCGAGTTAAAAATTACACCTCCAGCTCCAGCATAGACATGCCCATGGTATGTGTGCTATGCAGTAACAGGGCGCAGCGTGCAGGCATGCCAGGAAGGGGAGGCTTCACAGAGGCAGGCAGAGCAGGAGCACACGTACACACACATCCCCTTTCTGCAGAGCAAACAGGCTTAACCGCTACATCGCCAGGCAAGGGTGGGAGAGACTGGAGGAAAAGGGGGAAACGAGGCAGGCAGCAATCTGAGCAGGGAACTGTGAGGCTCGTGTTTTGCTTTCCTCACGTTTGTGTTATAGATGGGAATATGCTCTTGTGGCTAGGGCAGTGAAGGAGGAGATTGTAAACTGGATGTAATAAGGGATATTATAAAGGTTAACAAATACAAAGCACTTTAAGATCCTCAGATGAACGTTGCTATAAAGGGATTGTTATTTATTATTACTTAAGCACAATACAACATATGGAAATTCTAATATCTTTTCAATGTAAACATTTCTAAAAAGAATGTTAACAACTCAGGACTGTCCTGGCTTGCCAGCTTACTGACACAGGGCAAGGTTGTGACTGTGGGGGAGTGAAGGGATGTAAAGCCCCCAACCCTACCCCCTTGCACAGTTGTCTGGGAAGGGAGAGCGGGGTCTGTGAGTCCAAGTAGGCAGAAAGAGGCAGGGAGTGGGTGGATCCAGGACTGTGCTGCCCTTTCCTCCACACACCTCATACTAGGCAGTAGAGTGGCTAGTTGTGAAGGGCTGTGAATGCTGTGCCTGGTAATCATCCAACACAGCATATTCTACCTCCTGCAGAAAGCAGGAGCTTCAGAAGAATTCTAACTCCGAGGGGTGTCCTGAGTCACACTTCCTTTCTGCAGCTCCTCCTGGGCTGATACACGTATGTGGCACCCCTGACTCAACATAGTCCATACAGTGTGACAAAGGAAATGCTCATCAGAAGCTGAATTACGTGCGAGAGGCTGAGGAGTTTCATAGCTGTCTTATAAACTGTTTCTCAGTTTCTTCCATGTCAGAAAGTCTCTACAGTGGGGTGTTCACCGTCTCTGTGGTGACTCAGGTCTTTGTTCTGAACCTTTGTTTCGTACCAGCCCTCAGGTAGAACTCCCCAGACTGCTTTGCTTCCAAGTGATGTACATGGTAGAATCCAGGACTCCCTCTGGAGCGGACCTGGCGTAGGACTTGTGAAAGACTTTTCTCTGTATCTTGATTTCTTCATTGCCCTCAAGGATTTTCTCCTCAAAGCTACTAAACTCAAATTCTTTTGGTTTTCTCCCCTCAGTAAAGGCAGGCAGTCGGGCAGCCTGCAGGAACCCAGCTAGCATGGGGGCAAGGTCCAGACCGAGATCGTTGAGCAGGTCACATGGAAATTCCCTCCACTGAGACCAGGCCAGAACCAGTGTCATGGAGTATGGGGCAAGTTTTTTTTCAAACCCCTTCTCCTCATCCAGACATGGGATCCCTATTCCCACAGCTTTCAAAGCAAGCCATGAAACATTCCAATTCCTGTGAATTCTCAGATACCAATGGGCAATTTGTCTCCAGTGACTCTCTCTGTGAGGGTCACTACACAGTGTGGGCCCTCATATGGGGGTGAACCACTTCTGAAAGTGGGTGCTTGAGAACATCAGGGAAGGATATTCAATAGAACTTGCTCTTTATCCCAGGAACAAGTTTATTCTTTCCCCAAAGTATATTTAAAAAACCCAGCAAAGTTCCTTCATAGCATCAGAAGATGAAGGGCACAATAGTCAATCTCCTACACACTGAAATGATAGAACCAGTTCAGTGGGGGGGGGGGGGAGACATATTTTGAAAAGGGACACAAGATTCTTTGTGGTACACAGAAACAATGGCATGCAACCCATTTTAGATCTCAGGTCTCTCAACAAGTCCATGAGGAGATCAGTATTCCAGGTAGAAATATTGAAATCCATCATTACAGCATTATCTTCCCAAAATTTCAGAATATGAAAATAAATCTCCTGGAAATCTATTGAAGATATGATCAGGGAGAGTCACCAAGGGGATACTTTAGCTTCTGATACAAGATGCATTTTCAATATAGAGTACTTCCGTTTGGACTCATAAATTCTACCTGGGTATTCACAAATTTCGTATCATCCGTCCCTTCAAGTGAAAGGGATACGTGTCTACTCTGGTCTGGCCAACATTCTCATCAGATTATAGAGGGCCCAGAAGACATAGCTAAAAGCCTTCAGAAACATGGCTTTGTGCAAACAAGTAGAAGGGCCAGTTACAGCTCTCACAAAATTCCAGCATCTCAGTTATCATCCAAGGCTATCTTTATTTCAGAAGAGATTTCAGAAGAATATATTGTCTGATTTGCTAAACATTAGCACATGTCTCCTAAGCTAAAATCTCTGACTCAGCTCCTGTGCTAATTGGTCTCATGTGGATACCCCGTCCTATTCTTGCTTCATTTCCAGACAGCAATTGCAGCAAATAAGTAGATGAAGATCTTGGTCCAGATCCAGTACTAGCATCACTTGGTGAATTCATTCTTAATATTCTTTAACAGTTTGTTTTGTTTTGTTTTTATTTACAAAAAAAACTAATCTTCCTCTGGTGCCCCTGCCGGGGGAGCGGGGCCGCTGGCGTGCACGGTGCCACGCTCCCGCCGGCGCCCCAGCCGGGGCAGCGGGGCGGCAGGCGTGCTCCGCTCCCCGCCGGCGCCCCAGCAGGGGCAGCGGGGCAGCAGGCATTCCACGCTCCCCACCGGCAGGGGGAGCGGGGCGGTGGGCATGCCGCGCCCCCCCCCCCTGCGTTTTGGCGGGGCGGTGTTGTTGGGGGGGGGGGTGTTTTGGCTGGCGTTGGGGGGGAGGCAGCGCTTGTGAGGGTTTTTTTTGCTTGGGGTGGCCAAAAAGGTAGGGCCGGCCCTGGTTCTATAGCAAGAAGGAGAGTCAGGGTCAACTGGCTCAGCAAGACACACTTAGAACTAAGGGAATGCAGCCTAGGTCAGCTAGCTTTTCGGTGCATCTCTGGCCAGGTTGGAAGCCTATTGATGAACTTCTTTGCACCCAAGTCCAGTTGGAGAACCAAACGAGGAGAGGAGGAAACACTTGAAAGCAGAGGCTGTTGATCCTCTTGTGACGGGTTAGACCCCACTTCTAGGATGCCACCTGATGTGCTGGGGTTCAACTGAGCCTCCTCTGCTCAATCAGCCTGGGTTCCCTCTCCCTGCTTTGCTGAATTAGGCTCTCCAGCCTCTTGCAGCACACACACACACACACACAGGTAGGGCCACACCCCACTGCAGACACAGACTGAAGTCAGCTCCATGTGAGAGGGCTCCCCCACCACTCACAGGCCCACCCCTTTTGGGAGACAAACCCAAAACACTACTGTCTTGCACTGTATAGAAATATCCATACAGCGCAAGCTCATAATGTCAAGAGAGATGTGCATGACTTCTCCCCCGCCCCCAGCTAGAAATTGTATAATCTTGGTTTAATAATAAACAAAACAAAATTTTATTAACTATAATAGGCAGATTTTAAGTGGTTCAAGGGATAGCAAACAGAACAAAGCAGATTACTAAGCAAATGAAACAAAACATGCAAAGTAAGCTTGACACACTAGATAGGTAGGATACAAATTAGCAAATTCTCACCCTGAGTGATAAACAACAGTCTGGCAGATTCTTAAGGCCCCACCCCAGAGCCCACACCCCCAGCCAGAGCTTTCACCCCCCACCCCACCGCACCCTCAACCCTCTATCCTAGCCCTGAGCCCCTCCAACACCCCAAACACCTTATCCCCAGTCCCAGCCAGAGCCCCTACCCCAGAGCCCACACCCCCAGCCAGAGCTTTCACCCCCCCCACTGCACCCTCTACCCTAGCCCTGAGCCACTCCAACACCCCAAACACCTTATCTCCAGTCCCAGCCAGAGCCCTCATCCCCCCACATGCTAACCCTCTGCCCAAGCCCTGGGCCCCTCCAGAACCCCAAACACCTTATCCCCTGCCCCAGTCCTGAGCCTCTCTAACACCCCAAACACCCCAGCCCCAGACAGAGCCCTCACCCCCCACACTCCTACTCTCACCCTGAGCCCCTCTCACACCCCAAACCCCTCATCTGCAGCCATACCCCACAGCCCTCACCCCTGCACCCCCTCCCGCTGCACCCCCTCCAATCCCCAAACTCCCTCCCAGAGCCTGCATCCCAATCCCGTGCCCCAGCCTAAGGCCTGTGCCCCAGACCTCCTCCCCCACCCAAATTCCCTCCCAGAGCCTTGGGCAGATGGGGGGGCGGAGTTTGGGTGGGGGCAGAGTTTGGGTGGGGGTGGGTTCTGGGCACCACCGAAATTTCAACAAACCTGCCACCCCTGGTCATTGTCCCTCTTTTACATCTTCCCCCCCCTCACTTTCTGGACAGCTTTTTTGCTGTGACCTGGGTCAAACAGTTCCCATTGTGTAGAGCTATCTCTGAGAGGTTTCTATTGTACACAGTTCATGGAGTAATCCTTATGCTTGTGTGCATTTCTTCAATAAGCCACTAACATTGTTTGGCCTCCTCCACCGTAGCATGTTTGAAATACAGAAACATGGTCAATATTCCCAGCTTCAGATACAAAAATGATACATGCATACAAATTGGATAAACACATTCAGTAAATCATAACCTTTCCAATGATACCTTACATGAGCCATCTTGCATAAAGTATATCTTAGTTATACCATAGTCATATCATAACCATATTTCCATGAATAATATGGGGTGTAACGTTACACCTCTTATCTCAGAAGTGGGCTAAAAGGCCTACTTTATACCTTTCCTCCCTCAGCCACCGAAGGTGAAGATTGTGAAGGAACAGGCCACAGTGATTATAAACCTCTTCTCATAAACCCTCAGGTCTTGGTTCTCAGACCTGATTCAGATGTAGCTCAAACTCCCAATAAATACACAAAACATAGCTCAAGAGTGACCTATCCTGAACAAAATCCAAACCTGCCTAGCCCATCAGCTGGGAAGCTGAGAGGAAAGATTTATAATCACTCACTCTGAGAAGCTGATAAACACCCTCCTTGCATCTAAGAGGACATTCACAGATGATGTCTGTGGGTAACTTGAGGTTTAGATGTTGGTGTTACAAGGGACACACATCAGGGCAAAGTCAGCTGAAGCAAAAGACAGTCTAGCGTTTTTACCAGATGATCTGACCATGGGGCTCCAGGCCAACACTTTTTGCCAGCCAGCAGAGTCAGGCATATTGCACTGTAAGAAATTCATGAGAATCTCCCATCACTGTCACACAACAGATTCCTGAGGACCACTCCTCTTATCAGTCTTCTAGCAATACACACATCCTGTCATAATCTGGATCTGTGTGTAGGATCTACAAGTGCACATAAAACTATTTGTCAGCATCACAGTTGGTAGCTGTCTTCCTCTTCTCACTGAAACTGTCTTGCCTACTCACCACCTCCTTGTCCAAGGGACTGCAGAGCTTGGTATGCTCTTAGTTATACTTCAGTTACACGTTCCACCAAACATGGCAATTCTGTGGACTCCCCAGGCCTCCATCTCCAAGGTCACCACATGTAATAGGAAGTGGTATTGTTGCCTTTTTGAATGAAACCAAGCACTCTAAGAACGTAGAAATGCATAAGTTAGATGTGAACAGAACCAACAGAGGAATAAAGATTTCTATAACAAAGACATTCAAAGCCTCAGGTACAGCTCCTCTCATTACTATGCACACTGTGAAAAGAGCAGTGATTTTGTGGGCAGAGAAATCACATATATCTTATGAAGAGGCATGAAAGGCTACTACAGGGTCTTCCAGCCACCTTTTCTCAAACACTGTAGACTTGACATCCCCACCTGTGCTGATGCAGCATTTGGTAGAGGAGTGTTTTGGAGCAGGGAGCCCCCGTAACCCTTAAATTCATTTTCAGTTCTACATAGGTAAATTTGAATCCCCCCTTCCTCCTGCCCTAGGGATGATTTACGTCTTTCTACAGCCCACTGTCAAGGCTGTCTGACACAGAGGGGACCGAGAAAAGGGAAATTGTGTCTTACCATTGAATTTTCATTCTAGGACCCTCCATGTCAGACAGTCTGACCCTCCCTTGGAGGACTGCATTATATCTAGGGTTTTATTCTGGCTGTTGCTCGCTTGTTGAGTTGTATGAAAGGGAAGAGGTGTTCCTCCAGGAAATCCTTACATTTTATGTCAAGGCTCTGCTGCAAAGAGTTTGAGTTGAATAGTACTTTTATACAGTTAGGATTTTTCAGTTTTGGGTGCTGTCTTTCTGGAGAGTTCTCTCGGAGGGGCCATCGTAATCCCAGCCTTAGAGCCAAGATTTGTTCTGCCTCCAATCACCCTGGAATTGGGGAACACCTTACTGTGAAGGCCATCTGACACAGAAGGTTCTAGAATGAAGATTCTCAGGTAATACAGAATTTTCCCTGTTAGTTATATATATATATAGACACGCACACATTTTTCAGGCAAATAACAGAACTTGCCTTAAAGTGCCCTTCTGCTTAGAAAAGTGACTATATAAAAGACACCTTCCCACTCAGCAGATCTGCCCCCGTGTGTAGTCAGAGTCCTATCTGCTGATTTTACTGACTAAAATAAGCTTGACTGCTTTCACCACTGCAGAACCAGAACATCTACGAGGGAACAGTATGGATCTATTCCTTTGTGTACATCATCAATAAAAGAATTGTGTACTAAGCGTCAATCTGTTACACCTATCTAAACCCACTGAAGACAGGTGCATTGCACAAGTGTCACTGAGGTTATAATTTGTCCTGGAACAATTTTGTTACTGTGGTGATGAGGTAAAAAGGAAAACCCCAGCTTGTTTTTCAGATGCAGGGGGAGTTTTCAAGGCTGGCGGTGAGAAGAAATATTTTACTTGCAAAGTATGCACATTTTTCTAGCCATCACCAAGACAATTAAACACAGACACCTCCTCCCTCTCCCCCACTCCATTATTTTTAACAAGGTGCTTTTCAGAGCACAATAGTACTTTAAAACAAACACAAACTCTTCAGGCTCATTCACGCATTCACCTCCTTCCTGTGTTACAAAGTAAAGGCCCAGTCCTGAAAAATTACTCTCAGATGCAACGCTGTTAATTTCAATGGGGCTAAGGACAGGCATAGGCCTAAATGCAGGAGTTATGATTTGCTAGATCCAGCCCCAAGAAAATACAAACATCTTTCTGGGAAATACCAGTCAAATGGCATTTTGCATTAAACGAGACACCACTGAGAATTATGGAGAATGTGAAGGAGGCACAGGTCTTTCTTTAAAAAAAATCAGAGGAAGGGAGGCCGTGTTAGCAAATGGCTAAAGCAGGAGAACTGGGTTCTGGCCTGACTAATATTGACTCTCTGTGTGAGCTCTGACACAGTTTCCGACTTTATATAATGGAGATGGTGCTTACCCTTGCAAAATGCTTTGAGATTTTTGGATGAAAAAACTCCATTTAGGTGCTATGTAGTAATTACCATTAATAAGAATTATAAGAACATAGCAATCATTTTTAATAAACAAAGGCCTAATCCTGTGAATTTCAGTGTGGTCACTTGTGGGAGTAAGGGTTACTCATGTAAGGCTCACCAGATCGGCTCCTATAATCCTTTTTTTAAAAAAACCTAAATATGTAAGATGTAACAGGAATGGAGCTGATATGTAATCATATTATGAGTACTAAATGAGCTGTGATATAAGAATCTTAAGAATATTGATATGTAACCTAGTTACTGAGAGAGACCATGTAACTTACATTGGCATTATAAGAATTTCCTGTGTGAATATATTGATTTAACTTAATAAAGTCTGTGGGAAGAACAAACAGGGAAGACCATCTAGGTACACACTAGAAAGACAATGGGTTTCAGCTATTAGCATCAGAGAGCCTGTACCTTGTCCCCACCACACTGTAACCACTGTTTGCCAGGCTGGGAATTAGTAGTTCACCAGTGAACTCCACCATCTGCCCCACAGAGAGGCTTTTCCTTTGAGCTCTGTCTAGCCGGTCAGGCTGGCACAGATAGACTTTGCAGTGGGAGTCTAATGAAATCAGGCCTGTTCAGATCCAGGGGATGGTAAGTATTTGGGAAACGCAGGCTTTGCAATTTAGGCTGGTTTATTGATTTTAGGGGGGGCGGGGTTTAAATGTTTTTCTTCTAAATAAATTATACTTTCCTTTAAGGAAGCTGCTTGGTCACTAATTACCACTGTGATTGTCCTCAAGGGGCGGGCGTGGATCAGAGTTCACTCGCACTCCCCGTCAGTACCTGGCCCAAGCCGGGGAAGCTAATGATCCAACCAGCAGATCAATATCGGTGATGAATCCTGGCCACATGCCACCTGAGGCACGTTGCACAGATGCTAAGAAGAGTGTCCCCAGGCAGGGGTGCTGGAACAGTTTGTACAGTGGAGGTGCTGAGAGCCATTGAACCAAACTGTAAATCCTGTATATAATGGAAACCACTTCAAGCTAGGGGGTGCAGCAGCACCCCTAGTTCCAGCACCTATGGCCTCAAGGAAATAGTACTGCACGGTCTGAGCCCAAGGTGGAGCTGCTACATTGATCACTGCTGATACAGAAGCCTGCCACCTGGCCTGAGAAGGAGAGAAATGCATGTTTCCACCCTAAAAAAGTGTGAGGCCTGACACCTAAAGTGGGGGGTGACACCTGGAGAGACCAAGATGTGTAGGAAGTGCAGTTATCCTGGTAACCATTTCATAAGGTATTATAATTCATAACTCCATTTCTCTTTTAAGGGACATAGCTGCAAGGAACTGCCTGCTGACCTGCACTGGGACAGGACGAGTAGCCAAAATTGGTGATTTTGGAATGGCCCGAGATATATACAGGTAAGCAGCAGGAGTGTTCAATTTGCTTGAGCTAACACATGCTAGTCTGGACATTCCATGTATGTTTGTTCCAGGCTGGGCCCTGGGGCACACTCCTAATGTTTCTGGTGTCCAGCCTAGCATGCAGAAATGCATTCACCAATTCCAGCTCATTGGCATCCAGTGCACTTAAGTTTAAAAAAAATCTAGTGACAAACCCAAGGTGTCTGAAATAAACACTGCACTGTTGCCCTGCACCTTGGACAGTCATTGCATCTGTGCAAAGTGGGTGTAAAATCCACGCCAGCTCAAAATGGTTGCATTTGAGACTTGTTTCCCATTCAGTGTGCACCAGTGTAGGTGACCACACAAAGTGCATGCAACTGGAAAACCAGGCCAGGGAATCATTCAGGAACCAGTCTCTGTGGTGGAGTTTCAATGATGGGAAAACAGGATACAAAGCCAAGCATTCATCTGGCAGTCCAAAAATAAGTGGATTCTTCAAGGCATCACGTTCTTCAGGAGGCCCTGGTTCAGTTGTTAGCCTCTTCCATCACTGAACCAGAGGCCAAGCTTCTTGAACTTGTGCAAAGACCCTGTTTTGCCCAGGAATCATCTTTAAATAACTAATTTTAGTCTCTTTTATCAACTCTGAGGGTTACAAAGTTCTTGCTCATCAATTCTCACACAGAATTGTCTGGGTTTATTCTGCCCCCAATTGGGGTGGAGTGGGAAAGACTTGTTATTCATCTGACCCCTTTCAGCACCTGTGGAATTTGATTCTAAGCCCTTAATTCTCCTTGCATTTGGTCTTCCCAGGGCAAGCTACTATCGCAAAGGAGGGAGAGCCATGCTGCCTGTCAAGTGGATGCCACCAGAGGCGTTCCTAGAGGGGATCTTCACCTCCAAGACTGATACCTGGTGATGATTACCTTTTACTCACTTCTGCAAGCCGGGGGCAGGGTGTAGGGAGTCCAGTGCACATGTGGAGATGTCAGTTGGTCATCAGGAATTGGGGTCTTCTCACAGATAAAGCTTTAAACATGTCAAAGTTGCCCAAAGTCCTAACAGAAGAAATCAAGAAATCTTCACTTGGTCTTCAATTAGAGTTTTGACTAAATGAATCCTGAGTGAGAATTTAAGTGTAACCCTTCTGCCAGTCAGAGTCGGCAGCAACAAGGGCCGGGTTCCGTATCTAGGGGTTCCATTCCAATAACACAATGCAAAACTGGCTCGAGCCCCCACCCAGTGACCTGGGACAAATATATATCACCCCCCCCGGGCGCCTCTAAGAGGCAGTACTTCCCCTCTCGCAAGCACAGAGTCTGAGTGTAGAAAAACCTTTTAATGACAGAGAGAACCAATGCGGCCTTTTGCTGGGGAAACACCACATCTAGGATTTGTAAACCAAACTGTGAGCAATGACCCACCCCAGCAAATTGGCCATGTCCTTTCCCTTTGGTTCTTGAGTCCAGCAACCCCAAAAATCACCCAAAGTCCCAAAAGTCCAACAACCCAAAAGTCCAGACCCAGAGTTCAAAAGGTCATCTGCAGAGTGTTACACCCCCTCCAGTCTGGGTAGAAATGGGGAGGGGAGGGGTAAGGGGCACCTTACGTGGCTCGAGGCTGACTGCCCCATCCCTTCGTGGGGCTTCGCTCGGCTCGGCTCTGCTCCGCCAGCCATCCCACGAGTCACTCCGCTCAGCCGTCCCTCAAGCCGCTCCGGCTGTCCCGCCAACTGCTCCGCTCTGCCAGCAGCTCTGCTCTGTCAGCCAGCCTGCAAGCCGCTCCGGCTGTCCCGCCAAGTGCTCCGCTCTATCAGCAGCTCTGCTCCACCAGCCACTCAGCAATATATCTTCTGGCTCCCCCACTACTTAACACAGTGCTCAGTGATTTCAGCTCTTAACAATTTCAGCTTTTTAGTGATTTCAACTTGTAGTTAGGGGAGCCTTTGTGCTCATTTGCACACTTAGTCCACAGTAATTCCAACTCAGCAGCCTGTGATTAGATTCCTAAGGAACTCAAAATTAGCTCTGATGTTCCACAGTGGGGAGGGGGAAGTGCAATTGACATTTAGGACCCTCAGAAGAGACCCATGCCACCAGATACAAATACCTGTCCCCAACCTCTCTCAATTCACTGGGTTTTGGAATCCATGCAAGTGCTGCTTAGCTAATGGTGAGTCCCTTCATCATAACAAAAGCCCACTGTCCTTGATTCACATAATCAGGGTAACAACACTTTATTCTTCCTGCCCCAATAACAGAGAAACTGGGGCTCCCACAGCAGTCAAAGTGACCATTTGGGCAAGCGGTCCATCATGCTTTGCAGGGTGGGTGTGTCCATGCAAACAAGATTAGCCCCTGACATCCCTGACATCCCTTTCCACAACTCACCACCAGATGTCAGGGTAGAGCTCATCCTGACTCTGCTTACATCAGAATCTGGCCCAACATCAATAGACTACATAAAAATACACAGACACACCCCTTTAGGTATGCAGCACCTGTTACGAATTATTCCTGTTAGGACACGTACAGTTCGTTTCTAGGCTGAGGAACCCAAAAAAGATTCAAACTGCAGAGTATTTCAAAGATAACAGGTTTATTACGCTCGAGCGTGGTACCTCTTCTGCAAACCAGAGAGGGACCCCGGTTACAGGTTATACAGAGCATATATAGTTTTGGCAAGGCATGCTCTGTGTGTGAATCGGAAGCCCTAACCAATAAACAGGCCTTCTCCCTATCTTCTACCAATCCCTATAGCCCCCTGCCCTGCGCAGGCTGCTTGTTGCAACTTCTTAGGCATGCAGCTGGTTCTTGTGTCTATTGTTCCCCTTATCTCAGGCTGAGCCCAGATGTCCCCCCTGGAGGCACCCTCCCTTTCTTAGTATGTGATGTGCTCGCTTCTAGCTAATGGCGGACAGGACACTTAAGATGGAGTTGTTTAACAAAATGGAGTCACATATGCTAACTTCCCTTAACACACCCCCTTCACATTATGCTATAAATGGCTACAATTTACAGCCCAGGGCACAGCTATCCCAGAAGCACTGAGGGAAGATGCTGCTGCTCTTTGCCTGGGAGGGACCCCACTGGCAGAATCTGCCTGGAAGATATGCTTAATCAGTGTATTTCCCACATATGCTGGCCCTGCTTCATCTCTGTCCAGCCTTGCCCACTTTATGGACTGCTCCAGATGGTTCTGGGCCATCTAGCAGAGCAGGTCTTGCAGCAGGTTTGCACCACTGAACCCCTGACTCCAACAGGGTTTTCCACTGCCAGGGGCTGCAGCCTGTGGAAAGAAGGCGCTGGGTGACAGCATCTCTGTCAGCCTTGCAATGCCCTAACCCTATGCTAAGGTACTAGTGGTGCAGCATGTCTGGGTTGCAAAAGCCGGCTGCAGGACTGCATGTTTGCAGTATGTGGCAGCAAAGTGCAGCGGGGAAGGGCTGTTTAAATGCCTGATATTAAAGCACAGTTTTAAAATCCAAACAAGCAGGAGCCTGATTTTCAATAACATCATTGTCAGACACTTCTAACTGGTCAACCCTCAGCATCTGTCACTCAGCATCCATAGCTGACAAGACTGCTTAGATGCTATCTCCATAATCACACAGGATTACTCCTTTGCTTTGGCATTATTTTAATGCTGAGACACTGAAATATAAAATGACAGTAGACTTAAGTGGAAGCTCTAGCTAGCTGCTGAGGGAATGGTATTTATATAAATGCCTTTCAGATCAACTTTTTCTGTTTTAAATAAGCACCTCCATCAGTGGAGCATTTGTGAACATGTACTGGAAAATGGAAGATATTCAGTTTATGAAGATCTGTGTGTATCAGCACAGTATTCTCTTAAAGCGATGCTGACACATTGCTTCCAATGCCACACTGACCCAGTTCCCTGACGATGTATTTAATTAGCAATGCCTGGACCTTCAAAAGATTAGGAATAGATTATCTGTCGTATCAGCGCAGACCAGTCAGTGGCCAGCACCAGATATTTCAAATGAAGGTGTACAGTCCCTGTAATGGGCAATTATAGATAACCTACCTTTAGTAGAAGTTTCTTCCTAGCTCCCATCAGACGGGTTGGTGAAATGTTGGTATGATTAAAGTCAATGGCAAAACTCATATTGACTTCAGTGGGGCCAGTATTTCACCCTTGATCTCAATGATATCTTGTGACAGGGAGATTGCTAGGTTAAATGTGTTGCGTAAAAAAGAGTTCCCTATGATCAATTTTAAATGTGTGGCCTTTCAGTTTCACTGGCTGTCCCCTTGTTCTTGTATTATGAACACTCAAATGTTTGGACACCTAAGAAAGTGGAAATCTCATGCAATGTCTGATACTTTTATGTTGCCAGTCAAGTCAGATATGCCACCTTAATGGTGCTTTGGTATTTCCACTTCCAGAGCCAGGTAGTGCAGAGAGAAACAACACTTTAAAATAAGTCATTCTGACATTTTGGAACCTCACAAAATTAGGTTTGGGTGACAATCCAGATTGATTCTAAGGGTTTGTCTACACATGGCATTATTCCGGAATAGCTATTATGCTTTAACTTCACACCCCAACTTCATCCAAATTATCTTTTCAGTATAGACAAACCCTTATTTTGTCACACTGGTTTTCCATCCATATGATTAATCTGGAGCTTTAGGATGCTGCACCAAGATAGTTTTGTCTGAAGGCCTTTTACACCAAATTCTAAAGGCAATAGGGTACGAATCAAAGCCTAAGGGGCATTGTTGGCTGGTTTCTGTGGCAGGTCCTTTGGCGTGCTGCTGTGGGAGATCTTCTCATTAGGCTACATGCCCTATCCTTGCAAAACCAACCAGGAGGTGCTGGAATTTGTCACCAGTGGAGGAAGAATGGATCCACCAAAGAACTGCCCAGGGCCTGTGTGAGTACCTCCTCACCCCTAGACACAAGTCAAAGGCTAGTAAACATTCAGACTGGCTAGTCAGAGATGGCTGCCACCCCCTCTACGCCCAAAACAAAACAACTGTTTACCCTCGGTTTTCCTCAAAGGTTAACAGAAGTTTAAGTTGAGAACACCATTAATTGGTACCCATTTGGCAGTCTCAGCAGAGAGGCCCAGGGTTCAATGGGACTGGGAGACTTAATGACACACTTACCTCATACCAGGGGGTCCTTCCAAAACCTGATTGAGGCAGATAAGCAGGGCAAAGTGAGGAAGGTTAAATTGCTATTTCCATGTTATACCCGTTCTGTGAATAAAACGATGACTTCAATGTCCAGGGCTGGTAACCTGGCAACTTTCATCACCAATAAACTTCCATACAATTAAAAATACAGGCTCCAGTTCTGGGGTCTTGTACAGGCCCTCTTTGCCACCAACTACCAGCAGATTTCCTCGATGTGGTGAATACTCACCTGCCTTAGAGAGCATATCAGATGTGTGGCCAGAGGACAAAAGCATGACTGAAGCATGCACAGATGCTCTCCAGAAATTCCCCATTTTCCAGAAAATCCCCTTGGAACTATTGACAGCTGGGCACAAATTAGAGCAGCACTGAGTAATTGCACCTCCTTCCTCTCCTCCCACCCTCACCCCAAGGCCCCAGGATCAGGGAACATGAAAATGACACATGGCCAAGTTTGCGCTGCCCCTTGGGTCCTGTGCTGAGTGCAGTTCTTCTGGACCTGAGAACTGGGCCCAGAGACAGACCTGAAAAATGAATCCATATTGATTTGTGGGTTTGATTTATCATTATTTATTATTAATTGGCACAAATATGTTTTTATGTCTCAAGTTACCGGATCATGACACAATGTTGGCAGCACAGTCCAGAGTACCGGCCCAATTTCTCCACCATTCTGGAAAGAATCAAGTACTGCACACAGGTACTGGCCTTTAGGATTTAAGTTTTGACTTGTTTATGGCATCCAGACCATCCTATGATACAAACATTATCACCCAGAACAGAGGGAATGGATTGTTCTGATTGGCTAATTACTTTCCCAATTCCCTTTGGGCTTGGCCTATACTTCAGCTAGTATTTTCATTTGTACTTCTGTACATCTCTCATCTCACCTACCTCCACCCCACCAGCACGCATACAATCCCTTCCTGTGAAAAGTGTCTGCTTCCACCTCTCAGCTCATTCAGTAGTGAAGAGTCTTTGATTTTTGGTGGAAAGGTTTCCAGAGCCCATCACAACTTCTCAGGCCCTTACTTCACTCTTCAACAATTTTTTTTCAAACTTCCTTGAAAGCCACAGCTGAACTGGCATGGAAGAGGGGGGTGAGAGGGCGCAAGGGGTTGATAAGCTGCTAGCCTTTTGCTGCTGGAGACCTGGATCCAAGCCTAATTTAAGATGCAAGAGGAAATTATTAGATGTTGGTGATCTCTGCCTAGGCATTAATATCAATAAGGCATCACAAAATGGCAGCCTGTGTTGAAAAGAAAGCCTACAATGAAATAAGTTTTGGCCAATAATAAGTGAGGTGCACCATCAAAATGGTGCATGGCAGCTTGCACAATGCATGGCTGCACTACACACAGCTGGCGCTAACCACTGCGAACATTATCTCACTTTTCTGAACACTTCCCTGAAAAAGTATGTGGAAAAGTCACAACTGGGCATGCTCAGAATGTAAAATGTGATTACTGAATCCTTTCCGTTTCAGGACCCTGACGTGATCAACACAGAGCTGCCCATTGAATGTGGACCAGCATCAGAGGATGAGGGGAGCTCTGTGATGTGCCCAAATAGTTGCAGTGGGATGGTCCCTTTCCTGGTGAACCCATCCCTCACACCTCAGCTGGCTCCCCTAACATTAGAAACCCATCATGCAGGGCATAAAGCTGGACAATGTCCACAGGAGCTGCTGGTGGAGAACCTTGGCAATTGGCCTGGCGGAGGTCCCAGCCTACCATGCCTCACTGATTCCAGCAGCGGTTCATGGTTCCAACAGACCTCGAACCAGAGGCTGGAATCAAGCAGTCAGCCGGCACACAGACCACACAAAACCAAAAACCTTTGGAACCCAACCTATGGATCCTGGGTGATGGAGAATATCTGCCACTCCTGTCCCAACGCCAAGCTCAAAGCAACCTCCGAGCGAGAAGATTCAGGTTTTGATGGGAACTGCAGCTCCTCCCCTAGTTCTCGGGCATCTCCAGCCTCTCCAAGCAGAAGCCACTGTCCTCACAGGAATATCGGTGGGATAGAACTGGTGAAGCTCCAGACTTTCCCCTGCGGCAATGTGAATTATGCGTATGATGATCTCTACTATGTCACTGATCGGCCTTCAGCTTTGGCAGTGGGTAGAGCAGGTGTGCTGAGGAGCACCAGTCTGCACAGGGATGGGAAGCCTTTTTGTAAGCCAGAGAAAACATCAAGAGAGAGGGACTCTGGCCTCTCCTTGTCAGACGACCTGAGTGTTACACCTGTGTAACAGGAGATGTTCTTCCAAAGGTCAGGACCTCACACTGGGCGTGTATGTATCTGAAAGGGCAAACTGAAACTTCTTCTTTGGTCTCTTATTTCCTCCATTCAACTTTCAGATGGGTAATGTTTTAACATCAAAAGTGTTCTGCTGCATCCTCCGACACACTGGATTCCCAATCTAATGAGGAAAATTGCATTTGCTACTTCAGTCCATCAAGAGTGTTCCCACCTATTGAGCCCGTGCCACTGATTTCAGGATATAAATAACAATGGCATTGTTGTACTGACTCAGAGTCCAGTGGTTCATGAAAGGAATCACTCTCAATCTGCTCAGGTGAAAAAAATAGAACTTACCATCCAGTTGTTACAGTTGGCTGGAAATGACAAACAACATAACCACTCTTTTGATCTAACATACCAAAAATCATGTGCTGTGGCGACAGCAGCAAACTTATAAAGGCCATTGTGTTCCCAAGAGCTTTGCACATTCCAGTGATGCTGGTGCACTGACAGGGAAGTAACCAAATACAGCCACGTTTGCACTTGCTTTATCGGCAGAAATACCAGAGGAACATTAAATTGAAATCAATGGGGCAACTGAGGAAAACAGAAGAAGTGGGAGGGGAAAATATTATTTCAGGCTCCTCTGAGAGCATGTTTTTAAAAACATGAAGAGAAAACAAATTACGTATTTAAAAAAATAATTAATGGAGTTGATTCCATCCCTTTGACTGAAGAAAACTTGCTTCTTACCTCAGGGGCTAACTTACCTCACAGTTCCTGACCTTGGAGGTTTGGGAAAAGTTCTAATCAATGTCCAACTACACTAAGTTGTGAGAACTGGACTTTTCCTTTCTTTAAATGGACTTTACCTGGGATGAACTTTATTTTTAAAAGGACTCTAATATTCAGCAGTAATAGCCCATATTACAGTGGCACCAATGTTATAAACTGAAGATTTAGGGCCATTACTGTAGAATGCTGGGTTCTTGATGTTGTTTATTTTAAATACATAATATAGAAACTCCTCTGAAGTGGACTTAACTGAGACAAGGAGTGCATCTTGAAAGGAAATCACCAAGAAGTGTTTTATTTGAACATAAATCTTAAAATGCCTCTTCATAAAGCAGGATTGGATACTTCAGCCACATTGGAAGGCCAAACAACAGCTTGGTTTTATGCACCTGTCTCTCCTTCTGGGGAGTGCTTACAGCAGAATATGGTTTCTTCTTGACCTCTTAATAGTACAGCCCTGTCAGTTAAGAAGGCAAGTCCCTGTTCTGGAAAAAGAGTTGTTATTTAAAAGGCTTCCTAATGTGGTTTGGAGTTAATCTGATATTTACTGGTTACAGCCTACCAAACAAAGAGACTGAAAAGGTAAAGACAGCACTGGTTATATGCCCAAAAACATCTCAGAAGTGCTTTGCACTGGTGCCATTTCTGAATTCCCGCTGCCAACTTTCAGGTAACAGGGGAGGGTTAGCTGTGTGGAGGGAGGATGGAAAATGTGCCCTGAAACTTTATTGATCTGTAGAGTCTATCAGAAGTGCAGCTTCTTCCATCACCATCTTTATGTTTACTGTGAAAGGAGAGCCCCAAGGATACACATACATTTCATAAAGTGGCTGTTCCCATCAGACAGGAAACCAAAGTGTGAATACACCGAGATCTCTGCCTTACACCTCACCTATGTTTCCTGAGTGAAGAGTGGCTGCTGCATTCATAGTGGGCAGGATCACTTCACAGCCTGCATAGGCATATAGTCTGTGTACACAATTTGGCATAACAAGCAGTCTCCTCGAAAGAGATGGTTAACTATAAGCACAGATTCCATTTCCTCTGCAGCAACAATTCATGTGTGGTGCGGAGAAGCACACAGCTGAAGTGGTTGCATTCCATTTCACACCAGCAACAAGTGCTGGGTGTCTCCAGCTCAGGGTTAAGGTCAGTCAGTGACTTCGTTTGTCCCATAGCTTCCTCTACTTTCCAGGACCACTGGCTATAGAATGGATAGTTTCAAACACCATCAGTTCTCAGCCCCTTTGGTGGTGATAGGTCCACATCTGCCAATGGAGCTTGCACTGAGAAAACCAAATCCATGTAATGGAATTATAGATCTTGATGGCCAAAAATAATACCTCGTTATGATCCTTGGTGTGAGGTAAAGGGATGTAAGGACGCAGGTAGCTCCCAGATGGGTGGGATTGTTCCAGAGGGATGGGGGCAGAAATGAAATGATTTACTAACTATTATTGCTTCTAAGTGGAACTTTTTCCTCCCTTGCCCCCTTCCGCTGTGGTCTTCCTCTCAGAGCTCTGCGTACCCTGTCATTTATCCACCTGCCACTCCCAACTCTTGAGACCCTGCCTCCTGGCTACCAGGTGGGGAGCAATGGACAGTGTCTATCCTTGGATCTCCTCAGTGCAGATCCTTAACGGACTAGCAGAGGCACTGGTGAGCAATTCTTCCTCCTCCTAGAGGCTAAGCATGTTTTCTGCCTCGCTTCTAGCTCTACATGGCCAGCTCTGGTGTATGCCAACTACCGCTCTGTCACAACTGGCCTGAACCTCTAAGCCTTGATTCCCCCATCCCCGTCCCACTTCTGCTCAGTAGCATGCCTCTGCTCTGCAGTCAACTCTGTCCTATTTCGGGTGACACTCTTACTCCCATGGCTCACTCACGACTGGCTGTTTCCCCAGAGATACACTATCAAAAGCTCTTAAACTGTTGGCACTCATAGTAGTGACTCACTCGCTGCTGCATGTTTCTCACAGTTGGGAGGGGTCAAGGCCTATTGCAGTGCAGTTTCTTAAACTTTAAGTCAGCTGCAATGGAGGTTGCTCAGGGAAGGCATTGCCCACGCTGGTGTGATTCAGATACATGAAGATCTTTACTTGCTGGTTCTGATCACACTTTCATTGCCAGCGATGCCTAACTACATTCAGATGTCACTCACCTCCATTTTTCTGGTACATATCAAGGAGTAGGTGATGTGTAGAAAACAGAGCCGGGGGGGGGGGGGGTGCGTGAGTGGGGTGGGAAGTAACATACTCTCTTCCTTTGCTGGACCTTTTCCTAGTACCAAATTGACTATGCACTAGACTGCAAAACTGACTCTGGACTAGACAGTTCTGCTTCATTCTGCAGTGGAGATGACTACAGAAGACATACTCATGTTCTACCTCCACCCCCACAATCCTCCAATATTAATGACTTTTAATGATGAGACAGTGAGGATCAGAAATGAGCTAAGACTGCTGTGGAGTGCCTGCGTGCGCTGTGGCTAGCTCACACCAGTGCCATGTCCCCTTCGGACACATTGCCTTGATTCCCAAATTTAGAAAGCGAGACAGCGATTAGAAACAGGTTAGGACGTGAGGTGGGCTAAGGCTAAGAATGGAATACTATCACCATCAGTGTTTCTCAGGCCCCCTTCACATCTAGTTGCCATTGTCTAACTGTAACAATATCAAGTCCTTCTAGGAAAAGAACCAAGCTCTCCCACCTCCCCTTTGGATAAAAGCCGCTTACTTATGTGGAGTTGATCCTAGCTGGAGCCTTCCAGGAGCAGGCTAGAACATGGAACTGCACAGATGGAACAGTTACCCACAATAATGGGGAACTGGGGGGCAGTTCAAAAGCATCTGAGTTAGGAGCACCAGTGCTATTGAAGTTCAATGGGCCTAACTCACTTAGCTGCCTTGGAAAATCCCATCCACTAATATTGTGTATGCCAATACTAGAGAAGAGCTGTTAATAATTCCCTTATCATGACGTCGTCTGTCCAATCCAAAATCTTATTACTCTAGGCATAATTAATCATACCAATGGCACATGCCACAGTCTTGCGAGTCTAACGTGCTGGGAGAAACTCGAGTCTGATAACTCATACACTCAGAATGCCCAAATTAGAGGATTACGGGTAGCAGATTTTTAAATTGCCTTTATTTTTTTAAGACACTTTCAGTCGATAGCGAATGAACAAACCAACGTTGTCAGCATCGGGCTAGATTCGCATGGGAGCTAAAGCCCCAAAGGATTTGGTTCTGGCAGAGGAAGTGTGTGAAAATGGGACCCTGCCACACAGTCTTCAAACACTGGCGCATCAGCCACCCACGGGACTGTTGCATAAAAACCCTGCTCAGCTTGATGGGTCTTTTAATCTTTGCATTTCGGTTTGCACTTTAATAACTTAGCGTAAACCACCAAAATATTTTTTTAAGTAAATGGGTGTATATAAATACTCTTTTATGGCATAGTCCTAAGGGCCCCACTCATCCCTCCTTGAAGTTAATGGGCACCTTTCCATTGCTGGGGAGTCCGATGATGTCTGAAGACATTAGGGCAGTAAAGATGTCCTTTGAGTCATGTAGCTGGTACAAAAGAGACATTACACTAGCAGTTGTGGTCTGAAGGAGGTAATTTATAGCTTTTCCTCCCCCTCGAGGCTAGTGATTAAAATGGCTTCACGCTGCCAGCATTTAATACTGTCTTGAATCAGGACCTGCTTTTTTGCTCATGAGGTTTTAATCTTACACCTATTTGCTTTGACTGATTATTTATGTTGCTTTTTACAACCCCATTATGTTACAGTTTGGAGGGGAAACTAACGCAGAGAAACCATATAAATTGGGAGTCTAACTGGGCTTTCTTTTTGGAATTAACTTTGCCTTTCTCTGCTTCCCTCTCACACCAACTATTATATCCACTTTCCTCCAGGCCCTATGCTCCTGGCCCCAGCTAGTTTGTATCTTCTTCTGACACACACTTTTAAATAAGCTTTAAACTAAATAGGCACAGTTTAAAATACCATTGACTGAAAATGCCCTCCCTGGCCCTGCTATCACAACTCTTTCATAAGGTTGGTTCCATTCTCTCTGGTCCTCCATCTTGGGCCAGGTCTACACTAGGAGCACTTTACTGGTCTAGCTATACTATTCTAGGAGTGAACTCCTTGTATGGATGCAGCTTTTGCCATTACAGCTTCTCTCTCACACACACAAATGCACACAAAATACACTATACTGCCAAAAGGGCAGATATATCAGTATAACTGCTTCTACACTAAGCATTTTTGCCAGCAAAGCTATGTCAATCACAGCCCTGACTGCCATAGGTATACTAGCAAGGGTTTGCCTTGTAAACCTGGCCTTCCTCTGTCATCCCAGCCTGTTTACCCTTCCTATCCTAATTTAGAAAAAAGCAAATCCCATGCTTATGAGGGACAATACCATTGGGTAGCTCTACACTGCAATTAAATGCCCACGGCTGGCCTGTGTCAGCTGATTTGGGGCTCAGCCTCAGGAGCTGTAAAACTGCAGTATAGATGCTCAGGCTGGAGCCAGAGCTCTGGGACCTCGCAGGGTGAGTAGGTCTCCAGCCCGAGGCCCAAACATTTACACTGCCCTTTTACAGCCCTGCAGCCGACGCAGGCCAGCCTGTTTAATTGCACTGTAGACATATCCGTTGAGACCCTAGAGCCTTGTCCCACTTCTTCATTTAACTGAATTGCTTTTGATTTGTTGTGACCACTGCTTATGGCAACACTGCGCCGAACTACCCTTTGGGTCACTGTAAATAAGTAGATACCAATTCTGCTTCTATGCAATTTCAAGCCAGATAAATGTATACATCTATATTTGCAATACAAAAATAAAGAGATGCTAACAGTGTCCACTTGGTCTCCTCTGTGGTAAAGTTAACACCATCTGGATACAGGGGAGAACTAGGTCTCTGAAAAATTGCCAGCCCAGGAACCAGGTTGTTCAAAGGACAGAGCATTGCTCTTCCTCTGGTAGCACCTAGTACGGATTCCCTGCTGGAATTATCAGCTGCTCTGAGTGTGGAGAGATCATCTCAACCGCTGTGAATCATTGGGTTTTAGGACACCGAAGCATTTTCATGGGCCAGTACCTATATCCCTGCAGAAGCCATCAAGTTTGGTGTGGGATTAGGGATAGATCCACTCTGTCTCTGATAGGCAGAGGGATCCAGTTCAAATGGGCCTTTGTATTCCACGTGACTTGGGGGCAGATTTGTAAAGGTACCTAAGCACCTAAAGACACAGTTGGCAAGTAGGATGCCTAAGACCACTGGGAGTCAGGCACCTGTGTGCTTTTGAAGTCCCACTGGGTGCCTAGCTACAGCTTCAGGTGCCTACATGCTTCTTAAAATCTGGCCATGGGCTCCTTGGCCCTGAGCAGGGCAGGATCTTCTCCCTCATCGTCCATGAGTGTCGTATCCGTGCGTAACTGAAAGACAGCCAGGAGCCCAGCCTCCAGGAGCTAGTGGAGCAACAGGCACGATCTTGAGCCAACCTCAGCTAGTCCACTGGGGACAGTCACCAGGATAGCCTGAATTGCTGCTCCCACCTGCAATGGAGTTTGTCTGTGCTCCTGTTTTGTGGGGGCAAGAGCTGACCAAAGACTACAGTAGCCTCCCTGGAAGTACAAAGCTGTACTGGTTCCCACCGTGCAGAATTTCACTGCTCTCTTTCCTCTATTTGCAACTCCTTGGGATTCCCCAGTAAAAACAAGGTACACTGGAAGTGGTAGGTCCCACGTGCCACCAGGGTCTACAGAAACAGCAGGAAACTCAGGGAGAGAGCTGGCAATTGAGCCCACTCCCACCCCTTATGCTCATTCCAAAATAGCAGGATTCTCGGAGGATGCTGTTTCCATATTTCCACCCTACCCCTTCCAGAGGCAGGAGGATTATTGGAGCAGACAGTGGTGACTCAATGTCCTTTCCAACTGTTGATAAAAATCATACATTGGGGGAAACCATTGACAGATAAGACTTGCCCTTGGGAAACGGTAGGATTCCTTCGTCATGCACTTCGCAGGTCCTCCCAAGAAACCTTCCATTGCAAGAGATGGAACATTTTCTAGACTGAGCTCAGTTTGAGTGGAAATAAATTCAAAATGACAGCACATGATGTGACTAGTTAAAGTATTTGTTCTGGTTTCTCTTCTAACTTTCAGGGCTCTAATTCCATTATATCAAATATGTCTTCAGTATTGGGATGCACTCTTAGAACTCTCACATCAAACACAGTTCTTAGAATATGTAAAGAGCAACAATGAGAACAAAATGCAAGATGTAGTGTGCTGTTGCCCTGCAAAGCCAATATAAAACATTTACCCATCCATCAGCACAGCTACCAAACATTTCCTTACAGGAACTTCAAAGAAGTCCAACAGAAACACTTGGAGAAATAATCCCCTGCAGGGTTTCTCTGTGGAGGAGAGAAAAAGAAATCACACTTCAAGTATCAAACCATGTTGGATGGCTTTTTTCCCCCCAAACTCATTTATTTGGTAACATACACACCTTGGAATAACAAGTACTCAAACGATACAGTCAGAATGTCAAAAATGACCTTGGTCATAATTGCATTGTAGTGTTCAGAACAGGATGCACTGTAGAGGATACAGGCCATTACCTCTCAGTATCTTGATTATAACAAACAGTAATAATAATAATACAAAATAAGCAAGGGCTCTCTGAATTGTTTAAGGGTTTGGTCCAACTCCCAGTGAAGTCTTTCCATTTACTTCAACAGGAATTGGATCAGACCCAAAGTGACTTCTTCCCTCTGTATAACATTATAAAAGGGATTTAAATTTGTACTTCTTGGGCTGAGTTTCATCTGAACTCGCATCTTTCAGGGATGGACAAAATCAGTTTTTAATTCAGTTGAACTATTTCTTTGCATTTCTCTATACTGCATCTTTCCTCCAAGGATCTCAAAGCACCCTATGAACAGTAACTAATGAAGCCTCACAACATCCCTGTGAGGTAGGTAAGTATTATTGTTCCCATTTTACAGATGGGAAAACTGAGGCATAGGAAGTTTGCCCATGACCACAGAGCAAGTCAGTGGCAGAGACAGGAAATAGTCAAGGAGTCCTGGCTCTCAGTTCCATGTTCTAACGCTGTACAAAACTCCCTCCCCTTTCTTCTTTCATATAACTGACTCCACAGCTGACTACCAGAAAGTAGGAGTTGGATTGTAGCTTCTTCCAAACTAGTTCTGGTATAGGCCAAAAAGCCACTTCAAAACAACTTTGCTACAATTGTCATTTTGAAATGGACCAAATTTCACAGCTCGATGTCTCTTGTAATAAAGTTTTTCTTTCTGCTGTCCTCTCCAACAAGTGCACAGGAATGGATCCCTTTCCATGACAGAGCACTTTCCCCTGAGATTGTCTACTGCAAAATACCTTTTCAAATGACAGCACTGCTGTTTTTGGAGTCATTGCTTCCATGTTGCCTCCAACTTTCATTTGGAACTGTAGAACTAAACGGATTTGACATGAATCCTAGATAGGATCTTGGTTTCTAAATTCTGCTCAAAGGAAATTCATCACCAATTTTTCCCTAGAGCACGAGGTTGCATGGGTGCAGAATGCTGGCATATGTATTCACAAAAGAAAGAAATTTAACTCTCACTGCCAATTAAAATTGTCCTGTCTAAAGTGTTATTAAATGAACCTTAAGTAATAATTTTGCACTTGCAGGGAGAATTGCTGCATAACCATCTCTAACTTCTGTGATTTTATTATTTTTGTCCCTGACAGGACTGCCTGAAGTAACAATCACATAATGAAGGCCAGGGGTTCTCTCATCTAATTATCCTCTGTAAGAACTCAGATTCAAGCTGTAAAGAACAATTTGTGTTTCCTAGTCTATTACCCGTTCTCTTGAATCACTGCAAGCAGGGTTGTTTTTATTAGGGCTATGGGGAAAGTAGGAAAACATTTTCACCATATTTTTGGCAAATTTCACTGCAGGTCATTTTGCTGTCTTAGAATATTTCACAACCTAGGGGCATTTGGAATAAAACCATGCATGCTTTCTACCAAAGACTGCATTCGCTTTGAAAGGTGCCTACATTTTCTGTAAGTCATGTCCTATTTCAAGCGAACGTGTACCTTTTTCAGCTCAAAAACGACCATTTTCACTGACTATAAACCCCAAAAGATTCACAAACTTGAGGAAAGTTTTGAATTTTCAATGAAATATATCAGATTTTGAGCAATTTCAGTTTTGGTATAAAATATTCACACCGCTCTATTTCAATTGCTTCCCCAGTAGTACCTTGTATAACTGATCTTCTAGATTACTATTGGCATGGTCAGCACTATTAACTTTCTTTAATGTAGATGAAAAATAACTGAGGTTGTTAAGACTGACTGGGCTCCAACTACAGTAAATGAACCAAAGTGGCTTCCTTTAGAAGTTATCCTAGGCTCCTCAACCCTTAATACAACCATTATATTATGTATATTTAGCTCCAAACAAGAATTGTACCCTCTCATTTATCTCACTTTGCAGTGATCATTGGTGTAGTGATTCCCGACAGAAGCAAGGAACTACTTTCAGTCATTCCAAAGTTTCTGAAGTTTCTTTTGACTACAGTTGTATTGGCAAAAGAGAGTGATTTCTGATCAACGGATGTTGCTTAAACACCTTTTAACTTCTAAAAGCAAGTGATTTTAATGACTGTATGGTCTTGTTACATGGCAGATGGCTCCAACTTGGAAACTGCAGTGTCAGATATCTGGATATGGAATGAGCACGGAAATGTTAATTTGTATTGTGATAGCACCTAGGGGCCCCAATCGGGATATGGCACAGCAATCAGACCTCTAGTCTAGCTAATGTAATACCTTACTTTCAAAAGTGGGGAATGCCTCATGCTTCCAAGGTAGAATGCCCATAATAGATATGGCCAACAGTGTAATGCTATCTGGGGGATACAATTCCTTTCTGATCCACTCAGCCTATGCCCTGACACTTTCGGTGTGGCAAAAGAATGAACATGGCACCACCAGGAAATCTGACCCGCTAGCAAAAAGATGGAGAGTCTAAGCCTTGGTGTAAAATGGCATGTTGATAACTGGCTTGCTAGTATTTAGATGGATTTTTTTTTTCTAAAATAACTAAGCCCTTGAAAAATAAACTTTGTCCCCCGACCCACCTGTTAAAGAGAGATGCCACTGACCTTCACAAATGCTGTCCAGCTGCAAGAGCCAGCATGCCCACTTCACTAGCCTCTCCAATATCACACACAGTTTGAAAGTCACATGGTGCCAGAGACAACCTGGTGCTATTTATTTAACGGGCTATCTGGGCCTCACTAGGAACTACCTGAAAATAGTTAAGAATATTCTTAGAAAAGAGGATAGGCCAGGGCAGGGAGTCAGAGAAAAGGTCAACAGCAGCTGTCCCTTGCAGACACTAAACCAACCACTGCCATGAACTATAACCACCTTTCTCCCCATGTTTTCTGGGCCTCATTCCTGGAGGAGTTCCCACCTTGCACACTCTGGTAATGTAATACAACAGCTGGGGCTGGCCTTGCCTAATCTATAACATAAATGGCAGCCTAGTGACTTGGGGTTAGGGAGCAAACACTCCTGCTGTTTTCAAAGCAATGCCATCCAGTGGAGAATTCTGCTCAACCCTCCCCATAACCTCAAGCAATCTGCCATTTACTCTGGTTCACTAAAGGGTAATCTAGAGTCACTTTGGGTCACCTGAAATCAGAGTCACTGATTTACCGTACAAACCTCCTGGATTCATGCTGGTTTGGTTCCTGAGTTTGGAGACCCTGATTCACTGAGGACCAATCCGAAGTTAATCTGATGCACTAATGACCAATCCTGAGTCACTCTGGTTCATGGAAGGCCAATGCAGTCACTTTGATCATGAACAGTCTGGCTCTGAAAGCAGCTCCATTTGCACTGCAATAACCCCAGGAGTTTGGAGAAAGTTAAAGGAGTTTCCCTCTAATGGAGAGATTCCAGTAGAGTGGAAGGTTACAAAGCAGCCCCATGAGTTTGTGCGAATCTCTTCTCATCTTTCAGTGATGCTGTCTAAGATACTAATCAAATTGTCCAATCCCAGCAGGTACCCATCCTCCCGGTTGCCTTCCTGCCAAGGGATCCTGTGGTCCAAGATCTGCCCATCAGGGAGAAGCGTGGTCTTTCCAAAATCAATCAGCCATACATTGGCATGTCTGCTGTCGTCATGCACAAAGAGTAGTGAACTTCCAATAACCTGCAGGGTAGAGATTGGTGATAATACGCACACGTGTTATTAATGTCTCCCTGACCTTCCCACCTCCTGCCATGAGGAAGGTCCCCTCAGCTATACCTGTACAGACAAATGATGACTGCTGAGCTGCAAAGCCTATACAATGACAAGCAGCGTGCCAGCTGCTCATTGTAACCTGACTGCACTGTACTGATATAGGGGCACCGAGGGACAGGACCTCAAACAGAGAGGGAACAGAGGTGAATCTTTAGCTCACTGACAATGTATCTAGATTATTTGGGAGGGGACAAGATGCCCGGAGAGAGATCATGGCCCAAACCAATTACTGATTAACAAAAATCCTGCCAGCGGCTAAGGGGGAATTACCGCCAACAGTGTAAAATAAATGGCCAGATCTCAAAGCTTCAAACAAACACACAGTCTGCTAAGGACCGTTGTGCCAGTCAGAGTGACCACAGATGACAGCCTCGCACCTGGTGTCATGAAGTGAAGTTCCTAGATCTGGCTCAACCCTCCATACCCACAAATTTCATAGCTTGAAGTGTAGTAAATACACCAATAATTCTGTGTAGCTACCAGTGACATTATCTTCTCTACAACCGTGCCTACTAGGGGAAACTAGGGAACTTATTTACACTGGTGTAAATCAGGAGGAACTCCACTGAAGTTGTTAGCCTGAAATCGGAATCAGGTTCTGCCACCGACCAAATGAGAGACCTCACAGCACAAGCACCCCTAGCCCAACTCCTTCGGGAACCAGCCAGGAGTGGAGTAGCTGTGAAAATCTAGGACTAGCAAACCATTCCTCACAGTGAACTCCTGCTGGGGGAAACTGGGATTGGAGGACTTGTCACCTCTCAGCTGGAACAGTATTCTCTACTCTTGGGAAGGAGACTTGGTGGCTCATGTGATGTTAACATGCATTAGTTCTCTGCTCTGCGGTACTCTCCTCGAGCCCCTCTCTCGCCAACAGGCTAGTCTAAAAGCTTTTCTGAATGGCAAGCTGAGGCAGCAAGGAGTCCCCACACAGGCAGCGCTGCCCCCCCCCCCCCCCCCCCCGGCCCCTACACGCTCACTCACAGCTCACCTCATGTCGTTTAAAGAAGTCTGAGGACTCGAGGATGAGGCGGATATCATGCAGACGCCTGAGGTATTTTTTCTGAAACGGGGGGAAAAAAATCCATGCACATTTTAAGGTCACTTTGGGGAGGGAAAACAAATAATAAGAGGGAGCGAAATCAATCTCTGGTGCAACTTCACTGACATCAATGGTGGTACACCAGGGATAGATTTGCTACAAGGTTGTCACTCAATACATGCTCCTACAAAGGCTCACAGCTTTGTAATGCCTGAACCAGTCTGTAGGCAGGAGAGGGGGATACTTGACTTACAATGGTCGTTATAATGGGGAGATGCTCTTCATTCTAGGACACACCCTTTAGGCTCATATAGCCCAAAACCTGTTCTAAAAACTATATTTCAATCACCTGCTTGTTCTCAGACTAACACAGTAGGGTGGCGTGAGGCAAGGGCTTAGGTGCACTGGCTTCACACATCCCAACAAACTCAGCCTCCTGGCTCTAGAGGCAGTGGTGTGTCACCTGGCTGCAGAACCAGGACCTTAAGGCTTCAGCATCCCTCATTTCAGACAGAGGAACGGATATGTTCTGAAAATCCCACTCCCCACAATGACAGGTCTATTTTGTTAGGAGAGGGAGAATGGGGGCCAAATTTGGGGCGTGTCAAACTGTTTTCCCACTGCCCAGCACTCTTGATAAGGTGGGGGGAAAATGCTCCTCAAATGCTGCCCTGTGTTACTTGGTACATTGTCTTTGAAGTGCTGATGTTCCACTGAGGTGGCCTCTGTGCGTGACAGTGGAATGAGACAGCAGCCTTTGAGGTAATAAGACATGTTATATCCTGCCCATGGAGGCCACAGCACAGGCCAGCAGGGAAGGAGTTAATATTATCCATTCAAAGACCAGGACCTGGGAGTACAGCAGTTGCTTTTTAAGCAGTTTCACACACTGGCAGCACAATGCACCACCAATCTCCCTCCTGCTCCCACTTCCTGGCTTTGTCTTCACTAGATTAAACTTGTGATTCACAAGTTTTCTTGTTAACACGGCTTGTGTTCAGACACCAAAGCCAGAATCATGACACATCACGAGGTAGTCACTGCACTCTGAGACAAAGGGCAAACCACTTGTTAGCTTGTCTCACTTTTTGCTAACTCAAGGTGTCTGCAGTGAAAAAACACAGCCACAATCAAATCACAATCACCGATGGATGATGATCTGCCAACCCCTATCCATAACCCACTCCTTCACCACTCCCACCCTCTGGATTTTCTTCTTTGGAGGTTTCTGGTCACATGTCAGAAAGAGGTCTGAATGAACCAGAGACTGGTAACAATCAAGACTCACCAGAATAGTTGTGTTGCCCTCAATGAATTCCATAAAAACCTGGAAAACTTGCTCCCGTGTCTTAGTTGTTTTGAAGTTTGTGTTACAAGTCCCATCAGCCCTCTGCACACAAACAAAGAGAGAAGGGTTTATATCATATATTAATCAGCCAATCACTAAACCTTCCTGAATCATCAACAGCTCAGTCTATCTGTCATTAATCAATAGAAGTGGGTGGCTGGGTGGGAAGAGATGATAAATCAAGCAAGAGCTGAAGAGGAAGAGAGAGAAAGACAGAATACCTTTGAATAACACTTGGTTTCCTGTTGACTGCACTTTCAAAAGACCTTCGATATTGTTAGCCTGTGGGAGGGTTTCCCTCTCACCTCACAAGGGACTGCAACTTGCTAAGTGTAGTGGGTCAACCACAGGGTGCTCTTTGGCTGCATTCTCTTCTAAACTGGCAGGTATCCCCCCATGGTTGTGTGTGGGAGGAGATATTCTGTGGTCTCTCAAACCCAGTTTGTGTTAATCCATCTCTCTTTCAGTGGGGAAACCACAGGGCTGTGGGTGGGACTCTTAGTCCACGATAAAATATCTTTTCATATTAGCATGTCCTAAGTCACAGTAAAGATAGTTATTTGCTGATCATAAAAACTCGGTATTTGCAACAGCATGGCTGTGTCATACAAGCATGCGTGCCAATGTACAAAGTATGTAAGTAAATTTGCAAGGGAAAATGTGTGTGGGAGCATGTATTTAATTGCATCTAGAAGAAAGTTTAGAGTATCTGTGTATTTGTAATGCAACTACACACGGCAACGGGATGCAGACGTGTGTCTGTAGTTATCAGCTTGTGTCTGTGAGGTTGTATGTGTATGAGATGGGTGTGGGCACATCTGGGTGACCTAGATGTCACCATGTCTACATATGACATGAATACTTCTCTTTAGAGCATCCATGCATGATACAGACCAGTAACAATAGCCGGTAGCTTACATTTGTAAGAAGGATGCAATAATATAAAACCACATCCCTCATCATATTAATGAAATGAAATGCAGCATTTTCATTATAGGAGTAAATCAACCACATAGACATTTGTCTTCCTCCTACAAGATAAAGTGACTGCACCAAAATTGGGTAAAATTCAGTTCTGGTCTATGCAAGTGAAACACCATTTACACCAGAGCAGAATATGACATGTACTGTAAAACTTCCAGGATTATCATACAGGAAAGTTAACTGACTGCATGGGAAAACTAATCATAACACCCTCCCACTTCACAGACTATTTTACAGCAGAATAAACTACTTTTACTCCAAGACTGTGGGCCAGATTTGAATGTGGTGATGTAAGGCCGATGAGGCATGTGCAAGTTATGCAACTGAAGTGCAGTAAGTAGGCAGTGGAATTGAGGAGCAATCTGAAGTGCTGTACAGTGGCACACCAATGTGTACGGAGGAGTTTGGAATTTCAATCTGCTGTCTAAATGGCATGCTAGCTGTGTGTGTCTGGACTCCAGTGACACCAGCAAAATACCAATGGGAGGACACAAACGCAGCCCACATGATTTTAATACTCTAACAAAGCTTTGCATGCTGCTACGTTCTAGCCAGGTAACACACTTTTTTATTTTAATTTGTGGTTCCACAAGGCACTTGCTCCCTTATCTTTCAGAAGTGCCTTCATGATTTTGTTACCCTACAGTGGCTAGTTGGGAAATGCCAAGCGTGCTTGCTGCCTTTATGCTCCCATTAAACACACATCCAACTTTGAGCTATACCATCCCTTCCATTCTACATCACCTGGCTTGCGCCTTAATCCAAAGAGCAGCTGCAGTGGCCATGCTCAACCCACATCTGTCTTCCTTGAAGCCATGCCTCTGTCAATCACTCCATCAGTCCTTTACCAGACCTCCAGCGTAAGGGCTTCTCTACATGGGGGGTTACTGCACGACAAGCCAGGGTGTGCATCCACAGCACACAAAGCCTTGAGACCCCATTCAAGTGCCCTCCATACACTGCACACCTCCCCAGCTGCTGTGCCACCCTTTACACCTTCCACCTCCCGAGCCAATGCCATGGCTGACCAGGCATGCCAGGGGGAGCAGACTTTGTCACCCTCTGGGATGGTGCTGCTTGTACTCTCTTCCTGCCTGGCCTCTCTGCGCTCCCGCTGGGGGAGGTGTAGTTCTGTATTGCTTCTGCTACAGTGTTTTGGCTACGTGCCACAATCTAGCCCTAAAACAATAGATTACGATTTTATTATTACATAATGCCTTCCAGGCAAGGATCTAAATCGCTGTACAAATATTAATGAATTAAAATCTCACAGCACCTGGGGAGGAAGGGAAGCATGGTCATCCCCACGTAAGAACTGCAGAAACTGAGAGGTTAAGTGGCTTTCAATATTGCAAAGTGAGTCAGTGACAGAATGAGAAATACAACCCAGAGCTCCCGATTCCTAGCCCTATACTTTAGCCAGAAGACCATCCTTTTACAAGGAACCACAGTATGATAGACTCCATTGGTGTTTACACTAATGGAGCCATCAGCCCTGCAATTGATCACATTGTTCAGACTATCAGTATCAGTTGGAGAAAAGATTCTTGCTTCTGAGGCTTGCAGGCACACAGATCAAGAGCCTTGTGCTCTAAGACAACCCAAAAGGCTCCACTTAGCTTTCCTGCCTCTTGCATTAGAAACAAGTCCAATACTGCAGTGAGAGTTAATAAAGGGCTAAATAAATCTTGACTTATTTCAGGGATATGGGCATGGTGTAGGGAAAGAAGCTGCTGCGGGATGGATTAACCACAAGAGTAGGTACCCAGTTCAGCAGGAAGGAACATATGCAGTGAATAAAATCTCATTTGGGGGCCACTTCACCAAAGGGCCTCTATGATTTCACTCTCACTGGTTTTCAAATTATTGGGTGATTGTCTCTCACCAACCACTAGATGGCATCACTAGTTCTCCCCTCACGCGCACACAGGCTGACCTTTTAAAATGGGGACCTATGAGTTTCCCTGCATGACTGCTCCCTATTTTGAAAACAGAACTGGGATGTCATGTGATGTAACTGTGCTCCATATGACAAAGGTGTAGTTCTGTAATATATATAAACAGACAACAATGCCAAGAGGTAGGGCTTGAGGCTGCTGGTAGTTGGGTGGCCTGTGTTCTAAATATTGACTTGCTGTGTAGCCTGCACAACACATCAAACTTCTCTGCCTCAGTTTCCCTATCTGTAAAATAGGGATAATACCACCCAGCTAACTGCCTCATAGCGGTGTTGTGAAGATAAAAGTAATGCCTGTGGAGCTCTGCAAATATTTCATGCACGATTTAAATGCTAAATATTGTGGCCCAGATTGTGCCATTCCAGTACTGTCCCACACCAGGAGAAACTCCAGACAACATTGTGCGGTGGCCCTTAGGGCAGTGCATCATACCTGCTCAGCCAGCCAGATCTGGAAGAACCTGCTCCAGAATACATACTATCATTGAGCGTTTCCTGTGCAAGAAAGGGAAAGGCTCCTTGCTCCCTCTCCCAGTCTCACAAAAGGGCCCAGGGTAATCTGCTCCTATGAGTCATCTGCAGTGACTAAGATGCATTGGAATGTCTGCAGAGAGCACACCTATGAGTGCTGATTCCATCACAGAGAAGAACTAAAGACAGCGACAATTAGCCTGGCAACATTACTGGATGGCTAATGGGCTAGTGAGGAAGAGCCAAAACCCATCAGAAGTGCCCAGGAGTAGACATAAGGCTGAAAGTTCCCACTAGCAGCTGACTGCAGAGTTTGCTTGACAGGAGCCTGCATCAAGAAGCACCCATCACCCAGTTTGTTTTTGAGAAAGGGTGCTCAGTCCCTGCAGGTCAGGGCTGTGGGGAGCAGTGTGGAGAAGCCCAGAACTGCATGAGCTTGGATACCTCAGTCATCCTATAACGCTAGGAGAGACCATCAACGAGAAAGGGAAAAAGCAGCCTAGGGAAGCAGAGAAAAATGGATAGTTAAGAGAGACGTTGCTGCTACTCCCATACTGATCTCATTCACCTGGGCTTAAAAAGTGGAATTATGTTTTAGACTAGAAACCCCAGCTCTGTTATCTGACCCTGTACATGTCAACAGGCTGCCAGAGCTGAAATGTGCTTTGGTAAAAATCCTGAAGTCAAACAGAGCATCTCTGATAACTAGCCCCTTATATGCAGTCAGCATCCCATAATGGACACTCACGTGTTACCTCATCACTTTAAAAACAAAATAACATTAGTGCTTTCACTAGGAGTTGGATTGTGTCTCCAGGGCCCACTCAGAAGAAACATCATCCCAGACCACACCTGTCCATAGGAAAGAAGTCAAACTAGGCCAGACAAGACCAGACCAACCTTGGGAGGAAAAGCCAAATCCATACCAGCTGGGTGGAGAAGCCAGCAGAGGCCTACCTATGGGCCAACCCTCAAGCAATCCTGACAGCTATCTTCAGTATCTGAAGGTGAGGATGGAGCCCTGTATTTTGCAGGTGGTTACAAATGAGACTCTGAGGCGGTATTTGCCCACGTGACATATGCCCTCAGGGTGTGGGTAGGGTAAACAGGCCTGAAAAGTGAAGATGGTTGGAAGTTTTCTGCAACACTGAAGTAACATCATGAGATGTAAGGAACAGCCCCTTTTCTTGCTTGAGGAGGATTGGAAGGGAGGTTATAGCTGAGGTCTGAACATTTGCAGTTCTGTCTATTGTGATTCCCCTTCTCCCCCTCATACTGGATATCTGCACAAATTGAAAGCGATTTGCCTAGATACTGGGAATGCTACACGATGTTTCCACATTGCTTCAGAAATGTGCAGGGTTGGAATAAATCTGTTTTACTTCAATTCATTTAGAATAAATCTGTGTGCTCCCAGGATGGCTACTGGGTAAAGGTCATGGCTGTGAGTAGGAGGAGGGGATTATTTCACCAGTTCAGAATTTCCTCATATCAGTTTCACTTTCTGTCTACACCATGATGTAGCTATTTGGTTTCTTTACTCAATGTTCCTGCTGTTGTTCTCAGAGCACTTAGTGTGTGTTCGATGGGTTTCACATATTTCTTGCTGCACAATGCTTTTCTTATCATTGCCATAGAAGCTCTAGTCACAATCAGACAAACCATGCTGCTCCAGCTAGGAAGTCACAGTGTCTTTTTGGAAACTGGGCTGATGACAAGTTGATCTATCATCAAATCAGGCAAAGGAGTGAGTCTACTCAACAGGAAAGGACTGCAGTGGAAGCTGCTCACCTTAATCCCTTCTATCCTGAAGCCCAAGTTGGCACTGGAGCTGATGGTCTCTCTCCACTGCATGTAACGTGGCTTGGTTACAGCATGCTGCGTGTTCTCCTCAGCTGTGGGCGCAAGAGGATCCACCTCAATCATCTTCTTGTACATGTCCTTACGCAGCTTTGGCTTCTCACGGGCTTTGGTCAGCTCCTCCTCCAGGTACGTCCTGCAAAAACATCACAACCCAACAAGACAGTGAGAACCCCCTTGGAATCTGAAACAATACCACCACCTTGCATTTTGCCGTCACCTTCCAGCATGGGATCTCAAAGCACTTTACAAACTTTAAGCCTCACTCATTACACACCAGTGAGGAAACTAATTATCATAATCACCCCCATTTTACAGATTGGGAAACTGAGAAACAGGGACAAAGTGACTTTCCCAAAGTTACTTAATGAGTCAGTGGCAGAACCCAGGACTTCTGACTCTCCATCTTTGCTCTAATTACATCCTTACCTATAACTAAATCCTATGGCCCTCACCTAGTTATGATGCTTGGGAGAAACACTGGATTCCCATTCTGCATCATGACAAAGGAAAGAAAAGCTCAAACAGACCAGTGATAGTAAACCCAAGACTGAATGAGCCCGATGGAGACTGAACACCTCTCTCAGCTCAGGAGAGGAAAAACTAACTCCAGGCACGGCTACTTTTCGAGGCCCCTAAAGCCTTGTGAGGCTACATACCCCATGCATCGCACCGAACAGGACAGAAAATAACCCTGCAGCTGATTTTAAAAAGAAACATGTAAAGCAAGTTATCTGCTGGACCAGAGCTCATAGCAAAGTGTGTCCCACGGTGAGATTGGGGAGCGTTTAGGGGGAAGCTCTGCCCATGTGAGTTGCCACTCGCTGTCGATTGTGCAGTTATTCAAAACAGAATTGTGCATGCTCGCTGAGCTCCACTGGGCTGCTTGAGCTGGGCTCTCCCTCAGTGGGGCTTGAATATGCCCATGGGCTCTTCTAGGCTCCTTGACTAGGGAGAAATAAGTGGCAGCATCTCCCAAACGCCATCCACGTGGGTCACTAAAATGATAGTCACTCAGGCTATGTCTTCACTGCGCAGTTAGCCCAGGCAATTGGCACCCCAGTCTGAGCACCCAGATTAGCCACCCCATCGTGAGAGCGTTCTTAGAGCAGAGCCCTTCCCACGTTAGTGCATCCTCAGAAGTTTCTGCGCTTGCCTGGGTGTGCCTGGGGGCATATCCCATGGTTCTTTGTGAGGAGATGCTTTAGGATTCTTTCCCAGTCACTTGTGTCAATTGCGGGAGAACCCATCTGTACTGCGGGGGGCAGGGACCATGGGAAGGCACTAGAGGGACCATCAGCACTCAGGGGATTTAGCTGGCATCCTCACTGCAAAGCAGGCAGGTTCCAGCTCAAGATAAAGTGGAGCTCAGACTTTAACCCGTATCCCCAGCCAAGTAAGATAGCATGAGCTTAAAGCACCTCCAACCCCTAATTTGCTGGGTTTACTGTGTAAATGGGAGTGGGGAGTTGGGCTAAGACCTGGATAAAAGCCTAAGCTAATTGTGCAGTGACGACCTTCAGAGTAAACTGTGCAGAGCTGGGCACAATTTCTGTCCTCTCTGTCTACACTAGACTTTTTTTTAATCTTGAGTTAACTGACTGACAGTTTACATGAGGTACTTAACATGCTTGTTATGGCACGTGTGAACACTCCCTCTGCATGAAGAACTTGAGTTCATTGACAATTAACTCCAGGTAAAGAAGTCTAGTGAAAGGCATGAAATAAGGAACAAATGTTGACATTTATATTATCGTCTGAGTCACCCGCTCACTGAGATGCATGGGGCAGTTCACACTTCTCAGAGTCATTGTTCCAGGCTCTCTGCAGAATCATCTATTTATTGGTGAAGCTTGGTTCACATTTTTTGAGGTTTTTTTCACAGTCAAAACAACTAGACACTTTAAAATGCAAGCGGAGATCCTGGAGAACAAGATAGCAAAAACAGAGAGGTGGTTCCTAGGCCCTGACTATCAGCCCTGTTCTCCCAGGCAGGAATAGCTGCACTCCCAGGACTCAATGACGGCTTTGGAGAGGAGATGTCAGGTTACAATTCAGTTATCCATGTTTGGGGAAGGGAATTTGACTCAATTTTTGAGCGATGTTTTGTACTCAGAATGGTTAATAAACTGGCCAAGTGAGCTATGTCACGTGGGTTGTTTTTTTCTTTTTCTTTACTCTCCCTAAGTCAAGTCCTATCAGGTAGGTGAAAAGTAAGCTCACATCAATCTGCCCCACTAAATAAGTCAGCCTTTGTCCAAGATAGCATCTAAGGAAGAGAAAGCTGTCAGTGTCCAGAGGCTGGGTGGGTCACGCTACTCCGGGAACGACCCCACCCTTGACCTGGGTAGGGCCACCCTCTGTAAGGAATAATCCTCCCTATAAGCTTCAGGATATCTTCCAAGCAGAGATTTCCCACTGCGCCAACATCCATGTGAGGTGTTTTGGGAGTGAGACCAACTAACTCATGTCACTAGTAGGACCTCTGCCCAGGCTTCAACCAGAAATGAGTGCTTCATCCATCAGGAGCATCATCACCCCCAGCCCACCCATTCCCCAAATTAACCACATGTACTGTATGTAGAAAGCAGGATCCTTTTCATGTCTCCCACCTGATCCCCATCTTACAGTCCATGACACAAGGCCCTTCAAAGTCAGCGAGCAAGTCATCCAGTTGAATGTATTTCTCGCCATCTCTCTCTACCACCCCATGGAAGGCAGGGACACAGGAGCGCAGGGGATCTTTCATCAGCAGCTCAAAGCACTCCTTTTCGTTCTCAGAGAAGCGCTTCAGAATCGTACCGCTGTCAGCTGCCTTGAAACTCCCTGCAAAAATCGACACATGCTGATAAGGCCAGTCTTTGTAAGAGGGAAACACCTGCACTCCCCCTTCACCCACTTCACTCTCCTGCACCAGATAAAGAGTTCCCCTGAACAGGAAAGATAACACACTCCTTGTAAAAACTAAAAGCACCCAATGCAAACACAGCCATTGGCTGTGAAAGTCCATTTGGACAAGTTCCCATACAGGAATTTATTGCTCCAAGGAGTATGGCTGGGCCAAGCCAGGTTTTTTCCATATTAAAGTATTCATAAGAGAATTAACATATCTAGCTGTGCTAAAACCCACGGGAAATATAATGGGCCCGACTGCATTAATATGCTGACAGCCAGGCTCTTTTTAAAGCTATCCAATATTTCCAGTGTGGGCTGTGCTCCTGAATCCAGCCCAATATCGTACATGCAGTGCTTGTGAGTAGCAGGGTGGGGATCAGTTCCTGATCATTAAACAGCAGCAATCCACAGCCAGGAGCCAAACACTGCCTCTTTAATACATACATACACCCCCAACACATACACCTCCAGGTACTGCAACTCCTTTGGAGCCTTGCTAATCTGCAGGTGCAAAGTGTAGCTCAATTGTTTTACAACCCTGGATTTGCATGGTATACAGTGTAAACTACACAGTGCTTTCAGCCAGAGACTGGAAGTCATTAGACTACAGCAGAGGAAGCCATGCTCCAGTCCTGCAGAATGGGAATAACATCAGAGGCGAGAGATACCTGTTAGTCCACATGCTCTTAAACAAACTCGGGCCCTAGAGTTAGAGCCGGTGTTAAGCTTCTGCCTCACTTTCAGCCTTTATCACAACATGACCCTGCACATTCAGCCATTACATCTGGTCCTTCTCCGATGTGCCCCAGAATCCTTTGCACCAGGTATTAGTGCATCAGAGAGGTGCCAGGGGTAATGCTGACCAGTGTTACAGTTAATGGAGAACTCCTGGAATCAGAGAAGACTAGCTGCAAGTGATGGGTCAAATCCACTTCCAGAAACCCAGATACAGATGAACTGGAGCAGATTCATGATTCCTGCTCCTTCTCCAGACAAGTGCTGGCAACCGCTATAATGGCTCCTCCCACCCCCACCCCATCCAGATTGCCAACGACTGTGCTAGCACTTTGGGAGTAGGGGACGTGCAGGAATCAATCGAAACAAGAGAGAAGCAAATCTAATGGCACCTCCTTGTATTTTAACTTATGAATAACCTAAAAAGTGCCCTAGGGGCACTTCTGTTAAGTACTACAGACACCAAAGTAGACTCAAGCTGCCTGAGCAGGCCCACGCCTGCTCCCCCCACACTTGCACAGATGCACGAACAACACAGACTTTCAACACAAACCCCCACATGCTGGGCTTTTCTTTCCCACCAGGTTCATTTTCCTCTTGAGGTGTTAGATTCAGATGAGGTTTTGGGATGGATTTAGAAATGCACTCCTCACCTTGGCTGAAACATACACGCATGTGGAGATGAATCCTTCTTCCCACTGCGAACCCAGAGACAACCCCCAGGTAAGATTGGGAGAGGCTGCTCATGGGTGCACTGGTTACTCACTTGAGAAATGAGACAGCAGAAACTTTTTCCTAATCGACTGGGGAGGCAGAAGGGCTCCAATTTCCTCACCCAATCTCTTGCTGGTTCTTCCCCAATATAGATTTCCCCCGTACCACCTTGTAAGGAGTGCTTTATGTGGCCACACCTTTCAGCCTGACCTTTCCCCAAACTACTGCCTTGCTCTCCTCCAGTCCTAAGATCTGACATTGCCCACCTGAAAACAGATTCTTCTGCTCTGCAGAGGCATGGGGTGTCCAGACACGGCTGGCTTTCCCTGAACTGAACCAACCACCACATTACCCCACCATGACCAAAAGGAAGAGCCTCTTCACAAAATCCCAATTCAAAGCAATAGAAGTTTCAGGAAGATTTGAAATCAGGCTGCTGTCTGACATCCTCCTGGTTCCAGGCCAAAAGATCAGAAATTGCACCTCTCACCTGTGTGCCCAGCCAGCTGCACCCATGAATAGCGCTTCTTGAAGGGGCTGATGATTGGCAAGTTGACCATCGTTTTAATTGTATGCCATGATTTTTTCTGTAATACAGAGGAGAAAAACAATTAAACAGGGCAACCTCTGAAATGCCCCTGCATCGTGATGTGCCAAGCAATCCGAAACGTGTGCACTCGGCTCCACTGCCCCCTGCCTGCTCTATAAGTGCCATAAATGCCCAAGGTAGAGCTAGCACTACATCCAACATGATCACCACTGAAGAGATGGATGTCAAGCTGCGTGGGCTATTAAAGATACTTGATTAACTTTAAAAATAAACAAAAAATGCCCCAAAAAACCCTGCCGGCCATAAGAAAACAGCCAGCAGGAAATTTAAAAGTGGTACTTTGTGATGCACGTGGCATAGGCCTGTAATTCCAGCATGGATAAACCGAGGGTATGTCTACACCGCAAAAAAAAAAAAAAAATCCCACACCAGTAAGCCTCAGAGACCAACTGACTCAAGCTCATGGGGCTTGAGCTACAGAGCTAAAAATAGCAGTGTACCGACGTTCTCACCTGAGGAAGGAGCCCAGGCTCGGAAACCCAAGGAAACCCAAGTTGTAATGACTTACAAGTGCAGCAGGAAGTAGTGTTGATGATGGGCTTTCTTCAAAGGGCTTGTCTACACAGGAAAGTTATGCCAGTCTAAGGAAAGGTATGAATTTTAACACTATAGTTATACCAGTATAACATAGACACCATGGACACTCTTATATTCTAGCAAAAGAGAGCCTTTTCCAGTTTAGCTTATGTTGCTTTGGTAGCAGTTTAAGCTACGCCCCAAAAAAACACTCTTATTCAGAATAAGTGTGTCCACACAGGGAGTTATACTGGCATAACTATGATTTAACTATGCCGGGGCTCCAGCCCACATCTGGATGTCTACACTGCTATTTTTAGCCCTTGGGCTGAGCCCCCTAAGCCCGATGCAGTTGACACAGACTCTGAGACTCACTGATGGGGGAGGGGAATGGCAGGGGTTGCCGCATAGATCTACCCAGACAGACACCACGTCTGCTCAATCTAATGCTTAAAACTAGCAGTGTGGACACAGCAGCATGGGAGTCGGGCTAGCTGCCCCGAGTACGTATCCAGGGGGTTGAGCAGGATTATACTCAGGGGGGTAGTCTGAGCCATCACCTACACCAAAGCACTCGTTCAAGCAGTGCTAGTGCATTGATGTCTATGTGCACTGGGAATTACACCGCCCAGCGGCTGTATAGATGTGCAGTAGCATTAGAACCACATTTTGCTTAGGATGCAGATGCTCTTGTGAGTACATACGTATTCATACTCATGCACACTTGAGAAACGGACACGGGAGGCCCAACACTGTAAGCGCCACCGGCTCTCCCACAGGCCTTCAGTCTTGTCTCATAGGCCTACTCCTAACCAGCAGGTGTCATCAGCAGAGTTTTAGAGGTACAGCTATCCTTATTTCAGTTCTGGGGTCGCCAATCCCCCTCTGGCACCCTTTTCCAGGTTGTGCCGTTTTCTTTCTTCTCCTTCTCCCCCTCCCCCAACCTTGTTACATTTTAACAAGGCCAGTCATTGCTACTGCCACCTCGCTCTGTCACCCCTGTGCAGCTGCTCTGTTTGAATACTATAGCAGGCAGAAGGGGAAACCGAGCAGCTGCTGAGAAACAGGTGCTGAGGGGACGCTCAAAAGAAAATAGCCTTTAAAAAGAGAAGCCAAAAAGGTCTCACCCTCTGGAACTGAAACTTGAGGTGCGTAAGAATAATAATCCATCATAACATTTACACATTTACATAGCACTTTTCATCCTGAAGGATCCCAGAGTACTTTGCAAACTAGATGCACAGGAATCATTTCACCCAACACTGAAATGCAGCCACTGCAGGAGTCGGACACAGCAGCTGTTTAACAACCCACAGCAAATCTATAGAACATATGCTACTCAGCCTTTTGGCTAAGATCAAGTGTAGCTTAAGCTTTGGGGGTGATTTTTTTCAGATGGCTCCCAGTGACTTCAGTGGAAGCAGATTAGGTCTATGCCAAACACTGTGGGAAAATCCCATCTTTAATATCTACTTCTACTGTATCCTCTATTGGGGGATTTTAGCTTACAGTTGCAGGGGAACTGATCCTTCTCTAACGTCTATGATCCAAGGAAGTTAAGAATACAAAAACTGACACTGTAGAAAAAAGTCTGTAGGCAGAATGTACTTCAACAGCAAAATTTAGCCTGCCCATCATTTTCCACCCATGCTCTTTTATCTTGTTTATAATAAGGTCTCCGCTACTTATGTTGGTCAGCACATGAATGAGAAAACATTAGGAATGACTTACAAGTGCAGCAGGAAGTAGTGTTGGTGATGCAGTAGGTGATACACTTTCTTCAAAGGGCTTGTCTACACAGGAAAGTTATGCCAGTCTAAGGAAAGGTATGAATTTTAACACTATAGTTATACCAGTATAACATAGACACCATGGACACGCTTATATTCTAGCAAAAGAGAGCCTTTTCCAGTTTAGCTTATGTTGCTTTGGTAGCAGTTTAAGCTAAGCCCCAAAAACACACTCTTATTCAGAATAAGTGTGTCCACACAGGGAGTTATACTGGCATAACTATAATGATTTAACTATGCCAGTATAACTGGAAAGTTACTCACATAGCAAGTCCTTAGTCAGTACTAAAGAAATCTTCCAGAATGATGTTAAGGGATTAGGGTGACCAGATAGCAAAAAATCGGGACGGGGTGGGGAGTAATAGGCATCTATATAAGACAAAGCCCTGGATATCAGGACTGTCCCTATAAAATTGGGACATCTAGTCACCCTAGAAGGGACATGGTGTTGCTGGAGGTGTTCTCTCTCAGAGGCTACATAAAACTGAGGTCTTGGCCATTTGGGATTGTGAAAAATCCAACAGCACTTCATGCAAAAGCAGGGATGTTATCCAAACTGGAATTTGGCTAGGACACAGGGGCTAACTACACTCTACAAGTTTAAGTTCCCCTGCAATTTCCAGTGGATTTCATGTTCTTCATTATTTGTCTTAAACTATTTTGTAGCATTACGGTGTTAACAGCTGCTGGACTCCCTCCCAGAGATGGCTGCACTGCAGTGGTAGGGAAAATTATTCTTATATACAGTTTATAAACTGGTGTGGAAACCTTTTGAATGAAAGGTACTATGTAAATGTAAAGATGTCTGATATTATTATTCTTTAAGTACACAATATAGTAACTTTTTCTGTAGAGTCTACTTTCCAGCTTTAGCTGATAACAGAAGCACTCTCTCAAAACAACAACTACTCTTCTGTTTCCATTAGAGACGGCCAAGGTCCTCAATTAACAACCAAGCAGTCAAAATCAAAGGGCTCAGAAGACTCCCTTGGATGCAGCTTCCACAGAAATCAAGCTTTTGGATCCACCTCAGCTTTCAGTATAAAGCTCCCCTATTCTTACCTCATCCCCCAATGAGAAATCAGCTGATCCCTGCTGCACCCCAACCATATAGATCACACACTCATCTTAATGTCCCACCTCTAACCCTGAATGCTGTCTGCTAATGATTCATAATACACATTGTATCCAAAAATGTTGAGAAGCAGAGCTTTTTCTAGGAATGCACGTCAGCTCTCAATGTACACAGCACATTCCAGTGGCTTTCTCTCCTCCTCCCTCCCACCCAGCCTGAAGCAGCTACAGTGAATGCTTGCACTGTGGGTGTGAAAGACACAGCGGGCCAAATTCAGCCTTAGCACCAGCAGGCATAGCTCCCATTGACTTCAACAATAACTGCATCCACTTAGACTAAGGCAGATTTTGATCCGATGTGTTAGAGATGTTCCTGGAGTAAGCACTTGCCTTTCAATTTATCACAGACACTGCACAGACACTTCCCTCCGAAGAGAAAACATGGCGATCAGGCCATCAAGGAGAGGACTGCTGCTCTGGAATCCAGAGCCATCACTGGATGTTACCATCAACAGGTGTTTCCACAGATGAACTCTCCCCTCTATCCCCCACTGGAATTTCTAGAGTCCAACCTCACTGAAGTCTCTCTGTTGGCAAGCAATACGGGTTGAGTGCTCTTGGAGTAGTAGTGTGAGTAGGAGGGTGAGCAGAGTGTGGGTCTGTTGCGGGAAGAATCTTTCTCACTTCTGTTTCTAAAGCAGGATCTTTTCCTCTTTGTCAGTGATGGTTTTATCAGTTTTCAAAACACAGCTTCATGCAGCAATGAGAAAGGGGATTGTAGCGACTGCTTAACACACGTACTCTCTCTTGTGCCATCTATGCTCCCTTATCCCTCTGTTCTTCTAGGTACCTGATCAGTATTCTATGCTACCTGTACACATTCAGAGAAGTTCCAGTTTCCCTACACCTCTATGACCTGAAAAAGGGAAATCCTGGCTCCACTGATCCACTTTTATCTGCTTCATGGGATCAATATAGCTCATCAATGAATTAAAAGGCCCCCAAAACCAACATCAGAATTGGGATCTGTGAAATTATTACCTACTCATGTAGGGGCCCTAGACAGTCCTAAGCAGAATGCATGGGGAAATGGGGGGGAAATCCACATAAAAGTTGGCTGATTTTTTTCCATTTTTCAACAAAACGTCAATCAATTTGAAATCTACCAACCAGATCTAGTGCCTAAGCAACTTAGTCACGAGCAACACACAAGAATTGGTCACTAAAGCAATAGATCCATGATATAATTAAGTTCCACATCTTCAGCAGACAGATCTTACCAAAACTTAGCATGGCGATAATAAACTTTAAAAATGGGGATTTGAAAAATAAAAAGAGGAAGCCAGTCAAGATGACTCTAAAGGCAAACATGAGGAAATTATAATTCTTAGACTCAGCATGGAGGCTACTGAGGAAACCCATAACAAACACAGATGGTACGCAAGATAGGAAGAAGGAAGGTAAAGAGGGGAAAATGCCATCTCATATCAGTATCAAGCATGGAGAGATCACCTCAGAAGACAGCCTTTGCACACAGGACATTCCAATGACACCAAGACTGGCTAGGAGGAGAGCGGAAGAGAAATCATGAACTTCATGGAGGGTGATAACTGTAAGAACGAAGCTGGCAAATGGGCAGCAGTGAATTTGGGGACTCATGGTCTGGTATTATCTTTCTCAGCTGTTCTGGGTCATCTTGAGCATTCTAAGCCCTTATCAACATGAAACATAGTGCTCAAGGGAGCCACAGCAGTAGCCCTGTTCCAGAGCAGGAACCATGGAAAGTTTGCTCTATCCTGGCACTAAAATGCACTGACATGACATTGGCCAGATAAGACAGGCAATTACATTGCCAACCTACTCATCCCTTGGTACATGCAGCTCCTGCCTACATCTCCTTGAGCCATTCTGAAGCTCTGGAGATGAACAGAACATTTCTGGCCATTGGTTCTTGTCTAGATATCTCCCCCACAAGTGCTGCCTATGGTAGGTCTATTGCTTGTGTGACCATGTTTTCTGCACAGCATCCTAGGTTCAGGATAACCCAGAATATACCAGGGATTAGGATAGAGAGAAAGCTGTGGATTTGCTTGGATATCTAAAAGGACAATGTCAAATCACTGAGTTCCCTCAATGAGACTATACTAAAACTTTGAGAGGCAGATATACTCAGCCTCCAGGAGACAGAAGAGGAAAAACAAGATCCCTTGTCCCTCACCGCGCCATTGTTTTGTGAAAGGCTCACATAAATGAATTCCAGTCTGACAAACACTTAGGCCTGGGTATAACTTTCCTCACACAAGAAGCCTCACTGACTTAAAGGCTACACATATGCACAAGTGTTTGCAGAATCAGGCCTTACTGAAACAGTGAAAGTAACTAGACAAAAGTGCTGACTAATACACAAAGTAAACAAATGGAAAAATACTCCCTCTCCACCCCCCACCACCAAAAATCTGTCAGTTCTAATAATCTTAGGTCTTACTTGAAACTATTGTAAATTTAAAAAAATTCAGATTAAAAACATGATCTAAATTGATAGCATTCCTTAAACTATTCATTTTTTCCATTCTCAGCAGCAAGGTGGAGGAGTACTTTTGCCAGATTTGGTCATTTTTCACAACAATTTTGCAAGGCTGCAGTAAACACTGATCCTTGGATCCTTTTCCCAAGAAAACCTCAGCAGCTTTTTGTCTGTGATCCTGCAGCGTTTTTTCCCCAGGAGAACTCACGCTACATAATGCAAGCCTACACAAGCCCACAAAGAGCTATTATGACAGCAAGAAACAAAAGGAAGGGGGAAGATTTTCTTTATAATCTTTTTTTAAACTTTTATAGAAAGAGAGTGAGATTAATTGCCGTCCATCATCACTTATACTCTGTTCCCCTCTTTACATCATTTGGCCTACTTGTGTAACTTTTAGGCCCTGGTCCTGCAACTAGATCCATGAAGGTTGACCTTGGTCCCACGCAGAGCCCCCCTGACCCTAACAGAGCTGTGGGGTACTCCCGTGTGGATTCAGCTGCAGGAGCAGGACCTTTAATTGTTAAAAGATTACTATGTTGGTCTCAGGTTAATACTTAATAGACAAGTGTTCACATGACACAAATCACACATTGTGAAACTGGCATTGAGTGGAACCCTTGCTGGAAGTCTCTGCACTAGAAGCCAACACTTGAATGTGCATGTAGGAGGCTAACCTACCTACACATCTTTGGAGTTGGCCCTAGGATTGCAAAATAATAATAATTTTTGACATTAGAAAATGCAGGATAAAAGAACTGCTCAGACCATTAACAGAAACAGCATTCTATGAGGAGGGAATGGGTAGGTAATCAGGTAATCATAAAGAATATGATTGCATTTAGGGACCAGTGCTGTGTTTCATGTATATGCATATTACTCATACTCCAATGTCTCTTTTCTTCTTGTACCCACTTCGTCTTTCTCTTCTGCTCTTCTCATTCGTCCCTCACTCTCTTTTTCATTCAAGTTCATTATGGGCTAAACTCTACTACCCATATTCATTCTGGGTAATGCCTTACTCTGCAGGTAGTCCCACTGAAATCAATGGGGCTATTCATGAAGAAAGGTACTCCTCATTGTGAATAGAGTGGCAAGATCTAGCCCTGTATAATTTAGTCTTTATTAATATTAGTACTGAAAATTATAGCTCTTTTGAACTTTGTATACTTTTTGCAGTTTTATTATATTTACTTAAGTTTTACTGTATGTACATTTATTTCTTTAAAAAAACAGCAAAGCTAATTTAAAAAAAAAGTTTATAAATCTCAATAAAAATTATTTAACCATGTCTTAAAAAACTCAACTCCTTAACTCTTTTGAGAGCATCACTTTAGGTTATTAAAATTGGAATCACTCTGAAATCTACTTTACTTTCCATCATTCATACTGTTTGTTTACCTTTGGCCTGTAATTCAGTTTGGATAGTGAAACTAGTCTGGTCAGTTTCATTTTGCTTCTAAGCATTCTCTCTCTTTGTAGTTCTCATGTATTAGCTTAGTGCTGCAATGTTGGACTTGCAAATGCACAAAACCTAAATATGGAACCAAACTTACAGGGTTTTTTGTTTTTTTGAGAAATTAAAACTAACCAGATCAAATTTGGGCATTGGCCATCCCACTACATATACATCAATCAATCAATACCTACAGTCACCCTAAAAAGGTTTCTAGAGAAACCCACTGTGATTAGACAGTCGCCAAGTCCAGGCAGGCACTAATCTAATTTAAATAAATTGCAACTACATCTGCCTACTTATGAGTGACCATGACCAATTCACGGCAGCATTATACTAGAGTTGGTCATAAAGATTCTGATGAAATAATTTTTTCATTGAAATTTGCCAAAAATGAAGTGTTCCATAGAGACAGTTCAATTTCAACAAAGTTCCTCTAGATTCCAGGCACAATTCTAATGGTTTCCTACCAGCTTACCCACCCACCTCCTTGCCTGCTGCGGAGCCCGAGTTTCCAGAGTCCATGTCTCCAGGACAGCTGACCAGGTAGACTGCCTCAGAGCCTGGCTCCATCCCCTTTTGAAATATGGAAATCCATCACATAGCAGAATACCTTTCTCTACCCAATTCTAGAACAACAATGAATTTGTATTACTGAGGGAGATAGCCTCTGTGTTCTTTCAATCTTGGGCTTCCCCACATTACTTGTCATTCCACACCCAAGGAGTCACCTTCTCCTGCAGTCATAGAACAAGACTTCTTGTTCGCTCCATTTCAAGTTTCCCTACCCTGCCCTGCCAAGGGACCACCTTCTGCTGGGTAAGAAGAAAAGCTATGTAGTGTAATTGCTAGTTCTTCCTTGAGAGTCCTGAACCGATTCTATATAACTCTTTGTCAACTTTCATCCTAAATTCAACTCTACCTCCCTCCTCCCCCAAACATTGCTCACCACCTTTTGCAAATATCTCCTGGTAAATCCCATCTCATCTGCTGTACAAAGATGTTTCTGCAATGTTCATAGTCATCCCAGTGATGATGCGGGCAGGGGAAAAACGTGAGAAAGAAAGGCACTGAGCTTGTCCCTGAATCAAACCCACAGAGACAGACTGTATTGACAAAGTGCTGTCCAGCTGCAGTCGTGGAAGTAGCAAGTCCTACACATTTCCTTAATCCTGCTACACGTGTGCAAGTGCACAAGCCACAGACAAAAGAAAGAAATGCAGCAGCTGTAGCCAACTCTGATTATAAAAGAATTACGGTTATTGGATATTTTTCCCTCAAAAGGTACAGACCAGTTAAGTAAGGTGGCAAGTTGCGAGGTCAGATTTTAGGCCCTGGAACAGTTTTAATATACCAGATATAGTGAGTAAGATTTTGATCTTCCTTTGCAAATGAACTTTCTCAGATATACCGAAACAAGTTAAAACCTTCTCCTCACAGCCTACTAAGATTCCAGGACTTTGTCCTTTATTTCCCAAATCAAAAGTGTTTATAAATTAGAGCTCTCTCTATGCTCTGAGATCTGGAGATACCTACAGGACTAAAGTACACAATGAGGTAGAAATCGAGAAAGAGGGTTGGGGACAATGGGGCTCTGGCCCTTCTCACATACTTGCTGGAGGGCAGCATTGCTACTCCACATTTAGGGGGAAATTCTGAACTTGGATATGGAAGTGGCTCCCACAAAGTCAATAGGGGCCCTGGGTGAGGAAGTGAGGAGTACAATTTGGCCCACAGCTAAAGAGTGTAATGTCCAAAACAAGAAACAAGCCTGCAGACACAATCTAGGGCACTGTTTTTTTCTGATTTCAGTAGCTAATTTCCCCATTTTGACCCCTTATTAAAGGATTCCAGCATCCAGGGTTGAGGAGCTACTAGCTGCCAAGCTCACTGCCCACTTGTTTGAATCAAATATGAATTACAGATTTTGAGATAGAAATCTTTATGGGTGGGATGCAAAGGAGTAAGTCAATAACAGGAGTGCCACCAGGGCAAGCTCCGACAAGAGAATGTGAACAAACATGCACACACCTCTTAAAAATCAAGGCTGCAAGCACAGCAACTGAACCAGTTCCCAAGCCAGGGCAGGGCTCTCCCCACCAATGACTTGTTATTACCACAGCTTGCGCCTTCCCGTCACTGTGAAAGAGAGGAGGAGAAGAAAGAGGGATCTGGTACACAAAAGAGGAGAGGATTATTCCTCAGCAACCCTCCCAGTTGAGCCTGTTTGACACCAGACAACGAGGTAGGTAGGCCTAGATTAAAAGCTTAGTCTACTATGCTGACGACTTTCATCTGCATAGTCAGGCACAGAGCCCTGCAACAGAAAATCTACTGGAATTTGGGGGTTGCAGCTGTAGATAATGGGCCACATCCTGAGCTGTCATATGTCACTGTAGCTCCATTGACTTCATTGGCTTCAATGGAGCTTGGCCAATTTACACCCAGCTGAGGATTAGTCCTAGTAACGGCAGCCCGCTTTCTGCCATTGGATCAAAGCTGCCCCAAGCGTGGCTGGCACTGACCAGAGAAGAAGTCAAGTCAGGGTGGCTGGACGATGCGCTGATTCAAGCATATCACTGAGCAACCTCTGCTGGTGGCAGGTTTCCGAATTTGTTAGTCTCTAAGGTGCCACAAGTGCTCCTTGTTCTCTCTGCTGGTGGGACACCTTTGGAGCCCCCCGGTGGAATCCCCAAGGGAGAGGCGGCAACGTCAATACTGCCTGCCTTCCAACTGAGTGAATACCCCTGTGGTGCAAGGATGGCAGCCGCAGCAAGGAGATTTAATCTACACCTCTCCTTGCCAACAATGCTGATTTTAGCACAAACCTAAGGAAGAATGGATGGCATAGAAAAAAACCCCACAACTGTGTGTATTATAGGGGCATCTCCCTGATCAGTGTCGCTAATCAGACTACTAAGTATAAAGTGTTACTACAGCTCAACCTCACTCTCTCTCTCTACCACCAAACTTGTGAAGATATTAACAGACTGCACCCAACCCTTGATGCTTCCGGTTTCTGCACTCAGCCATGGCTAAAGGGCACAGATGCTCACACGTGCTTTGGCAGGTGTATCCTCTGTCTGTCGGGTTCTGATTTCCTGTTTGTACCACAGTCAGGACGGGCTGGCTAGTCCTTCAGAGTAATGAGAAATATTCAGTGACATAAGCCAAAAAACAAAACAAAAACAAAAAAAAACCTTGCAAGACACAAACCTCGCACCCCATATTTTCCCCTCTGCCATGACTCACAGTGCATTACTTAGCACAGTGCATAACCCTTTGATGTGCTGCTTTTAAGAATGCTTGGCAAATCTGCAGAACACACAGTGACTACAGAGAAGCAGGACCTTCAGGAAAGAAAAACTGGGCGATACGAGGGGGAAAGGAATTGATGTTTAGCATGGGGCAGAGCTAAAGTGCCTTTCAGCCCAACACCTCCCACTGTCTCCCAAAGTGTCATCATGTCTATGCTGAAGAGGCGGGATGGCAGAATAGGATCCTGTGGCACCCAGCATGAGAGCCCTCAAGCAGCTGCCTTCATTGTCTAATCACTACATTATAAATGGACAGATAGATGTGCAATTTCCCAGCATCATGATCCAGGGCCTCTCAGAAGGAAAGAACAGAGCAAGACTCCATCCACCATTACCAGTGCAAAAGGACAGTCAACAAAACCTCATGAAATAGAGACCACTGACTGATCTAAAGCAATCAACATGGACACCTGATTTCTGCCCATCACTACTAGTAGGTCTACACTACAGCGGCACTATGGAGCTGCAGCTGTACAGCTAAAGCACTGTAGAGTGGATGCTGCCTGCATTGACAGAAAGGGGTTTTCCATCCATGTAGTTAACCCACCTCACCAAGACGCGGTAGTTAGGTTGATGGAAGAATTCTTCTGTCGACCTGGCCACATCTACACAGGTTAGGTTGACCTAACTACGTCACAGAGGTTGTGAAATTTTTCACAGCCTTGAGCAATGTAGCTAGGTTGATCTAATTTTTAAGTGTAAACCAGGCCTAAGTGTTCCTTAGCAAGTAAAACCACAGTCGGCATACCAAACCCAGGCCAAAAGCCAAGAAAGTCAAAGGATTTTATATGGCATCAAAGCTACTTAGTCACAATATTTTCTTTCAGTTTCATCACTAGGTATATTAAAGACAGTGTAATAATTTGCAAGATTGTTAGACAATTGTTAGCAAGAGTGTTAGAAAGAGTATTTCTTCAGCTGGGGCCAACAGTTGCTCGTTTGAGGAAAGCTGATATTTTCCACTCCCATAGGAAGGCACAAGCAATCTCTAACAACAGTCCCAGTACTTCACCACCACGACACCTTGCTTTAACATGCTGTAAAAGGCATCAGTCCAGTTGTAGTGGCAGGACAGGCCTCTCCCATCCCCCCCAGAATCTCAGCAGAACTGAATAAAATTGATCCAGAGAAGCCCCCTCCTAACATGGTCCTGAGATGGTCAATCTTGAAGGAAACTGACTGATAATATACAAGTTTTAGTTAGAGCTCTGCCACTGACTTACTGTGACACCTTTTACACGTAGTCACATATTCTCTAGTCAGATATTCTCTCTGCATTCCAGTTTCCCCAGTTAGGGATAACACCATCTATTTCACAGGGGTGCTGAAAGAGCTGATTCATTAGTGCTTGTCAAGCATTTTGAGACCCTCAGATAAAAGCCAGTGTATAGTGTAAACACAAAGTGTTATTCAAATCTAAAAAATAAATGCTGTGAAAGGGGCTGATCAGACATGCAGATAGTAGTAACAGTTCTGCTGCTGCTCTGCTAATCTACCACAAGGCAAAATCCAATATTCCATCTCACTTCTCCTCCTTTGCATCCTCCAGACCAACCGCCCACACCTCTCTGAAAGGTTATAAACAGTTACTGTTTCATCTAGTAAGTACTTTAGCGTATAGATAGGGCCTAGCCGCTGGAAAGGAATGCAACTGTCAACACACCATGACATTGTTACTAAAGGGGTGTGGTATTTACCTACAGGAAAGCCACATCCTCAAGCAATTGCTTTGCTTAATAACCCACCTCTTTAACGTCCTCATTGTGTGAGTGTTCCAAACCACTATATTAAAAGCAGGGTGGATAAAAAATTAATGATTTAAAAATAAATTAATTTTAAAAATGATTTTTTTTATAAAATGCTTTTTGAGGGGAAAAACCTATCTAAAGATAGTTTTAATTAAGATACATTATAGCTCAAAGATATCTCATCATGGAATAGGGATTATAAATTCTAATTCTATAGTATGAGACAATATATTCATGTAATGTTTAAGAAAAGTTTTGTAAATGAGTTCCAATAGTTCATGGATTGGGGCCCAATTTTATGAGGTTCCAGGGGCTTCTGTATAGATTATTTAGGTTAATATTTCAATCTACCCAATGGGACTCAGTGCTCAGTCTAGAAGATACCATTAGAGATGCTTAGGTTTGCAGTTTTCAAACTGTGGATTTGTGTCTCCAGAGATAACATGCTTGTTAACAGCAAAAATGTTTTTAAATAAAATAAATAAATAATAGAGAGGTGAAAAATAACAGACCCCAACCCTATTGTCCCTCTGCAAATTTGTGTACACAGAGTCAATCCCTTACCTCCCTCTAAAAGTGCAAAGTTTCAAAAAGTTCAATTAATGGAAGATTATTGGGGGCAGAATAGATCTGGACAAGGAGAAGAAGTATGGAGATAACTGTGAGAAGAGAGGGACAGGCAGTAGAAACAAAAGTGAAATAGTTTGAGCAGCATATTCCAGAAGTCTTGAGGTCTTTCTGAGTGTAGCCTTCATTGATTTGAGATCTACCATACTATTCTCTCACTAGAAGGGAAAACCTATAATGGCAGCAGGCCATAAAAGAGACCCAGTTTGAGAATAAGAACCATTCAAGAAATATATGTTTGCTGATGATGTTTTAAAGAAAGTCACACCAGTGAACTGGTGGAAGTCACTTAAGCACTTGGATTCAGAGACTGTTGAAGTGATAATCTCATTTTTAACAGCAGTAGCTTCTTCTGCCGGTGTAGAAAGAATATTTTCTTCCTTTGGACTGGTTCATTCCAAATTGAGACATCGTTTGGGACCTGAAAAAAGCAGTAAAGCTTGTTTTTCTTTTCCAGATTATGAAAAACTGGAAAATGAAGGTGAAGACGACTGAGTTAGCTGCAGAAGCCAATATTTTAAGTTTCTCATGTTGACCTGGCTGACATAGTAGATTTAATTATTTTTTTAATTTTCATCTAACTATTTTAGTTAAAAACAATTTTAACAAAAACAAACCTGATTTTAAAAAACCTGAATGTTTAACTAAATTCAAAAATTCATATGCTTGTTTTGTTAAAATACATGTTTGCTGTTGAAGAAAAAAATCCAAATACGTAATGTTGTTGTTTTAGTTAAATAAAACAATTTAAATGTCTGTCTGGTGATGTTCTCCTCCTAATACAGCATGGCAAGAAAATCCTCCAAATATTAATGATTAATCTGTTGAATTGGAGACAGTTCACCTCCCAATGACTTCATAAATATCTGCTTCAGTTACCTTTGGTAAATGAAATAACCAATCATTCATTTTCTGATATAGCTGTAAAACTAACCTGAAAAGTTTTCAAAATAAATCACTTTTAAAATGTATAGTGCATACCTTCTAAAAATGAAACCTACATCTATCTCTGAGTTGTGAAGAATATGTATTAAGGTTATAACAACCAACAAGAATGCACTTTTATGATTTAATCCATGATTAAATCAAGTCTTCCTGACTAGTGATTTAAATCATGATTTAAATCACTAATTTGATTTAAATCAAATCCACCCTGATTAAAAGGGATTTATATTACTTACTCAGACAGTAATTTTTGGTTTTATATCAGCGCAGGGCGAGCAAGTCCACTAACTCCAGTCAGGAGCTGGGCTTCAGGGCTTGAGCATCACAAAGAGCAGGACAACCGGAACTGAATGAGTATGGAGAATTACCATAGAAGACAGCAGTTCTTCCAGGTCAGCAAGTAAGGGAGTATACTGGAGCAGCCTAAGGAATAGACAGGCTGCGTTCATCTCACCCAAGTAGAAAGTGATACCCTTGTCATATTCTGGGGTGCAATGCAGACCAGTGAGGGGTTGTGTCACTGCCGCCCTGCAACCTTGGGTTCCTTACAATGCTGTTGAAGCGCCCAACTTGGGCCACACACAAACAGCCTACCAACATGCTAGTCACACCCTACGAGCTTGTCTACACTTAAAACGCTGCAGCAATGCTGCTGTAGTGCTTTAGTGAAGACGCTATCTATTCCGACAGGAGGACTTCTCCCATTGGCATAGGTATTCCACCTCCACAAGAGAGGGTAACTAGGTTAACAGGTGGATTTTTCACACCCCTGAGTGATGTAGTTATACCGACTTAATTTCCTAGTGTAGACCAGGCCTGAGTGTCTGTGTATAGTTGCAGACCTGATCCAGCAGTCTGTCAGCAACACGCCAGTCACACTTTGGCTTCCACCAACCTAGGTTACTGCTTGCTGAGTGACCCCAATACATTCCCTGTCCTGATTTTTCCCAAAATCACTGTCCAGCCCTCTCCTGGACAGTCCAGATATTAAGCTCCATTGCCCCTGTAAAGAGCCAATATTCAACAGTTTGTTACTTTAACCACGCAAAAGTTCAGTTTAAACACAGCACTGGATTGGTTTAGATTAAAGGTAAAACAAAACAAAAGAAGATAGGATTTTAAGTGAATTCAAGAATGAGAAACTTAGAAACCGTCACAAGAAATAAAAGTGAAAACATGCATCCAAAAGTCTAAAACTTAATCAAACAAGTTTTGGTTCAAGCTTTCTTTAAGTCGGCCTTTCTCACCCAGAGCCTTCCAGGAAGATGGTAACTGACCCTTTCCTTGGTCAGGATCTCTCCCAGAGGCCCAAAGGTGCTGGTCCCTTTGTCTTCTTAGGTGAAAGAGAGCACTTAGGGTTCTCCCCCCCGCCCCCCCCCTTTTTTTTTAATATATAATCTAGTGAACCTCTGAAGTGGATTCTTCTGAGGGTTACCCTTCAACGCCCAGTTTATTTAAGCAGTAAAGAAGGTGACATGGAGTCTGCTGGTGAAGGAGGCTCCATGTTCTCTCTCACCTGTGTTTGCTGAAATATAAATTTGCTCTCTCTCCTGTTATATCCTCCTCCTGATGTCTTGTGGACCCTATTTACTACTTACACGTAAATTGAGGTAAACTCACATTCCTTTGTTTAGGATAGATCTGTTTAACAACTTTTGCCTAGGCAGGGCTGTGTGGTTTTGAACATGTGCTAAGATCATCATACGGGGGATTTCATACCTTTGCACGTAATGTTGCTACATACATTTCCCCATGATGTTATTGGCCAGCAAGTTATTAGCATTCAAATGATAACTCAACAAGGCATATTTTGTATAAAGATTATTACAATAGAATGTGAATACAGGGGAGCTTTTCGTCACATACCCACAAGGCAGTGTTGGGTCTGTTAGTGAAACAGTGTAGGAAATATACAGGATAGAAGGATTCCCCTCTTGCCCTAGGACCACTATGGTCAGGGCTATGTTCTGTTAATGGACTAGCATAGGAAAGAGAGGCTGAATTCCCCTCCTAGCCCTGGCAAATCAGGGATTATTTAAAATGTTCCCTTCCAGACAATAGCCTTGATGCAAGGGGTTAATTCAGACCTGACGTAAGTGGCTGTGAGTCAGTTGAAGTCAAAGAAATCACACCTGCTTGCATCAGACTTGAAATTGACCCAGAGTGTCTGGGTTTCTGAGATATGGTGGGTGTGTATGCTGCTGTTTGTGTGTTGCGATGAGTAGTACTTTCTCTGCCCTCTAAGTAAATAAAGGGTTTTACCATCAAGATCCTGGGGATCCCTCACCTTTTACAAACACAAACGTCAATTGGAAATTATTAAGAAAATCTGTTTACCCTGCTAAGAAAGTAAACACATGCAGCTTACACGTGGTTACTACCTGTCATTCTGTACCTCACTCTTGCAATAAAACAGACACACACAAAAACACACTTTACTACCATGGGCTCCTGGCAGCAGAATTGCAAGCCAAACTTAGTCTGCCTTGCGGAACCACACAACCTAGTTGACTGCTGCTCATTCCAAATTTTCAGCCTCCAGGCCAGACTGGAAACAGATAGGAGAATCCAATAGTGACAGACAATACTCCAAAGCACAGCAGCTGAGGATAGGGAAAGTAAGGCAACATATAAAATGTCACTACAGATGGATTATGGTTCATGGTGCATGCAGGGAATGAGCAGTTCACCCAGGCTACTTCACAAGCCCAGATTGAATTCACTGCCCTGTCTGTATCATTTTTCTTACTTAGTGCAACATACAAAGAAAATAATTTGCTTGACTTCATTCATTCCATGCCATCCCACCTCCTACCCACCCCACCCCCTGACTCCTCTCAGGCAAAATTGCTAAGTCTGGTCTCACAATTTGAGGGCTCAAAGCAAGACTGGGAACATAGTGCTTAAATATTTCTGTGATGAGTGGGGAATAAATTCTAGACAGACAGAGTCTGAAGGAAGAGTCAGGGAGAAAGAAGGGAAATTAGATCATGAATTACTTCCCACTCCAGTCTGGCTGCCAGAGTGGGAGAAAATGTATCCTCTGACCCTAGAGTGGGAGTCTGGGCCCAGGTGGGACCTGGCAAGCCAGTACAGGATCACTGGGATCCTAAACGTATGTGGCTTTCCCCAGTCTCTGGTCCCCTGGTTGGAGGGGGAAAGTCAGGCCTTCCCCCTTTGGTCCTGCCATGATTCTTGTGGAATCAAGTCATGAGTTGCTGAGGCTGGCATAGGCCCCTAAAGCACTGGGCCCCAAGCAGTCATTTGCATTGCTTGTGCCTAAAATCCACCCTGATTGATAGGCTGGAGAGATCCTCACAGACAGGCTCTCTGAAAGCATTTATAAAAGGTTTTATTATCTTGTCTGCAGAGTCCTGCTGGGACATCCCAGCTCTTGGGGTAACAGCCAGGAGAGGGCACAAGGGCGCCAGCGATTTCCTCCTCCGGGGTCCTCTCCTGCAGGTTTTACCACAGGAAAGGATGATCTGGCCCTAAGCAAGGACTACAAGAGTTAGTCATTTAATGTAATTTTATTAATCTGTTTGGATTTGTACAAAAAAAGGTAAAAGAGGTGTTTATCCCTGGACTTCAGGTGCCCTTCCCAAACAGCGAACAACCAAAGTGGATCAATTACAAATCCAGCATACCTGATGCCCAGCATTTTGCATTGTGTTAAGCTGATGGTTTGGAAAGTTGCCTTGTTTCTGCGGACTGAAGTCTCCTCTGAACAGAGCTGACCCATTGTGGAACCAGTATCTGTTTCCTTCCAGGACTTGTGTGGCTTGAAAAGGCAAGGAGTCAGACTCATGCTGGATCAGGAGCCCCTGGCAGGCAATGCTTATCGTGAATACAAAACTCAGGTCAAGTGCACGCCCATTTACCCACCCAACGCCCATGAATGACAGGATTTCTATTAGCAAACAGCCAATTTGCATGCACAGATGCTGTTTGCTAATCCAAATTCTGTCCTTTACATCTTCATCTGATACATGAGTACATCGCTGTGGGGACAAATTCTGAGGCCATTTGTCAATATTTACCCTCTCTTTCACTATCACAGTATCGAATATGCATAACGCCAGATTATCCCCGGCCCTTGGATGGGTGCAGTGAGGAAGGCACAAGGAACCTTCCTGCCCCTACATGTCTTATTCACATGGGGTCTGCACCCTGTGTTCCCCCCTCTCCCCCAGGAGTGCTTACACCCCAAAAGGGTAGGAGCAAGAAAGTGGCAAGGCCATGCCAATTTCCCCAGGCACCAGCCCAGGAAGCTGTCTGACTGTCTCAGGAGCAGACCCCGAAATCTTTTTATTTACTTATTTTTTTCTCTGGAATCTGGATCTTGACTATACCTTGACCAAGAAATTTGGACCTTGACAAAAAATAATTGACTACCCCGATCCAAAAGGATGCACTGGGGAATGACTGTCTCTTTGAGCCCCCTGTGAACCTCTGAGTTCCAGGCCCCCTTTTTAGAGCTGTGCTCAAGTGACTAACCTTGGAATTCCCATAAACTTTGGCACCTGCTTACTTTACTAATAGCTATTGCTGTTGAAGGTCAGTGAGAACATCCAGGGCACATTGATATACTTTCACATTTCAAATAGATGCCAAAGGTTTTTCTGCGAGTGGGATAAAGCAGGATGTGCACCTGGCTTTAGATTTATGTTGCATTTGAGCTTCAGGCTGAGCTGACTGATCGCTGCATCTAAATGAGATATGGGCAAACTACAGCCCAGGGGCCGCATTTGGCCCTTCAGACGTTTTAATCTGGCCCTTGAGCTCCTGCCGGGGAGCAGGGTCTGGTGCTTGCCTTGTTCCATGCATGCCGCGGCTCCTGGAAGCAGCAGCATGTCCCCCCTCCGGCTCCTATGCATAGGGGCAGCCAGGGGGCTCCACATGCTGCCCCAGGCCCAAGCACCGCCCCCACAGCTCCCATTGGCTGGCAACCATGAGCTGGAGGGGGAACATGCTGCTGCTTCCAGGAGCTGCTTGAGGTAAGCGCCGTGCGGAGCCTGCACCCCTGACCCCCTCCAACACCCCAACACCCTGCCCCAGCCCTGATCCCGCACCCTGAACTCGTTTCTGGTCCCATCCCAGCCGCACCCCCAGGCAGAGCCCTCACCCCCTCCTGCATCCCAACCCCCAATTTCATGAGCATTCTTGGCCCACTGTACAATTTCCATACCCAGATCTGGCCCTCGGGCCAAAAAGTTTGCCCACCCCAATCTAAATGAATAATGCTACTAGTAACACTGAACACATACACAGGGATTTATCTCTTTCCCAGGGTTTGGAAGAAGTGCCAGAAATGTGGATCCAGATCTGAACTGCCCCAAAGTTTGAGAAGGTTCAGATCCGTTGTTCCAGGTCCAATTGATCTCAGAGAGTCTGGGCTTAGACCCACAAAGTCTGGATCCCAATCTAGGAGTTGTGTCCCTGACCATCTTGGCTAATCACCACACAGTTTACTATGTGACTTGTTCAAGGACACAGAGTCAGTCAATGTAAGCTTTTATTAAAGAGCTTTCCTTAATTAAAATCAGGGTGGGGTGTGGGGGAGAGAATATTTCTTTCTTTTTATACCTTTGTAGTTTGACCTCCTCTCTTTATTCAGTACTTTTGCTTAATCAGGCATAATTATTGTTAATCCCTATACTTTGTACTGGGAATACTGCAAATGGAGCCTGATCTAACCCCCACTGACAGCAATGGGAGTCTTTCAATTGACTTCACTGGGAACAGGATTGATCCAATACTCAGGACACAATAATAGCTTGCAAGCAGCAAATTTGAAGATTTTTTACAGTGACCACTCTAGGCAAAGCAATTAATCTTCAACATGCACTAATGGGAAAGGCAAGTTTTAGGTTTTACAACTGGAAAAGAACATAAATTTGATTAAAGGAAGAGTAAGTCAGACTAAAATTTGTTTATTTCTGTTCAGTAACTAAAATGCTAGCCAAACCAACCTTCAGATTTCCAACTTTTATTTTAAAAAAGTCCCAGTTCTCAAAATAAGATGAGAAAATTTCAGTTTGAAACAACCTTATATTTTCTTTAAATGTATACTTGAAAATAGAGGTCCTTATCCACCTTAACTAGAATAATGTCTCCTATATAAACACCCCAGAACTTTAATAACTAAAGAGTCCTCAAGAGCAAAAATGTCATAAGACAAACAGAAATAACTTTAAATCTATTCCCATTTTCTCTCTGATTTTTGTTTGTTTGTTTCATTTTCAGTCACCGCTGAAGTGAAGCAGAAGAAAAAAAAGAAGATTTCCAATAATAATGCCTTACCTGTCTATATAGCCTATCATATAAGGATCAGCAAAGCGCTGTACATTAATTAAGTTCACAGCAGCTCTGTGATTTAAAGATTATCATACACATTTTACAGAGATTATGGGCCTGAGGCATATACTGAGTCACTTTCAGAGTTGGGGAAAGAACCTAGGAGTCCTGAGACTCCCAGTGTTCTGGTCTGACCATTGGACATTCCAAATGTAGAGGATACTGAGTATATTCTAGCCAGCTGTCTATTTTATTATATGCGGGGGCTGGTAGCACAACCTATTATCAAGGCTGTCCTTGGTAATCCTTTAGATCTTTTAGACTTGCTGGATCCAGGTCACTGAGTGCCTTGAAAACGAGGACTGACACCTTGACCCAGTGTGCTGTGGGAAGCCAGCATGGAGAGTGGAGGACAGGTCTGACGTGTTTGCAGTAGCCCCTGATGCTGAGAAACATGCTGCAGCATTCTGTACTAATTGGAGTTTCCTAAGGGCTGATGGCTTCATGCCCAGGTATATTTACATTGCTGTAGGCCAGACAGGAGGTGACAAAGACATGTATAACTCAGACCAGGTCATCATCCATCAAAGCAGGACAGGGTGTCCTAACCCTCAAGAGATGGTAGAAAGCATTACTTACAGATACTACTATGTGAGCACTTGAGAGGAACTCAGAAGCACTCCTAAACTATGGACTCTATTGCCCTTCCACCAACGGAGACTGCACCATGGCTGCAAACGCTTCAAAGTGCTTTGCCTACCAGCATCGCCTCAGACTTACTCAGGTTCAGCTTCAACCAGTTGTTATTCACCAGAGAACTGATCTCATCCAAGCACTGAATCTTGGTGGTAGGGGTAAGCTTGTAGGCAGTGAAGGATATGTAGAGCAGTGTGTTATCTGTTTGTTGCTGACATCTGAGTCCATGTTATCTGACCAGTTCCTCTAGTGGCTACATGCAGATGTTGAAAAGGACAGAAGAGAGAATTGATCCTTGTGACTAATGCAAGCAAGGAGTCTAGTAGTGGAGATGCAGCTCCCCATCACTACTGCTGGGTACGTCTTCGCAGGAGGATGCACTAATCACTGAGCTATGGGATATTCTGATGTGGGGCTCCCTCTCTCTCTCCTGTTGAAGCTGTTCCATTGTGGCTAAATAATAGAGAGATTGGAGCAGCGGGACTGAACCCAGGGTCTCTCACGTCCCAGGCAGGTGCCCTAACCACTGGGCTCAACTTGTTCTCTCTCGGTGGCCTCATGGCTAAATCTGAATTACTGGATGATTAAATGACAGAACCAAGAATAGACCTAGGAGTTCCTGGCTCCCAATCCATTGCTCTAACCACCAGGGCTGGCTTTAGCGGGTGCAGGGCCCCACGTGAATAGCAACGGCGGGGCCCCGCTGACTTTGTCAGAGCAAAAAAAAAAAAAAAAACAACAAACCTCCCGCCGCCAATCGGCAGAGCAAAAAAAAAACAAAAACGCCAGAGCGGGGCCCCCTTGAGCACGGGGCCCGATTCCGGGGAATCACTGGAATCGGCTTAAAGACGACCCTGCTAACCACTAGACAGCACTCCTTTTAGTTATAGGTATTGCATTGCACCACTTCTCGTGAGTATTCTCCACCTCCACTGTTAACCAACCCCAACCCATTAGAGATCTGCCCAGAGACTTTTTTTTTTTTAAAGGAACTGACCCCTCCTTAAACATTGATACATCTCCTGATGATGCAGACATGTTGTTTTCCTCCCCATGCTCCAGATACACCACACCTTACAAACAGGTTTCAATGGCATTATGAAAGTACAAGGAAGAAAACACAACCACCCATGAACAGTTACCCAACAGTACTGCATCTGCTTCTCCCAGTTCATCCTGCGGGGCCAGGCAGGAACTGTGCCTTTTAAATATTTAAAATAAAAACCACAACAGGAGACTGAATGGCTCAGGAGACTAACGATGGGGTAAAGGGCCTCTTAACTCCTAGGTCATAACTTCAAATCCACCCCAGCTCAGAAATAACTAAAGGCTAATGGAACTGAGGAGTTATTAGACTATCAGAAAGGAGTTACTGGGTCTTAGTTCAGTTCCTACTAGACAAATGTCCTCATTAAAAAAAAAAAAAAAAAAAAAAAGGCCACAAATTAAGAATATAAAAACAGCCATTCTGGGTCGCACCAATAGTTCATCTAGCCGAGTATTCTGTTTTCAGACAGTGGCCAACACCAGATGGTTCAGAGGGAGTGAACAGAACAGGGCAATCATCGAGTGATCCATCCCTTGTCGCCCACTCCCAGGTTCTGGCAGTCAGAGGTCAGGGACACCCAGAGCATGGGGTTGCATCCCTGACCATCCTGGCTAATAACCACTGATAAAGCTGTCCTCCATTAACATATTTAATTCTTGGAACCATTTAGCACCTGTACTGTTGGCATGGCAGTACAGGGGACACCACTCAAGTGTGTTGTGGAAACAGAACTATCCTCATGTTAAAAGACCCAACTTTGGGTTGAGGCACATTAAAAGGGTGATGGGGGAAAGCTTGCACTGCTGCTGTTCACATCACACTAAGGGCTTGTCTACACTGGCACTTTACGGCGCTGCAACTTTCTCACTCGGGTGTGAAAAAACACACCCCTGAGCGCTGCAAGTTTCAGCGCTCCCAGCGCTGGGAGCTATTCCCCTCATGGAGGTGGGTTTTTAGAGCACTGGGAGAGCTCTCTCCCAGTGTTGCGCCGCGACTACACAAGCCACATTAAAGCACTGCCACAGCAGCGCTTTAACGTTGCTAGTGAAGACGTGCCCTTAGGCTGTGAACAAAGAGAGGACTTCAGAGTACAGGGATGTCACTGTCAACCTAGCATCTTTTAGAAGCATGAAGTTCACACAAGGTTAAAAATAAATAAATAAAATAAACCCCTTAGGGTCCCTTCCCATCTCAGTTTAAAAATAAAAATTCTTCTCTACTGGATTAGTTTATGTAACTGGCTCCTGAGCTGAAACTGTTCATACTTTTAGTCCTTAATTATGAAACATGTTGGTCTATTTTATGATATTTTATTAAGGATGAAAAAGGAAGAGAGAGAAAGGACCTGCCAAAACAAATAAGCTATAGGTTAAATAGTCTACTACCCCCAAAAAACTTCTGGGCTACTATCACTGCAGGCAAGAATCTAATGCTTCTTTCTGGCTGTCAGCTGTTCTCATGGTTACAGTTACAGGAATATGTGGTTTGTGTATTTGGCACATTTCTACCTAGTAAATCACATTCCTCTAACATGGTGCAGCAGCCGTTATATCACATCACTTACTTGCTGAGCAAAACACTTTAACGGGACACTGTCCAATAGGAAGGTTCTAACTTGCCCTATTTATTTTTCCTTATCTCTGTTTGAAAACGGTTTTTTAGAAATGCTTGTGACTCATGACTGAGAGTGGCTTGAGTGGTCTCTCAGTGGAAGTTACCATTGTACATATATTTCCCAACAGGGATGTCCTATCTCATGAAGCAAAGTAGGAATCGGAAACTGTAAGTCCCCAACTGAATGCATGGGAAAGCAGGGACTTTTATAGCTGTCATAGGATAAGATCCAGCGTGTATTTTAATAGTTGGTTATTTTAAAACCTATTGCTTAATTAACCAAAAAATATAGCTGTCAAGTAGCTGTGCAGCTCTAGGTATGACATAGACTCATAGACTTTAAGGTCGGAAGGGACCATTATGATCACGTAATAAGTTGTACAGAGCTACAAACTTATTACAGGCTAACCGGCTAACAGGACAGCAGTAGAATAAGCTTCCCACACAGGCTGCCCTAATCCTGACAGAGGATCTTCCCCTAGCGATCACAAGGATAATTATGTCTCCATGGTCCATGCCGTTCTTGGCCGCTCTTTGGAGTTCGTCAATTAATACAAAGTGAGGTGGTGAGTTTGGGAGGTGGGAGTTGAAACTCGGGCCCACCAAGTTCCACCCATGGTGGGGCCAGTAAATCTCCATCAGATGGGAACCACTTTTAATTCCTAACTGATGATCTACAGGCAAAAAAGGCTCTACAGCTCATTAGAGGTGCCCTGAGGCACCCACTCCCTGGGTAAGTGCCGTTACACCTTCAAGGGTGAATTTGTTTTCTGGAAAGGTAAGTTCAATAAATCAAGTTCTGACCTTTCTGGTGCTTACACAGGTAGAGTCTTCCCTCTGCACACACAAGCAAGATCTCCCCCAGGCACTGCTTTCAATCTCCTTCAGACAAACCCTGTGGTATGTGCCCCACCCTGTTCTTAAAAGGGCAGCTCACATTAACCAAAACACCAACACTAAATACAACAACAAATAAATATTAACATCCAAACTCACCTCTAACTATAAGGCATAGCAAAATAAAGTCATTTAACCTGTTATCTCAAGATCCTCCCACTAACTTACATGTATTTCACCCCATGAATCACTAGCCAGCCTTGAACTCACAACCTTGAGCTACACAACACAGAACTCTACCAATTCCTCTGTGAGGAGAAGGGGGAATCATTATTTTTCTCTATAAAGAACAGGCCATAAAAGGATAAAACACACACTTTGCACACATTTTCTATTTACTTACTGGTTCACAACTATTTGTGAACTAGCATTGGAGTGTTGGCTATCAGGATTCCTGGCCCTGGGAGCAGAGTGTGGTCTAGTGATTAAAGAGACTATAGGAAGTATTATATGACCCAAACAGGGACATTCTGCCAGGATCAACCTGGGATCAAGAAGCATGCACTTTAACCATTTGAACTAAAGGACAACAATGCACATTAAATGCATGCAGGCAGTAGCAGACTCAAACTGTTGGATGTGGTCCAGCCACACTGGGTACATCTACACTGCAGCTGTGAGATGTAATTTCCAGCTCAGAAAGATGTACATGCGCTAGTTCTGCTCCAACCAGTGTACTAAAAATAGCATGTAGTCAGCAGCATTGGTCAGCTGCCCAAATATGTACCTAGTATTTTCGACTGGATTGTACTCAGGCTGATAGCCTGAGTCGCCACCTGTGCCACAACGCTACTTTTAGCAAACTAGCATGTGTACCTCTTCCAGAGCTGGGAATTATACTTCTCAGCTGCAGTGCAGATATAGTCACTGTTTTAGGATCAGCTAGACAGACACAGAATTTGGCCCACTTCACCTTAAAGGCAGTGTGGAAAAGCTAATAAGCCTTGGGTCTGTCAAAATAGAGTCCAGGATTCTATTTGTAGTTTTGCCTACAAAGAGCTTGTCCAGGCTCACACTTATCTGTAAAATGGGTTGTCTCCCCTAATGTAGGGGTAATGAGGCATTGGTTAATGAGGGGTGCAAAGAAGTATTAAACACAATCATAAGAAGAGCTTGGATTAGAATGCATGGGCTCTTGGATCAGTAGCTCAGTACACCTTTCCCTAAGCTACAGGCTCTTGCACGTGGGTAGGGTCTGTCTCATCAAAAATGTGTGACTTCTTACCTGTTCTGTGGGAATGCATGACACTTGGCAGGTCTGCAAAAACATTATTTTTATTTGTAATTAGATGTAGTGCTTTCTTTGAACCCTGTCCAGATTTAAATAGTGCTAACAAACTTAATAGGATTTTAAATGGGTAACACAGCTTACATCCAAAACATACACTTATGTACCAAGTTTTTAAAATGTAGTATACAGGGTAGTAAGCTGTTCTGACTAATGATTTAGGGCCTGATACTGCACACCTTGAAGTCAATGAGAGGTTTACCACTGACCTCAATGGTGCTGGACCTGGACCAAATTGCACCCAACAGGACACCTGGCTTGGAGGATAGTTTTGCTTCAGACTATTCTCAGGAGACAAGTTAGCCTGGGGCCAGCATGGATGGCATCAGGTTCTTTGTATTGATAAAGTGCTACCAGCGAATCTCTGCTCTCCATTAACCACGCATCCAGCCCACAGCTCTCAATGATGGGTGTTCAGAACTAACAGTGTTCTATCATCATACCCACTCACCGCCTGCAATAGCAGACGGGAATGAACTAGATGATCTAATATTCCACTCCCCGTCTTTAATTTCTATTATTCTGTAACTCAAAGTTAAATGTCATGGGCCACAGATATTTATAAAAATAACATTAAAGTAATGTTGTTGTAATAATAATAGTTTGCCCTGTTACAGGGGAGTCCATCTGAGGATCATAACTTTACCAATATTAATTAATTAAGCCTCGCAAAACCCTTATACAGGATATTATCTTACATAATTGGGAAACCAAGGCACAGAAAAGTCAATTTTCCCAAAGTGACAAAGCACATCTATGGGAATAGAACCAAGGCTGCATAATTCCCTGGCCTGTACTTTAGCCACTCAACCATACTTCCTCTAATTTAATAATCCTAAAACTCGCAGGAGAACAACCCAGCTGGAAGAACTACCTCTACTCTAAGGTCTCTAAGGTGCCACAAGGATTTCTTTCTTATTTTCTTTTTACCTACACTGTGTCACTTCATTTTAATCTTGTTTCAAAATATACGCTGTTTTTCCTGATTCAATTCACTGTCAGTGGCCCTGTAGTCATAAACAACCCTATAATAATAAAACATTGGGCGGTCTCAAGAATGGTGGATGGGGGCATTTGCTAAGGAAATATTTCAGTTTCAAGGCACCCAGAGAGTTGTTATAAACGCGAAGTAAAATATGTATTACCACTATGTAAAACAACCCAACTGCATGTCTTCAAAACTGCCCTTTATATGTAAGAGCAGCTGCCAAATTACATAAGGGATTTACTGGGAAGAATGTATTACTGCCAAAATGGACAAAAGCATGCATGCTAATAATTCCAAGCTCCTCCCAATTTTCGGTCAAGATCACAGCACGAAGTAGCTCAAAAATTGACAACCAGAGAGACTCAGGGAGTGGGAGAGGCAGAAATACCTGCTGGTAAATGCCTGGAAAAAAATGTTATTTTTAAAATCCAATGAGAGTGAAAAATGCCTGTGATCAAAAAATGCCAAAACAATTTGAAAAAAAATCTTAATAGGTTGATGGCAATATCATAGCAAGAAGAGAAACAGTGGCAGCACTTGGCTGGGTTTCAAGAGCCTCAGTTCCCCAGCAATCTAACACAGAGAATCATGTAGCATTACCACTGATCAGCATGCTGGATTTTTCACAGAGTTTATGTGATTGGGTAAGGGGAAATAGCAGTTTCCTTTTAGGTAGGTCACTGAAACCTCGCTTAAAACACCAGACTGGTGAGCACTCAGTGACCCCGTGCACATTCTGAGACCATGGGACTGGAAACATAGCTTGACTTGTGTATTTCTCCACATCCACAGGCATGATATGCTGCTGTTTGCAGTAGAGCAATACAGACAGGAACAGGAGTAACTGAGGGGGAGTAACTTGAGCTCACATGAGCTGACCAGTGACTGTATGTTGTTGGAGGACTGTGTTATCAAGTTGGTGTTTACCACGGAGTACAGTGGAGCGGAGAGCCTGATATCGCAGGCACCTGTGCAACAAAGAGCCCTTTGGCTTAGATTAGGGCAGCCCTGTTGTTTTCATTTTAACAGACTTCATTTTAAATTAACGTAGTGCTGGTGCCAGATGGCCAGCCCGGTGGAGACCCAGCCCCAGAAGTACAGCAGGGGCAGTGGAGGCCTCCCCTATGCTAGCCCACAACAAGGTCGCCCATCACTATGGTATCCATTCCCTGCTGCTAGATCCCCAGCCCAGGCTCATAGCACTTGTTCTCCAGCACCGCCAGGAGGCGCCGCTTCCAGATCGGCTGCGGGCGGCGTACGGACCCGCGGGCGCTTCTCCCAAACGGGGGCCGTGGGAAGCAGCGGGCCGTCCAGGATGGGTCGCGCGGCTCCGCGCAGCGTTCAGTGTAAGGGCAGCCCTTAGTCTGCCGCTGGGGGGGGAGCCTACCTGGTTGGTGTCCTCCCCGTGCTCCAGGTGCACGATGCCCTGGCTCCTACCCTCCGTGTCGCTCAGCAGGTCGTCCTCGGAGTCCTCGAAGACGGACGAGGAGCCCGTGGAGGACAGCGAGGAGTTGGAGAGCCGGCGGGACTGCAGCAGGTGCAGCGAGCTGCCGGTCCCCAGCCAGCCGCTCTCCGGGTCGGGCGGGGGCCCTTTGGGGCTGCCCTGCGCCTCCTCGCTCTCCTCGGGGGTGACGGTCAGCTGCGGGATGACCGGCGGCAGCAGCCCGTTGCGGGGGCGGCAGCTCCTCTTGGCCGGGTCGGGCAGCTCCCGTGCGGCAGCGGCAGCGGCGCAGTGAGCCTCGAAGAAGGAGCGCAGCTCCCCGACGCTCAGCCGCTTGCCCCTGGCCAGCTCCGGGCTGCTCTGCCGGCCCCAGCTAGAGTCCATGGTGGGGCCGGTGCGGGGCGCCTCCTGGGCACCGCTGCGGAGCCGGGGGCTGTGCGTGTGCATGGGGGGAGCGCGGCGCTGCCGGGAGCCCGGCCGCTGCACCCAGGCAAACTTCCTGCTGGCTGCGTCTGCCGCGCGGAGCCGGGGGCCCAGGAGCGCCCAGAGTCATGTCCCAGCCCGCCCGCACTCGCCCTCACGGAGGCTCCGAGGCGGAGCCGCCTATCGCGCCTCAGCCGGGGCCGCAGCCAGGTCCATCTGGGCTGGCTCAGCCCGCCCGCCGCAGCAGCTGAGCGTAGCCGCCGGAGGGAGGAGTCAGGCCCACGCCCGCTGCGGCTTGGCCCCTTCCTCCCTTCTGCTTTCAGTTTCCACGGCGCCACCCAGAGACGCCTCTGGAGGCAGCTTCTTGTGTCGCTGCTCGTGCAAGCGGGGTGACAGCCCGGGCCAGGACCGGCTCCGGGGCCCCAGGTCAGCCGCGCGGCTTCCTCGCGGGCGCTGCTCACGTGGCCGCGCTGAGTGGCGCGTAGGGCTCCAGCCTCCATCTTCCGCGCTCCCCGGCCTGCGCTGTGCCCCAGGCGACGGGTCTCTATGGACGGCAGCCCGAGGCACACCCGCTTTCTAGTCCTGGGTGGTTATCGCTCAGCAGTGTGCCCCCGGGGGCAGCCCCCCTCTCACCTGCCCGCAGCCCGGGAGCAAAACAGCCAACAGAAACACCCTCCCGTCTGCAAGAAACAGGGGTGCCTTCCCCTTGTTCTACTCCCACTCCCCGCCTCAGGCCAAATCCCGCTCTCATGGGCCAAGGGGAGTTCAGGCTCTTTCCCCCCCTTAGGAAATCCGGGACCTGATGGACAATGACAGGGTTGGTAGACCTGCCCCCCCACAATCTCCCAGACACGTATTTCAAGCCCCTGGGCCCAGTTCTGTAAATTCAATAACCTGCCCCAATCCTGGGGCCCAATTCTGAACTTCCACTGACATCAATGGGAGTTGAGGGCTCTCAGCACCTTGCAGGAGCTGGTCCTGCTTTAATGTTTAAACTGGTCTCTGCTAGGAAAATAGTGACTAAGGGCTGGTCTACACTAACCCCCCAATTCCAACTAAGATACGCAACTTCAGCCACGTGAATAACGTAGCTGAAGTCGAAGTATCTTAGTTCGAATGAAAAGGTACTTACCGGGGGTCCACACGCGGCGCGCAGACTCCCCCGTCGACTCCGCCTACTCCGCGGAGTAGGATTACCGGCGTCGACGGCGAGCACTTCCTGGTTCGATTTATCGCGTCTAGACAAGACGCGATAAATCAATCCCAGAAGATCGATTGCTCGCCGCCAAAGCAGCGGGTAAGTATAGACGTACCCTAAGTTGCACATAGGGTGACCAGACAGCAAGTGTGAAAAATCGGGATAGGGGGTGGGGAGTAATAGGAGCCTATACAAGAGTCCTGCTACAGAAGGAACTTTCTGCTTTTGTTTGAATTTGCAAAAAAATTGCCACTGTACCCCCATCACACAAGAAAAAGACCCAAAAATCAGGACTGTCCCTATAAAATCGGGACATCTGGTCACCCTGGTTGCACAATGTTAATGGCCCAGTTACTCAGTCAGGTCTGGCTGAACTGCATTGTTCACCAGCTGAACGTGCATCCTGCTGTCCTGAGTGGGCGGTGCATTTTAGGGTTGAGCTGGATACTTTAGTTTAGATGTATGTGAGGTTTTCACATATTTCACTAGTCAAGCATTAAGCAGTAGCGTCCTCGGGCTGTTTTCTGACGCACTAGCATACTTTGTGTGTTGTGAAAGTTGCATAATATGTGGTTTGGACTCATATGCACCTGAACTTAGTTTGTATCATTATTTCACCTGTTGGCCTGTACTTAGTTCAGTTTTTCTAACCCACATCCTATCACGATACAATTCCATTCAGTAAAGGAGGGTACCCTGTTACATCAGAATCCTTCTTACCTCATTTGCTTTGACAGTTATTTTCCACTCTTTTACTTCCACTACATGAGATGACAATTTATCTCCTACATTGTAAGACCTTTGGAGCAAGGAAGGCCTTACGGTAAGGTTATATCACTATACAGTTGAGTAGTACAATGAATAATTTGGAGATCAAATGGTGACATCTTTAATCAGTTTTTGCTTATTAGTTACTTGACCTTAATGCCCTTTGAAGTCAGCTGGAGGTTTTTCTGAGTAAGGACTTCAGAATTTGTTCTTTTTATTTTTCATGCACATGCAGAGAAAGAGAAATGTGAACCTCTAATGTAATTCCTCTTATTTTTCTGCCTCCATATCCTCCAGCTCTAACAAAACCTTCCCAGAGACCCAGCATGATAGCCCCTACCCTTCTGACCAAGGAAGAGTGGCAAGGAGGCCTACTGGTACCCATAAAATACCTCTCTCTAATCAGCCAGAGGAGATCTTATTGAGATCTCACTCCTCTGCTCTTCAACTGAGTGCACCATAACCAAATTGTTCCTTTTTCTGCCAGCCTGGGGAACAGCAGCCCACATGGACTTGTAAAGTGTTATTACTGATTCCGCTTCTGGTTGATGTATCTGTTTTAGAAGTTAGGGGCTTTTCTATATAAAAGTGGCAACAAATCTGACAGAGAACCTGTAAGGCAGCGGTGGGCAGCCCAGTTTATTTACATTGACTGTCTGCAGGCTGCAGTTTGCTGTTCCCAGCCAATGGGAGCTGCGGGAAGCAGCACAGGCTGCAGGGACGTGTTGGCCTCCACTTCCCGCAGCTCCCATTGGCAGGGAACGGCGAACCACGGCCCCTGGGAGCTGCGGGCGGCCATGCCTGCAGACAGTCAATGTAAACAAAATCTCTCGTGGCCCACCAGCGGATTAGCCTAATGGGCCGCAGGTTGCCCACCACTTCTCTAAGGTGTGTCACAGGGAATGATAGCTGCTGGCAGGCTATACCTTGGTGATAAAGTGTGCAAGAAAATAGAATGATTTAGCTGACTGTCTCTCTCAGAAACAAGCACAGGCCAAAATCAAGGAGTTTGTGAGCAGACATTCCCTTATGATGAACATAATTATGGAGGAAGTCTCTGTGGACTGAGAATTGATGTGGAAATATAGATAGATGCACAACATTTTAAATTAATTTTTAAATGATGTTTTAGTACTCAGGAAGGTACCATATGGATATGCTTGCAGGCTCAGGCCTGGTCCATAAGCCGAGTTGTACACACTTAAATGAAGGTATGATTTTATACAGATTTAGTTAAACTGGTGCGGCTCTGTGTGGATGCTCATGTGTTAGCTTAAGCCTGGTTTATATCAGTCTGGCATGCATCAGAAAATTTACAGGCCCAGCTAAACCAATGTAACCTGTTCTAAACTGATGTAAGAGAGACCACACACAGAAGTTGCACCCGTTTAACTAACCTGGTTTAAGTTAAATCAGTGTAACTTGTGGTAATTCAGTCTTCTTCAGTCAATCAGTCAATGTGCCACAATCTGCATTACCTTCAGGGATCACCTTTGAATGTGAGATGGTAATTCAGTTTCCAGGCCCATGCAGTCCTTGACCTCTGCTGAAATTGTCAACAAGGCTGCTAGCTGTGATTATGTGTTCTGTGATGTGAACACCTGGCTGTCAGAAATTGTACTCAGACCACCCAACTCATTTTACATAGGGTACCAAGCAGCCATCGGATGGCACCCAGTTGGAGGAACTATTGATCTATGTTAGATTTGAACAAACATTATTTTTACAAAATCTTTAGATCTAGGTTGAAGAGTTAGAAGACTAGCAGAAGATACAAGAGATTATCTCCTGACTCACACTATCACAACTTAAGTAAATGTGCACCTTTTTTATTGGGGGGGAGGGTGTTTCCCAACAGAGGAACTTAATAATAATTAATAACACTTTAATAATACTTTCATCCATGGTTCCAAAGTGTTTTATAAACATTCATTAATGAAGCGTCACAACACTCCTAAAACACTTAAGTGCCAGAGATGCAGACAACTAAATGTTTCTGACTTCCAGAGTGTGGCTCTAACCATGAGATCACGCTCCTCATCCACTTGGGGTTTTAAGTTTTGTTCATTTCAGTCATTATGATTCATTTCAGAGCTATTTCTTATTGCTGTGGTTTTCAGTTTCACAAAGTCCTGCTACAGAAGGAACTTTCTGCTTTTGTTTGAATTTGCAAAAAAAATGCCACTGTATCCCCATCAAACCCCTTTCTCAGCATCATTATCTGCAATGTATTGTTTGCTTTTACTCCTTTCATTTTTTTTACTCCCTTACAAAATTGAAACACAACATGTCATTAGAAAGATAACAAAGAAAACCCCTCTTAGGCCTTGTCTAAACTAGGACAAACAATGTACTGTTAGTTCCAACTAACGCATTTGACAAATCTAATGTGGACAAGACATGACTTTTATTGTGTGCTAAACCGGTTGAGTTAGCGCCTAGAGGGAAGCATTGGCTTTAACTCAACCAGATTAGCACGTTAAACTATATGTACCACCTTGTCTACATTAGAGTTCTCAAACATATTGATTAGGATATGTTAGCCAATGCTTTGTGACATCACATCTTTAAACCCTGGTCTACTTAGATTGTAATACAAATAAATAAATGATAATAAATAAGACCCAAGAGGATCTGAAAAGTCACTGAGAATTTTAGTCCAGAGACAGTGTAAGGTTGCCCCCTGGTGGCTGGCATTGATTACATTTCCAACTGGAAAGTAAAATATTATTTCTGAGAAAAGAGAAAACTGGGTGTGTCTACACAGCCCAGGTGGACAGACTTGGGCTCACACTACTGTGACAAAAGTAGCTGTGTAGACAGTGCTTTGGAGTTGCACCTCGTGCTCTGAAGCCCACCTCCCTCTCTAGCTTCAGAGCGTGAGCTCCAGCCCAAGCTGCAATATCTGCACGCTGCTTTTAGCATGGTAGCACAAGCCCCATGAGCCCAAGTCTGTCAGCCTGGGCTGGGAGGCTTGCTGCCGCAGGATGTGTAGACATACAGGGTATTAACCTGGAGTAATTCTGTTGAAGTCAATGTAGTATGCAGGTGAATAGCTGGTGTATGTGAGAAGAGAATCAGGCAGCAGGACACCCAGCCAGTCTGGGTTGGGATGGGGAGACACAACAAAAATTTTAACTCAATGGGGGGGGGGGGGCTCGGCTCACAAAGTTTGAAAACTGCTCAGGGTGCAGGGAGTGGGTAGCTAGGAGCTATGTGCAGGGAGCGGGCAGGTCAGGGTGTAGGGAGGGGTGTAGCTCAGGGTGCAGGGAGGGGGTTAGCTAGGGGCTGTGTGCAAGGAGGGGGTAGGTCAGGATGTAGGGAGGGGTGTAGCTCAGTGCAGGGACAGGGTAGCTAGGGGCTGTGTGCAGGGAGGGGGTAGGTCAGGGTTCAGGGAGGGGGTAGCTAGGGGCTGTGTGCAGGCAGGGGGTTGGTCATGGTTCAGGCAGGGGGTAGCTAGGGGCTGTGTGCAGTGATGGGTGTAGCTCAGGGTGCAGGGAGGGGGATAGCTAGGGGCTGTGTGCAGGGAGGGAGTAGCTAGGGGCTGTGTGTGGGCAGGATGTAGCTCAGGGTGCAGGGAGGGGGTTAGCTAGGGGTTGTGTGCAGAGAGGGGGTAGCCAGCAGTTTTGTGCAGTAAGGGGTGTAGCTCAGGGTCCAGGGAGGGAGGTAGCTAGAGGCTGTGTGCAGCGAGGGGTGCAGGCGGGGGGTAGGTTAGGGTGCAGGGAGGGGGATAGCTAGGGGCTGTGTGTAGACGGTGTAGCTCAGGGTGCAGGGAGGGGGATAGCTTGGGGCTGTGTACAGCGAGGGGTGTAGCTCAGGGTGCAGGGAGGGGGGTAGCTAGGGGCTGTGTACAGCGAGGGGTGTAGGGAGGGGGTAGTTAGGGGCTGTGTACAGCAAGGGGTGTAGCTAAGGGTGCAGGGAGGGGGGTAGCTAGGGGCTGTGTGTAGACAGGGTGTAGCTCAGGGTGCAGGGAGGGGGTAGCTAGGGGCTGTGTGTAGACAGGGTGTAGCTCAGGGTGCAGGGAGGGGGTAGCTAGGGGCTGTGTGCCGGGAACGTTGCAGTTGCTGCTCCCCACAGGCTCTGCGAGCCCCAGAGCCAGGTCCACTCAGCCGGGCGGCTCTTACTGGCTGCGTGAGCAGTCAAAAGGGGCTGGGAGTTGGAGATGAGGAGCACCTGCACCCGCAGCCCCAGGCACCAGCCACAGGAGGAGGAGATGTGGAGCACTGTGGCTGCCCACCCCATGGCACCAGCCAGAGCAGCTGCCCCGCCCTGCCCTGTCTGGCTCCAGCTTCCTGCTTCTGACCTGGCCTGGGTCTGGGCCTTTGTGGGGGCGGAGAGAAGAGGAAGGAGGAGATGGGGTGTGTGGAGCTGCCTCCAGGTCTACCCCACTCTGGCACTGCAGTGTGGGGGGCAACACCCCCCATGTCCTCTCCACCTCCGCCCATGAACTCAGGGCCTCTGCCCCCAGGGCTCCAGGGCTTGGGGCTCATGGATCCCCTGAAACCTGCTCATGGCCCCCCTAGGGGTCCGTGGACTCCTGGTTGAGAGCTGCTGTTCTAACTTATTTCACAGAAAGCACCACTAATACTTAACATTTTACAGCATTGAAATCAACAGGACTATGCTGATTTACACCAACTGAGCATCTGGCCTGGTAAATGAACTGAATCGGCGTGAATCAATCCTTTCCATTAGGCATATTGTTGGGGAAATGCAGCCAGGAATGGATATTTTAAGTCTCAAGAATAGCATCTCTCTTTAAAAGAGAGAGAGAGAGAGAGGGTGGGAGCTGTTGGTGGATCTTCCCCTTTCAATGGCAAGACAACAGATTAGGGTAAATTAGACGTTTTTATTGGAACAACTGAGTAGTTGTCTGATCTTTATTTTTTTAAAGTACATTGGAAATACAATAGCAACTTAAGGATCTTCATATTGGTATTCTAACAGTTCATCTGAACATGCCACTTCACCAAAGGTCCAACTGTAGTTGTGCAGTCATAATTAAGCACTCTAGAGAGCATAATGACATCAAAGACAGAAGAGTATGTCTTCAGGTGAAGAACACAACAGGAGCAAATTCACTCTTAAATAATAAAGATCCTGTTTTCCTGTTTCCTCTTGGAAGCATTCTTATTATATTCACAAGCAGAATTATTTCTAAATAGAATGTTTTATGAGGTTTTCTAAGAAACATCAGCAGCTATTTAATATTCATATTCTTGGACGTGAATGTCCACTTGCATATCCTAAAATGAGCACCCTTATCTGCATATGCCTAACTACCTACTTGTACATGCATTTGTCCAATTTGTGCAAACAACTACATCACACTCTGATGGTTTGAGTAGGAGTTAACAGGAAAACTGGATTCTATTTTCAGCTCTTTCACTAATTTGCTGTGTTACCTTTGCAAGTCACTTAGGCCCAGATCCTCAATGGTATTTGGGTACCTAATTCCCCTTGATTTCAACGGAAGTTAGGCAGCTAAATATCTTTAAGGATCTGGGCTTTAAACTCTCTCCACTCAGTTTCCCAGTCTTTAAAATAAGGATAATAGAGATTTAAAAATAGGATGCATAGTTTAGAAAAAATATGAACATTTTGCCCATTTTCTGCAGGGGGAATCAAAATTTGAACTTTTTTGACAAGCTCCAATATGAATATTTACTTGCCTTTGAAAAGCACCTAGACTGTTTTCTTCACTTGAAGTCACAGGAACAAATTCAGCTCTGATGTGAGTGCAATTCCTAGTATCTTCAATGGCAGTTCCAGCCGCCTATACCAGGCCTGAATAGACTTTAGAGAAACAGAAAAGTGTTGCATAAAACATTACTTTGGCTTCATCCCCAAGGGAACCACAAATAGTTTCCAGGAATACAGGATGGATGGAAAATCTAGTAGAAGACTGAAGTTCACAAAGGGGAACAGCATGATTAGAAAGTGGTTGAAAAGGGATCTTGTACACAGTCAGCCAAATTCACTACTGCCATAAGCTTGTGCCAATACATTGAGACTGATAGGGTTGTACCTTTTTATATCTGTGGTGAATCTGAGCCAACATCTCTTGCTATAAAAGATATAAAGCTATTACACACTCTGGATCATAAGATGGACACTTCATGGCACATAGTGGCAGGCCACATCCTATGGACTACGCTGCCATGTAAGCTGCCACTGAATGTGTTTTCCTTTGCCACTGGATAATTATATCTGTGCTCTAAGGATCATTAAAAAAATAACTCAAGCTTCACTTTAGCTCCACAGAGTGTTCTTTTTAATTTTGGCAGCCTTTTGCCACTTCATACGCATGCAGCTTTGAACCTCATTTCAGCACCTTGGATAGTTCATGAGTGTCCACTATCAAAGGGGTGTAACAAATAAATGCTGCTATCCTAAAACCTAAGCCCCAGAAAAAATAATCATCTTGAAAGCAGCCAGCAATCTTCTGTTGTACCAATTCTCTTAACACTGTGGTTTGCAAAGGAAATGATGCATAAGACAGAAAGGAAATCTACCAAAAGGTCGAGAATGGATTACCTTAGGTGGCTTCTGCCTCTGTCCAAAGCAGAGATCACGCAGCTCTGTCAGCTACAGTACCACAGCAGTCACTGCTTTACCAGTGCAAAGCAGGCTTAGAGCCAGCCTACCCAGCTACCTTGGATTTCCCCTGGCATAGGTGAATCCCTGAGTGTCATACAGCCAACATAGATGGGTCTACATGCCATCCCTCTCCACCCCTCTATGGCACAGAGGAAAGAGCCATGGCCAGAGCACTCATTTATGGTGTTCTCCTGCTGCTAGAACAGTCCCTTGGGAGCTGCTGCAGCTGGCACACCTTGAAGAACCCCTAAGGCTGCTAAATTTCTCCTTGAGCCCAGACGAGTGTCCAACAGGTAAGAGATCATGGAGATACAGCTGGCTCACAATCATTTTTGCTATTTTGTTGCCTCCCCAAGCTGTGGAAGGTACCAAATAGCCAATGCTGAGGGTGTGACCCATTGATTCAATGGTACTGCTCACATGAGTAAAGCCTGTAGGACTTGTCCTTATAATTAGAAATCACTATAACAGTCTTTCAGAATTGCCATGTAAACTTACAAGCCCCATCACAAAAGTCTCCTCACCTGCCCTTTACCACGATGAAGAAGATAATGAAAAAAATCTAAGGATATTTTACTCACCCATCAAAAAAAGTCATTTGCCTTAAGTAAAATTTTGCGAACCTGCAAGCACTATGACAGGAAGTGAAGAAGACTACCTGATCCTGTTGGGAACACCAGTGAAAGATTAGGTAGGGGAAAAGTAATCATTTCCCAGGCAATGCTGTTGCCAGCCTGAAAAAAATACCATATGTTTGGCCTGATGTCCCCTTCCCCGCCCCCTCAATTGAGTGATATTAAAAACTCCTATCTGTAGTCTGACAGTTTTATTCCATGCATAGCGGGAGAGAAAAGGAATCCCCCTCTATCCACATATTACAAAATCAAACACAAATGGAGTTGGGATACATCTCTGTATGTAGGTAACACACTTCACAAATGGAAATGTTGTGGCTGACATGGTGTTAGTAAAGTGAAATGCAATTCCTTTTTCATTTTGGTAACTGTAGATCCCTCACAATCTTCTGGGTCATTTTAGGGTTTGTCTTATTCCCATTGATACCCTTTCCCCTTGATATCCAGACATGGGTTCCTGAAGCTAACGCCTTGTTTGAACATAGCAGCAGCAGTGAAATATTTATTAGTATCCAGTATATTGATGCAAATGATCACCAAGTTACACCATAAACAGAATCAACAGGAGATATATTCAAACATTTCAACATGCTGCATAACACTGAGGTGCACGGTTACTTTCTAGCTCCCATGCAAGGATCTAGATCAGAGTTTCCCAAACTGTGTTCCATGGAACACTGGTGTTCCGCACGATGTGAATAGGTGTTCTGTGAAAGAATCATAATTTTAAAAAGGGGTCTTTAAATTTGATTTTGTACTACTTTATACGCGCTTTCCAGTTAGAAATAGTTCAAGTTATTTTAAATTTGTATTTTTGCTTTGTTTTATAAAATAAAATATATTTGAGCATAAATAATGCAATTTTTTATTTGAAAACCAAATGACTGCAAAATAATATTATAAGTGTTCCGTAATAGGCTAAAAAAAGTGTTCCGTGGCCAAAAAAGTTTGGGAAATGCTGATCTAGAAGGTAAAGGAAAATTCAAAGAGGTAAAATGTTAAATATCTTCCAAAAATGGTGCTAGTGGTGATAAAATCAGCGAATCTCTGAACCTAAGCACACAAAAGAAAATTAGGGTGGACAACTGTGGGTAATTGTTGGTCACTAATTATTTTCAGCTCTTGCAGAACAGGTTTCCGTACAAGTAGGACACAATGGGCATTTAAGAGCGTCATGAGTGATCTGAAAAGGGTGAATTCATAGAAGACCTATTTACCTGTCTTGCAAAATAATCCCTTCATATGAATCAGTGAGTGACAAGCCCAGAAAGGAAGAGAGCAAACTTTAGAAATGGAAGAAAATAAGGTGAGTCAGAAGTATAAGTAATCTAGTTGGAAGTGAACCCTATGAGTCATAGCTCCAAGGGAGAGATCTAGTATCACAATCCTATAATGAAAGACACTACAGACAAGAAAAGGTCAGCTTTGTGGGGAAAGAATTAAGGAGTTCACCCGCGTAAGTTTAACAGATGTATTCATTCCTGCATAGACCACAATTCACCACCAGGTGGCTCTATGTGAATTTGGGTAAAACTGGAAAACTTGGATGTGGATCCACATTTCAAACACCTTGGGCTGCTTGAATCTGGGGTTTTGGCTTAGTCTATAACTATAGGAGGTCATGTGCCAAGTTCAGGTGCAGACCCAGGTTTGAATTTTGAAACCCCACATCCCACGAAGTTCAGGGTGTTTGTATCTGGGGATTTTGTTCAGACCCATCTCAAGGTATATGATCTACATAAGGATTTCTGAGGGCCCCCAGGCAATCCAATCAATTAAAAAAGGGCATTAAAGTGATCTCTAACTTCCTCCTTTTCAGGTTTGTATATTTCAGAGGCTTCCAAATCGCCAATAAAAAAAGACAGAATCCCCTTTGCCCTGCCCAAGTCCAGTGAATCCAGAGTAATGTGGGTTCTTACGGTTAACTTTCCTTGGCAATATGAACCACTTCAAGATTGAAGGGGAGGGTCAGTGAAGGGGATAGAAAAGGAAGATGGTTCTGTTTATATCAGCAGGTCTGGGCTGCTCTGTGGAGCTCAGAGGCTTTGTGAGCCAGCTTTTCACAGCCCACTTGGTGAATATGAGAAACAGGCCTGAGTGTATCATCATGGAGAACAATCCTGTGTGTCCCTGAAGAATGTTTGACCTTTAGTGCAAGTCAGAGATGTTGAGAAATGTTGCTGGATGAACCATGCTTTTTCTAAAAGTTTATTGTCTCTGAACACAGCTCCTGCCCTGGCTCACCTTTCAGAGGTAGAATCTTACTGTCAGCCAGTTTTTGTCAACTGTTACAGACAACCTTGCTTGTTAGCTCCACATTGCAGCCCAAGGCCAGAGGCCTTAGACCAGTGACACATCTAAGAGGTTGCAATGAGTCATCATATATCAAAACATCTGTGTAATAGGGTCCTTGATGGACTCGGTGACCTACTGGTTAGCGCCTACCTAGTCATGGGGGCAGAGGTAGGGGAGCCCAGGCCCAGCCACTCAACTGAGCTCTGACCCAGGGCCCTAGGAGGATCAGCAGCATTTGGTCTCCAGGGGGCCCCTCTGAGATACCTTCCCTGCATCACTTCCTAGTGTTGCTTCACTCTCTCAGCTTCTGGTGCCAGATAAGGAAAAAAGGAAAATGAAAAAGAAACCAAACCGTCAGCCCCAACTGGGCTTAACATATATTCCTGTTCCATCTGGGAGGCTTCTCTGGCCCCTTTTGACAGGAGCCTTCAGGGTAAGTCTACACTCCTCCCCAGCCTCCCCCTTCTGAGCAGGGTGGCTCATTTTTTATACCTGTCTCCAGTTGGAGAATGCTCTGTAGGTTTGGAGGGGTGGGGCTATTTAGGCCTAGTGCTGCCCTTTAACCCCTTCTGGCCCAGTCTACCCCATCACAATCTTCCTCAGCTCAAGTCAGAGATGGGATTCCAAGCTAATCAGATAGAGCATTCATTTCTAGCCCTGGCAGTTTGCAAGATAGCTGCCCTTCAAAAATCACAACACCCAGATGTATTTTAGAGGTTTTTTTCTCTTCCTCTGCGGCCTCTTCAGATCAGCTCATGAATGAACAGCTGGCTGAACCTGAGCAAAGCAAGAGGCAATGCTGGTGAGCAAAGCAAGAGGCGATGCTGGTGAGCAAAGGAAAATATTATGAGGCATTTGAAGTCACAGTGCAGTCTCCTTTGATTGAAAGTTCACATTCATAAGTGATCAATTCAGTCGATAGGCTAAGAGTACTCATGGATTCCTCGCTGATGCCAAGCTCTCACATTGCAATGGCCATGACTAACACTTTCTACCATCTCTGCTTGGCTAGGATATTCTGTCGCATCCTAGCAGACAAAGACCTGGCCTCAGTTATTCATGCCTTCATCACCCCTCAGCTGGACTACAGCAATGCAATATAGCTGGGCATGAACTCTTCCACACTTAGAAAACTCCGAGTAAAAAACTCTGGAGCACATCTCCACAGACTCCCATGAGCACATCAGACCATCCTCTGCTCTCTGCACTGGCTTCCCATAGAATTTTGAATCAAGTTCAAGTCTTGGTCCTTATCTTCAAAAGCTCCATGGCCTGGGCTCAAGATAACTAAAGGATCATCTACAGAGGGACAAGATAAATAATACACCTTACAAAACTTAAAGGGCCAGATCTTCAGCTATGTCAGTTATCACCAGCTGAGGAACTGGTGGCGCTAAGTTTCTAAAATATTTTTAAAAACCTGTACTGTGTGACCAAATGTATAATGTAGTATCAAGGTTTTATTGGTATTAACTTAGCATGACTCACTCACTTACCCGCACAGAACTGCCCTAATACAAAGAAGAAGAGGAGGAGCTCTGTGTAAGTTCAAAAGTTTGTCTCTCTCGCCAAACAGAAGTTGGTCCAATAAAAGTTACTACTTCACCCACCTTGTCTCTCTAATACAAAGGAGGATTTAATGCGTATATAATATACAAAAAACTTCATTGTGGTGGAATTAGGTACACATATAACATACCTGACTCAAAATCACAAAAGCAAGTAAATGACAAGTTAAGCCACCTAAGAGTACATATGCTCTGCTCCTTCAGCCACAAGCCTTTATCACTACCCCAACTACCATACATCCCAGACCATGCACCACAAACTTAACTCTACCACTTTCGACAGGCTCTTCCACACATACCTTTTCATCAAAATACCCCCTTCTAACACTATGAGTTGTGGATGTAGCAATGTGTTATGTCCACATGCCTCCCTGTAAACCCACCATATGGGAAAAGTGTCCCCTCGAATCATCTGTCATTAGTTAAAAATATCAAGCACTGTGACATACCCTACAGAAAGGAAAAGAGTAGTGTTTCAATGAATGAATATGGCCTCCCCTCATTTCTAACATATAGATGGAGGTGGTTTCTGTATCCCATTTACAAGGAGAGTACAGGAAATATGCCTGCCCATTAGACAAACAATCATTTAAAAAGTACATTGTCCAGTAAACAATACAAACCCTCACAGCAATTATTGTAAACACTCCAGACCTTTAATGATAAGTATTAGTCTTCAACTGTCATAGTTTTGACAGGGGGAAAACAAAGCAGTAAAAAAAAAAACCCAATAACATCCTATACCTTTATACAATGAAAAGGTAAAACAGGCCATCTGTAGTTTACACAGTAAATTTGAGATAGAAAGAAAAAAATTGATTTTCTATATCTTTTACCTACTTCATCTGGGCAGAAGGGAGTTCATTGTGTAATGTGTACCAAAGGTAGAAACCATAAGTTAATGGACAGCTACAAGAAACGAGAGCTGGTCAGAACATTTTTACCTAACCAACCCTTGCTGAAAGGTTGGAAAGACGTTGGCCTACTAGGGCTAAATCAGTAACTGAATTCTGATGAAAAGGCTCTTTTTGGCCAGGGCCGGCTCTAACTTTTCTGCCGCCCCAAGCAAAAAAAAAACAAAAAAAACCCCCAAGCGCCGCCCCGCCGAAACAAAAAAACCAACCCCCCCCCCACATCTCCCGCCGAAACAACCCCCCCAGCGCCGCCGCCCCGCCGAAACACCCTCCCCCCCCCCCGAGTGTTGCACCGCAACAACCCCCCCGAGCGCCTCTCCTGGCCGGAGCGCCGGGGGGAGCGGCATGCCGGTGGCCCCGCTCTCCCCCCGGCCAGAGCGCAGGGGGAAGGGCGGCTTGCCGGCGCCGGGGGGAGGACGGCTTGCCAGCGGCCCCGCTCTCCCCCAGGCCGGAGCACCGGGGAGAGGGCCCCACTCTCCTCTGGGCCGGAGCGCCTCCCGGCACTGCCCCGCCCGAAGGTGCTGCCCCAAGCACGTGCTTGGTCGGCTGGTGCCTGGAGCCGGCCCTGGTTTTAGCCACACAAGTGATGGTATTTTAGCTTTAAAATATCCTTCAGCTTGAAGAAAAGAGAACGGGGGCAATCTACATCACAGAAAACGGGGGCAATCTGATGAGGATTCTGGCATGGATTTCTTCCTACCTCATACTTTTATGAGAGCTAAATTCAAATCGCCATATCTTTAAAACCTTTGGCTTTGGTGAATTGAGGACTCTAGTTTTGTACCGAATAACCATAACTTGTATAGGCAAGACTTGGTTAGTATTCTATTCCTTGGTCAGAGGAAACTTTTATATAGTAATGAGCAATCAAAGGTGCTTCATTCATCCAGAAGAACTACCATCCAGATCGTGGTGATCACAGTTGTCTCGCTTTGGAAAGTTTCCTCTTTCCATTGAAGAGAGTCTGAACAAGAAGTCATTATTCAATCTTCATCTATTATTATTATTATTCCCACGTACACAAACATTATTAAAAATAAATTAAGGTTGCTTTCCACACAAACTTTCTAAAGCAAGGAAATGTCCAGTTAAGTGAAATTTCTTTAACATACCTAAACATCCATAGATCACACTCGCTGATAGGCTCCACATCTCCACCAGGAACTCTCTCCCACCTCCAATGGGTTAAAAAATATCCACACTCCACACATCACATTCACCAAATCCACTGTCACAGAGTGACTAGTCCTTGAAGGGGTAATGGATCCAGCCCTACTTGTGACTCATTCTGCTCACAGATCATGTGGTTACATGAGTCCTGGCTTGGAGATAAAAGGGAAGCCTCCAGAGGCAAGGAAGAGAGAGAAGCCCTACCTATCTCCCAGTCAAGTGGGAAAGGACAGAGTTGAAAGGAGCCAGCCTGGAAAAGTGGAGGAAGGGCCTGAATTATCAGTGCAGATGCTAGAAGGAGGGCTCTGGGACTCCTGATCCAAGGAGGGAAGATCTACCTAAAGTTTTGCATAGGCCCAGAAGGAGGGCTGTGGGTACCCTAAATAAAGGAGAACAAGAGCTGGACTTGAGGGCTTAAGAAATGTTGACATGCTGTCAGAGACTTAATAAATGATGCCCCACAAAAGGAAAATTTTAGTGTAATATATTTTTGACTGGGAATAAGTTTACAAGAGCCAAGAGGGAACTGAGGGAAGTGCACCATAGGGCCATGTCATGCCACAAGAAAGGGCCCCGTATGGCTCCCTGTGACACCTGCACTAATGCAAAACTTTACTTGTAACCTCAGCTACATAGGTGCACTGGCTCTGTGTGTCTGATCTGTTACGTGTTCATGGGGAATACATGAGGTCAGATTTAAGGTTTTGTGTTATAATGAGAGAGGAAGAGGCTTGTCCTTGAAGATCTCAGAGGAGCAGAGATAGCTCAGCAGACAACTTCTCCTGTCCATAAATCTGCTAGGGTTTTCTGGCAAGGAGAGAAAGTCTGATGAGACTAAAGAGGCTTGTCAGCCCAGTACAGCTGGCAGGAATAAAAGCTGCTTCTGCAATCTAAAGGAGATATCTGGGGGACATTTTCGAGGGGGGAATTTATGCCAGGCAATGGATATGGGAGTAAGATGGCCCCCACCACGCTGATCTGTGTGGAGAACATGTGGGAAATTAGGTTATTGGAAGGGTGGGTGACACACAAGACAGAATGGTGCACGTGGGGAATAAATAGCAATATGGAAAATCTGAGGGGGGACAGGTATGTCTCTCCATTACTGCTGCTCAGTAATGGCCCTCTCCTATATTTCCATGCTGTGGCTCAAGGGTCATGCTTCATATCAATATTCATGAGCCTTCTGTGCCTCATCAAACTGTCACTTTGCAGCCTGGGAATCATCCAGGGTGGTTCACCAGCCAGGAAAGTTTTTTGAGGAGAAGGGTGGAGAGCTTCACTCTTCAGTCAAACTTCAGGGAACTGGAAGGAGCTAGTGGAGCTCGTGAGCTGCGTTGGCTAACTCTTGACATAGCTCCTGCAACTTTGATGAACTAAGGAACAGCTTTATAAACTGTTGAGATGAGTTCCTGTCTGCTTCCTGTAAAACTTGCCCATACCGGTATTGCCCTGGCCTCTTCTTTTGTCATTCAGTGTTGCACGCATTCTAAAGCAATATGCATTTCCTCACCTTTTGGGGGCGAAGTCAGACTTTGAGGTACCTGCTCCCCTACTTGGTGTTAACTTTGCTTGTGCCAATCAGAAACGAACACAAACAGGTTTTGGGCCCCGTCCGCTATGACACTTCTATGATGTCATAGTTGGTACTTTATGGGCCGGCCTGCCATGTGCAGGCAGGAAGAGGAAAAAGAAAAACGAATCCTGTCTATCCTGTGTACACCCATAACCGAGCCTGATCACCTCGAAGCCTCTCTCTCAGCTCACGTGTTTCAAACAGAGTTTCTACGTTTGCCGGTCATTATGCGTTGGTTTGTATTTGTGAGTATCAGTTATTACTAAATGCTGCATCTTTGTTTATAAATATTGTTAGTAGATATTTTAGTCATTGTGTGTTTTAAGTTTCATTAACTCTATTAGCTAATCTAACGCTGCTCCCTTAACCCTTGTAATTATCCCCAATAAAACTTTAAATTGATTAATTTTAGTTGTGTGTGTGCGTGTCTGCAGTTTGCATCGTGACCCATATTCTCCTTGCATCCCTTACCAATATAGTCTATTGCCACGTGCAGCCTAGTAAATAACAGGCCTGCGTTTTCTTTCGCCCCTGCGTGCCCGTGGCAATCCACATAAACATGAAATATATCAATGTGTTACCTGCATGCAGAGAGGGGGCAGTTTAGGTTCTCTAGAGGCTGTGGTCATTTAGCTGTAGTGTTCTGAAAAAAGATGAGACCGCCTGGGCCTCAATTTCTGAACATGAGATTTTGGAAGGTTTATAAGTTCCAGGAACTTAGTGCTCCCGGTACTCTCAGAAATTCAAGGCACTTCAAATACTGCTTCCCATTTTAAATTTGTTTACAGACAGCAAAATAGGCTCCATGAGTTTAAGGTTCCCTCAAAGGCAAATACTTGACACAACTTTGACTACAGTGCCACTAACATGTCTCCATTATTATAAAACATTTGTGCAGTACTATAAATCTGTACGGTGCTTTCCAAACATTTCCTTCTCCAGAGATCAGCATGGCTCATATAAGAGTCATACACGGCCACCTCAGAGGGGTTGCCTGTAGGAGCTGTGCTGACAGAGAGGGAAGGAAGACCAGGAGATCAGCATGAAGGGGATGGTTCTCTGCAGAACTGCTGTTCCCATTCTCTGTGGAGCCTCAGCATCCATGAGGTTGTGAGATTGTACCCCTAGCCTCTTCTCTTTGATAGAAAGATTTGTAGGAAATCCATTGGATCCGTTTTGCAATGTTTCCTGGCCTTCCTATTCCCCTAGCAGGAAAAGCCCAACATAGCCCTATCTCCTTCCCCAGAAAATTAATATTTTTCAGCTCTTTACGCTATTTTAAAGGACCGCCATACACTATCAAAGAAACTGAGGAACCACCTGATCAGCATCCTATACAGCAAACAGGAAAACATCAAAAAAGAGCTCTCCAACCTGGAAACTTTCATAAATAACCAATCTTCCACACAAACGGACTTTACTAAAATAAGACAGGAGATCTACATTAAACACTTCACCTCTCTACAAAGGAAAAAGGACTGTAAGCTGTCTAAAATCCTACCTGCCACATGGGGCCACAACAGTGGTACCCCCAATTCACCCAGCAATATCATCAATCTATCCAGCCACACACTCAGCCCGGCAGAAGAGTCTGTCCTATCTCGGGGACTCTCTTTTTGCCCCACCACCCCCACCAACATGATTCAGTTCTGTGGTGACCTGGAAGCCTACTTTCGCCGTCTCCGACTCAAAGAATACTTTCAAGATAACTCTGAACATCGCACAGATACACAGATACCCTCCCACCAACAGCACAAGAAGAAGAACTCCACATGGACTCCTCCTGAGGGTCGAAATGACAGTCTGGACCTATACATAGAATGCTTCCGCCGACGTGCACAGGCAGAAATTGTGGAAAAACAACGCTGCCTGCCTCATAACCTAAGTCGTGCAGAACGCAATGTCATCCAAAGCCTCAGAAACAACCCTGACATAATCAAAGAGGCTGATAAGGGAGGTGCTGTTGTCATCATGAACAGGTCTGACTACCAAAAGGAGGCTGCCAGACGACTCTCCAATACCAAATTCTACAGGCCACTCTCCTCAGATCCCACTGAGGAATACACTAAGAAACTGCACCATCTACTCAGGACATTCCCTACACTAACACAGGAACAAATCAACATACCCTTAGAGCCCCGACCGGGGTTATTCTACCTACTACCCAAGATCCACAAACCTGGAAATCCTGGACGCCCCATCATCTCGGGCATTGGCACTCTCACTGAAGAACTGTCCGGATATGTGGACTCTCTACTCAGACCCTATGCCACCAGCACTCCCAGCTATCTCCGTGACACCACTGATTTCCTGAGAAAACTACAATGCATTGGTAATCTTCCAGAACACACCATCCTAGCCACCATGGATGTAGAGGCTCTCTACACAAACATCCCACACACAGATGGAATACAAGCTGTCAGGAACAGTATCCCTGATGATGCCACAGCACAACTGGTTGCTGAACTCTGTGATTTTATCCTCACGCACAATTATTTCAAATTTGGTGACAATATATACCTCCAGACCAGTGACACCGCTATGGGAACCCGCATGGCCCCACAATATGCCAACATTTTTATGGCTGACCTGGAACAACTCTTCCTCAGTTCTCGTCCACTCACGCCCCTTCTCTATCTACGCTACATTGATGACATCTTCATCATCTGGACCCATGGGAAACAAACTCTGGAAGAATTCCACCACGATTTCAACAGCTTCCACCCCACCATCAACCTCAGCCTGGACCAGTCTACACGGGAAGTCCACTTCCTAGACACCACGGTGCAAATAAGCGATGGTCACATTAACACCACCCTATACCAAAAACCCACTGACCGCTATGCCTACCTACATGCCTCCAGCTTTCATCCCGGACACACCACACGATCCATTGTCTACAGCCAAGCACTGAGGTACAACCGTATTTGCTCCAACCCCTCTGACAGAGACCAACACCTACAAGATCTTCACCAAGCATTCTCAAAACTACGCTACCCACATGAGGAAATAAGAAAACAGATCAACAGGGCCAGACGTGTACCCAGAAGCCTCCTGCTGCAAGACAAACCGAAGAAAGAAACCAACAGAACTCCTCTGGCCATCACTTACAGTCCTCAGCTAAAACCTCTCCAACGGATCATCAGTGATCTACAACCCATCCTGAACAACGACCCCTCACTTTCACAGGCCTTGGGAGGCAGGCCAGTCCTCGCCAACAGACAACCTGCCAACCTGAAGCATATTCTCACCAGCAACTACACACCGCACCATTATAACTCTAACTCAGGAACCAAGCCATGCAACAAACCTCGATGCCAACTTTGCCCACTTATCTACACCAGGAATACCATCACAGGACCTAACCAGATCAGCCACACCATCACCGGTTCATTCACCTGCACATCCACCAATGTAATATATGCCATAATATGCCAGCAATGCCCCTCTGCTATGTACATCGGTCAAACTGGACAGTCCTTACGCAAAAGGATAAATGGACACAAATCAGATATAAGGAATGGCAATATACAAAAGCCTGTAGGAGAACACTTCAACCTCCCTGGACACACAATCGCAGATTTAAAGGTAGCCATCCTGCAGCAAAAAAACTTCAGGACCAGACTCCAAAGAGAAACTGTAGAGCTTCAGTTCATTTGCAAATTTGACACCATCAGCTCAGGACTAAACAAAGACTATGAATGGCTAGCCAACTACAAAAGCAGTTTCTCCTCCCTTGGTGTTCACACCTCAACTGCTAGAAGAGGGCCTCACCCTCCCTGATTAAGCTTACCTCGTTATCTCTAGCCTGAATCTTCCCTGCACATTTATATCTGCCCCTGGACATTTCCACTGCTTGCATCCAAAGAAGTGGGTATTGACCCACGAAAGCTTATGCTTCAATACCTCTGTTAGTCTATAAGGTGCCACAGGACCCTTTGTCACTTCTACAGATCCAGACTAACACGGCTACCCCTCTGATAATTAAAATTACTATCTGTCACACACCAGAGGGCGAGATTATAGTCACCAATATGGCCTGAGTGCACAGAGCGACAAAAACATTGTGTGAACAATATAACCCACAAATGTTATATTCCGTTTATAAAAAAAAACCTTTGAAGTGTACTGCTTAGCACAATACACAGGACTCCAGTGTCACACAAAGGGGACATGGATTTTGGGATAACATAGTCAACAAAATATGGAATTAGATTATGTCTCAAATTGAAATATCACAATTAGTTTAGGACATATAGAAATATGATAAGGCCTCAATCCTGCAATATGGCGGACTTCAGTCACTGCAGTTATCCCCATTCACTTAAGTGGGGTTGGGTGTAGGTACAGCACTCCACCCACATGTTGCGTAGTGCAGGACTGGGGAATCTAGTTTTTTCACAGTTGAAATGGACCACCTATATAAAGATGCCTTCATTCCTATTGTATCAATACCACTGTCACACTGTCTGGTATGGCTTACAACTGAGAGTGCCAATCTCAGGTCAGAAAACAGGGCAGACACGCCAAACTGGTGGTATATTCTATAATTAGATTTCACCAAGCCAGTAACATCTGTGCACCTCTGGATTACAATATTCGTCTTACCGTGGAGCCACAGACAGTCCCCTTAGGCTCTCCAGCCCCTCTTTACCACCCACCCAGACAAACTGGACTTTGAGATAAAAGGTTATTAAGACCAAAAATCACCTCATGTTAGGTTACCCCCAACCCCAAGCAGATAGTCACTTACTCCAGGTCAATGGATACTCTGGATCTCACACCAAAGACAATGCTGATCCCAATTTCTTTAGTAAACTAACTAAAGGTTTATTAGCTAAGAAAAAGAAATGAGAATTATGGAGAGGTTAAAGCAGGTAAAATATATTAACAGGTGAGCCAAGATTTGTAAGTCCAAATAGATAGCAGAGATGTAGCAATCTGCTAGTTTTCCATAAGTCTCTCAGCATTCCCAAAAGTCATTTTGGGGCTCTCCATCTTTGCACATGGAATGCTCCCTGTAAGTGTCCAAGACAGCTCAGACATACAGGATAGATCCCTGGATTCATTATTATTCACAGAAGGCAATTAGGCCAGTGTTTCCACTCACAGCAAGGCTCTTTCTCTGTTGACTAAATGCAGACTTGGGCTAAGTCTGCACTAGCATTTTTTTTCAGTAAAACTTTTGTTGATCAGAGGTGTGAAAAAACCACCCCTCTGTGCAACATAAGTTTCACTGATAAAAGTTCTGGTGTGAACATTGCTCGGCTGGTGGGAGAGCATCTCCCACAGCCATAGCTACCGCTGTTCATTGGGGGTGGTTTAATTATGCCAGCGGGAGAGCTCTCTCCAGTCGGCATAGAGCGGCTACACAGGAGACCTTACAATGGCACCGCTGCAGCGGTACAGCTGTGCTGCTGTAAGGTCTGTAGTGCAGACATAGTCTAAGTCTGTGGATTTCCCATTGTCGAATACAATGACCCATGCTTTGAAGATAGCACTTTCTGAGATATGCCATTGTCATAATAGCACTGGTCCATTTCTCGGAGTCATGCCTCTTAAAGTTAGTGTAATGCAGACCTTCTGGGGCTCAAATACCCATGAGAACATGTTCAACACCTTGCTGCGGGGTTTCACATTTCCTCATGATGTCATAGTGAATGTTACAGAGTAGAAACATTCCAATGAATATCCAAATGTTCTTGCTGGTGGTGGGGAGGTGGGGTGCTTGTTGTTGGGATGGTTTTTTTTAATTTGTTTTGTTCTTTGGGGGTTTTTTTAAATAAAGTTAACAACCTCCTGGAAAGACACTTTCTCAGTAGAATTGTTGTTTTCCCTGAATGTGGCCCTTCTTTTATTTGCCAGAATGACACTACAGAATGGCTCAGAATGCAGAAGCTTGTCTCTGTGGGCTGAGACCAACTGTTCCAGGGGATCAGAGGCAAACATCACATTGGTGTAGTTATACAGCAGGTCCACCTGCTGGGAAGAAGTGTAAGAACAGTTTAAAAAGTAGGTGTGTCCCTGCGTTCCCTGCAGGTGCCCCCATCTGCAGATTATAATATCCTTCATTGTGTCTATGTTTCTGGGAAATATGGTCAATGTTGCACCCTTTTCCCTGCCTGAGTTAGGTCAATAGCACCCTTTTATAGCTTGCCAAGTGCCTCATACTTGTATAATCTAGAATGATCTTCCTGGTCACTTCTCTAGGAGAGAGGAGTTGGTTGGAGTTTTCATTCTGGATCAGACCATGGGCCAGATTCTGGCTCCAGCTATGGCAGTGCAAAGAGTCTTCAAAGCTGCTACACACTTTTTAGCTGAGCATTCCAATGACCGGGGGGAGGGGGGAACCCAAGCTGGCACAATGCCGGCTTTGCTGCATCTACACCTACTCCTTCCAACATCCATGAGGGTAGGGGACTTGATGGGGTGTGGTGAGAGCACTGCTGTACTCTGGCAATTTCCAGAAGTGAATGTAGTAATGATTCTGTTTGGTGCACAGCTCCTTTATATGTATGATGTCTGCCTGCCTGCCTGCCTGCCTGCCTGCTAGAGGATTCCTGTTGGAGGCTCCTACTTGGTTAGGGACACACACGCTGCTTTGCATTTTTTTATTAATTGAAAATCAAAATAATCTAGACTCAAAGTGGACACTGAAACATGTATATGGAAAGACTATATTCTCCATCCTTTACCCCCATCATGCCAATGGACTCTGAATTTCAGATACATTCAAGGCAATCAGATCAGCAGAAGGAAAATATCACACAGGTGCAATGTTTATTACATTGATTCAATAGAGGAGTGTGTACAACAAATAGCTCCATGAGCTACAAAACAATAACAGTGCTTGACTGCTACTATCAACCACCTGTAATCATCTTTGTAAACAACTTCAGGTGATTTTGTATGAATAAAAATGTCCTTCCTGTTCATACTGTATCAGTCTCATAAAGGTTCATTTTCAAATCATAAGGATAGTTAAACAAGGCAAAATCCATCTGGTACAGCTTCTTGATCTTTTCAATTTGCTCTGAGCTCAGCTTTCTGAGATATTCCAGGGTGATATCATCACTAGTACGTTTCTCTGAGCTATATGTCTTAAAGTTAGGGTAGTGCATATCCTCTGGGGCGCCAATGTTCCTGAGAACATGTTCAGAATCTTGCTCCAAGGTCTCAAACTTCCCCATGATGTCATAGTGAATGTTGCAAGGATCACAGAGTAGAAACATTGGTTTCCAATGAACATCCAAAAGTTCTTGTTTTTTTGTCAGAATAAAGTTAACAAACTCTGGGAAAGTCACCTTTTCAGTCGAATTTTTGTTTTTCCTGTACGTGGCCTTGATCTCATTTGCCACAGTGATACTATAGTACGGCTCAGAGTGCAGAAGCTTGTCTCTGTAAGCTGAAACCAACCGTTCCAGGGGATCTCTGGTGAACATCACTTTGGTGTAACTGGTCAGCAATTTCTTCTGGTAGTCAGAAGGGTAAGAACTCAGCCTCTTTATCAGTGGGGTGTGGTGGATAAGAGCATGGTTGACTTCATTAGTCTTTCTGCTCAGGTTCATTGTGAGGAAAAGGATGATTTTCTTCCAATTGGAGCAGCCCACCTTGGGCACCTCACAGTAGATGAACTTGTGGTTATGTTCCACAAAGATCTGTCTTGCAACATTATGTTTCACTTTGCTTTGTGAATAAGAAAGGTTGTTCATCAGACAGGTGGAGTTCAGTGTGTCTTTGCGATAGACTTGACCCATCAGCCAATCTTCCTTAGGAACTGGAAGAGAAGATGTGTGCAAGAAAGGAAGATAAACTATCAGTGTAAAGTAATTTCACAGAATTCTCTTTTCATTCAGGAAATCACAGAACTCAAATTAACTTCTTGAGGAACTAAAATAGCAGCTCAGGATTAACATGAATCTCTAGTTCACTGTCACTTCTCTACACTATTACAGGCATGCAACACAAGCTACCATGATTATTAAAAGGCTTGTTAGAAGGAGAACCTGGGAAGTGAATGGCAGGAGCAATATTCTTAGGGAGAATCCTGACGTGCATCTTCAAAAACTTAACTTCAGTGGCAAATGGGGCTTTTTGTGGCATTCTCTTCCCTACTCATGCCAGAATAACTAAGAATCTGTCAGGCCAGCTCCCTTAGATATTTTTTTTGTATTATTTGTACATGCACCCTCATTATGCTACATATTTTATATACTCCAAAAAGGTGGTCACTGTTTCAAGAAACAAAAAATCGTTGTATTTATATATTCTTTACTCACTCAGTGTTTTTGTTTGCCACCTGTAGAATACTCCAGAAAGAAGACTTCCAATAATGAAAATTAGGACAAGGAAAACAAACACCTTCCGGAACACCTTGTCCACCATGTTTTCCCAGGAAGGAGAAGGATGTGGCCTTTGTGTAGGAAATCTGTCTTTCTAGCTACAAGAAAATGAGAGAGTTTATTGTATGAATTTTGCTACAAAAATATCATATGCTACACAGAGTATAAGAGGTAAGAGAGTCAGTGAGGTGCAGGAAGGTGCTGTAGAGAAAACGTAAAAACGTAAGAATGGCCCTACTGCGTCAGACCAAAGGTCCATCTGGCTGTATCCTGTCTTCTGATAATGGCCAGTGCCAGGTGCCCCAGAGGGAATGAACAGAACAGGTAATCATCAAGTGATCCATCCCCTGTCGCTCATTCTCAGCTTCTGGCAAACAGAGGCTAGGGACACCATTCCTGCCCATCCTGGTTAATAGCCATTGATGGACCTATCCTCCATGAACTTATCTAGTTCTTTTTTGAACTCCGTTATGGTCTTGGCCTTCACAACATCCTCTGGCAAGGAGTTCCACAGGTTGACTGTGCGTTGTGTGAAGAAATACTTCCTTTTACTTGTTTTAAACCTGCTGCCTATTAATTTCATTTGGTGACTCCTAGTTCTTGTGTTATGAGCATAGGCACCAACTCCGTGGGTGCTCTGGGGCTGGAGCACCCACGAGGAAAAATTGGTGGGTGCTCAGCACCTACCGGCAGCTCCCCACCAGCCCCCCCACCTGCAGCGCCCAACTCACCTCTGCACCTCCTGAGGCTCCGCCGGACGTGAAGCAGCAGCTGCCAGCTGCTTTTCTTGGCTCCCTTCAGCTGGTTGGTGGCGCCTTGGGGGAGGAAGGGGTATGGGGAGGAGGCGGAGCGATTTGGGGAAGGGGCAGGGCCAGGGGTGGAGTTGGGGCGGGGCTGGGGGGCACGAGCACCCACCGGTGCCGACAAAAGTCAGCGCCTATGGTTATGAGAAGTAGTAAACAACACTTCTTTGTCTACTTTCGCTACACCAGTCATGATTTTATAGATCTCAATCATATCTCCCCTTAGCCGTCTCTTTTCCAAGCTGAAAAGTCCCAGTCTTATTAATCTCTCCTCATATGGAAGCCGTTCCATACCCCTAATAAATTTTGTTGCCCTTTTCTGAACCTTTTCCAATTCCAATATATATATATCTTTTTTGAGATGGGGCGACCATGTGGGTAACTGGACAACAAAATGGCAGATGAAATTTAATGTTGATAAATGCAAAGTAATGCACACTGGAAAGCATCATCTATTTTCTGTCCTATTATCTATCCCTTTCTTAATTACTCCCAGCATTCTGTTCGCTTTTTTGACTGCCGCTGAACACTGAACAGATGTTTTCAGAGAACTCTCCACAATGACTCCAAGATCTCTTTCTTGAGTGATAACAGCTAATTTAGACCCCATCATTTTATACTTATAGTTGGGATTATGTTTTCCAATGTGCATTACTTTGCATTTATCAACATTAAATTTCAGCTGCCATTTTGTTGCCCAGTCACCCAGTTTTGAGAGATCCTTTTGTAGCTCTTCACAGTCTGCCTGGGTCTAAACTATCTTTAGTAATTTTCTATCATCTTCAAATTTTGCCACCTCCCTGTTTACCCCTTTTTCCAGATCATTTATGAATATGTTGAATAGGACTGGTCGCAGAACACATACCTCGGGACACCACTATTTACCTCTCTCCATTCTGAAAACTGACCATTTATACCTACCCTTTGTTTCCTATCTTTTAACCAGTTACCAATCCATGAGAGCACCTTCCCTCTTATCCCGTGGCAGCTTACTTTGAGTAAAAGTCTTTGGTTAGGGACCTTATTATAGACCTTATTTCTGAAAATCTAATAACACTATATCCACTAGATCCCCTTGGTCCACATGCTTGTTGACTCTCTCAAAGAATTTGAGTAGATTAGTGAGGCATGATTTCCCTTTACTAAATCCATGTTGACTCTTCCTCAACAAATTATGTTCAGCTATATGTCTGACAATATTGTTCTTTATTATAGTTTCAACCAGTTTGCCCGGTACTGAAGTCGGGTTTACAGGCCTGTAATTGCTGGAATCACCTCTGGAGCCCTTTTTAAAAATTGGCGTCACATTAGCTATCCTCCAGTCATCTGGTACAGAAGCTGATTTAAATGAAAGGTTACAGACTACAGTTAGTAGTTCTGAAATTTCACATTTGAGTTCCTTCAGATCTCTTGGGTGAATACCATCTGGTCCTGGTGACTTATTGCTGTTTCATTTATCAATTTGTTCCAAAACCTCCTCTAATGATACCTCAATCTGGGACAGTTCCTCAGATCTGTCGCCTAAAAAGAATGGCTCAGGTTTGGGAATCTCCCTCACATCCTCAGCCATGAAGACAGATGCAAAGAATTCATTTAGTTTCTCCACAATAGCCTTATCATCCTTGAATGCTCCTTTAGCACCGCAAGCGTCCAGTGGCCCCACTGTTTGTTTAGCAGGCTTCCTGCTTCTGATGTACTTTAAAAAAAATTGCTATTACTTTTTGAGTCTTTGGCTAACTGTTCCTCAAATTATTTTTTGGCCTTCCTAATTGTATTTTTACACTTCATTTGCCAGTGTTTATGCTCCTTTCTATTTTCCTCACTAGGATGTAACTTCCACTTTTTAAAGGGTGCCTTTTTGCCTCTCACTGCTTCTTTTACTCTGTTGTTTAGTCACTGTGGCTCTTTCTTGGTTCTCTTACTATGTTTTTTAATTTGGGGTATACATTTAAATTAAGCCTCTATTATGGTGTCTTTAAAAAGTTTCCATGCAGCTTGCAGAGATTTCATTTTTGGCACTGTACCCTTTAATTTCTGTTTAACTAACTTCCTCATTTTTGTATAGTTGCCCTTTCTGAAATTAAATGCTACAGTGTTGGGCCACTGTGGTGTTTTTCCTGCCACGGGGATGTTAAATTTAATTATATTATGGTCACTATTACAAAGGTCACCTCCTGGACCAGATCCTGTGCTCCACTTAGGACTAAATAAAGAATTGCCTCTCCTCTGCTGGGTTCTAGGACCAGCTGCTCCAAGAAGCAGTCATTTAAGGTGTCAAGAAACTTTATCTCTGCATCCCATCCTGAGGTGACATGTACCCAGTCAATATGGGGATAATTGAACCCCCCTCCCATTATTATTATTATTGAGTTTTTTATTTTAATAGCCTCTCTAATTTCCCTGAGCATTTCACAGTCACTATAACCATCCTGGTCAGGTGGTCGGTAATATATCCCTACCACTATATTCTTATTATTAGAGCATGGAATTTCTATCCATAGAGATTCTATGGTACAGTTTGATTCATTTAAGATTTTTACTTCATTTGATTCTACCCTTTCTTTCACATATAGTGCCACTCCCCCACCAGCATTACCTGGTGGCTATTTATTCTAACCAATATAGATTATATATTTTCTGTGACTAAAATACCTCATGAGCTGCCAGGGCTGGTGCAAGGATATTTTGCACCCTAAGCAAAACTTCCACCTTGCGCCCCCCCCTTCCCCCGACAACCTCCAAAAACTAGTAAACTTAGCATTATAAACAACCTGTCAGAACGGGTAACAGCTGTTGTAATGTTTCTTTTTTACCTTTAAGACACTTCAATTGTTTGCCGTTGCCTCTCATGGTGTTCCATTCAAAGTCTTACTATAGTGCAAAGCTAAACAATTGAGCCTTGCATTGCATCACCAGCCAGGTTAGGCAGGGTGACAAATCCCCCTTGCCCCAAAGGGCCATTATCCCCTGGTGACTAATTTCTACTCCAAGTCTATAAAGCAGACTTTTAAGGTAAATACATTATTCCTTCAATATTACCCATGCACACATCTCACAAAGATTCTCACTCTAGACAAGTTACCAGCCTCGTGTACATTCCTTCCACATTCCTCTTTGTGGGTAAGTGCCCTGTAAGACACATGTGGGGTGCAGTGAGTTTGTCAGGCCTGCGGTGACAGCTGTTTGTGAAGATCAGGGGGCCCTTTGCCAAGGGGTGCTGGTGTCACAGTGAGCTTGGGGTGGCTGACAGTATGGGGCAGGGCACTGAGGCTGGTGGGGCAGGTAACACTCACTAGGCTGGGGGGAAGGTGGTGGTGTCAGGATGGGGCAGGGGCAGGTACCTGTCAGTCTCCAGCGCTCAGGCTGCACCAGGGCCAGCAGCCTCTTCACCGCGGAGTCTCTCCCACTTGCCCAGGGGCCACTCCTCCTCTAAGACTCCCCAGTGGCTGCTGCCGCGGCCGCCCAGGAGGACGTGGGAAGGGGGTGCTGCCGTGGAGGAGACGCAAGGGGCTGGGCTTGGCTGGGGCCCCACACCTGCCGGCCGAGAGCAGCAGGAACCGGGCAGCCCAAGCCCAGGACGGCGGCAGCCTCTGCAGCAGCAGGGGCAGGCAGAGAGCCGCTGCCCTGGGCTTGGGCCACCTGGCTCCCGGTTCCTGCTGCTCTCGGCCGGCAGGTGCGGGGCCCCAGCTAAGCCCAGCCCCTTGCATCTCCTCCGCGGTGGCGGCCCCTGCCCACGTCCTCCTGGGTGGCTGCGGTGGCAGCAGCCGGGGAGCCTGAGAGGAGGAGTGGCCCCTGGGCAAGTGGGGGAGACTCTGAGGTGAAGAGACTGCTGGCCCTGGCGTGGCCTGAGCGCTGGAGACTGACAGGTACCTGCCCCTAAGCAATAGCGTAAAAAAAATTTTGGGGCACCGCTTTTAGGCGCCCCCAAATCTTGGCGCCCTGGGCGGCCACCTAGTTCACCTAGTGATTACACTGGCCCTGGGTGTGCCAGGTCCAACCTCCCCTCCAGATGGCACGGACCTCCCCATCCTAAAGTAAATCTGTACCCATGCTCCCTCATACCACTGAGGTATGCTGAGGTATAGTCCATGCAGTGCTGGAAAGTTCCACATACACCAATGATGATCTTTGGCCATGTCTACACTACAAACTATGGTCAACACAAGTCAGTCAGAGTATAGCTGCTGCAGTTAGTATAGCGCTCATGTGCGTGCATACTTGGCGGCTTGCACTGGCACTTCACATACTCACCAGGAATGCTTGTGTCAAAGCAAAGTGCGGTGCACCAGGGATAGATACCTGAGTGTACCATGCACCATTCTTTGGTGTAATCCCTTCTGGAGAATTTTCCCAATGTGTTGTGGGGCACATATGAGTCACGCAGGAGGGGCTGGGAGCAAGGGGTCAAGGTCCCAGCATGCAACGTTTTGCCTCCCATAATGCCATCCCTGTCCCATAATTTTTGCACCCATTTTAAAATCTCATAAACATATGCAGCTCTTATCGCTGTCGGCCATCTCTGACAAAATCATGAGTCCCCACAGCTCTGCACTATTGTCAAGAACGTTGCAAGCAGAGGACAAATGATCCTCCAGTATTTGCAGAGCTACAGAAACTACCGCAGGAAGTACCACAACAACGGCGGACGTGACAATTTCTGTGATGATAGTTTGCTAATCAACATAGCAAAAAACAATTCAAGATTATTGACATTCACAGAGCAGCTGCAGATGAGGGAGCACCACTTCCGGGCTTGAGAAGGAAATATTGACTGGTGGGATCATTTTGTAATGCAGGTTTGGGATGACGAGCAGTGGCTGCAGGACTTTAGGAAGCACAAGGCCACATTCCTGGATCTGTGTGCTGAGCTCACCCCTGCCCTCCAGCATGGGGAGAGCATAACGAGAGCTGCACTCAGAGCAGAGAAGTGAGTGGTGATCGCACAGTGGCTGCTTCCAGCGCTGCATTGCTGCCAGTGAGTGGAAAATCATTCTGGTGTTGGAAAAGCTGGGGGGGACGACACTGTCATGCAACTGTGCAAGGCCATGAATCGTATCCTACTATGCAGGACTGTGACTCTCTGCAATGCGCAGGACAACATTGACAGATTTGCAGCTAAGCGGTTCCCAAACTGCAGTAGAGTGATAAATGATCTGCACATCCCTATTTTGGCACCAGCCCACCTTGTCAGAGAGTAAATCAACAGAAAGGGCTACTTTTCCGTGGTTATGCAAGTGTGGGTGGAGCACTAGGGATGCTTCACTGGTATCAACGTTGTCTGGTCAAGGAGATACACTGGCTACCTTGACAACTCAAGGATTCAACTACTGGCTTCACAGGGGCAGAACGACAGTTGAATCTGTTTTCAGGAGATTGAAGGGATGCTGTCAGCGTTTATTCACTAGATTAGATCTCAGTGAGAAAAATATCCCAATGGTTATATAGGTGCCTCTTGTGTCCTGCATAATATCTGTGAGGCAAAGGGTGAAAAGTTGCTGCCAAGGTGGAGGTGGAGCAGCTGGCTGCTGGCTTTGAACAGCCAGACTCAAGGGCCATTGGAAGAGTTCCGCGTGGAAGTAGCAGCTGAGCGAGGCTTTGGAAGAGCACTTCAGTGGTCTGCGCAGTAATGTGCCATGCTGGACTGTGCTCTACCTGGCCCTGAAGCATTGGGCGTTGCTAGGAACTGTGTAGTGTTTGGTGTACATTTATGAATATCACACTGTCTTTTAGTGAACCTATGAATTATGCGGTGCTCACTGTACATTAATAATTGTTACACTGTGTTTGATACTCAACCTATGAGTTCCGTGGACCTGGACAATTACAAGTAGTGGGTGCTTTGAATAATACTAGGCATTCTGCAGTATGTGTTATGAAGCAATAAAGATTAATGTATTTCCAAAAAATAAAAATATATTGCATATCCACAACAATGCAAAAAATAATGTGCAATTAAAAAACAAACTTATAAAATAAATTCACAGAACTCTACAATTAGAACAGTACAAAACATTTGTATCCATTTCAATCCATGCTGCCCAACATGCCTGACCTGTGAGAGCTAGGTTGGTGTAGTGAAGCAGAGTTTTTCTTTACTGTCCCCTGGTGTGGAGTGTTAGGGGTAGGGCTGCAGCCCCTGATGTCATGTAGAATGTTGAGGGGAGTGGGGAGCTGCTGAAACGGAGTTCTCCATTGACTGCAAAGGGAAGTGAGCTCTGTTGGACCTGTAGGTCAACAAGAGTCTGCAGCATCTGGAATTGCTGCCCGAGAAGCCCCATTATGTCCTGGTACATCTCTCTCTCCTTGTTCTGCTGGGACTCCTGGGCCTTTCTCCTGGCCAATCTGTCTTTGTCCAGGCTGTCTGCTATACTCCAGGCCCTCTGTTCACAGTCCAATGCAGCACTGGCTTGCAGGATTTCGGTGAACATGTTCTTGCTAGTCTGCTTCTTTCTCCTCCTCGTTAGGGTCAGGCATGCCATGGCTGTGGAAGGGGGCACCCCTCAAGGCCACAACAGTAGCAGCTACAGATAAAACAGGCAGGTCTATTATTGTATTTACAGTCACAACAGTAAGCAAAAGATAAGATAAATTTCAGAACTCCCTTCCCTTAATCACTTTAAAGAAGACACACTTATTGACACTTCAGCATTGGAGCACCACTGCACAGCATCACCAGGGACAAGGAGGGGCAGTAAATGAGGAGGGATTTATGCAGTAGCGTAGGCAGGTCTGGAGCACAGGGGGAGCAGCGCTATAAAAAGGCACCTCCCCAGGCTCCCCCTGTACTCACCCGGCGGCGCTCCGGTTCTTTGGCAGCACTTCGGTGGTGGGTGCTCACTCGCTCCGGGTCTTCAGTGGTACCCGCCGCGGAAATGCCGCCGAAGACCCGGAGTGCCGCCAGGTGAGTGCAAGAAGCGGCACTTAAAAAGAAGCAGCGCCTTTTTTAGCTCTGTTAAAAAAAGGCGCCGCTTCTGCTCACAGGGGAAGCGGCCGCTCTCCCTGCTCCCCCCGGCTACACTACTGGATTTATGCATAAAACAATACCATTTTCAGCCCCTATTTCCATGGGTACGAGTACAGGGAATGGCACTGAATACTGGCATCATTTTCCACAGGCAGTGGTGATTTTAGCTGATCTCTCACTCCTGAGGGTGACAAAGGCACAGAGAGCACAAATGCTGCTGGTATCCCAAACCTGCCTCAGCCCATATGCCGCTAGACTGTTTATTGTAATGATGCCACCAAAGTCATCAGGGAGTGGCCTGGGAAAGTGTCCCTCTGTGGGGGAAGAAATTAGGCAGCCATCCTTAGAAACCTTTGGGAGAGGATCACAGAGTACCTCCATGAAAGTTTCATTGAGATTGCTCAGGAGGATACAAAGAACATGACTACGTGCATAAACCAACTGCTCCATATGCCACCCCACATGCCTAACACTGCAGGGAACAGCTAATAATTCTACTTCTGTTTGTTGTATTGCTGTCTGCTCTAATGAGTAAAACAAAAAAAAGGAAATACCTATATCCTGCTAACCTGGGGCTGGGCCTGGTGCTATCTTCACATTTAAACATTGTAAGGGAGAATGCATGCACACAGTTACCTGAGGTGCCTTCCCCTGCATTGGGCTCATCCGTGCTCAATTGGCAGGACTGCGTTCGTGATGGACTCTCGAATGGATCCTAGCTTGTGTCAGAGCTGGACCCCACTGCTGCTTCTCCTCCTATTCTTCCTGAGCCTCCTCACTCTTCATGTCAGGGGTCTGTGTCTCAGACTCCTCAGAGGTATCCACAGTGCATTGCGGGGTGCTGTTGGGGTCTCCACCCAAGTATGGTGCATAGCCCACTGTAAAAGCAGCAGTCTGTGGCTCAATGCTGATTGTTGGCCAACCTGGTCTTGTGGTATGCCTGGCACAGCTCCTTGGCTTTCACCCGGCACTGCTGCTAATCTCTGTCGTACCCCTCTGCCTGCATCCACTGTGCAATCTTTTTGTAGATGTCCCCATTTCTACAACTGGTCTGTAGCTGTGCCCAAACAGTCTCTTCTCCCAACAGGCCCAGAGAGCCAGTAGGTCCTGTCTACTCCAGACAGGAACAAATCTAGAGCATGTAGCCAGCATAGTGAGGGCAGTTGTACATGTAACCCTTCTGCCAGGTGGAGTCAGCAGCAACAGGGGCCAGGTTCAATATCTAGGGGTCACTCTGAACAATACAGAACAGAACCTGCTCCTACCACCCAGTAACCAGGAAACTAACCACCCCTCAGCACCCAGGGCCGCTCCAGGCACCAGCCAACCAAGCACGTGCTTGGGGCAGCACTTGGAGGAGGGCAGCGCTGAGGTGTTTTTTTGTTTTGTTTTGTTTTTTTAAACACTCTTCCCAGTTAGGGCAGGGGGCCGGAGCCCCGCTCTCCCCGGCTGGGGCAGGGAAGCCGTGGGCCAGCCCCGCGCCCAGGCGGCACCCCGGCTGGGGCAGCGGGGAAGCCGCCCTCCCCGCCGGCGCCCCGGACGGGGCAGCGGGGAGCGGCATCGCCCGGCCGGGGGACCGGGGCCGCGGCTCCCGGGGAAGCCGCCCTCCCCGCCGGCGCCCCGGCCGGGGCAGCAGCGGGGAAGCCGCCCTCCCCGTCGGCGGCCTGGCCGGGGCAGCGGGGCCGGGGAATACGCTCTCCCCGCCGGCCCCCCGGCCTGGGCAGCGGGGAAGCCGCCCTCCCCGCCGGCCCCCCGGCCGGGGCGGCAGCAGGGAGTGGCATCGCCCGGGCCGGGGGACCGGGGCCGCGGCGCCCTGGGGAAGCCGGCCTCCCCGCCGGCGCCCGGGCCGGGGCAACGGGGCCACGGGAATGCCTCCCTTCCCGCCGGCGCTCCGGCCGGGGAGTGGGGAGCGCGGCATCGCCCCGGCCAGCAGCGGGGCGGCGGGCATGCCGCGCTCCCCGCCGGCGCAATGGCCGGGGTATCGGGACCGCGGGCATGCCGCCTTCCCCGCCGGCGCCCGGCCTGAGAGGGGCGGCCCGGTGGCTTTTTTGCCTGGGACGGCAAAAAAGCCAGAGCCGGCCCTGTCAGCACCTCTTGGAGGCAACACTTCTCCATCCACAAGCTCTGAGTCTGTGTATAACAAAAGAAAGCTTTTATTAAAAGGGAAAGGGAATCCCGCCTTAATTGGGGAAAACACCACAACCATGATTCAAAAGCACCTAATCATAAGCAAACAACCGCCCCCCACAGTATGTTGGACAGTGTCCTTTGCCTCAGTATTCCAACCTGCAGGGTGAAAGTCTGACAAACAAGTGTCCTTTTAACAACCCACTCACAGTTGGTCGTCCCTGGTGAACAAAGACCCAGAGTCCAGAGGTGTGTTCACATGAGTTCACCTGAAAGGGGGGCATTGAGCTGCCACCACCTCTGCAACCGCTTCACTGCTCTTATTATCGCTGCCACCGCCTCTGCCACCACTTGCCTCCTGTGCCACAATTATCTCTGCTGCTGTAATCGCTGCTGGCCCCTCAGTGTCACTGCTGTGATGCCCTGCTGTGAGGTTCCACCACTGAGCACAGCTCTTTGTGATTTCAGCTCTTACGGTTTCACTGAGTAGAGGGAAACCTCTCTGTTGCTGCCTCTTCTTCCTTGTTCAGCATAACTCTGTCCCCACACCAGGTCTAATTTAGCCACTGGACTTGCTTATCTGTGACTTCAGCTGTAGTAATCCCTGACCAGAACCCAGGGCCCTCAATTAAATCCAATCAGCTCTGTGTTTAAACACTGGAGAGGGGAGGGGAGGGTCAAATGGTGTCAAGGTGTGTTTTAAACAGAGCTCACATCACCAGGTAACAACACCTGTCTCCACCCTCTCTTTTTCGCTGGGATTTGGCATCCCCCCTTTGCTTAGCAAGTGAAGTTCGGTTTAGGTTGACATGCTAAGCACAGTCCTGCTGCCCTTTATTCACAATAAGGATAACAATATTTCATTACCCCTGCATTGAATAAAAATGTTATTAATGATCATGTTAAAAGATTATATAATACACGGGTTAAGAAAAGAGTGTCTGTACATCTGGGTACAGTGCTTAGATTATGCACAAACACAACGTTTGTTTTAAAAGTCAAAAGACTACATAGATGAATCCCTTAGACAACACATTAGGAGGACAGTAGAAGAAAGCAACCAAAGTAAATCAACCCCGTTTATTCCCTCCCCCGCCCCAAAAGGGACTATTTATCCTTTTTAAAGATAAGTACAACACTAGCAGGCCAAAATATGATTGCATCACTAATGTAAACTGGAGTACTTTGGATCATTACTTTAGAATACTGTAGTACTTTTTATAAGAATAGATTTATGCAATGAAATTATCAATTGTGGAATAAAGCTGGCAATTTACTGGCAAGTCAACCAAAGCAAATGGTACAACCAAGAATCACCCGTATGTACAGTCACGTAACAAAGAATATCTTACAGATCCCTTTCAAAATAATGAATAAGATTCTGATAGAGAGAATCTTATTCAGGCTCAGTCATTAAGACACAGGTAAATGTGAGACTTTTTCCTCTAAAATAGACTTTTCATCCATTATTTAAGAAAAGAGACATAGCATTATATTTCAATCCAGCATAATCAGTGATGACCAATGAATTTTACATACCAGAGGAACAGACAAAGATAGTTTCTGTCACCATTATTTCTTTCACTAGCTTTGGACCCATCAATGAGTTAAAAAAAGGGGGAACTGCCAAGGGCCAAATTTTCAAAAGGGTAGAAACTGATGTCTCTGTGCAAAATTGTGTATACACGCCCATAGTCACAGGCACAAATAATTTACTCTTGTTTGCAATGAGTCTTTGCAACACCCATTCAATTATGAGAGAGTATTGCAAAGCAGAGGGAGTTTAAAACTTCCATATGTTGTAGCAGAGTCCATCCGGTAAGAATAAATGTTGGAATTCATTGGAAACGTTAGGTGACTATAACTAGGATAGGAGCCTAACTATCTTAGGTGCCTCTGAAAAACCTGACTTACAATCACATGATTGAAGAGTATAAAAGGGTTAATATCTTCTGGAAATAGCATCAATGATAAAAAAAATAGTTGGTGGAATAGAAAATTTGGAGGCATATGTTTGCATTCCATCTGCATTTTCAGGAATTAGAGGAGTCCCTACCATAATGTAAAAATGGATTTCTAATACCTTACAGTTGTTAAAAATCATATTTAAGGCTCTGGAAGGATAGGAATGCCTTGTCCATAAGGGGCTTTCTTTGTGTCTTCCAGCTATGCTTCATGTAGAGAAGCAAATTATGGATTAGAGAACAAAATGGAAAAGTTAATACAATCATGAGCATATTTTTAAATTATGTAGAAAAACAGAAATTAGAAATTATAGATGTGGAATCCAGTGACGTTTGAAGTAGTCTTAATATCTTAGTGCAGTATTTCTTCTGGCCATTTAACTCTTGCCAATTATTTTTTAAATTATATGCTAAACACAGAGGTCACATCTTTTTCCTATATCTATTTTGCATTTATATCCATGGATTATATTTTGAGGGGATACAAACTGTTCAGAGGACTTCTAGCTATAACATTAGATGCTTGGGCTTTTCATTTAAATGTAATTATGGTATCTTGTCAATATTGTTAAAAAAGTATCATCTACAAAATTATGCCTGAGTCTGTGGGAACCTCTAAGAAATCTTATCACATTCTCCCATCACAAAATCTAAAGATAGAACTCATAATCTTTGAAACACAAGTGACAGCGAATAAACTGTTCAGTTATTTAGAAAACCTGCAGGAAGCAAAACAAAAATCATATTAAATTGTATATATTCAAAGAGCTGTAGAGAGAAAGTAAGTTTAACATACCTGTACTGTTTCATTGGACCCAGCAAAGTCTGGACACAGAATGCCTCTCCTTACAGTTTTGCACACCTCTTGTTCAAATTTTGTTTGCTTAAGAACTTAGCTCAAAAGAAAAGAATGTGTATTCGTGTGTGATTTATGTGTACTACAGTCTATATACTATAATTATTTGCTATTGCAGATATACGTAGGTCTTATTTTTGGCTGCGTAAGACAGTTGGCAATGATAAAGCATGGATTAGCAGCAATCTTTGGTTTCTCTTTTAACCTTTTCCTTTACTGCATGTTCTATTATGCTTGCGTTGTGCAGCCTGTTGACTTCTTATTCAACTAGAGTGACCAGATGTCCCGATTTTATAGGGACAGTCCCGATATTTGGAGCTTTGTCTTGTATAGGCTCCTATTACCCCCCAACCCCTGTCCTGATCTTTCACACTCGCTCTCTGATCACCCTATATTCAACAAGGACCTGATTGAAAGACCACTGAAATCAATGTGAGAGTTTTCAATGACTCAATGGGTTTTGAATCAGGCCCCAAAATCCCCAACATTTGTTATTCTCCTTTTTAAAAATATTTTTAAATTATAATTTCACTTTTTGTAACAATTAAAAGGAACAAGACATGAAAAAGACCCCTTCATAAAGTTACAATGTTGAGTCTTCAGCGATAGATTCATTATTACTCATTCTTACCTACTGTCTGATGTACTTAGTTTCAAACCAGTTTGGGATTGATAACTGTTTGGTAATACATGGCAGCTTGAATATACAAATTCAAAGCATTCAAATAGGCTTATGTAGAAGTGTATGTATTACATTCATTTTGATGCTCAACTTCCATTTGTACCTTTGAAAACTCCTGTCTGTGATCAGTCTATACTATAACTCTAGGTTAGTTTGCCACATTAATACACCTATAGAAGGATGAAATGTGGGTGTACATTTACAAATAAAGTTTGGTAGATTCTAACAGTGACATCAAAATGAAATGGTACAACTCCTGCACACTGCTGCTTTGATTGCAACCACTTAGTGATCTCTCAGTCAAGCATAGGGAATCTCACTCTGTGAAATAGGCTTGATGGGTGTGATCCAATGGCCACTGAAGCTAGTGGAATGTCGCCCATTGACTTCAGTTGTCTTTAGATCAGGGCCTGAGTCAAGACCACTCTGAGGAACTCTGCAGGGAGCAGCTCCAGCCATGGCTGTATTTTAATTCATTTAACAGCCATATTAGTGTATTCTAGAGGATTCCCAGGGTTAGTCAAGCTAGAGGGTGCTTTGTTTCTGAGGTCTGGTCTACACCACAGAGTCAGGTCAACTCAAGGCATCTTACATCGGCCTAACTCTGTAAGCATCTGCACTAAAATGTCGCTCCTGCCAATGTAACTTGCCCATTACGCCGACTTAATAACTCTATCTCTGCAAAAGGCTCAGTATTAGATCAATGTAGTTAGGGCAACACAGTGTCAGTGTAGACACTACATTACTTACGTCGACTTTAATGGCCTCCAGGAGGTGTCCCATAATGCCCCACCACGACCGTTCTGGTCACCTTTTGGAACCCCCCTGCCAAGGGGACAAGTACACTGCTATATGCCTGTGACATTCCCCAGGGTACAATCTGGACCGTTGAACAGCTGTGTCCCCAGGTCTCCAACCAAGGGAGCCTTCTACACTGCTTTACTATGAGATCAGCCACTCCTGGCCAGATAACACACAGTCTCCAACATGTAACTTGCTCCCAGCTGCACAGTACTGAGTGCTACTAGCTAGCCTCTCATGAATTAAACTGCCGAGCAACACCAGCAAGTTCTCTAGTCCCAGACTTTCCACCAGAAATGTGAGTCTCGTACTGCCCACACCGCTCACTGTGCAGTACAAGCTCATATAAAGTCCTTCATTTCTTCAAAAAAAAAATGTATAATGCATCAGCCTTATTGTCCCAAATAGAGTTTCCTATACACTTTAATCCAAACACACTGGTTAAGATAAAACAGTAAAACAAGTTTATTAACTACAGAAAGAAAGATTTTAAATGATTACAAATCATGATGCATAAAAGTCAGAATTGGTTACAAAATAAGTAAAACAATAAAAAACAAACAATCTAATGTCAAAATTTAGCTAGCTAAATGAACTTAAAAGCAAAAGGTTTGTCTCAACATAAGCTGCAGTAAATTTCAGCCTGAGACCCTTCCCCCTTAGTTCAGAGTCCTTCGGGTATTCCTTGGTGTCTTCAGTAGAGAGATGGGAGGAGAAGGAGAGGTGAAGTGGAGGCCACTGTCTCTCATTTTTCTACCACCTTCCCCTCTGTGAGGATTACCCTCAGCTCGGGTGCAGGCAACAAGCAGTTTGTTATGGACATGATATTTGCATCATCTCTGTGATGAAATGTAAATTTCTTGTTTATACCTTTGTTATACCAATAAAATAAAAACCAGCAGGATCTTTTTAAAGGGGATAAGACAAAATGTCACATTTATTGTGAACACAAAAAGAATCATAGTAAGCAGTCAGTTATAGCTATAACATTTCATTCAGTTTCACATTCATTCACACACACACACACAGGTTCTGCATAGATGTCATAGTTACCAGCCTAGAAGTTACTCATGCCAAGTTACTGGCCAGGTAACCTGGGCATGAGGGTGGAGCCGAGTCCTTGTCAGATTCATCTGATGCTCCTGGAGGGTGGTTGCAGAACCAGACTCAAAGTCCTCAGTGTGTAGAAGCCATTCTTATAGGAATTATTTCCTATGTTAGTCTATGGGAACTGTTTCATCTTGCTGTTGCTAACTCAATCAGCAGATGGCACATTTCTGATGTTTGTGCTGTCAGATGTTATCTTGTTTTTCCCATCCTTTGAGATGGTCGGGTGGATCCCAGTTTATCCTCCGGGGGATGTTGTCTGGTCGTTCCACTTGATGCCGCCTTCAGCCGATGGTCACTGAATTCCTAGGCTGGCACCTCCCTGCTCATTCATTCATGTACACCAAGCATTCATCAGCAGACATACTGTCTCCACCACTTACGGGGTGTGTACTAATTTATTTGAGACTCTCTGCCCTTTGAGGGTGGGGGTCTTTCTATGCTGTTTCTAGGTACAAAGCATGCATAAAGAACAAAGTCAAATAACTTGTTTGCAAGTTTCTCATAGCAATACAGTATCTTTCTGAGAACAGATACAATCAATGGTTTACACAGACAGTAGCTTATAAGTTTTAACAGGAGACCCAAGAGATCTTTTTACTTGGTAATGCTATGAGGTTTAAATTGTGGGGGGAAAATTATGGGGAGTTACTTTCACTTGGGGAATCACTGCCAGTACCTTCTTTAATATCCCTACACCTTTCCCCCTGCTGGAAAATGGCTGCTAAAGCAGGTGATGACTCTAACACCTGGCTGAGGCCAGTGTGTCTTTGTATCTGAAAAACCAGTTTGTGGGTGTTACCCGAAATTACAGCATATTTCAGTAACAATCATACAGTAGAATCTTATAGCTTCATACACAGTGTTGCTACACATACTTAAACAGGACAATAATGTTCAGCAAATTATGAATTTTCCAATGATACCTCACAAGGCATACTTTGTACAAAACATATCATAGTCTTGTAAAAGGGATGAACAAAATGGTATAGCCTGTCACAACACCCCTCCCCTCAGAAGCCTTGATAATTTTTGAAATTCTATTTCCTCTTTGGTGAGTGGAGAGCTCTCCTAGCAACTACCTGGCTGATCGTGACAGCCCCACAATGCAGACACACTCCTTCCTGGGGTACACAGAAGGTGGTGGATCTCCTGGGTCTGTGGGGAGAAGAGGCTGTGCAGGCACAGCTTCAATCCAGCTGTAGAAACAACGATATCTATGAACAAATTGCAAAGGGCATGGAGGAGAAGGGCTACAAGAGGGAGCTGCAGCAGTGCCATGTGAAAGTCAAGGAGCTGCAGCAGGCAAACCAGAAGGCAAGGGAGGCTAACAGTCACTCTAGTGCAAAGCCACAGACATGCCACTTTTACAAAGAGCTGTATGCCAGCCTCAGTGGAGACATCCCCCTACCCTCCCAAGAGCCCCATGGATACTTCACGGGAGCAGGAGTCAGAGCCCCCTGCCATAAACAGACAAGGAGGGGGAGGAAGAAGAGGAGGAGTATGGGCGACCAGTGACAGGGGGAATCCAGTGGTGTAGCAAGCCAGACCTGTTTTGGACTCCTGGATAGTTCAGCTAGTCCCTATAGTTCAGCATAGGTGAGCTTGATGCAGGGGAAGGAACCTCTGGTAAGTATTCAGTTTGCTTTAATATTGCAGGAACACAGCTCTTCATTTACTCTTTTTTACTTATGCTAGAAGAGGTAGTGAAACAACCAATAGAGGTAGAGTTATTTGCTTATTCCCCTGTACATCTGGGCAGCGGGGGCCTGCAGAATAGTTTGTTAATGTGCACCAGATGTCCTGTGAATCCTCCATGGAGATCTCAAGAAAACTTTCCTGGAGGTAGCATGCAATCTTCTGCTGAAAGTTTCTGGGGAGGGCTGCCTTACTTCTTCTGCCATGGTAGGACACTTTCCCACGCCACTCAGCAATTACTTCAGCAGACACCATTGCAGCACACAGGCTAGCAGCATACAGACCTGGTCTGCAGCCGAACGCCTGCAGGAGTTGTCCCCTTCCTGCCTCGGTTACTCTCAGGAGTGAGATATCAGCTAAAATCACCTCCGCCTCTGGAAAACAGAGCCAGTATTCAGTTCAATTGCCCTCTGCCCTATATGCATATATTCATGCACATGAGCTATTCCCCCTTATTGTCCTAACTTGCTCCCTTCCCACCTACCTCCCAGGCTGTTCTCACCATGGCTGGGACTGCCGCTGTGCTCTATGACTCCCAAGGAGAAGTGAGAAGAGGAGAAGTGCTTGAAACTTGTGTGGATCAAGGGGAGTGGGTTCAGTATACCAAGTTTCCATTTATCTTGTGAATATACTTTCAATAGTACCTCTGTGCACTTTATCATGTCTCTCCATCCACACCAGTGGAGCAGCTCAGCCAGATAAGGAGAAGGAAGAGGATGCGGGATGACATGTTCCAAGAGATGCTGCAAGCCTCTGCCGCTTCAGATACCGAGCACAGGGTTTGGAGGATCACCCTTGCGGACAGAATGGACAGGAATGGAGCGGAGAGGAAAAAGACACAGGAAAAGGAGACAGACATGCAGCAGGAAATGCTAGCGCTTCTCAAGTGGCAAACAGACATGCTGGGGACTCTTGATGACCTTCAGGTTCAATAGACCCATGCTCACCTCCCTCTGCAGCCCATACAGAACTGCATTCTGGGACCTCCCTACATATACACCCCATATTTCACGTGGCGTCCAGGGCCACTGCACTACCCCTATTACTCCACTGCCGGGGAGAGTACAATCACATCCACACATACACCAGCTGTGTCTCTCACAGGTCAGTGTATGTGTTTGTGAAATGGAAATGACTGTTCTTTCCCCTTCAAAAGTTCTTTTCACTCTATTTATAAAGTTTCATTTAGTTATTAAAAAAAGTCTGTTTACATGGTTTTGGAACAAAAGTCTATTTTTTGGAAACTTAATTCATCTTTATTACTTCACAAAATATGCTGACTGGGGTTGACATCATTCAGAAATAATAGCAATGTTATATTACCACACAGACAGCACTCATTACAAGGTTCATACTAGGGTGCAAAACAACATTGCGAGGCACAGCACATTATAGCAACACACACTACTCTGGCTCACTATTAAAATGGTATTTCAAAGCCTCCCTGAGCCATATAGCTCCCCATTGAGCTCTTCTTAGAGCCCTGTATCTGGCTGCTAAAAATCAGCAGACAGCTGTTCCACCTCCACTCTAGCAGAAACTTTCCCCCCTTTGCTTCACAGATACTATGAAGCACACAGCAGGCAGCTATAACCCTTGGGATTTTTTTTCACTGAGATCTAAACTCATGAGTAAAAAAACAACAAGGAGTATGGTGGTACCATAAAGACTAACAGATTTATTTGGGCATAAGCTTTTGTGGATAAAAACCCCACTCCTTCAGATGCATGGAGTGAAAATTACAGATACAGGCATAAATATATATTGGTACATGAAGAGAAGGGAGTTACCTTACAAGTGGAGAAACAATGTTGAAGGCCAATTCAGTCAGGGTGGATGTGGTCCACTCCCAATAATTGACGAGGAGGTGTCAATACCAAGAGAGGGAAAATTGCTTTTGTAGCGAGCCAGCCACTCCCAGTCCCTATTCAAGCCCAAATGAATGGTGTTAAGTTTGCAAATGAAACTTGTTTTTGTGGATCCAGACTAACACGGCTACCCCTCTCGTACTTTAAACTCATGAATAGAGAGCGCCAGTGGCCTTTCAAACAGCCAAAGGCACATTCAACTGTCATTCTGAGCTGTAGTTGAAACACTCCTTGGGGATGTTGAGGTGGCCGGTGTACAGCTTGAGTAGTAAGGGCTAGGCTGAGTCTCCCAGGATCACGACTAGCATTTCAACATCCGCAATGATAATCCTCTGGTCTGGAAAGAAAGTCCCTGCTTGAAGCTTTCTGAACAGGCCTGTGTTCTTAAAGATGCGCACGTCATGCACCTTCCTTGACCATCCCATGATCCACCTGCACTTGCAATACCATAGAGAAGTAACCCCTTCTGTTGATGTACTCTGTGGCAAGGTAGTCTGGTTCCAAAATAGGGTTATGCATTCCATCTATTGACCCACTGCAGTTCGGGAACCCCACTGCTGCAAAAGCATCTGCCATGTCCTGCACATTGCTCAGAGTCACAGTCCTTCACAGCAGGATGTGATTAGTGGCCTGCACACTTACATCACAGCAATCCCCACGGTGGATTTCCCAACTCCAAATTGACTCCTGACTGATCAGTAGCAATCTGACATTGCAAACTTCCTCACAGCGATCACCACTCGCTTCCCCACTGTCAGTGCAGCTCTCATTTTGGTGTTGTTGCCCTGAAGGGCTGGGGAGAGCTCTGCACACACATCCAGGAATGTGGCCTTGAGCATCAGAAAGTTCTGCAGTCACTGCTCATCAGTCCCATACTGGCATAACGATGTGATCCCACCAGATAGTGCGCATTTCTCAGGCTCACAACCAACGCTCCACCATCTGCAGCTGCTCTGTGAGTGCCACAACCAGGCCCGGCTCTAGGCACCAGCGAAGGAAGCAAGTGCCTGGGGCGGCAAATATGAAGGGGCGGCACTTGTGCTGCTCTTGGGGCGGCACTCCAGTGTTGTTGGGTTTTTTTGGCGGCACGGCTGTGGCAGGTCCTACAGTGTTTCCTCTTCGTCTTTTTTTTTTTTTCTTCACTGCTTGGGGCGGCAGAAAAGCTAGAGCCGGCCCTGGCCACAACAACCTTGAATTGTTTCTTCCTATATCCCAGCAAGGCTACAATGCACAGATGTTCCCTGCAGCTACTCTGGTGGCTCTGCAAATGCTGCGCTCATCACAAAAGTGCAGAGCTGTGCAGGGTCCTTGCTTCTCGCACAGATGGCAGATGTGTGGGTTTGAGGGGCTTTTGAAATGAGGCACGAAACATTATGGGATGCAGATAAAATTATGGAATAGAGAAAACTGAATTATGGGCCACTGAAATCATGTTCCCAGTCACCAGTGTATTACTCATTTGCCTCCATGAGGTATTGCAAACCCTTCCCAAAACACCCTGTGCTAGATTATGGTAAGTTGCACAGTGGGATAGCTACCCACAGTGCACTGCTCTCTGCATTGATGCAAGCGCTGGTAAGTGAGGACACGCACTGCTGACACAAGAAGCGTAGTGTGGATACATAAAAGTGATTTAATTACTGTAGTGGTTATATGTTGACATAACGTAAGTCAACTTAATTTTGTCGTGTAGACTTACCCTGAGATGAAATCAGGCCTGATATACTGAATTAGTGCGGTTTCACCAAAAGATGGGTTGTTGGAACAATTTGTATAATAGGGGCACTGAGAGCCATTGAACTAAACTGTAAACCCTGTAGTATATGATGGAAACCACTTCAAGCCAGGGGGTGTGGCAGCACCTCCAGAAACCTTAGTTCCAGCACCTATACCAGAAGACCAAGATGTCTCATTGTGACCGAGACGTATTCCAAACCACACTGAGCACTGAATCCAGAGCATTAATCTCTTTTATTCCCTTTCTTGTATACACATAACAATAAGGCCATTTCTGCTATAAGTGAGAAGGTGCAAATTGTCTTTTTGCAGAAATCAGCTGTATTTTATGCTTCTTGCAGTCACAGCCACTGTGAATTATATTGTTCTCATAGAAGCGACAAAGGGTCCTGTGGCACCTTATAGACTAACAGAGGTATTGGAGACTCACAGACTTTAAGATCAGAAGGGACCATTATGATCATCTAGTCTGACCTCCTGCACAACGCAGGCCACAGACTCTCACCCACCCATACCTGTAATAAACCTCTAACCTATGTCTGAGCTATTGAAGTCCTCAAATCATGGTTTAAAGACTTCAAGGTGCAGAGAATCCTCTAGCAAGTGACCCATGCCCCACGCTGCAGAGGAAGGTGAAAAACCCCCAGGGCCTCTGCCAATCTGCCCTGGAGGAAAATTCCTTCCCGACCCCAAATATGGTGATCAGCTAAACCCTGAGCATGTGGGCAAGACTCACCAGTCAGACACCCAGGAAAGAATTCTCTGTAGCAACTCAGATCCCACCCCATCTAACATCCCATCACAGGGATGATCTCTATGGTTACAGTGTGATTACAAAGAAAGAAGGAGGAAATGGAGCCACAGGGACAAATTCACTGGCACTCAATGTTCAGCAGAACACATAAGGAGTTTTAACATCCTTACGTTTGGTAGTATTGAAAGCATCATCAGTGTTACAAAACAGCAGTGTATAAACTGAAGAAAAACCATAGCGCTCATTGCATAAAAATAGTATCCCCATCTTCTCTTAATATCCCCCTCTGCTCCTGCCCATCTCAATTCCCAGCTTCTAGTCCCTCTCCCTCCAGGCTCCTATCCTCCATCCCCTTCCCACTCTTCCCCCTTACCCTACCATTCCTCACCCTTCTATATTTGAAGCAGGCAGACTAACTACTGCAACCGGACAGTCATAATCACAGTCCCTGTACTCAAGCTGAGGACAATGACTTCAGCCCTACACACACACACTCTCTCTCTCTCTCTCTCTCTCTCTCTACTTCCTGGTTCATGGAGAAGGCTGGGTACACCAGAAAGAACAGGCTGCTTCAATCCGAAGTATGATGCAAGCTTTGCACCTGTCTTGTAAACTGCGAAACCCGGAAGCACAACTTCTCAATCTAGGACTGTGTGGCTCCCCTACTCAGGGCTGTGTCTGGCTGGTACAAATCTCCTCAAACTTCAGGAAAGTTTGGGCATGGACTCCACAGCTCAAGTCCATCATTAATTGGAGCACACTGGTAGCCAGTGAGGACACCAAAATATGAGTGAGAACAGTGTAGCACGGGGTGGGCAAACCTTTTGGCCTGAAGGCCACATCAGGGAATAGAAATTGTACGGTGGGCCATGAATGCTGTCAAAAAGTTTGGTTGGGGTGTGGGAGGGGGTAAGGGCTCTGGTTGGGGGTAAGGGCTCTGTGGTGGGGCTGGGGATGAGGAGTTTGGGGTGCAGGAGGGTGCTCTGGGCTGGGATCGAGGGGGTTGGAGAGTGGGAGGGGGAGCAGGGGCTGGGGCAGGGGGTTGGGGCATGGGGAGAGGCTCAAGGGTGCAGGCTCCAAGCAGCACTTACCTCAAGGGTCTCCCAGAAGTGGTGCATGTCCCTCCTCCGGCTCCTATGCAGAGGCACGGCCAGGCGGCTCTGCCCTCTGCCCCATCCACAGGCACCGCACCTGCAGCTCCCATTGGAGAGCTGGAGGGGTCCATTGGAGCACGTAGGAGCTGGAGCAGGGCCGTGCCGTGGCTTCCGGGAGCCGCGTGGTGTGGCCCCCGACGCTGCGCCCCGGCTGGAGCACTGGAGCAGGGCAAGCTCCAGACCCCGCTCCCCAGCGGGAGCTCGTGGGCCGGCTTAAAATGGCTGAATCCAGCCCACAGGCTGTAGTTTGCCCACCCCGGTGTAGCAATACTGATTTAAAGAGTGCAGGCTGGTAGCTCAGTCTCAGGAACAGCACCCAGCATGGAGAAATTCCAAATACTCTTGACTTGCCGAGCCACAGAGAGAACAATAATATCTAGCCACAGTCAATGACCTAGAGAACAGAAGTGTTTGTATCTTAGTTCCTGGCATCTGTACCTTCATAGCCTTGACATTCTAATTTGTCAAACTTCTTATACTGTTAATTTGTGAGAGTGAATACTATCCTAAATAAACACAAAGATTCCCCCATGTAAACTTCCGTGTCACACTGGGAATTCAACAAACAAAGTATACTACCAATACAAGGCGGAGGTGACACGTAACTATTGACAGTGGGGGGACACAAATTTGAGCCACTCCCTGAAAAAGAGGAAATAAAAATATAAATATAAATCCAGGCAGAAATCAGGAGGGAGGGGAGCAGGGCACATGACCCCGCATGCCACCCCCTCTCCTCCCAAACAGACACACATGTCTCCTCTGATACACAGTATTTTGTTAGACACAGAAAGGGAAACTCTAGTCTATGGTACATGTTAAAGGTATAAACTAAAAGAAAATGGCTGCACAGCAGAGCAAGGTGGAGAGCCCTCTTACAGGCTGGTAAGAACCATGGGACTGTGACAAGTTACTAAGAAGCCCACTGCCCTCTCCTACCAGACAACCTCAAATGGAGAAGTCCCACTCCCCTAAATAGTATTAGACAGAAAATAAACAATTCAGAGAGGGGAAGAACCCATCAGGGGAATGGCATACTTCTATTTAATGCCTGGTATGCAAGGGGAGAGAGGAGAGTGTTTGCCTTTCCCATACCTGGATGTCTGGCCCAGGCAAAGGTTCTTTGCCTGCACACAGATGCTTATCAGGAGGAGTGTCTGGCAACCTTTGATATCAGGTCCTTCCCACCTTTCCCAACCTTGGGGAGTCAGGATCTCCAAGAAGGGGGGGATTAACCTAATAGTGGAGGGAAAAGGGGTAAAACCTGAGAAGCAGGAGGCAAAGAGGGACTCCTGGCTGTGCACATAGTGCTCTGATTGCTGGGGTTGTTGCTCCAGGTTTATTTGGAGAAAATGTCCCTAGGAATTTTTTAAAACATTGGTAAATAGGACTACAGTGTCTCACCTTTCCTGCTACTTCATCCACTTCCTCCCTTTTCTGTTACCATTGACTATGCTCCCCTTTTCCTAGGCTCAAAACTCCACTTCAGTTCTGACTCCTCCTTCTCCGCCCACATCCTGTTTTTAAGTTAATAAGGCTGAGTCACTTAGGGTACATCTATACTACAGAATTAGGTCGAATTTATAGAAGTCGATATTTTAAAACCCGAATTTATGGAATCGATTGTGTGTGTCCCCACTAAAGAGCGTTAAGACCATGAGGTCGATTGACTGTGTCCACAGTAGCAGGGCTAGCATCGACTTTCGGAGCATTGCATTGCGGGTAGCTATCCCACAGTTCCCGCAGTCTCCGCCGCCCATTGGGATTCTGGGTTGCGATCCCAAAGCCTGATGGGGCAGAAAACATTGTCGCTGGTGGTTCTGGGTACATGTCATCCCTCCCTCCCTCCCTCCGTGAAAGCAATATTTTTCGCGCCTTTTTTCCGGGGTTTCCGTGTTTGCTACGGAAGCCTGCTCAGCTCACAATTACCGTACATCTCCAGCGTACGCCTGGACATTAGGTCTAGTGGGGATTCAGTCACACTATAATACGGGCAGAGGGATAGCTCAGCGTTCTGAGCGTTGGCCCGCTAAACCCAGGGTTGCGAGTTCAATCCTTGAGGGGGCCATTCCGCCTGAGGCTGGTAGTCGCGGGACTACACAGCAGGAGCTCCTTGCCTTCTAGCTGCAGATGGTGCAATATGCCATAAATGGTCGTGGTCGCAGGACCACACAGCAGAAGCTCCTTTCCTTCTCGCAGCAGATTCTACAATATGATTGGTATTCGTGTGCTCCTGGCCGGCGGCCTATGGTGTGGCTGGCCGGGGGCGCTTGGACATAAATGGGAGTGACCAGAGTGACTCTGGTCATTCTCTTTTTTACGTTTTGTTTAAGGGAGATTCAGTACTGCCTGGAACACGGGCGGAGGGATAGCTCAGCGGTCTGAGCGTTGGCCCGCTAAACCCGGGGTTGCGAGTTCAATCCTTGAGGGGGCCAGGAGATGATGATGGATATCAAGCATATTGTACCATCTGCTGCTAGAAGGGAAGGCGCCTCCTTGCTCACCGCATATTGTACCATCTGCAGCTAGAAGGAAATGAGCCTAACCCTTGCTCCCCCCTCCCTCCGTGAAAGCAACTGAGGGGGGAGCAAAAAATCCTTTCGCGCCTTTTTTCATATGGGCGCCATATTGCTGACTCCATTGTTATCCACCGCTGCTTCTGCTGCCACTCTGCTGTCCTGCAAGCAGCATACCAGGGAAAGCATGGAGCACGATCAGATCACCGCGGCTGTTCTCGCCGTTATGAACACCACGCGCATTGTCCAGGAGTATATGCAGAACGAGAACCAGGAGCTGCTACAGCTACAGCAGGCGAGGAGGCGACAGCAGCGCCCTGAGGACAGTGATGAGGACATGGACACAGACCTCTCTCAAAAAAGGCCCCCCCGCAAGGTGGACATCATGGTGGTAATGGGGCTTGTTGATACAGTGGAACGCCGATTCTGGGCCCGGGAAACAAGCACAGACTGGTGGGACCACATAGTGCTGCAGGTCTGGGATGAATCCCAGTGGCTGCGAAACTTTCGCATGCGTAAGGGCACTTTCATGGAACTTTGTGAGTTGCTTTCCCCTGCCCTGAAGCGCCAGGACACCAAGATGAGAGCAGCCCTCACAGTACAGAAGCGACTGGCGATAGCCCTGTGGAAGCTTGCAACGCCAGACAGCTACCGGTCAGTCGCGAATCAATTCGGAGTGGGAAAATCTACAGTGGGGGCTGTTGTGATGGAAGTAGCCAGGGCGATCACCAAGCTGCTGGTACCAAGGGTTGTGAGTCTGGGAAATGTGCAGCTCATACTGGATGGCTTTGCAGCAATGGGGTTCCCAAACTGCGGTGGGGCGATAGACGGAACCCATATCCCTATCTTGGCACCGGACCACCAAGCCAGCGAGTACATAAACCGAAAGGGTTACTTTTCAATAGTGCTGCAAGCACTGGTGGATCACAAGGGACGTTTCACCAACATCAACGTGGGATGGCCGGGAAAGGTACATGACGCTCGCATCTTCAGGAACTCTGGTCTGTTTCGGCTGCTGCAGCAAGGGACTTTCTTCCCAGACCAGAAAATAACCGTTGGGGATGTTGAGATGCCTATAGTTATCCTTGGGGACCCAGCCTACCCCTTAATGCCATGGCTCATGAAGCCATACACAGGTAGCCTGGACAGTAGTCAGGACCTTTTCAACTATAGGCTGAGCAAGTGCAGAATGGTGGTGGAATGTGCATTTGGTCGTTTAAAAGCTCGCTGGCGAAGTTTATTGACTAGGTTAGATCTCAGCGAAAACAATATTCCCATTATTATTACTGCTTGCTGTGCGCTCCACAATATCTGTGAGAGTAAGGGGGAGACGTTTATGGCGGGGTGGGAGGTTGAGGCAAATCGCCTGGCCACTGGTTATGCGCAGCCAGACACCAGGGCTATTACAAGAGTACAGCAGGGTGCGTTGCGCATCAGGGAAGCTTTGAAAACCAGTTTCATGAATGGCCAGGATGCTGTGTGAAAGTTCTGTTTTCCCCCTGTAATGAAAAGCCCCGCCCCTTCATTCACTCTACTTCCCTTTAATTCTGTTTTCCCCCTGTAATGAAAAGCCCCGCCCCTTCATTCACTCTACTTCCCTTTACCCAAACCGCCCTGCCCTCCCCCCCGCGATCACCGCTCGCAGAGGAAATAAAGTCATTGTTGCTTAAAAATCATGCATTCTTTATTAATTCGTAAAACAAAGAGGGGGAACTATGGGGCTAACTGCCACAGTCTCCCGGGATAGCTGGTGGAGGAAGGGAAGCACCAGGATGGGTGGTGGAGGAGGGGATGAGGGAAGGACAAGGACACACAGCACTTTAAAACTTATTGAATGCCAGCCCTTTCTTGCTTGGACTGTTCTCTTGACTTGAGTGGTTGGGTGCACGGAGGCCGCCCAAAAGCGTTCTTGGGCGTCTCGGGGATGAGGTTATGGGACTCGGGAAGGAGGGCTGTTGGTTACACAGGGGCTGTAGCGGCGGTCTGGGCTCAGGCGGCCTTTCCTGAATCCTACGCCTTTCCTCAGCCATAAGCCGGAGGATTTCCGTTTGATCCTCCAGTAGCCTCAGAATTGCATCCTGCCTTCTCTCTGCACGCTGACGCCACCTACTCTCTTCATCCCGCCACTGTCTCTCTTCATCCCGCCAGTCATTGTCTTCAGCACGCCACCTGTCCGCACGATCAAATTCTGCCTTCCTGGACTCCGACAGTGTCTGCCTCCACGCATTCTGCTGGGCAGCTTCAGTGTGGGAGGATTCCATGAGTTCTGAGAACATTTCATCTCGATTCCTTTTTTTTTTACTTCTAATCTTCGCTAGCCTCTGGGACGGTGATGAAGGGGGTGGCGTTGAAACATTTGCAGCTGCGGGAGGAAACAAACGGGAGAGGAGTAGTTTAAAAGACACATATTAGAGAACAATGCTCCAAACATTACATATCACATGTGCATTTGGTCCAAGGTTGCACTTTGCCTGTTATATTGAGGGTCTGCCGGTTTGGTGTGAGAGATCACACAAGCAGGTCCGGCGGGCAACAGAATTCGGCTTGCACACAGCCATGGTAAGCCACAGTCTATAGGCTTCTTTAACCTTCATAACGTGGGAATGTTTTCAAACAGCAACCCCCTCATTTCCCATAACAAACAGCCTTTGGGTTGGCAATTTAAAACTGGTTGGCAATTGAAAAGGGAGGGGCGGCGGTTTTTGGGTTAACGTGCAGCGCGAACCTAATCGACACCCCCCACACACACAGACACACATCCAAGATGTTCTCTGTTCCCCCTCCCCCCACCGCGTGGGTCACAGCGGGGAAGATTTCCGTTCAGCCACAGGCAAACAGCCCAGCAGGGATGGAGCCCCTCTGAATACCCCCTTAATAAAATTCCCCTATTTCAACCAGGTGACCATGAATGATATCACTCTTCTGAGGATAACACAGACAGATAAAGAACGGATGTTGCTTGAATGCCAGCAAACACCGGGACCATACGCCGCCATGCTTTGCAAAGCAATGATTCCAGACTACATGCTACTGGCCTGGCGTGGTAGAGTGTGTTACCACGGAGCACAGGATAAGGCTGCCCTCCCCAGAAACCTTTTGCACAGGCTTTGGGAGTACATCCAGGAGATCTTTCTGGAGATGTCCCCGGAGGATTTCTGCTCCATCCCCGAACATGTTAACAGAGTTTTCCAGTAGCTGTAGCTGTACTGGCCGCGAATTGATCATTAAACACGCTTGCTTATAAAACATGTATTAATTAACAGAGGTACACTCACCAGAGGCACCAGAGGTCCCTTCTCCTGCATCGAGCACGCCTTGGGTGGGTTCGTAGGGTACTGGCTCCAGGGTGACAAAGAGTTCCTGGCTGTCGGGGAAAAGGGCTTCTCCACTTCCTTGCTGTGTCTGGGCGCTATTTTCAGCATCATTATCATCATCATGCTCCTCTGTGGTTTCTGATGATCCACATACGGAGTCATACCACATGGGTGGGTCAGTGCTGGCTGCACCTCCTAGAATGGCATGCAGCTCATCATAGAAGCGGCATGTCTGGGGCTCTGACCCAGAGCGTTTGTTTGCATCTCTGGTTTTTTGGTAGGCTTGCCTGAGCTCCTTAATTTTCACGCGGCACTGTTGCGCGTCCCTGTTGTAGCCTCTGTCCTGCATGCCCTTGGAGACTTTGGCATATGTATTGGCGTTTCTTCTTTTGGACCGTAGCTCTGCTAGCACGGTTTCGTCTCCCCATACAGCGATCAGATCGCGTACTTCACCATCGGTCCATGCTGGAGCTCGTCTTCGGTTCTGGGACTCCATCATGGTCACCTCTGCTGATGAGATCTGCGCTCACCTGCAGCTCACCACGCTGGCCAAACAGGAAATGAAATTCAAAAGTTCGCAGGGCTTTTCCTGTCTACCTGGGCGGAGCATTGGAGCTCAGACTGCTGTCCAGAGCGGTCAAATGTTGCACTGTGGGATAGATCCAGGAGGCCAATACCGTCGAATTGCGTCCTCACTAAGCCTACATCGATTCGGCAATATCGCTTTAAGCGCTAATCCCCTCGTTGGGGGTGGAGTGGCGAGATCGATTTTAAGAGCCCTAGAAGTTGATGTTAAGGGCTTCGTCATGTGGACGGGTGCATGGATCAATCGAAATAACGCTAATAAATTCGACCTAAACTCGTAGTGTAGACCAGGGCTTAGACATGCCAGTAAAAGACTGCACCTTGATATACATTATGGGCTACTCTCTACCAACTCCAGTGGCGGCTGCTAAACTTGCTGAGGCCTGTCACATCCTCCTCTACACTCCAGTGAAAATCTGCCCTTTCCCTACTCTCCCTATTGCTTAACCAATGTTTTTGGCATCTCCCCTCTCTACCCTCCAGTCTGCCAAAATGACACTGATAAAATCCTCTTCTGCTCCCACCACAGCACCCCTCCGAGTCCTTCAGTGCCTCTTCATTGCATTGCATTCAAGCTTTTGCCCTTACTTTCATGACTTGGCACAATCACGCTGCCAACTAAATCGCCACTCTCATTTACTCCTACTCTGCCCAAGAAATGAACACTCTTCCCAAACTTCCCTCTCTATAACGCCCTTCCTCACCTCTCACCTGTGGCTTTGCACCATCTCTAATACTACCTCTTATTCTTGGAACATTCCCCCCATTACTTCTCAGCTGTTCTACTTTTAAAAACCCACTTCTTCCATCGACCTTCCCTACACTGATGACTTCATCTGCCTCTGCACTTCCAACCCCTTAATGGTCTCCCCAGTGCTTTGCCTTGTCTGGGTTCCAGTGTAAACTCTTCAGGGCAGTGACATTGATGTATACCATGTTTTGTAAAATGCCATATGCATTTATGGTGCTACATGGATAATTAACAATAAAACCCTACAGTCATTACTGGTAAGACCTAGAGTCCTAGAGAACAAAGACCTAGAGAACAGACCTTTTTAGAGACCCATGCCATCCTAACCCTGATGTTTTCATTTCTTGGTTTAAACTCTGATACCATCCAATTATGAGAGCAAAAAGAATGAACAATCATATCCCCCACAAACACATCTCCTCATTACACAGCGACAGAGATGACACAACTGTTGATAGTGGAGGGGCACAATTTAAACATGCACTCACATATTTTGAACCCACTTCCCACAAAACAAGAGAAACAAATATATAAACCCCAGCAGAAATCTGGAGGAGGTGACATAACCCCCCACGTGTTCTCCCCCATTTACTTCTCCAAAATCAATTCCTAAGAGGAAGTTTATGAACAGTATATTTCTGCAGAGAGAGAGAGAGACCAGCCTATAGCTTTTTAAAGATACAAACTAAAAGAAACCTACCGTACAGCACAGCAGCGTAAGAGCCATGGGATCACAAGAGTTTACTAAGACGCCTGCTGTGCTCTCCTATCAGACAACGTCAGATGGAGAAGTCCCGCTCCCCTAAACTGTATTAGACAGAAAATAAACAATTCAGTGATGGAAAGAACATGCCAGGGGAAAGTGCACCTCCATTTTATGGACTGGTGTGCAAAGGGGAGAGAGGGGAGCGTTTGCCTGAATGTCTGGCCCATGCAAAGCTTCTCTGCCTGTGCACACCATGGGGGCTCATTTCTCTTTGCTGTTTTATTACATGCAGTTTAAATAATAAAAGGTTGGTATATGGATTTGTTCAATGGGCGCAGTTCATTCTGCATATGATCACACTCTGTGTTGTATCCCTGTTCCTAGCTAATATGGTAAATGTTTAACCCCTTTCCTATGCCTGTGTGTGTGTGTCAGTAATAACTTTTTATAGTTTATCATGTGCTTCATCCTGGGTGTCTGATCCACAATTTGTTTCCTAGTCATTTCTCTACCAAAAAATAATATCATGGGAGTTCTGATACTGGCTCAAACCCCAAATCCATGTAGTCTATTATTCTGCCTGACGCAATGAACAATCCTGGATGCTTTTAGAAAGTGAAATATTGCCACAGTGCACCTAGTTAGTTGTCTGATCCCTTCTGACTTTCCCTCATCCCCCATTCAGTGCTTAAAGTGGGGGTGGAGAGGGACCACAAGGGGTCGCAGACCCAGCTAAAAATAATGATAGTTGATCTGGGTAACTGAGGGGTGCACTTTCAAGCACTGTCTTACCAAAGCTGCTGCTCCCAGATTATGATAGACCCACTTTTTTCAGATCACTTTAAACACTGCCTCCACTTACCACTCCCATTACACACACCTCTGGATCTCACATTCTTGAGTGTGAAATGTAATTACCTATATCAACTTAGTTTGTATAATCATAAACATCAGTGATCATAAAATTATCCAGGCTTCAGTATTTGATCATGGTGGCCTCCTACTGCAGTGTATTCTCCTGGGGAACTATGAGGTAAGACTTCTTTTTATGTGTTCAAAATGTCCTAGCGTTTACTTGCATCAAATTCCACCTTACCTTTGGTATTATGGGCCATAAGAAAAAAGAAAGGACTGATCCATTTTCATTATATCCTTCATACCTTTGTGTGCCTCAGTTAAAGCTTTCTCTATATCTTATACCACACCCATCACCATGGTATCTTGAGTGTTTCACACTGTTCTAAAGCGTACTCATAAAGATATAATTATATTGTTTCCTATCTACCATGTGGCCTTTTGTTTTAGTTTTGCAAATTTTTTATGGGCTGACTGTTTAAAGAAATAGGTTTTATATTTTGCTTGAAGCTTCAAAAATTCATGGTCAGTCTGATCTCTTCCACAACTGAATTACAAATTCATGGGCCAGCTGCCAAGATAGCTCTCTGGCCTGCTCAGAGTGTCACTTACAGATGATTGGGCGGGGGAGAGGAGGAAATTTGCAACACCTTTTTTTAAAAATTTCCCTTTTATTTTGAAATTCAAAATTTTATTAAAATGGCATTCTGTACTTTGAATTTTTTTGCCAAGCTCTATCATTAGTCAAAAATGGAGTTGGCCGATTACTAAAGTTTTACTGACATTTTTTCCATTTTTTTCAAATTTTTACAAATGAAATTTCAACTGGCTCTATTTTTATTTATGGGATTGACAGTTCCATTGTTCCAGGGCATCACAGCTGTCATGACCATGCAGCATGAGATGTTTCCCTGAAGAGTTTTCGAGATGAAGGCCAAAACCTTGACTATGACCCAGAAATTCCATTGTGAGCCAGTGAGGACAGCAGAGCACGGGGATGATGTACTCTGTGTGGTCTATGTTGCTAAACAGAGAGGCTGCTGTGTTCTGGACCAATTGTATCTTTTATAAGGATGTGTTTTCATCCCTAGATTCAAAAAGCTACAGTCAACTATGGAGGTCACAAATGCATGGATCATCTTGGCTAAGTCTGAACTTGACAGAAAAGGAACAAAAATTTCTTGCCAGCAATAAGGATATTTCCTTGGCTGTGGCGGGATCCTCCAGTTCTTCTAACTAAATAATCATGTGCTTTTGGGCTATATAAGTCCTGCCATATCTCTAACTTTTTCACATTCCCAAGGCCTTTGCAGTCTCCATTCTATCATAATTATACTGAAGTGGTCAAAACTGGATGCTATAGTGTATACCAGGACTTACCTGTGTTTCATATAATGCTGTCTTCTGTATTTTCTATCTCTTTTTATTATACAAAAGCATCACATTTGTTTTTTCAACTGCTGCTTTATATTGGGCTACTTTACTGAGCTGTCCAAGATGACTTTCCTCTCAAAGGATACCGAAAATCCAGAAGCATTGAGCATATGAGTTCATTACTTTTGTGACAGATGCACATTATCTTCCACCACATCTAGTCTTTCTCCCAGTGTGAGACCTGGGTTTTCCCTATTCTCTGCTCCCAGGGCACCAAACTGGCACAAGTTCCCTTGTGCACATTTTAGTTCTTAGGCAAAATTGGTTTCATATCAACATTAAGAGATTTTTCCATTTGGAAAGTTTGAAAAATAATCCAAGCGATTTGCTTTCAGTTAAGGGGCTCTCAAAATGTTAGTATTTTGTGTGATGTACAAAGTATTCTCAAAACGAAAATAAGAAAGAAAAACTTGTAGCACCTTAGAGACTAACAAATTTATTTCAGCATAAGCTTTCGTGGGTTATTACCCACTTCATCGGATGCATGGAATGAAACAATGTGATATATGCCATCATGTGCCAGCAATGCCCCTCTGCCATGTACATTGGCCAAACCGGACAGTCTCTACGCAAAAGAATAAATGGACATAAATCTGACATCAGAAATCATAACATTCAAAAACCAGTAGGAGAACACTTCAACCTCCCTAATCACTCAGTGACAGACTTGAGGGTAGCAGTGTTGCGACAGATTAACTCCAAAAGCAGACTTCAAAGAGAAACTATTGAACTCGAATTGATATGCAAACTAGGTTGCATTGCGTCCGGATTAAATAGAGATTTGGAATGGCTCGGCCATTACGTTAATTGAATCTATTTCCCTTAAGTTAACGATCCTCATTCACACCTGTGTGACCATCTTGTTTATCACTTCAAAGGTTTTTCTTCCCCTGCTGTTATGGTTCCTCTCAACTAATTCACCTCTTAAGGTTGGTCTATGCACCTCGACCTTATCATGTTTCTCTGACTGTATAAATATCTGTCTACTGTATGTTCCATTCCATGCATCCGATGAAGTGGGTAATAACCCACGAAAGCTTATGATGAAATAAATTTGTTAGTCTCTAAGGTGCTACAAGTTTTTCTTTCTTATTTTCGTTTTGCTGACACAGACTAACACGGCTACTACACTGAAAGTATTCTCAGTTTGTTTTGTGCATTGGTCTATTAAAACGTGCTTTAAGATACGGCCTTTCCTATCCATCTACAGTAACTCCTCACTTAACGTTGTAGTTATGTTCCTGAAAAATGCGACTTTAAGCGAAACGATGTTAAACAAATCCAATTTCTCCATAAGAATTAATGTAAATAAGGGGGTTAGGTTCCAGGGAATTTTTTTTCACTACACACACACTACAAGTTTTAAACAAACAATTGAATACTGGTACACAGCGATGATGATAGTGAAGCTTGGTTGAGATGGAGGAGTCAGAGGGTGGGAATTTCCCAGGGAATGCCTTACTAAATGAAGTATCAGAGGGGTAGCCGTGTTAGTCTGGATCTGTTTGTCGCTTTTACTAAATGAACTAGCACTCCACTGAGCCCTCAAGGGTTAACTCTCACACTCTACAAGCCAGCAAGAAAGATGTGTTTCAGAGATAGAGATGCACATTTCCAGTTAGGTATCAAGAGGGGGTCAGAAGTACACTGCCTTGTTAATTAGCTCAGCAAGCCCGGCAGCTGCAGCTTCTGCCTAAGGCAGCAGCTCCCTCCCTGGTGTGTCCCCCCTGCTCTATGGAAGATGGGGTAAGCAAGGTGCGGGGGGACATTAGCCCCCCTCTTCTTCCCCTCCCCACCCACACAGCAAGAAGGCACCCTGACATTAGCCCCCCTCTTCTTCCTTCCCCCCCACCCCCACAGCAAGCAGGCAGGAGTCTCGGGGAGCAGCACATGGCAGTGGGGGAAGGGACAGCTGAACTGCCATTGATAGCCTGCAAACGACGTTAGAAGGGAGCATTTCACAACTGTGAACGAGCATGTTCCCTAGTTGATCAGCAAAGTAAGAACGAAACAACATTAACCGGGACGACTTTAAAGTGAGGAGTTACTGTACACAGCTAAAACCCTCATCCTGGCTCTCATCATCTTGCACCTCAATTACTACAACATCCTTTTCTCTGGCCTTGACAAACATAATATTGTTCCACTCAGATCCATTCAAATACCATTTTCCTAACCCATTGCTGTGACCATGTGACCCCACTCTTTGCATTCCACTTTTCCATCACATCAAACATAAGCTACTTGGATTCACTGTCAAGACCCTTTGTAGTCAGCCCCCTACTTTACTTATTATCTCCCAGCTCCAGTCGGCCTATGGTGCCAGCCTCCATTGCCCACTTGTTAAATTTCAAACAAGCATCATTGTGCTTTCTCCCATGCTGCCCCACATGCCTGCCAGGCGCACCCCATAAACATCTGCAAAGTTACCTCATTGTCCTCCTTCAAATCCCTCCTTGAAACTCCTTTTCTGTGGTGCCTATACAAAACTTGACAACAGTTAGGCTGCTGGTGTGCTGACATCATGGTCGATCAAGCAGACCAAGATTTATCATTGTTTCCTTGTCTCCCGCTGCCCCCAGAAGTGTGTCTATCACCCCCTGTTGTCTCTTCTCTTATAATTAGACTGTAAAGCTCCATGGGGCAGGAACCAGCTTTCTGTGTTTCTACAGTGTCTACCACAGTGGGGTCCTGGTCCATGACTAAGGCTCCTAGATGCCATGGTAACAAATAACAATAATATCACTACAAAATGGTATAATATATGCATCTTGGAGCTCTTTGGGCCTAATTCTACCACCTTGTTCACAATAAGTAGCACCTCACACAGAGATTTCAAGTGGACTACTTGTGGAACAGGGTGCTTCTCAGCATGAACAAGGGTGGCAGAACCTGACCCTTAATATTTCAGATAGACACTGCTAAACATCTAGGATGAATATATTATATGGATTAGAGAAATTTACAGTTCAAGGGGATGCTTCAGAACAAGTCTAAACACTATTTGTTCTTCAACTTATCCTTACAGTACATGTGTAATCAAGACAGGAGTGAAAAATGCCATTCTTAGATCAGATGGGATTCTGGGAGAGGGGAGTATAAAAGACCTTTTCTGGAACATTCAGAGCTACATTTTAAAATGTATATCCCACAGGCATAACTGCAGGCATACCCTGTAATATATGCTTGCAATTCTGAGTATGTCATCTATTGCAGGTACAAAATATGACTTTAGATGTCTACCTGGTCTGTAGGCTCAGGAAATCAGTCAGGTAAACAAAGAAAAACTATCATTTGCACCAGCAATTAATTATGCTTCTGATTTTACACCTGCAGTTCATCATAGATGCAAAATTTGAATGCAGAAGTTGAATTGAATTGAATTTTATGGTCATAAAAATGAATGTGTGTGTCTCCTGTTAGCACTGCAGAGCAAATAGAGTTATAAGGTCCTGGATTCTATCATTCCCTGGTGATAGTGTCATATCTCTCACCCTTCCACAGCATCAGAAAATATAAATCTGCAGCAGGGACCACAAATATTCAAATCAGGAAACCCAGCTACAGAGCACTGTCAGGAAATCTACCCCAAAAAGGGGAACAATCAAAGTATTCCATTGAGATTGCATACCACTCCCATCGCTCACCCCCAATGCTATTAGCCTATAGGAAAGTCCTATGATTCCAATTAAAAAATTTTACAAAAGAACCAGTTAGGGACAATGAACATCTTACTGTGACCAGAGATTTCACCTCAGTTGCCCGAAATGCCTTACAACACTTTAAATTGGAAATTTGCAGAAAAACCTAGGGGTTTAAATTCAGAAAAATTATAAACTGCTTACCTAGACATAAAATGAGTGGTGATAGTATCAGGACCCTTTTAATGCTCAGAACAGTAATTAGTTTTCGGAATAAATCTGTCACTCAATCACTGAACTGTCGGTCCTTCATCAGTTGAGACGGAGCCGATCACAACACGTCCTCCAATCTTCTCTCGCTCTGGCCATCCTTCGCCATGCTTGTTCATATCTCCTCGTTAAGAAGTTGTCCCACCTCTTTGGAGGCCGCCCGGGTGGCCGTTTCCATTCTTGTGGATACCACTCAGATACAGCTGTGGTCCATCTGTTGTCGCTGACTTGGGCCACATGTCCCACCCACCGCATTTTACTGAGCCTGCTTTCAACAACAACGTCTCGCACTCCAGACTGCTGCCTAATTGTTTCGTTGGGGATGTGATCATGGAGCGAAGTGCCCAGAAGTGTTCGTTCCATTGCCCTCTGTGTGACAGACAGTTGATGTTCTTCAATCTTCATCAGCAACCATGTTTCGCTGCCATATAGCATCGCTGGAAGCACGGTCTAGTTAAAAAGATTTGCACAAGTTGTTTTGTTGATCTTTCCTTGGAGGATGTCCCTGATACTGTTGAATGCACACCATCCAGCTTTTTTTCTGCGTGACAGTTTGCCTTTTTGATTGTGGCGCATGTTGACTTCCTGGCCCAAATAAACATATTTGTCGATCTCTTGGATCAGCTCTCCTCCAAGAGTTAATTGGGTTCTTGGCAGAACATCTGATCTCATGCATTTCTTTTTCGACCGGTTCATTTTTAATCTGACTTGATTACTTTTTGCGTTCAGTTCTTTAAGCATTCTCTCTTGTATTTTCAGCTATCAGCACTATATCATCTGCGAACCTGAGATGGTTTAGCCGCTTGCCGTTGATCCCGCCTTTCAAGTCTGCTCGTCGAAAAACCAATTTGAGACAGGCTACAAATAATTTTGGTGAAACTATGTCTCCTTGTTTCACACCTTTCTCAATGGGGATTCGGAGGGCAGTATCGAACAGCGATATATCCGTGCTGCAGCCAGAATTCGCTTCCTTTAATAATGTGATATATTCCGCGCTGAAGCCCTGTTCTGAAAGAGCTTCAAGAATGGCGTTGATCTCCACACTGTTGAACGCTTTCTCGTAGTCCACGAAGGCAATGCACAAAGGGAACTTGTATTCCCTTGAATGCTCTAGTAGTTGGTTTAGAGTGAAGATGTGGTCCATCGTGCTATAATTCCTTCAAAAACCGCCTGCTCTCTGGGTTGCTGTTCATCCAGATTTCATGACAGTCAATTTGTTATTATTTTGGTGAACAACTTATAGACATGCGAAAGCATGCAGATCGGGCGATAGTTCTTTAGATTTTCTTGATCGCCTTTCTTATGCAGCAAGATGGTATTGGACTCTCTCCAATTGGATGGTATCTTTTGAATTTCAAGGTATCGGCTGAACCTTTGGGCTAGAGCTTTCCAGAGTTCCTGACCTCTCGCCTTAAGCACTTCTGCTGTCAGACCGTCCTTGCCTGGAGCTTTCCCCTCTTTCATTTAATGGACTGCGTGACGGACTTCGCTAATGAGAACCGGGAGTATGTGTTCATCGGTTTGTTGGAGTGATGGCATTGGAACTTCTATGTGGGATGCAAACAGCTAGGTATAGAAATCTCTGCAGATTGCCTCCATCTCTGTTTGATCGGTTATTGATTCTCTGTCCCTGTTCTTCAAAGCCGATAATGATGACCTGTACAGCACCAGTCCCCGTTTGCATTTTCTGAAACTTTTACAATCTTTAGCAGCCCTTCGAGAAATTTTGAACTGAAAAACTCCTAAGTCTTCCTTCAACTTCATTAGTATGAGCTTGCAGAGAAGGGAGTACTCAAGCCTGTCGCTGCAATTTCTTTTAATTTTCCTCCTTTTCTCCAACAAAGTCTTTGTATTCTCCGAGATTCTTCCGCTAGCTCTTCTTGGTCTTTCACACTCAGCTGATTTCGTGCACCGTTTCAGTCTCTTGCTCAAGTTCTCATAATCATTGTCACAATTGTCCAGGAGGTTCCAGTCTTCCCTGGAAATGTTTTCCTTCAGGATTGCCTCGTTGAAAGCTACCGGTTGGTGCCTTCTGTTCGCCATACACAGTGCCTTTTTTCCCACCTTCACATTAATCGTGAGTCTGGCTCTCAGTAGGCGATGCCAGTGTTGAATGATGGCACTACCGAAATATCCTGCACAATGCATCGTTTATCGATCAGAAAGTAATTGATTTCATTCTTTGTCTTCGCGTTTGGTATGATCCAGGTCCATCTCCTGTTGGCCTCCTTTCGGAACCAGATGCTTCCAATAAATATTTTCCTCGTCTCCACCAATATAGCTAGTCATTCTCCTTGTGTGTTTCATTCTCCGATACCGTACCTTCCTATGAACTTTTTGCCCTCTCTCCCTCTTCCGACCTTGGCGTTAAAGTCTCTCATTGCAATCGTATATGTGGAACTCTGAGCGAGGACTTCTTCCAGCTCCTGATAGAATCCTTCCACATCATCATCTTCACGTGCACTTGTGGGAGCGTAGATCGGGACTATTTTGAGGGTACTGTTTCGGTTCAGTCAGAGGTATAGCACCCCAATACTCGATGACTTCAAATGGCATGAGATGATTTTCTAAGACCATTCCTTATTTATGATTAATCCAACTCCTCCAAGTATCCTCGCACCTTCTCCTTTTCCTTGAATGACCGTGCTTCCATCCCTCCAGCTGAGCTCCATCTCCTGCTTTTGTCATGTTTCACAAACACCTAGCACGTCACAGGCTGTTTTTGCCTTTTCCTCCATGAGATGGTTTATCGATTCCTCCCTCGTCAGTGTTCTGCAGTTATAAGTGCACACTGAGAGAGTTGTCCGGTTTCCTTTTGGCAGCCTGGCACCTGAGATTCTTTGCAGCCTCTCGTCAATCAAATGCCTCACCGCCGCTGGAGTGGGGATTGAGGAACGTGCAAGAAACTGCTTGGATTTCCGTGTTGTTTTAGCCATTGTTTTCAGCCACCCGCTGGCTGGGCTGTCAGTGGCACATTTACCTCCTCAATTTAGCTTACAGCCTCAGAAAGAGGGATTGTACACCCCTCTACAGAGGAAGCAACCCCCTCACTGGGCTGACGGTTCGACACCTTGATAGCATGGTTAGACCTGCCAGAGAATGCAGTCCGCTACCATCACTGTCAAACAGCCAGAGTCACCGCTGCACCACATTGAGGCGTTGAGAGAGGATTTTGTAATTTGTAACTAAATAAAAATTAAGAATAGTTTACATTAGAAAATCTAGTAATGGCGGCTATAGGGTGATGTCATATAGTGGGAAATCCCATTTCTAAGGCACGTAGGGGTCCATTGCCTATGATGTAATGAGTCCACTTCTTATGATGCAATGGTATATTTCACTTCCTGTGAGGAATGACTCGGCAAAATTCCATAGAGATACATTGAAGCCCATGAGGGCTTACATGAGACTTTCAAACAGGAAGTAGCTAGGTCAGCTGAAAAACTCCATAGGAATACATTGAGCCCATGGAAGTCTATGGGAGGAGGAGGAGCTACTAAAACATGTGACTAATTAGCATACAATTAACATATGCTACTCGCTGGAAGCTGATTGGATAAGCTTCAGTGTGACATGTCAGTATACCTGTAACCATGCCTTCATGGGTTACAACTGAGAATACTAAATTCAGGACAAACTGCTGAGAAATATGGCCGACACATCCCAAAACTAGTGGTTATTCTCCCATAAGCTATACCAAACCAGCAACAAAAGTAAGAAACAAACAAAGAAGTTAACATTGGTTAAAGGAATCAAATGCATACAATAATTGCAGCGTTCTTGGTTCAAGCTTATAGCAGTGATGGAATAAACTGTTGGCTTATGTCAAGTCTCTGGTTGCTTCCAAATCATTGGAAGGTCCTTAGTCCCTTGGTTAGAATGCTTATGCTCCCATCAGTATAAATCCATAATCCAGAGGTTTGAGCAGGAAAGAGGCCTGAGCAGGAAACAGGCAAAATGGAGATGTTTCCAGGGCCTTTTATAGCTTCTGCCATGTCGAGGGAAATCCATTGTTTCAAACAAAGCCCTTACCACAGCTAGTGGAAAATTACAGGTAGAAAGATGGTGTTTGGAGTCACATTGGCAAGTCACATGTCCATGCATGATTTCACTTAATCACAGCAGGAAAGTCCATGAAGGGTGATAGGAGTCTTCCATTGTGAGTTAAGCGTTCTTTAATGGGCCATTCAACTTGGATAGTTCCTTCACAATGTGTTGGCTAAACACCTTGTTGGTGTTTCCCAAAAGCAAACACATTAGAAATACAGATATAGACCCAATACTCATAACTTCAGATACAAAAAAGATACATGCATACAAATATCATAATCATATTCAGCGAATCATAACCTTTCCATAGACAGCTTACATGCCACAGTTTGTACAAGATTTGTTGCAATTTGATAACAGTGGTAGCAACAATGATCTACATGGTCACAGTTTAATCAGATAACGTCACAACATGTTATATAAATTAGCATATGCAAATCCACGAAAGCTCATTGGCTGAATTATGGTCATAAATTATCATTACTGAGCTGTAAATTGTATATAAAGGCAACAGCAGCAGGCTAAAACCTTGTAGGGGACAGGGACCTGAAGGAGTGCGGAATGCTGCAGGACACCTGGAAGAAAGAAGATGCTCACAGAGCTGCAGCAACCACACCAGTGGAACGCTGCTGGGTAAGAAAGCTAACTATTGCCTTACAGCAGCTGAGTAGCTAGCTACCCACGATCACAAGCATCGACAGCGCTCACTAGCCTCACACAACACCCACTAGCGGCCATCGCTCAGAAAGCAGCTACTACTGAAACAGCACCACAAGCCATTGCAACGGCTTCTGTAAGTAGCTAACAGCCTTTCCATCCTAGCCACGCCGCACAGTAGCACTGCAACCTGCGCTCGTTAGCATCATTCCCAAGCAGTTCTTGCAGCAGCAACAGCATTCCACACCCAGGGTTCCAAGGCTGCCCCTGGCAATGGCCGTTTCTGCCACTCAGCCAACAGGAGGCCACCCCAGCAGCAACAAAGCAGGCTTCAGTATCTGCTACCTGAGGAGAAACTTCTCCGCATGGGAAGCAGGCAGCTGCTTGAGCAGCAGCACAGCACAGCTGCTCCACGCCAGCACGTACGCACCAAGCTCCCGAGCATGGAGACAGAACAGAAGGACCAAAGACCGTCTCAGAGGGATTAAAAGAAAGTTTCCTGTAAACCTAATCTTTCTGTTAACCCGTTTATTCCTGACGTATTCCTGACAAGTGTAAATAAAGCTGGATGCTTGTGGTCTGAGTGAGATCTTCTCCTACCCATTTAGTAACCACCAGGCTAGCGCTTAGTAGATGCTTAGTTTTCAGTATTTAACACTGAATGTTTAATTAATATATTGTTACATGTTTGATTGTTATATTGTTATAAGGTATAGAGTATCAAGTGAATGATTCTACTGTTATATTGTTATATGCCATAGAGTTGATTGAAATTGTTATTGTAGTGCTGCGGTTTTATTTGCTGTGCCGCTTCCTTTCCTTTTTAACTGTAACCGTATTTTATCTATCTCTACTCTTTTACTGTAACCACTCACGTCTAGATAACTATTCTGCTTGTTTTTGAAGAATTTGCTCTTGCTTGCCTATTCTGGATCAGAGGGCTGTATCCATGTCCTTTCAAGGAAAAGGTAGCTAGCTCCAGCTTTCCCTGGAACTTCCTTTAGAGGGGACCCCAACCTTGATTACCGGATTAGAAAAATTAGTAAAATTGATTCCAAATCTTCCGGTAACATTACAAGTGTGAGGATGTTGTTACACTACCTTGATCTCTTTCTCCATAAAGCAAATCCTACACATCACCCTCTGAGCTGCACTATAATCATAACTGCAATATACTGTTTCAACCAACCACTGTCAAATACCCTTTATAGAAAAGTTCCAGTGATACTATTTGAATATCACTCCTCATGTAAAATTTCATTTTCAAATGTAAAAGAATAATTAACCGAGGAGAACTCTATCTGGTACAGCTCCTTTATCTTCTGAATTTGCTCTGAATTGAGCTTTCCTGAGATACTCCATAATAATATCATCATTGGTCTGTTTCTCTGAGCAAGAAGACTTAAATTGGCTAATGCAAACTCTCTGGGGCTCTAATGCTCTTGAGAACATGTTCAGCATATGGCTCCAAGGTCTCATACTTCCCTACACCATAATGAATGTTACAAGGATCACAGAGAAGAAACACTGGTTTCCAGTGAATATCCAAATGTTCTTGTTTTCTTCAGGGCCGGCGCACTCACTAGATGACCCTAGGTGGTCGCCTAGGGTGCCGAGAGCCGGGGGGCGCCCGCGGCTGTCTCCCACGCTCCCCGGGGGGTGCCTGCCCGCTGCTGCCGCCGGCCCTCCCAGGGGGGCAGCTGCCACCCGCCCTCCCGGGGGGGGCGCCTGGCCACGGCTGCCGCCCGCTCTCCCGGCTCAGCCGCAGAACCAGGGGGAGCAGCTGGCCATGGCTGCCGCCCACCCTCCCAGCTCAGCCGCAGAACTGGGAACCGCGGGGGCGGCTGGCTGCGGCTGCCGCCTGCCCTCCCAGCTCAGCCACGGAGCCGGGAAGCAGGAGGCAGCCCGGCCAGGCGCCCGCCCCCCCAGGAGGGCGGGCAGCAACCGCGGTCAGCCACCCCCCCGGGCTCCCGGCTCCCTAGTGTGGAATTACCCAGGGGTGAAAGCTTTGCAAGGATCCATTAACAGTGTTTCCTCAAATGATTCCATCAGATACCAGGGGAGGGGCTTGCCCCTAAAGTCCCCATCTTCCCTGGGATCCACATGGTGATCCTGTGTCTCAGCACTGACTCTGGGACCCTCTTCTCTCCCCTCCCAGCAACGGGCAGCAATAGCTGTTCTGCAACCCCTTCTTCACTGGGAGGGGAGAGAAGAGGGTCCTGAGAGAACCTGGGAGAAGAGGGAGCTGAGAGGGCGGGCGGCAGCCGTGACCAGCCGCCCCCCCCCCGTTCCGCGGCTGAGCCGGGAGGGTGGGCGGCAGCTGCGGCCAGGTGCCCCCCCGGGAGGGCGGGTGGCAGCCGCCCCCCAGGAGGGCCAGTGGCAGCAGCGGGCAGGCACCCCCGGGGAGCACGGGAGGCAGCCACGGGCACCCCCCGGCTCCCGGCGCCCTAGACGACCGCCTAGGGTCGCCTAGTGAGTGCGCCAGCCCTGACCATAAGGTCATGTCATGCCACAAGAAGGTGCCCTGGTATGGCTCCCTGTGACACACGCACTAATGCAAAACTTTACATGTAACCTCAGCTATATAGGTGCACTGGCTCTGTGTGTCTGATCTGTTACTCATTCCTGGGGAATACATGAGTTCAGATTTAAGGGTTTGTGTTATAATGAGAGAGGAAGAGGCTTGTCCTTGAAGACCTCAGAGGAACAGAGATAGCAGTCTTGCTCTGAGCAAACAGTTTCTCCTGCCCATAAATCTGCTAGGGTTTGCTGGCAAGGAGAGAAAATCTGATGAGACTAAAGAGGCTTGTCAGCCCAGCACAGCTGGCAGGAATAAGAAACTTCTTCTGCAAACTAAAGGAAATATTTTGGGGATATTTTGGAGGGGGGAAACTTATGGAAGGCAATGGATATGGGAGCAAGATGGCCCACACCACGCTGATCTGTGTGGAGAATATGTGGGGAACGAGGTTATTGGAAGGGTGGGTGAGACAACGCACAAGACAGAATGATGGACATGGGGAATAAATAGCAATATGGAAGATCTGAGGGGGGACAGGTATGTCTCCCCATTACTGCTGCTCAGTAATGGCCCTCTCCTATATTTCCATGCAGTGTCTCTAGGGTCATGTTTCATATCAATACTCATGAGCCTTCTGTGGCTCAAAAAACTTTCACTTTTCAGCGTGGGAACCATCCACAGTGGTTCACCAGCCAGGAAAGTTGTTTGAGGAAAAGGTTGGAGAGCTTCACTCTTCAGACAAACTTGAGGTGCAACCCTACACACCCTGCTCCCGCCAAAAAGGACCAGCATTGAGGAGAGAGGAGGGAACTGTAACTTATTTCTGTACGTCATTAGCAACTGGAAGGAGTTAGTGGAGCTGGCGAGCTGCATTGGCTAACTCTTGACATAGTTCCTGCAATTTTGATGAACTAAAGAACAGCTTTAAAAACATTAAATATATAAATGTGTCACCTGCATGCAGAGAATGGGCTGTTTGGGTTTCTCTGGGCTGTGGTGAAATACTGCTTCCCATTTTTCATTTTTTAGAAAAAGCAAATAGGCTGAGTGAGTTTAAGGTCCCATCAAAGGCAAATACTTGACACAACTTTGACTCTGGTGCCATTTGCTGAATTTGCTGTGAGCTCAGCTTTCTGAGAGACTCCATTTTGATAACAGCACTGGTCCATTTCTCAGAGCCATACCTCTTAAAGTTAGGATAATGCAGACCTTCTGGGGCTCAAATACGCTTGAGAATATGTTCAACACCTTGCTGCAGGGTCTCACATTTCCTCATGGTATAGTAGTGAATGTTGCAATGCACACAGAGTAGAAACATCCCAATGAATGTCCAAATGTTCTGGCTGGTGGTGGTGATTATTGTTGGATTGTTTTTCTCTTTTAGGTTTTTTAGAATAAAATTAAGAACTTTCTGGTCACTTCTCTAGGCGAGAGGAGTTTATTTGAGTTTTCATTCTGGATCAGACCATTGGCCAGATTGCGGCTCCAGCTATGGTAGTGTAAAGAGGCTCCGAAGCTGCTACACCCTTTTATCTGAGCATTCTCATGACCAGGGTGTGAGGAACCTAAGCTGGCACAATGTCAGCTTTGCTGCATCTACACCTACTCCTTCCAACACCCACAAGGGTGGGAGACTTGATGGGGTGTGGTGAGAGCACTGCTGTACTCTGGCAATTTCCAGATGTGTGTGTAGTAATGATTCTGTTTGGTGCACAGCTCCTTTATATGTAAGATGTCTGCCTGCCTGCTAGAGGATTCCTGTTGAAGGCTCCTGCATGGTTAGGGACACACACTACTTCATATTTTTTTTATTAATTGAAAATCAAAATAATCTAGACTTAACGTGTATGCTCTGATACGTCTGTGTGTGGAAAAGCCATATTCCCCATCCCTTACCCCCATCATACCAAGGATCTCTGTGAATTTCACATACTATTTAAGGCAATCAGATCAGCAGAAGGAAAAATCTCATACAGGTGGAACATTTGTTATATTGATTCCGTAGACAAGTTGTGACGCCTGGTGCCTAGGGTAGCTCACAATGAAAATGCCAAGGTCAGGGCAGGCTTCAAAAAGAAGAGCAGATTTTCCCAAAACTGGTGGTTAACACTATAGTTAGATTCACAAACCAGTCACAAACTGTGCTCCTGATCCCTCACAGTGTTTATCAAGAAGCTAGAAAAAAAAACCATAGCCCCCTTTATTGCTCCCAATCAGCAAATAGGTCCAGAAAAGTGAAAAGTTACTTAAAATGCTATTCATTATACAAAATGTTCTTCTGATCCCCAAAGAGCCAGTCATATTACCAGATGAATACTAGTTTGGATATTACTGTGACGGTTTGGATCACAGAAACCCCCTTTGGACTGCCTACTGATGTGCCAAGACTACATCTGCCCCTGCTTTCCTGCCCTAGCAGCTTGGAACTTCAGTGCCCTGCCTGGTTTGAGCCAGACCCTCTAGCCTGCTGCAAACCCAGACCCAGGTCTGAACCACATCCCCTAACAGCTGTAGGCTTAATTGGAAGCAGCTTAAGAAATGTTCCTGTCTTTAACACTCAGATGCTCAACTCCCGATGGGGTCCAAACCCCAAATAAACTCATAAATTGTTCGCCCTCTATAACACTGATAGAGATATATGCACAGCTGTTTGCCCCCCCCCCCCCAGGTATTAATACATACTCTGGGTTAATTAATAAGTAAAAAGTGATTTTATTAAATACAGAAAGTAGGATTTAAGTGGTTCCAAGTAATAACAGACAGAACAAAGTGAATTACCAAACAAAATAAAATAAAACAAGCACACCTATGCCTAATATAGAAAGAAGACTGAATACAGATAAAACCTCACCCTCAATGGTGTTCCAGTAAGCTTCCTTTTACAGACTAGTCTCCTTCTAGTCTGGGTCCAGCAATCACTCACACCCCCTGTAGTTACTGTCCTTAGTTCCAGTTTCTTTCAGGTATCCATGGGGGTGGAGAGGCTCTCTCTCAAGCCATCTGAAGACAAAATGGAGGGGTCTCCCAGGGGTTTAAATAGACTTTATCTTGTAGGTGGATATCCCTTCCTCCCCCTGTGTAGAATCCAGCTACAAAATGGAGATTTGGAGTCACATGGGCAAGTCACATGTCCATGCATGACTTAGAACTTACAGGTAGCAGCCACTGTCCACATGCTACCTTGAACGTCCTCAAGTAGACTCCTTATGTGGATTGGAGCCTCCCAAGATCCATTGTCCATTACGTGCTTCTTAATTGGGCACTTAACTTGCACATTCCTTTCTTATGGAGCTGACCAAATGCTTTACTAAGGCTACTTAGAAATCAAGGAAGTACACAGCCAATATTCATAACTTCGAACACAAAAATGATACATACATACAACTAGGAGGAATAGATTCAGTAGATCATAACCTTTACAGGGATATGTTACATGGCATATATAGCATAAAACAGATTTCAGTTACGTAATATATACATTTATAAGCATATTTCCATAAAGCCTTATGAGGTGCACTGTCACAATTACCCAAAATACCATGCTGCCAGCCAATCATTTAGTATCTAAAACCAAAGATTTATTATAAAAGAAAAGAACAAGAAGAGAGTTGTTAGATGGTCAAAGCAATCAGATACAGTAACTCCTCACTTAAAGTCGTCCCGGTTAACGTTGTTTCGTTGTTAAGTTGCTGATCAATTAGGGAACATGCTCATTTAAAGTTGTGAAATGCTCCCTTCTAACATTTGCAGGCTATCAATCATGGCAGTTCAGCTGTCCCTTCCCCCACTGCCATGTGCTGCTCCCTGAGACTCCTGCCTGCTTGCTGTGTGGGAGGGAGGGGAAGAAGAGGGGGGCTAATGTCAGGGTGCCTGCTTGCTGTGGGGGGGAGGGGGAAAAAAGGGGGGCTAATGTCCCCCTGCTCCTGCATCTCGCTTATCCCATCTTCCATAGAGCAGGGGGGGACACACGAGGGAGGGAGCTGCTGCCTTAGGCAGAAGCTGCAGCGGCTGGGCTTGCTGATCTAATTAACAAGGCAGTGTACTTCTGACCCCACTCTTGATACTTACAGGAGAAATGCGCATCTCTATCTCTGAAACACATCTGCTTCTGTCTGCCCTCCCTCCTTTCCTGCTGGCTTGTAGAGTGTGAGAGTTAACCCTTGAGGGCTCAGCCAACTGCTTAGTTAATTTAGCAGTAAGGCATTCCCTGGGAAATATCCCACCCTCTGACTCCTCCACCTCAACCAAGCTTCACTATCATCATCGATGTGTACCAGTATTCAATTGTTTTTTTAAAACTTATAGTGTGTATGTCTCTGTGTGGTGTATATATATATATAATATAGTCTTTTGTCTGGTGAAAAAAATTTCCCTGGAACCTAACCCCCTCATTTACATTAATTCTTATGGGGAAATTGTATTCGTTTAACATCATTTCGCTTAAAGTTGCATTTTTCAGGAACATAACTACAACATTAAGTGAGGAGTTACTGTACATACATATGACTTCAGAGCCCATATATCAGGTTCTTAGCAGCATTGGTCGGTTTGCTGACTTGTAAAGTCCCTCTGGAACACATCCAAAGCTTGGATGGGTCTATCAGTCCTTTGTTCAAAGTTTCAGTTTGTAGAGAATCATAGAATATTAGGGTTGGAAGAGACCTCAGGAGGTCATCTAGTCCAATCCCCTGCTCAAAATAGGACCAACACCAGCTAAATCATTGCAGCCAGGGCTTTGTTAAGCTGGGCCTTAAAAACTTCTAAGGATGGAGATTCCACCACTTCCCTAGGTAACCCATTCCAGTACTTCAGAAGTTACTCCAGAGGTGAGAAACACAATTAAATATGAAATGGAGGTGATGCACCTGCCTTTTAATATTCTCTTCCGTGTGGCTTATACATCTTTTGTCCCAAATACACGCTCACAGCACATGGGCATGGAAAGCTACTTGGAGTCTCCTGTCTATAGGCATATCCTGACATGTCCTGCTGACTCATAGATGTAGCCAGAGCCGGATTAACTTTTTGTGTGCCCGGTGCCAAACATATTTGTGGGCCCCTCCGGGGAATGATTGTAAAAGACAGGAGATCAACACAGAAATTGTCTTTGACACAGCACATAGCTGCACAGATTTTATTAACAATAGCTACACGAAGTGGTTTGGTTGAGTAAGTTACTCACATTAATACTTGCTATGTAACATACAAATTACTTATCTGAAGCAAGACTAGCATGAAGAATGATGCTGTAAATAAAATGTATGAAAGTTTTATTCAGATTTTTCGACGTGCCTTTGCTGCAGCAAACATTTCAATTTAACTAGAGAAGTCTATAGAGTTTACCATCTCCGATTCAATGGATAACAGAGTAAGACTGTTAAGTCTTTCTTGACCCATTGTAGCACGTAAAGCACTTTTTATCCTTTTTAAATGTGAAAATGAATGGGTTGGGTGGGTAGAGGGCTCAGGGCTGCAGATCAGGAATGAGGGGCACTGGCGGAGTGTGGGGAGGAGTCCAGAGCTCAGCCTGTAGGAGGCTGCCCAGGTTGGTCCCCAGAGTGAAGCAGGGGCAAGGGGCAAGAGCGCAACGGGGCATGGGGGTGAGGACTGGTCCCCAGCTGAAGAGAGGCAGGGCAAAATGAGCACATGGGCATGGGGAGAGGATTAGTCCCTGCTGACTGGAGCAAGGGAGGGGCTGGGAGTAAACTGCAAGGAAGGGCAGCAGGGCTGGGGAGAGGGTAAACAAGAACCCCCCACACACACACACATAGCCCAGGGCTACACTAGGGGAGGGGGTCGATCTACGATACGCAACTTCAGCTACGTGAATAGCGTAGCTGAAGTCGGCGTATCGTAATCGACTTACCTGGCCATGAGGACGGCGGCGAGTCGATCGCTGCCGCTCCCCCGTCGACTCCGCTTCCGCCTTTCGATGAGGTGGATTGCCGGAGCCGACGGGGAGCGCGATCGGGGATCGATTAATCGCGTCTTAACGAGACGTGAAAAATCGATCCCCGATAGATCGATTGCTACCCGCCGATCCGGCGGGTAGTGAAGACCTGCCCATAGAGTGTGTATCTACCTGGTGGCTCTCTAGCCAATTCTCTTCTTCTCTCTCTGCAGTGAGCTGCCCCTCCTCCTGCAGCAGCAGGACAGGTTCTCTTCCTGCCCTCTTAGCATAATGTCATCACCACACCAAGGAAGAAGCACTACCAGCACAATGAGATAAATATAGCCACATGTGCATGCCAAAAATTCACAGTACAAGTGCACTGGGATCCACACAGAAGGATAGTAGTGTCAATTTAGCTCTGTTTAGTGGGGATACACTCAGGGACTGAGTCCAAAGGTTCAGAAGAACACAAGGGCACCTGCAAATAGCTGTACTAACAGCAGTATCTACACTGGCACAATAGGAGGAGTTGCATGTCAGGGCATTAATTCCCAATTCCAGTGCAAGGCAATATGGGATGCAGGCACCAGGTCTTTAGTACCAGAATTTGTACTCCCAGGGGAGTGGGATGGAATTATAGAAGTTACAGGGCAAAAGCCCTATATTAAAAATATATTAATATATATTGGGAGATATGCCTATCTCATAGAACTGGAAGGACCTTGAAAGAGCATTGAGTCCAGTCCCCTACCTTCATTAGCAGGACCAAGTACTGTCCCCTGACAGATTTTTGCCCCAGATCCCTAAATGGCCCCATTGATTGAACTCACAACCCTGGGTTTAGCAGGCCAATGCTCAAACCACTGAGCTATCCCTCCCCACTCTGTGATCATCCTGGCACAGTCCATCTCCCTGCCAATGTAGGGCTGACCCTTACTGCATGTTTTGTCCAGTCTCTTTTAAAAAGTCCCGGCCAAGCTTTGGAGTACATGGGATTCAAGGTTTCCCCTGAGATAGCTTCAGTTTCCCTCCCCCCCACCACCCCATGGTGCCTGGTTGTGTTTGCCAGAGTACATGGAATTTCACATATAAACCATATAAAACAGAGGTGCCTGCTCAGAGGAGATAGTTCAGCCTGCCCTTAGGAGCACATCCCAGTCCAAGGGATGTGCATGGGATTCAAGGTTTCCCCTGAGATAGCCTCAGTTTCCCTCCCGCCCCCCCCGCCCCCGGTGCCTGGTTGTGTTTGCCAGAGTACATGGAATTTCACATATAAAACAGATGTGCCCCCAGCCACCATCACCCCAAACAAGACCCCCTTTTAAATACACTTTTACCTGTTGCTGCTGCTGGTACTACTAGACTCGGAGGCTGGAGCAACATTTAGAACTACAAAGAAAAGCAGCTTGTTGCTGATAAGAAAGTGCCTCTGGAAGAGACAACGTGGCGTGGGGTGGGGGGGGGGTCACCAGCCCCTCCCCCAGGAGCAGAGTTCCCCCTCATTGGCTGCTGGCCAAAAAAACAGCAGAAACACAGCAAGACAGTCTATGACTCAGAGCCTGGAGCTGCACACAGCAGGAGGGCAGCTCCCAGGCTCCTGGTCTCAAAGAAACTGCTCATCGCGGCCCCCCCACAGCCCCGCTGAATAGCTGATGGGGGCCCCGGGCCCCACCACAAGCCCCTTAAATGCTTGTCTGGTGCCACCAGTGGGCAGCACGCTGTGGGGAGGGGGAAGGAGCTTGGCTGCCCGCCAAGAGCGGCTAGCTTACCTTGCTGGAGGAGCTCAGCTCTTTCCCTCCTCTCCCTCCCAGCTGGGAGACAGCTGAGGGGCAGGGCACTAGGCAACATGCTGTGGGGAGGAGGTGGGGGAGGAGCTTTGCTGCCGCCGGCAGGAGCCCAGCGCCGGCAGCGTCCAGCTTCTGACTCTGAGACAGGGAGCGAGCAGGGAGCAGCAGAGACGAGCAGCAGCCCGCCCGGGCCCCTAACGATCGTGGGCCCGGTGCCATTGGAGCCAGTGGCTCCATTGTAAATCCGCTACTGGATGTAGCCCCTGCCTTCTCTCAAAGAGTTCATGGTACAGCTGATTCCCCTTGATGGACTATCAAGGAGGCTGGATTGTGCTGATGTTAATCTGTCTGGGGGTGTCACTCAGATACACAGCACAAGTTTGAGATATCATTGAACCACACATTATAACTCACGATACAAAGATGATACATACATATGAACAAGCTTATCATATTTAGCAAATCATACCTTTTCCACTGATACTTTACATGGCATATCTGGTATAAGATTCATTGCAATTTTGTAATATTGCTACTGATAATAAATGATGTCCCATATTCTATACAGCATAACACGAGTGCCTACGACAAATATCTTTATGAGCTACAAAACACCAACAGTGCTTGACTGCTACCATCAACTAGCTGTAATCATCAGTGTAGACAAGTTCATGTGATGTATGAATAAAAACTGCCTTCCAGTTCATACTGTATCAGTCTCATAAAGGTTCATTTTCAAATCATAAGGATAGCTGAACAAGGCAAAATCCATCTGGTACAGCTTCTTGATCTTTTCAATTTGCTCTGAGCTCAGCTTTCTGAGATATTCCAGAGTGATATTATCACTAGTACGTTTCTCTGAGCCATACTTCTTAAAGTTAGGGTAGTGCATATCCTCTGGGGCTCCAATGTTCCTGAGAACATGTTCAGAATCTTGCTCCAAGGTCTCAAACTTCCCCATGATGTCATAGTGAATGTTGCAAGGATCACAGAGTAGAAACATTGGTTTCCAATGAATATCCAAAAGTTCTTGGTTTTTTGTCAGAATAAAGTTAACAAACTCTGGGAAAGTCACCTTTTCAGTCAAATTTTTGTTTTTCCTGAACATGGCCTTGATCTCATTTGGCAAAGTGGTACCATAGTATGGCTCAGAGTGCAGAAGCTTGTCTCTGTAAGCTGAAACCAACCGTTCCAGGGGATCTCTGGTGAACATCACTTTGGTGTAACTGGTCAGCAATTTCTTCTGGTAGTCAGAAGGGTAAGAACTCAGCCTCTTTATCAGTGGGGTTTGATGGATGACATCATGGTTGACTTCATTAGCCTTTCTGCTCAGGTTCATTGTGAGGAGAAAGATGATTTTCTTCCAATTGGAGCAGCCCACCTTGGGCACCTCACAGTAGATGAACTTGTGGTTATGTTCCACAAAGATCTGTCTTGCAACATTATGTTTCACTTTGCTTTGTGAATGAGAAAGGTTGTTCATCAGACAGGTGGAGTTCAGTGTGTCTTTGAGATAGACTTGACCCATCAGCCAATCTTCCTTAGGAACTGGAAGAGAAGATGTGTGCAAGAAAGGAAGATAAACTATTAGTGTAAAGTAATTTCACAGAATTCTCTTTTCATTCAGGAAATCATAGAACTCAAATTAACCCCCTGAGGAACTAAAATTGCAGCTCAGGATTAATATGAATCTCTAGTTCACTGTCACTTGTCTACACTATTACAGGCATGCAACACAAGCTACCGTGATTATTAAAAGGCTTATTAGAAGGAGAACCTGGGAAATGAATGGCAGGAGGAATATTCTTAGGGAGAATCCTGCCGTGAATTTCAAAAACTTAACTTCAGTGGCAAATGGGGCTTTTTGCGGCGTTCTCTTCCCTACACATGCCAGGATAACTAAGAATCTGACAGGCCATGCCCCTCAGATATTTTAGATGTATTATTTGTACATGGACCTTTGTTGTGCTACATATTTTATATGCTCCAAAAAGATGGTCTCTGTTCCAAGAAACACAAAATCCTTCTATCTATATATTCTTTACTTACTCATCGTTTTTGTTTGCCATTTGTAGAATACCCCAGAAAGAAGACTTCCAAGAATGAAAGTTAGGATAAGGAAAATGAACATCTTCTGGCACACCTTGTCCACCATGTTTTCCCAGGAAGGAGAAGGATGTAGCCTTTGTGCAGGGAATCTGTCTTCCTAGCTACAAGAAAATGAGAGACAGTTTATTGTATGAATTTTGCTACAAAAATATCACATGCTGTCTCAAATATTAAGGGAAGGGTAACGACCTTTATGTATGCAGTAACATAAAATCCCTCCTGGCCAGAGGTACAGAATCACTTATCTTTAAGGGGTTAATCAGTTCAATTAACCTAGTTGGCACCTGAACAGAAGAACCAATGGGGAAAGAAGATACTTTCAAATCTGGGGCGAGGGAGGTTTTGGTTGTGCTCTCTTTGTTGGTTCCCTCTCGGGACAGAGAGAGAGACCAAGCAGGTAAACCAGCTCCTAAAAAAATCCTGAAATGATACATGTAAAATTACAGAAATTGTAAGTAATAGCAAGGAAATGCGTTAAATTATCTTTTGTTTTAGCTTGTGAATTTTCCCTATGCTAAAAGGTAGTTTTATTCCTGTTTTTTGTAACTGTGAAGTTGGGTCCAGAGGGGAGTCCTCTGTGTTTTAAATCTTTTATTACCCTATAAAGTTACCTTCCATCCTGATTTTTCAGGTGTGATTCTTTTACTTTTCTCTTTATAATAACGTTCTTTTAAGAATTGATTGATTTTTAGTGTCCTAAAAACCAAAGGGGTTGGTTTGTGCTCACTTTGTTAACCTATTGGTTAGTATATTATTCTCAAGCCTCCCCAGGAAAGGGGGTGAAGGGGCTTGGGGGGATATTTTGGGGAAATAGGAACTCCAAGTGGTCCTTTTCCTGAATCTTTATCTAAATCACTTGGTGGTGGCAGCAATACCGTGCAAGGACAAGGAAAGGATTTGTGCCTTGGGGAAGTTTACGCAAAAGAATAAATGGACACAAATCTGACATCAGGAATTATAACATTCAAAAGCCAGTAGGAAAACACTTCAATCTCCCTGGTCACTCAATAACAGACCTAAAAGTGGCAATTGTTCAAAAAAACCCTTCAAAAACAGACTCCAACGTGAAACTGCAGAACTGGAATTAATTTGCAAATTGGACACCATGAAATTAGGCCTGAATAAAGACTGGGAGTAGATGGTGTGATGCAGTAGGGAGTGGAGAAGATTGACCTGGGAGTGTTGCAGGGGAGTTTTGCTGGGACTGTCTGCTTCGTTTACCTCATTTAGTTGCTTGACAACCTTAAAAGGGCCTTCCCAGGCGGCCTGTAGTTTGTTTTTTCTCACGGGGATGAGAACCATCACTTGATCCCCGGTGGTGTAGGTGCGGGCCCACGCCATGCGGTCGTACCAGACCTTCTGCTTCCTCTGGGCTCTGGCCAGATTCTCCTTGGCCAGGCCCATGAGCTCAGCAAGTCTTTCTCGGAAAGTCAGAACGTACTCCACCACCGATTCTCCATCGGGAGTGGCCTTCCCCTCCCATTCGTCTCTCATCAGGTCTAGGGGCCCCCTTATCCTCCTTCCATATAACAGTTCAAAAGGCGAAAACCCGGTAGACTCCTGGGGCACTTCCCTGTACGCAAACAGCAAGTGAGGTAAGTACTTGTCCCAAACCTGCAGGTGCTGGTTCATAAAGGTTTTCAGCATCATCTTTAGCGTTCTATTGAACCTCTCCACCAGCCCATTGGACTGGGAGTGGTATGCTGAGGCCCAGCTGTGCCGGACCCCACATTTCTCCCACAAGCACCGGAGCAGGGCCGACATGAAATTGGATCCTTGGTCTGTCAACACTTGCCTGGTGCCCTGAGAGAGGGATGTCATGGGCCAGGTACAGTAGCTTGCAGCGATACTTCTGGGAGACCACCAGCTGCCTCCTGATCCCCCATGACTCCACTTCCCCTGGGGGAGCCCATTCTCGGTACAGGAATCCCTTCTCCCACAGGAACCTCTCCTGGTAACCTCTCCCCATGGTCTGTGCCACACTGAGGCCAGCCAGGTCCCTTAGCTTCCACAAGGAAGGATCTTCCTGTAACTTGGCCTGGAACTCAGTGGCTGGGGAAGGGATGGAGACCTGCTCCCTCTCGCCAGCTGGGTCAGAAGCCACAGCCCCTCTGAGCCTTGTCCCTGGGCACTCCCTCCCCACCCAGGTAGGGTCCTGTGCCTCTGGTGAGGTACCCTTCCCGATGTCAGGTCATAGTGCCCCTCGCCAGCTCTGGCTATGGGTCACGCCCAGGGCATTCTGGGGGTTGCTTAGCCAATCCTCTAGGTCCCCACCATCAACACCTCAGTGAGAAAATGGTGGTGCACCCCCACATCCTTGGGGCCCTCCTTGGCCCCCCATTTCAGATGTACCCTCGCCACGGGCACCTTGAATGCGGTTCCACCCACCCCCGTCAAGGTGAGGTAGGTGTTGGGCACCACCTGATCTGGGGCCACCACCTCAGGCTGGGCCAGCGTCATCTCCACGCCCGTATCCCAGTATCCATTGACCTTCCTCCCATCAATCACTACAAAAGGTTTTTTATTATTTTTTCCTCCTGCTGATAATAGTGCATCTAAATTAAATAGCCTCTTAGAATTTGTATGGCAGCTTCCAAGTTCTCTGTGTGTGTATATACATCTTACTTCTGTGTGTTCCATTCTATGCATCTGATGAAGTGGGCTATAGCCTACGAAAGCTTATGCTGAAATAAATTTGTTAGTCTCTAAGGTACCACAAGTACTCCTGTTCTTTTTAAGGATACAGACAAACACGGCTGCTACTCTGAAACCTAATAGCTTACAGTTGTTAAAAATCATATTTAAGGCTCTGGAAGGATAGGAATGCCTTGTCCATAAGGGGCTTTCTTTATGTCTTCCAGCTATGCTTCATGTAGAGAAGTAAATTATGGATTAGAGAACAAATGGAGAAGATCATGAACCTATTTTTAAATTATGTAGAAAAACAGAAATTAGTAGCTATAGCGTGATATCCACTCCAGTGAAGTTTGAAGAAGATTTTGGTGCAGTATTTCTTCTGGCCATGTAACTCTTATCAAATTTTTTTTAATTATATGCTAAACATGTAGAGTTCCACATGTTTTTCCATTATCTTTTTTAAATGGATATGCATGGTTTATATTTTGAGGGGATACAAATTGTTCAGAGGATTTCTAGCTATAACATTATATGCTTGGGCTTTTCTTTTAAATGCAACTATAGCATCTTGTCAATATCAATAAAAAAGTATTATCTACAAAATTATTCCTGAGTCTTTCGGCACCTATTAGAAATCCTGTCATATTCTCCCATCACAAAATCTAAAGATGGGACTCATGATCCTTAAAACACAAGACACGTTGAATAAACTGTTCAGTTATTTAGAAAATGTGAAGGAGGCAAAACAAAATCAGATTAATTTTATATATTCAAAGTGCTGTAGAGAGGAAGGTATGATAAACTTTTATCATACCTGTGCTGTATAGTTGGACCCAGCAAAGCTTCCTGCCTGGACACAGGATGCCTCTCTCTAGAGTTCAATGCAGTTTTGCAAACCTATGGCTCAAATTTGCTTTTTCTTTGCTTAAGAACTTGGCTCAAAAGAAAAGAAGGTGTATCCTTGAATGTTGTGCATGCCTCAGTCTGTACACTACAATGCCTTTCCGTAGCAGATATGTGGGGGTCTCATTCTTGGCTGCGTAAGACAGCTGGCAATAAGATAAAGTATGGATTGGCTGCAATCTTTGGTCTCTCTTTTAACCGTTTCCCTCACTGCATGTTCTATTATCCTTGCATTATGCAGCCTGTTGACTTCTTCTATAACAAGGACCTGGTTTAAAGACCACTGAAATCAATATGAGAGTTTTCAATGACTCAATGGGTTTTGAATCATGCCCCAAAATCCCCAACATTTCTTCTTCTCTTGTTTAAAAATATTTTAAAAATTGTAATTTTAGTCTTTCAGTCTGGTCTGCGCAGCACCGTTTGTCCCCAAAGCTCACCTCATTCTAATATAAATGGCACAATCTTCTCTATCTCAAGCAGCAGGGGCTGTCCATGTCGTCAATAAGGGTTCACTTGGCGGCCATCTCTGCCTTCCACCCAGGCACAGAGGGACGTTTGGTCTTTGTTAACCCTATGGTCAGCCGCTTCCTTAAAGGTCTCGACAGCCTATACCCACATGCCCAACAGCCTGTCCCGGCTTGGGACCTCAATCTGGTCCTTTCCAGACTCATGGGCCCAGCCTTTGAACCTTTGGCGACATGCTCCCTGCTCTCTCTCTCTCTCTCTCTCTCTCATACAAGTTGGCGTTTTTGGTAGTGATAACCTCAGCTCAGAGGGTGTCAGAGCCCCCTTTCACGGTGTTCAGCTCAGACCCCACCCAGCTTTCCTCCCAAAGGTTGTCGCCCAGTTTCACATCAACCAGGACATCTTCCTCCCACTGTTGTATCCTAAGCCACACTCCAGTGGCAAGGAGCAAAGGCTTCACTCGTTGGATGTCCGCAGAATGCCAGCCTTCTACAGTCAGAGAACAAAGCCATTCCGAAAGTCTGTCCAGTTATTCATGGCAGACAGAATGACAGGTCTTCCTGTCTCCTCTCAGCGTATCTCATCATGGATCACATCCTGCATCCGTGAGTGCTACAACCTGGTGAAGGTGCCCACGCCTCCGATCATTGTGCACTCCACCAGGGCCCAGGCCTCTTCAAAGGCGTTCTGGGTGCAGGTTCCCACCCAGGAAATCTGCAAAGCAGAGACATGGTCCTCCAAGAGCACTTTCATGACACACTATGTGATTATCCAGCAGGCCAGAGACGATGCGGCCTTTGGAAGGGCAGTGCTCCAATCAGTGGACGACTCCTCCTGAACTTGGGCTTATGAGTCACCTGATTGGAATGGACATGAACAAGCACTTGAAGAAAAAATGGTTATTCACTTTCTCGTAACTGTTGTTCTTCGAGATGAGTTGCTCATGTCCATTCCAATACCCAGCCTCCTACCCCTCTGTTGGAGTAGCCGGCAAGAAGGAACTGAGGGGTGTGGCAGTTTGTCAGGTCTCTATATTGAGCACCATGAAGGCATGACTCCAGGGAGCGCCCGGGCCGACTGGACGGAGGCTGCTATGGGAAATATCTTCTGGCTACCGTGCACGTGTGCGCACACACACCTGATTGGAATGGACATGAACAACACATCTCGAAGAACAGCAGTTACGAGAAGGTGAGTAACCATTTTTTCTGTGACCGATTTCTGATTATCTGTCAAGATAGGGTCTAATGTTGAATTCCTTCCTGTTGGATGCAACACTTTTTGAATCAGGAAATAGTCATCTATCATTTTTAGACATTCCAAAGATTGTTTAGCACTGGCATCATGAGACCTCCAGCACATCATTCGGATTGAAATCCCCCGTGATAATGCAGCTGTTTTTCCAGCATATAGATAGGTGCTTTATCTATTAGAACATTGACCAATAGCACATTGTTCCCTAACCTCATTCTTAGAAATGGCTGCACCATTTTAGCTGAAACTTTTTTAAAAATTCAGCTTTCAGCAGACACCTGGCAATGAAAAATTTCAGTCCAAACAGTTAAAGATTGGCAAAGTTAGAAGCCATCAAAAACAGGGTGTTCTAATGGGAAGTGTTGGGCAATCTTAACCATAGGCTACATGTGCCACCTATATAGGGTTACCAGACAGCAAATGTGAAAAATCAGGACCGGGGTGGGGGGACATCTGGTCACCCTACACCTATAGCACACACACAGAGTGCAACAGTATAATAGTACCAGTTACACTCAAATTGGTTTATTATTGTTCAAAGTAAACTAATGAAAAAGGGTCAAAGGTAGTTAAAATCATCAGGTGACACACATTCAGGTGTGTCTCAAACTAACCTTTGGTAAGGACAAATTTTAATGCCTAACCACAAGGGTGATCCTCACCATTCTATCCATGATAAGGGAGAAATTGTAGGTTTAAAAAATGAAATGGCATTAATCATTACATCCTTACTGATATGTTTGAGTACTGATGCAAAAGAATGAGACAGTAGGTCTGGACAATAAAAGATAGGAGAAACATCTAGAAACTGAATCAATATTAGTAGTTGAGTTCCATTCTCTGCATGAACCTTGTTACTCCATTCTGAAGGGAACTATAAATGATCTGATCTGGTTTCAATTTTAGGGTAGCCACACTGGGTCTCCTAATATATGGAGTAGAGGGAATTATATCTGCAGCGCCACATGAACAACCAGTTACATTTCTTTAGAGAGAAAAAATAAAGGAAAAAGGATGTTTAAAGTAAGATATCCAGAGTGCCTTTCTGGTGTAATGGTGATTCTCTAACTGAGTAATATGGCTAGAGTTAAGAGAACAACAAAAAGGAGATCTACAAAGGACATCTCAGTTTTCCCTTTATTGAATGTTGTTAATACACCATTTCAAGTATGCTTTGGCTATTTTATACACAGTAAGTGCCTGGTTTATATAGAATCAAAACAAATAGATTGGAAGACATTATATTAAAGAGAGGTGGGTTCTAGGTTAGCTTATAAAGGCCAAGAGGGACAACAATGTTAGTTGATACTCACTGGCTGTCTACACAGCCATGTAACAAAATTACTCCTGTTGTATTGTATTGCAGCTGTGAACATTTATACTTGAGAAGCAGTCTGTGATCACATAGTAAAGACTGTAGCATAAAACATAAGCACATGACATTCAGTGTGCTTCAGGCTTTTTGTTGATATTTGATAGCTTAGCCATGCAACATTATCTTAACACCATTTTACTCACATTTCCTAGGTGTAACCCTTCTACCAGGTTGGACCAGCAGCAACAAGGGCCGGGTTCAGTATCTAGGGGTTCCTTTTCAACAATACAACACACCGACCCCCACCCAATGACCTGGGACAATTACACACCACCCCCTGAGCACCTCTTAGAGGCAATACTTCCCCTCTCGCAAGCACAGGGTCTGAGCGTAGCAAAAACTTTTAATAAAAGGAGGGAAGTAACTCAGCATTAATTTGGGAAACCACCACAACTAGGGTTCATAAACACAAACTATGAGCAAAAGACCCACCCCCAAGTAAGTTGAGCACTGTCCTTTTCCCCTCAGGTTCTTAAGTCCAGCAACCCAAAAGTCCTTTGTGGAGGGGAGGGATAAGGAGGCACCTTACACGCTCCGCTGCTTGGGCACTCGCTTATCACCCCAACTACCAATTGCCATGCCTCTCTGCCAGTCATGCCTCTCCACCAGCCGGCCGGCCAGCCACTCACCAAGATGTCTTCATGGCCCCCCACTTAACACAACTCTCAGTGATTTCAGCGGTTAGTGGGGAAGCCTCACTGCTGGTGCACACTGGGCAGTCTCTTGCAATAGGGACACTGTCCCAAAGTAGGTCTAATACTTAGACCTAGATATCAATGATTTCAGCTCTGCAGCATGTAACAAGACTCTCAATTGAGTCTAAATTAGCTCTTCTATTATACCGTGGAGAGAGGAAGGGTCAAATGGTGCTTAGGACCCTTAAACAGGGCCCACATCACCACACATAAGTACCTGTCCCCACCCTCTCTCAACTCATTGGGCTTTGGAACCCATGTCGCCTGCCTAGCAAGTGCCGTTCAGTTGAGGGTGAGTCCCTCCATTGTGGTGTGCCAGGTACAGTTCTGCTGCCCTCGGTTCACACAAGGATAACAACCCTTTATTACTCCTGCCCCAATAACCAGGAGACTAGGCATCCAACACCAGGCACAAGTGATCCTTTGGGCAAACAATCCCATCATGCTGACCACCTAGGCAGGGTGGGTGTGTCCATGCAAATGAGATCAGCTCCTGAAGTCTTTTCCACAGCTCACCACTAGATGTTCAGGGGAGCTCATTCAGACTATGCTTACATAGGTTTTTTAAAAGGAAATGCCATTGTCTGGAAGACGCAGTCATGTGCTATGCAGACACCCTGCACTGCCTCATTCGATGTTTACCTTAGTCAGTGCAACACTGGTTCCTGCAGCTCCTGCATCACTTAGTGAACACTTTGTGCCGCTGAAAACTTTATGCAAAAGCACATCAAGTTTCAAACGTCATGGAAAATTACCTGCATCTGGAACATAACATTTCCAACTGTACTAGATAATCACGCTGAATGAAACAGGTTTCTGACAGAGGCTTGCTTTATTCAGGTCTGAACTGTGACTGGCCCCGATGTGCACATAAGGAACCTCCCCTCTTTGTTTGCCCTGCGTAAGGGCCAGTCATAATCACAGTCCCTGTACTCAAGGAGCTGAGGACAATGGCTTCAGCCCCTCACACACACACATATATATCATGAAGGAGGAGGGGTACACCAGAAAACAGGGTGTTCTACACCAGAAGTATGATGCAAGCTGTGCACCGGTCTTGTAAACTGGGAAATGCTGAGGCACAACTTCTCAATCTAGGACTGTGTGGCTCCCCTACTCAGGGCTGTGTCTAGCTGGTACAATCTGGTTCTTAGTCAGCCAAATCTCCCCAAACTTTAGGAAAGTTTGGACATGGACTTCACAGCTCAAGTCCATCATTAACGGGAGCACACTGGTAGCCAGTGAGGACACCAAAATACGAGTGAGAACAGTGTAGCAGGACTGATGTAAAGAGTGCAGGCTGGTTGCTCAATCTCAGGAACAGCACCCAGCATGGAGCAATTCCATATACTCTGGGCTTGCCGAGCCACAGAGAGAACACTTAGGCTATCTTAGAGAAAATACACAGAACTATCCGACAAGACTAGACAGGCAATAACCAAACAAGACAATAAAATCTATTTTGGTCTAGCAAGTCTTTACTGAGCATGTGTGAACTGGGATTTTTCAAAAGCTAACGACGAAGATGAATTTTACTGATTTTCATGGAAATGGCAAAAGATGCATCCATCCCCCTGCCAAAATTAAAGTCCCTGCTCCACGGAATAGGGATGCTGGAATTTCTCAAAGGAAAGGTCAACAGAATTTTTGAACATGGGCAAAACAATATATTTTCCCTAGACTCATTCTCAGAAACAGCTGCGGCAACTCCCATCTTTCCATGTACTGTGTATGTGTGTATGTGTATGTATATATATATGTATATATATATATATATATATATATATATATATATATATATATATATATATATATATATATTCTACCTACTGTATTTTCCATTCCATGCATCTGATGAAGTGGGTTTTAGCCCACAAAAGCTTATGCCCAAATAAATTTGTTAGTCTCTAAGGTGCCACAAGTACTCCTCGTTGTTTTTGCTGATACAGATGAACACGGCTACCACTCTGAAACATTTTGTCTGAAATTTTTCAAAAAAATGTAGCCTGAGGCAGACAACTGGCACGGAAAATTTCAGTGCAAAGTTATAAGAAACTGAAAACAGGCTCTTGTAAAGGGAAACATCAGGCAATCGTAATAACAACAACCGGTACTACGTGTTCAGATTATAGTAACTTACAATAATATCTGGGCGCAGTCAATGGCCTAGACAACAGAAGCTTTTTTATCTTAGTTTCTGGCGTCTGTACCTTGGTAGCCTTGACTTCTAATTTGCCAAACTTCTTATACCATTAAATTATGGGAGTGAAAAGCATGAACAACTTTAATCCTAAATAAACACAAAGATTCCCCTACACAAACTTCCGTGTCAGACAGAGAATTCAACAAACCAAGTATTCTAGCAATACAAGTAGGTGACAACTGTTGATAGTGGGGGGAAGGGGCACAATTTTGAACTACTCCCCCCACATAAATATATATAAATATAAACCTGGCAGAAAACTGGGGGGGCAGCACTTGATCCTACATACCACCTCCCCCCTCACGCATCACTTCTGATACATGGTATTTCTTTAGAGAGAAACTCTAGTCTATGGTATATGTTAAAGGTATAAACTAAAAGAAAATGGCTGCACAGCAGAGCAAGGCGGAGAGCCCTCTCACACGCTGGTAAGAACCATGGGACCATGACAAATGATTAAGGAGCCCACTGCCCTCTCCTATCAGACAACATCAAATGGAGAAGTCCCATCCCCCTAAACAGTATTAGACAGAAAATAAACAGTTCAGAGAGGGGAAGAATACTCCAGGGGAATGGTGCACATCTATTTAAAGCCTGGTATGCAAGGGGAGAGAGGAGAGCATTTAAATTTACCCTACCTGGATGTCTGACACTGACAAGGGTTCTTTGCCCACATACAGATGCCTTTCAGGAGGAGCGTCTGGCAAGCTGTGTGAATGGAGGACTCATTTCCGTCTTCTGTTTTATAACATACACAATGTTAAAAGTAGGTGTTTCCCTATGGGCAGCCCCATCTGCAAATTGTAATGCCCTTTATTATCTGTGGGTACGTCTATACTACAGAATTAGGTCGAATTTATAGAAGTCGATATTTTAAAACCCGAATTTATGGAATCGATTGTGTGTGTCCCCACTAAAGAGCGTTAAGACCATGAGGTCGATTGACTGTGTCCACAGTAGCGGGGCTAGCATCGACTTTCGGAGCATTGCATTGCGGGTAGCTATCCCACAGTTCCCGCAGTCTCCGCCGCCCATTGGGATTCTGGGTTGCGATCCCAAAGCCTGATGGGGCAGAAAACATTGTCGCTGGTGGTTCTGGGTACATGTCATCCCTCCCTCCGTGAAAGCAATATTTTTCGCGCCTTTTTTCCGGGGTTTCCGTGTTTGCTACGGAAGCCTGCTCAGCTCACAATTACCGTACATCTCCAGCGTACGCCTGGACATTAGGTCTAGTGGGGATTCAGTCACACTATAATACGGGCAGAGGGATAGCTCAGCGTTCTGAGCGTTGGCCCGCTAAACCCAGGGTTGCGAGTTCAATCCTTGAGGGGGCCATTCCGCCTGAGGCTGGTAGTCGCGGGACTACACAGCAGGAGCTCCTTGCCTTCTAGCTGCAGATGGTGCAATATGCCATAAATGGTCGTGGTCGCAGGACCACACAGCAGAAGCTCCTTTCCTTCTCGCAGCAGATTCTACAATATGATTGGTATTCGTGTGCTCCTGGCCGGCGGCCTATGGTGTGGCTGGCCGGGGGCGCTTGGACATAAATGGGAGTGACCAGAGTGACTCTGGTCATTCTCTTTTTTACGTTTTGTTTAAGGGAGATTCAGTACTGCCTGGAACACGGGCGGAGGGATAGCTCAGCGGTCTGAGCGTTGGCCCGCTAAACCCGGGGTTGCGAGTTCAATCCTTGAGGGGGCCAGGAGATGATGATGGATATCAAGCATATTGTACCATCTGCTGCTAGAAGGGAAGGCGCCTCCTTGCTCACCGCATATTGTACCATCTGCAGCTAGAAGGAAATGAGCCTAACCCTTGCTCCCCCCTCCCTCCGTGAAAGCAACTGAGGGGGGAGCAAAAAATCCTTTCGCGCCTTTTTTCATATGGGCGCCATATTGCTGACTCCATTGTTATCCACCCGCTGCTTCTGCTGCCACTCTGCTGTCCTGCAAGCAGCATACCAGGGAAAGCATGGAGCACGATCAGATCACCGCGGCTGTTCTCGCCGTTATGAACACCACGCGCATTGTCCAGGAGTATATGCAGAACGAGAACCAGGAGCTGCTACAGCTACAGCAGGCGAGGAGGCGACAGCAGCGCCCTGAGGACAGTGATGAGGACATGGACACAGACCTCTCTCAAAAAAGGCCCCCCCGCAAGGTGGACATCATGGTGGTAATGGGGCTTGTTGATACAGTGGAACGCCGATTCTGGGCCCGGGAAACAAGCACAGACTGGTGGGACCACATAGTGCTGCAGGTCTGGGATGAATCCCAGTGGCTGCGAAACTTTCGCATGCGTAAGGGCACTTTCATGGAACTTTGTGAGTTGCTTTCCCCTGCCCTGAAGCGCCAGGACACCAAGATGAGAGCAGCCCTCACAGTACAGAAGCGACTGGCGATAGCCCTGTGGAAGCTTGCAACGCCAGACAGCTACCGGTCAGTCGCGAATCAATTCGGAGTGGGAAAATCTACAGTGGGGGCTGTTGTGATGGAAGTAGCCAGGGCGATCACCAAGCTGCTGGTACCAAGGGTTGTGAGTCTGGGAAATGTGCAGCTCATACTGGATGGCTTTGCAGCAATGGGGTTCCCAAACTGCGGTGGGGCGATAGACGGAACCCATATCCCTATCTTGGCACCGGACCACCAAGCCAGCGAGTACATAAACCGAAAGGGTTACTTTTCAATAGTGCTGCAAGCACTGGTGGATCACAAGGGACGTTTCACCAACATCAACGTGGGATGGCCGGGAAAGGTACATGACGCTCGCATCTTCAGGAACTCTGGTCTGTTTCGGCTGCTGCAGCAAGGGACTTTCTTCCCAGACCAGAAAATAACCGTTGGGGATGTTGAGATGCCTATAGTTATCCTTGGGGACCCAGCCTACCCCTTAATGCCATGGCTCATGAAGCCATACACAGGTAGCCTGGACAGTAGTCAGGACCTTTTCAACTATAGGCTGAGCAAGTGCAGAATGGTGGTGGAATGTGCATTTGGTCGTTTAAAAGCTCGCTGGCGAAGTTTATTGACTAGGTTAGATCTCAGCAAAAACAATATTCCCATTATTATTACTGCTTGCTGTGCGCTCCACAATATCTGTGAGAGTAAGGGGGAGACGTTTATGGCGGGGTGGGAGGTTGAGGCAAATCGCCTGGCCACTGGTTATGCGCAGCCAGACACCAGGGCTATTACAAGAGTACAGCAGGGTGCGTTGCGCATCAGGGAAGCTTTGAAAACCAGTTTCATGAATGGCCAGGATGCTGTGTGAAAGTTCTGTTTTCCCCCTGTAATGAAAAGCCCCGCCCCTTCATTCACTCTACTTCCCTTTAATTCTGTTTTCCCCCTGTAATGAAAAGCCCCGCCCCTTCATTCACTCTACTTCCCTTTACCCAAACCGCCCTGCCCTCCCCCCCGCGATCACCGCTCGCAGAGGAAATAAAGTCATTGTTGCTTAAAAATCATGCATTCTTTATTAATTCGTAAAACAAAGAGGGGGAACTATGGGGCTAACTGCCACAGTCTCCCGGGATAGCTGGTGGAGGAAGGGAAGCACCAGGATGGGTGGTGGAGGAGGGGATGAGGGAAGGACAAGGACACACAGCACTTTAAAACTTATTGAATGCCAGCCCTTTCTTGCTTGGACTGTTCTCTTGACTTGAGTGGTTGGGTGCACGGAGGCCGCCCAAAAGCGTTCTTGGGCGTCTCGGGGATGAGGTTATGGGACTCGGGAAGGAGGGCTGTTGGTTACACAGGGGCTGTAGCGGCGGTCTGGGCTCAGGCGGCCTTTCCTGAATCCTACGCCTTTCCTCAGCCATAAGCCGGAGGATTTCCGTTTGATCCTCCAGTAGCCTCAGAATTGCATCCTGCCTTCTCTCTGCACGCTGACGCCACCTACTCTCTTCATCCCGCCACTGTCTCTCTTCATCCCGCCAGTCATTGTCTTCAGCACGCCACCTGTCCGCACGATCAAATTCTGCCTTCCTGGACTCCGACAGTGTCTGCCTCCACGCATTCTGCTGGGCAGCTTCAGTGTGGGAGGATTCCATGAGTTCTGAGAACATATCGTCTCGATTCCTTTTTTTTTTTTACTTCTAATCTTCGCTAGCCTCTGGGACGGTGATGAAAGGGGTGGCGTTGAAACATTTGCAGCTGCGGGAGGAAACAAACGGGAGAGGAGTAGTTTAAAAGACACATATTAGAGAACAATGCTCCAAACATTACATATCACATATGCATTTGGTCCAAGGTTGCACTTTGCCTGTTATATTGAGGGTCTGCCGGTTTGGTGTGAGAGATCACACAAGCAACAAGTTGGTCCGGCGGGCAACAGAATTCGGCTTGCAGGCAGCCATGGTAAGCCACAGTCTATAGGCTTCTTTAACCTTCATAACAGGTGGGAATGTTTTCAAACAGCAACCCCCTCATTTCCCATAACAAACAGCCTTTGGGCTGGCAATTTAAAACTGGTTGGCAATTGAAAAGGGAGGGGCGGCGGTTTTCGGGTTAACGTGCAGCGCGAACCTAATCGACACCCCCCCACACACACAGACACACATCCAAGATGTTCGCTGTTCCCCCTCCCCCCACCGCGTGGGTCACAGCGGGGAAGATTTCTGTTCAGCCACAGGCAAACAGCCCAGCAGGGATGGAGCCCCTCTGAATACCCCCTTAATAAAATTCCCCTATTTCAACCAGGTGACCATGAATGATATCACTCTTCTGAGGATAACACAGACAGATAAAGAACGGATGTTGCTTGAATGCCAGCAAACACCGGGACCATACGCCGCCATGCTTTGCAAAGCAATGATTCCAGACTACGTGCTACTGGCCTGGCGTGGTAGAGTGTGTTACCACGGAGCACAGGATAAGGCTGCCCTCCCCAGAAACCTTTTGCACAGGCTTTGGGAGTACATCCGGGAGATCTTTCTGGAGATGTCCCCGGAGGATTTCTGCTCCATCCCCGAACATGTTAACAGAGTTTTCCAGTAGCTGTAGCTGTACTGGCCGCGAATTGATCATTAAACACGCTTGCTTATAAAACATGTATTAATTAACAGAGGTACACTCACCAGAGGCACCAGAGGTCCCTTCTCCTGCATCGAGCACGCCTTGGGTGGGTTCGTAGGGTACTGGCTCCAGGGTGACAAAGAGTTCCTGGCTGTCGGGGAAAAGGGCTTCTCCACTTCCTTGCTGTGTCTGGGCGCTATTTTCAGCATCATTATCATCATCATGCTCCTCTGTGGTTTCTGATGATCCACATACGGAGTCATACCACATGGGTGGGTCAGTGCTGGGTGCACCCCCTAGAATGGCATGCAGCTCATCATAGAAGCGGCATGTCTGGGGCTCTGACCCAGAGCGTTTGTTTGCATCTCTGGTTTTTTGGTAGGCTTGCCTGAGCTCCTTAATTTTCACGCGGCACTGTTGCGCGTCCCTGTTGTAGCCTCTGTCCTGCATGCCCTTGGAGACTTTGGCATATGTATTGGCGTTTCTTCTTTTGGACCGTAGCTCTGCTAGCACGGTTTCGTCTCCCCATACAGCGATCAGATCGCGTACTTCAACATCGGTCCATGCTGGAGCTCGTCTTCGGTTCTGGGACTCCATCATGGTCACCTCTGCTGATGAGATCTGCGCTCACCTGCAGCTCACCACGCTGGCCAAACAGGAAATGAAATTCAAAAGTTCGCGGGGCTTTTCCTGTCTACCTGGGCGGAGCATTGGAGCTCAGACTGCTGTCCAGAGCGGTCAAATGTTGCACTGTGGGATAGATCCAGGAGGCCAATACTGTCGAATTGCGTCCTCACTAGCCTACATTGATTCGGCAATATCGATTTAAGCGCTAATCCCCTCGTTGGGGGTGGAGTGGCGAGATCGATTTTAAGAGCCCTAGAAGTCGATGTTAAGGGCTTCGTCGTGTGGACGGGTGCACGGATCAATCGAAATAACGCTAATAAATTCGACCTAAACTCGTAGTGTAGACCAGGGCTGTGTTTCAGGGAAATATGGTCAATGTTTAACCCTTTTCCATGCCTGAGTATGTTCTATAACATTGTCTGGTAGCCTGCTAAGTGCCTCGTTCTCATATAATCTAGAGAGAGAGGAGAGAGGAGTTTACTGGAGTTTTCATATTGGATCAGACCATGGGCCAGATCCTGGCTCTGGCAGTGCAAAGAGTCTTCAAAGCTGTTTCACCTGTTTAGCTGAGTATTCCCATAACTGGGGGGAAACCCAGGCTGTCATAATGCCAGATATACTGCATCTGTACCTTCTCCTTCCATTGCCCACCAGGGTAGGAGGCGTGACGGTGGTATGGTGAGATCACTGCTGTACTCTGACAATTTGCAGATGTGTACGTAGTAATGATTCTGTTACACATACACCTTTACCTGTAAGACGTCTGCCTGCCTGCCTGCTAGAGGATTTGTGATCGAGGCTCCTATAGCATTTCAGACACACTGCTTTGTGTCTCAGGACAATTTTATGTTTTTTTCTTGCTTTGTATGTTTTTTGTTAATTGAAAATCAAAATAATCTAGACTCAAAGTGGATGCTCTGAAACATCCGTCTATGGAAAACACAACATTCCCCATTCTTTACCCGCATCATATCAAAGGACCTAACTCTGAATTTCACATACATTCATTCATGGCAATCAGATGAGCAGGAAGAAAATCTCCTACAGGTGAAGATTTTGTTCTACTGATTCAGTAGATGAGTGCCTAGGACAAATAGCTCCATGAACTACAAAACACCAATAGTGCTCGACTGCTGATATCAAATAGTTGTAATCAGCTTAGTAAATAAGTTCAGATGACTTTATATGAATAAAAATGGCCTCCTTTTACATACTGCATTTCCAAGGGAATAGAGCAGGGAATTAGAATCATAGAATATCAGGGTTGGAAGGGACCTTAGGAGGTCATCTAGTCCAACCCCCTGCTCAAAGCAGGACCAATCCCCAATTTTTGCCCCAGATCCCTTAATGGCCCCCTCAAGGATTGAACTAACAAGCCTGGGTTTAGCAGGCCAATGCTCAAACCACTGAGCTATCCCTCCCCCCTGACAGTGGAGGGAAAAGGGGTAAAACCTGAGAAGCAGGAGGCAAAGAGGGACTCCTGGCTGTGCACATAGTGCTCTGATTGCTGGGGTTGTTGCTCCAGGTTCATTTAGAGAAAATTTAGAGGAATTTTTTAAAACATTGGTAAATAGGCCTACAGTGTCTCACCTTTCCTGCTACTTCATCCACTTCCTCCCTTTTCTGTTACCATTGACTATGCTCCCCTTTTCCTAGTCTCAACACTCCATTTCAGTTCTAACTCCTCCTTCTTCACCCACATCCTGTTTTTAAGGTAATAAGGCTGAGTCACTTAGACATGCTAGTAAAAGACTGCACCTTGATACACATTATGGGCTACTCTCCACCAATTCCAGTGGCGGCTGCTAAACTCGCTGAGGCCTGTCACATCCTCTACACTCCAGTGAAAATCTGCCCTTTCCCTTCTATGCCTATTGCTAAAATCCTTAGCCATGCTTTTGGCATCTCCCCTCTCTACCAGCAAAATGCTGCTGCTAAAATCCTCTTCTGCTGCCACCACAGCACCCCTTGGAGTCCTTCAGTGCCTCTTCATTGCATTGCATTCAAGCTTTTGCCCTTACTTTCATGACTTGGCACAGTCATGCTGCCAACTAAATCTCCACTCTCATTTACTCCTACTCTGCCCAAGAAATGAACTCTTCCCAAACTTCCCTCTCTATAACGCCCTTCCTCACCTCTCACCTGTGGCTTTGCACCATCTCTAATACTACCTCTTATTCTTGGAACATTCCCCCCATTACTTGTCAGCTGTTCTACTTTTAAAAACCCACTTCTTCCATCGATCTTCCCTACACTGATCACTTCATCTGCCTCTGCACTTCCAACCCCTTAATGGTCTCCCCAGTGCTTTGCCTTGTCTGGGTTCCAGTGTAAACTCTTCAGGGCAGTAACATTGATTTATACCATATTTTGTAAAATGCCATATGCATTTATAATGCTACCTAGGTTATGAACAATAAAACCCTACAGACATTACTGGCAGGGACCAGGGTCAAACCAAAGACCTAGAGAACAGACCTTTTTAGACACCTGTGCCATCCTATGAGGTTTTGATTTGCTGGTTTACACTTTTATACCATCAAATTATCAGAGCAAAAAGACTGAACAATAATAATCCCAAAGAAAAATAAATATCTCCCACAAACACATGACGCAGTGACTGCTTAACAGGAAGTTTATGAACAGTATAATGTATTTCTGCAGAGAGAGAGAGGGGCTCGTCTATATCTTTTTAAAGGTAAAACTAAAAGAAATCCACCGTGCAGCACAGCAAGGTGGGGAGCCCTTTCACACATGAGTAAAAGCCATGGGACCACAAGAAGTTACGCAGAAGCCCACTGTGCTCTCCTATCAGACAACTTCAGATGGAGAAGACCCTCTCCCCTAAGCCATATTAGACAGAAAATAAACAATTCAGTGATGGAAAGAACATGCCAGGGAAAAGTGCACCTCCATTTTGTGGACTGGTGTGCAAAGCGGAGAGAGGTAAGCCTTGCCCTTTACCCTACCTGAATGGCTGGCCCATGCAAAGCTTCTCTGCCTGTGCACACCGGGGGGCTCATTTCTCTTTGCTGTTTTATTACAGGCAGTTTAAATAATAAAAGGCTGGTATATAGATTAGTTCAATGGGGCAGCGCATTCTGCATATGATCACACTCTGTGTTGTATCCCTATTCCTAGCCAATATGGTAAATGTTTAACCCATTTCCTATGCCTGTGTGTGTCAGTAATAACCTTTTATAGTTTATCACAGGGGTCGGCAACCTTTCAGAAGTGGTGTGCCGAGTCTTCATTTATTCACTCTAACTTAAGGTTTTGCGTGCCAGTAATACATTTTAACATTTTTAGAAGGTCTCTTTCTGTAAGTCTTTAATATATAACTAAATTATTGTTGTATGTAAAGTAAATAAGGTTTTAAAAATGTTTAAGAAGCTTCACTTAAAATTAAATTAAAATGGAAACCCCCCCACCCCCCAGACCAGTGGCCAGGACCCAGGTAGTGTGAGTGCCACTGAAAATCAGATCGCGTGCCGCCTTTGGCACCCGTGCCATAGGTTGCCTACCCCTGGTTTATCATGTGCTTCATCCTGGGTGTATGATCCACAATTTGTTTCCTAGTCATTTCTCTACCAAAAAATAATATTATGGGAGTTTTGATACTGGCTCAAACCCCAAATCCATGTAGTCTATTATTCTGCCTGACGCAATGAACAATCCTGGATGCTTTTAGAAAGTAAAATATTGCCACAGTGCACCTAGTTAGTTGTCTGATCCTTTCTGACTTTCCCTCATCCCCCATTCAGTGCTTAAAGTGGGGGTGGAGAGGGACCACAAGGGGTCGCAGACCCAGCTAAAAATAATGATAGTTGATCTGGGTAACTGAGGGGTGCACTTTCAAGCACTGTCTTACCAAAGCTGCTGCTCCCAGATTATGATAGATCCACTTTTTTCAGACAACTTTGAACACTGCCTCCACTTACCACTCCCATTACACCCACCTCTGGATCTCACATTCTTGAGTGTGAAATGTAATTACCTATATCAACTTAGTCTGTATAATCATAAACATCAGTGATCATAAAATTATCCAGGCTTCAGTATTTGATCATGCTGGCCTCCTACTGCAGTGAATTCCCCTGGGGGACTATGAGGTAAGACTTATTTTTATGTGTTCTAAATGTCCTAGCGTTTACTTGCATCAAATTCCACCTTACCTTTGGTGTTAGGGGCCATAAGAAAATTATTCAGTCCTTTCTTTATATCCTTCATACCTTTGTGTGCCTCACTTAAATCTTTCCTTCTACTCCTATATACCACCCATCACCATGGTATCTTGAGTGTTTCACACTGTTCTAGGCATACTCAAAGATATAGCTATCTTTTTTTCCATCTACCATTTGGCCTTTTATTTTGTTTTTGGCATTTTTGCAGGAAAACTGTTCAAAGAAATAGTTTTACATTTTGCTCTGAAGGTTCAAAAATTCATGGTCAGTCTGATCTATTCATTAACCAAGTTACAAATTCATGGGCCAGCTGCCAAGATAGTTCTCTGGCCTGTTCAAAGAGTATCACTTAAAGATGATGGGGGGGAGGAGGGACAAAAGGGGAAATCTGCAACTTTTTTTTTTAATTTCTCCATTTTATTTTGTAATTCAAAATGTTATTAAAATGTCATGCTTTATTATCAGTCAAAAATGGAATTGGCAGATTACTAATGGTTTGATTTTTTCCAATTTTTACAAATGAAATTTCATCAGAATTTCAAAATTTGAAAAATTTCAACTGGCTCTATTTTCATTTTTGTGGTTGAGAGTTCCATTATTCCAGAGCATCACAGCTGTCATAACCATGCAGAATGAGGTATTCCCCAGGTAATTTAGGCCAGGCCCCTAAAGAGTTTTGGAGATGAAGACGAAAATTTTACTAGGACCCAGTAATTCCATTGTGAGCCACTGAAGACAGCAGAGCCCTGTGATGTTGTACTCTATGTGATCTCTGTTTCCAGACAGAGGGGCTGCCGTGTTCTGGACCAATTACTCCTTTAATAGGGGCATGGTTTCATCCCTAGATACAGAAAACTACAGTCACAAAAGGCTAGCAAGCCTTGTGGATAGGGAAGAAGCGGTAGATGTGGTATATCTTGACTTTAGTAAGGTTTTGATATGGTCTTGCATGACCTTCTCATAAACAAACTAGGGAAATACAACCTAGATCAGCGGTTCTCAATGTCATTGCACCGTGACTCCTTTCTAACGAAAATTACCACATGACCCCAAGGTAGGGAACTGAAACCTGAGCCCCACCACGCCAGGTGGTGGACCAAAGCAGAAGCCCAAAGAATTCAGCCTCGGGCAGAGGGCCTGTAACCTGAGCCCCACTGCCCAGGGCTGAAGCCCGAGCCCCATCGCCTGGGGCTGAAGCCCGAGCCCCATCGCCTGGGACTGAAGCCCTTGGGCTGTGGGGCTTGCACTTTGGCCTGGGCCCCAGCAAGTCTAATGCCAGCCCTGGCAACCCCTTAAAACAGAGTTGTGACCCACTTCGGAATCCCAACCCACAGTTTGAGAATCGCTGACCTAGATAGAGCTATTATAAAGTGGGTGCATAAGTGGCTGGGAAAACATTCCCAGAGAGCTATCAGTGGTAAATCATCTGGACAAACTGGATAAAAGGTCTAAGAAAATAGGATGGAATTCAATAAAGAACAAATGCAAAGTACTCCACTTAGGAAGGAACAAACAGTTGCACACATACAAAATGGGAAATGACTGCCTAGGAAGGAGTACTGTTGAAAAAACTCTGAGGGTCATAGTAAATCACAAGCTAAATATGAGTGAACAATGTGACACTGTGGTAAAAAAAAGCAAACATCATTCTGGGATGTATTAGCAGGAGTGTTGTAAGCAAGACCTGAGAAGTAATTCTTTTGCTCTACTCCACGCTGATGAGGCCTCAACCATAGGCGCTGACTTTGTGGGTGCTCCGGGGCTGGAGCACCCATGGGGAAAAATTGGTGGGTGCTCCGCATCCACCGGCAACTCCCCGCCCGCCCCGGACCCGCAGCAAACTCACCGGAGCACCGGGAGACGTTGCGGGGCCCCGCCCCTGACGCTGGGCAACGTTGCGTCAGCGTCGGGGGCGGGGCCTGGCATCGGGGGCGGGGCCCTGCAACGTCACCTGGCGTCAGGGGCGGGGGCCTGGCGTCGGGGGCAGGGCCCCGCAACATCACCCGGGGGCGTCAGCACCCACCGGCGTAACAGGAAGTTGGCGGCTGTGGCCTCAACTGGAGTGTTCTGCCCAGTTTTGGGAGCCATATTTCAGGAAAGATGTGGACCAATTGGAGAAAGTCCAGTGAAGAGCAACAAAAATGATTAAAGGTCTAGAAAACATGACCTATGAGGGAAGACTGAAAAAAAATGGGTTTGGTTATCATAGAGAAGAGAAGACCGAGACGGATATAATAGTTTTCAAGTACATAAAAGGTTGTTACAAGGAGGAGGGAGAAAAATTGTTCTCCTTAACCTCAGAGGATAGGACAAGAAGCAATGGGCTTAAATTGCAGCAAGGGTGGTTTAAGATGAACATTAGGAAAAAAGTTCCTAACTGTCAGGATGGTTAAGCACTGGAATAAATTGCCTAGGGAAGTTGTGGAATCTCCATCATTGGAGATTTTTAAGAGTAGGTTAGACAAACACCTGTCAGGGGTGGTCTAGATTATATTTAGTCCTACCATGAGTGCAGGGGACTAGACTAGATGACCTCTTGAGATCCCTACCAGTCCTATGCTTCTAAATGCATGGATCATCATGGCAGTCTGAATTTGACAGAAGAGGAACGAAGTCTTCTTGCCAGCAATAAGGATCTTTCCTTAGCTGTGGTGATATCCTCCAGTTCTTCTGTCTTCTAAATAATTATAGGATTTTAGGTTATGTAAGTCCTGCCATATCTAACTTTTTCATATTCCCAAGGCCTTTTCAGTCTCCATTCTATCATAATGATACCGAGTAGGTCAAAACAGGATACTCTAGTGCATATTGGACTTACCTTTGTTTCATAATGCCATCTTTTGTATAATAAAAAGAGTGAGAGAAAACACAGACGTGTTTGCTTTTTCAACTGCTGCTTTATACTGGGCAGACATCTTTACTGAGCTGTCCAAGATGACTTTCTTCTCAAAGGATACTGAGAATCCAGAAGCTTGGAGCATATGAGATTACTTTTGTGACAGATACATTCTGTCTTTCTCCCAGTGTGAGACCTGGGTTTTCCCTATTCTTTGCTCCCAGGGCACCAAACTGGCACAAGTCCCTTGTGCCCATTTCAATTCTTGAGCAAAGCTGGTTTCACAGCAACATTAAGAGATTTTCCATTTAGAGAGTTTGAGAAATAATCCAAGTAATTAGTTGTCAGTTCAGGGGCTCTGAAAATGTTAGGATTTTGTGTGCTGCATAAAGTATTCTCAGTTTGTTTTGTGCATTGGTCTATTATAGCATGTGCTTTAAGATACGGCCTTTCCCATCCATCTACACAACTAGAACTCTCATTCGGGCTCTCATCATCTTGTACCTCAATTACTGCAACATCCTTTTCTCTGGCCTTGACAAATGCAATATTGTTCCACTTACATCCGTTCAAATACCATTTTCCTAGCCTGTTGCTGTGACCATGGGACCCCACTCTTTGCATCCCCCTGCAGACACGCACTTTTCCATCACATCAAACAAGGGTGACCAGATGTCCCAATTTTATAGGGGCAGTCCCGATTTTTGGGTCTTTTTCTTATATGGGCTCCTATTACCCCCCACCACCGTCCCGATTTTTCACACTTGCTGTCTGGTCACCCTACATCAAACATAAGCTACTTGGATTCACCGTCAAGGCCCTTTGTAGTCAGCCCCCTACTTTACTTATTTTTCATTCACTACGGAGATGCTGACTCCCAGCTCCAGTCGGCCTATGGTGCCAGCCTCCATTGCCCACTTGCTAAATTTCAAACAAGCACCTTTTTGCTTTCTCCCATGCTGCCCCACATGCCTGCGAGGCGCACCCCATAAACATCTGCAAAGTTACCTCATTCAAGATCATGCATAGTTTCTCTGCTTGTAAGTCTTTCAGCTGGGGATTCCTAGAATTTGGCATTCCTGTTCTTTTCTCCTAAATAACCCCCTGCACGTGATGTTACGGTTGATAGGTTTCCCGCTGTTTATTCAGCAATGGATTCTTGCGCTACCAGATTGGTGACACACTTCAAGTTAATGATTGGTTTCCAAAATTAAGTTTCAAATTTATAACAGTACCCAGAAACATTCTGTACAAGGGTCAGGCCTTCTTTGAGCAGGGGGTTGGACTAGATGACCTCCTGAGGTCCCTTCCAACCCTGAGATTCTATGATTCTATGATTCAGGGGGAGTTTTAAGCATAATGGACTGTCAGTTGGTAACACCTCATCGATAAAGTGGAAAGGAAGATTGAAGTTATGTAATGAAAATAAATAAAGATGAGCCTTAGCTGCAATGATGAGCAAGGCATAAATGCCTAGACCAGGGGTCGGCAACCTTTCAGAAGTGGTGTGCCGAGTCTTCATTTATTCACTCTAATTTAAGGTTTCGCGTGCCAGTAATACATTCTAATGTTGTTAGAAGGTCTCTTTCTATAAGTCTTTAATATATAACTAAACTATTGTTGTATGTAAAGTAAATAAGCTTTTTAAAATGTTTAAGAAGCTTCATTTAAAATTAAATTAAAATGGAAAGCCCCCCAGACTGGTAGCCAGGATTCAGGCAGTGTGAGTGCCACTGAAAATCAGCTTGCGTGCTGCCTTTGGCACATGTGCCATAGGTTCCCTACCCCTGGCCTAGACAGACACCCAGGGTCTGGAATTGAGCTTTCAAAGGTTTGGAGTGTGTGTGTCTTCAGAGTCCAATTTTGGGTTATTCTGCTATATGCAACCCCTTCATTGGTGGGATATATGTATGTCCAAGATGCCAATTAAATAAAATTTCTGTTAAAAGTAAAATGAGCAAACTCTCAGGGTAGATTTGTTTTGTCACCACCCATGACATTCAACAGGAATTGAGATGGTGACATTCCTGCTTTGAGACATTCCTAGCCTCCCTTTTGGAAAACATTTGGCTCAGTGGGCTTGTTATTTCTATTCTGATCAATTGTTGAAATTTGGCTCTGTTCACTAGTGTCTTGAATTCCTCGCCAGTTGACCTCTTTTTAGAGGTCTGAATGGAATGAGTTGGTGGGTCTCAGCACAATATCTGCTGACTAAATCAGCATCTCAAAAAAGACCATTATTATTGGCATGCTGTGACAATTTGGAAATATGCCTGTTAGTTTATGAATTCTGTGTGAGATTATGAATCTTATGTGGCTGGGTTGTGCTGGAAACTCCATTTTGAATGAGCAGGCTTTTCCCTTTTCTATGGTTGGTTTGCCTCTGTGTTGGGTTGAGTTTCCAAAGGCTGGTGGCAAAAGAACAACAGAGGGAAGTTGACTAAATACCCAATCGTTGGAAATCTAGTCACTCTAGATAAAAAAATGGGTCCCTTCCCAAAAGAACTGGTTTAGTAGGGAGGGGGAAAACTCATTTGGAAGGGGGAAGCTGGGAAGCGTGTCACCTGCTACAGGGGGCTGAAGGTTTTTAAAAGGGCAAAAACTGTTCTACTCATGGGCCAATTTCTTCAGTGCATGAGGGAGAGACCAGTTACCATGTGACAGCCTGCATGAGGCAGGGGATGCCCTGTCTGGACACTGCTAGTCCCTATGGACTCACAAGGGAAGGGTGAGTGAGAAAATGAAGGACAATGTGATTTCAAATGTTTATTGTTTTGGATTATTTGTACTCATTTGTGCTTTGTGTGATTAAGTATAAAAGAGCATAAAGGTATTAGACTCTGTGCAAAGTGTGCAAATGTGTGTTAATTGCTTCACAACTGCTGCATTCCCCTGACTGATTTAAACTGTAACCAGAAGCTTCACACCTTTGGGGTGGAGTTCTGGAAGAGAAGTGGCTTTTTTTTTTTTTAAAGTACCTACGTTATTTTGGGTGTCAGTGCCAGTCCTGGGGCCTAGAACAGGTGGACTGAGGTGCTCCATTTCCAAGAAGTGGTACCAGACAGAGTCAGTGCCCAGGAAGTGTTCCAGAGAGGCAAAGGGAGGAACTAGTACAGTAGCCTGCTGAGACGTACAGGAACTTGAAACACTTGGGAATTCAGAGCAGCAAAGGCTTGGATTCCGTCACAGCAATCCTAGTGGGTGGCTAGGAGGTGGTGCAAACTAAGATAGTGAGTGACACATGCTTATGTGGTTTCAGCCCAGATACAAAAGACTGAATGGACCATGGAGACCAACATACCTGCTCATCCAGAGCAGTGACTCCTCCAGAACAGGGATGAGGCAAACTGTTAGAGCTGTTAGTTTCACAGCCTCTACTAAACATCACAAATACAGGGCGGGCCTCAGTCTCCAGAGGTATCAATCTAGTACCGCTTATAAGTATTAAATACTCTAAAAACACACACACACACACACACACACACTTTTGGGCTAGAAAGGAAACAGCCTGTCTTGTACCTGTTCTGTGATTTAATAGTGGACTTCAGTCTCCAGGACTGTCAAGTTGGCACCTTTCTCAAAATACTAAATTCGTGTTTTAAAAACCCTCAGACTTCATAAAAACAGAACATCTTTCAATGGGACAGTAGAAAATGTGACAGACCCAGACAAGTGGGGTACAGAAGTCTGATCCTACTGGGATCTGGGAAGTGGGCGGGCGAAGCCCACCCACTGCTATAGGATCCCCCCCTCCAGCCTAAGGGGAGGGATCTACAGGACCTGGATACCAAGTGATTCCGAGGGACAAAAAATGAAAAAACAGGAACGGGAGTACGATCAAAGGGTCAAACGAAGTGAACCAGATAGGGACACCGAGCAGAGAACCCCGGACTGTGCCCACTGCTCCTCAAAGGCATCAAGGGAGCCAGTGGACGCTGCCCAGAGGAACTCTGCCCGGATGCGTGAACGAACAGAGGATCGAAAATAGGCCCCACAGTCACAGGAGCCTCCATCGGCCAACCTCCTCACCCTGGTTTTGTAGATGGCCAGTTTAGCTAGGGCCAGGAGGAGGTTGACCAGGAGGTCCCGCAACTTCGTGGGGCCGCGGATTGGAAGTGCATAAATAAAAAGGTGAGGGGAAAAGTGCAACCAAAACCTCAACAAAATGTCTAAGAGGAGCCGGAACAGGGGCTGCAGCCTGGCACACTCCAGATAAATGTGCGCCAGGGTCTCCCTCACGCCGCAAAAGGGACATGTGTTGGGGATTGGGGTGAACCGCGCCAAGTACACGCCCGTGCTCACGGCTCCATGAAGGAGCCGCCAACTGACATCCCCGGCGGGCCTTGGGACTAAGGAGGAGTAAAAGCTGGCCCACCGGGGCTTCTCACCCTCTAGAGGTGGCAGGAGGTCCCGCCATTTCTTATCGGGGCGGGACGTGAGGGTGAGGAGATGAAGGGTGTGGAGCACGAGCGTGTAAAGATGTTTCCTTGGCGCGGTCTGGAAGTGGACCGGCTGCAATTCGTGCAGCCGGCTCGCGGTGAAGGAACGAGGGGGCTGGTTGGGGCCACGGGCCCGATAAGAAGGTCCGGAGGGCCAGGGGTGGAGGGAGGGCAGGGTGTGCCCTCTCACAGGACCCGGTCAAGGTAAACCTGAGCAGTGGGCGGCAAAACAGCCTTCACCTCCTGAAGTACGCGCCGGGGAGTACGAGGTCTGGAGAGCCCCATGCGCTGAGCGAGCATCAGGGGATCCAGCCAGTCTCCCCGGTCGTAGTCCAGGAGATCTCCGACTCTGGTGACTTCTGACAGGACCAACCTCTGGCGCACTGAGGGGGACTCCGCCACCTGCACACGTAGCTGGAGGTTGTGTAGCAGGGGCTCCGCGAGGAGATCTGCCCCCTCGGTGGCCACCACGGACCTGGTCGCTGAGAACAGTTTCCAGGTCCGGAGGACGTCCTGGTAGAAGATCGGCAGCCTGGAGAGGTCTCGCGGAAGACCTCTCGGATGGAGATAAAGGAGCTGCCGGTCATATCGGAGCCCTCGGAAGCGGCGCAGGAAGGCGTGCACCAGTATGCTCCACGCCGGACTACCTGCACCATAAAGGAGTCTCTGCAGGGCCTGGAGGCGGAAAACATGGACCTGAGGACATAGGCACTTCAGGCCCTGCCATCCCTCCTCCAGAGGTAGGTGGAGAACCCCTGCAGAGACCCAGTGCAGTCCTGACCAAAAGAACTCCAGGATCAACTTCCGGAGGTTGGCCAGGAAATCCGGGGCCGGGACCAGGGTGTTGAGCCGGTACCAGAGCATGGACAGGACTAGTTGATTGAGCACCAGTGCCCTCCCTCGAAAGGAGAGGCACCGGAGTAGTCCTGTCCATCTCTGGAGCCGCTCAGTTACCTTGCCCTCTAAATTGTGCCAGTTCTCCGGCGGAGACGGATGCGTGGCGGAAAGGTAAATGCCGAGATAGAGCAGCAGACCCGCGCTCCACCTGATGGCCTGAAGCGCGGGTGGGAGGGAGCTCGCCTGCCACCCGTCCCCTACCATCAGGCCAGAGCTCTTGACCCAGTTGACCCGAGCGGAGGAGGCCGCCGAGTAGATCGCCTGGCAAGCTTCCACCCGTGCCAAGTCACCTGGGTCCTGGACCATGAGGAGCACGTCGTTGGCGTACGCCGACAGGACCAGCCGCAGCTCTGGCTCTCGGAGCACCAACCCCGTCAACCTCCTGCGGAGGAGACAGAGGTAGGGCTCGATCGCCAGAGCGTACAGCTGGCCCGAGAGGGGGGCACCCCTGCCGTACTCCTCGCCCAAAGCTGACCGGCTCGGTCAGGGTCCAGTTGAACCTGACCAGACACTCTGCGGAGGCGTACAGCACCTGGAGAAAACCCACAAACTGGGGTCCGAAGCCAAATGCTCGCAGAGTGCTCAGGAGGTACCCGTGATCCACCCTGTTGAATGCCTTCTCCTGACCCAGGGACAGGAGGGCGAACGACAGACCATCCCTACACCCAAGCTCCAAGAGATCCCGGACCAGATACAGGTTGTCAAAGATGGTGCAGCCTGGGAAGGTGTAGGTCTGGTCTGGGTGGACCACGTCCGCCAGCACGGACCCCAGCCGCAGTGAGATGGCCTTCGCCATGACTTTATAGTCCGTGCTGAGGAGCGAGACGGGACGCCAATTCCGTAAATCGCGGAGGTCCCCCTTCTTCGGCAATAAGGCGAGCACGGCTCGCCTGCATGAAAGAGGGAGAACCCCGCCTTGCAAGGACTCGGCCCAGACGGTGACAAGGTCTGGGCCGAGGACGTCCCAGAACACGTGGTAGAACTCCACGGTCAGTCCGTCCAGTCCCGGGGATTTATTAGTGGGCATGCGACGGAGGGCTTCCGAGAACTTGGCCAGAGTGAGAGGCAGCTCTAGCCGGTCTCGGTCGCCCGCGCTGACCATAGGGAGTTCGTCCCAGAGCACTCTGCAAGCGTTTGGATCGGTCGGATCTGGGGAGAAAAGGCTCACATAGAAAGCCCTGGCCCCTCTGCACATCTCCGCCGGATCCGTGAGGGGGGTGCCGTCCTCTGTGAGAAGGCAGGTGAAGTGTTTCTTAGCCCCCCTCTTTTTCTCCAGGGCGTAGAAGCGGGAGCCGCGATCCATCTCCCGAAGGAGACGGATGCGGGATCGAACAAAGGCGCCCCAGGCCCGATGGTCTTTGAGTTCCCGGAGCTCCTCCCGCTTCTCCCGGCACGCCCCACAGAGGGATGGATCCTCAGGACTGGCGGCCAGACGCCTCTCCAGCTCTAAGACCTCCCGTTCCAACTGGTCTATCGTCACATCCCTCCGTTGGCTGGCGCCCTGGGTGTAGTCTCGGCAGAAGAGCCGGGCACGCACCTTCCCTAGATCCCACCATTGTTGTGCCGAGGGAAAGGCGCGCCGCTGCCCTCGCCAGGCCAGCCAGAACTCCCGGAAGGATGCCACGAAGCCCACATCCTCCAGCAAACTGTTATTAAAATGCCAATAGGCCGGCCCCGGCCTCTCCGCGCAGAGAGAGGCCGTCACGATAGCTAGATGATGATCAGAGAACGGGGCCAGCCGGACGCTTGAGGAGTGGGCCCGCGAAAGGTGAAAGCGTGATAAATAGATGAGGTCCAACCGGGAGTGGCGTGACCGATGGGCCTCCACCTGGACAAAGGTGAAAGTCAAGATGTCGTCCGGGTGGTGGTCGCGCCAGACGTCCACTAGGGAATGATGATCGACGATCTCCCAGAGGACAGCTGCGGTGGCCGGGCACTGCTTGGTCCCCGAGTGGTTCCGTTCCTCAAGGGTGTTGTTAAAGTCCCCGCCCAGGACCAGGCACTCACAAGGATCCAAGGTGCCGAGGAAGGTGGATGCCTACTGATAAAAACACAGCTGCTCTGGGCCTGATGTCGGGGCATAGACGTTGACGAGGTTGACCACAAGCCCCTTCATGCGGACCCGGAGGTGCAGCAGGTGACCAGGCACAACCTCGGCAACCCCCAGCACCTCAGGCCGTAGGTCGGGGGAGAACAAGGTGGCCACTCCAGCCTGACGAATGGTAAGATGGCTGAAGTAGACCCAGTCCCCACAGTCCAGCCGCCAACTGTTTTCGGCGGCCGGAACCGTATGGGTCTCTTGCAGGAAAATCACAGAGTACCCCCCCTCCTGAAGGAAGGAGAGCACCTGGCTTCTGCGGAGACCCATCCTACAGCCTCGGGTGTTTAATGTTGCGTAGGTGATAGATGCCATGAGGAGGGCTGGGGGGGTGATCCTTGCCGGCAGGATCGCTCAAGGCCTCCGTCGGGCCGCGCATCAATCCGTGACCCACCCCGTAGGTGAGTAGTGAGTCACGGAAGAGGCGGACCCGCTGGTAGGCCGCAGCGGCCTGCTTCTCGGTCCTTTTACCCTCCCCCATAAGGGCCCTCGCGGCCCGGAGGATTTGATGGAAATCCTCCCTTCGCTGGAGAGTGAGTTGCACTTTGTTACGGGAGCCCCGGACGTCCTCAAGGAACTCCTGCATCTCCTCTCGCAGCGTATGGGGGGACGGGGTCACTGGCCCCTGGTTATCTATTGAAGGGGCCCCTGACACAGCCCCGTGGCCTACCGAGACCGGCAGGCAAGGGGCGGACCCCCGACGTGGCGCCCGATGGGCCGGTGCCACAGGGTCCGCCGCAAAATGTGGTTCAATGGGGAGAGGCGGCGGAGGGAGGAGAGCAGCCCCTGGTGGGTCAGGACAATGGAATACAAAGGCCGCTCTCCGGGAGTCATCTACCGGGAAGGGGAAGGAGACGGACCCGGGGGCGGCAATGGCATCACGGGAGGTGGAAGGGAGTGGGACTACATCAGGGGCAGGGCAGGGATCAGGTATAGGGGCCAGGCAGAGGTCAGTAGTAGGGGCAGGAGGGGGGTCATGAGTAGGGCCAGGGTGAGGAACGGAAAAAGGATCCTGAGCCGTAGAAGCTGGGCCACTAGGAGGTGGCCCCTCTTGATTAGGCTCAGGGATCTGGGGAGCGGAGATAGGGGCGGGAAGGGGACCTCCAGTGATGCCGGGCTCTGGCTCGGTGGCTGGTGTAACAGCCGCGGCATAGAGAGGTGGACGGATTTTCGCAGGGTCCCCGCCCAGGAAGGTGGTCGGTTGCCCCACACCAACGAGGGGTGCCTCCTGGGATTCGGGTCCCGGCCGCGTGGCACCGGCCGTCACCTCGATAGGCTCAGCGGCCGTCAGCGGTGTGCCACTCGCGACCGGGCAGGTGGAAGAGCCCAGGAGGTCCTCGGAGGTGGGAGCAGAAGGAGCGGTCAAGGGGAGGGAGCATGGGGAGAGAGGGGAGAGGGGAGCCGGGGTGAGGTCGTTGAGATCAAGGCCCGCTGCCAGAGGGTCGTCCTCCCACTGGGTGACTGGGGTCAGACCCAGGGCCTCGATCTCCTCATAAATAGAGGGTAACTCACCATCCGCCACCTCGGGGTTCTCCCCGCCGGCACCCGAAGTGATGCTTGATTCGGGGCCTGCAGGTTCGACAACCGGGAAAGCGACAGGAGCGGCTCCGTTGGGGGTTTCCGAGGGAGGGGCTGTACTGCCCTCCGGTGCTGCCACGTCTTTCCCAGCAGGTATTGGTGGACAATTGCCACTCGGGGGCAAAGCGGAAGGCTCGGCATCAGTGCCCCCCTTCCTGGTCTTCCGGGGGGCCTCCGCATCGGTGGAAAGGAGCGGAGCTTGAGCCTTCCGCTTGCCCCGCTTCCCCTGTACTAGGGCCCAGCCCTCCATGGCATCATCTGGGGGCTGGCTAGCAGGGCTCGGGTCGGGGGGTAGGGGCAATGTCTTAGGGGCTCGAGGAGGTAGTGGTGGGGCAGCATAAGGGAGGGAAGGGTCCCCCTGGGGCGGGCCCTCTCCCACACCTGGCGAAATCCCTGCCACACTCTCCTCCACAGGCCCTGCCAGACTGCACGCAGCAGAGGCGGGGCTCTCCCGCTCATCTGGGCGCACCAAGGGAGGTACCCCCAGGGCCCAAGCAGGAGCAGCAGTGGATTGGGAAGGAGGAGGGGTGGCTCTGGGCGCTGGGCATTCAGGGGCGCCGGCGACGACGGGGCCAGCACCCTGCCGGGGCTCGGGGGTCTCGGATGCTCCTCCTTGCCGGGCCAAGGGACAGTCCCTCCGGACGTGTCCCATCGCCCGGCAGAGGTAGCACCGGGCCTCCCCCGTCAAGTAATGCACCCGGTAGCGGGCCCCCTGGTAGGGAACCATAAACGACCCCTCGAGCGCCTCTCCGTCACGCGCCGCCGGCAGCAGTTGAAGCTGCACCTGCCGGCGGAACGAGAGGACGTGACGGAGGGCGGGGTCTTTGCAGCCCAGCGGAAGGGGGCTGACAATGGAGATGGGCCTCCCCAGGGTTGAGAGGGCGGGTAACAGGGCGTCATTGGGGAGGAAAGGAGGGACAGAGGTTAGGACTATCCGGACACCCAGGTCCTCTAGCGGCTCCAGAGGGACGAACATGCCCCCCACCGCCAGGCCCTTCTCCACTGCCTCCTGGGCCACGGCCTCCGATGCGAGGAAGACGACGATCTTCCCGTACATTTTGGAGGCCGCTACGATGGCTGTGGGCCCCACCACCCGCGCCAACGCCCGCACATAGGTTTCTACGTGGGGCGAGGTGGGTATCAGGAGGCAATGGACGCCATGCCTCCTGGTCAAGGTGGGGAAGGGGCCCCGGCCACTATAGGTGGTAGCAGAGGTGGTGGGTGGGTGAGACGACGTAGCCGCAGGCGCGGGGGTTGCCGCCACCTGGGCGTACGCCCTGGGGGCGGGAGGAGGGGCACCCGCAGAGCTGGTGGAGGGAACAGCAGGGAGGGACGCCGCGGCCGGTGGTGGGGCCGCAGCAGTAGGGACAGCGTCTGCCATGGAGGGCCTGGCCTTTTTGGCGGGGCCCTTACCCTTCTTCCCACCCTGGCCCTTTCCTCCGGTTGGGGGAGCTCCCCCAGAATCAGGGAGGGCAAGGGATGTGGCAGCACCGGAGGTCACCTCGGCGGCTGCCGCTGCTGGTGCCCCAGCAGGGGCAATAGCAGGTGGTTTGGCAGCGGCGGTTGAGGTAGAGGCTAGGGGGGGTGATGCGGGGGCAGGCGGGGGAGGGGCAGCTGGGTCTTCTGGAGGGCCCGCCCCTGCCGTATCACCTGCCATAATGAACAGGGAGGGAAGGGAAAACACCTGAGAGAGCGGGGGGGGAGAGGAATTGGGGTGACCACTCCTTCCTGCTAGGCTGCTGGCAGGGGAGGAGGGCACTAAAAGTGGGGATTGGATTCGGGGTTATCAAGGACTAGTGCGGGGGTAGGGTTCAGTCACCGCCTCAGAATGGAAAATCTGGCTCCTCTTGTTGCACTGGGGGTGGGGGGTATAACAGCATGGGGGGCGGTGCAGTGAGATAGGGTCAAACTCAAACAGGGGAGGGGCACAAGTGCATGGGAGGGGGCATGGGCGCATGAGGGGAGGGGCCAATCAGGGCAAGCGGGGGCTGCAGGGGAGGGGGACAGTCAGGCTGGAAATGGGGCAGAAAACAAAGGGGCTAGCTTCAGGGCTGGGGCGGGGCAAACAAAACAAAGGCTGTAGAGGGAAAAGGTCAGGGCAGGCAACTAAACCGAAGCTAGCAAGGGGCTGGGACAAAAAAGCGGGGGGGGGGGGCAAACAGCTGCAAGGGGCAGATGGGGCAAGTAGCAAAGGGCAAAGCAAGGGGCGTGGGAATGCGGGGGGGCACGTGCACCCACGTGCGCTTGTACAAAGATAATGGTGGGCTGGTTGCTACTGCAGGCCCAAAGGGTGGAAACAAGCTTGGCAAGCCAAGCAAGCACCTGAGTCCAGAGGCAGGAACCAGGGCAGATGGTGAGCAGCCAGCAGAGGTGGTGGAGGGGGCAGCGGTGGTGGTGGGGCTTGGGGGGGGCACAGATGAACCTGGGGGCAGGCTCCATGCCACACCCCCTGTGCCCCTACAAATACAGTCAATACTCCCACCACTAGAGCACAGTTCGAAAAAATACTCAGTTCTTGAAGGCTCCCTCCACGGTGGACTGCAGAGATTCTGCGGTCCCTCAGCAGCCGACGGTCTTCCGGGTCTTCCTCCTCTGGGTTCCAGCAGCTTCCTGGCAGCAAATACGGCAGCAGCAGCAGCTCCAGCAACTCCAGGCAGTGGTCCAGTGGCCAGGCAGGACCCCTCACAGATGGTGATAGTGGTGGTGGTCACAGCAGCGGCTGGAGCAGGGGTCCCCCACACCCCTCCTCTGGGGAGAGGGCCAGCAGGCCCCTCCCCAGGGGCTGCTGCAGTAGCAGGAGTAGCAGCAACCAAGGTGTTGGGGGGCGGGGTTCAGCTACCAACCAGCCAGCAACCAGAGAGTAGAGTAGTGGGAGGGGTGTCTGGCCCAGCCAGGGGAGTAGCTGGAGCAGTAGCCAGGAGAGACCAGGGCCTAGCAGCAGCCCCAGCAGCGGGAGCAGTAGCCCTCTACCTCCCTCTTCTCTCCAGGCCAGTTGGGTGCAATAGAAGAGTCCAAAGCAGATCTACTGGCCACTGGAAAAGCAGGTTTCTGTTCCCTGAGTAACCAGAGCAGGGGCTGCACTAGAACAAGCAGGAACTTTCTGGAACCAATTTAAGGCTGGCAGGCTAATTAGGACACCTGGAGCCAATTAAGAAGAACCTGCTAGAATCAATTAAGACAGGCAGGCTAATCAGGGCACCTGGGTTTAAAACGGAGCTCCCTTCAGTTTGTGGTGTTGCGTGCGAGGAGCTGGGAGCAAGAGGCACACAAGGAGTTGAGAGTGAGAAGAGTTGAAGGACTGAGGAGTACAAGCATCAGCAGACCATCAGGAGGAAGGTCCTGCAGTAAGCATAAAGAAGATGTTGGGCGGAGGCTGTGGGGAAGTAGCCCAGGCAGTTGTAGCTGTCACTCAGCTGTTACAGGAAACCCTATAGACAACTGCAATCCACAGGGCCCTGGGCTGGAACCCGGAGTAGAGGGCGGGCCCTGGTTCCCTCCAAACCTCCCAACTCCTGATCAGACACAGGAGGAATTTGACTGTGGGTTCTACCAGAGGGGAAGATCTCTGAGGCGATCAAAATCCACCAATAAGCGCAGGACTCACCAAGGTAGAGGAGGAACTTTGTCACAAAAGCCATTGGGGAAAAAGTCTTGTGGGGAGTTGTGAGGCAGACTGCGGACGATGAGACACCGTGAAGATTTTGAGGAAATCCAGATAAATTCGTTTTCAAAGTCATCAAACCTAACCTATTCCTGTCTACCATAACCACATACATATTGATATACTAGCAAAGTAGTCATGGATGTTTTGCTCATATTAACGCTGAAAAAAAACAAAAAAACCCATATTATTCCAAACAAAAGATGTCCCATTCCCTTGTGAAGCCATGTTATTTCCCCATGTTACCCCTAGTCTATGGAAATCAAGAACCAGCTTATCAAAATGTCTGTCCCCAACATTGAAAAATTAAGTTATGCGCCCTACCCCCAACACTAGGAAATTAGATCTCGAATCATAGAATCATAGAATCTCAGGGTTGGAAGGGACCTCAGGAGGTCATCTAGTCCAACCCCCTGCTCAAAGCAGGACCAACCCCAACTAAATCATCCCAGCCAGGGCTTTGTCAAGCCTGACCTTAAAAACCTCTAAGGAAGGAGATTCCACCACCTCCCTAGGTAACCCATTCCAGTGCTTCACCACCCTACTAGTGAAAAAGTTTTTCCTAATATCCAACCTAAACCTCCCCCTCTGCAATTTGAGACCATTACTCCTTGTTCTGTCATCTTCTACCACTGAGAACAGTCTAGATCCATCCTCTTTGGAACCCCCTTTCAGGTAGTTGAAAGCAGTTATCAAATCCCCCCTCATTCTTCTCTTCTGCAGGCTAAACACTCCCAGTTCCCTCAGCCTCTCCTCATAAGTCATGTGCTCGAGCCCCCTAATCATTTTTGTTGCCCTCCGCTGGACTCTTTCCAATTTAGCCACATCCTTCTTGTAGTGGGCCCAAAACTGGACACAGTACTCCAAATGAGGCCTCACCAGTGCCGAATAGAGGGGAATGATCACGTCCCTCGATCTGCTGGAAATGCCCCTACTTATGCAGCCCAAGATGCCGTTAGCCTTCTTGGCAACAAGGGCACACTGTTGACTCATATTCAGCTTTTCGTCCACCGTAACCCCTAGGTCCTTTTCTGCAGAACTGCTGCCCAGCCATTCGGTCCCTAGTCTATAGCAGTGCATGGGATTCTTCCGTCCTAAGTGCAGGACTCTGCACTTGTCCTTGTTGAACCTCATCAGATTTCTTTTGGCCCAATCCTCTAATTTGTCTAGGTCCCTCTGTATCCTATCCCTACCCTCCAGCGTATCAACCACTCCTCCCAGTTTAGTGTCATCTGCAAACTTGCTAAGGGTGCAGTCCACACCATCCTCCAGATCGTTGATGAAGATATTGAACAAAACCGGCCCCAGCACCGACCCTTGGGGCACTCCACTTGATACCGGCTGCCAACTAGACATGGAACCATTGATCACTACCCGTTGAGCGCGACCATCCAGCCAGTTTTCTATCCACCTTACCGTCCATTCATCCAGCCCATACTTCTTTAACTTGCTGGCAAGAACACTGTGGGAGACTGTATCAAAAGCTTTGCTAAAGTCAAGAAATAGCACATCCACTGCTTTCCCCTCATCCACAGAGCCAGTTATCTCATCATAGAAGGCAATTAGGTTAGTCAGGCATGACTTGCCCTTGGTGAATCCATGCTGACTGTTCCTGATCACTTTCCCCTCCTTTAAGTGGTTCAGAATTGATTCCTTGAGGACCTGTTCCATGATTTTTCCAGGGACTGAGGTGAGACTGACTGGCCTGTAGTTCCCTGGATCTTCCTTCTTCCCTTTTTTAAAGATGGGCACTACATTAGCTTTTTTCCAGTCATCCGGGACCTCCCCCGATTGCCATGATTTGTCAAAGATAATGGCCAATGGCTCTGCAATCACATCAGCCAACTCCTTTAGCACCCTCGGATGCAGTGCATCCGGCCCCATGGACTTGTGCTCATCCAGCTTTTCTAAATAGTCCCGAACTACTTCTTTCTCCACAGAGGGCTGGTCACCTCCTCCCCATACCGTGCTCCGGAGTGCAGCCGCCTGGGAGCTGACCTTGTCTGTGAAGACAGAGGCAAAAAAAGCATTGAGTACACTAGCTTTCTCCACATCCTCTGTCACTAGGTTCCCTCCCTCATTCAGCAAAGGGCCCACACTTTCCTTGACTTTCTTCTTGTTGCTCACATACCTGAAGAAACCCTTCTTGTTACTCCTAACATCTCCGGCTAGCTGCAACTCCAAGTGTGATTTGGCCTTCCTAATTTCACTCCTGCATGCCTGAACAATATTTTTATACTCCTCCCTAGTCATTTGTCCAATCTTCCACTTCTTGTAAGCTGCTTTTTTGTGTTTAAGACGAGCAAGGATTTCACTGTTAAGCCAAGCTGGTCGCCTGCCATATTTACTTTTCTTTCTACACATCGGGATGGTTTGTTCCTGCAACCTCAATAAGGATTCTTTAAAATACAGCCAGCTTTCCTCGACTCCTTTCCCCCTCATGTTATTCTCCCAGGGGACTTGCCCATCAGTTCCCTGAGGGAGTCAAAGTCTGCTTTTGTGAAGTCCAGGGTCTCTGTTCTACTGCTCTCCTTTCTTCCTTGTGTCAGGATTCTGAACTCTACCATCTCATGGTCACTGCCTCCCAGGTTCCCATCCACTATTGCTTCCTCTACTATTTCTTCCCTGTTTGTGAGCAGCAGGTCAAGAAGAGCTTTTCCCCTAGTTGGTTCCTCCAGCACTTGCACCAGGAAATTGTCCCCTACACTTCCCAAAAACTTCCTGGATTGTCTGTGCACCGCTGTATTGCTCTCCCAGCAGATATCGGGGTGATTAAAGTCACCCATGAGAACCAGGGCCTGTGATCTAGTAACTTCTGTTAGTTGCTGGAAGAAAGCCTCGTCCACCTCATCCCCCTGGTCTGGTGGTCTGTAGCAGACTCCCACCACGACATTACCCTTGTTGCTCCCACTTCTAAATGTAATCCAGAGACTCTCAGGTTTTTCTGCAGTTTCATACTGCAGCTCTGAGCAGTCATACTGCTCTCTTACATACAACGCAACTCCCCTACCTTTTCTGCCCTGCCTATCCTTCCTGAACAGTTTATATCCATTCATGACAGTACTCCAATCATGTGAGTTATCCCACCAAGTCTCTGTTATTCCAATTACATCATAATTCCTTGACTGTGCCAGGACTTCCAGTTCTCCCTGCTTGTTCGCCAGGCTTCTTGCATTTGTGTATAGGCATTTAAGATAACTCACAGATCGTCCTGCTGTCCCAGTATGGGGCAGGAGCCCTCCCCTCTTGCACTCACCTACTTGTGCTTCCTCCCGGTATCCCACTTCCCCACTTACCTCGGGGCTTTGGTCTCCTTCCCCCGGTGAACCTAGTTTAAAGCCCTCCTCACTAGGTTAGCCAGCCTGCTTCCAAAGATGCTCTTCCCTCTCTTCGTCAGGTGGAGCCCGTCTCTGCCTAGCACTCCTTCACGGTTTACTCGACACATCCTCTCACTCTTAGCTTCTGCCCCATACTTCTCTCTGACATTCCCTAGGGGCTGTAACAGAAAATCCCCACCATGCAATCACAACACTAGTAATGATGAACAAAAAGGAAATCTCAAAGAGGGAGTGGCTGTTTAATTGATTCTGTGTGTGTTCAAAGCAGCTTCTGCCACCAATCAACTCCAAACCTTGTTTACACACAAGTCATAGCAATTTTTCAATAAGCAAAATTACTATTTTATAGTCAAAAATGTCTATATTCGTCTATTGGTTTAGCAAATCAGAAGAATTAAACAAGGTGAAATCCATCTGATATAGCTCCTTTATCTTCTGAATTTTCTTTTGGAGATGCTCCATGGTAATATCATCAATAGTCTTTTTCTCTGAACTATCTCTCTTAACATTAAAGTAATGCAGACAGCTGGGGTTCCAATGCTCTTGAGAACATGTTCAGCATCTCACCCCATCATATCACATTTCAAAGTGAATATTACAGGGGTATCAGAGCTGAAACATGGGTTTCCAATGAATAGTCAAGTTATTTTTTCTTGTCAGAATAAACTCCTGGAAAGTCACCTTCTGAGTAGAATTTTTGTTTTCGCCAAACTTGGCTCTGATCATCTTTGTCACAGTGATACTACAGTATGGCTCAGAGTACAGAAGTTCCTCTGTAAGCTGAAACCAACCATTCTAGGGAATCTCTGGTGAACATCACTTTTTTGTAACTAGTCAGCAGCTCTGCCTGCTGATCAGGAGAGTAAGAACACAGCCTTAGTATGAGTGCAGTGTTATGGACAGTCTCATTTTTTGCCTCAGAAGCCTCCCCATTCAGGTTCATTGTGAGGAGAAGGATTCTCTTCCAGTTGGCGCAGCCCACCTTTGGCACCTCATAGTAGATGCACTTGTGATTATGTGCGACAAAGAGCTGTCCAGGAACCTCGGGGCTTAGTCTGTTTTCTGAATGAAAGAGGTTGTACTTCAGATGAGTGGAATTCAAAGTGGCTTTGTCACATTGTTGACTTATCAGCCAGTTTTGTGTATCAGTAGGACCTGGTATGCCCAAGAAAAGGTGATAACACATCAATGATAGGATTGGTAAAAGGAAAGCCATGGGAATTCCTTAACTGTGATCACTAGGCAGAATATAAACAATTCAATTATTTGAGGATAGGGAGTAAAAGAGGGTAGGAAATTTACTTTACCTGTATGTCTGGCCCACGCTAAGTGTCTCTTCCTTTCAGATGGCTTTCCTTTCAGGTTCACACACTTAAGTTTTTTTACTGCTAAACTAAATAAATCTTGGCGTGTGATGTTAAATTTCAGGATTAGTGTATACTCTGTGATGAGTAAATTCCTGTCCTCCTAGTTTGTTGCCCAACTGCGGGATTTGTCTTGCGCCAATTAACTGTATACAAACATTGTAAGCAGCAGTGACCCTCTCTCTATAGCTTCCAATGTAGGATGTGTCAATCATAAGAGACTCCCCATAGCCCAGTGGTTAGAGGATTCACCTGAAAAGTGGGTGGGAGACCCCTAGTCAAATCCTTTCTCCCCCTCTGGCAGTGAGTGGGGAGGGGAAATGAAACCTGGGTCTCTCACATCCCAAGTGAGTGCTCTAACCCCTGGGTTAAAAGTTATGAGGTGGACACCACCCCGATTTTAAATAGGACCCAACCTGGCAGGCATGGTCAGAAGCCACCTACCAGATCAGCCCCTGCATATGACTTAGATGGCCAAATATCTGTCTTCCCCAGTTTGTGAATGGCTCTAAGTCTGGGGTTGTGGATCTGGGCCTAGGAGACTTCATTGAATGGGGCTTGGATATAGAAGCCCATTGTGTGACACAAATTCATAGAGTTTAAAGCCAGAAAGGAGCATTAGAATATCTGCTCTGTCCACCTGAATATCCCAGGTCATTACATTTTACCTAGCTCTGGTCTACACTACGAGTTTAGGTCGAATTTATTAGCGTTATTTCGATTGATCCGTGCACCCGTCCACACGACAAAGCCCTTAACATCGACTTCTAGGGCTCTTAAAATCGATCTCGCCACTCCACCCCCAACGAGGGGATTAGCGCTTAAAGCGATATTGCCGAATCGATGTAGGCTAGTGAGGACGCAATTCGACAGTATTGGCCTCCTGGATCTATCCCACAGTGCAACATTTGACCGCTCTGGACAGCAGTCTGAGCTCCAATGCTCCGCCCAGGTAGACAGGAAAAGCCCCGCGAACTTTTGAATTTCATTTCCTGTTTGGCCAGCGTGGTGAGCTGCAGGTGAGCGCAGATCTCATCAGCAGAGGTGACCATGATGGAGTCCCAGAACCGAAGACGAGCTCCAGCATGGACCGATGGTGAAGTACGCGATCTGATCGCTGTATGGGGAGACGAAACTGTGCTAGCAGAGCTACGGTCCAAAAGAAGAAACGCCAATACATATGCCAAAGTCTCCAAGGGCATGCAGGACAGAGGCTACAACAGGGATGCGCAACAGTGCCGCGTGAAAATTAAGGAGCTCAGGCAAGCCTACCAAAAAACCAGAGATGCAAACAAACGCTCTGGGTCAGAGCCCCAGACATGCCGCTTCTATGATGAGCTGCATGCCATTCTAGGAGGTGCAGCCAGCACTGACCCACCCATGTGGTATGACTCCGTATGTGGATCATCAGAAACCACAGAGGAGCATGATGATGATAATGATGCTGAAAATAGCGCCCAGACACAGCAAGGAAGTGGAGAAGCCCTTTTCCCCGACAGCCAGGAACTCTTTGTCACCCTGGAGCCAGTACCCTACGAACCCACCCAAGGCGTGCTCGATGCAGGAGAAGGGACCTCTGGTGCCTCTGGTGAGTGTACCTCTGTTAATTAATACATGTTTTATAAGCAAGCGTGTTTAATGATCAATTCGCGGCCAGTACAGCTACAGCTACTGGAAAACTCTGTTAACATGTTCGGGGATGGAGCAGAAATCCTCCGGGGACATCTCCAGAAAGATCTCCCGGATGTACTCCCAAAGCCTGTGCAAAAGGTTTCTGGGGAGGGCAGCCTTATCCTGTGCTCCGTGGTAACACACTCTACCACGCCAGGCCAGTAGCATGTAGTCTGGAATCATTGCTTTGCAAAGCATGGCGGCGTATGGTCCCGGTGTTTGCTGGCATTCAAGCAACATCCGTTCTTTATCTGTCTGTGTTATCCTCAGAAGAGTGATATCATTCATGGTCACCTGGTTGAAATAGGGGAATTTTATTAAGGGGGTATTCAGAGGGGCTCCGTCCCTGCTGGGCTGTTTGCCTGTGGCTGAACGGAAATCTTCCCCGCTGTGACCCACACGGTGGGGGGAGGGGGAACAGCGAACATCTTGGATGTGTGTCTTGTGTGTGTGTGGGGGGTGTCGATTAGGTTCGCGCTGCACGTTAACCCAAAAACCGCCGCCCCTCCCTTTTCAATTGCCAACCAGTTTTAAATTGCCAGCCCAAAGGCTGTTTGTTATGGGAAATGAGGGGGAAATGAAAACATTCCCACATGTTATGAAGGTTAAAGAAGGCTATAAACTGTGGCTTACCATGGCTGCCTGCAAGCCGAATTCTGTTGCCCGCCGGACCTGCTTGTGTGATCTCACACCAAACCGGCAGACCCTCAATATAACAGGCAAAGTGCAACCTTGGACCAAATGCATATGTGATATGTAATGTTTGGAGCATTGTTCTCTAATATGTGTCTTTTAAACTACTCCTCTCCCGTTTGTTTCCTCCCGCAGCTGCAAATGTTTCAACGCCACCCCCTTCATCACCGTCCCAGAGGCTAGCGAAGATTAGAAGTAAAAAAAAAAAGGAATCGAGATGAAATGTTCTCAGAACTCATGGAATCCTCCCACACTGAAGCTGCCCAGCAGAATGCGTGGAGGCAGACACTGTCGGAGTCCAGGAAGGAAGAATTTGATCGTGCGGACAGGTGGCGTGCTGAAGACAATGACTGGCGGGATGAAGAGAGACAGCGGCGGGATGAAGAGAGTAGGTGGTGTCAGCGTGCAGAGAGAAGGCAGGATGCAATTCTGAGGCTACTGGAGGATCAAACGGAAATCCTCCGGCTTATGGCTGAGGAAAGGCGTAGGGTTCAGGAAAGGCCGCCTGAGCCCAGACCGCCGCTACAGCCCCTGTGCAACCAACAGCCCTCCTTCCCGAGTCCCATAACCTCATCCCCGAGACGCCCAAGAACGCGTTTGGGCGGCCTCCGTGCACCCAACCACTCAAGTCAAGAGAACAGTCCAAGCAAGAAAGGGCTGGCATTCAATAAGTTTTAAAGTGCTGTGTGTCCTTGTCCTTCCCTCATCCCCTCCTCCACCACCCATCCTGGTGCTTCCCTTCCTCCACCAGCTATCCCGGGAGACTGTGGCAGTTAGCCCCAGAGTTCCCCCTCTTTGTTTTACGAATTAATAAAGAATGCATGATTTTTAAGCAACAATGACTTTATTTCCTCTGCGAGCGGTGATCGAGGGGGGGAGGGCAGGGCGGTTTGGGTAAAGGGAAGTAGAGTGAATGAAGGGGTGGGGCTTTTCATTACAGGGGGAAAACAGAATTAAAGGGAAGTAGAGTGAATGAAGGGGCGGGGCTTTTCATTACAGGGGAAAAACAGAACTTTCACACAGCATCCTGGCCATTCATGAAACTGGTTTTCAAAGCTTCCCTGATGCGCAACGCACCCTGCTGTACTCTTGTAATAGCCCTGGTGTCTGGCTGCGCATAACCAGTGGCCAGGCGATTTGCCTCAACCTCCCACCCCGCCATAAACGTCTCCCCCTTACTCTCACAGATATTGTGGAGCGCACAGCAAGCAGTAATAATAATGGGAATATTGTTTTTGCTGAGATCTAACCTAGTCAATAAACTTCGCCAGCGAGCTTTTAAACGACCAAATGCACATTCCACCACCATTCTGCACTTGCTCAGCCTATAGTTGAAAAGGTCCTGACTACTGTCCAGGCTACCTGTGTATGGCTTCATGAGCCATGGCATTAAGGGGTAGGCTGGGTCCCCAAGGATAACTATAGGCATCTCAACATCCCCAATGGTTATTTTCTGGTCTGGGAAGAAAGTCCCTTGCTGCAGCAGCCGAAACAGACCAGAGTTCCTGAAGATGCGAGCGTCATGTACCTTTCCCGGCCATCCCACGTTGATGTTGGTGAAACGTCCCTTGTGATCCACCAGTGCTTGCAGCACTATTGAAAAGTAACCCTTTCGGTTTATGTACTCGCTGGCTTGGTGGTCCGGTGCCAAGATAGGGATATGGGTTCCGTCTATCGCCCCACCACAGTTCGGGAACCCCATTGCTGCAAAGCCATTCAGTATGAGCTGCACATTTCCCAGACTCACAACCCTTGGTACCAGCAGCTTGGTGATCGCCCTGGCTACTTCCATCACAACAGCCCCCACTGTAGATTTTCCCACTCCAAATTGATTCGCGACTGACCGGTAGCTGTCTGGCGTTGCAAGCTTCCACAGGGCTATCGCCAGTCGCTTCTGTACTGTGAGGGCTGCTCTCATCTTGGTGTTCTGGCGCTTCAGGGCAGGGGAAAGCAACTCACAAAGTTCCATGAAAGTGCCCTTACGCATGCGAAAGTTTCGCAGCCACTGGGATTCATCCCAGACCTGCAGCACTATGTGGTCCCACCAGTCTGTGCTTGTTTCCCGGGCCCAGAATCGGCGTTCCACTGTATCAACAAGCCCCATTACCACCATGATGTCCACCTTGCGGGGGGGCCTTTTTTGAGAGAGGTCTGTGTCCATGTCCTCATCACTGTCCTCAGGGCGCTGCTGTCGCCTCCTCGCCTGCTGTAGCTCTAGCAGCTCCTGGTTCTCGTTCTGCATATACTCCTGGACAATGCGCGTGGTGTTCATAACGGCGAGAACAGCCGCGGTGATCTGATCGTGCTCCATGCTTTCCCTGGTATGCTGTTTGCAGGACAGCAGAGTGGCAGCAGAAGCAGCGGGTGGATAACAATGGAGCCAGCAATATGGCGCCCATATGAAAAAAGGCGCGAAAGGATTTTTTGCTCCCCCCTCAGTTGCTTTCACGGAGGGAGGGGGGAGCAAGGGTTAGGCTCATTTCCTTCTAGCAGCAGATGGTACAATATGCTTGATATCCATCATCAGCTCCTGGCCCCCTCAAGGATTGAACTCGCAACCCCGGGTTTAGCGGGCCAACGCTCAGACCGCTGAGCTATCCCTCCGCCCGTGTTCCAGGCAGTACTGAATCTCCCTTAAACAAAACGTAAAAAAAGAGAATGACCAGAGTCACTCTGGTCACTCCCATTTATGTCCAAGCTCCCCCGGCCAGCCACACCATAGGCCGCCGGCCAGGAGCACACGAATACCAATCATATTGTACAATCTGCTGCTAGAAGGCAAGGAACTTCTGCTGTATGGTCCCGCGACCACGACCATTTATGGCATATTGCACCATCTGCAGCTAGAAGGCAAGGAGCTTCTGCTGTGTAGTCCCGCGACTACCAGCCTCAGGTGGAATGGCCCCCTCAAGGATTGAACTCACAACCCCGGGTTTAGCGGGCCAACGCTCAGAACGCTGAGCTATCCCTCTGCCCGTATTATAGTGTGACTGAATCCCCACTAGACCTAATGTCCAGGCGTACGCTGGAGATGTACGGTAATTGTGAGCTGAGCAGGCTTCCGTAGCAAACACGGAAACCCCGGAAAAAAGGCGCGAAAAATATTGCTTTCACGGAGGGAGGGAGGGAGGGAGGGATGACATGTACCCAGAACCACCAGCGACAGTGTTTTCTGCCCCATCAGGCTTTGGGATCGCAACCCAGAATCCCAATGGGCGGCGGAGACTGTGGGAACTGTGGGATAGCTACCCGCAATGCAATGCTCCGAAAGTCGATGCTAGCCCCGCTACTGTGGACACAGTCAATCGACCTCATGGTCTTAATGCTTGTGTGTGGGGACACACACAATCGATTCCATAAATTCGGGTTTTAAAATATCGACTTCTATAAATTCGACCTAATTCTGTAGTATAGACGTACCCCTAGTTACCTCTCTGTTGCGCCCAATAACTTGTGCTTGGCAAAAACCTATCCTCAGAAAGGCATCTAATCTTGATCTGAAGACGTGAAAAGAAAGAATTTACCACGTCCCTTAGTAGTTTGTTCTGATGATTAATCATCCTCATTGTTAATAATTGTGCTGTATTTCTAATTTGAATTTGTCTGGCTTCAGCTTCCAGCCCTTTGTTCTTGTTATGCCAGGGTGACCATATGTCCTGTTTTGGTCAGGACAGTCCCTTTTTTAAGCCCTATCATGGTCATCCCCACTTCTTTGGCAAAAGTGGTTATTTGTCCCATTTGCTCTTGCCAACTTGATCATCTGGCAAGAGCAAACAGGACAAATGCCACTTTTGCCAAAAAAGTGGGGTGCAGAGGAACATGCAGGAGGGGGCAAGCAGCGATGCTGGGGCAGGTTCACAGGAGAGAGGGGCCTTGGGCTAGTAGCTCAGGCCACTCCCATGAATGGTGGGGGCTCAAGCAAGTGGCTCAGGCCAGCCCCACACAATGTCCTGTTTTCCCTTTGGGAAATATGGTCACCCTTTGTTATGCCTTTCTCTGCTAGATTAAAGAGCCTGTCAGTACCTGGTATTTTTGCCCCAGTGAAGTTACTTCTACACTGTGATTAAGTCACCTCAGTCTTTTTTGATAAATTAGACAGCGTTTTTTAAGCCTCTCACTATCAGGCATTTTTTCCAGCCTTCAAATCATTTTTCTGCACCCTCCCTAATTTTTCAACATCCTTTTTAAAACAGACACACCAAAACTGTACGCAGTATTCCAGAATCAATCTCACCAGTACTATATGCAGAGATAAAATCACCTCACTACTCCCCTGTTAAAACATCCAAGGATCACAATAGCTCTTGTTGCCACAGCATCACACTGGGAGCTCACTTGAGTTGCTTGTCTGCTATGCTGCAGTCAGGGGCGGCTCCAACGTTTTTGCCGCCCCAAGCAAAAAAAAAAAAAAAACAAAACAAAACAAAAAAAAACAAACAAAAAAAAAAACCCTAAACGCCGCCCCCGCAAACAAAAAAAAATCTCCAACGCCCGCCGAAAAAACCTTCAACGCCGGCTGGGGAGAGCGCTCCCCACCGGCAGGAGAGAGTGGGGGCCTCGAGCATGCCGTGCTCGCTCCTCTCCGGCCGGGGAGAGCGGGGTCCGCGAGCATGCCACACTCGCTCCCTGCCGGCTGGGGAGACGCTCCCCGCCAGCCAGGGAGTGAGCACGGCATGCCCGCGGCCCCCACTCTCCCCAGCCGGAGCATGCCTAGGAGGGAGGGGGAGAGGCACGCCGTGCCCGCTCGAGTTCTCTTCTCCCCTCCCTCCCAGGCTCTAAGCCTGGGAGGGAGGGGGAGAAGCGGCGCGCGAAACAACGGTTTTGCGTGCCGCAGCTCGGGGAGAAGCCGGCGGCGGCCGCGCCGGCGCAGAGCGGAGGTGAGCTGAGGCAGCCGGCTGGGGCACATTTCTAGGGGCTGCATGGCTGGTGCCAGAATGCCGCCCCTAGAAATGCGCCGCCCCAAGCACCAGCTTGTTTTGCTGGTGCCGGCCCTGGCCGCAGCGTATAGAATAGTGGCTAAAACAGTGGACTGGGACTTTGGAGACCTGGGTTCTAGTTATTACTTTGCCACTGGCCTGATGGGTGACTTTGAGTGAGTCACTTTGTCACTCTTTGCCTCGGTTTTCCCACCTGTCAAATGAGGATACTTTCATCCATAGATCTCAGAGTTTTACAAAGGAGGTAAGAAGTATTGATTATCGTCAGCTCTAAAATCCCTTTCGGAGTCACTGCTTTCCAAGATGCAGCCTCCCATTCTGCAGGTGTGGCCTACATTCTTTGTTCCTAGATATACAACTTTGCATTTGGCTGTATTGAAAATACATTTTATTTGAATGAGCCCAGCTTACCAAGTGATCCAGATCACTCTCTCTGACTTGCCTTGTCCTCCTCCTCATTTACCACTCTGCCTCATTCAATTTTATCAGCAATGATTTTATACTTACTTCCAGATCATTGAAGAACTTGTTGAACACCATCTGACCTAGTAGCGAACCTCACTAGAAACACCCCATTCAACAATGATTCCCATTAACAACTACTTTTTGAGCTCTTTCAGCTAGCCAGTTCTTAATCCATTTAATGTGTGGTTTAGTGATATTTTACATGGCTAATTTTTTAATCAGCATGTCATGCAGTACTAAGTCAAACCCCTTACAAAGATCCAAGTATATTATATCTCTGGTTACTTTCATCAACCAAACCAGTATGCTCAAAGCATGAAATTAGGTTTGTTTAACATGACCTGTTTTCCATAAAACCATGTTGAATGACATTAATTATATTCCTATTCTTTACAGTTGAATCTCATATTGACTTTTCCATTATTTTGCCCAGTATTTGTACCCGGCTAACCAGCATATAGGTGCCCGGGGTATCCCACTTGCCTTTTTTTAAGGTTGGCACAACATTAGCGCTCTTCCAGTCTTCTAGAATTTCCCTAGTTATTCCAAGATTTAGTAAAAATTAACATTAGCAGGCCAGAGGGCTCCTCAGTCAACTCAACTCTGAACTGCAAGTTATCCCAACCTATCAATTTAAAAATGTTCATCCCTAACAGATGTTATTTAACATCCTCCTTAGTTACTACGAACTGGAAAGTCTCCTCCATCACCTTATGGAGGTGCTGCTTCTTTCAAATCATGCTGCTTCTTTCAAAATACAGAACAGAAATATGTATTAACACATCTGCTTTTGCAGCATCATTTTTAACAATTATACAGTCTCTATCAAGTAATGGGTCCATATTATTGCTAGGATTATTTTGTTCTTAATAGACAAACTCATTGTTGTCCTTACCCTGCCAGTCATTTATTTTTTCCCTTATGGGTTTAGCTTCCTTTATCAGCTCTCTGTAACTTCATTAATTTCCAATTTATGGTGATCACTCTCTCTTTCACCTTCCCCCCCCCCCCCAATCTGATTGATTTTTCTTTTACTTCTAATTGCTACCTTCACTTCACCACTTAGCCAGGATGGGCTTTTACCCAAAGTTGTCCTATTTCTTGATTGTGGAATAGTGGGCCACATCTAATAAACTAAGATATGTAGGGAGGGGATAATGGATAACCCACTTTAAACAAATGTTACACTTACTGCACCTCACTAATGTTTACATGTCAGTTGACAATGTTGATGGTAGACTTATGACAAGTTTTTCATGGGTTTTTTTTTTGTTTGCACTGATTATGTTGGATTTTGGCATTGCACTCATACATGCACACACGCACACCCCAGCATTCAGAGTTTTCTTGGGGAATGGTGTATTTGATCATTACAGCTGAACATTCACTAGATGAAAATGAACTGATGAAACTGAGCTTCCCAAAGGAGACATGAATAGAACTTATATTTCCCTGGTGTAAGTTTTTTTTTTTTGCCAGGAATTTTAATTCCCACACACAGTGACATCAAAATGAACACTTTCCAGCACTTCTGCAAATTACAGAATATACCATCAGCCAAAGTACAGAAATCTTGCCTGCCTCAGCAGTAAAATAATGTTAAACCTGATTTTTACAATCAAAAGCACTTGAGGAAAGAGGTGTGAAAAATACAAATGGAACTAACTGTTCCTCGTTTTCACATGCTTCTGAGCCTGGTCAATGCCATGAAGTACTAAAATACTGTAAGAAATCTTACTTCCACGCAAAATTAAAAATTCAAGGAGTTTAGCTATAGCATGCCTAATTATGGCATCAATGTTAGTAGTAATCAAATTATTCATCCCCTTTTAAATATATCCTAGTATTGAGACTCTTAGACGTCCAATCTGAGAATTAAAGATTTTTTAATCCATTTATGATCAACTCAAATTATTCTAAAACTACAAAACAGAGTGTTCAAGAACATTGGGTTTATACAGCAAAAATATGTAGCGAGGCCTGGAGGGAAAAGTTTAAGCATCTGACACTTCCAAACAAAGAAAAGAAGTGTCCTCCACCATTGACTCGTCCCAGCACTATTCATATACACAGACCAATACCTCCTTCTCCCCATTGTTTAACTCTAATTTTAATAACTTAATACTTTTTTTCTCTCTATGTGATTTTTTCAGCTGCTGATGATCTCAAAACCCTCTGATAAGCATTAATTAAGCCTTTCAACATCCCTGGGAGGATGGATACAATCCCATTTTTACAAGCCATCTGTTAATGGCTTAGTTTAGTGCTGTGCTTGCAATTGTAATTCTGTAACATCGGAATGTTCATATATTTCATGTAAAATGGAGAAGTCATACACTCAACTTCCCGGCTGAGAGTTAGGTGAATTCCAATAATTCATAGCTCTCCTGATTAAACAAGCAATTATTCGGTTTCCCCATCTCCATGGAACGATACTGGGATTTTTAACTATCCAGATCTTAAGATAAACACCACCTTTTAAAATAATTTAAGGGTGGAGAGAAGTAAATAGTTTGTAATAGTTAACATAAGTCACCCACCAATATGTTCTCTAAACTCAGAAACATACTTGAGAACATAGCTTATTCTGAAAGGGATTTTCAACAGTGTGGGTGGAGATAACAGTTCTCTGGAACCAGACACTGCATTTTAGCTCAGATGGGAAACAATCTGTCAGAAATTGACAAATACTTTATATCTTTAAGTTTGCCTGCCATAAGGGCTTGATCAGTGGTGTTCCCAATCTTACCACACCATCACCCACAACAGGAGCCAGATCCTAGGGTAAGGACAATTGTATACATGCAGAGACAGAGTCCATGGAGGGCCTCTGAATTATATTTAGAGAGCTCACAGGTGATCTTCAGTAATATATTGTAAATTTGAGGAACAGTAATGCAGTCCAATACTGGACCCCAATGACTTCTGATCCTGACAGGTCAGCCAGCTCTTCTCTACACTGTCAGCAAACTAAGGCTATGTCTACACAGGGGGAGAGGGATAGCTCAGTGGTTTGAGCATTGGCCTGCTAAACCCAGGGTTGGTTGAGAGTTCAATCCTTGAGGGGGCCATTTGAGGATCTGGGGCAAAAATTGGGGATTGGTCCTGCTTTGAGCAGGGGGGTTGGACTAGAAGACTTCCTAAGGTCCCTTCCAACCCTGATATTCTATGATACACTTACCAGTAGATCGACAGCGATGCGATTGATGCAGCGATGTTGATTTAGCGGGCCTAGTGAAGACCAGCTAAATAGATCTCAGAGCGCTCTCCGGTTGACTCCTCTGTGAGAGGAGTAAGTTAAGTCATTGGGAGAGCGTCTCCCATCGACACAGCATGGTGTAGACAGCAGTAAGTTGACCTAGGCTACATCAACTTCAGTTACATTATTCACGTAACTGGAGTAGCATAACTTAGGTCAACTTACCGCAGTAGTATAGACAAGGCCTCTGAAACTGGCCCCTGGATAAGCAGTTTTCTGTTCCCTGACTGGCCAGTTGCATTATACCAAATGTTAGTACCTAAAGTGAATAAATCTTCTATAGCACTCAAGCCACTAAACATTTTTCTGAAATAAGTTTCAATGTGTCTGTGGAGAAGATAGTCCACCCTTTGTTTGAACATTGCTTTATGTACTTCAGCACTAGAGTTGATGGTTGAGAGAACATATTTCATTCCAAAATGTTATTTTCAGGTAGTTAACATTGCTGATCACAACCTTTGAAGCAGGGAGTATAAACATTACCTATTAGTTCTTTGAGAGATTGTCCACACAGATGATACTCTAGGTGCCCATGTGCCTGAGATCAGATTATTTTGAATAGCAGTGTCCGTTGTAGCCACAGCTGCAGCCCTAGGCTCTCACAGCTATGGTAGCTAGGGGCATAATGGGTGGGGCAGCTGCATTCAGCACTCAGTTCCTTCTTATCACCCATGGTGCAAGAAAGTATCAGCAGCATCTCTGGCTTCATGCAACGTAACAGTTTCCATTCACTTTTCTTCATTCTTGCCCATTGCTTTCATTATGGTGAACTCCAAAACTCCCAGCTTTAAGACCTGACTCATGTATCCAACATGGCCATTAATGAACACTCCGGATGCCTCATCTGCCTGGGAGACGGCGTCAGGGACTGTGGATCTCAAACCCTGACCCACAGGACGCTTTAGAACTAGCAGGTTCCAACTTGCCACCCAGGGACCTGCTAACTGTTCTCAGAATAGGAGCTGAACTCAGACGGCCAACCCTAGTGCCGGGAGCAGATTGACAGAATGCTGGGGGTTCTGATTGGTCCACAGCCCCTATTTAAACCTAGCACAGGAACAGGAATTTGCCCATGCAACTGGAATCCACCTTGCTCTGGGCTGTGTGCCTTGTGCTTCCTGTTCCTGCTCCCCTCGCTTGACTTCCTCATATCCCAACGTGGTCTGACTCTGGTTATCGATCCATGGTTCTGCTCTCAAGTTTGTCTCCTGCTTTTTATCTTCTAGTAACCTGACCCCGCCTGCCTCCTGACACTCGACTCTTGGTTTGCCCCCTGGGCTATCTTGGACTCTGACCTCCTGGTCTCTGACTCAGCCTGGGTCCCAATTCCTGGTTTGACCATTAGGTCAGACCATCCTCATCTTGGTCTTGACAGAGGGGCACATTCCAGATCACAACTCCATATGCCACTTCTTAAAAGGTCCTTTTAGAAAAGAACACAAAGGTGAGGCTGAAATTGTTCTTGATGGAGAAATCCATACAACCTCAGCTCACAGCCACCACGAAGCCCAGAGAAGACATTCAGCACTGGATACCTGCACTACTACCTACACCTCTCATGCAGTATCCTTGCATAGATCTCACTCGGCTACCATGTCTGTGCTGTGAGAGAGAGGGAGGGAGGGAGGGAGGGAGGAGGAACTGCTCTGGTCAGGACTTCAGACCCAAATCACCATCACCAACTCTGAGTAAAACACATCTCCTTGGGTGTCCATTCCAAGAGCTCGTAGTCTTAACATTCTCCCTAGTATCTCAGCACCTAAGGGTAACTTGACAGACAGCTTCTTCAGATTGAAAGGACTGCACTGCCTTAGGCACTGTGTCAGCACAGAATGTTCCGGTACCTACCCCAGCACCAAGACCTATGGAGACTACCATCTAGCCTCTGGTACCAATCACTTCCTTAGCCTCCATCCCTACTCCAGTACCAGATCTCAGCTATAAAACCATTTATAGTACCAGCAGACCTATCAATCAGTCCAATACCCAAGTCCCTTTTTCTAGATCATTGGACAAAGGTGATCTTTAAACCAGCTATCCCACATTGTGGAGACCCATTATCCTGGACAGGACTGCTCCTCAGCTGGAGGAAACTTACTCCTAGATGTCCTCCACTCCTGAATGCACTGCCCGGGGGGGGGGGGGGGAAGAGGGGAGGGGTATAAAAACTCTTATGCCAGAAGACCTACTCCTACGGTTTCTTAACTGACATCCCCTTCTCCAAGGAGACAGCTACAACCTCCTCCATCTGCTCTGTTTCCCCAACCTTAGAAGGTACAGGAAGAGTACATCAGTGTGGATGACCAACCTGCCCTAGTCCAGGAGCTATCAACTTCTCAAGGAGCCACTTCCGCTTCTCCCGATGAGGTCATAAATCCACCTTCTCCAGCATCTCAGGATGAGTTTAAGATTTTTCATGATCTCCTCAAGAAATCTGCTGAGACTCTGGACATTCCTCTTGAAGTTATTCAGGACAAACAATATAAATTGTTGGCGATTATCCATGCTGCAATATTGGGCAGAATAACAATGCCCATAAATAAAGGCCTTTTGAGCCTGCTAAAGTGACCTGGCATACTCCCACCTCCCTCCTACCAATCTCAAAAGAAAGTAGACAGGAAAATATTAGGTCCCTGCAAAGGAATTTTAGTAATTCTTCCAACACCTGACTGGTGGCCCAAGAGAAGTCTAAGCAGCAAGAGGCTGCTAAGAAAACCCATCAAGAAAGAGACAGACTGGACTTTCAGCTACAAGGTGTACTTCTCTACCAGTCTCCAAAGGATGGTGGCAAGTCGTCAAGCCTTGCTCTCAAGGTATGCTTTTCTCCTTTGGGGGAGGCTATTGTCATGGATAATCTGCCACAGGGACAGCAGGGAAAGTAGAAGACCCTGATGACAGAGGGTTAACTGACAGTGAATCTCCCTGCAGACCATGTTGGATGCCTCTGATACAACAGCGAGCAAGATGACATCTGTCATCACCATGAGATGTGCTTCCTGTCTCTAGGCATCTGGAGTCCGCTGGAGGCCAGATTATCTTTGCAGATCTTGCATTCGAGGCTACTGATATCTTTACCAGTTCTACAGCTGTGAGACTATGTAGTGCTAAACACACTAGCAATTCTGGATCATTGGGACTTTACATACCTACATCTCAGGGCAGATCTACACTACAGCTTAAGTCTACGTAACTTGCGTTGCTCAGGGGTGTGAAAAAACCAGACACCCCCCCCCCCCCAATAAGCGACCCAAGTTACAGCCACCTAAGTGCTGTCCACACCGATGGTACATCAGCGAGAGACTCTCTCCCACCGACATAGCTCCTGCCTCTCCCGTCAGCAGAGAGTGTCTTCACCAGATGTGCTAAAGTGGCCCTCAGAATGTAAAAGTGTAAAAGCACTTGTCTGAGTCCACATGAAAGAGACCAGTTCCACGGACACTCTCTCAGTAGTCTTCCATTCAACATGCTGCATCTCCTCCCAAGACACAGCTTTGATGCAAGTGTTGAGAGCCCAGCAGGACAATCTATCAATTTAAGAATTGTCAGTGATGGAGAATCTACCAGGACCCTTGGTAAATTGTTCTAATGGTTAATTACTCTCACTTAAAAATTTACATCTTATTTCCAGTCTGTATTTGTCTAGCTTCAACTTCCAGCCATTGAATCACGTTACCTTCTCTCTGTTAGACTGAAGAGCCCTTTATTAAATCTGTTTCCTGTATAGGTACTGTGACAAAGTTCCTCCTCTACCTTGGTGAGTCCTGCGCTTATTGGCGGATTTTGATCACCTCAGAGATCTTCCCCTCTGGTAGAACCCACAGTCAAATTCCTCCTGTGTCTGATCAGGAGTTGGGAGGTTTGGGGGGAACCTGGGCCTGCCCTCTACTCTGGGTTCCAGCCCAGGGCCCTGTGGATTGCAGTTGTCTATAGGGTGTCCTGTAACAGCTGCGTGACAGCTACAACTCCCTGGGCTACTTCCCCACAGCCTCCGCCCAACACCTTCTTTATGCTTACTGCAGGACCTTCCTCCTGATGGTCTGCTGATGCTTGTACTCCTCAGTCCTTCAACTCTTCTCACTCTCAACTCCTTGTGTGCCTCTTGCTCCCAGCTCCTCGCACGCAACACCACAAACTGAAGGGAGCTCCTTTTTAAACCCAGGTGTCCTAATTAGCCTGCCTGCCTTAAATTGGTTCCAGAAAGTTCCTGCTTGTTCTAGTGCAGCCCCTGCTCTGGTCACTCAGGAAACAGAAAACTATTCATCCAGTGGCCAGTATATTTGCCTTCTATCAGACTTCTGTACCCCACTTGTCTGGGTCTGTCACAGTACTTATAGACTGATCAAGTCACCCCTTAACCTTCTCTTTGTTAAACTAAAATAGTGATAGACTTCCTTAAATCTATCTATCTATGAGGCATGTTTTCTAATCCTCCAATCAGTCTCAGGGCTCTTCGCTGAACCATCCCCAATTTATCAACATCTTTGAATTTTGAGCACCAGAACTGGACACAGTATTCCAACAGCAGTCACACCCATGCCAAATACAGAGTAAAACAACATCTTTACTCCTACTCGAGATTCCCATTTATGCATCGAAGGATCGCATTTGCTCTCTTGGCTACAGCGTCACACTGGGAGATGCTGACAGGCAAGAACAACTTGACCGATTGACTGAACATTACAAAACTCTATTCAAAGGATGACATTATCTCTGATACTACCTTAGCTGCCATTCCCCATCTTTCAAAGATGCAGGAGCTGGACCAGACACCAACTCTTGAAGATGTAGAGAAAACTATCAAAGAGATTGCACCTGGGAAAGCAGCAGACAAAGAACAGATACCTATCCAGCTCCTAAAGGAAGAGGGAAGGAAGCTTGTGAGTGACAACTATGCACTTCTCTGCGCCTGTTGGGAAGGAAGCCACATACCCCAGGATCTGAAAAATGCAAAAATAATTACTCTATATAAAAATAAAGGGGACAGAGCAGACTGCAACAACTATTGAGTGATATCTGCTCAGTGTGGTCGGCGAGATGCTTAAAAGGGTCCTGATGAAAAGACACGGTCCTTGCTGAGAGTCTACCCTGACAGCCAGAGTGGGTTCAGAGGTAAATGCTCCATTACTGACACATCCTTCACATTGCACTTGTTGCAAGAAAAAAGCCGTGAACAGGCATCTCTCTACATAGCATTCATTAACCTACAAAAGGCCTTCAGCTATGGTCAGCAGGAACGGCATCTACAGGATTCTGTTGAAAATTGGATGTCCGCAAAAGATTCTCTCTATTCAAGGAGTTCCACGAGGGAATGAAGACAACCATACAGTATGAAAATGAAACTTCAGAGTTTAGTATCGATACTGGTTTGAAGCAAGGCTGCATCAGCCACCGGCTTTGGCATCTTCTTCTCTATTCTTCTTAAGTACACCTTTGGAAATGATCAATCTGGCAAACTAACTGAATCAAGGATGGACAGCAACTTGTTTAACATCAGACAGTTCCAGAGCAGAAGGCATGTCACCCAGCTCACAATTCAGGATCTGTTTTTCCATAGATGATCCTGTATTAGTCTCTAATTCACCTGATGAACTGCAGGTCATGATGAACAAGTTATCTACCATGCCAAACTTGGTGCATGCATCAATCAGTATCAATAAAAGAGTTATGTCACAAGATTCCACCTTTCCACCTAAAATTGATGTAAACGAAGTTCTGGATAACGTGGATCTCTTCTGCTATCTCGGCTCAATTCTTACCAGCTCACTTAATCTTGATAGAGAACTTGATGCTAGAATCAGCAAAGCTTCTGTCACTTTTGGCAAACTTGCATCACGTGTTTGGAGCAACAAGTTGCTAATCCTGAACATAAAAGGTGTCTGTGTATCAGTCTTGTGTCCTTTGTACCCTCCTTTAGGATTGTGAAAACTGGGTTACATACTCCAAGCAGGAACAAAGATTGAACCGTTTCCATCTCCCATGTCTTGGAAAAATCCTTGGAGTTACTTAGGACAGGGGTCTCCAAACTTTGAGACGAGGGCCATATTAGATTTTTGAAGGGGCTTCGCGGGCCGAAGCAACGGTGAAATTAAATATATGCAAATATATGCAAAAATGTTTTTAAAAACCCCCACTACTCTACTCTGTCAGTGTTGCATTAAATTCTAAATCAGGTATAAAAAAGTTAATCGATGCAGGTACTGTGAAATCACACAAAATATTTGTCAATACATTAAAAATCACTTTCACATTCAAAAATAAAGAAATATTTTAGGATTAATGAGAAGTATAGTACTGATGTTTTTCTGACAAAATTGGCTCCCCTTTTGCGGGGACACTGGCTCCTGGGGGCACTCCCCACTCTGCAACAGCTCAGCTGGGCTCCCCCCGCCCACAAGCTGCTGCCAGCAGCCCCTCCCCCTGCCTGCTCAGCATGCCTACTCAGCTGTAGCCTGCTTTTGCTTCTCCCTGTATCTCCTCAGCTGCAGCAATGACTCCCCTAAGTTGGCTCCCCTTTTGGGGGGACACTGGCTCCAGGGGGCACTCACCCCTCTGCACAGCTCAGCTGTGCTGCAGCCCCGCCTGAGCTGCTGCTGGCGGCTCCTCCCCCTGCCTGCTCGGCATGCCTACTCAGCTGTTCGCTTCTCTGGTCGGTTGGAGGGCCGGACAAATGGAAGGCCCGGGCTGGATCCGGCCCGTGGGCCGTAGTTTGGAGACCCCTGACTTAGGACCAATGGATCACCAACAACGAGATCCTTGAGAGAACCAGCGTACAGTCTATGCAGACTACACTGGATGTTCGCAGGCTTTGCTGGTTGGGACACATGGACCGCATGCCGAAGGCTGTGCTTGTAAGAACTGCCTGCCACACAGTGGAAGGCTAAAGTCCCAATACAGCAACAAGGTCAAGCACGGTCTCAAGAAATTCAGCATTCCCACTGGGAAAATCCTGCCCACAATTGCTCAGTTTGAAGAAGTAGGGTTAAAGCTGGTGCAGTCACTGTGGAGTGCCATCACAGAGCCCAGGCTAAGGCCTGCAGACAAGCCAGGAAGCAGAGTATGCTTCAACCTTCATTTCACAAGTGGACCTGTAGCCACTGGAAGGGTTTGCTGCTTGTGCATTGGGCTCTTTTCCCATACCATTGCAAAGCACCACTCGTGGACTTTGCTGCGTCTCCTTTAATCTGTCAAGATGTTAGATGGCACACTAGGAGCTAGTGTTCAGCTGATTATCCACCAAGACCCCCAAAATCTTTCAGATCACTGCTTCCCAGGATAGCATCCACAATCCTGTGAGGCCTACATTCTTGGTTCCTAGATGAAGGCATTTATATTTAGTGACGTTAAAATACATTTTTTGCACTCAATTTACCAAGCAATCTAAGTCACTCTGAATCAGTGACCTGTCCTCTTTATTATTTACCACATCCCCAATTTTTGGGTCATCTGCAAACTATCAGGGATTTTGTGTTTTCTTCCAGGTCACAGATAAAAATATTTAATAGTGTTGGTCAATGCTTCTGGGACCCCACTGGAAATAGACCCATGATGGAAGGCCTCAACATGTCTTCACACAGATGACTGGACATATGAATTGGCATACCTTGGGGAGACTGGCATATAAAGAGAAAGGATTTGGAAACATATGGTCTATTTCTTGACATGTACGATCAGTGATCCATTGCTGTACACTGTAACCCTCTTATCATTTCCACTTTACATATGGTATTCATTGAATACTTAGTTTGTCTTCTCTTATTGCCGGTTCTTTCTTCAGGGAACCAGCACCCCCACTTCTTTGACTCAATTTTACCTACATAAGCCAAAAACATATATAATCAACCCCCCTATGCCCAAATATTGCCTTGAGGAAAACTGCCAGAAGTCTTGTGACCCTGCAAGATTCTACTTAGCATTTTAAAGGGGCATTTAGTTAAAATTCAGCAGAAAGACAAAAGCACAGATGTATTTTAAAGTGTTCAACAGTGACCAATGGGTATATACCTACCTAAAAGGTGACAGGACAAACTATTATAAATAGCACACTTAGGAGATGATCCAGACACACTGGATTTTCCCCACGGATTTAGTGAGATGGGTCAGTTTCTGCAGATTTGTTTTCTTCAGTAAAGATTCCTTGACGAGAGGTCTCTAGACCAATTTAGAAAATGTCAAGGAAACAAACATGCTATCAAAACAATAATGTCCACCATATAAGCCACCTAGTCTCAGGACAGCTCTCTTCAGACAAGGGCCTGTGTGAATGGAGGGCAAGCCACATAAAACTGAAGGAAGTTTTAAGTGACGTGGGATCCATTTCTTTAAATAGCTTCTCTGACCTCAGTTTCATGGTTCAGCATTTCTGACAAATAATGAAATGGGATAAGAGCAGCTCAGGTTTCTGTGGAATGAACAGAGGTAAGTTGGGGGTCTGCAGTGAGGTACAAAGGCATAAATCATAGTGAACTATCCTTCCCAGTGGCTCTACTTCAGTCAACACATAATAGCATCAAGGAGCCCACACTTGATTTTCTTGTACCCAGAAGTAGAGAGCTGCTCAGAAAACAATTGTTCATTTTCCCATTAACAACAACAGCACTTTTCAATAAGTACTTTAAAATGTTGGGTTTTTTTAATTATTTCAAGTCATGTTATAGACAAAAATGCATAGGAACATGGAAAAAACACAGGTTCCAAGCATGTGGAGACCAGAGTGCCTCATATCAAGGGATTAAACATGATCAACCTTATTAAACCAACCAAGTTTATTTATAGAAGTCTGTACATTTGTAATGAACTCAGCTAGGACACCAATGAAACAAAAACAAATAAACCCATCCCTTCCCAATGAGCGGGAGGTGTCACTCACCTTTACATGCACTTAAAAAAAGCAAAAATAAGATTACATCTTCATACACAATTAGTTCTGTAACTGTTCAAGAAATGGAGTCCCTTGATGCATTATTCTCAAAACAGAGAGTGGTTTGCATACAGTAACTCCTTGGCTATTGCCTCTGTTCGACCGTATTTCCGCAGAAACCATTGAGATTTCCAGAAGGTGGCAAGTGGTAGCTGATAACTGGGGATGCTCAGGACATAACCACTTTACAAGTTCTGCACACTAAATTCACTGTGTGCACCCATGTTCTTAATTTGATAAACTCCATTAATTAATGTGGGAAAACAAAGCAAATGTACTATTTACAACACTATCAGGGTCTCATCACTGTTTTTATTATAAAACCTGTATCTTAGTTTGTAACTCAGCTGTAGACGTTTACTTTGGGATGAAACAGCACATCAAGCAAAAGCATGTAAAAAGAATTTAGGAGTAAAGTTTCTCTGTAGTCATTATACCCCACAATAGTTTTTAGTAATTTTTGTAGGCAATTCAAGTTTTGCCTTGCACAATTTTGCAGTTATTCTTTTGTAAATCTTCAGAAATTTTGATAGTTGGAAAACTGTCTACTGCAAATAAAGTTTTTTTATTACATATCTGTAACATCATTGTAGTTGCTGCAAAACCAAAATGAAACCAAATGCATATCTATTCAGTGGATCATGACGTCTCCTACGAAGCTATAATGGCAGATTCCATAAATCCACTTTTTAAAAAAATGTCAAAAGGACATATGTCAATGAGAGCCCACAACAGCTCCAGAGAAGTTGCTAGACAGATGATCAAGGAAAAAGTCTATGATTACATATTTACACAATAGTCCATAATGTAATTCCAAAGCTATGGACTATCTAGTAAATAAGCTATTAAAAAGTCCACAATTTGTTTACACACCAAATTAGAGCTGCTTCAGAGGTGGAATTTTTTTATACACAGTTCATTATATCAATTTTCACACAATTACATGACATTTCTTTAAAACTACTGTTAAAAAATTAACAAAAGGAAATTAAAATAAGAGCTAGATTAAAGTTTCATTAAGGATCCAACAAGTAAGTCACCAAGAGTCAGACTCAGGTTTAGATATAACCATTATATGGGGCTCTTAGAAAAATAATGCTACAACACTTCAGGAGGACGTGTTAGGATCTTCCATTCCTTCAAGCCTCAATTTAGAAGAGCATCCTTATTTGTTCAGCACTTAAGCTCACGCTTTGGTGCTTAACTCAATCAGGGCCTCTGAATTGTCAGACCACTAATGCTTTTTTAATTTAGTTCTTAGTTCAGTATATTCAGCTGTATTTGTTTTGAATAGCTCTTTGTTAAATGCCACTTATATTTACACTTGGATTTTTACACCTGAGTGATTATCAAGCAGTCATCTTGTTTCTAGTCAAACATTCCATAAAGCCATACAATCCTTGTGCTAGTTTTACTGCACCTGTACCAGTTATATATAGAAAATATGTATCAGCAACTGCCCTCATACATTTTCAGTACAGTTTCTACCTTGTCCTTCCCCTTCCACACAATATGAACTGATTTTTTTTTTTTAAAGCCAAGTTTAGAATTGCTCACAAAGCAAAAAAACCAAAAACCACAAACAGGTTGGAGCCCAGTAAAGACAAGGTGACATGAGAAAGATGGGACGTTGAATGATTAGTTGGATTTGTAGAAGAAATATAGGAGCCTACCTCACGAGTGCCCAGGGGCATCCCAGAAGGAGCTACTTCATATTTCATTCAGTTACAGCAGGAGACTCAAGATACACTACAGATCTACAGGGGATGAGTCTCACATAAGAGCTGTTTGTGGGACTCTCAACAAGTATGTGTGAATAAAAAGGGAAATCTGAAGGTACACAGCTATATCAGCCAGGCCTGTTTAGTAAGAATCACATTTAATGAGTTTCTTTCTTTCAATTTCAGATGCTCAAATACAGCTGGTAGAAATTCAAAAACAGCCGTAAAGAAACGTGACAGACTGATACAAATAGTACTGCAGCATAAAAAATGATAAAAAACACCTGAAAAAAAGTCACGTAACACCCTCCCCCCCAAAAAAATTTACACTTTGAACCTAAGCCAGTTTTTGAAGTTTCCCTTCTCCAGAGCTAGGAGCAGGAAGAAGAGGAGGAAGAAAGTGCAGATGACCTTCAAGCCACAAAGGTCTTGTGCCAATGTTTACTCGCCATGCCTGTGGTGGTATGTAAGGAGAGATCACCAAGTGCCGATGCTGCCACCACCAAAGAGATTCCAACAGAAATCCCAACTTGAGGCTAATACTGAATACTTAGAGTAGACCGAGCTGCATCAACAATAAAAAAAAATAATAAAAAACAAAACAAAACAAAAAAAAACTAAAAGAAGTGGGAGAACCCCAAATAGCACAGATCCACATTTGTGAAAGGGCAAGAAGGGAGGTCTATACAGTAAATAGTCAAATGGTTTATGTTACAGATGACTGGCAGTTTTAAAGAGTCTCTTCCCAGCTCCATTGCTGCTCCAACCCAGAAGGGAAACTGAAAAGGGAGGAAGAAGAGAAGTTGGGACATCATCATGGAGCATGCAGGATCAGAAGCAGCGGAGTGGGGATGCTCAAATAAGCCCCCGCCTTTTCTTGTAGTCTTCCAGGTTCAGTGATCTCCGAGGGGCACCATCTTTTGCTGGTGGAGCTTTGGAGGTGATGGCCAGCGTCTTGGACTCTGTGGGGAAACCACAGAAAGTCAGCGCTAGAATACATGAAAGTGGAAGTTATTTTGCTTGGTGGTAACGGTAGGAGAGAAGAGATTTCAGCTTTCCCTGCCACAAAATAAACCAAGCTTCTTTGTGACAACTTCACCTTGGAAGTATGTTAGCTTCTCTGCTAAAAATTAATTAAAGTAATAGTACATTGAACTAAGGGCATTTCCAATTATGTGACAAGCATGTCCAATTTTGACTTTGCACCTCTTAAACCTACTCTCTGCTACCAATGCTTCCATCTCTGGAAGAAGCTACTCTGAAGTTACTAATGTTGCTGTCTCACATGCTGCATTGCAGTGTTCTGACAACAAAGGACATTTGTTACATGAGCATAGCAGACACACAGGACAGACCTCACAAGGGGGTGAAACCAGTCAAGTTTTCTATGCAACATTTCTTTACTTCCATAATAAAAAGCTTTGTCCAAGACAGGTTCTCTCACATTGACTAGTGCAGCCTCCCTCCCTCTGACCTCCCTGACTCCCATCTCATCCTCCTTCAATCCATCCGACGCACTAATGTCAAAATGCAACTTCACAAAGAATCTATCTGTTCTGAGCACATACAGTCACACTCAGATCTTGATACTGGTTCTCTCTCAGCAGTAAAAGCCACATTTTTTAAAATCCCAACTCGTCACCCACTCTTACATTAGATTGAAGCTCCCTGCCATGGCATACACTGCACTGCCCACCTTTTGGCTCTTCTCTTCGGATTTGCCTCCATTGCTCTCTTCATTCCTCCCAAGCCCTTCACTCCCACTACCCCCTTGTATGTCCTTCAACTCTTGTCTTTCTGACTTCTTCCACACTGACCCTTATGCCTACAAAGCCCTTCTTGGCCTGTTCTGCCATGACTTAACGTTCTCTTTCATTTCCCTCCTGAAACTACTACTTAGGAACACAAGAACTTCCATATTGGATCAGTCCCATGGTCCTCTTCCGAGAGGCCTGCTAGCTCTAGTCCTCCCAGCAACCTGATGCAAGTTAATCTTCATTATTCACACTACGTTACACCCCCACCCACTCCCTACATTTATAAAGTTGTCTGTTTAGACTGCAAGCTCTTTGGGACAGGGGCCTTGTCTTCCTATGTGTCTCAAGCCCATTGCTGGCACTGCATAAACAAACGCCACCGTCAAAAAGCCACAAGTTCACTGCTACAATTAACATCTTCTCTCCTTACCTCATTCGGCTACTGCCCTGGTGCCCCAAGAGTTTTACTAGCAACATGCCTCTCAAAGCAAAGTCACAGATGTCCCTGTGGTACAGCACCTTCTCTTAAAGGTATTTGCCAGAACTACAGTACAAAGCCCGCAAGTCCCATTCCCAAGTCTACTGTTGATCCAGACAGCAGTTGACTCCCAACTAAAACTGGCAGCCCTGGTCCACATACTTCTGTAATCTAGCAAAACTCAAAAATCACTTCCCTGCACATACATAAGACACACCCACCTGAGCTGGGAACCTGGAGATCAATCTTCACATCAAAGTCATGCACTTTGAACAGGTCCTCTGAGAGGTCACTAGCTGATTTCGAGTTCACGTCTTTGTCCTTCCCCTGACCCTGAAATTTAAACAAAGTTTCAGACGTAGCAGAAATCTGACAAAGTAGAGTCAAAGCCAGAGATGAGAAAGTTTTATTAGCCAACAACATGTTCAGTCTGGTCCTTCTGTTGTAACAGAGGCTACACATTTATCCTAATTATGAGCTTAATTGTAAAAAGTGAGTGAAAATTCACAAAATGTCACAATAACCTATAACAAATAGATAAAAAGAGGTCCAAAACGGAGACAGAGACTGAATTAGTCCAACTTAAAAGGTTTGCTGCTATAACTCAAGGCCAGAGTTAAGATCACGCCTGGTAAACAAGAGAAGTATGGAACTGGAAATCAATTAACCAAAATGAGTATGTAGAAAGTCAGGCCTAATCCGTGAACAAAATAATGAGGGGATGGGGTATTGCCCTACCACTCCCTTTTGGGGGTCTTTAAAAGACTTTGGGGGAAAACAATTGAAGGACGAATATGGACGCTGGCTAAAAGACTGGAGAACAGGAAAGAGTGAGCTTCACCATCACAGCTGCCGTTCTCACCATCTCTCAGACCTTGCGATCTACCATGAAACCATTAGGCCTTCATCATCCTAATCCTGAAAATATGTCCTAACCAGATTGGGGTGGGGGTGAGGGGTGCAAAAGGGACTCAAATGACATTGCCATCTCCACCTGAATCCTGAACACCACCTGGGATACAAGACGGTCTTCCCTGTCCCCTTGCGTGTCCTTTCCCTCCCCCACTTCATTTTCTTCTCTTTTCTATCCCTCTCCTTTTTCCTTCTGTCTAATAAAAGCCTGGCTTAGACTGGCTAAGACTGTGTATTTCACAACACTGCTGTAACCAAAAGGTAAATAAAAAGCAGCTCAACTAACTTCTTTTCTTTCCTCCAAAAAGACAGTTATTACCACCTTTAATGCCATGTAACACCCTGCCAATTAGAGGTTTCTTTTTGAAAATGCTCTCCAGCCAAAGGGTACAAAAAAGTTGTTAACATGAAAACCTTAATAGTTTACATTTCAAATGCTTTCTTCCCCTCCTCCCCACCCTCGTTCTGTATTTTTAATAAAAGGTTAAAAGACATTTAATGGTGTTTGTGCCATGGTACTAAGCAGGCTGAGGTCTCTGTACCCCAAACCTTGTGTAACACTGTTTAATACTGGACAGGGTCATAACAGGGTCATGTTAACACCTTCAATTCTTTGGGCCCATACATTCCATCTCAATTAATACAACATTTCTCTATACCCATGACTCCAAGGCACTCTGATAATACAAATAAATAGTAATAGTAACTTAAAATTGAACTGCAGGATTCTAAATAAAAAAGGTGGAGGAACACAGCAGAGGAGGGATGCAGTACTTGCCTTGCCCATGTCCTTTGGCGCATCCGGTAAAGCACCAGATCCATATTTTGCATTTAGTTGGGCGAGGATGGCAGCTTGGACAGCAGGATCCCTGGACTATAAGCAAGAGAGACAGTGAGCAACTGCATTTCCTTAGTGATACCCATGCGAGATCTGTCCTGACATTAAAACTCAAAATGCTCAGATTCAGAGAGCTTAAGGCCCGAATGGACCATTAGATCATTTAGTCTGACTTCCTGTGTGTCACACAGTTACCCCTGTATTGAGCCCAATAACTTGTGTTTGGTGAAAGCATAACTTCCAGGAAAGCATCCAGTCTTGATTGAAGACATCAGGAGAGGGAGAATCCACCACTTCCCTTGGTGGTTTGTTCCACTGGTTAATGACCCTTACTGCTTAAAAAAACCTATACCTAATTTCCAATTTGAATTTTTCTGGCTTCAGCTTCCAGCTACTGGATCTTGTTATGCCTTTCTCCTCAAATTAAAGAGCCCTTTAGTATGGGGTATTTTCTCCCCATAAAAGGTACTTGTACACTGTAATCAAGCCACCTCAATCTTTTTTGATAAGTTTAAATCTCTTACTGTAAGGTTTCTTCTCCAGTCCTCCAGTAATTTTTGTGACTCATCTCTGCACCCTCGCCAACTTTTCAACATCCTTTTTAAACTGTGGACCCCTGAACTGTATGCAGTATTCCATTGTGCTCTACAGAGGTTAAAAAACCCTCCCTACACCTAATCCCGTTTATACAAGGATCACATAGCCCTTTTTTGTCACACCATTGCACCACGAAGTCATGTTGAGCTGCTTGTTCACTATGACCCCTAAATCCTTTTCAGAGTCACTGCTTCCCAGTTCACAGTCCCCTTCTTCCCCCCGGATGTTTTAGGAAACTATGCACTCAACTGAATATTTTAAGCGTTAAAACATATATTGTGTTCCACAGCGAGACTTTGTTTTTATACCAGCACAGAGCAGGTTGTTGTCCCAAAACTGTCTTATAAGAATTAACTAGTGAGTTCCAAAGCATCATCTCCTCCCCGCTCCTCCAGGCCCATATCACTAAATCTCCAATACACTTCGCTAAGAATAATGGGCTATAACACCTTCTCCTTGCGGTGGGTGTACTGATCCTGGTCTGAATATGTATCGCCATTGTATCTGGACAACTGTTCCCAATACTCCTTCCTGACTGTGCCACTACAGTATATTTATTATTTTCCTTTCTATTCCACACATGGACAGTCTGAACTGCTCCCTACCATCCTCAATTTGCCTTGGACGGACTTCAGTGTTATACTTACATTGGAAACTATCGTGGGCTTGCACTGCCGCCTAGTAAAAGGGTCCATTTGCTGGTTTTTCATATTGTGACTTTCAGCCTGCAGAAGCAATGAACAATCTTACATAGCTCACTAATTTCACCTGTTTTGCCTTTATCAACCTCCACACAGACATTATAGCCATCTGCAGCATCAAATTTAGAAAGACAAGCACCACCAATAACCTCTACTAGATCATATCCACATATTTTACACTCCAATCACTCTACTCCCTGAAAGACAAAGTGGAGAGACTACTTGCATACCTCTCACGGATGTTGTGAGGCTTAATTAGTGTTTGTTAAAATACTTTAAAGTCCGTTGAATGAAAAGCACTACAGGGCAGAGCAGTATTTCCCTACATTACTATACCTTCTTAAGTCTGATTTCTGATTCATGCAACACTCAGTGTGCCAATATTACAACCACCATGGAAACCTGCTGAGAATGGGGCTGGTCATGGGAGGGGCAAATAATTTCTTTATAATGCCACTTTCCGAGTTTTGTTTTGTTTTTAAAGAACATCTTGTAGGATAAAATAAAATGTGGTAAACCTCATCATGTAATTAGCTACCCGCCACTCCCCTGAAAATTCCTTTTTTTCTTGTAACCCAAGTATTGTTTCAACATTCCTTACCACTAGAGCCTTCTCGGACTCCACAATGTTCCATTCTCTATTCCTCTGGTTGATGTAACTGCAAAAAAGAAGGGGGGCAGAAGGGAGGGGAGAGGAGACAGAGTACAACAACAGTGTTATTTAATGCACACTACCCAAAAGCAGGAAATCATAGAAACCCAGGACTGGAAGGGACCTTAATAGGGCATCTAGTTGTCCTGAGGCCGGGCTAAGTATTATCTAGAATAGTGGTTCTCAACCAGGATTCCGAGGCCCCCTGGGGTGCCACGAGCAGGTTTCAGGGGGTCAGCCAAGCATGGCTGGCATCAGACTTGCTATGGCCCAGGGCAGAAACCCAAAGCCCCGCTGAATGGGACTGCAGCCGGGGCCCCCGAGTCCCACCACCAGGGGCAGAATCTGAAGCCTCAGCAACTTAGCTTTGTGGGCTCCCCCTGCGGTGTGGGGCCCCAGACAATTGCCCTGCTTGCTACCCCGTAACAGTGGCCCTGGCTTTTAGATGTAGAAAAGTTGTTGTGGCACAGTTGCGCCATGGAGTTTTTATAGCATGTTGGGGGGGGGCCTCAGAAAGAAAAAGGTTGAGAACCCCGATCTAGAAGACCATCCCTGACAGGTATTTGTCTAACCTGTTCTTAAAAACCTCCAAAGGAGATTCCACAGCCTCTATAGATCATTTGTTCCAGTGCTTAACTACCCTTGCAGTTAGGAAGTTTTTCCTAATGTCTAACCTAAAGCTCAATTGCTGCAATTTAAGACAGTTGCTTCTTGTCCTGTCTTCAGAAGATATGGAGAACAATCCCCTCCTCTTTATAACAACCTTTTATCTACTTGAAGACTGTTTTGTCCCCCCCTCAATCTTCTCTTCTCCAGATTAAACAAATCCAGTGTTTTCAATCTTTCCTCGAGGGTCATATTTACTAGACATTTCATCCTTTTTGGTGCTCTCCTCTGTATTTTCTCCAATTTGTCCACATCTTTCCCAAAGTACTGGACAAAGTACTCCAGTTGAGGCCTTACCAGGGCTAAGTAACCCTTTATGTTCCTGGCTAGTTTAATCTCATTTTGTGCGCCTTGGCCTTTCTAATTTTTTTCCTATATGCTCATTTTTTTAATAGTCATTTTATTTAAGTGAATGCTCTCACTGGCAATCACTTTCTGGCACACAACCCTTTATTTTAGATAGTTGGGAAGAAAGTTTCCCGTTGTCAAAAATGAAACCTGATTTTGGTGCATATAATCAGATGGAGAGAAACATCAAGTGAATAAGTAGCATAATTAGCAATCAAGGTATTCAGGTCATAAGTACATGTACAGGAAAGACGTGCCAGAACTTGCAAGTAGCACTAAATGTTTTTTTTATTGGTTTCTCTCTTCTGTTGCCTTTTTATTGATGTGCTTTGAAGGGACAATGCCAACTTCAGGTACCTACCTGATTGCAGAAATGTTTTTTGTCCGCTGGCGGTCCAGGGCCTCCGCTCTTTCTTCCAGTTCATTAAGCTGATCTTGAATCTGTTTTGCCTTGTCCTGGTCCCCCAAGTCCTCTGCCATAGCCTTTAACCAACCAGTAATTTGTTAGGCATAATTCTCCACCACAGGGCCAGTCAGATATTCGGGACAGACCTAGAGTCATCTAGCCTGTTTTACTTCAGTGGCGTTCTTACTTCTACCACTAGAATAAGAGGATCTAATTTTTCGTTCCTATACAGAAGACTGCTATAGTTTGATTAAAACTCATCTTTCCCTGCCCAGTACAGGAAAAGACTGATTATTATTGCAATTGTGAATTTTAGTTTAGTTAATGCAATGGGAGTTTAAATCAGCCTCCTCGTTTAATGATATACACAATACAACCTTTGTCTAATGTGCCACCTGGTGGCAGTGATAAGACATCCTTTCAGAAAGTCAAAACTCAAAAGCTTCTCTTTCACCAACAGAAGTGGGTCCTATAAAAGATATTACCTCACCCACCTTGTCTCTCTAAAACTGAACATACACCATCACACGACCCACCACTCTGCATAAGTGAATTTCAGTAAATGATGGCTTATCTATAAAGTTAAATCAGTTCAAAGTGTGCAAGAGCAAAGTTAGCAGGATGCTAAATTCCTTGTTTTCTTGGGTTTGCATTTTCTAATATCAAACTTAACGAGAAAACCAAGTGTAGATTTTTTCCTTGGTGTGAGAAGCTACGGCAATTTTTATTCTTCAAAGGTATTTTAAACTGTTTGACTTTTAGGCCTGTGCTATGCACATGACCAAGTAAGCCACTCAAGGCTCTGAATATTCAAGTCTCTTGACACGAGACGGTTGCATGGAAAGAAACCATAACAGCCAGTAAATAGTTCAGCTATCTATTCCTTTCAATAGGAATTTTAAGCAAGCTGTAAAAAAACAATATAGGCAAACAATTTTCAAATTCTCCAAAAAGAGTATATAGTAGCAACAACGAGGAAAGGAAATGAGCTTCTACAACAACCAACCAGGAGCGTCTCACCCTGAGGACAAGAAAGGACAGCTGAGACAGCTGCTGGCCGTTGTGCCTCATCAGCAGGTGGCAAGTGCCCTCCAATGGTGAAGGAATGTAATGATTCTGACTAGGCTCCAGATGTTCTGGAACCCAGCAGTTCTCTGTGTTCCATTTGCTGTAGAATTTAAGTCAAGTTGCTGCAGAGTACGTGGTGCTTTGGTTATAACTAGCATCCAAATAAGCTTTGATTCTTCAATCAAAAGAGCTTTGCACTAAGTAGGAGAGTATCATCTCTTACCTTTTCCTTTAGTAGCTGAGTTTTCTTCATGGCATAGTTGGGAGGGGCTTTTCGGAACCTCTCTTTCTCTTTCACAATCTGTCAAAAGAATTAGAACAGAGAAGTTATAACAATATATTCATTTTATAATACCTGGAGGAGCTACAAGTGACAGGCCAACCGGGCCCATTAAACATAAAACAATATTTACTTCTACATAACATTTTTCAGCTGTATCTGACCTCTGCATTCATTACTCTACCAAAACACAAACTAACAAGTTACAACCTTTTACTGTATATATGGCCTATAACAGATTAATGACACCAAATTACACTTAGTAAATACTGAGCTCGTAAAGAGCTGAAGAATTGGTAATAGCCAACTTTAACATGATGCCAATAATTACTTAGGACTCTGTAGTATTTTACTCTGCTCAGAAAAGGAGTAACAAAGTGAAGGAACTCTTTGCAAGGCTGCAGCACAAGCCTGAGATGGGGCACAGAACACAGAGGATATAATAAAGTAGGAGCTGGCATTAAAAATCAAGCCTAATTAGACTCCAAACTATTCTTTCCATCTCTTTCATTTATTCTGCTTAATTTTTGTTACTTGTACCTTTCCCACTCACCCTCACCACAGTGAAACCAAGTACATCTGACTTAAGAGCAGAGCTCTGCTCTTGTGAGTTCCTGCTCCTTTTGAGCACTGCCCTAGTGTCACTCTAGGAGACCTTACTTACAGGGCCCCATCTCAAAGTACAGTCATTTCATTTACCTCCTCAATGTCTTGGTCATTAAATTTGTAGTTGAGGGCTTCTTTGATGGATACTTCCTTCTTATTTATCTCATCTAGTGTAGGCAACTGCATCCCAGCAGAGAACATCTAGATACAAAAACAGAAGGAGTCAAGATCATTCTCCACTCACCAGAATATCCCTGGCAGAGAGCTGCTGTGAAGAGGAAAAATGTGGGCAAACTCACCGCTTCCTTCCACTTCATGAACTCACTTTCAGTAAATTCCTGATTTGAGACAAACTCCAGACGAAACACACGCTGGTCACTGCCATGCCTGCAACAAGAAGGGAAAAAAAGTTACCAGGAAAACTCATGCCAACCACTACAGCAACATGCCCACCTGCTGGATACAGGGCAATGACTTGAGTCTACAAAGAGAGACAAAGGTTCAATGCACTCTAGCCAGCTGAGTGACAATTTAGGCTGCTCTCATTTTGTTCACTAGGTGTCTACCTCCATCCCCAAATTCCTGCATACACACATTAGTGGGTCAGTCCTGTTCCAGTCTGCATGTGAAAGACTGTATGGGGAACAAAAAGTGTACTACCGTACAGCCCAGGGATAATCAAGGCGGCCTGGGGGGCAGGCTATTTAAACACAAGAGCCAGAAGTGGAGGGGAGGAGAAGCCAGATAGGCTGCAGTGGGTGGTGGTTTCTCTCAGGCACCAGGAGAAAAGCCTAACCTGAGGGGGCCCAGGTTGGTAGAGGGCACAATAAAGAACGGGGGAGAAATGATGGGAGACTACCTCTTCCTGTTCACTATCCGATTCACCACTGGAGAATGGAGATGTATGACACAGTACGCGATTTCTGCATCCTAAGTGAACTCTGTACCAGAGCCCCAATACCAAGCAAGGGAAACTCTAGTATGTTCGATACCGTGAGGTCTTCAGAGTCCCTGAATTCTTGTTGTGCCAACCTCCTCGGTGCTGACGGTCATTGTCGGTGGCCATGGCACTGAAGGAATCAGTAATCTGGGCTGTACCAAGCACTCTAAGGCTGGATGTCTTGCTGTTGACAGTGCCAATGGTAAAGCTAGTATTGGCAGCGTCTTCTTAGTGGTGGCGCAGTCTCTGTCCTTGCCTTTATCTGTGGGTACTGTTGCTTCGGTTCCCATCAGGTCTTTCAGCACATCAACAATACCTGCCACTTCAGACCCTCGTAAGTTATGGGTACTGTGTTTATACTATCTCGGTACCGGCAATACCAAACGGTCATCTTTCCCAATTCCCAGCTAGCTCAGGACTTACAGCTCTCTTTTTTGAAGCCTCACATAGAATCATAGAATATCAGGGTTGGAAGGGACCTTAGGAGGTCATCTAGTCCAACCCCCTGCTCAAAGCAGGACCAATCCCCAATTTTTGCCCCAGATCCCTAAATGGCCCCCTCAAGGATTGAACTCACAACCCTGGGTTTAGCAGGCCAATGCTTAAACCACTGAGCTATCCCTCCCCCGCATGAGGGATCCGCAGCTATTTTCTTTGACACATAGTACTTAGATGTCGAGGGCTGTGGGAAAGATTTGCGCCATCTGGGTGACTCCTGGCACGGGTCCAGGGATGACTGAAAAACTGCCTCCATGAGGAGTTTTAGTCTCAGCTCTCGGTCCTTCCAAAATCCGGACTTGAGTTGTTGGCAGAGACTACAGTTTTTGGAAATGTGGCTTTCCCTGAGGCAACAGATGCAGGGGGAATGTTTATCCACTACAGTGATGGCCTCCTTGCATGTAAGGCACCTCTTAGAGCCCAGTGAACTGGGCACACTCCCATGCTGGGGCAAACCCCAGACAAAGGTGGGGGAAAATAAAAAAAAGTTTTGTTTTTTTAAAGAAAAAGAGAAAATAAAGAAAGCTCTACAACTCAGAAAGGGATTAACTAAACTATTGAAGTGCTGAGCGAGAGAACAATAGGGTGAACAGACGGCTAACAGCTCAGTCTCTAGCCAGGGGCGGCTGAGAAGGAACTGAGCGGGGTTCACCTGTGCACACTGGTTAGCCTTGTGGCAGAGCACGAGGGGGAACAGCACATGTGCAGGCTGAACGGACACTGCTACCAGTTTTCTGATCAGCTGGGCAGCACGCAAGCGCACCTACAGTGCAGCACCCATAGGGACACTACTCGAAGAAGACGACTAAATTATACGGTCCTTAACGCTAAGTGAAGGAGACAACCTCCATCTAGTTTCTAAACAGTGTCAGAAGTTCTCACCACCAGCCAGTCAGCATTCTATTTCTGATGAGCATCTCACATGGCTCTCAGATTACCAGGGAATCCCTACTGCCTGAGGAAGTTAGCTGCCCTGATGAAACATTCCCTTAGATTAAGAATTTCTCTCCTTCAACTAGGCAGCAGAAGCTATTACCAGGCATCAAAAGTGTGAATGGTTATCACACTTTCAGAGAGTTTATCAAGTTATTGCAGACCTGCACCAATATATAGTCTCCAAACATTTGGGAGAATTAAGAAAGCAGGTGTTTCGTTTTCCTACATCACCAGGATGATGTGAGGATCAATGCATTACCATGCTGAGTGCCTCACAATCTTTAATGAGGTCCATATAGGTACCTAAGAGAGAGATTTGATATGATGTCCACCATCTGGTGTTTAAGCAGCACTGTGTGTCAGTCCCTGTTTTACCTCTGCCATAGGAAGATACATTTCCCCATTGCCCTATGTGGAGGTGGTGAAGAGGAAGAAAAAATACAGATGGCTGACATCACACAGCAGGAACATACAGACATCTGCTCTGGCACTCTACAGCTGAATTTATCGGACCGCAAGGGAAGGAGGTGGCCATTTTGTGACCTATTTACCACCTCCCTATTTAAGGGGGAAGAGTGTTCCGACAAGCATGCTAGGATGGTAGAAACAATCTGCTTTATGGCTCTCATCTCCATATCAGAAAGGAAACATTCCATCCCACAAGAGGGCAATGCACCAATTGATAAAATTACTCTATCCCCTTACCGTAACTGTAGTCCTTTGTTTGTCCTGGTACCCCCAAGCTGGTAAACCTTTGCAGTTTCTACAACACCAGTTATTTCAGCAACCTAGACCATAAAAAAAGATATGCAGGAGAACAGAGTGTGAGAACTAAGTTCATGCCATTTTCTGAACACTCTCCATACTTCAAAGTCCTCTCCACTTGAGACCAAGCTTAGTCTGATTAATAATTCTAACTAGAAATCATCATCTAGAGCAGGGGTGGCTAACCCGTGGCTCCGGAGCCACATGCGGCTCTTCAGAAGTTAATATGCGGCTCCTTGTACTGGCACCGACTCCGGGGCTGGAGCTACAGGCGCCAACTTTCCAATGTCCCGGGGGTGCTCACTGGTCAACCCTTGGCTCTGCCACAGGCCCTGCCCCCACTCCACCCCCTCCTCTGAGCCTACCGTGCCCTCACTCCTCCCTGGGAGTGTGGGGGAGCAGATGTGGGGCTGCTGATGTATTACTGTGGCTCTTTGGCAATGTACACTGGTAAATGCTGGCTTCTTCTCAGGCTCAGGTTGGCCACCCTTGATCTAGAAAGTTACACTGAAGACTCCCCCCTGCTGTGTTAGCAGATATTGTACAAGTTACTTCCTATAGTTTTGTTCTTCACCTTCAGCTGGCAACTAGATGGCAGTTTATGACGCCAGCTGAAATAGGTATGGTGCTTAAGCAGTCTCAATTCTTCCCCAGTAGCATGATGTGTATAATTCTACAGTAAAACAGCTGTATCTGGTATAGGGAGGAAATAAAATACACCTTCAGCACTGCCTCATGTATTAGCAAAATCACTCTGAAGTACCAGTTTTTGATTGGAACGCCAGAGGATGCTGCCATATTCTCTCTTGTAGTCTCTGTGATGAACAGCAATGAAATGATTAAATTATCTCCCCAAAGGTAGTCAAATGTGTCAGATTGTGTAAAATAAAATAATTAGCACAGAATAAAAAATGGATCTATGTTCTCTCTCATCAGTACAGAAAACCAGTTTGACAGCACTACCTTGTCTTCACTGTAGAGCACAGCTGGTGTTAAATCTTTTACCAAGGTCCTCAAATTCACTTCAGTTTTGAAGCAGCAAAGCACTGTTTCCCCAATTACCCTCTCTTCTGAAGAGTACAGGCAAAGTGAAAATGTCTGGTACCGTAGTGCATACTTTCTGATTTCTCAAGAGACGAAGTGGTAAGAATTTATGGGAGTGACCAAAAATTACAGGAAGAGGGAATCATACTGATCCTTACTTGGTCACAGCAATAACTCAAAAACTAATTTTCAATACAGAATAAAGAGAAGCAGAGCAGCATCAGTTAGGGTTGAAAGACTAGGTTGTTTTCAATATTGTTTTAGTATGACACCAATTTATCACATTGATTTAGAAATCAATAAGCTGCAGCTCCTTATTTAGCCACCTTACCCCTCAATTTTTATTTATTTTTATTTTAAACAAGCTGTCTCCACTACTCTAAGAGCAGCAGGCTCCTTCAGGACATAATGAAGGATCCTTTACTTGTAACCATCTAATAATTATGGACTCTTTCTCGTGAGAGACCAGACAAATAACAGTAGCTGTGAATATTGCTGTGCTACCAAATGCGAATCAAATCCCTGGAAGAAACACTCACCCTATAGACAGGTTTACTGTTGTGGTTCCCAATGCCGATACGCACAAAGCAGCCAGTGACTGTCTTGGCAAAGAAGGGCATATGACACCAACGCTCCAGCTTATGCCGAGATAACCGGACCCGATTCAGTTCTTCGGGTAAGGAGACTGGCTGGGATTTGGGAGGAATTTCTTCTTTTCTGATTTGGAAAAGACAAGGAGGACAAAAGGAATATAAATCTATTAGCACCAAAGAAAGGGGCTTTAGATAAGGTGTGGAGCACTGAACGCTAACTAACTGAAACATTTGTAAAGGGATTCATTTTGTCAGGGTGGAAGAGTGTAGTTATGTGAATTTAGTGCTTATGAGAGGTGTCGAATGGAGAGCTCTGGAGACCAAAGCCCTCTATACATAGGACCAGTACAACATGGGCAGTAGTTTCCCTTGCACTTGTCTACTATGAGCCATGTTCTTCAGGGTGCAAGTACTTTAGTCTCCAGGGTAATTTAATCTTTGGCCCAAGGTCACCAAATCACAAATCAATGGTAGTAAATTTCAGTCACTACCAATATGGGCACGATTTGAACAGTGATGTAGGATTCTTATCCCATCATTACAAGGCTCCTCAACCAGCCAGTTTATACTCAACATTTTTCACAATGCAAGTGTGTAGCTTCTATTTTTCAACACAACAGGGGCTATTTCTAAATGTTTCCCCAACTGACTTAGCCCTCAAGGTTCAACTGCAAACTCCAGTGCCAACAAGCAAGAATTACCTCACCTTCCGATCACTGCAGACAACAGGAAAGAACACACTTGGGCCACAGGAGAGTGTTAAATCCTAGCTGCTGATCCAGTGGTGGGAAGCTGGACTACAAGAGGGAACGCAAATAAATCCCAAATCTAGCTGCACGTAGAAGCCCGCAAATGACATTGCCAAGAGGCAGCGCCACCTCTGATGCACCAAGTTGCCCCCATTTAATCCTCTAACTCAAAACATGGTCAGACAGGTATTTTAAACACACACACACACACACACACACACACACACACACACAGGACAGCAGTTTTCTATAACCTGAGTTCAATACTTACTCTTCCTCCTCATCAGATGAGGATGATCTGGACGTGCGATCACTCTTCTCACTAGACTTATCATCCTCTTCTTCCTCTTCATCATCTGAGTATACTTCACTAGTTTTTAATGGCTGTTTTTTTGCAAGCAACTCAGCTGAAAAAGGAAATAATTGAGCCTTTATTTTTGCTGAAAGCTTCTCCTTGTACTTGGAACCTTCAGTTGTAAGAGACAGGATAACCAGATAATTATAGTGCTCACAAGCTGGAAACCAGCTTCATAGCATGCAGTTATACTTACACCTAAGCAGTCACTTAGTCACTGTAGGTATACTATTTGAAACGGACAAACAGGAGTATGCAAAAGTTTCCTAAATCTCAACTGTGCTCATTTGAAACATCAGGTGGGGAACAGCAACGTGATAAGGAAACAGGATTCACATACACATACTTGAGTTTATCACTACCTTGCCAGTCTATCTGCTCATGACAACAGCTTTTGGAAGAAAGGCACAGACCCCTAAGGTATTAGACCTTTTTAACCATCCTAGGCAAAGACCAAGGAAGGCCAAAAGATGGTATCGCAACTGCAGTCTCCACCACATGCCCTAGGCATCTTGTTGCAAAGAACAAAATGTGTTCTGTTTATATGTATAGAAACAGATGGCCATAGACAAAACATTACTAAGAAATTAACAGTGAGTGGTTTAGGGGTTTAGTAATGGAACCTTTCACCTCTAGGTAGCCACTTGAACCATATCTCAAGCTGACAGGAATTAAATGTTGCCAAGTGATCACTATTCAATGGACTGTGTGAAATTATTTGGTGGTTTCAGTCCACTCCCCCGTGAATACATATCCCTGTCTCTCAAGCCACCGCCGCCAACTGGCACCTTTGTTAGCAATTTCAGTCAAAAGACCAAAGAAAGAGTGAACGTGGAAATGGCAATTTTGGAGTGAACAAAGGTCAACGTTGAAGCATATTAAGGGTGGAGTGTGAGTGGGGAAGCTTGATTAAGAATTTTGGGCTAAGTTTACATGAAATTGTGTTGATTTTTTTTTTTTTTTAAATTAAAACCACACAGTTCTGGAGATATTACAGGGTTTAGAATCAGTTTAGTAGGTAACTAAAGAATAAAATGTACTGGCTTTTAAAACGATGGAGGCAGCACTATAGGGAGAAATGGGTTCGGGAAAACTCTGCCCAAACTAAGAACTGGGGAAATGGCGAACAAGATGACCACCATTAGTTTCAAAACCAAATCAACCCACTTAACTGAGTTTTTTGTATTGACACCAGTTTAGAGACTAGTGCCCCAGCATAACCTGCTATAGCCATATTACATGATTAGGAAACAAACTCCAAATTACGTTCTTTGCAGGTCGACAACAAATTTTCACACTCACCTGTTCTGTTCTTCCTTTTCTCTCGCTCTGCTTTCAGTTCCTCCATGGCCTGAGATTTCTTATCCAGTTTCTCATCCCGCTTTGACCGTCGTTCTTTGTTGTGTGACATCACCTAAAGGGCGTGCACAGAGAACACCTCACTACCTAGCCACAGCTCAGAGACTGAAATGAGGAACAAAATTAAAAAGTTCTCTATTCTAGAATTAGAGCTGGTTGAAATTTTTCATTCAAACCATTCAATAAAGTCGCTTTCCCCTCCCACAAAAAACCTGAAAAGTTTCAGAAAAGCCTTTGACAATCCTAAGCTCTGTGTCAAAACTGAAGATCGATATTTCAAATTTCAAAGTTTAACTTCTCTCTCTCCTGCATTTTCCTCCTTTTTTTCTTCCTTAATCCTTTCTGCCACTGAGTGTTACCTAGGGTTTGTTTTCACTTTTTTTGGCTAAGTTTCAGAACTTCTTCAATTTTGGAAGAGTTACAGAATGGCAAAAGGAAAAATGAAACTAACTTTGCCACTAACTGAGAGTCTCAGAAGTTTTGAAAAGTTAAAATGGCAAAGGAAAAATGGGGCAATCAAGGTAAATAATCCTGGACATCATTCATTGTATTGCACACAGTGACAAAAAGGAAAAAGGGGGATGATGGGGGGAAAGTTAAATATATTTTGAAAAATATATTTTGCACAGAATTTCAAAAAAACCAAAACGCTGTTCCATTTCAACCTTTGCAAGATGGAAACAACTTGAAGATGTCATTTTTCACAAGAGATTTTTACATTTTGAGCACCTCTATCTCGAATACCTGGTAGTGTAGTATGGAAGGTTCTATCAGCATAAGTCCTGAGCGACTTATGCAGGATATTCTTGGACAAAACCTTTCTAACACATCATGAGCTGGGTGTTCTGTTTATGCTGTGTGTTACAGAACTACTGTAGTACAAATTATTTGGGTTCAAGAGTTACTATTTTTACCCCCTCCAGACTCTCTTGGTACCACAAGCCCAATGGCATAGACATCAAGGGCAAAACCCAACTAAAGTTTTTAGATGTAGCTGAAAGTTTCCTAAAGTAGCTCTACTATCATCACGGTAAAGTCTTATCTTCGAACTTCCCAATGGAACACAAGTAGAAAGCTCAGACTCCTCCCTTTCCAATGGTATAAAGCTCTCATTTCTAGCCCTCCTTGGTTAGGAGATAGCAGACTTTAAAATCTGTCATTGGAGCAAGAGTGCATATTGCATAACCTGCACTTCAGACCAATGACATTTTTTTGCAAGGGAAAACAACAACAACAACAACAAAATAATTTCTCTGGCAGGTTGTTTTTCAAGAAAAAGTGGCAGTTGTTTGAAGTTGTTCAAATGTTTGGAATTTTAGAGGTAGCCCCCTAGGAAAGATGGAATAGTTGGCAGAATACATGCGAGTCAGTTAAAGATGCAGAAAAAAAATGTAACATGTGGCTCTGCCATTTATCACATAAGTAAAGTACACACAAGGGAGGTTACCCAGGTAGGAGATAAAAGACTACATAGACAAGGTGGGTTCTTTCTTTATATTTGCTAGAAGACTAAAATTGTGTAAATTAAATTTCACACAGAAAGCTATATTAAAAGAGCATTCAGGTTGCAACGTGAAGCACTCAAGAGGCAAGAAATGCCAAACTATTCTTTCATAATTAACTGTTACCCCTTAATGACATGAACACACTCCTTCAGAGCCTCTGGCCCTCCTGGAACATTACACGTGCACTTGCACGTGGCAATGAAAAATTCATCTCAACTTCCTTATAAATGCAGGTAATAGAATAATCAGAATATTGAGAGGTTGTTCTTCAAAGAGAACTCCTGTGTAAAAATCTGCACACATGCACAACACACGTTTAAAGTTGTAACTTGACTTAATTCTAAAGAGATTTTCACCAGTCTACAGAAAGTCTCTAGGTTGCAGATGTGCTTATTCTTTGTGCTCAAAAAAATGGCTTAACTGTTTTTGGTCAAACTCCCTTAAAAATGCACTTCCACCATGAGACTAAATCTGGAAAATTTCAACTTGAAAGGTAAAAATTTGACAAAAAAAGATATAAGCAACAATAAAAATTCCCTTTAGAATGAAAACAGTTAAGCAAATATTATATAATAGTACAACAAAGATAGATAGATATTTTTTAATGTATACGTTCTTTGTGAAGAGTGGCCTATACATCCCTCAATAGACAAAAGATGTTTGGTAGCCTTTCCCCTCCACTCCCGCAAGTGATCTGAAAACTCAAGACTGCACTGAGCACAGAAGTGATCTGACTTCCCTCCCCCCTACCAGGTTGCTGGGAGGGTTATGGAAAGCGGCAGGAAGGAGGCAAAAGGCAGCAGCATTTCCCTGTAGGATAAAGTGACTAGTAGTGAGAATTGCTTTTTCTTACCTGGCACTCCTGGATCTGTGTGAGCTTTTTCTTCTCCTGCTCTTCCTCTTGCTTTTTCTTTTTCTCCTTTTTTTCTTTCTTTTTTGCCGTTTTTAGTTTCTTCTTAATTTCAAATCTGGGCATAAACAAGTGGGGGTGAAGAAAGTAGATGAAAGAGCTGAAACCAATTTCTGGCATGACTCAGACAAGGACGGGCATCAGATTCAAGGAACATTATGGATTAAAAATGGAGATGGACAATAAGTGTAAAATATTGAGTTCTCTATCACTGAAATAGTGCCTGAAATTAAAGAAAATGGATACATGCTCAGAATCTCACAGCTGAACCACAGTTATGCCGTGATAAAGTGGGAATTGGAACAGTCAAGCAAAGTACAGTAAGAACCAGTGGTTGAAGTTTGATAGTAATCTAGAACCCAGACACCTACTCCATGGAACGGTACATGTGATGCCACGTTATACCTGGGGGAACAGACATATTAACGTGCAAATTTTGTTATTTGTTACATTGCAGAACAGTGCCTAAATGTATTCAGGTTCTTTAGATTTCAGACTAAAAGCTTGTGAAGTTTCTTTTTCAGCACCCATACAAACCTCAGTGTTCAGCTCCACAGACATAGACCTTTCCAAAAGAACTAGAAAAAGCATGCATCTAGTATTCAATAAGTTACAAGAAAATAATCCAAAATTGCATTTCAAACTTGGTCCCACTTCTATCATACACATACTTCACATTATAAAACAGCTAGAGAACAAAGACATGGCTCGACAACATTATAATAAAACTACAAATAGGGTTTCCATTCAAACACCAGCCAACTTGGGAGGAGACATGCACAGAATGGGTAGGAGTGCTGGAGCAGAGTGTCTGGGCCTACAGCAGAAAAAAGCAGCATATTTTTGATGCCTGCATATACAAACTGAACGCTAACCTGTATAGCATCATTTATGTAGATGGGTCTTCCCATGGGTTTGACTGTATTCCACAGAAATAGTGTTTAAAAAAAAAAAAGTCAAATTAAGGAAGAGAAAAATCTAGATTTTCTGGTTAGAGAACACCATCTCCACTCTAACAGACCAATCCTGCAAAAGATTGAGCATGCGAGTAACTTTACTCAAACAAGTAGTTCCATTAGAACACTTGACTCCCAAGAAGAATGTTGATAAACTTTTATTAATGTGCTCTGTCAAGGGATCAGAGCTGAGTAAATTAGTTTCCAGTTCTCGTCAACCTCCTTTCAAGAGGCTTAGTCAATGAACCCTCTCTACCATCCCACTAGGAATCTCCAAAAACCCGCCGCTGAGCCCTGGAAGAAGATACCCTTCAACAAAAAAAAATTCAAAAACAGACTCCGTGAAACTGCAGAACTGGAATTAATTTGCAAACTGGACACCATCACATCAGGCCTGAATAAAGACTGGGAGTGGTTGGGTCATTACAAAACCTAAATCTAATTTCCCCCTATTGTTACTCACACCTTCTTGTCAACTGTTTCAAATGGGCCACTCATTACCACTACAAAAGTTATTTTTCCTCCCTTGGTATCCTACTGTTAATTGAATTGTCTCGTTAGACTGACCTCACACTTGGTAAGGCAACTCCCATCTTTTCACGTATTTATACCTGCTCCTGTATTTTCCACTCCATATTTCTGATGAAGTGAGTTCTAGCCCATGAAAGCTTATGCCCAAATAAATTTGTTAGTCTCTAAGGTGCCACAAGGACACCTCGTTGTTTTAGCCAGCATGGTAACTAGACCAACTGAACAGATGGTTTGTAAGAGATGGGGATTCTCAAATTATTCCCCTGGGATTTAGAGACAATTGCTCCATTCCAGCACTTTCAGCAGGCTGAGCATCAAGAATTCTGCACTGAAGGTGATCGAAGCAGTAGCAATGTAGAAGCCCATGTAAGTTTCTAAAATGAAAGGAAATTAGTTCCTCTGAGGGGTCCAAGCTTCTCTTATGGCACATAAGCTGTAATATAATGGCGATGCAGCTGCTCCATTACCAGCCACTTGGTCGGGGGGAGAAATGAGTGGATTCCCTTTTCTCCTACCCTCTGATTCTCTGCACAAAGCCTGCATCTATTCACCTCAATAGAGTGTTAACGCAAACCTAGAGACAACAGCTTAAATTCTCAGCTTCAACTACTTCCTCTGCTGATTGCTTTAGCAGAAACATCCATTTCAATGGAGGCTGTGAATGCAGAGTGGGTAGAATACCACCAATTTTTCACCCAAACTGATTCATGAACCATCCTAAGACAGAGATTGTTCAGAGAAGACTTGGAAGAAACTGATAAAAGCAGACTCTTGTAACAGGCAGGCTGGGACAGACTCATGAAGATCCCATAACTGATCATACTGGCATGGGTAGTAGGCCAAGAACCCTCCCCTCTACAGACCTGCCGCAGGAAAAGGTGGGAAGAAGAGATGAAAACCACTGAGAAAAAACAGAATAGAAGGGAAAAATCTGTTTCATGTAAACCATACTTTTGTCAGTTACACACAACAGCACCACCTTTAATGGAAAGGATTTTGTCACTGAAATAGCAAGTTTGACAAGAGAGAGACACAGAAACCACTCAATCTAAGGCCTTGTCTACACTACAAAGTTTTGTCGACAAAAGGAAGCTTTTGTCGACAAACCAGTGGATGTGTACTCACTGCGATGCGACTTTTGACAGCAAAAGTGCCCTGTTTTGGCGACAAATTAAAACAATCCCGACGAGAGAGTGACAAGGCTTTTTGGGCAACATTTTTGTCTACAAAGTGCCAGTGTAAACACTATGCTTGATTTTATAGCTTTAATTGGCCGCCAGGAGGTGTCCCACAATGCCCATCATGACCACGCTGGTCAGCAGTTTGAACTCCACTGCCCTGCAGCAAGGTAAAGTATCATCCTCCCACTGACAAGCCCCGGGAATTTTTGAAATTCCATTTCCTGTTTGCTCGGCATGGAGTGGTCTCATTACATCTTCCCAGGTGACCTTGACAAGTTATCGCAGCAAATGCTCTCCCGCTTAGACCACAGCAGAGCTGTTGGATCTGCTCGGTATATGGGGAGAGGAGGTTGTGCCGTCCCAGCTGCACTTGAGCTGTAGGAATTTTGATACCTCCGGGCAGATTTTTCTAGGCTTGTGTGAAAAGGGCTATGATTGGGACACGCTACAGTGCAGAGCAAAGATAGAGGAGCTGAGGCAGGCATATCATAAGGCGAGGGAGGCAAACCATCGCTTCGGTGCTGCACCTAAGACCTGACAGTTCTATAAGGAGCTGGACGCTATCCTCGGTGGCACCCCCACCTCCACGAACCCTGTGGCTACTTCGGCAGACCTGGAGGCAGCAGAAAGAGGACCTAACCCAGAGGACCAAATCACTGATGAAGAGGTGGAGTTAGACGACGATGTGGAGCTCCCGGTGGGGTAGGCAGCCAGGAACTGTTCACCACATCAGAGGTGTCTAGCCAGTCTCAGCAGTTCTTCTCCAGCAAGCAAGAAGCAGGAGAGGAGATGCCTGGTAAGTGGTTGTGGTTTGTGTAGTGTGGTGGATTCAGGGTATTGAAATGTACAAGGCTGGCTGTGTTTCTGTGTGCTGGACATTCCCTGTGTAGCTAATCAGGGCAGAACAGGGTGTTGATGCACGGCGAGATCTCACGGGAATCCTCCAGAGAGATCTCTAGGAAAGTTTCCTGGAAGTACTTGGTAATCGTCTGCCAAAGGTTCCTTGGCAGAGCTGCTTTGTCCTTCCCCCATAGTAGGAAATTTTCCCACGCCATTTGGAAATCACTTGTGCAGGGACAAAAGCAGCACACAAGTGAGCAGCATAGGGATCCAGGGCAGAAGCCACAAGCGTGTAGTAGATGTACCCTCGCTTCCCTGTTTACCCTCAGCAGTGAGATATCTACTACAATGACCTCCCGCCTGTGGAAAAGTGTGGGAGAATTTTAGAATTTTTTCCCTAGTCGGCTGCACCACAATCCTTGCAGAGTGCTCTTTTTCCCCATGTAAAGCGCCTCAGCTAACACTCATCACGCTTTGGGTGTTCGCTGAGATGTGTGCTTGCCAACGGTCAGTGAGAAAGTGATTGTTATGTTACAAAAGGTATTTTACTGAAATGTTTCAATGCTGTGCATGAACTTAATCATGCTTTTGTGCATTGTTCCTTCTGCTTCGGCAGATGTGGCCTTCAGGAACACCGCACACACACCAGCAAAGACGACATGTTCCGGGAGGTACTGCACTTCTCCAATGCAGAGAAAAGGGAACAAAAGGAATGCTGGGAAGCCAAAAGGCAGGACAGAAAAGAAAATCAGGAGTTTGTTAAGGATGCTACTGAGCGAATGATTAAAGTCATGGAGGAGCAAACGCAGATGCTGAAGTCCTTAATAATGATGCAGACTGAGCAGATGCGTGCCCGCCCTCCCCTGTGGCACATTCAGAACTCTTTTCCATGCCCCTCCTCCGCCCCAAACTCCACCCATACAGTCCTTTCCACTTTCCCCTTCACTTCACCCCCTTGGACAAACTTTCAAAATGATAGCCGGACCTACACACAGCTCTGAAAGTCTGCCCTTCCCTGATACCTCCTTTCGTACCAAGCATCTTTGTGTGTGCACGCGTTGTTTCTTGTGCAATAAAAGAAAGGTTTTTGAATGGTAACTCATCTTTATTTGTTTCCTATAAATTGAGATAGCAGGTACTACTAATACATACACAGGCTGTTCAATCATTTCCTTACTGGAATGTAAGGCCCCAAATGTCACCATAGCTTCCCAGGAAAACTATATGCAATGTAACATTGCAACATCAATCAGAGATGGATATTACTGGTTCTCATTTTCAAAATGTTGCCTCAAGGCCTCCCTGATTTGAATTACCCCACCCCACTCCCGGGCCCCTCTGACAGCCCTAGTATCTAGCTGCTCAAAATCAGCAGTCAAGCAGTCTGCCTCAACACTCCACCCCTGAGCAAACGTTTCACCCTTAGCTTCACAAAGATTATCCAACATGTGGCTATGACCATGGGAATATTATCCTGATTGAGGTCTAACCTGCCATAAAGGCAGCACCAGCGTGCCTTTAATCTGCCAAAGGCACATTCTACAGGCTGAGTGGGTGCAGGATGACAGTGGAACCGCTCCTTACTGCTGTCTAGGTTTCCCGTGTAAGGTTTCATGAGCCATGGCTGTAAGGGGTACACCGGGTCTCCCAGGATCACTATGGGCATTTCAACATCCCCCACTGTAATTTTCTGATCTGGAAAGAAAGTCCCCCCTTGTAGCTTTCTATACAGGCCAGTGTTCCTGAAGAGGCCTATGTCATGCACCTACCCAGACCACCCTGCGTTGATGTCAGTGAAACGCCCATGGTGATCCACAAGGACCTACAACACCATGGAGAAGTACCCCTTCCTATTTATGTACTCGTCGAAAAGTGGTCTGGTGCTAAAATTGGAATGTGCATGCCATCTATTGCCCCTCCACTGTTAGGGAAACCCATTTCTGCAAAGCTGTCCACTATTAAACGCACATTTCCCAGAGTCACTGTCCTTCGTAGCAGGATGCAATTAATTGCCCTGCACACTTGCATTAATGCAGCCCCAACGGTCAACTTCTCGACTCCAAATTGATTCGCTACCGACCAGTAGAAGTCTAGAGTCGCCAGCTTCCACAGAGCGATTGCCACACGCTTCTCTACCAATAGGGCAGCCCTCATTCTGGTGTCCTTGTGCTGCAGTGCTGGGGCGAGCTCTGCACACAGTTCCAGGAAGGTGGCTTTCCGCATCCAAAACTTCTGTAGCCACTGCTCGCCATCCCACAACTGCATGACGATACGATCCCACCATTCAGTGCTTGTTTCCCAAGCCCAAAAGTGACAGTCCACCTTCTGCAGCTGCTCTGTGAATGTCAAAAGCAATCTAATGTTGCTCCTATCCATATCACACAGCATGTCAGGCAACTGGGAGTCTTCTTCAGTTAGGACCTTCACGATTAACTGCACTGCCATCTGCACGTCTTCATAACAGTTATCAGAGCATAGGAGAGCAGTGCAGGATCCATCCCTTCTCACAAAGATGCGGGGTGCACAGCAAACAAGGGCCGTTGAAAAATGCCGCAAAAGAAAGCCGGAAGCCCAAGAAATGCTGGGAAAGAAAGCAATGCTTCATGGGACATTGAGCCCGGTCCAAAGATGCACTGCGATCCGCTCCACCTTCTCACAAGACCTAGTGGCAGAAGGTGTCGAGCTGGACTGTGGGATAGGTACTCACAGTGCACTGCTCACACTGTCAATGCTAGTGCCCCAAGTGTGGACATGCTCTGCTGACAGAAGGAGTGAGTGTGAACATGCAATACCGATTCTTATTATAGTGCTTTTTGAGTGTTGACATAACTTTTCTCAACAAAACTCTGTAGTGTAGAAGAGGCCTAAGATAGAAAACCAGAAACAAACCCTTGAAAGTGACAGAGGAGAATGCTGAGAAGCCCACAGAAGAAAACAAAGGAAGGTTACATCATTTCTTTTGGCTGTGTGGGGCTTAAATGTGTTGACTATAGATGCAGAGGTAGTTTATGCAGATAATTTCCAGATGCTCCCTGTAGAGGGGTGGATACCCGCTCATGCCCTGAGGGGCTGGAAACAGCCCTGGGAGAGGGCTGAGGCTGGAAGCTGGGCTGATTGGAAGCAGCCACAGCTGTGGCCAGTTTAATTAGGGCTCAGCTGGCCCTTATAAAAGGGCAGTGGGCCTGAAGCAGAGACTCTCTCTCTCCCTTTAGAGGCAGAAGGGCTTGGCTGCAGGGACCTGTGCAGGTACCTAGGGTGGAGCAGGGCTGGGGAAGGCCAGAGGAGCTGGGGAGCTCTGGCCTGAGAAAACCCCAGGCTGTGGCCTAGGGTTAGGCCCATCTAGGTACTGGGGTTGCGGGGGCAACCCACGGGTAGGCCGAGGCAGCAGGTCCAACCCAACCTTGCCGGTGATGAGTGGCTTATACTGCAGTCTGCCCCAGGGCGCGGGGGCTAGCTGGTGACTGGCAGTAGCCTACAACTGAGGCGAGGTGGGGATAGTGGGTTGGGGGTTCCCTAGGGAGGGGAGACCCTAGAAGTAAGACCGGTGGGGTACTGCCAGGGGGCAGCACCCCAGATAAAGGGGCACCGGGTCCTGGGAGGGCCAGGGCCAGAGAGTGGGCAGCCGGATCCCCGGCCAACAGAGGGCACTCCAGAGGCTGGACGAGCTAATTCCCAGAAGATACCAGCAGGAGGTGCCGCTGGGTGAGTCCGACCCTGTCACACTCCCTCTACAGCTTCCCTCCCACTTCTGGCCCATCCAAGAAATCTCACTCCCTCTGCAGTTTCCTTTCCCTTTCTAACTGTGTGTTGCCCCACTCTACAGCTCTCCATGATTTCTGAAAAAATTTCAGGAGCCCAATACTACCTGTTAGATTTACCACTCTAGGCAAAGTATACTCCTTGTTTAGCCTCTCAGACCATATAATGGTGTTTTAGAAAACAGTGATGGAGAAAATCACTCTCTTGCCTCTTTTGTACAGATTAGCTGGCAACAAGTCCCTGAGAAGCAGCAGGAGCTTTAATAGTAGTTGGCAGAGTTCACCCTATTACATCCAGCAGTGAGGAAACAAGCTTTTACAGATACTTGAACATCTGAGAGTTAGACATTAAGATGTGTCTAAGTTTTATCTTCAGTGGAGGGAGTGGAAAAATGAAAATCCCATTCCTCACACACTCAGCAGCTATTTGTTTTTGGTGGTGTTTGAGGGCACGGGCTGCCCCCAGTTCACACAGCACAAACTAAAAGATTAATGTAGTCTACAGCCTTGTTAATTAACACAGGAACGGACAGAACAGAACATACTAATTACATCTGGTCTAGTTGCCTGTCTCCAGCAGTAGCAAAATCTGGAAGCCTCAGTTAGCCCTCTTTCCTCTGGTAGATTCTCAAAGAAAGGGGGGAATCTCTATTAGGAATATTGCACAGCCGCTTTTAGGGAATTAGACATATTCCAAGTTTAGAAAAGCAGGCACAAACAGTTCCTTGACAACAAAAACCAAATTGATGCCTCAGCCAGGTATAAACAAAAATCAAATGAACCATCACCTGGTTAAGCGGCCATTTTTTGGCAGGAAAAAGGGGTGTGAGCAAGAAATTTATATCTTGACAGTGGAACAGCTGGAAGTTCCCATGCAAACAGACTTGCTGTCACCTGAATCCCAGATGGAGATGATTCTCAAAGAAGGGAAATGTTATAAGAAAGGGGAACACTCTCCAGATTATCTTTCTCCCCTCATCTCAAACTCATGGCATCAACAACACTTGAAAGACAAAGGAAGCATCACTGAACTAGGGGAGGATTCCTGGCTGAAAAGAATCCAGCCAGGCTGCTGTAAGCATGTGGTGAGAGAAACCTTTTTGCTTTAAATTCACTTAGCTTGTTAAGTTAGGTATTAATTTGCATTTTACCTTTTATTTCTTTGTAACCAATTCTGACTTTTATGCCTCATTACATGTAATCACTTAAAATCCATCTCTCTGTAGTTAATACACTTGTGTTATATAAACCAGTGTACATTTGGATTGAAGTGTTTGGGCAACTTCATTTGAAAGAACATCATTTTCTAATAATAAAATGACAGTCTATCTACAAGCTTATATTGTCCAGAAGGAAAGAACTGGGTAGTACAAGACGCACAATCTGGGGGCAAGTCTGAGACTGGGAATTTGCTGGTGTCATTCTACCATATAATTCAGGGGTGAATGGCTAGCGCACTCAACTCAGCTGGCAGTAATTTACATGCTAGAGGCTGTGTGTGAGCAGGCCAAGAGGGGTTGCTCTCACAGCAAAGCAGTGTAAAAGGCACCTAAGGTTGGAGAATTGAGAGGACACAGCTGTTCAGCAGTCCAGATTGTACCCCGAGTAATGTCACATGGTCTTATGAATCAATAGTTGGTTAGAAAACAGGCAAAAAAAGGGCTGGAATGCATGCTCAGTTTTCACAGTGGAGAGAGGTAAATAGCAGGGTCCACCAAGGATCTGTACAGGGACCAGCGCTGTTCAACATATTCATAATAAATGATTTGGAAAAAGGGGTAAACAGTGAGATGGCAAAGTTTGCAGATGATACAAAATTACTCAAGATTTCAGTCAGCTTTGTATTTAACTAAGAGTTACAAAGGAATCTCACAGAACTGGATGACTGGGCAACGAAATGGCAGATATTCAATGCTGATAAATGCAAAGTAATGCATGTTGTAAAACATAATCCCAACTATACATAAGAAATTATGGGTTCTAAATTAGCTGTTACCACTCAAGAAAGAGATATTGGAGTCATCATGGATAGTTCTCTGAAAAACATCTGCTCAGTGGCAGCAGCAATCAAAAAAGCTAACAAAATTAGGAACCATTAGGAAATGGATAGAAAATAAGGCAGAAAATATAAGGCCACTAGATAAATGTATGGTATGCCCACACCTTGACTACTGCATGCAGTTCTGGTCGCCCCATCTCAAAAAAAGATATGGGAATTGGAAAAGATACAGAGAAGGGCAACAAAGATGATTAAGGGTATGGAACAGCTTCCATACGAAGAGATTAAAAATACTGGGTCTGTTCATCTTAGTAAAGAGACAACTAAGCAGGGATATAACAGAAATCTATAAAAGCATGAATGGTGTAGAGAAAGTAAATAGGGAGGTGTTATTTACCCCTTCATACAACACAAGAACTAGGGGTCACCCAATGAAATTAATAGGCAGCAGGTTTAAAACAAACCAAAGCAAACACTTCTTCACACAATGAACAGTCAACCCGTAGAACTCATTGCCAGACGATGTTGTGAAGGGAAAAAGTATAAGTGTGCTTAAAAAAAGAACTACAGAAGTTCATGGAGGATGAATCCATCACTGGTTATTAGCCAAGATGGCCCAGGACAACCCTATGCTCTCGGGGTCTCTAAACCTCGAACTGCCAGAAGCTGGGATTGGATGACAGAGGAATGGATCACTTGATAACTGCCCTGTTCTGTTCATTCCCTTTGAAGCATCTGGCACAAGCCACTGTCAGAAGACGGGATCCTGGGCTAGATGGACAATTGGTCTGACCCATTATGGCTGTTCTTATGTTCTTAATAATTCACAAACTTACCTTCTCTTCAGCACTTCCCTCTTCTCTATCCGGTTAAACAGCTCCTGTTCCCTCTCCTTCTCTGTCATCTGTTCCAGCCGAGCTCTGTCCTCCTCATCTCCCATCAGGTCTTCCCCATAGCCATCGTGGAACTCCTCATCTTCAGATGATGAATCTGAATCTGAGCTGGAGGAGGAGCTGTTGCTCTCAGAATCAGACACTTCACCTGAAATAAAACCATGGCACAGTTATGTTATGCTGCGGTAAAACTAAGTACTCCAGCTTGGAGTACTTATTCCATCCCAACCAGGGATGTGGAATATGGCATCCGTATGAGTTCTCTACTACGTTAGTAAATATTATGGAATAAGGAGGAATCAGAATAGAGCCAATTAAATTGAAAAGACAATACATTTAAAAACTCAAAATGGAATATTTTGCTTTCACACAAAATGCACTACTATCTACAAGGTATCATGGAGTCCAAGGACTTTACAGAATTTCGAAGAGATTATGGTGTCACTGCTGTTCCACCATAATGTCCACTTAAAGATGCAATGAAGTTTTCATTTTTACAGGACTGTTAAACATTTTTCCTGAAATGTAGAAGTAACAAAAATATTGAGTGACAGAGTATGTGAATTTTTCATGTTTTGATGCAGATCAGGTTGACACACACTAAACAATAAAATATCAAAAGTGACTACCATTTTTGAATTTTTCAACCCCTTTTGACAAGAACGTTAAGGTCCTGTGATCTGATTTTTGCCCCACATATTACTTTACATCTACTAAGTAGGACACAATGCCACTTATAAATAAGTTCTAAGTTTCCTACAAGTTAGTTTTAATACACCAACATGAAGCTGACAGCTTAAGCACTGTCGACATCATCATCATAGCTGTTGAAACATAACAGAATGTTGTTTGCAGGGGACTTCAGGTGACAACATTGATAAGCTACAACACAGGCTAGAGCTGAGACAGACTCCCCTAATGGACAGTTCCTTGAGGAGACCTTAAGTTCCTCTCTCAACTCAACTGATGGTAGTTTATAGTTCCATATCCTTCACCACCCTTATTGCTAGGCAACCCAAGAAGGCAATCAATTATAACTGCCAGTACCTCCCCACCAACACTCTACAAACAAATTAGCTTCAGACACTGCTGAGAACAGAGCCCAGGACTCTGATATGACCATCCAAATACTACCCAGCCATACTGAATCTCAGATTGATTGTTCCACATTGTTATTTTAACCAATACACCATATTGCTGTCCCAGAGTCACGGATAGAATTTTGGATTCCTGACCCCATCCCCAACAGATACTAAAAAGTAATACAGCCCTAGGGCCCTATGAAATCCATTTTATTCTTGTGGATTTTCAAATTTATTATTTTCTGATTTATTTTTTCCATTTAAAAAAATTAATTCCATCTTTATGGGGTTTTTTAAATCAAAATTGTTTGATACATTGACAATTAAGTAGTCTTACTATAAATGCATAAAAACATTCAGAATTGGACTGCAATGGGAAAAACTGATTTTACAAAAAAAATCCTACAATTGAAACAAAACATCCTACAGATATACAGTATACAGTAAAAGTAACACATTTAAATCACTTTTTAAAGTTCTGCTCAGTAATGTGACCAAACTGACACTGCTGAACGGTAACGAGTCCACAGAAGTAACTGAATTCATATTTGAATAATAATAAAAAAAATGCACTAAGCATAAATATTTCATCTTTGCAGCAGTCACTGTCACCATTTTAAATTAAACTCAGTACTTTCAGGCTTCTTATATTCTGAAGGAATGCTTACATTCATTTCAAATGTGATTAAATAATTTCAAACTATCACAACAGTTTATTGCTGAGTAGCATTAGAAATTTACAAACAAATGTCATTTTTGACATCTCTGGCAGACATCTCCACTGTGGTACAACATGGTTAGCCTTGTAGCGTTTTCTTGAGAAAGGGATTTCCTCTTGGCTGTAAGTAAATGTTTATATTTACTAAAGCTTCTCTGTGTCTACAGAGATGACACGGAAAAAGATGTAAGGGTAGGATAACCTCTTCTATTTTAGGCGCTCCTCCCTTCATAACCTTCCAGTAAGTGCAAAGATACAGTGGATCTGGGATGGGCTCATTCTGAGTGCTGCGCAGAAATACCAGCCATTGTTCATACAGTTCTGGTGAGGGTTGGGCGAGAGGTGGTAGCCTGCTGTACTGATCAATGTTTTGTTGCATGGCTGGAGTCTGCCTGAGAGCCGCAACTCCTGCGACACTAACACAGCAAGGAACTGAGTTCTCGAAAGCTGCACTTAAATCCCAGATGCTGGCCCTTCTCTCCTAGCCCTTGCATTCCCTGGTGGCCCTAGCACCCCACATGTCCCTCCCCACAGCCCGAGCCCCTGCACCCCCATCCCAGCATCCACTGGTCTCTTACCTCCGGGGCGGCAATTAGCTCAGCTATGTAGCTTGCACTGCCTGCCTGCCACTGCGGTCCTAATGCCAGGGAGAGCCTGGATTCTCAATTATTTTGATTCCATGATTCCGTCCGAGTTCTCATTAATGGAGACTTCATAGGGCCCTACTTCAAACTTGCAATCTAGCACAAATCCTTAAACTCATATGCTCTTATATCAACAGATTGGCATATCTGACTGTCTCACAGTTCATTCACTTAGGAAATTATTCTGCCTTAACATTGCTGAGGTCACTGTTAAGTTTTTCAGTTAGAGTGAGTTTGATAAAGCTGGGGAACATATTGCTTTTCAGTATTTGTTGGAAATGGAAGTAACAACCCTTAAGCTTCTCAGAATGTTATCAGCAACACGGCTGGCATTATGAAAGTGGCAAAGAATGTGGGAGAGTTTTCCCTTTAATTTATTTTAATGCTTTTAAGGTTTTGAGTGGGTGGGGTATGCCCGGATGCAACAAGAGCTGTCATTGAAAGTTTTTCTTTGCATTAACATGGATTACAGAACCTTCCTCTGAAATATGTTACCAGCCACTGTTCAACACAGAATAATGGAATAGATAAACAATGGGTCTAACACCTTCCTACATCTATTCCATTACCAGATACCTGCCTGACATTTTTACCATAAACAAAAAAAGTTACACTTGACCTTTCTTCTACAATTTCAGCAACACATAGTATAAGAATTTTGACACAGTGTATAGGATAATGAGCAGTCTTATATGCATACATAATTAAGTATTCCCCCATACAGCACAGTACCTGCAATGACAGTCAAAGGAAAAGTTTATGGGAGTGTGGGCAGGAAATGAGGGGGAACATCCATGGGAATAAAAGATAGTGGGCCCTAAGGGGAGGAACAAACTAGAGGGCCTAAAAACTCTGCCCTCCCCATCTTTAATTTCTAACAGAGACGGAGATAGGTTTAACATTTTTCTGTTGAAGTACTATTTAGTATTTTTAACAAGTGCTTTCAGCAATACTGTACTCAACTACATGCAGTTTGAGGTCAGTTCCGAGCCACCGCAAGTCTAAAAATCATTTGACAAGACTATCCAGATTACTAGGAGCATAAAACAAAGTATTCTGAAGATGATTTTGGGTATCACTGACATACTGAATAGCACACAAAATGAGGTAGCTTCATTCTGAGTAGCCCTGTCAGCTAGTGCACAAGGAATGTTTTCTCACCCTCTTCAGGTGCTGAACTCTCAGGTGAGCTGTCTTTGTCTGAGCTGCCTGAGGAGGCAGCTTTGTTCATCTGTTTCTTCATAGCTCCCTTCTTCTCTACTTTGCCAGCTTTTCCCTTCTTTTTGTTTTTAGAACCTCCAACAGTCCACTGAAAAGTAAAAGGAAAGGACAGAAACATGAGACAAGACACTGGAAGACCCCACCCACTAACCTCAAAAATAATCAAGACCACACCACAGTGTAATAAATAGTTCTGAGAAGCATGCCAACATACAGACAGCTGGAAGACAAATCAGTGCTACAAGAAAACTGAGGCAAATGGCAAAACGTGCATTCATCCCATCAGACCTAACAATCAGTCACATGAAAATCACCCAGATTTTTACCAGCTAACGGATGGCTCATATTGATAGGACAAAACAGTTTTAAGTCACAGGAAGGTCCCCAAACTCTAAAATAATTGTTTTGTAATATTTAACAGCAAATCTAAGCCCTGAGGGCTTTTACTCAGAAAACCAAGTTTACTGATATAGCTGGACATTTCTTTTGCAGTGTTTTAGCTTTAGTCTCTCACTACGAACCAGGAAAAAGTGATTGATTTGTTTCCAAATCAAGTTTATTCAAGAAGCATATTTTAGATTCCACTAAGGGAAAGAGGTATAAAAACAGAGTCCTGCAAAAAAGTCCTCATCCCCTACTAAGAATACACAGAACAGACAAGTATCATATGTGCAAGTAATTGCAGTTTTTCTTGCCCCTAGATTAATGCATGAAACACCATATGCAGTAATACAAAATATTTCCACATACATAAGAGACACAGTAACCGCTGCAACGGAACTATAAATTTAGTTTGACTTCTATATTTAAAAGGCTCAGCTTCAGCATTCTCTTAACATCCTTCTCTGCTTGTTAATATGCTTAAATTAATAAGCTTCATGGGGCAGGACTGTACCTTCTTGTAAGGGGGTGGGTTGATGAGGTTCTGTGGCCTGCAATGTGCAGGAGGTCAGACTAGGATCATGATGGTCCCTTCTGACCTTAAAGTCTGTAAGTATGTATGGACAGCACCTAGGATGTGGTGCAAAAGATTAACATTGTGTCCCTGGAGTTGCACAAATTCCTTTTACCTTCTATTATACAGTATATTTTCTCATTAGGTTTCTTCATCATCCCTTACTACTCATCACCCAGTCACAGCTGATCAGCCAACAAGAAGGGTCAACGATCATTCAGTAAACATATAGCGTGTTCATATGCTCTGGTCCCTTATTAACTGCCAGTAGTCTTGTGCTTTTGAGAATTCCCACTGGATAGGAAAGAAGGTTCCTCAATCTCCAAAAGGGGTAAGAGTTTTAAAATGTTTGTATCTTGATACCCTGCCATTACATTAACCTCATCCCCATGACCACCCCCCAGTCAGGGTCCACTGACATTATTTAAGCAACCAGTCCCTTAAACAGAAATTCCCTGTGGTATAACAGATATCCTTTTGCATGAATGAGATCTTGCACTCAAGACCATTCCCCCAAGCTATTTTAAAGAGGGAGAGGAGACAAAACTACTGCCTAATTAATAGGGCTGTCAATTAATCGCAGGTAACTCTCACGATTCACTCAAAAATTAATTGCGATTAATCACACTGTTAAACAACAGAATACCAATTGAAATTTATTAAATATTTTGGATGTTTTTCTACATTTTCAAATATACTGATTTCTATTACAACATAAAATATGAAGTGTACAGCGCTCACCTTATATTATTTTAATTACAAATACTTGCACTGTAAAAATGAAAAACAAAAGAAATAGTATTTTTCAATTCACCTCATACAAGTACTGTAGTGCAATCTCTTTATCATCAAAGTTGAACTTACAAATACAGAATTATGTATAAAAAATAACTGCATTGAAAAACAAAACGATGTAAAACTTTAGAGTCTACAAGTCCACTCAGTCCTACTTCTTGTTCAGCCAATTGCTAAGACAAACAAATTTTTTACATTTACAGGAGATGCTGCTGTCTGCTTCTTATTTATGTCACCTGAAAGTGAGAACAGGCATTCACATGGTGTTTTTGTAGCCAGCATTGCAAGATCTTTACGTGCCAGATATGCTAAACATTCATATACCCCTTCATGCTTCGGCCACCATTCCAGAGGATATGCTTCCATGCTGATGATGCTCGTTAAAAAATACATTAATTAAATTTGTGACCGTACTCCTTGGGGGAGGACTGTATGTCTTCGGCTCTGTTTTACCCGCATTCTGCCATATATTTCATATTATAGCAGTCTCGATTGATGACCCAGCACATGTTTGTTTTAAGAACACTTTCGCAGCAGATTTGACAAAACGGAAAGAAGATATCCATGTGAGATTTCTAAAAACAGCTACAGCACTCGACCCAAGGTTTAAGAATCAAACATCTTCCAAAATCAGAGAGGGATGAGGTGTGGAGCATGCTTTCAGAAGTCTTAAAAGAGCAACATTCAGATACAGAAATTAGAGAACCCGACCACTAAAAAATAAAATCAACCTTCTGCTGGTGGCATCTGACTCAGATGATGAAAATGAACATGCGTCGGTCCACTCTGCTTTGGATTGTTATTGAGCAGAACCCATCATCAGAATGGACGCATGTCCACTGGAATGGTGGTTGAAGATGAAGGGACATATGAATCTTTAGCACATCTGGCATGTAAATATCTTGCGACACCGGCTACAACAGTGCCATGCAAACGCCTGTTCTCACTTTCAGGTGACACTGTAAACAAGAAGCGGGCAGCATTATCTCCTGCAAATTGTAACCAAGTTTGTTTGTCTGAGCAACTAGCTTAAGTAGGACTGCGTGGACTTGTAGCCTCTAAAGTTTTACATTGTTTTGTTTTTCAACTCAGTTATTTTTTGTACATAATTCTATATTTGTAAGTTCAACTTGGATGATAAGATTGCACTACAGTACTTTTATGAGGTGAATTGAAAAATTCTATTTCTATTGTTTACAGTGCAAATATTTGTAATCAAAAATATAAAGTGAGCACTATACACTTTATATTCTGTATTGTAATTGAAATCAATATTTGAAAATGTAGAAAACATACAAAACTACTTAAATAAATTGTATCCCATTATTGTTTAATCGTGTGATTAATAGCAATTATTTTTTTAATTACAATTAATTTTTTAATTGCTTGACAGCCCTACTAATTAAGTATTATTAGGAGTCAGTGTCAGACCTGAACTTAGTCACTTATATACCTCAGACTATACCTGTTATTCCTTTTGGCACATATCAACTCCCATCCTCCCTGCCTGTAATCAATGGTCACATAAATCAAATTTGACTTTGTTCTCCTTCAGCAAGTACCCTTTTTCATCTGGTTAGCCTGCCATTCCTAGAATGCCTGGACACCACAGCTTTCTGAATTAACTCTCTTGATACTCAGTTATAGACCTTATCCTCTGATCTGTCAACAACCTTTTATTTTTCCTAGCTCTTGATTCCTATGTTTGATCAAACAGCTAAAGTATATTTGTCTCAAAACCCACTAGTGGCTATTATGAATACTAACAACCAATGATCTTGTGAGATCTTAGGATAGTGAGATTTGACAGATGACTAGCAAGGTGTTTATCGGTGTATTCCATGCTCTCAGCATCCCTCAAGTGTTCCACTTAGTGTCACAGATGTTAAAGACCTGCAACAACCACGCAATTTCTTTATGGATTTTTTTCTTTTAACATTAAGCTCTGCCGTGCTTCCACATGGCTGTCCAGTTGGGAAAAAAAAGCAGAGAGGGAATGAAGTAGAACATGACAGATAGCTTCCTTCCTCCCATTTCCACCTCACAAGATATTGATATAGCAAAGGTGCTGCTGCATTTCACTTAAGAAGCCAATGAGTTGCTGAATAGTTATAATTACATCTGCTACAGACCATTGACTTAGAAGCACACTTCTCACCAAAGCAGAGCAAGCCCCAGAGGAGCCACAAGAATAGCGAGGTGACAACAGTCACGCTGACTCTCAGCAGAAATGCCGGGCTAGTTTACAAATCTGGGGATGGAGCACATATGCAACTGGATAATTGACTGAAGGAGAACAGTTATGGCCCTGTCCCTCCCTTCTTGCAAACCCTACTATGCCTAGAGCACCAAACACTGCAGAATTCAGTCATAATGAAAGAAGAGGAGAGATGAAGATTTTTCATGGTTACCTTCTTGCTAAGACAACTTCCCTCTGTTGCATACAAGATATTTTTTGTCAGAGTCTTCACTCATGGAAAAATCTACTGTAATGATCAAGGGGCATGAATAGCACATGGTGAAGCAGAAATATATACTCCATCTTAAAGCAGTGTTAAATTTTCACCCACACTGATTTTTATTTTTCCTGTAATTTACAAACCCATTTATTTTCATATTTTGTGCACAGTGAATATGGAGGTCTGCAGACTGAATTATGATACAATCAAATCCTAAATTAAACTGCAGAATATGTATGGACAGGTTTTTTTATTTTTATTTATTCAGAGTCCAAAAACTGAATATAAATACTTGCGCAAAGTGACAAGATAGTCAATGACTATGAACTGAATTTTTCACATTCTCAAGGTGTACACTACATTTAAAACTACATCAATAGATGGCTTAGAACAAATCAACTGTGTGCCAGAAAATCAGAATGCATAAGGTGAGTGATCAAAAGCCAACAGTCATCAAATAAAATAATTTACTTGTTAATAATACCACCTAGCTCTGATATAGCATTTTTCATCTGTAGATCTCAAAGATATACTAAATACAATAGAAAGTCATTGGAATGAAGCTTCACAGCATCATCTCCTTCTTTAAAGACTTGACTTACCACAGTTTTGTTTTAATCCTTGTTTTCTATAAATGTCTCAGCAGAAGAACTATAGCCAATCACATTCTTCCTACTCATTTATATTTATTGGAAAAACACTTTACTACATGTTAGAAATTTGGGAGAACGGCTGTTTATCATTGGTCTATGCTAGTGGTTTTCAAAGTGTCAATGTTCTTTCCTGCAATTATAAAAAGAAGAATTCAAGCAGCTCCTGGTGTGAGCATTTTTAAGGGGTGGAATGAACCATCACTCCACTTCCTGCAGAGATGTTTGCAAAGCCAACTGTAACATTGCAACAGAATATTTTTTACTCATGTAGTTGAGCAAACAGCTTGTTAATTTTTCTCTGTCTTACTGGGTCATTTTTATTTTATTTTTTAATAAAAACGAAATTAGTAGGCACCGATCTACAGTTCTAGAATTCCTAGATACCAAGACCAAACCAAAAAACCAAAGCCAACAGCCAGGATTTACCATACAACAGGAATAGCCGGCCAAACTGTTAGAACAAGAGCTATCAGAAATATCTTGCTCTCCCCAGGCATCCCCACTTCCTCAAAAGCTCTGGTAAAAAGATGTGCTCTGTAGCATGCTGATGATCATCAAATTTGGGCTATTTCAGACAAGGTTTTCTGAAGGAGGTTAGAGGGGAACAATGCAAAGGGTAGTTCTAATGCCAAGCCCCTCGACTCTAAAGAATACTCAAGTTCTAAAGCAAGCAGTCACTCAAACTGAAGTGCTCTCAAGCACTTCCACAGATCTCACCTATGACAATATCATATGGGGAGAGCAGTAGTTTTAAGCAGGCAGGTCAAAAACCATTTAGGCCATTTTCTCATAGCATTAAACAAGTGCTGAATTTTCTAAAGATATTCAGTGTATTGAGCATACAATTACAATTCTGCATTTTGAATTCCAAGTGAAAGAGAAAGAAAGAAAAGTCCTTTCTGAAGCCATTTTCTCTAGGTTTGGTTATGCCTCTCAGAGGGCCAGCCTCACTTTACGTGTCTATACACAGTGGTTCTGAGCATACTGTATAATAAAAATATCACTGGTAATAATGTCAGAACTCTCAGACAAACAAGCTTTAGCAACTCAGATATACCATGTCAAACTTACCTCATCATCACTGTCTGAGGTCTCAGAGTCTGAAGAAGCTGTTGGTTTGCTAACAGGTGGCTCTTTCTCCTCAGAGTCGCTGCGTTTCCGTTTGGCCAATGACAGGAGCTCCTAGTACCAAGAAAAAAAAAGTTTACTTATTTTAAAGCCAAATAACTGTTAATCCATGCTCTTATATTGGTACCCCTCTCTACAGTATCCAAGTACTTTCCAAAAGCAGTAGGTCTCTCAGTGAGCATCAATCATCAAGTCTGTGTTTGTATTACATGAAAATAAAAACAGATCAATGCTGGAAAAAGATTTTGAAGATGACAAGCCATAAGTGCTAAGTACTATTATTACTGTTTACTTTGTAAAGAGACACAGCATCAAGACTGATTACTTTCAGAGATAGATTACCTGTTGGTGATACCACATGGCAAAGTGTGTTACAGATACTTTAAATGCATTGTTGCATGACCCAAAGGCCAACTGCCTCAAACCAATCAGGTAATTTCTAAGTAATCTAATTTTTTGAAGTATGTTAGTAGTTATATACTTTTAAAATAAGTTATTTTAAAGTTGCAAAGACATCATGACACACACGATTCAGAATCCTAACTGGTCTATTCAATCCCTCTTCACATCCCATAACTACAATAAAATGACACACTAAATCTTTGGATAAACACATTCATATGGCAGGCCTCAGGCTGGAAGACTGTAAATTAGGAGAGTCACGCTCCCACAACTCAAAGTTCTAATGAGCACTTTCAAAAACTGGAACTGAAAAAACAAAACACAAATGCATTATCAAGAGGAGTAAGTCTATTAGCCAAAAGTAGGTATCAAGTGTCAAGAATCAAGGGCTCCACAAGTAGGTCCACAGGCAATAAAATAAACTCCTGCTACCTCAGCTAGGTCGGGCTGGGTGCTAGGATTCTATGATCTGTAGCAGCCTTTGGCTTTGTGTCTGATAAACCAGAAGTGTCAACCCTCCCTAGCTGTTAAAAGGAAGAGGAGCTTTTTGTCTTCTGTTTGCTGTAATGATGTAAAGAGTCACAACTTCTCTACCCTTACCTTATTTCTGGGTTCTCCCACCATTAATAATTCCATTCCCTGGCTCCATTCCTAACTTTTTCAAACAGCACAAGCAACAGCATGAAATTGACATGACTCTGGAGTTTAGCTGTTGCCTGCATGGTTCTGAACAGCAGAGTCTCTAAAATCCTTCAATGCTGCTGCTGAACTTAAACTAGCAGCAGCATCACATGGGAACTTCTGCAGTCTTGGGAAGATAACACTAAACTGGTTTACATTAGTTTCCACAAATGGAAGGTTGACTTCACAACCATATGGGTTGGAACTTCATTTTTTAAGTGTGTGTAAATTTTGCAGAAATTGATGGTCCACACCCTTGCTAGGGAAGCTTCCACTGGCAAGTGGTTTTTTCAAGCCTCTCTCTGAAACAAAGGCATGTAACATCAGAAGATTAAGTTTATATAAGATAGTGATTTTTTTTGAAGCGGTGGTTCCTGACCTTTTTTGTTGGAACTCCTAACCACTTGCACAGAAATGGATGAATGGCATCCCTCACCCCACCTCCCTGTGTATCCCCTCGCCCTGTCACCATTGTCCTTTTATTCTTGACCATTGTCCTTCTTCTGTCCTAAATGTTGTTTTTTTTCTTTTCTGAGTAACTATTCTGAAGGATTCCTCCTTCTCCAATTTACCAAAAGACTATATGCTGCAAGGCTAGCGGTAAGGCACCAATCAGCGCCCTATTTGGCACATGCTTTCCCAATGGAGGCATGCTTTCCCAGTGGAGTCACAGAAGATAAAACTACACCTCTCTGCTACCTGAGCCTGAAGTCCAGTACATGTGAGCTGTTAATATGGTTGTCTCAAAGGCATCTGTGGAACAGTAGAAGTAGATGGGTAGCTCCGATGGAGCTATGGCAGCATATGGCAGGGTGAAATTGGCATGGGGTGGTGGGGCGCCCTGCAGGAGGCAGGCTCATCTGAACCCTCTACCGGCATACTGTGCTAGTGAGTCCGTAGAGAGCAGGAACCTGATTGTTTTTATCTCCCCCTAATTGGTTTCCTAGTATCTGAAATACCATAAGAAAATTAACTGTTCCTTTAAGTATATTCCACTTACTCCTGCAGTTTTTGGTATACCTATAGGCATAGGCCACCTGAACCCTCAACCTGACAAGCATCAGCAACTGAGTGACACTTTTCCCATGGAGCCAGCACCAGGAACTAAGTCCAGTGAATGAAAGCATTTTAGAGTATTAATCTTTCTCCAACTTTTAGCAGCCTACATGACCCTCAGACCTTAAAGGCTGAGAAATGCTAATACCTTTTCCTAGCATGTAAGACTAGGACTTTACAAATTCTCTCTTTCCAGGGCCTGGATAAAAGTAGCCACCAGTCTACACCACAGACATTTACCCTCTGCCCCAAATTCTAGTCCAAAATTCATGCCAAGGTTTCCATGGATTCTTAGATTATCCCCAAGGGGGTTGTACCATAATTAACACCTGTACCCAGGGCTCTAGAGCGTCTGTTGTCACCACCACCCCCCCGACTCCTGCAGGGCGCCCCACCACCCCACACCAATTTCACCCCATGCCACCCCCAGCTGCCGGGCTACTCTCTAGCACCACCCGCTGCCTCCCTCCCCTCACATGCGTTATGCCCGGGGGTCTCTCCCGCGGACCCGGAAGCCAATCGGGACCCCATCCCCGCACGGGGAGGCGGGTCCGAGGCCTCCCCCGGCAGGGCGGAGCGAGCTCCGGACGGCCCCGGCGGGGGGACAGGGGCGCCCAGCCGTGTGCTCCGAGCTGGGAGCCCGAGCCCAGGCCCCGGCCCTGCCTCCCGCTCAGCTGCGTACCTGGTCCAGGTTCTCCTCGCTGCCGCTGTCCTCGGTGTCGGAGTCGATGAGGACCCGGCCTTTCCGCTTCTTCACCATGGCGGGGCCGGCTCCGCCGCGCTGAGGGGCCCGCGGACGGTGCGGCACTGAGAGCGGCTCGGCCTCCCCCGCGCCGCCCGACCGCCCTGGACACAAAGGGCACCGAGCATGCGCCCCGCGCCGCCCCGCCCTCCGGGGCGGGGCCTCCGCAGCCACTGGCAGAGGGGGCGGGGCCTGGACCGGGTGCACGTGCCTGTGGGGGGCTGCTGGGACGCGGTGTCACCCGTGGCGCGGGGAGTCTGTCACCGCCGCGCCGCGCCTGCCGCCGCCACCTCCCTTCGGTGCCCCCGCGGAGCCCCGGGCCGCCTGTGCGCTGCAGCTCGTGGCTCCTGGGTGACTGGGGCCGACAGGGATTGCGGAGAAATATGTTCTCCTCCGTTTTCCAGTGCGGGCTGGTGTCAGTGCATCTGGCAGCGCCCTGAGCTCAGACACGTTCACTGCCGCCCCGGAGAGTCAGGCCGATTGCCCCCGTGTCTGGGCGGGGCTTTCATACAACAACTGGGGAGAGAAAACATTTAAAACCCGTGAAGTCTCCAAACTGGGCGGGGTGGGGGAGGGCGACTGTAGAGGTGTGTATGTAATATGCAAAAATACTTTGAACTGAGGCTTGAAATTGACTAGATAGCAAAGTAAGCCCCGACACCTTGGGCAAAGTCCCATTGACATCAGGCCAGGGCTCCTTAGGGGTGCAAGAGTCATGATGCAGAGCATGTAAAAATTAAATAATACTTTGCACTTATAAATTTAATTTAAAAAATTTCTGCTGAGGATCTCAAAACACTTTGCAAGCATTAATGATTTAACCTTGACAACCTCTTTGTGGCGTAGGAAACGTTTAATAGTGATACAGTTGGGACTAAAAACCAGGAATCCTGATCCCCAAGCCCTTGCTCTAACCAGGAGGTGATGCTGCCTCCTGGTCCTGGCAGAGGGATCTGTATCCTGGAGGGACACACACTCTAGGGAACCCAGCAGCAGACAGTGACATGCAGGCTGAGCTGGGAATGCGGTGGGTGTAACTGTGAGCACTAAGGTTCCAAGCGCCTCACTCCCACATGAAGCTAGACCGCCAAAGCGTTGCAGCGCCTCAGGGGGGTGCGGAACCTTTGCGACGCGGCCAGAGTTCCCCTGACGGGGGCTGAATGCGGCGGACCCGGTCGCTAGAGGCTGAGCGGCCTGCGGCGAGGGGGGGAGCCTGCGGTCTCCGCTGTCAGGTGAGGCCGTTGGGCGGGGGGAGCGTGGCTGTCCCACGGCGGGCTCCCTCAGGAGCAGTAGGTGGCCAACCTACCCCCGGGGAGTGGGGCTGACTGGCGGGGAGGAGGTTCCTGACTCTGGCATCGGCCCGTTTCTCCTCAGCACCGATCAGCGCCCCAGCCGGGTGTTCTCCATTGAGCTGGTCTGGGGAGGCTGGCCGGGCTGCTGCGGCCGGGCGCCTTGTGCCAGTCACCGTGTCGTGACACGAGGCTGCCGAGGTAGCTAGCCCCAGAGTAGCCTCCAGGGCCGCCGCAATCATGCCTGGAAGAGGTGGTCGGCCCCTCAAAAGTAAATGGCTGAGCTCCTTTGTGCTGTGTGTCATGTCCCCGCGCGCCCTCACACATCGGGGGATTAGAGAAAACAACCCGTTAATTAGGGGAGAGCTTAAAACGCATATGAGTGCAGAGAGGGGAGCATGGTGGGAGCGTTTGTGTGTTAAGGGGGAGTCAATGCATGGGGATTATTCAGCTATGGGTGTATTTATTTATAGTCACAAAATGCTGCATTCCTACAAAATTCTGCAGATTCAGTAGAACTCCAGCTCTCCAAAGGTCTCTGAGGGCCCTTGGAGACTGGGCAGTGAGGTGCCTGCCGAGGCAAACTTTAAAGGTAACTTGCAAAAAAGAATAAATTGGGCTTTTGCTCTGATTTGCTTCTCTGTGATCTATATAAAGAAGGGCTGAATGTTTGGTTGTTGTTGGCGTTTTTGTTTTTTAGGATAGTTTTCTCACTCCTCCCCTTCCCTGCATGTGTTTTACTTTAGAAATCTGGGTTCTGCTTCCACTGAAAATTCTATGATGACCTGCAAACTAGTGAAATGGTGACATCACAAAGGTCAAAAGAGTAAAAACTGAGCCCTTGAGAGAAGGGATTTTTAGTCAAACTGTTTAAAACTCTCTTTTGAGTTGTTTTAACATCTGTGATAAATTAATGTTTTGGGAAAAGGATGTCTTTGCTAAAGAGTAAAAGAACCCTCCACTAATATATATGCTGATATCTGACTTTACTTATAAAAACTTATGCAAATAATTTCTACTTAGCTGACTCAATTGAAGTTCTATAACAGTTAAGTTTTATGAGTACTCTGTCTCTTAGATCAGTGTTTACATGCTTTTAAAGTGGAGATCAGAACTGTAATGTAATAGTAAATTTGCCAATCCCTCCCTCGCCAAAGCCAACGGGGAACCAGGATAAATCTATGTTGAGCCTGGCCTATTAATCTTCACTGCACTTCAGAAGGGCTGAGGGCTGCATAACATTCCTAGGACTGTCAATTCTCTTTTAGTTAGTAACTGTATTTTGTTTTAGGGAGGATCTTTACTTCATTCCTACCCAGCAGGGAACTGCAAAACTTGAGTGCTTTCCCTTGCCAGCCATTCTGATTGAATAGTTGTGTGTGTGTTTATGGGGCGGAAATTCCTTGTCCTGAAAATGATTTTAGGCGACAATACGTATCCCTTGGTCTGTCAAGAAGCAAACATGGGACATGAGAATAACAATAATGCTACAATCTGTTTCTCCACTCTCATAGCAGTTATGTGCTGGATAAGCAACACTTTCTTCTTGTTTTGACACAGATGTTCTTCTGCCATGCTCTCTAATCTTTGGTCTGCTACTGCCTGCCTGGATATATCATTGATTAGGTTTGCAGACTCCCACAGGACAACTAGCAGGAGCTTCTGCAGAGTAGCACAGTGCTAGTGTTGAAGTTGCCTATAGAGGCAAATGGCAAACTAATTATAACTGATCTAGTTTCCTGATGCAGTCAGTACCACATGTAAAGTGCTTCTGTGCTTGAGTTCGTTGCTCCTATGTAACTGCTTCTGACATCGCAAGGAAAGGAGAAGAAAAAAGGGAAAAGAGAGAGAGAAAATGAGAAGCACTGAAGGATAAGCAAATGCAGGGGATTGGAAATACGAGTCCTACTGATGTTCCACAAAAATTTTTTAACTTTTAATTATATGGGACATCAGCGTTCAGAAGAAACTCTGGGATAGGGAGAGTGGACGTTTGAATTAAGAATTCCCACGGGGAAAGAACAAGTACAACTGTCGTGCATTATTGGCGCTTTGATAATATTTATTTTGAACACCTTTCTTAAAATCCCAGAGGAAATAATGTATTTTAAAATATCAGGTCACTTTCTATAGCAAGTCCAATCCAGTCTAATTTACTTGTCTGAAATTATAATAGCCAATACATGGAGCTGTGAACATTAGGGCTGTGAAATAGAGGGAAAAGTATGTGTGTGGGGGGGAGGATAGCAGTCTAAAAAGAATACAGAGAGCACTCTTTCTTCTCCTAAGAGGTAGTTTGTCATACTTTGGGTGGGGGGCTTTAAAAGCATTTTTGGGGATGTTTTTGGGTGCAATCTGCCATATTAAATCCTCCAGCCAATTTAACTCTTCCTGACATTTCTGTGGTGCTAGCCTAAATGTGATCTGTTAGGTATACAAAGCGGGTGAGTGATGATTAATAATGACAGGCAGAATGAGGGAAGGTACGGTATGTCTGCTTAGACTTTCTGCATATTTGCATCTGAAAGGTCATAACTGAATGCCAGATGAAAGGACCAAAGCAGTCCATATAGCATTATGGTTCAGCTGCTGTGCTCTTCCCTATGGACTGATCTACACTTAAAATGCTACAGCTACGCTGCTGTAGTGCTTCAGTGTAGACACTGCCTATGCCGACGGGAGGGATGCTCCCATTGGCGTAGATAATCTACCTCCCCAAGAGGCAATAGCTAGGGCCATGTCTACACTCGAGAGCTTACAACAGCACAGCTGTAAGATCTCTTGTGTAGCTGCTCTATGCTGATGGAAAAGAACTCTCCTGTCAACATAATTACTCCATCCCCAGCGAGCAGCAGTAGCTATGTCAGTGGGAGCAGCTCTCCTGCCAATGTAGAGCTGTCCACACCGGTGCTTATTTCAGTGTAACTTATGGTTTTTCACACCTCTGAGCAACGTAAGTGGTATAAGTTATGCCAATATAAGTGGTAGTGTAGACATAGCCTAGGTCAACGGAAGAATTATTCCTTCAACCTTGGGCTTTCTACACAGCGGGTTAGGTGGGTGTAGCTACGTTTCTCAGGGATGTGGATTTTCACACCCTAAGAGATGTAGCTATAATGATGTAAAATTCTATGTAGAACAGACCTATGCCTCTTACTGACTCTGTCACTTTCCCCCCAGGGAAGAATATTGTGCAGATGAATTATGGGCTTTTCAATTTTTCCTTATCTGGATTTGATATTGTTGGAGACCAGATAGAACAGGGATTTTCAAACTTCATTGCACCCCAACCCCCTTCTGACAACTAAAATTACTACATGACCTCAGGAGCGGGGAACCGAAGCCTGAGCCAAAGCCCGAGCCCCACCGCCCCGAGTGGGGGAGAGGGGGCAAAACCCAAGTCCCACTGCCCCAGGTGGGGAGGCCAAAACTGAAGCTCAAGGGCTTCAGCCCCAGCAGGGGGCCTGTAACCTGAGCCCTGCTGCCCACTGGTGAAGCCCTCTGGCTTCAACTCTGGCCCCGGCCCCCAGGAAGTCTAAGCCAGCCCTGGTGACCCCATTAAAATAGGGTTGTGACCCACTTTGGGGTCCCGACCCATAGTTTGAGAACTGCTGAGATAGAAGATGAGATGGGCCATTGCTGTCCTACTATGGAGTTCCTGTTTTTCCCCACATTAACGACCAGATTGCTTCAGTTACTGGAATGGCCAACATTGGATGATATTGTCAGAACAAAGATCACAAGGGATGTTGGACTGAATCTGGTCTTTCATAACCTTTGTTTCATGACTTCTTTAGATGAGAGTTCCTTCAGGGTTGTCTTTTTAACTTGTGCCTAAAGAAGGGCTATAAAGCAGGGGCTGAACTATTGCATTATAAGGTCTACCTTTGTCAAGTGACCTTCTCCTATCCTGTGACAGAATTCAACACATTGTGGTATCTGGGTACCACAGACTTTAGAGCAGGGGTGGGCAAACTTTTTGGCCTGAGGGCCACATCAGGGTTGCAAAGCTGTATGGAGGGCCGGATAGGGAATAATCTGTGCCTTCCCAAACAACCTGGCCCCAGCCCCCATCCACCCCCTCCCACTTCCTGCCCACTGACTGCCCCCCTCAGAACCTCCGACCCATCCAACCCCCCCTACTCCTTGTCCCCTGACCGCCCCCTCCTAGGACCCCTAGCCCTAACCGCCCCCCAAGATCCCACCCCCTATCCAACCTCCCCATCCCCTAACTGCCCCTAATAACCCTATCTCCCTCCCGCCCCCCCCCCCCGCCCTCCGACAGGCCCCTCTGGACTCCCACACCTATCCAACTCCCCCTGTTCCCAGTCCCTTGACTGCCCCTCCCAGAACCCACGACCCATCCAACCCCCCCATCCCCTGACTGCCCCAACCCCTATCCACACCCCTGCCCCCTGACAGGCCCCCTGGGACTTCCACGCCTATCCAACCTCTCCCTGTCCCCTGACTGCCTTCCTCAGAACCTCCACCCCATCCAACTTCTCCCTATCCCCTGACTGCCCCCCGGGACTTCCTACCCCTTATCCAACCCCCCCACTTCCCGCCCTCTTACCATGCCGCTCAGAGCAGCAGGAGCTCGCAGCCCTGCCGCCTGGCCAGAGCCAGCCACACTGGCGCGCTGCCCGGCAGGAGCGGCAGACCAGAGCACTGGCAGCCTGGCGAGCTGAGGCTGCGGGGGATGGGTGGGGGAAAGCAGGGGGAAGCGCTGCGGGCTAGCCTCCTTGGCCGGGAGCTCAAGGGCTGGGCAGGGCGGTCCTGCAGGCTGTAGTTTGCCCACATCTGCTTTAGAGTTTGAGTCCCAGTCTTCATGTTAATAGCTAGGCTGTGAATATTTCTATGCAATTACATATCTGCAATTCTCCTTTCACTTCCTGTCAGGATATGGTGTACCTATATAGTGATTATTCCCAGACATGTAGTTATCTTGAAATTGTGTTCAGATTTGTTAATTAGAATTCAGGAGTCCTCTAACAGTTATGGTGGGGTATTTAGGAGCTATTTATACAAAGAGATTAAATGTGTATTTTTTGAGCTAACATGCCTTTTTTTTTTTTTTTTTTGCTTTCTTCAGTTCTCTCTTTTGCTTAGAGCAGGGGTCTCCAAACTACGGCCCGAGGGCCAGATCCGGCCCGCGGCTTCAATTTGTCCGGCCCTCCAACCAATTGCTGCCGCTGCCTCGGCTGCACTTCAGCAGCAGCTCAAATGCTGCTGCTGCCTCGGCGGTATTTCGGCGGCAGGGCCCCGTCAAAATTGGGCCCCGCACTCCCTAAAGCCGGCCCGCGAAGCCCCTTCAAAAATCTAATGTGGCCCTCATCTCCTAAAATTTGGAGACCCCTGGCTTAGAGTATTCCCTGCACACTAAGTTCCATCTAGCTACTGAAACTTTGCAACTTTTAAAAATATTTGATAAGAAATTATATAGTTAGGTTATCAGACTTGAGCATCTTTCACTCTGAGAGTTTCTAGTGGGATGCCTTTGATATGAACTCTAAAATAAATGTAGTAATGAATTGGAAAATTAATAGTCATTGAGATGGATAATAAGATACAGAAGCCAAAAAAAAAAAAGTGAGGTGGAAATTCCCTCTGAATTACTAGGTTTCATGCAATCTGTACTTAGTTGTCCTAAAAACACTTAACTACGTAATGATTCCATAACTGGTTTGGGTCAAAATTGTTCACAAAATTCTGTTCACACAATGCTTTAAAGGTACACCATCAACTTGAAAAATTATATATCTCTTTGTAAAAGTTGTATCTACTGTTGTTACAAGTAGCACCTGAATTTACTAAAATGGAAAGAGAATAAATGGGGAAATATTTTCAGTTGATTTACTTTATGCATTAGACAGTACTTTGTGTAAGTCAGTCAGTTTCTCCTGTTTGTGTGTGTCTTTCACACAACAAGGGCAGGAAAAAAGTGTTTAAAAATTAGGAAAATGTCACTGTAAATTCACAGGAGGATTCAGCAAGTGTAGTACCTGAAACTACTTTTAACTCATATTTTTTAAATTGACTGGATTTCAAGTTGGTGTCCCTTTTAAATTAAACTTGCAAGAATGCTTCAGGTGTAGCTTCTCTAATTGTTTCTTCTTATTACAGGTGGAGGCAAGCTACATTAACCGAAATAGGATATATCTATTTATATTTTTTTGAAGAATTTGTTTCAAACCGGATAGTTCTCTTCCTCGAGGAATTCTGATTATTCTTCAACCTTGTTCATTATGGCTCTATCTTTTAAACTGCTGCACAGTGTCTTTCTTTCTAGTAGGAGCCATAGGCAAAATGCCTTGCATCCTTTGCTTGGACCTCTCCTAACTGATTGCATCTCAAAATTGTACAGTAGCTATAGGAGACCAGGGACATCTCCTGATAACACTCCACCTTGGAAGATGAATTTCAGCTTTAAGAAGGGAGTTGATGGAATTAAGAAACATTTTGGCCTCCTAAAAAAGGAGTTGGTGGATCACTGGATAGGGCCTGAGGGCTATCGTTTAGACGAGTACATGTTGGAACAGACTAGAGTGGTCTGGGAGTTTCGAAGCCAGAAAAATTTAGATGAGTGGGTGGTTTCTTCTGATGCAGAGATCGGAGGGAAAAGTGAAGCCTACCTAAAACTGGGTAAGAATAATCAGACTGCTCTGCTGTATGGGACCCTCAATACTGAAGCACCTCGTGATGGGGAGACAAGATACAGTGGATATTGCTCAATGAGAGCCAAACTGCCAAAGGTGAGTATAACTTAGTGACTTAAGTTAACATTCAGTGTTGAATCAGTCAGCATTTCTCTGCAATCAGGACTGGAGCAGTAGAGACTTGGGTAGTGATTCTCTCTAGAAGAATACCTTTTTGTGTCATGTTTGTTTTCTTTCCTCATTTAAATTAAATGTTCCTTGATGCAAGAAAAAGAGAAACAGGCTGAAGTTACATACTGTGCATCACAATCTTATTGCATAAAATTGACTTCATGCCACGAACAACTGGAGAAAACTCTACCCCTGCAGGGAGCTTACAGATGAACTTTCACTATTCCACACATTTCACAGACTGTCCATTGAATAAAATATGTAAAACTCATACTATTGCTTTTACTGGTGTTAGCTAATTAGGTTTCTGAATTTAAATTTATAACAACGTAATGTGTCAATTTGGCCAAAACAAAGGCAGCCTTTCACCTAAGCTCAGAACCTCTTGAGACTTTCACAGGAAAATCTGTTGCCCTGTGTTTTACAGCTGTACAACTGCTTGTCATACCAGCCAGAATAAGTGGTCTTTTACTTGTTGCAAATGTATCAGAGCATCTGAAGGAATGAGACATTGCTGCATCAATCCATTCAGTGATGTAATCGCTGCCCTGCTCCGTGAACAGGCTGAATGAAGTCTTAGCTCAGGGCTAGATCTTCCTTTTCAGGAAAGAAACAAATGACTTTTTTTAAATCAGTATAAAGTGGGTTTCCTACTGCACCCTGATAACTGAGTAAAAGACAATTGTGTATGGTCTCCCCACAAACCAAAGATCTCCTGCAACAAAGTTTTGTATCCAGAATTGGTTTGTTTTAAATGACTGGTTTAGTGTCTAATCTGGAGTTAGTGTGTGTATACATATGCAGCCAAATTGTCTAGGCCCTAACTCTTAGGATATGCATCCAAACTCCATTTTGGATCAGAGCATTTTTCCTTTTCTAGTGGAGTCAGGAGGGAAACTATCTATATTGGAATGTGCCTTTTTAAAGATCTGCACTTGGGTTGTGCAGTGTGTCAGAATATGCAAGGGATAAATCTTTTTGTGCCAAGAGACTGAACTTGGTTCTAAATTGAACAGAACAAAAAAAAAAAAAGTGACTATATGGTTTACTATTGTCTGTTTCCTACACTCAGTGAGGAACTATTGCCCTTCCTATTTTACATTTACAAAAAAAGGTGGAAGAACACCCAGTCAGAAAATAGAGCTTAGAGTCAAATGTGTAAATAACACTGCTGTTGTAAAGCAGAATAAATAGGTTTCAGAGTAGCAGCCGTGTTAGTCTGTGTCAGCAAAAAGAAGAGGAGTACTTGTGGCATCTTAGAGAGTAACAAATTTATTTCAGCATAAGCTTTCGTGGGCTATAGTCCCACTTCATCAGATGCATAAATAGGGCACGCAGTTAAATCACTTTCTTAGGACTAGGGCCCTGGGGGATAGAAAGTATGTACAGGTCAAATGCCATGGTGATAGAAGCAATATAAGAACTAGAATAGGTAAAGATCGACCAAATCAAGTGTACGGATGAACATTCAAAGGGAGACAGCGAAATCCAAAGAACAGAACACAAGACTTTCAGACGTGGATATATTCTCCCGTCTGCCACTTACTTGCTGTGTGAAGTTGGCCTTGTTGTTTAACCCCTCAGCCTGTAAGTTACCCTCCTTTCCAAAGCAATTTGAGGCTAATTAATGAGGCATAAGGGCAAGGTATAATTTTTAAAGTAAAGAAGGTGCATATCTCAGCATTGCCACAAGCATAAAAAGAACAGCCCCAGCCTTCAGGCTAGCGTTAATATTATCTGTTGTCCGTGTTACCTGAAAAACTAGTAAGCAGGAAGAAAATTGCTCCTAAGTAACCATAGAGTATGCCTCAAAACTGAGGGAAATTTGGCATGTTTCTTTGGTACTATCTAGGCCCTGAGTGCAACTGTTCAGCAGAGGGAGGCTCTGTGTTCCCCCAGAGCCTCATTAATCTCAGTGGGGCTCCTTGTAGGTACTTTGGTCTGCCTGTGTGTAACAAGTTGCAAGATCAGGGCCCTATCTTATAAAATAAAGGTGATGAGATAGGGAAGGTATGCACGATTCAGAGGAATTGGATATGGATAACAAGCGTGTTAGCATCTAACATATTTTGGAAAGGATGGTAGTTATATAAATGCTAGTTTCAGGGCTCAAACCAATTTTTATTAGGGATTAGAATGAGACTTTCAGAGGGGGCAGATTGTCCCACATCTGCCATCTGTGAGGTTTCTTGCACCTTCCTCTGAAGCATGCTGGGCTAGATGAAGCATTGGTCTGATGTGCTATGCCACCCCTTTGTATGTGTGGAATTAAAAACAGATGGTAGGTCTGCTACCTTAGAGGGTAATCTGATGCTGGGAATGAAGTCTCACTTGTGATTGAAGAAACAGCAAGCATGAGTCTTAGAGCCTGCAGTCCCATTTGAGGCCCCTAACACATTACTGAAATTCTGCATGACTGATAGTGTAGTGAAAGTCACTCACTCTAGCTTTCCTTATCCTCCAGTTTCCAGTAGGTCACAATAGATAACTTGGATAAGGAGAGTGCCCAGAAAGGGGAAGTTGATCAAAGTGGTAGTTACCTGTGGTCTTCATAGTAGTAATTCTCATTGAAATATTGAGCTGCAATAACAGGCTTTATTTATACCTTCTAGGGAGCATTTGAAACTAAGAAGTATTATGATTGGTCAAACTTTAATAGTCTGTATTTACGCATTCGTGGTGATGGTCGACCCTGGATGATAAACATCTTTACCGACCCATACTTCTCCCATCAAAAGAATGACCTGTACAATTACTTCATGTTCACCCGAGGGGGTCCATACTGGCAGGAAATTAAGGTAACTTTGAATATTTCCTTGGGACTGAGGAAGATTAATCCTCTTCAGTACTGTATTGCTGCATTTATGCATACTTACTTCTTTGGCTTATCATATTGACAGAAGTACCCCCAACAGCTATTCTCTGTTTCTATTGAGAAAACAACTAGCTTAAATAATTCTGTCTAGTCACATGGTCAGCTCCTGTTGTTCCACAGGGCAACCAGCAACAGTCACCACAGAAGAATATAGGGCTGGAGCTGGCTTTAGAGGGAAACAAAGAATAAGTTTGATCTAGTCCATCTTCTGTGTATTAACTCCATGTATATGACTGGCACTACTGCAGGAGCCAGACAAAGCATAAAATAGGTTAAGCCTTATGGGGTAAGTAGTTCTAGTATTGAATGTGTATATGTAAAACTAAAGTCTGTATTTCTTATTGTCAGATTCCATTCTCCAAGTTCTTTCTCTCAAGTCAGGGGAGAATCCAGGATAATCAGTACCCACTCTGGTTAGATAAGGTAAGTTTTTTCTGCACCTTACACTACTGAAATTCTCATTAAATGATAGTAACTGTATAAGTGAAGGTTTAAAACTCTTCAAGGTATCTAGAGCTATATGAAGTTGAAATTACAGTATTTTTTCTCCACAGATATTAAATGTATATAGTTTCTCACCTTTCCTCTTAATTTTCCAAATTTAATTAAAATCTCTTATCTAAACAAATTTGAAGACTCATAGACTTTAAGGTCAGAAGGGACCATTATGATCATCTAGTCTGACCTCCTGCACAATGCAGGCCACAGAATCTCACCCACCCACTCCTGGAATAATCCTCTCACCTATGTCTCAGCTATTGAAGTCCTCAAATCCTGGTTTAAAGACTTCAAGATGCAGAGAATCCTCCAGTAAGTGACCCGTGCCCCATGCTGCAGAGGAAGGCAAAAAACCTCCAGGGCCTCTGCCAATCTACCCTGGAGGAAAATTCCTTCCCGACCCCAAATATGGCGATCAGCTGAACCCCGAGCATGTGGGCAAGACTCACCAGCCAGACACCCAGGAAAAAGTTCTCTGTAGTAACTTCTAACATCCCATCATTGACCATTGGTCCTATTTACCACTGATGGCAATTAATTGACCTTTGACTAAGATCATGTTATCCCATCAAACCATCCCCTCCATAAACATATCTAGCTTAATCTTGAAGCCAGTTAGGTCTTTTGCCCCCACTGCTTCCCTTGGAAGGCTGTTCCAGAACTTCACTCCTCTGATGGTTAGAAACCTTTGTCTAATTTCAAGTCTAAACTTCCTGATGGCCAGTTTATATCCATTTGTTCTTGTGTCCACATTGGTACTGAGCTGAAATAATTCCTCTCCCTCCCTGGTATTTATCCCTCTGATATATTTAAAGAGAGCAATCATATCTCCCCTCAGCCTTCTTTTGGTTAAGGTAAACAAACCAAGCTCCTTGAGTCTCCTTTCATACGACAGGCTTTCCATTCCTCGGATCATCCTAGTGGCCCTTCTTTGTACCTGTTCCAGTTTGAATTCATCCTTCTTAAACATGGGAGACCAGAACTGCACACAGTATTCCAAATGAGGTCTTACCAATGCCTTGTATAACGGTACTAACACCTTCTTATCTCTACTAGAAATACCTCGCCTAATGCATCCCAAGACCGCATTAGCTTTTTTCACGGCCACATCACACTGGCGACTCATAGTCATCCTGTGATCAACCAGGACTCCGAGGTCCTTCTCCTCTTCCGTTACTTCCAACTGATGCGTCCCCAGCTTATAACTAAAATTCTTGTTATTAATCCCTAAATGCATAACCTTACACTTCTCACTATTAAATTTCATCCTATTACTATTACTCCAGTTTACAAGGTCATCCAGATCTTCCTGTAGGATATCCCGATCCTTTTCTGAATTGGCAATACCTCCCAACTTTGTGTCATCTGCAAACTTTATTAGCACATTCCCACTTTTGGTGCCGAGGTCAGTAATAAAAAGATTAAATAAAATTGGTCCCAAAACTGAACCTTGAGGAACTCCACTGGTAACCTCCCTCCAACCTGACAGTTCACCTTTCAGTATGACCCGCTGTAGTCTCCCCTTTAACCAGTTCCTTATCCACCTCTCAATTTTCGTATTGATCCCCATCTTTTCCAATTTAACCGATAATTCCTCATGTGGTACTGTATCAAATGCCTTACTGAAATCGAGGTAGATTAGATCCACTGCGTTTCCTTTATCTAAAAAATCTGTTACTTTCTCAAAGAAGGAGATCAAGTTGGTTTGGCACGATCTACCTTTTGTAAAACCATGTTGTAATTTGTCCCAATTGCCATTGACCTCAAGGTCCTTAACTACTTTCTCCTTCAAAATTTTTTCCAAGACCTTGCATACTACAGATGTCAAACTAACAGGCCTGTAGTTACCCGGGTCACTTTTTTTCCCCTTTCTTAAAAATAGGAACTGTATTAGCTATTCTCCAGTCAAACGGTACAACCCCTGAGTTTAGAGATTCATTAAAAATTTTTGCTAATGGGCTTGCAATTTCATGTGCCAGTTCCTTTAATATTCTTGGATGAAGATTATCTGGGCCGCCTGATTTACTCTCATTAAGCTGTTCAAGTTGGGCTTCTACCTCGGATATGGTAATATCTACCCCCACATCCTTATTCCCATTTGTCATGCTGCCACTATTCCTAAGCTCCTCATTAGCCTCATTAAAGACTGAGGCAAAGTATTTGTTTAGATATTGAGCCATGCCTAGATTATCCTTAACCTCCACTCCATCCTCAGTGTTTAGCGGTCCCACTTCTTCTTTCTTTGTTTTCTTCCTATTTATATGGCTATAAAACCTTTTACTATTGGTTTTAATTCCCTTTGCAAGGTCCAATTCTACATGCCTTTTAGCCTGTCTCACTTTATCCCTACATGCTCTGACCTCAATAAGGTAGGTTTCTTTGCTGATCCCTCCCATCTTCCACTCCTTGTATGCTTTCTGTTTTTTCTTAATCACCTCTCTGAGATGCTTGCTCATCCAGCTTGGTCTAAAACCCCTGCCTATGAATTGTTTCCCCTTTCTTGGGATACAGGCTTCTGATAGCTTCTGCAACTTTAACTTGAAATAATCCCAGGCCTCCTCCGCCTTTAGGTCCATAAATTCTTTAGTCCAATCCACTTCCCTAACTAATTTCCTTAATTTATTAGTTAGCCCTTTTGAAATCAAAAACCCTAGTCTCAGATTTATTTTTATTTTATCCTTCCATTTAGTTTGAACTGAATTAGCTCATGATCACTCGAGCCAAGGTTGTCCCCTACAACCATTTCTTCAATGAGGTCCTCACTACTCACCAAAACCAAATCTAAAATGGCATCCCCCCTTGTTGGTTCAGCAACTACCTGATGAAGGAATTCATCAGCTATCACATCTAGGAAAATCTGATCCCTATTATTATTACTAGCACTTGTTCTCCAATCTATATCTGGGAAGTTGAAGTCTCCCATGATCACACAGTTCCCATTAGTATTTACTTCCTTAAAAACATTAAAGAGGTCTCTATCCATATCCAAATTAGATCCCGGTGGTCTATAGCACACCCCAAGCACTGTCCCAGGGGAGGCTCTAGTAGTTTTCTTCCCCAATGTGATTTTTGCCCAGACAGACTCTGTCTTATCCATTCCATCACTTTTTATTTCTTTACAGTCTACCTCATCATTGATATACAATGCTACTCCCCCACCTTTACCTTTATTTCTATCTTTCCTAAACAGCACATACCCTTCAATACCTGTACTCCAGTCATGACTACTATTCCACCATGTTTCGGTTACTAAAAATCAGTTGACAATTTGAGGCTTTCAGAGAGCCTTGAAAGAAACTACTGATGAGAGGAGGCAAAGTCCTGCACTTAGACAAAAAAAGTAAAAGAAAAGTAGATATAAATGGTCAATTATGGGAAGAAAGTGGGGTGTACTAGGACAGGTATTAAATATGTATTAGCAACCTCAAAAGGGTGAGCAGTGAGGTGATAATTTGTAGCTAATACTTCTTTAGGATAGTCAAGACAGAAGAAACCAAAAGCTAGGCGAATGGGTAACACTGTAGCATATGAAATTCACTGTTGGCAAATGCAAGGTAAAAGACATTGGAAGGAATGGACTATTTGTACATCTTATTGGGTTCTACGTTAACTAACTCAGGAGAATGCTGGTCATCACTGAGGACTGGTCAATGTGCAGTTTCTGTCAAAAGCAAACAAAATGTAAGGAGAAGAAAAAAGTCATTTTATGTAGTACCCATTACATACATCAATGCTATGTACTCACCTGGAATACTGGGTTCAATGTAAGTACCCAGTTAAAAAAAATATAGGGGTTCAGAGAGGGGTGATGAAAGTGATTAACAACATGAAAACACTTCAGTAGTAAGAATGAAGAAATTGGAACTGTAGATGAGACATGGTAAAGGTATACAAAATAGCAATTGATAGAGTAGGTAAATCAGATACAAGAACAAGGGGAATTCAATGAAATTAAAGCTTAAATACAAACCTAATAGAATACTCAGTGTTACCCTGTCAGGTTCATTACCACAAGATATCATTGAGACTACAGGCTTAAAGTTCAAAAAAGGATTATACCTTTTGTATACTTAATGAGAGCATCCAGAGTTACATTTAGTGACGATTAAAAATAAAACCCAAAATCTTATGAGAGGCCTTATATTTCAGGGCATTAGCCACCCTCTGTTTGATGAGGGTCAGGAAGAAACTGTCAGATATGGCTTATGTTACTCTAACTGGCTGCTACAAAATTTCATGCACTTTCCTTGGTCTGATTGGGTATGGGAATTCTTGTGTAATACCTGCCATTTCCTCCTTACACCCCCTTCTCCCCCAAATGGCCTCCATCCTTTTACCATTTTTCTTTGTGAAAACCTTTAGCTGTCTACTTAAGTCTGAAATCCTAAATTACATGGAAATAGTAATTGTCACATGGGGAGTTTGCCAAGGATAAATGTCTGCATATTTAGCAGTATACTTAAGGCAGAATCAGATAAATTTGCAGCATTGAAGAATTTCCCAGGTTAAAAATTCCAGGGCTTTTCCAGGATCAATAAGACACCCCTTTTTCCATATAGCTCAACATAGTTCAAAAAGACTTAGTTGTTTAGAAAATACTCAAGGGCACATTATATCGCTCTTAATCACATTCTGCAGTATTAATCCAAAGTGTTTCAGGAGTTAATTTTGCTGTAGCAGTGTTGCATATTTGAATAGATTCCTGTTGTAATATGAATATGCTTGTGCAGTCAATGCACTGTATGGAGAACACGGAAAAGTTTCCTAGGCTTTACTACCATTAATCTCACCATTACTTGAAACAGTATCCAAATGAATAATCAATTTATTTTCAGATTAGAAGTGTTGGATTCACATTGGGAGACAAGGCAGATGGCCCTTTCCAGCTGGAGATAGACTTTATTGGATTGCTGAATGACAGAGCTCACACAGAAGAATTTGCCTATGAAAAATATGAAAGAAATCCCAAGGTCTAGATGGGCCTGCAGTCCTGTGGAATGTGCTGCAGTAGCTCATTTTATTAAATATTTATACAACACCATGTTAAACTTGAGTTTCTTCATGCATGGTGGGGGGAGAGTTCATGCAGTTACTCTTTAATATTAATGTGACGTGAACGGGATGGACTCCATAATAAACTGAGCAGACTTGCAGCTTCAGAACATATGGTATTAAAGGTTTCTTGTGGCTTCCAACAGCCAGTTGCAGAAGTCTACTGTGAAAACAGACCATGTGAGATTATTGCTCTATTGTTGGGGAGATCATTTCAAAAAGAGAATCAATAAGATAATAGGGGCTTGCAATGCTGTAAGATTTCCTGGTTTGTATTTCATCTCACCTCTAGAATTAGAATAACCTTCCCCGTTTAATACTATTGCACACAGAAAACCATAGTCCTCGGGCTGTGAAAAGGACTAACAGATGTTAGGACTGTTCCATAAATTGTGGTGCAGACTTCCCAGGGGCCCACAGAGGAGTAGATAGGGGGGTGGACAGGAGTCCAGTCTCAGCTTTCCATTAAAAATACATAAAAATCTAACTGTTGTGGTTACAAAGCAAATCTTCAAAACATGAGCTGTGTAATGAATGGAGAGAACCTGGAAAAAAAAAGCTTTGAGGTGTCAGCTGCCACATTTCAATGGGTGTAGATGTCTGTGATGATGATATTGACACAAACTCAAAGCCTTTAAGAAACGGGAAGTATATGAAGAGTTACACCAGGATTCTCCAAAGTGGGGATTCAAAAGCTGGGAAAGGCCTACACCTCTTAATTTATACAACACATAGCAAGGTGTGGAAGTGATGAGATTTTCCTGAAGAGGGTTTGGTTTTCAAAATGCATACTTTTGTTTAAGGACAAGGAGTGCTGGGTTTCAGTTCTTCTGTAATCCTGAGGAAAGGTTTACATTTAATAAAGGATTTCAAATCAAAATAGTGTTCAAAAAGTGCTCAACTTAAAGTCTAGAGAGTTAGAACAGTTAAGATGCTGTACCTGCTTATATTCCCTGCCAGTTTGAGGCATATTTTCCTATTTAAGTGTCTTTCTCCCGTTTGTGTCAGACTCAGACAGTAAACTGGTAAGACCATACACAATATTGTCAAAAACAAAGTAACAGATATTCTGTAACATTATCCCTCTGTCCCTGCTAAACACTATTAGTAAGAGTGTTTCAAAACTCTAATTTAGGACATCCCAACAAGTGAACTGCATCAGTAAAAGTGATTAGGTGGACCATGAAGCTTGGCAAATGGTAATACATTCCTTTCCTTTAGTGGAAGAGAGGATATGACCTGTATGTATGAGCACATCTGGCAATTGCATATGGTTAAACTTTGACTGTCTGTCACTCTCACACACTCTAACAGCCACACTTATTATTTTAAGTCATAAGCAACAGCATTAAATACAAAAAAAAACCATTTATTTTCCCCAATTAAACAGTATAAAATTTTATATAAAAAGCTTTTGTTTCTGAATCAAAGGTTAAGCCTAAAACACAAAAGTGAATCTATTACTTTGTAAATATTTGCTCATAAGTCCAAAGAGCTGTAATGAAATAGCAACTGCAGTGTCTCCTCCCCCCCCCCCCTTCCAGTCTATTCTATGATGTTTAATGACAAAAATCAAGATGATTTTCTTGTACAGATTACCTTTGGGAAATTGCTGATATTACTGCTAGAGTAGATTTAGAAAACCTATAAGTACATCATACCTCAAAAGAACTTGGTTTACTAATAGAGTGTCTTGTAAACACTTCAGGATAGACAACAATTGTTCTATTATGCCAAATTTTAATCCTGTAATAAATGTGGAGAGGGACAAAAAAACTAATGAACGGCTCTTCACATATCTAATTAGCAACCTACCAAGGTTTGTGTTAACTTCTACTTATTTTTTTCTTATTTCATTCTAAAAGGGTACCATTATTTAGGGCTTTTAGTTCTCCAGAAAGCCCTTATAATATGGTTTCCCCTCTCCTAGAGAGTGTTGTTTACTTCACAAAGGACTTAAATATAGCAAACCGTTCTAACAATTGCTGCTACATATACCCTACTTGTCAGGGAAGTCTCCCTGTGTCTTAAATTTCTTGATAATGGAACATATTCTGAAGTTATTTAGCATCTAGAGAAATATGCCCAACTGATAAGTGACTCTGTGAATAGGTTTCATGATTATTCCTTTAACATTTCCTCTTTTTTTCTGCCCTTAGTATCTCTTCAGTCTAATAGTTTTATGGAATCTGCTGACTTAGGAAGAAGCTTTTGTTCAAAATTTACAACCAAGAAGATCCAGCCAATCTAAAACCTAACTGGATGAATGGCTCCAAGTGATTTGAGATACTCTGGGCTCTCCTTAAAACATATTAAAAGATTTAAAGTATTGATATTTTATCCAACTTGTAAAATCACTAACAAGGTTAAGCTCAACAGCACTAAGAAAGCCTGCCCTACATGGCTAGTAACATCCAGTCAACTCAGGTGACCTGACTCATTCTTTAATGCACACATTACAAACAGAAATATTTACAAAGGTAGGAAAGATTTTTCCTGAGAACAGTATTTACAGTGAGTCCTTAAGAGGTTACTAAATTCCTCCTAAGCCATGGATAGTCCTCTGCGGGTTCTAAGCAGCTGAGCCTTTTTCTGCTTTCTCTCCTGCACATGCTTCTCACGCCTCCCTTCTCTGAAAGTGAAAAGAAAACAAATCACACTAAATTGGAGCAAGTGAGCAATTAGTTGCATAGGCACAGAGATAACTATATGCATAAGCAATTAGAAGGAATCCTTTAGGTTAACTAGACTAGAGACTCCCAGATTTGCTTAGCCAATGTGTTGCATTGGCCCTCTGCTCCATTTTTTACTCATTAGATTACATATACAAATGTATGGCTGAAAGGAACCTCAAGGAGTCATCTAGTCCAGCCTCCTCCACTAAGGAAGGACCAAGAAAACAGAGGCCATCCCTGATAGGTGTTTGTGTAACCTATTCTTAAAAATCTGACTCTTACGAACTCTTTTGCAGAAGCACAGCCCATAAAGTGTACAGGTCCTACCATACAAGGCTACATCTTGAACCACCTGTTAAAATCAAGGTGGGGCCTACCATGCTGGGACCTGTACTTTCCAGCAGTCACATTTTGCCCAGGTAGAGGGCAGCTGTGAGCTATACTTTGGCCATCCTGATGCTAAACATTTTGATAGAGATAGAAAAATTTCTCTAACGTGAGTATGGTTCAGGACAGAGCATTTATTTAAAAGTGTTGGCTTATCACACATTTAAGTCTTAGTGCTCACCTACAGAATTCTACTGTTAAAATGGCACCTAAAACACCCTTGTACTGACCTGGTCTGGAGACGTGGCTGTTTGTAATCTTTTGTGTGTGAAGAGACGCTGCTATTCGTAGATTTATTCAAGACAGTGTTTTCTTTTGAGTCACCCCAAGGTTTCAGTCTTCCTACATTGTAAGAAGCAAAAAAACAGACCAGCTAGTTATTAAAATTTAGTAATTGTGTGTATTTATGTTGTTAATACTGGCATTCTCATCCTCAACTCTACAGATAACACAAGTTTCCAGACTGCATCTAAGATCAAGCACAAACACCCCGGTCAATTGCATCAATCTGGATACTAGCCAGCTATTTGGGGAGAGGGCTTTCTATTCGGTGTGGCAGAAGCCTCCCCTCAGAACCCTGCCAGTGGGGTAGCATTAATTGGGGACTACCCCATAATGGAGCCCTCTCTGCTACCGTGGAAGGCAGGGATCTGCCACCATGGTCTTTGGCTGACCAAATCCTTCCCGTTCCTTAATCCACTGCCCTCTGTTTTAGAGGGAGGGGAAGTGGCCTAGTCCAGGAGAAGAGCAGCCTCAGCTCCCTGCCATCTGAGCAGAAAGCTCTGAGTGGGGCGGTCTTGCCAACACAGCAGCGGACTCTAGGGTCAGCAGAAAAGAGAGTTACTAACCTTTTGTAACTGTTGTTCTTCGAGATGTGTTGCTCATTGTCCATTCCATTGTTGGTGTGTGCTCACCACATGCACTGGTGCTGAAAGTTTTTCCCTCAGTGGTATTCATAGAGGACCAGCTCTGGTGCCCTCTGGAGTGGCGCACGTATTTGCCGGTATAAGGGACGCCGCCAGCTTCTCCCTCCCTCAGTTCCTTCTTGCTGGAACTCCAAGAGAGGGGAAGGAGAGTGGGTCATGGAATGGACATTAGCAACACATCTCGAAGAACAATTACAAAAGGTTAGTAACTGTTTTTCCTTCTTCGAGTGATTGCTCATGTCCATTCCATTATAGGTGACTCCTACGCAGTACCTCTGGAGGCGGGCAGGAGTTCGTGGACGTGTCAATTGCAACAGAGCTCTGCCAAATCTAGCATCATCTCTGGCCTGCTAGGTAATGGCGTAATACATGGTGAACATGTGTACCAAAGACCAGCTAGCAGCCCTGAAGATGTCTTGGGCAGGGACATGCACCAGGAAGGCAGTCGAAGACACTTGAGCTCTAGTAGAGTGAGCCTTCACTATCGGTGGAGGCACAGACTGCGCCAACTTGTAACAAGTGAAAATGCAGGTGGTAATCCAGTTTGAAATCCTCTGAGAGGAGACCAGAAAGCCCTTCATCCCGTCAGCAATTGCAGTAAAGAGCTGAGTTGATCTGCGGAAGGGCGTGGTGCACTCCAAGTAGAAAGCCAGGGCACACCTGACATCTAGAGTGTGCAGGCATCTCTCCTCATTGATCATGTGAGGCTTTGGACAGAACACTGGGAGGAAGATATCCCGATTGACATGGAAGTGCGACACCACCTCCAGCAGGAAGGCCGACTAGGGTCACAGTTGAACCTTGTCCTTGTAGAATACCATATACGGGGGCTCCGAAGTAAGGGCTTTAATCTTAGAGACTCAACTTGCTGAAGTAATGCCTACAAGGAATGCAACCTTCCACAACAGAAGGATAAGGAACAAGAAGCCATAGGTTCAAAGGGTGGAACTGTGAGCCTAGAGAGGACCAGGTTAAGGTCCCACTGGGGAACTGGGCCCCGGATTGACGGAAAGAGTCTTTCAAGAACCTGATCATCATCTCACGTGAGAATACAGATCTACCCTGGATGTGGGGATAGAAGGCCAATATGGCTGCCAGGTGCACCTTGATTGAGGAAAAGGCGAGGCCCTGGTGCTTCAAGTGAAGCAGGTAATCCAGGATGGACTGCAGGGACGACTGGGTCAGGGAAGATACTCCACTCCGACTCCCAGCAGGAGAAATGCTTCCAACTTTTCCAGGTAAATCGCTCTGGTGGAGGGTTTTCGGTTCTCCAAGAAAACCTGCTGTACCTGACTAGAGCAGGCTTGTTCCTCTAGGTTCAGCCACTCAGCAGCCAAGCCGTGAGGTGGAGAGAGGCGAGGTTTGAGTGCAAGAGCTGACCGTGATCCTGAGAGAATAGGTCCAGGCAGCTGTAAAGTGGCCAGGTCCATGAACGTGCCGTGCCGAACCAATGCTGGTACAACCATGACCCATGCCTTGTCCCTCTTGATCTTCAAGAGAATCTCGCTCATGAGTGGAATTGGCGGGAAAGTGTACATCAGGTCTGCTGACCACGACAGGAGAAAGGCACCGGAAAGTGAGCCTCTGCCTACGGCTTGCAGAGAGAACTGATGACACTTTCTGTTCTGTCTGGTGGCGAACAGGTCCACTCGGGGAGCTCCCCACTTCTGGAAGAGTATCCTGATGACCTCTGAGTGAAGGGACCACTCGTGGTGAGAGAAGAACAGGACACCACGGAGGAGCGAGGCTTCCAGGTGGATTGCATTCTAATACAGAAGTCCCTAGACGGAGGGCTTCTTGACACAGAGCCGACAAACAAGCTCCCCCCTGGCTCTTGACATAGATCATGGAGGCTGTGTTGTCTGTCAACACCTGCACCACCCGACCGGACAGCTGGGGAAGGAAGACTCCACAAACCAGGCAGATGGCTCCGAGTTCTGACATTTAAAGGTAACGTGAGGTCCTCCCAAGACCATAATCCTTGAGTCCGCAGCGCATAGAGATGCGCTCCCCAACTGAGGTCAGACGCATCTGAAATCAGGGAGACTGTGGGTTGTGGGCTTGCGAACAGCACACCTTCCATTACCAGAGTTGGATTGGACCACTACTGCAGGAAGGTAAATACCTGTGGGGTGGGATTGTGACAATCTTGTCCAGGTGATACCTGGCCTGGGAGTAGACTGACACCAGTAGACTGACTCCAGATCATCAACGATCTGGAGGATGGTGTGGACTGCACCCTTAGCAAGTTTGCAGATGACACTAAACTGGGAGGAGTGGTTGATACGCTGGAGGGTAGGGACAGGATACAGAGGGACCTAGACAAATTAGAGGATTGGGCCAAAAGAAATCTGATGAGGTTCAACAAGGACAAGTGCAGAGTCCTGCACTTAGGACGCAAGAATCCCATGCACTGCTACAGACTAGGGACCGAATGGCTGGGCAGCAGTTCTGCAGAAAAGGACCTAGGGGTTACGGTGGACGAAAAGCTGAATATGAGTCAACAGTGTGCCCTTGTTGCCAAGAAGGCTAACGGCATTTTGGGCTGTATAAGTAGGGGCATTTCCAGCAGATCGAGGGACGTGATTATTCCCCTCTATTCGGCACTGGTGAGGCCTCATTTGGAGTACTGTGTCCAGTTTTGGGCCCCACGCTACAAGAAGGATGTGGATAAATTGGAAAGAGTCCAACGGAGGGCAACAAAAATGATTAGGGGGCTCGAGCACATGACTTATGAGGAGAGGCTGAGGGAACTGGGATTGTTTAGCCTGCAGAAGAGAAGAATGAGGGGGGATTTGATAGCTGCTTTCAACTACCTGAAAGGGGGTTCCAAAGAGGATGGATCTAGACTGTTCTCAGTGGTAGAAGATGACAGAACAAGGAGTAATGGTCTCAAGTTGCAGAAGGGGAGGTTTAGGTTGGATATTAGGAAAAACTTTTTCACTAGTAGGGTGGTGAAGCACTGGAATGGGTTACCTAGGGAGGTGGTGGAATCTCCTTCCTTAGATGTTTTTAAGGTCAGGCTTGACAAAGCCCTGGCTGGGATGATCTAATTGGGTTTGGTCCTGCTTTGAGCAGGGGGTTGGACTAGATGACCTCCTGAGGTCCCTTCCAACCCTGAGATTCTATGATTCTATGATTCTATGACCAGCCGCATCTGGAGGGGAGGCAGCCTGAGTCTCGTGTGACGGACAATGTACGTGCAAGCTTCTGTGTGCCTCAGTAGTCTGAGGCAGACCCAGGCAGTGCGAGCGGATGAGTGGCCTTGGCCCGTGAGCAGGTCTTCCTCCTTGCTATCTGAGCCTGAAGAGGGGGAGGCTTGTTTGGGGGGGACCAGGATGGGACTGATGTCACCTGTCTACCCTGTTCCTGTCAGCTCTCTCTGCGGACCTCCGCTGGGGAGCTGTAATGGGACAATGTCTCTCAGTGCCACGATTCCAGTGACTGGCGGCTACGTTCGGCGCCTACCCCAGTGATCGACGCCTCACGGCATGAGAGCAGTGCTGTTCCGTGGACCAGGAGTGAGAACAGGAGCGAGAGGATCAACATCTTGGAGACTGTCGACGCGCCCATGGGGATCTGTACCGGTGAACTGGAGACTGGTGACAGGACTCCAGGGACCGGCATACCAATCCTCCAGAATGGTGCTGCGAGCCTGGAGACTGATTTGGATGCTCTGGGTGCCTGGTCTCTGGGGACTAGTAATGCACCTCCAAGAGTCTGTGCCAGACAGCACGTGATTGACGCCAGGATCCCAGTGAACATTGCCTAGTGATTGGAGAACAACTCTGGGAACTCTGGCAGGTAAACTGACCCGCATCCAGGGGCTGGTGGGCGGATCTCAAAGGGGGCTCGACAGCTCTGTAGGTGCTGGAGCCTGGCCACCGTCCGTAGAGAAAGAGCTGCCCCTCACATAAGGGTCTTTGCTGTCCTTCAGCTCTCTCCTTCCCTTTACGGGACACGAGAGAACATCCTCTCCCGGCCTTTCTTTGCTTTTCAGCCAGTACCATGGATGGGGATCGGCACCAGTCTGAAGTTGGTACTGGTGGCGTGCTCCGCACCGAGGCTTCAGTGCTCGGAGCAGAGTCCAATCTAGTCAGCTCCAATGCTAGTGCAAGGGCCGACTCCATAAGGAGCGCTCAAAGACAAGTGTCCTGCTTCTTTTTCATTCGTGGCCTGAAGCTCTTGCAGATGTGACACTTGTCGCTCACATGGATTTCCCCCAAGCTCTTTAGACATCTTTTATGGGGACCACTGACTGGCATAGGTTTCTTGCAGCAGTCACAAGGCTTGAAGCCCAGGGACTGGGGCATGCCCCGTTCCTAGAACAAGTCCTGTCCAGGACTAACCAACTATTGCTAACTCTAACACTAAGGGAACTGTATAAACTATAAAAGTTTTTAACAACTATATACAAAAAGTTCACAGCTAGACACAGTTGAGAGATGTAAGCTTGCCGAGGCAAGGAGACGTTCCAGCACTGTCACTGGCAGTAAGAAGGAACTGAGGGAGGGGCGAAGCCGTCAGTGCCCCTTATACTGGCACATACATGGACAACTCCAGAGGACGCCAGAACTGGTCTCCTACAGATACCACTGAGGGAAAAACTTCCCGCACCGGTGCATGTGGTGAGCACACACACCTACAATGGAATGGTCATGAGCAATCACTCGAAGAAGAACGTGATGTATGGGGGAACATATGTTGCTGCGGCGGTGTTCCAGAACTGACGTGTTTTGTGTGGTGGTGGTGGTAGGAGAGCAGCATTAATTGGCAGCAGAGCTCAGTCAGCAGGAATCCAGTGTCTATAGGTTCAACAGGAGGGTATGTTTTTCAACCTGGTGAATAGGTATTAGACAGGGCTTGGAAAAAATTGCCTGTTTATTTGATGTTCCGATACTTAGAATGCTGTATGTCTAAACACTTAAGAGAAACTAGAATTCTTCTAGCAGCAAATGGAAAGAACCAGTCCAGCTGTTCAAAGTCCAGATTGTCTTAGCAAAAGCCTCTCTGCTAGAGAACATATTTTGAATGGTTTAACTTCAGAGCACAAGCTATCATTTTTAAGACTGCATCCTCATGTAGAGTGTGTGATCAGATATGTAGTATGACAGAGCTGCTTTGTTGCTGCACATAACATAAGAATGCCTCTTTCATAAGTTCAGTACTTGTGTCCCCCCTATGGAAGTAGCACAAAGTCCCAGTACCTCTGTGTGGCTCATATCCAAGTGGCCTTGACAGACTTGCTTTCAGATCAAATGTTGGCTTCTTGGTACTTGTGGGTTCTGCAGTCTGAGCTGCAAACTTGAATGGCGTAATAGCTAAAAAGAAAACCAGGGTACCATGTTTAGAGAGAGGGAACAAAAATTTTCTCTTGTAAGCAAACAGTTGGGAAACTACACAAGGAGAGCACTACAACAGCCCAATTCTATAAGCCAGCCAAACCAAAGAACCATAGGATCTTACAAACTACCAAGGATCCACACACTATAAAATGTACTCCACTGAAAACACATTTAACACTTGGGATAACAGGGAAGAGGTTGAACAATATGGGGCAATAGTGTACGAAGGACAGATGTGGAAGATCTCACACTTTTGGTTGGGTTTTAAGTAGATTGCCCTGGTGTGTAGCAGATCTGCTAAGCCATAGATCAAGACCAGTGCTTCTCAACTGGCCTGTGGCCTCCCAGTGGTCTAAGAGAGCACGCTAATCACATGATGCTTATTTCCAGCTGTCACATTAAATCACAACTAAAAACACATTAAGTACTTAATGCTATTATTTCATGTAAGCAATTACTGTAGGTTAAATAAGGTTGGTCTGCAATCATGAGGAGCAGGGAAGGTGGTCCACAAAACTATGAATGGAAAGGGAAGTGTCTGTGACACAGTCTAGCATGTGATCCACACTGGAAGACACTGAGGGTACTGGATGGCTGTTAACAGTTCTATTTGCACACCACTGAGCAAACTGTTAGTGCCAAGTAAAAGTTGAGAGTCACATGTTTGATGCAATTTACATGGTCATGTCGTTTGCTAGGGAACCATGGACTATTTTTAAAATGCTACATAATTTACTCCTGAATCTAAGTCTTCATTTAAAAACATTAATTCTCTCGCAGTTCGAGATTCTCTCTGTCTTGATTTCACGTTTCAACAGAAAAAATAGATAACCAACAAATGGATACTATACTGATTGGCATAAGTGCTTGCATGCCATTTTCGGGTCCTTGACACATAGGACATGAGGTGTGAATGAATGAGGAGCTCAGTCCTTTCTTAAGATGTTTAAGAAAACAAGACTACCTGAGGTGCCTTATCCCTTTTATGTAGGCCAGCTACTATCCCATACAAACTTTTATCAACACTTCCAGGAAATATTAAATTTAACCCTAATCCTGAACTACCCAAAACAAAGTAAAGCACCCAAGCGGTTCTAATACTGACTTCTTGCTCAGGATTGATTTATTTTAGCTATCTAATTTATTTCTACCTCAGGACATGACCTTCACATGCTATCCAACACTTGCTTCCCTGCTCTCAACTTCAGTACTCTGTAGGATATGAACTCTTAGTTTTATTATCAGAAGTGGAACTTCTATACAATTGTATGGGCATATTTCGAGACTGGTAAGTCATGCATCACACCATACATGATTTTCCACTTCTCCAGAGCAAGTTTGATAGCTCGTTCCCTATTCCATTGCATGGTTATTTGGTGGTCCCGGGAGCTTTTATACAAGAACACTTAAACCGCTTCTGGAGTACTCTAGTACCAAGTCTGCAATGGTGCTTTTATGTTTCCTTGGGGCAGTTTTATCTCCTAATAACATAATCCAGAAACTGCTCAACCACACACAACAACAGCTAGACTGGAGATAATTTCTTGCTTTTTATCTTATCCAAAGATTTTTAGCACCTACCCTTTTCAGTTCAAAGGACTGAAAGAAAATATAAATTTAAAAACAAGATATTGCAGTCCCCTAAAGAATCACTCCAATCTTGGGAAATATTTTCCCCTTGCCCTTTGCTAAAGCATTAAAGTTTGTTTCCAAATATTATGTAAATTTTATAGCATCAGCTTCTCAGAAGATTACCATTAGGGTTGGTCTTTGATGCAGTCAGCTCATGCTGTGTTACATTTCCATTAGTGCTCTTTCTAATTGTGGATTTGCCACTTTTCTGGCCATCAGGTGTGCAGATCTCCAAGAATGGTGACTTTCTAGATGGAGTCTTGGTAAGGGAGCGCTTGTGTTCATTATCTTTTGTAGCTTCTGAGAATCTGAAAGGAAGTAGTTATTAGTCAGAATAAAGATCTGAACCTTCCTGAATTAACAGGTGCTCATTAAAAACATTTCAACCAATGTAAGTTTCTTATTATCTACCGGAGAAAACATGAAACGCTACAATACATGATCCTTTAGCACATTCCTTGTCATGAATATGCAACAAGATTTTGATTCTGATCAAGTGCTATCACACAAACACTGTTTTAATTGCAATTTAATTTTCAAGTTCAATTTTTAAATTTCATGATTTAGTTCACTTTTGGAGTTATGAATGTAGTAGGATAAATCAAAGTAAGTGTTGATTAATCTGTGTTGTTTATTATACCAAATACTTGACTGATGTTTTGGTGAGTCCTTTTTACCTGACATTCATTTTGGTTGTTGAGAGAATGGAGGGATTGAATGAAGATTTCTGAGATAAAATACTCAGATTTGTGGTCCCTACAGAGATGCGTGGGGAGCGCCGCAGGTTGCCTGGAGTACAACTGGTAGAGAACCTTCCTCTTTGGGGATGTGGGCTGAATAAAAACACTCTGCTGCCGGAGCATTTCTAGAAACACAGAGGTGGGTGTTTAGCACATTCAACGAGAGTTTAGCATTTGGAAAGGCATTGCTGCCTGGATTGTGCTGGAACTACAGAACATAATACATTTAATCATAAGGGCACAGATCAGTCTGCTTTAAAGAATATTTCAAAAAAGAGATGATCTCACTCGTAACTAGACAGACAAGATTATCTGGGAGGGAAAAACCCTCACCTTAGAATTGCTGTGCGGAGTTCCTTTCTCAGATGCCTTTGGGTGGTTAGCTTTTTTAGCCAACATCTGCAAAAATAAAATGTAAGGGGTCTTAAATACTCATCCATACACTTGGTATCTATCAGCAAGACAAGAAACGTAACATTCAGAATAAGTTTCAATTTTCTTGTTTTGACCATATTCACTGGTGTACATTGCTGTAAATCTTGGCATGTACACACATTTGTCACATCTGGAAATGCCATTATTTTGGAATTCCCACACGTTCAAGTTTAGAATACAGAATTTGAGGGAGATCAAGGGCCATCAAGAACCATTTACATGCCAGGTCTTTTGAAGATGAGTCGAATGCCTTTCCCTAAGAAGGTAAATAAAAAGCACTTAAGTTTTCCACTTTGGATGGGCATTAACAGGTCAAGACCATCATTTAAATCCCACTTTCTAAGATGCTCAAGTTCCATGGCAACCCAGACACAATTAAGAAGTTAGACAACAAAGCCAAACAACCCCCACCAATATAATTAGGAGTCTACTTTTTTTTTTTTTTTTTTTTTTTTAAAGAATGTAAGTACATAAGTATTTATGCTACCCTGATAGTCAGAGAAAGGTTAGCTCTGTGGCAGGCAGAAAGGTCTGGAGGGACAAAGTACTCAGGATAGACTTATATCCTCACAGTCTATGGGATGTTCGGAACGTTGAAACTGCATGGGCCCCCTACAAGGCAACTACTCCTCAAAAATGGTTCTTTAGCCACATGGGTAAATGCATGACTCATACTCAGGCGCTGTGGGGAGACAATGCAATAAAGAACCCTCTCCAGATTTTAGAAGAATGTAGGGATGAGGGATATGATCCTCTGTAGATTCCTACCTTGACCTCATTGATAGAATTGCTGAAGTTTTCAATCAGTTTATTTTTTCTCTCAATGTAGGCATCAATAGACTCCATTTTCTCGAAGTGAGCCTCATGCAGCTTCTTGAAATCTTCAAAATTCCAAAAATACGGAAGAGAAATTGTCAAGATTGGTCATTTATAGGTAAGTGTAAATGATCAGAGGATGGAGCAAGCCTGGAATGATTGCCACTAGGGGATAGGAGAAAAAATATATAAGCACTATTTTTCCTGACTCTATCCTGTGAGTCTAAGTTAGTGGTTCTCAAACTGCGGCCCAATCAGCACACAGCTGCGGCCCATGTGACATCCTCAGGGCCATATAAGTAGTAGTATATATATATAGTGTAGATGTGGCCCACAAAACATTGAGCGCTTCATATGTGGCCCACATTGGTAAATAGGTTGAGAACCACTGGTCTCAGTGATTAAAAACAAGTGGAAGTGGTCGCCTATCTCTGCCTTGACTAGTCCTAAACGAATGGCAAGTCATTATTTCTTCAGTTACAGGGTGTCCATTTTAGGGCAGATCATTAGTTCAAAGAAAAAAAAAGATAGCGACAATTTAGCATTTCCTGTCTGATGTTAAAAAAAACCCTTACATATATATACACATGCTTTTCATCCAGAAGGGTTTCAAAGTACTTGACAAACTGATTTTAAAACTAAGTACATTTATCTACCACCAACTCACAACCAGCTCTTGGGAGAAACACAGGCAAATATACACCATACTGGAACACTTCAGAGCCATAACAATTGCTTTATAAAAGAGCAAGATGTTTTCCCCAAGCAAGCCCTATGAGATTTCAAGTCCCATATTAAAAAAAAGAATGAGATTGGATTCATTTAGGCAGTAACAGGCAAGTCTCCTTTCATACATGGACAACAAGCCTATTTTCAGAGATAGTAAATAACTTACTTGGCGTAATGGGTTTCACTCCTGTTTTTCCAGTTTTAGACAGACGGTCTACATATCGAGGGATCTTCCCAGCTGGAGGATGGGCTGGGAGAGTGTCATCTGGTACAATCAAATCAAACAAGACCGTTAGAACTACTGAAAGGTTAGCTTAATGCTACTAAAACTCAAGCTATTCTTTTGCTTCATGAAACTCTGGAAGCTTCCAACGCCGAAAGAGTACTCACTCCCTTAAATTGGGGCTCTAGTATGAGAAATAAAAATGGAATTGTGGCGTCTCATGTTTAGAGTCTCTCAAAGGCTTCCACATTAAAGGTGTTCCCAAGTAATAGGATGACTTTGCTAACTGCAAGCTCAATATGGTATCAGAAAGTCACGGTAGGTTATTTCCTTCTCATGCATCACTATCAGTAAAGGTTCTGCAGGCCAAATTCTGCTCCGGGGGCGGGGGGGGTGGCAACCCAATTGCCTGCACAAAGTGTAATTGGATTGGCCCTGTATGTGAAGTACTCAATTAGAATGACTAGTATTTTGTTGATTATGCATAAAGAAGGAACAGAACCCAACTCACTTTCTCTTAGCTGTGTTGGCTTTGCAGCACTAATACTAGTAATAATAAAAGCTTCCATGACTATTGTAAGCAGAGATACCTGAATGAACATGTGGGAGCTTATCTGTTTAAACAGGGGGAGACATTTTTACTTAGAGACTTGAGAGCAGAACCACATAGTGATTAAAGATTTAGCCAATAAGTCTTGAAGCTTTTCCTCATTTTTATGGTTTGAATTTCAGCTTCTTCGGTTTCATGTTTACACTGATATTTCTGTTGAGTTCAGTTAGTCTTTCTTCATTTTAAAACAATTCACAAATAGCTGTATTTTTTAAAAAGACGTTAGATTAGAGTACGATAGCATTTGTACACAGAAAGCGAATGCTCAATTATTCCTTATTTCAGGCCTGTCTTGAAGTCAGTATAGAATAGCCCCAAGATATTGGGAGGAAAAAAACCCCACCACAATGGGACCAAGGGGTGGGAAAATGAGTGATTTCTTTTAACCCATGTGTGTAAGTTTCTCTGTAGGCTTGTAACAGAACACTTGTTGAGTCACTAGAAGGACACATTGCTCAGATAGAAGGCAGCAAGTGTAAACTCAAACAAGAACTATGATCATGGTGTAAGAGAGGGATACAGCAGCAGTTTCTCAATCTGAAACTTGTTGGTCAAACAGAAGGCTCTTATATATTGTGTGTTGCTTGAAAAACTCAACTGTGTGTATTGATTGGTGTATCTAACCTGGGGCGAAACATTAAAGTTTTCTTGCATACTCTACTGAACAGCAATTATGCCCATGCTGCAACTCAGGGACTATACATACCTATTGTGCCATCTTCCTGGAGCGGAGCATGGGATTGTATATGGCTTAGTGCTTGGGTTTTCAAACCTTTTTCTTTAGAGCCCCCCCCAGCATGCTATAAAAGTTCCATGGCCCACAAGTGCCACAACTGTTTTTCTCCATATCCAGTAGATTAAAAGCCAGGGCTGGCATTAGGGGGTAGTAAGCAGGGCAATGGCTCAGGGCCCGACATCACAGGTGGCCTCATAAAGCTAAGTTGCTCAAGCTTTGGCTTCAACCCTGGGCGACGGGGCTCAGGCTTTGGCTTTCTGCCCTGGGCCTCAGCGAGTCTAACGCCGGTCCTGCTCTCTGGTTTATTTTGGCAAATCCCCTAAAACCTGCTCACAGCCACGGCCACAGACAAGTGAGGAAGACAACAGTCCTGATTTTCACCATCGCATCAAACACAGCAGGCAGGGAATGATGAAGTTTCACTTCCCTTGACATGTTTTTTTGCTGTCTAAGCTGCCCAACAATAATATTTTTTCCTAGCCTGCATATAAATTTATACTAACTACACATCTGAGAAAGTTGAGTCATCTGCAAGCAGAGGCCAATGAAGTATAGTGAAACCCTGCTATAACGCGATAATTGGGGTCCAAAAAATTCCATCGCGATAAATGCGGGGTCACGTTATAGGGAGGTTACGAATATTTACCATTTCAAGCCAGTCTCTTCTCGCCAAAGCTGGTCTCTTCTGGCCAAAGCAGAAAAGTTTGACCAGCTTGAAACTCAAGCTGGTCAGTTTCAAGCCCTCTCTTCTCTTCTCCCCAAAGCAGAGAGGTTTCAAGCTGGTCAGTTTCAAGCTCCTCAAACTTCTCTGCTTTGGGGAGAAAAGACAGGGCTTGAAACAGTCCAGCTTGAAACTGACTAGCTTGAGTTTGAAGCCCGTCTCTTCCCTTCTCGCCAAAAGGGAAAGTGGGGGTAGGGGGGAAGGGGCATGGTGAGGAAGGAACGGCGGAGATGGAGCCAGGGTCGGCTCCAGGCGAGGAAGCACGCTCTGGACGCTTTTTTTTTTTTTGCTTGGGGCCGCAGGAGCCACCTTTTGATCACGTTATAGCTGAATTAGCGTTATTGCAGAGCACGCTATAGGGGGGTTTCACTGTAGAACACATGAAGTACTCTTCCCCACCTTTTTCCTCAGGAAGAGGATACCACATTTATGATAATCCAAGAGGCACTGAATTTAAAGGTGACCTGCAATGGAAAAGAGTTGGGATTGTGCACCCCATCTTCTTTTTTTAAACAATATACAAAGAAGACCTGAAATGTTTTTTTTAATATTCAGCTTGCTTTTCACATAAGAAATTCAGGTCTTGTCTACCCTGAAAGGCTATGGTGACTGGATTTAAATAGTTAACAAAAAAGTTTTTGAAGAGCCTGACCCAAAATCCTTCCATTCTCAACTGCTCACCTTTCACTCGCTTTAAACTTGTGAAGGTTATTTTACTAGTTCTCCAAGAAGTAATGTTTGGGAAATGGACTTTGAAAAAGATTTGATACACTAGTCTATTTAAGTAAGGGCATGATCAGAACCCCAAGAAGTCCTCCACCAAAACTACGGACGACCAGACTTGACATTCCCAAGGAAAAAACCACTCCCAACTTTCAAGCCTCCTTTACAATTCATAAAGAAAACAAGTGCACAAGCCCAATTTTAAAAGATTCTTCACATATCACCTTTAAGTGAAAAGTGTTCTTCAAACAAATGATCTGCCATGGCACAACGATCTGGGCTATTAGACCACCAGGACATTCCACAATATTTTTACAGACATAGTACATAAATCAAAATTCCTGTTTTAAGTACTGTAAGTACCCAAACTAAGAACTACTTGCATTTTCCCCTTACTTTCAACTCCATTTCTTTTAGCAGAAACCATCTTCTCCCTTTGCAGGCTCTGCATGGGATGCATCGCTGGGTTCACAGGAGCTTTGTTCTTAGCTACAGGTTCCTTATTTTGGCGTCTTTTCAGTCTCTTGCCGTCTCCATCCTGGGGTACTTCTTTTTCTGTCCTTTCTGGATAATTCTGGAGTTCAAAAGATGTTTTGGTTATGCCTTTTTTTCAGGATGTTCTGCCTGTTCTTTAGGACAAGGTCTACAGTAGAAAAGGTTTGCCGGTAGAGCTGTACCATCAAACCCTAGTAGTGTAAATGCAACTTATACCAGCAAAGAAGTGATTTTTCTGATAGCTTATATTTGGCAAGCTAAATAAGCCTACTGATGGTCACTTTGTTGCCACTATACCTGCATCTACACCAGGGTTTTGCTGGTATATGTGTTCCAATCTCTCACCCCTTATAAACAAAACAAAAAAAACCCCCACTGACATTGCTATGGTCACAGTTCTGGGTTTAACTGCACATCTGCCCCCTTTGTGGTCTCCTCAGGAGCATCCCCTTAAGTTCCCGGCCTGACACCCATGTTCTTCTCCCTCCAGATCAGAGTTTCAAGGATGCAGTCCCCTTGCAATTCACTGTGCTTGTCACAGCAAATCTGACTAGTTTAACACTTGCAGTTCTGCTCTCTCAGGAACAATGAGAGTCAGTGACCAACCAGCTTTCGCAAAAGTACAGTATATTTAGATAAAGTCAAAGCATTACAGAGAAAAAAATTCAACTATCAATCTATATGCAGCCTAAGCTTACCAGATATGACCTATCATCCGCATGAGATTCTGGTAGGTCCATAAGTTTGTCAGTTCTCTGTTCCAGAGTGAATCTCTCCATGAGTCACAGCAGGCTGACTCTTTATATAGTTTTGGGGCCTTTGTCTCTCAGGCCTCCTAAACCAAGTAAAACGAGTAAATTCTACTTCTCCTATGGGGAGAAGCTTCCAAGGGCCAGGTATCTGCATAGTCAGCACTGGAAATTTGCATTAAACTTCCACCCCTCACTAATTCTAGATTCCACTGAAAACCCACCCTGTGAGCCAGAAACACAAAGACACATACACTGCTTATTGATACAATGGTCTATCACTATTCCATGTGCGCATAGCATCTGACACATCTCCACGTAATAGTCTTCAGTGTTTCCATGTTTCCAAGGTCTCACATCTGTCACAGCTATACTGGCAAAAGCTTTCAGTTTAGACCTGGCCTAATATGCTATACCAATTTGGCACTTTACAAACAAAACAAACACAAAACAAACATTCTCCTTCTGCACCCCTTTCCTCTCCCCCCCACCTCTATTTTTAAACAAAAAGTCTCACATGCCAACCTAGAGAGAAAGACCTACACAAATCCTTCACTCTCACAGATCTTGGGAGACAGACCAGTCCTTGCTTACAGACAGCCCCCCAACCTGAAGCAAATACTCACCAGCAACCACATACCACACAACAAAAACACTAACCCAGAAACCTATCCTTGCAACAAAGCCCATTGCTAACTCTGTCCACATATCTATTCAAGTGACACCATCATAGGATCTAATCACATCAGCCACATCATCAGGGGCTCATTCACCTGCACATCTACCAATGTGATATATGCCATCATGTGCCAGCAGTGCCCCTCTGCCATGTACGTTGGCCAAACCGGACAGTCTCTACGCAAAAGAATAAATGGACACAAATCTGACATCAGGAACCATCACATTCAAAAGCCAGTAGAACACTACTTCGGGGGTTGGACTAGATGACCTCCTGAGGTCCCTTCCAACCCTGAGATTCTATGATTCTGAGATTCTATGATTCAATCTTTCTGGTCACTCAGTGACAGACCTAAGAGTGGCAATTCTTCAACAAAAACACGTCAAAAACAGACTCCAATGAGAAACTGCTGAACTAGAATTAATTTGCAAACTGGATACCATTAAATTAGGCTTGAATAAAGACTGGGAGTGGCTAGGTCATTACACAAACTGAAATCTGTTTTCCCCTACTGTTACTCACACCTTCTTGTCAACTGTCTGTAATAGCCCATCCTGATTATCACTACAAAAGTTGTTTTTTTCCTCCTGCTGAGAATAGCTCACCTTAAATTGATTAGTCTGGCAACCCCCATCTTTTCATGTTCCCTGTATATATATTTTCCTACTGTACGTTCCACTCTATGCATTTGATGAAGTGGGCTTTAGCCCATGAAAGCTTATGCCCAAATAAATGTTAGTCTCTCAGGCCTGGTCCACACTAGGGGGCGGGATCGATCTAAGATACGCAACTTCAGCTATGTGAATAGCGTAGCTGAAGTCGAAGTATCTTAGATCGAATTACAAAGTACTTACCTCGGGTCCATGCGGCGCAGGCAGGCTCCCCCGTCGACTCCACTTACTTCTCGCGCCAAGCTGGAGTTCCGGAGTCGACGGGGAGCGCTTCTGGGATCAATTTATCGCGTCTACATGAGACGCGATAAATCGATCCCAGAACATCGATCGCTACCCGCCGAATCGGGCGGGTACTGTGGATGTACCCTTAGGGCCACAAGGACTCCTCGTTCTTTTTGTGGATACAGACTAACACGGCTACCACTCTGAAACATTCCAGACACCAAATGCTGCTAAAAGCACAAAGCAAACCAACTGAAGAAAGTTTTTCTTTCAATTCTGGTCATCTTAGGTGTTGCTTGTGTATACTTGTTAACATTTCAGAAAGCAGGATGACAAACTGAAAACCTCCTTTACTCTATTTTTCCAAACTGACCAATGCTCTTTATGTTTAGGATAGAGTGAGATCACCTAGTTATCTCAGCAATTACATAATGTTCCAGGAACACTAGGAAAAGATTTTAACCGTGTTATTTTAGTTAGATGGACTGCTTATAAACAAGGTAGGGCAAGCAAAGTTCTCAATCTTGCTAGAACTCCCTTTTCATCAAAGCTAGCCAGCAGAGATAAGGAGTATTGTAGAAGCATGGAATTTAATACAAGTTGATTGGCTGGATGATGAACATGCCTGGCACCAGTGCTGCGCTGGATGGATCAGGTACAGCATAGAGTTCCACCCTTTTAATGGAACACCCAAGAATGTCGCAATACACCGATGTGGGAGAGGAGAACACAGAAACTGTTATTTATCTGAAGAGAGCAAACATGAAGGAAAATATTTTAACAAAGATAGCAGATGAGAAGGAAAATTCTTAATGGTCATTAGTTGTCATTCTGCCAGAATAAGTGAGGAGGAGGAGAAATTCAAAAGCTGCAGGACCAAGTTAAGAAATAATGATGTCTCTGCAGCCTTGGTGCAACTGCACCTGGAATACTGTGTACAGCTCTGCTTCAGACTGCACAAATTCAAGCAGAAAATTGGTTGTTTCCTCAACAATGACATTTCAAAAGTTATAAATAATTTTAAAAACTGACAATAGGGGGACCATCATCTTTCTTTGACGGCAACTTAGTTTAAATCCCATTAGGGACAATGGGGGCGGGAGGGGGAAGATGGTGGCCATTTTAAAAGAAGGCAGTACATATTCAGAATTCTCTAAAGAACACGCTTTGTCAACCTCTGCTGAAGAAACCTGCAATTATGAAGAACAAGAAAAAAGTGACCAAAAGTCTAAAAAAATGTTTCTTCAAATTTAAAAAAGTTTCAGCAAGTTTAAAGCACTCAAAAAGCCATACTTAGAACATGGTGTCATATAGAATACAGAAAGGAAGAGGATATTTCAATGCTTGAAAAAAAATGCAAAGATGGCTACTAGACTCATCTGGTGACCAGAATGTCTATTAAGAAAAAAACTTCAAGAGTTGAGTGTATTTAGCCTGAAAAGAGAGTGAAACATGATTATACTGTCCTAGTACTTAATCTCTAATGAGGTTCTTAAACTGTACCCACCGTGGTATTTGAGCACCTAAAATCAAATTAGGACTCTGGGAAAGACCCATGTAGATTACAGGTGAGCTGAAGTTGATAAAAAATAAGCTTAAACAACAGGAATAGTTGATTGCAGCTAGCAGTTGACACAAGTTTCAGAAAAGTAGGGTACCAAAATACAAAGTCAATAACATTACTGGGTTTGCCTATTGAAAGGCAGGCATTTCCTGCCAAGTGGTTCTATTTAACTTGTGTTTCTCTTAATAAAAAAATAAAACCTGAAAAACTTGAGTTACCTCTTTCTCAACAGGAAGCGCCATATCTTCTTCATTAGTATTAATTTCCTCCTTGGAGGCCATCTTCCCAGTTGCTACCTTCCTCCCTTTCCCACGCCTTTTTGTGACAAAGGACACTGGAATAGGTTTGACCTGCTCCAGACTGCTGAGCTCCTCTGTGTCTGTGGAGGAGGATGCACTCCTTCCAAAGTCCTGTATAAGAGAAATGGGACCATTGTCTAACATCCTTACATGGGCATATTCATGTAAGATGCACTAACGAGAAAGCTTCACAACTTATTAATGGAACACAGATACGTCACACCCATTGTTCACAAACAACAGCCCTGTTGGCATTCTCACTGTTCACTGGCATCACAGTCAGTGTGCTGATGTCAGCTTTTTCTTCAAATACTGAAGTTAGTTTTTTGAGGGCAGTTTGTTAGCCTTCTATCTGAAATCCTCTCATTTGTTTTTATTGTATGCATAGCATTTTGTCAAGGTATTTAACACATGCAGCATTTCGCATTTGACACCTGACTGGGAGAATCCTGGGGCTCTCCAAGTTTTTAAGATCTCATAGATCTTTTTAAAATCCTGCAAGAGATCATGTCATCTGTGCTCCTCGTACAGGGCTACTCTGATCCCTAGCAATGGAAAAGCATACTTATGCTGTTGCTACTGCATATACCACAGCACAAGGACTCAGCAGAAGAGTGAATCTGACAAGGATCATATCAGTTCTTAATGGTTTCACAAAAGGGGCCACAATAGAAGTTTATGCAATACATAATGACAGAGAAAGAAGCTTCTGGTTTACCTTATTTCATAACATAAAAACAAGTGAACATTCAATGAAACTGAAAGGCAACACATTTAAATAAAAGAGGAAGGTTGTTTTTTGTTGTGTTTTTTTAAAAAACATATACAGCGTAACAATATATTAAGATTAAAAAAAAGAAAAACTTTTTCTCTAGGATTTCCTTTGGTTATAGCATCCTTCGGAGTAACTTGTAAGTGTAGCAGGCACAAAATGGATAGACAAATAGGATTAGACATTCAGAGATAAAAACATCCAGTTAGAGAATATAAAAGGTAGATAGGATAAACAAACAAAAAAAGGAAGGGACACTCTCTCCCACCCCACCTGCCTTAGGTTTAGCAAAAGGCTTCCCATACAAGCTAGTTTATTCCATATAATTGTCTTTATGGGTTTCAGAGTAGCAGCCGTGTCAGTCTGTATCCGTAAAAAGAACAGGAGTACTTGTGGCACCTTAGAGACTAACAAATTTATTTCAGCACAAGCTTTCGTAGGCTATAGCCCACTTTATCGGGTGCATAGAAGCAAGACCACTATTAGAGAGGATGGCAGATTTGATGGACTACTCATCTGGCATGGCATTCCCTGTTTGTAGGCTATCTTGGGAAAGCATTAGTTGCAGAAGCAGCACAGGTGTTCCCTGGTGGTGGGTTCAAAGCTTCACAGCTAGTATTTAAAATATTGAGATCTAGGTTGTCATTAGGCTTGGTTCAGCTCCTGAAGATGATCTTCTCTCAAAGGACACAATGGAGAGTTTTGTACATTTCTCATTGCTAATGTCTGGAGCTGAACAGATCAGAGCAAATTTGAAAATTAGCATATCAATTTCCATTTGACCACATTTTAGTTCACACTAAAGATAAATCTGTGTAGGTACTGGAGCAAAAGTTAAGTTTTAACTCCAAATTGTTTTGTCACAATTCCATTACTAAGATGGACACTGGCCTAGTCATATATGGAACCATTTCAAAACTAAATACCAAAAATGTCAATTTCCAGCAGTAGGTGAACACATTAAGCATGAGGCATTGATTTTAAGTAAAGACTTCAATTTATATTACCATGTGCACTACGTGAGAAGCACTTTTCATTAAAAGCAATGCACTGCAATTATCAAAATAGGAGTAACTTTCTTAGAAAGAATGGTTTCTGCATATTGTCTTTCATAAGATTATAAGAAGTCAGCAGACATCTGCTCTTACCTTACTTCCATTTTCTTGTTTTGGCTCATGAAAGTGCTGCTTCAGAGCTTTCAGCAATTTGTCTGCCTGCAGAGGAGTCAAGAGTATAAAATGTGACCCAAGACAGACACTAGTTCATTAAACAAAAGGTTGCATACCGACCAATTCAGCAAAGCACTTAAGCATCTGCATAAGGCCATTTCTATTCAGCAAAACACATGTTTAAGGGTATGTCTTTTGGCAGCATGTAGAGTACCTACCTGCCCAGCCCAAGTATAAATAGGCAGTGTAGCTGGTGAGCTTGGCTTAGGCAAGTAGAGTAAAAGACATGTCTGGGGGAGGCAGGTCTGTATGCACCTACTAGCCTACACACTCTCTGCTGGCCCAAGCTGTGCCTCCCGTCTACACTGCTGTTTTTATCAGCATAGCATCCTGCAGCAGGAACCTTTTCCCTCTGCAGGAAAAGACTCCCACAGCAGGGAAAGACTTCAGCAGCCGGGTTGTGGCGGGGAAACCTCTGCCAGCTCCCTGCTGCTACAGCTCTTCCTTGCCGCAGGAAAACACTACGGAAGGCTCTGGCAGGAGGGAGGCAGCAGGGAAAGACTCCAGTGGCAGGGAGCTGCTGAAGCTTTTTCTTGCTGTCTCCCTTCTGCCAGAGCGTTTCACTGGCACATATAGCTAGCACTGCAGTGAGGACACACACTGCTTTTCACTGCAGCATGTGGCTACATGTACACTACACGCCGTTGTCAGTGGCGTGTAATATAGACATTGCCTAGTTTTAAGCAGTACTTGAGTCTCATTAAAATCAGTGGGACTTAAGATGTGCTTAGGTATTTTGCTGAATAGCTCGCTTGCTTCGTTGGAGCGGAGATGTAGATTTTCCTGACCAGAGATCTTACAATCCATCCGTTTTCCAGAGAAGCCAGTAGTTTTAAGACAAGGTATTTTGACTCATCTAGTTAAAACTTGTATCTAATTTCTGCAACAGCATCACTTACTTTGAGCCATGCTCACCTGCAGATCATACTTTCCTAAGTAAATAATGCCAATAGGGAAAATACTCAATACAAAAAAAAAAAAAAAAGCTTAATGGCAATTTTCCAAGGGCCTAAATGGGAAAAATTAGCATAATATCAAAGTTTATCTCCTCCCTTATGTAAAAGTTCCTATTGAATGAATGTTAAGGATTAACCATTGATTTATATAGTTCTAAATCTGAAAAACATGGCAATGTGCCACTTTTGCAGCACTGTAAATGAGAACATTAGCACTTCCATAATAAACTAATTTTCAGAGTATCAGAGGGGTAGCGGTGTTAGTCTGGATCTGTAGAAGCAACAAAGAATCCTGTGGCACCTTATAGACTAACAGACGTATTGTTAGTCTATAAGGTGCCACAGGACTCTTTGTCACTTCTAATTTTCAGAGGTTAAAACAAATGAAATAAAATTAATTAAGTTTAATTAACCCTAACCCAAATTATTTTATTTTAGGAAACTTGGCAGGTGAAGTCTCAGCCCAACACAAATTTGAAGACATTATGGCTCAAAGAAAACTATAAGCAACTTGAAAACAATTGCAGATTTTATACATATACCAATTTTTATTTTTTTTTCAAATGTCAAGGGTGCTCATCCCAGCTGGCGATGAAAGGGTCAAATTCAACTTTGATTTGGTATGACTTCTTTTTTGCTCTAAATACACAGTTGGTTTAGCATTTTAAAAAATAACATTAGTTCCAAACACATTATAGGAACATCTTATTCTCTACTCCTTATTGGTTGTATAATGAGACAATCAAGTGAGTGGTAGAAGCTTTCCAAAATATTAAACTGAGTTTGAAGTTTTTAGGAGATTCCAAAGTAAAGTGAAAGCTTTGGAAAAGTTTTTGAGGGATTTTTGAAAGGAGTGTTCAGTCCAACACCATGTTTAAAGTAGTTGTGAAGCCATTCATTCTAGCAAAGGTGCCAGAAGTCAGCGCAGGTTTCTCAGAATGCAAAAAGTTGATAAAATTAAGATTGTTGAAATGCACTACCAGTTATATTTTAAACACTTATACTCCTTCCACACCTCCCACTTTCTAATCTTAGGCCCTATCTTGACAGGCAAAAATGCTGTGGTTTTTCCATTGTGTTAAACCTTACAAATAAGGCAACATTTTTTAAGTTTGCATCAGATAATACTGCAAAGAAGTTAGCTTGAAGATGTGCTCAGCCCAGAGATAAAAACAAGAACTGGCTAAACACTGTAAGTTTCTGGGAACGGGAAATTAAAGTTCCTGTTGTTTAAAATCTTGTACAGACATGCTCTCTCTTGAACCACCACAAAACAGCAATAATTCAGTGATTTTAGAACAGGACAACTTTCCATACACGCCTGATACAAGAATAATTTAATTTAAATAAATAGTCAGGAGTGAAACTTGCTTGGTTTGTTGCCATGAAAAACTGAAGCAAGCTTCTGTCCTCTTTTTGGTTGCAAAAGGCAGTTTACTCCAATGTCTTCCTGAGTGGCATTCTTACCAAGCATTCCCCTTCCTCAATACCTTTTCCTACTTTTCCTTTGTCTAAAATAATAGCTGCAAAATGAAATATTGCAAGAATTCTCAAATGTGATTACTGTACAAATACACATTTCAGTGCAGTCACAGTAATAGCCATGAGGCACCTATAGCACTTACTGCATAGGAAAGTAATATTGGGAAAGTATTAATTTTATTTCTTTTCATGCAATTTAGCAAATGAAAACAAGGCAAGTCAGCATCATGTGATCAATGCAGCTTCCATGGATTGCTATTTAAGACCTGATGTATATTGTATTTAACTTTGGGGATAGGTTATTGTCACAGATCTGATTGGGCTCTCCCTGCTGGCGACTCACCAGATTGCTGTGAAGGGACCCAACTGCGGAATCCTCAGGTGTTTTAAGCTCCCAGGAGTCTTAACAGTCATACAATTGCTGTAGTATAGAGAGCTCCTGTGTCAATGCATATCAAGCTATGCACTGGAGCAGAAAGGCCATTGAGCCCATCTGGAGTCATTCTCTGATCCCAGCCCTCAGAATACACTGGAGTGGTAAGGAAAAGGAAGCAGTAAAATGCATGAAATTTGTTTGTGAATAGTTCTGTGCATTCTTCTTGTGATTAGGTAACAAGCAATAATGTGGTATAATTCTGTGCAAAGCATCTCTGTGCTATATTCTCCACTTACGATCTGGCCCCTTGAAGAAGGAAAGTAGAAAGCTCACTCTTTTGGGTCGAGTTCTGGGAGAGGCTTTGTTTAAGCTATGGGGGAGTGCAGGAGTCACCAGGGTTTCAGGAACTGGGCAGAGGGACCACGTGGTCACAGCTCTGAGGATGAGGTGATAGAGGATCCAGAGCCCAAGACAGGGGCAGTGACTGGACTGGACTCTAGGTAAGATAGCCATGTGTGTAGACTGTTGTTTCAAAATCCTCTTTTTCTCTAATGCTTTGTTCCTAGTGGTAAATATTACTTTTGCTTTAAGAAGGCTGTTTAGGTCACTATATGCCACTGGTTTTAGAGGGGTAGCCGCAGTGGCGTAGCCAGGTTTAGAGCACAAGGGGAGCGGAGCTAAAAAAAGGTGCCGGGAGCACAAAAAAAAAATGCTCCACTCCGGCTGCAGCGCAGGAGCAAAAGGCATCGGAGTACAAAAAAGGCGCCGCTTCTGCTCAGTGGGGGAGCGGTCACTCCCCCTGCTCCTCCCCGGCTACGCTACTGGGTAGACGTGTTAGTCTGTATCAGCAAAAACAATGAGGAATCCTTGTGGCACCTTAGAGACTAACATTTATTTGGGCATAAGCTTTTGTGGGCTATAACCCACTTCATCAGAAGCATGGAGTGAAAAAAAGTAGGTAGGTATAAATATACAGCACATGAAAAGATGGGAGTTGCTCTACCAAGTGGGGGGTCAGTGCTAACGAAGCCAATTCAATCATGGTGGATGTGGCCCATTCCCAACAGTTAACAAGAGGGCGTGAGTATCAACAGAGGGAAAATTATTTGTTCTTGTGTACTTTTTTTCACTCCACGCATCTGATGAAGTAGGTTATAGCCCACAAAAGCTTAAGCCCAAATAAATTTGTTAGTCTCTAAGGTGCCACAAGAACTCCTCATTGTTTTTATGTGCCATTGGTCACAAACTCCTGAAAGGAAATCAGCAGATGACTGAATTCAATTGAACCAGCAGGATAATAAATGGTGGATATGTGGGGTATCATAGCCTAGGTCCCACTTAAAAGTAGAAGAATTGGGAAATTCCACTCAGGATACGTAAACGCCTGATACCTAAGCAAAGACGATGCACTCAGAGAGGCCAAAAAGGGTACAGAGGTACAGCTAGCCCTGTAACCATGATGGTCCACATCCCCTCTCCTTGTGTCTGTAGGAGAAGGATCGGTGTACCTAGGGCTTATTCTACAGCTTTGCGCCGCTCCCCAATAGCTGCCAAGTTCTGTGCACCGTAGTTCCTCCAGTGATGTTTTCCATGGAAGTCAGCTAGTCATGGCTTTCTGGATAAGCTTAACACCACCACAAAAGGTCACTATAAACTGCAAAAAACCAACACACCCTGCATGTGCCTGATGTTATCTATCACATGACAGCGGACAGGTGAGAGGAAATGTTTCCCTCCAGATTATTTTGTGCCTTTGACAGCACCTTCTTTATAACCAAAAACGCATCTGGCCTTATGTTGAGAGTTACTGACATGTAGGGGGCGGACGGAATTAGAAATAGCAGAGCGCAGAATTCTTTGAGGGGAGTCAACAAACATGCAGACAAAGAGAATCCATTTGATATAGTGTACTTGGACTTTCAGAAAGCCTTTGACAAGATCTCTCACCAAGGCTCTTAAGCAAATTAAGCAGTCATGGGATAAGAAGGAAGCTCCTCTTGTGGATCAGTGACTGGTTAAAAGACAGGAAAAAAGGGAGGAATAAATGGTCAGTTTTCTGAATGGAGAGAGTATCCCCCAAGGATCTGTACTGGGACCAGTGCTGTTCAACATATTCATGAATGATCTGGAAAAAGGGGTAAATAGGGAGGTGGCAAAGTTTGCAGAGGATACAAAATTATTCAACATAGCTAAGTCCAAAGCAGACAGCAAAGAGTTACAAAGGGCTCTCATAAAACTGGGTGACTGGGCAACAAAATGTCATATGAAATTCAATGTTGATAAAGTAGGGTGACCAGATGTCCTGATTTTATAGGGACTGTCCCGATTTTTGGGTCTTTTTCTTATATAAGCTCCTATTACCCCCCACCTCTGTCCCGATTTTTCACATTTGCTGTCTGGTCACCCTATGATAAATGCAAAACAATGCATGCTGGAAAATATAATCCCAACTAAATATACCAAATGATGGGATCTAAATTAGCTGTTACCACTAAAGAAAGAGACCTTGGAGTTAGTGTGGATAGTTCCCTGAAAACATCTACTCAATGTGCAGCGGCAGTGAAAAAAGCTAACAGAATGTTAGGAACCATTAGGAAAGGGATAGGCAATAAGAAGTAAATATCATGCCTCTGTATAAACCCGTGGTATGCCCACACCATAGGCAGTTCTGGTTGCCCCATCTCAAAAAAGACACATTAGAAATGGAAAAGGTACAGAGAAGGACAACAAAAATGATTAAGGTTGTGGAACAGCTTCCATATGAGGAGAGATTAAAAAGACTTTTCCGCTTGGAAAAGAGATGACTAAGGAAGGCTCTGATAGAGATCTATGAATGGGATGGAGAAAGTGAATAAGGAAGTGTTATTATCCAAAAGCGGTCACCCGATTAAATTAACAGGCACCACATTTAACACTAACATAAGGACGTGCTACTTCACACAACGGCAGTCAACCCGTGGAACTTGTCAGCAGGGGATGTTGTGAAGGCCAAAAGCATAACTGGGTTAAAAAAATTAGATAAATGCATGGAGGATAGAGCCATCAATGGTTATTAGCCAAGCTGGTCAGGGACACAACCGGATGCAGTGGTTGTCCTTAGCCTCTGCCTACTTGGCCAGCCAGGGGGATGGAGCACTTGAAAATTGCCCTGTTCTGCTCACTCCCTCTGAAGCACCTGGCATTAGCCACGGTCAGAAGACAGGATACTGGGCTAGGGGGTCCGTGGGTCTAATCCAGCGTGGCCATTCTTATGTCCTAGAAGTTCACATGGAAGCTTAGGTGCTGTGGTCCCACCCCTGCGAATCCATGTTTGATAGGGAGCCGACTGTAAATTGGAAGCCTCCACACACAGCGGTGACAGGGGCACGTGCACCCCGCGCCTCCCCTGCTCCCCACCGAGCTCGCTGCGGCCGCACAGAGAACTGGAGCGCGGCGAGGACAGGGACCCAGGAGCGTCAGCCGCGCTCGCTCTGCCGCCCTTAACCCAGGTGCCCGCTCACACCTCTGCTCGGCGGTATCGGGATCCCCTGTGCCATTCCCTCTCCACGGGTACCCCATCTCCCTTCCCAGCGGCCGGGGGACTCTCCCCGGCCGGGGCGCCACCTCCTCACCTTCAGGTTGGCCCGCAGGCCGGCGGCCTTGGCCACCTGCTGTAGCTCGCTGTATTTGAGCGACTTCAGCCGCGGCAGCGAGGGCGGCTCCATGGCGGTAGGACTGTAGTAACGACCGGGACCCCCGCAGTCGGTCTGTGAGCACCGCTCGCGGTAACGGCCGTGCCCGTGCTTCGAATCTCGCGCTCAACTGACGCCAAGCTGCTTCGTCCCACCCCCCACCGTTCGAACTCACCCGTCGCGCCCTGTCATTGGCTAAACAACCTACCAGCGGATGGACCGTGAGACACACCGACAGCCAATGGCATCCTGGGGAATGGGATTTGTTTTGTTTAAACACGATAGGCACATGTATGCAGTCTATCACATTAAACACCCGCCCCAGCCCAAATTGTCGCTATCTGATTGGGAAGTAGAATGATTGGTATCCCCCTTCATCCAATGGCCGGAGGAAATTATTTTCACGTTGCGAGGACCCGGTGAAATGATTGCTTGTATTCTGTCCAATCGCCGCGCAGAGCTATAGGTAGTTCTCCAATTGGAATAGCCAGGGGGCGGGCGTTGGGTTCGAATCCGGGCGCGGGCGCGGGGTCAGGCTCCGCGGGAGAAGAAGATGGCAGTGCGGAGGTGCATCCAGCGGCTGTTCCAGGAGCCTCAGGTTGACGGCGCCATCACCTTCGAGCGGCCGGGCCCTGTTCTGCGGAGCTGGGGCCGCCCCCCGCAGGAGGACGCGGTCATGCCGCGCGGCGCGGAGCCCCAGCGGGAGCCGAACAGCCCCGGGGGCGAGACGCTGCTGCGCCGAGGGCTCCGGCTGGAGGAGTGCGCCGTGTTCCACTGCAGGGGCTGCCGCGCGGTGCTGGGCGACTCGCTGCACCTCTGCGCCCAGGAGGACCGTTTCCTGCGGGTCCTCGTCTGTTTCAGTGAGTCCCCAGAGCGCCAGACTCTGGGCCTGGATTCACCAGCGCTCCCGTGGCCTGATTGCTTGTGGGAGCCCCGGGTCAGCCTCGTGGGCAGGGCAGGGCTACCTGGCCCGGGCGCTGACGTGAGCCTGCGGAGAGGGATGCGGCTGCTGCGGTCCTCAGTGATCTAACGGCGGGCCTAGCATCCTTTCCAGGGAGAGCAGCGTAACCAGTGGGCTGCCCCTGCCCGAGTGAGCTGGTCTTGCAGCTGCTTGTTTTCTCTGGGCCACCAAATGGCCCTAATGCGTGCTCGGAAAGCACGAAATGTTGGGAGACTTCATGACACGTGGCGTCAGTTTCGGTTCTGCTCTGAAGTGACCTAAAAACAGTAACTCCCTCTCCGCTCTACTCAGTTTGCAAGTGAAACAGCAGTCCTGTAAACTCAGTCGGGACATAAGTGGCTGTAAAGTTGCTCCCTTCCCCTCACATTGCCCCTGCCCAGCGACTGTTAGTTTCATTCCCACTCAGATCTGCCCTACTGTCTGCCAGCTGTGAGCTGTCCCTTCCCTTTTCCTCGTGCTCCAATGCAGGATACTCCCACTAGACCATGAGTCTTTAAATACACCCGTTTTTGTGCTAGTGGCTGGTTCCAGCAAAAAGTCCATATTCTATTATGCTTACACAAATATTACAAAACATATTTGAATCTGGGATTCAGTCACATAGTTGGAATAACAGCATTGGAGGATTCTAATTTTGCAAACATTTAAGTAGAGACACACATTTAAAAAATCTAGGATTAAAATGTGTTTTTTCCATTAAAATAAATATAGAACAAAAATGAATCCTTCCAAACCTAAAGATATTAAGTTCAGAACCTTAGTGTTGGGAACAAATAAAAAATATTGGTGAAGATCAGTGGTGTATGACTATCTATGGGTTTATCTTCTCAGAAGTCACAAATGATGTTGTTTTGGACGATTCTTTAATGGTCGGTATTGAAGGAGCCCTTCTAGGATGGTAGGTACCTCAGATGTTGCTTTTTGCTTTTAGTATTAGTTCTCAATTTGAGATGGTCACGAAGCAGAGTAGAAAGGCATTGATGTGTTGCTTCTGAATTTTGGCACTGATGTGTTGCTTCTGAATTTTAGAAATGTCTCTGCCAGAAGAAAATAAGTTTCTAAAATCTCTCTAGATCCCTCTTAGAGGTGTCTCATTGAATTGATAAATAATTTAGTTTGGTTTTGAACCTGTCCACTGGTTTTTCAACAGAGAAAGCCTTTGTAAATCGATAGCCTATATTCTCTCTTCCACCCCCCTCCAAATAAAACTTAGTTTTTGCCCTATTTACCCTTGGGGGAGGAGGGGGGGGGGAACATTTGAGTAAATCAAAAAAGGAAGCAATCTCTATCCAAAACTAAAGGTTTATATACCTGTTAAGATGGAAAGTCTTTTTATATTCTTTAATAGTGAAAGTTAACAAGTTTTGCTGGTAATGAATTAAACAATCAGTAGAAGCTGGTTCACCTGGATACAATAATGCTTTTTTCTTTACCTATTATGAGGTGAATTTAATGGGAGGGAAATAATTTGAGTTAATCAAAACTCTACAGAAAGGGAAGTGGCTAGAGAAGAGTATCTTTGTCAAGCATGGTTTACAGTGTTTTTATTAGACTTCACAGAAGAAAATAAGAAACTGAGTTTGAATCAGGAGTTGCTACTTTCAAAGTTGAGGAGGCAGCCCTGTATCTGTATTGTGTTTGATTCTTATTGGGAAGGTTTGTCACAATTATAAAGGTTAGAAACTTTTTTTAAAGGAAAATTTGTATTCTGCAGAAGGTGATGGCACTTGCTTTCTACTCCCCATGGGGAAGTGAATTTTTCATAGGCATCTTGCACAGCTTGTAATTCTTACCTGTTAAGTTATGTACTGCATTTGTGTACCCCAAACCACTCTTGTGGCCATTTTTAGCTTTTCTTCTCTAAGGGGGTAGGAGGGACAGGACAAAAAGGAAAACTTAATGGTTGTATAGCTAATGAGTTGATGATGTTATGGTTTCACATACCTCAGTTTCCTCTGTTCATCTTTCTATTTTTTGTTTTCATTTTTAAGTCTGTCTGAAATTATTTTTCTCTTTAAAATTCATAGATGTGTTTCAATAGCAGCAGGGTGTCCTGAACTGACCTTTTAAGTTAGATTTCAGTTTTCATATTTTAACCTCCGCTTTTTAAGTGGGTAACTGCCATTAATACAAAGACTATATTGTGGACCACCTACCTCACTACTTTGTTACAGAGGTTATGGGACTCCTATTATAGTACTTGCTTATATGGAGTACTTGCTTATACTACATGTATTGTTATGGCCTGATGGCGCCAGTAAGCAGTATTTGGACTACAGTTTGGAAACACCTGCTCTACTGAAACGTTTTCTCTCTCTTTTCAGCGCTTACTATGCATTGTACTGTCGTTCCTGTGGATTAATGGTGGGCTTCAGCCTCTATTCTGCCTTCTCTTCCCTGGTTCATCTGCGAGGCCTCTTTTGTCTTTTCAAGGACAGCATCCTCTGGTTAGTACACACCAATATGACGGAGAATGACGACTTAGAAATTAGGTCCAGAGCAGAGCTCTTAATGGGAAGGGAAGAATACCAATATAAGGAATAATACGTTGATTTGTATAAACAAGAATGGCAAATGCAGGTTGGTGATATTTTCTGCTGCCAGTGAGAACTGATAATATCAAAGCTAAACCTGAACTGCTTGTACATAGTTTCTCTTTCTGGTAGTAAATGCAGATCAGTCAAAAGCTGTGTGAATTCTAGTAACAAAAGTGCTTCCTGTGGAAGTCCTTACTTTGTCCATAAATAGCAACATCCTCAGCTACCAGTCTACTCTAAAAAAATTTTAATGTTGTGCAGAGAAGCTTATAAGAAGGCACATTAAACTTGTCTTCTACAAATATTCCGGTATCATTACAATCATTTTTGTTTATAAAAATTAGCCAGTGTCATTCTAATGTGTTGATTAATGTACGTTATATTACTCTACTTTATACCACTGCTAGAATGTAGCCACTGTTGTGCGCTCTCCACCTGCAACATCTATGTAAATTCTTAACTTGGAGAAGTTATTTGGCCCTTGCTTTCTATTTCAAGGGTAATAGAAGTAGAGAGAGTGCAACTTTCCAAATTAATACATCTAAGTTAATACATCTGTATTGCTTGAAGACTATTTCTAGCCAGCCTAGTCATAAACACTAAGTTTTGTTCCTCACAATACAGAAATATATCACAATTGTATATCACTTAACTAGAACTGAGTCAAACTTACTAGTTGTTATAATACCATGCTGGTTGTCAAGCAAAAGTGATCTTTTTAGATGAGGGTCTAACTGTGGCAGTGATAAATTGTACTTGGTGAAAGATGAAACAATTGGGGAAAATGAAAGCTTTATTATTCTATTTTAATATTTAATTAATGATTACATTGACTATTTTTGGTCATAGATTGGCACCTGCATTAGTTTCTGCATAAACTACCTTTTTATACAATGAATGTTTCTCTGTTTTTTATTACTATTCTCTCTTTTGACTTTTGTTTTTCAGTTATCTCTTAAAAACTAAAGCCATAATAGAGGCCTCTGAGATGAATTTTCCTGCTTTGAGCCTTAAGGAACACCTGGGAAAAGTAAAGTTTCTTTGTGATTTTGTGTGTTAAAACAGCAAATTACGTTTTCAGTACCACCCCAACTACACTAAACTTTTAGAACAGTCATTCTTAATAATCCCATAAACAAGCGGATGTGCATGTTCTTCTGGCACAGGACAGCAACTTATCTTTAAAGGGGATTAAAGGACCACAAGCAGTTTTAATTTAACCTATAGTTCTTGTCTGTGTCAACATCCTGTTATTAAATTGAAGAAAAACGAATTTCATTCTTTACCACTGACATTTACCTTCTGCATCAAACTTAGGATGGACAACAATTAGTCAAAGTCTTATCTAATTGACTTTGATCTCATATATATTGCAATGTTTGGGCTGTGCTAAATGTAGAAGAATGCTGCTACTCTAAAATTTGGTTCTACTATCTTTCAGTTTCATGGGGATGCTTCTATTTAAATCCTGTAACTGTTTTTCAGTACCTATATTCTAGGTCTAAATTAGTTTGAATATCCCTTTTTCTTCAAAATGTATTCCTCCTAAGTTGTAAACCACTTCTGCCTTTGTTTTTGTCTGTTTTCTGGTCTGAATATGAAATTGGGCCTGATATGTTTTCTGAAGACTTCTCCTCTCCTGCAAGTCATCTTCAGGCCTTTCTGGGTACATCTACACAGCAACTAGATACCCCTGCAGCTGGCCCGGGCCAGTCGACTTGGGTTTGGGCTCCAGGGCTGTTTCATTGCTGTATAGACTTCCAGGCTTGGGCCGGAGTCTGAGCTCTAGGACCATGTGAGGTTGGAGGGTCCCAGAGCTCAGGCTGCAGCCCGAGCCTGGAAGTCTACACAGCAGCCTCACAGCCTGAGTCCCACAAGCCAGAGTCAGTTAGCCCAGGTCAGCCACAGGTGTCTAGTTGCTGGGTAGATGTACCCTCTGTGACCTGAATAGGGAGCATTCTGTTTTTCATGGTCATACCAAACACTTTAAAGAGTCAATTGTTGTGGCCCTCGTTCAAGCAAAACTTCCATTGAAATCAATCAATGTTTTGCTCAAATAATGATAGCATTTTATCAGAAGTGCAAACAATGTTTTTTGAAGGTTTGCTTACAAGGGATGTTGCTAGAATGATCATAGGAGTAAACTCTTTATGGAATGTTTGCCATTCATAAAATAATGACATGTGCAGGACTCTGTTTACAGTGGTAACCTGATGGTATCTCAGGTTCTCTTTCAAATAATTGTCCACACAGATTCCGCTGGGGGTGTCCACATGTGCGAGATCAGACACTGCTATTAAAAAGAATCCTTTATGACTGCACCTATATCCTGGATGTCTTATTGTCCTCTGTAGTTGGGGACATAAAGGGTAGAGAAGCCTCAACCATCACTCAGTTCCTTCTTACCACCTGTGGCTGCAAGACAGAACCCCTTTAGCATACTTCCTTCAGCAGAGATTCCAAACTATGACAGATGTCAGATAGCTCCAAGCACTCCCCAAGACATGAGTGAGGACCTGTCAACTTTGTATACAGTGTTGTAATTGAAATCAATATATTTGAAAATGTAGAAAAACATCCAAAAATTATTTAATAAATTTCAATCGGTCTTCTATAGTTTAACAGTGTGATTTAAAACTGCGATTAATCATGATTTTTTGGAGTTAATCGCATGAGTTAACTGCGATTAATTGACAGCCCTATTATTTACCTTACAGTAACACAGCAGATTCCACACCTTGCCCTCCTCCCCTGCTAATTCAGAGTCCTGTTGTTATAGGGTTCTTATTAGTGAAGGGTGATTGAGGCTGCTCTCCCCTTTATACCCTGTGCTGTAGGGGTGAGAGGGCACTCAGGGTGTAGGCACAGATACAAAAAACACTGCTGTTCAAAATAATTACATCTTTGGCACAGGCGTACCAACAGTGGAATCCGGACAACACATCTCAAAGAACCACAGTTACTGTAGGGTATATAACTCTTCTTTACCTACCCTTAATTTTTATTTATTTTTTTTCTTAGCTGAAAGAACAACTTGTAGGGGTCCATGTGCGCCTAGAATTACTGATTAAGAGGCTGGAAGAACTGAACCAACAGATCAACGTGGCTGACATGCAGGGCTATGCATCAAGGACAGTTGGCCTAAAGCTAGGGTTTGCAGAAAACAAGTCAAGCAATTAATATGACATAGAATATGGAGCCATTTGTGTATCATTGCAGGTTTCTTCATTGTGGTGAACAAAGCTGTTTAAAATAACCACCACCCTGAAAAAAGTCAGAGAAAGCTAATTTGCCACTTCGTTATGTGTGTGAAAAGCTTTTGCTGAAATATAGCTCAGACTGGTGAAGTGGACTGAATTTTTGAGGCGCAAGAAACTGTTTCCTCCTTCTGCGACTTCAAAACAAATACCTCATCCTTGCAGCACTTCCACTCTTGGAGATGTAATACAGCGTGTACTGTGGTTCTTCCTGAGCAATATATGGTTTAAAAAACAGCTGTTGAAAACTAAGATTTTAAGTTCCTGAGAGTGATATGCTACCATGTGGTGATATTCAAGATCAGCCATTATACAATGTTCTTAGTGGGGGCTGAAACTCTGGTATCATCTCTTCATGTAGAAGAAATGTTCACAGGAGCTAGGCCTTGATCCAGATGTCTTCCTGTTGAGTCTTGAATGGGTTCTTTCTCTTTACCTCAGGTCCTCACTCTTGTGGAGTTTTTTTGTTTGTTTGTTTAGTATGTGGGGGTGTGTGTGACAGAGTAAGAGGGCTCCTCTTCCTCCCTGGCTGCAGTGTAGAAGCTCTTATTTCTCTCTCTATTTGGGAAGATGAAAGGAGCTTCCCTTTTCACTCCCCCCTTCACAGAAGGCATACTTCTGCTTTAAAGCCTCCAATGTGTTGGGAAATTATGCCTGAAATTTTGTATCGGGCATAGAGGGGAAAGTATTTACATGCTCATTTTAATTCCTTTGATAAGTGATATCTTTCCCCCCATGCCCTGAGCAAAAGACTACAATCAGTATTGTTTCTGTCCTATGTTGCTGATCTAATCAATCCTAGTACATCATGCTTTTTCAGTTAGCGGTTTGTTTGATTTTTCTCAAATCTGAGCTATGTAGGGGAAATGCAAACTTCTAAACGAGAGAACGGAATCTGGGACTGCTGGAAAATAGCCCACTCCATGATACTAGAATGGTCGGGATCAGCAGCTTATCACATAATAAATCATGTGGAGTTTTTTGGTTAATGATCATAGGAAGTCTTGGCAATAACCTAGAATAGCAACAGCTGTGTTTTGACGTACTCAGACTGAAATAGGAGAACTTAATATCTCCTAAACTAGTGCTAAATTCAAATCTTGTAAATTACATACTGCATTTCTAAGATGTATAATTGTGTATGCTCCACAACCATCACAGGAGCTGATACTCCAATATATCATAGCACTTTTCAATAGTAACAGAATTAGTAACTAACGGTGATGTCAAAAACTAAGTGTTTGATGTAAATGTGAGATTTTTTGTATAAGTATTTTGCATGTCAACCTATTTGTTTGAGACAAGATAGGTGCAGTAATATCTTTGATTGGACCAACTTCTGATGGTGGAAGGTACAAGCTTTCAAGCTACACGGAGCTCTTCTTCAGCTCAGTGTAGCTTAAAAGCTTGTACCTTTCACCAGCAGAAGTTTGTCTAATAATTTCCTGACCTACCTTGTCTGTCTCATATCCAGGGACCAACACAGCTACAATAACACTGCAAACAACCTATTTGTACATACTAGCAGATTTTAATTTTATTTCCTCTTCTATAAAAGGTGTAGTCAGAGCCTCTCAGAGCAAATTGTTCTTTGAAATAGCAAATATTTCAAAAGTCCTTACCTTTTTTATAAAAGGTCCAAAGTTACTGTATACTACTTCACTAGTGTAGGAATAAGGGAATTTCTTGGGCGTTGTTCAAGCAGTGGAGATGACCAAATTCTATTTAACGGTCTAGGCTATACTACCAGTAATACATAGTTGATCTCCTTTTGATGTGAATAGACTTGTCCAAAGATCAAGGGTAGAGTATGATCTTAATATCGTAACTTCATTTTTCAGTTATTTATTCAGCCTCTTAACTGTTGCATTCAGCATTAGTCTTGAAAAAATGCCTAACCATGGGACCAATTCTCTCCCCCATCTCCATTTCCCCTCCATTTTTGTCTCTTGTCCCCTCTATCTCTGCAGTAACTCCAGTTACCGCCTATGGGCTTTAGTCCTACCTCCTGTCTGCTAAGATTAAATAAATAGTTAATGTTTATAAAAAGTGCCATGTTTCAGAATCAGCTCCTTAATGGGGGAGCAGGGGTGTTGACACACTCACCCACTGTTGTTAACTTGGAAGAGACGCCTCTGTCAGTTACTTTTTGTTGATGTATTCAGCACTATCTTTGCCACTGTTAGGGCTAGAATTTTTTTAGTTTTGTTTTTTGAAGGCTGAAATTCAGCAGAATCTGATTGTATTCTACAGCCCATGTGTAAATCAAGCAGGTTTGATCTGATCTCTGGAGAAAGTCTAAATCCCCTTTTTCTTAGGCCAGTGGTTTTCAACCTTTTTTTTTTTTTTTTTTTTTTGTTGCAGATCCCTAAATTTTTTATGGCGGTGTGGACCCCCAAATGTCTGCAGACCACAGGTTGAAAACCACTGTCTTAGGCCATGTCTACTGTGCAGCTGTAGAGCCATAGATGCTTCCTACATTGACAGAAGGGGGTTTCACTTGATATGTAGTTAATCCACCTCTCAAAAAGATGGTGGGTAGGTCAGTGGAGGAATTCTTCTTCATCTACACGGGGCGGGGGGAGGTCAACCTAACAATGGTGCAAAACTTTTCACAGCCCTGAAGTGACAGCTCGACCTAGTTAACTTTTCAATGTAGAGCAGGTTTCCGATAGTACGCTCTTTGGGGCAGGGATCATCTTTTTGTTGTCTGTACAGCAGCAAGGGTGACGCTGTCCTGGTCCACAAGTAGGGCTCCTAGGTGCTAACAGTTATAGAAAGAGTGCACTGTTGCAATATTTTACTTTCCTGGGGAGAGTAATTGTTCAATGAACAAGTAAAACTAGCTTTTTCTTTCTTTTTACTGTGGAGTGACTAGACATTGTGCATGGACTAATAAGCTCATGACTTTGTAACAATGCTGTAATGGGAAATGCCTTAAATAGTAGAGGATGTTTTGCCATGCTAATTCCCCATTATACTTCACTGGCCTCCAATGCTGAGGAGAAACTAATCCTGCTAGATCAGGCTGCAGTCCTCTGTGGGCAGGCTGTTTCAGCCTTAACATGTTTCTTCAGTTCCAATTAAAGCCTGCTGTGTTCTATAGCACATTCCTGTTCTAAATTTCCACTTAAAAAAATCCCACTCCGCTGTTTGAAGAAATCCTTCTATAGGTGAAATGAATGTAAATTAATAGATTCAGGCAGTCATTACTGCAGACAACTTAATACAATAGCTGTGGAGAGGTATGAACTGCCCCATACATCTTAATAGGATGTTGACCTTTTAAACCTAAACACTGCACTGTGTCAACATTAAACTATTTTAGCAGAAACAACCACTGCTTTGTGCTTGTTCCACAATTCTGAGCAGCCCCTGCTACCAACTGTACCATATACAGCTTATTTTGAATGTACAGTCAATATACTATTCCTTGTTTTGTTATGTAATTTACCATGTGTGAGATCTATTGCAGAACTTATTCTGCTGTAACAAAAGGCTTGCTAAAGAATTTTGCTCCTGCTTCTCAGAGTACAGAGAGGCCTAATACGTCTGTCTGTAATACTACAATTATGTTTATCGTTTCACTGTGCAATATTTAGTCAGGGCTAGGAGAAATTATACTGCACATTGCTGAGATGTTAATTCTTTACTTCGAGAGTTGAGGCTAATGCAGCTGCACAGGGAAAGCTTTGCAAGGAGCTATAACTCTTCTTAACATGCTATTTGCACTTTTTTGCAGACCCCTAAATTTTTAATGGAGGTGCAGACCCCTTTGAAAATCTGCCTATCAAGGTTAAATAACTGAAAGGGAAAATGGCAGTGATAACTAAGCTTAATTGAATGTTTATCTCCAGCTCTCTGGCATAAAAGGAGAAACAGACTAGTGGCATTTTTTTGGAGGTGTTAAGCACCGCCAAGTCTGCTTGAAATAACCTCTGAAAGTCAGGCCATATGGGTTGTGTTTAGTGTAAAGGGCAAAGAGGTAGACTACACCTTACTGCTACAGCTTGGTGGTTTTATCCCTAAAGACAAAAGATAAGCAGAAAATGGAGCAAGGATGGCGTGGTAAAGGATGACTGATGAAGTAAACAACCAGACTAATGATTCTGGTACAATGTTTTTCATAAACTAGCTGTTTTAGAGTTTCTAAGAAAAATTGTATCCCCTGTTAGCTTTGTATGGGGAAAATATAAATAGAGAAACATGATTAATGCTAGCTGAGGCCATAATTGCACATTCATCTGTCTTTATGGAGTGGCAAGTGATCATTCTATTTCAGTGGTTCCCATACTTTTTGCCAGCCTTGGGCATGTGAGGAAATTTTCTGGACTCCTTTCATTTTTTTATACACAAGTTTCATGTTATCCTATTAGGTTAGTTTATTTTTAAAACATTTTATAATGGGAGCCTTACCTAAAGGAACCAAAAAAACCAGTCTGCAATTATTACAAGTTATCACATCACCCTTATTTTCACTTTTAACTAAAGTTTTATGGTGTAGTCTTGAATGGGCAAGTACTGGTAATACCACAGCACCCCTCCCACCAGCACGATTTCTCGTGTGAGAGAGGTAACACTCTGTGAAGGATGTGCTAAAAGTGCCTGCAGTACTCCTTAAGGGACAGACCCCCTACATAACACATGGTGGGACCCTACTTTGGGAACCACTGTTCTATTTTGTATATCACATGCACAAGCTACATTAAAAACACTAAGACTGCAAAGTCAAGCTCTTAAAAGTTAAGAGCTACAACTTTTAAGAGGGCCTATGCATGGAGAGGTAATAATTGTTCAGTAATAATTATTTGACATATTTGATCTGTAGCAGTTCTTCACATGAGGGATGTGCACACTCCTATGCATTCAAATGTGTTAGGAGAGCCTGTGGGTCTGTGCCTGTGCTGTACATCTCCCCTTGCTTGACGACCAGGGCATATAGGGAGAAGAGGATCGGCACCCTTCCAGTTCCTTTTCAGCTGTAGAGCATGGTAGAATCCAAAGCAGAGGGGAAGGTAGTAGGATAGTGGAGCACCTCATAGGGACAAAATATATTAAAAAACTCCAGTTATGGTACAAAGTAACCTCTCCTTTTTCTGTTATTGTCCCTTGGGGTGTTCCATGTGATAAGACTCCTGAGCAGTACCTTGAGGAGAAGGATCCCCAGTACATGGTGTAGAACAGCTTCACCAAAGGCCATGTCCACTCTGGAAGCATGGAGAAAGCATAATGCTGTGAAAACTTGTGAAATGAGTGCCAGATGACTGCCTTACAAATGTCTTTAAGGGGTACCTTCCTAAGGAGGGCCATGGAAGTAGATTGAGCCCTAGCAGAGTTAGCAGTGAGACTCTAGGTGGTGTGGTGCACTCCAGTGGACTCAACATGCCAAAATGCAACCTGAGGACCACTAAATCTGAGAGGAGACAGGTGACCTCTCATCAAAGGAAACAAAAGGCCTCCAAGGGGAACTCTGAAGAGTTCAGTTCTGTTAAGGTAGGAAGTCTGGGCTCATCTTCCATCCAGTATGCAGGTCTTTTCCCTGAGCAAGTGGGCCTTAAGGAAAAGGCCAGCAGTTGAATATCCTGACTGATGGGGAACTCTGATGCTTTAGGGCAGAAGTGAAGGTCAGCTTGAGGGCTCCTAGTTCCACTAGCCTTCTGGCTGAGGTGATTGCTGCCAGGAATGAAGTCTTGAAGGACAAATGGAGCAGCGATCACCTTAGGCTCAAAAGCAGGCCCTGTTAGGTTGTGTCTATGCAGCAATTGAACACCTATGGCTAGCCCAGGTCACATGGCTCCGGGGTGGGGGAGGGAAGGTGCTGCAAAATTGCTGTGCAGCTGTTTGGGCTCAGGCTGGAGCCCAAGCTCTGAGGCACTGCAGCGGGGGGGAAGGTCCCAGAGCCAGGCTCTAGCCTAAGACCAAACATCTGCACAGCAATTTTTAGGCCTACAGCCTGAGCTCCATGAACCTGAGTCAAGTGATCCGGACCATCCACGGCCTGGGTCTTTTATTCTAGTGTAGATGTACCCTTAATGCGTAAGGCACTGAATTGAGGTCCCCGGGTGAGGTAGAGTCCCACACTGAAGGCAACAGGTTAAAGAGTCCCTGGAAGAATTTTGCTGTTGTAGGATATGTAAAGACCAAGAAACATTCAACTTACAAGTCAAGTGCAGTGACGGCAGCTAAATGAACCAAGATCAAGGTCAGGAACAACCCTAGCAATTTCAGGTCTAGTAGGTAGCTGAGGATGGATATCACAGGAGAATCAGTAGGAGATATGGAGCATTGGGTGCACTTTCTAGAAGTGCTTCTGCCGTTAAGTCTTTTGTGTGGTAAATTTACTATCTAATAGCACTGACCTGGACTTCAGGAGAACATCCCTGCTTTGGTCCTGAGAATCATCAGGGAGCCAGGCCTTGTGGTGCAGGGACAATAGGTTGGGGTGGCTTATGGAGCTCAACTCCTTGGGTCAGGGGGTTGTCAAGCAAAGAGGCAGACATGTTGCCAGATCAGTCAGGATTGAGAGCCACACCTCTCAGCCACATCAGAGCTATGAAAATGGTCACTGCTTTCTCATTTCAGTTTGAGCAGGGCTTTGTGGATCAGTGGAGTTAAGGGGAAGGTGTATAAGAGACCCAAAGGGCAAGGAGGGGGCTCCCAGGGAGTTGCAACCATGTTCTGCCACCTTAAGAACTGATGACATTTAGTGTTGGAAAATGTGGCAGAAGTCTACCTTGCAGAAGACCCCAGGTAAGGCAGCTCTTGCCTGTGGGGATGAAAAAAATCTGCTCAGCAAGTCTGCAATCGATCATGTTCTATAATGCCGTCAGAGAGACTGCTCGGATAAGTATTCATGGAGCTATGCATTAGTTCCATTGCCTCACCAGCTCTGCGTAAGGATCAGGATTTTTCTCCTTGTCAGATTATATAGTACATGCTCATTCAGTTGTCCATCATCACTGTGGTTGGCCTTGAGATGTTGGAAGTAAAGCCTAAGGTCCTGCTCAAAATTTGACGACACTGATGTGTAGCAACAACTGTAGTGGAGTTCATCTGTATGATCCTTTAAATGAGTGCCCCAGCTGAAAGAGGTGGTGGAGGTGAGAAGGGGATTCCCATGCAGACTGACATCCTGGCACCTAGGTGTCTCAAAGTGGGTACCCAAAAACACCTGAGAGAAGGTGTTGGTTTAAGTGACTTGCCTAGCATCACAGGAATGGGACAGAATCCAGTTATCCAGAGCAGCATTCAACTGCCTCAACCATAAGACCATCCCCTCTCTTTTTGCCATCCACTGCCTCTTTCAGTGCATGCTTTCCAACTTCTGCAACAAATGAGGAGGCGGGGTCCTATAGGCAATAGCCTCCTTCACTACACAACTCTGATTCATTGCCAGAGGATGTCTATCCCGTGCACTGATGGGAGGCAGAGGTTCCTGTGGAAAAAACAGAATGTGATCATGTAATTAAAGACTCTCTCAATGCATGCACACAAGGGGAATGAACTGATATTGCATAGGAAACCTTAATTCTGGCATTTCCTAACTTGAGGGTTTGACTCTGCAAGGTGAATGTGGTTCGTGTATGTAGGTGCCTAGGTTTTTAAAAATCAAAATTCCATCATGTGACATATCAACAGCCACACAGGTTATCAGGAGTGTTGGAACCTTTACATCTACCACGCCAACCTCTGCCAGTTGAGCTAACGTAGTAACTGATTAGCAATAGTAGGGTCTCATCCTTTCTGTGGACCAGTGCTAGATGGTGTGATACAGGAGGGCCAGGGAGTAGCAGTAGTAGAGTGTGAGAGGGGAAATATATAAGCCCTAAGCTGATTAAGGCATGGTTCCCTGGAGACTAGGGAGGGTGGCTACAGGTTAATTGGAGCACCTGCAGTCAATTAAGGCCTCTCAGGAACCTAATAAAACCCCCTGCTTCAGGCAGACAGGGGAGGAGGAGGAAGGAGTTGGAGCAGAGTGGTTTGGTGGTGGAGCAGAGAGCAGTTTGGAGAAGTGCTGTGGCAGGCTAAGACCAAGACCCGAGGTAAAGGGACACCTGGCTTGTGCAGAGGGAAGGCAGGAAGCCCCACAAGCAGGAGAGGGAAGGAGCCCAGAGGAAAGTATCACTAGTACAAGCAGTTTACCCACTAACCTAGGGCCCCTGGGCTGGGTCCCTCCCTCTCCATTCCGCTTCTCTTGGATACTAGTGGGACAGCTGATACCCCAGTTCAGGGGCAAGAAATGGCGCCCTGAAAACCCCCCACAAGAAGAGAAAGTGCGGGACCCTCATAGTAGCGTCAGCAATTTGCCACACTGGGGACTGGACACTCAGCCAATGGGTTTCCCAGATATTTGCTGACAGCTGAGCAAAGCAATCTTGGGTTCCATTCCTGACTCTGGAGGGGAATGTTTTCTAATGGTCACAGACTCCTTTCCATCCCTTCTGTGTCCCAGTTCTGTCTCTACTCTGCTCCTAATCCCACTCCCATCTTCTTTACTTAGCCATTCCCAGTCTGGCCATCTCCTCCAATCTTTGTCCCAGTCTCCTTGTCCAAACAGTCCCACTTCTCCCACATATACAAGCTAGTTCCTTATCTGATCTCTTTCCCCAACTCCACTGATCTTCAGTTCCATTCTCCCTCACCAATTTCCCTCTCCCCCTTCAGTCCCAGCTTGTCCCCCTCTCCTCAGGCTACCTGTCCCAATGACATTGAGCTTTTGTTCCCTCTGCATTCAAATCAGGCAACTTCCTCCTACACACTGCTTTGTGGGTGTGGGGATGTGTGTGTTGTGAGTACAGCATTACCCAATGCAGTCCAGGGCTAGAATTGCAGAGATAGTGGACCAAATCTTCAGGGGATGTAGCTGCTAAAATCTACTGAAACTGAGTAAACTGCATTTTTTTTAAATGATTTTAAAAATTTGGGCAGATTTTCATAAGAATGGCAAAAGGCGCATCCCTGACACAGGCCACCTGCCAAATTGGGTGCTAGAGATTTTCAAAGAAAAAGTCGTCAAATTTGTAAGTGTGTGTAAAACAATGTACATTTCCCTAGCTGTGTTCTTGTAAATGGCTGAATCATTTTGGCTGAAGTTTTCCAAAATAATTCAGCCTGAGGCACATTAAAGTTCTGGCAGAGTTGTTTATAACTCTGAAAACAAGGTCTTATAATGAGAAGGGTTGGGTAACCTTAATAGGCAGAACTACCAGTTCCACCTGAAAAACATGGCTACCTTCTAGGTTGTCTTTTTTTCCTAACAAATGACACACAATGAGGTTTCAGTGCATTCTCAGCCCGTGCTGCTTTATTGCTAAAAAAAATTGTATACAGGTGCAGAGTTTCCAAGTTCATTTTTAAACAGCTCCTCTTTACAGTGTCAAAAGAATAAAGTCTTTTCTTCAAATCCCCAAAGATGCATAGATATAAAAGCAAGCTGCCTTTTGGAAAACTTCAGCTATATACAGGGAGAAATTTTCAGTATTACCACATAAAACACACTGTGCAATGGAGTAAATGGTTTCCAGTGTTACCACTAAATCCTTCACTAATCTTTCCTGTGCATGGTCTATTGAGTACAATAAAAATGTGATCATACTATCAGAAGTTCAGTATAGGAAGTATTCTCTAACCTAGTTTCCAAACTTAAGGACAATTTTTTTTTAAAGGCATCTACTCAATCCCCTTCCTATGTTAGAGCTAAAGACCACCTTCAACATTTCTCTGCTTTTCCACCATGCTCCTCACAAAGAGATTTACAATAAAGTCTTATTTCCCTTCTAAACAAAAAGGAAATAAGTGTGTACTTGTAAATACACTAACTGCTTACCCCTCAGACAATGTCTACACTACAAATACTAAAGTGGCACAGCTGTAGTGTACAGCGATGGAAGAGGTTTTTCTGTCACTGTAGTAACTCTACCAACTTGAATTCTTAACCTAGCTACTATCACTCTTCTGTGTACCTAGCCATAGGGGGTTTATGTCAGCATAGCTGCAACATTCAGGGGTGTAGATTTTTCACACCCTGAGTGCTGTTACTATGTTGACCTAAATTTTAAGTACAGACCAGGCCTTATTTGAAGGAAGGAAGGAAGAAAAAAAAAAGTACTAATGCAGGATTTTAAACTGAAGAGTAGTCCTGAAGGATGTCCAGTAGGGTTTTAGTGGCATGGTTGACCACTTGGATTAAACATGTTTTAACCATTCCTTTTTGCCTACAGAAGTTGGCCCAAAGGAAAAATTTCAACCATATTCTGATACTATAAAATACAGTCATCACAGATTAAACCTTAATATTCCCTTTTTCATTTGGCAACTACAGTATAGCTAAAGAAAGAACAACAATGAGAAAATATATGGCCCCCCCATACCAAGCCTGCATTGTGGGTGTGCTTGTATTACACTGGCTAAGAATGTAGACAGGAGTTAACTTAACCCATAAACCCTTCCTCTTGCCCATTTTGTTTCTTCAAAGAAAGAGGAGGGAATTTCTGACAGAAGGATTTTCACATAAACTAGGTCCTCCTGCAAAGTTGGATGTAGCCATAATAAGATAGAAGTAAGGAATCTTGCAGGCTACTTACTTGTCTCAATCTGAGAGCTTCTATGAGTTTACATGCTCCACACTAGGAAAAGCAGCATTCGTTCTTGTGCTCTGCTACAGATACCATAACATTTTTTTTAACATTCTCAGCAGAAATTTTCCCCAAACACCCACAAAGTGGCTCAAGAAATATTATTTGCAGAAAACATAGTGAAAATTTGCAAACAAACAGATGGCACCTGATTTCTATTAGTTCTCTCATGTCAAAATCACTATTTTTTTTTTAATCAATCAGTGAAATTAAGAACATATTGTCACCTACGTTGCTAGAGGTCAGGACACCCATTGAGCAAATCTCATTTTATAACTTATAAAAATTTTAGTCACAGAGCTCAACAAAATAAAAACACAAGTTTGTCAAAAATTACAGGTTCATTCCTACAGGGTGCCATTACTGCTGGTTCATACCAGTATGCTTCAGTACAGTGGCCTATGTGGCTAAAGAGTTACCTGAAAATACTATTAAAAAGCTATTCAACACCTGAAATATGTGGACTGTGCTTATTGATTTCAACCTCCTCCAAAGAATTTACCTCACTAGGCCAGGACCGTTTTCACCTATTGTCAGGCAAATCCTACACTCAGTTTACTATGAGTCAGTTTTTATGTTATCCAACTTGGATTTCACCTGTTGCCCTCCCCACACCCTGGGAAACTCTGCACCTTTCTGTTTGCTACAATTGCAGCAGCTGAGAAACCTCATCTCGCCACTAAACATGCTTAGTTCATGCCCTGTTTTTTACATGCTCAGGGCACTAATGTGAACCAGGCAAGAGGTTAAAAAGGCGAGTTCTGCTGATCCTCGTTCCTGATATGCAGTTTTGGTGCCATGCTTCTGTCCCTATCTGTATAATCTGCCCCTTTCTCTACAGAGGCAGTGCATTCTCTAAAAACAAAATTTGAGAATCAAAGCAGTAAGTTCAAGCTATTGGTATATTAGTTCCTATTGCTTCATTATGAATAAATGCATATCTGAATTTACTGGTAATAACTATGTAACACTAGACATTTTGAATCATGCATAATTAGAATACTAGCTCTATAAGACTTGATTTGTGGGCCTGTGCCACTCTTCCTCGGTTTGTCCATGCAGTTCTTTGTGCCTAGGGCTTCACAAATGAACATTCTCTTAGTTGCCCTGCAAACACACATTCAGTTTGGAGAGAAAACAGAATTTACACAGGACACATGCTACAGCAGTCTGACAGTAAAGATAAAAGGTAAGCCTTAGAGAATTTGAGTATACTGTGACTGCTTGGTACATAGCTTTAGTGCCAGACATATCCTTTATTTATGCTGCATATGTATATACATTATTCTAAAGTCAAACTTCAGGAAAAAGTGCAAAGCAGACTGAAGGAAAACATGGGGGGGGAGGGTTGGGAGTCCATAGGTAGCATGCTGCACTGCTATGAGACACCCAGGTTCCACTGCTGGCCCTTGGTGCCTTAGCCTGGCCATACTGTGGAGGCAACATGCTGAACCTTTAGAAGGAAAGGCTACACCTTGAATTGCTCAACATATAACCCTCTGGCTCAAGTAAAAAAGCTGTATGAATGGGCTTAGAAGGAAATCTCAGCTAGTCTCCATTCACAGCTGAAAGGATGATCACTGCAATGCAGGGGGAAAAGGGGTCTCTAATAGTACTGACAAACTTCCTCAGAAAAGGTTCTGTTCTCCCATTATTACTGAGGAGTACTTCCATAAAACCCTGAAAATAACCTTGACAGCACAGCCGGTAGTGAAGCCGTTTAAAATATCAGTGTCCTGAAGCTTGCCACAGCTCTCTATTCCCAAAAACTAGCCACAAGGATTTCTTAGTGCTGAGAAGGTCTAACAGCCAGCTGTATCAAGAAAGCTGCAATTCTCAGCATAGGTACTGGCTAGACCTTCTCCAGCAGCACCAATGAGCAAGAAAGCAGATCACACGTTTCTGCATAGTCCATACGCTTATGATCTAGACTTAGCACTGCTTAGACCTAGTATTAGTATGGCACTACTTGACAACCACCACATTATGTGAACTTTCTGCTTTGTTTTGCAAGCAAGGATATCAAGGGCTTGGGAGAGAAAAAAAATCATACCACAGCTCAGTGGTCTTAGCGCAGCAGGATCTCTGACCTTGCTGCTCTGAGAAGTCTTTGGAAATTTAGTCACCCCTGGAGGATAGTAACACCAGAAAGTCTGCACTGGCAGCAACAAGCAGATAGTCTTCAAGTTTTCATTGTAACTGTGTAACACAGTCTTGCAAAACTCTACTCGGCTAGGAAAAGTACATATTCTGGAGATAGGAGCAAGATAGTGTTTTCATTATTATGGTAAAACACTGGCAAGTAGATTTTCATAATTGTATAAGGCTGGTCTAATACCATCTAGTATGTCTAGGACATGATCAAGTTAGGGTCTCCTCTTGGTATGTTTCCTGTTTTAATAATAATTTAAATGCCTGGAATTTATTTCAAATCACCATCTCTTAGATCACAGGTTTTCATGTGTAAAACTACTATTGGATATGCCCTACTTGCTAACACTTAACTACTTATCCACACATCCATTTTGTTACATTAGATTAGGGATGCCCCCATTTTGCCCCAACATAGGGTCATGTTATCAACTTGCCAGGGAACAAATGGTCCCACCTAGTTTACTAAATAATTAAGTAAAGTTCAGCCACTACAGATGGTAGCACGCAATATCCCATCCTGATCAAAGAGATTAAGCCACCACATGGATCAATACACACTTTGGTTTAATAATTCAATTCAGGACCAGAACATGGCATGCTGAGCTGTATATTCTCTGCAGGCTACACTTCTGTATTGAAGACAAGGTCAGCTGTGGGTTGTATTTTAAATCTTCATGGGCTCTTTTGAGTACCCTTCTAATAGTTGCCAGGGACAAAGACCACAGCAGCAGATCAATTCTCCTCTGCCTTACCAGAAAATCTACTGCAATTGGCTTTGCAAAACTCAAAGGGTTAACAGAAAACCTTTTTAATCTTAAATGGAAACATATGGCCGGTTTGTACTTAATTTTAAAAAAGGAAGTAGGATAGTCTTTTGAAAGAAATAAATCCCGCAATTCTGTCCCTGCAGAAGAAACATTTGGCATGTCAACATTTTGCAATACTTTCTTTTTGGGACCTGTCACATCTCTACTTAGTTTCTTTTTACAAAAAACAAAAACCCCTCTCTCCAATAAAAGCTTTGAATCATGCTTTCCAACTGTGGGAAACGGGTCTTCTTCGTGTCTCAGCACTTTCCTCTCAGAGGCACTGCACATGCTACACTACAAAACAAGCAATAGGGAAACCAGCCACTCAGACACCACTGCTCACTCTTCCCCTACATGCACCAATTCAGACGCATGACCTATAGCTATTCAGGTGTTATACCACGCTCATCACCATGGTATTTAAGTGCCATATTCCCTCAAAAGAGGGAAACAGTAAGAGGAATTCTTCCATCTTCTTAAAAAGAGACACTGTTCTCTTCATGCAACTCCCTGCAGCACAGACCACAAACTTATTTGGTTATTACCACTTATTCTACTGTACAATCTTGCTAATGCAAGTTAGTTACTATTACATGCAAAACAGTTATTGCTACTAAAATTCTAGTTTTATTAAATCTTTTTATGGCTTTGTTTGCATCAGGGATATTTCCCCCTACATACTGTGCTATTTTGCATTCCAGTTTCAGAGGTATTTTTTTATCAATTGATTCCCCCAAGCACTAAACTACTTGATTCAATGGTATAGCTACTTTTGTTCAGAACTGAACTAGCTTGGAGCACAGTTCCCCAGAGCTCTACTGTAAACAGCCCACCTGCCCAATATACATGGAGAGACGGAATATGCAGAGACTCTGTTTTTTATTACATAATTAACTCTGCAAGAATCACTGGTTTTGTATCTCAGTACATTTTGCCCATTTAATTAATCTAGATCAACTCAGAAACCCAAGCTACCCATTTTTCCCAGGTGGCCATTTACAGGCAGGGCTCAAGAAAAGATGCAGTATCCTCTCTTAGCGGACAGCAGTCTTTGTTATTTTTAAAACAGAGATGGGTGAAAAACAACAGTGACAGCAATTAAAAAGCTATTCCAGGAAATCAGATAGATATCATACACAGATTGTTGCAAACCTGGGTTGGGAGTCATTTCCATCTCTTGCTTCAATAGTGTAAACTGCCTGTTTGAGAAAGTGATAAATAAAGTTAAGATTTTGTCACGGTTACTTTTAGTAAAAGCCAGGGACAAATCGCGGGCAATAAAAAAAATTCAGGGAAGCCCATAATCTGTCTCTTTTACTAAAAATAATGGGGATGGGGAAACTGACCAGGGGACGACTGAAGCCCAAGCCCCGCAAGGGGGATGAGAGCTCAAGCCCTGCAGTTGGAGGAGGGGGGAGCTCCAGCACGCACTGTGGCTGACGGCTCCAGGGCCCCTGCCTCCGGCAACGGCTGATGGCTCCAGTGCCAGGGACTGAGAGCTCTGGGGCCTCCACCATCCACAGCGGCGGACAGCTACAGGACCCCTCTGCTCGCGGTGGCTCAGAGCTCCAAGGCCGGTGGCTCAGAGATGCGAGACCCCCACTGCCCGCAGTGGCTGATGGCAGTGGGGCCCCTGCTCCCTGCGGCGGCTCTGAGCCCCTGCCGGCTGACAGCTCTGGCCCCACTGCCCCAGGCACAGGGCTGAAACTGAAGGGAAAATGTCACAGGGGTCTCTGAAAGTCACAGAATCTATGACTTCCATGACAAAATCTTATCCTTAGTGATGAACCATTTGGATTTCACCTAGCTCAGCTTTCCATTCTCAGAAAGTAGAGGGAGAGGCATTGTGGAGAGAGAGAAAATTGCCATGCAGTTAAAACAGAAATCAGATAGCTGGGAAAAGTACTGGAAGTGTCAATCTATAATTTAGGATTCTAAGCGTACAAAATTGACAAAACTTGTAGCCAGCTATTTGAATTTAATAATTTAACTAGTCTTACTCATTAAGATTAACATTAGCATCATATCATTTTTTAAATAGAGTTATTTCTGCAAAATGTTGCTCTGCTCAATAGTTAACAGAGCTCATTAATTATACCCATATGAGAAGATAGCAGAGTTGCCTATAAAACACGTACAGTGGCTCTTCAGCTTCTGTATGGTGGATATGATGGGTAATAAATAATGAAGCGGTCTACACGAAGACAGAGTCTGCAAGAACAGTTTAGGATGTTTCACTAAGACTAAAAGGAAACAAATTCCACTATCAATCTGGTGTGTGTCCTGGATTTGTCTTGCAGTTCACCTTATGTGGATGAAGAGATGATTAGTCTGGATGCTCACAATCTATTGTTTAGCTTGGATAGACTTTACCAAAAATAAAACAAAAAAAGTCAGCTATTATTCCACAAAGCCCATCAAGTTAATAAATTCTGTTTCCAAAAATAGCATTGTCACTACCACTGCCTAAGAAGGATACTGCATCTTTAGACCACATTCATAACATCTGTTATTGTCTGCTTTCTACTGTTAGTTACATTATTATTATTGTCATTAATAATTTGCCACTCTGAAATTGTAAAAATACTACTAGGCTCATGCACTGATCCTAACATGGCACTACAGTTTGCTACGAAGCACTAATGCTTATGGTACTATACACATCTCAAAATGGAAGACATTGGTGATTTTGTTGTTTTCAAACAACTTGTAACATCATTTTGTCCACAAGTATTAAAATATATATATGTATATATATCTATTGCACATGCCCCTTATTTATTTGTTTAACCTTTCATACGGGAAGATTTCCAACCAACATGGAGAAACAGAAGTGGAGCAAAGAGTAAAGTCTAAAGGTTGAGGCAGTATTGCCTAGCACAGCAGTTTCATAAAGAAGCTGTCAGGAAGCATATTGCAGTGGGGTCTTTTGGGCATGCACAACTGCAGTTACTCCTGTGACAGCCACAGAACATTAGCCCTATTATAATTTTATCTTGAAAATTAATCAAGTGGTTACATGTTACGGGGCAGGCAGGGAAAGTCAACGTTTGTTTCCATTTCTTGCAATGAGGCAGAGCTTGGAGACAATTATTCCTATCAAAGTGGGGTAAAGTGTGTCCACCTTCTCCAGAGTCCATTCTCTGCCTTTTACAATATATATGGGAAACAATATCAAATTTGCTATCAGGCTGTGCTAGAAACAACTGCAAGTGGTTATGTCAGAAGGGGGACAAATAGGAGTCAGGAAGGTGAAAAGAAGAATAACCAGGCTTAAGACCAAACATTTGCCATAATGGATGCCTTCTAATCACATTTAAACTTGTGACATCGACATCACATATTTCCCTCACTAACGGCCTGATCCTGCCTCTACTGAAATCAATTCTAAATCCGACTGACTTCAGTAAGAGGAGGCCCTAAAAGGGAACGTATTTTTCCAGTTGTCTTTAACACTCAAAAATCCAAGTTCTGTTTGGCAACGGACTGCAATGTATTTAAAGGAAACCAGCCCAGCTGCCTACCCCTGACGAATATAATCATTTCTCCAAGGGAACAGATAAACACAGCTGACTGTGGTGCATTGGTGATTATATTCTGATGCCATTACATCTTGTGTTATTTTCAGCATGAATTGTACAGCTCAACATTCCCTACCCAGTGAGACTGATTTTATCTCCAAGAGAGCACAAAACAGGAAAAGATGTAATTAAACCTTATTTTCACAACACAAGTTCACTGTGGCTCTACACAATTTTATTCCCAGGAGTGAAGAGCAGGACCAAAGCCAGTGCATGGGTTTGTTCAACTCCAGAATTTGTTCTCCTTCAACTTCTACTACAATAGATAGATGAGAGACTGATTAGACAGATATAAGAAAAAGAGTTGCTTTAGAGATTCTCTCTTCCCCATCCTTTTATAACCCCTTCTCTACCAGTCATAAAATGTTGCTCTCGCTACTTGACACCAGGAGCTAAGTAGAATTTCAGCTGTTCAAGCGGAAGAAAACAGATAAACCAATTATGGCCTTTCCCCAAGAAACCTCATTGATCATAAAGACTACCACTGCAGGGAGCAACTAAACAACATAAAGCTTCTATCTCAAACAGAAGGAAAACATCCCGTATAAGTCACAAGTGATGGAGACAAAGAATCTGGTGTAAACACGTGAGAACCATGATCTCCCCCTTAGTTTGGGAAGGAGATACAGGAGGAGCCAGAAAAAGAGCACACTTCCTTCAGCATTTCTGCTCTCTCTCTGAACTTGTTTCTCTATCAGACCTCCCATCATTTACACCCTGGAAGAGTACTAATCCCAGTTCTCCAGTAGCCAAAGGAGAATTAAAAAACAACTCCATCAGCTGTATGAAGAAGTTATAAACTGCACCCAGGACGCCGAGGGGATGAGTTGAAACATTACACTTGTAGCCTCTCCCATCCCACCAGAGGTCAGTTCCTTTACTAAAAAGAAGTTCGGTCCCATCTCTTGGATCACAGAGAGTTTTTTTGTTCATTTTGCTGCTGAAGCTGCTGGAGAAGACTGGAGGTACAGTGTAAACCCCAACACTATAGGACTAACTTTAGCACTAGGAAGTTCTCAAGATTCATCTTCTTAGGGAAGGGGCTTGCTACAAAAGAGAGAGTGCAGAGCAACTTCTTTTCCTGATGAAAGCTCTTCACATTCACTGGTTATGTGGATTTACACATGCAGATGTTTTTGATCACAGAATGTGATGATTCATTCATCCATAATGGACAAGGTAATTCTGAATTTGTTTCTGTGCATTAGCTGCTTCACGAGGTGACATTGAGACATTTATCTACAAAGTCAGTTCTTTGTTCTGGATTAGGACATCCTCATTATGGGATTTTCCAGGATTGTAGGTTGTTGTGTTTTTTTTGTTTTTTTTAAAGTTTGTTCCTCATTTCAGGGTGAAAATGTGTTCTGGTTCTCTTGCTGCAACCTTTCACACATTGAAACAGCTTGGCACGGCATCACATGCAGATGCATTATCCATTTACTTGGTTCTCCAATAGGGTACAGTGGGAGAAGACGTTACCCTCCTAAAATATCAAAAGGAGATACCATTTAAGAAGACTGGTTTCTGTATGAGCATGCTTGTAAAAAATCTTCTCTAGGGTGCAAAAACAGAGCTCAAAAACTCTGAAGACATCACTTCAGGGACATATCAAACACTGATTTCAGTTGCTCGCTTGTAAGGATTGGTAAAATGCTTGCTGTGTGCGCCTATGGGGGAAGGCAGCTGGTGCAGGCTCCATACGTCAAATGTTGGTTTAAGAAGTTGAAACAAAGAAGAATTTTTCCTCATTACACGCCATGGAGATAAGGAAAATACTTTTCTTCACCAGTAGTGGAGCATCCACCTTTCACTGTCTATGATCAGTTTCTAAGCAAAAGTAACAGGATAACTTCCTCTGGGATGTCAGGAACAGGCCTGAAAACACAAAAGGAAAAACAGAAGGAATAACTGAGAGAACATAATGAAATTAACTCAAAATTAAAATGCTCAAAAGTTCACTTCTTCAAAATCTGATTTCAATGTATACAAGATTGGGATGTTGCACAAACTGCAATGATAGCTAGACTTAAAGTTCTTAGAGTTCTAACTTTAGAAGTCTCTAGGCTGGCTAAGTAAACACTACAGATTTACTGAACTAAAAACTTACTTGCTCACACAGAAGCAGTGTGTCCTGCAACAAATATCACACTGTTGGGAATGTGCTAGATAGCTATGTCATTTCTTAATTGTGACACAGAAATATACTGTAGCAAGGGAAGTGTGGGGCCGGGAAAAGAATACACACATTGCACCTTGATTGTGTATTTGGTCACAATTTCAAAACAAACAGGTACCATAAACCAGGAGCTAATTAACCACAATCTACAAGACTATGAATACCACAAGTGAAGAAAGGTGTTCATAGGGCCGTAAGATCACACAAGTTAGGTACTTTTCCTGTGCCCACTTGCTTTTCTTCATTCACTCAAAAGTGAGAATCCCAGTGTGACTACACCTATGCTCCTGCACCAGTACCATTTCCTTGGCATCACTGATCATAGTGGCAGTTTGAAATGAAGTCTTTGTTTTAAACGGATGATGCCAGTGTTGCTGGAAAGATGCAACTGTGTAGGGGCACAGCCATATTGGTGCCAAGAGATCATTTTTCTCTTCTATGGCAGGAAGCCCATCAATCACCCTTTCTATGCTTCAATGTGGGAAAGGGGGAAGATTTCATATACACACCAGTTTTTATTCTTCCTCCATTATCCTCTTCCCCCCTTTATCTGGTCTTTACTTGCCTATTTTCCCCTCCCTGCTCTAGATCACCATCATTCTTTGCTTGGCAGGTAGCTGAAATTAATCTTCTAGTTAACATTTTAGGGTCCCATATTGAAAAAGAGTGGGTGGATATTGGGTGGATCAGAAACACACAATTATTGTACACATCCCTCTAACCTTCTCACCAAGAAGCTCAAAGCACTTCACAAATATTAATGAATTTCACATCATCATACCCACGTAAGTAAGAAGGTCTTATTATTCTCATTATACAGATGGGGTAACTGTGGCAGAGAGGGTGAGTGACTTGCTTAATGTCACACCAGAAGTCTGTCGTGACCTGGAAACAGAATCCAGTGTTTCCTGACTCCCTGTTCTATGCCTTAACCACAAGAACATCTTTCCTCATTGCAAGAGACAAAAATGAAATCAAAGCCCTGGAATTTGTTAGTCAAAATGTCAAATATTAAACATCAGCATAAAAGAGAATGCAAATAGCATTTATTCTTGCTGGAATAAATCATTACATCAGGCTCAGTTATCAGGAGCAGCCCAAGCAGACACTGTGGTAACAGTCTAGCATCCTATAGCATCCCAAGGAAAGCCAAAGCCCTCTAGGACTGATTTAAAAAAACAAACAAAAACAAACCAGAAATCAAAAAGAAACAAACAGATAGCTTATACTTACCCTTAACCACATGGCCACACATGCCATCATTTTCCACCAAGAACCTTTCCTTTCAGTTTGCTGATTGGCACTCAAAATGGAACACAAGTGAACCTGATTGGCACAAGATGTATAATAAATAAATAAAACAAAAGAGCAAAGCAAGAACAAAATTTGTGTCATCCTGACATTTTGCAAGGTACAAACGTTAGGAGAAGAGCAACAGTGGTATCTTTCAGGGATTAGTTAAGCAAGAATCATGATGTTACTCCATAGGTTAATATACAGATGAATTAGTCTTTCCTTCCCCCAATAGGAAAAAGCCTACTGAGCCACCCTAGAACTAGCTCATCCATCCTGACAAAGACCTCATTCTAAATGGTAGCAAAATGCCATTGGTTTTAAAGTTTAGTTTTCAATGGATTAAATGGGAGCAAATCAACTTTCCCCTTCACTTCTGGGGAGAAGAGCACCTACCCAAGACATTTCCAAAACGTTTTTGTTCAGAAACCATTCTGTCCCGAGGTAAGAATATGCATGTTATTCAATAGATCAGTTGGTGAAATCTTTCACATTAGTTTGTGCAACACTGACTCCTGTGGGGAATTATGCGCTACTGCGCATGCCCACATTTAATGAACCCCGCAGATTTCCAATTTTTCGTGCAGAAAAAACTTCTGCCAAAATGTTGCTGCAGTTCTGCCTTTTGCCCACCAGAGGGCGCTGTGGCGATAGGCCAAAGTTGCAGCTTCCCACAGGGACAGAAGAGAGAGCTGCCTTCACAGTGCTTGTCAGGCCAGGTCAGGAGATGGGCTGGTGGGGTGCTGGGGGAAGGGGGCAGAGAGGTGTGCCAGACAGGGGCTCATAAGGGCTTGTGGGGGAGGACAGACTGGGGCAGGGGCTGAATGGGAGTGGAGAGACAGGGCCACGGGGGGAGGGAGGAGCAGGGACACATGGGGATGGGGGGGCAGAGCTACACAGGGACGGGATTGGCTGGGTGAGGGCACAGAGACACATGGGGATGGAGGCAGATGTGCCTGACTGAACCGGAGAGGCTAGGGGTCAGCCAGGATCTTCATGGGGGAAGCTCCCTAACAATCCCTGCCTGCCAACCCCCTCAAAAAACCCGTTCCATACTTTTTCCACCCATACCCAACAGCCCTCCAAGTTCACACCCAGGCTCCTTCCCAGCAATTTACTTCCCTCTCCCTCCGCTCCTCCATTACCCCTGACTCCCCCAAGCCCTTGCTCTGCTTCTGAGGGGTGTGGGAAATATGGTTCTGTATTGTTGTTTAAATGAATTATTACTCGGAGTTCTGTATTAATATGCCTAGTAAGGAATCTATTTGTCAAAAAACATTTCCTGAATCTTTTTTGTTGTCTGTATTGTTACAGACGTACTTGCTGACAGGTATTTTGAAATAAATGACCAAAAATAATTGAAACTTGGTGTTTCAATTGAATATTGCATTATTTTGACAAAAAATATGAAGAATTTTAAAATATTGTGTGCAGAACTTTTAATTTTTTTTAGCAGAATTCCACCAGGAGTAAACACTGTACTCCTCACCCTCCTAAAATGTACATACCCATACCTCATTAAGAACACCAGTAAATCCATGCACAGAAGAGCTCACCCGGAGAACTAGATATACAATACACTACTTCCCACACCGCTTTTAATTGGATTTGTTCTGTAAGATTTTTTTTTTTATGGTGATAATTGCTCAACACACTGGGACTGAGATTTTCCTACAGACATATGTCCAACTCCATTTCCTTCGAAACTGAGGTGAATGGAATTATTGCAGATTGATAAAACAAATACATCTTTAAGCCCGGCTAAACAGTTGTAGGGGGAAGGAATAATGTTAGGCCTCAAGAATGTGATGCTGACAACCCAACTGGTAGAATGATGGATCACCTGTAAGCAGGGCTGCTTCATTGCACAGAGCTTACACAATTAAAAAACACTACCAACATACATACGAAAGCATTCTGATCCTTTTTATTCTCCTCCTCCTGCACTGCGGAACATTTTCACAGGCAGAGAAGAACCAGAACCTTTAGCCAAGATCTATTGTGATTTCTAGCTCTATTCTCTCAGGTTAGTCCTTACATTTTCACATTGTAAAGGTCAGAATTTGACAATCTCAAATCAAACTACAATAACTAAATACACAACAGATTATTTTGAGAGCATGTGAACATAACAGTAAGTCCTTCATAGAACAATTCATTTGATAAAGAATAATGATCACAAGCTCTCAGAAGTCTATCCATCATGACCAAAGGAAAGAGGAGGCAATTTCCAAGAGGCATTAAAATGAGCAAAGTAAGACCCAAGAGTACAAGTGAATGAACTACATATTAAAATGTCACATTTTAAATATTTCGCCTGCTGCTGTCTTTTCATAACTACATCATGCAAATGAATGCCTCAACTAGTAATGTGCCTCAATTTGCTAGGGGCAAAACAGTCAGACATATTCACTAACTTCGTATTTAATTTTTAGGGTGCTCAGCTTGACACCCTTTCTACCCAATTTTCAGAGGTGATGTGGAACCATGCATCACACTAACATCAATGGAAACTGCAGGTGCTCTGAACTTTTGAAAATCAGACACAAGTGAATGAAGTTTATTTAAAATTAGTGAACACTTCTTTAAAATGTTGCTGCTTACAAAAAGAGGATTGTTTGGTCATAAGATTAGCCATTTATGGGTATGCTACATAGGATTTAATTTTAGTTGATAACTGTCAGTAAACACCCACTTTAGCGGACACTGAAATCAATGGAAAAAACAAGCCCTCTGCACCCCTGGTGTCACAGAAGTAAGAGGTGCAGAGGAATCCCTGTGCTGCCTCAGGGCCTGTGACACCTGATCCTTGCAGGTTTAAGATGTGGGGGGAGGCTGCAGACCTGGCAGGGCAGAGCAGAGACCCCTGGCTAGGACTGCAAGGATAAGAAGGACTCCCCTATCTGAGGGTGAGGTCATAAGGTGCTGAATGGCTCCTGCGGCAGTGCACGGAGCCCTCTGCCCCGCTGCTACAGACCCACTCTCTCACTCACCCTCAGGGAATGCCAGGGGTCTCTGCTCTGCCAAGACCGCAGCCTTCCCCACAATTTTCACCCGCAGGGATTGGCAGCTCCCCTGTGGCAGAAGTGTGTCCATGACATGGGAGGTGCAGACGGCTCCCTGCATGGCCAATCCCTGCAGGCACAAGGTACAGGACAGGCTGTGGTCATCCTGGCCCAGCGGATCAGAGACCACACAGCCAGGGCTGCAAGGAGAAGGACAAGCTTCCAGCTGCAGGGGAGGCCATCCTGCTGTTGAACAGTTCCAGCCCAGGATGGCTCCCACACACTTGGCCAGTGAGTGGGTGGGTGAGTGGATGGGGCCAGTGACACCCAACCCCTGCAGGCACAAAGTGCAGGGAAGGCTTCGGGTCCTGGCCCAGCGGAGCAGAGACCCCCAGCCAGGACTGCAAGGAGGAGGAGGAGGAATTATCCCCAATAACAGAGGAGCCCATCCCATTGCTGAGTGTCTCCATCCCTGGGCAGGAGCCATTTCAGCAACAGGGTGACCTCAACCATGGCTAGGGACTCATGGTCCTCCACAGGGGGTTCTGCTCTGCCCTGCCAGGACCCCAGCCTCCTCTGCACCTGGTGCCAAAGGGATTGAGTGTGTCAAACCCCGCAGCCATGCTGGGACCCCTCCACAGCTCCACTATCATGACTACACTTTCTCACTCACGTGCCAGGAATGTGGATGCCATCTCTGGTCCGGACTGTTCAGCAACGGGGTGACTTTCCCCACAGCGAGGGGCTCGTTGTCCTTGCAGCTCTGAACTGGGAGTCTCTGCTCCACAGGCCAGGACCACAGCCTCCCCCGCACCTTGGGTCCTGGAGTCTTAGGCCACTCAGGGAGGCTCCCGTAGCCCTACTGTTAGCACTGCCATAGTCCTAACCCCAGCCTTACCTGCCACAACTGTAAAAATAAAAATTCTTAAAAATAGAAAGAAGGGGGAAAAAAGGGTTACATTGATAAAACTGTCAAAATTAGAAAAAAAATCTAATTCTGCCAAGCCTATTTATTGGAGTTTCTCCCCATCCCAGCCAGCATTCCTATTGATGTACGTATCTACCATCGTGAGGTTAATGTGTTATTGGCAAAGGAAAACGGGATTCTAAGAATGCGCTGATGTTAGATACTGTACTTCAATAACTTCCTCAAAAGATTGTCTTGTAAACTAAGCACATCAGATTTTCCAGCTGCCAGCACTGAAAACTTAAGGTGGTTTCTAACATACCACAATTTGCACGCAAGTGCTCCCACTCTCTCCTCCATACAGCATCACTAAAAAATAAAGTTAGCCAGCACATACGGAAGCAGGAGGCAGAAAAAGATACAGCTCACCTTTAAACTTAAAGACTTATTTTGTTGCCAGTAAACAAAGCAGTTACAACTTTAAAGCTCTGTATGGAACACATATAATAGTAAGGTGTCCTTTTTATAGTTACTTTTCTGTTAATTATGGAGGTGTCAATCTTAACTTTGGAGTTGCTACTAAGTAGCAATCAACACAAAGCAGAACCGAAATTCCTCTGTTTTATACTTTTCATGAGTGAATATATCTACAAATTTGAAACAATAACTCACAAGACAACTGAATTGTCTATGTACGTTTTGCAGTAAAAATATTTACTAACTGTTGCTATGGAAATATTTTTAAAATGTTCTCTTTATGGAATGTCAATCTGTTTCCCCGTATATTTCTTTGGTTCCCTCTAGCTGAACCACCCTTTTCCCCCACCAATTCTAAACATCACACTCATAAAGGTAGCATCTTGGACATTAGCCACGGTTGAAATTTCAAAATTAAAAAACACATGAAGAGTTAGGGTTTATTTACATGAGAAAATTTACCAGCATCATTATACTGGTATAACTCTTCATGTGGACACTCTTATTAAGGTAAAACAGTGCCCTTTTCCAGATAGTTTATATTACTTTGGAAATGGTATAAGCTAAACTTGAAAAGGTACTCATACCAGAACAAGACTGTCCACACAAGCAGTTATACCAGTATAACTACAGTGGTATAATTATGCAAGTGAATTTCCCTGTGTAGACAAGCCCTTAGTCCCCTAATTCAAGTTAATTAAATTAAGTTTTGTCCAGATTAGCCAACAGAACTGTTCAGATCCACCAGGTACTTGTTTTTCCAATACCACTTGCCTGACCAGCTGTGCTTTGCCAAGCAGGGAAGCAAGGGCTGATCTCTGGGGAAGAGAATGGGATTGGAATGGATGGGGGTGGGAGAAAAGAAGTAACATAGGTTTGTGAGGGCACACAAAGGCATAGTGCTTGAAGGTCACGTCACGTGTGATGGATGTAGGCAAGGAAGTGTGGTGAAGGCAAAAATCAAGGTTATGGGTTGCAAGAGACTGCTAAGGTCATAACTAGGGATTTCCTGTTTTTCATGGTTGCAGTGGTGGCATGGTCACTTGAGCAAGTTAAACCAGGGATGGCATTGTATTTATGAGAGGTGGTTTTTACCATCACGGGAAAAACCAGTTAGTCCCAGTTTAAAGCATTTTCTATTTCTATTTGCTGTTTCGTCAATGCACACCTCATTTCAATTAGTGTTAGTTACATATTCAAACTGTGGTTACATAAGGCAGTAGATTTGTAATTAATTTAGGATTATACAAATGAAGTAAAACTGCAGTGGGCATAATACAAATATATGTAATTATAATACTAAATATCGGAATGTCTGTATACAATTTGTTTTGGTATCTTCTCAAGGAAGATATATATGTTATCACATATTTCGGTTTTCAATATTATATAAACAAAAGTAAAAAACATTTGATTATATGAAAACGACAATAATGCAGAGTTGCACGCTTGAAGAACTAAGCAATCAGAAGAATGCAAAGTTGCAGACTGCCAGTCTAGGTCCATTTGGCAGGCAGCATTCTGTAGCAGAAGACTAACTGATGTAGTGGACAGACCAAGCCTATTCCTCCGTTTTTAATGGATGTATCCCTAGTTTCAAAAGATTCATTCTGTGTTTGCTGAACTTGCTGGACAATTATTTTTCCAGTCCAAACCAAGTTTATTTACCGGCACCCTGTCCTAAACTATTTTTCCAGGAAATTGCCAATCGGCGTTTAACTGCTTTTTAACCATGTTTTGGATTTGAGGGAATATACATGAGAGCTACACTACCTGCTAGGCTCTAATGGTTTCATAAGCAATGGTCCCCAGAATTAATTTTTCCGTCAAATCCTCCTCTTCTATCACAAGTATTGATTTAAAATGCAGTTTTGGTCAGAAAACTGAGCAACTAAAAATGGCAGCTTCTTGATTGATCTGCTTTTTGTATTGCTTCTAGTATTTTCTTCTGTGTTCTTTGATAAAAAGATTTTGCTTGTGTTCTCTTGCAGCATAAATTGGATTCCATTCTGCCTTGTGCATCAGCAACAAAAATGTCAACTAACATCCAACTGCAGATTTATTTTTACTGGCAATTAGGTAAGGAGTATCTTGATTTTCACATCAGTGGAGAATGGAAACAAATATGGAATCACATAGTAAGGGGAAAGTTCCTGTAAAAAACACTATCTGAACTAGGATTTCATGTTTTCGCTGAAGAAGTTGATGGCATCTCAAGCACTTGAAACCTGGCCACAAAATGCTCCAATAAGAGCTTACGATCAGTCCAGAAATGAATGTCCTTCACTCTCTTGCTATTGTATTCTAGAGAGAGGTTTTAAAAAGAAGCCAGAACACCATTCTATGCAATAATGGGGGAAAAAAAAACAGAAGCAAGTTCAGAAAAAAAGTTTGAGAAATTTTTGAGAACTCCCCTTTCTTTTATTTTTCCTTCTCAAAGACTATGTTGACCTATAAAGGTAGAGGGGCTGGACACAGATAATCTCCTGAGCTCCTCAAACAAATCCTCCAGACAGGGAAAGGAATGTGGAAATTGCTCAACAGCAACTCAGAACTCTTGAGATTCAGGCAGCATTTTTAGCCCCAGCTGGCCAGGGGAGTTTAGAACATTGACAGTCAGGTCCTCGGTCCCCCCTGACCCCTCACCCACGGGAACAAGATTATTAGGTTTTATTTTCTGCAGCTCTTGGGGAGCCAATGCAGCTAAATATAACCATTAATCCATGTTAAATGCACATACGACTATTATTAGGGTTACCAGATAGCAACTGTGAAAAAATGGGACGGGGGTGGGGAGTAATATGCGCCTATATAAGAAAAAGTCCCCAAAAACAGGACTGTCCCTTTAAAAACAGGACATCTGGTCACCCTAGCTATTATGGGTTGAATGGAAGTGGTGAGTGCATGCATGTGAAGGAAAAGGGAGTTACTTGCCTTATTATTCTGTTAATTCTAGTCAGAAGCAGGACCATATTTATACTGGAATATCCCAGCAACATATCCACCTCTTGCAGAATAGAAGAAAACAGAATCTAAGCTTTAATTTGAAAATGAAAGATTTCTTGTAAGAAAATCTTCCTAATACAAACTGAGAGAATCAATGTGAGTGCAGTCTTCCTGAATATGCACACAACCTAAAACAATAGTTAACTCACACTTAACTACGGTATAATTTAATTATGGACATGGATAACTATTTTACTTCTAGTTATTTTATCAGTAACATGCATCTAATTTCAAACATCCTGCTATGTTTTCCACAGGCGTCCAAAACTCCAAATGTCCTCTACCTACCCACCAAGACTTACACCTTCCTCCTGACAAGTACAATGTAGTTATGTATTTTCAACATACAATTCTACAGCAAACTGAAAATTTAATTACAGTATTACCAAATTAAACAGCACTAAGAATTTCTATACTTGTTGTATTAATCATTTACAGATTTAACTAAGTAAAAATTGTGGAAGCTCCTTCGCTGGAGGTTTTCAAAAGGAGGCTGGATAGCCATCTGTCATGGATGGGTTACACAACAAATCCTGCATTTTGGCAGGGGGTTAGACCAGATCAGGGGTTATCACAACATTTTTGGGGACCTCAAGAATGTGGCCACCAACTCTTGCTGGTGACTGCTCTGACAATTTTTCCTAAAATACTTAATTAGCTTTAGGAAAAACAAATAAATATGCACATATAAATGTCCAAATCGTAATTTATTTACATAGGGTTTTTTTGGGGTGGTTTTTTTTGCAGACTCAACAATAAAAATAATGTACAGTTGTCTCTATTCTTTACTGGACCTAAACAGAATAAAAACTCAAATAAGGTGCTTTTCATGTTCTTGTCTTTTTTGTTATTTCTTTTGCCTTTTTTTTGGTTGTCTTTTTTTAAAAAAAAGACTTGCTAGCTAGTAAGTCTGCTGCTGTGAAAAGTGATATTTGTATGTTTGTTAATATCACCTTTCACAGCTCTCAGCTAGCTACTAAGTCTGCTGTGAAAAGTGATATTAGCAAACATACAAATATCAATTTTCATAGCAAAGTCTTCTTAGCCTTGGCAAGCCAAGGAACAAATCAACTCTGGGGGGGAGGGATAGCTCAGTGGTTTGAGCATTGGCCTGCTAAACCCAGGGTTGTGAGTTCAATCCCTGAGGGGGCCATTTAGGGATCTGGGGCAAAAATTGGGGATTGGTCCTGCTTTGAGCAGGGGGTTGGACTGGATGACCTCCTAAGGTCCCTTCCAACCCTGATATTCTATGATTCTATGATTAACTCTGGATGGGGAAGTGGGTAGGAGGCAGAGGGGGCCGGGGTAATGGGGAGTGGTGGTGGGGCTGGTGCCCGCTGTCATGTGGCCAGGGTTAAATCCCAAAGCCTCATGGCTGTAGCCCAGAGCCCCGCAGCTAGGGCCTGGAGCCCACCAGCCTGTGGCTGGAGCCTGCAGATCATCACCCCCAGGCTGAAACCCAAAGCTTGAACACCAACGCCCCCAGGAACTCACATTGGTTGCCTGCTCCTCTGACATCTGTGGTTCCAGAGGGGGACAGGACCCAACCCCTGCTGGTGGCCTTGGGGGAGGAGACACTGCTTTGCCCCTTCCCCAATCACCACTGCCCAGGAGGCTTTGGCAGCAAGAAAAAGCCCCTGGTGGCCACGTTTGAGAAATGCTGAACTAGATGATCCTGTGGTCCCTTCTAACGCTATGATTCTATGAAAAACGTTCTTTTTTTAGTTTAGTACCAATCTACCACATCACAGCAACAAAGAATCCAGAAGGCCTAGGTGCATAATTTAGTAAGTACAGACTTTGGCTACAAGTTACAAATCTGGAAAAGGGGAAGCCTGTTTTTAAATAATATTGCATTATGTGAATCTTCCCATTGTTTTTAGAATACTTTCCTGCTTGCTGCCTTCAATAATCATATAGAAACTTGAAACTGAAATCAATTTTCTTGTTGACATTTCCCTCTCTCCACGGAAATCTCTTTTATTGCTGTAGAATTGCTTGTGAATCCTGACTTTGAATTTTTAAGCATCTGAAATCCATTCCTTGTGTGCACCCCACACCCAATGCAACATGCTCACAGAAAATAGAGGAAGAAAAAATAGGTCAAGTCATCAATTTAACCGTTCTGCTAAGATCCAGACTTTGTGTATAAAAGATACAATCTTTTAATAGTGTAATTTTCAGTCCTCTATTTTTGTAGTCTGAAATATTCAGCACTCTTTTCACCAGTTGAATAGACTAAATTCAAATTATGTGTTTTGATTTTTCTGCCATGCACATCAACAGTTGCAGCTGTTCTCTGAACATAAATTACAGCTGATTTACTATGCAGGAAACATGTTCTTCTAACCATCTGCTGCAGCCTAACAACAACTCTGGATCTAATGCATCACTATGAGTTATCCATACTTCCAGTGTCTCTAAAGTTATTCAGACTTCTTCAGGGTGTGTTCGAGCTCTCTTCATTCAGACAGACTTGAATTCAGCACCCCCAAACTATTTCTGCCATGGTTTTCTACGAACCCTTGAACTACATTAGTACAATAGTGATAAGCCCAAAGATAGACAGACGATGATACAAACCACAGCAGACGGGTAGCGTCTGGAGGAGCATTATCAACTCGAGTAAACTGGCGTGTGTGTGTAAAAATCAGATACGGGGAATCTAATTAAACACTCCCCCTGGAATTCTGAGGCTCCAGTTTTGGAGTATCGCTAATACACACAGTCTGCCAGGCCCAACCCAATCAGGGATTCGGGGATTGAGGGAGTTGGGAGATGACGAAGAGGGGGCACCCAGCCCAATCAGGGGAATACCATACACATATACACACACACGGCGCAGGAGGGGACTGGAGACATCGAGGAGGTACGTGCCCGTGCCCAGGCCCAGCCCGCTCAGGGATTGGGGGGCGGGGGGACTTAACCTGAGCGAGTACCAGACGGAATTCGTACACGGCCAGGCCCAGCCCAATCAGGGAGCAGGAAGGGGAGGCGGGTACATAGATGCCCGGGCCCAGCCCAATCAGGGAGCGGTAAGGTCCCGCCGCTAGCCAGGCTCAGTCTCGCTCCGCGGGCAGTCGTTCCCCGCTCCGTTTACCTGCCCCTGGCCGAGGCCGCCGGGCCGCGGCCGGCCCTCTTCCCTCAGCCTCTTCCTCTCACTCCGCCATCTTCCCCCGCTCACCTCGGCCACCCAGTTGGGGGCTCAGGCGCCCGGCGCCTCCAGCCCCGCCCACTCGAGAGCCAACCTATCGGGCACCGCGTCGTCATCCTTCCGCCTTCGACGAGCATTGGTCAGTGGACGTATCCGTCAGAGGTACTTGGCTCCCGCCTGCAAATCTCTCTGGTCTGATTGGCCAGGAAAGGAGACCCCTTTTGCCAAATATTGGTTACCCCGTGGGATAAGACCTCCCCTCTCGCTCATCCTCCCACCCCTCCCAACGCCTACATTTAAAGCGGCCGTTTAGGATTAAATGTGTGTTCGTGTGACTGCGATTCCAGCTAGGTGGCGCGGAGGCAGCGAGCTCTGGCCTAAGGCGCCGCAGGTTGTGGCGGCCCCATCAGCCAGAGCTGTTTTACCGGGAAAGCCCCAGGCTGCCGAGAGCGCGTGGAGCCTGCCCAGGGAGACCTGAGCTGTTCCCCCGCGCGTGGCTTTGAGCCTGTTGTGCCAGGCAACACGTAGTACCCCTAGTACCGTGCCCCGCTCTAGCAGCCGTGACAGAACCAGCCTGGCAGAAGTGAAAGTAAGCTGGTGCGCCTCGGACAGCGAGCAGGTGCAGCGAACCGGGGCGGACCGGCTTCCCCAGGCAGCAATTTAAAGGGCCTGGGGTTCCTAGCAGCGGCTGGAGCCCGGGGACCTTTAAATTGCCACCAAAGGCCCACCGCAGCGGGGGCGGCGGGGCTCCAGCAACTGTTTAAAGGGCTCAGGGCCCTAGAGGTAGCGAGACGGGAGCTCCGGCCCCCTTAAATAGCCGCCGGAGCCCCGCCGGCACTACCCCAGGGCTCCGGTGGCCACTACTGCCCCAGCCCTTTAAATAGCCACTGCTACCCCAGGGCTCTGGGGTTGATTTAAAGGGTCCCGGAGCGTAGCCGCAGCCGGAGCCCCTTTAAATTGCCGCCCGAGACCTGCTGCTGGGACCCCCAGAGCTCCGTCGGCCATTTAAAGGGCCCGGGGCTCCACTGTGGTAGGGGCAGCTAGAGCCCCAGGCTCCTCTTTAAATGGCCCCCAACCTCAGGGCTCCCAACTGCCTCTGCACCCGGAAGCTCAGGGTGATTTAAAAGGCCCCAGGGCTCCCAGCTGCTGATACCACAGCCCTAGGCCCCGGGCCCTTTAAATCCTGGCAACTACTGAGGAAAATAGAAAAGAGCATAAACTCTGGCAAGTCATGTGGAAAAGTATGAAGAATTTGAAAAAATGACCACGACCAAAAAATTGTTTGTTTGGCAGGCTTCCTACTTCTGATATACATAGAAAAACTATCAATGGGGCCTCTGGACCATCATGTGCTAAAGGAGTATGCAAGGAAGATAAGGCAATTGTGGGGAAGCTAAATTAATTCTTTGCTTTGGTCTTCACAGCAAAGGACCTAAGGGACATTCCCATACCGGTCATTCTTTTTCAGTGACAAATCTGAGGAACTGTCCCAGATTGAGGCACTAATGGAGGTGGTTTTGGAACAAACTAATGAATTAAATCATAATAAGTCACCAGAACCAGATTGCCTCTGAAGCCTCTTTCACCAGCCCCTGTCAGAAGACAAGATATTGGGCAAGATGGATGATTGGTCTGACCCAATATAGCCATTCTTATGAATCTACCACTGTTCTTAGTAGTTTGTTCCCATGATTAATCACCCTCACTTTTAAAAATTTGTGCTTAGTTTCTGATTGGAATGTGTTGGGTTTCAATTTCCAGCCAGGGGTTCTTGTTACACTCTTCTATATTAGGTTAAAAGAGCACTTTTAGTAGATCAAGTGCAGTAGTCTCTCCACCTGAAGATATTTCTACACGAATCAAATCATGCCACCCCTGAATCTTTTTTAAGATCAGCTGAATGAGGTGTTGGTCTCTTACTAAAGCATTTTCTCTAGCCCTGAGAATCACTTGTCTTCTCACCATTTTTTCAATGTCCTTTTTTAAAATGCAGACACTAGAACCCTACACACTATTCTAGTGTCAATGCCATAAACAGAGAAAATCTTCCTACGTACTACTTCCATTTATACATCCAAGAATTACTTTAACCTTTTCAACACAGCATTGCGGTGGGGGGGTATTATGGTGAGTTGCTTGTCTACTATGACTCCTAAATCCTTTAGTCCCTGCTTTCCAAGATTCACTGCCCCTTCTGTAGGTGTGGTCTGCATTCCTTGTTCCTATTAATCCAATTTTGTATTTGGCAGTATTAAAATGCATTAGTTGAATAGGCCCAGGCAACCCAGATCACTTGGTATGATGGCCCTATCCTTGACATTGTTTACCACTGTCATCTGCAAATGTAGTGATTATTTACTTCCAAATCACTGATGAAATTGTTAGTGTATCAGGCCTAGTACTGATCCTACATAACCCCACTAGAAAGACCCATTTGATGATTTCCCATTGACTACTTGAGATTTGGCAGTCAGTTCTTAATCCTTTTAATATGTGCTTGATAGTGTAGTGCTAATTTTTAATCAGTGTGTCATCTGGTACTAAATAGGTCTTTTAAGAATCTCCGTATATTGTATCTATGCAATTATCACCCAAAATTGTCATCTCCTCGCAGAATGAAACCAGGGTAGACAAGATCTCTCTTCCATAAAATCATGTTGACCAGCCTTATAGTGCTGTCCTTTAATTATCAGTTGAATCTAATTTTTTTCCATTATTTTCCCAGGATTGATGTTAGACTAACCTGCCTCTGGTTACTTTGGTCATCTGTTTAAACTTTTGACTGCTAGCACAACAGTAGCACTTTTCCAGTCTCATGCGATATCCCTGGTATTCCAAGATTTAAAATAATCAGCAAGCCTCAAAGTTCTTTGCCAACACTTATGACCCTTGCATGTAAATTATTCAGCCTGCTGACAACTTCTGGTAAGGATAAACAAGGATGTTTAAACATCCTCTTTGGTTCTGGACTGGAAAGTACTTCCTTATGTTAAGTGCAGCATCCTGCTTCTTTGTAACTATAAAAGTATTTATTGAACACTTAATATATAATATGGAGATATGCTCATCTCAGAACTGGAAGGACCTTGAAAGGTCATCGAGTCCAGTCCCCTGCCTTCACTAGCAGGACCAAGTACTGTCCCCTGACAGATTTTTGCCCTAGATCTCTAAATAGTCCCCTCAACGATTGAACTCATAACCCTGGGTTTAGCAGGCCAATGCTCAAACCACTGTGAGATCTCACCCTCTGAGATCTCAACCTTCACTGACAGTTTCAGTTCTCAGCTATAATTAAACTCAGTCTATGGGGGGTAAAGCACATGAATGCTACAAACAGGGCTTCTGTTGAGGTGTTCCCCCAACCAGGGGATTCTTTTGTAGTATCTTAGATCCATCACAAGTCCATGTTCAGATCAAAACTCAAATCTTGCATCTTTGGCACTGCTTTCCCACACAGCAACTTATTACACACCAAAATGCTACAATAAAAAATGTTTAGATTGCAAAAATCAAGCACTCAGCAGTTCAGTACCCCTCCTCCCCCAATTTAAGGCTGTACAGGTAACTTCAATTCCTCCCTGTTATGCAAATACATTATGCTAATCTAGTTAAATTAGTGCACACATCTTTACCCTCTCAAGGATCCTTGCTTCTTTTGTTACACTGTAGATCTACCTTCACTTCTCAATTATAGCTTGATAGCTAGTAAAAAACAAAAAAGCTTACATCTCTCCCCACCAACTGCAAGCCCTGCATACTCCAACTGGTACATAAAAGTCAAGCTTATTTCCGCCCTCACTCCCTCATGCATCAGCCCCATACTAAGATGTTCTACAGGCTCAAATCGGTCCTCAATTATACCTTTGCACTCCAGTTGTCAATGGGGTTGCATAACTAGCAGCAAAATATGGCCCTGAAAGACATTTTTAAACTCATGCATAAGTCAGCATAGCATTCAGCTCCCTGTCCCAAAGCTGTGTGGACTCTAAAGTGTCTTAGTCATATCTAGTTGTGTACTGTGACTAAGTATGCAGAGAATATCTATTCAAGTATTTTTTTAAATCAGACTAGAAGTGCACTTAACATAGGAGCTAATGGGATGGTAACAGGAAGCAACAAAGGATAGTTTAGAACAATGGCTTTCAAACTGCGGGTCACAACCCAGTACTGGGTTGTGGAATGTAAGGCACTGGGTCGCGGCGGCTCTGGTCAGCATCGAAGACCAGTCTATTAAAAGTCCCGTCAGCGGTGCTGCCTGGCTAAGGAAGGCTAGTCCCTACCTGGCTGACATGCTCTGCACCCCAGAAGTGGCCAGCAGCAGGTCTGGCTCCTAGGCGGGGATGGGGGCATTATGGGGCTGCCCCTGCCCTGAGCACCGGCTTTGCACTCTGGCCAGTGGGAGCTGGGGGGGGGGGGGGGCGCCAAGGTGTGCACCTGCAGGTGAGAGCCAGACGGAGCGGGGAGTGCGGTGCTTGCAGGCGAGAGCTGCACAGAGCTGGGGGGGGGTGGGGGGGAGGGCATGCCTGCAGGTGAGAGCCGCTTGCATGCCTCTGCCTAGGAGCCGGACCTGCAACTAGCTACTTCCGGGGCGCAGCAGTCTGCGGTGCCAGGACAGGCAGGAAGCCTGCCATAGCACTCCTGCTGCACTACTGCCCAGGAGCTGCCTGAGGTAAGCCCATGCCCCAACCCCTCACATTCTAAACCCCATTCCCAGCCCCAGAGTCCTGACCCTCTCCTGCACTCCAACCCCTGCCCCAGCCCCCTCACATCCTGAACCCCATTCCCAGCCCCATGCTACAGCCCGCATCCCAACCCTCTGCCCCAGCCTTGAGCCCCTCCCACACCCCTCATCCCCAGCTCCATTGGGTCGTGGACATCAACAATTTTCTTCAACTGGGTCACCAGAAAAAAAAAGTTTGAAAACCACTGGTTTAGAACAGTGGAGAGATGAGTATAGACCAGTAGGCTCAAGTTACTTATGGACTCATGGGTAAGTAGTGCAAGTCTTCCCTTTAACAGAGGCACTATTATGGAGCTGAGGCTTAGAATAATCTTTCTCCCAGTTTGAACTTCCTTGCAGGGTGGGTAGGATGGCAAATTACTGCTTGTTTCAAAGTCATGACTTCTTCAATTAATTACAGGATTTTTCATAGATCTTCTTGAAGAAAGGAGATCACTTTAGGTTGCTTTCAGAAGTGTGCAGAATCAGACTAACTGTAGAGCTTAACAGCAGTCTTAAGATTGTTCTATAGTGAACAGAGACTGTCAACACCACACAGGCACAATTTTTACAGTGAAGACTTATTTATGGATTGATAAATACAATATCTGAACTCATTGGGACAATAAGGCACGACAGTTGACTACAACTACACAGGCAGAAGAAAAAGAGAAACATCTACTTTTAAATAAGCAAATCAAAGCCTATAAAATCTTGCGTACCTTTCCATGTTAACATAGTCACGTTCCTTTCCTTTTTACAATTCCTATTTTACATAATATGGTCATAAAACCAGAATGTTTCCTTCTTTTACAGAGCAGAAATCTTTTACATTTCTCCAGCCTTACTACTAAATTGCAGTCTGAAAATTTCAAAGTGCAACATTTCTTTTTGCAACTCAATTAAAAACAGAGTGTCTGAAGAATCCACTGAAGGATTCTTTAATACAATTAAGTAAAAGGAACTAAAGAAATCCATTTGAGGATTGAATATTAGCTCAATACTTACAGAAACTTACGTTAACACATGATGTGGAAGTGGGTGGAAGCACTTAAACACTGATTCTTCAATAGAGAAGGACCTCCAAGTCAACTCAAGACACTCCACCTGTACTGGTGGTCAGATCTGTTGACTTATCCACATGTGCACAAGAAACTGTGTAGCCAATGAATTTGGAGGTTTACAGCTGAACACATTCATTGCTTTTGAATCCTAGATTTCATATAGTCTTGCTGTTTTAATTAAAAAAACTTATCCTTTCAGTTGTGTTGGTTTCATAAAGATTTGTGGAAAGTATCTGATCAAAATATTATATTTTAAAATCTCACCTTTTAATTTGAACTGGGATATACTAGGCAATTCTCTAAAAACACTTGTATCTAAACTTCCATGAAAGTGTTCCAAGTGCAGCTAAACTAATACCCACAGTGCAGATCCACCAGCCAGGGTGGGGCTCTGACAGATGTTACAAAAAATAATAATTTTGTTTTCAAATTATCCAAGGATTAGTATGCAAGCAGCACAAGGTGTCACTAGAGCTATCACCACTGGACGGTGACATTAAATCAAACTTTGTGCATGGCTAGTTTTCTTAAATTATAAACACCAGTAAATAAATCTGCATTAATGAAAGCAATAAGTTGTGATGGTGGAGGCAAGAGTGCCCTGTGGGAAGGAACGGTCATACAGAAAAGCAACCTAGGGAGGGGTGCTTTGTGGTCCACTGGCAGTCAGAGCCTGCAAGCTGCTCTTAAGACACCCCCTTCTGCACCTGGTACTGGGGTCATTTGAGGATTATGAATCACTGTGTGGAGTCCAGTTTGTTCCACAGAAGTTGCAACCTGCAATCATGACAGATTCCTCTCACCCCTGTGGATTAATTCTACAGAATCCAGTCACAGCATTTGAGACTGTTCAGAACTGCCACAGTACTCCCAATCCTACTGTCCTGCAAAAGAAGCCACAGAACTTAAATTATTAATTTAAGATCGCTTTAAAGGGCAGATCTGGAAAGAAAGGTCTTGAAAAAAAACCAAGTGGGGAGCAAAGAAGGCAGCTCTGTTGTACTAGCATGGGAGGGGAAAAGGCAGTGCTACTCTGACACCTAGCACTTACTGAAGGAATGATTTAGCTGAGGTTTGTTACACACTACTCCCAGTAAAAAAATTCAGATGGCTTTTCTATGGGATATTACCCCCCTTTTGGCTTCCTAGATGTAGAGCTCCAGAAGAATAAGTTTGCAGCAGCAATACATAGGAAGCAAAGGCAATCAATATAGTCATACAGCAATGCAGAGGAAGAATCTGAAATAGGGACTTTTTAATGCTCCATTCTGAGCTGCACTGCAGCCACTTCCCTTTGTTCCTGCTACACAGGGAATGTTCACCTTGGTGGAACAAGCTGGTGAGGGATTGCAGATGTGTTTTTCATGCACCAGTAGCAACACAGTAGGGAAATAGAGTGGGGGAGAAAGTGGAGTTCTAGTCCTTAGAAATTAGGAGCGGTAAGGAATGGGTCTCCCATCCATCAGTGAAGAAATCGAATGCTCATTTTCTGCTCTACATCCACCTTCTCCAAAACCTGCAATAAAACCGAGAGACAGCTGGTTAAGTTACTTATGTACACAGTTCTGTTCCAGTTAAAATGTTGAATGATATTAAAAAGCAAGCAAGCGGAGTATGGGGCAGCCTGGGAAGCCATTCTTTCATCTGGAGGCTGCTAATGCTGTGCCCCAGAAGCTAAGCTTACCTTTTAAAAATTAAGAAAACCACAATGTGAACCAAGTGTAACTAATATAGTAATGTCAATTTCCAGACAGCCAGAAACAGCTAAGAGAAGTATGGACTATCCTCATTTGTTAGGAGGCTGTTAACTTTTAACTCAGATGACAAGTATCAACACTGCATAGTAGAACCTCAGAGTTACAAACACCAGTTAACTGACTGGTCAACTACACTCCTCATTTGGAACCAGAAGTATGCAATCAGGCAGCAGCAGAAACAAAACCAAATACAGTACAGTACTGTGTTAAACTACTGAAAAAGTTTAAAAAAAGATTTGACAAGGTAAGGAAATGGTTTCTGTGCTTGTTTCATTTAAATTAAGATGGCTAAAAGCATTTTTCTTCTGCATAGTCAAGTTTCAAAGCTATATTAAGTGAATGTTCAGTTGTAAACTTTTGAAAGAACAAACAACATTTTGTTCAGAGTTACGAACAATCTCCATTCCCGAGGTGTAAGTAACTGAGGTTCTATAATTTTTCAATACTGGACAAGGCATGCGGGCTTGTCTACATCAGGAATTTGACTGGCACAGATACAGAATAATTACTCTGCTTTAGTTATGGCTAGTATAATTCCCCTGTGTGACTATTTAAGAACATGGAGTAATTATTCTGCTATAACTGTGCCAGCCAATTTCCCTATGTAGGCAGGCCTCAAGGAAGGAAGTGGATTATTTTCTGATATACTGTGATCGGAGTCTCATTTTGGGATCTCAAGAAGTGGACCTTGGAAGACCACTATTATTTCCCTAGTTTGACTCCTGGCAAAGGCCATTTAACTCTCTCCCACAAGGAAGTTACCCTTGTGGTGCGCCTCTTGCCTGCAAATCTGCTTGACTGAAAATTCAAAACAGATCCAGCTACATAACCTCAGAAGAAAAAGTTCACAGAAGAGGTATACAGGCTATCTGATTATGAATGATTATACGCTGGCACCACAGCCCCAGAAGTGAACCCTGCCCTTCAAGAGGCTATGATCTCATTCTCTCTGCTAGGGCACAGGGGAATCATGATATACTGGGAAGGGCTACTACACTAAATGCAAAAGTGAAGGGTAGTATCTTTTTGGCTCATTTCCAATGGTTTATGTGACTGCTCAGTGATGACCACGTTCAATCACTTCCTGTTATTCAAAAGGTTAATTCCCAACCTTGACAAACTCTGTGAAGGAGATGGCACTGTCTCCATCCTGATCAGCCTCCTGGATTGTCCTGTCAGCAATACTGCCCAGCTGCTCGTCTGAAATGTTTACACCAACCATCATCCGCAATACCTGCAAGATACAGAAAGCCCAGGAAGTCTGAATCTCACTATATAAATAACCTTTAAGCTAAGTGTGTTATGGGAAGATGATTCTGAAAGCCTTGTGCAGAATTTATTCACAGTACTCAGAACAAGGATGCCATCCAAGTAGCAACCCTGTGTAGATAGAACACAGCAGAACCCTTGTTACTGTCTGGAAATGTTTTCTATTATCGAGATTTTCAGTTCCTCTTGTACACCAAACCTATTGACCAAAACTGCCTCCACACAAATACAGGATATACAAGGACGCCTTTGTGTGCCCCCTAAACAGAAGTGCAAGCTTCTTCCTCATTCCCAAAAAAGTGGAAATTAAAAGAGCTCCTACAAAGTGAGTGAATAGGATTCTCGGAATAATTTTTTTTTTAATCTGGTAGTTTCAACTATTTTTCACAAGATTGACAACTGCTTGATTTGACCTTACCCTGTTTAGGATTGTTTGGTTGCTTTCTGAAGCGTTGCAAGTTGCAAATATACAAATCAAAACTGGACTAATCAGCTCTTCTCCTTCCTGACAGTTTGTAAGGTGCTTTTCTGTGCTGCAGACAGAAATGAGCAGTTTTGATCAAATTCAGTTCCGTGCTCAACGTGAGCCACAAATTATGTCTACTTGGCAGGATTAGTAGAATGCAGTTACTGCCAACTCAAATCTAGTCTGATATGCACATCCATGCCCTTACAGTAATGATTTCTTGTTGCTTTCTCCATCCAGGAGGAACGCAACAAAAGCTTTATCCCCATGGGAAAGAACTGGTCAGATAAATTAATCCACCTCAAAAAACCCAGACCCATATTTAGTCTTGTTATCCCTGCCATAAAAACTAAGTATGGTGGTTTTTTGTAGCTGCAGGTTACATCTGCTGAGGTCTTTGTTCCAATGGAAGTATAGTCACCCATAAATAATCAAACATGTTAAAAGTTAACCTAATGCTCTGTTGAAGTTTCTGATGGAGTAGGAATTCTATGCTCTTAATGGAGATTGAAAGAAAAGTCACCACATTTTTGAAGCTATGGGTAGGCAGAGTCCAGTCAGCCATACATTTTTGAATGGCCTGTAAGACTGGTCTAACCACAGTCGCTTGCAGATGCACTAACTATTGGATCAAAGGCCGCCATTAGACACCTTCCATATTCTGAAGCTGTTTTAGGTCGATGGCACATTCTTTGGAAAGGTCACCCAAGTGCCCAACTTCCAATAAAATCTTTCACATTATCAATGCAATGAGCATGTCAACTTCACTCTTACAAAAAGCATTCTTAGGGAAAGAATTTCTTTAAGGGTTAAAGTTGCAAGCTACGTCATCTAAAGACCAACGGACTCATTTTAAGTGCCATGCTAGCCTACAGTGCTCTTTACCTGAAGCAGCTCATCTCGGGATATCTTGTCATCTTTATCCAAGTCATATAGTCGAAAGGCAACTAGAGGGAAGGTGAGAATGAGTCAACTGAATTCAGGTACTATTTGTTCACCTTCCCCACCCACATATGTAAACTTAACTTTCATGCAGTCAAAAACACGGTTATCTCAAAGCTGGCAGCAATGTAGGTGTTGGATCATTACAAAACGACCATTGATGTAAATATTAGACTACAGCTTTTATATGATCCTGTTAAAAATGTTTTATAGAATTATATAATTCAGAGTTCCCACCTACCATGAAAATCAGTTTGTCCCTGCAATTTGCTAGTGTCTCAAAATATTATATATATAGTCCTCTTCAGAGGATTGCACATTATCATCAAGAGACAACAGCCACTTAGAAATTACCTTTCAAGATCAAACTAGTAGTCCATCTAGTTGAGTACCCAACATGACCAGTGGTCAGTACTAGATTTACACAAAGACACAAGAGCCTCCCTAATGGACAATTCTATAAATAGCCTGCTTGCAGGGGAAGTTTCTTTCTAACCTTGAAGCATGAGAGTTTATCTATCCCTCCTAAAAGTATTTAATTCTTTAATTCCATAAGGAATCTTCTTTGCACTGTCACTTCTCAGACTGGTCTACACTTTGCCTGAAGTATGTGGTCAAATCAGAGCCTAGAATGCTGATCAGAAGACTGCTGCAGACTACCTAGTATATAGGAGTAATACACTTTCCACTCTAACCATATGCTTCAAGCAGAGTAAGGAACAATCATGAGTGGGAGAGTGGGATGGAGGTGTGAAGCTGAGTGGCAATACCATATCACATGAAGGACTGGAGAAATAACAAGTGGTATGAGGAAGGGAACTGGAAGGCCCATTCATGGCTGGAACACTACTCTGCTTCCATGGAGCATCTCAGAACTGCTCTGACACCACAGCATCCTGTCATGAAACATTTAGGAAAGAGCTGAAATTACTCCAGCATAATCAAGTCTCCAGAGCAAGCTCTGAGAATCTCTGTATGCAACGCCTTTTTACTGAGCTTCAACATATCCCACTAGCTTCTGAAATGTCTATGGCAGCCTCTGTTACAATCTACTACTTACAGGTTTTAGTAAATCAGTGTGTTTAAAAACAAGTACTGCAATATGTCAACTCAGACCATGTCTGTGTGTAGGGTCACACTCTCAGGAAATGTAAGGGTGGAAGACTAAAAAGAGGCAGGAGGCCAAGGAATGGAATTGTCCAGGTAGAGTGTGAAGTTCCTTACAGTGCAGCTTGTTACTCCGGCTGTTGAGTGGTTCTGGTCCATTCTGGTCTTTGCTTTTTTCATTATCTTCAATGGGTCGGAAGTGGGCCAAAGTCCTCATGAATCCACGGAAATTCACCTGGTCCTCTCTGCATGGTATTACAACAGGTCAATTGTCTAAAATTTAGCATAATAAAGGTTGTTTATTGCAGTTGTGAACACAAGCTTCAGTGACCAAACAAGTCCCTCCATGACATTTCTGTAGGGGCAAGTTAATTGAGTGTTCTATAGAGTTTTTATTTACATCCAGCAACCCCTTGCCTTCTTAGTCTCCTTCAGTAGAGGGTGACCACAAGAAATTTCCTTGTGGTCATCCAGGAATGACAAGTGTTTTCAAGAGCAGTAGCAGAATTATTGGTAGAAACATGATGCAATGTAGAGAGGAGGTGTGGTATGAGGTAGTAAAAAGAATCAAGATTTCTTAAGGTGAGGTTGGATAAGTCATTTAGTGTCTATAAAATAGGTATATTTACTCACCTCAGAAGTGTTGTGGGGGTTTAAGGTTTCTAAAACATTTCAAAATTTCTTAGATGAAGCACAAAGTGAGGAATCAAAATTTAAAAATGAACACAAAGGTTTGTGCAAGTAGAGTCTGAAAATCTCAGGCACTGGTTCTTAAAAATGACTACGAGCTTTGAGTGTCAAATTTGACAACTTAAAAGAGGTCTAAATTCAGGAAGTGTGAGCTCCCACTTTCTCAAAATCGTGCCCCTTTAAGGTGTCTCAAGTTGGGCAGCTCAAAAGTTCAGGAACCCCAAAATAATTTGTTGAAGTCTTGTCCAAAGCTTTTTAATACAGGAAACCACACTACCTATGACCACCTCTTCTCAGGCCCTTTTGATCCAACAAATGAGGAAGAAAGGCATAAGCCAATCTTGCTTTTCCCCTAGTGGGTCAATGCTGAGGAACTGGGGAGAAGGGTGGAGATCTGACACACTGGACCAAAAAGGGAGTTCCAGGTGCATGAGACATCTTGGTAGGAGAAAGATGGGAGAACAGAGAATGACGCAAAGGTCCTCTGAACAAAGTGAAGTGGTTAGGAGACAGATGAAATGCAGTTTATGCCAGACATTCAAGGCAAGGAGCTTACTGAACTGGAGGGTGAGAAGTCAGTGAAGCAACTACAACCCATCCAGAGTGTACTCTGAGTGACAGGCAAGAAAGATTTTGCAGCAGATTTCTGGACTGATCAGCTTGGGGGAGAGGCGGGGGGAGAATATCAGTGAGCCCAAGGATATTACAAAAGTCAAGGCAAAAGACATCCAAGGGCTTGGACAAGGGTCTTGGTACTGGCAATAGGAATGGATAATTTTGGAGATGTGAAACAGTTTGAGGGGAAGAAAAAGAAGAGTCTGGTTTTAGCCATGTTAAGTTTTAGCTGGTGGTATGGTATCCAAGAGGTCAGATGCAGATTTGAGAATCAGTATTGAGGTGGCAGCAGAAGCCAGGTAGGAGGTTGGCATTATCTATTGAGAGAAGGCCCAGGACAAATCCCTACAGAGAAAGGGAAAGAAGAGGAGCCCCCAAAGAAGATACTGAAGGATCAGACAGATACAGAAGTAATCTAGAAGAGCAGTGTCTCTGAATCCCAGAGAAAGTGTCTCTAGGAGGGTCCAACTGACTACGTCAACACAGCAAGGAGGAGGACAAAGAAGAGGCCTTACAGCTGATGGATTGACAGGCTGCCAAGCTGGAGACTGGGGTGCAGGATAAGGCAGCTTACGCTTGAATGTCACTTTTCACTTAAGTTGATAATGCTGGAAGGAGGGTAAGGTGGTTTAAAGAAAGTCCAAAGGTGGAGAACCAGACAAATTAGGGAGTAAAGCTGCTTGATAAGAGATAGTAGTGCTAGAAGTGAGTTTGTAGCTGATAAGACTGTATTGGCTCCTCTGTGCAGGGTTGTTGTTGCCATGTTGGTCCCAGAATTTTAGACAGAAGGTGGGAGAGATAATAGCTTTCATTGGACTAACTTCTATTAATGAGAGAGACGCTTTCAAGCTTACACAGAGCTGTTCTTTAGGTCTGGGAAATGTACTCAGAGTCACAGCTAAATACAAAGTGGAACAGATTGTTTAACAGAAGTAGTTAACAACATTGGCGTTGACTCTGTGGGTGCTCCAGAACTGGAGCACCTATGGGGAAAAATTAGTGGGTGCTCTGCACCCACCGGCAGCCAGGTTCCCCTCACCCCATCTCCTCCTCCCCTGAGCACACCACGTCTCCACTCTTCTGCCTACCTCCCAATGCTTCCTGCCTGACCACTGCCAAACAGCTGTTTGGCAGCGTTCGCATGCTCCAGGAGGGAGGGGGAGGAGTGGGAATGTGGTGCGCTATGGGGAGGAGGCAGGGAAGAGGCGGGGCCAGGACAGGGGTGGGGCCGGCAGTGGGATCGAGCACCCAAGGGGAAGAGGGAAACTCAGTGCCTATGGTTAACACATTTCAAGGCTCTTGGACTTTCACCAGATGCATTCAGCAGTATGACAACAGGAATGGAAAATAGGTTGACATGTGAACCAGAACTGGAGTACTGATTAAGGATCATAACACCCTGGTAAGGTAGGCAAGTGTCTCCATACTACAGATGGGAAACCATACGAGAGAGGTTAAGTGACTGCCCAAAGTCTCACAGTTTTGCCATGGATTTGCTGAAGACAGAATCCAGGTATCCAATTCCTACTCCCATGCTTTAGCCATAAACATACCTCTGATTAGAACTTCGCAATGTTTGTCACAAAACGTGTAGACAATTTGGAAATGCATTCAATAGGAACTTACCCCTCTGGGAAAAAGGCATTGATAATCCGGTCTCCCAGGGGGTTGATGGCAAGCTCAGGAATCCGTTGGAAGTCTTCACGGCTAAGGGAAGCAAGAATATGAGAGTCTTCATAAACTTAGCTGTAGAGAAAGTTGCATAAAGACTGAGTAAAGTCTAATGAGAGGATCCACAATACAGCATACCCATTTGGATTTTACTTCTTCAGCAAAGTACTTTGCTGTTTGCTTTCCAACCATAATAGTGCAATAGCTGTTAAAAGTTTATTAATGGCACCAAGATAAGGAGAAGAGTGCTGAGCTTGTATTACATTACACGCCTATAATAGTGCTAATTTATCAAGTTAATAGCACTTCTCAGATACAGTGAATACCAATTTGTGCAAGCGAATCTACCAAAGAATTTTACAGTAGTTAACCTTCTAGAATGATTGACACAACGCAACTACAGTAAAAGAAAGCTACATAATGAAAAGCAAGTAACAACTGAAGTAAATTGTGTTTAGGAACAGAGTCACTTGAGTTGGAAGGAACTTTAGATTAGTTAATCTGGAGTGATGTATCAGTCTTGATATCCCCAAAAGCCACTAATCAATTCTCAGGTTTGAAATTTTAATTTCTTTCTGTCTGGACCCTTTGTTGTATGAGCAAGATATTTACATAATGCTGTGGAAGTTAAATTTGAGCTTGTTTCTGTATCAAACAGGAAGTTTCCCCTACTTTAGAACAGTAGCCATTTTCTATAGGCACCCATCTAAACTAAATAGCTGTGCTGCTTCAAAACTACACTAGTGGATGAAGTTACATTAGTAGAAAAGTGTTTGTACTTGTATAGCTTATTCAAATTAAGAATGCAAAATAAGCAACAATAAAGCACCTTTATAGTTATACCTGTTTGTAAAAATAAAAAAAAAGTCCGACTAGTATAACTGTCAGTAATTGGAACAAGACTTCCTTATTCATTTAGGCCTGTAGCTGAAAAGGTATTAACCAGTGGTAGAGGCCAAGATGTACTAAAATGCCGGTTGAAAATTTAAACACATTTCTGCCAAGAAGCAATAATTTCAAACTTCCTTGTTGGGTGCCCAATTTGTGACCTTGTGCCAGATTTGGAGAAAAAAAAACGTAAACACCGACAATTCCATTTGAAATCAACGGGAGCTCTGGGCACTCAGCCCTTCTGAAATTCAGCTAAAAAGGTCTCAAGTTGGGCACCCAAGAACTAGTTGCTTTTGAAAACTGTCTTAAGCAAATAAAGTGGCGATACAGATGACAGTCAGTTCAAGCTTCTCTAAGCACCCAGCCTAGTAATGCAGAAACCTGAACATGAGGACATTCTGGAGGCAATTATGAGCTACCACTGCACAGAACTATAAACATTAGACAGAAAGAGACCTATGGAGTCCAGTCTCACCTATTGCCAGTGGGGAACTGCTCCCCACAATGTTTTCTAGTGCTCTTCCAGTCTAGTTTTAGACTTTCTCCTGCTGCTGATATACTTGAGGACCCAGTTCTACTGCAACTATTGCTGGGGTCCCAATCTAAGTTCCCTCTAAGCTGTGCAGTCGTGCAGCTGCCTATTAAGCCCTGCACAAAGGCTCAGGGCTGCGGCGGGGAGAGATGCCTCTCCCCCAGCATGGATCTGCTGTGGCAGGGAGAGGAGCTCCTCCCAACCCTTGGCTCAGGCCAGCCCAGCCCTGCCAGAGCTGCCGCAGCCAGGGAGAGGCGCTTATCCCCCAGCCCTGAGCTGCTGTGGTGAGAGGGCTGGGGGGAGTCCTCTCTCCCCCCTGCAGCCCCAGGGAAGCCCGTACCCCAAACCCCTCATCCCTGGCATCACCCCTGTGCCCAGACCCCAACCCTCTGCCCCAGACCTGAGCCCCCTTCCGCACCCTAAATCCCTCATCCCCAGTCCCACCCCAGAGCCCACTCCCCCCCCCCACACTCCAACCCTCTGCCCCAGCCCTGAGACCTCTCCCACACTCCAAACCCCTCGGCCCCCACCCCTCAAATTTTGTTATATGCACCAATATGGAAGCAATGAGTCACACATCGTCTCCATACTGGCGCACATAAAATTCATTCCACACGTATGTAAAAAATTAGACAGAACACTGGTCCCAATTATAGTATATTTGTCATAACATGGTTAAAACAGAATGTGATCTTAGAGTATAGTGGGGAAATGACCAGGTTTTGTAACTTTCTCCAAACAATGCTACTGCCCTGTGCATGCCCATGCCTGTGTTATGCTTCAGAGACATGATTAAGACCCATCTATACACCAAAAATAGATAGCCATGTTGTAACCCAACCCCCTCAATACTGTTGTATTTGAAACAGATGAGGGGCACAGCACACACTAGATGCAGTGAGCATCTACATTGGGATAAAAGCCATTTTAACTACAGTGCTTTGGCTCCAATTCCAATGTGTAGGGCCCTACCAAATTCACAGTCCATTTCGGTCAATTTCACAATCATAGGATTTTAAAAATAATAAATTTCATGATTTCAGTTATTTAAATCTGAACATGTCATGGTGTTGTAATTGTAGGGGTCCTGACCCGAAAAGGAGTTGGGGGGGAAGAGGGGTCACAAGGTTATTTTAGGGGCGGTTACAGTACCTCTATCCTTACTTTTGCGCTGCTGCTGCTGGCGCTGCCTTCAGAGCTGGGCGCCTGGCCAACAGCTGCCGCTCTCCGCCCAGCTCTGAAGACAGTGTTGTTGTAGTAAGGGTGGCAATACTGCAACGCCCCTAAAATAACATTGTGACTCCCCGCAACTCTTTTGGGTCAGGACCCCCAATTTGAGAAAAGCTGGTCTCCCCCATGAAATCTGTATAGCATAGGGTAAAAGTACACAAAAGACCAGATTTCATGGTCTGTGACGCATTTTTCATGGCCATGAATTTGGTAGGGCCCTACCAATGTGTACAAGCCACTGAAAGCAACTACTCCCATATCCTGTCTAGAATTTTCCATTGACATAACATCAGATTCCTTGCTTGTTAAATTTCAGCTTCAGAGAATTTACATTCAACATTTCAGCCTCTTGTTGTGCCTGGTTTATGGTAAGAGATTAAAAATTAACTACAAGTAACCCCTAGGTTTCAAATCCACTTCTATTTTTGCTCATTAAGGGGACATTATGGGGTAGGTATTATAATTGGAATAGCTGCAACAGCCATAAAAATAACTGAATGCAAAGAGGCAAGTTGTACCTCATTTTATACACCCAAGGCCCCTCAGAGTCATTAGGGACCTACTTCACCTGGCTGAGGCTGGAGCCTACAGGAAATTGCATGTTCTATTTCTTCCTTGTTCATGTTCCATAGCAACAGGTTTCTCCCAATGAGACTTGCCAGGAACCTGTTTCTACAAACCTTGCTTAAAGGTTGCTTTGCCTAAGATCTTTAACTGCAAATTGGTTAGTCTGCATAATAGAGCATCCATGACATTCTAACCAAGAGTTTCTGCTGCAAACAATTAGTAGCTTCTAGGTAGGCTATGTATTTCTGAGCTGTGGGATGTGTCCCCTGAAGGGAACACAAGCCCAACATGGGTGACACACCCATCTCATTGCCTTGTCCCAAGCAGCTGCAGGGCCATTACTGGCCACTCATTCTTTCACGGGCTACTGCTCTTATGTTCTGTCTTCCTTGACTAGGTGGTCATACAGAGTGCTGTTCCCTGATGTCTGACAAGACAGGGAGCAACACTGCGTAGAACCAAGGAAAGAACCGAAGAGAATGTGACAGCAGCTGTGGGGGTAGAGAAATGGAAGAGTATTCCCAAAAGTGAGGAAATGGGAAAGAGAAGGAACTACTGGAGAAGTGGGGAGAGAAATAAAAGTGAAATAAAGGGAGGAGAAAACTGGCAAGGAGAGTAAAGCTTGGTCTATGCTGGTTTAAAAAACAAACAAACAAACAAACAGAATTTGGGGGAAGTTTCCCTGTGTAGACCAGGCCAGAGAGCTGGGAAACAAGTGTCAGAAGTGGAAGAGAGAATTAGGAGAAGAGAAAAGAAAAACAGAAAGCAAAGGAGACCAAATGGGTAAACGAGTCCGGTGAGATGGGGGAGTGGCACTATATGCAAAAAGCAAGCATAGAATCAAAGATAGTAAAAAAATTAAGTGACTCATACAGTACTGTAGAATTTCTATAGATATTATTCAAGCATGGAATTTCTAAGACTAGCAGTAGGAATATACTACATCCCATCTGACCAGGATGGTGATGGTGAAATGCTCAGGGAGATTACTGGGTTTTCTGTTTTTGTAGCCTCTCTAATGGGGGATTTCAGTTATTCCCATGTTGAATGGGAACATGTCACCTCAGTACTGGATACAGAGATAAAAATTTGTACACACCATTAATAAGTGCTTCCTGGAGCACCTAGTCCTAGAAGCCATGAAGGGAGAGGGAATTTTGACTTAGTCCAGAGGTTGGCAACCTACGGCACGTGTGCCAAAGTTGGCATGTGAGCCGATTTTTGATGGCACGCGGCAGGCTGAGCTGCTCAGCCCGCCGCAGCTCTGGGGTTCCAGCTGATGGCCCCTTGCCAGCCAGGGTCCCGCCGCCGGCCCCACTCAGTGCCCGCTGCTGGCCTGGGTGAAGGGAACCCCAGGCTGGCAGTGGGCTGAGACCCCGGCTGGCAGGAGCCAGCGGCCGGAACCCCAGAGCATTAAAATGTATTACTGGCACACAAAGCCTTAAATTAGAGTAAATAAATGAGGACTCGGCACACCACTTCTGAAAGGACTAAGTCAGGGGTTGGCAACCTAAGTGACTCAGGATTTGGTCCAAGAGGTAACTATAGCTGAACCACTCAGTAATTGTGACCATAATGTAATTAAATGTAATATCCTTGTAGAGGGAAAATACCAAAGAAACCCACCACAGTAGCATTTAACTTCAAACAGGGGAACTACATAACACTGAGGTGGCTAGTTAAACAAAAATTAAAAGGAATAATCACAGAAGTAAAATGCCTGCATGGAAACTTAAAAAAAAAATACTGTAACAGAGTCTCCAACTATATGTATACCCCCAAATTTAAAAACAAACAAAAACACCACAGTATGAGGGTCAAAAAGATGCCACCATGGCTAAACAAAGTAAGAGGTGGTTAGAGACAAAAGGACCTCTTAAAAATTTGAAGTCAAATCCTACTGAGCAAGAAAAAAGGAGCATAATCTCTGGCAAGTCAAGTATGATTAGGCAGGCTTATTAGTAATGCACCGCCCCTTCCTCCCCAGCTCCCAATGGCTGGGAATGGGGAACTGTTGTTAAACGGAGCTTCAGGGGAGGTACCCGCAGGCAAGGGCAGTGCGTGGAGCCCTCTCCCCCCCCCCCCCGGGACGTGGTGCTGGCTGCTTCCGGTGCGGTGCAGGGCCAGGGCAGGCAGGGAGCCTGCCTTAGCCTTGCTGCGCACCACTGCCACCCGGAGCCACTCCAGATAAGTGGCACCTGGCCAGAGCCCGCACCCCAAATCCCTCCCACACTCTGCACCCCCATCCCTCACTGAGCCCCCTCCTGCACCCCAACCCCTTGCCAAGCCCCCCACCACACCCCAACCTTCTGCACCCCAAACCCTTGCCCTGAGCCCCTTCCTGCACACTGCACCCCCTCCCTCACCCCCTCCCGCACCAAATCCCCTGCCCTAGCCCTACATTCATGGCCCTGCCCGCAATTTCCCCACCCAGATGTGGCCCTCCGGCCGAAAAGTTTGCTCACCCCTTGGGTTAGATGATAAAGACAGAATATCATAATGCCACTGTACAAAACCATGGCACCCAACACCTTGAATACTCCATGCAGTTTTGGTCAGCCCATCTCAAAAAAGATGTCTGAACTGAAAAAGCATAGAGAAAGGCAACAAAGATAACTAGGGGGTATGGAACAGCTTACATATATGAGCGATTAAAAACCTGGGACTGTTCATCTTAGAAAAAAAGATGACCAAGAGGGGATATGATAGAGGTCTATAAAATCATGAATGGTGTGGAGAAAGTGAATAGGAAGTGTTATTTACTCTTTACAACACAAGAACCAGGGATCACCCAATTAAATTAATAGGCAGCAGGTTTAACACAAACATAAGGAAGTACTTCACATAACGCACAGTCAGCTAGAATTCATGGCCAGGGGGATGTTGAAGGCCGAAAGTATAACTGGATTAAAACAAATTAGATAAATTTCTGCAGGATAGGTCCACCAATGGCTATTAGCAAAGATGGCCAGGGATGCAAGCCCATGCCCTGGGGAAGGGGGAGTCACACAATAATTGCCCTGTTCTGTTCACTTCCTACAAAGCTCCTGGCACTGGCCATTATCAAAAGACTGGATACTGGGCTAGATGGACCATTGGTCTCATCCAGTATGGCCATACTTATGTTCTAGATGTGGTATTTGCATCAGTGCATGAAAAAACAGTACATTTGTTTATTTTAGACAAATCTAGAATCCCTCTTTCCCCCTAGTACATGTGTAAAACACATCATGTCCACACACAAGTATTCCAACCAATTTCATAAAATCATAGAATATTAGGGTTGGAAGAGACCTCAGGAAGTCATCTAGTCCAACCCCCTGCTCAAAGCAGGACCAGCCCCCCCTAATTCATCCCAGCCAGGGCTTTTATCAAGCTGGGCCTTAAAAGCCTTTAAGGATGGACATTCCACCACTTCAGTAGGTAACCCATTCCAGTGCTTCACCACCCACCTAGTGAAATAGTTTTTCTTAATATCCAACCCAGACCTTCCCCAATGCAACTTGAGACCATTGCTCCTTGTTCTGCCACCACTGAGAACAGCTTCGCTCCATCCTCTTTGGAACCCCCCTACAGGGAGTTGACGGCTGCTATCAAATCCCCCCTCAATCTTCTCTTTTGCAGACTAAATAAACCCAGTTCCCTCAGCCTCTCCTCATAAGTCATGTGCCCCAGCCCCCTAATCATTTTCATTGCCCTCTGCTGGATGCTCTCCAATTTGTCCACATCCTTTCTATAGTGTGGGGCCCAAAACTGGACGCAATACTCCAGATGTGTCCTCACCAGTGCCGAACAGAGGGGAATAATCACTTCCTTCGATCTTCTGGCAATACTCCCACTAATGCAGCCCAATATGCAGTTAGCCTTCCTGGCAACAAGAGCACACTGTTGACTCATATCCAGCTTCTTGTCCACTGTAATCCCCAGGTCCTTTCCTGAAGAACTGCTGTTTAGCCAGTTGGTCCCCAGCCTGTAGGAGTGCATGGGATTCTTCCATCCTATGTGCAGGACTCTGCACTTGTCCTTGTTGAACCTCATCATATTTCTTTTGGCCCAATCCTGCAATTTGTCTAGGTCACTCTGGACCCTATCCCTACCCCCCAGCATATCTACCTCTCCCCCCAGCTTAGTGTCATCTGCGAAGTTGTGAGGGTGCAATTCATCCCATTATCCAGATCATTAATGAAGATGTTGAACAAAAATGGGCCCAGGACAGACCCCTGGGGTACTCTGCTTGATACTAGCTGCCAACTAGACATTGAGCTGTTGATCACTACCCATTGAGCCTGATGATCTAGCCAGCTTTCTATCCACCTTTAGTCCATTCATCCAATCCATACTTTAACTTGCTGGCAAGAATACTGTGAGAGACCATATGAAAAGCTTTGCTAAAGTCAAGATATATCACCTTCACCGCTTTCCCCATATCCACAGAGCCAGTCATCTCATCATAGAAGGCAATCAGGTTGGTCAGGCATGACTTGCCCTTGATGAATCCATATCGACTATTCCTGATCACCGTCCTCTCCTTCAAGTGCTTCGAAATGGATTCCTTGAGGACCTGCTCCATGATTTTTTTAGATTTTTCTAGGGACTGAAGTGAGGCTGACCAGTCTGTAGTTCCCCTTTTTTAAAGATGGGCACTATATTTGCCTTTTTCCAATCATCATGGACCTCCTCCCGATCACCACGCATTTTCAAAGATAATGGCCAAAGGCGCTGCAATCACATCAGCCAACTTCCTCACCCTCAGATGCATTAGATCCGGCCCCATGAACTTGTGCATGTCCAGCTTTCTAAATAGTCCTTAATCTGTTCTTTAACCACTGAGGGTCGCTCACCTCCTCCTGAGACTGTGCTGCCCAGTGCAGCAGTCTGGGAGCTGACCTTGTCTGTGGAGACCGAGATGAGGGAGGGGAAAAAAAAAAAAAAAAAAAAGTGTACTTCAGCTTTTTCCACTGTCACTATATTACCTCCCCCATTCAGTAAGGGCCCCACTTTTTCCCTGACCACCTTCTTGTTGCTAACATGCCTGTAGAAACCTCTCGTTACCCTTCACATCCATTAGTAGCTGCAACTCCAATTGTGCTTTGGCCTTCCTGATTACACCCCTGCATGCTCAGGCAATATTTTTATACTCTTCCCTAGTCATCTGTCCACTTCTTGTAAGCTTCCTTTTCGTGTTTAAGCTCACTGAAGATTTCTCTGTTAAGCCAAGCTGGTCATCTGCCATATTTGCTATTCTTTCTGCACATTGGGATGGTTTGTTCCTGCACCCTCAATAAGGCTTCTTTAAAATACAGCCAGCTCTCCTGGTCTCCTTTTCCCCCTCATATTAGCCTCCCAGGGGATCCTGCCCATCAGTTCCCCGAGGGAGTCAAAGTCTGCTTTTCTGAAGTCCAGGATCCATATTCTGCTGCTCTCCTTTCTTCTTTTTGTCAGGATCCTGAACTCTGCCATCTCACGGTCACTGCTACCCAAGTTTCCACCCACTTCTACTTCCCCTACCAATTCTTCCCTGTTTGCGAGCAGCAGGTCAAGAGGAGCATGGCTCCTAGTTAGTTCCTCCAGCACTTGCACCAGGAAGTTGTCCCCAACACTCCCTTTGTGTGTGTGTTCTTTGAACATTCTGGAATAGCTTGCTCTCACCAGTTCAGAGAACCGGTAATGTTTCAACCTGAATTAGTTTATTGTGTGGACACACACGACTTGAAGTGATTCAACTTGTCCTCTCGCTTTCTCACAAGGCCAGTGAGAAGTTCTCCAGAATGTACTGTTTGTGAACTGTAACAAGAACTGTACCCAGTGCTTTGCCATTTGTTTAAAATGGTGAGTGTGGAAACAAGATAAAAGTGCAAATTTTTTTAACTGAATCAATATGACTAGTGGGCATACTGAACTCTTTGTACCTAACAGTTCACTTCTCTAATATAGAAGAAGTCACTTTGAGAGGTCACAGGAAGATCAATTTCCTATGAACTGTTGGCTCCAACTAAGATTGTTGGGAACCACAAACTTCAGCAGATACCTACTTGTCTAAAGCTTAAGACACCAGCAAAGTAATTGCAACATTTGACTGCACACCCAATGTATTTAGCTACCTCCTCTCAGACACTCAAGCCTACCAGACTTTATTTTGGCAACACTTATAGCTTGTTACATCAATAAAATTTAATTTGAATTCAGTAGCGAAAAAGGAACTAATCTGATTTTTTTTCATGCAACTCAATTGCACCCAGACAAGTCATTTTAATTTAAGATAGGTGGGGAAGGATAGGAGACTCTCTTTCAGTTCTACTTCCCCCAAAGATTCATCCCCCTCATTTAAGAGGGCTGTCTCTCAGGTAGTAGAAAAAGGAATTTAGAGATTAAGGGGCACAATAGCACGCAAGAAGGGGAAAATACTAAAACAGGGAGTGCATGAACTAATACCAATTATCTATGTCTTGCTCCCTACAATTTGTTTACAATGGTTTTTCAATACAGCTAGTCATCAAGTGTTAGAATGCGAAAAGACGACTTTGGGTCTATTAGAAGTTTATCTGTCCAGGATAAAGGTTTCACTGTTTAGATTTTATCCTGTGACCATTTCTCATTGCTCATAAGAAGAGTGATGGTATTTCTTTCGTCTTTTGCCTTTCTCCAGAACAGGGATTCAGACTCTCAGGATAGGCTACATCTTAGACACAGCATCATGGACACTTCCCCTCCTGATCATAGTCACATGGACCACCTCCTCTACCAATTACAATCATGTAACATCCATGTGACAATAGCCATCACTAACAAAAAGTAAATAGAAAGCTAATGCACATTTTGCAGTTTGATAGTGAGATGGTAACTGAGAACCACCGGACCAGCCAGTTTTCTGGAGTAAGCATGGAAAGCTGGTCAACCGACTGGTCAAATAATGTCAGTTGACCACTGTCAAATATTGACAAATATTCCAGAAACAATGCCCTGATGTAGGCAGCAGCTACTTTTATTGATTGCATCATGGTACCATTCTCATTTTTTAGACTTCATTGTGTTTCACATTTTTAAGTTAAAATAATTTATTGACTAACTTGTTTTCTGTAAAAAGACAATTAAGACCAAGCCTACGGGAGACCATAAAGTCATGTGTTATTGTTACTGTTCTAACAGTGCTTTAAAATATTTGATGGGTGAACTGACCAACTCTATTCTGTACCATGAGCAAGTGTGCTGCACATCAGTGCTAATTTTAGGAATAGTAATTTATTCAACAAAGATTCAGTTTGATCTGAACCAATTTCTCTCTCCAAATTTTTCAAAACTGCCACTTAACCAAAAAACAAACAAACTCAAAACCAATTGTTTGCCCAGATGCATTCCAGAGCCCAGAGGTTATGAATCTGACCTGGAATTGTGTAATTTTTCCCTTATTGGTTTAGTGGGAACTCATGTTTCTTACAAATTACATGTTTCAGAGCCTCATGTTTTGAGCACTGGAATAGAAAGAGAATGCAATTCCATTATCTATAAAGTCACTCCTCTCTGGGACTAAATGTATTTAGAATCTCCCACTTTCTACCTTTGTCACTGTTTGTTCTGGATGATTTTTCTGAGCACAGAGCTTCCTACTTCAGACTCCAAGATCTTATCAGCACAGGAAGTTAAACTGTTTGCTACAGTCATGTACATACCCTTTGAAACCAATGGTTAGGCAACAGACATGTGACAGGGAGTTTGACACTGCAGACATAGTTCAGTAATTATTCAACCTAGTAAAGGCAAATGAACTCCCTTTCCCACAAAAGCTTCTACTCTTAAGCTACACAATTACAGACTGGGCTACAACTGGCAGGAATATATTTGTATAAACTCGATAGATTAATGTTAAGCTTCGACAGAGGAAATGGGTGTGAATTGGATCCAAAAAAGTCTATTCTAGCAGCCACCACATCTGTTCTAGTAGTCTCAGATGATGACTCAGCATATGTTGTTCATTTTACAAACAAACACTTCCATTGCAGATTTGACAAAAAGCAAAGAAGGCATCAATATGAGATTTCTAAAGACAGCTACAGCTCTCGACACAAGGTTTAAGAATCTGAAGTTTCTTCCAAAATCTGAGAGGGATGAGGTGCAGAGCTTGCTTTCAGAAGTCTTCAAAGAGCAACACTCTGATGCAGAAACTACAGAACCCAGACAACCAAAAAAGAAAATCAACCTTCTGCTGGTGGCATCTGACTCAGATGATGAAAATGCACATACATCGGTTCGCACTGCTTTGAATGGTTATCGAGCAGACCTGTCATCAGCATGGAAGCATGTCCTCTGGAATGGTGGTTGAAGCATGAAGGGACATATGAATCTTTAGCACACGTGGCATGTAAATATCTTGCAACGCCGGCTACAATTGTGCCATGTGAACACCTGTTCTCGCTTTTAGGTGACATTGTGAACAAGAAGTGGGCAGCATTATCTCCTGCAAACGTAAACAAACTTGTTTGTCTGAGCAACTGGCTCAACAATAGGACTGAGTGGACTTGTAGGCTCTAAAGTTTTACATTGTTTTATTTTTGAATGCAGGTTTTTTGTTTTTTTAACATAATTCTACATTTGTAAGTTCCTTTCATGATAAAGAGATTGCACTACAGTACTTGTATTAAGTGAATTGAAAAATATTTTATATTTACAAATACTTTGTATTTGTAATCAAAAACAAAGTGAGCACTCTACACATTGCATTCTGTGTTGTAATTGAAATCAATATATTTGAAAATGTAAAAAACATCCAAAAATATTTAAATGGTATTCTATTGTTTAACAGTGTGATTAATCGCAATTAATTTTTTTAATTGCTTGACAGCCCAACAGAAAAGTGTTTTAGCTAAAAGTCTGGCATTTCTTGACCCCAAATCTGTCTCTAAGAGCACTGAGTAAGTGGCAGAAAATTTTCAAAACTCACAATAAGTGGAAGATACAACTGTGGAAGCTGCTGTTTTGTGGGTTCTCATGCTGCAGATATTAGTGATGAAGAAAAGTCTTGCTGAGGCTTTGGGGAAGCAATATTTTAAGCCTAACAATATTTTAAGAGGCATTTCAGAAAACTGCAACTGACTCATGAACTCTTCTAGCTACACGGAGATGCAAAGTGAATAATTTCTGTAGGAAAAAGAAAATCCGCACAGCATCATAGGTGTGCATAGTGTTTTACAAACAGAGCCTAGAGGACCTCCTCCCTCCATCTGCGTTAGGTATTTAAACAAAAATAGTCCCTGCTCCAGAGAGCTTACAATCGAAATGGTCAAGACTCAGTTGAGTGAAAAAACAGTTACAGATGGGAGGTAAGGTAGAGGGATAACAAGGATGGCTAAATACAAGGTTGCATATATTAACTGGGATGCTTTTTTAAAAGATAAGTGAACAAAAGATATTAGTGACTCAACAGGTTACATGTCCCATTGCCATTAGGCCATTAACGTGGGCAGAGGTGGGTCTTAAACTATGTGAGGGAGATCAAAGTAGTGGCTATGAAAATTGATTTGGAGGAAGAAGCCTTTTGGTAGGGATGGGCATTTAACTGGTCAAAAAATAATTGGTTAACTGACTGAGTCAAACATTGATCAAATATGGTCAGTACTGTCAAACGTGATCAAATATTTTACATTACTAGTTTACCAGAAGAGTAACAAAAAAGTAAGGCTTTATGACCTCCAATGTGCATAGCCCATGGATAGACATTTATGCCTAATTACAAAGTTACTTAACTGGTTTATTTAACTCAGAAAAATTGACTCAAGCAGCAACAGAAGGAAAAAGAGCAGGAAGGGAGGGGTCTCTCCTCCCCTCACTAGCACAGAACTTTTAATGTGATCAGCAAGGTTTGGCTGGGGACACATGTGGGGCATGAGGATTATAAATGGGATATTTGTTGAGGGGGAGAACTGGGTGTTTGTTTACATAGTCATTTAATGTAGAGTTGTTTGCTTAATGAGGGTGGAAGAGTTAACAGTTGTGATGCATTTGAGAAGGAATAGGCTTAATGGCTGTGCAGCTTTTCTTGGTTTTGGGAAAGAGGTTTAATGACTGAACCCTTCTTCCCTCCTCAGCTCCCTTCTGAGTTAATTTCTGTGTGTCTAGTCAGTTTAGATCAGATTTTAAACTCTCAGGAGCAGGGATGGTACCTTTAAATTTGTTTAATGGTGGTTTACAAAGCACACGTACATTGAAGGCTTGGTATTCAAATAAATAACATACAATGTTTGAGAAAATTCCAGACAACCAAGATGCTCAACTTTCTATTAGTTCACCTATTTCCTAACAGCATGTAGTGAGTAAGTGATCAAGACATTTAAGTACACTTGCTAACAAATAGTACCATAATGAAATTAAAAAGGTAAGGTCATCACCAACATCAGGGCATTCTTCCTGGAATATCTGACATAATTTGACCAGCCAATTGACTGGCGTGTCAAGCTTATCTTTTAAAAAAATTATACCAAAAGGTGTCTGACTTTTGTTGACATTGATTTTTATATGCATTTTAAAACATTTTCTGGTTTATTGTGCTTTACTTGTAATTGTCTGCTGCTCTCCAAATACCTAACTGCTTTATAAACATTTAATACATACATTTAAAAACTGCTTTATTTTAAGATGTTCATTTTAGGTCAGTAGAAAGAAGACTTCTGATTTATCAGGTGGGAAGATCTGTGTACAAAATCTGATTACATTAACCATCATAACTAACTTAGATTATCACAAGATGAGTGGTAGAAAGTACCTACCTAAGAGTCCCATTCTCTCCTTTGTCTAGGCTGGTGAACCGACTGTACAGACGTGTGATCTGACTGTGGGAAACTGGAGGGGAAAAAGGAAATTAGACAAGCCAGTTAAACAATAACCCCATACCCAGATTGGTTCATTACCCTGAACAAGTCATCTGCAAACAGACAGATGAAAACACTAGAGCACTGGCAAGCTTGACAGCAGTCTGAGCTGCACTGCCCCTTCCCACCTCCCCCAGTAGCAGGGAATAAATCTGTGGTTCTCCATGAAATCAAAAGAGTAGAGACCAGTGCTGTACATCTGTAAGTGGGATCAGTTAGCCTGCGGTCATTAACAAAAATATCAGTGAGAAGTTTTCCACCCTAGCAATCTGCTTAGTTTAAATATTTAACCTTGAAAATGTAATGATAGCCAAGTTCAACCCCAATACGTGTCTCCCCACCCCTAAATTGTCAGACTCCATAACCAAAAGCCTTTCATGCCCCAAAAGTCAGTTCTGTTCACTGTATCAACCCCTTCCCAGATCCCCAGGTTTGAAAAGTGGAAGTTCACATTTTTATAAAATTACATTGATACAGATTAGATTTGTAATTTGCTTTCAGATTCACATTCTACATTATCCTTCAGTTGTATTTTCTGTATTGCCAAACTAACAAACCAAAGCTCTTATCTCTTCCATATTTCTGATGAGCAAAACATTTTAAAATCTGGCTTACAGCTATGGTAGTTCCTCTAGAAAGGTAGCTGGGCATGTAAGGGAAAAAAGGCAGCGAAGAATGCAAATCTGCTTGCCTCCTCCCGCAAAAGTCTGCCTGAATCTGAATGGAACTAGTTTCCAGGGTTCCTTGCTGTACTCATTTCCATCTCTAGGACCCATTCAAATGAAAAGAGAAACTACACAAAGGAGCTCAGTTTTGAGAGAGCAGAGCAATAAAGCTTTCAGATCAGAAAGTTCAAGGGAGCCCACATGCAGACAAGACAAACATTACATACCCAACAAGTCTACAATTTGTGGTAGAAATGCTGAATTCAAAACAAATAAATGGGGAAAAATTAGTGGGTGCTCTGCACCTACTGGTAGCCAAGCTCCCCGCCCCCCCCCCGCCTCCTCCCCTGAGCGCACTGTGTCCCCACTCCTCTGCCTACCTCCCAGTGTTTCCCCCCAGCTGCCATTTGTTTGGCAGCGTGCTGGAAGGAAGGGGGTGGAGTGGTAACGTGGTGCACTCAGGGGAGGAGGTGGGGCCAGGGCAGTGATTTGGGGAAGGAATTGGAATAGGGGCAGGGAGGGGGAGAAGTTAGGGCAGGACTTTGGGGAAGGGGTTGGAATGGGGGCAGGGCAGGGGTGAGGCTCCATGGAAGAGGTGGGGCAAGGGCGGGGCCAGAGGGGGCAGGGTTGAGCACCCAGGGGAAAGTGGGGAAGTCGGCACCTATGCAAATCAGCCCAGGTATTGGCGGTAGCAATTGATATGGTGCTGCCAAAGATATTGTCTAACATCTTATAAAGACTCTAGTGAGGGAGTTTTTTCCTGTGGATTCTGGAGTCCTGATTCCAGAAGTCAACAGGCAGGTCTGCACTGGCAATATGGCTCAGGCCTTGTTAGGTATTTCAGATGTGTACTAATTTAATACACACCTAGAGCAGGAGTTTCCTAAATCCTGATGTTTAGTCTACAGCCCTCTACAAGACTTAGTTATAAAAATGACATTAAGGGCAACTGTACACTACAAAATTAAGTGGACTTAAGTTATGTCGACATACAGCCACCACAATTCAATTGGTTTTACACGCCCACGCTTGTGTCGGCGGTGTGCTGTAAGGATAAGGCCTTTTCCTGTAGCCATATTATATGGCCTAAGGCGGCCTTTGTCTGCAACCATATTAGGAGAGCAGCAGCCGTTAGGCAAGAAGCAGAAAATCACATCCTTACATTCCATCTAAATTACATTAAAACAATGTAATATCGGACTGTTAAGAGGGCGATCCTGTCCTAATAGCACCCAACATCACCAGATAAAGAAAGATCTCAAGATGGTTAAAGAAAACTTAGTTTGATAGCATTCTGTCTCGCAAGAAATCACTTCATCGTTGTAGTTGTGAAATCCTAATTTCTTTATTGTTTTGTCTTTATGGTCCCCACTTCTCTATTGTGTGTATCTATGATCTCAGTCTGGTTCTTTGATTGTTTCTGTCTGTTACATAATTAATTTTGCTAGGTGTAAATCAATTAAGGTGGTGGGGTACAACTGGTTAAAGAATTGATTTACAATATGTTAGGACTGGTTAAAGAACGGTTTAGAAATATTTTAGTAAAATGATTGGTTAAGGTATAGCGAAGCAGGACTCTAGTTTCACTATATAAACTGGGGTCCAAGAAAGACCAGCAGAGGGAACAGAACAAGGCGAAAAGACCTGGAAGAAGAAGAACTCACCTCTAAGACACAGCCTAAGATCAGAGCTGCTAAGAATCCTCTGCACAACTGGTGCAGCAACCAGAATCCAGATGTGACTGGCCTTGCCTGGCTAACAGGGAAAGTCTGCTTGCATGATCAGGATTGGTGAGCATAGCACTGTATGCTTAGCATGTGTATTTAGCTTGGTAATTGTTAATAAATAGAGGATACGGATATTACTGTGTAAGGCTCTTTGCACGTTTTCAGGACCTTTTAGCAGGGAAAGAGTACATCTTGAGCCCTAGGAACTGGGTGCCCCTAGAGCAGTGGTGGGCAACCTGCGGACCGCACACAGCCCATCTGGGTAATCCACTGGCAGGCCACATAACAGTTTACATTGACCGCCCGCAGCACGGCACGGCCGCCCGCAGCTCCCAGTGGCCGCGGTTTGCCATTCCCGGCCAATTGGAGATGCAAGAAGCATGTCCCTGCAGCCCACACCGCTTCCCGGAGCTCCCATTGGCCGGGAATGGTGAACCGCGGGCACTGGGAGCTGCGGGCAGCCATTACTACCGATAGTCAGCGTAAACAAACTCTTCCAACCCGCCAGCAAATTACCCTGACAGGCTGCAGGTTGCCCACCACTACCCTAGAGTGTGCAAGTAACAGAATTTTGTGCGTGTAACAGTGCGTCCTCACCAAGAGCACTTGCACTGATTTAACTGCCTGTGTGGGGCATTCATTGTAGGATGGTTTCTGAAAGGCAGTAACAGTTGCTGTAAGCAATGCAGTGTCTACACTGACACTGCATCGACCTAACAAATCAACTTACGGGCTATGCCTTTTGGAGGTGGAGTTATTCAGTCAGTGTAGTGGGCGAGTTACATCGGTGGGAGCTACATTTTATTGTAGACTAGTGATACTTAGATCTCAGTGGTTTAGGAGCCAAATTAACAAACAACATTACACGAGAGCCACAGTAATGTGAATTCATTTTTTCATTTACTTTTTTTTAAAATATACACATTTTATTCCCAGAGCAAAATGACTGACCAAGTATTCTATAATTGGTCAAGAACATTGTAAAAGCATCCTGATTGGTTAACTGTTTTATCATTGTGTGCTACAAAAAGCTTCAGAAGACACATTCAAGAGATACTTACAGCTCCCAAGCCTCCGTTTGAGTATCACTGGTGTAGACACTTATGTCAACCTGACTCTGTAGTGTAGACCAGGCCTTAGTGTGCTAATTTGGTACCATGCCGACTCAATTGTTTCAACAGCTGATAAATAGGGTTTATTAATTGCAAAGATTTATTCCTACCTAAATAGGTTGCACAACAGGTATCAAGTCTGTATGATTGGGACACAATAACTGAATTATTTTATCAAGCTTGCTCTTTCACTGAGTTATTTGTTTAAACTCTGCTGTTCCCTTTTCTAGGATGGGCTGCCAACAGCAGTTTGCTCCATGTTTCCTTGACAACCTTGTGTCTTAGCATGACTTGGGCAATATGACAATTCCAAATAATGCAATCACATAGCAAATTGGCTCTGATCTTTCAAAAATTGAAGTTCATTGTATTATAGATGCAGTCGATAAGTATTTAAAGCTCTGGGACCTACCAGATGCATACTTTTGAGGAGTAGAGTTAAGTGATAGGGAAAGAGGGATGCACTACCACCTAAGTCCAGGCCAGCGTCCAGAATTAGAAGCCACTGGAAAGGAAGAAGGTGCCAGGATTTCTACTCAGGTACCATCTCTGAACAATGATCAGGTATTCCATCTTTTGGATCACCTTCCAACTAATAGAAGTTTGATAAATTTGAAAACTCTGTCCTTGCTACTAGCTGAGAGAGGGCATTGTCCCGGTAGCAGCAGGAGTTTGGGTGTGAGAAGGGGCTCAGGGCTGGGGCACAGGACGGGGTGAGGGCTCTGGGCAGCACTTACCTCAGGGGGCTCCCCAAAAGCGGTGACATGTCCATCCCTCCCTCAGCTCCTAGCTCCGCCTGCTGCCTCTGCCCACAGGCACCACCCCTGCATCTCGCATTGGCCATGGAGCCATCTGGCAGAGCCAGCGTGCAGGATGGAGGCAGCGTTCCCCCACCCCCCCGCGCCCCCCAGCATCAGCAGGGGTCACAGGCCATGCACTGCTGCCCACCACTCCCCAGCACTAGCAGGGGTCCTGCCCTCCCCACCCCTCAAGTTTTAGTCAGGGGTATATAGTACAAGTTATGAGCTGGTCACAGGAATGTAAATTTTTGTTTACTGCCTGTGACCTGTCCATGACTTTTACTAAAAATACCTGTGACTAAAAGAGCCTTACCTATGCTCCCCCATCAAAATCTGCAGTGCTCAACTCTGCTGTCCTCAGCATTCTTGAATGGCAGTGTGAGAATGACAAGATTCTTGACATTCTCACTACTATCCACTAAATTCTGAAAGGCAACAGTGAAACTGATTCAAGTTGTGTTAATTTCACTTTGATTTTAGCTTTACCAAGCAGCAGCAGCGGTCCTTGAGCAATCTGCAGCCTCGGAAGATAACATCCCCTACTTTAGTCATCTTTATTCATAAGATCACTTGTAAAACTTAAATTTTAAGTGCTTTGGGGGAGAAACTGTCTTGTTTTTTCCACTAAGCATTTACGGTGCCCCAGGTATCAGTTGCATACATTTCATGTTTGGAAAGTTCCTTGCAATCAAGAAGCCACTTGAACGTCTCTATTAAAAGAGAGATTTTACACACATCTACAAACTCTTGCACTCTCTTCAGGGAAATCTTCCTCCCCTTGTAGCCAGCAAACTGCTTTTAAACATTCTGATTGGGACTACTACAATAATCCTTCTGGTGCATTTACGTTTAATATTTCTGCTTCACATGTTTTTAAGAGCCTTATAGTACAGATGTATTGTTATCAAACAAAAGTGCATTTTGAGAACATATGTTTTCCGTGTAACAGATATTCATTTGAAATGTGTTTCCCTGATTAGTTCTCTTTTGTGAGCTTGTGCATACAAGCCTAACTTGCTCTGTAACCCCCTCCCACTGCACAGACACAAAGGAAGGGGACAGATCTATAGTAATCTCAGGTTAGTCATGAAACAAGATAATTATATAATCAAAAAATGCAAAGAGACAGGTCACAGGCAGGGAAACAAGGTATAATTTCATCATAGAATATCTAAGTGTTTAGGTGCATTACTTCAGCACAAGGGTAAAAGGGTGTGACCTAATAATTCAAGTACTGTAACATTCCTATGTCTATTCAAGGACCTATAAAAACCAAATGTCAACAAGCAACATTTTCCAAACCTGGCATCATTCCAGACTTCTCCCCTATTTCTTACACGGACTACTGAAATTTGCACTTCTGCAGGGTTCTTAAGATGGTCTTGAAACAAAGTTCCAAGCAAATTTCTAAGTTGATCACAGTGAACTAAGGAGGAGGGGAGAGGGGCGGAAACAGCAGTACTGTAAAATGCCATGCAAGATCTTAGCATGGTACTACCACTATCTTGGTCTAAGGAATTCAGGGAGCAAAAGTTCAGAAGTTACTGCTGTTACACAAGAATCTACTGATGGTTACTTGTCAGATGGCTGGGTTTTAAGGGGCATTTAACCCGTTTTCCTTCTTGAAAGCCTTAACTATACAGGTATAGCAGAATTACTATTATGCACAGAATGAATCTCAGACTGTCAGCACAGAATCTAAGTATGAAACAATACAAAACTTGAATCTAACTTTTAAATTCAATATGGGAGGAAATAAAAACATGCTGCCACAGATCTTTTCTATCCACTCCAGGTACAAAAGCTAACATGGAGTATTGTGTAGCTATTAACACTATCAGCTGTGGCTTTACATTGCCTATAAGGGGTCCACTTTCAGTGGTTGGAAAGACAGAAGGTCACCCACAAGTGAGAGAACTCCACAGACAAGTATCCACCAATAGACAATGTTTAAACCAAATGCCCTATTCACTTACTTCCTCCTATCCAACAGAAACTGGAGAAAATACAGTTTACTAAAATGGAGACTGACGAGTAGAGAGTCCTCAGAGTAATTCATAGTGTTACAATTTCTCAAGTTGGACATTTAGTCACAACATGCTGTTCTGCTTTAGCTGGGTTCACTTTAAGAACTATTTAGCAGAGAAAGTATCAGCAGCACCAAGCTTCTAAGAGTTGGTGGATGCTACAGAACCTTCAGAATGACCCATATTCACACAATACTAACAGTGTTTTTCCACCAAACTTTGTTCCAGGTACTTTATAATCTGCTTTTTAACTGCCTTTCACTTTAGACATTTACACCGGTGGAACGAGTAAGGTGCTAACCTAATGGTGGAATTTTTCATCCACTGTGCAGACTACACAAGGTAGAGCGGAATCAAGCTTTTAGTATAAAATTAAAAAGACTAGAAAAGTGAAAGATTACTAAAGTGAGAAAAAACATAATAGCCTGTGAAAGCCCATACAGACACGGATCAATGTAAATTAATCTCACTGACAGCAGAGTTTTGTTTTATAAATCCTTAAACAAAAATTAAATCCTAAAAATAGACATTAACATTTGAACTCAGACCACAAAAGCCAGAATCTGAAGTTTAAGTTGCAAACCACAAATAAGTCTCACACTAAAAAAAGTTAAGTGAAGCGTTCAAGGGTAATCAGGGCAGGAACTCTTCTACCACCGGTTCTGTCACTTAAACAGTCAGTCTCTACACATATTCTAAATCAGGGGTGGCCAACCTGAGCCTGAGAAGGAACCAGAATTTACCAATGTACATTGCCAAAGAGCCACAATAATAAGTCAGTAGCTTCCCTCCCGCACCGCTCCTAGCGCCTCCCACCCACCGGCAGCCCCGCCAATCAGCGCCTCCCTCTCCCTCCCGATCAGCTGTTTCGTGGCATGCAGGAGGCTCTGGGGGGGGAAGGAGCGAGGGCACGGCAGGCTCAGGGAAGGGCATGGGAAGTGGTGGAGTAGGGGCAGGGCCTGTGGCAAAGCCAGGGGTTGAGCAATGGGCACCCCCTGGAACATTGGAAAGTTGGCACCTGTAGCTCTAGCTCTGGAGTCGGTGCCTATACAATGAGCTGCATATTAACTTCTGAAGAGCCGCATGTGGCTCTGGAGCCACAAGTTGGCCACCCCTATTCTAAATGTTCATGAACCAGGCCAATTGCTCGGTAATGATTCTACAATATTAGCTGAAATATTAACAATAGTAAAATGCACCAAGTGTCGGGGGCCTGTTGGAGAATCATTCCTAAATATTTGCTAGTGGTACCAGGACTAGCTAACATTCGGAATATCTAGAGGCTAACAGTTTAAGTTAAACCTTTGCTTGCTTTTAAGTTTTGCTCTTTTTAGTGAGAGATGTGTGAACACACATACAATGATCCGCTGGACAGAGCAAATTCCGCTGACATGCAGGGAGCTGCATGATAAGCAGGTAGTAAAAATCCATGGCAGTTGATGAATCCAGCAAGCATGGAAATAGTCTACATGCTCAATCTACTTGTGTCAGGAATATGTATGTGGTGGAAATGTATCTTTCTGAAAGATACGGGGAGAGATACAATGTCCTCAGAGAGGCAAAAAACAAGAGGTAGGAAAACGTTTAATTTGGAAAGATCTTGCTTCTCTGCAGGGGCTGAAGCAGGGAGACGACACAAAAAAATGAAATCCTGGAAGTAAGAAAAAAAGTGACGTCTTAATTCTCGGGAAGATGGCTGCAGTAAATGATTGAGGTTCTCAGAGCTGCAACCATCATGTCTAGTCCGCAAAACACCCAATTTTACCAAGACAGTTTCATTTACTAATACCCGGATGATTAGTGACACCACTCACATTTTGCCCAGTTTCTGTATTTATGGAAAGGCAATGGTTCAACAACTGGAGGATGAGGTAGGCTATAGAGAGCACAGTTTTACTACGACACTTCTTAAAATGCTCTATCTGCATTCATAGTACAAGGATTTGCAAACTTTTCTGTTGTTGATCACATCCTCAAGTCTCATGGATCACCTCCCTTGTGTACATGGTGCTTTCAATCTCCCCTCTTATTTGCAATCATAACATCCCTGATGCAACTATGCAATCATTTCAATGGCAAAGTAATACTAGGAAGGCATTTACTGTATATGTTTAGCCTTTTTTAAAAGGCAGTTTAGTAGCTGGAAACAATGAAAACCAGAAACATGCAATAAGCCAGCTCTCCAATGACTACCAGAAAGTACCCCATCAATTTATATTTTGGTAAATACAAAAGTACATTAACTGTTGTCTTCTTCTCCCTTCACATCTCAGGCAATGCAAAAGCAAAAACTGGCTGTATCGTCTAATGTCCATAGTAACAGCTCCTGTGCTTCCTCCCTTCTACCCTATAGCACTGTTGCACAGTAAGTGTTGTAGTCCTGATATTCGCTCAGTAGCAATAGCAGTCCCTATTCAGCACTTACATGTTACCTGAGCTACAGCAGAGAATCAGAGATTTGTACCCAGCTCCCTGACAATCTCTGCTTTCTATTGTGCCATGTAGATCTCTGCCACAGCAGAGAATCTGTCTTGCTGGTTTAGGCCTATCAGGTTAGGAACTCTGCTAGCACTAGGAGTTAAACAATGGCTGGTACTAGCACAGTTTTACCTATGAGGCAGGTAGGACCTTTTCAGACAAAAAGAGGCGTCTCAGAAAAGGTAACTGATTTTGAAAGAAGTGCTGCAGTGCTTCCACCCTGCCTGTTCCTCCTTTAGGAACACCAAATAATGAGGGCGGAGGGTGCAGGTCGGGGGTGTAAAGGCCTCTGATCCCCTACAGCAAAACCCCATAATCTTATAGTGATGGTTGGCCCCTTTTGCTGGGATCGCATCCCCCATCATGACGGGTTCATACGGGTCGATAAATCACATCTCTCTTCCGTCCTGGGAGGCTCGTTCCCGGGACGGAGGGAATGACCAGGGCAGGAAGGGGCCTGGTCATGCAGGGAACACCTGTCCACAGGCGGGCGAGCGGCCCCCGCCCGGCCGGAGCGAGAAGGGAGCGAGCCCCCGGCGGCCCAGCCAAGGGAAGACGAGAGGCTGGCAGCACGGCCGGAGCGGGGGACGGTGTCTGCCCCGGCACCCAGAAGCTGCTGTGCCCAGCCGCGGAGAGCCAGAGGCGGTGAGGCAATCTCCGCACTGCGGCTGGGAACAAGCCTCCAGCCCGGCAGACGAGCCCGCACTACGATCGCAGCATGGAAGCGGCGCTCAGGCTCCCAATGGCCCCGAGCCCCGGGCCTGAGCTCAGGTGACCACGGCCCGGGTCTTCGCACTCTACCAGCGCCACCAGCCCCGGCGTCCCGCCGGCAGGAGTGCGGCCAGCCCCGGCTGTGGGGCAGAGACCGGCCGCCCGCTCCCGTCCCGGCTCGCCCAGCCCAAGCCCGCAAAGCCCCGGCCGGCAGCCCGCTACTCACAGCCCGTCTCCTTCTTGATCTCCTCGATCTCCTCGTCCCGCAGCAGCGAGGACGCTCGCGAGCCCATCTCCGGCCGCCGCCTCTGGCCGCAGGGGAGCGGGGCAGTGACAGCCGCGGACCGCGCAGAGAATGGGGGGAAAGGCAACGGCGGGCTCGGCCAATCAGCGGCGGCGTGCAGGCCCCGGACGCTGCGGCCGCACACCGACGCGGCTGGACGCCTGTAAGAGGGGGCGGAGAGAGCCCTGCGCTTCCTCTTATCAACCCCGGCCGTGGGGGGTGGAGCGCCCCGCCCACACCACGCTGTAACCCCGCCCCGCAGCTCCTCGCCTCTCGCAGAGGAGAGTTCATCAGCGCTTGCGCGGAACGGCTCGTGTCTTCCCTCTCGCTAACGGTCACACTTAGGGCTGTTTAACGTCATCACGAGAGGCCCGAAAAGCGCGGCCCATGGAAACTACTACTCCCAGCATTCAGCGTTCCGCGTTGCACTGATTACTCACCGCAAGGTGGCGCTTTGTACTCTGGGAGTTGTAGTCCGCACCGCGGCTCTGATGCCAAGCTAGGAGCAGGGGGTTTGTGCGTTCTAAGGTGCCTCCCGCCCTGCCCGCGCTATCTACAAGCGAGTAGCTCCGTGCGCGTCCGGAGCACTTGGTAGCGGGGAGGGAACTTGGGAATTGCCCCTGTGGGGTCCGGGTCCCTGCTGTGAGTCCTTGCCCCATGCGGTGACCTTAGTGGTGACCTATCCCCAGGGCTGTCTCTGGGTTCCCCCTCCCCTGCGGGCCCCCGTGCGAGCCCTTCCTGGCTGCCCTGCACCTGCGTGCGGGCTGCGGGGCTCCCGACTCGCACTGTCACTCCAACGTCGTGAGCTGCGACTCGAGCTCACTCCCAAGGGCGGCGTTGAGGTCACAAAAAGCAGCCCCAGCTTGGGGCGAGTTAATGCGCTGCACAGTAGGGAGCACTGGCTGGCAGAGAGGAGGATTTGGTCTGGCAAACCAGTAGAGATGTCCGTAGAGGTTGGGAACCGCTGCCTAGCTGATTGGTGCCTGTATAACTGCTTCTCTGCACCTAACCGTGCACTGTATTGACTTTTTAGTGAATGGATCTGCTTAATCTTAGTTGTTAACAGGTCCCATTTAGGAGAGAAACTCGTGATCTGTTCAGCAACATTTCTGAGATTGTTATACTTTTCTCCAGTAATAATAATTTCAATGCTGTAGTGTGAAAAGGGTCTTCAGATTTGGGCATTTATGCTCCATTTCACTGGCAAGCCTACAATGCTGTTTTTTAGAGCTAAATGTAATTTCTTCTATTACCATTGCCCCATGTATGCAGTTGGTTGACAAATGCAGTGCTTGTATGTGTATAGGTATATATGAATTATTACATGCTGGGGTGCTTTCCTCCTCAATCTGCAGCTTTGTTCTACTGTATGCTGAGTGTCACAGCTGGAGGGCATTAAAATGATTCTGGCTCTTGTCTTTTCAATTTTCTTCTTGGATTGTCCTGCAGAGGTCCTAAGAAAAACAAATCTTTTAACAGAGAAGTTCCCCTTTTCATTTCCTACTCGCTTTAAGAACCAGACTTTTTGGGGAGCTAGTTTGGGGATATACCAGCATGGATCCAAGCAGCGATTACCAGTTCCTCAATGAGATTCTGGGGAAAGCAGTGAAAATCACCTTGAAATGTGGCATCTTCCAGGGAATATTGCAGCACGTGGATTCCAGCAGAAGTATCGTTCTGAGCAGAGGTTTAACTCTTGTTCTATACTTGTCACCTAAATTAATGTAGTTCTTCAAATGCTGAGGGGATGGGGAAGGGGAGTTCATGAAAGTGTATTTACATATTCTAGATTGGATAGGGTAGGGGCTCATTGGCATGCTATATCATATGTTGGAAGGGTGTGTGGGTTGGAACTTCATATCCCACATTGGAAAGAGAACCTTGTTTCCCACATGAGGAAGAATAGATTCATGTGATAGATATACAATTTTTGATGTGCCAGGACTGAACAGAGTGTTTGTTCCATACCATTCTCTGTTTTTTTTCTGAGACTATTTAGACTGAGTAGATGGAGGGCATTGCTTGCCCAAATTCTGAATGTAGTGAACAAATCTGAGATTCTGTTTATTTTAAAAGATATCTGGGATTTTAAGTGAAATAGAGGCATAATCTACCTTCAGGATTTATCTTGAACAAGTTCAATCTGCATGTAGTCTTCATTTCAAGAGAGTTAGTAGGAACAGGAGAGGGTTCTGATGTACTTATGCCTTGCTCAGCAATAATTATGTTTACTGTAACTGGAATCTGTACCACTCAAATTACTCAATGGCTGACTTTCACTGATAACTCCCGAATAAATCTTCAGCCGTTCAGAAACTAACTAGAACTAGGCTGCTCAGTCTTTCATGCAGACTGCACCTACTGCTGATTGTACCAGGCACAGACTAACCTTCCGTTGATTTCAGAGGGGCGTAGTTGTACTCAAGCAATGAAAAACAAGCAGCAGAAGAGTGAACACTCTTTCTTAATGTAACATTACAAAGGAAATGGGCCCAGCTGTGCTCTCAGCTTCGGGATTGCAAAAGAATAACTGAGTCCAGAATTTGCCCCGTTGTGTCCACCAGACATTTGCATACAACACTCTCGTTGGGTTTTTTTTTTATCAGTTTTACGCAATACAGTAATTTGAAATTGTTGATTTAGTGCTTTTGCCAATTGTCATTAGCGAGGACAGTTCTCTGGCCTTATTTGGTGTGTAATCAGTTCTTACCTTTACTTTTATTGCAGAGCTCAATGTTTCTGTTTATTTATCTACCTATGTTTTAATTATTTCAGTGAAGAACTTGGATACAGGCAGAAGCATGCCAGGTGTGAAGATGTTTTTTGGTTATGAAATTGTGAATGGTGAGAACTTTCTTTGCTCTGCAAGGGTGAGGTTCATGGATACTATCACATGTTTAGCACTTTTGTTTTTCTTTTCTAATGATGGGCCCTATTCAGGCCTTCTTACTTGGATAAAAGTCCCATTTTAGTCATTGAGAGTTTTGGCTGAGTAACTCCTAAGTAAGGAGAGGAAGGATGCCCCAGTGGTAAGGGCCCTAGGCTAGGACTTGGGAGATCTGAATTCAAGTCCCTGCTGTGACGTTGGGCAAGTCATTAACCTCTCTGTGCCTCGGTTTCTCCATCTGTAAAATGGGGATGATAATACTACTTTTCCTCACAGGGATGTTGTGATGATATATGCATTAAAGATTGTGATGTGCTCAGATGCTACAGTAATCAGGGAGGGCCATGTAAGTATCTTAGGCTTTGTCTACATTAGCACTTTTGTGGGCAAAACTTTTGTAGGTCAAAAAAACAAAACTGAAAAAGATTCAGTGAGAAGTTTCTTGTTTAGATTTTCACTTTCCCCTGAAGCAAAACACAATAGAATTGTGTTAAAAATGAAATTGATTATAACAAATGAAACTGACTATAATAAATCTTTATAATCCAAGTGTTAAGTAATTAAAAACTGAAAGCATTTTAAAGGGTTTCATTAAGACATAATAATTTGAACTGCACACGGGAACTCTCTCTTCAGTCTCTCATTAAACTGTGCATTCTGTAAAACACACACAAAATAGCAGATGTTTTCCTGTCTTTCAAATATTTAATAGTAGATGTTATAATGAGGTCTCTTATTACTATGATTTAAAGGGACACTGTCAACTTAAAAATCACTCTTCTGTCTGAAAATGTACTTAAAATAATAGATAAAACCTAAGATTACTATAGCTGAGAGGTCAGGGGGGAAACGTTTCCTGTTCATCTTTCCCTGCTCCCCTACAGCTTATTTACTTTGTGCATATAACAGCACAGATCATCAATTCTGCTCTTTTCCCCATTTATTTGTTTTGGGCCTGTCACATAGCAATATAGGTGAGAAGAACATTTTTTTAAAAATAGGAAAATTTGATTATGCAACGATAAAATTGGCAGGGAAGTAGTATCCAAAACTGCAAAAATTATAAAATGGGGATAGTAGTACAGGTTCTTGATCATCAATATCAAAGGGCATTGTTAGGATTAGTTAATGTTTATAGAGTTCTTGAACATATAAAGTGCTATATGGGGCTGATCCAAAGCCCATTACAGTTAATGTAAAGATTGCCATTGCTTTAAACCTTGAATCAAATCCTTTAATTTAAACTACTTTAACGCTTTTTAAAAAAAATTGACAATATTTCAAGTTGATGGTCTCCCCTTAAGTATTTTTATAAAGTATGCTACATTACATTGGTTAGTATACTGTGCCACATTATACTGATTAATATGCTCTGAAGTACTATCTGAGTTCATTAAAACTAGGCAAAGTAAATGATCAAAGTACTTTTTGAGATTTATTAGCCTCGTGTTTATGTCTTGTTCACTTAGTTCATGGAAACACCTTGTGGAAAGGCTGTGTTGGGGTGATCATAGAATATCAGGGTTGGAAGGGACCTCAGGAGGTCATCTAGTCCAACCCCCTGCTCAAAGCAGGACCAATCCCCAATTTTTGCCCCAGATCCCTAAATGGCCCCCTCAAGGATTGAACTCACAACCCTGGGTTTAGTAGGCCAATGCTCAAACCACTGAGCTATCTCTCCCCCTATCACTATTGCCTCTGCTTGTCTTCTTCCCCAGTTCCAAAAAGACAGAGGAGTCAGAGCACTCCGTTCTCAGACACAGAAGAATTTTACTGATGAAACAAACCATGGAGTCAAACTGTCTAAGATAACTTTATTTTGAAGCCACTCCCACAGATAAAGAACTTATGTGCAGTATGCTACTCTGAGGCCTTTTTAAAACTTCATTGGGGGTAGCCATTGTGAATTTTTTAGAAATGTCCCTAGTGTAGACAGGCCTATCTGTCTCTGTGTACTGCTGACACTCTCAGTTTTGCATTGGGGCAGGGAGATGGAAGGCAGCTCTCAGAGTGATCTATGTACTGTACATCCTTGCCTCCTCCTTCGGGTTATCACACTTGCAACAAAATTTAATCTGTAAACTGTGGTGGTGCAATATTGGCCTTATGCAGGGCCATATAGGTTTCAGTAGAGATGCTGTAGCATCAGCTGGTTCAACTTAAATGCCACTGGTGTAAAATACTTCTACTGCATGCTATTGCCTGTGATAAATGTAGTTCCTAGTCAAAGAGTTGCTGATGTTCTGAGTTGTAACAGAAGTTGTTGGTTTGTATTACAGTGGAACTGCTGGAGGAACTGGAACAAGATGCAGCAAGAGGAGCTGCAACTCCCATCAGGTATGTTGGAAGGGACTTATCTTTCATGACTGGAAAAAGAATGTACCTCTTAGAATAGCCAACAAATGGATGGAAAATCTTATGAGTGTAAGGTTAAGTGACACCAAGATTGTGTTGAACTGTTCTAAGAGGGAGTGGGTGAGAAGATGGCTGGGGTGCTTCTATTACTGAAAAAGACACTTCTAAGATGTTCCTCCTTTCTCCATCAATGAATAATTTGTTTGGTTTGTTTTATAATGAGCTCGTAGTTTCCAGGGAATATTTCTCACAAAAAAACCTTCATCCATGGCCAAACAGTTGTACAGGGGAAGCTACATTTCAAACCTTATCAAATGTAGGTAAATGTGACATCTGGAAGCTGGCACAGGTGTGGATTTGTACTTTAAACCCTTGCATTTCCACTCCGAGTTGCATCTCCAACACAAATTGTGTTAGGTTACTTGGTTTTCAAGTATTTCCCAAGGCCATATTTGAAACTATTTAATTTCCCTCGTAAGGGAAATGGGGATTGACTGGCTTTTGATAAGGGCTCCCTTAAACTGGAGTTTGCAAGGCGAATACCATTCTGTTTAGCAGCAAACTTTTACATGCACAGAAAGTTTAACTTAGTCTTTTAACAAAACTTATTCCTGTATTCATCAGTCCTTTAAAGAGAAGCTTTTTGATAAATGACCCTTTATGTCTTTAGGGGCTTGTCTTCTCACTTGTACTGCTTTAATTATAGTGGTGTAGAAACAGATATTGTTCAGGAGGTATAACCCCCTAGTGTGGATGCAGTTATAATGGTGTAACAGCGCTTACAGTGATATAGGTTATAAACACTAAGGATTGTACTGATGTAAGTGTTTTGGTATAAAAGCATATTCCTAACCAAGATAGTGAAATCGTCCATAAAACTGTGTAGATCAGTCCTAAGCCAGGTGCTTCAGTATTCCTTGAAAATACAGATAAGATCTGATGAGAAACAGTCAAATGAAAAATAGTCCCATTCAATTACAGCATGTAATGGCAGACAGCTAAAAAGTGACAAGTTTTTAAAGTGCTTTTATACAAATGCTAGAAGTCTAAATAATAAGATGCGTGAACTAGAGTGCTTCGTATTAAATGAGGATATTGATATAATAGGCATCACAGAAACTTGGTGAAATGAGAATAATCAATGGGACACAGTAATACCAGGGTACAAAATATATCAGAAGGACAGAACAGGTCGTGCTGGTGGGGGAGTGGCATTGTGTGAAAGAGAGCGTAGACTCAAATGAAGTAAAAATCTTAACTGAACCAAACTGTACCATAGAACTTCTATGGATAGTAATTCCATGCGCTGCTAATAAAAATATAGCAGTAGGGATATTTTACTGAAAACTTGACCAGGATGGTGATAGTGACTGTAAAATGCTCAGGGAGATTAGAGAGGCTATAAAAATAAAAAACTCAATAATAATGCGGGATTTCAGCTATCCCCATATTGACTGGGTACATGTCACCTCAGGACAGGATGCAGAGATAACGTTCTTGACACCATAAATGACTGCTTCTTGGAGCAGCTAGTCCTGGAACCCACAAGAGGAGAGGCAATTCTTGATTTAGCCCTAAGTACAGCACAGGATCTGGTCAAAGAGGTGAATATAGCTGGACTGCTTGGTAATAGTGACCATAATATGATTAAATTTAACATTCCTGTGGCGGGGAAACACCACAGCAGCCCAACACTGTAGCATTTAATTTCCGAAAGGGAGACTACACAAAAATAAGAAAGTTAGTTAAACAGAAATTAAAAGGTACAGTGCCAAAAGTGAAATCCCTGCAAGCTGCGTGGAAACTTTTTAAAGACACCATAATAGAAGCTCAACTTAAATGTATACCCCCAAATTAAAAAAACACAGTAAGAGAACAAAAAAAGTGCCACCGTGGCTATACAACAAAGGAAAAGAAGCAGAGAGAGACAAAAAGGCATCCTTTAAAAAGTGGAAGTCAAATCCTAGTGAGGAAAATAGAAAGGAGCATAAACTCTGGCAAATGAAGTGTAAACATATAATTAGGAAGGCCAAAAAAGAATTTGAAGTACAGTTAGCCAAACACTCAAAAAGTAATAGCAAAAACGTTTTTGAGTATATCAGAAGCAGGAAGCCTGCTAAACAACCAGTGGGGCCACTGGACGATCGAGATGCTAAAGGAGCATTCAAGGACGATAAAGCCATTGCGGAGAAACTAAATTAATTCTTTGCATCAGTCTTCATGGCTGAGGATGTGAGGGAAATTCCCAAACCTGAGCCATTCTTTTTAGGTGACAAAGCTGAGGAACTGTCGCCGATTGAGGTATCATTAGAGGAGGTGTGGAACAAATTAATAAACTAAACAGTAAAAAGTCACCAGGACCAGATGGTATTTACCCAAGAGTTCTGAAGGAATCCAAATGTGAAATTGCAGAACTACTAACTGTAGTTTGTAACCGATCATTTAAATCAGCTTCTGTATCAAATGACTGGAGGATAGCTAATGTGACGCCAATTTTTAAAAAGGGCTCCAGAGGTGATCCTGGCAATTACAGGCCGGGCAAACTGGTTGAAACTATAGTAAAGAACAAAATTGTCAGACACACAGATAAACATCATTTGTTGGGGGAAGAGTTTTTTGTAAAGGGAAATCATGCCTCACCAATCTATTAGAATTATTTGAGGGGGAGAACAAGCATGTGGACAAGGGGGATCCAGTGGATATAGTGTACTTAGATTTTCAGAAAGCCTTTGACAAGGTCCCTCATCAAAGGCTCCTAAGCAAAGTAAGCTGTCATGAGATAAGAGGGAAGGTTGGATTGGTAACTTGTTAAAAGATAGGAAACAAAGGGTAAGAATAAATGGTCAGTTTTCAGAATGGAGAGCGGTAAATAGTGGTGTCCCCCACTGGGACCAGTCCTATTCAACATATTCATAAATGATCTGGAAAAAGGGGTAAACAATGAAGTGGCAAAATTTGCAGATGATACAAAACTAATCAAGATAGTAAGTCCCAAGCAGACTGTAAAGGGCTTCAAAAGGATCTCTCAAAATTGGGTGACTGGCTAACAAAATGGTAGATGAAATTCATGTTGATAAATGCAAAATAATGCACATTGGAAAACATAATCCCAACTATCCATATAAAATGAGGTCTAAATTAGCTGTTACCACTCAAGAAAGAGATCTTGGAGTTATTGTGGATAGTTCTCTGAAAACATCCACTGAATGTATAGCAGCAGTCAAAAAAGCGAACAGAATGTTGGGACTCATTAAGAAAGGGATAGATAATAAGACAGAAAATATCATATTGCCTCTATATAAATCCATGGTACGCCCACATCTTGAATACTGCATGCAGATGCGGTTGCCCCATCTCAAAAAAGATATATTGGAATTGGAAAAGGTTCAGAAAAGGGCAACAAAAATGATTAGGGGTATGGAATGGCTTCCGTATGAGGTGAGATTAATAAGACCGGGACTTTTCAGCTTGAAAAAGAGATGACAAAGGGGGGATATGATTGAGATCTATAAAATCATGACTGGTGTGGAGAAAGTAAATAAGGAAGTGTTATTTACTCCTTCTCATAACACAAGAACAAGGAATCACCCAATGAAATGAATAGGCAGCAGGTTTAAAAGAAAAGGAAGTATTTTTTCACACAATACACAGTCAGTCTGTGGAACTCTTTGCCAGAGGATGTTGTGAAGGCCAAGACTATAACAGGGTTCAAAACAGAACTAGATAAGTTCCTGGAGGATAGATCCATCAATGGCTATTAGCCAGGAGGAGCAGGGATGGTGTCCCTAGCCTCTGTTTGCCAGAAGCTGGGAATGGGCGACAGGGGATGGATCCTTCAATGATCCATTACCTGTTCTGATCATTCCCTATGGGGCACCTGGCATTGGCCACAGTCTGAAGACAGAATACTGGGCTAGATGGACCTTTGGTCTGACCCAGTATGGCTGTTCTTATGTTCTTATGTCTGCATCTTGGGACCCCTCCTCTCCCTGTCAGGGCCTTCATCACCAACCTCTTCAGTGGACCTCTTTTTTGCTTGGTTTTGCCTTTGGCTTCTTTACATTTGCACTCTGAAATAAATATCCAATAAACAAAACAAACTTTTAGTTAAGAGAAGGCCCAGAAGCTCTCAGGAAACGTGAATGTTGACTAGGAAGCTATTACGACATATGGGGCAGCTCACAACATGGCTGTATGTAAGTTAGGATACTGGATGAAAGTCAAACAGTGCCTTGCAACATATTATCAAGTTTAAGTTGTATTTCCCAGTGTGTGTTCACTGCAGCATTGTACGTGATATCTTACACTGTCGTCTTATGCAGGGACAGTCTAGTTACTGGAGGAACTGGAATGGACAGGGGAGAACCAGCAGAGCACAGCCCACAGAGTTCTACTTGCATTTCCCCAGAGAGCCGGGTCACCACCCTGAGTAACTTAAAATATACCCTGGCAGGTAACTGTGATATTAGGAATGCAAGTTCAGTCTTTCTGCAAGCCAAACACTACAAGCTCCTTTCCCGGATTCTATATCCTTTTCACACTCTATACAAATTGGATCCAAAATAACTAAATAGATTTTTTTTTTAATTCTCACCTTTATTTATTTTAGAGCAAATCTGTGTGTGGACTCCTGTATTTTGGAATAAGAGTGCCTGTCTCTTAAGTCAATTGAAATAAGGCACTCTTGTTCCAAATATGGCAGTCCACACACAGAATTGCCCTGAAATAATTAACTGTGTAATAAATAAAACCAATTTAGTTATTTCATTTCCATTTTGTGTGTAGACAAGCCCTTATTCATGAAGTAGCTTGAAGCCTTAAACAGAAGTGTAAGTTTACATCAGAGTGGTACAAGCTCCTTGACTTGTCATAAACTGAAAACAAGAAGATGCCGTTGGCACTGGAGCTGCTATTAAAATACTCTCCAATTTGTCCTGACTAATGAGGAGGAAAAAGTTCTCACCATAATAAATGCATTTTAGTACTTGTGCCTTCAAGAGGCACTTTGAATAAACTTCATTAAATAGGCTCCAGTTATCTCGTAGATCAGTTGACACTAAAGCCTAATGATGCCAATTTAAATGTCAACTTTGCTGACTATTTCACTGTTAATTGTTTCTGCATCAACATGCAGCCATTCTGGGACTGTGATCCTGTAGTCTCTCCCTCCTCACCTTTTGAACTCAAGTGGTTCACGTCTTTTCCTCCCACATTCAACTGCAGCCTCATAAGGAGCAATAATAAAATATACAATATATATTCTATAAAAATAAGGAAATCTTAGTTGTCATGTTGTACATTTTTCATAACACTTATACCATGGATTTCTCCCAGCTATAAAATGACTCTGTCACAAAGCAGCACAACTACTCTTGTACAGAAGTCAAAGTATTTGATGCAATAAGCAATACATCTTGTGAGTGTGTTAATCTGATGTTTCATTATTCTGTGGTGTCAACTAAAAATTTAAGGCTGATTGGCCATTGATGATCAGCACGAGGCTAGTTGTTATACTTGGAGGATACTTGCAGTGCATTGCTGGTCAAGTAGAACAGCTCCTGCTTTGTGTGCAAGTGGTCCCAGGTTCAAAATCTGGCTAATGTCTTGCAAGGGGTTCAGATACTGGGGTGCTACAAGAGCCTTCTATTCTGTTCTGTATTGGAAGTACAGTTACAACAACCCAGGAAGTGGGAGAATGGAGCAAAGTTTGAACATGATGACTTGCAAAGGATTTTTTAAAGTGAGGCTTATGTTCTTTTTCAGTTCTTTAAGATGGACAAAAATACTGAACGGAAGGGGTTTTTTTAATCTGCATTTTAAAAAAATTAGAAATGTCAGGATTGTGTCGTGTCCAGTCTTTCCTAGCTTTGCTAGAAGACTTTCTGGGGGTGTCAGAAATGTGTGTTGTGAGCTCTCACACGTTAACTGAAAGACAAGAGAGTGCTCAATCTTTGCAAAGAGAGTCTTTCTCCAGGTGTTTGTTAGGCATTGTTGTTAACTAGGTATTAACAAAAACAAAAAAATCTGAGTTTTAAGACTGGCTAAAAATCCCTTTCTCTCTTGGTTGCTTAATTTTCACTCTCTTGTGATGTCATCACTTAGTAGTTTTGCCCTCATTATAACATGTTCCAGCCTGGACAGAAGCTGAATTTTAAATGTTAGAAAACCTTTTTACAAAACTTTTCCTGCCTCCTCTGTATTTCATAACAGAAACTAAAAAGGGCACCTACCTATTTTGTTTACCTTTGAAGATCACTTTTAAAACTCATTAGTGGTTTCTGTTTCACAGTGAGATCAAAATCCTGGAGGCTGGAGTTGCTGCTGACAGACAATCATTCTATGTTTGCTGGAGATAGTTGCAGCAAACTTGATTTGAAAGTGCAGTAATGTACCTGGAGTTTTTTGTTTTGGAGGAAAGGGAAGGTGGGAGTGTGTACAGCTCTCGTAAAGATGGGACTTGAGTGCGGGTATGAATATACATCCACTGTGATTACTGATGCAGAGGAAATCTCTAATGTTGTGTTTTTCATTGCAGAGGAGGAAGAAGAGGAAAATATGGAATACATAGTCATTGATCAATTCCAACAGAAATTTGGTCCCGCTGTGAGTAATAACAATGGTAATATTCAGGCTATGTCTACATTACAAAGTTAAATCAACTTAAGTTATGTCAACCATCATCCACCGCTGTAATTTTACTGCTTTTGCAGTCCATACAACACTCGTGATGGCGGAGCGCGTCCACAGTTGGCGCTTTTGCATCGACAGACAGAGCAGTGCACCGTGGGTAGATATCCCACTGTGCAACTCGCCACCATCTGCTACCTGGTGTTCTGGGAAGGGTTTGCAGTGCCTTGTGGGGGCCGGTTCACCGTCCCATGTTGCAGTTTTCTCTATCTCATTATTCCATGAGCTTCCAACTACATTTTGTGCTGCTTTTTAACAGCCACTGTAAACTGCGTGCCTGCCATCTCTGTCTCAAAGCATGGATCCTATACTGCTCTCCGGTATTGTAATGAGCATTATGAACACAGTATTTCATGAGCTGCGAATCTGATGATGACTCCTGCTCTATGTCATGGAAAGAAACAATTCAAGATTGCTTTTGGCATTCACGGAGCTGCCGCACATGGTGGACCGTTGGTTCTGAGCGCAGGAAACAAGCACTGAGTGGTGGGATTGCATCATGATGCGTACATGGGATGATGAGCAGTGACTGCAGAACTTTTGACTGCACAAAAACCACCTACCTGGAACTGTGTGCGGAGCTCGCCCCTGCCTTTTGGTGCAAGAAGACCAAAATGAGAGCTGCCCTAAGAGTGGAGAAGCAAGTGGTGATCGCTGTGTGGAAGCTGGCAACTCTGGACTGCTACTGTTCAGTCACAAATCAGTTTGGAGTTGGGAAGTCCACTGTGGGAGTTGTAGTGATGCAAGTGTGCAAAGCCCTTAATTGCCTCCCGCTACGAAGGACTGTGTGTGGGAAATAGTGGATGGCTTTGCAGCAATGGGATTCCCGAACTGCAGCAGGGTAATAGATGGCACGCACATCCCCATTTTGGTGCCAGACCACCTTGCAATGGAGTACATCCACAAAAAGGGCTACTTTTCTATGGTATTACAATCTCTGGTGTCACTGGGGTCGTTTCACCGACATAAGGTGGAATGGTCAGGGAAGGAGCATCGAGATGGATCGTCAGTCTTTTCTGATTTTGAGCAACCAGATACTAAGGGTGTTAGAGGGGTTGAACGGGGGGCTATTCAAATCAGGGAGGCTTTGAAGGAACATTTTGACAATGAGCCCCAGTAATATGTCTATCTGTAATGCATTTAGCCAGGAATTATTTTCTTGCACTGTAGTATGAACCTTATAATGATTGCTGTGTGTGCATTAATTTTACAATGCAAATGCACCAATTGCCACTGGGGATGAATTTCAGCAGCAACCACCGTTTGTAGGAGACAAATGAAGATTCCATATCTTTCTATAAGTACGTTCTTATTCGACAGTGATACAAACATTTATTTGTTTTGCAAGGGACATAGAATCATAGAATCTCAGGGTTGGAAGGGACCTCAGGAGGTCATCTAGTCCAACCCCCTGCTCAAAGCAGGACCAACCCCAACTAAATCATCCCAGCCAGGGCTTTGTCAAGCCTGACCTTAAAAACCTCTAAGGAAGGAGATTCCACCACCTCCCTAGGTAACCCATTCCAGTGCTTCACCACCCTACTAGTGAAAAAGTTTTTCCTAATATCCAACCTAAACCTCCCCCTCTGCAACTTGAGACCATTACTCCTTGTTCTGTCATCTTCTACCACTGAGAACAGTCTAGATCCATCCTCTTTGGAACCCCCTTTCAGGTAGTTGAAAGCAGCTATCAAATCCCCCCTCATTCTTCTCTTCTGCAGGCTAAACAATCCCAGTTCCCTCAGCCTCTCCTCATAAGTCATGTGCTCCAGCCCCCTAATCATTTTTGGTGCCCTCCGCTGGACTCTTTCCAATTTATCCACATCCTTCTTGTAGTGTGGGGCCCAAAACTGGACACAGTACTCCAAATGAGGCCTCACCAGTGCCGAATAGAGGGGAATGATCACGTCCCTTGATCTGCTGGAAATGCCCCTACTTATACAGCCCAAAATGCCGTTAGCCTTCTTGGCAACAAGGGCACACTGTTGACTCATATTCAGCTTTTCGTCCACTGTAACCCCTAGGTCCTTTTCTGCAGAACCGCTGCCCAGCCATTCGGTCCCTAGTCTATAGCAGTGCATGGGATTCTTCCGTCCTAAGTGCAGGACTCTGCACTTGTCCTTGTTGAACCTTATCATATTTCTTTTGGCCCAATCCTCTAATTTGTCTAGGTCCCTCTGTATCCTATCACTACCCTCCAGCGTATCAACCACTCCTCCCAGTTTAGTGTCATCTGCAAACTTGCTAAGGGTGCAGTCCACACCATCCTCCAGATCGTTGATGAAGATATTGAACAAAACCGGCCCCAGCACCGACCCTTGGGGCACTCCACTTGATACCGGCTGCCAACTAGACATGGAGCCATTGATCGCTACCCGTTGAGCGTGACCATCCAGCCAGTTTTCTATCCACCTTACCGTCCATTCATCCAGCCCATACTTCTTTAACTTGCTGGCAAGAACACTGTGGGAGACCGTATCAAAAGCTTTGCTAAAGTCAAGAAATAGCACATCCACTGCTTTCCCCTCATCCACAGAGCTGGTTATCTCATCATAGAAGGCAATTAGGTTAGTCAGGCATGACTTGCCCTTGGTGAATCCATGCTGACTGTTCCTGATCACTTTCCCCTCCTTTAAGTGGTTCAGAATTGATTTCTTGAGGACCTGTTCCATGATTTTTCTAAGGACTGAGGTGAGACTGACTGGCCTGTAGTTCCCCGGATCTTCCTTCTTCCCTTTTTTAAAGATGGGCACTACATTAGCTTTTTTCCAGTCATCCGGGACCTCCCCCGATTGCCATGATTTGTCAAAGATAATGGCTAATGGCTCTGCAATCACATCAGCCAACTCCTTTAGCACCCTCGGATGCAGTGCATCCGGCCCCATGGACTTGTGCTCGTCCAGCTTTTCTAAATAGTCCCGAACTACTTCTTTCTCCATAGAGGGCTGGTCACCTCCTCCCCATACCGTGCTGCGGAGTGCAGCCGCCTGGGAGCTGACCTTGTCTGTGAAGACAAAGGCAAAAAAAGCATTGAGTACACTAGCTTTCTCCACATCCTCTGTCACTAGGTTCCCTCCCTCATTCAGCAAGGGGCCCACACTTTCCTTGACTTTCTTCTTGTTGCTCACATACCTGAAGAAACCCTTCTTGTTACTCCTAACATCTCCGGCTAGCTGCAACTCCAAGTGTGATTTGGCCTTCCTAATTTCACTCCTGCCTGCCTGAACAATATTTTTATACTCCTCCCTAGTCATTTGTCCAATCTTCCACTTCTTGTAAGCTGCTTTTTTGTGTTTAAGACGAGCAAGGATTTCACTGTTAAGCCAAGCTGGTCGCCTGCCATATTTACTTTTCTTTCTACACATCGGGATGGTTTGTTCCTGCAACCTCAATAAGGATTCTTTAAAATACAGCCAGCTTTCCTCGATTCCTTTCCCCCTCATGTTATTCTCCCAGGGGACCTTGCCCATCAGTTCCCTGAGGGAGTCAAAGTCTGCTTTTCTGAAGTCCAGGGTCTCTGTTCTACTGCTCTCCTTTCTTCCTTGTGTCAGGATCCTGAACTCGACCGTCTCATGGTCACTGCCTCCCAGATTCCCATCCACTATTGCTTTCTCTACTATTTCTTCCCTGTTTGTGAGCAGCAGGTCAAGAAGAGCTTTTCCCCTAGTTGGACATGAAAATGAAGAGCACGTTTTCAAATGAGGTTCTCACAGTTGGGTATATGTCCAGCTGTCATTGTGATACATGTCCTTCAGGGCGGAGTGCATGGGATACTGCGATGGCCCAGGAACATACGAGGAGTATGTGTGGGGAGGGCATGGAAGGCAGTTCTGTATGGGCTGCAGGGGGAGGCAAGCATGGATTTGTTCCATCTGCAGTTCAGTCAGGGACCTCAGCATGTCTGTTTGGTTCTGTAGCAGCTGTATTGTCTGTGCCTGTCCCTGTTTCCTCTCCTGGCTATCCATGCACATTTTCTCATTGATATCCTCTCTTTATGCCCTCTGCTCACAATCCGAAGCATTTGAGGATCGCTGCACCACCCGGAACATGTCTTCCTTATTCCTCCTGTTTCATTTCCTTATCTGACAGAGCTGCTTAGCCGGTGTGGAGGAGGAGACCATCAAGGGCACATCTGCAGAAGCTAAAGAAATAATAGTCAGAGGCACTATTGTGAGTGCATTCACAGCCTTGATTCAAACTAGTTAGAAACACCACTTTCTCACTTCCCCTTGGCAGGCACACAGCACGGCGGAAGCCCCACCCATGGTGAGTTTGGCCCTTGGGTAGAAGGGGCAAGATGGGACTAAGGCTGGGGGGCTTCAGAGGGGAATCACTACAAGTGCCTAGGGCCACTATTCTGAATACTGGCACCATTTTCCACAGGTGGGGGTGATAGCAGCTGATATTTTGCTCTTGAGGGTAACTGAGGATGCAAGGTTGCAGCTCCTGCTTACGTGTGGCTGCAGACCAGGTCTGTATGCTGCTTGCCTATCAAGGCTGTGAACGCACTCACAATAGTGCCTCTGCCTATGTGTTGCTTTGTTACCTGCAGAAATAATTGCCGATTGGTGCAGCAAAGTTTCCTATAGCGGGGGGGGGGGGAGGGGGGAAACAAAGTAGCCCTCCCAAGCAACTTTTGGCAGAGGATTGCAGAGAACCTACAAGAAAGTTTCCTAGAGATCTCTATGGAGGATTCCTGGGACATCCTGGTGGGCATCAACAAACTTTTCCGCAGGACTCTCTCTACCTAGGTGCACAGGGGAACGGGAAGCATCTACTGTGCCTGTGTTGGTTATTTCAGTCCCTCTTCTACCCTGATTAAAAAAGCAGAGCTCTACTTCTTGTCTCCCTGCAGTATCAAAGAACAAGGAGTATAGTCCAGAGCTCCCCTTTCTTGCTTCAGGCACGCCACAGCTGGAGTGCTGGGACTGGTTAGATCCCTCTGGAGTTAAGAAGAGTCCTGGCTTGCCATGCCACCGGATGTCCCTGTCACCTCTCCCCATCCTCCTCCAACTCCACTTCCTCTTCCACTATATCTTCCTAGGGGTCAACTCCACTGATCACTGTCTCCAGCCCCCGTAAAGTATCCACGGGGCTCTTGGCCTTGGAGGTGGGATAGTAGTTGCCAAGGGTGGCGTACAGCAAGTCTTTGGAAATGCACCAGACCAACGACTGGCCTCCCTTGCCTTCTGGTATGCCTGCCTCAGCAACTTGATCTTGGCACAGCACTGCTGCGTGTCCCTATTGTGCCCCGTCTTCTCCATGCCAGGAGTAATCTGCCCATAGATATCAAAGTTCCTGTGGCTGAAGTGGAGCTGTGACTGCACAGCTTCCTCTCCCCACAGACCCAGCAGATCCAACAACTCCAGTGTTCTCCAAGCAGGAGCGTGTTTTTTCTGCAGGGAGCCAGCATGGTCAGCTGGGCAAATGCTATGTGAGCTCTCCATGCTGAGCAAACAGGAAGAGGAATTTCAAAAATTCCTGAGGCTTTAAAGGAGGAGGGGCGCATACCTGTGTACCTGGCTGCAGGGCAGCAGAGTTCAAACTGGTGGACAGAGCGGTCACAATGGGCTTTGTGGAACACCTCCTGGAGGCCACTTAGGGTGACATAAGCAACACAGTGTCTACACTGACACTGCATCGGTCTAACTACCTACACCTGTTGCCGAGGTGGTTTTATTATGTTGGCGTATCAGGAGAGTTAAATCAGTGGGAGGAGCATTGCAGTGTGTACACCTCTACAGGTAGGTCCATGTAAGCCATGCCTTATGATGACTTAACTGTGTAGTATAGACATGGCCTTAGAGTGATGACCTGTGACCCTGTCTTAGTCCAATAGCCAGTAGATTTTGCTATGCAAGATCTTGAGCAGTTCTCCATGAGATCTTGTTCTGGAGTACACTTTACAGCTGGTGTTATCTAACTCCTATGGAGATGTAGTAACCACTGTTTGTCTGAGCAAAGTGGCAGTGATCTCTTTGATGACGACCAATGACTTCTTACACCAGCATAACAATGATGCGGAAAGGTGTGTGCACATGTATCAAATGTAGGGGGGTTCTGTGCATGTTGGGGTTTGTAATCTTTGCAAAGTCTATCTAATATGGGGGTCTGTGTCTGTGTGTGTGTGTGATTTATATCAATTGTGTATACCAGTTGAGCAAGGGGCCATATGTGTATGTGGGTCAATTGTTGGGGGTCAGAATTAAATTGCTGTGCTTTGTAGGAATTAAAATTAAATGGTCTGTGTTGTGGGGAGCATCAGAATTAATTGGTGTTGGGTGACAGAATCAGTTGGTCTGTCTTTTCAGTGGTGTGTGGGGCTTTTGCAAGTTACCACCACTTTCTTTTCTTTTTTTCCCCCTCCCCAATCTGCCCCTGGTCTGGGGGACTGGCTTTGGTGCTCTAGATTCAGCAGGAGGCTCAAGTAGCTGGTGGTGAGAGAGTTCTGTCATAGCATCCTTTGAACTAATCGCAGATTCATGATTAAAAACCTTATTTGGGGGAAATGATTTTGTCCCCTATAGTTATTGTTTTTACATGGCAGTAGGACCTGCGAGGGACTGGGGCCCCAATGTGTTAGGCCTTGTAAGATGATCCCTGCACCAGAGAGCTAATCTAAGCATTGTTTGAAAAGGAAGATGTGAGATTTATTTATTTTTTTCTAAAAAACTATAAGGTTGGCCTTTGCTGCTGTGAATGGCCTTTGCTCTGAGACTTGCTTTATTATAATAATACTCGAATGGTCCAGACCCCTTTTCCTTCAGTGCCCCAACTGTGTCTCTCTTCAGTTTCTTTTTGTGATTTTTAGTACTGCAAAAGATATTGACAGAACTTGACAGTGGTTAGGCTGCTGGTGTACTGAGACCACTGTCAGTCATGCTGACCAATATTGCGTCATTGTTTCCTTGTACTCCACCATCTGTTTCTCTGAATCCAGTTTGCCTTATACTTAAATGGTAAGCTCTTTGAGGCAGGAACCATCTTTTTTTGTTCTGTTTTTGTACAGTGCCTAGCACAGTGGGGTCTTGGCCAGTGAGTGGGTTCCTAGGTGCTACAATAATATAAATAATAATATGTACAGCTTTAGAGGATGAACTCTTAATCCATGGGCAGTGGGTATCAAAGGCCGAGGGAGGCTGAGCCTCCCCAAACAGCCCTGCATGGCCCGGTCACGCTCTGCCCCCAGGCCCCTCCTGCTTCCCGGCGCTCTGCGGCTCTTCCCCTGTGGCCGGGACCCTGGGCTGGGGTTCGGGCTAGTGGGGGCTGGCCTGTGGCCAGGGACGCCGGGCAGCTGGATCCAGTGCTTGTGACACTTGCCCCACACTCTGGAAGGGACAATCTGGGTTCTGGCAGGGGAAGGTGGGCAGTAGGGGTGGGCCGGGGGCTAACCTCACCGAGCCTGCAGTTCACCCACCACCTATGTTTTAATCCATGGAAACAGATAAAGTACAGGGAGCAAGTTTATCCATACTATCTCAACAATATGCCTCAAACCTCCTCTAGTGGTGAAAGAGTTTTTCATTATCCATGCTCCATACAGTCCTTGAGCTCTCTGCTAAGACTATCAATGAGGGCACTGATTATAGTATATTTTGTGCTTCATATGGCTGTCTTCCAGTAACTGGACTGAAACCTCCAGTATATTTCTCACAGGTCACTGAACACTTGTCAGATGCAAATTACTTTTGGTCACTAATGACTTCTGTTGAATGTGAACCAATGACTGAGGTGAAAAGAACGAGGACTACTTGTGGCACCTTAGAGACTAACAAATTTATTTGGGCATAAGCTTTCGTGGGCTAAAGCCCACTTCATCAGATGCATAGAGTGGAATATACAGTAGGAAGATAGATATATACAGAGAACATGAAAAGATGGGGGTTGCCAGACTAATAATCAATTAAGGTGAGCTATTATCAGCAGGAATAAAAAAAACTTTTGTGGTGATAATCAGGATGGCCCATTACAAACTGAAATCTGTTTTCCCCTACTGTTACTCACACCTTCTTGTCAACTGTTTGGAATGGGCCATCCTGATTATCACTACAAACGTTTTTTTTTCTCCTGCTGATAACAGCTCACCTTAGTTGATTAGTCTGGCAACCCCTATCTATCTATCTATCTATCTATCTATCTGTCTGTCTGTCTACTGTATATTCCACTCTATGCATCTGATGAAGTGGGCTTTAGCCCATGAAAGCTTATGCCCAAATAAATTTGTTAGTCTCTAAGGTGGCACAAGTACTCCTTGTTCTTTTTGCGGATACAGACTAACACGGCTACCACTCTGAAACCTGAGAGGTGAAAGACTCCCTGTTTTTATGACCAGTCTCCCAAGCCATTCAGTTCCTATATTCCTTTCCTCCTTGTTCTCACTAGATGCTGCACATCAAAAAACAGAGTGTTTTTGGTGTGGCAGCAGAGGGTGTTAATCTGTGTCGTCATGGAAGACTCTGCTGGCTTCAGGTAAGGGGCAGTTAAAGATAGAGAGAATGTGTTTTTTTTCAAGATGTTCGACTGTTAAGAAGGCATAATCTGGGGGAAAACTTGGGCTTGGTCTACACTTAAAAAAATATACCTGTATAATCCACATAGTTAAGCTGTTGAAAACCATATTATAGAAGTGATTATACCAATATAAAGTGTTTCATATCAGTATTATTTATTTTACTTTGCTAAACCAGAATAAGCTATACCAATATAAGCAATTTGATATAACTTCATCTACACTAGGAGGGTTTTGCTGCTTTAACTATGCTGGCATAGTTAGAATAGCAAAACTCTTATGTGTAGACAAGGCCTTGATGATGATTGATCTTGAAACAGGTCAGAATATGGGAAGATTAGCTTAAAAGCATGAGTCCAGAGATGTTTAGATTCATGGTAGTAAGGCCTTATCTAAATTAAAAGTTGCATTTGTTTAACTTTCAAGGTTTAAAAAACAATTTATTTAAATGTGTCCAAAGCCTATGTGGATGCTCTTAATTCAATTTTAAGTCTGGTTTATGTAAAATTAAGTGTCTACACAGGGTTTGAATGAGTTTAATTAAATTGGTTTAAAATAATACCTTTAGTTAAGCCAGGGCAATTTTGAATATGAGCAAGGCCAAGTCTTGTATCAGAGTTTGGTGGAAGACGACAGGAGACAGTGTTTTCATTTTAACCCTTGCAGTGAAAGGGGAGTCAATGAAAGGAAAAGTTCAGAGGGGGCTGTTATTCGCTTTGTCTATATCCAGCGGTGGAAGTGGGGAAATGGAAGGTTGTTTTTAATTCAAGCATTGTGGATAGGATTTCTGATGTGCATGTTCTTTGCATGTCTGAAAATGCCCATTATGTAACTGTACACAATAAGCTACTGAGTTTGATCCCTTATTGCAAACTTGTCTGTGAATATCTGTTTGAAAACAGCAGGGATTATCTCCAGATTAATATTCATGAAACTGTAAACCTGCTGTCCTCAAGATACTTTTTGTGAACAACATTCTTTGACAAAGCTGGGTAACAGCAGACCCTCCCCCTTCTTTTACATCCCTCTCTGGCCTCCCCACTTGCAAATAAATTGGGATTGGTTTGTTTTAGGTAACCACGAGGAGTCGAGTTTTTTTATTTGATATTTTCCTTCTGGGGCCTCGGGTTTTCAAAAATGGACTGCAAATGGTGCTGGAAGACAAGAACATTTTGAAAGTAAGTGTTCAGAAGGGTGGCAGGGCGTGTGTGAAATAGTTGAGCCACATCAGTAAGAAATTGCAATTGGATATTGAATCAATAGCCAGGTTCAAGCATCTATCTTTGGTTCTTCAGGTCATCCATGACTGCCGTTCGATCTCAGACTGCCTCTCACACCAGTATGGAGTCATTCTTTCCAACGTGTTTGATACACAGGTACCCTGCTGACTAGTTTAACCAGATAATAGTTTCAGCAAGAGAAAAGCTTATTGGCTTGGTATAAGGGTTTCTCCTGACTAGGATACGAGTATTTTGCTTAGAATGTATTAGCTGTCACGTTCTAACTAACACACTCTAAAACTCCAGTACAGGCAAGGCAAGCTGTATATATGTGTGTGAACAGAGGGTCAAAGGCTTCAGTTTGACCAGCCAGCATGTGCTAAAGCATAGCTTGCTTTGTCTAAATTGGAATTTTTAAATGTGTTCGTCAGAATGTGTTAGCTAGAGTTCTACGTCCTCCCCCGACCTTTTTATCCTAGTCAAGAGAAATCTTAACCTACGAAAAAGGTGTTTTGTTTGAGCGCTGGTTTAAAAATATGTTAGCACCTAGTGTAGACAGGTTTTAACACCTTTCAAAGATACGTTAGTTGATCATGATCAACCTTGTTGGGAGCTTGAGGATTACTCCCACTTACATGGGGGCCAGATTGGCCCCTGGTTACAGTCAGTGTAAATCTATTTTTACTCTTTCCATCCCTGTTGCAAGTGCAGAAACAGAGTAAATGAGTTAGGCCACATATGTCTACTGCTGGTGCAGCTCCACAAATGCTAGCAACAGTGAGAGTGATAGAGTAGACCAGATAGCGGTAAAAGCATCTGATTCCACAGTTGCTAGCTGTGATAGAGCTGCATCAGTACTACATGAGGCTTGTCTTGACTACAACATTTTATTGTGTTAGAACTTGATATTGAAGAAATGAGTTAACCAACACTATGCCAACTATGACTCCACTCAGTGTAGACAGGGACAAATTGTTGTTTGGCTAATCATTGTGCTAAGCATGACTTGTGAAAAGACATAGCATAGTGTTACTTGTCTCAACTCTTAAAATCGTAGTCTAGCTGGATAATTTTTCTTAGTGTATGCAAGGCTTCTCTCCTAACCCATCCCCAAACATATTTTATTTAAATGCCTTTTGGAGCAGATGGATGAACTGTTATTCAGAGTCACCACCGGCAGCCAAATATCAATCAGAATCACCAAGCCAGTGGTAGGCTTTGTCTGCACAAGCAAATGTTTGCAAAACATTTCCATCAGTACTTACCATCAAATAACCTGCTCTAGCATGGAAGGTTTTCTGGCTCCTGCATGGTTAACTGACACATTGTTGAAAACAATAGGCAGAGCCATCTGCATAGTGAGTGCCTGGTCTAAGCAGACAAGTTGCACTGGTATAACCCCTCTTATTTTGGTGGGAACTAATATGCTCACATACTCCTTCCCTCCCCCATTGATAGATCTCTTGACTGATTCATAATCAGTCCAGCTCTGTCTTGGTGGGAGGTAAATTGGTTTAGTGGCAGAGTAGATGCATTCCACTTCCAGTATATCTAAACTGATGCAAACAGTCCTTCCACTGCTTTCTCACTGCACCAGTCACTGAAGAATCAACCTGTTTTCCTTTCTGCATTCCATTGTACTGGGGTCAATGTGCCCTGAAGTCACCACATCTTAGTGCAGGCAAACCCATATAGATCTCATGTATGAGTCACTTTATAGCAAGCAAATACCAGTTCTTAGAGAGCAACAACTTTTCAGAGGAAAATTCAAAAGAGGAATCAGTATGCCTCACTCAGCGGTATGGTCCCGCTGTTACTAACAGCTGTGCAGATATTGGAAACAATGACATTATTTGTTTAAAAAAAGAATCTCTAGTGTAGACACGGCCCAAGTCTGCCTGGCTTGACAAAAATATTTTATTTCCCTTCTACCCGTGAGACAATTGTTGTAGTAACTGCCCAATCAGGTGCAATCGGTTAAGTAATATAACATTCAATGCAGCCCATTTGTGCATAGCTATGTGTGGCTTTTAATGTACTTCTGCAAAAGTATTGATTCTATAGCTTTACTATTGTGTTATAATATTGAAGCTTATAGTTTTTGTTTATAAATTTGTTTCATCATATTTTTCCTCATTTTTGTGTCTGTAGTTTAATAATTTAAGAAACAACAAGTTTAGTGAAAAAGGAAGAAATCCAACAGGAATTCTCCCTAAATATATAACTGTAACATTTTAAAAGGAGTGGGCAGAAAACTGTTAGCTCTGAGATTTTACACAGCCGAAATAAGGATTAATTTGATGGCAGCAAATTTATCTAGAGGATGTGCAAAGAGTGGCCCAGGATAGACAGGGATGGCGGAGCCTTGTTCATGCCCTAAACGACATTTGAAGGCATGGAAAGATTCTGATTTGGAAATTTTATTTTCAATTTACTCTCCAGTAACAAACTTCTATATTCTCTGCTTTTTGGGCCAACAGATGCTGGTCATGACATACTGATCACTTTCATATTCCCTCCGCAGGTTGCTGATGTCTTGCATTTCTCCAATATAACAGGTGGGTTCCTTCCACATCGCATCAGCTCCCTACAGGAGTGCTTGATGCGACACCTCAAGATGTCCCCCCAAAAGGTGTCCTTCCTGGCTTGCAGACAGCAGGCTATTCAAGTGAGTGGCTCAACCTGTTCAATACCAGTCATTGTCTCTAAGGAGACAATCAGGAACTGTAAATTGCCCCTTTTAAATGTTTGCAAAACGAAAATAAGAAAGAAAAACTTGTAGCACCTTAGAGACTAACAAATTTATTTCAGCATAAGCTTTCGTGGGTTGTTACCCACTTCATCGGATGCATGGAATGAAACATACAGTACACAGATATTTATACAGTCAGAGAAACATGATACGGTCGAGGTGCATAGACCAACCTTAAGAGGCGAATTAGTTGAGAGGAACCATAACAGCAGGGGAAGAAAAACCTTTGAAGTGATAAACATGATGGTTTGTCTATCATGATTGTTGGTTGGAGAAGGAGCTTGATGGTAGGAAACTCAGATTAATTGGTGCAGTTTGGGATTGTAATTGAGGGAGTTTGACTCTACTTGGTATTATCCAGGCAATCTAACCACCTAGGGAGCATATTAGATGACTAGTGCCACCCCATACTCACGGTCACCTGCTAAAGGGGAGGACATGTGACCTCCCCACGTGACTCCTCCCTGCCCCACCCCCAGCCCGAGGACCCTGTGTTCTCCGTGGCCCCTCCCCACCCCCCGTTACCTGGGTGGGGGGCTCTGTCCTCCTATTGTGCCAGCTCCTCCCTGCCATGTTTGGTTGCTTTCCCTAGCACCCAGGCCCTGGAGCCACTCCCAGATTCTGCCCAGTACAGCACAGCAGCTGCCTGGGAGAGTGCCTGGCTGCGGCAGCAGTGGACTGCCTCCCGCCCGGGCTTGGCTTTTGGGACAGTGGCTGAGTGAGTTGGAGGCCCCCCGCCCTCCCCAGCATGCTCTGTGCACAGCAGTATCTGGCTGCGAGAGAGCTTGGCTGGGGAGGGGGCAGCAGCAGCCTGCTCTCTGCCCAGGCTTGACTTCTGGGGACACGAGCTGACTCTGAGCATGCCAGGGAGGTGTGAGGGGCTCCGGCTCGCTCGGCCGCTGTCCCCAGAAGCTGAGCCAGGGTGGGGGACAACCTGCTGATGCCACAGTCAGGTGCTCTCCCAGCTGCACTGGGCAGCATCCCAGGCAGCGTGGCTGGAAGAGGCTCTGGCCCTGACTCCACCTCTTCCAGCCCTGGCCCTGCCCCTTCCTCTCTCCACCTGGGCCGCCTACTGGAGAGGCACTTGACCCTGCTGAAAGCGCACTTGACTCTTCGTGCCCCTCTCATGAGTGACCTCAACAGCAGGTTCAAGCTTCACTTGCCATCAGTGCTCCTGATTGTATTTTCTAAAAGGTCATTTTGAAATTATGATTTATGGGCAAAAAATCTACAAACCATGAAGAGACATGAAGCTCTTAGATAATGTAGGGTATGTCTAGATTGGAATAGTTAAACTGGCAAAACTTTTGTGCATAGACAAGGCCTTAGAGGGTGCTACTGCAATGGTATAGCTAACGTGCGCTTCAACAGCACTGGGAATTTTATGAGCATCTGGAAATACAGTGTGAACAGGTGAGAAAAGAAAGCACATGGGCAAAAGTTGCTCTTAAAAATTTTGCTAGGTTAATAACTGGTTTTTTTCATTTATATTTGGGACATGCAGGAGAACCCTGATGTATGGTTTGTGAGACCTCTTCCCCCTTTGCTGCTGAAAGTGTTGGCTCTGGAAACCGTTTACCTTCTACCTCTCCGCTTGTTGCTACTGGATGAGATGATGTCCGACTTAACAACCTTGGTGGATGGATACTTAAATGCATATCGGGAGGGGTCTGCAGATCTGCTGGGGAGCACAGAGGTAGACACTATCTCACTGGATTCTCAGATTGGCTATATCACTTAGTGCCCTGTCATTTCGCCTATCTCCCACTCTTAACTACCACGGAGTTACTATTCATGCATAACTGTATAGATATGTAGGCTATTCTGTGCATCTGTAATTCAAATACACAGTCTTCCATTTACCAAGAAATATTTCTTTTAAAACTATTTTCCTTATCTTGCCTCCTTGAGACATCTTATTAGTTCGAATTCATGGATGATAGTTTTCATACTTGCTTGCAGAGAGCCTGTCAGACACATCCCAGAATTCCTTGCGGTGGCTCCTGTGATACTTGAAGAAATGTGGAAGCATCCATCTTGAAATATCCATCAATAGCTATTAGCCAGGATGGGCAGGGATGGTGTCCCTAGCCTCTGTTTGCCAGAAGCTGGGAATGGGTGACAGGGGATGGATCACTTGATGATGTTCTGTTCATTCCCTCTGGGGCACCTGGCATTGGCCACTGTCGGAAGACAGGATACTGGGTTAGATGGACCTTTGGTCTGATCCAGTATGGCCGTTCTTATGTTCTTATGAAAGTGGTTCTGGGATGTGGGTTGTTATTGCAAGACTCCTGATATCAGGAGGAAAGAACTGTTACACAAACCAGAACCAGCAGGGACACTTGAAGGGCTGCTGACCTCAGGGAAAGACATTGCAATGCTTTTCAAAATGATCTTGCTACTCTCTGTGCGTACATTCTGGTGCATATATTCCTAGGCATCTGCATTCCCTCTGCTATCACTCCATTCACTAGCACCTCCATAACCCTCTCTGCAACAGTTCTCTTAGACGCATTCTCCAATTTGTTTTCCCTTCATAAAACCCCACCCATAGGCCTCAATCTTGTAAACATTTATGTGCATATAGTTAAACATATCCATGAACAGTCCCATTGAATGGGACTACTCATGTGTATAATTAAGCACCTGCATAAGTGTTTGCAGCATCAGGATCTTCATTAGTATTTTATCTCTGGTTTACAGTAATAAAGGTCTGAGTTGCCATCAGCACAGATTTCAGTAGAAACCATGTAATTTGGGCCTGGGATCGAAGGTTTAAAAAATGTTAGTCTTGGATGTGTGAATATTTTTTAAAAGTATGCAGAATTTTTTTCTTTCAGTGTATAATTTTAGAAGCCATTGTTTTAAAAAGTATTCTGTATACTATCATTATAATCTTTAATCTATGCATAAAAAACAAATATAAAAAATCATTTCTGAGACCCACAGTAATATGATTTTCTTTGGCTTTTGACTTGTCTCCTGTATGAGAATCACTTCGGGTCTTTTTTCCTTAAGCCTCATTAGAATCTCTGCATTGGATGGCTGGAATTAGACTCACTGGAGAATTCAGATGATTGCGATTGAAAAGGACCTCTAATCCATCCTCTTGCATCACTGGATCACACTTCATCAGGATTTGGGGCTTGGAATACCTACTCTGGAGTTAATTTAATTAGCTATTACTATTGTAAATAAGAAATAAAGCTGGGATATATCCACAGAGCAAAATTTTTCTAAAATTACTGATAATATTCTACTGCCCCACATTTAAATGGGAAACACGAGATAAGGAATAATAATGTAGCTCACCTTTAAGAAGGAAACACGATCTAAACTTTTCCTGGTCTGGCCCCAATCAACACAGCGCAAGTTTAAATCCTATGGGACTACTCATACGCTTCATCCACTAGATGTCACTGTTGCTTCACAGATGAAGGGGAAGATGCCACAATAAATATTTCTTGTAAAGGTGACCTGCAAAGGAAGAAAAAGGTGTCCATAGTCTTTCAGGAAAAATAGGTCTGAAGAGACCTGAATTTCTAATGTAAAATACATGAAAAAAAAGGGGGGGGGGGAACCCAACCTTTTAGACCATCATTATATGTAATAAAGAGGCAAAAGAGCATAAATTTATTTTCCCCTCTCCACCAGCTCACCAAAAACAAAAACAAAAAGTTAGTGGATTACTTTAATGGAATACCCATACTAACAATGGGTCAAATCTTTGGTTATAAGCCATTGACTTTATAGGATTTAGATTGGGAATTAATCTGGCCGTGTTCATTTAAAAAAATCCATATCTATTTTTTTTAATTGGTGTTAAAATCTAAATAGTTCTCACATTTAATAATCTAATTTTCTTCACACGATCTGTTTCCTTTTTAAAAAACTTCTCAACTTGGACAGTGAAAATAGTTGGTTTCACTTCTGTTTGTTTGGCATAGTCATGCCAAACCCGTGGAAAAAAACCTCAGAAATTGGGCTTGTTTTTAGCTTTATTGGCTTGTTGGCTAGTTTTTGAGTTGCTTGTTGGCTAGTTTTTGGCTTGTAGCTTGTCTGGCTGTTGCTTGTTGTAGCTTGTTGCTTCTTTTTTCTGATCGGCTCCTTGCAAGCTGGGGTAAGGGTGGGGAGAGAGTCGGGGTGCACAGCGGGCCCACCACCGTCCCAGACTGCACGCCGTGGGGATCTAGTCACATAGTGTTGGGGTTCTTAGGGATTGACTTGTTTTGGCCTTGTTTTGAAACGGGATTAGCTTGATTTTTGGCTTATTGTGAAAGTCGGGGTGCTTATTTACCACGTGAAAGTTGGCAACTGTGCTTTCAGCTACACTTGCACTAGTAACCTCTGTATGTGGGAGGAACAACTAGATGTTCACTAAATTATGGCCTTCTGTTAAACACAAAGTTCCACCAGTTTAAGTAAAATCTGTTTAAAAACTGATTTATTTAAATCAGTGCAAAACAACTGTGCAGACACTCTTGAATTGAATTAAACTTGGTTCCTTAACTAAATAAACCAATTTAAAAGCATCTGTGATGTCCTTCCCCTTTGAATGTTTGAGCGCTCTCCCCTCCCCAGTGCAAAGCCTCACTTCCCTGCTGTTTTCAGTTTTGCAGCCTGAGTAATAAAGGGAGCACAGCAGACAGCTGTGTTTATCTCCTTCTTTGCTGGGTCCAAATATAACATTTTGAGATGCAGGATTTCTAGGGTGACCAGACATCCCGATAAAATCGGGGCTTCTGCTGTTGCTTTTTTTGCTTGGAGAACTTGGCTCCCGCCATTTGTGGGTTTTTTTGCTTCCCCCATGTGTCCTGATTGTTTGTTTCTTTAATCTGGTCACCCTAAGGATGTCTATCCCACAAGTGTCTACTTCTGCCTCTGCCTGAAGAAGAAGAAAAATTAAGCAAATAATACTATGAAAAGGGGAAAGTTTATCTAGAGGCTCAAGGTGTCAGACTGCTGATTTTGCTGCTGGGACAGTGTGAACCAGCCAGTTAGAGAGGGGGGATTGACAGTGAAAAGCAGAACAAAGGAATAGGTTGCTGCCTGGAGCTCCTGCAAACAAAGCAGTGAGGGGAAAGCAAGCATCCATATTGATTGATCACATGCAAGCGGCAGGCAAGCAGTTTAAATCTGCACTGAGGGTCTATAGCCAGCAGAGGGAGCCCAAGTACAGACAAAGGAAGAATTCTGCAGAAGTGCACTAACAAAAAGGATAGGTTTCAGTGTAGTAGCCGTGTTAGTCTGTGTCAGCAAAACGAAAATAAGAAAGAAAAACATGTAGCACCTTAGAGACTAACACATTTATTTCAGCATAAGCTTTCGTGGGTTAGAACCCACTTCATCGGATGCATGGAATGAAACTTACAGTAGACAGATATTGATACAGTCAGAGAAACATGATAAGGTGGAGGTGCATAGACCAACCTTAAGAGGCTAATTAATTGAGAGGAACCATAACAGCAGGGGAAGAAAAACCTTTGAAGTGATAAACAAGATGGCCACACAGGTGTGAATGAGGATCGTTAACTAAAGGGAAATAGATTCAATTAACGTAATGGCCAAGCCATTCCAAGTCCCTATTTAATCCTGAGGTGATGCAATCTAGTTTGCATATCAATGCACCTCCACCTTCTCATGTTTCTCTGACTGTATCAATATCTGTCTACTGTAAGTTTCATTCCATGCATCCGATGAAGTGGGTTCTAACCCACGAAAGCTTATGCTGAAATAAATTTGTTAGTCTCTAAGGTGCTACAAGTTTTTCTTTCTTATTTTCGTTTTGCTAACAAAAAGGAGTTTCTCTGTGGAACAAAAGGTGTTCAGGAAGGTGAAGTCCAACAGGAGAGCAAAGAAATGTCAACTTTTGTGGGCATTGCTGGTGAATTTGGTGACAATCCAAATCATGAATGGTGTTGTACCTCAAATGTTTTGAGCAATTTGTAACCTGTAACACCATTCCAAATGAACGAGTTTCAACTTTGCTGACAGTGATGAGTCTGAAGGCATATGGACTGTTATTATCTCCAACTGTGTCCGGAACTGCTACCTCCACAGCATTTTTCTTCTACCCCATCAATGATAGCAGAACATTATTGGTTCCATCAGGGAAGTGGAGAGTTGGTAGCATAGTTTGTTGCTGCTCTAGGGAAGTTGTTCGAGCATTGTCAGTTTTGGTAAACATTAAGTGATGCCCTGATTGATCAGTTATTCTCTGGATTAAGCAATGACCCGGTTTGGAAGAAGTTACTGACTGTATCAGTGCTTACATTCAAGAAGGCTGTTGAAGTATCAATTGCAATGGAAACTGCAGTGAAGTAGTCTCTGGAAGTTAGTGTGAACCAAGAGGTTCACAAGAAGTTTGGTAAGACAGAAGACCATGGGAATGGAAGGAATTTCCATGTGGCTATTGTGCACAAACTATGCACACTGAGAAGGATTGCTGTCCATGCCAGTTTATTTGCAGAAAGTGCCAGAAGAAGAGACGTCGCCATGACCTGTTGCTCAGCTCAGCGACTAACACAGAGTAACCATCCATCCAAGAAGACACCTCTTAAGATTGAACCTAAGAAAGGATGGAATTCGGGAATTCATAATGTGGAAAAAGATGAGCTCTAGTGACAATGATCGAGACCTAGCATTACATGTGTTTTCAGACGCTGGAGTCAGTGATGGCATCTGGGTCATACCTTTGATCAAAGGAGTTCATACAAGAATAGAGCATGATACTGGAGCTGCCATCTCACTGATTTCTGCATCTACCTATCACCAGACTTTGTCAGTAGTTCCTCTGGAATAAACTTACACAGTTCTGAAGACTTATACTGGGGAAAAGTTTGGTCCCAAAAGGGATATTCCAGGTGAAGTTTCAACTAGATGGACAATCAGTTGTTTTACATTTACAGTATGTGATTGAAGGAAAGTATCCATTATTATTTGGTAGATCTTGGCTTGGGACACACTCAATGTGAGTTGGACTGAGATCAAGGCGATCATGAAAGCACCTCAAAATCTTCAGGAAATACTTGACATTCTAAAGTTTTTGAAAAAGAACTTGTACAGATGAGCAACATGTCAGTGAAGCTCACTGTCAAGTGTGACAGCCAACCAAAATATTGCCAGCACAGAGTTGTGCCTTATGCTCTGAAGCCTCTGGTGGAGGCTAATTTGGACCGTTGAGTGAACATTGGGATCTTGTCACTGGTTTCACACAGTGAGTGGGCTACACCCATTGTACCAGTGATCAAGAAGGATGGCTCGGGTCAAATTTGTGGACATTTCAAAGTGATGCTGAATCCAGTTTTATGACACACCAGTATCCAGTCTCCTATTTAAGATTTGTTCGCTACTCTTAGTGGAGGACGTTGTTTCAATAATTTGGATTTGCTCAATGCATACCTACAAATAGAGATTTATGCAGCATCTCACAATCAACACACAAAAAGGTTTATTTTGTTACAACAACTGGCTTTCTGGTATCACATCAACACCTACCCTGTTCCAGAAAGCCATGGATGAGATCCTGAAGGGACTGAATGGCATACAGTGTTATTTGGACAATGTCCTTGTTACAGGAAACAATCAAGAGTGCTTTTTTTCTATGTATATTTGGCAACATTTTCTTTTGGATGCAGACCTGTCACAATCTTTTGTGTAGAGACACAGGAAACCATGGCAGTCACTTCTAGAACAGATTACTGCAATGTGCTCTGTACAGCTACTCCTGAGAACCACTTAGAATGTTCATCTGGTACAGAATGACTGCTTGTTTACTTCTCACTGAAAGCATGCTATGCTTGTGCTCCACAGATTGCACTGGCTTCGAGTTTGTTTCCAAGTGACCCAGCCCTAAATGGTTTAGGTCCTGGCTTCCCCTCTCCCTGTAGGATACCTCAGCACTTGAGCTGCTAGACACACATCCTCCTGGTCAAACAGGATAGGGCTACTGACAGGACATTTTCAGTTAAAAGCATTTTACACTAGAATTTACTACTGCCACCATTTTGATCCAGTGGTGCCAAACCATTGACCTTCAGGGCAAGCTAGGAGGCTTATCTATTTCTCTAGGTCTTTGTGAGGGGGTGGTTAAGTGGGTGAGAGTGGATTGAAAGGAGAAGAGCTGTGGTCCTAAAGGGCTGGGTAGGTATTAATGTGACATTCTTTACTGTGTATGTTTATGTTATGTAGGCACTTAGAGCAATGAATAGGGGATTTTAACAATACATACATAAAGTCACTAAGCCAAGAGCAAGTGTCTGGTTTGCAAATGCTGTAGGGGAATTAAAAAAAACCAACTACTTCCATTGGAATTTAAACAACCAAAACATATCATGAGCATTTTTTAGGTTGTCTTTCCAAAAACTCTTGTTTTTATAAAACCTGGATTTTTGGAGTCAATCTGATTTGACATCTCCCTTTCAAAGATGACATGTTAAAGGATTTTAAAAAATTATTTTGCATTTTTTTTTGTCACTTTATGATGCACAAGGACAGCCTGAAACTCCTTGCTTCATATGTTACAAGTATTGGAGATGGCCTTCTCCAGCTGGTTTAGCTGGAGGACCTTCTTGATGTCTCTGAGCATGTTAGTGAACTTTTTGCACCTTAATTGAAAGGGTGGAGGTGTGAATCTTTAGCAAAGATATCCTCTGTCCAGAATGCTAAGTTTACTTTTGTGACAATGTAGCTCTGTGTCCACACCCTACACACTATTGTAATAAATATTGTACAAATTATGCTGGTCAGTGTTCTCCTGATAAAATATGTGGCAATATTGTATGTGAAGTTATAAGATTTCTCTGTATAATGTTGTTAACACCTGTTCCAAACGACAGCAGAAATTGGCAAACAGGTCTGTCTCAAACAAAGGAATGTGTGCGCTGCTTAATTTGCATTTAAATAGTAAACAGAGTCATCAAGCAGGAAGGGTAGACAAAGAAACTCCAAACAGGTGAGGAAAAGCAGCAGGGAACATCCTTCTCCATAGACCGTTTGTCTCCAGAATCTCAGCTGGAAATGTTTTCCAAGAGGGGGACTGACAATATAAAAAGGAGAGACAGACACCCCAACGCACCCTTCCTCTCTGTCCATCAATTCATGTTCCAGAGGTGACCTATTGAACTGGAAAAGGGGTCCTAGCCTAAGCAGTTTGGTCAGTAAGACTGCTGGGAGTATGTGGTGAGAAAAACTTTGCTTTGAATTTAACATAGTTTATGTTGAGCACCAGTTGCACTTTATCTTTATTTTTCTTGTAACCATTTCTGACTTTTATGCCTCATAATTTGCACTCACGTAAAATCTCTCTTTGTAGTTAATAAGCTTGTTTTGTTCTAATCCAGCATGTTTAAATTGAAGTGTCTGGGAAACTCTATTTGGGCTAACAAGGTGTTGTGTGCATATTATTTCTATTAAAGAAATATGGACTTTATATGAATTTGTACTGTTTAGGAGAGGGCTGGGTAATTCAAGACATACATTACGGTGGGGGGGTGGGGGGGAAATCTAAGACTGGGATTGTGTAGGGGTCGCCTTGCAGTATGACCAAGGCTGGTAAGAGCAAAGGTGTGGCTGGCTGGCTGGCTGGCTGCAGCGCACAAACATAGCTGGGAGTGACTTGCATGCTGGAAGCTGTTTGTGAGCAGTCCAGGGCAGAGGCTACAGCAGTAAAGCATTGTAAAGGGAACCCTAGGTTAGAGGACAGGGGTGACATAGCTGCTCATTAGTCTGGATTGTCCCTGGGTATGTCACAACATTGGAATAGGTGTTAAAAAAAAACCAACAAATTTTAAACTGTCTAAAAATCCCTTTCCCTCCTAATTGTTTGGGTGTGGGGGGAGAGGGAGAGGTTTTTTGCGGGGGAGGTTGAGGGTTTTTTTTTCTTTCTGTCTGTCTTTTTTTACTCTTGTGATATGGTCATTTCCTTAGTTCTCCAGTTCACAATAAATTCTACCAACGTTTAAATGACATGGCAGTAAAAACCCCAGAAGCCACTGGAGTCTTGTGTAAAAGAGAGGCCCCACCACCAGCGCAGCTGAACTGGTGGTATCATCAGTGGGAATTTTTTTTACTACAATTCCATAGTGCAGAAAGCCTTTCAGGGTAGATCAGCCTAAATTTCTAATGTAAAAATGAGCAGAAGGATTTATTTTTTTTAAACTTTCAGTTCTTTATTCATCATAAAGAAGCAAAAAAGGGGTACAAACCCAAGTATTTTTTCTGTTGTAGGTTGCCTTTAAGAAGGAAGTTTAAAGTTTTTTGTGTTTAGTTTCTCTAGAAGAGAAGAATTACTTTTAATTTGGGAGGCATTATAGTAAACAATTTTAATGACAGGCGATTATTCTGTTGGGCTATGACTTGTACAGATGTCTCTCATGCTCTGCCTGTTTTGTTTTTTTTTCTCCTTGTCTTTTTAATCAGACCTCTTGTATGGCGCTGCCAGAGGAGCTGCATCAGCTGGCCGATTTTCAAAAGTTGCGAAGAGAGACAGCATTAAAAAAGTACCAGGTAAATGAGAAGGGTCTCCTGATCAGACCACCACTGGAATCCAAAGGAAAGAAGGCAGCGGAGGTGGAAGAAAAACAAGGAGAGGATAGTGGTTGGCTTTCTTCTAATGGAGCAGCCTTACAAAAGCCATCCTTCCATCCCCAAGATCCACTTCATCAAAATTATGATGAGCAAAAGCAAGTGGTAGATCACTGGGAAAATAAAAAGTCTATAATCGGCTGTAAAAATCCACCCTTGGAAATGGAGGCAGGAGCAAGAGACTTGGTCAGCTGGAACTCTGTATCGGAGAACACCGAAGCAACAGGGAAGGGATTCTCTCCAATGCAGAAACCTCACACACAGGCTGCTCGATTTTTAAAAGAAGAGAGAAGTCTATTGTTCATGGGAAACAAGTCTGAAGACTTATTTTGTGCAAAGCAAAGCACCATTGTGTCTGCCTCTACCCCTCCAAAAATTAGCAATTCTCTTCAAGATTCAATTCAGGTTCCACGGCAGCCCTCACTTTCTGTACTGCCAGCTTGCCCAGTCCTAGAGACTGCTGGTTTGTGGCAGAACCCATCCTTGAAGATGACCCAGACCTACATTTCCCATTTCCCAGTAAGGCCAGAAAGGGAAAGGAGTTCAGCAGTTCGCTTTGCCTTCCCTTCAGGTCTCAGCTGCCGAATGCCAGCACCAAGCCCTGCAGGAAAATAGCAGAGCTATTTTCATTACTCTTTCAAAAAAAGAAAAAGAAAAGATAATTGTCTCCAGTGTCCTGTCAGTACAAGTGTCTTCAAGAATTTTTAGGTATTGGAGAAAAGTATTTCATTTCTATGTTCCCCATTTGTTGAAATAGTTCTACAGAACTCTCACCCAGGTCCAGCAAAGTTTTTGTAGTGCAGATGAGGTCCTACTGTAGATATAGCTTGCTGATATAAACTATATCAGTTCCCTGAACGAAATAAGCTATAATAGCAAAAGCATTCTTGCGCCGGTATAACTGCATTTTACCTAGGACTTTTGCTGGTATAAAAAAATCACATCCCTAAATGACATTACTATATCTGCAAAAATTTCTAGTGTAGACCTGGCCTCAGTGTGACAACACTGATGTAGACTTAGCTCCATCATTTTCACAAACTGCTAAAGTAAATGAGCTGTGTAGGATGGGATTGTTCAAGATTGTCCATGATTTGGTAAATACATATATTTAAGTATTGCATGGTCCGCACTCTTGATATTTTGGAAGAGAAAATCACCTCATTCTGTTGAGAGTGGGGGGAGAAATGGGAAGGTTGGGTTGTGAAGTTTTGTGGCTGATTGTATCCAGTAAGATTTCACTGAGCACTAACACTGTACGTAACAGGGAGGAGGTGTGGTTCTCTGCCCCAAGAAGATTGCACTCTTTGGTCCCCTCATTCTTAGATTGCATAGTTACATTAATGAAATGTGAGTCTGTTTCACTATCATATGGAATCCAGGGTTTGTGCTTTTGAATGTATACAAATACTTGTTTGAGTTGTGTTGACTGGGACACAAACTGTTGAGCCATTGATTTCCAGTTGTCAGCCTGTGATATATATGTGCATTTTTGAAGTATTACTGCCAGAGAAAACAAACTCCATATATTTTACTAAACTAGCAGTTCCCAATTAGGACTTTCTTTTGGTACTGGATTACTTTTTTTCATTGTTGTGTGGAAGGTGTTTCAGAGGTGAATCATGCTCCCTATATCAGTGCATTTTGGGGCTAAAGAGAGACGAGCTTCAACAAGTTCTCTGAAACATTTACTGTGTTCTGTATTTAAGAAAAAAATCCAGGTTCTGCTGTCATGGTTTAAATAGAAAAATAAAACCAGTTTGAAACAAGCATCTTAATTTTTTTCGTTTTTTTCACTCTGAAAACCAGACACTACAGAGTTAAGGTGAACATCCACCTAACCTTAACTCTGTCCTCTGGAGCTGGCAGTAACCACTGGGAATAATCTGCATGCACTCAAGCTGTGTTCATTATATTACAAGTTGCTGTATTGAATAATGGAGGGATGAGTTGGAGAAGTTTGGCTGAGCTGTGAGATGAGGCAACCTGGGCGGGGGGGAGGGTCCTGCCTCTCTGAGGGGGTTTCTTGAGTGCTCTGCCTGACCCTTGCCCCATGTGTGTGATAAAAAGGAAACAGATGCATATGTCCCCTGCGGGCTGCAGTTCAGTATCTCTAGAATGGTGGCAATTACTAAAGCACATACTACCATGCATAACAGTAGCAGTGAAGCTTCAGCAGCAAAGGCTCTACAGCCCTGTCTGAGATCCTGGATATGTACTTGAGCAGCTAGCTTGTGCTGCCACCCCCTGCTAGGGTGGCTTCACTGCTATTGGTATTTGAGCTAACTAAATCAAAGCTAACTTGAATATGTCAACTCATGCTTCAGTCACAGCTGTTTGCAGTGTAGACATACCCACAGCAGAGCAGGTCTTTCCCAGTTACTAGCTCTCAGGGTGAGGATCCCCTGAATACCAACACACACAGGAGGCAGGAAGAGGGTTTAGGGCTCCACACATTGCAGCTGATAGGAGGAGATTGGGGAGGGGCTCATACTTCTGGAGGTGTACCATCCTCCAGCTCCAGGCTCATATGGGGGAATAGGGAGAGGGGCTCAGACTTCCTCCAGAGGGGCAGGCCCCCTCAAGATCTTGGCTCACCTATGAGGGGGCAGGGAGCGAGGCTGGACCCGCCAAAGGGGTATTGATGAATGAGTGCTGGAACTATGCTATAATAATCCCGCAGGTGGAGAAGGAGACACATGCCCAACAATCATTCTCACATATCTGCACAGAGCATGTGTAATTTATTATCTTTCAGAAAATAGAGGCTCTTCGAAATTAGCAGGGCAAATTTCCCAAAGAGAAAAATAACCCTTGAGATTGGCAGATTGATCCATAGGCATGTTGGTACTTTCTCAGATTTCTGCTAACCATAGGGTTCATGTTTACATTGCATGCGTGTAGCTCAGGTTCCATGGACAGTACCTCCCCTTCAGCCACACATGTAATGTGAAAATGGAAGGCTGGAAACCCTTCCGGCTAGTCTTTCTGCATGTGTGCATTTCAATTGCTTTGGTGTGTGAGTGTTTGGCATGTACTAGTCTAGAGAGGTAAACTGTTTCTTTAATAAATATTTCAACATTGTTTCCCAAAAGGGAACCAGGTGCGATGCACTAGCTGAGATAAATGTTGCATAACTGAGATCTGTTGCGGGAGGATCAGAGCCATGATTTGAGGCCCAGATGTGTGTGTGTATTGGAGGGAGGCGGGAATTGATAAACTATTGATATTACGAAATACTGTTCTTTCCAGGGCCTGTATTTCAGGAACCTCTTGCTCAAATGACCCAAAATTTAGACCACTAACCCTACTCCACACCCTCATGAGGCACAGAAAATTTCAAGACAATCTTTAAACAGAAAGGGCATCTCAACCTTTACTATAACAAAGCTGATGCTGCACAATAATAAAATAAAAAAAAACCATACTTCAGGAGTCTTTCTAGTAGCACACTCTTCATTGGATAGAAGTTTGAGGAAAAGTCGGAGGCATGATATTCAAGCAGGCCTTCCCTTATTGCAGTGGGGGAACTTTGTATAGCCATATACTCCTAACTGGAGTTAGGTCGGGGGAGACACAGAGGAACAGAAGCTAATGAACTATGATGTCCAGGGGACTCCCAGAGTAATCCTCCCCTTGTTGCAGCGTGTGGACTCTTATATGCATGGACACCTCATTGGATTGAACTTGGGGCAGGCTGGCACTTAGCACTGCATCTACAAGGTTCTTTATCAGCATTCACTAACCTCCACAACAACCCAGGACAGTGGTAAATATTATCCCTATTTTAATAACAGGAAAGGTAAAGTGAAGAGAGGCCAAGAGGCTTCCCCAAAACTAGACAGGGAGTTAGCTATGGAACTCTGCAGTAGATATACCATTCTTGAGACACAGCTCTTGAGGCATTTACAAATGTCTCAGTGGTCTATAATATCACTTGGCTGCACCCATGATTTTTAAGAAGATAAATAGCAAAGTATCTTTGTTGAAGGTTAGCTCAAACCGTTGGCTTGGACCTTTCTAGTAGTAGGGCCATATATTAAAGGTAAAAGCACCTTGTTATAGAAACTCATAGATGCACTCTATAGCATAGTCACAAATAAAAGTGTTTCTAAAGTTACATTCAATTCATGTTTTTTAGGTCTGCTTAATATTTAGTATAAGATACTTTGTTTAAAATAAATACATCAAAAACCTGTAAGGAGTTCAGTATCATGACAACAAGCCTGGTATAAAAACATAGAATATGGTTTGTGATCCCTCTGTGGATTTACTTGAGATCATGGCAACCATGAATTAATTAGAAAATCCTAAAATAATGTGACTACTGCAGCTGTTGATCACTTTTGTGTACAGAATATTTTTAATGTGGTCTGTACATATTTTAGCATAGCCTGCATTCTTCCTGCTCAAAATCCTGGAATTAATTGTTTACTAGTCACTTCAGGACATCCTTTGGCTCTGATGACGACAATTCCTGAAGCAACCAATCCTTCCTGAAGCAGTTGAGCGGCCCAATTGTGAGACCAGATCCTTCATTTTGGCATATAGTAAGGAAGGACTGAAGGAGGTGTAGAATGGATGGGAAAGGAGTACAGGGAATATGTATTGCAGATATGATTAGTTGCAAGTAGGTCCACAACAAGGTAGTAGTACAGCTGGTCTGCTTTCTTCTGAAAAGGCACTAAAATGTGTGCTTGCTGTGGTGCAGAGACCATCCTTGCTTCTGAGTAGCAGTAACAAAGGAGCTCAGCTGCAATGTCTTGTCCAGGGATTCTAGAAATCCATTTGCCACAGGAAAATGCAGAATTTGCATTTTTACAGAGACTCTTTAGTTTTTATATTTTGTGAAAAAATAAAAACGTATTAGCTATTAACTGAATTTTACTGAAAGTACTGGTGTCACTTACTCAATGCACACAAACTTCCCCCTTTGTGATTGATTTTTGAATGCACTTTAAATTTACATAGCTAAACATACTCCAGTAAACTGCTTCTGGTGTATAGAGGTTACTCAGTAAGTGGTGAGTAGGAGTTCATGTTTTAATGCATCTCAAATTTCACTTCAGCCTCCAGACATAATTAAAGTTATGGAAAGATGCCGAAAACTTTAAAAATCACCCCTAAACATTGTGTCACTGAGTTTGGCAAGAACAAATTTGACATTGATGGTAATATGCTATTCTCTACTGTATGCAGCAAGGCTGTAGATTATGTTTGAAGGCAGACACTTGTAGAACACATGGAAAGCGCTAAACATAAACTGAATTAAAAGAGATGAAAACAAAAGACAAACAGTGCAGCCATTTACAACAATAAAGAAACAATGCACTGTGATGGGATTATTCTATTAATTGTATTTTATTATGATTGACGGCACTGGTAGGTTTTGAACTAGCTTAAAAATTAGAAAAATATTGTGTTCACCTGCTACCTATATATATTGTGGCTAGAGAATCTAAAGTTCAGCATTTCATTTTAATTGTATAAAAATGCAGATTTTTATGGGTTTTTTTATCAGAGAATTTTGGGGGTTTTAATCACAGAAAACTAGGATCCCTGCTTATGTCCCACTGCTGCTACCCCAACTTGTCACCTGGCTCTTCCTACTATCCATTTTGCCTCACACCTTCATCAGCCACACAAGCAAGTAAGGCTAAGGAAAAGGCTAAGTGCTGCCTGCTGCATACCAGGGACTAAGAATTTACAACCCTTTCCCATACTTGGGCAGGGGAAGATATGATCTCTTGAGATGCCCTCCCTCCATTGTAGCAAGAGAACAAAGAATGCTGAAGGAAGAATCTCCCTCCCAACTAAGGGAGGTGAAGAGCAACACCCTTGTCTCTTCTAGAGCATGATAAACGACTCTGGCCAGTATTCCTTCACCTCCGTCTGCATGGCTTCTGGTGCTGACATCCCTCTGACCTCATCCACACAGAAAGTTTTACTAGTTATACTGGTATAGTTATATAGGTTATATAGCCATTGTCTAGACACTTATTTTGGTATAAAAGGAGCCTTTTCATTTTAGTTTAAACCCCTTCCCATGTGACATGCTGAACTGGGAAATAAACCTTCCTATCAGAATGAGTGTCCACAGGGTGGGGGTTATACAAGTATAACTGTACCTGTACAACTATATTGGTATAACTGATAAAACTTTCTTCTGTAGAAAAGCCTAAATATCACCTCCATTCCCTAGTGGGAGTGGGCTGAGGGATAAGGAAGTGGATTTGCGAAGGATGAATAATTAATTACATATAATTCGGAGTAGGCAGATTTAGCAGACTGATACAGAAGAAAGGAGATTGAAGGTGAAAATGAGAGGTTGAGGGGATTGATACAAAGTGAGAAATTTGAGATGAGGTGTCAGAGTAAATAAAATAGAAACTGTACCAGAGTCCACATGACTTCCTAGAACTAACTAATCACTAGTAACCATTCATACCAAGCCAAAGCCATAATAGAAAGTGAATTAATCAAAGCAGGGTTGTAAATACTTGCAATTTTCCCCCAGAGGATAAAACTGTGGCGTAATCATGTGACAGTATTGGCCGTTATAGATATTTGGGAACTGTTTTAAAGTACAATTCTACTGGAGAGGTTTAAAAACAAAGCCAAGTGTAAAAAAGGCTGACACCAACCTCCTAGCTATATATCTCAAAATGCATCACAATACATTTCTAGGAGACTCAATGACTCAAGGGATTAGTAAGAAGATATAAAATCTTGAACTTCTGGTGTAGAGTTCATATCCAGTTGATCGTTGTGAATTCATAGAATCATAGAATATCAGGGTTGGAAGGGACCTTAGTAGGTCATCTAGTCCAACCCCCTGCTCAAAGCAGGACCAATCCCCAATTTTTGCCCCAGATCCCCAAATGGCCCCCTCAAGGATTGAACTCACAACCCTGGGTTTAGCAGGCCAATGCTCAAACCACTGAGCTATCCCTCCCCACAATTAAACTACTTAATGGGTTTTGATAGTTTACGCATCATGAGCGATTGGTCTCAGTCCAGGTCTCCATCATAGGCGCCGACTTTAGTCAGCGCTGGTGGGTGCTCGTGTCCCCAACTCCACCCCCAACCCTGCCCCCATTCTACCCCTTCCCCAAATCCCCACCCCCGCCTCCTCCCCTGGGCATATTGCATTCCCCCCCCCCCCCCCCCCCCCCCCCGCAAGCCTGGGAGGGAGGGGGGAGAAGCAGCCGAGCACCCACCAGCAGCTCCCTGCCAGCTCCCCCGCACCCAGCTAACCTCCACCTCCTGAGGCACCGTGGCAGCCAAGCCGCTTTTCCTGAGCCCACAGGCTTGCCACCGCCGGTCAGCTGGAGTGCAGCTGCTCTGCACCCACCAATTTTTCCCCGTGGGTGCTCCAGCCCCGGAGGAGTTGGTGACTATGGTCTCCATAACCAAATGTCTGCATTGCAATACACCCCCATTAGCACATGTACTGGTTGCTTCTGTAGCAGAGCCCAAGGATTGAATGGCCCTGAAGACTGAGCTGCTTCTCAACTTGGTGGTGATCCCTCTGGATTGACACTGGTGAGAAAACATGGAGAAGCCATTCTTCATGGCACAGATCGTCTCTTTACTGTAGTTATATGTTACCCAGCACAATGGGATAACAGATCAGGCTTTTGAGTGCTTTCAAAATATATTCTCTACTACTACTAATTCTCCACAGCTGTCAGGCTTGCAACTTGCCCTGGCACTTTGGTGTGCATCTTGCAGCTCTCAGTCCTGCCCATTGTGGTCTTATTCAGCAGGGAAATCCTGTGCCCAGGTAATGGGGTGCACATCTCTTGCATGCAGAAGGGCCCCACTCTGTGCCGCCACCATCCCCAGGAGGAGATGACGCTGGAGGAAGGTGAAGTTGCAGGGCCGGGTAGGGTGACCAGATGTCCCAATTTTATATGGACAGTCCCGATATTTGAGGCTTTTTCTTAGGTAGAAGCCTATTACCCCCCACCCCATGCCGATTTTTCACATTTGCTGTCTGGTTACCCTAGGTGGGGGGACTCAGCAGTCACTTAACCCCACTCAACGTTGCTGCCCGCCAGATGGGAGGGTGCCACAGCTGGGCTATTGCAACTGCCCCTTGGCGACTTGCTCGTGGCCCTGTCACAGTGGGGGGTGCTGGCAGGTGGCGTTGCCTGGGCCTTGAGGCACCCTGGGGAGACGTAGGAGTCCCGCAGAACCTGGGGCCTGCCGCGATGTGCCAGCGGGGAGGCCCCACAAGGTCCCTCTCCCGCTACACGCGCAGCCACCCAGCCTGGCCAAGCACACGCCCCTTCCGACTATCAGCCTCCGCCCCTCCTGATCCTAACCATCGCGAGGGTTTCCTCCTCCCTCACGCGAGATTTGCTGTCTCACCCCGGCCACCTTGGCCGAATCCCTTCGGCAATTTTCGTCATTACCAGGCTCTACCAATCGCCCCTAGGAGCGCATCGATGAGCGCGGACCCCGCGCGACAAATGTGTGGGGGGCGGCCCCGGGGTGTGGACGCGGGGGCTGTGCGGCAGTAGCGGCCATACGCGGGGGGCGGCGGTTGCGGGGTGGAGTTCGGGGTAACGGGTAGGCGTGCGGGGCTCGATTGTTTAGGCCTGGCCATGGCGCCTCTCCTCCCCCCCGCCATGGCTCCCCGTGTCCCTGCTCCTCTCCTCTCAGTGAGCGAAAGTGGCCGCCGCCGCCGTCCCAGCGCCCGCAGCCGCCGCCTCCTCCTCAGCAGCAGCGCGGCCGCCATCTTGGCGAGGCAGGAGCCGAGAGGGCCCCGCGGCAGCAGACAGGCTGAGCCAGCCCAAGCAGCGCAGGGCGAGAGGCCGGGTGGAGAGAACGGGGGAGCCCGCCCAGGAGACACCCCCAGCCCCCCGCCGCTCCCGCGCCGCAGCCGGGCCCGCCACCCAGGTGAGCTCCAGCGGCGGCCGGGCAAGGGCACGCTCGGCCGGGTCGGAGAGGGCCTAGAGGCGGCGGCAGGGCCCGGCCAGGCCGCAGCTTCTCTCCCCCCCCAAGCAGTGGCCGCAGCAGCCGGGTCTCTTCTTAAAGGGGCAGGTCTCTTCCCTCCCTCCCCGGGGACACACCCCGATATCAGCGCGGGGGAGGGGCCCCCGGGCACGGTTGACTCTGGAGATCGCTTCGGGCCCCCCCCCCGGACCCTGGAGGAGCTGCCCCCCGAGCCGGGGGAGGGGCGTCTGCGTTGGGCTGGGCTGTGGAGCTATCCGGGGCATGTGTCCCAGCTGTACCTGTAAGGCCCACGTGCCCGGGCGCTGCACGAAGCGGCAGCCGGGTGCGAGGTGTAGTCACACCTGTCATGTACGCGCACAACTGTGTCACACGTGGGGGAGACAGCTGGCTCTGTGGGTCGTGTTGGTACCTGGAGCACACGTGCAATAATCTTGCATGCTGATACTTGCTGCTGCCCAGGGGAGGGAGTCGGGCATGGCACACCTGTACCACGGTACATATCTCCAGTATTGTCTCATGAAAGTGAGAATCAGGGCCATGTGTCCTAATGGCACTTGTAGCACCGAGATGCAATAATGTTGCTCAAAATCAAGGACGGGGGGGGGGGGCTGTTTCATATCTGTATCTATAGGCTCAAGCAATAATATTTCACAATGGTGCTGGCCGTTGCATGGCTAAAAGAGCTTAGACATGTGTCCTATCTATACTTGTAACATGCACTACCAGCAAAGTGGCACACTGGTGTTTGCTGTTGCACAAAGTAATGCTTCTATATATACAGTTGTGTTTGCAGATAGAAAAGAGTGTAGTTAAAGACAGGATAAATACTTATATCCTGAGTTTAGTCACTCAACTTTTTCTGAAATCTTACTGTTAAGACAGTAGATGCAGAGAGGGAATTAATCCTGTGTGTTTGGTTAATGATCTCCAGTAAACAAGTATCTATGATTTGATGTTTATAATTATGGTTGGTGGTGAAAACTTCTCTACTGCTCTTCTTGACTATAGGGTGTAAATCCATCCCAAACACACAGCTCCATAGAGACAGAGCCACAAATGTCAGACTAAATATAATCCACCAAACACCAACTGTGCAATGTTCAATTTGTTCACCCGCACACTGTAGCTACTTTCGTCATGGACAGCAAGGGGGAGCTGTAACTGGCCTTATGACATCACTGATGTGAATCATATTTGTACATTTTGCATGTCATCAAGTAATCTTTCATTATCATTCAGATGTCAAATTTCAGTACTCGTTTATTTTATACTCTTAGATACTCGTTCTTGTGTCTTGGAGGAGTATGGTGTGTTTGGCAAGATGTGCATACTGAAATGTATATATGCATTTATTTTACTGTGCAGCTGAATCAAGTTTCACCAAATTTAGTCAAATCATCTGATCTGAGTATTCCAAATTCAAGTATTTTAAGAGTTAAAGGCTTCTGAAATGTTTGTAAAATCAGCTTTACATTGGCTCCCTGAATGTCCTGTACTGGGCAGTGGTTATTATGAATTTTCTGTATAATGTAAATATGTGATGTAGTTCTTAAAATCCTAATCCTGCAATGAGCTTCATGTAAATGGGTCCCTGCACTTATGCATTGGGTGGGCACAGAGATTGGCTTATGAGATACTCATTGCATAATTAGAGTCTTCATTAATTAAAAGGTAACACATTAAGTTAAAATAAAATAAAGTTAAATATTTTGCGTATGCAGGTAAGTGCACAAGTCAGAAAATGTTGAATTAAGGCTCAGTGATCAAAATTAATTCTGCCTCCTTGCAAGAGTACATTACCATGCAATCTCTATGTGATCGTATAACATTTCTCAGTAATACACCAATATTTACTTTATCTTATTAATATGATCCTATATGGTAAATTTTCATCTCAGTTATGCCATTTTCCCTTTGCATGCACATGGATATGTGAATAATGCTGTATTATTTTATACTAAAACTGTTTTTTATGGATAGTCTTTTAAATTTTTAACAGTTTATATTTCCTTAATTTGAACAAAACTATATTAATACTGTTTAAACATTACTGTCGTGTGGTTGTACATCCACCAACATAAGAATGGCCGTACTGGGTCAGACCAAGGTCCATCCAGCCCAATATTCTGTCTACCGACAGTGGCCAATGCCAGGTGCGTGAGTGAGTGAACCTACCGGTAATGATCAAGTGATCTCTCTCCTGCTGTCCATCACCCTCCTCTGACAAACAGAGGCTAGGGACACTATTCCTTACTCATCCTGGCTAATAGCCATTAATGGACTTAACCTCCATGACTTTATCCAGTTGTCTTTTAAACCCTGTTATATTCCTAGCCTTCACAACTTCCTCAGGCAAGGAGTTCCACAGGTTGACTGCGCGCTGTGTGAAGAACTTCCTTTTATTTGTTTTAAACCTGCCCATTAATTTCATTTGGTGGCCCCTAGTTCTTATATTATGGGAACCAGTAAATAACTTTTCCTTATTCACTTTCTACCACACCATTCATAATTTTATATACCTCTATCATATCCCCCCTTAGTCTCCTCTTTTCCAAGCTGAAAAGTCCTAGCCTCTTTAATCTCTCCTCATATGGGACCTGTTCCAAACCCCTAATCATTTTAGTTGCCCTTCTCTGAACCTTTTCTAATGCCAGTATATCCTTTTTGAGATGAGGAGACCACATCTGTATGCTGTATTCAAGATGTGGGTGCACCGTGGATTTATATAAGGACAATAAGATATTCTCCATCTTATTCTCTCTCCCTTTTTTTAATGATTCCTAACATCCTGTTTGCTTTTTTGACTGCCGCTGCACACTGCATGGATGTCTTCAGATGACTCCAAGATCTTTTTCCTGATTAGTTGTAGCTAAATTAGCCTCCATCATATTGTATGTATATTTGGGGTTATTTTTTCCATTGTGCATTACTTTACATTTATCCACATTAAATTTCATTTGTCATTTTGTTGCCCAATCACTTAGTTTTGTGAGATCTTTTTGAAGTTCTTCACAGTCTGCTTTGGTCTTAACTATCTTGAGCATTAAATACATTTTTTCTTTACTTTAGTTGATGCAGTAATGAATTCTTCATGTGCTAATGCAGTGGTTCACAAATGAATTCTTATTGTGGACAAACATAGCGACACAGCAAATTCACTGTGGCTGCAGTTTTGGCAGTTAAAATATTATATTAATGACAGTTTAGTCACGTGATTATTTGGAAGTGTCTTGTAAATAAAATAATAAATCAAGTGTAAAGAATAATATGTACTATTAATACCACAAATGTTACATGGGTTTTTATTGACTATAGACATTTAAAAAAATTGTAACAAAATTCTCATACTACTTTTTGTAGCAAAGTAGTTGTGAATGTTTATTTCAGAAGGTTCTTGCAAGGGAATTGTTCAGTGTTTCTCTCTTCCAGTAGTGATGGCCACACATAAAGTCCCTGATAGCTGCATGTGGTCATGTGCTGCACTTTAAAATCGCTGTTCTACTGTGTTCTTCATAAATAAGGTTGCAATTTAGTCTCAGAGACCTACGTGACTTTAGCCAGCCCTGGCTGGGAGCTGCAGGGTCCTGTGCCGGCAGGTGGACCTCCTGCAGCTCCAGGCCACAGCAAGCGGCAGGGGTGACACCCGCTGCTCCTGGCCGCCACGGGCGGTGGGGTGATCCCTGTCACTCTCTGGGCGGCACAGGGACCCTCACAGCTCTCCGTGGGCAACAGGAGGGACCTCACCGCTCTCGGGCAGGAGGGAGCCCTGGAGCTCCCGGCCTCTGTGGCGGCAGGAGGAACCCCCCCGAGTTTAGAGCCGCCAGCGGAGGGGGACCCCGGAGTTCCCAATTCACGTGCCACTGCCCAGGCTCCTTATTTTATCATGGATATTTTTAGTAAAAGTCAGGGACGGGTCACTGGCTTCCGTGAATTTTTCATTATTGCCCGTGACCTGTCTGTGACCTTTATTAAAATTACCCATGACAAAATCTTAGCCTTATTCATAAACAATTTCTTGAAACTAAAAACATTCTCGGATCGATATGGAATGAAAAAACAAGAAATGGACTGCAACGTGAGCTTGTTCTCAAGGTTTATAGAAAAGTTTTCTTTAACTCACTTTTTGCCAATTTGTTCTCTGTGTCTCATTTATGTTTGCAAGGCAGTATTTTAACATTGTCTAGTGATTGGGGGAACAAGTTCTTACTCACTTGGTTATAATGTATAAATTCTATACCAAGCATACAGCCTGACAAGCCTGTGTGCTGGAAATCTCCTAAGGAGTCCACTGAAAGTTCTTCTCTCCTCTAATGTTCCACAGCCAACCTGGGGTTGAAAAAAACCTCCATGCCAGTTGTACCCCAGCTATGCAGGGGGAAAGGCTGGTGTACCAGGATAACAACAGATGTCCTGAATTACCCTCAACATGCGACTTAATTCTCACTGTGTGGCAAGTGCACATGAAGTTCCTGTAGACAGGTGCTTCAAGGGGCACAGAATGTGTGTGAGCTTTGTGCAGGGGCTCCAGAAATCCAATCCCCTGCCCCTCTAGAGCTGGATTTGCCCCCAATTGAACAGGTATATAGTCAATTGCATTGCTTGATTTCTCCAAGTCACTTTTCTAGTCTGTAGTTTACATAGTTAAAGGTGGCATCTGTGTTGCTGGAAGTAGTGTCAGACTTTTCTGTTTATTGGCTATATGTATATGTATTAAGGTTTTCTCTTCTCCACTTGTGTATATGTTTCCAGTAAAACTGTCATACATATTTGTAATTCTTTTTTATAATCAATAGGACCCCAACCCTGATTGGGATATTTGGGTGCAATAATAATGAACCCATTGTGTAGCTGGCTGATTGATATTAACTAATCAGACTGTAGCTGTATAATAGATACTACATTCAAAATAGCTAACAGAATTTAATTGATCGTCATCCCACTTAATTCCCTTCTTGAAAAAAATGCAAAAAAAGTAATGTAGCAAAAGGAAATGTACTATAAAAAGATAATAGTATAAATTCAGCTATTAGGACCATCAACCAGAGAAGGCAAAGAAATTCTCTCTCTTTTTTTTTTAATCCTAAATTGAAAAGAGGTGCAAATGCTTTTTTTTTTTCCAGATGTATGTACGCAGGTAGTCAGAGTAATTTGTATTTATTCAGGCTCATCATTAATGGGTACTGAAATTTATAGGTTCATAAAATTAAATGTTTTTTTGCCTGCTGCAATCTTTTGCTAATAAATGTACTCGCTCATTACCTTGAAATTATATTGAGAAGTATTTCCCCAGAAAAAATAATAAATGGGGACTACACTTCGTTTACTAAGGCCTAGTGTACGCTATGAGGTACTCCTGGGGGCAGGGCCAGTGCAAGGATATTTTGCGCCCTAGGCGAAAATTCCACCTCTCCCCCCCCCCTCCCCCCCCCCCCCCCCCGCACATCGGTTCATTGAGGGGCAAATCCCAAGGAGCCTTTAAAGACCCCAGGGGCCAGCCATGCCCAGGGGCTGCTCCCCAGACCAGGTTCCCCCCTCCACGCCCCCATCCACTCCCTCCCACTTCCCACCCCCTGACTGCCCCCCTCAGAACTCCCGACCCCTGCCCCTAACTGCCCCCCAGAACCCCACCTCCTACCTAAGCCTCCCTGTTCCTTGTCCCCTGACTGCTCCCTCCTGAGACCCCTCCCCTACCCTAACTGCCCCCTAGGACCCTACCTGTCCCCTGACTGCCACAACCCTTATCCACACCTCTGTCCCCCAGAGAGACCGCCGGGACTCCCATGCCCCATCCAACCACTCCCCACCCCCTGACAGGACTCCCCCAGAACTCCTGACCCAACCAACACCCCCTGCTCCCTGACTTCCACCCCGGCCGGGACTCCCCTTACCATGCCTAGGCTCCCACTCCCGGGAGTCGCAGAACCCGAGTGCGGTGAGGGGGGAGCCAGGGGCACTGATGCCTTTTCAGGGCTGCTGCCCCCCTGCACCATGCCAGCTCCTCCATGGCTGGGGCTCGGTGCCCCCAATCACCTGGCGCCCTAGGCGACTGTCTAGTGGTTGCACTGGCCCTGCCTGGGGGGAATTCTGCGCCAAAACATTAAAAATTCTGTGTACAGTATTTTAAAATTCTACAAATTTTGTCAAAGTAACATATAATCACACCAGTTTCAGTTATTTTGGTTCAGTAAAGGTTCAGGAATTTTTTTTTTTTTTTTGGTCAAATAGATTCCTTACTAGACAAATCATTACAGAACTTTGAGTAATTCATTTAAACTACACTACAGAAACATATCTCTTGCACCCCACAGAAGCAGTGCAAAGGTGTGGGGTACCAGGCGTAATGGAGGAGCTGAGGGAGAGGAAAGGAGCCTGGGAGTGAACCTGGAGGGAGTTGGGTGTGGGTGGGAGAAGTATCAAACAGTCTTTTTTTGGAGGGGAGGGGTTGTTACGGAGTTGGTGAGACCCCCATGCAGACCCTGGCTGACCCCAGCCTCTCCCAGTCAGGCACATCTCCCCCCGTCCCTCTGTGGCCCTGCAGTCCCTCTTCCATTTAGCCTCTGGCTTAATGCTGTCACTCCACTGGCTCCTGAGCCCCTGCCCCAGTCTGTCCCCCCCACTAGCCCTTCTGAACCCAAGTCTGTGACCGCCTAGCAGCCCTCTGTCTTCCCCCACCATATCCCGTGCCTCCTAACCTGGCTCCATGTACAGGGTGCTGTTATGAACGCAGCCCAGCAGTGCTGGCTGTGCTGGTGCCACAGTGGCCTCTGGTGGGCGAAAGACAGAATACATTTTGGCCAGAATGTATTTTCTGCGCATAAAAAAATTCTGCATGTGTGGTGCAGGAATTCCCCCGAGTGTATATGAGGGTTTACCTGAATGGGTATACTGGCAAACCCTCCTACTGTAGAGATAATGTATACCAGCAAAAGCCCTCTAGTTACCCAAGCAAATTAAGCTGTACAAATTAAGCTGTGCTGGCTAAAGCAGTCTGGTATAACTGCATCTGCACTCGGGCTTTTGCAGGAAAAACACAGTAAAAAAAAAATTGCATCCTTAATTGGCATGATTTATACTGGCAAAAGTTTCTAGTGTGGACATAGCCTTTAGACTCTTCGTGTATGTTTGCTTTTAAATTGAATGCTTACCTTGGGAACATTGTTGCTGTTGATGCTATTTCTTGCACCATTCTGATGTAATGTTTTATGTGTTACAATGGAGAATTTTCCTGGAAAAAGAAAAATGAAATGTATCTCTTAGAGGGCGGAGGGAAATACAATTTGTCTGGGATTCTTTGGTTGTGGAGAAACTCTTGTAATGGCTCTTAGTTAGAAAGCAAAACATGAAGGGTTGGATGAGGGGGAAAAATAGTGACAAAAGTGTGAAGGAACTGTACAGGCCTGATAGGTTGTGTTCTCATTGTTCTGGGTTCCATTCTTAGGCCTTATCTATGAATGTTTTAGTGGCATACCTATTTCAATTAGGGTATGACTCTTGTGGTTTAAAAAAAGTTATACTGGGAAAAGCCCAATATGGACACAGCTATACTGGTATAAAGATATACTGAACATGAGAATGGTCATACTGGGTCAGACCAGAGGTCCAACTAGCCCAGTATCCTGTCTTCCGATAGTGACCAATGCCAGGTGCCCCAAAGGGAATGAACAGAACAGGTAATCATCAAGTGATCTATCCCCTGTAATTCATTCCCCACTTCTGGCAAACAGAGGCTAGGGACACCATTCCTGCCCATCCTGGCTAATAGCCATTGATGGACCTATCCTCCATGAACGTAGTTAGTTTTTTTTTGAACCCTGTTATAGTCTTGGCCTTCACAACATCCTCTGGCAAAGAGTTCCACGTGTTGACTGTGTGTTTTGTGAAGAAATACTTCCTTTTACTTGTTTTAAAGCTGCTGCCTATTAATTTCATTTGGTGACCCCTAGTTCGTGTGTTATGAGAAGGAGTAAATAACACTTCCTACTACTGGTATAATTTATTCCCCTTCTTGTCTGGGAATAACTTTGTCCACAGTGTGGAGGATTGTACCATTTTCACTGTACAGTATAGTTTAAGTAATACAACTTACTACTGTAGACAGGGACTTAGTACTGCTGTCTGCCTCTCTCTTCCCACAGGCCAGCAGGGCTGTGCAAACATGTTAGAGATATGGCCTATTCTGCTTTGGAGGAGTTCCTTTTTTGTCATTAGCAGGGTGAAGTGATTCAAACCATAATTTTAATCACTTTAAAAAAATTGATTTGAAACAAATTGAGGCTTTGTAAAGCTAACATGAAAATGTGTGGTATTGCGACTTTAGATTTAAATTGATAGTGAACTAAATCAGTAATTCTGTTTTGGATTTGTTTTTTAAATCCTATTTGAATTCTATGAAACGGTTAGGCAAAAAAGAAAATATTACAAGTGAAGGCCCTGATCCTGCAAATGCTTAAGCAGATATGTAATTTTACTTGCATGAATAGTACCGTTGACTTCAGTGGACTACTCATGCTCAAAACTAACAGGTACATAAGTGTTTGCAGCATAAGGGGCGCAATTGTATTTTTATTCAACTTTTCTTTTAGTGGCATAAAGTCTTTGTCACTTCAAAACAAAAGTGGTTCTGTATTAACCAAGGTTCAATATATTAGCAAAGTTATTGTGAACTTTTTTTAAACACAGGTCAAAATTATCATAATTGGATGCCTAAGGTAAGACTCCATATTTAGGCATGTAAGGATGGATATTTAAAAGTACTTAAGTGACCTAAGAGCACAGGTCCCATTGACTTTAAACTGCCAATGCTGATGGAACATTTCAACTTTCTTGACTTGTGGAAGTATATTGGAACGTGATGTAGGTTGCAAATATACCACAAGCTATTTGTTTTCAGCTTTGTGTTTGCATTTGTGTTCTCGCAATAAGGATGCTAGTGAGGCCCTGGACTTGTCATTTTCAGCACAGATGAGTACTTTAAGTGTAAAACTTCTCAGTAGAAAATCCTGCAAAATCTGAAATTCTACTAAGAATTTGAAAACTAATTAAAAAAATAAGAACAAGTACAAAATATCCACTTTAGCAACATAATAAAAATGTTTGAAATAAAAATATATTTTGTTCCTTTTTTAAACAATCATGATTTTAATTCACCCTGCTCAATAATGATCTCTCCAGCTGATTAGAGGATAGTGTTGATGGTCTCCAAAGGAAGCCTAGTCAACCTTCCACCAGCAGGTTGGTGGGTTATCACACTGTTTGGCCTCAGTATTAAATGCAAAGGAGGAGAAAACAGCAATCCTTTGGGCTTCAGCTAGGATGTAGAGGTTCTGAGGCATGCAAAAAAATGTAAGGCAAGAATCTTGAAGAAAGATCCACTGTTGCAACCAGACATACATAAAAATTCTCTGTTTTTGAAGTGAAACGTACACAAGTAAAAAATTATATGTCATATATAGGGCTTCTGGTTTAAATGGACTTTTATTGTAAAAGCACGTTGAAATCAAAGTCAGCAATAGCCAGCAAATATTTGTTTAAACTGGAAAACCCAGTGTTTTAAAGCTGATGTTTCTCTGTGCTTCTAGAAGGCAATATGTTTGCTGTTGTTTAGTGGAAATATATGCCAAAACCTTGGAAGCCCTTAATATAAAACATAACTAGCGGCTTTCCGAATATGTCCTTGAAGAGTTCTCCTCTAGTGCTGTTTGTTGACTGACTAGACATTATAATAGGCAGATTTTAAAAAAAGCAAACAAAAACCCCACACCTAAATTATAGTTTAACTAAATAGTGATCTAAAAGCAATGTCTGTGGGAAAGATACTTAAAAAAAAATTAGCTTAAACCTCAAATATTTCTTAGTGTATCTTGATGAAGATTAATCAAGGTTACTCCTACCCAACTTGAAGGTGGTTAGAACTCTAAACCCATTGACATAACTTCACATTTGCCTTTAATAATAAGAACATAAGAATGGCCCTACTGGGTCGGACCAAAGGTCCATCTAGCTCAGTATCCTGTCTTCCAACAGTGGCCACTGCCGGGTGCCCCAGATGGAATGAACATGTGATCCATCCCTTGTTGCTCATTCCCAGCTTCTGGCAAACAGAGGCTAAGGACACCATTCCTGCCCATCCTGGCTAATAGCCATTGATGGACCTACCCTCCATGAATTTATCTAGTTCTTTTTTGAACCATGTTATAGTCTTGGCCTTCACAACATCCTCTGGCAAGGCGTTCCACAGGTTGACTGTGCGTTGTGTGAAGAAGTACTTCCTTTTATTTGTTTTAAACCTGCCCATTAATTTCATTTGGTGGCCCCTAGTTCTTGTGTTATGAGAAGGAGTAAACAACACTTCCTTACCTACTTTCTCTATACCAGTCATGATTTTATAGACTTCAGTCATATCTCCCCTTAGCCGTCTCTTTTCCAAGCTGAAAAGTCCCAGTCTTATTAATCTCTCCTCATACGGAAGCCGTTCTATACCCCTAATCATTTTTGTTTCCCTTTTCTGAACCTTTTCCAATTCCAATATATCTTTTTTTGAGATGGGGCGACCACATCTGCACACAGTATTCAAGATGTGGGCATACCATGGATTTATATAGAAGCAACATGATATTTTCTGTCCTATTATCTATCCCTTTCTTAATTATTCCCAGCATTCTGTTCACTTTTTTGACTGCCGCTGCACATTGAGTGGATGTTTTCAGAGAACTATCCACAATGACTCTAAGATCTCTTTCTTGAGTGGTAGCAACTAATTTAGACCCCATCATTTTATATGTATAGTTGGGATTATGCTTTCCAGTGTGCATTAGTTTGCATTTATCAACATTAATATGATACAGCCAAGTAGTTACTCTCTGAGCTCTTGGTTGAATCTTTTTATTATCCTTATTTCAAATGCCAGTCTTCAGCACTCCAACCAAGAAAACTACAAAAATAACTTTCTGAACCACTGTGGAAGCGTTTTTTTAGAACTAAGACAGACAACCTACTAAATTTGATATTAAAACTTACTAAAGAGTTGGAGCAAATCAGAAAGAAAGTCAAGACGGTGAAGCCATTTACTGTGCAAAATTTAGCCATCAGGTCACCAAGATAAATCACCCAAACTTTCCCACAGTAATCATAAAATCATAGAACTGGAAGAGGGACCTTGGGAGGTCATCTAGTCCAGTCCCCTGCACTCAAGGCAGGACTAAGTATTATCTAGACTATCCCTGACAGGTGTTGGTAAGTAATGGATGGTAAGTTTTCAGAAATCAAAATGTCTCTCCAGTCCTCATTAGACCAACTAGCTGATAATAGAATACATGGATTTCAAAATCATCTAACAGCCCTGGAACATATTGTATTGCCGTCTGAAACAGCCCCAAAATAATAGATGGCTGTTTGTGGCTCCTCGAAAACAGTCATCTAGTTACTGATGTGGATGAGACCGAAGACATTTAAAAAAAAAAAAAGGAAAAGTACTCATATCTTGAATCTCCTGGAAGGAGTGGAGAATCCTGATTAAATAAACATTATTTCTCGATTGGTTCAAAAAAACTACCAGATTGACAAAAAGGCCTAAGTCTAAAAATAAGTGCCCATCGGGTGCCAAGTGTGCAAGAAATGACCGTTACCCCCAATTTGCAACTATCTGCCTACATAATTTTAATTTTAAGGACATTTTACTTTCTCAAATGCAAAAAACTAATTTGCATAAGAGATTTCTCCCTATTTGCAGTGACAGAGAACAGCATTCAATCCAGCAAGGAAGTTATTCAGAGATGATGGTTTTAGATACATATTACTTTGTATCCAGCAACCCCGAAGGGGTCTTTAAAGGGTCCATCTTAAAAGGAACACAAATTTGCAAATTTCAGAGCTTCCACAGGGCTTTTTAAACAGACTTAAGAAATATGTAATTCAGAGTGCTAAGGCACCTTTTTGTGAAAATGAATGCAGATATATACTTAAAATGTCAATATTATTTAGGTGAAAGATATTTCAATATTTGTACTTATTTCTGTGTTATGTTTATCTTTGATGATACGTTAATAGGAAACATAATACTACTTCTAATTGGGAGAAGTCTTCGATTTCCATGTAGCCTACAGACTGTACTAATTAAGGGGGGCCTATATCTGTGACGCTTCCTGGGATACCGAGAGCTGTGAGTCAGCTTGTTACCACCTGCCTCCAGAGCGAGGGAGTCTTGTCTGTACCCACTAAGTGTTAGTTCCCTAACACAACCACCCTGTTAGTCATTCAAGCACTCTCCTCTGGGCTGCATCAGACCTGTCTTTGCCTTGCTCCCGACTCCCTCTGGTATCCAGCCCCGATCAGTGGATACCCACGGAAATCCCAGATCCTCTGTTTCCGACGGAAAAGTGTATCACAGTTCACCAGCTTTACCAGGCTTAGAGCACTTCTGTAATACGCACAGCGCTTGACTTCAATTATAAAGCAAAAGGAAAGAATTTAAGATTATTTCTTTATTTAAGGAAGGTTGGAGATTCAAATAAAAACCAGTATGAGAGATGGGAACAAATGGTAACACATAAAACAACCAGGGCCGGTGCAAGGAAGTTTCATGCCCTAGGCGAAACTTCCTTGCACCAGCCCTGCAGGCGCCCCCCCCCCAGCTAACACCGCCTCCCCGCGGCAGCCAGTCCCCCATCTCCCCACCCCCTGCGGGCTGGCAGCTCAGCCCCCCGCCCGCGGCCAGCCGCCCCCCGGCTCAGCTGCGGAGCCGGGAGGGCGGGAGGCAGCCGCGGCTCTTTCATTGGAGACCTCACATGATACTCTTTACATTCTAGTTCACCAAATACCAAACCCCGGGGATTCCTGTTGACCTTATGCCAGTTGGCATCAAGAAGTCCTTGGGTCTTAATATCAAGTACCATTCAGATACTTCTCTTATAGATTGAATAGGGCAGCTTTCTCTGTATCCTTTTCTTATGGTTCTACTGCTGATCTTTACGTCTGATTAAAACTGTGATATAGGGACGAATGAAGTTTACCGCTTTCACTTGCGGGCATATTTTATACCCTATTAATATGTAATAACCAAATAAGAACATTTAAATGACATTCAGATTTTCCCATTGTTAACATTAATATTTAAATGCAATAAGCAAATTTTGTAGCACTTGCAAATCTCAGCTCTTTCCCCGCTTTCTCCTCTCTTTTTACACCCAATTGTATTTCTGTGCCTTAATAAGAGGCAGAGATTTTAGGACATTATTTTATCACTGTCAGTGAGTTGAGAACCACTATGAGAGTATTGTGTAAGTTTAAAAAAAAAAAAAGATAAATTCAATGGCTGGACTTTTGTTCTGTCTACAGTATGACTGTAAAAATGGTTTCATGAATTTGTCCTCAGCAGAGTTTTAGTATATTTAAGAACGTGTTAAATTCAGTAGTTTTATTTAGTTATTCAGAGGCAAGATATTGGTTACCCAGTATAACTGAATTGAGAAGGGTATTCTAGCAACCAACATTATATGTAAAGCTTATTTAGATAAGAATGCCTTGCATAAAGAGATGAAATATAATGCAACCTTCCCCTTGTTTTCATACAAATCCTGTAAGTGAAATATAAATGCCATTTACCACCTAATAAAATAGAAGAAAGTTCTCTTCTGTCTCAAGTGTGGAAGTGGATATTACCCTAACTCAGGAAACACATCTAAATACTTCAGAACACAATTAATTGGGGAAAAAAAGTTTGGGTGGGACAAGTATTTGATGTATCCAACAATACACCCATCAAAATGAAGTTACTATGTTAATAAAACTTACCCTTTGTGGATACTACAGTTTTTTGAAGGCCAGGGAGGAATATTATCTCTTGCTTTCTGGCACACTGCCTTGAAATCTTAATATTTGGTGTATGTATGCCCCTCTAAATATATGTTTTCTGTCACATTTATTTACTAATCGTTCCCACCACACAAATAAATTATTTATGGGAGGAGACTTTAGTGCTGTGTTTAAAATTTGGGTTAGATGAAATTCTCCCAATTTACAGATTAGTAAAAAATCTAAAACCTTCAATTCTGTCCTTATGGGAAAAAATGTAGTTGATGTCTGGTGGCTGTTAAACCCAAAAAGGAAAGAATCTACTTTCCAAAGTTCATGATTCCTCATCTGGAATAAGTTTGATTCTCATAAAGGCTGAAAAAGCCTCCAAATATTTAGCTTCTGAGGCTCTGATCCAACAAAAAGTATGCATGATCTTAAAGTTATTATCTATATTTGGGAAAAAGTTGGATGATGTATTCATATCTTGATGATGATGATATACTTCCCACTGCAACGGTAACTAAAGGGGATATTAAACAATAACTGTTCAAGTTAGACATTTTAAAATCATCAGGTCTGGGGAACTTGCATCCAGGAGTTTTAAAAGAGCTGGCTGAGGAGCTCTCTGGACCATTAATTAATTTAATAAGTATATGAATACTGGAGACGTTCCAGAGGACTGGGGAAAAAACTAATGTATCAATATTTGGAAAGAGTAAACAGGATGATCCGGATAATTATAGGCCTGTCATCCTGACATTGATCCTTGGCAAAGTAATGGAATTGCTGATACAGGGATAGTTTTAATAAAGAATCAAAGGAAGTTAATTAATGCCAGTCAGTATGGGTTTATGGAAAATAGACCTTGTCAAACTAACTTGATATCTTCAAGAAACAAGGTGGGTGAGGTTAGTATTTTTTATTGGACCAATTTCTGTTGGTGGGAGAGACAAGATAATGAAATTACAGGTTAGGTTGATAAAGGTAATAGTGTTGATGGAATATATTTAGACTTCTGTAAGTTATTTAACTTGGTACCACACAGCATTTTGATTACAAAACTAGAACTATACAAAATCAGTATGGTACACACTAAGTGTATTAAAAATTGTCTATTTTTCGAAATGTAATTGTAATTAGGGAATCATTGAGTGGGTGTCTTTCTAGCCCGGTCCTACAGAGAGAGATCAGTTCTTGTCCCTCCGCTATTTAAGACTTTTATCAGCAATCTGGAATTAAGCATAAAATCATTACTGCTTAAATTTGACGAACACAAAAAGATTGGGGGAATGGTAAATAATGAAGAGGACAGGTCACTGATACAGAATTATCTGTATCAGCTGGTAAACTGGCCTCAAGCAAACATGTTTCTATAAAGCCAAATGTAAGGTCATATTCTTAATTTCTATATATATAGGCCCAGGGTGGATTTGATTTAAATCAAATTGATTTAGTCAGGAAGACTCGATTTAATCATGGTTTTCTACATAATAGGTCTTGTTGATTGTTATAACCTTAATACATATTCTTCACAACTCAGAGATAGATGTAAGTTTCATTTTTAGAAGGTACACACTATACATTTTTAAACAGTGATTTATTTTGAAAACTCTTCAGATGAGTTTTATAGCTATATCAGAAAATGAATGTTTGGTTATTTCATTTACCAAAGGTAATTGAAGCAGATATGAAGTCATTAGGAGGTGAACTATCTCCAATTCAACAGGTTTATCATTAATATTTAGAGGATTTTCTTGCCATGCTGTATTAGGAAGAGAACATCAACAGACAGACATTTAAATTGTTTTATTTAACTACAACAACAACGTTAAGTATTCTGGATATTTTTCTTGAACAGCAAACATATATTTTAACAAGACAAGCATATGTCCCTTGTTTCTCACATTTATCTCCAGACTTCTTCTCCTTGTCCAAATCTGTTCTGTCCCCCAGAATCTTCTATTCATTGAACTTTTTGAAACTTTGCACTTTTAGAGGGAGGTAAGAGATGACTCAGTGTACACATATTTGCAGAAGGACAGTAGAGTTGATGTCTGTTATTTCTCACCTCTCTATATTATTTATTTATTTTAAAACATTTTTGCTGTTAACAAACATGTTATCTCTGGAGACACAAATCCACAGTTTGAGAACTGCAAAACTAAGCATCTCTGATGATATCTTCTAGACTGGGCACTGAGTCCCATTGGGTAGATAGAAAGATTAACCTAAATAATCTATACAGAAGCCCCTGGAACCGCATAAGATTGGGTCCCTAATCCATGAACTATTGAAACTTGTTTACAAAACTTAAACATTACATTAATATATTGTCTCATACTATAGAATTAATAATCTCTATTCCATGATGAGAGATCTTTGAGCTATAATGTATCTTAATTGAAACTATCTTTAGATAGGTTTTTCCTCAAAAAGCATTTTATCAAAAAAATCCAATTTAAATTAAAAAAAAAAATGTATTATCCATCCTGTGTAGGCCATACTTGAGGAATGGGGCTCTGTCCTGGGAAGGAGTGACTCTGAAAAAGACTTAGGGGGTCATGGTGGATAATCAGCTGAACATGAGCTCCCAGTGTGAATGTGATCCTTGGATGTGAATATCAGAGAGTAAGGAGGTTATATTACCTCTGTGTTTGGCACTGGTGGAACTGCTACTGAGTTACTGTGTCCAGTTCTGGTGTCTCCTGTTCAAGAAGGACGTTGATAAATTCGACAGGGTCAGAGAAGAGCCACAAGATAGATTTAAAGGATTAGAAAACATGCTTTTATAGTGAGAGATTTAAGGAGCTCAGTCTATTTAGTTTATCAAAGATGGTTAAGGGATGATTTGATCAGTTTATAAATACTTACCTGGAGAACAGAAATTTGATAATAGAGGGATCTTCTGTTTAGCAAACAAAGGTGTAACATGATTCAGTGTCTGGAAGTTGAAGCTAAGTAAATTAACAGAAGAAAACAAAAGAACAGTTTATAAGGTTGTAGTAGAGACATTCTCAAAGTCTGCTAAACATTTATTTACCTTGAATAACTTCAGCAATATAAATATTTCAGACTTTTTTTGGAGAATCTAAAATCCTGAAGATAAATGAAGAACAGTTTGAAGCAAAAAGGCTATTTGGATTAGTGTTAGACAACCCAGGAGCTTTCACTAACATTACAAAATGTGCTGGGTAAGAAAATAATTTGGATGATTTAAAAAAATATATAGGCAAAAAAATACATAGGCAATAGTTGATACTAAATATAGCAAAAGTAGTAATAGTTTAATTTTAGACTGTAAGCTGTTTTGGGCAAGAATTTGTTGTATGTTTGTAAACCAAATATCAAGCACACTTTGTGGCACTATAAAAGTAATAGTTTTTTAGGAAAAGATATGCATGAGGAAAAAATACATTGTAGCTTCAACTGTGAACTTAAGGGGGTCCTCTCAAAAAGTTCTTCTCCCATGTTGGCTTTTGTGACTCCTTTCTTTTCCAGAACACCTTATATAAGATTCAACTGAAAAAAGGTTTCGCTAACTTTTTTTAATCTCTGGGTTACAGGTATGCAGTTCATATGATATATGTGGCTGCCCATTTCATTCAAAGATCAGCTTGTTTCCTTTAATAATGGTGAATGTTTCAGTACATGATTCTTACTTTCGGTGGGATTCTTTGTACTTCTTGTGTTCCTTCCTCAATATTATTTGATATAAGGCATTATTGTACTAGATCAGGCCACTGCTCAGTCTCTCTGAAAATAGACCATAAATGCCTATAGGAAAATATAGAGAACTTATTTGGCCAAGTTAACATTGCTGTTGAAATCCTAGTTTGTGCATTTCCTGATTTTTTTTTTTTAAACTCTGCAGCCTTAGTGTTGCATTAACACAGATTTTGCAGTTTATATACATATACAAAGTTGTGTAACTTAACATGCCCAGAATTTTGTGTTCCTACTCTTAGTGACCATATATTGAAATAGGTGCTTGTCAGCTAGCCAAAGAGAGGAACAGGAGTTTTATGAGCTGGGGACAAAAGTGATCAATGATACAGCAACACTAGAATAGCATAACTGCTGGCTTGTTTTGAAACTCTTATTTCAGGCAATTGGTTGACCAGTGTGCTTGATATAATCTCTTATTAAAAAGTTATTGCCATATTTAAAGTGCTGTAGAAACATTAATGAATCCCCATAACAATTTTGTGAGGTAGATATGTATTACTGTTCCCATTTTACGATGCAGACTGAGGCAGAGTGGTGAAGTGACTTGTCCAAGACCGCACATGATGGTGGAGTCCACAACAAAATTAATGTGGGGAATGGGCTCTTCTGACGCCACACCCCATATTAGTATCTCCAGAACCCAATACTTAATAAAAGTCAACCTTTTGTGTTTCTAATATCTAGGTGCCAGCAGTTAGGCCTGTTTCTAACAGGATGAAGATGCACTACAGAGAAGAGCAACGACTTGTTCATTTGTTTGGGGTTTTTTGTCTTTGTTTTTTGATTTCTTACAGCTTAGAGTTTTTCGTTCTGAGACAGTTTTGTCAATTTGATTTGTTTGGAATGTTTTTGGGAAACCTGTTTCACATCCCCAGTCATTCCATCTTTCCATTGTTCTCTGGTTAATCTTTTGATTACTTCAGAAATCTCTAGATTGTAAGCTCTTTTGATCAGGAATCCTGTTTTCTCTGTCTTCTATGAAGTGCTTAGCATCTTTTCAGGTTCTATGAAATAATATGCAATACATTCTGCCCGTGCACTTAATTCCTTCTCTTCAGTCCCTGGTAAATGAGGTAATAGTAATGGGTGCATTTTGTTCTCACCCAGCTGTGTGTTTGGAAGCATCTGTGCATGAGGAGAGATTTGTTCTATGGCCTCGGAGCTGGGTGCCAGGGAGGATGGCAGCTGCACAGAGCTGGCGAAGCCCCTCTATCTGCAGTGTCTGGAGAGAGCTCTGCGATTGGATCAGTTTCTACGACAGACATCCACCATCTTCAACAGGAGTATATCCAGGTACCAAAAACCTATCCTGTTTTAGGTTGGGAACACCCAGAAAAGAGACATTGTATATTATTGTTTCCAGGCAACCCCTATGGTAAGGGGTTAGTAACCGCGTGTACAGTATAAATCCTGCTTTTTCAAGGATTTTTGTTCTCTGTTCTTTTTACCTCACATTGATTGGTTACTTGACTCATTGTTAGCCCAGATATAATGGTCAAAAATTCTTTTTGTCAGCTTTTACTTAAAAGTAGGCTTAGTTTATTAAATTTTAAATTAGTTTTGCAGGGAATTGTCCCTTAATTATTTGTAACGTCTCAGTGCTGTTGTCAGACACAGAATTGTGTGGGAGGAAACAAATAGAATTATTAAGATACAAAAATCTTCTCGTAAAAAAACAAACAAGCCAACCTACCACTGTCATCTTTGTAAAACATGTTGAGATCTTCCAATGAGAAGTGCTATGTAATCATAAAGTATTATTACATGTACAAGTCAAACATGACTTTAGTAAGGTGTCCATTAGCATCCTTGGTAAAATGTTTCATTCAGACAAATTTCATTTTCTATATGAATTTTGGATATGGAAATTAATGTGAGATAAGAGGTTTTGGGGGGTCAGAAAATTGGTTACCCATAGGAAAATGTAAAAAGGAGTAGCCTTTTTTTAACCACCATTTACTGTTTTTATGATTTCTTCTGTTGTATTACCGAAGAGCAGTATCAATGCCATAGCTAAAGGTGAGCAGAGCTATCTGTTCAAGAGCTCATTTTTCAGACTGCTTTAAAATTCATATGAATATTTATAGGCAGATAGTCTTGAAAACTGCCATGAAATATCAGGGCAGGGGTAGAGTTAATGGTGCAAATCTGGGGTTATTTGCTCCAGTGGGTCAAGTTACAGACTCCCATTCAAAATGACCCACTTTAAAAAAAAATTCTGTTCCGAGTCTCTCCCCTGTGGCCCCCCCCCCCCCCCCCCAGGTTGGGGAAAAAATATAGGAAGGATCCACATGAAACTAATATCAGAGGATTTCTCATTATTTGAGCTAGTGAATGCCATGGAGAATCATCTATATGACACTATTTCAAAAGTTTAGACTTTTACTGGTTCTGTAAAGGGGTTTTTCTGGTTCTGTAAAGGGGTGACTACTGTTGGTAGTCAAATCTGGGATGGAAGAAGGATAGAGCCAAAACACATCAATTTCAAGTTGATTTTTCAAAGGGTTGTATAATTTACAGGGACGTCCAGATTGGTTTAAAATTTAGTATGCCAGTAGAGGACCTGGATTACAGTTCGTGGTGTAAATTTGGAGTCACTGGGTCAAGAGTTTCCTAAGATACAGCCCTTAATGAGGCTTGCTTTTACTTTTCAGTGCGTTCTAAATGTGTGTCTAGGGCCGATTGCCTTGAAAATAGTTATGCCATAGGCTAGTAGATATGGCAAATTTGAGGTTATCTGGTCAAGGAGTTCCCAAGATGAAGCCCTTCCTCCCAGTTACCTGCTTTTAATTTTCAGAGTGTTCTAGAATTGTACACATCGGTGAAACTGGGTGGGTAATTGAGAATGGTCATGCTACAAGTACACAGCATTGAGAAACATGGGGAATTGAGAATGGACATGTTCTATACATGACACAGCTACATAGTTCTGAGATGTGGGCAAGGAGCTGAGACAAAGGAACCTGTGCCCAGGCTTATGTCAGGCTCAGGTTCTTACTCAATTCATGCTCCCCAAGGAAATGCTCAGTGAGTGAAGCTGAATGAGTGACCCGCTCAGTTGGTGGCTTAGGCTGAGTGGCACTGATCTGAACCTTATCTTTGCCTTTGAAGCGATAACACTAAGACCTAGGACTATAACAGTACCTTACGTCTCCATAACAAACCCTGTCACTTCGTACACTGCACAACTCCAAGTCAGCACTCCCATTCATGCAGTCCAGTGGAGCCTTGTGCTCTGTAAAGCCCACTTGATCCAGGGAATACTTGCGGCTGGTTGGCAAAGGCTAAGGGAGAGGTCAGGTACTATGATCTTCCTGATGATTTAGGACAGGGATTAAAGTGGGCAGAGTTGAGTGTGTGCAGTAAGTGTCATCTTAATTCTTCATTGCTTGTTTTCTAACATTTATGTTCTGGGAACTGAGCTCTCCTGCTCTAGAAGGGCACGAGGCACATAGTGCAGCACTGAGCACCTACAACCTTAATTCAACATTAACAAAGTTTTGTGTGTAAATACCAACATATGGTCCTTTCCACACTTCCTTTATTCTGATATGTCTTGGCAATATCATTGAATATGAGCCTGAGGACCATTCTATGTTTTCGGTATGATGATCCACTGCATTTATCATGTTTGATTATCTCCAATTCTCGGGTGGTTACAAGTCCTCATTTCAGTGCAATTTTGTAGCACAGGACAATATGTGCACTGTCTTGGTTTATCAGTTAATTGCATATGTGGCTGAGAACAATACAGTGCTTGAGGACCATAAATTTCCAACAAAGAGACTAACACATTTGTCTATATAATACATACAGTGGGTAAAGAGTAGTGATTTGTAATGCCCTTCAATACAAATTCCATAAAGGATATCAGACTCCACTATACCAAATTGCTTAAATGGTCTTTGAAGTAGAGGGCCATCCATATGACCTACATCAATTACCTGACGCTCTATCACCTCCTCTTCCAAAATTTTCTATGTAATATTGCTCTAGACTCATTTTCCTATTTCCTAAGAGCCTTCTCCCTGGAATAATAAGGCAAAATTATGACTTAATTTGCTTTGCATTTATATTTTTAAATCACTACACCATTTTATTAAAAGTTTCATAATACTATCAAATTACAGAGCAGTTGACAGTTTCATGTAAGAAGTTAACATTAAGCAGTGCTTCAAATTGTATAATTGTTGCAGATAGTTTGAGACCTTTTCAATCCCTAATTCCTAATCTCCAGTACAAGTGCCACACAGGAAAATTGCATTTTCTATAATGTCTTTTATGGGTGTCCTTTCCCCTAGTTATGAGTGTTTTCCTCTCCTGCTGTGATCATATTTTAATGTGTCCTATTGCAGTGATGAAAGCGAGGATGGATTGGATGACAATCCTTTGCTACCACAGTCTGGGGATTCCCTGATGCAAGTTAAGGAAGAGCCCCCAAATTCATTGCTTGGGGAATCTTCTGGAGCAGGAAATTCTGGGATGTTAAACACACATTCCCTCAATGGAATACTGCAGCCAGGTGAGTGTGAATCAGATTGAATTCCTGCTTGCTATGGGGTAAGGTGGCTTCTTTGTTTATATTTATACGTTTTTTTCTTTAAATTCACTTACTTCATAATAAAATAAAATGTCCTCTTTAAACAGAGCCAAAGTCAGAAAAAGGGAGTTTGTATAATTTTTCCAAACTGAAGAAAAGCAGAAAGTGGCTGAAGGTAAGAGTATTGGAGGTGAAGGGGAGCTGTGATCAATAACTATTGTGGTGTAGTCTCTAGGGGTATTCTACCAGGACTAGGGAAACAAAAGTGGTTGTGTGGTGGTACTCCCTAGTGTGCTTATGAAGCACTGAATGCTTTTAAAAAAACAAACAAACAAAAAAAGCTGCTAGTAAACATTGATCAAAGTATGGCACCCCCATTTATTAACTTGTGTATTATTAATCATGTTTATTATGGCAGTGCCTAAGGGCCAACCAAGAATGGGGGACCATTGTGCGAGGCGCTGTACAAACATAGAGTAGGAGACATTCCATGCCCTCAAGAATTTATGCTCTAAATAGACAAGACAGATATGGTGGGGGAAAGGGAGTGAATAAGCAGAGTGAACAAAGTGATGGCAGCCAATGTCATGTTAGTTCCACTTTTTCTTTTTTTTAATGTATTTTTTTGGTGGGTTTACTTGAGAGAAAAGCCAAATGGAAAGCAAAAGGAAATGGAGTGGTGAAGGGGGCAGGGGAGAAGAGAATAAGAGGGGGCAGGTGGAGTGAAGCCGAGGTGAAGAAACTGCTCCAACCCTCTTCCTTGCCCCTCCCTCACAAACAGCTAATCAAATATAGTGCACTAAACGTTTCCTCTGACTATAAGCCTCTCAGTGGTTAATTTCATTTTACCCCTTGCTTGTAAAGACTAAATAATGGTTCCTGGTGTTCCTTATTCATTAGGATTGCTTGGCACCGCTCTGGTGATGCACTAAAACTGGCAGTTGCAGCCACATGACGACTCCCCTCCTCCCCATCTGGGCAAATCTTCACATGGCATTGAGCCATAAAACAGTTATACACCACCCCCTCCTGGTCACTAGCACAGGATTTGTGGCTGTAAGAAATAGAGCAAGGCCAGGGCTCCCATATGCCTCAAACTCCTGGCTACCAGAATAACCCCTAGGGCCATTGGCAGCTGTCACAAATTAGAGCAGTCTAAAGGCTGCTGTAAGTCATATCAGTGACCAGACTGGTATGCTCTCAGCTTCAGGATTGGGGGAATGTCAAGGTATTTTAAAGCCACTTTTGTAACCCTTGCTCTTCAGCTGCACCGAGGGCTCGCTGGACACAGCCTAAAATTAGGACTATCGTACTGCAGAGCAGTTTTAGGAGGAAAATGCAGTACGCTCTTGCTAGGGACAGAACATAGTATTGTGAAGTTGTGTAACTGTGCAGGGGTGTGAGAATGTTATGTGGAGATGAGAAAAGAGGAAAGGTGATGTCATGAAAAAAATTAGTTTGCTCTTTACTCCTGGGGGAATTCTGCACCACTGCACAATGCAGAATTTTGCAGAAACTAACGTGCGCGCAAAATTTCCTTTCCCCCATAGAAATGGGCTGCCGTGCTGCTAGTTGCCACTAAGGGGGGGTCACTGGACTTCGCAGAGCCCAGCTTGCACATAGAAGACACTGCTGGGGGGAGGGAGAGGGAACTAGAGGGTTCCTGGCATGCCCTGAGGGAAGGAGAGGGCAGTGTGCAGGAAACTCCTTACAAGTCTGGGACCGATCATCAGGCTGTTTCTCTCTCTGCATCCGTGGGATCGGGGGGCAGGGGGTGTGGGTATCTGGGCTGAGGGGGGGCCATGGTTGGGCTCTGGGGAGGAGGGGGTTTGGGTGTATTGGCTAGGGGTGGCCCTGGCTAGGCTCTAGTGGGGGATGGGGGCAGAGAAACAGGAAGTGAATTTTCATAGTGGTTTCTTTAACTCTCTACTCCTGGGGGAATTTTTGTGTGTGTCTGTATTGTTACAGACATGTTTGCTGACAGATATTTTTGAAATAAATTACCAAAATAATTGAAACTGGCATGATTATGTAGTGTTATTTTAACAAAATTTGCAGAATTTTGCAGAATTTTTAATTTTTTGGCACAGAATTTTTGCTGCCAGGAGTAGCTCTTGCACTTTCTTGGTCTCTTCTCTTTTGTTCACTGCACCCTCTTCATTAGCTCAGTGTAAAATCTGACTACTTTTCAGAAAGCTTTGGTGTTAGTTTCTGTATTATTAAGGGGAAGGACAGCTTTTATTTAGATTTAAAAAAACAAACAAACAAAAATACCTAACAAAACAGTACTCTCTACACTCAGTTCTGTCCTTGGGGAGAGGGTCAGTGAGAGAATGACCACACATGACAGATGTTAGTCACATTGCTTAATGCGTTACTGGAAGGCTCTCTGATGCTATGGAAATGTATGGTATGAGAATCTATATAGAACAGAATGCAGTTATGGTCTCCTTGGATCAGGGTCTCCTCTATAGTCTAAAATAGTGACTGAACTGATGACATAGTGACTGATAGTATTTTTGGCTTATTTAAATGAGAGGTGTGTGTTCAAAAACATGAATTGTATCTACCATGTCCAAATTACAATGAGCGGTGGTCAAATAAATGAAATGAACATTTGAGGCCCAATTCATTATTGCTCCAGGTTTGAGTGGGAAAGGAGAGTGGCAGGGAATGGTGGCTTTATGTTCCTTTATTCTGGAGCTGAACCCCAGTGAAGGTAAAGTAGTTTTACGACATGACATAACTTGTACCTCACCGTGTATGGCCTCCAAGGCTCTTATGGTTTTGTATAAAGAGAGAGAATGTTTCCCTTAGTATATTGTGTTTGGCCTTTGAGGAATGCTCTCCTGAAAAATTATCATAGTGGCTCAGGCCACAGGTTCATCAAATTTGATATCTTGCTTTTGGTAGTTGCTAGTATCTTCAGAGAGAGGCAGAAATCCCAATAAGGTAATTATGCAGTGCAATATATGGTGCGAGGTGGGGTGTGTGTGTGTGTGTGTATAAGATTCCTTTCTCTCCTTCATCATTGCTCCTCTTATCTCCAGAATCATTAGGTTAAATTCCATATAGAATGTTTAGCTTTGTTACAGTAATAAATTTACTATATCTTTTTGTGAATCCAGCTATGCTATTTCTGATCTGTTGCAATACTAAGGTGCAGGTTAACCTGAACACTTGAAGGAAAAAATGCTTGCCATTTACTGCCCCTTCAGCTTAATCAAGTGTCCCTTTGAAAACAAATAATACAGGAAAAGGAATTAGGATCAGTGGTATAACTAAAGGGAATGGTGTAGAAATTGTTGCTTTGTTTGCATGTGAGGCCCTCCATTTCTTAGGACAGACTAAGAAAACGATTTGTGTTTTGCATGGAAATACTTCTTGGTGATTTCAAATAGGAAGCACTGTGTGAATGGTAATTACTGCAGTTGGGCCAGTTCTGCAGTACTTAATTGGGCAAACTACTGCAGGAATTCTGCCTAAGTAAAAAATTCTCTGTGAGGTGTGCTGTTGTTAAACTAGAGATGTTTTCACTCTTACTAGAGCATCCTCCTGAGTGACGACTCCAGTGACACGGATTCACCAAGTGATGAGGATGGAGAGGAGGAGGAGGAGTTTTCTCTTAGCAGGGAGGAGCTTCATAATATGCTGCGGTTGCACAAGTATAAGAAACTGCATCAAAGTAAATACAGCAAGGACAAAGAGGTAAAATACACGGAATGTGACACACTTCTCATGAATTTTTTACTTTGATTTTTTCCCCCTTTTTTAAAATATGGTGCAATATTTTAATTGATCTTAAACTTGCTTACAGAACTGAGTGTAGTCTCTGGCAGACTAGGAAAACATCCTATTGTGCAGCACCCCAAACTTGGCCCAAACAAGTGTAATTTAGCTACAGGCCAATGGACAAGGTGCTGACCTTACATTCTAGAATCCCCTATTCTGAGAATCCCCCAACATTACACAAACACCAATGCACCGGTGGTATCTCTCCTTACCCCAAATCCATGTCCCTCCTCGCCAGAGTGAACTACTGTCCTGAGACCAGAATTTATTCAGCAAGTGTGAGAAGTAAGATGTTATGGGATATGTTTTGGTATAGCTAGTTGCCGCAGTTAAGGTTGAAATGGTATATTTAGACTACAGGCATAGCCCACACACAGCCTCTCTGCAGTGAGAGAATAGTCATGAGCGCTCTACTTTTTCAGCAGAGATTTGTGTCCGTCCCCCCACCCCCCCTTTTGCTTTCTCCCTGGTTTTTGTTGGCTTTTCACTTTTCTCAGTCTTTTTCCTTTCTTCACTTTCCTTTTCATATTCCAGACACTGTTCTCCTCACACATTTACAAATCCTTCTAACTGTCCCTCTTTCTCTCCCCCTTTTGGGAGAAGAGAGGATCCTGCTGCTGGCACTGCACTTTTAGATCTTTCCAACTGTTATGGAACCTTCTGATTCCAGCATTCCATCCCTTCTTACATTAAATGGATGTTGTCCAAACTGTTTTGCTTTCTATTTGAATTGCAGTAGAAAGTGTGTGGGGGCAAACACTCCCTGTATTCCCCATTACATACTGAAAAACCATAGTGCTGGGCCAGAGTCTGAAATGAAAATTGGCTTCCTCACTTCAATTTCCTTGTCAGTTCCACCACATGGGTGGAGAATAGATGATTTTCCCACCCTTCTCATTGCTTCTGTCCAGTTTTCTCTGTCCCTGTTCATCCAGTGCAATCTTGTCAGTGAGTGGCCTCCTCCCGGCGCCCCCTTGTGCCTGGCAAGCAGCCCCTCGGCTCAGTTTTCCCCCCTTCAAGGAGCTTCTTAAATATACTCCACACAGACTTTCATAAGTCTAATGACAGCAGCCCTCCAATGACAGCAGCTGATCTTAGAGTCTGGTTTTATTTGCATGAAGTTCTTCTACAGCGGCCTTTAGCTGGGAACAGTCCCTCTTCCCTGAGCATCCGTCCTTCAGCTTCCTGCTGCCTTTTATAGGGAAATCAGATGATCCCTGTTTAGTAACTAGGGTTGGCTGGTCTCAGGCCTCTAGCCTTTAAGGGGCAAGACACCTTTTTACAAATCACATATTGCATTTTGGGAAGAGGCCCCAATTTACTTCTACATGCATTCATATTCCTGAAAGTGCAGTATAGAACACAACTGTTGTTAGGCCTTTTTAAAAAAATGGAGGTTGATTACACTAGTTTTTATTTTCAGATGGTAGTTGGAGGTACCATTCAGCTGAAACACCCCCCGATATTCAGTAGCTTGTTCCCAAGGGGGAAGAGAGAACATGCATACAAAAGAGTTTAGTAACAAATTTATTTTTGTGCCGGAAGTCTCACTGCTTCTCCAAAAGCTTCCCAGTTAACTGGAGCAGAAGATTAATCTGACTGCATGTTCAGATGTAAAAAGTCAACTAAACTAGAGAGCAGGACAGAGATTTCCCTGTAATCTGACACTTGTGTACACCACTTAGTTATTATGGTGACTGGTACTTCAGAAGTGCTGATTTTTGACTACTGAAAATGTTCTGTCAACTATATATTTTTTTTTCATTTGACGACCTGAATCTTAGTTGTACTTGGAGTAATTGCTTTAAACACACTTTTCCTAGCCTGATTTATGGACATTTTACTTGTGTTGTTGTCTGTAGAGTCATGGATGTGATGTAATTTCTGGATTAGATTATTTAAAACCAGATGCTGTACCCTCTTCATGCTTGAAAGGATGCTATTCACTTCAATTAAAAAAAATTAATTAAAGATAATTTCAGGTACTACATCTGCCCTGCGGTTCCTCAGGCAGCATTTATGGCACTGCAGTTGTGTTTCCGTATTTTTTTTAAAATATTTTTCTCAAATTGCTGTGTGAAACGCCCACACAAACAAATAAGGATATTGATTGACTAGGTAGGAATGACTTCACACAAAATGCTATCTAATGCACAAAGTATACAAACTGGAAAAATAGAGCTTTTGTTTTCCCTTCACCTCTCATCTGTCAATTATGGTAATTGTATGATGTTAACCAGTAAACACCTGTCTTCAAGCAGGCTGGAGTCTGTCTCAGAGGAGGGAGGAATTGGCCCTCACCCATTCTTACAGAGGCTTCTGTGTATGTGGTCCCTTCATGCCACCTCAGCATAGGACTCTATGTGTTAGGCTCCCGCTATTGCTACTCCAACAGAGCTATGATGGAGTGGCACCATTGAAATCTCAAGCACACGCACTTAGTCCTCTACTGGGTTGGTGCCCAGAGGAGTAGGGAGCACCCATTTGTAGGAATACCTGCCATGGCTGCCACCCAAATGTATGAGTGCAGCCTTCCCATTCCCTCCTCTTTTTTTCTCTAGAGAGATTGAGGATGTGTTGGTCCCTTCACCCAAGGGAGAAGCAGTAGTGTCTGGTTACTCAGACTGAGTACTAGGAGCAATTGCAATGACTCTCACTAATTCTGGCCAGCTGGGAGCTGCAAAGACAGGGCCTCCCCTTTCCCTGGCTGCTGAGAGATGCTGTGGTGGCTGTGATTCCCTTCCTACCCAGAATGCACCAGAGGAAGCAGGAGCATCCTTCCCCTTCATTGGTGGCTGGGGGTGGGGTACACCTCAGAGGTCCTCTTTTCTCCATCACACTCAGGACAGCCAGGAAGACCCCCTCTTCTCTTGATAGTAGTGGTGACCCATACCCCTCTCAAGATACAGCATGGGTGGTAGTTGTCTCCATCCTCCCCCCAGCGAGCATGTTCCTAGTCTTCTCTAGTGATGGGCGTGGAGCTGTACCTGGCTTTCTCCCTCTGTGGGAGCCTGTCTACAGACTTGACAGACAACACTGCATTGGCTACACTGGCCATATTTTCACTCTTTACTTTGCAACCATGAAGGTTAGAAACATTACTTGTTTAAAAAAATGAAAACGGAGATTCTGACTTCATCATGTGACTGCAGGAGGTGGGGCCCTAGACATGTTCTTATAGTGCCTATGCTTTAATTTAGTGCAGCTTTTTGAGCACCCTATTAGCAACTTGGTGGGAGCCTGAAGGCTATGCCTGCTTTGCATAAAATAGAGCAGATTTCAGCTATAAAATGGGAATGTGGCCTATAGTAACGGTATAGGTCCTAACATGCAGTGTTCTAATTTGAGCCAAGCAGATGGCTATTTGAATTTAGTTTGAGCATTGTATGCTGAGATCTGTAGGCTGTACAGACAGTTCTTTCACATTACTGTATTAGTGAGGAGGCTGCAATTCACTTTGTAAAGCTTGGGAACCAAATCTGGCCCAGTGGCTTTACTTTGGGCACTCTATCTTAATCCAGTTCAGTTTTAAATATGGAGGAGTACACAATTTTCAAACTTTTCTTTATGGACAATATTTGAATTTGTTTACCCATCTATATCTGTTAGCAGTTATGTTGCTTAACTGTTTACTTCTGCTTCAGTTGCAGCAATACCAGTACTACAGTGCAGGGCTACTCTCCACACATGATCCCTACTATGAGCAACAGCGCCATCTCCTAGGGCCCAAGAAAAAGAAGTTCAAAGATGAAAAAAAATTAAAAGGTGAGGTAACCATCCTGTGTTACTAACTGGTGTTTGTGTGACTAGACTTGTCATATTGTATTTCCACTTACTAATAAACATTAATCTTCAATACCACTGATGATAGGTAGGTAGGCAATATCACATTTTATAGAAATAACCTAAGACACAGGCTGTGGCTTATCAACTCTCTCTGGGGGAAGCAGATATGGATTAGAAATTTGGAGTTCCTGCCTCCTCGTCTTGGTCTCTGACAACTAGACTACGCCTGTCTCTGTGACTCTAGAGCTAATCACCCTACAACCTATTTCATTACGCAATAATGTTTTGGAATCAACAGATATCATTGCATACTGTGGTTCTGGTACTCAGTTTTCTGGCAAATATAGCAAATCCTTGAAAAGCACAAGAAGTTGCTATATACCTGGATAGTTCTCCTTATAAGTATGATCCTTCTAAACAAGGAATTATGGGGACCGAGACCACAGTCTGGAAAGTGGAGGGATGTGTTAGGGTAACTGCTGTCTGAGGTGAATTAAAATAGATCTACTTCTGACAACTCTCAGCTAGAGTTTCTCAGATGCATGTTTTTCAGGAAATTCAGTTTCCTTTCTTGACTGAGCTGTCAGCAGCTAGAAATCTGGGAGGAAACAGGAAGAGAAGGTTGTGAACTATCAATGCAAAGTGGATTCTGCCTAGTGCAAGTACTGAAAGTCTGATCTATGTTCAAGGAGGTTATTTTGGCTTGCCTTCCTTCCTTCCTTCCCTATCCTCCTGCACATCCCTCTAGCTACATATGTTTTTCTCTCAGAAATTTACAGTGTACTTGGCTTTGCAGAATCTTTGCAGCTTACTTGTTAATTATCCGATCCTAGTGTCTGTTAGTTTTCTCTGAACACATGGTATCTGTACTAAATATAACTAGACATGTCTTTCAAATGACCAACAGCTTGATTTGAGACTTATACTGAATGCTGATCTTGTTCTTTTTAAATGTCTGTGACTAGAGCTTCACTCAAAGGGCAGAAAAACATACCAGCTTCCAAGTATTTTAACTGTACAGGCATGTTTCCTTGGGGAGAGGGGTATCTAGCTCTCATCATCTAGCAATATGAGAATTTTCCTGTCTAGTGACTAAGTAATAAAGAGGTAGCTAGTGTTAAGAATGGGTGGGCCCAGAATGGGATGAACGTAAAACTACTCCCGAACCAGTCCTGTTTTTACTGGTCCCATTTGTTGTTTGATTTAAAGTGGCTAGGAAAGCAGGGCAAGGGAGGACATATGAGTTGATGTGGAGGATCACAAATGACAGGAAAAGAAACTGATCTTGTGCCCATTGTTCCCATGCAGCCAAGTTGAAAAAGGTGAAAAAAAAGAGGAGAAGGGATGAAGAACTCTCCTCAGAAGAGTCACCAAGACGTCACCATCACCAGACCAAAGTTTTTGCAAAGTTTTCTCATGATGCACCACCACCAGGATCCAAGAAGAAGCACTTGACCATCGAACAACTGAATGCCCGCCGACGGAAAGTGTGGCTTAGCATTGTCAAAAAGGAGCTACCAAAGGTGAGCTTGGCCAATGGCATTGAATGGGGGATGCCAAGGCAGAGAAGGTTTGAGGTATCAGGAAGTAAGAATGCACAGGAAATCAGAATGCAGTCTGAGAGCTTTCTGTCGATCACCAGATATCACAATAATATTCCATACTCCATCTGTTGCTGTGTTGGTGAGTGAGGTGCTCTCCCAAATGCCCTGATTTTTTTTAAATTAAGTTTTCATTAGATTTTAAGTAGGTATACAATTACTGCAAAGAGGAAGGGGTGCATTCCACAGAAACAAGGAAAAGGCTGGCTGTGGGAAAAGAGGAGAATGAAGACAATGACAGAAGTGTAGGAGAGGAGGGAGGGATCGATGGTTTGTTCAGAAAATGAACGTGTGAAGCAAGGCTTCTCCCTGAACTGGCTGAGCTGCTGCTCAACAGTCAAAGGAAAATGAGTCATCATACAAAGAGCACTCAGTCACACTACCTTTACAATGAAGAAAAATTATTTAAAGTAGTATTCAATAGAACACTGGTTGAAGGGTCTTTTAGAGAACCTTGTACAACTTATATTGAAGTGTGCTTGCTTAACAAAACACTGGCCAGGGCCAAAAGGAGACTTTTATAGTTAAAAAACATTTCAGGGGGTCTTGTTTTGTACTTATACTTTTTTAGTATTTTGTAATAACACACTAATTGATCTAAACTTTGTAGCAACTGCAACTCAGGTGAGATTGGAGAGAGAAAGAGGGACAATTTTAGCCATAATGTGCAGAGGGAACTCTGCCTGCTTCTTCAAGTATGTGGCTGAGTGGATCTCACTGTGTGCAAGATTGGAGTCTTTTGAATATCAGTGTTCATAAACCCTGTGCCTCCTTGTGTTCCATATGAAGGTTGGGGTAGCTTTGACCTTCCCTTAGTTCCTTCTTGCCGCCGATAGCTTCAAGACAGAATCTGGTGAGCATCTAACCTGCTAGTTCTTAGCTCCAAGTAAGTCTTCAAAAAACTCTTCAGAACTCTTCTGATCCAACTGACTTAAGACAGTTCTGCACAATATTGACTCATCTGTACAGAGTACTGATGGTGAGACCCACTCTGTATAAGCCCTTTCCCCCTTTACAGGGTCCCTCAACATGGCAAGTTTGAAATCTGGGGGCTTCAAGCCTGTCCTTCCTGTGATAGACTAATTCTGTTCCAAGACAGGTACAATGGGTACCTCTTGTTTGGGAGAATCCCATATATCAAGCATATGCTTGGTGTACCTGTTACTTTCTGTAAGAATGCACAAATCATAGGACGTGTGGTTGAAATTCCATCACTTGGATCCTCCAGATCGTGAGGAGATGGACATCAGAGTCTTGGTATCAGACAAGCCAGCTTCCTCCAGTACCCCATCTAGGACACATGTAACACCATCGCTGAGAAGGAGGCACTGAGAGAAGACCTAGAACTGGCATAGGCACTGAAGGAGACTCTACTGGCACTACAGACACCTCTGGTACTGAAGTCCAGCACTGAAACAGACTGCTCCAAACACAAGGGCAGAGACCCTAGCTTGGAAGGACCACTAAAACCACAGGAGAGAGAACCACCAAGCCCTATTTTGGCGTTGAGGCACCACTCCAGTTTTGGCAGTACACCTTTCAGTGTTGAAACCTACAGCTGAACCAGGGCTGTCTGAAGTACATTGGAAGAACTAGGATCATCCGAGGCATCTACCAGTACCAGTGCAGAGCCTGGTATCTTGGCACTATATACCTTGGTGTCACCCCTAAGGGATACTTACTCCACCTCTTCATCACCAGTGCATATGTTCTCATCTCAGTTGAGCAGAGGACCTCCTCTGAGATCCTCGTGACATTATTGAACGACTAGCTGGCTCTCTTACCGGGCTCAGCTGCCGTCTTGTCAGGAGTGGCATTGGACTGCTCAATACCAGATAAGACAGCCATACCCATACAGTATTCCACTGTGGCCCTATTGAGCTTACTGAGGTCCACTTTCATATGCCTCTTAAAGCAGGTTTCCAACTCATTTGAGGAAAAGGAAAAGATGGCTCTCCCCTGTAGTATCCCTGGCCAGACCACTGGTGACACATGGAAAGAACTAGGAAGAACCAGATCTGGTGGCAGAGCAACACCAGTGTCCTGTCTCACCACCTAAGGACCTCTCAGTTTCATCATGCAATGAAGCAGTCTTTGGCATGGATACTGACACCCAGATTACTTCAGTTCATTCCAGAGCTGCTTAAGAGAATCAGAGACTCTGGAAATACAGGCACCTGTCATACCAGAGAAATCTCCTAAATTGTTTGATATTTTGACCCCTGGTCCAGGCAGGATCACATTCCCCATAAATGAAGGACTGCATGACCCTTCTGCGGCCCTGTGGCAAACATCGACCATGATATCCGCTACTGTAAAGTGAATAGAGAAGCAGTACCAGGTCTCTCAAAAAGGGTTTGTGTAATTTACACCCATCTTACCCCTAGCTGCTTAATAGTCTTGATGAAAAAGAAAAAAATCAAAATTGAACAAGAGTATCCCCAAAGACAAGGACCAAAAAAGGCTTAATCTATATGAGAGGAAATCTTACTCCTCTGCCTCTCTGCAACTGCATGTGGCAAATTGCCAGGCCCTCCTGGCCAAATATGAGTATTTTTGATGTGGAATAGAGTAATGCCCTTCCTGTTTAAGATCCTGTCTGACAACAGGGAAGAGCTCAGAGGAATAACCCAGGAGGGCCAATTGGTGGCCAAGACCATTCTCCAGATTGCAGTGGACGCTCTGACACCATGGCAGATCTATGGCCACAGTGGTACAATGCACAGAGCATTGTGTCTTCAGGGGGCAGGGATTCCTAGGGAAGTACAACCCATGACTGAGGACCTCCCTTTTGAAAGCATGGAATTATTTAATGAGTGAATGGACAGTGCTCTACGCTCAATAAGACTTTAAAGCCATCTTGCTCTCCCTAGGGATTTACACCCTAGCATCAGATTGCAAACTGTACTGCCCTCAACCCCAGTTGAGGCAAAAGGTCTTACCATTCCAGACAGCCTGAGTATCTTGCCAGAAAAAGCCTAGTCCTGCAGGGACCTTCCTTTTCCTTGGCAGGGCACCCCTCTCGTACCATACATCAACAAATTTGACAAGACTTTTGAGAGCCCATCAGATCCAGTCCTGAGATCATGACCTTTAGAAGCCATCTAACTTCATTCCAACATCTAACTTCATTCATGCCGTAACATCAGACAGACAGACATACTAGAGATCATCACCCATGGCTACCCAATCCATTTCCATTCTTTGTTTCTTTCCCATCCCTCTTTAGGAATCGTTATTACAAGCGGAAGTGATTTTTGTTACTTCATCTAGGAGCCATAGAGGAGGTGCCCACCAGTTTTCTGGGGAAGAGGCTTCTTTTTCTGGTATTTTCTTATCCTGAAGAAGAAAGGGGGGCGGGCAGTTTTCAGTCTATCCTAGAGAAGGCTCAAATACATAACCATCCTGAGCCCGAGATGGCAAACTTTTTGCCTCCTTCATTCCATCTCTTCAAGCTCAGTACTGGTTCGTGGCTCTCATCTTGCATACGTCTGCATAGCTGTCCATCTGGCCCACAGGAAGTACCTAATATTCACAGTAGAGTCCAACCATTACGAGTACAGGGTTCTGCCCTTTGGACTCTCCAGCACTGAGAATTTTCACAAAATGCCTGGCAGGGGTGGCAGCATGTTTAAGGAGAAAGGGTATCCATGTCTTCTCATACCTGGACTACTGGCTGATCAGAGGCAAATCACAGCAGGAGACTGCAGCAGCCTAGAGCCTTTCCCTGTTTTCCCAGCTAGGATACCTTGTGAACTGCAAGAAATCTTTTCTTACACCATCACCAATGATAGAATTCATAGGAGCTTTGATCAACCCTCGATCTGCAAGAGCATATCTCCCAGAAGACAGGTTTTGGTCTCTCCAGTTAATGACAAACAACCTAAAATCAATTCCAACAATGACAGTGCATGCATATCTGAAGCTGCTAGGCCACATATTGGCATGTGATGCTAGTAGACGTAACCGTCTGTCCTTGCAAATGTGGAAGAGTTCAGTGTACTTGGTATCCAATATCATATGAACAAGAGTCACTGTCCTGCCTCAAGTTGAGCAAGAAAGCACTTGGTGGCTGGACCCAAAGAATGTATCAAAAGGGGTACCATTCTCTTCCCTCTCCCCAACAATGACACTTATCACACATGCCTCAGGGACAGGTTGGGGTGCCCAACTGAATCACCTGCAGAGGACCTGGTCCCAGGATGCCTGAAACTATACATGAAATAGTAAGCAAGGAGTCTTATCGTGAAAAGAGGGTTAGTGGGACAGCTGAATTGCACTGTTTCTTAACTTTGTTTTACATAATTCCTTTAACTGTTGCAATACATGTGTATGCCCCCAGTTGCCAGGATGAAAGCCATTCTAATACTTCAGAGGAAGGCAGAAATCCCCAAAATGCTTATGATTATATAATTTAAAACTGTATTGTAATGTAGTTATGTAGTGCTTTAAGTTTGTGTGTGTGTGTGTGTATGGTGGTTAAAAAATGGATAATTACCTTATAAAACATTATCAAACCATAATCCCTTAATTGGTATATGACATTTTGTCTTGTTTTAGGCATACAAGCAAAAAGCTTCAGCACGCAATCTTTTCCTAACCAACAGCAAAAAGGTAAGGGTGTTCAACTTTATGTTTGCATTTTATGTCTTGTGCAAAAAAAATTTGCACGTTCCTGTTGTCTCATCTTAATTCATTGGCATATCTTTAAGCCATTGCTAATATAGCAATTGTGGTAGCACATAATTTGTTGTTTTCATTACAGATCCTCTCCCTGTCTCTCCAGTTTTTAACATCAATTTATAAGTAGAAATATGACTATTTGCTATTGGTGATTTCAATCCAGCTCTTTGGGCTTGATCCAAGGGTCATTGAAGTAAATTGAAAGCCTCCCATTGACTTTGATGGGCTTTTGATCAGGACCCTTGTGAGCAGCTGTTCACATCACCAACAATTAGAGGTAGTCTCTCCAGATTGGAATTGGATCACTTTGGCAGGGCCGTATTGGGAACACTTGAACAGCCACTGTCAATTCTACATCCACCCTTTAGATAGAGATCTTCACACTCCAGGTCTGTCTGTGTGGTATGTTTCATAAGCAATAGATGCACTTAAAAAAAAAAAAAACATGGATTTTTGGAGATTTGGATCAGTTTTATTTTTGGTGGTAAGAGCTACTTTGAGAATTTTTACTTTGCTTTTCTTTGATACAATAAACTGACTCCATTATAGATCACTTTATTGACTTTTTTTACTAAGGTCTGATCCTGCACATAGTTATCCACATGCTTAACTTTACTACTGTGAGTAATCCCATTGAAATTGATGGGGCTACTCATGGTAGTAAAGTTAAGCATGTGCATAAATGTGTGTAGGATCAGAGCCTAACACTTGAACAAATTGCTGTATAAGTAATTCCAAAACAAATTTATTAATAAATATTCTTAAATCTTTTGGCTCAGCAGACAAGAAGTGCCCCTGTTTGTACTACGGAAAGTTATTTTTAAAGAGCATTTGATAATGGCTTTCTCAGCATGTGCAGTAAAATTTTTCTCTGAGATTCTGAGGTGTACATCTAAGGAAGTGCATGGCTAACTTAATTAGCGAGTGAGAAGTGTAGTGAAATATATTGCTGTGAATCAGTAGGAACAACTAGAGATGAGGCTCCTACTGACTTTATAAAGTGTGAATAGATTGAGGGAGGGTTTTCTGTGTACATTTATAATATATGCAGAAGAGGTGGCATCTCCTGTGCATTTTAGGAGCTTTACAACAGGCAGGTTCTTTCCAGCATGCTTACTAAAGTACATGGGACAGGGTGTTCTGGTGGTATGTGGACGAATAGTTAGAGATGACAATAGTTACAGCAGCTGTTGTCTACCTTTTGCAAACTTGCAGAGCTGCAAGGCTCTGGAGAGTTAAGCTGTGCTCTGTTTTCTTCAAAACACACAGCCATACCCACACACCAGTTAATAGAAATTAAGGCTTCAGGACTAAGCTCTCAAAAGTCAGGAAATGCCAAAGGTAAGGTTGCACATGCATCCTTAGAATCATAGAATCTCAGGGTTGGAAGGGACCTCAGGAGGTCATCTAGTCCAACCCCCTGCTCAAAGCAGGACCAACCCCAATTAAATCATCCCAGCCAGGGCTTTGTCAAGCCTGACCTTAAAAACCTCTAAGGAAGGAGATTCCACCACCTCCCTAGGTAACCCATTCCAGTGCTTCACCACCCTACTAGTGAAAAAGTTTTTCCTAATATCCAACCTAAACCTCCCCCTCTGCAACTTGAGACCATTACTCCTTGTTCTGTCATCTTCTACCGCTGAGAACAGTCTAGATCCATCCTCTTTGGAACCCCCTTTCAGGTAGTTGAAAGCAGCTATCAAATCCCCCCTCAAATCCTTAACACAAGGGGCAGAGTTAAGGATGCATGTATATATAAAATGCACTAAAATATAGCATTTAATTACCTGTTTGTTCACATAATTCTCAAATAATGCAGTATGACAACATACTTTTTCTGTAACCTTAGATTTACAGTATTAAGAAGCTACATGTGTGTCATTTTGTGATACTAGATAGACACTCCATGAAATGCTTTATATGAAAAATACACAGTAAACATTATTTACAGAACACACTACAGACTTAGTGTACTACATAGAGTAATTGTGTAAAAAAAAATATCTGCTACGTGTAGGCCCACCTACATGTGTAGCTAAATTGGCTTAATAGTTGACTGCCTTGTCCCTTGACTTGAACCTAAGGAAGACTTTGCTGCTGTTTGAAAAGAAAATGTGTCCTACATGTTATTAAAATACATACATTAGAAAAAAATAACTTAACACAACGTCTAAGCCAGCAGAGATTTACTGGACCATGATGACAAGGAAGTTAGCATAATAGAATGAAAAAATACAATATTCTACACCTTTATCTAAGGTTGTAGGAATAATTGTATGATGATATACTGTATCAGTTAGAAATAGATGTGATCATGTAATTAAAGACTGTATCATAATGCATATCTAAAGCAGGTGTATGCATGGATAGCAGAGGAGTTAAAAAGCCAATGGTCACTTTACACTAACACACTATTGCTACCATTGGTGCAGCCTCACTCTTGGTAACAGTGAGAGACGTTAGGGCAGGCCTGCACAGCTCGTAGAGCGGCAAGGGCCATATTACTCCAAAGAAAACAGCTGAGGGCCAAACCCCCCCCGGCCCCATGGAAACACCTCCCCCCCCCCCCCCCCAAGCGCCGCCCGCCCCGTGGAAACAACCCCTCCTTCCCCAGCGCTGGGGTGTGGAAGCCTGTAGAGGGGGAAAGAAACAGCACGCATAGGGTGACCAGATCACAGCAGTAAAATAGGACCCACCCCCTCCCCGCTCGGCCCCACCATCACACCCTTCTTCACCCCCCCAGGGGTCACTATATTACTGCACACAACAGTCAATCAATGCAGTTGTAGATAAATCTCTGCATTATACATTTTTGTATAACTTTTATATGACTTTGTATTGAACCTTGGTAATATGTTATAGCGGGCCCCTAAGGTAGTATAATTAAGGTAAAAGAAAAATGTCTTTTTGCTAGAAGTAGAATAAGATCTTCCCCCACTTTGTATTCAATTGCCCTATTGAATGAATGAGGTGTGACTGAGGAAGGCGTGGAAGGCAGGCACCTCCAGACAGCTGCAACCCTTGGAGAGGGGATGGGAACCAGACCAAGGACAATCAAACTTGTCAAGTGGGCTGACTAGAGAAGAGCAGACATACTGACGGCCTTGGGGGTTAGAAGCAAGCACCTTCCTTTGGGAACACCCTCTTTGCAGCATTGAGACAACCCCCAGCCCAGAGACAAGCAGCAAAAAGGACCAACAGACACAGTCCCAGATTGTGGGCCGCACAGTGAGCCCACCTACTCACCCCCGCCCCCCTCTCTGCGGGCCGCGCAGTGAGCCCACGCGGGCCGCATGTTGTGCAGGCCTGCGTTAGGGGGTAAAGTCTGGTGCGGGCAAGGTCTATGTAATTTGCCCACAGATATGTAAAGCGTGTAGCAGAGCTATTGTTCAAAATCAGATCTCCTGAGTCCCATTCAGGTGCCTTAGCCAGAAAACACCGTCCCCTTTGAGTGCTTAACCATGCAACCTTGCCGTTTTTAATGTTGGGTTTTGTAAGGAATGTTATGTTTGATAATATGTCTGTGGAGCCTTATGGAAGCTCTCCCTCCCCCCCTTCCCCCCCCCCCCCCCCCCCAAAAAAAAAAAGCTTTATAAATAAGCACAGCATCAAAGGTTTTTGGGGGGTCAGCCTTGGTTGTAGGAATGTGCCGCCTTGCAACACCTAAATGTTGCCTTTTGGTGATGGTGATTTTAAATATTTTTTTCTCTGTCCCTGAACCCTCCCTCTTCACCCCAGCTGGCCCATCAGTGCATGAGGGAAGTGCGTCGAGCTGCTATCCAGGCCCAGAAGAACTGCAAGGAGACTCTACCACGGGCACGTCGCCTCACCAAGGAAATGCTTCTCTACTGGAAGAAGTATGAGAAGGTGGAAAAAGAACACCGCAAACGAGCTGAGAAGGAGGCTTTGGAGCAGCGCAAACTGGATGAGGAGATGAGAGAGGTAGGGCCAAAACATAGACTGCTGAAAATGAATCTGGCAAGAGTTAGAACATGGATTTGAAGAGACATGAACAAGCACAACAGTCTGGTAAATCTTAAAAGGATTTACCAGCATCCTCTGACAAATTAGCTATAGCCAGAACCTTCAAATTGCAAGAATTGCAGTTACAGATCAAAATGTTGGTTAAAGAGGGTGTAACTAGTGAGATGTAGTGTGTCTGATTTGCACATAGTGCTCAGTGCTCTCTATTTCTAGAGAATGATCTTTTAGTGATTGTAACTCTAGTTCTTCCTCAAGTTCAGAAATCAGGCTATTTGTCAATTCACTGGTGTGTTAGGCTTATTTTGTCTTTAGTTATGTATAGAGCATAATAAAACATGGAGTTTATCTTAGAGCAATTGAGGACACAATTGATAATTGTGATGCCAGTGCAAAGGGTTCACAAAGCAAACAGATGGCCTACTCAGGGAGTACCCCAGGAGCAGTTCAGGGATAAATTCAGGCAAAATTAGCTGTTTTGTGAGGATTTACGTTCTCCTCATCCTTACTTGCAGGTGAAGGCACCTGGGACATAGAAATAAATGTCTGCCCAAAATTACAAAGGAAGTCAGTGACAGAACTGGAATTAGAACTCTGGAGTTCCTGATTCCCAGTCGAGTGTTCAGATCAAATCATGCCTTTATTTATAGTGTATTCCACATCCATCCCATCTCCCAAGCATTTTGTGAAGCCTTTCTGCTGTTTTGCGTTAATACACTAGCTTCACCATAGCAGTTGTATAGCCAGATCTAAAAAATGGAATATATACAACAGAATCTTGTTGAACCTGAGCATTCCGCCTCTTTCCTAACTTCTCGCTGTTTTACCTGAAGATGCATTTTGTTTGTTAGCTCCATCGTTATTCTCTCTTGTGAGTGAGTGAATGGTAAGACAATTACCACAGAGTTAATTACTGTGACTTAAACATGTATGAAAAGTTTTAGTTGGATATGCAGTTTTTCAGCCACCTGGACACTCCTACCTAATTTTTACATTGCAAAGAAAATTGCTAAGCTGCTTTTCCCCAGGTCTTGGTGTTCCTGGTCATGGCTTACTGTGCTAAGAGAAACTTTGAGCTCATAACCCCTGTACATTTCAGTATAGGTATTTGTATGATGAGTGTTAGTGTGCAACCAGTATTCCAGCACTCTGATACCGTGGTGATGAGTGCAGTGTAAAAATTTAGATTGTTTATATGTAACAGGGTTAAAAAAGGTTGAAACTTATAACTTGCTTACATGTCTTTGTCTTTTTCTCTTCTTTAAACATTAAACCTCATTTCATTTTCCACCTACCCTTTTTTTGTAAATTCTCTTGTCTCAGGCTAAGAGACAGCAGCGAAAACTTAATTTCCTCATCACCCAGACCGAGTTATATGCCCATTTCATGAGTCGCAAACGAGATATTGGACATGATGGAATACAGGAAGAAATCCTGCGCAAGCTGGAAGACAGCTCTACCCAAAGGCAGATTGATATTGGTGGAGGGGTAGTGGTCAACATTACCCAGGAGGATTATGGTAAGGCTAGAAACAAAATTCCAGCAGGCCATAGGAACCATTGGAGATGTATGCAGAGAATGATACAGACATAGGGGATTCTGTGCTTGGAATATTATGTGAAGAAGCCCTTCTGTAAATCATTGGAATTTTTCCATGTCTTAATTTGAGGTTGTACTGTAATGTGGTTAACTGATGTGTTTTAATGTGGTGATATTCTTTTCAGATAGTAACTACTACAAAGCCCAGGCTCTGAAGAACGCAGAAGATGCTTTCCAAATTCACCAGGCCCGGGTGTGTATTGCTTGGGTGCTTGCTGTGGAAGGGGAAGTGGAGTAAATTGAAGAGGCACTAGAACCAGAATTTTCTATAGTGATCTTCTTTCAAGTCACCTATTTTAATTATGGATGCTAAGCTTCTTTTAATTTGATTGTTGCCCTGTTCATTTGTGAACATCTGGAAAACTGGAGGGAAAAGGGTTGGATGAAAAGAAATTGTATAATCAAGCTACAGGGACAGCCGTGTTATCCATTGCTTTGAAGGGGACCATATGCGTTAGCATGTGAAGGATGAGAGACCATTTCCCAGTGAATTTCTTGTATTAGCTTGCACCCTGTATCTGACCCAAATTTTCCCCTTGTTTAGACCAGGTCATTTGATGAAGATGCAAAGGAGAGTCGGGCAGCTGCTCTACGGGCTGCTAACAAGTCTGGCACTGGCTTCGGAGAGAGCTACAGCCTAGCAAACCCATCTATCCGGGCTGGAGAGGACATTCCACAGCCTACCATTTTCAATGGTAAACTGAAGGGGTACCAGCTGAAAGGCATGAATTGGCTGGCCAACCTGTATGAGCAGGTATGCTAGTACTTCTTGCAGCCATTTACACTTCCAGGGACAAATTCAATCCTGGTGTACTTCCATGGTAGCCAGTGCAGTTATACTAGGAATAAATTTGGCCCCTGGTCTCTATTTCTGATCAAAAGATCTTTTACGAGGTGTAGAAACTCTTCAGGCCTCGTCCCTCATATATATCTATATCTATAGATATAGATATATATACTGCCTGTCTTTCTGCAGAAGAGAAGAGAATATTGTGTAGCTCCACCAAACAAGTATCCCTGACTTCTTTAAGAACTAATAAGATAAAATTGCATGTCGTATTGGCCTCTAGATTTTTCATTTGCATATTTATGCACCCTCATCAAAACTAGACTGAACAATGGGGAGTTTATGCACATTTGTCATTCTTTAATGCCTAGGTCAGTCTGTAAACTGGAGAGAGCCTTGCATTTGAACACAAACATGCTTTAAATTAGATTGCAAATTGCAGGCATGTTGAGGAAAAAAATCAGGTCAGGAAATGGCTGAAGAGGTGGAAGGGGAAAGATTGCCAATTCATAGAATCACTGGGGGAAGATGTAGGAGGTTTCATATTGATTATAAACCGGGCTGCCTGACCTCACTTTGGTGGCTTGTGTTCTGATAGCCCTACATGTGTTATGGAAAAGTGAGGTAGAGATATTTACATGTGGGTTTTTTGCAGGGCATCAATGGAATTCTTGCAGATGAAATGGGTCTGGGAAAAACTGTCCAGAGTATCGCTCTGCTAGCACATTTGGCTGAGGTAAGTGGATTCTTTGTGACCTGTATACCTGATGGAAGACACATACTTAACGTGATTGAACTGGGTTCTAGTTGATTAATTGAATGCCTTAAGATGGATGCCTGATGCAGCATTTCCTTTCAGTGTGCATATCCTTCTGAAGATGCAACTTTAAAAAGAGAATATGCATACTGAATGGCACGCACTTGGCATCCAGAGGACAACTCCCTTTGATTGAAGCTGAAGTCTTTTATAAAAAGAAAGGATAAAGACCCAGGGAGAGAAGATGATGCAGTTTTATCTGTCCATTGATTTTTAAGACATGAACATATCAGTAGGAGGGCAACTTGAGTTCTGCTTTTTGAAGTCACTAAGCAAGAATTCCTACTTCCCACTGCTCTTTGCAGTAAGGAGCTTAGTAAATCTGTCTTCTGTGCTTCTCTCTTTACATGAGGTGCACCCAAATTAGCCTGCACCTTTACGTATGTGCATAGAATTGCACTGCGAGCTAGATTGTCACCTTCCAGTCTGTACTATATAGGGAGCAGTATGTAGGTGTACTGCCCTAAGAGGCTCTAGAGCAAGAACAGAACCGTGACCAAGAGGCAGTTTGGTCCTTGTTTTCCCACTTCGACCATGAAGGAAGTGAGATGCACCATCCTTCTTCCTGGTGCAGGTTAATTCCCCTTCCATGCCAGCTTTGCTGCACTGGTGGCCAGCATGTTGGAAGTGTATGTGGAGCCAAAGCTTCATCCACTTCCTGCCCACCTGTGCGGAAGGGAAACTAGCTCCCCTGAGAGGCTGCTCTCCCCATTGTGTTGTGAGTCATGATTCTGAAAGCCCACACTGGACTTTACTCTCCCTTGCTCCCTTGCATAGGTGTGTAGGCCAGCTTATGATTGGACCCTGTGTCAGTAGGCCTAGAATTCCTTGTTCACCAGCGTGAATGTGCTGCTATGTGAGGAAGCTCAGGTTTCCAGGCCACCTTAGATCTTTTGCTTGCCAAAGTGGCCGATGCATTGAGCCCTGGGTAAGTGGCAGTAGCAATGAGCAAATAGCAATTTGCAGAAAGTGAGAGACCTGTCACAGTTTGAATTTAGTGTTCACACATCCAATGGCTGTTTGCAGAACAACATTGTGGATTTGAAAGGAGGTCACACTAAATGTTTAATCTGCTGAATCTAGCTGTGCATCACCCTGCTGTGTTGGAAGGAAGCTTTATTATGATCTGTATACTTCCCTCTCTTGTGCAGCCCTTGTCCTTAATTAATCATAATGCTGCATGAAACTGTTTCTGTTTCCCTCCAGTTGATTTGTTTTTTCCTATACCAGAGAGAGAACATCTGGGGACCTTTTTTAATTATTTCACCTGCCTCTACACTCAACAACTGGCATCAGGAGTTTGCCAGATTCGTTCCTAGATTTAAGGTAACAAGCATATTCAGGAAACTATTCCTTTTGGCTCAGAAAACTAACTTCCTTACTCCCTTCAGCTCTTTGTCACATCTGGATGATCTGATTAGCTTGATGTTTGAGAGGATGTGAGGGACATGATTTTGTGCTCTTGTTCCTGACTTGCTCTTCTGGAACATTCTATTATTCAGAACTTGAGTGTCTGTCACTTGAATTCCATTATTTTCATTTTGGGGCAGATGTTTCTAAAAAAGCACCTTATCAGCGAAGCATTTAGATTCTGCAGTTGCATAGCCATGAAGATGACACAGTTATGATTGTGCCGCAATGCCGGGCAAGAGAGTGATTTCTGAATCTTCTGCATTGTCTGTAGGATTAGTGCTTTGTTGTGGGTTGTTCAAAATCTGTGTCTGAGTAGACAGATGGTTTAATTGTGAACTGAAACAGCTCTACAAATTTAGAGGGAGGAAAAACTTCAGCATCATTAAGCGAAAATAAAAAAAATGAACAGGATTGTAAACACTATTCAAAAAGCAAGGAGAGGAATGAAGCTCAAATAGTTGCATGTATTAAGATAAAATAAACAAGTTCTTTAAACGTAGTGGAGGATGAAAAATATGAGATAAGGAACTGCCACAAAATAAACTATTAACAGTAGATCCATGGAGAATATTTGAGTCCCACAAAAGATAAATTGAAGGAAAATGAGATTACTGACAGAGCCAAATGAGTGATCAGCATTACCCAAAAAAGCCATCATAGTGTGAATGACGGGAAATATTTAGTGTGTGTGTGTGTGTGTATTGAGCTGCAAAAAGATGCAGGAGACGCATTAAAGAACCACTTGCAGCTCGAGAGCCACAATCGGAGTATGTAAATAAAACAGATAGACAAAGCACCAGGTAGCTATGAGTTACACCTGCAGGCAATAGAAGATTATAGATCAAATATCTGAGTCATTATCAAATATTTTTAAGTAACCAGTATTCTCCAGTAGCAAGAGGCTGCTTAGAAAACAATAAATGTAAGTGCAGTTCTTTATAAAAAAAAAAAATATATCAGAAAGAATAAAATGAAAGGTGTCTAGGTGTAAAGTAGTGCGCTTGAGAACAAATGACTTCCAAATTAATAGTCTGAATGCCTAGTGTTAATTAATATTTTAAAGAAGGGATCTAGGGTATTATTTGAACTAATATTTAAATTGTTGGTCCAGTGTGCAGCAGTGCTAAAAATTATTGGCTTATATTGAGTAGCTTGTTATGCAAATCACTGATTAGGCCATATTTTCAGTATCATGTTCAGTGTAGGTCATCTTATTTGAAGGAAGATACTGCTAAAACAGAGACTGTAGCACTAGAAGAATTAAGAATGTACAAAGAGTGGACAGTTGGAAAGGACATCCAGCTGAGGCTAGAGACAAGTCATTTTGATGTATTTCACTGATGTCTGAATGTGAATGTGGCATATAGGTAAAGACTGTGGTCCCCAACCTTTTTGTGGCCAAGAGCACATTCATGTTTTCAGAAGAGTGTGGCGGGCGCCAACAATTTTTCAAGACTTATTTTGTATTTGTACATTAAATAATATGAAAACCATCATATTTAATATTACATAATATATGAATCCATAAGATAAAAAAGGTAATTTTACATGTAAAAGGTATTAATTAAATTATTCGGCAATTATTCTTTCACCTTACCATGTGAATTTGCTCTTTTTTATTTACCTTTTTTTTGGGGTGGGGGGGGGTGCGCAGTTCTGGGCAGCGGAGAGGAAAGCCACAGCCCCGCGCCTGCCGGGGACAGAGAACACCGGCGCCTGCGGCCCCGGAGTTGTCTGTCTCCGGCAGGCGCGGGGCCGTGGGGCAGCGCCGAGGGAAGCCGCGGCCCCACGCCTGCCGGGGACAGAGAACACCGGCGCCTGCAGCCCCGGAGTTCTCTGTCTCCGGCAGGCGCGGGGCCGTGGGGCAGCATGAAGAGAAGCCGCAGCCCCGCGCCTGCCAGGGACAGAGAACACCGGCGCCCGCAGCCCCAGAGTTCTCTGTCCCCGGCAGGCCGGGGCAGTGCGGAGAGAAGACGCAGCCCCGCACCTGTCGGGGACAGAGATCACTGGCGCCCACAGCCCGGCCTGCCGGGGACAGAGAACTCCGGGGCTGCGGGTGCCGGTGTTCTCTGTCCCCGGCAGGCGCGGGGCTGCGGCTTCTCTCCGCGCTGCCCTGGCCTGCCGGGGACAGAGAACACTGGCGCCCGCAGCCCCGGAGTTCTCTGTCCCCGGGAGGCTGGGGCAGTGCGGAGAGAAGATGCAGCCCCGCGCCTGCCGGGGACAGAGATCACCGGCGCCCGCAGCCCCGGAGTTCTCTGTCCCTGGCAGGCTGGGGCAGCAGCTTCTCTCCCATTCTGGGCACTAGTTGGTGGGCGGGCGCCCATAAATGCCCCGGCGCCCGCCGACACCGCATTGGGGACCACTGGGTAAAGAGGTACAAATCAGTGGGAAAAACAGACTTCTCTTTCTGGCATTGTAGAGGGAATTTTAAGTTGACTATGTTTTTGTCTTTAGATTGGCTGTTTTATGTTTTTTGGGTTTTTTTCCCCCTCACTCCTGGAACAAAACAATTTTTTAAAAATTCTTGACGTTTTAAAGATGTTCATAAATTTTAGAAGTAGTAAAATATGCACAATAAAAACGATCATAAAACTTTTCCAGCCACAAAGAGTTCATGATCTACTTCTGCTCATACATAACTATGTAGTTAATATGCCTACATTGAAATATAGGTGCTGAGTTCCTTAGGGGCTATGGTATAATTCCTAAAATAAAAGGCAGATCTAGTTCTATATAATCTGACATCTGTCCACCTGTGATCTTTTTTTAGAATGGCAGAAAGAACATTCAGCATTTAACTTAGTTAAATATCATCCACAGGGACTTCTGTGAGAGCTGTAGAAACTAGGGACCCTCATTCAGAGGCCAGGAAGCTGTTTAGGGAGAGTTGTGTATGTGGTTTTGTTTTTCTTCAGTGCTTTAGAAACCAGCATCCTTTTTATGCTCAATACCAGTTCTGTTCAGTTCCCATATCGGACAACAGATGGCAGTAATTAGTTACTCTGAATTGCTGTGGCAAGCTCAGATCTCTGTACATGGGGAAATGGCTCAGCAGGATCCTTAGTTATAAAAGAATTAATAGAATTCTGTGGCTGTTGTGCTTGCTCCTTAATTTCTTCCCTGAGGCAGTAGGGATTTACTTTACTTTTAGCCCATAGTAAAGTATTGAGGCATAACCCTGAAGTACAAAAATAACTGTGCCAGTGAAGAGGGGAATTAAATACTAAGGGAACCACTGGTCATTCAGGGATGTCCAAGAGTAAGTTGCTAAATTGCCTAGCAGCCATGGGCAAACTTCTTTCTACCATGAACTGAAAGAATATCAGTATTATTTTCTTGGAAAGTCTGACTGGAAAAGACCACGACTGCTTTGAGGTTATTAAGGGATTCTCTTAGCAGTTTCTCCTTGAGGAACTAAGCTGCTTGAGGCTTTTGTTTGGAAGATTCTGTTCCTTAAATATATTTAAATGCTTTCATATTTCCTCTGAGTTAGGAAAGGCCTTCTTTGGTGATTTCCCTTTGGTTGTTTTGGTGGTGGGGTGTGCCACTCTCTGAGGTTTATTTTGCTTTACTATGGAGAACATGACATTTACAATTTTAGTACAGGTATATCAATATTTGAAAATAACTTTTGTACTTTTGACTTGTTCTAGGTGCTACCATATTGGGGAAATCCCCATGACAGAAAAGTGATCAGGAAATTCTGGAGTCAGGTAACATCAATGTCCGTCCTTTTATCCTCACTTCTGCTTGTACAGAGTAAAACAGAAACTGCTGATATGTTCTACAAAGCAAAAGAATGAGTAAACAGAGTTCTGTCGTCTTCATCCCCATCTGCTTCACCTTCTTTTTATTTATATAAATAAAGTGAAAGGACTGCCCTGTTCTGGTAACAATGTAGATTGAAACGATATAAGTCATACTAGAATTCAATCAAAGCTACTGCATTCTGCAAATAAAGCAGAGGACTTCAGTGTCTGGCATTATTACTGATGCTGCTTTAATAACCCAACTCATTTTTTAAAAAAAGATACCAAATTAGGGAAAGGAAAATATAATGGTGATAGAAGATCATTGAATGGAAGTATGAGACCCCAGTACAGATGAACAAACTCTTCAAACTCTACATTCCAATGTGTTTACATGATCCAGATATGTCTCTTTCATTTTGTGGTTATAGAAGACGTTGTACACTCAGGATGCACCTTTCCATGTGGTGATCACTAGTTATCAGCTGGTGGTCCAGGATGTGAAGTATTTCCAGCGAGTGAAGTGGCAGTATATGGTGCTGGATGAGGCACAGGCACTCAAGAGTAGCTCCAGGTAATACTTGTAGCAGAAACAAAATCCTCTCTTGCTCAGGAATCTTTTGAGTTGGTACAGAAAAGAGAGTGGGAAAACACTAAGAATACGTGAGTTGATAAGAGTTAAAATTTGAAAGAAAGGTTAAATTGTCTCAGGAACTAGCAGAAAAGTAAAGAATCCTATGGCATTGCATTCTATTACGCACATGTTTATAAGGCACCCAGCAGGGAACCTCAGTTTCTCCCTTCCCCCTCTCAAGGTCCCATTACAACAGTCATTTTGGCTGAAAAAGGATTAACATGTTCTAATGTCAACTAGGAGGAGTGCAAGGCACTGTTCTTTCTCTTCCCAGAAGGAATAAAGATCAAGTTAGTGCTGAACACTTCAGCACAACACTCTACTATGTGCAAAAATTAAACTAGTAGGCTGCTATCCCAGTCCATGTAACTGCATACCTTTGGGGAACTTAGTATTCACATTCTTGAACTTATTGCATGTGAAGTTTTTGATGGAAGGAAGTTATCATTTATAAGTAAAAGCTACCTTTCTAAGTACCTGACTGTACTTGAGCGGGGCGTTTGTGTGGCTCCATCTCCATGGATTTGAATGCCTTGGTATTTGGTCATATGTACCAAACATGCAAAGTGTAATTACAAAGTAATTGTAGGATAGAAGTGGGGGTGGGGAGGGGGTTGTGGCAAAAAATGGTGTGAAATACTTGTAACAGTCCTCAACCTCAGCCACCAGCAAAGACATTCTTAGATATTGAGTGATCTGTGTTCATTAAAAGCCATATAATGCTAACATATATCCGTTAAATACAGCATTATTTATTTGTATTGTAGTAGCACCTAAGGGCCCCAAACAGGAATCAGGGCCCCATAAAACCTGCAGATTGTAGTATAGCCCAGAAACCCTATCCAGGCTTCCTCATTATAAGGTTGATGCCCATGGTGGTTCCTGTCTGTTCTCAGCTCCTGTCTATTGTTTGTTTCTATAGTAAGGTGCTGTCTATCCGTCTTTTCTTCTTTAATTGCTTCTTCCTAACGTTTTTTCTCCCAAAATTTCCACTCATATACTTCAGTGCTTCTTTTCTAAATGTTTGACAGCCCCTGAGCCAGGCTCATGCACATTCATGAGCTAGCCTCTTCAGCACTCTTCAGGAATTTCCCATTCTAAGAGGACTGTAACATACAATTCAACTCCCCTTACATAATGGCCTGGAAATTTAACTTTGTAACAGTGTAAAAAGTGTATGTCACCATTTATTTGAGGTACCTATTTGCTGTCTTGAGAGGATGAATACTCTAGTGACTGGACTTTACTGGTAGCCAAACATTGACATGTTACAAAGTAAATAAAAATACACCTGTTGTATGTAAGATAAACAGTGCTAATCTCTTTATGACCTATAAGAACCAAATCTCCCAATGGGGCAAAGGGAGAGTACTTATACTTGTCAATATTACCCAGTGCCCTCTTAAAGAAAATCATGCCAGGAATGCGTCTGAAAAACGGTTGGACCTAAAATGTAAATTTAGTTGCTCTCCTTTCTTAATGTTTGTCCTTTGGTTCATTTTTTTGAACATTTTTGTTGGTCAGTGTCCGCTGGAAAATCCTACTACAATTCCAATGCCGAAATCGACTTTTGTTGACTGGGACCCCCATCCAGAACACCATGGCTGAGGTAAGCAGGAGGCCAGCAAGAGCTGATTTTTGTTCAAAAGAGTAATTTATCCAAAGACATAATGAATGGTGAGAGAATTGCGGTACTCCTATGTGCTCATGTGTATACTTGGGGGTTTGTCTCCATACCGTGCTGTGAGAAATAACTGATATCAGCTTCAAAAGGGATAATTTGGCCATATCCTACTCATTAGGGAAGAAGTACGATTGAAGGTTGCTGATACTCAATCATCCCTAAATCATGAGATGAGACAATGTGACTTCTGTGCCGTTTTCTTCAGCATGATGAAGTTATTGCTCTTTACTTGGAACCACACCCTGATATTGGTTTGAAAAGTTGCGCGTATCTGGCTTCTGTCCATTGTGAAAGGAAGATGAGACCATCACTAATTTAGTCTGCTGAGCTTGGCAGAGCGCACTGTCATTTGATGTGACTTGGCCCATAATGCTCTGCAATTGGTTGAGATTCATGATCATCCTGTCTACAATGGGGATAGTTTTCACTGTTTCACTGTCTCTTTGCCATTCCTTTTTAGCTGTGGGCTCTGCTGCACTTTATCATGCCAACGCTGTTTGATTCCCATGAGGAGTTCAACGAATGGTTTTCTAAGGACATAGAGAGCCATGCAGAGAACAAATCTGCCATTGATGAGAGTGAGTACTAATCACAGTAGGCCTCAGTTTCCAATTCGCTTGCTCTTGCTGCCTATAGATTCCCTTCCAACTCTTAACAGTTGCATATGGGGAATCTCCCGTTCTGATACAGAGAGGCAAGTTAAGTGGCTCTGATTGATTATCATTTGGGCTGGGAATTCTGCAGGACAGATGTTGTCAGAGACATCTTGCTTCTTATATAGAAAGAAAAGCTACTCACAGGATGAATCAGATTTGCCTCATATTTGCTACCTCCATTTCCTCATCTATTCTAAATGAATGAGGAATGATATTTAAAATATTGTACATTTATATAGCGTTTATCATGAAGAACTCCTAAGTGTTTTGTAAGCTATGTGTATGGTACAGAGATTGTACCACTGAATAGCAGCCCCTTTTTAGTGAAAAGACAACTATTCTATTTCAGTAACGCTACACAAGAGGTTTTAGGCAAAGTGAAACGCAATATACAACAAACTGGGGGGAATTTAGGTAGGCAGAATATAACTATATAACTACATGATTTTGAATTGGGCCCGAATATCAGAGCCACTTAACTTTTCTGAAAAGTGCCATGAGTTCTTTAATTATCAGTGAAGGGTCTGAACTCTAGTTTTACATCTCATCCAAAAGACTGCACATCTGCAATAGCACAGTGCCCTTTAGCACTGTGTTGGTTCAATTCTGACTCCGGGAGAAATTTGCCAACTGTTAGTGATGACTAGCTTTATATCATAGAATCATAGAATATCAGGGTTGGAAGGGACCTTAGGAGGTCATCTAGTCCAACCCCCTGCTCAAAGCAGGACTAATCCCCAATTTTTGCCCCAGATCCCTAAATGGCCCCCTCAAGGATTGAACTCACAATCCTGGGTTTAGCAGGCCAATGCTCAAACCACTGAGCTATCCCAGTCCCAGCAGTCCAAGGATCAAGGGCACACATTGGGCTCAGTACAGGTACAGGGGTGAATCCCCCTGCGGGCCTGATTCTCCTCTGACTTGCATCTACATGGATGGGAAATTGACCCGTGGAAGCAAGTGGCCCTCACTGTGAACTCTCACTGCTTTCACTCCACTGCAGCACCACACAGTCCCTCCCAGTGCACAGCACTTGGGGTGGGATGGGAGCTAGGCCTTGCTGTGGTTGCATTGCAAGGTGCATGGAAACGTGTCAGGAAGGCAGGAAGGGGAGTTGCACGGCGTGGGAGCGCAGGAGCTGGGCAGAGGAAGACAGGGATTTGAAACGTGCTGGCCCACGTGTGTTCCATGCCCCTCTGCGTCTGATGTACGGAGGATGGCAGTCCGACACTGTCCCAGTTCAGGAGCAGCTCTCATGTTTAGCTGTGGAGGTCTCTGGATCAGGCCCTGGCCAAGGTGGTGGCTGTCCTAATAGTATTGAATGAGCTGCATGATCAAGTATTGTCTTCACCTTTTAATAGACATTAGATGCTAATTGTGTGTCCACATCGGATTGTAATACATACTATTCTATAGAAATGCATTTCCTGAGGGAGAGATTTAGAGATTCATGGAGTTATCAGCTTGTCTCAATGTGCTTATAAAAGAACCAATTTCAGTGCAGACAGATCAGTCCTGTGACATGCCTGAGGAGAACTGGGTGAGCAAGAAGGGTTTGAGAAGCAACTGGACATGGTATAGTTTCTGGCCATTGGGGCAGTAATCATGTTTTCTCCCTGGCATTTCAGACCAGCTGTCCCGCTTGCACATGATCCTGAAGCCTTTCATGTTGAGAAGAATCAAGAAGGATGTGGAAAATGAGCTGTCAGACAAGGTGCGAAACAAAATAATTTGGAAAGCAAGCTCTGCATCCGGCTTACTTTGTGCTTCCCTTCTCAGGTTTTTAGTTCATATAAATTCATATGTGGATCTATTTATCTACAGCTGACTGAAAGATCAGAAAACATCACCCATTCACATCCCTTTTACTTTTGCTAGCACATTCCTATTAGATCACACCTGTATTTAACTGGAGAACTTACAAGAGCCCATTAATCACCTCCTCTTCTACAAGTAAAACCATTAATCCGAAGATTTGTAAATAAACGATCCTTAAACCCAAGTAAGCTAATGGAAAAGTCAGTACATGAACTGAAGGGGACTAATACAGCATTGAAATATCTAGAAGAAACAAGAGCCCCACAGAGCACTAAAAGCAAGATCCTCTCAACAATATGAGAATTACCTAGTGGTTTGTTTTTAAAAAAAAAAAACATGTTGAGTATTCCTTATTTTTAATGCTCTGTAATTTCCCTTCCTCATTGACTGTCTCCCCACCACCTCTTTATCTTCCTTTGAAAATGCTCCTAAGTAAAACTGCAGTGATTTGATATACCTTAGAGCAGAGGTTCTCAAAATTGTCCATAGTGTCGACCATATATAAATACAGAGATTGTCTTGTGGGTGCCATCCCACCATTCCAAATGACATAATATCACTGTGGCAATTATAGCAATTGACTACATAGAAAAGTGATATTAGGGAATGTGTTTCGCTCACTGTTAGGGTGCCTCACTGTGGCCATGTCTGGGGATTAGCTCCATTCATATCTGATGCCCTCCTTCCAATAGTTGTTCACACCATGTTCCCCCTCACTCTCCAGGACTTGCAATGCACCTCCTTTGAGGCTTAGCCCTCGAGCCAGATCACTGTATAGCCCTCCCCTTCTGGGGTATCACAGAATGCTGCTGGCTCAGCTGTCTGCATGCCATTCCAGACAACTTTCCAGTCCAAGGCCAGGTCCCATGCCCTTTCTTCATGCCTGCTCGCTACTCCGGGTTCCAGCCCCAGTACCCTGTGTCCAGTAACTACTGTCTGCTTACTCACCGGATCTGTTGCTATTTCTGTGGACTCCTTCCTACTTCTCTTGTCTGTCTTCTGCCATTGCAGTTTACCAGCCCAAACTACCTCCCCCAGGGCATAAGTGTAGACTACTTCCATCAGTCCAAACTCTGTAGCCCCAAATAAACCTTCCTTCACCAAGGAGTGACTGCAGACTACTTCCCCTACAGCCCCCTTCTGTTCTCAGCTTCATCCCTTTATGCAGCTCAGCCTGCTCCTTCCCAGCAGAACATCATCAATTAGTCTCTTGCTCTTTTCCAGGTGCAGCCTATAAGGTTCATTGTCCTATTTTAACCTGCTCTGCCTTGTGTGGGGTGAACACCCCATCACAGGGAATTATTAGATATAGTCTCTAGTTTCTTTTAATGCAGTTTAGTAGCTGAAAATAAGTCAGCGCTATATATGAACAGCCAGTCCATTTAAAAAAAACAAACCAACTGTCGATATGATGCACTCTTAAACAGAACCTAATGTCCACACACAGCCTTGCATCAAACTAATGAAAGGTGTTAGTTACAATTGATTTACTTATTTTGGTGCAAGTTTGTGTAGAGACCAACTTTTAGGTCTTGTCTACACCTGAAATGCTGCAGTGTTTCAAGTATAGGCACTACCTACGCCGATGGGCGGGGTTCTCCCATTGGTGTAGGTAATCCACCTCTCTGAGAGATGATACGTAGGTTGACAGAAGAATTCTTCCATCAACCTAGCACTGTCTACATCAGGCGTTAGGGTGACTTAACTATGTTTTTCAGGAGTGAGGATTTTTCACACCCATGAGCAATGTAGCTAGTTCGCCCATACTTAATGTAGGCCAAGCCTTAGTTTACTAAGGGACTAATCCTGGTCCCAGTACATATACCAGAGTAACTAGGCTGCATGTTAAGGAGTTTGGCACAGAAGGGAATTCATCTCCCCCATCCCATGGAGTAGCAGTGGAGCCACTACAGAGCTACGGTATTTTCCAGAGTTCATACACCCTCCTTTTACTAAGTGGAATTGGCAGGTGGAGCTGTATAGGGCCTGGATCCATTTGTCCCATTTCTTCTCCTCTGTGATGTCTCTCACTTCCTCAGAATGTTCTCCACACTGGGTCAGAGCCAGGGGAGTGACAGGGGCTTGCTGGAGACGTTGATGAAGCAGACAAGGGCTTAAGGGATTCTTCTTTGCTCTGACAGTGCCTTTTCCATAGTGAACACCACCCCTCATATGGTAATATGGGATAGCCAGGGTGATCATGATGACTGGCACCTGATTTGTGACCCCTGGGCTTGGTGACATGACTTGTCACCCCTGCTTGGTGACATGACTTTACCATAGTACGGGCCCTGGGCCACATTTTCAAAGGTGCTTAAAGATGCAGATAGGCACATCGCAGGATATTCAAAGGCACCTAAAATCAATGGAAGTTACGTTCCTAGGCACCATTAAAAATCCATTAGGTGCCTATTTGCATCTTTAGGTGCCTAAAAATATATTTGAAGACTTCCCTTCCCCCCTACCTTCCTCCCCTTCCACACACACATGCTCCCTGTTCTTGGCTTCTCTCCTGATTCCTTGCAGCCTTCCAAGACAGGGTTCTCAATTAGGAAGTACTTTCTGTGGCAGGTCCTGGATCATTGAATTACAGGTATGATGGCAGTTGCCTATGTATTTTTCTCAGATAGTTATATGTGCTTTTCCTATGATATGATCCTAAAAGGGTTATATGTACTGAATACTGATCTGGTATTGCTCTGTTTAGGGAGAGAATAGACTATAACCCCATTACTGTTTTGCAGATTGAGATTCTCATGTACTGCCAGCAGACCACCAGGCAGAAGCTGCTGTACCAAGCTCTAAAGAACAAAATTTCTATTGATGACCTGCTGCAGTCCTCCATGGGCACTACCCAGCAAGCACAGAACACCACTAGTAGCCTCATGAATCTAGTCATGCAGTTCAGGAAGGTAAGGTCAGCAAAAAATGTATAATCATCAGCCATCTTCGAAACACCATAGCAAAAAATACTTCCTAACCTGGGCTGGTTGATTGCATGCAGCCCTCAGTTATGCCCCAGTGCAGTGTAACTTGAGACCAGTAGTTATAATATATACAATAAAGCAGAACCCCTGCCATACAGTGCATGTGTCTGCTAGTTGGGTTCCCATTCATCACTGAAGAAATCATTCACCTGGGGAAGAAGAGGCAATAGAGGGAACATGGTCAGGATATTATATTATCTGGTATCTAAACTAAGATGGACGCTCTATCAAACAGTTGCCATTGTGTGCTCACCGGTTCCATCGTTTGAGTGAGCAATTTTTTAAACATTGGGCTGGAAAATGCTGCATATGACTAGATTTCTATTCTTTCCCCCCCCACCCAAGCAGTTGACATCTTCCTTTTCTTACCCAGGTGTGTAATCACCCAGAGCTGTTTGAACGACAAGAAACTTGGTCTCCATTTCACATCTCCCTTAAGCCATACCAGATTTCAAAGTTCATCTACCGTCACGGACAGATCAGGGTCTTTAACCACTCGCGGGACAGGCAAGCCAATTCAACCTTTCCTTCAACTTATTCAGCACCTTTATTTCGTCTTTTAAAATGTCTGCTCTCCCTCTTTTGTGTTGTTGTGATTCTGCAAGGGTTTTATGGGGCTCTTAATGTCAGTCAGTCTCCCAAAATTTTGATTTTAGACAAAATGGAGCGGGTAAAGCTTTTAGCCAGAGACTGAAATAGTCAGTAACCTACACAACATTGACATTTTGTTGATAGGGCTGGTTTGAGTTGTTTATCTTTTTCTCTCACTCTCTTGTTGGGGAGATACATCCATGAATGGATGTGTAGCATTGTTTAAGTGGGTATTTGTATTCTAAATCGTGTGTTAGCATATTCCTGTCTGTTATGGCATGGCTCTGCATTTTGTGCACTGTTATTTTGAGGAGGTGCTGTAAGGTCTACCTTTGTTTTTTTTTTCTTATCCTCCAGTTACCTTCAAAACTCCCCTTGTTGTTCTACCCTTCTTGCTGAGGAGGGCTAGCTGCAGCTCCCTCTGGAGCCATTTAATGCCTTTAGAGAGATGGATGAGTGAGCTGTCACTAAAGACTAGTGCAGGGATGGGCAACCTTTCAGAAGTGGTGTGCCGAGTCTTCATTTATTCACTCTAATTTAAGGTTTCGCGCGCCAGTAATACATTTTAACGTTTTTAGAAGGTCTCTTTCTATAAGTCTTTAATATATAACTAAACTGGTGGCCAGGACCCAGGCAGTGAGAGTGCCACTGAAAATCAGCTCGCGTGCCGCCTTCGGCACCCGTGCCATAGGTTGCCTACCCCTGGACTAGTGTGAGATGGTTCTTCCCCACATGGATCATGTGTGCCGTGTCCACAGCTCTCTGTCCCTACTGGCTTGCAGCCCACCTGCTTCTTGTGGCACCTGCTACTAGATGACAAGTGAAACTGTTGAAGTACTTCACAGTGTTTTTATAATGTTATTCAGACTTAACTATAGCTTTGTAAATGACTTGGGAGTTATGGTGGATAATCAGCTGAACATGAGCTCACAGTGTGATGCTGTGACCAATAGGGTTGACGCAATCCATGGATGCATAAACACGGACATCTCAAGTAGGAAATGAAAAGTTATGTTACCTCTGCATTTGGCACTGGTGTCGCCTCTGCTGGAATAGTGTGTCCAGTTCTGGTGCCCACATGTCAAGAAGAATGTTGATACATTGAAGAGAGTTCAAAGAAGAGCCATGAGAATGATCAAAGAAGTGGAAAACATGCCTTATAGTGATAGTCAGTTTAACAAAGAGAAGGTTAAGGGGTGACTTAATCACAGTTCATAAGTACCTATGTGGGGAACAAATACTTGATAAAAGGCTCTTCAGTCTAACAAGCAAAGGTATAACAAGAACCGATGGCCGGAAGCTGAAGCTAGACAAATTCATAGATATAAGGCGTACATTTTTAACAGTGAAGATAATTAATCTTTGGAACAATTTAACAAGGGTTGTGGTGGAGTCTCCATCAGAGGCAATTTTAAAATCAAGATTGAATGTTTTTCTAAAATGTTTTCTAAAATATGTGCTTTAGTTCAAACAGGAAATATTTCAAGAAAGTTATCCCTTCTGGTCTTGTAATGTGTATGAATCTATAAATTCTGATTAACCCCATTCCCTGAAGTTTTTAAATAGTGCTAGCCAAGTGATGGCTTCCCTGTTTTCTTTCATTTTATTTAGCTGTTACACACCCAGTATTCAATGTTCTTTCATAGCAGAGCCACAGTCATCAAATAATCCTTTAACTGAGCAAGCAAGTCAGCGCTGGTCTACACTACAAACTTATGTCTGTATAACTACATCACTCGGGTGTGGAAAATCCAAATCCCTGAGCAATGTAGTTATTCCAGTCTAACCCCCAGTGTACACAGCACTATGTCATTGGGAGAAGTTCTCCTGTCGACATAATTACCATTTATTGGGGAGGTGGAGTACTTACGCCAACGGGAGACCTGTTGGCGTGTAGGTAGCATCTTCGCTAAGCACTACAGCTGTGGAGCTGCACCTTTGTAGTGCTGTAAGTGTAGACAAGCCCTCAGGAAGAGTAAGGCAAAGCAATTTATACTCTCTCCTTTTTCTGCTGATAATGTGTAATGGAATTAAGCTTCAATAGACTACTGGAGGAACCTGGTTTCCCTTGAGTGGCTTTTCATATGTAAGGAAGCTATCAGTGTTAATTAGGTGTAACATGATAAGTTGTGAGCATCTTCCAGTGCCTTGACAGCTAGTAATAGCTTACACCAGATGGAAAAGAGCTGTTCGAGTGCAGTCTGCTGGTTGCTCTGTTTATGGCTTAATCTTTATCTCATTCAATCATGAGAAATGTGCAGAGCAGTGGATCACATAAATCATTATTTAGTAGTAAAGGGTAGGATCAGCACTTTTTCCCAATATGAAAAGCAATCCAGAAATGGATGTTCTGACTCATGGTTAAATTAAGTAAAATACATTGTGGCTGCTGCTTTTCATTAATTCATTATTATGCAATACTGGAAAACCAGAGGATCAGGTTTCTTAACATGAAGAACCAAATTCTGTAGACTCCTCGACAGCAAGAGGAGAGTGAAACTGTGATACTGTAACTGAAAGTCATTCTATAGTTTGAGGTCAGAGTTTAGTACTTCTGACTTCTTGACTGAATGTGAACTAAATTACCACTTTATTTTTTATTTTGTTCTGCTCATTTTCAGGTGGTTACGGGTTTTACTTTCGCCATTCGCTCCGGACCACATCCAGCAGTCTCTCTTCCATAGGAAGGGTAGGTTTACTTCCCTGGGGAAGCAATTAAGGTGGCTAGCACGCTGCAGTATGATGTTGCAAGCTGTCTTGTTTGGAGGGAGAATTGGTGTAGATTAACTTCTCCCTGGGACTATAGATTCTGTGCCTCTCTGATCACAATTCATTAGAACCTTTCAACCTTAGCACTTGACGTGAAGTCAACAAGCTTATTTCAGTTGATAAATAAGAGGCAAGATAGAAGGATAATCTAAAAGAGCTCTGTTTAGCCTCAGTGTGCTCCTTCTCTTATCTCTTGTCCTTTTAGTCCAGTTTAAAAGAGTTAGTATGGCTTTTGTACACTAGTTTGAGGTTTGTGAATGCTTCGTAGATTCAATCTAGTGAAACCTCAGGAACATTTTAGTGCTATTTCTATAGTATACTAAGCTACATGTTCCTCTTTTCTATGGACAAGTAGGAGAATGGACAAGTAGGGCAATGTGTATGGACCTGAATTAAACTGAGAGACTGCTAGATCCAAATTAGTGACCAGTTGAACAGAAAACTAAACAAGCTTTGTACATTTGATGTATTATTCCATTTAAAATGGCTATTACTAACTCTGCTAGCAAGAGAGAACCTGGTAATTAACTTGCTGAAAGTGAGGGTAGATTTTGGAAAAGGAGCAGGAGCACACTTAAGGCTCTGTTCCTGCATCAGGATCTGTTAGTATGGACCCCTTAATATGTGTGGTGTTCCATTGAGGTCAGAAGGACTTTGCGCAGCCACAGGCATTTGGGTTTCATGGGAAATTGGGTGCTGTCTATACAGCTCTTCTGCATATCCCGTTGGCTGCTCTGTAACTGTTCATTAGTTTTGGCTTGATCAATCTTCAGGAAGATAGATTTTTGCATTAAGTGAATAGAAAAATGTAATGGTGGTGAAGAGTTAAATATGGTAAGAATATGAAAATAAACATCTTTAATATTCCTCCTCTTGTCTGGCCCAGAAGCAGTGACTTGAATTCAGGGAATAGCAATCAAGGTGAAACCTTTAGCATCCTCTAGGGATAGGTTACTTTGGGAGCTCCTGTATCATTTCACATTCTTTTTGTAGTAAGGCATTTGGATGTCTAGAACCTTGGGATCAGAATTCAACCGGACTGGTCATGTGTGCTCATTGTCTCTTGTATGTGAACCTGCAACAGGTGTCAGCCTTAACTTTGCCATTTTTGTGATCTAGGTGCCAATGAAGAAAGTTGTTTTGCTTTCCTCCGATTTATTGATGTCTCTCCAGCAGAAATGGCAAACCTCATGAATCAGGGACATTTAGCCAGGTGAGGAAATTAATTCTATTCAATTAATTTTAAAAAGAAACTTAGAGGAAAAGTACGTGCAGTTTAATAAGTATTTCTGTAATAAACTTGCATGTTCTTGGGCTATGATCAGCTACCATTTATTATTAATTTGAATTACAGTAGTGTCTAGAGGCATCAACCAAGATCAGAGGCCTGTTGTGTTAGGCATTTTGCGCACACATAGCGAGAAAGACAGTCTGTGCCCCAAAGAGTTTACACTCTAAATAGACAAGACAGGCAAAGGGTGTGAAGGAAAAGAGTTGCCCATGATGTCACAGCAGGGCAGTGGCAGAGTCAAGACAAGACTAAAATCCAGGCTTCCATAGACGACACTACTTCTCTGTTTTTATTATTATTTTTCCTCTGTTTGTATATTTTAAAATGTATAGAGAATTACCCTGGGCCATAATATTGGCTATACTTCAACTGCAGTTACTGTTGCCTTCCTTCCATGTGTGCCAATCACAACATGGAATGATTCTCCAAGGTGCACTTCCAGGTTGATAGACTTTTAACCATGAAAGACTCCATGCTGGATCTGCACTGTGATCTGCACTGTGAACTCCACTGTAGTAGATAGCAGGGCTGCAGAAGTTTCCCAGCACTGACAGCAGGGCGGTGCAACCCACCACGGGGCCTAAGGCACCCAGTCAGGGCTGCAAGGAGGACGAGGAGCCTCTAGCCTGGTTTGGGGGGCGGGGTTACCCTGCTGCTGCTGCGGGATGCCTCCCACTTTCCCGGCTGGTGATTGAGGGAGCAGGACTGGGACAGTGGAGCTGCAGAGGGCTCCCTGCGTGGCTGCTGGGTTGGTGACACCTGATCCCTTAAGGCACAAGATACTGAGGAGGCTGTGGTCCTGGCAGGGCAGAGCAGAGACCCCCCCCGACCAGGGCCCTGAGGAGGAGGAGGAGCCCCTGGCCATTGGGGCTTGACCCTGCTGGTGAATGGTTCCTGCCCAGTGACAGAGCCTTCAGCAGCAGGGTGGCCTCCCTCACGTTTGGGGGCTTCTCCTTCTCCTTGCAGTCCTGGCTGGAGATTTCTGCTCTGTCTGCCAGGACTGCAGCCTTCCCTACACCTGTTTCAGCCCTCCGGCAATGCAGGGAGCCCTCTGCAGCCCCACTGTCATGGGAGTGAAAGAGCAGGGCTGCAGAGGGCTTCCTGTGCTGCCACAGGGCTGGTGACGTTCGAACTCTGCAGGTGCGTGGTGCCAAGGGGCTGCACTCGTTCCTGCTGTTACTGGTGGATTTTATTTTTTTTTGTGGTCGATTTCAGTGTGTCAGCTGAGATTGATCTCTGCAGACATCTATCAATTTAAATCAAACCCGGCCAAGCCTGCTTACGTTGTATAATACTGTGGGGGGTCGGGGGGGGGGGGGGGGGTGTTAAAATGAAAATTCTGAATCTTAAAATTTTGTAGTGAGCATTTTTTGCAAAATGGATTAGTACCATGCTAATAACTGAAAGAAAATACAACATAAAAATGCGTGCAGTATAATAAATCTAGATATCTTGCCAGGGTAATATGTAAGTGTTGTAGGTTTCCATGGTTGAGATTATTGGACCAGTCACTTCTGCTCTGTGTTTCAGTAACGTGTTAAGACTTTTTCTCCTGAAGTGACAACGTTCACGTAGATCTTTGTGTAGCTCTTTACATTGTTCTTACCACGAGATCTATATGTGCAGGTGCTTGTGGAGAAGTCAGAGAAAGGTACTAGTAAAAATGAGAAATAGTTAAATTGGAAAGTGGATTGGGGGAAAAAAAACCTGTTTCCCCAAAGCCAGAATACTGTAAAAATGAAATGTTAAAGGAATAAGACATGCTAGATACAGCCCTGCTGTATCTATTTAAGCCCCCTCCACAGAGCAGTGAATAAGTGCATTTACTATTGTTTATTTCAGATGGTTAGCTCTTTTCCTGTCTCTGAAAGCCTCCTACAGGCTCTATCACTTGCGCTCCTGGACAGATCCAGAAGGGGAGCACCTGCAGAGGACTCAATGTCTGGGCAATAAAGATTTCTTGCTGGGAGTCAATTTTCCACTCTCTCTTCCCAACCTGCACAGCTGCACTTTTTTGCAGGTAAGGAAAATTTTCAAAGACATGCGGATCCTCCATTCAGCAAATACTAGCAGGCTGTAGTGAAGGTGAAACGGGGAGAACCCTTCCATCCTTCTAAAACACATGGAAGGATAAACATGGAAATAAGCTTCCTTTTATGATGGGTGCAGTGTGACTTAGTTAATTTATACACCACTCCCTAAGAAAAGTTAAGATCATTAAAGTGGACTTTAGTCTTTCTACATATTTTTATATACCATACGTAGTGTATTATTAATAATTAAATAAATATATCTGTGTACCAGAGTGCAGGTTAGCGCACTTTTAGTGTCCAGTGCGAGGCTCATATCTTCAGCCAAGTTTCTGCTTGATCTTGGGTAAAGTCTTTGAAAAGTTTTCCCATTAGGGTTGGCTGATTGGGGTGGAGGAGAGGAGAGGGGTTAAGAGAGGCTATTGCAGCCAATGCAGGCCTCACAGTTGATGTTTCATTTTTAAAGTATGTAATGTACCCAGGCAATGGGAGCATAATAAATAAATACCCACGTTTTAGTAACCCTTTTGTATGCTATATCCTCTAGTCAAAGATGAGTATCTTTTTTGCACTCAACAACAAAAATGGCGGTGAAAGAAAATCAAAGTGTTTGTGTGTGGGGCAGGGTGTGAGAGGGAGACTTGAGGGAAAAAAACAGCACAACTTAGCCTAGTGGGGAGTGCATCGCTGTTCCTCAGCCTAGGTCTGTTACATATAATATGATGCTGTCGCCAAGCTGTAGAGTGAGAATGGAAAACCCTGATGGTACTGAGAGATGCAGGTCACTCGCAAAGAAAAGTGGCCATGCTGCTGATCTGGGGGATTAGGGAGTCCTGATGTTGCTCTTAAGCTGTATATCCTACATGTAATGAAGTACTAGTTCTAGTACTAGTACAGCAGTCCAGGCTGCACCTGAAATGTTTAACACAAGGATCTCAAACTCAAATCACCACGAGGGCCACATAAGGACTAGTACATTGGCCCGAGGGTCGCATCATTGAAACCTTTTTATACAACGATACAAAAGTATAGTAAAAAATGAAGAGTAATATAATATGCTATTAAAAGTCAATGTATTAACTTTTTAAAAACTGTAATGCGAAGAGGGGTTTTAATAAAATATAAACACCTGTAACTATTCCTTATGTGGTCAGTAACACTGAGGATGATCTGTCAACATAGCTGTAATGGCAGGAACTTTTTAAAGTAACTATTCATACAAAATATGTTGCCACTTTTAACAAACATTCTTCCCAACTACTCACAGCAAAGAATCATACATGCTGAACTTCATACCTCAGACTGCTTGTCTAGTCCATGAGGCCCTGCCTCTTCCCACCCCTCTATTCTAACCCCTTCCCCAAATCCCCGCCCCGACCCCGCCTCTTCTCTGCCTCCTCCCCTGAGCGCACCGTGTCCCCGCTCCTCCTCCCTCCCTCCTGGAAAGTCCTAAGCTGTTTGGCGGTGGGAAACGCTGGGAGGTAGGCAGAGGAGCGGGGACACAGCGCACTCGGGAGGGGAGGCGGGGGGGAAGCTTGGCTGCCGGTGAAGTCGGCGCCTATGGTGAGCCACAGGAAATAACTCCGCGGGCCGCATGCGTGTTTGAGACCCCTGGTCTAACACATAGTGGCCACAAGGTATATTTTTTCTTTTTTCTCGTGCTTTGTGTTTAGGATTGTAGTGATATGGCTGGCCTGATTCTGGCTGTGTGCTACAATGTGGTGCAGTATTGGGCAATATAGCCTCATCAACAATAGTACAAGCAATCTATGCAGCAATTAAGATCAGTAATTTGAGCCCATGTGCCTAGCACTTGCTTTTGGTTAGATTTCAGATTTTCTGGCTATTTAAATCTGCTTTGTGCCAAAAACTAGGCTTAACTAGCTACTTGGGGATTATCCCAGCACAGGTGAATCCCCATGTGATAAAAGGTCAATATAATGACCCCTATGCCCCTACCCCTTCCCAGGCCTGGCATAAGGGTCATGGCCAGGAAGCTATTACAACTGCCTGATCCCTAGCTGCTGTAACAGTCCCTTGAGACCATAAGCGTCTGGCATAAGGTAGAGCAGGTTTAGGGCTGTTCTGTCTTGCACATGGACTAGTACCTGCTTGCCAATCCCATGATTAGGGAAATAGAGAAGTGGTTTAATACCACCTGTGCCACCCCCATCTCCTTCCAGTCTTGTGAGTACAGTTTGGCAAGTGTGAATCTAGCCCTAAATATTTTGTATCTGGACTGTCACTTATTCACTTCTGTGTAAATATTTTTTTGCGGGGGCGGGGATTTGGAGTGGCTCATGTGTGAATTTATGGAAGGGAATGTGCCTTATTCTGGAATATTTGGTAATAACCCCCAAATCTCTTTTGGGTTATGGGAGTAGATAGGATGGATTTTTTGTGTGAGGGAGGGCAGGAAGAACGTACACAGGATGTGCTGGAGCCGTGTGTTGTGTGGGAGGGAGTGATTCTTTAAAACAGAGTTACTGCTCTTTTTGTGAGGAAGATGCCAAGTGCCTAGGAGCTACCATCTCCAGTGCCTATGTGACTTTTAAGCTCTCCCTGCTGTTTTTTCAAACTTTAACTATTGCAAGCATCTGTGGACTCGGTGACTGGAATAATGTGTAAAGGGAGCTGGGGTGGATACCAGAGTGTTATAAGTGCTGAGTCGCCAATTCTCACCACCTTATCACAAGTCTCACAGTATTAGCTGTTTTTTTCTTAAAGGCACAGCTTTATTTTAAAATATGTAAATTTCTAGCTCCCTTGGCTGTGGAGAAAATCTTGAAAAATCCAAGTGGCTTGGGAGATTTTCAAAGGCACAAAGGGGAGCTAGTTGCCCAGTTTTCACTGGAAGTCTGTGAGAGTTGAGCATGTGACTCCCCTTTGTGCCTTTGAAAATCTCACCCTCAAAAACCGTGAGGCAAATAAAAAGAACCCAAAATTTCGTGTGTGTGTGTGTATTATCAATCATGATTTTTAAGCCAACTCACAATTTTTTGAGTCTTAGGGCTGGCGTTAGATCAAGTGCTGCGTTTTTGGACAGGACAGGTCAGAAATGCACTCTTTGCAGACAGTGGAAGATGTTAGTAGGAAAAACTGATGGTTCTTGCTGAAGACATTGGGCAGTCTTTGCCTTACTGAGTGAGTTGAGCTCTCTTCTTTGTTCTGGATGAACTCTCATTTGTAACTGGTATGCATTCTGTGCACCACAATCAATCTGCTATTAGGGAGCACTAACCAGTCAAAAGTGCTATCTTTACTTACCTGGACAAGCTTCTTCATCGCAGGATTGACATAGGATCACAGTGGTTGGAGAGTGAAAAGGTCTGTCTGTCGGATCATCAACTCCATTCTCTTTACTTGGCAGGATACACTTAACTGCTGTCCTAGTTTGTTCTTTCTCTCGAGTTTTCTTTCCCACTTCTTCCTATGAATATTTTCTCTTTGATTAATTAGGGTGACATTTCAATCCTATAATGAAGTCAGTGTTAATAGGTTTTATGGTGCAGGCATATTGGGTGTGTTATTTTTGTAATTACTCAGGACAGCTCAGCTGCAGTCTCATTGTGAGGTTCCAGTTTTATCCAATTTTTCAACTAGGCCAGATTCTCAAAACCCAGAACCATATAGTGAATCAGATCACAGTTCATGTTTCTAAGCCAAAGCTTTTCCTGGCTTTCTGTCCTTACCTTGAACCACTACATAGCTTGGAATCCTTAAAGTTGTTCTTTGCATTATATGTGCATTTCCAGATAATAGCTGCTGAATGTGTTTTACTTTATATTAAATATAAACTGAGTTCCTTGTGGATTTAATGCAAAAATCGAGTTTCCAAAATTTTGTAGCCGTCAGCCCTTCTTCCCTCACCCTCTCAAGCTTGCAAATGCTGTCACAGGACCAAGTTTTGCTTTTTGGCATTCCATACAAGAACTTTGTTTTCTCATAACTAGCCAAATGAGAAGCCAGTCATGCTCAAGAGCAAAATGTGCTGAATGTTGATTGATGCTTGTACTTTCAAGTTCAAGTGCTATAGAAGCCAGAGAAAATGAAAGGGCTATGAGTTCATTTAGAATCTCACAAATGTTCTTAGAGCAACACAACTTGAGTAGAGAGTTGCCGGAAGTGGATTCTGCACATGAGCTCAGGAGACATGGGATAAAATCTATAGAAAAACTAAGTAGAGTAACTGCATGAGTCTCGGGAGCTGTGGGTTGTGGGTCAGTTGAATTGCCACATAAACCCTGGGAGCTGTAGTGTTGGGTAAGGTGAGAGAGCAGACAGATCATACAGAATGTAAAGTATTCCAAAGGGGACGAAAGAGTGAAGAAAGTTAGGAAACAGCCAGAAGAAATTAGTTTATAGCTCTAAGGTACAAAGCCCATTATGGCTTGGGTCCTGGCTGTCCAAGAGATTGCTTCTTTTCCCATGCACTCATATGCTGCTGCTGCAGCCTTTGGGATGAACAGAGATCTCAACCTAACATTGCCTGAATCTAAATGTCTGGGGGTTGGTAGTTAGCTATCCTCAGTGGTATGTCTTTCAACTCTGGAATTTGCTTCTTCAGCTGATCAGATGGAACCCAGATCTGTTCACCATTAGTGCACAATGCAAAGTCAGTTTCTTTTCCCAACTTTTGGAAATGTACAGTGTACCTTGAGTTTTGATAATTGATCCCGTGTTAAAATGAAGAATCAAATTCACAAAAGACAGATCATTCATTAAGTAGCACCTAGCATATCTACAGGGAGGGAGGTCTTTTCTGAAGCAGTGGGATCTTGTTTGGGCACATCTAATTTCTCTGAATGTGAATTCTGGAGAGGGAAAGGAGACAATGTCTGTGTGGACGGAAACAGGTAGCCAGAATTCAGTTGAAAGGGAATTTGAAATTGTAGAAGCGTAACAGGTAGGAAACCAATCTTGGGCTTGGTGTGTCATATTTTGTAGCGTTATCAGAAAAGCCAAGAAAAATAAGCCCCTCTAATTTTCAGTCAAACAAAAACAGCAGGGCGACCATGTGCATATGCTAATTAACTCTGGCTGTGCTGGAGTTTAGACCTTGATTCCATATCTGGTTTGATGAAATGTCTGCTCTCCTATGAGACTCCTGTGAGGGGGTTTGGCTGAAGTAAATTTTCTGTTTTACTTTATATTAAAGTAAAAGCGCAGCCTGCTATGAACTGCGTGTGTAGTACTAGTTTCATAAACCATGAGGTGGTATTGCACTATCAAGAAGGAGAGGAGGAAAACTCTCCTTGGTTCTCACTGTGTGCCTTATAAAAACCTAGAGGCTTTGAAAGACTACCACAGTAAAGGGTGACAAGACAGGATGCACCAGGGCAAGTAACCCTTTTTGTATATGAGCTGAAATACCAGTTACTTTTATAAAGATATAACTGACAGATATAATTGATAATGTAGTGGACTAATATGGCTATAAACATTTTTCTATGTACCAGAGAAATCAGATATTATTGGGAGTAGAGCCTCCTATGTAATCCTGTGTACACTTGAATTTTTAGGTTTCAGCTATATTATTTTCTCTTGGCTTGATACGATTGAATAGTCTCCAGGTGTTGATGAATTGATTATTTGAAAACTGCCTTGCAAAGGATAGCAGTTCATAGTATGAATATAGTTGTGTGTACTTAAAAAGGTTAGTATTCATATTTGCATAAATGGAAAAGCAATGAACAAAACCTGGATCTAAAATGGTGGGTGTCCATCCTGAAGTATGGATTGGGTTTGGATTGGGCTACATACATATTTAAAAATAAATAAAAGTGGATGTCTCATCTAAATGGAAAGTGCAGAAAACAAGTGTGTTTTGGTGTTGAATTCAAGGTGTATTCTCTTTATCGTGTTCTCATGTAGCTGTTAGTAATACTAATGGGAATAACAAGTATGTTGGGAATAATACAGTCCCTTTTGTACTAGAACCTGACAAGATATAAATATCATCCAGTTCTCCAAATCACTTGTTTTCATGGCAAAGATGCAGTCACATGTCACTATTGGTTCAGGTGTTGTGACTGTTGAGAGTGGTGTAGCCAGCATCTCCTCCAGGCAAAGCTGAGCCAGCCAGGGTGGGAAGTCCAGTAGTGTGTACAAGAGCGGGTGCTCTGCTCTATGGCTGAAAGGCTCTTGAGCGCTTTGTCCATTCCTCTTAGCTAGAGTATGTTGGAACTTGGGGCCTGTCTGCAATTAGTTTAAAATATGGTAATAATAATTAAAGTGAGTCTTTAGGACACACATTGTATTACTGTATATCTGCACTCCCTATGTGGTTTCAGAGTCCTATCTGTGCAGTTTACAGACATCTAAATTTCATTTCTGTCAGCCATGCAAAATCAAAATAGCTGTTAAAAAATAAACTGTTACTTAGTTGTGCCTTATTTCAGTGATGGGTGTATTGGAAAAATACAAAGTCACATTCTTATTGTGAACCCACTTTGAGAAGTTTTCGTGCTCCTTTGGTCTGCATCCAGGCTTGAACCAGATAAGAGCATGTAGGAAACCACACAGAGAAAAAGGAAACAGTATAAATATGGAAAGTATTTTCTCTCGTGCTTCAGGTCAACACTTCCAATTAAAAGTGCAAAATATAAAAATAATCGGTCAGTGTACAAAGAGAATCAAGAATCTCTTAAATAACCCTCTTGGGATTAAGGAAACAGTTTAATGCTGTCTTTAGTGACCTTGCTCATGTTAGCACTGAAATTATAACTACTTTTAATGTGTGTGTGGTTGGGCAGGCCCTCTCACATCCCCTTTTCAGTACAATATATATTATAAATATAATATATGCTAATATGATATAGTGGGAGACAGCTCCTCGTTTCCTTTGGTTTCCTCATTTGTTTTTGAGAAAGCTGGGAATGCAGTAAAGTTTAGCGAGACTGCAGGAAGCCTGTGTCCCATATCTGTTTTGCAGTCCATTTTCCAGCAGAAAGAAGGGTTTTACAGCACTGTGCCAGGTACTTTAATTCTTACTTTGTGACATTTCCCCCCTTTTGTTCTTGGCTTAGTTGCACAAGGGTATGTGATCCATCCTAGAATTGTATCTATGCCATGTCCTGTAACCTTACTCAGTTCCTTCCCATGTATGTGAATCTGATGGGAAGCTAGTTTTCCACTGTGTCTGATATATCTACTGCCTGCTCCAATTATAAATATTTAATGGCAGCACGTCATGGAATTCAAACAGGGACACTTCTCTTGTGACTTGCTCATAATTTGTGTACAGATAACATGGAGAAGTAGACTCCGTATTAAAAGTCTCTTAATGTTCTTTGTACACATGCATACAAAATATAATTTGGTTTTCCTTATTTGAGATACCGTCTTAGAAGTCTTTCCTTTGTTTTTTCCTGTTTCTAACTGGTCTGAAGCCAATATGGCTTGTTTTTTTTATATCAGTGCCCAAAGGAGAATCAAACGGTGAAAATATCCTCAGGAAAGTGTGTATCAGTGGAATTAACATTTTTTTTTAGCTAATTGTTGCAACACACTCTAGGTTTTGCGTGGAGAGAAATCCCAGTTTCCCACCATCTCACCCCCAACTCTCTCTCTAGGAAATAAAAAACAAAAACATGCAACAGCCAGAGCTGCAGCCAATATTCCAGTGCTTGCTGTCAAAGAACTTGCTGAGAAATTCCTGACTCTGTACAAAGTATGTAAAAGATGAATCAATCCAATCTGGACTCAATCAGATTGAGGGGCAGGAACTCAGTCAGGATGTATGAATTTGGTTGGTGCCAGCTCAAGGCTGGAGCTAGACTGATAACAGCTGCAACACTGCTTTCACAGACGGGGCTGACTGAGTGTACTTGGAGATCTGTGGTGACAGCAGGGCTACTAGCATAGATTGATCATTAAGACAGTTACCTCCATTGTTTTTGAGAGTTTTAAGTTATTGAGCCATGAGAATATTTTTTTGTCTTGCAGTTAAGGTAAATTTTCAACTACAGTATCTACCTCTTGTGTTTGCTTGGACTGTAAAATGGCAGAATCCAGCTAAAGACCTGCTTATATCTCATGGAAGTTCTGCAGTACCATTTAGAAACATTTCTGTTGGTGTCAGACTTTTTCCCTTCAGTTTTCATTACGGAGCATACATCTGTGGATCAGAAGGAAATTTCTCCTTATATTAACTGTCACACAATTGATTGAGGCATTATGGGATGTGTATGTTATGAGATATCTTTCTCTGAAGCATTAGGTAATGGTTGCTACTTACTGAGCTTAATGAACTAGGGGTCTGATTCCCTACAACAAATCCTTTGATTCTATGAAAATAAAAGATATATGTTCCTTAGTTCATCTGTTCCTGCTGCTAATGCCCCCTCCTCCCCAAATTATCTCCCTTTTTGACATCATAATTATCCCACAGCAACTAATTGTGATCAGAAGATTACAAATTCAGATACAGAGTAAGCAGCAGGAGTGGATTAGTCTCTAGATCGCATAGGTCATATTTTGATATAGATATGTATGGTAATAAAGACAAAGGGAAAGAGGGACAGAAACTAAAATAAGTAAGCAAAATTGTTCTGAAGTAGGTGGTTTTTCATTGTTTTCCTTGAGGAGCAGAGCATATTGAGTGGCTTTCCTTTCTTTAAACTGCAGTGCCATCCCAAACCCCACACTTTTGGCTCCATCTACTTTCATGATGCCAAAAGTATCCTTTGTAAAATGAGGGATCTACCACTATGTGGGCATCACAATTCTGGCAATGGGATATACATCCTAAGTGGCAGCACCCTCAGACCACCAATGATAAATTCAAGAGCAATTTTACATGGAAAAAGGATTAGAAAAGGGATGTAAATAGCAGAAATATAACAATCTGTTCACCTCTGATGTCCTTCTAGTGTTTTCTCCTGCTAAGTTTCTTTCTATCCACATAGGGTGTGCCTTACAGTAGTGTGAGGGATGGTTTATCCTTACTGGAATATGTATTTGTTTTTCTGCCATTAAAAGCTAAGGTGAAAAAGTGCCGAGGAGGCAAAACAGTGTCTCCAATTCCAGAATATGTCAAGAGGGGAAAAAGTGGCAGCTGGGCAGAGTCTCCTTTTGTAATTGAAAATGGAGGTTGAAAATGGAGGCACTGAGAATTCTGTACACCAATGTTACAGTAGCTATGTAAAGATCCCTGTTCCCAAGGAAATTATTTGCTGAGTGTTCATTATCATTCTTTCTGACACGGGGATAAACAACTAAAAAGGATTCCCTTCTTGGTTGAATTAACTATTTAATTTAATTTTTAGAACCTTGTGTTCAGTAGCCACTGTAAAACAGTTACTGGCTATTCAGACCATGTCATACATCGAAGGAGATCAGCTACCTCATCGGTCCGGTGCTGCCAGATCACTGAACTGCCATCCTTCCTGTGCATAGCCAGCCCACGGGTAAGTCCTGCAAAGATATTACAGTGAAAGAATCTGTTCCTTCATGTAACTATTTATGAAGCTGCTATGATGTTTTGTACAGTGCCATTGTCTTTTAAAATATCCTTTTGTGCACTTAAAAAAGTGTTCCTATGTCCTGTCCCCACAAAACTTGCAAATCTCTACCTGTACAGATGTTATGTGGCAAGAAATATCTCTAATATTGGCCCAAATTTTGAGATAAATGGTATTAATTTCATTTGGTCAAGTCCTAGAGAATTTATTAATAGATTGACTCCAATGTAGTTCTATCATTCTATAGCAAATGATATCCTTTCTAGTGTGGGGTTTTTTTAAAAACCATTTTATGGAATGCTGTAGTAGGGATAGAATTCTCTATTAAATTCTGTTGGTTGGTTTTAAAAAAACTATAATACGCATATTTTTGGTATTAAATTCTGTAGAACTTTTTTTTATAACTTTTGTACCCAGGGGGAGGAAGAGCAAGGTTGTAGTAGCAAAAGCAACCAAAGGAAGATGCATGATTGATTGGCCTGTCACACCCCAAACTTTCATATCCATTTTGTTTTTCTGTTACAGTGCTGCTGCTATGCCCCTTAGTCAGTGTGTAACTTGTACCACCTTTTATTAGCTTTAAATTTGGTCCATTATGTAGTGCTGGGAAGCTTGGATATGTATTTTTACAAAATGAAAGATGCATGTCCCCTTTCTGAAATTCAGCCCAAATTCTCTAACAATATATCTGGCCAGTAATATGCTGTTTTTCTGCAGTATGGGTAGTCTCTTCCAATAGTATGTCTCTTGATTTCAGCTCCTCTCTTAATCCCAAAGGCTGTAAAACTAACATTCAGGCTTAGAGTAGTGAGTTATTTAAAGGGGATTGGAGCTGTTGTCTTTAGTAAGCTTTTTTTTTTTTTTTTTTGGGGGAAGTGGGAAAGGAGATTTGTGGGAGGGTGGGATGGGTGTTTGTCTAAGTGTTGGTCAACGCTAGGAGCTTACATCTGTATAGCAACATCTTTCAAGGGTGTGAAAAATCCACACCCCCTGAGAGACATAACTATACCAACCTAACCCCCAGCATAGGCAGTGCTAGGCTGATGGAAGAATTCTAGCTACCGCCTCTCGGGGAGGTGGATTACCTACACTGACAGGAGAACCCCTGCTGTTGTAGCAAGTGTCTGCACAGAAGCACTATAGTGCTACTGCGCTGCTCTATCATTTTCAGTGTAGACATACCATTAGTGGTCTTAGCGCACACTTCAGAAAAGGAAGAACAATGTTCTAATATCTAGAAATTTCTCTGGTTGGCATTTCCTAGCTCTTCTGATTGTTGTGTGGCGCTACCTGGTCAGAGGTCCAGTAGCCTTGTGCTCTGTTAGCAGCATTTTAAAATGACTTATTCTTTGTGACTCTTGTTCCACATTGGTTTGTATTATGATGTTGTGCTGTATTCATTTTGGGGTGTTTTGTTTCTGTTGCTTTGTTTTCCTATGCATATCTTTCCTGATGTTACCTAACTATAACAAGCACAGTGAAGTTCTAGGAACTATAATGAGAAGATACCTCCCACCATCAGTTTAGAAGCATAGTGACATTTACTTTCTCCCCACTCTCAAATATATACCTTTTTATAAATTATGTAATATTCCTCCACAATAAATGATATTTAAGAGAAATTGCGTTTTTTGGGCAGAAGAATGTTCTGCTTAACCAAGGCATGTTTGGGCTGCATGCCCAGAATGTGTAGAACTCAGCAGGTAACTTGAAACCGGTTCTATCCCATCTGAGTATGTAGGTCTCTCTCTTAGCAGGAGAAATTAAAGCAACTTTTCCCCCTTTTTATAATTGTGACATCCCCCAGGCTTTATCTAAACTAGCACTTTTGTCAGTCAGCCCTGACCGACATAAGTTTCACTGACAAAAGTGCTGGTGTGGACATTGCTATGTTGGCAGGAGAGCATCTCCTGCTGACATAGCTACCGCCGCTCATTGGGAGTGGTTTAATTATGCCAGTGGGAGAGCTCTCTCCTGCTGGCATAGAGTGGCTACACAGGAGACCTTACAGCGGTGCAGCTGCAGCGGTAAAGCTGTGCTGCTGTAAGGTCTGTAGTGTAGACCTAGGGCTTGTCTACACTGGCAATTTACAGCACTGCAACTTTCTCGCTCAGGGGTGTGAAAAAACACCCCCCTGAGCACAGCAAGTTTCAGCACTGTAAAGCGCCAGTGTAAACAGTAAACCAGCCACGCCTCTCATTGAGGTGGGTTTTTTTACAGCCAGCGTTGCGCCGCGATCACACAAGCCACATTAAAGCGCTGCCGTGGTGTAGACTAGCCCTTAGTCCCAGAGTGCAAACTGAACCACTGAACTGCTGTGTCCCCTTAATTTTCTAGACCAGAACATCTCTTATTCTGCTCTGCTAGTAAAAAGCAGCCTCTCCAAGCACTCCTCACACATCCATTACTATGTAAAGTTACTCCCAGCCACTCATGAATAGATGTAGGGCCACACCCGCAAATCCCTCAGTCCCTGGCACCCCAGAAATGTGCATCTTACACTGTTCAAGGCCCCCTTGGACAGTGTAAGCTCATTAGAAGTCCATCATTCTATCACAGTAGAGATTCTCCAGACACTTCAAATCAAAAGCACACTGGCTTAGATAAACAATGAAACAAGTTTATTAACTAGAGAAAGATAGATTTTAAGTGATAAAGGCATACAAGTGAGAATTGGTTATGAAAGAAATAAAAAATAAACACGCAAGCTATTTCCTAAACTTTACCAAGGCTAATAGTTCTAAAATAAAATGAAAATAAGAAAGAAAAACTTGTAGCACCTTAGAGACTAACAAATTTATTTCAGCATAAGCTTTCGTGGGTTAGTACCCACTTCATCGGATGCATGGAATGAAACATACGGTAGACAGATATTTATACAGTCAGAGAAACATGATAAGGTGGAGGTGCATAGACCAACCTTAAGAGGCTAATTAATTGAGAGGAACCATAACAGCAGGGGAAGAAAAACCTTTGAAGTGATAAACAAGATGGTCACACAGGTGTGAATGAGGATCGTTAACTTAAGGGAAATAGATTCAATTAACGTAATGGCCGAGCCATTCGAGGTCCTTATTTAATCCTGAGGTAATGCAATCTAGTGTGTGTGCCAGCAATGCCCCTCTGCCATGTACATTGGCCAAACCGGACAGTCTCTACGCAAAAGAATAAATGGACATAAATCTGACATCAGAAATCATAACATTCAAAAACCAGTAGGAGAACACTTCAACCTCCCTAATCACTCACTGACAGACTTGAGGGTAGCAGTGTTGCGACAGATTAACTCGAAAAGCAGACTTCAAAGAGAAACTGTTGAACTCGAATTGATATGCAAACTAGATTGCATTACCTCAGGATTAAATAAGGACCTCGAATGGCTCGGCCATTACGTTAATTGAATCTATTTCCCTTAAGTTAACGATCCTCATTCACACCTGTGTGACCATCTTGTTTATCACTTCAAAGGTTTTTCTTCCCCTGCTGTTATGGTTCCTCTCAATTAATTAGCCTCTTAAGGTTGGTCTATGCACCTCCACCTTATCATGTTTCTCTGACTGTATAAATATCTGTCTACTGTATGTTTCATTCCATGCATCCGATGAAGTGGGTACTAACCCACGAAAGCTTATGCTGAAATAAATTTGTTAGTCTCTAAGGTGCTACAAGTTTTTCTTTCTTATTTTCATTTTGCTGACACAGACTAACACGGCTACTACACTGAGTTCTAAAATAGTTCTAAAAGCAAAACCGATTGTCTCACCATAAGCTGCAATACGTTTCATAGACTGTCTCCTTCCAGCCTGGGGCCACCCCTCCCACAGTTCAATGGTGCTTCACTGTCTTCCAAATGATCTTGCTCCGAGGTGGCTAGGTGTGGGAGGAGAGTCATGGGGAAGCCATTGTCTTTTATTATTTTATACCCTCCTCCTCTCTTTGAGGATTCTTCTCCCGAGGGGGGGCCCCTCCCCGGGGTGCAGTCGAAGGGGTATGTGAGATTCGATCTTCCAGGTGACTTGTAAATTTATTGTTCACACCTTCTGCATATGTGAGGAATGACATGCAGATCTTTTGTTTACAGTCCCACCTGATGGTGAATGGTTGCTTCAGTAGCTAATAGTTTTCTAACACCTGTGGTCAGTCCTTTGTTGACACTGGGGAGTTAGTCTGTGGGCATTCCCCAGAATTACAAAATGTTTCAGTAACAAACATAGCAAAATCCTATAACACAATATTCAATGTTGGTGCACACATTTTAACAGGACAACGATGCTCAGTCGATTATGGGTTTTCAAATGATACCTCACAAGGCACATTTTGTACAAAATACATCATAACCATAAAAAAGTGGTGAACATGAGGTACAGGGTGTCATATGGGGTACAGGCTATCACAATAATACTGCATGAAATCCATTTTTACTCTGTACATTTTTTTTATTGTGGCACTCTAGAGATGCAGTTATCTATTTATTAATTCCCAACCATGCATGTATACCCTTTTCTTAAGGAGTTTTTGGCACATTGTTTTTTAATAAAAGGTGAGCCCCTGAATCCTGCTTCTCCCAGTTGCCAGGGTAAAAGTGCAGTTTTTGAGAAACAGCATGAAGTGAGAAAAGCATGTGGTGTGCGCTAACTGCACCATGCTAGACTCCATAGCACAGATACGGTGATGATGGATAAGAATGAGGTCGCTCTGCCAGGGCCTGATCTAGCAAGCTGCTGAGCACATTGTGCAGTTACAAAGGGAGTTGTGGATGCTCAGCACCACAGCAGGATTGGCCCCTTAGACTTTTTGTCTTTTTCGAACTATGTAATTCATCATCCTCAGCTTCACCTGCCCTCCAAAAAAACAACAAAAAACGGCAAGCTGAACATGGAGAATAAGAAACAGACTGAATGAGAAGAAACTCCAAATCTACGGGAAATGACTCGCGTGGCATACTTATCTTATATTCCCTCTATTTTATGGTCCAATAAAATGTGAAAAGCTTTCACTCTCTTGCTAGCAATAACTATGTTTATGGATATGAAACGCCTTCATAGGTTATCACATGTAGCTCCAGAAGTCCGGTCAACCACCTGCCCTGAAAAAAAAGAACCCTACGCTAAATGAACTGGAAGGTTGGCTGCAGAGGAGCCACGAGTGAGGACATCTGCTTCCAATTAGCCTGCACTCCCAAGCCTGATGTCTACTGTTTACTTTGAATCAATAGCAGGCCAATAAATCCCCGTGGCTGATGGAGAAGCAATAATAGCAATAATCATAGAGAAGCAGACTGGGAGCAGAAGAATCTTATCACCAAGCCACCCAAATGTTCCATTCCTAATCTGTGTTTCTGTTGTTGCTGGATTTATCAGTGGGCTTGACTAAAGCTGGATGTGTGTGTAATTATACATTGGCATCTGGGGAAAGGAAGATGGCAAATAGCTGACTGCACTCATGGACTGTTTGCTTCTCCTTGGTACCTCCTGGAATGAGCTCATCTGCTCTGATTGTGAGGCCAAGAATCTAACTAGGCCTTGCAGAATATCCTTCCAGGTCCTAACATCACATTGTTCAAGCACGGACAGTCAGCTGAAAATAGATGTGAATGAAACACTGATCTCCCTAGAATTACTTATGTCAATTCTGCAGCGTAGGGGCTCTTCACTGACCTCCATAAATAAGTTGTCATCTATGAAGATATGTGTGTATTTTCTGTACTGCAGCTCAGTCTGAGTGGAGCATGGTTAAAAGCTCAGCTCAGGAATTGATGTGCTGATCCAGTATTGGGCAGGTGGGGGGAAATAGTGTCTGCCATTTATTTTGTCATAATTCTTGTAAATGGGGAAATTGTCTGGTCTTGGTTTGGCTTGGCTACTACATAGAAAGGATTAAGTAGAGACAGGGCTTTGCTTTCCTGGGAAGTGACGATTTAAGAGTTTCACGCTTTTTATAAACTGTTGGCAAGAATGTACAAGTATTTAAACAGCAGAATGAGCCCAAATGCTTCCAGAAAGAATGTCCTGCTGTTGGTACTGAGCTGTTATGAGGTGTGAAAAGTTAATGGAGCGAGAGACAGGGATGGGATTGTGTGTAGATGATGGTTGAGGTTGTGACCGAGTATAATTTGTGCAATTTTGCAACAGAAAAGCTTCAAAAACAGACTCCAACAAGAAGCTGCTGAACTTGAATTAATATGCAAACTAGATACCATTAACTTAGGTTTGAACAGAGACTGGGAGTGGCTCGGTCATTATACTAATTGAATCTATTTCCTTTAGTTAAGTATCCTCTCACCTTTGTGTCAACTATCCGAAATGGGCCATCTTGATGATCACTTCAGAAGTTTTTCCCCCCTGCTGATAATAGTTCCTCTTAATTAATTAGCCTCTTACAGTTGGTATGGGTATTTTCATCTTTTCATGTTTCTCTGTATGTATAAATATCTTCTTACTATGTGTTCCATTCTATGCATCTGATGAAGTGGACTGTAGCCCATGAAAGCTTATACTCAAATAAATTTGTTAGTCTCTAAGGTGCCACAAGTACTCCTGTTCTATTTGCAAGCTGTTATACTGAATCAGAGATAGGCCTGAAACATGAAGATGATTTGAAGGATACATGTGTCTCATGTTCTTACTTTTAGTGGGCTCATGAAATCAGTCCAGAGCATTATGTATTGTTCACTTCAGTTTAAGAGTTTGATAAACCCCTGTATGGATTCCAGATATCACAATGATAGGTGATTTAAAAATCCTATAACACATTCAGGGTTAATTTTGCATGAAAATAGAGAAGTATTCCTTAAACTAGCACTGATTTTATACTATATAACTGTTGAGTTAAAGATGATATATGTAGATTACCTCAAAATAGAGTATCTTCTTACTGATCTAATCCATGATTACTGTACTAATACAATTTGATAGCATGCATTAATAAACGTGAGAATTTGGAGTCAGGGGCTAACTGTCTTTCATTACATATAGCACCGCAAGTACAAACCTGACAGTGAGGGAGAGGTATGTGCGCGCACATATGAAACTTTTCCATTAGTAGTATTTGTCTTTCTTTTCTTTCCCTTCCTTTTACAGGATCCTCAGCACTTTGTATGATATTTTTTTCTTGAAGGACATGGAGATGTTTTTGGATGGGTGTGTGTGTGTGTCTGGAGCTGTCATGACTAACTCAGATTGCCCCAATTATGGCCTAAGATATTATTAACCTTTCATGTGCACACTTCCTACATGTGAAGATTCTTTCCTGTTAATATAGAGCAGTGGTTCTCAAACTTTTGTAGTGGTGACCCCTTTCACATAGCAAGCCTCTGAGTGCCACCCCCCTTATAAATTAAAAACACTTTTTAATATATTTAACACCATTATAAATGCTGGATGAAAAGTGGGGTTTGTAATGTAATAACCTTGTGGCCATTGTTCCCTCTAAGCTGTGTACGTGTGCGCGCGCACACAGATCCTAAACCCCGCACGCACAGCAAAACGCCACGTGCACAAAAATTTGCACAGAAGCACAACAATTTGCACAGAAGAAATTTTTTGTGCACACGGCCTGTCAGAAATTTGAGGAAACATTGCTTGTGACCAGTTTGAGAACCCGTGAGATAGAGAGTGCTTTCAGACACCTCAGGCATGCAGAGTTCCCTTGGCATTCTCTCCTAATAGCTCTTCCTTTAGGGTCAGATGTGACCCAAGCACAGCCCTCAGAGTTACTCTCATTTTTTCCATACAGAGGTGTAGCCTGAGAAAATTAGGGTTCCTGGCACACAACTTTCCATTTTGAGTTCAGCAGCCATAATGAATTGCATGCTAGGACCTACAAGTCTACACAGGTCACACACTTCGTATTAAATATGAAAGTGGCTACAGACTGCTCTATTTTGAGTAAAGTGCTGGCCTTCAAGCGCCTTCCAAGTAGTAAAAGCTAAAAAATGTGGGCATCACTGCTGTAGGGAATATTCTTCTCTGTTCCAACTCAGGTTTCTTCAGTGTAGAAATACGAACTACAACTTGAGGGTAAACAATGTCCTTTACAAAGGGGAAAGATAGGCTCCTGGGTACATTTTCGCCATTATTATTATGGGGTCAGTGTTCAAGCAGAGGAGTTTCAAATTCATTCATCATGAGAAACCTTGCTGCCTTGCACTAAATACAGTCTCTTGCTTTGACTGCAGGTGGCAGTGTAGTGTAGCAAATCCTTGTAGAATCAGTGCTAAGTGCTCAACCTGCCTTTTGGTTCTGATTAATTTTATTTTTTCATAATGATGATATTCTGAGTCCTCAGTGAATTAACTGTTCTAGTGTCCATTACTGATTTCAGGTTGGTCTAAAGTGAAATCCTGACATCGTGTTCCACCTTCCCAAATCCCTATTTCTTTGCTCTTGGAAGAGCTACAGGAAGCTGTCGTGAACCTCTATTGGCACTATGGAAACAAGTGTGCTCAAAGCCATTTTTAGTCCGTGAATAAGTCAGACCTTGTGTGTGTTGAAATACACAAATTGCTGCACTACTTGTTTTTCTGTTTGAATTTGTACCATAATTGTATGCCAGAATCTAAGCATTCATTAAAAAAAAAAAAAAGCCACTAGTCTAGTCCTTATGATTGCAAAGAAACCTTCCATTTGGGAAACACGGTTTTATCAATATAAGGAAAAAAAGGTTGAAGATAGGTAATAGTTAGCCATAGTCTTTCCCCTAGTGTAGATGCAGGCTCTAATTCCTTTTACCTTGATTTAACTGGTCAGGATCTACCCTAACTGCTGGAAATTGTGGCAGAGAATTCCTAGTTTTCATACACCTGCATAAATAACATCAATTTTCTACATCCTACTTCTGGTGTATAGCACTGTGTCCTCTAAAGTGATGACATACTTGTTTCCTGGATTAGAGAAGAAAACTACACACACACCATTATCAATAAATAACTTTTCTCTCGTATTGGGAAATTAATTTAATAATATGCACTGAAGTTTGAAATTTAGCTTTCATTCTTTTGAAGCTGTTGAGGTAAATGAATTCAAAGCATCTTTCCAGGTCTCTCAAAAGCATGTCAAAACTTCCTCTGTCTTCTTTATGGGAAATGGAATATAAAGAGCTTTTGCAGAGTCTTTCCCCCAGAATGCTTGGCCCAAAGCAGACTTACACTCAGAAAGGAGATGAGGAAGTTGGCAGTGTACCCCTTCTTGTAAAATACTGCATGTTAAATGGTGATTTGGTGCGTTAATTTTAGGCTTATAAAAGAAAGTGATGTATTTGCTCCATCTGCTTTGGGTTTTATGATCTAACTGTTAGTGAGAGGTCTGTAGAGCATCCCAACAGAGCAGTTGTATGTGTGTGATGTCAGACTTTTCCCATGATTCCTTCTGTTTTCATCACTTTGGGGAAATGGAGAGAGAAAAGGAAACTATCAGATGGGAATAGAACCCTGTTTTTCAACTGTCCTAGGTAAAAATGGACGAGAACATCTGGGATTACATGGCACAGCAGTCCCTGTCTTTCCCATTGCTTCTTGTATCCATCTTAACTCCTTGCTCTTCATTAGGCAGCTGTTAAAATGTGTTTGTTCTGAGTAGTTATCTGCTGCACAGGATGGCACCTCAGAGTTGCCTGCTAGCCTGGTGAAGAGAGATAAGAGAATTCTATAGATTGATACAAAAGGCAGCCTTGTCTACTGGAGCAGACACTTTATCAAGGGACTTTCAGCCATCTGAACACACAGCTGTTTGGCTAACCAGTCCCTTCTACTCTCCATCCAGATAGCAGCAAAGATTAAAATGATGGAGATGGTCCAAGATAGCTAGTTATGATATAAAACCTGGGTTCCTGTGTTGGCAAAAGACTATTCTATGTAGCTGGAGAGAGCATACTGAAAACAGGCAGTGGGGAAGGGGATGGACAGAATGACTAGCTAAAAAACATAAGATAAACCCCTTACTCATCTTAGATACTTAAATCTTGTAGTATTATTTGTATGGCCCATCGTTGCCAAGTGCTGCTTCTGAAAGACTACCAAACTCTGTCTTCTTTCCCCCTTTTTACATTTTTCTTTCCTGATTTCTGCATCTTCAGTATTTCAACTATACATAGGTCGCTGTTGAAATGTAGTAGCCTTCTAGGATAGGGGAGAAGTTGAGGGAGTTGTGCAAAGCTGGACTCTGACAAGTAACTACTAGACAGTGAAGAATTCAAACCAAACATAGATGAAATGAGCTATACAGTGACAGTGCACATTATTTCATCTTGTAACAGTTGACACAAAATGAAGTCAAAGTACAGATTATCAAGAAGGACAATAATTCATGCCTGAGCATTGACTGGGCACTTTTTTTGCAGCTCATTATTTTAAATCAGTTTAAGATGGAATTACCATTTGTATATTAACATAATGACTTTGCTTTTAAATCTTGTCCCTCTGGAAACTAATTTAACTGAAGACTTTTTTGTGAGAAGAGGGAAAATGTGAGTGTATGTATTCATTATTTTACTTGTGTTTACTTGTAGGTAATAGCAGTACCTCTGGATTTCTACTGCAATGATAAAAGTGCAGAGTATGAACACAGGGCACTTAAGGAAGGAGGAAGTCTTGAAGCAAAGCAGTATATATTGAATGGGGCACCCGAACTAGCAGCTGATTGCCTGAAACGATGTTCCCAGTTCTTCCCAGAGTATCCGGGAGGGTTGTTGGGGGTCAGGCCTCAGAATGGCTGGTCTTTCATCAGGATACCAGGTGAGTTTCTAATTCTGTTCCACTATAGAAATTTAGAAAGGATTAATGGGACTAGGAAAGTAAGGTCATCTGTTCTTTTTCCTTTGAGTGAAAAAGTATCCCTTTAACTTCTTAAAGTGCTCTGACTTCTACCCATACGTTGTCTGGAGCAAAGCAGCTAGTGGGGATAGAACTAGTTTAACACAACCTCTTTTGGTGCTTAACTCAACAGGGCCGGCCTTTGGGGTGGGCGGCTGGGGTGGCTGCCCAGGGCAGCATGCCAAAGAGGGCACCGTGAGCTGGCCTAGCCCGGCGCTCCACTTGCGCGCTGCGGCCAAGCGGCCGCGGCGCTGGTTCCTCTCGACCCGGCCCCTCTTGGCCAGCCGGTAGCCAGCTGAGGGCTCCTTCCAGTGGCGGGGATGGAGCGGAGCCCTCAGCCGCTGCGGCTCTGCTCCAGCCCCACCTCCTCCCCCCAGAGGCCCATACCAGCGGGGAAGGGAGAGGCTCGGCGGCAAGCCCTGGGCTTTTTGACTGCTGCGCACCTTGGACAGTTGGACTTCCCAGTGGTGTGGCCCCCACCTCCTCCCTGGGTTCCCGGGCCCCTGCAGGGCCTGGGGCAGTGCTGGTGGGAGGGTACTGCGCATGCAGCTCACCCCAGCACCTGCCCCAGCCCCACCATTATTCGAATGAGGAGGCTGGGGAGTGTGGGGGTCCCGGACCATGCTGGGCAGTAGGCGGTGCCAGCACCCAGTGGACGGACACCCCAACGAGTGGGTGCTCCTTGCTCCAGATAAGCCCCTTGGCCCGGGCACCACGGAGCAACTAGAGTCCCTTTGCCTCATCCCCCCACCAGCACCCCTTGGGGAGACTGGACCTCCCCCAGTTCCCCCTTCCCCATCCCCCCACCTAGTCTAGGGTGGGATGTGGGTCGGGTCCAGTTCAGTCTGGGGAGGAATATGAATCGGGTCCACTTCAGGGGGTTCAGTCTGGGGAGGGATGTGGGTCTAGTCCAGTTCTGTCTGGGGAAGGATGTGAGTCTGTTCTGATTTGGAGAGTTGGCCTGGTCTTTTGGGGGCACAGTGTAGACCAGGCCACAGTCTCCCTCACGCAGTTCCCCTGCACACACGCACACCAGGGGTCCCTGCATCCAGGTCACTTTCCCACCTGGGCTGTGAGGCATCAGGAGCTGCTGCTCTCGTGCTCTCTTCTTATGCAGCCCAGGTGGCGAAAGTGACCTGGATGCAGAAAGCCCAGATGTTGCTCCTCACTCCCCCCCTCACAGCCTTCTAGAGGTGTGCGGGACAGAGGAGCAGCAGTCCAGGGGAGAGCGAGCAGCAATGCCAGCTGCTTCGCGCATCCAGGTCAGTTTCCCCACGTGGGTGCAGGAGGGGGATGCAGGGGTTAGGAGCAAAGGGGGTGCAGGGATTAGGGGCACAGGAGGGACAGTAGGCCTTTGGGGCAAAGGGAGGGAGGGGAGCCTTGGGAGTCCATATGGGCAATGGGGGAGGAGGGGCACCATGCCCACAGGGGCCAGGGGAACCAAAATGCAAGTTCAACCAGGGTGTCATTTTCCCTTAGGCTGGCCCTGTAACTCAACCAGCATTTTAGGCTATAAAGAGATGTTTTTGATTGCTAGCCCACAATACTAGGGCTTTGTTTTTTGCCCCTCCCCTTGTCCCCTGTCCTCTTGCTAGGCACATATTCAAAAATACTTCTTTCACCACTGCTCCAGAACAGAAGATTCTTTAGAGATTGGTGGGTAGACACTCATTTCACAAGTACCTCCTGTGAGCAAGTCCACTGAGACGCTGTGGTATTGGCTTAGGACAGGGGCGGGCAAACTTTTTGGCCTGAGGGCTGCATCGGGTTTCGGAAATTGTATGGAGGGCCGGTTAGGGGAAGGGGTCATGGCCAAGCCCCCATCTCCTATCCTCTTCCCCCTCCCCCCCCCCCACCGGGGACCCCTGCCCCATCCACACCCCCTGTCCCCTAACCGCCCCTGGAATCCCCGCCCCTGACTGCTCCCTGCCGCCCCATCAAACCCCTCTTCTCATTCCTGACAGCCCCACCGGGACCCCTGCCCCATCCAACCACCCCTTCTCCCTGTCCCGTGACTGCCCCCGGAATCCCTGCCCCTGACTGCCGCCCCATCCAATCCCTCCTCTCATTCCTGACTGCCCCCATTCAAGCCCCCTGACCACCCTGACCCCTATCCACACCCCCACCCCCTGACCACCACCCCAAACTCCCCTGCCCTCTGTCCAACCCCACCTGCTCCCTGCCCCCTTACCGTGCTGCCTGGAGCACTGGTGGCTGGCGTTGCTACAGCCATGCCACCGCGCAGCACAGAGCACCAGGTCAAGCCGGGCTCTGCAGCTGCGCTGCCCCAGGAGCTCCCAGCCCCGCCGTCCAGAGCATTGCACTGGCGACGGGGCATGCTGAGGCTGCGGGGGAGCGGGGAACAGCAGGGGAGGGGCCGAAGGTAGCCTCCTGGAGTAGGAGGGTCCCGTGGGCTGGGCTGGTTGTGGCCCGCAGGCCATAGTTTTCCCACCCCTGGCCTAGGAGGTCTGTTTGTCAGTCCTCTGAACTAGAGGATAAACATTACACTTGCAGCAGTCTGCAAAGAAAAGGCAGGATTTGGGAAACCAAATATAGAGTGTAATGGCCTGAGAAGCAAAGGGGGGTGGGGGTATGATTCACTGGATTTGGACTGGAAAAATCTGTGTTTGCAGCATGGCAGACTTGCTTAAATTCTGGGGTCAGGGGAGGAAAAAGATGTCACTGCAATAATAAAGCAATCTCAGCCTTCATTTTGATCCTCTTAAGGCTGGTCAACACTAACCCCCTGGTTCGAACTAAGATACGCAACTTCAGCTATGTGAATAACGTAGCTGAAGTCGAAGTATCTTAGTTCAAACTAAAAGGTACTTACCGCGGGTCCAGACGCAGCAGGCAGGCTCCCTCGTCGACTCCGCGTAGTCCTCTCGCGGAGCAGGAGTACCGGTGTCGACGGCGAGCACTTCCGGGATCGATTTATCACGTCTAGACAAGACACGATAAATCGATCCCAGAAGATCAATTGCTTCCCGCCGAACCAGGAAGTAAGTATAGACGTACCCTTAATTAGGCCATAATTCTGAACATAGGTAACTAGCTCCCAGTTTGATTACAAGTACCACAGTGACATTCAGTAGCTGGGAATACTGTTACTTTGCAGAATGATGGACCTGAACAGTGGCCTGCATGAAGCGCTAGAGATCTGAGAGATAGGCAAGAGGAAAAACAGCTCACGCTGCCAGAATGCTAGCTTGTTCCCAAGACCCTTTTGGGTCAAGGATCTTTGGAGGGGGACATGAGCAGCGTAAAAGGAAAATGGTTTTTGCTTGCTGCTTTCTGGTTTACTAAGTTTTCTCATAAGGGAATTGAAGATAGGTTATCAGAGGGATGTGTGTGTGTGTGTGTGTATGTGTGCGTGCGTGTGCGTACACCCACACGCTATTTAGTGGGGCTAACGTACCTGCTGAGATAGTTTCAGATTAATCTGATTTATACCTTGTGGTGAACTCTTGTACTGTTTGGTCTCCAGCAATTATACAAAATCAAAAGGTTAATTACTTCAGCTAAAAGAAAATGGGAGAAATAAAAGTTTTGGGGTAAAGTAGGTGGAAGGGCATTAAAGGAGAGGTACATGAGTATAAGAAAGTTTCGTGGCTGAGGTGGACCCCAAAAGATGAGGATGTGTTCTGAAAAAATCTTGACATCTCATTCTGCCACTTGCAAAAGTTTATAAAAGAAAAAAGGAATTAAATATTGTGTGAATAACAATACACAAGAATCTTGTGGGTGTGCACTCATTGTAAGTAACTATATGGTGAATGATACAGGTTCAAGGTTAAGCATATGGGTGTCAGGGAGAGAGAGAAGCAAAGGTAAGCAGGTGGGTGGTGGAGGAAATGTATACCGAAACTGGGTTAGTCAAGTGGATGTTGGTTAAGTGAGACATAGAGTAGGTTTAAGTTTGAGTGCCGAGAAGGGACATAGATGGAGGGACAGGGGAGCAGTGTGTATGTATGGGTGCAGGTATAAGCCAAGTCATTTGGAAAGTGAATAATGAAGCACTGAAGAAGCAATTTGATGCAGGGATAAAGCCCAGTGAATGTAAAATGGAACTATGGGCGCAAAGCTCTAAAATAAGTAGGTACTGAAGCAGCTTCTATCTCTCTTAACCCTGTCCCCGTCTCTCTCTGACTGAATTCCCACTACCCTGGCAGTAGACGTAGTTGCGATCACTGTGGGAATCTCGTGAGGCTTTTCCTGTTCTTTGAAAGAAAAATGGTCCTGGATTAAATGGCAGGAAGCGTCTGAGTCCTTTTAGCATCGATAAAAAGCACTGGCTGTTTACTGTGAGAGCTAGCTAGCTCCTTATTGACCCCATTGTGCTCTGCAGACTGCCCGGGGGGGAGGGTCACTGGAACCCAGACTTGTTATCTCTCTTTCCTCTATATTTTTATATATCCAGAGGGGCATTTTCTAATTCCCCAGGGGTCCATGTGTCCGGCCACAGTCATCAGCCAGAACTCTCACTGAGGTTATTCTGAGTCATAATCATTAGTGACTATCTGTTTTCCACAGGCAGTAGTATCTATAGCACCCCCTCTCAGCCAGCTTAAGTCCATCCCCTGCCTGGCTGGTTGGTAATTTTTTATTCTGTTGACTGAAGAGGCACCATTAGGTCCGCAGCCCCTTTCCTGCTGTTGATTACAGGACTGACTGCTTTTCCTCCTCTACTTTATATAGTAATAAAGAATTTGTTGTTGGGCACAGTGCAATCAGTAAGTCGTAGGACTGGTTGAATTTTTTTTAACGAAAAATAAAATTTCAGTGATGACATTTTGTGCTAGAAAAAATCCCTTTTGTTGAAATTTTCTGATAAAATTTCAAAATCAAATTTTTACAGTTTCAGATTTTGAAATTTTTGATTTTTTTTTTCAAATTTTTGGAGAAATTCCACTCACTTTTTTAAAAAACTTTTTTCCACAGGGGATAAGGGTGAATGGAGAGGGAAAGTAAAAACAGTGAGAGAAAGTGGGTAGGGAGAGGAAATCTTTTAAACTTTTTTCTAGTAAACTACGCAATGTTGCTTTCTTTTGGGGATAACATATAGGTGGAGAGGGTATGTGCCCGATCACAGCTTTGCAGAAGCAGACTGTGATGCTTCTTGAACACTAGGTGGCAGTCTTTAAACATACAGAAATTTCTGAGTTTTGAAAAATCAATATTGTCAAGCTAGGACACTGCAACACAAAAAATTAAAACAAACCAATTTTCTCTTCCAGATATAAAAATATTCCCTTTAATACTTTTTTTCTTGCTTTCCTGTTGGTTGTATTCCTTGAGGGATCTCTTCCTAAATTCTCAATAGTTTAGTTTGTTCTGTATGCCAAAAGATTGGGCAAAGATCGGGATCAACGGATTATTTTTGTACTGCTGTCTATTGACAGTGTGACCTCCTTCTCACCTGACTTAGAGTCCAGGGATATCTACTGATAAGTTTTCCTATTCACACTTGTTAGGAGACGGCAGAAGAAAAGCAGTAGTATTTTGCCTTTTGAACCATGCCAAAAGTTCTCCCTAAGCACTACGATGGAATCCTTTAGTTGGGTTGCTTGTCTCAGCATAATTTCTTTTGGCAGTCTGACTAGACAGATGTTACATTTGAACTACCACTGCTTGTTATTTCACTTCTTCCTCTCATACTCATCCCACTTATAGTTAACAAACACATCAGCTTTTTATCATGTCTAACTTCTTAATGTTTCATAACTAATGAAGCTAAATAATGTAATTCATCCTGCAGTGGAAAGCTAGCAACTGGAAGAACAGCAAAATTAAATGGGTCTTTTATTTAAAAGTAAATGTATACCTTTTTTAAAGATCCCAAATGTGTCAACTTAAACCAAATGGCTCTTAAAGCGTTTAATCTGTCACTTATCTACCAAAGTCCGAGTTCAGAGTTCTGTTTTTCTTATGAGAGTTGATGAAATTACTAACACCATCAAGGTGGCTATGCTCTGTTTTAGAGGTTACTGGTGCCATCATTTGCTGCTGGAAAACATCTGAGGGCCTAAATTCACGTCTTGAACTGTCTTGCTTCTTCTAGTGCTGGTCCCTATGTGTATTCCACTGTGGGTGCACGTGCGCTTCATGCGCCTGGAGTCAGAGAGTTCTTACAAGCAGTGTCGGTTGGTCTACACATGTGCCCTTGCTCTCCTCACCACCTCTCCAGTTCCTTCTTACCACTGTGTGGCTTGAGTCGGAATCTCCAGTATCCAGAACAGTTTCTTCATCGTTATTCTTTGATCTGTAAATATTTCATAGTTTGCCTTTACTGTATTTTGTGCTTAGTTCCTAATACAGTAAAAGCTGTTTTATCCAGCATGTTGGTGGACTAGTGGGTGCCGGTAAGTGAAAAATGCCAGTTAACTAAGAGGGAGGGAGTTTGGGTGCGGGATGGGGTGTAGGGCTGGGGGTTGGGGCATGGGAGAAGTTGTGGGGTGTGGGCTCTGGGAAGGAGTTTGGGTGCGGGAGGGGGCTTGAGGCAGGGGGTTGGGGCACGGGAGGGGGTACAGGCAGGTGCTGGATCTGGGGGGCGCTCACCTCGGGCGACTCCCCGTAAGTGGTGACCTGTCTCAACTGCTTCTAGGTGGAGGTGTGGCAAGCTGCTCTGTGCGCTTCCTCCGCCTGCAGGCACCGCCCCCACAGCTCCCATTTGCTGTGGTTCCCAACCAATGGGAGCTGCGGAGCTAGCGCTGGGGGTGGGGCAGGGGCAGCACACAGAGCTGCCTGCCGTGCCTCTGCCTAGGAGCAGCCAGAACAGGTTGCAGCTTGTGGGGAGCCGCCTGAGGTGAGCACCCCGATCTGGCACCCCGCACCCTCTCCCGCGCCCCAGCTTCCTGTCCTGAGCCCCCTCCTGCACCCAAACTCCCTCCCAGAGCCCATGCTCCGCACCTCCTCCCGCACCACAACCCCCTGCCAGCCCCACGCCAGATGGACTATAAACCGGAATTTCAATGAAGATCAGAAATGCTGGTTTATAGAGCTTTCCAGTTGGTGAAGTGCCTGATAGAACAGCTTTTACTGTAATTTTAATGTTAGATTCCCTGCCTGGGGGGAGCACCCACCTCCACCTGCCCCAGGGAGGACAGAGACTTGTATTGCACTAGAAGATGTTTTTCTCTTCCTGAGCCTCAATTTCCCCCAGCATCGGGACCTTCTCTCGATAGGGAGATCTCTAAATAGATTTCTGGCTATATCCTACTCAGCTACCAGCTGTCACATCTTCCTACCCTATATGGAATAAAGGCTCATTCTACAAGAACGCAAGTAACATCAGTGCACTGCGTCAGGAAGTATCTCTACTTTACATTTGCAAAGCAGCTACATGGAGTTCCATCCACACGTTCACAAGACATGATGCTCTCTTACAGGACTCCTCTTCTGATACATCCTTTGGGACAGCAGTCATTCAGATGGCTCTGCCACCTGCATCCTCGCACCTTCCTCCTACTTGAGTACTGCTTCTCAGTCACCCACAGTAGAATACACATAGGGACCAGCACTCAAAAAAGAAGTTACTTACCTTATAACTACAGGTTCTTTGAGATGTGTGGTCCCTATCTGTATTCCACTACCCACCCTCCTTCACCTCAGCTTCGGATCATTCTTGGATTTGCGGTAGAGAAGGAACTGGAGAGGCAGTTGCTCTGCTCCATCCTTTATACCCTCAGTTTGAGGGACGCGGGCCCATGCCTGGACCAACAGACACTGCTTGCAAGAATTCTCTGACTCTGGGCATATGCACGCAGTGGAATACAGCCAGGGACCATGCATCGCAAAGAACCTCCAGTTACTAAAAGGTAAGTAATTTCTTGGTGACCATGTCTCTGGATTCTGTAGTTGGAGGAATCCAGAGAGAAGGTTTGAAATCACTGAAGCAACGAACCACAGTTTGGCATTTTTAAGTCTTGGCAATGCAAGCACTTTTCCATCAAATGACCTCCATGAACATAAGGGAGGAAGAGATTGTGCACATAGAGAGACCAGCAAAAAAAGAGCATTACGAGAATCTAAACAGGACAAAATGAAGGTGTGAACAAAGGTGTCTGCCTGTGTCAGTAAGAGAGAAGTGTAAAGACAGTGTCTGACAGTGTTGTTAATGTGGTAGAAATAAGCCCAGAAGGGGGCATTATGGTCATCTAGTTTGACATCCTGCATAACAGGGCATAGAATTTAACCCAGTAATTCCTGCATCAAGCTTTTAACTCTTATACTTTAACTAGAGTATATCTTTTAGAAAGACATTCAGTCTTGATTTAAAGACTCCAAAACATCCCTTGATAAATTGATTAGAAACCAAATTTGTAACAGTGAGTAATTAGTCTGAATTTGTCAAGCTGTAGCTTTCCAGTGACTGGATCTTATGCTTTTGTCTGCTCGATTAAAGGGCCCTCCACTGTTAGAAATGTTCTCCCCATATATAGGTACTTATAGATGACTAAATCACCTCATAGATTTCTCCTGGATAAACGAAAAAATTAAGCTTCTAACATCGCTCACCATAAGGCAGATTTTCCAGCGCACTCTGTATAATTGACCTGTCCTTATTACTTACCACTAATAATTTTGTGCTAACTGTAGACTTTGTCATAAATGATTTTATATTTTCTTCCATATCATATTATTGATAAACATATTGAATAGCATTGGACCAAGAACAGATCTTTGCAGGACTCTACTAGAAACATTCCCCTTGGATGAGTCCTCATTTATTATTTTTACTATTAGTATTTTTAGATCTATCAGTTAACCAGTTTCTAATCAATTTAATATGTGCTACAGTGATTTTTTTATAGTGCTATTTTTAATCAGAGTGTTGTGCTGTACTAAGTTATATGCCTTACAGAAGTCTTTATATTAGCACATCACTTCTGGTCTAATCGATACATTGACAAGTCTGCAAAAAAAAAAAAATGGGGGTGGGTGGGAGGGTACCTGCTAGATAATAAGAAAATATATTCTCAGAATCTCAGGACTCTGCTACAACATGAACTATCTGCAGTTATCACATTCCATCCTGATTTATAAGCCTAGGATTCAGGCATCGAAAGGATAAAGTCATCTGTGATCTTTTCAGCTGAGAATTTTTGAGGAAATTTCTCCACCACCACCATTTCCCTCCTCCTGTCTCCTTTTCAGTGGTAGTACATTGCTTATGCATGGAATCTGCAAACAGAAACTCCTTCCTTCCCAAACTGCTGCTGCGGTGCTGAAGGAGAGAGGATATGAAAAATTATATTTAAAGTGTGTTAAAGATTGTCAGCTGGAAACCTCTCTTAAAAACAAAAAGAAAACTAGAAATGAGGGGGTAATCCAGGCAGTGTGTGAAGGATGTTTTGTTTCACAGTGAACCAAATTGTTTCTGTGTACTGGTAATACTGTTGGTCTTGTGCATGCATCAGTAATATGAATAATATAACCAAACCTCAGAGGATGGCAATAGCAGATGTCCAAAAGACAGAACTTTGATGTCTTTGTGGTATAACATGAAGAGATTGCTTATAATACTAGTGTGGACATAGTCCCTGGTGATACTAAGGGAGAGGCCTTGACAGTGGGACGTGGCTATCTAAATGACGACCAAGTGGACATAATTCCCAGGTTGGGGAGGGATGTAAATATTACTGAGTGAGGGCTCTTATACGCCAGTTCCAGCCCAAACCAGCAAAAGTTACTATAAACAATGAGGTTAGACATGCTGGCTAGAAGGGAACTTGCAGTTCTCCCAGTCACTTTAGGAAATGATACTGCAGTGAAACACTACAAAGTTTCGGAAATAAATCCTTTATGTTAGCTTGTTACATGCAGCTCCGTCAGCTTTTTACTCACTTGTTTCTCACCCTCTCCTTGTCAGACAAAGAGAGCCTCATCACGGACAGTGGGAAGCTTTATGCTCTCGACCTTCTGTTGACACGGCTGAAATCTCAAGGACACAGAGTTCTTATTTACTCTCAGATGACACGGATGATTGACTTGCTGGAGGTAGGTGGTAGATTCTGAAGATACTGATTTGAAATCTAGCTCTTTTGGTACAATAATTGTAATTTGGATCAGGCAAATATGGCATACAATTATTATAGGGACACCCAGGAAACATATTCTTATACAAAGGTTTAATGGACATTAAAGATGAGTGTAGATGAGGTATGAAAGGGGGAAGATAATGGCCAAGGATGAAGTTGGTACTTGTTGTTGAAATATCTTCAGTCCCTGCCTCAGAAGTTAAATTTCCATTGGATTCGTTTCTTGGGTAGGTGAGAAGAGTCTGTCTTAGAGGAGGTATGGGTGAGAACCATGATCATAAACCAGGTGGCCTATTGGTATAGCTCTTAACTGCCGTGTGGGAAACGAATTCACTTCTCAATACCCTGTCTCTGTGGCTGCAGGGTATGAGTCCTGCCAAAGCAACACATGCATCCCCTGGAAGAAGGGATGCATTGTGTCCATCAGTGCCAGCCCCTCCCTTTCAATGAAGGATCAGCATTAATAGCTTTTGTGATTTTTTGCAGTCCTCTCCCACTAGAAAGATAGTGGCTGTGATTCATGCTAGGTATGAAATGGCTTTGAGGTTTCAGAAGACCACTGGAGTGTGTGTGGCTGAGGGTAAAGTTTTCAGACTGAGTAGTGTGGCTGGCAAATATGAAAAATGTATGAGGCAGTGCAATTTCAGTACTGCTGGAACATCAGGGTCCTGTGATCATTGAGGTGGCTTCCCATAAGTGCAGGTGGTGATTATTAAATAACATTTTATATGCTACAGTATCTCTGCCGTCTAGTCAAGACAGCCAGGAAAGTATTTTCAGGACTTAAAAATGTGCAAAGGCTGAATCAACATTGTGTATAGGTCACAAATTCTGGAGTCTACTGGGAGTATAGCTGACATGAGGCTTGGTAGCCATCTGCATGCTGAGTTGTATTTCTACTGCTATGAGAAGATCACACATTTCCAAATAACAGAGGGATATAAGACTGCCTTTCTGGATCTTGGCCAATTCCCCAGCCTGCTTCTCTTCTTGCAATACTGGACGTAGTTCAGTCGTGTCCCCAGGCATTAAAGGCTGTCCACACCCCAGATTGTACCTCAGAAGTCAAAGAAAGTGGCAATTAAGTGCTGTCATCTTGTCCGTTAGCATTCTAGCTTTTAAATCTTGTTGTGGAGCACCAGTGAGCAAACATTTCCCCCATGATATCTCCTCTCCCTCAGGGGACCAACATTTTCCAGGGCTCTGTTCCCCAAACAGGTCTACCTGTCAAGATCTCTTTGTTTGTCCTCTTCCCCTATCATGGCAGAGAAGCTTGTGCTGAGCAAACCAAAGCCCAACAACTGCTCCATTTGCAAGAAAATTATTTCAGAAACTGTCACTGCTGCTCCAAGCCCTTTGATCCTCGCTTTACCAAAGGAAGGGACTGGACTGCACATTGGGGTGTTTTCTGCTCCCTGTGGTAGCCAAGACTTCTCCACAAATATTTTTGTAAAATGTGGATCTATCCCCCTTGATGCCGGGGAACAGCAAACCCAACACCCCTCGCTATAAAAGGTGCTCTCAAATGCAAGTGTCATAATCTTCCAGGTCTTTTCAATCCACCTGAAAAAGGAAAAGCTCCAGGGATATACCTTCTACCTCAAGTGGGTAATTGATTCACTTGTGCCGTAGTCTGGCCTGCTGTCTGACTCTCCTCAATAGGAGGCTCTTAGCTGTTCTGGCATCTACACCTGCATTACTTCTCCAGTTGCATACTGGAGCACTGAGGAACAGAGTCTTTGTTTGGAGAATAGAGGGCATTACTTGCCTTCTTAATCCAGAAGGGCAGGGAGGAAGTGTGTATGTGAAAGCTTGGTATCGGGTTGATGGAGTGTTATGAATCCACCATGCAAAAGCATTTCGGATGTGGGATGAATCAAAATGCACAAGTTCAATTAGATGCACCAAATTTTTTGTTCTGTGAGTGCATATGTGGTAACAGGAACATGCACGTTTATTCTCTTTACCCACCTTTGCCTGTCAGCTCTCGTCTAATTAGTGGACATGATAATGAAATAGGCAAGGTTTGGTTTTCTGAAGACTTAGAAGGTGTAATACTCATGTGTTTCACTATTTTGTCCTCTGTGCAGATAGGTAGAGCAGTGGGATGGTGTGTGAATGTGGAACTCCATGGACTATCATGTGCCCTCCCAGCATGGGTGTGGCTTTGTTGACCATCACTCATCAGAGAAGCTGATTATTTTTTCAGTGTGCCAGCCCACGCTTTAGGGAGCGGATATTTGTGGCTCAGAAAAACTATTGAAAAAACAAATGATGTAAAGATACATAAAATATTGGGCTTCTCAGCCTTATGTCTCTGTAAACGTAAATTACAGTTAAATATAGGGTTCTGCACTTCACATCAGAGTAGAAAAAGTCACGTGCCCACAGTGGTATCTTCGCTGCTAGTGAAAGAGAAAGCGTAGTGAACTTACAGAAATACACTTCGGTTAAAGCAGGGGCTGAGAATCAGTTGTGGATACTATTCCTAGTTCTACAACTGATTTGCTCTGTGACCATAGGCAAGTAACTTGTCTAAGCTTGTTTATACGTTTAGATGACAGGGTGGTAAAAAATGTTTGTGACTTCTTTCCACTACAACTTCTACACTACAGCTCTACTACCAGTGGAAAATTATGGGTCCAGTTTTTCCTAAGGGTGTAGATGTACCCTTACTGCTTTAAGTTCCCTATCTACAAAGATGGGGAAAACACTTACCTGCTATGGTTAGATGTTCAGCTGCGTGTGTGTTCTCCCTGTGTGCTGCCCCAGCTCTGCGCAGACAGCCATCACATCAGACCTCGAGCAAACTGCCCAATGACCACAAGAGCTGTTAAAGTACGAAGGTGCCAGGCCATGTTTATTGTTGACAAAGCATGGTAATAGAACCTGGCAGACTCTACGAGAATACTAAGACATGTATGCCCATGACAGTGGACCAGCTCAGTGAATTGCGGGATTTTCCATTCCCCCCCTTGGCTGGACAAAGATACTTCCTCTGACATGCATCTTTATTCCCTGATATAAACAAGTTAGTATTGCCTCTCTTCTGACATAGTTACTTCCCCCTGACATGGCTAGTTATCACCTTGTACATGTTGGTTCGATCAAAACATCTTTATTACGTACTGTTATCCTGACCGTATCTTTTTGGAGGGGTCAGTGTGTTCCTGTTATCCTTGGGGAATGTTTTTGTACTATCTTTAATATCAGGATGTTCTGGTACCACTTAATATTGGGATGTGTTTGTGTGAGTATTCTGTGCTTAGCACTTCTGAGGAGTGTATTTTTGCAATATTAGCCCTGTTCTTGCCAGATTCTGTGAGCAGGTCCTGCCTCATACCAGGCCTCTGATACAAGGGCTTATGTCTTCCTACTATCGCTACCACATAGAATCATAGAATATCAGGGTTGGAAGGGACCTTTTAGGAGGTCGTCTAGTCCAACCCCCTGCTCAAAGCAGGACCAATCCCCAATTTTTGCCCCAGATCCCTAAATGGCCCCCTCAAGGATTGAACTCACAACCCTTCGTACTTCGTACATAGAAGGGTTGCAAGATTTACTTAATGTTTGCACAGCACTTTGGAAATGTTAAATATTCTATATCTGTTGCTGCTGCTTGCTTATTGTTGTTTATTAAATGTTTGAAAAAATGCTTGGATATTCTTGGATGAAAGGCACTACAGAAGTCCAACTTATCGTTAATAATGGTAGTAGTTTATTGCTGCTTCTCTGGTTCACCGTGTATTGCAAAATAATATTTTGGCAAAGGTAAAAGATAAGATAACATTAAAGAATATATCAATCAAGAATGTTTAAAGACAGGGGAAACCATAATTAAAGTGCAAATATAGTGTTCAACATACTTAAAAAGAAAAGAGAAAAAGTGTGTGGGGGGAGGGGTGGGGATAAATAATGCAGATCTGATGATTCCTCCTAGCTCATATTTTTAATGTTCTGTTTATTTCAAAAGTATAAAGCTAATTACAGGTAATATCCACAATAAGCAGTGGCTAAAGGGCTTAAATGTTAATTTGACATGTAACCAGAGCAGATATAGCAATTATAGAAACGGATGACATCTTAAAGAAAATATAACCTACCCCCAACCAAAGTTTTTGCCCCAAAAGAGAAATACCAGCAGCTCCATGAAGTCCTCTAAGGGACTTCACTATTACTATTGATTTTACATGGAAAGACTCAAATACTGCAGTGATAGATGGCAGTATAAAACCCAAGATAGATAAATAGCAATTATGTGAAGTGGTGTGACTAATTTAAAATGACTAATTCCATGTGTAGATAATCCCTAAGTCCAATACCTAAGCACAGTGGAGCACTACTTTAGCAGGCTAGTAGAACACCCTGTTGTATCTAGTTAGTGCAGGTTTTATCGTAAACTGAGTTCCCTGACTTATGTGGGTTTGTTTTAGAAAATAAATATTCTTTCAGTGCCATTTTTGCTCTCTGTATATTGACAGATTCTGCATATAGACATAATGGCTTTCGCTGCACTACTAGCTGGGGTGTGATTCCTAGCTCGTGTACACATACTCATGCTAGCTTGATGAGAACTAGTGAGAGTATAAATAGTGAAGCTGTGGTAGCACAGGCAGTGGCAGCCATGCTAAGTACATACACACACAATTCGGGCAGGCTAAGCCGTGCTACTTGCAGCTAGCACTTGTATGTGTACTCGAGATGGGAATCGCCCCTCGCTCATAGTGTAGACATAGCCAGTGTGGTAATTTTAAACCATTTTATCATGTTCATGACATACTAATGTGGGTCACAGCTGTATATGTACAGCTTTCATACTGTTAAAGAGAAATCCACCAGCAGCTCTACAGTCTTTGGCCTGTGACTCTCAGATTGGCTGAGAGTCCAATCAGCAGCTACAGTCTTCTGGGTATGAGCAACATTTCTTCCTAAGGATACAACTAAAGTCTTGTTCAGAAGGGCCTCGTTTTAGGGGGAGGAAGGTTTTGCTAGATACTTATTTTCCTCTATTATTTCTAGGGCTGTCAATTAATCGCAGTTAACTCACACGATTAACTCAAAAAAATAAATCACGATTAATCGCAGTTTTAATTGCACTGTTAAACAATAGAATACTAATTGAAATTTATTAAATAGTTTGGATGTTTTTCTACATTTTCACATATATTGTATTCTGTGTTGTAATTGAAATCAAATTGTATATTATTTTTATTACAAATATTTGCACTGTAAAATGATAAAAGAAATAGTATTTTTCAGTTCATCTCATACAAGTACTGTAGTGCAATCTCTTTGCTGTGAAAGTGCAATTTACAAGTGTAGATTTTTTTTTGTTACATAACTGCACTCAAAAACAAAACAATGTAAAACTTCAGAGCATACAAGTCCACTCAGTCCTACTTCTTGTTCAGCCAGTCGCTAAGACAAACAAGTTTATTTGCATTTACAGGAGATAATGCTGCCCTCTTCTTATTTACAATGTCACCAGAAAGTGAGAACGGGCATTTGCATGGCACTTTTGTAGCCAGCATTGCAAGGTATTTACGTGCAAGATATGCTAAACATTCGTATGCCCCTTCATGCTGCTTCCACCATTCCAGAGGACATGCTTCCATGCCGCTGATGCTCGTTAAAAAAATGTGTTAATTAAATTTGTGACTGAGCTCCTTGGGGGAGAATTGTATGTCCCCTGCTCTGTTTTACCCACATTCTGTCATATATTTCATGTTATAGCAGTCTCGGATGATGACCCAGCACATGTTGTTCATTTTAAGGGCATTTTCACTGCAGATTTCACAAAACGCAAAGAAGGTACCAATGTGCGATTTCTAAAGATAGCTACAGCACTCAACCCAAGGTTTAAGAATCTGAAGTGCCTTCCAAAATCTGAGTGAGACGAGGTGTGGAGCATGCTTTCAGAAGTCTTAAACGAGCAACACTCCGATGCGGAAACTACAGAACCCAAATCACCAAAAAAGAAAATCAATCTTCTGCTGGTGGCATCTGACTCAGATAATGAAAATGTGCATGCCTTGGTCCGCAGTGCTTTGGATGGTTATCAAACAGAAGCCGTCATCAGCATGGCCGCATGTCCACTGGAATGGTGGTTGAAGCATGAAGGGACATATGAATTTTTAGCACATCTGGCATGTAAATATCTTGCAATGCTGGCTACAGCAGTGCCATCAGAACACCTGTTCTAACTTTCAGGTAACATTGTAAACAAGAGGCGGGCAGCATTATCTCCTGCAAATGTAAACAAACTTGTCTGAGCGATTGGCTGAACAAGAAGTAGGACTGAGTGGACTTGCAGGCTCTAAAATTTTACATTGTTTTATTTTTGGATTCAGGTTTTTTTGTACATAATTCTACATTTGTAAGTTCAACTTTCATGATAAAGAGATTGCACTACAGTATTTGTATTAGGTGAATTGAAAAATACTATTTCTTGTTTTTTTTACAGTGCAAATACTTGTAATAAAAAATAAATATAAAGTGAGCACTGTACACTTTGTATTCTGTGTTGTAATTGAAATCAATATATTTGAAAATTTAGAGAACATCCAAAAATATTTAAATAAATGGTACTCTATTATTATTTAACAGTGCGATTTAATCGTGCGATTTAATCATGCGATTAATATTTTTAATTGCTTGACAGCCCTAGTTATTTCTTAATCCATTGTTAAACATTGCCTCCCACAACTGCCTATAGAGAAGATAAAGAGGTACTACTTGAGAGCCCAGGACTGGATCTGTTCTGATAGATTTAGTGAGGAGTGTGCAACATACGCTCAGCCAAGAAGCTGTAGGGCATTTCTGATAGCCTGCTTAAATTGGCTTTTAGCTCCTCTTCTTTCTCCCCCACTTTCCTGACCTGTGCTGTGGGTATTGATTTTTGTGCTGTCGTGTTTGATAATATCTGCTGAAAGGGAGGTGTGGAATGTTTAGGGATGTGGAAGAGCTTTCAGGTACTGCCAGTTCTTTAGAAATTCATGCAGCAGTTTAGATTGTTTCCTTCTAGTTTGGAGTTTGCTACTCATCCTGACTAGCTGACAGTTTTCTTTCCCCTCACAGAAAGATGCATGTGTTTATTAGAACAGAGCTAAAAATGGGAAAATACAAGACATTTGAAATAGTAGGATCACTCCTACGCGCTTGAGTTGGGGAATTTACATCGCCTGTCAGATGTGACTAGATCTGCATTACAGGGGCTCCTTGCATCAATGTGAGCTGCCACTCTTATAGCTAAGTCAGTGAATTGCATCATGAACAGACCTGCATTTTTGTTTCCAACAACACCAAATAGGGATTGCAAAGCCAAGTTGTTCACATTAAATAAGGAAGGTGTGTGAAGCACAGTTACCTAATAATAGAGACAGGTATGTATAGATTCTCCTTGCAGTAGTCTCCATGAGAAAAAGAAGCTTAAATCTACCTATAGCCTTTGCATCAGGGAAGAAGCATTATTATAGTGAGTCTGCAAATTTTCTTCAGCACTTCACAGCTTGCTTTTCCATGGGACCAGTCAGTCTCTGACTTTCCAAAGAGCTGGGGGTCGGGCACCCCCCAGCTCTTCGGAAAGTCGGTGACCGCTCTGCCCCAGGCCCTGCACCCACTCCACCACTTCCCTCAAGGCCCCATCCCCACCCCGCCTCTTCCCGCCCCCCACTTAGGGTGACCAGATAGCAAGTGTGAAAAATCGGGACAGAGGGTGGGGGTTAGAGGGTGGGGGTTAATAGGCACCTAGATAAGAAAAAGCCCCTTATGTTGGGACTGTCCCTATAAAATCAGGACATCTGGTCACTCTACCCTTGCTCCACCCCCGCCCCGCCTCTTCCTGCCCAGTTCCTCCCCCTCCCCGAGCGTGCTATGTCCTCGCTCCTCCCCCCTCCCTCCCAGCCTCCTGCATGCCATGAAACAGCTGTTCATGGCGTGCAGGAGGGAGGGGGAGGCACTGATCTGCGAGATCGCTGGCGGGTGGGAGGCGCTGGGGGAAGGAGGGAAGGACTGATAGGGGGGCTGTCAGTGGGTGCTGAGCACCCACAGAGTCGGTGCCTATGGGACCAGTAATGGCTGTAGTGAGGAAAGGAAGAAACGAGAGCACAGAACAAGAAAGGATAGTCTTCCTACCTTTTATAGGCAGGTAGAATATAGTGGGGTCTATCAGTATCTGCCCGTATGTACAATAGAAACTAAAAGTTATAGTCAGTTAAATTACTTGCTTTAGAAATCCAAAACTTAGTAGCCAGTGAATATATAGCATTATAACTTCTGGGTATGGAAAACAGCACCCTATGCAGATCAATTTCAGTTCTCAAACTGCGGGTCAGGACCCCAACGTGGGTTGCAACCCCATTTTAATGCCGAAGCCTGAGCCCCAGGGCCAAAGCCCTATGGCTTCAGCACTGGGTGGCGGGGCTCCGGTTACAGGCCCCCTGTCTGGGGCTGAAGCCCTTGGACTTTGACTTTAGGCCCGGCCCACCAGCCTGGGGCGGTGGGGCTCTGGCAGGCTCAGGCTTCAGTCCGCCCTCCTGGGGTCATGTAGTAATTTTCGTTGTCAGAAGGGGGTCACGGTGCAAATGAAGTTTGAGAACCCCTGAGTTATATGGAATAAAATGTCTCTGAATATAACACAGGATCACACTGTACTGTAACCTAGGTGGAAATCCATAGGTGTAAGTGGGATTTGTAAGCAGAAACATGAGACATTTTTCAGTATTCCTCTCACTCCTCAGCTGTCTGCCATCAGAAAAGCCTACTATGGGCAGCGGGGTGGTGTGTGTGTGATTTGTTGCTGGGTTAGATCTAACTTGTTTTGCATTTTTGGCATTTTAATGTTTTGTTTTAAACCAGATTGCTTGAGGGGTATCTAAAAGTTTCTCTAGTATCCTGATGTCCCTGTAGGTCCCAGTGGATAGAGGGGAGGAGGAGATGGAAGTGGCTTGACTTGTTTGTTGCTTCAGTTAGCAGACTTTCTGCAACCAGAATTGATTTAATTATTTTCCTGGATTAATACCCTTGCGATCATGCTGACCTCGTTGGCTAAACAAGATTAGCAGGAGGATTTTCAAGTGGATTTAATATAGGTATCCCTGTAGGATTAGTCACCAGCTTCTGTTTTAGTATAAAAAACAAAAACAAAATATACCAGTCTATACTTGGTTAAAGAGGTTGAGTCACCGTTTGGTGAGTATCGCAGTGTACTCCTTGGACCCTTTGGTATAGTTGCTGTATTTACCGTGTCTTGTTTCAGCTGGGGTACTCTGCTCAGTATTGTTGTGACTTTCTGAATCTTTATATGGGTCTTGGTGTGGAATGCTGATTTTCTTCATCATTATTGTGCTTTTTTAGATCTCCATTTTAGGGGAGCTTGAATACTTGGTTGTCATTAGGCACCTTCCTCAATCACAGTAAAGGAGCTGGTGTACTAGTTTACAACTACCATTTAGTTTTGTATAGTTTCTTTGCATTAGAATTATCTCCTAAGTGCTTTGCGGTCTGTTGCTATATTCAGTTTTTTACCCAAAATACAAAATTCAGGGGAGCACCAAGGACACCAAATGAGGTATGGATGAAGTGAGATTAAAAAGAGTTTTAGAAAAAGAAGTGGTTTGTTATATTTGTGTATTTGAAATGATAAGATTATTGGATAAAATGTAATTGATAGAAAAGGGTGTTTAATAGAGACATTGTTAGCATAGCTAGAAGTTCTCCTTCGAGTGCTGATCCCTATGTGTATTCCAGTTTGGATGTGCATGCACTCCGTGTCCCTGAGATCAGAGAATTCTTGCAAGTAGTGTCCATTGGTGCACACCAGCACCACTGCTCTCTTCATGCTCCTCACCAAGAGTATAAGGGGCAGGGAAGACCAACCACCTCTCCATTTTCTTCTTACCACAGAATGGCCTGGTTCAGTGTCCAGAGCTTATCCTTTCTGCTTTTCCTGTACATTTTCAAATTTGTATATTATTCTTAGGGTTTTTTTGGTTTTTTTTGTTAGTGTTTTGATAGTTCCCCAGTTAGTTAGTGTTAGAATCCCCACCCCAGGAAATCCTCCTGGTCTCCTGGCATGGGACTTAGATAATGCCTAGGATACTGGGCTTCAAAAATTGCATCTCCTGCCCATTTTTCGTCAGCGATGACCACCAGCGCTTCCTCTACTGTCTCAGAGAAGCTCATATTAAGTACACTATTTGCCACTCTTTTCCCATCCAAACACAGCGGTTGTGAGAACTCCAGCTTTGGAAACACCTTATAGAGCGTGCAGTGAAGTCCAAGTCAGACCCAATCTTGAGAGACACTACCTGTACATCAGCCAGAATCATCAAGGAGTGCACCCCCGCAGTACTATGTCAGACTCCAGAGTGGAGAAAAGTAGGGGGAAAGACTCTTCATCTGGGCCCGCTCATGAGAGTAAGTGGCACTCTCACAAACAGATCCGCACCTTCTAAGAGGAGAAAATACTCCCATACCCCATCCGAGTCGGGTGAGCCTTCACACCCAAGCCACAAGGATTTAGGCCCCTTAAGTTTCATGGGTACGATCAGAAGGCACATAGGAGCAAGGGTCCTTTAGTACCAGCCTCCGCATCAACTTCAACACTAACTGCAGTCATAGGCGCTGACTCCGTGGGTGCTCTGGGGCTGGAGCACCCACGGGGAAAAATTGATGGGTGCTGAGCACCCACCGGCAGCTCCCCTCCAGCCCCGGGGCCCGTGCCCAGCTCCCTGCCAGCCCCGGGGCCCGCGCCCAGCTCACCTCACCACCGGGAGATGTTCCAGGGCCCCGCCCCCGACACCAGGCAACGTTGCGTCGGGGGCGGGGCCCCGGAACGTCACCCGGCGTCGGGGGCGGGGCCACGGAATGTCACCCGGGGGCGGGGCCCGGCATCCGGGGCGGGGCCCCGCCCCCGCCGCCAGGCGTCAGCCCCCACTGGCACCGCCGGAAGTTGGCGCCTGTGACTGCAGTACAAACTAAAATGAAACACTGGGACCTGAAGTACCGGGGACTGTTGAAAGGTCGAAGACTCATTCACTGACTGTACCATCACGGCACTGTAAGGAACAACTGTCTATACCTACTCCGGCAAAATGGAGTAACAAAACACAACTGCCAAAGGGGCTAGTGACTTATACCACTTGGAAGGATATCTTCATCCTCCTGGATCCACAATTTCCCTTATCAGAACTGATACTTGTGAGAGAGATTTTAACACCAGTGGCAATTGAGGACTCTGGAAGAAGTTTATCTCCTGTCCTCTCCACTAGCTTCTGTGTCCCTCCACAGGACCAACAGCACAGATGGAGCCAGATCTGATTTTCTCATTGTTGGGAGATCAGATGTACCAGTGGAACCAGCTTCACCTCTACTTAGAAAGATCAGCCCAGACAGGCTCGAGAATCTCCTATAACCAGCCTCAGCCACAACAAACAGGGACCTCCTCCCTGGGACCGATGGTACCCAGAGCCTTAGGGACTGCAGCAACCTATTTTTGAGCCCTCATACTGGCCTTATTAGGGTCATGGTACTTGGAATCTGTGCTACCCAACTGGGAGTCTTACCACCCCTTTCCTTCAAAGGGTCTACAAAAATCTTCCCCTATGGAATAGAAGGAAGACTATCTGGTACTGTCACAGGGTCGGACTCACCCTGCAGCGCCTCCTGCTGGTCTCTTCTGGGAATTAGCTCATCCAGCCTCCGGAGCGCCCTCCGCAAGCCCGTGATCTGCCTGACCGCTGGCCCCATGTCCCTCCCAGGACCCCAGTGCCCCTTTAACTGGGGTGTTTCCCCCTGGCAGTTCCCCACAGATCTGGGTCTCCCCTCCCTGGGCAACCCCCAACCCACTATCCCCACCTTGCCTCAGTCGTAGGCTACTGCCAGTCACCAGCTAGCCCCCGCGCCCTGGGGCAGACTGCAGTATAAGCCACTCATCACAGGCAAAGTGGGTTCAGACCTGCTGCCTCAGCCTAACCGTGGGCTGCCGGCTGCACCCAATTGGCCGAAGACCAGGCCACAGCCTAGGGTTTTCTCAGGCCGGAGCTCCCCAGCTCCTCTGGCCTTTCCCCAGCTCTGCTCCACTTTAAGTACCCTGCTGAGGTCCCTGCAGCCAGGCCCTTCTCCCTCTACGGGCAGAGGAAGTCTTCTGTGATTCTTTGCTTCAGGGCCACTGCCCTCTTATAAGGGCCAGCTGGCCCTGATTAACCTGGCCACAGCTGTGGCTACTTGGCCAGTCAGCCTAGCTTTCAGCCTCAGCCCTCTCCCAGGGCTGATTCCAGCCCCTCAGGGCAGGAGCGGGATAGCCACCCCCCACCCCACTACAGGTACCAACAGGAATATTGTCCTCATCACCTGATGAGGCTGTTGCTCCAGCCTCACTTGCAAGCCAGACAATCGGACAATTTCAAGAGTTGTTACAGAGGGTGGTGGAAGAGCTCCCATATCTTCTTAGAGGAGATCCAGGACTCTCAACACAAGCTCCTGGATCTCTCTCAGCCTATGGGCTCCTGTTGGGTTGCATTCCTGCATATTAGAACTGGCAAAGTCTGTATGGCATATGCTGGCTACCTTTGACCGTATCCCCAAGAGTATAGAAAAGCAGTACTTTTGTCCCAGCGCGGAGTTCGTGTTTACCCACCCTGCCCTTTACTCCTGGGTGATCCAGGCAGCCATAGAAAGATCCAAACAACAACATACAAGGGCCACTCTTGCACATAAGGAGGAAGATGTATATATCTACCAGCCTTCAGTTTAGCATCTCAAACTATCAGGCCCTTCTTGCCAAATATGATTACTCGAATTACTCGTAAGTTCTTGGACTTTAGGGACAAGTTAACTTAGGAAGACCGGACTCAATTTCAAGCCCTTACTGACAAGAGCAGACTAGTAGCCAGACCTCATTACAAGCTGTGGTTGATGCTGCCAATGTGGCAGATATGGCATCAAATCTAAGGCAGCTTCCATTGTGATGTGATGGGAATCATGGTTGCACTCTTCAGGGTTTCCCAGGGAAGTCCAAAACACAGTTGTAGACTTACCTTTAATCTTTTCAACGAGAAGACCGATCAGTCTTTGCACTCATTGAAAGACTCTAGGGAAGCCCTCAGCTCCCTGAATCTATATATATATATGCTGGCCCCGAAGAAAAAATGCCATAAACAGCTCTACAAACGGAGGTCCTTACCGCAACCTTCCTTTCACCAGTGCTTTTATGAGCCACCTTGCAAATGTCAGAAAATGGAATGGTCAAGAGACCTTGCACCATCCACTTCAACCACAGCTACTCAACCTCACCTGCCAACCAAGAGAGATTTTTGATGAGGCACTTGAGAGCTGCAAACCAGTATTGATTTTATCTCCACCCGATTCAGAGATCCACTTTGGGGTACACCTTGCAAAATTTTCCCACATTCTGTTTCCAGTTTGCTGATCCATTTACTTCCCTAATCTTGTCTCCCAGAAATGAGGCCTCACCCATGTCCAATTACTTATGTCAAGCCAGGCCTACACCATTAGCTCACTTTCCACCCTCAGTGACTTCATGAAGATATTGGTAATCAAACTAGTCAGACTGGTATCCCGAGGGACACAACTATATCCCTTTTGTGGACAGCATTTTAAGAAGGTCATCATCCAGAACAGCTTGTTGCAAAGCAACAGATCAATCTTTGGAGATGATCCAAGTGCACAAATTTACAGTAAATCTGAGGCGCTCACACCATCCATTTAATAAAATCTCCCATCAGGGAGAGGCAATACATACTGCTGTGATCAAAGCATCTGCATAATGACAGAGATTACCCAAAATCTAGACCTTTGTAAAAAGAATCACAGCAATACACTGTTAATGATACCACTTTGCCTTCAAATTCTGAGCCTGGATGCCTCTTGCATAGATGTCGTGCCATGGACAAGACTCCAAGAGACCTACAGAAATTCCTGCTAGGGATCTGAAACTCCTTATCTGATGTGATGCAGGGGCAGTGTCTCCTCTCTTGATGCACACTTGAAGCATAGACCAGGTCATACTGAAAGGCGCTCCCTGTTTTAGTTACCAGACCCTCAAATACTGACGTCTAATGCAAGTCTCAGGATGGAGAAAGCAATTACATTGTATAGCTCGGGGAGTATGGGATCCAAGTTAAAGAAAGACTCTGTTCATGTTAAGGGTAGGGAAGCTGGTGCTTTTAAGGGTCAAGTGCCAGCTTCAAGGGAGTATACTTCCTAGTAGAGTCAGACAGCACTACAACTACGGCATATCTACATAACTGAGAGTGGAGGTGGGACAGGTGTTTGAATGTGTTTTTTTTTTTCATTATTAATTTTCATCTAAATGTTTCTGTAGCTTTGGAAGTGCTTTTCTAGTGAGAAAGTGAGGGGGCATGGCTTAAACCCAGTTTCCTAGCAACAAAGCTAAACAGTCTCTGAGATCTACACAGATCAAGACACGGCATATTACTCTCAGATTGGTCCAGAAGTTAACATTGGAAAAGAAGTTTAGATACCAAATTTTCTAGTCAGAGTTAAGAAGGTGGGTGTTCACCTTGTTTTTTCATAAAGCTGCGAGACAATCATCTAGCAAAAAGTGAGGTTTTTCCAGGCATTGATTAGAGAAGGGCAGAGGTGTCTTCAGCGGGGCTAAACAAGAGAAATCTGAATGTCATAAGGAATAAACAAACCAACAAATGAAAACCCTAATATTGCACTGAGAGATGAGAGAGTACAGTGGGACTGGAATGAAAGTGATGAGTAGGGGGCCAGTGAACACAACGTAGTGGGCTGGATAAAGTGCTCGTTTTGGTAGAGAGTTGCACCATGAATGGCAACCAAAAGACACATATAGAGCTAGGGTGAGATCCAAAGACACAAGCAAAATGTTCAAGATATTTGAAGAAGTTGCTATAATCAGGATGATGAGGGAAGGGAGCCATACTGAACAGTAGGAGGTCATGGATAAATGGAAGGCTATTGCTGTATGCTAGTTAGTTTCAAAAGCTGTTTAGCAGATTGTGTATGTGGGGGAGGGGTAAATACTGAGAAAGCTGGGTGAACACAACTTTCTCAGATACTTATCTAGGAGGCAGATAATAGGCAGTAACTGGAAAGTGAGTTAATATCTAACCATTATATGTTGGTGGCTACCTGAAGTCAATCTTTGTTTTTCAAGGCACCACTCAACTGGTTCAGAACCAGTAGGTTTTATGCCTAACATTGGGGATATCTTGTTGGTCTAATGAGAGCGGGGTCATTTAAAGAGATACTGTTAGCTCAAAATTTTGTCCAAAAATTACATTTAGTAATAACAAGCTTTTACCAAACCATAAGACCAGACCGTGTTCATGATCCTTTTCTCTTTAAAAAAAGAATGCATTGGAAACTTTTTTTTCTGAATAAACAGATTCACTTAGGCAGTGTCAGTTACCAAACCAATGCGATCCTGAAAATGAAATGGTAATGAACAAAAGTTAAGCCAACTTCATTTGTCATTGCCCAACATGAGTGAAATGCAGAAAATAAACAAATGGTACAAATGGCAAAAAGTAAATTGGATTTTTAAACTTCAGTTTTAATAATCTTAAGGGGTCTCTAACATAAATAAGATTTTTTTAAGTCCCAGTATCAGTCATATTCTGAATTTTTTTTTTTAATCTTTTCATTGGTATAGCTTCCACCGTTGGTGTCTTCTGTTTGAGGAGTCAGGATTAAATGATTTAATGACACTGACTCAATATTTTTTTTGCATGTTTTGCAGGAGTACATGGTTTACAGGAAACATACCTACATGAGATTGGATGGTTCTTCAAAGATCTCTGAGAGAAGGGACATGGTAGCTGACTTTCAGAACAGGTAATTTATTTATAAAAGCAATGGATTAAGCATTTGAGAAATGTTAAGTAAACTATGTCACTGTCTCAAAAGGCTTACATACTAAATAGAAAATGTATATATGGAGGGAAAGGGATAGGGATGAGATGTAATGGAAATCAGTCTGATTGACCAGTGAAGTTTAGCTAACATCATGGAAGATCCATGCTTTTTATTTTTGTCTCTTTTTTTGTTTGTTTTTAATTTCAAGTTAACCCTGATTAACTGAAAGTCTCACTGAACATGTGATGCTTCAGATACACGGCATTTAGTTAACCAGGATTTCTAGTCCTGTGGTTCTTAGGAGCTCCACAGGGCTGAAGCTAAGCTTCTGTGAAATAGCACAAAGCAACTCTACAGTTCCAGAAAATCTGTCCTTACTTGTCTTGAATATGGCCTTGTCTATAGAGAATCCCAGTGGGAATGAAATGGTGGTATGTGGAGTACTATATATTCTGTGGCGTGACATTCTGAGAGTTAAATTGAAATCACAGATGTGATTTTGAGCTTTCGAAATAGGCCTCAGTCTCTTAAGTGCAGTATGTTTCATAGAAGGGCAAAAGAAATAAACTATATATTCTCTTAGGCAGTAGGGCTCTACAGAAACTCCTCACTTAACGTTGTAGTTATGTTCCTGAAAAACACGACTTTAAGCGAAATGATGTTAAGTGAATCCAATTTCTCCATAAGAATTAATGTAAATAGGGGGGGTTAGGTTCCAGGGAAATTTTTTTCACCAGACAAAAGAACTATATATACACACACAGTATATACATTTTAAACAAACAATTTAATACTGTACACAGCGATGATGACTGTGAAACTTGGTTGAGGTGGTGAAGTTAGAGAGTGTGATATTTACCAGGGAATACCTTATTGATAAATGATGAACTAGCTTTTGGCTGAGCCGTCCAGGATTAACACGTTGTTAATGTAGCCTCACATTCTGAAAGGCAGCATGGCAGACAGAGACATACACTGTGTGTGAGAGACAGATGCGCATTTCCCCTTTAAGTATGCTGACCCCACTCTTAAGTACATTGTCTTTTTAAGTGGATCAGGAAGTTGAGACAGCAGCTGCTGCCCCAAGCTCTCTCTGTCTCTCTCAGTTCGTGTCCCCACCCTGCTCTATATGGAGAAGGGGTAAGCGGGGTGCAGGAGCAGGGGGCAGGGAGACACCCTAACATTAGTCCCTCCCTTTTTCCCCTTCCCACCCCCCACCCCGCCCAGCAAGCAGGAGGATCCCGGGAGCAGCTCCAAGGCAGAGGACAGGAGCAGCACATGCAGTGCGGGGAGGGACAGCGGGCAGCCAGTCCACCCTGGTTCCAAGCCCCTACCAGCTAGCTCCAACAGGCTGCTCTTCCTGCAAGCAGTGGACAAAGCAGGCTGCTGCCAAACAACTTTATAAGGGAGCATTGCACAACTTTAAACAAGTATTTTCCCTAATTGATCAGCAACTTAACATCAAAACAATGTTAACCGGGGCGACTTTAAGTGAGGAGTTCCTGTACTTACCAATTTTGATGTTAAGCTATAGGAACTGAATTATGTAGGACCAGTCCATTGTAATGAAGCAAAGTTTCTAAACCAGCCCTCTTAGGTTACACTAGCACGAAAAGAAGGGATATAGAGTCTACCTCACCTTATTACAGGGCTACATATTGTTGCACAACTTCATCTCCATCAATGCGTGTTATACCAACTATCTATATTTATGTTTACTAACTCAAGTTCCCTCATATAGTCATGGGATATAACTTACTAAGATGTTGCTGTGACAGATAGTCCACAGTCTGAGATGATGTGATGTTTATTGGTAAAACAACCCTTGTGAATGAATTGTTAGCCATTGAGAACAAGATCACTATCCTTTCACAGCAATAGGATTTATAAAATACTGTTGTTTTCCATCTGCCAAGGGATAAAAATACAGGGTCTAGAGTACAAGGATGGTCTTTGTACTGGTCTTGTCAGAGTGGAATTGCAGTTTTGAAGGTGGAGCGGGATCTACATGTGAACTCTTGGGTTTTGAAAATAAAACCAAGCATCAATGCCTTTGAGGCAGAAGGACTTAGAGGGATTGTGTGCTATGTAGAGTCTATTAGGTAAGCCTCCCTGAGCAGGAATATTTGAAAAGGGCAAACGTGTGCAAACCTTCAAGAAAAGTGAGATGAAAATACACTACCTAATATTTAATTGATTCCAGCGGTCAAATCAGGTTTCCAACTGGTTATGATCTCCTCTCTAGAATTATAACACTTTTATTCCTATAAGAAGTTCAGCAAATTATTTTTATTAATGAATAGAACCTCTATAAAGAAAAATAATCATTTCAGCTAGAAACGGATTTGGAGCAATCAAATTTTTGAATTGCTCCGCTCCGGCTCCACTTCAGCTCCGGGCATAAATTTACTGCTCCAGGCTCCGCTCCAAAGCCCTGGCTAGAAATCCCTTTGATATAAAGGTCAGCCAGTCTAAACAAGAATTCCTATAAAAAGCTATTTAAATTCCCCTTGTGCAGTATTTATTTGGGAGGAATAAGTCCAGGAAAAAGTCTTACTGAGACTAAAGGCCGTTCTGCAGGCTGTCCTGGCAGGACACTGTTAACACACAACTATAGAACTATGATACATTCATAAGGTCTATAGTAAAATCCCCCCTCTCTCCCTTCCCTGTGACTTTTCCAGAAAAGGATATTTGGACCTTTCAAAACTGCAGATTTCATGCATCATCCTATTATTGATATCATGTAAATAGTCATTCAGCTTCAAAATATTTTACAATAATTCACTACTGTAGCCCCACGACATCCTTGCGAAATAGATAAGTAATGTTATCTGCATTTTACAGATAAGGAAAATGAAGAAAACAGACTGTAGTTTGTAGCTCAAGGTCAGTGTCACAGCTAGGGCCAGAATTCAGGAGTTCTTAGATCCTAGACTTATGCTCAGGTGACCAGATCATGCCTTTTTCTGTCATGCTGCTATAACAGCATAAGCCAAGACAGCTGGAAAATGATATTGTTCCTTTTATTAAAAAATAAAATAAAATTGTTGGGGCCTTGAAGAAAACATTCCATTTAGGAACAATTTTTTATCTATGTAATATTTTTTGAGTTCCTCTTCCTTTATTCTTTACCAATAGATATTTATAGTTAGCACTGAACTGTATTTTAACTCCCTTTCTTTCTCTCCGTCTCCACTCACCCCTTTTTCTCAAACCATCCACTGGGAGTTAGGTATCTAAATACCTATAAAAACCTCCTGGTGGGGGAGGGTTCTTTTCTAGCTCCTTTTATAGTGTAATGTTTGTAATGGTGACGACATAAACTAAGCAGATTTTTTTTTCTTCTCTTCCTGTCTGCAGGAATGATATCTTTGTGTTCCTGTTAAGCACAAGAGCTGGAGGATTGGGCATTAACCTCACAGCTGCAGATACGGTAGGTGGATAGCTTAGTATAGTAACACCAGATCTCAAGACTTATATCTGTAGGTTAGTTAGCTTGCTAGTATTTTGGTTAATTTCAGTTGTAACTGTTCTCTTGCTTTATCCTGCCTTCACATATCCCAAACATCCTTTTCGCTCAAGCTTCCCTACCTTTCTCTTTCTCTTTCTCTATTCTGTAGCAAAACTGATAGTCTTGTCTATGTGAAACTCTGAGCTGTCTCAGCCATGGCTTTTTTTAATACCACCATTCTTATCACAAACCTGCATTATCTTATTGATTCCGCTCATATCTGGGAAACATTACTGCAGTTTGTTGCATGTATGAGAAATAAAGGAACAGTTTGTACACAATTGCAGACGTGCAGCATTGGCTCTGAGAGATCTTGGAGATGACCCTACCCCTAAGTGTTTTTCTTGCCTGCTTTATGGGTGAACCTGGATGTAACTGAATGATACTGGAAGCTTACAAATAGCAGACAATACATTTTCACAGTGGGTTGTACTTTACCGCTGGACAGTTTAAACTTAAGCTTCAGTAGTAAAGGAATATGGTAACCTACCTCAGCAAAATTATTACAGCACTGTCCATTTTGAAAGCGTTTGTGAAGTCAGAGAATGGGCAGAGCAGCCAATAAGCCAGGCTGTAGTACTTGTTGAATCTGTCAGTAGATTAGTACAACTCTGGCAATACAATTTAAGAATAATGAGTCAACTTTCCATTTCATGTCTACACCATATCAGATGGCTTTGTATGGACTGCTGCTGGATCACTTTAATTCACCTTTTAGAACTTTAAAATTGGCAGTTGTTGAGTTTCAGTGGCCTTTTTTCTGAGATGATAAAAATTAGTTCAATAAGCATACACTGCTAAAAGAGAAGTAGAAAAGAGAAGACATAATGCTGGCATTCAAGAGGGCATAGACTGAGTATCTTCTAAAAGGTGCTATACAACTTACATGATAAATCAAAGAAAATGGAATTATTGCTGGGGCTTTTTCCCACCAACTATATGTACAGAAAGACATTTCATGTGTCAAATAGCCACTATAACTGAGAATCTTGCCAAAATCCAGCACCCAGCTGAGGTTAATAGGATAAAAAAAGAATGTACAATAAGGAAACAAAGAAATAAAAACAGTGGTCACTTTAATTAACATAGTGAGCACACTTTGATCCTTCCAAGCAACAGCTGGGACTTGCCTGGCTGTACAGCATTTTTTCAGTGAAATACCTTAACTTGTTTTGGTGTTTGTCTTTTGTTTATTCTTTCAGTCTGATAAACTTAAGTTTTATAACGTCTCTTAAGTATCCGTTTACTTTAGTAAATAATACATGGAATTGAAATCTATTAAATTAAAGGCATTACATTTAAAATGGATGAAAGGAACTATATTTTTATAATATAATTAACCAGTGTAATTTGCTGCTATGGGATCTTAAGTTTCCCCAAAAAAGGTGACGCTTTTAAAAAATATGAATAAGAACACAATTATAAATTACTGAGGGTAAGAACTACAAAGATTTCCTACCCTAATGCTTCAGAAGATTAGATCACCACCAGCCAGAGTCAAAAACCGTTTCTCCTTCCACCTACCCATGGTATAATATTGCACAATTATGTAGGTGAATTGCAGGGGAGAGCTATTTTCTGTTGAAGCATCTGTCATTAACTACTGAGACAGGATACTGGATCACATGAATCATTGATCTAGTCCAGTGGTTGTAATCTTTTTAGTTTGTGTATGCTTAGATTTGACAGCAAGTGAGACTGTGGCTCTTGGTCTCAGAAAAGCAGCAGGCTTCTGAACCTAAAATCTCCATACCCTCTCCCTTTTTCAACCAGTCTGTCCCCATTTGCAGCCTCTTAAAGAAATGAGAACAAAGCAAGCACCCATAGGGTTACCTGTACAAACAAAGATTGATAGATGTCAGAGACTTTCACATTGTTTGGTATAACCAATATAGTTCTTAATTTGGGGTATTTTGAACTGGAATTTTGAGATTTATAGGTAGATATGGATAAGGTTTTTTGTCATGGTAAAATTAAGCAAAATTCTTGGAACGGTCACGGTAAAAATGCACAAAATCAGGGTATGGTGGGGGAGGAGGCCGAAGCCCGAGGGGGCAGGGGCGCTGACAGCCCAAGCCCTGCCACCGCTGGGGGCTGACAGCCCGAGCCCCACTACCGCCTAAGAAGTCTGAGCTGAAGAAGTCACGGAGGTCTGTTAAAGTCATAGAATCCGTGACCTCCATGACCAAATCGTATCTTTGCTGATAGAATACTCTTGCTACAGTTATAGTGTTGTTCTTCTAAAACATGAAAGGGCTTGCACTGTGAAATTAAGAATGATTGACCTAGATTTTCTGCAACTTTATTGTGTTACACTAAGGATTTATTTGGGAGATTCCAAAGTTGCCACGTCCTTTGTATATTTCAAAGGCCAAAGAAGAGGCTGTATATCAACAGACGCACAAACAGCTTCACATGACTTGAAAACAAGGAATTCTTGCTTGTTTTTATTGAATCCATTTAATTCGCTTTTCTTTTGGGTTTATTGAAGATACTGTCTTTTGAATTAGAATTAGGGCAACTATATTTTGATATACAAAATACTTACTCTGAATAATCATCTTTACTCCTCCTCTAAATGTACAAATCCATTTACCCTTTACATGTTGGTCAAATCTTTTCTGCTAATTGGATGATGGTAGCTAATGCTACCAAACCTTGATAGGCAACTTTGTGCCAGATGTTTCTGCTCCCATCTAAAAGACAGTCAGACAGCTCAGGAGCTCCTGCTCTCTCCACTATTTTAAATCAAAAGCCCAGTGAAATTCTTCTAGTACTCCCCCTCCCCCCCCCTTTAAGACTATTCTTTGTTTTCTTTCACCACCTTTCCCCACAGCACAGAGTTGTTTTCTCTATCTAGGGAACTCTGGAACTAGCCAGTGCAGAAAGTGCACAATGCAGGGGACCCCTTCTCCTAGAGCCCAAAATGTCTCTTGTACTCTTAGGTACTCCATATTTATAGGGCTCTGCATAACCTTAAATATGTTGCATTCCCGTAACATCTTTGGTCTCTAGATAGGGGCCAAACTCTTCAACAACAAAAAGCCATATGACCCGCATCAGCCCCCAAACCTGACATTCAGGAAGAAACCATTGCTCCCAGATTCAGCATGGCTCTGAAGTCAGCATCAGAAGACCAACAGCAGTACATGCACTTTGCAAAGAAAAACAAGAAGACTGGCAAGCAAGACAAATCTTCCTCCTACAAGGGAAAATTCTTTTGGGGCTCCTCTCTTGTAGTAGATATATGGGGAAGCAAATCTTCCACTTCTGTACCTGCAGTGACTTGCTTGGTCAGCATTTTCTGGTCTTCCTGTGCAAGAACTCTTCCAACCCCCTTCCACCTCCTCCTCCCCCGGTGCAATTGGATGGTTATACTAATGGGTCAGAGGGTGGGCGGGCACTGCCCCTACAAGATAAGGGTCTCATGTGAGGCCCCATCAACCAACAATTATATTTTAAAAAGCCAAGAGTAACTTTAAAATAACCAAAAAGAAAGCAGTTAAAGTCGCTGCTCTCCCATGTCAGAGTTCACCAGTACTTTTCTTTGAATGGGATGCCTAAAAATCTAAAAAGATGGGAATATCAAAGAAAACCCTCAGGAAACTACTTCATGAAGTCAGAATCCTCCTTGGATACCTTGCCCCATGAGATTGGGAGTTTTCCAATTAGGAGAAACCAGAAGCTGGCTCCCAGGTCAGGTTATTTGCCCACAAATACTTCAATACCATGGTGAAATAGGTGATCCTGGCACTCAGCCTGCATCAGATTCCTGATTACAGCAAGGGAGAACTGAGACCCTCCATGCAGAAAAGGATTCCAGTATAAATTCAGAAAACAGCCAGGACTTTTCTTCTTGAATGTGTCAGCATTAATGAGGTAATTGGATAAGAACAAGACCAGTCCATGAAAGATAGACACATCAACAGACCATTTATGAAGCAGTAAGGATTCTAAAAGAAGAATCAATTTCATATGGAAGTGCCTTAAACTAAAACAGCTGTTGTAGCAGTAGGGTTGAAAAACCAACCGAGACTTTATCTGAAGAAAAATAGGAGAGCTTCTGCAGTCTTACATAAGCTACCTTAGTTCTGGGTTTCCTTAACGTTTGGAATGCTTCACTTTTCAATCTTAATGTTTTTTTAATTTCTGTTTTGTTTGGTGTATATATATGTAAAGTATTTTGGGATAAAAATGGAATATAAATTTAAGATGGCAGTTGATGTTTGTGACATGAGCACCAAAAGATATTTTTTTCTGATTTGAGAGAAGAAATTGTTCTTGTATAGAAACCCTTTACATGAACTGCTCACTTAGAATGAATTTTTGCAAGCAAATCACACAGCCTCTAAAAATGGGTTTTATAATATAAATGGTCCCAGACAACTCTTATTTTTTGCATTGTAATAAACTTTAGAATTCTGTTCATCCAAGCAAACTATGTCAAGGTAAATAGGACTTCCTCAGTTGTTCCATAGGATTCCAAACACTAATGGTAATCAGCAATTTGGAAGCACCTGAAGTGCAGTGCAAAGGATTTTACAGTCCTCTACCATGGAAGGCTTTGTGGGACTTTAGTCTACAGTTAGCAAGTAGAGTAGAATAAAGTTCCCACAGTGGCAGGTTATTTTCTTTTCTCAATACATACATTTAAATGCAAATTCTAGCCATTTTAACCCTATCTGAGCTTCTCTGATGTTCCTATGCAGGTAATTTTCTACGACAGTGACTGGAATCCAACAGTGGACCAGCAGGCCATGGACCGGGCGCACAGACTGGGTCAAACGAAACAGGTCACTGTGTACCGGTTGATTTGTAAAGGCACCATTGAGGAGCGCATCTTGCAGAGGGCAAAAGAGAAGAGTGAGGTAGGAATGAAGAAGCCATCTGGAACAAGAGTGGGGTAGAGTGGATAGCAGAGAGTTCAACTGTGGA